>OU452225.1:18262494-23236244 GCA_911728455.2 Marthasterias glacialis
TCACAAAGTTACTGTGATAAAAGAATAAATAATTACACAACAGCAAACGCAGCAGCAACACCAACAACAGCAACAAATACAAAACAAAGCAAAACGCATATCACGTTGACCACATTTTAAACGCCGAGTTACAAGTCAAGGACACATTATGGCGCTCAGCTATTTAAAGTAAAGTGGTCCGGAAAGAACTTCAATTTATCACAAACACCTTACGTTTACTTCGCCTTGGGTTTCAAAGAAAAAAAAACCGTAGTCTCGCTAAACTTACCAACTCTTCGCGTAGTAGCCCATCCGAAAGCAAGTGACACAGAAATAAAAAACCTCTATTCAATCAATACGGTTACTTAAGCTCGCACTGCCGCATCTCAGACCCCGGGTTCTTAAGACGACGTGTAGGTGCTGGCTTTCACCTTCCAAAATAGGTTTGTCGATTTAATTAAAGGTGATGAATAATTTGGTTGTTTAAAGTAAAAGGGAGCTGTAAGCTCACTTATTTGTATAAATGAGTGTCGGATGTTGCAATGATGATCTTGGATTGGTCTCTTGTTAGTTTGTGGTGTGTTAACGTCACCACTTTCAAGTATTTGTTTTATCAGGAACCGATAGTGTATTTAAGTATTTATTTTATGGTGTAGACCTGCACTTTCTTCCATGTCCCCCTTTCGTTGTTTGTTTTACACTTTGGAAGATCGATAATTGTCCTTCTTGTCATGTTAACATTTATTTCAACATATTCAAACTGGGTCCACAGAAAGCTCAAAGGCTGTTTTCTGGGTTCGTCATTAAAAAAACGCACAGCACTAAAGTTGCATGGCCCAACTTTCGCCGGATGTTGTTGTTGATTTCATTCTCTGAACGAAGTTCGACAGGTTGATACAGTTTTGAAACGAAAAACATACACAACTTTCGCATAATGCCATGGACAATGCAATGCAAATTGTACATGACTGGTGGACGCGAGGTAATCATCACTCTAAAAACTAACTTAGTCAAAACAGCGTAAATTAGTCATTTTAGACCACATTTTGACTAAAATTAGTCAAAAAATGGTCTAAAGTGACTAATTAAGGCTGTTTTGACTAATTTTAGTTTTAGAGTGTTTCATATTTAGCTTTTAATCAAAAACCACCTATCATTGGCAGATTTAATTTTTTAATTGTTATGCATTACCCTAAATGAAACCTTATAACTTTCTCCAACCTATAAAAAAAAATAGCTATTCAAAATTCAAATCTAAAATGTTCGTGTCGAATCAGCCACAAATCGGACCTAGCATCTTAAAAGCAATGTACAAACGTTCATGCTAGTTTATTTGTATTTAATATGAAATTGTTTATTTATCTGTACCTGGCATGCTTTAATATTTGTAATGCTTTAAAATGAAACCGGGACATACTTCACTTCTGCATCAAAATTACTGCTGTGTGACAGGTTGATTTTAAGCGCGTAAAACTATCTAGCTCTTATCTATACATGCTATTAAAAGTACGGCGTGGGGTTTTTAGCAAGTAAAAACAAAATGTACATTTATATAGCTTTGGGGAATTACTGCTGGAGATTTAGATGACTAGCAAGTAGTGTGACTTTATCCCATTCCTTATCACCATGCAAACCGCAGCGCTGCCCAGACCGTGCACATGTAACGTGCGTCTACTCGATTCCATTAAATTCATCTCGTTTGTAGGACAGCCCGTCTCGGGATAAAAGCCATCCAAGATTAGTGTCGACAAAATCATGACAATTATAACCAAACAAGTACCAAATGGAACATCGTTTAAAAAATATGTGTACGGCCTCCATTTTGATTCTTAGCATATTTCGTGCACTTGACAGCAAACTCACATGACTACTAGTTCTTAAACAGCCCTTTATTAAAACCAAACATGTAACGAATTGAACATTGTTTTAAAATATTTACACGACCTCCATTTTGATTCCTGGTGAATTTCCTGCAATTGACAGCAAATTCACATGACTAACAGTCTTCATAGAGCCCATTGCACCTAGTGAAAGTGACATTTCAAAGCAAACTCTTTTTTTTACTGAAGTCGCCTATACATAAACGTAGCGCCTTAGCCACTCCAGTGTTTCTATATAAAATATATATATATACATTTAATATATTATAAGTATATATATTTGGTCACATTTTACCGGTATCTCCCGAAGGTCATGTAAAATTAAGAGGGACCATTAACATGTACATTAGTCACACCCAATGACAACGAGATCCGTCGTTCGGTATAGCATGTTATACAATGTCAGGGCCGTGCCTGCGTGCGTAGTCAAGAGGCTTCGACGTGGAGGGTGTTAGTGTAAATAATTTATCTTGCGCAAAGCAGCTCATCAATGAACCAAACTCGGAGTTAAACGTCTGTTTTGACACATTGCTTTAATATCTGCAATTGTGTTTAATGGAAACGTGAGAAGTCGTGCTTTTGTATTATTTGTTTCATTTTTTATTCTTAATAAAGATGGAATACAGGATTGTAATTTAGTTGGGTAAACTAATGCGGATATTATTCAACGCTTGGGTCAATCAACAGTCATCATATAGAGTTTGTGTAAAGTATATGAGAACCTTGCTGTTACGGGTATGCTTGCCTGCTTCGGTTGAAGATAAGATCTTTGAATCAATATAATGTGTGGTTAATATGGCCGAAATAGACTACTAAGGACCACTATAGGCTTACTGTGATTGAAGCCTAATACAGTTTCACGGACAGGTGTTTTTATCTCTTTGAATCAATATAAGGTACAACGTTGATAATAATGTTGTTGAAACTGCCTCTACCAGGTATGGTTATATCCCCATGAATCAAGAAAAGGAACAGCATTTTAAGTTTCGCAAAAAACAATTAAGGCCACTAGTTGTGTACTTTCTTTGTTTGAATCAATTAAGAAACTGTAAATATTTTGCCAAAATGACTTCTCGATTTTACTAAACATCGTCTTGGCGAGATTATTTTACAGCTAGTTGGCCCAAGTTGACTCCTTTGAGTCGTCTTGGCAACATAGGAGTGTCGTGGCCGAGCTGTCTAGATCACCGGATTCAAGTTCTGGTGTTGTCGGCAGCAGAGTGTGGGTTCTAAACCCGGTCATGGCACTTGTGTACTTGAGCAAGATACTTTACCACACGATGAGACATGAGACATGAAGCCGTAGGTAGGTCCCGTGTACTAGGATGGGTAGTGCATGTAAAAGAACCCAGAACACTTATCGTGGAAGGGTAGAGGACTTACCCCGGTGTTTCTGGTTCAGATAGCAAGCATCCTTATCTACAGGTTTCCTCAGGCTTCCGAGATACAGTGATTAAGTTCACTTATGAGGCATCCTTGGTTTCATTTCCAGAAACATGTATAGTAGTAATAATAACAATGATAATATATAATTACGTGAAGTCAATTTATACCAGGAAAAAAGTCGACTTGGGGAATAGAAACTAACGTTCTTATTATGTTGTGCCAGGCACGGCCCCGCAGGAGCTCAGTCTTTGTTCTGTTTGTGACCCCCCTCAGAGGGAGTATCTACTGTCACGTAAACAAGAGCACAGTCCGCATCAGTCAACAATTGAGCTTTTCAGAATCTGGGGTAAGAAAACAGCTTTATGTTGTTGCCCAATGCAATGGATGTAAACTTCACCAGAATTCACTGACACTAACGTATTTAATTTGGGGTTGAACAAAGAAAATGTCCCTAGAACGGATTTTGAACCTGCGACCTCCGGGTTGGTGTGCGGGTGCTCGATACCAACTGAGCTATCTCCCTATAATGTTGGCGGTCTCCCTATTTTGTCGACATCTTTGTTCGTGGGTGCCAGTCAGATGTTATTCAACCTGAAACTGCCGTGTAACCAGGGATTACACCTAAGTCTATACGACACAACCTGGGAAGCGGCAGTACTAGCGTATTCAAGAATGTAGTGTTGATATTAATAACAAACTTCACGACTAGTTCTGAGGACTAATAATGACGTCTTTACATAAAAAAGACAATGTGTGTGTAAATTTAAAATTAAAAAGTCACACCAAAAATATTTAGCGATAAATCCTTAAAATGACTCATCAGACGAAAATTTAAAAAAAGGAGAAGAAATGTAGCTGACGAATCGAGCAGAATGTTGTATAGGTACGCCTTTACTCTTTTTTTTGCGCTGGTGTCTCTTCACAACCCTAGATAACATCAAATTGAGAAATGCTTTACATGGAGTGTTTTTATAAGTAGGTGACCTGAATGTTGCCACAACGTGTACAAAATGTTGGTAAAAGGTATCAGCTTTAACCTGATTCGTGCCGGTACTTATAGGACGGTCGTTTGGTTGCCGTTGCTGCATACTCCTACGGAGTCGAGATGGTGTCATGAATGCTTAAAGATGCTAGGTACGGTTTCCGGCTGATTTAACCCGAAAATGTAGATTCCAACTTAAATAGAAATTTATTTAGATTCGAGAAAGTTCCAATATTTCATTTGCACGAACAAATCCGCCAATTATAAGTGGGTAGTTAGTTACAAAATAAAAATGAGCTATTGTCGGGATCCGGAATTTTTTTCACGTCCATCAGCCATTTACAAACTTGTTTTATGTCACATGTATTTTGTGCATTGTTCGTTGCATGTGCGAAAGTTTGTGTGTGTTTTTCGTTTTTAAACAGCATCATCTGTCAAAATTCGAATAAAATATTAAAACAAAGTCAGCGAATATCGGGCCATGCAACTTTATGGCCTGATTGGCATTTGACGTTTGGTTTTTAAAGTGCCTATTATTGCTTATTCAATTTTAAAGATATATAATTTTGATAACCATTGCCTTTATCGGGCTGGGGAATATAAATTTCAATCTGAAAGCTCACTGATTCTGATATTCCAACCAGTACCAATCCTCGAGAAAAATGTTTCCGTCTCAAATACTGTCCAATTCACAAAGTAGCATTTTAAGACCTCCACAAATCAATGTTGCTTCGATTGCTGCCACAGAACCAAACATAACAATTTTTCGTCGCTTCCTCTAAAAAATGACCACTGAATTTGACGCCATTCTTACAGGTTGGTTGGATTTTAGGAGTTAATTAACATTTTCGAAAACCACGTGATGTACTTTCTCTTTAAGAAATTGTTACTTTAAAGTGAATAATTATGAATGTTTAGGTGTTAATATCCCCCACTCCGCAGCGTATTGATCCCACCACGCGTGAGACCCTATAGGCGTACAAACAGCATCCCAGTGCTGTGGCTTTCATTTTACGTGTCTCACAACAGACAAGAAGGATTTTTTCTTCATCTTTTATCCGAGTGATCTCGGAAGATGACCCCGAGTGGGAAATGGTCCTCGTTAGATCCTCCTGCGATTGCAGCTTTATTGCGACCCGCCGGCATTCACAGACAAGTCCTATCCCGCTCTCTCTCACACTCTCTTTCATTCCTTATACGCTCATATCCGTAAATCAGTAGTTTAGTATTCAAAGGCTTTTGTGCTAAAATAAATAAATGTTATCTTTTCAAAATGTCATCTGACTTACACGATAAAAAAAAATAGCCAAGACTAAAAAATTAAACGAAACTACCTGCACTCGATCGTATCAGCCCCCACCGAGCTGACAGTGTTGCTAGGGTGAACGACCTGTTTTGGTTATTCGCTGTAGAAGTTAAGCTAGTTCAGGTTCGTGATTATAGCACCCTGTCACAAATGCCGTTTTCTAATTCTGTTATATTATTAGCCTTCAAACTCATAGCGGAAAGAAATGTACCAATCCAAGCGATACAGACACTCTGTACACACCGAGAGAGAGAGAGAGGGAGAGTTATATGAAAATGGATGGGAATTACTTCGCATTCGACGGATAAGTGATTCCGTCTGAATCATGGGTGACCCCAAATTGCACGGCAGTTGTAACTCAGTCCTTTAGAGAAGGGCTTCAATGGGAAATGAATTTTTGGTGCTGCTCTCATTTTCAAATAGATAAAGTCCTGATGAAAGTGGGAAAACAATTACAGTTCCCTAACGTCCCCTTAAAATGGTGTAAAATGTCATTTCATTTGATACTCTTTCAGGGCGAAAATTGAAACATGACGTCAGTGGCTGGAGGAAATTTTTCCTTCCGAGGAGGAATGTTTTCGTCAGTCAAAAGGTCAAATTTAGCGCCGTTTTGATTGATTATTATGGAAAGTCAGGAATAGAGCAAAAGAATTCCCGTAGAAAACTTACACTGCAAAAAACTGAGGTGTTCAATTTATTCTCTTGGTATCCATATGTGACAACACCGACATGGTGTTAATTTTACCAATGATGAAGCAATGGGGATAACTAACGCCATGTCGGTGTTGTCACATATAGATACCGAGAGAATCAATTTAATACCCCCAGTTTTTGCAGTGTACTGACCCATGTGTTTGAAATGAAACGTCATTGGTTGTTTATAGATGTTGACAAACTTCGTACTGGAAGGGGTATCAAATACAATGGCATTTCCCATCGTTTCAACATGAGGTTAGAGACTTGTAAGTTTCTTTCCAATTCCATGGAAATGAGTACAGCACCAAAATTAAATTTTGACCTTGGAGCCCCCGCTTTGAAGGTACATGACCTCACTGGTTTGTGGAAGGGACAATTTCACTCCTGTCCTCCTGTTTGCAATAAACACAATCATTTAACATACCTGTGAATACTTTAATCACGTTGCTGGTCACATCTTTATAGCGAAGACAGCGGTTTGTGTTTTGTCATCGGGGATTCAATAATTGACGAATCTGGCTTGCTTCGATACAAATCAAAATCAGTCAAACGGTCGTTAAAATGCTCTTTCTCGATTTTGACAGTATTTCGCGAGGACACTTTTCTCTGGAGGACTCACACTGTGAATGTTTTTTTTTAAATAATTGAAGAGCTTTCAGATGGAATGTTCTCGATGACTAAAGTACCCATGTCACCTGATTCACGGTGGATTTGAAAGCGAGGCTTACTGTATAAACGAGTAATCCCTCTCTGTATAGCATTAATACACTGCATGCATCTCTGCAAATTACCCAGAGTCTCATAGTTTATGCAGCTTTTCATTGCAGAGAGAAAGTATACATACCTCGATCCAGCTTTGTCATTCTATTCATCGACCTGAACAATATTTTTGAAAGTGAGATTGCCCGGGCAAACAGATAAGCTTTGAATACTCCCCGCACATCATCATACTTGCACGCGTACAAAACCAGTTTGCAAATCAGGGAATAAGACCACAGATGGAAAATTCATGAAGTAGGACCATCCCGTGTATCTCTTCATGCAAATGAGTTTTGAGGCCATGACATTATATATCACAGGCCGGTGTTATTAGCTTGTTTTATTCTTGTGTCTTTCTTTCCAATCAGTGGTTTTATATGACACCCAAGTAGATCCTTGTCATTTGATTGGATGGTTGTAGGTCAGGCGTCATTCATTATGTTAAACCATTACATAACCAGCGTCAAAAACCGTACTATTCGCCGTGCATTTGTCGTGCATTTTTCACTATTTCACCCTAGACCACACCATGCGTTCTACACAGCAATACAAAAACGCCCAAACGTAGAGGTGTACTATTTCGTACATTTTATTTATTCTTATACTTTATCCTCCAATAAAATGACAGAGATCCACGAGGATGTTATATAAAACAAATGATGAATGTTTTGCATTCGTGCAATGGAGACACTATTTTCATTCGTCAAAATATGAGTGTGTGGTTCAGTCGAAGAGATGTATAAGAACTAGAGGGCGTACAAAACCATGCGACACGCCCAACAAGAAGCATTTTTGACCATTGACAATTGTTTAAGTGGACATTCGTGATTTTCGCCCATGGTGGGTCAGCGGAGTTCATATGCGTGACATAGCGAGTGATCCTTCTAGTTCTTATTGCGCCTCGTTGAATGGTATATGCCACATTTTATATCTCATGAAAATATTCTCACCATTGCACCGATAAACTTTCATTGTTTGTAAACTAATTATTGTGACAATTATAGTGTCAATTTATTTATTTATTTTTTTCTCTCTCTCTCTCTTCGTCTTCAGAAATACAAACTACTAATAAAACCTTTTGTTTTAGACTAGGTTTTTTTTTAAACTTATTTTTATCTATTTTTTTACCAATTACATCCATACATTTATGATTATTGCTGTTGGAAGCGTATGTCCAAAATATGGAATATTAGTATGCATTGGTATTATAGACACGGGTTGACGATATCATACCGTAGCGAACTGTCTAGTGGAATTGCAACTTAAAGATGTGACACACTTTTGCTGATGATCAAAAGTAAATCATGAATATTTTTTTTATCTGAACGTTTGCGTTCAATCAACTTGGTATTAGTACATGTATGGGAAATATTTCGGTTTGAAAAAAAAACACACTAAATTGTGTGAGCAAATTGTCCGCAAAAACCCAGGTTCTTATTTCGTAAGCGCATATCCCTCACGACGCATAAACCGTTATTGGTAGTTTCTCCCAAGCATGCCGCTTGGATTAAGAATTCACAGGTCGCAACAAGGTCACCAATTCCAACAGTATAATTATTGACAGTGGCCTGGCAAGAAATTTTCCCGGGGAGGGGGGGGGGGAGTGTGTCAGGCCAAAAGAAACAACTTGTAATACATGAAAGACTTTGGCATACTGCTAATTATATTAGTTGATGTACTGAACCATACATTTGTGCATTTTTCAAACAGTCGTGATTAATTTTCAATGATGCACAACAATTTTGTGATTGCAAAAACCAGTCCTTGTTTATTTTTTTCTTTGATCTCATAAGGGGGGGGGGGAGAAGTGCTCGTGTGAAAGGGGTCTGAGTGGATGGGGGCTCCCCCCCCCCCCTCTGGCTATGCCACAGGCTAGTAAGATCATTGGTATTGATGTTTATTAAATCTACTCGTTATATGAGGTAACTCTTGTGAGTCAAACTTAAAGCGATTGAACTAGACAATACTCGTCCATTTCATAAACTGTTAGTTTTCAACAGGTCTAATAAAAAACATCAACTCAATTCTAACACGAACCCCCACCACCTCTCTGTTTTTGCTCCGTGCAATTTCCTGTATTTAACCAAATCTTTCCTTCGAAACAGTTGTTCAATAATTTTAACGCAGTGTTTCTAAAGATTTGTTGTTCAACCTTTTTACCTGTATTAAATACAGGTAAAAAAAATTTTTTCTTTGATACACTTCTATCTTTAATTGTACTGTTGACTATATTTTGAACCTGTGTTTGTATAGCTATGATGCAGAACGGAAAAACAATTTTCATGCTGTTAATGACAAGGGAAATAAATTGAATGGAGTTGAATGAAGTGATAAATACATATGCACCATACCTTAAAAAAACCTTTTCACCTACAGTATATACTTCAATGAAAATGTTACCATTATTAAAGACGTTTTGATTGTCAGTCGAAGAAACAAAATCCATCAGATATAATTTCTCTCCAAAGGAAATGCAACACGCAGCCCTGGAATATTATTGAATTTTCTTCACAACCCTCTCGCCTGTGAGGACCCTAGCCGTAGGCCCAGCATTTATAACAGACAGTTTGCAAACATCCAATTATCTTTAAACCAATCACTGCACACTGACGTCCCTTTGTAACTTTAATTCTGAACATTGTTCCCTTTTGGCAAATATCAATAACTTATGGAAATTCAATTCCGATTTTTCGGTTTGGAGTGAAAACACAAGTGATGAGGGATTGTCATTCTTCAAAGCCATTGTAACTCAAACGGAGGCAACTGTGGCATAGTCTGAGCCCCCGTTTAGTCGATTGATAGATCTCTTTATTCCGACTGATAGACAGGGGACATGACAAGGATGCACTGTATGTAATAAATGCAGCGGGGATAAAGAATAATATTTTGGGTTTACTCTACACACTGATGTGTGAGGGATGTGACAAGGATGGTGGCAGCGTCAGAAAGTTATTAAAGTGTGAAACGTACATGGATAGTTATTGGTTTAGTTAATGCAATATTGGCATTATAGTCTTTCTCGCAGCCCCATTGAGAGAAAAAAGTATGCATCATATCAAATGATAAAGTACTGTCATGCTGGTGGGGTAAAACGAAGGGTTAGAAAAGACGACTCCAAAGAAAACTATAGGCAAGCATGGAATAAGATATCGTTCAGTATGTTTAAGATAGGCCTACATCGACTCACTAAATAACATTGACAATTTCGTTCAACTTAACTACTTTCTTGTGTGATGAATATTTCATTCATTTTCTAACACTGAGCCCATCTTAAGGATCTTGCACTCTCTACCGATGAAAGAAAATAAATTTATGAATTGCCTGCGACGACAGGGCACACTATGGCCACACTCGGGCTAGCTGCTGCCGTTGTCGAACTTTAATAGACTTACAATCCTGACAGCATCGTGCCAAGATGGCATAATCTTATAGGCCCTCCCCTGCACTATCACTAAACGTTAGGCACACGAGAGCAATTTGCAGCAAAGCTCTTTATGCCGTGATACAAATCTCTCTCCGTGCTAGGGAGAGAGAGAGAGAGAGAGAGAGTGGTGCCCCCAGGGCCGCTATACTGTGCTCAATCCACAGTGGTTGACAAACTTGAACGGTACCCGGGAAGCAATCTTCCGTAATGTCTCTGCCCTTGTTTCTCTCGCATCCTTTTCTCCCCTCTTTCTTCTTCTCTTCTCTTCGGTTCTTTCGCCATAACCTTTTTCCCAGGATGAACGTGGACTCGTGTGGGAAGAGTAATCACCTTTTGTAATGCACTTGGTAAAGAATTGACCGAAGCAAGTCTATATGAGCAGCATATTCTCTTCCTTGATATTGTTATTATTCCGAAGAGATGACTGTGGGAATGTGCGAGGAAGGACTGAAACGAGTCGATTCAAATTTATCGCTAGTGATATGTTTGTGCATTACGAAACAGACCGAAGCGAGTCTATTAAAATTGGTGACACCGAGTTCTTGTTAGTTGCTAGTGAAAAGTCTGTTTTTGCTTCGAAGAGATGACTGTGGGAATGTGCGATGAAGGACTGAAACGAGTCGATTCAAATTTATCGCTAGTGATATGTTTGTGCATTACTGAACAGACCAAAGCGAGTCTATTAATTGGTGACACCGAATTCTAGTTAGTTGCTAGTGAAAAAACTGTTTTTGCTGTTGTTGTTGTTGTTGTTGTTGTTGTTGTTGTTGTTTTATGTGTGAGAGAGCGCTGACTAATCATGTTGCTTTCACACATACAGGTATGATGAGAAAAAAACGTTTTGCCCGGAAAGTACATCTTACAAGCCAAAATCTCAAGCCACATTTCACTTTGCAAATATTCAAAATTGTTGTGCACGAATTCTGAGCTGTGATCTTTAGTACGGAACAAAACAGTTGATAACTTTACAATAATTTGGCTGTGATTGAACAAACGAAGTCAGCAATGAGACAAATGTGTTCCACAACCTTCCCCCTGGGAATCTTTGCGGCGGAAAAGTGCCTCGTTATATGCAGAGTGTGACACAAATAACCTCAGACGATCCAACCCTTCGCGCTAGTCTTTATTTCAAACCGCTGTGATTGTATTTACAATGCCCAACGTAAGCATTGACTTTGGTTAAGAGTTGCAGAACTACCAGTCACTCAATGTGCTAGTCGCGTTTCAAGTTTCTATGTGCCCTGTTTTTAATCTAAGTGAAGTAGTAGATGGATATCTTCAGCAGGCACGTGACTTTTCCCAGCGGATTGTCGTGTAGTCGTTTTCAGGCAGGTTGATCAACATGACATTCTGTAAGCTTTATGCTCTTGTACTTTTGCAACGTGAAGAAAGTACTTTGCATCAAACGAAAGAAAGAATAACTAAAACGGATGCCGTGGGGAGCTGTAGCAAAGCCGCGCGACTGTCTCAACATACCGCACCGCATGGATTATAGAGCCATGATTCTGTATCCAGACAGAGTCAGAATTCCCCTTGCAATTTACCGTCTGCTCACGACCCGCTGAGTCTTCCTCCTCCATTTTGTACCGAGATGCTGATAATCGACACCGTTAAACAAAGAGCAATTAAACCTAAAATCCTCTAAGAGAGTTGAACGATACTCGCTTTCGTCATGAATCCGCGACGGCCGAAACCTGAGCGCACTTCCCGGTGACGTTAACCAAATTATCTGTTAACATGATCTCCGTGACGCTTCGCTTCCGTAGACAGAAGCCTCATTCTCGGACCGTTTAAACATTGCAAATGTTACCATGGGAGGCATTTTATTCTCAGTCAGTCGGTTTGACCTATGTGTTTTTCACAGTGGAGTCGTGCTTGGCTGGTGGGTGCGAAAAACGCAGCAATCATCAGCGAGCAAGAAGGTAATATCACATAGCGCTAAGTGCGTTGCAGACAGACAGTCGACGCGTCGGTATCTCCGCGAACAGTCACCTTTGTATCATATCACTCTAATTACATCAAAAAAGGGAAAACACTCCAAACCCTAGAATGGCGAGAGAAATCTTCAAAGAAATTGTAAGACATTGGTTGTCTGATGAGTGCATTCGAGCAAAGATCATTGAACTAGCCGGTAAAAGTTTCAAAAAGGCTCTCTCCCGTTTTCGATTACAGGAGGCAAAGGGTTATCTGTCATAAAATTCAAACTCTGGTCAGGGTTCTCTTTATCAACGTCATGTGTTCTTTGTAGCTGTCCAAGGCTAAAGAATCAATTCACTTCGTATTAGACGGACATTTTTGTTTTCATGACGATTGATATCACAACTTAATTTGTTACAAAGTAAGGTTTCAAATCGAAGACCCTCAACGCGAGTTTTTTTTTGGTGAAAGAATCACCCTGTGAAAGAAGTTTCTTGAGGACCTCATATCAAAAAGGTAACACAGTTACAACGCAAAGAACGTGGATACAATGTAATCCAAATGCACATTCTTTGTGGCGTGTTTTGATCATTCGAAGACGGCACAGATTCCTGGTTTACTGTTCTGTTGTGTCTCGTTTTGGCGGGGTTTTTTTTTTTCTTTCTTTCTTTTTTTCGCTTCTGGCTGATGGCCCTGGCTTAATATTGTCGTGCTCTTGCACATCCATGTACTTTTGATCACTTTTGGTAGGCTTGTTCTAGATCGACATTTTTTGTAGGATTGTTTTAGCAATGTTTATTGTTTATTATACATTTTCATTTATTCTATCAGTACTTATCAGTACTCTCCACTTAAGGTGTCCTCTTGCTTTGTTTTAATATTTTTTATGTAAAGCGCCTAAGTGCATTTTATTAATTAATGGGTTTGGCGCTATACAAACGCATGTTTATGGTGTTATTGCTATTGCATATTTTGATTCATTTCTATTTCTATATGATCTCATTCATCCGCCTTTTAACACTGGTTCGATGCTAAATTTGTATTAGACTCACTGAAGACCACAGGAGGGAACCATCGAAAGGGCGCAGCCAATGGCGGGAATGAAACTTGTTTCAAATCATCAAGCGGCGCGAGCACACGTTGTTCCTCTTGGGAAAGGTTGTAAGCCCGATATTCCGCCGAAAGACACAAACTGTTTCGATGAAGATTTTCTATGAACGAATTTCGACAGATGATGCTGTTTCAAAACGAAAAAAAAAAACATACAAAACTGTTTTATATGGCACGGACAATGCACAACATACATGTAACATGAAATACGTTTACACAATGGACTTAAGATAATGTTGGGAACCCGACAATAATTCCATGTTGGTTTGTACTTACCTACCACTAATCGTTCGGGGATATTCATGCAATATCTTCACAATGAAACATATAATTTTTCTTGAATCTATAAAAATAGCTATTAAGAAATCGGACCTAACATCTTAAGAACAAATCGAAATACAGACTGCACAAGAGCATTGCAATTTTAGTTAATAGCATCAAAAGCTCAGTTCGACTGTCCTTTTGTGCGTGTGTGGGAGGGATGGGGCATGTCTGGGCACTCAAATCCGGGAAAATGACACACCGAGGACCGTCCTCGGTATGTTTCGTGTACAAAACCAATGGGGACGTCGCTACAAAAAACCGTCCAAACAATGAGAGAACAGGGTTGTCCTCGGTCTACACCATAAACATACCTGGGTGTGTGTGTGGGTGTGCGCGTACTTGTTTACATTCAAGTCAGTCTTTAAGATCTTGTTAGCCTAGATTTCATAAACCAGTGTATAATTGCAGATGCAAATTGTCATCACAGTCGTGTAAGATCACAGCGTATGTCACTTTCTGTTGCAACGCAATATTTCAAGAGCAAATCCAAAAACTCCTGGCGAAAGACGAGGGGGAAAAAAAGGAACAAGTTCGACAGCTTCAATTCAATTATTGTTTTTACACGATAGCTGAGTTTTAGATCAAGGTTGTGACAGGAGCTATTGGCAGTCGTGCCTAGAGAAGTCGGAACTGATTTAATCATGTTTTCACCCAACTCATGGCAGAAAGTACCATCACATGAAAGTATTACATCCATGGTTAAAGGGACACATTGCCTTCAAATCTCTTCAAACTTTGCTGTTTGAAATTGCTCCTTGATAGTTTTTAAGAGTTTTCATGCAATAAAACACCTATATTTGTAATAAAAAAAAAACACATGTTACCTTTGGGAAATAAAACCAGTGGGACCACCCTCTATACAGAAACAAACGGTCAGCCATTTTGTGGAGTCAAAAATTTGGTTTAGGCGGACCATGTTCTGTCACGAAAATAAACCAAAAACACACAGTTTAAAGGGATATTTGTTATGTGAATCATTTATATTCTATTTTCAAAATATCTTTCCAACCAGATTAATTTCACGACAAACGTGCTCGATCCTAAGGCAACGTGTCCCTTTCATCATGGTTACACCGTCATGTGTTTCTATTCCTCAAGTAACTATCTCCACTGAAGGTGCACCAAAAACACGTTTTTCTCTTTCAGTGGCGTGTAAAAACGATTACCCTCTTGTAATTGCTTTTTTTTTTTCGTTTTTTTTTATCGTTTTTTTTTCTCGCTTTTTCTTATTTTTTTGCTTTGCCGTGATTTTCTGGTGTAACATATTGTCAATCGAAGCAAAGACTTTTTGTTTAAGTGAACTCCGGCGGGGCATGTAAGCGTTGTGACCTCAAGCGTATCGCAGTGAAGAGCTAAACCCACGGAATTGGGGTTAATTCCCGCTACCGGTTTGTTCCTTTTTCCCCTTCGCACGATTGTTTCCCCCGGACTCTCGCTCCCTATATAAACTGACCTTTTCAATGGGACACGGAGTCTGATTACCTTTGGAAAATTAAAACCTCCAAATTGGCGCGAAGGATCAACAGTCCAAGAAGATGGTCCAGGTGAGACAGCGTGGAGCAATATAAGACGCCCGGAGGGTAGGTAGCATTGCCCAGGTAACGAGTCAACATTCAGTCGTCCGTGTGTTGGCCGTGAGATGAGCAATCTAACCCCTTGTCGAGCGCCCGAGACAGCCCCGCGCAGTACACCACCGACAGCAAGTCAATATCGCCCCGTTACTGTTCAACAGTCCCACGGGCCACTTTATTGGTCGGGGAAAATAAAGTTGACTGTTTTGTCAAAACACGAACGTAGATGGGACGACCTCGGGCGTCCATTTTGCTTGTTAATCCACTGTATGACGTCACCGCTCTGAGAACGAGTAAGTGTCGTATATCGGGACGACGTTATTGCGAAGGGTTTATTTTAGGATCGGTTTGGGAACTGACTCGGTGTCAGCAAATCTTCACCAACACTAAACTAGCGTTTCCCAAAAGGTAAACGGATACGGAATGGTATATTGTTTTTAGTAGAGGAGAGCAAATAATAATATCAAACAAGTACGAAGGTTTTTATAAAAGTTCATCGTTCAGTTGCCTTCTGTGTGGTATTTTAACTCATTTAATGTTACACAGAAACTCCCTTCAATTTACTAAATACCTGAAAGGGAGATAGAATGGTTCCTTCTTTGCATGTTCATAATTGACGTATAGTTTATGAAGGAAACCCGACAAAGTACCTTCAAAGCACTCCCCATGACCCTTGACTCCCAACGTCACAGGCGGCTTCGCTCGCCATTTTGGGAGTCAAATTGCGCGCATAAATTTTAATGGTAAGACTGTTGCGTCGCCTAAAATGCGTATTGCATTGTATAACACGTGGGGACATTGAGTCACAAAACGGCGCAATCAAGATTATTGTGATGATGATGTTAAGTGAATTGGGTCAATATTGGCTGTAATTAGTTATTTGAAAATGTTTTGAGATTAAAAGGCAGTGAAATGGGACGGTTTATATCTTGTGGAAATATTTTATTTGAATAGTACTAAAAAGCACACACTACTATTTTGATTCACTGACCGTAGTGTGAGAAGTTGAATTATGGTCAATAAGCCTCAACACCACTGATAGTGATACACACCAAGTCAATTCAATCTATGACAGCAGCCCACACACCCGACCAACTCGCCCATTCAAGTAACCTTAGTCAGTCAGTAGTATCACAGTACAACTATCAATACTTCTTGTATAGCCTCTGTCACATTCGGATGAAAAACGACGAGTCATTTTATATGTTGTACACCATAGATGTTGTTGAGCCATTAACCTGGCCCGGCCTATGTTACAGAATCATATTATTGCAGGCCAACTCGTCTTTCCGTGTAATCCTGCTGTCTGATGTTTTTAAGTTGGCCCTAATACTATGAATGACACTGCAGGCCAACTCGTCCTTCCCGTTCCTTACAAAAACAAGAGTGCTCTTGTACAATGCAGGGCCTCTCTGGCAGACAAGATACTACACTGGTCATACGGACGATTTTACCTTTTGTGTCAGAATTTCCACATAAATTCAAGAGTTATAAAAATAACAGCTGAACAAGTTTTGGGATGTTTCCCCTTTTTCAAATCAACAGATGATCAATTTCAGACAGTGCAATTCCCCATAAAATATAAGAGTTAATGTTTTCTTCCATTGAGCTCTGATAAATCGTGTCTGTAGAAAGTCCAGGCTCTGTGGCTCTTTTGTAAACATGTGATGTCACAGGTTACACGGTCTGTGCAGCGCTATACCTGCTTTTGGAATCGTTACGCAAAGCTTGTGATGATTTAAACATGGCAACCGTGTCATTTGATTTGCACGCAACGGTGATCTAGTTAACCATACGAAAGACTACATCGGCGACCAAGTAGGTTGCCCACTCGTGAACCCTATTCGAAGCTAATGATATCAAAACAATTCTATGGATTGTGTGTCATTTGTTTTCCATTCCGAAAGCAGTCAATATACCGGTCACCCGACGGCCTGTACGACGGACTACATAAAAGGCCAATACCATCCATTTGTGTAGCACGGGTGAATGGCACGGTATCAAGGCCTGAGGCACAGCTATGTACAATCAGTGTTGTTTCCGCAGAGGCCTCGTCACAATGTAGAGGAAATGACTACAAGATGGCGAACAGGGTCTCGTGTCTCCCTAGTTGGCTTTTTGTCTCGTTATCGAAGTCTCTCTAGCATGTAGAACTAGACAGGATGCTGGAGACATAAGACTACCCCTTCGTAATTAGCACTCCCCGACAGTGACCCTATATTATACGCTAGCACTGCAGTTCTAATCAACTCCGGGCTATTCACGCTTCGGGGTATCATCTTTTATACAACGAAAAAAAAAATGACAGGATGGGGCGCCGAGATAAATTTCTCTATTATTATTGTCAAGTTATTATTGAGTTCTGATATATCGGTGCGATGACATTGAAAGGTGAGCGTTATCCGCCATTTTCCCTCGGTATATTTAGTATTTGTTAACTTTTTCAAATTAGTGTAGTAGTCTTATATTTATGCCCCTAGGCCACACTCTATTCTGCCACATTGAAGTGTTTTGTGGTTCAGGTCACTAAGATGCAAGAAGCGTTTGATCGTGACAGTTTTTCTAGTCATTTTTCCTCGATGATTGAGATATGTGCCCTTGATAATAAGAGTGGACGGGGCAACGGTCCGCAGGGGCCTTACTGTTAAAGTCAAACTAATAAAAACTCAAGATCCGTTGTCTAGCGTTGTCCAATTGAAGTGTTATTTTGTTTCGTATGTTGAACACTTTGGAACAACATGAGTTAGCTACATTGTTTTCCTAACGCATCGGGTCATTTTCATTGACATAGCCTACCTGAAAGAGACAAAGTAATTTTTCTGATGACCTCTTACAGCTTATGTGCGTTGTACAGCCAATTAATTGTGCTTGTCTACTAAGTTAACGGAAATTTTTAAGATGACTTTATAATGAATGCACTATGCATAAATCGTCTGCCGTGATGTAAACGTTATTTGTATCTATTGTTGTAAACATCGCCCTGGGTATTCGTTATGGAGGGTGTCCCTTTTGTGGATTAAACAAGAAATCAAATCAGTTAATCATATAAACATGATAGTTGTCGATGCTCGAATGAAGCATATTTGAAATGTCATTGAATTAAAGCTGAATAATTTTTCTTATAGTCTATATTATGTTTGCATTATTTGTCACCGTTTTCACGAAGTGGTGAAGTGCTCTACAGCCCAAATTCCGTGTTTGGGGAAAATCGCACTTTTTCGCTATTTTTAAACTGTTGTTTCGAAGATTGCTTACTATTTTTTGTTAATACCAAAATAAAGTTGACTTCTTCATTCGTATAAAACTGTCAATGTTTTTTTCAAACTCGCAGCTGCTTTGATGAGTTCCTAAACACAAATGTCACTTCGTGAAAACGAAAAAACGAGACGTGTTCGCAGAGTACAAACTAATTTATGTTGAGATACGTCACTTCGTGAAAACGCTAAACTTAAATGGGTCAACAGATTGGTCACATCTTGGAAATGCAAAATGGCAAATCTAGTAATAGATCGGTCATGCTTATTAGTACAATAAGGAAAAGATTACGTGTTAAAGGTTCTGAAACTTGTTGAAACTGTTAACAGTAATGAGTATATTAATAATTTGTACAAAAAACGATTTGCCAAATATTTGCGATTTGTGATTTTTGACACATACGTCACTTTCGTGAAAAAAAGGTGACGATTACATACCTTAATTATGTACTTAATTATTAGTTTAGAGTCTTGTTTACGAATTGTTTTAAAATGTGGTTAACTACGAGGATTATTGATGAAATCGCACGAACAGGGCAGTACTTATTAAAGAAATGTTTTAACAGTGTCCAGAAGTGTAGAGCACGTTAGTTTTACGGTGTAGTTCATCCAGTAATTTCTTACTTATATATGCCATTATTATGCACTGGCCAGGAACGACGAGTTCATCAAATTTTTAAAACAAATTTCCAATGGATTGACAATGATCATGTTAATCGCCCACTTTTGGCATATGATCCAATTCGGAATATTTATTATGCGATTTCGACGAAAACGGAGTTTGGCCAAAAGAAAATCGGTCCTTGCCATCTGCAGAGAGATTATGATTTATTTATGCGGTTGGATAGTTGTCGATGCGGCCTTGCATTGGACATCAATTGCTCACCGTGTATAGGTCTGAGATGAAGAACGGTTTATACTTCAGCAATTTCATTAAAAGCTTTTCTTCAAGTCTCTTTTTTTTTAAACTCTAAGATGGGAATCCCATGTGAATAATGAGGGGCCTAAATGGTGTCTTGGGGCAGCTTCGTCCATTTGCTTTTTTCCCCCTCATCCAGCCTTTCTTGCGGAGCTTCGAAGAGTTTGTCAAACTCAGAGAGGAGGGACCGAAACAATTCATTAAGAGGCAGAAGTTCGATTTATATTTCTTGTAATCTGTTTCAAAAACTGCATTGTTAACTCAGGAACAAATTGAAATCTGCAATTTGACTCTTGTTCATCCAGGGTAATCATACGTATTATTATGTTATTAGCTATCGAAGCCGATTACTAATTGCTTTCTGAGGATCCACAATAGTGCCATTGCCAGAAAACATAAAATCAATATACGCGCACTTTTAGACCTTTATCATGGTGCGGCCATCTTGATTTTTGCCCATTCAAACCAATGCAACCAAACCGAGGCTGGTAGGGCAAAAAGTCTGGTTCCTTTTTGTGCAATGAATATTAGCATCTATTACTTTTTATTGGATACAGGGAACATGACCAAGATGGTGCAGCATGATAAAGGTCTATAGTGGTTATGTCTTTTGGACAAATACCCATTTGTCCAAAAGACATAACCATACAAGTGCCCGTATGTTGATTTTTATATGGGAGATCGAGAAAGCCGAAACTTAATGGTCAATCGGTGATCCAGCATTGAATGTGCGCAAAAAGGATCGTGATGCTAACAGCTATGACAGCTGCACGCGCGCGTCGACGCACATAGGGCACTGTGAATCCTCGATGCTGATTGGTACATATGCGCGCTGACGCGCTATAGTCGAGTCGCGCGTGCGTCGGCCACAGCTACAGTGGTGTAAATCACCATAAACGAGCGCTGCTCGGATAAGTGTACAGCTTTTTCTCAAAAATATTAATTATTTTCAAGTGTACATAGGCCCTTTGCGAAACCGTGCCTTCTGTTCATACTGTTCATTCTCAAACTAGCCATTCTTGAGAATGACAAAGATGTTTCTCAGAGAGATAAGTTCCAGTGTCAACTACATATAAAGCAATTTATCTCGAACAAAATGAAAGTCAACTCTAAAACTGGCATGACTGCTTTCCCTCCTCAAAACAGACGACAAAAAGAAAATAGCGCAACTAAAAACAACGTGTGGAATAACGTCTTCTTACTATTAAGTATTGTAAATGACAGAGTTGCATGGTTCAGGGAGATTTACGCTTTATGTGCCAGCAGGTGGCACAAAGAGGATATAGTTGAGCCGAGATACATTCTGAAGAGTAACCAGCATTGTGTTTTTATGCAGGAGGTTCACCCACTCTTCCTTCGTCTTGACGTCTCGGTAACCAACCAGGCCCAAGTCATCAAGAGTCTTCTCCAACGCAACGCCTGGTTCAATTTCTCCATCGTCTCAAGCGAAGGAGAAGGCTCCAACGCCTTCGTCCAGAGCCTCCGCGACCAGATCCAGACACCCGGCTGGAACGTCAGACACGATGTCCGCTTCTCTGGAATGGAGGCCGGGACTGGGAGGTTCCTGAGGAACATTGCTAACGATGATTCGTAAGTAGCCTCTAGGAGTAGTACACCGAAGAGAAAACAATAATCTTGACAATGATCTTCATAGAGTCCTCACCACAGTGGGTACGGGTGTGGGTGTGCGGTAGCCCGTGAACTGTATTATAGCCCGAGCCTAATTGTAGTTCCAATCCGGTTTCTAAATATAGCCACGGTTCTAACTGTAGCACCAAACCCTGTATTTTAGTCCCAACCCTGTACCTGAAAGTTGTCCTTAATACCCTGTATCTACATGTAGCTCGGGCCACACACATTTAGGTACAAGGTTTGGGCTACATTTAGAACATGGGCTACGTTAAGCTTCAGAGTTGGTGCTATACTTAGAGCATTGGTTACATTTAGACGCGGGGTTGAAAGTGCGTATAACTCCTGGGCTACATTAAGGTCTCGGGCTATATTTAGGTGCCGCTCACACTCACACTGAAGGTGCCAGGAAGGTACCAGGAAGTGCACCCGCTTGCCCACTTGCAATTGAGACACTGTTCTTCATTTCTTGTCTCCGGCATCACGATATTATAATTGGTTAAAGCTGCTATAAAATCAAAGTTTGTTATTATGGTATCCAGTTTACCATTCCACCGGTTGAAAGGAAACTTTTTGAGTTCTCCAAAAAACAATTTAGCAATTTAATAAACAAATACTGATAAATTGCATGATTAATTTTACCACAACATTCGTTTAATAGTACAATTACTGACGATAACATATTTAACACGCTTGGCTTGGATTATTAGGTAACACCTTTTTTTATCAACAAGTTTTACCCGATGTATTGTACACCTAGAGGGCGTACTTCACTAAAAACGCCCTCTGCCCCCTAAAAGAAACGATGTTGTTCCTGTCAGGTACGTAGTGATGGTGCTCCACTGCTCACCAAAGCAAGCCCAAGCTGTCTTCCGGGCGGCCAGTGAGCTGAAGCTTCTTGGGAAGGGCCACGCCCTCATCGGTACGGAGTCCCTTCTGACCTACGACAAAAGCATCCTGAAGGATTATCCGACTGGCCTTCTGATTGTCAAGCACACCGACGCGGCACCGCTCAAGGATCATCTGCATGACGCCTTCACACTGGTCGCACGCTCGGCAGGGAAGCTCAAATGGGAAGGGGGAGTACGGAATATCTCCTGCTGGTTGGGGCCAGGAAGCACCCAGTTGGAGTATGCTAATAACTTCTACAGGTCAGTCTCTATAGAACCTTCAAGTAGCCACAATTTTGTTGCCCAATAATGTGTTGTGATCCTCCAACTGGTTCATTCTTTTCTTGAGTAGAGAGCATGTTTACCACCAACTGATTCTTCTTTATGAATATGGGTTACACAAAAAAGTAAAAAGTGCAGCACCCTAAACAAATTCTTGTGACCTCTTTTAGTTCGTCTCCCTGAATTTTAAATTGTCTTTTGGTAATGGCGGGAGTTTGGATATAGGGCTGGAAAATGTTCTCATAATTTATGTTGCATTGATCTTTCTTACTGCAGTACAATGACTAACACATCGTTCAAAGGCAACACTGGGAATGTTAAATTCGACCAGAATGGCGATCTGGTTGATTCGTCTTACCACATCATGAACCTTATTGAGGAATCACCCAACGAACATGACTGGAAGGAGGTAGGCTCCTGGCGCAGAGGGTCCCTCAAGCTTGAGACAGTGGTCTGGCCCGGCAACACCATGGTCATGCCAGTCGGTGTCGATACACACAAGCTAATCATCGCAACCAACACCGAGAAGCCGTTCATATTCTACAGCGACACGACAGGTATGGAAGGAGAATGCACTACGGGCGTTCAATGTCTCAAAGTCAGAGGGTCTAACACCACTAGACGGGACATGGAGAAGGCCTTCGAGGAATTCAGGAGGAGACCGGATGGGGGAAACTACTCCCATGACCTGAAGTGCTGCACGGGGCTCTGCGTGGACCTCATAGAGCGTATGAGCCAAGACCTCAACTTCAAATATGACCTGTACCTCGTGGCGGATACGAACCATGGAGCCATCGAGAACGGAACCTGGAACGGCATGGTGGGAGACTTGATCAACGGCAAGGCAGACGCTGCAATCTCATCCTTTAGCATCACCAGGGAGCGTAGTGCAGTTATAGATTTTACTGCCCCGTTCTTCCACTCCGGTTTCTCCACCTTGGTTGCCAAGAAGCAACGAGAACAGACTTTGGGGGCCTTCCTCGCACCCCTTCACCCAAACGTTTGGACCCTGATATTCGCCTCAGCTCTGGTCATGGCTGTCTGCCTCACGATCTCCGAATGGAGCAGCCCCTACGGTCTCCATCCAAGAGGAAGAAACAGGAACAGTACATTCAGCTTTCCCTCTGCTCTAACAATCACATTCGCCATCTTGTTCTCCAACACCATCAAGACTAAACCGCCCAAGTGTATGACCAGCCGAATGTTGCTCAACGTATGGGGAGGATTTTCCTTGATATTCTTCTCCAGCTACACGGCAAACTTAGCTGCGTTTCTGGCTGGACAGATGTCTTACCTGAGTATTGAGGACCTGAATGATCCAAAGGTAAATTCCATTTTCACAAGTGTGTGGTAATAAAAAGAAATCACTGATAAGATAATTATGTTCCCTTAAAGTTGGATACATTAGAGGGGCTGTGTCGTCATGATTAATGGAATAACCAAGTTACTACGCCAACGTACGCGCCAGTTGTCACATCACAATTTGACAAAGATGCCACCCTTTGTGATTTGACCGCAAGCGCACGCGCGTGGATGGAGTATCTGGTGAGAGTTCATATTTCCATTCACAGCCACAAGTCTGCTATAATCATGACGACACAGCCTCTTTAAGATATATTTTATGTTTCCTTAATAAGAAAGTTCAAAATTGGTGGTTATAGAAAAGGTTACACGCGCTTCTAAATCTTGATACAGTGACAGTTTGCTTGAGCGATTTTCACCCACAAACACTACTATTATAAGTAGGGAACAAATGTCCACAATCACTCTGTAATAAAAATCCCACATTTTAATTCCACGCATAAAACCCTAGCCGTTATTTGCTGCTTTCTGAAAAAATGAGACCACTTAACTTGATTGAAATTTTTCGCGATTTTTTGTATGATGCGTTTATTGAAAGAAGAGGAACGGAATGCACGTGGCCTCCTCAAAAAACTAATGTGTCTTTACCTTTACCCTTCAATTTAATTCGTTTATGCTATATATTTATTTCCATACGCAATTCACAAATTTTAAGCACTAACAGATAAACAATAATAAGATGGGAAGAAAACCGCATGGATGCAAGGTCCAGGATAAGCCAAGGCTCGTAGCGGCTTACCTTTGAAATCTTTACCTTATCGTGAAGCTACTTTTTTTCTTTTCCTTTTTTTTAACATATATGTTTTCCTCCCCAAGTTGGCAATGCTTTTTTGTGCGTCTGATTGTTTTATTTCGATGAACTGTTTTGCTGGTTGCACTTACGGAGCGTGTCTACAGTTGAAATCGAGGAATTTTTAACGAAAGGGATGCGGCTGTTTTGACAAATTGATGACGTTCTCGCATTGCATTCGTGTATAAAAACCAATGGAGATGTCGCTGATAAAGCATAACTTCATGCAACAGGAGAAC
Organism: Marthasterias glacialis; assembly: GCA_911728455.2. NCBI lineage: Eukaryota > Metazoa > Echinodermata > Asteroidea > Forcipulatida > Asteriidae > Marthasterias > Marthasterias glacialis. The sequence goes on from OU452225.1 coordinate 18,287,194, forward strand.
AAAGAGAAGTCCTCAAATTACCAGGTCGAAAATTATGGGGGTATTTATACCCGTGGCCGGAGTGGGTTGGTCTCAAGTGATTCACTGGACATGGCTTTAAAATTAAGGTTTTTTTTTGTAAAGCAATTTACTTTCAGCATATCACAAAATATAACTTTCATCTTCATACGACCTGTCTAGAAGGTTGGGAGCCAAACGAGAAATAATTGGTACCTAGAGGGAGACACTTTATGCTAATTTGACGGGAATCAGTGAAACGTTAGACAAAAGAGAGGCGAATTCCTGGCTTAAGTTTCAACTTTGTTTCTGGGCACATACTGCGTCAAAGCGGTAGTTTGGATGCAAAGCCTGCATCGAGCTGAAAGTCAGTTATATGGGGCCCAATTACAGACAGCTTCTGGGTGCAAATATCCGCTTAGCATAGACAAATATTGTTTAGCAGAAACAGGTTGCCAGTCCAAATTCCATGTATCTCACATTGTTGTTGAGACTGGTGCCAGGCTACCGTTATTTGCTTATTTCTCAAGTAGGTGGACCATTCATTGACAACCACTTGTCTGCCATGGGTACGGAGACGCATTTCAAAAGTATCACTATAAACAAAACAAAATTAAACAAATAAAAAAACTACAGTAACAAATCTGTGATTATGGAACATACTAATTAAATGCACAAGTAATGGTGATAGAAAACAGAATCTAACTTAGGAAATGCAAATTTAGTTATTTAAGAGTTTAAAGCGACTGATGATGCAGCATCAGAAAGGCAGACTTTGAAGAGTTAAAGGAAGAGCTTTCCGTGTCTGGCTCCCCCTAAATCTGAACTTTTTGTTTCACCTGCCTCTGTCTTTGGGAATGACAGGATAACATTTCAAGATGTATTGGCTCTTGTTCAATGATTATGGAGCTTTTCAAAACCCCGGCTTCTGCATCTGATTTGGCTGAGGCTCGGCCAGTTTATTTTGAAATCGTGGAGGCGGACGGAGATTAGGCTGGTGGCCGAAACCGCGGTATTTCAAAGGCCCTATGATTGTCGGAATGAGTTTCTTTTGTGCATAAGTCCTTTGGATGATCTTCTAAAAGACTTTGTAAATAATTGCATTTTTCTGTCGAAGAATCTAGATATGCCTATATGAAAAGGAAAAACAGTGAAAGTTCACCTGACGTCATCATCACAATAATTCTGGTCGCGCCATTTTGGAAGTCAATATCAGTGTGTGTTTATACAGTATGGTGCGCATTTTAGGCAACGCGGAGTGTGACTTGAGTGCAAGGGGGGGAATCAATATAGCAAAGTGTTTAAACAGCCAGAAAGTGAACACGAGGAATTTGTGTCTTGAATGACGTCTACAGTTTTGGGTATTGGCTTAGATCACCTCAATGCTAAAATGTCATCACCGTCTGCAGCCAAAGACCACATCGGTCGCTGCATCACGAATTACAGTATCCGTGGTGTGACGGCACTGGTTTTTTTGTAATGCCACGTGGTGATATCATGTGGTGATATCATGTGGTGAATGCAATAGTACACACCATGTACACAGTTCGGTGAACTATTGTGCCACCATTTACCACAACCCTTGCGGTTAAATGATTTAAAAAATAGTTTCAAATCATGTTGAACTGTTAAAAACAAAATCTGCGCTAAGAAATACATATCACGAGTAAACTTGCGGGTACTACCATGTGAAGATCTCTTTTGGGAGGAGTGTTAGCTCTAAAGAGAGCCGTTGCTGTGGTCTCGACGTTTCGAACAGTATGCTTTGCACGTCTTCAGCTCCTGTTAGCTCTGATGATCATATGATAAAATGTGCCGTATCTCGTTACCCTCCGTTCCTTGAAAATGACGAAATTCTCGTGTGTGTGTGCGTTTTTTTTCACAAATATCACTTTGATTCTTTCACCGTTATTAATACACGCTTGTTAAAAATAAGCTTAAATGAAGTAATCCGCATCAAAATTAAAACATAAATAAAACATTGTACAGTATTATAATGCCCAGAATTGTATAGAAGCGGTATCCTTTGTAGGTCGAAGGTTATTTGACCCACCAATCATCAGCGTCTTTGCGAAAAAACATCACCTAGGCTTCACGATTTAATTCACACCTCTAGAGTCAACCCCGGGGCTCTAATGGCTTAATTTAACCTGATTGGACGCCGGGAAATTTCCTGTTGGCTGGGATTTCTCTGTCTAGTGCGAGATTACTTCCTAGCTGGGAATATCAAAGAAAATACAGAGATTTGCTGGAAATGAATTACCCTAATCCATTCGCTCTTACAAATTCCATTTAGACTATCAAATTAACAACAGAGCAACAGAATTGAACAGTTTTTTTTTCTCTCCCCCAATGAGCGAAACAGGGTTTTCGTGATGATACGAAAGATGGAAGGAAATAGCACTGCGGCTGATCTTAACTAGTGGGCACCAACGTCACGTAGATTTGATGTATATCCCCGGGTTCCTTCGGGCCAACTGAATACAGTGTGGTTCAACTTGCATAGTCCGCTAAAAGAAAGGGAAAGTTACGCCACTAAGACCCTTTTACAAAAATTAACGTCTCGTTGCGGCGTCTGTTCACGCGAAAAAATCAATGTATTTAACAAATACATGCTAAAAAATATATGAATAAAACATGATTCATTCGTAGGAATAGGAATTTGTTTCATTATTAAAAATGTAATAAGTTTCTGAAAATCAGCAAAAAGTGAACTCACCTTTCGTAGTTCATTCAGTTGAGCGAGTGACATACTTACTAGTTTAATCAACGATTGAAGATGTATTTTCTTAAGTTGGGTGTTTAACCTTTTTTCAGTTTGTCTACCAACGCCTTAAGTTAGCCAAACACAATGCACGATCCGTGTTTTCTCGAGTGCCGTGGGGAAAAATCACTGACGACTCGTCCGGATTCGAACCAACGAGTACGAAGTGATCGGTTCGAATCCAGCCAGCAGAGAAGCTGTCTGATTTCGTTTTCCGTTGGACAAGAAAAAATGGCTCACTGTTTGTCCATTATCTTATTTAAAGCAATAATAAGGGTTAGCCTTGATGACCTTTAAACAATATAAATTAACCACCCTGCTGTCATAATCATGGCTGTCAAAACGAGGCTTGTATCTGAAATAGTCTGGTGCTATTAATTGTAGTATATAGTAGGTTATTCGTATCTCCTGCTGCCAGGAAGCTTGACAATACATCCATGGTAGACCACTATTTCAGCCTCTTCAGGGCTAATTGATTTTTTTTTCTCTAAAGTACTAAACCTATTTTATCGAAGAGACGAAAACCTCTAATTAAATCTGTGCTGATGACGCGGGTTTTATTTTATGGCGTGCAGTAGGTTGTTATATGCCACTCTAATATTGTGTGTTTAACCATGTCTACTGTACGCTTTCATAGTGCAGTAAATATGCCAAGCCTCTTCACGTCTCTTTACATTTAAGTTGAGATGCAATTATTAGTTCATGCACCTCGAAGAACACACACAACCGATGTGCTTGTCCTTTTCTTCCCTTGTTTAATGGTGTGGGGAGAAAACAAAAAAGGCAGGTGAGTTGAACGGCCTGGCAGGGATCGATTTCACGGCTCCGCCGGCATTCCTGGGCTTTCTTCGATCTCTGGATCTAACTGAACCGCGGCCACGGAGTACCCCCGTAGATGAGGAGGATGTTGGAGGAAGGATGGGAGGGGACGATGAAAATTATTTCGGGTGTTGTGTATGGAGAATGTGTGCTGAGGGTAATCCCACACGGCCGGGCCCTTTCCGCGTCACCGTACACCGAATATCGACTGCGTATTGAATGGCATAACTCTAATTTCGGCTCATTCTCGACGACTCGGAGTATCGTGTGTCACGAGCGTGCGATCGTTGCTTTGTGGATTGTCGCACCACGGTGCGTGCCATACTGGCAAAGATCAACCTGGAGATGAGGCGTGGGGGGAAAAGAGTTGAACTCAATCAGCTGCCAGAATTCATGAAATCAGAGTTAACTACCGCACGAATTCGGTCTAAAGTCAGGAGGTTAGTTAATTGGGGTCCTTTAGCTCTCAACCTTTTTTTCAAGCATGAGGGGCGACCTCTATCGCAAACATTGAACCTGAATGCAGTAAGATCGTGTCACTTGAGATCCGGGACCAAGCAATTCGAGCTCCAAGGTGTGCCGAGATCGAGTATTTTTTTTTTCACGTCGATCTCTCTCTCTCTCTCTCTCTCTCTCTCTCTCTCTCTACTGGATTTTACAAATGAGAAAGTGTCCTTAAAAAAATCAACGAACGCTTTTCACTGTCACTGTAAATAGGAAAGGTTTAGACTTCGGTATGAACGATTGAATAAGTTGACAACCAACAGCTGGATCCTGGATTAAACACTTTCATCAAATTAGAACAACTATTAACACGGAAGTAGTATTTTCTCCGTTATCATGTGGTTCTTTTGATGAGAACTAATGGTTGAACAATATTGAAAAACTGAGATCCATGTTTAATATTTGTAACAAGTACGGCCATGTTCATTTTGGAGACTTCTTTACAAGATGACATGAATTCGGTAACCTCAAGAGGTTTGCACCTATTGTTTAGTTTTATTTACAACGTGAGTTTCTTTAGGTGAACAACAAATAAACTTTGAAGACGGGATCATTTTTAACTGCCGTCGAGGGCGCTCACGAAAACATGTCATTTAAATTTCTGTTAAGGAACAAAATTTGTTTCAGCAGGGAACCAGTCAAAACCATTGACATGTAAATTACATGGTGTAATGCAAATATTAACAGGGAACCAGTCAAAATTAATGTACATTGCATGATGTATAGCAAACATTACAATGAACCCCTTAGAACGACTGTACACGAGGGCCTTACACATGGCGATTTGATTAGGAAACTGTTTCTGCTAAGCCATATTCTTAATTGTCTGTGTTTAGCAAGTTCATGTATTTACTTACTCTACGAAGTCGGCCTCAAATTTCCTCCCACAATTTACTGGAAGATACCCTTCCAAATGGCTATTGAGTTTTAACAACACTTCTCCAAAAAAGGGGGGAACACTGAAGTTTCTGCGATTAGAGGTGAATCTTGCTAAATGAAAATATCCAAACAATTCCATCGAGACATTTCACCGGTCAGATTGAAGCGATTTCACCTACAGTTTCTCACTTTTTTCAGTTATAAAGAATTCACAAAACAAATACACAACAAACTACGGTGATATTTTAACTCCCGTCAACGAGGGGTAATTTCGCCGTGATCATACCCGGAGGGGCCTGTCGAATGAACATCGTTTTGCCAAAGCTGATGGGGATTGAGGTGATTTCATGTGCAATTAATCTCCTTAGAGTATAATAGTGGCGGAGAAAAGGAGAAGAAGAAGACGAAAATCCTTGGTTCTGAGTGGAAGTTTCAATAAAATCATCTCTTAATTGTCTACCCGGGAGAGCGTTACAGGATAGCTTTGCACTTTGTTGTATCATACACAGAAGCATTGCCTGACTTTTCTGGATTACTACACGATCAGAGTCTTATCGTTTTGTCCACTTGAAAATCTCATCAAGACAAGTGGTTGATGTCCATCTTTTCATTACGCCGTCAAGAGACCAACTCGGGGATATTATATATATATATATATTTCTTTCCCACTCGCTAATGAAAGTCTACAATGGTTTAAATTGTACCTATACCTGTATCGACTCGTGACACACCGTTGGCACCTGTCGGGAAAAAATCGAAGATGACTGGCGACATTTTCACAATGTTGTAACGGATGAGCTGTTCATGGAGAGTCGTTTAGAAAGGTGCTGGGTTTGCCCGGGCACCAAACGCCACTTTAAAGAGCGGGTACGTCACTTTAGAAGAGGCTACATAAATACTTGAGGAGACTAAAAGGCCCTGTAAAGCTTCTTCCATTTGTTTACAACCTCTTGTCGTTGAAATGCATGCTTTCATCATCAGGCTGTGTCCATCCACAGTTGGGCGCAATATCCTTCTCATCTTTCCTTCGTTGTTTTCTTTCTTCGGTTGCTTTGCGTGATCTTTATAGCAGTAACATCATATAATAATCATCATGGTGCAATACAGTGCATGCAGCCATCTCGTTTCTGATATCAACCACATTGAGGCTGAATCGGAGAACAGGCAGACCTCCTTTTGTTCTAAAGTAAACCACTATTCATTAATGCTGTTAAAACTAGGAACATGACATCGATTCGTTCATTCATTCAGTCATCTCGTAATTTATCTCCATATTGCAAAATATCATCAGCATCATCACCAGGCTTTGTCAATCCACTGCTAGGTGAGGCCCTCCTCGTGTTTCTTCGACTGTTTCTTGTCTCTCGGTGTTCAACTTGTCCACCCGCCCCATATTTCTTAAATTGTGTCTTGTCTCTTGGTGTTCAAATTGTGCATCACCATCGTCTCCAAAATTGAATGTAGCCCTTCTGTCGCTCACTCAAATGTTGTTGTTGTTGTTGTTGTTGTTGTTGTTGTTGTTGTTGTTGTTGTTGTTGTTGTTGTTGTTGTTGTTGTTGTTGTTGTTGTTGTTGTTGTTGTTGTTGTTGTTGTTGTTGTTGTTGTTGTTGTTGTTGTTGTTGTTGTTGTTGTTGTTGTTGTTGTTGTTGTTGTTGTTGTTGTTGTTGTTGTTGTTGTTGTTGTTGTTGTTGTTGTTGTTGTTTTGTCATAATAGCTGTTCAACTGTGGAACATCATGTCCATCCACTGTTTAGAGTAGCCCCCATGTTTGTTTGTTTTTGTGCTTTTTGAAAACCCTTTCCCTCTCTTTTCTCAACTTAACCTAAGCATGGTCTTTTTCCCACTTCATTTGTATCTCCCTTTCTTTACCAAGCTTTTAGCTGCCACTCTATTGGCCCAATTCACCTGACGTCATCACCACAATGATCTTGGTCGAGTCATTTTTGGGGTCAATGTCTCCGTGCGAAATACAGGGTTGCACGCATTGTAGAGGACGCGGCGTTTACACGCTTACCCATTGACTCCCAAAATGGCGAGCGTGGCAGACACTAGCTGCTTGTGACGTGGGTGCAAAGGGTCAATACTGCCGATGAATGTTTATGAGTGAAATGGTGAGAATATTGTCATGAGCTGGAAAAAAAAATGGCCAAATCCACTACATGAAGCTGAGTTGAATGGAACATTCCATCTGTCAGTGAATGCAAATATTCTCTCCGTTGCACGAATGCAAAACATTCATAATTTGATTTATATAACATCTAAAGGGACGCAAATGCACATTAAATAGTCCCAACATGCACGCTTATTGACGTAGTAATGGTTTATTATTGAATTCCGCAGGACCAACAATCCTCCAGTCAAAAGACAATGATCTACCTGGGTGTTTTATATAAAAAATCTTTAAAACTTCAAACTTTTGTCCTAAAAATTGTAAACTGCCTTTCACTCGTGTCGTCGTTTTGTTTGTTTTTTCCCCCAACAATAATTAGGGATTCTTCTTGAGTAGTTAAAGGTGATTTTTGAAACCTGTCTCTTTCCATATAGCTTTGATGTATATTTAGTTTGTATTTTCTGCTTTGTTGAATACATAAACGCCCTTTAAAACATTAAGAGACTGTTGTCATGTAGGATTGGTTCACCTTTAGCCCCAACATGATAAGATATATGCCATGAGGAGTGTAGTCCCTGCATCTGCCAAGGCCAGGGAAGTCGAGTACGTGTGTAGTATCGAAAAACCTGCAGGCATCAACGCATATTGGCAACAAGCGTCACTGAGATGAGCGTGAACTTTTATTGCAGCTGCCGGCATTGTGTGTGTGGAGTCAGTTAATATATCTGAATCCGAAAACGAACTCAAAAGAATCGTTTGAGTAAATTAGTATTCTTATTTATACACGTCCCAGTGTTCGGTGTCGTTTACTTCATCATTTTGGCCGGATTGGCTTTCCCACAGTAATCGGTTATACGGAGACGTAAATTGTTCAATTTACACTGAGGCCATATTATGATATGATATTTATATCTTGATATTGTAAATGGCAAACAGATAGTCTGATGGTTTAGCTGTCGTTATTCTCTCTTGACAAGATCAGTAATAACAACTGGATGCAGCTCTTTCGTTTATTATTCATAACTTAAAGGCACTTTAAAAAATCACAGATCCAGAAAAAAACATACTACAGATACATGAATATAAATGTTACAGTACATAACAACATCCAACAGCAAAACAAAACAAAAAATAGCAAAATGGCAGGGCTGTATTTAAAAATACGAGAACAAAAACGTGTTTTGAGTCTGGTTTAATAAATAAACTGCAGTGTATCAGCTTTCCCGGTGTCTCGAGGAACAGCTGAGGTACTTAGGTTTGGAAAGAACCATCTCCAGAATGATGTGCTGATCTTGGGTTCATGAAGACGTGTTTTAAAGAAAGTCATTGACATTTTTCAGAAAACAAAGTTGGAAAAAATACACTAACAGTTTGATTTAACATGTTGATCAATTTTGATCAACCTTTGAATTTGGGAAAGAGAAATTAGATGGCCGACTCATAGGACGACTTTTGCTAATCGCTAGCTATGTGAAAGGATATCAATGTGGGAAAAAAGCACCACCCGTTGAGAGCGCAGTGGTAATAGAGCTTACCCGCCAAATTTATATGCAAAGTAGAATTTACAGAGACCAAGTATAGCCTTGCGTGCCTACAGAAGCTCAATAAAATTGATCCTGTGGGTGCACTACAATATACAGTGAGAGAATCATGCGCCAAGTCTCATGAATAATATGTAAACCCACAACCTTTTCTGTAAATCAAAGATTTGAAGGTCATTGCTTTTATGGATTGTTGACAAATGGTCCAATATTGTGCCCCTGGGGCTGGTGACTCTCCACCCGGGGCATTTCGTGTACACTGGTCCTTGGAAACGGCACTATTTTGTTCCGAAGCGTAGGGGTCCTTTCAAGATGGAGTTTGGCCAGTTGACCCCGTCAGATGTGTTTTCTTTTTAGAGGGACATGGCTTACAAGTTGAACGGCTAACCTACCAAAAAAATTAAAAGAACTAAAGCAATTTAGATGTCAGCAAATATTTGAGTTCAAGAGGGTTTTCACGAGACTTTAAAATACTTTTGAAGTATTTTTGAATATTTGACATTTAGCATTGGATATTCTTTAGTGTGGAGCACCCCTGTCGGTGGACTTCAAGCCATTTTGAGTTGGCCGATGTATGTCCCGTGAGCTACAAGCGACCTTTACGGTTTACACTGCCGTCATCAACATTCCCTCCAACACTTCATTATGTACAATTTAGTTAACCGACTCCGGAGTTTAACGGGTGATCATGTGTGCTATGTCAACATTCAGTTTGCCCCGTGAACTCCGATGACATCCCGCGTAAACGAAAAAAAAAAAAACCACCAGAAAAAAAAAGAACACAAAACAACACAACCAAACTGTACTCACTGTCGAGATGTCGTCTGCTCAGATGCAGAGTCACATAATTTGGCGGGAAATGTCCAGAGGGTGAATGTGTGCAGAATTTAGTAGATATCCGCCGAAGACGCACAGTGTATGCACAAGCATGATTGCAAATGCTCATCTGAATAGTGAAACCGCGCGCTGGATTAGTGCAGAGAGTTTTTAATAGTTCTTTAAGGTGTACTCGTTGCGTCTTGCTGGTCGTTGGGGGATAGCGAGGAGGAGATTTTGGTTTGCTCACGGCCACCCTGATTTTGGCATTTCCTGGGAATCAATTCGATTTCAGATTTTGAATAATGATGATATTTCTCTCTCACGTATGTAAATTTGATTTACAGTCTGCTGATTGAGAAAATGGTTGAATTAAAGATAATCTAATCCGTAATTTTACACATGTAATCTTAATCGCTTCAAGGACAATGAACACATTTTATATAGCATGGTTAAACTTTATATATAGCAAAAGCATAAATCCCGAAAAACAAAAATATGAATGCAAACAGTTGGAATGCAATGTGTTCATGTCAATTTAGCCCAGCCTCGATCTTAGCTGAAAATGTTATGGCATCTGGTGCTGCCGATTGTAATATATATTTTGGGATCCAAAACCTAGAAGCTTAACATTTCCAATGCCCAAAAAGAGTCGTTCACCCACCCATTCCACCCCTCCCCAACCCTATGATAAAAATCAGCTGAGACCTGGTAAAACAGACGCCCTCACTGGGCTCCCCTTTCCCTATACGAGCCCGAAAATCACAGAGAATCGCCTGATAAAACAGAAATACCATAAACAAAAAGGTAAATAACAACATTTCTTCTTCTTCTTTTCAGCTGAAGAACCCAACCGAGGCAACAACTGTTGGGACGGTAACGGGTAGCAGTATACAGAACTACCTCATGAGCCTGAATCCACACTTACACTCATTTATGGAGAACTACGTACAGCTAACAACAGAGGATGCCATAAACAGCTTAAAGTAAGTATTTCTAAGTTTCAAACTTGATACATGCCATCTGTAACTGATAGCCAAGGGTATAGATTTTGCTGTTAACTTTTTTTTCTTCAGAAATCAAGCCAGCCAAACCAGCTAGCCATTTTCGCTGTGGTCCACCGTAATTTTCAACGATCTACATCTATACTAGTTGTCCTTATTAACATTACCATTTGGGTTAATTTGAAACCATTGAAAACTCTTTAAATGTACAGTGGTGACATGTGGCTGGAGGCGATGATAAAATTGCCAGACGGCAGACCATGTGAACATAATTTTTGAGGTGTTTCAACTGCAATTTGGCCAGTGGAGCGTTGCAAGAGGTGAACATGGCCAGATAGACTTCGGAGCAATAAGTTACGGGCAGATATAGTAATAATCTGGAGGTTGAAATAATTGTCAATTACTTTCATTTTGAAAACTCCGAGGTGGGCTCAGATTTGTCAAGGGTTCTATTTCATAGAAAGCTAAGGTTGATTTGAAGATGCTTATCAATCTTAATCGCTGACAGTGTGATGTCACAATACAAACTACTGTGGAAACAGCGACAACTCATCTCAAGGTGATTCCTATAGTGCTTTGTCACGTCAGGCATAGGATCTCTGACTCGGATCCACGCCCAACAAGAAGCCGGACTCATGTCGGGTCACCTTGATGGATTGTCCAGATCAAATTGATTCCGTGGATTTAAGCTCATCAGACTTTTTACAATTTTATATTCACGTGTCTGACTTTAAAATGTCACAACAACGTTACGCATCTCTGATTCTGTGTTGCATTTAACATCTACTTCATCAAGGTGGGCGAAACACCTCCGGTGTACGTCTAAAACTCTCCTCACACTTGCAAGACATATTAACAGACCTATACACAAAAGAGAACACAACAGTAGTGACGTCATGTCTTTACACCACAATGACACCAATGACAAAAAAAAAATATATTGACAAAGAAGAACAAGGAATGCTTTGTTTTTCTATCAAGGTCTCCTGAATCAAACGTTAGTTATTGATGAGATTTTTTGGATCTGAGTGCTTAGTACGCGAGGAGACTATTCGTGTTGTGATTTCCCTTACTTCTGGGGACTTTCTTATACATGGTGATTCTTGCATGCACTCAATTATGCTAATTATCACCGTGTACAGTTGAAATACACCTCTTGACCTGAAGTTACTCCGGCGGGAATGTGTGTTTTTGTTTTTTGTTTTTTTTTTCTTTCTGTCTCTCTCTTTCCTCTCCTATTTGTTTTTTCCCTTTCTCTTTGAATCTGAGTGAGACTTGACGCCATGAATGTGATTATTAAAAGACATCTGAAGAGCTTGTTCAAAATCGAACATTCGTCCGAATCGTCAAGTACTGGTATGTCCATTAAAACTGAGCTTATAGAATGACATCAGACAATTTGTTTTTGGATGGAAATGAACGTGAAGAAAAAGTCAACGGTGTAATAGGGGTTAGTGTGCACAAAGTGTGCCTAGTTTCCAGTAAAGCGGTTCAATGTTTTGCTTCTGCAGTTTCTATGGGTGAAACACTTACAAAAATATCCGAAAAGGAGTCAGTGGACTATCTTCTGAGGGTACACACTATAGGGAGAAACTCAACTCTATGTGCAGTAAACATACCAAAATGTAATGTTCCTTGTCCACCACTTAAATACAAACTAACTTAAGTTTAATGTATCCGCAAATTTGAAAGAGGAACCCAAAAGTATGACTTCGCTTGTTTTTCTTTTGTTTATATTTTTTTGTGTTGTAAATCAAATCTAAAATATGACATAAACTTCGTTGTGGTTCCTTTTACACATTTTTTTATTAACAAATTATCTTTTCCAAGTAAGTAAATAGAAAAGCACGTAAGAAATAACGAATTTATTTAATTGTTGTCTTTTAAACCTATTAATGCTGAAATTATCTTAACACACATTTTTTTTTTTTTAGCCTAGAAGTTGAAATCCATTGAGGCTTGTCACAGCCGACCGTAATTTACATTAGCACCGTCGATATTGATTTTGAGAGTGTTTAAAGCACCTTGAATCTATTTAGGATTACATGAATCACGGCAACATCGGAGGAAAATTAAATCCTAAAGTTATTCCTCTAATGAATTTAAAACACCCGTCGCTGCTTTTTGACTTTGTCTGGCACTTACAGGAAACACAAACAATCGTCAAGATTGCCGGATGAGGCGAAGATGTTTTTCGTAGCCGTCGAGTGGTTTTCTAAGGAGGTGGATTTAGCGTAGAGAAGCCGTTATCCCTCTGCACTTGTACTTTTCATCTTAAAAGATAACTGTCCTGTGGGCTCAGGCACGGCGAGAAGTCCAAGGCAATGTTTGAACGAATATTTGGCCAAAGCACCAGGCAATAAAGAAAAAAGCCTCTAAAAAGTCAAAAGTTGTTTGTTTAAATTGTAAGAAAAATAGTGAGGCTCGTTTGAATTTTCTATACAGCGGTTAAGCACACAACTTTGCGAAGCACAGACTTGTGTCTTTCTTTTTAGAAGCAGGTTACCATACCAGTGGATATGTGCGAAACCTAAGTATAATCCCGTGACCTAGATGGAGCCCAAACCCTGTGTATACGGCTCCATTCTGGACCCACATGTAGCCCGGGTTACGATTTTGTTTTTACACAGCGCCCTGTGTAAAAAATTCGGGCTATATTTAAGTGTTGCACCCTCTAAAAATTCCCGAGTCAAAATTGACCCGAATTCTAGGTTGCTGGCGGCCCGACCCATTTCTGGATCAGTATGACCCAGAATTTGTGTCAAACTGAACCGAACCTTTGTCAAACTGACGCAGAATCCGAGTCAAAATCCCCATTTTGAACCAGTTTCTGGGTCAGGCTGACCCAGAAAATAGTCAGGCCTCCGGGGGCCAGGACTCGGGGTCAATTCTGACCAGGGCCAAATTTCATAGAGCTGCTTAAGCAGAAAATAGTGCTTAAAAGTTTTCTGCTAAGTAAAAATAAGCAGGATACCAGTCACAGATTTTACATGTGACATGCTATTTTGGCTGGTAATCTTATTCTGCTAAGCATAATTTTGTTTGTGCTTAGCTACTTATTTTGCTTAAGCAGCTCTATGAAATTGGGCCCTGTATCATCCCTCCTGTCTGGAATACTCTTAAAAGTCGAGAAGACAAATATTGGAGGACCTCCACGTACCACAGTTTGCTTATGCTTATTTCAAAGTACCCGATATGAACTCGAACAATATATCCCTCAAAAAACACAAACCAATTCACGTTCTTTTCACTAAAATAACGGCCGAGGTGGGTTGAAGTGTTTGTTAAAAATTAGAGTATATGAATGTATAGGCATGCCGATTTAAAAGCAATTCATTTACTTCAGTGTCGGTATTAACACTGGTGCTATTTGGTAGTTCACTGCTGGTCTTTTCTGTCCGACAGTGCAACCTTAAGCACTGTTTTTTTTTTTTTTTTTTTTTTAATGTGAATTTACAAGGAACGATATGAGACCAAAAAAAAATATTTAGCAAAAATCAATGAACGAAGATTACATTGGAGACAATCTCATAGTAAAGCGTGCCTGGGTTTACGGAAGCGCAATATAGAGAAGTTTTACTAGCTGGACACGGGGGACCCATAGAGGCAGCTGAAATTAATTCACCGAAGCAGACCCATCGTTTCGCACCGTGCGCCGGCTAAAACAAATAACTTTACCCGCTGACAGAATACGAGGTTTTGAGGAGTGGATGGCGAAAAACATGGCACTTCGCACTTGACAAGGCTCTCCACGGCCCAGTAGACGTCCCTCTCCCTACTGTCCGGGTACCGCTGCGTGCTGGCCCCCGAGGAATTGCCGGCTCGACAAGCATTAAAGGGTAACATCCTTAATCAACCCTGAAGATGTTTCACTATAACTCCAAACCAAGCTTCAAGATAAACATTACTACTATAGAATGGCTTTTCTGATATCGTTCGGGTTACTTTTCATGTTATGTCTTACTTCATGCTGCCACTAAGCTCAGAATGAAAAAGCATAATCAGGCTACCGGCTAAAATTACAAGTTATGTACATCAAATGTAACGGATACATTGATAAATCTTGCTTTGCTACCAACGACCTAATTTCCATCGGTGCGCGATGACCAATCATGGTGACTCAAGCCATGGTTCATGAACAAAGGCAGAAAAACACTAAAAAAGTATCGACAAATTATTCAAATGGAAGAGTTATGTAATCATATCCAGAAAAATAATCATGAACTCAGATGAGTAAGACAGATGTTATAAGTATCATACTTGTGAGTTATTCAAATAACTCATAGTCACATATTCACAAATTTAAAAGATAGCATTGTGTTTAAACGATATTTGAACAGCATTCATCAATTGTTAACTCAGACAGTATCTGGCAAATAGGAGAAATTCCCATTTCATAATGGGCACACTGCTCCATTGGTTAATTGTTCATTGTACTAAACTTCCCTCGACCAGAGAAGGAATTTAATTTACGATTCGTAGACCCCTAGTTCTACATTTTAATTAAGTCCTGTCTGGGACGCTCTATTTTGATATCCTGTTGATGAAGGAGATATCATCCCTCCAAAGCCGATGTCATTACTCATTACGGTTTAACAAGATACATACTGACATTACCATATCAATAGCATACTACTCAGAACGAGATTCAGTGTAACTGCATATCCAATAATGGCACTTTTAAAAGTGTTTACCCGTCGACGAAAAACCGCCCCAAACAGTGAAATTTGGCAGTGCACTTGTCGTCTTGTGGTAAACGTAACAAGAAAACGAGTCGTAGTAAATGCATTACATGCACGTACTCAAATAATTTATACCTACAAGCTCTCAGGTCCTGGAGGTTTTCCTTTTTTTTCTTCTTCTTCTTCTTCTTCTTCTTCTTCTTCCGTGTTCGTTTGAGTGAAGAGCAGAAAATAACAAAACCCCCCGTCTTTATTGTTTACCCATGCGCTCCCTGAGTTTATAACTGTTGCTAGCTTGCGGGCACCGCTAACTCGCCCTCCGCTCCCCGGGCGTCCACAACGCCGACCGATTATGGACGGGGGTACGGTCTCCCTGTGTGATTTTATGGCGACACACGCAGATTGTCAAAACACGGCGTTTATCCCAAAACGAACAAGACGTTTGTGTTCTTTGTGTACATTGGGGGATCTCGGCGTTTCATCCAATTACGGGAGCCATCAGAAAACGAAGTGCCGTCGCATAAAGATGAGCCTGAAATGGTTTTATTATTTGATTATGGTACACAACTTGTATACCATACAATTTAATTTCCTTTCATAAATGTATCCTATTTTACCTCGTGAGTCATTTTAATAACAACTCGGGATGTATATTTAAAAAAAAACACTGTCGGCCAGACAGATACGAAAGGTTTCCCATTTTACCTCACAGGCCAGTTTAGTAATTACGACAACCACGTTGTAAAAATAATATTGTAATTCAGGCTTTGGCTGCGAAAATAAATTTTGAATGAGCATTATAATCAGATAAGATCCATCCGATCCGTCTATCTTTAACACGTATAATGCCAAAGGATAATATGGCGTCCATTTTGTACACTTTTGGCATTTCATTTTATTAGTAAAACCTATGCAACACGATAGACGCACAGACAGACAAAATGGCGTCTTTATTGAAATCATAAAGTCAATCCAATTCTTGATTTGAAAGGAAATCTGTTTTAGGTTTACAGGAAGTGGTTAAGTGTCTTGTTAAACTACAAACAAAAGTGAAGCAGATGCACAGCTTTTCTCAGCAAGTTTAATATTGTGCGATAAAATCCTGCAGGTGTTCAATTAACAAAGTATTCAATCATTGCAAAGGATACTTTTACAACGAAATCCCTACAGGAGCCATCTATTCCAGGTTTCCCGACTCTGCCACAACGACATTTAAAGCTTTAATTTCCATGGCATTAAAGGGGATCAGACTAAAACATTCACCTCACCTCCTTTCGTTGCATTGATTTTGAAATGTACACAGACAACAAGACCTCTATAACGAAAGGGCTTGAGGGGGGGAGAGAAGTAAATTCCTTCCCCGTCGTGTTCCCATGAAGTATTATTATACTGGTTCCAGTTATTTCAAACAGGGATTAGTCTATTCTGCCGTACAGCCTCCGTTTGGTTTCATTCATTTAAATGGGTGAAAAACAACATGTCTGTACCATGAATATCTGCAAAGTCATAGCGAACTTAAACAGCCAATTTGAAAAACAGCCCACGTCCAAACGCTTCGTGGATTTTATAAACAAGTTTACATCAGTAAAAGCTTGTTATTAATGAAAAAAATCCAAGCCAAATTCAGTCATTCGCTGTGTCGATCGCGATGTGTTCTTTTTATATAGGTGTGCATTATCCAGACTGCAGCCTTTCAAAATCAGACCCAAAGATCCACAGACATTTGCATTATTTATGAATTATTTAGGGTAATTTAATTGATTCACGCCGAAACAGTTCCCGCGTGTTGTGTTCGTCGATTATGCGCGGTGAGTTTCCCATTGGCGGTCGCACGTGGCCAGGTGGCGCTGGTCAGCTTTAGATGCTGCGGAATTGATTGGATTCAATTATTCTTGTCGCTGTCCCCCGTTCCCCGCCAAATTCGGCGCGTGTATTAATCGTTGCCTCAACAGCGCCGAAACAAAACACAAATCATGGAATAGGCAGTGAGTTGAAGTCGGTAATACATTAAAGATGCACTCTGGCATTCCTGCGTTTTCTGACAGACAGCTTATGTTGTATTTGGTCAACTCGACTGTTGCTCGGCGCCATACTGTGATTTTCACTTGTAGTGTTGGTTTCGTTATTTTGTCCAATATACCTTATGCATTGACGTCATCACGCCGCCATCTTAGAGGTAAAACGATGATGAAACGATGGAAAACGCACATCTTTGTACGCTTGACGCACAGGATGGGCCAATGAGCAGCCTTCTGTTGATCTATACCTGATGGCGACCTACTCAAATGACGTCATATGCATAAGGTTTTATATAAAATCTATGTAGCCAAACATTGACTCGAAACGAAGAAAAATAGACTGGTTCCTTAAGTAAACATTCAAGCTAATAGTCATGATTGCTATTGAACACAAGGAATATTAACAAAGATGATTGCAGTACGATAAAGGTATGTGTGCCACTGAGTCGTTCAAACTCCATTACTATCAGTATACTCTCCTGCCCAACTGGCCCTTGCCACAAATTACCACAGGAGACTGTGGAGACTGCCCACACCACGCACGCCATGGAGTTTACACATAATACCAGCTGTAAAAGCAAAATAAAGCCAGGCACCCAATGTTATAGCCTGAATGAAAGCTAGGGCTTCCCAACTGGCTCTTGCCACAAAATTCCTCAGGAGACTGTGAAGACGAAGTGCACAAAGCACAAGCCAAAGGGGTTTCACAAAATACCAGTAGAAGTCCAGAGAGGTCTAGTGTCTTGTGCCAGTCTGTGGTACCAGTGAAGAAGGGCAAATACTAAGATTGTGAACTCATGCGTGATTCCGTTTAAGCAAAAGACAGCATTCGATACATTCGGGAATTGAAATAATATCCCTTGTCTCTCTTCCCTTTCTCTCTTGTTGTTTATTTATAACGTGTTCAATATTTTATTGTCTTTTGGTTAAAAGGGGAGGTGATTTGGATGTTTTTATCTACGATTCACCCGTGATTGAGTACCGGATGGCCAATGACCCAGAGTGCAACCTTGTAAGCGTCGGCAAGCCATTCGGTGAGGAAGGCTACGGTATTGGCGTGTCAAAGGGTAAGTCAGAAAATGTTTCCCACATAATGACAAATTGACACAGCGAATTAAGAAGCATGCATTTATCTTATTTTTTTCATTTTTTTTTTTTTTTAAAGAAAGTCAGAACTACATCGACCTTTGTCAATGAAACCTATCTTGTGATCATCAATGTATAAAAACACAATTTTTGTAATGTTCAAGAAGCTCGTATTTTGAGATCACTCGATAATACAATTTAAATAAACTATGAGATCTTTTACAATTTTTGTAAACCAAACTATGGGTTTAAGATATATTCACAGCTGTAATCGAAAACGTGGAAACCTGAATTAGTTCAGATATTTTTTTCTTTACAAAAAAAGCGGTTAGGTTTATGAAGTGTATTGAAAACTACACGATTGGAACAAAATGTTTCTTAATGTCGATCTGTGCCAAGCAATTAAACATCCGCCCTCTACTGGTGAGCCCGAAAATGCGCCTGAACAATAATAATGACTGTAAAGGCCGTTTCAGAACTGGCGGCTACGGCTACGGCTACGGCTACGGCTACGACTGAACTATTGCTAAGGACATCATAATACTTCAACGAGTGTTGACGCGGTGATCCAGCCGTAGCCATAGCCGTTGCCACCAACTCAAGACACGGCCTCAGTAGACGATAAAGGGTACCGGAAGACGCGACCGCCCTTCAATATTGAATAATAAGGCCGTTTACGAAACCACGGCTCGGACTTGGGCTCGGGCTAGGCTCTGTCAGTTATTTTGAAAATATGTGCTTTCCTTACGGGGATTGAAACAGGTGGACGGAACCCAAGCCGAAGCCCAAGCCGTGATTTCGTAAACGGCCATATTAAAATGTGTGCTATGATCGGTCCTTGCCACTTTGCGTGTCTGATACAGACCATTTCGCAAGCAAGACTTCGCAACATTCTGCTCCGGTGTACGTACGGGCCCCGTCCGCCTGCGTGAAGCCTTGTACCGAAACCTTACAGTGTTTTTAAATTACTGACGGAGCCTGTATTAAGACGTAGCTAGGTTTCGAAAAGGCCTGAGTGCATCACTAATGGAAGACTTTTGAACGGTCCTTTTTCCACACTTCTTACCTGTTGTACGCACGCTCAGAATTACACGCGCAGTACTGCATGAGCATGTGTGCGCACGCTCAGAACTGTCAAAAGGAGCCCGTTATGTATATGCTGCCGCCAGCGTCTCAAAAGTCTCCCATTGTTGCAACTCTGATTACGTCACTGTATATAACTTTTAGGGATCATTGTTAATGAGGTCAAATGAGGTCGCTGCTACTGGTTATCTTTAAGGGTACCGTCCAAATGTCAGTGTATGTTACAAACATTCGTATTTTACAGTATCGTTATAGCACGCTGCGCTTGGGAGCTTCACTGCCGTTCAATGACCCTGAGAAACAATTGTATATGCAGTAGGGGCCTTTTCGACGCCGCGGCTCACGACTCCATGGTCCCCATGTTAAATTTTGTGTATGATTTTCAAAATCGCTGTAGGTAGGAGCCGTTGCTTTCGAAAATGCCCAAAGGTGCAGCGTACACTGTTCTTCATGCAGTATCGATTTAGTGGTGAGCTGCAAAAACACGCGCCCTCTACGGTTTGCACTCGGAGCTTAATCGATCCACACAGAAGTGAATTAGAACAAACGGGGTATCTGGGGGTCTTCCTGTTGTTTTAACTCTTGGGATCATATTTGACAGATTCTTCAGCTGAAGGCATCAAAGTCGACTCGAGGAGCCTTCGGGTGTTCTAGCCTCCTTTTTTTCTTTTCTCCGCGTCATTAAAAGCATGTTGTTCGTTTTATTCTTCGTGCAGCGATGATGGGTTCAGGGGAGATTGGGGACGGGTAGTGGTGGGGGGGAAGTCTGTGACGTCAATCCACAGACAACATTATCACCCGTCTCATAAAACGTCAGTCATCGTTAGTTCTTGATAAGTTAAACCAAATTTTGCCGTATAGGTCCCAAGATAATATGATCATTGGTCATGTTATCCTAGATATAAAGTAGATTAGTCCGTGACGATTGAAAACGTATATTGTGTGACATACTTCTGCAAAATGAGGTAAAGACGCGAAGAGCTGTTAGCAGATATGTTCTTATTACATTTCAAGGGACAACTTTGTCATAGGTTTGTGACAGTGGAGCTTCAGAAAAGTTGTTTAAATAATAGTGACAATGGCATCTTGTCCTGCTGGACAGTTTTATGGACGCAGTAGGACAATTATTTTTCCGTAATTCAGTATTTATTCTTGGAGGTGGGGGAACCCGCCGATTTCAATTTTTTTTCTGCCATGTGATTGAGGCTGATTCCGGATGAAGTAACTTCGCTGAAGAATTGACCTCTATCCGGCCAGAGCTATCTGTCGAAGCGGCTAATGCGGAAACAGCCTAATACTGACGTCGAGCTGTGTATTCAGAGAGTTAAACTTATGATCAAAAGCCATTTTCGGTCCAAAAAACAAATAAATAAATAAACGTGTGCACGCAGGGTGTGAGACTCGACTGACTGTAGGGGTCGTGGGTTCGAATCTCACCCAGTATAATTTGCCTGTGCTTTTCCTCTGTCTTGTATTCTTTGAATTATATTTTCATATATATATAATTTTTAATTTTATACTTTTACATGTTTTGCTCCCTTTTCTTATTAATTTTTAATTAAGTAATGAAGAATAAGAAGTAACTATAACCAGTAAACTTGCGGTTACAACCTTACAATGATCGCTATTGTGAGGAGTGCTGGCTCTGAAAAGAGCCGTTTGGTCTCGACGTTTCGTATACAGTATACTCTGCTCGTCTTCAGGAGAACTGTTCGAAACGTCAGAGCCACCACTTCAGCAGCTCTTTTCAGAGCCACCACTCCTCACAAAAGAGATTTCTACATAGTTGTACCCGCAAGCTCGCTCGTTATAGTTACTTCTAATTTATTTATTTTTTTAAACCGACATATGTATATTTATGAACATTTATTTTATATCATCCTTTCCTGCAATGGGCGGCTCTACCGCTGTTGGTTTGGTCAATAAATGAACTGAATAAACATAGTTCTTTATCACACATGGGTCTGGCGTAAACAACTTTTGTTACTCCTATTTAAAGCTATGTTGACATCTTCGAAAGAAACATTTTGGTCAACATTGCAAACATGGTTACCGCCAAGAGTAACTGGTTATCATACAGACACACCAAAGCTGAACCAAATAGTCAAAACAAAACTGTTTTGTTTTTTGGGGGTTTTTTTTGTCTTCTAAAAGACTCATCTAGGTGGATAAAGAGAAACAGACGAAGGGTGGGCATTCCATCACAAGTTAAAGATTACTACCTTTTGTTGAAAAAATAGTTCACGAAGATTTGGGTGCAGTCGGATTTATTATTCTTATTTAACCCAAACAATTAAACAAAAGAATAGTCCGAGCCCGTTGGCATAATGAGAACCCTTTCCATTCCTGCTGTTGTACACGACAAAGATGGTGACATCATTTTAAAGCTAAATGTTGCAACACAAAGAAATGTCTTTGAAGGTGAAAAGAACGAACGTGTGTCCTCCCTAACGGGGAAGCTCTATTTTTCTAACTTTGAAATGTCGAATGCCAAGGATGGCGTAAATCAGTTTACTTCACAATGCAGCACAATGCTCTGTTGCCGTTTGCTGCATTTAGCAGTGTTTTCATTTCAACTATGTTGCATTTTGGTGCATTTAGCAGTGTGTCTGTGGAAAACAACTGATTTAGGTTTGGGTTAAAGGTAAAGATTTTTGGGGAAAACAACACTGAACTAATTATTAGTATATAAGCATGGGTGTTTTCTTTTTTCTTCTTTTCGTCGTCTTCTTCTTCTTCTCTTCTTCTTCTCCTCCTTCTTCTCCTCCTCCACCTCCTCCTCTTGCCATACAACGCAAACGAGATCAAAGCAATTTAGAATGAAACACTTCGACGAAAAAATGTCACTCCAGACCAAGTGAATGTTTACATATAGAAATTGTCAAGCGATTTACTCAGTAATTAATACCATCACTCTAATTGTAGAGTCATTTCGATCCAAACCTGTACAAACTATGATACCTTGTAGCGATAATCGATATGCAATTCTACACTCGCTCAGCGCTCCATCACGAGATCTTTTTATTCAATAGGTATTCAGTACTGGTTAAACGTTCTGTTTTATATCCTTCAGAATCCCTGTTTTTTCAACCCATCTATCTCTCGATGTGTTTTTTTACATTCTTTATTTTTTTTTTATTTCTGCACCTGTAAAAAGGTCACCCTTATTACATTAAACTTTTGGCACCTTTTCCATCTGACTGTTGACGTCACTTTAGCACAACATCCCAGTTTAGCTCAAATTGGGCTGCAATGGGATTAAACTTCCAAGTACCAAGTTATGTCAAGAAAGGAGAGTACCAAGACCCGCAAATCACCGCTGCTGAATTTTATTCAAACAATCAGAAAACAAAAAACATGAACTTGCACGGCATCTACCTGAGAGCTCGTTGATTTTCAAGGTCTTACCAGTACCAATCGTCCAAATTACATTTCCGTCGAAAGTACTGTCAAGATCGAGAATGCGCAAAAAATATGAAGACCCCAATAAATTCCCGTTTCAGTCTATAATAATAATAATGATAACACCAACAACAATACTAATTAAAAAATAAGTCATGCTTGTTAAGCGCCTTACATCCATGACTGAATCTCAAAACGCTCCACAAATTAAACCAGCACCAAACAAAGGGATAAAATAACCATAAGGGCATGAAAAGATGACCAAAAATATTAAACCTAAAACCGGACCTGAAACATAACTACGCAACACTTTACGTTAAAATTAAGAAAAGTACCCATCCAATTTGTAATTTTTCGAACATCACAATCGACATCAGACCGGTGCGAATGTAAACAAAATCAGAGAGAGAAAAAACACAAGCCGTTTTTGCGTTGTTTTCACTCAAATGCGAGTTTTCACAGGTGTACTGAAAACTAGAATATGGGAAACAGTCTATTCATCACAAAACCAACCTCCTGTTATCCCTTTCAGATAAAAGTACAATGACATTGGCGTTGTCATGGAAACGACTTGCTCCCCCCCCCCACCTGTTGGTTGTATTATTTCTGATGGGTCATTTTTTTCTCGTCGGTTTCCGTTTCGATTGTTTTGCGCCGACTGTTCTTGAAAAACCTAACAAAGCTGTATTTGATTTGTGTCTCACGTCTACAAACGTCTGTTGATATATGACTTGCATTGCATTATTGAAAGGGATGTTTTAATATGGTTGTCACGACATCGTCGGTCTGAACTGGCACAGAAGCTTGACTAGAAAGAAACCAATCTTAAAGAGAGGCTCTAAGGTCGAATTCAGTTTTTGTGATGCACTCATTTTCCAATAGAGCAAAGAAAGTATGAATGCGGGGGGGGAATACAACTTTAACCTCATGTTAAAATGATGTCAAATGTCATGTTATTTTGTACCCTTCCAGGGACCCTTTTTTTTAAAACACGCAGTGACGTAACATTTCAAATGTTGTGTCTGTTTATTTTTGTAAAGCAAATTTTTTGTTCATTCCTGAATTCTTTCAGTACTCAATAAAAAAGGCATGGAATTAGACCATTTGAAAGACGCACAAACTCCTCTTTGAAATGTACAGACCCCCACTGTTCTCATGAAAATAACTCGAACATTGTATTGTGGGTTATTTTACGTCTTTAAGATTTGTCCAGCACTGGGTTGGCTGTGAAAATGGTGTGTGACCTGGACATTGGGACGGTTTCATCAGAAACTAATAGATCAGCTTTGTATTGGTTACAGATTCGCCGTTGAGGGACACGGTGTCAGGTAAAATTCTTGAGTACGAGTTGGACGGCATCTTAGAAGAGCTACAGAGGAAATGGTTCGAGACGCTGGGCTGTATGAAAGAAGATATCCTCGACCCCACCTCCGGGGGCGAGGATAACACAGTTACGATCGCACACGTTGGAGGTAAGTAACACCAAGGAACACATGAGATGGAGATGGGTCGACCTATAGCTAATGAAAGGTCGTTTCCGAATTAGTGGCCGTGGCTGCAGCTTGGAGCATAGGCTGTCCTTAGCAACGCCCTGAGCAACAGCCACAGCCACAAATTCAGACACGGCCAAAGAAGAGGTTTCGATATGCTCCAGATTCATGACACGGGGAAAGAATAAGGAGGCAAGGAGTTTATGGAGGTCTTTTACGTTCCTTTCACCCGCACAGCATACACTATATAATTATACGAACTCTTAGATTCCAGGGGCCACGATTGTGGAATGGTCTTGACAAAACCTTGAAAACACAGCCGTCTGTGGGTCGGTTCAAGGCCTCTTTCAAAACATTTTTGATTTCTCAATACAGGACATAGTTGTCTTTCTTTCTTAATTTTTTTGTTGAATTTTGCTATATTGCCTTGTTTAATGAGTAATAGTAATATTAGCTCTGTCACTTTTCATTACTCCCTATTTTCATTGCTATAACTGTTATTTGTAATGTATGATCTTTTTCATTGTTTCCCATTACAGCATTTATGTTTGTTCGTCTGTCTGTTTTCGTGTTTGTCTCGTTTTTGTTTTTGTTATGTAATGTGAATTTTGTATTTGTCCCATTGGCATTTCATTATAAGCCTGTTTCTTGTTTCTGAAAATGCCCCCATATTGGTTTCCTCTTATTTAATTAGACTTTTCTTTAAACAAAATCAGCCTTTGGATTATTCCTTACTTTAAAATATTCTCTTGATCTGCATTATTTCACATCTTTCTTTGTTATATTGATTACTTGTATGAATGTTTCTTTCACCAGTATGGAAATGCATTTTTATTTTGACTTATTTGAATTGAGGTCTTATTTCGCAAGATGCATGCAAAGGAGCTGACAAAGGTAGCGCCACCAGCACATCTAGGGCCTTTGCGAAACCGCGGCTCGGGCTCCATCCACCTGTTTGAAGCCCCGTACCGAAAGCGCACGTTTTCAAAAAAAAAACCTGATGGAGCCTAAGCCGTAGTTGTAGGCGATTTCGAAAAGGGCCACAGTGAACTATACAGACCTTTATTATGGTGTGGCCATCTTGTTTTTCTCTATCGTTCAGTGCAATGTGACCAAACTTAGGCTGAATGGCTAAAAAGTATGGTACCTTCAGGTACGCTGAGAGTCAATATTCATAACTGCTATTGACACAGGGAGCCTGACCAAGATGGTGCAGCATGATAACAGTCTGTACATCTGCTCCCGGTTAAGGAGTACTTTCGTAAATTTTGCAATAGTTAATTTGTTTGTCTTTATGCAGGCCTAGAGGTAATTGCATTTTGTAGAATTTAATATTTTTTTAGTTTTGGCTCCTATGCCATGTAGGCCTAGATTTGCATATTGAATGTATAATGAGATAAACTTGTATTACAATATTACAATATTACAATCGAAACTCTAGTCCAAAATTAATGCAATATTAATTTCCTTACTTTTCACATTTTCCCGCCACAAATGATTAAAAAAAATGTGTGTATCGCCTCACATTTTAAATTTTCCCGTCAATATGGACAGGTCTTCTGCTTCTGCTTGTTAGTGGTGTAGTGATCTCATGCCTGATCTTGCTGGTTGAGTTCGCTGTACATAAATATATGGTACCAAACTTACGCAAAGTACCGAAGCATCGACGGGACTGCCTCGTTCTCAGTCAGGTAAGAAGTTGTGTCATGAAGTCACTATTTAAAATGATATTTAAAGGTGTAATGTTTTGTTTGTGTTTTGTTTTGTGTTTTTGTGTCTGGCAATTTAGTTGAGCCATGTCACGCGAGGGAATTTACAGGCAAACAAACATGCAATCTCTAGGAAAACGAGTGTATGTCTAACGTTTCTTATTTTTTATTTTTATTTTTTAAATTTGCGAGAAGTAAGATAATAATGTCCCTTGTTTTAGAAGTGTTCTTCTAGCATGCAGTGCGATTGTTTGCCTCAAAGTTGAGTGAAAGTTTGTCTCTTTTGACAAGGCCTCTAGAAGCCTGAATGACAGTCACCAGAGCCAAACATAAACTCTTGCCTGTTCATACAAAATGGACAATTTGTGTTTCAGTGGTGATGTAAAACACGACTGTAAATTTTTATCTTGGGGTCCTTTAGTAAAAAGTATTCAAGACACCTGCAGTGGGCGAGAGCGCGCAATGGGGGCATTGACACATTGTCAACTAAATAGACCGGAACTAAGGGGTAAATTAGTGGAACACCTAGCAAGACAGAACAATCGAGATTAGCACCTGTAAACTAACAGACTGGACCCAAGGGTACATGTTATTTTTAAGGAACAAAAGACCAAACGGAAGATGAAGAGATGACGCATAGGAATAGCGGGAGTAGGGAGCGCAGGAATGAGATGGTGGACGACTGAATGAGATGGTGGCCTTCCTTCTTACTGGTGTCCGAAATAAACAGGCAAGACAGACTAAGAAAACGACATATTTTAATAGCTCGTTCTTCCCAAATTTTTCTCTCCAGAGATTACATCATGAGATCAATTCAGACTACAAAGTGAGATCGTCAGCCAACATGAGAGAGCTGCTGACCCTCGTCAAGCAAGGAGAATTCGCCAAAATGTTACAGAAGGAGCAAAGGCCGGTAGGTTGTGCATTCTTGTTGTAATAGATTATCACACTGCACTGCCCTCTGTGAATTATCCATCAACGGGTACTGATATCAAAGAAGAGGCAGCCTATTTTCCCCTTTCAGCCTCGTTGTGGTTACATTGATAGCCTCGTTTTGGTTGCATTGATTGGAGTGAATGCCAAACTACTACCATGGCAAAGATAACAACACCTTTAAAAAAAATTAAAATGAAAAGTCTTTTTCACTTTATATTTTTGAAAGATGAATGTTTACTTACTTCCGGGCTCGGTAAACGTCAACATGGTGTTGCAAATCAAACCAAACTGCAGTTGTGCACACTTTCAACTGATCATGTGTTACACAAAATAAAACTCGTCTATCTGCTTATCAATTTTGGGATGTTTCCATGCACCTCTCCGGAGCAAAGGGTAAAATAAAAAAGCTTGAATCTGTTTGTCTCCCTCATTGCTCTTACGAAGGCCGCTCCTGAGGAGATCGAGGCTAGGAGAGACATCAGGAATGCAGTTCAAGCCGGCATGGCAGGACGGTCAGTATAACCCTACACTAGACCAACTTCCAGGTCAGATTTGACCCGGATTCCGCGTCGCAAGGGGCCAGACCCATTATTAGGCCGGCAAGACCCAGAATCTGTGTCAAACTGACCCGGGAGTTTGTTCTTATTATTATCATATTATATGTTTGATTTAATCACGGTAGGACCCATTCAACCCAAGGGTTGCTTTTCAAGGGGCCGTGAGTATAATAAAACTGTACATTGCTATGTTAAAATACATAAAAACATAATGTATTGTATCATAAAATTGTATCCCTTACACAATGCATTTGTGCTGCTTCTTTTTATAATTTGCGCTACCGCCTTCTCATGTACTGTATCCATACTTGTTTCACTGTAGTTTAAAAAATTTAATCTCAGTTTATGAGATGATCATGATGACGTTGTTTTTCTTCTTGTGATCCGCGCTTTCGTAAAATACCAAATGGAATTTCTTTAAGCGCCTCTTTTTTCGCAAGCTTTTATTTTTGAACTGCGTCCTCATTTAAATTGTCTTGATCGCTTGGGTCCAAGCGCACAGGATATAACTTGTTCAAAATCATCTGAACTTGGGTGGGAACTCTATATCATTGAGGTCGTGTTCTTGATCACGTAGTAGTAAATAGGTGGTCTAAAGGATGGAGCTGCTGCACTCCACGCCCCTCTCCCCCTCCATCCTACCCAACCCCGTGTGTTAGCTTCTTCATGATCGGATGAAGCCCTCCTCCAGCAATTTCTATTCTCTTCTGTCACTTGTCATTCTACTCCATGCTGCCGTGTTCATGTATCTGGTGATTTCATCTCTCCATCTCTTTTTTACCTTGGTCGCCAGTCTGTGAATCCGCTTACATTCTCTCCAATTGTTTCCTCCGTGTATACTTTGAATAGACTAGAAAGGTCATTTCTCCCCCTGCATGCTCATGTGGATTCGTGTTTGCCCTCAGACATTTCGCTTTCACTCTGTTGATGTCTGGTTATGTTGTACGTAAACGAAACCTCTGATGACAAACATTTGATTTTGATTTTTCTTTGTGGTACGGGTGCAGCGCGCTCGATAACAACCGTGGTACCGGTAGCAGCGGATTGCCTCATCTCCGGGCGTCTGAGCAGCAGGAGTATCTGCAGACAATGGACGATTGCAACGAGGACCACGGGCGACATTCTCGCAGCGACTCCAAACCCAAATACTCGTGGCGATATTTCACGCCGGAGGATTTCCTCGACCACAACGACGAAACGGAAATGGACAGGTTATTGTCTCGCGGGATCGTGGTGCCGATCCGTCACGTGGGGGAGACGTCAGCTCCCCCGTCGAACGATCGTGAACACTCAGGAAACTCCACGCCGTGGGAGGCCCACGTGAACATGGTACCGATAGAGACGAACCACTTGCAGAGTGGGGACAGTGGCGCAGGCCTTTACACGAATGAAGTGGGTTCGAATCCCGCTCAACTGGACGTTGATATTGTGCCCTACGCCGATGAGGGAGACATGTCCGATTGCCGGAGAGACAGCTTTGCCTCCGGTTCCTACGAAACAGACGATCTACTGTCTTTCATGTCGGATGAACTCGCACAAGGTCACCTCGGGAGGGCGTGTTTAGCCTCACCGGAAACGGACGATGGGACCGCGAGCCAAGGTCACTCGTCAGTTTCCTCTGGTGCCGAACATCTAACATGCGAGGATGCCACTCTTCCAAGAACATCATCTCTGCCGTCGTATGACTCCGCTATGTACTATCCACCTTTAGTTTGTCCTACCCCTTCGGAAAACACGCCAGAGAAAGTCATGTACTGCAAAACTCCACCAGAAAGCAACATCTCATTTTCGTGACAAAGTAGACGTTGAAAGTTCCGTTTTTGATTTACTTCCATCATTCCAGTAGTCCTGTTCTTCTCTAAAGCCAGGGATGGACGGGGAAACAACGCAAACCAGAAGTTCCTAAACTCATGGGTCAGATCCGGTCTTCGGAATAAATACTACGAGGTCACCATAACCCTGAACTGAACTGGCGTTATTTTTGTCGCCGTTTGACTCCCTTTGGATGATACTGATAACATGAATCTTGAATCATGTAAATGAATCTTAAATCATGTAAAAAGAATTCCCCCATATGATTCCAACAGCACCGATACATAGTGTTTATCTAACATCGGTGTAGGCAGTGGCGTAACCAGACATTTTCAATTGGGGGCAAACCGGTGGCAGAGACATGTTTTTGGGGTTGTGGATATCGAAGCATTCGTTTTGTGATTTTGTTTCTTTTTTCGATATCATTTTGGGGCAAGACGGGGGCAAGGGTTGTGAGCGGGGGAGGGCCCTGCCTTTTGGTGTAGGGCAGAACCCAAATCGTTGATATCGATTACGTTAGGTGTGTTAAGTTTGCCGTAACAATTTTAATAATTACGTCGATACCATAGCTTGTGCATGAAGGAGATGGGAAGTTTATTTTTTACTCAACGAATGTTTCTTGCCGTGAAAATTGGCTTCGGTAGGTTGTGCTCTAACCGTTTAAAATGCAACCTACGAAGAATTTCCATAGCATCAAATCACGACAGAAAACACTTCACACCCACATGCTTTTTCCGTCTGCCGCCCTCTTGTGACAAAGTCTCGTTAGTTGTGTAAGTTTGTATGACAGGCAGACAAAGTTCCTTTCAAACGTTTGTAATTATGGTGCTACTTTGAACTTTTTTCTCATCAGTTTTTTTCAAGCAGTAGATAGTTACTTTTCAGTTGAATATTTTGTTGTTTGACAGGGTGTTTGTATGGTCAGTATTATAGGGGATCTGGGTCCAATTTCATAGAGATGCTTAAGCTGAAAATATTGCATAAACATGCTAAACAAAAATGAACAGGATACCAGTTACAAGTGATACATGTGACACGGTATTTTGGCTGGTAACCTTATTCTGGTAAGCATAGTCTTGTTGTGCTGGACTACCTTTTGTGCGTAAGCAGCTCTTAGCACAAAAAACAACCACAGACACAAATCTTGCCTATAGCAGAAATGGGCTACCAGCCATAGATACCATAAACTTTACATTGTTGCAACTGGTCCCTCTCTTTTTAGAGTATATTTTTGCTTGACAGCTATTAAGCTTTATGAAAATGGTCCCGGCCCAAATTTCATGGCGCCACATAGCGCAGAATCCTGCGCTAACGACGCCCAGTAAAGTGTGTTAATTCCATACACAGTAAGCGAAGAGTGCTGTGGTGAGTGGCGCCGTGTTTGATCCCAGAAATTAACATGGGCTTTTTTCCCAAACCTCAACTCTGATAGGCTCTGTTTGATGTTGAAGCACCGTGCAAAATGCATACTGCTCCAAATTTTAATGACTGAGGAGCCCAAACCGGACCTGGAGCCCCAAACCTAGTTTGGAAAATATCCATGAGTTCACAACCATTATTGAGATTGAAGATAAATTTCAATATGCAGTTTTATAATATTCGGTTAATATCAGACTTGTAAACCAAACTTCTTCTTTTTTTAAATTTGGATTGCTGGGTGAGTACTCAAAACCTTAACTTGATTCAATCGAAAAGCATACTCGATAAATCTACAAAGAGTTTGCACTGATCCGAAAAAAGGGACAATTGTATTATATTCCTTCCTCCTTGAAGATGGAGAAATTCAGTGTAAATATACAGAACATAATAACTGTATGAATGGGTGAATGATATACCAGCCTGCTGTGTGACATCATGTGGTGAATGCATCTACTGGCACTACATGCATCACAGTTCGGTGAATTAATGTGCCACCATTTAACACAAGTGGTAAACACAAACCAAGAAGTAAACGATTACTACATAGTAAACCCATGCGGCTGAATGACAAACGATAACTTCAAATCATGTTGAACTGCCATAAGATGTTCTCCACTCAGAAGTGACCTATGTCCAATATACCTGCGGGTACAGCCATGTGTGGATCTCTTTTGGAAAGTGTGCTTGCTCTGAAAAGTGTCCTTGGTTTGGTCTTGCCGTTTAGAACAGTATACTCTGCTCGTTATCGGAGCCAACACTCCTCCAAAAAGAGATTTTACACAATATGGTTGTCCCCCGCAAGTTTGTTATTAGAATATTTAGTTTTTATCATCTACACCATGCACCAAACACCATGTTCAGCGCCGATTTCTCAAAAGTGTGGACAACTATAAGTGGACAACTATCAGTGGTAGTTGTTAGAGATTAGTTTAATACGGTTCTTGGAAACTAGCTAGGTTTGAATTAATATACAGCTGACAGTTACACCATCCCATCTTGAGTAATCAAATCTGAAGAAAAAAACTTTTTTTTATAATGTTTCGCGTAAGCACACAATATAAACTCATAATTCTCTTAAGTGATAACCTTTTTTTCCCGAATAAGACCTGTATGTTTACTTAAGGGTTAAACCATTATTTGATCTTTGGAGTAGGGCCTACTTTGGTCACGAGTATGTTTTTACATTCCGCCGTGTATCCGTCACGGCCCTCTAGCGACCAAAACAAACAACTATTGACCCCCTTGCACCAACATCACACACGTGGCTATACTGTCTGCCACGCTCGCCATTTTGGGAGTCAAATGTTGCACGAAAAAAATAATTACGCACTACACGGTATAAACGTTTCTTTTGCTTGCAAGCATCGACCACCATTTTGTATGGAGCGCCTTGAGTAGCACACAATGTATAAACTGGCTTGGCAAACATGTTGCCTATTTATAAAAATAAAAAAACAACCTTTTTTTTTTAAGTTTAAGTTTGATTTTTGTTTTGGATAGTAATTATATTTATCATTAATGTGGGTATAAATTTGATAGCGTTTTTGGTTAAGTAAACTGTTTTTGCAGTGAAGGCCGCCCGTACTGTTGCCAATGTTTTGGTTGGCAAAACTCACGGCTGTGACGTTACAAAAGAAAGGCCTATTACACATATTATGGGAACATTTATTGACTACCAAAATGGCGCAACCCAGTTTGTTGTGATGATGACGTCAGGTCAATTGGGTCAATGTACTTTTTTTGTTCTTTCAGACAAAAATACCTAAAAACGCTGGATCGAATGAAAGAACATAAGCCGTTTGATATATGGTGGACACTGTAGGAGAGCACTGTTCGATTTGGGTGTCTACAAACTCTACCCTAACCTAATAAAGTCATAGTATTGTGTCCACTATATCTAAAAAATAAAATTGGCTCGTTAAAGCAAAATAAACACTTTTCCAGCTCTTCAAAGAAGGTCGCCTTCTTCTGGCCATTATTGAAGCACAAAGCAAAACTGCTAACAACAAGATGGCGTTGGAATTTCACAAACTTACCATTTCTCAAAACTGTACAGAGTTGAGCAACCATGTCAAATTTTGAAACAATTTTTATGCAATTAATAATCTCAATATTGGAATGATAGTGGTTATTAGCATGTACTATTCTTTGATTAATTCATTAATAAAATCATATCTTTGAAATCATCTACAAATCTTCTGGCACAAAACGGCGTCGTGATAGGAAAAGAATATCTGAAACGAATGGAGTTCGAAAGTCAAACATTTATTTACGCGCGTCTTTGGAAGGAGAGTGAATTGTGGCGGGACAAAGCAATGAAGTACTTACTGTAGGACTAGTCAAGAGGTGCGTGAAATAGAGGTTTTTTATGAGAAGCACCAGCCGTAGTACAACCCAAAAGTTGTAACTTTTACACAAGTCTTTAAAGGTTTATGCCAGTGAGCACAAGAGGACTTGGAATAGTTCAAAGTATCGTTTTAGTCAAATTCTTCTGGATTTATATTCAACATAGTAAAACACAACATACATGTTGGGAATGTTGTTATCCCCCCCCCCCCCCCCCCCCCCCTTTTAACAAACTATTCACTTCAAAAATTGTGTGAAGGCCGTTTTGAGTTGACGGTTCTTTCCACAGTAGTTCATTTTGACATTTCAAGGATTAAAAATACAGTTGTTAACAAAATAGTTGGCTGTTCCGGCTGTTCGTATATAAAAGGGGCAACCTTTGACCAGACAACGCCTGGGGTACAGTCATTAAACTGCAGGCAAAGGACAATCCACACACAGTACACAATGTTTATGTCCTTTTTGAAACCACGGCTTCAGCTTCAGGCTCCGGCTTTAGGCTCTGTCAGTTAATTTGAAAACGTGTGCATTCTGTATAGGGGTTTCAAACAGGCGGACGGGGCCTATAAGCCAGAGCCCAAGTCGAAGCCGTCGTTTCGAAAATGGCCCCAGCCCTAGCCGTGAAGCAAGTAATAATGCGAACGTGAAGTCAGTTGGTTCCGTGTGCATGGTCCCTGTATTCATGTGCTCACTGTCTTCACTGGTACCACTCGTCACATTAACTAAATCTCTCGTGCACATCTTACCTCGTGGTAGTGTTTGAAATAAATCAGAGATCAATGTTCAACACCATGAACTGTTTTGCCCTTGCCCGCCAAAACAATTCCACATTTTGTTGTGGGATAACGGTTATGTTTTTAACTGGAAAGAATGTGAACGGTTCAGATGGAGGCTATGCCGTGTTTTTTTTTGTGGGAAGACTCCTTAGAAGTCTTATGTGTGTGTGTGTCATGTTTTCAGAGTGTAGAATCTTTTTTAACAGTTTATAATAACTTATAGCTACAGAACAATATGACATTATTAGAGATCTTATGATATGAAGTGAGTGATTAAAAAGCCATCTTTATGCAAATCTACAGTGCATCTTCAGTTGTCGTTGCTGTTGTCGGGACTTCGTGTATGCTTTCACAGTTCCGAGTTCCAAGAGGTCTAAAACTAAGAGATCACATCGCTTTGAAGAACACGTTTTAAAACTTTTGCCTTTACCCCAGACGGCCCCTTGAATTATTGCCGAAGATTTAAAAAAAAAAAAGTCTTGTTTTTCTTAATCTGAAACCAACGTAACCAGAGTGAGGCTGCAAGGGTAAATTTTGTAACTTCATGGCTTCATGTGGGGCAGATAGTGGAAATATTTGGGAGAACTGTGTCTTTGATTTGATGATACAATGCACGAAATTTGGCACACAGTCAGAGTATGTCATGAGAAAGATATTTGGGAGGGCACGGGGGACATGTGCCCCCACCCCCACAATTGATGTCCGTGCCCCCCTCCCGGGTGCCCCCCCCCCCCATTTGAAATCTTGACTTTTTTGTAAACTTTGGTCATGTCAATGTTTTTGTGAAGGGACGGGAAGGCATGGGGGACACTTGCCCCCACCCCCACCCCAACAATTGATGTCCCAACAATTGATGTTACTTTTTTGTAAGCTTTGGTCATGTCAATGTTTTTGTGAATTATTTTTCTTATTACACGCAGGCAGTGTATATTTGTTTTTACCTCCATGTCAGATTATCTTATAACAAATAATGCACGGCTTAACAAGAGCGCTGAAAGGGGGTCTGATTAGGGAAAGTAAACATTTATAATTGGCCAGAAGCGCCCCTAAGAAAGAAATTGTGCACCGGCCCCTCGTGCCACCCTAAAATTTGACCCTGGTTTCGCCGCTGCCCAGCTCCCGGATCGGGAGTATGCAGCCTGACCTACCAATTATGGTATGTTTCTCATCAAGTTCAGTCAATGCAAAGGACCATCCCTGTCCGGACCCATGTACCACTGGGTATGCAAAGGACCATCCCTGTCCGGACCTATGTACCACTGGGTAATGGATAAAAACGTCAATCTTGTCATCACTTTAACTAAAGAAAACATCATTGTCTGATAAAACTTAATCTTTGGGGATGTTTAATGAAGGGAAAAAAATCCACGTTTAGCCTTTATCTGTTGATTCCTTATCAATTGTCAACATTTAACTATGTGACTCCGCGATAAGTCTAGGAATAATCACACTAATAAATGATTGAATGTTATCACAGAAATGAATTTTATTTGTGAAACACGACTTTGTTTTAATGCTCCTGATCTTCATCTCGGAAAACATAAGTTATTCTATCCGGCAGAATGCTAACTGGCAAAAGCACCAGTAAACGTAATATTAGTTTGGATGTCAAATGATACTTTTGGAGAGTTATACTTATAACAAAGTTTGAAGTTTATTACATGGCTTACTACATTTCTGACTACGTCATATCTTACGTCTATTGCGTCGTCCTATTTTACGCCTTTAACGTAACATCACGTGACTAATGAGCAAATGACCCTCGTTTCATACGAAAGTCTGCTTGCGTTTGCTACACAAATTACATGGGGGCGCTGTTTAATGGGGTCACAAAGGGGAAGTCCATCTCACATGGGGCGTGTAGGGAATACTGAACCGCGTCACACACCAACAATGACCACTAACACATGTTTATAATCAAGGTATCAAGTTAAACGGGCAACTACAAAAAACTTCACCTTTGGTTATTTAAATATGGTCTTCATGTTGACTTTATACGCTCGTATAAATCCCTAAAAGTAAACCAGGAAGTCCAGAAAACGCTTGAAAACAAATCGGGAAATTCAGGAAACAAAGAAACCCAGGAAACAAGGAAATCCAAAAAACAAGGAAATCTAGACAAAAAGGAAATTTGGGAAATAATGAATCAGAGAAATCCAGGATACCAGGAAAAATACAGCTGCTTAAAAGCACAAAAAGTAGCCAATAAGTACAACAATATTATGCTGACCAAAGTAAGGTTACCGGCCAAAATACCATGTCACGTGTAACATTTTGTAACTGGTATCCTGCTCATTTTTACTTATAGTGCTTAACTATAAGCTGAAATTGGACCCAGTTAAATGCAAACATTTATTATTCGATGCTTTCCCCTTCCAGCCAGTGAACTAAAGTCATAGCCGCACTGGCTTTTAGTTGGCACAGCTTGACTATGCAGCCGAAGCCGTGTTTCCGTAACCACGGCCACGGCTCCTACTGAAGGTTGTATAATTTGGAGTACGGTGAGTAAACGGGAGAATCCGAGGATTTGACAAATGTTATTTTCGTTTGCCCCTATGTAAAAATAATGCCCAACTTTTTATGGGCGAGAGTTAGTAGATAACTACAGGCAACCACAGTTTTCAATGATAACGTACAAAGTGGTCGTGTGAACTACATTTGCGTCGTAGTAAATCACCTCCATCCCGCTGATTTCATCCGGAACGCAGCACAGGGACATGTCGGATTCCGCTTTGCCATGCTGAATGTGAAGGGCAACCACCTCGGCATGATCCGTGATGTAGTTCCGGGTCGCCGCGCTGCAACTCCCGGAGCAATAACGGACGTTGAAAGTGAGGGGCTCGATGATCCAGGATGTCCAGCCGATCTCTGCAAAGTCCGCCACAAAGTCTTTCATGCAGCACGAGGTCTGATTGGAAGTACACATTCCGGTACTCCGTCGCTTCCGGTACGACCAGTGGCTCCGTGTCAGGGTCAGCATCAGCATGGGACGCCTGTTGGACTCCCTGGCTACGGTCCGGTTCCCATCTTCCTGTATGGGTTTGGTAGTGATCACGAAGTGGTGCTGTTGGCGGTTCCACTTGTGTCGTTCTAGCGGGATCTCGACCTCCACCCATCCTTCTTGGGAGTACAACTTTCGGGTGACGAGGACCCGACGGTTGCCATTGTGATGCTGCGGTCTGCTGATGACGACCGAGGCGCCTTCAGGCGCATGCGTAATGTATACCCAAATAAGTGCAGAACTAACCGCGGTATTATCCATCGCGTCTGCAACCTCGAACTTGAAGCACGAACTGTCCTCCACATCCGCTCCACATTCCACTTCACCTGAAAGAAATAAAAGACGGTGTATGAGTATTATCCCATATGAACCCCGAAATTGTACTCAAGCGCAATGATTGTTAATCATGGTGCGCACAATTTGATTAGTTTCGATATGACAGGTAATTGACTATAAACGTCATACACAAATCAATCTTCCAGGGAAATTTCCGTATGAAATACTGCCAAAGAGTGAGAAAATTGCATTTGAAGACTCCCCCCCCCCCCAGGATCACTACCACCGATATGACTGTTTTTCGTTATTCTCACTTGCACGTGACCACCTGCCTTGATGACACTTTACATAATACGAAGTTCTTATAACTGACACCATCAAAAAAAACGTCGTGGCGCCATTTTAGGTGGGAGCCAGATTCCCAATGTGCATTTGAGGCAACGCGCACACAGTTATGTGATATTAACGCATAACTATGGTGGCTTTAAGGGGCCACCATGGCATATAAAAATATTCACGTAAATATTTGCGCAAATTTACGTGCGCAAATCGTTATATTATATGCTAATATTGTGCAATATTTCTGGCAATGGCTTAAGTCGCCACATTTACGCCGATGGCGGAAAAATTCCCGTTTTTGCCCGTGTCGCCAATATTTACATAAATATTTACGTGAGAATTTACGTAAATATTTGCGTGAATTTTTACGCAAATATTGTTGTAATAATTCACAATTTGTGCCCCAAGTCGCAAATATTTACGCCAATATTGGCATACAAATTGGTTCATAAATACACGAATGTTGTAAGCCTACTCATGCGTATTTTTTTTTCCCCAGCAACTTGGGCTGTCCGTAAACCTACAGTCTGGCAAGTGCGTGAGGTAGGAAGTATGCAGATTGTTAGACTTCGAAGGCAATGTATTAACAACAACTGTAAAAGTTTGTCCGGTAGGTGCTAGACTAAAATAATGCGTGCTTGCCTCCCCAAAACAAATCAGTCATGACTGGGTTTGCGACTTGGGGCCCCAAATCGTGAACTTATACGTCAAATCCCTCTCTATCGTCTTTGCCGAAATGAAGGATTCAGAAGGGCTGAGGGTTGCAGACCCAAATAACAATTACTTATCACTGGGTCATGCATTCCAATCTCATCTAGTAAGGTTTTGGAGGCAATGTATGGAAAGGTATCAAAGTAAATTTGGTTTGCGGTAACACCATGTGTTAGACAGTTCTTATAAAAACTAGTCTTGCTTTTTACTCTACTACCGCGGTGTAGATTTCGGCATTCGGGAGACAACTTAGTTCTCAAAAGAACTGTCTTGTTTAGGAAATCGGCCGGGACAATACTTTCGCTTAGTGGATCGAGGGGATTTCTCGTGATTCACTTCGCTGCTGCTGCGGAATGAGTTATTTATATTTGTCCCAACGTTTCGACTAGCCCGCTCTAGTCATCGTCAAGAGACTGGAAGTAATAACGTCTAAGTCCAACAATTTAGTGTGGACTGACACAAATATGAGGATATTGGAGGATTGAGGTCACCTGTAGCCAAGAGGGCCGAGGGTGTAAGAGTGACAATTGTTCAATTTTAATTACTTCAGTCATCATTATTTTCACTGACCTAGTATACGTATATTTTACAGGTATTACACAGTCATGTGCCTATCTACTTTTTTGTCTGAGTGAAATTACATCATACACAAATATTTGTAATCTGGTTGGTGGAAGACGCGTCACGTGACATATTAGTTCGTCATTTATTTGCAAGACTTACCCACGTATTAATTTTTGAACGCTATACATGATTTTCGACGCTATAGTTCGCAGCAGCTATCCCCCAAAATAATCGTTCCCTCCCGTTCGTCCAGACGTCCACACCAGACCATACAAGTTTTGGTTCCGTTCATCAATTAATACATTGTAACTAATTGGTACAGTTTAGAAAAATGGCCCCGAAAATGTGGCTCTTCTTCCACCTCCCGAAGTTAAAATGTATGCTTTTATGTCACTTGACCTGGAAATCCTTTGACAATGGTATAAAAGTTGGAAAATCACAATATAGATGTATTATTTGCTACAAACTGACGCCTTGTGGAATATGGGCCAGCTTTTATCAAATGCATTTTCCTTTCCTTTTGTCGCTTTGTGCAGACGATGACAAAGAAACCACATTTCGCTCAAGTTCGATGACATATAAATCCACAAAAGCTAAATGATTGATAACACCAAATTGAAGATATTTTGATACCAGTCACCCCTAGGTTTTTGAGCTATGGTGGAGAAGTGCATTGTTCAGTTTGGGTGTTTACAAACAATGTACCCAGTGTCGTCATGGTTACAGCAGGCCTTTGGGCAATTTTTTTTCTGCAGTTCAGAATTGCCATCCTCGAAAATTGTTTCCAATTTTTTTTGTTTTAAGGATTCCCTTTTTGGAATCGACTGAAAAAGAAAGAAAAAGTCCCCATGGAAAAATCATTACGACAGTGGCAATTTCGCTCTGCGGAAAAAAAAGCGGTCTGTGGCCGTGCATAGAAAGATGATTTCTCACCCAGCTACTGCGCACGCACGCTTGCGGTCAAATAAAAAAAAAGGTGCCGTGTCTTTGTCAAACTGTGATACGACCGCCGCGCGGGCGCGTACCCATGTGTAACAAATTGGGTTTTTCCATTTACTGCCATAATCATGACGACACAGCCGCTTTAAAGTATCCACCATTGCCCAGAATGATTAATGAAAATAGACCACGCACAGATTTAAGTTAACCATATAAGTCTTGCGTCCCACGGATCGTACAAAAAAGCGAATCGACTCTCAATGGAATCACATTGGGGATTTTCGTCAATGGCAAAGAGTTTTAGTTCAACAAACTTTCTGAAATTGTTTGCATGTACCTACTGCAATCCGCTTCGTCGCCAGTTTGAAACTGTGTGCTTTGTATGTTTTCTTTTTAAACATTCTTGAGTTTTATTTTGATTTATGGTACAGGTATTGCCTTCAACTAGTTTTCGCAGTTATGCCTCCCATTTATTGTAACTAGTTCCTGTGGGGGTCAGGAAGTTCTTATTAGGTATTAAAAACTAAATGAAACCAGATGTATAAATGATGCGATTTTGCTTCAAGTCTGTAAAGACTTGCTTCCTTTAAAACATTGGTTTTACATAAGACTATGAAGTTTGACGCGAGTTTGTACCGAAATCAAGGTAAATATTGATTTATATTTTGTTTACTTTTTGTTCAAGCTGGGTAGCCTATTTCAGTGGACTCAGTGGAAATTTGATGTCAAATTCTGTGATTGGTGGTAAAGTCGTGAATTTGTCTGTGAAATTTAACGCCAATATTTAAGTCGGTCTCGCTTAATGTAAAAGAGATACCACTTTTGCAAGGAGCCATATGGCGGACAACTCTTTTTAGAGTGAAAAACATGTATTTTCACCAGATTCGGAGTGAAATTCACTCAACTTTCACTCAAAAAAGAGTGGTGAAGAGTGAGTTTCACTCTCAAAAGAACCAAACTGACACCACTCTGGCAAGCGAGTGAAATGTTCACTCTTTTATATTTAGAGAGTTGGTTTCCTACCAGGGCCATCATGCCAGCGGCGTAACTAGAGTCAAATTTCAGGGGGGATACAAGCGGGGCACCATTTTTCCTAGGGGGAAAACTTTTTGCCAACTAAAAACTAAAGTTTCTGTTTGTATTTCTCCCTAAACAAGCCCCCTTTAGCGCTCTTCTGACTCGTTGAGGTAAAACAAAATATATTGTCGGTGTGTAAATAATGAACAGTTTTAAAAACATTGAAATTACCACATAACAGCTTATAAAATGTAACATTTTATTCTGGTAATTGTTAATCTCAAAAGTCCGGATTTCAAATGGGGGCACAGGGGAGGGGGGCCACAGACATCAGTTGCCGCCCCCCCCCCCCCCGTGCTCTCTTAATTACGCCACTACACCATACATTGAGAATATGGAGGAAAACCACTTTCTATTTACAAATCTGTTTACATGGAGTACTGACTTTTGCATCAATTTTTGTATAACGGGTTAGTATGAGGTTTATGGAATTGACTGGCTTTGTGTACTAAATCATTGTGTTCCTTGGCTTAATACACCATTCAACACAGTACTGTTCAGTACACACCAGAGGTCAGGGTTCAGGTTGCGGGAATTTCCCGAAATCACTCATATTTGCTTCCCTCGCAGGAAAACAACAATCAGTATGCTTTTATACTTTGCCATCTTGCCTTTTAATTTGTTAGACTGGAACAAAGAAAGGCACAGTGGAAATTTCATCCATTACTTTAGGCAGTCAGGTTTCACTGGAAATAACCAAAAATGGTTCATAGTTTTCTTGATTCCCTAGATTTCCTGGATTTCCTGAGTTTCCTGAGTTTTCCAGGATTCCTTTTACTCTTTTTCATAGTTGGCTTATTTCAAATGTGTCAATCAAAAGAAGCAAAAGTGTGGTCTTCAAATGCCATTTTCTCGATTTTCTTGACAAAATTTCGGAAGAAAATATTTGGTATTCGTATGATGAGGTTGATATTCGATGAGTTTTCTGACTCTTACTTTATATGATCACTTATAAATACCACTTAGGCAGCATGCCTTCAGGACTTACCTTCTTCGGCAAACACGACGATTTTTCTGGGTCTCATATCTTGAAGACGGGGCTGGTCATTCTGAGCCCTGTCCACCACCAGCAGCCGGTTCAGCACGACATAGGGTAAATCGGGTTTCGGCTGGGTCACATTCGGGGGAGCTTTTAGACCCAACTTGTGTAAGAACGACTCTTTGAACATCTCCAGCCGTGTCAACCTCTCTTGTTCTCCCATAAGGAAAGGCTTGAACGTGGGGTTGGCTGTCTCGGAAGGAAACAGAGACTCGGGTTCGGATGGACCAGCGGATTTGTGTTTGCCGTGTGTATTTTCCCCGCTATCTTTTGGTGAGTGGTTTGGTTTGAACTGTCCGGCTCGTTTGGTTGGCTCACCATCCTCAGCACCCCAACTGTCCATACCCTCCACCTGATGACCAGGTTGTCCCACTAGGAGCCTGGTGGTCACTTTGCCGGTGTACCCGTCTACCTCTGCAGGCGTCGTGTTTACTGGTTTAATCGTTGGGTCAGAGACAGGGGCAATGTGCGGACCGGAACTTGGCAGGATTCCACCGTGAGTTAAATTGGTGGACAGAAGGTAGAAGTTTAGGAATGCCATTGATCGCCATGACGGTACGGCCATGGTGGATGGCTGCGCAAGCTCAAGACGACCAAACAGCAAATTGTGGCACTCGGAGGTTGCGGTTAAAGACGCGGGAAGGTTTGGATTCGTACCTTGCTGTGCCCGTACCAGGAGCCAACTGGGTGAAACTGCCTACAGACAGTGACTTTATCTCATCAAATCCCAATCTCTGAAAATATTCTCGGGTCACCTACGTCCCAGTGCTTCATCCAATAAGAACCTTGTATTTTTTTTTTTTTTTTTTTTTTATAGAAACCCCTGCACGCCAAATATGTCAAAGAAAATAAGCTTTGACGACTCGCAAACGGGCATTTCCCTTTGTTCTTTTATTTTCTGTCAACTGGTGGTGATGTTGCAATTTCAAAACACACTGAAGAAAAAAGGACCCCCAAATTTTCCCTTAGGGGTTTCTATTGTCAGCTTTTTAGGGGGTGAACTCCATCACCACTCATTTCTCCGAAAGGGATTAGCCTAAAGCTAAGCACTATCGGCCGAGATCAAAACCCTTTTTCAAATAAGTTCACATTAGGCCTACAGGTTGATATATTCGATTCCAGATTCTACCATCGAATCTGGACACCTTTATTATTGTGATGCTCGGTGCACATTATTTTGTAGATCTACCAAGATATTAGACTTTGGTAATGATTGTGATTGTATTATATTTGCATGTCAACCCATCAACTCAGAGGCTCTAAAATTGTGGTCGGTTTGACGATGTTTTCCTTTTTACATGGATTGTACAATGTGGTCGAATTAACAAGAACATTTTAATGTATTCCATCAAAAGCAAATCGCACTGAAGAACTCCTTCCCGCCAAGTGTATCTTCCATTGGGAGGAATCATGATTTACAGATAATAATTATAAAAATAATAATAATAATAAAACAAAGATTGTATTATTTATAATCTGATTTAGATACAATATGGGTGCATTCCTATTCCTAGCAACTTCGTACAGGTTGTTTACCTATGGCAAACCCGATTTGGTAGGTTTACTGTCAGCAAACTACGTGTTCAGTTGCGAACCCTACCACCCCCCCCCCCCCAAGTCAAACGTTATGCAACAACGAAATGTTACCCCATAACACCAAAAAGTATTTGTAACACCGCATGAAAGCTTACTATGAAACCATGTGCTACTTAAAAGTTAATTTGAGGGCACTTGGGAAGACTTAAACAATTTACACGAGGTCACTGAAGGAAGAAGTACACAGCCACTGTTTAAAGTTGCATCTTCCGATTATTCACCGAAACGTTATAACTTGTTGAATGTTTTTTCTTCTTCTCTCTCTCTCTCTGAATGAACCTTGACAGTGTATGATGATGGTTCAAAACGAACAACAGAAATGAATCATAAAACACTTCCATGAATGGGACGCACAATGCGCGAAATACCTGTAAACATGCCTATTGTTTGTCCTTGTTTACACAACAAAATGTGTGGCTTTTTTCTTTTTCTTTTTCTTTTTTTATTGTCCTTAGGCTAAGTGTTTCAAATAGAAGTTTCTAACTTTAAACCAAAGGAAACTAGCGTCATAATGTCTTTAAGTTGGCAAAATATCGGCCAATACATATTTATCT
The DNA here is from genome assembly GCA_911728455.2 of Marthasterias glacialis. NCBI lineage: Eukaryota > Metazoa > Echinodermata > Asteroidea > Forcipulatida > Asteriidae > Marthasterias > Marthasterias glacialis. The sequence continues at coordinate 18,331,039 of OU452225.1, forward strand.
GAAGGAGCTTTCGACATGACTGTGTGAGTGTGTCTTCCCGCTAACAAACGGAATTAAGAAAAAAAAACGAGTATGTCCTCGATTGGATTTTTGTGTATTTAAGTGAAGAATTAAGTCAAACGAACGGGAAGGCAAAGAAAGCTCCCGGATGTATCGAGTGGACAAACTATGGGCGGACGCACGTGACCCTACAGGGTTCTTAAAAACGATGACAAAAATGTTTCCCTACATTGTTGTTTCCCTACAATGTTTCATGAATCTGTTTCCAGACAACGTTTCATGAAGTTGTTTCCCCACAATGTTTCATGAAGTTGTTTCCCCACAATGTTTCATGAAGTTGGTTCCCCACAATGTTTCATGAAGTTGTTTCCCCGCAATGTATCATTAAGTTGAAGTTGTACCAGGGGAGGAATTGTCTAGAAAAAAAAACAATACAGCGACGCTAATCGGTCGTAAGCCTATCCATTGAAACATATTTTACAAAATATAATAAGGGAAAGCTTCCTGAAATGGCCAAATGTTTTACACCAAGAGGTTCCAAGAAGGCACTCGAAATACTTAGACGTCTAGACACTTCGAGAATGGTTACATTTTGACAATGTGTGATCAACAAAAAGGTTTCAGGCTCGATCCCTGGGGACGGTAGACGTCACGACCGAACCATTCTTCCTTTTGTCGCGGGTCAACTCAGTAGGCAATTGCCTAAACTTACTGTTCAACGGGCGAAATTCGATATAATCAACCTGTACCCTTTATACCCCTGGGTGAAGAGAAGCAATTGTAGTAAAGCATCTTGCTCAAGGACACAAGGTGTCATGACCGGGATCCGGTATGGTGTCAATAAATGAACAAACAAACTGTGGCAGTTGTTTTTATCAATAGCCATTTGCGAGTGAGTTTTTGAATAATATCTGGTACAATTACTTAATTGGTCACAAGGTGACCCCTCAAATTGGATTCCCCGGATTTGTTGAAGTGATCACTAATATATCGATACTGCTCAGACTGCCGTCAGTTGCTACGTCACATGGTTCGGGGCAAGCTTTTGTATAGTAACCTCCAGATGAGCAAACCCTGGTACCATTGTGCCAATCACATTCATTCAGAGTTGTGTTCGCCGTCTCTTACAAAATTACGCAAAAGCTTGCCCCGAATCATGTGACATCAAGCTAGCAAGTTGTGTATTGTGCTGTTTGTGTTTAGAAAATGCAATATATTGTTTGGGTCGACCTTAACCCACCTTAAAATGAGAAAAGCTCGGAGCTTTCCCCAAATTTAGGCAAAATAAGTACAGAAAGGAATGCAATACAGACATAAATGTAAGGAATATGAAATGGGGCGGATTCTGCATGCTGACATTTCCTCACTCACCCTTTACATGTCAGAGATGGGTTTTTTCCACCAGTTAAGTTCCATTCCATTCCTTCCATGAGTATTCCTTAAGCACAATAGTCGCATCTAAGGTTCTGTCACCCAACCTATAGGCCTACCTATAAATAGCCAAGGCATCTGTCAACGAATCAGCGGAACGAGGGTTCGAATCCTGGCAGGCTCGAAATGTTGCTGCCGCTGTTCACTATCTACCCATTAAGACATTCTTTGAGTAATTCTGCAAGCATTGTCAACGTCCCTGTGGCCCTTAAAATGTGTTTTGTAACAGAAATGGATAAGGCATCTGACTCAGGGGATTCCAGGTTCGAATCCTGGCAGGGTCGTGTTTTGTTGTTGCCACTAAACCACTTTAAAGAGTTGTGTAAGTTTTGTAATGGATATGGCGTCTGACTTCGAATCAGGGGATTCCAGGTTCGAATCCGGGCAGGGTCGTGTTTTGTTGTTGCTACTAAGCCAATTTAAGCAGTTGTATAAGTTTTGTAATGGATTAGGCGTCTGACTTCAAATCAGGGGATTCCAGGTTCGAATCCTGGCAGGGTCGTGTTTTGTTGTTGCTACTAAACCAATTTAAGCAGTTGTGTAAGTTTTGTAATGGATAAGGCGTCTGACTTCGAATCAGTGGATTCTAGGTTCGAATCCTGGCAGGGTCGTGTTTTGTTGTTGCCACTAAACCACTTTAAAGAGTTGTGTAAGTTTTGTAATGGATATGGCGTCTGACTTCGAATCAGGGGATTCCAGGTTCGAATCCTGGCAGGGTCGTGTTTTGTTGTTGCCACTAAACCACTTTAAAGAGTTGTGTAAGTTTTGTAATGGATAAGGCGTCTGACTTCGAATCAGTGGATTCCAGGTTCGAATCCTGGCAGGGTCGTGTTTTGTTGTTGCCACTAAACCACTTTAAAGAGTTGTGTTAGTTTTGTAATGGATAAGGCGTCTGACTTCGAATCAGGGGATTCCAGGTTCGAATCCTGGCAGGGTCGTGTTTTGTTGTTGCCACTACACCACTTTAAAGAGTTGTGTAAGTTTTGTAATGGGTAAGGCGTCTGACTTCGAATCAGTGGATTCCAGGTTCGAAACCTGGCAGGGTCGTGTTTTGTTGTTGCTACTAAGCCAATTTAAGCAGTTGTATAAGTTTTGTAATGGATTAGGCGTCTGACTTCGAATCAGGTGATTCCAGGTTCGAATCCTGGCATGATCGATTTGTGTTGTTGCTTTTAAACCAATTTAAGCAATTTTAAAAGTTTTTTTTCTCACTGCATCTGACTTCGAATCGAGGGATTCAAGGTTCGATTCCTGGTAAGGTCGTTTTGTTGTCACATTTATTATAATAAAATCAATTTAAGAAATTTGATATGTATTTCACATGCTTCATCAAGGCGTCTGACTACGATTTTTTGTTTTTGAAGTGATGGCTACCCATATTTTGTCAACCGACAGCGGGAAAAAGTCTCGATTTGCGTTGCAGAAAGGTCACTCGAACAATGCAACATTTCATATCTAATATTCAGTAACATTCACTTAACATTCACTCGATGTTTTCAGTTCAAGAAACGGTCCCCCGTCTTCGTCTTGCCAACGGAAGTAGCAATTGAGACAAGGTGTCTAACAACTGATAACGGGTAGCCCTTTTTTTCTTCTCCTTCTTTGTTTTTTTTTTTAAGCTAGTACGATATGTCAAATGAAATCGACCCGCGAGATTAAATTTCCACCCCCAAAAAGTCATGTGTCGCATGAAACAGCAGTCTCTGTGGAGTTGTGTAACCGAGTTAGATGACGTGAACAGACGGCATAAAACACAATAAAGGATGTCACTTCGTATCCGGCGACCTTTTCCCAGTGGTTACCTTTTTTTTGTTTAAGTACCTGAAACCAACCAAAGGTGTTTTCAACATGTGAATGGACATGCATTCAGGCTTACACTGAAAATAAATGTCGATTCATTTGATATTTTAACACTTTCTTAAATCACCCTCAAATTTCTATCAAAACTGGACGGACATATTTACCTGCCTGTGCCGTCCATTCTGTTGAATGAAATTTAAGAGTAATTAAAACGATACTAATTCTAATCAACTCAAGTCATTTTCAGTGTAAGCCTGCATGACCATTCACATGTTGACAAACTTGCGGTGGTTTTGTTGGAAAAAAATGCTAACTTGATGGTAACTAAGCCGTCCCTTTATTGTGTGTCTGTCAGACGTAAAATGACTTGAGAACGAGACCACGGTCTCTGTGGAATTATGTTAGTAAGAGTACATGAGCAGACGTAAAATAACTTGAGGGCCGGAACACAAAGGTAGTCTTACGCAATTAGTTGCTGGACGTGGAATAATAAACGCCTCCACCCTGCCTCCCCCCCCCCCCCCCCCCTCCTCTAAACTGGGTTCGTGCAGATGTTGTACTGCTGATGACTTTTCAACCCGTTGTTGTTATTTCCTGTATCACCGCGTCCGGGTATGGAGTTCTAGGGAGCTGTAGTTCTGGGGAATCGTAGCTCTCGTTTAAAGAGCAATTTGAAAAGTGTCTTCATATTATCAGTCTGCATTCTTGAAATGGCGCGCGTGATGGTATGTACGCACGCCATCCAATCATCGTACTGAACGTCTGAGCACCGTGCACTTAAAAAAAAATTGAATTTCTTGAGAAGGTTCTAAGATCTCGAAATTCCTAAGTCCGGATCTGAAGCTTGAAAGGGATGGTGTTGAGGGCGGAGCTGGGGTTTCGTAATCAACGACTTTGGCTTTGTCTTTATCTATTGTAAAATCACAACTGTTTATGCTGTACATCAGCCATGCAATCGATCCGAACAGATCCGAACAACCACGGTTCCAGCGGACTCGGTGGCTTCTAACGGCATAGGCTTTAGCTAATTCAGACCAAACGGATTAAGGTCAGCATAATATGGCTCAACAACACCGCTGACAGCCGGGCCTCACAGTTTAGAAAAGCCTTGAGTAGTAGTAGACTCGGTTACCATTCTGTGACCGTCGCTATTTTTTTATCCTTGAAAGCCTATAATTGAATCACTCGTGATTTCGGCTCAGGGGCGTCGATCAAGGACTTGGTAACAAGTCTAACTCCGAATCTCGACCTTTTTGAGATGGTGGACGCATCAAGAAGGCTCTACTTGGGTTGGGTTAATTTGTATTATACCCGAACCGAACAGTGCACTAATAAAGTGTCAACCATACCTCAAAAAGGCTCATGGCGTTCAGCTGGATTCGCCACTATTTCAAAACAAGTCAACAACATTGTTAGGTTTGGCCAAGAACCACTTGAACAAAACTGACTTGAACAAACAACACAGTGACAACAACCGTCCTTAGGTTTTTCATGTCAAGGAAAGTCTTGACAAGTGAGGGGAAAAGGCTGCAGTGTGTTTTTGTCTGATTGGGTACATTTACTTCAACGTAACAATGAAGTACTTCTCTTCAAGCTACTTATATTCAACAATACCCTTGTTAAAATACCAAAGATGTTTTCGACAAACTTGCAGCCACAGGGAGCAGCAAAGCCCCGTCCCCGGCCCTCACTGTCCTTACATGAAGGTCTATTACCATACCACCGATAGGTGTCCAGTGATGGACGACTCGTAAAGCCAACTCCAAAATGTGTTATGACGCAATCCAAGACCTGTCAACACTGTCAACCCTCGGAGTTGTTTTGCCGGAACCTTTTGTCGCGGAATTTGTGTTTTGATCCTCCAAGGAATTTGATGGTAGGCTTTACAGATTTTGTTGTTTTGTCTTCCCATCACAACGCTGCTATTAGTTATCTTCAGTTTGTCCAAGGAGAGGCTTTCGCGCCGGCAGATATGGCAACTTGGATCCCGGCTGTATACCCAGTAACCCCCCCCCCCACGCCACCAGATAAAAAAAAAACACGTCTGAATCTGTTGTTTCGAAAGTGTTCCTTTGTGAGATCAGCAAATCAAAAACCTTTCTCATTAATAGGAAGGGGGTACTCCCGTGTTTGGAGAAGCACATTATGGTTTATTACCATACTTAAAGACAGCACAGGTGTCACTTATACTCCTGGTCAATATGAACCATTTATGGTTCAGTGTCTTCCCCGGGATGAAAACAAACCCTCGTTTATTGAGAAAAAAATATTTTCCCAGACACATGCAAGGCCAATTTATTTTGTTGATGTTATTCCAAGAATGTTCAATTATTTAGGGTTGAGGGATTAGTTTGTGATACTTTTCCTGACAAAACTGAGGGGTCTAAGTAATTACGTAAGCCTTTGTAAGACGTTTGGCGCGTGGCATCACGAAGAGCATCTGTATAACGAAGGGCGCCCTCTTACTTTCGAGAAGGGACCGGGGACCAGCGAAGACAAAACGAGGCATGCCGGTCATGAAGCGACTACAACAATTATTGCAATAAACCCTTTTTACGAGACAAAATATCGGCAGTTGAACCTTGAATCTTTTTACGGTGAGTGACTGGTCTTTCGGTTGAGGTGTTTTTGAAAAGTTGCCATAGTCTCTTTCGCGCCTGCCCTTCTTGACGACAGCTGTGAGAAATGTGTTGATTGTTGTTCCTTTTTGGAAGCTCAACAACAAAAACAACATGTGCTGGAGAGATATCCGTGATTGGCGCACACCTGGTTATGGAGCGTCCGTGGAAAAATGGTTTCGCAGACCACGACACTGATTGATTTCACATTATAAATCACAGCATTTGGCTGTTCAGTGGTAGCGTCGTGAGATTGGCATTTTTTCAAACTGATATCAAATCATGTTCTAAAGGGACGATAAATACATCGGCTTTTAAAACGCTAAAAAGTGCACGTAAACTTCTGAAAACACGCATATTATTATATAAATATGTGAGGGGAAATAAATCGTATTCAGGCACATATTTATATGTGAGTCAGAGATGCCTTTGCAATTCGAATGAGCCAAATATCGTTATGGTTACGTCACAAGTAAACTCTCAAGTCTGTAGGGTTACGTCACAAGTAAAGTCTCAAGTCAGTAGGCTAACGTCACAAGTAAAGTCTCAAGTCTGTAGGGTTACGTCACAAGTAAAGTCTCAAGTCTGTAGGGTAATGTCACAAGTAAAGGTTCAGGTCTGTAAGTCTACGTCACAAGTAAAGTCTCAAGTCAGTATAGGGTCCAGTTAGAAGTCAAATCTCAAGTGGAGACCTTAGTAAAGCCCTTGGTTCTACGTCCCACAGTCTCAATAAGTCTCTGGGGCAAGTCTCAGACGAAGTCTAAAGTCCTAGAGTTTTGGAGGGTGATTTAATTTCGCTGCTCAACGCGGCATTTTTATAAGAATGAACTGAATATTCATCATGGAGTAATTAATTAATATATTCGGAAACCTCTTTTTGGACTGTTTTCAACAAGTATTCGAGGGCAAGTCTCAATTCAAGTCTCAAATTAATTCAGTCGAGTTCAAACAAAAAGCTATAGGCCTAGTCCAAAGTGTGACCGAGTACAAGCCTAGTTATCGACTCCAGTAATTAACTCACTTGATTAAATTAGGCCATCTATCGTGCGAATGACGCCAATTTGGCTACGGCTACGGCTTTTGGCTGACAGCAGCAGCGTTGAAGAGTAGGCATTTTCAGCCACCCGGCCATGGCCACTGCCGAAGGCATCAGTTTGAACGCGGCCTTGTTAGCCTCCGCTCCATCCAACCAAACAAGAAATCCACACTATAAACCTGCAAAGTTTTTTTGGCAGAAATATTGTGTAGGCAAGGAGGTCATATCAACGGGTGTTGTATGTGTGTGTGTGTGTGTGTGTGTGTGCCCTTACACTCACCAACTTACGGGGCACTTTACACGATGGAACAATGCTACCCCACAAGGTTTTCTTTGTTCTAGTGCTACCCCACAAGGGAATTCTTTAGAAAAGGGACAATAAGTTGAACAACGAAGTACCCCGCAACTGGCCATGTGTAAGGGCGTGTGTGTGTGTGTGTGTGTGTGTGTGTGTTTGTTTGTTTTGTTTTGTTTTGTTTTGTTTTGTTTTGTTTTGTTTTTTTACCAGTTGCATCTCTTAATTTGCTTGAGCCCACAAATCCCTTGAAATTAAAAATGAATGAAGTAGTCTTTACAAGAAAATGTTATGCCCCAAGCAGCCCAATCATGTCAGCAGAAATAGTCCAGATAGCTCCCTTATTTTACGACACAGAAATCTGAGTGCATCAGGAACTTTATGAGACCGCAATTTCACTCCTTCAGAAAATGTGCTCCAGATCGAGGGGAAAGTGGCACTGAGTTGCTTCAAATTGCCCGGCACCCCTAGTCCGTGCACCCCCTAGTCCCTGCACCCCCTAGTCCCTGCATCCCCTAGTCCCTGCACCCCCTAGTCCCTGCACCCCCTAGTCCCTGCACCCCCTAGTCCCTGCACCCCCTAGTCCCTGCACCGCCCGAGGCTGGATGGTTTGCGAGACACTTGAAGTAAATTAACAGAATCGTAATTTAAAACAGAACCATAAATATGACTACTCTCGTAAAATGTCGCCCCTTTCATTAATATTGTCATTGAGTAGCAGATTAATTCAAGTATAAGGAAGTAATATCTCAAAGGGAACACTAATTGCCTCTCATTAACGATAACCGTTAATTCTTATGGCGATTATTTTTTTTAAGAACAGTCTGGTTAAATTGAACATTGTTGGAAAGAGCTAATATTTCATTATCAAAATTAGCGTTAACAAGTCGACTGTGAAGGTTGGAAATTAATAATAGCTATTTTATATGAAGTTGTGAAGTTGATAAACCATTGTAGTTGAATCTATCAAAGCGTGACAACGACTGTAGCCTGTTTTGATTATTTGATTTTGTTACAAGCTGATGAGCGTTCCCTTCTATGCCGCATGTTACCGAGTACCGCTTTGGGCGGCAGGGCGGTCCAGTGACTAAACGATTAAGCGGGCCCAGACCCACTCCTCATAGGACTTGATTGTGTTGCTCTGCACCCTTAGATTGTTTCATTGTATTTCGTTCTAAAAAAATGTCTTGATTCTAAGTCCCCCCCAAAACAACAACAACAACAACAACAACACACACACACACACACACACACACACACAAAAAAAACAAACAGCCCAACAACCCAACAGACAAACAAACAAACAACCCGACAAACAAACAACCCAACAAACCAACAAACAAACAAACAACCCAATAACTAATCAAGCAAACAAACAACCCAACAAACAACCCCCAAAATAAACAAACAAAAGCAAAAACATTCTAGATCCGCCTAAGCGGGGACTTTCTCTTTGTTCGGAGTTTGAATGACATTTGCTACAAAGGTTGTAAACTCTGGAACGACCTGCCATCTTTCATTTCTGGAGTCATCTTTCATTTCTGAAGTCTCTCTAATTGTTTCTTAAATCACTGTATATAAAATACTTGCAAGGTAGTTTATCTAGTTATTTATCGTTTGCAGCCAACCTCTCTTTATTTATCTTATTACATTCACATCCACGTATTCTCATTCTTTATCTGTTGAGTTTTGTTTATGGAACATCTCGGGGTGGGGTGGGTAAGACCGTAGCCGAATACTTAAAGGAAGTGCTTACAGCTTCCTCACGTGTTCCACGTTAATTTTCATTTATCTTTGTTACTTTATTTCGTGTCATTTATTTCATTTCATTTATTAATTCTGGTTGTGAAGCCAGGGATTCTTAGAAAAGCGAACTTAATCACTACAAGAGCCTAGCCAAGAACCCCATGGAGATATACAAGGAAGGCGGTTTCAGTTTCAGATGTGGTAGGAAAACCCCAGAGGGACAAACCACACAATCGTATAAGGACTGAAAAACCCAATCCACATAGTACCCCCCCCCCCCCCGCGGGATTTGAACCGGGAGGTGGAAGGCGCGAAAAGACACCACTACGCCAACCCGCCTAGTTCATTTTAACCTATTACATTTCGTTAGTTAGTGTCTGTGTTCATACTGTAATAGAAATACAAAATAACTAGAATATAAACGTTGAGTCAACTTTTGAACCTGGCCAATGGTATAACCCTGCCCGGTAAACAGAAAACCTGAACAGAAGTGATGACAGTTTGGTGCCGGAAGTGCAGTGCAACGAATGTTCAACGGTATATACCATTCGTTCACACTGCACTTCCGGCTCCAAGACGTCATCACTTACCAACAGAGGATAAACAGAGGATAAACACGTAGGCCCTACATATGACTGTCATCACGGGTCGCCGCTGCTTAATTAAAATGGTTCACGTTTTCTCAGTAACTGAACTTTGAAAAAGGGAACTCATATGGCATTTTTTTTTTTTTTTTTTTTTTTTAGCAATTCGCTTTGACATATCATGGCTCATCCCCAGTGAGTTTAAAAGATTAAGATATTAACATCAATCCGACCGCGACCTCCATTTGTAATCCCCTCCGATTCATGTACATGGAATACCGACCGTCCTGGATACTCCGATAAAGGCCCCTCAGTCTACAAACAGAAACATCAGAGAGGAACATTATGCCTGAGAAACCCCCCCCCCCCCTCCCCTTCAAAAGAAATGTAAATATGGTAATAAAAAGTAATAAGAAAATTTGTATAAAGATAGATATAAAATAAAAAGAGTAAAAACGATTAATAAGAAGAACAAAAAGTTAAAATAAACAACAGATTGCATAAAATGTGATTATATAAAATTGTTATCATCAGCAAATAATCCGAAGATAAGCGTACCGAAACACCATTTTCTTTTATAACTTTGGAGACAAAAAAAGCCATTGATCTTGAGCGTTTCCCTTTAAATAGTTTGACATGGGGCCGTCACGTCCGTCCGCGTGATGACAGGATCTACATTCCCCGCAAGCTATGGTGTGACGTCCATTAAAAAAAAGTGAAGGGAAAAAATCATACAATCGATCAATCACTTTTGACAAGTGACTGGTGTCCGCGGTTTAATAGTAGCAGCGAGTCTTGAAACCAGTGATTTAATGCAATTACAACATGACTGCCAGTGACTGTGTGGGCGTGACAATCTTAATTTTCAAGTATGCATTTGGTTTTTTTTTTTATTCTTGTTCTTCTTCTTTCTTTTCTCAAAAAACAAAACAAAAGAAATTCTTTCATAAAGAACTCATCACGATCCCGGCCGTTGTATTCAGCCTTGGCACTCCGCCGATTTGCAAAGTTATCGCTTGGTTTTGATTTTTGTTTTTGGCTTCTTTTTTTTTTTTTCCTTGATAACTATAAAAGAAAAACACATGAAATTATTCGTAGAGGGAGTATCTTGCCTTGTGTGGTACAGTTCTCGAGTGGAGGGTGATCTCTCCCAACCGCAGCCCCAACCACAATGAATCCCCTGGAAACCGCAGGCACTCTAGTGGCTATTCTTCTCTCTCTGACACTCTCCCTAACACATCAGACACATGGTGCAGTATCAGGCTGGAGCTCTTCTAGAGGTGTCAGTGTAGAAGACGCAACGACACTGGACCCCTCCAGTTCGTTGAATGGTTACCAGGATGCCCTCATTCCGGACACGGGTACCTTCTCGCTGTCAGTTACGTCCCCCTCCTTCTCCTCCTCCTCATCATCATCACAATCCAAGCAGAGCGAAGACCTAGACGCCACACCCGGCGACCCTTCTCGAGAACCCCCTCAACCCACGGAGGAGGGATTAATCGACGGGCTCACCGCCCGGGAGAGAAGTATCCGCATTCTGATTCTTAGGCAACAGCTGATGGAAAAACTGGGACTCACAGAGCTTCCTCCTAAGTCTGAAGCCAAACCGCCTCGGAATCTTCCACCGGCGCTGAAGAAGCGACTGCTTGGACACGGAACACCCCAACGGGACCTCCCTGTCTATGTACCCCCTGAGAGTGAAATGACCGAAGTCTTGGCTTCTGCAGAAAACGGTAAGCCCGAAATATAAATTGTCAAACATAAACGAACGTTTGTGATTTCAAATAAAACCCCACTATTAGTAACAATCGTGATTCTTAAACGTGTTATACCTTACTATTATTAAGTTTTTTATAGTTCATTTATTCATATCCTTTAATTTGTTCTATAAAACAGCTTACAACCAATAGGGAAAATCACGTAAGAGTAAATATTTTTTATTTATTTTTTATTTTTATTATTTATTATTATTATTATTTTTATGTACGTGTTTTTGTGTGCGTGAGTTTGTTTAGGCATTCAAACCGGGGACTTAACCGGATTCAAACCGGATAACAAAAGAGGACAATAGGGTCCCCAATTGGAAAAGGTCCCCAGTTGGAAATCGTGTTCAAAACCAATGGGAGCTGTTGCTAAAAAGTTAAAGTACAAACAAAAGAGGGACAATAGGAGGTCCCCGATTGGAGGTAAATACACACTTGTGTGGGTGGGTGTGTGTGTGTGTGTCCAAATTTGACAAACTGAAATACGTACTGAGTGTCTGATGGTAAAGATTTCTCGAGCAGAAGTCCAGGCGGAAATAGCTTTTCGGTCAGGATGATTGGTGCTTGGGTATAACAAGTTAGACTTCAGAAAGGAAATAGGTAATTTGTTTTGGATCAATACATGTCAAACCTTAAAAACTGTACATTTAAACAAAGGCTAACGTTTCAAAGATAACTGTGGATGGATCAAGGTCTGTTTATATTGCCCACTGGTCTCTTGCCCCCTCCCCCCAACTGGCATCTCGCCCAAGCCCCCCCCCCTCCCCCACTGGCCTCCCCCCCCCCACTGGCATCTCGCCCAAGCCCCCCCCCCTCCCCCACTGGCCTCCCCCCAACTGGCATCTCGGCCGAGCCCCCCCCCCCCCCCCCTCGCCTACTGGCCTCCCCCCACACGCACACACACACGCTTGTATACGGTGTAAACTGAGTACAACCCTTTGTTCTCCAATTGTTTGGACTTAGTTTTTTTTTACTGACGTCCCCATTGGTTTTGTACACGAAGCATAACCGAGGACTGTCCCCGGTATGTAATTTTTCCCGGATCCATGTTGTTAAAGTCCTCATTTTGAATGTGCAGACCTGTTCACACGTTGTATGATCTGTTCATTCAAATCATGTTGGAATAAATTATGTCCATTGGGGTGTCGCGTTTATTTAATATGAACTATGGGGTGACGAACTCTAACACTGAATGTGCCAGTATGATACCAGAATCAACTGCCAATGCGGATATTTATGTTCGGGGGAAATGCTTTATAATTGGAATGTTGAGTTCGTGGATACAGATTTCACAATTGTGAAGGGGGTGTCCATTGGGGAGGGGTGAGCTTGCCATAAGGGTTGGGGCTTATGGGAGGGTGGAGTGATGTGGGGAGGTTCCTCACGTCATTTATTCACTATATTGTAGATGATTATTTTCATTCTGAATTTATCAGTGTTGATAAAATGCGTTTGTCATTGGCAAGGGTTTCCTTGAACGTTGTTATTTGGTACTGATGGTAGTGTGCATGAAGTCAGTATGCGGTTTTTCCGTTTTTGTTTTCGGCAGGGGTGTTTTACGTCCCTTTTTCGGTGTCAATGTTGCTGATTGTGGTGAAGTTGTTTTCCGCTGTAGTATTAGCTGTCTGGTTTCGTCTAACCTTGTTGGTGTTGATTTTTTTTGTATTGCCATGGTTGTACCTTACTCTATTTTTCCTTTTTGTTTGCTGTTGTTGGCGGTATAGTGAAGTAATGTTCTTGTGTTTTAGGCCTCGGCGTTAATAATAATCAATCAATATGTTATCTCTTGTCTCGTCCAGAAAATAACTGTACAGGATTCGGATATTGCTTCAAGTTCCGTCTTGTCAAAGACATTATCGACAAGCCGATCAAGTCGGTCAATTTGTGGCTGTACCTGACAGCTGAAGAGGGGAACCGGAGTGCTGTCAGACGGATCACCGTCCTGCTGTTGACGGTGGGCGAGGCAGACATTGTCCGGAAGGAACTCGCAACAAAGGTATCCGAAATACGGCACCAAGTAATGTAATAGATTGGCCCGAAGTATCCTAAATGAAAACCTATAATGTGAAATTTGTCTTGTTTAAATTGCACATCGTGGACTGTTATTTCACGTTTTGGTGTCGCCTTTAATACTCATTTTCTGTTTACCATTATAATTGTGACAAAATACGTATACATATTTTGTCATTGAAAAGTCATTCGTATGGACATTTTCATAATTATGACATTTCCAGTAACACGTAAACCATTTATGATAGCACAAAGTACACAAACCTTTTCAGAAAAACCTGTTTCTTTGCAATTATCTTAATTTGGGTCCTTTCTTACCACTTTGACCGCTCACATTGGATTACCTCTTTGTGTTTTGTTTCCAGGTAGTGAGTAAAAGAGAAGGCTGGTTCCATTTTGAGCTACCCCGCGAGAGAAACGATTGGACCCAATTGGTGCACCGTCTCCAGATAACCAATACAGCAGAGGAGTCTTCCCAGGAGGACAGGCCGACAACCTTCCCGCCCATCTCACTCGCCAGCCAAGAGCTTCCCATCCTCTCCGTGGCGGTGGACGTCAACCGTAACCGCAAACGATTACGGCGGCAGACCTCCAACATCTGCCAGGCGAATACCGATACATGCTGCCTCCACAGGTTCCGCGTGCGGATGGCCGATGTACTCCAGGGCATGGTGGACCAACCGACGACCCTCTTCGCCAACTTCTGCAAGGGGAGCTGCATGCACGTCATCAACTTCGAAACTCTTCATGCAAATGTGATGAGGGACCGTGCTTTGATCGAGAGCGATGCCGACCTAAAGAAAGAGCTCACACCGTGCTGTGTGCCCGTCGAATACAACGACCCACTATCCATCATCATACGTAATCTGAACAACACTTTTAGTACCCACGTTGTGAGCAGCATTTCGGCGAAATCGTGCGGTTGTAAGTGAGGACTGTACCTCCAATGCAACACGAAGTAATCATGATGTTGGTACAACTTGTTGACAGAACTAAGGCAACTAACTGGTTTACTGAATATGACAACCCTCCTATGTAGTAATGGTTGGCCTGAGGAGGACCAGGGGCTATAGTTCAAAATAAATTAAGTATTTTCTGCTCGTCTTCAACAGAAGTGAGGGTGGACAATATTCGAAACGTCACGGCACAAATTCACCTTGTGGTCTTCTTAGAATTAGTGTAACCACTCTACTTTGCATTCTGCAAATTCGTTTGTTTCACTTAACTTAGTAGAACTAATAACTATTGGTATGCACACAAAATATGTTCAGTGCCCCCACCTTAGGCATTCCTTTATTTGGAAATCAAACGATTTTGTTCAATAAGTAAAATGCTTCTGCTCATGCAAGTGTTACAGCGGGTTACATTGCAAAATGCAAAGAAGTCAATCTTCTGTAAATGCTTCCATTCTTTGCACAAATCAAGATATCTGTAATAAAACCAACCTGTGAAAAATGTTCATCTCATTTCGTTGTTTTGCGAGAAAACGGTAAAAATGCATTCAGCATTTTTTGCACGCATTCCTACAGGCAGAGTTTTCGTCTCACACAGACAAACATTAATTTTGGATCTTTATTTCAATCGTTGTTCAAAAACAATACCACTTTAGGCAGAAACATTTAAGAGCATCAGTTTTAGCATCATAATTATTATGTGTGAGGTATATGTACATCTGTGAACATTTGTTTTTCTTCGTTACCAATGTTGAGCTGGGGCTTTAGTAGTCTTGTCAAGTGAACGTATTCAATTTTACACAAAGTCCACTGAGAACATGACCAATGGGAGCTCTGCTCTTGCCTGTACGACCTGTGGATGTTCTTAATGGATTGAATTAAATGAATGCTTCACCTCCATGTTTGAACCTTAAGGCCCAGCATGTCAGTGTCTGAGATTATAGACGTATTTAATAAATAAAGCGAATGTAAAATACAAAATAAAAACAAAACTGTTGAATTAAAATCAATTTTAAGTTGTGAAACAGGAAAAAAATGAAATGGTTTATGGTCTTGTGTACTGGATGTAGGGGAAGCCCTTTTTACTGTTTATTTTATTTCATCAGCCATGCAACAGCGGTTTTGTTTTGGGTTTTTTTGGGGGTGGGGGGGTTGGCCTGTCAGTTTTAAATTGCAAAAGCCAATGTAAGCCTATCCACAAATGATTTTTTTTAACAGCTCAGGTCTGCACTCATTAAGCCGAGGTCTTCTGTCGTGTTACAGTCTGTCCGTTTTTAGGGTAATAACGGAAAATTCGGGATGCAGAAAAACAATTTGCCAGTCGGCAAATGGCTTCCCTGAACCCAGCCCCTCCTTGGAAAATGTCTTCACTGTGTGCCCCGACCCTCTCATTTTGTTTACGACTCCCGCAGCCTCGAAGAAAATATTTTCACCAAAAGTGTTCGGTGATTTTGTCAAACAGACAGCACTTGAATGATTGCTGAAGGACATGACAATGGACGCGGTGGAGTCATTGTTGACAGTCGTTTTGAGTCAAATACATTTGCAAACAATCAACATGAAATTATTCACAACAGTCAGTCTAGACACCCCAGTGAAGACCTCCCCGGGGGCCGTACCCTCAAAAACCAAATAACTGTGAATGTTGTTGTTTCGTTCCCACCTTTATTTATTTATTTGTTTGTGGGGTTTTGCTGCAATTGAGTTGTATGGACACGTAATTTGCAGATTTAATGTTGTTGACATGTTGTTTACAAGTGCTCTGCCAACACCTGCCTTTTTAAATATATAAACACCATAAACAAATCCTACTTAACGCACATCAGGCATTTCTTAAACCACCACGGCTTGGGCTGGGGTCCGGCGGTTCCGTCCGCAGGGCTGAAGCCCAGTACCGAAAGGCACACGTTTTTCAAAATTACTGACGAAGCCCAAGTTGGAGCCTCAGCATAAGATACAGTCCTCCTAGAGAATAATTGTTCGTCTGAGGCAGTAGCAGTCAAAGAACCCCGTTGCTTATTTTTGGAGCGTGAACAAAACCACTGACTAAACCTTCGACCGTTTTTCGTTGCTTTTGTTAAAATGGGATCACAATATTTGACGAAACCATCTCAAGATTGGCTGTGTAGTTATGTTTGTTAATTATTTCGGGAAACTGGATGTGGGAGTCAGGTTGGCTCAGTGGTTTCTTTCCCTGCCTTTCACCTCCGTGACACCGGTTTGAATCCCGGACCGGAGCCCTGCATGTGAATTGGGGTTTCAATCTCAACCTCGGGCTCAATTTCATGGCGCTGCTTATTCCAGAATTAGTAGTAAGAAGTAGCCGTAAGTGCAGAATTTCGCGGTAAGCCGTTGCGTGGGCTCCCCCTATTTTGGGGTTTTCCCTCCTACTGACATTTCTTCAACATCTTCTCCACGCAGGTACATTCAGCCCTGGCCACAGTTTTAGTAGCTTTCCGGGGGTCCATTGGATTCATTTACCAGTAAGATAAATTAATTAATTGATTTACTCTTAATGAGTTGAATGCAATTCTCCCTTGTGCACACTGGCCTCGTCAGTTATTTTGAAAACGTGCGGGCAGACGGAGCCTAAGCCACATTGACGAAACTAGGGTTGGGGCACAAGGGTTAAACCTTTTTTTTTTTAGGGGGAACTCCTGGCCAATTATAACTGTAGTTTCCGGTTGCATTTTTCTTATAAAGCCCCTCAAAGGTTGTATGGCAGAGATTTTTTTGTCAAAGAATGTTTCTTTGAATGTTTCTTTGACTTGATAGATGGCGTGCTGCTTCAAATCGAAAAACCACACAAAAACTGTTCGCCAGTGCCACAGACAATGCACAAAATACATGTAACATGCAAAACTCTTCGTACATGGCTGATGGCCGTAAGATACTGTCGAGATCCTGACAATTTATATTCATTTTTAGATTGTAACCAACTACCACAAATCAAGGGAGGATTTTGTTTTTTCGTGCAATACCTTAAATAAAAGCTTCTACTTTTCTCGAAGCTACAAAAACAGCTACTTCAAATTTTAAAATGCAAATGTTCGCATCTTTTACTGTGAGAACACTATTTTAAGAACCGGGGACCGTTCAGATCACCGTAGTCCAGTTTGGTCCTTGCTCTGTGGTGTATATTTTAAAGCTCGTTGATGTATCACACTCTAGTGACAGGTATGGCATGTGTTTCCTTTCTACGTTTCACTGGGTGGAAGAGTCCCAAGCCATCAAACGCGTTTCCTCTATTTATAACTACCCTGGATGAGTAATTGTTTTATTATCCCCGGGAAAATAAAGATGTCCGGAGAAACGTCTTTTCCGTGTGTAGGGGGCTGGCCGACGATCAGATCAATCTTCTAAAACCTAGTTAAGAGTCCTACTGCCCGTTAAAGGAACTGTGTTTAGGCTTTTATAGGCTTCGTCGGTTTATTTTGAAAACGTGCGGGCAGACGGAGTCTAAGCCCCATCGACGAAACTAGCGTGGGGGCACAAGGGGTAAACCATTTTTTTTTTCTAGTATTTTTCTTAACAAGCCCCCTTTTGAGTGCACTTATGCCTTCAGGATATGTGTAGGGCGGACTACAAATAACAAACAGTTCTTTTGTGTTTGGGTCATTACCATTTGGGGGTTGCGTGGGAGAATACATTACATTAATCATTATTGTCCCACTTTTTGATGCAATGTTTCTCTTGCTGTCCCCATGATTAATTTGAGTTCTGTGGGATGGTTTGAAATCGGGAGGTGGGGGGGGGGGGGGGCTTTTCCAAACCTCAGCTAGGAGGTGGCTCAGGCCTGAGCTTCGTCATCAATTTTTGTAGTAGTGTTTATTTTGTTCGGTGTTTCCAACACGGGGGCCCGGCGTCAGAGATTTGGCCTAAGCCGAAATTAAGAAAAAAACCTTAGTCTCTCTGGACTATTTATGCCTCTGGCACGGGAGGATGGAGGGTGCTTGGAAGATCAATTATTTTTAACCTACATGTTAACGGGAAAATAAAACGTGTTTTTTTTCATACAGTAAAACTTGAAGTGATGAGCTAGGAAATTAAAATTGATAAGTACTCGAGGAAGGGGACTCTGTGAGCAAGTTTTAAAAGAATGAATGATTGAAACTCTGGGTGTGATTTCTGAGGCTGGTCATAGGAAACACCTCGTGTTCTTCTGCCCACGGACCTTAGACATGGTGACGCCAACACTGTGAGTTGCAGTCCTCGTATGCAAACATTGTATGCTTAGATCATTTTTTCATTCAGGTGCCTGATTTGGTAGCATGGATTCAAACATAAAGAACAAAAAGTCGATGGCGCATAAAAGGACCCGGTCTTTTGTAAGGGTACAATTTGATGTGATTGAGGATTTATCATTATTTATTTTATTTTATTGTGTTATTTTTTTATTTTTTTATTTTTTTTTTGCTCAGAAAAGAAAAAGTTATCACAAACATAATTTAAGCTCCAGTTAAATAAGCCCAGTTGTGAAACTTATATTTTCCTCACAAAAATAATATCACAGTAATCGCTGACAGATCTGGTTTCCCCTATTAAACCATGTTTTCACCGGTCCCTGGGGGAGGTGGGGAACTAGATCGGCGATGCAAACCAGCCTACATTACCTTTGTGATGCCCCTGGACACGGTTTGCCCTCGAAACAAAACCACCCCAAGAAGTCGCGGAAGTGTTTTTATGGATCACTCCCACCTGAAGACAGTTGAACTGATTTTAATTCCCCCATCCCTTCCGAACGGAAAGATGAACTGTCAGTTTGGTTTATGCAGCGGATTTGTTATTTCGAAGGCGTCATGGAATCTTAATTCGTGACTTCCACAGATTTCCGAGTTACGCCCATGGTAACCGCAACTCGGCAGAAAACTAGACTGTCCTTGTGTAAAAGGAACAGTTGGTGAGATTTGACGTTATGCATTGTGTAAATTGGAAAGAAACAATGGAATAGCTCTCTGACAGCATAATCTACGGAGCTCTAGAAGTGCCAAATAACTTATCCAAACCGACTTAATGAAACTAGTAGGTGACCCAGCCTGTGTGAATGAGACACTTTGAGGTATAAATGTAAATTTCAATTTCATCATGTAGGGCATCTTCCAAGGATTAAAACGACACCACACTGACCTCTACAGAGTTTACGGTTCCAATCCAGAACAGTCAACGTGGGTGCGGTGGGGGTCGCCTTAAAGCTCAGGTAAAATAAATATTAAAAATTCAGACGGTTTTCGGGGTTTGCCCAACTCCCCCTGACAACACTTTGAACACCCGTATTGATAAATTTCCCATTCCCTTGTTAGTTTGTCTAACAAGAAATAAATACAAATAAATTTGCCAGGCTTGATTGGGGCGGGGTTGGAGTCTACTTTAACACTATTATGCTCTCACATAATGCTCCCCCACCCCTTTATTCGCATCATTTTTTTTTGGGGGGGGGAATTACCTGGATATTATCATGAAACGATCCCAAACATTTTAAATGATCGACCCCTAATTTGCAAACAGTAAAAAGGGAAGACAAAAGTGCGATCCCTCTGTCGAACTTTATTTGTACTCTTGGATCTATCTGTCACGAAACACCTGAGTCAATACAATTCGTGTTTTAATCCTGCTCCTGAAGTCTAATTCGAAAAGACAATTGTCAAACAGACCTTGATACCCAAAAGCATTGTTTGTAAATGTAATAATTATTCTAATCTTCTCATTGTGTTGGGGTTCTTTATTTAGTGCTGATTGTCACGCGAGCATGGCAGGTGGGGACTGACCTTAAACGGGAACTTAAAGATGTGACAAAAAAAAAATTAGACTTGGGTTCACAGTTTATTTTGTAATAGTAGCGCTGCACGACTGGATTGGATTAGGTTTATTGGAAATTCGGGTGGGTTGAATTGGTTTGCTTTGGTTCGTTTGGATTGAGTTGGATTGGATTGGATTGGATTGGATGGATTGAACTAAATTTGGTTGGGTTGGATTTCTTTGTTTTGTTTTGTTCGGATTAGATTGAATTGGATTGGATTGGATGGATTGGATGGATTGGATGGATTGGATTGGATTGGATGGATTGGATTGGATTGGATTGGATTGGATGGATTGGATTGGATTGGATTGGATTGGATTGGAGTAAATTTGATTGAGTTGGATTGGGTTGGATTAAATTGGATTGGGTTGGATTGGATTGGTTTGTTTGGATTGGATAGGATTGTATAGGATGGATTAAATGGATTGGATTGAATTGAATTGCATTGGACTGGATTGGATTTGGCTGGATCGGGAATGGCTGAATGGAGTTGGGTTTATTTATTTGTTTTATTTTATTTATTTATTTGTTTTTAAAACAATTCCAAGGGGGTTGGATTGGATTTGACTGGATTGGATTGTTGGATTGAGTGTGAATGAATTGATATGGGTAGAGAAAAAAATATGCCTCTGTCATAAAGAATAACTCATCAAGCTTACGGAAATAAGAATAAGAGCATGGATTATGCCACCACACTTTCTGCATGCAAGTACAGATTAAAGTTCTAAATTTTCAGCCAATAAAAACTGAGGGTGAAAAGATGTTTTCTCTCGTCAATGTTTTGTTTGATTCTGTTGGATCGACCGAGGACTGTCACACGCTTTACACGGGATCAAGTATTTTATGACCATAATCAGAGTCCAACAGTTTGGGCTATTGAAGTATGGTATTAGATTTTGTTATTAGATTTTGAGTGAGGAAGGATCCTGGTAAACCACTCAAAGGAGTTGGGGTTAATGAGCACATGATGTGCCGAAGCCACGCAGTAGTGAAAAGAATACACTTCGAAGTGCTGTAGGCAGAATGAAGACGTGCTGGGTGTATTTTGGTAAAGTTTACAACCCTATACAATGCTGACAGTATAAGAAACTTATCATCCCACGACCACCTTCATCTTTGACTCAAATTGGACCCTGCTCACGTCATTGGGTCTCAGTACAAAATAGTGTTTTTTTCTTTCAGTGTGTCTTCATCCCCAATGAAATCTTGTAAAGGGGTCCGGATGATTGGGACTGGAGAGGAAGTGCCAGGTAGAGGATTCTCTATGAGGGGGATACAACACCCATACGAGACGCACATTGTATACAACGTGATCGTCCCAACATGTTTTGGGTTTTTTTGCGTTTGACGGATCGAGTATGGTTTTTATAATTTGACGAACAAAAGAGGGCAGTATGCACAGAGCTGATAGCTGTGGTCCCAAGACCAACAGGGGCCAAGCGAAGGAGAGCCTACGCACAGGTTGAAACCTCAATCGCTGTCAGGACCACTGGTAGAGCATTCATTCAAGCCCGTTTTATTGCGATTTCATATTCGCCAATAGTTTGATCGATACAATGTATAAAGAATCGGTATCAGATCCTGCCAACATTTATAAGAAAAAGTAGGCCTAGATAATTTCCCAGGTGGGATTGTTAAATTAACAAACCCCTATTGAACCCTCGCACCGACGTCACACACGGCTACTTTCTGCCCATGTCCTGCCATTTTCTGAGCAAAAACGCATGTAAAAGACATCACGGTAAGCGTCTAACAGCACGCGCGTCGCCTAAAAAGCGCACGGCAAAGACTGTTATCCTGTTGTGAAGTCATTGCGTCACACACGAGCGCGCATCGGCTTCACGCATCGGCCTCACGCCTAAAGTGATCGCAACTTCCGGTTCCAAAGCTGGCGTACGTTCTTGTGTAATTTTACAAAAAAAAATCGCAGATTTCATCGTACAAAGGCGTTTCTTTTGGCACAAAATTATAAATCTGAGAAGACATCGAGTCTTTGAAAAACATTAAGTAAAAGCCAAGCCCAATTATTAAACTTTACTTAATCATTCTTGATACACAATAACTAGCACAATGCAATAGACCTTTCCCATGACATATGTAAATTGGACATAGCGCATGCGCACTTACATTTTGGTTGGCAACATTTTGGGAACAGTGCGCCCTTTTGCATGGGACTGATGGGCGCGTGACGCGTACGCGCTTTGTGCGTCTGCTTTCTGCACATTTCAATGGCGTTTGCCAACCAACAGGGTCTGTACGCATGCGTGAATGCAATAAGCATATTGCATGGGAAAGGTCCATTCCTTTGGTCGCGACCGGTTTGAGCCAGTGTGAGTTAGGTGGACGTGGATTACTGTGGTATTACGACACACCTACCAACAGCAAATTAGTTTTGTTTGGTTGTCTGACCGGTGTTCTTTTCACATCCCATTCACATTCCACAGTTCTTTCGAAAACGTTCTTATACGATTACGTATTACGGGTCATTACATTCCCTCTCCTTCATGCACGTCATGTCACATGACATTCTGGGCCTTTGTTCTTTGCTAGTATTTAAAGGTAGATTTACTGGGGCGTGTCACTTCACGGTCTCTGCACATGTTAAGTAAATTCCTCATTGAAACTGACTCGAACCTTCAAAATTGGCTATGTCGTAACCAGAAGAGCACAATCTTGATCCGGCGACCATTTTCGTTTCAATTCGTTTTCGAAGATCAAAAAAGATTTTTCTTTGAAGGAACTCAAAAACAAACTCGAGGCAAAAGAGCTCAACAAACCAGGCAATGTGGCCCGATTCGAATTTTGCGGGCAGTTAGAATTCATCTTGGACAAAATCAAGTTGCACTTTTAAAGAAGAACAACACTGATTCTGCAATACACGGGATCCAAGAGGCAGAAGATCTCACTGCAGAGAGAGAAAAAAGAAAAATCGCATTGCAGCCAACAGCAAGGCTGGGTGAATTACCGTCTCTCACTTCGAGAAGAGTTCATCTGAGCATCTGTCCTCAGAGCAGCAGAAAAAGGTCAAGACCGCCGAAGAAGGCGCTCTCAAAGGAGTAGAAGATCGGAAACGACGAAGACGCGACCCTTCTCAAGATGGCTTTTTCAAACCACCTTCTTATTCTGCTGATCGTCTCCTTTTTCGAGGTACACTTCTGTTAAATGCAAACTTATTATCCAATATCTTACTTCTTTCAATGCATCACTAATATACTTTGTCTTAATTCATTCGGTGGCTACGGTGGCTAGACCAAATCCCATGATGTAATGAATAATAATTACTGAATGCAAAAAAACGATCTTTTTTTTGTTTTTGTTTTTGTTTTTTGTTTTTGTGTTTGTTTGTTTGTTTGTTTGTTTTTGGGTTTTTTTTTTGGTTTTTACCAATCACAACCTTGGCTACGCCATCGAAAGTCAGACAAAAGTTCGACAGGATAAAAATCCTATTTGAAAATGTAAACATGAGTGCGCGCAGCCTCCCTACAGCGCACGCTCACGTCGTGCAGTGTGGCATTGAAGAGACGCACATTGTGCTGCCCACGTGTACAGTGGTGATTAAGCCAATGCTGTGATTGGTCAATATGTTTAGGGGCGGGGCTTAATGGATCGGTATTTTGGTGCGTGGGTCCTTCTTTCCCTGTACAATTTTCTACCATGAAGTTTTCGCAAATCTATGAACTTGAACACCACCAACAGGTTTGCTGCGGGACGGTCGAGGGTGGAGTGCTACCTGTTTTTATTTAAATGAAATAATTATGAAATACATTTAAAAACCACGAGTCTTCGGAAACCGATAATCTTGATAGCGTTAGGCTATGCACTTTAATAATGCATTGAATAACCAAAGTTACGGGAACATTTTTACAAAATATTAATAAATGCTTGCATAATTATGCGCTTGGCGCATTGTTTCAATTAGATTTATATAATATATTTATTTCTTACCTAAAAATTAATGACCTTGATTTAGTAATGACAAGAAATAGAACACGTTAATTCACCAAGCCTTTCAAAAGATGATCCCATTAATAAAAACAACAGTCAATGCAACAGAATCCCACCTCCAAATTTCATCACAGTTGGGCTCGATTTCAAAAAGCACTAAGACTCATCTTAAGATGAGTTGTCAGTATTACCATAGTGTTTATTATTATTATCTTATAAGCAATTAAGATTGGAACACGTCTTAAAGCCTCAGCTCGACACTGGTAAAGTGTCTGTAAATGCTTCCATTCTTTGCACAAATCAAGATATTATGTAACAACACCAGCCTGTGACAATTTCAGCTCGTTTCGTTTTTTAATTTGCGAGAAAACTGTAGAAAATAAAATCAACGTTTTTGTACGCATTCTTAGGCAGAGTTTTGGTCTCACTTGAGACGAAAATTAATTTTGGATCTTATTTCATTTATTATTCAAAACCTTCAGGCGGAAAAATTTCAAGGAAAGTTTTCTACCATCATTATCTTTATACCATTATAAGGTATTAGTAAATCTGTGAACATTTATGTGTTTTTTTTCTTACCGATGTTGAGCGGGCTTTAAGATCGAGCTTGGCTCTTCTCGAAACAGCCCTGGTATTGAAGCCAAACGAACCTTGCTTGAAACAAAAAAAGGTTTGGGTCGGCGAATATTGATGACCACCCTTGTAGTTTGCTTTGTTGAAACTGACCATTCTCTGGCTCGTTTAGCTTCAAGACTTCTTCACCTATAACAACTTTACGAAATTTGCACCACGTCAAAAAAAAGGGGGGGATCTTACACAATATGTTTACGTATGCATTAAACTAGGCAACGTAATTAATAACAGACAGATAATTTAAACATAAATTAAAATGTTTTCAACCTTTAGTTGGTAAATTTTATCTATTAACAATGACCACTCACACTAAAAGGGCATTATAAAACACGCAGATTTTCAAATCCCCGTCCTCTTTATTCTTAAAGCTTATCGTGGAGATATCAACAGCCCAGACTAAGATCAAATTAAAGAGTTTCCAGACAGGGTTCACATTTAAAAAAAAAATTAAAAATATATATATTATTCGCGTCGACGGGCAACTGTTTTATGAAAGACAAGACTGACACATTATATTTTTCTTAGGATTCAGTCTATTTTGACTAAACTTATTTCTAACTGCTTTTAAAATATGGGTTTTTGAAGGTAAATATCGTCCGCTGGACTTACTGGCAATCTTTTTTGCATAGTATATTTGTTAGGTTTTTAATTATTTATTCTTTATTTTTTTATTTATTTATTATTATTATTATTATTATTATTATTATTTTTACAAATTGGGCACTGTCATTCTTTCCAAGGCATATTTAAAGCTCCCTTTAACAAAAAAAATTGCACTATTCTTTAATAAACAGAAAACATAAATAATCCAATGCATAATGCATTCCAATAATTTCGATTAATTTGTACTACTGTCGCACGGTTATAAGATTTTAACATCTTAAAAATTGGCAAAAGAAACAGAAAGGTTAGTTTTCACGAGTGCACGTTTTCCTTGGTTGTTTTGTGTGTGATAATTCCACACAATTACATTTTGCCAGGTAAAACATTCAGTAATTGTTTAAAGATATGCAAAGTTGCTATCGATTCGCACCTACCCTACGGTCCATTAGCCTTTTTGAGATAGGATAGACACTATTATAGGAGTGCACCGTTTGGTTTGGGTGTATACAGACAAATTAACACAAACCAAATAATGTCATAGTATTGTGTCCACCATAGTCTCAAAATGGCTTATGAAAACCGGCCAATGACAACTCTCAACCAATCACAACCGAGATTGCGCAATCAAAATGCCGACACAGTCGACATGCTCCCCGCGATCGGAGGCGCCGTGCCTGGCCGAAGACGGCCTCGTTCCAAGGAGATGCGTGCCGTATCGTCCCCTCTCGAGCAAGGTAGGTGGGGGTGGCGCAGCGAGATCATAAACCCATGGGAGCGAGGTTGCAAGCTTGTAGCTCATTATTCTGAGTCGCGTTATAAGTGCGTCAAAGGTTGGAGTTTGATTGACTGATTTTTGTTGAAAGGAAGCACGATTAGATACCACAAATTTATACGAATCGGCTGCTAATGGCTACGGCTATGGCTGGATTGCCGCGTTATCATGCGTTGAAGTATGGGGACGTCCTTAGAAACACCCTTAGCAGCAGTCGTTACCGTAGCCGCAGCCGCCAATTCGAACTCATTAACAATGATGTTGATTGAGTGGAGATCGGCTCCGTGGACTCCAAACAAGTTTGTGTGGCTCGACAATTGAGCTGTTCTTTGAAAAACTTAAAACTTGTTTCATAACTTATGGTGAAGATTTACATTCTTATATCATTTAAAAAACAATCTTTGTAATGGGTTTATTTACAATGTTTTTAAAATATGGACAGCATCCTATAAAACCAATGAGTTCCGTCTTTCCTTACAGTTCTCTTACGTCATAACTGATCGACATCACACCCAACGCAACGACTGTTCAATGGGTTTTTGTTCTTTCTTTGACACTATGCGAACGAAATGCCCATGTAAAGCAATATGAAAAAGAAGGAAAAAATGAAAAAGTACTATGAAAGCAAAACACATGACAGTACGTCAGTTTTACGGAATTATCGTCAAACATGCTGTGCCTCTTTGAGACTTAAGACTTAAGACGCCAGAAGCAGTGACCTATGACCCCACTTTTCAAGTTTCATCCGACCTCCTTTTGTCGGATGTGAATTGTCGATGGAGATGTTCACCTGACGACAGCACCGAGTTCGAAAGTAATAAATAATGAAGCCTACGGCAACTTACATACATGCACAACTCTCTGTGATCATATTCTGCAGTAGTTTCTTATAGATGTACCCTTCATTGTCGTAATACAGAAGAACAAGGGGCTTAGTAACGAGAGGGGCGCAGCAAGGCACGATAGAGAGCCCTCTGTCGATGTTCTGGTTTCTAACAGTTGTCATGACGTAGGTGTGGGCGTAACCTTGAGCTACGTTGTCGTCACACGATCCCCTGCAATAATTGGCCGAGTAGCCCTTAGGCTCTATGATCCAGTCCCATTTGAGCTCTGCAAACGAGACGTAGAATATCTCCTTACAGCATTGGGTCTCATTCGGTGGGCAGATGACTGAACGAGGCCTGCGTGGACGCCTTGCCCCCTTTCCCAGGACCAAAAAGGGGCGGCGCCCCGGCTTCATGTCCACCGGGTTGCCGGTGTCACTGCAGGTCGCACACCTGACTTCAAACAGGTAGGATCTCTTTGCGTGTACCACCATACGCCTGACAGCATGCGTCAAGTCTAATGTGACCCAGTCCGCCTGGTATACCACTGTGGTAGTATGTAGCACGGAGTGGCGAGAATGGCGACCGTTGCCAATGTGGGACACCACCAACGTCCGGTTTTGGTCAGTTTCCTGTGCACTTTTTGTCAGGTGAATCCATAGCTTGGCCGAAACGATGTTTTCTTCCAGATTGGCGGAAATTTCAAAACTGAAGCAACCAACAGAATCTGTCTTGCGGGGACAAGCACCCAGACCTAACAGTCAAAAACAAAAAGAGAGAAGGAAAAAAATAGATTAAAAAAAAGGACAGGAAATATCTAACGAGTTTGTCCTCACAAATGAACCTTCAACAAATTGGGTGTAGTCTAAAGTACTTCAGCTTTCAAGTGGGGGTACTTTTCTAGTTACGTGGGCAAAATGGGGAAGTCCCACCGTCGAGGGCAACATAAAACGTCCAGGGGTCATAAATGACCTGTATCCCAAATCCATGAGGTCACTAACGACGTTTAGATCATCATCATGACCTGGAACAGATCCCGGGACAACCTGTGTAAATATTACCAGGTCAAGCTGAAATAGATCTGCCCCTCTTCAAAAACCAGAGTCACTTTCGATACGCGATTTATTTTAAGAACTTGTGTAGACAAACACTCGTCTAACTATGTAGCTGACCACAGCATGACATGCGCCAATTCACCACTCAGTCTTTCGACTCTGTTTTTGGTTTGACCGCCCCCATCCTAAAATTAATTTGGTAAACCAAATCCATAAAAAAGCGTCAGCTGGTAGGTTTTGACCGAAGGATCACATCAGGGTCGAGGGAGTGTAAAGATACGGGAAATCTTTTGATACGACAAAAAAAATTGCAAACTACGCATTAATAGTTTTACTAATATTAGTAGTCCAATAATTCTAATCTTCTACATAAGTTGAATTAAAGAACCTGGAACTGTACAACATTGTATGAAGGTCACTTTTTGTTCAGTGAAATTAATCATTAAACGCCAACGTTTGTTACAGCTCTTCTTGTAAAATAAAGCAGGGGTGGGGGTAAAGATATCACACGAACCAAAATCTGTGAGCAGTACGCTTTGACACCGTTATGAAACTAAAGTACACGACTGTTGCTTTTTATTGCTTTTCCGAAATCAAACTTTAAAACCAGGGCCTGGTTGAATAAATCTGCTTACAGCCCCGGCTCAACATTGGCAAACTGACTGTACGTGCCTCCATTCTTTGCACAAACCAAGATATTTGTAATAAAACCAACCTGTGAAAATGTCAGCTCATTTCGTTGTTTCGTTTGCGAGAAAACGGTAAAAATGCATTCAGCATTTTTGTACACATTCCTACAGGCAGAGTTTTCGTCTCACTGAGACGAAAACAAATTTTGGATCTTATTTCATTTATTATTTAAAGACAGAAATTATTTCAAGGAAAGTTTTCTAATGTAAGGTATATGTAAATCTGTGAACATTTATGTTTTTCTTCTTACCAATGTTGAGCTGGGGCTTTAAAAGCAGAAAATGTTGCTTAACAATTTGCTGCTAAGCGAAAATGAGCAGGATTCTTGGCACAAGTGACATGAGATTATGGCTGGTAAACTTAGTCTCGTAAGCATAATTTTGTTGTGCTTAGCTACTTTTGTGCTTTGTGTAAGCAGCTCTATATTACGAAATTGGCCTTGAAGATATCAGCATTGGTTGACTTAGGTTGCAACCCCACTGCTGAGTCAATGTAATTTGCTTTGCGTTTGTGTGTAACCAAACACTCATTTCATGGTAAAAATTTGACAAGACCTCGAGTCTTTGCAGAACATAAACTATGTAAATGGGCAAGTCCAATTTTATTCTCATAATATACAAAATAATCCACAAAGTAAATCAAACTCACTACAATTCCTATAGACTTCTGGCAGTCGCTGGAGCAAGTTTGTGTAAAGTGGGCGTGGCTTACATTGGAATAACGTTACACTGTTACACTCGGGAAAAACTGTAGTATGTATACCGAACCCGTGCGTGCCTTGCCCCTCCTGCCTCGCCCACTCCCAACAACAGTGCTCCTCGCTTTAAGGTTACAGATGTGTGCCAAACTACATTGTCCATAATGTACAAGTTTGTAAATAATTACACACAAGTCTGTGTTGATAGACTTATCATGGCGAAGCCATCTTGTTACAAAGTAACCAAAGTGAGGTTGACAGGCAAAACTAGTCTGGCCCCTTTTTTAGTGCATAATGATTTTGGTATCCACTTATGCTATTTTGGCAGACGTGTAACACGACACAAGATTGTGGACTGTCCATCAAGTGCGTGCCTTGTCGGTTTCATGACAACAGGTGTATTAAAACAACACGGTGCATCCTGTTGTTCTGTATTAAAATAATTATCATCAACCCAGCAAGTTGTTTTATTACTGCATAATGCGACCCGTCAAAAAACCCCGGCGAGGCACCCACGACGGAAGACCATGAACTTTGCGGAATCCCGACCTAAATAATTGGTGGCTGTGGGGTCACAAGATCAACCGATCAGTCCCTCGCGTGCCAACGACATTTTAGTTTGTCTATAGGAGTTCGTGATTTATTCCGAAATGCCAAGTCGGTGGAATGTCCTTGCTGGTGTTTTTTTTTTTTTTTTTTTTCATTTATTATAAAGGAAAAGTGAATTTGGGTGTGCTTTTTAACCCACAGTAGTTCGCTCATCAGGCAGCCATCATACGAAACAATTTATTCTGTATGGGCTGAGCATCTTTCTGTTTTAATTTCTGGCTGTTCGTTATAAAGATATCATGTTTATTCTTGTTGATGCACCAACAAATTCTTGAAATGTTGTCACCACAGCCAATAAAGTTCAAGTGAACTTCGTCTTGTATTAAAACGCACTGCCTCGATGTGGTGTACCTGCATAAACAGAGCTCCGGTTCCCGAGTGCGTTTACACGTCATCTTAGTTAAAGGTTCGGGAAATGTATTGAGCTCGCTCGGGTAGATGGACATTAAACTATTAAAATATTATAATGTCACGTAATACCTGTGAGTAATTTATAGGTCAAAGCTACCAGCTGTCTAACTAACTGTTGCTAAATAGTGTCAGCATATTAAAAAAAAAAACGTGTTACGTACGTGGGTCTTTCATTATTATTACGAAATTAAGATATTACACGCAACTGTTCAAGAATATTATCTAATACTACGGTATTATCATAGTTATAAATTCAGCGTGGCACGTGTCTCATGCTTCATCAGAGAGCCAAGCAATGGGGATGCCCCACTACACCGACCCATTGTCCTCACGTTTTCCGTATAAGCTTTACCCTTTGTACCCCGGTGATATTGGACAGTAATCTTCCGAGTCTACAAACGCCACTGGTGTATCCATGTTCTACATGTACATGCTGCTGTGTGATCGCTTCGGTCCCACTATCTCATTCAGTAGTGCCCTCAGACAACAATTGGTGTCTGATCAAAGGTCAGACAGTTAAGTTTGACATTGTGTTTGTTTTGTGTAAAAGATTGTTCAAGACCAAATTTTGCCTGAAATGTTCCGTTTGTTTGTTGCAAAAAAGAAATGCTAGTTAGCATTTTGTCGAGAGGGTTTGTCTGAAAACATTGGGGTACGTCTTACCTTCGTGTGCTGTTATGATGACTTGGCTTGTGTCCTCATAATTGTCTTGAATTTCATTGAGCTCATCTTCCTCCCAGGTGTCTCCATCCACGTCTTCTCCTACATCTTCGTAACCAATCCCTAAGTCCCTGTCTCCACCGGAAGCCATCCGTCCCCTGGCCAGTGGTTCGGGTATGTCCACACTGCCGGCGCTCACATTTGGTGCCTGCTCTAGCTGAAGTTTGCTCAGTATCTGCATCTTTATTTTTTCAAGGCGCAAGAGACGTAGCTTCTCTGGGGGAAGCTTCTCCAGTTCTTGTTTTCTCCTCACGCAGTCGGGACAGTAGGCGCTGTCCACTCCGGACTGTTTCTCGTCACCACCAGCACTCGTTCGGACACTGGTCTGAACGATACGGTCAGCCCCAGAGCCCTCCAAGTTAGCAAAACTTTCCACTGTTTTTGCGAGAAATCCCGAACCTGCAACGGGGATTCCATCCGTTTCCCCGACAGCGTGAACGGTGTGGTCCGACAACGGCCGTCCGCTAGATGTGTCCGCCTCCCTCTCTATCGTCATCGAGTCGTCTAGAACGACTTCGGTCTTTTTAGCACTTCGCCTGTCTCTATCTAAATTTCTTTGGCTGTGTTCACTTGTTTCTGAATCTTTGGTTTCTTGGAAAATTTTTGTAAGCAGCTGGTTTTTTTCTATTGCGACTAATGATGATGAAAATTTGGAATTTGACTCTTGCGAGAGTGTCCTATGTGTGTTTGTGGCTGTGATGGGCGGTGAGGCTCCCCGCTGCTGATGTCCCGCCGGTGACTGCAGCGTCTTTGACGGTACCATAGCACATTCCACCATACTGCAGCAACAGCAGGTCATACACACCACTACAACAGTGAGAAAAAGTCTCAAGTAAAGATCTGTTCTCGACAAACCAACCATTATGTTTGTCTTACCTGACACTCATCAGAGCTGCCGACTGCCACCGCGGTAAGCTGGCCGTGGGACGTTCGTTCATCAGGCAAGACCTGTTGGTTTGGGATCGGTGAGCTGACGGTGCTCAGTGTGCAGAGGGTGCGATGGCACTGCCAGCTGGCCCATACTGTTGCAATTATCTCAACGCGTCTGGCTCCTGTACGTGTGTATTGATAAACCACTATGTCGTGATGTCACCCACTGACCAATCACTGGGAGCGATCACTTTGACAGTTGACTCATAAGTTTGGATGGGTTATTTTTTTATTTTTTTTTTTTGCTGTGGCTACATAGCTATATGGCGACCAGTCCCGTTAGCCAGACAACACAGCGTGACAAACAGTGTCACAGTGGATAGGCTGTACTTAATTTAGTTAGCTAACCCGCTGATCTTCCCGTCAAGTGTAATGGACATATGAAAACAAAATGGCAAACGATTTTCACACCTCTATGACGGTATCGTTTGTCAACGCCAACACATTTTGCAGCGCTATTTGCTTACACAAATTTGAGGTCGCCCACGACTTTATCCTCATCATTTGTTTTTATTTCAGAGCAGCATGAAATTATGAGCCGTTTTCCCTGGTCCAAGTAACGTACACAAACTATTAAACAAATAAATTTGTTAATTAGAAGATCAGATGACGTATTTGTTGATTGATTGATTAATTGGCAATGTCTAAGTGATAGGGGTATTGTCTGATGACTTGTATAGTGGATTGTATCTATAATCATAAGTCTGCTAGTGGTTGCTTTGGTAGTTGGTTGGTTGGTTGGTTGGTTGCTCATCAGTTGCTTGGTTGGTTGGTTGCTCAGTTGCTTGGTTGGTTGGTTGCTCGGTTGCTTGGTTGCTTGGTTGCTTGGTTGCTTTGGTGGTTGCTTGGTTGGTTGATTGATTGCTTGGTTGGTTGCTCGGTTGCTTGGTTGGTTGGTTGGTTGCTCGGTTGCGTGGTTGCTTGGTTGCTTGGCTGGTCCCTTGGTTGCTTGGATTGGTTGCTTGGTTGCTTGGTTGCTTAGTTGCTTGCGTGGTTGCTTGGTTGCTAGGTGGCTTGGTTGCTTGCTTGCTTGCTTGCTTGCTTGCTTGCTTGCTTGCTTGCTTGCTTGCTTTGGTGCTTGCTTGGCTGCTTGGCTGCTTGGCTGCTTGATTGCTTGATTGCTTGATTGCTTGGTTGGTTGACTAGTTGGTTGGTTGGATGGTTGCTTGGCTTGGTTTGGTTGCTAGGTGGCTAGGTGGCTAGGTGGCTTGGTTGCTTGGTTGCTTGGTTGCTTGGTTGCTTGGTTTGTTGGTTGCTTACTCTGATTGATTGATTCATTATATTCAATATATTTGATTAATCAATCGATTGATCGACAAACTGACCGATAATTCGACCGATAACATTACTGATTTGTTCCAATAGGTTGGATAGTACCCCCAGGGGCGTATGTTGGCGATCTCTTGAAAATTAACGTTCAAAAAAAGACGGCCTTTATTTAATTTTCGCTCAATGGAACTGAGTCTTTATAATTTCATTGGCACTATTCTTAAGGTATTCTTAAGCGTTAGTCACTTTTTAAAGAGCTCAGTAGACATTTTTTAGTAGTTTGTAAAACCAACTTGTGAAAATTTCGGCTCATTTTGCTGTTTCTGAGGAGTTGCATTTACACATTAGTTAAATCTCAGCTTCTGAATCGTTAGTTTGACACTTGTAATAGTTGAGTTAACTCAAAAAAGTGTTGGCACCAACGGAACCCTTTAAGTGTTGATTTAACACTTTCATTTTAGAGTATGTATTAATAGCCCTCACATAAAACCACGAGATATTGTGTAATAGGATGTAAACAAAACCCATTTGTTCTTCTTACTCTCAGAGAAGTTATCACTCAAAACTTTGCATTTTTTGACTCCGAACATTTTGCTTCAAATCTCGTACTATTATATTATGACGATGGGTAAAACATAGCTTTTAGCTTTTGTTTTCTATCAGTGTAAAACTCGATCTATTTTTAATTTATTTTTATCTTTTCCGGATGGAAGCGTAAGCGAACGAATACATTGTTTTCCCGAAAGAAAACATCTGCATTTCCGCTGCCGGTTACCGTGTGAATGCTTCATATCCAACTTGCACATAATGCTTTGTATAAAGTTACAATGCATGTAGTTGCCATCAAAAATGAAAGTCTCAACACCTCGTGGTTTTACGTGAGTCTATTATTACTTACACACTCTAAAAATGTAAGTGTTAAATCAACACTTCGGTTGGAGCCAACACTTTTATAAAGTTAGACTCAACTATACAAGTGTCAAACTAGCGAATCAGAAGCTGAGCTTGAATTCTTTAGTGTAAACTCGACTCTTCAATTTTGTCATATTTACCTCTTTCAAAGTGTTGTCACTGACCGAACTCTTTTAAGTGTTGATTTAGCACTTTGGTTTTTACAGTGAAAAACGTGCAGTTTAACTGACGTCTGCACTGGGATAGAGACTGTTACTTTGGTAAAGGCCTACACCCTTACAACGATGTGTGATCAGAACACTATACTCAGCGCTTTTAGAATCCTGCGGGGATCCATCGGTCACTCGGTAGGGATTCGAACCCGCGACGCCTTCAAATTTCATTCATAAAGAGTATGAAATGACATTTTACACCATTTTATTACGTGAGATCAGAGACTTGTATTTTTTCCACTGTCGTAAGGACTCAATCAATTGAATTGAATAAGTGCATCACAAAACTTAATTTGACCTTGGAGTCCCTCTATAAATAAGGTTGGCCTAGTGGGTGGGGGACAGCTTCCTCAACCGTAGAGAGAATTACGTCGAAAGCTGTCTTGACCCGTTTTGAAGATAAGTAAATAGAAGTAGATTTTTAAAGCGAAATAAACGCTGCCTTTTGGTAGATTTAAACATTGAGAAACAGATGAAAGAATAGAGGAAGAGGCAGTTATGTTTGTTTCGCATTACCCCCTCCCTGTTCTTAGCTGTGCTGTGAAGAGACTACGGTATATCTTGCCATGTCTTGTTTCTGCGCATTGGGGGCAGATTTCTATCCTTTCTGTAGCCCATCGAGCGGTGTTTAGTTCTTGTTACGCGCATCTATATCTCTCGCCAGTTTCCTTCAATTGAAACATTAAATGAAGATAACTACGGTCGGTTGTGATGTTTTTGTGGTCACATAACTATTGGTGTCTTTTCGTTAAGAAGATTTCATATGTGTGTCATAAAAGTTTAGTCTAAATTTGGCGGCTGTTTTTGGCACGCGACGCCGTCTGGAGCACCTCGTAGGCATGCAAGGCATTCTATTGATGGCGAAAACACGGAGTCAAGGTCGCCAACCGCGCTCTATAATTTATGACGTCACGATCATCCTACCACTGGTAACCTAATATTGCTAGGTGGGAAAACGTTGATACCAATGGAATTCAGAGTTCATGTTTACGTATGCCGGTCTCCTCTCATGTTAAAATATTCCAGAGGTCAAGACAGGTAGCAGACCTAATTTTTTTACAGGAAGTTGACCAAAATAAAAAACCGACTGAGTAGTTATATATTGATGTTTAACAGCAAAGACAGTAAAAACAACAACATAAATTAAACAATAACAACAACAGCAACAAAAGCAACAATAACATCAGCAAAAACGGAAGCAACAAAAAATTCGCTCGGCCCCACAGGTCTCATCCAAGACCACTGGCGTGGGCTGAGGAGCTTGCGCACATTCTTGTTCAGGATGTAGTGATGCATGGTGGGACTGATTGAACTGCTGATCGGCTCGATGCCCACAACCTGTACACTATGATATGGTAATTTAAACGATTTAACCCTGTTCTCTTTAAACCAAGGTTGCAAGAAGAATAAAACTAGTCAGCTAAATTATTAATGTTGCGATCAAGCCATATTTTTAGTACAAAAACAGTGCAGAATGACAATCATTCTTTCCGTCGGAATTACACCATAGAGCTACATACACAACTTTAAGCGAAGCATTTGTCATTTTAAATGAAATATTAAAAGAAAGGAAAAGAGCAATTTCAAGGCGTGTCATGGTCGCATTATTCAAAACATTTCGAAAAACAGTATAACTGCCAATGTGTTTGTTTGTTTTTCACTAAAAAGGCGATTTTTTGTGAAAAGATAAAACTTATTATGAAGTATAGTTTGTTGTTTTAGATAGCTGTATTTATCATTTATGTGGTATTGATTTGATAGCATTATCGGTCAAATAATATGCTGTTGTATTTATTTATTTTTTGTTATCATTATTATTGTTATTACTATTTGCATTTAACGCCGCACGTACTTGTGCTAATACAATATGATTGACAGAAGTGCAAAACTCGCGGCTGTGACGTTGCAAAAGAAAGGTCTTACGTTTTTGTACTGGAGTTAAGAAACGCAAACAATCGTTGACGGTGAATGCTGTAATCAAGATGGCGCTGCCCGTGAGTAACGTGTGGCCCGTAAAAACTGCTGTTTCAGTCAACTGCTGATCACCGTGCCCCTCTATTTATTCGGATAACCAATTTCAAAGGATTTAGTTTAATTTACTCAACAGATATGGATTAGCTTGATACAGTGAGCAGCCTGATATTTCCTCTTTACCAGGTAAATTAAGACATTTCTTGTTTTTGTTCTTTTTGAGAATTGAGGGAAGAACATTCATTCGGCACATGCCGCATGGCTGGCCATGTGCCCATCTGTCCATGCCAGCTGGCTACTCCTAGAACTATGAGGTTCGTTCCGATCGTCTCCACGAACCTCATAGAGTGACATGTACAAAATCCTATTCGAAACTTTCTGCCCTTCACATTTACATGGCTATAGCCCCACTAGTGTGGCAAGGATTTTTGACATCGGTTGAATCCTTAGCCACACGTCCAAGCCTATCTTTTGTGCAGCTCATCCCCCAATCCACCACATCGAAACCTAACGGGGGCGGCGCTGGATTTTAACCAACTAAATGTGTCCACGTACCTCTTAGCTTCCCTCCGGTACTTTGGCTGTTGAAGTTACTGACCTTATTAAGGGCAAATAATCATTTGAATTTGGCTCAAAATTACTCCACACGAATAAATATCGGCTAGCGATCGGGGCCATTTTGATTACCCAGAATGCAATGCCATCACGAAGTCACGAGAGTGCAAAAACAATTCAGCGGCTGTTTCACGTGACAGCTACAGCTAATGAAACAGCTTAGAATACAAAATGCATGGAGTCAGAAAAAGTGCATGCACCAAATCTATGCATGGCATCGGTTGCATGCACGCATAGTTTGGTACTTGCACTTTTTGCTGACTCCATTCTGAAATTGTTTTTATACTCTCGCGCCACACGTGATTTCGTGATGGCATTGCATTGTGGGTAATCAAAATGGCCCCGATCGCTAGCCGATGTCTATTTGTGTGGAGTAATTTTGAGCAAAATTCAAATGATTATTTGCCCTTAATAAGGTCAGTAACTTCAACAGCCAAAGTACCGGAGGGAAGCTAAGAGGTACGTGGACACATTTAGTTGGTTAAAATCCAGCGCCGCACCCGTTAGGTTTCGATGCGGCGGATTGGGGGACGAGCTGCACAAAAGATAGGCTTGGACGTGTGGCTAAGGATTCAACCGATGTCAAAAACTTGCCACACTAGTGGGGCTAACATGGCTACAGTTCTGTTTTGAAATCAGATCTCGCCAAAACTAGGCTCTATGTGTTCTTTCAACTCTCATCGAGCGTTGCACGGGTCCAGAAAATCCACTCCGCAAACTAAAAGTTGTTAAAAAGTGATAAATTCTCACCGTAATTTAGATCCCATTCAAATAGTATTGCAACAAATATACGGCGACCGGAGTTGCAAAATTAACTGGTATGCTGCTATGCGGTGCGCTGGTCCTATGGGCTGGTTCCGCGTACCAGTTAATTTTAACTCCGGTCGCCATATTTGTTGCAATACTGTTTGAATGGGATCTAAATTACGGTGAGAATTTATCACTTTTTAACAACTTTTAGTTTGCGGAGTGGATTTTCTGGACCCGTGCAACGCTCGATGAGAGTTGAAAGAACACATAGAGCCTAGTTTTGGCGAGATCTGATTTCAAAACAGAACTGTAGCCATGTAAATGTGAAGGGCAGAAAGTTTCGAATAGGATTTTGTACATGTCACTCTATGAGGTTCGTGGAGATGATCGGAACGAACCTCATAGTTCTAGGAGTACCAGCTGGCCAGGAAATAGTACCTCCATCACTTAGTACCATCAGGGTGGCTGGAAAAGTTTCTATATCCAACTGACACTTTCTAACTTCTAAGGGATTTTTTAGATTTTTTAATGAATGGTGGTGGTGTTACTGACACTGTCATGACTGTAGTGTTACTGTTAGCTTTATAATTATATGGAAAAGTTTTCATATCCGGCTGTTACTTTCTAAGGGATTTTTTAGACTTTTTAAAAGGATGTTGGGCTTCATTTCCCTTTTATAATATTCCTCTCAATGAATTGGTAGCAAAAGCGGTAATTATTGACCTTAAAAAAAGAAAAATCAAGCGGACATTTCATCGCGCGACTGGAACTTTCGCACATTCATGCCCATTACGAATTAAAATGGCATTTAGCGAGTAGCGTTGTCAAGCCCAATGTAGACATGAAATTGGCTTTTTTTCCCATGATTTTGACACTTTGTAATTGTTCAAAGTGCCTGTTCCTAGCTTGATATTCTTCAACCCTTCTAGATAGGTAGTGATCAAAGTTTACTTAAATTCCATGGATATAAAGTGACAGCCGGATACGGCATTTTAGCTGGCTTTATTTCCCTTTCCCTCTTTTTAATATTCCTCTTTAGACCCAGTAACCATGGTAACTGGGGCGCTGTACTCCTTTTTTGAGATTTTTACATTATCGGTCGTACAAGCGCCCCTGCCCGGTATATGTGTGGGCGCTCTGATAAAGTGGATTTTTTACGAATCTGTTATAAAATTGTCAAAATTACAACAAAGACTCAACAGAATTGCTGGAAAATCGGCACTTCTCAATATATCAAAGATGAAATAAAAGGCATTTTTTAATTGTATGATCATTTTCGTTCTCCAAATCGATGATTTTTTAGTTGTTATGATCTGCATTTTACTACTACGTGACATCAACTACCATGACTACTGTGTCACAACAAAAAGGATTGCGTGTTCGCTGATGCCCTAACTTGCATATTGTTTTGCGCAGCTCGCAGAAAGCGCAGGATACCAGCTGTGTAGAGCGTGCGTTTGGCCAATCATGACCAATGGAACTTCTATTATACATATACATGTACATGTACAGTGTGGATCGTGTGTATGTGGACTGGTATCCTGTCTTGACTGCGCAAAACAATATGCAAGTCGGGGCATTAGCGAACACGCAATCCTTTTTGTTAGGAAATATTAGTTGATGTCAGATTCGTAAAAAATGCGCTTCGTCAGAGCGCCCACACATTCACAGGACTGGGGTGCTAGTACGACCGATAATGTCAAAATCTTTTTAAAAAAAAGGAGTATCGCCCCAGTTACTGGGTCTAATTCCTCTCAAGGAATTGGTAGCTAAAACGCTTATTATCGACCCGTCAAAATGAAAATTCAAGCGGACATTTCATCCCGCGGCCTAACTTTTGCGCGTTTATGCCCAAAGGAACTAAAATGGCATTTAGCGAGTAGCACTGTCAAGCCAAACAGAGATGTGAAGGCGGCTTATTTTTCATGATTTCGACACTTTGTTATTGATATAATTGTATCGGTATGATTGTAAAGGATAAAATTTGACCTAAATTAAGGGAAATACAGTAAAATGACGGCGGATCTGGCCGGGCGGCCAAGCGAGTTTGGCTGTTGAGACAAATTCTGCTGTACTCCTCACTCCTGATCCTGCCACTTTCTAAGTCCATCAATGCCAATGCATGGTTGATCGACATTGGCAAGGGCAGCTCACTCACATGTCCGAATTTGCAGCTGCAGTTGCTGTTGTTGATCAAGGGTGTTGCTAGAAAAAAGGAAGGCAGCCTATGGATTTCATACATTGTAGTTAGTTTACCTTATCGCAAATACTCACTCACTGCTGCCTGGTTGATGTCGCGCAATACAGTTGAAGGCACTGTGGCCGGGAAGTAAAAGGGAACACCCTAAGTTGCATCTTTATCCTTCCCACGGTGCATCTCTACCATTGTGCGCAATCAACCAGGCATTATTTAATATTTGCAACGAATAAGGTCAATACTCTTAACATGGCTATCCACAGCCACAGCAGCCATTTTGGAAACAACCCTATTGTTTTACGTTATACTGCACTACAGTTCACTGGTTAATTATTAAAACTTCAAGGCAGTGGATACTTTGCCCTATCTGGCTTTCTTTTAGTATATGTTGTAAAGCGGCAATGGCAGTGAACATGCGAGTGACTGTTTTTTGTGGGCTTAACTAAAATTAACTGTGACAAACAATAGTCTGGTTCGGCGCCAACATTGTCGTTGTGACTTTGGGATCAGACTATTTATGAATTTCAGATTTCATTTTCCGTAAAAAAGGTTCTTGAGAAACCACAAATCAGAACAAGAATAAGATAATACTTGATCACATGACCAAGAGAGCTCTAGGATTATAACTGTGATTATAGTTGCTCAACTATCCAAACTCGTACAGTTCGTACATTGTGTGTGCACGGCAGATTATCACATAGGATTTTTGTCATAATTGTTGCAATGGAAACAGTTTTTTAATGGGAGAAGTGTGAGACTGTACTTTTTAACTGCCAAGTTTTTACCCAACCTAAAAATAAAGGCCCAAGAAAATGGAACATTAGTGTACATGTAGTTTCTTGTCAACCCTCTTCTGAACATTGAGAAGGGAAATTTTCCCTTTTTTCACTCTTGTCAAAATGCAGATCTGTTTTAATGAGTTAATTTATCCATTCTGATAAAGCTATGGTTTCAAAATGACACTACAGGCTATTATGTCCATGTATTCAATCATTTGCTAGAAGGTACGGACTTGACAGAAACAAAATAATCGTCAGCCGAGCGTCACGCTTGACCTGCACAATTAAAACCGGTAAGGGGAATCTTTGCCCAAGTTGAGAGGTATTCTGCGCCTAACTCCCAATGTATTTGTGTTTTCTTGTAGGTACATGAAATAGGAAGATCAGTTCACATGAATTGGGGGCGGGGGGCAGTCGTTGATCAGTTTTCAACATGTGTGGCATTTACTGTCTGCTAGCGGCAGCTTCCAGAGATGATGACCGTAAACAGCAAACATGTACACACCCATCGTTGACTCAGCTGAAGCAATCAAAGGTGAATTAAAAACATCATGCACAAGATATTATGAAATAAGTTAGTTGATAAGTCCCAACACCCCATTGTAGAGTATGCACAAGATATTAAGGAGTTGTTAATTCTTTTTAATAAGTCCCTACCCCCCCCCCCCCCCCCCGCCTCCCCCCCCCACAATGCCTTGAATCGGACCTGATCCCACACTCGGGCAACACCAGAACTTGAGCCCAAAATTAATTCACTTTAAGGTAATTGTGGCCTTGACACTTCATGCGATGTCGTTGTCATTCTGCCAGCTTGACAATTGTGCCTTTCTTAAAGGCAGCATCTATTTTGATTCAATCGTCTTGTTTAATTCATCGATAGAGGGAAATCCCGCTCTGACCTGCATGTAGCAGGGTTTGGGCTGGCCTCTCATCACTGGGCATGCTCGGTGATCTGGAGGTTGGAACATCTGCTCTAAAACACAGGGGTCAAGGGTTTGAATCCCGCCTGCAAGGGTAAAAACCAAAGTAACATCCTCTACTTTATCCGTCATCCATTGTAGTTATATCTCAACCTGATCAGACGAGGTCCAGATTGCACTGGCCAACTCCTTAAGACAATCTCCGTCGACCCAGCCGAGCCACAGTCACATCGCCAGATTCATGCCATCTTCTCCGGTCATGTTCTCCATCAGAGAGGAACACTAACATCTCAGCCGCTGGGGGACTCAGAGGGCAATGTACTCTTGTGGAATGGAGAAATCTTTGATGGGATAGAGGTAGCTATTACTAGGTCTCTTACTGTTGTTTGTTCCATACGCACCATTACTCCTAATACACGTTTTGCCGCGTCTTCTCATCTCTTCCCAGTATCTGTTCCATAGGCCAATACTGCAAGATATTCTTCTAGCTTTTCCGCCTAACTGCGGCAGTTTGAAACTACCTACCGGCATCTTGTTGTACACATTCTCACAATCTATTTTTATAATATGATAACCTTTTGGTAGTGAAACCAAGGAACCCTCAGAAGCGAACAAATCTACACAGCGAAGGAGATATAATCCCAAAGTGTTGCTGCAAAACAAATAGATATTAAACAAAATCTTTGAGAAAATAGTTTGTTTATATATCTGATTTCAATGGTTTCCCCTATTCTCTTACAGGTTGACCATGATCAGAATGATGGTCAGTTGCTGTTGGGCATCCTGCAGTCCTGTCCTTCCCAGGGGGATATTTTATCCACTATAAGCAGAATCAGGGGACCATGGAGCTTCATTTATTGGCAGGTAAAGAAAACAAGTTGACCAGGAGGGGGGGGGGGTATGTTGCATGGCACAGATCCAGTAACAAAATACCACTTTGGTCTGTGGTGGTAAAATTTTGAAAAACTAATTTAGTTGCACTTAGATTATGTAATTTTTCTGGTACAAGGTGATTGGTTTACAAAGAATAAGAAATGATCATTTTGTTGCAGTATTTAACCCTCCTACTCTCTGACCATTCAGTACCATCCACTGTAGTTTTGAATGATAAATAATGTCAGCCTGCGACATGATATCATGTGGTGAATGCATCAACACAGTACACAGTCAACCCTCCTACTGTCTGACCATTCAATATCATCCACTGTGGTTTTGAACGATAAACAATGCCAACCTGCAACATATCATGTGGTGAATGAATCCACACAGTACACAGTCAGCCCTCCTACTGTCTGATCATTCAATGTCATTCCCTGTGGTTTTGAATAATAGATAAACTATGCCAGGCTGCAATGTTATATCATGTGGTGAATGCATCCACAGAGTACACAGTCAACCCTCCTACCATCTGACCATTTAATACCATCCAGTGTGGTTTTGAATAATAGATAAACTATGCCAGCCTGCAATGTTATATCATGTGGTGAATGCATCCACATAGTACACAGTCAACCCTCCTACTATCTGACCATTTAATACCATCCAGTGTGGTTTTGAATAATAGATAAACTATGCCAGCCTGCAATGTGATATCATGTGGTGAATGCATCCACAGAGTACTCAGTCAACCCTCCTACTATCTGACCATTTAATACCATCCAGTGTGGTTTTGAATAATAGATAAACTATGCCAGCCTGCAATGTGATATCATGTGGTGAATGCATCCACAGAGTACACAGTCAGCCCTCCTACTATCTGACCATTTAATACCATCCATTATGGTTTTGAATAATAGATAAACCATGCCAGCCTGCAATGTTATGTCATGTGGTGAATGCATCCACAGAGTACACAGTCAACCCTCCTACTATCTGACCATTAAATACCATCCAGTGTGGTTTTGAATAATAGATAAATTATGCCAGCTTGCAATGTTATATCATATGGTGAATGCATCCACATAATACTGGAATGTGATATCATGTGGTGAATGCATCTACATAGTACACAGTCAACCCTCCTACTGTCTGACCATTCAATCCCACTCAGTGTGGTTTTGAAGGATAGATAAACTATATCAGCCTGCAATGCGGTATGTCGTCAATGCCTCCACACAGTACACAGTCAACCCTCCTACTGTCTGACCATTCAATCCCACTCAGTGTGGTTTTGAAGGATAGATAAACTA
Source organism: Marthasterias glacialis (assembly GCA_911728455.2). Taxonomy (NCBI): domain Eukaryota; kingdom Metazoa; phylum Echinodermata; class Asteroidea; order Forcipulatida; family Asteriidae; genus Marthasterias; species Marthasterias glacialis. The sequence continues at coordinate 18,374,775 of OU452225.1, forward strand.
TGTCAGCCTGCACTGCGGTATGTCGTCAATGCCTCCACACAGTACACAGTCAACCCTCCTACTGTCTGACCATTGAATATCATCCCCTGTGGTTTTGAATGATATGCCAGCCTGCAATGTGATACATGTAATGTGGTGAATGCACAGTTGTGTCCCCATACACATATATGCGTTTGAATGATTTTTTTCTCACTGGAAAATGTTACAAAGAGTAGGAGCTTAAAAAAATAAAAAACTCCATCCAACTCTTGAATTGATGAGGAAATAATGCCATAAAATGTAAAACTTTTATGACCAATGGTGTTTACACCAGTGATAATATCTTTATTATTATTATTATTATTGTTATTTATTCAGCCGATGTCAAAAATAACAACATACAAGTAGTACAAAGGAAAATTAAATTTAACAAAACGGGTAACTAAAATACAAGGTACATGTACATGTAACAAAAACAGGAAGGGGTTAGACAAAGGGGTACTGGACAGGTAAGGGTTGGAAGGGTTGGGAAGGAAGGAGGGGGACATGGACAGGACTCTGGGAGGGGAACAATCCATTCTAAGATGGCCAGGATAAGCAAAAGTGTACAACTACACTATCACTCGAAAGCCTGCTTATCTAGGTTGCTGCGTACATTGTTCTTGTAAGAACTTGCTATTTACCGCTGCGGTGGTAGACTGGGAATCGGGAGACCACCAAGTTCAATGAAGAAATTGTCCTGGTATTTATCTTTTACCTCAGAGTAGATTGTGGGATCACTTATCTTTACTGCCGGGCATCGCATTGTGAGATATTATTCTTCTCATCAGTCTTAAAAATGTTAGTATTGTTGTTATACATACATGTAGGAGTGCATCACTTAAATGGCCCATGAAATGGAAATTTAAATAATGCAAAATCCTTGAAAATGCACCTTTGTGTCCCATTTAACTTTATTTTCAATTTTCATTTTGTCATTTTCATGGGTATTTTGGTGCCTTTTTGGTTTTTATGCTAAATGCAAATTTCCATATTCATGAGCAAAAGTGTGATGTCATATCAGGTAGAAACCTCAATGCTGCAATAAGTTTATGCATGAAAAGTTGAGAGAATGAAGGATTTTTCCCTGAAGACTTTCTTTTCTTTAGTGATTTGTTGTTGTGTCAGTTCATGGAAGTAAGGCAATGAGCCAACTTTTCTCACAAATGCTCTCAAGAAGCAAATTTTGGGGTTCACAACTTCATGAATTATAAAGAAAACCAGTGTTTTCCTGAAATGATATTACGGCAACAGTGCCGTCAGTTGTCAAGAAGAGCATGGAAAATGTTGAAACAAATGTACTTTATCAACAAAATAGCGTGTTGTGGCCAAGCGGTTTAGCGCATCAGACTCAAGTTCCGGTGGCTAAGTCATTAGGGTGTGGGTTCGAATCCCGGTCATGACACTTGTGTCCTTGAGCAAGACACTTCACTGTAATTGCATCTCTTCACCTAGGGGTAAATGGGTACCTGTGAGGGCAGAGATGGTTCATGTGATTGAGTTAGCTTGGTGCGCTACATACTTGGCAGCACAGGCAGTATGCTCCACAGGGAGCTGAGATGGTTTAAGGAATGAAATAAATGGCCCAGTGACCAGGGGTAATAATGTTGGAGTTCCATGAGCGTCACTGAGTGACGGAGTTGAGCGCTTGTAAGAAGCCACTATCATTATTATTTAAAATTAACCAAATGAGGGATGTCAATTAGTTTTACAAAGTGGCACAATACATGTACGTGTATGTTCCTTAGAAATATTCTCTCCAGGCGCCCCTTAAGGCCACCTGGGATGGGGGTGTGTAAACATGACGAAGGTACTGTAGTGGCATTCTCTGTTTTTCAGACTTGCAGTTAGTTTTTTAGTATCAAACAGAAAGAGTATAGGCCTAGACAACAAGAAAGTGTGGCTATCAAAGATTCACACAAGTGATTACCGTCTCATTATTTTTTTTTATGTTGGAATTGAAGATGCACTTTTTACCCAATCTTCACATGGTGAAATGCAGCCTTTTTATGTCAAAGTCTGAACTGGGCCCAATTTTCGTTGAGCTGCTTGTTAAGCAGGAGATACTGCTGAGCAATTTTCGGCTAAGCCAAAATGAGCAAGGTACCTGTCACAGACGGTACATGCATCGTTGTTTTGGCTGGTAACCTTATTCTGGTAAGCAATATTGTTTTGTGCTTGGCTAATGTTTGTGCTGAGCAGCTCTATGTGAGGATTCTGATCCCTAAGGCTTAAATTCAATTTATTTGTATGTGGTTACTAAAATATGAAAAGAAAAAGAAAGATAAACAAACAAACAAACAAGCAATTTGATCAACATAGCTTGTAGGCCCCAAATAAAATGAGAAACATTAATTGAAAACAGAAATCCATGGAAATAACATGCCATGAGCCTCATTCCAATGCGACACATGCTTTGGATGAACATATGAAATTCGGAACCCCCCGCGGTTCTTTCAAAAACAAGAAAAGAAAAAAAACCTGGCAAGGGCCCTGAGCCATGTTTTGCTTAATAACCAAAAGAATGTGGCAAGATGGAAGTCATTCTCAACAACATACACCCCTGATTGCTTCTTCACAGGGATCTTTGTTCCCCCAACTTGGTCTCTTGGGTTCACGAAAGAGCAAGAAATCATGATTACCGAAGGAATGCTGTTCCTGGGTGACTTTTCGGGTCCTAGAATGTTGCCCCGATCTGTGTCCCCAAACGTCTGACCTTAAAGGCTGGAGGGCAACAACCTAGAAGGCCCCTCCCCCCCCCCCCCCCCATGGTGAGGGACGCAAGAATGTTCTCCTGAGTCCTAGGACAGTCTGTATTTCTGGATTATTAATTATCAGTGTTTTGGAGTCGTTTTGTTTGGATCTCAAAGCTTTCCTATGTAACCATTGTACTTTCTAAATGTAAAACTGTGAACATTTTACTCTCTCACTCGGGCGGTGTCATTTTGGCTCTTTTGAGAGTGAAACTCACTGCATCACCCTTTTTAGAGTGAAATTGGAGCGGACATTCAAGTTGAAAATACCCGTCTTTCACTCTAAAAACTAGTTGTCTGCCACTTGGCTCCTTGCAAGAGTGGTACATGTAATGCGGACGAAACTAGTGGTTTTTTTTCACTCATTGACATTTAGGGAGTAACCTGTGACATCACATGTTTACAAAAGGGCCACAGAGCCTGGACTTCCTACTGGCACGATTTATACACAGCTCAATGGAAGAAAACATAAAATGTAATATTTTATGGAGAATTGCATGTCTGATTTCTATTAACTTTCGGTATGAAGAAAGGGGGGCACATCTCAAAACTTGTTTAGCTATTATTTTTATAACTCTTCAATTTATGTGGAAATTATGATGCAAAATGTGAAATTTCACATGTGACCAGTGTAGTATCTTGCCTTCCGGAAATGCCCTGGAATGTACAAGGTCACTCATGTTTGTAAACAAAGGTAGACACTGTCTATGCATTGGTAAAGAATTGTCCGATAAATTCATCAATATTTACCAATATTGTGATAAGTTTCATACATGGTGTAGTAATGAAATAGTGTTTTCCCGGCAAATGAACTGAGCAAGGTGGTGAACATTCAAATTTATGATTGAGGCTAAATTTACACAGCGTGCTAACCAATACAAATGAGCGAAAGGGGGGGGGGTCACTGAAAGTTAGCAAGATTGGCCGCCTCACATTTCAATCGGAGGTGGAAAGACTGTAAATAAGTGATTGTAACATCACTTTTTAACATCGCTAATTTATTTAAATCCATTCTAAAAAATTATCATTATAATTGTTATATCTTTCTGGTAATGATACCAAGAGACCCTTCAAAATCGAGTAGTACTACAATGTATAACCAGTAGGCCTGAAAATAACTTTGAAGAGGTGATGAAGAAATAATTAAGAAATGTCGGTTATTTTTTAGATGTGGAAGGAAAACCCCAAATACAGATAACCCAGGCCGTCAGGTAGCAAAATAATTTAACCGTAGTCACCAATTGGGGGTGGGGGGGGGGGAGGTGGGGTTCACCCTATAGTTATGCCAAGGGGTCTGCTCCAGCACCAGAACCCCATTTTTTATATTTCTACAGTAGCACCAGCAGAGGAAACACTTCTAAAAATATAACATGCACTCTGGTTTATTATGCTGTTGTGGTTTTTTTTTCTTTTTTCAGTGAGGCTATTTATACAATAATGCACATTGATGCTGATATAAAGTGTTTTGATAAGTATTATTTGTTTGGGAGGAGGGTCTTGAAATGTAGTAAACTCTGTACAATCTAATTGAAATGTTGAAAACTTTTGATGATCCCGTAAGATGCCTGCATTTCTTAAACCTCATCTCGATAAAAAAAGGGGGAAAAACAGTAAGTGCAGCCTTTTCTTAAGTTGAGTGGTCCACAGTTTAGTGCGTTCAGTTTTGTAAGAGATCCCCTCTCCCCTCTGATTAAACAAAACAATAAATTGGCCCTCCTAATAGAACTCACCACTTGACGTAACAAAGGAATGTCCACACCACCTCACCTGTTGCCTGTAGTTGTCATCTTAAGGAGAGCGAGGGGTGGTATCTTTACTGTTGTCTGCGTGAAACAGGTGTCTGACCTTGGCATGGGTTGTGATTGACATCAGTCTGCACTCTGTCTGTGAGCTCAGGTGTGTTTTTGTGTAAACACCTCTCTGCTGAGCATATCTCCTCGGGGGGGGGGGGGGGGGGGGGGGAGTCAGAGAAGCCCTTGTCTTCTCTTGTCTCCCCCCTTGGTTATAAATATTTTGGCAAACACCATCTGACTATTCCTACATGTATGATGGAATGAATAAATGAGCAAATCACCTTGCCAAATATTTCTTCTTGTATAGCCAACCCCCCCCCCCCCTCCATGTCAGTTTTTACCACCCTCTCAGGGCTCTAAGATTGATAATAATCCTGTTGTAGTTCAAACAATCATGCCCAACCATGAAATTCTTCATCCTTCAAAATTTATGACGATGAGAGTAATCTGTTTTTATTCTAACCCCAAATTTTTGCTTTTCAAACTTTACGAAAGTTGGAATCAGTCCCGAAGCTAATCAATGTGCTCGTTTATTTTTCCAGAAAAATCCAGTTCCCATCTTTGGGTTTGAACCCTAAACTTGTCATGTAAATATAAAAAAAAATCTCAAAGTAGATAAAAAAAATCTCCCATTGTTTGATTCGAACCCCAGCCTTTTTCTATTTTGGGGGTAAGTACGCAGGTCTGGGTTTCATTTCTGTAATTTAGATCTCAACACCAAACAAACCTCCTAACTTTAACTTTATATTTATTTGCCATTTTTAAACAAAAGTCTTCCCATTGTTGGTTTTGAACCTCGAGCTGACCTTTTTTGTTGGTCATAACAATGAGGACCCATTGTCCTTCTATTGTTAGATTTAAACCCCAATCTCATTCTGATTCGTTTGCCCCCCTCTCATGCAACCAGGAAGCACAGCATCGTTTATGGTTTGGACGTGACTGTTTTGGTCGTCGTAGCCTTCTGTGGAGCTGCTCTAAAGGCCAATTTAGTCTTTCATCAGTCGCCAGTCGGCCAGAGAAGCCCGACAGCCAGGTAGGATTTCTCTGAAACTTTCAAACTAAAGTAACCATGTAGAGGTTGGGTGGACTAGGTTTTGGGATCAAGTGAGAGTTGGGAGGTTTCCCTGGGCTGCGACTGTCATGCTTGTGTGACATAGATCCACTGTAAACCACACCAACTTCACACAACAAACTGGCTACAATAATTACCAGAAGTCCACTGAGCTAGTACAGCCTTGTCCAAATTAGCGGCTACGGCTTGATCGTCACATGAACAAGTGATAAAGCATAGGATGCCCATAGCAACACCCTTAGCAACAGCCACAGCTGTAGCCGCAGCCGCAGCCACCATACATGAAAAACAAACTTGAAGAACGTGTCTTTCACACGTGTTTCGCAAAGTCTCTGGGTCTTACCAGAATTATTTGTTTCTTTTCACAAAACATTTTGTCCTTTTTGCCATTTTAAAGTACCTATATACATTGTCTCAGAATATCAGGTTTATTTATGTACTAAGACCATGTAATTTTTTTTTTTCAACAATACTTTGGAGAGATTCTACAGACTACAGACACCATTAGGACAGACAATCAAATCAAAAAGAAAGGAAGAGGGAAAGAACAGACAGAAGAAGAAAAAAAATGGCCCTCATTTGTCAGGAAACAGCTGACAAAATTGTCCAGACTGGTAAACAAGTGGTAAACCACAACTTGTTCTTCTGTGTACTTGAGGGTGACATTTCCACATTCCCTCATGTTATACTCCTCCGCGGGATTCATTTTTATGACGTCCCCCTGATATTGACACTTGGCCAAGAGAAATAACCGGCACCGGAAATCAAAAGGTTTTTTCTCTTCTGGCAATAAAAGTTTTTTTTTTTTTATATTTTTTTTTTTATTTTATTGATTACCTGAACATATTTATGGTAGTGGTAATGTGATTGGAATTCAGAAGATTGCTGTAATAAAATAAATAAAGGGGGGGGGAGGGGACATGATATTGTGCAGTCTTAAGTCCAGAAAATCGTGGTTCGAACCATTGTTTAAAAAGGTAAATGTTTTTCTTTTAAATAGATAATTAGCTCCAGCTGTGATACAAATCATATTTATATTCAAGTTAAAGCTACAGTTATAAATATTCTAATAAACAAGACTGGTTACCCATGTTGACATACGGAAATGCGCAGAGTTGCGTTTTGTATTGTCAAAGGAGTAAGCCGACTGTTGATTTTTTTCCTACCACTAACATGACTAACAAGCTGTTTGAAACTTCATATATTTAAAAAAAAAACGTACTTTCTCCCCCTTTTTTTCCCAGTTGTTCAAGCATAATTGGTATATCTTTAACATTTTTAGCAAAATGTGTCTGTTCTACCAGAACTATATTTTTCATTTTAAAAATTTAACATTAAAAATAAAGGTGTTGTCCCAACCATTGGTTGAACGCATCGGGCATTGTACACAGACATATTTGATGTACGGCCGACCACTGGTGACAGACTATAGATTTGTACAGGGCTCCTGATCATAACCCCCACGTTGAGCTTGCCAGATAGCAGGGGCTTGCTATCAAGTCTGGTACCCTGCCCCACTGGCCGTAAATTATCACAAAGTGTGTGTTAGTTGGCTTTGAGTATAATAGGTGGCACCCTATGTGTCCAACCCCTCCCCCCCCCCCCCCCAAGACAGAAAGACGGGTAGGTAGTGGAATACGTCAAATGTAGGGGTGAACTGGAGATAGGGGGATGGGGGCCAAGGTTACACAAACTTATTTTTTCAATTAGTCTAACTCAATTCCATTTCTATCAATTCAATTCCAAACTCACATTTATATCCATACGTCATGAAAGTTTCTAAACAATACGTAACCAAAGAAGGTTGAACTTAAGAAGTATACTATGAAAGCATTTTTGTACAAGTCGGCGAAAACGAACTAAATATGGCTCAGTCATCTTGTAGAAGCCAGGGGCTTGAGGTGATGACACCCGATGGACAGACAAACAGAAGGTAAACAGGATCCAGGACAAACAGATTGAACAAAGACAGAAATTGAAAAAAAAGATGAAAAGATAATAATCAATTAAGTAATGTAAAACGAGGACATTTGCTGACTAACCATTTGAGAATACTTGGAGAGGAGAGCTCTTTGGCCCCACATATTATGATTGTGATATGATTATGATTATTATTGTTATTATTAAGTATTCTTCTAAAACTCAGCGCGGTTTAACTCACCGAGGAAGCTTTTAACTGATCACATGTACTCTAATGGTCGTCAGTTCTCTGTTGTGTAACCCACATCCTTGAACCCACCGTTGTCCCTGAGACTGTTGTTTTGCATTTTTATTTCGTTTTTTTTTTGTTTCTTCAATGTTATGGAAATCGTGTCCGTCGCAGCATTCTTTGCATTATGAGTGTGTTAACACAACAGGGGTCCAATACCAAGACTTGGCTCTCATATTAAAGGGGGTGGTTGCAGATTTGAAAATCTTAGTTTAGTTTGGTTAAAAAGTGTGCTCCTTTAACTCCTAGCTTTTTTAAAATAGTACCCATAATTCATCTCCCAGTTTGCTCACGGTGGACATTTTTGTCCTCCCTTTTAAAACCCACGTAACCAAACCGAGGCTGTATGGGAAATTAGTCCGGCACATTTTTTTCGTACAGTGGAGACCAGTATTGAGAATTGCTTTTGTGTGTAGGGTAAATGACCAAATGGCATGAGCATGTTGGTTCACTACACACTCTAAATTCACTTAAATTCTCAAATAAATGCGACATTTAGTTATGTATTGGTGCGGAAAGGTAGAAACTACAGAAGACGTGTAAAAACAAATTTAAGCAAAGATAATAAGAGACAATCTAAAATATAATGGAACTGTAATGAATAAGAAATGGGGGGGGGGGGGCGGGGCACTTTTAGAAGCCAATAGAGATTTGCATTTAAATGGCAATGTAAAAGCAACATCACACAAATCATGAGACAGCTAGTAACAAATAAACAAGCAAACAAAAGTCATCCCCCCCTTCCCAAATTTTTGTTTCTACATCAAACATCCCGACGCCACCTGACAAACACACGAACAAACGGGAGACCATGCAACAGAAAAAAAAAAACACTTTTAGGAAGCGTTACATTAGAGCAAGGATTTAAAAAAAAACTAACCAGAACAAAACACAAGGTATAGTAATGACAATTGATAATAAACAATGGCAGATAAATACAACTGTTTAAAGTGGAAAGAAGAGATAGAATAAGAGAAAGGCAATTTCCTGAAAGGGTTAAAGACATGTTGTTTTCATTTTTAAAATATTAAAAAGGTTATTCAATTTAGTTTGTGGTATTTTATTTTACTTGTATTTTGTTTGTTGTATTTGGGAAATGTTTGTTTGTTTGTTTGTTTTTTTTGTGGGGGGGGGAGGAGGGGCATAAAGTTGGAGAAAAAAATTAAAGGCATTTAATTCCTTTGTTTGTAAGTATTTTGATTGTGTAGAAGCATTTCAGGAATTTTAATTGAAATGTGCAACGACACAAAGACTTTTTCCAGGTGGCCAGGCTGAGATTTACAAGTGGCCTGATTCTAGATGGCATTTCTGTCATAGGGGACTGATAAAACAAGCACCAATCAATCCCAAACATTCCTGAAGACAATAGCTGTTAAACGTCTCATGGGCAAAGGGTGTTTGTCTCTCTTCGAGAAAAAAAAGAAAAGAAAAGAAAGCCAAAAAAAAAAACGATGTGAAAAAAAGGGCAAATAGGTAGACTGAGCAATAGAAGACAAAATCTTGTTATCGGTATTCTGATTCTGTCGTCATTTTTAACACTTTTCTTATTCCACGTGAGAATTCGGAAAGTCCTTATGAAATGTTTCTCGAAACCAACAACACTGACATCTTTATTCCCGATGCAAATTTAACATCTGAACTGTTGAAATCTTTTGGTTGTTTTTGTTTTGTTTTGTTTTCAAAAATGGTGAACGGCCTTTCATTTCGACCCTAGCCGAGAGTCTTTCTCAGAAGCTAACAAGAGACCCACTTTGAGAAAGACTCTGTTAGGGTCGAAATTTGTCAGGCCATATGCCATTTTTGCAATTTCACCACGGGTCCTTTTGGTCGGTATAAGCAGTTATGCAACAGCTCATTTCCCCTTTTTTGCAAACTTGTAAAGGATGACCGAAAATTATCGAGTAATAAACCACAAAAGGAAAGTGACTGGGTAGATTTAATTCAATTTTGAGACCACCGTCAAAGGGCTTTTTAGCTCAGTTAGTAGACCACCAGCAAATTAAATCTGGAGGTCCCAGGGTCCAAATCCTGTTGTAGTCAATTTGTCTTTCTTCACCCCAAATAATTAACAAACAGTTAAAGGTTCAAACTTGGATTTTAATTAAACTAGATGTACTTTTTTTTGTATGAATTGGTGTACAGAGGTTCCCTTCTTTTGCAACTCTCACAATCTCATTTTTGTAAAAAAAAAATACAGATTCCTCAGGGCCCAGTTTCTTAAAGATGTTATGCAGAAACTTTTTGCTTAGCAAAATTATAGCAGGGAACCATTTACACCCATGTGAAGGACATGACTTTTTTTTTTTTGGGGGGGGGGGGCGGCTGGTGACCTTTTTCATCTGAGCAAATTTGTGCTCAACAGCTTAATCATAGGGCCCTGGTTTGTAAGTAAGCCAACTCCTACCCCCACCCACTCCCCCCTCCCCCTCCCCCACCCCAACCCCATCCCACCCTCACCCATCAAGATATCAAAATAATAATTGCTAAAAGAATACATGTTCTTATTTCTTACACCGGAGTTCATTTCATACCTTAGTATTGAAAAGTAAAACCTTCAAACACATGGATCTTAAATGCATGCCTGATACTTCACAATTGCCTCCGTTGCCCCTGATCATTGCCTCGGTGCCCTTGAAATGTTCCAGTAGAAAGAAATTTACAATTTCCTCATAGAAGAACCCTTTATCAAGAAGAAAATCCCTTGGTGCCCTTGCCCTTTCAAGAACGAAGCAATCAGGCATGCAAATGGTTTTAAAAAAACAAAAACGGTAATCACTTTCCAAACTTTCTGCGTTACAACAAACAGGTTTTTTCTTCTCCCACTTTAAGCCTAGGGGATTGCAAATAATACTTGTTTGTTGCTGATTCAAACAATGAAATAATTCCTCTACACAGCAGGTGGATTTCCAGCTGATCATGTCAGAATTCCATCCTCAGGGATTTAAAAAGGCAACAAATAATCCCTCAGCTGAGGCTCATCGGAATTTTGTTTTTCCCCACCAGTCAAATCACAAATAATAGGGGTACATTCCCTAATGGACAGGTGACAAGGTACTGGTACTTTAAAATCTGGGGTAAAATTAAATAGGTGTGTTGAAGGGGGGGGGGGGGGGGAGAGGTAATGGGGGTAGTACAGTTTAACAGAAAAAACAACTTCAAACCATTTGTAACCTATGTAAATAAGTAATTGGATTGAGAACACTGGAAAGTCTAATATCATTTGTCATGGGAGGTGAGGGGGGGGGGAAACCTAAATCAATCTTACATCATCCGTCGCCTTCCCCAAAACTAAAAAGATGCCACAGTGATCCTGTCTATCATAGCTGCGAATGCATACCTCAGTTTGGCAAAATCAAATGTACCTGTGAACACACACACACACAGAGGGTGTGATTTGTTTGTCATTAGCCGAGCTTACAAAGACTAGCCGACAGTGCTGCGGGGGGCTAGTCAAAGCTTGATAACTTTTAGGTGGTGGTATGGCAGGCTGGTGATGGGGATTGTACCTGTGATGATAACAAGCGTGGAATTGGGCACACAGAGTATGTTGTGAGAAAGATATTTGGCTGTCGCAGAGTTGTCCGTTGGAAATAACTTTGGCTAGACTAACATGCACTTCTCAAAATTTTCTAAATGGCTGTCATTGTTGGTTATTCTACCTGTTTTTTTTTTTTTTTTTCAAAGGACAAATCAGCAATGGCCCAATAGCCAAATATGGCCGTGTCCGAATTAGCGGCTACAGCTACGGCTGGATTGCCGCATCCTCATGCGCTGAAGTATGGGACGTCCTTAGCAACAACCCTTAGCAACAGCCAGAGCCGTAGCCGCCAACTCGAATCCGGCTCTTTCTCATTCCGGCTCTTTTGAATCTTTCTCATGACATACTCTGACTGTGTGCCATATTCTGTGCTTGTATTTATCAAAGGCACAATTCTCGCCAGATACGTCCCCTATCTGCCCTACTCTGGCTCAGCACTTTTGAAAGGGCACTAAGGCCAAGACCTGGGCAACAGAGGCCATGGCCTCCATGTCCCAGGCCTGGTGTTCACTAGTATAATATATTCACTTTTCAATTCCACCCCCAAACCAAAACGGCATTTAATCAACCTGCCCGCTGTATGTTTCAAAATCTTGACAAAACAAATTGTGTTTTTCCGTTGTTTGTTCTGATGTAGAAATAATACAATTTTAAAGCCCCTTTTTTTTGAACATCATACACAACCTCAGACACCACCCCCACCCCCATCTTACCCTTTGTATGACAGTGAAATATTGAAAACTTTGGAAGGCCCCTAAGACACAAGACAAGAGATTCTTTTAAGAACAAATGATGATAGGCCCTATTGTCTTACTTACTCTCTCAACTGTTTTCGAATGAAATTCAGTCTTTATTGTCCCATTGTCCATTGTCTCATGTCTGTATCTCGTCTGTAACTACCTTCAAGCATGCGGCCAACATCGGTAACTGTGAAAGACCAGGATCCGCATGTTTTGTGTGACCCAACATTTTACGTGAAACAACAAACCTGTGAAAGGTTAAGCTCAATCGGTCATCGTTGTAACAAGAAAAATCGTGTAAAACCGCTTCACATGTTTTCGAACATCGTTTTGGGACTCGCGAGATCAAAACTATTATTATGAAATTATTTTACTCTTTTCTCAAAAACTGTTTAGCATTTCAAGCAAAACTTTTTCAGGGGGAAGTTTTCCCCACCATGACCGTCTTTATACCATGTAATCCATGTACAAATCTGTGAACATTTATAATTTTCAATCTTACCAATGTTGTACACACGCTTTTAAAGGGGCCCATGAAGAGGTGTTTTGTCACGGAACATTTTTGTGGCTTAATATTTGGTTTGAAATTAACAAAACATAGTATTGACTATTTTGATGTGTCTGTTATGCGTTAATACACTTTATTTGAGCCCCGAAAATGTGTGCCATCTGATTGCGCAATGATCCATGACGTAGGCTGTGGTAAAACATTTCGAAGACAGCTCTGGTGCCGAGTGGTCAACAGTGCATTGTATGTTATTGTCACACACATGGCCCTGGTCAGCCGTTCCACTATCTCCATCACGGATTTTATGTTAATGAAAATCCTAATGAGGAAGGGTGGGCGGAGCACGGCAACCCCCTAATTTTAGAAATCGTTATTTCTACGATTAATACGCATGTAAAAAATGTGAAAAAAAAGTAAAGCTACTATAATAGGCATACTTTATTTTTTTAACCAATAAAAAAAAATAATTCATGGGACCTTTAAGGGTATGGAATGCTTCACCCCATACCTAAATGTCGTCCAGCTACTGGCCATACCTTTCCTAACTGCATTTTCATCAAAACCATCGATAAATGAAATACTGCTTTTTCGTGTGTCAGGGTACCTGACATAATTATCAACTTACAATGACAGCATTGAGGTAAAAAAAAAAAAAAAAAAAGAACCAAAAAATATATACGTATGATTTAAGATAATAAGTCACTCATACTTTGTTCTGGGCAATTTCCAGTGATGTAAACCACCCTTAGCCACTGTTGCTCCTTTTAACCTTTGTGAAGGCCGAGGACAAGTTTGTTTAACTATTTTCTTCATTAATGTTCCTCCGTCCTCTACAGGCTTACCCTAAAAAAACACCCCCTGCCATGCTACCCGAGTGCCCCAACATTTTTGCTCCGTGGTTTCCCCGCTAGCTTTTGTGTAGATTCCGCTCTTTATTGGGCAATAACTCAGACTATAAATGTCATTTTGGGGGGGGTTGGCAAAGGAAGGCAGCAAGCCCCACCATAAATTTAAACAAATTGTGTGTTTGACACATTGCATGCCTGACAGATGAAAAACTCACTTTTTTTTCTGAAGGGGGGGGTGTGATAATCTAGTAAAAGGTCCTCCCCGGGATTTAATGGAAAAAATGGGGGGAATGTGGAAATTGAATTCCCCTCACCTTAAAAATTACCTCCACTTTCTGTCTCCATGAGTAGTTTTAATAAGCAGATATGTGAGTTGTTGGAATTTTTTTTTCTGATTGGGGGATTTGTCATTAACCTCCCTTGGCCTTCAGATTTTCTTGAAGGAGGCAAACTCTCCATCACAGAGATGAAAGACTCTGCTCTTGTTATGACCAAACCTGTAGATTTCTATTTGTGGTGTTGTAACGAGTCCATGAACCTCTGAAATATAACACCCTACATGTATGTCTTCAGGGACCAATTTTTTCAAGATTTGTCATTTTCGTGCAATGAATAATATGCCCTGTTGTGCAGACTGGAGCAGGTTTTTTTTTTCTGTCTTGTGAAAACTGTCCAATAGATTGGACATTAAAAAGGGAAGATAGATCATTGATTTTTTGGAGGAAAAAAAACATTTCTGTCCTCTGATTTTCATTTTAAAAACACCATCAAACCAACCTTTGAAAAAAGTGTCAAATTAGGTGGTACTGTTTTAGTGAAAAACAAATTTGTTTTTATGAAGAAAACAAAAAGGGCTATCAAGCAGGAATGGTTTGGGAAAGACCATCTACTACTTTCTCAACTTTGACAGTATTTCAGACAGAAATATTTCTCCGGAGGATTGGCGATGGGATAAACTTTATATTTAGTGAAGATGGCAACTTTAAAAAAAAAAAATTATGGACTACCTATCTTTAATCTAAAATAAAATTGCAGTGTTTAAAATCACTGATAAATGGGAACAAAGGGGGCATCAGTTGCTTCTCCCTCTGGTTATTTGTATTGTGCCGTTTCGTCCATCACCACATATTCCCCTCTTTACCAACTTCCACTTCCTCTCATTTAAAAAGAAAATATTTGAAGAACGCAATTTCTTAGGGAGTTCCTGACCCAGGTAACTTAGGAGGAATTAACCCCATTTTACGGCGAACAAATCTTGACATTGTCCTGTCGGCTTTTGGCACCTTCTCAGCTTTTTTGGACTGGTATCAAGTGTGCTGGTTGAATGTCGTATAAGTGGGGCCCCATTTCCATCAAGTGTTCATCCAGAATGACGCATCGTCGGGAAATTCGTACATCACTGGAGGCAACCGGAAATCCTTCTCGAAAGCCTTTTGATCTGTGTGAGTTCCATAAACACCATCAAATGCTTTTCTTTCCAAATCCGCAGTTGGGCTTCCGACAACTCCGGCATTTGCGGTCAAAAGGAAAGGATCACACAAACAAGCCTTTCAGCAAGTCGTGAAAATACAGTTAATGCGAGAAGTCAACATAATGATAATTTCTGGCCCGTTGGTATGGACTGACAGACTCCGACAAGAATGTCTCCTGACAGAGGTTACTAAGAGTGTTTGAGTAAAAGCAAAAGTGTTGTCACGCGATGGTGAAAGAACAATACAACCTGGATGAGTGTGATTACTCACATATTTTTGTGGAGTCAACTTTACTTCAGCCTGCAATCACACTATAACCCCCCCCCCCCTCTCCAAGCTGCCCTGATCTTTTTCACAAATGACCTTTGACCCATTTTCAGCCATCTTAAATTGCTGTCATTCGAATTAATGTAACAAAACGAATCTAGAACACTCCTGGTTCTCCCAAAAAAGTTTCTCTCTACCTTATTTTGTATTTTACCTTTCATCTATCTTTACTGGTTTAACTTTTTTTTTTTAAGGTTTATTACTTTTGCAACATCAGTACAGATAATATAATTCTGCACAGAGTTCTCATAGTAAAATTCCTATGTTTTAAAAAAATTCATTGTCATTGTTTAAAAAAAAAACTTCAAATTTACCTCTGACCCTAACAAAATTCAGAATTCAAGTCTGAACTTTTTCCCTTTCCCCTTAAAGTGAACTTCTCCGAAGATTTCACAACACATCCTCAGAGTGGATGGAGTCTTCCGAATATTTATTTAATGTCTCAGATATCAACGAACTTGGAATGGTGTTTAGGGGAGGGGGGGTCACTGCAGTGCCTTCAGAAAGAGTTCAAACACACGAACAAATCCTGGTATGCTTCCTGGCCTCGGTAGACCTACTTCAACTCAACCCCGTTCTACATCCCATCTGAATGATTGATGATTACTGAGTCATGAACTTGACACCTTGGAAGACTTGTTACTGTCGCAGAGGCAAAGGGTATGCCCCCCCCCCCATAGATACCAGAGCCTGAAAAGAGGAAAAGATTCAGGAACTATTGGGTGAAAATACAGCCCCACCCAAAAGGAACTAAAGGCAAAGAATGAAGAACTCCCCAATCCCAACCACCCCCCCCCCCTCCACCACCACCACCAAAAAAATAAATACATAAATAAAATAAAGGTATGTGACACATTAAAAGATCCCACCCATTTCTTCACAAAAAAAACATTTTTAAATACAAAAATTTACAAAGCAATCTAAAACAAGTTCAAAGTTGTCAAACTTAACACTAGAGGGCAGTATTCCCTCCAGCAAAGGTGATTAACCTTTTCCTTTCCCCAAGGCGGTCTGAAGGGGCCTTTTTAGTGCAGGCCATTCAACACCACTGTTCTGTAAAAGTTTTGTTTAAGCTTAAGACATTTGATTTTTTGGTCGGATCAATCGATACTTTTCCTCTCCTACAGTTGTTGAGGATCAGAACTATGCTTCGGGATCTGTCATGATTTACCTCACTAAAAGGCCCTCATCATAAAAGGTTGGGGATGGGGTTGAGGCTGGCAACCCCACCTGAAGCACCTATGATTTGTAACTTGGAAGTGGCCACGCTTCGAAAGGGCATAGGGGTCTTCCCTCCCCCTTACTCCCCCCCCCAGTGTGAGCTGTGCCATCTCCCATTTAGTTCTGAATCAAGATATTGTAGTAGAGGTATAATCATGCACTTGTAAAAAGGTAGCCCCTCCCCCGCCCTCTCTTAAAGACAAAGTGGAATAATCATCAGTTTTCTGATTTTCAAGGCTAGTTTTTTTATATATATTTAGGCCGTGTCTAAATTAGTGGCATTAGGCTACAGCTGTGGCTGGATCGCCGCGTCGTCATGCATTTAAAGTATAGGACGTCCATCGCAAAACCCTTGGTAGAAGCTAAAGCCGCCAATTCGGATACGTCCTTATCTGAATAAAACTTTACGCTTGGTGTATTCATCTTGTTTTTTGTCCCACTCAAATCAATGTAACTTGAGTAGGGCTAGAAGGAGACAAAGAGACTGGCCCCTTTTATAGTACCATAAAACAAACTCACCAGGAGTAGGTTTTATTAGGGAACAAGACTAGGAGCATGCCAGAAGATCTTAAGTGGGTCGGCTTGTCAATGTAGAAAGTTCTGGACAAACCTGTTATTGAAATTAGCCGTTTTTGTTTTACTCAACAGATGTGGAACGAAGTACCAGCTGATGGTGTCTACTGTTTACAAACAGAAAAGTGGCCGGGAGGAATCAACCAAGATTTCCAGCTGCAACTGTTTCCATGGCAACAAGATGAAGCGGAGCTTTTCAGAACAAATTGCAGAATAGGTGTGAGCCGGATGGATCACCATCAAAATGGTGGCTGTTCTCATGAAACAGCACAAGGCGAAGTTTGCATTGGAGTAGGGGAAGGTTCGAATCCTGGTATTGTCATTTCAAAAGCATCTGCCAGTATCAAGAGCCCAATCAGTCCTCTTAATATGTCGCTGCCATCCGAAATTCAAAAGAGGGCACTGTCATTGTGGGCAGAACAAAATAAGCCACGCCTTCTTGGATTTGAAGAATGGGATGGTGGTGAAAAGGGCATGGCTGAAAAGAAACCTTGTTTTCCGAAGATAAGGAAAGATAACTTAGCTGAGGGAAAGGATGCATCAAGAGAAGGAGTTTCCTCAACAGAAGAGGCGTACCAAAGCTCAGGGAATTTTGACTTAGCTGCAGGGTCAGAAATGTCAGCCGCTCATGTGGGAATTAGAACAAACTGTCTAACCGCAAGACCTCAATTCATAGGCCAGGGTCATCAAAGTACTTCAAAGTCGTCCACGTTAACCGCAGACAAGACTTCATCAGCATCCGAGACTCTCACAAGCACAGACATTGGAGACACCTTGCCAAGAACGAATTCAATTCTTGGACCAGAGCCTAGAGATGGAGAGGAGAAAGGCGCAGCATTTGTGATTGAGATTGAGTGTGAGATGATGAGAGCTGTCAGGGGACTGATTGAAGTCCTTGAGGACGCCGTAAGGAAGAGGGTGTTTAATCTCCCGAGACAAAAGGATGCAGCTGCCAGATTTCCATTATGTGGGACTCGAACATGTAGAAAGGATTTTAAACACCCAACAATGCCTCCAAAAACTGAAAATATGACAGGAGCAGGGATGTCAGTGCCATCTAATTCTTATCTTGAAGTTGATGCCAAAGATGACTTGAATGGGTGTGGCGTTACCATGGAAACGACGAGCCATAGATGCAGTCCTCTCAGGGGTGAAGATAAGACTGTAGATACTAAAGAAGAAACCAGGTGTGACGAAGGGCTCCCCCGTTGTCAAGACGGTAGCAGGGTAGCCATTTTGTTTTCAGGGGGCCTAGATTCCATGGTCATAGCTGCTCTAGCCAACAGGTGAGAAAACTTTCCCAAAATATGACAAGACACTTTCCCCTAAATGTATTACTTGAAATTGTGACACTTTTTTCTTCTTTTTTTTTTTCACTGAAAATTAATTTGGTTTTGAAAACAATATTAGTGTAATAACAAATTCTGGAAAACAATTTTTATCTTTTTAAAAAATTTCAGATGTGTACCGCCTGAGGAGTCGATTGACTTGATAAACGTAGCCTTTCAAAAACCAGTGCAAAGTTCGAATCCAACCACACTACACAACAGGGGAGACCAACAAAGGTAAATACTTTACAGTTCTATTTAGTATAAATAATAACAATAATGATAAAAAAAAATGTGTGTTGCTCTGAAATTCATAAATATATAAGCTTTAAGGTAATTTTCAAAAATTTGTTTCGAAAATTACCTTTTGATATTGTATCAAATCTTTAAGAATACATGCACTTTATGTGTTATGGTTGTTTGGGTTTTTTTGGGGGGAAAACAACACCCTTTCCAATTCTCTAATTGAATAAGTAGTCAAACCTGTGAAACTTTAATCAATTTAGGTGGTCAGGTTTTGAGAAGACAGCCAGAAGAGTTCATCACCCTTTTTGAAACCACAGTTTTGGCTTAGCCTCTGGCTTAGCAGGCCTCGATCTTAAGAAAAACGGGGGCAGGCCTTTGCTGGCCAAATCAGAGAAATTTTACAAGGGCATGCTGGCCAAGTTGGTAGTGACAGTGCAATTTTTCTGAAGGGCATGAAGGCCAATGGCCTCGGTGGCCTCGATTAAGATCAAGGTCTGGCTTAGGCTCCACCAGGACTTTTGAAAAAGACTTTTGGTACGGGGGGCTTCAAAACGTTGGACCGACCAAAGCAAAGCCAGAGCCAAAGCTCAATGAAAGTAGAAACTTAGGCTATATCTGAATTAATGGCTTTGGCTACGGCTACGGCTGTTGCTAAGGGTGTTGCTAAGGTCGTCTTATACTTTAAAGTATGATGACAAGGCGATCCACTCGTAGCCGTAGCTGCCAATTCGGTCGCAGCCTGTTTTGTTGGACTATTCGCTTTTCAACGAGAGAGTTTAGAACACTAGGTGGCAGCACACATACCCAGATAAATTTACCTGGTTTTAAAAAAAGAAATAAAATGTTGAAAGATGATTGATCGCAAGCGGCTTGCTTTCTTGTCTTCCCACACTTCCCCAAAGTGTCGTTAATGAAATGAATTCATGCAACTGGAGCAGCGAATTCCCAGCCGCCTCGCCTCCCCTCCCCCAGCGGCTCTCCCGCCCAATTCCTCGAAGGGAAAAAAAAAAAACACACAACTGTGCAACCACCCCCTCACTTCTGTGGGTGACGCAGTTGCTTACCTGCAGTAATGCATGGTATGTTCAGTCATAACATGACAAGAATGTGTAACCATTTCACCAATCATCTATAGATCAATAAATACTTATTGTGATCAACGTAGAAGGAAACATAAAGGGATCAATAGATGGGTCTCTCTGCTCTAATGTGGCCATGTGGTGTGGTAGTTTTATAAGAAAAATGGAAGGTAAAAGTTAAAAGAAGATGAGGTTTCTTTCTTGTTTTCCTATGCACATTCCAAATCACTTCAGGACTCTGCTTGCCAAAGAGCGAGACGAATTTCCCTGTATTTTGAGTAATAACTGGTGAACAACGTCAAGATGATTATATATGTTTGTAGCTTGGGGGTGTTCGACAGACATTTCGTACACGAATGAAGCGAAGGTATTTATTATATAAACTGTTTCACAAAAATGTGGTCCCTTTACAACACAAGACAACTGTGTGGGATTTCAAGGAAACTAAAGAGAATTATCTTGAAGATATTAGGTTTTCCACATGGACAGACGTTGTGTCACAACACGTCGGCCCATGTTAGGAACTACCATTCGTACTTAAAACCCTACAAGATCTCTTGGTTTTGACTGATAACCAGTAAAAAGGGGCCTGGTGTCTAGATGAATTATTTTGAGTAAATCAGTTCTTGAATTATTTTTTCTTATCACTTTCCAGTTAAATCCAATACAAAATGTTTTCCCTCGTCACAAACAAGGCCTCGTAGGCCTCGACAGCCCTGTAATTTCTTGAATAATTTATATACATTATAATAATAATAAATTTCTTAAATTGTTCATATAGTTTGGTAAGCACAATCAGTATAAGGTGAGAAATGTACAAAAACAAAATAAAGGGCAAAATATTGTGGGTGTTTTGGTACCCGTCCAGTCACAGCCCAAATGTATCTTTTTATGGACCCATTCGTGTGTACAGACAGGCCCATATAATTGGAAACATGAGACTAAAAAGCTTTCGAGGTAGTGTCTGCAAATTATCAAACAATTTCTTTTTAAGGAGTCTGGAATTTATTCAAGTTTCCATGTGTTTAATAGTCAGCCTTGTCCCTTTTTAGAAATTATTTTTCTCCGTAAAAAAAAAACATCAAGAACTCATGCTAAAGTGTCCAAAAGCAAATTTAAAAAAAAAAAAAAATTCTCAAACATTTAAAATATGATGGATCAAATTGCTTTCTTGTCTACCCGCTCTCCCAAAAGTGTCATTAAATGTATTCACGTAACTGGAGCAGCAAATTCCCCCCCCCCCTAAAAGCTATTGCACCTAATTCCTCGAAAAAAGAAAAAAAAAACAACGTGTCACCACCCCCTCAATTGTCTAGTGATCACGCAATTGACTAGTGGCAGTCATGCAAGGAATGTTCGGTCATACAAGAATGTGCTACCTTAAAGGTGTTACTTTATTCAATAGTTGCACGCTGTGATCGGGTCCATGGTGTTTTGCACACCGGAGGGGGCAAGTTGCACCCGAGGCGAAGCCAAGGGTGCCATTCGCCCCCTTGGGTGTACAAAACCCATGGACCCCATCACAGCGTGCCGCAATTTGTTTGTTAAACCACGGTAATAGATTGCAGGAGGGAGAAACAAAGATTCTAAAATAAATGATATTTCGTTATTAATTTAGTGTTGAACATTGCGTGTCGTTGTTCATTTGAACAAATTCAAACACTTTTAACCGGAAATTAAATACAACCTCATACCCGGGGTTGTTTCTGATATTGTACAAGGTGGTGGAAATGATTAAAAGTCGGGATGATCAAGGTACAATAATGTACCCTTATGGGGAACATCACATCATGAACATGCGCCTTTGAAGTACATCACGTGATTGGTACTCGACCAATACAAATGTCATTTAAATAAATTTATAGGTGGTAAGGCTTTTTGTAAACATGACGTTTTGGTAACACATTTCGATAGAGTTTCCAATTCAACAGTCGCTCCATATACATTGACCAATATTACATAAAAAATCTGGTTTTTCTTTGTGATTTTCTTGACTTGAAACATTGGAATTTGGGGGTGAGGGGGGTGTTCGTAAAAAGAAATTGTTTATGACCTCAAGTTTGGACCCTAGCAGAGTCTTTCTAAAAGGCAAAGTGACAACACAACACACACATACAAGTATACTGGAGTAACAGAAGTTGAAAGAAGTGAAATGAGAGAAGCAAAGTGCAATCAGAAGAAGGAAAAAGCAACAACAATTTTGTCTCATAGATTTCAGATACCAAATGATCGTTTTCTTGCCCGCAGCTCAAGACAAACCAAATTCCAGTTTGAATACAGTTTACATCCTCAAGAGAGCATCCTAGACTAAACTATTTCTGAGTAAAATTAAAATATTCAAAATAAATTGTTTGAAAGATTGGTTCGGGATTGGTAATCCGCAGAAAATCCTCTTTAATCTTCTATCTGGAAGCTGGGCAATTATAAAAGTTATACCAGTCCTTAATCCTCCATAGAAATATTTCTGTCTGAATTACTGTAATTACTGTACTGAATTACTGCAGCAATTAAAAAAAAGGATATTACGAGCGTGCATAAAAATTACCAGTTAAACGCTACGTCCTTTTCATTGTATTTTGTAAAGAGCCTTAAAACGACGTGATGAATTTTGACTGGTCATTTGTATTGGAGTGGCATGGGTGGCTAGTGCGTAAAGTGCCCGCCTCCCACCACTGTGGCCCTGGTCCGATTCCCAGCTAAGACCATATGTGAGTAGAGTTGTGCGTTGGTTCTCTCCTATGCCAGGAGGGTTTTTTTTCTCCGGGCCCTCTGGTTTTCCTCCCTCGGCAAAAATCAAACATATCGGATCTCTGGCTGTGCTTCGTGGTCTTACTGTACATGGGTGGAAGTGGCCGGCTGTCAGAAAATGCCTTTACATACTTGCGGCTCGACCACGTTGTAGCCGCGCCGTTCGCAATTCAGCTTCTGAGCTGCGAGTAAGGATGATTAGCCTCCCAATTCATTAGTATTATTGAAAATTAGAGAAAAGGAATTCATCCACTCTTCCAGAAAAAGAAATCAAACTCCCTTTAATACTTTGGACATTAAGGAAAACTTGGTTACATCTTTAAGCCCAGGACATGTGCGTAGTGTCACAGCAGACAAGAGACTGTGATGTCCCAGAAGCCACTCCACAGTGGAATTGCCAAATCATCCACCACCTACAGTGCCAGTCTGCATGAGTGGGTGGGTAGTTGGGGTGGGGGGGGGGAACCATTGTGCTTGAATTTTTTGAGAGGTCATGACCTTGTGGTTCATGTTGTTTGAAGCGAGGTGACACGCTGCCAGCCAGCATGTGGAAACAGCTGATTGGGAAACAAAACTCTGGATAAATGACGAGCAAGTCACTGGTCCCCTGTGCAGCGGTTAATTTGTTAGGTCTGTCATTCAGTCTTAAAGGTACAATATCGGATTGGTAAGCACCGGGGGAATAATAATCATAATAATATTAGTTGTTGATTTATTTATTTACTTAACGTCATCTTTAATGAGGGTGAACTCCGATCAGTGCTCAGCACTGCTTTCCATCGAGGGCCTGGATACAAATACTGTATTAATCAAATCAAGACAAATACTTCAAAATTAGCTGAAAAAGGAAAAACACCATGGTTGTGTTTTAGCCTACACCGTCCCATGTGTATTAAACATTGGTAAACTGTCTGTAAATGCTTCCACTCTTTGCACAAATCAAGGTATTTGTAATAAAACCAACCTTTGAAAATGCCATCTCATTTCGTTGTTTCGTTTCGGCAGAGTTTTCGTCTCACTGAGACGAAAACTAATTTTGGATCTTTGTTTCATTTATTATTTAAAAACGATAACACTTCAGGCAGAAATATTTCAAGGAAAGTTTTCTACCATCATTTTCTTAAGACCATGTAAGGTATTAGTAAATCTGTGAATGTTTATGTTGTTTTTCTTACCAGTGTTGGGCTGGGGCTTTAAAAGTTTGTTTTGAACACTGAAAGGTTTGTCAGCTTAATGGAGCTTGTCAATACTAATATGTTGGTTGTTGCATGTATGACAATAATTAGTATACTTAACTTTTCAGTAGGTGGAAGGCAAGAGGATAGAAATTTAGTTTTATACCATCATTATATTTATACCATGTAAAGTATATAGATATGTAAATCTGTGAGCATTTATGTTTTTCTTCTGACCAATGTTGAGCTGGGGCTTTAAGAACTGGCTGGGTACTTCCCCGAGTCCTTCGGAACAAGATCCACAGGCATAGGCCTATTACTCGGTTGAGATTCGAACCCACAACCTTTTCCATTGTAGAACAGATGTCATACCACTAGGTCAGCAAGGTTGCCCGGCAGCTAGAGACACTACGAATCCAGGACACAGGAAAGTACTGAGTATACAGTGCTTAACAAACATCGGTGTATGGGTAAAACACAAGTAATATTGATAGATGTTAATTTTGCATCGGGGACAAGAATATCACTTGTGGGTTTTTTGGCCATATACACCGATGTGTGTTAGGCACTGTATACTCAGTACTTTCCTGTGTCCTGTGAAAAAAAACCCAAATAAAACCTCAGAGGCATTTTCCTTGAGTGGGATTCAAACCCACGACCCCCGCCAATTCTAGAGCAGATGTCTGACCAACAAGACTACCTAGATTGCCCGGCAGCTAGAGGCAGTTCGAATCTTATTAACAGCGGGTACCGCAACCATTATGATAGATGTCAATTTTGCATCAGGGATAAGAATATTATTTATGTTTTTTCGCCCACACACCGATGTGTGTTAAGCACTGTATACTAATGTTCTTTATTCCCAATGCAAATTTAACATGTATTAGATAATAATAATTAATAATGATAAATAATAATAGTAAACAGTTTATTAATATTGCCAACTTTCATATCTAGATCAGGGTGCTGCTACTAGCGGGCAAATGGAGACAGATACCAAGTTAAGTGGGAAAGCATGATAGATGGAAACAGATGAGGTTTTTAAGTTCTTCTTGAGTGAGGTAGTGGTGCCCAGAGACTGGATGTGGGTTGGGGAGTTTTGTTCCAGAGCTTAGGATCAAAGAAAAAGCTTTGTCGGACAAATTGTTACTTGTCCTTGGTGACAGTACAGATTGGTGTCAGAGCAAGATCGACGGCCAGGTCTTCCAGGTTGTGTTGAGTTGGGTGGATCAGGTGAGATGTTGTGGGACTTCGTTGTGGATGTAACTGAAGAAGTGGAGGGTAACTTTCAGTTGGATCTCTTGCTGGATGCGGAGCCAGTTGAGTCTTTCAAAAGGAGGAAAATCCTTTCTTTTTTTTTAAATAGGATAATGATACAATCTGGAAACTCATTGATTATAAAGTTTGAAGTTTTCCACCTTGACTGTTTTTATACCATGTAAGTTTCCCGTAAATCTAAGAACATTTTTATGTTCAATATTACTAATGTTATGCACTACATGTACGTTGGCTTGTTACCAAGCTTCCAAATTCCACTTGACAGCACTAGAATAGTGTGGCGTAGTGCATCGGACTCAAGTTCTGTTAGCTAAGTCATCAGGATGTGGGTTCAAATCCCGCTCATGACATGTGTGTCCTTGAGCAAGACACTCAACTATAATTGTTTTAAATAGGGGAAGAGGCAGCTATGTTTGTCGTGCAATGGATTCATTTACCCCCTCCCTGTTCTTAGCTGTGCTGTGAAGAGACTTGCGCTTATATCTCGCCATGTCTTGTTTCTGCGCATTGGGGCAGGTTTCTATCCCTTCAAAAAGTAGCCACACCTCGAGTGGCCTTTGGGCCTTGTGATGGGTGAATTGCATTTAAAAAAAAGAAAACAATTATTTTGTAAAAAGCTCTTGGGAATGTTCTCTTAATCGCTCAATTCATTTCCAGTGAACACCAACACAAAACTTATTAATGCAAAAAAGGGCGTAAAACAGTTAAAAACACTTCTTCCCCGAGACCTGTCTCTTAACGATAAGAATTTGGTATTCAATTGGTCCTTAAGAAACAAAAGATTCGAAGGAGTCTTAGTTTGACAAGAATGCATCTTTGATATCTGAAGTAGGGACGGAGAGGTTCTTATCAATGGAACATAACAATAAATATGTCAGACAGGAATGTTGAAACAATACGCTGGCTTTCATCACGGTCGTCAAAACAAAAGAATGTTCCATTGTACTTCAAGAGCAGCTGTTTAAGAGTGTTGCACCTCCACTCGACACTCTTGAATGGCATCGTTCATCATCGTACATCTCGTTCCCTTCTGATGACTTTAGTGTGTTTAATTTACACCATCATGAGAGGCTTTTGCTTGTCATTTTAATGACCTAGGAACAACCAGGCGCACGTTTTTTTTGTGTTTTTTTTTTCCAAAGGCGGAGAGAGGAAGGCGGGGATGGTTTTGTTGACAGCGGAACCGGAAAGAATTACCGGTTGTTGTTTCAAGTCTATTGTCAAGTGCTTAATACATGTACCTAAATGAGGTGTTGATTGACGGTTTATGGCGGATGACATTGGGCATGTTGGGTTGTTTTGTTTGACTGAAACTTCAAGTGGGGTATTTCGCTGGTCAGGATTATGGGGGGGGGGGGGTGAGAGTGCTGGTGGAGGATTGCATGCACTCCATTCAGAACCTGAATTTAAAAAAAAAAAAAAAATCCACTTGCCCATTAGTCTTGCACTCAGAAAATTAACTTGACCAAGAATTCTTTTTCTTTGGAGGATTGCATGCACTAAATTCAGAGCCTGAATTTTATGGAAAATTCCACTTGCCCACAAGTCTTGGCACTCCAAAAATTAAACTGACCAAGAATTCTGTTTGAAAGACCATAACTGCAACTATTTCTTTCTTTTTTGTAGTTAGTTTAGGATGAAGCTTGTACCAAAGTATTAGTCAGTATCAATCTCAGTAAGGTTTGCAGTAGCACCATTTACATGAAAATAATCTATTTGTTTGTTTTTTTTACACCGATGTGTGATAAGTAACTGTTTACTCGGTGCTTGCGGAAGTCTTTTTCCGAGTCTTGCGGAAAAAAATCCACAGGCTACTCGGATAGGATTTGAACCCAGGACCCTTGTCATTCCAGAGCAAATGTCCCAACCACTAGACCACCAAGCAAGCCCAGTGTTATGAGGCCAGTTGGAATTGTTGTAATTAGCAACAGGCACTGCAACAATATAGGCCCTAATAGACGTAATAATATCATCGGGGATAAAGAATATTATTTTGGGTTTTTTTTATACTCTACATGATGTGTGATAAGGACTGTATACTCAGTGCTTTCCCAAGTCCTGTAGGAAACAGATAATAAAATCCACAGGCGTTTACACTACTCGGGTGGGATTCAAACCCACGATCTCCACATTCTAGAGGAGAACAATCTTTAGTTCTAGATTCGAAAAGAACAAGTGGTGTAAAAGCTTGAACACAGGTTAAACTTGCTTGTAGGGGCATTGCCTGTGGCCTATGAGATCTACAGATAGACTTGAATTGTGGCCAGAGCTTCAATGTGCACAGTTATGTATTTAGTACGAGAAGTGCATTTAAATATTTCATAGTTATTCAACTTTAAGTTGGGAATCACTTTTACCAGTTAACGGCTGGATGGCACTAATGGGACCAATCCATGGTTGTGTCTTGCATCTGAGGTTTTGCGATTCACAGTGCATGATTATAATAGTTTCTCGATAGAGAAACAACAAATCCTGGTGCTTCAGAGAGAATATTTGCTCTCTTAGCTTTGTCAAGTCAGGGTTTCTATGTGCCAGCGGTACTCTCAAAGAAAAATTATTCTGGCAATTCCAAGAAAATACTCCCATCAGGTTGGATGGAAAAAAAATGGAAGTGCTAGCTGGTTCAATTATTACACTATTTTTTTTTATTTCAAAGGTGAAAAAGCTGTCTTGAACAGAAAAAAATCAACGTGATAACTGCAGCACTCACATTTGTTGTTCCATCACACAAGGCTTCAAATTCTTACACACAAACAAACAAAAAAACAAAACAAAACAAAAACACAATTACTCCCCGAAAAAGACAAAACAAACTAACAGTCTAGAAACTTTCCAAATGCTAATAATTTTGCGGCCGACTTATTGAGTGAAATGGGACAAGGCACTTGAGTTGTAAATTTACCCTTGAATCATTCAACATCTGCAACTCTCTTTCTCTAACCATTTCACTGTCTGTCTCATGTTTCTTTTTTTTCTGTCGTTCTGACAACTTTTCCTTTCTGTCACAGAAGTTTTGTAGAAAAGTTATTTACACTGGCAGACGGAGTGCTAGAGAGGTTAATCCCAGCCTAAGACCAACAAATTCCTCTTTGGATTGTTGGGAGGCAATCGTAACTAAAAAGGGATTAGTCGCTTAATCCTTCCCCACTTGTCTAGATGTGGATCAAAGATCAATAGTGTGACCGAACAGGATTAGACTTGTCTTCGGGAGATTAGACTCAATTTATTACACCTATGTCTTTCAACTTAAAGGGTGTAGACAGCATTGGGTAAGATTGAAACTATAAATCGTCACCGATTTACACAAACCTTACAGGGTATAAAGATGGTTCTGATGGTAAAATAGCTCCCTTTAAAAAAGATGTTTGCCTGAAATGCTCAAGTTCATTGAGAAACGAGTGAAACAATTCGTTTGAATCTCCGGAGTCCAAACTCCCCCCCCCCCCCTAATAAATAAAAACAGTGAAAAGAAATAATGTGGTTTTTCATTTTTTTCTCATGTAACTTCGATGACCGATTGAGCTTGAACTTTCATAGGTCTGTTGTTTCATGTACATGTGGGGTCACTTAATAAAGTGTGGATACTGGTTTTTGACATTCATCTATGTTGCTTGCGTGTAGACGCAGTTTTAAGAGTGGGCGCAACGGGCACGTGCCTGAAAAATTCAAGAGAGGGGGTGGGGGAAGTGGTTGGTGGAGACTGTAAGACCTCTCAGTAGGTGAAGGCCAGCATTTGGGTGTCCAAGGGATGAAGGAACGTGTACTGTTTACCACAAACGTTGGCCCTCTTTTCAAAAAACTGTTAAGCAGAGAGTGTCGCTTTTGCGAAGGTCAAAAATATCAGGGAACCAAACCAGTCTTTTAGAAATGAATTGCATGGCATTTCTCACTGGGGAACCATTTGTGCTAAGCAAGATATTTGTGTGCTAAGCGGATTTGCGTGCTTCCTGGGTTTTTAAATTGGGCCCGAGAAGAACAAGGCAACAATAACATTCTTAAGCAGTGGCAGTTGCGTAACCAGACATTTGTGGGTGGGTCGGCAAGGGCAAGCGGGGGATAAGACATAACCTTGGCTCCAGTCGGCAAACCAAGCAGATGTAAATCTGGACATACTTCTTCAAGTTCATTAGGTGACTGACATTAAAAAAGCAGACTGGTAAAAGTTACGGGGGCGGGTTGGTGGGGGGGGGGGGCGGTGGTGCTCATTCACATGTCATACATGTTGTCAAGTTCATATGTTGTCAACTGATGTTATGGCAGAGTCCACTAAGAGTAAGGGACAGTGTTTGCCAACGTAACTACCTTACATCAATTAAATGGCAAAAGAACTTGGCACGTAGAACCATGAACACAACAAATGATACAACTTCTTCAGTGAAATTTTCATGAGTGAGTTCCATCTTGAAACTAGATTATTGACCGAGCTCCTCCCAAAGTAGGGTACCTTTAAAGACATATCCACCCACGCTCCCAGACAAAAATAGAACTAAACTCAACCATGACCACAAAAAAAACAAACCCAGACGATCCTCGTGAACAGATCCTACCTTTAGCGATTCTCGCACCTCGTACCAGTCTGCCACTGACACATGATTATTCAATGGGATGCAATCCTCAGAACAGAATCTTCAGCTGGCCCTGCTGCTTGTTGTTGTAAAGTCTACGGGATACGACCCCTGCACGACCTTTAACTGGCCGTTCAGGAACCTTGAGGAGACACACTAATTTTTAACCTCATTTTGCGGTCCGCCTTGTCGTAACCGCAAATGCGATTCAGGGCAAGTGCCGTGTGGAATGTCATGGTTCAGCTACCAAAACCAAACTGAGGCTGGTGTAGAATTTAGTCTGGCCCCCTTATACATGACAAGAATCAATGTGCATGATTAACAATGCCCACAAGGAACATGACCAAGTTGGGAAGACCATGGTCCACAGGCGCCAATCAAAGTGTTTGATTTATTTGCTGTGTTTCTGAAGGTATCTGGAAACGTTGCTCAAACATTTTTTATGCAGACCCTTATTCAGTAGCACTGCAGGTTTTTCATCGGTGCGGGTATGTGAGTAATTTGGACTACTGTTGAACATTGTCAACCTGTTTTCCTTGAGTTATTTCGACCATCTAGACCGTCAGGTGGGAGTCGTCCAGTCAGATGATTAGTATAACAGTGCCTGTCTTTTAACAGCACCTTGTATACAAAATTTTTTTTAAAGGATGGCTCTGTGAAGACATGGGACCTTTTATGAAACCATGGCTTGGGTTTTGGCTTAGGCTTTGGCTTAGGTTCTGGCTTTGGCTTTGGCTTAGGCTCTGGCTTAGGCTCCAAATTAGGCTGTGGCTTAGGCTGCGGCTTAGGCCTTGGCTGAGGTTCAGGCTAAGCTCTGGCTTAGGCTCTGGCTTAGGCTTTGGCTTAGGCTTTGGCTTAGGTTTCAACTTAGGCTCTGGTTAAGGCTCTGGCTTTGGCTTGGGCTCTGGCTAAGGCTCTGGCTTATACTCTGGCTTAGGATCTGGCTTTGGCTCCGGCTTGGGCTCTGGCTAAGGCTCTGGCTTAGGCTCCGGCTTGGGCTCAGGCTTGGGCTCTGGCTTAGGCTCAGGCTTAGGCTCTGGCTTAGGCTCCAGCTTAGGCTCTGGCTTAGGCTCCGTCCGCCTGTTTGAAGCCCTGAACCGAAAGCGTGCCTTTGTAAAATAACTGATGGAGCCCAAGTTGGAACCTAAGCCGAAGCCGTGGTTTCGCAAAGAGCCACAGTTTAGACAAGTATCCATGTTGGCCATCTTGTTTTTGTACGATTTTCTTCCATTAAAATCAACATCATCAAAACGAAGGTCGGACTCTTAATCTCCCCTTCAAATTATAGCAATAAAATATTAAGATTTCTGAAAGGGAAGTGCCCTTTGCAAAATGAAATGGAGAAATGTGGCTATGTACAGTACAATGCCTTCATTTTCAAAACTATTATCTCATTTCTCTTGTTTGTAAACAAACATATATGCAACCATTTAAAGTTACATCTCTTGATTTTCCACTAAGAGACCAACAAAGTTAGAATTTGTTTTCCTGGTGAATTTTGACAGATGAATGCTGTTTCATACCAAGAAAACATAAAATGCACTAAATACTTGTAATGTGTAAATTGTACACTTACAATTGTAAGGCTGCTGTTATGTGAGATAATGTCAGGAATAACTCATTTGTACATGTATCTTTTAACTAACCTGCAAAGTGTTATCTAAAAAGAAAATAATGCTTACCAGAATAAGGTTACCAGCCAAAAATGCCATGTGACATGTACCATCTGTGACTTAGGTATCCTGCTCACTTGTTCTTAGCAGCAAATTGTTAAGCAATATTATTCTTCTTAAGCAGAGCTGAAAATTGAGCGCTTGAGGGCCAGAGAACTACTATTAAGGACACCCCTCCCTTCAAAGTAGTACTTTCTAACTTTTTTTTGTGTGTGTCAGTATGAATGTGAAGTAATATAATGTACAGTAACCACCCTCCCACCCCCAACCCTAACCTCCAAACCAAACAGTGTTATAATCAACTCCAGTGCCTGCTAGATTTGCCAGTAAATTTTGTCCGTAATTAACATGTTTCCTCTAAATATGAACATTTTAAAACACCTTTTAAAATTCTAAACACCCCCTCTCACTCCCCCAATCATACCCTTGACAAGTTTGAAAACTTCAGACAGCCCCTTCCTTCAAAGTACAACTCAAAATTTCTTCCATCCCAGTTTGAAGCCCGGCTCTTAAAATTGTTGACAACTTTTTGGGCAGAACTATTTCATGTAATTTGCAGATGGTGTAGCAGCCCTTTAACGGGAGAGTCTTGGGGGAACTGTCTATCAATGATCCCTTCAAGATGCCAGTAATTGATGTTGACATCTTGCCAGCTGATGGTACACCTGTAGGCTGGTCTAGGCTCTAGGCTTGACTCCCAGGGTGCTGTCAAGCGTCTCAAATCCAGGGTTCTTCTAAATGCACTTTTTCCTACCTCCCCCCCCCCCCAACTTCTCCCTTCATTTGATCTTCCAAACAAGTTCAGTACTGATAGGAGGCGTGGAGGGTGAGAGGTAGAATCAAAAATCATAATTATTATACTACATGTAACAGTAATAACAGGTGGATGTTATATAGATGATGTAACCCATGACATCTCATGTGTTGACCCAGTTCACCTGACATTATTCTCGCATTGCCCATGTCCCCGTGTGTTATACAGTGCAGTGCGCATTTTAGGCCACGCGGTGTTTTAACACCCTTGCCATAAGTTTGACGTTGTTTGACGCCCAAAATGGCGAAGCGTGGCAGACAGTGGCCACGTGTTAGTGCAAGGGGTCAAGAAGAATTGCTATATGGGATTAAGATGGGCCCACGTGCATTGTCCATTACTAACGTTACGGAAAGAAAATACCTTGCATTTTGTGCTGATGTCAGTCTGTAATTTTTTTTATTTATTTTTTTTTTTATAAAAATTAAGGGGGCTCATCTGAAATTTTAATCATCCATTTTGTTTTGCAATATGCATGGTTTTGTGAGAGACGTATTCATTGTGAACATTGTATTTATTCTGCCTTGTTTGAGATTAGCATGTGGTATATACAAGGTCAGTCAAATTGTGTGATTTGAAAGTGTAGCTTTCCTTCAATGGGACAATGACTTGAGGTGGGTGTTACTCCTTGTGCATGGACACAAGGCCAATCCGTGCCCCACTGTTGCAATAGGTACAGAAGATGGTGGGTCTGGAGCCAGTCTGTTGGGGTGCAGTCGATGTAGAGGCGAGCTTGCTCACAATTTACAAGTAGCAAAATGTCAATCAAGGTTCTTTGCGTCGTCGATCCACAAAATGCAAAATCCCCAAGGGCCTCGCTTGGTCTGAAGTTATTTTCCATTCTCGGGTAGTTTTCATGAACAATGATGGAAAAGTGGATTTGGCAGCTTGGAACGGTTTAGGTTGTGTCATTTGTCTGGGGCTGTAATTAAAGTCATCACTGGTAACCAACTGTTTCCACATGCTTCCAACTGCCTCCCACCTCTGCCACAGTGGTAATTGTATGGTTACTCACCAGTTGCATAACCAGCTGGAAGCAGGGGTAGTAACTTGAGCCCCCTGCTTAGAACTCTTGCATCCCCCCCCCCCTCCCACCCCATGGGATCAAAGAAAAATAAACTGTGAATATCGATTAGAATTGTATAGAATCCCATGGCAAAAATAATACTTTTATTAATCATAATAAACGGAAGGAAGTGTGTGCAATCAGAGTTTCCAGTGCTTCCTGTTTGTGAGTGCTGCGGTTAGACAGTGCTTGCTCACAACGTTTCCTTACCCAGACCATCAACTCCGTAATGCATTATATGTATGGCTCAGTACATCAATTAATAAACAATTTCATCAACCATTAAATATAAGATTAATTTCTTTGCCCCCACCTTCCCCCCCCAAAAAAAATAAATAAATAAATAAAATAAAGTAAAACAAACAAATACTGATTCACCATTCTGAAAAAAGCAATGTTTTATTTATTATTATTTTTTTTTATTTGTTTATTTTCTAAATTTTGTTTACAAACACCCCAGATTATGATTTTGAATAATATTTATGGACTAGTTAATAGACTGAAGAACAAAGTAATGCCTTAAATGAAGCAGATGTTTTAGATCACTGCTCTCCCAGCTCAGGAGTTTTCAATGGCTTTCCAAGGCTTCTAGCTACAGTTGTTACTGGACTATAACTAGGCATGCAACTTTGTCCATTGGCAAATAAAGAGGAAATTGCCAAGAACACTGTGTACAGTTGTTGCCCCGCTGTGTCAGGGTCCATGGTGTTTTGCACACCAGAGGGGGCAAATGGCACCCGAGGTGAAGCTAAGGGTGCCATTTGCCCATTAGATTATGTTAAAAACTTGAATAGATCAGCACCATTGACCCTGCATGGCCTCCCACACAACTTACTATCAAATACCATCTACGAGTTTTGGTGTTTTTTTTTTCTCGCATACAATTAAAGAATGGAACCAGTTACCAGAGTCTGCAACGCTGTGTCAGGGTCCATGGTGTTTTGTACACCGGAGGGGGCAAATGGCACCCGAGGTGAAGCCAAGGGTGCCATTTGCCCATTAGATTATGTTAAAAACTTGAATAGATCAGCACCATTGACCCGGCATGGCCTCTGACGCAACTAACTATCAAATACCATCTACAAGTTTTAGGCGTTTTTTTTTCTTGCATACAATTGTGACCGGGTCATAAAATGATTTGCGGAAATGACTATAGTTGTACTCCATGTTCTCTGCTCAAAGGCTTTATTTGCAGTCATCTGTTGGGAGAGTAAGTTCAGATGTTATTCTCCCGACGTCATGGAACAGAATCATTTAATTAAAAACATAACATAATAACATGAGATAATTAAAATAATACTTTGACTACAAGCTCGTCTATGTCACTACTAGATGATTGAGAGTGGCCGCGGGGCGGATTTCTCCCGACCCCGAAATTATGTATTTACAAAATATCAAAACTTCTGAAAATGTCTACCAGTTGCCAAAAGAATATATATTGAGCTGCCGCAAGAGGGCGCTCAAATGACGAATAAATTAAAGCAGGAACATATGAATAAATGAATAAATGAATAATTTTATGGTTAATGCGTCTTTTAACCTGTCACACAATTAAAGAGTGGAACCAGTTACCAGAGTCTGCAACTCAATCGGCTACTCTCACTAGTATCAAAACATAAGTACCCCATATAGTCAACCCTGTTTGACCCTGCCCCTACTTGCGCCTGGTGTTAATACTCGATAGTGAGTTCTGCAAGTATTGGAGCAGATTTACAGTTATTTTACAGGGAGGCGTACTGTACCTTTTTAAGAGTAGTCAGGGCTTGAAATGCCCGCTGGACCTCTACCCAGAGTCCAGTATTTTTTTCACTTTTCACACCTAACAACTGGGCAAATCACAGGGTCTAGTGTTTTCCAAAACAAAAAAAAAGGAATCAGAAATGGTCTTGAAAAACTATTTTTCCACTGCAGTTTAAATGTTGATCTACAATTTAGACAATATCTGGGCCCAATGTCATAGAGCTGCTTAAAGCACAAATAGTACCTAAGCACAACAAAAATTATGCCCACCAGAATAAGGTAACCAGCCAAAAATACCATGCCACATTTTTTGCTCAGCAGAAAGTTGTTTTCTGCTTAAGAAGCACTGCGGCATTGGACTCCTGCAGAGATTTTTTCTTGACCTTTGAGCCCTGGCTGACTGTTAGTTTATTGAAAAAAAAAACTTTTAACAACTTCATTTGCTTGAATAAGGAGAGAAAAAAAAGCGGTTCGAACTGGCCACTTTCCTGGTCACCTTCATTCCTGAATGAATCATGATTTGAGATGTATAAGATAGCCTAATTTGTGAACAAACTCCTTCCACCCAGGTGTTTACCCAAGGGATCCAGTATTGGGTTCAGCCATGAAATAAGGGGTCCATGGTGCTGCACACTAACAGGGTCACAATCTGATTCAATGACCGTGACTCGTTCCTTTTTTTTAAATTTTTTTTTTTAGCAAATATATCAAATTTAGTACAAGTTATCCATCATTCTGAAAATGCACGTTAATCAATCAGGTAGTGGGTTAACTTCTTCAGGAAAAAACATCTCAAGAACCACCTATAATTAAAAGTGCAGAAGTCTTGTGTTATTGTATACGCAATCTCAAGCAAAGTTACTGTGAATTTATTTTTATTTTAGGTTTGTTTTTTTTGTTATAGCCTTTAAATTTCCTTCCACAGCACCTCCTTTAACCCTAACAGTTCCAAAATGCTTCAAAGTCTTGCAGCCGAATTTCACAAGACTTTGCGAAACTGCGTAAGTCCACTTGCGCCATATTTTATTGCGCAAGTGGCCTAACTCATGCCGTAAATGTTGCCCAAGTGGACTTAAATTTCCTTCCACAGCACCTCCTTTAACCCTAACAGTTCCAAAATGCTTCAAAGTCTTGCAGCCGATTTCACAAGACTTTGCGAAACTGCTTAAGTCCACTTGCGCCATATTTTATTGCGCAAGTGGCCTAACTCATGCCGTAAATGTTGCCCAAGTGGACTTAGGCAGTTGCGTAAAGTTTCGTTAACGGGGCTGCCGCTGTTTAAAGTTGTCTTACCTTGTAGGATATGGCACTGCAGGCAGACTTTACTTATCGTTGTAACCAACACATCAATCTCACGTCCAAACGTTTGGGTGTTGAGTTACCAACGAACGGAGGATGTTGTAGGATATGGGAGGGGCTCAGCCAAACACACTATACGGGGTGTCATAGGGAGTGCTCCCCAGCTAAGCTCGATTTAGGAAATCAATTTGTTGAGGAACTATTTCTGCTCGACAGCATTCTTAAATTCTGGGCCCAGCCTTAGTTTAAGCTCCCCTGAGTGATGAATATTAGACCAACGTCCAAATCAAGTGACTTTGGCCACAGCTAAGGCCGTTGGCTGCAGCGACATTGTTGAAGAATGGGCTTTTCCAATGCCCAGGCCGTAACCTCTGCCAAAACTCGTCGGCTCAGAACTATAAGGTCATGAACTTCCGTAATCGACAAAAGGTCATTAACATTTCCAAACTAAAAAACAGTAAATAAGATTTAAAAAGTTAAAAACTAATGTTTGTCTATCCAAAAAGTAGTTTGACCTGTTATTCTAAACTACTTTTTGGATAGACAAACCATTAGTTTTTAACTTTTTAAATCTTATTTACTGTTTTTTAGTTTGGAAATGTTAATGACCTTTTGTCAATTACGGAAGTTAATGATCTTATAGTTCTGAGCCGACGAACTGTCAGTTAAGACTTGCCTTTAATGTAAATAATGTTCAATAGGCATTTTTATCAGCTGTTTTTACACTTATTTTATCAAAGTGTCTTACATCACTACTCTTGTTTTTTGAGCCTTCAATATTCCGGAAACATCCCAAACTCCTTTAGAGTATGCAGCACCGGCAGCCAAATGGGCTAATCATTGACATCGACAGTCTGTACTCTCACAGGCACCCATTTAGTCCTGGGTAGTAAGCATTCGCAAGTATAATTTGGATTTGGGGGGGGGGGCCATCAAAGCTGTTGGTAGAGCGAGGAATTTATGACAAAGCAATATCTACATGTAGGTTTCAACCATTGTACATGTACATGTAGGCTTCATGTACATGTAGGTCATGTGATAGAGTACAGGCTGAATAATTTAACTTAATTTTTAATCAGGGATTAGTTTCAATCTGAAAGCTCACCGGATTCCAAAGTTCATACCAGTACCAATCCTCCAGAGAGATACCACCATCTATAACAATGTCAAAGTCAAACAGCAGATTCAGACCCTTTAAATCACTGTTGCTTTTTTTTCAGTTGCATCAATCGCATCAAGCCCATTATTAACTGCAAACAGCAAAATCCATTACAAAACTTAAAACTGCCTTTTTTCACTAAAAACATGTGACCCGCTATGAAATATTCGCAGCTGGTTTTAAGGGTGTTGTTATTTTTAGTAAGAGGGTGGGAATTAATATAATCTTTAAAACAGGTTTTACAAAAAATAACAGTGACTTACATTCCCTTTAAGTGAGGCTCTGTCATCATGACATCAATTTCTAGCCAAGCCGTCAGGGTCAAAATATGGGAATCGATTTAGACTGATCTACCAAGAGACTTGACGGCTCTGTCACTTTGAATAATTCCCAGGATCACAAAGCCAAGGTCGCGGCTTTCCAGTCCTTTAAACTAATGATCATTAAATGAAATTGATAGGAAAATTGTCCTTTTTTCTCTCTCTCTGTCCCGGTTTGCGTCTGTGATCAAGGCCAATGCTTGCATTTGTCATATAGGGACAATGAATTTGACTTGCTCTAGATATCACCTCAATTAGCCTGATCTCAGTCAGACAGGGCCGTCCTTACATGTAGCGCTGCCCTCTACATTCGATTTTTGTTTTTTTTTTTCTTCAAGGAGAGGTAACTAAGAAAAACTAACCTGAATATTTTCATGTCACAAAAATCACAACACCCCCGTTTCCCTTACTTTACCATATCTAGTACTTACATTATTAAAAAAAAAATTTTTTTTCATTTTAAGTGACTACTTTTTGTGTTTCGTTTTTTTTTGCCGGTGAAATAACTTAAATTGTTGACATGGTGTAGAGATCTAAAATTGATGAATTGAAGTAGAAGTTGATTTGCTTGTAAGTTGTTTCTGATACTCAACTTTCAGTGAAAGATTTCCCATGGGAAATGATGTTGATATTTGGAGGAAATATTGTGTGGATCCGATCTTGTGTGCAAGAGGAAAAAAAACGTAAACGTCATGCACATGACGCCATTGCAGAGGGGCGCCCTCATGTAGAGGTCAAGAGAAGGTCACTCATCGGCCCATCTTGTGCACCACACTCTAAGCTGTGCATTT
This sequence comes from Marthasterias glacialis, assembly GCA_911728455.2. Lineage (NCBI taxonomy): Eukaryota > Metazoa > Echinodermata > Asteroidea > Forcipulatida > Asteriidae > Marthasterias > Marthasterias glacialis. The sequence continues at coordinate 18,413,125 of OU452225.1, forward strand.
CTCATTGTTTCATCATTGTTTTTCCCTCCAAGATGGCGGAGGGGTGGCATCAGTGCATAATGTCTATTGCACAGTTAACAACGATTAAAATATTCAACTGTGTAACATTCATTCTCATAAACTGGAACATTAATTTTAATGACAGTTTCGTTAAAAATAGTACTCAAAGTCAAGATGAATATTTGTGCAGTTCACTGAGAAATGTTTCTTGGCAACTTGAGTTTATTGTGTCTGGTAAAAAAAGAAATTATTATTAGTAGTAGTAGTAGTAATATATATTCATAAATACCTGAGACAGTTTATCTATTCTGATTGGCCGAGAGGGCATCACGTGGCCATGTTTAATCGGGCGATATAAACACGGTAAAAATTGTTTAAGACCGGCTAGCTTGCGAACGAAAACGATAGCCCCTGTATCAGAATAAAGAAGTATACGTGTTTCCAGCTGTTGGGTTTCTGATTGGCCGAGAGGGCATCAAGTGCCTATAACAGCTGCAGAGACATGAAGATCGACATTCCGTTCAAGGAATTGGCCCGTAAATATGGATAGAAATTTAACGCAGAGTCGAGCTGAGAAACTGTCAGATTTGTTCCCATTTTTTGAAGTTTTTTGCATGTTTTTGACAGAAAGGCATTTATGAATGGGAATAAAGGTGTGCTGAATCGGTTTTTAACTATTGTTTAAAACCTCTGAGGGGCCTGGTGGCCTATAATTGCCCTTGCCTTCGGCTCGGGCAATTATCGGCCACCAGGCCCCTCATCGGTTTTAAACAATAGTTAAAAACCTCTTCATCACACCTTTATTCCCTTATTATTGGTAGGCCTATATCTTTCTGGTAATATAAACCAAGGGAACCTAAAAAGTGAGAGAAGCTGATGAAATTGGAGAAATCTCAGTTTTAGATGCGGGAGGAAAACTCCAACTGGGGGAAACCCACGCAATCAGGTAGGGACTGAAAACCCAATCTACATGAAAGGCTCCGGTCTGGGAATTGAGGCCACAGAGGTCCAAGGTGTGGAAGAAACCACTGAGCTCAACTTGATGGCTCAACTAAAATTTATATTACAGTTGACCCTCATTTTGAGGTGAAAAAAAAAAAACCAGAGAAAAGTTTGATCACTTCTTAAACTTGTTTGTTAGAAAAATGACAATCCATCTGTTTGCTATTTTTTTCTTCCAGTCTATTAATCAACAGGCCAAGAGACAAAATAGTCTGGTGTCTTTTTGTAAAATGATAATCAGAGTTTATGATGGTTGTTTGACATATGGAACAAGACAAAAATGTTTTTGGGAAAAGGGAAATTAATTGTTTGATTTGATGGCGTGTTAAAGTTCCATTTTTTGTGTAGAGCATTAACATGCAGCCCAGGACAACTGAAGAATTTAGACCATTTGTATCAATTTTGAGTTGAACTAAGAACAATTTACAGGATCAGGATTTGAACCTGCAACCCCCGGATTAATGTACCAGTGCTCTACCAACTAAGCTTTCTAGCTCTAATGTTGGCAGTCTCCCTATTTTGCCAATATCTTTGTTCGGGGTGCCAGTCAGAAGTCATTCATCCTAACATTGCCATGAAGCCAGGGATCACACTACAAGTATTCCATACAACCATAGAGCAAGCTCTATGGATAAAACCTGGGAAGCTGCAGGATCACCCTAAGGGGATGCAACTTTTTAATTTCTAATATTAAGCAACAAACCACAAGGGAAACTGACTGACCAGTAAGTTTCCCTTCAGATTTATTGCTTAACATTTCTATCAACTTACAAAAAGTGCAATTTGTAGTTCTTTTAAAAATGTTCAATAGAGGGCGCCATTCATTGACTACATTGGTGCACCACACTAAAAATAAACTTCCCATTAGTTATGTCAACCAATGCTAAATGCTAAATATTAAAAACTACTCAAAAAATATTTTAAAGTCGCTCAGCCTTTTGAAATCCAATCATATACAAGTATATACTGACTGACAACAAAAGTTTTTTTGTTATGGGTTTGTTTGTTTTTTTCAATTTTTAGGAGGTCAGCTTTAGAATTTTTGAGCTATGCTTATCCAAAATTGAAACACCCCTGAAAAAGTATTTGGCCAGACTCCATCTTGGAAAAAGAACCCTACACTTTTCAGCAAAATAGGGCCAAAATGCTCCAGTCTAAAGCAAGCTTCAGAGGCACAATATTGAACACATTTTCAACAATTCTTAAAAGCCTCGACCTTCACATCTTTGGTTTACAGAAAAAGTTGTGGGTTTTGGTTCTGTTCATGGGGCTAATTGAGGCATGATTTTCTCTCTATTTAGTGTAGCGCACCCACATGCTCATCATCGTTGAGTTTTGGTAGGCCTACTCATGTTTAGGTATAAAGTACATTTTTGACAGTCTCCTTTGCAAGAAAATGTCTGCTGCCCTCTTGTGGTCCCTCACATAGTAAAAAGAAATGACAAACAAGCTGTTATTGAATTCAACATTCACTTAATTTGGAATGCTCTCAATTTTAAAAAGACAAAGAAAGTTTTTTAGAGATGTCTTGAAGTCTCTCTTTTCTCTTCTAAATTGTTGATTTCCCGAACAAGTTAAGTCTAGAAAACAATATTAACCAATTAGAGTTATAGAATTTGAACCTGCATGTTAACCGCCAAATGTTGTCATTAACAAATAATGTCCGAGCTGACTTGTCACTTGGACAAAGAGACTTGTGACTTGATTTGGACTTGCAGCCATCTCTGGACGGTTAAATCCATCCAACTCGGGCAAAACCAGGGAAAAAGACTGTAGAGCTAGTTAAGGTTAAATATTTCCTTCTGTTTTTTTCTCTGTGGTAGATATGATGTTCCAGATCGACTTACAGGGATTGATGGGCTTCATGAACTTCAGAACCTCAACCCTAACAGAAAGTGGAACTTTGTTGAGGTAGCCTTCTCCAACTCTATTTTTATTCATTTTGTTTTTTGTTTTTCATAAACAAACAAACAAACAAAAACAAACATTAATACTTCGACAAATTTCCAAAATGTTTATCGTTTACTGTTTTGGAGACCTATGCACAATTTTATAGAGCTGTCTAAGCACAAAAAGTAGCCAAGCACAACAAAATTATGCTTACCCGAATAAGGTTACCAGCCAAATTGCCAATTCACATGTACCATCTGCAAATGGTATCCTGCTCACTTTTGCTTAGTAGAAATATTTTAAGCACTTTTTATGCTTCTAAGCACAAAATTGTTAAGCAGAAAAATATTGCTTGACAAACTTTTTTGCTAAGCAGAAATTTACAGGGAACCAGTTGTGAGCAGTGTACATTACATGGTAATTTGACCGGTAACCCATTTTTGCCAAGGAAGACTTTTTTTGTGCTTGACAGCTTAATGACACGGGGCCCAGGTGCCAATTTAGGGAAGTCTGTAAGCAGAAGATTTGTGCTTACAGAGTGGCCCTTAGCTAGCCCCACTAGTGTGGCAAGGATTTTTGACATCAGTTGAATCCTTAGCCACACGTCCAAGCCTATCTTTTGTGCAGCTCGTCCCCCAATCCGCCGCACCGAAACCTAACGGGTGCTGCGCTGGATTTTAACCAACTAAATGTGTCCACGTACCTATTAGCTTCCCTCCGGTACTTTGGCTGTTGAAGTTACTAACCTTATTAAGAGCAAATAATCATTTGAATTTTGCTCAAAATCACTCCACACAAACAGATATTGGCTAGCGATCGGGGCCATTTTGATTACCCAGAATGCAATGCCATTGCAAAATACATCACGGGTGGCGCGAGAGTGCAAAAACAATTCAGTATGGCTGTTTCACGTGACAGCTACAGCTAATGAAATAGCTTAGAATACAGAATGCATGGAGTCAGAAAAAGTGCATGCACCAAATCTAGATGCATGGCATCGGTTGCATGCACGCATAGTTTGGTAAGTGCACTTTTTCTGACTCCATTCTGAAATTGTTTTTGCACTCTCGCGCCACCCGTGACTTCGTGATGCATTGCATTCTGGGTAATCAAAATGGCCCCGTTCGCTAGCCGATATCTGTTTGTGTGGAGTAATTTTGAGCAAAATACAAATGATTATTTGGCCTTAATAAGGGTAGTAACTTCAACAGCCAAAGTACCAGAGGGAAGCTAAGAGGTACGTGGACACATTTAGTTGGTTAAAATCCAGCGCCGCACCCGTTAGGTTTCGGTGCGGCGGATTGGGGGACGAGCTGCACAAAAGATAGGCTTGGACGTGTGGCTAAGGATTCAACCGATGTCAAAAATCCTTGCCACACTAGCCCTTAGCATAGTTTCTATTTCATAACCACTGCTCACCATAAGCAAAACATAAGACACGCTAACTTGCTGGTAGTTCTTGTAAGCAGATGAGTTACGCACCAATGCATATCAATTGTGAATGCTTACTTAACCATCAAATCCTCTTCATCGTTTATGAAATACTCAAAAATTTGCTGACCAGTAAAACTCCATCAAACTGGTCTTAAAGGGGCTGTGTCGCCATGATGATAGCAGTAAATGGAATAACCCAGTTACTACCGTGCGTGCACGCCGGCGGTCACTTCACAGTTTGACAAAGATGGCACCCTTTGTGATTTGACCACTTGATATGATCACATGCAAAATCCAAGACATAAACTGTTATTTTTCTGTGAACAAAACTCGTCTACTGAATTTGGAGAAATATTCACAGGTTGGGGCAAGTTCGCGCAAGGACAATTGTCAACTATTGTTCGACTAACTTCACCCGAACGCTGTTTAGTCACCTATGGTTAGTCAACACTAGTCAACTATTTGGAACCAGCCTACTGACGGTGGTCGCTCAATGGTTGCTTCGCTGGTTATCACAGGATTCGTTCGTTCTTAACCATGACAAACTGCACGGGAACCACGAAAAAAAAATTAAAACAATGGCGGAATCGGCGGAGGAGAAGATGTGAGTAGGCCTATGCTTATAACAATGCAAACATATTACTGGAGGCCGCCACGTTGACATTACACAATTTGGCTCACGCTAGTTCGACTAGAGTCGTTCGCGCTTTAATATTAAAGTGCATGCGCACTGTTAGACACAAACCAACCATTGGTTGACGATGGTTTCTGCACGAACTTGCCCCTTGCTTTATATATAGTTCATACATTGGAATCTAGAGGATGACAGTTAATAGACCTCTGTTTATAGGCCACCATTGCTTAGCGCAAACATTGGATGTGCGCCATGCACAAATCTCAGCCAATGGAAAGTCTTTCTTTGACCTCGCTGAGAATGCTTTTTAAGCTTGTGACATCACAAGCAAAGGGGTCTTAAAAGGGGTCTTATTTACCCTTCCAAAAGTCAATGACGTAATATGCGTGTGGGTTGGTTTTTTTCAGGTGAATGTAACGTTTGAAGAGTTGCAGAGGCTGAGGTACGTCAATATGCTCATTCACCAGCAGCCGATTTCACGAAACTTTACACAACTGCGTTGGTCTACATGCGCCACATTTTATTGCATAAATGGCCCAACTTACGCACTTTAGGTTGCACAAGTGAATTTATGCAGTTGTGTAAAGTTTTGTGAAATTGGCTGTCAGGACCAACTTTTTAGAGCCGCTTAAATCTAGCAGTATCCAGGGCCAATCAATGCAGCTTAATTTTCGGATTACATCTTCACTATTTACATGTATATAATTAATTGGTGTAAAGGTAGAACACAAATAATGTTCTTTATCCCCCATGCAAAGTTAACATCTATTAAAGGGGCTATGTCGTTGTGATTATAGTGGTAAATGGAAGTGCTGGCAGTCGAATCATAGTTTGACAAAGACGGCACTCTTTGTTTTTTGACACAAGCGTGTGCGTGTGCAGTATCTGGGTGAGAGTTCATCTTTCCATGTACAGCCACAGGCCTGCTATAATCATGGTGACACAGCCCCTTTAAAATCGTTGTGATACCCGCTGCATTAGCATAGGACTTGAACTGCCTCTAGTTGGTAAGACATCTGCTCTAGAATGACAAAGGTCGTGGGTTCGAATCCCAAGCGAGTAATATGCCTGTGTACCTTCTTTTTTCACAGGGAAGGTACTGAGCATACAGTGCTTAAAATACATCAGTGTATGGGTAAAAAAAAACAAATAATATACCTACTGTTATGATAGATGAGATGGTCAGGATTGGTATAGGATAGATGTGGGATCGATGTTGATGTCGGAGGATGAAGCAAATTTACTTACTTAGAAAAACAATGTTTTTGTATGGCCAGCAAATGGCGAGTTTAAAAAACAAATCTTTGACAGATTTATCGGCTTTTTTCTTGGCTGTAATTGATTTATCCTCTGTGCTATCAAAATCTACCATCCAGGCGTGAGAGAATCGGTGATCTTGTCTACCCTTTACAATCAGTCATGGACGACAGCATCGGCTGTGCCATTTGGTTTGCGGCCAGAGGAATGGGCAGAATGACCACTTCCAGTCTTGATGATTATCAATCTCCTGCCAAGGTAAAAAGGCTACTTTTTCCCTTATTGCCTTAACAATTATTTGGCGTAGCGGGCCGAGAATAGTTTGGGTCGGTAGGTCGGATTTTAATTTGTGTATTTTATTTTTTATATATGCTTTAATTAGCGTGTCGTGGCCGAGCGGTTTAGTGCACCAAACTTGAGCTCTGGTGTTGGTTGGAGTCCCGGTCTTGACACTTGTGTCCTTAAGCAAGACACTTAACCATTATTACTTCGTCCGTCAGATGGGACATCAAGCCGTAGTATAGGTCCCATGTGTTGTGTAATGCACGTAAAAGAACCCAGTTACACTTATCCTTAAGAGAAGGGGTTTGCCCCGGTGTTTCTGGCGATGTTGTCAGCAGATTGCTCTGCAATAAATGACAAATAAAACCACAAATAAACACATAGCTCTGCTTATCCTGTTGTCAAACAAACAATGAGTGCTTAGGGGTTTGATAAAGCGCTATATAAGAACCCAGTATTGTTATTAATCCATCTGGTAAACCAATTGTTATTGCAAAATAATGGCACACAGAAGAACCCAAGAGATACAATGTTTTACTTGTATTCTTTTAAGGGTGGGTGTGCACAACATAATGGTAAGAGTGAAAATAAGAAAGTTCCCATATTTTGCACTTAACTAAAACTGTATAAAAACGGTCATGGTGGAAAACTTCCAGGCCTTGATCTTAACCGAGGCCACCGAGGCCATTGGCCTCATGCCCTGTCGAGTTGGCCAGCATGCCCTTCAGAAAAATTGCACTGTCACTACCAACTTGGCCAGCATGCCCTTGTACAATTTCTCTGATTTGGCCAGCAAAGGCCTGCCCCTGTTTTTCTTAAGATCGAGGCCTGAACTTCCCTTTAAATAGTTTGCTTGAAGTGCTATAGTTTTTTGAGGAATGAGTAAAAACAAGTGGTTTTGATCTTCCAAGTCCAAAACTTGATTGTTGAAAACAGAGAAAACATGTAAAAACAATTTTTTTTTTTATTACTATTTTCTTGTGACTGCGATGACTGATTGGGTCTCAAAGACGCCCATTCGTCAACGTGCGACAAACAAATTCGTGCCACGGAAGATCAACTCTGACCGGCACAGGCATTGTATGTAAACTATGAAAGGGTACATGATCGTTTTGTGCCACAGAAACAGCTGTCGGGTAATGGTTGACGAGCGGGCGTCTTTAAACTTTCACAGCTTCGTTATTTCATGTAAATGTTGGGTCAGGTCAAGTGTGGAACATGGTTTTTTTCGGGCAGTAACCAATGTTGTCCACCTGCTTTTAATCAGCTCTTCCATCTCTCATCTAAGACATTTACCCTTCTGCGATTTCCGCCATTATGCGTTCTTCTCTTCTCATGTATGCCTAACTAAAAGTCTAGTGCCAGTAAATGGATACAAACTTACCTATACATACATTATTTATACCATACTGTTTATTCGCAAATGGGTCTAAGCACCATCAGAGACTACTGTCATGCGGCAGGAAAATAAGATACAAAAACACTCAAGAAGAGACAAAATTAAAGTTAGTACGAAACAAGATATGTGTTCAGCAGCTTCTTGAGAACCAGCTTTCACTTATGAAGAGTGGGAGCTTGTTCCAAAAGTAATAGTAGTAGTCCCGGCCGATTTCCTACCTCCCCGGGTAGTACTTAATAAGCAGTTCTTTTCAGAGCTGAGGCGTCCCCCCGAATTCTGAAATCTACTCCGCGGTCGTAGAATAATAACAGGATAAGTTCTCACCAGAACAATGTACTGTATATAGCAAAGTAGATGTAATCACATGGTGTTACCTCAAACCAAATATACGTGTTGCAAACAGTCGAATAGAGTGAGTGAGGTGGTAAAAATTCAAATTGAAGGTTGAAGCAAAATGCACCCAGTCTGCATACTGACGAGATCGCAGCGCTCACAATTGCTCCATTTCCACATCATCCAAATTGAGAGTTCTTGATTTGTGGAGGTCAAGATAAAGTTTGTAAATGACACAAAATGAAGTAGGTTTTTTTTTTCCCCTTTATTGCTAATCTTCACTGTGGGGTGATAATTTGGGCAAAAAATGAGCAAGGTGGTCAGTCAGTGACCACCTTGCTCATCTTACTTGTCACTGAAAGTAGCAAGGTGTGCCACCTCACGTTTGAGTAGGTGGTTGAAACACTGCGGCTGGCTGCATGTTTTAAGGCCTAATTATGGTCTCCCGTTCAAGAGCTATATAACTAAAGATAATTTGCATACCCATTCCCTCGATGAATTATGTGAGTGCTGTAGGAATTATTATGGGCTGTAGGATGAACATACAAAATTCTCTTTATACTAGGGGAACAAATCAATTAGTTGGTGTTACGCTGCAATTTGAAAGTCTTTTCCCTCTTTAACCATACGATCTGCTTTTACTTGATATTTTAACTATTATTGGGTCGGGATTGGATTTAGACTAACGACCAACATACAAAAGCGAGCATCATATAACATCCACAAATATCCTTGATTGGAGGATTGTAGTTTGGAACTAGTAAACAATAAATCAGCTGAAATTAAACCTGTTGTGACCCCCCCCCCCCCCCCCCCCTTTTTCATAGTTCAGCAGTTCCTATAATTGAGCTGTGCTTCTAAAAGCCTTCATTATGTCAGTTAACTTTTTCCACTCCACTAAGTCCGTTTATGGCTGCACGAGAACAACTGAAATGGACGACAAAGCCATTTATGGCCTTAATTTTGTACAACATCAAACGACAAACAAAAGCGATTCGGTCCATTTGCGTCCAGAAATTCCAGAGGCAATGAGTTAAGCATTGGGTAAGCCTCACTACCGTATGTAAGCCTCCGTTGACTAATTGACCAAAAAAGTACTTCTCCTGACTTCCATCGGCAGTTCCCAATCCCCTAATGCCCTTTTCTTACAGATGAATGCACATCAAATTCTTTGCTGATGCATGCATCCATTCATCCTTGAATATTTACTGCAGCTCATCTTAAATTATTTTAAATTTCCTTGATATTCAATCGAGATGGTGTTGTAGTATCTAACCTCGCGTTACTCTTTGCAAAATTTGGTCACTGAATGTCCGAAAAAAAATGGGTCCGTACATTCCACACTGGAATGTGTCATTAGTTCAAAAGTCAAATTCAATGTCGTTTCAATTGAATATCATGGAAACTCAGGAATGAATTAAACATTCCTTGTGCAAAAGTACACAGACCCATTTGATAGATGTTAATATTTGCATCGGGGGAATGAATATCAATTTCAATTTGCCTTTCACCGATGTGTGTAAGCACTGTATACTCAGTGCTTTCGAGTCCTGTGGAAAAAAATCCACAGGCAACTCGGGTGGGATTCGAACCAACGACTCCCGCATGACTAGAGCAGATGTCTTAACCACTAGACCACCGAGCACGCCCGGTGATGCTTTTTCCACAGGACTCGAAAGCACTGAGTATACAGTGCTTAACACACATCGGTGAAAGGCAAATTGAAATTTATATTCATTCCCCCAATGCAAATATTGACATCTATCAAATTGTTTGCGGTACCTGCCGCCAATAATACTGGATTCAAACTGGCCCCTCATCACCGGGCGTGCTCGGTGGTCTAGTGGTTAAGACATCTGCTCTAGTCATGCGGGAGTCGTGGGTTCGAATCCCACCCGAGTTGCCTGTGGATTTTTTTCCACAGGACTCGAAAGCACTAAGTATACAGTGCTTGCACACATCGGTGAAAGGCAAATTGAAATTTATACACAGACCCACCTACTCCAAATGAGACGCCATTTGGACGTTTTTGGATGTTAACAAATTCCTTACTGGAAGGGTATCAAATACAATGGCACCTTACACTCATTTTTTAGCGTGAGTTTAGACACTTGTAATTTGTCTCTCCCTCTTTCATAAGGACTCTATCTGTTGGAAAATGAGTGCATCACGAAACCGAATTGGACCTAAGAGCCCCTCTATAAAAAGATCAGTGACCACTGAGACATGACGTCCATTTCACTAGAGTAGAATACTATTGATTTTGCAGATACTTGCAGATGACCCCCCCCCCCCAAGAAATCAGATAATTTTTTGGTGGGCCCTGTTCAATTCTGAAAGGGGAAATCACATTTTAGCATGCCGTGCTTCGTTAGTGAGTGAAGGTAAAATAAAACACAATATTCAGGGTTTTTCCCCTCCAAATTACACCGTTCAATGATTTTTGCGACACATGCTGCTTTTCGGGGTTCAAACCTGAGTGGTTTGACCGATTAAAAGACATCTGCTCAAGGATTCACAAGGTCTCGGGTTTTAATCCATTCATGGAACAGATGTAGGTGTTTCCATGGGAGGTTCGTACACTGCATTTTCTAACAACAGCATCGAAGGTCGATCAAGAATTAATGTTCATAATTCCTGACGTGAGATCGAATGATTTTTGTTCCACATTGGTTACTGAAGACCATTGGTTACAAAAGGAATGAGAGGGAAGACGATGCAAAAGCAGTTGCAGACTGCTCTACCAACCGAAAAGGCCTGCAGTCGATTTCACAAAGCGCTCAGCTCAATCTTAAGATCAGTAAATCGGTCAAGGACTGCAACAGAATACCACAACTAGTTGGTCGAGAGTTTAATCAAGGAGGCAGCCAAGATCTGGGCCCAATTTCATAGAGCTGTTCAAGCCCAAGAAGTAGCTTAGCACCAACAAAATGATGCTAACCAGAATAAGGCTACCAGCCAAAATACCATATCACGCGTACGATTTGTGACTGGTATCCTGCTTGTTTTTGCTTAGCAGAAAAATGTTAAGCACCATTGTCTGCTTCAGTGGCTCTATGAAATTGGGCCTTGGACCCAATTTCATGGCTCTGCTTACCAAGGAATTCTTCGCTTACAATCCATAGAATTATTTGCTTTTACATGGCTTCCGTAAGCACATAATTCCACAATAAGCAGAGCCATGATATTGGGCTATACTTAGAAGCTAAGCCCAATTTCATAGAGCTGCTTAAGCACAAAAAGTAGCTAAGCCCAACAAAAAAAATGCCTACCCGGATAAGATTACCAGCCAACATACCATTTCACATGAAGCAGTCGTTTGGAATGGTTTGAAAGGACGCCATTACCAAAATTAGGGATTCAGAAATGGAAGGTTTTGTGAAGTTCCAGTTAAACTTAAAGGGACACATTGCCTTCAAATCTCTTCAAATGTTGCTGTTTGAAATTGCCCCTTGATCCTTTTGAAGAGTTGTTCATGCATGAAAATACATATAGTGTGGTAATTAGTGAGAAGTGATACAAAAAAACATGCATTTGCCTCTAGAAACACAATAAGGGAAAACACACTCTAAATATAGAAACATACAGTCCGCCCTTTTGTGGAGTCTAAAATGTGGTTCTACAAGATGGCGGAAAATGTTCTGTCCCGTAACTAAACAAAAACTACGCAACTACATGAGACATTCATGTGAATCATCCAGCCATATTCATTGCATTACAAATGTTTGGTATAGCCCAAAAGCAAACAGTACGAAGGCAATGTGTCCCTTTTTAAAACAAAAGAAAAATTTGTCACAGTGCCAGATTATTTTTGATACTTTTTGTTCTCTCCTCCATGTCCTCCCCTGTTAGAATATAAGAAATAAATATTGAATATGTTTCCTGTCTCTTGTTATGATCTTTTCTTTTCAATGGATTCAGTGTTTTGCAAATACTGAATCCTAAATACCCCCCCCCCCCCACCCCTGCTATTTGACTGGAAGTCTTTGATTTTTTTAATCGCGTGAAATAGTTTTGAAGCGTAGGCGTCAGGTTTTTCAGTATGTTTTGTTTTTTATGAAATGCGTCCATATCTATACAGAATAAATAATATTATGAACCATTTTTCACAGACTGAAACATGGCGCTTTAAAAGTCAAGTACACTTGATGTACATGTTTGGCTTTGGGGCTGTTTTTTAATTCATCAATATTATAAGAATGAACTTGCATCCAAGGAAGCAATAATATCTGAAAAAGTTCTCTTCCTTTTATTGTAGGCTATTTTTTACAATGACGGTAAAAAACATTTAGTCGATTTCCCTTCCCTGTCTGCTTTAGGTAGTTTTAGTCGGCATGGGAGCTGACGAGCAGTTTGCTGGCTACTCCAGACACAGAACCAAATTCAGGTAAGGACTTGTCTTTACCATATTAACAAATATCAATAATTAATTGTAAACTACAAGGTTATTATGGCACTGGCCAGTGTGCCTTCTCGTGCATGTCTAGTTATAATAAATTTTTAATAGCTATTGATTTTGTATTTTCTCTATTTCTTTTTTTAATGAACTTTTTAATTTGTATTTGAAGAGCCTTGGGTTGGTGCGGCCTTGTTGAGGAGATTAAGATGGAGGTTGGTAGGATCGCAACAAGAAACCTTGGCAGGGATGACAGGTAAATTGTGGATTTGTTTAGAAGAAAGTAATCGCTACAGAAGCCCCAGCAATAATTGATCTTGGTAGGGCAAGGTTTTCTCCCACTATGCTTGTTCTGTGGGTAGATGCAGCCGGAGTGGAACATTCTAATGCGCATTTTGTTTTTAACCAATATAAAGTGGCTGGGGTTTGAGGCTTGATCAACAAGCACTGGAGCATAGGACGCCCTCAGCAACATCCTTAGCCCCCAGCCGTAGCCGCAACCGCCATTTACAGGAATGGTAACAAATAAACAATAGAAATTAAATACAGTTATTAAGAGATTACAAATTTTTTTAAATGATATAAAATTTAGACAAAACATACACAATGGCATTATATGCACAAGCATTACAAAGCACCGACAAAAAACAACACAACAAAATGATATACACTAACAGGAATGGGGAAGAACGGGTAATTTGGGTTAATGAGGTAGGTGGGGGGGGTGAGGTAGGGACACGTGATGGACAGGGGGAAGGCAGGGACAGTAGGTGGGCGGGGGGGGTGGGGGGGTAGGTAAGTTAGACGGGGGCCTAGGTAGGGAACTTAGAGGTTGGGCAAAGGAGGTTGATGGGTAAGGGAAAGGTTGGCAGGGGAAGGACAGGTAAGGGAGGAGGTCAGAGGTAGGGATAGCGGGTAAAACGTCAATAAAAAAATAAGACGAATTTTGAAAAAAAATCTAAAAACAGTGCAATTAAACAAAAATAAAATCAAGCACTGAGACATCTGTAAACTTCCCGTCGAAAGCCATTGACAGTGAGAGCTGCAAGCATGTCACATCTCTCATGGAATTCATTATATAAAACAGAAATTCTGGAGATAAAACCACGCTTTGTGACATCAACATGGCTCCTGGGGACATGAAGAATGTGTTAGATAGATGTTAATATTTGCATCGGGGGAATGAATATCAATTTCAATTTGCCTTACACTGATGTGTGATAAGCACTGTATACTCAGTGCTTTCGAGTCCTGTGGGAAAAAAATCCACAGGCAACTCGGGTGGGATTCGAACCCACGACTCCCGCATGACTAGAGCAGATGTCTTAACCACTGGACCACCGAGCACGCCCGGTGACGAGGGGCCAGTTCGAATCCAGTATTATTTGCATTGGGGGAATGCTTGCTTAGCAGAAAAAATATACTCTGCACCATTTTCTTTTCTTCACTCGTCCATGCTTCTGGCACTGCACTATGTCGCATTGTCTACCCGGTGAAGTTAAAAGCCACCTCTGCCACGTTGTTTACCCACAGGCAGGTTTGTCAATAATTGCACAAAACGCCAAGGTTAATTATGTTTTATACCTGTTTCATTTTGCTGTTATTTGCAGGATCATCTCCGATCACGGCCATGAAGCACGTTTCCCGTACCTTGATGAGGCAGCGGTTAATTACCTTAATGGTCTGCCCATTTGTCTTAAGGTTGGTCATTGTGATTTTTATTAGCAGGGCCTTGGCAAGACGGGGTCTGTTCGGGGAGAGAAGACCAATCTCCCTCACTAATCAACTCAACTAGACAAAGTGCTCATCCAGCACTAATTTCAGTCAGAGTTCTAGGTTTGCCCGCAGAGAATTAATTGCGACTCTTTTAGGCACTCTGTAAAGCTTATGCACATGCACTAGTCTATTGGTCCTAGCATTCAACAACCAAGTAGCCTATTTTATTTTCTTCTTTTTTTGTGGACAAGTAGAGTCTCTGGGAACAGCTTTTACAATTTTACACCAGCAAAAAGTCCAATCTCTGAATGTTAATATAAAACAGCATTTAGATTAGCCCTCCAAGAAAGGTGTTTTAAACAAAATTTGCCCCTTGGAAAATCCGTAAAATTGTTATTGAATAGCCTCAGAAAAAGACATTTATGTCAAAGACTTTTCCTTATTGAAGTCGGCCTTTATCCTTTTAGTAAATCATTGCGCCACACGCGCGTGCATCTGCTGCATGTCCCAAAGTGAGTGCTGCTTTTGGCTCCAAAGCTGGCATACGTTTGTGTGTAATTTTTACCAAGAATCACACATTTCATCCATCAAAGGCGTTTCTTTTGACACAAACTTATAATTCTGAGAAGACCTCAAGTCTTTGAAGAAGATATGCAAAAGCCAAGTCCAATTATTAAACTTTATTTACATAAATCCTCATGCAGAAACTAGCTGCCGATGGGTTGTTTGTTTGTTTGTTTGTTTGTTTGTTTGTTTGTTGGGTTGTTTGTTTGTTTGTTTGTTTGTTTGTTTGTTTGTTTGTTTGTTTGTTTGTTTGTTTGTTTGTTTGTTTGTTTGTTTGTTTGTTGGGTTGTTTGTTTGTTGGGTTGTTTGTTTGTTTGTTTGTTTGTTTGTTTGTTGGGTTGTTTGTTTGTTTGTTTGTTGGGTTGGTTTGTTGGTTTGTTGGTTTGTTGGTTTGTTGGTTTGTTGGTTTGTTGGTTTGTTTGTTTTGTTTGTTTGTTTGTTTGTTTGTTTGTTGGGTTGTTTGTTTGTTTGTTTGTTTGTTTGTTGGGTTGTTGGGTTGTTTGTTTGTTTGTTTGTTGGGTTGTTTGTTTGTTGGGATGTTTGTTTGTTGGGTTGTTTGCTTGTTTGCATGTTTGTATGTTGGGTTGTTTGATTTTTATTTTGTTGTGTTTTGGTGGGGTTTTTTTAGGTGAAATGGGGGCTGATTGTTACAGAACAAGTTTGTTTCTCAGCGTTGAGTGAGGAAGATAAATACTTTCAGCATGATACACAAATTAATTTTTATTGTTACTGCCACCGCCATGAGGGGGGGGGGGGGAGAGACGGCAAGTTGACTCATAATTTAAAATTATAAATTGCTTGTGATATTTTGGAGAGATATAATATTCACATATGTGTAGCTATTCAAGGAAATTTCTGACTCTCCGTTTCACATCAATAAAATCATTTTACCAACGAAAGGGAATTTAATCGAATATCTGGGGTTTTTTTTTTGTTTCTTGATGGACCAATACAATGGCAATTTACCCATTTCTTTCACCATCCAAACAGACCAATGGTTATTTATATACATTTTTTGTAATGATATTAAATCATAAAGGTCATGCAACCATTACTAACGTCTTTGGTCATTCCATCTCGTCTGGATGTAGACTCATAATCAAAGTTATCGGAGTTCAATTTATTGATTTGGTTTTTTATTACGTTAGTTTTCAACGAGAATTCTGCAGTTTTTGCTCTCTTTTGTCCTTAATTTAATTTGTTTTGTAACTCAAAATGGCTGTCGAAGGTCACAAAGTTTGAAAGAAACTGCGATTGTTTTGGTCCATCAAGAAACAATAAAGAAAAACCCAGATATTCGATTAAATTCCCTTTCGTTGGTAAAATGGTTTTATTGATGTGAAACGGAGAGTTTGAGTGAGAAAAATAATAGTAGAGTCTGCTTCTAGAGGCCTTCCTGTTGGCAGAATTTACAGAAGGGCTCTGAAAGAATCCTGTGTTTTGAATTGTCTCCGGTCCCTTTCAAAAGATTTCCCTCGGAGTAATTTCAGGAAGACATTTTATGTGGCACAACAATGAAATGTGCGGTTGTACAGAGATACATTGTGTACTAAGTGAGCTTTTTCTTGTCACCAACTTAATTTTATTCTCTTAATGTTTACTAAAAATCAATGATTAATGCACATTCAAAGTGTGTTTTCACAGGAATTTAATTACTGAGACAAAACTGTTTTCTGTCTGGGCAGGCACTAGTACAATTAAGAGAGAGACAAAAAAAACAGGAAGAAATTTAATACTGGAAAATTGTGTGGAAAGCGGAGCGGGGCCCTGGCTGGGGCTGATGTTGTTTTAATAATGACGGATAACAGACTCACAGGGAGTGCAATGTGTTTGATGATTCTACTTTGAATCGTTGCCTTCGTGCCAATACTTATACATATATGTATGTTTAGTAGAGTTGGTTTGATCTTTTAAAAATAACTTCCCTCAATCTTTTTGTTTGTTCAGTATTTGGTCTGTTTGTATCATGCCCATAAGTATGAGGAGGAACAGTGGAAACGCACAAGTGTGTACGCGCCACACACAACTGTCAGCTCACTGGGGCACTTTGACCTCAGTGAGGGCGCTGTTTGAGCTCGTGACGTCAAGTGCAATGGGCCTATTTGTAATGTAGTTTAATAATTTTACAGTGCTCAGTTCTGCAATTATAAAGCAGGTGGTTTCATTTTGCAATAAGCCGTTTGCGAGTTAGATTTGAATAATGTCTGGTACATTGACTTGCTCAGTCACAAAATACTGCTTAAATTTGAATTCCTCAGACTATAGAGACAGTTGCTACATCACATGGTTCGGGGCAAGCTTTTGTAAAGCAACCTACAGATGAGCAAACCCTGGTACCGTGTGTGGCGGCTGAGCAATAGACCTTTATCATTGTCCCACCATCTTGATTTTCTCCCATTCAAACCAATGTAACCAAACCGAGGCTGGAAGGGCAAATAGTCTGGTTCCTTTTTGTACAATAAATATTAGCATCTATTACTGTTATTGGATACGGGGAACATGACCAAGATGGTTGCAGCATGATAAAGGTCTATTTAGTGCATCAGACTCAAGTTCTGGTTGCCCCAGTCATCAGAGTGTGTATTCGAATCAATCGCATGACACTGAGCAAGTGAGGGCAGAGTTGGTTCATGTGATTGATTTTAGCTTGGTGCTACATACTGGGTAGCACCATAGAGTAAGAGAAATTCCCTTTCGTTGGTAAAATGGTTTTATTGATGTGAAACGGAGAGTTTGAGTGAGAAAAATAATAGTAGAGTCTGTTTCTAGAAGCCTTCCTGTTGGCAGAATTTACAGAAGGGGCTCTGAAAGAATCCTGTGTTTTGAATTGTCTCCGGTCCCTTTCAAAAGATTTCCCTCGGAGTAATTTCAGGAAGACATTTTATGTGGCACAACAATGAAATGTGCGGTTGTACAGAGATACATTGTGTACTAAGTGAGCTTTTTCTTGTCACCAACTTAATTTTATTCTCTTAATGTTTACTAAAAATCAATGATTAATGCACATTCAAAGTGTGTTTTCACTGGAATTTAATTACTGAGACAAAACTGTTTTCTGTCTGGGCAGGCACTAGTACAATTAAGAGAGAGACAAAAAAAACAGGAAGAAATTTAATACTGGAAAATTGTGTGGAAAGCGGAGCGGGGGCCTGGCTGGGGCTGATGTTGTTTTAATAATGACGGATAACAGACTCACAGGGAGTGCAATGTGTTTGATGATTCTACTTTGAAGCGTTGCCTTCGTGCCAATACTTATACATATATGTATGTTTAGTAGAGTTGGTTTGATCTTTTAAAAATAACTTCCCTCAATCTTTTTGTTTGTTCAGTATTTGGTCTGTTTGTATCATGCCCATAAGTATGAGGAGGAACAGTGGAAACGCACAAGTGTGTACGCGCCACACACAACTGTCAGCTCACTGGGGCACTTTGACCTCAGTGAGGGCGCTGTTTGAGCTCGTGACGTCAAGTGCGATGGGCCTATTTGTAATGTAGTTTAATAATTTTACAGTGCTCAGTTCTGCAATTATAAAGCAGGTGGTTTCATTTTGCAATAAGCCGTTTGCGAGTTAGATTTGAATAATGTCTGGTACATTGACTTGCTCAGTCACAAAATACTGCTTAAATTTGAATTCCTCAGACTATAGAGACAGTTGCTACATCACATGGTTCGGGGCAAGCTTTTGTAAAGCAACCTACAGATGAGCAAACCCTGGTACCGTGTGTGGCGGCTGAGCAATAGACCTTTATCATTGTCCCACCATCTTGATTTTCTCCCATTCAAACCAATGTAACCAAACCGAGGCTGGAAGGGCAAATAGTCTGGTTCCTTTTTGTACAATAAATATTAGCATCTATTACTGTTATTGGATACGGGGAACATGACCAAGATGGTTGCAGCATGATAAAGGTCTATTTAGTGCATCAGACTCAAGTTCTGGTTGCCCCAGTCATTAGAGTGTGTATTCGAATCCCAGTCATGACACTGAGCAAGTGAGGGCAGAGTTGGTTCATGCGATTGATTTTAGCTTGGTGCTACATACTGGGTAGCACCATAGAGCACAGGCTGTATACTCCCAAGAGAGCTGAGATGGTTTAAGTTATAAAATAAATGACCCAGTGACCAGGGGTAATAATGTACGAGCGCCATGAGCATCACCGAGGGACAGATTTGAGCGCTATATTATAAGCAGCCATTGTTTTTATTATATTATACCCTTGTGCCGTATATATTCATTCGGAATTGTGTATAGGGTGTTCACCGTCTCTACAAAACTACACAAAAGCTTGCCCCAAACCATGTTACTGACTCTGTAGTCTGAGGTATTTAATTTAAAGCAGTCACTTTTGACAAAAGAAGTCATTGTACCAGACATTATTCAAATCTAACTCGCAAATGGCTTGGAGTTTTGCCGTCCTTTGCAGAAAAAATCTTAACGCTGACAGCAAGGAACTCTGAGCTTTTATCACTTTTATTAATTTTCACCCCAAAAATGACCTCTTTTGCATTTTTTTTCCAGGCTGATTTGAGATTGCCCAGGGGCTTTGGAGAGAAGCTCCTTCTGCGAGTAGCTGCTAGAGCCTTGGGTCTTGGGGCATCAGCTTCTCTTCCTAAAAGGGCCATCCAGTTTGGTTCCCGCATCGCTAAAATGGAGAACTCTAAGGAAAAGGCATCTCATGTGTGTACCAGACTACTGGAAGGATAAGGTTGTTCCCAATACCATCCTCTTTCTCAGGCTGTGTCTGAACTTGCGACTTTGGCTATGGCTATGGCTGTGGCTGTTGGCTGTGGCTGTTGGCTGTTGGCTGTCGGCTGTCGGCTGTCGGCTGTCGGCCTTCGGCTGTGGGCTGTGGGCTGTTGGCTGTTGGCTGTCGGCTGTCGGCTGTCGGCTGTCGGCAGTCGGCTGTTGGCTGTCGGCCTTCGGCCTTCGGCTGTGGGCTGTGGGCTGTCGGCTGTCGGCCTTCGGCTGTGGGCTGTGGGCTGTCGGCTGTCGACCTTCGGCTGTGGGCTGTCGGCTGTCGGCTGTCGGCTGTCAGCTATCGGCTGTCGGCTGTCGGCTGTTAATGGCTGTCGGCTGTCGCCTGTTAGCTGTTGGCTGTTGGCTGTGCTTGGTGGCTGGTGATTGTCGGTTGTGAGCTGTCGGCTGCTGGCTACTGGTTGTTGGCTGTTGGCTTTTGAAGCCTTGTCATTGGTCTGGCCATAGCCTCTGGCGAAAGCCATCATTTTGGACGAGGCCAAAGGTTTTTTTTATTGCAATAAATACATATCGTTTAAGTTAATACTTTTTTTACTTAGTTTTAATTTATAAATGATACCGCTCTGGTAAAGGAATGGAACAGTGGTTTTAATCTCAAAGTTTAATGTAAAACAAAATAAAATACTGTCATCTTTGGAAACTCTGTGCTTGATTCCAAACCAGAGGCACACCAGTAAATATATCTGGAGCGGGAAAAAATTTGCCTGGGGGAGGAGCTTGTTCAACTGGAACATAAAAACACTACATCAGCAGGTTTCAAGGGTGTGTCATAACCCACCCCTCCCCTTCCCACCACAAGCCAAATGACTTGCTCCTTCTGGTTATAAAACAAAATCAAACATTAGGCAGGGAGCTGCTGCTGTTTACAGCACTGGTTCAACCTTGCTTTTAATGCAGCAGAAGCAGAAATCAAGGAGAACCTGACGAAGAGGGTGCCAGCAGGATATAAGATTTATTATGCAAAGTGATAATAAAATAAAACATAGTATGTATACCCGCAAATCATGTGCTCCAAATACCGGCTCATTTTGAGATTTGATGTTTTCATGCCTGTAAAAGAACTATCATCTTTTCATAGCAATTTGTAGGGCAGGAATCTTTAGTCGGTCATTTTGTGAGTTTTAAAGTCCGCGGCCAACATTGGTCCGATTGCCAACGGCCAGTAACTGCACACTGTACGACCCCAAATACATGAAATAATCAACCTGTTTAAAAGCTCAATTGGCCATTGGAGTCACAAAAAAATAGCCTAGTGAAATGAAAAAAAAAAAAAAAAACACTGTTTTGACTGTATTCAGACATCGGATTTCAGACATTGCGAGATCAGAATTTATTGTTATAGGGGCATACTTATTTTTCATAAACTATAGCAATTTAGGCACAAATATTTCAATGGAAGTTTTCCATCGTGACCATTCTGTATACCATGTAAGCCTTTTATAAATATGTGAACATTTTATAGACCATGTAACCGGTGACATCGTGTTTACAAAAGACCCACAGAGCCTGGGGTGGATTTCACAAAACTAGTCCTAACTTAGGACTAGTCCTAAGTTGTTACTTGTCCTATCAAGTTAGAACTAGTTACTCCTCCTAACTCGAGATGAGACGAGTCATAATGCTTTGTGAAATCCACCTCTGGAATTCCTGCAGGCATGATTTGTGGCAAAAAAAACACACAACCTTTTTATTTTATGGAGATTGCACTGTCTGATTTTTATCAAATTTTAATATGAAGAAAGGGGGTACATCTCAAATTTTGATCAGCTGCCACATTTATAACTCTTAAATATATGTGAACATTGTGACACAAAATGTAAAGTTGTCCATATGACCAGTGTAGTATCTCGCCTGCCAAGAACTGCCCTGGAATGTACGAGGTCGCTGTTTTTGTAAAACAAAGGTCACATGATATTTGCAATCTTACCAATGTTATGCCTACTCTGTATGTGAAAGTAGTCCCGGCCGATTTCCTACCTCCCCAGGTGTGGATTTCACAAAGTGCTAGGACTACTCTAATCTCAAGTTCGGACGTGTAACTAGTCCTAACATATAGGGCTAGTCATAAGTTAGGACTAATCCCAAGTTAGGACTAATCCCAAGTTAGGACTAGTCCCAAGTTAGGACTAGTCCTAAGTTAGGACCAGTCCTAAGTTAGGACTGTAGTTTTGTGAAATCTACCCCCTGGTTAATGTACTTAAGAAGCAGGACAGTTCTTTTCAGAACTAAGTTGTTCCCCCGAAATTCCAAAATCTACTCCGCGGTAGTATAATAAATAGCAAGACAGGTTCTCACAGGAACAGTCTACTTTGAGTAGCATAGTAGATATACACACATAGTGCTGCCACAAACTGGACAAACATTGGTTTATTGAAAGAAAGACAAATTAAAAGGGGGTTGGCATACAGCCTTTACTAATTCATCTCCTTTTACATTATGGGTTTTAGACGAACCAAACGAAGCTTAAAAGTAAGCTTAAAATGAACTAGAAGAATTCATATAATACTGATTAGCTTTTATTCCGGCGAAAGCGTACAAATGCATTATGCAGTGAGAAGCTTTACCATTATTTTACTACTTACAAGGATCCACTTTGCTGAGCTTGACTGCATTCCTGATGCAGCCAAGCTAAATGAGTTAGATTGACTCTGCCCCCCCCCCCCCCCACCAATACGATACCGCTGGCCAGTGCTGTCTAAATGGCTCAACATACCGATTGCGCGACCAATGTTTACATGTCATCACGTGACCTATTGTGGGTACTAGCGCAATGTGAATAGGCTTCTGTTATCATAATTCTCTGCGCTTTCTTTTCCTTTTCTCTTTCTTTTTTAGCCCTCACCTCGAGTGGCCCTTGTGCCTTGTGTTGGGCGACTTCCATAAAATAATTTTAAAAAACTACGTCATCTGAGCTGATGGCAAACTTCGTGCAAATACATGCCGTGACCGACAAAGTCACACCAAAAGTCGGCTTTTGGTAATAATAACACAGTTACTAAGCCATTTTATTAAAGTTGTATGTTGTGATTGATATTAATCACATTACTGTTTCATAAACCACCAAGGTATTCTACTACAAAAGAGGTTTATTTACTAGTTATGCACTTCCTTCGTCGGACGACTATTATGTAGCCACCCGCCTGTTATTTTGTTTGTAATGTAGGCCTAAATCACTGTACAAAAATGGTAAAGAACGTTTGAAAGGTGAGCATTTATACCTAGCCTTTGCGAAATTTCAAATAGGCAAAGGAATCACATAGTTTTGGAAAGCAATTTCTTTGGAGGATTCAGCTTCAAAACTTTGAAATTCTTGTGTTGAAAAGTGTGTGATCGTGGTCGTCTGGCCTAAACGTTCCGTCGTGCATCGTGCACATTTACACGTTACTTGTACAATTTTCAAGACTTGCTGGAACTGTCCTTACTGGCTTTATTCAGCCACTCGAAGGTCTCTGGTACAAACTCTGGAATAATTTTCACAGATTTCGAGAAAGAAAAGCCTCGATCGATAAAACAAATGCAACAATCATCATGTACTGACTTTCCTTTGGAGGACGTCGTGTTTGTTTACATAATACTCACAATAGGTCACGTGACACGGGTCGCGCAATCGGTCTATTTCATAGAGCTGCTGAAGCAGACAATATTGCTTAACAAGTTTCTGATAAGCAAACATAAGCAGGATACCAGTAACAAATAATATATCTGACATGTTTTGGGGCTGGTAACCTTTATCCGGGAACGCATAATTGTTTTGTGCTTAGTTACTTTTTGCTCTGGCGTGAACAAAAGTAGTGCTTTTTGTAATTAAAAAAAAGGAAATTTATCACACATTCAACAGCTCAATTCGCGCCAATAACAGGATGGGATAGGAAATGAGAAGAAATGTTCATATTTAGATGTGGGAGGGGAAAAAACCAATAGGGAAAACCCACGCAATCAGGTAGGGACTGAAAACCCAATCCACATGCAAGGCTCCAGGTCTGAGGTGGGATTTGAACCGGGGTCCACAGAGGTGAAAGACAGAGACAGAAACCACTGTGTCAACTTGATCCAAAAGCGATAGCAATGGTCGGGGGAAAAAACCATCAAGTCTTTGTAATTAATTAATTTATTAAGTGGGGGGGGGGGGGGTTGACAGCCCTTAATCAATCGCCTCAGTTGGGATATTTGAGATTTCAGAAAGGTTGCTTCATATCAAATAGATGATGAAGTCGGCCGGCATTTAGTTCAATCTGCAAACTTAGTACTCTCAGACAGCAGATTGCAAACCGCTGCGACCTTTTTTATACACTCCAAATTTGTCAATTATTGTTGGTTTTAGACGGGGTTGCACAATCTCCTTTCAGTCCGCTACGTTCCCGCTATATAAAGGAATATACCAAACGATATCGGTCGGTAAATACAACGCGAGTACATGTCAGTCCGCAGTATGATTTAATCATTGAAGCAAATTTGGACAAAAATTGGTAATCGTCAAAGACTAAAATGAACACTTTAGTTGACGTGAAACAACAAACCTGTGAAAGTTTTAAGCTCAATCGGTCATTGGAGTCACGAGAAAACAGTGGGGAAAAAAGTATATGTTGTCACTGTTTTCTAACATCGAGTTCTGATCTCACGAGGTCAAAACTAATTATTTTACTCTCTAAAAAAAACTATAACTTTTCAGCCAAAAATATGTCATGGTGAGTTTTCCACCGTGTGACCGTATTTATATCATGTGGAAATCTGTGAGCATTTTTTTTTTTTTTTTTTTTTTGCAGCCTTTCCAATGTTGTGCACACCCTTTGACGAAGATGTATTGCAAAATTTCTACCCAAGTACACCTTTAAAGCGTTTGGGTGGGTTGATCTAGCCGAGGACACGAGCTGTGACTGCTATACAAGTAACGCATGAGCGGTAACTTTGTTCTTACCTTTACCATTATACGATAATTAAGTTTCACACCAGTTGCATCGATTTGGGGGAAGACACGAAGCCCACGTGAGGGTAATCTTAAATGAATGTAGGATGTCTGGAGAATAAATAAATAGATCATTGTGTGCTAGGGTATGGAAATAGAACATAAAAGACGTTCAGCACTTGAATTTCATTCAAGGAACTTGCAGTCGATCGAGGGGACTTCTCGTGATTTACTTCACTGCCGTGGAGTGAGCTAGTATTAATTGGTCTCCACGTTTCGACTAGCCTGCTCTAGTCATCGTCAGGAGACAATAATCAATTCTACAACAAAAACCGTCAGTGGGTTGGCCTCTTGTCTGTCTCAAAAACCTCGCGTCCATCGGAGCAATTTCTCAGCGTGTGTATATAGTAGTACTGTATTTTTTCCATTCTTTTTTGCTTGGTTTTGTCCAACATCGAATGATAAATAAGCCTACGTAAGCCAACATAATAGAAAGCCCGGAGATTTACTCGCATCGGTGCAATTTATTAGTTTAAGTTAAAGACGCTGTGTCGTCGTGATTAAATCACAAAGGGCGCCGTCTTTGTTCAAACTGTGATGTGACCGCCGGCGCCCATGCGCTTGTAGTACCTGGGTTAATTTTATTCATTTATTTATTTATTTATTAATTCTTTTTATTATTATTTTTTTTTTAATTGACAAATCGCCCCAACACTTTCGGATTATGTATACATTTCAACTGACACAATACCTCTGTGTATTTTCGGGTAACTGGATTAACATTCACAGATGCTGACCTGCTATCGAAAAATTAATCAAATTTATTCTCTTTCTGTGCGATGCGTTTTTTTGTTTTGTTTTTTTGCAATTTCGTTTTGTGAGTGAAATGTTTTTGCGGCACGACAACGACCTGAATGCCTTTGGCAAATTTGCGCCGAGCTATGTATAGGTAAATCCAAACGTTGCGCTGGGGTTTATGGACTTAGAAAAGTTAAATGCAAACTTGCCCATTTGAGAGAATTGTCTTGCGCTGAAGAAACTGAAGAGCTTTACCCCAGGATTTCTTTGCCGAATTGTCAAGGATTCTCTGTAGCGTTCCTTTTAGATTGTTGCTTCGTTGGTGAACGATTTTGATTGATTTTCCATCTACATGTCACTGATATGGAGATGTGATTGTGGTCTAAACTTCTGACGTCGCGCTTCGACTCATTCAGTAGGCCCCTTTAAAACCATGGATTAGGCTTCTGCTTTAAAGGGCCTGACCAACATTATAGTAAAAGATTGAAGCACAAAGTGCTTACACATTTGCAAATAACTTTACATGGTCCAAAGACGGTCATGCTGGGAAAAATTTCCCCTGAAATATTTTGGCCTGAATTGGTACAGTTTTTAAAAAATAAGTAAAACAATTAATTTTTAGTAATTTTGTGTGTCAATGTATGATTGATTAGAGAAAGATCATTTGTTCTCCCTGGGATTAAAAAAAAATAAAAAAAAAAATAAAAAAAAAAACAGTTTTGATCTCGTAGGTCCAAAACTCGATGTTTGAAAACAGTGAGAAGATTATAATTTTTTTCACTACTTTCTCGTGACCGTTTGAGGTTCTTGTTTTTTTCACAAGTTTGTTGTTTCACGGGGTCACATTATAAAAGCGTCCGTCATTAAAATATTGACACGTTGTCATGTCTGAGATCCGGGTACTTGCGTGACCAATTTTGAGCACCAGTGCGGAGTGCTATATCAGGTAGCGGTAATTCAACTGAAGAATGGTGAAAATACAAATGTAATTTTCAACCGTTGATGGCACTAGATTGACCGAAACGAGCCTTAATGCGGAGAACGAAATCATTGCGTACCCGATAATTAAATGAATTAGGGGAAATGCGAGAATTTGAATGCATCTTGGTGAAACTGAATTAATTTTTGTTGAAATCGGCTGGGGAAATCTGTAGGTACAAAATATATACAGGTGGTGTAAAAATAAAAATGAAATTCCAAGGTTACGTCACGGGTTCCGGTTGAATGGGATAAAACAATAACACCTCGAAGGACAAAATGTCATTCATGCACTCGTGAAGAGCGGAAACTTTTATCAAAAGAACATTTTAACTGAAATGCGGATTCATTCATTATTAAAGCAAACTCATTAGTGTGACACTGGTTCTAGTTGAATGAGCCAAAATAATGAATATTTCAAAAGGGCCATTTTCTCTTGTACGACATGACGTACTGACTTGAAATTTGTATCAAATTTCAACGGACATGCTGATCAATCTAAAAGAAGTTTCCAGTTGGATGAGCTAAAACAATGAAAATACAAAAAAAAAAACATTTCCTTTTGTGGAATGATGAATTGACTTCAATACGTCAAACATTGAAACTATGACACGCAAATTTACTTGAAAGAATACAGTGTAAAACGATGAAAACCTCAAAATTTGGTCAAGAAATGTTAATCTATCTCAATCTTATGTAAAGTCCAATCTTGGTAAATAACAAATAAAATCAAATGGGATTCCCTAAGCTAAGATGATACAGTACTATTTATACATATACACCTAACACTATGGTATAGATGTGTGTTTGAAGTGTGCATGTATGAATCGTCTTATTAATTGTTTCTCACCTATTTGTGTCTCATTCTAGTCAACCCTCACCCATCCTAAGCCCCCTTTCCACTCCTTTTTCTAAACAAAACCTTTTTTGTAGAGTGTCGTGGCCGAGCGGTTCAGTGCATCCGACTCAAGTTCTGGTGGCTTGAGGATGTGGGTTCGAATCCCGGTCATGACACTTGTGTCCTTGAGTTTAATGCTTTCAAATGGATTCAAAAGGGGAAGAGGCAGTTATGTTTGTCTCGCAATGGATTAATTTACCCCTCCCTGTTCTTAGCTGTGCTGTGAAGAGACTTGTGTTTATATCTCACCATGTCTTGTTTCTGCACATTGGGGCAGGTTTCTTTCAATATTAGCCCACACCTTTGGACCTTGTTGCATTAAAACAAAGTTGGCATCTGGTCAAAAGCATACAAGGTGAATGTCCGCACGCCTTTGAACATTGGTTGTTCAAATGTTTTTTCTAATTGTTCCTCCATCTGGCAGTCGGCAGTTCGCCATGTCAGCTTTCCCTGTTTAAGTGAATTATTTCGACGACATTGAATCGTCATGTTGGAAATGATGACTAGATTGAAACGTACGGTATGCGAATAAAAAGAATTCCGTCTTCGTTTTATT
This sequence comes from Marthasterias glacialis, assembly GCA_911728455.2. Taxonomy (NCBI): domain Eukaryota; kingdom Metazoa; phylum Echinodermata; class Asteroidea; order Forcipulatida; family Asteriidae; genus Marthasterias; species Marthasterias glacialis. The sequence goes on from OU452225.1 coordinate 18,440,922, forward strand.
TGTTCAGACTCTTAATCAGAAATTGTCGATGTTAGTTTTGAATGAGCAACGGGAACTTTACCCTTTCCGCTATTCTTGTTTTTTTATTATTATTATTTAATTGGTTTGTCCTTCCGAGGTCACAAAGTTTGTAGTTGATCTTAGCTTTCAGTCCCATTCAGAAGGAATAATAGCATCTGCCTCAAGGAACCTCTTTGCCAGACCAGTCTAAAGACGGGATGTTTTCTTTCCTTGCTTGCATTGTCTATGGGCTCTCTCAAAACCATCCGCAATCAATTTCACAACATATAACAACAGCTTTGGCGGAACAAATTACCCTACCAGTATAATCCTAAAATTAAACGAGCTTCACAGAAGTGAAGTTTGATTGGGATTCTACCGAGCCGTATTACGGCACGGAGGGATTACGTGAGATTGCACTGACCGAGCCTTCAGATTTTAAAGCGTGGGTGTCTCGTGAACACTATCTGGTATATCTGAGGTAGGACATCTACCAAACAAGATAATAACTACTGGGTGGGCGCCCCCTTTGACGGCAGGGAGGGCACGTAATCCCTCCGTGCCGTAATACGGCTCGGTAGAATCCCAATCAAACTTCACTTCTGTGAAGCTCGTTTAATTTTAGGATTCTACCTCACCTTGTATTACGTCACTCCGTGATCACGTGAGATGTTCAAAGCTATGTGTGAAGAGACGCCAAGGAAAAAGGGTCAAGTATACAGTCAACAGTCAAATGACTAATACATTGCTGTTTTATTCTTGGTACGTTACTTACGTTAACAGCATAACTTAAAAGAACAATTGTATGAAAATATTCTTTTAATGTTAACTACAGGTACCTGTGCCAATACCCAACATTAAAGTGTACATGTACATCAACTTCCTCGATATACATTAATAACAATTAAGACGTCGTTTACTCAACTGAGTTATGTATGAACAACATTGATACAAATCGATGTGCTTAACGATCAATACATTTAATTTTAAATAAATAATTAGTGCAGCCCCATTCCGGTGACTGTATCTGCCAATGAACTCACTGTTCGGACATTAAATCAGATGTAATATAACAATTTTACTACCAAGAGTACTCTGATCCCGGTGAACACTATGTGTTATTGCGACACCTTTCCCAACAATGCATTTGCGAACAAGTCATTGTCTGCTGCATGTATAAGTGGTTTATTATAAAAAGTGGCAAACGTTGCTGCATTAGACCATCCTGCACTTTTCATTATATTGTCAAGTGGCACACCGCCAAGGTGTGCTGCCGTAGTGGATGATGCACGCACGCTATGGGGTTTAAACTCTCTTGTGTCTATACCAGCTTCCTCCAAAGTACACCTTACCCATCGACTAATAGTGTCTTTGGACGCTGCTCGATGAGGTTTCGACATGGTTAAGAAAAGTTTATTCTCCCCTTTCCGTGAGTCACTAGTTGTCTGCAAATATTTCTTCAATAAGGACACAACACAAAGTTTCTTATTTTTAGGGTACTCAGGAAAGTTAATACTGTTCTGATGAACTCCTGGCCGAGATTGCTTCATCAGCACGGGTATCCGAAAACCACATCGAGAATCATTGATCTCCATGAAGTTGATGTCAAAAGAGTGTATTGTTTGGACTCTTTGTCCTGACAGCAGTAGCATTAGTGTTGCTAATTTCATAGTAAGTTGTTTCAAAGATAAATTGTTCAGGTCGTCATAGTGTCCAATATGTCGTAACACGACACTTGCATCCCAAATTCTATGATAACGGGGTAGGCTAGGTTTTAACTGAAAACAACCTTTCAGTAATCGGCAAACAAGTGGATGCTGTCCAAATGAAGATTTATCAGGCAGGGAAATAATTGCTGACATTGCAGAACGAGCAGTATTGATGGCACTGTAACCAGCATCGTTGTTATGTAAATAAGTCAAGAAATCTAGGGCGCAATTCATTCTCGGTGAAAACGGATCATCATTGTGGATGACACACCATTGTTTCCATTTTTTGAGATATACCCCATATTGCTTGAGAGTTCCATCCCTCCAGGATGCTTCTATTAAAGATGCCGTGGCTTCTGAAATCCCCTTGATTTGGAGTGACTGCCGGATAAGTGACAACCCATGAGCTGCAGTTTCTTGTGCAGTGGGTGGACAGCTGTGGCGTCGTGGGGCATCTTTAACGTTCGGCGATTTCTGTACAATAGTAAAGGAGCAGAAATACAAAGTTTCATCAGTAATGGATACCAGGGCTGAGTCGGCCAATGTGGGACTACCACCACAGCCTCAGCAGAATCTTCTTCCATTTTTTGGAGAACTCTCATTATGAGTGAGAATGGAGGGAAAATATAAGCTAAGAATTGACCCCAATATAGAGTAAACGCATCAGTTGCATAAGCTTGTGGGTCAGGATGCCAAGAAACATATCTTGCTATATGATGGTTGAGGCGTGAGGCGAACAAGTCAATGTCTGGTCTAACTGAAAACGTTTGAAGCATTTTTGTGTAAATGTTCACACTCAGTTGCCACTCAGTATGATCCTTAAAGTGTCTAGATTCCCAATCAGCTGACACGTTCAGTTTTCCTGGGATGAAAACCGCACTTAGCCAAATATTTCTGTCTTTGCACCATAACCAAAGATCTCTTGTGGTTGCATTGCACTCTTGTGAATGAGTGCCACCCATATGATTAATATGCGCCACTGCTGTAGTGTTGTCTATTTTTAGCAACACATGTATGTTTTCTGATACAGGAAAGAATGCCATGAGAGCAAAATAAGCGGCTTTTATTTCTAACACATTGATGTGTAAACTCATCTCATAACTAGCCCATCGACCTCCAGTGGAGCCTTTAGAGCATGAAGCTCCCCATCCTTCTAAGGATGCATCTGAATTAAGCTCATAGTCAAAGCCTTTGTGAGATATTGGGTTACTGGCATGCTCTATGTTACCAATCCACCATTGTAAATCTTGCCTAGCTAGACTGGACAAGCTTGCATGTGCTTCAAAGTCGTTACCACTTTGTTTTAATGCCTCAATTTTGTCAACTTCCAATTGTCGATAAAACAATTGCCCGTAAGCCATTGCTGGGAAAACTGATACCATACATCCTGTTACGTGAGCAATGTCTCCTATGATTAGTTGTTTGTTACTATGCAAAGCTTGAAAAGTTTTCTTTAGCCCAGTAGCTTTGTCTTTTGTCAAAGAAACCGTCATGTTCAATGAGTCAATGACAAATCCCAAAAACACAAGCTTGTGAGTAGGGGTTAATACAGACTTGTCCCTGTTAATAGTGAACCCAAGCTTTGTAAACAATGAGACTGTGTCTCGTACATTTCGTTTACATTCTTGAATTGAACTACCTTGCAAAAATGCATCGTCAAGATATGCAACTGAAATGTGCCCCAACTGCCGTAGCGAGGCATATACTGGCTTAAGTAATTTGGTAAACACTCGTGGTGCTGATGCCAAACCATTTGGTAAGCAGGTATATTGAAAGAGTTTTCCTTTCCACTCAAACCTGAGAAAAGGTTGATACTTTTCATCAATAGGTACCGAGTAATACGCATGGCGTAAATCAACCGATGCCATATAGCAGTTAGGTCTAACAACTTTTAAAACTGTATGGAAAGTATCCATTTTAAAATGATGGTATTCAACCATTTCATTTAACTGCTTCAGATTTAAAATCATTCGTAACGACCCATCTTTCTTTGGGCGTACAAATATGGTTGATAAAAATTCACCTCTAGAGTGTTTCGTTTCAACAATCACTCCAAGCTTCACTAATTTCTGGATCTCAGAATGTATAGCCTGCTCTTCTTTTGGGCCATTAAGGCGCAGAGCACGAGGTTTATCCCTTTGTGTTGGGGTTGCAATAAATTCGATTTTGTAACCTTTAACTAGGTCTAGGATCCATTTGTCTGAGGTAAGTTTTTGCCAGTTAGTGGAAAAATCTTTCAGTTTGCCTGCTTTAAATGACTGAGCATCGACTAAGCTTACCCCGTCTGTAGGGGTTGACAAGGCTACATCCTGCCCGATGTCCATTTCGACTGGTTTGCTTTTGGTCTTGTCTGCCGGCGACCTGTGCCGTAGCTGTTCCACTTTTTTGAGGCCGTGGAGTATCGGGATGGGTATGAAGGTGTTCTGGAGTAGTTATTTCTTGGCCGCTCTCTGTCTCGGTAAGAATAGTTACCTTGTTTACGGTACGATGGAGTTGTGTCAGAGGCTAATTTTTGTCCCATGCGCTTAGTTGCATTAATATCGCTGACTTGCTTGGGCAAGTCGTCTCCAAACAGAAATTTTGTGACTGGAATGTGTTCAGCACAAATTTGACGATATTGGGCGTTAAGGTCTGGCTTGATGAGGTCTCGGCGCTTTTGAGTTATGTCGCAAAAGGATGTAGCCACTAAGGCAATTGCATCCACACACTTGCGAGTGATATCAGTTGGATCCCATGCTGTCTTGTCGATTTTACCTGTTTTTATGTCGACCAGGGTGTCAACAGCTTGGAGTAAAGGCACAATGGCCTTTAGTTGAATTCCCTGTGTCTTTTGAAGTTTCAGATCTTCTCGCTTGGTGGTTGTTCTAATCTTGCTCCAGATTTCGGAATTTACTCTGATCCCAGCCATTGCATCGCAGTTCTCTGGATATGGGTACAGCTTTTCTTTCTCTGTTACTTTAGTATCTGTCATCTTTGTTTTCAACATGGCGGTAATCATATTGGCCAATTCAGGTTTCACCTTTGGCCCCTTTTTATCCCCATCACTAAAGTCTTGCATAATGTCTTCCAAAAACCCAGTGGTTACTGGTTGATCTGATGGGTTAGTCGGAGGCTCTTCAGTCTTTTCCTTTGCAGACATTAGTTCGTTCAGAACTTTATCTGGGTCGCCAAGGCTATTAAGCGGAGCTATATTTCTGTTGCCAATGTTTCTGTTGACGGGCACTTACTAAGCTTACTTTCCTGCATTGGCCCTATCGGCGATGTTGTAGTGCTTGTACAGGCTGGTCTCCCCATTGAGCCCGCTAGTTGTTTGAAGCCATCATGCATTCCTTTGTAAAGCAACTGCATGGACTGTTGTTGGATTGCTTGAAATTGTGCAGCCATTGTGTTAAACAGTGCTGCCTCAGAATTAGCTGAAGCCTCTGAAATACCTTTTGAGGGAGTGCCACCCGAAGTCGCCATATTTGTTGGTGCTTCTGTACACTGTCGTTTGCGGCGTTGAGTGGGAGCCTTTGCTTGAACCGGCTTTACGGCTGGGTTTGTTTCTATCACATTTGCCGATTTGCGTTTCCGAACTTGGCTCTGCGTTGTTAGCACTACGCCTGGATTTGCATTCAATGTCATGCTCGTGTCCCTAGCCATCTCAGGAACGGAATTTTGAGGCCCCACAGTTTTACTCTCAGCTAACTCAGACGCTAGGTCGAAAAGAATACTGATATTTTCATCTGCCATGGTAATAGGCGGCGTAATGTCTCAGGTGTATGTAACGAGAAAAAATTGCATTGGTGCCTGGCACCGAATGACACTCCGAAGGCTGTGAAGTCAGATTACGCACTGAAGGCTCGGTCAGTGCAATCTCACGTGATCACGGAGTGACGTAATACAAGGTGAGGTAGAATTCACTTTTGTTTTTTCAAAGAACCCGACGTACCTTGCCAGTAGACATCAAGGCAGTGAATTGCCGTGTTTTCCTCTAGTTATACTATCATGATAGGTCTACCCGCAAATTAGTATTTGTGGGGAATGTTCATAAAAGGTCTGTGCTCAAGACGAGTTTACCTTAAAAAATGAATCCAAAGAATTGCAATTTTTTTTTTTTATATTGTGACCAGAATTATTAACTTTCAAATGAAAGGTCTGCAAAGGTCCTTCGCGCCGACCTCTTGTGTCCACGCCCTACAGCCTGGTCCCACATACCGTCGATCACGCGATGGGCCGTCCCAGTTGATAGGCGCCGTCTGAACGGACAACTTGGGTTTCGGCTTTAGGTGCTGCGTTAAGCGTTCTAGTTTTATCGACCAACCATCCAAGAAGTTCCAATCTGACAGAACTCCCGCGTGCCGCACGTGTTTGAAATACGAAGAGGAAGCAGTTTAGTCGGACGTGTTTTGCTTATTTCGAATGCCACGATAGAAATAAAGCTCGATGTGATCGTGCGCAAATCTTGGACCGAATTAAAAATATTTACATATCGTTGCTTTCACTTCTCAGTGACCATTTCGACGAAATGTTGATGAAAGGTTCTTAGGTAGGTTGTAAGTTGTAGGTTGTATGATCGCCGACGTCCTGAATGATTATGGCACCTGATGTAGAAGAAGAAGGCATGTATGTGGTTTGATTATATTTACTCTTCCAAAAACCACTGATGCACGGTAGGCCTACTTCCCTTTATAGTACATGCAGTTATCAACTCTAAAAATCAAGCCAAGTCTACATAAAACACCAAAAACGATATCAGCTCCAAAAGTCAAATATTCATGAATTTTTATTGTTTTTAAACACATGTCATAATGGAATTTCTACACATTATTTTAAAATATATTATAAGAATAAATCTGTTTGTCTTTAGTCAGTTTAGAAAATAGTCAACCTTTAAGACGGAGCTGAACTTTCCTTTGAGCACGGAACTGGCTATTGCCATATTCATAATTTCTATAGTTCTTAATGTAATGGTTGGATTCCAACCGGAGTCCATATAGAAATGGCACGTGCAGGGCAAAAAGACACTAGCCAAAATGAATATCACTATGGAGAAATACGAAGTACGTGCCCCCCCCCCCCCCGTGTTGAAGTCGGCTTTTGCTCCGATTGGGTTCCGCCAATAATTTTGAAAACGTATAGGGTCTACAATATCGTTTTATTTTTCATGCCATTTTGGTTTCCAGCATCACATTTCGTGGCCCATAGGGCCAAATTGGCACGGGGCATCTTAGCAGGTGGACGTTGCCTAAGCCATGGTTTCGAAAATGGGCGCCATTTTACCTTGATTGGGCTACGGCCTTTGTCATCATCCCTGTGTGCAATAGACCGATCCACTAAGCCCCGCCCCCATACGTGTTGACCAATCACAGCCTTGGGTACGCCACCGAAAGTCCGACACGATGAAAATCCTATTGGAAAATGTAAACATGCGTGCGCGTACTTACAGCGCGCGCGTTCATGTCGTGCAGTGTGGCATTGAAGAGAGACACATTGCGTTGCCGCCGTGCACAGTGGTTATTTAGCCAATGCTGTGATTGGTCAATATGTTTAGGGGCGGGGCTTAATGGATCGCTATGTTGCTCTTATGAATACAGATTCTCACAATATGTCACATGGTCCACCACGATGTGAGACCGATACAGCTAAAGACAGATCTATAAGTGAACAAAATTACACCAGCACAGATATAAAATTTATTGTACTATTGGTTTTCCATACTAAATTAAACACATTATTGCATCTGGGCCCAATTTCATGGCTCTGCGTACCGTAAGCAAAAAATCGGCGCTTGCGGAAGCAGAAAATTCCGCGCTTACTTAAGCGTATTTCATGGGTTAGCAAGGAATTTTGGCTTGTGCGCGTGCGTAGTTCACGTAACTAAGGATTCCGTGCTTACACTGCTAGTGCAGAAATTCGGCGCTATCCTCGTAAGCGGCGAATGGTCTTCGTAAGCGCAGAATGACGCAGTAAGCAGAGCCATGAAATTGGGCCCTGGTGACTTAACAGCTCTGCTGAGTACAAAATAAATGTTACACAATAAATAGTTTAACTTAATACAGAGACAAATCTGGCTTTATGGTATGAGAGACTTAGCAGCTCTGCCCCCGGTCTCGGCAAGCTGAAATTGTTCGGATGTCCTCCACGCGGCCGATCAGGCCGGCATCAGTGGAGCTCAGATCCGGTGGTTCATCGATCCCTAGGGTAGGGCCTCGGACAGGGTGGGTCTCGGTACCCAGCGCCTTCGAGCCGGCGGCCACGCTACTAAGTATCACACATAACTCATTCTGATACATTTTATACTACCCTAAATACCGAATATTCATTTATCAAAAGCCGTGAATAAATCGAATCGATCACAATCGATTCCAATTTATTTACAATGTGCTGCTTAGTCACGCGAGCACGAACTTTGCATATTGACCAAATAAGGACATTTACATTCAAATGGTTAATATCCAAAACTGGGCGTTGGTTTCGCCTCTAATCAAATTACGAGCCCCAGAACGTCTTGTTCTGTTAAGAAGTAAATACCAGCATAAAAAACATACAAATATTTACAACACTTTTAGACATAACTGAATGTTTTACAGTTCCTGACAATCATTTTTAATGGATCATGTGTACACAAGTCACAGACATCAAACAATACTAAACGCTTATTTACATTTATTTTCAATGCATCATCTTTAAATTTGTCTTCCAATTGATTACTCTTCCACAAGACATCTGCTTAGAAAATCCACAGCATGATTTTCCGAGCCTTTCGTCTGTATGGTTGCAAAGCAAGTGCTACCTCATTATACACGATTGTTTGTTTTTGCATGATGCCATTATGGTAGTGGCCCGTTTCTGAGATGAACTGTGTGCCAGACAAATACACACATCATTTTTTATTTTTTTTATTTTCATTTTTTACTGCCTACACTAATCAAAGCATTCACGTTCGATCACAGAATATGCTTGTTCTCTAGGCAGCAACTTTTTACTTGCACAACACACGGGAAATTTCCCCCTTTCAATTTCATGCATTAACACCGCTCAGGTTCCTTTATTGGATGCGTCCGTCCTTAAAATATTTGTTAAAACTCAAGTGTAGTACGTTTAGCATGAGGTACAGCATAGGGTTTGGAGTGTACTGGATCTGACGTGGTCAATTTGATATCAAATTCTATATCAAACTCGTTCTACCAGGTACATCTGTCAATATTTGATCTTTTCTAATAGTTCACTCTAAAAAAAAACATTAGTCAGATTTGACTAGAAACCAGTTAGATTTGACTAACAATTAAGGATCAACTGGGCACAACTGAAAATCAGTCAGTCTGCCTAGTTTTCTTTAGTCAGGATTATTTAAATAACTTTCATTGGAGTCAAATCTTATTACTTTTTCTAGTTGGCATGACTAATCCCGTTGCTATTTTTTAAATGTTCGTATGTTAAACTTATTTCCTAGTCCGTTTTCAACAACTACAGAAAAACCAGTCAATATTTTTGCTAGGTCGTTATAAGAATGTTATTTCACTTGAGTAAATTTCAATTCCATCACATTTATCACTGATATGAACATGATATAGGCCATGTTTTCTTTTGGCCCTACCGGGTGTAAACTCTGCTTCTTCTAATTATTCATCGTCATAATTATTCATGAGCCACGCCTGTACTCATAGAGTCCGTGTACGCACTGGCATGGGCGATTTCATCATCAGCCTCTCTTGCTACATATCTCTTCAACAAAGTAGCATGGTAGAATGTTATCTTTGCCATTTCTGCCAACCATAGTCATTTCTACCCATTTTTGCCACTGAGCTAGCAATTTATTAGTATCAGTAGGCAATAATACAAGGACTTGATCTCCCTCAATGAACTTTCTCTCTCTTGCTCTTACGTCACAACATTTCTTGTATCTTTTAGCAGACTTTGATGCCCTCTGTGGTCACTTGGTATTTAGTAATCTTGATACGAGACGGTTCTCTTAATCGAATCACCAACAGCCGCAACTGTACTGTGAGTGATGTTTGCGCGGTAGTCGTAAACGAGAAACAACGTCGTGCACGGAGACTAGGTATTCAATGATCTTAATTTTACACACAATGTAGATTTAATTATTTTTCTCCTTCAGGGGAGAAATATAACACGCTGTAAAAAATCATTGGAACCTTGGCCGATTTAATATTTTATCAATTAAGTGCTCAGTTGATCACGGCCGTATAAGGCATTCTCTCTCTCTCTCTCTCTTTCTCTCTAGTCTCGTTTATTAAAATGACAACCAAAGCTTATAAATACTGGTATTCGTTTTCACCCTCATACTTGCACGCGATATAATATATAAACAACGCGATATGGCGGGACCACTTTTCTTTGGTTACGTGGTTGCCGGACGCCATTTTCGGTCCAAACGTATCCTGTTGGTGTTGTGATGACGTTTTGGAGCCGGAAGTGCAATGTAAACGAATCGTATACATACCTGTAAATGAACATTCGTTATATACACTGCACTTCCGGCTGCAGAACGTCACCACTTACCAATAGGATAGACCTTTCTTTTTAAGATTTCCACATTTGCGTTTTATTATAACTAATAAATAAACTGTCTACGCTTTTTGAAAAAAGGGCTTGAAATGTTGCTTTTTAGGGCTAATACCGGTAACGCCTTATAAGTTCATTGGACCTTTCCCATGAAATATGTAAATTGGACATCGCGCAAGCGCACATACATTTTGGTTGGCAACATTTTGGGAACGGTTACGCCCTTTTGAATGGGACTGATGGAAGAGACGCGTACGCGCTTTGTGCGTCTGCTTTGTGCACACTTCTATGGCGTTTGCCAAGCATGCGTGAATGTTGTGGGAAAGCTATCGTATGCCTCAAAGTGAAATTGGATGACGGTTTCAACTGAAGAGGCACAATCACTTTAATCAATGCAGGAAAGTGAAATAGGATGGTTTTTTGTCGCAAATGAGCGGGAAAATCTATAATTTGATTATAAATTGTGTAGTTTGTATTCTATTGTAGTGCAGTATGTACATAAGTATTATTATCACATACAACTCTCGCCGAAAAGCCGACGTTTTTTTACGGAAAGATCATGTGCGCGAATTCTTTTAAATATTCATGTGTATCAGATAGATTAAGTCAACGACAAAACAATAACATGCATGTGTCATGTACTACTCTTACAAAGTGGCGTAGCCAGCATCTTTTTTTGCGGGGGGCAAGGGGGGCTGTAGAGGGGGCAATTTCAGTTGAGGTCAGGTCCAAAAGTGCCTGATTATAGCTAATTTCACGGTGTTCAGAGGCTGACCAAGGGGATGTTCCAAGACGTTTCACTAGGGGCAGCTTTCCCCCTTGCCCCCATTGGCTACGCGACTGCACGCACACAAACACAAAGGTTAATCAATAATTAGTAGGTCCATAGTTTTAAGTCTTGCATCCAAAACACCCGGTTTGGAAAATAATGAACGTAATAAAGTATTGAGATTTTAGAAGACCATAGAACGTTAACTGGAAAAAAACTTCGTAATAAATACATTTGAAAAGTAATGTAGGAACCTGTCATTTGAAATCACCTATTTTGTACTATAAGCTTGATGTTTCTTGATTTGAGCCAGACGGCAATAGACCTTTATCATGCTGTCACCATCTTTGTCATGTTCCCTGTATCCGATAACAGTAATAGATGCTAATATTCATTGTACAAAAAAAGGAACCAGACTATTTACCCTTCCAGCCTCGTTTTGATTACATTGGTTTGAATGAGAAAAAATCAATATGGCCACACCATGATGAAGGTCTATATAGGGGGATCAATTGTTTCGAGCAGGGGTGGGGGTTCCAGGGGCCGCCCCCGCCCCCCCCCCCCCCCCCCCCCCCCCCTGGTTACGCCACTGTCTTTGACAATTTTGAGTTCGTTCAATCATCAAATCGGAGGTTAGCTTCTTTCCAACCAGTTTTGTTTTCAGCCCAATTTCGGATCAGTCAAGTCGGTCTTTCGGACACCTTTGTAGCAGCGTGTTTTTCTGATCGTGTTATCCCCAATTTGGTTGCATTCATTTAGTTTTAAGACCCAATTTCGGAGAGAATTCTGAACATGTCAGTATTTTCCAGACAGTTTGACGTATGGTTGGTTGGGCTGCTGCGTAACAGAATGGGTTGATTGCACTCTGGACCATAGAGAAAGCGACCACCGCTGCGTTGTAGTAATCCGGCAGTGGAGGGAACGCTCCGGGGTGCATGCTGCAGATACTGGTGATTGGTACGATAACGCCATACGGCAACCAGCAGATAGCGTAAGAGACCACAATGAGGGTGAGGGTAAGGGAGGCTTTCTTGCTCTCCACGCGTACCCCACCACTGCGTCTGAGCTGTACCTCATTGCAGCTGTGCGCGGCTGATGCGGCCGGAGCATCCTTGGTTTTTTTTGTTATGATCTCACCCTGCTTGTCTTCGGCTGGCTTGCTGCTGGGTGTACTCGGAGACAAAACCAACCGGGAATCTTTCCCCTCTGGCGCCGTGGTGGTATCGAAGGAGGTACCATCGGAGCGCTGTCCAAGAGGCGAACCAGCCTGATCGCTGCAGAATTTGAGCTCAACATTCTTGGACGCAATGGTAGGTATCTCAACCTGTGTAGACCCAAACCCAGATGTAGTGAATTCCGTCTTCTCTGCGGTGTTGCTCTTAGAGGAGCCGTTGCAGCTCTTCAAGTCTGACGTCTTACCTTTGCCTCTCGGTTTCTTACCCTGTGCCTTTGCACTGACGGATTGAATCTTATGGTACACCCGGCAGTACATGACCAAGATGAGTGGGTACGGGATCCACAGGCTCAACGCAATGGCTGCTCCCGTAGTGTAGTGGTTCGTGTTGTACATCGCGGTGCAGAAGTTCTCCGGTAAGGCGCGCTCGCCGTCGATCACACCCCAGGCGAAGATGAAAGACAGCCACACTGAGAGCGCCAAGCCCCAGGCGAAAGCGATCCGGATCAGCGCTCCTTTAGTCGTGCGGCTCTGGATGTGACTCAGTGGGTGTCTGATCGCCTGGTAGCGGTCGTTACAGATGATCAGGATGGTCAGGATGGAGGTGGAGAAGAAGACGTGCTCAAAAGTCTTCACCAAGTGGCAGGGAATATGGCCAAAGGGCCATTCTCTACCCTTAAGAGTCATAATGGACTCCAGCATGGTCAGGGGCATGTTGATCAACCCCACGCACAAGTCAGACAGGCAGAGGTTGATGATGAAGAAGTTGACGTAGGTGCGGAGTTTCTTCTCCCGGGTGAACGCCAAGAGGACGAAGAAATTACTGGGGACGGTGATGCACATGAGGACTCCAGACACCACCACCAAGATCCACGCCGAGATCAGTTTACTCTCTAAGAATTCGTCCTCATCTTCACTGGGTTGGTGGTGGCCAGTGCCGTTTCCCATCATCGGCATTTCCTCTTGGACATGATGCCCGAGCGCATGGTGGAGCGACATTTTGAACCAATGTATTGAACTGCTATTTAAGTTTGAAGCAAAACTGTCTATCCAGAAATTATCAACAGCCCGTATTTTTTAGAGAGAGCTGTCCCGGTTGCAATTATACAGACAGTCTGGGAAACAGCATGGGCACTACTGAAGTATGACTTTTATTGTCTTTCTCACATAAAATCACTCTCATTCAGTGTTATTATCAATTACTCATCACCTTCACTTTCTCAGCTCTGTCCATCCACGAGAAGTTACTACCTCCTGTAGTGCTGAAGAGTTAAAATGTTTAACAACGGCGGGTTTTTCAGCCCGGTGTTGCACTAACAGTAATCAGCTCTGGAGAAACAGACGATGTAGAAGTTTGTCCATATTCGCACTTCCAATTACTGATTATCAGACAAGATTGAACAATCCTTTAAGAAACCCCGAGACGATGGATTATATGTTTTTAAAAGATCCCCTCTATTCAAGGAAAGGCACTGACTTCAAGATCATTTCTGGAGTAGTCCTTGTCCATGAATTACGGAAATCTTAAAATTCCACAGAGTACGGGAATGCCTCAGTGATGTTGCACAATTTACTGTGTTGCGGACTAAGTTTCGATTGTCTGTGCGGCAATGGAAGTCGCTTTTGCGTATTTCAACGGAGGATGGAACCGCCTACGAACCGACTCGAACTACGTAACTAGCATTACAGTAAGGTGACTTTTGAATATGCTAATCGTGATTTAGACTGCTGGCAGTCATATAAGCGTATAGGCCTATGTTGTTGTTTTTTTATTCCCGGGTGATGCAAGTAGGTGATGAATATTTATACGTGACGTCACGTTTGAACGCGTGACCGTGGTGGGGAAAAAACTAATAAACCGGTGGCTGAAATTGTGTGGGTTTTTCATATTGGATGGGCGTTCAGGATGCTTTGACCTGTCATTCAACTTGTGAAGGCCGGTTTGAATCCCGCCTGGGACCAGCCTCGTATTCAGATTAGGTTTTCAGTCTGTTGTATTGGATGTGCGTGTTTGCTTATAGTTATTGGTTCGCTTGTGGTATGGAATTCCATTATTTTTGTACCACTACTTGTGAACGTTGCATGTCTGGCGTTGATGGTTGAGTCCTTTGCCGTCAACGGCGCGTAACTCGAGTCGTGCCGTCGCATTGTCGCGTTCTGCCGGAACATACAATTTTCGTCCCCCAATTCACCCCAACCCTGGTCCTGTAAAAATATGAGCAACGTTCCGAAAAATGTAGCCATGAATTTGATCACCCGGTAGTTTCTGTTTAAACAGTTCCGGTTCCGATTGTGATAGTGACGCGGGCCAGAGTGCGCATGCGGCCAGTAACAGCTTAGAGTTCTTATTGTGGGAGAGACGACCTCACAGTGTTTTGAACTCATTCTGTTTTTATAAGTTTACATCTGTTTTGAACCGATTTTTATCTGATTTTAATTGATCTGCAGTTTTAAACGCGTATAGTCAATGTCTGTATCAATTTGTCAACAGTTCAGCTCAGTCTTCCTGAAGCCGTTAGAACTGAAAAATAAGAGGCTAACGACAGAACTGGCTGGAGACTAGATCAGACGCGCCATGTTTACCTAGTAGAACCAGCGCGCAACAGACGACGACGACAGACACATGCCTGCTGTGATCATCGGACGACAGTCCCCCTTTAAAAGTCTATACTAAGGTAAAGTCTACCCATGCACTCAATTTTCTCGTATTTTTCAATGGCCGGTGTTTCATGCCTGTATCATACAGGCATAAAACACCGGCCATATCAAATTATAAGTAGTATTTATAATTTGATATGAGTAAAGAAAAGCCAAAAAGGAGAGAACGAAACTCCATTCTGAGCCTTCCTGTATAGTATGACATCCATAGAAGCTTTTCAGGAGATTATAATAATTACGGGATATCTTACAAGGGACAGAACAATGACTTCTTTGAGTAAGGTCAGCCTTCTATAATCGCATTTTCTTCCCATAGGATTTCGCCGTTACTGGAATAAAAATCAAGGACAGCGAGTTGTTTTTTATTACGCTTCCGTTCAGTACCAGCATATTTATCGAGAAAACAAATGATATGTTCTATTTTCAAGACGTTCAGTATTTCCCAGTGTTTTTACCATTCCCCTACACGAACTAGTAAATAAAAACATTAATGACTACAGCAAAGACGACGACGTCGTCGATCACCATGACATTTGAAAGAAAATGTCATTACTAAAAAAAAATCGTTAAAAATATAAAACATCTGACTGTGAAACTGAAATCAGTTACGAAGGCCAAAACTCTGACCTCCTATTTTCTCAAATTTAATCCAGGAAAATTACCCAACATCGGTAATTTCACTTGAAGAAGTCGAAATAGAGAGCGTTCTCGACTTCAAATACGTCAGAGAGATCACCCAACACGGTCAACATGCAGCAGCGTAGTTCGGATTTTTTTAATAGGGGGCACGGGGGGGTTGCTTTTCAGTGGGGGGGGGGGGGGCAGATAATGTGTTTTTAATAAATTTTATACATGCATCTACATTTTGTTTTGGGGCACCTAGGGGGCACTGGAAATTTGTTGGAGGGGGGCACGTCCCCTTAGCCCCTAACCCCTACCTTTGGCTTCGGGGAAATTTGACTTCGACGCCCGCACTAAATACCGCTGCAAAGTTCTGTGCCGTCCAAAGCAACCTGCTAAAAACAGGAATATTCCCCCATCTTCATACGGAAACGCGGTTTTTGATGGGTATGTACGATCTAGACTGGTCTATGGCTGCCAAATGGACGTTGGGAGTAGGCTACACTAAACTTGACCAACTTACGCTGGATACCTACGCAAAAACATGTTTATTGGTTATAAGAGAAAACCACCCGTAACCGTGATCTTGAAACCAGTGACCACAATGCACTTCAAATACACGCACAACGACGTGTACTGTACCTGCCAAGCCAGCCCGGTGTGTCTATATTCGTTAAACAAGAAAATACTTGCCTATTGAGGACGCTATGTGACACCAGAGCAACATACCAAATTTCCGTGTTACTTCTGAATTTAGCCAATTTTGCAGCATGCCATTTTGGAGTTAATTGAATACGAAGTCCGTTATCCTTTGTCATGCTTTGTGAAGGGCTGACGGAGCGCCGAGTTCTTAAATGTTTCAGCTTATGTTTCTTATATGGTCACGCTTGGATTGATTTGATGTGTATGTGTGTGGTTGGAAAACAGCGGTTTTTTAGTCTCATGGCGGAAAATAGGAAAACTTAACGAATTATTGTTGAAAAATGATAGGACCACGGTGATACTCGATAAGAAAGGATTGCAGGACAAATGATGATGCGTTTGGAAACCTAAAAAGAGCATCTTGCTTGGCAAACTGAAAGGAGCCCTAACCCTAACAACCCTAACCCTAAAGTCCTAACCCTAACCCTAATAACCCTAACCCTAATCCTAACAACCCTAACCCTAATCCTAACAATCGTAACCCTAACCCTAATAACCCTAACCCTAAAATCCTAACCCTAACCCTAATAACCCTAACCCCCAAATCCTAACCCTAACCCTAATAACCCTAACCCTAAAATCCTAACCCTAACCCTAATAACCCTAACCCCCAAATCCTAACCCTAACCCTAATAACCCTAACCCTAAAATCCTAACCCTAACCCTAATAACCCTAACCCCAAAATCCTAACCCTAACCCTAATAACCCTAACCCTAAAATCATAACCCTAATAACACTAACCCTAAAACCCTAACCCTAATAACCATAACCCTAAAATCCTAACCCTAACCCTAAAAATGAAGGCCAATCGTGTCATTGAAGTGCGCTTCCTATTCCTAAAAAATACTAACCCTAACCCTAAAACCCTAACCCTAACCCTAACCCTAAAGCCCAAACCCTAACCCCAAAAATGAAGGGCCCAATCGGTCATGAAAGCGCGCTTCCTATTCGTCTAACCCGGAGACCCCTACTAACCAATCAGGTCACGAAAAGAGTTGCGCGCAACGTAGCCGTCTTGACCATTGGTTGCACGCAAAATAGTAGCCAATAAGAAGTCGCAAAACGAGGAGCGCGCTGCACAATATTATAATTAACACTGGGCCGTGGAGAAGGGCCACCAGTAAGAAATCACGAATTATGAACCGTGAGAAGTGGGTGACTGGCAGATCGAAAACGAGGGTAAGACTAGAGAGCGGGCGCCGGGGGAGGGCGGTCGTATATGTTTTTTTAACTCTTGTTGATGATTACCGCGGCAGCTAGCTGCTGTCACATTTGAAACGAAGATTGTTTACACAGATTGGGGGTCCTTGCTCTGCGACCATGAAAACGTTTTCAATCCTTTAGAATTGTTCAAACTTCCTGTTCCTAGCTGGATACATTCTTCAACCCTTCTAGATAGGTAAGGATCGAAGTTTACTTAAATTCCATGGATATAAAGTGACAGCCGGATACGGCATTTTAGCCAATGCGCCAATGCCCTGCCGTCGTGGCACATAGGCATATACATGTATGTGCTTTTTCATAAAATTCCATTGATCGCATCTCGAATCTAATGTACTCCAGACTCTCCTGCAATGATCAAGCGAACTTCAAGGGAAAATGTTGGCCAAAAATCTCAATTCGAAAGTTGATTTCACATTTTGGGGATACATGTTCATAGGGTCTAGGAGCGGAGGTAGTCCAGCGTACTACAAGCGTATTTGGCACTATTTATGGAGCTAAGGCCAATCCACATTGTACGGTATCCTTGACCCTAGTGCACCATCGCAATCAATCAATTTAAATGCTTTTTGGAGAGTAAATTATCGCACACAAATTTTTGTACACGACTTTCAGAAGAAGTGCATTCTCATAATTAGGGATAATGATCTTTTCAATGTTATTACATGTATATAAAGGGATCAAGCACCAGAACATTTGGGTTTGATAACTTGCGACAGTGCTTGGCATTCTGGGTAAAACAGTCGGGTCCCCCATTATATTGCAACAGTTGATCACATCATTAGCGCAAAGTTGTTCAGGGAACCTGACAAACACTGGTTATCAAAACCAAATGTTGTGACTGATTCTCGATCCTGTTATACAATAATGTTGACAAGATTTTGTTATCCCCAATTATGAGATTGTGTATGACTTCTCAAAGAACAAGTGAAATTACTATAAATTGTATACAAAAATTAACTCTCAAAAGGGATTGAACTTTATCACACAAATTTTAACCTTTTTTCAAAAATTCAGTAAGGTCATCTGCAAGTACATAATTATTAGCATTCCATGGGCACAAAGATTGGATTGCAATGGTGCTGGGGCCGCCATGGATACGAAGCGGATTGACCCTACAGTATTTATGGGGCTAGTGTAAAGCGACATTTCTCAGAGAACCATGGACTCACCAAGCCTCAAGGTGTCCCATGTCATCGGTAGAAAACTTTGTATTTCCCTTCATTCTATTCAAGCCAACTCCACATGTCTTAAAAGTTTTTATTTGTAATTAAATTGTACATTTTAGTCTGCATACTGCTGTTATCTGCAGTATACAACCTCCTATCCAAATGTGGAGATCAAAGTTTTTCTGTTACTTGCCACTTTAGGGTTACTGCTGGACAGGGAAAAATCCCCGCTAGGAAAGTTCTGCAATGGTGGTTGGCCGGGCCCAACAGCCGAACAGCCGAGTTTGAAAAGATTCAAAACTTGATCGGGGCTGCACCTCTTGTCAATCTCAACCAAGGAGAGGTAAGTTCATTGAGACTATCAGGACAGTAGGTGGCAGCAGACAAAGCTATTTAGTAGAACGCTAACTTAGTGCTTTTTCCAAACCTTGGTTTAGCCTCCGGCTCCAGCTCCAGGCTCCGTTTGATGTTGGAAACGCCGTCCAAAATGTACACTGCTCCGAAATTTCTGACGGAGCCCAAGTGGAGGTTTGGAAAATGCCCTTGCTTTGTATGTTGAAGTTATGAGGTCGACAATATCTCAATCATTGACCAAGCTGCCAGAAAGTTTCTTAACAGATGAAAGAATTGCATGGGGCTAAAGAATATTGTTTTGGTTGTGTATTAAGCACTGTATACTTGGTGCTTTCAGAGTTCTGTGGAAAAAATCCGCAGGCTACTAGGGTGGGATTGGAACCCATAAACCCACATTCGAACCATAGACAACCATGCCCAGTGACCAGAGGACAGTTCAAATCGGGATTTGAACTGCCCTCTGTAATTTGTAGCAGGTACTTTTCTTTAAGTTTATACAAATAATTAAATAGTTACAGGGCATTGAGGTACTAGGTAACCACAGAGAGACTATTCATCTGAGTAGGGAGAAACTGTGGATAAGGCGCCTCCACACCATTCCACCCCATGGTCTGAACATCCAAGAAGGAAATGATTAATTACTTTTTGTCTTTCCCTTCTCCTTTTTCCACAGATGTCCCCCTTTTTAAATCTTTCTCGTTCACTAATTAATTAGCCTCTTCCCTCCACAACCCCCCCACCTGCCTTGTCCCCCTCTCCATTGTTCATCCCTTGCATTTATATTCTTACTGCTTTTTGCCTTTCTCTTTTCACTTCTTTCTACTTGACTGCTTTTGTTACTCCAGTATACTTGTATGTGTGCGTTGTGGTGTCATTTAGCCTTTGAGAAAGACTCTGCCAGGGTCGAAACGCGAGGCTATTAACATTGAAATAATTAGGCCCTAAATAGTAATGAAACTGTCATTCTCATTCACAGTTATTATCAGGTTGTCTTATCTTTAATTTAAACCTTGTTTTCTTTAATTGTTATAGGATCCCAGGTATGCCCAAATTGTCTTCACCCTCTGCGAAAAAGACTTTGTTCTGACACCAAATGACTACGTATTGCAGGTAATTGTTAAAAAGAATGACCCCAAATCAATCCAAGTCAAACTTTGATATTGTTTTTGTTGAATTCGGTACTCCAAAGCCAAATCTGTTTGTAAGCATGCCATATTTCAACTGCAAATCAAGCTCACTTCACACTGGATTCAACGGTAGCCAGAAACCTGTATGAAATCAGTAGTTTTTGTTGGAGGATTGATGTAAAGGCAAGATAAAGGCCTGGAATTTCATCCTTGACAATTTTCATTTTCAAAGGGCACTTCCATTGAAAAATCTGAAAGTCTGTGGAAAACTTTTGAAGGGTCACCAAGGCCAAGCTTGATTAGGGCCTTCGTGTAATTCCAGGTCTGGAGATAAGAGATAATTTATTTGTTCAGCCAATGTTTAAACAGTTAAAAAACATAATTTTGGGACTTGACTTTCACGTTTTGCAAAATTTCAAAGTCCTCTCAGAGTTATCAGTTTCTGTTGTAAATATTGTTAAACTCTAGTATAGCCTTGGCGCTAATGGGTGAGTCAGGATTTGTGCAAAATTGTTGGACACTGACAAAGGTCAGGTACAGTTAAGCAGGCTCAAGACTGCCTCGTGGCTGGCTCACTTGCGCTGACCGGTCAACTAACTGTTTGAGTAGCTATGGCAGCTCTGAGAAGAACTGGTTTGTATTTTGCAAAGTACTAAACTCAGTGGTCATGCAAAATGGTCAAAGCTTTGATCACTACACTAGGGTCGTCTCTGGAGTTGAACTGATGTAAATCTTCTTGTCAAACTTTTTAGGAAACCGAGATGGGAGAGACAATTTGCCTGAATGTCGTCATTGAAATGGACGTCCCTAAACCCCTTGGCCCATTTTGGATCCTCGGCGACATCTTCATTGGTAAATACTACACTGAGTTTGATCGAGTGAACAACGGTGTAGGTTCCGCTGATGCTGTCAAGGGTGTAGAAATAGAATTAAGGCTAGTAATTGAAAGAGTATTATTTTGGTAGTAAGGAAATGTACTGATGAATTAAAGTGATTTTTTTTTTTTTTTTCACTTTTCCTTGGACAAAACTCACCTAACCAGTGTTGTACAAAGGCTTTACTTGAGTCAACAAAATCATTGGTTGAAGATGCCAGTGATGTGTGAATAATGGTCACTGGGTGGAATGAATGGAATAACGGGGGGCTTATAATGGTCACTTGGATTCATCAGTAGATATCCACAGAAATAAGCAGTAGTTTCAATCCTGTAGATTCAATTGTTTCTTTTAAATAGATATTATTTGAATTTTACATGTTTTACAATTTTCTAAAAGTATAAAACCCAGCGCCCCCCAGCCTTACCCCCCACTTGCCAAACAAAATATTTAAAAAAAAATGAAATTAACATAAATACATTAATCTAAAATAAATAAATAAATAATAATAACATAATAATGTCAAGGTTGCTTATTTCAATTGCCACATTTAAAATAAGTCTACATTATGGACATGCACAAAATCAGGTTTCACCATGGCTAAACAAAAGAAACTCGTGTTTCCAGTTGCCCCACCCATCTTAGAAACAATTTGGTGCCTGCAAACACAAAGCCCAAATATTGTGTACTTTACTTTTGTTGCTATTTCAGTCTTAAACAATTAAACCAGTGCCTACACAGTGCTGATTGGCAATATTAACATGTACTCTATTAAACCTGAAATTGTTATAATTAACTGTTATAAATGACAAGGGGGCAAAAAATACAAAATTTACCGTCAGTAAACCCTTATATTTTTGGCCAAACAAATTTAGAGCATAAGAAAAGAAATAAATAGATAAATTGTCTCCCTATTATACCCTACTTTTTTGGTTTAATAGGAAACATGATTTTCTTTTTGGTTTACCCCAACTGTGAAAAACTAATCTGTAGATGTTGCCCACCTCTACAAACCAAAATTTGTTTGAAGTGTAATAGGAAACATGACATAGGAAACATGCATTTTTGTAGGTTTGTTGTGTGGTGTGTTTATTGCAAACAAGAGGATGGAATTAATTTACTCTTCCCAAAACCACTTACGTACTTTTCCTTTAAAGATAAACACTACCGTAAAATCACTTTTTTATCTTTCAATTAAAGATAAAATATGGGATTGGTAAAGCTGGTAGTGCAGTGTTCTTACTTTGTGTGATTCAATATTATACTATATGCATGCAAAAACGAACCTTTGAAAAAGTGGGCCCAATTCGTTGTCCTAATCGGGATAATAGTAAAACTGTGCACACTTTTCAGCATGTAAACACATCGATCTTAATTTTGATTGTTACAATCGAAATTAAAATCAGGATCTTCAAACATGGCAAATTTTCTCACCTTGGACATTATTTCAGACAGAAACATTATCTCTATTGAAGATTGCTACTGTTATGAACTTCATAATCAGTAAGCTTTCAGACTGATACTTAAAAAAAAAAAAAAAAAAAGTGGATGACAACCAATCCTGTATTGTATCTTTATGTGATTGTTTAATAAATACAAACTAGAATTATAAACAATGTGAGGATTCAATTTCTTGTAATGGATGACATTATGAGAGACAAGATATTATTATGTAAATTTATTTAAGTGAATTCTTTCACTCAATTGTGAGCATTCGTCACCTCTGAGTAAGCACAGACTTTTTCTGCTAATCAAAGTCATGTAACCAAACCGAGGCTGGAAGGGACAAAACTCTCTGGCCTCTTTTTTGAACCATTCTTGATATAGATTGCCTAAGAAAAGTGTGGAAATGGGAGACTTTTGAGATGATAGCAGGCGTCCCACAGACCGGTCCTCTACTGTTCTCAGCAATGAAAACAATGGAAAAGGACCGGTCTGTGGGATGCCAGCTATCGTCTCAAAAGTCTCCCACTAAAATTCGAAAGGTTTTATTTTCCTGGAGACTGCCTGGAGCTGGCTGCCTGTGAATTTTCTTGTGTTATATGACCCTTAGGTATTATGCTTTTAACAAAAAGAAATACACACTTGGTAATGTGCCTTAATTTTGTAATTTTGGTTTTGTTTTTTTTTGCTATTAACATAACAGTATGTTTGGCCATGTGAGCAACTTTTTGAGTAATGTCTCTGAATTTATTTCAGCTTTTCACAAAAAGAAATACACACTTAGTAATGTGCCATAATTTTGTTTTGTTTGTTTGTTTTTTTGTTTTTTGCGATTAACATTACAGTATGTTTGGCCATGTGAGCAACTTTTTGAGTAACATCTCTGAATTTATTTCAGCTGTAGAAATATTGTGTCTTGCTGAGTGTTACAATTATTGTCGCATATTAATTGGCCAATTTGTATAAGAATTTTCCTCTTTGAGATATAAGTATTATTAATGTTTGAAAAACAAACAATATTGTTGCAATAAAAATGTAAGAGTATAAATTTAATATACAGCTTGTACAATGTGTTCTTATTGTTGTCTTTGTTTTTTTAAGTTTATTTGGTAATGGTCAGAATGGTTAAACTAGGGTTCGGGATGGTGTAAGGTTAAATTTTATATTATGAAATCAGACTTAAAATTTAAAACAAACTATGAAACACTTTTTTTATATCTCATCAAAAACAGTGAACAGTTTTATTTTGGAAACACATTTTTTGTCTCGTCAAAAACAGCAGACTCAAAATATATTTATTTAATGGCAACTAGACATTTTCTACCAATTGAGGGCGCCCTATAAAACGAAAGAGGGCGCCCTTCTCTGTCAACAGAGGGCGCCCTTACCTATATAGCTTTAACGTGTGTTTACATACGTTAGTGTACAACATATGGTTCTAATATTCATCAAGTTCATAAATACTCGTTAAGCACAGACTAGCGGTGGCCGAGTGGATAAGGCGACATGAACGTGAAGTCAAGATACGTGGTTCGATTCCCGGCAGAGACAAGGTAAGTGCCATGAAGGTAAGTGAAATAAAGGTATTTCAGGTGAACGGAGCACGGCGAGGAGACGCTAACAAGGTAAGTGGACAAGTTGGAGGCGAGGCCAAGAGGAGGAGACGACATCGAGAGGACAGGTGGAGGGGAGGTGGTGCAGGGTCGAGAGAGGAGAAAGGGGAGGGCAAAAAAAATTGTTTTTATAAAAAAAAAAAAAAAAAAAAAAAAAAAAAGACCGCAAATTTTTTTTTTGCGGTCTTTCATTTTTTTAAAATCGCTTGAAACGTACGCTCGTTCATTTTGGGAAAAAATATTGAAAAAAATTTTTTAATTGCAAAAAAATCGAGAAATTCCGTTAATTTTGAAAATTAAAATCTCTAAAACGCCTCAAAACGCTACGAAACGCCGCCAAACTGCTTATATCGATCTGTTACATCAAATGAAGAACATTGTTGCCAAAAAACAACCGAAAATTTGAATTTCTGTTGAAAACAGCTTTTCAATTCGATTTAAACACTGTTTACGTACGTGTATACATACAAGGTGAGCACAAAACTGTAACGAAGTACACAAGCATGGTACAATTTACGCGTTTTGGTAGAAAATTTAACATTTTTGTATCTTATTGACTTAAAATACATTAATTCCAAGACAAATCATTCATCTTAGCATTTTACTTACAAAACCAGTCATTAAGAAAACTCTTAAAACAAACACTTATTTTAACCTGTTTTCCCAACAAATTCAAAGAAAATAGTCAGGTGCCTAACACTGGGACTATAGTTGTGTCATCATTTTGAGACAAGGAACTAGACAATGACGGCTGACGTTTCACTCGTCTTAAAGATAACATTTTCTGAGCATTTTAGACTCAATAATAATGATCTTTCAGCTTCTAAAACTTCATCAATCTTTAAATTTGTATTTGATTAATTGATAACATCCTACAAAATTATCACAACATTTTTTTAAACCAATCTTAGTTGCCATTGTGTACTAGTTACGAGATCTAATATTAATAATACACATAATAAACTTGTAAACTCAATCTTCCAGAGAAATACTTATGTCTGAAATACTGTCAAAATCAGAGGAACACATGTACTGGTCATTTGAAGACTCTACAATTAAATCGTCATTGTTATATCAATTGCCGCAATCAAAATAAGCCTGATCAATATGAACATGAACAATATCCAAAGTGTTTTTACTCAAATGTATCCACCTAATTTGACAAAGGTTGGTTCTACCTCCATGGTTGGTTGTGTGGTGTGATTACAGAAAATGAACCACAAGGGATAGGAATGAATTAACTCTTCAAAAAACAATGGAGTTGAATACGTAATTTCCATTAACATGTCACAATTAAATGAAACAAATTTCTAACCGAAGCAAGTTGTTCTGAAATGAGAAAGCAAGTTGTTTGAAATGAAATGAGCACTCCCAATTTCATGGCACTGCGTACAGTGGAATTCTGAGCTTACAGTCCATAAAATAACACGCTTTACAGGGCACCATAAGCTAATAATTCTGTGTTGGTAAGCGGTGCCATGAAATCGAGCCCTGATGGTGTTCAACAACTTTCAGTTTCTAAGCTTTAAGATTACTAAGTACGCCTGATACATTCACAGTCTCTGCTGAGGTTAAAACATAGAAAATATATCCGTCTTTGTGTACACGTGTATTATGAATGGGATGCTTTAAATAATGAATGATCAAAAAGAAGTTGTTGATGAATGTCTTATAATCTGAAAGCTGTTCTTTCATTTACTTGATACTATCAAACACAATTGTCCCTTACACTTAACTTCTTCTTTAGAAGTGCCGGTGAAATTCATAAGCATGAATGGTACAAAATCCACGACTAACCATGTACTATTATTCAGTGTTTACTAATTTGCTGACACTTTTATAGTTGAACGAGATTGGTGGGTTGTACTGAGTGCACTTTAAACTAAAGAAACGCCTTCTAAAAAGTACAGTGTGTAACACTGTCATATGTATGTACCTTTGAGCCACTATGTTAGCATCACATTGATTCATGATTATACAATACAATCGTACATCGTACAAAAGTACATCTAATTACTTATCTACCATAAAATCATCATGCGCTGGCAGAAGGACATCAGGAAAGTGCACCCGGCAGCAATTATTGGGCAATGATTTGAAAAGAAAATGAGCTGGACAGTTTGATCAGTTCTCAAACATTCATTCATCATTATTGGAAAGTTACATTCAGCAAGGGAATGACGATGCATGACTAATTTAGAGTAATTCTCGCAACACACATTTATACTACAGTTTAGCAAAATATTTGGTCATTTGATTGCTTAGGAGATTTCTGCTGAGATGAATGTTGTACTAAGCATTGCCAGCAGAATGGCATACGGGACTTTAAATAAATTCTTCCGCCAGCACCAGATGATATGTACCCTCCTTCCACCACGCTTACATCAACAGTCGCAATAACTGGACTGTAAGTAAAGGTCTGTTTACATTATCCTGTTGGTGAAAGTGATGACGTTTTGGAGCCAAACTGCAGTGTAACAATGTATATACCATTCATTTCCATTGCACTTCCAGCTCAAAAACGTCATCTCTTACCAACAGAATATAGACTTCATCAAATTTACCTCATCGCATTTATTTTGGATGTTGAAACATTTTCAAAGGAGGTTGTGTTTGATTCTAAGGGCCACGTCACACGAGGCAATTTAAAAGCAACCGGTTCCAGACAATCTCCCAGAAGTAAAGAAATTAACATCTAAATTTACCGAAAAATTCTAAGGGGTAGTCTTGTGAGACTGTTTAAAAAGGTACTCATGTGATGCATCAAAGTGTTTCGTTTTCATGCATTGCACTTGGTTGCCCCCAAGTTGCCTGTAAAAATTGTCTCGTTTGACAAGCCCCAAAGTACCATAATGATGAGGTCAAAGTGTATGTAAACAGGCCTTTTTACAATTCATAAAAAATACAACAAACCTACCTTAATGTCCTAGTATTTAATCATTTTCATAGTTGAGGTGTAAGAAGCTTGACGTAGAGAGACGATGAAGTGTTTGAAGTCACGATGAAGCCGCATGACAAGTGTTCTCATCAAAGCCCTGGTGCATCTCTTGTGAGGAAACTGATGTGGTCATCATCTTAATGAACCTGTAAACAGAAATCAAAGAGTAAAGAATTGTATGAAAGCCATTGACCAAACTTGAAAGTCTGTATCTAAATGTTACAGTAACCTAAGAAACAAATAGTGTGCCCTTTTTTAACAAAATGTATAACCACTTTCCTGTCCCATCTGCGATCAGCTCAACTGACTCATAGTCTCTGTAGTAGAATTTTTATACGTAAGTTTTTATTATTGCCTAATAAATGTAAAGTACATAGTTTACTTCTGTGCTTTAAAGTTTGTTTTGTTCCAATCATGTACTTTGGTAGTCCTTGGACTTTTGATTGGTGAAGTAAAATAAAATCAGTAAAACTAAAATGGATTGAAATGGAAAATTATTGAGTTGCTAATTTGTTTTAACAATAAGTGATATTAAGGACTGACACAACTGTAGGCTGCAGTTGAAGGGGTTATTTTGGGGCGGATCATGCTTGAAAGTCAAGTGGGTTTGGATTGGGAAACAGGCTCATAGTATATGGGGTAACATCCAAGGGGTGGTTCAAGATTGACAGATAAGTGGGGTGTATGTTTGGGATTGAAGTACAGATTGGTAGTAAAAAGGGGTTATATCTTGGGGTGGAGCAAGATTGACAGAAAAGTGGGGTGCATGTTAGGGATTGAGGTACAGGCTGGTACTACGCGGGTTACATTTTGGGGGCAGTTCAAGATTGACAAAAAAATGGGGTGCTTGTTTGGAATTGAAATACAGGCTGGTAGTAGAAGGGGTAACATCTTGGGGGTGGAGCAAGATTGACAGAAAAGTGGGGTGCATGGTTTGGATTGATGTACAGGTTGGTAGTAGATGGGGTTACATGTTGGGGAGGGTTCAAGATTGACCGAAAAGTGGGGTGCATTTTTGGATTGACGTACAGGCTGGTAGCAGAAGGGGGTTACATCTTGGCGGTTCAAGATTGACAGACAAGTGGGGTGCTTGTTTGGAATTGAAATACAGGGTGGTAGTACGCGGGTTACATTTTGGGGGCAGTTCAAGATTGACAGAAAAGTGGGGTGCTTGTTTGGAATTGAAATACAGGGTGGTAGTAGAAGGGGTAACAGCTTGGGGGCGGATCAAGATTGACAGAAAAGTGGGGTGCTTGTTTGAAATTGAAATACAGGCTGGTAGTAGAAGGGGTAACATCTTGGGGGCGGATCAAGATTGACAGAAAAGTGGGGTGTGTGTTTGGGAATGAAATACCGGCTGGTAGAAGAAGGGGTTACATCTTATGGGCGGTTCAAGATTGACAGAAAAGTGGGGTGCATATTTGGAATTGAAGTACAGGCTGGTAGTAGAAGGGGTAAAATCTTGGGGGCGGATCATGATTGACAGAAAAGTGGGGTGTATGTTTGGGAATGAAATACCGGCTGGTAGAAGAAGGGGTTACATCTTAGGGGCAGTTCAAGTTGACAGAAAAGTGGGGTGCATATTTGGAATTGAAGTACAGGCTGGTAGTAGAAGGGGTAACATCTTGGGGGCGGATCAAGATTGACAGAAAAGTGGGGTGTATGTTTGGGAATGAAATACCGGCTGGTAGAAGAAGGGGTTACATCTTAGGGGCAGTTCAAGATTGACAGAAAAGTGGGGTGCATATTTGGAATTGAAGTACAGGCTGGTAGTGGAAGGGGTAACATCTTGGGGGCAGATCAAGAATGACAGAAAAGTGGGGTGTATGTTTGGAAATGAAATACCGGCTGGTAGAAAAAGGGGTTACATCTTAGGGGCGGTTCAAGATTGACAGAAAAGTGGGGTGCATATATGGAATTGAAGTACAGGCTGGTAGTAGACGGGTAACATTTTGGGGGTGGAGCAAAATTGACAGCAAAGTGGGATGCATGTTTGGGATTGAAGTACAGGCTGGTAGTAGAAGGGGTTACATCTTGGGGGCGGATCAAGATTGACAGAAAAGTGGGGTGTATGTTTGGGAATGAAATACCGGCTGGTAGAAGAAGGGGTTACATCTTAGGGGCGGTTCAAGATTGACAGAAAAGTGGGGTGCATATTTGGAATTGAAGTACAGGCTGGTAGTAGAAGGGGTAACATCTTGGGGGCGGATCAAGATTGACAGAAAAGTGGGGTGTATGTTTGGGAATGAAATACCAGCTGGTAGAAACAGGGGTTACATCTTAGGGGCGGTTCAAGATTGACAGAAAAGTGGGGTGCATATTTGGAATTGAAGTACAGGCTGGTAGTAGAAGGGGTAACATCTTGGGGGCGGATCAAGTTTGACAGAAAAGTGGGGTGTATGTTTGGGAATGAAATACCGGCTGGTAGAAGAAGGGGTTACATCTTAGGGGCAGTTCAAGTTGACAGAAAAGTGGGGTGCATATTTGGAATTGAAGTACAGGCTGGTAGTAGAAGGGGTAACATCTTGGGGGCGAATCAAGATTGACAGAAAAGTGGGGTGTATGTTTGGGAATGAAATACCGGCTGGTAGAAGTAGGGGTTACATCTTAGGGGCAGTTCAAGATTGACAGAAAAGCGGGGTGCATATATGGAATTGAAGTACAGGCTGGTAGTGGAAGGGGTAACATCTTGGGGGCAGATCAAGAATGACAGAAAAGTGGGGTGTATGTTTGGGAATGAAATACCGGCTGGTAGAAAAAGGGGTTACATCTTAGGGGCGGTTCAAGATTGACAGAAAAGTGGGGTGCATATATGGAATTGAAGTACAGGCTGGTAGTAGACGGGTAACATTTTGGGGGTGGAGCAAGATTGACAGCAAAGTGGGATGCATGTTTGGGATTGAAGTACAGGCTGGTAGTAGAAGGGGTTACATCTTGGGGGCGGATCAAGATTGACAGAAAAGTGGGGTGTATGTTTGGGAATGAAATACCGGCTGGTAGAAGTAGGGGTTACATCTTAGGGGCGGTTCAAGATTGACAGAAAAGTGGGGTGCATATTTGGAATTGAAGTACAGGCTGGTAGTAGATGGGGTAACATTTTGGGGGCGGTTCAAGATTGACAGAAAAGTGGGGTGTATGTTTGGGAATGAAATACCGGCTGGTAGAAGAAGGGGTTACATCTTAGAGGCGCTTCAAGATTGACAGAAAAGTGGGGTGCATATTTGGAATTGAAGTACAGGCTGGTAGTAGACGGGTAACATTTTGGGGGTGGAGCAAGATTGACAGCAAAGTGGGGTGCTTGTTAGGAATTGAAGTACAGGCTGGTAGTAGAAGGGGTTACATCTTGGGGGCGGTTCAAGATTGACAGAAAAGTGGGATGCATGTTTGGGATTGAAGTACAGGCTGGTAATAGAAGGGGTTACATCTTGGGGGCGGATCAAGATTGACAGAAAAGTGGGGTGTATGTTTGGGAATGAAATACCAGCTGGTAGAAACAGGGGTTACATCTTAGGGGCGGTTCAAGATTGACAGAAAAGTGGGGTGCATATTTGGAATTGAAGTACAGGCTGGTAGTAGAAGGGGTAACATCTTGGGGGCGGATCAAGTTTGACAGAAAAGTGGGGTGTATGTTTGGGAATGAAATACCGGCTGGTAGAAGAAGGGGTTACATCTTAGGGGCAGTTCAAGTTGACAGAAAAGTGGGGTGCATATTTGGAATTGAAGTACAGGCTGGTAGTAGAAGGGGTAACATCTTGGGGGCGAATCAAGATTGACAGAAAAGTGGGGTGTATGTTTGGGAATGAAATACCGGCTGGTAGAAGTAGGGGTTACATATTAGGGGCAGTTCAAGATTGACAGAAAAGCGGGGTGCATATTTGGAATTGAAGTACAGGCTGGTAGTAGACGGGTAACATTTTGGGGGTGGAGCAAGATTGACAGCAAAGTGGGATGCATGTTTGGGATTGAAGTACAGGCTGGTAGTAGAAGGGGTTACATCTTGGGGGCGGATCAAGATTGACAGAAAAGTGGGGTGTATGTTTGGGAATGAAATACCGGCTGGTAGAAGTAGGGGTTACATCTTAGGGGCGGTTCAAGATTGACAGAAAAGTGGGGTGCATATTTGGAATTGAAGTACAGGCTGGTAGTAGATGGGGTAACATTTTGGGGGCGGTTCAAGATTGACAGAAAAGTGGGGTGTATGTTTGGGAATGAAATACCGACTGGTAGAAGAAGGGGTTACATCTTAGAGGCGCTTCAAGATTGACAGAAAAGTGGGGTGCATATTTGGAATTGAAGTACAGGCTGGTAGTAGACGGGTAACATTTTGGGGGTGGAGCAAGATTGACAGCAAAGTGGGGTGCTTGTTAGGAATTGAAGTACAGGCTGGTAGTAGAAGGGGTTACATCTTGGGGGCGGTTCAAGATTGACAGAAAAGTGGGGTGTATGTTTGGGATTGAAGTACAGGCTGGTAATAGAAGGGGTTACATCTTGGGGGCGGATCAAGATTGACAGAAAAGTGGGGTGTATGTTTGGGAATGAAATACCGGCTGGTAAAAGAAGGGGTTAAATCTTAGGGGCGGTTCAAGATTGACAGAAAAGTGGGGTGCATATTTGGAATTGAAGTACAGGCTGGTAGTAGAAGGGGTAACATCTTGGGGGCGGATCATGATTGACAGAAAAGTGGGGTGTATGTTTGGGAATGAAATATCGGCTGGTAGAAGAAGGGGTTACATTTTAGGGGCGGTTCAAGATTGATAGAAAAGCGGGGTGCATATTTGGAATTGAAGTACAGGCTGGTAGTAGAAGGGGTAACATCTTGGGGGCAGATCAAGATTGACAGAAAAGTGGGGTGTATGTTTGGGAATGAAATACCGGCTGGTAGAAGAAGGGGTTACATCTTAGGGGCGGTTCAAGATTGACAGAAAAGTGGGGTGCATATTTGGAATTGAAGTACAGGCTGGTAGTAGATGGGGTAACATTTTGGGGGCGGTTCAAGATTGACAGAAAAGTGGGGTGTATGTTTGGGAATGAAATACCGGCTGGTAGAAGAAGGGGTTACATCTTAGAGGCGCTTCAAGATTGACAGAAAAGTGGGGTGCATATTTGGAATTGAAGTACAGGCTGGTAGTAGACGGGTAACATTTTGGGGGTGGAGCAAGATTGACAGCAAAGTGGGGTGCTTGTTAGGAATTGAAGTACAGGCTGGTAGTAGAAGGGGTTACATCTTGGGGGCGGTTCAAGATTGACAGAAAAGTGGGATGCATGTTTGGGATTGAAGTACAGGCTGGTAGTAGAAGGGGTAACATCTTGGGGGCGGATCATGATTGACAGAAAAGTGGGGTGTATGTTTGGGAATGAAATACCGGCTGGTAGAAGAAGGGGTTACATCTTAGGGGCGGTTCAAGATTGACAGAAAAGCGGGGTGCATATTTGGAATTGAAGTACAGGCTGGTAGTAGAAGGGGGTTACATCTGGGGGGGTTCAAGATTGACAGAAAAGTAAAATGGAAAAGTAACATGTTTAGGATAGTGAGGGCTGGCAGGTTGGCTGGGGAGAAGAACGGGAATTTGGCACAGTTAACACACTGACAATAAAAGACATCACAATCAAACAGATCAACATAAGAAACTCACATCAGTATAATACAGTAATTTCAAGAAGTGGGGTGTACAGTTGAAACTTTCATCTGAAGGACTTCTTGAGTGATGGATGGGGAGAAGAACCAGAAAAGATGACACAGAGTGAAATTCCTTCCAGGATTCCTAGGGAGGAAAAAATAATAAAACAAAAAATTTAGGCGGACATTTTTAGTCAAAATGAGTGAAAATGTGGTGGTCGGACTTGACATCTTACCTGGCCTTTTATTAACCTCTAGGAATAGCATTTTTAAAATGACTTATACATTGAATTGAGACACACTAGCCTGTTGAAGATACTACCATTGCCCATTCACTTCCTCCATGCTGTCTTTAGATTCACGTACAGCTCTCTTCAAAAATAGACCCCTCACATAACGACGCCACTAAGGTCTAACAGCGCCCTCACTGATGTCATTGGAAGACCTACCATTGGCTGAGAGTTGTGCGTGGCACGTACACATAGCACGTTTGCAAAGTTCACAATGATGACGGCCTATGCAAAGAGTCTATTGCTAGTTTCCATGACCATCACAAGTGCTGATCAGTTCTTAAAAGTGATCAATTTAAATTAAGCTTCACCACGCTAAGTTGCGATGATTACTCAGGTCCCTGGTCTGGGCCTGGGGCTGCCTGAGGCTGAGCTGAGTTTTACAATCATTGCAACATTGCATCACCAGGGCCACAATCGTGACAGTGATTAAACCTCCTCACAGTCCTTTAGTAAAACTTGTACACTTGGGGGGGGGGGGTAGAGTCCTAAATAGCATTAGTAGTCCTATATTCTATTTAAATTCTGACCATGTGGAATGGAAGTATCTACAGTACCTACACTACACAGGTTGAGAATTTACTAATACTACAAAGAGTCCAAGGCCAAAGTAAAAAGGATAATTATAAATATAATACTATTTAATTGTCATTGAGTATTTATTATTATTATTATATTGTCAAAAATGTCTTGACATTTTACTATCACAGTAACGACAACGCAACTGTAACCGGTCCGTACACGTAAGTTGCTCGCCGTAGGCCCTACTTGTTGTAAATAAATGTAAACCACAGCATGGATGGAGGTAAACGTATCTATTCTAATCAAACGTACACAAAACTCCACTACACCATGTAAACATGCTAACTACGCTGAACTACACAGTCACAACATTCAACAAAATAACAACTTCAACAAACGAGTTTTACTTTTTAGTTTTACCAATCTCATCACTACAATTTTGATAAAACTGTGCCCTACGACATTTAGGTTACTAAACAAATGATCTATAAACTAAGTAAACAAATAAACTCTAACTTACCGATGTTTTGTGATGAAAACATTTTTGATTTAAAACCAACGACGTGAGCAGACGACATGTTATCAATGTACAGTGCCAAATTGTGAGTGACGATGTGGACACTGAATACACATGCGCAGTTGATAGAAGACAGCGCCCTCTTTGTGGGAAAAAATAGTTACACAAAATTGTCTTTTATACTCAATGGTTCCCAGGAATTCCTGTTCAATTTGAATGTACTGAATACCAGCGAAAGTATGTACTCGATTGATTGACGTCATTAAATTGGCAAGGAGATTGTAAACTACCCGAAAGTTTTGGTGCAGTTATTCATCGATATGTAAAGTTGAAATTCAGTCATTTCCTGTCAACAGAAACATTGTAATATGGGTACGGGGGCTGGCAAGAACCCCATGGTGGGGATGCCGATGAGCCCGAGGGTGGAATACGCAGAGAAACGGAGTAAAAAGGAGGGTGAGGTAAGGAAGTTTTACCCCATGTCCTACGACCTAGCCCCATACATGCCATACGAAGCAGAGGTAGTCATACTCCTAGAACTATGAGTATGACTGTATGACTATGACTATTAGTATGAGGTTCGTTCCGCTATCGTCTCCACGAACCTCATCATAGTCATAGAGTGACATGTGCAAAATCCTATTCGAAACTTTTTGCCCTTCACGTTTACATGGCTACAGTTCTTTTTTGAAATCAGATCTCGCCAAAACTAGGCTCTATGTTAGACCCAGTAACTGGGGTGCTGTACTCCTTTTTTGTGATTTTGACACTATCTGTCGTACTAGCGCCCCAGTAAAGAATATGTAGTATAACTGCGACGGTCAGGAGGATTTAAATCACCTCTGTTAAAAAAAATGCCTGAGACTCTACAGAATTGCTAAAAATTTGCCTACTGTCTTTTCCAAAGTGTTTATGGTGTAATAAAATGCATTTTATTGTTTTGCGCAGTCAACGCAGGATACCAGTCAACGAACACCACAAAGTTCCATTGGTCATAATTGCCGAGCGCGTGCTGTACAATGTTGCCATTGTGGGGGGGGGGGGTCGTTGACACAGCTGGTATCCTGCGTTGACTGCGCAAAACAATATTCAAGTCCGGACATCAGCAAACACGTGATCCCCGCAGCGTTAATACGACTTTTTTCAAGTCAGAAAATAGTCATAACATTAGTAATCAAAATGGCGATTGTAATGGCAGGGTTGTCAGAGGCCCTAAAAATCATCGATTTGGAGAACAGAAAATGATCGTGAGTACAATTAAATGCATTTTATTACACCATAAACACTTGGAGAAGACAGTAGGCGAATTTTGAGCAATTCTGTTGAGTCTAAGGCATTTTTTTTAACAGAGGTGATTTAAATCCTCCTGACCGTACAGTTACTACATATTCTTTACTGGGGCGCTAGTACGACAGTTAATGTCAAAATCACAAAAAAGGAGTACAGCGCCCCAGTTACTGGGTGTAGCTCTGTGTGTTCTTTCAACTCTCATCGAGCGTTGCACGGGTCCAGAAAATCCACTCCGCAAACTAAAAATTGTTAAAAAGTGATAAATTCTCACCGTAATTCAGATCCCATTCTTTGTAGCCATTCAAACAGTATTGCAACAAATATGGCGACCGGAGTTGCAAAATTAACTGGTATGCTGGTATGCGGTGCGCTGGTCCTATGGGCTGGTTCCGCGGTTGCCATATTTGTTGCAATACTGTTAGAATGGGATCTGAGTTACGGTGAGAATTTATCACTTTTTAACAACTTTTAGTTTGCGGAGTGGATTTTCTGGACCCGTGCAACGCTCGATGAGAGTTGAAAGAACACATAGAGCCTAGTTTTGGCGAGATCTGATTTCAAAAAAGAACTGTAGCCATGTAAACGTGAAGGGCAGAAAGTTTTGAATAGGATTTTGTACATGTCACTCTATGAGGTTCGTGGAGACGATAGCGGAACGAACCTCATAGTTCTAGGAGTAAGGTAGTCCAGTCCATCCAGCATACTGGCACAAAACAATGTGTGGGGCTACCCCTGTCTCGAATCCCCTGTCCTTGCCCTGCCTGGCTCATGGTTTTTACACACGTTTTGCGTTATAACTTATTGTATATATTGACTATTGACTGTAAATTATGTAGTGACAATGTGTAGGATAGGTTTACTTTGCCCTAGACCCAGTAACTGGGGCGCTGTACTCCTTTTTTAAGATTTTGACATTATCGGTCGTAGTAGCGCCCCAGTCCGAGGTATATTTGGAAAGTGCGGCGAAGCGTATTTTTTATGAATCTGTTACAAAATTGTCAAAATTGCGACAAAGACTCAACAGAATTACTGGAAAAATGCCTACTGGCTTTTCAATCTATCATGGATGAAATCAAATGCATTTAGTTGTACTCACGATCATTTTCGGTCCTCCAAATCGATGATTTTTAAGGCCACCTAAAAATGCAGTCGTTACGATCCGCATTTTACTACTACGTGACATCAACTAGTGTTAACAAAATGGATTGCGTGTTTGCTGATGCCCTGACATGTGTGTTGTTTTGCGCCGTCAACGCAGGATACCAGCTATGTGAGTAGCGCGCTTGGCCAATCATGACCAATGGAAAATTCTATACAGTGTGGATTGCTTGTTGGCTTGTGGAGACTGGTAATGGTATCCTGTCTTGACCGCGCGAAACACCATGCAAGTCCGGGCATCAGCGAACACACAATCCTTTGTTAGGAAACAGTAGTTGATGTCAAATTCATAAAAAATCTGCTTCGTCACAGTTCCCACATATATCACGGACTGGGGCGCTAGTACGACCGATAATGTCAAAATCTTAAAAAAGGAGTACAGCGCCCCAGTTACTGGGTCTAACTTTGCCCCATAAAATAAATAGTGCCAACGCTGGACGCATTTCGCTGGACTACTTCCGTTTCTTGGCCCTACGAATGCAATTGTCCAAAATCAGGAATCAACTTTCGAATCGAAATTTACAAGTTACAGTTTTTTGCCAAAATTCGTCCATCGATGATCTCTTTATCAGTCGTTTACGAGTGAACTTGACTGTTGTGTCAAGATCTACAGTGACAGCATCATGGTCAGCCCTGGGACTGTATTTACTTTCAATACTTGATCAGATAGGGTGGTGAGGCACAGGTCCAGCATGTTTCTCCACTGGCGGAAGGGTACATGTTGAAGTTGTGTTAGCATGTTGTCATTTGCCAAGTCCAGGGCTCGATTTCACAAAGAGCTAAGATTGATCTTAACTGTGAATCACTCTTAATTGCTAAGCAAGGTGTGATGTCACAATGCAAATCACTATGGTAATACTGACAACTCATCTTAAGATGAATCTGAGTGCTTTGTGAAATCGAGCCCAGAAGGATTTGATTGAGTCTCCTACCATAACGTTACTGTGGTCTATTCTGTCCTTCGATGCTTGAATTGGTGCGCCAATAGACGGATTGCGCGACCAATGTTTACACATGTCATCACGTGACCTGTAGTGGTACGTCATTCTCAGCTGATGGCAAACTACGTGCAAATACATGCTGTGACCGACATAGTCACATCAACAGTCGGCTTTTGGTAATAGTAACACAGTAAACTAAGCCCTTTTATTAAAGTTGTATATTGTGACACTGATTTTTGTCACATTCCTGTTTCATAAACTACATGTAGCCCTACATTGTACCAGTCTACTACAAAAGAGGGTTATTTTTGAGTTAAGATTCAGAGTTGGACGACGATGTAGCCACCCGCCTGTTATTTCGTTTGTAATTTAGGCCTAAATCACTATTAAAAGGGTAAAGAACGTTGGAAAAGTGAGCATCTATACCTCGCCTTGCGAAATTTTAAAAAGACAAAAGTCACACAGTTTTGGAAAGACTTTTCTTTGGATAATTTCAGCTTCAAAACTGTAAAAATTCTTGTGTTGAAAAGTGCATGATCTTGGTCGTCTGGCCCAAAT
This sequence comes from Marthasterias glacialis, assembly GCA_911728455.2. NCBI lineage: Eukaryota > Metazoa > Echinodermata > Asteroidea > Forcipulatida > Asteriidae > Marthasterias > Marthasterias glacialis. The sequence continues at coordinate 18,478,697 of OU452225.1, forward strand.
GTTCCGTCGTGCAACCAGTACTACCACATCGTGATAATATACGTTCCTTGTAGAATTTGCTGGGGCGCTGTACTCCTTTTTTGAGATTTTGACATTTTATCGGTCGTACTAGCACCCCAGTAAGGTATGCATGTATGTTTGCTTTGTCGGCTTAAGACGAAGCGGATTAAAAATGAATCTGTGATACCCTGTTCAAAAAGTTGCCAAAATTACCACAAAGACTCAAGAGAATTGCTAGAAAATAACCTACTGCCTTCTCAAGATATCAAAGATGAAAAAAAATGCATTTAATTGTACTCACAATCACTTTGTGTCCTTCAAATCGATGATTTTTTAGCCCACTAAAACTACAGCCGTTACAATCTCCATTTTACCAATATTCACGTGTGACCAATAAAATGTCAAAATCTCATAAAAGGAGTACAGCGCCCCAGTTACTGGGTCCGATGTGCCTGAATCTGCTGCTGTCACTTACCTTTTTTGCTTAAGAAATCTTAAAAAAAAAAATCATATTTGTCATGCTCAAGGACACAAGCTTTCTTAAAGTTTTATTGATGTTGTGATTTTGTTTGTCTCAGTCAGGGATCCCAAGGAGAGTAGTGCAATCACTGATGGGATCCCGAAATAAATAATAAATAAAAAAGCATATGACCGGGATTAGAACACAAACCCCCGTTGACTTACGCACCAGAACTTGAGTCCGGTGCACTAGACCGCTCGGCCATCCATGACACATTGTGAGGCATATATGCAGCCAGACATATCGAGCTAAACCACGAATGGTTGCGATTACAATGCATATGCGCAAAATTACATAACGTATGAAGCCTTGTGCATGGTTGTGATTTGCTTAGCATTGGTTGTGTATGGTTAGCAACACTACATAACGTATGAAGCCTTGTGCATGGTTGTGGTTTGCTTAGCATTTGTTGTGTATGGTTAGCAACACTACATAACGTCTGAAGCCTTGTGCATGGTTGTGATTTGCTTAGCATTTGTTGTGTATGGTTAGCAACACTACATAACGTATGAAGCCTTGTGCGTGGTTGTGATTTGCTTAGCATTTGTTGTGTATGGTTAGCAACACTACATAACGTATGAAGCCTTGTACATGGTTGTGATTTATTTAGCATTTGTTGTGTATGGTTGCAACACTACACATCGTACGAAGCCTTGTGCATGGTTGTGATTTGCTTAGCATTGGTTGTGTATGGTTAGCAACACTACATAACATATGAAGCCTTGTGCATGGTTGTGATTTGCTTAGCATTTATTGTGTATGGTTGCAACACTACTTAACGTATGAAGCCTTGTGCATGGTTGTGATTTGCTTAGCATTGGTTGTGTATGGTTAGCAACACTACTTAACGTATGAAGCCTTGTACATGGTTGTGATTTGCTTAGCATTGGTTGTGATTTGCTTAGCATTGGTTGTGTATGGTTGCTGCACTACATATCGTATGAAGCCTTGTGCATGGTTGTGATTTGCTTAGCATTTGTTGTGTATGGTTGCTGCACTACATATCGTATGAAGCCTTGTGCATGGTTGTGATTTGCTTAGCATTTGTTGTGTATGGTTGCAACACTACATAACGTATGAAGCCTTGTGCATGGTTGTGATTTGCTTAGCATTTGTTGTGTATGGTTGCAACACTACATAACGTCTGAAGCCTTGTACATGGTTGTGATTTGCTTAGCATTTGTTGTGTATGGTTGCAACACTAGACATAACGTATGAAGCCTTGTGCATGGTTGTGATTTGCTTAGCATTTGTTGTGTATGGTTGCTGCACTACATATCGTATGAAGCCTTGTGCATGGTTGTGATTTGCTTAGCATTTGTTGTGTATGGTTGCAACACTACATAACGTATGAAGCCTTGTGCATGGTTGTGATTTGCTTAGCATTTGTTGTGTATGGTTGCAACACTACATATCGTATGAAGCCTTGTACATGGTTGTGATTTGCTTAGCATTTGTTGTGTATGGTTGCATCACTACATAACATATGAAGCCTTGTGCATGGTTGTGATTTGCTTAGCATTTGTTGTGTATGGTTGCATCACTACATAACATATGAAGCCTTGTGCATGGTTGTGATTTGCTTAGCATTTGTTGTGTATGGTTGCATCACTACATAACATATGAAGCCTTGTGCATGGTTGTGATTTGCTTAGCATTTGTTGTGTATGGTTGCAACACTACATAACGTATGAAGCCTTGTGCATGGTTGTGATTTGCTTAGCATTGGTTGTGTATGGTTGCAACACTACATAACGTGTGAAGCCTTGTGCATGGTTGTGATTTGCTTAGCATTTGTTGTGTATGGTTGCAACACTACATAACGTATGAAGCCTTGTGCATGGTTGTGATTTGCTTAGCATTTGTTGTGCATGGTTGCAACACTACATAATGTATGAAGCCTTGTACATGGTTGTGATTTGCTTAGCATTGGTTGTGATTTGCTTAGCATTGGTTGTGTATGGTTGCAACACTTGTATGAAGCCTTGTGCATGGTTGTGATTTGCTTAGCATTGGTTGTGTATGGTTGCAACACTACATAACGTATGAAGCCTTGTGCATGGTTGTGATTTGCTTAGCATTTGTTGTGTATGGTTGCAACACTACATAACGTATGAAGCCTTGTGCATGGTTGTGATTTGCTTAGCATTTGTTGTGTATGGTTGCAACACTACATAACGTCTGAAGCCTTGAGCATGGTTGTGATTTGCTTAGCATTTGTTGTGTATGGTTGCAACACTACATAACGTATGAAGCCTTGTGCATGGTTGTGATTTGCTTAGCATTGGTTGTGCATGGTTGTGATTTGCTTAGCATTGGTTGTGCATGGTTGTGATTTGCTTAGCATTGGTTGTGTATGGTTGCAACACTACATAACGTATGAAGCCTTGTGCATGGTTGTGATTTGCCTAACCCTAAACCTAATGCCTACCATAGAATGTGCATGGTTGTAATTTGTGGTTTAGCTTCATACATCTGATTGGTTATATATCTCCACATTGTAGTACCAGATTGAGATTAACATTTCTCTACTGTGATTTGACTTTGTAGCCTGTCGTTATAGACGCACCAGCCTTAGTTGATCTCTCTCATGGAACAGTGAGGTATCGGAATGATGGTGATCATATCGTCAAAGCAGGGAAGGAGTTAAAGACGGGTTATTTCTACCATGCAAGGCTAGATGACTATAGTGAAGGTATGAACCCACACCCCCCATTCCTAGCCCCACCTCACCCAGCCCAAGCCCCTCTTGTCCCATCCCTAGCCCCTTCTCCGCATCCCTAGCCCCTTCTCCGCATCCCTAACCCCCCCTTCATCCTTAGCCCCACCTCCCTTGTCCCTAGACTTAAATACCCCAGCCCTAGCCCCCACCCAATCCTTACCCCATCAAACAAAACTGCAAAAAATTACAAAACAAAAGCTTACACATGATAACCAATACACATTGGTGTGTCCCAAGCAGTGTTAATTTAGATTGAGCTTAAATGGGCACCCACACGAAGCAAAAAGACGTTAACATGAGTAGTTATGATTTTCAAAATTGTTCATAATTTTGCGCTTATGTACTTAAAAAACAATAAGTGCACCAATACTGGTTATGACCTGAGACGAAGCAGCCTATCAGTGTCTGTTCCAATGCCCAAAACTGATTCCCACATGCGGAGCTTCTGTTACAGAGGTGCCCTGACGTGGAATTCGCTGAGTCACGACATACAGACTGCAGTCGGCACTAATGGCTTCAAATGCAAGCTGAAGGCCAGACATGTTCAACGAGACGGCTGCTTTGTTTCATGTCAGCCTGTTGTTTTCAAAAATAATGTGTGATTTGAATTCAATCCTTTTAATTGCAATTTTGATTTGCCTTTTAAAAATGGTGTAATCTTTTAAGTACTTGTTAAATATTTATCTGCTTTACGGATGTTTTTATCCATTAGGTTTACCTTGTATCCTTACAATCTCACTGTTGTTTTTAAGTAGGCCTGTATTTCCCCCCTGTGATATTCTTTTATCGGCTCTTAATTTATTTTGGATTATCATTTATGTACATACTGTTTGTTGTTGTTGTTGTGTTTTCATAAATACTTTTTTTATTATTTACAATTCTTAATCTATGATAACAAGGTTTTAAACACGGCCCCTTGAAAAACAGCCCTAGGCTGAATGGGTTTACCGTGAAGAAATGAGGGTAAATAAATAAATAGATAAATAGCCCCACCTCCCCCAGCCCTAGTCCAAACTTCCCAGCCCTAGCCCAAACTCCTCAGCCCTAGCCCAAACTCCACAGCCCTAGCCCAAACTCCACAGCCCTAGCCCAAACTCCACAGCCCTAGCCCAAACTCCCCAGCCCTAGCCCAAACTCCCCAGCCCTGCCCCCACCCTCTCCCTAGCTCCACCTCCCCTATCCCTGTAAGTGGCCCAATGCTAACATACATGTAAGTGGACTTTGGGGTCAGTTGTCAGATATTCAAGCCCCGACCTCATTTTTGTTAACAGCTGCTACACTCAAACCTGCTGACCAGCACAAATTCAAGTATGTCTACAAGGGCAGTGACAAAGCCAGAGGGAAGCAACTCTTTTACGTCTACGGGATTGGTTTCAACAGTAAAGATGACCGGTTTAGAGTCCGCAAACAGTACAAGCCGAAAGGGAGAGGTTACGTCTGGCCAAGCTCCTTCAGAAAAGGAAACCATTTTTACTACGACCTTTCCTTCGTCACTAAAGGTAACTTGTAACCTTAATTACTTGTTATAATAGATGTTAATTTTATTGGACAAGAATAATATTTGTGTTTTTTTGCCCATGCACCGATATATATACACTGTATACTCAGTACGTTCCCGAGTCTATTTTGTAAGACATCTGCTCTAGAATGGTGGGGGTCATGGGTTCGAATCCCACCCGAGGAATATACCTGTGATTTTTTTTTTTTTTTCACAGGACTCGGGGGGAAAGTACTGAGTATACAGTGCTTACCACACATTGGTGTATGGGCAAAAACACAAATAATATATTATGAATTACTTGCTTAAACGTCAGTGTTTTTTGAAAGCGTAAATTCATTTCAATCCTCTAGTTTTCAATAAACTGACCATTCAGTCAACCAGTGAATATTTCATCAAATGAGATAGTGCTGTTTTAGTGAACAAAAAAGTTCAGAACAGTCCATGTTTTGTGGAGGTTTTTATGCATGTTCGTATACATGGTTAATTTCAACATGGCAATCAAATTTGGAGCAACAGTGGTTTGGGTTCTTCAAATTCCATTTTCTCGACTTTGACAGTTTTTTAGAAAGACTATTTCTCCTGAGGAATGGTACTGGTGAGTGGTGTAACCAGTGAACTTTTAGATTGAAACTAATCATTTTTCATTTCTTTACCAATCCTGTTTTTTTGTCTGTGATCATCTATCAATCATGTTAGTATGATGTTATTATTATGTAATTGTTATATTTGCAGTCCAAATTTAGTTTGAAATCTTGCTTCACATTGATAAAGCCCGGTTCATACTTCACGCGAATGGCGAAAGCGAAGCGAATTTTCTTGCATCACAATTGAAAAACAGCGCATACTGAATTGTTGCGTCACCAAAATTCGCTTCGCCTTCGCTTTCGCGTGAAGTATGAACCGGCCTTAAGATTTAAACGACCATTCCAAAAGCATAGGTTCAACACATCATAAATTTTGACAAAATCATACTATGAATAGGCCTAATATAACCATTGTTGCGTTAGTCAAATCATTAGTATTTTTGTTACCTTTATTTAATGTAATTCAAAGGCAAAGTGCCTGCAAGCTTTGGCTTGTTCGAGATCCTACCTCTATGTATAATGTTACTTAAGTTCATTACTACCTTTATTTTCACATTGTGAATATGTGCAATTCACAGTACAGTGAGGCCTCTACAGTTTCCCTGGAGAGGCAGTTTTTCCCAAAAGTGGTCGACTGGCAGTTTCGGACCTTTAAATGGCTGACATGTACAATGCATGTGAAAAACATTCACCAGCCTCGTTAAAAAATATCATCTTATGCCGTAAACACAGAGGAATACAACCGTTCTGCCGTGCAAACCACAAATGAACTTAAACAGTTTAGGGTCATGTAGTCACTGCAAGATGACCAACAATTATTGACTTTTCCCCCATGATGCACTGTGAAAATGGCCTGTCCTTGGCAAACTATAGAGGGCGCACTGTAGTGAGAATTGCATGTAGATACAAATGTATATGTATGATTGAATGACATCTCCAACTAAATTTGAATTTACATTTTTCTTTTTTTATAGAGGCAGATTTCTACGATTCCGATGAGGAAGATGAGGACATGAAAACAAACATTAATCCAGAAAAAATGAGGTAAGCAAATTTGCAGGAGATAAATAAAAAAATGTTAAGGATGAGTGACAAACTCAGTTACAGAAGCTTAAAGTGGCCATCTGCATTTCCATTTTCTGAACTTATTTATCACAGAAAAACGCTAAACTTAGATCATGCCTGGCTTTTGAGACACTCCTTAAGCTTCCATACTTTATATATTTTTTTATTAACAATTTCATTATTTTAATAAACTCGGTTTGGAGCGTCAAATTTCTAACCTTTTTCCCCGTGTCACTGGTTCCAATAATGAAAGCCAAGCCATGACCTCCATGTAACTCTAGGCCTATGGTTTTAAATTAATGCTCACATTTTGACAACTATTCGACTAGATTTCATCTGAAAGATTCAGACTCGGTTGACATTCTCAAGAAGAGGGCAGCTGTTCGACTTCTTACACCTTCTTCTAACATTCATGTCAGCTATGGGGACGTTGAACTTGGGTAAGTTGGTCCATTTTATCAGCTTAAGATTGATGAATACGATAATAATTTAATATATTACAATATTACAATTTATCTTCCAGTACACACTAATCCTCCAATCAGATTGCTCAATGGGAGTGTGATAATAAACCTATATATACTCCCAGTAGTCTGTATTGCACTCTGTGTATTTTGAGTGTGTCATGCTCTGTGTTAATGGACAGTGTAAAATGACGTTCTAAATTTGCGCGTTTCTTGTTTTGCTCTTCATCAAATAACAGTCAAAGTTGTATTATCCTCCAGTTGACTGGAAGATAAATTCCTTATCACACTTGCACTCGTGAAATACAGGAAATATAGTGTGTCTGCGTCCCATATCCCACTCGGCCTTCAGCCTAGTGGGATATGGGAGGCAGAAGCGCTAGATTTCCCATATTCCACTCGCGCTTGTGTGATAACTTATAGTATTAGCTGAATGTACTGAACTTAATTCATCAAGGGGCTGATGGTCTGGGTTAGACAGAACTAGTTACCTTTGCACTGTCTAACCGCAGCACTCACAAACAGGAAGTGCTGGAAACTCTGATCATGTCGCATTTTCTTCCATTTATTATGATTTGGTTTTTAAGTTCACAGACCGTCGCGATTTGAAAGAAAGTTATCAGTTTTGCCATAGGATTTTGTACAGTACGGAAATTAAAACAAATCATTGTTTTTTTATTTTGTTTTTATCCAAACACATTCTGATATTTCTCTGGCTCTCTCTCTCTCTCTCTCTCTCTCTCTCTCTCTCTCTCTCTCTCTCTCTCTCTCTCTCTCTCTCTCTCTCTCTATCTCTCTCTCTCTCTCTGACCTACAGCGATGAAGACGTTGTTGGGAAACTTCGAACGGAAGAAGATGGAGAATTTACAAGATTCGTCATCGATCTTCGATCAGTTTGATCTGATGGATTTACATCTCACCGATGCAAGTATGATGTATCAACCTATTTTGACCATACCCATTTTTTTTTACTTATTTATTTTTTTTTTAATAGTAAGCCAGTACAGATTTTACTATCCATGTTCAGTCCATTCGTAGAAATAAAACTCAGAGAATGCTGTGTGTGTAGTTATGAAAAATGAGCAGGATACCAGTTACAGATGGTGCATGTGACACATTTTGGCTAGTAACCTTATTCTGGTAAGCATATTTGTATGTGCTTAGCTACTTGTTGTGCTTAAGTTGCTCTTAGAAACTGGTCCCTGATTTGAGGTAAATTTATGCACGCTGCCATTTAACTCTTTAATGTGCAGCTGTGACAGAATTGTTTTATATTTTGTTGATTTTGAGTGGCTGGCAGTCGCTTTCCGGCACATCAAGTAATTTACCGAGCAGCTGTGAGCGCTGCGCCAGAGTGAAAGAGTTAAGCTGTATTGAAAATTTCAGCTTTCCTATTAGTTGGTCTGGATAACTTTGCCATATAGGCCATATATTCTCTAATGTTTCACATCTGACACAGACAACACTTGAGCTCAGCATTCTGTGTTCTATTTCTATGGTCAATTTAAACCTTTTTTGGAGGGGTGGTGGCAGGGGGCTTTTATACCATCCCCACCCTTTTTGTGCCTTATTGTGTCTTCCCATCTTCCCATGAACACATTAATTCTACAGACTTCTATATATCATTATGAGGCCATCTTTGTCTGGTTTCCTGTATACCCAATAATGATTTCTGTAGATGTGAGCAAATAACGGGCTGATACGTACAAAATAAAATTTAAAAACCACATTATTTTTATAGACTTATCATCAAATTCACAAAAATCTTAAAATAAAACCATTTAAAATGCTTAAGATTGTACAGTAAAGCTTTTCAAACCAAACATAAACGTCAAATAAAAAACTTTTTTCGAGGACCTCGTGTCAATAGACCGATCCAAAAGCTCTGGGGTCGACTTCACAAAGAGTTAAGATTGATATTAACTGCGAATCACTCTTAGTTGCTAAGCAAAGTGTGATGTCACAATACAAATTACTATGGTGATACTGACAACTCATCTTAAGATGAATCTTAATGCTTTGTGAAATCGACCCCTGCCCCCTAAACATACTGGCCAATCACAGTATTGGCAACATCACCACTGTACACGTGGACTGAGCAATGTGCATATCTTCAATGCCACACTGCACGACATGAACATTTTCCAATCGGACTATATATTGTCTGACTTTTGGTGGTGTAGTCAAGGCTGTGGTTAGTCAACACAAAAGGGGGCGGGGCTTAATGGATCGGTCTATTCAGCGTGCTTCAGTCTGACCAAAACTTGGGTCCAGAATGCCCCACAGTTGTTAAAAAAAATCCTGGAGAGAGCCCTGAACCTTGTTATATTGCACTGGCTTCCTGAAGCTTTTTTTCCCCCAAACTCAAATTTATCCAGGTGCTCCCTAAATGGATTACAGGGAACCTATTGCATCACGTGGACAATTCACAAGGCCATCCCCCAGAGGCAATTAAACAAAACGAGCTCGCACCTGTGTTTTTTACACTCGTTTCATTTTCACTATATATGTAGATACACAAATGTATTCCTAACCGCTTCGACAAACAGCCGTTTCCAATGGTTTCCAATCAATAATTCAGCATCTGTTCAACCATAGTGTGTTTATAGCTCTATGGTTCAACTGATCCCATCAAACGATGTAAGACTGGTTTGTTTTTATTCCATCAGCCGTCTGATATTATGTTTGTAAAATATCTTTAGTTTGAATATATTTTTTGTCACCTACAGGCCCACCGAAAATTTTGATCATACCTCAGACCCATTTCTGATTATCTAATATCATTTTTTGTAAATTATTTCTAAGGATTTTAATTTTGTTTAGTTTGTATATATTTTTATAAGCTACAGGCCGCCTGAACATATTAAGATCATTTTGAATGAATGTTGAATGAACTGAATGTTTCCCCAGCTCTAATCATTTGTTTCCTCTTTCGTGTTGTAGGCATGGTAGGTCTCGAAACCAGTCTCGAGACCAGACTCAAGACCTGTTTTGCTGGTCTCGGGTCTTAGTCTCTATCTCAAAACCCAGAGGTCTCGGTCGTGGTTCCGGTCTCGAATATTCGACTGGTCTCGCATCACATCAAGACCAGCCTTTACTTCCCATTATGCAGTCCATGAAAGTAAATTGATTGATTGTTTTTATTCGTGTCCGTTGAAGGGTCAATCAATTTCACATTTTGAGACTGCTTTTATTTCGGTATTTTTGGTATGATGAGAGGTCAGGAGTACATCCTTTGTGAACAGCTTGGTTTTTTACAGTTTTGTTCACGTTGTTTACTTCTTTTTCTTGAGAACAAAATTGTGCACACGATCACTCGTACAGTTTGACAACTTTGCTTGACTCTCATTTATTCATTAAGGTCTTAGTCTTGGTGTCGAACCTTGAATGGTCTCAGTCTTGGTCTCAACCTTCTGGTCTCGGTCTCGGTCCGTCTCGGACCTTCAGGTCCCAGTCTCGGACTTGGGGTCTTGGACTACAACACTGCTTCTTTTCCAGAACTCCCCTGCGATCTGGGCCCAATTTCATAGAGCTGCTTAAAAAGTGAATATTGCTTACCAATTTTTTTGCTAAGCAAAAATAAGCAGGGTACCAGTCAGAGGATGTACATGTGACATTGTATTTTGGCTGGTGACCTTATTCTGGTAAGCATAACTTTGCTGTGCTCAGCTGTTTTTGTGCTTTTAAAGCAGCTCTATGAAAATGGGCCCCAGTCCTGATTACATATTGCTGCTTTGGCAGAAACATTTGCTTAACAATTTTCTGCTAAGCAAAAATAAGTAGGATACCAGTCACAGATTGTACATGTGACATGGTAATTTGGCTGGTATCCTTATTCTGGTAAGCATTTTTTGTTGTGCTCAGCTTCTTTTTGTGCAGTGAAGCTGTGATATTGGGCCCTGATCTTGGATTATGTATTAGTCAATCAAACGAATAACTAAAAACGCCCACTTAATCCATCAGTCCAGAAGCACAAATAACTTTTCATCGTGCAACATTTACAGATTATGTTGAGATATTATTTTAATGACAAATTTACAAGCAAAACACATAAAGTTAAATCCCTTCACCAGTGAATTTTTATTACCTTTAAACACAGTAAAACATAAGTTAAAATGAACAAAGAATATTACTTGGGTTTTACACCAACACCAAGGGTGTGGTAAGCACTGTGTACTGTATCCCACCCAAGCAGCTTGTGGGTAGCCTGTAGTCTGAGTGAACAGCGCTTATCAAACTTCAGTTTGAGAGTCAAACCAAAGTAACATGAATTTATGAAGCCTGGCCCTCTTTATCAAGCAAAACATATCAAATAAAAAATATCGTGATGCAAACTAATTTGAAACATCCCCCCCACCATAAAAAAAAATAACCATCATTTTTAAAAGTTACAGGTTTGACTAATGCTTTTACCAAATATGGTTTGTTTGTTTTTGTAAATATTTCACTCATCTGATACTTTGTCCTTTTCATTCTCGAGAAGAACAAATATGACAATGATCATGCTCTTCCCTCAAAACATGGTTTCCTATCCATTTTATTTAAATTTACAAGTTAAATTCTCGAGCAAATTATAATTCAAGACTCAACTGATTTTAACAAAGATATTTAAAGGTTTTCACCACATGAAAATAAGAACTGTGTTTTTAAACAGACGTAAACTTGTTTATACGTTAAGATATATTTTACACTATAATATGAAGCCTCAATAAAATAGTTCAAGTATGCTGACATGTATAACAATGCGAATAACACCTCGTGCAAAGATCCTGTGTTGTGATTGGTTGAGTGCGCATCACATGATGTGCACCATTTTTACTGCCACACTCCACAAATGAGCAATTTGCGAGTTAAATTTGAATGGCTTGTAATTTTCTGATCAGTGTAGGATGTTAAACGATATACAGATTTAATAACCGAAACAGCTTTTTGAACTTAAATATATGCAACATTTTATGGGCTATATCTATTTTTTTCTTTTAAAATCCCTGTAAATCACACTTTCTGACCAATACAGTTTCCACTACACATCCAAAATACGTTTAAGGTTTATTAGTCTAAAAAAAGAAAACATGTTATTTTGTTATCACAACCTATTCACAAATGCAGTCGTGAACCACAACGGGGAAAAGAACAAAAATACTACTAAGAATGAATTCATAAAATGAGATAAACTAAATTTTTGAATGTACAAAAATATGAAATTTTCCATCAATTACAACAATATGTGACCTCAATAAAGAATAGCGTTTGTGACAACACAAACATTTCACCCTTACAAACTGGGCATATTGAAAAATTCTTGAATCGTGTAAACTAGATGTTGTTACCTAAACACATGCACTCTAAAAAGTCCCATTACTATTTAAAAAGCCAATTACCTGGGCTCGAAACATCCACTTGACCACTGGCCAGTAAATTTAGCACATGGCCACTAGCCAGAAACTTCAAAACTGAACAAGTCCTGCAGTCTAGTGTTTTTTGCAAACAAATACCTTTCAAAATTTACTGATGCATTCTTAACCTTTTCAACTTCGAGCCCCCCCCCCCTCCCAATAAAAGTCGATCAAATTTTATCTTATTTTTTAAATGAAAGATATTTTTTTATTCTTTTCAAAAGTTTGTCTGGTCCAATTAAAAATTCAGACCTACAAGCAGCTGATCCAATTTCAAAGAGCTGCTTACCAGGAAAAAAAAAAAGGTTACCAGCCAAACTACCATGTCATATGTATCATTTGCAACTGGTTTCCTGCTCATTTTTGCTGAGCAGAAAATTTGTCAGCAATATTTTCTTGAAACTTGGCCCAGCTGAGGTCAAGCGGAGATTCTCTCGAAACTTGAGCTCTAATGTTTTAAGAAATAAGGCAGGGTCAAATCTCACAACGCAGCCAAGTAAAAAGTTTATCCACTTGGCAAAAAAAAAACAATGCCGATAACATTCATAAAGGCCTTTTGGCTGGTATCCTGTATCTTAATCACTCTGTTTAGCATACTTACATGCTTTAGCAACATTGCACCTGCAGGGTTTTCCCTTAATTTGTTCAGTGACTAGCCAGTGGAACCAGTTAGCTTCTCATTTCACCAGTTAGCTTCTCATTCCGTTTATATTACGTTTTAAATAGGCGTTTAATATGAACTAGCCGTCTGGGTCACTTGGACAGAATTTTGACTGGTCTTTAGGTATTTTAACTAGCATTTGGCCAGCGGACCATTATTAAGGGAGCTGTACCCTGTACTTTTTTTTCATAGTACAGCGTGGACAGCCAACTTAATCCTAAATACCTTGATCTTAGAATTAATCTTAATTAATCTTAATCTTAGATTTCACGATGGTGTTAACAAAAATGCCCTTAAAAACAAAACGGTACCTGCCAAGTAAATTTGCAGGGAACCGGTACCAAACAATGTATATTACACAGCATCTTGGTCGGTAACTTGTTTTCACCGGGTGAGATTTTCCTATGCTAAGCAACTTGGTGTGTTCACTAGCTTTGTGACATTGGAGCCAGACTAAGGCCATGGCCAGCTGTGGCTACAGCTGTGACTGTTGCTAAGGTTGTTGCATCTTATGTGTCTACGCAAGCCGCAGCCACTAGTTCAGACTTGGCCTTAGTCTTTACTTATGAGAGAAAGGGAAAAGGGTCGTTTTTGTTTCAAGATTTCCTTCCAACAAAACTGTCTGTTTTGTTTCACACCTTCCCAATCTGCCGCTGAAAGATACTACAAAACCAAGATAGGACACTCTATTCAGAAACATGAAACGCAAAATTGGGGCGCTCGCTGTTGTTTGGTAGGTAAAACCAAAAATCGTTTGTGCGATAAATTGGGCCTACTAAATGGAAAAACTTACGCCAATGGATCCCGCCAACTAAAAAAGGTGAAGGCAGATCGAAAATTTGGTGTTCGGCAATAAATTGTGTCAACAGTCCTTGCAAAATTGACACAAGGGGAAGGGCGCCATCACGCGGTTGGTAGGTAAAAAGGCGTTACATCTGCTACCGTGCAAAACGGCACAAGTGTCCTATCGTGTGTTTCTAGTATCTTTGGTTGGAGTGACGGGCCAATGACTAGGCCGATGTGAATATTATCATGTTCCTAATGTGGACTATTTTTTTACAATAATCCATTAAGCCCCGCCCCTAAACATATTGACCAATCACAGCATTGGCTACATCACCCCTGTACACGTGGGCAACACAATGTGCCTCTATTCAATGCCACTCTGCACGACATGAACGCACGCACTTTAAGTACGGGCACGCAAGTTTACATTTTCTAATAGGATTTTAATCGTGTCGGACTCTAGTCGGATTTTTGTTGGTGTAGCCAAGGCTGTGATTGGTCAACGCGTAAGGGGGCGGGGCTTAATGGATCGGTCTATTGAGGGTCTACTATAATGTACCTATAAGTCCCTAGATGGATGTGTTGCTCCTATGCACCTCTTTAGATCTTAGTCTGTTGAGGCTTCACTTCAACCTCCAGTATTAGCAGGTCGTCGTCGTCGTCATCTTCCTTAGCGATGATGGCTTTAGCCGGGATGCTCTTGATGAAAACGGGATGAATGAATGCCTTCTTGCTGTCCTTGAGGTAGTCCAGGTCGTTGTAAACTGCCACTTTCTGCTCGGACAGATTTTCCACATAAAATTTATTCAGTAATCATTTTTACAAGAATTTATACTTTATACTTATACTCATTTTCTGACAGAAGAGAGAATTCTAAACGAAAGCAAGTTTCAGAGTAATTGGCTTACCAACTCTACATCAAGTAATCTTTCAATTGAAGTTTCTACTTTAGGTCGAGTTTAAAAGTCCGACACCCATATTAATTTGAGATAAAATTTTGATGCGGGAATTATCACTTAAAGTTCCATTTACAAAAATCAACTGCCACATAAAAACTCACCTGTGGGGAAACGTGCTGGTCTGGTGCTGTAGCCGTGGTAACGCAACATAGCCATATCATTGCTAGCGCAGACAGTAATATCGTGATGCCGAGCAGCCAACGAGGGAGCCCGGACTTCTTGGATACGCAGTCCAACCATCCGTAGCCATCCTCCATGAAATCGTCACGTTGGGGGTAGTCTGTGGAGTCGTGGTCGTTCAGTACCTCAAGGTTGGTTTCTAGATCGCCCAGTGATTTCCCGAAATCTGAAAGGTATCAAGGCTTGGAATAAGTGAAGAAATTGTACCACAACAAATCAACCAATCTACACAATCTAAAACCATCTCAACTCCTTATGAGTATGCAGCTCCGGAAACCATAGAGCACTTTAAGATGCCATCTGGTTTGATAAAGCGCTTTAACTACGTATTATTATTAGTGGAGTACTAACAAATAGTCAATAATCCATAATCAATTGGGTTGGACGAGTGGTTTCTTTCCTTGCCTTTCATTGCCTTTTGAATCCCGCCCGGAGTGAAGCCTTGCATGTGGGTTGGGTTTTCACTCCCCAATTGATTGCATGGGTTTTCAAGCAATATTCAATTTGTTAAGCAATATTTTCTGCTTAACAGTTTAATGAAATTGCGCTCTGATGACACCACCACAGTAGCCCAATTTCAAGGCGCTGCTTACCACATAATTCTACGCTTACGGCGCCCTGTAAAGCGTATGACTCTATGGCAGTAAGCGCAGAATTCCGTGGTAAGCAGAGCCATGATATTGGTCCCAGGAACTTGCCAGGCAACTTGGCCACAACTTGCTACGACAGTTAAGACCCAACCGACTGGAAAACAAAACTTTCCATACCAAATTCTTCTTGGAATTTTGGATCTACAGTGAAGATATCGATCTCGGGCTGGGACTGAAAGATGTACAACTCTCCGTTATCTCCTTGCATGTAAACGAGCCAGGAGCTTAGACGGTAACTGGCAAACTGTGAGAAGCGTTGACACAGTGTTTGGATTGCTAAAACTGGAGTCAAGATGTGAACGCTTGGCTCTTCCTCCGACCACTGTAAAAAGAAAGGGACAAAAATGTCAACACAAAGTGTTAAAAGATAACTGTTACATTGGTTTTTCTCAGTTTTTTTTTAACTCTTTATGTAAAAGGTGTTTATAAATAAAGTGTAAAAAGAATTGAGCTTTTTGGGGGGTTATCTTTTATATTCTTGTATACAATGCATACAAAAAACATGCATGGAATATCATCTTTGAGACAGCAAGGCCACTTTTCATTTTGCAAAGGGCACTTCCAGTGGAAGATTTTTCAGTCTATGGGAAACCTTTTGAAGGGGCACCAAGGCCAAGACCAGGGCAACAGAGGCCATGGACTCCGTGGCCTCTGAGTAATTCCAGGGAGGGGGAAAAGCCAGAGAGAGGAGGAAAAGCTGACGGGTTGTGAATAATGATATTTAATCGATACCTCTTTTCGTTTCTGCGTGGCAAACGGGACTTCGTTTTGACATCCTTGGTGACAGGCGCTCATCTCTCCCTGATCCTTATATGCTTCGATGCATGCTACAGAAAAATCAATAAAGGATAATGTCAGTTGTTAAGATCCCTTTATTATAGCAAATTGACTTGAATATTATTGAGCACTACTTTATCTTTTAAGGCACATTTCATTATCAATGTTTTTTGGAAGAGTCTAAACTCAAGTGCTTCATCTAGTTTTCAGTAAACACACCGTATACAGGGTAGTCAGGTTGGCACCGTGGTATCTTTCCTCACCTTCCACTTCTAGGACCCCGGTTCAAATCCCGTCGGGTGCACTATGTGGATTGGGATTTTTAAGTCCCTACCTGATTGGGTGGGTGCAGTAATACAAACATGAACATCACCCTAGCTACATACGCATGAATAGATGGCAGCACACATAAAATGTCAATCTCTGTTTTCCTGAGCTCAATGACGCTGACCTAGATAAGTAAGAGGTATAACAAACATAACATGGTTTATTTTGAGTGGACAGTCCACACTAGCTCCCCTCGGTATTGGAAGTTGATAACTACTTCCCACGTCTCTACACTAGTTTGTCAACTTCCAATACCTCGGGGAGCAAATAACGACTGCCCGGCCTCAAACCATGTTATATTTGTATATATTATCCTTCCTCACTTTAACACCTTTAAGTTCAACACCATTTGGTAACTCAACACCCAAACAGTCGGACATTGATTATACTGGAATGGCCGGGACCAATTTCATGGCACTGCTCACCACAGAATTCTTTGCTTACATGACCCTGGAGTTTATGAATCTGCCCTTGATTCTATGGGCAGCGACCACAGAATTCCACCATGAAATTGGACTCGGATCTCAGTTAATGCATGATGCGTTTACTGGTGCAGTCCTCAGTCCAACAGATACAAACAAAACATGTAGTTTGATTTTGATGGGTTTGGGGTGTAGGGTAAAGGGTTAATTTAAATGGGATGTCGTGGCCGAGCGGTTTAGTGCATCTGACTCAAAGTCTGGTGGCTAAGTCATCAGGGTGTGGGTTTGAATCACGGTCACGACACTTGTGTCCTTAAGCAAGACACTTCACTGTAATTGCATCTCTTCACCAAGGAGTAAATGGGTACCTGTGAGGGCAGAGATGGTTCTTGTGATTGATTTAGCTTGGTGCACTACATACTTGGCAGCATAGGCTGTATACTCCCAAGAGAGCTGAGATGGTTTTAAGGAATGAAATAAATGGCCTAGTGACTAAGGGTAGTAAGGTTAGAGCGCCATGAGTGTCACTGAGTGACAGGGTTGACGCTATAATAAGAAGCCACTATTATGATTTATTATGATGTCACAACCAGGTCATGTGACCTTGAATACGTACCCTCTTTGCACATTTCTTTTGTGTTATTGAAGTCTATAAAGTCGTCTTCGGCAAACTCCATGATGGAGAAGAGACGACAGCCTCGCTGACATGCTGGCAGATGAGACTTCTGAGACATACACAAGATACACAATCCTTAGTTACAGAAATTGATTATGTTCAAAGAATTAGAAGAATATCAGTGTTTTTGGAAGAGCAAAATAACTATTTTATGTCAGTATCTAAACAAAAAAGTGTCTCATAGCATTGCATACATTGCGCAGATTGCCCGATTGGCCAAAACAGCAGTAGGCTCAGGCCCTATTAAAAATAAAATACATTTATTTTTGGAATTTTTAACAAACAAATAACGTACAAATATTGACAGAGAAATAGTGGTCCCCATTAAGAAATCCATCAAGTATTATAACTTTTGTTTCCCTTCTCCCTATTGCCTGGAGATATGCGCTTGGCTCTGTTGATACTCTTATAAATATAATATTAATTGTTTGTTTACTGATACGAACAATTCAACTGCACTGTCTCAGTCTGTCATGTCTGTGTTTGAGTTCATTTGACTTTTCTCTACGGTCTATTTTACTTGCTACATTTTTTCTCTCAAAAATCATCAAACAAACTACTTACCTCTGGATAAGTATGCACCGAGTAAGTGCGCCCACACGAATCTTTACATGACGATACGTCTTCTAATACATTCTTAAAAGCACTTTGTGGGGTAGTTGAGGCGCATATATGGCCGAAAACAGCCAGAAAAATCAGGGAGCCGAGTGTGTGTCTCGATGCCATTTTGTTTTTGTTTTCTTTTGCATCATCACTCTCTCTGAGCTCTGTGTACTTCCGATCTATAATTTGTAAACAGCGCCACCGCGCGGTGAGGTATCGTTATGTGTCATGTTATTCTTATCAAGTTCAACTTTGTAAGGGGGGCAAAGTGCGGAGTTGTTGACGATGGGCCTTTTGTGATAGCAGTTTTTGACGAGACTTCAACTCCCCGAATTGTAAACATTTCAACATATTGAAAGGCTTATTTTCTGGAGATCTTTGCAGCAATTCCTGAAGACACTATGACGGGGAAAAGGAGAGTATTCGTGGTTGGAGTAGGCATGACAAAGGTAATTCGGATCACTCACTACAAATTACAACCATGTCGGTTTACTTCAACTAAATGAGTGTTGAGCAGTACTTCAGCAGTCGTGGATACAGACCACCCCACTTAACACAAAGTTCACAATATTTATTTAAAATGATCCATCTCATGGAGAAAGATGATATGAATTATTAAACTGAAATTGGAAATTTTTTCGAGATAGATGTCCAAACTCCATGGACTGCCTTCATAAGGTCTATTGTCGATCGGTTGATTTCAACAAAGGTTGCATCCTGCGCTGAGGCATGATGGGATAGGAAAGGGATCATGTTTCTTGCTGCACAGTTGCCACTGCCCCCTTTGTCTTCCCATCATGCTTTGCGCTATTTCGTCGTAGCGCGATCAGCAATAAACCTTATGTGGTCAGGTGTTCAAAGCAAAGCCAGGGCAAAGACGACACACCCACCCCGCTCTCTGAAATAAATATTTTGAGTTTGAGGTCAAACACAGCATCGAACGTGCGTTGTAGCTGTTTTTACCACAGTCATATTAAAAAAGGTCTATAATTATAAATCCTTTCACGGTATATGTTGTTGTGCCACATGTTGAATCTGCAAGTACGTGCATTGTGATGCATTGTTTATTTCAAACTCTGCAACTTGATAGTCGCACTTTATGAATGTATTTGTTGTGATGAATTGAAAATAGCAGGAAGGGGTGTGGCGAGATTGTCCCGCTACTAAAGTTTCAAACTCAGTCATAAAATACACACTGAACTTTTGTTTATAAATGTAAATTGAATTTTCTTCCCACTATCTGTTAGTTTGAGAAACCGGGTCGTCGTGATAATTTTGACTACCCAGACATGGCGAAGGAATCGGGTACCAAAGCCTTACACGATGCTGGCATTGGCTACAGCGCCATTGAGCAAGCCGTCGTTGGCTACGTCTATGGAGACACAACTTGCGGACAACGGGCCCTGTACCAACTGGGCATGACTGGTATCCCAATGTACAATGTAAGTCATTCAAGACAAACCAAGCAGGCAGATTTTAAGTAGGTTTGACTAGTAGCAACCATGTGAGTTGAATCTCGTCTGGGAAAAATCTCAAGGAGATCAGGTTGACACAGTGGTTGCTGTCTCTGTCTTTCACCTTTGTGGACCCCGGTTCGAATCCCACCTCAGACCAGAGCCTAGCATGTGGATTGGGTTTTCAGTCCCTACCTGATTGCGTGGGTTTTCCCCATTGGGTTTTTTATCCTCCCACATGTAAAACTGAACATTTCTTCTGTTGTTTCCTATTCATCCTGTTATTGGCGATAATTGTGCTGTTGGATGTTGTGTAAATTAAGTGTTAGTTCTGAAAAGAACTAGGGTCGGTCTTTTGTACGAGGGTTGTCAACAGACCCATCAGGAAAGCTACGGCAGTGAGCTTCCCTCCTACCAGCCAGAGGGTCAAGTCCACATAATTCTGCGCTTACTTATCGGCACCCTATAAAAGCGTGTGATTCTATGGACCGTAAGCGTAGACTTCCATGGTTAAGTATTGCTGTTAAATTGGACCCTGTTCTCCTAACCACTGGACTATAGAGCCTGCCTGGTGACGACAGACTAGTTCAAATCTGTTCTTATAAATATTTTTATTTTGTTGTGGTGTTTGTCTGTTTGTTTGTTTGGTGTACAATGGTTTATTTTGTTGATTTTTTTTTTTTTTTTACGTACAGGTGAACAATGCCTGTGCCACTGGATCGTCGGCATTGTACCTGGCCAAACAGCTCGTTGAAGGCGGTATGGCCGACTGTGTCATGGCGCTTGGCTTTGAAAAAATGAAACGTGGCTCCCTCAAAGCACAGGTAAAATATCAGAACGTTGTGGTCAGGTTTCAATTCTGTTCCAGGGTTTGCTCATAACTATTTCAGTGACTAGCGATGGCCAGCGATAGCCTGTCGTTTCACTAGTCTGCCAGCTTTTTAACTGGTCTAGATTTCATGTTAAATATGGATGCTTTTCATCACTGACCTGGGGGTGGATTTCACAAAACTAGTCCTAACGTGTGACAAGTCATTTAATTTAGGACTAGTTACTCATCCTAACTCCAGATAAGACCAGCCCTAGTGCTTTGTAAAATCCACCCCTGGCCAGTCGGATCATCTGGAGAGAATTTTTATTGGTCCTCAGGTATTTTAACAGGCAATTGGCCAGCGAACTACTGTTAGGGAGACGACATTGACTTCGGATTGGGCGCTTTTTCTTTTAGGCTTTAAAAAGTGTTTTGTTATGAAATGAGTATGGTTGGAAAGTTATTTTAAAAGTAGAATCATAATAATTCACATAAATATCCCTTGAAATTGTCTGGTTTTTGTTTAATTTCATGACGGAACATGGTCTGCCGTTTTGTAGAACCAAATGTTTGACTCCACAAAATGGCAGACAGTATGTTTCTATGTACAGTGTGGTTCAGCTGCTTGTTTTTCAAGATGCACATTTTTTTTTTTATCACTAGTCACTAATTACAATACACTGTAGGTATTTTATTGCATGAACAACTGGTAAAACCGATAAGGAACAATTCCAAACACCACAATTTTAAGAGATTTTTAGGCAATGTGTCCCTTTAAGGGAGAATGCTGCTATTGTGTGGACAGAGAGTTGTGTGGACTGCCATTTGGACCATGTCTAGTGACTGTCATACTGTAACTGACCTTGGCTATGACAGAGCGGTATGTCTCAATCCGTAGTGGAGTCAGCACTGGTCAGTCATTTGGTAGCGTGGCGACAGTGCTGATTCCCGGATCCCTAAATAACAGAGACAATTACAAGTACAAGAGGGATGCAGGACACGTCTGTTTAGTTTCTTGTCCAAACTTAATCTCCTTTATTAATTCCTCAAACGCCCTTTTTAAAGCAAATCAAAAGGAACAGCCATACGCGCTAAACCCTAATTGGCTAAAAGGTTCACGGGGCGTGACCACCACGCAACCAAGTCGCACGCAAACGCGCCCATTTTCCACCGGTGGGAAAAATGGGCGTGATTCATGCAACTGCAAAGCATGGATTCACTGTCCCGGTTGCTTAACGCCAAAACAAATGATAACAATGCTTATAATAAATTGAATAAGTTACAGGGGCGACTCCGGGTCGTCACAATACGTTACAATGAATAGAGTAGATGGGAGTTCTATATTGCTAACCGACAAACGGCTTTCTCCCTCATCAGGGGTGCACCCGAGGACCAGTAAACATTTCCTCCAATTGGTCTGACTGGCTAGGTCAGTGGTGAAAAACATCCCTATTTAAAATGAAATATGGATATATGTGAAAAAGCTGGTGGTGAAACGACAAGCTCATCTGTACCACTGTTCAGCTACGGAAATAGTTTAGGGCCAACACGGCGCTCTATGTAAGGGCATTTTTTCTGGCCTGATGAAAGACGGAGCACCAGATTTCTTTTGGGGAAAAAAAAAGATGAAAAGACCGTGAAAAATTGTTTGTATCAAAAATGCAAAAAATTCATCGCATATTGTATCGCAAATCTTGCTATCCACTTTTTGCGATCCACAAATCATGTGTACCGGCTATCAATTAAAATGGCATAAGCTCAAAAGACCTTTGACCTCAAGCTCAAAAAACCTTAGACCTCAAGCTCAAAAAACCTTTGACCTCAAGCTTGAAAGACCTTTGACCTCAAGCTGAAAAGACCTTTGACCTCAAGCTGAAAAGACCTTTGACCTCAAGCTGAAAAGACCTTTGACCTCAAGCTCTAAAGACCTTTGACCTCAAGCTCAATAGACCTGTGACCTCAAGCTCAAATTCTTTTGTTTTAGTATGAGGACAGGACCAGTCCAATGGATAAACACGTGGAAGTGCTCATGAATAATCATGATCTACAAGCCTCGCCGATCACAGCCCAGATGTTTGGTCGAGCTGGTATAGAACACATGGACAAATACGGTAAGTCTGTTTTTTCCCTCTTTTTTTCAAATGAAATTTGTTTTGTGGTACAAAACACTCTCTGGACTGCCTCATTGGCTCATAAATTGAATCTTGCCAGGCAGTTGAACTCAGAAACGAAGAAACGTCTAGCATTCTTATGATGCGTTTCCACAAACATTTTCCATATGAACTTTTCAGATCTGAATATTTGTTGGTGCTTTTTTTTTTTTTTTTTTTTTTTTAATACAAACCATCTTCCTTCAAAATGATCGTCATCTGACCAATAGACTGTTCCGGCTTTGGAAACAAGCCCCGCCCACACACATTAGTTTATGTACGTTTACGCTGCACGTGTGACCGAGTTTGACCGAGGTCACATGACCAAATGGCGTGATCCAATTGGTCAGTGCGCACAGTTTGATTGACAGGCCGGAACGGTCTATTCAAAAAGGAACATTTTATGGTCTTGTATCCTAATCACTTGAAGTCCTCCATATAGGCCTAATCCATATAGGCCTACCATGTTTTTCTTTTTGATTTGTTGTATTCTGCAATCAGAGTTATCCTCAAGATTTTTCAAAACTGGGGGGCATTCTGGACCCAAATTTTGCAAGTGTGACCGAAGCGTGCTGAATTGAAACCAGGTCCTGGGAATGTTTTCTATTTGATGTTTATGTTTGGTTCGAAAAGCTCTACTGTGCAATCTGGAGCATTTAGAATGGTTTTGTGTTGTGATTTTTTGGTGATTTCTTTTGATTTCTTTGCCAATCTTTTGCAATCGTATCAGAGTCAAAACTTTGGGTGAATGATTTACCACAATTTGATGTAAAAGCTATAACGAAATTACCATGTGATCAAAGGTTGAGTTTGATATTTACACAATGTATTTAACTTTGTTGTATACGTGACTGTATATTTCAGGTACAACCGCAGATCACATTGCAAAAATAGCCTACAAAAACCACAAGCATTCCACAAACAATCCGTGAGTTTTATTCAAAAATGTTTTTTATAAAAATATGCAAATCATCTATGAACCATTCAGTGTCATCCACTGTAGTTTTTGAAAGATGGATAGACGGTGTCAGTCTGCGATATGCTGTATGATATGTGGTGAATGCATCTACACAGTACACAGTCAACCCTCCTACTGTCTGACCACTCAACAATATCCACTGTTGCTTTGAATGATCGATAAACTATATCAGCGTTCAATACGATATCACATAGTGAATGCATCTACTCAATACACAGTCAACCCTCCTACTGTCTGACCATTCAATCTCATCCATTGTGGTTTAGTTATTTCCGTGCACAATTGTGCCACCATACAAAAACCCATGCACTTGAATGATTTCAAATGGTCGGTCAACTCACAAAAAAAATGCAACCAAGAGTTGCAGGGTTAAAATAATGACTTCAACTCCGAATAATTATGAGAGACAAACGTAATAATAATTTGTCTTTTTTTCCCCTCCACTTGGCCCTGAAGTTATTCCCAATTTCAGAAGGAATACTCGTTGGAAGATATCAAGAAAGCTCCAATGGTCTTTGCACCTCTCACCAAGTTGCAGTGTTGGTAAGTGACAAGAACACTTCACTTCAGGGGTCAGATTTTACTCCGGACTGCAGGCCCGAGGTCAGTGATCTAATAGTGTCGGGCCAGTAAACTCACGACCAGACAAGTCTGTCAGTCTCATGTTTGTCAGTTGAATAACAATGCCTCACTGTGAAATATCTTGAACAAAAACAAACTACGTTCAAATGTTGACTTTTGAGTCTAATACCTTTCAATTCTAAAGTATACTTGAAACCCATTAAGACAAATGAGATAAATCTCTTACATGTCTCAGTGCTTGTCTGTTGTTTAATACACGTTGAATTGTGTGAACGGTGATTCTGAAATGGCTGCATAATGCATCCTCTCTGAGCATGTTTAGAGTATAGTTTATGAGATGCGCATTAATAAGTTTCATGAACTTAGTTTTGTAGTCATTATCATTAAAACCCTAACCATCCAAATTCCTTCTGTAGACTAATCCGAGCAGCTCGTTAATGGGCGTTTACACCACCGCAGCTATGGCCGCCGCACGCGCGCGTCAATGCACACGCACTGTGAATCCTTCATGCTGATGGGTACATATGAGCGCTGAACGCGCTATTGTCGTGTCGCCCGTGTGTGCGGCGGCCAAAGCTGCGGTGGTGTAAAACACCGTAAACGAGCGCTGCTCGGATTGGTGTGCATCCTCTTTGCCCAAAATGAAAGATTCAGAAGGACTGAGGGTTGTTGGCCCAAATAACAATTGCTTATCACTGGGTCAGGCATTCCAATCTCGTCTAAGTCCAAACATGTCGGTGTAAAGTGACATAGGAAAGGGGATATTGGAAGATTGAGGTCACCTGTAGGCAATTGGGCCAGTCTCCACCCAAGACCATCGCTAATCCAATCCATGAACAAGATTTTTAGACTTTCGGAAAATCTTTTTAATGTGAACTTTCCAAAAGACCGAGGCATTGAAAAACATTATGTCAAATATTTTTTTCAGCCCAACCTCGGATGGTAGTGCAGCGGCCATCCTCTGTAGCGAAGACTTTGTCAGGAAACACAATCTGGAAGCCAGGGCAGTGGAAATAATCGGCATGCAGATGGCAACAGACTTACCCAGCACCTTTGAAGAGAACAGCATTATGAAAATGGTATAAAGGTCAAGTGTCATGTCAAATTAAAGACATAGGCTTAATATCAATTTTCTCTTCTAATTAAATAAAGCAGCTGAGCAGACTTTAGCATAGACTTGGTTCCAAGTCTCTGATCGTGGTTCACTATTATGTCCGATACAGAATCATTGTTGCCTGAAATGACGCCCTCTTGTGGCCTGAGCACGAGAATTTTAACCTTCGATCACAGACTTGGGAATGTTGTTCGTCGGTTTGTACACAGCATATGGCGATCCGTCCAAAACTGGACGGAGCAATCTGATTGGTCAGTAACCCCAAAATAATCAATATTCAAAGCAACCTTTTACTGGTTGACAATACAACTTGCGTGCATAAGCAACGTTTGCCAATGTGATTGGCCATCTCTCTGGCTTCACTTTGTTATGTAGTTTTCAGTTACGAATACATGAATAAATTGAATATGCCATGAATGCAACAGGGTCAAGTCTGAGATCGTGAGTCGAGTGTGGATAGCATGTGTGTATACGGGCAATCTAGTCAGATGATGTTGCGGGGAGTATACAGACAAATAACCGCGATCTCGGACTTGAAATCAAGTCTAACTTTAGCATCGAACTAAAGTTCTGATGGCCAAGTCATCAGAGTATAGGGGTCGAATCCCGGTCGTGACACTAGTGTTATTGAGCAAGACACTCAACTTTAATTGCTTCTCATCACCCAGGAGTAAATGGGTCCTGCAAGGGTAGAGATTGTTGATATGAATGATAAGCAACCTGTGAGCCAATTTGGCAAACGGTGCTGCATATTCAAAAGGAGATGGTTTCAAAAGTGCTAAAGGCCCAATGAACGAGGGTAGAAATTCCTGATGTGAGTGATTAGCAACCTGTGCGAAAGTTTGGCAGCCGGTGCTGCATACTCCAAAGGAGATGGTTTCAAGAATGCTTAAGGCCCAGTGAACAGGGATGTAAGGCGCTTTGTTACAAAAGCGCCAAATATATGCCTATTATTATTATTATTATAAACTGTTCAAAAATACTTTATCAAATATCCTTCTTGCCAAGCAAAGCCTTTCAGTGTCAAACAAACGTTCCGCTTTGCAACTTAACATTAGGCCCTGTTCGTTTGTCGAACCCCTGCTTTTGTCGGAGAAGCTTTTACGAATTGAGAATAATATTAAAGTCTTTGTGCTGAAGTTATTTTGATTTCTCATCCTCAAGGTTGGGTACGACATGACCAAGAAAGCAGCTGATGATCTGTATAAAAAGACTGGCGTCCACCCAACTGAGATCAACGTCGTTGAGTTACACGATTGCTTTGCTGCTAATGAGCTAATCACGTATGAAGCCCTGGGTCTTTGCCCTCCCGGTAACTATTACAGACATCCACTCATCTTTCTCTAGTTCCCTGTAGACTTGGGTAGCTATTTGTCAGTTACACTGGAGGGACCTGACTGTATTTTTCCTCTCAGCCTCAGTTTGGATACAACGGGTTTGTACTGAGGAAAAATATGGTGGCTCTGAACGTGTCATAAAACCATCCTCTGAAAATATCCTGAAATTGGTGGAGATATTTTGAGGAAAAAAGTGGTTTCATAATTTGTATCTGTGTTATGAAATGAGAAAATAGAATTAGCTGTTGCAAACTGCTCACTAACTAGAATGACCTATGGTATAAATGACCCTTCCCTTTACCGCCCTCCCCCCCCCTTTTTGTCTCCTTTTTCATTGTTCATCTCTTGCTTTTTCTGCTTCTCTCTTTTCACTTCTTTTTACGTGACCTCTTCTGTTACACTAATGTACTTGTTATATGTGTGTGTTGTGTTGTCATTAAGCCTTTGAGAATGACTCTGCTAGGGTCAAAACATTAGGCCATTTACAACTTTTTGCATGTTATAAAATGTTTAACTAGCAGGTCAGGGGAGAAAAAGATCGGAAAAAAAAGATTTTTCTTAAAGATTACAGCATGTTCGAACGACATGTATTTATGATGAATGGTTCCAGTTTTGGATGTTAGATTGAAGGCTAATATAAAATATTTTGCACAATTTTACCCAAATTATATTTTGACCTCCAGGGAAAGCTGGTGAGTTGATTGACCGAGGGGACAACACCTACGGAGGGAAGTACGTCATCAATCCAAGTGGGGGACTCATCTCCAAGGGGCATCCCCTCGGGGCAACAGGTGAGGAACAAACTTGTCATTGAAAACTATTATCGCCACATTTTTCAGTATTTTACGCCAACGTACATGATCTGAGTTTCATCAGGGGTATTTTGGGGGAAAATAAAACATTTCTGAAATTGTTTACATAGCTTCTGAAAAAGTTTTGTTTTCTTCCACTGTTTTCATAGCAGTGTTTGCCAAGTATAATAAATTGAGCGCGATGCTAAATGTTAAACTTGGACAAATCTGTAGAAAATGTTTTTCTGGGACATGTGCCCTCTTTGAGAAATTAACTTTCATAGAAAAATTTATGTCATCTTTTCCTGCCTACTTCATAAAAAGTCACGACCGAAAACCAATCGGAACGCCATCTAACTAAAGAGGAATGATGGTTTTCGTGAGGGCAGGGGGTAGTTGCTGATTGGCTGCTGGAGTCAACCTTATTTTGCATAGTGATGTGAAGTCAGCTCTGATTGGTTAGCTGTTTGGGACTTGGATCAGTGATGTTAAAACCTTAGCTTCCATCTTTAGTTCTTGTTTTATGTACATCATTTATTGTTATCAATTTTCATATTTTATACTCACAGAATTCCTTGTAAAATTTGCCAATAAAACGAACAAATAATTTGCAAATTGTATCGTTCAATTATGTATATACATCCCCCACCACCACCACATGCACACACCCCCCTTGCTAACAAGCTTCACATAGACTGTAGAAGAATTAACTTTGTGGTTCCATAGTTTTCAAGAAATATATTTATTTTAGCTGTGTAGTGTCTTAAATTGTGTGAGTTATTTATGAGTGTTATATTCATGTGAATATTTGTAATTAATCCCATTTTACATGTAAAATACTACTCATCCCCAGTTTTTGTTGCAATTTGTCTTCTTGGGAGAAAGTACATCCTTGTTTTTGGAACAACCCAATCTGTGAACCCTGTAATCTTGTCAATGTCTCGATTTTCTTATTGTAAATTTTATTTTAAAACAGTATGCAGAGCTCATTTTTATTTTTTTATTTTTTTATTATTATAATTTTTTTTTTTTTTTAAACCATGATCGCGATATTATTATTGTAGTAAAAAAAAGAGGGGTTAACTGCACTGTACCACCCGGTAACCACACAATAACACGCACCCCTATAAATAAATAGCGTATACCCGTCGCTTGGGGGCGCTGCGCTCTTTTGGTTGTGTCAAAGGTTAATCTTGCAATAAACTAGCCGATACAAAAAGGAAGAGGAGCTGAGAATCACGGTAAAAATATTCATTCAGTTCAGTTAATGTTTTTGCTCTTGTTGCTATTGGTGATATAATTTATAAATCTTTACTGTAAAGCAGGGACAGGGTTACTTTAAGTTGCGATGGGTAGGCTAAAAAGATGCTAGTTTTGCTGGCAGTTTGTGCGGTCCGATCGGGCGACACGCTCTTTCTTCGGCCGGCCGGGAACCGCCTCCGCCGGCCGGTGCATGGCCATGGATGGACGTTTCGCTGGATGGAAGAAATGACTAACGCCTCCTTGACCTTTAGGGTTGAGCTGATTTCGTTTTCTGTTTGTTTGTTTGTTTGTTTGTTTGTTTTTTAAGAAAAGTATTTATATCTTGATCTTTAATTATTGTTAAATGGTTATTAGATGGAATGGAATGACCATTTCAAGTCAAGTTATGGGGCTAACTACCTTACTAGAATACTAACAACAGTAACATGACTAAGCTAAAATAGTCAAATCAAATTTAATAAGAAAAAATAATAGTCCAAATTTTAGTAGGCCCATGAAGTTTCTGATTAAATAAAAAAAAAAAAGTCACTATACATTGTAAAAAACAGTTGTCTTTTATTGTAAGTTGTATCTTTTGGTTTTGTCTAACTCTAACTGACTAATGATGAGACCATTTCATTTAATTTGATTTTCATTGACTCAGTATTTGAATTTGTCAATAATTTAAATCTGCCATACTTTTATTTAATGCAATTTTTTTTCTTTCTTGTCCACATTACAAATTTCCCTATTTATTTCTGAAATTTCTGCTAAGACTTGGCCGGTTAATTGTGGACCTTATGCATTGATGTCATCACGCCGCCGTCTTAGAGGTTAAACGATGATGAAACAATGAAAACACACAACTATTTTGCGCACGGTGCACAGGATCAGCAAGTAGGCAACCTCCTTTTGACCTTTTGCTGAGGGCGCCCTACTCAAATGACGTCATGTGCATAAAGTCTATTCTGTTTTACCCCCATTCTATACACTAGGGCAATCTGCTGAACTTTCTCCCTATCCATACTGAGGAAGTCCAGTGCCAGTAAACTGGCCCTAGAAATAGAATGCCGTAGAATGTTCAATGCGTTTTCTACGTTTAGTGACTATATTTTAGTGAAAAAGTTACCCTGCTGAAGTCGATGTCATTTGCCTGAAACTTGAAATGTAAAGCGCATTGAAGCAACATTGTAAAATGCACTATTATAATAACTATTTTTTATTGTATTCAAAACACCCCACAGGCCAAGAATTTTAAATGGAAAAAGTAGTTTTCATTATCCGAAGGAAGCTTTTCTTAATCTCATTCTGATTGAAATTCTTTTTAATATTGGGGGAAATTTATTAATGACCATTACCTATGCCATGGAGGATGGAAGAAATATCACAAGTGTCGTCCACATTCATTTCTGTTCCATGCATTCTTCTTGCAGGTTTAGCCCAGTGTGCAGAGCTTTGTTGGCAGTTACGAGGAGAGGCCGAGAAGAGACAGGTTCCCGGAGCCAAGCTAGCCTTGCAGCACAACATCGGCTTAGGAGGCGCTGCGGTGGTGACATTATACAAAATGGGCTTTCCTGAACGACAAAGGTAATCAATCTCACCCCCTCCCCCAATTTGTCACCCATACATGTAGGCTGCATTAAACCTTTGATAGTACATTCAAAACAAGTTCTCCATTGTAAAAATAAATTTCTCTCGTGCGAGTGATATATTTGTACATCTTGCAAAGGGTAATCTTGCAAAGCAGTAATTGAGACAGGGACTGTGAAGTTACAACGAGACAGAAGATTGTAATTTAAATTGGCAATCACTGCTTTATTTTGCAGCTCCTCATTCCTCTATGATCAGTCCCTGACTGATCTCTTGTTCCAAAAGTAATCATATTATTTTTACTCTGTCAGGGTTCTCCCCATGCACAAGCTAGCGTATCGGGCCGATACGCGCGAAGTACGGGCCAATATGCAAAAATTACTGCTGATACGCAAATAAAAAATCTTTTTTTTTTTCTTCTTCTTTTTTTTTTTTTTTAGATTTTAATATCAAATTCACTAAAAATCCTAACATAAAACCATTTTAAATGCTCCAGATTGCATAGTAGAGCCTTTCAAATCAAACATAAACATTAAATAAAAACATTCCAAGGGCCTGCTACCAAATCAGCGTGCTTCGGCCACACTTTCAAAATTTGGGTCCAGAATGCCCCCCAGTTTTGAAAAATCCTGGGGAGAACCCTGTTGCTACTTGATTATTGTTTTCATTCGAAGAACAAAATGTCATTAAATCTTAGATAAGTTCATGCACGCCCTTACGCACGAATGCGGCTCACGAAGAAAGCCAGGCAATCAGTTAAATTAAAATATTTTATCAACTGATAGCGATAACTCAATATCACTACTGTACATTTATTTAACAGAAATGATTGCAGATATTTTTGGTTGGCAATGAACATTTTGTTCTTTTTTTTCCTTTTCCTCACCAAGCACACGTATCCAGCCCAGGCTGACGGCAGCAGAGACCTTCCAGTGTGAACAACTCTTCGATCTCATCGAACAGCATTTGAAAGAGGTAGGGTGATTACAGCAATTTAAAAATTGTATCTATAAAAACTAGCCCTATGTTGTGATCCCGTACCCTCCACCCTTCCCCCAACCCCATTCCACCCCAGTCTTTGTTTACCTGGTTGTGAGAAATTGCCCAGCACTCTTATTAATAGCTCTCGTCCTGTGTGACTTTTTTGAGAGCCTTGTAAAAGGCTGTTGAATAAAACAAATAATTATTGAAACATTTAGTCTTCCGCCCCTTGTATTAAAAAAAAAACCTCATCAGCACTTTTTTCAGCAGAATACCTAAAACTTTATTATTCTTTATTCCAACCACGTATGACATTTCTTGAGCTTCCTACTATTTGCAAAATTTAATCGTTTTTTTTTTTCATTTAAACATGATGTAGTCACCTGAATGCAACAAGATTCATCGCTAGAACAAAACATCCTTTATTCTTTTCCGAGATCAAATGAGTTTTTTAATTTGTTGGGTCACAAAAGCTTTTCAAAGGGTCATAAACTTCCATGTGCACACAAATCAAGGACCTTGTAACGGATACCAGTACCTCAAAAGATTGTTTTCTCTTTTTACCCTCGCACAGTGTTTCCCAGAGCTCAACTAAACTCTCTACTCGATAACTTCATGAGTTTATCTTGAAATTCCATTCTTCTTTTCTTGTAGTCGGCGGGTAAAGACATCGCCAAGAAAATCAACGCAAGGTTTGGGTTCAAGGTGACTGGAGGGCCTGGAGGCAAGACTGGATTCTGGCTCATCAATCTGAAGGATGGATCAACCTCTGTTGTTCGGGACGGAAAAGGTAAAAAGTCATCAGGCTGCCGTCAATTCTTTGCAATTATTATTGGAGAATTTGATGCTTTAACCAGTTAACCCCGGATGACGTATACACATGCGCCAATGTATTCCCTGCCCGAAATCAGATGACGCGAAACTTGTCCTTTTGTTTGAAATCTGAATACCCGAATGAGGGCCGCCCGGACATTTCATTATGGAGTGCACAGTGCATGCACTCACTGTGCAACACTTCGTTTCACCCACACAAAGAGGACAGATGGTACTGGAATTTATGCTTGAATTCTCCCTTTTTGCAGGAGTTATTGTGTAATCTCTGATTCCAGACTTTGGTCCTTCTGTTATAAGAAGAGGATTATGAGACACCGAGAGGCTTCCACCATTATTTACTCGTTGTATTTCGGCTCAGTGGAGGTCCGGGTGAACCGAGATTCCAGCCTTGGTTCCTGCCATGGGATCAATTATCAGCCGTGGCTCACGGACAAGGTTTTGTGATCCATGATAAACAAATCTGATATTTTCTCAAAAGAGAAACAATTAATCCTAGTGCTTCAATGAGAACCTTTGTTGTCTTGGCTTGAGAAGCTCCTCAAATTCGCCCTCAAACTTAAGCAGGGGGCAGTGTTCTATTATGTGATTTATGGTCTGGGCAGGGTGTGAGCAGTTACACGCTGGTGAGTCCACATCTACCGTGACAAGTCCTCATTCGATTCAGGGCACACCACCAATTTCAGTCCGGTTGGAAGCCAGGCTGTCTGAGGGTGGGGTCCACCACGATCAAGTTCTCGTTTTGCATTGACACTGTATCCCACTCATTTTTTCCACGCTATGGATGAGTTGCAGTTCTCGTCAGTGAGACATCTTGCATGTTCCAAGAAAGGGTTGCAGGATGACAGGCGTTATGTTATGTAGTTCTGTGTTGATGGGTAAATCCAGGTTGTCCTTTGCCCGATGAAACTCCCGCAAAACTCCCGCTTGCTCACCCTTGACGCACCATCATAAGATATCAGCTTTGATATTTTTAGACGAGAGTTGTTTGAGCTCCAACCATGATCTCTACAACAACCTTTTTTTTAAAATACCCATTTACCTGTTTAACTTGCAGAGAAAGTAGACGTTACATTCACCATCAAGGATGAAGACCTTGTTCAGATGATGATGGGAAAATTACAACCCCAGTCGGTAGAGAACCTTCATTTTCAGTTTTTTTTTATTATTATTATTTATTTTTTCAGTTTTTGTTGTTGATACTTTTACAGAAGTGCTTGACCAAGTTAATTGAATTGTATGAATGAAATTAAAGTTAAACAAAAGTTGCTGTTTATTGTAAGCACAGCCATGACATTGGACCCTGTTTTCTTTTTGAGTATACTCACAGAGCAGAACTTGGTGGTATGTTTGCCTAAAAAGTATAGCCATAGTTGGCAGAATCTGGTACACCTGTTTTTTGTTAAGCATCGTTTACAGAATCTGACTTAACCATCACTACAAGTGCACTCGTAGTTGGTAGATTGTGCCATACCTAGAGATCTTATGCGCTCGCCGCCATCTTTGAGGTCAAACGCAGCGTCGAATGTGCGTTGTATTTTGTTTTGACCTTGGGGCGAGGGCGCCCTTCCACGCACTAAATGCACATAGTAACGTCATACGCATAAGGTGTATTGAACTTGCAGTATTCTCCCAGCTGGTAGTCAACAGTGCCAGTTTAAACACGTTTAAACCAATAGGCCATATTTTTGACGGCACGTGAGCGCACTACTAATTCCATTTTCAAAGTACAAAAATATTTAAAAACATTAAAAATACAAATTTTCCAAATATCTTGCACTGATTACATTGTAAAACTGTCAGTGAAAAATCCTCAAAAATTGCATTTAATGAGTGTTTCATTAGAAGTATAATTGCATCTGGTTTACCACACTATTTACCCAAAGGGCGCCCTCATGCAGTCAAAAATCAGGTCCATTACATTCACCTGAAGATGAGCAGAGTATGCTGATTCAAAAAGACTCTGCTGGGGTTTAAACATGAGGCCATTAACAATTTCTGAATTAAACGATGACTGGTTTGTTTGTTTTTATCTCTTACTAGGCTTTCTTCACTGGGAAGCTAAAAGTCGCCGGGAAGATGTTGTTTGCCACCAAGTTACAGCAGATTATCCCAAAGAATATGACAGTCAAGTCCAAACTATAGAACACTTTTAACGGAATAAGATCATCAAGAATAAAACCACTTTGGCGTAAAGATCATCAAGAATGTCTTTGAAGTCCGATATACAATTATTTGCAATTATAGTTTGTGAATAGGTGTGTCACAGGCCACAGCTTAATTCATGTTAGACATTGCTGAATGAACACACAAACTTGCGGACATAGACATGACCTGTTCACGCAGAACCAGTTGCAATATTGTTGAATTGAGTTATGACCATGTTATTCAATCTTTAAGGCAAATAACTGCTTGGATTTTGAAAGAACTTTTTTACTGTAAAACTTATATTTGATCTGGCCAAACATTTGCAGGTTAGCCACTTTTGTAATTCGTCAACTACCACCACCCACCTGCCCAGTGCCAAAAATCATTTGCAGTGTTATGGGTGTTGGGAGGGGGTTGACTTTTGGGTATTTTTCATCATACTGTGCACCTATCATAATGCTGGTCATGTTCCCTGTATTCATAAGTAATCATTCGTACTGATTCATGTTACATGTATACACTTTAAGCAAGACAGAGACCTGACTATTTTTCCCCCAGCCTCAGTTTAGTAAATATTGATTTGAATGGAGGAAAACCAAGTTAGCTCTACAGTTAATAGGGTATTTTTTGCTCTGAATTTGGCCTTGTTAGAATTGAGTGACTTTGGCTTCTACTATAGCTGTTGGTTATAGTAGCAGTGTTGAAGAAGAGGTAATCAGGCCATAACCACAAACAAAGCCATTAATCCAACCCAGCCTTATATACCGCGCTGACTATTAGGTCTGCTGCCACCAATTGTCTCCTTTTCACCAGTGACTTTCCTAAACAGTAAACCGTAAAAACGTCTTTAAAGAAATTCTTCACGGATCCATAGATTTGATACATCAAGTGGATCAAGAATCTAAGAAATTTGTAAATTGTATATTGATCTTGAGGTTATTTGCAAATAAGTATAAATTAAGGAGCAGCTTAATCAAGTGATTTGAACTACTTCAAGGAATGTTATATTTTATAAACTAATGAATATTTATCAATTGGAATTCTATCCTGTTGGTAAGTGTGATGTACACTGTAAGCCACGCCCACTTCACATAAACTGTCTCCACTGATTACCACAAACCCATAGGAATTGCGTTGGGCTAGTTTTGTATGAGGATTTATGTAAGTAAAGTTTAATAATTTGACTTGGCTTTTACAGTATACGTTCTTCAATATTGGATGTCTTCTCAGAAATATAATTTTCTGTCATAAGAAATGTCTGAAATGGGTGATTTGTGGTGGGAGCGAAAGTTTTTTGGAGCCGGAAGTAACGAAAAATATGGGCATGCCGCAGATGCACGCTGATGTGACACAATGACTTACCAACAGGAATGTTTGGGGATTTTTTACTTTGTGTACTTGTGATCGTTTTATGCTTTTAATCATATTAAGGATTGATGACATGAGTTAATTATTCTTTGTTAACAAATTGTCAATCTGTGCTTCGTATTTTTTTATGAGTAAGACAAAGTTTCAAATCCGACCAGCGTACATGTAAAAATTACTGTACTGAGTTCACAATTGTATGAATTTGTATGACTTCTGGAGTGGAGGTTTAAATAAAAGAATATAATTTTGATGATTCATTGATCAAAATGTAGACGTGCAAGTTGTATTAATTTAAAAGTTGAAGTCCTGTCACTTTCCTCAGAAAAAGTTTGGGGTCTGCATTTTATGTCCAAGCGTTTACAACTTATTATTCCGAGGGGTTGGGGGAGGGGGTTTCTGATGAAGTTAAAAATCCTACACCCTGTCTGTGATGATTCGAACAAGGACTTTTTTGTGAACTGTATTACCAACCAAAATGACCTGTGATTTACGCATTCATTTTGTTTGAGTTTCGCCTTTGTCCACCCATGATGGAGTAAGACCACAGTGCAGCTCCAGCTCTGTGGCATAACCAGACATTTTCTGGGGGGAGGGGGGCAAAAACTTTGTATCAAACCATTCATATTGTGCATTTTTTTTGGGGGGGGGGGGCAAGGGTTCCAGCCCCCTCCCCCCGGTTACCACTTAAGCTCCACCCATTGTAAGGTCCCTGTACCGTACATTGTCAAAATGATTACGAAGCCATGGTTTCGAGGTAAAGTTTTAGTCTTCACCGCACCGCAGGTTCCATCAGTATTTTGAAGCCCCGTGTTAAAAGCGCGCAGTTTCATAAACTCTTTTTTAAAGCTAGCTGGAGCCAACGAAAGCCATGGTGCTTGGTTCCGAGTGAGTCGTCTGTAACTGAAATGTACCCTTTTCCTCCCTATATAAAACGCATGAAAACTATGACGTTTACGTTGAGTATCTGACTAATTGCGACACATGTATCTGCCTCTACCCCAGAGGTGTGAGCAAAACAGTATTGATAAAATATGCGGGGACGAGCGAAATATTTATGTAGAAAGTGCGGAAAGCGGACGTGGTCCTTTTCAACGTGTTCCATCACTGTGCACCGGCCGTATGTAACATTCTTCTATTTTTGTTTGACTCTAAGTCCACGGTTATGGGGGAAGTAAACTTCAGATTGTGACTGTTTATTGGTTCATGTATTAGTAATAGTTTCTAATAAAAATATAGATTTTATTAGGCCCCTATTTAGCATTTGTACCATTTTGATCGGTCCAGTCTGTCGTCTCCAGACACGTCTGACCATGAAACAATAGAGGGCGGTAAATGCTGAAGAAAGCAATTCTTTCCATTGAGTTAGGCGTACTAAAAAACAATGAACTTGTCATTTCTGTCTGCTTGACAAGTCTTTTTAATGTTTGGAATATTCCAGTTTCTACGCCCACTTATCGACTCGGTAGCATACTTTTTATACTGCTTTTAATTTATGTGATTCCTAAATAAAGTTTTTTTTTTTTATTTTGTTGTTAATTAATTTATCAATCTAAATTATAATTTTATATCATGTATGTGTCTGGTGCTACATGTACATGTAGTTGCGATGGAAAAGATGCTGAATCTGACCGTAACTTTTTTGTTAATTTATGACCAAAATATTTTCTTTGTTACCCAAAAGATATTTTTGTTTTTGGTCAACGAATGAAAAGGTACTGCCACTGGTCGGATACAGCATGTGAATGTCCTTGCACTATGTCTATGTCATGATCTTACCTAACTGCAATAATCATAAACCTCCATCCTCCCAACGGTCGCAGACCAGAGGGTTACGAGATGCCACGTATAATGTCAGTGGGATTGGTTGTATTTGGTTTTCGACCATTTCATGCCATTATTGCTGTCGTACTAGTGACCAAATTTGCCAAATTTTTACCACTTTCAAAAATTTAACACACATTGTAAGGGAATGGATTATCATGATAATCGCAACTAGATCTTGCCCATTGCGATGATCATTTACTTTTGTCCTGAGAAGGAGGGTGACGATCATCGCAACTTCAGTAAACAGCCACTCCAGTAGAAACTTCAAAACATTTCTTCCTGTCCTCTAATAATAATACTATCTGTTCGGTGTTGGTGAAGTCCACAGATCCCATCCTAAAGACCAATCATTCAAGATGGCACACCCCATGATGCACGAGAGCATTTGGTTTGACAAATCCAAGGTGGAGAGTGCCGAGAGGACTTACCAGGAGCATCGTGCCAAACAGGTTGATGGACTCGTTGTTCAGGTACCTTAAATCCCAAACAATTTTTTTCGCTTCGGCCCAAAACAACCCTGGCCCTCACAAAGCACCAACTGACCCCCCCAGACTTAAAACACTCTGTTTACAGATTTAAGTGATACCACAGAAATCGAATCAAAGTAAACACAAAAGTGGAAACAATTTATTAACCCTCCTACTGTGCGACCATTCAATATCACCCACTGTGGTTTTTAATGAAAGATGTTAAAACTACGCCAGCCTGCACTTGTGGTTAATGCATCTACACAGTAAACACATCAACAGGGTCAACCCATGCAGTTGTAGAATGGTTTCCAATAGTCAACTCACTGGAAAATAATAAGATATCAAGACTAAGAATGATAAAGGTGCTCCCTCATGAAATAATTGGGGGAGGGTGGTCAATAGTAGGAATAGCCATTGGTAAGTCACAATGCATTGTTGTGCTTGCAAATTTTCAATTCAAACCCACTTCATAAACAAAGATTTTGTTTTCTTTGGTGGCCCGGGGGGGGGGGGGGGGGGGGAGGGAGCTGGGGCTGTTGTTCAAGCAAACCGCATCAAGCATTAATTATGTGATCAACATTTTTTCTACTTCAGTATTCGGTGGTGCTGTGCTGTTGTGTGGTTTTGTCTCATTGGGACGCTGAGAGCAATACTAACCTATTGACAAAATTGTGTTAACTCAAGAAATGTTGCACAGTTTTTCGGTGTTAAAACATTGGGCTAACAACCTGTTGCTTTAAATGTTTGTTTGTTGAACAATTCTGGTTACCTGGTGATCAATGATGGAAGAAAGGTCTTTCAGTTTATTCACAGGGGTCTTTATTTGTTGATTCTTGAAAGGTATTGAAAGCAATTCTAGATAAGATCTCAAAGACGCCCACTCGTCAACGCGCGACAAACAAATTCGTGCCACGAAAGATCACCTTTGACCTGTGCTATGTTGTACATAAACTAGGTACGGGTACATGATTGTTTTGTCCCACAGGAAAAGTCGTCGGGTAATGGTGACGAGCGGGCGTCTTTGAATGAATCAAAAACAAATGGGTTACAGATGGTTAGGGCTAATATGGATCAGCAGAGTTACAGGGTTTGCCATGCCCATTTATCTGCCTGACAGTTGTTCCAACTGGTAATAGTTTTCCCTTTCCTTTATTTAAATTGCTCCATGGGGGGGTAGTACTTCTTTTTTTTATCCCATTCATATGTTTTGATCTTTTTTTATTCATCTTTGAACATTTCTCATGTTACCTTGCATCATCTTGCCAAGTTCTTGTTCCTGACTTTCTTCTAAGGTAAAGCTGGATCAAATAGGGGCGAAAAATGGTTGATTAAACGTCAAGTTTGCTTTAAAGTTGTTCACCTTTTTGTCATTCTATAAAAAGACATGCTTTCCAAATAAGTCATCATCTTCCTTCGATACATTTTGGTCGACATTCATGGTTTTGCTTAACACTATGACACTCTATAATTAAAGTCACCATTCTCCGCTTACTGGGTTAGTGTCGAATATCTTGAGCTAGTGTATGCAAAGAGTGGTTAGTAACGTGAAGTTGGCACATGCATTTAAGCTTAAATTTGTTGCTAATGTGGGAATTACGCTTGTCAGGAATGTTTCTGCTTACCGAAAGCACCGATTTTTCGCTTATGCTAAACGGAGCCATAAAAGTGAACCCTGCTCAGCTTGCTTGGCACATTTAGGTGAGGTATGACTTTGCAAATCAATGGAAATTGATGAAGATGCAAATCTTTACGATCTGTTAAAAAGTCACAGTTCTGATTTCCGTATGCAACAAATCAGCCCAGTTGGCTTGATGCCGCTAGTCAATCTATGTGTCGGGCCACTCACCTTCACTTGTACACACTTTACCCTTCAATTCTTTTTTGTGAGTTCACTATTTCAGTATTCACATTCTCTTTCATTGTCTGTCAAAGCACATGTACTGCATAAAACAAATTAATTATTTTAATATCAAATTCATAAAGCAATACAAGCAGCACTTCTTTTAAAAAGCAAATCAGTTGCTCATTGCTAAAAATGACCAGTAAAATATAGACAAGCAATCTTTATCGGCTTATGAGTTATTAGGTTGTTTTTAGGAAGTGGAAGGGAACCCAAACTGAAGCATCCCACGTACAAACTTCTTGATATCAGAAGAGTTTTATTTACATCAGCTCCCCGGGACATACCCCTCTCCCATGCCCCCTCCCCCCTTCTCCACTGCCGCAA
Source organism: Marthasterias glacialis (assembly GCA_911728455.2). NCBI lineage: Eukaryota > Metazoa > Echinodermata > Asteroidea > Forcipulatida > Asteriidae > Marthasterias > Marthasterias glacialis. The sequence goes on from OU452225.1 coordinate 18,518,889, forward strand.
CAGACTATACACCTGTTGTTATTTCTGAACTCATTCTGCAGGCCTCCCCAGGCGGCCAGTCCGACCTCGCTGGCCAGATCGCACGTGCACGACAGACAATCCAAAAAACACTGAACACTGTGAGTAAAAAAACAAAAAAAAGGCAAATGCTCAATCGGACTAGGTACTCTTTCCTCTCTCTCTGTCAATATTGTGCACCTGTTGTTTGTGTGTGTTTCTTTAATAATGCAATCGAAGAGTCTGAAATCGATATATTTTATCATCTTTTCAAAAATCATGTGAATTTATACAAATGTGTCACTTCTGTAGGCATGTACATGTTTTTTAGTCTTATCATTTTTTTTTTTTTCTGTTTTCACATCGTGTCTTATTATTTTTGTGGAATGAAATCGGTAGAAAACATTTCTAAGTGTTGAGAAAATCATTTCTTGGACTTGACACACAAACTTCATCAAGATGACTGATTAATTATTGCATGTGTCATTGCATCAGTGTCAGCTATATTTTTTCCCTTCTTTCTTTTCCGTCATCAGTAAAGTAAAAGAAACAGATGATTTTCTTTTCCTTTTAAAGCAGCCTGGAAAACATGGTTTGAATTTTTGGCAGAAATAAGCCATGCCCAAACTGACGGTTACGGCTGCGGCAGGTACTATGGGTGTTGCTAAGGGAAGCCTATACTTCAACACATATAAACTTGGTGATCAAGCCGCTGCCACCAAATCAGACTTGGCCTTTGAAGATCACCATTCAGTTATTTTGTTTCTGTCTTTCATTGACATGTAAACATTTTGGTGACAAATTTAGATACCTTTTTTCTTTCTTTTTTCACTTTCCTTGTAAATTTTTACTTATTGTTTTGGTTTTGTGTCTTCAGTTTACAACATATTTTGACTGTCAGTATTCAAATTCTGGCATACAACCAAAGAAAGAACTGTCCTGAAATTCGTTCACCCATCTTTTTGTACAGTTGCTAACCATTAACTGTTTGTGAGTAATGAAAAGACTGTACGCAAAATGACGGTCCATTATTGTCGTCATGTTTGGGGTGTTGTTTTTTTGTGGTCATTCTCGTGTCTTGTTTTATGTAGAGGTGGGGAGAAGTTAAAGTGTACTGCTTAACACTAACTACCTTTTCTTTCTGACTGTTTTGAGTTTCGCTTGGTGTGTAGTGAACCTTTGTTGTACTAATATCGTGGACTTTTTTGTTGCAGACTAACTTTTGTCCAAACTAACTTTCGTCCTCGTTTTGTTAGACTTGACACTAACAATCAGCGTGTAGATTTGCTTGATTAGTTTATTTTGTGCTGAGTTATTTGTTTTTGTTTATTTTTATAAAGAACAACTTGTAAGCAATTTACATTAAAGTGCCATGAGTGTTCTTCTGTGATTCGAGGAATGTTTTATTTGTAATTTTGTCTAAAAATCAAATGATCAAATGCAAGCACGGGCTTGAAAAAAAAAAAATTAAAAAACATTTGCAAATAACTTTACAACAGATATTTTTGACAAAAATCAACATGTTGGTAAGTGTGTCACTCATGGTTTACAGTATTGAAACCTTGTATTTTTGGAAGATTTATGTCATGTGTTTGGTTTAATGTAATTGTTTTCAGGGTGTTGGTTTAGGGATTGGAGTGACAGTGGACAGCCCCGAACTAGCAGCCCGGCTAGGCGCTGTAGAGAGGGAAAATGCGGAACTTCGCCATGGTACGTCTGGAACACATTTAACACATGTATTGCACAAAATTGCCGTCAGATATTACGTCATTTAGATCGACCAATGAAAAAAAACATACAAAAAGTGCAATTTTTCATTTCATTTATTCTGGTTGTGAAGCCAAGGATTCTCAGAAAAGCAAACTTAATCACTATACTAGCCAAGAACCCCATGGAGAGAAGAACAAGGAAGGAAGTTTCAGTTTTAGATGTGGGAGGAAAACCCAAGAGAATTATTTAAGGGTAAATCCACGCAATTAGGTATGGACTGAAAACCCAGTCCACATAGTGTCCCCGGCGGGATTCGAACCTGGGTCCTAGAGGTGGAAGGCGAGGAAAGATACCACTGCATCAACATGACCACAATGCATGTGGCCATACACGCATAGCACGTGATATATTTGGCCTACAATTTTTGCCCTACAGAATGAAGTGCCTTTTATGCCAATTCCGCTCATATTGTCCTTGATTTTAATGTATGACTTGAAACTTTTTGTTTCTTTCAAAAGTGACGGCCGATCTTCAAGCCGCCGTGAGCATGCTAACAGCGAGGGTCAACGCCCTGGAGACTGGGTCCTATAGTGATCCACAGCCCACCGCCTCTGCACCTGTAAGATGCTTAATAATTTCTCAAATTTCCCAAAAGTTTTTCATCTTTTTGGACTGCATTTTGGAAGAATTTCAAATGCCCTTTATATACAACTTTCCAGATTTATAACGGACATTATAACAACTCAATATTTTGATCAGTTTGCTCTGATCGTTGTCAGAAAAAGATCAATTTTTGTTTTTCCTTCCTCTGAAATTGAAGAGAACATACTGCCGAAGACGAGCAGAGTATACTCTTTGAAACGTCAGCTCTTTTCAGAGCCAACACTCCTTCCAAAACAGATGTACACATGGTTGTACCGGCATTGTTACTAGTAATAGTTACTTCCTACGAACATACAGATGGAAACATAAAGTTGTTAAACCCCCCTTTTTTTAGGTGTTCGGGCACTCAGCCCGGAACACCTATTGATTTTGTTCGGTTTTTTTTTTTTTTTTTTAATACTTCTTCTTCTTCTTCTCACCGAACGTTGTCCGCTAACAAATGCACACTTCTTAAAGTCACACAAACTTCAAACTTCACACACAGTTAGAACTTCACTAGGACAGGAAACCGTTTGAGTGACGTCATGATGACGTCATCGGGTGTCGAATTACATTAAATCAAAGTTTATTATTTCAAAAAATCATAACTCCTGAAGTACACAATGGATTTTTACAATCTATACATTATCGGAAAGGTCATTCAAAACTGCGTAAACGCTCCACAGACATGACCCCAATTTGACCTTGTCTTCCGGTTCAAACCGGAAGTTGAAAATTTTTGAAAATTTCAAAAAATCATATTTTCAGAAGTACTTGTCACATGATCACAAATCTTGCATCAGATTGTAGAAAATTGAGTCTTCTCAAACTTTTGCATTGGAGTGACACCATTTTGACCTTTACTTCCGGTTCAAACTGGACGTTTAACGCAAATCGATTGTCCGTGTGCGTTCAAGCGTGTCCAACATTGCTGTACAAAATCCAATGCCATTATACATGTACGCGTGTGCGTGTGTGTGTGTGTGCCTGGCTGTGTGACATCGATGCCCCATTGCTATGCACATTAACCACACGTTGTTCTTAGTCTCTTCTCAAGGTGCATACTCCATGATTTGTTAGTCTTTAATACAGGGCTTATTTAAACATTTAAAAATCAACAAAAAATCAACCGTTTGAGGTATGAACATAATTCTTTCGACAAATGTCAAGGTAAGGGAGGGTCTTTCTTTATGACACAATAAGTGACCTCTGTGACATCAAACCGGAAGTAGCTTTTTATATAAAATTGCTAAGAGCTAGGAACATGATTCTTTCACCAAATACCAAGGTTAGGAAAGGTCATTCTCTGTTGCACATTGGGTGACCTCTATGACCTCTACTTCCGGTCAAACCGGAAGTAGCTCTTTATTTAAAAATGGTGAGAGCTAGGAACATGATTCTTTCACCACATACCAAGGTTAGGGAGGGTCCTTCTCTGTTGCACATTGGGTGACCTCTGTGACCTCTACTTAAGATCAAACCGGAAGTAGCTCCTCATTATACATGGTAAGAGCTGGGAACATGATTCTCCACCAAATACCAAGGTTAGGGAAGGTCCTTCTTTGTTACACATTGCGTGACCTCTCTGAACTCTACTTCCGGTTTGACCGGAAGTACCTCCTCATTTAAAAGTGGTTAGAAATTCCTATCCAAACCGGATGTTCAAATTAAATATTGTATTATAAACCTCAATTTAACGTATGTTTTTCTTCATATTTTCTTAAAAACAAGTTGGATTAACTTTTAATTTCATTTAACTTTTAACACATAAAATATTTTTTATACATCACACTCCGAACACCTAGTTTTTGTGATGCCACAAAAACTCATTTCTAGTTTTTCTTTCTTTTTTTTTTTTCCCCCATTTTGTTTTTCAGAATTGCCAAAATTTGTTATTGTTTTTCAGAACCGCCCCAATTTGTTTTAAGTTTGTTTTTCAGAACCGCCACAATCTTTAGAGATATGATGACATGGTGTTACTGCTAACATTAATTACCAAATTGTTTTCTGACCATGCAAAGATTGAAATCCTACTGAGTATATTCTGGGTTTTTTTTTTATTTAGCCTGCTGCATCAAAGCAAGAAGCAGAAGAAGAAGACGATGACGATGATGATGATGTGGATCTCTTTGGTGATGATGATGATGATGATGTAGGTCTTTGAGCTTTAAAACAATTTTATTCTCACAAATTTTTTAATGACCTCAGGTTTCGACCCTAGCAGAGTCTTTCTCAAAGGCTAAAGCTAATTGTAACAGCTAATTTTTTTTTCTTCATTTTTACAATTTTATTTGAAAGATTTGCTATGGGTTAGAAGATTCATTGTTTTGCTTTTTTGTCTTTACCTGAGGCTCAAGGACAGTAAGTCAAGACTAACTTGGGCCTGTCTTTCTGGCTCTGCTTGCCGTGGAATTTTGCGCATAATGTCTGACCATTCAATACCATCCACTGTGGTTTTGAATGATAGATATACTATGCCAGCCTGCGATAAGATATCATGTGGTGAATGCATCAACATAGTACACAGTCAACCCTCCTACTATCTGACCATTCAATCTCATCCGCTGTGGTTTTGATTGATAGATAGACTATGCCAGCCTGCAATATGGTATCATGTGGTGAATGCATCTACACAGTACACAGTCAACCCTCCTACTGCCTGACCATTCAATATCACCCACTTTGGTTTGGAATGATAGATAGACTGTGCCAGCCTGCAATATGATGCTAGAGGTGAATGCATCTACACAGTTCACAGTCAACCCTCCTACTGTCTGACCATTCAATATCACCCACTGTGGTTTTGAATGATAGATAGACTGTGCCAGCCTGCAACATGATACTAGAGGTGAATGTATCTGCACAGTTCACAGTCAGCCCTCCTACTGTCTGACCATTCAATATCACCCACTGTGGTTTTGATTGATAGATAGACTATGCCAGCCTGCAATATGGTATCATGTGGTGAATGCATCTACATAGTACACAGTCAACCCTCCTACTGTCAGACCATTCAATATCACCCACTGTGGTTTTGAATGATAGACTGTGCCAGCCTGCAATATGATGCTAGAGGTGAATGCATCTACACGGTTCACAGTCAACCCTCCTACTGTCTGACCATTCAATATCACCCACTGTGGTTTTGAATGATAGATAGACTGTGCCAGCCTGCAATATGATACAAGAGGTGAATGCATCTACACAGTTAACAGGCAACCCTCCTACTGTCTGACCATTCAATATCACCCACTGTGGTTTTGAATGAGAGATAAGCCATGCCAGCCAGCCTGCAATGTTTATATCATGTGGTGAATGCATCAACACACTTGGGTCTGTGCACAGTTGAATTTCAAAATGGTCGGTCAGCTCGCTGGAAGAAGTTAACCAAGAGTAGGATAGCTGAAGTGCCTTCACATAATTTGTTTTTGTGTGGCTTGTTTAATTTATTTTTCCTTTTCTCACCTCAGGAAGGGGAATCCCTTGCACAGATGCAAGCCCAGAAAAAAGCAGCGCAAGAAGCTCAAAAGAAAAAAAGTAAGTTATTTCTTCGTCGTCACCATGCTCCTTATTTTTTTCTTCCCCTGTTTAATTCCTTGCATGTTATGGCTCCAAGACGAGTAAAAAGACAGGATTGGTAATTATCCAATCTGGGAAGAAAAGGTTAATTTTAATTTCAAAGCCTTGACGTACTTCAGTTGAGGCATTGACAGGGATGCTTTTGCACTCAGACCTGTAGTGTTGTGCCGTGCCTTTCTGTCTTTAGCCATTCCGTCTTCAGGCATTCTACCTGCTACTGCTAAGGAGGTCAGCAGTATGGTTTTACAATCTTCTTTTAGGCGGTCTGTAGGCCATGCCACATGAGGCAATTTACAGGCAACCAGTTCCAGGCAATCTCAAATAAGAAAAAGCCATTCACATTTCAGTTTTTTTCATTATTTTCTTAGAAGGGCTCACGCTTAGCACTAGCCCGGCGTACACTGTCTAGTAAAAACTGTTATTGGGCTAGTAAACACCACTTCTCAACTTGCCCTGTGGGCTACTAAAAACTGTACAACTTACTTGTTTATAATGCTCATATTTCTTCCTTTTCAGATGTGAATAGTACATTTTAGAAATGTGTTCATTTATTTTTGAGCGTGTGAATGTACTTCATTTGACCGTTAAACTGGTTGTGATTTTAGTATCAGGAAGATACATTTATGACAAAATTTGGGTAACGAAAACTTCCCGGGGGCAAGTAAAATGCACAGTTTACTAGCCCCTTAGGCTACTTTACAAAAAGCTTAAGCGCAAGGCCTGCTTAGGGATAGTGAGCAACAGCTAGAAGAAAGTATGTTGTGCTGCCGAAGTGTTCCTTGTGCATGCAGTGCAGTTGGTTGCCTCCAAGTTGCCTGTAAAAATTGCCCAGTGTGACAGGGCCTTATCCATCAGTTGCCAGGTCTTTCTCTGGGTCTGTTCCCATAAGTTTTTCCTCTCAGTAGTATCTTTAGATTTCTTTCTTTGGTCATCCAGATTTCTTTCTTTGGTCATCCTTTGAATATGGCCAATGAAGTGCATCCTTCTTTCTTCATAGCCAACTGATCATAAAGTTCATACCAATAGAACACCTTGCATGGGCCAAGTTCACGCAAGGACCTTTTGTCAACTAGTGGCTGATATTAACTGGTACTCAGCCTCAAAAACATGTGTTGGGTACCAGGCAACATCGACCTCTAGTCGACAAATGGTCCTTGCGCGAACTTGGCCTTGTATGACGTCTAAAGCTCAAACAGCGCCCTCACTGAGGTCAAAGGAAGACCTCTCATTGGCTGTTTGTTACCATAATAATTTGGCTTGTTGTTACCGCGCTTGCCATAATGTTTGCGTGCAATTTGACTCCCACAATGGCAAGCGTGGTATACAGTAACCACAAGGGGTCAGTAGAAGGATTTGGGAGGGTGAGGGTTAATGTTGTCCCAAAACATGACATTGTTTTCTCTTTTTCTGAAAATTTTTCTCTTTTTCTGAAAATTGGATAATCTGGGTCATTATTGTCTTCCCAACAGAGAAAGTTGTCATTGCAAAGTCCAATATCATTCTTGATGTCAAACCGGTAAGTTTAATCATAGAATACTTCTTTTATAGCTATGACGATTTAAAGAATATTGTATCTTCTGTTTCTGCTCGTTTGTCAGCGTTCCTTGTTCTCTAATTGCTTATAAATGTAATATAATCTTCTGTATGATTTATATATATTTGATTATATTGTACCCTTTTTGTAAACTTTCAATATAGCACCCTTAAAGGGTGTGAACAACGTTGGTAAGACTTTAAATATAAATGTTCATAAATTTGATACAACTTCAGCCCGGTTCATACTTCACGCGAAAGCGAATGCAAAGCGTATTTGGTGATGCAACAACTCAGTGCGTGCTCTTATTCAATTGCGACGCGCAAGAAAATTTTATTTGTAATTTGCGTGAAGTATGAACCGGGCTTCACATGGTATGAAAGATGCCCCCGTGCCGCCCCCCCCCCCACCCCCTAGTTACGCCAATGTATAGACAAAGGAATGTGTTCTCTGTTACGTGCTCAATGTTGCTGCTGATGTCAATGATTGTTTCACTAATAATTTGTTTTCTCTTGTATTTATTTTTTCCTCCCTTGTTTTCTTTCTTTCATACCCATCACTGATTTCAGTGGGACGATGAAACAGGTACTTCATTTCCTTTATTTTTTAACCAAAAAGAATATCTGTGTTATAAAGGCTGTGTACCGAATTGGTGGCCTCGGCAGTGGCCTTGGCCGGATCGCAGAGAGGACTTATTCTTCAATGCGGTCGTTGCGGCCAATAGACCTTTCTTTTGCCACGTCACAGCCTGGAGTTTTTGCCAACCAAGATGGAGAAACTACGGGGAGCCATCAATGCAAAGCAAAAACAGATAATCACAGTTTGTAAAAATGTTCAACAAATATTCAAAGATTGTTGCAAATTCGTTGGAAACGAACCAACCAATAATGGGATGTATTTCTTTCAGTAGAAAGTTTGCAAAAATCATGAATTTGGTCACAACGTCTGGCAACAAAACTCGAATGTTTTGCTACATTTGGCCGTCCATGCCGACCAGCGCGGTTTGTTTATCAACAATAGAAAGATCTATAGCCCTAGCTGTAGCCAAAGTCACTTGATTCGGACGCAGCCTAATATTTCCAATGAGGCTCTTGTCCGAAGCAGGCTGGTGCCATTTTAAGACTGACTCTAGGTCAGAGTTCCTTTCAATGTGTTTCTCTTGTTCGATGATTAAAAGTTGCGCGTTTTCAACTTCCTAATTTTTGGTGACCATTTCTCTCTTAATGCAGATATGAATGAGATAGAGAAGGCCGTTCGGTCTGTTGAATCTGATGGCCTTGTCTGGGGCGGAGGTACGTCATACCGCTTACGTTTTTTGCAATTTAATAAGAAATATGTGTTTTGTTTATCGTTATAAAGATTGCTTTGTTAGTGTGTTCTTCTGAAATATTAAATGACGGGAAGAAACCAACTCTCCATGAAACCAACTTTCACTTTTAAATTTTTTTTTTTTTTTTTTTAGCTAAATTAGTACCAGTCGGCTACGGAATCAAAAAGCTTCAGATCTGCTGCGTTGTAGAAGACGACAAAGTCGGGACAGATTTCCTTGAAGAAGAGATCACCAAATTTGAAGATCTTGTAAGTAACTCTGTTTTGGAGTGTGTTTGTTTTTCCTTTCTTTCCGCCATTTCTCAGAAACGTGAAGTAGGCCTATACCTTATGTGTGTATTCGTCAAATTTGCTAACTGTTGCAATTTGCCTGAATATTTTGGGGGGATTATGTATTTTCATGTTGACCATGTACAGGCCTGATTGCTTTGATCTTGAAAGGGCAAGGGCACCAACGCATTTTCTTCTTGATAAAGGGCACCTTTATGAGGAAATTGTAAACTCGCATTTGTGGGTTAATAAGTGTATATTTAATATTTTAAAATGGAAAAAGTTTCTAATTCATAGGACCTTTTAGATCTAAAAAGGAAATCACTTTTGAACATTTTTGTATTTGATTTTCAGATTCAAAGTGTTGACATTGCAGCCTTCAACAAAATCTAGACAACGAAATCCCCGGATATGCAAACGGCCATCAGAGACACAGGTTTCAAAATATCCCCTGAACAAATTTTTCAAACTATTTTGATTTTTTTTTTTTTTACTTTCCAGTAACAGTTTCATTTCAAGTCAATTGTTAAAACCAACCATGGGGACTAGGCTCACTTTAATGCATTTGCGTCTGTAAGTGACTTCAGCGCTTACGGTGGCAGAAAAATCCACGCTTACTGTAAGCGTATTTCACAGGTTAGCAAGGAGTTATTGCTTGTGTGCGTGTGTACTTAACGTTATTAAGCATTTCTTGCTTACACTGCTAATGCAGAAAATCAGCGCTAACCCTACACAGAGAATGTTGAAAGTAAACGTAGAAGTCCGTGGTAAGCTGAGCCATGAAGTTAGGTCCTACTGTTAAGCACACATTTCTAAGCTCAGAAAGTTTGCCAAGAATAGACCGATCCATTAAGCCCTGCCCCGTTACGTGTTGACCAATCACAGCCTTGGCTACGCCACCAAAAGTCAGACAAAAGTTCGACATAATAAAATCCTATCGGAAAATGTAAATGTGTGCGTGTACTCATAGCGTGTGCTTCCAAGTCGTGCAGTGTGGTATTGAACATGCGCACATTTTGCTGCCCTCGTGTACAGTGGTGATGTAGCCAATGCTGTGATTAACTCAATACTTTCGTAATCTGGTACATTTTCAGTACTACAAAGAAAGATGAGCTGATACTTTTTAAGAACCACAACTTAGCAACATTTGGGTGTTTTCAAATATAAGTCCATCATACTCTGCAAGTTGCTGTTACACAGTGAATTGAGTTTTCACTAGAGTTACAACTGTTTCAAAATAACTTGGCCGATTTATTATTGTAGAGAGCAACCCACATCGGGGGGGGGGGGGGGGGTTGATTTTGTAATTATAAATAAAATTGAATGAATTGAATATACACAGCCGTCCAATGCTGTGCAAAAAATGTTTGTTCTGAAATGTTTTTATTGACCTCTTGAACTGATGTCACACTCTGCCTCCGTCTGCCATTTGAATATCCTGCCATTTTGGGAGTCAAGATGCATGTAAAGATCTGGTGCATGTATAACTGTACATGATAATTCCCAACTTATCGTGTATATACACGATAAGTTATCATGTACGTACACGATAATATCGTGTTTTTACATGATAATTTTTTACTTATCGAGTATGTACACAATAAGTTCAAACTTATTGTGTGCGTACACGATAAAAGTGATAAGATATAACTGTACGTACACGATAATTTTCACGTACGTACATGATAAGTCCAAACTTATTGTGTACGTACATGATAATTCATGTACGTACACGATAATATCATGTTCGTACATGATACTGTTTTACTTATCGAGTACATACACGATAAGTTCAAACTTATCGTGTACGTACACGTTTAGAAAGAGTGAGATTTTTTTTTTCAAGTGGGGGCAATACGCTTCCATACTCAAAGGCTAAAACCATTAACAATTTTGTCCATCTATATACAACAGGTCCTTTTGGTTGGTAAGCAGTTTGCAACAGCTCGTATTTTCTCGATCAGAGTCCCAAAATGGCGCAAGCAAGATTTATGGTGTGGTGACGTCAAACGTTTTCAGTCATTAGTCTTGATTCACAACGTTTTTGCTTTGCACCTGATACGAGTAGTTGTTGTCAGATATAACTAACGTCTGAGAGGCAGGCTACTGCCTTTTTAGGATACACGGTGCATAGCGGGAACTGAAGCTACATCCCCAGGGCACAATTTCATAGAGCTGCTTAACTCTTTCACTACGGCGCCCAGCTCACAGCGGCTCAGTAATTTAGTTCATATGCCGGAGAGCCGCAGCCAGCGGCTCGAAATAAACAAAATATTAAACAATTTCGTCACAGCTGTATTTTTATTCCGTATAAGTGAAAGAGTTAAGCACAAAAAGGAGCTTAGCACCAAAACAATTTTGCTTACCAGAATAAGGTTACCAGCCAATCACGAGTACCAACTGTGACTGGTATCCTGCTCATTTGTGCTTAGTACTACTCATAGTAGAAAATTTGTTAAGCAAAATGTTGTGCTTAAGCAGCTCTATGAAATTGGGCCATGCAGGTGATTTGTCACAGGACCTTGTCATCGCTCCAGAAATAAACTCGATAAATAAACAAAGATTGACCCATTGGCAGAAACTGTGACACCCACACACAGACTGCGATTTTATTATATACAAAGTGACCTTCATTTGTACACACTAGGCCTACAAGTAGGTTTCAGTCTCTCGGACTTCAAGCATAACTATACCGTCATGTACAGCCGTAAAATATGTAGGGTGGGGTCGGTGCTTGACCGGATAATCGTCTTTGACGAGTATAGGAGGGGTTGCAAAATTTCCAGACATGTAATGACACCAGGCTCTTCATCCCACCGCCCCGAGAAATAGTTCCATCATTAAACGGCCGTTGTGCCTTGTGGTGGAGTATTGATATAGTTTTCGGTTTGCGGTAACAGCTAATGTTTTTTGGGGGGTGTTGGTGCATTTTTTTTTTTTAAACTACAAATTTCAGGAGTGTGATTTTTCCTAATTTCAGGATTTATTCAAAATCTCCTCCTGGTCCTTAAAATTGGCTTGGAAGAATGTCCCAAATCACCAAAGGCAGAGAGCCCACATTGTGACTGTCAGACCTTCTGAATTGAAATGTCTGGGAAGTCCGGGTGTAGAATAATGGGAATAAGGGGAAAAACTATTAATATTGTTATTGTTATATGGTAATAATGTTATAGACCTTATGCGTATGACGCCACTATGAGCATTTAGTACAGGAAAGGACATCCTTGGGCTGAGGTCAAAACAGCTACAACGCACGTTCGATGCTGCGTTTGACCTCAAAGATGGCGGCGAATGTATAACAGTACATGGTGGATTTTTGGTACAGACACATTTTTGTATTTTTCGTTATTATAAAAGTCTGTATTAAATGCACGGGTTAGTCGTCTCTGTTGCATTACGTACGGCTGGCCTATAAAACAATTAGAGATGAAAATGCGAAACGGGTGCAGATGTTGGTTTGCTTTTTTAAAAAAATGTCAGTGTTTTCAAGGTGCTGTACAAGGAACAATGTTGTTTGGAATCGTACATTGGTCCATTCTTATCGCTTGCTTCATGAATTCATAAAACTAGGGCAGCTGCGTATGTTGGGGTGAAACAACTGTTATGTGGTTTAAGTTTGACGAAGTCAGCCGACATAATAAAATGATCAGTGTTTGTTTAATTTTCTCATCGATGACGCAGCCTGCCTTGACGAGGCTTCAGTATTTCCCCCATACGAGTTTGCAGTCACCCTGGCCATTGAAGTGAAAGCCGTGGGCTTATCCGGGATCTGCAGAGCACCCCTCCTGCCCCTCCTCCTCGCCCGGTTCACCATGTCATCCTCCTCGTCCCCGTCCTGACGGGGTGCCTTGCTCGAGCTCTCAAAAGCCTCCCTGGATTTCTTGCTCCGTTTCTGGCGCATCTCGTCAAACTCCGCCAGCGAGATGCTCCTCGTTGCGACCGGCATGCTCGCCCTCCGGCTGTCCTTCAGTTTCTCCGCTTGCTCTTGGGTAACCCCTTGCGGGAGGAAGAACCCTTTCGCCGGGTCGACCTGTATGTCCGGATTGATCATCTGCAGCTCTCGCCTGAGCTGTTTCTGCTCTAGGTTGATGAAGTGGGTAGTTGACCGGAGGTCTTTCTTAAAGACGTCTAAAGTTAGGGTCAGCCTCCTCTGCTCTCGGTCATTCAACGTCTTGGCAGAGCTGTACGCTTTACTCTGCTTTACACCTTTCTTCTCTCCAGTTTTCTTCCCGTCTCCTTTTTGTTCCGGCCCCACCGGCCATCTTTGGGCGCTTTTGGGTATCACAATTGACATCTTGACAACTTTGTTGACACTCTCATAAAACCGTATCAAAACAGTTGTCATCAACAATTTCTTTCAACATTTTTGTTCAAGAGCTCATTAAGTTCTGGTCAAAGTTCTTCGATGTGCTTGAACACACCTACGTCATGCTTTACTTAGAATAATATTCCCCTTCGGTTCCTGAAACGAATAAAATCAAACGAATATTTTATTCACAAGCTTACCATTCCATATTCTCCGCAAATCGTCTCTTAAATTGACTGTTCTCTTTCGAAAGCAGACGCGTCCAGACATTGTGTGCGAATAAAATATAATCATTTTTCATGTTCGCATCAGACGTGATGATGATCACCAAAACACAACAAAATCTTTTTGAATGTTCATCACAAAACGAAAGTTAATTTCTTTGTTGTCTTAATTAATCCGTTGAAGTCCTCATTTTGACAATAAGTATATAATGATGAAACTTGCCTGATTTCGGCGGCTCCTCGCCAGACGGTTTTCACAGGTGGGAGGCCGCTCTGGATCTGAAGCTTGGACACCGCGTTGGTATAAGTGGCGCGCAATGCGCTGCGGCGTCAGTTATCAACCACGGCTTGTATTAGACATGTGGACGAGAAGGTAGTTGTTGCTGTTAGTTTACCGATTTCAAAACAAAAATGCAGACTTCATTTACCATCAACTTCATTCCTAGTCTGTCAAGTCCCCCAACACAGATGTTACTGAGTCAACGATAAACAGTTACATTCCTTTGTGTGTGTATCTAGTGTACAGGAGAACGTATTGTTCCCCAGGTCCCGTTACATGATAAACTATTAATGCGTGTTGTACATTTATGGGTCGACAAGTCGATAAATCAATATGGACGGGAAACTTGGAGACGGTTAGAGCCTTGCCCAATGTGGTCGAGGAACACATGACGCCGTGAGATCGTAGGTTACCACGGGGTGGAGGAGCAGGTTGGCCCTTGGCTGGTTGCGGGTTTGGGCAATAATAATTGATGAGGCTAAACATAAAACTCACGCGGGGGGGTGTGAAAACAATACTCTTGTGTCGCTTGTTTTAACTTGAATCACCGTTAATAAAAAGAAAGATAACCAAATGTAAACACTAATGTTGTTTCATGGTGCTTGGTTGTCTGTTTCGGGTTGGAGGTTATGCTTTGTGTTTTTGAAGGGGTAATCTAATTATAGCCCTTTTCGAAAGACGGATTTGGGTATGGCTTAGGCTCCGTCTGCCCCTTTGAAACCCCGTACCGAAAGTGCACGATTTCAAAATAACTGAGCCTATAAGACAAAGCCTGTAAGCTGAATCCCGGTGGTTTCGAAAAGGATCTATGCTGTATTCCCTTGCCTAAACGCCAATTCCAAAATCTGATCCTTATCATGGGCCTATCCTGTTTGTAAGTCATTACGTCACACGCGTGCGCATATAGTGCTGCACGCTCAAAGTTTTCGCTATAGGCTAACTTCTATTCCCAATTTCATAGAGCTGCTTAAGCACAAAAAGTAGCAAAGCACAACAAAATTACGTTTACCAGAATAAGGTCACCGGCTAAAATACCATGTCTCATGTACCAACTGGTATTCTGTTCCTTTTTTTGCTTAGCAGAAAGCATTACTTTCTGTTGAAGCAGCTCCATGAAATCGGGTCCTGGCTACTGTGTTGTTTTACCGAAAAACACTCATTCCTTCGTTCAAAGACATTTCTTATGAAAGAAGCCGATATTTCTGATCAGACCTCGAGAGTCCAAAAACTATGTTTGTTCTTACATAAAGTTCAATGCATTTCCTATGGGCTTCTGGCAATCGATAGAGCCAGTTTGTGTGAAGTGGTGACTTTCAGTGGAGCTACGTCACATTTTGCCAACCGGATAACCCCAACCCTAAAACCGATTCTTAAACAACCTTGGACCAAAACCTCGCCCCAATCCCAACTCTAATCCTAACTTTGGCCGTCCTCTTATTGTATAATCTATGCTAACTAACACTGACCATTTCATTGAAACATTGAAGGAATTAAGCATCGAGCAAGTAAGTAGACAGGTCATTAGAAAATTAAGTAACTTGGCAAAGCCTTTATTGCCAGTACGGGCCAAATGGGTTGACCAAAATTAAATTTACTTGCATCGTATTTTTTTACAACTTTCAATTGCAACTCTTTGTATGTTCGTTGTGTCATAATGTCGTTCACAGTCATCAGTGATAATATAGATATAAAGCAACAACGTAATAAAGGTTATGACACTTCGAAGTATTTGTTTGCAGTGGTTGTTGTCTTCAGATGTTGCTTTTCATTCTGCTGTACAGTGACTCGGTCATAAACCCTGTAATACGCTTTCGGGAGCAAGGGCTTCTGAGAGACGTTCGTCAAGCTTTTGAAGGCAACCAAGAGAAGTCATCAATGACGTCAGTAACTTCCCTCTTTCTCACGAAACCTCTCCTAATCCTCCGGGTATAAATAAGGAAAGCAAAGGACACGATTTCTCACACTGCGAAACTACCGTTATAGTTTGCCACTGCGATAAAAATAATGCGGAATTTTGATAAAAAACTTAACGTGGAATCTCCAGATCCATGGATATGAACGCTTGAACTTCACGGAACAATGATGACCCTTGGCCTTGACCATTGTCTTTGCTTACTTACCCATTTTCCATAGATGACAAGACTGAAGTTTTACCAACAAACCCGTGCTAAATAATGTCAGTTCAATAAGGCATTTCTGCAAAGGTGTAACAGAGGGCGCTATTTTGTGCGAAACGAGACACTTACATTAACCCTTGCTCTATGCATTAACCGATCCGGTGAATTTAACTAACAGGAATTCTCTAAAATTGTTATACTTCGATTTAGAACTACAACTTGTACCATGCTTACATTAAGATAACAATTGACAAATTCAATCGATGCGTTGTTTTATTAGTTTTCCGAAGAGAGCACGTACGTAACGAGTGACCTACTTTATGACAGAGGGCGCTCTTTCCGTGCAAATGGAGCAAAATTATTTTAAGTTTCTGAAGTTTTTTTTTATTATTAAATCAATTATGCTGTATAAATTTTACACTGTTTAAAAACACAACTTTTCCATAATGTGTTTTTCTTCATTTGAAAGATCCTTATGGTGTGTTTTTTATTATCATTTATTTGTGCGGTTCATATTGATCAAGAAATAAACTTTCTGAAATGTTTGGGTTTTTCAGTTCAAAGGTGAATTGCACTGATGTCATCCATCCAACCTGTCTTCGAATCATTTTCTCACATTCAGTGATTCACACTGAAGGTCTCCTTTGATTTTTTCCCCTGATAAAAACAGCAACAAACCGATGTGACTTTGGGAGGAAAAAATAATGTTCATAATAATGAAGGAAAACATGGACTCAGGCCTTGCTTCTACGCTTTTTGTAAAGTAGCCCAAGGGGCTAGTAAACTGTGCATTTTACTTGCCTGCCCCCAGGAAGTTTTCGTTGCCCAAATTTTAAACATGTATTGTCATAAAATGTATCTTTCTGATACTAATGGTAGCGATCCCAACCAGTTTAACGGTCAAATAAAGTTACATTCACACACTCAAAAATAAATGAACACATTTCTAAAATGTATTATTCACATCTGAAAAGGAAGAAGTATGAGTATTATAAACAAGTAAGTTGTACAGTTTTTAGTAGCCCACAGGGCAAGTTGAGAAGTGGTGTTTACTAGCCCATAGCAGGTTTTACTAGACAATGTTCACCGGGGTAGTTCTAAGCGTGAGCCCTGGGACTGATTTGCATGAATAATGTGCAATATTTTTAAAGCAGATTTTTCACACGTAATTGTTTTCAAATAATGTTTTGTTATAATTATTTGTTTATCTATCTATCTGATGTAAATGCAATTATATTTTGTCCTATACAATTTTCAATTCAATTATACCACAGCTTTAACATTCTTCGAGTCTATAGTACACTTTTATTTATCATGGCCAGCTTGATCTGGGTTGCCTTTATTTCTCAAGTGCATTCCCTGCCTCCCCTCCCCACCACCACCACCACCATTCACCAACATCCCCACCCTTTCCTTATTCTACTGCATGCCTCTTTTTACACTCTGTGGTCCCATCTACACTGAATTATGCCCCATTTGCTATCCAAACATTCTCCATTGTGCGATTTTGTTTGCTTACTGGGTTGATTTAATTTGTAGCCTTTATCTGAAGTTACATTTTATGTATTTTGTATTGTATCTGTACACTGAGTGTTAGTCGAATTTCTCTATGGTCGAACAAACAAAAACAACAGTGATGCACCGTGAATGGCTTGATGATGCAATAATTTTTGTGGGCGCTGTCCCGATTAACCAATCAAAATGCTAGAAACCGTCAACAAGCCGGAGCACTAACAGAAATAATCTGGTTCCGTCCACTTCTCCCTTGACTACAACGTGCAGTTAGCGCCGGAAGCCAGTCTTTGTGTGGCCTTCCCTTGGGTTGACGTCACAGCACTTCGTCCTTCGGCGTTTTTCATTTCGTAGATGGTGAGGAGAGGAGAGACTGCAACCGTTTGCTTTCACTTTTGTGACAAAGTTTGACTATATAAATTTGTAATTCTGTTGTCACCCACACCTGATAGATTGGTCAGACTCACACCCAGTGTACAGTTTCCAATTTGTGACGTGAGGTGAGTAGAACAATTACGGCAACCGGCATTTTCATTTGTGATTTTTTGTGTGTGTGTAGTGTCACAAAACACACACTGACCATGACGGCGTGTAACTTTCGTGTTTACTTTTAAAGGGGAGTGCAGAAATTGGCCATTGACGATTGATTGGGGGTTGCCATAACCTGCGAACGAAGTAGCCTGGTAATCAACTTCATATCCTTGGCCCTAGCACGTGTGCTGACCGTACTTTGCAGTTTGTGTGAACGGTGGCTTTACATCCACTGAACTGGGTTACCTAAAAGGCAAAAATGCGATATCCGGCTGCCACTTTATCTTCCATTTTAGGTCAAATTATATCCTTGTCCAGAAAGGTCAACAGATAGAGAGGAACAGGCTGTTTGAACGATTACAAAGTGTCGAAATCATGAAAAATAAAAACATTTTCATGTCTACGCTGGGCTTGACAACGTTAATCGCTGAAAACAATTTTAGTTCCTTTGGACATGGAGGTAGAAAGTGCCGGCCGCTCGAATTTTCTTTTGTAAAGGTCAGTAAGTAGCATTTTACCAACCAATTCCTCGAGAGGAATATTGAATAAAGGTAGACCCAGTAACTGGGGTGCTGTACTCCATTAAAAAATTTTTTGACATTGTCGGTCGTACTAGCGACCGACAATGTCAAAAAAATTTTAAAGGAGTACAGCGCCCCAGACCCAGATGCTGGGTATAGAAAAAAGGGGAAATAAAGTCCAACATCCATCACCAAATCTAAAAAATCCCTTAGATAGTGGCAGTTGGATATGGAAGATTTTCCCTAATAAAACTTGTGGATTGATAGCCCCACATTTTATAAATAATAATGCTAATAGTAATACCACTGTCTGTCATGTTTTTAGCATTAATTATTATTTATGGGGCTACAGTATCGCGCAGGACTCCCTCTGCTCTGCATGATTTTTGGCCATATAAGCCCACCATAGCATCATGAAATGTAATGACTTTTCGAATGTTCACTACCCTTTACATTACACAGTTATGGCGAGTACAACTAAAAGTAAAATGATAGTAGTGTTGACTCATTTCGGTGTAATTTTATGAAGAATCTCAAGTCTAAGTCAATACTGACACGTTTTAAAACATGTCAGCAGTCATGATGTTTACTGATGCGCATGGGCGCTGATAATGACACATTGTCTTTTACCCTAGTCTCTGTTCCTGCAGCAAGAACATCTTTCGAAGTTCCATGTTGGAGTGACATTATGTATATTGGGGCAAAGCACCTTCTCCAACCACAAGCCAAGGGCGTCCTGAACATGTGACCTTCGCAGATGTACAATAATTACATGTGGTTATATGTTTGAAACTTTACGTTCGGCGACACAAACATGACAAACAATTCCAACATTTTTATACAAAACAGCGACACGAGAAAGACCAGATGGGTCTTAGTGCTGTATCAGCAACATGCATGCTCATGGGTATTTATTATGGCTGCCGATGCATTTTTAAACATGTCAGTATCGGCTTTAAAGTTCTTCATAAAATAACCCCAAAACAAGCCAGTACCAAATCTTTTTAAATGTACTCACCACAACCGTGATGGGTATAGTGACGATTAGGAGAAAAAAGTTTGGCAAATAAAATCAAGCGCTCTCATTCGAAAGGTCATCACAGTCCCTGATGGTATGTGGGCTTTTAGGCAAAGACATGGAGGAAGTTGAGCGTAAATTTGCACTAAGTTTTAAAATGGGGCTAACCGATGGAGTGCCTTTGTAGGGACTTTTAGCTGGGAGTGGCCATGCAAATTATAATCATCACACCATCCTTTGGACGATTGTAGACCGTAGGGTTACCATATATGTGTAGGTGATACATACTAGCAAATTTGAGTGGTCTTTCATAATTATTGGCAATATAGATCTAAATATTAAAAAAAAAAAAATTAAAGTAGGCCTATAAAGTGTGAAAAAGGAGAACAAGTACGCACAGATTTTTGAGCATGGAAACAATGCATTGTATCACAGTGGATTTGAACGGAGTGCCTGTGTATTCGGTCGGCTGAGGGGACCAATATTTTTTAATGTATCGGGGACGCTGTACAAGACCAATTCCCCGGAGTATGTGCTTGCTGTTGAAACATTTGCCAAATGTGCATGGTTCGTCGCAACCCTCCGGTCTGCAACTGTCGGGAGGATGGAGGAGGGCTGCGATTATCGCAACTAAGAGTGGTACTGCATTTTACATGAAGTACATACGTGACTCTATTGTATTTACCCTCCTGCTGATTTGTTTTGAAAGTATGTTTTTGAGTGACAATTTGTTGTGCACAAATGTCATAACTTGCTCTGATGCGGCATCAAACTAGCCTGTCCCCCCCCCCCCCATCAGATAGTGGCAGGTGATCAACTGCCACAATCTTGTTTGTAATTAAGTCTCATTATATCATAGGCTGTCTAGTATTGCCGAATCAAAGTTTTCACTTTTTGCTTTGCCAAAACGCCATCTATCAACAAACTTTCATGCAGTGAATCTGTAGATCTGGTAAACATACCAATCCAAAGTGTCACAGAGATTTGTTAAATTTAAGTATATATTTGAATTACATTATTTTCCAGACTCAGACAAATTTTTGTTCAAAAGTGCCATCTTGTCATTCAAGTTTTTACCTAGAATGTTGTTCTATCCTTTTAACATGTTTAAACGTGATGTTCAGATCCTGTTTAAAAAGAATTGACATCAAAAGAGAGTATTTTCACCACAAAAAATGGAAAATGTTTTACGACATTGAAATATCAACAGCAAATTCAAAACAAACATTTCAGCAAGTTGTTTAAAGGCCACCCTCAAGTGTTTAAACTCAAAGTAAAAATTCGCACAAGTTTATCAAACTTGCCTGGGCAAATCCGCACAATTTTCAAACTTGCCAAGGTAGGTTACTTGGGTGAGTTACTTCTTTAGTTTATGTTCTACATTTTCAAGTCTTTCTCAGAAACTGGACCAGTCCAAAATGCATTGCAGGGGTGTCTTAAGAAATTTTAGCCTCTTTAAATAATTGCATTAAAGATCAAGATTTGTCCTTCTGCTGGGAAGATTTAAAGCATTGTAATTTCTGTAAGGTTAAATATAATCATGTTCTCAGTGCACAATGTGACAAAAATCATGCCCCAATGTGGCCTGTTTTTGGTTTACCAAGAAAAGAAGTTGGACTGTCTCCATGATACATATTCAGAGAATAGACGTGTTTCCTGTAACAACAATATTTCCTCTGTTTCAAGCTCAACGGAAAGATCAAACCGATTTTGATAATATTGCTAGACTTTCACTGCTTATTACTTGTACTTACTGTGTTACATGTACGTCTGTGTTTTTATAAGCTGGTCCACGATTGCCAGGTATATTCTATGGTGGGCATAGTCTAGTCATGGACTCATTTGATGGATTGCGAAGGCCCCCATCACAATTTTTTCTTTTCTGCCAGTTCAGAATTGCCATCCTCAAAAAAAAAATTATTTTATTTCTTAAGGATTCCCTTGAATCGATTCAAATAAAAAAACCATTCCCCTTTGAAAATCTTTATGACTGTGGCAATTTCGGACTGCAGACAGTGCATGACCTGCTAGAATTCTAATGCAAGGCTCCTGCCATGGTCATGATTGTGTGGCCATGGACCCATAGTCTGGATAGTACACAGGCCACGGTCTGTATCTCCAGTGCACAACAATTTTACATATAATTATGGCAACCTCCATGTAGATCCGCCCACTAGTGTGTCAGAGACTGCTACCCACAGTGTCAGAGACTGCGTCATGAAGGTCCATGAGCCAATAGAATCACTGCCCTTGACCAACCCATCATACTCCCATCAAGACTCCCACTCATGCAATTACCTGTACACTGTAATGCATACTAGTCCTACACACATATTGAATAACAACAGGCTTTATGCAGTTCAACCCTTTAGTCGTCACAGTTGGCTTGACCTGCATAGCATTTTTAAAATTGTATTGCCATTGCTTGCCAAGTTCAGCATTTGTTTTTTTTAACTGTTTCAATTTTGAATGAGGTGTTTTTGAAGGTCCCTGGATGAGTTCAAGAAAAAGCTCTAGTCCAACTAGAACACATAGCTCATACAGTTAGCTTGGAATATTTTTCAGCCCAGAAGTATTTTATGTCGAACCAATTTTGGTTACCTTTAAAATTGCTTACTTTAGAGAAGAAACAAAAATTCTGCATAATTTCTATTTAATAAGTTACACTTTTTAAAGTTGCAAAATTAAAGAAAAAAAACACAAGACTGCATGACTTTTCCGGCTACTACTAACCGTTACAGGCCTTGATCTTAACCGAGGCCACCAAGGCCATTGGCCTCATGCCCTGTCCAGTTGGCTAGCATGCCGTTCAGAAAAAATTACACTGTCACTACCAACTTGGCCCGCATGCCCTTGTACAGTTTCTCTGATTTGGCCAGCAAAGGCCTGCCCTCTTTTTTCTTAAGATCGAGGCCTGTGGTAACCCTATGATGAAATAACTTTATTTTAGTAATTTCTGTGAGACAGTTTTGGCTTCAATTTTTAAGTTATGGAAATTTTACAATTTTTTATTCAACTTTTGATATATATTATAGATAGAAAGGGGGTTCATCTAAAAACTTGCTCAGCTGTTATTTTTACAATTCTTAATTTGGCGTGGTCAATTTCAATTTATGATACACTGTGTAGAATTTCTCATGCTTGCAAAAAAAATGCACAACATTGCTGTTTTTGTTCATTTATAATAATACGTTAATTAGTTATAAGGGTCCGTTTTTACTGAGTGTTTTTCAAGACTATCCCTAAAATGCTTTGACGGATCATAATGAGTTGGGCACAAATAGTATTTTCACGGAATAACTCAATAGAAATGCCCTTGAACCCCGCAGTGTGATTGTGTATTGTACTGTCTGGTGAAGTGATGACCAGTTCAGTAGTTGGCTGTAACCCCCAGGTGGAGGAGTGTAGTCTGTCATCTGTGGAGACCATCAGTTTGTGGTCAGTGCTGGTTTCTGGTCATAATAGTTCTCATGATATTGCAAATAAACAACTAGTTACAGTGCTGATGGGAAGTTGACTTTTTAAAACGGATGCGGGTGTGAATGTGAGTTTTTAATTGTATGGTAATTTTATTCTTAATGGATGTGTACTTAGTTTTAAAGAATGAAGTGGTTCCAGTTGTAGTGTTGTAGAGAGATCTAGAGGAATAAGTTTCTTCTCCTCAAACACTGATTCTTATTTCAGAAAATTGAGTTTGAATTTATTTTTGTTTGTCCTACAACTGGTAATTTAAAGATAAAGCATCAAATGTCCTGAACCATGCCTATTGGGTTAGAAAGGGGAAAAATTTGGGAGGAATTGTGCCTTGATATAGGCCTGAAGCATGGAATTTGGCACACAAGATATTTGGCTGTTTTAGAGCCATCGCAAATTTCACCTTTGAAAAATTACAGGTAGAATCACATGCAATTTTTTAAAATTTCCAAAATGGCTGCCGTACTCTGGCGATGTGCCAAATTCCATGCTTGCATCATTAGGCACAATCCCATCACCTACTGTACCTGCCATACTACTAAGCGGGCCTCGATCTTAACCGAGGCCACCGAGGCCATTGGCCTCATACCCTGTCGATTTGGCCAGCATGCCCTTCAGAAAAATTACACTGTCACTACCAACTTGGCCAGCATGCCCTTGTACAATTTCTCTGATTTGGCCAGCAAAGGCCTGCCCCCGTTTTTCTTAAGATCGAGGCCTGACTAAGACATTGTAAGAAATAAACATGAAGCGACAAATACATTAGTGACAAGAAAATATGAGAGCCTTTTTACTGTTAAAGAAAGTTTTTACGGGTTGGATTTTTATAATGATACATGTTTTTATTGGTTTTGTTGCATCCAGTATGAATGTTTATAAGTAGCTAGGTTATATTTTATGATGTGATTTTGGTAAACTGAAGGGTTCATAACTCTGTAGAATCCTGTACCAAACCAAGTTTAAAAGGTCAGATTGTGATTATACAGTTTTAAATCGCCAAATTAAAAGAAGGGTACACTGTTTTTAAGGCCCCACAGTGTATCATCCAATGTAATATCTCCTGACCATGTTTTTTTTTTAAATTTAGCCCACCTGGCTAAAACTGCACTTTACTTGCCTGCTGGCTGAAATTATTGGTAGCCCAAATTTGGTTGTCTTTTTCTCCTTTTGTTTTGACAACTTGACGGACTAAGACACGATGTTTTAATAATGAACTGCACACAGCACTAATGGGTCTTTTAATCGAGGTGTTTTAGGAAGAAGATGGGCAATTTCATTGGATCTTTATATATGTAATTCTCAAACACAATTTTTATTTTTCTAACATCTGAAAAAAAATGACATTTTGAATAGGTAGGTTGCAAATATTTTAGTAGCCCCCTTTGCAAGTTAAGAAGTGTCTTTGACTGGCACACTGCTTTTTTTAAGACCGGTCTCGTATTAAGGTGAAGCCCTGTGTATCTAAACACATTTTTTACAGATAACATTTCATTATTTGGGAAAAGGAAACTGTTCATATAGCATCCTGTTGAATAGATAAGACACTTGGCCATTATTGCTTCTTTCGGATGGGATGTAAAGCTGTTGGTCCAGCGTGTTAATGCATGTAATAGAACCCAGTTTATTGTAAGGAGAAGGCAGGGTTTCTGGCATGGTCTGGCAGCAATATGCGCCACCTCGCCTTGTGTCCCTTTCAAGGTGTTTTAGTATGATTGCTTTGTCTCATAAAATCATTCTTAACAAACTCCACCAGATTTGATACTTCGGCTCCAGAAGTGTCATTTATGACAGACATGGCACATTATAGTGTTATTATTAGGCTATTAAATATGGTTAACCCTGTTATCATCTGAATAATATCATCCAGTTGTAGTTTTAAATGATAATATTCTTTGTGTTATTTTGAATACCTACATTTTTTGTGTACTTGCTTTGTTTCTTGTCAATGGCATTCAGGTTGGCTCGGGGGTTTCTTTCCCTGCCTTTCACCTCTGTGGACCCCGGTTCGAATCCCGGACTGGAGCCTTGCATGTGGATTGGATTTTCAGTCCCTACCTGATTGCGTGGGTTTTTCCCTAGTTGGGTTTTTTTCTCCCACATCTAAAACTGACATAATCTTCTTCTCTACACGGGTACCTTCAGGCCTACAGGTCACAGTGCAAGTCACTTTTGAGGGTCCCTTGGTTTCATTACCAGAAAGAATTAATAATAAAATTTTTGCAACCCATGCGCAATTCAACCTTTGGTTGCGAAGCATGTGTGAATAAAAAACGTTATTGAATACAAACTATGCCAGCCCGCAATATCAACCGCAGGCCTTGATCTTAACCGAGGCCACCGAGGCCATTGGCCTCATGCCCTATCAAGTTGGCCAGCATGCCCTTCAGAAAAATTACACTGTCACTACCAACTTGGCCAGCATGCCCTTGTACAATTTCTCTGATTTGGCCAACAAAGGCTTGCCCCCATTTTTCTTAAGATCGTGGCCTGCAAGCGGTTGGTAACATCTACTTTTGTACTTGTTCACAGTACACACACACACAGTACATGCATGTACCTGTACACAGATTCTGTGCGCAGTTGTGCCACCTTACACAATCCATGAAGCTGAATGATTTCAGTTGTTAGTCAACCAAAGAGTAACAAGAATTTGAAAGACATTACACAATGACACTGGTAACCACCAATTTTCCTATCCGTTATTCATTCATGCTAGGATGCCGATTCAAGATCTCTTCCCACAGTCGTCAGATGACGCACCAGACACGGGTGAGATCAAGATGGACATGGATCCAGTAAGTCCCACCTCCAAAGAGAATGCTGCCACGGGCGTCGTTGAGGAGGAGGAGGATCTTAAAGATGAATTCTGTGATCCCGATAATCCAGTCATTGTCAAGTTTCAAGACGTCAGCGCTGCTGCCTATAAGATCAAGAGTGGCATTCAACGAACACCCTGCCAGGTAAGGAATCGTCTTAGAACATGTAGAATCGTCTGATCCATTAAAGCCCCAGCTCAACATTGGCAAGAAGAGATACATAAATGTTCACAGATTTAGATTTATACCTTACATGGTACAAAGATAATGATGGTAGAAAACTTTCCTTGAAACATTTCTGGCTGAAGTGTTATCATTTTTTAACAATAAATTAAATGTGATCCAAAATTAGTTTTCGTCTCAGTGAGATGAAAACTCTGCCTATAGGAATGCGTACAAAAACGCTGAATGCATTTTTACCGCTTTCTTGCAAATGAAACAACGAAATGAGCTGAAATGTTCACAGGTTGGTTTAATTACATATATCTTGTTTGTGCAAAGAATGGAAGTATTTACAGTCAGTTTTCCAATGTTGAGCTGGGGCTTTTTAAGCGCCGCACACCTTCGCAACTGTCTACAAATACAGAGCCGATGTGGAATACTGCCATGTACTGTGAAGCAACGCACTGCACCAAGCACTCCAGTAATCCAGATGGGGGAAACTCAAGCTGCATTGCGATGGCTGTTGGCTGCAATGATAACATTGAAAAATAGGACTTTCCGACGTTCCAGCCACTTTGGAAGCAGTTTAAATTCAGACACTGCCCTTTTCACATCTTTGCCCCTCGATTTTTTTAATGGGATTGTGATGTTTTTGGCCTTTTAGTCTCCCTGTGATGGGCCAATGCTGTTCGTGGCAAATGTTATGATTGTGGAAAGGGGCGGAGCCTAATGGATCAGTCATTTCTAACCTTTGACCTACCGTAGATCTAGCTGAGAAGAAGAAATGGAACTCGGAGAATGCTGTGTGTTTTATATTTATCTATCTGTGCATGTATCTGTTTGGCAATGTCAGCTTCTCCATTGGTTGATCCGGCTAATGTTGCCGTACAGGCATGTCACATGGTATAGACACTCTATGCCCACAGCTGACATAGAGGGCGCGCACAGCAGACATGGACGACACTTGAGCTCAGCATTCTTTGTGTTCCATTTCTATTAGCAGTGTGCAAATTGAGGAGTTTATCATGATCATGCACAGCAAGTTGAAGGTGCAAGACTGCATATGTATGTGTTTGTATTTTCACTAGTTTTAGTTAGACATTTTTCGGGCAAGAACATAATGCATCAAATGGTTCAGAGAAAGCACTCAAGAACTGTCAGCAGTTGTTTTCCATCTTGTGAATTGTATTTAAATGACAAAGTCTTTCTCCTTTATCTTTACTCTCAGCGGTCTCAGATTTCCAATCTCGTTGGAATGGAGCTTTTCTTCAAGAAAGATTTCCTCCAGACGACCGGCAGGTAAAGTGCATCTCAAATCCTTATTTTGTGTAATTGTAACAAATCAGTTTTTTCTGATTTTTTTTCCCACATGTCCTGAAAAAAATTGGCAACTTTCTCATTTCAAGAGCTCAAATGTCCATCACAGGATGTGTGAACAGCCACAACCATGGGTGTACATTTTCTTGCTTTCAGGCTTGTGAGACTTCTACGTTTACGCGGAAATCCACGTTTTTTATTTTCCCATTCCGCGTTTTTCTTGCGGACTCCGCTTTTTTCCCGTCTCCGCCGTGAATAGCCGTCAAGCAGCCAGTAATTCTACTGCACAACACTCACACAGAGAGGAAGAAACCTGGCATTAGGCAGCACTTTAATTGCAATGATGATTTAGACACGTGAGTCGGGGGCTAGACCCGGTAAAATGCTCCGCGTTAGTCTTTGATTGAAGCCGTTGTTGTTCCTTTTTCCATAAGCGCGATGTCCCCATCATTATACTTACCCATGTCGATGTCCCGTTCCAACAAGAGAGGGCGCCTTACTAAAAACTGTATTAAAAAGCCAATGCCTTGAGCCAAGACTAGGCGCACACAGTCTTTCATGTGTGTGTGGTAACTGATGGCGTGCACTGCAGAGACCGTACTTTTGTCGAGCGGCGGGGAACGGCATTAGATATTGAAGCAAGGGAGGCAGTCTCCCCATGCACAAGCTAGCGTATCGGGCCAATACACAGGAATTACCGGCCGATAAGCAGAAATACGGCCGATAGGTCTACGCAATATTTTTATTTTTTATTTATTTTTGTTAAGATTTTAATAT
The DNA here is from genome assembly GCA_911728455.2 of Marthasterias glacialis. Lineage (NCBI taxonomy): Eukaryota > Metazoa > Echinodermata > Asteroidea > Forcipulatida > Asteriidae > Marthasterias > Marthasterias glacialis. Next base: position 18,547,005 of record OU452225.1, read on the forward strand.
CAAATTCGGCTTATGAAAAATAGATTCAAGTGGGATTGGCTTGATAAAACATTTTGTCTTAGAAAGTGGTTATAAAGGGCTCTTAATGCACCATAGAGCTTGTATTTTGTACAGTACGTTTGATAGCAAAATGTTCAAATGACCCCGAGTTTTGGGTTTGCGCTACGCACTTGCCAACTAAAAACAAATTTTCCTCTTTTTTTTCCATGACCCGCTCATGTGTTATGAATCAATTATTCAGCACTGTTTCAATAAAGGAATAAAAGATGGAGACGAGGTCTTAAACAGCCGTTTAAAATGGGCAGGGTCATTGCCACGTGATAAAGGACCGAGTCGAAGGTGAAGTCCTCCATCACATGGGCATGAACCTGTGCACAAGGTTTTAAATAGCCATTTGAGACCGAGTCACTACCTTTTATTCCCATTCACAAATGACCTTTTTATTAAAAAGTGAAATAATGTAGGAAAATCTGTAAAAAAAAATGTATGTTTTGTAAATTTTCAATTCCTTTCACTTCCTCCTTTTTGCAAAGGGTCAAATTGTATGCGATGCTCAATGGTTGTGCGTACCACGTGTGCGTACTGATAGATTTGACAATGAGTACCGGTTTGTGTTGCGTTGCACGTAAATTGGTGTCGGTGTAGGGCTATGAGCGTGGAATGCAAGATCACAGCTCCAGCTATGTCTTTATCAGCCATTTAAAACCGGTCTTAATCGGTCATGTGACCAGCTTTCAACCAATAGGACTGCTAAAACTGTCTGGGATGTTTATGAAAAAAAAAAAAAGGGTAGTTGAGTTTATTAACACAAGATCGGCAAAGAGTTACTCAATATTTATCTTTAATAGATGTTAAAATTTGCATCGGGGTTAAAGAATATTATTTGTGTTTACCCACACGCCAATATGTGCTAGGCACTGTAAACTCGGTACTCAGTACATGCCAGTGGAATTTTTTTCGCAGGACTTGGGAATGTACGGAGTATACAGTGCTTAACATTTATCGGTGCATGGGTAAACACAACTAGTAGTCAATATTTATCTGTTGTGCATTTGGTGTCTTTGTAACAAAACATGTAGCCATAATTGTGGCTGTGCATTATGTACATGTGATTTAATGTAAACCAGTGAAACTTTGCGTGGAGAGCTACGCTAAAACGTTTGAATTTTTTTCTGTACCCGCAGTTTTAAGGAGAGAGGAGCTCGTAACACCCTCCTGACCCTGTCTGAGGTAAGCTTCTTCTCAGTTTGACTTTTTAAGGAAATAAATTTGCATCAAAATGTCTCATCAGAACCGTTTTTTTGATGGCCAAGAGGGTTGTGGTCATCGTTGTTTTTTGTATTGGCCATGGTGTCCTTACAAGATCTCCTAATGGATGGTCTGGGGGTATGGTTATACCCATGGATTGTGGCCTTGTCCCTACAAGAACAAAACTCCAAGATCAACATTAGCCCTCCCACTCATGGTTAAAACATTTTCCAGTGGGTTGACCAACCATTAGAAACCATTCAATTGCACAGGTTGTTTATAGTGGTGCAACTGTGCAGAGAACTATACACTAATCCAAGCAGCGCTCATTTATGGTGTTATGCGGCTATGGCTACCGCACGCGCACACGACGAGACAACTGCATCAGCGCGCATATGTACCCATCAGCATGAAGGATTCACAGTGCTTGTGGCAGCCATAGCTGTGGTGGTGTAAACGCCCATGAGCAAGCTGCTGGGATTAGTCTATATATGCACAAGATACCATATTGCAGACTGGTGTAGTTTATCATTCAAAACCACAGTTGATGGGATAAATGGTCAGAGAGTAAGAGGGTTAGTCAAGAAAAGTAATTTGCACGGTACATCACAAAACTTTAACATACTTTATTACGACTTACAATGTATTGTTTTTTTTTTTTCATTAATATGGTGAGTATAATTTTGAAGACAAGTGCACTAAAATTTCTATCATCGTGTACATATCTCTCGTAACTTCACTCTAAAAATGAATGTCAAATTGTCACAATCTGCAGGAACAAAAACAGAAGGGCGTCGTTGCAGCATCTGCAGGAAACCACGCTCTCGCTCTGTCGTTTCACGGCCAGAGTCTCGGCATCCCAGTGACCGTCGTCATGCCAATCATCGCTCCGATCATGAAAATAAACAGGTGTAAGCAGAACGGTGCTACCGTCATCATTCATGGACAAGATTTGGGAGAGGTAAGGAATAATACATTTATTCAGTAACAAGAACAGGTTTTAAACAAGCCATCCCAATACAATAGACCGATTGCGCAACCCACGTCATGTGACCTGTAGTGGGTATTGAATGTAAACAAACACGACGTCTTCTATAGGAAAGTGCAGTACGGTACATGAAGATTGTTGCATTTTGTTTAATCAATCGAGGCTTTTCTATCTCGAAATCTATGAAAAATATTCCAGAGTTTGTAACAGAGACCTTCGAGTGGCTAAATAAAGCCAGTAAGGACAGTTCCAGCAAGTCTTGCAAATTCTACAAGGAACATTATGTTCACGATGTGGTAGTACTGGTTGCACGACAGAAAGTTTGGGCCAGATGACCGCGAACACACACTTTTCAACACAAGAATTTCACAGTTTTTAAACTGAAATCACCCAAAGAAAATGCTCTCCAAACTGTGTGATTCCTTTGTCTATTTAAAATTCTGCAAGGCTAGGTATAAATGTTCACTTTTCCAACATTCCTTACCCTTTTTTATAGTGATTTAGGCCTACATTCATTAGAAACAAAATAACAGGCAGGTGGCTACATCGTCATCCGACTCCGAAACATAGAATGTGATCAAAATCAATGTCACAACATACAACTTTAATAAAAGGGCTTAGTAACTGTGTTATTATTACCAAAACCCGACTGTTGGTGAGACTTTGTCTGTCACAGCATGTATTTGCACGTACTTTGCCATCAGCTCAGATGACATAGTACCCACTACAGGTCACGTGATCACATCTGAACATTGGTCACGCAATTGGTCTATTAAGGGTTTTTGAATGAATGTGAACAAAAAAAATTGACAAATGGGCCAATATGTACAAGTGGACATGGACTTCAGGTCAGCAAAATAGATTTAAAATGTACAGTTGCCTTACTGGTACAGAGATTCAGCGATAAGCTTCCATCATAAATACGCCGAAAAGTGGATTTTTTTTTTATATTATTGTTAATTCATTTAAAGGCAACTGATTCACAGAGAGCATTCACACAATAAGCTACTTTATTTCTACACCTTGATATCGTTATAGTTCAAAGTATCCAGATAGAAAGCTGTGGATTGGTTTGGTGAATCAGACGTTTTTGTTGTTGTGTGTTTCGGACACGCTTCATTTGCAACAGGCAGATGGTTGGAAAGTTAGCTGTTGTGTGTTTGTATCTATTGTTACCTTGGACTTTCAGTCCAAACACTTCCAATCACTCCTGGAGGTCATGTCACACTCTGTTGATTGCGAGATTCAGGGAAAAACTTTATTGTTAGAAATAGAGATGCTGTTGAGGTTAAAATACAATTTAGCCAGAAAAGTCTGTATAGGATTTTCCAAGAAATGTTTAAACAAAGAGGCTCTTTCACATTCATAAATTTAACGATAAACAACTGAAAAGTATATAAATATATTTCATCTAATATGTATTATTTGTACCAGCCAGAGAGAACAGTCTCCTAAACAGAAACTTTGTTTCTTTTAGGCAATCTGTCTGGCTCCAGCTGGTTCAGTGCTTTCCTTTTGTCCATTTTGATGGGTTTTTTTTTGTACATGTACTTGTATTTTTGTGCTGGCCTGATCATGAATGAATATTTAAAATATAACTTTATTTTTGCAGTCCAAGACCTACGCAATAAGACTGGGCAAGAAAGAAGGGCGCATGTATATAAATGGGTAGGTTGATATTTTTACATAGATCCTGTAAATCTTTTTCAACTAACAAAATTAAAGGTTTTTGCTTTCCAGTTACAGTGATTGTACAATGTCCTCTGTCAAAAGCCACTGTTTGTCCTTCCTTTTGAATGAAACAGACATAATTTCTAAAATCTGAAAGTGTAGTGTTTATGATTCTGTAGAAACAACACAATCAAATGTAAGTGTTGGGAATTTTGTGTTAACAGCCCCAAACTTTTCTCTGATTCTATTTTGGGTTTTTGGTTTTTAGATACGACAATCCGCACATTATCTCCGGGCAAGGCACCATGGGATTGGAAATTATTGAGCAGGTCCCTGACTTGGATGCTGTTATCATTCCGGTGGGGGGAGCCGGCCTGATCGCTGGGGTTGCTCTGGCTGTCAAGAGCCTGTCTCCACGAACCACTATCATTGTAAGTTCTTACAATATTTATTCTCTGGTAACAAAAACAAAGGAATCCTACCAACGAGTTTTTTCGTACTGAAGCCCATAGGCTTGAAGAAATCTGTGAAGTATAAATTACAAAGAAGTATTCTGTTCATTAAACGATTGGGTCTCCTTTGTACTTTTCAGGGGGTGGAATCAGAACAATGTCCGAGCTTCTCCGCTGCCATGGATGCTGGGCACCCCATCTGGACCAAATCCGGTCCATCCCTCGCAGACGGTAGGTCAAAGGTCATACTCTGCCATGACCGTCTGTTAGAGTTAATTGAAAGTTGTTTGAAGGTACTGTGTCGTCATGATTATAGCAGTAAATGGAATAACCCAGTTACTATGCGCACGTACGCGCTGGCGGTCACATCACAGTTTGAAAAAAGATGGCACCCTTTGTGGTTTGACCGCAAGCACATGCGTGTTGAGTATCTGGGGGAGAGTTCATCTTTCCATGCACAGCTACAGGCCTGCTATAATCTTGACAGCACGGCCCCTTTAAGTGATGTTTGAAGCTTAACACGGTGTGGACGATAGGAAGTAACAATAGACCGTTCCGGCCTGTCAATCAAACTGTGCACGTTAACCAATTGGATCATGCCTTTTGGTCATGTGACCTCGGTCAAACTCGGTCACACGTTTAGCGTAAACGTACGCAAACTAATGTGTGTGGGCGGGGCTTGTTGCCAAAGCCGGAACGGTCTATTGCAAGTAAACTTGTGGGTACAGCCATGTGTAAATCACTTAGGGAGGAGTGTTGGCTCAAAAAAGAGCCGTTGTTGTTGACTCCATGTTTCATACAGTACACTCTGAAACTTATTTGTAAAGTACAGTTGTCGTGTTAGTGTGCATTTGTCTGTTTCCCATGTGTATCATAAAACTTCCGCAATACAGTTCTTCCTCTGCTCGATACAAAGGTGCCTTCTGAGTATACTCAAGCATTTGTTGTTGAAGTTGGCATGACTGCTGCTCATGAAATATATGTGTGAATGATCACTGATCAAATGTTACTTTTTGAGGTACATTATGAAACTTGAGTTTATATAGGTTGTGGTGCTCTTCTCTTTCTAGGTCTCGCTGTCCCCACAGTTGGAGTAAACGCCTTCGCTACAGCCAGGCATCATGTGGACAAGATGGTGGTGGTCAGGTGAGAGCAAGTTATATATATAGCAACTGAAATGTTGTGCTTGTTTTTTATTCGTTTATCCATTGTGGTTTGGAATAAGGGGGTCAAACGAGTGGTGACGACGTCTTAAACGGCAGTTTAAGACCAACAGGGTCAAGATCGGAAGGACTGTGCCAAAGGCGAGATCCTCTCTCTCTCTCTCACGGCCAAGCCCCTGCAAGGTTTTAAACTGCCATTGAAGACTGAGTCACTACTCTTTTATTCCCATTCATTAATACCCTTTCTGTGACAAAATATAGCATGAAAATCTGTATTAATTGAACTTGTCTGTTTTGTGAAATATTTTTCAATTCCTGTCCTCAGGTACTGTTTGCAAAGAGTCAAATTGCAGTTGAATTGTTTCAACAGATTTCATTATTACGGCCAGTAGAAGAGTTGAGAAATGGAATTCTTTCGGAAAGATTTTGTGTTGGTTAAGAAATTCATTTATCAACTCGTTTATTAACCTTCTTACTGATGTTTCCCCCCCCCCTTTGCTACCCACTCTTGCTTTATTTCAGTGTGTTTACATGAGATTCAGATTTTAATGGGAGGTCATATTTTTCATAATTGTATTATGTATTACATGTGTGTCTCTCTGTTGATTATCAATTTTGTGCTCAATTGTTTTTACTTTTGCCGTTGTTACTGGCTGGTCCAGGTATTGAATGTCTTTGTTTTGTAGAGTTTTATGACATGTGTTCCTTAATTGAGATTGTGTTTGCTTTGCATGTATTTCTTATTGACTATTCTTGTTTTTGTAACCGGTAGCTTTAGTTATGAATGAACTGATTGTATATTGCTGGGCACCTTTGAAAAAACAGTATTCCACACTGAAAGGTTCACCTTGGGTAAAGAAGAAACAAATGAATTAATTCTGAAATATGTACATGTAGAGAATATTGAATGTTAGTAATTGAGTTGCTTATTGATCAAGCTGTTTTTCCCCGCCTGCTTCCTTTTGCTTGTAGTGAGGACCTGATTGCTCTGGCGATCCTGAGGTTGATTGAGATGGAGAAGGCTGTCGTGGAAGGAGCTGGGGCATCAGGGTTAGCTGCCCTCATAGGAAACAAGCTACCAGAACTCAAGGGCAAGAGGTATGAGTCTAGATCCATGGTGCTGTTACAAATCTCGGCTTGGGCACACATTCTTTTGAACACTGAGTTGTGGGGACTCCTTATTGTTGTTCTATTATTCCCTTTTCTAATGAATTACCTTGTGGGGACAGGGTTTGACAACGAAAAATGTTGTCAAACCCTGTATAAATGTCCCCACACCAGTGTGTGTGCCTACCCACAGGCTCTGACTTGGGCACAGGCTCTGACTTGGGCACCGGCTCTGACTTGGGCACCGGCACTGACTTGGGCACAGGCTCTGACTTGGGCACAGGCTCTGGCTTGGGCACCGGCTCTGGATTGTGCTCTGTCATCAGTTTTGTAGCTGTGTACATTTTTTCTCGCTGTTTTGAAAAATCGCCTTGCTGCTCTTAGGCTATTCTAGGACCATAAAATTCTTCAAAACCTGCTCTTTTGATGGCTGTTTAGTGTGACCCACTAGCATGTGTAAAACCTGAGATATAGAAGTGTTTAGTAATCTCATGCAGTTCCGAGCGGTTCAGTGAGTAAAATAATGGCCGGGCAGTTTTGAAGCAGTGCAGTGACTAAAGGGATTAACTGTTATACTATACGCCATCCATTTTGGTGATTAGTTTTCCATCAGCTGCAACCACCCTGTTACATTTTCCCACTAAACCCCAACCTTTGTTTTGATTCCGACATTTATCCCCTCGCTTTTTTCCCAACAGGGTAGCTATACCGCTGTGTGGCGGCAACATAGACACGACCGTCCTGGGTCGTGTGTTAGAGAGAGGTCTAGCAGCAGACGGTCGCTTAGCTCGCTTTGTGGTGACGGTCAGCGACAGGCCAGGGGGTATCACAGAACTTGCCACTATTATAAGCTCGATGGGGATCAGGTAGGTCCAGAACAAGCTCGGGGAGGAGGCCATGATGGGTTTCTTTTTTATAATGCAGGGGCCTTTGGAATCCAAAGTGAGGCCGAGGTCTGAGTTAAGATTTGGGTCCGGTCTCTTCAAATGATTTGCTTTTGGCTGTGGCTAGACTGTTTATGTATCTACCTCGGCATTGTAACAGGCAGCCACAGCCATAGTCGAAGGTCCATAGAACAGTCTGTGTTTTATTCACTGCCTGATTCTTATGATTGAAGTAATTGTTTCAATTTTTGTTATGACTGTAATATCATGTTTGTATTTATTATTTAGATTCATTGGTGATTGTTTATTTGCACATAATTTTGTAATCTTTTTTGTGTGTGTAATTTAACAATTTTAATTAATGTTGTTTTTAGTTTTATTATCGTGAAATTCCTTGAGTATCTCTTTCAGGCAGATTTTGATGCCTTACAATTTGGTGTTATTATTTCTTATTATTAATGCTTCCATATTATTCTTTGCCTTTTCAGTGACTTAAAAAATTAACATAAAATGAAATTAAAATTCATTTATTAAATTTTCAATTTCCAGATGTATCTTTTCAGGCAGATTTTGGTGCCTAACAATTTGGTGTTATTATTTTTAATGTACGGAGCTTCCAAAAAATATGATTCTTTGTTTTTTTTTTTTTTTTTTTTTTTTAATCTTTTTCTACTGATAGATTTTACTGTCTCTTAAATGACAATTTTTTTAATAGTTTTTTATGTATTTGATATTTATGTTCAGCGCTTTGTGATTTTTCTTAATGTAAGGCGTAAAGTAAAGTTTGAATTATTATTATTTAATTATTATTCTCAGTGACTTAAAAAATTAACATAAAACGAAATTAAAATTTATTTATTAAATTTTCAATTTCCAGATTTTAATTCACGCTTCTATCCCCCCCCCCCATTTTTTTTCAGTATTAAAGATATCTTCCATGAGAGAGCGTTTCTGAGGAGTGAAATATTTAATGTCCAGGTGAGTTGTTTATCAATCAGTAAATAACCTCATTAGTCAGTCCTGTTTACCCTGATGAACAAGAGCCTGTCTGTCCGCTTAAAAAAACTCCAACTTCTTTACTTCAACTTCCGAAAAATGAAGATACACATTGTATAATCAGTAAGCTTTAAGATTAAAACCATGCTTTTTTGTGTTTTATTTTTTTTTGTAGTTATTACTTATCCTGAAATTTTGTCTTTAAAACAAAGTCATATTTTGTTTAATGATTGAAAACAGGTGAAGTGCGTGGTAGAGACCCGTGACCAAGAGCACTCGGATGAGCTGTATCGAGCCCTGAAGCATCACTACCCCAGTGGGAGGATCATTTGGGGAACAGACAGTATCTAGAGTGCCTGAGTATTCTTACAAGCATCGTGTAACTATAAACGACACATCTCCCATGTTTGATAAAAGTGTAAAAAGTCAAAAAGCTGTATCGCCGAAGTTTGGAATCCTGCCTAGAAGTCAATTGATAAGTGTACAAGATATGAAGCGGGCATCGTCAGAAACGTTTATCATCGTAGTATGCTACTTCTCCTGAAGACGAGCAGAGTGAACTGCGCGAAACGTCGAGAATAAAACGTCAGCTCTTTTCAGAGCCAACACTCCTTCCAATAGAGATTTACACATGGTTGCACCTGCAAGATATACTGGTAATAGCTATTTCTTATAATCCACACCATGCAAAGCTTCAAACATCACTTATGCTGTTTGTGTCTCAGAGCTTTTTAATCCCTACGAACCTCATTTTGAATACATTTGCCAACTTTTTAACAGTCAAAAATTTGCATCAATTACATTTGAACAACTTTCAAGGTATTTTAGGCATCTATACAAAAATAAAAGAAGTATATTTCTGTGTACAGCTCAACTTGACATCTCAACATGACTAACATATGTTAAAACCAAAGATGGACTGATCATTTCATATTTAATTAAACAATTACTCGACGCATATTCAAAATGCTCCTACCCATGTCAGTCTATAGACCAGTCATAAATACCCTAGGCAGTTCAGGCATTCCTATTGGTTGAAAGGTGGTCACATGACCATGTTTACCTGGTATGAAACGGCTGATAAAGACAAAGCTGGAGCTGTTAAAGATCGGTTGGCTGAGGCGCGTAGCCATACGGGTGTTGGCGCGCGAGCTTATGCTGGTGCCAATTTACGTGTAACGCAAGCAATACATACTGATACTCAATGTAAAATCTATTAGTTCGTATGTGTACGTACAATCGTTAAGCTCAGGATTGCTTGGCATTGCTCGGCAATGTTGTCTGCATGTAGACGTGTCATGAAAGATGCCCTTTGGTAACGGAGGTTGTGACCTCGTTTGTAAATTCTCCATTTGCTATGTTTGATACTCTCTATTTCTGTGCTGGTACTCATTGGAAGCCAGTTTAGCAACTGAAACAGGAACGACCGAACCATTAAGCCCCACCCCCTTACCCGTTGACCAATCACAGCCTTGGCTATGCCATTGATAGTCCGACAAAAGTGCGACACAATAAAATCCTATTGGAAAATGTAAATATGCATGCGCGTACTTATAGCGTGTGCATTCGTGTCGTGCAGAGAGACGCAAGTTGTTCAGCCCACGTGTATAGTGGTGATGTAGCCAATGTTATCATTGGTCAGTATGTTGTCATTGGTCAATAGGGGGCGGGGCTTAATGGATCAGTCTATTGTGGTGTGGTACCTTAAACGTTGGCTATCATGCAAATGTGCTCTGTACATTATTATGTTGCGTAAAAATCATGTGACTCCTAGCACTGATGGTGCTCTTGAACTGCTCTACTGGGGGCAGTTCAGAGATGATGTGGGGGAGCGTGTCCCTGTCACTTGGCTCTCTAAGTGTAAATTTACAGCAGTTAAGGCTTATCATTTGTATAAAATAATGACTTTAAGTGACATCGAGACCACTGCTAAGTAAGATTTTAATCAAATGTTTTCAGGAATTCCATTTTTGGGCATTTCATGTGGGCATTTCATGTAGATTTGGAAAAATATTATTAGTATTATTGTTATTACAACCAAGATTTAGATTTTATACATCTTGAACTCAATATTGTGTTGACCTCTCTTGTTTTAAAGAGAAACAATACAAAAAAAATTTTCTTAGGTTTTAAGTTTTTCCATATATCTTTCTATTTATTACCTGTTGTGTTTATGCATACATGTAACAAAGCATAGGTTTGACTCAAGATTGTTTTTGTTTTGCATTCTGTAAAGGGGCATTTTGTCCAGTACGTTTAGTGTCATTAACCCTAACCCCCTAAGTTTTTGTACTAGGAACCTGCCTCAACCCAACAAACTCCATCACCTATAGTAACTCAGTATAGCCTGCAGTAGTACTCAACCCATCAAATTCATACAGTACCAATTTGGGAACAGTACTCATCCCATCAGACTCCAACAGGCTCTAAGGTGTTTGATTTTGATTGAGTGTGTACCATTGTCCAGTAAATAAAGTTTGAACAGTTGAATCACACAGTACTCAGTAGCGGTACTTTCCTAGCCTTTCATCTCTGGTGTACCCGGTTCGAATCCCGCCAGGGGCACTATGTGGATTGGGTTTTCAGTCCCTACCTGATCGCGTGGGTTTTCCCCCAGAGTATGTCTCTGGGGTTTTCCTCCCACATCTAAAATTGAATATGTCTTCATCATCTTCTACCCAACAGGTTTCTTCAGGCTTGCGAGCTACAGTGCAATATGCGCTTTTGAGGAATCCTTGGTTTCATCACCAGAAATAATAATAATAATAATAATAATAACAACCCAACAGCTAATTTTAGGGTATAATCACACACGTCAAATTTATTTTTTGTCAGGCTCAACAAAAAAAGTTAGAATTCCCCACCTTAAAAATGGTAGGTTCTGTCCATTATGTAAATTACATTGTTCGGGACTTGTAATGCATACTGGAACGAAGCAGTACTTGGCCTTACCAATTATTTATAACAGGGGTGGTCCATATAAACAAACACTGTGTACACACGCAATCTAACAATAATAATTGCATGGTTTATCCAGCACAAGTCAACCCTACGTTTACCTTCCTTACTCAATCAAAATCCAACACCATCACCCTAGGCCTTTGGTACTCAACCAATCATAGTCCAACAGCAGAGCAAAAGTTCACTGTACTCAACCCGTCAAAATCTAACAAAACCAACTGTTGGACTTTGATGGGCCTGGGGTGGTTAGGGTTAAAAAACCCTAACACTCCCAAATCCTCAAAATTCCATGTATTTTGGAGGATTGAGGGCATTTTGAAATTTTAACGCATTTAAAACACTATTAAGCACAATATATTTGATGATACGTTAACTCCCTGCTATCATGAAACCCCCTTTGTTTTTTATACATACTAATATGTTATCTACCCGAATTTATGAACTGTCATGCCCCCAATTCTTGAGCAAGTTCAATCAAGGACCGTAGTTAACCATTGTTCGACTAACTCTGGTCGAACTCACGCTAGGCAACGATGGTTGGACTAGTCTAGTTGACTATTCACGACCCACCTATCGCTGGTTACAGATAGCTGTTTTAATACAACAGCGCAGAGAGAACCAGTTATCAGAAAAATAACTAGTTGGACTAGAGGCGTTTACACGTCAACTTCAATAAGCAAGCCAACGTTATGCCAACGTTATGTCAAGCCAACAACTAGTTAAAAAAGCCCACTCAAAACACGCGACAAAAACATTCATGCCACGAAAGATCACCTTTGTCCGGCACACACGTTGTACGTAAACTAGGTACGGGTACATGATCGTTTTGTGCCACGGAAACAGTTGTCGGGTAATGGTGACGAGCGGGCGTCTTTAACCATTGGTCCTTAATCGAATTAACTGCCTGGAGGATATTGAAGGATTCAGGGTCTGATGTTTGTACACTCTTTCTAGTTGAAGGAAATTGGAGGATTGAGGCTTTTTTTGTCGTAAAGTTTACTTTGGGGGTACAGGCTTTGAACAGCAGTAGTAGTTCAGATGATGTATTTCTGTTGCCTTGGTGATGCTGCTACTGGGATGCTTAATACTCTCTTTGAATCAAGATAAGGTATAGAATCGGGAGTAATGCCAAGAACTACTACTATACTTACTGCCAAAACTGATGCTACCTGGGTAATGATGAAAATAATAAATTTATAAGGAGCAGAGGTATGCTGTATAAGTCAATAAACAATTACATCAAAATGCATTAGAAGACACTAGACATTCCAAATCCTGCAAAATCCTAGTGGGGCAGCTGTCTGACCATGTGGGATAAGTTACTGCAGGCCAAAGTAACAGTTGCTTATCACTGGGACAGGCATACCAATCTTATCTAAGACCAGTCTTATCTAAGACCAGTTTGGTGTGAGGTGACTTAGGAGAAGAGGATATTAAAGAGGATATTGGAGGATATTATTACAAAATATTATCAATTATTTTTTTTTTAAACTTTCAAATTACAGCAGCCTAAAGGCCGAAATAAATTCAATTTAGCAAAGGGCTATAAAAGGCAAAAACAATCAAATTGTACACCCTTAAAGTTCCCAAAATATAAATGGGATTATAAATGAAAAACAGAAAAAAATGAAGAGGAAATTTACTTGAGTACAAAGACGGACGGAAAAAACACCATAGGAATTAAGTGAGGATTATAAAATTGTCCGATCACTGACTCTACTAAGAGGCAAGTTGACTTTAAAACATAAAGACTGCACGTCAAAAAGATGTTTTATTACCTTGAGATAACTATTAGTAAAATATTAAAACCATTTGGATTATGTAATCCATCATTTATCTTTACAAAATCCCTTTTTAATAGAAATGTATCAAATTTAAATTTAATATGTATCGAGCTAGAGGTTATAGGTTTATGAAACCATTATTTAAAGAGAGGAAAAAACAAACATTTTCTGCCAATGCCAACTGTTGACCCACAAAAGAAAAACAGTCAAACAAAAACAAGAAAAATGGGGGGAAACAAACTTTTTTTAAAAACCTTATTAAAAAAGGTGTGCACGACGTAAGATTGAAAATATAAATGTTCATAGATTTGTACAGAACTAATTGTCATAAAGAGGGTTGTGGTGGAAAATTTCCCTTTGAATATTTTAGCCTGAAATGTTGGGTAGTCTGGAGTCCTAGAGGGCAAGTCTCGAGCTAGAGGGTAAGTCGCGAGCTCGAGGGCAAGTCTCGAGCATGAGGCCAAGTCTCGAGCTAGAGGGCAATTCTCGAGTCCTAGAGGGCAAGTCTTGAGTCCTAGAGGGCAAGTCTTGAGTCCCAGAGAGCAAATCTTGAGTCCTAGAGGGCAAGTCTCGAGTCCTAGAGGGCAAGTCTCAAGCTAGAGGGCAAGTCTCGAGTCCTATAGGGCAAGTCTCGAGTCCTATAGGGCAAGTCTCGAGTCCTAGAGGCCAAGTCTCGAGCTAGAGGGCAAGTCCCAAGTCCTAGAGGGCAAGTCTTGAGTCCTAGAGGGCATGTCTCCAGTCCTAGAGGGCAAGTCTTAAGTCCTAGAGGGCAAGTCGCGGTCCTGGGGGCAAGTCCCCAGTCCTAGAGGGCAAGTCTCGAGTCGTAGAGGGCAAGTCTAGCCTAGAGGGCAAGTCTCGAGTCCTAGAGGGCAAGTCTTGAGTCCTAGAGGGCAAGTCTTGAGTCCTAGAGGGCAAGTCTTGAGTCCTAGAGGGCAAGTCTTGAGTCCTAGAGGGCAAGTCTTGAGTCCTAGAGGGCAAGTCTTGAGTCCTAGAGGGCAAGTCTTGAGTCCTAGAGGGCATGTCTCCAGTCCTAGAGGGCATGTCTCCAGTCGTAGAGGGCAAGTCTTGAGTCCTAGAGGGCAAGTCGCGGTCCTGGGGGCAAGTCCCCAGTCCTAGAGGGCAAGTCTCGAGTCCTAGAGGGCAAGTCTCGAGCTAGAGGGCAAGTCTCGAGTTCTAGAGGGCAAGTCTCGAGTTCTAGAGGGCAAGTCTCCAGTTCTAGAGGGCAAGTCTTGAGTCCTATAGGGCAAGTCTTGAGTCATAGAGGGCAAGTCTCGAGTCCTAGAGGGCAAGTCTCAAGGCCTAGAGGGCAAGTCCCCAGTCCTAGATGGCAATGCTTCAAAGCTTCAACTAAGGCTGCGTCCAAATTAGCGGCTGCGGCTTGATTGTCAAGTGAACATGCATTGAAGCATAAGATGCCCATAGCAACACCCTTAGCAACAGCCGCAGCCATAGAAGCCAGTTCAAACATGGCCTTACTTTGTCCCACTTTATAGAAGTCTGAAAAATTAACTTAAACTTTTTTTCCGCTTTTAAACAAGTTCTTTTTCAGTTTAAGTTTTTACAAAGTATGTATGTAAAATATTGTATACATTTCACAAGAATGTAATTTTTTATGTTAAACTACTTTTATATATATTTGTGAAACTAACTATAGGGTTTTTGTGTGCATAGTTAATAGACCGATTGCGCGACCTGCGTCATGTGACCTGTACAGGGTATAAAATGTAAACAAACATGATGTCCTCCATAGGAAAGAGTGGTATTGTACATGCTGACTGTTGCATTTAGTTTATTCGATCGAGGCTTTTCTTGCTCGAAATCTGTGAAAAATATTCCAGAGTTTGTACCAGAGACCTTCGAGTGGCTGAATAAAGCCAGTAAGGACAGTTCCAGCATGTCTTGAAAATTGTACAAGTAACTTATAAATGTGCACGTGTACTAGTGCACAACGGAACGTTTAGGCCCGATGGCCGCGATCACACACTTTTCAACACAAAAATGTCAAAGTTTTGAAGCTGAAATCATCCAAAGAAATTGCTTTCTAAAACTATGTGATAAATAGGTATAAATGCTCACTTTTCCAACGTTCTTTACCCTTTTATTTACAGTGATTTAGGCCTACATTACAAACAAAATAACAGGCGGGTGGCTACATAGTCATCCGACGCAGGTAGTGCATGACTGAAAAAAAACTTTTTTTAGTAGAATTTTGTTAAATTATGAAACAGAGATGTGATTTAAATTAATGCCACAACATACTACTTTAAATAAAGGGGGTGATTAACTAATTTATCACTTAACAAAAGTAGAATCGACTGTTTTTGTAGTCTCTCCGTGTCACGGAATATCTCTTGACATGTAATTTGCCATCAGCTGATATGGCGTTATACCCACAGGAGGTCACGTGACGGCATGTCAACATTGGTTGCGCAATCGGTCTATTAAAACTGTTAGTTTGATGATTAGTCCGACGATTCAAATTTCTGACGGCTCAGGTTCCAACATCGGACAAATGAGCTGTCGGTCAAATGGGCCATGGAAAAGTAAATTATAACTGTTATTCGTACGACCCCATTCATCCAATTTTCAGACGTAAGGGCCGTCTGACTTATTGGCTGTAGGACTATCGATACAACACTACCTAAACACAATTGCTACCTTTCATTTTAGGGATCGCTTTGCACAGGAAATGCATCTTCTTAACTTCAGCAATAACTGTTTTGAACCAAGATGCTTTCTGTAATTAATGTGCCAATATTAATGGAGGGTCCTTGTGTTTGTTTAGTTTCACTTTCTCCTGTGTAAGTTTCTCTATATTGTGTGTGACACTAAATACCGAGGGTATACGGAATTTAATATTGTGTTCGACATAATATAGAAGTATTTACTAAACCCAAAAAGTGAATTAAAACTGTTCTTTTGATGATCCATTAGTGCATGAATGCATCTGTTTAATTTAACCAATAACTGTTTTGAACCAAGATGCTTTCTGTTATTAATGTGCCAATATTAATGGAGGGTACTTGATTTTGTTTAGTTTCATTTCCTCCTTCGTAATTTTCTCTATATTGTGTGTGACACTAAATACAAAGAGTCTATGTAAAGTTAATATTGTGTTGGACACTTAATATATACAAATATTTACTATTTGAAGTTAAATATAACTTATGGTTTCTGATCTCTTGGATTTAAACCTAGGTATCGATTGCTGTAAATCATTCATTGATATGTGATCTAAAATGAGCATGGGTGGTGTGTGCGTAAAGCGCTCACCTCTCACAATTCCCAGCTAAGGTCATTATGTGAGTAGAGTTGTGCGTTGATTCTCTCCTGTGCCACAAATGTTTTTCTGTGGGCCCTCCGGTTTTCCTCCCTCCGGAAAAACCGAACACTTTCAATCTCAGGCTGTGCTCCGTGATGTGGCTGGCTGCCGAAGGCGCCCTTGAATGCCTGCAGCTCGAACATGTGCAGCCGCATCCTTCGCACTTCAGCTTCTCAGCTGCCAGTAAGGATGATTAGCCTCCCAAATTGTTATTATTTATTATAAAGTTGTCTTGAAGGACAAAAACTGATGATGACCTTTCTGAATACAGTAGAGTAAAGCTTTCCAACGGTATCCGAAACTTGGGGATGGAAATATTGCTTAAATATCTAAATGACTCAGTAGTCGGAGTCTCCAATAATGGTCCTCCGTTAAACTTTTACTTGGAGTTTCAGTCACTACCAGGGCCCAATTCCATGGCTCTGCTTATCGTGGAATTCTGCGCTTGCGCCCTGCCACAGCCCACAGAAATACGCGCTTTACAGGGCGCCATAAGCGCAGAATTCTTTAGTAAGAAGTGCCATTAAATTTGACCCATATCACAGTGGTTTTCCCGTCTTTGGGTTTTCTTCCTACATCTAAAACTGAACATTTCTACATCGTCATGTCTACACAGTTCCAGTGCTGGTTGTTTGCAAGCATCCCTCGATTTTATCACCAAAAAAGATTTCAATAAAATAAAATATTCTGGGTTCTTTTGTTTGTGTTATCTGAAACCGTTTCTAGTAGATATCAAATAAATCACTGTGACTAAAAATGAATAATAACTAGTGTGTGGAGTTATCAGGGCATATTCCTATTTTAAAATGGTTTGTTGTGCTTTCTAGGCAAACATCTATGTAACATAGAGACAAGTTTAAACTTTATAAAAGAAGATCAGCTTTCATCAAGCTTATTTTATGGCCTAGGACTTTGTAAATAGAGTATTTGGTTTAACAAACTTGAATTTAAATTTAAACAACACGAATCTAAAGTAAGAACAGGTTTTTATTCAAGCCAGTAAACACTAGCAATATTTCATACAAATCAATTTGATCTAGTCTAACAAAAGTTTTGCAGGGAGAAAAATGGATTTTCACTTTTAAATTAGTAAATGCAATAGATCTTAACCAGGGGCCGTTTTCATAGAGTTGCTTAACGGCCGATTTTGTGCTTACTGTGTGATTTCCATTTCATAGCGCTGCTAACCGTAAGCACAGGAAAACGCATGCAAACCTTCCGGTGCTTACTGTAGGAAAATGAATGATGTGTCAGTACGAATCCATGTTGAACTCGCAAGCTGGCTGCCTAATTTTTTGGCTAACCTGTGAAATAACGCTTACGCTTAAGCAAATTTTTCTGCTGTAGTTAGCACGAAAATTTGCTTACCATTACAGCAGCGCTATAAAATTAGCCCAAGGTTGCTGCCATCTTTGACATGTCCCCTGTGTCGAAGGTAAACATGCATGGATATTCTCTTCACGAACTGGTAAGACAGGATCAGTAAAACTTTCAAACGGTATAAAAAGTACAAGGGTTGGCATTAAAGACCATGTGACCTGTGACATCACAATTTTTACAAAAGAGCCACAGAGCCTGGACTTCCTGCAGGCACGATTTGTACACAGCCCAATGAAAGAACACATTCAATCTTTTGTGTTTTGGAGACTGCACTGTCTGTTTTTTTTTATTATCAACTTTTGATATGAAGAAAGGGGTTACATCTTAAAACTTGTTCAGCTGTTATTTTTTATAACTCTTGAATTTATGTGGAAATTATGACGCAACAAGTTAAAATTTCCCATATGACCAGTGCAGTATCTTGCCTGCCAGAAAGGTCCTGGAATGTAAAAGGTCACTCTTTTTGTAAACAAAGGTTACATGGTCTATAACTTGTATTGCATTGTAAATGGGCCATTGTTAATGCGCCAGTGTGACAGGTAGCACTTCTGAGTGCTTTAAGTTTAAATCTAGTAAGTTCAAATGAGTTTTTTTTATGTACAAAAGCATGTGTAGCAGCTATATTAAAACAGGTTATTTTTAAAATGGTCTTCAAGTGTTTTTTTTTTTACTTTTTGTTGCGCTAATTGTTGGAAAGGGCGTGGTGCAATATTGATGTATGGAAGAGTACGTTCATTCAAACTTTCTGTTTGGATAAAAACAAAAATAGTAACTAGTGAAAATCTGTTTAAATGGCAGCATTATATTTTTTTGGGGAAAAGATGCTGAATCTGATATTCTGTTCTGACCATAAATCTTGGTTTACCAAGATTTGATTACGTTTTTGGTCTTAATGAGTTTTTTTTTAAAATGGCATTTCGACCTCCATTTTGTTTTAAGTAAACGAGTACGGAGCTCTTCATGATGTCCAAATTGTTATTCATATCACCGAAACAAAACAAAGTTTGAAGTGGATATAGTATGGCTTCTCGTAATTGTAATAATAGTAATGCGCAGTTCTGCTTATGTAGCACTTTGTCAAACCTGACGAGCGTATCAAAGCGCTCATTTTTACGGCAGCCATGCAGAGCTATGTTTGAATTATGAGACCAACCTTGTAAGGGTTTACAAGGTGATATGGCGCAATCTGCTGCCCACCATGCCAGAAACACGGGGGCAAACCCCTTCTCTTAACGATAAGTGTACACTTTTCATTTACGTGCATTTCACAACAGGCGGGACCTACGTCCCATCCGAAAGACGAAGCGATTATGGTTAACTTTTTTTTGCTCTCGTGCAATTGTAAAATTAATCGTAATGTTCACTGCATGCAGAGAATGTGATAGATGTTCTTAAAAAAATTTCAGGCGAGGAAAATCTGACAAAAGCTTTACCTGAGGTGTTTTCTTTTGTTACATTTATTGTCAATAAACACAGTAACGACATTTAAAATAGAGTTCGAACAGGTAACGAAAGTCTCTGCAAGGCCGTACTCCGAAAAATCAATTCAACTCCTCGTGTACTCCTTGATGATGAGAAGTAATCATTGTGCAGAGTTCTTCTCAGAGACGTAAATGTCTTCAACAGGGGGCTCAAACCCACACCCTGATGGTTTAGCCAATTGTACGAACGTAGACTTTCCCTTGATGTGAACAAAGTCCGCCGCCCACAAATTTTAATGCTACGATCCCTTCTCGCTGGGGGAGGAAGTGGGCAGCTCAAACGTACTCTTCTCCAGCTGTGCGATGATGTCGGTGTGCTTGAACTGATCCTGGCTGTGATTGAACGCCTGCAGAAGCTGCTGTCGCTCTGGGTTATCCGTGGCGTAGTAAAGCTGAAGTTGATTGGCCAGGAACTGTGCGTCCTGAACACTCTGTCAAAGTTTTGAACAAAAAACAGCGATTCAGGACCTTGTTATGCTCAAAGAGGATCGACCTGAGATCCACATCAAGTAGAATAAAGAACATCTGTGAAATTCTCTGTGTTTGAAGTCAATCCATGACCCTTTTAATAGAAAGCCACAGTGGCCACCAGCAGCTTGTATCAAAGTTCCCATAACGGCCGCAAGATCTGACCCACTTCTACTCAACCTCAAAAAAGGTCAAAGTAAAGGTCATGTCTTGACATTTTCCAATGTTTCATATTACCTTTACAGACGTAGCACGGTAGGTGCATGCCTGTGCACACTACACAATGGATTGTCTGGCTTGTCTGGGGGCAAACTTATAAGCCAGCCGGTCAACTGACCGCAACCAAAATGGATATTCCGAAGTTGTTCCATCATAATTCAGTTTGGAAAAGTTGGGCGGAAAAAGACGTCATCCGATGTGAAATGTGAGAAAAAAAATTTTTTTCAGAGGAACAAAAAGTGATAACTATGAATATTTATAAGGAAGTTATCTTACCATCAAATCAGTGTCCATTTCACCACGCATGAGGACCACACCTACATAACAAAATTATCAAATAATGTTCAATCCTAAAGATATATTTTCCATCGAAGGATATTCCTTCCCACAGTGGGCAGTACAGAGTTAAAGGACTGTACCCTGTCCAACTCACAACTCTCAGCCAATTACAGGTCTTCCTTTGAACACAGTGAGGGCGCTGTTTTAGCTTGTGGCGTCTTGTGCAAGGCGTCAATTGCTTGCGTGGCTTAGCGCAACATCATGTTCTAGGTTAAAGGGGCCGTGTTGTCATGATTATAGCAGGCCTGTGGCTGTCCATGCGCTTGCAAAGGGTGCCGTCTGAGTAGTTTGGGTTCAGAGATAAGTTTTAGATAAGATTTAGTTACGTGAACATAACTAAAATCTATCCCTCATTAATTCACACTCAGTAATCCACCATTAATAAGTTATTACTGTTTCTGTTTCTTGTAATGAAACGATGGAATCAACAAAAGTGCCTTGCACTGTAAACTGTCTACACAGAAATCAAGAAATCTGTGTCGCGAAGTACTTGATAAAGAACTATTTAGTTTAAGAGCTAACCCCCCCCCCCACCCTTGTACTAAAATCCCACGTCCTCAGAAAGGGCCTCAAACCGAGGTAAGATTCGAACCATAATCCACAGAGGAAACGGACAGGGAAAGATACCACTATGCCGACCTGGGCACCTTTTCTTTGATAAAGGAGTCTTAACAACCAACCTTTGTCTGTCTGTAATTCTGTAAAGTGCATCAGACTTAGAAGGACCGGGGCATTCTCCTGGTACGCCTGAATGCAAGAGGGATCAAAACAAAGAATATTTTTATTTTCATGCCGGCTCAAAAAAAAATAACGACATCCAATAAATAAACAAAAAACGCAATTTACTTAAAATGTATCTTTTTCACATACGAGAAATCAGTCTGAAAATCAACAAGTTAAAGATGTTGGGTCAAATGTTTTGTTCAATCTGACCCAAAAATCTACACTTAAATTTCAAATAGCCGATATTACAGATTCTGTTTACTTGTACAAACTGTATTTTTGTGAACCTTATTGTCATTGAATCTTGGCCGAATAAATAATGATAATAATAAATCGAGAAAGTTTCAAGCTTTCATTTAAGGCACCAAAAAACACACCAATGATTAGTGGTAGTTAATTAAAAACGCAAAATGAATTATTGTAAGGATCCCAACAGGGCGCCCTCGGTCCAAAGAGGTTGCTCATTGGCCCATCCTGTGCGCCGCACGTAAATAGATGTGCATTTCCATTGTAACACTTGATTGTTCATGATATTTGATTTAAGCATGTGTCTCTGACGATTGATTCATATCATGGAATTGGTGAATCATTATTTTTGTTACATCATCAAAGCAAATAAACGCCACATTGGTAGTTCATTTCCTGCTGTAAATAAAAAAAAAAATAATAAAAATGAGAAATTAAGAAGTGCTATTTGTTGCACTCCTCGGACAATGTTAAGGAATGCGGAGGAGAGCGATTGCATTCTCAGTCCTTAAAAATGAAGGTCTGCAAAACAAAGGATAACCTCTGAACGGGTTTTGTTCCTGCCTACCTGGTAGTTGATAAGAGATGTGAAGTAACACATGTGACTATCGAACTGAGCAAAGAAGAACTCATAACCACTCTTCTTGGGTACAGGGTACAAGAACTAGAAGTAGAAAAACAGAAAGAAATATTAACTTGTTTGTTATGTGGAAACATTTTGGAGAGTGTAGCCTTGTCCAAGGCTTATTACTTGAGCGGTGTCATGTCACTTCGTACCTTGGACACTTCATACCTTGGACACTTCATACCTTGGACACTTCGTACTTTTTGCAAGGTACGAAGTGACTTTGTACACTTCGTACCTTGGACACTTCATACCTTGGACACTTCGTACCTTGGACACTTCCTACTTTTTGCAAGGTACGAAGTGACTTTGTACACTTCGTACCTTGGACACTTCGTACCTTGGACACTTCATACCTTGGACACTTCGTACTTTTTGCAAGGTACGAAGTGACTTTGTACACTTCGTACCTTGGACACTTCATACCTTGGACACTTCGTACCTTGGACACTTCCTACTTTTTGCAAGGTACGAAGTGACTTTGTACACTTCGTACCTTGGACACTTCGTACCTTGTACACTTCGTACCTTGGACACTTCATACCTTGGACACTTCGTACCTTGGACACTTCCTACTTTTTGCAAGGTACGAAGTGACTTTGTACACTTCGTACCTTGGACACTTCGTACCTTGGACACTTCGTACCTTGGACACTTCGTACCTTGGACACTTTGTACCTTGGACACTTCATACCTTTTGCAAGGTATGAAGTGACTTTGGACACTTTCTACCTTGGACACTTCGTACCTTTTGCAAGGTACGAAGTGACTCTGGACATTTCGTACCTTGGACACTTCGTACTTTTCACCAGACACTTTGTACCTTCCAACAAGACACTTCGAACCTTAACAACTTCCACATCAAATAATTACTTTAAAAGGGTGCAAAACACAACAGAAGCATAGAGAAAAAACGAATACAAACAACCATTGTGTGATTTGCGTGAATCAATAAAATACACTTTAATTCTTCAAACTCCGTAAATACAAAAATCAGTTTATAAAACCTAAGGCTTTAAAAGCACACCCGCTTCACCACACTACTAGCCAGGCGGCAGCAGCACACTTTCACAAACAATCTCATGCAACACATAAACCTACATGTGTGTACAGTGTACATCACAGTACTCTCACAAGACACTGGGACTCACAGGGATTTGTGGCCAGATGCAGCTCTACCACCATGGCGGTGAACTACAGTCATAAAACGCAAACAATATTTTGGGTGGAAATAGTACAACTGCCTTGGACAAGTCTAGGGAAAGTGGGAAGGAAGACCTCTCTGACCATTCCCCGCCCCCGCCCCCCCCCCCCCCCGGCAAATATTTTGAGAAATTGAACCCATATAAATTACCAGTGGATTCTCTTGGGAAGTCTTGTAAATCTTGTCATAAATTGTGCTCTGCAATCAAAGAGAAATTGATAAAAACAAATTACATTACAGCAAAATAAAAGGGTCTTAAAATCCAAACAAAGCTATGCATACCTTGTAGACAAAAAACAAATGAGTGCTTTGAGACGACCTCGGGTGTGATAAAGCGCAACATAAGAACTTGTGTATTATTATTATTATCATGAAATAAAAATATAAATTTCTCATTGGATTTATAATGGTACAATAAACTGGGTCAAATTAACTGGGTTTATTGTTAAGCCATTAAGCACAGACATCGTGCTAAGCACAGACATGGTGCTAAGCAAACAGAAGAGTTTTTTCTTGTAGCTGAAATGGGTAACTGGCCCAAATACAATATTATAGACATTGCATATGACTGGTTCCCTGCAAATTGTGCTTAGTAAATGTATCTTGTGCTTTACAGCTTTAGAGAATGGGGCCCAATCATCAGATGAGGTTTGCCAAATATTTAGTTCCGAAGTTATTATTATTATTATTATATCTTTCTGGTAATGAAACCAAGGGACCCTCAAAAGTGACTAGCACTGTGACCTGTAGGCCTGAAGATACCTGTGTAGAGAAGATGATGAAAAAATGTCAGTTTAAGATGTGGGAGGAAAACCCCAAATAGGGAAAATCCCACGCAATCAGGTAGGGACTGAAAACCTAATCCACCTGCAAGGCTCCAGTCCAGGGTTCAATCTGGGGGTCACAGAGGTGAAAGGCGGGGAAAGAAACCAATGAGCCAACCTGAATGCCTCACAGAAATTACGGCAGAAATTACAGAACTTACAGGAACTATGGCAGAAATGACAGAACTTACGGGAATTACGGCACTGATGCAGTCCCTCTTGGCATGATACTGGGTCCAAATCTAATCAAGGAAAAATCCGAGAAATCAATCATCAATCAGGAAAGTCTAGAAAAAGTTTTGAAAAAGATTCAATGCTGATGTACGGAGTTAGCAAACTCGGTTGCCATAAATTTGGCGCCGGATGAGAACTTTCAAGAAATTTTCTCTTTAAGGTTTTCTCCTATCCCTAATATTCAGCAAATACTGCTACTGCTGTTCATATACAAATGCATAACTTATAATGTTCATTCTTTGTGTTTGTTTTCATGGCAAATGTGACTTCATATCTAAGTCATATTATCAGAGTATTATCAGAGTATTTTATCATGGTGTTACCGCACACCTTAGTTTCCAAACTTATTTTCCACACACAGCTCTGTAGAGAGAAGTTTCAAATCCTATAACATTATGGTTTGAGAAAGGTGAGCTTTTGCTCTCCAACCATGTGACAGCAAAGACGTAACACGCAGATGGGGACAAGAAATTCTTTCAAGAGGACTGATTACAAGTCTCATTACATACCTTCTGAATCTCTGCTTTGGGCAAGTCTCGGATCAGATCAATTTTCATGACGGAATCTAACCCCTGAAAAAAAAAGGAAACATTTTACAAAATAATGGGCGCTCAACTTCATGGACCTCAGCAAATTTATATCAGCTAAGCAAGGAAAATTACAGAGAACCAGTGGCAGTCAATATACATCACATAGAATTTTGCCTGATAAACTGTTTCTGCTACGCAAGATTTTCTGGCAACTCTTTGAAATTGGTCTCAAGCTGGCAACCCTAAATTTTTCTGCAAGTACTGGTAGAGTTTACCACGAACTGTATAAACTCATTCACCTTTCAACTCTTGATGACATTTCTCAGCGAGCTGACTAATCATTTGAAACCACTCAACTGCACAGGTTGTGTATGGTGGCACCACATGATATCATGTTGCAGGCTGGCATAGTTTATCTATCATTCAAAACCACAGTGGGTGACATTGAATGGTCAGACAGTAGGAGGGTTGACTGTGTACTCTGTGGATGCATTCACCACATGATATCATATTACAGGCTGGCATAACTTATCTACCATTCGAAACCACAGTGGATGACACTGAATGGTCAGACAGTAGGAGGGTTGACTGTGTACTGTGTTTATGCATTCACCACTTGATATCATATTGCAGGCTGGCATAATTTATCTATCAATCAAAGCCACAGCAGATGATTGTAAATGGTCAGACAGTAGGAGGGTTAATAGAGTACATGTATGTCTAGCCAGCACAAAACTGTTATACAGGCTTCCTTAAACCAGTGAAACAATGTGAAACTACAATGTGATGGAGCACTTTTCTTGAAGATTTATTTTCTCAGATTCCAGGGTGAACATCTGAGTATAATACTTACTTTTTGAGGAAGTTTGTCCTTTGATGGCTTGAGAAGTATGGGCTGAGGTTTCTCAGATTTCTGATGAATACAAGATAAAAAATATAAACAGACACATTAAAATATTTACCTATTAAACCTGTTTTCTGAAATTTTGTTACTCACAGTCTTTCTGGTTGAGGAAAATAAAAACACTAGCAGAAATTACTGTTCGTAGCAATTCTGTCTTTTCATTCTTTTAGGGGGTTAGGGACAAAATTTCCTCAGAATTCTTTATTTATTATTTTAGTTTGTTTTGTTTTTTTAATTCAGACTGTTTAGCAAAAGTTATTCAATTCTAGGCCCAATTTTATGGCACTGAATACCAAAGACTTCTGCGCATACGGTGCCCTGAAAAGCGTGGACTCTCCTATGGGATGTGGCAGGGAGTAATCACAGAATTCCGCGGTAAGCAGAGCCATGATTTTGGGCCGAGTTCAATTCAATTGTACATTTATTTCTAACTGCAATTCACAAAAAGAAGTGCTGACAGACAAGCAGCAATAAGAAGAAAACCACATGGGGGTAAGGTCCAGGATAAGCCAAGACTTGTAGCGGTTTTCCTTTGAAAAATATAATAAAGAAAATACATTGTTACTTTTAATAATAATAATAATAATAATAATAATGATGCACATTTATGTCGCGCCAAAGCCATTAGGGTAGGTAATGATCTCATGTGCTTAAGGTAATAGAAAATTAAAATATTCAAATACAAATTACAAAATTCAAAATATTAAAATATTAAAATTTTAAGGAAACTAAAAACAACAAAACAACCAAAGACAGGCAGTAATAAACCGAATTGAAGGACAAAACAAACCGTATCAATGAGACAGACCTGAGAAAAACAAACAAACGAAGAAAAAAACAATGAACAAAAAGACAGCTACTGGAGGACATGGCAATGACAAAAGCTGTGAAAATTATGAATCTGGAAGGACAAATGGCAAGTCCAGTATGTTCCCTCTGCAAAAGATATATATACAGTAAATTATTTCTTAGTTTATTTTAAAACTTACAGCAGGTTTGAGTGGCTCTTGTTCATCTCGCCATTTCTTCTTCTTTGCTTCTTTTAAATCGACCAACTTGGATTTGAAAGAGTCCGGCTCCGAGCTGAAATTGTTTAAAGCAAATTAGCATTTTGTTATTATCAATGTTTTGAAAAACAAATTTATCTTTGTTTTTGAGCATTTTATGAGGCCCAACATTTAACAGTTAATGTTACATTAAGAATCTATGTGAATGTCATAATTCATAATAATTATAAATAACAATCAATTTGTGAACTGTTTATTGGTGGTGTTACTTGTTCTGGTTAATAAATAAATTGATGAACATGGCACCAATAAAATATTGAAAAATGGGGCCTAACCTACATTATAAATTAACCCTAACTAACTAACAGTTCCTATTTCATCAAACTCTAACAGCAGGTTTTGTTGGACTGTGTTGGACTGGGCCTGGGGACTGCATGAGTTCCGGCATACCACCATAATCAGAGTACCACAGTTTGGGTGTTGAGTTACCCATATGGTGTTGGAATTTGTTAGAGTGGGGAAGGATCCTAACTTAGTTAAACACTCAGCTCAGGGGAGTTAACTTGCTGTTATTATGTGGTATTAATAATACTAATTACTACAGCATACTTATCACCATATCATCATATGAAATGATATTTACTCACTAAGTCTAACTCACTCTGTAAGCTGACTGAGGAGAGTGGGGGCTGTAACCGTAACTGTACTACTCTAGTCATGCTATTGCTAGTTTTACTACACTAACGTTAGGCCTACTCGCTGAGTCGTGTTACCACTCTGATTCCAATTTCGTACCTTTGTATTTTCTTAAGTTTTTGAGCATATTTCTCAAGGTACGGATTATTTGCAAGCTCTTCTGGTTCGTCTTGCTTCGACTGATTAGTTTCTGATGAAAAAGAACTCCTGTGTGACGAGAATACGAGTGAGTTTCTTGCTCTCTGTGCCAAAATTTGGCGAACCATGGGCGCCGCCATTTTGATTGTGTTCACTCCATAGAGGGCGCTGTCTTAATCGCTGACCCGTCTGGAGCTCTGGGTGGGGAGGAAAGTGTGCATTATCTATTCGGCCAATAATATTCAAACAATAAAAAAAACAATAAAAGGAGTGAACATACAAGCATTTATACTATTAAGTCTTATAAAAGACAAATAATGTAAACAGGGAACAAGTAAAGAGGAATTAAAATGAAAAAAAAAACATTCAAGATAAGACAGTGAGACAAAAACAATTTGGATACAAAACACGAGACAATCCATTCTAAGGTGGCCAGAATTAATACAAGTGGATAGTCACTGTTGCTCGAAAGCATATTAATCCATCCTTGAATGGAACACAAACATTGACGATATGTAACGGTAAAATGGCAATAAAAACTCCAAGTAAATATGGTGTCTAAATGAATCTGATGAAACAAATTTATGAAATAAATAACATTTAAAAAGTAAACAAGTTAAGCAATATTAATCAATCAATAAATTAACTAAACAATTAGTAAACTAACCAACCAACCAAAAGGTAAATAAACCAATCAAAACAAGTAAATGATCAATCAATCAACTGAATAAAATAAGAAAACAATAGTAAAAGTAAATCTGATGAAAAAAGGAGAAAAATCATGTACAGTTTTTATGAGGGAAACAACTACCACAAGAGACCGCGTAAGGCTTTCGGGGTACTTTTAACGTATCGGGGTGCACAACAGACGTAATACCACACCATGTATAATGCTAAATATTCCAAAAAATACTCAAAAATATTTAAAAGTCTCTCAGCTTCTTTAAAACAAATCAAATATATTTGCTGACATTTTTCTGAATTTTTAGTAGGTTAGCCGTTGAGATTTTTTGCAAGGCTCATCTAAAATAAAAACACCCTGATGAATTATCGAGTAAACTGGCCAGACACCACCATCTTGGTAGATGGTCGTCCACTTGGTAGCAAATTAATAGAAAATACCAAATTAATTGAAACGCCTGCAACACAACCACGGTCTGGAAATACCCTCCTAACCCTAAACCTATAGCCCTTACCCGTACAACCCCAACCCCATCCCTAACCCTAACCCTGCTAACCCTATAACCCTAACCTTACTAGCCCTAACCCTGACTCTATTAAACCTAAATTCGGGCGTAACCTAATATTATAATGAACTAGTTTGCTCGCGCCGTAATAACCAATGAGAAGCCACGAAAAGATGTTTGTTTGGCCTAATATTATAATTAACATGGTTGAGCGCACCGTATTAACCAATAACAAGTCACGAAATGAGGAGCGCGTAACTCAATATTATAATTCCATTGGTTGCGTGGAAACTGACTGGGTATGTTTAAATCTATTTTGGGGTGAACAATGAAAAATACTAGACAGGGGTTGCTTTAAAAATATTGCCAGAAATAATTACTCAACTTTCCTTTACCTTTTTCCCATGTATTTGCATAACCAAAGAGTTTACATTTAATTTTGGAAAATGGATTCTTGGACAGTGTACAAACATTTTTTTTTGTTAAGTAACATTTGATGAGGTACTACTATTAATAATGTTTTAGTTGTTACTTTGTAAGGAAAGACTCAAAGATTTAATGATGTTTCTGTAATTTTGTTCTCACTTCCCTAAACCCTTGCAGGACCGGGCTTTCTTGGACTTGTGGGGGGGGGGGGGGGGGCGGCACTCCATTTTCCAAAGTTTTTGAGGGATTTTTATGGAACTTGCCACAAAAGTTCATTTAGCCAAACTCTACATGATGATGTAAACAAAATTCAATCAATTGCAATTAAAAGGCATTTGTGGTCGTTTTTCCCATTTTTTGAGGATCAAAATTCTGTAAAACTTGGTAAACTTGACGTGATCGTTAAAGGGGCTGTATCGTCATGATTACAGCAGGCCTGTGGCTGTGCATGGAAAGATGAACTCTCACCCAGATACTGCACATGCGCGCGCTTGCGGTCAAATCACCAAGGGTGCTGTCAAAGTGCGAAGTGACTGCCGGCGCGCAGGCGCACATAGTAACTGGGTTATTCCATTTACGGATATAATCATGACGACACAGTCCCTTTAAAATGAAATGATATTTACTGGGGTCACCGTTGGGGGCTCTATAATTGTTGGTTTATCGCATTTTTCAGATTGTTTGTATTTCCACTTAAAAATCGATACTTCTGCCAGGTCTTATTTCTTGGTCTGAAAAGTTGGAAGTTGGCATGTTAAAAGTATTCCTTCGACAAAAACTGAGTACAGTTTGAAACCCTAAATGCCGGCTGAAAACAAAATCCAATGGGGTTCTGATAGAGTTTTGCTGATTATTAAAAGTAAAAAGTGTTATTGTATTGCATATAAAAACCTTTCCCGCGGGATTCAAGATTTTTTTTCTAACACGCTTATTGCAAAAAAAATGTCATAGTGTCATTTGAGTTTAAATAATTTATTGACTATTCCTTTCAATTATCTCTTAAATTATTTAAATTACTCTACTGCTGCCATTGTTTGCGTCTTTAATATTCTCAGGAAAGTAAGAACTGCATAGCCTAACAAGCTATTATTGATCAAAACATTTCGAGGCGACGATGTTTTTTGGGTGGGAAGGGGGGGGCACAGTCATATTGTTGGAGTGCGCCCTCTTTTGAAAACAAATGTAAACCACCGGGTGAGACATCTTTGGTACGTCTTCGTTCTGCATGAAACTTACAAAAGGAAAAGAGCAGGCAAGTTTCACTGTTTGCATTGTAATGGTTAATTGCTTATTGGACAAACTGACAGCTTGATATGATGTGTTTTTATGTCAAATTGTCCGTTTCTCTTTTGATTTCTGCTCACGTATTTTCTTCTGAATAACTGTTTAAAACAAAAAAATGCAAGCTTATTGTTGTTTACATTTACAATAATCTCGCCCCGGCCCTCGCTCACCAATAAGACTCAAGTTGTGTGTGATGTAAATTGTAAGTCCAGTAAATAAATAGAGCGTCATAGCCTGGGGCTGGGCGGTAGTGCCCCCGTGGTTCATTTACCGGAGCAACAGAGACAAGGACCTCAGAAAGCTGAGGATAACACTGCTATTGTGCTTGTGCTCCGGGCGTGAAGAGCCCAGCATGCTTTGATTTGAAGGCCATCCAGCTATTCAAGGACCCACCCAAGCCAAGGTAGTCAGTTGTTGTAGTAGGATTTGATTTACCAAGGTTTACATGAGTTGTGTAGTTTTTAGTATGTACTATCTGACTATTTGAGCAAAGAAACCAATGTGTGTAGTGTTTGTAGTACTATATTATAGTACCATACCAAAGTGTGGGCAGCTGAGTTAGTGTGTACTGTAGAGACATACTCGGATACTGTAGAAAATATCATGCGTTTATGGTGAACCCTTTTGTAAATGACAGAACCATCATCACTAAAATCCAATTTTGGGGTAAACAAAGAAAAGTTAACTGAAGCGGGAGTTGAACCAGAAACCCCCGGATTAATGTGTCGACGCTCTACCAACTGAGCTATCCAGCACTATGTTGGGGGGGTCTCCCTATTTTGTCAATATCTTTTTCGGGGTGCCACTCAGAAGCTTGGCACCGCCGACATGCACGAATAAAGATATTGACAAAAATAGGGAAAGCACCAACATAGGGCTGGATAGCTCAGTTGGTAGAGCGCCGGCCGGCAGGTTAATCAGGGGGGTCGCTGGTCCAAATCCTGCTCCACTCAATTTTTATGTGTTCACCCCAAAATTGAATTAAAATTTACCCAGTCAGTTTTTCTTAGTGCATTGTTTAATATAAAAACAAGTCCCTCAGAAATTCTAACAGTATGGCAGACACGCCCAACTAGTCTGTTTAATTTATTCTACCCTCATTCACCCTTGGGGAAATGACACTGAGTTAACCATAGCAACATCCAGTCAAATGCAATGATGCGTTTTGTAGTGTGTTGTCGTTCACCATGCTTGGCAGCTTGGCTTTTCAGTGTTTTTTTTGTATAGCACAATGCATGTTAGATGGGGTCCACCCACCAGGATCAAACAGTGTTTTTTTTTTTTACGTACATGTACGACAGGTGCATTTTTTAGAAAAAGGCACATTTCCATCACATCATAGCATCTAGATCAATTGCTAATCGGGTATGTAGCTGCATAGATTCTGGACTGATTGGTTGACAAGTGATTATCAAAAGTTTGTTATGAAGAAATCTGAAGAAAATGAAACACAACCTTGGCAGAAGGTAAGGACAGACTGGTTCTAGGCATATTCACAACGTAGTTCAACATTTTCATGGTCGTACAAGAAGTATGACGGGGGGAGGGTGTTGCCATCGTCAGAGGCTGTGTCTGACTTGAATAGAGGTGCTAAATGTTGGTATTTCTACAGTGAAATCAAAAGAGGAAAAACCTCTTTTTAATTAAAAATCTAACAAGTAATCATGTAAATTATGCTGTGTTGGAAGAGGGGTATTACTACTATCATATTATTGATACTGACGCATCCAAAATTGTTTAAAGCCCCAGCTCAACACCGGTAAACTGACTGTAAATGCTTCCATTCTTTGCAAAAATCAAGATATTTGCAATAAAACTAACCTGTAAAAATGTCATCTCATTTTCTTGAATATATTTCTGAGAAAACAGTAAAAATGCATTCGGCATTTTTGTACGCAATTCTATGGGCAGAGTTTTCGTCTCACTGAGACGAAAACTAATTTTGGATATTGTTTCAGTTGTTATTTAAAAACAATAACACTTTAGGCAGAAATATTTCAAGGAAAGGTTTTTACCATTATTATCTTTATACCATGTATGTAAATCTGTGAACAATTATGTTTTTCTTCTTACCAATGTGGAGCTGGTGCTTTAATATTAAACTACTTCATTGAGTGGGTGGAAAAGTAGTACTGTTTGTCCTTAAAAATGTTGAAAGTTTTTGACGACCCCTAAAACAGATACAAATTGAGTGTTTATGAAGTTGTTTATAGCATAGAGTTTATAGTAAGCTTGCAAGTCTGCTATTAATCCCAAAGGCCAATTTCGTTTGCACAATCATTTTGCTTGGCAGAAAAAGGGACACCAGCCAAAGGACTATGTCGTATCAACTGCTTGTAACTGGTTGTCCGTTAAGTTTACAAAGCATTTCAATTTGTAAAAGTGTTTTTTCTTTCTAAGCAGACCTGTGAAATTTGGCGGCAGGGAATTGTTTGTAACGAGTACAAGGGCCACATTTCATGCAGCTGTTTAACAGAAAAGTGTGCTGAGAACTATTTTTTGCTAAGCGAAAACAAAATAGCAGGGAACCAGTCATACACTACTCACTACTACATGGTAATTAGGTTGGTGACCCATTTCTAGCAAAATTTGTCTAGTGCTAAGCGATTCTGTGTGTGCAAGTAACAGCTTTATAAATTGGGATCCTGTACAAGATCGGAGCCCGATTTTATAAAGAATTGTTTACCAGTAAGCAATGTTTGTACTCACTATAGTTAGCGGACAATTTTCCGCAAGCAAAAGTTTATTTCATAAACCCAGCGGCGAAACTAGGGTCACATTTTAGGGGGGGGGGGCAAAAGGGGGTGCACCATTTTTCCAAGGGGACACTTCTGGCCAAAATGTTCACTTTTTACAAACAAGCCCCTTTTCAGAGCTCTCGTTGTTATGCTGGGGGGGGGGGGGGGCAAAAGGGGGTGCACCATTTTTCCAAGGGGACACTTCTGGCCAAAATGTTCACTTTTTACAAACAAGCCCCTTTTCAGAGTTCTCGTTGTTATGCTGGGGGGGGGGGGGCAAAAGGGGGTGCACCATTTTTCCAAGGGGGACACTTCTGGCCAAAATGTTCACTTTTTACAAACAAGCCCCTTTTCAGAGCTCTCGTTGTTATGCTGGGGGGGGGGGGCAAAAGGGGGTGCACCATTTTTCCAAGGGGGACACTTCTGGCCAAAATGTTCACTTTTTACAAACAAGCCCCTTTTCAGAGCTCTCGTTGTTATGCTGGGGGGGGGGGGGCAAAAGGGGGTGCACCATTTTTCCAAGGGGGACACTTCTGGCCAAAATGTTCACTTTTTACAAACAAGCCCCTTTTCAGAGCTCTCGTTGTTATGCTGGTACTATTTTTTATGGATGTAAAATTAATACAATGTCTGCGTGTAAATAGAAAAATAGTTTACAAAAAGCATTGATATTACTTTGAAAAAAGCTTACAAAATGTATCATTTTACTCTAGTGATTTTTAATCTCAAAAGTTCAGATTTCAAATGAGGGGGGCACCGGAGGAGGGGAAGGGCACCCTGGGAGGGGGAGGGCATGGACATAAAATTAGAGGGAGGGGGGCACCCCTTTAGTTACGCCACTGCATAAACCATCAAGAAGACATTTGTACACCTACACAATTGATTTGCCTTGCTGCGTCACTCGACTGGTGACAAGAACCCCTGGCAAGTTAGATTACCATTTAGGCTGCGCTTACGGTAAGAAGTGGCGTGTCGTGGCCGAGTGGTTAGTGCGTCGGACTCAAGCTCCGGTGGCTGAGTCATTGGAGTGTGGGTTCGAGTCCCGGTCATGACGCTTGTGTCCTCGAGCAAGGCACTTAACCATAATTGCTCCGTAAAAGTTGGGGAGGTAGAGCCTTCTGCTCTACCAGCCAGGCTTCTGATAGATGATACCTAAGCCTACATCCTTACGGACTGTAAAGGGGGTTACCCTGTTTCAGCCCCAGGAGTAGGTGGCAACGGCCCCTGGATAAAACAGTTGATTTGTAGCCCACTCATCGAGTGGCTTACTGGCCTTGTGTGTCTGGCGACTTCCGAAAAAGAAAAAAAAAAAAAAAGTCTACTTAGGACTTCTCTGTTAGCAGAAATCGTCTGCTCGCACAGGCTTTATGAAATTTGACCCTTAAAGCCCCGACTCAACATTGGTAAACTGACTAAATGCTTCCATTCTTTGCACGAATCAAGATATTTGTAATAAAACCAACCTGTGCACGTGTCAGCTCATTTCGTTGTTTCATTTATTGCGAGAAAAGGGTAAAAATGTATTCAGCGTTTTTGTACGCATTCCTACATGTATAGTCTCACTGACACGAAAACTAATTTTGGATCTTATTTCATTTATTATTAAAAAAAACGATAACACTTCAGGCAGAAATATTTTAAGGAAAGTTTTGTACCATCATTATCTTTTAACCATGTAAGGTATACATGTAAATCTGTGAACATTTATGTTTTTCTTCTTACCAATGTTGAGCTGTGGCTTTAACAATGTACATGTATCTGTAGCAGAAAAAAACAAAGTGCAGGTTACCATCATCAGTGTTTTTTTTTTCACCTGGCTTTGTTTATTGGCCAGGGGAAAACACTGCAATTATTCCAGTTCATGGTTTATTCAGGCGAATGGACCTTATGCCTAGGACGACACTATAAGCATTTAGTACAGGAACAGGGCCGAGGTCAAAACTGCCACGATGCAAGTTTTATACTGTGTTAGACCTCAAAAGATGTCGGCGAATGCATGCTCTATTGAATAACAATGAGGGAGTTAGGTGGATATGTTTGTGTACACACCCTCAGCAAACAACAGCTGTGGATGTTACAGCATTACAGCAAC
This sequence comes from Marthasterias glacialis, assembly GCA_911728455.2. Lineage (NCBI taxonomy): Eukaryota > Metazoa > Echinodermata > Asteroidea > Forcipulatida > Asteriidae > Marthasterias > Marthasterias glacialis. The sequence goes on from OU452225.1 coordinate 18,582,326, forward strand.
CCATTCAGTCAGTCTTTTCTTTGTGGGTAAATGCAAATATTATTGATTGTAAGTGTACTATTATAATAATCTGTAAACATAATTCCAGAGTCTACAACCAAAAGGATCAACGTTTGTATTGAACAGCTTTACATAGTTTGCTTTGGAGCAAAATGGTTTGTTTTTGATTTATTTTCAATCAGTGTCTGGCTTTAACCCTCCTACTCTCTGACCATTCAATATCACCCACTGTGGTTTTGAATGATAGATAAACCATGCCTGCCTGCAATGTGATATCATGTGGTGATTGCATCTACACAGTACACAGTCAACCCTCCTACTGTCTGACCATTCAAACTCATCCACTATGGTTTTTATAAACCATTGAAGCTATGCCAGCCTGCAATATGATCTCATCATGTGGTGACAGCATCAACACAGTACACAGTCAACCCTCCTACTGTCTGACCATTCAAACTCATCAACTGTCAATTTGATAAACCATTGAAGCTATGCCAGCCTGCAGTATGATAATCTCTTGTGGTGGCTGCACCATTCATGTCATTACAGTACACAGTCAACCCTCCTACTGTCTGCCCATTCAAACTCATCCACTGTGGTTTTGATAAACCATTGAAGCTATGCCTGCCTGCAATGTGATATCATGTGGTGACTGCATCAGCACAGTACACGGTCAACCCTCCTACTGTCTGACCATTCAAACTCATCCACTGTGATTTTGATAAACCATTGAAGTAATGCCAGCCTGCAATGATAGTATCATATGGTGACTGCATCAACACAGTACACAGTCAACGCTGCCACTGTCTGACCATTCAAACTCATCCACAGTGGTTTTGAATGATAGATAAACCACACATTTACCACTACACAGTGGTGCTAGTACCAGCCTGCCATTTTGATATCATGTAGTGAATGCAAATCTGCTTACGTACATAGTACACACATGTACAATTAGCTCTGTGCACAGTTGTGCCATGAAACACAGTTGAATGGTTTCAAATGGTTCATCAGCTCGCTTGAAATAGCCGATCCATTAAACCCCCGCCCTTGCTGTATTGACCAATCACAGACGTGATCGCACATCCAAAAGTCCGACAAACGCGCTGCGCGCATGCACAGTGAGCGGGGCTAAATGGATTGGTCCATTGATAGAGTATAGGAGATGTCTGGGCCTGATTTGATACCAGCTTAAGCTAAGAAAAAATAAGCAGGATACCAGTCACATCATGGTACAAGTGACATGGTATTTTGGCTTGTAACCTTATTATGGTCAAGCAAACTTTTGTTGTGCTTAGCTACTTTTTGTGCTTATCAGCTCTCTGAAACTGGGCCCTGAGGTGTAAGCGATCTACCGATAAGTAATGAACACTGTTCCTCTAATCATGGATGCTGCATATATTCTTCATATAATTAATTTTGTGTTTGTTTTGATTGCTGCTATCGAAATAAGCAGCAGTAATTTGCAAGGTCTTCTGATGCTATTTCCTTGACTTTTAACAGTAATTCAGACAGATATTATATTTCTCTGGAGGAAATTGGTACAGATATTTATTTTATAATCTCTGACCATTCAAATTGAAACTTCTCATTTTTTTCCCCCTGACACGTACCAATGCTGTGATCTGTCTAGTAAAAACATTTTATATTCTTTTTGATTATGTTAATTATTGTTATTTTGTATTATTATCATTTTTGTTTTGTTTTTAGATGAATGCCATCAAGCTGAACATCAAGTATGTCTCCTTGGTGGTTCTTATCGTGCAGACGACCACGCTGGTCCTGACCCTCAGATACTCCCGGAAGGTCCAGGGTGATGGACCCACATACCTCAGCACAACGGCCATCGTCATGGCGGAGTCTGTCAAGATGATGGCGTGCATTTTACTGGTGTTTGGTGGGGAAGGTACGACATTAATAATAACACAGAGAATTTATTCAGCACTGTACAAAGAACAAAGCGATTTACAGGAAACAAGAAAATAAACAGGGAAAAAAACAGACAAACTGATACTAATCTTAGAACAAGGCGTAAGGAGATGTATGAATCAAATCTTTTACTCTGTAGGTCAGCTGAGGTCATCAAAGGTCATATAAAGTCGAAATACGGTCATGATGTCAGTGGATCTGGGATGGAGTTTTGATAGTTACACATGTAACTGTTTTGGTAATGGGTAGTCTCAAATGAACTATTCAACCAAACAATGATTGGTTATGACTACCCTCCCCTAAAATTTAAAAACAATTCCTACCTACTGATCCCCTTTTTTCCAGGAAAAGATTCCAGGAAAAGATTTTTTTGGTGTGAGGTCCATAGAAAACAAAGAAACAAAAAAGGGATAAAAATGATTTCCTATTTTTCTGTGTGATGGAGATGATAACAGTTCACTAAGGTTGTCTTCTGTCACCAATGCTAGGTGAATGGTCACTGCCGAATCTCGTGAAGATAATTCAAGAACAGATCATCAGCAAGCCAGTGGACACACTGAAGCTAGCCATACCGTCAGGCCTCTACACTTTACAGAACAACCTCCTCTTTATAGCTCTGTCAAACCTAGATGCGGCAACCTATCAGGTGAGTGGTTGGTGAGTTTGATAGTCCAAAATCAGATCATCAGCAAGCCAGTGGACACACTGAAGCTAGCCATACCGTCAGGTCTCTACACTTTTCAGAACAACCTCCTCTTTATAGCTCTGTCAAACCTAGATGCGGCAACCTGTCAAGTTAATGGTCGTTGGGCTATACCCATATTAAAACCCTAACCCTCCCAAATCCTTGTATATCCTCTTTGCAAAAAATGAAAGATTCAGAAGGACTGAGGGCTGTAGGTCCAAACAGCAATTGCTTGTCACTGGTTCAGGCATTCTGATCTAATCTAAGTTAAAACAGTTTGGTGTGGAGTGACATAGGAGAGGAGGATATTGGAGGATTGAGGTCACCTATCGTCACCGGTCCCACGAAGTGGCGCAAATGTCAAAACACGTAGAGATATTTGCATTTGAAAAGATGCTAAATTCAAAACTCAAAATGCTGCAGTACTAAAACTTTCCTGTGCAGTTTAAATGTCCTATTGTGTTTTGGAGTTCAGATCTATTCAGTATCATAATACAAAATCACCAAAACATTGATTAATTATCACAATTAATCGTCAAACATGCACGTCTGTTCGTGAAAGCGCAAAATCGAGATAACCTAATTTTGTCCACATGTTTAGTGTATGTTTTTACATAGTGAAGGGTGTGCATGTCAGGTGATCACACGCGCGTGCTGACATGCGTGTCACTTCGTGAAAACGCAAATACGACTTGACCTGGATGCCGGTCAAACTTGATACAATGTGTTTAGCGCATGAAAACGCAAAATGCAACTACTTAGATGAATGCTCAACTACCAATTCATGTTATTAAGAAATTAAGCATATTTTTGATGAAGCAGCAATTTGGGATGGTTTAAAATCATGTTGAAAGTAAAAAAATCTCAAAAATGTAGAATGTTATTTTTGACATTTGTGCCTCTTTGTGGGAAGGCCTTTGCTGGCCAAATCAGAGAAATTGTACAAGGGCATGCTGGCCAAGTTGGTAGTGACAGTGCAATTTTTCTGAAGGGCATGCTGGCCAACTTGACAGGGCACGAGGCCAATGGCCTCGGTGGCCTCGGTTAAGATCAAGGCCTGACTAGGGAGCAAGGAATAATTAATCCCCAAAACAACAGCTGTCTTTCTTTAATCAATTTGAAATGTATTTCCGATGTTATTTTTTCTTCCATTTGCAGGTTACATACCAGTTGAAAATTTTAACGACGGCGTTATTTTCCGTGTTGATGCTGGGTAGGCAGCTGAATGCCATCAAATGGATATCACTGGTTCTCCTGATGGCTGGGGTTGTATTAGTACAGGTATGCCTTAGTTGGTTCCCCTCAGGCGGCTGGTTAACCCTTTAGCAAAATCAAGATGTTTTAAAGTGGAAGTGGAACAAGGGTTAAATCAATTGATGTGTGAGAATGAGTTAAACACTCTGGTACTCTGAGTGGTTCAACCTGATACCAGCCTGATCTCTAAGACTCTAAAGAGAGAAGATATAGTTTTCTTCCCCCTGTAAAGCAAGGGGGGTATTGATTCCATCATGAAGAGGTGTTCCAAAAAATCTGACCTGAATTTAGTTACTCAAACCATGCCACTACAAGGAATGGTCTCCCATCCAAGTACTGACCACAGTCAATGGTGCTTAACTAACATGCCCCAGAAAAGCCACCCAAACCATGCAAATACAAGGAATGGTCTCCCATCCAAGTACTGACCACAGTCCATAGTGCTTAACTAACATGCCCCAGACTAGCCACCCAAACCATGCCAATACAAGGAATGGTCTCCCATCCAAGTACTGACCACAGTCCATAGTGCTTAACTAATATGCCCCAGACTAGCCACCCAAACCAAGCCAATACAAGGAATGGTCTCCCATCCAAGTACTGACCACAGTCAATGGTGCTTAACTAACATGCCCTAGACTAGCCACCCAAACCATGCCAATACAAGGAATGGTCTCCCATCCAAGTACTGACCACAGTCAATGGTGTTTAACTAACATGCCCCAGACTAGCCACCCAAACCATGCCACTACAAGGAATGGTCTCCCATCCAAGTACTGACCACAGTCAATGGTGTTTAACTATTTAAACGTACCCTAGACTAGCCACCCAAACCATGCCACTACAAGGAATGGTCTCCCATCCAAGTACTGACCACAGTCAATGGTGTTTAACTATTTAAACGTACCCTAGACTAGCCACCCAAACCATGCCACTACAAGGAATGGTCTCCCATCCAAGTACTGACCACAGTCAATGGTGTTTAACTATTTAAACGTACCCTAGACTAGCCACCCAAACCATGCCACTACAAGGAATGGTCTCCCATCCAAGTACTGACCACAGTCAATGGTGTTTAACTAACATGCCCCAGACTAGCCACCCAAAGCATGCCACTACAAAGAATGGTCTCCCATCCAGGTTTTGACTACAGTCAATGGTGCTTAACTAACATAACATTACATGGTATTGTGGTTGGTAACCTATTTCTGCTCATCATGATTTTTCTGTGCTAACCACTTTTGTGATATTGATGGTCCTGTCTGGTTCTTCAAATGCGGACAGATGCCGTCGAGCTCACCAGAGATTGCAAAGGGTGTAGAGGAGATCAAGGAATCTCTGCCACCAAAGAATCAGTTCATAGGTCTGGTAGCTGTCCTCTCCGCCTGCTTCTCCAGTGGATTTGCTGGTGTTTACTTTGAAAAGATCCTAAAGGGTACCAAGCAATCGATATGGCTGCGGAACATTCAACTAGGTGAGTGAGTGTGTTAGTTTGGTTCTACCCTAGTTCTGCAGGAAAAGAACTAGTACTTTGAGAACTAGAACTAGAACTTGAGTTCTGCAGAAAAAACGGACCCCACTGGGTGCTCAGGTTGGATTCAAACTCATGACTGCTGCATTATAGAGCAGACGTCTCAACCGTTGGGGAGTGTCTCAAAATGTCTCAAAAGCATGCTCTAGGCTCTAAGAATATGCGCATTGGCATTTTTAACTTTACAACAGAATGTTTCGGCAGTTCAATGGACCAAGCCATGTACGCCTGCTGGAATGTTTAACCGATCCAATTAGTACCTTACCATTCTGACTTTTGCGATGCTCCCTTAGTGTGCCCAGTGTCGAGATGTGAGACAGATTAAAAGATGTAGGCCTAATGTTTGCATTTGAGATAAAGAATATGATTTTGTTTTCACCCTAACACTGTTTTGGATAAGCACTGTAGAGTGAGAGAGTGTGAGTCTGTGGGGTTAAGGCTGGGGCGTTATTCCTGCATCTTTTTATTTCAACAACAATATCTTCATGATCTGTAAAATCAATATTGCTTTCAATACCCGGGCCCAGTTTGATAAAACTGTCAAGCAGAAAATACTGCTTAGCAAACAGGTAACCAGCCAAAATTCCATTATGTTTACAATGTAACAACTGGTGCCCATCCATTTGTTTTGCTTACCAAATTTGTTCTTTAAGCTACATATTAGTGGGGCACCAGTCGTTACAATGTAAACGCCATGCAATTTTGGATGGTTACCTGTTTGTTACCTGTATGTGCTCAGCAAAAGTTGTCTGTGCTTAGTAAGTTTTTGTTCTTACATGCTTTATGAAATCGGGTCCTGTGCATATGGATCCAAGGGTTTTGGTTTTGTTTGACAGTCTGTTTAGTCAATTGTCTTGCCCTATCTGCATCTTGCCCCTATCTGTATCTAGAAGCAAGGTCCAATTTTGGTCGATTTGACCCCAAAAGTTTTATGTTACATGTATTTTGTGCATGGTCCGTGGCATATGCTAAAGTTTTTGTATGTTTTTCATTTTGAAACAGCATCATCTGTCAAACTTTGTTCAGAGAAAAAAAATCTTTCAACAGAATTGTTTTGTGCCATGTAACTTTAAGGGTGCAGAAGCTATACTTCACCCAAACCTAAATGTCATTCCACCATTACCAATGTTACATAACTGCATTGTCATCAAATTTGTCTATAAATGAGATTCTGATTTTGTCATGAACGGGTAACCGATGTATTATCAACGACAGTGTTGAAGTTGTTGTTTTTTTTATTGGAAATTGAAATAACCCCCTAAAATGTAAAATAGGTGAATCGTTTTGCTTGTTTCGTTTGCAGCTTTCTTCGGTATTATATTCGGCTTGGGTGGAGTTATAATGAACGATGGCAAGGAAGTGCAATCAAATGGGTTTTTCCAGGGTTACAGTGCAATCACATGGTTTGTGGTTTTATTCCAGGTGGGTACCATTTTTTTCGCCTAAATTTAATCAACCTCATACCCCAAAAACAAACCCAGTAGCACTGTCTCTGTGACGCTTGCCATGAGGCACGACAGACTAGTTTGGTAATTGGGTTAAAGATGCCCGCTCGTCAACGCGCGACAAATGTTCACCTTTTATAGCCAAAAACCTGCAGTTTTATATTAGTTTTTTTATTTTTTTTATTTATTTATTTATTGTTTTTATTTATTTATTTTTATTTTTTTATTTTTATTTTTATTTTTATTTTTATTTTTATTTTTATTTTTATTTTTATTTATTTATTTTTTTATTTTTTTATTTTTATTGAATTTTATTTATTTATTTATTTATTTATTTATTTTTTTTTTTTTGGGGGGGGTATTAACTTCAAGGCTAACTGCCCCCCCCCCCGAGTAGCTCTTTAAAATTAAGGCTTTCCTTATATTATTAAAGGAAACTTTAGTAAACTGCACTCATACCACCCTTTCTAATACCTTAGGCGACTTTAGTCGACTGAGAACTTACACAAAAAGCACTCAAGCCTAAGCACAAAGGTCATTTGTTATAAAGCTCTAGTTTTGTCCATGTTCACCTTCTGTAGCCAAGCTTGCAAAGGCTAGCAAGAGAAAGATTGGCTCTCAAAGATTGGTTAAACAAAATGAGATTGCTATTATGCTATCCTTTCAAAATGGAGTGGAAAGATCCAAAATGCATCATTCACCTACGGAGTGCCATGCGGTTGTGTATAAAATTGTGTTTGAGATTTCGAGATCCCACTTGAAGCAAGATCGAGAACCTGGCCGTTTATTGACCGAGAAAAATGAGAAAAAGACCAAGAAATTGGAGAAAAAAAAATTTGTTTATAGCAAGAACGTTTTTCTGAAATATTTTGCTCTAAAATTAAATTTTCAGATAGAAGAGTTTTTAAAATTGGTCTCTGAATACATGCATACTGTTAATGTAAGAAAATGTGCTCCACTTTTGAGTGGTCAAACAATTCAGTCACCAGAGGTTGTTTATGTTGAAACAATTTGGTAACAAGGGGGTTAATTTAAAGTCAGTAGTGGTTATTATTTTATTAAGTCCATCCTCCTTTTCTTGACAAGAAAATTATGTATCTTTTCTGTTGCAGGCATGTAGTGGTTTACTGATTGCCGTCGTCATCAAGTATGCAGACAACATCTTAAAGGGTTTTGCAACGTCACTTTCCATCATTTTATCTACCATTGTGTCTTATTATTTACTTGATGATTTCATCCCCACAAGGTAAGACGTTTTCATTTTACTTAGGAGTTTGCGAATTTTGTTTGATTTCAGAACATGGTCGTAATTTAAAGCCCCAGCTCAACATTGGTAAGAAGAAAAACACAAATGTTCACAGATTTACGTATACCTTACATGTTATAAAGATAATGGTGGTAGAAAAATTTCCTTCAAATGATTCTGCCTAAAGTGATATCGTTTTCAGATAATAAATGAAACAAGATCCAAAAGTAGTTTTTGCCTCAGTGAGACGAAACTCTGCCTGTAGGAATGCGTACAAAAATGCTGAAAGTATTGTTACCGTTTTCTTGCAAATGAAACATCGAAATGAGCTGACATTTGCACAGGTTGGTTTTAATACAAATATCTTGATTTGCGCAAAGAATGGAAGCATTTACAGTCAGTTTACCGATGTTTAGCCGGGGCTTTAAACCACATGGATAACATTGATAATTGGTAATTCTTAAAGACTAGCATTCGCACTTTATGTGACCCAATATATACATGAAATAACAAACCTGTGAAAGTTTAAGCTCAATCATTGGAGTCGAAAGAAAATTATAAAAAAAAAAACCCTGATATTTTGTCACTGTTTTAGAACATTGAGTTTTGGTCTGGCGAGATCAAAACTAATTGATTTACTCATTTCTAATTGTTTTACTCATTTGGTCTGGCGAGATCAAAACTATTTGTTTTACTCATTCCTCAAAAATGATAGTATTTCATATTTTCAGTGACCATCTTTATGCAATGGAAGCTGTGAAAATCTGCAATGTGCAAATCTGTGAATGTTTTTTTTTTCTTCAATCTTACCAATGTTGTACACACCCTTTAAAAAGCAGTATCATATTTCCTAAATTGAGAAATAGATAATATATTTAAGTTGTCATGATACAAGTAACATAAAAAGAATTAGGCTGTGTACTTATGCAGCATTTTTTATAATATATGAAATACATAATCAAAACGGAATTTAAAACAAACTGAACGGCTATATGAAGTGCTTTTATTGTGCTCTTTCAACAAAAATTGATATCACATTCCAATAACACATGCGGACTATTTTATCAACAGTCGCTATCGTTTAACAATTCAAAACCAAAATTCCCTTTATTTCCTCTTAATAAAATTCACATCACATTCCAATAACACATGCGGACTATTTTATCAACCGTCGCTATCGTTCAACAATTTAAAAAACAAAATTCCCTTTATTTCCTCTCAATAAGAAACAGACTTTGCCCTGTAATTGATTTTTACACTCTAAACAGTATAAACTTTTAGAAATAAAACTCGACTGTATGTTTTCTGTGTTTTTTTTTTTTACGTTTGTAGTTATTTTTTCATCGGAGCAACACTGGTTTTAGGAGCAACGTTCTTATACGGATACGAACCACCCAAACCAAAAGAGTTGACACTACCCCAAACAGTCTGAAGTGTGGAAATACACTGTGTAGATTCTGGAGAATGCTCTGTGGGTAGTTTATCTGTGCGTGTCTGCTTCGAGGCAATTCACGTGAGCAGCCATTTTTAGCTGTATGGACAATGTCAGCTTCTCCATTGGTTGATCTGGCTAATGTTGTCATACAGGCGTGTCACATGGTATTGACACTCTATGTTCACAGCTGACATAGAGGGTGTGGGCAGCAGACACAGACGACAATTAAGCTCAGCCATCTCCGTGTTCTATTTCTGTCGGACTGAAATCTTAATTAGTATCTTAAGAATTTATTAGAGTTAAAAGCTATTCCTCGGAACCAGAGGGCCAAAGTGTAGAAAATTAAATTTGAAAATATTGAACAAACATCACACAAGAGATATATCATATTTTACTGTCTCTGACAAATCAAACAAAATACTGCATAAATCATCAAAGAAAAACTAGCTCAATGCAACTCCTATGGGCTTCTGGTAATCATTGGAGCCAGTTTGTGTGAAGTGGGCGTGGCTTACAGTGGAATGACATCACCTTTACAGATGAGATAAATTGAGACTATATAGTTTTATTGTATAGATATATTTTGTTTTCATGTTCATTTATCTTTTTTGTAGTTGTCCAGTCGGATATTGCCCAGATTCTATTATGGGTTTACTTTGATTTACTTCAAGGTAAAACCTTGTATATTTATTCAAGAAAGAATATTTTAGCTTAGGTAAAATATTTGTATATTGAAATTTATTAGATTAACCTGGACATTTTTTTAAAGTTAAATTTTTAACCAAATGCCTTAAAAACAATTAAATACAGACAAATTTAGACAGAACGGTTTAGTTGGTGCAAATCTTGGCTTCATTTCCTTACAGCTGAATGGGAATCAATCATTACTTAACCCTCCTACTGCCTGACCAATCAATGTCATCCACTGTGGCCTGACCAATCAGTGTCATACACTGTGGTAAACTATGCCAGCCTGCAATATGAATGAGGTGAATGGTACATAGTACATGTAGTAAATGGTTAACCCTCCTACTGCCTTACCACTCAATATCATTCACTGTGGTTTTGAATGGCAGATAAACTATGCCAGCCTGCAATGTGATATCATGTAGTGAATTCATCTACAAAGTATACACATAATACATGTACATGTACACAGTCAGTTCTGTGCACAGTTGTGCCACCACACACAACCCGTGCAGTTGAATGGTTTCAAACAGTCGGTCAACTCGCTGGAAATTGTTACCAAGAGTTGGAAGATTAATGAATGTATTTGCTGAGCACACAAAAGCAGGAAACCAACCACAAACACAGTAAACTACATTTTGTTTTGGCTGGTGACCTGTTCGCTTTAATGAGTGAACATTTTGACATGACTGCCACAATCAAATTCCATGTATTTTTTTGTTACTTTGTCACATGGTTAGCAGTGTTGTTGGTCTCGAGACTGATCTTTGTTTGTTGACCCAATTTGTTGAGGTCTCGGCTGTTTCCAAGGTCTTGGTCTTGGACATTGAGGTCTCGGTCTCAGTCTCTCAGGCCAGGGGAGGTCTCGGTCTCCCAGGCCAGGGAAGGTCACGGTCTCCCAAGCCAGGGGAGGTCTTGGTCTCCCAGGCCAGGGAAGGTCTCGGTCTCTCAGGCCAGGGGAGGTCTCGGTCTCCCAGGCCAGGGAAGGTCACGGTCTCCCAGGCCAGGGGAGGTCTCGGTCTCCCAGGCCAGCGGAGGTCTTGGTCTCCCAGGCCAGGGGAGGTCTCGGTCTCCCATGCCAGGGGAGGTCTTGGTCTCAGTCTCTCAGGCCAGGGGAGGTTTCGGTCTCCCAGGCCAGGGAAGGTCTCGGTCTCTCAGGCCAGGGGAGGTCTCGGTCTCCCAGGCCAGGGGAGGTCTCGGTCTCAGTCTTCCGGGCCAGGGGAGGTCTCAGTCTCCCATGCCAGGGGAGGTCTCGGTCTCAGTCCAGGGGAGGTTTCGGTCTCCCAGGCCAGGGAAGGTCTCGGTCTCCCAGGCCAGGGAAGGTCTCGGTCTCTCAGGCCAGGGGAGGTCTCGGTCTCCCAGGCCAGGGAAGGTCTCGGTCTCTCAGGCCAGGGGAGGTCTCGGTCTCCCAGGCCAGGGGAGGTCTCGGTCTCGGTCTTCCGGGCCAAGGGAGGTCTCGGTCTCCCAGGCCAGGGGAGGTCTTGGTCTCCCAGGCCAGGGGAGGTCTCGGTCTCGGTCTTCCGGGCCAAGGGAGGTCTCGGTCTCCCAGGCCAGGGGAGGTCTCGGTCTCCCAGGCCAGGGGAGGTCTTGGTCTCCAAGGCCAGGGGAGGTCTCGGTCTCGGTCTTCCGGGCCAAGGGAGGTCTCGGTCTCCCAGGCCAGGGAAGGTCTCGGTCTCCCAGGCCAGGGAAGGTCTCGGTCTCCCAGGCCAGGGGAGGTCTTGGTCTCCCAGGCCAGGGGAGGTCTCGGTCTCGGTCTTCCGGGCCAAGGGAGGTCTCGGTCTCCCAGGCCAGGGGAGGTCTTGGTCTCCCATGCCAGGGGAGGTCTTGGTCTCCCAGGCCAGGGGAGGTCTCGGTCTTGGGCTTGGTCACGGTTTAGGACTTTGTGGTCCCGACTACAACACTGAATTGGGTAGAGGCAAGCTGTGCATCTAGACCATGTCCGATTCAAGCAAGTTAGGCTGCAGCTATGGCTGCTGGCTACAACGATAGCGTTGAAGAATAGGACTTTTCGGCGATCCGGCCGTAGCCACTGCCAAAGCTGTCAATTCGGACACAACCTAAGTTACACAAGAGACAGTGAACACCCAGACAGAATTTCCAATGAATTATGTGGCACTTGAATACCAGTCTTTGCTGATCTGGAGGTAGCTATGCCCTGAACTGTGAGATGTTATTAGTCTTAGGAATTAAATTTTAGTGCCTATAATAGTGACCAAGCAAGTCACTGTACCAGACAAAAACTGAACTTAAAACATTAGTTACATACATTTTGTGTCTTAGGTGTAATTTACAATAGTCTGATGGTGACTTTAAGGTCATTAATGCAGTTCATATGGATTTCATAAAATGAGTTTTGCATATTTTGGAGCTCCTTGTAAAATGGAGTTTATTGATAAAGAGTGGTCTCCAAAGTAACTGTTTGGCAAAAAGAAACAAACCATTTAGAAGAAGAACATTTCTTTGTGGATTTTTATTTTGTTTTCCTTCAAATTTACACGCATATTTCATTTAACAACCTTTTGATCATTACGGATATGAAATTGCAACTAATGACCTGACAGCAGTGAGTCGACAAAATTATGATTTCTTAATTTACAAACATTGAATTGCCAAAATTGACGACTTGATGCATTTGTCATGAAGCTGTTGATGATTTAAGAGTGCCTTATATTGTATACATTCCCTCAACTGTAACCATGTTATGACCAGATGGCAGCTTATAGGGCCTTTGATGTGCTGTTTTTTTTTAACTCAAAAACTTAATGCACTTACTGTTTTTCTACATCAGTATGATTTTTCCCCTTTTCAATGCAAATCTCTAAAAGAGTGAGAATACCAGTTGCTGGAGTTTTGCAACCCTTACCGATCGCTGTACTTTATCTTGATTCAAAGGAAGTAAGAATACCTGTCCAGTGGGTGCAGTTTTGCAGCCCTTACCAGTTGCTGTACTTTATCTTGATTCAAAGAGTGAAAATAACAGTGGTTGCAGTTTTGTAACCAATACCAATTGCGGTACTTTATATTGATTCAAATGAAGTAAGAATACCTGTCCAGTGGGTGAAGTTTTGCAGCCTCAGTTGATATTCAAAGACAGTAAGAAAACAAGTGGTCACAGTTTTGTAACCTTTACCAATGGCTGTACTGACTGCTTGACTCAAAGACAGTTGGAATACCAGTGGCCAGTCTTGCATTTGTTGCCAACTGCTATACTTTATCTCGATTCAAAGACAGTAAGAATACAAGTGGCCGCAGTTTTGCAACCTTTACCAATTGCTGTACTTTATGTTGATTCAAAGACAGTCAGAATACAAGTGGCCGCAGTTTTGCAACCTTTACCAATTGCTGTACTTTATCTTGATTCAAAGACAGTAAGAATACAAGTGGTTGCAGTTTTGCAACCTTTACCAATTGCTGTACTTTATCTTGATTCAAAGACAGTAAGAATACCAGTGTTTGCAGTTTGGCAATCATTAGCAATTGCTAAACTGTAACTTGATTCAAAGAGAGTTGGAATACCAGTGGCCAGTCTTGCATTTGTTGCCAACTGCTATACTTTATCTTGATTCAAAGAGAGTAAGAATTCATGCGGCTGCAGTTTTGCAACCATTACCAACTGTTGTACCCTGTCTTGATTCAGAGAGTATGCATAACGATGACCATCACCATTATCAAAACTGAGCCTTGGTAATATTTATTTGTGTAACATTTTGATACATCTTTTAGACAATCCTAACTTGTTTTAAATATTTTTTTGTTTTGTTTTGGTGATGGAGACAAAAGAAATAAACTATTTAGTAAAGAGAAATGCAACTCGATTAGTCAATTATTTATTTGGACTTTCACATTGAAAACAACTAGTGCACACACAAAATTCATGTTAATATATATTGTTAAATAAAAAAAATCCTACCTCCAAAACACAAGTGAATAACATATATCAGAGCTTAGTCAGTACAGATATACTACTTAAAAACAGACGAACCATTAAAAACTGCTTATCACCAAAAAAGACCTAGGTCCAAATTTCATAAACCCTGCAAACATTTTGTTTTTGTTACAGAGTGGCTCTTGGCACAGTTTCTATTCCATAACCACTGCTTACCATAAGCGAAGCAAAAGGCCTATTGCCAGTAGTTCTTTGTGTAAGTAGATAAGAGATGCAACAATGCAAATCCTTTGTAAATGCACACATGCGCTGTCAAATTTTTGTGATCATTTGATATGAAATACACTTAAATTGCTTATGCATATTTTTCTGCATAAAATGTCCTTACCGATGAACAGCTTCATGAAATGGCCCCAGTTGAGTAACAAAACTTTTCAAAAAGCCACGTGAGGAACTATCCTCCAAAAAGAAAAGAAAAAGTTCAGTAAAGTGAAGGCAAGCATATCTTCTTCAAGTCATTAATATTCCAATACTGATCATCGACTAACAAATTAACATAAGTGTAAAAAGTGGTCAAACTTTTTTTATATTTGAAAACTGAATTAATTGTTAAAATTCTTGCACGGGAAAACTGAACTAAATTTGACTTTATTTCTCTGCTTTCTTAAATCTGCTCTGGAGGAGATTTTAGTACCCCTCGGTTTAACGATCTCACCCTGCTCTTGAATCCCAATCCAAAGTATGGCACGTTTTAATATGGCCTGTGGTTGATCCACTTCATTGTAACCATCACTATTTCTTGTGTCGTCTATCTACATGTTTGTACATTTTTTTAGGAACTCAAGATAAAACATGTGGTGTGTCGTGGCCGAGTGGTAAAGCCCATCGGACTCTGTGGTGTTTCTGATCAGCAGAGTGTGGGTTCGAATCCTGGTCTTGACACTTGTGTCCTTAAGCAAGACACTTAACCATTATTGCATCGTCCTTTTGGATGGGACGTAAAGCTGTTGGTCCTTTGTGTTGTGTAATGCATATGTACAAGAACCCAGTGTACGCTTACTGTTAAGAGAAGGGTTTGCCCAGCTGTTTTCTGGCATGGTTGGCTGCAAATTGCTCCCCATTACATTGTAAAACCCCTTAAAAATTGCTATAGATAAATGGGTCTCATAATTCAAAAACCCTTGGCAAACTTATCTTAGAAATATATTAATAAGTGTTTTGAGATGCCCATAGATAAAGTGCTATATAAGAATTGATTTTTAACATTTAATCGAATTATTTCAAAACCCTAATATCAACCAATGACAGAAGCAACATATAACAAACGTAAAATTACAACCTTACATAAGTTTCATGACAATCATATTGAAATAATTCTTGCGTACAATATTTTACCAGACCAGATATATATACACATACCTTCTCCCGACATTTTACCTTATTACCATTTCAAAATATTTACACATTTATATAAAAAAACGTAGTTCACTTGCTTTAACATTACAGTCAGTAAGTTGTAGCACCCACTTGAGTTGCTAGTGACACATTCTTAGGTATAAAATTTACTGTTCAGAACACATCAAAAAAGTAATTGCTGTTTTTGAGGGTACTGCTTTTTCAGATGAGTGAAAGTATTTATGAACAAAGTGTAGTTATTGGCTTTTTTTTTTTAATTAGGCAGGTTCTCTCTGCAAGGCAACAACTTTTTATTGTTGTTGAGTTTTAATCCTTTGGTACTTCCTCTTCGTTTATCAAGGAATAAACCCACAAGGAAAACTGACTGGGTAAATTTCATTCACTTTAGGGTGAACAAAGATAAATTGACTAGAATGGGATTCAAACCTGCGACCTCTGGATTAACATGCTGACACTCTACCAACTGAGCTATCCAGCCCTAATGTTAGTGGTCTCCTTATTTTGTCAATATCTTTGTTCGGGGGGGGGGGGGGTGCCAGTCAGAAGCCACACAACCTGAAACTGTCGTATATCCAGGGATCACACCCCAAGTTTACGATACAACCTGGGAAGCAGCAGGACAGGGATCACCCTAAGGGAATGCGACTTTTTATTTCAAATAACAAGTAATAAACCACTGAGTTTAGATACCATCTCTTTTTTTTCTATCTTCTGTTTTTGTAGAGTATAGTAAAATTGTACTTGAAAGGCAAAAATGAACTCATTTTTATTTGACTTTATTATTCTTCGCTGAAGACTTTCATTGTAGTTTTTCTGCTTCTGAGGAAAGTGGAAGTTTTTTGTGTAATTATATTTACTGATAAATCTAGGGGGACTTCAGTCTTCATCACTTCCCGAGTCTGAGTTGGAAGAAGATGATGAGCCCTCAGATGAACTCCCTGGATTGGTGAAAAAAAAAAAAGCAAATCAGAAGATTGGTTCTTGAAAAGTGGCATTTCATTCATTTGAGTTTTAAAATCAACATTTCCAAAGCATCATCGTAGAAAATACTGTTTCATTCTATAAACATTAAATACTGTTCTGTTTTTGAAACTTACATACTGTTACATTTCAGTAAATAAAAATAAAAAATGCAGTGCTGGGAAGATCAACAACTGTCTAAAAAGTTCACAGTTGTTTGAATAACAGTTGTCAAATTTAACCTAGATACAATGTATTGCACTCTTTACGCGTGCAGCTACTGTCTGTCCATGGTCTGTCATTTTGAGAGTAAAAATGCCTCAAATAAATGGTGCGTGTCTCACCACGCATGCATTGCCTAAAATGCGTACTGCATCAAAAACAGGAGAATCCGACTCCCAAAATGGTGCAGGCACTATTCATCATGTGATGACGTCACTTGAATTGGGTCAATACCTTTGTCGAATTGCTACCATCTTTGTCATGTTCCCTGTGTGCCAAAGCTATAATGAATACTGATTCTCATTATACTGAAAAGGGACCTGACTTTTTTGCCCTTCCAACCTCGGTTGGGTTACATTGATCTGAATGGGAGCAAAACAAGATGGCTGCAATGTGATTCTGGACCCAATTTCACAGAGCTGCTCGAGCAGACAGCTTTGCTTTTACAATTTTCTGTTAAACAAAACTCAGCGGGAAACCAGTCAAAGATGAAATATGAGTGACATGGTATTTTGGCTGGTAACCTTTAGTCTGATAAGCAAAATTGATTTGTGGTTCGCTACATTTCGTGCTTAGGCAGCTCTATCTATGAAATTAAACTGGGCACTGCTCTTCACAGCCACTAACCTTGATCTTGGGTGTCATCAGTGGGTGAGCTTGGCAAGCTATCCTGCATTGGCAACCTTTCTGCAGTCACACCGTCATCCTCGTCTGGGCTCCCATACAGTACGGTGTGCAACAACTCAGGGTCTACTTTTACTGAACACCCAGAAAAAACAGAACGTAGGGAATTTAGTTAATGCTGTTGGATATTTCTGGTTAAGAAACCAGTTTACTGTCTAGAAAAGCAAATGTAATCTAAGTCAGTGCAGTTAGAAGCCTGAGGGAAACTTGTTATCTATATTGTTTGCATTTGGGCGGATCAATTAACTGTCATCGTTAGCCCATGTTGAGACTGGCCAAGGTCAAACTTCCAATGGTCTGCAATTGGGCATACTTTTTCGGTTTACTTATGGCTTGTGATTAGATGGGTTGATTAACTAACAAGATTTGCAATTGGGAAGATTGGTTACTTTACCAGAGCCCTGGCTGGTAAGTAAATGTGTTAGTTGTCATTGGTGGTTAGTGATTGGATGGATTGATTAACTCAAAGGATTAGTGACTGAAGGGATTGAATAGTTAAGTTACTTTGTTATTCTTTAAAAAGGATTAACTAACTTACATGGTTTGCGATTGGACGGATTGATTAACTTGGCTACCTTGACATCATTGTAATCCATTTCTTCATTAGTACCCCCAAAAACATACAGCTACAAGGAATAAGAACATGAAAAAAGAAAGTTTACAAAATATTTCAGAAGTTTTCAACCAATTACATGTAAAGAGGTTTCTGTAACTTTAATGCATCGTTTGGTTATTGCGACAACTTCATCTTTGGTTTAAGAAAGTCTTGTTGAGGTTTATTTTACTTTTGTTGAATGTGATGAGGACTAGTTGATCAAATTGTTGGTTCGGGTCCCGGTCTTGACAATTGTGTCCTTAAGCAAGACACCTAAACATTATTGCTTCGTCCTTCAGAGGGGACGTAAAGCCCTTGGTCCCGTGTGTTGTGTAATGCACGTAAAAGAACCCAGTTACACTTATCGCTAAGAGAAGGGGTTTGCCGCGGTGTTTCTGGCAGTGGCTGCTAAGTGCACCGCAGCACCTTGTAAACCCAAGGTGCCATGGAGTGTCGTGGCCAAGCGATGTCGTCCGCCGAACTTAAGTTCTGTAGTTTACAGAATGTGGGTTTGAATCCCGGCACGGCCAGTCGCGACACTTGTGTCCTTGAGCAAGACACTTTACCATAATTGCTTTGTCCTTCGGATGGGACGTTAAGCTGTATGTCCCATGTACTAGGATGGGTAGTGCACGTAAAAGAACCCAGAACACTTATTGTGAAAGAGGAGGGGTTAACCCCGGTGTTTCTTGATAGCAAGCATCCTTATCTACAGGTTTCCTCAGGCTTCCGAGCTCGGTGATTAAGTTCACTTTTGAGGCATCCTTGGTTTCATTACCAGAAATTAATAATAATAATAATAAAAGGGTCTCATAATTCAAAAAACTTATAGTAAAAAATAATAAGCACTTTGAGACGCCCGTAGATAAAGCACTATATAAATACTAGTTATTATTTTTCTTTTTACTCACACAATTGAGGTAGGTACAAGCCACATGACCAAAGCGTCTTGATGGTGGGCTACCGGAATAGAACGGCCTCTTCCATTTCATCTTGGCTGCAAAAAATAAATCAATCTATCAATCAATCAATCAATCAATAAAAATCTAAAATCTAAATCATTTTTATATCTCTTATAACAACCATTGTCAAACTAAGTTATCTTTGTTTTCTTTCAAGGGAGTTTGCTTAAAAAAAAAGTAGGTTCATTTTTTTTTCTTCAGAATTTAGAGTTGTCAATTTTTCTTTGGAGCCAATTTTGAGGCAAGTCTCACAGACCTATGGTCAGGTCTCTGTTCAGTTTCACGTCATGAAGGTCATGTCTGATCGACACAGGTTTCAAGTCCTTTGGGTGGAATCATGCAGCTAATACCCAGGCCATCACATTTGGGGTCAAATCAATTCAGTTTATCGCATAAATGATAAAATACATTATTCGCCACAGAGAACCCCAAGTCAGCAAAGTCAGCGGAGACCTACTGCAGTATAGAGCAAGTTCAGGTGCTGACTTTTAGTCAATTTGTTATATAAACCACGCATGCGTGATCTGTTCTTCACTCCAATGCGTCTAGTCGAGCGACTAGTCAATATAGTAAATTTAAGTCAATGTATGCTTTTTAAGCAGACGATAGGATTTAGCAAGTTAGCACGTCATTTTCAAGTTCATTTTCTATGTTTTTTCCCTACTATTTTTATCTCTACGTGCAATAATTAACTAAATATTTCACTGCAAAGACAAATTATTGTCATATTCAACCAAATCCCTCCGTTATCGTTGAACTACTCATCAATTGTGACGTAGCACGCGAATTGACTAGAGGAACAGTGCTCCGGGGCTAGTTTGATTCAGTCGGACTAGCTAGTCAAACCACGTAGCGTTCGACTGACATCTAGATCGACTATGGTTAAGTCTAGTCGACTCTTGTCACCCACCCGAACTTGCTCCTTGGCTCAGGTTTTTTCTTAATACCGCTCTCTGCCACCCGGTTGTTGTGCAATGTTTGTGGTTAGACTAGCCTAGCCCTTTGGGTAGGGCATCAGCAAAAAAGGTTACCTGCCTCTTTCCAAGGCTGCAGGGCTGACCTTTATGCAAATTGCTTATGTGAATCTTTGACCAATCAGGTTGAAATTTGGATTAAGCAAAAGTATCGGTATACTTCACGCAAAAGTGGGAAGGCTCACTTCGGTACAGCTTGTATTGCTGGTTAGCATACAACTTTATGAAAGGTATTATGCAGGTATGTGATTCCAACCTTGCAGGTGGTGCTTGAAATTCACTCAAGGAAAACAGGACAGTGTTATTATTTAGTTTTTGTCTTTTACCTAGGCTGAGTTTGTGGAGATCCCCCAGTGTAGACTTTCCTTTCACACTATCGTTGGAGCCGCCAAACATGTAGATATCCTGTAAACAATTATCAAATCAGCATTGTGAGTTCTTTATTCAAAACTCTTTGTGGGTATTTCACTTTTGCCCAATAACCATGATAACAATTCGTTTCATATTCGTTAACTATAAATGTCTTAGAGCCCCAGCTCAACATAAATGTTCACAGATTTACTTATACCTTACATGGTATAAAGATAATGATGGTAGAAATCTTTCCTTGAAATATTTCTGCCTGAAGTGTTGTCGTTTTTGAGTAATAAACGAGATCAGATCCAAAATTAATTTTCATCTCATGTGAGACCAAAACTCTGCCTGAGCATGCGTACAAAAAATGCTGAATGCATTTTTACTGTTTTCTCGTAAATGAAATCAACGAAATGCGCTGAAATGTTCACATGTTGGTTTTATTATATATATCTAGATTTGTGCAAAGAATGGAAGCATTTACAGACACTTTACCAATGTTGAGCTGGGGCTTTTAGTTTTCCTTGAACTTCATGCTAGTATACTGCCAAGGGAGTTGAAAACGTTCCAGGAGTGATTAAAAGTATGCCTGGCAACTAGGGATAATAATATTTGCCTAGAACCTTGATCACCTTATGGTTGATACGTGCATTTCACAAGACACCCATTATTATTATTATTATTATTATTATTATTATTATTATTATTATTATTATTATTATTATTATTATTATTATTAATCTAAACGTATTATACTGATAGAAGGTTGCTATCCTCTGAGAAATATTGGAGAATACTGTTAGAAGAAGAAAGAAAATCAACAAATACATATATTATACAAATTAATAGTATACTTTCAAACGGAAAAAAACACCATACTCTCTAAATGTAAAAGACTGAAAATTTCACTCTTTCAACACACAATTGGTGTCAGTTTGGCTCTTTTGATAGTGAAACTCACTGTACATCACCCTTTTTGAGTGAAACCAGAGTGAACTTATGTAAGGCGCACCGAGACTTTATTGTGAAATGCACGAGATAAGAACTGGTTATTATGATTATTAATAATATTAACTTCACTCTAGTCCAGTTGAAAATACTCGTCTTTCACTCTAAAAAGAGTTGTCTGCCATACGGCTCTTTGCAAGAGTGGTATGGCGGACAAAACAAGTGGTTTTCACTCTGTTACAGTAAGAGAGTATTTGTTTAGTTGGTAGAGAACACATACAGTGAAATAGAGCACAGGTTTAAATTGGAGTTGCTTTTTCATTCACAGAAAAATAGGGGGAAAACTTCAACTTAAAAAGAGAATTGTGACTGGCTTGTAGGTTCAGATTGTTCTAATGATTGCAGGGACCAGCTTGTTCTTCACAAGGTGAGCAATGGTTCTATTTCTAACTGTGGAACAGGATTTAAACCATGGATCCCACACAGAACCACCAAACCCTTCTTCACGTCAAAGCAGGATTCAGGCTTCTTGAACGCGTTTCCTCAATTTTTGTTTCTATCCTGTCTACTCTGAGATAGTACACTCCTAAAAATGGTAATCTTGAAACAAGAAAAAAATCTATTTCAAGAAAACGTTTCTTGAAAGAAACGTTTCAAGAAAACAAATTTCTATGTTTTTAAAATATGGACAATAAACCAATCTATCTATCTATCTTTCTTGTGTCAACTCCCAAAAATCTGAATAGAAACATTTTCTAGGGAGTGCCACAAGAATTTTTTTCTTGAAATAAGATTTGGTTTTTATTTCAAGAATACCATTTTTAGCAGTATATAATATACAGCAGGATAAGTTCTGTCAAACCCAAGTAGTCTCCTGAACTTTCCTAGTCCACTCTGTGGAAGTAGATAGACTTGCCGGGCAGTTCTTACAAGAAACAATATGCACAGGAAAGGAGATCACATAGTTTTACCGCTCACCAAGTGCACATTGAACACATTCCTGTGATGATTGGTCAATTATTATTTCAATACCTTTCCAGGAAAACTTTCTTGTGAGAATGAATTCCTCAAAGGAAGAAACCTTACTAGAGGTTTGTCCCTGATGGCGGGATTCCTAAAGACCCCACTCAGAGACATAATCCAGACTACAAAACCCATGAAGGCTTCAACTCAACAGAAACAGGGGATTACAGAAGGGGATTACAGGCTGCTATACTAGCCAGATTAAATTCTTCGATCCAGTCAACTGGCAATAGCTGTAAACAGCTATTGAAGCACAGATTAAGAATGGCAGATGATTATTAAGGATAAAAAGCCGAAGGGTGTGAGTTATAAGAAGCACTTCCCACTAGACACACAAACGTGACCCGGAAAGGGAGTGCAAAAGGATATGACGGCGGACTCGCGAAGAGTCAAAGCTCTAGCAATTCAAGCTCTAGAATTTTTTATTTTTTTTTTTACATTCTATCGTGTTGAATTCATTGGAAAGCTCTTTTCCTATGGAAATCAGAAACTGCCACAATGTCAGTTTTCAAAAATGCTGATTTAAAGCCCCAGCTCAACACTGGTAAGAAGAAAAGCATAAATGTTCACAGATTTACATATACCTTACATGGTATAAAGATAGTGACGGTAGAAAACTTGTCCTTGAAATATTTCTACCGGAAGTGTTATTGTTTTTAAATAATAAATGAAATAAGATCCAAAGTTAGTTTTCGTCTCAGTGAGACCAAAACTCTGCCTATGGGAATGCGTACAAAAATGCTGGATGCATTTTTACCGATTTCTTTCAAATGAAACAACAAAATGAGCTGACATTTTCACAGGTTGGTTTTATTACAAATACCTTGACTTGTGCAAAGAAAGGAAGCATTTACAGACATTTTACTTATGCTGAGCTGGGGTAACTCTCAAATTTGCATCCTATTCTGTTGGAATTCTACAGTTCAGAAGTGCTGTAATTAACCCGCAGTGAAAAGTGCCAACCTTAGCGTCTTTGTTTGAGCTGACCCCATTTTAAGATTAAACAACAAAGACAAATATTGATATTTGTTCAAACCATTCAGTTGCTCACCTTATCTGCATGAAGGGTCAAACTATGACATCCCCTGGGTGGGGGCGAGTCTCCCCTAGTAGGAGGGGAGGTCCATTTCAGTGAATCTGTTGATGATGAAAATGACAAAATTATTACTTTCACAAAAGAGGCATTTCAAAATACATTATTATTTTTTTTGCAAGGGTTCTTAAACTAATTCAGTTTCTAAAAAATTCATTTCCAGGGTCACTAGAAACAACTCTTGCTTTAAAGCACACCATTGATAATAGACCCTTCCCATGAAATATATGTAAACTGCACATCACGCGTGCGCACTAACACTACAACTGGTGGGCAAAATGAGGGAATGTCGCGCCGTTTTGTGTGGGGCTAATGGTGGTGTGACGCACACATGTTTGTGCATCTGCCTAGTGCACAAATCTACGGCGTTTGCCAACCAATGTCTGAACGCATGCTTGAATGTAATTAGCATATTTTATGGGTAAGGCTTATAGTCAAAGACCAGTATATCCACTTCATGTGACCAAACATGTGACCAAACATGTACATGGAAAACAAACCTATGAGAGTTTAAGTTCAATCGGTCATCGGAGTCACGAGAATATCGTGAAAAAAAAAACCTCATACGTTTTCACTTTTGGGTATTCTGGACTTGCGAGAACAAAACTAATTGCTTTACTCAATTCTTAAAAACTAACATTTCAGGCAAAAATGAGGGAAGTTTTCCACCATGACCATCTTTACACCATGTAAGTTAAGTGTGAATCTGTAAGCATTTATATTTTCAGTATTACCAATGTTTGTGCACTTCTGAAAGTTTGATAGTTTTGCATTTGGGAAAGATATCCCAGGTTTAAACCTGCCATTAAAAATTGTTATTTTGTAGTTTATAGTAAATCAGACAAACCTGTGTCCAGAACGTGTAGGTCATTGAACCATTTATCTTGGCCACCCGACCCACCAAAGAGATAGATCTTGCTAGCGACACACACCAGTCTGTGATCGCATCTAGAAACAAGAAGACAACCCTCAAAAAGTCAGAGTCTTCTCCCCTTGATAAAAGTTTCGTTTTTTCTTCTTTTTGACACACTGCGAGTGATCGAGTGCTGGAATGATCTTTACCAAAACCTTGTTAAGAGGACAGAAGAGGAAAGATATGTACAAGAAAACTAACAAAACACAAAACAAATTGTTCCAAAATATATTTGTTTTCTTTCTTGAAAAAACAATTTATGAAATTTAATGAAATGATAAAAAGTTATGCTTGGAAGTCTTTCAAGTGAGTCAATCCAGGAAAACTAGCGGGGCAGCCAGGATTTTTCACTGGAGGGCATTGCTTTTCAATGGGGGGGGGGGGGGGGGGGCAGGGGCCATATTCTTTTAATGAATTGCATGTATCTGGATTTTGTTCATGGGGGCACCTGGGGGGCACTGGGAAATCGTTGGGGGCACTTGCCCCTCCCCACCCCCACCCCCCCACACCGCTGAGGAAACCTTTTTTCCAACAAAAACTACTGCACTTTCTCTGAACAATGCAAAGGAACTTTTCACAGGTATTTCTTTTGTATTTCTTTTGAAGTAAATTCACAGAGGAATAAAGATTCTCTGAGAGTACTCAACATGTGAATCTTCCCTTCCCGTTTCTCCCTCACACATCATACCTTGGGGAAGGTGACGGACCGGTAACTGACAGTTTAGTCCAAGTGAGGGTGTCTGTGTAATGAAATCAGTGATTATGAATGTCATGAGTGAAAACACATGGCTGAAAGCAGTGCAGAATGAGTGCAACAAATGACATTACTATACCTCATACATATTCATGATCGGGGGGCCGGATTCTCACTGGTCCATTCGGCATCATGTGCCAGATGCTATTTTGGCTGTTTCCCAAGCGCGCGTGCCAGTATACATTGCACATGGTAAAATACGCATGCCTAGTAGACTGTTACATGTGTAACAGTATACTATGCACGTGCTTTACAAAGCACTCATGGAATTGACGTACGGGTGTGGTGTAGGTGCAAACATTGCCCTGGCTACATACACATGAAAATTTCACAAGTAAATGTCAATATGCATTTTCTCCAGCTTAATGATGCCCAACTACAGATGTTATGAGGTATATTAAAACAAATACAAACGAATTCCCTCGGCAAAACTTCCAATACATTGGGAAGCTAATATCAATTGTCCACCCTCAAGCCATATTATATTTGTGTAATAATTTATAATATTTATATCCCTTTTTGCCTATGAAAAGGAACTATCGGCTCATAAATAGTCATAACAATGTCAACTTTAACCCCCCACCTTTGACCCCCGACAGAGTTCTACAAACAAATAAACACCCAATTCAAAGGCAAAGTACAACCCTGGCCAACTTTAGCCTTAAAAGGGTCAAAGTTTGTTGTCACAGTCAGAATTTTACAATAACTACATTTTAATGTGCCAACTTAAAAAGGGCAAGCTGTTTTTAGCTTTGACAATGTTGTTAAAATTTACCACCATGTTGTTTTTAAATCCATAAAGTTTTTGGTCTTTGATGAACAACAAAACCATGGATTTCATTAAAAAGAGAAAATGAAACAAATTTTGATTTTCGCTATCAATCAAACATGGACAAGCAAGGTGCTTATATACGTAAAAGTAACTAGAAACAGGGCAATCTGCTTGTAACTTACGCGCAAGTACTCCTTACAAATATAACCTCTTTAGACGCGCATCTTCTCAACTTTGACCTACCTGTATCTAACATATCAACATCACAATGTGCTGTTCCTTTATAAATCCCACCAATCACGTAGATTTTATTGTTGACAGTGACCCAACCAGGGTTCAATGACCTTGGCTCCTCCCCATGCGTCTGTACATACCTCCAAATGCAATTTTCTTCAAAGGAAAAAAAAAATTAACATCAAGTTTACAAATTAATGGTGAGTTTGGATCACAACGAAATTCTACAGCTAAATGTGGGTTATTGGTTATTATAAATAATGTCCTGTAAATTAGTTTCCAGAGCTTCACAAGGGCATATTATGGCATAAAATAAAAAATTTTACTAAATACTTTTGTCGTCTTATTTAACTTACTAGGATTGAACGAATATAATCCTGGTAAACTCTCATCTGCATTCAGTTCATTTCTGCCTCCAAAGACGTACAATTTCTTATTGATGGCACTACAAGACAATCAAATGAAAAACACATTGAGACAAACAAAGGCATTTTTAAAAGTTTTTTTTTTTTTTACTTGAAAAACTGTTTCTTTCAAGTTCATCTTTTGAAGGTAAATTGAAATCTACTCACCATAGAGCATGATCGTAACGACCCATCGGTGCCTCTCCTGTGTACCTGATCTTCTCCCATCTCAAGATTTTTCCCACTGTTCAAGCGGATGTGTAAATGAATAATTAAATTAAAAAAATCATAAATCATATATTACAGAAGTCATAATACCCTAGTGTTATAATCCCTTCACTGGCTCCCAGTACCTTTTCGTTTTTTTTTTTGTCGTGTTTGTTTATGTTTGTTTATTTTTTCTTCAACCAATGACACCGTAGAGTTAAGACATGTGTGCGTGGGGCTCTGCATTAACTGAAATTATCCAACCAAATACACGTCAATAACCGCACCAATGGCCCCTAAACAATTGTCTTTCAACATGCTTCGACTGGAGATGAAGAAACCGTGGGGCAGGGCCCGCTGCGGGAAGTGTAGTAGACAGCAGTTCTGAGGCCTTCGTCCGTTCAACCCTGGCCAACTTCCTGAAGGGCAGCAGCAACTTGAGGCTAAGCTAGCTGCCTCAATCCAGATGAACAGCCTGCAAGGTTTCTTCCCCCTGACTTTAATATTAATCTCTCAGTTCATTATAATTCTTCCAGGCACCTTCGGTCTATCAATTTAGCTTTGCTTGTTGTACCTAAAATTAACAAATTATTGGGAGGGGGACCGTTTATACATTAAATGTCTCTTTGGAATCAACTTTCTCAAGATATCTGTAATACTTCTACTGTAAATTGTTTTAAAGTTGCTCTCAAGACATCAATGTCTTATTCAGGTGAATGTGGCACATAAGAAGTAATTTGTATTTATCTTATTATTAAAAGTTTGAAATCCAATACATTTAGATAATAGTTATTACCTAACAGATCTTAGTCCTCAAGATCTTCTGAATTTTTTTTTTTTGTATTCTCTTTTAAAGAAAACTATAAAAAAAATGAATTTGTTAATAAACTAAGCATCACACAACTTCTTTTCTTTAAAAACTCTTAATTCCAAATATATCTAATGACCACACAGCCAAATGTAAAACCAATACTATATAAAAAAATTTTTTAGGGTATGTGGCTGCATAAAGTTAATGGGTTCAATGGGCGTGGTGCATTTAATCTAAATAACACAAAGTTTTCCTTAAAATAAAACACTTACAGTAAAGTTTGTGTAAATCCCTGAAGTAAAATGTACCCTAAAACAAACAGACAAATCAGAATACAAATTAATTAGACAAGTAACTACTTATTAGTTCATTAAACCAATGTTAAAACTTGTTAAAGTGATGCCTCAATCGAAGGAGATTTCTTTTATCAAAGGAGATTTCTTTGATCACTACTCTGTGTGCTCATCCAGCTCAAGACATTTCAGTGGCTTATCCAAGCTTTCCAGCTGCAGTTTTTTAGGACAATGTGATCAGAAAGCAACTTTACCAGTAGACAAAAATAAAGGAGGAAATTCTCAAGTACAAAAAACTGTGGTACAATGTTTTCTCTATCTACCATTGGAATGAGCTGGATTCATCAAGACGATACCTGATTTGATTTATAGCCACCGTCACTTATAAGTAAGGCTGTCAAACATCACTACATTGCATATAAAACGCTCATGATATCATTTTAAGTAACCGTTCTAAATCCGCCTCGCTTATAAGAGTGAATGCTCTATCATGATGGCATGATAGCTCTATCATGGTGGCATGACAGTAGTTGCAATAATCGTAACTCTCCAGTCTGCGACCGTTTGGAGGATGGAGGTTGAGGATTATCGCAGCTAGCATGATGTTTCCATGAGCGTTTTATCAGTGGTGCAGTAATGCTTGCCAGTATTGCTTTTTGACGGTGGCCAGTCGAATTGGCTGCAAGACAAGGTTGACCGATGAAAACGGAACAGCACATTTCCGTTGACCCACCCACACACAATGTTTAAACTTTGGTTCTTCTGAAGTGTTAAAACTAAAGGTAAAAAAACATTAAATTAAAACAACATTCAGAAGGAATTTTTAAAATATCACCCACTTGAAAAGGATACTTTTATTAATGTCTGAAAGTTTGCCTAGAATTAGATTATTAGCTTACCCTTTCTGGCTCCTCTACGCAGCGAGTTCCTCCAAAGATGTATGCTGCATTATCAACAACAACAACAGCATGTCCTTGCCTTCAAAATATCATTGCAAATAATCAAACTATTATTTCAAAATTTTGCATCAATATTCTGTATTTTAAAGGGGAACAAATTTAAAGTATGACAACTTAATAAACATCATTTTTAAAACACAATAACTAATTTCATCTTCAGACTGCTATAAGTAATGCAATCTAAAGATGAAGTTTGTGATTTTAAAAACAATGTTCAAGTTTTCCACAAGCATTTTAAAATTATATAGTATAATTTTCTAAAGAATATAGTACAAAACTACAACTTACAATATAGTACAAGTACAATCTACAGAAATAAAAAAAAACATATAGATCTCTGATGGTAGATAATTTGTGTTTAACAAAATGGAAATATTCTGGGGGAAATTCAAAGCAACGAAGGAAACTCCCACAACAGGATAGGGCATTGCAGGTTTTGTTGTAAACCCTGTACTACTAACGCCAGAAAATGAATTTCATCAATAATTTTTTTAAATAAAATACTGTTTAAGTAAAGTGATAATCTACTCTATGGGTGTAGCTTGCATACAGCATACATACCGAGGTGATGGAGGACGCCCGGTAAATTCTTTATTCGCAATCCACTTTAAGCTCACAAGTGTTAAAGCCATGATCTTATCATCAATTATTCAATAACCACTCATCCTACGACGGTCAGATTTCAGTTTTTGTTTAGCGGCCTCTGATTACCAGGCGGTCCTTGCGACCAGATGGCACATTAAATCACTCAAAGTAAATCACAGTGGCGAATGGAAATTACATGGCAAAATAATCACAGGACGTCTTTCTGAGGATGGGTGCACTTCTTGGTCGCGAACTCGAATGACAACAAATCGAAGTCAGTTTTTAAATCACAGCAACTGTTTTCAAAGTCGACAATTCATCACGGGGAACCGGCAACTAAAGTCTCCACATTGTGTTAAAGTTAAACTTGAAAAGTGTATACTTTGCCGAGATTTCAGCTTTGACTGGATCCTGGAGGTGTTACTGGGCTAGCTAGTGCTAACCATCATCTGCAGAAGGTGGCGCGTGCCGACATGCGTTGCCAAGGAAGCCGACCACTTCCGCGTACGATTACCCGGTATCCAGTCCACCACCACCTGTTTTTCAATTTCACGGTACCAATTAATTAAATATTCATGAGCTAGCTGTCGAAAGATCAATTCAGAGTTCATGTTTATAATGTAACAATTTGATGTTTTTAGCTATTCCCTCCGTTTAAAAAACACCAACAATTTAAGTTTAGTGTTAAACAATGTTTTTTTGAAGTTACTGACGAAATAGTGTATTTTTTAACAAAATCAAATCATTAAAAACGAGCTATCTTTTATTTTCGCACAAAAAATATCCGAAGAAAATTAGATTTGCTACGCAGAGAGAGAGACAACAAACTTGTGTAAGTCTTTTCTGTGAAAGAACTTAATGTTAAGCAGGGTATGCCACGAACTGTTCAACGCAGCTCATTGTAGCAGAGGACTAAATCACCAAGTTTAATTTTAAAGGTTCGCCTGTAGAGGAAAGAGCGCCACCAAGTATTTTCGGATATTCTTTACGACGACGGTGTATTATCTTCCAACACGACACGTCTTGCCGATTCCATTTTCCAGCCAGAATCCCCCAAATATCTTCTTGTGGAACACTGTAATTCCTGTTCTATTCGACCCTATTGCTTCATTATCGCATTGCCTTGGATCTCACCATGGCTGACGAAAATCTAATTCTTGATATGGAAAATGTTAGAAAGGTAGATAGGGCATTTTAATTTTAATTTTTAATTTTGACTAAAAATGAGGTTTGTGTTCGCAATATATGGGAATATTAATTATTATACAGTAGTTATACTAGGTAGTACTATTAATGGTTGTTAATGTTTGTTATCATTTATGCATGGAGGATCTGTTTCTTTGGAAACGTTTCCATATCGGACTGCCTCTTTCCATGCTCTTTCCAAGGGATATTTTAGATTTTTTAATGGATGTTCTGTTGGGCTTTATTTCCCTTTTTTGTAATATTCCACTGAGGATTTGGTAGCAAAAACGCTAATTATTTACCTTAAAAATAGAAAATGCAAGCGGATATTTCATCGCGCAGCGGGAACTTTTGCACATTCATTCCGAAAGGAACTAAAATGCATACTCCTCTTTTGAAATTTTGACTTTGTTTGACGGTCGGTCGGACCATGCCATCAAAGACAGTCACTGTCAACAGTCAAAGTCAAACATTTCAAAAGAGTAGTAGAGTGCCCCAGTTACTGGGTCTAACATGTCTAAAGAATAACATAATAATGATAATGATGACGATACAGGTTTGTATTCAGATTTATTCAACAAAGTATCAAAATCATGAAAAATATGTCCTTTCTGGGTCTTCTTTGGTCTTGACAGTGCTACTCGATCATTGCATTTGAGTTTTCTTGGAGATCTTTGTGCGAGAGTTCCGGCCATACGATGAAATATCCATTTCAGTTTTCCTGTTTAAAAGGTCAACATTTAATAATTTAGTTACCATTTCCAACTTCTCAATCAAGAGGAATATTTAAGAAGGGATAAAGACTAAGTCCTATCATTACATATATTTTAAAAACCTTAGAAAGTGTAGGTCGGATACGTCATTTTTTGCTTTGAATCAGCCGTTTTTGAAAACAACTCTGCTAGAGTACTAACTCCTAGTCCTTAGTACTAAATTTGAAATGTCAGTGTGGATGTATTTTGCGATAAGATCAGGTATGTACTTATAATTTATACGCTGTAGTGTTAGTGTTTCTAACACTGTTAGTGTTATTGTTATATTCACTATTTCTTACTCTCCTAACATTACAGAAAGCACAGGAATCAACAGCAGATGATCTGGCTTTTCATGGTAATATGAACTGTTTTTTATTTCAAGGCTTCTTTTTTTGTCTGTGAATTGTGGTGGCGCAAAACCTTTCTAACTTAAAGGGACACACCGGCTTACTGTTTACCTAATTTAGTGATGTGGAATGACAGACAATAATTTTTAAATAGTTATTCTTAAAACAAAATCATCAAAATATCACGTAATTAACGAAAAATGTGAAAAAAACAAAACACGGTCTAAGGTCAGCTTATACGTTTTTCCAGCCGTTGCAACTGTCAAGTTTACGTGACAGTGTTGCGCAATGTTGTAAGTAGACTGGTGCACTGTTTGTGTATGAATTATTACAATGACGAGGCATGAGGATCCAGACTTCATATCCATGCAGCACAAATTCACGTGTAAATAAAAAACAGACATAAACGGACAGTGTATTCTGTGTATCGACGAACTGGACGAACTTGCTTGCAATGGAGAACGTTTCTTCATTATATCGCAAGTAGGCCCTATGTTGTAAAAAATTACTTGGACGAATGCCAGTTGGGTCCAGGACTGATCTGTGTTGTCAGGTCATGTTCAAATGTAGAAAGGGAGGGAATAAGCTTGGCATAATGTGGACATGATGGACCATAAATACTGTCAAAATGTGAGTCTTTATATACGCAGGCATATTCACAATACAGTTCTATGACACAAACCTGTCCATCAAAATTATGGCAAAGATCACATCTTTCATGTTCTCATCTTGACCAGCCTGCTGCAGTCTAAAAACTAATGGTAGTGTCCATAATCTTGGACCATCTTTTCACATTGGCTTGGCCAATAACAGTCATGTGCCAAGCGAGCCTCCCGCTTTCACTGCAAACGGATTGCCAATCCTGGCAGCTTAAGCGAAGGCATTCTCCCGTTTTTCGGGCGATGACTTCACTGGCCGGCTGCGGCCACCGCCACCGTTTTTTTGTTGTGGCGATTGTGGGAGTGGACATTATGTAGCTGTCATAGAAGTAGATAGATCAGCTGTATGGGATAAACATTCCCCGTCATCGTCCCGCGAGCGCAGGTAACACGTTACAATAGTTAGGGGATAATAGCTAGGGGTACAGACTAAAACCCTTGTAAAAAAACGTAATTGTTGGTCTGGCTCCCTACCCCTCCGACAAGCTCCCACGCTTACGGCTAGACCGACCGACAAGCTTGGGAGCTAATGCCCCGGGTTTGTCTCTCTGGCCCCACGAGACACGGCACCGGCTGTACAGGGTATGCCCCAAGGTTTACGTTCCGCTAGCTCCCACGCTGGTGCGCCGTAAGACACGCTTTGGTTGCACGGACTCTCTGAATGCGAATATTACGTTCGATTTTTCATCATTATTTACAAATTGTATCAATAAACTGAATACATAAGTCTTTTTTTGTAAAATACTCGAGCTCATGAATAGTTGTAAAAAAAAAAGATTTAAATTTGGTTCAGTAATTTACTTTTATACGGCTGGAAGTAAAACTAACTCCGAAGATCACATGATTTATCCGAACCACTTTTTTGGTTCGGATAAATCGTTTTTTGAAAAATGCTCGAAAACGGCAAAATTTGATGGTTTCTTTTAGGAACCGTTCTTCTCCATTCCTGAAAGACCTTTGAAGTCATATGTTAGCCTATTGTGTAGCCCAAATAGCCCAACGAAGCCGGTGTGCACCTTTAAATTGAATTTGAATTGTCTCCTTTATTAACTTAAATTGAATTTGCTTTGGCCAGGTCTCCCAATTTGTGTATGTTTTTCGTGCATCAAACTTTGTTTGTGTGTCTGCGTGTGTTTTTGTTGTTGTCGCTGTTGTTTTGGGTCGGAGTGACACTCCCCTTTGGTGATAGTGTTTTATTTCACTGTTGACTTGCTCCTAGGCAGCCAGGCTTTTGTTTGTTTGTGTAATTTTTACGTGTACTTTTTATCGTAAATTTGCCTTTCTTGCTGTAGGGTGTATTTATATTCTTATATTGTACTTAATTTGTATCTGTTTGTATTTGGTGTATTTTGTATATGTCGTGATTGCCTGTCGTCATAAAATATCATTATTAAAACATTAATGCTGTCAGTAATAAGTATTGATAGGCCTTGTGTAGCTAGCTGTAGGCTAGCTCTGATACCCTCTCTTCTTAGTCAGGTCTCTTAAACCTAAGAGCTGAGACAGAAAATATGTTGAAGTTGTTACTGTTTGACTTATTTCTTGTTTAAACTTGTATATTATCACTTGCATAATGTGGCCTTTGGGTCAGAAATTATTGTTTTTAACAAATAAATCTAAACATAAAACCATCCACTCGTTTAAATATTTATAAGGACAATTTTTCAAAGACTATAGTAATCCTTTGACATCATGAATTGTTTTTTTATACATTGCATGATAACTTTTTTCTTTTACAATTTTCCCCTTTTCTCTCGACAGATTATGCCGATTCACAGCTGATTGATGACATCGGGGACGGGGAAAATGTCGGCCAAACGATTAAATTCACCAATCACCCGAGTGATAATGATGAAGATGAGGATGAAACAGAGGTCAGAGTTCACATGACACAGCACTTTACTGACTTTGCCAAACCCACACAATATTAATATAGTTAAATTATTATCACAATACCTATGTTATTATGATTATTATTATTATTTTCTGGTAATGAAACAAAGGATGCCTCAAAAGCGAAGTTGTAATCACTCAGAAGCCTGAGGAAGCCTGTCGACAAGGGTGCTTGCAGTGAACCAGAAACACTGAGGTTAACCCATCCCAGATAAGTGTTCCAGGCACTACCTATCCTAGTACATGGAACCTACAGCTTTAAGTCCCATCCTAAGGACAAAGCAATTATGGTAAAGTATCTTGCTCAAGGACATAAGCATCAGGACTAGCCAGGCCGGGATATTCGAACCCACACTCTGTGAATGACAGAGCTTGAATACGGTGTACTGGACCGTTTGGCCACGTCGCTTGAAAGGTTCAAACTGTTAATGATGGGTGTTGTTTTTTTTGTTTTGTTTTTTTCATTCTTGGTTTTGTAGCTTCTTTCTGGCCAGAAGAAGCAGCCATCGTTCTGGACCTTTGAGTACTACCAGCAGTTCTTTGACGTCGATACATCCCAAGTCTTATGGAGATTGGCCGGTTCATTCATGCCAAGGCCCTCAACGAACTATCTACAGACCCAGATCCGACCCAATCCAGACCTCTATGGTGAGTACAGTTTTCAAGGCATTTCATCCTGTTGAAGGCATGATATTCTTCCTACTTAAGTTTTTTTCCCGATTTGTTTGCCCTTAGAAAAAACAGTAAAATTGTGATTAAGTAGCCTGAAAAAGCTATTAAAGCCTACGTCATATGCATGTAGGTCAGCCCTTCTCAATAAAATGTTCCTATATTTGCCAAATGTTCCTATTTGTCATTTGTTTCTAAGTGCCAAATATTATGCCTGTTTTTAATACCTGTTGAATTTGCATACTTTTTGATGTGGATTTGCATATGAATGTATAGTTGCAAGTGTTTTTGTTTAATGCTTTCTGTTGTTTACTATTCCTTCTGCTTTTATGTGTATGTGTTATATTTTAAAACTTTTCTTACAACCATGTAGTTTTATTGTTGTAAAGTCTTCTTTCTGTTTTTTGATTTTTGGCTTCTCTTATATTGGTACATGTATGTATTTTACTATTTTATATTGTTACTGTTTGTATACTTGGCTTTTGTTTCCCATTGCCTGCAATGATGACCATGTTAACAATACAAAATATGTTAATAATAAGTTTTCCTTTGTACATTGTCTTTAATTCAATTGTTTAAAGAACACTTAGGCCTAATAGTAATGTGCTATTTTCTGTTATGTAGTATGATTTTTCCCATGTTTCACACAGTCCCAAATTTAATCAGTGGATTTTGACATGCAGCAAGACTGAGTCACCATTCCACCATTTTTTGTTACATTTTTTTTATGTTCATTTTGTATTAAAAAGGTCCGTTCTGGGTTTGTGCAACTCTGGTCTTCACTATTGCCATCAGTGGAGATATGGCTGACTACATCTCACATCGTAACGAATCTGAATATCACTGGCATGCTCACTTCTACAATGGTAGGTATATCTTATAAATTGTCACTGACGCCAAGAACTAACACCTTGTGTACAAAACCATATTTTTTTTAGTTTTCAGTTTTTTACATGTTTATACAACATTCGTCATGCCCTACACTTTCATGAAGTTTCAAAGCTTCAAGAGCTTTACTTTTTTAACTATAATAATTATGTATGGCAACATTTGCACGAAAGTGACAATCTTCGTTTTCATGAACTAGCACACAGGTTCCATTTATCAAATGCACGACGCGCACCATACTTAAATGTGAACAAAACAATTTCACGAACTGACACAATCCTTGTGTGAGAAGGACATGCGCGCACGCGCCCACAAGTTTGCATTGTAATACATTGGAATGTGTTAGTTCGTGAAAACGTAAATAGTCTATTTTGCTTCTTTTACGGTTTCACGAACTAACACACACCTTTTTTCCTTTATTGCTTGTTAATTTAGAATGCAAAACAGTCAAAAGCAGTATATTTATCAAGTTCAAAGCATCCAGAATCCACAATGAGAAAACCAGTTGAAAACACTCTGAAATTTTAAAGGATAGTGGCGTTTTAAAAAGCGTTCAGCTTTAGATGCTGTTTTCTCTGATTGCTACTTTTAACTGTGTGTGCTAGTTCGTGGTGTCAGTGACGAATTGTCTCCCAACAAATAGACAGATTTGTTAGCCCTCACTCTCCTGGCCCACTTGCCCACAGGCAACCTTAATCCTCCACTGTTCTCCACTGTGGTTGGCGAGACCTGGCATCATCTCTTGAAACTTCTTTCTGTTAGACGTTCGGTCTCTACATTAAGCCTCTTGTACAGATACTTTCATGGTGTGTGTGCAGAAGGCCTCTCACTTGTCCCTTCTGTACGCACCTTCACTCGCAGCTCACGCTTTGCCATATCTTCTCACCCCTTCACTGTGGGTTAGGGTTAAGCCACGCCCTTTAATGCATTGACCAATCACAGCCGCGGACATGTGACCAAAAGTTTGTTTTGTTTATGGCTCATGGCAGAGCAAAACACAAGTATTGTACCCTGCACCCATGTAGATGCCATTGATGGTTGATAGTGGATTGGTCTTTATGAAACCAAACTGTGTGCAGGGAATTTTCCAACTTCTTCCATCAATAACGCATCTAACTTTATTTTGTAATCTTGAAATTGTCTCGTTGCCAACTTTGAAGCATGAATTTAAGAAACCTTTTTTATCCCTAACAAATGATTTTTGCTTGATGATAGTCCCATTTAAATTCATAGAAACCGTTTTGAGTATGAAGTATAAATAGAGATAGCCGTGTTAGTTTAACAGATGAAATATTATACACATATGGACTGGCAATGAGGGAAATAGTGCACGCCTATGCAACCCGAGGGCCTGTGAGTGACCAGGAGAGGGTCCTAAATAGGACCCTCTCCTGGTCACTCACAGGCCCGAGGGGTGCATAAACGTGCACTATCTCCCGAATAATGGCAGTCCATATGTGTTTTATAACACACCTCAGTCATGTCAGTCAAAAATGTTGGTTAGAAGAGTAAATTGCGGTTTTTGGCCGGAGATTCTTCTCGATCCGCAGACGCCGTCGTTCTTTTGAGGGCGCTCTTTACCAGTCAATAGATTTGGGGTTTTTGAAACTATTTCCCGCTTTGCAAACTTTCCCCCAATGAAGCGCGTGCGGTGCAGATTTCATGCACTAGGCTATATTAGTTCACCCCACGCGACCATGTTTCAGCCAATCAGGATAAAGAACCAGGGAGAGGTGTGTTATAAAAAAACTTAGTGATAGCACTTAAAGAC
The DNA here is from genome assembly GCA_911728455.2 of Marthasterias glacialis. Taxonomy (NCBI): domain Eukaryota; kingdom Metazoa; phylum Echinodermata; class Asteroidea; order Forcipulatida; family Asteriidae; genus Marthasterias; species Marthasterias glacialis. Next base: position 18,619,754 of record OU452225.1, read on the forward strand.
TAATTAATAGTAAAAACTGCATGAAATTTCGTAGCAACAACTTCCGTCGCACCTGATGAAGTAGTTGTTGCAACGAAAGCTCATGAAGCTTTTTACTATTAGTTAGTCTTTCAGTACCATCACTAAGTTTTTATATTCGAGTATTAAATGTAAGTGTGGGAATCTCCACTGATGAGAAAAGCTGGGCCTAATTTCATGGTAATGCTGACCGTGGAACTCTGCGCTAACATCCCATAGAATCACTCTCTTTACAGGGCACTGTAAGCGCAGAATTATGTGGTAAGCAGCGAGATGACATTAGGCCCTTTTTTCTTACTTGATGTTACTTGACATGTTCCAAAGTAGGTCATATATCTATTATTTTAACAACTTGTTTCACTTCTGCTGCAAACTAAATATTACATTCTTGTTGCTACAGTTACCGTAGCTGGTGTTGCGATCTTCATGTATGCTTGGCTGGTACCCGCTGGCTTGTATGCATTCTTACATTGGCGTGGGAACCAGGCAGGATACACATTTCTGGAGTTGGCCTGCCTGTATGGATATTCCTTTACAATCTACATACCCATTTCGGTGAGTTCAAATTGCCAGTGGATTTTAATTAACGGGGACACTAGGTGGCAGCAGACTTCACAGGTAAATCCATCGTCCACGGATATGTGTGCATGACCAAAACTGTGTGAACAATGGAAATTTACATGGTCTGCTGCCACCTAGTGTTCCAAAGTGTACCATTAGTATTGATGATTTGTAACACTACCACAAGCTCTGCATTAAAATCTGAGGTTTTATTTTTTGTATTCAGTAACACGCTAAGCATGGCTCAGAGTCATCAAGCTAAAAAGCACACATTTGTTCAGCTCAAAAAATATTGCTAAGCAGAAATAGGTTAGCAGCCAGAATGCCATTTCATTTTCATTGTGATGACTGGTGCTTCTTTTTTAAACTTTAATTTACTTATATTTTACTTTAGCTATATTTAACAGCTGTATAAAATTGGGCCCAGGATGTTGGGGTACTTGTAGCCCATCGGCAAGGCCTTTGTGGCTTAGACATCTGTGTAGCCGCGAAGCCACGAGGGCCTTTTCCGACTTGTCAGGCAATTCTAATGTTTTTCTTTATTTCTCGATTTTTGCTACCCTAACAGGGTAGCAAAATTCCCAGCCAATCAGAAGCGATGGGGTCAGCATGCATTAACCTCATCCGCATTGTGATTGGCTAACCTTTCAGCGCTGTTCTTATTTGTTTTAAAAATTATGAATAATTTATGTTTGAAATTTAATGACTAATTCAACATAAAAAAACAAAAAACATCAAGTTGGAAAAGGCCCTTGTGGCTTCGCCACTCGATCGTGTGCGCTGACTTGTATTGGTCTTCACGGCTACATAGCTGTCTAAGCCACGAAGGCCTGGACGGAAGGCTATGGTACTTGCGCTTTCCCCTTATACTGTGGACTTTAGTTCCAATCCCACCTTCCTTTCGGGAGCCTGATATGTGCATTAGGTTTCAGACACTACCTGTTTACTTTGATTTTCTTCATCTAGGAGTCTTCCACCATGTCCACTTTTTTTAAGACGGGATCTGAAGTCAAATTAATTTTTGTGATGAGATGCACTCATTTTCTAATAGCAAGCATCCTTATTTAAAAATGGGAAAAAATTTACAAGTCTCCAACCTAAAGTATGGGGTTAACAAAGAAAAATTGGCTGGAGCAGGATTTGAACCTGCGACCCCCAGATTAATGTTACGTTATTTCTTGTACAGCTGTTGTGGGCCATAAACTATGACTGGCTACGATGGGTGCTGGTTGGGTTAGCCCTGGCCCTCTCTAGTACAGTGTTGCTGGTTTCTCTCTGGCCATCCATGAGAGGTGAAGATATGAAGACTTCTATCCCTGTCATGATTGTGCTGTTCCTACTTCACGCAGGACTTGCTGTGGGCTTCAAGGTAAATTTTAACCCCTTAACTTTCCTCAGCATCTGCAAGTACGGCCACGTTCGCACAAGGACCAGTTGTCGACAAGCGGCCTATATTAACTGGTACTCATGCTCAAAAACATGTGTTGGGTACCAGGCAATACTGAACTTTAGTTGACAAATGGTCCTTGTGTGAACTTGGCCTTAGTTGAGAATCTACATTCAACTGCTGGTTGTTTATGGTGGAACAGATGTGCACAAAACTATATGTGTACTGTGTAGGGCTTGCATTCACCACATGATATCATATTGCCAGCCGCCACAGTTTATCATTCAAAACCACACTGGATGGGACTGGAGGGTCAGACAGTAGGAGGCTTGACGGTGTATTGTGTAGATGCATTCACCACATGATATCATATTGCCAGCTGGCACAGTTTATCTATCATTCAAAACCAAAGTGGATGGTATTGAAGGGTCAGACAGTAAGAGGGTTGACTGTGTACTGTGTACATGTAGATGCATTCACCACATGATATCATGTTGCAGGCTGGCATAGTTTATCATTCAAAACCACAGTGGATGGTATTGAAGGGTCAGACAGTAAGAGGGTTGACTGTACTCATTCACATGATAGCATATTGCAAACTGGCATAGTTTATCTGGTAATGAAGGGTCAGATAGTAGGAAGGTTGACTGTGTACTGTGTATGCATTCACAACATGATGTCATATTGCAGGCTGGCATAGTTTGTCTACATGTATCATTCAAAACCACAGTGGAGGATATTGAAGGGTCAGACAGTAGGAGGGTTGACTGTGTACTGTGTAGATGCATTCACCACATGATATCTTACTGCAGGCTGGCATAGTTTATTATTCGAAACCACAGTGGATGGTATTGAATGGTCAGATAGGAGGAGGGTTGACTGTGTACTGTGTAGATGCATTCTAGTCACGGCCTTTGGCATGTACGCAATTTTATATGAAACTTTAGTATCACTCCATAGTGTAGGTCCCATTTGCCTTTTCTTTGTCTTTTCCATTTGTATTGAAAAAAATTATTAAAAAAAAAAAAAAAATCATCAACTGATGATATCCATGTATCTTACACATAATGTAAATCAGGGAAGGGCTTTCTCAAAGGCGTTTGTGTTTCTTCGTTGACATAATTTTAGTGAAAAAAATCATTGCATTGTAAAATACAGCTGTACCTAAACAGCAATCAAATGCCTGTGCCATCCACACGTGCCGACCGCCCGTACTAGTTGCCTTGAAATACACACCTTGTGAAATACACATTGGTTATCTTTTTAGGAACTTATGATAAACTGAAAGTCCTCACTTCATTGACAGTAGTAAAAAGGTCACTTTCTATGTCACTTTACGCCTCACAATGCATGCTGCAATCACTGCAAAAGTTGTGTGAAATTCTAACATTCGCGATAGAAAAAGTTGATGTTTGGGACGTACATGTAAGCCATCTTGAAAACACTGACTTTCCACTGGCTCCCTCGCATATCATGCACATCATGTACTGGTAGCACTGGTACCCGGCCCAATGCAAGTGCCTTCACGGTGTCGATACTACAATAATCGATGTTAACAATGTTTCGAATTCATTGTTCAAGAATGTTTACTACTGTACTACATGTACTTTTCTTGTTTGTATTGGTATCGATTTTGTTCACAACTGATTCTAGGAACAGAAAATTATCTTAATTTAAGTAACATACACTATTTTTGTTAGTTTTATGCGGACAATTTGAAAATCATAATATTAAACGGGTAATTCGTATTTTCGTAAAACATTGATAAATTTATAATAGTTATGAATTTTTCATAAAAGTTGGCAGCTATATATAATTCAAAACCACAGTGGATGGTATTGAAGGGTCAAATAGTAGGAGGGTTGACTGTACTGTGTAGATGCATTCACCACATGATATCATGTTGCAGGCTGGCATAGTTTGTAATTCAAAACCACAGTGGATGGTATTGAAGGGTCAGACAGTAGGAGGGTTGACTGTGTACTGTGTAGATGCTTTCACCTCATGATATGTATTGCAGGCTGGCATAGCTCACCTATCCGAAACCACAGTGGATGGTATTGAAGGGTCAGATAGTAGGAGGGTTGAGTGTGTACTGTGTATGCATTCACCACATGATATATTGCAGGCTGGCATAGATTATCTATCATTCGAAACCACAGTGGATGGTATTGAAGGGTCAGACAGTAGGAGGGTTGACTGTGTACTGTGTAGATGGCATAGCTTCATTTGAAACCACAGTGGATGTTTTTGTGTCCATTGACTTTGTGTCACAAAACACTTTTTTTGCGGAAATGGGTCATTCCATGAAGGTGGGACACAATTTGTGACATTCTTAAATAAGATAATTTTTGTTAGAAAAATTGTTGATTCTAATTTAATGTATGTTTATCAATCCTGACCTTTTATTTGGGTGTTGAAAGTATTTCAGAAAGTTGCAAATCCTTCCCACACCATCTTACCTGATATTTTTGCTAATATTCTTAATAATTCATGGTAACGATGTAACAGGGACACCATGCTTGTTACACACATTTTTTAATATTATGGAAGTAATAAACAAACAAATTTACAATGTTCAACAGAAACTTGATGCCAAATCCCTAAAAAAAATAACTGCCTTCATGGGTATTAAAGTACACATGGCTGAGAAAATTAAGGATGTATGTCACAATGTAACGGGGACACCAAATGTCACACCTATGGTGTCTCCATTACATCAGTGCAGGCACTGTATCACATTTATTGTACACCACAGTAATCAAGTAAAACCTTTTTATGATTCACGTTTGATGTTATTTGTACAAGCAAATTGTAAAGCGAGATTGACCAAGTAGACTAGTGAAGTGCTGAAAAAGCTTCATAGGTGGTAACGATGTAACAATGTCCCTATGGTTCCACCATGGAATGACCCAAATATGACCTTAATGCACAGACCTGATGATATTTGTGATAAATAGGCCGATTGCGAGACCAATGTTTACATGTCATCACGTGACCTATTGTGGGTAATACGTCATCTGAGTTGATGGCAAACTACGTGCAAATACATGCCGTGACCGCCAGAGTCACACCAAAAGTCGGCTCTTGGTAATAATATTGCAGTTACAAAGCCATTTTATTAAAGTTGTACATGTATGTTGTGACATTGATATTAATCACATTACTGTTTCATAAACTACCAGTATTCTACTACAAAAGAGGTTTATTTGGAGTTTTGCACTACCGGCGTCGGACGACTATGTAGCCACCAGCCTGTTATTTTGTTTGTAATGTAGGCCTAAATCACTGTAAAAAGGGTAAAGAATGTTGGAAAAGGGAGCATTTATGCCTAGCCTTGCGAAATTTCAAATAGGCAAAGGAATCACACAGTTTTGGAAGGCAATTTCTTTGGATGATTCAGCTTCAAAACTGTGAAATTCTTGTGTTGAAAAGTGTGTGATCACAGTCGTCTGGCCAAAACGTTCCGTCGTGCACTAGTACACATCGTGCACATTTACATGCTACTTGTACAATTTCCAAGACTTGCTGAAACTGTCCTTACTGGCTTTATTCAGCCACTCGAAGGTCTCTGGTACAAAATCTGGAATATTTTTCACAGATTTCGAGAAAGAAAAGCCTCAATCGAATAAAGAAATGCAACAATCATCATGTACCGTACCGCACTTTCCTATAGAGGACGACGTGTTTGTTTACATTTACTACCCACAATAGGTCACGTGATGCAGGTCGCGCAATTGGTCTATTTGATAATGAACAGTTGTTTTCATCCCGTTTTTTGTTCTTCTATTTCAGTTGTACTTCTTTCAGTTTTCTTTCCATGAGCCTGCTCCACCAGTAACGACGGCGGTTACCACAAAATTACTGCCTCACCTAATACCAACAACAACAAACAATTCTCACATCGCTAACGCTGCTACCTGAACAGCCTCCCTACTTCAAAATGATCCCCATCTGTATATCCACTTTTTCACGATAAATATGAAGGCGAGGTGGGTAAAATTCAAACCGTGCTTCTTAGTTTTAATACCAGCAAGGTAATCCTGTAGATCCACAAAGAACTTAATAGGCCATTTTTTTTTTCAAATATTACTTTTTCAAAGTTGTGTAGACAATGTCACCTTCTCTGTAAAAGATTGACCTTCAGAATTCCGGGCATTTCTCGGTAGGTAAGACAGTATGTTGTTTATTCGGGAAATTTGACATATGTACCGACTCCTGAAAAAAATGGGATAAAAACCATTCACTGCTATTTTCACAAAATGTCTGATTGAAATGTGTACATTTTGTGCCTGCAGGAAGGCCAGGCTCTGTGACTTCTTTTGTGTGAATATGATGAGTTGCTTTGTCTATAAAATATAGCCAAAAGTAAAGCCACGTACCCGTTTTCAAAAAACAAAACAAAACACAAGCACCCGAATGTGGTGTGATTTTTGCAGGTTAATTTTTGTAAGGTTGATAAATCTGGGTATTTATGTAGCGTGCTTACTCAATGGTATCACGACATTATAAAGAAACTATACTGATTGTTACACCACGGTGAGGGCTTTTTGGGAAGGAGGAATTATTGAATGACTACCACCTGAAAGTGGTAAGTGGCACTGTGGTGCAATTTGCTATCGCTGCTAGAAACACTGGGGCAATTTGCAGCCACTGACAGAAACACGGGTGCAATTGGCTGCCACCGACAGAAACACTGGGGCATTTTGCCGACACATTTTGCTGCCACTGCCCCCCTTCTCTGATTCAAAATAAGTGTCCTGGGTTCGGTTATGTGCACAAAGAACCTACGGCTTTATAATGTCCCATCCGCAATAAACGGCAACTACGGTGGAGTGTCTTGCTCAAGAATGAAAGTGCCGCTGCCAGGATTGGAACCCACACACTAACAACACCAGGACTTTGGTCCAGTATGAAGGCCATGTTTACAGGCAAATTGGGTTTTGGCTTTGAGCTGCGCCTAGTGTGGTAAATTTTTTCTACGCAGCCAAGTGGTTCACCGACCAATCATGTCAAGGAATTTGATAAAACCCCAGTGTGCCGTATGCGGTGTACGCAAAATACATAGTTGTGTGTTAAAATGATATATCATTGCCCGTGGCTGATTTTACACTGGGTGACATCAAGTGGGTACTATTTATACTAGACCACTCAGCCATGACACTTTTGGTCCTGGGTATTTTTGTCTCTGTAATTCATGCCGATGTTATGTGGTCACCACTTTATGTATTTACTGTCAAAATAATATTTATTGAATAACAAAAGCTTTGTACATTTTGCGCACAGACTACTTGGTTCATGATCTCAATGAAAGGTCTTGTTACTGATCTATGGCCATCTTTGAAACCTCAGCCTCAGCTTCAGCTTAGGCATCGTCGGCTTCTTTTAAGCACCATACCAAAAGTGTATGGATTCAAAATTACTGACGGAGCTCCAGCTGGAACTTTGACCCAAGCTGTCGTTTCAAAGAGAGCTTATGTTTCATTAAAAAACTCATACTGAACAGTATTTGCTAGTTTTCGGTTTCAGTCTTCCAATTTATTTCACTTAATTCTTAAACCATTTTTCTGAATGGTTTCGATAGCTTTAGGCTAATCTGTACAGTTGCTGTTTTTTTTTTTTAATTGTAGGCCTAAACTTTGTTTAACCGTTTAAGAATGACTTTTTTTTTTTCAATGTTGGAGAGACTACAGTTTTTTTTCAAGTTTCTGCATATGAAATAAGTAGCAGTTCCTTATGGCTATGTCGGTGTTGGGTAAATTTATATTTCATGTATACCCTGTTTGCTAAAGTATAATTTGTTTAATATGGGTTATTCTCAATACAGTGAGCCCTCTACAGTTCCCCCAGAGAGGCAATTTCCCCAAAAAGCGGTCGACTGAACAATCATCCTCTCAACTCAACATCGCATGGGTAATTTGGGACCTTTTAAATGGTCAACATGAATGTGACAAACATTCACTGGACTCATAAAAAATACCATCTAATGCTGTAAACACAGAAAAATAAACCTTGCTGCTTTGCACACTACGAATGAAGCTTTTCGACCTTTGCCCATGATGCATTGTAAAAATGGCCTCTCCTTGGCAAATTGTAGAGGGCCAACACCAAGCTTTTACCGTACATTCCAGTAGTAGAGGCTGTACCTTAAGGTCTTTGTTCTTGATAAACATGTGGCATGGGCGGGAATATGCCCCTGGATAAACTGATCATAAAACAGCCGTGTTGTAGTAAAGCCCTAAGCCTTAGTCTTTTAAAGCATGTGGAAAACACTGGTTGTCAACAAAGACCAGTATTCGTACTTTATGTGAACCAACTAAAAACTTGTCAACCTGTACCCATGACACACTGCGGAAATGGTCTATCCTTGTTACCGTACATTCCAGCAGTAGAGGTTGTACCTAGGTCTTTGTACTTGATAAACATGTGGCAAAGTCGTCAGAGTCACAAGAAAATAGTGAACATTTTTTTTTTTAAATGAGATGTTTACACTGTTTCCAAACATTGAGTTTTGGACTTGGAGATCAAAACTAATCGTTTTACTAATTTCTCAAAAACTAAAGCATTTCAAGATCAAGCCAAACTATTTGAAGGGCAGTTTCCACCATGACCATCTTTATACCATGTACATTGTGTGCAAATCTGTGAACATTTACGTTTTCACTCTTGCCAATGTTCTGCACACCATGAAGTTCATGTCAGTCGAAAACGGATATGCAACTTTGTTATTGCAAATTAAGAGTAAATTGTATTGCACAAAACTTTGCTTGGTGTTTTTCGGTTGGCGCTATAATTGGAAATTAGCTGATAATTTGCATACATGTACCTGGCATGTTGCCTGGGAAAGCTGACTTTAGTCAGAACTGAAGTACAATACTATGCAGCAGAATTCTTTGCTTTTTTGTCTTCTATTCAACTGAGTGTGATCACATTGAGGCTTGAAGGTTAAGTTAGTCGGTTCCCTTCTTGTTTGTAATGAGAACTATTCCTTACTGTTTATTGAACACTGGCAACGAGACAAAGTTGGTGGCAGCATTTCAAAGGTCAGATACAGCCTCTACATGAAATTTCTTGTATTTTTCTCTTGCATTGTACATACATGTAATAACAACTCAATAATCACATTGTAAATAGATCATTATAATTACTTCAAATTCATAATTGGATTTATTAAGGTCAATAGGGTGTGTTCATTATCCGTTAATCTTTAAGAGATTTTCCTCCCAAAATGGAGAATTTGAATTGGGGTTCTTGCTGATGATTTATTATAATAATAACTAGTTCTTATATAGTGCATTTCACAATAGCGTCTCAATGCGCTTTACATTAGTGTGCCCTGGTCATTGGGCCAATAACATTCCTGTAATCTTTCTCAGCTCCTTGGGGAGTATACAGTTCCGAGCTGCAATGGCGCTCTGAAGTCTTTTTAAACACAATATCAACCTCTACCCTCGCAGGTACCCATTTATACCCTGTGTGAAGAGAAGCAATTATAGTAAAGCATCTTGCTCAAGGACACAAGTGTCATGACCGGGATTCGAACCCACACCCCAATGACTTTTAACCCGAACTTTGAGTTCGGTACACTAGACCACTAGGCCATGACACGCCAACTTTATCATGGTGTCTGTACAATGATTGCAATGCGAAAAGACCTCATTATGTAAAGCACTTTTTTACCCTTGTAAAAATGTTCAGGGAAAAAAGATCAGTGATAGTTAATCTACTTTATTATGAGTTTTCCTTCAATCTTAATAATTCACTTGTACAGTTTCAGGTTTTAATTTGAGAAATAGTGTGCAATTCAGTAATGAGAAAACAATTTGTGTCCATCTTGTGATTTATTACATTGATGATGACTGTGACCTTAAACGGGCACTTAAGCCCTTTGCATTTTTGTTAACCACTGCTGAAAAGTGTTGAGAATATTGTCACAGTTGCATGGCACGGTCTTTGCCAAAACATTTTTTTTTCTCTGAATTTGACAGAAGCTGTTGTTTCAAAATGAAAAAACATGCACAAACTTTTGCATATGTCACAGAAAATGCATTTAATGTACATGCCAAATTGTTTGTACATGGCTGTTGACCGTGAGATAATGTCGTCACGCACACATGCTACTAGAAGTGCATTAAACATGTGCTATGAAACGCAACCCTGGATGGCCCTATGCATGCGTAGTGCTCATGCTCGTAGTGAACTCCAGCATGCCAGACCTCCCCCGTTGCTATAGAAACGTGACATCAGTGAGAAGGGTCTTGCTATATTTCATACAGCTGCTAAGCACAGGAAAACCTTGCTTAGCAGAAATAGGTTACCAGTCAAAATATCACGCAATGTAAATTGATCATGACTGGTTCCCTCCAACCGTTTGCAATTTCTGCTGAACAGCTTTGTCAAATCACAACCTGGAATAGATCTTTATCATGATGACACCATCTTTGTCAAGTCCCCTGTGTGCAATATTAACAATGCATACTAATTCAAAACTTTACCCAAAATGAACCAGACTAATTGCCCTTCCAGCCTCACTTTGGTTACACTGATTTAAATGGGAGTTAATACAAGATGGATGCCCCATGATAAAGGTCTATAGATATACACCCTAAATGTTAAAATGTCTACTTGAAGAATTGCAACATGATGTTCATTTATCTAGTCGACATATAGGGTTGTCGTAGACCATCTGGAGGTTGACTCGGGGACCAAAGAGTTCACGAATGTTGTCAATGCCGTACTTGATCATTGTTGGCCTGTTCAATAACAAAAATTGTAATTTTAGGTTGAACTCAAAACTCACTCGACTCCAACCTACCCCAATCAAACCACCATAACTCACCTGACCCCCAACCTACCCCCCATCAACCCATCCAAACTCACTTGAACCCCAACCTACCCCCATCAAACCACTTGATCTCACGTGACCCCCAACCTACTCCATCAAACCACCATAACTCTCTTGACTCCCAACCTACCCCCATCAAACCACCATAACTCTCTTGACCCCCAACCTACCCCCATCAAACCACCTTAACTCACCTGACCCCCAACCTACCCCCCATCAACCCATCCAAACTCACTTGAACCCCAACCTACCCCCATCAAACCACTTGATCTCACGTGACCCCCAACCTACTCCATCAAACCACCATAACTCTCTTGACCCCCAAACCTACCCCATCAAAAACCACCGTAATTCACTCGACCCCAACCTACCCCCATCAAACCACTTGAACTCACCTGACCCCCAACCTACCCCCATCAACCCATCCAAACTCACTTGACCCCCAACCTACCCCCATCAACCCACCTTAACTCACTTGACCCCCAACCTACCCCATCAACCCACCTTAACTCACTTGACCCCCAACCTACACCCATCAAACCACTTGATCTCACGTGACCCCTAACCTACTCCATCAAACCACCATAACTCTCTTGACTCCCAACCTACCCCCATCAAACCACCATAACTCTCTTGACCCCCAACCTACCCCCATCAAACCACCTTAACTCACCTGACCCCCAACCTACCCCCCATCAACCCATCCAAACTCACTCCACCCCTTCCTAACCCATTCAAACCACTTGAACTCACCCAAACCACTTGACCTCACCTGACCTCCAACCTACCCCATCTAAACTCACCTGACCCCCAACCTACTCCACCAAACTACCATAACTCACCTGACCCCCAAACTACTCCATCAAACCACCATAACTCACGTGACCCCCAACCTACCCCCATCAAACCAAATGAACTCACTTGACCCTCAACCTACCCCCATCAAACCACCGTAACTCATTCCACTCCTTCCTAACCCATTCAAACCACTTGAACTCACCCAAACCACTTGACCTCACCTGACCTCCAACCTACCCCCATCCAAACTCACCTGACCCCCAACCTACTCCATCAAACCACCATAACTCACCTGACCCCAACCTACTCCATCAAACCACCATACCACACCTGACCCCCAACCTACTCCATCAAACCACCATAACTCACCTGACCCCAACCTACTCCATCAAACCACCATACCACACCTGACCCCCAACCTACTCCATCAAACCACCATAACTCACCTGACCCCAACCTACTCCATCAAACCACCATACCACACCTGACCCCCAATCTACTCCATCAAACCACCATAACTCACCTGACCCCCAATCTACTCCATCAAACCACCATAACTCACCTGACCCCCAGCCTACCCCCATCAAACCACCTTAACTCACTTGACCCCCAACCTACCCCCATCAAACCACCATAACTCACCTTTCCAGTGACAAACCCCAAGCTATGACCACAACATCCTCTGGTAGACCCATTGGTAGAAGCATTTCTGGGCGGAAGACCCCAGAGTTGCCAATCTCTACCCACTTCTTAAGCCCCTCATGGTAGCTGAACACCTCCATACTGGGTTCGGTGTAGGGGTTGTAGGCTGGCTTAAAACGAAGTTTCTCAATACCTTTTGGGTTAGATAAAAGAACGTGGAGTTAGTGGAATTGAAATTTGACCAGATTCAAATGAATATTTGTGTGCGTGGAGCAATGCCCTTACATATGCTAAGTTGCATGGTACTTTACACAACCAAACATTGCTACCCCACAAGGTTTCTTGGGTTAAATACGTGTAATGCCATGCATTTTAAGTTGTGAACTACTTTTTTTCAAGAAACAACTACAGTCAAGGCATACACAAGTTCAAAGCCATCTGCCTTAACTTTATTTTAGTTACAACTTACAGTTTTTACAAAGGTCACTCTGAGGCCATGTGGTGTTTTTTGTAAACCAATACCAATGCATGAATCGGCCCACCAACACACGGTCTGAAAAATTGGCTGATTTTTTTCTGCCCAGGACACTTGTAGGGTGAAACTCACCAAGCTTTTTGAAGAAAGCGTGAAGGACCCCAATCAGGTCGGCCAGGGTCAGATTGTAGTCTGCTACGACGCCCTCTATCTGGTGAAACTCTGCCAGATGAGTGGCGTCAAGTGTCTCATTGCGGAACACGCGATCGATGGAGAAATATTTCACTGGTGTGAATTTTTCCTGTTGGGACAAAACAAAATTGTTATTACTTTGTTTCATAGTCTACATATTTGACGTTGTACTCAGCAACTTGAGGATGGGGCACGTTCTGCTCTGAACTTCTTCACCCTTACAAAATCCGACAACATTATGGTAAACTCGACACCCAAACTGTTGGACTCTGATTATGGTGGTATGCCTGATCCCATGTACAGCATGATCAGTTTACTAGTGCAGTCCTCGGTCCAGCAGAATCAAACAAAACATGCAGTTGGAATTTGATAAGTTGGGAGTGGTCAGGGTACAGATTCCTGATACAGAAACGGATATGTGGGATGGGTAAGGTGGGGTGAAGGTTGGGTAGTGGGTGATGGGAGGGGAAGAAAGGGAAGGGAAGTAGGAGTTTCCTCTCACCTGTTGGGCTAGCTTGTAGAGCATTCTTGCACTGACGGCCGTCGTGTGTGTTCTTAAGATGTTCTTCTTTGCCTCCTCAATCTTCCACTCAACTTTGTACCTATGAACATTTCAAGCAAACAAAAAAAAAACCTATAAAATATAACAAGGCCCTGGTTTCTCAGTTCGGATAAAAACTGAGGTTAAAGGCAAAGTATACTTTTGGTTTTTGGAACCGTACGTTTGCCTTAATGCTATATAATTGTAGATTGGTTTTTGGAACCGTACGTTTGCCTTAATGCTATATAATTGTAGATATATACCAAAAAACTAACCTGTGTAAATTTCATTTCAAAAGGTGGCAGCGTTTTTGAGATATCACCAAAAATATGGAGCGGTTGTGTTCACGCAGAAGAAGTATCCGTCATTGGAATACATGTACACATTCTGAGAAGCGTTACGGCCATAACGCTTCTCAGATTCAAGTTTTGGGGTGATAAAAAGTGATATATTTCTCCATAACTGCAGTACTTCGAAGTGAAACGTTTCTCAAAATGCATTATACTATCCAAAGCTGCTGTACTTTTAACCAAGTAAGTTTTTATTGCCAAAAATTTTCAGAGTCATTACCAAACGTATGCAATGCCTTTAACTTTCGGCAATTTATTTAGATGTCGAAATTTGGGAGTTATTTTACCCCTGTGATCCGTAGCCACCAACTGAGTGAACTTTCTTGACCCTTTCTAAGTAATCCATGGGGAATTCATGAGCAAATTCAGGATCTGAAATCAAATCAAAACAAAGAGTTGTAGAAAGATCTTGAAGTAAAATGGAACAACCTTTACTCAGATGTAATATGCTTAATTCTGTGTTTAAAAAATAACTATTCTGTACATACAAACTAACACTTAACAATAACAGCATAAAAGAGTGGTGAGGAAGGTCTCAAGCAGCCGTTTAAAAACTGGCAGGGTAGTGGCCATGTGATAAAGGACTGAGTCGAAGGTGAGGTTCTTTTATTACACAGCAACAACCTTGCAAGGTTTTAAACAGCCATTTAGAACCGAGGCACTTCTCTTTTACTCCAACTCATAAAGGCCACTTTTGTTACAAAGCGTACTAATGTAGCAAAATCCGTGGAACTTTTTAAAGGTTTTGCTTAAATTTATTTTTTGTATTCCTGTCACGTTCTCAGGCTCCATTTCACGAAGGGTGAAATTGCATGCGACCATACTAATGGACTAATAGAGTACCAATATGTAGTGATTGCGTTACACGTAGTTTAGCGTCCGCTCAAGTATAATTGCTGACTGTACACACTCGGCCGTGTCTTTGTCAGCCGTTTACACACCCCCATGTGACATGCTCTCGACCAATCAGAATGGATAAAGCTGTCTGGGGTATTTAGGAATAATTGCTTTAAAGGGTGTGCATTGGTACACTGGTAAAAGAAGAAAATTTGCCGATCAGCTGAAAAGTTGCATGCCTGACCTCTGCCTGACCCCTTGAATTTTATAAACGGAAATGGTAGAAGGTTACCTTTGATGAAGAAGGTATCTTGAATGTCCCGAGCAGGGTGCTGCTGAGGTTGGAACAGAGCATCAAAATTCCAGAAGGAACTCTCGATGAAGTTATTGGTTGGCATTTCAGTGAAGCTGTCAAGAGATGATTAGGAATTTTTTTAAATCAAAATATTTTTTTTTTTTTTTTTTTTTTAATTTAATAGAACCACATAATTTTCAACTTTTGAACAATGCATACTATATTTCAACTTATTTATGAAACAACTTTCCACAAACTTTTCAAGTTTCTGTCAAGCTGATTACTGAGTTTTAGGAGGAGCTCCCACCAAGAAGGCCAAAATCTTAATAAAATTCTTGAAGTTCCCAAAACCTTCAATAAATCAGAATTCATACGCATTATAAATACCCAAACCATTGTAATGCAATTTAACTGGCTTGTCTCGTGCTAAGCTTAGATTTTGGCTGGATCTGGGTTTTATAGTCAGGCATGAAGAGGTTGAGCTTACCCCATTTCTAAGAAGATCTGTCTGAACTGAGCTCGGACTTTGAGTAGTGGATGCAAATGACCGCTGGCTGGCATGACACCCAGGGCATCAAAGTTGTAGTCTTTGAACTTACGGTCTGTCCATGTTCCACTGCAAAAACAAAAAGACAGAAATGATAAAATTGATCAATCGATTGTTCAGTTGGTCCAATTTCATAGCTCTGCTTAACGCAAGATAAAATTGGCACTTACGGTGGCAGAAAAACCCTTAATGAAAGCATATTTCACAGGTTAACAAGGAATTTTTGAATGTGGTCGTCGTGTGTACTTCATTTACTAAGCACTCTTTGTTTATGCAGCTAGCACAGATATTTGATGCTTAACCCAGTAAGCTGAAAATGGTGACTTAGAAGCTGGTACTGGCTGCAAATATAAACAGTCAACGTAAACAGAAAATGTTTTACGAGTTTAATCTGAGTGATAATTGATACGAGTGAGACTTGGTACCAACCTGGCAATCATTTCTGGGGTGAGATCAGTTTCCAGTTTGCTGACAGACGTGCTGAACTCACTTCCCTTCATCACAAGGAAAGTGTTCACAGTCCTGTAGAAAACATAAGTACATAAATAAAAATTATGTCAAAAAATAAGAGGAAAAACTAATCACACATTACAAGTCACAGTATTTTTTCCCGTTCATGTTTTTGGAAATTGTTTTAAATCTCAAAAGGTTTGATTCGAAGACCTCTGAAAGTGCTCAAGAAAAAACACTTTGACAAACACCAGGTCATTTTTTTTTTTTTGGGGGGGGATGAAAAAACTGCAGCAGAACTTCATCTTTGAACTGCATTAATTGCTGAAATCTGCTTCTAAGGGACTCTGACTATCAAATTTTGAGGATGGCCAAGTGTCCTTTCCTGCCTTGGAATCGTAAACACGAGATAGATCAAGATATTCATTTCCCTATATGACAGAAACTGTACAGCGTTCAACTTTTTGAAGAATATCAGCTGTAAGTTATAATTACCCAGTCAGTTTCCCTTGTGGTTTTTTATACTTGATACTTAAAAAAAAGTTGCATCCCCTTAGGGTGATCCCCTTCCTGCTGCTTCCCTGGTTGTATTGTAAACTGGGTGTGATCCCTGACTATACGGTTGTATGACTTCTGACTGGCGCCCCGAACAAAAATATAGACAAAATAGGCGACTGCCAACATATGGCTAATTAGCTCACTTGGTAGAGCACCAGCATGTAAGCCTGGAGGTCACAGGTTCAAATCCAACTCTAGTCAATGTTTCTTTGTTCACCCCAAAGTTAAGAAGTATCAGTTTCACTTACACTTCCTGGACGAGTTTTCTCTTCTTCAGTTCTGACCTCTCTTTGTCCGTCAGCGACCCGATGTCACCTTTATGAACTTTCTTGAGTTGCTCTCTGACCTTATCCACAATGCTCGAAGCCTTAAAAAAAATTAAATGACGTTTGTGTAAGTTCTCTAGAGGGTTGTTAAAACCAGTGGTGATCTTCAAACTTGGGGGTTTTTTTTGAAAATGTTTTTTATTATAATTTGTCATGAATTTCGTCATGAAAAGTTATTAATGCCTGAGGATTTAATTTCTGCAGGCCTCAGGAAAGCACTGAGTATACGGTGTATGGTAAAACCAAAATATTATTCGAGATTCAAAATTCATATCAACTATGTTTTGGTGTATCTGTAAGCATCCCTTTGCTTTTAATAAATTATTTAAACTAATTTAAATAATACTTGTTTGAAAACTAATAAAACAAAACAATGCAAACTAACTGTCTTCAAACTAAACGTTACATCAGAAGCTAGAAAACTAAACGCGTCTTATAAACTGCACTTAAGTTTTAATTGTCTGGGGCCCATTATTGTGTATGCAAAATATGCAAAGTTATTAAGATATATCACTTTAGACTCTAGTCAGCAGGCCTCGAACTTAAGAAAAATGGGGGCTGGCCTTTGCTAGCCAAATGTTGTTCTACGTTAACACTCTTCTCCTTCTGATACAATTTGTTATTCTATATGTTTGGTTATGGGGTTTGTTTCAGTTTCGGAATAAAACTACAATACAATACAAAACAGTTAATTTGCATGTTAATTACATTTTTCCTGTTTACCTTTCTCATAATTCTGGGACCTCCTTCGGCAGTTTTGTTGACTTCCAACCATCCTGCTGACATAGCTTTGCTGAAACCAATCTTGGCATTGGGGATTTTTTTCTGTTTGAAAACGCGACAGATAAAATAAAATATGGACTGAAATACAATAGAGCACCTTCACTTAAATCGCAATAAATTTACAATTTTTAAAACAAGTTGTAATTTACAGCAAAAATTACTGCATCTTGTCAACATTCATAAGTAATGAATGTAAAAACTATGTGAAAAACGGTGTGAAGTGGTTGCAGTTCCAAAGATTTTGTACTACTGATTACTGACTGAAAAAACACCTAAAATACTAGGCCCAAAATAACTTAATAATCCTTACCATGAGTTCAGCCTGGAGTATACCGCCCTCTGATGGTACTGCTTCGTAGACAAGTGCCTCGTAGCTTCCACTCTCCACCATTTGTTTACCTTCCAGGGTCAACTCCCAATATTTATTGGTCTGTTGTTTACTTTCTATAACCTACCAATAAAAAAGAAATTGTGAACATTTTTCAAGGAAAACTTTAATGAAAAAAATTGCAAAAATGTCAAATCTGACCCACAATTATGGTTAGTACGACCGATAATGTCAAAATTAAAAAAAAAGGAGTACAGCACCCCGGTTACTGGGTCTAGGATTAACCCAGCTACTACTAGCTACGCATGGTGCGCGCTGGCGGTCACATCAGTTTGACAAAGACAGCAGCAAGTGGGCGCGTGCGCAGTATATGGGCGAGAGTTCGTCTTTCCATGCACAGCCACAGGCCTGCTTTAATCAAGACAACACAGCCCCTTTAATTAATATTTAATAAGATTGTTAATTCAGTAATTAAAGTAAACAATCATTCCAAATAATTATCCCTTTTTAGAAAATGTGGGTAGGATACAAGACTTAGTAACTGGCGCGCTGTACTCCTTTTTTTGAGATATTGACATTAGCGGTCGTACGACCGATAAATAATCATAAATGTCAAAATCTCAAAAAGGAGTAGGGCCTACAGCGCCCAGGTTACTGGGTAGACTAGGTAGGATACGCCACTTTTGTCAAGAAAACTTGTAAATGTTTTTAAAGGAGTATTTTATTGAAAACACTGACATGTTGAGCATAATAACACTTTTTTAAAACAGATTTTAGAAAAAAATGATGCAATCAATCGGGCTCAACACAATAACTCGGTCGTTGTTGTTCGAACTCGGAGTCGTGTGTGTTTTGAGCTCAGTCATCCACTTAAAAACAACGCATATGTTATCTAAATCGATGATCTTCCAAATTACATTTCCTAATGCCTGCAAACTCTTGACAGCCCCAACAATCTGCTGGTGATCTCTCTCCAATAACTTGGCAAGTACGTCCGTCGAAATCTGGCCATCTTTTTCAACACGTTGTAGAATGGACTCGCCCAGTGAATCCGCCATCTTGAATGTTATGACTTTTTTATGTAACTATTTTATGCACGAGTAAAAACAAGAATAGTTGCATAAATCAGCCGTCTGTAAGTGCCTATGTCCTCTTGCAATAAATATAAATAAGCAAGTTAAAACAAATAACTTTTAAAATGCATTTATAACAATATTATTTAGAATACATATTATTAGTACAATTTTTATAAATAATGAATTAATATTTGTTTTACTGATTGTATTTTATCACTTTATATTGCATTTTTTACTGTGTCATGCGTGACCAGTCCACGCGTCCATGGCAATCTGTGACGCTCATTGGTCAACAATGAACAGTTTACCTGTGTCAATTTACTTAATTGATTGGATCCGCCATTGAAATGATTGACATAACATTGACAATGATCAAGTGTGTTATTTTAGAAAGAATGAAATGAACTACGGAAAAGGTATGTGTTTTTTAATTTTAGGTTGTACATCAATTTAAAATTAACTTAAAATATTAATCAACCTCACATTGCAACTGCATTGAAGACTGGTGATTCTTCCCTCTTGTTATGCACCTGTTGCTCGCTTTTTGCTCTCGGTTCTTTCGCATCACTCATGACTAAAGTAAAGTATGAGCCTCATCTTGCTCATCATGGTTAACTACAGGGTCATACTAATCAGCGTCAACTCGACGATTTCATGACAACTCAAGACAACTCCACGACAACTTAATTCAGCAAACGAAAACTACCTTGAAGAATGAAACACGATTTCTTTGCCAGAATGTATTAAGTAATATAGGTCTCTGGTCATCATTTTTCTCACAAAAGAGACTCTTAATTTCCAAAAAAGAAATGTTTTTTTTTCAGTGAAATTAACCTGTTTTTCCGTCCGCATTTCTATGCAAATGTGAAGCTACTGCGCTTGCGTATCATTTTACTACTGGGGGTAAAGGGGAGAGAAAAGAAATGACTCGCGCAAACATTGCCTTGTCTTTCATTTTCCAATCTTTTTGTTCTTTAATGTTTCAAATAATATTTTCTTTATTAGAGTATCTTATTTGTAATTTATTATTTATTTTTATTATTATTTTGCTAATTGTTCTGTCCAGTTTCGATGCGCAAGCGCAGTAGCTTCACATTTGCTCAAAAACACGGACGGAAAAATGGGTTAATTTCACTGAAAAAATTAATTACCCTCTTGGAAATTAAGTCTCTTTTGTGAGAAAAATGATGACAAGACCTATTATTTAATACATTCTGGCAAAGAAATAATGTTTTAAGGTATTTTTCGCTTGCTGACTTAAGTTGTCGTGAAATCGTCGAGTTGATGCTAATTAGTACGATCGTTAAATACATGTATTATAGGGCCTACTCAGACTCCATCAAAATAACACAGTACATTTGTTCCATTTAAATTCAGTGACTAAATGCCACGACTGAAATTTTTTTTTTTATTCAAAGAGAACACCGGATAATTTTGACATGAAATTTGGAATGCACATTCATTCAGGGTCGTACTAATTTAGCATCAACTCAACGATTTCACGACAACTCCACGACAACTTAAATCAGCAAGCGAAAACTACCTTGAAACATGATTTCTTTGCCAGAATGTATAATAATAGGTCTGGTCATCATTTTTCTCACAAAATAGACTTAATTTCCAAGAAGGAAATTATTTTTTTCAGTGAAATTAACCTGTTTTTCCGTCCGCGTTTCTGTGCAAATGTGAAGCTACTGGGCTTGCGCATTGACACCGGACCGTATCATTTTACCAGTAAGGGGGAGAGATATGTCCAAACAATGGGAGAACAAAGAGAAGTCTTCAGTTTACACCATACACAAACATGTGTGGGTGTGTGTGAGTTTGTTTAGGCATTCAAACCGGGGACTTATAACAAAAGAGGACAATAAAGTCCCCGGTTGGAAAAGGTCCCCAGTTGGAAATCTTGTTCAAAACCAATGGGAGCTGTTGCTAAAAAGTTAGTACAAACAAAAGAGGAACAATAGGAGGTCCCCGAGGTAAATACACACTTGTGTTTGTGTTTGTATGTTAATATCAAACGTCGTGAAAAAGGGTACCAGTTTCATCATCAACCTCAACAAACATTGAAAAAAATCCGTTCAGAATTGATCGAGATATAAACAAAAAACTACCAAGAATCTTATTAAAAGTTAACTCAAGATTTGTCAAAAAAGCTTTATTTATATATAAGCATTATTTATAAATAAATTATTTATTAAAATAACCATTATTGATAAATAGGCATTATTTA
This sequence comes from Marthasterias glacialis, assembly GCA_911728455.2. Taxonomy (NCBI): domain Eukaryota; kingdom Metazoa; phylum Echinodermata; class Asteroidea; order Forcipulatida; family Asteriidae; genus Marthasterias; species Marthasterias glacialis. The sequence goes on from OU452225.1 coordinate 18,640,996, forward strand.
TGAATAAATTATTTATTAAAGTATCCATTATTTATAGAGAGCATTCTTTATAAATAAGCATTATTTATTTATATAAGCAGTATTTATTTATGTGAGCAGTATTTATTTATATAAGCATTATTTATAAATAAACATTTATAAATTAGCATTATTTATTAAAATAAGCATTATTTATTTAAATAAGCATTATTTATAATAAGCATTATTTCTAAATAAGCATTATTTATTTAAATAAGCATTATTTATTTAAATAACCATTATTTTTTTAGATAAAAATTATTTTTTTTAAATCAGCATCATTGATAAATATGCATTATTTATTTAAATAACCATTATTTATAAATAAGCATTATGTATTTAAATAACCATTATTTATAATTAACCATTATTTATTTAAATAACCGTTCTTTATAAATAAGCATTTTTTATTTTAATAACCATTATTTATAAATACATGTCAGCAGTTAAGTTGTAGCATTTAATACTTTTTAAAGTGTTTACTGAAACAATCATTATGAACAAAAAGAAAAACAAGTCAGGAAAATGATATTGATTTTATTACATCTTCTGGAAATAATTATCACCGAAAGATAAATTTAATATAAAAATGTATCATTTGGATTTGTAAATGCTGTTTGTGGGTTAAATTAAATGAATAATGAATAGTTAATGTTTTTTTTTTGCTCCCCCCCAAGGATAACGATGGATGTGTTGATATTAAAGTGAATTGGACCTTCTTGAATAAGCTGCAGCCATGCCATCGACAGATCACCTATTGCAGATGGAGGAGGAGGAAGATGCCTTGCCTCTGCTGCCTCTCAACAGGGCCTCGGATACCAGGCAGTCATTTGGGGCACTACGCCAAAAACAACGGGCGCGCAAAGTCAACGCCAATGTCACAGAGGCGGATTTCATGATGGAGGAGCACGGGTACGATGCTGACGAATTAGAAAATCAGTTCATGACAAACTTCTCCCAGAAGCAGAAGCGCCGCACAATGCTGGTCCTCCACGATGCTACTTTCCTCGTCCTGGATTTCCTCCAGTTCTACGCATTACTGATCGCCATATCATTGCGCTGGCCCTGGCCGTACAACTGGCTGTATCCCAACCGCTTCGTCTTTCTCTTCAACCTTGATTTGTGGGAATTTTTCAAGATGAACACCCCCGACGTTTACAGTTCAGCAAGAAATGGTTTCATCGCCAGTTCGCTGATTGGATTTGACTACCGCTGGTACGCCCTCGCCTGGGGTTTATTCATCTTTTTGATGATAACCATTTATATCATTTTGTACATCGCCATGAACTATCAGAAGAGGTACAACCTCCTCTTGCAGATCGCTAGACTACAGAGGGCGTACATTATCATGTGTCAGATTCTGGCGATGCCGATTGGTGTGATGATGGCAAAGCTCTTCCACTGCAACACTGACGACAACATGGATGTCCACAACGAGACGCCCTGCGCAGGTGGGGAACACCTGGCCTACATCATCGTCCCGTTAGCCGTCTATGTCGGTCTCTTCATCATGCTGCCCATCTGGCTCATCATGAAGACCAGGACGCAGATCTTTAGCAACCGATCGGAACGTCATGAAGGATTCCTACAACTCAAAGAGATGGAGTATGCACATGGCCTGGACATCATCTGGGCTGTCAAGTTGTATCATCTCTTCTCTTCCTTTCGTCTCATCTGGTGCTACTACCGTCCCATCATGTTCTTCTTTAAGTTCGTCCTTCTTGGGGCATATGCAGCCCTCCTCTGGTACCCCATGTGGCAGATGGTTGTATTCCTTGTCGCCGTGTGCCTCATGTTTCTGGTGATTTTAATCAGACGCCCTTTTCGAATGACATCCTTCAATGTGTGCATCATGATCAATTTCTTCTGCATGCTCTGCTTCACTGTCATGGGTCTGCTGCAGAATCTCTTTGATACAAGTTCGGTCTTCTTCCAAGCCGAGTACCTGTTCTCAGAGCTTCTTGCAATCGGATTCTTCTGGGTTGGCTTCACCGTTGTATGGATCGTGTACGTCTTGCTGCGTTACTTCGGCATCCTCTGTAAACGCACACAGTTCTGGCCGGAGATGGTCAGCAGTGACTTCAACAAGTTGAGCCATGAAACCCGCAAGTACATGAAAGCTCTCCTGAAGGGTCGCATCGTTTTGGAGCACTCCCTATCAACCTTCCCGCTGTTCAGCCCGGTGCACGAGGTCTCTCGGCAGATCCAGATTATCAACGCCTACTGCAGGGAGGCGGAGTTTCTCGGTGACCCCATCCACGACACGCTGTGGGATCTGCTTGATGAGCTCATCGAGGCTCATGCTCATCTAGCTCCCATCTCGCTCTTCTCCGAGTCGGTCAAATCATCGGTTCGAGAGACGGCGCGGGAGTTCATGAAGTTGATGCCGTCCTTCAAGAAACGGTTAGCTCAGAGGGAGTACGACTTCATCCTGATGACGCCCATGAAGCGGAGGATGCTTCTTAAAATGTTTACATTGGGTAAGGGTCAATGAGGATTAAAAGATGAGGATTTTTTGTAACAGATGAACAAAGTCTTGGCTTAGTTTGTTTCTAAGCCAAATGGATATTTTCACTTAAAGATGCCTTATTTTGTGGATGGGTGCATTTTTAGATGCTATTTTAAAGCCCTGCGTAGGCCTACTTGCTCTTCAGTTTGCATTTCTTTTAAAATGGTCATGAATAAAATAAGATGGGATGGACAGTAAAAATTGAAGAAAAAAACAAACCAGAAACAGGTTTTGATATCCCTGCCAGGCCTTGCGCTTAAGCTTTTTGTAAAGTAAATTGCCCCCAAATTTTAAACCTGTATTGTCATAAATGTATCTTCCTGATACTAATGGTAGCGATCACAACCAATCCAATGGTCAAATGAAGTTAACATTCACACACTAAAAAAATAAATTTACACATTTCTAAAATTTATTAATCACATCTGAAAATGAAGAAGTATGGGCATTATAAACAAGTAAGTTGCACAGTTTTGAGTAGCCCACAGGGCAAGTTGAGAAGTGGTGTTTACTAGCCCAATAACAGTTTTTACTAGACAATGTACGCCGGGCTAGTGTCGAGCGTGAGCCCTGACAGCTTTCTAAATCAGTTTATCACTATCCACGGGCAGAAATTATGAATGTCTTATTCATTATTTTCTTTGCAGGAGTTTTTGTGAATGGCAAATTGAACAAATCTCGACCAGTGGACCAGACAGACACTGTCCAAAAGCTATACAACCCCAAGGAATCTCTGGTTCTCCAGCAAAGACGAATTGAAGGTGAGTTTGGTAATTGGTGGTGTCTATCGATAGTTCCCACTTTGATGTCACACTGTGTAAAGTCTGTCATATTTGCACACAACTATGGGATATGCATAGAAATCACATTCAGTACGAGGGAGTTCTATCAAACAGCAAACAAAAATCACGGTGCATTAAAGAGAATCTTTCTTCTCTTGGCTTTGTCAAGTCAAGGTTTCTTGGTGCCAGCTGTATACTCTCAAAGAAAAATGATTGCAGCAATTCAAAGAAAATAATCCCGTCAGGCTGGGCGGGAAAAAATGGAAGACTCTCGATGGCAACTGGTTAAAAGTTCCAAGCATGACCCTATGATAATTCCCGCTAACATATTACAGTTTGTTGCATTGGGGTGGTTTGGCTGGCTCAGTGACTAGGTTAAACTAACATCATTGTAAAGAAAGCGTTCTTGTCTTTCCAAAAGGGGATGATGGTTTTTACGAAGACATTCATGAGGCGACGGAAGACATGGGACCAAGCGGACTGCGCCTGAAGCAGCAGTACCAGGCCAAGACGATGAGAAAACCGATCCTTGAAGAGATGAGCGAAGAAGAAGAGGAAGACCCTAATAAGGAGGAGGATAGAATGGGATGGATGCGAGAAAGCTCCTCCCGAGCAGAGGTAGATTGATTTCATCTATTTCAACAAGTTCAATTTGAACATATTAAAATAAATGACAAACTGTAGTTGATGATATAAAGAAATAGATAACAAAGAATAAATGAACATAGTAGTTCTGAGGAAGATGTAAGAAGTTCGGGGACTTTTGAACATTCCCTTTTAATACCCTGTCAAACTGTACCTACCCCCCATATACTAATTAATATTTAACAAATAATTATAAAGAAGATAAGATGTAGCGATGAATGAAAGGGGGTAAAAAGAAAAACATTGATTAACTGGAATAGTTACCTAGAATAGTTACCTTGACTTAAGGTACAATGATTTCAAACCAATAAGAGACTTGGCTTCAGAGACAGGCAGGTTGTTCCAGAGTTTGCAACCTTTGTAGTAAAATGCTTTGCTGTAGGGCCGTGGTTTTACACTTGACTTGAGTGTATTCTACTAAGTTATAACAAACTCATCTTGATAATAATAATAATAATAATATGCACATTTCTATAGCGCCAAAACCGTTAGGGTGACTAATGCTCCCATGCGCTTAACATTAAAATACTATTTGATAGATTTGATCAATTAAATTGTTTGCGTTACCTGCCGCCAATAATACTGGATTCGAACTGGCCCCTAGTGGTTAAGACATCTGCTCTAGTCATGCGGGAGTCATGGGTTCGAATCCCACCCGAGTTGCCTGTGGATTTTTTTCACAGGACTCGAAAGCACTGAGTATACAGTGCTTACACACATCGGTGAAAGGCAAATTGAAATTTATATTAAAATACTAGATACAAAGATTACAAAATTAAAAACTAAGAAGTATTCAATTCAGAAGTATAAAACACCAAAAATCAGTAGATGTACAATAATCAAATGTTATGGTAAAAAAGAAACATCCAGTAAACGTAAAAGGTGACTGAGGCATAGTGGCAGTAAGTAACATAAAATGTTGTACTGATAAAAACCTAACTGCAGTAAGCTTTACGAAAAAGATGTGTCTTAAGCCGAGATTTAAAATTGCTAAGAGACTTTGTCTCTCTTAGGTTGACATCAAGCTGGTTCCATAGACTAGAGGCAATTGTAGAAAAAGCTCTGTCCACAGTCTAGTCTGTATGCCTTTGTAATCTGGTTTTGTCGGATGAGGAACGAGTTGACCTTCATGACATTGAATTTGTGGTACATAGTAATTCACATAGATAAAGTGTGACGGCATAGTGTCGTGTTAAGGTGTGCTTAGACACTGCAGGATGAAGGCCGGGGCATGTTGCCTGGGACGTAGCGACCAGGAGAGTGTAGCAGGATGTGACATCCGAAAAACAATTTCTCAGTCGTCATTTTGAGCCCCTGTCACCCTGTTGGCAAATGGAGCCCCACATCAAGGACATCCAGTCTAAAATAAAGTCATTTTGTCAACTAAAAATCAGTATTGTTCCTTTGAGCAAATTATCTTGCAAAAAAGAGAAAAAGAGGTTTACTTTTACATCATTTAATACAGTGGGGTTGCATGCTAGTCTGTGTTAAAAAAGTTGAGAACACTGGAAGTCGACAAACTTTCTTCTGTACACCCCCAGAAAAAATAGGTCAGTCGACAAATTGGCTTCCATGTAGGCTATCCTCTCAAACAAAAACGCCTTTGCCACACCCCTGGATATTATACAAACACTGAGTGGCTCAGAGTGCAGTGGGAGGAATATTTTCGCTCGGTAAAATTTGGACTGTTCCATTTCACTCTGCGAATCCCGTTTCACGAATTAAAGCCACTCAATATTTGTTTTATATAACTGAAATATAGATCCTTCGTTTTTGAATTGTTTTCACAATAAACACAAAATCAAAATAAACGTGGTTCCTTGTCCATCCCACACTCTGAACACACATTCTAAACATTGTGGATGACTCCATCCATGTAGACACAGACGCGCTATTTTCTGTATTCCACGGGCACATGATCACAAATTTATCTTCAAGCAAACTTGACGCGTGCAGCTTAGAATAGCGCAAAATGCAGAGGCAGAACAGCGCAATATGCGGGGTATGTTAATATTACAACTTTTTACACAGGTGCTCCTTTGTTTTAGCAGCGGTGATCTACCGCTCAAAATCATTGGGAACAAGGATGATCTTAACGGTTGAATAGGAAATACTATTCCCCATGGGCGAATAGGACTTTTTGATCCCTGATGTGTATGGGAGTAATGTTGAATGTCATGTGATCTAAGTTCCACCAATCAAATGACAAGGATCTGTAGGCCAGTTATATAACACCAAATATCTCCATTTCTAGCTCACAAATGAAAATGCAAATGTCCATTTTTGTTGTTGTTTCAGAGTGACTTTATGTCGTCGATTAATGATCGAGATGCAGAGGAGCTATCCGACATGATGGCAGGCATCCCCAGCAGACCTGCAAGCATGGCCAGGTAAAAGTTACAACCGATTCACACTCCTACCAGACTCTATTTTCCGAGACTTTTTCGCGTGTACTTTTTTGTCGGCCATTTTTTTGTTTCAAATGTATTTCTTCTTGAAACTACGGCTTAGGATCGGGAAAGACTCCGTCCGCCTGTTTGAAGCCTCGTACAAAAAGCCCATGAGGCTACAAGGGTAAAACAGTCTGCTACCTTTTTGGCACAATAAGAATCTGCATTTGCAATTGCAAATTGCACACAGGGTACATGACATAGACGGTGGGAGCATTGAAAAGACCTGTTGTTTATTTGGGGGATGATGCCCTCATGGTATTTTATTAACATTTTTTCCCATTTCAAAATTCTTGTTTAAAGTTGTTGGTTGGTCTTTGTTTTATTCTGTGTTTGAATTAAACTTTTTAAGAATAATTTCTAAACAGTGCCGAGTATACAGTGCTTAACACACATCGGTGTATGGGCAAAAACACAAAGAATATTCTTATCCCTGATGCAAAATTAACATCTATTATAATGGTTGCGGTACCCGCTGCTAATAGGATTCCAACTGCCTCTAGCTGCCAGTAATCTCGGTAGTCTAGTTGATAAGACATGCTCTAGAATGGCAGGGGTTCGTGGCCTCGAATCCCCCCGTGAGGTATTTTTTCACAGGACTCGGGGAAAGTGCTGAACACACAGCAAAAACACAAATAATACAATTTGAATTTGTTTTTTGGCATTAACAAAATACTTAACTAACTTTGACCGTTTTAAATATGTTGCTTTTTCAATCGTCTGCGTAGAGTCATCTACGATGAACATTCAGTATAAGAGGTAAATTTACTTGAACACTTGAAAAAGTGTGTGTCACTCTCAGCACAAAGTTTAAAAAATAAATAAAAAATACACTTTCTGCGCACATCACATGTTAAAAACTATCACCATATTTTATCTGATTGCATAATTTGCATCACATGTTTTTTCATAGAAAAAAAAAACCCTCAAAAACTACGCAGCATTTATTTTCCTAATAGAGTCTGTGTACTTCATGTCTCTTTTGTTGTAACAAATCGTCAGTGGCAAGTTCCCTTATCAACTGGTTATTTTCTTTTCTGGTTTTACTTAAAAAAACATCCTGTCCATTATGGACCGATCCATTAAGCCCCACCTACCATAGCAACTGCCCAGCAACAGCACATGGTGTGAATTTCTTGCCACGATCGCAGCGGTGGTCCTCGAATGATTCAGTGTTTTGAGAAAATAAAAGCAAAACATTTGTTAATGGCCTCACATTTCAACCCTTGCAGAGTCTTTCTCAAAGCCTTTGAGAAAGATTCTGCTAGGGCCGAAACGTGAGGCCATTTAAACAGATTGAGTATTTTCTACGAAACCAACCAACTACATGTATACCATATCTATAGGCCTTAATTAAGGGCACCAGTCTATTCTGGACAAGAAAACAACAATAAAATGGCCAGTTGATGATAATTTTGATTTTGCCACTGTTGTAATCATTCCTCAAGATTCTAAACATCATCAGTGTGTCAGTGAACTTTCATTTCATGCAAAACTGCAAAATAGTGTTTAAAATTTCAACACTTACATGTAACTCTGGCCAGTTGCGTAGAAATGTTTTTTATCATGAAAGATTTACCCAGTATAAAAATACGTAATTTAAGATGCATATACATTTTTGTCTTTGAAATTGCCTGAAATTTGCCTGTTGATTGATTCACAGCTATGAATAAAACCGTTTTTTTTACATCATGCTTTCATTTTCTTAAATATCTGCAAATAAATTCATTGATATTTTCTCCAAGCAATGATCTTTTCCAATGTCCTATCCTATTCGAGATTTAAACTTTCGAACATACCACAGTACAGTGTGCAAAGTCATATGCCAAATATTTACAGCTTTGTGTTTTGTACACGTTTTGATTGAAGAGAGCAAACATACCACAGTTTTGTGAACACAGTTTTTTGAACAATATCAACACTGTACCTTATCTTGATTAAAAGAGAGTGAAGCATTCCACCAGAAATATTGCTAACAGCAATGCTTTACATCATATTATGCTATTATTTAATAGTGAGGAATGCAAAATCTTAAAAAACTTTAACCTCGGGGTTTCCCAAGGTACAACGTGGTTACACAGGTTTAAACCTTAGTTACCACTCGTGTAACTTTGTACTCCCAAGGGTTTCCCAAGGTACAACGTGGTTACACAGGTTTAAACCTGAGCTACCACTCGTGTAACTTTGTACTCCCATGGGTTTCCCAAGGTACAATGTGGTTACACAGGTTTAAACCTGAGTTACCACTCCTGTAACTTTGTACTCCCAAGGGTTTCCCAAGGTACAACGTGGTTACACAGGTTTAAACCTGAGTTACCACTCCTGTAACTTTGTACTCCCAAGGGTTTCCCAAGGTAAAATGTGGTTACACAGGTTTAAACCTGAGTTACCACTCCTGTAACTTTGTACTCCCAAGGGTTTCCCAAGGTACAATGTGGTTACACAGGTTTAAACCTGAGTTACCACTCGTGTAACTTTGTATTCCCATGGGTTTCCCAAGGTACAACGTGGTTACACAGGTTTAAATCTGAGTTACCACTCATGTAACTTTGTACTCCCAAGGGTTTCTCAAGGTACAATGTGGTTACACAGGTTTAAATCTGAGTTACCACTCCTGTAACTTTGTACTCCCAAGGGTTTCCCAAGGTACAATGTGGTTACACAGGTTTAAACTCCAGTTACCACTCGTGTAACTTTGTACTCCCAAGGGTTTCCCAAGGTACAATGTGGTTACACAGGTTTAAACCTGAGTTACCACTTGTGTAACTTTGTACTCCCAGGGGTTTCTCAAGGTACAATGTGGTTACACAGGTTTAAACTCCAGTTACCACTTGTGTAACTTTGTACTCCCATGGGTTTCCCAAGGTACAATGTGGTTACACAGGTTTAAATCTGAGTTACCACTCGTGTAACTTTGTACTCCCAAGGGTTTCCCAAGGTACAATGTGGTTACACAGGTTTAAACTCCAGTTACCACTCGTGTAACTTTGTACTCCCAAGGGTTTCCCAAGGTACAATGTGGTTACACAGGTTTAAATCTGAGTTACCACTCATCATACCAATGCCATAAATTTTTTTAAAAAGCCGACAGCCCCAGCAAATTTGACTGACTTCTGTGCCAACTACTTCTGTGGATCTAGGCTGGATCCAGACCCCATTACCCCACACCATTTATGACTTCATGCTTGCATTCATGAGAAGTGCCGCCAACTTTTGGTCCTCTGCCTTCTACTTATGACTCTTTTTAAATAAAACTCTGCAATGCTGTACTGTTTTCTGCGGGTTGAGTTTAAAATATTTTATAAATCAATTTGATTTATTTGTCCCTTAATCAGCGTGGGATCTCGTCCAGGCTCTTCCAGACATCGCCCACCGTCATCAGCAACCTCAAGGAAATCCCGTCAAACTCGCAGAGGAAGTGAAGGCAGGAAGTCCACACACCACATCCAAGAGGAGCATGAATAGGATGGAGATGACGCTGTATAAAGTCTTAAAGACTCAAGACACAGTAACTCCTAATTTTGAGACCATCATTTCTGTAAATAGACCATAATCACCTTTTATTAAAAACAAGAATGACCTTGTAAAATGCAGGGCTTTTTCCGGGCAGGCAAATGCCAGGTCATACGAGAAAGTTTACTTTATGTATCTTAGTTACCCCTCATAAATTCAAGAGTTATGAAAACGACTGTACAAGTTTTGACATGTGGCCCCGTGCCGACTTTCTTTATATCAAAGATTGATAAAAACCGTACAATGCAATCTAAATGAAATTGTAAGATTTTGATTTTTTCTTCAATGGAGCTGTGAACAAACTGTGCCTGCATTCCTGCAGGCACAGTTTGTACACAAGCTCTGTGGCTCTTTTGTAAACATGTGATACCATAGGCATGGTCTAAGGCTTATCCTTTGTGAATTTTGGCTAGAATTACATGAAACATCAAAAGGAATGAACAGCAAGGCCCTTACCCCTTGTGATTTTGGCTAAAATTACATGAAACTTCAAAAGGAATTGACAATAGCCACCCCTTGTGATTTTGGCTAAAATTACATGAAACATCAAAGAGAATGAGCAGCAAGGCCTTGTGATTTTGCCTAAAATTACATGAAACTTCAAGAGGAATATTACTGCTTGGATGTAGCGGGGGGTAACATGTTAGGGGCGGAGCCAGCTGGGCAGATAAGTGGGGTACATCTTATTACTGCTTGGATGTAGATGGGGTAACATGTTGGGGGCGGACCCAGCTGGGCAGATAAGTGGGGTACATCATATTACTGCTTGGATGTAGAGGGGGTAACATGTTAGGGGCAGACCCAGCTGGGCAGATAAGTGGGGTCATATTACTGCTTGGATGTAGTTGAGTGGGTAACATGTTACGGGCGGATCCTGCAGGCAGTTAAGTAGGGTACATCACTGCTTGGATGTAGAGGTGTAACATATAGGGACGAAGCCATAGGCTGATATAGCAGTGGGGTACAGTCAGATATTAACACAACTTGGATGCAGAAGGGGTAACATGTTAGGGGCGGACCCTGATAGGCATAAGTGGGGTACACAAGATTAACACTGCTTGGTCTGTAGAGGGGGGTATACATTAAGGGCGGAGTCATATGGGCACAACAGACATCCTGCTTGGATGTAGAGGGGGTAACTTGTTATTAAGGGTAGACCCAGATGGGCAGATGGGGAGATAAGTGGGGTACATCGTATAATACAGCCTAAGCCATTACATGTTATAACTAGCTGTAAAAAGGAAGAATTATGTAAAATAAATTTAAGCAAAATTTGAAAACTCGCCAGAAGACTTGAGGAAGTTTCTTGTGGTCAAGATGGTTCTTAATCCTTAGGCAACTGTGGATGATGGGTAATAAGGAATTTCTCATTAAGAATGTATGCCTACACCAGGAGGGAAAAAGTAACTTCTGGACTGGAGAAAGAAACAAAGTATAAAGACATCTGTGTTACAAGCTGTTCTGTACGATGACAGTAATTTCTTAGTATCAACGTGGGTGGCAAGGCAGGGGTTAAAGCTACAAGAAGAAAACTAACAGCTCGCCCCGTGATGAGAGACCAGACAATTAAGCATTACTACAACCAAGTTGAACTGATCGGTGATAGTCATTTCATTGAGGATAAAGAATAATACAACTGGCCATGCATGATTGATAAGCACTGTATCCCACTCATGCCGACAACATACCGTACCTCACCAGACACCCAATTTCACAATTCAATTCGGTAATTGTTCCAGTTTACACAGTTTAGTAACAGTACACTTTATAGGGCACCGTGAGTGCAGAATTTGTTCACCAGCGCAATGAACTTGGGCCCAGATGGCGTGGCACAACACGTGAGCATCAGAGTGGGATAACAGAAAACAACTGACGACTTGTCTACACAAAGTACAAGTCTAGTTATTATTATTATATATTTCTGAAACCAAGGATGCCTCACAAGTGAACTTAATCACTGTAGCTTAAATACTGTAGATAAGGGTGCTTGCCATGGGAACCAGAAACACCGGGGCAAACCCCTACTCTTCCACGATAAGTGTTCTGGGTTCTTTTACGTGCACCACCCATCCTAGTACACGGGACCTACAGCTTAATGTCCCATCCGAAGGACAAAGCAATTATGGTAAAGTATCTTGCTCAAGGACACAAGTGCCTCGACCGGGATTCGAACCCACACTCTGCTGCTAACAACACCAGAACTTGAGTCCGGTGAACTTAACCGCTCGGCCACGACATCGGCTAATAAGTGGCAACTTAATCGGAGCAGGATTGGACGTCATGTCAACGTGTGTAGATCTGTTCCATCGGCCAAAGACGACTTCTCATCAGGGGTAGGCCTACATGAACTGGGTAACTGTTCAGTATTATACTCTGAGCCTAAGGGTCAAGTCAAGCAAGTGACAAAGGCGGGCCCTTTCAAATCAGGACAGTACTTTAATGCAAAAGCACAAACTTTCGCATTCGGGCTGTCACTGCACATCTAGTCATATGCTGCACACTCAGGGCCCCCCCATACGTTCATGACATTGCATTTTCATGATTGTTACATCACACTATTGGTTATCATTCATCATTTGTTCACACAGGTTATCATTCATGGCATGCATGTATGGTAATCATCACACACGCGACTGCTACCCCGCCCCATCTGAACAAAACAACTCGTCTTAAAAATCTTCCAACACAACCAGTAAAACCCAGAAACAGCAGGCTCAAGTCTACATACCTTCATAACGTGATACTCCGATCTTTCATGAACCCCCTCGGGCACGCGTTGAAGCTATCTCGGCGGTCTTTCAAAAAGAAATTGTTGGGAAAGGTTTGACAATCTCGAGTTGTAAACAAAGTCCCGTCTCAATCCACGTGATAAGCAAACCAAAACAAAAGAGGACGCCCTCTCTTGTTTTTCTATTGATCACGTGCCTCAATGGATTTTGTTAACGTGTCAAAAAGAAAGACTTGATTCATTGCTTCAGCGTTTGCACGGGTTGGCAGACACCGTCGTTTGAGTCACAAGAATCCAGATAAACAAAACCAGTGACCCCCATAATATTATTTGTAGTAAATGGTATCCGTACAACGAGTTCCACTCATATCCAGGGAAATGCCTTTCTCAGAGCAACATTTTGTGCCTTTCAACTTCAGCAATGGGCAAATATTTCTTAAACAAGAAAATGCTTGCCTATTGAGGACGCTATGTGACACCAGAGTAACTTGTACGAGACGATATTTGGGTGCGGTCGCCCGGGAGGTGGCAGCGGGGAGACTGCAGCAGGGAGACGGCACACACTCCGGGCTACTAACTGGTGCAAGCGCTGTACTTCCCGGTACCTTGAGTCCGAGTCGACCAAGAAAACTGAGTCGTTTCGTTATGGTATGTATTACGTAATCAATCGCCTGAATTCACTGAATTTTAACCGTTTCTTATGTGTTATTTCGTAAATTCCACAGGGTCGTTTGATCCTAAATATTTCTGTTTAATGATCAGTGTTCTTTATTAAACCATGGGAGCAAGGTCCTTGCGCTAGGATAATGCCAGGATAAGATTCGATTCTAATTGGTGTTAAGTATTGAAGATCGGATGTCATACGGCGCTCGTATTCGCATAAAAAGTCCAAAGAAATTTAAACTATATAGTGTTCAAATTAAAACAAACAACAGTAATATATAACCCACATGTACACTAACCAAACACTAATGGAACAAAAAAGTTGCTGTCATTGATGCCGTGAAAGGCCACCCAATGCAGCGAGCAATTTACTCAAAGTGGTGCCATTCAAACAATAATATAAACTTTATTGCACAAAATAAAAAAAATAAAAAATGAAAAATGAAAAGAAAAAAATATTGAAAAAAAAATTTGATAATTTTCAGGGACTTGCGCAATACAAAATATTATTATTACTATCACTATTAATAGTGGTATTTGAAAAATCGACACAAATTTAAATTTTGATTTTGGCCCCAAAATATAAAAAGTCAACCTACCCCCCCCCCGCCCCCAGGTTGAAATTTTAGATTTGTTATCGAACTATCCGATTTGAATTGACGCTACCAGGCGAAGCGGGCACCTCAACTGACGCCACAGAATCGCACTTGAACACAGCATAACAGTTAGTTCGGAAAATATCGACAATTTTCGGCTTAAGATTTTGCCCACAAAACAAACAAAAATGAATGCATGAAATGGTGAAAGAGTGCATTTCCACTGATGCCACCAGTTTTCACCGGTAGTCTGAATCTTCGTTAGTTAGGAAAATATTGAAGAGTTTTGGGCACAAACTGTTGCTGCACAAATGCAATTAAAATGGGATAAGTTATTGGATTATAGCGCCCCCTTCGGTGATTAGAGTCGATTAAATTAGGTTGAAATGTATTGATCATGTTAAAATGCTCAAGTTTGTCAAGTAAAACATGAAAACAAATTCAGAAATTTTAGAGAAACACGATTTTGGACAAGTATGCCAAAAACAATCAAAACCGCCCTCTATTGATGATTTTAAAAAATGCTACACGTCAACGCAGAAAAGTAAACATTTTGGGGAAGTTTTAGAAAAAAGAGTATAAAAATACGGAGAAGGGGACACTATTTGCCCATCCCCCGTCCCCGTGCTTCCCAAAAAGCCTGGTCTTGTGATAGTTAAGTAGTATTATTTACAAAACTAGAAAAACTGATTCAAACCAACACTAAAAGAGGTTTTGGTGGTATCAAATCAAATGGTCAGCCCTTCTGAGACTTGCAAAATAAACAAGAAATCCCCATTTTTGTTATTTAAGGAGCTAGCGAGCTTTTTCGGCCATTGATGACGTAAGAGTTGACTTAAATATTGATATTTGGCGAAATATTGCGAAGTGACCCCTTCCCACTAACTAACCCTCTTCAGTGATATTATGTACTCTATTGTTTATTATCACAAAAATAGCATAAACAATTTTTGACTAAAATTTAAAAAAGATTTTTTATGGAATCAGTCGATGCGGGCAGCTCTTCTGAGACGTGCAAAACAAAATAGAGGTCGTCAATTGCGTTAGTTGAGGAGTTAGCGAGCTTTTTGGGCCATTTTGATGACGTCATAGTCGACCTCATTATTGCTTAAAACCGAAATCTTGCGAATTGACCCATTGCACACGCACAAACCCTCTTCGGTGAAATCTTCTCTATCAATTTCTGTCATAAAATCGCATAACATGTTTTTGATCAAAAATGCGCATGCTCACAAAATAAATTTTTATTCTTGACCAAAATTGGAAAGTGGATTTCATGGAATCTGTCGATGAGGGCAGCTGTTCTGAGACGTGCAAAAAAAACTAGAGGTCGTCACTTGCGTTATTTAAGGAGCTAGCGAGCTTTTTCTGCCATTTTGATGACGTAAGAGTTGACCTAACTATTGCTAATTGCCAAAATATTGCGAATTGACCCATTGCCCACACACAAACCTTCTTCAATGATATCTACTCTATCAACAATTTCTATCATAAAGTGGTTTTCATGGAATCAGACGATGCGGGCAGCTCTTCTGAGACGTGCAAAACAAACACGAAGTCCTCACTTGTGTTATTTGAGGAGTTAGCGAGCTTTTTGAGTCTTTTTGATGATGTCAGTGTCGATCTAAATAAAAGCAAATGCCAAAATCTTGCGAATTGATCCATTGCCCACACACAAACCCTCTTCACTTCAATCTACTCTATCAATTTCTTTTATAAAATCGCATAAAATGTTTTTGACCCAAAATGCGCATGATCACATGCACATTTTGGTTTTTGACCTAAATTGAAAAGTGGTTTTCATGAAATCAGTCGATGCGGAATCTGAGACGTGCGAAAAGTAGGGGTCCTTACTTGCGTTATTTTAGGAGATAGCGAGCTTTTTGGGCCATTTTGATGACGTCAAGAGTCGACCTAAATATTGCTAAATACCAAAACATTGCGAATTGACCCATTGCCCGCAAACAAACCCTCTTCAGTGATATTTCTAACATAAAATCGCCTATCATGTTTTTGATCAAAAATGCGCATGATCATAGGGAAATTTTAATTTTTGACCAAAAGTGAAAAGTGGTTTTCATGGAATCAGTCGATGCGGGCAGCTCTTGTGAGACGTGCAAAACAAACACGAGGCACTTACTTGCGTTATCTGAAATAGCGGGCTTTTTCGGCAATTTTGATGACGTCAGAGTCGACATAAATATTGCTAAATACTAAAACATTGCGAATTGACCCATTGCCCGCAAACAAACCCTTTTCAGTGATATTTCTATCATAAAATCGCATTAACATGTTTTTGATCAAAAATGCGCATGCTCACAGAGAGATCCCTGTAGGACATTTTAATTTTGACCAAAAGTGAAAAGTGGTTTTCATGGAATTAGTCGATGCGGGCAGCTCTTCTGAGACGTGCAAAACAAACACGAAATCCTTACTTGCGTTATTTGAATGAGCAAGCTTTTTCGGCAATTTTTGATGACGTCAGAGTCGACTTAAATATTGCTAAATACCAAAATATTGCGAATTGACCCATTGCCCACAAACAAACCCTCTTCAGTGATATCTACTCTATCAATTTCTATCATAAAATCGCATAAAATGTTTTTGATCAAAAATGCGCTTGCCCACAAGGGAAATTTTAATTTTCGACCAAAATTGAAAAGTGGTTTTCATGGAATCCGTCGACGGGGGCAGCTCTTTTGAGACGTGCAAAACAAACCAGAGGTCGTCACTTGCGTTGTTTGAGGTGTTAGCGAGCTTTTTGGGCCATTTTGAAGACGTCAGAGTCGACCGAAATATTGCTTAAAACCGAAATATTGCGAATTGACCCATTGCACACACACAAACCCTCTTCAGTGATATTTACTCTATAAATATTTCATAAAATCGCATAAATAATTTTGACGAAAAAATTCGCATGCTCACAGGGAGCTCCTTGCGGTAATTTTTCATGGAATCAGTCGAGGCAGGCAGCTCTTCTGAGACGTGCAAAAAAAACACGAAGTCGTCACTTGCGTTAGTTGAGGAGCTTGCGAGCTTTTTGGACCATTTTGATGACGTCAGAGTCGATCTCAATATTGCTTAAAACCGAAATCTTGCGAATTTACCGATTGCACACACACAAACCCTCATCAGTGATATCTACTCTATCAATTTCTATCATAAAATCGCATGAAATGTTTTTGATCAAAATTACAAATGCTCATAGGGAGGTTCTTGTGGGAAATTTGAATTTTTGACAAAAATTGAAAAGTGGTTTTCATGGAATCAGTCGATGCGGGCAGCTGTTCGGAGACGTGCAAAACAAACACGACGTCCTCACTTGCGTTATTTGAGGAGTTAGTGAGCTTCTTGGACCATTTTGATGACGTCAGAGTCGACTTAGATATTGCTCAATACCAAAATATTGCGACTTGACCCATTGCCCACACACAAACCCTCTTCAGTGATATCTACTCTAATCAATTTCTATCATAAAATCGCATGAAATGTTTTTGACCAAAAATGTGCAAGCTCACAGGGAGCTCGAAAAGTGGTTTTCAGGGAATTAGACGATGCGGGCAGCTCTTCTGAGACGAAAAAACAAACTAGAGGTCGTCTCTTGCGTTATTTGAGGAGTTAGCGAGCTTTTGCGGTCTTTTTGATGACGATAGGGTCGACCTAAGTATTGCTTAAAACCGAAATCTTGCGAATTGACCGATTACCCACACACAAACCCTCTTCAGTGATATCTTCTCTATCAATTTCTCTCATAAAATCGCATGAAATGTTTTTGACCAAAAATGCGCATGCTCACAGGGAGCTCCTTGTGGGAAATTTTAATTTTTGACCCAACTTGAAAAGTGGTTTTCATGGAATCAGTCGATGCGGGAAGCTCTTCTGAGACGTGCAAAACAAACACGAAGTCGTCACTTCCGTTATTTGAGGAGTTAGCGAGCTTTTTGGACCATTTTGATGATGTCAGAATCGACCTAAATATTGCTTAATGACAAATCATTGCTTGCGAATTGACCCATTGCCCACACACAAACCCTTTTCAGTGATATTTACTCTATAAATATTTCATGAAATCGCATAAAATTATTTTGACCAAAATTGGGCTTGCTCACAGAGAGGTCCTTGTGGGAAATTTTAATTTTTGACCAAAATTAAAAAGTGGTTTTCATGGAATCAGTCAATGCGGGCAGCTGTTCGGAGACGTGCAAAACAAACACGACGTCCTCACTTGCGTTATTTGAGGAGTTAGCGAGATTTTTGGACCATTTTGATGACGTCAGAGTGGACTTAAATATTGCTTAAAACCGAAATCTTGCGAATCGACCGATTACCCACACAGAAACCCTCTTCAGTGATATCTACTCTATCAATTTCTATCATAAAATTGCATGAAATGTTTTTGAACAAAAATGCGCATGCTCACAGGGAGCTCAAAAAGTGGTTTTCATGGAATTAGACGATGCGGGCAGCTCTTCTGAAAAGAAAAAACAAACTAGAGGTCGTCTCTTGCGTTATTTGAGGAGTTAGCGAGCTTTTTCGGTCTTTTTGATGACGATAGGGTCGACCTAAATATTGCTAAATGCCAAAATCTTGCGAATGGACCGATTACACACATACCAACCCTCTTCAGCGATATCTACTCTGACAGTTTCTATCATAAAATCGCATAACATGTTTTTGATCAAAAATGTGCATGCTCACATGGGAAATTTTAATTTTTGACCAAAATTGAAAAGTGGTTTTCATGGAATATGGCGATGCGGGCAGCTGTTCTGAGACGTGCGAAACAAACATGAAGTCGTCACTTGCGTTATTTGCGGAGTTAGCGAGCTTTTTGGACCATATTGATGACGTCAGAGTGGACCTAAATATTGCTTAATAACAAAACATTGCGAATTTACCCATTGCCCACACACAAACCCTCTTCACTGATATTTACTCTATCACTATTTCATGAAATCGCATAAAATTATTTTGACCAAAATTGCGCATGCTCACAGGGAGGTCCTTGTGGGAAATTTTAATTGTTGACCAAAGTTGAAAAGTGGTTTTCATGGAATCAATCGATGCAGGCAGTTCTTCTGAGACATGCAAAACAAATTAGAGGTCGTCACTTGCGTTAGTTGAGGAGCTTACGAGATTTTTGGACCATTTTGATGACGTCAGAGTGGACCTAAATATTGCTTAATGACAAAATATTGCGAATTGACCCATTGCCCACACACAAACCCTCTTCACTGATATTTACTCTATCACTATTTCATGAAATCGCATAAAATTATTTTGACCAAAATTGCGCATGCTCACAGGGAGGTCCTTGTGGGAAATTTAAATTTTTGACCAAAATTGAAAAGTGGTTTTTAAAGGATCAATCAATACAGCGAGTTTTTCTGAGACGTGCAAAACAAACTTGAGGTCGTGACTTGCGTGGTTTGAGGAGTTAGCGAGCTTTTTGGACCATTTTGATGACGTCAGATTCGACCCAAATAATGCTTAATACCGAAATCTTGCGAATTGACCCAATTGCCCACACACAAACCCTCTTCAGTGAAATTTACTCTATCAATTTTTAGTATAAAATCGCATTAAGTATTTTTTGACCAACAATGCGCATGCTCACAGCGGGTACCCTATGGGAAATTTTAGTTTTTGACCAAATTTGAAAAGTGATTTTCATGGAATCAGTCCATGTGGGCAGCTGTTCTGAGACGTGCAAAACAAACTAGAGGTCCTAACTTTCGTTATTTGAGGAGTTAGCGAGCCTTTTGGACCATTTTGATGACGTCAGATTCGACCCCCATTGCTTAATACCGAAATCTTGCGAATTGACCCCATTGCCCACACACAAACCCTCTTCAGTGAAATTTACTCTATCAATTTCTATTATAAAATCGCATAAAGTGTTTTTGACCAAAAATGCGCATGCTCACAGGGAGCTTCCTATGGGAAATTTCAGTTTTCGACCAAAAATGAAAAGTGGTTTTCATGGGATCAATCCATACAGCGAGTTCTTCTGAGACGTGCAAAACAAACTAGAGGTCGTGACTTGCGTGGTTTGAGGAGTTAGCAAGCTTTTTGGACCATTTTGATGACGTCAGAGTCGACTTAAATATTGCTTTTAAATGACAAAATAGTGCGAATTGACCCATTGCCCACACACAAACCCTTTTCAGTGAAATTTTCTCTATCAATTTCTATTATAAAATCGCATGAAGTGTTTTTTGACCAACAATGCGCATGCTCAGAGGGAGCTTCCTATGGGAAATTTTAGTTTTTGACCAAAATTGAAAAGTAGTTTTCATGGGATCAATCAATACAGCGAGTTCTTCTGAGACGTGCAAAACAAACTAGAGGTCGTGACTTGCGTGGTTTGAGGAGTTAACGAGCTTTTTGGACCATTTTGATGACGTCAGATTCGACCCAAATATTGCTTAATACCGAAATCTTGCGAATTGACCCCATTGCCCACACACAAACCCTCTTCAGTGAAATTTACTCTATCAATTTCTAGTATAAAATCCCATGAAGTATTTTTTGACCAACAATGCGCATGCTCACAGGGAGCTTCCTATGGGAAATTTTAGTTTTTGACCAAAGATGAAAAGTGGTTTTCATGGGATCAATCAATACAGCGAGTTTTTCTGAGACGTGCAAAACAAACTAGAGGTCGTGACTTGCGTTAGTTGAGGAGCTTGCGAGCTTTTTGGACCATTTTGATGACGTCAGAGTCGACCTAAATATTGCTTTTAAATGACAAAATAGTGCGAATTGACCCATTGCCCACACACAAACCCTCTTCAGTGAAATTTACTCTATCAAATTCTATTATAAAATTGCATAAAGTGTTTTTGACCAAAAATTGATGACGTCTAGGTCGACAGTATAATTGCTAAATGCCAAATAAAGAAATGCGTATGCTCATAGCGGGTACCCTATGGGAAATTTCAATTTTTGACCAAAATTGAAAAGTGATTTTCATGGAATCAGTCGATGCGGGCAGCTGTTCTGAGACGTGCAAAACAAACTAGAGGTCCTAACTTGCGTTATTTGAGGAGTTAGCGAGCCTTTTGGACCATTTTGATGACGTCAGATTCGACCCAAATATTGCTTAAAGGCAAAGTATACCTTTGGTTTTTGGAACCGTACATTCGCCTTAATACTATATAATTCTAGATATATGCCATAAAAATAACCTGTGTAAATTTCAATTCAAAAGGTCGCAGCGTTTTTGAGATATCACCGAAAATCTCGAGCGGTTGTGTTCACGCAAAAGAAGTGTCCGTCATTGGAATACACATTCTGAGAAGCGTTACGGCCATAACGCTTCTCAGATTCAAATTTTTGGGGGATAAAAAGTGATGTATTTTTCCATAACTGCATTACTTCGAAATGAAACGTTTCTCAAAGTGCATTATACTATCAAAAGCTGCTGTACTTCTTACCAAGTGAGTTATTATTGCCATAAATTTTCAGAGTCATTACCAAACGTATACATACCCTTTAATACCGAAATCTTGCGAATTGACCCCATTGCCCACACACAAACCCTCTTCAGTGAAATTTACTCTATCAATTTCTATTATAAAATCGCATAAAGTGTTTTTGACCAAAAATGCGCATGCTCACAGGGAGCTTCCTATGGGAAATTTCAGTTTTTGACCAAAAATGAAAAGTGGTTTTCATGGGATCAATCAATACAGCGAGTTCTTCTGAAACGTGCAAAACAAACTAGATGTCGTGACTTGCATGGTTTGAGGAGTTAGCGAGCTTTTTGGACCATTTTGATGACGTCAGATTCGACCCAAATATTGCTTAATACCAAAATCTTGCGAATTGACCCCATTGCCCACACACAAACCCTCTTCAGTGAAATTTTCTCTATCAATTTCTATTATAAAATCGCATGAAGTGTTTTTTGACCAAAAATGCGCATGCTCACAGGGAGCTTCCTATGGAAAATTTTAGTTTATGACCAAAATTGAAAAGTGGTTTTCATGGGATCAATCAATACAGCGAGTTTTTCTGAGACGTGCAAAACAAACTAAAGGTCGTGACTTGCGTTAGTTGAGGAGCTTGCGAGCTTTTTGGACCATTTTGATGACGTCAGAGTCGACCTAAATATTGCTTTTAAATGACAAAATAGTGCGAAATGACCCATTGCCCACACACAAACCCTCTTCAATGAAATTTACTCTATCAATTTCTATTATAAAATCGCATAAAGTGTTTTTGACCAAAAATTGATGACGTCTAGGTCGACAGTATAATTGCTAAATGCCAAATAATTGCGAATTGACCCATTGCCCACACTCAAACCCTCGGCAGTGATTTTTACTCTATCATTTCTATCATAAAATCGCATAAAATGTGTTTGACAAGAAATGCGCATGCTCACAGGGGGCTCCCTATGGGAAATTTTAATTTTTGACCAAAATTGAAAAGTGATTTTCATGGAATCAGTCGATGCGGGCAGCTGTTCTAAGACGTGCAAACAAACTAAAGGTCGTGACTTGCGTTATTTGAAGAGTTAGCGAACCTTTTGGGCTATTTTGATGACGTCGGAGTCGACCCAAATATTGCTTAATACCGAAATCTTGCGAATTGACCCCATTGCCCACAAACAAACCCTCTTCAGTGAAATTTACTCTATCAATTTCTAGTATAAAATCGCATGAAGTGTTTGTGAAACCAACAATGCGCATGCTCACATGGAGCTTCCTATGGGAAGTTTTAGTTTTTGACCAAAATTGAAAAGTGGTTTTCATGGGATCAATCAATACAGCGAGTTTTTCTGAGACGTGCAAAATAAACTTGAGGTCGTGACTTGCGTGGTTTGAGGAGTTAGCGAGCTTTTTGGACCATTTTGATGACGTCAGATTCGACCCAAATATTGCTTAATACCGAAATCTTGCGAATTGACCCCATTGCCCACACTTAAACCCTCTTCAGTGAAATTTACTCTATCAATTTCTAGTATAAAATCGCATGAAGTATTTTTTGACCAAAAATGCGCATGCTCACAGGGAGCTTCCTATGGGAAATTTTAGTTTTTGACCAAAATTGAAAAGTGGTTTTCATGGGATCAATCAATACAGCGAGTTTTTCTGAGACGTGCAAAACAAACTAAAGGTCGTGACTTGCGTTAGTTGAGGAGCTTGCGAGCTTTTTGGACCATTTTGATGACGTCAGAGTCGACCTAAATATTGCTTTTAAATGACAAAATAGTGCGAAATGACCCATTGCCCACACACAAACCCTCTTCAGTGAAATTTACTCTATCAACTTCTATTATAAAATCGCATAAAGTGTATTTGACCAAAAATTGATGACGTCTAGGTCGACAGTATAATTGCTAAATGCCAAATAATTGCGAATTGACCCATTGCCCACACTCAAACCCTCGGCAGTGATTTTTACTCTATTATTTCTGTCATAAAATCGCATAAAATGTGTTTGACAAGAAATGCGCATGCTCACAGGGGGTACCATATGGGAATTTTAAATTTTTGACCAAAATTGAAAAGTGATTTTCATGGAATCAGTCGATGCGGGCAGCTGTTCTAAGACGTGCAAAACAAACTACAGGTCTTGACTTGCGTTATTTGAAGAGTTAGCGAGCCTTTTGGACCATTTTGATGACGTCGGAGTCATAAAATCGCATAAAATGTGTTTGACAAGAAATGCGCATGCTCACAGGGGGTACCCTATGGGAAATTTTAATTTTTGACCAAAATTGAAAAGTGATTTTCATGGAATCAGTCCAGGCGGGCAACTGTTCTGAGACGTGCAAAACAAACTACAGGTCGTGACTTGCGTGGTTTGAGGAGTTAGCGAGCTTTTTGGACCATTTTGATGACGTCAGATTCGACCCAAATATTGCTTAATACCGAAATCTTGCGAATTGACCCCATTGCCCACACACAAACCCTCTTCAGTGAAATTTTCTCCATCAATTTCTATTATAAAATCGCATGAAGTGTTTTTTGACCAAAAATGCGCATGCTCACAGGGAGCTTCCTATGGGAAATTTTAGCTTATGACCAAAATTGAAAAGTGGTTTTCATGGGATCAATCAATACAGCGAGTTTTTCTGAGACGTGCAAAACAAACTAGAGGTCGTGACTTGCGTTAGTTGAGGAGCTTGCGAGCTTTTTGGACCATTTTGATGACGTCAGAGTCGACCTAAATATTGCTTTTAAATGACAAAATAGTGCGAAAGACCCTTTGCCCACACACAAACCCTCTTCAGTGAAATTTACTCTATCAACTTCTATTATAAAATCGCATAAAGTGTATTTGACCAAAAATTGATGACGTCTAGGTCGACAGTATAATTGCTAAATGCCAAATAATTGCGAATTGACCCATTGCCCACACTCAAACCCTCGGCAGTGATTTTTACTCTATCATATCTATCATAAAATTGCATAAAATGTGTTTGACAAGAAATGCGCATGCTCACAGCGAGCTTCCTATGAGAAATTTAAATTTTTGACCAAAATTGAAAAGTGATTTTCATGGAATCAGTCAATGCGGGCAGCTGTTCTAAGACGTGCAAACAAACTAGAGGTCGTGACTTGCGTTATTTGAATAGTGAGCGAGCCTTTTGGGCCATTTTGATGACGTCGGAGTCATAAAATCGCATAAAATATGTTTGACAAGAAATGCGCATGCTCACAGGGGGTACCCTATGGGAAATTTTAATTTTTGACCAAAATTGAAAAGTGATTTTCATGGAATCAGTCCATGCGGGCAGCTGTTCTGAGACGTGCAAAACAAACTAGAGGTCGTGACTTGCGTGGTTTGAGGAGTTAGCGAGCTTTTTGGACCATTTTGATGACGTCAGAGTCGACCCAAATATTGCTTAATACCGAAATCTTGCGAATTGACCCCATTGCCCACAAACAAACCCTCTTCAGTGAAATTTACTCTATCAATTTCTAGTATAAAATCGCATGAAGTATTTTTTGACCAACAATGCGCATGCTCACAGGGAGCTTCCTATGGGAAATTTTAGTTTTTGACCAAAATTGAAAAGTGGTTTTCATGGGATCAATCAATACAGCGAGTTCTTCTGAGACGTGCAAAATAAACTTGAGGTTGTGACTTGAGTGGTTTGAGGAGTTAGCGAGCTTTTTGGACCATTTTGATGACGTCAGATTCGACCCAAATATTGCTTAATACCGAAATCTTGCGAATTGACCCCGTTGCCCACACTTAAACCCTCTTCAGTGAAATTTACTCTATCAATTTCTAGTATAAAATCGCATGAAGTATTTTTTGACCAACAATGCGCATGCTCACAGGGGGCTCCCTATGGGAAATTTAAATTTTTGACCAAAATTGAAAAGTGATTTTCATGGAATCAGTCCATGCGGGCAACTGTTCTGAGACGTGCAAAACAAACTAGAGGTCGTGACTTGCGTGGTTTGAGGAGTTAGCGAACTTTTTGGACCATTTTGATGACGTCAGAGTCGACCCAAATATTGCCTAATATCGAAATCTTGCGAATTGACCCCATTGCCCACAAACAAACCTTCTTCAGTGAAATTTACTCGATCAATTTCTATTATAAAATCGCATAAAGTGTTTTTTGACCAACAATGCGCATGCTCACATGGAGTTTCCTATGGGAAATTTTAGTTTTTGACCAAAATTGAAAAGTGGTTTTCATGGGATCAATCAATACAGCGAGTTTTTCTGAGACGTGCAAAATAAACTAAAGGTCGTGACTTGCGTTAGTTGAGGAGCTTGCGAGCTTTTTGGACCATTTTGATGACGTCAGAGTCGACCTAAATATTGCTTTTAAATGACAAAATAGTGCATAATGACCCATTGCCCACACACAAACCCTCTTCAGTGAAATTTACTCTATCAACTTCTATTATAAATTCGCATAAAGTGTATTTGACCAAAAATTGATGACGTCTAGGTCGACAGTATAATTGCTAAATGCCAAATAATTGCGAATTGACCCATTGCCCACACTCAAACCCTCGGCAGTGATTTTTACTCTATCATTTCTATCATAAAATCGCATAAAATGTGTTTGACAAGAAATGCGCATGCTCACAGGGGGCTCCCTATGGGAAATTTTAATTTTTGACCAAAATTGAAAAGTGATTTTCATGGAATCAGTCCATGCGGGCAACTGTTCTGAGACGTGCAAAACAAACTACAGGTCGTGACTTGCGTGGTTTGAGGAGTTAGCGAGCTTTTTTGGACCATTTTGATGACGTCAGAGTCGACCCAAATATTGCTTAATACCGAAATCTTGCGAATTGACCCCATTGCCCACAAACAAACCCTCTTCAGTGAAATTTACTCTATCAATTTCTATTATAAAATCGCATAAAGTGTTTTTTGACCAACAATGCGCATGCTCACATGGAGCTTCCTATGGGAAATTTTAGTTTTTGACCAAAATTGAAAAGTGGTTTTCATGGGATCAATCAATACAGCGAGTTTTCTGAGACGTGCAAAATAAACTAAAGGTCGTGACTTGCGTTAGTTGAGGAGCTTGCGAGCTTTTTGGACCAATTTGATGACGTCAGAGTCGACCTAAATATTGCTTTTAAATGACAAAATAGTGCGAAATGACCCATTGCCCACACACAAACCCTCTTCAGTGAAATTTACTCTATCAACTTCTATTATAAAATCGCATAAAGTGTATTTGACCAAAAATTGATGACGTCTAGGTCGACAGTATAATTGCTAAATGCCAAATAATTGCGAATTGACCCATTGCCCACACTCAAACCCTCGGCAGTGATTTTTACTCTATCATTTCTATCATAAAATCGCATAAAATGTGTTTGACAAGAAATGCGCATGCTCACAGGGGGCTCCCTATGGGAAATTTTAATTTTTGACCAAAATTGAAAAGTGATTTTCATGGAATCAGTCGATGCGGGCAGCTGTTCTAAGACGTGCAAACAAACTAGAGGTCATGACTTGCGTTATTTGAAGAGTTAGCGAGCCTTTTGGGCCATTTTGATGACGTCGGAGTCATAAAATCGCATAAAATGTGTTTGACAAGAAATGCGCATGCTCACTGGGGGTACCCTATGGGAAATTTTAATTTTTGACCAAAATTGAAAAGTGATTTTAATGGAATCAGTCCATGCCGGCAGCTGTTCTGAGACGTGCAAAACAAACTAGAGGTCGTGACTTGCGTTAGTTGAGGAGCTTGCGAGCTTTTTGGACCATTTTGGACCATTTTGATGACGTCAGAGTCGACCTAAATATTGCTTAATACCGAAATCTTGCGAATTGACCCCATTGCCCACACACAAACCCTCTTCAGTGAAATTTACTCTATCAACTTCTATTATAAAATCGCATAAAGTGTTTTTGACAAAAAATTGATGACGTCTAGGTCGACAGTATAATTGCTAAATGCCAAATAATTGCGAATTGACCCATTGCCCACACTCAAACCCTTGCCAGTGATTTTTACTCTATCATTTCTATCATAAAATCGCATAAAATGTGTTTTACAAGAAATGCGCATGCTCACAGGGGGTAGCATCGGACGTCAGTGGTTGGTGTCGTAGTCTCTGGCTTCAGTTTAGTCCAGATTCGTCCCAAGTATTTTGCCCCCAAAGTGTAACCATCTATAACAGAATAATTAAAAGGGAATCTCAGTGCTGTGCATAAATAATATGTTGAACATTTACAATAACTGAACTTTGATTCCATTTAAACTTCTCAAGCTAAATGATTTTCTCCAGTCAAGTCTTTGATTCAAGCATTAATACATCAATCTATCAATAAGGAAATAGTAGCACAATTTATTTGTATTCACAAGCCACATTAAAAAATCATTAACGATTCGTTCTTACTTCAAAGTTCTGCCACAAATAAAATCGACATAAACAGCTGATTTGAACTTCAGTAAATCCAGGTAACTTAATGAACTGATGAAACATTTAGTATGATCTTAATCATTAAACCAAATAATCAAAAACCTTTAAGCACAAACAAAATACACAGAAAAGAACTTACGGTTGTAGTGGTAGACGAAAATCTGTAAAATACACTGGGTGTTCGTATCAAAACTCTTTGCTCGATATAACTTCTATAGTTTCGCTGCTTATATAATCAGTCTGCTATAGCTGATAGCACTATGCTTGGGAACATTGATGTAGAGCATGATCTCCCATAAAAACACAATCATCTTTTCTCGAGATCTCAGAATCATCTGACTACTATCTCTGACTGACCATCTGTACTCATCTTCACACACTGTGCATACACCTGTACATTACTGTTGTCAACGCAAGTCCCTAGTTACCTTTGTATTTTCAAAACTGTTTCTTTCGTACGCAAAGTAGTTCTCTGCAACCATGGATTTTAAAAAGGAAAAAAAAGCCAAGAAGCTAAAAAGTCACTTGCTGCATTGTGCAAAGGGCTACCGTTCAGCGGGTCACAACAATAGACATGTGGTGAATGGCTCCTCAATCTAAGTAAGGGTGCACAAACTTTTAGACTTTTTCATTTACAAAGCAGGGGTGGGTAAATATTCTGACACAGACAAATTCTAACCGTGTATTAAAAGACAGTTTGCCATCCCTGTACCAGACATATTCTAACTGTATATTTTAAGATATTTTGCTATTCTCATACTTGACATAATATTCTGTCTGTCCATTTTTAGACAGTTTGCCATTCCTGAACCAGACATATTCTAACCGTATATATAAAAATTACTGCATGACACTGCATGGCTCTATAATAATCAATATCAGGACCGGGCTTTTTTTTTTTTTTTTTTTTTTTTTTTTTTTTTAGGGGGGGGGGGGGGGTTGAACGGGGTTTGGGGGGGCACATAGTATTTCTCCGTATTTTCCAAAGTGTTTGACCGATTTTGATGAAACTTGCCACAAATGTTCATTTTACCGAGTTCTACGTGATAACATCAGAAAAATTCAAAACTCGTCACTAGAGGGCGTTTTTGACACTTTTCTGCCCATTTTGGGTCAAAAATCGTGTTCCTTTTGCCATAACTTCTGTATTTTTTGTCAGAATGCTTCGAAACTTGGCAAACTAGTACATTTTAACAACATCAATAAAATTTGAACCTAATTTTGAGAGGACGAGCTCATTTTTATTTTGCAAAGGGCACCGGGCACTTCCATTGGAAACAGTAGCGTAACTAACATGGGGGTGAACCAACTGATGTCTTCGCCCCGCCCCATGTGAAATCTGGACTTTTGAGATTGAAAATAACCAGAAAAAAATATTTCATCTTATGAGCTTTGATGTAGTAGTTTCAGTGCTTTTAAAGTTATTTCGTTATTGCATGCTAATTGTATTTTGTTTTACATCAACACGTCAGAAGAGCACTCAAAAGGGGCTTGTTCAGGGAAAAAGATAAAAACAGAAACTTCAGTTTTAACTTGCCGGAAGTGTCCCCGGGGAAAAATGATGCCCCTCCCCCCTGTACCCCACAAAATGTTACCCTGGTTTAAACGGCGCTGTTGGAACACCTTGAAGCCTGTAGAAACTCTTATATAGGGTTGCCAAGACCAAGACCACGCAGAGCAATAGGGGCCTCCATGGCTTCCGTGTAGGTTCCAGGTCTGATGTCAACATGATAAAAATAATAATGAATTTGTTTCTTTTGGACAATCAAATCTTCAAGACCAGTTCCTTGCCCGCTTGAGACCCAACACATACATGAAAAAAACTTGTGAAATGTTAAGTCATGAGAAATTAGGGAAAACTCCCACCATTGTTTTTCTACTATTTTCAAAGGTCGTTGCAAAAATCGGCAAACGGTCTTGAGGTGTTAGCATAGCCATCAGTTCAGAAGCAGTCAAAAAGATTATGCTTATCTCACCTTAAACTTAAACATTGTGCACGTCAATGAAAAAATAGACAAACAAACAACTAAAAACTAAAAACAAAAACAAAATCCGTATTTTCTAAACGGTGGCATTGAATTACTAAGCTTTCAGGTTTTGCCTGAACGGGGAAATTACCGCATAAGTGGAATGCACCTTAGATTGATTCAAACATTGACATGCAGTCCACACGCGGACACGTAGGCTACTGTGGCAGCATACCAGTTCAGCGATTGTAATTCTTATTCTCAGTCCTTATAAGGGTATAATGGTTAAACACACACAGACACCTTTAAGTAATAAGGTCGAGTGCACAAATAAATTATAAATAAAAGCAAAACAAGCAATCCAGGCACATGTATTTTACAAAACAACCCTAATTAGACCAGGATCAACAAAGATTACATAAACACTTTAGCTGAAAAAATCTGTTGAATCGGTCAGAGATATTTAAACAAATCATAAAATAATGTGTACATCATGAAAAATGCAACTGAATAAATGACATACAAATACTTAAAACACAAATTGATGAAAATTAAACTCAAGGGGTAAGCTAACGATAAGAAAAAAAAATGGTAAGACAAATAGCCAACCAAATCACTAATTAACAAAATAATTCAATCAATCTCAACATCAACAAATTAAATAATAAATCATGAAATAAATCAATCATTAAGAACAAAGTGATAAATAAGTGGAATCTTTGAATAAGAAAGTAAAACATTAAATGAGTTAATTAATATAAAGGATACACATAATAAGTGAATGAAGGATTATCAGGACTTCAGTTATTGGGGTATGCTCCTGAATTTGGAATAAAACAGCCAGTCATTTTAACTATCAGTACATAATAGGATGGAAATTGAGTCTCAACAGGAGTATTTGCTTCAGAATTAAAATAGTAATTACCCGTAATACAAACTGCAGGCATTTGTTCTTGGTGATATATCATTTGTTGAACATTAAAGTTCGCCATGAATAAAAGCAAACTATATATCAGATTCTTGAATAAAACTCATTAGGAATTAACGCTCAACTGGTATAATCCCTTCAAAGTTTAGAGTTCGATCTTAGCCGACCTTAAACATTAAAATAAAAAGGAGATTAAAACTGCCCCAAATTCCCTCTACAGAGGGCGCTCTTGCCACTCAATTCCACTTTCACATGTGCCTGGATTGTAATACTAAAATAAGTCTGTCTGTTGAAACGTCGGCATTGTGTATTGACTTGTTGTATTATTAGCCACAAAGTAAACACAAAGTCACTATTTTAGTTTTTATAGTAACGTGTGTACTGGACTGCTGACGGAGGAGGAATTGTAAAGTGGTTGCTCGGTCCGGAGGATCGGCGAAGCTGACGACAGCGAAAACACTGACTAGCTCTGCAAACAAAAACTACCACGGTATGTGTACCTTGTAGTTGTACTGCACTTAGTTTTCCCACTGCTTTAGTTCTGAAGATATCCACGATGTTTGGCAGAAATTTTTGAAATTTTAAACTATGGACCAAAATTTCAAAGTCATTTTTGCTCTACCACATCCCAGTTTAGCTGTCATCGGCTGCAAAGGGATTACCTCATCATCAAGTAGCATTTTACTTTCCCAAGCTAGATCGGCCATAGTTCGGAAAATATCCACAATTTTGCATGCACACACTTTACTCTCTCTCTCTTTATTCTTATATATATAACATCTTATAAATATTAACATCTGTCTATGTATAGTCATGGTCAAGACATTCTTACCTGTTAGTACTGCATGAAATAGGTCTTCATCACTTTTACAAATTATGCAGTTACTTTGTTTTGTGAACAACCCCAGTCATGCCATACTTGCAGCACACTGTCTGTTTTTCTGTCTGCCCTCACACCCTCAGATGTGTAATTAAATTTTTCACTAAACAAATAACTTGAGTGTACTCCTAGAACTATGAGGTTCGTTCCGCTATCGTCTCCACGAGCCTCATAGAGTGATATGTACAAAATCCTATTCGAAACTTTCTGCCCTTCACGTTTACATGGCTACAGTTCTTTTTTGAAATCAGATCTCGCCAAAACTAGGCTCTATGTGTTCTTTCAACTCTCATCGAGCGTTGCACTGGTCCAGAAAATCCACTCCGCAAACTAAAAGTTGTTAAAAAGTGATAAATTCTTACCGTAATTCTGACCCCATTCAAACAGTATTGCAACAAATATGGCGACCGGAGTTGCAAAATTAACTGGTATGCTGCTATGCGGTGCGCTGGTCCTATGGGCTGGTTCCGCGTACCAGTTAATTTTGCAGCTCCGGCCGCCATATTTGTTGCAATACTGTTTGAATGGGGTCAGAATTACGGTGAGAATTTATCACTTTTTAACAACTTTTAGTTTGCGGAGTGGATTTTCTGGACCAGTGCAACGCTCGATCAGAGTTGAAAGAACACATAGAGCCTAGTTTTGGCGAGATCTGATTTAAAAAAAGAACTGTAGCCATGTAAACGTGAAGGGCAGAAAGTTTCGAATAGGATTTTGTACATATCACTCTATGAGGCTCGTGGAGACGATAGCGGAACGAACCTCATAGTTCTAGGAGTAACTTGAGTGAACCACATTATGTGGTACCCGACTATTGCAAAATTTCAGAACATCCAGTGATGCAACATTTCAGTATTATGGGTCTGTACATTTTTGCACAGGGAGTTTTTTTAGCTCATTTGCGAATTTCTGTGATATTCATTCAAATGGCGCTGAGTAAGATCTTTTGACTGACCAGAAAATTGCTAGTGCTAAATGTATAGACTCAGTTATTTTTTGGACATCCGGCGACCTCATGTTTCAAATATGGCTCTAAAAGATTATAAATTAAAGGATATTTGGCAACATTTAAACACGAGGTTACACTCTTTTAGAGACTTGTTAAATATTTTTTTCCACTTTCACGGTGACTCTATCTATTGGAAAATGAACGCATCACAAAACTGAATTTGACCTTAGAGCCCTTCCTTAAGTCAGAATAGTTGATGTACGTACTTGTGTTCAGAGAGAATCCACTCAACAAAAGATCCACTCGGAAACTTATGTAATATGTAATAAGGCGTACCTCTATGTCATTTGAAATCTTGACTGAGATTAAAAGTAACCATGATATAAAAAGGGGCCATTCTCCCGTCACGTGTATGACATTTGGAAGCAATTTTGAAGCGTACTGTATGGAATATGTTTTTTCACTCTTGAATTGTTTGGTGTTGATATAGTATATAAATCAACTACAGAGGTCACTTCATTTAATAGTAAAACATGAAAATCAGATTTATCTGGTATTTCAATTTTGCAGGAAAAAGTCATGTCTGTCATGCATGCGACATCAGAAAAAAAACAAATATTTGACTCACAGTTTTATTTTTGAAAACTCTGTGATTTGGATGAGCTTTAATTCTCAAAATTTCTATAGATACTAAGAATAGACTTGGCTCTAAAATTGACAGCAGTCATCTGGGTTGAGTTTTTAAAAAAAAATTGTGGCGATAGAAAAGTGGTGTTACGTGTGTGACCAAAACTCTGTAACGTGTGTGACAATTGGCTCGCTTGTTTTATAAGCAGGAATTTTGTCACTTAAACACAGTTTAATCATGACTACAAGTAAAAAGAACAGTGCTCTGAGTACTAATATTCACTTCAAAAACTAAATCTTTCAGCACATCTTGGATTAAAAACACTTTCAGAATAGCGATTCGGTACACAGAGCGAAAACTATGCAAAAGACAGCATCCACAAGATACTGTGATTGCTCAAATGTGTTAAACTATGTCATCTCTAATCTGTACTACTTGTTCAAAGTTTGAAAAGTGCTAAATCTTGCATTAATGTTTTTGATTTGTAGATTTGTGCACAGGTGACAAAAATGTAACATGTGTGATCCAATGTCACGTGTGTGACCCCTTATTTTTCTGTATTTTCAGAATTTTGTAACTTTTTAAAATTGTATTTAATCATAATGTAAAGACTATAAAACTTGTTTATAATAAAAAGTAACACTTTTTTTTCATTACGGTTTTCGTTATGTTAAAACTTTCATGAATTTTTGTCACATGTGTGACGTTGTGTTTTGCAAAACAATTAGAAGAGGTCGTTAACACCTCACTTTTTATTTTATTTTTGATCTTGTGGAAAATCAACTTAAAACTACCCCCAAAGAAATAATCATTTCCTCAACTTAAAAGAAAAGCATTGCTAAACAACATGTACATAAAAAAAACTAGAAAACTACACTTTTGGGTAAAATTCTTGGAAAATTGGATTAATCACGAAAATTGATGTTTTCTGACCCAAACCACACTTCTTTTACAATTTTTTTTCACATTAATATATTCAATCATTTTGCCACATGATGGAACCAACAGCAAGTGTACAACTAGGTTAAAATGTTATGGTTCAGGCTCACTTGGCCCTAACAATGCATTTTATAAGCTTTTATGTGGTAATCAGTAGGCCTAATGGGAGGCTTTACGACAGCTATTTTTCACAGTTCTCACCAGTAGTAGGTGCTCTGAATCGCGCGTGCAAAACTGAGCATGTGCGGGCATGCTCAGAACTGTCAAAAAGGACTGTTGTGTCTATTGTTGCCAGCATCTCCAAAGTCTCCCATTGCCAATGTTTTTCAAACTGAAAATTTGTATTTCTTTCCCCGTCTGATATCAATACACAAAATAGTAAATGGCATAACAAGAGTGTTGATGAGAGGCACATTTAACTCTTTAGCACGTGTGTCGGAATATTATTCCAAACACCCCTAGTAGAGAAGTTGAAGAGTCTGTTTAACTTTACTTTTTTGGGGGTAACCCAGTAGCTCTGTGTATCCTTTGTGTAACCCAGTAGTTCCCAGTAGCCTTAATACCTCCATTGTGTTTCCCAGTAATTTTCAGTAGCTGCGTTCAGCGATGCATGCTACATGCAGCTCTTTATATTGCACAGACTTACCTTTTTGCTTTTTTAGCTTATACTTAAACAATGGTTGTCCTGCATGTAGCAAAAATCTTACAGGTGTATATACTTTGCATATTAAAGCAGCGTTTAAAAATTTGAATGGTTGCTAGGACTTACGTTGACAACAGTGTCAGGACTTGTATTGATATGGTCATGTGATCTAGGTTTGAATGTAAGAAAATAGAGAGAGCGGGAAAAGTGGATCAGATGATTTTTTTTTCAGATTGAGACAGAGTAAGACTGGTGTGATGTGAGATCATGCCTCTGTATTACAGTCACCAGGCATAGCTAGCTATAGCAGACTGAGTTTTTATACCAAGTCAGAGACTATCCTCAAGACAAAGAGTGTCTAGTTAAGGAGATTTCTTCCTGTTTCCTGTTAAGCCATATAACAGGCAACTGAAGCTACATGTAAGAACAACTGTAAGTTTATATATGTTGTTAAAGTTAAAGCTTTGATTAAATAAATAAAGTCATAACAGATGCTGAAGTGTTGTGAACTTAAAGGACCAGAGTTAAGAATAGAATTGTTTGGAATTTCAAACTGTTATTTAAGTTTTTGTTTAAACTGGATTTAAACTTATCAGTACTGGAGATGATTCTTAGGATCCTTGTTACTTGTATTTTGTTAAAGATGGTTTACAACTTGGGACATTAGCACGGAGTCCCTTAACCTTGACTGAGTGATAATAATAAGGACAGAATTGTGACGAGGCCACCAAATCCTCTTTTTTGTGAGGCTCTGCAGGCCAGCGGTGTGTAGCTGGTGTTGCCAAAAACCATCCTTTTTAATAAGCACACAGCGAGCCAGAATATTTTTTTTGTAAATAATTGAATGTAAATATAATTGAGAAAGTTGGTGAATAAGAATACAGTAAACTTAGTTGAGTTGTCAAAGTTTGTTTCCTTTTGTTGTTTTAGCATTGCCTAACGAGACACCATAAATAGTAGAGGATACTAGGCAACTATCTTGTGAATTTAAGCAAGTATCCTGACATCGTGTGCACAATAAAACAATCATGTAGAATCATTTACTCCTTGAATGCGACACGGAAATTCACATGGTTTTTTACTGTAATGGATATCCTAAGACAGCTTTCATTGCGATTATTTTCTTGGGTTACCAGCTTAGTTTACTCTGTAGAGGATGAAATGACCTTACAAATGATTTCCACAGTTGTTTGTGTTTTTGCTTAACCAGGTCGAAGCTTTGAGATTGGAAACACAAGACTTGAACTTTAAATTAGCAAACTCTGTTTGTGTACTAAGTTGTAAACATTTTTCTGTGCAAAACATTGCTAAACTGTACTGTCATCTCAAACAAAGAAAATGCTTTTAAAAAGATTGAAAACAATCACAACATTCCTTTCGGAATAAGAATAAATGCCTGTGGTATCTACAAATAAATTCTTTATCTAAAACTGTCAGTAAAATCATTTCAAACCATGGTATTCTGTCTGAAAAAAAACAATTGTAAGTTTGGAGTGAAAACAAACATGTTCGCCATAACTGTGTACACTGCACGTGGATTGTCCGTACACACAAACACAAACAACTGCCTGTGTTGCGCACGGGGTGTGTGCGTTGATTTGGGGATAGGACCTCTGACCTTTGAACCTTTGTAGATAGACAACGTCATTTTTTCTGATAAGCATTACATTTTGAGGCCATCGTAATCTTCAGATAGCACTTATATATTGCTGTTTGATGCATTTCTGTCGCAGGTGTTGAACTCAAGTTACAATGTGTCAAACTTAGTGGGCAGTTGGCACAACTGGGCCGTATGAGTCCTAAAGGGTTAAGAAAATGCAAACGGAAACTACATTATTATTTGGCCATAGATAGGCCTAAATTGTAACACTGTAATATCAACAGCGCCTTGAGTGCCTCATTATGAATGTTCTTATCATTAACATCAACCACAGAAATGTCTTACCCTTCTACTTTATTTATTTATTTTTTTCATAATGATTGTTCTGTTTTACCTTTGTAGGAATTCATATGGGTACAGTTTGAGGGATCTTCCTACAGCACCAAGTAATCTGACCATGTGACAAACAACGAGGTCCTACAGCTGGCTGGATTGCCCAGCATCGAGGCAATGCTCCTGGATCGTCAGCTCACCTGGACTGGTTATGTGGTCAGAAGGGAGGGAATGACGGAATGCCGAAAGCAGTTTTGTACAGTGAGCTATTGCATGAAGATTGCAAAGTCGGGCGACCAAGGCTCTGATACTTTGACTGTATAAAAGAAACACCTCAAGGCTGCTTGTGTTAATATTCAGCAATGGGAAAGTACAGCAAAGGATAGGACAGCCTGGCAAACTGCGGTGCAAGCTGGATCTGCTGCAGCTGAAGTTGCAAGAGCTGCAGAACGCAGATGCAAAATGGCGTCACCATCATGAACTCACACTACTACCCCCTCTACCATCCGCTGCCTGCATTGTGGCAGATGTGTGACATCAGACTTTTTTCCCATGAACTCTGGTCACTTGAATCAATTAACTTTTGAGTGCAATGTCATCTTTCTCGTCAGCGAGCTGACAAACAAAGACAGTTTTTGGATTGACAATCACAAGTAAACTCTCAGATTCAGACTTCCTAGGTGGATGGCCATCAGCTTTCTCTGTCTTTGGTAAGTCTTGAAGATTCTACAAAAACCAACTTCAGTCATTAAATATGAAAGAGTTACACTGAATATAGGCAACATGTTCTCTTGTTTGTCACAAAGCCTTTTTGCTTTTTTTTTTTTTTTTTTCTCATTATTTTTGACTAATAATATTTATTGTCCATTAATAAACACCACTTCAGAAGCTGAAATAGCCATCCAACTTCACACACTAGTAGAAAGCACCTTATGATGATGTCATCATGTGTCAACTCACATTAACCAGCTGCCTTTTTTTTTGTCCCATCCCCTGGCAAGATTTTTTTTGTGGAATTGCCGGAATCTTTTTTCTTCGAGGGGTGCCGCTGGCACAAAGAAACCCTGCCTTGACAGTACCAAGAAAACAAAGATTATCTTTATTTGATCATCCGTTTTGTTTCTCGACCGAAAAAATATCAAATTCATGCAGCTTGAATTGCAAAACGTTGGCCGTTACCGCCTGCGTAGGAGTGGTACTAAACAAAGAACCGTGGCTTGATTGCCAGCTCACTCTGAGCCGAAGTAAAGTAAATGAACAATTGATGTAAGCCTCTCGATATCTTGTAATCCTCTTCTTGGAACAAGTGAAAAAAGGTCTGGTTGAATGACGAGCTTGGTCCTGTGGTCCGAAGTTACACAAGGGGAATCTTTACCATCTTCCGGCTCTGTTATAAAGCTGTAAATTTGTCCATTGAAGAAGGTCCTAAGGCTGTACGACCTTTTTCCGGGCACATAAATTGCAACAATTTGCCCCAGCAGAAAGTCACAAGCAATAACATCGGTCTTTTGAAAAAAAGTAGGGCATAACTATAGTATCTTTGTTCCTAAAATTACACCAAAGTCATGTTTTTGTGTTCCTATGCGGAATTTAACTTTTCTGTATGACTTAATATTTGTAAGTGTATTTGCATAAAATGACCAAACTTTTACACTCAATTTTTTTGACCCACAATTTTGGATATTAATTGCTTACGACCTTTTCCTGGTCAGAATTGAAAAATAAATTTAAAAATAGAAAAGTTTCACAGATTGTTCTACATTAATACATTTTTTAAACAAAAAGGGTGTTTATGAATGGGAATGAAAGAGTGGTGACTGAGGTCTTATCGGCCGTTTAAAACCTTGCAGGGTCGTGGCCTTCAGCTCGGTCCTTTATCTCATGGCCATGACCCTGCCTGTTTTAAACGGCCATTAAAGACCTCTGTCAATACTCTTGTTTTCCCTTATTAAATTGATTTCATGATTTTGCCCCAACAACAGTCCTTGCCTGTATGGTAGCAATAAAAATCCAATGTTGGTCTGTTGGTTAAGACGTCTGCTCTAGAATGCAGGGGTCACAGGTTCCAATTTAACTCGAGATAGCATGCTTGGGAATTGTAGTAAAGAGGAGAAAGGTTATAATTTTGGCCCAAACACCGATGTGTGTTAAGCACTGTATACTCAGTACATTCCTGAGTCCTGTGAAAACAAAATTCACAGGCATTATCCTCGGGTGGGATTCGAACCCACAACCCCTGCCAATCTTTGTTTGTTAACAAACAGTTATTCGACAGTTAAGTTGAATTAATCTGTAATAAGAAAACAATTGTGTTTTTTTACCCCCTTTAATTTTTGCCCACCAAGGTTGCAAAAAATGCGTCTTTAAATTTACATTCATTGTGATTTCTGTTTATGTTTTTAAATAGGTTATACCTTGGCTGGTCTGTTCCTTGTATTTACAGGTTTTGTCAGATGTAATTAAACGAAAGCTGTGATAATGCTGACGCTGTCCATGACCTTTACTGGCCTGAATTCGGCAGGGATTTCAGTGAACCATTTAGACATTGCTCCTAGATATGCCAGCTTGCTCATGGGGATGACCAACATGGTGGGCAGTATACATGTACCTGCATTTCTTTGCCCAGTGATTGTGGGTGTACTCACCGAAGATCAAGTAAGTTTACTATCTAATCTCCAGTTATCTCAACTTTCTCTTGTGTCTCCCAGTACATACAGTAATCATATGGTTCTCGCTGTTCTGAAGCTTCTGCTGTGAAGCACTGGACTGACTTACATATACCTACACATAACAATATCAATGATAAAAATAATAATAGTAATAATGATAAACTTTAATCGCGAATCATCTTTAATCGCAGCTGAGAATCTGAATTGCAAAGGATGCAACTACAAAGTAATCGAGCTGCATGCAGGTGAAGGCTCCTTTTGGCAGCCAGACACATCGACCCATGACCACGGAGCACAGCCAGAGATCGGAAGTAGGCTATTTGTTATTTTCTGGAAGGCCCCGAAAAAAAACACCTTAAGGCATAGGAGAGAACCAAGGCACAACTCTACTTACATATAGCCCTAGCCGGGATTCAAACCAGGGCTGTAGTGCAGTGGTGAGAGGCAAGTGCTTTATGCACTAGCCATCAATGCCACACATGGTAAACTGGCTGAAATTGCTGACCAATTCAAATTATTGGTCAAGATGCATTTGTTGACTTGTATTTTGCAACGATTGTCTTCATACCTGTAACGAATAGGGACCTCTAAGTGCTTGCTATATAAGAACTGTCTAAGTATAACTACTTTACAATATCTCAGCATGCAAAAGAAAGATCACATTTTCATTCATGCCTGTAACTCCTCAATTTGGGCTACGATTGTCATGGCTTTAGTTTGAGTCCATGCCATAAAAAAAAATACCTCAAGTTGGACTTGAGTCAAAGACTCTGCACTCCTGAGTTTATACAAGTCTTTTTGCAGGCTGGGATTATCGCATTGGTGCTCAATTGGTTTGTCTGACAGGCTGCAAAGAACAGCTAAAAGCGTTTTAATTCATTTCTGATGAGATGAACATATTATATTAGTACCATTTAAGATGGAGCAAGTTCAGTGAAGGCCCAAAGGTTAACTAGTGGTTGATTAGAATGTACATATGCAGTACATGTGCTCTGAAGTTGAAATGTGAACGACTCTAGTCAGGTCATGTCAACATGACCATGAAAAAAACAGTGAAATCAACGTAACCACTTTGCTGATAACTGGTCCCTTCTACACTGTGCTTATGAAATGGCTATTGGTAGCCAGCGATGCGACAAACCTCGATATACTGGTTGCAAACAGTAGAATAGACTATTCCAACCATCGTTGACTAGCATGAGTTTGATCAGAGTTTGTCAAACTATGTGTAAAGTTAGCTATGGATTGATTGAACTTGCTCCAGGTTATTGCTAGTTGTGCTGATTTGACTAGTTATACTGTTTATTACTAGATAGTATTTACAAGTTATGCTAACAAATAGTATACAAATCCAGATATTGACTACTAGGAAACTAGCTGGGTAAGGGTAGAGATAGTTCAAAGATTAACCAATCACCCAAAGAAGTATGCTTCTGAAATATTGTCACAAAGTCCTGACAAAATGCAAACTTTTTAAAATTATTTTCACTAAAATTGAGAAGTAGAGATCGGAATTGAATTGTTCTTGGCAAACCAATGATGTAATATCCATTTAAAGTACTAAACACCTTTGCTTACTTAGCAGATTTATGAAAATAGTGTCCAAGTCTTATTAGATTGAGATTTATTCATGCTGTACAGTTATGAAATATACAACTCCTACAGTTTCTTTTGTTGATCCTTCAGTTGATTGTACCTGGTAAAGGAACAAGAAACAAAATGTGATTGGGATAGGTCCAGACATGCAGCTGGGTAGCCTTAACCCTATCAGGACCGGGCTTTTTTTGGTTGTACGGGAACTGGGTTGGGGGGGGGGGGAGCACATAGTGCCTGCCCTCTGTATTTTCCAAGTGTTAGACCAATTTTCATGAAACTTGCCACAAATGTTCATTCCACCTAGTTCTACAAGATGACGTCACAAAATTTCTAAAAATCGTCACCAGAGGGCGTTTTGGAGTGTTTTTTACCATTTTGGGTCAAAAATCGTGTTTTTGCCATAACTTCTGTATTTTTTGTCCAAATGTTTTGAAACTTGGCAAACTTGTACAATTTAACAAGATCAGTATAATTTGAACCTAATTTAGTTACTGGAGTCACCTTTTGGGGCGTTATAATTTATTAGTTTACCCCATTTGTGGGGAAAAAAATATATTTTTGCATTTTTTCACTTAAAAATCAAAATGACCACTGCCAAGGGCCCAGGGAGAAATAACAAGGATTGACAAATCTAAATATTTTTTGGGTCTGAAAAGTAAGAAACTAGCATGTTGAAAATATTCTATTGTTAAAAAATTTGATACAATTTGATCCCCTAATTACAGGCTGAAAACACAAAATCCAAGATGGCTGCCAAAATTTGCAGCCATTTTGAACTCCAAAAACCATTTCAGACTATCAAGTGACTCATCACTATCACTTTTCACGCAAAGAAATAAAAAAGAAATAAAAAAATCACTAAAAAAACCCAGTAAAATTGTGTGACACAAGGTCAAACAAATAGTTGCCACGGCAACAGCTAACCAAAGGTATCAATTACTTTTTGACAACATGATTCTAGATAGATTTTGGGAAAAGTCAGACAATTTTGCGGTGATCGAACTAAGCGTTAAAAAGTTACGGGGAAAAAAATGATATTGGCTTAAGTCAAGGTGTGTCATGACCGAGCGATCGAGTGCACTGGACTCGAGCTCTGGTGTATCTGATCAGCAGAGTGCGGGTTCGAGTCCTGGTCATGACACTTGTTTCCTTGAGCAAGAGACTTAACCATTATTGCTGCATCCTTCGGATGGGACGTAAAACTGTGAATCCAGTGTGTTGTGTAATGCATGTAAAATAATCTAGTTTACACTTCTCGCCAAGAGAAGGGCTTTGCCCCGATGTTTTTAGCACCTTCTAAACCCGTACAAGGTGCTACATAAATCGGTCTCATAGTTAAAAAAAAAAGCGACCTGAGCATTAATTATATTTTTCATCTTGACGGTTCCGCTACTGTGCAAGCAAAACAAGGTAGACCTGAGGGCGGCTTAACTCATACTTGGGGTTGGGTATCACTCCCCAAGGATCTGCAAACTGCAGACCTTTGGAAGACAAAGTCATTCAAATCTTAGGAGTACTGAAAACTCCAGTAATCTTTGGGAAACTGTATGTGAGTTTGAAATACTGCATACTTTAGCATATTACGACATGTAGGTGGTGGGATGTTGCATTTGAAGATACATGCATTGAAATTGGTCCATAGTCAGTGTTTGCCATGAGAAGGAAACTTAAATATAGGTAGAATAACAAGCAATGGCAGCCATTTTGAAAATTGCGTCTTATTCTAACTAAATTTCTTTAAAGGACAAACCTGCAATGGCCCTTTATAGCCAAGTATCTTTCTCATGACATACTCTGACTGTGTGTCAAATTCCATGCTGAATCATCACAGGAACAATTCCCCCTGAAATTTCTCCTATTTGCTCCACTAACAGGTTCCAGTATTCCAATCTGAACTAAACTTACATATTGACTAAATGAAACGATGAAATTTGATGCAGTGTATAATAATTGTAATATTTGCCAGATATGAAGTACAGAGTTCTTATCATTTGAATTTTTATTTTTATTATTTTTGTATTTCTACCCAGCACAATTCGTGTTCATTGTTGGTGTGTATATCAAGGTTGAAGGTCAATACAAATGTATCACTTTATTTGGTCAGTTTGATGGAAATTAATTTGATTCAAAATTCTACTTTGAGTGGATTTGAAAGTTACAAATTTATATTTTAGAAATGAAATATTCAATGATAGGGAATAAAACAGTGATGACGAGGTCTTCAGCCGACAGGGTCGTGGCCGTGCTCGACCACGGCCCTGCAAGGTCCTAGAAGGCCCTTTAAGAGGGAGTCACTGACTCTTTTCTTCACATTCATAAATACCATTTTTTGTTAAAAAAAAGCACAAAAATGTAGAATTTTTGTTATAACTTTTCTGTTGTACATTTTAAATTCAAATCTTAGGGCTCTGTTTTGCGACTGTTCAAATTGCACGCAATGCTCAACGCTTGTGCTACGCTCGTGTACTAAGAGATTTTACATTGGGTACTGATATGTAGTGATTATGTTCTGTGTTATTAGCGCCTGCATAAGCTTACACATAACTATGCAAATGGCTATGAGGGTCAAATGTGCATTGGCCAGCTGCTCCTACTAGCTCCTCTTGGTCGGTAATTTAAGATTGATTAAACACTAGCACGTGATCACGTTTTGCCCAATTAGAATGCATAAGCTCTCCAAGATAGTTATGAATTATTGCTCATAGAGTCTCAGACTCCTGATTATTTTGGTGAAGCATATTTAATTAACTTGTGCGCATTTTTTTGGATTTAGTTTAGTAGAAGTCACAAGTTTCAAAAATTTAATTTTGTTATGGTAAAGTGGGCCTATCTGAAACCCACCCTTTAAACAGTACTAATGTGTTTTTACCAAATTTGTTACAAA
Organism: Marthasterias glacialis; assembly: GCA_911728455.2. NCBI lineage: Eukaryota > Metazoa > Echinodermata > Asteroidea > Forcipulatida > Asteriidae > Marthasterias > Marthasterias glacialis. The sequence continues at coordinate 18,684,784 of OU452225.1, forward strand.
TTTGTTACAAAAAATGTTCAAATTTGTTTAAGCTTCTAATAACTTAAATATTTCTGTTTAAAGATTTCTTCAGAAGTGTGGTGTATTGAATGTTCATGTACATGTATTGGCACCATGGGTGGCGTGTGCGTAAAGCGCTCACCTTTCACCAGTGTCTGGTTCATTTGCTGGCTAGTGCCATATGATAGTAGAGTTGTGCGTTCGTTCTCTCCTGTGCCACAAAGGTTTTTCTCCAGGTCACCGGGTTTTCCTCAATCCGGAAAAACCAAACATTTTTAATCTCAGGCTGTGCTCCATGGTCATATGCAGTGTATGGGTTGATGTTGATGGCTGCTGAAGGCCCCCTTGAATGCCTGCAGCTCGAACACATGTAGCTGCGTCCTTCGATCCTTCGATTGCAATTCAGCTTTTCAGCTGCCAGTAAGGATGATTAGCCTCCCAAATTAATATTATGTATATTATTATTATTTTATCATTCGTTTACATCGCACTTCTGGCTCCAAATTGTCATCATTTACCCACAGGATAATATGGAGATGCTATTAAATGATTAATGAAACCAAAGTTTCTGTTTGGAAGTGACTTGTTTTGTTTGATGTGGTAAAGTGATCTATGCCCAGTTTGTGACACTGCTTACCACAGAATGTTTTGCTTACATCTCCAAAAAAGCATGTTATTCTATGGACAGTAAACGCAGGATTCTGCTGTAAGCATAGCCATGAAATCAGGCCATAGTCGTTGGAGTTTGAGGGGGAGGAGGGACAGAGGGGAGTGAGGCGGGGAGAGCCTGACAATCTAAAAAAAAAGTTCATTTACTGTCAACAGTTTTGGCTGATCAGATCTCCAATGCAGCAATTTGACGTCATCAATTCATTGCGAAGTTTTTACTGAGATAACATCATTGCTATGTGGAAGAGTAAATTCATTCCCCATCGTCCAGTTTGCAAAAAGCACACTTTAAAAACAACCAAAGAAAATGTGGTCCTATTTTAACAAACACATTATTAAACTTCACAAGTTCGATTCAATCTGTGCTTGTTTATAATGTGCTTAATTGTAGTGGATATAAGCAACATGTATTGAGGTTTTCAACAGCTCCCATTGAATAAATCTGAGGTAGGATTTGAACCCACAACCCTGCACTCTAAAGCAGATGTCTTAGCCACTAGACCAAGTAGTATATTCTGAGACTAGGGGCCAGATATTAAATCATTAAATTAACAGTTGATATTACTAAACTTTAGTTGAAACAATAATTATATCCGGGATCAAGAACAATATTTTGGATGACCTTTTTTATGACTATTTCGGCCAATGAATGGGACTCTGCAGCCATGAAACATGCCATACCAGGTATTCATGTGACAGCACAGGTTGTGCTGATTAGTTGACTCACTGATGCTATCCAACCACTGCAGGTCATCCATGTGACGGCACAGGTTGTGCTGATTAGTAAACTCACTGATGCTATCCAACCACTTCAGGTCATCCTTATAAATAGGTTATCTGCACTTAAGGTCATCTATTTATGGTCCTGAATTATTTGAAAACTTTCTTGTTTAGATCCTGTCTCTCAGTTGTCATTCACTTCTGTTACATCATGAAGGATATTATGAGCAGTCTTTTGAAGTGAAGAACAATGTTGTTTTTCAACAGGTAAGAGGTGCATTCCTTTAGACCTTTCTTTTGCAACATCACAGCCCAAGTTTATTCCAACCAAAATGGAGAAACTATCAGGAGCTACTGATGCAAGAAAAAGCAGATAGATAGATAGATAGAAAGATAGATAGATAGATGAAAACTTTATTATTTCCACAAGGGGAAATTAAAATGGTCTTGACTAAACGGTACATACAGTAATGAACAATACATTAAAATCTTACGACAAAAATACATGTACACGTTAAAAAGATTTGACAAAGTTACAGAGCTACTCATTAAGAAACAGATAGTATATTAAAAAAGCACGACCCCTACAAAAATATGAAAATTTAAAATAGTAAATTTTTAAAGTAGTAGTATACAGGAGACTATTTAAAACCCACAGTGCATGAGAAAAAATAAAAACGAAGCTCCAGCTACTTCAAGTTATTAAAAACACGAATTGCTGTTGGGACAAAGGATTTATTGAAGCGCTGTGTTCTTATTTTATGTTGCAAAAGACGATTCCCCTATTACTTTGTAAAAACTTGGGATACATGGGATGGGACGGGTCAGACAGAAATCACAGTTTGCAAAAATGCTACACAAATCTTCAACAATTTGCTTGAAGCAAACCAACCAATAATTGGATGTATTTTCTTGAAAAAAGAAAGTTTGCAAAAATGTTGGATTTGGTCACAAGATCTGTCAACAAGACTTGAATGTTTTTGCTTCATGCCAACCAGCAAGATTATTTTTCAATAATGGGTGAATGAAAAAGCATTTAACCGTTGCATGTTCATTTTTTATAATCTATACAGCTAAATTTTTGCTAGATTTTTTTTATAATTTGGGGGGGGGGGGGTACTTCTCATACCTATCTTCACTACCCCAACAATCCACTTTTATACTTTGTGGCAGAAGTTTTCTAGCACAGGTTGTGCTGATTAGTAGACTCCCTGCTACACTTCAACCACTGCAGGTCATTCATGTACAGAAGCATTAAAGGGCCACAACAAATTTTTTTTTGGAAAATGCAGCCGCAGCATGACTGTATCTCACAATGAGTTCTTGGATGACGAGTGATAAACATACATGTCACTGCAGCAAGATAGTAACTCACTGTGGTGAGACAGTAACTCGCCACGATAAGATAGTAACTTGCCACGATGAGATAGTAACTCGCCGCAGCGAGTTACTATCTCACTGCGGCGAGTTACTATCTCACCGCAGTGAGAGAGCAACTCGCCGAGGCGAGATAGTAACTCGTCGCGGCGAGATTGTTACTTGCCGTGGCAAGATAGCAGCTCGCCGCGGTGACATGCATCTCTAACTCTCCTCATCCAAGAATGCATTGTGTGATACAATCATGCTGTGGCTCACTCACATATAGCGTTTTCCAAAAAACAAAACAAAAAATGTCATAGCCCTTTAGCACTTCTGTATCCATGTGACGGCACAGGTTGTGGTGATTAGTAAACTCACTGATGCTATCCAACCACTGCAAATCATCCATGTGACGGCACAGGTTGTGCTGATTAGTAAACTCACTGATGCTATCCAACCACTGCAGGTCATCCATGTGACGGCACAGGTTGTGCTGATTAGTAAACTCACTGATGCTATCCAATCACTGCAGGTCATCCATGTGATGGCAAAGGTTGTGGTGATTAGTAAACTCACTGATGCTATCCAACCACTGCAGGTCATCCATGTGACAGCACAGGTTGTGCTGATTAGTAAACTCACTGATGCTATCCAACCACTGCAGGTCATCCATGTGACAGCACAGGTTGTGCTGATTAGTAAACTCACTGATGCTATCCAACCACTGCAGGTCATCCATGTGACAGCACAGGTTGTGCTGATTAGTAAACTCACTGATACATGCCAACCACTGCAGGTCATTCATGTGATGGCAAAGGTTGTGGTGATTAGTAAACTCACTGATGCTATCCAACCACTGCAGGTCATCCATGTGACAGCACAGGTTGTGCTGATTAGTAAACTCACTGATGCTATCCAACCACTGCAGGTCATCCATGTGACAGCACAGGTTGAACTGATTAGTAAACTCACTGATGCTATCCAACCACTGCAGGTCATTCATGTGATGGCAAAGGTTGTGGTGATTAGTAAACTCACTGATGCTATCCAACCACTTCAGGTCATTTATGTGACGGCACAGGTTGTGCTGATTAGTAAACTCACTGATGCTATCCAACCACTGCAGGTCATCCATGTGACAGCACAGGTTGAACTGATTAGTAAACTCACTGATGCTATCCAACCACTGCAGGTCATCCAAGTGACAGCACAGGTTGTGGTGATTAGTAAACTCACTGATGCTATCCAGCCACTGCAGGTCATCCATGTGATGGCACAGGTTGTGTTGATTAGTAAACTCACTGCTATATTCCAACCACTTCAGGTCATCCATGTGACAGCACAGGTTGAGCTGATTCGTAAACTCACTGATGCTATCCAACCACTGCAGGTCATCCATATAAATATGTCATGTGCACTTAAGGTTATCCATTTATGGTCTGGAATTATTTGAACATTTTTTGTTCATATTTTACAGCCCTCTTATCTAGATCCTGTCTCTCAGTTGTCATTCACCTCTGTTACATCATGAAGGATATTTTTAGCAGTCTTTTGAAGTGAAGAACAATGTTGTTTTTCAACAGGTAAGAAGTGCATTCCTTTAGACCTTTCTTTTGCAACATCACAGCCCAAGTTTGTTCCAACCAGGTTGTGCTGATTAGTAAACCCACTGGTACACTGTAACCACTGCAGGTCATCCATGTGACAGCACAGGTTATGTTGATTAGTAAACTCAATGATGCTATCAAACCACTTCAGGTCATCCATGTGATGGCACAGGTTGTGTTGATTAGTAATCTCACTGATGCTATCCAACCACTGCAGGTCATTCATGTGACAGCACAGGTTGTGCTGATTAGTAAACTGACTGATGCTATCCAACCACTTCAGGTCATCCATGTGATGGCACAGGTTATGTTGATTAGTAAACTCACTGATGCTATCCAACCACTGCAGGTCATTCATGTGACAGCATGAGAAACTATCGGGAGCTATTAATGCAAAGCAAAAACAGATAATCACAGTTTGCAAAAATGTTACACAAATCTTCAACAATTTGTTTTAAGCAAACCAACCAATAATGAGATGTGTTTTCTTTAAATAGAAAGTTTGCACAATGTTGGATTTGGTCACAGGGTCTTTCAACAAGATTTGATCATTTTGCTACATTTGGCCATCCATGCCAACCAGCGTGTTTTTTTTTTTTCAACAATGACGTAATTTGAAGGTTTTTGAAGCATGTTACCTTTTGAAAATGTTGGCGGCCTTTGTGTTGAAAATGCATTGTGATTTTTAAATTCCAATAGTGGGTGAATGAAAAAGCATTTAAGAGTTTCATGCTCATTTTCCATTATCTATACAACTAGATTTTTTGTATTTAGATTTTGGTTTTACCATTACACCATGCTGTGATAAGTACGGCAAACTCATTGCTTTACGAGTAGGAAATCCACAGGGTACTCGAGTGGAACTTGACCTACGACCCTCACATTCTAGAGCAGATGTAGAGAGGCTAGTTCGAATCCTTGTTTACAAGCAGCAGGGGCTACAATAATTTGATACATGTAATAATTGCATTTGAGAGTGAAGACAAGCAAAACATCATATGGGATGTATTTAAAGCCCTAGCTCATCATTGGTAAACTGACTAGAAATGCTTTCATTCTTTGCACAAATCAAGATATTTGTAATAAAACCAGCCTGTGAACATATCAGCTCATTTTGTTGTTTCATTTGTGAAAAAACAGTTAAAATGCATCCAGCATTTTTGTACGAATTCCTAGAGTCTTCGTCTCACCAAAACAAAAACTAATATTGGATCTTATTTTGTTTATTATTTAAAAACAACAACACTTCAGGGAGAAATATTTCAAGGAAAGTTTTCTACCATTATTATCTTTATACCAAGGTATGTTTGTAAATTTGTTAACACTGATGTTTTTCGTCTCACCAATGTTGAGCTGTGGCTTTAATTATGGGAAGTTCAAGTATGTTCAATTTCTTTGTTTGGAGTTGAAATTGGTTATTCAACATGATCTTCGTGTACATAACACATAATGGGTCTGAAGTAGCCAGCTTAACATCTGAGTTGGTTGTTTATGCAGTAAATAAAAGATATTATCTGAGTGATGTGTCTACACATTAATTTGGGTAAACCCCTTTAATAAACAGAGTTGGTATTGGATTGGTAACTATCTTGAATTTATATCAGATGGCAACCCCCCTCTCCACCACACACTGCCGGGCCTGCTCACGAAATCCCCCCTTCTGCTCTCAGTTCAGTTCCATTTATATGTTGAACGTAGAGGTCATGTTGAAACGCAGCCTCCATTTTGGATTTCTGTAGTTGACATTGAGTTATGTGAACACTTGGAGAGTAACTTTACAAAATCAAAAATCATCACGTAGTAAAAAATTGACTTCAAGTTAATAGGTTCAGCAGGTGTAGGCTATTTGGTGGCATTTATAAAAATGGTCACCAGGCATTCATGGATTTTGGGTAGATTTAAAATGTGAACTGTTGACCTGTAAAATCGCAAATTTGTATTACACTAAACAAACTGGAGTGAGTTGGCCCACTTCTGGCAGCCATCTTGAACTGACCAATTTGGAGTGTCCAAATAGATTTTTAGAGTGACATGTATGCAGATCATTTATGCCAAACATAATGGTCTTATCATAATTTCCACAATTTCCACCCAGAATATGAGATGATGACAGCAACACAAATTAATCATTTCACAATAAAAAGGAGTCAGACTAAATTCCCACTTAGCCTCGTTTTGGTTTCATCGATTTGATTTCGACATAAATAGAAACTGGCTGCAGCAAAGTATGTTTTACTGTGAACAACGGTTGTTTTGAAAACATTTCTCACCAATTCATGATATTTATGTTTATCATCAAGAACAATATCGAATTTGTGACGAATACACTGTTTAATATCGGTCTATATAAGCTCCTAGCCATTGGGTTTTTTTTGTAAACAAGTGGTGTCATAGGTCAGACCGAGCCAAGAAACTTGACGTCATCATGTCTGTGCAAGTTGATACAATTTATAACAAACACCAGCATCTTATTTTTGCGGGATATTATAACCAAGTTACATTCAGCCGTCCTTGGCGGCAGGCAGCTCTTTGATATGAACTTGTGACCTACAAATTGTATCTTTTCAGCCACCGCTTGTCTGTACAAATGGTCATGTCCGCTTTGGGCGCTCAATTTATAACTATTGGCATTCCAATTTTATTTCAACTTTCATATTTCATACTCACACATTCTCAAGAAATAACAGCCTACTTTTTTGTCATGTAATAGTTTCATGTACTGGAAAGGACGACAATCTCTCAGCTTCGCTTTCATTGCATATGTTTTGACAGGAAATGCAGGTGATTGCTTGATAAAAGCATACATGACGGGTGATTTATGCACCGTAACAGCACTCATGTAAAAAAAAAAAAAAAAATGGATAGGCCGAAAAAAACCCAAAAAAAAACAGAGACCCCATAAAAATGTGAAAATGCCTCTGCAGTCCCGTCTACTTATTATTTTGTTATTATTATTTGTTGCAAATGCCATAGGATTGTTAATTTGTTGTACTTTGCTGAGACAGGGAATATGTAGGAGCTGTCTAATATTGAAGTATAAATTATCTCATAAATTAATTATAATGATTAAAACGAAGAGAATTATGTTTTTTCCACTCCCGAGGGTCCCGGAACATGTCAGCATAATTTATTTAGTAATGAATTATCAATATCATATTTCAAGTTCTGGCAAGTTTGTTTGGCAGTGCATCTTAATCACTGATACCCTTTTCCGGTTATTTTACACCAGCTTGTATGACGTCAACGTTGAAGGTCCCCGCACCGCTAGAGCCCGTCTCCAAACCCATTTGGCGCGCTGCACCGTACGTTAACTCCGAGTTTCAAAACACCCACATTTCTGACCAATCAGTTGTACTAAACGCCAGCTCAGGATGCTTTTGAATAATTCATTAGGTGAAATGACATGCAGCTAATTCATATAAAGTACGTGCATTGAGCAAAATGAAAAGGACCTGTGTTTTGAAAAGAGCTGGAGCCCGGGTGACAAAGGTTGAACGAGAGCAACGCCCATTTAATCCTATTGAAGTTGACCAGGTTACTCCTGAATTAACCTGGACACCAATGAAGTTTAAGCGAGTGGTTTTTGCATCACAAAAAGCTATTTTGGAAAACGCCCTCTGTGGTAAGGTGCCTCTTGTACCACAGGGCGCTCCACCGTACGGGAAGAATGGTTACTGTGGCGTTCTTCCCTTTTGGTGTCCATGATGGCTTAAGCGTGACTATGGCAACCCTTGGGTCTCTGGTGGTCGCAATCTGTACCAGCCAACCCGAACTAAACCAATATGTAAGTGTCTGGCCTCATGTTTTACTCAACTGTATTGTGCTTGCAGAATTGCTGTGCGTTTTCTAAACCCCAAATGTGTGTTTTTGTTTTGAGTTCTTTACCCAAAATTGTACAAATTCAGTTGTTAATGCATGTTGCCTTATACCATTACAAAGTAAGTTTATTGTACCCACACAATATTTTCACCACTTCGTTTATATTCTACAGAAAGTGTTGGCATTTTGCAATTTCAAAATGATTTTTTTATCCATTTGCAACTTTCCTGAACTATTGCTGCTTTCTTGAGATTTCAAGATGTCTTACAAGAGCATCCAAATGTTTTTATTATTTGCATTTACATTCACCTTGTACTATTCTGGTTTGATTTCAGCCCACTTCTTGTTCGAAGGCTGCCCCAAAATTGGCCCAGCGGATCCCCACAGCCTGACGATGTTGACCTGTTGTCCCTGATGCATGCAACCTGCACCATCCAACCAAAGTCGCAACAACAACATTGTAAGTTACATATAAGTTGATATCCATTACAGATCTGAAAAAAGGCTGTGAAATGAAATGCTTTTGAAGCTTGCCGTCTCATTTGAATCCTGGCCTCATTTATTTGCACCAATTCCATGCACAACCTTGCTAGAAATTGCATCGACATTATTTTTGTGCTTTAAAAACTCACCCAAACTTCGCAACATGTTGCATTCATATTTGGTTGAAATTGCTTAAGGCTGTGCTGCAAATCATATCTGTATTTGTTGAAACTGCATTGATTTTCGCAACAAAGTGCACAATATTGGTTGAAACTGCTTTGAACTTTACTAAGCATTAAATTTACATTGGTTGATATTGCTTAAACCTTGGTTAAAAATTGCATTTATACTGGGTGTAAAACTGCTTTTTTGTTTGACTGAAACTACTTTGAACTTTGCTACAAATTGCATCTATTTTGGTTGAAACTGCTTATAACTTTGCTGCAAATTGCGATTATTATTTGTTGAACTGCTTTCGACTTTGCTGCAAGCTGCATTAATATTGTTTGAAACTGCTTTGCACTTTGCTATAAATTGCATCTATTGTTGGTTGAAACTGCTTTGGGCTTTGGTACAAATTGCATTTATTTTGGTTGAAACTGCTTCTTTGCTACAAATTGCATGTATTTTGGTTGAAACTGCTTTGAACATTGCTACAAATTGCATTTCTATTTGTTCAAACTGCTTTAAAAAGTTTGCTTCAAATTGCATTCATATTGGTTGAAACTGCTTTTAACTTTGCTACAAAGTGCGTTTATTATTGGTTCAAACTGTTTTTTTAAGCTGCAGATTGCATTTATATTGGTTGAAGCTGCTATGAACTTTGCTACAAAATGCATCTTTTTGGTTAAAACTGCTTTGAACTTTGCTACGAATTGCAATTATATTGCTTGCAACTGCTTTTGGATTTGCTGCAAATTGCATTTTTATTTGTTAAAACTGCTTGTTACTGCTGCAATTTGCATTAATATTGGTTGAGACTGTTTTGAACTTTGCTGCAAATTGCATTTATATAGGTTGAAACTGCTGTTAACTTTGCTTCACATTGCATCTATTGCTACAAATTGCATTTATTATTGCTTGAAACTGCTTTGAACTTGCTATACTTGTTGAAACTGCTTTTTACTTTGTTGCAAATTGCATTAATTTTGGTTGAAACTGTTTCGAAATTGGCTGCAAAGTTCATTTGTATTGGTTCAAACTGCTTTTAGTTTTGCTGCAAATTGCATTGATATTGGGCGCAACTGCCTTTAACTTTACTACAAAGTGCATTTATATTGGGCCAAACTGGTTTTGACTTTGCAACAAATTGCATTTAGTTAGGTTGAAACTGCTTTGAACTTTGCAACAAAATGAGTCTATTTTGGTTGTAACTGGTTTGAACTTGGCCACAAATTGCATTTATATTGTTTGAAACCGCTTTCAACTTTGCTACAAAATGCGGTTATCATTGGTTGAAACTGCTTTTAACTTTCAATTGCTACAAATTGCAACAATATTGGTTGTACCTGCTTTGAACTTTGTTACTAATTGCATTTATATTGATTGGAACTGCTTTGAACTTGGCTAAAAATTGCATTTATACTGGTTGAAACTACTTTTGGAGTTTGCTGCAAAGTGCATTTTATTTGGTTGGAACTGCTTTGAACATTGCTACAAATTACATTTATATTGGTTGAAAGTGTTTTTAACTTTGCTATAGATTTATATTGATTGAAATCGCTTTAAACTTTGCTACAAATTGCTTCTATTATGGGTTGAAACTGCTTTCAACTTTGCTACAAATTGCAATTAATTAATTTGGTTTAATCTGCTTTTAACCTTGCTACAAATTGAATTTAAATTGTTTGAAACTGCTTTCAATGGTACTAATTGCATTTTTATTGGTTGAAACTGCTTTTTAACTTTGCAACAAATTGCATTTATATTGGTTGAAACTGCTTTGAACTAGGCCACATTGCATTGATATTGCTTGAAACTGCAATAAACTTTGCTACAAATTGCTTTTAACTTTGCTACAAATTACATTTATATTGTTTGAAGCTGCTTTGAACTTTGCTACAAATTGCATTTATATTGCTTGAAACTGTTTTTTAACTTTGCTACAAATTGCATTTATATTGCTTGAAACTGCTTTGAACTAGGCCACATATTGCATTGATATTGCTTGAAACTGCAATGAACTTTGCTGCAAATTGCATTTTTATTGCTTCAAACTGCTTTTAACTTTGCTACAAATTGCTTTTAAATTAGCTACAAATTACATTTATATTGTTTGAAGCTGCTTTGAACTTTGCTACAAATTGCATTTATATTGCTTGAAACTGTTTTTTAACTTTGCTACAAATTGCATTTATATTGCTTGAAACTGCTTTGAACTAGGCCACATATTGCATTGATATTGCTTGAAACTGCAATGAACTTTGCTGCAAATTGCATTTTTATTGCTTCAAACTGCTTTTAACTTTGCTACAAATTGCTTTTAAATTAGCTACAAATTACATTTATATTGTTTGAAGCTGCTTTGAACTTTGCTACAAATTGCATTTATATTGCTTGAAACTGCTTTTTAACTTTGCTACAAATTGCATTTATATTGCTTGAAACTGCTTTTTACTTTGCTGCAAATTGCACGTATATTGGCTGCTTAGAACTTTGCTAAATATTGCATTGATACTGGTTGAAACTGCTTTGAATTTCGCTAGAAATTGCATTTATTATTGGTTGAAATTTCATTGAACTTTGCTACAACGTGCGTTTATTAATTGTTCAAACAGCTTTGAATTTTGCTACAAATTGCATTTATAACTGCTTGAACACGCTTTGAATTTTGCTACAAATTGCATTGGGTCAAACAGCTTTTGATTCTTCCTCGAATTGCATTTTTGTTAAACTGAAACTACTTTGAACTTTGCTACAAATTGCATTTATTTTGCTTGAAACTGCTATGAACTTTGCTGCAAATTGCATTTTTAATGGCTGCTTTAAGCTTTGCTTAAAATTGCATTGATATTGGTTGAGACAGCTTTCACCTGAAATTGCATTTATTGTTGGTTGAAATTGCATTGAACTTTGCTATAAAGTGCATTTATTATTGGTTCAAACTGCCTTGAACTTTGATACAAATTGCACTTATAATTGCTTGAAACTGCTTCGAATATTGCTACAAATTGGGTCAAACTGCTTTTGACTTTGCTGCAAATTGCATTATAATATTGCTTGAAACTGCTTTTAACTTGGCTACAAATTGCAATGAAACTGGTTGAAACTGCTTTGAATTTCGCCTGAAATTGCATTTATTATTGGTTGAAATTGCATTGAACTTTGCTACAAAGTACATTTATTAATTGTTTAAACTGCTTTGAATTTTGCTACAAATTGCATTTATATTGGCTGCTTTGCACTTTGCCAAAAATTGCATCCATACTGGTTTAAACTGCTTTGAATTTTGCTACAAATTGCATTTATTATTGCTTCAAACTGCTTTTAACTTTGCTACAAATTGGATTTATATTGTTTGAAGCTGCTTTGAACTTCTGCTACAAATTGCATTCATATTGCTTGAAACTGCTTTTTAACTTTGCAACAAATTGCATTTATATTGGTTGAAACTGCTTTGAACTTTGCTAAAATTGCATTGACACTGCTTGAAACTGCTTTAAATTTTGCTGCAAATTACATTAATATTGCTTGAAACCGCTTTTAACTTTGCCTCGAACTGCATTTTTTTAAAACTGAAACTGCTTTTGTTACAAATTGCATTTATATCGGTTCAAACTGCTTTGAGCTTTGCTACAAAATTCATTTATACTGGTTGAAACTGCTTTTTAACTTTGCTATATTGCTTGAAACTGATTTGAACTATATTGGCTGCTTAGAACTTTGCTAAAAATTGCATTGTTACTGGTTGAAACTGCTTTGAATTTCGCTACAAATTGCATTTATTATTGGTTGAAAATGCATTGAACTTTGCTACAAATTGCATTTATTTTTTGTTCAAACTGCTTGAACTTTGCCACAAATTGCATTTACATTGGTTCCTTATACTATTATTAGAGAAAAATGGACAGGTAAAAGAAGTTGTACAGGAAGAGTGCAGTAAAACTGTACGGGTAAAATATGTTGCGTACAATAGTAGGAAACTGTCTTAAAATATACGGTTAGAATATGTCTGGTGTGTTAATGGCAAACTGTCTAAAAATGGACGGGTAGAATATGTTGGGTTTGAGAATAGGAAACTCTTAAAATATTCTGCCAAACTGGCTAAAAATGGACGGGTGGAATATTTCGGATATCAGAATAGCAAACTGTCGTAAAATATACAGTTAGAATATGTCTGGTACGTGAATGGCAAACTGTCTTCAATTACATGGTTAGAATTTGTCTGTGTCCGAATATTTACCCACCCCTGCTTTGTAAATGAAAAAGTCTAAAAGTTTGTGCACCCTTACTTAGTTTGAGCATGGTTTGAGGAGCCATTCACTACATGTCTATTGTTGTGACCCGCTGAACGGTAGCCCTTTGCACAATGCAACAAGTGACTTTTTAGCTTCTTGGCTTTTTTTTCCCTTTGTGAAATCCATGGTTGTAGTAGACTAGTTTGCATCTGAAAGAAACAGTTTTGAAAATACAAAGGTAACTAGGGACTTGCGTTGACAACAGTAATGTACAGGTGTATGCACAGTGTGTGAAGATGAGTACAGTTATGGTCAGTCAGAGATAGTAGTCAGAAGATTCTGAGATCTTGAGAAGTGAAGATTGTGTTTTTATGAGAGATCATGCTCTACATCAATGTTCCCAAGCATAGTGCTATCAGCTATAGCAGACTGATTATATAGGCAGCGAAATTAAAGAAGTTATATCGAGCAAATAGTTTTGATACAAACACCCAGTGTGTTTTACAGACTTTCGTCTATCACTACAACCGTAAGCTCTTTTCTGTGTATTTTCTTTTTGCTTTTATTGCTTTATGGTTTTTGATTATTTGGTTTCATGATTAAGATCATAATAAATGTTTCATCAGTTCATTAAGTTATCTGGATTTACTAAAGTTCAAATCAGCTCTTTAACTCTATCTTATTTGTGACAGAACTTTGAAGCAAGACCAAATCGTTAATGATTTTTAATGTGGCTTGTAAATACAAATAAACTGTGTTACTATTTCCTTATTGATAGAGCGATGTATTAATGCTTGAATCATAGACTTGACTGGAGAAAATCAATTAGCTTGAGAAGTTTATATGAAATCAAAGTTCAGTTATTGTAAATGTTCAACAACTTATGTATGCACAGCACTGGGATTCCCTTTTAATTATTCTGTTATATATTGTTAGAATTTGGGGGCTTAACACTTGAGACAAGTCTGGACTAAACTTATAAAGAAGGCCAGAAACTACGATACCAATCACTGACGTCCGAGGCTCTGCAGGATAGTGACAAGGGTCACTATTTCCAATGACCATCCTCACCTGACTGCCTGATTGAGTAAAACCCCACAACCTCAAGTGCATACGATATCATCTTGTCAGTTTTTTAAAAAAACATCATCAATCTTGTAAATATTAATTCCATAACTATTTAATGTTGTAAAATACTAATACTTAACTGAGAGAGAATTTGTAAATAAGAATACTTTAATTATAGAAATTTGTCTTGTGAATTTTTTTTCATTGTATTTGAGAACAGTGGTTTTATTGGGATACTAGTTCAAGATATACAGGCAACGATAAAGTGAGAAATATCCCGACAGTCTGGTGATGGAATAGCACTATAAAAATATATCTGGGTAGAATGTGTATGGTATAGGCAAACTAGAATATATTGATGTAGACTGTCCCATATGTGAATATAATGTATAAAAGTGTGCAATATTTGTCCACTTATCTGGTGACGTGGAGTATCGAGTAATGCATTAGCAAGGGGGGATGGGGGGAAGCCCTCCTGGGGCTTGGCAGGGTGGAGCCCCGCAGGGTGCGGCGTAGCCGCGGATAGTTTTAGGGATTATTGTTTAGGGTTTTTTGTTTTTTTATTTTTCTTTATTTTTATTTTTATTTTATTTTATGTATGTATGTATGTATATATATATATGATATTATATATTAAAATAAAACTTATTTAATAAAACTTTATTACAAGTAACTAGCCGATTTGGGGGAACTACTTCGGATAATAGTTAGAATCAGTGAATAATACGCGATGAGACGGCCAAGAAGTTGCAACAAGTTTAATGAAGTAAAGTTTGTAACAAAGTTTAAGGAAATAAAATACCACAAAAATTAAGAAACAAAGTTTAAGAACCAAAAGGGAAAAATTGAACAATTTTTAACGAAATTTTTAGCAAAGTTTGATGCAATTTCTAGTGAAGCTTGACGCAATTTTTAGCAAAGTTTAATGTACTTTTTTTGCAAAGTTTGATGCAATTTTAATAAAATTTGATGCAGTTTTGAGCCAAACTTTTGAGCCAACCGTCAAATTTAAAGTTTTGTTTCACAATACTTTGCACTTTTTTGTTTCTTTTATAGATAAATGTGACAAAGACACTTGACAAAAACACAGCCCTGGGAAATTTCACCACTTGCAGATGAGGAGATTCCAGAAAAGCTGGACTCGTCCCACCATCGTACCCCAAATAAAGATACTTACTTGATGGTTGTCTGGATTAGTGATCACCAAGCTCCCTGGCATATGGCTCTCAGTACCCCTGGCTGATGACTCTTCAAGGAACATCCTACAGGGTAACAGAGTTCATAAGCTTCATGCTCTCTTCATTACTGCAATGGGTACGTGAAATGTTTCATCATTTAGAACTGAGTCAACTCTCATGCTGTTCATGAGCTGATGTTGTGGCGCCAGCTCCTAATTTACCTTGATACTCTTGTTGTCCAGTCCCTCAATGCCGACCTAATGATTTTTGGACTCTCACACTTTTGGCAAGCCGATGTTGCTCCATCTCTTAAATTAGCTCACTGCTGATGTTGTCCAATCCTTAAAAACTTTCCAACATTTGACATTTTTTCAACTCCCAAATAATTCCAGAGCTAATTTTGTGGCGCCTCTTGAAGTTGTCCAAGGCTCATATTGTTCAGTCCCTGAAGAGTTTGCTAACCCAATGATTTTTCAACTCTCATATTATTTATTCCCAAGTCGATGATAAGCCGACCCTTATGTTTTTCTTTAGGATAAAGTTCTGCCATCTCTTAATATTTCAAATATCAACTAAATTCTTAAATTGATTACAAGAGTGGTGGTCAGTATCTAACCAACCTGGTGTTAGCGACTGTTAAAATGTACCCAAGTCGTTGCTGTGCAGCCGTTTAATTTTAGTAATGATTTGAATGAATAAAAGGGATATCTCACCACTCAAATTTTGCGTCTGTTCAAATTTCACAAAGTTGGGAATTCTCAAGATTTGAATATTTACAATTCCTGGACAAAGGTCTGTAATTAGGGATTCATGCTCTTCATTTTTCAGAGTGAAATCCGTTTGAGCACGGATAATTAGGCTATAAGTGACCGTGGTTAACTTGGGAATTGGTCGCCCCCACAGTAACAGCCAGCCCCCAGTCGCACCCCTATGGAGAAAACCCTGGTTACGCTGCTGGACTGCTTATGAACACTCTCAGCCATGTCTTTATTAGCCATTTAAAAACCCCCATAAGACATGCTTACAACCAGTCCGATATTTATGAATGTAATGTAGAATATATTCAAGCTAAGATTTTGGACTGTCAAATACTTTTCAAGCAGATGTATGGCACTCTCTCCCAGTGGTCATGTTGTATAAACCTTTAATGGTCAAGTTGGGATTTTCTTTAGATTTGAGCATTTACAATTCCTGACCATTATTTGAAAGGATGTCTTATTCAATGAACTTTGATGAAATGTTTAATGTCTGAATTATAACCTTGTTTACAGATCATTCACTGAGTGCCCAGAGCCTCCTTCATCAGCAGATGCTTTCATCAAGATCAACTAAGGATGTCATGTTTGGGACAGCTCTGCATCAAACTCTCCTTGTTTGAGGTATGTTTAAAAGAGCCATTTCTTGACAGTGTTGAACCCCTACACCTCACATGTTGTAATCTTGGCCATAGCGCTCAACTACAGATGTGAAATGCTTGATTTGCCAATAACATGGTATAATATCAATAATAATAGAGGAATCATGTATAGCGCCGGTATCCGCCAAAAAAGGCGCTGATGGCGCTCGCTCGTGATACAAAAAACAGTTCAAAGATGAATACCACTAGTCTATATTAGCCTTAAACAGATGAGTCCTGAGAGTAACTTTAAATGATGATGTAGTATCTGCAGTCCTGATTTGGTACGGAAAAGTATTCCACACTTTTCCTGCAGTAACCAGGAATGAACGCGCTCCTCATGAACTCTTGGGCCTGTGCTCTACCAGGAGACTTTGGTCAGCTGATTGTAGGTTACTGCGTAATGGAATGCCCTAAGTGACAAGATCTGAGATGTAGGATGGTGCCACACTGTGCAATGATTTGTAGACGAGGAGACCAAGTTTGAAAACTATCCTTTGTTCCACTGGTAACCAATGAAGTATATGTGTAAAATTTGAGGCTGCAGTATTTTTTATGCTGTCAAAGGAAAATATTTGGGGGGATATTGTTTGATTTGTAAGAATATACCAACTGACCAAAGACCGTCCTAGAACATCTCTTAAATTTTTATGATGCTCATGTTGTCCAATCTCTCAAAAAAACAACACTTAAAGTGATGTTGTGCTGTCCTTGAAACTTTCCAGGGACTCATGTCAAATTCTTAACAACTTGTGAACCTAATAGTTCATGAACCCTCAAATTGTACCCAAGCTGATAATGTGTCGCCTCTTAAATTTGTGATTGTTTAACAGTGAATTTGTTGGTTAACAGTGAATTTGTTCACAAGCTGATGTTGTTTCATTTCTTCAATTTTCCCTGAGGCTCATGTCCAATCCCTGAAAAATTTACCTGCCTAGTGAATTTTTTAACTCGCCAATTGTTCACGCAGCCATTACATACCACTTTCCCTTATATATTTTTTCCACGCTGCTCATGTTGTCAAATCCCTTAGAAACTTGGCAACCTAATGACAATCTATCCCAAGCCAAACTATAGTCTTGACTAGTCAAATAGTTGTGAATATCTGTTATTCAACAACTGAAGTACATGTTGCACCTAAACTTGGAATTTTCTTAAGACTTGAGCCTTGCATATCCATTACAATATAATCATTTACATTTATTAGCCTTTTTCATAAATGATGTCTCATTGGATGAAATGTTTTATGCAGTGCGTCTTATTTTGTTGCCAGATTATTCACCGATTGAGGAGCAGTATCCATCGTGGACAAGAGCCTCGTTCATCAGCAGCAGCTTTTATCAAGGTCAGCTTGGAATGTCATGTTTGGAATGGCTACAAATCAACCCCTCTTTGTCCAAGGTATGTTTAAAAACTTCTTATCAGCATTGAGCCCTAGCCTAGTACATTATATGTTGTCACGTCGGCCACGTCGCTCAACTACACATGCTCTTTGAGTGACCGTTTCAGATAAATATTGCTAAATGCCAAAATATTGTGATTTGACCAATTGCCAGCACACAAATCCTCTTCAGTGATATCTATTAATTTCTATCATAAAATCGTAACAAATTTTTTTGACGTTCAAAACAAACTAAAGGTCCCCACTTGCATTATTTAAGTAGTTAGTGAGCTTTTTCGGCCATTTTGATGATGCCAGAGTAAACCTAAATATTGCTAAATGCCAAAATATTGCGAATTGACCCATTGCCCACACACAAACCTTCTTCTGTGATATTTTGTCTATCAGAAAATTGCATAAAAATGTTTTCAACAAAAGTGCGCATGCTGACAGGGAGCTTCCTGTGAAAAATTATAATTTTTGACCAAAATTTTAAAGTTGTTTTCATGGAATCAGTCGATGCGGGCAAGTCTTTTGAGACATGCCAAACAAACTAGAGGTACCCACTTGAGTTATTTGAGGAGTTAGCGAGCTTTTTTGGCCATTTTGATGACGTCAGAGTTAACCTAAATAATGCTAACTGCCAAAATATTGTGAATTGACCCATTGCCCACACACAAACCTTCTGCAAGGATATCTGCTCTATCAATTTGTATCATAAAATTGCATAAAAATGTTTTCCACGTCAGAGTTGACCTAATGAATGATTTTTGCACAAATTTTGTGAAATTGACCCATTGCCCACAGACATATCCTTTTCAATAATATCTACTGTGATAATTTCTATCAAAAAATTGCATACATTTTTTTGACTAAAAAATGCGCATGCTGACAGGGAGCTCCCTGTAGAAAATTTTAATTTTTAAGCCTAATTGAAAAGTGGTTTTTATGGAATCAGTCGAAGCGGGCAACTCTTGTGAGACGTGCAAAACAAACTAGAGGTACCCACTTGCGTTATTTGAGGAGTAAGCAAGCTTTTTTGGCCATTTTGATGACGTCACAGTTAACCTAAATAATGCTAACTGCCAAATTATTGCGAATTGACCCATTGCCCACACACACACCTTCTTCAATGATACCTACTCTAACAATTTCTATCATAAAATCGCATAAAAATGTTTTAAACAAATGTGTGCTTGCTCACAAAGAGCTCCCTGTGGAAAATTTCATGGAATCAGTCGAAGCGGGCAGCTCATGTGAGACGTGCAAACCAAACTAGAGGTCACCACGTGCATTATTTGAGGAGTTAGCGAGCGTTTTTGGCAATTTTGATGACGTCAGAGTTGTCCTTAATATTGCTAAATGCCTAAAATTTGAGAATTGACCCATTGCCCACACACAAACCTTCTTCTGTGATATCTGCTCTATCAACTTCTATCAGAAAATTACATAAAAATGTTTTGAACAAAAGTGCGTTTGCTCACAAAGAGCCCCCTGTGGAAAATTTTTTAACCAAAATTGAAAAGTTGTTTTCATGGAATCTGTCGATGCGGGCAGCTCCTCTTAGATGTGCAAAATAAACTAGAAGTACATGCGTTACTTAAGAAGTTAGCGAGCTTTTTCGGCCATTTTGATGACGTCACAGTTAACCTAAATAATGCTAACTGCCAAATTATTGCGAATTGACCCATTGCCCACACACAAACCTTCTTCAATGATATCTGCTCTATCAATTTCTATCCTAAAATCGCATAAAAATGTTTTGAACAAAAGTGCGCTTGCTCACAAAGAGCCCCCTGTGGAAAATTTTAATTTTTGACCCAAATTTAAAAGTGGTTTTACATGGAATCTGTCAATGCAGGCAGATCTTCTTAGATGTGCATAATAAACTAGAAGTACATGCCTTTGAGAAGTTCGCGAGCCTTCGGCGATTTTGATGACGTCACAGTTGACCTAAATAATGCTAACTGCCAAATTATTGCGAATTGACCCATTGCCCACACACAAACCTTCTTCAATGATATCTGCTCTATCAATTTCTATCCTAAAATCGCATAAAAATGTTTTGAACAAAAGTGCGCTTGCTCACAAAGAGCCCCCTGTGGAAAATTTTAATTTTTGACCCAAATTTAAAAGTGGTTTTACATGGAATCTGTCAATACAGGCAGATCTTCTTAGATGTGCATAATAAACTAGAAGTTCATGCCTTTGAGAAGTTCGCGAGCTTTTTCGGCCATTTTGATGACGTCACAGTTAACCTTAATAATGCTAACTGCAGAATTATTGCGAATTGACCCATTGCCCAAACATAAACCCTCTTCAGTGATATCTGCTCTATCAATTTCTATCACAAAATCGCATAAAAATGTTTTGAACAAAAGTGCGCTTGCTCACAAAGAGCCCCCTGTGGAAAATTTTTTGACCAAAATTGAAAAGTTGTTTTCATGGAATCAGTTGATGCAAGCAGCCAAAATTTTGGCTTAGTGCCAAAATATTGCGAATTGACCCATTGCCCAAACATCAACCCTCTTCAGTGATATGTGCTCTATCAATTTCTATCATAAAATGGCATAAAAATGTTTTGAACAAAAGTGTGCTTGCTCACAAAGAGCCCCCTGTGGAAAATTTAATTTTTGACCCAAATTTAAAAGTGGTTTTACATGAAATCTGTCAATGCGGGCAGCTCTTCTTAGACATGCCAAACAAACTAGAGGTACCCACTTGAGTTATTTGAGGAGTTAACGAGCTTTTTCGGCCTTTTTGATGAAGTCACAGTTAACCTAAATTTCGGTAATTGCTTAATTATTGCGAATTGACCCATTGCTCACACAAAAACCTTCAATGATATGTACTCTATCAATTTCTATCATAAAATTGCATAAAAATCTTTTGAACAAAAGTGTGCTTGCTCACAAAGACCCCCCTGTGGAAAATTTTAATTTTTGACCAAAATTTAAAAAGTGGTTTTACATGAAATCTGTCAATGCGGGCAGCTCTTCTTAGACGTGCATAATAAACTAGAAGTACATTCCTTTGAGAAGTTAGCGAGCTTTTTCGGCCATTTTGATGACGTCACAGTTAACCTTAATAATGCTAAATGCCAAATTATTGCGAATTGACCCATTGCCCACACACAAACCTTCTTCAATGATATCTACTCTATCAATTTCTATCATAAAATGGCATGAAAATGTTTTGAACAAAAGTGTGCTTGCTCACAAAGAGCCCCCTGTGGAAATTTTTAATTTTTGACCCAAATTTAAAAGTGGTTTTACATGAAATCTGTCAATGCGGGCAGCTCTTCTTAGACATGCTAAACAAACTAGAGGTACCCACTTGAGTTATTTGAGGAGTTAACAAGCTTTTTCGGCCTTTTTGATGATGTCACAGTTAACCTAAATTTAGGTAATTGCTTAATTATTGCGAATTGACCCATTGCTTACACAAAAACCTTCAATGATATGTACTCTATCAATTTCTATCATAAAATTGCATAAAAATCTTTTGAACAAAAGTGTGCTTGCTCACAAAGACCCCCCTGTGGAAAATTTTAATTTTTGATCCAAATTTAAAAAGTGGTTTTACATGAAATCTGTCAATGCGGGCAGCTCTTCTGAGACGTGCATAATAAACTAGACGTACATGCCTTTGAGAAGTTAGCGAGCTTTTTCGGCCATTTTGATGACGTCACAGTTAACCTTAATAATGCTAACTGCAGAATTATTGCGAATTGACCCATTGCCCAAACATAAACCCTCTTCAGTGATATCTGCTCTATCAATTTCTATCACAAAATCGCATAAAAATGTTTTGAACAAAAGTGCGCTTGCTCACAAAGAGCCCCCTGTGGAAAATTTTTTGACCAAAATTGAAAAAGTTGTTTTTATGGAATCAGTCGATGCAAGCAGCCAAAATTTTGGCTTAGTGCCAAATTATTGGGAATTGACCCATTGCCCAAACATAAACCCTCTTCAGTGATATCTACTCTATCAATTTCTATCATAAAATGGCATAAAAATGTTTTGAACAAAAGTGTGCTTGCTCACAAAGAGCCCCCTGTGGAAAAGTTTAATTTTTGACCCAAATTTAAAAGTGGTTTTACATGAAATCTGTCAATGCGGGCAGCTCTTCTTAGACATGCCAAACAAACTAGAGGTACCCACTTGAGTTATTTGAGGAGTTAACGAGCTTTTTCGGCCTTTTTGATGAAGTCACAGTTAACCTAAATTTCGGTAATTGCTTAATTATTGCGAATTGACCCATTGCTCACACATAAACCCTCTTCAGTGATATCTGCTCTATCAATTTCTATCACAAAATGGCATACAAATGTTTTGAACAAAAGTGCGCTTGCTCACAAAGAGCCCCCTGTGGAAAATTTTTTGACCAAAATTGAAAAGTTGTTTTCATGGAATCAGTTGATACAAGCAGCCAAAATTTTGGCTTAGTGCCAAAATATTGCGAATTGACCCATTGCCCAAACATAAACCCTCTTCAGTGATATCTGCTCTATCAATTTCTATCATAAAATGGCATAAAAATGTTTTGAACAAAAGTGTGCTTGCTCACAAAGAGCCCCCTGTGGAAAATTTTTTGACCAAAATTGAAAAGTTGTTTTCATGGAATCAGTCGATGCAAGCAGCCAAAATTTTGGCTTAGTGCCAAATTATTGGGAATTGACCCATTGCCCAAACATAAACCCTCTTCAGTGATATCTACTCTATCAATTTCTATCATAAAATCGCATAAAAATGTTTTGAACAAAAGTGTGCTTGCTCACAAAGAGCCCCCTGTGGAAAATTTAAATTTTTGACCCAAGATTAAAAGTGGTTTTACATGAAATCTGTCAATGGGGGCAGCTCTTCTTAGACATGCCAAACAAACTAGAGGTACCCACTTGAGTTATTTGAGGAGTTAACAAGCTTTTTCGGCCTTTTTGATGATGTCACAGTTAACCTAAATTTCGGTATTTGCTTAATTATTGCGAATTGACCCATTGCTTACACAAAACCTGCAATGATATGTACTCTATCAATTTCTATGATAAAATCGCATAAAAATCTTTTGAACAAAAGTGTGCTTGCTCAAAAAGACCCCCCTGTGGAAAATTTTAATTTTTGATCCAAATTTAAAAAGTGGTTTTACATGAAATCTGTCAATGCGGGCAGCTCTTCTGAGACGTGCATAATAAACTAGACGTACATGCCTTTGAGAAGTTAGCGAGCTTTTTCGGCCATTTTGATGACGTCACAGTTAACCTTAATAATGCTAACTGCAGAATTATTGCGAATTGACCCATTGCCCAAACATAAACCCTCTTCAGTGATATCTGCTCTATCAATTTCTATCACAAAATCGCATAAAAATGTTTTGAACAAAAGTGCGCTTGCTCACAAAGAGCCCCCTGTGGAAAATTTTTTGACCAAAATTGAAAAAGTTGTTTTTATGGAATCAGTCGATGCAAGCAGCCAAAATTTTGGCTTAGTGCCAAATTATTGGGAATTGACCCATTGCCCAAACATAAACCCTCTTCAGTGATATCTACTCTATCAATTTCTATCATAAAATGGCATAAAAATGTTTTGAACAAAAGTGTGCTTGCTCACAAAGAGCCCCCTGTGGAAAAGTTTAATTTTTGACCCAAATTTAAAAGTGGTTTTACATGAAATCTGTCAATGCGGGCAGCTCTTCTTAGACATGCCAAACAAACTAGAGGTACCCACTTGAGTTATTTGAGGAGTTAACGAGCTTTTTCGGCCTTTTTGATGAAGTCACAGTTAACCTAAATTTCGGTAATTGCTTAATTATTGCGAATTGACCCATTGCTCACACATAAACCCTCTTCAGTGATATCTGCTCTATCAATTTCTATCACAAAATGGCATACAAATGTTTTGAACAAAAGTGCGCTTGCTCACAAAGAGCCCCCTGTGGAAAATTTTTTGACCAAAATTGAAAAGTTGTTTTCATGGAATCAGTTGATACAAGCAGCCAAAATTTTGGCTTAGTGCCAAAATATTGCGAATTGACCCATTGCCCAAACATAAACCCTCTTCAGTGATATCTGCTCTATCAATTTCTATCATAAAATGGCATAAAAATGTTTTGAACAAAAGTGTGCTTGCTCACAAAGAGCCCCCTGTGGAAAATTTTTTGACCAAAATTGAAAAGTTGTTTTCATGGAATCAGTCGATGCAAGCAGCCAAAATTTTGGCTTAGTGCCAAATTATTGGGAATTGACCCATTGCCCAAACATAAACCCTCTTCAGTGATATCTACTCTATCAATTTCTATCATAAAATCGCATAAAAATGTTTTGAACAAAAGTGTGCTTGCTCACAAAGAGCCCCCTGTGGAAAATTTAAATTTTTGACCCAAGATTAAAAGTGGTTTTACATGAAATCTGTCAATGGGGGCAGCTCTTCTTAGACATGCCAAACAAACTAGAGGTACCCACTTGAGTTATTTGAGGAGTTAACAAGCTTTTTCGGCCTTTTTGATGATGTCACAGTTAACCTAAATTTCGGTATTTGCTTAATTATTGCGAATTGACCCATTGCTTACACAAAACCTGCAATGATATGTACTCTATCAATTTCTATGATAAAATCGCATAAAAATCTTTTGAACAAAAGTGTGCTTGCTCACAAAGACCCCCCTGTGGAAAATTTTAATTTTTGATCCAAATTTAAAAAGTGGTTTTACATGAAATCTGTCAATGCGGGCAGCTCTTCTGAGACGTGCATAATAAACTAGACGTACATGCCTTTGAGAAGTTAGCGAGCTTTTTCGGCCATTTTGATGACGTCACAGTTAACCTTAATAATGCTAACTGCAGAATTATTGCGAATTAACCCATTACCCAAACATAAACCCTCTTCAGTGATATCTGCTCTATCAATTTCTATCACAAAATCGCATAAAAATGTTTTGAACAAAAGTGCGCTTGCTCACAAAGAGCCCCCTGTGGAAAATTTTTTGACCAAAATTGAAAAAGTTGTTTTTATGGAATCAGTCGATGCAAGCAGCCAAAATTTTGGCTTAGTGCCAAATTATTGGGAATTGACCCATTGCCCAAACATAAACCCTCTTCAGTGATATCTACTCTATCAATTTCTATCATAAAATGGCATAAAAATGTTTTGAACAAAAGTGTGCTTGCTCACAAAGAGCCCCCTGTGGAAAAGTTTAATTTTTGACCCAAATTTAAAAGTGGTTTTACATGAAATCTGTCAATGCGGGCAGCTCTTCTTAGACATGCCAAACAAACTAGAGGTACCCACTTGAGTTATTTGAGGAGTTAACGAGCTTTTTCGGCCTTTTTGATGAAGTCACAGTTAACCTAAATTTCGGTAATTGCTTAATTATTGCGAATTGACCCATTGCTCACACATAAACCCTCTTCAGTGATATCTGCTCTATCAATTTCTATCACAAAATGGCATACAAATGTTTTGAACAAAAGTGCGCTTGCTCACAAAGAGCCCCCTGTGGAAAATTTTTTGACCAAAATTGAAAAGTTGTTTTCATGGAATCAGTCGATGCAAGCAGCCAAAATTTTGGCTTAGTGCCAAATTATTGGGAATTGACCCATTGCCCAAACATAAACCCTCTTCAGTGATATCTACTCTATCAATTTCTATCATAAAATCGCATAAAAATGTTTTGAACAAAAGTGTGCTTGCTCACAAAGAGCCCCCTGTGGAAAATTTAAATTTTTGACCCAAGATTAAAAGTGGTTTTACATGAAATCTGTCAATGGGGGCAGCTCTTCTTAGACATGCCAAACAAACTAGAGGTACCCACTTGAGTTATTTGAGGAGTTAACAAGCTTTTTCGGCCTTTTTGATGATGTCACAGTTAACCTAAATTTCGGTATTTGCTTAATTATTGCGAATTGACCCATTGCTTACACAAAACCTGCAATGATATGTACTCTATCAATTTCTATGATAAAATCGCATAAAAATCTTTTGAACAAAAGTGTGCTTGCTCACAAAGACCCCCCTGTGGAAAATTTTAATTTTTGATCCAAATTTAATAAGTGGTTTTACATGAAATCTGTCAATGCGGGCAGCTCTTCTTAGACGTGCATAATAAACTAGAAGTACATACCTTTGAGAAGTTAGCGAACTTTTTCGGCCATTTTGATGATGTCACAGTTAACCTTAATAATGCTAACTGCAGAATTATTGCGAATTGACCCATTGCCCAAACATAAACCCTCTTCAGTGATATCTGCTCTATCAATTTCTATCACAAAATCGCATAAAATGTTTTGAACAAAAGTGCGCTTGCTCACAAAGAGCCCCCTGTGGAAAATTTTTGACCAAAATTAAAAAGTGGTTTTCATAGAATCAGTCGATGCAGGCAGCCTAAATTTTGGCTTAGTGCCAAAATATTGCGAATTGACCCATTGCCCAAACATAAACCCTCTTCAGTGATATCATTCTATCAATTTCTAAACTAGAAGTACATGCCTTTGAGAAGTTAACAAGCTTTTTTGGCTATTTTGATGACATCACAGTTGACCTAAATAATGCTAACTGCCAAATTATTGCGAATTGACCCATTGCCCACACACAAACCTTCTTCAATGATATCTGCTCTATCAATTTCTATCATAAAATCGCATAAAAATGTTTTGAACAAAAGTGCGCTTGCTCACAAAGAGCCCCCTGTGAAAATTTTTTTGACCAAAATGGAAAAGTTGTTTTCATGGACTCAGTCGATGCAAGCAGCCTAAATTTTGGCTGAGTGCCAAATTATTGCGGATTAACCCATTGCCCAAACATAAACCCTCTTCACTAATATCTACTCTATCAATTTCTATCATAAAATCGCATAAAAATGTTTTGAACAAAAGTGTGCTTGCTCACAAAGAGCCCCCTGTGGAAAATTTTAATTTTTGATCCAAATTTAAAAGTGGTTTTACATGAAATCTGTTAATGCGGGCAGCTCTTCTTAGACGTGCATAATAAACTAGAAGTACATGCCTTTGAGAAGTTAGTGAGCTTTTTCGGCCATTTTGATGACGTCACAGTTAACCTAAATAATGCTAAGTGCCAAATTATTGCGAATTGACCCATTGCCCACACACAATCCTTCTTCAATGAAATCTGCTCTATCAATTTCTCTCATAAAATCGCATAAAAATGTTTTGAACAAAAGTTCGCTTGCTCTCAAAGAGCCCCCTGTGAAAAATTAAAATTTTTGACCAAATTTGAAAGAGCTCCCTGTGGAAGTTTTTTTAATTTTTGACCAAAATTGAAAAGTTGTTTTCGTGAAATCAGTCGAAGCGGGCAACTCTTGTGAGACGTGCAAAACAAACTAGAGGTACCCACTTGCGTTATTTGAGGAGTTAGCGAGCTTTTTCGGCCATTTTGATGATGTAACAGTTAACCTAAATTTTGGTTATTGCTTAATCATTGCGAATTGACCCATTGCCCACACACAAACCTTCAATGATATGTAGTCTATCAATTTCTATCATAAAATCGCATACAAATCTTTTGAACAAAAGTGTGCTTGCTCACAAAGAGCCCCCTGTGGAAAAGTTTAATTTTTGACCCAAATTTAAAAGTGGTTTTACATGAAATCTGTCAATGCGGGTAGCTCTTCTTAGACGTGCATAATAAACTAGAAGTACATGCCTTTGAGAAGTCAGCGAGCTTTTTCGGCCATTTTGATGACGTCACAGTTGACCTAAATAATGCTAACTGCCAAATTATTGCGAATTGACCCATTGCTCACACACAAACCTTCTTCAATGATATCTGCTCTATCAATTTCTATCATCAAATCGCATAAAAATGTTTTGACCAAAAGTGTGCTTGCTCACAAAGAGCCCCCTGTGGAGATTTTTTTGACCAAAATTGAAAAGTTGTTGTCAAGGAATCAGTCGATGCAAGCAGATTAAATTTTGGCTTAGTGCCAAAATATTGTGTATTGACCCATTGCCCAAACATAAACCCTCTTCAGTGATATCTGCTCTATCAATTTCTATCATAAAATGGCATAAAAATGTTTTGAACAAAAGTGTGCTTGCTCACAAAGAGCCCCCTGTGGAAAATTTTAATTTTTGACCCAAATTTAAAAGTGGTTTTACATGAAATCTGTCAATGCGGGCAGCTCTTCTTAGACGTACATAATAAACTAGAAGTATATGCCTTTGAGAAGTTAGCGAGCTTTTTCGGCCATTTTGATGACGTCACAGTTAACCTAAATAATGCTAACTGCCAAATTATTGCGAATTGACCCATTGCCCACACACAAACCTTCTTCAATGATATCTGCTCTATCAATTTCTCTCATAAAATCGCAAAAAAATGTTTTGAACAAAAGTGCGCTTGCTCACAAAGAGCCCCCTGTGGAAAATTTTTGACCAAAATTGAAAAGTTGTTTTCATGGAATCAGTCGATGCAGGCAGCCTAAATTTTGGCTTAGTGCCAAAATATTGCGAATTGACCCATTGCCCAAACATAAACCCTCTTCAGTGATATCTGCTCTATCAATTTCTATCATAAAATGGCATAAAAATGTTTTGAACAAAAGTGCGCTTGCTCACAAAGAGCCCCCTGTGGAAAATTTTTTGACCAAAATTGAAAAAGTTGTTTTTATGGAATCAGTCGATGCAAGCAGCCAAAATTTTGGCTTAGTGCCAAATTGTTGGGAATTGACCCATTGCCCAAACATAAACCCTCTTCAGTGATATCTACTCTATCAATTTCTATCATAAAATGGCATAAAAATGTTTTGAACAAAAGTGTGCTTGCTCACAAAGAGCCCCCTGTGGAAAAGTTTAATTTTTGACCCAAATTTAAAAGTGGTTTTACATGAAATCTGTCAATGCGGGCAGCTCTTCTTAGACATGCCAAACAAACTAGAGGTACCCACTTGAGTTATTTGAGGAGTTAACGAGCTTTTTCGGCCTGTTTGATGATGTCACAGTTAACCTAAATTTCGGTAATTGCTTAATTATTGCGAATTGACCCATTGCTCACACAAAAACCTTCAATGATATCTACTCTATCAATTTCTATCATAAAATCGCATAAAAATGTTTTGAACAAAAGTGTGCTTGCTAACAAAGAGCCCCCTGTGGAAAATTTTAATTCTTGACCCAAATTTAAAAGTGGTTTTACATGAAATCTGTCAATGCGGGCAGCTCTTCTTAGACGTGCATAATAAACTAGAAGTACATGCCTTTGAGAAGTTAGCGAGCTTTTTCGGCCATTTTGATGACGTCACAGTTAACCTTAATAATGCTAACTGCCAAATTATTGCGAATTGACCCATTGCCCACCCACAAACCTTCTTCAATGATATCTGCTCTATCAATTTGTCTCATAAAATTGCATAAAAATGTTTTGAACAAAAGTGCGCTTGCTCACAAAGAGCCCCCTGTGAAAAATTTAAATTATTGACCAAAGTTGAAAGAGCTCCCTGTGGAAATTTTTTTAATTTTTGACCAGAATTGAAAAGTGGTTTTCGTGGAATCAGTCGAAGCGGGCAACTCTTGCGAGACGTACAAAACAAACTGAAGGTACCCAATTGCGTTATTTGAGGTGTTAGCAAGCTTTTTCGGCCAATTTGTTGACTTCAGAGTTGACCTAAATAATGCTAGTTGCCAAATTATTGACCCATTGCCCACACACAAACCTTCATCGATATCTACTCTATCAATTTCTATCATAAAATCGCATAAAAATGTTTTGAACAAAAGTGTGCTTGCTAACAAAGAGCCCCCTGTGGAAAATTTTAATTCTTGACCCAAATTTAAAAGTGGTTTTACATGAAATCTGTCAATGCGGGCAGCTCTTCTTAGACATGCCAAACAAACTAGAGGTATCCACTTGAGTTATTTGAGGAGTTAGCGAGCTTTTTCGGTCATTTTGATGATGTCACAGTTAACCTAAATTTCGGTAATTGTTTAATTATTGCGAATTGACCCATTGCTCACACAAAAACCTTCAATGATATGTACTCTATCAATTTCTATCATAAAATCGCTTGAGAATTTTTTGAACAAAAGTGTGCTTGCTCTCAAAGAGCCCCCTGCGGAAAATTTTATTTTTTGATCCAAATTTAAAAGTGGTTTTACATGAAATCTGTTAATGCGGGCAGCTCTTCTTAGACGTGCATAATAAACTAGAAGTACATGCCTTTGAGAAGTTAGTGAGCTTTTTCGGCCATTTTGATGACATCACAGTTAACCTAAATAATGCTAGTTGCCAAATTATTGCGAATTGACCCAATGCCCACACGCAAACCTTCAATGATATCTACTCTATCAATTTCTATCATAAAATCGCATGAAAATTTTTTGAACAAAAGTGTGCTTGTTTACAAAGAGCCCTCTGTGTAAAATTTTAATTTTTGACCCAAATTTAAAAGTGGTTTTACATGAAATCTGTCAATGCGGGCAGCTCTTCTTAGACGTACATAATAAACTACAAGTATATTCTTTTGAGAAGTTAGCGAGCTTTTTCGGCCATTTTGATGACGTCACAGTTAACTTAAATAATGCTAACTGCCAAATTATTGCGAATTGACCCATTGCGCACACACAAACCTTCTTCAATGATATCTGCTCTATCAATTTCTCTCATAAAATCGCAAAAAAATGTTTTGAACAAAAGTGCGCTTGCTCACAAAGAGCCCCCTGTGGAAAATTTTTGACCAAAATTAAAAAGTGGTTTTCATAGAATCAGTCGATGCAGGCAGCCTAAATTTTGGCTTAGTGCCAAAATATTGCGAATTGACCCATTGCCCAAACATAAACCCTCTTCAGTGATATCATTCTATCAATTTCTAAACTAGAAGTACATGCCTTTGAGAAGTTAACAAGCTTTTTTGGCTATTTTGATGACATCACAGTTGACCTAAATAATGCTAACTGCCAAATTATTGCGAATTGACCCATTGCCCACACACAAACCTTCTTCAATGATATCTGCTCTATCAATTTCTATCATAAAATCGCATAAAAATGTTTTGAACAAAAGTGCGCTTGCTCACAAAGAGCCCCCTGTGAAAAATTTTTTGACCAAAATGGAAAAGTTGTTTTCATGGACTCAGTCGATGCAAGCAGCCTAAATTTTGGCTGAGTGCCAAATTATTGCGGATTAACCCATTGCCCAAACATAAACCCTCTTCACTAATATCTACTCTATCAATTTCTATCATAAAATCGCATAAAAATGTTTTGAACAAAAGTGTGCTTGCTCACAAAGAGCCCCCTGTGGAAAATTTTAATTTTTGATCCAAATTTAAAAGTGGTTTTACATGAAATCTGTTAATGCGGGCAGCTCTTCTTAGACGTGCATAATAAACTAGAAGTACATGCCTTTGAGAAGTTAGTGATCTTTTTCGGCCATTTTGATGACGTCACAGTTAACCTAAATAATGCTAAGTGCCAAATTATTGCGAATTGACCCATTGCCCACACACAATCCTTCTTCAATGAAATCTGCTCTATCAATTTCTCTCATAAAATCGCATAAAAATGTTTTGAACAAAAGTTCGCTTGCTCTCAAAGAGCCCCCTGTGAAAAATTAAAATTTTTGACCAAATTTGAAAGAGCTCCCTGTGGAAGTTTTTTTAATTTTTGACCAAAATTGAAAAGTTGTTTTCGTGAAATCAGTCGAAGCGGGCAACTCTTGTGAGACGTGCAAAACAAACTAGAGGTACCCACTTGCGTTATTTGAGGAGTTAGCGAGCTTTTTCGGCCATTTTGATGATGTAACAGTTAACCTAAATTTTGGTTATTGCTTAATCATTGCGAATTGACCCATTGCCCACACACAAACCTTCAATGATATGTAGTCTATCAATTTCTATCATAAAATCGCATACAAATCTTTTGAACAAAAGTGTGCTTGCTCACAAAGAGCCCCCTGTGGAAAAGTTTAATTTTTGACCCAAATTTAAAAGTGGTTTTACATGAAATCTGTCAATGCGGGTAGCTCTTCTTAGACGTGCATAATAAACTAGAAGTACATGCCTTTGAGAAGTCAGCGAGCTTTTTCGGCCATTTTGATGACGTCACAGTTGACCTAAATAATGCTAACTGCCAAATTATTGCGAATTGACCCATTGCTCACACACAAACCTTCTTCAATGATATCTGCTCTATCAATTTCTATCATCAAATCGCATAAAAATGTTTTGACCAAAAGTGTGCTTGCTCACAAAGAGCCCCCTGTGGAGATTTTTTTGACCAAAATTGAAAAGTTGTTGTCAAGGAATCAGTCGATGCAAGCAGATTAAATTTTGGCTTAGTGCCAAAATATTGTGTATTGACTCATTGCCCAAACATAAACCCTCTTCAGTGATATCTGCTCTATCAATTTCTATCATAAAATGGCATAAAAATGTTTTGAACAAAAGTGTGCTTGCTCACAAAGAGCCCCCTGTGGAAAATTTTAATTTTTGACCCAAATTTAAAAGTGGTTTTACATGAAATCTGTCAATGCGGGCAGCTCTTCTTAGACGTACATAATAAACTAGAAGTATATGCCTTTGAGAAGTTAGCGAGCTTTTTCGGCCATTTTGATGACGTCACAGTTAACCTAAATAATGCTAACTGCCAAATTATTGCGAATTGACCCATTGCCCACACACAAACCTTCTTCAATGATATCTGCTCTATCAATTTCTCTCATAAAATCGCAAAAAAATGTTTTGAACAAAAGTGCGCTTGCTCACAAAGAGCCCCCTGTGGAAAATTTTTGACCAAAATTGAAAAGTTGTTTTCATGGAATCAGTCGATGCAGGCAGCCTAAATTTTGGCTTAGTGCCAAAATATTGCGAATTGACCCATTGCCCAAACATAAACCCTCTTCAGTGATATCTGCTCTATCAATTTCTATCATAAAATGGCATAAAAATGTTTTGAACAAAAGTGCGCTTGCTCACAAAGAGCCCCCTGTGGAAAATTTTTTGACCAAAATTGAAAAAGTTGTTTTTATGGAATCAGTCGATGCAAGCAGCCAAAATTTTGGCTTAGTGCCAAATTGTTGGGAATTGACCCATTGCCCAAACATAAACCCTCTTCAGTGATATCTACTCTATCAATTTCTATCATAAAATGGCATAAAAATGTTTTGAACAAAAGTGTGCTTGCTCACAAAGAGCCCCCTGTGGAAAAGTTTAATTTTTGACCCAAATTTAAAAGTGGTTTTACATGAAATCTGTCAATGCGGGCAGCTCTTCTTAGACATGCCAAACAAACTAGAGGTACCCACTTGAGTTATTTGAGGAGTTAACGAGCTTTTTCGGCCTGTTTGATGATGTCACAGTTAACCTAAATTTCGGTAATTGCTTAATTATTGCGAATTGACCCATTGCTCACACAAAAACCTTCAATGATATGTACTCTATCAATTTCTATCATAAAATCGCATAAAAATCTTTTGAACAAAAGTGTGCTTGCTCACAAAGAGCCCCCTGTGGAAAATTTTAATTTTTGATCCAAATTTAAAAAGTGGTTTTACATGAAATCTGTCAATGCGGGCAGCTCTTCTTAGACGTGCATAATAAACTAGAAGTACATGCCTTTGAGAAGTTAGCGAGCTTTTTCGGCCATTTTGATGACGTCACAGTTAACCTTAATAATGCTAACTGCCAAATTATTGCGAATTGACCCATTGCCCACCCACAAACCTTCTTCAATGATATCTGCTCTATCAATTTGTCTCATAAAATTGCATAAAAATGTTTTGAACAAAAGTGCGCTTGCTCACAAAGAGCCCCCTGTGAAAAATTTAAATTATTGACCAAAGTTGAAAGAGCTCCCTGTGGAAATTTTTTTAATTTTTGACCAGAATTGAAAAGTGGTTTTCGTGGAATCAGTCGAAGCGGGCAACTCTTTCGAGACGTACAAAACAAACTGAAGGTACCCAATTGCGTTATTTGAGGTGTTAGCAAGCTTTTTCGGCCAATTTGTTGACTTCAGAGTTGACCTAAATAATGCTAGTTGCCAAATTATTGACCCATTGCCCACACACAAACCTTCATCGATATCTACTCTATCAATTTCTATCATAAAATCGCATAAAAATGTTTTGAACAAAAGTGTGCTTGCTAACAAAGAGCCCCCTGTGGAAAATTTTAATTCTTGACCCAAATTTAAAAGTGGTTTTACATGAAATCTGTCAATGCGGGCAGCTCTTCTTAGACATGCCAAACAAACTAGAGGTATCCACTTGAGTTATTTGAGGAGTTAGCGAGCTTTTTCGGTCATTTTGATGATGTCACAGTTAACCTAAATTTCGGTAATTGTTTAATTATTGCGAATTGACCCATTGCTCACACAAAAACCTTCAATGATATGTACTCTATCAATTTCTATCATAAAATCGCTTGAGAATTTTTTGAACAAAAGTGTGCTTGCTCTCAAAGAGCCCCCTGCGGAAAATTTTATTTTTTGATCCAAATTTAAAAGTGGTTTTACATGAAATCTGTTAATGCGGGCAGCTCTTCTTAGACGTGCATAATAAACTAGAAGTACATGCCTTTGAGAAGTTAGTGAGCTTTTTCGGCCATTTTGATGACATCACAGTTAACCTAAATAATGCTAGTTGCCAAATTATTGCGAATTGACCCAATGCCCACACGCAAACCTTCAATGATATCTACTCTATCAATTTCTATCATAAAATCGCATGAAAATTTTTTGAACAAAAGTGTGCTTGCTCACAAAGAGCCCTCTGTGTAAAATTTTAATTTTTGACCCAAATTTAAAAGTGGTTTTACATGAAATCTGTCAATGCGGGCAGCTCTTCTTAGACGTACATAATAAACTACAAGTATATTCTTTTGAGAAGTTAGCGAGCTTTTTCGGCCATTTTGATGACGTCACAGTTAACTTAAATAATGCTAACTGCCAATTTATTGCGAATTGACCCATTGCGCACACACAAACCTTCTTCAATGATATCTGCTCTATCAATTTCTCTCATAAAATCGCAAAAAAATGTTTTGAACAAAAGTGCGCTTGCTCACAAAGAGCCCCCTGTGGAAAATTTTTGACCAAAATTAAAAAGTGGTTTTCATAGAATCAGTCGATGCAGGCAGCCTAAATTTTGGCTTAGTGCCAAAATATTGCGAATTGACCCATTGCCCAAACATAAACCCTCTTCAGTGATATCATTCTATCAATTTCTAAACTAGAAGTACATGCCTTTGAGAAGTTAACAAGCTTTTTTGGCTATTTTGATGACATCACAGTTGACCTAAATAATGCTAACTGCCAAATTATTGCGAATTGACCCATTGCCCACACACAAACCTTCTTCAATGATATCTGCTCTATCAATTTCTATCATAAAATCGCATAAAAATGTTTTGAACAAAAGTGCGCTTGCTCACAAAGAGCCCCCTGTGAAAATTTTTTTGACCAAAATGGAAAAGTTGTTTTCATGGACTCAGTCGATGCAAGCAGCCTAAATTTTGGCTGAGTGCCAAATTATTGCGGATTAACCCATTGCCCAAACATAAACCCTCTTCACTAATATCTACTCTATCAATTTCTATCATAAAATCGCATAAAAATGTTTTGAACAAAAGTGTGCTTGCTCACAAAGAGCCCCCTGTGGAAAATTTTAATTTTTGATCCAAATTTAAAAGTGGTTTTACATGAAATCTGTTAATGCGGGCAGCTCTTCTTAGACGTGCATAATAAACTAGAAGTACATGCCTTTGAGAAGTTAGTGAGCTTTTTCGGCCATTTTGATGACGTCACAGTTAACCTAAATAATGCTAAGTGCCAAATTATTGCGAATTGACCCATTGCCCACACACAATCCTTCTTCAATGAAATCTGCTCTATCAATTTCTCTCATAAAATCGCATAAAAATGTT
Organism: Marthasterias glacialis; assembly: GCA_911728455.2. Taxonomy (NCBI): domain Eukaryota; kingdom Metazoa; phylum Echinodermata; class Asteroidea; order Forcipulatida; family Asteriidae; genus Marthasterias; species Marthasterias glacialis. Next base: position 18,720,726 of record OU452225.1, read on the forward strand.
TTGAACAAAAGTTCGCTTGCTCTCAAAGAGCCCCCTGTGAAAAATTAAAATTTTTGACCAAATTTGAAAGAGCTCCCTGTGGAAGTTTTTTTAATTTTTGACCAAAATTGAAAAGTGGTTTTCGTGAAATCAGTCGAAGCGGGCAACTCTTGTGAGACGTGCAAAACAAACTAGAGGTACCCACTTGCGTTATTTGAGGAGTTAGCGAGCTTTTTCGGCCATTTTGATGATGTAACAGTTAACCTAAATTTTGGTTATTGCTTAATCATTGCGAATTGACCCATTGCCCACACACAAACCTTCAATGATATGTAGTCTATCAATTTCTATCATAAAATCGCATACAAATCTTTTGAACAAAAGTGTGCTTGCTCACAAAGAGCCCCCTGTGGAAAAGTTTAATTTTTGACCCAAATTTAAAAGTGGTTTTACATGAAATCTGTCAATGCGGGTAGCTCTTCTTAGACGTGCATAATAAACTAGAAGTACATGCCTTTGAGAAGTCAGCGAGCTTTTTCGGCCATTTTGATGACGTCACAGTTGACCTAAATAATGCTAACTGCCAAATTATTGCGAATTGACCCATTGCTCACACACAAACCTTCTTCAATGATATCTGCTCTATCAATTTCTATCATCAAATCGCATAAAAATGTTTTGACCAAAAGTGTGCTTGCTCACAAAGAGCCCCCTGTGGAGATTTTTTTGACCAAAATTGAAAAGTTGTTGTCAAGGAATCAGTCGATGCAAGCAGATTAAATTTTGGCTTAGTGCCAAAATATTGTGTATTGACCCATTGCCCAAACATAAACCCTCTTCAGTGATATCTGCTCTATCAATTTCTATCATAAAATGGCATAAAAATGTTTTGAACAAAAGTGTGCTTGCTCACAAAGAGCCCCCTGTGGAAAATTTTAATTTTTGACCCAAATTTAAAAGTGGTTTTACATGAAATCTGTCAATGCGGGCAGCTCTTCTTAGACGTACATAATAAACTAGAAGTATATGCCTTTGAGAAGTTAGCGAGCTTTTTCGGCCATTTTGATGACGTCACAGTTAACCTAAATAATGCTAACTGCCAAATTATTGCGAATTGACCCATTGCCCACACACAAACCTTCTTCAATGATATCTGCTCTATCAATTTCTCTCATAAAATCGCAAAAAAATGTTTTGAACAAAAGTGCGCTTGCTCACAAAGAGCCCCCTGTGGAAAATTTTTGACCAAAATTGAAAAGTTGTTTTCATGGAATCAGTCGATGCAGGCAGCCTAAATTTTGGCTTAGTGCCAAAATATTGCGAATTGACCCATTGCCCAAACATAAACCCTCTTCAGTGATATCTGCTCTATCAATTTCTATCATAAAATCGCATAAAAATGTTTTGAACAAAAGTGCGCTTGCTCACAAAGAGCCCCCTGTGGAAAATTTTTTCACCAAAATTGAAAAGTTGTTTTTATGGAATCAGTCGATGCGGGCAGCCACATTTTGGCTTAGTGCCAAAATATTGCGAATTGACCCATTGCCCAAACATAAACCCTCTTTAGTGATATCTGCTCTATCAATTTCTATCATAAAATCGCATAAAAATGTTTTGAACAAAAGTGCGCTTGCTCACAAAGAGCCCCCTGTGGAAAATTTTTTGACCACAATTGAAAAGTTGTTTTCATGGAATCAGTCGATGCAAGCAGCCTAAATTTTGGCTTAGTGCCAAATTATTGGGAATTGACCCATTGCCCAAACATAAACCCTCTTCACTAATATCTACTCTATCAATTTCTATCATTAAATCGCATAAAAATGTTTTGAACAAAAGTGTGTTTGCTCACAAAGAGCCCCCTGTAGAAAATTTTAATCTTTGACCCAAATTTAAAAGTGGTTTTACATGAAATCTGTCAATGCGGGCAGCTCTTCTTAGACGTGCATAATAAACTAGAAGTACATGAATTATTTAAGAAGTTAGCGAGCTTTTTCGGCCATTTTGATGACGTCACAGTTAACCTAAATAATGCTAACTGCCAAATTTTTGCGAATTGACCCATTGCCCACACACAATCTTTCTTCAATGATATCTGCTCTATCGATTTCTCTCATAAAATCGCATAAAAATGTTTTGAACAAAAGTTCGCTTGCTCTCAAAGAGCCCCCTGTGAAAAATTTAAATTTTTGACCAAATTTGAAAGAGCTCCCTGTGGAAATTTTTTGAATTTTTGACCAAAATTGAAAAGTGGTTTTCGTGGAATCAGTCGAAGCGAGCAACTCTTGTGAGACGTGCAAAACAAACTAGAGGTACCCACTTGCGTTATTTGAGGAGTTAGCAAGCTTTTTCGGCCATTTTGATGATGTTAGAGTTGACCTAAATAATGCTAGTTGCCAAATTATTGCGAATTGACTCATTGCCCACACACAAACCTTCAATGATATCTACTCTATCAATTTCTATCATAAAATCGCATGAAAATTTTTTGAACAAAAGTGTGCTTGCTCACAAAGAGCCCCCTGTGGAAAATTTAAATTTTTGACCCAAATTTAAAAGTGGTTTTACATGAAATCTGTCAATGCGGGCAGCTCTTCTTAGACGTACATAATAAACTAGAAGTACATGCCTTTGAGAAGTTCGCGAGCTTTTTCGGCCATTTTGATGACGTCACAGTTAACCTAAAAAATGCTAACTGCCAAATTATTGCGAATTGACCCATTGCCCACACACAAACCTTCTTCAATGATATCTGCTTGATCAATTTCTCTCATAAAATCGCGAAAAAATGTTTTGAACAAAAGTGCGCTTGCTCACAAAGAGCCCCCTGTGGAAAATTTTTGACCAAAATTGAAAAGTTGTATTCATGGAATCAGTCGATGCAGGCAGCCTAAATTTTGGCTTAGTGCCAAATTATTGCGAATCGACCCATTGCCCAAACATAAACCCTCTTCAGTGATATCTGCTCTATCAATTTCTATCATAAAATCGCATCAAAATGTTTTGAACAAAAGTGCGCTTGCTCACAAAGAGCCCCCTGTGAAAAATTTAAATTTTTGACCAAAGTTGAAAGAGCTCCCTGTGGAAATTTTTTTAATTTTTGACCAAAATTGAAAAGTTGTTTTCGTGGAATCAATCGAAGCGGGCAACTCTTGTGAGACGTGCAAAACAAACTAGAGGTACCCACTTGCGTTATTTGAGGAGTTAGCAAGCTTTTTCGGCCATTTTGATGATGTTAGAGTTGACCTGAATAATGCTAGTTGCCAAATTATTGCGAATTGACCCATTGCCCACACACAAACCTTCAATAATATCTACTCTATCAATTTCTATCATAAAATCGCATGAGAATTTTTTGAACAGAAGTTTGCTTGCCCACAAAGAGCCCCCTGTGGAAAATTTTAATTTTTGACCCAAATTTAAAAGTGGTTTTACATGAAATCTGTCAATGCGGGCAGCTCTTCTTAGACGTGCATAATAAACTAGAAGTATATGAATTATTTAAGAAGTTAGGGAGCGTTTTCGGCCATTTTGATGACGTCACAGGTAACCTAAATAATGCTAACTGCCAAATTATTGCGAATTGACCCTTTGCCCACACACAAACCTTTTTCAATGATATCTGCTCTATCAATTTCTATCATAAAATCGCATAAAAATGTTTTGAACAAAAGTGCGCTTGCCCACAAAGAGCCCCCTGTGGAGATTTTTTTGACCAAAATTGAAAAGTTGTTTTCATGGAATCAGTCGAAGCAGGCAGCCTAAATTTTGGCTTAGTGCCAAAATATTGCGAATTGACCCATTGCCCAAACATAAACCCTCTTCAGTGATATCTGCTCTATCAATTTCTATCATAAAATGGCATAAAAATGTTTTGAACAAAAGTGCGCTTGCTCACAAAGAGCCCCGTGTGGAAAATTTTTTGACCCAAAATGAAAAGTGGTTTTCATGGAATCAGTCGTAGCAGGCAACTTATATTTTGGTAATTGCTAAATTATTGCGAATTGACCCATTGCCCACACACAAACCTTCTTCAATGATATCTACTCTATCAATTTCTATCATAAAATCGCATAAAAATGTTTTGAACAAAAGTGTGCTTGCTCACAAAGAGCCCCCTGTGGAAAAGTTTAATTTTTGACCCAAATTTAAAAGTGGTTTTACATGAAATCTGTCAATGCGGGCAGCTCTTCTTAGACATGCCAAACAAACTAGAGGTACCCACTTGATTTATTTGAGGAGTTAATGAGCTTTTTCGGCCTTTTTGATGAAGTCACAGTTAACCTAAATTTCGGTAATTGCTTAATTATTGCGAATTGACCCATTGCTCACACATAAACCCTCTTCAGTGATATCTGCTCTATCAATTTCTATCATAAAATGGCATAAAAATGTTTTGAACAAAAGTGCGCTTGCTCACAAAGAGCCCCCTGTGGAAAATCTTTTGACCAAAATTGAAGTTGTTTTCATGGAATCAGTTGATGCAAGCAGCCTAAATTTTGGCTTAGTGCCAAATTAATAGGAATTGACCCATTGCCCAAACATAAACTCTCTTCAGTGATATCTACTCTATCAATTTCTATCATAAAATCGCATAAAAATGTTTTGAACAAAAGTGTGCTTGCTCACAAAGAGCCCCCTGTGGAAAAGTTTAATTTTTGACCCAAATTTAAAAGTGGTTTTACATGAAATCTGTCAATGCGGGTAGCTCTTCTTAGACGTGCATAATAAACTAGAAGTACATGCCTTTTAGAAGTTAACAAGCTTTATCGGCCATTTTGATGATGTCACAGTTGACCTAAATAATGCTAACTGCCAAATTATTGCGAATTGACCCATTGCCCACACACAAACCTTCTTCAATGATATCTGCTCTATCAATTTCTCTCATAAAATCGCATAAAAATGTTTTGAACAAAAGTGCGCTTGCTCACAAAGAGCCCCCTGTGAAAAATTTAAATTTTTGACCAAAGTTGAAAGAGCTCCCTGTGGAAATTTTTTTAATTTTTGACCAAAATTGAAAAGTTGTTTTCGTGGAATCAGTCGAAGCGGGCAACTCTTGTGAGACGTGCAAAACAAACTAGAGGTACCCACTTGCATTATTTGAGGAGTTAGCAAGCTTTTTCGGCCATTTTGATGATGTCACAGTTAACCTGCATAATGCTAGTTGCCAAATTATTGCGAATTGACCCATTGCCCACACACAAACCTTCAATGATATCTACTCTATCAATTTCTATCATAAAATCGCATGAGAATTTTTTGAACAGAAGTTTGCTTGCCCACAAAGAGCCCCCTGTGGAAAATTTTAATTTTTGACCCAAATTTAAAAGTGGTTTTACATGAAATCTGTCAATGCGGGCAGCTCTTCTTAGACGTACATAAAAAACTAGAAGTATATGAATTATTTAAGAAGTTAGCGAGCGTTTTCGGCCATTTTGATGACGTCACAGGTAACCTAAATAATGCTAACTGCCAAATTATTGCGAATTGACCCATTGCCCACACACAAACCTTCTTCAATGATATCTGCTCTATCAATTTCTCTCATAAAATCGCATAAAAATGTTTTGAACAAAAGTGCGCTTGCTCACAAAGAGCCCCCTGTGAAAAATTTAAATTTTTGACCAAAGTTGAAAGAGCTCCCTGTGGAAATTTTTTTAATTTTTGACCAAAATTGAAAAGTTGTTTTCGTGGAATCAGTCGAAGCGGGCAACTCTTGTGAGACGTGCAAAACAAACTAGAGGTACCCACTTGCGTTATTTGAGGAGTTAGCAAGCTTTTTCGGCCATTTTGATGATGTCACAGTTAACCTGAATAATGCTAGTTGCCAAATTATTGCGAATTGACCCATTGCCCACACACAAACCTTCAATGATATCTACTCTATCAATTTCTATCATAAAATCGCATGAGAATTTTTTGAACAGAAGTTTGCTTGCCCACAAAGAGCCCCCTGTGGAAAATTTTAATTTTTGACCCAAATTTAAAAGTGGTTTTACATGAAATCTGTCAATGCGGGCAGCTCTTCCTAGACGTACATAATAAACTAGAAGTATATGAATTATTTAAGAAGTTAGCGAGCGTTTTCGGCCATTTTGATGACGTCACAGGTAACCTAAATAATGCTAACTGCCAAATTATTGCGAATTGACCCTTTGCCCACACACAAACCTTCTTCAATGATATCTGCTCTATCAATTTCTATCATAAAATCGCATAAAAATGTTTTGAACAAAAGTGCGCTTGCCCACAAAGAGCCCCCTGTGGAGATTTTTTTGACCAAAATTGAAAAGTTGTTTTCATGGAATCAGTCGAAGCAGGCAGCCTAAATTTTGGCTTAGTGCCAAAATATTGCGAATTGACCCATTGCCCAAACATAAACCCTCTTCAGTGATATCTGCTCTATCAATTTCTATCATAAAATGGCAAAAAAATGTTTTGAACAAAAGTGCGCTTGCTCACAAAGAGCCCCCTGTGGAAAATTTTTTGACCCAAAATGAAAAGTGGTTTTCATGGAATCAGTCGTAGCAGGCAACTTATATTTTGGTAATTGCTAAATTATTGCGAATTGACCCATTGCCCACACACAAACCTTCTTCAATGATATCTACTCTATCAATTTCTATCATAAAATCGCATAAAAATGTTTTGAACAAAAGTGCTCTTGCTCACAAAGAGCCCCCTGTGGAAAATTTTAATTTTTGACCCAAATTTAAAAGTGGTTTTACATGAAATCTGTCAATGCGGGCAGCTCTTCTTAGACGTGCATAATAAACTAGAAGTACATGCGTTATTTAAGAAGTTAGCGAGCTTTTTCGGCCATTTTGATGACGTCACAGTTAACCTAAATGATGCTAACTGCCAAATTATTGCGAATTGACAAATTGCCCACACACAAACCTTCTTCAATGATATCTGCTCTATCAATTTCTCTCATAAAATCGCATAAAAATGTTGTGAACAAAAGTGCGCTTGCTGACACAGAGCCCCCTGTGAAAAATTTAAATTTTTGACCAAAGTTGAAAGAACTCCTTGTGGAAATTTTTTGAATTTTTGACCAAAATTGAAAAGTGGTTTTCGTGGAATCAGTCGATGCAGGCAGCCTAAATTTTGGCTTAGTGCCAAAATATTGCGAATTGACCCATTGCCCAAACATAAACCCTCTTCAGTGATATCTGCTCTATCAATTTCTATCATAAAATCGCATAAAAATGTTTTGAACAAAAGTGCGCTTGCTCACAAAGAGCCCCCTGTGGAAAATTTTTTGACCAAAATTGAAAAGTTGTTTTTATGGAATCAGTCGATGCGGGCAGCCACATTTTGGCTTAGTGCCAAAATATTGCGAATTGACCCATTGCCCAAACATAAACCCTCTTTAGTGATATCTGCTCTATCAATTTCTATCATAAAATCGCATAAAAATGTTTTGAACAAAAGTGCGCTTGCTCACAAAGAGCCCCCTGTGGAAAATTTTTTGACCACAATTGAAAAGTTGTTTTCATGGAATCAGTCGATGCAAGCAGCCTAAATTTTGGCTTAGTGCCAAATTATTGGGAATTGACCCATTGCCCAAACATAAACCCTCTTCACTAATATCTACTCTATCAATTTCTATCATTAAATCGCATAAAAATGTTTTGAACAAAAGTGTGTTTGCTCACAAAGAGCCCCCTGTAGAAAATTTTAATCTTTGACCCAAATTTAAAAGTGGTTTTACATGAAATCTGTCAATGCGGGCAGCTCTTCTTAGACGTGCATAATAAACTAGAAGTACATGAATTATTTAAGAAGTTAGCGAGCTTTTTCGGCCATTTTGATGACGTCACAGTTAACCTAAATAATGCTAACTGCCAAATTTTTGCGAATTGACCCATTGCCCACACACAATCTTTCTTCAATGATATCTGCTCTATCGATTTCTCTCATAAAATCGCAAAAAAAATGTTTTGAACAAAAGTTCGCTTGCTCTCAAAGAGCCCCCTGTGAAAAATTTAAATTTTTGACCAAATTTGAAAGAGCTCCCTGTGGAAATTTTTTGAATTTTTGACCAAAATTGAAAAGTGGTTTTCGTGGAATCAGTCGAAGCGAGCAACTCTTGTGAGACGTGCAAAACAAACTAGAGGTACCCACTTGCGTTATTTGAGGAGTTAGCAAGCTTTTTCGGCCATTTTGATGATGTTAGAGTTGACCTAAATAATGCTAGTTGCCAAATTATTGCGAATTGACTCATTGCCCACACACAAACCTTCAATGATATCTACTCTATCAATTTCTATCATAAAATCGCATGAAAATTTTTTGAACAAAAGTGTGCTTGCTCACAAAGAGCCCCCTGTGGAAAATTTAAATTTTTGACCCAAATTTAAAAGTGGTTTTACATGAAATCTGTCAATGCGGGCAGCTCTTCTTAGACGTGCATAATAAACTAGAAGTACATGCGTTATTTAAGAAGTTAGCGAGCTTTTTCGGCCATTTTGATGACGTCACAGTTAACCTAAATGATGCTAACTGCCAAATTATTGCGAATTGACCCATTGCCCACACACAAACCTTCTTCAATGATATCTGCTTGATCAATTTCTCTCATAAAATCGCGAAAAAATGTTTTGAACAAAAGTGCGCTTGCTCACAAAGAGCCCCCTGTGGAAAATTTTTGACCAAAATTGAAAAGTTGTATTCATGGAATCAGTCGATGCAGGCAGCCTAAATTTTGGCTTAGTGCCAAATTATTGCGAATCGACCCATTGCCCAAACATAAACCCTCTTCAGTGATATCTGCTCTATCAATTTCTATCATAAAATCGCATCAAAATGTTTTGAACAAAAGTGCGCTTGCTCACAAAGAGCCCCCTGTGAAAAATTTAAATTTTTGACCAAAGTTGAAAGAGCTCCCTGTGGAAATTTTTTTAATTTTTGACCAAAATTGAAAAGTTGTTTTCGTGGAATCAATCGAAGCGGGCAACTCTTGTGAGACGTGCAAAACAAACTAGAGGTACCCACTTGCGTTATTTGAGGAGTTAGCAAGCTTTTTCGGCCATTTTGATGATGTTAGAGTTGACCTGAATAATGCTAGTTGCCAAATTATTGCGAATTGACCCATTGCCCACACACAAACCTTCAATGATATCTACTCTATCAATTTCTATCATAAAATCGCATGAGAATTTTTTGAACAGAAGTTTGCTTGCCCACAAAGAGCCCCCTGTGGAAAATATATTTTTGACCCAAATTTAAAAGTGGTTTTACATGAAATCTGTCAATGCGGGCAGCTCTTCTTAGACGTGCATAATAAACTAGAAGTATATGAATTATTTAAGAAGTTAGGGAGCGTTTTCGGCCATTTTGATGACGTCACAGGTAACCTAAATAATGCTAACTGCCAAATTATTGCGAATTGACCCTTTGCCCACACACAAACCTTTTTCAATGATATCTGCTCTATCAATTTCTATCATAAAATCGCATAAAAATGTTTTGAACAAAAGTGCGCTTGCCCACAAAGAGCCCCCTGTGGAGATTTTTTTGACCAAAATTGAAAAGTTGTTTTCATGGAATCAGTCGAAGCAGGCAGCCTAAATTTTGGCTTAGTGCCAAAATATTGCGAATTGACCCATTGCCCAAACATAAACCCTCTTCAGTGATATCTGCTCTATCAATTTCTATCATAAAATGGCATAAAAATGTTTTGAACAAAAGTGCGCTTGCTCACAAAGAGCCCCGTGTGGAAAATTTTTTGACCCAAAATGAAAAGTGGTTTTCATGGAATCAGTCGTAGCAGGCAACTTATATTTTGGTAATTGCTAAATTATTGCGAATTGACCCATTGCCCACACACAAACCTTCTTCAATGATATCTACTCTATCAATTTCTATCATAAAATCGCATAAAAATGTTTTGAACAAAAGTGTGCTTGCTCACAAAGAGCCCCCTGTGGAAAAGTTTAATTTTTGACCCAAATTTAAAAGTGGTTTTACATGAAATCTGTCAATGCGGGCAGCTCTTCTTAGACATGCCAAACAAACTAGAGGTACCCACTTGATTTATTTGAGGAGTTAATGAGCTTTTTCGGCCTTTTTGATGAAGTCACAGTTAACCTAAATTTCGGTAATTGCTTAATTATTGCGAATTGACCCATTGCTCACACATAAACCCTCTTCAGTGATATCTGCTCTATCAATTTCTATCATAAAATGGCATAAAAATGTTTTGAACAAAAGTGCGCTTGCTCACAAAGAGCCCCCTGTGGAAAATCTTTTGACCAAAATTGAAGTTGTTTTCATGGAATCAGTTGATGCAAGCAGCCTAAATTTTGGCTTAGTGCCAAATTAATAGGAATTGACCCATTGCCCAAACATAAACTCTCTTCAGTGATATCTACTCTATCAATTTCTATCATAAAATCGCATAAAAATGTTTTGAACAAAAGTGTGCTTGCTCACAAAGAGCCCCCTGTGGAAAAGTTTAATTTTTGACCCAAATTTAAAAGTGGTTTTACATGAAATCTGTCAATGCGGGTAGCTCTTCTTAGACGTGCATAATAAACTAGAAGTACATGCCTTTTAGAAGTTAACAAGCTTTATCGGCCATTTTGATGATGTCACAGTTGACCTAAATAATGCTAACTGCCAAATTATTGCGAATTGACCCATTGCCCACACACAAACCTTCTTCAATGATATCTGCTCTATCAATTTCTCTCATAAAATCGCATAAAAATGTTTTGAACAAAAGTGCGCTTGCTCACAAAGAGCCCCCTGTGAAAAATTTAAATTTTTGACCAAAGTTGAAAGAGCTCCCTGTGGAAATTTTTTTAATTTTTGACCAAAATTGAAAAGTTGTTTTCGTGGAATCAGTCGAAGCGGGCAACTCTTCTGAGACGTGCAAAACAAACTAGAGGTACCCACTTGCATTATTTGAGGAGTTAGCAAGCTTTTTCGGCCATTTTGATGATGTCACAGTTAACCTGCATAATGCTAGTTGCCAAATTATTGCGAATTGACCCATTGCCCACACACAAACCTTCAATGATATCTACTCTATCAATTTCTATCATAAAATCGCATGAGAATTTTTTGAACAGAAGTTTGCTTGCCCACAAAGAGCCCCCTGTGGAAAATTTTAATTTTTGACCCAAATTTAAAAGTGGTTTTACATGAAATCTGTCAATGCGGGCAGCTCTTCTTAGACGTACATAATAAACTAGAAGTATATGAATTATTTAAGAAGTTAGCGAGCGTTTTCGGCCATTTTGATGACGTCACAGGTAACCTAAATAATGCTAACTGCCAAATTATTGCGAATTGACCCATTGCCCACACACAAACCTTCTTCAATGATATCTGCTCTATCAATTTCTCTCATAAAATCGCATAAAAATGTTTTGAACAAAAGTGCGCTTGCTCACAAAGAGCCCCCTGTGAAAAATTTAAATTTTTGACCAAAGTTGAAAGAGCTCCCTGTGGAAATTTTTTTAATTTTTGACCAAAATTGAAAAGTTGTTTTCGTGGAATCAGTCGAAGCGGGCAACTCTTCTGAGACGTGCAAAACAAACTAGAGGTACCCACTTGCGTTATTTGAGGAGTTAGCAAGCTTTTTCGGCCATTTTGATGATGTCACAGTTAACCTGAATAATGCTAGTTGCCAAATTATTGCGAATTGACCCATTGCCCACACACAAACCTTCAATGATATCTACTCTATCAATTTCTATCATAAAATCGCATGAGAATTTTTTGAACAGAAGTTTGCTTGCCCACAAAGAGCCCCCTGTGGAAAATTTTAATTTTTGACCCAAATTTAAAAGTGGTTTTACATGAAATCTGTCAATGCGGGCAGCTCTTCCTAGACGTACATAATAAACTAGAAGTATATGAATTATTTAAGAAGTTAGCGAGCGTTTTCGGCCATTTTGATGACGTCACAGGTAACCTAAATAATGCTAACTGCCAAATTATTGCGAATTGACCCTTTGCCCACACACAAACCTTCTTCAATGATATCTGCTCTATCAATTTCTATCATAAAATCGCATAAAAATGTTTTGAACAAAAGTGCGCTTGCCCACAAAGAGCCCCCTGTGGAGATTTTTTTGACCAAAATTGAAAAGTTGTTTTCATGGAATCAGTCGAAGCAGGCAGCCTAAATTTTGGCTTAGTGCCAAAATATTGCGAATTGACCCATTGCCCAAACATAAACCCTCTTCAGTGATATCTGCTCTATCAATTTCTATCATAAAATGGCAAAAAAATGTTTTGAACAAAAGTGCGCTTGCTCACAAAGAGCCCCCTGTGGAAAATTTTTTGACCCAAAATGAAAAGTGGTTTTCATGGAATCAGTCGTAGCAGGCAACTTATATTTTGGTAATTGCTAAATTATTGCGAATTGACCCATTGCCCACACACAAACCTTCTTCAATGATATCTACTCTATCAATTTCTATCATAAAATCGCATAAAAATGTTTTGAACAAAAGTGCTCTTGCTCACAAAGAGCCCCCTGTGGAAAATTTTAATTTTTGACCCAAATTTAAAAGTGGTTTTACATGAAATCTGTCAATGCGGGCAGCTCTTCTTAGACGTGCATAATAAACTAGAAGTACATGCGTTATTTAAGAAGTTAGCGAGCTTTTTCGGCCATTTTGATGACGTCACAGTTAACCTAAATGATGCTAACTGCCAAATTATTGCGAATTGACAAATTGCCCACACACAAACCTTCTTCAATGATATCTGCTCTATCAATTTCTCTCATAAAATCGCATAAAAATGTTGTGAACAAAAGTGCGCTTGCTGACACAGAGCCCCCTGTGAAAAATTTAAATTTTTGACCAAAGTTGAAAGAGCTCCTTGTGGAAATTTTTTGAATTTTTGACCAAAATTGAAAAGTGGTTTTCGTGGAATCAGTCGATGCAGGCAGCCTAAATTTTGGCTTAGTGCCAAAATATTGCGAATTGACCCATTGCCCAAACATAAACCCTCTTCAGTGATATCTGCTCTATCAATTTCTATCATAAAATCGCATAAAAATGTTTTGAACAAAAGTGCGCTTGCTCACAAAGAGCCCCCTGTGGAAAATTTTTTGACCAAAATTGAAAAGTTGTTTTTATGGAATCAGTCGATGCGGGCAGCCACATTTTGGCTTAGTGCCAAAATATTGCGAATTGACCCATTGCCCAAACATAAACCCTCTTTAGTGATATCTGCTCTATCAATTTCTATCATAAAATCGCATAAAAATGTTTTGAACAAAAGTGCGCTTGCTCACAAAGAGCCCCCTGTGGAAAATTTTTTGACCACAATTGAAAAGTTGTTTTCATGGAATCAGTCGATGCAAGCAGCCTAAATTTTGGCTTAGTGCCAAATTATTGGGAATTGACCCATTGCCCAAACATAAACCCTCTTCACTAATATCTACTCTATCAATTTCTATCATTAAATCGCATAAAAATGTTTTGAACAAAAGTGTGTTTGCTCACAAAGAGCCCCCTGTAGAAAATTTTAATCTTTGACCCAAATTTAAAAGTGGTTTTACATGAAATCTGTCAATGCGGGCAGCTCTTCTTAGACGTGCATAATAAACTAGAAGTACATGAATTATTTAAGAAGTTAGCGAGCTTTTTCGGCCATTTTGATGACGTCACAGTTAACCTAAATAATGCTAACTGCCAAATTTTTGCGAATTGACCCATTGCCCACACACAATCTTTCTTCAATGATATCTGCTCTATCGATTTCTCTCATAAAATCGCATAAAAATGTTTTGAACAAAAGTTCGCTTGCTCTCAAAGAGCCCCCTGTGAAAAATTTAAATTTTTGACCAAATTTGAAAGAGCTCCCTGTGGAAATTTTTTGAATTTTTGACCAAAATTGAAAAGTGGTTTTCGTGGAATCAGTCGAAGCGAGCAACTCTTGTGAGACGTGCAAAACAAACTAGAGGTACCCACTTGCGTTATTTGAGGAGTTAGCAAGCTTTTTCGGCCATTTTGATGATGTTAGAGTTGACCTAAATAATGCTAGTTGCCAAATTATTGCGAATTGACTCATTGCCCACACACAAACCTTCAATGATATCTACTCTATCAATTTCTATCATAAAATCGCATGAAAATTTTTTGAACAAAAGTGTGCTTGCTCACAAAGAGCCCCCTGTGGAAAATTTAAATTTTTGACCCAAATTTAAAAGTGGTTTTACATGAAATCTGTCAATGCGGGCAGCTCTTCTTAGACGTACATAATAAACTAGAAGTACATGCCTTTGAGAAGTTCGCGAGCTTTTTCGGCCATTTTGATGACGTCACAGTTAACCTAAAAAATGCTAACTGCCAAATTATTGCGAATTGACCCATTGCCCACACACAAACCTTCTTCAATGATATCTGCTCGATCAATTTCTCTCATAAAATCGCGAAAAAATGTTTTGAACAAAAGTGCGCTTGCTCACAAAGAGCCCCCTGTGGAAAATTTTTGACCAAAATTGAAAAGTTGTATTCATGGAATCAGTCGATGCAGGCAGCCTAAATTTTGGCTTAGTGCCAAATTATTGCGAATCGACCCATTGCCCAAACATAAACCCTCTTCAGTGATATCTGCTCTATCAATTTCTATCATAAAATCGCATCAAAATGTTTTGAACAAAAGTGCGCTTGCTCACAAAGAGCCCCCTGTGAAAAATTTAAATTTTTGACCAAAGTTGAAAGAGCTCCCTGTGGAAATTTTTTTAATTTTTGACCAAAATTGAAAAGTTGTTTTCGTGGAATCAATCGAAGCGGGCAACTCTTGTGAGACGTGCAAAACAAACTAGAGGTACCCACTTGCGTTATTTGAGGAGTTAGCAAGCTTTTTCGGCCATTTTGATGATGTTAGAGTTGACCTGAATAATGCTAGTTGCCAAATTATTGCGAATTGACCCATTGCCCACACACAAACCTTCAATGATATCTACTCTATCAATTTCTATCATAAAATCGCATGAGAATTTTTTGAACAGAAGTTTGCTTGCCCACAAAGAGCCCCCTGTGGAAAATTTTAATTTTTGACCCAAATTTAAAAGTGGTTTTACATGAAATCTGTCAATGCGGGCAGCTCTTCTTAGACGTGCATAATAAACTAGAAGTATATGAATTATTTAAGAAGTTAGGGAGCGTTTTCGGCCATTTTGATGACGTCACAGGTAACCTAAATAATGCTAACTGCCAAATTATTGCGAATTGACCCTTTGCCCACACACAAACCTTTTTCAATGATATCTGCTCTATCAATTTCTATCATAAAATCGCATAAAAATGTTTTGAACAAAAGTGCGCTTGCCCACAAAGAGCCCCCTGTGGAGATTTTTTTGACCAAAATTGAAAAGTTGTTTTCATGGAATCAGTCGAAGCAGGCAGCCTAAATTTTGGCTTAGTGCCAAAATATTGCGAATTGACCCATTGCCCAAACATAAACCCTCTTCAGTGATATCTGCTCTATCAATTTCTATCATAAAATGGCATAAAAATGTTTTGAACAAAAGTGCGCTTGCTCACAAAGAGCCCCGTGTGGAAAATTTTTTGACCCAAAATGAAAAGTGGTTTTCATGGAATCAGTCGTAGCAGGCAACTTATATTTTGGTAATTGCTAAATTATTGCGAATTGACCCATTGCCCACACACAAACCTTCTTCAATGATATCTACTCTATCAATTTCTATCATAAAATCGCATAAAAATGTTTTGAACAAAAGTGTGCTTGCTCACAAAGAGCCCCCTGTGGAAAAGTTTAATTTTTGACCCAAATTTAAAAGTGGTTTTACATGAAATCTGTCAATGCGGGCAGCTCTTCTTAGACATGCCAAACAAACTAGAGGTACCCACTTGATTTATTTGAGGAGTTAATGAGCTTTTTCGGCCTTTTTGATGAAGTCACAGTTAACCTAAATTTCGGTAATTGCTTAATTATTGCGAATTGACCCATTGCCCAAACATAAACCCTCTTCAGTGATATCTGCTCTATCAATTTCTATCATAAAATGGCATAAAAATGTTTTGAACAAAAGTGCGCTTGCTCACAAAGAGCCCCCTGTGGAAAATCTTTTGACCAAAATTGAAGTTGTTTTCATGGAATCAGTTGATGCAAGCAGCCTAAATTTTGGCTTAGTGCCAAATTAATAGGAATTGACCCATTGCCCAAACATAAACTCTCTTCAGTGATATCTACTCTATCAATTTCTATCATAAAATCGCATAAAAATGTTTTGAACAAAAGTGTGCTTGCTCACAAAGAGCCCCCTGTGGAAAAGTTTAATTTTTGACCCAAATTTAAAAGTGGTTTTACATGAAATCTGTCAATGCGGGTAGCTCTTCTTAGACGTGCATAATAAACTAGAAGTACATGCCTTTTAGAAGTTAACAAGCTTTATCGGCCATTTTGATGATGTCACAGTTGACCTAAATAATGCTAACTGCCAAATTATTGCGAATTGACCCATTGCCCACACACAAACCTTCTTCAATGATATCTGCTCTATCAATTTCTCTCATAAAATCGCATAAAAATGTTTTGAACAAAAGTGCGCTTGCTCACAAAGAGCCCCCTGTGAAAAATTTAAATTTTTGACCAAAGTTGAAAGAGCTCCCTGTGGAAATTTTTTTAATTTTTGACCAAAATTGAAAAGTTGTTTTCGTGGAATCAGTCGAAGCGGGCAACTCTTCTGAGACGTGCAAAACAAACTAGAGGTACCCACTTGCATTATTTGAGGAGTTAGCAAGCTTTTTCGGCCATTTTGATGATGTCACAGTTAACCTGCATAATGCTAGTTGCCAAATTATTGCGAATTGACCCATTGCCCACACACAAACCTTCAATGATATCTACTCTATCAATTTCTATCATAAAATCGCATGAGAATTTTTTGAACAGAAGTTTGCTTGCCCACAAAGAGCCCCCTGTGGAAAATTTTAATTTTTGACCCAAATTTAAAAGTGGTTTTACATGAAATCTGTCAATGCGGGCAGCTCTTCTTAGACGTACATAATAAACTAGAAGTATATGAATTATTTAAGAAGTTAGCGAGCGTTTTCGGCCATTTTGATGACGTCACAGGTAACCTAAATAATGCTAACTGCCAAATTATTGCGAATTGACCCATTGCCCACACACAAACCTTCTTCAATGATATCTGCTCTATCAATTTCTCTCATAAAATCGCATAAAAATGTTTTGAACAAAAGTGCGCTTGCTCACAAAGAGCCCCCTGTGAAAAATTTAAATTTTTGACCAAAGTTGAAAGAGCTCCCTGTGGAAATTTTTTTAATTTTTGACCAAAATTGAAAAGTTGTTTTCGTGGAATCAGTCGAAGCGGGCAACTCTTGTGAGACGTGCAAAACAAACTAGAGGTACCCACTTGCGTTATTTGAGGAGTTAGCAAGCTTTTTCGGCCATTTTGATGATGTCACAGTTAACCTGAATAATGCTAGTTGCCAAATTATTGCGAATTGACCCATTGCCCACACACAAACCTTCAATGATATCTACTCTATCAATTTCTATCATAAAATCGCATGAGAATTTTTTGAACAGAAGTTTGCTTGCCCACAAAGAGCCCCCTGTGGAAAATTTTAATTTTTGACCCAAATTTAAAAGTGGTTTTACATGAAATCTGTCAATGCGGGCAGCTCTTCCTAGACGTACATAATAAACTAGAAGTATATGAATTATTTAAGAAGTTAGCGAGCGTTTTCGGCCATTTTGATGACGTCACAGGTAACCTAAATAATGCTAACTGCCAAATTATTGCGAATTGACCCTTTGCCCACACACAAACCTTCTTCAATGATATCTGCTCTATCAATTTCTATCATAAAATCGCATAAAAATGTTTTGAACAAAAGTGCGCTTGCCCACAAAGAGCCCCCTGTGGAGATTTTTTTGACCAAAATTGAAAAGTTGTTTTCATGGAATCAGTCGAAGCAGGCAGCCTAAATTTTGGCTTAGTGCCAAAATATTGCGAATTGACCCATTGCCCAAACATAAACCCTCTTCAGTGATATCTGCTCTATCAATTTCTATCATAAAATGGCAAAAAAATGTTTTGAACAAAAGTGCGCTTGCTCACAAAGAGCCCCCTGTGGAAAATTTTTTGACCCAAAATGAAAAGTGGTTTTCATGGAATCAGTCGTAGCAGGCAACTTATATTTTGGTAATTGCTAAATTATTGCGAATTGACCCATTGCCCACACACAAACCTTCTTCAATGATATCTACTCTATCAATTTCTATCATAAAATCGCATAAAAATGTTTTGAACAAAAGTGCTCTTGCTCACAAAGAGCCCCCTGTGGAAAATTTTAATTTTTGACCCAAATTTAAAAGTGGTTTTACATGAAATCTGTCAATGCGGGCAGCTCTTCTTAGACGTGCATAATAAACTAGAAGTACATGCGTTATTTAAGAAGTTAGCGAGCTTTTTCGGCCATTTTGATGACGTCACAGTTAACCTAAATGATGCTAACTGCCAAATTATTGCGAATTGACAAATTGCCCACACACAAACCTTCTTCAATGATATCTGCTCTATCAATTTCTCTCATAAAATCGCATAAAAATGTTGTGAACAAAAGTGCGCTTGCTGACACAGAGCCCCCTGTGAAAAATTTAAATTTTTGACCAAAGTTGAAAGAGCTCCTTGTGGAAATTTTTTGAATTTTTGACCAAAATATAAAAGTGGTTTTCGTGGAATCAGTCGAAGCGGGCAACTCTTGCGAGACGTGCAAAACAAACTGAAGGTACCCACTTGCGTTATTTGAGGAGTTAGCAAGCTTTTTCAGCCATTTTGATGATGTTAGAGTTGACCTAAATAATGCTAGTTGCCAAATTATTGCGAATTGACCCATTGCCCACACACAAACCTTCAATGATATCTACTCTATCAATTTCTATCATAAAATCGCATGAAAATTTTTTGAACAAAAGTGTGCTTGCTCACAAAGACCCCCCTGTGGAAAATTTAAATTTTTGACCCAAATTTAAAAGTGGTTTTACATGAAATTTGTCAATGCGGGCAGCTCTTCTTAGACGTGCATAATAAACTAGAAGTACATGCGTTATTTAAGAAGTTAGCGAGCTTTTTCGGCCATTTTGATGACGTCACAGTTAACCTAAATGATGCTAACTGCCAAATTATTGCGAATTGACAAATTGCCCACACACAAACCTTCTTCAATGATATCTGCTCTATCAATTTCTCTCATAAAATCGCATAAAAATGTTGTGAACAAAAGTGCGCTTGCTGACACAGAGCCCCCTGTGAAAAATTTAAATTTTTGACCAAAGTTGAAAGAGCTCCTTGTGGAAATTTTTTGAATTTTTGACCAAAATTGAAAAGTGGTTTTCGTGGAATCAGTCGAAGCGGGCAACTCTTGCGAGACGTGCAAAACAAACTGAAGGTACCCACTTGCGTTATTTGAGGAGTTAGCAAGCTTTTTCAGCCATTTTGATGATGTTAGAGTTGACCTAAATAATGCTAGTTGCCAAATTATTGCGAATTGACCCATTGCCCACACACAAACCTTCAATGATATCTACTCTATCAATTTCTATCATAAAATCGCATGAAAATTTTTTGAACAAAAGTGTGCTTGCTCACAAAGACCCCCCTGTGGAAAATTTAAATTTTTGACCCAAATTTAAAAGTGGTTTTACATGAAATTTGTCAATGCGGGCAGCTCTTCTTAGACGTACATAATAAACTAGAAGTACATGCCTTTGAGAAGTTAGCGAGCTTTTTCGGCCATTTTGATGACGTCACAGTTAACCTAAATAATGCTAACTGCCAAATTATTGCGAATTGACCCATTGCCCACATACAAACCTTCTTCAATGATATCTGCTCTATCAATTTCTCTCATAAAATCGCATCAAAATTTTTTGAACAAAAGTGTGCTTGCTCACAAAGAGCCCCCTGTGGAAAATTTTTGACCAAAATTGAAAAGTTGTTTTCATGGAATCAGTTGATGCAGGCAGCCTAAATTTTGGCTTAGTGCCAAAATATTGCGAATTGACCCATTGCCGAAACATAAACCCTCTTCAGTGATATCTGCTCTATCAATTTCTATCATAAAATGGCATAAAAATGTTTTGAACAAAAGTGGCTTGCTCACAAAGAGCCCCCTGTGGAGATTTTTTTTACCAAAATTGAAAAGTTGTTTTCATGGAATCAGTCGAAGCAGGTAGCCTAAATTTTGGCTTAGTGCCAAAATATTGCGAATTGACCCATTACCCAAACATAAACCCTCTTCAGTGGTATCTGCTCTATCAATTTCTATCATAAAATCGCATAAAAATGTTTTGAACAAAAGTGCGCTTGCTCACAGGGAGCTCCCATTAGAAAATTTTGATTTTTGACCCAAATTTAAAAGTGGTTTTCATGAAATCTGTCAATGCGGGCAGCTCTTCTTAGACGTGCACAAAAAACTAGTAGGACATGCGCTATTTGAGGAGTTAGCAAGCTTTTTCGGCAACTTTGATGACATCACAGTTAACCTAAATTTTGGTAATTGCTAAATTATTGCGAATTGACCCATTGCCCACACCCGAACCTTTTTCAGTGATATCTACTCTATCAAGTTCTATGATAAAGTTGCATAAAAATGTTTTGAACAAAAAATGCTCTTGCTCACAAAAAGCTGCCTGTGGAAAATTTTAAACTTGACCAAAATTGAAAAGTGGTTTTCATGGAATCAGTCGATGCGGGCAGCTCTTGTGAGTCGTGCAAAACAAACTAGAGGTCCCCACGTGCATTATTTGAGGAGTTAGCGAGCATTTTCTGGCAATTTTGATGATGTCAGATTTGACCTAAATATTGTTAAATGCCAAAATATTGCGAATTGACCCTTTGCCAACACACAAACCCTCTTCAGTGATATCTACTCTATTAATTTCTATGATAAAATTGTATAAAAATGTTTAAACAAAAATGCGCGTGCTCACAAGGAGCTTCCCTGTGGAAAATTTTTATTTTTTTTACTAAAATTTAAAAATTGTTTTCATAGAATGAGTTGATGCGTGCAGCTCCTGTGAGTCGTGCAAGACAAACTAGAGGTCCTCATTTGCATTTTTTATGGAGTTAGCGAGCTTTTACGGCCATTTTGATGATGTTTGAGTTGTCCTAAATATTGTTAAAGGCCAAAATATGATGAATTGACCCATTGCCTACACACAAACCCTCTTCTGTGAAATCTACTCTATCAATATTTATCATAAAAATGCTTTATTATATTTTGTCCAAAAATGCTGTAGCTCCCTGTGGATAATTTCAATTTTTGACCAAATTTTATAAATGGTTTTCATTGAATCAGTCAGGCATTTTGATGACGTCAGAGTTGACCTAAATATTACTATTTGCCCAAATATTGGGAATTGACCCATTGCCCTAACACAAACCCTCCTGCAGTGATTTCTACTTTATCAATTTCTATCAAAAAATCGCAACAAATTTTTTTGACGTTCAAAACAAACTTAAGGTCTCCACTTGCTTTATTTTAGGAGCTAGCAATCTTTTTCGGCCATGTTGATGAGGTCAGCGTTGACCTAAATATTGCTAATTTTCAAATTTTTGTGAATTGACCCATTGCCCACACACAAACTCTTTTTTAGTAATATCTACTCTATCAATTTTTATCATACAATTACATAAAAGGGTTTTGACTAAAATTGGGTAGCTCAAAGGGAGCTCCCTGTGGAAAATTTTCTATTTGACAAAAACTTAAAATTGTTTTTTCATGGAATCAGTCGATGCGGGCAGCTCTTTTGAGACGTGTAAAACAAACTAGAGGTACCCACTTGCATTATTTGAGGAGTTCCCAAGGTTTTTCTGCCTTTTTGATGATGTCAGAGTTGACCTTCATATTGCTAAATGCCAAAATATTGCTAATTGACCCATTGCCCACAAACAAACCCTCTTCAGTCATCTACTCTATCAATTTTTATTATAAAATTGCTTCAAATTTGTCAACCAAAAATGCGCACACTCATATGAAGCTCCCTGTGGAAAATTTAAATTTTTGACCAAAATTAAAAAATCTTTTTCATGGAATCAGACGATGCATGCAGCTCTTCTGATTTTGGACTGTCAAATACTTTTCAAGCTGGTATACAGCAACCTCTCCCAATGGTCATATTGAACAAACCTTGAATGGTCAAGTTGGGATTTTCTTCAGGTTTGAGCATTTACAATTCCTGACCATTATTTGAAAGGATGTCTTATTCAATGAACTTTGATGAAATGTTTAATGTCTGAATTCTAACCTTGTTTACAGATCATTCACTGATTGCCCAGAGCCTCCTTCATCAGCAGATGCTTTCATCAAGGTCAACTAAGGATGTCATGTTTGGGAGAGCTCTGCATCAAACTCTCCTTGTTTGAGGTATGTTTAAAGAGCCATTTCTTGTAAGTGTTGAACCCCTACATCTCACATGTTGTAATCTTGGCCATAGTGCTCAACTACAGAAGTTAAAAGCTTCATTTGCCAATAACATGGTATAATAATGTGTAAAATTTGAGGCTGTGATATTTTTTATCCTGTCACAGGAAAGTAATTTTTTGGATGTTGCTGTTTGATTTGTAAGACTTTACATGTACCAACTGACCAAAGACTGTCCAAGACAATCTCTGAAATTTTTATGATGCTAATGTTCCCAAGCAAATAGTGTAGCAGATCTTAATTTTCCCAAAAAGCACATGTTATGCTGTCCAAGAAAGTGATGCAAGCTCTCTTTGATTTTTCAACACCCCAAAAAACTTTTGTGCCGGTCATTTTGAAAAGTCTAAATCCTCATGTCATACCGTCTGTCATACCTCCAATCTAAATCTTTTTAAGTTACAAAAAAAATGTTCCAACGACAAGATTGTGCCATCTCGTCAATTTCAAGAAGTTCATTTTGTAATGTCATATTAAAAAAAATTAATCAATTTGCTGTGAGCTGCCTCTTAAATTTTCTTTAGGTACATGTTGTCCAGTACCTGAAAATCTTGCAAACCAAATGTTTTTTAACTCTCAAAATGCTCGCCAGTTGACGATGTGCCCTCAGTAAAATTTACCTCAAGTACAAGATGTCCAGTCTCTCAAAATCTTGCTAATCTAATAATTATTCAATCCTCAAATTAATCATGAGCAGATGTTGTGTTTTCTCTTAAATTTTCCCTAAATAACATCGTGTCGTCCCTCGAGTCGGCCAACCTAATCTTTTTTCAAACTGTCACATTCTTCCCAGGCTGATGTTGTGCCATCTCTTCAATTTCCCCAAGGCTGATGTTGTCAGTCCCTCAAAAACTAACTCTAATGATTTTTCATTTCTAAAAATCTTCCCAAGCAGATCTTGTAGCTGCACTTAATTTTCCAAAAGCACATGTTGTGCTGTCCTCGAAAAACATGCAAACCCTCTGATCTTTTAGCACTCAAAAACTTGATGCCAATCTGCCGGCTCTTCAAATTTCGAAAAGTTCATGTTGTACCAATCTTTAATTGACTTTCAACTTATTCCAAAGCTGACATTGTGCCTTCTTTTGAAAAGTCTAAATGTTCATGTCATCCTTTCCATTAAAACACTTCCAATCTAAACTTTTTAAAGTTAAACACTTGTTCCCAAGGCAAGACTGTGTCATCTCAAAAAAATTTCAAGGAGGTCATTATATAGTATGTTTAAAAGAAAATTAATTTGTTTTTGTGACTGAAATTGATTCAAAGCACATGTTGAGCTGCCTCTCAAATTTTCTTTAGGCTCATATTGTTGTCCAGTCCCTCAAAATCTTGCAAATCTAATAATTCAATCTTCAAATTGCTCCCAAGCTGATCTTGAGCCGTCTCTTAAATCTTCTAAAAGGATATGTTGTCCTGTAGTTACAAAACCTTCCTATGTATTTTTTTGTCCAATTCTTAAATTGTTCCAAATCTGATGTTTTTTCTCTCCCTCAAAAACTTACCAACCTAGTGATTTTTTAAACTCTCAAATTAATCCCAAGCTGATATTGTGCCAACTTTTAAAATTGTCCCAAAACCATTGTCAAATCCCTAAAGGTTTTCCAATTCTAACGTTTTTGCAATTGTTGTCCAGTGATATCTCAACTCTCAAATCGTGTGTCTGTTCAAATTTCATGATGAATGTTGTGTTGTCTCTTGTTAATCATCTTTTCCAGTCTTTTAAAGCTTGCCAACCTTCCAATTTTTCAACTCACAAGTTGTTCCCAATGATGTTGTTCCTTCTCTTCAATTTTTTCCACGCTCATTATCTCAAATCTCTCAGAAAGTTGCCAACCTTTTGCAAAGTTTGAAGCAATTTCTAACAAAGTTTTGTTGAAATTTTACAAAAAACAAACACAAGGAAATATTACAATAAAGATTTGTGAATGAAATCTTGACAGGTCTACTGAAGGGGTTGGGTGTTGTGTAAAGATGCAAAATCAATAATATTTTACATTCCACTTTTTATGTTGCTTTTATAGACATTCGTGAACAAGATCACGGTGCTTCAAGAAGACAAATCTCACAGGCAAGGAAAATGCACCAGTTACACTCCAGGGCGTTGCAGAGACGGTGGGCTCCTCCCTCCAACCACCAGCAAAGATAAACACTTACTTGATGGCTGTCTGGATCAGTGAACACCAAGGCCCCTGGCTTATGGGTCTCAGTGCCCCATAGGAACATCCTAAAGGGTTACAGAACTCCTAAGCTCTCTTGATTGCTGGAATGGGTATGTAAAAATACTTCATCATATAACATTTACTCATAACCTCCCCGGTCACAGCAAAGGAATCAAATGTCGTTAAAATTAAACCTCTTCAGGTACTATTTCAAATGGCAATGTTTGGTCATCATTCGTCCAGACATTGTCTTAGGTTAGAATGAAATTACAAAAATTCACCGTTAACTCAAACCTCTTCAAGTTTCCTGTTTGTTTTTGAAATGAAATGATTGTTCATCGTTCGGCCAGCCATCAAGTTAGATTAGAATAAAATTTCAGGTATTATTTTGTTTTTGGAATGTTTGTTCATCATTCGTCCAGCCATCTTGTTAGATTAGATTGAAATTACACAAGCTTACTGCTAACTCAAACCTCTTCAGATATCATTTTTTTTGGAATGTTTTTTCATCGTTCTCCAGCCATCATGTTAGGTTAAAATGAAATTAGACAAGTTCACTGTTGACTCAAACCTCTTTAGGTATCATCTTAGTTGGAAATGTTTTGTTCATCGTTCAATCCCGTCAGTCAGAAGTGCTTGTAATCTAGCAAGGATATACCCTCATATTGTTTATGGTGATCACTGTAAATAATCACTTTAAACTGGAATGTGACACCATGACTTTGTCCAATGACCATGTATTTGGTACATCTTTGTATCTGCAGAGTCGTCAAAGGTTGCTTCTGATCAACAATAAACTGATGAGAAACTTGTACATCAGGCTTCACTTTTAGAGATGCAACGCAGCCAGCTAAGACAGATGTCACAGTTCCAAAGAAGTGAGAAGCCTTGAAGTTTCTATTACGTGTAAGGTAAGAAAAGAAGTCTCACTCCCATTAAGCAAGAAGTAGGGGAAAATGTGAGTGTGTGTTCATTGATCATCCAGTCAACTTGTTAGGTTAGAATCAAATTACATAAGTTTGCTGTTAACTCAAACATCTTCAGGTAGCATTTAGGTTGGGAATGTTTGTTCATCCAGTCATCATGTAAGGTTTGATTAAAATTTACACGTAAACTGTAAAACTCAAAACACATCAGGTATTATTTTGTTATGGAGATGTTTGTTCACCAATTGTCCTGCCAGCATCTGGGGTTGGATTGAAATTACACAAGTTCACTGTTAACTCAAACCTCTTCAGGTATCATTTTAGTTTGGAATGTTTGTTCTTTGTTCTTCAGCTATCATGTTATGTTAGATTGAAAGTACACAAATTGACTGTTAACTCAACCTCTTCAGGTATTATTTTCCTTTGGGAATGTTTATTAATTGTTCTTCATGTTAGGTTAGTTTGAAAGTACACAAGTTGACTGTTAGCTCAAACCTCTTCAGGTATCATTCTAGTTTCGAACGTTTGTTCATCGTTCGTCCAGCCGTCATGTTAGGTTAGAATGAAATTGACACAAGTTCACTAATAACTCAAACCTCTTCAGGTAACATCTTAGTTGGGAATGTTTTGTTCATTGTTCATGCAGCCATCGTGTTAGGTTAGGATAAAGTTTGACAATTTGGCTTGAAAAGTCAATCCCTTTAGTGGGAGACTTTAGTTAGAAGTGCTTGTAATCGAGCAAGGATGTACCCTCGTGTTATTTATGGTGATCACTGTAAGTAAGCAATTTAAATTGGAATGTGAAACCATGACTTTGTCTGATAATAATACACCATACTTATATAGCGCATTTCACACAGTCCAAACGCGCTTTACAAAGAAAAGGGAAAAAACATTAATTGACTATAAACAGATGAGTTTTGAGAAGGTTATTGAAGTGTTCTAGAGTTTTGGCGTTCTTGATGTGAGTGGGTAGTTTATTCCAGAGGGAGGGTGCTGCAGTTGAAAATGCACGCTGACCATACCCTTGTATTGTTTATGGTGATCACTTTAAATAAGCATTTTAATGGAAATGTGAAACCTTGACTTTGTCTGATAACCATGTACTTAATACATCTGTGTATCTGCAGTCAAAGGTTCCTACTGGCCAACGATAAACTGATGAGAAACTTGTAGATGGTTAATGTTTTTTCTTTTCTTTTCTTTTTTTTTTAATTGAAAATCGCCAACAACAAGGCCCAAAAGAGAAGCTTTAACCATGACATGGATGCATTGCAGCCATCAAAGATGGATGTCACAGTTCCAAAGAAGTGAGAAGCTTGAAGTTTCTATTAAGTGTAAGGTAAGAAAAGAAGTCTCACTCCCATCAAGCAAGAAGTAGGGAAAAATGTGAATGTTTGTTGATCGTTCATCCAGTCATCTTGTTAGGTTAGAATCAAATAACACAAGTTCACTGTTTCGTCCATCCATCTTGTGAGGTTAGATTGAAAGCACAAAAGTTGACTGTAAAACTGAAGTCCTCATTGTTCGTCCAGCCATCATGCTAGATTTGATTGAAACTAACATTTTGACTGTAAACTCAAATCTCTTCAGGTGTCATTTTAGTTGGGAAGGTTTGTTCATCATTCGTCGAGCCATCTTGTTAGGTTAGAATGAAATTACACAAGTTCACTGTTAGCTCAAACCTCGTCAGGTATCATCTTAGTTGAGAGTGTTTGTTCATCCTTTGTGCAGCTATCATGTTAGGTTAGATTGGAATTTCACAAGTTCACTGTTAGCTCAAACCTCTTCAGGTATCATTTATTTTGGGGAATGTTTGTTGATCGTTCGCCCGCCATCATGTTAGGTTAGATTGGAATTACCCAAGTTCACTGCCAACTCAAACCTCTTCAGGTATCATCTTAGTTGGGAATGTTTGTTCATCCTTTGTCCAGCCATCTTGTTAGGTTAGAACGAAATTACACAAGTTCACTGTTAGCTCAAACCTCTTCAGGTATCATTTTAGTTTGGAATGTTTGTTGATCTTTCATCCAGCCATCATATTAGGTTAGATTGAAATTACACAAATTCACTTTTAACTCAAACCTCTATAAAAGTATCATTTTAGTTGACTATGTTTGTTCAATGTTCGTCCAGCCATCATGTTAGATTAGATTGAAACTGCACAAAATCACTGTTAACTCAAACAAACTTATTTTCTTTTGGGAATGTTTGTTCATGGTTTGTCCAGCCATTGTGTTAGGTTAGAACGAAATTGTACAAGTTGACTATTAGCTCAAATCTCTATTAAAGTATCATTTTAGTTGACCTTGTTTGTCCATCGTTCGTCCATCCATCTTGTTAGATTAGATTGGAATTTCACAAGTTCACTGTGAACTCAAATCTCTTCAGGTATTGTTTTCTTTTGGGAATGTTTGTTCATCCTTTGTCCAGCCATCTTGTTAGATTAGAATGAAATTACACAAGTACACTGTTAGCTCAAACCTCTTCAGGTATCATCTTAGTTGGGAATGTTTGTTCATCCTTTGTCCAGCTATCATGTTAGGTTAGATTGGAATTTTGCAAGTTCACTGTGAACTCAAACATCTTCAGGCATTATTTTCATTTGGGAATGTTTGTTCATGGTTTGTCGAAACGCGCTTTACAAAGAAAAGGAAAAATACATTGATTAACTATAAACAGAGGAGTTTTGAGAAGGTTTTTGAAGTGTTCTAGAGTTTTGGCGTTCTTGATGTGAGTGGGTAGTTCATTCCAGAGGGAGGGTGCTGCAGTTGAAAATGCACGCTGACCATACCCTTGTATTGTTTATGGTGATTACTGTAAATAAGCACTTTAAATTGGAATGTGAAACCTTGACTTTGTCTGATAACCATGTACTTAATACATCTGTGTATCTGCAGTCAAAGGTTCCTACAGACCAACAATAAACTGATGAGAAACTTGTAGATAGTTCATTTTTTTTTTTTTCTCTTTTTTTTTTAATTGAAAATCGCCAACCACAAGGCCCAAAAGAGAAGCTTTAACCACGACATGGATGCATTGCAGCCAACAAAGATGGATGTCACAGTTCCAAAGAAGTGAGAAGCCTGGAAGTTTCTATTAAGTGTAAGGTAAGAAAAGAAGTCTCACTCCCATCAAGCAAGAAGTAGGGAAAAATGTGAATGTTTGTTGATCGTTCGCCAGTCATCTTGTTAGGTTAGAATCAAATAACACAAGTTCACTGTTCACTCAAACCTCTTCAGGTATCACTTTAGTTGGGAACGTTTGTTCATCATTCATACAGTCTTCATCTTAGGTTAGATTGAAATTACATAAATTCACTGTTAACTCAAACCTCTTCAGGTATTGTTTTCTTTTGGGAATGTTTGTATATTTTCCTTCTCGTCAGGTTAGATTGAAAGTAAACAAGTTGACTGTTAGTTCAAACCTCTTCAGGTATCATTTTAAGTTGGATTGTTTGTCCATTGTTCATCCAGCCATCGTGTTAGGTTAGATTGGAATTGTATAAGTTCACTGTGAACTCAAACCTCTTCAGGTATCCTTGTTGTTTTTTAAATGTTTGTTCAGCGTTTGTCCAGCCATCATGTAAGGTTAGGATGAAATTACACAAGGTTCACTGTTAACTCAAACCTCTTCAGGTATTATTTTCTTTTGGCAAGGTTTGTTCACCGTTTGTCGAGCCAACCTGTTAGATTACAATGAAATAACTTAAGTTCACTGTTTCGTCCATCCGTCTTGTGAGGTTAGATTGAAAGCACACAAGTTGACTGTAAAACTAAAGTCCTCATTGTTCGTCCAGCCATCATGTTAGATTTGATTGAAATTAACATTTTGACTGTTAACTCAAACCTCTTCATGTGTCATTTTAGTTGGGAATGTTTGTTCATCATTTGTCCAGCCATCTTGTTAGGTTAGAATGAAAATACACAAGTTCACTGATAGCTCAAACCTCCTCAGGTATCATCTTAGTTGGGAAAAGTTTGTTCATCCTTTGTCCAGCCATCTTTTTAGGTTAGAACGAAATTACACAAGTTCACTGTTAGATTAAACCTCTTCAGGTATCATCTTAGTTGAGAATGTTTGTTCATCCTTTGTCCAGCTATCATGTTAGGTTAGATTGGAATTTCACAAGTTCACTGTTAGCTTAGACCTCTTCAGGTATCATTTATTTTGGGGAATGTTAGTTGATCGTTTGCCCAGCCATCATGTTAGGTTAGAATGAAATTACACAAGGTTCATCTTAGTTGAGAATGTTTGTTCATCCTTTGTCAAGCCATCTTGTCAGGTTAGAACGAAATTACACAAGGTTCACGGTAAGCTCAAACCTCTTCAGGTATCATCTTAGTTGAGAATGGTTGTTCATCCTTTGTCCAGCCATCTTGTTAGGTTAGAACGAAATTACACAAGGTTCACTGTTAGATTAAACCTCTTCAGGTATCATCTTAGTTGAGAATGTTTGTTCATCCTTTGTCCAGCCATCTTGTTAGGTTAGACAAGGTTCACTGTTAGCTCAAACCTCTTCAGGTATCATTTTAGTTAGGAATGTTTGTTGATCTTTCATCCAGCCATCATATTAAGTTAGATTGAAATTACACAAGTTCACTGTTAACTCAAACCTCTATAAAAGTATCATTTTAGATGACTATGTTTGTTCAACGTTCGTCCAACCATCATGTTAGATTAGATTGAAACTGCAGGAGTTCACTGTTAACTCAAACCAACTTATTTTTTTATTTTTTTTTTTTTGGGGGGGGAATGTTAGTTCATGCTTTGTCCAGCCATTGTGCTAGGTTAGAACGAAATTGTACAAGTTGACTGTTAGCTCAAATCTCTATAAAAGTGTCATTTTAGTTGACATTGTTTGTCCATTGTTTGTCCATCCATCTTGTTAGATTAGATTGGCATTTCACAAGTTCACTGTGAACTCAAACCTCTTCAGGTGTTGTTTTCTTTTGGGAATGTTTGTTCATCCTTTGTCCAGCCATCTTGTTAGGTTACATTAAAGTAACACAAGTTCACTGTCAACCCCATTCTCTCCAGCTATTAATTAAGTTAGTTTTGATTTATTTTTCATTCTTCTATCCATCTTGTGAGGTTAGATTGAAAGTAAACAAGTTCACTGTTAAACTAAAGTCTTCATTATTCTTTAAGCCATCATGTTAGTTAGATTTGATTGAAATTAACACTTTGACTGTAAACTCAAGCCTCTGTAGATATCATTTTCTTTTAGAAAATTAGTCATCAATCGTCCATGCATCATGTTAGATTAGATTGAATTTACACAAGTTGACTGTTAACCCAAACCTCTTCAGGTATCATCTTAGTTGGGAATGTTTTGTTCATTATTTGTCCAGCCATCATGTTGGGTTAGAATCACATTACAAAAGTTGACTTTAATATTCAATCCCTTAAATTGGAGACTTCACTCAGAAGTGCTTGTAATCAAGCAAGGATATACCCTCGTTTTGTTTATGGTGATCACTGTAAATATGCACTTTAAATTGGAATGTATACCATGACTTTGTCCGATAACCATGTACTTGATATATCTGTGTATCTGCAGTGTGGTCAAAGGTTGCTACTGGCCAACAATAAACTGATGCCAAACTTGTACAGGCTTCACTTTTAGAGATGCAACGCAGCCAGCAAAGATAGATGTCACAGTTCCAAAGAAGTGAGAAGCCTTGAAGTTTCTATTAAATGTAAGGTAAGAAAAGAAGTCTCACTCCCATCAAGCAAGAAGTAGGGAAAATGTGAATGTGTGTTCATTGATCATCCAGCAATCATGTTAGGTTAGGTACACAAGTGTACTGTTAACTCAAACCTCTTCAGGTATCAATTAAGTTAGGAGAGTTTGTTCATCATTCATCCGGTCGTCATGTTAGGTTAGATTCAAAGTCACACGCTGACTGTAAAACTCAAAACACATCAGGTACTATTTTGTTATGGGAATGTTTGTTCATCATTTGTCCTGCCATCATCTTAGGTTAGAATGCAATTACACAAGGTTCACTGTTAGCTCAAATCTCTTCAGGTGTCATTTTAGTTGCGAATGTTTGCTCATCATTCATCAAGCCTC
Source organism: Marthasterias glacialis (assembly GCA_911728455.2). Lineage (NCBI taxonomy): Eukaryota > Metazoa > Echinodermata > Asteroidea > Forcipulatida > Asteriidae > Marthasterias > Marthasterias glacialis. The sequence continues at coordinate 18,752,320 of OU452225.1, forward strand.
CTCAGGTATCATCTTAGTTGGAAAAGTTTGTTCATCGTTTGCCCAGCCATCTTGTTAGGTTAGAACGAAATTACACAAGGTTCACTGTTAGCTCAAACCTCTTCAGGTATCATCTTAGTTGGGAATGTTTGTTCATAATTTGTTCGGCCATCATGTTAGGTTAGAATGAAATTACACAAGTTCACTGTCAACTCAAACTTCTTCAGGTATTATTTCCTTTTAGAAATGTTTGTTCATGGTTTGTCCAGCCATTGTGTTTGGTTAAAACGAAATTACACAAGTTGACTGTTAGCTCAAATCTCTCCAGGTGTCATCTTAGGTAGGAATGTTTGTTCATCATTCAGCCAGCCATCATGTTAGGTTAGATTGAAATTACACAGGTTCACTGTAAACTCAAACCTCTTCAGGTATCATTTTAGTGGGCATTGTTTGTTGATCGTACGTCCAGCCATCTTGTTAGGTTAGAACGAAATTACACAAGTTGACTGCCAACTCAAACCTCTTCAGGTATCATCTTAGTTGGGAATGTTTGTTCATCCTTTGTCCAGCCATCTTGTTAGGTTAGATTGGAATTTCACAAGTTCACTGTTAGCTCAAACCTCTTCAGGTATCATCTTAGTTGGGATTGTTTGTTTCTTCCTTTGTCCAGCAATCTTGTTAGGTTAGAACGAAATTACACAAGGTTCACTGTTAGCTCAAACCTCTTCAGGTATCATCTTAGTTGGGAATGTTTGTTCATAATTTGTTCGGCTATCATGTTAGGTTATAATGAAATTACACAAGTTAACTGTGAACTCAAACTTCTTCAGGTATTATTTTCTTTTAAGAATGTTTGTTCATGGTTGGTCCAGCCATCTTGTTAGGTTAGAACGAAATTACACAAGTTGACTGCCAACTCAAACCTCTTCAGGTATCATCTTAGTTGGGAATGTTTGTTCATCCTTTGTCCAGCCATCTTGTTAGGTTAGATTGGAATTTCACAAGTTCACTGTTAGCTCAAACCTCTTCAGGTATCATCTTAGTTGGGATTGTTTGTTTCTTCCTTTGTCCAGCCATCTTGTTAGGTTAGAACGAAATTACACAAGTTGACTGTTAGCTCAAACCTCTTCAGGTATCATCTTAGTTGGGAATGTTTGTTCATCCTTTGTCCAGCCATCTTGTTAGGTTAGATTGGAATTTCACAAGTTCACTGTTAGCTCAAACCTCTTCAGGTATCATCTTAGTTGGGATTGTTTGTTTCTTCCTTTGTCCAGCAGTCTTGTTAGGTTAGAACGAAATTACACAAGGTTCACTGTTAGCTCAAACCTCTTCAGGTATCATCTTAGTTGGGAATGTTTGTTCATAATTCGTTCGGCCATCATGTTAGGTTAGAATGAAATTACACAAGTTAACTGTGAACTCAAACTTCTTCAGGTATTATTTTCTTTTAGGAATGTTTGTTCATGGTTTGTCCAGCCATCTTGTTAGGTTAGAACGAAATTACACAAGTTGACTGTTAGCTCAAATCTCTTCAGGTGTCATCTTGGTTAGGAATGTTTGTTTATCCTTCGTCCGGCCATCTTGTTAGGTTACAACGAAATTACACAAGTTCACTGTTAACTCAAACCTCTTCAGATGTCATCTTAGTTGGAAAAGTTTGTTCATCATTTGTCCAGCCATCTTGTTAGGTTAGAACGAAATTACACAAAATGACTGTTAGCTCAAATCTCTTCAGGTATCATCTTAGTTGGGAATGTTTGTTCATCCTTCGTTCAGCCATCTTGTTAGGTTAGAACGAAATTACACAAGGTTCACTGTTAGCTCAAACCTCTTCAGGTATCATCTTACTTGGGAATGTTTGTTCATAATTCGTTCGGCCATCATGTTAGGTTAGAATGATACCTCTTCAGGTATCATCTTAGTTAGGAATGTTTGTTCATCCTTCGTCCAGCCATCGTGTTAGCTTAGATTGAAATTACACAGGTTCACTGTTAGCTCAAACCTCTTCAGGTATCATCTTAGTTAGGAATGTTTGTTCATCCTTCGTCCAGTCATCGTGTTAGGTTAGATTGAAATTACACAAGTTCACCGTAAACTCAAACCTCTTCAGGTATCCTGTTTGTTTTACAATTGTTTGTTCATCGTTCATTTAGCCATGTTAGGTTAGAACGAAACTACAGAAGTTCACTCTTAAATCAAACTCTTCAGGTATCATTTTGTTTTTCGGGATACTTTTTCATCGTTCGTCCAGCCATCAAGTTAGGTTAGAATTAAAATACACAGGTTTACTTTTATCTCAAACCTCTTCAGGTATCATCCTAGTTGGGATTTTTTGTTTATTTTTTTGTCCAGGCATCATGGTAGGTTAAAAGGAATTGACACAAGTTCACTTCTAACACAAAACTCTTCAGGTAGCATTTTAGTTGGGAATGTTTGTTCATTGTTCGTGCAGTCATCTTGTCAGGTTAGATTGAAATTACACAAGTTCACTGTAAGCTCAAACCCCTTCAGGTATCATTTTAGTTTGGGATGTTTGATCGTTGTTGTCCAACATGTTAGGTTGGAATCAAATTACAGAAGTTGAATGTAATAAAATAATTGACAGGTTTTTATTTGTTTGAAGTCACACATTGTTCGTGAGCTGATGATGATGGCTGTGCATCACCCCCGCCTTGTGTGAGGTATATTTAAAGAGTTGAATAACCCCCTTGCCTGAGATGATGTCATGTCGGGCACAACGCTCAAAAAACAAACTGCCAAAGTGATGCCGTGGTGTTGCAAAGTACATGTTGTAAAAGGTCAACAATGATACCAAGCTGAAATGACTTAACATGTAGTAGGTCAAAATGTGCCATCTTTCACTTATTTGCATGCTCATTTTGTTGGCAAGTCGATGTTGTGACATCTATATAATTCTTGGCTTTAGTCAGAAATGAGAAGTTGCTGGTCCAAATGTTTAATACAGTGTGTCTTGTTTTATTTGCAGAATAATCAGTGACTGAAGAGCAGTGTGCATCGTGGACAAGAGCCTCATTTATCAGTAGATGTTTGGATTGTCATGATTTGGATGGATGAATGCATCAACCTCTCCTTGTCCGAGGTATGTGTAAAGAGCTATTTTTTGTCAGCATTAAACCCAAATGTTTGGCATGTTGTGGTGTTGGCCACAGTGATCATCAACACTTGCGGAAAGATTGTTTGTAACAGATTACAGCCAGTCCCTTTGGTTGTAAATAGGAGCAAGTTCGATCAAGGACAATAGTTGACCATAGTTCATCTAACTGTGATTGGAGTCACACTAGTTAACGATGGTTGGACTAGATTATCCGACTGTTCATGACCAGCCTACCAATGGTAACCTGTAGCAATTTCATAAGCACAGTGCAGAGGGATCCAGTTATCAGCAAAAGAGATAACGTTGATTTTGCTGTATTCTCATGGACGTGAATCATTCACACTTCAAATTAAGAGCGCATGCACTACGTACGTCAGTAACCAACCACTAGTTAACAATTGGTCCTTGATCGGACTTGCTCTTGGATTGTCAGTTTGGGATGGCTATGCATGAATCCCTCAAAATCCGAAGTATGTTTGAAGAGCTATTTCTGGTTGGTATTAAACCACATTGTTGAATGTGTTGTCTTTTTAAAACTTGTATTTAAAGAGTTGATGAAGCCTCTTGCCTAAGACAATGTCATTTCAGGCACAGCACTCAAATAAACAAACTGTCCAAGGTGAAGTTGGGGTTTGGCAACGTACATGTTGTAAATGGTCAACAATGATACCAAGCCATAATGACAAGTTGTTTGACAAACTGTTTAGTACGATCTTTTTTATTTTGTTTGCAGATTATTCAGTGATTGAAGGGCAGTGTCCATCATTGAGTAGATCCTCATTCATCAGCAGATGCTGTTATCAAGTCAAACTTGGAACGTCATGTTTGGGATGGCTATGCATAACACCCTCATTGCCAAGGTATGTTTAAACAGTTGATGAACCCCTTGAGATAAGACGATGCCCTTTGGGCATAACACTTAACGCCAGAAACTGCACCCAAGCTGATGCTGGATGGAGTAGAAGTGGAAAGGAGTTGCTGAGTGTTGCTGTGGCCACAATGGACGATGGTGACCAGAACAGAGTTCTACTAACTTCTCCAGTATTCCATTAATTCTCCTCCTCATTGCATTTTTCTTCTTTTTTGTCTCAGTTTAGGTGATTTTAAGTTAGTGCCGGTTAAGATTACACTAACTTAAAATCACCTGAACGGAAACGAAAAAGAAGAGAGATGTAATAAGAAGAAGAATTTGTTGAATTTCGTAAAAGACATCAAAGTGGACGTCAAGTAATAAATTAATGGAATTTCTCCATTTCGTCACAGCCTTTAAAAAAAGACTGTTTTCACCCCCTCTTCCAGCATCTCGAAAGTATTCCATTAATTCATTACTTCATGTCCACTTTGACCTCTTTTACGATCTTCAACAAATTCTTTTCCTCATTGCATTTCTCTTCTTTTTTGTCTCAATTTAGGTGATTTTAAGTTAGTGTCAGTTAGAGTTACACTAACTTAAAATCACCTGAACGGAAACAAACAAGAAGAGAGATGCAATAAGGAGAAGAATTTGTTGAAGATTCTAAGAGAAATCGATGTGGACATAAAGTAATCAATGAATGGAATTTCCCCACTTCGTCACAGCACTCAAATAAACAAACTTTGTCCAAGGTGAAGTTGGGGTTTGGCAACGTACATGTTGTAAATGGTCAACAATGATACCTAGCCGTAATGACAAGTTGTTAGACAAACTGTTAAGTACGAACTTTCTTATTTTTGTTTACAGATAATTCACTGATTGAAGGGCAGTGTCCATCATTGACTAGAGCCTCGTTCATCAGCAGATGCTGTTATCAAGTTAAACTTGGAACGTCACGTTTGGGATGGCTATGTATAACACCCTCCATTGCCAAGGTATGTTTTAACAGTTGACGAACCCCTAGGGATAAGACGATGCCCTTTGGGCATAACACTTAACGCCAGAAACTGCACCCAAGCTGATGCTAGATGGAGTAAAAGTGGAAAGGAGTTGCTAAGTGTTGCTGAGGCCACAATGGACGATGGTGACCAGAACAGAGTTCTACTAACTTCTCCAGTATTTCATTAATTCTCCTCCTCATTGCATCTCTCTTCTTTTTTGTCTCAGTTTAGGTGATTTTATGTTAGTGCCAGTTAAGATTACACTAACTTAAAACCACCTGAACGGAAACGAAAAAGAAGAGAGATGTAATAAGAAGAAGAATTTGTTGAATTTCGTAAAAGACATCAAAGTGGATGTCAAGTAATAAATTAATGGAATTTCCCCATTTCGTCACAGCCTTTAAAAAAAAGACTGTTTTCACCCCTTCTTCCAGCATCTCGAAAGTATTCCATTAATTCATTACTTCATGTCCACTTTGACCTCTTTTACGATCTTCAACAAATTCTTTTCCTCATTGCATTTCTCTTCTTTTTTGTCTCAATTTAGGTGATTTTAAGTTAGTGCCGATTACGATTACACTAACTTAAAATCACCTGAACGGAAACAAACAAGAAGAGAGATGCAATAAGGAGAAGAATTTGTTGAAGATCCTAAACGAAATCAATGTAATAAATGAATGGAATTTCCCCACTTCGTCACAGCACTCAAATAAACAAACTGTGTCCAAGGTGAAGTTGGGGTTTGGCAACATACATGTTGTAAATGGTCAACAATGATACCAAGCCATAATGACAAGTTGTTAGACAAACTGTTAAATACGAACTTTCTTATTTTTGTTTACAGATAATTCACTGATTGAAGGGCAGTGTCCATCATTGACTAGAGCCTCGTTCATCAGCAGATGCTGTTATCAAGTTAAACTTGGAACGTCACGTTTGGGATGGCTATGTATAACACCCTCCATTGCCAAGGTATGTTTAAACAGTTGATGAACCCCTTGAGATAAGACGATGCCCTTTGGGCATAACACTTAACGCCAGAAACTGCACCCAAGCTGATGCTGGATGGAGTAGAAGTGGAAAGGAGTTGCTGAGTGTTGCTGAGGCCACAATGGACGATGGTGACCAGAACAGAGTTCTACTAACTTCTCCAGTATTCCATTAATTCTCCTCCTCATTGCATTTTTCTTCTTTTTTGTCTCAGTTTAGGTGATTTTAAGTTAGTGCCGGTTAAGATTACACTAACTTAAAATCACCTGAACGGAAACGAAAAAGAAGAGAGATGTAATAAGAAGAAGAATTTGTTGAATTTCGTAAAAGACATCAAAGTGGACGTCAAGTAATAAATTAATGGAATTTCTCCATTTCGTCACAGCCTTTAAAAAAAGACTGTTTTCACCCCCTCTTCCAGCATCTCGAAAGTATTCCATTAATTCATTACTTCATGTCCACTTTGACCTCTTTTACGATCTTCAACAAATTCTTTTCCTCATTGCATTTCTCTTCTTTTTTGTCTCAATTTAGGTGATTTTAAGTTAGTGTCAGTTAGAGTTACACTAACTTAAAATCACCTGAACGGAAACAAACAAGAAGAGAGATGCAATAAGGAGAAGAATTTGTTGAAGATTCTAAGAGAAATCGATGTGGACATAAAGTAATAAATGAATGGAATTTCCCCACTTCGTCACAGCACTCAAATAAACAAACTTTGTCCAAGGTGAAGTTGGGGTTTGGCAACGTACATGTTGTAAATGGTCAACAATGATACCTAGCCGTAATGACAAGTTGTTAGACAAACTGTTAAGTACGAACTTTCTTATTTTTGTTTACAGATAATTCACTGATTGAAGGGCAGTGTCCATCATTGACTAGAGCCTCGTTCATCAGCAGATGCTGTTATCAAGTTAAACTTGGAACGTCACGTTTGGGATGGCTATGTATAACACCCTCCATTGCCAAGGTATGTTTTAACAGTTGACGAACCCCTAGGGATAAGACGATGCCCTTTGGGCATAACACTTAACGCCAGAAACTGCACCCAAGCTGATGCTAGATGGAGTAAAAGTGGAAAGGAGTTGCTAAGTGTTGCTGAGGCCACAATGGACGATGGTGACCAGAACAGAGTTCTACTAACTTCTCCAGTATTTCATTAATTCTCCTCCTCATTGCATCTCTCTTCTTTTTTGTCTCAGTTGAGGTGATTTTAAGTTAGTGCCGGTTAAGATTACACTAACTTAAAATCACCAGAACGGAAACAAACAAGAAGAGAGATGCAATAAGGAGAAGAATTTGTTGAAGATTCTAAGAGAAATCGATGTGGACATAAAGTAATCAATGAATGGAATTTCCCCACTTCGTCACAGCACTCAAATAAACAAACTTTGTCCAAGGTGAAGTTGGGGTTTGGCAACGTACATGTTGTAAATGGTCAACAATGATACCTAGCCGTAATGACAAGTTGTTAGACAAACTGTTAAGTACGAACTTTCTTATTTTTGTTTACAGATAATTCACTGATTGAAGGGCAGTGTCCATCATTGACTAGAGCCTCGTTCATCAGCAGATGCTGTTATCAAGTTAAACTTGGAACGTCACGTTTGGGATGGCTATGTATAACACCCTCCATTGCCAAGGTATGTTTTAACAGTTGACGAACCCCTAGGGATAAGACGATGCCCTTTGGGCATAACACTTAACGCCAGAAACTGCACCCAAGCTGATGCTAGATGGAGTAAAAGTGGAAAGGAGTTGCTAAGTGTTGCTGAGGCCACAATGGACGATGGTGACCAGAACAGAGTTCTACTAACTTCTCCAGTATTTCATTAATTCTCCTCCTCATTGCATCTCTCTTCTTTTTTGTCTCAGTTGAGGTGATTTTAAGTTAGTGCCGGTTAAGATTACACTAACTTAAAATCACCAGAACGGAAACGAAAAAGAAGAGAGATGTAATAAGAAGAAGAATTTGTTGAATTTTGTAAAAGACATCAAAGTGGACGTCAAGTAATAAATTAATGGAATTTCCCCATTTCGTCACAGCCTTTAAAAAAGACTGTTTTCACCCCTTCTTCCAGCATCTCAAAAGTATTCCATTAATTCATTACTTCATGTCCACTTTGACCTCTTTTACGATCTTAAACAAATTCTTTTCCTCATTGCATTTGTCTTCTTTTTTGTCTCAATTTAGGTGATTTTAAGTTAGTGCCGGTTAGGATTACACTAACTTAAAATCACCTGAACGGAAACAAACAAGAAGAGAGATGCAATAAGGAGAAGAATTTGTTGAAGATCCTAAACGAAATCAATGTAACGAATGGAATTTTCCCACTTCGTCACAGCACTCAAATAAACAAACTGTGTCCAAGGTGAAGTTGGGGTTTGGCAACGTACATGTTGTAAATGGTCAACAATGATACCTAGCTGTAATGACAAGTTGTTTGACAAACTGTTAAGTACTATCTTTTTTATTTTTTTTTTGCAGATTATTCACTGATTGAAGGGCAGTGTCCATCATTGACTAGAGCCTCATTCATCAGCAGATGCTGTTATCAAGTCAAACTTGGAACGTCACGTTTGGGATGGCTATGTATAACACCCTCCATTGCCAAGGTATGTTTAAACAGTTGATGAACCCCTAGGGATAAGACGATGCCCTTTGGGCATAACACTTAACGCCAGAAACTGCACCCAAGCTGATGCTGGATGGAGTAGAATATCGTAAAAGACATCAAAGTGGACATAAAATAATAAATTAATAGAATTTCCCCATTTCCTCACAGCCTTCAAAAAAGGACTGTTTTCATCCCTTTTTCCAGCATCTCGATAGTATTCCATTAATTTATTACTTCATGTCCACCTTGACCTCTTTTACAATCTTCAACAAATTCTTCTCCTCATTGCATCTCTCTTCATTTTTGTCTCAATTCAGGTGATTTTAAGTTAGTGCTGGTTAGGATTAAGAAGAGAGATGCAATAAGGAAAAGAATTTGTTATAGATCCTAAAAGAAAGTAATAAATGAATGGAATTTCCCCACTTCGTCACAGCCTTTAAAAAAGACTGTTTTCACTCCTGCTTCCAACATCTAGAAAGTATTCCATTAATTTATTACCTGATGCCGCGTTTGATATCTTTGAGGATCTTCAGCAAATCTTCAACAAATCACCTGAATTGAGACAAAAAAGAAGAGAGATGCAATGAGGAGAAGAATTAGTTGAAGATTGTAAAAGACGTCAAAGTGGACATGAAGTAATAAATTAATGGAATACTTTCGAGATGAGGGCAAAAACAGTCTTTTTTTAAAGGCTGTGACAAAATGGGGAAATTCCATTAATTTATTACTTTACGTCCACTTTGATGTTTTTTACGAGATTCAACAAATTCTTCTTCTGAGACAAAAACTTCACCTTGGACACAGTTTGTTCATTTGAGTGCTGTGACGAAGTGGGGAAATTCCATTCATTTATTACTTGACGTCCACTTTGATGTCTTTTTTGAAATTCAACAAATTCTTCTTCTTACTACATCTCTCTTTTTTTTCGTTTCCATTCTGGTGATTTTAAGTTAGTGTAATCTTAACCGGCACTAACTTAAAATCACCTAAACTGAGACAAAAAAGAAGAAAAATGCAATGAGGAGGAGAATTAATGAAATACTGGAGAAGTTAGTAGAACTCTGTTCTGGTCACCATCGTCCATTGTGGCCTCAGCAACACTTAGCAACTCCTTTCCACTTCTACTCCATCCAGCATCAGCTTGGGTGCAGTTTCTGGCGTTAAGTGTTATGCCCAAAGGGCATCGTCTTATCTCAAGGGGTTCATCAACTGTTTAAACATACCTTGGCAATGGAGGGTGTTATGCATAGCCATCCCAAACGTGACATTCCAAGTTTAACTTGATAACAGCATCTGCTGATGAACGAGGCTCTAGTCAATGATGGACACTGCCCTTCAATCAGTGAATAATCTGCAAACAAAAATAAGAAAGTTCGTACTTAACAGTTTGTCTAACAACTTGTCATTACGGCTAGGTATCATTGTTGACCATTTACAACATGTACGTTGCCAAACCCCAACTTCACCTTGGACAGTTCGTTCATTTGAGTGCTGTGACGAAGTGGGGAAATTCCATTCATTGATTACTTTATGTCCACATCGATTTCTTTTAGGATCTTCAACAAATTCTTCTCCTTATTGCATCTCTCTTCTTGTTTGTTTCCGTTCGGTGATTTTAAGTTAGTGTAATCCTAACTGGCACTAACTTAAAATCACCTAAATTGAGACAAAAAAGAAGAGAAATGCAATGAGGAAAAGAATTTGTTGAAGATCGTAAAAGAGGTCAAAGTGGACATGAAGTAATGAATTAATGGAATACTTTCGAGATGCTGGAAGAAGGGGTGAAAACAGTCTTTTTTTTAAAGGCTGTGACGAAATGGGGAAATTCCATTAATTTATTACTTGACGTCCACTTTGATGTCTTTTTTGAAATTCAACAAATTTTTCTTCTTATTACATCTCTCTTTTTTTTCGTTTCCGTTCTGGTGATTTTAAGTTAGTGTAATCTTAACCGGCACTAACTTAAAATCACCTAAACTGAGACAAAAAAGAAGAAAAATGCAATGAGGAGGAGAATTAATGAAATACTGGAGAAGTTAGTAGAACTCTGTTCTGGTCACCATCGTCCATTGTGGCCTCAGCAACACTTAGCAACTCCTTTCCACTTCTACTCCATCCAGCATCAGCTTGGGTGCAGTTTCTGGCGTTAAGTGTTATGCCCAAAGGGCATCGTCTTATCCCAAGGGGTTCATCAACTGTTTAAACATACCTTGGCAATGGAGGGTGTTATGCATAGCCATCCCAAACGTGACATTCCAAGTTTAACTTGATAACAGCATCTGCTGATGAACGAGGCTCTAGTCAATGATGGACACTGCCCTTCAATCAGTGAATAATCTGCAAACAAAAATAAGAAAGTTCGTACTTAACAGTTTGTCTAACAACTTGTCATTACGGCTAGGTATCATTGTTGACCATTTACAACATGTACGTTGCCAAACCCCAACTTCACCTTGGACACAGTTTGTTCATTTGAGTGCTGTGACGAAGTGGGGAAATTCCATTCATTTATTACTTTATGTCCACATCGATTTCTTTTAGGATCTTCAACAAATTCTTCTCCTTATTGCATCTCTCTTCTTGTTTGTTTCCGTTCGGTGATTTTAAGTTAGTGTAATCCTAACCGGCACTAACTTAAAATCACCTAAATTGAGACAAAAAAGAAGAGAAATGCAATGAGGAAAAGAATTTGTTGAAGATCGTAAAAGAGGTCAAAGTGGACATGAAGTAATGAATTAATGGAATACTTTCGAGATGCTGGAAGAAGGGGTGAAAACAGTCTTTTTTTTAAAGGCTGTGACGAAATGGGGAAATTCCATTAATTTATTACTTGACGCCCACTTTGATGTCTTTTTTGAAATTCAACAAATTCTTCTTATTACATCTCTCTTCTTTTTCGTTTCCGTTCTGGTGATTTTAAGTTAGTGTAATCCTAACCGGCACTAACATAAAATCACCTAAACTGAGACAAAAAAGAAGAAAAATGCAATGAGGAGAATTAATGAAATACTGGAGAAGTTAGTAGAACTCTGTTCTGGTCACCATCGTCCATTGTGGCCTCAGCAACACTTAGCAACTCCTTTCCACTTCTACTCCATCCAGCATCAGCTTGGGTGCAGTTTCTGGCGTTAAGTGTTATGCCCAAAGGGCATCGTCTTATCTCAAGGGGTTCATCAACTGTTTAAACATACCTTGGCAATGGAGGGTGTTATGCATAGCCATCCCAAACGTGACATTCCAAGTTTAACTTGATAACAGCATCTGCGGATGAACGAGGCTCTAGTCAATGATGGACACTGCCCTTCAATCAGTGAATAATCTGCAAACAAAAATAAGAAAGTTCGTACTTAACAGTTTGTCTAACAACTTGTCATTACGGCTAGGTATCATTGTTGACCATTTACAACATGTACGTTGCCAAACCCCAACTTCACCTTGGACAGTTCGTTCATTTGAGTGCTGTGACGAAGTGGGGAAATTCCATTCATTGATTACTTTATGTCCACATCGATTTCTTTTAGGATCTTCAACAAATTCTTCTCCTTATTGCATCTCTCTTCTTGTTTGTTTCCGTTCGGTGATTTTAAGTTAGTGTAATCCTAACTGGCACTAACTTAAAATCACCTAAATTGAGACAAAAAAGAAGAGAAATGCAATGAGGAAAAGAATTTGTTGAAGATCGTAAAAGAGGTCAAAGTGGACATGAAGTAATGAATTAATGGAATACTTTCGAGATGCTGGAAGAAGGGGTGAAAACAGTCTTTTTTTTAAAGGCTGTGACGAAATGGGGAAATTCCATTAATTTATTACTTGACGTCCACTTTGATGTCTTTTTTGAAATTCAACAAATTTTTCTTCTTATTACATCTCTCTTTTTTTTCGTTTCCGTTCTGGTGATTTTAAGTTAGTGTAATCTTAACCGGCACTAACTTAAAATCACCTAAACTGAGACAAAAAAGAAGAAAAATGCAATGAGGAGGAGAATTAATGAAATACTGGAGAAGTTAGTAGAACTCTGTTCTGGTCACCATCGTCCATTGTGGCCTCAGCAACACTTAGCAACTCCTTTCCACTTCTACTCCATCCAGCATCAGCTTGGGTGCAGTTTCTGGCGTTAAGTGTTATGCCCAAAGGGCATCGTCTTATCCCAAGGGGTTCATCAACTGTTTAAACATACCTTGGCAATGGAGGGTGTTATGCATAGCCATCCCAAACGTGACATTCCAAGTTTAACTTGATAACAGCATCTGCTGATGAACGAGGCTCTAGTCAATGATGGACACTGCCCTTCAATCAGTGAATAATCTGCAAACAAAAATAAGAAAGTTCGTACTTAACAGTTTGTCTAACAACTTGTCATTACGGCTAGGTATCATTGTTGACCATTTACAACATGTACGTTGCCAAACCCCAACTTCACCTTGGACACAGTTTGTTCATTTGAGTGCTGTGACGAAGTGGGGAAATTCCATTCATTTATTACTTTATGTCCACATCGATTTCTTTTAGGATCTTCAACAAATTCTTCTCCTTATTGCATCTCTCTTCTTGTTTGTTTCCGTTCGGTGATTTTAAGTTAGTGTAATCCTAACCGGCACTAACTTAAAATCACCTAAATTGAGACAAAAAAGAAGAGAAATGCAATGAGGAAAAGAATTTGTTGAAGATCGTAAAAGAGGTCAAAGTGGACATGAAGTAATGAATTAATGGAATACTTTCGAGATGCTGGAAGAAGGGGTGAAAACAGTCTTTTTTTTAAAGGCTGTGACGAAATGGGGAAATTCCATTAATTTATTACTTGACGCCCACTTTGATGTCTTTTTTGAAATTCAACAAATTCTTCTTATTACATCTCTCTTCTTTTTCGTTTCCGTTCTGGTGATTTTAAGTTAGTGTAATCCTAACCGGCACTAACATAAAATCACCTAAACTGAGACAAAAAAGAAGAAAAATGCAATGAGGAGAATTAATGAAATACTGGAGAAGTTAGTAGAACTCTGTTCTGGTCACCATCGTCCATTGTGGCCTCAGCAACACTTAGCAACTCCTTTCCACTTCTACTCCATCCAGCATCAGCTTGGGTGCAGTTTCTGGCGTTAAGTGTTATGCCCAAAGGGCATCGTCTTATCTCAAGGGGTTCATCAACTGTTTAAACATACCTTGGCAATGGAGGGTGTTATGCATAGCCATCCCAAACGTGACATTCCAAGTTTAACTTGATAACAGCATCTGCGGATGAACGAGGCTCTAGTCAATGATGGACACTGCCCTTCAATCAGTGAATAATCTGCAAACAAAAATAAGAAAGTTCGTACTTAACAGTTTGTCTAACAACTTGTCATTACGGCTAGGTATCATTGTTGACCATTTACAACATGTACGTTGCCAAACCCCAACTTCACCTTGGACACAGTTTGTTCATTTGAGTGCTGTGACGAAGTGGGGAAATTCCATTCATTTATTACTTTATGTCCACATCGATTTCTTTTAGGATCTTCAACAAATTCTTCTCCTTATTGCATCTCTCTTCTTGTTTGTTTCCGTTCGGTGATTTTAAGTTAGTGTAATCCTAACCGGCACTAACTTAAAATCACCTAAATTGAGACAAAAAAGAAGAGAAATGCAATGAGGAAAAGAATTTGTTGAAGATCGTAAAAGAGGTCAAAGTGGACATGAAGTAATGAATTAATGGAATACTTTCGAGATGCTGGAAGAAGGGGTGAAAACAGTCTTTTTTTTAAAGGCTGTGACGAAATGGGGAAATTCCATTAATTTATTACTTGACGTCCACTTTGATGTCCTTTTTGAAATTCAACAAATTCTTCTTCTTATTACATCTCTCTTCTTTTTCGTTTCCGTTCTGGTGATTTTAAGTTAGTGTAATCTTAACCGGCACTAACATAAAATCACCTAAACTGAGACAAAAAAGAAGAAAAATGCAATGAGGAGGAGAATTAATGAAATACTGGAGAAGTTAGTAGAACTCTGTTCTGGTCACCATCGTCCATTGTGGCCTCAGCAACACTTAGCAACTCCTTTCCACTTCTACTCCATCCAGCATCAGCTTGGGTGCAGTTTCTGGCGTTAAGTGTTACGCCCAAAGGGCAAAGTCTTATCCCAAGGGGTTCATCAACTGTTTAAACATACCTTGGCAATGGATGGTGTTATGCATAGCCATCCCAAACGTGACGTTCCAAGTTTAACTGGATAACAGCATCTGCTGATGAACGAGGCTCTAGTCAATGATGGACACTGCCCTTCAATCAGTGAATAATCTGCAAAAAAAAAATAAGAAAGATAGTACTTAACAGTTTGTCTAACAACTTGTCATTACAGCTAGGTATCATTGTTGACCATTTACAACATGTACGTTGCCAAACCCCAACTTCACCTTGGACACAGTTTGTTCATTTGAGTGCTGTGACGAAGTGGGGAAATTCCATTCATTTATTACTTTATGTCCACATCGATTTCTTTTAGAATCTTCAACAAATTCTTCTCCTTATTGCATCTCTCTTCTTGTTTGTTTCCGTTCAGGTAATTTTAAGTTAGTGTAATCCTAACCGGCACTAACTTAAAATCACCTAAATTGAGACAAAAAAGAAGAGAAATGCAATGAGGAAAAAGAATTTGTTGAAGATCGTAAAAGAGGTCAAAGTGGACATGAAGTAATGAATTAATGGAATACTTTCGAGATGCTGGAAGAAGGGGTGAAAACAGTCTTTTTTTTAAAGGCTGTGACGAAATGGGGAAATTCCATTAATTTATTACTTGACGTCCACTTTGATGTCCTTTTTGAAATTCAACAAATTCTTCTTCTTATTACATCTCTCTTCTTTTTCGTTTCCGTTCTGGTGATTTTAAGTTAGTGTAATCTTAACCGGCACTAACTTAAAATCACCTAAACTGAGACAAAAAAGAAGAAAAATGCAATGAGGAGGAGAATTAATGAAATACTGGAGAAGTTAGTAGAACTCTGTTCTGGTCACCATCGTCCATTGTGGCCTCAGCAACACTTAGCAACTCCTTTCCACTTCTACTCCATCCAGCATCAGCTTGGGTGCAGTTTCTGGCGTTAAGTGTTATGCCCAAAGGGCATCGTCTTATCCCAAGGGGTTCATCAACTGTTTAAACATACCTTGGCAATGGATGGTGTTATGCATAGCCATCCCAAACGTGACGTTCCAAGTTTAACTGGATAACAGCATCTGCTGATGAACGAGGCTCTAGTCAATGATGGACACTGCCCTTCAATCAGTGAATAATCTGCAAAAAAAAAATAAGAAAGATAGTACTTAACAGTTTGTCTAACAACTTGTCATTACAGCTAGGTATCATTGTTGACCATTTACAACATGTACGTTGCCAAACCCCAACTTCACCTTGGACACAGTTTGTTCATTTGAGTGCTGTGACGAAGTGGGGAAATTCCATTCATTTATTACTTTATGTCCACATCGATTTCTTTTAGAATCTTCAACAAATTCTTCTCCTTATTGCATCTCTCTTCTTGTTTGTTTCCGTTCAGGTAATTTTAAGTTAGTGTAATCCTAACCGGCACTAACTTAAAATCACCTAAATTGAGACAAAAAAGAAGAGAAATGCAATGAGGAAAAGAATTTGTTGAAGATCGTAAAAGAGGTCAAAGTGGACATGAAGTAATGAATTAATGGAATACTTTCGAGATGCTGGAAGAAGGGGTGAAAACAGTCTTTTTTTTAAAGGCTGTGACGAAATGGGGAAATTCCATTAATTTATTACTTGACGTCCACTTTGATGTCCTTTTTGAAATTCAACAAATTCTTCTTCTTATTACATCTCTCTTCTTTTTCGTTTCCGTTCAGGTGGTTTTAAGTTAGTGTAATCTTAACCGGCACTAACATAAAATCACCTAAACTGAGACAAAAAAGAAGAAAAATGCAATGAGGAGGAGAAGTTAGTAGAACTCTGTTCTGGTCACCATCGTCCATTGTGGCCTCAGCAACACTTAACAACTCCTTTCCACTTCCACTTCAGCCAGCATCAGCTTGGGTGCAGTTTCTGGCGTTAAGTGTTATGCCCAAAGGGCATCGTCATATTCCAAGGGGTTCATCAACTGTTTAAACATACCTTGGCAATGGAGGGTGTTATGCATAGCCATCCCAAACGTGACGTTCCAAGTTTAACTTGATAACAGCATCTGCTGATGAATGAGGATCTACTCAATGATGGACACTGCCCTTCAATCACTGAATAATCTGCAAACAAAATAAAAAAGATCGTACTAAACAGTTTGTCAAACAACTTGTCTTAATGGCTTGGTATCATTGTTGACCATTTACAACATGTACGTTGCCAAACCCCAACTTCACCTTGGACAGTTTGTTTATTTGAGTGCTGTGCCTGAAATGACATTGTCTTAGGCAAGAGGCTTCATCAACTCTTTAAATACAAGTTTTAAAAAGACAACACATTCAACAATGTGGTTTAATACCAACCAGAAATAGCTCTTCAAACATACGTCGGATTTTGAGGGATTCATGCATAGCCATCCCAAACTGACAATCCAAGAGCAAGTCCGATCAAGGACCAATTGTTAACTAGTGGTTGGTTACTGACGTACGTAGTGCATGCGCTCTTAATTTGAAGTGTGAATGATTCACGTCCATGAGAATACAGCAAAATCAACGTTATCTCTTTTGCTGATAACTGGATCCCTCTGCACTGTGCTTATGAAGTTGCTACAGGTAACCATTGGTAGGCTGGTCATGAACAGTCGGATAATCTAGTCCAACCATCATTAACTAGTGTGACTCCAATCACAGTTAGATGAACTATGGTCAACTATTGTCCTTGATCGAACTTGCTCCTATTTACAACCAAAGGGACTGGCTGTAATCTGTTACAAACAATCTTTCCGCAAGTGTTGATGATCACTGTGGCCAACACCACAACATGCCAAACATTTGGGTTTAATGCTGACAAAAAATAGCTCTTTACACATACCTCGGACAAGGAGAGGTTGATGCATTCATCCATCCAAATCATGACAATCCAAACATCTTCTGATAAATGAGGCTCTTGTCCACGATGCAAACTGCTCTTCAGTCACTGATTATTCTGCAAATAAAACAAGATACACGGTATTAAACATTTGGACCAGCAACTTCTCATTTCTGACTAAAGCCAAGATTTATATAGATGTCACAACATCGACTTGCCAACAAAATGAGCTTGCAAATAAGTGAAAGATGGCACATTTTGACCTACAAGTCATTTCAAGTTAAGTCATTTCAGCTTGGTATCATTGTTGACCATTTACAACATGTACTTTGCAACACCACGGCATCACTTTGGCAGTTTGTTTTTGAGCGCTGTGCCCGACATGACATCATCTCAGGCAAGGGGGTTATTCAACTCTTTAAATATACCTCACACAAGGCGGGGGTGATGCACAGCCATCATCATCAGCTCACGAACAATGTGTGACTTCAGACAAATAAAAACCTGTCAATTATTTTATTAAAGTCAACTTCTGTAATTTGATTCCAACCTAACATGATGGCTGGATGACAATGATCAAACATCCCAAACTAAAGTGATACCTGAAGACGTTCGAATTAACAGTGACCTTGTGTAATTCTAACCTTACCTAACATAATAGCTGAACGAACGGTGAACGGTGATCAACAAACATTCCCCAAAATAAATGATACCTAAAGAGGTTTGAGCTAACAGTGAACTTGTGAAATTCCAATCTAACCTAACATGATAGCTGCACAAAGGATGAACAAACATTCCCGACTAAAATGCTACCTGAAGAAGTTTGTGTTAGAAGTGAACTTGTGTCAATTCCTTTTAACCTACCATGATGCCTGGATAAACAATAAACAAAAAATCCCAACTAGGATGATACCTTAAGAGGTTTTAGATAAAAGTAAACCTGTGTATTTTAATTCTAACCTAACGTGATGGCTGGACAAACGATGAAAAAGCATTCCGAAAAACAAAATGATACCTGAAGAGTTTGATTTAAGAGTGAACTTCTGTAATTTCGTTCTAACCTAACATGGCTAAATGAACGATGAACAAACATTTGTAAAACAAACAGGATACCTGAAGAGGTTTGAATTTAGGGTGAACTTGCGTTATTTCAATCTAACCTAACAAGATAGCTGGACAAAGGATGAACAAACATTCCCAACTACGATTATACCTGAAGAGATTTGAGCTAACAGTGAACCTCGTGTAATTTCAATCTAACCTAACATGATAGCTGAACAAAGGATGAACAAACATTCCCAACTAAGATGATACCTGAAGAGGTTTGAGTTAACAGTGAACTTGTGTAATTTCATTCTAACCTATCAAGATGGCTGGACGTACGATCAACAAAAAATCTCCACTAAGATAATACCTGAAGAGGTTTGAGTTTACAGTGAACCTTGTGTAATTTCAATCTAACCTAACATGATGGCTGGACGAAGGATAAACAAACATTCCTAACTAAGATGACACCTGAAGAGATTTGAGCTAACAGTCAACTTGTGTAATTTCTTTCTAACCTAACAAGATGGCTGGACAAACCATAAACAAACATTCCTAAAAGAAAATAATACCTGAAGAAGTTTGAGTTCACAGTGAACTTGTGTAATTTCATTCTAACCTAACATGATGGCTGAACGAATTATAAACAAACATTCCCAACTAAGATGATATCTGAAGCGGTTTGAGCTAACAGTGAAACTTGTGTAATTTCATTCTAACCTAACATGATGGCTGGGAGAACGATCAACAAACATTCCCCAAAATAAATGATACCTGAAGAGGTTTGAGCTAACAATGTACT
The DNA here is from genome assembly GCA_911728455.2 of Marthasterias glacialis. NCBI lineage: Eukaryota > Metazoa > Echinodermata > Asteroidea > Forcipulatida > Asteriidae > Marthasterias > Marthasterias glacialis. The sequence continues at coordinate 18,771,704 of OU452225.1, forward strand.
TGTGTATTTTCATTCTAACCTAACAAGATGGCTGGATGAAAGATCAACAAACATTCCAAACTAAAATGATACCTGAAGAGATTTGAGCTAACAGTGAACTTGTGTAATTTTGTTCTAACCTAACAAGATGGCTGGACAAATGACGAACAAACTTTTTACAACTAAGATGATACCTGAGGAGGTTTGAGCTAACAGTGAACTTGTGTATTTTTATTCTAACCTAACAAGATGGCTGGATGAAAGATCAACAAATATTCCAAACTAAAATGATACCTGAAGAGGTTTGAGCTAACAGTGAACTTGTGTTATTTCAATCTAACCTAACAAGATAGTTGGACAAAGGATGAACAAACATTCCCAACTAAGATGATACCTGAAGAAGTTTGAGTTAGCAGTGAACTTGTGCAATTTCATTCTAACCTAACATGATAGCTGAACAAAGGATGAACAAACATTCAAAACTAAGATGATACCTGAAGAGATTTGAGCTAACAGTGAACCTTGTGTAATTTCGTTCTAACCTAACAAAATGACTGGAGAAACGATCAACAAACACCCCAACAAAAAGTATACCTGAAGAGGTTTGAGTGAACTTGTGTAATTTCCATTCTAACCTAACATAATGGCTGGACGAAGGATGAACAAACATTCCCAACTAAAATGACACCTGAAGAGATTTGAGCTAACAGTGAACCTTGTGTAATTTCATTCTAACCAGAGATGATGGCAGGACAAATGATGAACAAACATTCCCATAACAAAATAGTACCTGATGTGTTTTGAGTTTTACAGTCAGCGTGTGATTTTGAATCTAACCTAACATGACGACCGGATGAATGATGAACAAACTCTCCCAACTAAATTGATACCTGAAGAGGTTTGAGTTCACAGTAGACTTGTGTACCTAGCCTAACATGATTGCTGGATGATCAATGAACACACATTCACATTTTTCCCTACTTCTTGCTTGATGGGAGTGAGATTTCTTTTCTTACCTCAAACTTAATAGAAACTTCAAGGCTTCTCACTTCTTTGGAACTGTGACATCTATCTTTGCTGGCTGCGTTGCATCTCTAAAAGTGAAGCCTGTACAAGTTTTGCATCAGTTAATTGTTGGCCAGTAGCAACCTTTGATGACACTGCAGATACACAGATATATCAAGTACATGGTTATCGGACAAAGTCATGGTATACATTCCAATTTAAAGTGCATATTTACAGTGATCACCATAAACAAAACGAGGGTATATCCTTGCTTGATTACAAACACTTCTGAGTGAAGTCTTCAATTTAAGGGATTGAATTTGAAAGTCAACTTGTGTAATGTGATTCTAACCTAACATGATGGCTGGACGAATAATGAACAAAACATTCCCAACTAAGATGATACCTGAAGAGGTTTGGGTTAACAGTCAACTTGTGTAAATTCAATCTAATCTAACATGATGCATGGACAATCGATGAACAAATATTCCTAAAAGAAAATGATATCTACAGAGGCTTGAGTTTACAGTCAAAGTATTTTTTTCATTCAAATCTAACTAACATGATGGCTTAAAGAATAACGAAGACTTTAGTTTAACAGTGAACTTGTTTACTTTCAATCTAACCTCACAAGATGGATGGAAAAATGAAAAATAAATCATAACTAACTTAATTAATATCTGGAGAGAATGGAGTTAACAATGAACTTGTGTTACTTTAATGTCACCTAACAAGATGGCTGGACAAACCATGATCAAACATTCCCATAAGAAAATAAGGGTGGTTTGAGTTAACAGTGAACTTGTGCAGTTTCAATCTAATCTAACATGATGGCTGGACGAACGTTGAACAAACATAGTAAACTAAAATGATACTTTCATAGAGGTTTGAGTTAACAGTGAACTTGTGTAATTTCAATCTAACCTAATATGATGGCTTGATAAAAGATCAACAAACTTTCCTAACTAAGATGATACCTGAAGAGGTTTGAGCTAACAGTGAACCTTGTGTAATTTCCTTCTAACCTAACAAGATGGCTGGACAAAGGATGAACAAACATTCCCAACTAAGATGATACCTGAAGAGATTTGAGTTGGCAGTGAACTTGGTTAATTTCATTCTAACCTAACATGATAGCTGGACAAAGGATGCACAAACATTCCAAACTAAAATGATACCTGAAGAGGTTTGAGCTAACAGTGAACTTGTGAAATTCCAATCTAACCTAACATGAAAGCTGCACAAAGGATGAACAAACACTCTCAACTAAGATGATACCTGAAGAGGTTTGAGCTAACAGTGACCTTGTGTAATTTCGTTCTAACCTAAGAAGATAGCTGCACAAAGGATGAACAAACATTCTCAACTAAGATGATACCTGAAGAGGTTTGAGTTGGCAGTGAACTTGTGAAATTTCGTTCTAATCTAACAAGATGGCTAGACAAAGGATGAACAAACTTTTCCAACTAAGATGATACCCGAGGAGGTTTGAGCTAACAGTGAACTTGTGTATTTTCATTCTAACCTAACAAGATTGCTTGACGAATGATGAACAAACATTCCCAACTAAATTGACACCTGAAGAGATTTGAGTTTACAGTCAAAATGTTAATTTCAATCAAATCTAACATGATGGCTGGACGAACAATGAGGACTTTAGTTTTACAGTCAACTTGTTTGCTTTCAATCTAACCTCACAAGATGGATGGACGAAACAGTGAACTTGTGTTATTTGATTCTAACCTACCAAGATGACTGGATGAACGATCAACAAACATTCACATTTTTCTTAACTTCATGCTTGATGGGAGTGAGACTTCTTTTCTTACCTTACACTTAATAGAAACTTCAAGGCTTCTCACTTCTTTGGAACTGTGACATCCATCTTTGATGGCTGCAATACATCCATGTCATGGTTAAAGCTTCTCTTTTGGGCCTTGTGGTTGGCGATTTCCAATTAAAAAAAAAAGAAAAGAAAAGAAAAGAAAAAATGAACCATCTACAAGTTTCTCATCAGTTTATTGTTGGACTGTAGGAACCTTTGACTGCAGACACACAGATGTATTAAGTACATGGTTATCAGACAAAGTCAAGGTTTCACATTCCAATTTAAAGTGCTTATTTACAGTAATCACCATAAACAATACAAGGGTATGGTCAGCGTGCATTTTCAACTGCAGCACCCTCCCTCTGGAATGAACTACCCACTCACATCAAGAACGCCAAAACTCTAGAACACTTCAAAAACCTTCTCAAAACTCATCTGTTTATAGTTAATTAATGTATTTTTCCTTTTCTTTGTAAAGCATTTGGACAAACCATGAACAAACATTCCCAAATGAAAATAATACCTGAAGATGTTTGAGTTCACAGTGAACTTGTGTAATTTCAATATAACCTAACATGATGGCTGAACATATTATGAACAAACATTCCCAACTAAGATGATACCTGAAGAGGTTTGAGCTAACAGTGAACCTTGTGTAATTTCGTTCTAACCTAACAAGATGGTTGGACAAAGGAAGAAACAAACATTCCCAACTAAGATGATACCTGAAGAGGTTTGAGGTAACAGTGAACCTTGTGTAATTTCATTCTAACCTAACAAGATGGCTGGACAAAGGATGAACAAACATTCCCAAAAGAAAACAATACCTGAAGAGGTTTGAGTTCACAGTGAACTTGTGAAATTCCAATCTAATCTAACAAGATGGATGGACGAACGATGGACAAACAAGGTCAACTAAAATGATACTTTTATAGAGATTTGAGCTAACACTCAACTTGTACAATTTTGTTTTAACCTAACACAATGGCTGGACAAACCATGAACAAACATTCCCAAAAGAAAATAAGTTGGTTTGAGTTAACAGTGCACTTGTGCAGTTTCAATCTAATCTAACATGATGGCTGGACGAACGTTGAACAAACATAGTCATCTAAAATGATACTTTTATAGAGATTTGAGTTAACAGTGAACTTGTGTAATTTCAATCTAACCCAATATGATGGCTTGATGAAAGATCAACAAACTTTCCTAACTAAGATGATACCTGAAGAGGTTTGAGCTTACAGTGAACCTTGTGTAATTTCGTACTAACCTAACAAGATGGCTGGACAAAGGATGAACAAACATTCCCAACTAAGATGATACCTGAAGAGGTTTGAGTTGGCAGTTAACTTGGGTAATTTCATTCTAACCTAACATGATGGCTGGGCGAACGATCAACTAACATTCCCCAAAATAAATGATACCTGAAGAGGTTTGAGCTAACAGTGAACTTGTGAAATTCCAATCTAACCTAACATGATAGCTGCACAAAGGATGAACTAACATTCCCAGCTAAGATGATACCTGAAGAGGTTTGAGCTAACAGTGAACCTTGTGTAATTTCCTTCTAACCTAACAAGATGGCTGGACAAAGGATGAACACACATTCCCAACTAAGATGATACCTGAAGAGGTTTGAGTTGGCAGTTAACTTCTGTAATTTCGTTCTAACCTAACAAGATGGCTGGACAAATGATGAACAAACTTTTCCAATTAAGATGATACCTGAGGAGGTTTAAGCTAACAGTGAACTTGTGTATTTTCATTCTAACCTAACAAGATGGCTTGACGAATGATGAACAAACATTCCCAACTAAAATGACACTTGAAGAGATTTGAGTTTACAGTCAAAATGTTAATTTCAATCCAATCTAACATGATGGCTGGACGAACAATGAGGACTAAAGTTTTACAGTCAACTTGTGTGCTTTCAATCTAACCTCACAAGATGGATGGACGAAACAGTGAACTTGTGTTATTTGATTCTAACCTAACAAGATGACTGGATGAACGATCAACAAACATTCACATTTTTCTTAACTTCATGCTTGATGGGAGTGAGACTTCTTTTCTTACCTTACACTTAATAGAAACTTCAAGCTTCTCACTTCTTTGGAACTGTGACACCCATCTTTGCTGGCTGCAATGCATCCATGTCATGGTTAAAGCTTCTCTTTTGGGCCTTCTTGTTGGCGATTTTCAATTTAAAAAAAAGAAAAGAAAAGAAAAGAAAAAATGAACTATCTACAAGTTTCTCATCAGTTTATTGTTGGTCTGTAGGAACCTTTGACTGCAGATACACAGATGTATTAAGTACATGGTTATCAGACAAAGTCAAGGTTTCACATTCCAATTTAAAGTGCTTATTTACAGTAATCACCATAAACAATACAAGGGTATGGTCAGCGTGCATTTTCAACTGCAGCACCCTCCCTCTGGAATAAACTACCCACTAACATCAAGAACGCCAAAACTCTAGAACACTTCAAAAAACTTCTCAAAACTCATCTGTTTATAGTCAATTAATATATTTTTCCTTTTCTTTGTAAAGCGCGTTTGGACTCTGTGTGTAATGCGCTATATAAGCATGGTGTATTATTATCAGACAAAGTCATGGTTTCACATTCCAATTTAAAATGCTTATTTACAGTGATCACCATAAATAACACGAGGGTACATCCTTGCTCGATTACAAGCACTTCTGACTGAAGTCTCCGAATAAAGGGATTGACTTTTCAAGCCCAATTGTCAAATTTTATCCTAACCTAACACGATGGCTGCATGAACAATGAACAAAACATTCCCAACTAAGATGTTACCTGAAGAGGTTTGAGTTATTAGTGCACTTGTGTCAATTTCATTCTAACCTAACATGGCTGGATGAACGATGAACAAACATTCCAAACTAGAATGATACCTGAAGAGGTTTGAGCTAATAGTCAACATGTGTACTTTCAAACTAACCTAACATGAAGAACAATTAATAGACATTCCCAAAGGAAAATAATACCTGAAGAGGTTGAGTTTGTGTACTTTCAATCTAACATAACATGATAGCTGAAGAACAAAGAACAAACATTCCAAACTAAAATGATACCCGAAGAGGTTTGAGTTAACATTGAACTTGTGTAATTTCAATCTAACCCCAGATGCTGGCAGGGCAATTGGTGAACAAACATCTCCATAACAAAATAATACCTGATGTGTTTTGAGTTTTACAGTTAACTTGTGTAATTTGATTCTAACTTAACAAGATGACTGGATGATCAATGAACACACACTCACATTTTTCCCTACTTCTTGCTTAATGGGAGTGAGACTTCTTTTCTTACCTTACACGTAATAGAAACTTCAAGGCTTCTCACTTCTTTGGAACTGTGACATCTGTCTTAGCTGGCTGCAATGCATCCATGTCATGATTATAACTTCTCCAAAAGTTAACCCTCTACAAGTTTCTCATCAGTTTATTGTTGGTCAGTAGCAACCTTTGACGACTCTGCAGATACAAAAATGTACCAAATACATGGTCATCGGACAAAGTCATGGTGTCACATTCCAGTTTAAAGTGATTTTTTACAGTGATCACCATAAACAGTATGAGGGTATATCCTTGCTTGATTACAAGCACTTCTGACTGATGGGATTGAACAATGAACAAATTGAAGAGACAGCACAACATCAGCGTGGGAAGAATGTGACAGTTTGAAAAAAGATTAGGTTGGCCGACACGAGGGACGACACGATGTTATTTGGGAAAAATTTAAGAGAAAACACAACATCAGCTCATGATTAATTTGAGGATTGAATAATTATTAGATTAGCAAGATTTTGAGAGACTGGACATCTTGTACTTAAGGTAAATTTTACTGAGGGCACATCATCAACTGGCGAGCATTTTGAGAGTTAAAAAAACATTTGGTTTGCAAGATTTTCAGGTACTGGACAACATGTACCTAAAGAAAATTTAAGAGGCAGCTCACAGCAAATTAATTGAAAATTTTTTTACATGACATTACAAAATGAACTTCTTGAAATTGACGAGATGGCACAATCTTGTCGTTGGAACATTTTTTTTTAACTTAAAAAGATTTAGATTGGAGTATGACAGACAGTATGACATGAGCATTTAGACTTTTCAAAATGGCCGGCACAAAATGAGATTGGTATCAAGTTTTTTTTGGTGTTGAAAAATCAGAGGGCTTGCATCACTTTCTTGGACAGCATAACATTTGCTTTTTGGGAAAATTAAGATCTGCTACAATATTTGCTTGGGAAGAGTTTCGGAATTTAAACAAATATTAGATCGGTAGGTTTCTGAGGGACTGACAACATGAGCCTCAGGGGAATTTAAAAGACGGCACATCACAGGATTGGGAAGAATGTGACAGTTGGAAAAATCATTAAGTTGACAGGTTTTTGAGGAACAACACAACATCTGGTTGGCAAAAATTTAAGAGGTGGCACAATATCAGTTTGGGGTACAATTTGAGGGTTCATGAACTATTAGGTTCACATGTTTTAAAAATTTTGACATGAGGCCCTGGAAAATTTCAAAGACAGCACAACATCACTTTGAGTGTTTAATTTGTTTTTAGGTTGCCAAGTTTTTGAGGGATTGGACAACATGACCATCATCAAAATTTCAGAGACAATCTTGGACAGTCTTTGGTCAGTTGGTATATGTAAAATCTTACAAATCAAACAGCAACATCCAAAAAAATACTTTCCTGTGACAGGATAAAAAATATCACAGCCTCAAATTTTACACATATACCATGTTATTAGCAAATGAAGCTTTTAACTTCTGTAGTTGAGCGCTATGGCCAAGATTACAACATGTGAGGTGTAGGGGTTCAACACTGACAAGAAATGGCTCTTTTAAACATACCTCAAACAAGGAGAGTTTGATGCATAGCTCTCCCAAACATGACATCCTTAGTTGATCTTGATGAAAGCATCTGCTGATGAAGGAGGCTCTGGGCAATCAGTGAATGATCTGTAAACAAGGTTATAATTCAGACATTAAACATTTCATCAAGTTTCATTGGATAAGACATCCTTTCAAATAATGGTCAGGAATTGTAAATAAACAAATCTTAAGAAAATCCCAACTTAACCATTCAATGTTTGTTCAATATGACCATTGGGAGAGGTTGCTGTATACCAGCTTGAAAAGTATTTGACAGTCCAAAATCAGAAGAGCTGCATGCATCGTCTGATTCCATGAAAACTACTTTTTAATTTTGGTCAAAAATTTAAATTTTCCACAGGGAGCTCCATATGAGTATGCGCATTTTTGGTTGACAAATTTTAAGCAATTTTATAATAAAAATTGATAGAGTAGATGACTGAAGAGGGTTTGTTTGTGGGCAATGGGTCAATTAGCAATATTTTGGCATTTAGCAATATGAAGGTCAACTCTTACATCATCAAAATGGCAGAAAAAACTTGGGAACTCCTGATGCAAGTGGGGACCTCTAGTTTGTTTTACACATATCAAAAGAGCTGCCCGCATCGACTGATTCCATGAAAAACCAATTTTAAATTTTTGTCAAATATAAAATTTTCCACAGGGAGCTCCCTTTGAGCTACCCATTTTTAGTCAAAACCCTTTTATGCGATTGTATGATAGAAATTGATAGATTAGATATTACTAAAAAAGAGTTTGTGTTTGGGCAATGGGTCAATTCACCAAAATTGGAAAAATACCAATATTTAAGTCAACGCTGACGTCATCAACATGGCCGAAAAAAATTGCTAGCTCCTCAAATAAAGCAAGTGTTTAGTTTGTTTTGAACGTCAAAAAATTTGTTGCGATTTTTTGATAGAAATTGATAAAGCAGAAATCACTGAAGGAGGGTTTGTGTGAGGGCAATGGGTCAATTCGCAATGTTTGGGTAAATAGTAATATTTAGGTCAACTCTGACATCATCAAAATGGCCGACTGATTCAATGAAAACCATTTATAAAATTTGGTCAAAAATTAAAATTTTCCACAGGGAGCTACAGCATTTTTGGACAAAAACTGTTAAAGCATTTTTATGATAACTATTGATAGAGTAGATTTCACAGAGGAGGGTTTGTGTGTAGGCAATGGGTCAATTCATAATATTTTGGCCTTTAACTATATATTTAGGACAACTCTAACATCATCAAAATGGCCGTAAAAGCTCGCTAACTCCATAAAAAATGCAATGAGGGCCTCTACTTTGTCTTGCACGACTCACAAGAGCTACCTGCATCGACTGATTCCATGAAAACCACTTTTCAATTTTGGTCAAGTTTAAAGCTCTCCACAGGGAGCTCTTTGTGAGCAACACACTTTTGTTGAAAACATTTTTATATGATTTTATGATAGAAATTGATAGAGTAAAGATCATTCAAGAAGGTTTGTGTGTGGGCAATGGGTCAATTCGCAATAGTTTGCCAATTAGCATTATTTAGGTCAACTCTGATGTTATCAAAATGGCCGAAAAAGCTTGCTTACTCCTCAAATAATGCCTGTGGGTACCTCTAATTTGTTTTGCACATCTCACAAGAGTTGCCTGCATTGACAGATTCAATGAATACCACTTTTCAATTTGGGTTAAAAAATAAAATTTTTGGTCAAAAACATTTTATGCAATTTTATGATAGAAGTTGATAGAGTAGATATCATGTTAAAAATAAAAATTTCCCACAGGGAGCTCTTTGTGAGCAAGCGCACTTTTGTTCAAAACATTTTTATTCAATTTTATGGTAGAAATTGATATGGCCGAAAAAGCTCGCTAACTTCTCAAAGGCATGTACTTCTAGTTTATTATGCACGTCTCAGAGGAGCTGCCCGCGTCGAAAGATTTCATGTAAAACCACTTTTAAATTTGGGTCAAAAATTTAAATTTTCCACAGGGGACTCTTTGTGAGCAAGCACAGTTTTGTTGAAAACATTTTTATGCGATTTATGATAGAAATTGATAGAGTAGATATCATTGAAGAAGGTTTGTGTGTGGGCAATGGGTCAATTCGCAATAATTTGGCAATTAGCACTATTTAGGTCATCTGTGACATCATGAAAATGGCAGAAAAAGCTTGCTAACTCCTCAAATAACGCAATTTGGTACCTCTGGTTTGTTTGGCACGTCTCACAAGAGTTGCCCACTTTGATTGATTCCTTGAAAACCACTTTTCAATTTGGGTAAAAAAGTAAACAATTTTCCAAAGGGATCTCTTTCAACTTTGGTCAAAAATTTAAATTTTCCACAGGGAGCTCTTTGTGAGCAAGCGCACTTTTGTTCAAAACATTTTTAAGCGATTTTATGATAGAATTTGATACAATAGATATCACTGAAGAAAGTTTGTGAGTGGCCAATGGGTCAATTTGCAATAATTTGGCAGTTAGCATTACTTAGGTTAACTTTGACATCATCAAAATGGCCGAAAAAGCTTGCTAACTTCTCAAAGGCATGTACTTCTAGTTTATTATGCACGTCTAAGAAGAGCTGCCTGCATTGACAGATTTCATGTAAAACCACTTTTAAATTTGGGTCAAAAAATAAAAATTTCCACAGGGAAACATTTTTATGCAACTTTATCATAGAAATTGATAGAGCAGATATCACTGAAGAGGGTTTATGTTTGGGCAGTGGGTCAATTCGCAATATTTTGGCACTAAGCCAAAATTAAGGCTGCCTGCATCGACTGATTCCATGAAAACAACTTTTCAATTTTGGTCAAAAAATTTTCCACAAGGGGCTATTTGTGAGCAAGCTCACTTTTGTTCAAAACATTTTTATGCGATTTTATCAGAGAAATTGATAGAGCAGATATCATTGAAAAAGGTTTGTGTGTGGGCAATGGGTCAATTCGCAATAATTTAGCAATTACCAAAATATAGGTTAACTGTGACGTCATCAAAATGGCCGAAAAAGCTCGCTAACTTCTCAAAGGCATGTACTTCTAGTTTATAATGCACGTCTAAGAAGAGCTGCCTGCATTGACAGATTTCATGTAAAACCACTTTTAAATTTGGGTCAAAAATTACAATTTTCCACAGGGGGCTATTTGTGAGCAAGCGCACTTTTGTTCAAAACATTTTTATGCGATTTTATAAGAGAAATTGATAGAGTAGATATCATTGAAGAAGGTTTGTGTGTGGGCAATGGGTCAATTCGCAATAATTTGGCACTGAGCCAAAATTAAGCCTGCCTGCATCGACTAATTCCATAAAAACAACTTTTAAATTTTGGTCAAAAATTTTTCCACAGCGGGCTATTTCTGAGCAAGCGCACTTTTGTTCAAAACATTTTTATGCGATTTTATAAGAGAAATTGATAGAGTAATATCATTGAAGAAGGTTTGAGTGTGGGCAATGGGTCAATTCGCAATAATTTAGCAATTGCCAAAATATAGGTTAACTGTGACGTCATCAAAATGGCCGAAAAAGCTCGCTAACTTCTCAAAGGCATGTACTTCTAGTTTATTATGCACGTCTTAGAAGAGCTGCCCGCATTGACAGATTTCATGTAAAACCACTTTTAAATTTGGGTCAAAATTAAAATTTTCCACAGGGGACTCTTTGTGAGCATGCACACTTTTGTTGAAAACAATTTTATGCGATTTATGATAGAAATTGGTAGAGTAGATATCATTGAAGAAGGTTTGTGTGTGGGCAATGGGTCAATTCGCAATAATTTGGCAATTAGCATTATTTAGGTCATCTGTGACGTCATGAAAATGGCCGAAAAAGCTTGCTAACTCCTCAAATAACGCAAGTGGGTACCTCTGGTTTGTTTGGCACGTCTCACAGGAGTTGCCCGCTTCGATTGATTCCACGAAAACCACTTTTCAATTTTGGTCAAAAAGTAAAAAATTTTCCACAGGGAGCTCTTTCAACTTTGGTCAAAAATTTAAATTTTCCACAGGGAGCTCTTTGTGAGCAAGCGCACTTTTGTTCAAAACATTTTTAAGCGATTTTATGATAGAAATTGATAGAATAGATATCATTGAGGAAAGTTTGTGTGTGGGCAATGGGTCAATTCGCAATAATTTGAAAGTTAGCATTACTTAGGTTAACTTTGACGTCATCAAAATGGTTGAAAAAGCTTGCTAACTTCTCAAAGGCATGTACTTCTAGTTTATTATGCACGTCTAAGAAGAGCTGCCCGCATTGACAGATTTCATGTAAAACCACTTTTAAATTTGGGTCAAAATTAAAATTTTCCACAGGGGGCTATTTGTGAGCAAGCGCACTTTTGTTCAAAACATTTTTATGCAACTTTATCAGAGAAATTGATAGAGCAGATATCACTGAAGAGAGTTTGTGTGTGGGCAATGGGTCAATTCGCAATATTTTGGCACTAAGCCAAAATTAAGCCTGCCTGCATCGACTAATTCCATAAAAACAACTTTTCAATTTTGGTCAAAAAATTTTTCCACAGCGGGCTATTTGTGAGCAAGCGCACTTTTGTTCAAAACATTTTTATGCGATTTTATCAGAGAAATTGATAGAGTAATATCATTGAAGAAGGTTTGTGTGTGGGCAATGGGTCAATTCGCAATAATTTAGCAATTGCCAAAATATAGGTTAACTGTGACGTCATCAAAATGGCCGAAAAAGCTCGCTAACTTCTCAAAGGCATGTACTTCTAGTTTATTATGCACGTCTTAGAAGAGCTGCCCGCATTGATAGATTTCATGTAAAACCACTTTTAAATTTGGGTCAAAATTAAAATTTTCCACAGGGGACTCTTTGTGAGCAAGCACACTTTTGTTTAAAACATTTTTATGCTATTTATGATAGAAATTGGTAGAGTAGATATCATTGAAGAAGGTTTGTGTGTGGGCAATGGGTCAATTCGCAATAATTTGGCAATTAGCATTATTTAGGTCATCTGTGACGTCATGAAAATGGCCGAAAAAGCTTGCTAACTCCTCAAATAACGCAAGTGGGTACCTCTGGTTTGTTTGGCACGTCTCACAGGAGTTGCCCGCTTCGATTGATTCCACGAAAACCACTTTTCAATTTTGGTCAAAAAGTAAAAAAATTTCCACAGGGAGCTCTTTCAACTTTGGTCAAAAATTTTAATTTTCCACAGGGAGCTCTTTGTGAGCAAGCGCACTTTTGTTCAAAACATTTTTAAGCGATTTTATGATAGAAATTGATAGAATAGATATCATTGAGGAAAGTTTGTGTGTGGGCAATGGGTCAATTCGCAATAATTTGGCAGTAAGCTTTACTTAGGTTAACTTTGACATCATCAAAATGGCCAAAAAAGCTTGCTAACTTCTCAAAGGCATGTACTTTTAGTTTATTATGCACGATTAAGAAGAGCTGCCCGCATTGACAGATTTCATGTAAAACCACTTTTAAATTTGGGTCAAAATTAAAATTTTCCACAGGGGACTCTTTGTGAGCAAGCACACTTTTGTTTAAAACATTTTTATGCGATTTATGATAGAATTGGTAGAGTAGATATCATTGAAAAAGGTTTGTGTGTGGGCAATGGGTCAATTAGCAATATTTTGGCAATTAGCATTATTTAAGTCATCTGTGACGTCATCAAAATGGCCGAAAAAGCTTGCTAACTCCTCAAATAACGCAAGTGGGTACCTCTGGTTTGTTTGGCACGTCTCACAGGAGTTGACCGCTTTGATTGATTCCACGAAAACCACTTTTCAATTTTGGTCAAAAAGTAAAAAATTTTCCACAGGGAGCTCTTTCAAATTTGGTCAAAAATTTTAATTTTCCACAGGGAGCTCTTTGTGAGCAAGCGCACTTTTGTTCAAAACATTTTTAAGCGATTTTATGATAGAAATTGATAGAGTAGATATCATTGCAGAAAGTTTGTGTGTGGGCAATGGGTCAAATTGCAATAATTTAGCAATTACCAAAATATAGGTAAACTGTGATGTCATCAAAATAGCCGAAAAAGCTCGCTAACTTCTTCAAAAGGCACTTCTAGTTTATTATGCACGTCTAAGAAGAGCTGCCTGCATTGACAGATTTCATGTAAAACCACTTTTAAATTTGGGTCAAAAATTAAAATTTTCCACAAGGGACTCTTTGTAAGCAAGCACACTTTTGTTCAAAACATTTTATGCGATTTATGATAGAAATTGATAGAGTAGATATCATTGAAGAAGGTTTGTGTGTGGGCAATGGGTCAATTCGCAATAATTTGGCAATTAGCATTATTTAGGTCATCTGTGACGTCATCAAAATGGCCGAAAAAGCTCGCTAACTCCTCAAATAACGCAAGTGGGTACCTCTGGTTTGTTTGGCTCGTCTCACAGGAGTTGCCCGCTTCGATTGATTCCACGAAAACCACTTTTCAATTTTGGTCAAAAAATAAAAAATTTTCCACAGGGAGCTCTTTCAACCTTGGTCAAAAATTTAAAATTTCCACAGGGAGCTCTTTCTGAGCAAGCGCACTTTTGTTCAAAACATTTTAAGCGATTTTATGATAGAAATTGATAGAATAGATATCATTGAAGAAAGTTTGTGTGTGGGCAATGGGTCAATTCGCAATAATTTGGCAGTTAGCATTACTTAGGTTAACATCATCAAAATGGTTGAAAAAGCTTGCTAACTTCTCAAAGGCATGTACTTCTAGTTTTTCTATGCACGTCTAAGAAGAGCTGCCCGCATTGACAGAATTCATGTAAAACCACTTTTAAATTTGGGTCAAAAATTAAAATTTTCCACAGGGGGCTCTTTGTGAGCAAGCGCACTTTTGTTCAAAACATTTTTATGCGATTTTATGATAGAAATTGATAGAGCAGATATCACTGAAGAGGGTTTATGTTTGGGCAATGGGTCAATTCGCAATATTTTGGCACTAAGCTAAAATTTAGGCTGACTGCATCGATTAATTCCATGAAAACAACTTCAATTTTGGTCAAATAATTTTCCACTGGGGTCTATTTGTGAGCAAGCGCACTTTTGTTCAAAACATTTTTATGCGATTTTATAAGAGAAATTGATAGAGTAATATCATTGAAGAAGGTTTGTGTGTGGGCAATGGGTCAATTCGCAATAATTTAGCAATTGCCAAAATATAGGTTAACTGTGATGCATCAAAATGGCTGAAAAAGCTTGCTAACTTCTAAAAGGCATGTAGTTCTAGTTTATTATGCACGTCTAAGAAGAGCTGCCCGCATTGACAGATTTCATGTAAAGCCACTTTTAAATTTGGGTCAAAAATTACAATTTTCCACAAGGGACTCTTTGTGAGCATGCACACTTTTGTTCAAAACATTTTTATGCGATTTTATCAAAGAAATTGATAGAATAGATATCATTGAGGAATGTTTGTGTGTGGGCAATGGGTCAATTCGCAATAATTTAGCAATTGCCAAAATATAGGTAAACTGTGACGTCATCAAAATGGCCGAAAAAGCTCGCTAACTTCTCAAAGGCATGTACTTCTAGTTTATTATGCACGTCTAAGAAGAGCTGCCTGCATTGACAGATTTCATGTAAAACCACTTTTAAATTTGGGTCAAAAATTTAAATTTTCCACAGGGGACTCTTTGTGAGCAAGCACAGTTTTGTTCAAATAATTTTTATGCGATTTATGATAGAAATTGATAGAGTAGATATCATTGAAGAAGGTTTGTGTGTGGCCAATGGGTCAATTCGCAATATTTTGGCAATTAGCATTATTTAGGTCATCTGTGACGTCATCAAAATGGCCGAAAAAGCTTGCTAACTCCTCAAATAACGCAAGTGGGTACCTCTGGTTTGTTTAGCACGTCTCACAGGAGTTGACCGCTTTGATAGATTCCACGAAAACCACTTTTCAATTTTGGTCAAAAAGTAAAAAATTTTCCACAGGGAGCTCTTTCAAATTTGGTCAAAAATTTAAATTTTCCACAGGGAGCTCTTTGTGAGCAAGCGCACTTTTGTTCAAAACATTTTTAAGCGATTTTATGATAGAAATTGATAGAGTAGATATCATTGCAGAAAGTTTGTGTGTGGGCATTGGGTCAAATTGCAATAATTTAGCAATTACCAAAATATAGGTAAACTGTGAAGTCATCAAAATGGCCGAAAAAGCTCGCTAACTTCTCAAAGGCATGTACTTCTAGTTTATTATGCACGTCTAAGAAGAGCTGCCTGCATTGACAGATTTCATGTAAAACAACTTTTAAATTTGGGTCAAAATTAAAATTTTCCACAGGGGACTCTTTGTAAGCAAGCACACTTTTGTTCAAAACATTTTTATGCGATTTATGATAGAAATTGATAGAGTAGATATCATTGAAGAAGGTTTGTGTGTGGGCAATGGGTCAATTCGCAATAATTTGGCAATAAGCATTATTAAGGTCATCTGTGACGTCATCAAAATGGCCGAAAAAGCTTGCTAACTCCTCAAATAACGCAAGTGGATACCTCTGGTTTGTTTGGCACGTCTCACAGGAGTTGCCCCCTTCGATTGATTCCACGAAAACTACTTTTCAATTTTGGTCAAAAAATAAAAAATTTTCCACAGGGAGCTCTTTCAACTTTGGTCAAAAATTAAAATTTTCCACAGGGAGCTCTTTGTGAGCAAGCGCACTTTTGTTCAAAACATTTTTAAGCGATTTTATGATAAAAATTGACAGAATAGATATCATTGAGGAAAGTTTGTGTGTGGGCAATGGGTCAATTCGCAATAATTTGGCAGTAAGCATTACTTAGGTTAACTTTGACATCATCAAAATGGTTGAAAAAGCTTGCTAACTTCTCAAAGGCATGTACTTCTAGTTTATTATGCATGTCTAAGAAGAGCTGCCTGCATTAACAGATTTCATGTAAAACCACTTTTAAATTTGGGTCAAAAATAAAAATTTTCCACAGGGGGCTCTTTGTGAGCAAGCACACTTTTGTTCAAAACATTTTTATGCAACTTTATCAGAGAAATTGATGGAGCAGATATCACTGAAGAGAGTTTGTGTGTGGGCAATGGGTCAATTCGCAATATTTTGGCACTAAGCCAAAATTAAGCCTGCCTGCATCGACTAATTCCATGAAAACAACTTCAATCTTGGTCAAATAATTTTCCACAGGGGGCTATTTGTGAGCAAGCGCACTTTTGTTCAAAACATTTTTATGCGATTTTATAAGAGAAATTGATAGAGTAGATATCATTGAAGAAGGTTTGTGTGTGGGCAATGGGTCAATTCGCAATAATTTAGCAATTGCCAAAATATAGGTTAACTGTGACGTCATCAAAATGGCCGAAAAAGCTCGCTAACTTCTCAAAGGCATGTACTTCTAGTTTATTATGCACGTCTAAGAAGAGCTGCCTGCATTGACTGATTCCATGAAAACCACTTTTCAATTTGGATCAAAAATCAAAATTTTCCACAGGGGGCTCTTTGTGAGCAAGCACACTTTTGTTCAAAACATTTTTATGTGATTTATGATAGAAATTGATAGAGTAGATATCATTGCAGAAAGTTTGTGTGTGGGCAATGGGTCAATTCGCAATAATTTAGCAATTACCAAAATATAGGTAAACTGTGACGTCATCAAAATGGCCGAAAAAGCTTGACAGATTTCATGTAAAACCACTTTTAAATTTGGGTCAAAAATTAAAATTTTCCACTGGGGACTCTTTGTGAGCAAGCACACTTTTGTTCAAAACATTTTATGCGATTTATGATAGAAATTGATAGAGTAGATATCATTGAAGAAGGTTTGTGTGTGGGCAATGGGTCAATTCGCAATAATTTGGCAATTAGCATTATTTAGGTCATCTGTGACGTCATCAAAATGGCCAAAAAAGCTCGGTAACTCCTCAAATAACGCAAGTGGGTACCTCTGGTTTGTTTGGCACGTCTCACAGGAGTTGCCCGCTTCGATTGATTCCACGAAAACCACTTTTCAAATTTGGTCAAAATATAAAAAAATTTCCACAGGGAGCTCTTTCAACCTTGGTCAAAAATTTAAATTTTCCACAGAGAGCTCTTTCTGAGCAAGCGCACTTTTGTTCAAAACATTTTTAAGCGATTTTATGATAGAAATTGATAGAGTAGATATCATTGAAGAAAGTTTGTGTGTGGGCAATGGGTCAATTCACAATAATTTAGCAATTGCCAAAATATAGGTTAACTGTGACGTCATCAAAATAGTCGAAAAAGCTCGCTAACTTCTCAAAGGCATGTACTTCTAGTTTATTATGCACGTCTAAGAAGAGCTGCCTGCATTGACAGATTTCATGTAAAACCACTTTTAAATTTGGGTCAAAAATTAAAATTTTCCACTGGGGACTCTTTGTGAGCAAGCACACTTTTGTTCAAAACATTTTTATGCTATTTATGATAGAAATTGATAGAGTAGATATCAATGAAGAAGGTTTGTGTGTGGGCAATGGGTCAATTCACAATAATTTGGCAATTAGCATTATTAAGGTCATCTGTGACGTCATCAAAATGGCCGAAAAAGCTCGCTTACTCCTCAAATAACGCAAGTGGGTACCTCTGGTTTGTTTGGCACGTCTCACAGGAGTTGCCCGCTTCGATTGATTCCACGAAAACCACTTTTCAATTTTGGTCAAAAAGTAAAAAATTTTCCACAGGGAGCTCTTTCAACCTTGGTCAAAAATTTAAATTTTTCCACAGGGAGCTATTTCTGAGCAAGCGCACTTTTGTTCAAAACATTTTTAAGCGATTTTATGATAGAAATTGATAGAATAGATATCATTGAGGAATGTTTGTGTGTGGGCAATGGGTCAATTCGCAATAATTTAGCAATTGCCAAAATATAGGTAAACTGTGACGTCATCAAAATGGCCGAAAAAGCTCGCTAACTTTTCAAAGGCATGTACTTCTAGTTTATTATGCACGTCTAAGAAGAGCTGCCTGCATTGACAGATTTCATGTAAAACCACTTTTAAATTCGGGTCAAAAATTACAATTTTCCACAGGGGGCTATTTGTGAGCAAGCGCACTTTTGTTCAAAACATTTTTATGCGATTTTATAAGAGAAATTGATAGAGTAGATATCATTGAAGAAGGTTTGTGTGTGGGCAATGGGTCAATTCGCAATAATTTAGCAATTGCCAAAATATAGGTTAACTGTGACGTCATCAAAATGGCCGAAAAAGCTCGCTAACTTCTCAAAGGCATGTACTTCTAGTTTATTATGCACGTCTAAGAAGAGCTGCCCGCATTGACAGATTTCATGTAAAACCACTTTTAAATTTGGGTCAAAATTAAAATTTTCCACAGGGGACTCTTTGTAAGCAAGCACACTTTTGTTCAAAACATTTTTATGCGATTTTATAAGAGAAATTGATAGAGTAGATATCATTGAAGAAGGTTTGTGTGTGGGCAATGGGTCATTTCGCAATAATTTGGCAATTAGCATTATTAAGGTCATCTGTGACGTCATCAAAATGGCCGAAAAAGCTTGCTAACTCCTCAAATAACGCAAGTGGATACCTCTGGTTTGTTTGGCACGTCTCACAGGAGTTGCCCCCTTCGATTGATTCCACGAAAACTACTTTTCAATTTTGGTCAAAAAGTAAAAAATTTTCCACAGGGAGCTCTTTCAACTTTGGTCAAAAATTAAAATTTTCCACAGGGAGCTCTTTCTGAGCAAGCGCACTTTTGTTCAAAACATTTTTAAGCGATTTTATGATAAAAATTGATAGAATAGATATCATTAAGGAAAGTTTGTGTGTGGGCAATGGGTCAATTCGCAATAATTTGGCAGTAAGCATTACTTAGGTTAACTTTGACATCATCAAAATGGTTGAAAAAGCTGGCTAACTTCTCAAAGGCATGTACTTCTAGTTTATTATGCATGTCTAAGAAGAGCTGCCCACATTGACAGATTTCATGTAAAACCACTTTTAAATTTGGGTCAAAAATAAAAATTTTCCACAGGGGGCTCTTTGTGAGCAAGCACACTTTTGTTCAAAACATTTTTATGCAACTTTATCACAGAAATTGATAGAGCAGATATCACTGAAGAGAGTTTGTGTGTGGGCAATGGGTCAATTCGCAATATTTTGGCACTAAGCCAAAATTAAGCCTGCCTGCATCGACTAATTCCATGAAAACAACTTCAATCTTGGTCAAATAATTTTCCACAGGGGGCTATTTGTGAGCAAGCGCACTTTTGTTCAAAACATTTTTATGCGATTTTATAAGAGAAATTGATAGAGTAGATATCATTGAAGAAGGTTTGTGTGTGGGCAATGGGTCAATTCGCAATAATTTAGCAATTGCCAAAATATAGGTTAACTGTGACGTCATCAAAATGGCCGAAAAAGCTCGCTAACTTCTCAAAGGCATGTACTTCTAGTTTATTATGCACGTCTAAGAAGAGCTGCCTGCATTGACTGATTCCATGAAAACCACTTTTCAATTTGGATCAAAAATCAAAATTTTCCACAGGGGGCTCTTTGTGAGCAAGCACACTTTTGTTCAAAACATTTTTATGTGATTTATGATAGAAATTGATAGAGTAGATATCATTGCAGAAAGTTTGTGTGTGGGCAATGGGTCAATTCGCAATAATTTAGCAATTACCAAAATATAGGTAAACTGTGACGTCATCAAAATGGCCGAAAAAGCTTGACAGATTTCATGTAAAACCACTTTTAAATTTGGGTCAAAAATTAAAATTTTCCACTGGGGACTCTTTGTGAGCAAGCACACTTTTGTTCAAAACATTTTATGCGATTTATGATAGAAATTGATAGAGTAGATATCATTGAAGAAGGTTTCTGTGTGGGCAATGGGTCAATTCGCAATAATTTGGCAATTAGCATTATTTAGGTCATCTGTGACGTCATCAAAATGGCCGAAAAAGCTTGCTAACTCCTCAAATAACGCAAGTGGGTACCTCTGGTTTGTTTGGCACGTCTCACAGGAGTTGCCCGCTTCGATTGATTCCACGAAAACCACTTTTCAATTTTGGTCAAAAAGTAAAAAATTTTCCACAGGGAGCTCTTTCAACTTTGGTCAAAAATTTAAATTTTCCACAGGGAGCTCTTTGTGAGCAAGCGCACTTTTGTTCAAAAAATTTTTAAGCGATTTTATGATAGAAATTGATAGAATTGATATTATTGAAGAAAGATTGTGTGTGGGCAATGGGTCAATTCGCAATAATTTGGCAGTTAGCATTACTTAGGTTAACATCATCAAAAAGGCCGAAAAAGCTTGCTAACTTCTCAAAGGCATGTACTTCTAGTTTATTATGCACGTCTAAGAAGAGCTGCCCGCATTGACAGAATTCATGTAAAACCACTTTTAAATTTGGGTCAAAAATTAAAATTTTCCACAGGGGGCTCTTTGTGAGCAAGCGCACTTTTGTTCAAAACATTTTTATGCAACTTTATGATAGAAAGTGATAGAGTAGATATCACTGAAGAGGGTTTATGTTTGGGCAATGGGTCAATTCGCAATATTTTGGCACTAAGCTAAAATTTAGGCTGACTGCATCGATTAATTCCATGAAAACAACTTCAATTTTGGTCAAATAATTTTCCACTGGGGTCTATTTGTGAGCAAGCGCACTTTTGTTCAAAACATTTTTATGCGATTTTATAAGAGAAATTGATAGAGTAATATCATTGAAGAAGGTTTGTGTGTGGGCAATGGGTCAATTCGCAATAATTTAGCAATTGCCAAAATATAGGTTAACTGTGATGCATCAAAATGGCTGAAAAAGCTTGCTAACTTCTAAAAGGCATGTACTTCTAGTTTATTATGCACGTCTAAGAAGAGCTGCCCGCATTGACAGATTTCATGTAAAGCCACTTTTAAATTCAGGTCAAAAATTAAAATTTTCCACAGGGGACTCTTTGTGAGCAAGCACACTTTTGTTCAAAACATTTTTATGTGATTTATGATAGAAATTGATTGAGTAGATATCATTGAAGAAGGTTTGTGTGTGGGCAATGGGTCAATTCGCAATAATTTGGCAATTAGCATTATTTAGGTCATCTGTGACGTCATCAAAATGGCCGAAAAAGCTTGCTAACTCCTCAAATAACGCAATTTGGTACCTCTGGTTTGTTTGGCACGTCTCACAAGAGTTGCCCGCATCGACTGATTCCATGAAAACCACTTTTCAATTTTGATCAAAATGTAAAAAATTTTCCACAGGGGTCTCTTTGTGAGCAAGCGCACTTTTGTTCAAAACATTTTTATGCGATTTTATAAGAGAAATTGATAGAGCAGATATCAGTGAAGAAGGTTTGTGTGTAGGCAATAAGTCAATTCGCAATAATTTGGCACTTAGCATTATTTAGGTTAACTTTGACGTCATCAAAATGGCCGAAAAAGCTTGTTAACTTCTCAAAGAGATGTACTTCTAGTTTATTATGCACGTCTAAGAAGAGCTGCCTGCATTGACAGATTTCATGTAAAACCACTTTTAAATTTGGGTCAAAAATTGAAAATTTCCACAGGGGGCTCTTTGTGAGCAAGCACACTTTTGTTTAAAACATTTTTATGCGATTTTATGATAAAAATTGGTAGAGTAGATATCATTGAAGAAGGTGTGTGTGTGGGCAATGGGTCAATACGCAATAATTAAGCAATTAGCATTATTTAGGTTAACTCTGACGTCATCAAAATGGCCGAATAAGCTTGCTAACTCCTCAAATAACGCAAGTGGGTACCTCTAGTTTGTTTGGCACGTCTCACAAGAGCTGCCTGCATCGACTGATTCCATGAAAACCACTTTTCAATTTGGGTTAAAAATTAAAATTTTCCACAGGGACTTCCCTGTGAGCATGCGCATTTTTTCAGTCAAAAAAATTGTTTGTGATTTTTTGATAGAAATTATTACAGTAGATATTATTGAAAAGGATATGTCTGTAGGCAATGTGTCAATTCACAAAATTTGTGCAAAAATCATTCATTAGGTGAACTCTGACGTGGAAAACATTTTTATGCGATTTTATGATACAAATTGATAGAGCAGATATCATTGAAGAAGGTTTGTGTGTGGGCAATGGGTCAATTCACAATATTTTGGCATTATTTAGGTCAACTCTGACGTCATCAAAATGGCAAAAAAATCTCGCTTACTCCTCAAATAAAACATTTTTGTGCAATTTTGTGATAGACAAAATATCACAGAAGAAGGTTTTTGTGTGGGCAATGGGTCAATTCACAATATTTTGGCATTCAGCAATATTTAGGTTAATTCTGGCGATATCAAAATGGCAGAAAAAGCTCACTATCTACTTTTAAATAATGCAAGTGGGGACCTTTAGTTTGTTTTGAACGTCAAAAAAATTTGTTACGATTTTATGATAGAAATTAATAGATATCACTGAAGAGGATTTGTGTGCAGGCAATAGGTCAAATCCCAATATTTTGGCATTTAGCAATATTTATCTGAAATGGTCACTCGAAGAACATGTGTAGTTGAGGGATGTGGCCGACGTGACAACATATAATGTACTAGGCTAGGGCTCAATGCTGATAAGAAGTTTTTAAACATACCTTGGACAAAGAGGGGTTGATTTGTAGCCATTCCAAACATGACATTCCAAGCTGACCTTGATAAAAGCTTCTGCTGATGAACGAGGCTCTTGTCCACAATGGATACTGCTCCTCAATCGGTGAATAATCTGGCAACAAAATAAGACGCGCTGCATAAAACATTTCATCCGATGAGACATCATTTATGAAAAAGGCCAATAAATGTAAATGATCATATTGTAATGGATATGCAAGGCTCAAGTCTTAAGAAAATTCCAACTTGGCCATTCGGTGCAACATGTACTTCAGTTGTTGAATAACAGATATTCACAACTACTTGACTAGTCGAGACTATAATTATTTTGGCTTGGGATAGATTGCAAACTTCGAAAGTCATTAGGTTGCCAAGTTTTTAAGGGATTTGACAACATGAGCAGCGTGGAAAAAATATATAAGGGAAAGTGTTATGTAATGGCTGCGTGGTTAATGCGTTGGACTCAAGCTCTGGTGGTTGAGTTATCGGATCTTGAGTATGAGTCTCTGTCACAACACTTGTGTTCTGGGGCAAGGAACTCAACCCAATCATGACTGGGGGGGGGGGGCACATTCCCTACCAACTTTTCTCCCGCAACTTTTGAACACTTTGTCCGATCACCGTGAAGTTTCTTACTTTTCCCAAAATATATCTAGGATCATGTTCGCAAAAAATATTTGACCCTTGGTTTAAGCTGTTGCCATGGCAACCATTTGTTTGGCCTAAGGTTACATGATTTTGCTGTTTTGGGATTTGTTTTTAAGAGACGTTGTCAAATGGGCTTTTCTTTAGTCTAAGGAACCAAACAATACCAACAAAAATCATGAGATTGGCAAGTTTACAAGGAAATTTGTAAACAAAAACCTCTGGAAAGTTTAACAGATTGCACAACATCAGCTTGTGAACAATTGGCGAGTTAAAAATTCATTAGGCAGGTAAGTTTTTCAGGGATTGGCCATGATTGGGATTGGGATTGGACAAGTTGGTATATTCTTACAAATCAAACAATATCCCCCAAAAAACTTTCCTTTGACAGCATAAAAAATACTGCAGCCTCAAATTTTACATGTATACACCATTGGTTACCAGTGGAACAAAGGATAGTTTTCAAACTTGGTCTCCTCGTCTACAAATCATTGCACATATATGGCACCATCCTACATCTCAGATCTTGTCACTTAGGGCATTCCATTACGCAGTAACCTACAATCAGCTGACCAAAGTCTCCTGGTAGAGCACATGCCCAAGAATTCATGAGGAGCGCGTTCATTCCTGGTTACTGCAGGAAAAGTGTGGAATACTTTTCCGTACCAAATCAGGACTGCAGAGACTACATCATCATTTAAAGTTACTCTCAAGACTCATCTGTTTAAGGCTAATATAGACTAGTGGTATTCATCTTTGAACTGTTTTTTGTATCATGAGCGAGCGCCATAAGCGCCTTTTTGGGCGGATACTGGCGCTATACAAGACTCCATTATTATTATTGATATTGTACCATGTTATTGGGAATCAAGCATTTCACATCTGTAGTTGAGCGCTATGGCCAAGATTACAACATGTAAGGTGTAGGGGTTCAACGCTGACAAGAAATGGCTCTTTTAAACATACCTCGAACAAGGAGAGTTTGATGCAGAGCTGTCCCAAACATGACATCCTTAGTTGATCTTGATGAAAGCATCTGCTGATGAAGGAGGCTCTGGGCAATCAGTGAATGATCTGTAAACAAGGTTATAATTCAGACATTAAACATTTCATCAAAGTTCATTGAATAAGACATCCTTTCAAATAATGGTCAGGAATTGTAAATGGTCAAATCTGAAGAAAATCCCAACTTGACCATTAAAGGTTTATACAACATGACCACTGGGAGAGAGTGCCATACATCAGCTTGAAAAGTATTTGACAGTCCAAAATCTTAGCTTGAATATATTCTACACTACATTCATAAATATCGGACAGGTTGTAAGCATGTCACATGTTTTTTTTTAAATGGCTAATAAAGACATGGCTGAGAGTGTTCATAAGCAGTCCAGCAGCGTAACCAGGGTTTTCTCCATAGGGGTGCAACTGGGGGGCTGGCTGTTACTGTGGGGGGGACCAATTCCCAAGTTAACCACGGTCACTTATAGCCTATTTATCCGTGCTCAAATGGATTTCACTCTGAAAAATGAAGAGCATGAATCCCTAATTACAGACCTTTGTCCAGGAATTGTAAATATTCAAATCTTGAGAATTCCCAACTTTGTGAAATTTGAACAGACGCAAAATTTGAGTGGTGAGATAACCCTTTCATTCATTCAAATCATTACTAAAATTAAACGGCTGCACAGCAACGACTTGGGTACATTTTTACAGTCACTAACAATAGGTTGGTTAGCCACTGACCATCACTCTTGTAATCAATTTAAGAATTTAGTTGATATTTGAAATATTAAGAGATGGCAGAACTTGATCCTAAAGAAAAACATAAGGGTCGGCACATCATCGACTTGGGAATAAATAATATGAGAGTTGAAAAATCATTGGGTTAGCAAACTCTTCAGGGACTGGACATTATGAGCCTTGGACAACTTTAAGAGGCGCCACAAAATTAGCTTTGGAAATATTTGAGTTGAAAAAATGTCAAATGTTGGAAAGTTTTAAAGGATTGGACAACATCAGCATTGAGCTAATTTAAGAGATGGAGCAACATCGGCTTGTGAAAAGTGTGAGAGTAAAAAAATCATTAGATTGGCATTGAGGGACTGGACAACAAGAGTATCAAGGTAAATTAGGAGATGGCCCCACAACATCAGCTCATGAACAACATGAGAGTTGAGTCATTGCTAAGTGTTGAAACATTTCACGTACCCATTCCAGTAATGAAGAGAGCATGAAGCTTATGAACTCTGTTACCCTGTAGGATGTTCCTTGAAGAGTCATCAGCCAGGGGTACTGAGAGCCAATTGCCAGGGGGCTTGGTGATCACTAATCCAGACAGCCATCAAGTAAGTATCTTTATTTGGGGTACGATGGTGGGACGAGTCCAGCTTTTCTGAAATCTCCTCATCTGCAAGTGGTGAAATTTCCCAGGACTGTGTTTTTGTCAAGTGTCTTTGTCACATTTATCTATAAAAGAAACAAAAAAGTGCAAAGTATAGTGAAACAAAACTTTAAATTTGACGGTTGGCTCAAAAGTTTGGCTCAAGACTGCATCAAATTTTATTAAAATTGCATCAAACTTTGCAAAAAAAGTACATTAAACTTTGCTAAAAATTGCGTCAAGCTTCGCTAGAAATTGCATCAAACTTTGCTAAAAATTTCGTAAAGAATTGTTCAATTTTTCCCTTTTGGTTCTTAAACTTTGTTTCTTAATTTTTATTGCATTGTTTCCCTTAAACTTTGTTACAAACTTTACTTCATTAAACTTGTTGCAACTTCTTGCCCGTCTCATCGCGTATTATTCACCGATTCTAACTATTATCCAAAGTAATTTCCCCCAAATCGGCAAGTAACTTGTAATAAATTACTTGCCGATTAGGGGGAACTACTTCTGATAATTAAATTTTACTTTAATATATAATATTATATATAATATATACACATACATACATAAAATAAAATACAATGGAATAAAATAAATAAAAATAAAAAATAAAGAAAAATAAAAAAACAAACAATCCTAAACAATAATCCCTAAAATTATCCGCGGCTACGCCGCACCCTGCGGGGCTCCACCCCACCAAGCCCCAGGAGGGCTTCCCCCCATCCAACCTTACTAATGTGTTACCCGATACTCCACGTCACCAGTAGGACAAATGTTGCACACTTTTATACATTATATTCATATATGGGACAGCCTACATCAAAGTATTCTAGTTTGCCTATACTACACACATTCTACCCAGATATATTTTTATAGTGCTATTCCTTCTTCAGACTGTCAGGATATTTCTCACTTTATCGTTGCCTGTATATCTTGAACTAGTATCCCAACAAAACCATTGTTCTCAAATACAATGAAAAAACAAATCACAAGACAAAATTCTATAATTAAAGTATTCTTATTTACAAACTCTCTCTCAGTTAATTTTTGGTATTTTACAACATTAAATAGTTATGGAATTAATATTTACAAGATTGATGATGTTTTTTTTAAAAACTGACAAGATGATATCGTATGCACTTGAGGTTGTGGGGTTTTACCCAATCAGGCAGTCAGGTGAGGATGGTCATTGGAAATAGTGGCCCTTGTCACTATCCTGCAGAGCCTCAGACGTCAGTGGTTGGTACCGTAGTCTCTGGCCTTCTTTATAAGTTTAGTCCAGATTTGTCTCAAGTATTAAGCCCCCAAATTCTAACAATATATAACAGAATAATTAAAAGGGAATCCCAGTGCTGTGCATACATAAGTTGTTGAAATTTACAATAACTGAACTTTGATTCCATTTAAACTTCTCAAGCTAAATGATTTTCTCCAGTCAAGTCTATGATTCAAGCATTAATACTTCAATCTATCAATAAGGAAATAGTAACACAATTTATTTGTATTTACAAGCCACATTAAAAATCATTAACGATTTGGTCTTGCTTCAAAGTTCTGTCACAAATAAGATAGAGTTAAAGAGCTGATTTGAATTTTAGTAAATCCAGATAACTTAATGAACTGATGAAACATTTATGATCTTAATCTTGAAACCAAATAATCAAAAACCATAAAGCAATAAAAGCCAAAAGAAAATACACAGAAAAGAGCTTACGGTTGTAGTGATAGACGAAAGTCTGTAAAATACACTGGGTGTTTGTATCAAAACTATTTGCTTGATATAACTTCTTTAATTTCGCTGCCTATATAATCAGTCTGCTATAGCAGACAGCACTATGCTTGGGAACATTGATGTAGAGCATAATCTCCCATAAAAACACAAGCGCTCTTCTCGAGATCTCAGAATCTTCTGACTACTATCTCTGACTGACCATAACTGTACTCATCTTCACACACTGTGCATACACCTGTGCATTACTGTTGTCAATGCAAGTCCCTAGTTACCTTTGTATTTTCAAAACTGTTCCTTATGCAAACTAGTACTCTACCACCATGGATTTCAAAAAGGAAAAAAAAAGCCAAGAAGCTAAAAAGTCACATGCTGCATTGTGCAAAGGGCTACCGTTCAGCGGGTCACAACAATAGACATGTAGTGAATGGCTCATCAAACTCAGTAATGGTTCACAAACTTTTAGACTTTTCCATTTACAAAGTAGGGGTGGGTAAATATTCTGACACAGACATATTCTAACCATGTAATTGAAGACAGTTTGCCATTCCTGTATAAGACATATTCTAACTGTATATTTTAAGACAGTTTACTATTCTCATAGTCAACATATTCTACCCGTCCATGTTTAGACAGTTTGCCATTCACGTATCAGACATATTCTAACTGTATATTTTAAGACAGTTTGCTATTTTGATATCCGACATATTCCACCCGTCCATTTTTAGACAGTTTGGCAGAATATTTTAAGAGTTTCCTATTCTCAAACCCAACATATTCTACCCGTCCATTTTTAGACAGTTTGCCATTCACACACCAGACATATTCTAACCGTATATTTTAAGACAGTTTCCTACTATTGTACGCAACATATTTTACCTGTACAGTTTTACTGTACTCTTCCTGTACTATTTCTTTTACCTGTCCAATTTTCTCTAATACTAGTATAAGGAACCAATATAAATGCAATTTGTAGCAAAGTTCAAGCAGTTTGAACAAATAATAAATGCAATTATTTGTAGCGAAATTCAAAGCAGTTTCAACCAGTAACAATGCAATTTGTAGCAAAGTTCAAAGCAGTTTCAAGCAATATCAATGCAACTTGTAGCAAAGTTAAAAAGCAGTTTCAACCAGTATCAACGCATTTGTAGCAAAGCTCAAAGCAGTTTGAACCGATATAAATGCAATTTGTAACAAAAGCAGTTTCAGTTTTTAAAAAATGCAATTCGACGCAAAGTTAAAAGTGGTTTCAAGCAATATTAATGTAATTTGCAGCAAAGTCAAAAGCAGTTTGACCCAATATAAATGCAATCTGAAGCACAATTTAAGGCAGTTGCAAGCAGTGTCAATGCAATTTTAGCAAAGTTCAAAGCAGTTTCAAGCAATATAAATGCAATTTGTTGCAAAGTTAAAAAGCAGTTTCAAGCAATATGAATGCAATTTGTAGCAAAGTTCAAAGCAGCTTCAAACAATATAAATCCAATTTGTAGCAAAGTTAAAAGCAGTTTGAAGCAATAAAAATTGCAATTTGTAGCAAAATTCAAAGCAGTTTAAACCAGTATCGATGCAATTTTTGGCAAAGTTCAAAGCAGCCAATATAAATGCAATTTGTAGCACAATTTAAAGCAGTTTTAAGCAATTATTAATAAATGTACTTTGTAGCAAAGTTCAATTCAATTTCAACCAGTAAGAAATGCAATTTGTAGCAAAGTTCAAAGCAGTTTCAAGCAATATAAATGCAACTTGTAGCAAAGTTAAAAAGCAGTTTGAACCAGTACAAATGCATATTGTAGCCAAGTTAAAAGCAGTTTCAAGCAATCTTAATGCAATTTGCAGCAAAGTCAAAAGCAGTTTGAACAAATAGAAAGGCAATTTGTAGCAATATTCAAAGCAGTTTCAAGCAATTATAAGTGCAATTTGTGGCAAAGTTCAAGGCACTTTGAACCAATAATAAATGCACTTTGTAGCAAAGTTTCATGCAATTTCAACCAATAATAAATGCAATTTCAGTCGAAATTCAAAGCTTTTTCAACCAATATCAATGCAATTTTAAGCAAAGCTTAAAGCAGCCATCAAAAATGCAATTTGCAGCAAAGTTTATAGCAGTTTCAAGCAATATAAATGCAATTTCTAGCAAACTTCAAAGCAGCCAATATACGTGCAATTTGTAGCAAAGTTAAAAAGCGGTTTCAAGCAATATAAATGCAATTTGTAGCAAAGTTAAAAAGCAGTTTCAAGCAATATAAATGCAATTTGCAGCAAAGTTCAATGCAGTTTCAAGCAATATCAATGCAATATGTGGCCTAGTTTAAAGCAGTTTCAAGCAATATAAATGCAATTTGTAGCAAAGTTCATTGCAGTTTCAAGCAATATCAATGCAATATGTGGCCTAGTTTAAAGCAGTTTCAAGCAATATAAATGCAATTTGTAGCAAAGTTAAAAAGCAGTTTCAAGCAAATAAATGCAATTTGTAGCACAGTTCAAAGCAGCTTCAAACAATATAAATGTAATTTGTAGCAAAGTTAAAAGCAATTTGATGCAAAGTTAAAAGCAGTTTGAAGCAATACAAATGCAATTTGCAGCAAAGTTCATTGCAGTTTCAAGAAATATCAATGCAATATGTGGCCTAGTTTAAAGCAGTTTCAAGCAATATCAATGCAATTTGTAGCAAAATTTAAAGCAGTTTCAAGCAGTGTCAATGCAATTTTAGCAAAGTTCAAAGCAGTTTCAACCAATATAAATGCAATTTGTTGCAAAGTTAAAAAGCAGTTTCAAGCAATATAAATGCAATTTGTGGCACAGTTAAAAGCAGTTTGAAGCAATACAAATGCAATTTGCAGCAAAGTTCATTGCAGTTTCAAGAAATATCAATGCAATATGTGGCCTAGTTTAAAGCAGTTTCAAGCAATATCAATGCAATTTGTAGCAAAATTTAAAGCAGTTTCAAGCAGTGTCAATGCAATTTTAGCAAAGTTCAAAGCAGTTTCAACCAATATAAATGCAATTTGTTGCAAAGTTAAAAAGCAGTTTCAAGCAATATAAATGCAATTTGTGGCACAGTTCAAAGCAGCTTCAAACAATATAAATGCAATTTGTAGCAAAGTTAAAAGCAATTTGATGCAAAGTTAAAAGCAGTTTGAAGCAATACAAATGCAATTTGCAGCAAAGTTCATTGCAGTTTCAAGCAATATCAATGCAATATGTGGCCTAGTTTAAAACAGTTTCAAGCAATATAAATGCAATTTGTAGCAAAGTTAAAAAGCAGTTTCAAGCAAATAAATGCAATTTGTAGCACAGTTCAAAGCAGCTTCAAACAATATAAATGTAATTTGTAGCAAAGTTAAAAGCAATCTGATGCAAAGTTAAAAGCAGTTTGAAGCAACACAAATGCAATTTGCAGCAAAGTTCATTGCAGTTTCAAGCAATATCATGGCAATATGTGGCCTAGTTTAAAGCAGTTTCAAGCAATATAAATGCAATTTGTAGCAAAGTTAAAAAGCAGTTTCAAGCAAATAAATGCAATTTGTAGCACAGTTCAAAGCAGCTTCAAACAATATAAATGTAATTTGTAGCAAAGTTAAAAGCAATTTGATGCAAAGTTAAAAGCAGTTTGAAGCAATACAAATGCAATTTGTAGCAAAGTTAAAAAGCAGTTTCAAGCAAATAAATGCAATTTGTAGCAAAGTTCAAAGCAGCTTCAAACAATATACATGTAAATGTAATTTGTAGCAAAGTTAAAAGCATTTTGTAGCAAAGTTAAAAGCAATTTGAAGAAATGAAAAATGCAATTTGCAGCAAAGTTCATTGCAGTTTCAAGCAAAATCAATGCAATATGTGGCCTAGTTCAAAGCAGTTTCAACCAATATAAATGCAATTTGTAGCAAAGTTTAAAGCGATTTCAACCAACATAATTCGATTAGTACCAATTGAAAGCAGTTTCAAACAATTTTAATTCAATTTGTAGCAAGGTTAAAAGCAGATTAAACAAAATTAATTGCAATCTGTAGCAAAGTTCAAAGCAGTTTCAACCCAAAATAGAAGCAATTTGTAGCAAAGTTTAAAGCGATTTCAATCAATATAAATCTATAGCAAAGTTAAAAGCACTTTCAACCAAAATAAATGTTATTTGAAGCAAAGTTCAAAACAGCTTCAACCAAAGTAAATGCAAGTAGCAATGTTCAAAGCAAATTCCAGCAATTAAAATGCAATTTGCAGCAAAGTTAAAAACACTTTCAACCAATATAAATGTAATTTGTAGCAATGCTCTAAGCAGTTCCAACCAAATAAAATGCACTTTGCAACAAACTTCAAAGCAGTTTCAACCAATATAAATGCAATTTCTAGCCAAGTTCAAAGCAGTTCCAATCAATATAAAGCAGGTTCAACCAATTTATTGCAATTTGTAGCAATTGAAAGTTAAAAATAGTTTCAACCAATAATAAATGCAATTTGTGGCCAAGTTCAACCAAAATAAACATATTTTGTTGCAAAGTTCAAAGCAGTTTCAACCAAAATAAATGCACTTTGTTGCAAAGTCAAAACCTGTTTGGCCCAATATTTTTCAACCAAAATAGATGCAATTTGTAGCAAAGTTCAAAGTAGTTTCGCCCAAACAAAAAAGCAGTTTTATACCCAGGTTGAAGCAATATCAACCAATGTAAATTTAATGCTTAGTAAAGTTCAAAGAAGTTTCAACCAATTATGCACTTTGTTGCGAAAATCGATTAAGTTTCAACCAAATACAAAAATAATGTCAATGCAATTTCTAGCAAGGTTGTGCATGGAATTGGTGCAAATAAATGAGGCCAGGATTCAAATGAGACGGCAAGCTTCAAAAGCATTTCATTTTACAGCCTTTTTTCATATCTGTAATGGATATCAACTTATATGTAACTTACAATGTTGTTGTTGCGACTTTGGTTGGAAGGTGCAGGTGCATGCATCAGGGACAACAGGTCAACATCGTCAGGCTGTGGGGATCCGCTGGGCCAATTTTGGGGCAGCCTTCGAGCAAGAAGTTGGGCTGAAATCAAACCAGAATAGTACAAGGTGAATGTAAATGCAAATAAAAACATTTGGATGCTCTTGTAAGACATCTTAAAATCTCAAGAAAGCAGCAATAGTTCAGGAAAGTTGCAAATGGATAAAAAAATCATTTGGAAATTGCAAAATGCCAACACTTTCTGTAGAATATAAACGAAGTGGTGGAAATATTGTGTGGGTACAATAAACTTACTTTGTAATGATATAAGGCAACATGCATTAGCAACTGAATTTGTACAATTTGGGGTAAAGAACTAAAAACAAAAACACAACGTTTGGGGTTTAGAAAACGCACAGCAATTCTGCAAGTACAATACAGTTGAGTAAAACATGAGGCCAGACACTTACATATTGGTTTAGTTCGGGTTGGCTGGTACAGATTGCGACCACCAGAGACCCAAGGGTTGCCATAGCCACGCTTAAGCCATCATGGACACCAAAAGGGAAGAACGCCACAGTAACCATTCTTCCCATACGGTGGAGCGCCCTGTGGTACAAGAGGCACCTTGCCACAGAGGGCGTTTTCCAAAATAGCTTTTTGTGATGCAAAAACCACTCACTTAAACTTCATTGGTGTCCAAGTTAATTCAGGAGTAACCTGGTCAACTTCAATAGGATTAAATGGGCGTTGCTCTCGTTCAACTTTTGTCACCCGGGCGCCAGCTCTTTTCAAAACACATGTCCTTTTCATTTTGCTCAACGCACGTACTTAATATGAATTAAAGCTGCATGTCTTGTCACCTAATGAATTATTCAAAAGCATCCTGAGCTGGCGTTTAGTACAACTGATTGGTCAGAACTGGGGCGTTTTGAAATTCGGAGTTAATGTACGGTGCAGCGCGCCAAATGGGTTTGGAGACGGGTTCTAGCGGTGCGGGGACCTTCAACGTTGACGTCATACAAGCTGGTGTAAAATAACCGGAAAAGGGTATCAGTGATTAAGATGCACTGCCAAACAAACTTGCCAGAACTTGAAATATGATATTAATAATTCATGACTAAATAAATTATGCTGACATATTCCGGGACCCTCGCTCGAGGGAGTGCCCTCGCTCGAAGGAGTGGAAAAAACATAATTCTCTTCGTTTTAATAATTATAATTAATTTATCAGATAATAAATACTTCAATATTAGACAGCTCCTACATATTCCCTGTCTCAGCAAAGTACAACAAATTAACAATCCTATGGCATTGGCAACAAATAATAACAAAATAATAAGTAGACAGGACTGCAGAGGCATTTTCACATTTTTATGAGGTCGCTATTTTTATTTATTTTTCTTTTAGGCCTATCCTTTTTTTTTTTTTTTTTTTTTTACATGAGTGCTGTTACGGTGCATATATCACCCGTCATGTATGCTTTTATCAAGCAATCATCTGCATTTCCTGTCAAAACATATGCAATGAAAGCGAGGCTGAGAGGTAAACTATTGTCGTCCCTTCCGGTACATGAAACTATTACATGACAAAAAAAGTAGGCTGTTATTTTTTGAGAATGTGTGAGTATGAAATATGAAAGTTGAAATAAAATTGGAATGTCAATAGTTATAAATTGAGCGCCCCAAGCGGACATAACCATTTGTACAGATAAGCGGTGGCTGAAAAAGATACAATTTGTAGGTCACAAGTTCATATCAAAGACCTGCCTGTCGCCAAGGACGGCTGAATGTAACTTGGTTATAATATCCCGCAAAAATAAGATTCTGGTGTTTTGTTATAAATTGTATCAACTTGCACAGACATGATGACGTCAAGTTTCTTGGCTCGGTCTGACCTATGACACCACTTGTTTACAAAAAAAAAACAATGGCTAGGAGCTTATATAGACCGATATTAAACAATGTATTCGTCACAAATTCGATATTGTTCTTGATGATAAACATAAATATCATGAATTGGTGAGAAATGTTTTCAAAACAACCGTTGTTCGCAGTAAAACATACTTTGCTGCAGCCAGTTTCTCTTTCTGTCGAAATCAAATCGATGAAACCAAAACGAGGCTAAGTGGGAATTTAGTCTGATTCCTTTTTATTGAGAAATGATTAATTTGTGTTACTGTCATCATCACATATTCTGGGTGGAAATTGTGGAAATTATGATAAGACCATTATGTTTGGCATAAATGATCTGCATACACGTCACTCTAAAAATCTATTTGGACACTCCAAATTGGTCAGTTCAAGATGGCTGCCAGAAGTAGGCCAACTCGCTCCAGTTTGTTTAGTGTAATACAAATTTGCGATTTTACAGGTCAACAGTTTACATTTTAAATCTACCCCAAATCTATGAATGCCTGGTGGCCATTTTTATAATAGCCACCAAATAGCCTACACCTGCTGAAACTATTTACTTGAAGTCAGTTTTTTACTACGTGATGATTTTTGATTTTGCAGAGTTACTCTCCAAGTGTTCACATAACTCAATCTCAACTACATAAATCCTAAATGGAGACTGTGTTTCAACATGACCTCTACGTTCAACATATAAATGGAACTAAACTGAGAGCAGAAGGGGGGATTTCGTGAGCAGGCCCGGCAGGGTGTGGTGGAGGGGGGAGTGCCATCTGATATAAATTCAAGATGATTACCAATACCAACTCTGTTTATTAAAGGGGTTTACACAAATTAATGTGTAGACACATCACTCAGATAATATCTTTTATTTACTGCATAAACAACCAACTCAGATGTTAAAGGTCCCATGAATTAATTTTTTTATTGGATAAAAAAGGAAGTATGCCTATCATAGTATATTATTATTTTTTTTACATTTTTTACATGCCTATTTACCGTAGAAATAACAATTTCTAAAATTAAGGGATTGCCACGCTCCACCCACCCTTCTTCATTAGCATAAAATCTGTGATGTAGACAGTGGACCGGCTGACCAGGGCCATTTGTGTGACAATAACACACAATGCATTGTTGACCACTCGGCACCAGAGCTGTCTTTGAAACGTTTGACCACAGTCTACGTCACGAATCATTGCGCAATCAAATGACACACATTTTCAGGGCTCAATTAAAGTGTATTAAAACACATAAAAATAGTCAATGTTCTGTTTTGTTAACTTCAAACCGTATATTAAGCCACAAAAATGTAATGTGACAAAATACCTCTTCATGGTCCCTTTAAGCTGGCAACTTCAGACTCAGTATGTGTAATGTACACGAAGATCATGTTGAATAACAAATTTCAACTCCAAACAAAAAAATTGAACATACTTGAACTTCCCATAATTAAAGCCACAGCTCAACATTGGTGAGACGAAAAACATCAGTGTTAACAAATTTACAAGCATACCTTGGTATAAAGATAATAATGGTAGAAAACTTTCCTTGAAAAATTTCTCCCTGAAGTGTTGTTGTTTTTAAATAATAAACAAAATAAGATCCAATATTAGTTTTTGTTTCGGTGAGACGAAGACTCTAGGAATGCGTACAAAAATGCTGGATGTATTTTAACCGTTTTTTCACAAATGAAACGACAAAATGAGCTGATATGTTCACAGGCTGGTTTTATTACAAATATCTTGATTTGTGCAAAGAATGAAAGCATTTCTAGTCAGTTTACCAATGATGAGCTAGGGCTTTAAATACATCCCATATGATGTTTTGCTTGTCTTCACTCTCAAATGCAATTATTACATGTATCAAATTATTGTAGCCCCTGCTGCTTGTAAGCAAGGATTCGAACTAGCCTCTCTACATCTGCTTTAGAATGTGAGGGTCATAGGTCAAATTCCACCCGAGTACCCTGTGGACTTCCCACTCAAAAAGCAATGAGTTTGCCTTACTTATCACACAATGGTGTAACGGTAAAACCAAAATCTAAATACAAAAAATCTAGTTGTATAGATTATGGAAAATGAGCATGAAACTGTTATATGCTTTTTCATTCACCCACTATTGGAATTTAAAAATCACAATGCATTTTTAACACACAGGCCACCAACATTTTCAAAAGGGAACATGCTTCAAAAACCTTCAAATTACGTCATTGTTGATAAAAAAAACACCACGCTGGTTGGCATGGATGGTCAAATGTAGCAAAATGATCAAATCTTGTTGAAAGACCCTGTGACCAAATCCAACATTTTTGCAAACTTTCTATTTGAAGAAAATACATCCTATTATTGGTTGGTATGCTTAAAACAAATTGTTGAAGATTTGTGTAACATTTTTGCAAACTGTGATTATCTGTTTTTGCTTTGCATGAATAGCTGCCAATAGTTTCATCATCTTGGTTGGAATAAACTTGGGCTGTGACGTTGCAAAAGAAAGGTCTAAAGGAATGCACTTCTTACCTGTTGAAAAACAACATTGTTCTTCACTTCAAAAGACTGCTAAAAATATCCTTCATGATGTAACAGAGGTGAATGACAACTGAGAGACAGGATCTAGATAAGAGGGCTGTAAAATATGAACAAAAAATGTTCAAATAATTCCAGACCATAATTGAATAACCTTAAGTGCACATGACATATTTATAAGGATGACCTGCAGTGGTTGGATAGCATCAGTGAGTTTACTAATCAACACAACCTGTGCCGTCACATGAATGACCTGCAGTGGTTGGATAGCATCAGTGAGTTTACTAATCAACACAACCTATGCCATCACATGAATGACCTTCAGTGGTTGGATAGCATCAGTGAGTTTACTAATCAGCACAACCTGTGCCGTCAAATGAATGACCTGCAGTGGTTGGATAGCATCAGTGAGTTTACTAATCAGCACAACCTGTGCTGTCACATGAATGACCTGCAGTGGTTGGATAGCATCAGTGAGTTTACTAATCAGCACAACCTGTGCCGTCACATGAATGACCTTCAGTGGTTGGATAGCATCAGTGAGTTTACTAATCAGCACAACCTGTGCTGTCAAATGAATGACCTGCAGTGGTTGGATAGCATCAGTGAGTTTACTAATCAGTGCAACCTGTGCCGTCACATGAATGACCTGCAGTGGTTGGATAGCATCAGTGAGTTTACTAATCAGCACAACCTGTGCTGTCACATGAATGACCTGCAGTGGTTGGATAGCATCAGTGAGTTTACTAATCAGCACAACCTGTGCCGTCACATGAATGACCTGCAGTGGTTGGATAGCATCAGTGAGTTTACTAATCAGCACAACCTGTGCTGTCACATGGATGACCTGCAGTGGTTGGATAGCATCAGTGAGTTTACTAATCAGCACAACCTGTGCTGTCACGTGAATACCTAGTATGTCATACTCCATGGCTGCAGAATCCCATTCATCGGCCAAAATGGTCATAAAAAAAGGTCATCTCATGCACTTAAAATTTTACATATTTCCCATGTTAGCATATAGAGTAAACCCCTAAATGTTGTTCTTGATCCCAGATATAAATATCGTATCAACTAATATTTTGCAGTATCAACTTTTAATTTCATGATTTTGTCCCAGAATATACTACTTGGTATAGTGGCTAAGACATCTGCTCTAGAGTGCAGAAGGTTGTGGGTTCAAATCCTACCTCAGAATTATTCAACAGGAGCTGATGAAAACCTCAATACATGTTGCTTATATCCACTACATTTAAGCACATTATAAACAAGCACAGATTGAATCGAACTTATAAAGTTTAATATTGTGTTTGTTAAAATACGACCACTGAAATGGTCTACATTTTCTTTGGTTGTTTTTAACGTGTGCTTTTTGCAAACTGGACGATGGGGAATGAATTTACTCTTCCACATAGCAATGATGTTATCTCAGTAAAAACTTCACAGTGAATTGATGACGTCAAATTGCTGCATCAGAGATCAGCCCAAACTGTTATGACAGTAAATGAACTTTTTTTTTAGATTGTCAGGCTCTCCCCGCCTCACTCCCCTCTGCCCCTCAAACTCCAACGACTATGGCCTGATTTCATGGCTATGCTTACTGTAGAATCCTGCGTTTACTGTCCATAGAATAACATGCTTTTTTGGAGATGTAAGCAAAACATTCTGTGGTAAGCAGTGTCACAAACTGGGCATAGATCACTTTACCACATCAAACAAAACAAGTCACTTCCAAACAGAAACTTTGGTTTCATTAATCATTTAATAGCATCTCCATATTATCCTGTGGGTAAATGATGACAATTTGGAGCCAGAAGTGCGATGTAAACGAATGACAAAATAATAATAATAAACATAATATTAATTTGGGAGGCTAATCATCCTTACTGGCAGCTGAAAAGCTGAATTGCAATCGAAGGATCAAAGGACGCAGCTACATGTGTTCGAGCTGCAGGCATTCAAGGGGGCCTTCAGCAGCCATCAACATCAACCCATACACTGCATATGACCATGGAGCACAGCCTGAGATTAAAAGTGTTTGGTTTATCCGGATTGAGGAAAACCCGGTGACCTGGAGAAAAACCTTTGTGGCACAGGAGAGAACGAACGCACAACTCTACTATCATATGGCACTAGCCAGCAAATGAACCAGACACTGGTGAAAGGCGAGCGCTTTACGCACACGCCACCCATGGCACCAATACATGTACATGAACATTCAATACACCACACTTCTGAAGAAATCTTTAAACAGAAATATTTAAGTTATTAGAAGCTTAAACAAATTTGAACATTTTTTGTAACAAATATTTCAAAATTTTAATTTATAATTTGGTAAAAACACATTAGTACTGTTTAAAGGGTAGATTTCAGAAAGGCCCACTTTACCATAACAAAATTAAATTTTTGAAACTTGTGACTTCTATTAAACTAAATCCAAAAAAATGCGCACAAGTTCATTAAATATGCTTCACCAAAACAATGATGAGTGTGATACTCTATGAGCAATAATTCATAACTATCTTGGAGAGCTAATGCATTCTAATTGGGCAAAACGTGATCACGTGCTAGTGTTTCATCAATCTTAAATTACCGACCAAGAGGAGCTAGTAGGAGCAACTGGCCAATGCACATTTGATGCTCATATCCATTTGCGTAGTTATGCGTAAGCTTATGCGAGCGCTAATAACACAGAACATAATCAATACATACCAGTACCCAATGTAAAATCTCTTAGAACACGAGCGTAGCACAAGCGTTGAGCATTGCGTGCAATTTGAACAGTCGCAAAACAGCCCTAAGATTTGAATTTAAAATGTACAACAGTAAAGTTATAACAAAAATTCTACATTATTGTGCTATTTTTTTTAACAAAAATGGTATTTATGAAAGTGAAGAAAGGAGTCAATGACTCCCTCTTAAAGGGCCGTCTAGGACCTTGCAGGGTCGTGGCTGAGCACGGCCATGACCCTGTCGGCTGAAGACCTCGTCACCACTGTTTTATTACCTATCATTGAATATTTCACTTCTCAAATATAAATTTGTAACTTTCAAATCCACTCAAAGTAGAACTTTGAATCAAATTCATTTCCATCAAACTGACCATATAAAGTGATACATTTGTATTGACCTTCAACCTTGATATACACACCAACAATGAACACAAATTGTGCTGGGTAGAATTACAAAAATAATAAAAATAAAAATTCAAATGATAAGAACTCTCTGTACTTCATATCTGGCAAATATTACAATTATTATACACTGCATCAAATTTCATCTTTTCATTTAGTCAATATGTAAGTTTAGTTCAGAATTGAATACTGGAACCTGTTAGTGGAGCAAATAGGAGAAATTTCAGGAGGGAATTGTTCCTGTGATGATTCAGCATGGAATTTGACACACAGTCAGAGTATGTCATGAGAAAGATACTTGGCTATAGGGCCATTGCAGATTTGTCCTTTAAAGAAATTTAGAATGAAATTTGAATGACTTTGTCTTTCAAAGGTCTGCAGTTTGCAGATCCTTGGAGAGTGATACCCAACCCAAGTATGAGTTAAGCCGCCCTCAGGTCTACCTGGTTTTGCTTGCACGATGTAACCCCCCCCCCCCCCCCCCATCAATTTTTTCCCCATAACTTTTTAACTCTTTTTTAACGCTTTTTAACACAGTTTTTTTTTGTGATTTTTTAATTTCTTTTTGTGAAAAATTGGTAGTGATGAGTCACGTGATAGTCTGAAATGGTTTTGGGAATTCAAAATGGCCGCCATTTTTGGCAGCCATCTTGGATTTTGTGTTTTCAGCCTGTAATTAGGGGATCAAATTATATCAAGTTTTTTAACAATAGAATATTTTCAACATGCTAGTTTCTTACTTTTCATACCCAAAAAATATTTAGGTTTGTCAATCCTTATTATTTCTCCCGGGGCCCTTGGCGGTGGTCATTTTGATTTTTAAGTGAAAAAATGCGAAAATAACATTTTTTTCCCAAAAATAGGGTAAACTAATAAATTATAACGCCCCCAAAGGTGACTCCAGTAACTAAATTAGGTTCAAATTATATTGATCTTGTTAAATTGTACAAGTTTGCCAAGTTTCAAAACATTTGGACAAAAAATACAGAAGTTATGGCAAAAACATGATTTTTGACCAAAAATGGGAAAAAACACTCCAAAATGCCCTCTAGTGACAATTTTTAGAATTTTTTTGACGTCATCATGTAGAACTAGGTGGAATGAACATTTGTGGCAAGTTTCATAAAAATCGGTCAAACACTTGGAAAATACGGAGGGGAGGCACTATGTGCCCCCCCCCCCCCCCACCCAGTCCCCGTACAACCCCCCAAAAGCCCGGTCCTAATAGGGTTAAGGCTACCCAGCTGCATGTCTGGACCTATCCCAATCACGTTTTGTTTCTTGTTCCTTTACCAGTTACAATCAACTGAAGGATCAACAACAAAAACTGTAGGAGTTGTATATTTCATAACTGTACAGCATGAATAAATCTCAATCTAATAAGACTTGGACGCTATTTTCATAAATCTGATGAGTAAGCAAAGGTGTTTAGTACTTTAAATGGATATTACATCATTGGTTTGCCAAGAACAATTCAATTCCGATCTCTACTTCTCAATTTTAGTGAAAATAATTTAAAAAACAGTTCACATTTTGCCAGGACTTTGTGACAATATTTCAGAAGCATACTTCTATGTGTGATTGGTTAATCTTTGAACAATCTCTACCCTTACCCAGCTAGTTTCCTAGTAGTCAATATCTGGATTTGTATACTATTTGCTAGCATAACTTGTAAATACTATCTAGTAATAAACAGTATAACTAGTTAAATCAGCACAACTAGCAATAACCTGGAGC
This sequence comes from Marthasterias glacialis, assembly GCA_911728455.2. Lineage (NCBI taxonomy): Eukaryota > Metazoa > Echinodermata > Asteroidea > Forcipulatida > Asteriidae > Marthasterias > Marthasterias glacialis. The sequence goes on from OU452225.1 coordinate 18,813,949, forward strand.
AAGTTCAATCAATCCATAGCTAACTTTACACATAGTTTGACAAACTCTGATCGAACTCATGCTAGTCACCGATGGTTGGAATAGTCTAGTCTAGTCTACTGTTAGCAACCAGTATATCGAGGTTTGTGGCATCGCTGGCTACCAATAGCCATTTCATAAGCACAGTGTAGAAGGGACCAGTTATCAGGAAAGTGGTTACGTTGATTTCACTGTTTTTTTCATGGTCATTTTGACATGACCTGACTAGAGTCATTCACATTTCAACTTCAGAGCACATGTACTGCATATGTACATTCTAATCAACCACTAGTTAACCTTTGGGCCTTCACTGAACATGCTCCATCTTAAATGGTACTAATATAATATGTTCATCTCATCAGAAATGAATTAAAACGCTTTTAGCTGTTCTTTTGCAGCTTGTCAGACAAAACAATTGAGCACCAATGCGATAATCCCAGCCTGCAAAAAGACTTGTATAAACTCAGGAGTGCAGAGTCTTTGACTCAAGTCCAACTTGAGGTATTTTTTTGTTTATGGCATGGACTCAAACTAAAGCCATGACAATCTTAGCCCAACTTGAGGAGTTACAGGCATGAATGAAAATGTAATCTTTCTTTTGCATGCTGAGATATTATGAAGTAGTTAAACTTAGACAGTTCTTATATCGCAAACACTTAGAGGTCCCTATTCGTTACAGGTATGAAGACAATCGTTGAAAAATACAGTTCAACAAATGCGTCTTGACCAATAATTTGAATTGGTCGCAATTTCAGTCAGTTTACCATGTGTGGCATTGAAGGCTAGTGCATAAAGCATTGCCTCTCACCACTGCACTACAGCCCTGGTTCGAATCCCGGCAACGGTTATATGTAAGTAGAGTTGTGCCTTGGTTCTCTCCTATGCCTTAAGTTTTTTTTTTCGGGGCCCTCCAGAAAATAACAAATAGCGTACTTTCGATCTCTGGCTGTACTCCGTGGTCGTGGGTCGATGTGTCTGGCTGCCAAAAGGAGCCTTCACCTGCATGCAGCTCGATTACTTTGTAGTTGCATCCTTTACAATTCAGATTCTCAGCTGCGGTTAAAGATGATTCGCGATTAAAGTTTATCATTATTACTATTATTATTTTTATTATTGATATTAATACGTGTAGGTATATGTAAGTCAGTCCAGTGCTTCATAGCAGAAGCTTCAGAACAGCGAGAACCATATGATTACTGTATGTACTGGGAGACACAAGAGAAAGTTGAGATAACTAGAGATTAGATTGTAAACTTACTTGATCTTCGGTGAGTACACCCACAATCACTGGGCAAAGAAATGCAGGTACATGTATACTGCCCACCATGTTGGTCATCCCCATGAGCAAGCTGGCATATCTAGGAGCAGTGTCTAAATGGTTCACTGAAATCCCTGCCGAATTCAGGCCAGTAAAGGTCATGGACAGCGTCAGCATTATCACAGCCTTCGTTTAATTACATCTGACAAAACCTGTAAATACAAGGAACAGACCAGCCAAGGTATAACCTATTTAAAAACATAAACAGAAATCACAATGAATATAAATTTAAAGACGCATTTTTTGCAACCTTGGTGGGCAAAAATTAAAGGGGGTAAAAAAACACAATTGTTTTCTTATTACAGATTAATTCAACTTAACTGTCGAATTACTGTTTGTTAACAAACAAAGATTGGCAGGGGTTTTGGGTTCAAATCCCACCCGAGGATAATGCCTGTGAATGCCTCAGGAATGTACTGAGTATACAGTGTTTAAAGGTCCCATGAATTATTGTTTTTTATTGGTTAAAAAAATAAAGTATGCCTATATCTTTACTTTTTTTACATGCGTATTAATCGTAGAAATAACGATTTCTAAAATTAGGGGGTTGCTGTGCTCCGCCCACCCTTCCTCATTAAACATAAAATCTGTGACGTAAAAAGTGGAACGGCTGACCAGGGCCATGTGTGTGACAATAACATACAATGCATTGTTGACCACTCGGCACCAGAGCTGTCTTTGAAATGTTTTACCACAGCCAACGTCATGGATCATTGCGCAAACAAATGGCACACATTTTCGGGGCTCAATTAAAGTGTATTAACGCATAACAGACACATCAAAATAGTCAATACTATGTTTTGTTAATTTCAAACCATATATTAAGCCACAAAAATGTTCCGTGACAAAAAACCTCTTCATGGGCCCTTTAACACACATCGGTGTTTGTGCCAAAATTACAATCTTCTTTCTCCCCGATGCAAAATTAACATCTACTATAATTCCCCAAGCATGCTATCTCGGGTTAAATTGGAACCCCTAAGCCCTGCATTCTAGAGCAGACGTCTTAACCAACAGACCACAGAGCTTGCCTGCTGATGAGAGGCCAGTAGTTTTCAAGTGGATATTTTTTCTGCAGGACTCGGTAAGCACTGAGTATAGTGCTAGTCACACATCAGTGTTAGGCACCAGTCCAAACAAAATAAGACTTTTTATCAAATAATTACATCTATCAAACTGTCACAATGTCCTCTTCTAATTTCAGGATTCGACCTGACCTCTTCTTACAGGGCACACCTGGTCTAGTGATTAAAAGACCTCTATCTGCTCAAGAATGGTGGGGATGTGGGTTCGAATCCCACCAGAGTAGAACTTGGAAAAGCACTGAGCACTGCATAAAAAAAGGACTGAGTAAAAAAAATACAGTGCTTTTTTTATACATCGTGAAAGATTAAAAAAAAAATAATTGAATGAACTTGTTGAATGAAGAGGGGATCTGTCTGGTTGTCATTACGGAAAATATCGGACGACTTACGAGTTAGCTATTTGTCCACTGATAAGCAACACACCAAAAAGCTAAGTAACCTGCAGCACCCAGGACACCACTCTGAAATGGGTACCAGTTATTCAAAGCTTAGGGGCCATTCACAATTATCCACATTTTCACAAGCGATCTAACTATACACTCTATCCCAGTGGTAGAGAAAAATTACAGCTAAAGACTGAAATGAATGTACACTTCCACTAGCCAATGATGTGCCATCCCTTTAGCATATATTTCTTGAAAACTAGAGGGTAGGAATGAGTGCACGCTTCCAAAAACCAATGACGTACCGTACCATCCCTTTATCATATGTTTCTTGAAAACTAGAGGATTGGAATGAATGTAGTCCATGATACACATGAACGATACATTTAAGTTGAGTAAGAGGGGACACTAACCTGCAATAAATCGAATCACGGTAAAACCTTGAGGTATGTTGGCAGTAAGTAAAGTAGAAAATCCTGATGTACTGCAGAAAAAAAATGACAGTACAGTTTAGCACTGTTTTGCACAGAAAAATGTTTACAACTTAGTACACAAACAGAGTTTGCTAATTTAAAGTTCAAGTCTTGTGTTTCCAATCTCAAAGCTTTGACCTGGTTAAGCAAAAACACAAACAACTGTGGAAATCATTTGTAAGGTAATTTCACCCTCTACAGAGTAAACTAAGCTGGTAACCCAAGAAAATAATCACAATAAAAGCTGTCTTAGGATGTCCATTGCGTAGAAAACCTTGTGAATTTCCGTGTAGCATTTAAGGAGTAAATGATTCTACATGAATGTTTTATTGTGCACACGATGTCAGGATACTTTCTTATATTCACAAGATAGTTGCCTAGTATCCTCTACTATTTATGGTGTCTCTTTAGGCACTGCTAAAACAACAAACGAACTTTGACAACTCAACTAAGTTTATTGTATTCTTATTCACCAACTTTGTCAATTATTATTTACATTCAATTATTTACAAAAATATTCTGGCTCGCTTTGTGCTTATTAAAAAAATTACGTGTATTTACAAATCTCCCTTGTCAGCTGTTACAAGTAAACTACATGTATCTTTTAAAGCAGTTGCCCACATCATGTTCAAGATGAGGGGGAAGAATTTGCCTTCAGTTGAGGATGGTTTTTGGCAACACCGGCTACACGCCGCTGGCCTGCAGAGCCTCACAAAAAAGAGGATTTGGTGGCCTCGTCACAATTCTGTCATTATTATCACTCAGTCGAGGTTAAGGGACTCCGTGCTAATGTCCCAAGTTGTAAACCATCTTTAACAAAATACACGTAACAAGGATCCTAAGAATCATCTCCAGTACTGATAAGTTTAAATCCAGTTTAAACAAAAACAGTTTTAAATTCCAAACAATTCTATTCTTAACTCTGGTCCTTTAAGTTCACAACACTTCAGCATCTGTTATGACTTGATTTATTTAATCAAAACTTTAACTTTAACAACATATATAAACTTACAGTTGTTCTTAGCTTCAGTTGCCTGTCTTATGGTTTAAAAGGCCCTGAAGAAATCTCCTTAACTAGACACCCTCTGTCTGGAGGATAGTCTCTGACTTGGTATAAAAACTCAGTCTGCTATAGCTAGCTATGCCTGGCGACTATAATACAGAGGCATGATCTCACATCACACCAGTCTTACTCTGTCTCAATCTGAAAAAAAAATCATCTGATCCACTTTTCCCGCTCTCTCTATTTTCTTACATTCAAACCTAGATCACATGACCATATCAATACAAGTCCTGACACTGTTGTCAACGCAAGTCCTAGCAACCATTGAAATTTTTAAACGCTGCTTTAATATGCAAAGTATATACACCTGTAAGATTTTTGCTACATGCAGGACAACCATTGTTTAAGTATAAGCTAAAAAAAGCAAAAAGGTAAGTCTGTGCAATATAAAGAGCTGCATGTAGCATGCATCGCTGAACGCAGCTACTGAGAATTACTGGGAAGCACAATGGAGGTATTAAGGCTACTGGGAACTACTGGGTTAGACAAAGGATGCACAGAGCTACTGGGTTACCCCAAAAAAGTAAAGTTAAACAGACTCTTCAACTTCTCTACTAGGGGTGTTTGGAATAATATTCTGACACACGTGCTAAAGAGTTAAATGTGCCTCTCATCAACACTCTTGTTATGCCATTTACTATTTTGTGTATTGATATCAGATGGGGAAATAAATACAGATTGTCAGTTTGAAAAACATTGGCAATGGGAGACTTTGAAGATGCTGGCAACAATAGACACAACAGTCCTTTTTGACAGTTCTGAGCATGCCCGCACATGCTCAGTATTGCACGCACAGTTCAGAGCACCTACTACTGGAGAAAACTGTGAAAAATAGCTGTCGTAAAGCCTCCCATTAGGCCTAGGCATACTGATTACCACATAAAAGCTTATAAAATGCATTATTATATCATGGTTACTTTTAATCTCAGTCGAGATTTCAAATGACAAAGAGGTACGCCTACATAAGTTTCCGAGTGGATCTTTTGTTGAGTGGATTCTCTCTGAACACAATTACGTACATCAACTATTCTGACTTAAGGAAGGGCTCTAAGGTCAAATTTAGTTTTGTGATGCATTCATTTTCCAATAGATAGAGTCACCATGAAAGTGGAAAAAAGTATTTTTAGCAAGTCTCTAAAAGAGTGTAACCTCATGTTTAAATGTTGCCAAATATCCTTTAATTGATAATCTTTTAGAGCCATATTTGAAACATGAGGTCCCTGGATGTCAAAAAAGTAAGTGGGTCTGTACATTTAGCACTAGGAATTTTCTGGTCAGTCAAAAGATCTTACTCAGCGCCGTTTGAATGAATATCACAGAAATTCGCAAATGAGCTAAAATTAAAACTCCCTGTGCAAAAATGTACAGACCCATAATATTGAAATGTTGCATCACTGGATGTTTTGAAATTTTGCAATAGTCGGGTACCACATAATGGCATTTTACACCATCTTTACGTGAGGCTAGAGACTTAAGTTTGTTTCCACTTTCCACAAAGACTCAATCTCTTGGAAAATTAGTGCATCACAAAACTGAATCTGACCCTAAGGCCCTCTTAACCCTATCAGGACCGGGCTTTTTTTGGTTGTACGGGTACCGGGGAGGGGCACATAGTGCCCCCCTCCGTATTTTCCAAAGTGTTCAACCGATTTTGATGAAACTTGCCACAAATGTTCATTTCACCAAGTTCTACATAATGAAGTCACAAAATGTCAAAAAATTGTCACTAGAGGGCGTTTTTGACTGTTTCTTGCCAATTTTTGGTCAAAAATCGTGTTTTTGCCATAACTTCTGTATTTTTTGTCCGAATTTTTTAAAACTTGACAAACTTGTACATTTTAACAAGATAAATATAAGTTTATCTTAATTTAGTCACTGGAGTTATCTTTAGGGGCATCATAATTCATTAATTTATCCCATTTTCGGGAAGAATTTTTTTTTTTGCGTTTTTTTCACTTAACAATCAAAATGGCCGCCGCCAAGGGCCCAGGGAGAAATAATAAGGCTTGACTGACAAATCTGAACATTTTTTGGGTCTGAAAAGTAATAAATTAACAGGTTCAAAATGTTCCATTGTTAAAAAACTTGATATAATTTGACCCCCTAATTACAGGCTAAAAACACCAAATCCAAGATGGCCGCCAAAAATGGCGGCCATTTTGAATTCCGAAAACCATTTCAGACTATCACGTGACTCACCACTATCACTTTTCTGGCAAAAAAACATAAAATAAGTGGAAATTATGTCCAAAAAGTTTTAAAAATCACTAAAAACAGTAAAATTGTGTGACCCAAGGTCAAATAAATGGTTGCCATGGCAACAGATAACCCCCGGTATCAATTATTTTTTTGCCAATATGATCCTAGATATATTTTAGGAAAAGTCAGAAAATTTTGCGGTGATCGGACAAAGCGTTAAAAAGTTACGGGGAAAAAATTGGTAGGGAATGTGCCCCCCCCCCCCCCCGGTCCTGATAGGGTTAAGTAAAAAGCTACTCTGTGTTTAACATAAATGTAGCTAATCAGTAATGTGCACGGCTCAACATTCACTCAGCTGGTCACCACTTCACTTAGATGGTCAACACTTCACTCAGCTGGTCAACACTTCACTTAGCTAATAAAATATTTCACTCAGCTGGTCAACACTTCACTCCACTGGTCAACACTACACTCAGCTGACAAAACATTTCATGCAGCTGGTCAACACTTCACTTAACTACTAAACATGTTACTGGACTTAACGCTTCAATCAGCTAGACAAAATTGTCAACAATGAACTCAACTTGTGAATAATTCACTCAGTTAACATTCTACTCAACTAGTTAATAGTTCAACTGAGCCATGGTTCCATGTTTAGTACCACTCCTATGCCCTATAGGTACCAGCCTATGTTATGCAATTCATGCTGCTTAAATTTGACATTTTCTCGGTCAACAAACAAAAGGTGTGATCAAAAAAAAAGAGAATATTTGTTTTCCTTGGCATTGTCAAGTTAAGGTTTCATTGTGCAAGTTGTACCCTCCAAGAAAAATGGTTCTGGCAATTCTGCAAGGGGGGGGGGGTGGGAAAGAATCCTGACAGCAACTGGTTTACTAACCTTATCATATTAACATACACAACCTTATCATACACCAATGTGTATTAAGCACTGTACACTCAGTACTTTCCTGAGTCAGGTGAAAAAAAAGAAAAACTCACAGGCATATTCCTTGGGGGTGGACCCTACCATTCCAGAGCAGATGTCTAACCAATTAGACTACTGAGACTGCTCAGCAGCTAGAGTCAGTTTAAATCCTATTAGCAGCGGGTGCCGCAAGTGATAACTTTCGCATCAGGGATAAGAACATTCTTAATCATTGATTAAAGACTAGTGTTGGATCTTACCTGAGTATGGTCACTAGTCTGCCACGATCAAGAGGTGGTGCCCAATGACCCCATTAAGGATTGCATAGCTGGATAAGTCAAACCCTAAAACCAAAAAATAGGGGGGAAAATAATGTTGGTTCAGTGCTGTCATTAAAGCAATTTCATTCATTTCATTTCTGTGTAAAGAGGTTGTTAAGCGAAAAATGTGTACACATTTTAAATAATAAACCCAAATCCACGAACTTTTGTTTGTTAGAAACTGATTTTTTTTTTCAAAACAACTACTCTGTTGACCAATAAATTACATTAACCAGGAGCTTATAAATATGCAAACCCCATTTTAGTAAATCGATACAAACTGCATTGACCACCTTTTTAGTTTTAGACACTACATACAGCAAAGATACTAAACAAACAAGATAGGACACTCTGTGTAGAAACATGAAACGCAAAGTGAGTGCGCCCGCTGTTGTTAGGTAGGTAAAACCAAAGATCCATTGTGCGATAAATAGGGCCTACCAAATGGGCAAACTTCGGCCAAACAATCCCACCAACTTAAAATGGTGAAGGCAGAACGAAAATTTGGTGTTTGGCCATAAATTGTGCAAATAATCCAAGCAAAATGGACTCATGGGGAAGGACGCCATCCACGGTAGGTACATAAAAAGGTGTTTCATCTGCTTCAGTGCAAAACGGCACAAGTGTCCTATCTTGTTTTTTTAATATCTTTGGATGCAGTTAGCATGAGCAATAGTTCACTCAAGTTATTTGTTTAGTGAAAAAATTTAATTACACATCTGAGGGTGTGAGGGCAGACAGAAAAACAGCCCGTGTGCTGCGTCATGGCATGACTGGGGTTGTTCACAAAATAAAGTAACTGCATAATTTGTAAAAGTGATGAAGACCTATTTCATGCAGTACTAACACGTAAGAATGTCTTGACCATGAACATACATAGATAGATGTTAATATTTATAAGATGTTATATATATAAGAATATACAATGTGTGTGCATGCAAAATTGTGGATATTTTCCGAACTATGGCCGATCCAGCCTGGGAAAGTAAAATGCTACTTGATGATGAGGTAATCCCTTTGCAGCCGATGACAGCTAAACTGGGATGTGGTAGAGCAAAAATGACTTTGAAATTTTGGTCCAAAGTTTAAAATTTCTAAAATTTCTGCCAAACATCGTGGATATCTTCAGAACTAAAGCAGTGGGAAAACTAAGTGCAGTACAACTACAAATGTACACATACCGTGGTGGTTGTTGTTTGCAGAGCTAGTCAGTGTTTTCGCTGTCGTCAGCTCCGCCGATCCTCCGGACCGAGCAACCACTTTACAATTCCTCCTCCGTCAGCAGTCCGGTACACACGTTACTATAAAAACTAAAATAGTGACTTTGTGTTTACTTTGTGGCTAATAATACAACAAGTCAATAAACAATGCCGACGTTTCAACAGACAGACTTATTTTAGTATTACAATCCAGGCACATGTGAAAGTGGAATTGAGTGGCAAGAGCGCCCTCTGTAGAGGGAATTTGGGGCAGTTTTAATCTCCTTTTTATTTTAATGTTTAAGGTCGGCTAAGTTCGAACTCTAAACTAATGAGTTTTATTCAAGAACCTGATATATAGTTTGCTTTTATTCATGGCGAACTTTATTGTTCAACAAAAGATATCTCACCGAGAACAAATGCCTGCAGTTTGTATTACGGATAATTACTATCTTAACTCTGAAGCAAATACTCCTGTTGAGACTCAATTTCCATCCTATTATGTACTGATAGTTTAAATGGCTGACTGTTTTATTCCAATTTTAGGAACATACCCCAATAATATCCCATTTCCAAAGAATAACTGAAGTCCTGATAATCCTTCATTCACTTATTATGTGTATCCTTTATATTAATTAACTCATTCAATGTTTTACTTTCTTATTCAAAGATTCTACTTATTTATCACTTTGTTCTTAATGATTGATTTATTTCATGATTTGTTATTAAATTTGTTGATGTTGAGATTGATTGAATTATTTTGTTAATAAGTGATTTTTGTTGGCTTTTTATCATGTTGACATCAGACCTGGAACACTACATGGAAGCTTCGTCTTGGTCTTGGCAACCCTATGTAAGAGTTTCTACAGGCTTCAAGGTGTTCCAATAGCGCCGTTTAAACCAGAGTAAAATTTTGAGGGGTACAAGGGGGAGGGGTATCATTTTTCTTAAGGGGACACTTCTGGTAAGTTAAAACTGAAGATTCTGTTTTTATCTTTTTTCCCTGAACAAGCCCCTTTTGAGTGCTCTTCTGACGTGTTGATGTAAAACAAAATACAATTAGCATGCAATAACAAAATAACTTTAAAAATACTAAAATTACTACATTAAAGCTCATAAGATGAATTTTTTTTTTTTCTGGTTATTTTCAATCTCAAAAGTCCAGATTTCACATGGGGCGGGGCGAGGACATCTTTTTGGTTCACCCCCATGTTAGTTACGCTACTGTTTCCAATGGAAGTGCCCAGTGCCCTTTGCAAAATAAAAATGACCTCGTCCTCTCAAAAGTAGGTTCAAATTTTATTGATGTTGTTAAAATGTACTAGTTTGCCAAGTTTCAAAGCATTCTGACAAAAAATACAGAAGTTGTGGCAAAAAGAACACGATTTTTGACCAAAAATTTGCAGAAAAGTGTCAAAAACGCCCTCTGATGACGAGTTTTAAATTTTTTCTGATGTTATCATGTAGAAATCGGTAAAATGAACATTTGTGGCAAGTTTCATCAAAATCGGTCAAACACTTTGGAAAATACGGAGAAATACTACGTGCCCCCAACCCCGTTCACCCCCCCCCCCCCAAAAAAAAAAAAAAAAAAAAAAACCAAAACAAAGCCCGGTCCTGATTTTGTTAAAATATACGGTTAGAATATAATTATCTGGTTCAGGAATGGCAAACTGTCTAAAAATGGACAGACAGAATATTATGTCAAGTATGAGAATAGCAAAATATCTTAAAATATACGGTTAGAATATGTCTGGTACAGGGATGGCAAACTGTCTTTTAATACACGGTTAGAATTTGTCTGCGTCGGAATATTTACCCACCCCCGCCTTGTAAATGAAAAAGTCTAAAAGTTTGTGCACCCTTACTTAGTTTGATGAGCCATTCACTACATGTCTATTGTTGTGACCCGCTGAACGGTAGCCCTTTGCACAATGCAGCACGTAGCTTTTTAGCTTCTTGGCTTTTTTTTTCCTTTTTGAAATCCATGGTTGTAGAGTACTACTTTGCATACGAACGAAACAGCTTTGAAAAAACAAAGGTAACTAGGGACTTGCGTTGACAACAGTAATGTACAGGTGTATGCACAGTGTGTGAAGATGAGTACAGTTTAGGTCAGTCAGAGATAGTAGTCAGAAGATTCTGAGATCTCGAGAAGTGAAGATTGTGTTTTTATGAGAGAACGTGCTCTTCATCAATGTCACCAGGCATAGTGCTGTCTGCTATAGCAGACTGACTATATAGACAGCGAAATTAAAGAAGTTCTATCGAGCAAAGAGTTTTGATACAAACACCCAGTGTATTTTACAGACTTTCGTCTACCACTACAACCGTAAGCTCTTTTCTGTGTATTTTGTTTGTGCTCAAAGGTTTTTGATTATTTTGTTTAATGATTAAGATCATAATAAATGTTTCATCAGATCATTAAGTTATTTAATGGATTCACTGAAGTTCAAATCAGCTGTTTATCTCGATTTTATTTGTGGCAGAACTTTGAAGTAAGAACGAATCGTTAATGATTTTTTAATGTGGCTTGTGAATACAAATAAATTGTGCTACTATTTCCTTATTGATAGATTGATGTATTAATGCTTGAATCAAAGACTTGACTGGAGAAAATCATTTAGCTTGAGAAGTTTAAATGGAATCAAAGTTCAGCTATTGTAAATGTTCAACATATTATTTATGCACAGCACTGAGATTCCCTTGTAATTATTCTGTTATAGATGGTTACACTTTGGGGGCTAAATACTTAGGAAGAATCTGGACTAAACTGAAGCCAGAGACTACGACACCAACCACTGACGTCCGATGCTCTGCAGGATAGTGACAGGGCCACTATTTTCAATGATCATCCTCACCCGACTGCCTCATTGAGTAAGATCCCACAACCTCAAGTACATACGAGATCATTTTGTAAATATTTAAGAAAGAATCATCAATCTTGTAAGTAATAATTCATTAACTATATAAGCCACAATTTAAAATTGCTTAGAATAATGTTGTAAATACCAAAAATTAACTGAGAGAGAATCTGTAAATAAGAATGCTTTAGCAACAATACTTGCTGCCCGCATACTGATTCCGTAAAAACCACTTTTCAATTTTGGTCAAAAATGAAAATTTCCCACAGGGGGCTCCCTGTGAGCATGCGATTTTTGGTCAAAAACATTTTGATGCAAATTTTAGATAGAGGTTGATAGAGTAGATATGACTGAAGAGGGTTTGTGTGGGCAATGGGTCAATTCGCAATAGTTTGCAATTTCGCAATTATACCGTCGACTCTGACGTCATAAAAACGGCCAAAAAAGCTCGCTAAATCCCCAAATAATGCATCGACTGACTCCATCCCATAAAAACCACTTTTTAATTTTGATAAAAAATATAATTTCCGACAGCATGCGCATTTTTGGTCAAAAACATTTTTTGCAATTTTAAGATAGAAATTGATAGAGTAGATATAACTGAAGAGGGTTTGTGTGGGCAATGGGTCAATTCGCAATATTTTGCCATTTCGCAATTATACCGTCGACTCTGACGTCATAAAACGGCCAAAAAAAGTTCGCTAAATCCCCAAATAATGCATCGACTGACTCCATCCCATAAAAACCACTTTTTAATTTTGATAAAAAATATAATTTACGACAGCATGCGCATTTTTGGTCAAAAACATTTTATGCAGTTTTAAGATAGAAATTGATAGAGTAGATATCACTGAAGAGGGTTTGTGTGTGTAGGTAATGGGTCAGTGCGCAATAGTTTGCCATTAAGCAATATTAAGGTCGACATTGACGTCATCAAAATGACTCAAAAAGCTCGCTAAATCCTCAAATAACGCAAGTGACGACCTTTAGTTTGTTTTGCACGTCTCAGAAGAGCAGCCCGCATCGACTAATTCAATGAAAACCACTTTTCAGTTTTGGTCAAAACTTAAAATTTCCCACAAGGAGCTCCCTGTGAGCATGCGCGTTTTGGGTCAAAAACATTTTTCTTCGATTTTATGATAAAAATTGATAGAGTAGATATACTATCACTGAAGAGAGTTTGTGTGCTGGCAACGGGAAAAATTCGCAATATTTTGGCATAGAGCAATATTTAGGTCGACACTGACGTCATCAAAATGACTCAAAAAGCTCGCTAACTCCTCAAATAACGCAAGTAAGGACTTCGTGTTTGCAAATTTCAAATTTTCTACAGGGAGCTCCCTGTGGGCATGCGCATTTTTGGTCAAAACCATTTTATGCGATTTTATGATAGAAATCGATAGAGTAGATATTACTGTAGAGGGTTTGTGTGTGTGCAATCGGTCAATTCGCAAGATTTTGGCATTTTAGCAATATTAAGGTCGACGCTGGCGTCATCAAAAAGACCAAGAAGGCTTGCTAACTCCTCAAATAACGCAAGTGACGACCTCATGTTTGTTTTGCACGTCTCAGAAGAGCTGTGCGCATCGACTGATTCCATGAAAACCACTTTTCAATTTTGGTCAAAAATCAAAATGCGCACGTGGGTCAAAAATATTTTATGCGACTTTATAATAGAAAATGGTCAAAAATAAAAATGCGCATGAGAGCATTTTATAATAGAAATTGATAGAGTAGATATCACTGAAGAGGGTTTGTGTGTGGTCAATCGGTCAACTCGCAAAATTTTGGCATTTAGCAATATTTAGGTCGATCCTGGCATCATCAAAAAGACCCCCAAAAACTCGCTAACTCCTGAAACAACGGATGTGATGACCACTAAATTCTTTTGCGCGTCTCAGAAGAACTGCCCGCATCGTCTGATTCCATGAAAACCACTTTTTAATTCTGGGTCAAAAATATTTTATGCGATTTTATAATAGAAAATGATAGAGTAGATATCAATGAAGAGGGTTTGTGTGTGGGCAATGGGTCAATTCACAATATTTTGTCATTAAGCAATATTTGGGTCGACTCTGACGTCATCAAAATAGTCCAAAAAAAGCTCGCTAGCTCCTCAAATAACGCAAGTGACGACTTCGTGTTTATTTTGAACGTCTCAGAAGAACTCGCTGTACGGATTGTTTACATGAAAACCACTTTTCAATTTTGGCCAAAAATTAAAATTTCCCACCAGGAGCTCCCTGTGAGCATGCCCATTTTTGTTCAAAATAATTTGATGCAATTTTATGAAATATTGATAGAGTAAATATCACTGAAGAGGGTTTGTGTGTGGGCAATGGGTCAATTCGTAATATTTTGTCATTTAAAAGCAATATTTAGGTCGACTCTGACGTCATCAAAATGGTCCAAAAAGCTCGCAAGCTCCTCAACTAACGCAAGTCACGACCTCTAGTTTGTTTTGCACGTCTCAGAAGAACTCGCTTTATTGATTGATCCCATGAAAATCACTTTTCAATTTTGGTAAAAAACTAAAATTTCCCATAGGAAGCACCCTGTGAGCATGGGCATTTTTGGTCAAAAACACTTTATGCGATTTTATAATAGAAAATTTCACTGAAGAGGGTTTGTGTGTGGGCAATGGGTCAATTCGCAAGATTTTGGTACTAAGCAATATTTGGGTCGACTCTGACGTCATCAAAATGGTCCAAAAGGCTCGCTAACTCCTCAAATAACGTAAGTGAGGACCTCCAAATTGTTTTGCACGTCTCAGAACAGCTGCCCGCATGGACTGATTCCATGAAAATCACTTTTCAATTTTGGTCAAAAATTAATATTTCCCATAGGGTACCCCCTGTGAGCATGCACATTTCTTGTCAAACACATTTTATGCGATTTTATGACTCCGACGTCATCAAAATGGCCCAAAAGGCTCGCTAACTTCCAAATAACGCAAGTCAAGACCTCTAGTTTGCTTTGCACGTCTTAGAACAGCTGCCCGCATCGACTGATTCCGTGAAAATCACTTTTCAATTTTGGTCAAAAATCAAACTTTCCCATAGGGAGCCCCCTGTGAGCATGCACATTTCTTGTCAAACACATTTTATGCGATTTTATGACAGAAATGATAGAGTAAAATTCACTGACGAGGGTTTGAGTGTGGGCAATGGGTCAATTCGCAATTATTTGGCATTTAGCAATTATACTGTCGACTTAAACGTCATCAATTTTTGGTCAAAAACACTTTATGCGATTTTATAATAGAAATTGATAGAGTAAATTTCACTGAAGAAGGTTTGTGTGTGGGCAATGGGTCAATTCGCAAGATTTCGGTATTAAGCAATATTTGGGTCGACTCTGACGTCATCAAAATGGTCCAAAAGGCTCGCTAACTCCTCAAATAACGCAAGTCAAGACCTCTAGTTTGTTTTGCACGTCTTAGAACAGCTGCCCGCATCGACTGAATCCATGAAAATCACTTTTCAATTTTGGTCAACAATTTAAATTTCCCATAGGGAGCCCCCTGTGAACATGTGCATTTCTTGTCAAAAACATTTTATGCGATTTTATGACAGAAATGATAGAGTAAAATTCACTGACGAGGGTTTGAGTGTGGGCAATGGGTCAATTCGCAATTATTTGGCATTTAGCAATTATACTGTCGACCTAGACGTCATCAATTTTTGGTCAAAAACACTTTATGCGATTTTATAATAGAAATTGATAGAGTAAATTTCACTGAAGAGGGTTTGTGTGTGGGCAATGGGTCAATTCGCAAGATTTCGGTATTAAGCAATATTTGGGTCGACTCTGACGTCATCAAAATGGTCCAAAAGGCTCGCTAACTCCTCAAATAACGCAAGTCACGACCTCTAGTTTGTTTTGCACGTCTCAGAACAGCTGCCTGCATGGACTGATTCCATGAAAATCACTTTTCAATTTTGGTCAAAAATTAAAATTTCCCATAGGGAGCCCCCTGTGAACATGTGCATTTCTTGTCAAAAACATTTTATGCGATTTTATGACAGAAATGATAGAGTAAAATTCACTGACGAGGGTTTGAGTGTGGGCAATGGGTCAATTCGCAATTATTTGGCATTTAGCAATTATACTGTCGACTTAAACGTCATCAATTTTTGGTCAAAAACACTTTATGCGATTTTATAATAGAAATTGATAGAGTAAATTTCACTGAAGAAGGTTTGTGTGTGGGCAATGGGTCAATTCGCAAGATTTCGGTATTAAGCAATATTTGGGTCGACTCTGACGTCATCAAAATGGTCCAAAAGGCTCGCTAACTCATCAAATAACGCAAGTCAAGACCTCTAGTTTGTTTTGCACGTCTTAGAACAGCTGCCCGCATCGACTGAATCCATGAAAATCACTTTTCAATTTTGGTCAACAATTTAAATTTCCCATAGGGAGCCCCCTGTGAACATGTGCATTTCTTGTCAAAAACATTTTATGCGATTTTATGACAGAAATGATAGAGTAAAATTCACTGACGAGGGTTTGAGTGTGGGCAATGGGTCAATTCGCAATTATTTGGCATTTAGCAATTATACTGTCGACCTAGACGTCATCAATTTTTGGTCAAAAACACTTTATGCGATTTTATAATAGAAATTGATAGAGTAAATTTCACTGAAGAGGGTTTGTGTGTGGGCAATGGGTCAATTCGCAAGATTTCCGTATTAAGCAATATTTGGGTCGACTCTGACGTCATCAAAATGGCCCAAAAGGCTCGCTAACTCCTCAAATAACGCAAGTCACGACCTCTAGTTTGTTTTGCACGTCTCAGAACAGCTGCCTGCATGGACTGATTCCATGAAAATCACTTTTCAATTTTGGTCAACAATTAAAATTTCCCATAGGGAGCCCCCTTTGAACATGTGCATTTCTTGTCAAAAACATTTTATGCGATTTTATGACAGAAATGATAGAGTAAAATTCACTGACGAGGGTTTGAGTGTGGGCAATGGGTCAATTCGCAAATATTTGGCATTTAGCAATTATACTGTCGACCTAGACGTCATCAATTTTTGGTCAAAAACACTTTATGCAATTTTATAATAGAAATTGATAGAGTAAATTTCACTGAAGAGGGTTTGTTTGTGGGCAATGGGTCAATTCGCAATATTTTGGCATTTAAAGCAATATTTAGGTCGACTCTGACGTCATCAAAATGGTCCAAAAAGCTCGCAAGCTCTTCAACTAACGCAAGTCACGACCTCTAGTTTGTTTTGCACGTCTCAGAAGAACTCGCTGTATTGATTGATCCCGTGAAAACCACTTTTCAATTTGGGTCAAAAACTAAAATTTCCCATAGGAAGCTCCCTGTGAGCATGCGCATTTTTGGTCAAAAACACTTTATGCGATTTTATAATAGGAATCGATAGAGTAAATTTCACTGAAGAGGGTTTGTGTGGGCAATGGGTCAATTCGCAAGATTTCGGCATTAAGCAATATTTGGGTCAAATCTGACGTCATCAAAATGGTCCAAAAAGCTCGCTAACTCCTCAAATAACGCAAGTGAGGACCTCTAGTTTGTTTTGCACGTCTTAGAACAGCTGCCCGCATCGACTGATTCCATGAAAATCACTTTTCAATTTTGGTCAAAAATTAAAATTTCCCATAGGGAGCCCCCTGTGAGCATGTGCATTTCATGTCAAACACATTTTATGCGATTTTATGACAGAAATGATAGAGTAAAATTCACTGACGAGGGTTTGAGTGTGGGCAATCGGTCATCTTGCAATTATTTGGCATTTAGCAATTATACTGTCGACCTAGACGTCATCAATTTTTGGTCAAAAACACTTTATGCGATTTTATAATAGGAATCGATAGAGTAAATTTCACTGAAGAAGGTTTGTGTGTGGGCAATGGGTCAATTCGCAAGATTTCCGTATTAAGCAATATTTGGGTCGACTCTGACGTCATCAAAATGGTCCAAAAGGCTCGCTAACTCAAATAACGCAAGTCAAAACCTCTAGTTTGTTTTGCACGTCTTAGAACAGCTGCCCGCATCGACTGATTCCATGAAAATCACTTTTCAATTTTGGTCAACAATTAAAATTTCCCATAGGGAGCCCCCTGTGAACATGTGCATTTCTTGTCAAAAACATTTTATGCGATTTTATGACAGAAATGATAGAGTAAAATTCACTGACGAGGGTTTGAGTGTGGGCAATGGGTCAATTCGCAAATATTTGGCATTTATCAATTATACTGTCGACCTAGACGTCATCAATTTTTGGTCAAAAACACTTTATGCAATTTTATAATAGAAATTGATAGAGTAAATTTCACTGAAGAGGGTTTGTTTGTGGGCAATGGGTCAATTCGCAATATTTTGGCATTTAAAGCAATATTTAGGTCGACTCTGACGTCATCAAAATGGTCCAAAAAGCTCGCAAGCTCTTCAACTAACGCAAGTCACGACCTCTAGTTTGTTTTGCACGTCTCAGAAGAACTCGCTGTATTGATTGATCCCGTGAAAACCACTTTTCAATTTTGGTCAAAAACTAAAATTTCCCATAGGAAGCTCCCTGTGAGCATGCGCATTTTTGGTCAAAAACACTTTTTGCGATTTTATAATAGGAATCGATAGAGTAAATTTCACTGAAGAGGAATTGTGTGGGCAATGGGTCAATTCGCAAGATTTCGGCATTAAGCAATATTTGGGTCAAATCTGACGTCATCAAAATGGTCCAAAAAGCTCGCTAACTCCTCAAATAACGCAAGTGAGGACCTCTAGTTTGTTTTGCACGTCTTAGAACAGCTGCCCGCATCGACTGATTCCATGAAAATCACTTTTCAATTTTGGTCAAAAATTAAAATTTCCCATAGGGAGCCCCCTGTGAGCATGTGCATTTCTTGTCAAACACATTTTATGCGATTTTATGACAGAAATGATAGAGTAAAATTCACTGACGAGGGTTTGAGTGTGGGCAATCGGTCATCTTGCAATTATTTGGCATTTAGCAATTATACTGTCGACCTAGACGTCATCAATTTTTGGTCAAAAACACTTTATGCGATTTTATAATAGAAATTGATAGAGTAAATTTCACTGAAGAAGGTTTGTGTGTGGGCAATGGGTCAATTCGCAAGATTTCGGTATTAAGCAATATTTGGGTCGACTCTGACGTCATCAAAATGGTCCAAAAGGCTCGCTAACTCCTCAAATAACGCAAGTCAAGACCTCTAGTTTGTTTTGCACGTCTTAGAACAGCTGCCCGCATCGACTGAATCCATGAAAATCACTTTTCAATTTTGGTCAACAATTAAAATTTCCCATAGGGAGCCCCCTGTGAACATGTGCATTTCTTGTCAAAAACATTTTACGCGATTTTATGACAGAAATGATAGAGTAAAATTCACTGACGAGGGTTTGAGTGTGGGCAATGGGTCAATTCGCAAATATTTGGCATTTAGCATCTATACTGTCGACCTAGACGTCATCAATTTTTGGTCAAAAACACTTTATGCAATTTTATAACAGAAATTGATAGAGTAAATTTCACTGAAGAGGGTTTGTTTGTGGGCAATGGGTCAATTCGCAATATTTTGGCATTTAAAGCAATATTTAGGTCGACTCTGACGTCATCAAAATGGTCCAAAAAGCTCGCAAGCTCTTCAACTAACGCAAGTCACGACCTCTAGTTTGTTTTGCACGTCTCAGAAGAACTCGCTGTATTGATTGATCCCGTGAAAACCACTTTTCAATTTTGGTCAAAAACTAAAATTTCCCATAGGAAGCTCCCTGTGAGCATGCGCATTTTTGGTCCAAAACACTTTATGCGATTTTATAATAGGAATCGATAGAGTAAATTTCACTGAAGAAGGTTTGTGTGTGGGCAATGGGTCAATTCGCAAGATTTCCGTATTAAGCAATATTTGGGTCGACTCTGACGTCATCAAAATTGTCCAAAAGGCTCGCTAACTCCTCAAATAACGCAAGTCAAGACCTCTAGTTTGTTTTGCACGTCTTAGAACAGCTGCCCGCATCGACTGATTCCATGAAAATCACTTTTCAATTTTGGTCAACAATTAACATTTCCCATAGGGAGCCCCCTGTGAACATGTGCATTTCTTGTCAAAAACATTTTATGCGATTTTATGACAGAAATGATAGAGTAAAATTCACTGACGAGGGTTTGAGTGTGGGCAATGGGTCAATTCGCAAATATTTGGCATTTAGCAATTATACTGTCGACCTAGACGTCATCAATTTTTGGTCAAAAACACTTTATGCAATTTTATAATAGAAATTGATAGAGTAAATTTCACTGAAGAGGGTTTGTTTGTGGGCAATGGGTCAATTCGCAATATTTTGGCATTTAAAGCAATATTTAGGTCGACTCTGACGTCATCAAAATGGTCCAAAAAGCTCGCAAGCTCTTCAACTAACGCAAGTCACGACCTCTAGTTTGTTTTGCACGTCTCAGAAGAACTCGCTGTATTGATTGATCCCGTGAAAACCACTTTTCAATTTGGGTCAAAAACTAAAATTTCCCATAGGAAGCTCCCTGTGAGCATGCGCATTTTTGGTCAAAAACACTTTATGCGATTTTATAATAGGAATCGATAGAGTAAATTTCACTGAAGAGGGTTTGTGTGGGCAATGGGTCAATTCGCAAGATTTCGGCATTAAGCAATATTTGGGTCAAATCTGACGTCATCAAAATGGTCCAAAAAGCTCGCTAACTCCTCAAATAACGCAAGTGAGGACCTCTAGTTTGTTTTGCACGTCTTAGAACAGCTGCCCGCATCGACTGATTCCATGAAAATCACTTTTCAATTTTGGTCAAAAATTAAAATTTCCCATAGGGAGCCCCCTGTGAGCATGTGCATTTCTTGTCAAACACATTTTATGCGATTTTATGACAGAAATGATAGAGTAAAATTCACTGACGAGGGTTTGAGTGTGGGCAATCGGTCATCTTGCAATTATTTGGCATTTAGCAATTATACTGTCGACCTAGACGTCATCAATTTTTGGTCAAAAACACTTTATGCGATTTTATAATAGAAATTGATAGAGTAAATTTCACTGAAGAAGGTTTGTGTGTGGGCAATGGGTCAATTCGCAAGATTTCGGTATTAAGCAATATTTGGGTCGACTCTGACGTCATCAAAATTGTCCAAAAGGCTCGCTAACTCCTCAAATAACGCAAGTCAAGACCTCTAGTTTGTTTTGCACGTCTTAGAACAGCTGCCCGCATCGACTGATTCCATGAAAATCACTTTTCAATTTTGGTCAACAATTAAAATTTCCCATAGGGAGCCCCCTGTGAACATGTGCATTTCTTGTCAAAAACATTTTATGCGATTTTATGACAGAAATGATAGAGTAAAATTCACTGACGAGGGTTTGAGTGTGGGCAATGGGTCAATTCGCAAATATTTGGCATTTAGCATCTATACTGTCGACCTAGACGTCATCAATTTTTGGTCAAAAACACTTTATGCAATTTTATAATAGAAATTGATAGAGTAAATTTCACTGAAGAGGGTTTGTTTGTGGGCAATGGGTCAATTCGCAATATTTTGGCATTTAAAGCAATATTTAGGTCGACTCTGACGTCATCAAAATGGTCCAAAAAGCTCGCAAGCTCTTCAACTAACGCAAGTCACGACCTCTAGTTTGTTTTGCACGTCTCAGAAGAACTCGCTGTATTGATTGATCCCGTGAAAACCACTTTTCAATTTGGGTCAAAAACTAAAATTTCCCATAGGAAGCTCCCTGTGAGCATGCGCATTTTTGGTCAAAAACACTTTATGCGATTTTATAATAGGAATCGATAGAGTAAATTTCACTGAAGAGGGTTTGTGTGGGCAATGGGTCAATTCGCAAGATTTCGGCATTAAGCAATATTTGGGTCAAATCTGACGTCATCAAAATGGTCCAAAAAGCTCGCTAACTCCTCAAATAACGCAAGTGAGGACCTCTAGTTTGTTTTGCACGTCTTAGAACAGCTGCCCGCATCGACTGATTCCATGAAAATCACTTTTCAATTTTGGTCAAAAATTAAAATTTCCCATAGGGAGCCCCCTGTGAGCATGTGCATTTCTTGTCAAACACATTTTATGCGATTTTATGACAGAAATGATAGAGTAAAATTCACTGACGAGGGTTTGAGTGTGGGCAATCGGTCATCTTGCAATTATTTGGCATTTAGCAATTATACTGTCGACCTAGACGTCATCAATTTTTGGTCAAAAACACTTTATGCGATTTTATAATAGAAATTGATAGAGTAAATTTCACTGAAGAAGGTTTGTGTGTGGGCAATGGGTCAATTCGCAAGATTTCGGTATTAAGCAATATTTGGGTCGACTCTGACGTCATCAAAATGGTCCAAAAGGCTCGCTAACTCCTCAAATAACGCAAGTCACGACCTCTAGTTTGTTTTGCACGTCTCAGAACAGCTGCCCGCATGGACTGATTCCATGAAAATCACTTTTCAATTTTGGTCAAAAAATAAAAATTTCCCATAGGGAGCCCCCTGTGAACATGTGCATTTCTTGTCAAAAACATTTTATGCGATTTTATGACAGAAATGATAGAGTAAAATTCACTGACGAGGGTTTGAGTGTGGGCAATGGGTCAATTCGCAAATATTTGGCATTTAGCAATTATACTGTCGACCTAGACGTCATCAATTTTTGGTCAAAAACACTTTATGCAATTTTATAATAGAAATTGATAGAGTAAATTTCACTGAAGAGGGTTTGTTTGTGGGCAATGGGTCAATTCGCAATATTTTGGCATTTAAAGCAATATTTAGGTCGACTCTGACGTCATCAAAATGGTCCAAAAAGCTCGCAAGCTCTTCAACTAACGCAAGTCACGACCTCTAGTTTGTTTTGCACGTCTCAGAAGAACTCGCTGTATTGATTGATCCCGTGAAAACCACTTTTCAATTTTGGTCAAAAACTAAAATTTCCCATAGGAAGCTCCCTGTGAGCATGCGCATTTTTGGTCCAAAACACTTTATGCGATTTTATAATAGGAATCGATAGAGTAAATTTCACTGAAGAGGAATTGTGTGGGCAATGGGTCAATTCGCAAGATTTCGGCATTAAGCAATATTTGGGTCAAATCTGACGTCATCAAAATGGTCCAAAAAGCTCGCTAACTCCTCAAATAACGCAAGTGAGGACCTCTAGTTTGTTTTGCACGTCTTAGAACAGCTGCCCGCATCGACTGATTCCATGAAAATCACTTTTCAATTTGGGTCAAAAATTAAAATTTCCCATAGGGAGCCCCCTGTGAGCATGTGCATTTCTTGTCAAACACATTTTATGCGATTTTATGACAGAAATGATAGAGTAAAATTCACTGACGAGGGTTTGAGTGTGGGCAATCGGTCATCTTGCAATTATTTGGCATTTAGCAATTATACTGTCGACCTAGACGTCATCAATTTTTGGTCAAAAACACTTTATGCGATTTTATAATAGAAATTGATAGAGTAAATTTCACTGAAGAAGGTTTGTGTGTGGGCAATGGGTCAATTCGCAAGATTTCGGTATTAAGCAATATTTGGGTCGACTCTGACGTCATCAAAATGGTCCAAAAGGCTCGCTAACTCCTCAAATAACGCAAGTCAAGACCTCTAGTTTGTTTTGCACGTCTTAGAACAGCTGCCCGCATCGACTGAATCCATGAAAATCACTTTTCAATTTTGGTCAACAATTAAAATTTCCCATAGGGAGCCCCCTGTGAACATGTGCATTTCTTGTCAAAAACATTTTATGCGATTTTATGACAGAACTGATAGAGTAAAATTCACTGACGAGGGTTTGAGTGTGGGCAATGGGTCAATTCGCAAATATTTGGCATTTAGCAATTATACTGTCGACCTAGACGTCATCAATTTTTGGTCAAAAACACTTTATGCAATTTTATAATAGAAATTGATAGAGTAAATTTCACTGAAGAGGGTTTGTTTGTGGGCAATGGGTCAATTCGCAATATTTTGGCATTTAAAGCAATATTTAGGTCGACTCTGACGTCATCAAAATGGTCCAAAAAGCTCGCAAGCTCTTCAACTAACGCAAGTCACGACCTCTAGTTTGTTTTGCACGTCTCAGAAGAACTCGCTGTATTGATTGATCCCGTGAAAACCACTTTTCAATTTTGGTCAAAAACTAAAATTTCCCATAGGAAGCTCCCTGTGAGCATGCGCATTTTTGGTCCAAAACACTTTATGCGATTTTATAATAGGAATCGATAGAGTAAATTTCACTGAAGAGGGTTTGTGTGGGCAATGGGTCAATTCGCAAGATTTCGGCATTAAGCAATATTTGGGTCAAATCTGACGTCATCAAAATGGTCCAAAAAGCTCGCTAACTCCTCAAATAACGCAAGTGAGGACCTCTAGTTTGTTTTGCACGTCTTAGAACAGCTGCCCGCATCGACTGATTCCATGAAAATCACTTTTCAATTTGGGTCAAAAATTAAAATTTCCCATAGGGAGCCCCCTGTGAGCATGTGCATTTCTTGTCAAACACATTTTATGCGATTTTATGACAGAAATGATAGAGTAAAATTCACTGACGAGGGTTTGAGTGTGGGCAATCGGTCATCTTGCAATTATTTGGCATTTAGCAATTATACTGTCGACCTAGACGTCATCAATTTTTGGTCAAAAACACTTTATGCGATTTTATAATAGAAATTGATAGAGTAAATTTCACTGAAGAAGGTTTGTGTGTGGGCAATGGGTCAATTCGCAAGATTTCGGTATTAAGCAATATTTGGGTCGACTCTGACGTCATCAAAATGGTCCAAAAGGCTCGCTAACTCCTCAAATAAAGCAAGTCAAGACCTCTAGTTTGTTTTGCACGTCTTAGAACAGCTGCCCGCATCGACTGAATCCATGAAAATCACTTTTCAATTTTGGTCAACAATTAAAATTTCCCATAGGGAGCCCCCTGTGAACATGTGCATTTCTTGTCAAAAACATTTTATGCGATTTTATGACAGAAATGATAGAGTAAAATTCACTGACGAGGGTTTGAGTGTGGGCAATGGGTCAATTCGCAAATATTTGGCATTTAGCAATTATACTGTCGACCTAGACGTCATCAATTTTTGGTCAAAAACACTTTATGCAATTTTATAATAGAAATTGATAGAGTAAATTTCACTGAAGAGGGTTTGTTTGTGGGCAATGGGTCAATTCGCAATATTTTGGCATTTAAAGCAATATTTAGGTCGACTCTGACGTCATCAAAATGGTCCAAAAAGCTCGCAAGCTCTTCAACTAACGCAAGTCACGACCTCTAGTTTGTTTTGCACGTCTCAGAAGAACTCGCTGTATTGATTGATCCCGTGAAAACCACTTTTCAATTTTGGTCAAAAACTAAAATTTCCCATAGGAAGCTCCCTGTGAGCATGCGCATTTTTGGTCCAAAACACTTTATGCGATTTTATAATAGGAATCGATAGAGTAAATTTCACTGAAGAGGGTTTGTGTGGGCAATGGGTCAATTCGCAAGATTTCGGCATTAAGCAATATTTGGGTCAAATCTGACGTCATCAAAATGGTCCAAAAAGCTCGCTAACTCCTCAAATAACGCAAGTGAGGACCTCTAGTTTGTTTTGCACGTCTTAGAACAGCTGCCCGCATCGACTGATTCCATGAAAATCACTTTTCAATTTTGGTCAAAAATTAAAATTTCCCATAGGGAGCCCCCTGTGAGCATGTGCATTTCTTGTCAAACACATTTTATGCGATTTTATGACAGAAATGATAGAGTAAAATTCACTGACGAGGGTTTGAGTGTGGGCAATCGGTCATCTTGCAATTATTTGGCATTTAGCAATTATACTGTCGACCTAGACGTCATCAATTTTTGGTCAAAAACACTTTATGCGATTTTATAATAGAAATTGATAGAGTAAATTTCACTGAAGAAGGTTTGTGTGTGGGCAATGGGTCAATTCGCAAGATTTCGGTATTAAGCAATATTTGGGTCGACTCTGACGTCATCAAAATGGTCCAAAAGGCTCGCTAACTCCTCAAATAAAGCAAGTCAAGACCTCTAGTTTGTTTTGCACGTCTTAGAACAGCTGCCCGCATCGACTGATTCCATGAAAATCACTTTTCAATTTGGGTCAACAATTAAAATTTCCCATAGGGAGCCCCCTGTGAACATGTGCATTTCTTGTCAAAAACATTTTATGCGATTTTATGACAGAAATGATAGAGTAAAATTCACTGACGAGGGTTTGAGTGTGGGCAATGGGTCAATTCGCAATTATTTGGCATTTAGCAATTATACTGTCGACCTAGACGTCATCAATTTTTGGTCAAAAACACTTTATGCGATTTTATAATAGAAATTGATAGAGTAAATTTCACTGAAGAGGGTTTGTGTGTGGGCAATGGGTCAATTCGCAAGATTTCCGTATTAAGCAATATTTGGGTCGACTCTGACGTCATCAAAATGGCCCAAAAGGCTCGCTAACTCCTCAAATAACGCAAGTCAAGACCTCTAGTTTGTTTTGCACGTCTTAGAACAGCTGCCCGCATCGACTGAATCCATGAAAATCACTTTTCAATTTTGGTCAACAATTAAAATTTCCCATAGGGAACCCCCTGTGAACATGTGCATTTCTTGTCAAAAACATTTTATGCGATTTTATGACAGAAATGATAGAGTAAAATTCACTGACGAGGGTTTGAGTGTGGGCAATGGGTCAATTCGCAATTATTTGGCATTTAGCAATTATACTGTCGACCTAGACGTCATCAATTTTTGGTCAAAAACACTTTATGCGATTTTATAATAGAAATTGATAGAGTAAATTTCACTGAAGAGGGTTTGTTTGTGGGCAATGGGTCAATTTGCAATATTTTGGCATTTAAAGCAATATTTAGGTCGACTCTGACGTCATCAAAATGGTCCAAAAAGCTCGCAAGCTCCTCAACTAACGCAAGTCACGACCTCTAGTTTGTTTTGCACGTCTCAGAAGAACTCGCTGTCATGATTGATCCCATGAAAACCACTTTTCAATTTTGGTCAAAAACTAAAATTTCCCATAGGAAGCTCCCTGTGAGCATGCGCATTTTGGGTCAAAAACACTTTATGCGATTTTATAATAGAAATTGATAGAGTAAATTTCACTAAAGATGGTTTTTGTGTTGGCAATGGGTCAATTCGCAAGATTTCGGTATTAAGCAATATTTGGGTCGAATCTGACGTCTTCAAAATGCAAAAAGCTCGCTAACTCCTCAAACCACGCAAGTCACGACCTCTAGTTTGTTTAGCACGTCTCAAAAGAACTCGCTGTCATGATTGATCCCATGAAAACCACTTTTCAATTTTGGTCAAAAACGAAAATTTCCCATAGGAAGCTCCCTGTGAGCATGCGCATTTTGGGTCAAAAACACTTCATGCGATTTTATAATAGAAATTGATAGAGTAAATTTCACTAAAGATGGTTTTTGTGTTGGCAATGGGTCAATTCGCAAGATTTCGGTATTAAGCAATATTTGGGTCGACTCTGACGTCATCAAAATGGTCCAAAAGGCTCGCTAACTCCTCAAATAACGCAAGTCAGGACCTCTAGTTTGTTTTGCACGTCTCAGAACAGCTGCCCGCATGGACTGATTCCATGAAAATCACTTTTCAATTTTGGTCAAAAATAAAAATTTCCCATAGGGTACCCCCTGTGAGCATGCACATTTCTTGTCAAACACATTTCATGCGATTTTATGATAGAAATGATAGAGTAAAAATCACTGACGAGGGTTTGAGTGTGGGCAATGGGTCAATCCGCAATTATTTGGAATTTAGCAGTTATACTGTCGACCTAGACGTCATCAATTTTTGGTCAAAAACACTTTATGCGATCTTATAATAGAAATTGATAGAGTAAATTTCACTGAAGAGGGTTTGTGTGTGGGCAATGGGTCAATTCGCAATCATTTGGGATTTAGCAATTATACTGTCGACCTAGACGTCATCAATTTTTGGACAAAAACACTTTATGCGATTTTATAATAGAAATTGATAGAGTAAGTTTCTCTGAAGAGGGTTTGTGTGCCGGCAATGGGTAATTCGCAATATTTTGTCATTTAAAAGCAATATTTGGGTAAAATCTGACGTCATCAAAATGCAAAAAGCTCGCTAACTCCTCAAACCATGCAAGTCACTACCTCTAGTTTGTTTTGCACGTCTCAGAAGAACTCGCTGTCATGATTGATCCCATAAAAACCACTTTTCAATTTTGGTCAAAAACTAAAATTTCCCATAGGAAGCTCCCTGTGAGCATGCGTATTTTTGGTCAAAAACACTTTATGCGATTTATAATAGAAATTGATAGAGTAAATTTCACTGAATAGGGTTTGTGTGTCGGCAATGGGTCAATTCGCAAGATTTCGGTTTTAAGCAATATTTGGATCGACTCTGACGTCATCAAAATGGTCCAAAAGGCTCGCTAACTCCTCAAATAACGCAAGTCAGGACCTCTAGTTTGTTTTGCACGTCTCAAAACAGCTGCCCGCATGGACTGATTACGTGAAAATCACTTTTCAATTTTGATCAAAAACTAAAATTTCCCATAGTGAGCATGCGCATTTCTTGTCAAACACATTTTATGCGATTTTATGACTCTGACGTCATCAAAATGGCCCAAAAGGCGCGCTAACTCCTCAAATAACGCAAGTCAGGACCTATAGTTTGTTTTGCACGTCTCAGAACAGCTGCCCGCATGGACTGATTCCATGAAAATCACTTTTCAATTTTGGTCAAAAATTAAAATTTCCCATAGGGTACCCCCTGTGAGCATGCACATTTCTTGTCAAACACATTTTATGCGATTTTATGATAGAAATGATAGAGTAAAAATCACTGACGAGGGTTTGAGTGTGGGCAATGGGTCAATCCGCAATTATTTGGAATTTAGCAGTTATACTGTCGACCTAGACGTCATCAATTTTTGGTCAAAAACACTAAATGCGATCTTATAATAGAAATTGATAGAGTAAATTTCACTGAAGAGGGTTTGTGTGTGGGCAATGGGTCAATTTGCAATCATTTGGGATTTAGCAATTATACTGTCGACCTAGACGTCATCAATTTTTGGACAAAAACACTTTAGCCTATGCGATTTTATAAAAGAAATTGATAGAGTAAGTTTCTCTGAAGAGGGTTTGTGTGTGGGCAATGGGTCAATTCGCAATATTTTGTCATTTAAAAGCAATATTGGGTAAAATCTGACGTCATCAAAATGCAAAAAGCTCGCTAACTCCTCAAACCATGCAAGTCACTACCTCTAGTTTGTTTTGCACGTCTCAGAAGAACTCGCTGTCATGATTGATCCCATAAAAACCACTTTTCAATTTTGGTCAAAAACTAAAATTTCCCATAGGAAGCTCCCTGTGAGCATGGGTATTTTTGGTCAAAAACACTTTATGCGATTTATAATAGAAATTGATAGAGTAAATTTCACTGAATAGGGTTTGTGTGTCGGCAATGGGTCAATTCGCAAGATTTCGGTTTTAAGCAATATTTGGATCGACTCTGACGTCATCAAAATGGTCCAAAAGGCTCGCTAACTCCTCAAATAACGCAAGTCAGGACCTCTAGTTTGTTTTGCACGTCTCAAAACAGCTGCCCGCATGGACTGATTACGTGAAAATCACTTTTCAATTTTGATCAAAAACTAAAATTTCCCATAGGGTACCCCCTGTGAGCATGCGCATTTCTTGTCAAACACATTTTATGCGATTTTATGACTCTGACGTCATCAAAATGGCCCAAAAGGCGCGCTAACTCCTCAAATAACGCAAGTGAGGACCTTTAGTTTGTTTTGCACGTCCTAGAACAGCTGCCCGCATCGACTGATTCCATGAAAATCACTTTTCAATTTTGGTCAAAAATTAAAATTTCCCATAGGGAGCCCCCTGTGAGCATGCGCATTTCTTGTCAAATACATTTTATGCGATTTTATGATAGAAATGATAAAGTAAAATTCACTGACGAGGGTTTGAGTGTGGCCTATGGGTTTATTCGCAATTATTTAGCATTTAGCAATTATACTGTCGACCTAGACTTCATCAATTTTTGGTCAAAAACACTTTATGCGATCTTATAATAGAAATTGATAGAGTAAATTTCACTGAAGAGGGTTTGTTTGTGGGCAATGGGTCAATTCGCAATCATTTGGGATTTAGCAATTATACTGTCGACCTAGACGTCATCAATTTTTGGTCAAAAACACTTTATGCAATTTTATAATAGAAATTGATAGAGTAAATTTCACTGAAGAGGGTTTGAGTGTGGGCAATGGGTCAATTCGCAATCATTTGGGATTTAGCAATTATACTGTCGACCTAGACGTCATCAATTTTTGGTCAAAAACACTTTATGCAATTTTATAATAGAAATTGATAGAGTAAATTTCACTGAAGAGGGTTTGAGTGTGGGCAATGGGTCAATTCGCAATCATTTGGGATTTAGCAATTATACTGTCGACCTAGACGTCATCAATTTTTGGTCAAAAACACTTTATGCAATTTTATAATAGAAATTGATAGAGTAAATTTCACTGAAGAGGGTTTGTGTGTGGGCAATGGGTCATTTCGCAATATTTTGTCATTTAAAAGCAATATTTGGGTCAAATCTGACGTCATCAAAATGCAAAAAGCTCGCTAACTCCTCAAACCATGCAAGTCACGACCTCTAGTTTGTTTTGCACGTCTCAGAAGAACTCGCTGTAATGATTGATCCCATGAAAACCACTTTTCAATTTTGGTCAAAAACTAAAATTTCCCATAGGAAGCTCCTTGTGAGCATGCGCATTTTTGGTCAAAAACACTTTATGCTATTTATAATAGAAATTGATAGAGTAAATTTCACTGAATAGGGTTTGTGTGTGGGCAATGGGTCAATTCGCAAGATTTCGGTTTTAAGCAATAATTTGGATCGACTCTGACGTTTATCAAAATGGTCCAAAAGGCTCGCTAACTCCTCAAATAACGCAAGTCAGGACCTCTAGTTTGTTTTGCACGTCTCAAAACAGCTGCCCGCATAAACTGGTAACGTGAAAGTCACTTTTCAATTTTGGTCAAAAATTAAAATTTCCCATAGGGAGCCCCCTGTGAGCATGCGCATTTCTTGTCAAACACATTTTATGCGATTTTATGATAGAAATGATAGAGTAAAATTCACTGACCGAGGGTTTGAGTGTGGCCTATGGGTCAATTCGCAATTATTTAGCATTTTAGCAATTATACTGTCGACCTAGACGTCATCAATTTTTGGTCAAAAACACTTTATGCGATTTTATAATAGAAATTGATGGAGTTAAATTCACTGAAGAGGGTTTGTGTGTGGGCAACGGGTCAATTCGCAAGATTTCGGTAATAAGCAATATTTGGGTCGAATCTAACTTCATCAAAATGCAAAAAGCTCGCTAACTCCTCAACTAACGCAAGTCACGACCTGTAGTTTGTTTTGCACGTCTCAGAAGAACTCGCTGTATTGATTGATCCCATGAAAACCACTTTTCAATTTTGGTCAAAAACGAAAATTTCCCATAGGAAGCTCCCTGTGAGCATGCGCATTTTTGGTCAAAAACACTTTATGCGATTTTATAATAGAAATTGATAGAGTAAATTTTACTGAATAGGGTGTGTGTGTGGGCAATGGGTCAATTCGCAAGATTTCGGTTTTAAGCAATATTTGGATCGACTCTGACGTCATCAAAATGGTCCAAAACGCTTGCTAACTCCTCAAATAACGCAAGTCAGGACGTCTAGTTTGTTTTGCACGTCTCAA
This sequence comes from Marthasterias glacialis, assembly GCA_911728455.2. Lineage (NCBI taxonomy): Eukaryota > Metazoa > Echinodermata > Asteroidea > Forcipulatida > Asteriidae > Marthasterias > Marthasterias glacialis. The sequence goes on from OU452225.1 coordinate 18,845,602, forward strand.
AACAGCTGCCCGCATGGACTGATTACGTGAAAATCACTTTTCAATTTTGGTCAAAAATTTAAATTTCCCATAGGGAGCCCCCTGTGAGCATGCGCATTTTGGGTCAAACACATTTTATGCGATTTTATGACTCCGACGTCATCAAAATGGCCCAAAAGGCTCGCTAACTCCTCAAATAACGCAAGTGAGGACCTTTAGTTTGTTTTGCACGTCCTAGAACAGCTGCCCGCATGGACTGATTTCATGAAAATCACTTTTCAATTTTGGTCAAAAATTAAAATTTCCCATAGGGAGCCCCCTGTGAGCATGCGCATTTCTTGTCAAATACATTTTATGCGATTTTATGATAGAAATGATAAAGTAAAATTCACTGACGAGGGTTTGAGTGTGGCCTATGGGTTTATTCGCAATTATTTAGCATTTAGCAATTATACTGTCGACCTAGACTTCATCAATTTTTGGTCAAAAACACTTTATGCGATCTTATAATAGAAATTGATAGAGTAAATTTCACTGAAGAGGGTTTGTGTGTGGGCAATGGGTCATTTCGCAATATTTTGTCATTTAAAAGCAATATTTGGGTCAAATCTGACGTCATCAAAATGCAAAAAGCTCGCTAACTCCTCAAACCATGCAAGTCACGACCTCTAGTTTGTTTTGCACGTCTCAGAAGAACTCGCTGTAATGATTGATCCCATGAAAACCACTTTTCAATTTTGGTCAAAAACTAAAATTTCCCATAGGAAGCTCCTTGTGAGCATGCGCATTTTTGGTCAAAAACACTTTATGCTATTTATAATAGAAATTGATAGAGTAAATTTCACTGAATAGGGTTTGTGTGTGGGCAATGGGTCAATTCGCAAGATTTCGGTTTTAAGCAATAATTTGGATCGACTCTGACGTTTATCAAAATGGTCCAAAAGGCTCGCTAACTCCTCAAATAACGCAAGTCAGGACCTCTAGTTTGTTTTGCACGTCTCAAAACAGCTGCCCGCATAAACTGGTAACGTGAAAGTCACTTTTCAATTTTGGTCCAAACTTAAAATTTCCCATAAGGAGCCCCCTGTGAGCATGCGCATTTCTTGTCAAACACATTTTATGCGATTTTATGATAGAAATGATAGAGTAAAATTCACTGACCGAGGGTTTGAGTGTGGCCTATGGGTCAATTCGCAATTATTTAGCATTTTAGCAATTATACTGTCGACCTAGACGTCATCAATTTTTGGTCAAAAACACTTTATGCGATTTTATAATAGAAATTGATGGAGTAAAATTCACTGAAGAGGGTTTGTGTGTGGGCAACGGGTCAATTCGCAAGATTTCGGTAATAAGCAATATTTGGGTCGAATCTAACGTCATCAAAATGCAAAAAGCTCGCTAACTCCTCAACTAACGCAAGTCACGACCTGTAGTTTGTTTTGCACGTCTCAGAAGAACTCGCTGTATTGATTGATCCCATGAAAACCACTTTTCAATTTTGGTCAAAAACGAAAATTTCCCATAGGAAGCTCCCTGTGAGCATGCGCATTTTTGGTCAAAAACACTTTATGCGATTTTATAATAGAAATTGATAGAGTAAATTTTACTGAATAGGGTGTGTGTGTGGGCAATGGGTCAATTCGCAAGATTTCGGTTTTAAGCAATATTTGGATCGACTCTGACGTCATCAAAATGGTCCAAAACGCTTGCTAACTCCTCAAATAACGCAAGTCAGGACGTCTAGTTTGTTTTGCACGTCTCAAAACAGCTGCCCGCTTGGACTGATTACGTGAAAATCACTTTTCAATTTTGGTCAAAAATTTAAATTTCCCATAGGGAGCCCCCTGTGAGCATGCGCATTTCTTGTCAAACACATTTTATGCGATTTTATGACTCCGACGTCATCAAAATGGCCCAAAAGGCTCGCTAACTCCTCAAATAACGCAAGTCAGGACCTTTAGTTTGTTTTGCACGTCCTAGAACAGCTGCCCGCATGGACTGATTTCATGAAAATCACTTTTCAATTTTGGTCAAAAATTAAAATTTCCCAAGGGGAGCCCCCTGTGAGCATGCACATTTTTAGTCGAAAACTTTTTATTCGATTTTATGATAGAAATTGATAAAATACATATCGCTAAAGAGGGTTTGTGTGTGCAATCGGTCCATTCGCAAGATGTTGGCTTTTAGCAATATTTAGGTCGACCCTAGCGTCATGAAAAAGACCCCAAAAAGCTCACTAACTCTTCAAATAACGGAAGTGATTACCTCAAGTTTATTTTGCACGTCTCAGAAGAGCTGTCCTCATCGTCTGATTCCAGGAAAACCACTTTTCGAGCTCCCTGTGAGCATGCGCATTTTTAGTCAAAAACATTTTATGCGATTTTATATTAGAAACTTTATAGAGTAGATATCACTGATGAGTGTTTATGTGTGGGCAGTGGGTCAATTCGCAATATTTTGGTTAAGCAATATTTAGGTCGACTCTCACGTCATCAAAATGGTCTAAAAAGTTTGCAAGCTCCTAAAATAACGCAAGTGACGACCTCGTGTTTGTTTTGCATGTCTCAGAAGAGCTGCCCGCATGGACTGATTCCATGAAAACCACTTTTCAATTTTGGTCAAAATTACAATTTCCCATAAGAAGTTCCCTGTGAGCATGCGCATTTTTGGTAAAAAACATTGTATGTGATTTCATAATAGAAATTGATAGAGTAGATTTCACTTAAGAGGGTTTGTGTGTGTGCAATCGGTCAATTCGCAATATTTTGGCATTTAGCAATATTTAGGTCGACTCTGACGTCACCAAAATGGCACAAAAAGCTCGCTAACTCCGAAAAATAGGGGAAGTGAGGACATTTAGTTTGTTTTGCACGTCTAAGAAGAGCTGCCCGCATGGATTAATTCCATGAAAACCACTTTTCAATTTTGGTCAAAAATCAAAATGCGCATGTGAGTATGCGCATTTTGGTCAAACACATTTTGTGCGATTTTATAATAGAAATTGATAGAGTAGGTATCACTGAAGAGGGTTTGTGTGTGTCAATGGGTCAATTAGCAAGATTTCGGTTTGAAGCAATAATTAGGTCGACTATGACGTCATCAAAATGGCCCAAAAAGCTCGTTAACTTATCAACTAACGCAATTGACGACCTCTACTTTGTTTTGCACGTCTCTGATTCCATGAAAACCACTTTCAATTTTGGTCAAAAATTAAAATTGCCCACAGGGAGCTCCTGTGAGCATGCGCATTTTCGGTCAAAAACATTTTATGCGATTTTATGATAGAAATTGATAGAGTAGATATCACTGAAGAGGGTTTGTGTGTGTGTGTAATGGGTCAATTCGCAAGATTTTGGCATTTAGCAATATTTAGGCATTTAGCAATATTTACGTCGACTCTGACGTCATCAAAATGGCCCAAAAAGCTCGCTAACTCCTCAAATAACGCAAGTGAGGACCTCTAGTTTGTTTTGCGCGTTTCAGAAGACCTTTTTTCAATTTTTGTCAAAAATTAAAAGTTCCCACAGGGAGCCCTCTGTGAGCATGCGCATTTTTGGTCAAAATAATTTTATGCGATTTTATGATTGAAATTGTTGATAGAGTAGATATCATTTAAAACCCTGCGACGCCATTGACGCTAGAATTACGGCGCTGCCCTGACGTACTATTTTGTATAGTACCCTACATACACGCGCGTCATGTTTCCAATATTTATTCAAATGCTTTTCTTGACATATAACCATCTTCTAGAGGTTTCTCCCTCGCTATGTATTCATTTTCAGGCCATTCCAAAAGGTGATTGACAGCTCCTTATCAGAAAACAACCCTGACGCTAAGCCCCGCCTTTGACACCACGCCCCAATCCCCAACCCCTATTAAATTTCAATTATTTACTTTTAGCAAAAGAAATGTTAATTAAATTTCACACTGAAACAAAATTCTAGATTGTCCAATATTGTATTTTCTTTCACAAGGCCTCCGCCACAAAATGAAATACTTAGAAATGAAACAGCCTCTTCCCCCAGATTAGCTTTCCTCTTTTGGAAAAGACCGCGTTTACAAAAGGAGGATCACATCCTGCAAGGGTGATAAAACGGCAATCAACAGCAAGTGTAAACGCAAGAGCGATCTTGATCTGATCCTCCTTTTGGATTCCCCCTCATCTACTCTGTTTTCTTGGGACCACAATGCCTCATTGATAAGACGTATCCGTGGCCAACATACGTTTGCTGTAAATTGTTTTCCACTCCCCAATGAACCGTGCAAAAACCACCCAGGTTAGCTTTACTCTTTTGGAAATAAAAAACCCTAAGTAGTAAACACCCAGTTTTGTCCACCCTCTTCATGGAACATTACGCGCTGGATTCAAAGCCCGCTTTTGCACTACACCCCCCCCCCCCGCCCCAACTTCAACCCCAAACACACACCCAACCACAACTAACAGTCGACTGGTGTTTGATCACAACTTATTCCTAGAAAATATTATCTAAAACCTCCAGGCCTCAAGCATTGAGGAAGGAAAAGACCGTAAGTGTACCCACCCAGACATCAAAGGCTGATGAACTTTTCAGTATCAAACGAACAACACTAACAACGCCTAACAACACTAACAACGCCTTCCCCCCCCCCCCCCCCCACCATCCCCAGCCCCAATACAGACTTTGGGTTGGTTCAAAAGGACACACTAGATGTCAGGCCAGACATCAACCAAGCGTATGACATCATTCATTGATGCTGCGGCAGGCCATTATCAAACCACACATCTGGCCTCGTGACACAGCGCAATAAACAACAAGGCCGTATTGCTTATCACAGGGGTTGAAATGGACTCCCCTGAGGCATGACTAGATGATGGAATGTATTGGCAGAGTGCCTGGGCCGATTTTAACGGGGGATACCTTGTTTTGAAGGGAATTGACTGCTTGAGGAATACATGGAGTTTCAAAATTATTCAAATTTAATTAAACAAGTTATTCAAAAAACACTAAAAACCGACTGTCAAAAATAGTCTCCTGTGCCAACGGAGAGGGTTTGTTTGTTGGCAATGGGTCAATTCGAAATATTTTGGCAATAGCAATAGTTAGGTCGACTCTGACGTCATCAAAATGGCCGAAAAAACTCGCTAGGTCCTCAAATAATGCAAGTGGGGACCTCTAGTTTGTTTTGCACGTCTGAGAAGACCTGCCTACATCGACTGATTCGATAAAAACCTTTTTTAAATTTTAGTCAAAAATTCTAATTTCCCACAGGGAGTCCCCCTGTGAGCATGCGCATTTTTTGTCAAAAAATGTATATGCTATTTTTGTGATAGAAAATAATAGAGTACATATCACTGAATTGGGTTAGTTAGTGGGGAAGGGGTCAATTCGCAATATTTCGCCAAATATCAATATTTAAGTCAACTTTTACGTCATCAAATTGCCGAAAAAGCTCGCTAGCTCCTTAAATAATACAAGTGGGGGTTTCTCGTTTATTTTGCAAGTCTCAGAAGGGCTAACCATTTGATTTGATTCCACCTAAACCTCTTTTAATGTTGGTTTGAATCAGTTTTTCTAGTTTTGTAAATAATACTACTTAACTCTATCACAAGACGGGGCTTTTTGGGAAGCACGGGGACGGGGGATGGGCAAATAGTGTCCCCTTCTCCGTATTCTTATACTCTTTTTTCTAAAACTTCCCCAAAATGTATATTTTACTGCGTTGACGTGTAACATTTTTTTAAATCATCAATAGAGAGCGGTTTTGACTGTTTTGGGCATATTTCTTGTCCAAAATCGTGTTTCTCTAAAATTTCTGAATTTGTTTTCAAAATGTTTTGGTACTTGACAAACTTGAGCATTTTTAACATGATCAATACATTTAAACCTAATTTAATCGACTCTAATCACCGAAGGGGGCGCTGTAATCCAATAACTTATCCCTAATTGCATTTGTGCAGCAACAGTTTGTGCCCAAAACTCTTCAATATTTTCCTAACTAACGAAGATTCAGACTACCGGTGAAAACTGGTGGCATCAGTGGAAATGCACTCTTTCACCATTTCATGTTTTCGTTTTTTAGTTTTGTGGGCAAAATCTTGAGCCGAAAATTGTCGATATTTTCCGAACTAACTGTTATGCCGTGTTCAAGTGAGATTCTGTGGCGTCAGTTGAGGTGCCCGCTTCGCCTGGTGGCGTCAATTCGAATCGGATAGTTCGATAACAAATCTAAAATTTCAACCTGGAGGCGAGGGGAGGGGTAGGTTGACTTTTTATATTTTGGGGCCAAAAATCAAAATTTAAATTTGTGTCGAATTTTCAATTACCACTATTAATATTGATAGTAATAATAATAATTTGTATTGCGCGAGTCCCTGAAAATTATCAAACGCACATAAATAAAAGTATTAAATAACAAGAACAAGCAGCTCAAGCAACTCTATGTTAGACAGGGTTATGCAAGACGCAATTAAATCATGATAATAGACAGAAAACATTTTACCTGCAATTAACTCCAATTGTCCCGCATCTGAAAATCAAACTTTTTACGGCCATGCGGCATCTGTAGCCTGAGCAAGCCCAGACGCTCCGAGTGCTCTTCATAAGCATCTTCAATGGGACTTCAGTACACGAAGCTGCCAGGGAGTAAAAACATCAGTTAGCTACGGCCATATTTAACCCACTGGGTTGTTGCATGGGTTGTTTGTTTCTCTGTTTGTTTGTTGGCTTGTTTGTTTGTTTTGTTTTGTTTTGTTTGTTTGTTTGTTTGTTTGTTTGTTTGTTTGTTTGTTTGTTTGTTTGTCGTGGCACTAGCCTAGAATCGAACCAGGGCTCCAGTGCTTCGAGCAGCTACAAAAGTCAACAACTTCGCTGGATCCAGGAGGTTAAAATTTCGTCCACTCTGTCTTTAAGGTCAATAACACACCCTGCAAGCCCAAAGCCATTACAAATCACTGTGGGGGTGAATTGGAGTGCTAGTCAAGACTTAGACTTGTGTTATGTAAGATCTACGTGCCGCACAACCTGTTTTCACAAATTGCATACTGCCTTGTGCCAAGGATCCTTAGCCACAAGGTCAATCAATTACTACACTGAGACAGGTGGCTGCTGTGTTTCAACACTCCTTACTCTGCAGTGGTTAGGGTCTCGGCCGTCTGTTGGCAAAAGGGTGTATCTCATACTTACAACTTTTTTTGAGATTTTTTGCTTTTAAGCAAATTTGAGGGCGCTCTTTCCAATTATTCAAGTTTCAATTCCAAGCGAGTTATCATTTAGAAGATAGCATGTGCTATCTTTGGCATTTTTTCCAAGTAATGGTATAGTTTGTCTGGCACAATGGCGTATGTTCTAGATACACCCTCTATAAATTTAAATTAATAAGTGTATCTATTATTTACATAAAAAATGTTTGCCAAAAAAATAGCGCTGGTCTTTTTTCAGATTGATTTACCAAAAAAGTGTATGTCCGGATATACCGTTTTGCCAAAACAATTGTCTAAATAGAAAACACGTTCAGAGAAGCTAACTACCATTTTGCATTCATTTGCCAGGAAGTAACTTGGTCCGATTCCCTCGTGTTAATTTGCAAAATGGTGTAACTATAAGATACACCTTTTTGCCAGAAAAGAAACACTGCTGTATTAAAACATTGAAGGCTGTGTTAAGCCATTTTACCAAGCAAAAACATATTCAGAAGAATTAATCTGGCAGAAAGACGTAACTTTTTTTAAATGAGAATTACTGAAAAAATAAAATACATCAAATCTCAAGATTAACAACATGAAACAAGGGATTTATCATGTGTCTTTGCTCTAAAATTTGGCACTATTTGAACAATGATGGAAAAGTTACGAGAGTTTAAAAGTTTAGAATCAGTTTTCTCAACTTGCACTTTTTATAGATACACCCTTTTGCCAAAACAGGGCCGGTCTGGCCAATGGGAGTCAACAGGCTTGTGGGGTATACCGGGTTGAGGATTACATGGAATCTTGGCCTTATTGGCCCATTAAAAAAAATTATGACCATATTTGGTAACAATTGGATTATTTTTTGTCTCTCGGATGCTGCGAGGGTTTTTAACCGAGTTACAGTGCATCGTGTCATTGTCTTTGCCATCGCTTATAAACAACTATTGTAAATAATATCTAATTTACATGAGTTGTAGCTATTGGTGCATGCCATGGTGTTTTCATAACTTACTAATTACTACTTTGTAGTAACGAATTACTAATTCGTAACAGCGAATTACTAATTCATAATAACCAATTACTAAATTCATAACAACGAATTACTAATTAGTAATTAAAAATTATTTAATTCATATTAACGAATTATTCTTAATAACAGATTACTGATTCGTAATAACGGACTATTTTTTTCGCTGGTAATAATTATACGCTTCTATTGAACGACTGGATTTTTGTAGGAAACAGCATGACAAAACATGTCAGCACATTAATGTTTACGAAACAGTGTCTCCAGAGTAACGATTACCGACAATGACAAGTGCATTTTAGGCATTTACAGTACAGAGAATACTATTTAAAACAAATGAGTAATGACCTCATCAATGCGAAGATGTTTGCAACCATTTGGGATTTATGCAAATTACGACGTCCTAAATCAAGGGATAGTTTGTACAAGATGAAGTGTACGCTGTTTTTTGTTTTGTTTTGTTTGTTTGTTTGTTTTTTGGTAACAATAAAATTTATATTGGAATTGTTTGAATGGCACCTTGGATTGGGGAGGTTGCAATAACGAGGGCCTGCATTGGGTGGCCTTTCACGGCATCAGTGACAAGAAATTTTGTTTCATTAGTGTTTGAGTAGTGTACATGTGGGTTATATATTACTGTTGTTTGTTTTAGTTTGAACACTATAGTTTAAATTTCTTAAGACTTTTTATGCGAATACGAGTGCCGTATGACATCCGATCTTCAATAAATTAGAATCGAATCTTATCCTGGTATTATCCTAGCGCAAGGACATTGCTCTCATGGTTTAAGAAAGAACACTGATCATTGAACAAAAATATTTAGGATCAAACGGCCCTGTGGAATTTACGAAATAACACATAAGAAACGGTTAAAATTCAGTGAATTCGGGCGATTCATTACGTAATACATACCATAACGAAACGACTCAGTTTTCTTGGTCGACCCGGACTCAAGGGACCCGGAAGTAAAGCGCTTGCACCAGTTAGAAGCCCGGAGTGTGTGCCGTCTCCCTGCTGCAGTCTCCCCGCTGCCACCTCCCGGGCGACCGCACCCAAATATCGTCTCGTTCAAGTTACTCTCGGCATGCAGTCCTCGATGCGGCAGTTCAGGTCTGGGAAGCCCCGGTCGGTATGCCGTTTCGACATACTATCGCGTGTTAAGACGAGGCCAGAGTTGACCAATACCGTACTTTCCTTCTCTTCTCCTCGGTCATTTGGCGCTTGATGTGCTGCTGTGCCGCCACTGGCCACACTGTATCTTTCTGCTGTTGTTGCAGGTCTTGCCGTGCACACGAGTATGTCCATTGACCTACAAGATGTTGCTGGCCACCTCCTTTCAGTTTGCCAAGCAAGATGCTCGTTTTAGGTCTCCAAACGCATCATCATTTGTCCTGCAATCCTTTCTTATCGAGTATCACCGTGGTCCTATCATTTTTCAACAATAATTCGTTTAGTTTTCCTATTTTCCGCCATGAGTCTAAATAAAACTGCTGTTTAACAACCACACACATACACATCAAATCAATCCAAGCGTGACCATATAACAAACATATTAGCTGAAACATATAAGAATAGGCGCTCGGTCAGCCCTTCACAAAGCATGACAAAGGATAACGGATTTCGTATTCAATTAACTGCAAAATGGCATGCTGCAAAATTGGCTAAATTCAGATGTAACACGGAAATTTGGTATGTTGCTCTGGTGTCATATAGCGTCCTCAATAGGCAAGCATTTTCTTGTTTAAGATTGGAAAACAAGTGCATCACAAAACTGAACTCGACTTATGATCCCCTCTAATACTGCCGCTGTGGTTTTGTGTCACATCAGAAAACAGTCAGTAATTCTTCAAGTTTCCCCCTAATTCGTTTGGCATATTTTCATATGTAGGGATAATCTTGCTGTTCAAAAAAATTAAACAAAATAAAGTTTATGTACAACCCAGAATTTCGCTACTAAAACATAAGGTAAAACCCTCAACCTCTCGGCAAAACATTTTCCAATATTTTAGATGTTTCTAAAAAAACTGGCCTCTTATCATACGTTTTACATTCCTAATAGTAGACTGCTTAATTTGTGTTTATAGCAATTTTAAGATTTAAAGCAAGTTTGGTTAGCTTGCACATCATTGACTTCGTAAAAGCTGTGTAATTAATGTTCTTTCTTAGACGTCCCAATTGAGATTTGGGGGGGGGGGGGGAACTCATTTTTGTTTGGTATTAGCAGAATGATTCCTATGATAAATTTGTGGTGTGCCTGTCACGATTTCCATGTTCATGCATCTTCTACACGGCCTCCATGGTTTAGAGGTGACACCCATAATGCACAACATGTACAGTGTTTCACAGACGAAAGTCTGAACTGTGCCACTTTCATGTCAAATGTTTTGGATTTGCGGGTCAGGATGACCGCGGGATGGGTCAAGAACACAATTAGTGGATAGACTGTAGTAATAATATAATCAGTTGACGCAATTCACTTGACGTCATCGTCACAGTAATCTCTGTTGCGCCATTTTGAAGGTCAGTGTTACAGTGTGTTAGTGTAGCGCGCGTATGAAAGGCAGCGCGGCGTTCACACGTAGTATACCTTTTGACTTCTATAACGTGGTGAGCGTGGCACGGTCGCCGCATGTGATGTGCGTTCAAAGTGTCAATCAATAAGGGAGGTTTAGCTGCACGTTCCGTGAGACAAAACGTTAACGTGAACGCAGTTTGTGCTGCTGCCAGATGACGTCATCACTTTTAGCGCATTCCAGCTCGCGTATGGTCGACTGTTCGTACGTATTGACGTGAAAATGGTTAGTTTGATATGCTAGCGTATTTATTTACGTGACGTCCGCGAAAAATGATTCACACGCTCACGTTGACGTTCAGGTAAATAGGTGTAGCTAAACCTCCCTAATATGATGAAACTGTTTAAGAGCGACCGTGTCCAAATGAATGGCTTCGGCAGCGGCTACGGCCGGAACGCCGAGGAATCCTATTCTTCAACGTTGCCGTTGCAGCCAGCGGCTATACCCGTAGCCGAAGCCGCTTGATTCGGACACGGCCAGAGTCTAGTTTGTTATTACCCGAACTTCAATCCATTTTCTTTTACAAACTTACCAAATGATTTGAACGGTGTTTAGTATATCCGTCCATATTTTATGCAATCACCTGACAAATTTAACATTTTTTAACTACGAATGTGGCACGGTTTTAACAGGTTCCTTTTCAAAACTGTTTTAAGTTTTAAGATACTTTTATGTAGGTTTTGTTCAAAAAGTTGTTTTGCAATTAATTAGGTTAATTAATCAAATCTGTGTATATTTTCAAAACCTATTTTCTGAAAAATGATACTGAAGCTGCAATCAGTGTTGAGTAAAAAAGTGTTACAAAATTTGTGTGCATTTGTCTTCAAGAAGTAGAACATTTCTTTAATTTGTATATTTATGGAATCAACTACAACAAAGTTTAATTTCTATTTTAATAGTAATTAATAATTTGGGATGGACGTAATCATTCTTACAGTTGAGAAGCTGAGATGGGGAGGACTATTCGGCTACCTGTTCAAGCCACAAGCATGCAAGGGTGCTTTTTGTAAAACATGTTCATGTAAATCAAACAATCTCAGGTGATTTCATAAAATGCACGAACTCACAAGAGATCCAACTACATGTATACAAAGAAGTATTAATATAAGATGCGGCTTGTCTGTCCTTTGCCGAGCGGTCTATAGCACACCGACTCAAGTTCTGGTGTTCTGATCGGCGCAGTGTGGGCTTGATGAGTCGCGGTCTTGACGCTTGTGTCCTCAAACAAGACATTTAACCATTACTGCTTTATTTTTCGGATTGGAAGTAAAGCTGTAGGTCCTGTGTGTTGTGTAATTCATGTAAATATTCCAGTTACACTTATCGATAAGAGAAGTGGTTTGCCCTGGTATTTCTGGCTGCAGATTGTGATGCAGTGCCGTGTAAATCCTAACAAGGTGCAGCTCCCAACGTCAAAAAGGTCTCATAATTCATGAAGAGCACTTGGAATCCTGTGGCAAGGGGTTTGCCGTGGTATTTCTGGCATGGTAAGCTGCAGATTGTGCAGCAGCGCCTTGCAAACCCGTCCAAGGTGCTCCCAGCGTCAAAAAGGTCTCATACTTCAAACTTAGCACGCCCGTCTTAAAACATGAAGAGCACTTGGAATCCTGTGGCAAATGAGCTTTATAAATGACTGATATTCTACCCATTAAAATGCAGAACATGGTTTTAGTTGAGACAGTTCGTTAATTAATGAGAAATGCTGCTTTGTTGTTGTTGATAAAACAAGTTTATTTGTATTCAAACAGGACGGAATATTCTTATTAGTTTTTATATACACGTCACATTGTAGAATAAATTACAAAATAAATTTAAAACATATCGATAAAGAAGTTTGTAATCTCAATAACAATATTTCCATTCAGTACAATTATTGAAGGAGATCAATAGTAAGGCATTTTTATTAATTGGAATTTTTATGGACGGATCGCACAAAGGCCAAACTCATAAACCTAACCCCCAACGCTATGTTGCATTTAAACAAATGATAAATTACGGACGGATATAAAAAGGGCAAACTTTTAACCCTATCCACAACCCTAACCCTAATGTCCAAACCCCAAGCATGTGCTAATACATTAATTGAAATGTTTATGGACGATTCGAACAAAAGACAATTTCATAACCCTAACCCTAACACAACCCTACCTCCGACCCTGTTATGGTAACACAAGTTGATGGAGTCAGAAATTACGGACAGAAGTTACACACCATGTTAAAAGGCATTTTGTGAATTATTGCAATTGAGGTATTCTTTGCAATTGGAAGTATAAAATAAAACTACTCATTAATTAACACACTCATCTGAGGAGGAAGACGATAAAATACAGTTGATTTTACATGAACATTTTTCGTTTTAAGGTTTTTTCCCCGAAGAAATTTAAAATGTCAGGGACAAGTATATTGGGAGGCACATGTTGATTGATTCAATTCATACAAAGTGAAATATTAATGCTACCATGCACAACTAGAAAATTTATTTACACAATACGTTTTTATGTTATTTTACAATTTGTACATCTGACCGTTGGTAAAGCTGAAAGTCCCTCTACAATACGGAAATGTCTGGTTTCGTTTTTTTTAATTATTTTTTAAATTACATGTATTAAACTTATTCCTTTTTTTGTGCAACACACTGGATGGCAGCAAAGTTTGGGTTCCTTTGCATTCAAGTTTGAATTTTTGTTGCCAAATTTAGTATAATGTTGTTTGTGTGTTCTCGATCATGCACTGATAAGTGTTTAATAAGTACTGAATACTCAGTACTTTCCGGATTATTTATCAATGATGAAATTTTAGCATCCACTTTGTTTGAGATAGCTCGTCTCACTATTACAAATGTAACAAAAACCTTAAGTTGAGAATTAAAATGCAATTGGAAGGTTACTTCCGTGGTATGTATTGCCGCATTTCAAACAAAACCATTGACAAACAAGAACCGTGTCAAACTTTGCTCTGAATGAGGCAGGCAATTCAATCTATGTGATTTTGACTGAATGGGTTCCGTCATAGAAGGAAATCTTACCAGGCAGGTGAAAGTTTAACTACTGGGCCAGAACTGGTGGCAACCGTCCTCCAGAGGGCGGTCTCTGCACAGCCATCTGCTCCGCTTCCATCAGCTGCGTCCGTAGCTTACGTATCTCGCTGCGTTGCATGTCGATGATGCGTACGTTCTCGTCGTGCTTACCCTCGCGGCTGGACAGGCTGACGTTGGTGGAGAAGGCAGACTCGGCTTGCTGTTCAAGGTTCTTGTTCTTCTTGTTGATTCCAAGGGCGGCCTCTAGATCATGGACCTGGGTCCGGGCGATCTTCAGCTCACGGCGGAGATCGTTGATTTCTTTGATCAGGGACACATTTTCCTGTGGAAAGAAGGAAAACAGATTCAACAAGATTCAACATAAACTAGGCCCATGGCTGAAAGGTCCCAGAGCAAGACAAATTTAAGACCTGAAAGTTGAGTAATAAAAAAAAAGTTCAGCGAGAAAATCCCAACTGAAAAATGAATTAATTGAGGTTTGATGTTCGGGGTCTATTCCAAAGATTTCTACTTGAACGCTGCTAACCGTAATTAGCACATCACTGCTAACCATAAGCACGGGGAAAAAGCATGCTATTCTTTCAGTGCTTACTGTAAGCAAATGAATGATGTAACAGTGCAAATCCATGGTGAAGGCGCAAGTTGGCTGCCAAACTTAATTGCTAACCAGGGAAAAGCACTGCTCAAAAGTAAGCAGTAATTTTTTGAAGAACGCACAAAAATTTGCTGTTAAGCAGCACTTTTTAATAAGCCCCAGAGGGGAAAACGAAAGAAAACGAAAAAACCTAAAACAAAAGGTCTGTCCATCAGCACTGAAGTGTGCTCATTGCCTGGTTTATATTTCAAATTTGTATGCACTATCCACAACCTACTGTGCTTATTTTGCAAAACGGAAACATGATTTTCGGGTTTTGTAAACGACTCCAGCTCAACCTTGGTAAACTGACTGTAAATGCTTCCATTCTTTGCACAAATCAAGATATTTGTAATAAAACCAACCTATGAAAATGTCAGCTCATTTCGTTGTTTTATTTGTGAGGAAACGGTAAGAATTTTTGTGTGCCTTCACTGAGACGAAAACTAATTTTGGATCTTATTTCATGAATTATTTTAAAAAAAAAACATAACACTTCAGGCTGAAATATTTCAAGGAAAGTTTTCTACCATCATTATCTTCATACCGTGTAAGGTGCATGTAAATCTGTGAAAAAAATATGTTTTTCTTTCTTACCAATGTTGGGCTGGGGCTTTAATGGTTGAAGACAAAGAACATGAACTAAAAACGAAATGTATTTTCAGGCACTGTGTCAGGTCTTGGTCTTGTGACCAGAGAATGAGACTCAGACCAAAGTCAAACCTAAAGGCCATGTCACACTGGGCAATTTGTACAGGCAACTTGGAGGCAACCAACTGCGCTGCATGCACAAGGAACACTTCGGCCGCACACCATACATTCTTCTCGCAGTTACTCACTATCCTCAAGAAAACAATGAGAAAACTGAAACATGAATGAATGTTCTTCTTGGAGATTGCCTGGAACTGGTTGCCTGTAAATTGCCTCGTGTAGCATGGCCTTAAGATCGACCAGACCAATTCCCAAGATCAAGACATTCACTGATACATGCATTGATTTAAAAACAGATAATGAGAGAATAGCTTTCCCTGCACACTTTTCTACATGGAAGGTTTGGGAGAATCTTACCTGCATAATCCTGACATTATCTGCTCTGTGAATCTCGGTATCCTTGGCAAGCTTCTTGCGTAGCGAGGCAACGCTCTGCTCAAGGTGTTTACGTTGTCTGCTGTACTCTCGCTGTATGTCAGCGTCAACGCTGGCAGATTCAATCTACAATGAAATTCAGGCAAAGGAAAAACATCACAATATGCTCCAGGAGTTTTTAGATAAAGAAGAAGTTATTTCACAACAGACTGAAGTGTTTTTGAATATTTTACAATACTTAAGAAAAACAAAACAAAAAGGGACGATTTTGAGGCTAACGAACAATTTGACTCAATAATAATATTAAAACTAATATTATCAATAATAATAAAGAATTTTTTGAATGTTTTAAAATACTTAACAAAAAGAAAACAAAAAGGAGAAATTTACACTTTGGGTGTATATTTTACTTTATTTGTCACAGGAAAGTTCAACTGATTCAACCATTACTTACTGTATCATCCTGGACGTGTTTAGCATACAACTGTTTGATGCATTCCTTTAGTTTCTTGGGTTCCTGAATGTATGCCACACAGTTGTGAAGATCAGTCTTGAAACGGCGGCAGACTGCCTCAGTGTCTCTGACCTGGAAAGTTCATTTAAGATAAAGCTTAAGAATTGAGCTCATATTGAAATAAAGAAAGCAAAACATTTTCTCAATGATGGGAAGAACTTATTGTGAGGCGTCTTATCTTACCTCAACTCAAAATGTTTCTCCGCCCAACTCATTTTTGAGCGACCGATGCATTTATTGCCAGGGCCTATCTTTTGTTCTGAATCAGTGCTGTCTTCAAGGGTAAATAAGAGGACAACTTTCCTGCATAGTTTCCTCAGTGATTGAGGAGTTTAGATGTCCCTCTTACCTTCTGTCTCTCCAAATGCATCTCCTTCTCGGTTGCTTTCAGCTTCAACCTCAGCTCGGTGATGTTCAACTCCAGCTGTGTGTTCTGTTTGTGGAATCTCTCCAACTCGCTCTCCATCTGTTCAGGGTCAAGAAAGAAATTGTCATTCTATAATCAGACTTGAGGCTTTGCATAGTGGAGACCAAAGAACATTAAATGAGGTTTATGTTTATCTTTTGTTTCTACTTTGGGTATTGTTTGTAGTTACATTTTTTCAGTATTTTTGTTTTTAATCTTTTTCTGCTGATAGATTTTACTGTCTCTTAAATGACAATTAGTTTTTTATGTATCTGTTATTTAATGTTCAGCACTTTGTGATTTTTCTTAATGTAAGGCGCTATATAAGTTTTAATTATCATTATTATTATTATTTATGTACAACACCACATTTTTCAGAGACTTTTCATGTCTGTATAAATTGGCACAATATGACCAGACTAATTATTGTGGATTTTTTTTTCGACTAGATTTGTTTCCAGTAAAAACATCTGGAAAAATAATGCAAAACAGAACTTTGCTTTTTGATTTTGAAATGTAGATGTTAGCACAAGGGAAAACAATGGTAGATGTCAGTTTAGGACATGACCTTTACTTTGACCTTTTAGATTGAGTGGAAATAGGTAATTCTAATAATACCGGAGTCTTATATAGTGCATGTATCTACTAGCAATTAGGTACTCAAGGCACTTTCTTATTGTCATTTTTTCACAACAGGTTTTTGAAGTCTTTGAATTATGAGACTCATTTATGTTGCACCTCATAGGCCTAAGGGTTTACAAGGTACTGTGCACAGAACCCAGTGAACATTCAGCAGTCACTGCCAGAAACACCGGGACAAACCCCTTCTCTTAGCGCTAAGTGTCACTGGGCTCTTTAACGTGCATTACACAACACACAGGACTTACTGCTTCATGTCCCATCCAAAGGACGAAGCAATAATGGTTAAGTGTCTTGTTTAAGGACACAAGTGTCAAGACCGGGACTCGAACCCACACTCTGTTGATCAGATATCAGAGCTTGTAGTGTGACCACTTTGGCCGATATGGGTTGTGGGGTTTGGAAATATTCAAGTAACTAAGAATGATCAGATAGGGAAGGTAAGGAAAATTAAGAAGCATCCCAGATGCTTGATGACATACCTCTTGTATCTGCTCTTTCATGGCCTTGATGTCATTCTCTCGAGGTTCAATCTGCTTCTTCAGTTCCTTGATCTTGTAGTCAAGAACAAACTTAAACTTCTCCAATTCCTGGTTCTTCTTTTTCAGGTCATAAATTCTCTTTTCCTGTGGTGAAAATGAATATTTATAAAAATTTATCAACTACTTTTGCTACATTCCTTTCTATCTGGCCTCTTTGACAACCTTCAGGCCTCACTTGATTATTTATTTTTTTAAATGTTGGACATTGAGCGCCCATGAAAAAAAAAAATCAACAAAGTTGTTTTGCGATTTGGTGCACGTGACTGTCTTTTGCATTCATAGCTGACTTATATATCCATTCATCAACAAAACAAATATTCCAAATCATAAAAACATAATCCTCCTGGAGTTTACACTCTATCCTACGTGTCCCTCATTTGATATGAGAGAGGTTAACCAACACATTATTGCGTAACGTGTACGGCAGCGCGTACACATTGTCCTTTGAAGTTTCACGTAGCCGTTCCGGTGCAAGCTCAAATCATTAAGCTACGCATCGCTTGTAAACCACGTCGGGAAGAGGGGCACAAACATCAGTTAGTAAATACCCTCATTTTGTCAGGTTGGAAGAGATGAGAAAAGAACCAGTTCATAAAAACATGCCCATCAAATTATTTTTAAAATGGCGTTTCTCACATTGTGGTCTCACCTGTTTGAGAAAATGACTACAGTGGCCTTTTGACGTTGTGAACGTGGAGCTTGGCATAATACGTGTGTAGTCAACACGCATTTTTATAATATTCGTATCCATAATGTAACGCAGGCGTTACAAAAACACAATTAGAGAAAAAGTGTAGCATAACATTCCTTATGATTTCAACAAAACTGTTTTGCTGTTAATGTAATTATTTAGTTTCATTTTGGTCAAATTACATCACTAAACAGAACGTCCCATGACTCAAAATATTTTGTTTACAATGATACAAATTATGCTCAAAGTATAACTACATTGACAATAGACTGATCCATTAAGCCCCGCCTATTTTAGCAACTGGCTAGCAACAGCACGTAGTATGACTTTCTTGCCATGATCACAGTGGTGGTTCGGTTGCGAACACACACACACACACATCGGATACACACACGGACATGGTTTTTGTGATCGGTATGGGTTTAGTTTCGTGGCCTTTTGAGCAGTGCCTTGAGTCCAAAGAACAATGCAGACAGGAACACTGTTAAACCACTTTTACACGACTGTACAGGGACCACTGCTGTGGGATTTGGACCACCAGAATTACACAAAATTTAAAACAAAACAGAAGTTAATACAGTTGTGTGAGCTGTTGTGTGTCAAAACAATGGCGGCGGTTTGTTTACCTTTCTAATGGGATTTGTAACAAGTCGGACTTTCAGTGGCGTTGTCATGGCTGCGATTGGTCAATACATTAGTAGGCAGGGCTTAACGGATCGGCCTTTTACAAATATTGGAGTCAAAAAATAATCCTTTTTTTCTCACCTTGTCTTGGATGGTTTCATCTCTTTCTTGGATCTCCTTCTTCAGTCCATAGATGTCCTTCTCTAGTGACTTGATAACTCCTTGAAGCTTCGTCTGCTCGTTCTGCAACTTCTTAATCTCATCCTTGTGATCCTCAATCTCCTTCTGGAGGCTGGTGAACTAAAAGGGATTAAGAAATAACAAAAGATAAAGAATGAAACCTCTTAAATAGATTTTTATTTTGGAGGTAGTGTTTGAGAAATCATCACAATTAGATGAAACATATGATAGCAATTGTACTTCCAAAAATTTGTTCCAGTATTTTTTTCAGTTTAGGTTGGGAGCTTTTTCAGTTTCAAAATATTGCTTTCATGTATTTTGACATTTATTTTGTGGCTCTTTGTGAAAACAGTCCGATTTGAAGCAATACTTGAGAAATAATCTTTCCAAAATTTACGTTTCAATCTTCCAAATGATTTGTTTTTCTAGTCCCTACTGGATTGTAGTCATAGCATTTGTGATTTTCCATTCATTTTTGCTTTACAGATAAATTTGCTAGACAATATTGGTCTGCTGGGCAAGGTCCATCAAACTAGTTCTCACAGCAATACATTTTTTGTGTAAAAATAAATTGTAACCATAGTGATTGACTGATATTAACAGTTATTTCATACTGACTAAACAAATCATCATAATACATACATTGTAATAAGATAAGTAAATAATCAATACAGTGCATTATCATTCAGCTATTAACTGAATATTCATGTACATGGAGTCAGTATGTAGGTAAAAAGTGAAGCAATACAAGATTGTTCTTTTCCTATTAGACGGACAAAAACGGGGACAATACACACACACATAGTCCACACAGACATACACTGTGTGGACATTCCTTTGTTATCATGCAGTTAAAAACAAGAAATCTTTAAAACCACTTCCATTTCTATTTGAGAGTGTTTTGAGAGCTGGTTTTCAGACACCTGATCCCTTTAATATAATACTCGGTTTTGGGCTATTCAATGCCGTACAGAAAATGCTTCTTTTTTGAGTTGACCAAGAATATCTAATTCATGAAAACGCTGTGTGGACATCTTTTGTTATCAGGTCCACACTTCGTAAGCAGCGCCCAAATACTGAAACTCAAAGGCTGACAGCTTAGACCAAACATGAAGGATAAATATGAAATTATAATAACACTACAAATATGTATCTAAGAGGTAATCTTTAAGTTTTCTTGAGAATGTTTCAAATCTGGTAATTATAATCATCACCTATCCCTTCTCAATATTCAGAGTACATTGCAGTTGTGATGCGCAGCTTCCAGCAACTGGCCAAGATGGGAGAGGCTGTGAAATCGCTGCAGCCTTTTGTCTCGGTCCTTATCTTGAAAGATTGTCTTACCTTTTTCCTCATGATGCCAGTCTCTCCCTTTAGTCTCATGTTTGCTTCCTTCTCATCCCGAAGTCTCCTCTCATACTTGTTCTTGATGTCTAGGATCTCCCGATCAGCGTCTTCTTCAATCTGTTTCTTGGTCTCCTCGTATTCTCTCATCTGCTGTCTTGACTCATCATGGGCCTGATGACAACAATAGTACAAAATGAGAAATGAAAAAAATTTCAATGGTAAATAAAATCGCAACAGGAAAAAAAGGTGTGCCTGATTAGATTGTCGCGTGCCCGGCAAAAGGGCCTAAGGCCTCACGCCCTTTTGCCGGAAACATCAAGTAGTCTGTCCCAGTAACAAAAGGACGTAAGCAACAAAATGGCTCCCGACATGAAAATTATATCATTTTTGTTAGTTTTTTAGTTAGAATTACCCTGAAGACATGTACCCCCATTCCTCATGCAGAATTTAACCTTTCTAGAATGACTTTTGCATGGCAACATGTTTACCAAACTTTCCCGCTCATAATTCTTGAAACACAAATTTTAACGTAAATTGCTTACGTCCTTTTGGCGGGAACTTTCCCTTACGTCCTTTTGCCGGGCACACGACGAGATAACACTTAGATTCCACCAGCCACAACTTAAAATGGATAATGAACCGATGGTTTTTGGAAGAGTATAAATCAATCCCATCCTGTAGTTTTCAACCAACACACCGTACAACCAACTCGTGAACATTTCTGGTACTGGTATGATCTTTAGAGTTACTGAGCTTTCAGATTGAAACTTATAAATTTTCTTTGGATAATGACCAATCCTATACTAATCTAAACACTGAGTGAAGCCGATAAGCCTACCTGATCAAGGAGTGTGGTCTTCTCCTGTAGCTTGGTCTCATAGTACTCGGTCAGTTCCTCCAGGGCTTGCTCCTTGGATTCCTCCGTCTCAGCCAGCTGCCTCTCATAATCCTCTTGCATCTTCTGGCTCTTAGACTGAAGCTCTTGATACTTCTCGTACTCTATCATCAGCTTCTGGTTGTTGGCCGATTCTGCAATTGTAGAAATGGATGGGGTTAGCGAGGACTAAATCATACAACTCTAAAACATTCATACGAGCTGAACTCAAGATGTGGACTGCCCTCCCGATCATGCGCTAATCCTCGCTCCAATCTGGGCCCAATGGGAGACTTTTGAGATGCTGGCGGCAGCAGACACAACAGGCTTTTTTTTACAGTTCTAAGCATGCGCGCACATGCTCAGTATTGCGCGGGTAGTTCTGAGCATGCATACTACTGGAGAGAACTGCAGAAAAGGACCGTCCAAAAGTCTCCCATTACATACAGCTGATTATCGGTAAGCAAATTTTTCTGCTTACTTCAGTTGTCAAATCAAGTCCCTTTAAATTATGGTTTCCAAATTCACACCCCAGCCAACTTACAGAGAGTGAACAAAATAGTTTAAGCTAAGCGACAAATCTAAGAGCCACCCGCCTTAAATCTTGAACTTGCGTCCATGTTGATATTGTAGTACCCTCAGCCCCCTTACACAGGGATGATTTCTATCCAAGAGGTTTCATGATGACTTACCAAGATCTTGGAGCTCCTTGTTCTGTTTCTCGATCTGCTCAGCGACCTCCTCCTCATGCTTGGCCTCTTCCTTGTCCTTCTCTGTCTTCAGGACCTGGTTCTTGGTCTTGAGGGACTCCATCTCCTGGATGAACTTCTCTGTCAGCTCCTTGATCCTCTCGTTGTAATTCATGTCTTTCAGACGTAGCTGGTACTCGTTCTCCATCTTGAGCTCTTCCACACGCTGCTTCAGCTCTGCCATCACGGTGTTCTGATGAGAACAAAGAAGTGGGTGATTTGTTGTAGAATTATACACACAAACACATGCTTGTTTTCGAGCCGGCAGGAGGGAAATCTTTGGGTGGGCAGCAGATACGCACGGGTGTGACGTAATGACTTACCAGACTAAATTCCTTTTGCTTAGCAGAAATGGTATATTTGCTTTAAAGTTACAGAGCTATATTGATTTTGACAACTGGCTTCCCACTATTTGATGCTTAGCAGAAACAGAATACTTGCTTAATAGTTACACAACTACATTGATTTTGACTACTTGGCAAGCTGTCTTTGACTTAAAAATATCACAGTGGCAAGTTTGGGGGGTAACTTGGCGGCAACCAACTCCCCTGCGTTCAAAGTTAAGACTTTGGTTGCACAAGAGGCAAAGTGTCTTACTATTTCAGATTGTTTGAAAATAGAAATGTGAATGTTCTGTCTTCTTTGAGATTACATTGGAAGTTGCCTTGTGTGAAGTTGTCTCGTGTGAAATGGCGCTGCCAATCTTAGAGCTTTTGTGAATTGAGAGCAGCTGATCTTTGATTAGAACCTTCACTCCACCCTTACCTTTTCTTCAAGATCCGACTTGGTGATGAGGATCTCTTCAGCATATCCCACCTCCTTGTCCCTCTTTAGGCCACGCCCTTCCTTATCGCTAATCTTCCAGATCATGAGTACTGCATCCTCGGATGTAGTGATGAGGTACTGATCATCGTAGGTGATTCGCATCTACAAAAAATAAATAAATAAAAATAAATAAATATCAGGTTTCTGTCAACTTCGAACTAATCTAATGCAGACCTAAAATTCCTGTTGCATCTTAAAACACCAAAGAGTAGAGATAGTAACAAAAATAAAATTGTCATGAACTGTGTGGAGTTTCTTACACTACACAATTTCTGGAAGGTGTTTTGTTTTGCAGGCTGTTTTAAGGTTTCGATTGAAAACATATGCCCCCCTTGCATAATTATGGCATCACAAGTTCAAACAGCGCCCTCATTGAGGTCAAAGGGTGACAACAGTTGTACATGGTGCAACGATGTGTCTTGAATGTTGGTGGTGTATCCAAGAGGTCTATTAGTGTTTTCTACACTTAGGGAAGCAATCAGTGAAATTACAAAATCTGGTCGGAAAGAATAATACAAATAATTATTTCAAAAATAGAAACAGGCAATAGATTTGACGAGATAAACTTTTATACCTTAGTGACAGCTGCTCCGTGGCCCATGTGTTCCTGCCACTCCCCAGGTACAGTCAGAGGAAACTTGAGGGAGCGCAGAGTACCAGTGTTGGTACCGGCGAACAGCATACGTCCACTGTGTGACATCACCACTTGGGTCAGTGTGGTCTCCTGGGCATCAACATCACGCAAGATCTAGAAAAAAAAACAGACAATGAAATGTTTCAAACTGTTCTCATATTAACTCTTCACCCTCCCAAAGGCGCTGATGAAGTTGTCTGATTGTGAAGGATTGAGGACTGTAGTCCCGAATAACAATTACTTATCACTGGGCCAGGCATACCAATCTTATCCAAGTCCAAACGTGTTGGGGTGAAGCGACATAAGAATTGAGGACAGTGGAGAATTGAGGTCACCTGAAGGCAATTGGGCCTTGGTAGTAAGGGTTAATCTAGAATGCCATCAATTGCTCGACGAACAAAATTTCTTGAAATAACATTTAGTTTTGTCCAAAAGCACTGAATGCAGAGTGCTTTCCTAGTCATGTGGAGAAAAAATCCACAGGGGCCTAGGGTTGGAGTCGCCTCCCAAACCTTCCCCATTCTTTAGCTGATCAGGCCTTACGGTAAGACCACCACAGATTTTCTAGCCTGGCAACTTACCAGGAACATACTCCTTACTTCTAGAAGAACTCACCTGTGAGTCCGAGATCTCTTTCAGGGTGCGATCTGAGCCAACAGCAAAAGTGGTCTTGCCGTCCGGTGTGGACGTGACGCAGGAGTAACTGCAGGACTTGAGGACACTCTCCCCTTCTCGTTTCCCTGAGTAGGCGTTCCACTCGTAGACGGCACCGTCCATACCACAGGAGATGATCTTGCTGTCATCTGCACTCCAAACAACCGAGCGCACCTGTGCCAAGAAAAGGACTCTCATTTAGATTTTCATACTAACTTAACATTTTTATGGAGAAAAGAAATCTCATGAAAAGGCACAAAGTTCCAAATTATTCACCGATGTTCTTCACAACACATCTATTCTTTTTAACCTGTTAAAATAGGTTTTGTCAGCCTACTGCAATTTACTAAGGGCCATGTCACACAGGGCAATTTTTACGGGCAACTTGGAGGCAACCAGGTGCACTGCCTGCACAAGGAACACTGCGGCAGCACAACATACTTTCTTCTAGCTGTTACTTACTATCCCCAAGAAAATAGTGAAAAAACTGAAGTGTGAATGAATTTTTTTCTGGGGAGATTGCCTGGCACTGGTTGCCCGTAAATTGCCTCGTGTGAGATGGCCTCTAGATGAACCTAAGAAACGTAAGGCATATTTATTCCCTTCTGCACAAATATCCTCTCTTTTTATGATCATGTTATTATACATTCCGATCTTAAACTTAGATTTAAGATTACCTTTCCATTGTGACCCTTCAGGTTGCTGACGTTCTCAAATGTTGTCGAGGAGTAAATCTGGATCACATTGCCATGGACAGCGGCGAAGACATGCCCACCATTACTGAAGGAACACTGTGGATCAAAGACAGAGAAACATTAACAACTTACATTCATAATTTGCTTCTTGGCAAAGACATCTCACAAATATGTTTCTTCTGTTCCACAAAATGAGCTTTTCACTTTCCCTCTATGTTCCAATAAAGCAGCGTCTCAAAAGTCCGAATAGCAGGAACGTTCTGCATGGATTGGTTGAGTATTCCAGTGGAAATACATGGACTGGTCAGTTTGACCGCGCGAACGTTCTGAACGCTTAAGAATGTTTCGGCAGTCCACTGGATTGCAGGCTTACAACTATGGGATTGTTCCTCAGCGCCTAGAAAGTGCCCGACTTTTGAGACACTCTCTAACCCATGTAGGATACGTGTATGTGTAGTGCCATCCAGCAATGTGTTTCGTGGCACATGTTCGTGCAGCTCTAGGAACGTGTGCGTGATGTGCACCTGTAAGTACTCCAGCATGGCGGGCATCAAAATAGTGTCGTCATCTGCGAAGGGTTTATATCCCCTTAAAGAGCCCATGACAAGGTTTTTTGACGCAGAACATTTTTGTGGCTTAATATATGGTTTGAAATTAACAAAACATAGTATTGACTATTTTGATGTGTCTGTTATGCGTTAATACACTTTAATTGAGCCCCGAAAATGTGTGCCGTCAATGATCCATGACGTAGGCTGTGGTAAAACATTTCAAAGACGGCTCTGGTGCCGAGTGGTCAACAATGCATTGTATGTTATTGTCACACACATGGCCCTGGTCAGCCGTTCCACTGTCTACGTCACAGATTTCATGTTAATGAGGAAGGGTAGGCGGAGCACGGCAACACCCTAATTTTAGAAATCGTTATTTCTACGATTGATACGCATGTAAAAAATGTGAAAAAAGTAAAGATATACTATAATAGGCATACTTTATTTTTTTTAACCAGTAAAAAAAATAATTCATGCCCCCTGCCCAAACACAAGCACAAATTAACCCATCAGAAATATACACATCAATTGTAAAGGAGTTTCACAGAAAAACAGTGAAAACTTGAGAAAACTATTCACATACTTTAACATTTGAAACTTAAGAACCAAAGCAAATTTGAACTTTTAGAGTTGCACGTTGACGGTTCTAAAAGGCATTCTGGTTAATCAAGGAGGCGTCTCAAAAGTCAGGACGGTAGGGACGTTCTCATTGGATTATTCCAGAGGGGCGAACACGGACCAGTCCGTTGACGATGCCAGAACCTTCAAAATGCCAACAAACATAGTCTTTCTTGCAGGAATGTTACCGTAGTTCAGCACAATGACACGGTCCAGCAGACATTCAGGCAGTCCATTGGATTGCAGGCATATATGCCTACGGGAACATTCCTTTGCACCTACAACGAGCCTGACTTTCTAAGACACTCCCTAAGGAGGAAACTACCCAAGCCTTTTACCTCTCTGCAGCCCCTGATGGTGAACTCCTTAAAGGTACGGATGTCGTCAATCAGCAGATTCATCAGACGGAGTTTATCGCTGAAGCCAACAAGGACGTAAAGACCTGAGGGATGTAAAGCGATGCTGTACGCCTCCTCTTGGAACTCCTTGTGCAACTCCAAAGTACTGCAAGAAAAAAGTTTATACTAATGAGACAAATATGAATATAAAGAGAATAAAATATAGAGATATTTTATCAATATAAAGAGAGAGTAAACTCTAGACTTCATATAGAATTATTATCATTAGAACGTCTCTAAATATTTCTAAAACATTTAGAGGTTTTTACGGGTTAGAAAATTTGCCTACATGAACAAACAACTAGCTGTTGCAAGTTGCAAATCTCCCCCACAGGACCAGCAAAAAGTTGTAATGCAAGCCTGATACTTCCCTCATAGAGAGGTTCCCTTTACCAAGGAAAACTGCCTTGCCTTGAATGAAGTATCATCACGCTTTAGCCTCTGAGAAAGCCTCTGCTAATATCGAGACACAAGGCCATTACGCGGCCCTTTTTTTAAACTTGCCTTAGTCAAACAAACTTATGTGCTTCAACTTTTCTCTGATGGAATTCTGAGGTACTACAATCTTAGTTTTTAAAATTCCAAATTTTTGGTTGTTGTGCTTGAAAAAGTCAAAATATAACTCTGTAAACTGAGTGATTTCACAAAATTATGAGCAAATTGTTTGAACCGTGATTGAAAACAGTAAAAGAAAATTCTTAATACTTACGTTGTCTCGTAGTTCCAGATACGAACAGTCCGGTCAATTGAGCACGTAGCAATCAGAGGTTTTCTGCAGCAGACGTCAAGACCACTTATCATGTTGTAATGGAAGGGCTGGGCCAACAGTTCAAAGGTTGCCGAGTCTCCTTGCTGTTTGGGAAAACAAGCGATCATAATGAAACTTCCTCGGAGATGAAAACATATCTTCTCTGTCGCTTAACTTGTTGCGTTTAGTGCTGTGAGTTTTTTATGTGGAAGGACAAGGAATTTCCCATTCAGGGACAATAAAGTGATGTTGTATTGTACTGTAACTGAATATTGTTTGAGCCGGAAATGTATTTGAATGTTTCCACAGGAGCATTGCTCCTCGTCGACCGTTGATGTGCCAAATTATTTCAACCCTCCTAAATTGTCACAAGTTTAAGAAAGGATCAATAAATCACATTCCTATAACTAAAATCTGGCTTAAGGGCTTAATTTCATGAAGCTGATAAGCACAACAAATTTATTAGCTCGAAAACATCTTGCTTAACAGAAACAGGTTACCAGCAAAAATACCAATCAATGAATAGTGTTTATGACTGGTTCCCTGCTAATTTTTGCTCAGCAGAAAAATGATCTAAGCACCATTTCCTGCTTAACAGCTTTATAAAATTTGGACTTGGTCCATGGAAGTATGGTCCATAGAGGTGAAAAATAGTAAAAAGTGCCACTATGTCTGACCAAATTCCCTTGTGATACAGATTTGACTGAATTTCTTTTTACGAAACTTACCTTGCCAAGATCCGCGCTTGACAGCGTCATGCAGTAGAGTTGGTTGGTCACAGTGCTAGCGACGAGGGTTTCCTCGGATGGACTGACTGTCAACATCTTAATCTGATGAGCCTCCGCCCGGCTTGGGTCTCCTCCGAGAACATCGTAAGGAATCTGTTGTTAACAAGAACCAATATAGTTTAGGGTTCTCTCGTGAAGAGGGACCCAAGACAAAGTTTTCTTTGCAAAGTTCAGGGCAGGGGTTTATCAGTTCACCCAGATAATTAATTACACAATGAGTCAGATGAATAACAAATGATGTTCGTTTCTTTAATCTACAGCTCAGCTCACTTTATTCTAATCAATCGCTGGCTGACCTCTTATTCCAAAAGTAGTTGTATTTTCCCCCATTACTTTATTATTATCTTTATTCCAGAAAAAACATTATCTTCTAGATAAACTTGCGCAAGCGCTGATGCTAGCATTTGGCTCATGTGACAAGCCAGGCATTCAGTTGAATTACAGCATTCAATTGATTGACATCACTACAACTGCAATGAAGAATTCATTCTGACAACGTCAATGTTGTATAAGTGGGACAAAAAATTGTTCCTAAACCACTTAATTGGTGTTGAGAAGCCACCTGTATTACATGGTGTCTCCGCAAAACTTACTAGATTGTACAATTCTTGAACTAATCGTCCCAAGTATTAGCTTTCATTTGAACCGTTGAAGTCCTTTCAACTTGATCACAACTAAGACTCGCTCCGGCAAAACTCAAAACTTCACAGCATTTAGCGTAATGCGTAACAGTCATGAAAAGGTCAACAATTTACCTCAGGGACCATTTCAGTATATACAAAGTTTTTCTCTAGATTCTGATGGAAAAAGAAAAACTTGTCAAATGTTGATGGGAACTTTGTAAAATTTTGCAATAAATACCAAGATCTCACTTTTTGAAAATTAGGTCAAAGTTGAGGATTTTGCCAGAGCCAGTCACAAATAAAGATTAATAATAACAATCATTGTAGTTCACCAATTTTAAGCTTTAAAAATGTTTTCCTTGCAAAAAATCAAAATTTCATGTGAAAACTTGTTTGACAATTTTCCAGAAACGGTAAAGTCTCAGATATGCAAACAGCTCCCTTTTCTTCGTTAAAATATATATTCTTGTACCACTGACCTTTATTTCTCTGGTCTTTTTGTAGAAGTCTTTGTCCTCCGTCTTCTCATACAGGTGTACGATACCTTTACCTCCAGAGCAAGCAAAGCCCTTGGAGTAGGCTACGATGGCGCCCACAGATGGAGGGCCTGAACTAGGGAGTTCCCCCTCAGCTATGCTACCCATGGCACTCCTGTTTGATCAGAAGCGAACACAGAAACACAATCAGACATTTGTCAAAACTCTAATAGTATTAGTGGATAGCTAGTTCCCGATAGACAGTATCTTTATTTACAGGAAATTTTGGTTTGGGTTTTGGGCAGCGCTAAGCGTTCTAATTTGTCTAAGCAGCCAAGTGGTTCACCGATCAATCATGCAAGGAATTTGATAAAACTCCTGCGTGCCACACACAGTACCACTCGCAGTACTTACGCATCGTGCATAGTAGTGAGTTAACAAAATTATTTTTAAAAAGATTAAGCCTTACAGGAAAACTAATGATGGGCAGTTTGCAAAGATAACTTATTTGATTGTTTAAAAACACAATCTTCTTTGGAAAAAAACAGAAGGATTCTTAAGAAGATGTGTTGATCGCTCTTGGACCCACCTCTCAGAATCCTTGCTCTGAGCAGACACCACGACTGACAGCTCATTCTTCAACTCCCCGGCTTCAAACAAAAGAAGTTTTGCATTATCCGTTCCAACGATGACCCTCTCGTCCGACACCCAGGCGTGGGAGAGGAAGTTCTGTGGTTCCATCTTCTGGAAGGCAAACTGCTTGAGGTTGCCCTCGCTGTAGCGGTACAACTTGAAGATGCCGTTCCCCACAACGCATACTTGAGTATTGTCTTGAGGATTGAATGAAATCTGTCAACACAAAAACATTGTGAAAAGAACAAGGTATCAGTTTAGGATTTTGAATTTATAGAAGAAGAAAAATTTAAAAAAGTGCTTTAAGTCTTTTTCCCTTAGGTATTGTGCCTTCAGGTAAGTATCAACACATTTTTATTGTGCTGTTTTCCTGAAAATGAAATATGATAATAGAGTGAAATATGATTTTGAGCGGTACATGCAATTAAAATCTCTCACTTTGTACCTTTAAACAATACTATTGTTTAATACCTTGTTTTATCTCCAAATGAAATAAAATCCAGCTATCACACAGAGCATACTGTTAGAAACGTGAAGTAAACAACCAGTTCTTTTCGTTGCTACACAAGCACACATACAGTACTAGAAAGGAGACTAGCTTCATCGAATTCAAGAATGGACTCAAAATCCATACTCTTTCAATAAACTGATCTTCTGCTATAATTTGTGTGTTTTTCTCCCAGTTTGAGATTAAGTAAGAGTGTCACTATGTGACAGACATGGCGCATTACACGTTTTCCTTTATTATTATTATTACTCACTTTTTGCACTTGATGTTACAGCAAACGTTATTATAAATCTTTTACTACAAAAACCTTCCAGTTAAAAGAGTTTTGTTCTTTTCATACACAGTGATAAACAAATTCAATAAGCACCTTCACGATATATGCACCATCTTGTTCAAGGGGCAGATTTGTTTTACTTCGAACACGCATTGCCGTCTGCGACTCAGCGCTCAAACTTCCACACAAGCGTCTGAAAGGTGAGTGAAGGTCTGGTGTCCTGTCGCACTCGCAGGCGGCATTGAGTGACCGAAGTAAACAAATCTGCCCCTTGAACAAGATGGCCCACATTACCGTGAAGGTGCTTAATCTGATTTAAGTACAACATACCTGGTAAACATCATTATTTGTAGCGTTAGTGGTCTTTGTGACGGCCATGACCTTTGATTTCTCCCACGTCCAGTACACCAGTGTCCAGTCTGGTTTCCCGCCCTGCGCAATCAGATACTTGGAGTCCGGAGAAAAAGCCATACTGACAATCTCGTTTGACTGGATATCTGTCGAGCTCAAAACCTTCCGTCTCCTCAGGGAGTGGAGGTCATATATTGTGACGGTGGCTTTTTCCACTCCTTTCTCGGCCACGGCGACATAACGACGGTTAGGACTGACGCACATGGATGTTGTGCCCAGAGTTTTGTCCGATCCAGGGATAAATTTCTGGGATTTTTGGTCGATGTTGTAGAGGATTGTGTTGGCACCGGATGGATACACGATGGTCTGTTCATCGACGTAGTTGATGTTTCCGGTGATCTCGCCTTTGAGACCAAAGACATGTTTCATCTGAGCTATGGCGATCGCCATTTTGACCTGAAGTTAAAGCAAAGTAACATTTAAAGCATTGTAAATCACTGAAGTAACAACAAAATATTAACTTTTTTTTTCTAGGCCTATATATGTTTTTTAAAAAGAATAAAAGAAAAATTCATTAAGATGAAAAAAAAATTAGTGTAGAAATACGACTTCTGCTGGGTCAAAGCATGAACAAAACACCACTTAAATTGAAAAGACTATTTGTATTCTATTTATAAGTTTGTCCAAAGTCAAGATTAAGTTAATAAAGGTAAACTGACTGACAAAGTCAAAGATGAATTGATTTCGCCTAGTTCTACTTCTAGTAGATACGACCGATGTCAAAATCTCAAAAAAGGAGTTCAGTTACTGGGTCTAGATTTGGCACATGATTTGTGTTGAAATTCGATTTATGTATGTGGCATAACCATCCATAAATTAAACTTCCGAAGTTATGAAGGTTAATAGGCTATATTTATAAAAAAAAATACAAAGAACTTTTTATGTGTCGGAAATACACTCTCCTAGCCCAAATCAAACACACAAAGTAACCAAACATTAACCCAATCGACTTAACTCCTGCACAGTGTAAGTTCAGTTGTAATTTTTGTGAAGGTGATTCTTAAAATTCACAAGACGATATTCTGAATTGATATCATATCATTAAGAATAAATACCTTACCTTTTATTTCACTTCCAGCCAATGTCTAGTTTTTTTTTATGTATTTTTAATAATAATTTTTCAATAGAGCTACTTTTTGACGATCTTCTCAACACGACAATCTTGATCCCCATACTACGCTGCTATTGATCTCGTTGTCATGTCAACATCCACTTTTAGGCAGGTCACCCTTCACATAAATTTCGTCTCCGCTATTCTTCTCGCACACGACGTCGGGGAACAAGATTCTTTACAGACCGCACAATACTCGACGGCTGTTTCCAGCAGGTAGTTTTGTAAATTCGCAATCGCATGAACAATTTACAGGGGAACCAGTTCACGCTCAACCTTGGGTCACCTGACCGGACAGGCTGTTCCATTTATTGAACTTTCTACTTTTTGCGGTGTTGTTCAGCTCTCGGCCAGTTTAAATATTGAACTTTAAAAATAATGTATAAAAAAGACCATATTTCTTATTGGCTAACAATGTGTCATTTATAACAAGAAAAGATTATTACTAAAATTCACTTTTCCCCAAACAGCTTCATGGAAGAGAGATAGAGCATGATTTAGTCATTAAAAATAATATGTTTTTTTTAACAGGTCTCATAATTGTTTGTATCTAGATTATTGTTTTTTTTCCCTTATAAAAAAAGTGTGTGATAAACGCACTGAATACCCAGTGCATTCTTCGTCCAGTAAATAAAAGAAGAAATACAATTTTTAAAAATATTACAAAAACTCTATAACTCACTATTGTTTAGATGTAATATTTAAGCCTTTATTATCTTGTATTTACAAAAGCCGAGATTGTCAAATCATATTTGAAAAAAAAAATAAACTATGAATTTAATTTAATAGCTGTAATATTTGCATCTGGGAAGACTATTTTTGTTGTCATCCTTACATTATAATTTAATGTGTGTTAGGCAATATATAAATTTTACTCTGTGCTTCCCCCCAACCCACCTCCACACCCAAGTCCCACAGAAAGAAATCCACGAGCACTCTACGTGGTTGGGAATCGAACCAACAACCCCCCGCATTCAAGAGCAGATTTCTTAGCCACTAGTCTGCTCTTGAGGAGAGGCCAGTTTGAATCCTAAAATGAGCAGCGAGTACCACAACAATTTAAAATAAATGAACATTTCAGTGTAGTGTCAAGTCTAACAGAGAAGTTACTATTGAAGAATGTGTGCCGTCAAAGTTTTGAAAGTAAAGAAATTAGTTTTTATTAAGTATTTGTAAACTAACCATCATTCTAAACAATGTCCTAAACCACACGGTAAGGGCGATATAAGAGGAAAATATCTCCATTCTGTTTGGAAAATCCTGATTTCTGATAGTAGATGTAAAAAATACTCAAAGAAATCTTGGCACAACGACCTCACAAAAAAGTGAATATTAACATTTTTAGCCTTTTTTATCAAAAGGGAGTAAATATCAAAAGGGAGTGAGAATTTAACTTTAAAAACATGATTAAAATTAGATTTCGTTTGTGAGGTATTTATTAATTTTTGACTCTCCCATTGTCTTCGAAAATCATGGGTTTGGAAAAGTTCAGGGCAGTGCATGAACTAAGCTCTCTAAATGGGGGCGGAGGCCGGCACTCGTCCGATGGCAAAATGTGCATATTCGCCCTTAGCAACAACTGGTTTAGGCTGCCACATCTTGGGCAAGAAGCCTGCCACAGATCTCACAGGATAATAGGGAGGTAACCTGCTGCATACTTCACATAAAATGGGCAGGATGAAGTTAAGTAATGAAAAAGAAATATAAGCACAATGCAAAAAGGATTTTTCTTGCCACAGTTCAAACAGGATAATGGGGAGGTAAACTGCTGAATACTTAAGCAATTTGGCAGGTTTAATAATGAAAGTAATTTGGGAGGCTAATCATTCTTACTGGCAGCTGAGAAGCTGAATTGTGAAGGACAGGGCTACAGGTGTTTGAGCTGCAGGCATTCAAGGGCGCCTTCGGCAGCCAGCCACATCAACCCATATATGACCATGGAGCACAGCCTAAGATCAAAAGTGTTTGGTTTTTCCCGGAGGGAGGAAAACCGGATGGCCTGGAGAAAAACCCTTGTGGCACAGGAAAGAACCAACGCACAACTCTACTCACATATGGCCCTAGCCAGGACTCGAACCAGGGACACGTTGGTGAGAGGCGAGCGCTTTACGCACACTCCACCCATGCCACCCCAAATGAGATTAAAAAACAAAAAGGGATTACAAGCACAACATCAGAAGGATTTTTTCTTTGGCAGCGCATAAAAAACGAAAACTGTATGACTCAAAGAAATGCAGGTTCTTCCCCCTCTGTTCCAAAATCTGCAAAGTTAAGCACACAGTCCTCTCTCTCTCTCCCTCTCTCTCTGTCTTTCTTACTGTCAAAACAGTATGAAGTTGCTCATTTCATACTAACGAAGCGACTTTCAAATTCGTCGATACTCACAGGTTGGTTTGTCTTTTCATCGTAGTCTGCCCACTCCTGAAACAAAAGTTACAAAAAGATTAACCACCAAGAGTTAAAAAAGAACAACAGATAATTATCCCACAAAATGATAAACATGGTATCCCTAAAGATTGAAGCTAAGAGGAGGAGATGAGAAAGAGCTTCTCCATCCTTGGTGGGGATTGGGAATCTTGGTGAAATATAAAAGCTAAGGAAAAACATTGTAGGCTATTTGAACCATCGTTTTAGTAAAACTTTAACTCAAGAGTTTCTTATTTAAATCTTTTTTGTCGGCTTTGTAGTCTTTGCATATGATCTATGCTAGTCTTGCCAGCGAAAGTACCGAGTACCATCGGTGTATGGGTAAATTATTACAAATATTATTCTCTATCCCCGATGCAGAAATTAACATCTATTATCATGCTAGTCTTGTTTTTAACAATGTTTACACTAACTTTTTCTGTTAAATCAACTTCAAATTGCGTCGTTGACTCTGCTCCTTTTGCTGCAAAACCCACCTGAATGAAAAATGAAAATTAGGGAGAAAGCACACCACTGGTTGAGAAATGTCACTATTATCGATTTATGTTCCCAAATTCTTTATTTTCTCAAGTTTAAAAGAATACCAGCATTTTACGTGTCAATGAATAATTCATGATTCAATAGGTTTCTAGAAAACTAAAAACAAAAAATAGATTACCCTTGGTGAGAAATCCACAGGTTCCATTCCTCTACACTCAAAACCAACAATAGTCTTGAACTGGCCGCTGTCTTCTACATTATAAGCTTTGTATGAATCCTTTAAGATATCTTTGGGAAAAAAATGGACAAAAAATGACCAAATTAGTCTTCGTCTTAAACTCAAAATCTAAACATTAAGAAAAACTGTTCTGAGATGTTTGCACAGTTTCCATCTTTAATTTAAGTACAACAATCAAAATACAATTTTTTCCCCCGTCCAATTTAAAATTGTGCCATTCCCTTTAACATCCCAACTGACCGATGTGATTTTCTCGGCCGCACATTTTGCACTTTGATACCATGCTTGCTGACCCCCGACCTCCTTTAGTTGGTGTACTTTCCTGTGTAAGACAGAACACAAATACACCATCAAACAATACATATTGAAAGAATAGGTTTCGAGGCATTGCAGGTTTAGGTATCAATGAATATATGCTTTGCGGTAACACCATGTGATTATATCTACTTTGTTATATACGGTAGATTGAACTGTATAATAGCAAAGTAGATACAATCACATGGTGTTACCGCAAACCAAATATACATTTTGAAAGTAGGTTAAACTTCTCATGGGGGAAAAAAAATCACCCATGTAAACAGAACTAAACAAACACCCCAAACAAACCATAAAGGAAACACAGAACAAACAGCGGCCTAGCCCCAGGTGTCCCCCAGGTGCCCCCCACAAAAAACCCAGATTCATTAAAAAAACGAGGCCTCCGGCCCCCCCCCCCCTGAAAGCAATAACCCCCAGTGAAAAAAATCTAATGCCGCTGCCAACAACAACAAATCAAAGAAACAATCCAATGCACAAATCAAACACAAACCCCCCCAAAAAAAACAAAAAAAAAACAAGCAAGCATAAAGGCAAACCACCAAACAAAGAGACCAACAAACAAACTATCAGAAAGCAACCAACAAAAACAAACAGCACAAGCTATTTACTTACAGTGAGTGTTAAATATTGCCATGATTCTGTTACTGTCCCGCAGTTTGAACACTTGATCTGAAAAAAGAAAACATTGAATGGTGACACTACACTCCTAATGAAGAAGAAAATGAAGGGGGAAAAAGTGTTGACGCCCCAAAGAGACTGAAAATAAAATCCACAAAATGTTTTGCATGCAATTTTTAGAACAGTTTCTTGTTTTGCGATCTCAAAATGTGAAAACAAAAAAAGAACAGGCTGTTGCAAAAGCTGCTTACCAACAACAAAATGACCTGTAGGACATAAGATAAAAAGTAGCAATGGCCTCACAAAACCTACTGCTTTACGTCCCATCTGAAAGATGAAGTAGTAATGGTTAGTGTCTTGCCTAAGGACACAAGTGTCAAGACCGGGACTCTAACCCACACTCTGATGGTCAGACACACCATAGCTTGAGTCCAGTGCGCTAGCCTGCTCGGCCACGACACATAACATTCGTGTTACAAAAGTATTCCTTGTCTCTTACCTTGACATACCAGCGGAAGTCTTCCCCATCTGTTTGTAAATTTGTAACATTCTCAAGAATGGCTTTAATCTGAAGCCCAATTTTCTGAAATGATGAAAAAAGGAACATAGTTCATCAAAAGAAATTGTTTTGTTTTTTACATTTATGTAAAATTACATATTTACTGAGACTGCTTGCAAATAATCTTGATGAAATAATTTGATTGGCTAGAATTTCAATATGACAGGTGCCCTGATAATAATTATGTCAACAATGATAGGTAATGTTTTTCATTATTGCCACATTTATCTGAACCTGTTGGGGTTTTCAAATTTCATCCAAAATAGTTATTTATATTAATCTATTCAATTGTTTTTTGGCCAACACAAACTTCAAACTAAACAGTAACCAATGGGTAGCAAAGTAGGTACCTGAAGCTCGAATTCAAAGTGTTAATTGTTTGGCAAATTTATTCATTTGAACTTTACAGAAAAAATAATTAAGCAGGCACAAAAAAAACCTACCACCATGTTTTTTTCAGGATTCTTGTCAAAAACTATACACAGAGTTGGTTTGATGTGCAGGTGAGAGGCTGTAGATATAAAGGTAGATATAATGGTAGAATGGTAAAAGGTATTAAAAATTGTTACGTATATTGAGTTTTCACCCATTTAGTTACCCAGTCCCCTTTTAGCCGATAGAGCAAGGAAAGCCAGGACGAATCAGTGAAGTAAAGTGCAAAAAAACAGGGGTTAATCACAAATAATTAATTAAAAAAAAAAAATAACAAGCAGAATTTTGAATAATTCTATGGGATAAGGGGCAAAGAAAAAAATTTACCCTCCATTGGAAAAATTGCCAGATCGGACTTCCACTTTTTAGGGTCACCTGTGGCTCAAGTGCATTTCAGCTCTTAGATGAATGTAAACTTGATTTACCTTATTTTAAAATTCCTCTCGAACAAGTGATAGTAAATTAATTCATTATTGAGGCAAGAGTATTGATGGAGAACTAGTGGAGGTCGGAGCCAAAGTTGCCCCTCCACTTATAAATGTAATTTGATATAAGCAGCAATGCTCACAAGCTATAGATGCAATGCATTGTTGGGAAGATTGCCTTGCGTAGTTGACGCTTTACAAATCAAAACTGTTTAAAAACTTCTGATGAAAACAGCTTTTTACTACATCACAAATATTATTTTGGGGGACCAGGGCAACGGAATTGGCAATAAGCAATTGTAATAAGGCCAATGGGAAACAATGTTCCACTTCATTCCGATAGGCCTTATTTTTTACTTTACTTGTTTTTTTAGAGGGCGCCCTTTGGGGTAGACTGGGGGTCAAACCATAGAAATAGTGTGGCAAACCAGATGCAGTTAGACTTCTAATAAATTAAAGCAGTTAGTATACAACTTTTGAGGGTTTTTAATTGACAGTTACTTTTACAACTATGTTCAATGTAAGATATTTGCTTAGAAAAGTTTCATTTTTAATGTTTTGAAATATTTTTGTACTCTTAAATTGGAATTAGTGTAACACATAAATTTTACACATATACTGTGTGTCTCTGTGTTAATGATGATAATCAGAGAGGGGCGAGCGGTAGTGAACTTTCGAGTTAATAGCTGGACGGTATAGACAATAACAATTACACCGACACAAGTTGATAGGGTCAAAAGTAGTTTATTGACTTCAAACTATAACTTGTGATAGACCATGGAGGAGTTTCTCAATGGCAAGACCTAGCTCGTAGGTTTGGGGAAGCAAATCCCGACGAAGACGAACACTCAAATCTTCGTATACTCTACTTAAAATGAAAGGGAAAAGGGTTTATATAGTTTTCTAGGTTTGGGGATTTCTAACTTTGGAAATGATGTCATACAGAAATAACATAAGTCTAGTGGCATAATTTTTAAGTACAATGACATCATTTCTGTGAACAAGGCTAAGATGACGTAGTGGTCAGGGAGAGTGGTCACTTGGAAATAAGGACCTTGGGCTCATAGCCTAGGAATGTGTGTGGTAGTGTTTACTGCGAAATGGGGTGAGCCTCTTGAAGGTTATGTTTATGTGAGCCATCTGTTGACCATTAAGAATCTAGCCTTACATTAGTATGGCGCCCTCTGGCTGTCAAAAATATGGCCTACATCATGTAATGTATACATGTGTTTTGAATCTTTTTAATATCCCTCCAAATATAAGCCTACCCTATAATTTCCCATTTTGAAAATGTTTCATTGTACAACGAACAAGTGAGCATGCAGATAGATCTTTACTACAGTACTTGGTGATATAGAGCCTGTGGCTTTGCACAAAAACACAACAATTAATTGACCTTTAAAATCTACTGCTAAAGAAACCAGCTGATATTATTTTTTTAATAGTTTTTATAGCCATAGCCAGATGAGCTTATGGCATGTTATATCCCCTTTAAGTCTTATTACTACATACATGCACCACACTACCACCCTGCGTTTTTGACTTTTGCGATAGTTTTTAGGATTAGGCACTTAGCAGTTTGTTGGTCAGATCAAAGGGCATAATGTCCGTGGCAGGAGGAGCTCTCAGCTTGGTGATTAAAATGACACTGCAGTTGGATGGGGCAGGCAAAAACAGCCGCAAGAAAACCAGGGTCGTGTGCAGCAGCACAGGCATCACACCTGCACACTCCCCCCCCCCCCCCCCCCGATCTTAACACACTGCATTACACAACGTAGCTAGCTGTTCAAAACAAATAGAAAACTCAAGCAACCCACGTCGTCGGTCCACTACAAACAACTAGTGTGAAGTTTTCTAATAAAATTGCATAAAAGTAAGTATGCCTCATTCAAACAAGTGCCACCACAGTGACCGGTCATATGAATGATACAACCATTGAATAAAATTGCACATTTTAGAGCCATTTTAATAAAAGATATTACCTCGTTTGTGGGAAGTTCCAACTTGACAAACGCGACGTGGTGGTGTGCACGTACTGCTTGCAAAAGTAGTTTGGTGCCCTCCGAGGAAAATTTTGAGATTCGCATAGATACTTCTGGGTTTCAGACTTTGGTAGACAGAAAAAAAACTGGGGGGAAGTGTGTAAAACTGTATCAAAAAAAGTGTAAGTAGTTTAATAAACAGAACAGTTTTGAAAATTAGCTGTTGTCAGCAAATAAAGCCTTTTCATTTGAAAAGCATGGCTGGATTTTGATCGTGTACTGATAGAAAACATGTGAAAATAAAATGATAGAAGGTTTATCCGTCACTGGTGTCGCTGTCAGTGACAGTGCCACTGTCGCAGTGTCGAGGACTTCTCTAGTAAAAACGGTGAAAACTATAGTCTAGTAATAGTATCGACAGCCCACCATGGAAGAATGAAATGCAAGTGGTCTGATAAGTGATGGTTAGTCAACCACTCAACAGCTAACAAGGCTCGTTAATTATTATTAAAAAAGTGAGATAATCGGCAACCTTGTCGTATCTGTCTTTTTCTTCCACAGTTTAGGTCAAATTATATCCTTACCTGTCCGGAAAGGTTGACAGAATAAATACAGCGAAAAACACAGTTAAAAACAGAACAAAAACATATATAAAAACTTTGAAACAGTGGCAGTCGGATATGGTATTTCTTTTTTTCCAAATAATTTGTTGACCCTTTTTGTGGACCTATGTTTACAATCACGAAGGTAGCTTTGGTTTTATTATTGTTTTATTTTGTTTTTTATACAGTGAGGATGACGGATGAAAACCAACTGCTGTAAATTGAACCATCGACCCGATAACACATCACTTTCCGATAGAATTCCAGCTGTTGTTTAAATGTAGGCAGTCAATAAGAACACATAATAAATTTCAAAGACGATTTTTCACAACAGAGCGTAAGAAAAACTGTGAATCTGTTGATGCTTTGTAGCTCTGGAGAATATCGTGATGAAGACAACGGAGTATATCCCACCTGCAGATAAATTAACAACGAGAATGATTATGGATCCGTCCAACAGTAACAGTATGACCCTCCTGCTTCTCCAGCTGACGTGTATGGTTGCCGTTTTCCTCATCACCCTAGCTGGCGCTCTCCTACCCCTTAAAGTAATCAAGACAAATAAGTCGTTTTCTCTCAGTCGCCGCCAGCGCTCTGAGAGGATATTGAGTTTCAGTAACTGCTTGGCAGGGGGTGTGTTTCTTGCGACTTGCTTCCTTGGGCTGCTTCCTTCTGCCAGGGAGAAATTCAATGACATTTTTGTGGCAAGGAATGTAACAGTGAAGTATCCATTTTGTGAGGCCACCGTAATCATGGGATTTTTTCTAATTTTGACATTCGAGCAGCTGGCGTTGTCCATGCAGCAGTACTGGCAGGGTGGTAGAAAAGAGAAATCCATCCAGATGACTAATTTGAATGCGAGTCTGGAGTCTGCCAAAGACGATGGGAAGCTCAAGACCGACACTGATCTTGAGGAGGAGGAGGATTTGGATCTGTTCAACCGAGACTCAGACAAACAACCCATGTTGAGTTCATCTAAACATCACTCCAATACCAGTAATGGAGGTCGTTTCAGGGTCAAAGATCGTCACCCTGATGAAGCTGGCGATGCTGAAAGTGGACACCATTCCCACGATGTGAATTCAGATGGACACAGTCACCTAGGCAACATAAACGACACTGGGTTGCTGCGGTCCCTCATCCTCCTCTTTGCTCTCTCAACACATTCTGTCTTTGAGGGTATGGCTCTCGGTCTTCAGGAGGATATCAAGAGCATTGTGTACCTCCTCATAGCGATGCTTGCTCATGAGAGCCTCGCTGCCTTTGCCCTTGGTGCTAGCCTCATCAAGAACTCCGTCAACACCTACTTGTTCATCATCTATGGCGTATTTTTCTCAGGGATGATCCCGTGTGGCATTGCACTCGGACTCTGGATCCGCGCTTCTCCTGGTTTTGGTGCCATCGTCTGCTCGGCGATCATGCAAGCCCTGGCAGCTGGAATCTTCATTTTCGTCACATTCTTCGAGATATTGAATCATGAGTTGGAGGTGCACAGGGATAGACCACAAAAGATTGCGTTTGCTGTTCTGGGTTATGTGATTCTAGCTGCTTTGGAAGCTGTTGGATAAATGTGGAGCTCTGCTCAATCTGCTTGTAGACGACGTGACTCAACAACCGTGAAATGTCGGCCTGTCAAGCACAATTCCATGGCTCTGCTTACCACAGAATTCTGCACTAAC
This sequence comes from Marthasterias glacialis, assembly GCA_911728455.2. Taxonomy (NCBI): domain Eukaryota; kingdom Metazoa; phylum Echinodermata; class Asteroidea; order Forcipulatida; family Asteriidae; genus Marthasterias; species Marthasterias glacialis. The sequence continues at coordinate 18,887,379 of OU452225.1, forward strand.
GGTCACCGTAACTCCATTCTTTTAGGGACAAAGTTTTTGCGCAAGCTGCATATGCGAAGAATGCTTGGAAAGCAGAGCCATGAAATTGGGCCAAGCTTGCAACACTGTCCACTAGCTACACTAAGGTGATCTTGTTAACTTGTTAAAAGTGAACAAGATCTAATATAGCCCATTATGCAGAAGCGCCATCTTAAATATACCGCAATGCATCTTGGGAAACCATGTACAGCTATAAAAAAAGAAACCAAGATTGAAACCGTGCTGTAGTTTACATGTAACAATGCCAGGTTTAACGTGTTTTGTACCACATTGCTTCAAAGTCAGCACACCGTGGTGGTTGCCGATGTTGTTTGCACAGGGATATCACCCAGACTCCTTTACAAGCCAATCACTTCTGGTCATGCGCACCGGGACATGTGTATGGGCTACATGTATTACAAGGTTCTCCCCAGGATTTTTCAAAACTGGGGGGCATTCTGGACCAAAATTTTGAAAGTTTGGCCGAAGCACGCTGAATTGGTAGCAGGTCCTTGGAATGTTTTTATTTAATGTTTATGCTTGGTTTGAAAAAGCTCTACTGTGCAATCTGGAGCATTTAAAATGGTTTTATGTTAGATTTTTTGTGTGAATTGGATATTAAAATCTGATTTCTGCGTATCGGCCCGTAATTTGCGCATATCGGCCCGATACAGTGGCTTGTGCATGGGGAGAACCCTGTATTAGACTCGCATTGAGCATGGTCAGAGTTTTGTAAATTTTGTGTTGACAAATTTGGCTTCTAATTTCTAAATTACTTGTAATACAAATTTTGCCAAAATAAAATAAGACTGTCTAAACATTCTGAAAGATGGTGTCAAAAAGATACCAATGTCCAATTCCACATTTTCGGTTTTCATCACTTTTAAACACAAAATAGACTTAAGGATAAATCAAGTCAAATTAGTTAGAGTGGTTTCATTCAAGTTGATTTTAAAAATATTGACAATTAACCTTTTTGGACACTAAGTTTTGTCCCAAAACTACAGGCGTATGAAGCTTCGGCCCTATTTCTTAAACAAAACAAAAAGATTGTTTCGAATTATTTTTCTAACCTTTTGTTTTTGTTTACATTTGTTTAACCTTTGAGAAAAACTCTGCTAGGGTCGAAACGTGAGGCAAAAAAATAAAAATAAACCAACTTCTTGAGAAAATAATGGTTTTCAAAGGATCTATAGTTTTACCAAAATATTTGAATGTGCAATGAACGATTGACAAAATTTAGCAGAGATTTTTATAAACGAATAATTATCTTATTTGTAAATATCAGATGATAATTTTATTATGAATGAACTGTAATATTTTCTATGTTGAGCATTTTTCATTTTCACTGTGTGCCTAATTTTGTACGGTTTCATACTTTAAATTTTTCTAACTTAATTTAGCTGATTCTTTTTAAAAATGTTCTTTTGCATCTTTGTACCTGAATTCATATGTCTGGAATTTTGTATACTGGTATAGTTTAGAACAATCAGTTATCTTAATAACCAGTGTTGCTGCTGGGAATCTTCAATTTTTTCCTGTCCAGCATGATGGAATTATTTTCTTGTAATTGCCGGGACCATTTTTCTTTGAGAGAACCGCTGGCATCAAGAAACCTTGCTTTGAAAAAGCCAAGAGAACAAAGAAAGCACTGTGTTTTTGTTGTCTCTATCGAGAAAATGTCAATTTCATGCACCGTGAATTGCAGAACCTCGGCCATGAGCTACGGCCGAGGATTGTTTCGCAACCTGGAACCAAGGCTGGAAACTTGGTTCACTTGGACTTGCCTCCTTTGAGCCAAAATACAATGAGTAAACAGTGGTGGAAGCCTCTCGATGTCTCGTAATCCTCTTCTTGGAACAAAAGAATAAAAGTCTTGAATCAGGGATTACACAATAACCCCTGCATAAAGGGAGAATTTTGGTATTATTTCCAGTACCATCTGTCCTCTTTGTGTTGGTAATACGAAGCGTTGCCCGGTGACTGCATGCCCTGTGCACGCTCTGGAATGGAATGTCCAGGTGATCTTCATTTCGGTCTTCCAAGTTCACTAAAAAACACAAAGTTCACATCTGATTTTAGGCAGGAAAAATATCCGGCGTTGACTGGTTAAAGACTTGCTAAAAAGAAAGTAAAAGGCAAAAAGAGCTGAAAACACAAAGTATTCTCAATGCGTATCATTACATTAACTTCATTCTGAATTAAATTTTATTCAGTTGTAACGAAAGTAGAAACTGAGGTAAAGGTAAGACAGCAAAGCATTACTGATATAGAAATTGTTAATATACATGATACTTTTGTACAACTCTTTATCATCAAGGCATTACCCCCACAGAATTGCAGGGCCCAAAGATTTACTTAGCAAACAAAAGTATCTACCCTCCTACTGTCTGACCATTCATTAACATCCACAGCAGTTTAAGAGGAAAAGGCCTTTTCCCACTATCAAGCTCCGATCCATGCCAACATCAAATTTCAAATCCGCTCTGCTTTCACACAATGCCCGACGCAGTAATGCTTGACATGGGGTCAGAATCCCTCTACCCTGCTCCCGAGCAGGATTGGTCACGGCACAGAGCAAGCGCTCTACACGGGTCAATGCTGGATTGAAATGTTGTAGTTTGAACAGTTCCATCATGAACTGACACGAGTCGGACCCGTGTTGAACAAGGAGATTTCTCCAGAGTGTGAAAAGACCTGTAGATCATGTAGATGCAAAATGATACCATTACGTGGTGTATGCATCTACACAGTACACACATGTGCCACCACAAACAACAAACAGTTGAATGATTTCAAAGGCTTGGTGAACTCACTGGAAACTTGTTATTGAGAACAGGAGGGTTTTAATTGATGTAAATATCAAATATTGATGTAAAGGATAAATCCCAATGATATTCTTTATCCCCGCTGCAACAGTTACATCATTGAATATATTTGCAGTACAAATTGCCAATTACAGGGTTCAAACTAAATGTAGCCCCTCGTATTACCATGCATCCTTAGTGGTGTGGTGGGTTAATAAGACATCTGATATAGAATGCTGGGGTTGTGGGTAATTGTGGGTTAGAATCCCACCGAAGTCTGCAAGAGTGGAAAGTACAGTGCTTATCACATACTTGTCTAAAGGTTAACCCTAAATAATTTTCCCTACGCAATAGACCCCTGTACTGATGACATAACACTTTGTTTATGAGTTTTTTCTATGGGAGCTTCGAATTCGTAGCCCCCACCCCCCTCATTCCCTGGTCCCCACCATTAGAAAGCACACATGTAAATGAAGCGTGACGTCATCAGTACAGTACATGTGTCAATTGTTAATCAAAATTATGTCGGCCTACATATCACACATTAAAGGGGTTTTTTTTACCCATAATGAATACAAACGTCATGCACAACAGTTCCACAGTTCTCTTGTGCTACTTTGGTTTGGAGGACAAGGTATTAATTTCACATCATACTGAAGAATTGAGAGTTGCTTTTATAGACTAATCCAATTTTTCGGTAATTTTCATCTGGCCTGTACCAGTGTTTTCTGATCTTAACTGGGACTCATTTAAAAACATGTGTGCTCTGGTCAGCATTGCGCAAATACCTGCGTCACACTGACGTTTTGTCTAGTTGCGTCCAAATCACTGACGTGAGATGCCTGTGACGCTTTATAATAGAACGCTAGGCAGATTTGCATCCCAGTAATGGCAGAAAACACGTTCTTTAGAGTTTCAATATCTTCACAGTAATTTGTACAACTATCACATACAAACTTGCTTTTATGGTAAATTTTGAATCATTAACTTACTTGTCATTGTCAGAAAGATAAACACATGTTCCTTAACCCTTTATGATAATACAATTCAGTACATTTAAACTTTGTACAAAGAAAGTTACTTTCTTAAGATTACAAAATAGGATATACACAGTATATACATTTTGTAAACATATGGGACTGCAGACACTTGTCTTTATTAAGCTTCGTGCACTGTACATTGTATTTCATATGCGCAGGCCCAAATTCCATGAAGCACAAAAAGTTGCTAAGCACAACAAACTCGCTTAGCAGAAAAATGGGTTACCAGCAAAAGTAGTGTGAAATTAAGAATACTTATGACTGGTTGCCTGCTAATTTTTGCTTGGTAAATAAAATTGTTGAGCAATTTTTTGTTCTGCTGCTTGTTAAGCTGTATGTGACACTGGGCTCTGCGCTTGGACTTCAGACTCGCCTTGTGTTGATTTGCCGTCCATTGATAAGGATTAACATAACTTTGTATCCTTTTCGAATGCTGTGATTTCATCTCTCAACTCTAACATATGTCCGTCCGCAAAGAAAATTATTCATAAAAATCGACCAAACTGCGACCACCCAAAAACCCTTCTCCCAAAGACGAGCAGAGTATACTCTAACACATGTCCGTCCGCAAAGAAAATTATTCATAAAAATCGACCCGACTGCGACCACCCAAAAACCCTTCTCCCAAAGACGAGCAGAGTATACTGTCTGAAACATCAAGACCACACTGGCTCCTTCAGAGCCACCACTTCCCCAAAAGAGATTTGTACATGGAAGTACCCGCAAGTTTACTGGTAGTAGTTACTTCCGATAAACTTGATGTTTTTGCTTGAATTTGATAATGAAGGATTGAACCAAAAACCTTTTTTTACTTGGAGCTGGAAAATTACTTATTGTCAGCGTGCACACATTTAAGACATCATGAGGGTTTGGGGGATGGTTAGGTTTCAAGAAATCAGTTTTCAACATTACGTGAAAAATGTCAAAATTGATGAATCCTGGAGCTCCTACTATGAGAATCTGCGACAGAGATTTTTTCCCCGCTGAGTTATTGACCCAATTCAACTGATGTCATCATCAAAATCATCTTGGTTGCGCCATTTTGGGCGTCAACGTCACTGTGTAGTATACAATGTGTAGTAAACATGTAGTGCAAATTTTAGGCGAAGCAGCATTTACACGCAGACTTATTGAAGTCCAAAATGGCAAGCGTAGAACAGTCGCCGCGTGTGACGTGCATGCGAGGGGTCAATATCAAGTAAGAAATATATCCAGACGGTTCAGTACTTAAATTTATTGATGATTAGGCCTATATATTTCCCTTATTTCGTCGGCTCAGAACTGTAAGGTCATTATCTTCCGTAATCGACAAAAGGTCGTTAACTTTTCCAAACTAAAAAACAGTAAATGAGATTTAAAAATCAAAAACTAATGTTTGTCTATCCAAAAAGTAGTTTAACCTGTTATTCTAAACTACTTTGTGGATAGACAAACCATTAGTTTTTAATTTTTAAATCTTATCTACTGTTTTTTAGTTTGGAAATGTTAACAACCTTTTGTCGATTACGGAAGTTAATGACCTTATAGTTCTGAGCTGACGATTTTTCTGGCAAAGATATACTTGAATTTGTTAGGAAAACATGTATCTGAGGTATTTGATTATTATTTGTGTTCTCTGACAGATCTGATGAGATTGAAAATATAATTGTTCACAGATTTAGCACATATAACTTGCATGGTTTAAAGATGGTCACGGTGGGAAAACTTCCCCCGAAATATATTCGCTTGAAATGCTGCAGGTTTTGCAAAACGAGTACATAAAACAACTAGTTTAGATCATGCCCAGGGTTTTTCCCCAGGTTTTTTTCAAAACTGGGGGGGCGTATGTCATCATTGGTCAGGCAATCGGTCTATTGAGCTTAAACTTTCACAGGTTTGTTATACGTAGTATACGTACAGTATATCCCTGTATACAAGTGCAGTGACTGGTCTTTGACAATTTTTATCCGTGTGCTCTAAGGCTCATTTGATTATTACAAATTATGAAATTGCAATTATAAGGATCATATGGCACTGAGACGACGTTGTTCAGTATCTGTCTGCATCAGACTAAACAAAAACTGAACTTCGGAGTTTGAAACAAATTTGCAAAGATTCTCAACACGAGAGTGAGATGATGTAAACAGGTACATGTAAGTTACATGTGGTCAAGTTGTGTATATATTTTGAGGCACAATCGAAAATCAGAATATATGTGCTTTTGAATAATAAAATGCTTACTGATCAAAACAAGTTTGTACCATTCTCTTTGTAAATTTCAATAGCTGTTGTTACTGGTTACATCTCCCCCACCTCCCATTATTTGGACGGTTATCATCGATTTTTGGAAGAGAACCTTCTCTCCGAACGTCTAGTTTTCAAGTTCACTCCAATCTTTCAGTTTGAAGTTTAAGATTGACATCATTGTAACAACCAGGGTCCAATAGCAGCCAAGCACAAACAAATAATGCTTACCAGAATAAGGTCACCAGCCAAAATACTATGTACACATGTACAATCTGTGACTGGTATCCTGCTTTTATTTTTGCCAAGCAGAAATTTTGTCTGCTTAAGCAACTCTAATTGGGCCCAGCCGTATAAACATGATAAAACGGCGTGTAACTGTAATATGATGCAAAAAGCTACCAACAACAGACAAATCTATTTTTGGGGGTTATTTTGATTATTTCTGTACCAGTTTTTTCCTTCGTTACTGGGCTGCTTTTATGCTCGCGTACAATGGGCTGTGTTGCATTGATTATAGCAGGCCTACGGCTGTGCATGGAAAGATGAACTCTCACCCAGATACTGCACACAAGCGCGCGCTTGTGGTCAAATCACAAAGGGTGCCGTCTTTGTCAAACTGATGTGACCGGCAGTGCGTACGCGCGTGTAGTAACTGGGTTATTCCATTTACTGCTATTATCATGACGCCACAGCCCCTTTAATTTCCATTACGCTGGCATTTCATATAGTTGCGTCAACATCACAAAATGAATGCTGGGTTCAATGTGTGGAACAATGTCTACCCTGTAATTAGTGCAAATGATTGTTGCTTGGAAATATCCCATTGACCCCTTGTGCTGATGTCACACATGCGGCTACAGTCTGCCATTTTGGGAGTCAATTTGCATATAAAGACATGGTGCCGGTCTCACCACATGCCAGACGCCTAAAATGCACATGCGCAGGGAATATCCGACTCCCGAAATGGTGTCTCCAAGATTTATCATGGGCGATGACGTCAGGTTAATTGGATTATACGGGCAACTATAATGATAACTTGGGAGGCTAATCATCCTTACTGGCAGCTGAGCAGCTGAATTGCAAAAGATGCGGCCACACATGTTCGAGCTGCAGGCATTCAAGGGCGCTTTCGGCAGCCAGCCACATCAACCCATACATGACCACGGAGCACAGCCTGAGATCTAAAGTGTTTGGTTTTTCCGGTGGGAGGAAAACTGGATGGCCTGGAGAAAAACCCTTGTGGCAAAGGAGAGAACCAACGTACAACTCTACTCACACATATGGCCCTAGCCTGCACTCAAACCAGGGACACATTGGTGAGAGGCGTATGCTTTACACACATGCCACCCATGCCACCTTTTATACATGTAGAAGGCAAATAAGTAAAAATCTGAGAGGCTGAAGGTATGAATTCATATTGTTGTGAAATTACGTGATTGGTAGCTATCTATTAAAACTCTCGCAGCAGCGAAGAGACAAAAAAATAATCCAATTGTTACCAAATATGGTCATAATTTTTTTTTATGAGCCAATAAGGCCAAGATTCCATGCAATCCTCACCCCTGGTATACCCCACAAGCCTGTAGACTCCTATTGGCCAGACCCTAACCACTGCAGAGTAAGGAGTGTTGAAAGACAGCAGCCACCTGTCTCAGTGTAGTAATTGATTGACCTTGTGGCTAAGGATCCTTGGCACAGGGCGGTATGCATTTTGTGAAAACAGCTTGTGCAGCACGTGGATCTTAAATAACACAAGTCTAAGTCTTGACTAGCACTCCAATTCACCCCCACAGTGATTTATAATGGCTTTGGGCTTGCAGGGTGGGTTATTGACCTTAAAGACAGGGTGGACAAAATTTTATCCTCTTGGATCCAGCGAAGTTTTTGATTAATAGAGCTGCTCTGAGGGTTTAATGATCGAGTATTCGTAAATACCATTGCACATTATTTTATAAGCAACTGAGATCTGCATGCACATGCAGCTCAGCAATGGCCCAAACAACTCATGTGCACAATGCTCGAGTACATCCATGTGTTTACACTTATTTACACTGCTTAGCTGTGTTAGCGCCCTCTGTTGGTGGAGTGCCCGTGTTATTGTTCAGCGCAAGTGTACAAAAAATGACAAGATAGAGAGTTCTGTAATAGGTCCCGTCCATTTTCAGGTGGGACGCATTTCGGGGGTTTGTCAAATACAATATAAAGTCTGATATAAAACCTCCACTGACTTTGAATACAGCTTTTCCAAGAGAGTCAAACCCACGACAGTAGTCCTCTTCAACCAGGATAAAATATAAATATTTTAAAAGAGATACAGCACATCACAAAACAGCTCCTCAGCCTACATCTAGGCATAACTGGGACGTTAAGGTGAAATCCGGCTAAACTTTACGCTAGACAAGAAGAACCTAGTACGATAGAATGCTTAAGACCTTAACCAAGAAAATCTTGTTTCACAAACCAATGGTGTACCATCTCTTCATGGTCCACAAAGTCCAGGGGGTCAGTCCATCAGCTCTTCTACCCTCTCGCAACCCATAAAATATGATTTCTCTTACAGAAGACGTTGCTACTCGTAATACACCAGCCGTATGTCATACATGTAGACGACGGAATCCTTTTCACCGGTATCCATCTGGACGAATCTATGGTTGACATGCTTGACGAATCTCAGCGTCTCCTTGTCACGGTAAACCAGTGACAGGGCGTTGCTCTCGGGGCAGATGCTTAGAAGCTGTAGAAGAAAAAAAAAAGATGTAAGACAAGGGGCGGACTCGAAACCTTTATGGAAGGAAAGAAAGGGGGTTAGATATTGAAAAGGACAGTGTTAAAATGTGTGGTTTGCTCTGCCCCCACTGACCCCCTCCTCCCAATTCCGTAATCTCAGCAACTTCCTTCTAACACTAGTGTTCCTTGTGGACCCCCAACAACATGGTTCTGCTATCCCCGGTATTCCACGCTTACGGTCACCAGTTTAGGGTAAGCGCGGAATTTCTGACATAACTGTGTAAGACAAAAATGCCTAGTAGCTAGAACTACGTATGCCCACAAGCAAAAAACTCACTTCGTATCAGTTAAGCGTGAATTTTTTCTGCTAGCATAAACACTGATTTTTCATTTAAGGTAAGCATAGAAATGAAATGCACAATAGATTGACCAAATCGAAAAAGTTTTTTTACCTCATCATCCTCTGCCTTGGCAATATATGTGATGTATCCACCATGGTCCATTTGCCAGCCTGAAAGAAAAATGCTCCAATTAAAACAAAATCTTCAAATCTTAGTCACGAAAATACCAGTAGATATTAATAAGCCTAACGACAATGTAAGACTACGGTTTCCGTTTTACCCTAACACCGATGAGTGATAAGCAATGTACATCCAGCGCTTTCCTGAGTCCTGCGGGGAAAAACCCCAATCCACAGGCTTACTACCCGGGTGGGATTCGAACCCTCAACCCCCTCCCTCCCCCCACTTACTAGAGAAGATGTCTTAACCACTTATCCGAGATGTAATTATTACATCTGTATACTCCTCAGGGAGCTGAGAAAAATTACAGGAATGTTATTGGCCCAATGACCAGGGCACTAATGTAAAGCACATTGAGATGCTATTGTGAAATGTGCTATATAAGAACTAGATATTATTATTATCATTACATCTACTAAAATTTGAGAATGCCCAACAAATATCCTTTGATGCATAGGTCAGTTCAGCAAAATCTCTGCGCCTCCATAAAATTTCTTTCATTTCACATAGCTCAGTGATTTCATTTTATTTGTTAATTTCACAGAATAAAAACAAGAGTACAAATATAGAAAGATCACAGTTTTTTTTAAATTACATGCACTTGCACAAGATAAATATTGGAAAAGAAAGACACAAACAGACAATGCTTCCTAAATTGCAAAAAAGAAGACTTGACCTTTATCTTTGGTGGATTTCACAAAGCGCTAGGAATAGTCTTATCTCGATTTGGGACCAGTAGCTAGTCCTAACTTATAGGACTTGTCATAAGTTGGGACTAGTCCTAAGTTAGGACTAGTTTTGTGACATCCACCCCTGGTTGGTCTCCAAGCACTGCCAGACATAAATAGCAACCACCCCAACAGATTAAAGACGACAGACAAGAACACCAACACCAAACCATGAAACAAAGCCAAAGCAAAATGCATCATCCAAATTAGATATTATACATTTTTTTATAAACAAGAAAACAAAGTCCAATATACCTATGGGGCAGTTGAATTGTATGACAGCGTCCAGAGCAAACTCTGACCCTTCTGTATCCGTGTCATGTACCAGTGTGTAGCAGCCATGTGACCAGCGTCTTACCTCAGCTCGACATCTTGGGTTACACACAGACTTGGGTTCTACAATGACAAATAAAAGTGGTTCAATTTTCAACAGTTGCAAACAAGCACAGGGGTACGGAAGACGGGGTCTAGGGTAGACTGAGGGTATAGATATGATATAAGGGGCGGTATTGTGACCGTGTAATATTTTAAGAAGATCCATTGGTCGGGAAGAGGGGGAGCCACGTGTCACTAATTGCAGACCACAAACCTTACTAGATTGTATCTCCACTATGCAAAGTTTCAAATCCTACTCATGTACATGGTGCTACTACATGTACTACAAACCTTACTAGATTGTATCTCTACCATGCAAAGTTTCAAATCCTACTCATGTACATGGTGTTACCGCAAACCTTACTAGATTATATCTCCACCATGCAAAGTTTCAAATCCTACTCATGTACATGGTGTTACTACAAACCTTACTAGATTGTATCTCCACCAGCAAAGTTTAAAATCCTAATCATGCACATGGTGTTACTGCAAACCTTACTAGATTGTATCTCCACCATGCAAAGTTTCAAATCCTACTCATGTACATGGTGTTACTACAAACCTTACTAGATTGTATCTCCACCAGCAAAGTTTAAAATCCTAATCATGCACATGGTGTTACTGCAAACCTTACTAGATTGTATCTCCACCATGCAAAGTTTAAATCCTACTCATGTACATGGTGTTACTGCAAACCTTACTAGATTGTATCTCTACCATGCAAAGTTTCAAATCCTACTCATGTACATGGTGTTACTGCAAACCTTACTAGATTGTACCTCCATCATGCAAAGTTTCGAATCCTACTCATGTACATGGTGTTACTACAAAGCTTACTAGATTGTATCTCCATCATGCAAAGTGTCAAATCCTACTCATGTACATGGTGTTACTGCAAACCTTACTAGATTGTATCTCCATCATGCAAAGTTTCAAATCCTACTCATGTATATGGTGTTACCGCAAACCTTACTAGATTGTATCTCCACCATGCAAAGTTTCAAATCCTACTCATGTACATGGTGTTACTACAAACCTTACTAGATTGTATCTCCATCAAGCAAACTTTCAAATCCTACTCATGTACATGGTGTTACTGCAAACCTTACTAGATTCTATCTCCATCAAGCAAAGTTTCAAATCCTACTCATGTACATGGTGTTACTGCAAACCTTACTAGATTGTAACTCCACCATGCAAAGTTTCAATCCTACTCATGTACATGGTGTTACTGCAAACCTTACTAGATTGTACCTCCACCATGCAAAGTTTCAAATCCTACTCATGTACATGGTGTTACTGCAAACCTTACTAGATTGTACCTCCACCATGCAAAGTTTCAAATCCTACTCATGTACATGGTGTTACTGCAAACATTACTAGATTGTGCCTCCACCATGCAAAGTTTAAATCTTACTCATGTACATGGTGTTACTGCAAACCTTACTAGATTGTATCTCCCCCATGCAAAGTTTAAATCCTACTCATGTACATGGTGTTACTGCAAACCTTACTAGATTGTATCTCCCCCATGCAAAGTTTAAATCCTACTCATGTACATGGTGCTACCACAAACCTTACTAGATTGTATCTCCACCATGCAAAGTTTCAAATCCTACTCATGTACATGGTGCTACTGCAAACCTTACTAGATTGTACCTCCACCGTGCAAAGTTTCAAATCCTACTCATGTACATGGTGTTACTGCAAACCTTACTAGATTGTATCTCCACCGTGCAAAGTTTCGAATCCTACTCATGTACATGGTACTACTACAAAACTTACTAGACTGTACCTCCATCATGCAAAGTGTCAAATCCTACTGATGTACATGGTGTTACTGCAAACCTTACTAGATTGCATCTCCACCATGCAAAGTGTCAAATCCTGCTCATGTATATGGTGTTACCGCAAACCTTACCAAATTGTATCTCCACCATGCAAAGTTTAAATCCTACTCATGTACATGTACATGTACATGGTGTTACTACAAACCTTACTAGATTATATCTCCATCATGCAAAGTGTCAAATCCTACTTACTTAAGTTATCTCCTTCTTGTCCTCTACTTTCCTCTGCTGCTGTCTCATCTTTCTTATCCTCATTCTTATCACTCTTTTTCCTCCCAGCTTCTTCTTCTTCCTCTTCCTCCTCTTCCACCTCATCATCATCATCATCACTGTCGTTTTCTGGAGCACTCTCATGTAACTTCAACCCAGTGAAGTTAGACATTGTCAGAAACATGTGCTCAGACTGAAGAACCTTCAAGCATTGCTGTACTACCTCAGGTAATGTCGATCTGTCTGCCCTCTCATAATTTCTGTCGTTCCAAACAGCAAACGAAAAAGTGGAGATCGTAAAGACGAAGAAAAGAAAAAAAAACTCTACTGCCATTTGGGGATCAGGTTGGCTTTAGTGGTCTGCCTTTCACCTCTGTGGACTCTGGTTCGAATGAATCTCCCCTCACAGAAGAGTCTCACATGTGGATTGGGTTTTCAGTTCCTACATGATAAAGAGGGTTGTCTCTATGTGGGGATCTCGATCTTCCCACATCTAAAACTGACATTTCTTCTTCATCTTCTCTACACATCTTCAGGCCTACAGCTTCCAGCGCTTATGACCCAATGCACCTGACGTCACCACACGATAAATCTTGCGCTATATTTGAAGTCCGTTTCCTCGTGTGTTACTGAGCAGCAAAGAATATAGAGTACTTAAGGCGCAAGATGGGGAACTCAGGCTGAAATGTGAAATCCAACAGGACGCCATTTCAGCAAGTAACTTTACTGATACAACAACAGATCAGTGCAGACAATGACCATTGCTATCAATGACAACAAAACATTCACTTGCTGAAATATTGCGCCTTCGGTGCTCTATAATCTTTACTGATCAGTGAGCATTTTAACAATGCATGGCAGTTAGACGCGAGCCATTATCTTTACGCGCATTTGACTTTCAAAATGGCTGACCATGGAAAAACAGTTGCCGCGAGTGATGTCAGTCCAATGGGTCAATAGTAGCTTATGAAAATCCCTTGGTTTCATTACAACAAAAAATTAAATAAAACATCAAAAACACCAATAGCATTGCTAAGGTTATTACATAGGACACACAAAAAAAACACGTTTTTTCAGTTATCTATGCAACTAAGAAGAAAGAAAACTAGACAAAATCTGCTGAAAAGTTGAATATCTGTAAACATAAAAATTACAAAAACTGTGTCAGTTTGCATGAAGGCCAATAAAGACAGTAGCCAATAAAAAACAGGTTTCATTGATCAAAGCAACATTTTTCTTTTCAAAGAATGTGCATGTGGCAGTCCTGGTCACACATCTGATTGGCTGTGGCCCGGTTGCCATAGTTACTTCTTTCTGATTGGTTAAGCAACCCACATTCTAGACACCCTCTGATGATGAGCAACAATCCCATCAACATCTCGTCTCTCTGTGACATAAACTAATTTTAACTGGCTTTAAAAGGAAAGTATTGGTTAACAATTTTCTACTAAGCAAAGATGAGCAAGATACCAGTCACAGACCTGGTAAGCATAATTTTGATGTGCTTAGCTACTTTTTATACTTAAGCAGCTCTCTGAAATTGTGCCCAGCAAGTACAGCCTGACAAACCTTTTATTGGCTGGCCCTCTCCTCTCCCACCTGATGTCGGGGCATTCCAGAGCCTCGCAGATCATCTCATACTTGTCCTCCTGTAAGCAGTATAAAAAACCCATCCATTAAGCCCCGCCTACCTTAGCAACTGCCTAGCAACAGTACATGGTGTGACTTCCTTGCCACGATCGCAGCGGTGGTTCTGTTGCGGCCACACACACGTATCGGATACACACGTACTGTACATGATTTTCGTGAACAGCATGGATTTAGTTTCGTGGTTTTTTGAGCATTGCATGGAGTCCAAAGAACAAACCACTTTTACACGACTGTACTGGGACAACTGCTGTGGGATTTGCGCCACCAGAAATACGAAAAAACTTTAAACAAAACAAAGGTTAGTACAGTTGTGTGTTTGTTTACTTTTCTAATGGGATTTTAATGTATCTGACTTTTGTCGGACTTTCAGTGGCGTTGTCAAGGCTGTGATTGGTCAATACATTAGTAGGAGGGGCTTAATGGACCAGTCCATTGTCAAATCACATGAAATTATAAACATTAGATAGCAACAGTAGCGAGGGAATTGCCCAAAATTGTCAACATTGTAAGTGTTGTACAGAGAGTATTATTTTTTGAAACACCCCAACCCCCAGTTCTATTTCTATGAGTTCTACCCAGAAAGCTTAACATACCGATAGGAAGTTCTCCAGTTCTATCTCCGAGTCGTTGGTAAATCTATCCTGGATCTCTGATTGGTTGAGAACATCCATATATAATGGATTGATCCAATGGTAGATTTCGTCGTCCTAAAAGATAATTTGGCATAACAAGTTTAAATAATAAATTGACTGACACAAAAGGGATGGGTTAAAGTTTACCGTTCAAGCATCCTGTTGGTCAAGTCTGATGTCATTACAGCATAAACCGCGCCCACTTCACACGTGCCGGCTCCAAACATCATAAAAAAAACCCATTGCAAATGCATTGGCCAACGTTTTCTACAATGATTTAGGTGGTTGTATTTAACACATGTGTTGTGCAGACACTAAATCTTCTTAACCATTTGCTGCCAGGATTCTTATTTTGTCCTGTTTCCCTGGCGGGATTCTTTTGGCGAAATTGCCGGAATCTTTTTACATTTCCCCAAAGTGCCTGTTAATACCAGTGGCCCCCAGCTACTACAGTTGCCCTCACGTTACCTCCAGCAGGGTCCAATATTACCCCCCGGAGATCAAGTGGACCCTAATATTAGCCCGAGATGGCCTTAATAAAATCCAGAGGCCCCTATGTTACCCCAGCGTCGCCCTATGTAACCTCAAGTCCCCCAGTGTTACCCCCAGAGGAACCTGCTACTAACCCCAGAGAGAACCCCCAATATTACCCAGAGCTGGCCCAATAATATCCCCCGAGGCACCCAATGTTAGCTGTTACCTAGCCCCAGAGTTACCCCAGTTGTCCCCAATGCTACCCCAGAGGCACCCAACATCAGCTGCAGTGATTGAGAGGACCCCCATTATTACCCCAACATGGCCCTAGTATAATCCCTTGAGGCACGTCATGTTAGCTCCCATAGCCCCTACATTACCCCCAGAGGCCCCCGAGTTATACCAGAGTCCTCCTATAATACCCCAGAGTCCTTCAATGTTACCCAGCAACGCCCCCCCCCCCTTTGAGATCAAGCATGAGGTCAGTTCATCTGCTTATTGACCCAATTCACCTGACGTCATCATCACAATAATCTTAGTTACGCCACTTTGGTAGACTATGTCCCTGTGTGTTATACAGTGTAGTGCGAACTTTAGCCAGCAGGGCCTTCACCCATTTTTTCTTTATGGAAGTCGCCAGACACACAAGGCCAGTAAGCCACTCGAGGTGTGGGCTACAAATCTACTGTTTTATCCAGGGGCCGTTGCCACCTACTCCTGGGGCTGAAACAGGGTAACTTTACAGTCCGTAAGGATGTAGGCTTAGGTATCATCTATCAGAAGCCTGGCTGGTAGAGCAGAAGGCTCTACCTCCCCAACTTTTACGGAGCAATTAATGGTTAAGTGCCTTGCTCGAGGACACAAGTGTCATGACCAGGACTCGAACCCACACTCCAATGACTCAGCCACTGGAGCTTGAGTCCGACGCTCTAACCACTCGGCCACGACACGCCACACGCCATTGACTACCAAAATGGTCAGTGTGGCACGGTCCCCATGTGTGACATGCGTGTAAGGGGCCAAGAAAAGACTACATGAAAAGGATCCTATGTCAATTACCTCAATTGTATAGTGTGGATGAAGCTCAGGTTTAGGTTCAATGTATGGTGGAGGTCTGTCAACCGGTGATCCATGGAACCAGCCGCTGACCGACAGACGACACTTGTCTTCACACAGCACCTCTGCTACCTGGTCAAGTGAAGAAAAATGTTAGCAAACATCACACCACATAGTCTCAAAAGTTACCCATAAATCTGAGGGCGGGGTTGCCCAGGCATCCTTCTCTTTATTTTATAATAGAGAGAAAACAAGATCATTTGATGTGTAACAGCAACAAGGTCGTTATTGTTTTCCCTCAATACAACAGGTTTGAATTTACATCTGTACGTACAACCAACTGTGTGCGAAAAAAATTTATTACATTAAAGGTCCCATGAATTTTTTTTTTTTTATTTGTTAAAAAAATAAAGTATGCCTATTATAGTATATCTTTACTTTTTTCACATTTTTTACATGCGTATTAATCGTAGAAATAACGATTTCTAAAATTAGGGGGGGTTGTCGTGCTCCGCCCACCCTTCCTCATTAACATAAAATCTGTGACGTAGACAGTGGAATGGCTAACCAGGGCCATGTGTGTGACAATAACATACAATGCATTGTTGACCACTCGACACCAGAGCCATCTTTGAAATGTTTAACCACAGCCTACGTTATGGATCATTGCACAATCAGATGGCAAACATTTTCGGGGCTCAATTAAAGTGTATTAACGCATAACAGACACATCAAAATAGTCAATACTATGTTTTGTTAATTTCAAACCATATATTAAGCCACAAAAATGTTCTGTGACAAAAAACCTCTTCATGGGCCCTTGAAATTGGGCCCAATTTCTTGGCTCTGCTTACTGCGGAATTCTGCGCTTATGGTCACCGTTCTCTGCTTACAGGGTTAGCGCTGCATTTCTTTGCTAGCTGTGTAAGCAAAGTATGCTTTGTACTGTGAAGTAAGCTTGCCCACAGAATTCATTCCTAGCCTGTGAAATACTATAGTAATAATAATACTTTGGGAGGCTAATCATCCTTACTGGCAGCTGAGAAGCTGAACTGCAAAAGACGCAGCTACACGTGTTCGAGCTGCAGGCATTCAAGGGCGCCTTTGGCAGCCAGCCACATCAACCCATATATGACCACGGAGCACAGCCTGAGATTGAAAGTGTTTGGTTTTTCCGGAGGGAGGAAAACTGGATGGCCTGGAGAAAAACCCTCGTGGGGCAGGAGAGAACCAACACATAACTCTACTCACACTGGCCCTAGACAGGAATCGAACCAAGGACACATTGGTAAGAGGCAAGCGCTTTACGCACCCGCCACCCATGCCATACTATCCTGAAGTTAGATTTATCACACCATAAACAGATTTTTTGTATTTGGTTAGCATAGCCATGAAATTGAGCCCTGCACAGCACAACGAGGTCTTGAACAGCAGTTTAAGACTAGCAGGGTCGAGGCCATGCGATAAAGGACCGAGCCGAAGGCAAGTTCCTTAATCGAACATCCATAAGAGATCTTGATAAGACCCTGAAAGATCTTAAACGTCAGTTTTTTATTCCCGTTCATAAATACCCTTTTAGTTACAAAGCATGATAATGTAGGAAACTCTGTAATTGAAATTTTTCAATTCCTGTCCTCAGATACCATATAGCAAAGGGTCAAATTGCATGCAACACTCAACAGTTGTACTTACACCCGGTAGAACTGGTATGTATTGATTACGTTACAAGTAAACTAGCCCCCATGTGAGCTTGCACCCCAACACATGTATGGCCATGAGCGCTGGCTAACTGTGTTTTACCATGTCTCTACCACACGTTTAAACATGGCCACGTGATCTCCTCTCGACCAATCAGAATGGTTACACTGTGTGTATTTATGAATAAAACTTAAATTGTTGTTACAGAAACAGTTGGGAAAACTGGCGCTTTTTTGCGTCTCACCTGATGAAATGACACTGGGTTGACTTCGAAGAACACAAAGTTATTCCATTTTGGAAAAAGGGACTTTATGACCTGGCTCGGCTGACCGTGCTCTGCGAAAAAGAAAACCACAAATGTGATAATGAATTTCATAAAACAGAATGCAATTAATGTCAAACAGTTTGAAGGTTTGCTTGGTAGAGGTACAATAAGATGGAGGCTTGTGGAAACGCCATGAATGAAATCTCTTTTTAGTGAGTGTGTGGTCCTGAGGGGAACCGGATGTTAACTCGGCATTTCAAACAGTCTGCTCTGTACATCATCAACAAAGTGGAAATATGAGGAACTCATGCACACTTTCCTTCCAAACGATGTGGAACCAATTATAGAAGAAAATACTTATCTACAGATATTGAGAACGTAACCATGTAATTATTAATATAAATCTTTGTAATGTATCCATTATCTGTACACAACCCTAACCCTCCCAAATCCTTGTACATGTATATCCTCTTTGTCGAAATGAAGGACTGAGGGCTGTAGGCCCAAATAACAATTGCTTATCACTGGGTCAGGCATTCCAATCTTATCCAAGTCCAAACATGTCGGTGTGAAGTGACATAAGAGAGGAGGATATTGGAGGATTGAGGTCACCTGCAGGCAGGTGGGCCTAGGGAGTATGGGTTTTAATCCTTTGTGATCAACATCGCGGCTTTGTCCAAATATCAGCTTTGGTTCCAGCTCCAGTTCTGGCTCTAGCTTTGGCTTCGTTTTTGGTTTGCAAAATGCACCTTGCTCCAAAATTGATGATGCAGCCCATGAAGTCTAGTAAAACTCTGCTGAGCAGAGAACCAGTCGGCGAAAATGTATACAATATGGCATTGGGGTTGGTTACCTGTTTCTACGGAGCTCAGTGCTAAGCTGTTTATCAGAACTTGGCTTTGTCTGGATGTGCTTACCGTCAACATTGAAGAGGTCCAGAGATCCGCCGTCTTGCTCTGTCCAGCTGGGTAAGAGGTATAAGATAAAAGCGATTCGTCTGCCTCCAAGCTCGTCATCATGGCAGAGGAGAGCATCTGTAAAATCACAAAATCAATAACCAAATGATGGACAAAATTTCAGCCATTTGCTTTTTTTATGGTTTTAATCTTAGCTTAGTATGCAAAAGAATGGTACATCACTGGTTTTTGTATAAAGCTTATTACTGTCTGGTCATCATGTTTCGTGTTCATGAGATTTCATTTTGAAGTTGTTCCTCTACTTCTTAATGTAAAGAGTTGGTTCATCGTTGGTTTTTGAACGTTTGAATTCATTCCTTTGCTCTAGTTTCCTTTTTATGAAATGCTTATACAAGTTGTTGAAGGGGGTTTGTTCATCATTGATTGTCAGGAACAGGGTTTAATAGTAACCGTATCACGTGTTACCCAAGGCAGAAAACTGGCTTTAAACACCTAAAGCTGAAAATTCAGACAATGCCTAGCTAAACAAAATTAAAAGAAGGTTCATTTAACCAGTTGCCCCTGGAAATAATCAATTTTTTCCCATCCAGCTGATGGTATCAATTTTCTTTGAGAGAACCGCTTGCACAAAGAAACCTTGGCTTGACAAAGCCAAGATAACAAAGATGTTCTTTAGAGCTCCGTGATTTTTCTTTTCTCTATCGAAAAAAATATCAAATATCACGATGGAAATCCTAGGACAGGATTATACTGAATCCGGCACCAAGGCCGACCTCCGGTTCACTCAGACTTACCTCCATTGAGCCAAAATACAATGAAAAAAAACAATGGTGGAAGCCTTGATGTCTGGTATTCCTGTTCTTGGATGAAAAGGACAAAGGTCTGAAATCAGGGATTACACAATAACCCTGCAATAACGGGCAACATAATGGGTGAAAATCAGCAAAATATTCAGCACCATGTGTCCTCCTTGTGTGGGTGAAACGAAGCACCGCACAGTGAGTGCATACTCTGTAAATGCTCCAAAACAAAATGACTGGGCCACCTTTGTTCTGTTATTCCGATTTTACATAATGGCGTGTTCAAACGTCACTCGTTTGCCGGCTCGATCAATATCTGCATGTATAAACAAAAGGGCTAGAACAAATTCCCTTTACACGAGTTTTCCCACCAACCATCTGCATACCTGTGTAGTTGTACTTTGAACAAGTCATATCCACCGTATCGCTCAGTGTAATACCCGTAACTTCCCTCAGCCAACACAAGAAATCTTCGTACAAAAATTTTCTGAAAGAGGAGAGCAACATTTTTTTTTTTAATTGTCTTCTGGATCAATTTCCACTTTCTCCAACAAAATGTCTTCAGAAATTTTCTGAAAAGAATCAAAATCGATGTGCCAAAATCTACACAATGTATTGAACAACTTTGTTTAAAATTGTTTAAATATTGATTAAGTTTAGCTATTATTTGCATTGGTATAAACAATTATTTTCATATGTGTACTTGAAGGTTTACTTTAGATAAATTTTAAAACAAATATTAAACCAAACTTATATAAATTCTGCATGAATAACCACTGACAAAAAATTCTGGTCACTACAAATCTATTTATAATTCCCAACCTTACTCACCTTAATCCTATGATGTGAGGGGATGAATAATTCTGCAGTGCACCAGACTGTTTGAAAATAAACAAATACATACATTTCCAGCGAGACCATCAACCATTTAACAACCAATCAACTCTACAGGTTGCGTATGGTGGTACAACTGTACACCGAACTAACTGTGTACATGTGCGTACTGCATTCACCACCAGATATCATTATGTAGGCTGGCATAGTTTATCTATCATTCAAAACCACAGCCGATGATATTGAATGGTCAGATGGTAGGAGGGTTGACTGTGTACTATGTTAATGCATTCGCCAGATGATAGCATATTGCGGGCTGGCATAGTGTATCTACCATTCCAACCCAAAGTGGACGATATGATGATTGGTCAGACAGTAGGAGGGTTGACTGTGTATTAAGTGTGTAGATTCACCACATCATATTGGAGGCTGACATAGTTTATCTATCATTCAAAACCACAGTGGATGGTATTGAATGGTAAGACAGTAGGAGGGTTGACTGTGTACTGTGTAGATGCATTCACCACATGATATCATATTGCAGACTGGCCTAGTTTATCTATCATTCAGAAACCACATGGATGACATTGAATGGTCAGACAGTAGGAGGGTTAAAATTCCACCCCAAACCCCACATTAAAAACATTTGTAGGCACGAGTCCATCTTTTAAGTGTCGACAGGAAATCTTTCACTGTTCAAATCAAAACAGCAAATGCAGAGAACGTTTTGGGCAACGGAGAGAATATTTTCTCATTCATTGAAAGATGGGAGTGTTCTAGTCAATGAGGCTTAGTCAAAGGGGGCTTTCGCCTCGTTGAATGGAACATTCCAAATTTCAACTCAAGAAAATATTTCCACCCTGCACTCATAAACATTCACTATTTGTGTACTACTACATACATGTACATGTAAGGGATTTACTATATAGAACCTGGTTCATATCAGGAGTACCTGTTGAAATTTGTAGAGATCATTGGACTTTTCTTGGAAGGGCAAACCAAGAAGATCATCTTTAAGACCCTGTAAAAAATTGGTGTCCTTCACAAAGTTTGGAAGTACACAACAACTGAAGGGGTCGCTGTGTAAGGTAGCTCCACTCTCTGCTGAAAGTACAAACAAGAAATAGTAACAAATTACGAGAGGAGTACAAAGTAAAATGTAATAATTTGAGAATTGTGGAATTGCCCAAATCATTCACAGCTCTGTTTCCACAAGAATGGTGGAGGGTTACAATCACCGCTAGTTCTACATAGGTTGGGGTTGGAGTTAGAAGGGTAGGCCAATGTTTAAAGCTGGCTTAGCGGTAATTTCCATTAAAGGGGCTGTGTCGTCATGATTATAGCAGTAAATGGAATAACCCAGTTACTATGTGGTGTGCGCGCCAGCGGTCACACCACAGTTTGACAAAGACGACGCCCTTTGTGATTTGACGGCAAGGGCGTGTGTTACTGTGATAAATATCGATTGGTCACAATTTACTTCTTTCAAAAAATAATATCTTATTTATCCAGAAAAAAATCATTTTTTGGCAATCATCCTGGTCACAATGAATGAATATGTGGCACTTGGATTCAGCATCTTTATTATCAAACTTCCAAACTGCAAACCTCCAGTTATTTGTCTGTTTTGGGATTTTCCAATTTAAAACCAGCCAAATGAAATGAATGTCAGACAAGTCCACTCGAGACAACTCGTCCGTTAAGAATGTCATCCGGTGAGACAAGTCGACGGTTCAGACAACTTGATTGTTTAGAAAAGTCGACTATGCAGTTGAGACAAGTCGACGGTTAGACCGTCAGAAAGTGCAGGCGCTTTTCCAACTTTCCTTTTTGCAAGGGGGGAAAAAAAGGAAATCTGTAAAAAATAAATTTGGAAAATTTTTCGAGGAAGGAAAAAACATTTGCCGCCCGGAACATACGGGGCCCATCCACCCTGGGTTTGCCTGCAAAGCACGGCTCCAATCCGCCCGGACCCACCCGAGGTTTGCATGCAAAGCACGGCTCAATTAACCCACTCGCCGACACATCGAGTAGTCTGAACGGTCCACTCAGTCAACTGTCGACTTGTCTTATGGTTCAACGGCTGCGACCATCGAGTTGTTTCGACGGACAACCTGTCTGAGTGTCTTGAGTTGACTTGTCCGACTGTCGACTTGTCTGAACTCCATCCAATGAAATGCATAAAATATGTCATCTCTATACATCATACATGTATCTAGTTTCATGCCCAGGTAATGACAGCCCCGACCCAGTAACTGGGGCGCTGTACTCAACCGACAATGTCAAAATTTTTAAAAAGGAGTACAGCGCCCCAGTTTATACTGGAGACTGGGTCTAGATAGCCCCATAAATTGTGCCAATACGTTGGACTGCGGAGGTAACTATTGCCACAATTTATGGGGCTAAGGTAATGAAAGAAAAAGGCAACTGTTAAAACCACACACACCGTCTTCTTTGCATCCTGCGGAAGTATCCCCTACCCCCACTTCCTGACCCTACACTCAATCCCAGGTCCCCCACGGTTTACATTCCCAGCTAGCTCACCGTGCTCATAAGCAACTCGACCCCGAAACGCAGCACCCAAGTCGTCTTTGAAACTCTGCTCATCGTAGCACGGATTAAGGTCAGCGGGAACCAAATTTGACGACCCTGTCTTCTTCCTCTTCTTCCCTGATTTGGTTGATTCGTGTGTATCTGGATCGTGTCTCTTGTTATCACAGTTGCTTGTCATTTTCGCATGTCACTTTTCATCCTCGATTTCTCGTCGACATACTATCAAACTACGCATCATCTTTTTTTGAACATCAATAACAAATACACGTGCAATATTTTGTACGTAACATTTGCCACAGACGCGATTACTTCCGCACGGCGCGCACACTGGGGTAGTCTGGGAACCAACGTTGTCCGTCAAGTATTTGTTGTTACATGAAACAGCCGTCGGGGTTAATCTATGATTCAGCTATGACCGATTCACGAAACTGTCTTTTCCCAACCTACCGACCGACCGTCATCGCGTCCCACTCAACTTTCGACCAATCATATTCACATAAATATCGACTTTTACAACATTTATTATTCTGTAATGGCAAATGGAAATGGTAGCTACCGCGAATAAAAAGTTTATTTGTTTCTAAATCTGAAAGCTCACTGATCTTATAAAGTCCCACACCAATCCGCCACAGCAATATTTCCACCTTAAAGTGCCAAAGTCAAGAAAATGTGTTAAATACCTCAATAATCACTGTTCCTTATTTCCATTGCTGCAATCGAAATCAGCCTGAATCAAATAATCCCAAACAACAACCATTTATTGCAGTGTCGTTTTCACTAAAAACGTGACCACCAAACTGATGACATTTTCACACAGGTTGGTTTTTATTTATGGCTTAAGGTAAATAACTCATTTAAAAAACAAAAATAAAATCTTTTCCTTTTGTACAATATTCAAGCTTCTGTTTGCAGCGATGTTGTCTGTACAATGTTGTCTGAAAAATGCTGTGTTTCTTATTTATTATATTTACCCACAGCAGATTATGTGTCAAGCTCCAGATTGGTTGTGTCATTAGCGTGTGGCCCAATATCGAACAGGGGAGACACAAACTTACATACAAGTGACTCATAGAATGGCTGCAGTGGCACAACCAGACATTTCATGAGGGGGGGGGGGGGAGGGCAAGCGGGGGCAAAGACATATGGGGAGGGGGGGGGCTATTAAATGTATCGAACCATTCATTTGTGCATTTTATCTATCTGATTTAGGGGGCAAGGGGGAAGTGGCAAGAGTTCTAAGGGTTCTGTATCAAACAAACATCTGGATCAAAACCAGATTCATAGATTTGCCCAGTTCCTCCGAGCTAGTCGATGTTGCGCCTTCTACCTGCGACTAATACAAAAATGAGCATCGTCAATCAAGACTACTGTTGAAAGAGATAATCACCTCAACCTTGGTCAATTTCTGCAGTGGCAATCTGTGGCACTGATCGACCATACATACAAATACGACAGGAAAGTGTGGCATGGGTTGCTTCACTGCTACTGGGCAAAGCAGGGAGGATTTTAACTTACACAACTTAGGTTTACAAAAATATATTTCAGAAAAAGCACTGGTTTTCATAAGTGAAGTCTTTCACACACCACAAATGACCAATCACAAAAAGTAGCAAACATTAAAAGAATAATTATGTTAAAAAAAAAGGATGACAACATTTAAAAGTTCATAAAATGTCGATGTACTAAGTTTATTTACAGTGTCGATAGTTTACATATGAAGTGATTAAAAAAGCAATATTTAAATAAAAATTCAGCTTGGTTGGTACCAAATTGTTTTGTTTTTTTGTCTCACCATACTGCTTCCCCGATTGACAATTTGAAATAAAACATCAGTTTAAAATAACTTTAAAAGTGAACCACGCTGTTTTTTGCTGAAAACTTCAAGATGATTCCGATAAGTTTGTGCATTTACACACAAGCCAGGCTGTAAAACTATCCAACTTCTTGTTTAACACCCCTAATCTCGGTAACACTTTCCAGCAAGTTGTACAACCATTTAAAATCATTTAACTGCATGGGTTATGTATGGTGAACTTAGTGTGTACATGTAACATGTACGTGCAAATGCATTTGCCACGCGATGTCACATTGCAGGCTGGCATTGTTTTATCATTCAAAACGACGGTGAATGACAGTGAATTGTCAGACAGTAGGAGGGTTGACTGTGTACTGTATAGATGCATTCCCCACAAAAAAATCACATTGCAGGCTGGCACAGTTTATCTATCATTCAAAACCACAGTGAATGACATTGAATGGTCAGACAGTAGGAGGGTAGAACAGTTTACTGTGTAGATGCATTCACCACATGATATCACATTGCAGGCTGGCATAGTTTATCTATCCTTCAAAACCACAGTGAATGACACTGAATGGTCAGACAGTAGGAGGGTTGACTGTGTACTGTGTAGATGCATTCACCGCATGATATCACATCGCAGGCTGGCATAGTTTATCATTTAAAACCACAGTGATTGACACTGAATGGTCAGACAGTAGGAGGGTTGACTGTGTACTGTGTAGATGCATTCACCGCATGATATCACATCGCAGGCTGACATAGTTTATCTATCATTCAAAACCACTGTAAATGATACTGAATGGTCTGACAGTAGGAGGGTTGACTGTGTACTGTGTAGATGCATTTACCACATGATATGATATATTGCAGGCTGGCATATTTTATGTATCATTCAAAACCACATTGAATGACACTGAATGGTCAGGCAGCAGGAGGGTTGACTGTGTACTGTGTAGATGCATTCACCACATGACATCACGTTGTAGGCTGGCATAGATTATCTGTTGTTCAAAATCACAATGCATGATGTTGAATGGTCAGCCAGTAGGAGTGTTAAAGTATGACCATAAATTTAAATAATGTTCTCAAAGTGATAAAAAAAGACGTAAAAAATAGTAGAAAATACAACAAGGTAATTAATTCTTAAGAGTCACTTCCAGAGTTGGAGGAGGTATAACGTCTCTTCTTCTTCTTCTTCGTCCTCTTGCTGGATTTCTTGTGTTTCCTTTTATCTCTTCTGTCACTGTGATGGTGCGATTTCTTCTTTGATCTCTTCTTCCTCCGTCGATGAGATTCATCATCGGAAGATGAGGAATCGTCACTGTCCGAGGTTTCGGAGGTATCGCTGTCTGATGAGAGAGGTGACCGGGAATGACTCCGTCTGGCGAGAGGAGAAGATAAAAAAAATGATAAAACTCTCGGAAAAAAGATCACTTGCACCATCGTCACATGCAGCTACTGTCTGCCACACTCACCATTTTGGGAGTCAAATTGCACGTAAAAGTATGGTAAGCGATAAGTATGTAAACAAGCATGGCCTAAAATGCGCACTACACCGGTGTATACCATATGGGGACATTGACTCCCAAAGTGGTACAGCCAAGATTATTGTGATGATGACGTCAGGTGAATTGGGGTAAAAACCCAGCAAGATTACAGATGGGAAACCTGTTCCGATCCAATACAGGCATGATATTTTGGCTCTTCTAAGAGGGGCATGGAAGTTTTTTCGTAAGTAAAGAGCACCTCTACCTGGGAAATTTAAATTTGTACTGGAACATTTCAAGGGACAACAAGGCAATGACCAGGGGCATGGAGGCAATTGTCTCTGTTAAGTATAGGAATGTTGCTGGGGCCTCTGTTGATAACTGATATCCCGCAAAAATTTGAAAGAGAGAAGTCCGAGTTGTTCCTCGGAGGTTGCCAGGTTCACTATTTGAGATAACAACCAGAGTTGCTTACATCCCATGGGACTGTGATGCGGAAACCAAAACCCTGTTCCAGTCCAAGGGTCGAGTATTTGTTGGTTTTGGCCCCTGGGTCAATCCATGTCAAATCAACCAAAAAGTTCCCATGAATTCTCTTTTTTTTCCTCTCTAATTTTAGGGAATGATTGGGACCCTTGAGAAACGCCCAGAAAAGGACAACATTTTGCTATATGTCTCTTAATCAGTGAGATACACACTAACAAACTTTGAGCTAATTAGTAATACTTTGTGTATTAAATCACCCATACCTCAAAGAATAAAGCACCTAGAGAGCTGGTTCTTGTGTCATTTTGGAAAGTAAGGCCATTATATAGAACTATTTTGGTTTCTGTCATGATGGTCAGTTGGGGTGCGAATTGTGTGGTTCATTCGAAAGGAAGTTAGGGAAAGCATGGTTGTCTCTAGGCCTTTTCACACTATCAAACTCTGATCAGTGCCTAAAGCTACACAGTTCCAATCTGTGTGGAGTTCAGAAAAATTCCACATGGTTCAAATCTGCTCTGCTTTCAAAGTGCCCGATGTAAAATCAACTTGTTTTGTACATGTGTAAATTCTACACCAGGGTAAAACAACCTAAACCCACCTCCGAGCAGGGTTGGTTTAGACATGGATTGAGCCCTCTATACGGGTCAACGCCGGATTTAAATATAGCGTCAGAGCGTGAAAAGGTGTGACACACTTCCTGTGTCCAACACAGAGGTTATTCACTGTGTGAATTATCCAGTTGGTGCCAGCTGACGTGTATCCACGACAATATTTTTCAAGCCAGCAAATAAGCTACGTCAAAACACTCCATTTTGTAAAACAGGAATACCTGAGCAAAGGTCCTCCAGACATTCCACTGGTGAGCGTGCACAGAGCACGCACAAGCCAAGTAATGCTTCGTTTCACCCATGTAAACAGGACAGATGGCACTCAATATTTTGCTGATTTTTGGCTATTGTGCAGGCATTACTGTGTAATCCCCGATTCCAGACCTTTGTCCGTTTGTTCCAAGAAGAGGATTACGAGAGAGACTTCCATCATTGTCCATTCATTGTATTTCGGCTCAATGGAGGTAAGTCAGAGCGAACCAGCCTTGGTTCTGGATTTAGTACCAATCGTAAGCAGCGGCACAAGGCCGAGGTTTTGCAATTTACGGTGCATGAATTTGACTTTTTCTCTATAAAGAAAACAAAAATCACACTGCAATAAAGAGAATCTTTCTTCTCTTGGCTTTGTCAAGTCAAGGTTTTTTGGTGCCAGTGATAACGGTAATTCTGAGAAAATAATTCTGTCAGGCTGGGCTGAAATAAATCGAAGAATTCTGGCAGCAACTGGTTATGTGCTGGGAAACTAATAAATGAAACATCTGTGATAGCAAGTTTTTTGGCTTACACCTACCAAAATATTTCAACAAATTTAGAAAATGAAAGTGTAAGTTAAAAATGTCAAGAAGTCAAATTGCTTACCTGCGACTTCTCTCTCTGTGCTTTTTTCTCTTTTTTCTTTTCTCTTTGCTCCTATGTTTTTTTGAATCTTCATCTGGTTTTGATGTTGATTCTGTTGGTTTTAAGAAAAAAAAATCATTTTAAGATTTTGTTTTACTCCACTTTATTTTCCTTACTCCTTCACACCCTTGATAGTCTTGGTGCATGAGGTTGTTGTTCCTTATCACTCCTCTATCATGATTCCATCTATCTGCGCACTATAAGTACACATGAACCATCAAACGAAAGAGTGCGCTATTAAGAAAACCTGACTTGTTCCATCACCAAAGGTTCTTACTGACTGGTTCATGGCTTGCAGGGAATGCCCTCTATCGATGGAATTTTCGCACCATGTATGTAAGTGTTGAGTGTGCATGGTTTTAAGAACATAAGAACATCTTGCATCAAGACTAAACCAATGGAGGAAGCATGCTCGGGTATAGTTCCCTTACTGCAATTATTAGTCGCACTGAAAACAAAACCAATGCTCCTCAGGCACCAGGTTCATTACATACTGTAAAACAAAGCAGACCTTTTGTGCTTCACGTGTGGATCTTTACACAGTTTCCAATTTCAATACCACTGCTTAGCTGGCCACACACTGCCAAAATTTCTTGATTGTTTATGAAATACACTTTTGCTTTAGCATATTTTTGTGCTACAGTAAGTTGCTTTAGCATATTTTTGTGCTACAGTAAGCACAAACATTTGCTTACCAGTGAAACAGCTTTATGAAATTGGGCCCAATTTAATTTTTGAGCCCAAACACTGTATCCTACTGGGATGTAAAGCACATCAATGGGAGATGTTTGAGGACACTAGGTGGCAGCAGACTTCCCAGGCAAATCCATTGTAATCGGAAATGAGTGCATGCTCAGAACTACGCAAACAATTGAAATCTACCTGGTAAGTCTGCTGCCACCTAGCGTTCCAAAGTCTCCCATTGATATTTCAAAGGGTCAGCTTTTTTTCAAGAGGTCTGCTTTTAATAAGTAAGAGATTTCAATCAATGAATGACACATTTTTTTCTCAAATATCTTTGACGACTTGCAAAGTTAGGTGTCAGGGTTCTCACTAGGATTTTTCAAAAGTGTGGGGCATTCTGGAGTTTGGCCAAAGCCCGCTGAATTGAAACCAGGTCCTCGGAATGTTGTTTACTTCATGTTTGGTTTTAAAAGCTCTAACTGTGCAATCTTGCACATTTAAAATGGTTCTATTTTATGATTTTTTGTCAATTTGATCCTAAATAAAATAAAAAGTGAATAAAAATAAAAAATAAGTTTTAAAAATTAAATTACTAATATTTGTACTATTGACCCCTTGCACGCACGTCACACACGCGCCGACCGTGCCACGCTCACTATTTTGGTGGTCAATATGTTTATGTGTAAACGCCACTTTTCTTAAAACGCGCACTTCACTCAGTGACATTGACCACCAAAATGACGCAACCAAGATTATTGTGATGATGACGTCAGGTGAATTGGTTCAATAGTTATCATAATTAATAATTTGTTGCCTATGGCCCTGCAATTCACGCATATCAGACAGATACGCTAGCATGTGCACAGGGGCATAACCCAGAGTATGAGGATGAGAAAAAAAAACAGAGACCACGGTGCAGAGATTTTATACAAACGTAACAACATCATAGCAACCTTGTTTCCGTGGTAACACAGGCATAGCTTCCTCCTCCTCATCACTCCCACTGCTTGTACTGCTGACATCCAAAGTCACATCCTTGGCCGGGTCGGCGCGGATGAAATTTCGACACTGGTAGGTCAGGTGTCCACTGTACCCACACTTCCGACATGCCACCCTCGAGTTTTCTTTG
This sequence comes from Marthasterias glacialis, assembly GCA_911728455.2. Lineage (NCBI taxonomy): Eukaryota > Metazoa > Echinodermata > Asteroidea > Forcipulatida > Asteriidae > Marthasterias > Marthasterias glacialis. Next base: position 18,917,852 of record OU452225.1, read on the forward strand.
TTGATGTTCAGCATTTCTGTCAGTGAAGAAGAAATTTGTAGATCTTGCTTTTGCGGTTACAGTTTCGTTTCAAAAATGGGTCCAATCTCAAGAGACAATTTTACAAATACTTGTTATCTAGTAGTACTAGTACTTGGTCCTCGATTCCTCTAATTCTCAGGCAGCAAATTGTTTTCTTAAACTAGGATGATCATGATGAATTTATACTAGGATCTGACCATCGATCAAAGGTAGACCCAGTAGGCAGTAACTGGGGTGCTGTACTCCTTTTTTGAGATTTTGACATTATCGGCTAGTATAACCGATAGCGTCAAAATCTTTAAAAAAAAAGGAGTACAGACAGCACCCCAGACTGGGTCTTGATCAAACAAAGGCATAATTAATAACTGCATGAATGTGATTATAAATATTATGCGACAGATAAAAGTTTTGAAAGGGCTAGCCAATCAATTTTTTATTTATAAAAGAACAGTCTTACTTTGGGGAATGGAAAAAAAAGTTTGCGTCGGCGGGGATACGAACCACCAGAGAGTGTGTCAGTTGATAAGCAGGAGCAATTTCATTCACTGGGTTCCGCAGCAGTGGTCGAAAATCAGTAATACTAATATAGTTTTTTAGTAAAAAATACATTATATTATAATTATGTCGGCTCCTCGTGTACACATCAAAGAGGTTGCTTTACGATCTGCCAGCTAAATAGTATACACATATGGACTGGCAATGAGGGCAATAATGCACGTCTATGCACCCCGAGGGCCTGTGAGTGACCAGGAGAGGGAAATAGGACCGTCTCCTGGTCACTCACAGGCCCGAGGGGTGCATAGACGTGCACTATTGCCCGAATAATGCCAGTCCATATGTGTTTTATAACACACCTCAGTCCAAAATGTCATGTGAAAAAAAAATATTTTCAGGACGCACGGTTTTACAACGGTAAACTGTTATGAGCATTGTAAACTTCTTGAGGGCGCTGTTTACCAGTCAATAGTTTTGGGGTTTTTGAAACTATTTCCCGCTTTGCGAACTATTTCCCCCAAATGAAGCGCGTTTGGTGTGTTGACGCGCGTCAAGTTCACGGTGGTGCAGATTTCATGCAATAGGCTATATGGTGACCGGCTATATTACTTCACCCCACGTGACCGCGTTTCAGCCAATCAGGATAAAGAACCAGGGAGAGGTGTGTTATAATGTTTACTACAGTACTACATAGGCCTATGGCTAGTACCGGCAATATTCACGCACACAAAATGCTATCTTAGTATCTCTATCAATATCAATAAATATCAATTTCATTAAATTTTAATCGATGTGTTTCTCTATAATAAATGGGAAAGGTGGTTGTAAAACACTACGAGTCGACATGGTGAACGCAATACATACAAGATGGGCTTCACAAGATGAATTAATTCATTGGCCAAATCTATCACACAATTGGTAAATTGGCAGTTGAAAAAATGAAAAACCTTACCTTGGCCTACTTCGTCTTTATCTTCTTACTCGAACTTTCCGCCGCCTGCTGCACATGCTACACCGAGCGCCGTATAGAATGACTGCGATTAGCGCCCCATTTTTGGCCTCTGTACAAATTATTTCCAAGTACCAATGTTCAATATTCGTTAACGACTGTCACTGTCCTGTCGTAATTTCCGTTGTTGTTGTGCGTTATGTAGATTAGACGGGTATATTGCGTGAATAAGAAAGTGCGCAATAGTCAAGGATGTTAGGGCTCCATAAGGGCTGTTTGGTTCAGATTTTTCCAAAAGCACAAAATTTGGCCCAGATGTTGCCCATACCATACTATTTCGATTTTTGACGGGCGCCAAGACGGGCGACCCATGGGGCGGCCATATTGGCAAAATCCAATATGGCCGCCATCTGGGTCAGAGGTCAATCACGATTAAAAAAGTAAAAGGGCTAGAATAAAAAATAATACAACTTTTTAGGGGTTTTCAGGGTCGAGGAATCTGATTCTGAAGTTATTTCAAAGATTTGAGGTCAACTTTACCCGTCAAAGTAACCGTAAAGGTCATTTCGGAGTTGAAAACTGGTGTTTCCCAGAAACCAACCCCAAAAAGTATTTTCCTATTATAAGCTGTACATGTATATGTCACATCATTTGTCTCTTACTCCACAAGGTCACTAAACAAATCTGTAAAGAATCAATTCAGGAACAACTTTGATTTAAACAATTTGGAGATGGCGTCTGCAGTGAAAATATTCCATATGCCAGTGTATGTATTCAAACGACCAAAATACCATACAATATTTAGCAACAACATACAAATACTTTCTATTATATAGTGGCTGTCACCTCCATTATCAAGGCATGTGCACCTTCCAGTGCATGCTTTGAGGCAGCCACAGTGCAAGAGAATGGCACATGCAGCTGAAGCGTTGCTGAGAGTGGTCCATACAGGTTGCCATGTATCGTGCCATCTTTGTGCCAGCCCCACTCACTGATGTCAGGACTTTTCTTGTCCACCGAGGTGGACTGACTACAGTTGAAACCTGCCTGTAATAGTGCTCACCTTACATGCAGGAAAAGTGTGGCTTGGGTAGGTGGGATGCTTTCTAGTGATCTACTTCCATTGGTGAGGAGGCGATGTTTGGATGCATTGACACCAGCTGCACACCACAAACCCTGTTGTACATGAGTATGACAAAGTGTTGCATGACCTGCTTTTGCACTGACTCGAGACTAAAGAGATCAGGGTCATGCGTGAGAGCCACAAGTCCATTGGTAAGGTCCGGTATGCCTGTCCAGACTGCCCAGGCTGTATTCTTGCCACATCCAAGAAACTGTGAAGTTGTATCACATCCTGTTAGACTGTGGAAGAGGGGTAGTGCCAAGGACTTTGATGGAATGAGATGTGTGCTCACAAGTTCAAGGTGGAGTGGTGTTTTCAACCAATAGCTGTCTCAATGTCTTTATCTTCCGCGATGTTGATAATATAGGCACCAAGGCTGAGGGAAACTTCTTATTTAATAAGTTCCATGGATATGCCCTAAGCGCGACCAACCATCTTTGGCATGAGCACTCTCGTGTAAAGCAGATTCATCAAGCTTGACCCCTCTGACAAGTCAACTCTGGAGCTACCAGACTCTTAATGATCCAGACCCCAGTCGAACTCACTTGGCCGGATGTATTTGCACCCAGACTCAACAGCAGCAAAGTCAGACCACCCCTTATTGTCCGAGGTGCCAAGGTAAAGGATGAGGCATGGATGGTGCAGGTCACCAGTGTGCTGAAGTAAGGCACGCTTGCAGATGGTGACGTCATCACTTGGTTGGGATACTTTTCAATGCAAGCAAGCGAGGAGTCATTGAAGCCCCCAGCCGAGATCAGCATCTTCCCCCTATTCCCAGACAAGGCTCCATCAACCCAGGTCAGACTACCGTCCTCGGTACCGATCAGCCACTGTATGCTATCATGAAACTGCTATCATCAAACTGCTCCAGTGGCAATACCCCCAACACTTTGGGAGAAGACAAGCTGGTTTCTAAGATGGGCGCACTGCACATTAAAGAAAAGATACTTATTATGATTGGAAAGGTACTTCTCCATTCTGGGTGGCCCACCGTCCTCTCTAGGGCTGAGGTCCAGAAATGTGGTGGAGCACAGTCTGCGCTCAATTAGCAGCACATAAGCCCACGAGGTATACCCATCAAGTCTCTCTCATGTCACTTTACCTGTTCAAGCAGACCCCCTACTCAAACTATTGTGAGAATGTAATGACCCCACTTGAGTCATTCGACATGTGGGATCAACGTTCCCAAACTGTTCCCCAGTTCAAGTTCTGGTCAACCATAACTGGGCTGGAGCTACTAATGACTTGATTTGTGCAATCCCTGCAGGAGGGGGACTTCTCACTGTAAGTGAAGCATGTGACGAACTCTGTGGCTGGTTTCACTGCCTTGACCGCGTCAACTACGCACATTGGCTGCCGGTCCATGTGTGAGACATGGTGGAGTTAGCTGTAAAACACCCTCAAGTACATGCTGAATTCGTGAAGGGCAAATTTCTTGTGCAGAAATCAGCTAGAAAGTTCAGCCTCAAGGCCAAGCCAATGGCCAAGCCCATGAACAGTCCAACATAAGCCTCCAGGCACATGGCTGGGTGGTTGAAACCTATGAGAAACCCAAAGCCCTTACACTGTTTATGCTGGCTAGACCTGACTGCATGCAGTTAGTTAGCTGTAAAACAGCTTGAGTTCGAAGCCATCATTGACCCTCCACCGTCATCCACTGCTCATCATGGGGAAGGACACAGCCTAATAGGGTGTGACACATTTGCATTTTTCTTGGATGCTGCTAGAAAACACCATGTGCACCCTGGACAGGGATACTGGACCTCACCGACACACTTGTGGCTCTCACGCATGATCTCTTCAGTCTCGAGTATGTCCATAAGCAGGTCATCGATGTTATGTCATACTCATGATGGGTTGTGGTGAAGCTGTCAACACTGCCAAACATCGCCTCCTCACCAGTGGAAGCAGATCACTGGAAAGCATCCCACCTACCCAAGCCACACTGTTCCAGCATGTAAAGCACTATTACAGGCGAGTTTCAGCTGCAGTCAGTCCACCTCGGTCTGACAAGAAAAGTCCTGACATCAGTGAGTGGGGCTGGCACAAAGATGGCACGATACATGGCAACCTGTATGGACCACTCTCAGCAACGCTTCAGCTGCATGTGCCATTCTCTTGCACTGTGGCTGCCTCAAAGCATGCACTGGAAGGTGCACATCCAACCGTGCATCTTAAAATGCAAATGCAAAGGCAGGTGCCTTGATAATGGAGGTGACAGCCAGAAAGTATTTGTATTTTGTTGCTAAACAGATCACTGTAAGGTATTTTGATCATTTGAATATATACAGTGGCATATAGAATATTTTCACTGCAAATGCCATTTCCATTTCACAACTCTGGTTCAAACCAGAGTTGTTCCTGAACTTATTCTTTACAGATTTGTTTTATGACCTCCTGGAGTAAATGTCAAATGATGTGACATATACATACTAACTTATAATAGGAAAACACTTTATTTATGGGGTTGGTTTCTGGGATGACGCACAAGAAACACCAGTTTTGACTCCGAAATTACCTTTACGGTGACTTTTAAAGGTAAAGTTGACCTCAAATCTTGGAAATAGCATCAGAATCAGATTCCCCGTCCCTGAAAACCCCTAAAAAGTTGTATAATTTTTTATTTTAGCCCTTTTACTTTTTTAATCGTGATTGACCTCTGACCCAGATGGCGGCCATATTGGATTTTGCCAATATGGCCGCCCCATGGGTCGCCCGTCTTGGCGCCCGTCAAAAATCGAAATAGTATGGTATGGGCAACATCTGGGCCAAATTTGGTGCTTTTGGAAAAATCTGAACCAAAATATCCCTAACAGCCCTGACTACAAGGTATTATTCTAAATATTTTTGATTCTTCAAGGATGTAAAACAGTAATATCACGCAAATGTGCCTCAATTTAATTAGTCCATTAATTATCTCAGCTTATCTAATTCAGTAATGCCAATAGTTTATAGGCCTTTAGATGATAGCTCACATACCATGGAGGCTGTTCACAAGCACTGAGCCGAAACAATTTGTTCAACTTCATAAAACCATAAGAGATAAAAAAACAAAACAAAAGAGATCGTGTACAGAATTAAGCTAAAACCTCAAGTGTTTAAGAAAATCCATCACACAACCCCTGTTGACAGTCTCGCCTGATTGACGGTCGTGTGCGATATTTAACTAAAACACGATATTTGATGCAAGCACCAAATTGTGCTGTAAAGATGAGGGACCAAAATTTGGAGCTCAATAGTTTGTTTTACTATCAACACGTTGTATAAACCTCCTCCCCAAATCCTATTCCATTTGCATTGAAAGTAACACCTGGGTACGAGGTTTCAGCATTCGGGAAGATGGCGACTTGCGTGGATGAGAGAAATGCTATGACTATGAGTAAATTTAGTTCCTCAACTAACGGGCTGAAAATGATCGTAAAATCCTATATTTGTTTGACGATCATTTGTTGTTGGAGCGTGATAACTGTTGCCACAGAAGCTGTGCCTCGACCCCGTGGTGTTTCTTTAACGAGTGAGTACAATCAGAGTGCAAATAAAGGAGGAGAATCTCGCTAAAAAACGTACCGGCATTTTTGCCATAGGCGAATCGCACTACCACTGACTACGTACACAATGTTACGTTAGTAACATTGTTACACAAGCGGGTCAAATTACAAAGTGTAGCCTAGATTCAATTTCAAGGCACTACAACAATATATAAAATGTATGGAAAATGGCATAATGGAATTGTATTGTTATTTGATAATAGATTCAAATAGTAAGATTTTTCTAGTGTAGTTCAGCAAAACAGCAATGATGAAAAGTTCATCTTCTACTTCTAATCTATTCTAAAAACAATGTCTAACGCTATTTAACTCTAACGTTAACAATTTTAACATTAATTTTAATAATAAAGTCCTGTTCATACTTTACGTGAAAGGAAATACAAAGTGAATTTTGGTGATGAAACAATTCTGTACACACTGTTTTCCAATTGTGACAAAAGAAAAGTCACTTCGCTTTTGCAATTCGCCTAACTGCCTGATGACGTATGGCTTGCCTTTAAACTGTTCAAAATAAAAGGAAGTTCTTTCCTTCATTTTTAAAAATTGTAATTTTATTAAATTTAAATGCCTTAAAAATGTTTTTATGAAAGAGATGATTACTATGCAAGTTAGCGTTGATGTATCTGAGAGGATATTTTGCTGACTTAACCTATGGAGATGGAGATGGTTGGTACTGATTGATACGGCCTCACTTCATGAAAATCTTCTTCCAAGTAAACAGATTTCAGTTGATACCAATCCTGTAATAATATTTCTTAATAAATATTGTTGGAAATTTTTTTTGAAAAGATGCAAATTTTGAACGCCAATTTAATTTTGTATTCATTATGATCAAAACAGTATCTTATTTGCACAGATACCATGTTTTTGATCATGGCGTGAGTAAAACAAAATTGATGGGTACAGAATCTTTTCTTACTATTTTAACACTTAATTAATATAAAATGTGAATGTGATATTGGTATTAAATAATAACATACATGTACTATTACTAGTAGTACGTCAATGAAATATTTGCATCTAAAAAAATGATATTTTTAATTTATTGTTTTTTTTTTTACAATTCATCATTTCTATTTGTCCATGGCAGATGAGCCGTTTTATCGTGATGCAGAATGGTTTACCTGTTTAGATGGATCCAGACGGATCCGTAAGAGTCAAGTGAACGATGACTACTGTGACTGCATTGATTCATCCGACGAACCAGGTAAAGAAGACAGCCTCATAAAACTCTGGCCTGGAGTTACACAGAGGCCATGGCCTCTGTTGCCCTGGTCTTGGCCTTGGTGCCCCATTGGCTTTAAGATTTTCCATTATTGTAAGTGCCCTTTGCAAAATGAAAATGGCCTTGCCCTCTCAAAGATGAAATTCCAGGACTTGGTGTGGACATGCTTTGGGTCAAAATTTTGGAATCGTTTTAGTTTCACAGTTCAGAAAAAAACTTAACATGTAAAAATTTAAAATGTTTAAATATTCAACTCTTTGTGTGGCCAGACTTTGATTAAATCATGATTTCTAAACCAAATAAACCTTGATCTTGAGCGGGGTTATATAAAAAAGTTGCTGGCACTGTTTCTGTTTTACTATTAATTAGGTACTTCAGCTTGTCCACTTGGGAAATTCCACTGCAACAACAGGGGGTTCCGACCTAAGTATATCCCCACATCCAGAGTCAACGATGGCATCTGTGGTAAGTTCATTGTTGCTGGTAATTTCCCACTTTAGCAAGCTTTTGCACTTCCTTTCAGAACTGTCTCATCCTCATCCACCAGACAGAGAGGTGGATGTTGATGTTTTCCCGTGTTAATGTCAGGGACAGTCTCAAAGATGAGCATGCAAGTTTGGGATGTGAATAGTCCAGAGATTGCACTAAATCCAAAGCCTGCATTCAAACAGTTTGATGTTTTCTTTGACAGTTTAGGGAGTTTGGTGACAAACTTTCCTTGCACTGGATGCATTGACAAGGAAGACTGCGTGTGTACTGTACACAAATAATAATAATAACACTGTGTGTGTGCTTTTTCAAGCCAAGGAGACCCTCAAAGCTCCTTATAGATCATAACCCGTTCATCGGGCCCTAGCTAAGCATTCCTGACACCATCTCAATGTACGCAGCACTGCCAACCAAATGAGCGCAGAAGGTTGCTCATCGTTCACACCAACAATCTCTACCCTCGGAGGTACCCACTTACTCCTGGGTGATGACTGATGAGAAGCTTAGTTCAATGGGATAGTTGAAGGTGAGGTGGCGCATATTGCTGCAAGACCATGCCAGAAACACCGGGGCAAACCCCTTCTCTTTAAGATAAGTGTACTGGGTTCTCTTTCGTGCATTACACAACGCACAGGACCAAGTGCTTTACGTCCCATCCGAGGGACAAAGCAATAATGGTTAACTGTCTTGCTTAAGGACACAAGTGTTAGACCGGGCTTCGAACCCACACTCTGATGATCAGAATTATCAGAGATTGTGTCCGATGTGCTTGACCGCTCTGGCATGACACGCCTTTACTCTAGTACTCTAACGTTAACTCTGGTTTGTGCTCCTACAGATTGCTGTGATGCCTCAGATGAGTACAAGGGGGAAGGGGCCATAAGATGCATTAATAACTGCCGCGAGTTGGGAAAGGCCGACCTAGAGCGCAGAAAGCAAGAAATAATCCTGATGAACCAGGGGTTTGAAGTCCGGCAGGAGTACATCAAGCAGGGTGCCGAGAAGAAGGTGGAGAGAGAGGTAATGGGGAAGTTTGATCACCTTGGTTTCATCGGTTCATTTGATGGGGTGCTGGTGCGAATCCAGGTGGTCCAGACCCTCAGGGCCTGTAATGACACAGAGGCCACAGAGGCTCAATCGGCGCGACCCTCCAGACTAAACCGAAAAGCTCATCCATGCTTTCGTAATTTGTCACCTTCATGACTGAAATGGATTGCCTGACTCACAGCTCCAAAAACTCAGCAGCTCATCTCATTACTTGATTAAAACCCTCGGAGCATCCACATTAATCAACAACTTCCCTGGATCCAGGAGGTTAAAAAATCGTCCACCCTGTCTTTAAGGTCAATAACCCACCCTGCAAGCCCAAAACCATTATAAATCACTGTGGGGGGTGAATTGGAGTGCCAGTCAAGACTTAGACTTGTGTTATTTACGACCAGTGTGGGGCTCAAGTTGTTTTCACAAAGTGCATACCGCCCTGTGCCAAGGGAATACTTGGCACAGGGTCAATCAATTACTACACTGAGACAGGTGGCTGCTGTCTTTCAACACTCCTTACTCCGCACTGGTTAGGGTCTGTCCAATGGGAGTCTACAGGCTTGTGGGGTATACCAGGGGTGAGGATTACATGGAATCTTGGCCTTATTGGCCCATCAAAGAAAAAATTATGACCATATTTGGTAACAATTGGATTATTTTTTAACCTCCGGCTGACACCAGGGTTAAGAAAACATGAACACTCAGTTGGCTTCCTGTTAATTCTCGCATTATCTTAAAAATTCTCCTCCTTACTTTTCGATGTCATCATCAAATTGGTCCCATGTACCTGAATGATCTGCTCACCGCATACATGCCTGCAAAAAACCTCCGTTCTGCAAACAAAGACATCCTCGTTATACCAACTGTTACCACAAAATCATACGGTGAATGTAGCTTTGAGTTTGCTGGACCCCAATTATGGAACAACCTCCCTCTTCACATCAAATAGGCTACCACCCTCACCCATTTCAAGACTTTTCCCAAAACATTCCTGTTTAAGACATCATAGTTTTTCTTTTTGTTCTTTTGAGCGTTTAGAGACTTTCTTCCGAAGGTGTCAGGCGCTATCTAAAAACAGTTGTTACTATTAATATTATTAATCTGTTAACTATCAACTTGGATTTTTATCTTTCATCTTAGTCAATAATAACATAAGCCAGATTTCGGATCAACTAGTTTATTACCAGTTATTTAATCAGTTTCATCAACCAGGTTGGATTGAATAGCACTTCGAGTTTTGAACACCAATCAAGTTCTGTTGTTATTTCTGTAGGAGTCGATCAAAAAACTGAGAGAAGAAAAAGAACTTGTTGATCAGATTAAGGACGAAAAAGAGAGTAAGTAAAGCACTTTTTAAAACATTTATTTTCCTTTTGTGGTTTCTCTAAACACATAATGGCTATACGGTCGTATGTCTGGCCCACCCTTAACAAAGATATTGACCAAATAGGGAGGCTGCCATCACAGGGCTAGATAGCTCAGCTCAGTATGTAAACCCAGAGGTTACAGGTTTGAATCCCGCTCTAGTCAATTTTTCTTTGTTTACTCCAAAATTTCTTTATGTTTGACCCAGTCAGTTTCCCTTGTGGTTTATTACTTTCTCTAAACTTTAAAATTGCTAACCCAACAAAAATAAACATCACAACTAAGTTGGAAGGAAAGGAAATTTGATCCACATGTTTATTAAACAGCAATCATGATGAAGTAGAGATGCCACCCTTTCTTTTTTGAAAAAACGTGGGGTTATTGGTATCTAAACATCGACTGTTGCCTTCAGATTGATTTTGTTTTAACCATAGTAAGTAACAGTTTGTAGTCAGGGAACAACACTAACATGGTGGCATCAGGATGAAGTTCTATTGGTTGTTTTTTTTTTCACAGAGCTTAAGCAGGAGGCAGAAGCCCCCGAGACGGAGGCTAAAGATGCCCACAAGAAACTGTGGGAAGCACAGCTGGAGGTCATCAAAGCAGCCAAGGATAAGCAAAAGGCTAGCGACGCCTTTGATGAACTAGACCTGGACGGAAATGGACAGTAAGTCTGAGAGATTGACTGTGCAACCCACCCCCACTTGCTCCCTGTCCTCACCACCACACCCCACTTGCCCCCTGCCCCCATCACCATACCCCACTAACCCCCAGCTCCTACACCGCTTGCCCCATCAAGCGTTACGGTTTGTATTATTTTTTTAAATTTATCTCCTGTCTGCAGAGTCTCTCCAGATGAGCTTTTAAATCACAAAGAATTTGACTCTGACGGCGATGGAGTCGTGTCTGAAGACGAGGCTAAGGTGAGATTCGACTCAATTAAAAGTATCTTTCCCAGCTAATAAAACTAGACATGTCATTTTAGTTTGGAATAAATGTAACCTTCATCTAACAAAGTGAGGTCAACGTTTTGCAAAACTGAGATTATTCTGTTAACCACCCCAACTTTGTACAAACTTGCTCAAACAATTACCAGCAGTCCAGCATTCTCCTGAAGACGAGCAGGTACACTGTTTGAAACGTCGAGACCACAACGGCTCCAATCAGAGCCAAAACTCCTCCCAAAAGAGATTTACACATAGCTGTACCCGCAAGTTTACTAATCATACATAGATTACTTCATAGCAGCAAATGCACTGAATTACTTTTATGGGGGAGGATTAATTTTTGAAAAAAAATGTATTTTTGGCTTGCCTTTTTTAATTTCTTTTTTTATATAAAAGCAACTGTGAACAATAGCCACATTAGTATTTGACTAAAGCATCATTCTGATAGGCCAATCAAATGGTTCACTGCAGTTTAGAGTAAAAAAGGGGAAAAAGGACAGGAGAAATAAATATGTATAAAATTAAGAAAGAGAAAAAAATATGTATAAAATAAAGAAAGAGAAAAAAATATGTAACAAGGAGGAGACGGACACAAGGGTTGCAAGCCCCTGTACCCCAGTAGAAAATGTTGAGACCAAATAATAAACTCACTCTGCGGCAGTGAAGTTATTCGAGAAGTACTCTCGATCCACTAAGCGAAAGTAGCAGTAGTTTTTTCTACCTCCCCAAGTAGTACTTAATAAGCAGGACAGTTCTTTTCAGAACTACGTTGTCTCCCGAATTCTGAAATCTACTCCGCGGTAGTAGAATAATAGCAAGACAAGTTCTCACAGAACATTCTACTGTATATAGCAAAGTAGATATAATCACATGGTGTTACCGCAAACCAAATATACGTTACAATTTCTGTGGAACGGTTTTCAGGTTGTACTAGCATCAGTCCCAATCCTATCCAATAACATTAACTAAACCAGCCCGTCTATTTAAAAACTTTATGATCTCCGTAAACCGGTTTTCAGGTTGTACTAGCCGCAGTGGAACAATTGAAAGGAACCATGTCAGGTCCCGTATGGGACACCCTCAGGGACAGGTTAAGGTCGTTAGATCAGGTATTATTATATTCTGTCTTGCATGGCTTTCCGTTTCAGGCCGTCGTTAAAGGTTTGGATCAAGTTCATAAATCCACATTCACTGACATTATCTGGTCATCCATCAAGGGCAAGTTCATATCACTGCAGAAGGTATTAACTCATCCTGTTCCTATTAATTGACTGATCCGTGAAGCTCCGCCCCTTCATGCGTTGACCAATCACAGCCACGAACATGCTCGCAAAATGTCTGACGCGTTAAAATCCTACAACAAAATGTAAATAAGTGCCCTCCATCTAAAATGCTGCGTCACGTCTTACTATTTGTGTTTTACCCATACACAGGTGTGTGTTAAGTACTATGTGCTCAGTACTTCCTGAGTCCTGTGAAATAGGCATATTACTCGGATGGGATTGGAACCCACGTCCTTTGCCATTCTAGAGCAGATGACTTACCACTAGACCACAGAGCTTCCCCGGTGGCTAGAGGCAGTTCCAATCTTTTGTCACATCATGTTTTTTTGTGCTGTTGGGCAGAGTAAGACATTTGCGTCATACGCGTTACCCATGGGGCATCAGTGATTGACAGTTGCTGTGGTTGGAGGGGCTTTATGGATCAGTCTAAATTGTTGCTTGCCAACCGTTTCCCTTTAAGGCAGGATTTCAGCGAGAATTTCAAAAAATAATACGTCAAAATTGCCAGTGTACAAAAAGTATTCCTACATTTAAATAAATATTACCCAGAGGCCAGTCTTGGTTACACTCTTTTGTACATTCACTTAAATGTAGAAATGCTTTTTGCAATTTGGATGCACGCCCCTCTGGGTAAGGACACCCAGACACCCCTCTGGGTAAAGACACCCATACCCCCCTTTGGGTAAAGATACCCAGACACCACTCTTGGTAAAGACACCCAGTCACCCCTCTGGGTAAAGACACCCATACGCCCCTTTGGGTAAAGATACCTAGACACCACTCTTGGTAAAGACACCCAGACACCCCTCTGGGTAAAGACACCCAGACACCACTCTGGGTAAAGACACCCATACCCCCCTTTGGGTAAAGACACCCAGACACCCCTCTGGGTAAAGACACCCAGACACCCCTCTCGGTAAAGACACCCATACGCCCCTTTGGGTAAAGATACCCAGACACCACTCTTGGTAAAGACACCCAGACACCTCTCTGGGTAAAGACACCCAGACACCACTCTTGGTAAAGACTCCCAGACACCACTCTGGGTAAAGACTCCCAGGCGCCCCTCTGGGTAAAGACACCCAGACACCCCTCTGGGTAAAGACACCCAGACACCCCTCTGGGTAAAGACACCCAGACACCCCTCTGGGTAAAGACTCCCAGGCACCCCTCTGGGTAAAAACACCCAGACACCACTCTTGGTAAAGACAAAATCACAAGTTGAAAGGTCAGAGTAAAGCCCTAATCAGTTCCTTGTTTGTTCTCGGCCTGTATGGTATTCCTCCCCCCCCTCTCAGCCTCTTGCCAGTTCAACTAGCTTATTAAAAATGTTTTGACATTGTCTCACTTCGTGTTATAACATTTAATATAACAATAAGATTAATTCCGTACAACTTGTAGCCCATGTGGTAATTTCAATGAGCTGACATAAGATCATCCAAAATTTTACTAACTTTTGTTGCTAGTTTTATTGTAAACATGCCTCCATTAATGTTGCTGTAACCGTATTGTTACAGTTTACGTGTTTGCATTTGTTCCAGTTGCAATAACAGAACTGATAATATCATAGATTTGTATTTTTGTGTTGCCAAGTAAAAATTGTCCAGTGCTGAGTAAGCTTAATTTAAATTTAATTTGCATTTAGTAAAACCACACCTGACGCCTCCAAACAAGAAGTTGGTGATTGGTGAAAAGGTTATCAATGTGACATAGGGTAAAACCACACCCAGTCAATTTAAATAAAATTTGCATAATGAGGATCAGTCTGTAACCACACCCTCTACCTCTCAAGGAGTGGGTGATTGAGGAGGGGGTTTGTGGTGACATCCTTTTTTAAACACTCGTCCACTGAATTTAGATATAATTTGCATAACAAGGATCAGTCAGATGAAACCACACCCCTACCATTAAAAAAAAGGGGGATTGACGAGGGGTTGATAAAGGTGACATCCTGGTTAAACAATCGTCCACTGAATTTAAATATAATTTGCATAACAAGGATCAGTCAGATGAAACCACACCCCCTACCACTCAAGAAGAGGGTGACAGAGGAGAGGTTTATGAAGGTGACATGGGTGACCCCGGCGATGACTATGACTTAGATGACGGTGACGGTGGGGATGATGAAGATGATGATGATGAGAACGAGTATGACAAGGACATGGACCAGGAGGCGATCATGGAGAGATATCGACAGAATCGACAGGAGAAAGAAGAGAGCAAGGAGAAAGAAGAAGAAGAGGACGAAGCAATGCCGGAGTATGATGAGGCCACAAAGATGCTCATTGAAGGTATGGTTAGGTTTGTTCCACCCTCGTACCATCTCAAATCCATCCAAATAATCATTCTGTTTGAGTTTGAAGGAAACCAAGTAATGCCACCACCATCGTTCCATCTAAAATACATGCATTATTCATTCCGTTACAAAATGTTGAACTCAGTGATGCTTATTTGATGCTTGGGTTTGTTCCACCCTCATACCATCTCAAATCCATCCAACTATTCATTCTGTTTGAGTTTGAAGGAAACCAAATAATGCCACCACCATCATTCCATCTAAAATACATGCATTATTCATTCCGTTACAAAATGTTGAACTCAGTGATGCTTATTTATTTTCCCAGATCACACCTCTTTTTCAGCATTTCCTATGTTCTTCTTTTTGTGATATTCTCTCTTGGAACTTTTCAAACCCTAATGATCCCACATTCTCCAAAATCCCATCCAGCGAAATGTCTGCCTTTGTGTCCTGCAGTAATGCAGGGCCAAATAACGATTGCGTATCGCTGGGCCAGGCATCCCAATCTTATCCAAGTCCAAACGTTTGGGTGTTGAGTTGTCATAGAGCGGATCTTTTTTTAGGAGATGTGAAGGTCTCAAGCCAAAGTCACAGACACTTTGGGGTTAGGTTTAACCCTAACGGTCAACTGATTATGCTTTACATGGGATTAGGCATACCACTATTCATTTAATTTGGCAAAAATGGACTGTTTTAGAATTTGACCGAGCAGAGAGATGTTTGTTCACTGCCCTTTTAAATTGATAATGTTTGTCGGAACATTTGATGCTATTAGGAAGTAAATTCCATTCATGAATTCCAGTGTGAAAAAAAATGTATTGCACTCCTTTCATTCTTGGAACAACAAAATTGGTGGAACTACCCCTGGTGGAATGATGAGGAATATCTGAAATCTTCCTGACAGAGGTAGTCTGGTGCCAATTCATGAAAATGTTCATCAACACGATTCAACTTGAGTCGTGTAACTCGATCATTGACACTTAACATGCCCAGCTTGTTTAGTTCGGTTTGACCAATAATGTGCCCTAGGTTCCATGCTTGAAATAAACCTGACTAAGTTGTTTTGTATAACTTTTTGTTGATTGTTTTGTGTAACAATTTTGCTGACAAAGCAGAGCACCAGGATGAACAACAATAGACAACATGACATTGTATGAGAGCAGAACAGAGTTTTGCGAGATCTCTGATGTAAATAGTTCGCATGCCTGTAAAGAAAATGCAGTCTGGCACCAGCCTTTTATAATCAGAGTCCAACAGTTTAGGTGTTTAGTCACCATACTTTGTTGGATTTTGTTAGAGTGAGGAAGGAACCAAGTAAATCACTCGAGTGAATCAGGGTTAGGAGGAGCAGGTGACTGAGCTTACCTGATGAGCTTACCGCAAAATTCAGCGCTTAAGAAGCCCTGTAAAACGCATGATTCTACGGGTCGTAAGGGAATACTTCTATGGTGTGGTTGATTTGTATTCATTTTGGGTTCAATTTCGTCGAATGTTTATGTTTCGTGTTGCAGCTGCCGACAAAGCCCGAGAAGATTTCAAAGAAGCTGAAAAGCGATCCAATGATATTAAAAGATCCATCGAAAATCTGGAAAAACTGCTCCGAGTGGATCTGGGACCACAACAAGAATTCCAACCTTTACAAAACCAATGTTTTGAGTTTACAGATAGAGAGTAAGTAGATGGGGAAACACTTCTTTTAGTACATATTTTTCTTTTTGGAAAATATAATTTGTAACACTCGACTGTCAAGTCCCAACTGTCAAATCTAATGCTATGAACGGGGATAATCCCTAGTCAATCAGTTACCAGAATAGGTTTCAACTTACTCCTGGACTATTAAAACTATATTAATCCTATTATTTGTGTTTTTGCCCATACACCAATGTGTGGTAAGCACTGTATACTCAGTACTTCTACCCCCAAGTCCTGTGAAAAAATCTCACAGGCATATTCCTCGCATGGGATTCGAACCTAATCCTACTACTGCAACAGTACAGTACACTGACTGACCATTCGATATCATCTACTGTGGTTTTTGATATTAATCTATGCCATCCTGCAATATGATATTATTATGTATTGACACAGTACACAGTCAACCCTCTTACTGTCTGACCATCCAATATCATCCACTGTGGTTTTGAATATAAGATAGACTTTTCCAGCCTGCAATGTGCTATCATGTGGTAAATGCATCTACACAGTACACGGTCAATCCTCTTACTATCTGACCATTCAATATCATCCACTGTGGTTTTTGATATTAGATAAACTATGCCAGCTTGCAGTATGATATCATTTATGTACACTGTTTAAGTTCTATGTACATTTTCGCCACCATGCAAATAAACACTATCGGAGAAAGTTCTGGCAGATGTCAACATGTCATCACCTGTGATGAATTCTCCCCACAGTGGCAAATTTTCATGTACAGCAAACATCTAGTTTCAATTTTAACCATTTGGGATTTGGTTTTTGCTGCTCAGATACACTTATAAACTCTGCCCCTTTGACCGAACCAGTCAGAGACAAAAGTCAGGAGGCTCAGAAACTTCGCTAGGGTGAGTGTCATTTTATAATTCCTTATTTTGTTTTATTTTTTCCACTGGCAAAACAATAATTAGTCGATTTTGATGTGTTTGCAAGGGGGGATGGGGTAGGAAGGTAAAACCAGAGACTTTTTAATGGGAGAATTTTGAGGACACTAGGTGGCAGCAGACTTACCAGATAAAACCATCTTTCTCAGAAATAAGCACATACTCAGAATTACGTAAACATTGGAAATGTAAATGGTAAGTCTGCTGCCACCTAGTGTCCCAAAGTCTCCAATTGTTGTTTGTTGTTGCTTTTTTTAACATGGACAATTTTGGGGCGTTTCTCCAAATCGTTTTTTACTGTAAAGAGGAATTTAAAAATTCGGCTGTTACAATGTTGTGTGTTTTGAGGTTTTTTTTAATAAGAAATTTCACAAATTTGGAGGCCCTTGGACGTTGGGTGAGCCACTTAAATTGAGAACTGGCATCTTTGATGTATATATTTTTTAAATACATACTTCTGATGGTTATTTTTGCAGGACTTGGGGGCAATGGGAAGGTCCAGATGATAATAGATATACAAAGATGAAATATTCTGGAGGTAAAAACTGTTGGAATGGACCAGATAGATCAACAATGGTAAGTTTGATTTTCAACTATTGGTTGCTACGAGTGGAACAGTAAAACTAGAAATCTACTTTTCCTGGGCATCACCAAGGGAGCCTGGTTTTACTGTACAATAGTTGTAATCAGTTCGTAAAGAGAAGGGGTTTGCCGTGGTGTTTCCGGCATGGCCTGGGAGCAAAATGCGCCACCTCACCGTGTATTTCTTTCAAGATGGTATTTAAGGTTCCTTCATCTCATATAAATCATTCTCAACAATGGCTACTTGATTTGATCATTCGGCAAAAGGAGTGTCATTTATGACAGACATGATGCATTCTAAATGTGCACTGTTATTATTATTATTATTATTGTGAGACAAATACGTTATGTCATTCTTCAGAGATATTCCCAAGCAAAACTCCTTACATTGTGTATTTCCTGTTTAGCAAGTCTCATCTTTTTTTTAGACTCTACCCCTAACTTGGAAGAAGTTGAAGTAAATTGAAACATGAGTTAGCAACAGTCTATTTTTTCGATTGTGTTTCTTCTCTTTAGGTCATTCTTCAAGTGATATTGTCCCGGCAAAACACTCTTAAAAGTCTCATTTTTTCCTTCCAAACTCTACCCTCACAGGTTATTTTACGATGCGGCACAGAAAACAAACTGCTAGCGGCAAGCGAGCCAGAGCGCTGCACCTACGAGTTTGAGTTTGAAACGCCAGCATTATGCACAATAAAAACAGATCCCCAAACGGGGGAGACAGACAGCCACGACGAACTATAACCAAAGCATGACTGTCTTTCTACTATGTGTTGATATTAGGTAATGTGTAAACTGGGGTCTAAGTCTCGGTACAGTATTGGTTAAATTTGCCAAAAAAAATATTCTCTCTGGGATCAAAATAAACGATGGACGATAAGTCAGTGACGAGGGATGTTTGAAGCTTTGCATGGTGTGGGTTATAGGTTTACAAGTAAACTTTCGGGTACAGCTATGTGTAAATCTCTATTGAGGATCAGTGTTGGCTCTGGAGAGAGCTGTTGTGGTCTCGACGTTTCGAGCAGTACACTCTGCTGGTCTTCATGAGAAATCTGGGACAGTCAACCTCAGTTTTTATCCAAGTTGAAAAAACCAGGGCGTCTGTCATGGTTTTTTTAAGTCGGTCCTTATCTATAACCCTCCTGAATCCTCCAAAAGTCCTCCCGAATCTTCAAGGTGTCTGATTGCGGAGGGTTGAGGGCTGTAGAGGCCCAAATAACAATTGCTTATCACTGGTCCAGGCATAATATCTTATGCAAGTCTGATTATCTTGGTGTTGAGCGACCATAGAGAGTGGAGGATTGAGGTCACCTGTGGGCAAGTGGGCTTTGGGAGTTATTAAGTGAATGCTTTTTCACTTTTTTTTTCTTCCAAAAAAAAAAAATGTCACCTGCTTCAAAATTATTAACTAGGGAAGAAAACAACCTTTGGTTGAAACAAAAATCGTTTTAGGTTTTCCGTTTTTATAAAATAACCAATACTGTACCTTTTCTTTAATAATTATGTTAATAATTCTGGCAGACTTTGCCAGCGTAGATTGTGATTTTACGTATTTTCATAACAAATTTTTTCACATTGAAGGGGTATTTGTAGATTTTGAGGTTTGGGCATTAGACTAAATTTCAAGTATTATTTTTTGTTTGTTATTCTTTTGAATAAATGCATTTTTTTTTTTTTCAAAGGGAGTTCAGCTGTGATTTAGAATGACACACACATGAAAAGCAAAATGTGCCCAATCCGTTTTATATCACTTATTCAAACTAAAATATCATATTTTCATGCCCTTTTTATTTTGAATGATCCCTGTGTACCAGCTATAGTCACAGCACTGGTAAACAACAAAAGAGACCAGACTAATACTCTGCTAGCCTCAGTATCATGCTACGGACATTTTGGTCATGTTTCCTATAGACCAGTTATAACCACAGAACTGGTAGTCCATGAAAGAGACCAGACTAATTCTCTGCAAGCCTCAGTATCATGCTACTGCCATTTTGGTCATGTTGCCTGTATACCAGTTATAATCACAGCACTGTTAATCAATGAAAGAGACCAGACTAATTCTCTGCTAGTCTCAGTATCATGCTACTGCCATTTTGGTCATGTTGCCTGGATACCAGTTAAAATCACAGCACTGGTAATCAATGAAAGAGACCAGACTAATTCTCTGCTAGCCTCAGTATCATGCTACTGCCATTTTGGTCATGTTGCCTGTATACCAGTTATAAGCACAGACTAATTTTCTGCTAGTCTCAGTATCACAAAGCCTCATACATTTTTTTTAAACACAGTTTCACAGAGGCACATAAAAGCCTTACTGGTACTGGTCGTTGTAGTGTACAAACATAATACATAGTTTTTACTTATATTTGCAGTTTGTTTAAACGGTGTAAATTTCATAAATACATAAGACGGCAAGACAAACTGCAGTAAGTCCAAGTTATGCAGCCTTTAATTAAAGTTACTGATGTGAACATAATCATGTAGGTACCCCCTTTGATTTGCTCTTCCGTTTGTATCAGTGGCATAACTGGGGGCCCATTTGAAATCTGGACTTTGGAGATTAAAAATTACGAGAATAAAATGTTACATTCTATGAGCTCTTACGTAGTAACTTCAATGTTTTTAAAACTATTTTTCATTCTTTACACATAGAATGTATTTTGTTTTACCTCAACACGTCTGAAAAATGCTGAATAGGGGCTGGTTTAGAAAAAAGACAAACGGAAACTACAGTTTCAATTGGCCAAAAGTGCCTCCCTAGGAAAAATGGTGACCCCCCCCCCTTTGTGCCCCCCTAACATTTACCCTAGTTACGGTGCTGGTTGGTATATCAGATATGGGGATGGGAGAATTACTGGAGAGGGGCCTCATTATGCTGTGGTGTGTTGACGACCTTTCACAAAGGCAAGAACAATTTTTGGAAAATGAGTGCATCACAAAATTGAAATTGACCTAACACTCAACACCCAAACGTTTGTTCCAGTGATAAGCAACTGTTACTTGAGAGCCTTCAGTACCATATCCTACAAAAGTCGGACAACATCCTGAATTTGAATTTCTGACCATTGGGAAAGAGGCCACTCGTCTTGACCTTAGGAAGCTGCACCCAGATGTATCTGTGTGATTGTATTCCTTTCATTAAGGCTACCCACAACGAATTAAATTCAGGGCCTGATTGATTCTAATGTGTGTTTTGACAAGTTTGTATTATTTTAGTATCCATGTTTAACAAATGTTTTATTTGTGTTTGCTCATACACCGTTGTGTGTTGAGCACTTACTCAGCGCTTTCCCCCAAGTCCTGTGAAAAAAACACCTCACAGGCATATTACATGGGTGGGAATCAAACCCACAACCTTTGCCATCCTAGAGCAGATGTCTTACCACTAGATGAAGTCGATACTTAGCGCACATCGGTGTATGGTAAAGCACAAATATTCTTTATTCCTGATGCAAATTTAACGTCTGTTAAATGTGTTTGTAATAATGACAATTGGAAATGTGATTGACCAAAAAAAAAAAAAAAAAAAATGTAAAACAGTTCCCTTTCGTGAAGGAAGTAAATATATGTGTAAACAGTTGCCTTTGTATTATTTAATTCTTTTGAAGATATATTTAACATGATTTCATAAAACCTGTTTACAAAACTCATTAAATATGACAAATTAATCATAGTGAACAAGCTGTTTTTGGGTGTTTTCCCCACGATGAAAACGTTACTGTCATGACAAGGAATCAAAAGATGTGAAAGAATCAAAACAATTATTCATGGGTTGTAATAAACTCTATATTTTATTTAAAGAAAATCTCTACGGTGCTTCATGTTACTGTTGTAATAGTTCAACATGTTTTCTTTGCATGGGGCTTGTACGATTTTTTCAGTGAATTGTTCCTGAAGACGATTGAGACGCACTGAATGACACATGGAGTTATTACACCATCAGCTCTTATAAGAGAGCCAAGATAGCGTGTGACGTCCCGCGCCACAATCAGGCGCTTCCCAGAAAAAGTAAAATGGCATTAGGTGAAGACAACCGAAACATCAGGCGTGATATCAATGTGATGTGATGTCTGAAACATAGCAGCAGAGTGTGGGTTCGAGTCCCGGTCTTGACACTTGTGTCCTTAAGCAAGACACTTGACCATTATTGCTGCGTCCTTCGGATGGGACATAAAGCCGTAGGTCCCGTGTGTTGTGTAATGCACGTAAAAGAACCCAGTGGCACTTATTGCAAAGAGAAGGGGTTTACCCCGGTGTTCCTGGTTTGATCGGCTGCAGATTGCGCCACAGCACCTTGTCAACCATTACATGGTGCTATGTAAAGGAACAGGTCTCATACTTCAAAAAGTAACTCCGAAACCCCCAGTTTCTCATTTGTGTTGATGTAAAATGGTCTGTAAATCCTTCAAAATATAACACCCCTGAGGTTAAGTGGCTTAAGCCTCCAGACTGGGGCAAGAGCCACACCTTTTTTTAGGGATTTTTGTTTCCTTTCTGAACCACACCCCTTAAAAGCTGTTCGGGAAAAAACCAATGATTAGGAAAGCGTACGATTCTGCTGTTACATTTAATAGTACAGACTTTCAGTGACAAAAACTAAATATCTCAAATTTGAAACTGTTAGATGTTTTACAGACATGGAATGACAATTTCTCAAAAGAGTGGACGAAATTTGAGTAGGTAGTTAAGGCACTTGGAATAGCAAAACGAATGTACAAGCCGCTGCTACAAAAAAAAAACACACCTGTTGACCTTAAACGTATTATGGCTACATCAAGTAATAAACCATAAGGGATACTAACTGGGTAAATTTTAGTTCGATTTGGGGGTGAACAAAGGAAACAAAAAATTGCATTTCCTTAACCCTAACTCCCCCGAGTGATTTACTAGGATCCTTCCCCACTTTAACAAATTCCAACACCATATGGGTAACTCAACACCCAAACTGTGGTACTCTGATTATGGTGGTATGACTGAACCCATGTAAAGCATGATCAGTTTACTCATGCAGTACCCAGTCCAACACAACCCAACAAAACCTGCTATTAGAGTTTGAAGGAATAGGGACTGTAAGGGATGGGGTTATCCATGTACTGCCACTACCCAGGTTGTATCGTAAACTTGGGTGTGATCGCTGGTTATAGGACAGTTTAAGGTTGATCGACTTCTGACTGGCACCCCCGAGCATACATATTGACAAAATAGGGAGACTGCCAATATTAGGGCTAGGTCACAGGTTCAAATCCTGTTCTAGTCAATTTTTTCTTTGCTCACCCAAAAACATATTATGCCTGTTAGATAGATTTACAACCAGGTAAAATTTATACAACGATGAAATACAGACGGCAATAGTACTGCTTTGCAACTTCACGAATTTCAAAATTTGTTTCAACTTGAACTGTCAAGAATCAGAGAGTATAGTTTAAACTTGTATACTGTGTGAACATGGGCAAGTTCATGGCTCTGCTTACCGTGGAACTCTGCGCTAAGCGCATAGAATCACTCGCCCTACAGGGTGCTGCAAGCACACAATTCTATGGTGAGCAGCGCCACGAAATTGGGACCTGATTTCCTCCACACACACACACACACACCCCCAATTTTCATTTAAAACTGATAAAAATGTGACAATTTCAGCTCAATGTCATGCGAATTGAAGAGTAATTCAGAACAGTTTGCAAGTTTACAAGTCATTAATCTGGGCATGTTCCCACAAAACCTTGGTGGACACGAGTAGGATTTGAAACTTTGCACGGTGGAAATACATTCGAGTAAGTTTTGCGGTATATGGGGCTCCTGCACATCAAGCCTGCGTCTTTTTTTTCATGGGACAGTGAAATAGTCCGTCCTGTGCATTGTGTAATGCACGTAAAACACCCAAGACACTTGTTGGGAAAGAGCAGGGGCTTGCCCCAGTATTTCTGGATCAGCTGCAGAAAGCGCCCTCTATGAGCTTGTTTGGAGTGTGGTTTATGTGATACGCATTTGAACAAATTTACATGGAATTTGTGCGATGTATTAATGAATAAATTGAGCTTTTTAAATTGTTTGTGTTTACAGTCTCCAAGTTTATCCGAAACCAATTACTCCAAGCCTGGAGAATTCCAAATTTAGCATTCGCTGGTGACCGAGCAATTCTCAAAAAGTGACAAAAATGTGTTTTAAAGAAACGTCTTAGGTTAGGTTAAGCTCATGATATGTCTCCTTAAAACTGGAGTACTGGAATGTATTTTCTTGCAAAAGAAAAAAACCCTAGAAATGTAGAATAATATTACTACATAAACAACAATGCTGTACCCATCCTTTTAATATGCAAAAGGTGTTTGAAAGAAGAAGAAATAAAATCCGAAAATAAATTGTCTTTTGTCATGAACTTCCTCGGCTCAATTTCACAAAGCACTAAGATTCATCTAAAAGGTGAGATGCCAATATCCACAGAGTGGCTTGAATTGTGACTCCACACTCTGGTCATGTTGCTTGGCAAATAAGATTGATAGGCATCTTGAAGCCCCAGCTCAACATTGGTAAGAAAGAAAAACATAAATGTTCACAGATTTACATATACCTTACACGGTATTAGGATAATGATGGTAGAAAACTTTCCTTGAAATATTTCTGCCTGAAGTGTTGTCGTTTTTGAACATTAACAGAAGTAAGATCCAAAATTAGTTTTCGTCTCATGTGAGACCAAAACTCTGCATAAGAACATGAAGAATGCACAGATCTGGAATGCATACAAAAAGCCAAATGCATCTTTACCGCTTTCTCGTAAATGAAACAACGAAATGAGCTGAAACTTTCACAAGTTGGTTTTATTACATATATCGTGGTTTGTGCAAAGAATGGAAGCATTTACAGTCAGTTTACCAATGTTGAACGTTGAGCTAGAACTTTAAGATCAGTCTTAGCTCTTGGTGAAATCAAGCCCCGGTTTTGTGGGAACAAGTCAATTTATTTTTAAATTGATCATCAAAGCCATTACTTTTCCTACAAAGTTTTTGTTGTAGTATTTTTAAAGTTGTAAAAGTATGTTCAAAATATAAGCTATAGTAAAATACCATCAGATAAATTCTAGAGTACAAGCAATTAATGACTAAAATCTAAGTACTTCGTTAAAATAACGATCACACAAAATCCTTCCGTAGGTTTACTATTTTAAATATTGAATACAGAAGCACCCATAAAATCGATAAGTTATCAAGGTGGAATTACGGTCATTAAATTAGTAAAATTATCAACAATTTACAGGAGATGTTCACTGAATATTTACACAGTATTAAAATATGTCCGTAAAATTAGAACGCTTAAGAATGTTAACAATCAAGGTGGACATTTTTTATTTTATCTTATGTAGTTACTTCGGAATGTACAGAATGCGTAAAAAATATTTGTTTTAAAACTGAATAAGATATTGTCAACATTTTGACAGTGATAAGTGGGGAAAACATTTCACAGGCGGTGGGATTTATTTTCACTAAGTGCTTGCTAGAAATACAAAAAAACACAGATAAAAAGAACAAAACATTGGGGCACAAACGTTATTTCAATTTTAGCCAAGAATTTTTCAGATATACTCAGATGGGGAACTCACTTGATTTCAATTTGTTTTAAAGTCATTTGGGATCAAAAACACTAGAATGTAAATTACTTTTAGCTGCTTTCTTTCAAGATATCCATTGCTTGTTAGTGAGCCATCTCTTTGGCTATGGCTGCAGCTGATAGCCAGAGTCACTCACTCATACAAGGTTTAAGCCAAGATGGTCATTTTAATCTCTCCTTCAGCTCCTTTCAAGATAACCACAGCTTCCTAATGAGTCGCTCCATTGGCTATGGCTGTGGCTGATGACAGATCTAGCCAGAGCCAGAGCCATTGACTCATACAAGGCTTAAGCCAAGATGGTCATTTTCCCCTCTCCTTAAGGCTGGCTTCATGATTTCCACAGCTTCCTTATGAGTTTCTCCATTGGCTGCGGCTGTGGCTGATGATAGATCTGGCCAGAGCCATTGACTCATACAAGGCTTAAGCCAAGACGGTCATTATAACCACCCCCTTAGCTCGCTTCAAGACATCCACAGCCTGTTCATGAGTGGCTCCGTCCAGACTCTCTCCGTTCACGGCAATGATCTGATCGCCACGTTTGAGTTCCCCGCTCACCGTGGCAGCCCCCTTATTGAACACCGTCTTGATGTAAATGGGGAGATCCCCATGGGGGCTGCCGAAACCTCCAACGATGCTGAACCCCAGACCATCCGGTCCGCGTTGAAGCTGAATGGTCTTCACACGACCAGCACTACGACAAACACATACAACACAAACTTTTATTTGAAATCACCAAATCTATACTTCATTAAACTTGACTATGTACTTCATCTGGAACTTTGCACGAGAAATTTGTAAAAAGATAACATTGGTAGCAAGTTTATTAATAAATATGGTTAATAATAAAATTCCACTATGATTTCTGTAAGGGAATAAAGGCAAAGATACTACAAAACCAAGAAAGGACACTCTATTCAGAAACGTGAAATGCAAAAATGGGGCGCCCGCTGTCGTTTGGTAGGTAAAACCAAAGATCGTTTGCGCAATAAGTAAGGCCTACTAAATGGAAAAACTTACGCCAAACCATCCCACCAACTAAAAAAAGGTGAAGGCAGATCAAAAATTTGGTGTTCGGCAATAAATTGTGTCAATAATTCTAGCAAAATTGACAAACGAGGAAGGGCGCCATCACGCAGGTGGTAGGGAAAAAGGCGTTACATCTGCTACCGTGCAAAACAGCACAAGTGTCCTATCTTGTGTATCTAGTACCTTTGATAAAGGGGATTTAACTTTTTAAGACCCACTCACCTAGTCTCCTCTGTAACTGCTGCCACAGGTTTTTTAACGCTAGCTTTGACAGCGACCATACTATCCCCGTTACTGCTAGCTTGCTGGCTCTTCAGGTACCAGTCTTTCATGGTGGGGTTGAGTTCACTGACGTCCAGCTTGATGACCCCTTGGGAGGACTTCAAGAGGTGGATGGCGTTGGCGTAGCTCAGACCGGCTACGCTCTGGCCATTGATGCTCTCAATGCAGTCTAAAACCTGCCAGGAAAAAACAAAACAAAAGCCAGACTTGTCAATCTTGGAGTCTGTTTAGGGCCGTTTACGAAACCATGGCTTGGGCTTGGGCTTAGGCTTAGACTCTGTCAGTTATTTAGAAAATGTGTGCTTTCCTTACGGGGCTTCAAGTAGGAGGGCGGAGCCCAAGCCGGAGCCCAAGCCCAAACCATGGTTTCCTAAACGTCCTATGAGATGTTAGAAGTCTACATTAGAACAGGTCAGACCCCTTTTTGCTTTATGAAAACCAGCATTCATCTGCTGCTACTGCAGACAGGGTACAAGACAAGAAGGATGATAAATGTCTGAAGCACAATAAAGATGAAGAGCTTGTGATGAACAGACCTTGAGGTGTTTGATCTCATCTGCTTGGCTACCGGGGGTTATGGATGCAATGATGAGGGGAACGTCACCCATCTCACTGCCCTTCCCTCCGGCGATGCTCAATCCAAGTGACTTGCCCGGTACTTTTTTCAACTCCACATGTCTCACTGTTTGTTTCAAGAAGATAAAAACAAAGTGTTTATTTCCAAGTAAATAAAGAAAGTTGCGTGAGGAAATTATAACATGTTGGTTTTCAGAATATGTCTAAAAAAGTGATTAAAAAAAATGACTGCGTAGAGTTACTTAGAAGACTTTTCTTTTCTCATTTCTAAAAACGGCCACTGAGGTCAGACTTTTTTTGATGGTCAGGCAGGAGTACTAACCAACTACTTTACAGCCCAACTACGACACTATGAATGAGTGACATTACCTGGCCTGCCTGCAGTCCCAGCAGGTTGTACCTGCGTCTTGGGGCTCTGCTCCGCCGGTTGGCTGGACCTCAACGAGTCCTTTTCCCGGCCGATTTCAAACAACACGTGTCCCTCTGTAGCCTGGAATTGGAATATCCAAAGTCAAAACGTATGAAATCTGAGGGATTGGGATGATTTTAAGATTTAAACAACGCAATGTAGTTCTATTTTCATGAAGGGAAGGGAACTACTACTTAATAGTAAATTCACTACTACTTAAGAGTAAATTCATGCAATTAATAATAGTAATAATAATAATTACGTTTATACTACACCATACAAAATATTGAACAGTGCGTAATTACAACAAAATACAATACATCTGTACATTACAGCAAAATTACACACAAATTTCATCACTAAACTATAAAAAGTGAAATACAGGAACTGAGTAGAGAGGGAAAGAAGTCCTCCTCACAGTGAAAGACAAGTGTTAACAGCTGATAACAATAAAATATGAACATATGAATAAGAACAATAAAAACTAGCAACAATATACAACAGAAATTGATTAACAACTCAATAATTACACACACAAAAATACATTCATAAAATGCATACATACAGGCAGTAATTTGGTTTCAAGGTAGAAAAATCGTTTTCAAAGATAAAGACGGAAAGATTTCTCATGACATTTGGCACCAGTAACATTTTCTTATTACGATCTCCATTACTTATTGACTCCTTCTGCAGTATATCATGTGGTGAATGCATCTACACAGTAACACAGTCAACCCTCTTACTGTCTGACCATTCAATATCATCCACTGTGGTTTTGAATGATAGATAAACTATGCCAGCCTGCAATATCATATCATGTGGTGCATGCATCTACACCATGTACACAGTACACAGTCAACCCTCCTACTGTCTGACCATTCAATATCATCAACTGTGGTTTGAATGATAGATAAATTATGCCAGTCTGAAATATATCATGTGGTGAATGCACCAACACAGAATACACGTGTGCACAGTTAGTTCTGTGCACAGTTGTGCAACCATACACAACCAGCAGTTGAATGGTTTCAAATGATTGGTCAACTCGATAATGTTACCAGAAGTAGGAGGGTTAATACTTTCAATAATTTGATGTTGACCTGGTCTGACCCAACATGACCCCAACATGACCTATGTATACTGACCTTCAGCAGTGCAGCAACCTCTTCCCGTGTAGCATTCTGTACGTCTTTACCGTTGATGGACAGGATATGGTCACCGGCCATCAGGGTACCCTCGGCATGAGCAGCCCCGCCCCTCAGAATCATGGAGACCACAACGCCTCTACCAGACCTATGATAACAATGAGGAAAAAACTTGTTGATCATCATTGAAACCCTGAGGCAATTCCACGGTTACTACATATTTGTTATTTGTAATTTTTACCCATACACCGATGTGTGTTAAGCACTGTATACTCAGTACTTTCCCCGAGTCCTGTGAAAAAAAATTCACAGGCATTTTCCTCGGGTGGGATTTGAACCAACGACCCCCGCCATTCTAGAGCAGATGTCTTACCAAATAGACTGCTGACACTGCCCGGTATCTAGAGGCAGTTCGAATCCTATTAGCATATGTTACATATTGTTAAACAGTCAATAGTTTGTAAAAGATCAGACTCAGAAGAGTTGCATACCAACTGAAAGCTTTATCTGATTTATTTACAATATCCGTTCTTTTTCTTCGTACCTGCTGCCCATGATGTTGACGCCCAGACTTCTTCCCGGCGTGTGCTTGAGCTCCACACTCAGCATCTGGTCATACTCCTCCTCATCTTGTACCGTCTCCTCTTCCTCCACTTGCTCCTTCGCTACTACCGGTGCCTCCTTGGTAGCCTGCTGATCTCGGTACACCGTCAGGCTTACATGTGCCGGGGATTGACGCAGAGCGCTGATGGCGTCATCGTGTCGGGCGTTGGTCAAGTCGATACCATTGACCTGTATGAGTTGGTCACCCGGCCAGAGTCGTCCATCCCTGGCAGCTGCTCTTTGTTCATACACCTCATGAACAACAACGATATTCTGAAGAAAGTTAAGACAGTTTCATATTGTTATCAATACAATATACAGGCAAATATCCCCATTTTCATTGTTCTTGAATCCCTTGCACTGACGCCACGATTGTTTCCAATTTTTCTTGGTAAGTGCGAGATTCCTTCATGCCATGGCCGATGGGAAGGCCCAGTCACAGTGAACAAGGAGGACTTCTCTGCAAAATTTCTCAAAGGAGAACTGTAAATTAGTACAACAGGTAGGTGATGGGATTGTGCCTTTGGGACACGGAGTCTTTCATGAGAAAGACGTCCAGCGATAGATTAGCAGACCGAGCAGCTCCTTCATGGGCGTTTACACCACCACAGCCATGGCCACCGCACGCGCACATGCACTGTGAATCCTTCATGCTGATTGGTACATTTGCGCGCTGACGCGCTTTTGTCATGTCGCAGCGGTCATAGCTGCGGTGGTGTAAAACACCATAAATGAGCGCTGCTCGGATTAGTGTATAGGGCCATCGTAAAGTTTGAATTTTGACAAAATATAGGTAGAATAGCAATTAATGGCAGCCATTTTGAAAATTTCGAAAATCGCATGTGAGTCTACTTATATTTTATCAACGGACAAATCTGTGATGGCTCTATAGCAAGATATCTTTCTCATGACAGACTCTGACCGCGTGCCAAGTTCCATGCTCGTATCACCAAAGGCACCATTCCACCAAATATTTCCCCTAACCACCCCACTAAATCCCAGTGCCAACATTTAGGGTTGGTGTTCTGAAAAATAATACCATGGGTGGTACTACAAACAAACTGAAATCTTGGAGCGAACTGGTTAAAAGGGAACAAAGTCTATATTTACAGATTAGTTTTCCAGGTTTTTCTTACCAACTGAGTGTCTACTCCACCCACAATACTCAGTCCGAGCCCAGTCTTCCCTTTATCAATGGTGATATCAGTTGGTACCCCAGGGAGTATGAGACAGGTGTAAGGATCACGTGATGGGGTGGCTTCTTCAGGTTTCACATCAGGTGCTGGGGCTTCAATGGGCTGACTTTCAACATCCATGGTGGGCTCTGGAGGTGGGATTTTTAAATTCTTTTTTAAATTTCTACATTGAATTTTCAATATGTCAATTTTAAAAAAGCAAACTTTTCCAATAAATCACTTCGAAAATACAGCTTTAAAATCAATGAAGGATAAGGATGTACGGTAATAATCTTAAAAAAATTGCAAAAATGTGAGGAAACAAAATTGTAATAATCCCAAATTTCACACTCTTGAAGTCTCATATAATTTCCTTGACACTATTTCATACACAGGGACACAGCAAGTCCTAAACAATTCACAGAAAGCTACAAGGTGACTTTGGAACGCTAGCAAGCAGCAGAATTACCAGGTTAATTTCCACTGTTTACATAATTCTGAGAAGGTGCACCTTTCCGAGAACAATAGATATACCCGCTAAGTCTGCTGCCACCTAGTGTCCCATTGGTGTAGCCCGAACATCCGACGTCACACTTCTAGATGCGTGAACAACGCCATATATCGGCCTTTAGGAACTGGCAGTTTCCTGCCAGATGTGCCTTTGACCTTGCATGCCATAACACTATGGTGTCCACGTACACACACCATTTGTTGGCCTCATAGGCCATTTACGAAACCATGGCTTGGGCTTGGGCTTAGGCTTAGGCTCTGTCAGTTATTTAGAAAATGTGTGCTTTCCTTATGGGGCTTCAAGCAAGAGGACGGAGCCTAAGTCGTGGTTTCGTAAACGGCCATAAATCGAGGACTTCTTATTGTTTAGCGACGTCTCCCATTGGTTTTGTACATTAAAACAAAGCTAGGACGTTCTCGCTCTGTCGAAGCACCTGGATCCCTTGTGTTAAAAACTAAATAACCTCGTTTACAATGGATAAACTCCCCCACATCTCTTGTAATGGGAGACTTTTAGACGGTCCTTTTTCACGGTTCTCACTAGTAGTACGCATGCTTCAGAACCTCGCCCGCAATACTGAGCATGCGCTCACATGCTCTGAATTGTCAAAAGGGACCGCTGTGTCTGCTGCCGCCAGCGTCTCAAAAGCCTCCCATTGCCCATACTAGGAAGTTTTTTTAATTGAACTGAATTAAATTGATACTCATATGTGTAGTATATCAGTCTAGTATAACCATTTGTAAGAGCAGTTCCTGTCTTTATCCTTAAAGACAGGGCACCAGTCTACCTTTGGTGCTGCTGATAACTTTTTTTTCATTGTAAAGAAAATACAACAACTAAAAAAACAAAAACAAAAAACTGCAGCTGATAACTTGCCATAGTTTTTGCGCCACATAGATTTTCTAGTTTTCTCACCATGATGTTGAATCTGAACAATTGAAGCTTGGATGACTTGATCAACATCTTCCTCCTGTCTGTCCGTCTCCTCCTCGTGCTCCTCGTCAGCCTTTACTTCATCCTCCTCCTGCTCTGTCTTGTCATCCCCTTCCCCGTCTCTTTCATCCTCCATCATCCCTCCATCATCGTCATCTTCATCCTCATCTTCCATCGTCACACCGGCACTCAAGAGCTCCTCCATTAACGAGGGCAGAGCATGCTCCTCCGTTGTGACCTCAGAAGCAAGGATCATCCCTTCCTCCTCCATCCCTTCCTCCTCCTCCATCACTTCTTCCTCGTCTTGCTCAATGCTCTCTGCGTCTCCATCTTCCGACTGTGAATGCACCAGAGGTCTCTCAGAGCTGACTGTTAAGCATACCTTGAGAGAAGAAAATGAGTTTTAAAAAAAGTTCTAAATGTGTCCGAATCCTAGAAAAAAGTTGTCTAAATTTATTACTCTCGGCCTATCAATGTGTCTGATTTCAAACTAAACTTCGTACAAACAGATTCCCTTTTATGCTTCATGGGTACACTGTTTCAGTTGTGCAAAGCAGTCTTTTGGTATTTTTTCTGCCGTGTGGGCTGACGCAATGCTTCCCATCAAGGTTTTCTTTGTTCAGGAATTCCTTAGAAAAGTGAACAGAGCAACAACGTCAGGACCCCTCAACCTGAATCCGTGAGTTTGAGTATGTGTGAGCCTGTCTACCCGGTTGAAACCGCAGACTTTAACAGACATGACAAAAGGGATGTTTTGACAGAGCGAGGATGTCCTTGCTTCACTTTCGTGTGGGGACGTCGCTAACAAAGTCCAAACTTGAGGAAAACAAAGAGAGTTTCTCGATTCAAAGAGTCAATAAACATGCTTGTGTGGGTCTGGTGGTGGTGGTGGTGGTGGTGGTGGTGGTGGTGATGGCGGTGGTGATGGTGGTGGTTGTGGTGGTGGTGGTGGTGGTGGGTTGAGGAGTAAACATACCTTTCCTGTAGTTGCTTTGAGTACTACTATGGCATCTTTCTTCTTGGTGTCAATCAGCATGTTGTCATCTACAGAGAGGATATGATCACCACCACGAAGACTGCCCTCCTGGTTAAGAAAAGCACACGGTAACACGTCAGTCTGACTACGTGGGTTTTTTCCCCCATTTGGGGAAATATGATCTCATATTTTCTTTATCAACTTCAGGTACATTCCAACCTTTCTTTAAAGGTCCTGAATGACCAGAATTCCTAAAAACAACTCTCAACACACTTTTTGATTTTTCTATAAAAAGTACACGAGTTCAAAAGGATCAAAATATGCAAATCTCTTCACTGCAAAGAATTGGTTGAAAAATGTACCTCATCAGCTGCTCCTCCTGGTGTCAGGTCTCGAATGAAAATCCCACACTTCCCAAATGGATCTTGCTTTTCAAAGATGGCGAACCCCAGCCCCATGGTGCCCTACACAAACAAAACAAATACCTCATATAAAGATGTGGAACACAAATTAAAGTTCACAAAGGCACATATTTTGTATAATTTGCATGTAAATCTTTAAATATAATGTAGTAAAATTACACACAAACGTAGGGACCAAGGGACCCTAAAAAGCACCCAGCACCGTAACCTGCAGGCACTGAAGATACCCGTGTAGAGATTCTGATGAAGAAATGTTCAGTTTTAGATGTGGGAGGTAAAACCTAAATAGGGGAAAACCCACGCATCAGGTAGGGACTGAAAACCCAATCCACACGCAAGGCTCCAGCCCGGGATTCGAACCGGAGGTCACAGAGGTGACAGGCTGGGAAGAAACTGCTGGATCAATCTGCATGCCCTGATGGGATGTTTATTGCGATAGTACATGATGTGCATATATTTACCTTATTTATAATGACAGTGTGTACGTTCGGGTATGATGTGAATATCTCATTCTGATCAGGCTCTGCTTTTGCTGGTGTCGGATCCGGTGGTATCAAATCAAACGTTCGCTGCTGTAAGATTGGGAGGAAATACAATCAACTTTAATATCATCACCACAATAAATCTTATTTGCTCCAGTTTGGGTGTGTGTTTTGTGTGTGTATTGCACATTTTTTGTGACACGCGCCCGGTTTGACGTGCCCATATCTTTAAACACAATTTGACTCCCAACGTGGTAGTCAATGGGCAGAAAGTAGCCGCATGTCAGAGCTATTTTGAGGGAGCCCGTACATAACGAAAGAGATGAAAAATGGAATATGGAAGAAAACCATCAACATTATATTACAAAAGATAAAAAAAGAACAGTAAGAAGCTTGCATATAACCTTGTCAGTAGAAGTGGGTGTGAGTGGTGTAACAGCCAGCTGATCCATTGCCAGAGGGTGGCGTCTAACAATCAGCTCCACCTCTCCATCCCTGGGAATCTCCTTGATGATCGTCGATGCCTTCTGGTGAGATTTGCCGAAGACCGATATGTCGTTTATCTATAATTTGACGCAGAAAAAAAGAGAGAGCACGATACAATCAAAAAGCTTAGAGTAAAAGTAGCATTTTAAAGGGAACATATTTCAAACTTTGATGACAGTGTGATTCATCAGTCTTACCAACATCAGGATAAGGAAACAGCCTCAAAACTGTTTTATTACAAAAAAAAAACAATGAAAATCTTTCCCCAAATTTCAAAATTAACAGTCATAACAAATAAATTACTGATGTCCAAAGACAAAAGTTGATCCTCAACATTTTAGTTGTGTACGCCCAACAAGATTGAGCCATTCTTTTTTCTCCGATTAAAAACAATGGGTGTATTGTTAGCTGGCCTGGGTCGACCCTGGTATGATCATCGTGATGAGCCCCTGACAAGAGCTGTTTGAACGCCAATCTTCCCTAGCATTTATCAAATGCATCATGGGACAGTTGACCGGAACTACTTTCATTGTATGCATTACATTTGAAACTCTACGTAGATTGACAAAAAGATTGCAAAATAATTCTTCTCATGGTAAAACTGCAAAGTTGAATTATTACATATGCTCAGGTATACTTAATGGTCACAAATGGTCGCTGCTGTAAGGGTGACAATGTGTATCAAATTTCCTGAAAGTGTTTGTCTGAACCTGCTCCACGAGCTGGTCACTTGGGGTCTTACCCAGGTGAGCCATGAAAATGACGTCAAAGCT
This sequence comes from Marthasterias glacialis, assembly GCA_911728455.2. Taxonomy (NCBI): domain Eukaryota; kingdom Metazoa; phylum Echinodermata; class Asteroidea; order Forcipulatida; family Asteriidae; genus Marthasterias; species Marthasterias glacialis. The sequence continues at coordinate 18,953,218 of OU452225.1, forward strand.
ACTCAAAATCACTGGGGTCAGACATGGGTCGAACCGGGGAAAACGAATCGAACGGGCCTATCGCAACCATGACAGGGCTGCTAAGTCAAATAGTCTGGTTCCTAATAGGTATGATGGGAAATTATTGGTATTGTACACAGGGTGCAAAAGAGAGAACAAAGATGGTAGCAGTAGTGGGATGGTCAAAAACTTACTTTCAGTATTTCATCTGCAACATGGAGTCTGCCGTCTTGGGCTGCAGCACCAGCTGGATCCACACCCACAACAAATACACTCATCTTGGAACGGTCTCGGTTACCAGCCAAACTATAACAGAATCAAAACTACATTTTAACCTAAGAAAGAGCTTTTTATACTACATTAGATTATACATTTATAGAGAAATAACACTACATAGACCGTCAGGCGTCCGTTTGTATCATGCAGTCTTTTCTCTCCGATTGGGGCTTACACTGTAAGCACTCAAAAGCAAAGATAATAGTACCAACTTCTCTTTATTACTTGTTCCTGCGCTCAAATGTTGCACATTATTTCTTAGTTTGAGGATAATCATTGCCCTAATTTGTGCAGTAATCAAGTGAAACGTGAGTAGGTGGTCCAATGCAATCGGGTCGTTCATCACAGCTTGACCAATCAAAATCAGTCTGAGCGCATTTTACTGAAGATTGTGCTGTTCACTTTGCATTTTTTTTAGCCTCGCTATCAGCATTCCCTAGAATGGGTGCTCAATCTGCAGATTGTCCCTCCACAAACATAAGAATCTGCAGACTGGGCAGCTCAATCTGCGGACTGAGCAAAATCATGCGCATTCTGAAAATCGTGCAAATCCATAAACATGAATTACAAGGTTGTTACCCACAAACAAATTTTTTGATTACAGTAGAAAAGACCCACGGAGAGTTAAAGTGAAAAAAAAAAACCCAGATCGGCAGAAGCAAAGGAGATGGCATTTCATACCTGATTCCAAGCCCCTTGGACGACTTTGTGAGATTAACGATGAAGATTTGTCCATCTAAATTAGCATACTCCGTGCCAACTGAAAACAACAAAAATCACAAGTTCTTAGAAAGTGATGACATTTTCAATTTATACCTAAATGGGAGCTAATTTAACAAAAGAGCTAAGATTGTTCCCAAGCTGTGTATCAATCTGAATTGCTGAGCAAAGTGTGATGCCACAATACATATCACTATGGTGATAGTGGCAACTCATCTTAGGATAAAGTGCTTTGTGAAATCTAGTCCTGATTAACTAATAGACTGATTGCACGACCCACGTCATGTGACCTGTAGTGGGTATTAAATGTAAACAAACACAACGTCCTCCATATGAAAGCTCGGTACAGTACATAATGATTGTTGCATTTGTTTATTCGATCAAAGCTTTTCTTTCTCGAAATTTGTGAAAAATATTCCAGAGTTTGTACCAGAGACCCTCGAGTGGCTGAGTAAAGCCAGTAAGGACAGTTCCAGAAGTCTTTGAAATTCTACAAGGAACGTATATGTTTATGAAATGTAGGACGTATAGATCGTCCTTAGCAACAGGCAAAGTCGTAGCCGCTAATTCGCTCTTACTGTCAGCTTCTGGTGACGAGTCCCCGTCTTTGTTTTCATCACCCTCATCCTCAGAGCCACTCAACGACAACTGGTGCTGCAATAGGAAATAATTGGGAGAGAGGTTGTAATTACAAAATTCGTCACCGTTTTCATGAACAGGCAAATTCGCGTATGCAGCAGCAAAACAGCATTTTGAGAAAAGCGCTTTTGAAGTTTTCGCATTTTGAAAATTGTTTTTGACCGGTCTTTTTATCGAAAGTATGTAATATCTTCCTGTGATACGGTGGTGTATAAGTTAAATAACATGAACAGACACCTTTTTATTTCTTTTAGTGCTTTGTTTAACAGCTGCTAAGCTCAGAAAAGAATTGTCACTTTGTGAAAACGCAAAATGCTGAGCACAGCAGTTTTACCCCACTAGCGCGCCATTTGTTTACACATGAAGTACGCACACGCGCTAAAGTTGTTTACACACCATGCGCGGATTTGTCCCTTCCTGAAAACGCAAAACGCTGAGTACAACATATTTGCCCCACACAGCCGCCGTTCGTTTATACACACACTGCGCAAATTTGTCACTTCGTGAAAACGCAAATCAGCGAAGTACAATTATTCGCCTTTTTAGCAATTAGCGTAATAAGCAAACTAATCACTTTCAAGACATAAAACTTTGCAGAAATGTCAAGGACACCAAATACATTTACAAAATTGGAAAAACAAAAAACTGTCAAAAATTTTTTGGGGGGCAGATTCGCTATTTGTGAAAACGGTGGCGAATTGATGGCAAAATGGTTCAACTTTGTACTTTCTGTCTTCTTTATGAACTTCTAGGTGTTCCTGTTTTTAATCCCCTTGCTGGTTCCTGCTCACTGTTATTTGTTGTCCTCGTCTTCGTCTCATGGTCTGTTGCTATTCTTGTTCGCCGTGTTCGTTGTTTGCTCATTTGTTTGTTTGTCTGGCAGTGCTTGGAGAGCAGTCAATTAGTAAAGTCTCCTCTTATGCAACCCTTCAGAATTGATTTTAAATCTAGTTTATTTTTTACTGTTTTTTTTTTTAGCAACTTCATGTAATTTTATATTCAACATTTTTATATTTGGAGGCTGTTGTTATCCTCAAGTTAATAATAATAATAATAATAATAATAATAATAATAATTACAAACATTTATACCGCGCTTAATACTACGTTTCTAAGCGCCATAAGTGAGTATAATAAATGAGTAATTCCATGATTCATCTCATACCTTAAGAGGTGACAATGGCGCCAACTCAAGGTCAGCGACCTTTAACCCATCTGGTGTGGTTTCCTCAACATTGTAGTCTTCTTTACCAGCCGCAGTCTCCTCCTCACCCTTGTAGTCTTCCTTACCAGCCGCTACCTCCTCTTCATCCCGGCAGTCTTGTGTTGTTGCTTCCTCCTTGACCTCCAATGCTGCAGGGAGTGTCTCTGAAGCCTCAGCTGCGACGGCGACCACTTCATCTTTGTCTTCTTCGTTGGTGATGACAGAGACAACACCAGTTGGCATCTGATACAACAAAACAACAACAAATAAACAAATCAATAAATTGTAAACAAGAATACAACAAATAAACAAGAATAATTTTTGATTCATTACCACCTAAATGTGGATTTAAAAAACAGCAGTTGGAACAAAGTTATAACTGAATTTATTCAAATCCCTTCCTTCAGCAGATATTTCAAACAAGATTTGTTTTCTATTTTTTTTTTCTATATTAAATTTAAATAAGTTCAACTTCATTTCATAAGCAGTAACTTGAAAGCAACCACACAATAAGCACAGAACAGAACCTCACCAAGCCTACAGCAAAAAGTATTAAATGAGTAGCAATGCTTGTTTTGGTTGGGTCAACAGAGTTACAAGACCAAAAAATCTTTGTTGCTTGTATTAACAATAGACCGATCCATTAGGCCCCGCCTACTAACGTATTGACCAATCAAAGCCTTGACAACGCCACTGAAAGTCCGACAAATGTCCGACACGTTAAAAATCTCATTAGAAAAGTAAACAAACCGCCGCCATTGTTCTGACACACAACAGCACACACACCTGTACTTACTTTTGTTTTGTTTTAATTTTTTTGTATTTCTGTTGGTGCAAATCCCACAGCAGTGGTCCCTGTGCAGTTGTGTAAAAGTGGTTTAACAGTGTTCCTGTCTGCATTGTTCTTTTGACTAAACGCACTGCTCAAAAGGCCACTAAATGATAAATCCATACCGTTCACGAAAACCATGTACGTGTGTGTATCAGATATGTGTGTGTGGCCGCAACCAAACCACCGCAACAATCGTGGCAAGAAAGTCACGCCACGTAATGTTGCTAGGCAGTTGCTAAGGTAGATGGGGCTTAATGGATCGGTCTATTCCTCGTTATCATCAGTTCAAAAAAGTCCTCAAAACAAAAACTTTGTTTTTCTTTTCGCATTTTATTTTCAGTAGCTTGAGCAATTTCATGGTGGAGTAGTAAGCTTTCTAAACTGCCCCCTCATTATTTCAATTTCTTACACTTCTTAATAACGATCTTATTGATTTTCTAAGTGAAGAAAACAACCAACAAACAAACAAACAAATCAGAAATAAAATTATAACAAGAAAAATATCATGCCTGCTTGTTACGATCTGAAAGTAGAAATGTTATTAAAAACGTGGGTGCCAAAAAGAAACACGATGAACCCAAATGTTTTTTTAAACCAGAGAAGCTCCAATCACCTCCCTTCAACTTTGAATTGTCCCCTCAAGTACATTCCACCTTTGATTTGTTGATTTATGAACACTACTTACTCCCGTGTTTTATACCTGAGTGGCCCCCGTCATCTATGTTCCCAGTTTATATTGTTTTTTTCTGCCCTTCACCTCTGTTTGAAAAGAAAGAGACTTGCAACATGTTATTGAAACCTTGCAGTTTACTAAACTTGCATTTACACAAGGATCAAAGCTTAAGAGTAAGAGCAAATGAAGGGACTTGTAGAAAGTTTAGCTGGAATGGTTCCGTATCAAGCAGTTGCCATCTTTGTCTTATTTCTTCAACAAATTTTCTTGATATACATTAATTTCATGGCTCTACTCTGCAGAAAAGAAGTACACTTTTAAGTAAGCGAATTTCATAGCAAGGACTTTTTGCTTGTGTCCATGCGTATTTCAAATTAGTTAGAAGTCTTTGTTTAAAGCACGCGAAAACATTATGCGCTAACCCAGTACGCGAAAATGGTGACCGTAACCAAAGAATTCCTTAAGCCAGATTGTGATATTTTTTGTCTCCAAAGTTATTTAGTAAGGCTTCTTCACTTGGAATAAGAGAACCTCATAATCTTGCTTTTTTTCTACATATTAATCTGACCAAACCATAAATGGAAGAGGAGAAAAAAAAGTCTGGCCCCTTTCGGTTTAATAACAGTTTGCAGACTACTGCACACAGGGAACATGTTAGAGATGGAATCCGCATGATAAAGTGCTATTTAAGGCCATGTTGGAATTAGTGGCTGCAGCTTGATCATCACGTAAACATGCGTTGAAGCATAGAATGCCCATAGCAACACCCTTAGCAACAGCCGTAGCCATAGCCATTACTTTGGACATGGCTAATACTCCTAGAATTACATTGTTTATGGTATTAGAACATAACTACTAGCTTCAGGAAAACAACACTTTCCAGAACAAAAGAGTTTGATGTTATAACTACATGTACTAATTTTTCAAACCTACGAAGTATTAAAAAAACAAAAATTTGTTGAATCGTCTGTACGTATCGATTTGTAAAGATGACTAGGCCCAATATCATATAGCTGCTTAAAGCAGACAATAGCGCTTGACAATTTTTCTGCTTAGCAGAAAATAAGCAGGAAACCAGTGTAAACGTTACATGACAAGGTAGTTTGGCTGGTAACCTTAGTCTGGTAAGCAAAATTGTGTTGTGCTCTGCTGATTCTCGTGCTTAAGTAACTCTATGAAATTTGGCCCTGTTTACTAGGGTGGAGGCTAGGATTTGAAGGACCACTCCATCGTAATACTGAAATGTCAGATGAGAACGTTTCAAAAGCCAGAGGCAAGGAGCGTACGTTTAATGGGGTGGAGGCTTGGATTTGAGCGACCATTCCATCTTAATTTTGACACGTCTATGAGGACATTTTAAAAGCCAGAGGCCAGGAGCATACATTTACTAGGGTGGAATCTTGGATTTGAACGATCGTTCCATCTAAATATGGAAATGTCTAAGAGATCATTTCGAAAGCCCGAACCCAATAGCATACTCAGAAACAATTTCCCTGTATCCAGTATCTTTACTAAAGTATAGCCTGTTATTGTAACGACTAGTTCACTTTGGCCTTGGATTCATTTTCATCTGTTAAAATAAAAGTGCAAACTGATACACACAACAATCCAACAAAAAAACACTCACACAGTTTAAAACGCAGACGATTAATTTGGCATTATGAATTAACAGTTCAAGCTACGGCAACGTTAGCAGATGGTTTGCATTATTTCTTATTAGGACTTCATCGGCAGAAACTGAACAACTTCGACAACAACTTTTGATGTGACAGCAAGGAGTACATCTGTTGAATGATTTGTAAAAAACTATCGATGATGCTTATTTATCAGTTATGTCAAGAATTTTGAACACTCATGGTGATAGTGACAACTTCAAAAAGGCTGATCGGTGTCAAGACTGAGCCTAAGGTTAAAGACAGTTTGGGGGGGTACCAGGCAAGGTTGGTATTGGATCTGTTTTCAGCCATGCTGGTATAGACCTTTCTTTTGCAATGTCACAGCTCGAGTTTTTGCCAACCAAGGTGGAGAAACTACGGGGAGCCATCAATGCAAAGCAAAGACAGACAATCATAGTTTGCAAAAATGTTACACAAATATTCGCAAATTGTTGAAAATTTGTTGGAAGCAAACCAACCAATAATGGGATGTATTTTCTTTAAATAGAAGGTTGCAAAAATGTTGAATTTGGTCACAACGTCTGTCAGCAAGACTTGAATGTTTTGCTACATTTGGCCGTCCATGCCAACCAGTGCGGTCTGTTTATCAACGGTGGAAAGGTCTATAATGCATTGGGGTGACATGGAGGGGTGAGGCAAAACTTGGGCATGATAAGGGGTCATATTTGGGAGAGATTTGAGATGGATTTGGTTGAGATATGGGAGATGGTGGAGGGAACTGAGGGAATGATGTGGAGCATCTTGGGTATGTTTGTAGTGATAGGGTGAGTTGGGGGTTCCACTGGTGTAAAGACTACTGGTAGGTGTAAAAAAGGGAACGGCTAGGATGGAGTGTCTGGTGTGGGGCCAGGGTGAGTGTGGCCAGAGTGAGAAGGGGTGGAAAGGGTGATCGTATGGTGGGTTTCCTTTATGGGGTTGAGGCAAGGTTGGTTGAAGGTGGGGTCTAAGCTGCGTTGAGGTTCAGTTGGACAACACAGCAGAGGCTCGAGGGTAAATGTGTGGTGAGGAATGAGGCAAGATCATGGCGGGGAAGCCAGAGTGAGGTATCGGTGAGATTGAGCAGGGTGAGGCAAACTTTTGGCGAGCTACATACATGAAGCTGGGGTAAGAATGTTTTGATGGGCGACATACATGAGGGAAGAATGAGATTGGGATGAAACTGGGTTAAGGGGAGTGCGGTTTGGTTAAGATGCTTCGATGGGTCACATACACGTGAGGTGAAAATGAGTTTGGGATGAAACTGGGTTAAGAGGAGTGAGGTTTTGTGAGAGGTTGAGGCGAGGCTGATTGAGACCACAGATGGTGGTTCTGAACAAAGTTAGACAAGTGTATTTTCATCACCATCTTTAATCAGTCACATAAGAGTGCCTGTTGGTGACACCATGTTGTGCCGAGTGTTTACAAGCTAGCTTTAAGTGCAGCTTTAAGCCTTACTCCCTAGGCCTCTTTGCCTACAGATGACCTCAATCTTCCAATATCCTCCTCTCCTGTGTCACTCCACACCAAATCGTTTAGATTTAGACACGATTGGAATGCCTGACCCAATGACAAGCAATTGTTATTTGGGCTTAGAGCCCTCAGTCCTGAATCCTTCTTTTTGGCAAAGAGGATATACAAGGATTTGAGAGGGCAATGAACATTGGGTAAACGACTGAAATAAAATTTAAAAAAACAATGGTTCATGTAAGTAGCTTTGGTTAATACAAGCAGCTTGCTAAAATCATAGTAGTTAAAGACTGGCAACCCAAAACGGCAGAGCATGCATGTGTAGGAAAGGAAAAAAAAAACAAAAAGCGTCATTGTGGCACCAACGGCAGCAAACATGCAGAAAACCAAAACGTGATTCCCTACCAGAAGCTACGCAAGAGTGTGAGAAGACTACAAGATGGCGGTGTTCATGTGAGAGAGAGAGAGAGACATGTGCTCACATGTCCACATCGTCTGACGGCGGTTACTACGGCAACAAGCGTCTCCTAACTAGATCTCACTCGCTGAATGGAGGGTGACAGACTAAAATCCGTACACTGAAGTGTTGGCTCATGGGGCAGTGGTAAAGAAATAATACAACGATGAAGTGAACAAAACATGTGGATAACAAAATGTTTATATATCATTATGATATGATTTGGGCAAATGCTGACATGAAATTTACATTTTTACATGAAAATGAAAGTTCAACATGAAGCTTGTAAAAGAAAATACTGAGGGGAATTTTTCGTTTTAACAATGTTTAGAAATTATAACAATTATAGAGCTGTGCATTTATTTTTCTTTTATCTTTCCTTTTCTACAAACTGCTCTAAAATATTATGTGAAAAAAAGTTGATAATTGTTTAATCATTTAATTATTTATAATCGATATTTAAATTGAGAGAAATTGACTTACCATTCAAATACTTTCTCTGTGTTAGCACCCGCTTTACAATGCCTTGCTCGTTATGTTCCAATAATTGTGTTTGTGAGTTTTCAAAATATCTAAAAAGTTTAATTGTTCATTTAGCCTTTGAGAAAGCCTCTGCTAGGGTCGCAACGTGAGGCCATTTACAGTTTGTTTTGCATTTGTAACGTAAGTCATTTTTTGGTTGGTAAGCAGTTTGCAATGTCAGCTAATCTTTTTTCTCTTTTTTATTTGAAAAAAAAGTGAAGACATGTAGGTATGAAATCAAACTGGTACACGAGATATATTTATTCAATGTACGCTACAAAAATATATACATCATATCGCAAGAAATGATAATTGAGTGAAAAAATTTGAGATGGAAAAGACAAGGATCAATTTCATCAAGCTCTTCGGCACAAAATATGTTTGATTTAAAGGTTCAAATTTTTCAGTTTTGAAAATGGATAATAAATACTAAGCACCATGTGAACCTCTCACACGTGGTTTCTCTCTGCCCATGGTCTGCCATTTTAGGAGTAAAATGCTTGTAAAAATATGGCACGTCTCACCACGCTCACATCGCCTAAAATGAGCACTGCACAGTAATACACGCAACATGGAGAATCTGACTCCAAATATGGCATAAACCTAGATTTATCGTGGATGATGACGTTAGTGAATTAGGTAAATACTGGTTTAAGTCCTGAAGATAACTTTGGAAAATAATGCTTAGTGAAAAATATGCAGGGAGCCAGTGGCAAGAGATGTGCATCACAAAACATGCTTAGCTGGTAACCTGTGTCTGCTAAGCAGAATTTGTCTGTGCTAAGCAGCCTGATGAATTTGAGCCCTAAAAAACTTCCATGAAGTTTTGTTAATAAAAATGTTGGAAAAAATACAAGTAAATAAAAATAGTAAAAAATAAAAAATAAAAAAATGTAGACATTATCTATTAAGTGGTTATGAGTTTGAACTCCAAAATATATAGAGAAAATAAATCTCTATTTTTAGTGTGAAGAAAGTGACCTGAATGTAAATATTCTGCCACAAAAAAGTCATAAAAATGAGTGAATACCAACAAGATTTGTAGTGAGGTTTGATTTGGTCATTTCCAATGAGCCATTAACCAGTTGACGTCAGATGAACTGTTTGTGCACGCAAATATTGTCCGAGCCAGCAACGGGAGGTCAGAACAAAATACTGGAACAAAGGTCACCAGTACATTTTGTTTCGGAGCGTGCAGAGAGTATGCATTCAGTGTGCAATGGTTCGCATCACCCACAAACAGAGGACAGATGGCGTTAAATATTCACAAATTTTTGCCCAATTTGCGGGGGTTATTGTGTAATCCCCGATTCCAGACCTTTGTCCTCTTGTTTCAAGAAGAGGGTTGTGAGACATTGAGAGGCTTCCACTGATGTTTATTCATTGTATTTCGGCTTAACTGTGGTAAATGAATCGAGTTTCCAGCCTTGGTTTCAGATTGAGGAACAATCTGTGATGGTAGCTCTCGGCCTGGGTTTTGCAATTCACGGTGCATAAACGGTGCAAACATCCTAGTACTTCAAAAGGGATTCTTTGTTTTCTTGGCTTTCTCAAGTTAAGGTTTCTTTGTGCCAGCGTTACTCTCAAAGAACAATGACTCCAGTAATTCTGAGATAATAATCCCATCAGACTGGGCGGGGGAAAAAATGGACGATTTCCGGCAGGAACTGGTTAATGACATTATGACAGAAACGTCATAGCTTGGAATGAAAACAAATTCTTAGGAAACTATACCAAAATTAATTGAAATTAATTAGGCTAATTAACTTAAAGAAATGAATACAAGTGATTAAATATATAACTCAATTTGCTAAATAATAACTGTCTGTGGGTTCCTCTATCTCCCAAATAAATATAATGCTATATAATGGCATTGAATATAATAACTTAAGTATAACGAAATAAAGCAACTATGAATATATGCAGACAAATGTTTAATTGTGATTGGCTGTACATGTTCGAAGATCTTTTGTGATCCGATGGAATTTACGTCCTCAAAATGAGCAGGAAATGTTCAGTGACTGGAAGACGAATAAAGGGGGGAAGGATGGTTGATTTCTAGTGGATATAAAAGAGGAGTGGGTTCCGATTGGATGTCACATGCTGACAAATTGGTTGACAGTCAATCAGTGGAGGTCAACACAAACAAGACGAGTGGATGCAGTGGCTGGTTGCTGATGTCTGTAATGCTATCCACATATTGAATTTAGTGGATGCCACATTGACAGAATTGTGGTAGTGGACTAAGGACGTGGATAATAGGGGAACATGCAGCCTGGGGAATCATGCATGGATGGGTGCTCTTTGGTTGACGTTGAGGTAGAAGAGTTAAGAAGCGATCCAGAGTTGGTACGTGTTGAATATATAACACTTGAGTATTCAAAACTGGTTGATGTCCACCAAACAGTAGATGAGGTCAAGTTCAGATCGGTTCAACAAATGGAATGATAAACATCACGAGATGCCGTCAAAAAACTAAATTCCAAACAGGCGATGATGTCAAAGTCACTGAAAGCCCTCCAGGTTTGAAAAAGGGAGTGGATCAACATGCATGCAATGGTAGTGGGTTCAACAAAATTCAACAAATCCACACGCGGATCAACAAAGGGTTGTGAGGCTCATGCAAACGCATACAGCATCGTTCACTCATTGCTGTGTTCAATGCTAAAAGGCTGTAACGATAAACATAATTGACTGTTGATTAATGTGATGATGCTTTTGGATGTTAGTTGATTGTGGAGTATTAGTTGATTGTGGAGTATTAGTTGATTGTGGAGTATCAGTTGATTGTGGAGTATTAGTTGATTGTGGAGTATTAGTTGATTGTGGATGTTAGCTAATTGTGGATGTTAGGATGGTAACCTGCTGAAGCTGTGTTCCTGCAATATGACAACCCCGGATTTACACAAGACTTCAAGGGGGGTAAACCCTCATCCAGTTCAACAATAATTTCTATAAGCACCTTTAATATTGGCATGTCGTGGCTGAGCGGACTCAATCTCTAGTGTTTCTGATCAGCAGAGTGTGGGTTTCGAGTCCCGGTCTTGACACTTGTGTCCTTGAGCAAGACACTTATAACCATTAATGTTTCGTCCTTCGGATGGGGCGTAAAGCCGTAGGTTCCGTGTGCTGTGTAATGCATGTGAAAGAACCCAGTGCTACTAAGAGAAGGGGTTTGCCCGGGTGTTTCTGGCAGTGACTGCTGAATGCGCCGCAGCACCTTGTAAACCCTTACAAGGTGCTACATAAATGGCTTTCATAATTCAAAAACTTCAAAACCCTATCTTACAAATTATATAATATGCGCCTTGAGTACCTAATTGTTGGTAGATACGTGCGCTATAAGATTATTATAGCATTGATATTATCAGACTTTTCTAACAGCCTGATAGAACTGATAGTTTCCAGAGGTATTTTCCACTAAAAAAAATAAGTTGTGGATGACCTTCCTCCACACAGTCAATGGCAAATGTATCGTTTATGCTATCACTAGGAGGCCATTCATTCATCCCATGTTTTCATCTGGGTTTTCAATTTACTTTCCTCAAGGCAAGCCTCGTAGAGTAATTAAAATCAGTTAGAACGTCAGAACGCAACTTCGGCAAAACAACCATCTACTTGTACCACAAATAACTTTTTGTCAAGTACTATATACTTTTAAAAATCTAAAACGAATTTAAGTTACTTTGTTTTGCACTATGGATGGGTTTGGATGAAAATACTGAAGCGTGGATTTTTAATATTTTTCTAAGAACATGTTGTTAGAATTGTTCTGCAGCGATGATGGTGACGCAGAAGTTACAAAAAAACATCTTGAAGATATGGGTGGCTTTCTTTCATCTGTAACTCAGTAATCATTACAATACGGAAGCAAATTGAGGTGCCAAACAGGAAGCAAGCAAGCAATCAAGCAAGCAGGTTTCAAACAAGTAAAGCAGCCGGTATTGAACAAAACACCAACAAAAGCATCCAGCCGAAAAACAACAAAAACACCCAAAACATGTACACAACAAATGTTAGAAATTATACATGGTCAAGAAATAAAAAATGAAATAAAATGCCTCGACTGTGGGTGACAATGCTGGGAACCATGGAACTCATAGGGTACACCTTCAAGGGGCGGTTCTAAGACAAACAATGGGGGTGGGAAGGGGCATAGGGGGCTCATATAAAACTATTGTAACTGTCACTTTAAAAGTGAATGACCAGATTTTGTGTTTCATTAGACATCTACAGACCACTGACTAGAGATGAGTGGAAACTTCACCACCATAATTCATATTGTGAATAATTGCACTACCAGAGTGGTCTTGCTATTAAACAGCAAAGTGTAAACCAGACCCAAACTTAAATGCCTACAAAGTAAATACAGGAAGTTGGCTGGGCTTGGGAGTTAAAATGGTAGCAGCATCATTGAGGGCTTAAACGTCAAGAACATCTCCAATAGATCAGGGGTCTTTGCTCATCACTTTCACTGGATCAGAAATATTTCTCCCTTTTCAACAAATATTTGCTTCACTTTTAGAAGAAGGTTCTGAATTGAAGTGTTCATTAGTAAATTCCTTAAAAGTACATATGTTTATAAACACTGGACTGCATTTTTTTTTCTTCAGTTTCGTGGTTACTGGCCCTATGCTAAAAATACTGGGCTTAATTCTATAGAGCTGCTTGAAGCACAAAATGTCGCTTAACAATTTTTTTGCTAAGCAAAACTGAGTGGGATACCAGTCACAGATGATACATGTGAAAATGGTGTTTTGGCTGGCAACAAATTTTGTTGTGCTTAGCCACTTCGTGTGCTTAAGCAGCTCTATAAAATCGGGCAATGGACTCTGGTCGGAAATGCAGTGAGTATTCTGGACCAAAAATTTTTGAACAAGAAAATCATTATTCATAATGTTCAGACGCAGTCCTCTACAGTGTTTAAAATTTGGGAATACCGTTAAGAGTTATAATGAAGACTCCACTAAAAACTTGATCTTATATTCAGAATATAATATAGTGGGCTGGGGTCAATTTCACAGAGTTTTACTTCACAAATAAATCTACTAAGCACCATTCTCAGTTGGGCAGCTCTTTGAAATTGGTCCCAGTGGTTCTTCAGCCTTCAGGTCAGGGCCCAATATCAAGCACGAAAATCTGCTAAGCACAGAAAGGTTTTGCTTAGCAGAATCGGGTTACCGGCCAACATACTGTGTTATGTACATCGGCTGTGACTGGTTCCCTGTTCATTTATGCTTAGCCAGTTAGCACATGAAATTGTTAAGCATCTTCTAATTAACAGCTTCATGAAATGGGGTCCTGACCGGAGAACCGTCACTATACTACTCCTTCCTAAAATGGTCATGTTAGATTGCAGAATACAAGCATTAGTCCACGCTCTACTTGATGGACACTTCTACGAAAGTCAATTATAGCAAAATGGCAGTGTAAAAAAAGGTCAAGGATTATATACAAAGTATTGCAGAGCCTGCTGTTATGGTACCTTTGTCCACCCTGGTATGATATCACCACAATAAAGTCTGAGGTACGAGTTCAGATAATCATTTCTAATTTTGTAATCAAGCAATTTGCAGTATTTTTTACCGCATGAGGGCGTATGTGAACCAAATTCACGTAATGCGAAACAAGTAGTTTTCCATTGTTATTATTACTATTGGCCACTGATACCAGAAAACAACATACAGGCTATCAAAATAAAATTGTTATTGTGATGCAAGCAAAGTAGCCGTTGAAAGCGCCCTCATGCGGTCAAAAATAAGGCCAATTGGTCCTTCAGCATTTACTCTCACTGTGAAACACTGTCCCAGTGACTAGCCAAATGCATCTTTTTAAGACAGGCATCCAGGTACAAGTACAGGTATATATGGCCATGTCCGAATTGGAGGCTGCGGCTGTTACTAAGGCTGTTGCTAAGGGCAGCCTATGCTTTAATGCATGTTGATGTGTTGATCCAGCCGTAGCCGCTCAGCCGCAGCCACTACTTTGGGAGCGGTCAAAGAGTGTGTTGGGAATTATTCGGCTTTGGCTGCGACTTTGGCTGGGTGAGTCTGCAGATGAAGTGGCTAGCGACATCATTTGTCATTAACAAAAAAGTGAAAGGGGTCAAGGGTTGACAGGCACAAAGTGTACACAACTCTCTGTGCAGCTGCCTATGTGATGTCACAAGTATATCCATGTTTGATATGAAGTATGACAGCTTATCTTAAATCTTATTCACCTGTTTTTTTGTTTTTTTTTTTGGGGGGGGGGCAATACTTATGTGCAAATTACATAGCAAAATGTACAAATTCCAATAAAAATTACAAATAAGCTTGCCTGCCAGGAAGATATTTGGTGGCAAAATGGTCAAAGATTCTTCATTAAAAAAAAATGTGACATCACCTATTTTGTAGCATCAATGATACACCAAAAGCCAACAGTCATTTTGAAAAGATGCCCACATCTAAGTAAGATTTGAAACTTTGCATACGGTGTAGGAAGTAAAAACTGAGTAGAATTGTGGTAACTCCCATGTGAATAAAAAGTCTTTCTGGAGTGTAGGTTCTGACGAGAACCGGAGCTGAGATTAGAGTCTCAACACTGTGATCAGGGTGGATTCTCCTGAAGATAAGCTGAGCACACGGTTCGAAATGCTGAGACTCTACCACGTCTCAACCCAGGTTAGAACCTACCCTTCTCCCAAAAGAGATTATCCCCACAAGGTACTACCCATAAATCTGATGTCCAAACCTGAAGCAGTCAAACAACCAAATCGGACATTTCTGGTACCCTGCAATAATGTGCATGTTAGGCTGTGTCCGAATTAATGGCTTCGGCAGTGGCTATGGCTGGAACACCGAAAAAGTCCTATTCTTCAACATTGCTGTTGCAGCCAGCAGCCATAGCCGCAGCCCCAAGTCGCTTGATTGGGACGTGGCATAAATCTAAATGGAAAGAGAGAAAACACAAACCTAAACAGCCCCCTCTAGAGGACTGAAATAGTCAGATCCGGGCTAACTTGAATTTTGGAACAAGCCACTGATCTGTTTGACCCTGCTAGTATAGGAATTGGTTTGTCTCAGTGGGGGTTTAGGACTTACATTGGCGCCGGCAGACAGGCTCTGTACGATGAAACACACCGGGTTGGCAGCGTTACGTATGATGGCAACTGCATAGTCATGACTTGCGTCCCGTAAGTCACATCCGTTTACCTGGGAAGAGTAAAACACAAATCATGAGTCACTCGGTTTGGGTGAGTTCTTTGAGATGTCTGCATACAGTCCTGCATACACCTTGGTCGGGTCCCCTGTATGACAGAGCACTGTTTACCAATACTCGGAGGGAGAGGTGCCTGCCTATTTCCCTTGCAGCCTCGATTCCATCATGATTGTAGAAAATTTCTTAACAGAAACATCGCACACAGAAGTTTAACTGGGCCACATACAATTAAAAAGATCTTAATCAAATAAATCAAAGACCACGATCACAGTGGAAAAGTATTTTGTTTCACCATGCAACTTAATGAAGGCTAAAGCAGAAACAGTCAGGTCCCTTTTGACAAGTTTATCAACACTAAAGAAAGGGTATACAGGGAACCCACCAAAGCCAAACCCCAAATTTTGTTACACGATTGAATTTTCCAGTGTATTTTCTCAATTAAAAATGACATAAAAACATTACAAGGGTGACTGCTTTAAAAGTAATTATCCAAACACAACTCTGTGGCTTTAAAGCATGCAGATAACATTGGTAACTGTCAAAGACCAGCATCTGCACATTATGTGACCCAACATATTGACCCCTTGCACGCACGTCACACGCGCCGACTGTGCCACTTTCACCATTTTGGTGGTCAATAGGTTTACGTGTAAACGCCACGTCTCCTAAAATGCGCTCTTGACCGAATAACTCAGTGACATTGACTTCCAAAACGGCGCAACCAAGATTATCGTGATGATCACGAATTGGGTCAATACATGAAATTGAAAGTTTAAGCCCCCCCCAAAAAAAAAATCCCTTTAAATGTTTTCAAACATCAGGTTTTGGACTCGCAAAATCAAAACTAATAATTGATTTTAATACTCATTTCTCGAAAAACTAAATTATATCCAGCAAAAATATTTCAAGAGAAGTTTTCCGCCGAGACCTTCTGTATACTGCGTACATTATATGCAAATCTGTGAGCATTTATATTTTCAATCTTACCACTAAGTGAAGCTTTGCATGGTGTGAAGAATAATAAGGAACTATAATTAAATAGTAAACTTGCGGGTACAACCATGTATGAAAACTCTTTTAGGAAGGAGTGGTGGCTCTGAGAAGAGCCGTTGTGGTCTCGACGTTTCGAACAGTATGCTCTGTTCGTCTTCAGGAGAAAAACTGAAGACGAACATTTTCTCCTGAAGACGAACAGAGCATACTGTTCGAAACGTCGAGACCACAACGGCTCTTCTCAGAGCCACCACTCCTTCCTAAACGAGTTGAATTACATGGTTGTACCCTCAAGTTTACTATTTAATTACAGTTCCTTATTAATCTTACCACTGTTGTGCACACTCTTTAAATGAAATAAAAGTGTATAAATACAAAGATAAAACTTACTTCCAAGATTCTATCTCCAGTCTTCAGGGCGTGAGTCCGACCAGCCTGGCTGTCGTCCAACACATGTTTGATGTAGATCCCTTGTACAGGTTGACCGTCCCCAGCTCGTCCTGGTGGATCAAACACCACAAAACAGAATTAAATCACTTCCTAAAACTCTGACAAGAATTTCAAACTGATTGAAATGGTTCTGGAATGCAACCATGCTGTAAAGTTGGTTCAAGCACAAATTCAAATCATGATTCAAATATTTTTGTTAAAATATACTTGACTGCTTCCGTTTCTCTAGTATACTTGTACGTGTGTTTTGTGTTGTCATTTAGAATTTGAGAAAGACTCTGCTAGGGTTGAAACAAGAGGCCATTAAAAACAAATTGCGAAAAATATTATGTTGATTATTTGATTATATATGTTGTCTTTGTCTCAGAAAATTGTTAATCATTTGACCTTTAAACCCTAAAGGTTTTGGTCCAGAAACTTCAAAAAGGCAAAACAAAGAAAGTCATTCAAATTGTTAATCTCGTTTGTGATAGAAACTTTCAGCCTAGGTTTATGACATCACGACCTGATGACCCTACGACCCTATGACCCTACAACCCACTGACCTGATGACCCTGTATCACAGAACAGTTGAACTCATAATACTGGTAAGTGAATTGATTTGCTCAGTGAAAAAACTGTGTGGGACCAGTTACAAGCAATATGCATTACACAGTATTTAGACTGGTAGCCTGTTTTTACAAAGCAGACTTTGTAATGCTTTGTAATGCTGAGTAGATTTACATGCTTTAAAACAGCACTATGATATTGTGCCATAGATCCAATTTAATTAAGTCATGTTTTCTGCTTGGTAGACCACATTAATCTATTGAGGAAAAAAGGATTGGATTTAATGTACTCTTTTCTACCATAGAAACAGAATATGAAGAATGCTGAGCATAAAGGGACACATTGCCTTCAAATTTTGCTGTTTAGAATTGCTCCTTATCCTTTTTAAGAGTTGTTCAGTGTGCTGTAATTAGTGAGTAGTGATTCACAAATTATAAATTGCCTCTTGGAAATATAACCAGCTGTACCACACTCTGCAGAGAAACATACGGTCCGCCATTTTGTGGAGTCAAAAATTTGGTTCTACAAAAAGGGTGGACTGTGTTCTGTCAGGAAATTAAACAAAAACCAGACAATTTCAAGGGATGTTTGAAATGTGAATCATTAAATTCTTCTTTTAAAATATCTTTCCAACCATATTCATTTCATAACAAACACTTGATCTGTCCGTGTCTACGGTGCACTCCCTCTATGTCAGTTGTGAACATAGAGCATGCACTACATCAACCAATGGGAAAGCCGACACTTGCCATCTAACTAACTGTGGCGTGTCGTGGCCGAGCGGATAAGAACACCGGACTCAAGCTCTGGTGTCTCTGATCAGCAGAGTGTGGGTTCGAGTCCCGGTCGTGACACATGTGTCCTTAAGCAAGACACTTAACCATTATTGCTTTGTCCTTCGGATGGGACGTAAAGCCGTTGGTCCCGTGTGTTGTGTAATGCACGTAAAAGAACCCAGTGACACTTATCGCAAAGAGAAGGGGTTCGCCCCGGTGTTCCTGGTTTGATCGGCTGCAGATTGCGCCACAGCACCTTGTGAACCGTTACATGGTGCTATGTAAAGGAACAGGTCTCATACTTCAAAAACGTAACTCATCATACCTCGCAGGAAAAAAATACTGAGCGCTCTGAGACGCCCATAGGGTGTGATAAAGCGCTATATAAAAACTGTGTATTATTATTTTAAAATGGCAGCGTGCACAAACTGCCTTGAAGCACATGTGCACAGATAAATTATCCTGTAGGCAAGTCATTGCATCACACGCATTATTGTCTGCTGCACGCCCAAAGTTTTCGCTACTTCCAGCTCCAAAGCTGGCATACGTTTGTGAGAAATGTTACAAAAACAAATCGCCCTTTTTATCTTTCAATAGCATTTCTTACGATAGAAACTTTCATTCTGAGAAGACCTTAGTCTTTGAAAAGCGTATTTAAAAGCAAAGTCCAATTATCAAACTTTTCTTGCATAAATCATCAAATAAAAACTAGCTCAATGCAGGTCCTATGGGACTTCTGGTAATCGGTGGAGCCAGTTTGTGTGAAGTCGACGGGACTTACAGTGGGAATAGAAAGATTGCGCGACCAATGTTTACATGTCATCACGTGACCTATTGTGGGTTATAGTAATCTGAGCTGATGGCAAACTACGTGCAAATACATGCCGTGACAGACAGAGTCACACCAAAAAACAGCTTTTGGTAATAATAACACAGTTACTAGGCCATTTCATTAAAGTAGTATGTTGTGACATTGATTTTTATCACATTACTGTTTCATAAACTACCAATATTCTTCTACATAAGAGGTTTATTTTGAGTTTTGCATGACCAGCATCGGACAACTATGAAGCCACCTGCCTGTCATTTTGTTTGTAATGTAGGCCTAAATCACTGTAAAAAAAAGGGTAAAGAACGTTACAAAAGTGAGCATTTATACCTAGCCTTGCGAAATTTCAAATAGGCAAAGGAATCACACAGTTTTGGAAAGCAATTTTACTGGATGATTTAAGCTTCAAAACTTCGAAATTCTTGTGTTGAAAAGTGTGTGGTGATTGCGGTCGTCTGGCCTAAACGTTCCGTCGTGCACTGTACACATAGTGCACATTTATACGGTACTTGTACAATTTTCAAGACTTGCTGGAACTGTCCTTACTGGCTTTATTCAGCCACTCGAAGGTCTCTGGTACAAACTCTGGAATATTTTTTCACAGATTTCGAGCAAGAAAAGCCTCAATTGAATAAACTAAAAGCAACAATCATCTTTCATAGTACCACACTTTCCTATGGAGGAAACCGTGTGTGTTTACATTTAACACCAACAAGAGGTCACGTGGCGCGGGTCGCGCAATCGGTCTATTACGTCACACTTACAAACAGGATGCACACAGCATTCACCTAGTTCTATTAAGTTCTAGAGACAATAATGTACTATCTGTTTCAAACAAAGCAGGACATGCATCAAATGCATTGAAATCATCTATACAGACACTGTCGACCTCGCTTCTTCATCTCACAAGATGCTACTGTTAGATGTTACTTTTGTATTTTAACCCTCCTCCTCTTGGTGCCTTTTTCAAATAAGTTGATGCACCATTTGAAACCATTCACTATAGACTTTTATCATGCTGCCACCATCTTGGTCATGTTCCTGGTATCCAATAACAGTAATAGATGCTCATATTCATTGCACAAAAAGGAACCAGACTATTTGCCCTTCCAGCCTCGGTTTGGTTACATTGGTTTGAATGGGAGAAAATCAAGATGGCCGCACCATGATAAAGGTCTATTGTGGTTTTGAATGGTGAGATAACTGTGTACAGTGTGTGATCCCCAAGTGGTTTTTGAATGGTAAGCTGATACAAAGCCTTGTGAGGATCCTTCCAAATGGTAGAACAGCTGTGGTGAATCAATGGACCCTCTATGCACGGTTTTCAATGGTAGTACAGCTTTGAACACTGTTCAAATGATAAGAACGTGTGTACAATAGCAATGGGGAAATGTCAGGAGTTGGAATTTTGAATAGTGTTGAATGGTCTAGCAGTAGGAGGGTTAAAAAGAAAAGGTTAACAAGCAAAGGTTATCAGGCCTGATACTTTACAAAGTCAATGGAGGCCTTCTTGGCCTTTAAAATGCAGGCCCTATTTTGAAAGGGCAAGGGCACCAAGGCGTTTCTCTTCTTGATAAAGGACACCTCTATCAGGAAGTCGTAAATTTGTACTGGAACATTTCAAGGGCACCAAGGCAATAACCAGGGGCAACGAAGGCAACTGCCTCTGTTGCCTCCGTGAAGTATCAGGCCTGAAAATGTTCCTGAACACATTTTCGTTTCCCTTGTAGAGGTGCCCTTCACTAAGAAAAAAACTGCCTTGCCCTCAAGAACAAAGTATCAGACCAGCGTAGTAGCAAGATCGTCCATGATGCAAGGGTCGTCTATTCTAAATAGGCATTTCAAATACTAACCATATCTGTTTGAAACTGAACATTAGAGAAGAAAAAAGGAAAAAAAAAAACACAGAAGACACATTTTATACAACCGAGGAACACTTTTTGGATTTTAAAGTTAACTTAATTACCTAAACAAGTCTGAAAAGCAATACAGGGTATGTGAAAAAAAAAATTAAAAAAATTAAGGTTTGCATACTTCCATGATCTTAAGACATTAGTTGAGATCTCCTTTACTCCTTAAAGGGAGACTGTCGCCATGATCACAGCGAGCGTGTGGCTGCCCATGGTGAGAGTTCATAATATCGTGTACAGCCACAGGCCTGCTTTGATCATGACGACAGCCCCCTGTTTAGTTCTCAAGCAGCCTTTACCCTTGGCAGTCCCACATCACGGAATCCTGGTGATACAACAATTCTATTATTTTGTGTTTAACCCATACACCACTTTGTCTTGAGCACTGTAGTACTTTTTTCAAGTCCTGTGAAAATAATCCACAGGCATATTACCTGGGCGGGATGACCTTAGCCATTCTAGAACAGATGCCTTACCACAAGACCACCGCGCTTGCTCGGTGGCTAGAGGCAGGTCCAATGTTTCAGCAGCGGGTACTGCAACAGTTTTAAATTGATGTTAAATTTGCATCGGGGCTAAAGAATTTTATTTGTGTTTTACCCATATTCTGCCTCTAGCTACTGGACTAGACTGCTCAGGAGACAGTGAAATAGAGGCAAATCCCAGAAGCATAGCTTGAGGTGGGATGCCTTGTACAAACAAGAAACAATTGACAAACAAACAAACAAACACCCCAACACCTCCCTACAAAGTAAGAGATAAATGGTAAAACTACTTTTAAATAGTTGTTGCATACAAACCAGTTTCCTTTTCCTTTACATCAATGATGAAAATGCCAACATCCATATTTTCAAGTCATCCATAATTACCATTCAAGTTATTCCTATCCCCTCAGAGACCATAGCCGGCGTACCAAAATGCTCAGAGCAAAAGGAAACGGCCGCAAGATTTAACCTACTTCACACTCAACCAAAATGGCCAAATTAAAGCTCAGGTCCTCAACTGATACATCCAATGTTTCCCAAGTTAACACACTTTACAACATTTTCAAAAACAAACCTTCTGTTTCATCTTATTTTGTGAAGCATTTCGACAGAAAAAAATTGAGTCAAAACAGCAATAAATAGTAGCCATGTTCAGGTATATGGTGATGGTAATACAGAAATGAACGATGTCTAAAGAGAGAAAGATTTGAGACCAAACCGGCAGTTAAACTGATTATTTTCTTGTAAAGCCAGCCTTCAATGGACTTCTGGACCTTTTGCTTTGATTATTTTTATTTTTTTTTTTTTTTTTTATGCAATTCGGTCATCACAAGGCCCATAGGCCACTCGAGGTGTGGGCTACTTTTTGAAGGGATAGAAACCTGCCCCAATGCGCAGAAACAAGACATGGAGAGATATAAACGCAAGTCTCTTCACAGCACAGCTAAGAACAGGGAGGGGTAAATGAATCCGTTGCGAGACAAACATAACAGCCTCTTCCCCTATTTAAAGCAATTATATAGTCAAGTGTCGTGCTCAAAGACACAAGTGTCATGACCGGGATTCGAACCCACATCCTGATGACTCAGCCATCAGAACTTGAGTCCGATGCACTAAACCGCTCGCTACAAATGAAAATAGAAAAGAAAATTTCACTCCACCTCCAACAATGCTGATCCCCAGGCTCTTGTTTGGTTCTTTGGTGAGTCTGACCGTCCGGATATCCTCCCACTCGCTCCCCGACGATACGCTGATGGGAGAGAGAGCCAGCGAGGCAAGCTTGATGGAGTCCGAGGGCTGGTCTCTCAGGGGTAGTGCAAATTTTTCAGACTCGGAGCTGAAGAAAGAGTGACAATTTGTTTTTTAAACCTTAAATTTGTCAACCATCAAT
This sequence comes from Marthasterias glacialis, assembly GCA_911728455.2. Taxonomy (NCBI): domain Eukaryota; kingdom Metazoa; phylum Echinodermata; class Asteroidea; order Forcipulatida; family Asteriidae; genus Marthasterias; species Marthasterias glacialis. The sequence continues at coordinate 18,976,244 of OU452225.1, forward strand.
TCAATTTATTTGATGACCAGCACGACAACTGCTTTCGTGTTCTGTACCTTGCAAGTAATTAAAATAAAACATACATTAAAAACATAAACTTAATTTGGGGGGTGTTTTTTACTGGAAAGGGATTGAACCTGCGACCTCTGGATTAACTGTGCTGGCTCTCTACCTACTGAGCCATCTAGCCCTAATAGTAGCCAATTACCCCTAAATTTGGTCAAATGTTTTTTCCAGAAAGCCAGTCAGAAGCCATTCAACCTTAAACCACCTTAAAATGAATTCTGACTAGCAAGATATTGGCAAAATTGGGACACCATTGTTTGTCACTGTATTTGGCATATGAAAGGTAAGTCCGAGATTCCAGCATACCATGACAAATTATTGGCCATTGCTTGTGGCCAAGGTTTGGCCAATTCACGGTGAACACATTCCACATTTTCTCGAAAAAGAACCAAAAAAAACAGTGCATTTTATGAGAACATTTGTTGTCTTTACTTGGTTTAGTCATTGTTACAATGATATTCTCAAAAACAACTTATTCCGAATGTTCCAAAACGTCAATCCTGATCCTGATTCTAGAAATCCCGGTGTCATAGGGCATTCTGTCTACCGGGTAATGTGTCCGCCATACGGTAAATTAACGCGGGCTGGAGGAGTTCATTCAAAAGAGGGCGCTATCAGAAGGAGTTAATACACAATTCGCCATATGCTCAGACAGAATCTCCTACCGGACAGAATCTCCTACCGGACAGAATCTCCTTCCACACCGGCATTAAATATTTAAGGTATCCTTGCATTATTTAAAATTGTACAGGACAGGAGTTCTCCTACTTCAAAAGAACAATATAGAGTTTTTCTAGAAAAGGACTTCTCTTCGCTTACCCATCTTCGGCTGGCAAGGGTGATGTTGGTACGTTGGGTGTAGCGACTGCACTGCCCTCTGGTTGGGAGACGTTTGGATCAATCATTGAAGAGGGGTTCTCGCGATATGCTGACGCATCGCTGGCTGGAATATACGTGATGCTGGTGGAGCAAATAAACAAAGATTACTTCAGCCGGTTTGCTTAGAACTAATTCCCATCACAGCACTCTGTGGATTTCTGTTTCTTGAAAGATGCTAGGTACAATCGTCGGCTGATTTGACCCAAAAAGATTGATTTAAGAAAGTTACAAGCTTCTTTTCAAGCCCCAGCTCAACATTGGTAAGAAGAAAAAACAAATGTTCACAGATTTACATACATATATACTCTAAATGGTATAAATATAATGATGGTATAAAACTTTCCTTGAAATATTTTTGCCTGAAAATTAATTTTTGGATTTCAAATAACAAATGAAATAAGATTCAAAATTAGTTTTCGCCTCAGTGACAGGAAAACTCTGGCTATAGGACTGCATACAAAATTTGCTGAATGCATTTTCACTATTTTCTTGCAAATGAAACAATGAAATGAGCTGAAATTTTCACAGGTTGGTTTTATTACAAATATCTTGATTTGTGCAAAAAGTGGAAGCATTTACAGTCAGTTTACCAATGTCGAGCTGGGGCTTTAAAGTATGGCACGAAAAAATCCACCAATGATAAGTGGTAGTTAAAAGATAAAAATTATTGTCGGGATCTTGACATTATCTCACGTCCATCAGCAATGTAGAAACAACTATGCATGTATTTTGTGCATTGTCCGTGGCATATGCAAAAGTTTTTGTATGTTTTTTGTTTTGAAACAGCATCATCTGTCAAACTTCGTTCAGAGAAAAAAAAAAAAAATTAAATAAATATTTCGGCAAAAATTGGGCCATGCAACATTACTGCAAGCATTCTGCGCTTAATATGGAAAATTATGTTTAACTTTTTCAGGGAAAAAGCTAGCTTGTCATTGCACTGGTCTGCCAGCTTTTTCACTGGGCCATAGTTTTCCATCGTTGTCCTTTGCATGTGACTTGTAGTAGTTGAAATAGTCTACAGTCAGTGATTTAAATGTTGCAGTGGGAAGCAAATAAACTAGCCAGCAGGACCAACTGGACTCAAGCAAACGAGCCACTGTTATTTAGGGAGAACACAGCATTATCACTCAAATGAAAAATTATGAATGTACCTGATATCCGAGCCAATCAGAGAGGCCTTTCTGAGCAAGGCACGAGCTTCAGCATTGGTCAGGCCACGCATCGACTCATTGTTTACTGATGTGATCAAGTCACCAACAGCAAGTCGTCCGTCATGATGTACTGCACCGCCACGGATGATGCTCTTGACCATCACGCCATTCGATTTGTCTGCATTGACTGTCAGGCCTACAAGAACCAGAATCAAAATTGTTTTCAACCTTGACTACCCTGAATCCTTGAAAGATCTCTCATGAGTTTGCTTTGGATTGATGGATTGAATGCTATAGACTAATCCGAGAAGCTCGTTCATGGGCGTTTACACCACTGCAGCTATGGCCGCCACACGCGCGCTTCGACACACACGCACTGTGAATCTTCCATGATGATGGGTACAAGACGCGCTATCAGCATGTCGCGCGCACGGGTGTGGCAGCCATCCTGCGGTGGTGTAAAACAAAATAAACGAGCGCTGCTTCAGATTAGTGTATAGATGAATTCAAGTGACAATCTTGAGCCACCTCTACTGGGTAAGTTTTATTCCAGACATTGCATTTTTTACACCAGACCTGGAATTACATGGAGAATATTGGGTATAAATTAAAACAACTGAGGTCTCGTTTACCCAATCCAGCGTTCCCTTTTTTCAAGACAATAGACTTCTCCAGAAAGTTGGGCAAGACGATGGACGCTCGTTTTGTTTGTGGGGAGTGAGAGACTGCGATTGCTGCTATTCGTGGGTCCTTTTCGCTGATCTGGGAGTCATCTACTGTGCTCGCTGCAGGTGCTGCTGCTGCAGGTGCTGCTGCTGCAGGACTAGACCGGGGGCTTGGTTTTGGAGGGGGAGCAGGAGGGTGACGCCTGGGCTCGGGAGGGGTACTCCGTACTGCAGGGACCTGCAATTCAAAGGAAACAATTGTGCAGTGTAATTTCTTTGCAGGGAGGTGTACACATTTTAAAGGGCATCATGAATGTCAGGTTTCCTGAAAATGGTGAGAGGTTCTGATATTCCTGACGTTGATGGGAATAGTGTCCACATTTTGAGGCCGACTATTAAAAAAAAAAGGTCTATCGCCAAGGAAACCAGTAGGGATAGTATAATGACGAAGTTTGCCTTTAGAAGATCCGAGTCCTGCCCTGCCAGGTACCACGCAGTAATTGTGGTTAAACAGTGTTCATCAGATTAGTCTGTGTGACATTGTTATGGTGTGTCATGGGAGAGCGGTCTAGTGCATCGGACTCAAGTTCTGATGGCTGAGCCATCGGAGTGTGGCTTTGATTCCTGGTCATGACACTTGTGTCCTTAAGTACATAACCATAAGGCACATAACCATAACCGCTTCTCTTTACCCAGTTGTATAAATGAGAACCTGCGAGGGCTGAGACAGCAATGTGTTGGATTAACCGCTTAGCGCTAATATAAGCAGCTTGAGGTTGTAAGCTTCCCAGGGAGTTGAGAAAGTTTGAGGAATTGTCTGATGAACAGGGATAATAATATTGTAAACTAACTACTAGGACATGTGCACTATGTAAGAACAAAATATTGTTATTAATGTTTACCGGTGCAACGTTGACTATCTCAGTATCTTGGGGTTTGGTGAGAGAGGGTGTTGAGGTTAGCACTAGGTCCGGCGGAGCAGTGCTAGCAGGAGGGGGTGATGCTGGTTCTGGTTTGTCGCTCAAGATCTGACTAAGATCCATACTGGATTCAACGTTTGAAGACACACTGGCACTCACAACGACTTCTGGAAAATAATGAACGGTTTCAAAACCAAATAGCAACACATAATATGTTAAATAAAAACTTGAAGTCACAGCAAACATGTCAGTTCTGAAAGGAAGTTAAAACATCTGGTTTATACCTATGGTTTGAGATGCATGGGAAAAAAATGGCAAGAATCCAAGCACGCCACCTAAGAACCTCTTGCAGGAAAAATCCTGTTTCATTGATAAGAATTTCAAAAAGGCCGAGGACCCCTTGGTTTCATTACCAGAAAGATTAGAACAACATTTTTTTAAAAGGACCTACCTTCTACAAGCAGATCCTCATCGTTTGGCCTTGCATCCAAAGAAGGACTTTGCTGAGATGTGTGGAGGGAAGCTTGCAGCTCTCGTATCTTCTCCAGGTCTTCATCCTGGTAGGAGATGTCTTGGGAACTTGACGGAGGAGCTTGGTGAACAGATGCTATTTGTTGTGGCATTATCATAGGCTGGGAGAGGGGGAAAGTTTTGTATATCGGATTTGAACAAATTTCTTACTGCTTGCCCTGAGGAAATTTTGTGCTAAAAAAAAAATTATTTGAAACTTTGCATGGTGAGAATACAATCTAGTGAGGTTTACAGAGACACTATGTACTTTCTCCTGAAGACAATCAGAGCATACTGATCGAAATGTCGAGTTGTCAAACCACCGGTTCTTTTCAGAACAACCACAGCTCATAGAGTGAGCTACATGGTGTCTCCGCAAACCTTACTAGACTGAAAAATCTTCATAAAAACTTATTTAAAGTAACTAATGATCATCAAATGGCCGAAGACGGCTGAAATTTTCACATGGTTTTACAAATGTATTGTTACACTCTCCCCCGTCCTCCGTCTCCCCCCCTCCCCCTCCCTCTTCTTGAAAAAGTAAAACTCAACAGCACTTTTTTGTGCATTAACTATTTATCTTGGTCTGACATGTGAATTTAAATTGAAAAATGGAGACACTACATGCAATAAAGTTTGCCAGTGTACAAAGAGAATCAGCTAGAAAGCAAAATGTCTAGTTGGTGGAGAGCACAATTCAAATAAAGAAACCCATAAACCATATCTGCCTAACTACAGGATTTCCCGTAAAACTACATCCACTGTTAACACCTACGCTGCTAAAATCACTGGCCCCTGACGACATCAAGCCTGACATCGTGGCATGGTTTGACTGCGTTTGATGGTAGAGAAGGTTAGAATGGGTTTGTGTTTTAAAAGCAGGGGGTGAATTCACAGAAGAGTTTACTGGGAAAAACTGACCTCATCCTCTTCCAACGGACCATCCATCGGTTGGGGTAAGGGTTTAGCGACTCTGAGCAGCACCGGGCCGGGAGGAGCTCCTTTCAGAGCCTGGACGGCCATCTCTAACGAGCAGTCGTCAAGGTTACTGTCGTTAACAAAGACTAGTCTGTCCCCGGGGATGAGTCGTCCGTCTGACTCGGCCACGCCCCCGGCAACGAGGCTACGGATCACTATCACGGTCTTGGTGGGGTTCAGGGGATCCTATGACAAAGACAAAAACAAAAGGGAATTTGGTATCCTGTGTGAAGACGAAGTGTAGTTGAGGTCTGGGAAGTCAATGACGAAGTCTAAAGTGTCCAAATCAACAGCCAAGACAGAATCCTTGGAAACTTTTGGAAAAAGATTACTCGATAGAAAACTGAAGAAAAACGAATCCAAATGAAACCTGCCTCAGGTTAGACGCATTACTCATTAAAGGTACTTTTGATGTTTCAAAATCACAAGTAGATGGTTCTGCATCCTCTCGAAAAACAACTTCTTAATACAATGAATTTTTGAAGGACACGAGTCTACTGAGGAAACACAAATACAATCTTCCAATCACTATTTTCGTAATAAAATGTCTACGAGGCTTACCTGGTAATCCAAGATGCTGAAGCCAAGACCCTTGTCCCCTTTGATCAGATCCACTGTTTGGAGCTCGTCGTCCCAGACGGCCAAGCCACCCAAGGACTCCCTGGACAACGGGGATGCTCTATCAGCGCTGTTATCCTTGAGGCTAGTCTGCACGGCCAGCATACTGCCGGCCATTGCCACCTCTGGGAACGGAAGCGACTCCTGGAGATTGGTCTGGCTGGTGGTGAAGACTTCCTCTTGGACATCAGGGGCGACGATTTCCTCGATCTTGGGCTGGGGGACTTCAGTCACCTCTGGGAAGACGGGGTGTGGATGACGGGCGCATACAATCCGTACGTGCATGGGCAGTTCCTTGAGCGTTTTGACAACGTCAACATGATTGAGACCGAGCAGTTGCTCTCCGTTCACCTGATGGTCATTTCAAAAGAATGAGTCAAAAAAGTCAAAACCTCTGCTTAGCATGACAATTTGCTTTGTAAATAAAAGCTGCACTTCTGGCACAAGACTTCCAAGAAACAGAGAGGGAAGCCTATGGGGAAGCCAAAGCCGGGGTTTCGAAAAAGGGCCAAATAATTTACAGTTTGTGACTAGGTTTGACACTTTTGTGGCAAGCTAAAAAAAATACTGATTTCTAACTGTGCCTGAGAAGTGTAAAGTAAGATCACTTGTTCATATTTTCGATACATGCATTTGAATCTATTATAAGAAATATGGGCCCATTTCATAAAGCAAACACTGCTTAGGAACTTTCTTTGATGAGCAAAAAATGAGTTGGGGACCAGCGGCAACAATTGAACCTTTATGGAATTTTGGCTGGTAACCTGGCTTACCAGAGCATGATTTTTCTGTGCTTAGGAAGTTTTTGTGCTTACACAGGCTATGTGAAATTCCGCCCAGAAAGCAACTGATCATTTGCCTACCTCGAGAAGCTCATCCCCGCTCTTAAGATGTGCATTTTGACCCACGGGACCATCAGCTAAGATGGAGCGGATGTAGTGATGGGGCCTAACCTCCTCCCCGGATTCATCAATGTCTACTGTGCCTTCCAGGCTTATGCCGAGTCCACCTCCTTCCCGAAACTTGCTTAGCTGTGCCACCTTGAATTCAAAATATTGTGAATTTATTTTTTTACAGGTTAAGACCACATCACATGAGGCAATAAGCCATTTGTGAGTTAGATTTGAATAACGTCTGGTACAATGACCTGCTTTAGTCAATAGCAACCTCCAGACGAGCAAACCTTGATACCATTGTGCTATACACATTCATTCAAAATTGTGTACGGGTGTTCGCCGTCTCTTTTCAATGCAAAAGCTTGCACGAATCATCAGGCCTTGATCTTAACTGAGGCCACCAAGGCCATTGGCCTCATGCCCTGTCGAGTTGGCCAGCATGCCCTTCAGAAAAATTGCACTGTCACTACCAACTTGGCCAGCATGCCCTTGTACAATTTCTCTGATTTGGGCAGCAAAGGCCGGCCCTGTTTTTCTTAAGATCGAGGCCTGAATCATGTGACATAGCAACTGTCGATATAAAAAATAAGCGGTAACTTCTGACCAAGCAAGTCATTATACAAGACGTTTTTTAAATTTAACTCGCATATAGCTTATTTACAGACAACCAGTTCTACATGTAGGCAATGCCTGAGAAGAAAACGTATTCACATTTGGAGTTTCACGTCCATTTCTTGGGGATAGAAGACACTGTTTGACAAAAAAGAAATCTCCTGCACTACTAAAGTGTTCCTTTTGCACGCACTGCAGTTGGAGTTGCCTCCGAGTTGACTGTAAAACTTGCTTTGTGCTATGAAGGCCCTTAAATGACTGTGAACTGTTCTTGCAAATTGCACTTGCTTTTCAAAAGTCATATTTAAAGGGATTTCACACTGTAGGTTCTTTGAAGAGGACACTTGTAATTTTCATTGATTGATCTCCTTTAAGACAACCTGCTCAGGTTTTCAGGTACTCAGTATAACATAATAATAACAATAATTTAATAATTTGAGAGGCTAATCATCCTTACTGGCAGCTAAGAAGCTGAATGGCGAAGGATGCGACTACATATGTTCAAGCTGCAGGCATTCAAAGGCGCCTTCGGCAGCCAGCCACATCAACTCATATATGACTATGGACCACAGCCTACGATCGAAAGTGTTTGGTTTTTCCGGTGAGAGGAAAACCGCATGTCCTGGAGAAAAACCCTTGTGGCATAGGAGAGAACCAACACACAACTCTACTCACACATGGCCCTAGCCAGGAATCGAACCAGGGACACACTGGTGAGAGGCGAGCACTTTACACACACGCCACCCATGCCACCCGATAACAATACGTTTGTAACAGTTTTTGGATTTAAATACTAACTGATGTTCCCAACATCGTCCAAGTTTCAGGGAAAATTGTCACATCTTTCTGACAAAATCACCCTCCCCCAAAAAACAAATTAACAAGTAAAATTGACTTCACAGAGAGATTAGGTTCTCTACAAAAGAACTTTAAAACTAAGAGGTATTTGTTTATATGGTGTGAAGTAATAAACTACAAGGGAAACTGGATGGATAATTATAGGACCCAGTCAGTTTCCCTTGTGGTTTAATACTTGATATTTCGTCGCATTCCCTCAACGTGATCCAACGCCACTCCCTAGGTTGTATCGTAAACTGGGGGTGACCCCTGGCTTTACAGCAGTAAACGGTTGTGTAACTTCCGATTGACACCCCCTCAATAAAGATATTGACAAAATAGGGAGGCTGCCATAACGTCAATTTTGTTTTTGTTCACCCAAAACTTGCTTAACTTGATGCGATTACAACTCACCACAATCATGACATCTTCACCAAGAATGCTTTGCCACGCTGAGATCAGCCGGACCTCTGTCTCTGTACTCAGTTCTCCTTCTAATTTGAGAAGGGAAAATAAGAACCATTCATGGATACCAGGCACACAACTTGAACTAGGACAAAAAATCAGGAAACTCCAACCTTTACAAGACTTTGTACAGTGTCTTTCAACTTTCAATGGCTTGAGTGTGAGGTGAAAAACAAGGAAATCAGCTGATCCCAGGAAAAGTTACATGCATGGAATACATTTCAAATGAACTTTTCACATTAAATAAATTGTAAAATCTTGCGCTGAATATTTTCTGTCTCTTCATTGTCTTTCCTATAAGTTTTTGACCCAAAATAAACTAACCGTATGTCTCCATCGGCACTTCAGGTTCCGGGTCGGGCTCTACAGGTTCCAGAATCCCCACTGGGGGTGGGTAGGCGGGCGGGGCCACGGGTGGGGCCTCTTCTTCATTCTCAACTTGTGTGGGCTGAATGTGTTCACTTTTAACCTGTTCCCCTGATTCTGCAAACAGTGTTTAAGAGTGTAAACTTTAACAAGGGGTGGTACATCACTGATGTTAACAGGATTAAATATGCTTTAGGTTTGTAATCACAAACATTACATGTACAATTATATAAAGGTTGTGGGTTCGAATCCCATTGTACCCGTAAATCACAAACACTACATGTACACAGCTAATGGAAAATGATATAAAGGTTGTGGGTTCGAATCCCACTGTACACGAAAGTCACAAACATTATATTTACACAGCTTATGGAACATTATACAAAGGTTGTGGGGTCGACTCCCACTGGGCACAGAAGTCACAAACGTTAACATATGATGGAACTTTATATGAAGGTTGTGGGTTTGAATCCCACTGTAACCTTAAGTTACAAACATTACATGTACACAGCTTATGGAACATTGGTTGTGGGTTCAACTCCCACTGTGTACACAAGTCACAAACGTTACATATGATGGAACTTTATATGAAGGTTGTGGGTTCGAATCCCACTGTACCCGAAAGTCACAAACATAACATGTACACAGCTAATGGAACATTGTTGGTTCGACTCCAATTGTAAATGCCCAGTCACAAACATTACACATCTAATGGAATTTTGGTTGAAGGTTATGGGTTCGAATCCCACTGTAGGCACCTGTAAGTTTGTTTCTCACGGGACTCAGAAAGCACAAAACGAACACCCTTTCACAACTAGATAAAAATGAACTTGATGCTCGACATTGACTATGAAGTCGCTTTAGAACAGTTTTTTTTAGTACCAGCCAATAGCTGATACATTAACAGGAAGTGAATAAGAGCATTAGTCAAAAGCTACATGGACCTTAACACTTGCCATTAATACCATGGTACTGGCACTCAGCCAAGCCTCCACTTGTTTCGACAAATCCATTATGGATGTCCTGTACCAGTAATTTCAGCCATTACTGGGACGCAAATTCGCCCGGTGCTCATTTTTTTAACGCTCCCCTGCCATCACTGCTCAATGATGCCGATGTAATTATACAAATCACCAGCGTGGTGGGGGCTTAAGCCTGCATCTAACACGTTAACGATTGCTAAACCGTCCCGGTAATGGTGGGAAACACTAGTACAGGGCAAATGAATTTGAACCAAAATGGGTTGGTTTATATACGGATATCATGTTGATACAGTCTTCTGCAGATGGTTACTAATTATGAGTGAAGTTTGGTATTCGAGGAGTGTAAAGAGCTCTCCTGAATAGTCTAAGGGGAGCAGTTTCTAGCCCCTCTCGTATTTCTTGAAATGAAGAACTGATCTCAGTTTTCATCTTTCCTTCAGAGCCTTCAGAAATTTGTACTGCATGAAAACGCTTGGAGTAGCTTTTTAAACATACAGTTCGTCATGCATGCGCAGCTGGCAGTCTAAATTTTAAAATGAGCTTTTTGGGTCAGGTTTTCTAGGTTTATGACATCAAGTCTGGTTTTGAAGAACTTCAGGTCAGTCGTCTTTCCTTAAATCAACTAGCTCTCTATTCCTCTCTCGTCTTTTCTCATCTTTATTTTGAAAGAAAACAACTGGGCTGGGCCTTAAATAAAGTTTTTTTAAAATGTTTTAAATGGTAATACAGATTGTTAAGTTTACTTATGAACTTACGCTCCATGTTAACATTTGAGATGTCCAGAGTGCCCTCAGGATGCCTGGCTAGCTTAACATGAACTACACGGCCAGTATTCCTGAGCATATCGACCGCCTCCACATTGGTGAATCCATCAAGGCTCTGCCCATCGACCTGATCAACACAAACAAAATAACAAAACAATTCAGAAACTGTTTTGCTTTCCATAGGAAAACATACTATATGTTTTTATATACCACACATACAGATCCTTGTCATTTGATTGGTGGAACACACACCACATGTCATCCTACATTTTGCCATGTGTTTACTGCTGCTACCCGTTACTGCCGGACCGTCATATACGGATAATTATAGGACAGCAAATATGGATTTGGGACATCTAATTCGCAGCATCATTCAAAAAATAATCGTACCACCCATTTGTCAAAATGAGGCACGGTCATGTCACTGAGGACATGGTTGGCATCTACATGAAGTGATCCACATTGTAGGGGTTTAGAGTTTTCAGGGCTTGGGGTGGACGAGGCATCATGTCTATTTCGTGTTTAATAAAAAAAAAATCAAATGACAAAGATCTATGTGTGAGTTATATAAAACAAACATTGAAAGAATTTCGTTCGCGCAGTGTCCCAGAAATAAATCACTCGGTGAAATCTGGCTTTTCCTTTCGCCTCGTGAAATGGAATAGTCCAGATTTCACCTTGTGATTGTATTCTGCGACAATGCACTCATGTGCATCCAATATTTGTATAATATAGTACTTTTCAGGGAATTAAACAGTCTGTATGAATGCATATTTTTCCAGAAACTTAAATGATTCAAAAGCAGTCATGCTTTCTGAAAGAAATACACCACATAGGGAACTAGACAGTCTAAATGACTTTAGGAATAAACTATGACTAGTAATCATACCGGTACAACAATGTGTAAATCTCTTTTGGGAGGAGTGCTGGCTCTGAAAAGAGCTACTGTGGTCTTGAAGATTCACACAGTTTACTCTGTGCATCGTCAGGAGAACGGTGAATTGTTTTCTAGAACTACAACTTAAGTTACCAAATTGAAATATCTGAAGGCATTGGACTGCGACGTTTTCTCCTCACCTCAATAATCTGGTCATTGACTTGAACGTTGCCATTGCGATCAGCAGCACTCCCCTCAGCAATCTTCTTGATAAAGATTCCAGAAACTTGTCCTAAAAAAAAACAGAGAAAATATCTTCCATTACTCTTGGGATTTGGGGGTTCTGTAACGACCACACCACCTCTACAGGTGCGAGATCTGAAACTTGTAAACCGAAGTATATGAAAAGTTTCTTATAGTTGAGTACAAGGGCCAGCGTACACACAGTACAGGCTTTGTGATAACATCTTGGTTGCCGACGAACCATGCTTCATAGGCTTTTGTGCATTGTGTGCACTTACCTGTTAACCCTAACAGTCCCTATTCCATCAAACTCTAACAGCAGGTTTTGTTGGACTGTGTTGGACTGGGTACTGCATGAATAAACTGATCATGCTTTACATGGGTTCAGACATACCACCATAATCAGAGTACCACAGTTTGGGTGTAGAGTTACCCATATGGTGTTGGAATTTGTTAGAGTGGGGAAGGATCCTAGTAAATCACTCCAGGGAATTAGGGTTAAAGGTTCACTGAAATAAAAAGTATTCATGCTCTTATGTTACACCTTATAGTTTTTATAAAACGATTCACTTGTAAGAAATCATTTTTTGCATTCCTGTGTATTTTTGCATAATTTGTTTTCTTTAAAAAATAACAGTCTTCAGGAACGCCCACAAAAATAGGTCACTTGCTAACAATGGCTGGATTCTCAACGTGACATCACATGCATTACAACCAAGAATGAATTTGTTACTAGAAGAACACATATTTGTCATTCCTTTGGCAGACCCAATCCCAGAACAATTGTTTTGTGGAATAGCTCAGGAAACATTATGTAATGCATGTGATGTCACGTTGAGAATCAAGCCATGTTAGCAAGTGACCTATTTTTGTGGGCGTTCCTGAAGACTGTTATTTTTTAAAGAAAACAAATTATGCGAAAAATACACAGGAATGCAAAAAATTATTTCTTACATGTGAATCGTTTTATAAAAATCACAAGATGTAACATAAAAGCATTAATACTTTGTATTTCAGTGAACCTTTAAAGATTACTTACCTTTTTATGTGAAAAAACCCTAAAACTAGTACAAAAGTCAATGCATACGAACTACCAACCAACCAACCAAACCCTCGGTAAAAAAGTTACTTAAAGGATGTTTGCCAGTCATATACCATGAAAAATTTTGTAGTTAATAAACAAAGAATCAGCTGAAAATACACCCGTTACTATCCCGGTCGTGACACTTGTGTCCTTAAGCAAGACACTTAACCATTATCGATTCGTCCTTCGGATTGGACGTAAAGCCGTTGGTCCTGTGTGTTGTGTAACGCACGTTAAAGAACCCAGTGCACTTATCGCAAAGAGAAGGGGTTCGCCCCGGTGTTCCTAATTTAATCAGCTGCAGATTGCGCCACAGCACCTTGTAAACTGTTACATGGTGCTACGTAAAGGAACAGGTCTCATACTTCAAAATGTAACTCTGCATACCTTGCAGAAAAAAAAGTACTGAGCGCTTTGAGACGCCCATCGGGTGTGATAAAGCGCTATATAAAAACTGCGTATTTCATTACTTTATATATATTATCCCCTTTCTATACTTTTAAACGTTTATTTCATTTAAAATAATGCTATCCAGGAACGCCCTCAAAAACAAGCCTCGCTTATGATGTGACGTGACTGGTGGAACAAGGAACATAACCAAAACATCTGAATTTCATTGGTACCAAACAGGTACTTACTGTTATGGTAGCCCAGCATTTCTCAAAAATTTCTTGTTCCATCAGTGAAGTCACATGTAGTTTGTTAACTTCCAGTATTTCTTGGAGCTAATATCGACTGTCCATCCTCATACCATGTTATATTTGTATACTATTTGAAACGTCAATAGACCGATCCATTAAGCCCCGCCCACTGTGCACGCGCGCCATATGCACCAAAGTCGTTTAGTTACGCAATCATGTCTGTGATTGGTCAATACAGCAAGGGCGGGGCTTAATGGATCAGTCTATTAACACTCCCGTTCTTTTCAGAACCACGCACTCACTAAGAGATTTAGCACTTGGTGTCGCCGCAAACCATTATCTTATATGAACTGACCTGTGGCAACATCTCTGACGTATCCAGCGATGGTTATACCAAGCCCCTTAGCTTCCTTCTCCAACACCACTTCAAATATCTTCACGCCTTCCACTTCCTCTTCCTGTTTGAGACAAAAACAAAACTTTAAACAAAAACACAATTCTTTAAACATTTGTCTGAACAATAAATAAAATAAATTAAATTACATTCTATTAATTGTAATGTACTATGAATGGAATGGGAGTGCGTGTTGAATTGGTTTTAGTCTGGTTGTTTGGACGCGATGGGGTCTGGGTCTGGTTCTTGATGGTTTTGCCTTGACTTTGTCGGTAGAATGGTCGGGGGCCGGGACTCGCCGTGTTTGGACGGCTAGTATGGAGCCTTTCTCCACGCTTTTACTCCCTTAGAAAAGTGTGTTCCTGCTTCTGTCTATTGTTTGGTGTTTTTTCATGTTGTTCGTTGTTATCATTTTACTGTTTGTTTTCGTTGTTTTACCTTGGTTCTAATTGCTTGCAAGGCCATAATGAATTTCAATGTTTGTTTCATACAGATGACAATAAATAAATATTCTATTCTAAATGGAGTGACTCGGGGGTGGGGGTGGGGGGAGGGAGAACAAAAATACTCTTCAAACATCAAACCACTGAAAACTTGTACGGTGCCCAGCCAAACTTGCATACTACCAGATAACCTGGCAAACCTAACTCTTTGAAAACTATCAGTTGAACCCTTTTGTGATTTCATTCCTGAGTGGACTTATCGACTTTCTTTAAAAAAAAAAATTCTTTAAACCTGTGTCTAAACACTAAATGGAGTGTTCTAATGTTGCAGGCAAGTCATTGACTAAATTGATAAGATCCCTCATGAAATTAGAATGATCTTTAAATAAAGCGAGAACTTCTTCTTTTTTTTTTACCAAATCTAGTTGGGGTGGCGGCTGTGAATGGTCTTCGGTTGCCTGTTGAGCCTGTAAGACTGGCTCTGGCTGGATAGGTGGCTCTGCATCTTTAGGCGGCCCCTCCACAGGAAAGGCACTCCTGGCTACAGTCAGACGCACATGGCTTCCTGCTTCCCTGAGCACCGTGGCAACCTGGTCAGAGGTCATACCCTGGAGGGGCGTATCGCCAATCTGTAGAATGATGTCTCCGCTTTGCAGACGCCCATCCTGTGGCGACAGAAATTATCAGGTAGAGCTGGTGAGTCGTTGGACCTATTGAACTACGTCAAGATTAACATCTTGGTGCACTATTGGAGGCTTCCCATTGTTGAAGGTTTTTATGGGTTCATTGTGTGATAACTGGGAAGAAGTGTTGGGTTTAGAATGAGCCAGAGTTTCATTCTCCATGTTTTTACTTAAATCCTCTAGTCACAATCAGAGTCAATATCATAAAGCTGCTAAGCATACAAATTTGCTAAGTAAAGAAAAAATGTGCTAAGCAAAAACAGGTTACCAATCAAAATTACCGTGTTACACTGGTAAGGCTGCTAAGCAACTGTATGAGATTGTGCTAAGGAAGCAAGTCATGAGAGAAGTTTTTATTACCATCCCACAAAAACCCATTAAAATCAATCAGATGATTCGTTTCTATGTGTTGGACGGGCTTAAGTTAGATTTGAATAATGTCGGGTTACATGTAAATGACTTGCTTAGTCACAAGTTACTGCTTAAATTTTAAATCTTTTGACTACACCGACAGTTGCTATGTCACTTGGTTCAGGGAAAGCTTTTGTATAGCAACCTCCAGATGAGCAAACCCTGGTACCATTGTGCAATCCACATTCATTCAGTATTGTGTATGGGCGTTGGCCGTCTCTTACATACACAAAAGCTTGCCACGACCATGTGACCTGGCAACTGTCTCTACAGTCTAAAGAATTCAAATTGAACGGTAACGTGTGACTGAGCAACTGATTGCGCCAGACGTCAAAATCTAGAATAAGACTATAACCGTTGTGGTCTTGAGTCACTATATCGATCCTTGGAAGTGTTGTATTGTACTTCTTGATTTTTACCTTTGTAAAGAGCATTTAGAAAAGCGCTTTTTTCTATGAGGCACTATAATTATTATGGTTGGTGGCAGGGGACTTACCCGATCAGCAGTGCCTCCTTGCAGGATGGTCTTTACCATAATTCCAACGTCACGGACACCAACGATACCAAAACCCAAGCCACTACCATCGTTGTACAACTCAATCTGTTGGATTTCATGCTGAGGCGTTTCAATCTGGGCATCTTCAGGCTGCTGTGAACATTGCCGGAGGAAGAAACGCGTTATAATAATAATAACATTATGTATTTGTTTTGCGCTTTATCAAGCCAGTTGGGCCTCTCAAAGCATCTTACAGTACCACCACCCCTTAAACTATCTCAACTACTTTTGAATATGCAGTACTGACAGACTGACAGCCAAATCAGCGCACAGGTTGCTAATCATTCACATCAATCTCTACCCTCGCAGGTACCCATTTACTTCTTGTTGATGAGAAGCAATTATAGTTAAAGACACAGGCTCATCAGGAAAAAATAGCAGTCGGGTACCTCTCGCAGTGAGAAAGGCGACTTATTTTACGCTGTACGTGTGTACATGAACATGTACATGATCTTTCTCGCCACGAAAATGGTCGTCGGGTAATGGCGACGAGCCTGTGTCTTTAAGTTTCTTGCTGGAGGACACAAGTGTCACGACCAGGATTCGAACCCACACTCCACACAATAATAACTCATGGCGCTCATTTTCAAACCCATCTTTTACCTTCACCGGGCTAGTTGGCTGTTCTTCCTCTTTAGGTGGTTCGGTGTCTTTCATGGCGTTTGCAGGAAGCTGGAAGACCCCTCTGGCCACGACGAGCTCCACCAAACCTTTCACCTTCTGCAACATCTCGATTGCCTGGTAACAATTCACAAATTAGTTAAAACTAAATAAACTGCAATCCACACAACGATATCATAAAATGCACACATTTTTCTGTTTGGATGAGAAAAAAAAATAGTTAATAGATAAAATTGCATCGCAGGTGCCGCATAACGACGATCGTTAAGTTTGTTCATAGTTTGCAAAGCAGCAAGGCTGTAATTTTCTGTGTTTACGGCATTAGATGGTATTTTTTGTAGGGGTGGTGAATGTTTTTCACATTCATGCCAGCCATTTCAAGGTCCCAAATTGCCCGTGCGGTGCATGAGTGCCAATGTTTTCATTCACCACTTTGGGGGGAAAACTGTAGAGGGTGCACTGTATTTTGAATTGTTTGTATTAGTCACAAGCTAGAGTTTAGAATGCACCGATTTCTTTCAAATATATTTTCCCAGTTTTGCAGCATACCTGTTGATGAGAGACGCTAGCATCCAGGAGATGGCCGTTGATGGCCAAGATCTGGTCACTCTCGTGCAGATCTCCATTCCTATCATACAATCAAAGAAAACTCATATTTAAGTCTCTTAATAAAACATTCAACCCCTAGACCACCTGCTAAATACAACCAAATTTAAATATTTTCGACTTTCGAGGCAAGATAGCTAAAAACACAATTTTCTTGAATATGGACAACAAATATTTCTGAGGCCGATCAGTAGAAATTCTAAATAATGTAATTTTTTTATGATGAAATTTCACCCAAATCATATAATGCTTATTCTGCAGGTTCAAATCCTGTTCTTGTCCAAAAAAAATGTTCACCCCAAAATTTAAATGGTTTTTAAACGAAACTTCACCTAGTAATTAAATTTGAAACATCTCACCTTTCTGCGACACCGTTGGGCTGAATCTGCTGAACAAAGATACCCAACTCCCCATGATTCTCACTCTTCAACCCCACCACACTGAACCCAAGACCACCCTTTTCAGGTTTCATCAGCTTCACCGTGGTCACTTCCCGTCCCATTGCCAGTTCTGCAATAGAATCCAGCAAGGCATCACCTGCGTCTATCTCATCTGCTGCCACCACGGGCGGTGGAGCGCTCTGCTCCACGGCAGCCACCTCGACCCTCTCAATCTCGTCATCTAAGTTGATCTCATTCTCATAAGCGAAGGGATGCGCCGGGCCCGGTTGTTCGACCGGTTCTGGTTCTGGGGGTTTCTCAATAAGGAGCTCACCGCTCGGGGTGAAGTCAAACTCCCCGACGGGTTTACCGGGCGGAGTGGACTCCACATGGTCTCTCAGCTGCCTCATGGATTGCTGGAGGGTCAGCAGCTGGGTGAAGAGGGGACTTTCCATCAGGTGGATCATGTCGCTGAGTTGCTGGCCGAGTTCTTCATCACCTGTTTGCTGGAGCTCCGTCTGCATGCCGTACAGCATCTCCACGGCATGTTGGGTATCTAACAATAACAATACCATATCAGAAATGAACTGTATAACCATTGACCCACACTCACCTGACGCCATCACTCATAATAAATCTTGGTTGGGCCATTTTGGAGTCAGATAACCCCACCCCATTGTAATGCGCAGTGTGCATTTGAGGTGATGCATGCATGGTGAGGCACACACCATATCTGTACATGCAATTTGACTGCCAAAATGACAGCCCATGGACAGACAGCAGCCACACGTCATCAGTGCAAGGGATCTGTACTTGACAAAATCAATGCTATCCTACAAATCTGGAAGTATGAGTGGACGGGGGATAACGTGCCTTTTTGCACACTATCAAAAGCAAACACAAATCCAGGAATTCCTGTTAGTTATACTTACTACGTGTATATTTTATTCCAACTATGTGTGTGTGACATATATGTACCCAAGGTACATAGTGCTGAATCTAATCAGATAGTAACTTTCATTACAAATAACGAAGAAAAATCTTAACTCACTGGCACCCTGTGTTCAATAGCAATAACGAATACCGACTCTCATTACACCAGAAAGGGACCAGACTATTTGCCATTCCAGCCCTGGGCTGTGACTGAATTAGCGGCTGCGGCTTGATCATCACATGAACAAGCATTGAAGGGCAGGATGCCCATAGTAACACCCTTAGCAACAGCCACAGCCGTAGCCGCAGCCGGCAACTCAGACACGGCCTTGGGTTTGGTAAACCTGACATGGGTGGAATAAGACAAAATGGTTCCACAATGAAAACCATCCTAAAAACCTACCTGCAACAAGAGCCATGATGACCTTTGACCTACTCCTTCTGTGATCAAATCGAGACGAATTCCTCCAGAAGACTAGTGATGGATGGTTTTAACTATGACATGAAATCTCAGGGTCTAACAGCAAGAGACCCTGCACAATCTGTCAAGACAAAAATACATCAATGTCAACATCAAAACTAACATACTGTACAGTACATGTGCCTACACATTTTGTTAAAAGATTGCCATCAAATTGCTCTAATCGGACAAACAGACAATAAGCTAAATTATACAGTGTGTGAATAAATTCATTGGTTTGTGATATTTGCAACAAAGTATTTGTTAATTTCTCTTGAAACACAAACCTCGACCAAAAACTGGATAAAAAGAATTCTCAAGAAAGTAGACAACTCAATGATGTTACAAGAATTTCTGTACACAGGGTACCTCTTTGTTAGGCAAACTGAAGCCACCTGTTGTCCCGCCTCTCATAAACATAAATTGAGTTTTCTTTATGACTTAGTAAACACTTTTAAGCATTCTAAACATGAGAAAATCCAGGTACATGTAGTACATCGCGTTCAGTAGGTACAACTTTATACTAAAATAAAATTAATCTAAGGTGTTGATAAACATTCTCTCAATTGAAACATCCCGGTGTAGTGTGGAAGATCTTGTGATTTAAGACATAAACTGATACACAAGGAACATGTTCACTTTGTACAGCCTTTTTTTATTTATTATTTACAGTACATCTTTACATCGAATGCATACGCGTTGTTTCAAATTTTCCAGAAAAAAGTTAGACACCCTATTTTTAAGTTCCAGCAAACATCGTGATTAAAGACACAAGACAGTGTGTGGAAAGTGTCATTCAACTTAGTATTAAACTTATGTGTTCATTTTATGTATACATACAAAAATAGTGCACGCTCAGCTCAACTTTGTCATTACATAAACCATCTGGCCCATATCTGCTAAACCAGGCCATCAAACCAAATTTAACTCTGCATATCAGCTTGACTGAAAGCAGCTGTGCAACCAGGCGATATACATCAGTTATTAATAGCATTAAAATGACGGCCGAGGAAGGAACTCCTTTCCCGCTGTTCTTTTTATGAGGTAGGAAGAATTCAGGAAGTTGACTCAATCTAGTGCGGATTAAAAGTTTTAAAGGGGATCAGGGGTTGGCTTGGGCTGACTGAGACTGAGAGCCTACACCAACCTCAGTGTATAGTACAAAACCGACCCCCTCGGTTTGGAGATTAGGGAATGGGTGGATTAGGCTTTTGCGGAAACTGCCGAGTGCCACAGGGTGGGACCAGTCAGGGTGCTGGATGCGCTTAATATGGTATGGTGTTTGGCTCAGCACTTTTTCTCAGTCCCCGAAGGTTTTTTTCTGTTTGGAGAAACAGTGAGGCACTGTAAACTGCAACTTTTTCTGCTTTGTCAAGTCATTAGAGATGCGTTTTGACTCATCTATCAGCTGAGTATGCAGCACCAGCAGCCAAAATGGGCACACAGGTTGATAATTCAAGTTCAAACGAACAATCTCTACCCTGACCCTTGTACCTAGTACCAATTTACTCCTAGTACATGTACCAATTTACTCCGGACTATGCCAGCTTGTGATATTATGTGATGAATGCACAGTACAATCATGTACACTGTTTTGTAGACAGGTGTACACCATTTTTTTTTTAATGCAACTCGCCCATCACAAGCCCAAATGTCACTCGAGGTGTGGGCTACTTTTTGAAGGGACAGAAACCTGCCCCAATGTGCAGAAACAAGACATGGCGAGAAATAAACGCAAGTCTCTTCACAGCACAGCTAACAACAGGGAGGGGTAAATGAATCCGTTGTGAGACAAACATAACTGCCTCTTCCCCTATTTGAAGCGATTATAGTTAAGTGCCTTGCTCAAGAACACAAATGTCATGACTGGGATTGGAACCCACACTCTGATGACTCAGTCATCAGAACTTGAGTTTGATGCTATGGACCACTTGGCCAAGACACGCTACGGAACGTGAAGGAAAAACATTCAAAATCAAGACCCTTAAATCACCATTGCTAAACGCTTATTCTAATTGACGCAATAATAACAAACCAGGGATGCATTCCAACCTGGCGAAAAAAGTAAACATTTGCCAAATTATGTGCAGGTTTTTTTAACCAGAACGCGTTGGTCAGAATGACTTTTGCAATAAATGCAAAATTTGATGAATGGACTAGATTCTAAAGGAGGTGTAAGTTAGTATGTTCACGTACTTTAAAAAATAGACAAATGCAGTTACAACTCCATACATTTATTATACCAAACGGACCAAAAACTCACCTCAAAGAAATCAGATTATTTGCAGTAAAGGTCTTTTGTTTGGTGTCAAATTGTACGAATGTGTTGATCATAATTAGTACTGAAAATAGTTTAATTTATTTTAAAGAGAAGACAACAAAAGATTGCCCAGAATGCCCAACACGCAAAATAATTATTACGAATACTGGGAAATAATTGGTCCAATAAATTGAAGCAAACATGCGCACAGCTTTTGAGTCCAAACTGTAAGCGAGACACATTTTCTAATGGTCCCGCAAACAGTCGCATGATACCCCCAGTCCTCGAATTAACCCACGGCACCCACAGCAATCGCATCAACAGCCGGCTTTTGGTAATAATAAAACAGTTACGGGGTGGGTGGGTTGTTGAAGGGCACCCCTTTGACCCAAACTCAGGCCTTGATCTTAACCAAGGCCACCGAGGCCATTGGCCTCATGCCCTGTGGAGTTGGCCAGCAAGCCCTTCAGAAAAATTGCACTGTCACTACCAACTTGGCCAGCATACCCTTGTACAGTTTCTCTGATATGGCTAGCAAAGGCCCTGTTTTTCTTAAGATCGAGGCCTGCAAACTATGTGTACAATACATACTTATAAAACTCTAATCTCCTTACTCCATTACCAGCACTGGTTGGAATGTGTCCAAAGATAAAGTAGAGTACATTAACACCAAAGATTAAGCTGCATCACAATGTGCAAAGCTTGTCCTACCTTTTTGTTTGAGATCATTTAATTAAAGGGTGCGAACAACAAGGGAAAGATTGACAAAAATTAATGTTTACAGATTTACATATAAATTAACACATAGTACAAAGATGGCCATGATGGAAAACTTCCCTTGAAATATTTTTGCCTAAAATGTTACAGATTTTGAGAAATGACTCAAAACAATAGACCGATTGCGCGACCAATGTTTACATGTCATCACATGACCTGTAGTGGGTACTACATCATTTCAGCTGGTGGCAAACTACGTGCAAATACATGCCGTGACCGACAAAGTCACATCAACAGCCGGCTTTTGGTGATAATACAACAGTTACTAAGCCCTTTTATTAAAGTTGTATGTTGTGACATTGATTTAAATCACATCACTGTTTCATAAACTACCAGTATTCTACTATAAAAGGGGTTTATTTTTTAGTTCTGCACGATCGCAGTCGGATGACGATGTAGCCACCCGCCTGTTATTTTGTTCGTAATGTAGGCCCAAAACACTTCAAAAGGGTAAAGAATGTTGGAAAAGTGAGCATTTATACCAGCCTTGCGGAATTTCAAATAGACAAAGGAATCGCACAGTTTTGGAAAGCCTTTTCTTTGGATGATTTCCTGATTTCAGGCTTAAAAACTGTGAAATTCATGTGTTGAAAAGGGCGTGATCACAGTCGTCTGGCCCATTGTTCCGTTGTGCAACCAGTACTACCACATTGTGAACATATACAATCGTTGTAGATTTTGCAAGACTTCCTGGAACTGTCCTATTGGCTTTATTCAGCCATTCGCAGGTCTCTGGTACAAACTCCAGAATATTTTCACAGATTTCGAGAAAGAAAAGCCTCGATCAAATAAACAAAATGCAACAATCATCATGTCCCTTACTGCACTTTCCTATGGAGGACGTCGTGTTTGTTGACGTGGGTCGTGCAATCAGTCTATTAGCTTTGATCTCGCGAGTCATGAACTCAATGTTTGAAAACATATTTTAAATGAACGTTTTTTTCACTATTTTCTTGTGACTCCGATGACCGATTCAGCTTATTATATTTTCAGCATTAAATAAGGCAGTGGATATTTCAAAGAGGGCGCTATACGATTTCTCTGTTTATTTAATAAATAAATGTTTTCTAAAAGAAAGCCCCACCAGCGTATTTAAGTCTTAAATAAAAACAAAACACTAATAACACCACTATTTTTATATCATGTATTCATAAATACCTGAGACAGTTTACCCATTCTGATTGGCCGAGAGGGCATCACGTGGCCATGTTTAAACGGGCGATATAAACACGGTAAAAAGTGTTTAAAACCGGCTAGCTTACGAACGGAAAATATGGCCCCTGTATCAGAATAAAGAAGTATACGTGTTTCCAGCTGTTGAGTTTCTGATTGGCCGAGAGGGCATCAAGTGCCTATAACAGCTGCAGAGACATGAAGATCGACATTCCGTTCAAGGAATTGGCCCGTAAATATGGATAGAAATTTAACGCTGAGTCGAGCTGAGAAACTGTCAGATTTTTTCCCAATTTTTGAAGGTTTTTGCATGTTTTTGACAGAAAGGCATTTATGAATGGGCGGCGAGGGCAATTATCAGCCACCAGGCCCCTCAGAGGTTTTAAACAATAGTTAAAAACCGATTCAGCACACCTTTATTCCTTATTATTAGCCCCAAATCGAAATCATGTAATCGTTTGTTTTAATTTATGTGCACCAATTATCTCAGCACTGTATGCACTGTATAAAAAAAATCGTAGGCCTACTAATATGAGACTACACTAAAAAAACAGTACAACCTGACAACTACAACATGAACAACTTACAAGTTAACAACTTACATTACAAAGGGTAACATTTATCATTTCAAACATAACAAAAGCATGAGTTAGTGCGGCTGGAGTAGTAATTTTTCAAGAAGAGTAGTAAACAAAACATTAGAAATTTTATTTATTTTCAGCACATGTAAAATAATGTACTCCTGAGTCCTAAAACTATGATGAGGTTCTAGGAATAAAGTATAATTATAAATATAACTAACGTACATTTCGAGAAAAAAATTAAGAAAAGAATACCATCCCACCTTGCGATAAATTCCGAATTCTGTAAATAAGTGTTTAGTGTAAAGCTGCCATACCAATGTCATGTGCAACTCCAAACAAAACACCACCAATGCACAAACTACGCAGTCATCGCCCACCAAAGGCAAATAATGCGTGAGGTGTGGTCCGGTCCAATTTTCAAAAGACCACTTCCATCTAAAAATTTTATAACCGTTTTCAAACAAAATTATAAATTTTTACTTACTCACTTGTTAAAAAAAACTCCGCAATATTATTTCCTCCTGGGGTGGTGGGCTACTTGGCTATTACATTTCAAGGGATGTTTGGGAAAAACCTCCAACTTCGGATAGATAAGGTCTATTGTCGATCGGTTGATTTCAACAGAGGATGCATCCTGCGCTGAGGCATGATGGGATAGGAAAGGGATCATGTTTCTTGCTGCACAGTTGCCACTGCCCCCTTTGTCTTCCCATCATGCTTTGCGCTATTTCGTCGTAGCGCGATCAGCAATAAACCTTATGGTTTACCGCTTGCAGCTCCGCGTCGTCGTCGTTTACTTCTGTGTGTACGTGCACGCGTGGTGTGTGTGTACGTCGGTTCCGTCCGTATGTGTGTATTTGTTGTATCTGGCCGGCTGAAGTAAATTGAGCCGCACTAAATTTGGTGCTACCACTTCAATGCATGTGATTCTAGAACGAAATTTCAAATAATTCGCAAGCGACCGTCAACAATCGTCATTGCATTGTTTCTTTCTTTTTACTTCACGACTGACATTTTCATAACATCAACCACGACTTGATGAAGCGGAGAAGTACAAACGAGCGAGGAAAAGTTTCCTGAGTAGTCTCCTCAAGTACCTGAGGACTGAGGACTACCTTCTTCTCATTCTCATCAGAAGTTCCTGTTCATTCCAGACCTCAAAATGCCTCATATGCCACTCATCAATGGATTGTCTAATTTAACAAAACTGTGGACACGTATCGTGTTTGTAATCATAACATTAGAGTTTCTTCCTTGTTCGTTTGCCACCATGCTGGACAGTGTCGAGTGCAGAGATTTACAGCTTGGACAGTATCCTTTCCAATTCCATAATATCAATATATTCAAGTCTATTCCAGGGTTTGTCATTAACCCTTTTATTAGCTAGCAGAACCAGTTAGCTTGTCATGTATTAAGTCCATCCTGATCTAGTTGCGATAATCGTAGCCCCATATACATTGTGCCAATACGCTGGGAGGGAGTCCAGCATATTGGCACAATGTATGGGGCTACGATAATCGTTACCCTCCATCCTCCCGACGGTCGAAGACCGGAGGGAGGATGGAGGGTTACGATTATTGCAACTAATCCTGATCCATCATTATAAAAAAGGATACTTTTCATTACAGACTAGCCAGCCAGACTAACTGGTTGGAAATAGTTTGGACCTGTTTTAGTGCTATAATAACAAGCTTTTGGCCAGTGGACCATTGTATTAACCACTTCTGCTGCTGGTAAAAAAGACTGATCCATTAAAAGCCCCGCCGCCGATAAAAAACAATTAAAAAATGTAAACTTTGTGTGCATTCATGTCATGCATTGTTGCATTGAAGATACGCACATGATGAGTGCGGCCCATGTGTACATACAGTGGTGATGTAGCCAATGCTGTGGTTGGTCAATACGCTTAGTGGGTATGGCTTTATGGATCGGTCTATTAAAAAACTTTAGGGTCAAGAGAATGAACCAGTAGTGCCGGATATCTTGTATAGATGAGTTGCATTAGACGGCATCTTTGACGACAATTTCTATTTTGACCTGTAGCCGCATCAAGCTCTGTAAATTTCAACGCAGCTTGAGTTGCCTACCAATCACAAGAGAAGTTCATGAAGGGCGCGGGTGCCGTGTGCAGTATTTACGCGTAACGCATAGTTGTGCGTGCAAAAATGTGCAGTCATTGTCATAGAAGATGCAGGCCTCATTCTTGAAAAAATGGGGGCAGGCCTTTGCTGGCCTTATCAGAGAAATTGCACAAGGGCATGCTGGCCAAGTTGGTAGTGACAGTGCAATTTTTCTGAAGGGCATGCTGGCCAACTCGACAGGGTATGAGGCCAATGGCCTCGGTGGCCTCGGTTAAGATCAAGGCCTTAAGATGGCTGATTTTTCCCATTGTTGACGTCATATTCAACCCATCTATACAAGGGTAAGGGTTCTGAAAGGGGGGCGTCAGTCCCCCTCCCTCCCCCTCACCCGGCTACGACACTGCTCCCCAGCATCCAAAAAGTCTCCCATTACAAAAAGGCAGATGTGTACCCTTTAAGTAACTTAGACTAGTCTGTACATATCCAAAATGTACAAGTCATGTGAATATCTGCTGATGTAACTCTTCCTTGACAGAACGAATTAGATATGTGTGTCAAGACCCTGTCATTGATGCTGTGACGCAGGCTGCTGTTGGGTGCAGTCAAAACCGCTTAGTCACAGGTGTGTATCGGTCTGAAGGGCTGTGTCACTATATTGGAATTTCGTAGAAAGGGGACCTTGTCCTGTTCAAAATAGCTACGGTGTGTTTTAGGAGCCTGAATTAAAAGTTCCTTGTTATTAATACACACTGCAGTCACCTCTGTCTGTTTACCTGTCACTGACAATAGACTGTTCCGGCCTGTCAATCAAACTGCGTATTGACCAATTGGATCACGCCTTTTGGTCATGTGACCTCGGTCAAATTCGATCAAACTCGGTCACACGCACAGCGTAAACGTGCACAAACTAAGATGTGTGGGCGGGGCTTGTTGCCAAAGCTGGAACGGTCTTTATTATAACTGTTGTTATTCATAATATATCTGGTAATGAAACCAAGGATACCTCATAAGCAAACTTAATCACTGTAGCTCTCAAGCCTGAGGAAACCTGTAGATAAGGGTGCTTGCTATGTGAACCAGAAACACCGGGGTAAACCCCTACTCTTCCACGATAAGTGTTCTGGGTTCTTTTACATGCACTACCCATCCTAGCACACGGGACCTATGGCTTAATGTCCCATCCAAAGGACAAAGCAATTATGGTAAAGTATCTTGCTCAAGGACACAAGTGCCATGACCTGGATTCGAACCCACACTCTGCTGCCGACAACACCAGAACTTGAGTCCGGTGGTCTAGACCGCTCGGCCACGACACTGCAGATTGGTCCACCATTCAAGTCTCATTTTGGTTTACCTTGGGTTTAATGTGGGGGGAGAAGATCAAATTACCACCTGAATGGTTTATTCATTTAATTACTCGGTTGGCACCACAGCCTGTCTGGCATGACCTCATTTTCCAGGTAAGGGGAAGGTTTAATCAAGGATTTTGAATGATTCACCTGCCCATGATCCTTTGCAATTACACCTTGAGTTCGTTGAAATTTGTTTGAAATGGCAATTCTTCCTTAACATGACAAGATTGCATGGTCAGGATATTTTTGAGCAATTTCTGTATCTTTATATGTCCCTCATGAAACCAAGCCTAACCAAGGCCAAAGGGTGGCTGCTGTATGTTCAGAAAAAGTACATCGTCCAAAACAGACTTGCCAGAAATTTCTTGAAACTCCAATTATCATGATTATGTTGTTGTATAGCTAAACAAAAAACCCCTGATTTTGTTTCTTGGCAGTTAATTGTATGCCTGTACCAGGCACAGTGTGTGATGGCGTTGTGCACAATGGTACTACGTCAGCATTTACAAGAGAAGTCCCCTGTAGATATACGTAAGTAATTCTTCCTTCGTTCAAGAAACAGATTTATTTGTTTATATCATAAAACAAAGAGAAAAAAAGGTTTTATGGACAGAGGCTTCCTGCCCATCACCACAAATTGAATATTGAGTTCCACGAGCCGTGACTAATGTCTGGTTGTAAAAATTTGCCCCCCCCAAAAAAAAAAAAAAACAAACAAACATAATTTGTAGGTTATTTAAAACAGGAATAAAGTAGTCAAGTACAATTTTATCAAGCATAAAGAGAAGTATTTGGTTACCTTGGCAATCCATCGATATATTGTTTGCTCAGGCAATTTATTTCCTGGGTCACCCTCATTGGTTTCTAAGATGTCTTGGGATCGTAGAAGTAGGAAATAAATCATACATTTTTCTTTCTGCCTACCAGTTTGAATCTTAATTTCCAACAGCGTAAAGGGGGTGCATAAAATTGGTAAGATTGAAAATATAAACATTCACAGATTTACACATAGTTTGCATCGCAATAAACATTCTGAGCAGTTCATTCATGGGCGTCTACACCACCGCAGGCTATGGCCGCCACATGCCCGCATAGATGCACACGCACTGTGAATACTCCATGCTGATTGGTACAAATGTATGGCTGATGCGCTATTGTCGCGTTGCGCGCGCGTGCGGTGGCTATAAGTTGCGGTGGTGTAAACGCCCATGAATGAGCTACTCGGATTAGTCCATAAAGATGTTCAAGGTGAAAAACTTCCCTCAAAAATTTCTTGCCGGTAATACTTTTAAGTTTTTGAGAAATGACTACAAAACAATTAACTTGATCTGCGACGCCAAAATCTGATGTTTAAAAACAGTGAAAACAGTGATGGGATTTTTCACTACTTTCTCGTGACTAGACTCTGATGATTGATTGAGCTTAAACTTTCACAAACAATTTTTTGGTTATTTCATATATGTTTGGGTCACACAAAGTGCGGATACTAGTGTTTGACAAGTATCAATGTTGGCCGCGTTCTTTAACATAATCATGATTTTTTCATTTCATTTTACTTCTTCTAAACTCCAGGACTGGTTACTCCTATAACACCGCCCTCTTGTTGTCGATATTTCTTGGGATGTTTGGTCTCGATCGATTGTACCTGGGATACCCAGCCCTGGCCCTGCTCAAATTCTGCACAGTGGGGCTACTCTTCATCGGCCACTTTCTGGACGTCATTCTCATTGCTATGCAGGTTAGAATTATGGAGGATGGGTACCTCCCCACACACACACACACACACACACACACAGTCGTGAATCACCATTATGTCCGAGGACTTCTATTGTTAATTCTATTGTTCCTGTACTGAAGCAACCTCCATTGGTTTTGTACACAAATGGCGTCCGAGGACCCATGAAAACAAAGAACTGACTAGTGAGGACCTATTGTCCCTATTGTAAAATGTCCTCGGAGCATATGGTCAAACATGCCCACATACCCTTACATATGGCAGTTATGGGGTCCTCCTATTGTTGTTCTTTTATTCCCTTTTCCGAAGAATTCCTCTGTGGGGTAGCACCAGAACAAAGAAAACCTTGTGGGGTAGCATTGTTCCATTGTGTAAAGTACCCCGTAAGTTGGTGAGTGTAACGGCACCAACCCCCTCCCCTCCCTCCCTCAAAGTAATTTTGGTCTCTATATTTAGAAATGTGGGCACATGCCTTGTCACAGGATGATGACATTTCTGAATATTCTTGATTCTTCTGAATAAGGCCGTGTCCGAATCAAGCGACTTCGGCTACCGCTATGGCCGCTGGCTGCATCGGCAACGTTGAAGAATAGGAATTCTCGGCGTTCTGGCCGTAGCCACTGCCGAAGCCATTCATTCGGACACGGCCTAAGAATAGACTGTGCTAGTCTTGCGAATATTCTAACGCTGGGATTCGTTAAAGTGCGTGATTTTATGTCAAAATAACATACATAGGAACACAAGATTCCCAGCAGTTGGAGACACACACGCTCTAAAATGTACTCGGTTGTTATTGTTATCAGTGTAAGCTTTTAGCAAGACACTCCAGTTGTAGTAGTCACCAAATACTCATCACCGCCAGAGGGCGCTAGTATTCCCTTGAAATGATATCACTCCACGAACCACAATCACAGGAGCATAGCCGTAAGTGGGATGATAATGCCCTCTGATGGCCATGAGTTTGTTTGTTTTTTTCGGGACTATTACAACCGGAGTGTCCTGGAACCAAGACTTTTTCTATTGATATTTGCCAAGCCCTTTATATATTTATATATTTTTTTTCATTGCAGGTTGTCGGACCAGCAGACGGCTCAGATTACATTTTAGATTACTACGGACCAGCGTTGTACAAATCCACATTAGATAACTACACATACTACATGCCCAACACAGATTGAGAGCAGCTGAATCGGTGTCATTCCTTCAAACTGAAATATGAACACATTGCAGATAGAATTCTGCAGTCGCTCGGCTTGTGTTTTAAGGCCCTCTTGTGATGAGAATGAGACAGGCCTACAGGCTTTGCCCTGGACGTTTTCGGTGACTAACCAGGGGGGACCAGTTAGCTTGTCGTTTTACTAGTCTGCCAGCTTTTTCACTGGTCCAGATTTCATATTAAATAGGGATGCTTTTCACCACTGACCTAGCCAGTCAGACCAATTGGAGGAAATGTTTACTGGTCCTCGGGGGGTTTTAACTAGCAATGGGAGTCTTTTGAACGCTTGGTGCCAGCAGACTGACCAGGTAAATTTCCATTGTTTGCGTAGTTGTGAGCATGCTAAAATTTTGAGAACAACGGACTTACCTGGTAAGTCTGCTGCCACCTAGAGTCCTCAAAAGTCTCTCATTGTCCAGTGCACCCCCCTGATGAGGGAGAATGTTGGTCTATTAGGATGTGTGGAAAGAGAGATGTTCCAGACACCATTCTTGTTGCCTTATGTGAGCGGAAAGAACTTGGTGACAATATGATTGTCTCATCTGTGAATTCTGGCCCTCTAGTGTGAATTTTGGATCTCTTTGTGAATTTGAAAAGCCAAATTCTTTTCACTAGCACGATTGTGTGTATGGATTAAAACTATCTTTTTGATAAAATTACCAATCCTGACATTTGTCTTCGATAATATGAGAAGAATTCTACAAGTATTTTTAGGGTAAATATTCTTACTTTTGAAATTGAGTGTTTAAACCAGGCACTTTCTGCCAAAACTCAAACCTGAGTTTATTTCCTTATCAACTAAATTATCATTTCAAATAGAATCTAATTTGGGACTATTTCTATTTCTCAATGGTTTAGACATCACATCACATTGATACCAAGGCTTTTGTTTCAGTTGTCTTCACTTTCAATGCCATTTCACTATTTGCAAGAAGTGTCTGGTTTGGGTGTGGGGCATCACAAGTTGATGTCCGAACTTGAAACATGTTGCTCTATGATATGAATAAAATTATTTGAGATGATTATTTGGAGAAAAAAATTCCCATTGTCTTTTGTCTGTTTGTACCGATTTGCTCTCCATCAGTAATTGACATGTAAATATCTCACAAACTTGGTTTTTTTTTTATTAATGAACAGCTACAAGATGCCTAACCCTCCTACTCCCTGACCATTCAATCTCATCCATTGTGGTTGTGACTGATACTGATAAATGCAACCTGTAATATGATAGTACATGTATGTGGTGAATGCATCTACACAGTACACAGTCAACCCTCCTACTGTCTGACCATTTAATATCATCCACTGTTGATTTGTGTTATAGACGAACTATACCAGCTTGTGATATGATATCATGTGGTGAATGCATCTATACAGTACACAGTCAACCCTCCTACCATCTGACCATTCAATATCATCCACTGTGGTTTTGAATGATAGACTATGCCAGCTTGTGATATTATGTGATGAATGCATCTATACACAGTACAATCATGTACACTGTTTTGTAGACAGGTGTACACCATATTTTTTTTAATGCAACTC
Organism: Marthasterias glacialis; assembly: GCA_911728455.2. Taxonomy (NCBI): domain Eukaryota; kingdom Metazoa; phylum Echinodermata; class Asteroidea; order Forcipulatida; family Asteriidae; genus Marthasterias; species Marthasterias glacialis. The sequence goes on from OU452225.1 coordinate 19,008,003, forward strand.
GCCCATCACAAGCCCAAATGTCACTCGAGGTGTGGGCTACTTTTTGAAGGGATAGAAACCTGCCCCAATGTGCAGAAACAACACATGGCGAGAAATAAACGCAAGTCTCTTCACAACACAGCTAAGAACAGGGAGGGGTAAATGAATCTGTTGCAAGACAAACATAACTGCCTCTTCCCCTATTTGAAGCAATTATAGTTAAGTGCCTTGCTCAAGGACACAAGTGTCATAACCGGGATTCGAACCCACATCCTGATGACTTAGCCACCAGAACTTGAGTTGGATGCTCTAAACCGCTTGGCCACAACATGCTACAACCTGTGCAATTGAGGAGTTTCAACTGACTAGAAAATGCTTCAGACTGTGATGTAGCTTGTAATGGACTTGAGGTCAACCGGGGACCCCCAATAGACAATACATGGTGCGATCTGGTCATTGCTTTATGTCTCAATAAAGATGTTCTAATGTGTAAATGGTTGCGTAAATTTAAAAGTGTAAGAACTTTCTGATAATTTATACAATTTTATGGGCAGGAAAGCAATAAACTCTTGCAAGAAACTTTGTCATTGATATTTCTGTTTTCTGTTCCTTTTTTAGACAAATTAAAAAAAAAGTACAATATTCTTCGACATGCAGTTTTAAAATAAACTTTTGTAAGTTAACATTGAATAAAGCCAAAAATATCACTCCAATTTTGTTGTTGAGTTGTTGCGGTTTCTCTTCTTTTAAACCAAAGATATATGTAATATACCTTCAATTTGATAATTTATTTGGGAAAAATCATTTAAAGGGGCGGTGTCATCATGAGGAGCGTATCCAATCTTTGGGGCATATGAACTTAGCTAACAGAAGAGACTTTTTAAATAATTATGTCGTTTTTTGCCAAATTGCTTGTCCATCCCAATTATGGGCTTATGAGTAGTTTTTTTTAATAATGTTGGTTGTGAATCCGAGACACGCAGATGTTCTTTTCATCATGCTAAACCTCGTACAGACAAGTTCAAGTTTACTGGTTCGTTTTCCTAAATTGTTTACCAATCTAAGTGTAGATACCAGGAACAATCTCATCACTGAGTCTTTGAATGTTTTTAAGTCCAGTTTGAGAGACCATTTTACTTACACATTATCTTGTTTCCACCCATCCTTTGTCTTTTTATTTGTATTTTTGTTTCATCCTTTTGGTGTTCTTCAACCCCTTGGGTGTTTTAAAGTTTTTCCCTTTTATTCACTGCTGGGGTGTTATCATGGCTAATAATTATTTTTTGTTTGTTTAGTTTTATGTTTTATTTTCTGTTGAACCGTAAGCTTTTGCTGTTTTCAATTTTTAATGTTTATATTTTACTGATTTCATAGATTGTTGCTTTTACAGATTTTAGGTCAGACACATCTATGATGACAGTTATTTTTAACTTTTGTCTTGACGTGGGCATTTGAAATTGTAAATTATATAAATACATGTCAAAAGATTTGAAATAAAATAAATATAAAACAAGAAAATTCTAAGCGCATAATGTCTTGTTAGTCAACTGCTGCTCGTGGATGGTTCCCCGCAAATTTTTACTCAGCAAATAAAACTGTTGGTTAGCAATGTTTTCTTAAACATCCTGGAAATTGGGTAAAGAGCTTTTATAAGCACAGTTACAGGCGATGATATACCAAAAACTCATAATTCGGTTAAAAATATAGAGACCAAACTTGCGTTCCTTCCAACCTTGATTTTTATTTTTAGCTTGTTTTCCGTTTTTTGTTAAGTGACTTTGGTTGCGTTTTAGAGGCAAGACTTAATGGTTTCCAACCCTAGTCTACCCCGACGAAGCAGAATAGGCCTACACGAACTTCAGGGCTAAAGCGTAAGATGCTGCACACTGATATTGATAACTTTATTTCCAAAATGATAGATTCGATGTCGAAAGTTATTAGTTCGGGAACGCAAGCAATCCAAACACTAGGTGGCGCTGTTTCAATTCTGCGGTGGCGTCTGATCGGGCACTTCAGTCACTTTTCGACTGCTTCGATTCTTTGGAATTTTACATATTTGACTTCTTTAAGAGGATTAATTTAAAGTCTATGGATGTCCACACGCTAGAGAAAAGATACATCAAGATAACTGACTCTTCAGAATGATCATCGCGGCGGACAAAGTATGTAAAATGGGAAGGGTTCATGACTGCCTATTTTGTTTACATTAACTAACCGTGCATAGCGAAGTTGTCAGTGTATTGTGTTGCATCGAATTCGTGATAAATTCGGAAGTTGGTTTCTATTTCTACTACATCATTACTCGGCAGAGTCCATAAAGTCAGGATTAAAACGCCAAAGGAGCAATCATAGTTAAGTGTCTTGCTTAAGTACGTAAGTGCTGGGACTGAGATTGTTCCCCACCCTGTAGCAACTTGGCTTGGCTGAAGAAGCCATCAGTGTAGCAGTACTTCTACTTGATTTCATTGCAATAGAGAATGACTGCAGACCACTCAGCTACAACATGCTTTCAAACATCAGCTTTAGTCATCACAATCTGGGTTTGAATCTCGGTCCCGGCACTTAAGTCCTTGTTGAGAAAGACACTAACTAAGCCAGGCCTTGTTTATATCCTGACATTACATGCATTATTATGGACTCTGCGTCGTCACGAAGTAGAATTAGAAAATAGAGCTAGAAGTAGGCCTTGATCATGTAAAAATTAATTTGTGATTTATTTCTATTTGCAGATTTTTCTGTGTACGATGACCCCTTCCCCTTAGAAAGCTGCCACGATGTCTTGCTTCTGCATTCGCCTGCAGAAGGATATCGTGAAGACGTTAGATTTCCGTCACTGTGGCCTCTCCTTTATTCCTCCGGAGGTGTATGAGTACGATGAAACATTGGAAGAGTTATGTCTGGACTCCAATAACATCAAGGAATTACCCAGGGTAAACAAAAGCACGACGCTATTTAATCTTACCATGCCAGGACTCAAATTTTACACCGTACCAAAGGCCCCCAGCAGGGCAGTGAGTTTAGCAATAGGCCAGTAAACTCACAACCAAACAAGTCCGGTGGTCATGTGTGTTTTTTAACTCAATAATAATAACTGTGAAATATTTCTTATTTCTGTAGAGATCTGAATGGGTTTGTTCTCCCAGACGTATAGGTTGGTTGTTGTTCCGTGCGGAATCATTCATGAGAGTGACCACAAATAACTTTAAGGAAAGACACAGATATATGGTTGATATATTTAAGAGAGTTCACATAACAAGACGAAGTTTATTGGGAGCTCCGCTCCTCTGAACGATCTCTCTCCGACTCCCTTCTATTTCTTACATTTATTTATTTTATTCCAATCTTTGTTATTACACCTTTTCTTAATCAAATTATTTATATAAGGAAATTAATCACGCACGCGCTCGTGCTTTGCAAGCAACTCTCGCGGGCGGTAGATTAATTTGCAGATCACTACAACTCTAACGGCAAGAACTGTTTTTTATTCCAGTCACTTTTCCACTGTCAATTTCTGCGTAAACTCAGCGTGTGTGACAATGATCTCTGCTCCGTCCCGAATGCTGTGGCCAGCCTCGTCAACTTGGAACAACTGGACATCAGTAAAAATGGTAATGTTGTCCAAGTCTTGATCAAAACATAACGAGAGCCCAGATGTAAAACTTGTTACCCTATCCTCACTGACACTCACTATCCTCTGTACTTATTTGTACTTGAGCTACTATAATCTTTCTTGCTTGCTCAGTTTTGCTTTTCTGGCTTAAAAAACTGTTTCCTAATATACAATTTAGAGTGACTCTTTTTTTGCATTTGTATTACTTCCAATAGGTTTCTACCTTTTAAAATAGATATTATTTGTTACTGATTTTTAGGTATTGTGGAGCTACCGGACAGTATCAAATGCTGCAAGAATCTCGGCCTTGTGGAGATCAGTGTCAATCCTCTGGGAAAGTAAGAACATTGACCCGAGTTACCTCAGATCCTGACAGCTAATTTTAACTGATTCTGTTGTATTTAAGCACTTCAGTGAACAAAACATCAAACTTGAAACCATGATTGGCATTAGGAAAGACATTCTTGTCTTATCAGCGTTCACATTTTTAGAGAGAAAGAGTTTTGAATTTTGAACTTTGGTTCTTTTTTTTATTAATAGTCCAACATTCTAAAATGGGTGTCCCATATGTGAACTGTCCAATGTACTTCAGATGGGTTTTCATTTGTAATTGCCTAGGTTTGAAAAAGGCCCCATGTTCAGTGTTCTCCAATTGGGTTCCCCATTCACAAATGGTCACCTTTTTTTTCTTACAGGCTTCCAGAAGGCTTTACCCAGCTGATCAACCTGACCCAGCTGTACCTCAACGACACACTCCTTGATTACCTCCCAGCAAACTTTGGCCGTCTCATCAAACTCACCGTCTTAGAGCTAAGAGAGAACAGACTCAAAGCGTTACCACGGTAATAAATCAAAGTGAACTTTGCTCTCTATTTTAAAAGTTTCAATTAATGTATTCAACTTTGGTTTGGAAATATTATTGAACTAAAAACGTCACCACGGTTATTAATCAAAGGGACCTCAGGTTTTTTATTTTCTAAGTTTCATATATTTTATTTGAACTTGGTTTGGAAACATTCCTAAGTAAATAGACCAAGTAAGTTTCGTCCATAGTCAAACATTTTTAGGAACCTTGTGTTCCCACGTACATTACTAGGAAATGAAATCGCATGCTTTAATGGGCGCCCAACATTTCAAATAAACACAAGACTTACACAGTCTTTTGAAAAAAAAATTGTTGTTTATAACTCTAGCAATAAAACGATCATTATTCAGAAAATTTATGATAATTCTTTTATCGATTTTGAATGTATTTTTCTTGTACCAATCACAAGGTCTATGTCAAGACTGACCGAGCTAGACAGACTGGATCTCGGCATGAACTCATTCAGACAAGTAGTAAGTATTCAGGGAACCAGACAATTGGACAGCCTACAATTGAATGTTGACAATTAATTTTGAAGTACAGTTCCATTTCTCACTGGTTGTACAAAGTTTACACTCCCTTACTTATTTTTTTTTCTGCCGTTTCAGCCTGAAGTTATTGGGTTCTTCACAAAGCTGACAGAGTTATGGGTCGACTCAAATAAGATTACTTCAATACCATCGGTAAGTTACGATCATTTTGTAGGAGTAGACCAACATTTTTTGACCACATGCTGTTCCACCCATGAAGAAAACAAAACTTAATGAACACTTAACTCAAAGAAGACTTTCTTGGTCTTTATTACATTAAAGCCACAGCTCAACATTGGTAAGAAGAAAAACATAAATGTTCATAGGTTTACATACACCTTACATGGTATAAAGATAATGATGGTAGAAAACCTTTCCCTGAAGTGGTATCGTTTTTAAATAATAAATGAAATAAGATTCAAAATAAGTTTTCGTCTCAGTGAGACAAAAACTATAGGAATGCATACAAAAATGCTGAATGCATCTTGACCATTTTCTCGAAAATGAAACAACGAAATGAGCTGACATTTTCACAGGTTGGTTTTATTAAATATATCTTGATTTGTACAAAAATGGCAGTATTTAAAGTCAGTTTACCAATGTTGAGGTAGGGCTTTAAAGGTCGGTATGTTTTGCCCTTCCAGCCTGGATTCAGTTATTGATTTTATTGTGAGGAAAAAAAACAAGAACTTTGTCTACAAATCTGTTGTACAATTTTGCCAAAAGTATACAATTTTTGTTTTGTGAATCATTTTTTTTTCAGAGCATAGGAAACTTGAGGCAACTCGTTTATCTGGACGCTTCCTGTAACCGCATTGAAACCCTCCCTCCGGAAATACAAGGGCTGGAGAGTCTGACGGATCTCCATCTCTCCAAGAACTACCTGCAAGAGCTTCCAGATACTATCGGTAAGCGGGATTCGAACCACAGACAACAAGATTATGCATACACCTGGGCGGAACCACAGACAACAAGATTGTGTTGTGTCAGGAACATAAAAAAAAGCTTTTACGTGCCTCGCTTATTTGATGCACAAACATTGTGTCTCGCCAGAATTTACCTGGAAGTACACACAAACCATATGGAGCAGAAATACTATAGTTTTTGCACGGAGCCTCCTTCGTGCAAAACTACGATGCTACTACGAAATTAAGATACAACATTTATGCTCGTAGCCTAGGAGATTTGAGGCAATTAAAAAACTCAAGACAACTATTTTTTTACACAGATGTGTGGAGCTACTACAAAATCAAGATTCAATTTTTTGTGTGTGCCGACTTGATAAGTTATTCTGTTATTTCACCAGGTCAACTGAGCAACCTGCAGAGTCTGAAGCTAGACTGCAACCAGCTTTCATTCCTTCCGTACTCAATCGGCGGACTGGTCTCTTTAGAGGAGCTGATATTGACCTCAAATGACCTTGAGGAACTCCCGCCCAGTATTGGACTGCTGAGAAAACTCTCCCACCTCAACTTGGACCAGAACATGCTCTTGGAGCTCCCTGCCGAAGTAAGTCTCCCCAGGATGTTAGAACACTAGTCTACTCATCGACGTGTCATCTGACAAATAGTCACGACAAGTCGACAAGTCATGACATTGCTTACCATTGGGCCAAAGTCCAAACGTTGGGTGTTGAGTTACCAAAAACTCAGAAGGGAAACAATAATATTGTAAAATAAGACAACCTGGAATGATACAAAGTAAACCTTGAAAAACTTTCAGAAATTTGTTTTCTAACGCGAGATTATTTCCCTTCTCAACATAGCTTGGAAGCTGCAGCTCTATAAGCCTCCTCTCTGTTCAAAGTAACTTCCTCTTGGTGCTACCAGACGAGATCGGTCACATCGGCAACCTCTGCGTCTTCAACCTCAGTAACAACCAGCTCAGATACCTTCCCTACAGCACCACCAAACTTAAGAAGCTCAAAGCCATGTGGCTGTCAGAGAACCAGGTGGGTCATCATGAGCACAGTGTGGCTTTCGGGCTGGGGTCAGGGTTAGTCTTGAGTACAGACTACTAGTAATATCTGGAAGCTCATGTGGCGTGTCGTGGCCGAGCGGTTTAGTTCATCGGATTCAAGTTCTGGTGGCTAAGTCATCGGGGTGTGGGTTTGAATCCTGGTCATGACACTTGTGTCCTTGAGCAAGACACCTAAAATACAATTGCAGGTCTTCACCCAGGGGTAAATGGGTGCCTGCGAGGGCAGAGATGGTTCTTGTGATTGATTTAGCTTGGTGCGCTACATACTTGGCAACACAGGCTGTTTCTCCCCCGGGAGCTGAGATGGTTTAAGGAATGAAATAAATGGCCCAGTGACCAGGGGTAACAATGTTCAAAGCGCAATGATCATAGTTTGGAATTGCGCTATATAAGAGCCGATTATTATTATTACAAGAGATCCTTATTGGGCTGCCAGCATTTTGGTCTTGTCCCTCGTGTGAAATGGAGATAATGGCTACAGATTCTCATGATACCAAATAGAGAGCAGACTATTTTTCCTTTTAACTTCCTTTTGGTTATATGGAATTGAATGGGAGCAAAACAAGATGGCTACTAAACCATGGTCATGCCTGTTTGTGATGTGCAATTTTATATACATTCCAGTTGCCCTTTCTAATGTACGTTCGTCATTTGTGGCGTCTGGTGTCTGGTTGAGACGTGAACTTCAACTCTACCTGTAAGGGTAGAGACTGTTGATGTAAATGTGCCAATTTGGGCTTCTGGTGCTGCATACTCCTGAGGAGTTGAGGATGTTTCAGGAATGCATGCCCTGATGAACAGGGGGAGTAGTAGTGAAAGGCATTTTGTTACGGTAGGATTAACATTACCGCGTAAAATGCCTGTTTTTTAGTTTTAATTTTTTGTTTCATGTTTTTTATTTGCTGACTATTTATTAATTTTTCCCCTCAGGGCAAGCCGTTGATTCCTCTCCAGTCGGAGATGAAAGCAGACCTTGGTAAGAGGGTCTTGACCTGCTTTCTGTTTCCACAGCAGCACAGAGAACCTGGGGATGGTAAGTCTACTGGTGAAGAATAAGTAGTATTTCTGCTTAATGTGGCATCAAGGAAACGCAAATCTGCTTGAACCATGGTGGTTTTGAAATTTCAGACTTTTGTCAAAATTTAGTAATTTTTTCTCCAGATAAAAATAAAACATGGTCTTTGATCAATTGCTGTGGTGCTGAGGGTACTGTCTCCAGAAGCTCCTTGAAATCTTTAACTCCAGGGGTTACTCAAAGGTTGAAATGCCAAGATCTGGATCAGAGTTTTCGATTTTTTTGTCAGCATTGACCCTTGTTGAATGAAATTTGGCCTGTGAAAGAGGTCTGGCCTGTGAAAGAGGGCTGGCCTGTGAAAGAGGGCTGGCCTGTGAAAGAGGGCTGGCCTGTGAAAGAGGGCTGGCCTGTGAAAGAGGTCATCTGGCCTGTGAAAGGGGTCTGTCCTGTAAAAGAGGTTTGGCCTGTAAAAGAGGTTTGGCCTGTGAAAGAGGTCTGGCCTGTGAAATTGGTTTGGCCTGTGAGTGAGATTTGGCCTGTAAATGAGAAATGGCCTGTGATTGAGACCAAACCGGTGACTGCCAGGTTACTGTACTTCCTCATCAGCACTTTGCCCTTGTTTTTTTATCTCATTCTTAAGATGTTTACCCGAGTGATGGAGATAGTTTCCATGCACCAGTGTGGGACGACCAACGTCTGAACACCAGGCAGATTGCTTTTGATGTGTCAGAGTCTGACTCTGAGGTAGGTTGACCAATACCATAACAACTTGGCCGTTTGCTCGGAAAGTGAAGAGTACCTTTAGAAGAAGTTTCACAAAATATTTGTTGATTTATCATCTGAAGGCATAGACGATAGTCAAGGTACCAGACTTCCAGAGAGACTAAGGCGTAGTGCGAATTAGTGGCTGTAGCTACCATGTGGTGCTTAATATGTGGTATGGTGTGCCCCCTTTTCCTCCTATTGTGTCTTCATTATGTTCTGTTAATCTCAGCAATTCTTTAGAAGATTTTAGGGGGGTACTTCTGTACAACTAGGGGGAGGGGGGCTCCCTCTGCCACATATCAGGCATGGTAGACTGCAGCTTGATCGTTCAAGTTCTCATACTCCAACACACTCTTCCCCTCTTCTACAGAAGTACCCCCATAAAATCTTGTAAAGAATAGCTGAGATTCACAGAACACAATGAACGATCAAGTGTAGAAGCATAGGATGCCCATAGCAACACCCGTAGCATCAGCCACAGCCATAGCAACAGCTGTAGCCAAAGCCACATCCACAGCCGCAGCCGCCAATTTGCATACGGCCTTACTCTAATGTTGTAAAGAAGGAATGAGATTTATGTATAATGGATCCCTGCCTAATCTGGACAATCAAAGGTACAGAAATATAGAAACAACACAAGAAGCTGAAAATGAAGTTTCCTTTTGAAAAAGTTGCCATTGTCCATTCAATTTCCAAGGCATTGTTATTGTCTTTTTGTAAATTTCCAGCACAATATGAAGCGAGCTCCGACACCCTATCCAAAAGAGGGAATCAAAAGGAAGGTCCGCCTCCCAACCACACCGAGCCCGTCCCAGGGTAGACAGAGTAGATCAACCAGCAAGCGTGATATACTCCCTAACTATCCATCCATCGATGTCTCTGTAAGTAAACTGAAGTACATTGTGCTGGCACAGTGCCAAACACACGTATTATTTTTCACAAGTTGACCTATTTAAGTTTAGCATTTTCATAAAGTGAAATATGCATTGTTTGTTCACGTTATGTTTTTTTTTTCACAAAGTGATGAATTGGTTTAGGAATTAATAACTCATCAAAACAGGTTTTTTTTGTAGTAAAATTTAATAGCAAAGTAGAAAGCAATTCCAGAAACAGCAGTTTCAAAAGTAGTTCAACTTCAATCTCTCTGGTGCAGATTTCGTCACTTGTGAGCCACAGAATTGCGTCATAATGTTGTCATAATATACATAAAAAACAAGAATTGTGTTAATGGAAATCTTACTGAACAAAATGTAAAGGACAGTATTATCATTTGATCTGATTTATGTTTTGCCTGTTTCAGACACGACAGAGTCACCAGGGAGGTCCACGTGAGGGTAAACCGCGTCGTTCTAGATCCCCTGGTTCACCCATAGCCGACAGCCTTCACCTGTTCCGGGCAGATAAGGTGACTTTCCCAAAGTCTAACAGTTTAAGGGAAGAATGAGAAGTTGTAAAAAGTGGTTATCCGAGTTAAGCTTCGTTAACCCTTTTTTTACCTTTTTGTGTTTACACAATGCTCGAACCTGAGTTACTGCTCGTTTAATTTGACATTCCTACTGCCTTATCATTTCCCATTCCATATACTTTTAGTACCTTTGAATAGGTGCTGTTTGTGTAGTTGTTTATTGAACCGTTGTTATTGTTGCTGCATTTAGGAATTAATGGCAAAGGATAAAGCTCGTCTGAGGGGGAGTATTTCTTCTGTCAGTCGACAGGATAGTGACTCTGAGTCGGTGGCATCTTCAACAAGAGAGAGAGTGGTTGGACGTAGAGAAATGAGGGTAGGTAGTTGATGCAGTAATGGTATAGTTTTCAATAAATTAAGACATGCTGTCTTAATATTCAAATCGTTCTCTCACTAATTTTCATGTCCTTTTCCTCAGGCTCGGACTGACAGAGCAGCCATGAGTGACACTGAGGCTTTCATACAAAGCCCAGTCTGGAGCCACACCGGTGGAATCGACCAAAATAAACTAGCGGGCACCCCACAGAACTACAATGCAAGACCTTCTCGCAGTGGCAGTAAGAGCCACAGCCGGGGCTACGAGTCTGATCAGGTTGATGGGTCCAGGACTCCTCTGATGTCAACACAGCGGCCACAGGTGCAGGGTCAACATGCCAGGACCCCACATAGTAGCAAGGTGAAGTACAGCCGTGGTTACGAGTCGGACCGTGTTGAGAGCTACCACTCTCCTCTGGAGGAGTATGTCCGAAGACAGACAAAGAACAGATCGGAAACAAATCGGAACTCCAATGCAGCTGGTTCCAGTGTGGATGGTCGCCAGTCTGCACCACGCCATGTATCCCACAGGCGAAGCTCTGGCTATAGCACTGACCCGGAGCACAGATCTAGGATGCCAGCTGACGACCGAGAATCTAGAATGGCTGAGGTGAAGCAGAAGAGGGATCAGATGCTGCCGCCACCGTACCACAGAGTGCGACAACTGAGATTAGGACGTGAGGGATCTTCACTACCCAACAGTCACCACACTCCTCAGAGAGGCCATCGAAGAAGCCAACCTCAAAATGTGAAGGACTATGGCTGGATTGATGGACAGCTTTCATCCACCCCAGAGGAACAGGTAATAGATACTCCTCAACACCCAGGCAGAGAGCCTCCTGGATCTAGCGATGGCGATAGAAGCAATCAACTCAAGGAGTCGCATCCACAGAATCTGTCAAGGAGGACTCCTCAAGGTAAAGTGACGCCTAGACAAAGCAACCCATCTGCTCTGTCAGACACAGAGATGACATCCAGTCGAAGGCGAAGCAAGTCACACAATCAAGAACGCTCAGAGAGGGCCCCCATTAACGATGCTATTAACAAACCACAGACCCAAAGAACTTCACAAAGCAACAATGAGAGAGTATCGCCAGTCTTCAATCAAAACGGACAATACCCTGAATCAGAAAACCCCCCAAGATGGGACAGAACTTTCCTCGTCAACAGAGAAAGGACCTCGCCTGTTAATGAAGACGGGCAACGTGTGGATGGAGGAGACTACCAACCAAGGCAAGGCAGGAGTGACAGGGGAAGGGTGTCTCCAAATTTTACCAAGGAGAGCTCTGATGCACGCCATTATGCCAGGCAGCCTAACATCAATATCAGGCATCAGGACTCAAGACAACAACAAAACCCTCCAAGACAAGGGGGCACTGTTTCAGTAGATGCTGCCATTCGACACAATCCAAAAACAACAGACTCTGAAACGTACGCTAATCCAAACACCATGAGCAGCAACAGTGACTACCTGAACTCTCTCAATGACAGACGCCATATGGCTGCACCTCCAGACAAGTTTCCTAGAAATCTTACTCCACGAGAGAGTCGGAGTCTCCCTAGAGATATTTGTGGTTACCAAGAGCATCCGAAAGAAGCATTCAAGTCCGACATCGGCATTCAACAGAGATCCTCTGAAGAGGTTAGAAATAGAAGAAGCTCTCCAGATGAAACTGTGAGTGAGCGTCACACAAATTTTAGGGTGAGTACTTCTTTGCTTGTGGGGCTTTGCAATATATGACAAGAAGTCCTTGAGTCAGTAGTCCTTGGCAGAGTTTGTGTTATACATGTATTTGTGGTCAAATTTAATAACAATGTACTTAGACTCTGAATATTTGAATGTGCTTGGATTATTTTCAACTTATTTTGTTTATTTTTCGCTAAAAGCAGAGAAGTGACAAGAAGAAGCGGCTGCACGGTGGAGCCCCAGACTACGCCGCTTCAGAACCAGAACTTAGACAGGCGTTCCAAAACACCAACACAACAGGAGCCATTCCTGATCAAGTCAACACCAGACGGCCTCATCCAGAGACCAGAGCCTCAACATTTGATAACAGAAGGCCGTCAAGTCAGGTCTTGCAAAACGGGGACCACGTACAGGATTTAGGCAGGTTCCCTCTCGGCTTGCCTTCATCAACACCAAGTGTAGAGAGTGGCTCCAGATCACAAAGCCCGTTGGATTTAAGACCACAAAATCCAAGCGACATACAGCGCAGAAGTCGACCGAATTCTCCGACGAATGTGCCCCGCTCTCGCCCCCATTCTGACCACGAATCTTACCATCCCGTCAACCAACAGAAAAACTTCAGAGCTTCCAATCCATACAGACCTATGAAAACTAATGATAGACAATACGACAGTGATTATGGATACTCCAGGGGTTCCAGCATGCAGAGATCAACAGCTGCCCCAGGGAATCCTCATCATGTCCCCCACGGCATGAGACCAAGAGAAAGCCACAATGGACCCCTTACCCCGATTGTACCTGACACCCTGAACCAGGACAGACGGAGAATCCTGTCATCAGAGTCTGACCAGACGCAGTCCCAAGGTCCATCCGGTCCCTCGTCCAAAGTGCCCTGGCCAGACCTCTGGCCGCAAGATTCCTCTGGGTATGCCAGCGACCAGAATGAGCCGGGCTGGAAAAGAGGTGAGAATGAAAACAAATTTGTGCAGTTTTTTTTTGTCTGTGACAGAATTGCAGTCTCATAATCTCAACATGCCATCTATAAAAGATGCGTCGAAAAATAATTTACTCGAGAGAGAGAGAGAGAGAGAAAAAGGTTAATGATGAGTGGTGCTCTTTCCATTATTTGTCCTCCAGGTTCCTGTAGCACACCGACATCGTCCGTCTTGCAGGGTCCAGCGGCTCCGATTTCATGGAGACCTGGTTCTGAAATGACTCCTGATACGAGGTCGCGACACCCATCCTCCGATCATCCTCACCTGGCCTTGATAAACAGACAGGTACCTTTTTGTGTTTAACCATGGTGGAGGAATATTGCTTTTTTTCCCATGCAAAGAGATACAAACCAAACCGAGGCTTAAAGAAATATTAGTCTGGTCCTTTTGTTGTTTGGAAAATTACAGATATATTTGTCTGCAGGGAGTATGACCAAAATGGGTCTAAGGTCGTAAAAGTCTTGTAACAGTGAAAAATAGTATTCATCTTTGTAGACAATTTTGCAACTAGTCTGGTCCTTTTACATGCTAGGAAAATTACTGATACATTTGTGTGTTTGTCTTCAGGGAGTACGACCAAAATGGATCTTTAAAGTAAAAAAAAGTTTGCCTACAGCAAAAAATGAAGACAAATTTGCAATTAGTCTGGTCCTTTTATATGTTCGGAAAATTACAGATAGATTTATGTATGTGTCTGTAGGGAATATGACCAAAATGGGTCCGCGTTGGTAAAAGTCTCCCAGTGGCAAAAATTGGTACAAAAACAAAAACCACAGTTTTGTCAGTGACTAATAATATGTGATTTTCTGAATTTTCAGCTGAAAGTAGTGATTTTCAAGAACCCTGGACTTGGTTTCAGCATCACAGGAGGAACAGACGCTCACGGCAACCCCTTCTCTCCGCAAGATTCGGTCAGTAATTTCATTCATCTTTCTCATTCAGTCTACCACCTGGCTCATTCAGTTTCGTTTGAAAATGAGTGCTGCAGTGCATCAGCATTCAACGTTCAAAAGGAGTAATTGGATTTCAACAGTGTAGCATTCACTGGTCAAATAAGATCATTAAATTTATAAGGTCGCAAAGATCATTCAATTTCACAAAAGCTGGCAGCAAGAGGCTGGTCGACCATTCATTTTAATCAAATGTGAATAGGTAGTAGAAATTCGACTGAAGAAATGCGAAAATGGAGTCTTGAATGTCTATAAACACCCGATTCTCCTCATTTGTGTCAGAAGTAAGCAGAACAAAGTAACGCAGAGCCCTCGTTCATAAGGGTCACAGATTATATAATCCCATAACCTGGGCCCAATTTCATGGCTCTGCTTACTGCGTCATTCTGCGCTTACGAAGACCATTCGCCGCTTACGAGGTTAGCGCCGAATTTCTGCGCTAGCTGTGTAATATAGTTACGTGAACTATGCACGCACCCAAGCAAAAATTCCTTGCTAACCCATAAAATACGCTTAAGTAAGCGCGGAATTTTCTGCTTTCGCAAGCGCCGATTTTTTGCTTACGGTAAGCAGAGCCATGAAATTGGGCCCTGGATTACCCTAGTGTTTTAAAACAACGCCAGTAAGTATAATCTGGGTTGCTGGTGGCACCCTGGTATGGGGTGATATAAAAGAAATAAAATGACGTAAACGAAGCTGACTGAGAACGAAACTGTGTACGTGCATAAAAATAAAATTGAATGCAATAGTAGCTAAACAGAAACCCTAGTTTGAATGATTTAGGGAGACAATGCGTAAATGTGAATGCGTGTTAATGAAACTGAATTAATTTTTGCTGAAACTGACAGTGAAAATCTAAATTAAAGATGTTACACAGTGAGGTATTCTTATTCAGTTGAAAAACACGAGACTGCTGGACTCTGTCCGTTCTAGAGTTTTCCTGTACTGTCGTTTCCCAGGTTGTATCGTAAACTTGGGGCGTGATCCCTGGTTACACGGCAGTTTAAGGCTCAATAGCTTCTGACTGGCAACCCGAACAAAGATATTGACAAAATAGGGAGACTGCCAACTGTTGGGCTGGATAGCTCAGTTGGTAGAGTGCTGGCACGTTAATCCGGAGGTCGCAGTTTCAAATCCCGTTCTAGTCCATTTTCTTTGTTCACCCAAAAGTTTACTGGCCCAATGCTGGCCTCAGGCCTGCAGTCCAATGTAAATCTCAGGCCCTACTGTACCATGTGAAGGCAACCCCATGTACTTAATAAGATTTTCTACATTGTTTCAAAAGTAAAATAGCATGACTGGGAGGAAAGCGTTGTGATTAAGTTGATGATTTTTGTTGGTCCACAGGGAGTCTTCGTGACCAAGATTCAACCAGGAGGTCCGGCCGACGGCATCCTGAAGCCTGGAGACAAGATCCTGGAGGTTAATAATCGTACCTACGAGACCATCAGCCATGAAGATGCCGTCAAGCTGCTACGCAAGAGCAACCCTGTCTCTATGGTGATAAACAGACGCATGAATAACTCCTAATGGGATGGTAGCTGCAAAGTTTGCTTTGGACTAACCTCGTTCCCAGGGGTAATTGATCCCCCCGCGCCATTTTTTGGGGTACCGAGGTTGGCTCAATCATAAACCCTGAAATTGTGACAAGAAAATCTCCCAAAGTATGCGAGATTTTGATTACGTCTGTGGCCAATCCACTCTACTCGCCGCTCAAACATGGTATCCGGCAAAAGGAGGCATCAAATCATAGAGCAACTGGTCCCCTGTCATTCTTCTTTGGCTTGTGACCTGCCTAATTGTATGCAGTTTAGGGTGACCGCGGAAAAATGCGTCATTTGAAACAGGATCGCGTCAAAATACCTGAATTTTGCAACGCGCGTACTCTTGTTGACATGCGCGTACAAAATGCCCCTATAAGCACCCCTAGGTCGCTTGAACGTGTTTAACAAGCATGCGCGCAAAGCAGTCAGTTTTGGGAGCCAATCAGCATTGTTTTTCAGTGCTTCCCTTTTAGGGGTTAGAGTCGAGAGGTATCGATACGACGGGCTGCCCATGGTGGCGAGTTTGTTCGTAGACTAAAGCGATGTGCCGGTGCACATACACTTTTGAACACCGAGTGACACTCCCTATTGTTGTTCTATTGTCCCTTTTCTATTGAATTACCTTGTGGGGACAGGGTTTGATAAAGAAAAATGTTGTGGGGACCTTTGTTCCATTGTATAAATGTACCCACAACGGTGTGTGTGCCTACCCAACAAGGTCAGCTATTTCAGAGAAAGTTAACTAAAAATGGAATACCTTGAAATAGCGGAACAAGTATCCAAGATTGATTTTTTTGTTTTTTGTTTACACCATTCTATTTGTAATTTGAAAAGCCTTGACAGTAAATTTCACCTTGAGAGCATAGATTTCAGTCTCAAATAGTATTCACAAAATAAAAAATAATTTATTCTGTAACAAATTATTCCATCCAGTCAAAAGACTACAGCAGTACATCCCACAAAAGTCTTCCCTGCAAATGTTTTCATTTCATTCATTGTATTGAACATGTCTCAATTAAAGTTCATCCATTGTTATATTTTATATGTCACATTAATTGCGAGACTGTCCTTTCATATTGCTGAACAAAATGTATTTTTATACGTTCGAGGGCTATCCAAATATCATTGATACTTTTCTATAAAAAAAAACACACCATTGATTCACAATAAAACAGAAATGTTTTCATATTTTTATATGTAGTATCTACTAATGTTCCCCAGTAAAAAAAAAAATTAAAAGTAAATTAAATAAAAATTAATTAAAAAAAAAAGTACTACTAATAGTTGTGATACTCCAGGCCCAATTCAGGTAATGTACTAAAATGTACTAAAAGTGCAGACAGCCGATGCGATGTGATGTCTTCAACATTCTATATGTTGAGAAATGCTTACCATGTAGACCGTTCCATTTTAGTCTGTATGGGCTAGTGCTATGCGCTGCCCTCGCCATTGCTGGGACATTGTCAGCTTAAGGTTTTGTACACAAAGACATGGAAAAGCTGTCGTCTTTTTAACTTTTTATGTGATTTAGGTGTCTTGCTAAATCGATTTACACAGTGGACACAATGATGTAGAACACTGACAAGATATATTTGCAACTAAACAGAAACTGAATCCTGAAAACGGCGTAGACAATAGGTGAGATTTAAGTGTGATAGACACAGAAACTGCACGGTTGTGGGTCTAATGCGTAACATAAAATAAAAATTTCAGTATTCACTTTCTGCTTAGTTGCAAATGTTTAATAAGTTTGTTCTACATCATTATATCATGCTTTCATGAAATTGTGTAAAAATCGTTGAGGAAGACAATTAATTTGCATAAAAAGTAAAACAGACGACGGTTTTTCCATGGTGGCGTGGCGCATTTATGGGGCAAAAAAGATTGGTCTGTAGACCCAAATTAGGTGTACCTAGAAAACTCGTCTTCTCATCTTTTGATGAGCAAATAAACCCAGTTTGGAAGTTTGGGCAGAAGTGTCTGGTTTTGGGATGGAGTGTCGCAAGGAATCATATGTTTTTTAAAAATGGCTGCTTCAGGGTTGAGATTGGACCGATTGCCGAAATTTATTGAAATATTATGTTCTTTCATTTTGTATATTGTCAAAGACGTTATAATTATTGTTACCGGGGATTTACCCCCTGTGTTACTAGAACTTGTTATTTATTGAGACCTAATTGTAGGTATTTATGAAATTGTTGGCGCTAGTTATTCAGACGATATGTACAGCCGTTGAAATCCCTTGGGGGGGGGGTAAGAAGTGTTATCAGTTTGGTTTGATACTTTAGACTTTGGGTTTATAGGGGCTTCCAATAAGCTATTTGCGAGTTAGATTTGAATGATGTTTTGGTATAGTGCCTTGTTCTGTCACAAGTTTCTCTTTTGATAAGGTAGGGTACACATTCAAAGGTTGGTAACATGCGTCCAATGTCTGAATCAAAGTACAGCATTTGTACGCTCGGCAAATCCGCAGTTTCTGGTGTGCGTTTACTCTCTTTGAATCAATATAAGGTACAGCATTGGAAAAGTTGGCGAAAAAAGGCTGCTGGTAATATGCTTCCTATATCTGAATCAAAGTACAGCATTTGTAAGCTCGACAAATCTGCAGTTTCTGGTGTGCATTTACTCTCTTTGAATCAATATAAAGTACAGCATTTGTGATGTAGGTATTTCAGTTGTAGTGGCTTCCTTCTATATTGGATTCGATGAGACCATTGTCCACTTTTTTCAAAAAAAGTACTAAAAAAAAGTTGTGATTAAACAATTCTTCAGATGCACAAATATGTTTTGATTTTGAAATTCAAGAAATGTGATGTAATATATATTTTAGTATCTATGGACTTGATGCTGGTGCTTTTCCTTCTGATGCCCTTTGTGGTTCCATTGTTTATATCCCATTGTTTCAAACTGAGCTATGCACAATTATTACAAAAGGATGCGGGAGTATTCAAGTTTTTCAGTTCGTTTTCATTTTGTTTATGAATACATAGTTTGTTTTGCTAAATTATGCAAAGAGTATCAAAAGGTTATCGTCGGTGCATTCTGATTTCTAAACTGATGCCTATTTCTTTTCTAGGAACCAAGCAGCGAAGTAGTTCAGTGCTGTGTGTTTTTTGAATAATTCACCATGAATATTTGGACTTGAATTTTGACCTAATCTTCAAAGGGCGACTTTTGAGACGCTGACGGCAGCAGACACAACGGTCCTTTTTGACAGTTCTAAGCATAAAGCAAGGACAGAAATCTGAGCATGCGCGCACATGCTCACTATTGCACGTGAGGTTCTGAGCATGCGTACAACTAGTGAGAACCGTGAAAAAAGACGGTCCAAAAGTCTCCCATTACATCAAACACAATCTTTCGATCCACATGTTTGTTGGCCGTTGTCCCCTGTGATGTGTTATGGGCTTGACTTGATTAGCAAGTACGTTATTTTGTAGTCCTTTTCCTAGTTACGATACATTGATTTCTACTGGGTGTATCGGAGCCATTTTTCAAAATCATGGCTGACGCTTTGGCACTGGCTTAGGCTCCAGCTTAGGCTCCGTCCGTCTGTTTGAAGTCGGTTCCAAAAGTGTACTTTTTTCCAAAATTACTGACAGACCTTTATTCGGTGCTAAGCTGAAACCATGGTCTTGAAAAGGCCCATGTCTATTTATACATGCATTTCAGTGTAGTCTAATGGACAATATTTCTTAAAGATGCTAAGCAGAAAACAGCCCTTAGGAATTTTGTCTGCTCAGCAAGAATTTGCACGGGACCAGTCACAACAAATACATATTACATGGTGTTTTGGCTGGTAACCCAAAGAAAATACTTGTTTCTGTGCTTCACAGAGTCTGGTGCTTTAGCAGTGTTATGAAGTTGTGCCCTGGGTAGTAAACCAAACTAAACTAAACCAATTAAGAATTTGATGCACATGTACTCAGTCGTTCAGGGAAAATGGGCCAGGCAGCTCTTCTTATTTTAAACCAAAAAGTCATGAAATGTTTGTGTGTTGATGTTATAATTGCAATTTGGATAATGAATTATATGTGGTTTTACCCTTACACCTGTGTGTGACAAGGCACTGTGTACTCGATGTTTTCCGAGTCCAACAGGAAACAAAGCGGGCAGTACTCGGGTGGGATTCGAACCCATGATCCCCGTATATATAACAGATTCCTTAACCATTACACCACTGAGCGTGCCCAGAGACGGTTCAAATCCTGTAATAGACCTTTCTATTAATGGCAAACAAACTGCGCTGGATGGCATGGACGGCCAAATGTTGGCAAAACATTCAATCGTGTTGACAGACAGTGTGACCAAGTTCAACATTTTTGCAAACTTTCTATTTAAAGTAAATTCATCCCAATATTGGTTGGTTTGCTTAAAACAAATTCAACACTATTTTTTTAGTATTTGTGTAACATTTTTAGAAACTGTGATTATCTGTTTTTTCTTTGCACTGATGGCTCCCTGTAGTTTTCTCCGACATTGGTTGGCAAAAACTCAGGCTGTGACGTTGCAAATGAAAGGTCCATTAGCAGGTACTACAACAATTCAATACAAGTAATAATTGCATCAGAAAGAAGAATATTTGGCTTTACACTACACTGATAACCTACACTCAGTTCTTTCACAGTCCTGCAGACAAAATGTACAAGCTACTCATGTGGGATTCGAACCCACATCCCCTGCATTCCAGAGCAGGTGTTTAAGCACTAGCCCACTGAGCATGCCCAGTGATAAAAGGCCAGTTTGAATCCCGTAATGACCCTTGGGTACCGCTAACCATGAAATTGGTGTAATAAACGAGTATACAGTGCTTATCACACATCAATGTCAAGCCACAACCAAAATACTATTTGTACTGTATCTGAGATAATCTTGGTTTGAAGTGAAAAAATTGTAAACATTTATTTCGAGCCGTATTGGCTAGAAATGGCCAAAGTTTGTTCTGTAGATAAAGTACTACATTTGCTATTAAGTATTTATAATACAAAAAAAATCAACCTGATAGTGTTAGGTAGATATTTATAAAGAAAAAACAAACCTATATTCTTTCATGTATAGAGTAACTTCATACTTTCATACCGTTTGTAGCTTTTGTATTTAACGATTATGGACAAACAATTTTTGTACATTATAATTTTTTTCATTTTTGAGTTATTAAAGAGGAAGTTTCGCATGATGTTCTGTTTGTCTTTTGTGTTTCATTGTAAGTGTGAACAATACAATAAATTAGTTGCATAGATTTGTAAAAATCAAATGAAAACATGCATCAACAATGAGGAAGCAGAAAAACACAACAAAAAGGAGAATAATTATTCATCAGAAAGTAAATGTTTATTCACAGTTTGACTTAAGTAAACATATGTCATCAAAATATCTTCCCAGTGGGCAACATTTCCCGTAGAAGGCAAGGTACAATGTTGGTAAAAACCCTGATTACTAAATGACCGATTTAAAACTAAAGCTCAATTATGGTTTATTTACAAAACGGTTATATAATACAGACTTGATGTTCTTTCTATTCAATCCGATTTCAATATTTAGTTTTTTGGTTTTTTTTTTGCCCTGAGAAAATCTGTGAAATTGTTATTAAACAACCTGAAAAGCATATTGACCCAAGTCACCTGACGTCATCGTCAGAACAGACAACTTCTCAAATTTTGTCACTAACTACATGTAGACCAGCATGCAACTCATTCCACGGCTACGACATAAAACGTACTTGCAAAGTTGCCCATAATCTTGGTTACGCAATTTTGGTAGTCAATGTCCCTCTGTGGCATACGGAGCGGTGCAAATTTTAGGCGACATGCTGTTTACATGGTTACCCGTAATAGACTGATTGCGCGACCAATGTTTACATGTCATCACATGACCTGTAGTAGGTACTACGTCATCTGAGCTGATGGCTACGTGCAAATACATGCTGTGACAGACAGAGTCACACCAACAGTCGGCTTTTGGTAATAATAACACAGCTACAATTCTTTTTATTGAAGTTGTATGTTGTAACATTGATTTTAATCCTATTACTGTTTCATAAACTACAAGTATTCTGCTACAAAGGAGGTTTATTTTGAGTTATACACTACTGCCGTCGGACGACGGTGTAGCAACCCGCATGTGATTTTGTTTGTAATGTAAACTACTGTAAAAAAAAAAAAAAAAAGGGGGGGGGGGGTGTGCGGAAAGTAAAGAACGTTGTAACATTTATACCTAGCCTTGCTGAATT
This sequence comes from Marthasterias glacialis, assembly GCA_911728455.2. Lineage (NCBI taxonomy): Eukaryota > Metazoa > Echinodermata > Asteroidea > Forcipulatida > Asteriidae > Marthasterias > Marthasterias glacialis. The sequence goes on from OU452225.1 coordinate 19,029,932, forward strand.
TCAAATAGACACAGTTTTGGAAAGCCTCCTCTCTGAATGATTTAGGCTTCAAAACTGTTACATACTTGTGTTGAAAGAACGTCTGACATACGTCTGGCCCAAACGTTCCGTCAGGCAACTTTTGGAATTGTCCTTACTGGCTTTATTCAGCCACTCAAGGTCTCTTGTACAAACTCTGGAACATTTTTCACAGATTTCGAGGAAAAAAAGCCTCGGACGAATAAACAAATGCAACAATCATCATGAACTGTACTGCACTTTCCTATGGAGGACGTCGTGTTTGTTTACATTTAATACCCACTACAGATCATGTGACGTGGGTCGCACAATCGGTCTATTGACTACCAAAATGCTGAGTGTGGGACAATCGCTGCATGCGACGTGAGTGCAAGGGGTCAATGCAAAAAGCTTATCATAACAACCACACACTCACATTTGCTGTTATACACTGAAATGTATAACAGCAAATTACCTTTTTGTACTTTATTGTTGATCTGACATCGAGTGTATGAAATAAATGTCATATTGAATTGAATTGAACACCATTTTAAGGTGAGCCCTTACACCCAACAATATTTCATACTTTTTCTCACAGGACAACAGATAATATTGACAACAGATTACAGAATTTCTTTTGAAGTTGGTAGAGCACTGTGCCCAAATTCACCGAAGAAAGCATCACTTAACAAATTTTCTGCTGAAGAAAAATGGGAACAAGTCACAGACAGTGTATATGGCATGATGTTTTGGCTGGTAACCTTTTTTATGGTCTTCAATCAAAATTGGTTTGCACTCAGTTTTTGTGCTTAAAGCACCTCTACAAGTTTACTGTTTGGTTTCTGAAAAAAAAAATCTACTTTAAGTGATTTTGATTTAACATAAGTGTGATGTAAAGAAGAAATAAACGACAAAGCCGCTGATGAATCAAGCGACTTTGACTCCAACTATGGCTGCTGCAGAATAGGACTTTTTAGTCATCTGGTTGTAGTGTTGTGGAGCCCCTTTCAACCTGCTAGGACCCTGTGCCCACTGAACTGGCGCAGATGCCTCTAGGGCGTTGGTTTCACCACATACTTATTCATTTTCCGATGTTCACTGATTTCCCAAGGTAAGAAACCTTTTTAAATAAATCTGTTGAACCAGAATTTAGTCTTCTTTCAGAGTGAAACATAACAGTAGCCACTGCCGAAGTAATCAATCTCGACACAGCCTAAGATTGGCACTTTTGGGCCCCGACATCAAAACTGAAAATGTGTGATTCATTTCAATGCTTAAAATTCTATTCATTCCCGAAAAATTTCAGCGAAGAAAAAAAGTTGGTGATATTTTGAACGTTCCCTTTACGAAATTGATTGGTGTTTAACAGGCATGCAACTTGGACTTTTGTACTGTGTTTTCCAGTTTTCAATGGCATGAGTGAGAGGTGAAAAACAAGGAAATCAGCCGATCCGTTTAAACATGCACAAAAATCAACAATAACAATGCCTTAACATGGTTTTTGTAAAATGAAAGTGTAACCCTGTTATAAAAACAGAATTTCTAAACTCTTTTATCTCAGGAAAGAAAGTGTTTATACTCAAGATTCGACCGAAACAGTAAATAAAATGTTTTAAAAAGCATAACTTAAAAAGCTGGTGAACTATTACAAATAACTCAATAAAAAAAAACAGGTTTTCACAGATTTTAATACAAAGCAGCCTTGACCGTGATTTAGACTTGTTGTAGGGAGAGTAAAGACTGCCTTCTACTGGCCAGAAATGAGCAGCATTGCACCCCTCTATTAGTATGTCCTGGAACAAAACAAGTTCATTCTTTTTGCCCTACACTGATGACAAAGAACTATTCCAAGTTCTGTGTGGGTTTTAGGTGATGGTAACAAAAATATACAGCATAAGGTCATAGGTCAGAGGTTACAACTTATTGGGTTAAAGGGGACAGCTGTCCACAAGGAAAAACTTGAAGCAAGTTCAACATCTGACTTGAGAGAGATTCTCGTTTGAGTTATGGCTCAAAAGGCTGGAGTTACAACGAGGGTCAATATGGATTCTTCAGTTTGCTGCTCAACAGCAAAGATTCTCAACATTCAAAATATCTTGAAGATGGTTAAGGAGTTATATTCCTGTAGGTCAAAGGTCATGGTGTGCTAAAAGTCTAAGATCACAAGATGCTAGTTCACCATGACATCTGCAGACTGCTGTTTACAGATAAAGACTGGCAGCAAATACAATATCTCTCTTGATCTTCACAATACCTGAAACAAAGCAAACAAACAATTTCAATAAATAAAACACTTTGCGGGAGACAACTAAAATATTTTGTGAGACGTGGCGGCTCTGAGACCAAGGACAGGCAGAAGAAGAAGAGGAAGACGAAAAAGGAGATGGAGAGATGAAATCACCACATATATGAACACAACATCATGGGAGTGGAATGACAAATGTCGCGGCTGAGCGGTCTAGTGCACTGGACTCAAGCTCTGGTGTTTCTGATCACCAGAGTGTGGGTTCGAGTCCTGGTCTTGACATTTGTGTCCTCAAGCAAGACACTTAACCATTATTGCTTTGACCTCCGCATGAAAAAGAGCCCAGTGCACTTTGATAAGAGAAGGGGTTTACCCAGGTGTTTTCTGGCATGGCTGGCAGCAGATTGTACCGCAGTACTCTATAAAATTCTACAAGGTGCTACATAAAATAGGTCTCATATTCATAGCTCCACGTACTTGTCATAAAAACGATGCCAGTATCAGCGCCGTTAGGGCCCATCTGTGGCGAACACCAGCACTTTATAAATGTTCATCATAACCAATATCACTAAGTGATAGAAGAGAAAGGAAATTGCCGGAGGAGGGCTTCATCCAACAAAGGAATGAATACAGCATGATGATGATGATGAGGATGATGACAATAAGGAGGATGACGATGAGGAGGAGGAGGAGATGGAGGAGCAGGAAGAGGAGGAGGATGTTTCTGAGAAAATCAAGACACAGTCTAGACATTTCAGACAGTGTACTCTACTCATGATCGTTCTCCTGCAGACGAGTAGAGCACACGGTTTAAGACATCAAGACTATTTTCTCGACTCCAGTTCTATTCATTATTTTTTTTTACTTTAGTTTTTGTTATGTTAGTCACCCATCACATGGCACAAGGCCATTCTAGGTGAGGGCTGTAAGGAAAAGAGAAAGAAAGCAGAAAAGTTAGGGCAGAAGAAAACTGTTTACATTCTGCTAAAATTGAGAAAGATTATAGCCCACGGGGAAACGGGATACAGGCAAAGAGTTCCACAGTGGAGCAGTGTGTGGGAAAAACTTGTCTCAACCACCACTTCTCACAAAAGAGAGAATAATTATCAAATCTTCAAAAGCAAGTTTCTGCTAACCCAAAAGGATTTTTGCTTAGCGTTTTGAAATGAATCGCTTACCTCCAGCAAACTTGTTTTCCAATTCTGTATTTCCGATGGCTTTGGCTGCGTGGCACATTTCTCTCATCAGCTCCTCTAGTCTCCTCATGCAGCGGATTATACTTCCTGTCAAGTCACATCAATACAAAATCAACAGTTAGTGACAAGTGGAGGAGTCAGGTAACTTCTCGAAAGAAGACTAGTTTTAAACATTAGGCCTGATTTGTTATTTACTTTCTTGTTGGTAAGTTTGATATCACTCCACAGTGAGCCACGACCTCTTCACGTGACAAGTGGAGGAATCAGGTAACTTCTTGAAAGAAGACTAGTTTAAAACATTAGGCCTGATCTGTTATTTACTTTCTTGTTGGTAAGTTTGATATCACTCCACAGTGAGCCACGTGATACACAAAATGGCTGATACACAAAATGAGAAAAAACACACAAAGACACATCACATAAAACTATTTTTTTTTAAATGAAGATAGTATGAACAAACAGATATAAAGAGAAACAACATAATTTAAAATGCTACAAAATTAAAATGCTACAAATCTCTCCGCAGAACATGTTACAAACTTGCATCCAATTTCAAAACAACAATATTCAATCAAACAAACAACAAAGTAAAGTCAAGTGTCTCGCTCAAAGTGTCATGACTGGCCAGGCCGGGATTTAAACCCAAATTCTGTAAACTACAATACGTAAGTTCAGCGGACTAGACCAGGCGATGTTTGAAGCTTTGCATGGTAAGGGTAATAATAATAATAATAATAATAATAATTTGATTTATTAAGCGTCTCAAGCTAAACCAACCGCGAGGCGCTTAACAGCAGTAAAAATACGAAACCTTGTTAAGAAAGACATTTAGAATTAGTTAAAAATAAGCACATTACATATCAAAATAAGACTATAGAAATTGTTTAAAATACATAAAATGACACAAAATGCATTTAAACAGGCATTAAGCCTTAATGGTAAAAGTGGTTAAAATCAGTAGGAGATAAAAATAGGACCAAGATACAAAGCCAGCAGATAATACTATTCAGCCCGGATCAAGAATTATATACATGTAAAACATCATAGATGTGAGTACAGTTAAAAAACATTGCAAAAGGTACAACATATTGGGCAATGTATACATGTATGAACAGGCAAGTTTAGGAGAGAAACAGGAATGTTTTCAAAGCTCTCTTAAAGGATACTAAGAATATAACTATAACCAGTAAATCTTGCGGGGATATCCGTGTAAAAAATCTCTTTTAAGGAGTGTTGGCTAGGTGAAAAGCCATTGGTCTGGTCTCAACATTTCCAACAGTACTGCTCGTCTCCTGAGGACACTGTTTGAAATGTCAAGACTAAACCAACGGCTCCAATCAAGGCCAACACTCCTCCTAAAAGAAGAGATTTTCACATGGCTGTATCCGCAAGAACTACTAGCAACAGTTACTTCTTAACAATAAGATCAAATGCTATCATTATTAGAATTTTAAATTGTACATTACATTGCAATATTTACGACAATGTCTTATGCTGTTCAAGCACATCCTGGTTTGGCTCTTACCTTCAAACACGTCGGTCATCTTGCATATTTCAGCGAACGTTGAACCGTTCGCCCAGGCAAAGACTACATCCATCATTTGAGGTCTGAAGGACTCCACGTAGTCCTCTTCCTCTACAGCCAACTTTGCCTCTACGCTCACCTTGGCGATCCGGCGAGCAGAATCCTAAGAAGAGTTCAAGAAATGTAAAAGAGAAGATTTTAAACAACCTCAAACAAAGATATTGACTAATAGGGAGACTGCCAACATTAGGGCTGGATAGCTCAGTTGGTAGAGCGTCGGTACGTTAGGCTGGGGGTCCCAGGTTCAAATCCTACTCCAGTCAAATTTTCTTTGTTCACCCGAAAATTGAGATTAAACAATTTCTATAAAGTATCTGTCTACAGCATCTCAAAGCACTCATTATTAACAACAGGTATACAGAGCTATGTTTGAATTATCAGACCCATTTATGTAGAACCTTGTGATGGTTTACAAGGTGCTGCGGCACAATCGGCAGCTAAACATGCCAGAAAAGCACTGCAGCAAACCCCTTCTCTTAACGATAAATGAACTGGGTTCTTTCACGTGCACACAAAACAAATGGAACCAATGGCTTTACATCCATCCATACAATGAAGCAATTATAGTTTCTGGGTTTTTTCACGTGCATACAAAACCAATAGAACCTTGTCTAGAAGTGTCTTGCCCAAGAACACAAGTGCAATAGACTGTGTAAGTCTCGCGCGTATTCGAACATTAGGGTCCGTCAAAGCGCGTGATCTTGTTTCCTTCACGTGTTACAGCAATGTGTGTGGGACCAAAATGGTCCCAAAGACGTTCGAATATGCGCGAGACTTGCACAGTCTATAACCTGGACCCACACCTGCACTCTGTCAATACCAGAACTTGAGTCCGGTGCACTAGACCTCTCAACCACGACACTTAAAATAATTGGCCTTAAGTTTCAAATATAAAAGGTTCTTCATTAAAGGCAAAATGGACGTTGTACGATCTTATACACATTCTTGAAAACAAAAGTGAAAATGATTTAGTACAGTTTAAAACGAAGACACATGGGTAAGACAGGGAAAGTTGGGTTGTATTCGGGTCCTTGGACTAGGCATTATTTGTATATTTTAGTTAATTATTTACATCTTTTTGGTAAAGTAACCTAGAGATTCTCGAAAGATACCAGAAGATACAATTTGAAAATTTACAATAAAATTTGAGAGGGTTAAGTTGCAAGAAGAAAAGAAATTTGCAAAAACAGCTGGAAAAGCAGTGAACAATCGAATGATGAAACTAAAAACCATTTAGTATCATATCTCCTTACCTGCATTTGTCTGAGAGGACCTGACAGCTGCTCTGATAGCCTGGGCGTGTTCTTAGATTTCTCCTCAAACACAAAACAGCTGAGTAGTGCAACAATCTGCTCTGGTTTCAGGCTATTGAAGACGCCGTTGAAGATGAGCTCTGTGAGAAGCAACTCATCCCCACTACAAAGATGACGCAGAAAGAATTTAGGATTAGTTTGAGGAAAACTAGATCAACTTAATATGAAGGGGGTTGTGAGTAGAGGCATGGAAAGAATAATAATAGTAATAGTTCATTTTCAATATAGCATCTTACATTAAAAATCTCAAAACGCTGTACACAACAAATATTAATTGATTACATTACAATCCCATGAAAATCACATTTAAATCTCAAAACGCGATACACAGTATTACTTAATTACATTAAAACACATTAAAATCCAATAGACCGTTCCAGCCTGTCAATCAAACTGCGCGCATTGACCAATTGGATCACACCTTTTGGCCATGTGACCTCGGTCAAACTCGGTCACACGTGCAGCGTAAACGTACACAAACTAAGGTGTGTGGGCGGGGCTTGTTGCCAAAGCCGGAACGGTTTATAAAAGTCACATCAAGACCCTAAACAAAAATCACAAAAAAGATTAGCAGTTAACACTTCATTGATTAATAAACAATAGGATTTACAGCAAATGGCACATCCCAACTCATATTTATCTCAACACTTCCCATCCCAATCTTTTCCTGAACATGTCTCTATTAATATTCTTTTGAAGTCTAACACTGTAGCGCAACTAAACTCAAACTACCCAGCCCACCCTAGAACTGCCTTGAGCCCACCTTAACCCAAGCCCTGTCCAACCCACCAACGAGCAAGCCAGCACCCAGCAAACCATTCCCACACCCAATTTCACAAGCAACCGATCCTCTCATACCAACCATCTACCATGGTGGCACCATCCAGGTCTCTCTCTGACCTCCACCCTACTCCAAACTACAAAACCAAGCCCAACCTACCCCAACTTACCCCTCCCAACCCAACCCCATCTCCCCATCCCACCCATCGGATCCTCACCCACACCCAGTCCTACCTGCTAATTTCACAAGCTACCCGTCCTTTCATCTCGATGACATCTGCCACTGTAGCATACCCTAGTCTCCGTATAACTCTCTTCCTACACTTCAATTCCTCCAGCTGGATAACTGTCTTAGCTCGTTTCAATTCTCGCTTAGCAGCCTTCACCTCTGTAGCAATCTGTCAAGAAAAAAATGAATAAATAAAATCACAACCAATGTGGAAAGAATTCCACCCAAGATTGAAATGGAACAGCTTTGCGTTACTTTTTACTCATCTTTCATAGTAATCAAATTAATAAGTGAAGGAAGTTATGTTACACTGCTGAATAAATCACAAAATTCTTAAAGCCCCAGCTCAACATTGTTAAGAAGAAAAACATAAATGTTCACAGATTTACATATACCTTACATGGTATAAAGATAATGATGGTAGAAAACTTTCCTTGAATTATTTCTGCCTGCAGTGTTATCGTTTTTAAATAATAAATCAAATAAGATCCAAAATTAGTTTTCGTCTCAGTGAAACGAACACTCTGCCTTAAGGGAATGCATACCAAAATGCTGAAAGGATTTTTTTTATCTTTTTCTTGCAAACCATACATTGAAATGAGCCGACATTTTCACAGGTTGGTTATATTACAAACATCTTGATTTGTGCAAAGAATGGAAGCATTTACAGTCAGTTTACCAATGTTGACCTGGGGCTTTAAAGCAAAATTGTAAAAAAAAAACTACAGCACTTTTTGTTAATAGATGTTAACTTTTGCATCAGGTATAAAGAATATTACTTGTAATTTTTACCCATACACCAATGTGTGTTAAGCACTGTATACTCAGTACTTTCCCTGTAAAAAAAACACAGGTGTTTTCCTCGGGTGGGGTTTGAGCCAGCGACGATTTTTCAATTAAATATTTGTAACCATTCTTTACTCTTTCAGTGTGTATTGACTCTGATGTCTTTGTGATTCAGTACCCTTCTGCCTCCAAAGTTTTTTTTTTCAACCTTTAATATTTTGGTGAGTGGAACAAATGCTTGTTTACAAACACTAAGCCAATACCTTTGCTTTCTCTTCATACAGACTGTATAAACGTGACAGTTCTGGACTCTTGTGCAGCGGATGGCTGTACATTCTCTCCTCAAAGGCCTCAACTTTCTGCAAAAAAATGTAAATCAAGAATAGTGAAATCAGTAAGAGTTCAGCTTTTTTATTATTTAATGGAAGTCGCCAGACACACAAGGCCAGTAAGCCACTCGAGGTGTGGGCTACAAATCAACTGTTTTTTTTCCAGGGGCCGTTGCCACCTACTCCTGGGGCTGAAACAGGGTTACCCCCTTTACAGTCTGTAAGGATGTAGGCTTGGGTATCATCCATCAGAAGCCTGGCTGGTAGAGCAGAAGGCTCTACCTCCCCAACTTTTACGAAGCAATTATGGTTAAGTGCCTTGCTCAAGGACTCAAGTGTCATGACCGGGACTTGAACCCACACTCTGATGACTCAGCCACCAGAGCTTGAGTCCGACGCACTAACCACTCGGCCACGACACGCCACAATACAATGAGTTGGTTCTTATTAAGCTCAAGAACATTTGGAAACATTTAACGTTTTCAGTGACTAACCAGTGGGACCAGTCATCTTGTCTTTGCGCTAGTCCCGTCAGCTTTTTCACTGGTCCAAATTTCATATTAAATAGGGATGTTTTTCAACACTGAACTGACCAGCTGGACCACTTGGAGAGAATTTTGACTGGTTCTCAAGTGTTTTAACCAGCAATTTAGCCAGCAGACCACTGTTGATGGGAAAATGATGTAAAACGATGAAGGGGAGGGGTTGATGGATATGCAGCTTTTCCCAGGACTTTGTGGAATTTAACTGTAAATGATTTTGTTTCGTGATATAAAAAGATAAACACAGAATTCACCCACACTGCACTATTGAAATTGCTATAGTAGAGAAATCAATAGGCCTTATTTTTGACTGCAAGAGGGCGCCCTTTGGGGTAGATTGGGGGTCAAACCATAGAAATAGTGTGGTAAACCAGATGCAATTAGACTTCTAATAAAGCAGTTAATATACAACTTTTGAGGTTTTTTTTATTGACAGTTTTACAATGTAATCAGTGTAAGATAGTTGTTTGGAGAATTTGTATTTTAAATGTTTGAAATATTTGTGTACTTTAAAAATGTATTGCCCCCTCTTGCTGTCAAAATACGGCCTATTATGTAATGACAAACTGAGCAGTTCGGCATTGTATTGTGATATTAAAACATCTTTGTAACATTGCCTAAAAATGAATCATCGAAGGAAAAATCTCGATGCAGGGCAGGCATGGGGGGTAAAATGAGAAATGTCTACCCTACCTCAATTACCCTCTTCAAGACTCCATCCTTGATGCCCATGTCTTCGATTGGATCCAACAAGGGAAGACTATCTGGAAATCTTCTCTGTACCTCCTGTGAATAAAAAAAAAGTCAAAAGGAATTTCTTTAACTCCTCAGATGAAAATGTTTTTCCTAAATTCAAATCTTGTTGGAGACAAGTGTTTGATTCTACTGGTTGTTCTGACAAAGTCTTTCTGGTAGTAAAGTATCTGGGAAAAGACTAAGAAACAGCAATGTTACTTCATTTTAGAAATGGTAGACAGCGATAAGGTAACACAGTTTTAACATAAAAAGTAGTTAATTCTGGATATGACCTTTTATATTGTTTTATCTTTATTCTAAATCTTTCTGGCACTGAATGCAAGGGAACCCTCAAAAGTGACTTGCACTGTGACCCGTAGGCCTGAAGATACCCGTGTTGAGAAGATGTTGAAAAAATGTCAGTTTTAGATCAAACCTATGCAATCAGGTAGGGACTGAAAATCCAATCTACATGCAATGCTCCCGTTCGAGGCGGGATTTGAACGTAAAAGACAGTGCAAAATATCACTCATTTTTTAAGTCAAAAAGAGCAAGGTTGACTGTTGAAAGAAAACTGGTTACTACACAATGTTTCTACTACAATCTATTGCTCCCTGGTACCCTCAACTCACCTGAATTGATTTGCCGACACTCTGTCTGTTGTCTATCGATCGGAGATCTTTGGGTAAGTACAACCTGACGCTGCTGAGATGTGTGATTAGGTTTAACAGAACCGGAACAACCTTTTCATAAGAAGCAGACAGGAATTTTGTTACAGTTTAAATTTCAGAAATATGTTCTCGCACTTTGAACAGGGGTGACAGTCAATGCTGACAAAAAGTCTGAAACTAAGATCCAAATTTCTGAAGGTATGTTGAAATGACGGCATTTCTGCCTTCCTGTAATCCCTGGCATTAGAGATTTCAAGCTTTTGGGAACAGTATCCTCAGAGTTAGTGCAGTAGATCAAACAGCAGGATTTGTTCATATCTTAAGAAAATAACGGCTACTTTTTTGCACAAGGCAGACATTAAAAAAGTCTGAATGCAGATTAAAGGCAGAAATTTCTCATTCCTGAAATGTATAGAAAGGTATTTTTCAATAAAATCACTTTGCTATCTTGTCATGCTTTCACTCAACTATCCGACATTTCACAAAACAAAATTAAGCTGAGGCTGGTGAAACGTATGAACACATACAACGTATGAACACATAAAAAAATATCATAAACAGTTTCTTTATAGAGCTCATTATCTATGCAGGTCAAAGGTAGTCATTCAATTCAATGAATTATTCAAAAAAATTTATGACTAGACAATGCCTTTAGGCCTTAAAAAGATAAATATGTATTGAGTCTGAAACTCATGAATAACTCCTCGGCCCACTTTCATAGAGCTGCTTAAGCAGAAAATAGTGCTTACAAATTTTCTGCTAAGTAAAAATAAGCAGGATACCAGTCACAGATTGTACATGTGACATGCTATTTTGGCTGATACCCTTATTCTGGTAAGCATCATTTTGTTTGTGCTTAGCTACTTTTTGTGCTTAAAGCAGCTCTATGAAATTGGGCCCTGGTAATATTCTCCAGCAAGTTGACCAATCATTTGAAACTCCTCCTACTGCATGGGTTGTGTAGGATGGCACAACTGAGCACAGAAACTAACTGTGTATAAGTGTGCACTGTGTAGATGCATTCACCAAATAATACATAGGCCTTATTTTTGACTGCAAGAGGGCGCCCTTTGGGGTAGATTTTGGGGACAAACCATAGAAATAGTGTGGTAAACCAGATACATGTTTTATTGACAGTTTCACAATGTAATAATAATAATAATATTGAACATTTATACCGCGCCATGTCTGTCAGAATTGACACTCCTGGCGCATACACAGTATTTATCCTGCAAGGTATTCAGAGTTATGAAGTATGAGACCTGTTCCTTTAGCACCATGTAACGGTTTACAAGGTGCTGTGGCGCAATCTGCTGCCGATCAAACCAGGAACACCGGGGCGAACCCCTTCTCTTTTCGATCAGTGTAAGACATTAGCTTGGAAAATTTGTATTTGTAAAGGGTCTGTATACGTTTGGTAATGACTCTGAAAATTTATGGCAATAATAACTCACTTGGTAAGAAGTACAGCAGCTTTGGATAGTATAAATGCATTTTGAGAAACGTTTCACTTCGAAGTACTGCAGTTATGGAAAAATACATTACTTTTTATCCCCCCAAAATTTGAATCTGAGAAGCGTTATGGCCATAACGCTTCTCAGAATGTGTATTCCAATGACGGATACTTCTTCTGCGTGAACACAACCGCTCCAGATTTTTGGTGATATCTCAAAAACGCTGCCACCGTTTGAACTGAAATTTACACAGGTTAGTTTTATGGCATATATCTACAATTACATAGCATTAAGGCAAATGTACGGTTCCAAAAACCAAAGGTATACTTTGCCTTTAATGCTTTGAAATATTGTTGTGCCATCAAAATGGAATTAGTATTGTGCCCTCTTGCTGTCAAAAATACGGTCTATTGCAGGCTGACATAATCTATCTATCATTCACAACCACAGTAGATAATAATACATGGTCTGACTGGGAGGGGGTAGAAAACAAAACTGTCAGCACCCAAATTAAATAAAAAAGAGAAACCCTTAATCTCATATGGGGGGGGGGGGTTTATATAAATCTGATGAACTCACAGCCATTTCTCCTCTCTCTCCTTGTGTGGGTGGTTTGGCAGAATCCGTCACAGAATTCTTGACGCTCTCTTTGGAGCAATTCAACAGAATCTCAGCGATGTAGAGAGGCGAGTCGTCTTTTGGGCTGCTCATCTTCTGATTGGCCTTCTTCCGGAAGTTGATGACGACACCCCAGCCAAAATCATCATCTTCGTTCTTGACCTGGTTTTTATCAAATAAATGGTACAAAGGTTTGGATTATTGTGAAATCTTTCTGGTAATGAAACCAAGGGACCCTCAAAAGTGACTAGCACTGTGACCCGTAGGCAGGAAGATACCTGTGTAGAGAAGATGATGAAGAAATGTCACTTTCAGATGTGGGAGAGAAAACCCCAAATAGGGAAAACCCACGCAATCAGGTAGGGAATGAAAATCCAATCCACATGCAAGGCTCCAGTCCGGGATTCGAACTGGGGTCCACAGAGGTGAAAGGCAGGGAAAGAAACCACTGAGCCAACCTGATGGACTAAGATGAGAAAAAATCTTTTAGAGATATTACTGAAAGCTAAAGAAGTTTGTGGAACTTTCGAGACATTTAGAAAGAAACCAATATTTTCTGATAAGACCTTGAGTCTTTGCAAGACACACATGAAAGGTAAGTTCAGAAACTATGTTGTTCTTACATAAATCATCAAAGACAAAAAGTTCAATGCATTTCCTATGGGCTTCAGTCAATCAATAGAGCCAAATTGTGTGAAGTGGGCGTGGCTTACAGTGGAACTACGTCACACTTACAAACAGGATATTGCAGCCACATGGATTAATTACCCTACAAGGTATATATGATTGGCTGTAAACAATGACATCACCCAGACATGAATATTCATTACCTTCACGAGTCTACCGGGCTGTAAGAAGGGCAAGCAGTATTTGGGTTTGGTGATGAAGGCTTGAATTTCTCGGCCGAGCTTGTTGAGCTGTTGTCTGATCTTGTAGTAGGCCTCCACGCTCTCCTCCTGTGGGATGTCCATCTTGTTGTACTCGTCTTCAAGTCGTTTCAACTCTGCATGACAGGAATTGAGATTTCATGTTGAGACTCATGACTCAACGACTAGAGATTTGAGATTCAAGAATCACAACAGAAGCATCGGGAAAAACACTCATGCCTCAAGACAAAAGACTGAATACCCAGACTTTGGAAGTTAGAATTTAATACACTATAAAAACAGTACTTAGAACACAAGACTGGGGTCGATTTCACAAAGCACCAAGATTCATCTGAAAATGAGTTGTCAGTATTACCATAGTGATTTGTATTGTGACGTCACACTTTGCTTAGCAATTAAGATTGATTTGCACTTAAGATCAATCTTAGCTCTTCGTGAAATCGGGCCCTGGAGACTCAAAACATAAAAGTAAACACTCAAAACTTGAGATTCAAGACTCGGCCCTTTGAGTCTTTGGACTCCAACACCCGATATTCACCACTCAAGACTCAATCCTCATGAGTGAAGTGAAACATGATTTTATACTCACTGTCGAAGAGCTCTGGTATGACAGCATAGTTCTGGAATTGGTAAAATGACTTCTCAAGCATGTACTCTGGATTAATGCCTTCCACCCTGAGAAGGTTCAGCACCATGTTGTATGTCAGATGGAATGCACTATTCAAAGGATCTGGAAGACCCTGAGGAAGGAAGATTCAGACAAAAAAGTATGATTTAAAACTTGCATTTCAATGCTCATTCTTCTGACTGTCCGATAGTTCAGAATAATCCACTGTGGTTTGAATGTTAGATAAACTATGCCAGTCTGCATTATGATATCATGTGGTGAATGCATCTACACAGTACACAGTCAACCCTCCTACTGTCTGACCCTTCAATACTATCCACTGTGGTTTGAATGTTAGATACACTATGCCAGCCTGCATTATGATATCATGTGGTGAATGCATCTACACAGTGCACAGTCAACCCTCCTACTGTCTGACCATCCAATATCATCCTATGTGATTTTGATCGATATCATATGTTACAATATCATATGTTACAATATGGTTATATCTTGTTGTTGGAATTTTTTTAGAACCAGAGAGGTTCTGAAAGAATAATGTGAGAAAAGGTGAAACTAAATCCTGGTCATACCTGAAGGATGGTCTTCCCTACTCCTGGACTCATCTTCTCATCTATCATTAAGATGACGATGCCTTTGTCATCCAGGCCACGCCTACCGGCACGCCCACTCATCTGAATGTACTCACCGGATGAAAGCTGTAGAACACCAAAACACAATATCATGTAGAGGTCGACCATTGGTAATTCTATTAATGCACAAGCCCACAAAATCATTAAATGGGCGAGGTTTTCCCATTACAGGATCAGATCCCATGCACACAGAAGTATAAGAAACCATTCGATATGTGTACTTGGAGTGACATTCAAACCGAGGACTTATAACAAAAGGGACAAAAGGTCCATGATTGCTGTCACAAAGGAAAACAATGGGTTCCATGTTGTCAGGACAAACAGAGGAGGCCATCACACACTTGTGTGTGTGTGAGTTTGTATACACATTCAAACCGGGGACCTATAACAAAAGGGAACAATATAGTCCCTGATTCGCCAAGTGTCCCCAGTTGCCAAACGTGTACAAAAACATATGGGAGGTGTTGCAAAAAAGTTAGAGTACAAACAAAAGAGGAACAATAGGGTGTCCCCAATTGCAGGTGAATACACACTTGTGTGTGTGGGTAGGCACACATACCCTTGTGGGAACATTTATACAATGGAACAAAGGTCCCCACAACGTTATTCTTTGTCAAACCCTGTCCCAACAAGGTAATTCAATAAAAAAGGGAATAATAGAACAACAATAGGGAGTCCCCACAACTCCGTGTTAAAAAAAACTTGTTTTTTTTTTTGGGTGGGGGAGGGGTTGTCTAGTTACTATGGAAAACACAAATGATGAATCAACCTACCCATCTGAACCCTTTGCCGTCAAACTTGCGAGCGTTGGTGAAGACGACCGTCCGAGCCGGCATGTTGAGTCCCATGGCAAATGTCTCTGTAGCAAACAGCGCCTTGATCAGCCCCTCTCCAAACAGAATCTCAATGGTCTCCTTCAAGATGGGTAAGAGACCGGAGTGATGGATACCAATCCCTCGCTTCAGAAGAGGGAGGACATTTTCCACCTGCAGAACCAAAAACATTCAGTTAAAATTTACAAAGTAAGTTTCCCTTGTGGTTTGATACTTAAGTCGCATCCCCTTAGGGTGATCCCTGTCCTGCTGCTTCCCAGGTTGTATTGTATACTTGGGGTGTTATCTCTGGTTACACGGCAGTTTCAGGTTGAATGGCTTCTGATTGGTACCCCCCAAACAAAGATATTGACAAAATAAGGAGACCACTAACATTAGGGCTGGATAGCTCAGTTGAAAACAATTGCGGACCAGTGAAATGACAAGCTGACTAGTCCTGCTGGCTAGTTACTGAAAAAGTTAAGGGCAAAACCCTGCCCTTGGCCTCCAAGCTCTTGCCCTAAGTCACACCAGGGTGGCTTCCAAACTTGGTAGCCTAAAAGTTGATCCACGCACCTGTGGCAGTTTCTTGTCCTCGTCCGAGAGGCAGTCAATGGCATTATTGAAGACCTCCGTGACCAGTTTCTTCTCCTCCTGGGTGCTGTTGAAGTCCAGCTTGGACATCTGCATCGCGTACGCCTCACACTCCTTCTTGCTGAAGCTGAAGACGATGACCGGCTGGAACATGCGCTCCATGATCATCTTAACAATCTTGAAGATGTTGGACGGACCTGAGGAAGAAGTTTGCATTGGCAAATAGACGGGTGTTACTCAAATTTCTGCATCAACCAATCAGACTTTAAACATAGCCGCCTGCGACCAATCAAATTTGACAAATAGCCTACCAGCAGAAGCTAGTGCATAAGGTTTCAGCCAGATCCTCCAAAACAAATACAAAATTTAAAACTGAGGTCAAAGTACAAGAAACTGAAACTAGACTACAATGCACGATATCTATCAAAATGGTCCCATCAAAGCCGGACATTACTTAAAGGTGACACACTATAATTATTTGAAAATGAAATTAAAAATTTCACAGTAATGGAGATTCAAACAAGTAACAGCATGATCTTAAATCTTTCAAATGAATGGGAGACTTTTGAGATGCTGGCAGCAGCAGACACAACAGTCCTCTTTGACAGTTCTGAGCGTGTGTGCACATGCTCAGTATTGCATGCGTAGTTCTGAGCATGCGTACTACTGGTGAGAACTGTGAAAAAGGACCGTCCAAAAGTCTCCCATTTCTTTGAAATATAAATATAAAGAGGTCACAGTTTTCTACCTTTTGTTCCTCCTTTCCTTCCTTTATTCATTGCATCTCCCTTGGAGGCTTCTCCAGCGTCTCTCAAGACAGACATAGCTGCACTGAAGTTATCTTGGCGAAACTCACCCTAGCCATGAAAAAAACTCAATAATAATAACAATAATAAGGACACAAGTGTCAAGACCAGGACTTGAACCCACACACTCTGCTGATCTGACCACCAGAGCTTGAGTCCAGCATGCTAGACCCCTCTGTCACAACATGCCACTATTAACCAACCATTTTATTCCAAATTCAGAAGGAAATGGTAACAACAATGGTGTGTAAAAACAAAACATAATAAACTTAAAAAGTCTTACATGAGATAGAACAAATCAGTGATTAATGATCACTCGTTATGAATTTTGTTCAAACCTTTTCATCGACGACTAAGTGAAGACCGTCACCGCCGGCAGGGAAGATGTAATGCTGTAGGGGTACCGGTCTGTACTCTGTGTAGACAACATGGCATGGCTACCAGGGGAAAAACAACCAACAATTACATTATGGCCATGAATGAAAATTTGTGTAATAAAAATGATAATAATATGCATTTAGTAGACGCTTTAAAACATTGTATAGAAGCATCTTACGCTATTACTACCCCCTATTCATTGGGCCTTAAGCATTCCTGAAACTATCTCAACTCCTTTGGAGTATGCAGCACCAGTAGCAACACCAGACTGTGTTCTCCATTGATGATAAAATTTGCAAAACAGCAAGAGCAATGAATGAAGTTTTTCAAAAAGTCACATGATATCATATTACAGGCTGGCATAGTGTATCTATAATTCAAAACCACAGTGGATGACATTGAAGGGTCAGACAGTAGGAGGGTTGACTGTGTGATACCACCCTCCCAAAATATTACTTTTTCTATATCCTTCAAATGTACTAATTGCCTTATTCAAATAACAGCTTCAATGTATTGTTTTTCCCATGTAAACATTAGCCCCAAACAAAACTTTTATTTATGTGGCCGCTGCTAGAGGGCGCTGTCCTGGTGTCAATGCACTATTCCAATAAATGCATTGTTTTAAGAAGTTTGACAGAAAAGAACCAACTGAAAGCCTTCATTTTGTTCATTGCCACAGGTATGTTACAGCTTTTTGTTTATTATCATATTATTGTTTAGGTGTTATAGATTACATGGAGGATGAAATTTGTGTATTTAGATCAAGGATGTTTAAGATTGAGAAAGATATAAAAGTGAACTTTTTCTTTTGTACACATGTGAGATTAAAGTGTGTAATGTTCATATGCATGGGATTACCACACATGTCAAGGCAACTTTCGAGTAAATTACAAAATCGATAGCAGAGCAAAAATTGTGATATTGTGAATGGAGTTTAGGAAGGAAAACCCTGTCAGGTTTATTTACTAAAATATGGGTTTTTGGAGTAATACTTGCCACCGTTAATTATTTGTGTAAAGAATGTATTTTAGCCTCAAATCAGTCTCATGATCCTTTGAGCAGAAATAGTTGCTGTAACAGGCAATGTGTATCCTGCTTGGTATGGGGAGTAAACTGAGACTGCAGACAAATGGAAGAGTTTGTAATGAGCTCGTTGAGATAGCAGTGTTCTTTTTTATTCTTTAAGATTAGTCAGGGTTTAGATTCAGAATTTGAACCTTTGAATATTGTGTAGAGTAAATTATGAAGATGAGTAACTCATGAACACAGATGTACCTTGTTCTAAACTTCTCATGGATTTTAGAATGATCAGAAGTGTAGTATGATTATGGGACACACAGGTACAGATATTCAGGACAATTGAATAGACTGTGCGCACAGTGAGCAAGGAAAGGAGATTGAAAGCCTTGTTTTGTGACACAAAATATGTAAATAGGACTTAATATTAAAAGTTCTGTTTCTCTTTGCTATCAGTAGTTTTTAATACCAATGTAGAAGTTTTACTAATAATTGTTTAAACTAAATGTTGAATATTAGGGAAATATTCACTGTCTGCCAGTAAGTTGAAGTATTTCCTAGCTAATAGTTTCAGTGCTTTGATCACATGATTTACCATGACGACGTTGAAATTAGGAAAAGGTGTGAAAATCCTTTAAGCTTAGGAAGGCAGAATGTTCAACCTTTGTAAATAATATTTGTTTTCCTTAACTAGGACTTTTGTAAAAGAAAGTACTGAGCATCTTATGCACTATT
This sequence comes from Marthasterias glacialis, assembly GCA_911728455.2. NCBI lineage: Eukaryota > Metazoa > Echinodermata > Asteroidea > Forcipulatida > Asteriidae > Marthasterias > Marthasterias glacialis. Next base: position 19,048,901 of record OU452225.1, read on the forward strand.
CCAATAAATGCATTGTTTTAAGAAGTTTGACAGAAAAGAACCAACTGAAAGCCTTCATTTTGTTCATTGCCACAGATGCTACCTCGAGACCCTGGTAACAATTTGGCGATCTTGCCAGGACCTCACTCTCGAGGTTGAAGTTGCAAAGACGTGGAAAAGGGCCATGCAGTAGTAGCACAACCACTGTAACTGACTGGGGACAGAGGAGTTGCCTAAGGGAAGGTCGACGGAGGTGTATGACTTAAGAGAAAAAGAAGTTTGCACCAGTCCAGACCGACAGAGATGGCAGCTGAGGAGTCATGGGAGCAGTTAGAGGCAGAGGTGAAAGCGGCACTGTATGGTCTGTCAAAAGATGAACTAAATAACGTGGTGCAGCACATGGGCATCAAAGATGAAGTACAAGGGATGGAGCGACGTGGGCTAATCCGTCAAATAAATCGTCACCTTGACGGAGAGGAGTTAGAGAAATTAGATGATGATGCTTTGACCACTGTGTTGAAAGGCATAAAAAAACACATTGATGGGTTCCAGAAGCCAACGAGCACCATGGAGAAGGAGGATGAGAAATCCAACGGCAAATTGGATCTCTCAACTACCAGTGTCACGCTTGCCCGCAGAGAGCTTAAGATTCAAGGGCAGATTGGGTCATCAGGTCAGACCGACAAGTTGTCCTTCAATAGTCTAGCCCGACAGATAGAGGACGCTCTCCAGAAGGGGTACAAAGCTAGAGAGGTTGTATCGGCCGTAACAAGGGCAGTTACACCAGGTGTCCCTCTACGGAGCTACCTAGAAGGGAGACTAGAAGTAACACTACCACAGCTGCGAAGAATCTTGAGGGCGCACTTCAAGGAGAAAGATGCCATTGATGTTTATCAGGAGTTAGTTGCAGCATCCCAGGACCAGAAGGAATCAGCCCACAACTTTCTGATCCGTGCCATGAGCCTACGACAAAAAGTTCTGTTTGCCTCTCAAGAAGACCAATCACCGCTCCGATACGATGCTGATCTGGTCCAGAATACATTCATCCAGACGGTGAGAACAGGGCTCAGTGGAAGCTTGAAGGGAGAAATGCGTCAACATTTACAAGATCCTCAAATCTCCGATGAGGAACTACTGGAGAAACTGAACGCCGTTGTTAGTCTGGAGGAGAAGAGAGCACTGAAGCGGAACCCTAAATCAAAGATCAATGCTATCACAACTGCTCCTAACTCATCCGAACAAGCCCCACCCCCACCCAAATCTGCAGAGTCCATTCAAATTCAACAGCTAGCGGCAGGATTACAGGATTTGACGGCCTGTGTAGCTTCACTACGCGAGTCCATAAATAAGCCATCATCATACAATAAGCAACAGGGCCCAGCCACCTTTCCGAGGGGATGCACGAGTTGCCGTGAGCAAGGAGGCGGAAATGACTGCACGCATTGTTACAAGTGCGGAGGTGATGGGCACATCGCTCGAGGTTGTCGTCGGGGAAACGGGCCTCGGTTGCTTCCAGGGGACAAGAAGTAACCGCCACTCATCAGAAGTCCCAGCAAAATGTAAATCTACAATCCACCCCAGCCAATAGAATCGATAAGACTATGGTGTGTCACATCACGCCAAAACAACTGGATAAACTGGTCAAGCTAGTAGGTAGGAAGTGTTTGGTCAGCTGCAAAATTGAAGCGTCTCATACTCAAGTCTTATGGGACACAGGTGCACAGGTATCGATAATGTCCAAAAGCTGGTGGAAGAACAACATTCCCCAAACAACTCTCAGGGATATTGGAGAATTAATGGAACCAGATCTCCGTCTAATGGCAGCCAACGGATCCCCAATGCCTTTTGAAGGATGGCTTGCTGTAAATCTTCAACTTCCCTCACAGCATAACACAACACTTGAACTGATGGTCCCATTCCTAGTCACATCCACTGATATACCTGAGCCTATTATTGGCTACAACGTGATAGAAGAAATAGTCCAGCTGGCACCTGATGATAAGGCACTCCGACACATAATGATTTCTTCTTTCCCGACACTGCAGAGGAAGGGTGTTGGAACTGTTATCAACTTGATCCGTCAAAATGACCCAGAAGATTTTTGCTGTGTGAGAACGAGCAAAGCACGAATAATCATCCCACAAGGGCAGATAGTAGAAGTGACATGCAGAGTGCGTACTGGTCCCATCAGTGAAGTCATCACTACTCTTTTTGAACCGATGATCCACTCACAAGAAATACCAGACGGTGTGCGCATAGAGGAGTGTGCAGTGACCCTTGGTGGAGGCTCCTCATGTAAGATTCGTATACCAGTACACAACACTACCAGCAAAGAAATAATCCTACAAGGGCGTACAACTTTGGGACAGCTAAAGTTAGTCCGATCAGTTTGTTCAGGAAAGCTGCCCATTCCAGTTGATGATCACTCAACAGCCACAAACTTGATATCTGATGCAGCCCCTGCTACTGTTGCCCAAGTGACATTGCCCAAGTGACAGTTCCCAAACACCAGATTCATCAACCAACACAACCAAAGCCTGCTGAAACTGAGCTGTGGGATCCTCCATTTGACTTGACCAATCTGACTGAGCCACAGCGTGTAATGGTGAAGCAGATGTTGCAAGAAGAGTCGCTCAGTTTCTCCAAAGATGATAAAGACATGGGGTCTATTCCAGGGTTACAGATGAAAATAAGACTGACAGACAACATCCCAGTACAAAGAACATATCAATCAATTCCAAGACCACTGTACCAAGAAGTGAAGGCATATTTACAAGATCTCATAGAACGGAAGTGGATTGTAAAATCTGACTCGCCGTATGCATCACCCGTAGTATGTGTTCGGAAGAAATGCGGTGGTTTACGCCTTTGTGTTGACTACAGAGATCTAAATAAGAAGACGATTCCAGACCGCCAACCAATCCCCCGAATACAAGATGTCCTCGATGGTCTTGGGGGTAAGAGCTGGTTCAGTACACTTGATCAGGGTAAGGCCTACCATCAAGGGTATATGGATGAAGACAGCCGACCGATGACTGCTTTTGTTACGCCTTGGGGTCTACATGAATGGGTTAGAATCCCCTTCGGTTTGAAAAACGCCCCAGCTGCCTATCAACGCTGCATGGAGACGGCACTAGAGGGACTCAACCACGAGATATGCGAGGTGTACTTAGACGATGTTGTTGTCTTCAGTCAGACATTCGAAGAACAGATTATAAATCTCCGTCTTGTCCTCCAGCGTCTTCGGCAAAATGGCATGAAACTGAAGGCTGCAAAGTGCCATCTCTTTCAAAAGGAAGTCCGTTATTTAGGCCGTATCATATCCGCACAGGGATACAAACCTGATCCTAAAGAGACCGATGCTCTGCAGAGTTTGAAGGAGAAGACACCAAAGACAGTAGGAGAATTGCGGAAGCTACTCGGGTTAACAGGGTATTATCGGCGGTACCTGAAGGATTATGCTAAGCGAGCAAAACCGTTGTACACACTTCTCACTCCTGACCCAAGTCCCAGCAATGATTCTATGAACCGAAGAGGGGGACAGCACCGAAAAAAACAAAGGATGACCAAAGGAGGCCAGGTTCCATCAAGTACACCAATTCAGTGGCTACCTAATCACCAGGAAGTTATAAATTCCTTCATCGATGAACTATCGTCGAGCCCAGTAATGGGTTACCCTGATTTCAATCTTCCATTCGTGGTACACACAGATGCCTCGCAGGATGGCCTCGGTGCAGTGCTGTATCAACAGCAGACAGATGGACGACTACAAGTTATAGCGTACGGGTCCCGAGCCTTGACGACAGCCGAGAAGAATTACCACCTACATTCAGGCAAACTTGAGTTTTTGGCATTAAAATGGGCGGTCACCGATCATTTTCGTGATTACTTATATTATGCCAAATCCTTTACTATCTTCACAGACAACAATCCCCTCACCTATATCCTGAGTACTGCTAAGCTGAATGCAATCGGACACCGATGGGTTGGAGAATTAGCAGATTTTAATTTCACTATCAAATATAGACCCGGTAAGGAGAATGGAGATGCAGATGCTCTCTCAAGGATGCCACTCGATCCAGAAAAGTTTGAAGAAATTTGCACTGAAGAAATCTCACCCACAGTGATGGCAGCAGCTGTACATGGCATTCAGATGCAGCAAACTCCAGACTTTGCATGGGTAAATTCCTTGGCTATCAACCCCAGTGAACTGGACGACCATGACTGCCATTCAATGGAAACTTCTCCATCATTTACGAGACAGGAAATCAAAGCTGCTCAGCAAGAGGATGAAGCACTGGCACAAATCTTAATGTACAAATCTAAAGACCGATGGCCAACACGAGCTGAAAGAAAAGGAGAAGTAGCAGACACAACTTCAATGATGCATGAGTGGAAGAAATTGGAGGTTGACAGTGACGGGATTCTGCAGCGAAAAACTAAGACAAAAACGCAACTTGTTGTTCCTCAGAAATGGCGTACATTGTTTTGTAGAGAGCTTCATGACAACATGGGTCATCTAGCCACAGATAGGGTTCTCCACCTCGCCCGTGAGCGCTGCTACTGGCCACACATGGAAACCTTCATTGAAAATTATGTCACCAAGCAATGCCATTGTGTCCGACAGAAGAAACCTCCTAAACCAGTCCGAGCACCTATGATGAGTATAGTCACCAGTGAGCCATTTGAACTTGTCAGTATTGATTTTCTACACTTAGAACGCAGTACTGGGGGTTTTGAGTATATTTTAGTAGTGATTGACCACTTCACCCGCTTCGCTCAAGCATACCCAACCACCAATAAAGCAGGACGTACAGCAGCTGACAAAATCTTCAATGACTTCATCCTACGCTTTGGTTATCCAAAACGTCTACATCACGACCAGGGACGGGAATTTGAGAACCACCTATTTCGTAGACTGGGACAGTTGTCAGGTGTTGATGGTTCACATACTACTCCGTACCACCCACAGGGGAATGGCCAGGTAGAACGGTTTAATCGTACGCTCTTATCGATGCTGCGAACACTAGCAGAGGACCAAAAGCGTGAGTGGAAACACCATCTAAACAAGGTAGTACATGCCTACAATAACACTCGACACGAAACCACTGGGTTTTCCCCCCATTATCTTCTCTTTGGTCGATCTTCACGTCTCCCCATCGACCTAGCATTTGGACTGTCTCCTGGTCAACCGGACCCCAACATCAAGGGCCCTGACGATTATGTAACTAAATGGAAGGATCGTATGGCGGAAGCTTATGAACTGGCTCGAAAGAATGCAGAGAAATCAGCAGCCAAGGGAAAGATGTACTATGACAGAAAAGCGATGAATTCATCATTAGCTCCAGGTGATCGAGTACTCGTGAAAAATTGTGTTCCACCAGGTGGTCCAGGGAAATTGCAGTCATACTATGAAGACAAGATACACACTGTAGTAATGAAGAAAGGAGATTTACCAGTGTATGAGTTGGCCCCGGAAGATGGAGTAGGCAGGGTGAGAATTCTCCATAGGAATCTTCTTCTTCCGTGTGATTTTCTGTCAGTACATCAGCCGACAGACCAGCATGATAAGCCAAGTATCAGCAGAGTGCCCCAGAGAAGGAAAACGTATCACAAGAACAAACCTAGAAAACGGCATCTCCTGCCAGATGTCTGTTCAGAAGATAGCTCTGATGATGAGGATGATTACCTTCAGGAGTACTTCAGAACAGTGTCCTCCCAACAACTTCAAACAACTCAAGATGAACATACTCCACCACCAGATGAGAAGGGTGAAAGTGAGGATCAACCTGTATCTCCTTCAGACGACATAGTCTCTCCTTCAGACGACATAGGCTCTCCTTCAGACGACATAGTCTCTCCTTCAGATGAAGCCCCAAGCCATCACAGCACTGAAGCCAGTGCCCCCCCTAACTCTTTTTCATGTCCACAGGTTATTGAGACAGCGGCAGCTGACATGGGAGATGGAAACCAGACTGAGCGGCGCTCAATGAGACAAAGACACCAGCCCAACGTCTTCACCTATCAACACCTGGGCTCACCTGATGCTGGATGCATGTCACTGAGTGTGGGACAACTGCATCCACCCTTGATGCCACAACCCTCCCCACTACCAAACCAGTTTGTCTATGGACCGGTGCAACTACAGCAGATGGATGTTCCACCATTCCCCAGGTACCACCCACCAACTTCCCGTTTTTATCCGTGGATATGTGATGCATCGGGACGACCCCTCCCAACTACTCCCGGGTATGCCATGGGAATTCCGCAGCCGAGTCAAATGTGGATGCAAGCAGTGTAAGTTGGACTAGGACAATCAAACGAAACTGAGGTGGGTAAAAATTTTACCAATGACTTAGTCGCTGTGAACAATTTTGGTCAGTTTTGGGAGTAGAAATCGAAGAGACGGTATTAGGAGTGGACTGGAATGCTGCAGCGGGGACAGTGAGGAGATTGTGGAGTGTCCCTCCAGTCAAGAGTTAGAAATGCCATGGAACGATTTGTACTATGGAACAATTGGGCCACTGCACATGAGGGTGCGAGTTTTCAGCGAACGGTTTTCAGCGAACGAACAGTTTTCTGTAATGAACTTGTAATGTCAGGGACGACATTTGTTTAACAGGGGGAGTGTGATACCACCCTCCCAAAATATTACTTTTTCTATATCCTTCAAATGTACTAATTGCCTTATTCAAATAACAGCTTCAATGTATTGTTTTTCCCATGTAAACATTAGCCCCAAACAAAACTTTTATTTATGTGGCCGCTGCTAGAGGGCGCTGTCCTGGTGTCAATGCACTATTCCAATAAATGCATTGTTTTAAGAAGTTTGACAGAAAAGAACCAACTGAAAGCCTTCATTTTGTTCATTGCCACAGGTATGTTACAGCTTTTTGTTTATTATCATATTATTGTTTAGGTGTTATAGATTACATGGAGGATGAAATTTGTGTATTTAGATCAAGGATGTTTAAGATTGAGAAAGATATAAAAGTGAACTTTTTCTTTTGTACACATGTGAGATTAAAGTGTGTAATGTTCATATGCATGGGATTACCACACATGTCAAGGCAACTTTCGAGTAAATTACAAAATCGATAGCAGAGCAAAAATTGTGATATTGTGAATGGAGTTTAGGAAGGAAAACCCTGTCAGGTTTATTTACTAAAATATGGGTTTTTGGAGTAATACTTGCCACCGTTAATTATTTGTGTAAAGAATGTATTTTAGCCTCAAATCAGTCTCATGATCCTTTGAGCAGAAATAGTTGCTGTAACAGGCAATGTGTATCCTGCTTGGTATGGGGAGTAAACTGAGACTGCAGACAAATGGAAGAGTTTGTAATGAGCTCGTTGAGATAGCAGTGTTCTTTTTTATTCTTTAAGATTAGTCAGGGTTTAGATTCAGAATTTGAACCTTTGAATATTGTGTAGAGTAAATTATGAAGATGAGTAACTCATGAACACAGATGTACCTTGTTCTAAACTTCTCATGGATTTTAGAATGATCAGAAGTGTAGTATGATTATGGGACACACAGGTACAGATATTCAGGACAATTGAATAGACTGTGCGCACAGTGAGCAAGGAAAGGAGATTGAAAGCCTTGTTTTGTGACACAAAATATGTAAATAGGACTTAATATTAAAAGTTCTGTTTCTCTTTGCTATCAGTAGTTTTTAATACCAATGTAGAAGTTTTACTAATAATTGTTTAAACTAAATGTTGAATATTAGGGAAATATTCACTGTCTGCCAGTAAGTTGAAGTATTTCCTAGCTAATAGTTTCAGTGCTTTGATCACATGATTTACCATGACGACGTTGAAATTAGGAAAAGGTGTGAAAATCCTTTAAGCTTAGGAAGGCAGAATGTTCAACCTTTGTAAATAATATTTGTTTTCCTTAACTAGGACTTTTGTAAAAGAAAGTACTGAGCATCTTATGCACTATTCCAATAAATGCATTGTTTTAAGAAGTTTGACAGAAAAGAACCAACTGAAAGCCTTCATTTTGTTCATTGCCACAGATGCTACCTCGAGACCCTGGTAACATGTGTACTGTGTAGATGCATTCACCATATGATATCATATTGCAGGCTGGCATAGTGTATCTATCATTCAAAACCACAGTGGATGATATTGAATGGTCAGACAGTAGGAGGGTTGACTGTGTAGATGCGTTCCCTACATGCTATTATACTGCAGGCTGGAATAGTGCATCGATCATTCACAGCTTTGTGGGTAATATATAGAATGTTCCGACAAAACACCTGTTGTTTGTACTAACCTGTTTATGAAGATGGCAGATCCACTCAGCAAACTGCCTGGCGTTGGGTATCGTAGCAGATAAGAACACGTAGTGAACATTATCTGGGAGAAGTATAATAGTCTCTTCCCATACCACTCCTCTGTCTGTGAGACAAGAAAGACAAACAGAGGTTTTCGAAGATCATTTTTTTGTATTTGTTATTGTTATTGTTATTGTTATTGTTATTGTCTTGTTAGTAAGACATCCGTTCATTATCTCTTGATCCAACCAGGATCCAACCATAGAGCAGTTAACAGACTCTGTTCCCTGCTCTATGATCAAACATTTCCCACGGAAACGCCATCTTGTCCACAAAACAACCAGCCTAAATAGTGCATAGTGTGTTGCACAACCACATGCACACAAGTGACTGTAGAGGGTCAAAGTCCTTGCATGCTCTCTGTGGTCAAAGCTACAAGCCTGTGATTGGTCATCCAATAAAATGAACCGCCCACATCTTGCATACAAAAGTCTGTTGGAAATCCATCGGGAAAATAAAGAAACACATAAGCTTTCGTTTACAAACGCATCAAGGCTGTCAAAGCCTATGTGGGCATGCGCGTGTGTATTGTCCTGAAGTACACCGTGCATGACTGCATGTGTCTCCGAGCGTGTTAAAACTGAGGACTTCAATGATAGAGATCCAGATGTTTTGAGAGAGGGAGGAGAGCTTTTATTTTGTTTACAAAACCAGTAGGGATGTCCCTACAAACTACAAAAAAATCAAGTCCAAACAATGGAAGAACAAAGAAGTCCTTGATTCACTGGATAGGCAAATGTGTGTGTGGTGAGGGGGGGTGTTGCAATCTTTATCTTGAATACTTTAAATGCCACTGTAAAACTTCATTGAATGAAATAAACAATCTTTAAGGCAACGAACAGATTTAAGGCAAGAGTCTTGTTTTGACAGAAATCTCACTTTAGTCTTCACAAGTTTGATCTTAAAAACAAAAACAAAGATGGCTGCCCTGTAACAAGGTAGATCCCTGAAGAAAAACTGAAATTTATCAAGAAAAATCCTGCCAAATCCCCGGCCTGTTTTTAACTTAACAACAAGTTGTCCAAATGCTGACGGTGCCAAAATTAAAAAACTCCATACCGCCATCCAGGCTAAAAACATGTTCATAAAATAGTCCATCAGTAGATACAAAGCAGAGTTTAACAGACCAATACGACTTACTACTCACTTTTGTCTCTCATGTAATGTATTTCATCAAATACGACCCAGGCAACCTCTCTCATGATCTCAGAGCCTCGATACAACATACTCCTCAGAATCTGCAAGGCAAAGTTCCGGTCAGTTGATTCAAGGAATATATGTTCTTTCTAATTTACCGTTAATCCTTCTTTTAATGTATTACTCAAACTAATATAAGTATCAATAATTCAATTCATAAAAATTGAATAGTTGTCCACAAACATGACATAGAAATTTGACATCCACTGGCTGCAAAAAAAATAACATAATTTTTTAAAATTTAATTACAAGATACAAGGAGTTTTAAAAAGGCCACCAAAGAGACCCATTAAGGGACCAAATTAAACAAGATATAATATACAAGAGTGCTAAACACTCTCAGATTAGACCCTACGAGCGTTGTCATTCAACATGTGAATAGCATTTGGTACCAATGATGATTATCTGGTGCTTTGATGTGAAAATAAAGTACATTGAATAGATGGGTTGCAACAGACGCCATATTTGATGACGATTTCTGTTTTTCCTTAAAGCCGCAGCATGCTCTGTAAATTTCAACACAGCTTGAGTTGCTTACCAACTAATCGTGAAAGGAGTTTCTGAAATGCATGCATGCCGCGTGCAGCATTTACGTGTAACGGACAGTTGTGCGCTAAAAAATGTGCAGTCATTGTCATAAAAAAAGGCTGATTTTTTCCCCATCGTTGACGTCATGTGCAACCCATCTATTAACATGAAGTAACTAAAAGTCAATGAATTAATAGTTTTGGTTTGCTGTGTAACACCATGTGTTAGTATCTACCTTCACTGAATAATTTGAGCTCTAATGAGTAGACTTCCTGCTTAATTCTGGCAGAACTGGTTCTGCTATTTATCTACTGCGGCAGAGTAGGTTCAGGACAAACCAGGGGGACTTCTACTTGTTCTTAGTGGACCATGGGATTTTTTCACAATTATCGCTACTATTCCAGAGTGAGATAAGTTCAGTGTCTACTTTTCGTTCGTAGAATGCTCACTATTTAGGCTTTCAGCCTAGGTATTTTTTCACCTCCATTATCAGGTTTCATTTTAACTGCTTTATTTGCAATGAAAGGTTTGATCACCAAAACAAGTTCATCCTGATCCAAACCAAAGAAATGAAATGAAAGAACACTGTTTGTGTTTCACCTATATCTGTTTGACCTTTTTCTGGGTTTCAAATCCTAAGTAATATGCCTGTAGATTTTTTCACAAGACTCGGGACAGTACTTAGTATACAGTGCTTACCACACATCAGCGTATGGGTAAAACTTATTATGTAGTTCTTTTTGGTTGCTTTGCTTTATCCTTTACTTTCATTTGGTTTTGTTGTAAAACTTCTTTGTGATTTTGTTCTTTGTACATTTTATGTTGTTTTGTTCGAATAAAACAATAATAATAATAGTAATAATAATAACAATTAAACACAAATAAATGAGTTGATAACTAAAAACAGCTCAGGCACTGACCTCTGTTGTCATGATGAGACAGCTAGCCGTGGGGTTAATCGTCACGTCTCCCGTCATCAAGCCGACATCTTGAAACTCTTCATATAACTCGCGATATTTCTGGTTACTCAGGGCTTTGATCGGCGTGGTATAGATGACTCTCTGCTTATCCCGCAGTGACATTGCAATCGCGTATCTGTAAGAATAATAACAATGATAAGATTTTGAATAAAATCTGTGCGTGCTTCTGTAGTAAGACAGGATAATTTTTTATTTAATTATCACTTCCTCTAAGATGAGAGTCTTTTTTGGTGAATTGAATAAATAGCCTGACTCTAGTTTAACCACTAAGTGCCGGGATTCTTGAAATTTTTCCGTGCCACTTGACGGAATTATTTTCTTGGAACAGTCGGAGTAATTTTGTCAGCTTGCACAAAGAAACCCTGACTAAACAAAGTCAAGGGAACAAAGATTCTCATTGAAGCACAGGGATATTTTGTTGCTCTTTCGAGAAAATATCAGACTCCTTCAGAGCATGGGCTGGAATGTCTGGGCGACCTTCGTTCACACAAAAGTACAAAGTTCACGTCATCCGATTTCTGGCGGGAAAAAATTTGCATGTATTCACGTCATCCAACCTTAACTGGTTAACGACATAAAGGTGGGGTCATAGTTTGTTTTTTGTGAACGTAATGCTGATCCATTGGCAAAATTATCAAGAAAGATACGATAAAAGTCACCAGTGAAAGTTTCAGCTGAATACGGTGCCTACTTTATTGAGAAAACCGCAAAAAAATGTCACGATATTTTCATCAAGAACGTCAAATCCACCCACGTTTAGCAAGGATGCTTACTACCATTATCATCTTTATAACAAGTAGGAGTTCGGATAAAAATTACAAAAATTTCTTTTTGGGGTCAACAGCAAAGTATGACCCCACCTTTGACATCGGAGGACGAGTACACATGTATTTATTTTCAAGCACACACAAATGGAAGGCATCAATATGAACATGTACATCAATTGCCCATGCGTGTGTAGTGGTTCATGTGATAACATGCCAGGAATGCTCTGTGTGGGAGCCAATTCAACAGCAGTGAATATGTTGACTTGCTCGGTAATCTCATTTTGTGTAGCGTGCACCATGCACGTTGGCCCAGTACAGACAGGGACAAAAGGCACTAGAACCCATTTTGACGGACTTAGGGACTACTCACTCTGCTACGACGGTTTTTCCTGCCGATGTATGAGCTGAGACGAGGACAGACTGTTGGTTCTCCAGACATTTTAAGGCTTCTCGCTGGAAAGGATCCAGGATAAATGGATAGTCCTGAAATAATAACAATTAAAAGTTTGAATTAATAATAGTGTTCAGCTCTTTTATAGTGCAATTCCAAAGTATGATCATTGCGCTTCAAACTTTATTACCCCTGGTCACTGGGCCATTTATTTCATTCCTTAAACCATCTCAGCTCTCTTGGGAGTATACAGCCTTTGCTGCCAAGTATAGCGCACCAAGCTAAATCACGAGAGGCAATTATAGTTAAGTGTCTTGCTCAAGGACACAGGTGTCATGACCAGGATTAGAACCCACACCCTGATGAACTCAACCGCTCGGTCATGACACGCAAACCGAGAATTGAGGGGGCCTTTGTTTAAGCTTGTGGCTTTTGTTGCAGTCAATAATGTGTTCTTTTCTGCTGTCGTATTCAGCACGATGTATGTCATGTATGTGAATGCAAATGGGATTGATGATAATGTAAAACGGTGAGTTATCGATTTTAAATTCTCATTCTGGATTCAAAAGAGTATTTGATGCTCTTTATGGCTGAAGTAGATATTTGGATAGTGGAGCTGTTGGGAGGGGGGGAGGGGGTGTCTACTAACTATGGACCACACATTGATCAGACTAAATGGATCATCTCAAGATATAAGCACACTCAAAGACATGACTGACCGTTCTAAGACTTTCTTGATTGCAGCTCCCTATTGGTAAAAAATGCTGGCCGCGCGGTCATAAAGGAGGGTGTGATTTCAGTTACAGAGATCTTATACACTGACAGGAGTAAAGTTTGTGAACCAGTATTGTAGTCTTAGTCTTTTGATAACGTGTCAAGGCCTAGACTGGTTCCTGGTCCCTACATCGTTTTCGTTCTGACTGTATAGGGACCGGTAGCGGGTAATGATTAGTATATACCTGGCAGATTATTGCCAGGCATATGCTAATTAGAATAAGCATATATGTCTACATAATCCCATAATGCAATGTGGCTTTAACACAAAACAAGACGGCCACATAATCTCAGAATCTCCGATCATGCAGACTAACGTAAGATGTTCTTAGCTTGAATTTTGATGTTGAAGGTTGGTTCACTATATGTCAAGGTGAAGGGTTACGATACACACGTGTGCTAGTGTCAAACAACAACATGCACACGTCACGAGCATAGCTAACGTCATCTCTAAAACTAGAAAATTATTACTGGCCCGCGCAATTGAGGGCCAACCAAAAGCGCCATATCGGTAGTAAATACCAGTCCCTATATACAGTTAGAACAAAAACGATGTAGGGACCGGGAACCAGTCTAGTCAAGGACGAGACACCAAAATCAAGACTCGAGTCTGAGTCCTGGACTCGGGTCCTACAACACCTGTGTGTGGTTCTACAAGTCGTACCTTAGCTGCCTTTTTCCCGGTTGGTTTCAGTGGTTGGTATTCCTCATCGTGTGGTATGGCAACCTCATGACTACAGCCCTCGATGGATTCCACCGTCTGACTACGGACTTGGGGTAAGATCTCCGCCAGACTGGAAGAAATAACAAATGATGACAGCAAAATTATTTAGAGGTCGTCAACAACGAAACAACAAAATTTGTCTGGGATATATGGCTTTGTTTAGTTTCTGGACTTACTTGAGCTCGTCAGCTGTTAGAGCTAGCTTTGGCTTCTTCCCTTGGGAATAGTCTGGTACTTCATGATCTTCCACCTGGGGTCGCTTCCTGTCTTGATCTCCGACCGAACTGAAAAAAAAACATGATTTTATTTTTCTTTATTTATGTTAACAATAAATGTCCAGATACAGCATCTCACACACTGAGCTTTGTTTTCTTCTTTCATAATGAGTGCAGCCATCGTACCAAGGATGATATCACACTTAGAGAAATTAGAGAAGCGTCTGTTGTTCGAGGACACAAGTATCACGACCGGACTTATTGACCTTTCTAACAAACAAGTAGTAGCGTGTCTTGGCCGAGAGGTTAAGCGCATTGACCTCAACTTCTTGGCCCAATTTCATAGAGCTGCTTACGCACAAAAAGTAACCAAGCACAAAACAATTATGCTTAACCGAATAAGATTACCACCCAAAAAACATATCAGATGTATTATCTGTGACTGGTTTCTTGCTTATTTTTGCTTAGCAAAAACTTGTTTTAAGCAAATATCGTCTGCTTAAGCAGCTCTATGAAATTGGGCCATGGTATCTACATGTAAGTCACTGGAGTGTGGGTTCGAGTCCTGGTCATGACACTTTACTACAATAGCTCCACAGTGCGTTTATCCTCATTCATATGATGACTGCACTGTACTAGGAAGGAAGGTAATTCCTAAGAAATAGTGGAAGCAGGGAGGTCGACGGAATGGTCATAATCATGACTCCTATCTGAAACTACACGAAAACTGCTTGCAAAAACTCAACCAAAAGACGTTCTTTACAAGAGAATTTTTAAAAATCAGCTGTGGGTAGCTAAAGACAATTTTTCTTACAATTCAACAGTTTTTTCTTGATTTTTAAAAGTGTAATTTTTAAGGAAGAATAATGAGTTGAAATTGAGGAAAGTAGCGCATCACAGAGAATGCATTTTTTGTGAAGGGAAAACTCAGTTAGCTGTGTATGTGAGATCTTACGTTAACTTTAAAGTGAGCCCTCTCTTGGCCTCGATAGCTTAGGTCATGTGCAGTATGTTGATATTCATGTAGAGGAAGGTCTGAGGAATCGGTTGGTACAACACTTGAAAGAATTTGGTTGATAATTCAAACTTATATCATTAGTCTGCATATTTTGTGACAAACAAACATTGATGTTTTTCACACAAATATACTTCAAACATCCTCCATATCTGAAATAAACGAAGCTTACACTTTGTGATCATGGTGCATCTTTGTTTCTTGTTCAAGCTAGCTGAGCGTAGCTGTGCATTTAGTAGCCTATTTTGTTGAGTGGGGGGGGGGTCATGGTATACTTTTTCAGCCTTATGCCATGGTCTTAAAAGGCTTTTAACATGGCACCATTTGTTTGAACATTTATTGAGAAGTTTTTTCTTGGTTTTGTGATCAGATTTGGCTATCATTAAATACCACTCGATATTAAAAGATTTTTAGGCCTAATACTTTTCAGGCCTTTTTTATTAATATTAATATTATCAATTTTATTTCATCTTTGATACCTGGAGAAGCCAGTTAGGCGATTTTCCAGCAACTCTGTTGAGTCTTAGGCATTTTTTAAAATACTTACAGAGGTGTTTTAAATCCGCCTGACTGCTGCAGTTACTATATGTTTCAAGCTGGGGCGTTAGTACGACCGATAATGTCAAAATCTTAAAAAAGGGCGTACAGCGCCACTGGCTGGGTCTATGTAAAGTATTTGTAAATCTGTGAACATTTATGTTTTTCTTCTTACCAATGAATGTTGAGCTGGGGCCTTATTTTCTTTTAATAGAAAAATGTACATCAATGTTTTAAAAAAAAGATAATTTCAAACATTTACTTTAACTTAAGATAATTTCTTTTAAATAAGCTTTCCAATGGCAGGAATCGGATGGTATCAAACTTGTTTGATTTCATCAAAATGGTGAAAAACTCACCGACCTCAATAGTGGAAGTAAAAAAAAACTAGCCCCGTAGGCTACATTGTGCCAATACGCTGGACTACCTCCGCTTCTTGGCCCAGCGAACCCTGTCCTCTAAAACCAGACATCAACTTTCGAATCCAGACTTACTTTTTTTGGCAAATTTATCCCTCAATGATCAGTCAGTCGTTGCTGTCAGACACGTCAGACTCACAGACAGAGTCTGGAGAAGATTTCCGCACGATCCCCCGTGCGATAAATCCTAGGCTTTTGCTGAAATTTTATGTCAAATCTCCGTGTATAAGCCCATGTCAACGACGGCGGAGGAGCCATGATGGTTGCTGTTCAGCGCAGGTTGTATTCCTGCACTAGTCTTTATTCCAGCAGTCATTTTCCGACCTTTACCTGATAGTGGTGACATCAAGGTTTCGCGCAGCGGTAAACGTTCTTGAATGTGCTGACTGATTGTGTGCATTACCCGAGAGAGACGAGCGAGTGACACCATGGAATAATAAGTAAGGATTTGCGGTGACACCATGTGTTAAATCTCTTAGGAGTATGTGTGGTTCAGAAGGACCCATGGAGTTCGGCGAAGGACAACAGCACGACAAACGAATACACACACATAGCAACACAAAAAAGACTAGCGCAGGAGTACGACGAGTCATAGAACCCTCCTGCTGCACAGCTGCGCAAAAAAGCAACCGCAACCATCATGGCTCCTCCGCCGTCATTGACATGGGCTTAATAATATCACCGAGATTTGACTTAAATATTCAGTAAAAGTTATCGCAGTTATCGCACGGGGGATCGTGCAGGAATCTTCTCCAGACTCTGTCTGTGAGTCCGACATGTCTGACAGCAACGACCGACCGTTCATTAAGGGATAAATTTGCCAAAAAAGTAAGTCTCGATTTGAAAGTTGATGTCTGGTTTTAGAGGACAGGGTCCGTTCGGCCAAGAAGCAGAGGTACTCCAGCGTATAATTTTTTTTGGCACAATGTTGCGTATGGGGCTAGAAAACGACACGTTTTTCTTATAAAATAAATGCCTACATTGAAAAGGATTATAAATACTCAGCACAGCCAACCAAATTCACACTCACTGTCACATTTTATGCTTTTCTTAATCATAGGCCTATTCATGGAACCAATAAAAAACGAATTTGTAATTGTTCACTAAATAGATGCAACACAATTTACAATCCGCAGTCCAAAACACGTAAATACAATGAAAACGACAAAATGTTGAATACTGATTGCAATAGATCAAACCTTACCTCGATTCTGGGTCATCAGAAGAGTCTTTGGGATGCCCACTCTGCTTTTTTGACGTTTGACCGCCAGTACTGTCATCGAAAACTGAGAAAAGATCGCCACCAAATGCGTCTGCCATCGTGACAAATCAAACAGAACACACGTGTGAATGGTATTGCTCAGCAGCAGCGCACGCAATATTGAAAAAAAAAAATTCCCCTCTATCATCTTTGCGCATTTTTGAAAATGTTCGAAATCCCCCTCATCATGCGTCGTTTTATATGGTGGCTTTAAAGGGCCATCGCACATTATATATTGACGCCAAATGTTGCAATTACGGTCAAAATTGACGATTTTGCCCTTGTTGTAAATATTGACGCCAATATCGCCGTCAAAATTCACGATTTGTACCCCCAAGTCGCAAATATTGACGTAAATATTGCCGTCAAAATTCACGATTTGTACCCGAAATCACAAATGTTGAGGTGCTTGCAAAATATTCGCGCCTTTGTACCAAAAGTCGCAAATTATTGGACTTTGCTTTAAATTTTACATTATCATATTATAAGTTTGTGTCAAAAGAAATTCCTTTGAACGATGAAATGTGAGATTTTGAGTAAAATTACACACAAACGTATGCCAGCTTTGGAACCTGCAGTAACGATTATACTGTGGGCGAGCATCATGCTGGACAGGATACACTGGTTGCTACGGGTGTAGTACATTGGTTGCTACGGTGCGTCGCGCTCGCGCGTTTCTAGTAAAAATAAGACATAATAATGTGATGTGTTCGAAACCAATTACAAGGCAGAATCTAAGTATGGTGTGTTAATATGGTGTTATAATCAATAGAAATACACAACATTGATTTCAGGGGGGGGGGGTGTCTTCCTACGAAGGGTAACTCAATTTTGATAATCTTTCAGACAAAACACTTATTTGGCTTCGAAGTATTGTTGCTGGTATATAATTTCATTTTATTCATTAAACTTCATAGGTAAAAACCACATAAAAAACACTAATAGGCCCACAAAAATATAAAAATTAAGTTCAAGGCAAGAGATTAAAAACCAAAACACCAAATAGCACATTTGCATACAAAAGCAAAATATTAAGTAGAAATCAAAATGTCAAGATTAATAATGTAACTTTTGAAAGCAGGGAAGCAGGATAGTGGCGCACCTGAATGATTACAAAATAGTCTAAATTGGTATAAAGTTGTTTTCCCATAATGGCACAAAACAAGCCAACCCACAAGCTACAACATCAAGCAGCAACAAATCAGTAAGTTTTAAAATCAAAACTAATCAGTTTATGTCCATAAATGTGCTTTGTTGTTAGACTTTGACAGTTTTTCACAGACAAAATTTTTTTAATTAAAATTAGGTTACTAGTATTTTTCTCTTGTGACGAATTTGGTTATTTTAATTGAAATTACTGTCAGATGTCTGCAATTCTTTTAAAGGGGTGGCGTTTGTTGTGGACCCCCTTCGGCCACCAAAGTACATCCTTTTTAAACACTGAGCTTCTGCCCCTTTAAGACCAGCTGTAAGCCATTCAAGCAGTGCAGTTGGCTCAGAGCGCATATTTTTTTCTGCAGTTCAAATTGCCATCCTCGAAAAAAAAAATGTCAATTTTTATTTTCAAGGATTCCCTTTTTGGAATCGATTCACAGAAGAACAAAATTCCCCATTACGACAGTGGCAATTTCGGACTGCACAAGAAAAAAAAAACTCCCGGGCGGGCAGTGGCTTCTACACACTTCATGTAATGTTTATCTGATTTGTTAAGGTAAGCAAGCTAATAAAAAATGTGTGCAATAATATTGATGGTGTCCAGAATGACGTTATTTCTGCTTCGGTTCTGTGGTTTCAGTTCTTCTTATGCAAATGCTGAAAGCATAACAATATTTTTTACGTAGTATTATTTCCTTGGTTATAGGTTTATTCTGAATTATAGAACGCATAGTTACAAACATTTTTACATCAATCCCTTTTATCATCATCCGTAATGTATGTGCCCGAAACGGCTAAGATATTAGTTTATTCTGCGTAAATATGGATGCACTTACATAAAAAAATCAACTGTACATGTTTTTTAACACCTTAAAACCCCAAACCCCAAACGAAAAATGATTTAATGCAATGTTATAAGTTTATGCTGAATAATAGAATGCATAGTTACAAACATTTTTTCATCAATGCCTTTTATGATATCCGTAATGTATGTGTGCGAAACGGCTAAATTCTGCGTAAATATGGATGCACTTACATGAAAAATCAGCTGTACATGTTTTTTAACACCTTAAGACCCCAAAGCCCCAAACGAAAAATGATTCAATGCAATATAAGTTTATTCTGAATAATAGAATGCATAGTTACAAACATTTTTACTTCAATCCCTGTTATCATCATCCGTAATGTATATGCGCGAAACGGCTATATTAGTTTATTCTGCGTAAATATGGATGCAGTTATAACAAATCAACTGTACATGTTTTTTAATACCTTAAAACCCCAAAACCCCAAACGAAAAAATGATCCACAGGAACAACGAAAATTGAGGGAAAAATAAGGAGATGGAGCTGAGAGGAATACTTTGAGGCGAAGGTGTGGGAGCGTGATGTGTGTACGGTATTATACGGTATTCTTTCCCTACCCAATCTTCATCCAAGAAGCAGTTTTGTTTACAATGTACAAGTATACCATTTCAATTCTAATGGATTAGGTTACATTGCTTTTTCTTTTCTTAAACAAATATATATTTTCAATGTTCTTTTTTTTAACAATGCAGACTTATCAAAATACAATCATTTTGTATTTCTCGTCATAATGGTGGAGAGTTTGGAGTGTGTGCTCAGTGAAATGTATCAATTGGAAATAAGCCCAGGAACAGGGAAGGAAGAGGGGGTGCCCAGGAGGACTGAGGGTATAGTGAAGGGTAGAGTCCTGCTGCCCACCCTACGTAATCTATAGTGTTATTTTCTCATTACGCTCGAGTACAGCACTGCTTCAGAAGCTGGTTGAGGGCGGTGTCCGCCATCTTGAATCGCATCTGGTTCCAAATCCAAATCAGCATAGACAATGTGATCCTCAGATATTGGGTTGCCATGACTACTCTGTTGCCTCATGGGTAAGGAGGCTCGGGCATAAGGAGCATCGTTGGTATTTTCTAGGCTAGGAGTGCCGTCATTGACGTTTGGTGGGGATGGGGGAGAGGGCACCACCCGGTCACCGTGGGTACTCTGGGTGTCACTCTTACGCTCTGCTGGTTTGGGTTTATAGAGTCTGGGTTTGTTAGGTCGAGTTGGTCTGACTAATGCCGTTGGTTTGATGGGTGTGGATAAGTTGTCTCTAGAGGGCGATGCTGTTCCATCAGAGACACTAGAATAAAATGCAGGGTTGTTGTAACTATGTTCAGTTGTAGAACCACCAGACAGGTCAGACATGCGCTTTGTCGTTTCATCATCAGCCCTTTCAGTTTTGGTATGAAATGGTTTTGCATATATTAGACTTGGATCAGTCCCGTCTTCTGTTTGTACCGGGTCAGTGCTAGAGTAAGACGCGCCTGGTCCAGATATTGGGCTTTGAGAGGGGACATATATGATATTATCCTGCAACCCATGTTGTATTGAATCAAGCTCTCCATACTCGTTGAGACTGATCTGAGATGGCTCAAGTCCATCTAGTGTCAATTCAGTATTTGGTTGGTTGATGTCTGGATTAGACTGTCCCGTTTTGGGATCCGAGTTGCCGGAGCGTCGTTTACGGCAAATAAAGATTAGGATTACGATGAGAAGAAATGCGGCTAATCCTCCGGCGACACCACCGACAATGACGGCAGGGCTGAGGGGAAGTTTGGATGTAGATTGAGTGGATGCCGAGGAGGATGTTGAAGTGACTTCATTCTCTGAAGTTGAAGTAGAGTTTTCTTTCGATGGTATCGTTGATCCTGACCTAGATGATAGTATTGTGGCATCTGACATGGTGATTGTGATGGCGTTCCCTATTGTAATCGGCCCGATATGGCAAGTACGTTGCATATTTGCGAAATTCATTGATGTGGTGACACATTCGAATGCAACACCATTATCAGCATCATCCACTGTCAAATCTAATGTCCTTACGACTATATCGTTATCATCGTTGATTACTGATGTCCATTCGGTGTATCTAGTAGTCTGTATCGTGGGATTGATCGTCATTGAGACTGTTCCATGACTGCTCTCAGATGAACACGTCATATGTAACTCTGTCCCTGCGTCTACTGTAATGGGTCCAGCAGGGGAGCATATAGGGAAGGACGCACTGGGGAAGTATAACACTGAAAGTGTTACACTGGATGTGGCTACGATGTTGTTGCCTCCCGTTGGTATTGGGTCATTGACATAACACAGATATTCATCAGTATCGGCCCTCTGCACATTAGTGATGTTAAATGTTTGAACAACTGTTCGAGTAGCCATATTATATACTAGTGTATCAAAGATGAATCGTCCATTTGCGTTCCAAACAGTGGTTCCACCCCATCTCAGGTTCTGTCTGGGGTCTTCGGTTGCCCATTGAACGATATAATCAGACTCGAGGTTTGTAGCGGTACACCTCATATCAACCTTCCCGCCCTCCTTACGATCAGCCTCTGGTGTTAAGATCACCGCAGACACTGTTGGTTGCGCAGTGACAACCATCAGAAATCCACCTGCATCAAGTGAACACCAAACACACACCAGCAAAACATACATCGAGATCCTTCCATCCATTGTATTGAATCTGAGTTTATTAAGTTGCTATTAAATCATTCCTGGAGAAGACGGATAAAGGATGGAACATGAAGTAGAATGATCCCGCGTACACACACAGCTCAATGTATCAGTGATTTAATGTACATGTATTTACCTATCAAGTTAACTTGGTTGTACTTCCTCAAACTGAACACCACACGTCAATGAACTTCAACAATAAACACAACTCCTGGTTTATCGAGACATTAACAATGAGGGTCATACTGTTGCAGTCAAGTTGGTTGCAGTTCAACTGAATCTAGAATAACCATACTTCAATTCACCCATATTATGTTAAAACACCCTGCGTACCAGTACGAATACAGACCGACTGAGTGTAACATTGGAAAGCTTCAACAAGGTTCAATAGTGGAAAGAAACGACCCAAGAAACATAACACAGTGAGATTACGACAGAGGAGTTTCATTAAAAAAAGGAATAGAATATTTACGCCACTGAATAATAATTTCTTTAACAATGATTTTTTGAAACTTGTATCGTAGCAGATTAGAATTAACGTTCGCCACTAGAAAGAAAAACCATTACCTTTCCGTTTCATTTAGTAAGCTGTTAAAACTTGCCACTTAAAGTATTTGCAACAACATAATAGAGCCAAAGGATTGACAACGTGAACATATTGATGTCTTTATTTACACTGGGGACAACCAATAATTTCATTTAGATCATCGATCTACTTTCGATTCGATTCGACTAAATCATAAGATTATGGCCTTATATACATGGTATGCTTCAGACTCTGATTTAAAATACCCCCTTCCCCAATTTGCAGGCAGTTTTATGGCACACATCTCAACTTTAACTTTAGCAGCAGATTGCTACGCGCTATAGCGCCCTCTATCCAGTATCTATGTTTATAGTGTAGCTCATCCATTATAACCCATGACGAGGGTGTGGAAACTGTAATTACATTTTTGACCTTCCTTTCAAAAAATGTGTAGCTTTGAGTGGCAATGTAGTTAAAAGCTGTTATGAATATTTACAAAATTAGTGGCTTCTAAAAAGTTCAATGAAGTGACGTTACTAACACAGTAACCCACGTGACTAAACTCACGACTATGGGTGAGTTGAGGCTAACCCAGAGAGTCTCAGAAATGACGAGGAAAATGTTGGCATTATCATTTTCAAAGTGGTTAACAAAAATATTGTACATGTACATTATTTGTGATGTAAACAAGGCGCAAATTTGCAGCTGTGAAACAACCCCATCTCAGTTATTAAAACGTAATCATTGAGGATGCTGAGATGTTTTATCATTTAACGTCTTAATAAAAAAAAATAGGTAAAAATATATGTTCAGTAAATATTACGTTGTTTTGTATTTGTTATAACTAATTGGGGTTTACACTGATATAAAGATTTTTAACATTAAATATTTTGTTTCGCAACGAGCCAAAGACGTCATAGCAAGAGGCGCTGTAAGGTCAAATTCAGTTTTGTGATGCACTTTCATATGAGGACTCTATCTGTTGGAAAATGAGTGCATCGCAAAACTGAAGTTGTCATTAGAGCCATAAAGCCCTTCGTTGAGAGACTTTAGGTCGGATTATTTAATATTCAATATTTTGTTTTAATAATAAAAAATAATCATAAAAATAACGATTAGAATTATTAAGATTTCGATACTTCTAAACGCTTTCGGTAAACCAAAAGATGTGGTGGCACAATTTCTCACATAAAATAAAACAACAAAATCATTGTATCAGATTGTCCCTCTTTTGCTTTGTTATGATTCTATGGATTTTTTTCTGTAGTGTTTTTGGAAGAAACACTTCTAAATATTTTTTACAGTATATTTTGTGTAAGTTGTCATTCTCTTTTCGCTCAAATACATTTATTTAAATGAAGATCGGTACTTTTAGGGACGTACGTGTTACGTTAAACATCCATCCTCAATGAATGTACAATGCCAAATAAGTGTTTCTCAATTTAGACATAACACTTAACATTTCACTTTCTATTTGTAAATGTCATCATTACGTCAATTGTAAGAATTGATTGAAATCAATCTGACTGATAAGAACTGAATTGTTAATCTATCTGTGGCACGTTAATATTAACAAAATGCCACTGATGTAAACACTTAAACTTCAACTGTTCAAATTATCCCTACGTTTGTTTTCTAACCATAAAGGCTTCACGTGTAGTTTCAACCGATTTACAGTTTGTTTGAAATAGTTTTTAATTTTTTTTTTCTTTTTTCACAGAGGTAAGTTGAAGTACCTGCAACACTTATTTATTCTTTGAGGTTATTGTGTCTACTAGGAAGATCACGTTCTCTTTTTTAAAATTATTTGTAGATTGAAGATTGTAATAAATCACAGATCCAACCAAAGTTGGAACCTGTCCTTGGTCCACGCTTTTGTCTTGGCTCAAATTTTCTTTGGTTGGTTTGTTGACGTATTTCTTGAAAATTAGAGGATGAATAATGGAAACGAATTTATTTGTCCAAAGAATGAATGATGCCCTTTGTATTTTAGCATGCTGGAAAACTGTCTTTAAATACACTGGGGACAACCAATAATTTGATTTAGATCATCGATCTACTTTCGACTTTCAGTCGATTCGCCTGAATCATAAGATTATGGCCTTATGTACATGGTATGCTTCTGACCCTGATTCAAAATGCCCCAATGCTGGCAGTTTTATGATACACATCTCAACATTAATTTTAGCAGCAGATTGCTGTGCCCTATAGCGCCCTCTATCCAGTTTCTGTGTCAATTATAGTGTATGTTGATTTAAATAACCGCTCATCCATTATAGTATATCGAAAGGGAAACTGTAACCACATTTTGTTTAATTCTTTTTAAAAAATTGTAGCTTTGAGTGGCAATGTAGTTAAAAGATGTTTTGAGTATTTACAAAAATAGCGGCTTCTAAAAAGTTCAATGACGTGACGTCACAAACCCAGGAACCCACGTGACTAAACTCACGACTATGGGTGAGTTGAGGATAACCCAGAGAGTCTCAGGAATGACGAGGAAAATGCTGGAGTTATCATTTTCAAAGTGGTTAACAAAAATATTGTACATGTACATTATTAAGAAGTAAACAAGGCGCAAATTTGCAGCAGTGAAACAACTCCATCTCATTCATATAAACACAGTCATTAATGATGCTGAGATGTTTTATCAAACAACAACTTAAAAAAGAAGAAGATATGCTCAGTAAATATTACGTTGTTTTGTATTTGGTGCAACTAATTGGGGTTGACAATGGTATGAAGATTTTTAACATCAAATACTTTGCAAGGCGCATTACAAATTTGAATGTTTCGCAACGAGCCAAAACGTTAGCAAGAAGGGCTCCATTGTCAAATTCAGTTTGTTTTGTGCTGCATTTTTTATGAGGACTCTATCTATTGGAAAATGAGTGCATCACACAACTGAAGATGTCATTAGAGCCATAAAGCCCTTCGTTTTGAGACCGTCAGTCAGATTATTTCATTATTTAATATTTTTTCAATAAAAAGAAAGAAAAAAGAATTAACAGTAATAATCATTATTATTTTGATACTTCTTAACGCTTTTGGTAAACCAAAAGATGTGATGGCACAATTTGTCACATAAAATAAAACAACAGAATCTTTGTATCAGATTTTCTTTCTTTTTTTATTCTGTGGATTCTTTTCTGTACAGTGTCTTTTCCAAGAAACAATTCTTAACTTGTTTACTGTATATTTTGTGTAAGTTGTCATTCTCTTTTCAAACTAAAATATATTTGTCTAATGAAGGTCGGCATTTTTAAAGACGTACGTGTCAAGTCAAACATCCATCCTCTAAGAATGTTCAGTGCCAAATATGTGTTACTCCATTAGACATGCAACCTTTACATTTTACTTCTATTTATGAATGTCGTCATTACGTCACTTGTAAGAACTGAATGAAATCAATTTGACTGATAAGAACTGAATTGTGCAAAGTTGTTAATCTTTCTTTGGCACATTAATATTAACAAAATGCCACTGATGTAAACAGTCACTTAAACTTCAACTGTTCTAATAATCCCTACATTTGTTTTCTAACCACACGAAGGCTTCACGTGTAGTTTCAACCGATTTACAGTTTGTTTGAAATAGTTTTTAATTTTACAATTTTTTTCACAGAGGGTAAGTTGAAGTACCTCCAACAAATTGTTCATTCTTTGTGGTTATTGTGTCTACTAGGAAGATCACGTTCTGTTTTTAAAAATTATTTGTAGATTGAAGATTGTAATAAATCATAGATTCAACCAAAGTTGGAACCTGTCCTTGGTCCACGCTTTTGCCTTGGCACAAATTTTCTCTGGTTGGTTTGTTGATGTAATTCTTGAAAATTAGAGGATGAATAATGGAAACGAATTTATTTGTCCGAATTGAATGAGGCCCTTTGTATTATAGCATGGTGGAAGACCTTTTTTGTTCACAGTGCTTTGTGTTTTATCTTCACTCAATTGAGTGATTTTCATCTAGATGCATCTATACTGTTATATATGTACATGTATTACAAGGTAATCATGAATGTCTAATTGTTAATATTCTGATACTGCCTCTCAGCTGAACTCTGTGGCACTCTGACCGCTTCATAGCTGGTGTTGGTGCTGCCCTCTGGCCGAGCGTAGTCATGCTCTGGGCTTTCATTCTCTACTTCAACTGGTTGGTAGTAGGTATCTTGTGTGGTAGTTGTCTCTTTAGCCGTAGTAGGTTCCATGTAGACGCGATTCTTGTCCTCTGTTGGTTGCAGCTCCGTGTAGGGATCCGGTTTGGTGACTCGGGATTCTTTCTGAGCTGTGAGACTTTTTATCAGACGGTTCTTTCTGACATCACGAAGGATGAGAATGATGATGATGATGAAGAATGTAACAGCAAAGACCAAGGCAACTATGAAAGCTAGAAACCATGGAGTTAAAGATGGCCCTGTATTACGAGAACAAAGGCATGCCATAGTGCTAGAAACATCTTCAGTTTTTGACGTCATATTTTGAAATGCAGTAGTTATTTGCGCCATGGGATCTGTTTTCGGCTCAACATGGAAGGAGTTTGATGTTAGTGAGGAGCGAGCCGTAGTTTCTGTCATTGTCATGGCGTTCCTTATTTTAATCGGCCCGATCTGACAATTACGTAGCATATCCGTGAAATACACTGATGTGATGACACATTCGAATGCA
Organism: Marthasterias glacialis; assembly: GCA_911728455.2. NCBI lineage: Eukaryota > Metazoa > Echinodermata > Asteroidea > Forcipulatida > Asteriidae > Marthasterias > Marthasterias glacialis. Next base: position 19,075,901 of record OU452225.1, read on the forward strand.
ACACCATTATCAGCATCATCCACTGTCAAATCTAATGTCCTTACGACTGTATCGTTATCATCGTTGATTACTGATGTCCATGCGGAGTATGTAGTAGTCTGTATCGTGGGATTGATCGTCATTGAGACTGTTCCGTGACTGCTCTCAGATGAACACGTCGTATGTAACTCTGTCGCTGCGTCTACTGTAATGGGTCCAGCAGGGGAGCATATAGGGAAGGACGCACTGGGGAAGTATAACACTGAAAGTGTTACACTGGATGTGGCTACGATGTCGTGGCCTCCCAATGGTTTTGGTTCATTGACAATACACACATATTCATCAGTATCGTTCCTCTGCACATTGGTGATGGAAAAGTCTTGAACAACTATTTGAGTAATCAGATTTATCGATGTAGCGAAGATGAATCGTACATTTGCATCCGTAATAGTGTCTATACCCCATCTCACGACCTGTACTGGGTCCTCAGTCTGCCACGCCACGATGTGATCCGACTCGAGGTTTGTAGCGGTACACCTCATATCAACCTGCCCGCCCTCCTTACGATCGGCCTCTGGTGTTAAGATCACCGCAGTCGCTGTTGGTTGAGCAGTGACAACCATCAGGAATCCGCCTGCATCAAGTGAACACCAAACACACACCAGCAAAACATACATGGAGATCCTTCCATCCATTGTATTGAATCTGAGTTCATTAAGTTGCTATTAAATCATTCCTGGAGAAGACGGATAAAGGATGGAAATACATGAAGTAGAATGATCCCGCGTACACACACACCTCAATGTAACAGTGATTTAATGTACATAGCATATATTTAACGATAAAGTGAACTTTGTTGTACTTCCTCATGTTAAGCGCCACACGCCAATGAACTTCAACAATGACACAACTTCTAGTATTTTCAATTTATTGATTCATGCTTTTTACGATAGGGGTCCTAATGCCGCAGTTCAACTAGTCTAGGTTTCTAGACAAGCGGTTCGTGGATGATAGCGGCTTGTCTTGAGATAGCGCCCTCTATTGGTGAGAGTTCTGGGGGTGATCGCGCCGTCGTGAGCTTAAACAAAACAGGAAGGTCTTGGACCAAGACTACAGTTCAATTGAATCTAGAATAGCTATACTTCAACTCACCCATATCATGTTAAAACACTCTGCATGTGCAACACTTAAACACGGACGTAAAACGTATTCTTTGTTATGTTTGAAGGCTCCAACCAATGTTCAATGGTGGAAAGAAACAAGTCAGGGAAAATTACACAGAGAGATTGCAACAGAATAGTTTCAATGAACAAGGAACAGAACGTTTACGCCACTCAATAATATCAACTTCTTAGCAATAATATCATGAAATCTGCCGCTTAGAAATAATCTTAGCTACCATTTACGCCTCTCAATAATTTCATTTTCTTAAACATCGATCAAATGAAACTTGTACTTTAGCCGAATGGAATTAATGTTCGCTACCGGAAAGACACATTTTAGTTTCCCTCTCCCTTACATGAAAAAGGCAATGAAACTTTTATACCATTTAAATATTGTTTCCAACAGGTTAGAGCTAAAGGATTTACAACGTCGAAATATTCAGATTTGTGTATACACTTTGTATTACCAAAACTTAACTCAGATTATTAGTTTACCACTGAGTCAATTTGACTGAATCACGAGACTATGGCCTTGTGGTATACGCTTTGATGCAATTGACCCCCTCCCCTTGCAGTTGATGGTTATGTTACGGTACTCTTCACAACGTTAATCTCTTAGCAATCGAGCAGAGTAAAATCAGCCCTATAGCGCCCTCTATCCAGTGTTTGAACGATAGCTTGTCAAATGTATACTCGATAATATTTCATTGGAGCGGAGATGGTAACCACTTATTTCTTTATTGTACCAGAATAGAAGAAAACGATATTTTCACCTCGCAACGGAGATGGTGCACATTTCAGTGTCAAACGTATATAAAAGAGGATGCTTTGACATTTATAAAACAAGGGGCTTCTAAAAAGTTAATGAAGTGACATCGCTCCCTCATCAGGAACCCACAGTGACCAAACTCATGACTGGTTTAGAGGATGACCCGGAGAGACTCAGAATTGACGTCAGAGCTACGCAAACGCACTTGGGAAAAAATTATTATGTTAAATTTGTTATTATTTGTGAAGTAAACAATCTGCAAATGCATATTAATGTGATGGACGCAAGCATTGCTTCGCAAAAGGTCATTTGTAAGATTGAGTAATTATCGAGACAAAAAACTGATAAGTTTTTCACTGATTATACAGTTCTTGTCAGTTCGAATCCTCCAGAGAGATTTAATTTTCTGAAATGTTGTCGAAGCTAAGTAGTATGTTTGAAAACCCCTAAATTACCGCTGATTATTTTGATTGCTGCAGTCTTTAAAATGACGTCGGTAAAAAGCCCATGACAAAACGTAACACCTTTGTATTTGTTTTGCTTTTATTTTAAATACAACGGGTTCATCCTATATGCAATATTTTTGCCTGAAGTGTTTTTGAATAATAAATGAAATAAGATCCAAAATTATTTTTGTCGCATGTGAGACCAAACCACTGCCTAAGAATCCGTACAAAATTGCTAAATGCATTTTTACCATTTTGTCGCAAATAAAACAATGAAATGAGCTGACAGTTTCACATGTATGGTTTTATTGCATATTGTCTTGATTTGTGCAAAGAATGGGAGCATTTACAGACACTTTACCAATGTTGAGCTGGGGCTTAAAACGTTTTTGGTAAACTGGATGTTGTATATACTGTCAAAAGGCCACACGAATTCCCCCTGGTGGGACGCTAAAGTTTTATCTAGTCTGTTACGTGAATTGAAGTATATCCAACACTAATTCACTTCTTGAGGCTATTTTTTATTGTGACTTTTATATATCCAGTAGGAATATCAAGTTCTTTAAACAAATTACTCATATGTAAAAATTGTAACAAATCACAGATCCAATCAAATACATGTCCTTGATTCAGGTTTTCGCCTTGGCATCACTTGGACACACATTTCTCGGGTTGGTTGATGGATGTATTTTTGAGAACCAGACAGTGAAAATGGAAACGAATGTATTCGTCCCAAAATGAATGATGTGATTAACTTTTGTATTGTAGCGTACTGGAGAGGTTTTTGTTCACAGTTCTTTGTGTATTATGGGCAGTCCATTAGAGTGTCATTTAGAATAATGCATCTATACCGTGATAATGGTCTTACAAGGTAATCGTGAATGGTTTTTTGGTGTATTAGAGGGTGAATAATGGAAATGAATTTATTTGTCCAAAATTGAATGAGGCCCTTTGTATTATAGCATGCTGGAGGACCTTTTTTTTTTCACAGTGCTTTGTGTATTATCTTCACTCAATGTAGTGATTTTCATCTAGATGCATCTATACTGTTATATTATATGTACATGTATTACAAGGTAACCATAAATGTCTAATTGTTAATATTCTGATATTTTCTCAAAGTGAACACCACACGTCAATGAACTTCAACAATTAACACAACTCCTGGTTTATCGAGTCATTAACAATAAAGTTCATAATGTTGCAGTTCAACTGAATCTAGAAACCATACTTCAATTCACCCATATCATGTTAAAACACCCTGCGTACCAGTACGACCACAGACCGACTGAGTGTAACATTGAAAAGCTTCAACAAGGTTCAATGGTGGTAAGAAACGACCCAAGAAACATAACACAGTGAGATTACGACAGAGGATTTTCATTTAAAAAAGGGATAGAATATTTACACCACTGAATAATAATTTCTTTTACAATGTTTTATTGAAACTTGTGTCATAGCAGATTAGAATAACGTTCGGTACCAGATAGAAAAAACATTTACCTTACGTTTCATTTAATTAATAAGCTGTTAAAACTTGCCACTTAAAGTATTTGCAACAACATTATAGAGCCAAAGGATTGACAACGTGAAAATATTGATGTCTTTAAATACACTAGGGACAACCAATAATTTCATTTAGATCATCGATCTACTTTCGACTTTCAGTCGATTCGACTGAATCATAAGATTTCGGCCTTATACATGGGATGCTTCCGTATCTGATTCAAAATGCCCCCACCCCCAATTTGCGGGCAGTTCTATGGTACACATCTCAACATTAATTTTGGCAGCAGACTGCAATGCCCTTTAGCTCCCTCTATCCAGTATCTATGTCTATAGTGTATGTCAATTTAAATAACCGCTCATCCATTATAACCCATAGTATAGCGAGGGAGTGGAAACTGTAACCACATTTTTCCATTCCTTTAAAAAAATGTGTACATTGAGTGGCAATGTAGTTAAAAGCCGTTTTGAATATTTACAAAAATAGCGGCTTCTAAAAAGTTCAATGAAGTGACGTCACAAACCCAGGAACGATTACGGGTGAGTTAAGGATAACCCAGAGAGTCTCAGGAATGACGTACAAGGTCAGAAGGGTCATACTAAGATGGAGGACGATGTTGGCGTCATCATTTTCAAAGTGGTTAACACAAACATTTTGTATGTACATTATTTGTGGAGTAAAGAGTGTAAAAATTTGCAGCAGTGAAACAACTCCATCTCAGTCAAATAAACATAATCATTGAGGATGCTGAGATGATTAATTTATCAATCAACATCTTAATAAAAACAAAACCGGGTAAGAAGATACGTTCAGTAAATATTACGTTGTTTTGTAATTGTTTAACAACACTTGGGGTTTACACTTGTATGACGATTTTTTAACATTAAAAACTTTGCAAGACGCATTACAAATTTGAATGTTTCGCAACGAGCCCTAAACGTTAGCAAGAGGGGCTCTAAGGTCAAATTCAGTTTTGTGATGCACTTTCATATAAGGACTCTATCTATTGGAAAATGAGTGCATCACAAAACTGAAGTTGAGGGCTTTCGTATAGAGACCTCAGGTCGGATTATTGAGTTATTTAATATTGTTTCAATAAAAAAGAAAAAAGAAACAACAATAATATTTATGACGATTATTATTATTTGTTTTTTACATCTCTATGATTTTGGTAAACCGAAAGATGTAATGGCACAATTTATCATGATAAAAATAAAACAACGAAATACTTGTATCAGATTTTCCCTCTTTTGCTTTTTTATAACTCATTTTTTCTGTGGATGCTTTCTGCACAGTGTCTTTTCCAAGAAACAATTCTAAACTGTTTTACTGTATATTTTGTGTAAGTTGCCGTTCCCTTTTCAAACTAAAATATAATTGTTTAGATGAAGATCGATATTTTTTAGGGACGACGTGTTACGTCAAACATCCATCCTCAATGAATGTACAGTGCCCAATAAGTGTTACTCGATTTAGACATGAAACCTGTACATTTCACTTCTATTTGTAAATGTCATCATTGCGTCACTTGTAACAATTTATTGAAATCAATTTGACTGATAAGAACTGAATTCTGCGAAATTGTTAATCTATCTTTGGCACATTAATATTAACAAAATGCCACTGATGTAAACACTTAAACTTCAACCGTTTTAATTATTCCTACATTTGTTTTCTAACCACACCTAAGGCTTCACGCGTAGTTACAACCGATTTACAGTTTGCTTGAAAGAGTTTTTATTTTACAATTTTGTCACAGAGGTGAGTTGAAGTTCCTCTAACACTTATTTATTCTTTATGGTTATTGTGTCTACTAGGAAGATCACGTTCTCTTTTAAAAAATTATTTGTAGATTGAAGATTTTAATAAATCATAGATTCAACCAAAGTTGGAACCTGTCCTTGGCAGCGGCGTTGCCAAGGGGGTGGCGGGGGGGGGGGGGTAGGGGTGGAGAGCACGTGCCCCAGATGCCCCCATAAAAGTATGTTGATACATTTAATTCAACAAAAAGCATAGTACCTGCCCCCTCCAAATGAAAAGCAATGCCCCCTGTGCCCTTAGAGAAAAATCCTGGCTACGCCGCTGGTCCTTGGTCCACGCTTTTGTCTTGGCACACATTTTCTCGGGCTGATTTATTGATGTATTTCTTGAAAATTAGAGGGTGAATAATGGAAACGAATTTATTTGTCCAAAACTGAATGACGCCCTTTGTATTATTTTTAGCATGCTGGAAGACCCTTTTTTCCAGAGTGCTTTGTGTTTTATCTTCACTCAATGGAGTGATTTTCATCTAGATGCATCTATACTGTTACATATGTACATGTATTACAAGGTAATCATGAATGTCTAATTGTTAATATTCTGATACTGCCTCTCAGCTGAACTCTGTGGCACTCTGACCGCTTCATAGCTGGTGTTGGTGCTGCCCTCTGGCCGAGCGTAGTCATGCTCTGGGCTTTCATTCTCTACTTCAACTGGTTGGTAGTAGGTATCTTGTGTGGTAGTTGTCTCTTTAGCCGTAGTAGGTTCCATGTAGACGCGATTCTTGTCCTCCGTTGGCTGTAGCTCCATGTAGGGATCCGGTTTGGTGACTCGGGATTCTTTCTGAGCTGTGAGACTTTTTATCGGTCGGTTCTTTCTGACATCACGAAGGATGAGAATGATGATGATGATGAAGAATGTAACAGCAAAGACCAAGACAACTATGAAAGCTAGAATCCATGGAGTTAAAGATGTCCCTGGTTTACAAGAAGCAAGGCAGGTCATACAGCTAGTAGCCTCATCATTTTGTGACGTAATGCTTTGGAATGCATTAGTTATTTGCGCCATGAGATCTGTTTTCGGCTCAACATCGAAGGAGTTTGATGTTAGTGAGGAGCGAGCCGTAGTTTCTGCCATGGTGATTGTCATGGCGTTCCTTATTGTAATCGGCCCGATTAGACAAGTACGTGGCATATCCGTGAAATACAGTGATGTGATGACACATACAAATGCAACACCATTATCAGCATCATCCACTGTCAAATCTAATGTCCTTACGACTGTATCGTTATCATCGTTGATTACTGATGTCCATGCGGTGTATCTAGTAGTCTGTATCGTGGGATTGATCGTCATTGAGACTGTTCCGTGACTGCTCTCAGATGAACACGTCATAAGTAACTCTGTCCCTGCGTCTACTGTAATGGGTCCAGCAGGGGAGCATATAGGGAAGGACGCATTGGGGAAGTATAACACTGAAAGTGTTACACTGGAGTTGGCTACGATGTCGTTGCCTCCGACCGGTATTGGGTCATTGACATTACACACATATTCATTAGTGTCGGCTCTCTGCACACTGGTGATGGTAAAGTCTTGAATAAATGTTCGAGTAGGCAAATTATATCTTAGTGTATAAAAGATGAATCGTCCATTTGCGTTCCAAACAGTGGTTCCACCCCATCTCAGGTTCTTTTCTGGGTCTTTGGTGGCCCATTGAACGATATAATCAGACTCGAGGTTTGTAGCGGTACACCTCAAATAAACCTGCCCGCCCTCCTTACGATCGGCCTCTGGTGTTAAGATCACCGCAGGCGGAGTTGGTTGAGCAGTGACAACCATCAGGAATCCGCCTGCATCAAGTGAACACCAAACACACACCAGCAAAACATACATCGAGATCCTTCCATCCATTGTATTGAATCTGAGTTTATTAAGTTGCTATTAAATCCTTCCTGGAGAAGACGGATGAAGGATAGAAATCACGAAGTACAATATGATCCCTCGTACACACATAGCTAAATGTAATAGCAATGTATTGTACATGTACATGTATTAACGATGACGTTAACTTGGTTGTACTTCCTCATACTTTACAGCACACGTCAATGAACTTCAACAATAACCACACTCCTGGTTTATCGAGTCATTAACAATGAAGGTCACACTGTTGCAGTTCAACTGATTCTAGAATAACCATACTTCAATTCACCCATATTATGTTAAAACACCCTGCGTACCAGTACAACCACAGACCGACTGAGTGTAACATTGGAAAGCTTCAATAAGGTTTATCGGTGGAAAGAAACAGCTAAAGAAACATAACAAAATGAGATTAAAACTGAAGATTTTTTTTTGAAAAAGGAACAAATATATACGCCATAATAATAATGTCTTTTACAATGATATATTGGAACTTGTGTCATAGCACATTACAATTAACGTTCGCCACCGGAAAGAAAAACCATTTACCTTTCCGTTTCATTTAATAAGCTGTTAAAACTTGCCACGTAAAGTATTTGCAACAACATTATAGAGCCAAAGGATTGACAACGTGAACATATTGATGTCTTTAAATACACTGGGGACAACCAATAATTTCATTTAGATCATCGATCTACTTTCGACTTTCAGTCGATTCGACTGAATCATAAGATTATGGCATTATATACATGTTATGCTTCTGACTCTGATTCAAAATGCTCCTGACCCCAATTTGCCCCCAGTGTTATAGTATAATGGTACACATCTCAACATTAATTTTAGCAGCCTACTGCTGTTGTCCTAAAGCGCCCTCTATCCACTATTTACGTCTATAGTGTGTGTTAATTTAAATAACCGCTCATCCGTTACAACCCATAGTATATCGAGGGAGTGGAAACTGTAACCACATTTTTTACAGTCCTTTTTAAAAAGTGTAGCTTTGAGTGGCAACGTAGTTAAAAGCTGTTTTGAATATTTACAAAAATAGCGGCTTCTAAACAGATCAATAAAGTGACGTCACTAACCTAGGAACCCACGTGACTAAACTCACCACTATGGGTGAGTTGAGGCTAACTCAAGTGTCTCAGAAATGACGTACAAGGTCAAAAGAGTGACACTAAAAAAGATGGAAGACGATGCTGACGTTATCATTTTCAAAGTGATTATCAAAATAATTTTTTAGTACATTATCTCTTTCAATACGAAATTTAATGTGCAGATGCAGATGTGATGTAGTTGTTTTATATTTTGTTGATTACGAGCCGCTTTCGGCGGCTTTCCGGCGCGCAGTGAAGTAATTTACCGAGCCGCTGTGAGCAGCGCACCGTAGTGAAAGAGTAATTTGTGAAGTAAACAATGTGCAAATTATAGTGGCTTGTGCATATTAGTATTAAACATTCATTTCTTAATTAATGTATTTTATGCCTATTTATGGACGCATTTCATTAAATGTAACAAAATGAAAATCCTGAAACCTACACTGCAAAACTATTATACGCTATTAAAAAAATCAAAAATTACCAAATGTTATTGTTGTGAACCCCCGCCCCAAAAGGGTTTCAGCCACAACACTGCATGGAATTAGGGAGACAGGGAAGGGAGGCAACATGGAGGACGTGGGAGAACCCCAATTGGTGTGGGTGTGGCTTTGGGCGTGGCACCGCACTAGTGTGTAGGGGATGCATACACCTCAACTTGATACAGAAAAGCGGAAGCTATTACAGTAATTGTTGCCTTACTCGTGTGAATATTTGTGTCTGAACATTTTTGACAATAGTTCCATCCAAAAAACATACTGTTTACAACTAAATTGTAAGAATGTTAAACTATAGCGTTGTAGGTTGTGTTATTCTTGTAAAGTAAATAACTGAAAATATTGTCTACGTAAACATTTTTAGTTCTATGTTTATTTTTTCTTAACACTGAGACTTAAAAAAATCCTTTTGTATTTTTCGTCTTCAGTACACTTATTATGGGATCACTAGGAGACTTTGGAACAATAGGTGGCAGCAGATTTACCAGGTAAACTGTCATTGTTTACGTAGTTATGAGCATGCGCACATTTCTGAAAACAAATACATGTACCTGGTAAGTTTGCTGCCATCTAGCGTCCTCAAAAGTCTCCGAGTTGAAAAGTTTATAATCTTAGACGTATTCGAGAATTCATATGAAAACAGACATTGACTAACGATACAGCTCAGGATCAATGGTAGTATAATAATCTGGACACAATAATATATCTGCGCAAAATATTTACAACTGAACGAATAAGAATGAGGTTAAACATTGATGTTAAATCACGCGCATTAACTGATTGCGCGTCTTATTTCTGGTATAAGTGATTCCATAACGCACAGATAAGGACTAAAGCAGTGGTATGCAAATAGCCGTAACCTAGCTGTTCAGGATTTCAACTTTTCCCATAGGTTTGTACACAAACATGGATGCGCCCAGGTGACTTCAACGTATACGAACGATGCTAGCGCTATAGTCAATATAATAGCTCTATGGTTTATACAGTATTCTTTCCCTACTCAGTCTTCATCCAAGAAGCAGTTTTGTTTACAATGTACACGTACATAAGTTCAATTCTAATGAATTAGGTAGACTGGTTCCCGGTCCCTACGTCGTTTTCGTTCTGACTGTATAAAAGTGACCGGTAGCGGGTAATGAAAATAAGTATGAACCTGGCAGATTTCTGCCAGGTATGCTAATTAGAATAAACCTATAGGTCTACGTAATCCCATAATGCAATGCGGCATTCACGCAAACATGACGGATACAGAATCTCAGAATCTCCTCTCGTGCAGACTAACGTTAGTTAAGATGTTCTTCTAAAGTTAGTTTGAATTTGGATGTTGAAGGTTGGTTCACTATGCCCGGGTGGTTTTAATTTTTTTTCTGCAGTCCGCAATTGCCACTGTCGTAATGATTTTCAATGGGAAAACTTTTTTTTCTTTGAATCGATTCCAAAAAGGGATTTTTTTTCGAGGATGGCAATTCTGGACTGAACAAGAAAAAAAAATTGCGCCCAGGGTTACGATACAAACGTGTGCTAGTGACTAACAACAACATGCACACGTCACGAGCATAGCCAACGTCATCTCTAAAACTAGAAAATTATTTAATACTGCGCCCGCGCAAGCGAGGGCCAATCAAAAGCGCCATATCGGTCTACCGGTCCCTTTATACAGTCAGAACGAGAACAGTGTTGGGACCGGGAACTAGTTTATGAATTAGGTTGCATCGCTCCTTTTTTGTTGTTGATATTATTAATGTTTCTTTTTTTAACAATGCAGACTTATCAAAATACAATCATTTTGTATTTCTCGTCATAATGGTGGAGAGTTTGGAGTGTGTGCTCACTGAAACGTGTCAGTTGGAAACAAGCCCAGGAACAGGGAAGGAGGATGGGGTCAGGAGGACTGAGGGTATAGTGAAGGATAGAGTCCCGCTGCCCATCCTACGTAATCTATAATGTTATTTTCTCATTACACTCGAGTACAGCACTGCTTCAGAAGCTGGTTGGGGGCGGTGTCCGCCATCTTGAATCTCATCTGGTTGCAAATCCAAATCAGCATATACAATGTGATCCTCAGATCTTTGGTTGCCATGACTACTCTGTTGCCTCATGGGTAAGGAGACTCGGGCGTAAGAAGCATCGTTGGTATTTTCTAGGCTAGGGGTACCGTCATTGACGTTTGGTGGGGATGGGGGAGAGGGCACCACCCGGTCATCGTGGGTACTCTGGGTGTCACTCTTACGCTCTGCTGGTTTGGGTTTATAGGGTCTGGGCTTGTTAGGTCGAGTTGGTCTGACTAATGCCGTTGGTTTGATGGGTGTGGATAAGTTGTCTCCAGAGGGCGATGTTGTTCCATCAGAGACACTAGAATGAAATGCAGGGTTGTTGTAACTGTGTTCAGTTGTAGAATCACCAGACAGGTCAGGCATGCGCTTCGTCGTTTCATCATCAGCCCTTTGAGTTTTGGTATGAAATGGTTTGGCATATAGTAGACTTCGATCAGTCGCGTTTTCTGTTTGTACCGGGGCAGTGCCATAGTAAGACGCACGTGGTCCAGATACTGGGCTTTGAGAAGGGACATATATGATATTATCCTGCAACCCATGTTGTATTGAATCAAGATCTCCATACTCGTTGAGACTGATCTGATATGGCTCAAGTCTATCAAGTGTCAATTCAGTACTTGGTTGGTTGATGTCTGGATTGGACTGTCCTGTTTTGGGATCCGAGTTGCCGGAACATCGTTTACGGCAAATAAAGATTAGGATAACGATGAGAAGAAATGCGGCTACCCCCCCGGCGACTCCACCGACAATGACGGCAGGGCTGAGGGGAAGTTTGGATGTAGATTGAGTGTATGCCGAGGAGGATGTTGAAGTTACTTCATTCTCTGAAGTTGAAGTGGGGTTTCCTGATCCTGACGTAGTTGATCCTGATAATATTGTGGTATCTGACGTGGTGGTTGTCGTGGCGTTCTCTATTGTAAATGGCCCGATATGACAAGTACGTAGCATATCCGTGAAATACACTGATGTGATGACGCATTCGAATGCAACACCATTATCAGCATCATCCACTGTCAAATCTAATGTCCTTACGACTGTATCGATATCATCGTTGATTACTGATGTCCATGCGGTGTATCTAGTAGTCTGTATCGTGGGATTGATCGTCATTGAGACTGTTCCGTGACTGCTCTCAGATGAACACGTCATATGTAACTCTGTCCCTGCGTCTACTGTAATGGGTCCAGCAGGGGAGCATATAGGGAAGGACGCACTGGGGAAGTATAACACTGAAAGTGTTACACTGGAGTTGGCTACGATGTCACTGCCTCCCGTGGGTATTGGGTCTCTGACATTACACACATATTCATCAGTATCGGCCCTCTGCACATTGGTGATGTTAAAGTCTTCAACAACTGTTTGAGTAAACATATTTACCGACGTAACGAACATGAATCGTCCATTCGTAGAAACAGTGGTTCCATTCCATCTCAGGGTCATGTCTGGGTCCTCAGTCCTCCACTCCACGATGTGATCCGACTGGAGGTTTGTAGCGGTACACCTCATATCAACCTGCCCGCCCTCCTTACGATCGGCCTCTGGTGTTAAGATCACCGCAGTCACTGTTGGCTGAGCAGTGACAACCATCAGGAATCCGCCTGCATCAAGTGAACACCAAACACACACCAGCAAAACATACATGGAGATCCTCCCATCCATTGTATTGAATCTGAGTTTATTAAGTTGCTATTAAATCATTCCTGGAGAAGACGGATAAAGGATGGAAATACATGAAGTAGAATGATCCCGCGTACACACACAGCTCAATGTAACAGTGATTTAATGTACATGTATTTATGAATGGTGTTGACTTGGTTGTACTTCCTCAAACTTAACACCACACGTCAATGAACTTCATCAATAAACACAACTCCTGGTTTATCGAGTCATTAACAATGAAGGTCATAAGGTTGCAGTTGAACTGAATCTAGAATAACCACACTTCGATTCACCCATATCATCTCAAAACACCCTGCTACCAGTACAACCACAAGCCGACTGAGTGTAACATATTGGAAAGCTTCAACAAGGTTTAATGGTGGAAAGAAACAACCCAAGAACCATAACACAGTGAGATTACGACAGAAGAGTTTCATTAAAAAAGGGATAGAATATTTACGCCACTGAATAATAATTTCATTTACAATGATTTATTCGAATTTGTGTCATAGCAGATTAGAATTAACATTCGCTACCTTTCCGTTTCATTTAATAAGCTGTTAAAACCTGCCACATTAAGTATTTGCAACACGTTATAGAGCCAAAGGATTGACAACGTGAACATATTGATGTCTTTAAATACACTGGGGACAACCAATAATTTGATTTAGATCATCGATCTACTTTCGACTTTCGATTCGATTCGACTAAATCATAACATTATGGCCTTATATACATGGTATGCTTCTGACTCTGATTCAAAATGCCCCCAACCCCAATTTGCTGGCAGTTTTATGGTATGTGGTACACATACTAACATTCATTTTAGAAGCAGATTGCTGTGTCCTAGAGCTTCCTCTATCCAGAATCTATGCCTATAGTGTTAGTTAATTTAAATAACCGCTCATCCATTAACCCCTAGTATATCAAGAGAGTGGAAACTGCAACCAAATTTTATACATTCCTTTAAAATAGTGTAGCTTTGAGTTGCAACGTAGTTAAAAACTGTTTGGAATATTTACAAAAACAGCGGCCTCTTTTAAAAGTTCAATCCATTATAACCCATAGTATATCGAGGGTGTGGAAACTGTAAACAAATTTTCTTTCAAAATAATTGTACCTTTGAGTGGTAACGGATAGTTGAAACTGTTTTAATTATTTACAAAAATAGCGGCTTCTAAAAAACTCAATGAAGTGACGTCACTAACCTAGGAACCCACGTGACTAAACTCATGATTACGGGTGAGTTGAGGCTAACCTAGAGAGCCGGTGAGATAGAGAGGACGATGCTGGCATTCTCATTTTCAAAGTGATTAACAAAAATATTTTACATGTACATTATTTGTGAAGTAAACAAGGCGCAAATTGTCAGCAGTGAAAGCACTCCATCTCAGTCATATAAACATAATCACTGAGGTTGCTCTTTGTTTTATCAAACAACAACTTAATAACAAAAAAGAAACGGGCAAGAAGATACGTTCAGTAAATATTATGTTGTTTTGTATTTGTTATAACTAATTGGGGTTGACAATGGTATGAAGATTTTTAACATCAAATACTTTGCAAGACGCATTACAAATTTGAATGTTTCGCAACGAGCCCTAAACGTTAGCAAGAGGGGCTCTAATGTCAAATTCGGTTTTGTGATGCACTTTCATATAAGGACTCTATCTATTGGAAAATGAGTGCATCACAAAACTGAAGTAGTCATTAGAGCCATAAAGCCCTTCGTTTAGAGAACTTAGGTCGGATTATTTCATTGTTTAATATCTTTTCCTAAAAAAAGAAAGAAATAACAGTAAACATTACTTTAATTTTGATACTTCTAAATGCTTTTAGTAAACCAAAAGATGTGATGGCACAATTTGTCACATAGAATAAAACAACAGAATCTTTGTATGAGATTTTCCCTCTTTTGTTTTTTTATAACTTATTTTTTTCTGTGGATTTTTTCCGAAGTGTCTTTTCCAAGAAACAACTCTAAACTTGTTAACTGTATATTTTGTGTAAGTTGTCATTCTCTTTTCAAACTAAAATATAATATGTCTAATGAAGATCGGTACTTTTAGGGACGCACGTTTTACGTCAAACATTCATCCTCAATGAATGTACAATGCCAAATAAGTGTTTCTCGATTTAGACATAAAACTTAACATTTCACTTCCATTTGTAAATGTCGTCATTGCGTCACTTGTATGAACTGATTGAAATCAATTTGACTGATAAGAACTGAACTTTGCAAAATTGTTAATCTATCTTTGGCACATTAATATTAACAAAATGCCACTGATGTAAAAACTTAAACTTCAACTGTTTTAATTATTCCTACATTTGTTTTCTAACTACACCTGAGGCTTCACGTGTAGTTTCAACCGATTTACAGTTTGTTTGAAATAGTTTTTAATTTTTTTTTTCACAGAAGTAAGTTGAAGTACCACCAACACTTATTTGTTCTTTATGGTTATTGTGTCTACTAGGAAGATCACGTTCTCTTTTTAAAAAATATTTGTAGACAGTGAAGATTGTAATAAATCACAGATCCAACCAAAGTTGGAACCTGTCCTTGGCAGCGGCGTAGCCAAGGGGGTGCGGGGGGGGGGGGTAGGGGTGGAGAGCACGTGCCCCCAGGTGCCCCAATAAAATAGATACATGTAATTCAATAAAAAACATGGTACCTGCCCCCCTCCAAATGAAAAGCAATGCCCCCTGTGCCCCTAAAGAAAAATCCTCGCCACGCCGCTGGTCCTTGGTCCACGCTTTTGTCTTGGCACACATTTTCTCGGGCTGGTTTATTGATGTATTTCTTGAAAATTAGAGGGTGAATAATGGAAACGAATTTATTGGTCCAAAACTGAATGACGCCCTTTGTATTTTAGCATGCTGGAAGACCCTTTTTTCCACAGTGCTTTGTGTATTATCTTCACTCAATGGAGTGATTTTCATCTAGATGCATCTATACTGTTTTGTACATGTACTACAAAGTAATCATGAATGTCTAATTGTTAATATTCTGATACTGCCGCTCAGCTGAACTCTATGGCACTCTGGCCGCTTCATAGTTGGTGTTGGTGCTGCCCTCTGGCCGAGCATAGTCATGCTCTGGGCTTTCATTCTCTACTTCAACTGGTTGGTAGTAGGTATCTTGTGTGGTAGTTGTCTCTTTAGCCGTAGTAGGTTCCATGTAGACGCGATTCTTGCCCTCCGTTGGCTGCAGCTCCGTGTAGGGATCCGGTTTGGTGACTCGGGATTTTTTCTGAGCTGTGAGACTTTTTATCAGACGGTTCTTTCTGACATCACGAAGGATGAGAATGATGATGATGATGAAGAATGTAACAGCAAAGGCCATGGCAACGAAAGCTATAATCCATGGAGTTGAAGATGTCCCTGGATCATCGTTTTGTGATGTCATGCTTTGGGATGCAGTAGTTATTTGCGTCATGGGATCTGTCATGGCGATCCTTACCGTAATGGGACCAATTTGACAAGTACGTTGCATATCCGTGAAATACACTGATACGATGACGCATTCGAATACAACACCATTATCAGCATCATTCACTGTCAAATCTAATGTCCTTACGACTGTATCGTTATCATCGTTGATTACTGATGTCCATGCGGTGTATCTAGTAGTCTGTATCGTGGGATTGATCGTCATTGAGACTGTTCCATGACTGCTCTCAGATGAACACGTCATATGTAACTCTGTCCCTGCGTCTACTGTAATGGGACCAGCAGGGGAGCATATAGGGAAGGACGCACTGGGGAAGTATAACACTGAAAGTGTTACACTGGATGTGGCTAAGATGTCTGCGCCTCCCGTTGGTTTTGGGTCATTGACATTACACACATATTCATCAGTATCGGCCCTTTGCACATTGGTAATGGTAAAGTCTTGAACAACTGTTCGAAAGGCCACTAGTGTATCAAAGATGAATCGTCCATTTGCATTCCAAACAGTGGTTCCACCCCATCTCAGGTTCTTTTCTGGGTCTTTGGTGGCCCATTGAACGATATAATCAGACTCGAGGTTTGTAGCGGTACACCTCATATCAACCTGCCCGCCCTCCTTACGATCGGCCTCTGGTGTTAAGATCTCCGCAGACACTGTTGGTTGAGCAGTGACAACCATCAGGAATCTGCCTGCATCAAGTGAACACCAAACACACACCAGCAAAACATACATCGACATCCTTCCATCCATTGTATTGAATCTGAGTTTATTAAGTTGCTATTAAATCCTTCTTGGAGAAGACGGATGAAGGATAGAAATCACGAAGTAGAATATGATCCCTCGTACACACATTAGCTAAATGTAATAGCAATGTATTGTACATGTACATGTATTTAACGATGACGTTAACTTGGTTGTACTTCCTCATACTTTACACCACACGTCAATGAACTTCAACAAAAAACACAACTCCTGGTTTATCGAGTCATTAACAATGAGGGTCACACTGTTGCAGTTCAACTGATCCTAGAATAACCATACCTCAATTCGCCCATATCATGTTAAAACACCCTGCGTACCAGTACGACCACAGACCGACTGAGTGTAACATTGGAAAGCTTCAATAAGGTTTATCGGTGGAAAGAAACAGCTGAAGAAACATAACAAAATGAGATTAAAACTGAAGATTTTTATTGAAAAAGGAACAAATATATACGCCATAATAATAATGTCTTTTACAATGATTTATTGAAACTTGTGTCATAAAACATTACAATTAACGTTCGCCACCGGAAAGAAAAACCATTAACCTTTCCGTTTCATTTAATAAGCTGTTAAAACTTGCCACGTAAAGTATTTGCAACAACATTATAGAGCCAAAGGATTGACAACGTGAAGAATAAATACACCGGAGACAACCAATAATTTCATTTAGATCATCGATCTACTTTCGACTGTCGATTCGATTCGACTGAATCATAAGATTATGGCCTTATATACATGTTATGCTTCTGACTCTGATTTAAAATTCCCTCAACCCCAATTTGCTAGCAGTGTTATAGTATAATGGTACACATCTCAACATTAATTTTAGCAGCAGACTGCTGTGCCCTATAGCGCCCTCTATCCAGTATCTATGTATATAGTGTGTGTTAATTGAAATAACCGCTCATCCGTTACAACCCATAGTATATCGAGGGAGTGGAAACTGTAACCACATTTTTACAGTCCTTTTAAAAATTGTAGCTTTGAGTGGCAACGTAGTTAAAAGCTGTTTTGAATATTTACAAAAATAGCGGCTTCTAAAAAGATCAATAAAGTGACGTCACTAACCTAGGAACCCACGTGACTAAACTCACGACTATGGGTGAGTTGAGGCTAACTCAGAGAGTCTCAGAAATGACGTACAACGTCAAAAGAGTGACACTAAAAAAGATGGAAGACGATGCTGACGTTATCATTTTCAAAGTGATTATCAAAATAATTATTTGATGTCATTATCTCTTTCAATACAGAATTTAATGTGCAGATGTGATGTAGTTGTTTTATATTTTGTTGATTACGAGCCGCTTTCGGCGGCTTTCCGGCGCGCAGTGAAGTAATTTACCGAGCCGCTGTGAGCAGTGCATCGTAGTGAAAGAGTAATTTGTGAAGTAAACAATGTTCAAATTATAGTGGCTTGTGCATATTAGTATTAAACATTCATTTCTTAATGTATTTTATGCCTATTTATGGACGCATTTCATATGTAACAAAATGAAAATCCTGAAACCTACACTGCAAAACTATTATACGCTATTAAAAAAATCAAAAATTACCAAATGTTTTTGTTGTGAACCCCCGCCCCATAAGGGTTTCAGCCACAACACTGCATGGAATTAGGGAGACAGGGAAGGGAGGCAACATGGAGGACGTGGAAGAACCCAAATTGGTGTGGGTGTGGCTTTGGGTGAGCGTGGCACCGCGCTAGTGTGTAGGGGATGCATACACCTCAACTTGATACAGAAAAGCGGAACCTATTACAGTAATTGTTGCCTTACTCGTGTGAATATTTGTGTCTGAGCATTTTTGACAATAGTTCCATCCAAAAGACATACTGTTTACAACTAAATTGTAAGAATGTTAAACTATACCGTTGTAGGTTGTGCTATTCTTGTAAAGTAAATAACTGAAAATAATAATTATCTACGTTTCATAGTAATCATTTTTAATTTTATGTTTATTTTCTTTTTTTCAACAATGCACTTAGACTTAAAATAATCCTTTTGTATTTTTCGTCCTCAGTACACTTATTGGAATCAATGGAAGACTTTGGAACAATAGGTGGCAGCAGATGTACCAGTTAAACTGTAATTGTTTACGTAGTTATGAGCATGCGCTCATTTCTGAAAACAAATACATGTACCTGGTAAGTTTGCTGCCATCTAGCGTCCTCAAAAGTCTCCCAGTTGAAAAGTTTATAATCTTAGACGTATTCGAGAATTCATATGAAAACAGACATTGACTAACGATACAGCTCAGGATCAATGGTAGTATAATAATCTGGATACAATAATAAATCTGCGCAAAATATTTACAACTGAACGAATAAGAATGAGGTTAAACATTGATGTTAAATCACGCGCGTCCAGGTTAATTCAGGAGCGGGGGGGGGGGGGGGGGCGGACACGAAAAAGAAAAGGGCGCCATCAACGTTGATACTCCTCTCATTCGTGAGCCTGCCTTACACCAATGTATGGTGGCCCTGAAGGGACATCGCACATCGCATACGTGTGCGCACACGTATGCAATGTCGTGAAACAATTCGCGAATGTGTGCGCACACGTATGCAATGTCGTGAACCAAATCGCGAATATATGCGCACACGTATGCAATGTCGTGAATCAAATCGCGAATATATGCGCACACGTATGCAATGTCGTGAACCAAATCGCGAATGTGTGCGCACACGTATGCAATGTCGTGAACCAAATCGCGAATGTATGCGCACACGTATGCAATGTCGTGAAACAAATCGCGAATGTGTGCGCACACGGTATGCAATGTCGTGAACCAATTCGCGAATATGTGCGCACTCGTCTGCGAATATATTCGCGATGTCGTGAATGTTATTGCATACCATTGTCGCATACCTTTGGGGTGATGTCATAGTTGCGGACAATGTGTTAGTGAACTAGGGAGTATGCAAGTGGTCCTGGTCCCATTTGTATACCAAAGACATTCAATGCAGGAGCTTGGGTACCAGGCAGGTACAGTGTGTGGCCACTCAATGTGCAACCCCCCAGATCAATAGACATTTTATTCAAAGGTATGCGACAATGGTATGCAATAACATTCACGACATCGCGAATATATTCGCAGACGAGTGCGCACATATTCGCGATTTGGTTCACGACATTGCATACCGTATGCGCACACATTCAGGATTTGTTTCACGACATTGCATACGTGTGCGCACATATTCGCGATTTGGTTTACGACATTGCATACGTGTGCGCATATATTCGCGATTTGGTTCACGACATTGCATACGTCTGCGCACACATTCCCGAATTGTTTCACGACATTGCATACGTGTGCGCACACGTATGCGATGTGCGATGTCCCTTCAGGGCCACCATACCAATGCACACACACACGGACGCACGCACGCAGTCAGGGCTCTGTCAAAAGCGAGCATACCCAGGCTGTGTGTGTGTGTAGCCGTTATTGACATCGTGCAATACACGGTTCGTCACCCTGACTGCTTGGTATACCATACCAACACACACAGATTCCGGACGCCGACTGGTCTACACATGAAACCGATAACGGAATTTACTATTTAATTCAAACGTTACATTTTGAAAATCATAAAAATCGATTGGGTAGAATGGGTGGATTTAAAAAAAAAGCTTCACAATGTTAGAAAACCATATATTAAAAGAAGAACTTGAAAAATCTCAGGGGTAGAATGGGCCAATTTGTCACTTTCGTCACGTTTTGTGACACTGTTTTAGGGGTGTCGGAATTTTCGTTCAAAGCAACATTACACATTGATTAACGGTATGATGATGTTGCCCGGCTACGTGCCTGGTGTTGGAGGGACGGATGCATTTTCCAATTTTTTTTATTGATTTTTGACAAATTTTTGCATTTACTTCCACTCCAAAAATATTACAAATAAACTATGCATATATAATTGGTCAAATACTGCCTTACTTTTATCTAATTAAATCCATTCGTGTTAGAGCAGAAATTATTTACCCCTTTTGTTTTAAATGGTACGTTCACACAGCGCCGCGGAAAGAATTGCGCAATATCGTGTCCGCCCCCCCCCCCCCCGACGCGCATTAACTGATTGCGCGTCTTATTTCTGGTATAAGTGATTCCATAACGCACGGATAAGGACTAAAGCAGTGGTATGCAAATAGCCGTAACCTAGCTGTTCAGGATTTCAACTTTTCCCATAGGTTTGTACACAAACATGGATGCGCCCAGGTGACTTCAACGTATACGAACGATGCTAGCGCTATAGTCAATATAATATCTCTATGGTCTATACAGTATTCTTTCCCTACTCAGTCTTCATCCAAGAAGCAGTTTTGTTTACAATGTACACGTGCATAAGTTCAATTATAATGAATTACGTAGACTGGTTCCCGGTCCCTACGTCGTTTTCGTTCTGACTGTATAAAAGGGACCGGTAGCAGGTAACGAAAATAAGTATGAACCTGGCAGATTTCTGCCAGGTATGCTAATTAGAATAAGCCTATAGGTCTACGTAATCCCATAATGCAATGCAGCATTCACGCAAACATGATGGACACAGAATCTCAGAATCTCCTATCGTGCAGACTAACGTTAGTTAAGATGTTCTTCTAAAGTTAGCTTGGGTTTGGATGTTGAAGGTTCACTATGCCCGGGTGGTTTTATTTTTTTTCTGCAGTCCGCAATTGCCACTGTCGTAATGATTTTCAATGGGAAAACTTTTTTTTTTCTTTGAATCGATTCCAAAAAGGGATTTTTTTTTCGAGGATGGCAATTCTGGACTGAAGAAGAAAAAAAAATTGCGCCCAGGGTTACGATACAAACGTGTGCTAGTGTCCAACAACAACATGCACACATCGCGAGCATAGCCAACGTCATCTCTGAAACTAGAAAATTATTTAATACTGCGCCCGCGCAAGCGAGGGCCAATCAAAAGCGCCATATCGGTCTGCCAGTCCCTTTATATAGTCAGAACGAGAACGGTGTAGGGACCGGGAACCACTTTATGAATTAGGTTGCATCGCTCCATTTTTGTTGTTGATGTTATTAATGGTTCTTTTTGAACAATGCAGGCTTATCAAAATACAATTATTTTATATTTCTCGTCATAATGGTGGAGAGTTTGGAGTGTGTGCTCACTGAAATGCGTCAGTTGGTAACAAGCCCATGAACCGGGAAGGAGGAGGGGGTGCCTAGGAGGACTGAGGGTATAGTGAAGGATAGAGTCCCGCTGCCCATCCTACGTAATATATAATGTTATTTTCTTATTACGCTCGAGTACAGCACTGCTTCAGACACTGGTTGAGGGCGGTGTCCGCCATCTTGAATCTCATTTGATTGCAAATCCAAATCAGCATAGACAATGTGATCCTCAGATCCTTGGTTGTCATGACTACTCCGTTGCCTCATGGGTAAGGAGGCTTGGGCATAAGAAGCATCGTTGGTATTTTCTAGGCTAGGGGCACCGTCAGTGACGTTTGGTATGGATGGGGGAGAGGGTACCACCCGGTCATCGTGGGTACTCTGGGTGTCACTCTTACGCTCTGCTGGTTTGGGTTTATAGGGTCTGGGCTTGTTAGGTCGAGTTGGTCTTACTAATGCCGTTGGTTTGATGTGTGTGGATAAGTTGTCTCCAGAGGGCGATGTTGTTCCATCAGAGACACTATAATAAAATGCAGGGTTGTTATAACTCTGTTCAGTTGTAGAACCACCAGACAGATAAGGCATGCGCTTCGTCGTTTCATCATCAGCACTTTGAGTTTTGGTATGAAATGGTTTTGCATAGCGTAGACTTGGATCAGTCGCGTCTTCTGTTTGTACCGGGGCAGTGCCAGAGTAAGACGCGCCTGGTCCAGATATTGGGCTTCGAGAGGGGACATATATGATATTATCCTGCAACCCATGTTGTATTGAATCAAGCTCTCCATACTCGTTGAGACTGATCTGAGATGGCTCAAGTCCATCTAGTGTCAATTCAGTATTTGGTTGGTTGATGGCTGGATTGGACTGTCCCGTTTTGGGATCCGAGTTGCCGGAGCGTCGTTTACGGCAAATAAATATTAGGATTACGAGGAGAAGAAATGCAGCTACTCCCCCGGCGACTCCACCGATAATGACGGCAGGGCTGAGGGGACGTTTGGATGTAGATTGAGTGGATGCCGAGGAGGATGTTAAAGTGTCTTCATTCTCTGAAGTTGAAGTGGGGTTTCCTGATCCTGACGTAGTTGATCCTGACGTAGATGATAATATTGTGGTATCTGACGTGGTGATTGTGATGGCGTTCCTTATTGTAATCGGCCCAATATGACAAGTACGTATCATATTTGCGAAATACATTGATGTGATAAAGCATTCGAATGCAACACCATTATCATCCACTGTCAAATCTAATGTCCTTACGACTGTATCGATATTATCGTTGATTACTGATGTCCATGCGGTGTATCTAGTATTCTGTATCGTGGGATTGATCGTCATTGAGACTGTTCCGTGACTGCTCTCAGATGAACACGTCATATGTAACTCTGTCCCTGCGTCTACTGTAATGGGTCCAGCGGGGAAGCATATAGGGAAGGACGCATTGGGGAAATATAACACTGAAAGTGTTACACTGGATGTGGCTAAGATGTTGCTGCCTCCCGTTGGTATTGGGTCCCTGACATTACACACATATTCATCAGTATCGGCCCTCTGTACATTGGTGATGGTAAAGTCTTCAACAACCGTTTGAGTAGCCATATTTACCAATGTATTGAAGATGAATCGTCCATTTGTACCCATATAGGTGGTTCCATCCCATCTAAAAGTCATGCCTTCAGTCCTCCACTCCACGATGTGATCCGATTCGAGGTTTGTAGCGGTACACCTCATATCAACCTCCCCGCCCTCCTTACGATCGGCCTCTGGTGTTAAGATCTCCGCAGTCGCTGTTGGTTGAGCAGTGACAACCATCAGGAATCCGCCTGCATCAAGTGAACACCAAACACACACCAGCAAAACATACATCGAGATCCTTCCATCCATTGTATTGAATCTGAGTTTATTAAGTTGCTATTAAATCATTCCTGGAGAAGACGGATAAAGGATGGAAATACATGAAGTAGAATGATCCCGCGTACACACACAGCTCAATGTAACAGTGATTTAATGTACATGTATTTATGAATGGTGTGAACTTGGTTGTACTTCCTCAAACTGAACACCACACGTCAATGAACTTCAACAATAAACACAACTCCTGGTTTATCGAGTCATTAACAATGAAGGTCATAATGTTGCAGTTGAACTGAATCTAGAATAACCATACTTCAATTCACTCATATCATGTTAAAACACCCTGCGTACCAGTACGACCACAGACCGACTGAGTGTAACATTGGAAAGCTTCAATAAGGTTTAATGGTGGAAAGAAACAGCTGAAGAAACATAACACAGTGAGATAACGAGAGAAGAGTTTCATTAAAAAAGGAATATAATATTTACGCCCATGAATAATAATTTCATTATTAATGATTTATTAAAACTTGTATTGTAGCAGAATAAAATTAACGTTCGCTACGAGAAAGAAAAACCATTTACCTTTCCGTTTCATAAGCTGTTAAAACTTGCCACGTAAAGTATTTGCAACAACATTATAGAGCCAATGGATTGACAACGTGAAGATATCGATGTCTTTAAATACACTGGGAACAACCAATAATTTCATTTAGATCATCGATCTACTTTCGACTTTCAGTCGATTCGACCCAATCATAACATTATGGCCTTATACATGGGATGCTTCTGACTCTGATTCAAAATGCCCCTGACCTAAAATTGCTGGCAGTTTTATGGTACTCATCTCAACATTAATTTTAGCAGCAGATTATTCATGCGCTATAGCGCCCTCTTTTCAGTATCTATGTCTATAGTGTATGTTAATATTTTTTTAAATGACCGCTCATCCATTATAACCCATAATATATCGAGGGTGTGGAAACTGTAGACAAATTTTCTAGCTTCTTATATAATTGTACCTTTGAGTGGTAACGGTGTCAGATAAGTGCCCGCAAAGCAGGTCCACCGTATCCCCCGCACGTTTTAGATAGTCTTGAAAATACTCATGTACATGCAGTGAGTTATGAATATCCAAGCCGTGGTCGTAGTTGCTTTTATTTCTTTTCTGAATATGTATGTGGTCGCACTCTGCTGCGTTAAGCTATATCAGGTGGTTACTTTAGTGCCCAAAATTTAAGTCATGACGCAGATGAAAATTCATGCTGACGATCGTCACAGTAACACAGTTGTTTACTCTCAAAATATCGCCAAAATACTTTTAAGCTTATAAGAATTTTGAGGCGGTGAGAGACTTCTTAGGCTCCACAGGAATGCCGATGACCGTAAGTTTGGTTTATTTCTATTCAGAAATATGACTTTTGATTGTATTTAAAATGTGTAGCCTAACTTTGTGACTTTGTGATTGACATTATGCAAGTGAGAATTGTGGAGTCCGTTTAACTTAAAGCTACCTCTCTAGAATGTTAAGATGACTGTGAATATTTCACGATTATACATGAGATTTGTTTGGATTATTTCTCAGGAAGAAATTATATTGTTTAAGATAAAGGTTTGAGTTAGATTCTTTATGGAATCAACCTTTAGAATATACATAATTCTATCATAAATTTCAGATGACTTTTTAGAGTGGTCCGGAAGGCTACACCACATTCGAGGCAGTCCAGGCCCGTTTGAGTCGCCAAGTTAGACGGGGCAATCCAGGCCCAAGTCTTGGGAGTCCTCCCACCAAGTCATCAGACAGAGCCCTTCAGAGTCTGAGACAGGGAGTGATCCACACTAACTTATCAACTTGGCAGACGGCACCCAAATAACATCTACTTCCGGACATTGAATAAATCAACAGCATCTCAACTAAACCAATTAAACGTGATAACGTGCGGTGGGCCCTTTTTTTATAATATAAAATTATTTCTAATTGCCGGCTTAATTAAATAATATTGCTAATACTCTCCAATAACTGAAAGGAATTAAGAAAGTGAAATAGTTGAGTACTCAATAAGTTGCAAATTTAAAAATTCTTTAGATTTAATTGATCAACTAATTAGTAGAGAAGTATTTGTTTGATAGTGTATTTTATCTGATACAAGGATTAATTGGTTCATCAGCTCATAATTTTTGGTTTGAGTGCGGGTCCCAAATAATTAGTAAATTCACTGAGGGACAATCATCGTTTTCCCTTAATTTGTAAGTCTTAGTAGCCTACCCAACTTATCTTTAATAACTACATTAAATTCACTCCACTGAATTCCAATCAAACTCCATAGATGTATATAATTTGTAAATATATGTATATTTCATTTTTGTAAATAAATTATTTGTATATAATCAAATCTTTTAGTCTATTTACTTGCAGTTCAAAAGAAGTTTAGGGAGGTAAACAATCCAAAGAGTTATTTGGGCGCTGCGCACTAAATTTCAGGGGACGCTTGCGACAGACGGATAGTTGAAACTGTTTTAAATATTTACAAAAATAGCGGCTTCTAAAAAATTCAATGAAGTGAAGTCACTAACTGAGGAACCTGTCTGACCAAATTAACGACTACGGGTGAGTTGAGGAAACCCAGAGAGCCTCATAAATGACGTACAAGGTCAGAAGGGTCATACTAAGATAGAGGGCGATGCTGGCATTCCCATTTTCAAAGTGATTTACAAAAATATTTTACATGTACATTATTTGTGGAGTAAACAAAGTGCAAACTTGCAGCAGTGAAACAACTCCATCTCAGCCATTTAAACGTTGAGGATGCTGAGATGTTTTGTCATTGAACGTCTTAATGAAACAAAAACAGGTAAGAAGATACGTTCAGTAAATGTTACGTTGTTTTGTATTTGTTATAACTAATTGGGGTTTACAATGGTATGAAGATTTTTAACATTAAACACTTTGCAAGACGCAAGATGGGGCTCTAATGTCAAATTCAGTTTTGTGATGCACTTTCATATAAGGACTCTATCTATTGGAAAATGAGTGCATCACAAAACTGAAGTTGTCATTAGAGCCATAAAGCCCTTTGTTGAGAGACTTTAGGTCGGATTATTTAATATTCAATATTTTGTTTTAATAATAAAAAATAATCATAAAAATAACAACAAGAATGATTAAGATTTCGATACTTCTAAACGCTTTCGGTAAACCAAAAGATGCGATGGCACAATTTCTCACATTAAATAAAACAACAAAATCGTTGTATCAGATTTTCCCTCTTTTGCTTTGTTATGATTCTATGGATTTTTTTCTGTAGTGTTTTTGGAAGAAACACTTCTAAATATTTTTTACAGTATATTTTGTGTAAGTTGTCATTCTCTTTTCAAACTAAAATACATTTATTTAAATGAAGATCGGCACTTTTAGGGACGTACGGGTTACGTCAAACATTCATCCTCAATGAATGTACAATGCCAAATAAGTGTTTCTCGATTTAGACATAAAACTTTACATTTCACTTCTATTTATAAATGTCATCATTGCGTCACTTGTAAGAATTGATTGAAATCAATCTGACTGATAAGAACTGAATTGTTAATCTATCTTTGGCACGTTAATATTAACAAAATGCCAATGATATAAACACTTAAACTTCAACTGTTCAAATTATCCCTACGTTTGTTTTCTAACCATAAAGGCTTCACGTTAATATTAACAAAATGCCAATGATATAAACACTTAAACTTCAACTGTTCAAATTATCCCTACGTTTGTTTTCTAACCATAAAGGCTTCACGTGTAGTTATAACCGATTTACAGTTTGTTTGAAATAGTTTTTAATTTAATTTTTTTTTCACAGAGGTAATTTGACCATAGTATATTGAAGGAATGGAAAATGTAACCACATTTTTCCATTCCTTTCAAAAAATGTGTACATTGAGTGGCAACGTAGTTAAAAGCCGTTTTGAATATTGACAAAAATAGCGGCTTCTAAAAAGTTCAATGAAGTGACGTCACTAACCCAGGAACCCACGTGACTAAACTCACTAGTATGGGTGAGTTGAGGCTAACTCAGAGAGTCTCAGAAATGATGCACAAGGTCAGAAGGATAATACTAAGACGGAAGACGATGCTGGCGTTATCATTTTCAAAGTGATTAACAATAATTATCTTATGTACAGTCATTATCTCTTTCATGTTAATGTGCAGCTGTGACGTAGTTGTTTTATAATGTTGTTATTACGAGCCGCTTTCGGCGGCTTTAATTTCCGGCGCGTGAAGTAATTTACCGAGCTGCTGTGAGCGGCGCGCCGTAGTGAAAGAGTAATTTGTGAGGTAAACAATGTGCAAATTTATAGTGGCTTGTGCATGATAGTATCAAGCATGCATTTCTAAATGTATTTTATGCCTGTTTGGTTCACCAATTTGAATCAAGAATAAACAATTCAAAGTGGGGTCCGATCAGATCATCGGGAACTCCACACAACTTAAACGCAGTGAGCCACATATAAGGGTTGGGCACATTGCTGGGTGCTCCTTGGAACATTGTGGCGAGGGTAATTCCCGCACCAGAAGCCACGGCGATATGTGTCAAAAAGGAGGATCAAGTTCTTTTCCAAAAAATATTTGCTTGTTAAGTTTGTAACAAATCACAGACCGAATCAAATTTGGAACCTGTCCTTGATTCAGGTTTTCGCCTTGGCATCACGTGGACACACTTTTCTCGGGTTGGTTGATGCATGAATTTTTTTCGAGAATCAGAGAGTAAAAAATGGAAACGAATGTATTCGTCTAAAAATGAATGATGTAATTAACTTTTGTTATGTAGCGTACTGTAGAGGTTTTTGTTCACAGTGCTTTGTGTATTATGGGCAGTCTATAGAGTGTCATTTAGAAGAATGCATCTATACCGTGTTATGGCATTACAAGGTAATCATGAATGTCTAATTGTTAATATTCTGCCTCTCAGCTGAACTCTGTGGCACTATGACCGCTTCATAGCTGGTGTTGGTGCTGCCCTCTGGCCGAGCGTAGTCATGCTCTGGGCTTTCATTCTCTCCTTCAACTGGTTGGTAGTAGGTATCTTGTGTGGTAGTTGTCTCTTTAGCCGTAGTAGGTTCCACGTAGACGCGATTCTTGTCCTCCGTTGGCTGCAGCTCCGTGTAGGGATCCGGTTTGGTGACTCGGGATTCTATCTGAGCTGTGAGACTTTTTATTAGACGGCTCTTTCTGACATCACGAAGGATGAGAATGGTGATGATGATGATGAAGAATATAACACCAACGACAAAGACAACTAAGAAAGCTACAACCCATGGAGTTAAAGATGGCACTGGACCACAAGAACAAAGGCATGTCATAGTGCTGGTAACGTCACCAGTTTGTGACGTCATGCTTTGGGATGCAGTAGTTATTTGCGCCAAGAGATCTGTCATGGCGTTCCTTACCGTAATGGGACCGATTTGACAACTACGTTGCATATCCGTGAAATACACTGATGTGATGACACATTCGAATGCAACACCATTATCAGCATCATCCACTGTCAAATCTAATGTCCTTACGACTGTATCGATATCATCGTTGATTACTGATGTCCATGCGGTGTATCTAGTAGTCTGTATCGTGGGATTGATCGTCATTGAGACTGTTCCGTGACTGCTCTCAGATGAACACGTCATATGTAACTCTGTCCCTGCGTCTACTGTAATGGGTCCAGCAGGGGAGCATATAGGGAAGGACGCACTGGGGAAGTATAACACTGAAAGTGTTACACTGGATTTAGCTACAATGGTCCTGCCTCCCAGGGGTAGTGGGTCACTGACAATACACACATATTCATCAGTATCGGCCCTCTGCACATTGGTGATGGTAAAATCTTGAACAACTGTTTGAGTAATCATATCTACCGATGTATCGAACATGAATCGTCCATTCGTATCAACAGTGTCCTCACCCCATCTTAAGGTCATTGTGGGGCCCTCAGTCCTCCACTCCACGATGTGATCCGACTCGATGTTTGTAGCGGTACACCTCATATCAACCTGCCCGCCCTCCTTACGATCAGCCTCTGGTGTTAAGATCAACGCAGTCACTGTTGGTTGAGCAGTGACAACCATCAGGAATCCGCCTGCATCAAGGGAACACCAAACACGCACCAGCAAAACATACATGGAGATCCTTCCATCCATTGCATTGAATCTGAGTTTATTAAGTTGCTATTAAATCCTTCCTGGAGAAGACGGATAAAGGATGGAAATACATGAAGTAGAATGATCCCGCGTACACACACAGCTCAATGTAACAATGATTTAATGTATATGTATTTAAGAATGGTGTGAACTTGGTTGTACTTCCTCAAACTGAACACCACACGTCAATGAACTTCAACAATAAACACAACTCCTGGTTTATCGAGACATTAACAATGAGGGTCATACTGTTGCAGTCAAGTTGGTTGCAGTTCAACTGAATCTAGAATAACCATACTTCAATTCACCCATATCATGTTAAAACACCCTGCGCACCAGTACGAATACAGACCGACTGAGTGTAACATTGGAAAGCTTCAATAAGGTTTAATGGTGGAAAGAAACAGCTGAAGAAAAATAACACAGTGAGATTACGACAGAGGAGTTTCATTAAAAAAGGAATAAAATATTTACGCCAATGAATAATACTTTTTTTAACAATGATTTATTGAAACTTGTATCGTAGAAGATTAGAATTTAATAACGTTTGCAACCAGAAGAAAAACCATTTACCTTAAACTACTTAAAGTATAGGCCCTCTTGGCTACAATAGAGGTATAGGATTGACAACGTGAAAATATTGATGTCTTTAAATACACCGGAGATAACCAATAATTTCATTTAGATCATCGATCTATGGTATGCTTCAGATTCAAAATGCCCCCAACTCCAATTTGCTGGCAATGTTATAGTCGGGCACACAAAACATCGCAGCCACTGTTGGTTGAGCAGTGACAACCATCAGGAATCCACCTGCATCAAGTGAACACCAAACACAAACCAGCAAAACATCGTCGAAATCCTTCCATCCATTGTATTGAATCTGAGTTTATTAAGTTGCTATTAGATCATTTCTGGAGAAGATGGATAAAGGATGGAAATACATGAAGTAGAATGATCCCGCGTACACACACAGCTAAATGTAATAGTAATTTAATGTACATGTATTTATGAATGGTGCGAACTTGGTTGTACTTCCTCATTTAACACCACACGTCAATGAACTTCAACAATAACACACTCCTGCTTTTTCATTTCATCGAGTCATGTTTTACAATGAGAGTCATAATGTCGCAGTTCAACTGATTCTAGAACATACCCAAACCAACAAAATGAACGACATATTTATTTACATATTTATAAATGTATCAGCTGCTAATTGTGTCACCAATGAGGATGGTTTGAAAAAGAAGAGTCATCTCAAATATAATTTGAAAACATTTGCCTTTTTACAAGATTATTTTACAGTCTTTCAATTGCTTGGAGGCTTAGGTAAGGGAAAGGTTTTATTGAAAAAACTCATTTAAACTCATGACTACTGCAAGCTCGCAAAGAATGTCATCCATATTAATTGGAAGAAGATTGCTACACTATAGATTGCCCAGGGTGGCACAAATATGTTTTAAAAGTGTGATAGAGTTTAGATAAATTATTCAATCAACATACCAAACACCTACGCTACTAACGGTGCCGACATTTTTTTTAACTCGTCCTTTCTTTATTAATTTTTCTTGTTGTTATACAGAATGAATTACTTATTCAAAGAAAGCCGTTTCCGTTGGCCTCAACCAAAATATTACACCAACAAAATCTTCAACTTTCTGACAGAATGATTTGTTATCACCTCATAAAAACTGAATTAATCCACTCTCTTATACTAACACGAACATTACTAAAAGAGACCATTTTGATTGGTAGGAGGGTTGTTAAATAAACATATATGAGCGATGATGCTCTTACTTTCATAATTGAGATGGACGGTCATGATACCACGTACGTATTGATATCAATCAATCTACTTTAATTTACGCAAAGCCAGCAGATTCATACAAATTCATATATTATCTGAATATTCAGGTTTTAAGTACGATTTGAAGCTTTGCATGGTGTAAGTACAAAGTAGGAATTAGCTTACAAGAGAGAACCACATGGATGAAATATCTCTTTTGGGGCAATGTTGGTTCGGATATTGATTTTGTTGAAATGTTTTTTATCCTATGATTCAAACTTTAATGTGATATGTAAAAGCAGATTAATTGCAACGTGCACCATTAATCTTCATTTTTTTTACCGTCATTGTAAAATTACCCTTCAATAAAAGGAAGAGAACTTTTACAGATATTGCTTCATTGGATACAAGTTTATTCTGATAATATATTGATAAGTTACTTGAAATGTACTTGACTTTTAAAGCGCCATGTTCCAGTCTTTGACAAAATGGTTCATGATATTTATTTATTTATTCTGTATATATATGGACGCATTTCATAAAATATAACAAACTGAAAACCATGAAGCCTACACTGCACAACTATTTCACGCGATCAAACAAATCAAAAATTACCAAATGTTATTGTCATGAACCCCCGCCCCAAAAGGGTTTCAGCCACAACACTGCATGGAATTAGGGAGACAGGAAAGGGAGGCAACATGGAGGACGTGGGAGAACCCCAATGGGTGCACTACACTAAATAGAGAGAAATCCTTGCGCTGAGCCTCATTAATAAAATGTAAACCCACAACTTTTACTGTAAATCAAACATTTTAAGGTCCTTGCTTTTATGGATTGTAAAAAAAATGGTCCAACATTGTGCCTCTGGGGTTGTTAACTTTCATCCTGGAGCATTTTTGGTAGACTGGCCCTCTAAAAATGGCCCTATTTTGCTAAACAGTGTAGGGTCATTTTTCCAAGATGAACTCTGGCCAGTTTACTCGTTCAGGGGTATTTTTATTTTGGGTCAGCCTAGCAAAAATTCTCAACGGCTAACCTACTAAAAATTGAAAAGAAAAATGAAGTGCAGTTGTCAGAAAATATATTCGATTTGTTTTCTAGAGGCTGAGAGACTTTTAAGTATTTCTTGAGTATTTTGGAATATTTAGCATTTAGAATTGGTTACTATGGGAGCCTATTTAGTGTGGTGCACCCCAATACACCAATCCAGTAGGCCACGCCCACCATAGCAACGACCAAGCAACCACACACAATGTGTCACACGATCACCGTTGGGAAGCCTGGCATCATGGTACACATACACACGCCGTGTTTTGCATGTTCGCCGAAAGCACTTCTCTCCGTTGGACTTTGGTTTTGGAAAAGGCCAAAAATGTACATTTCCTCTCTTGTCAGGGTATCGTATGGTGGCCCTGAAGGGACATCGCACATCGCATACGTGTGCGCACACGTATGCAATGTCGTGAAACAATTCGCGAATGTGTGCGCACACGTATGCAATGTCGTGAACCAAATCGCGAATAAATGCGCACACGTATGCAATGTCGTGAAACAAATCCTGAATGTGTGCGCACACGTATGCAATGTCGTGAACCAAATCGCCAATATGTGCGCACTCGTCTGCGAATATATTCGCGATGTCGTGAATTTTATTGCATACCATTGTCGCATACCTTTGAATAAAATGTCTATTGATCTGGGGGGTTGAAGCACCAAGTCTGGAATCAAGACGTACAGGCATATACACAATGTACCTGCCTGGTACCCAAGCTCCTGCATTGAATGTCTTTGGTATACAAATGGGACCAGGGCCACTTGCATACTCCCTAGTTCACTAACACATTGTCCGCAACTATGACATCACCCCAAAGGTATGCGACAATGGTATGCAATAACATTCACGACATCGCGAATATATTCGCAGACGAGTGCGCACATATTCGCGATTTGGTTCACGACATTGCATACCGTGTGCGCACACATTCGCGATTTGTTTCACGACATTGCATACGTGTGCGCACACATTCGCGATTTGGTTCACGACATTGCATACGTGTGCGCACATATTCGCGATTTATTCTACGACATTGCATACGTGTGCGCACATATTCGCGATTTATTCTACGACATTGCATACGTGTGCGCACATATTCGCGATTTGTTTCACGACATCGCATACGTGTGCGCACATATTCGCGATTTGTTTCACGACATCGCATACGTATGCGCACACGTTTGCGATATGCGATGTCCCTTCAGGACCACCATAGTATCGAGAGTCAGAGTTACAATTAAAATATAAACACCGCTTGACCATGGTTAAGGATAATACTCGGGTTTGTAAAAGAATTGCCCTGTACATACGAAACAAAAGTAAAGTCAACGAAAAGTGTGTAGTAAGCAATACACAAATTAGAAAGTTATGTCGGACAAAATGGCGGTAATTTGTCGGACCTTAAATCACACATTGTGATTGGTCAATTTGTCAAGGGGCGTGGCCTACTGGATCGGTGTATTGACGTGGGTGTGGCTTTGGGCGTGGCAGCGCGCTTGTGTGACGGGGATGCATATATAGGCCTACACACCACAAATTGATACAGAAAAGCGCAAGCTAATACAGTAATTGTTGCCTTACTCGTGAATATTTGTGAACATTTTTGATAAAAGTTTCATCCAAGAAGTGTATTCTTTACAATGTACTTGTAAGAAGGTTAAACTATAAACTATGTTATTCTTTTAAAGTAAATAATTGAAAATAATATTTGTCTACGTTTTATAGTAAACATTTTAAATTCTATATTTATTTTCTTCTTTTCAACAATGCACTGAGACTTAAAAAAATCCTTTTGTATTTTTCGTCCTCAGTACACTTATTGGGATCAATGGGAGACTTTGGAACAATAGACTGTGTAAGTCTCGCGCGTATTCGAACATAAGGGTCCGTTAAAGCGCGTGATTTTGTTTCCTTTACATGTTACAGCAATGTGTGTGGGACCAAAATGGTCCCAAAAATATTCGAATACGCGCGAGACTTACACAGTCTATAGGTGGCAGCGAATTTCCCAAGTAAATTGTCATTGTTTACGTAGTTTTGAGCACG
Organism: Marthasterias glacialis; assembly: GCA_911728455.2. Taxonomy (NCBI): domain Eukaryota; kingdom Metazoa; phylum Echinodermata; class Asteroidea; order Forcipulatida; family Asteriidae; genus Marthasterias; species Marthasterias glacialis. Next base: position 19,111,022 of record OU452225.1, read on the forward strand.
CGCACATTTCCGAAAACATATACCTGGTAAGTCTGCTGCCATCTAGCGTCCTCAAAAGTCTCCCAGTTGACAAGTTTATAATCTTAGACGTATTCGAGAATTCATATGAAAAAAGACATTGACTAACGATACAGCTCAGGATCAATGGTAGTATAATAATCTGGATACAATAATAAATCTGCGCAAAACATTTACCAATCAATAAACCACAAGGGAAACTGATTGGGTAAATTTTAAATCAATTTTCGGGCGAACAAAGAAAAAATGACTGGAGCGGGATTTGAACCTGCGACCACCGGTTTAAAGTACCAAAATATTTACAACTGAACAAAGAAGAAAGAGGGCGAACATTGATGTTGGATCATTTGGTGGGAAGAGAGCAGTGAGACACGATTGAATTACAAAACAAAATAAATTTGATGTGACGATCTCATGTGATCAAAAGCTAGAAGAACAGATGAGCAATAAGCTGTGGTTGTTATTGAAACATAAAACACATTATACGAAGAGGCTCGAGGATGAAATTTGGAGAGAGAATACCGGGCCTAGTGGTAAGGAGAAGGGTGGAGTCCTGTTCATTCCATGATATCTATAAAAAAGATCAATCATAGCCCGTTTCCGAATTAGTGGCTACGGCTGCGGCTGCGGCTTGGTCAGCGCGTCATCGTGCGTTGAAGTATAGACTGCCCTTGGCAACACCTTTAGTAAAAGCCACAGCCGTAGCCGTAGCCGTTAATTCGGACACAGACTTAGTTTCTCATTACGCTCGAGTACAGCACTGCTTCAGAAGTTGGTTGAGGGCGGCGTCCGCCATCTTGAATCTCATCTGATTCCAAATCCAAATCAGCATAGACAATGTGATCCTCAGATCCTTGGTTGTCATGACTACTCTGTTGCCTCATGGGTAAGGAGGCTCGGGCGTAAGAAGCATCGTTGGTATTTTCTAGGCTAGGGGTATCGTCATTGACGTTTGGTGGGGATGGGGGAGAGGGCACTACCCGGTCATCGTGGGTACTCGGGGTGTCACTCTTACGCTCGGCTGGTTTGGGTTTATAGGGTCTGGGCTTGTTAGGTCGAGTTGGTCTGACTAATGCCGTTGGTTTGATGGGTGTGGATAAGTTGTCTCCAGAGGGCAATGTTGTTCCATCAGAGACACTAGAATGAAATGCAGGGTTGTTGTAACTCTGTTCAGTTGTAGAATCACCAGACAGGTCAGACATGCGCTTCGTCGTTTCATCATCAGCCCTTTGAGTTTTGGTATGAAATGGTTTTGCATATAGTAGACTTGGATCAGTCCCGTCTTCTGTTTGTACCGGGGCAGTGCCAGAGTAAGACGCACCTGGTCCCGATATTAGGCTTTGAGAGGGGACATATATGATATTATCCTGCAACCCATGTTGTATTGAATCAAGCTCTCCATACTCGTTGAAACTGATCTGAGATGGCTCGAGTCTATCTAGTGTCAATTCAGTATTTGGTTGGTTGATGTCTGGATTAGATTGTCCCGTTTTGGGATCCGAGTTGCCGGAGCGTCGTTTACGGCAAATAAAGATTAGGATTACGATGAGAAGAAATGCGGCTAATCCTCCGGCGACTGCACCGACAATGACGGCAGGGCTGGGCGAAGGATCTGTCGTGGGTTCTGTCATGGTGTTATTTACTGTAAGGGGACCGATGTGACAACTACGTTGCATATCCGTGAAATACATTAATGTGATGACACATTCGAATGCAACACCATTATCAGCATCATGCACTGTCAAATCTAATGTCCTTATGACTGTATCGATATCATCGTTGATTACTAATGTCCATGCGGTGTATCTAGTAGTCTGTATCGTGGGATTGATCGTCATTGAGACTGTTCCGTGACTGCTCTCAGATGAACACGTCATATGTAACTCTGTCCCTGTGTCTATTGTAATTGGTCCAGCAGGGGAGCATATAGGGAAGGACGCACTGGGGAAGTATAACACTGAAAGTGTTACACTGGATGTGGCTACGATGTTGGTGCCTCCCGCTGGTCTTGGGTCATTGACATTACACACATATTCATCAGTATCGGCCCTCTGCACATTGCTGATGGTAAAGTCTTGAACAACTGTTTGAGTAATAATCACATTTCTCGATGTATCGAAGATGAACCGTCCATTTGCATTCCAAACAGTGGTTCTACCCCATCTCAGGGTCATGTCTGGGTCTTCGGTCCTCCACTCCACCATGTGATCCCACTTGAGGTTTGTAGCGGTACACCTCATATCAACCTGCCCGCCCTCCTTACGATCAGCCTCTGGTGTTAAGATCACCGCAGTCACTGTTGGTTGAGCAGTGACAACTATCAGGAATCCGCCTGCATCAAGTGAACACCAAACACACACCAGCAAAACATACATCGAGATCCTTCCATCCATTGTATTGAATCTGAGTTTATTAAGTTGCTATTAAATCATTCCAGGAGAAGACGGATAAAGGATGGAAATACATGAAGTAGAATGATCCCGCGTACACACACAGCTCAATGTAACAGTGATTTAATGTACATGTAATAATGAATGGTGTGAACTTGGTTGTACTTCCTCAAACTGAACACCACACGTCAATGAACTTCAACAATAAACACAACTCCTGGTTTATCGAGTCATTAACAATGAAGGTCATAAGGTTGCAGTTGAACTGAATCTAGAATAACCATACTTCAATTCACTCATATCATGTTAAAACACGTCCCCTGCGTACCAGTACGACCACAGACCGACTGAGTGTAACATTGGAAAGCTTCAACAAGGTTTATCGGTGGAAAGAAATAGCTGAAGAAGCATAATACAGTGAGATAACGAGAGAAAAGTGTCATTAAAAAAGGAATACATTATTTACACCACTGAATAATAATTTCTTCTACAATGATTTGTTGAAACTTGTGTCATAGCAGATTAGGATTAACGTTCGCCGGGAGAAAAAAAACCCAATTGTAACCTTCCTTTTCATTTAATAAGCTGTTAAAACTTGCCATTTGAAGTATGTGCAACCACATTATAGAGCCAAAGGATTGACTACGTAAAAATATTGCTGTCTTTAAATACACTGGACAACCAATAATTTCATTTACATTTTCAATCTACTTTCGACTGTCATTTTGATTCGACTGAATCATAAGATTATGGCCTAACACTTAATATGCTTCTGATTCCGATTCAAAATGCCCCCAACTCCAATTCGCTGACAGTGTTATAATACATGGTACACATCTCAACATTAATTTTAGCAGCAGATTGCTAAACCGTATAGCGCCCTCTATCCAGTATCTATGTCTAAGTGTGTATGTTAATCGCTCACCCATTACAACCCATAGTATATCGAGGAAGTGGGAACTGTAACCATATTTTTTACAATGTGTACCTTTGAGTGGTAATGTAGTTAAAAGCTGCTTTGAAAGTAATTATTTACAAAAATGGCGGCTTTTAAAAAGTTCAATGAAGTGACGTCACTAACCCAGGAACGATTACGGGTGAGTTGAGGCTAACCCAGAGAGTCACAGGAATGACGTACAAGGTCAGGAGGGTCATACTAAGATGGAGGACGATGCTGGCGTTATCATTTTCAAAGTGATTAAAAAAAAGTATTGTTCAAGTACATTATTTGTGAATTAAACAAGGTGCAACTTTGCAGCACAGTGAAAAACCTCCATCTCAGCCAGATATTCATAATCATTGAGGATGCTAAGATGTTTTATCATTCAACATCTTTAAATGAAGACCGGCCGGCATTTTTAGGGATTTACGTTTTACGTCAAACAAACATCAAGAATGAATGTTCAGTGCCCAATTTAGTGTTACTCGATTTAGACATGAAACCGTTACATTTCTTATTTGTAAATGTCATCATTGCGTCACTTGCAAGAATTGATTGAAATGGATCTGACTGCATGATAAGAACTGTATTTCGCTAATCTATCTTTGGCACAATAACAAACAAAACACAACTGATGTAAACACTTAAAATCAACTGTTCTATTTATCCTTACATTTGTTTTCTAACCACACCAAGGCTCCACGTGAAGCTTTAAGCGGTTTACAGTTTGTTTGTAAAAGTTTTTACTTTTACATTCTTGTCACAGAGGTAAGTTGAAGTACCTCTAACACCTAAATTTTATTTGTCCTTTGTGGCTATTATGTCTACTGGGAAGACATGTCCAAGTTCTTTTATCAAATTATTTGTATATTGAAGATTGTAATAAATCATAGATCCAACCAAAGTTGGAACCTGTCCTTGGTCCAAGCTTTTGCCTTGGCACACATTTTCTCTGGTTGGTTTGTTGACGTATGTCTTGAAAATTAGAGGATGAATAATGGAAACAAATTTATTTGTCCGAATTGAATGAGGCCCTTTGTACGGAAGCGTATAGCTGCCAACATAAAAATAAAATTTCTCCCAATTAAGTCGTACGTACGAGATAATAAGTCGTACGTACGAGATAATAAGTCGTACGTACGAGATAATAAGTCGTACGTACGAGATAATAAGTCGTACGTACGAGATAATAAGTCGTACGTACGAGATAATAAGTCGTACGTGCGAGATAATAAGTCGTACGTACGAGATAATAAGTCGTACGTACGACTTATTATCTCGTAATTACGAGATAATAAGTCGTACGTACGAGATAATAGTCTTACTGCAAGACATTCCTTTTTTCCGTGGTCGCTAGAGGGGGCTGTTTGTGTGTGCTTCACTTTTAGTAGTTAGTGTTGGTTCAGTCGTGTTTTTAGTTCACATTGAACTGTTGAACAGTCCAGAAACAAGACTATCAACGACAGCGCGCACATGGTTTGTAGTAGTACTGTCAAAGATTACTACAATTACTGACGCTTACATCCAGCTTTCATGCAAACTGCTCGCTTCAGAATTCTGGAGAGAATTCTTCTATCACAAGTACAACTTTCCAGAGGACAGTTGTTCGTTTTGAAAATAATTTTGCCCATCGAGGCTCTAAAACATGGATACTGTTACTAAAAACGCGTGCAGGAAACGTTATTCTGCATTTTTTAGAAAATGTGAAAGTTTGTTCATTACGTTCCATCATCATTATGTTCTTTTTGGAAATGGTAGGCCTACAATAAAAGACAGTTAAACTTCCACGGATTCACTTTCTGGAAACCTATTTGGCTTCTTAAAAGTAGAATGAACAGTTTAGAACTATTTTACTGGTGTTCACCTCCTGTATAAAGTAAATGAGATTGAAACAATAAAAACCCATTTGCAAGAGGGTCTTACGCAGGCCAAGGACACGAATAAATTAAACTTGAAACCAAGACTATGATGGTAGACAAATAAAAGATCTCCGTAAAATATTGCATTTGGCTGCATCATAATCATCATTAGCTCTTTAATTTATTTTTCCCCAACACATCATACATTATAAAAGACGCACATAGTACAATGATTCTGATAAAGATTTTGACAAGGATAATGAATAAAGTTTGTAAAATAAAAGGCATATAAAATAAGCTCGTCGAGTATTCTATGACAATCAGGGGTGGATCAAAACGCCTATTTGCCAGGGCGGCTATGGGCGACGGCGACATTTTTGGGGGTCTTTTTTTTTGTCGGAGGGGGATGGGGGCGCCCCCATAGCGCTCCCCCCCCCATCCCCCCACCTCCCCGGATCCTTCACTGATAATGTGTGTCATTACGCAGGGCCCAAATTCATAAAGTCTGCAAGCACAACAAATAATTACAAAGCACAGGACAATTTTGATCGGCAGAAACAGGTTACCAGTGCCAGCAAACCATCGAGTTTACGTTGCTGCAACTGGTGGTCCACTCATTTTTCGCACAGCAAAGAGATTGCTGAGCACGTCTTTCTTTTGAATAGCTTTATGAAATAGGGCCCAGAGTGAAGTAGCAATTCTCCGGAAACACACATGGCCCTTTATCAGAGATATAACTGTTTTGTCTGATTATTGTACCTTGTATGTAGCTAATGGCATCATCAGTTTTCCCTAGTGTCAAATACGATGTATGTTTTTTTAATTCAGAAAACTACATTAATACGGGTCCAACTTGAATTATGCCCATTACAATGTTTGAAAAGTACATACATGTAGGCCTACATACATTTTCACAATTTTCTTCGAAATAAAACAACACTATAATGTGCACGATTGTTCACAGGATAAAGATTTGAATTATTATAACTAAAAGGGAGTGTGAAAGGAGTTCTAGGTATACAGTAGTTTGCAAACATTTATGACTTTAAATATTTGTAAGTATGATGTTTCGAAGCCTCTTATACAAGGCTACTGCGTTGTCCACACTTGACGGTGTGTCCCAACCTGATTCTTCCATGAGAAGACAACACAACTCGAATACAGTTTTATCACATGGATATGGACCTTTTGGGGTGCATTCTGCCTGGCATACACGAATTTGTCCATCTGTGACTCTGCAAAGGTGGCTTTCAGCTCTGTATAGGTGTGGCAGAGTATACATAAGCGCCGGTCGCCCGCTGGGATTTGCCCGGTTCCTATATGGGCGAATGCTGTGTATTCCAAAGCTAAACCACTTCGTCAAGTTCATCCTTAAAAAACAATGAATAACCAGAGTTGTTTTCAGTTAACAATTAAATCACGGCACTATGGCCATTTTCAAATAAAGTACCAATTTAAAGGTGAAATCTGTAGGATTGGTAAAGCCGATTCGGTGTTTTTGTTCTTTTTGTTTGTTTGTTTGTTCGTTTCATGTTATTTCTTATATAAATGCTGTATTAACAATTATTACATTGGATATTTAATGTCAATCCTGGCATTGTGGAAAGGGAAAGCCGAGCTCCAAATAAAGTTTTAACATTAAAATTCGTATGCGTGAGAATGGTGCATTTATCAAAATCGTCAAATTATCTCACCTAAATCATTTGCAGGAAGCAAAACTGGATAAAATTTTTATCCAAAAAATCACCAGAAAAACTGCCAGTATCTTTGAGGGTGTGGAAGACATTCATCCAAAATTGACCGCACTGTTTGCGAGCATATTCATCTTGGTGGTCGTATCTTAAAAACGTTTGCATACGCTCCATGTGTGAGTTTTCCGTACCACGGTCTGCTCTTACCCGTTTCGGGCAACCCTTTCTTGACTTAACAGCGTTCATGTAGTAGTTCGCAACCACAGCTGGGTCGCTGTTGGTAGTAAATGCCTCCATCCAAATTTTCTGTCTGGAAAATCCATCTATAGAACCATTTATGCAGATTCCGTATGGTTTTAACTTGTCATATGAATCGACGTGCCACATGAAATCAGGCCCCAGACTTGTATAAGTTCTTCTCCTCAATCGATGTCTCTTCCGAAGTGAAATACCTTCAGGGTCAATAATGTGAAGTAACAGTCTCACAGTAGTTTGACTCACCACAAATCCCTCCTGTATGCATTTTAAATGCATTATTCTATATCCATGCAACTGTCCTGACTTTTCCAGACTTGTATAAGTTCTTCTCCTCAATCGATGTCTCTTCCGAAGTGAAATACCTTCAGGGTCAATAATGTGAAGTAACAGTCTCACAGTATTTTGACTCACCACAAATCCCTCCTGTATGCATTTTAAATGCATTATTCTATATCCATGCAACTGTCCTGACTTTTCCACTTGTTCCATTATGAATAAAGCAACATCAAGAATATCGGAATGATTTTTCCTGCGAAATAATTGAGCACTGGCCAGAATCCGCCGTAAACTACGGAGACTCAGCACAACTCCATTTATGTGAGCCAAGCACTCGAGAATATCTCGTACGTACGACTTATTATCTCGTATGTACGACTTATTATCTTGTACGTACGACTTATTATCTCGTAATTACGTTTTATTATCTCGTACGTACGACTTATTATCTCGTACGTACGACTTATTATCTCGTACGTACGACTTATTATCTCGTACGTACGACTTAATTGGGAGAAAATTTATTTTTATGTTGGCACCTATACGCTTCCGTACCTTTGTATTATAGCATGTTGGAAGACCTTTTTTGTTCACAGTGCTTTGTGTTTTATCTTCACTCAATGGAGTGATTTTCATCTAGATGCATCTATACTGTTATATATGTACATGTATTACAAGGTAATCATGAATGTCTACTTGTTAATATTCTGATACTGCCGCTCAGCTGAACTCTATGGCACTCTGACCGCTTCATAGCTGGTGTTGGTGCTGCCCTCTGGCCGAGCGTAGTTATGCTCTGGGCTTTCATTCTCTACTTCAACTGGTTGGTAGTAGGTATCTTGTGTGGTAGTTGTCTCTTTAGCCGTAGTAGGTTCCATGTAGACGCGATTCTTGTCCTCCGTTGGCTGCAGCTCCGTGTAGGGATCCGGTTTGGTGACTCGGGATTCTTTCTGATCTGTGAGACTTTTTATCAGACGGTTCTTTCTGACATCACGTAGGATGAGAATGATGATGATGATGAAGAATATAACAGCAAAGGCCATGGCAACAAAAGCTAGAATCCATGGAGTTGAAGATGTCCCTGGATCATCATTTTGTGACGTTATGCTTTGGGATGCAGTAGTTATTTGTGGCATGGGATCTGTCATGGCGATCCTTACCGTAATGGGACCGATTTGACAAGTACGTTGCATATCCGTGAAATACACTGATGTGATGACACATTCGAATGCAACACCATTATCAGCATCATCCACTGTCAAATCTAATGTCCTTACGACTGTATCGTTATCATCGTGGATTACTGATGTCCATGCGGTGTATCTAGTAGTCTGTATCGTGGGATTGATCGTCATTGAGACTGTTCCATGACTGCTCTCAGATGAACACGTCATATGTAACTCTGTCCCTGCGTCTACTGTAATAGGTCCAGCAGGGGAGCATATAGGGAAGGACGCATTGGGGAAGTATAACACTGAAAGTGTTACACTGGATGTGGCTACGATGTCGTTGCCTCCCGTTGGTATTGGGTCATTGACAGTACACACATATTCATCAGTATCGGCCCTCTGCACATTGGTGATGTTAAAGTATTGAACAACTGTTTGAGTAATCATATCTACCGATGTATCGAAGATGAATCGTCCATTTGCATTCCAAACAGTGAGTTCATTCCATCTCAGGATCAGTACTGGGTCCTCAGTCCTCCACGCCACGATGTGATCCGACTCGAGGTTTGTAGCGGTACACCTCATATCAACCTGCCCGCCTTCCTTACGATCAGCCTCTGGTGTTAAGATCTCCGCAGACACTGTTGGTTGAGCAGTGACAACCATCAGGAATCCGCCAGCATCAAGTGAACACCAAACACACACCAGCAAAACATACATCGAGATCCTCCCATCCATTGTATTGAATCTGAGTTTATTATGTTGCTATTAAATCATTCCCGGAGAAGACGGATAAAGGATGGAAATACATGAAGTAGAATGATCCCACGTACGCACACAGCTCAATGTATCAGTGATTTAATGTACATGTATTTATGAATGGTGTGAACTTGGTTGTACTTCCTCAAACTTAACACCACACGTCAATGAACTTCAACAATAAACACAACTCCTGGTTTATCGAGACATTAACAATGAAGGTCATAATGTTGCAGTTCAACTGAATCTAGAAACCATACTTTATTTCACCCATATCATGTTAAAACACCCTGCGTACCAGTACGAATACAGACCGACTGAGTGTAACATTAGAAAGATTCAACAAGGTTCAATAGTGGAAAGAAACGACCCAAGAAACATAACACAGTGAGATAACGACAGAGGAGTTTCATTAAAAAGGAATAGAATATTTACGCCACTGAATAGTTATTTCTTTTACAATGATTTACTGAAACTTTTATCATAGCTGATCAGAATTAACGTTCAGTACCAGAGAGAAAAACCATTTACCTTACGTTTCATTTAATTAATAAGCTGTTAAAACTTGCCACGTAAAGTATTTGCAACAACATTATAGAGCCAAAAGATTGACAACGTGAAGATATTGATGTCTTTAAATACACTGGGGACAACCAATAATTTCATTTAGACCATCGATCTACTTTCGACTTTCGATTCGATTCGACTAAATCATAAGATTATGTCCTTATATACATGGGATGCTTCAGACTCTGATTCAAAATGCCCCCTTCCCCAATTTGCGGGCACTTTTATGGTACACATCTCAACATTTATTTTAGCAGCAGATTGCTATGCGATATAGCGCCCTCTTTCCAGTATCTATGTCTATAGTGTATATTATGTTAATAATTTTTTTAACGACCGCTCATCCATTATAACCCATAGTATATCGAGGGTGTGGAAACTGTAAACAAATTTTCTAGCTTCTTTCAAAATATTTGTACCTTTGAGGGGTAACGGATAGTTGAAACTGTTTTAAATATTTACAAAAATAGCGGCTTCTAAAAACTCAATGAAGTGACGTCACTAACCCAGGAACCCACGTGACTAAACTCACGATTACGGGTGAGTTGAGGATAACCCAGAGAGCCTCATTAATGACGTACAAGGTCAAAAGGGTCATACTAAAATGGAGGACGATGCCGACATTCTCATTTTCACAGTGATTTACAAAAGTATTTTACATGTACATTATTCGTGGAGTAAACAAGGCGCAGATTTGCAGCAGTGAAACGACTCCCTCTCAGCTATAATAAACATAATCATCGAGGATTCTGAGATGTTTTATCAAACAACAACTTAATAAAAACAAAACCGGGTAAGAAGATACGTTCAGTAAATATTACGTTGTTTTGCATTTGTTAAATTTAATTGGGGTTGACGATGGTATGAAGATTTATAACATCAAATACTTTGCAAAACGCATTACAAATTTGAATGTTTCGCAACGAGTCAAAAACGTCAAAAAGGCAAGAGGGGCTCTAAAGTCAAATTCGGTTTTGTGATGTACTTTTATATAAGGATTCTATCTATTGGAAAATGAGTGCATCACAAAACTGAAGTTGTCATTAAAACCATACAGCCCTTCGTTTAGAGAGCTTAGGTCGGATTATTTCATTGTTTAATATTTTTTTCATAAAAGAAAGGAAGAGATAACTGTAATAATTACTTTTATTTTGATACTTCTGAATGCTTTTGGTAAACCAAAAGATGTGATGGCACAATTTGTCACATAAAATAAAACAATAGAATCTTTGTATGAGATTTTCCCTCTTTTGCTTTTTTTAACTAATTTTTTTCTGTGGATTTTTTCCGTAGTGTCTTTTCCAAGAAACAATTCTTAACTTGTTTACTGCATATTTTGTGTAAGTTGTCATTCTCTTTTCAAACTAAAATATAATATGTCTAATCATAGAGCAAGGAACAATGAAGATCGGCATTTTTAGGGACGCACGTGTTACGTCAAACATTCATCCTCAATGAATGTACAGTGCCCAATAAGTGTTACTCGATTTAGACATGAAACCTTTACATTTCACTTCCATTTGTAAATGTCGTCATTACGTCACTTGTAAGAATTGATTGAAATCAATTTGACTGATAAGAACTGAATTCTGCGAAATTGTTAATCTATCTTTGGCTCATTAATATTAACAAAATGCCACTGATGTAAAAACTTAAACTTCAACTGTTCTATTGATCCCTACGTTTGTTTTCTAACCACAAAGGCTTCACGTGTATTTTCAACCGATTTACAGTTTGTTTGAAATAGTTTTTAATTTTAATTTTTTTTTCACAGAGGTAAGTTGAAGTACCTCCAACACTTATTTATTCTTTTTGGTTATTGTGTCTACTAGAAAGATCACATTCTCTTTTTAAAAATGATTTGTAGATTGAAGATTGTAATAAATCACACATCCAACCAAAGTTGGAACCTGTCCTTGGTCCACGCTTTTGTCTTGGCTCAAATTTTCTTTGGTTGGTTTGTTGATGTATTTCTTGAAAATTAGAGGATGAATAATGGAAACGAATTTATTTGTCCAAAGAATGAATGATGCCCTTTGTATTTTAGCATGCTGGAAGACTTTGCTTGTTCACAGCATGCTTTGTGTATTATCTTCACTCAATGGAGTGATCATCGAGATGCATCTATACTGTTATATATATACATGTATTACAAGGTAATCATGAATGTCTAATTGTTAATATTCTGATACTGCCTCTCAGCTGAACTCTGTGGCACTCTGACCGCTTCATAGCTGGTGTTGGTGCTGCCCTCTGGCCGAGCGTATAGTCATGCTCTGGGCTTTCATTCTCTACTTCTACTGGTTGGTAGTAGGTATCTTGTGTGGTAGTTGTCTCTTTAGCCGTAGTAGGTTCCATGTAGACGCGATTCTTGTCCTCCGTTGGCTGCAGCTCCGTGTAAGGATCCGGTTTGGTGACTCGGGATTCTTTCTGGGCTGTGAGACTTTTTATCAGACGGTTCTTTCTGACATCACGAAGGATGAGAATGATGATGATGATGAAGAATGTAACAGCGAAGGCCATGGCAACAAAAGCTACAATCCATGGAGTTGAAGATGTCCCAGTATTACAAAGGCATGCAATAGTGCTAGTAACGTCTTAATTTGTGACATGCTTTGAGATGCAGTAGTAATTTGCGCCATGGGATCTGTTTTCGGCTCAACATGGAAGGTGTTTGATGTTAGTGAGGAGCGAGCCGTAGTTTCTGCCATGGTGATTGTGATGGCGTTCCTGATTGCAATCGGCCCGATATGACAAGTACGTAGCATATTTGCGAAGTACATTGAAGCGATGACACATTCGAATTCAACACCATTATCAGCATCATCCACTGTCAAATCTAATGTCCTTACGACTGTATCGTTATCATCGTTGATTACTGATGTCCATGCGGTGTATCTAGTAGTCTGTATCGTGGGATTGATCGTCATTGAGACTGTTCCGTGACTGCTCTCAGATGAACACGTCATATGTAACTCTGTCCCTGCGTCTACTGTAATGGGTCCAGCAGGGGAGCATATAGGGAAGGACGCATTGGGGAAGTATAACACTGAAAGTGTTACACTGGATGTGGATATGATGTTGTTGCCTCCGACCGGTATTGGGTCATTGACATTACACACATATTCATCAGTATCGGCCCTCTGCACATTGGTGATGATACAGTCTTGAACAACCGTTTGAGTAATCATATCTACTGATGTATCGAAGACAAATCGTCCATTCACATTAATATAAGTGGTTTCACCCAATCTCAGGACCAGTACTGGGTCCTCAGTCTGCCACGCCACGATGTGGTCCGACTCGAGGTTTGAAGCGGTACACCTCATATCAACCTGCCCGCCCTCCTTACGATCAGCCTCTGGTGTTAAGATCTCCGCAGACACTGTTGGTTCAGCAGTGACAACCATCAGGAATCCGCCTGCATCAAGTGAACACCAAACACACACCAGCAAAACATACATCGAGATCCTTGCATCCATTGTATTGAATCTGAGTTTATTAAGTTGCTATTAAATCATTCCTGGAGAAGACGGATAAAGGATGGAAATACATGAAGTAGAATGATCCCGCGTACACACACAGCTCAATGTATCAGTGATTTAATGTACATGTATTTATGAATGGTGTGAACTTGGTTGTACTTCCTCAAACTGAACACCACACGTCAATGAACTTCAACAATAAACACAACTCCTGGTTTATCGAGTCATTAACAATGAGGGTCATACTGTTGCAGTCAAGTTTAGGGAGGTAAACAATCCAAAGAGTTATTTGGGCGCTGCGCACTAAATTTCAGGGGACGCTTGCGACAGACGGATAGTTGAAACTGTTTTAAATATTTACAAAAATAGCGGCTCCTAAAAAATTCAATGAAGTGACGTCACTAACCGAAGAACCTGTCTGACCAAATTCACGACTACGGGTGAGTTGAGGAAACCCAGAGAGTCTCATAAATGACGTACAAGGTCAGAAGGGTCATACTAAGATGGAGGACGATGCTGGCATTCCCATTTTCAAAGTGATTAACAAAAATATTTTACATATACATTATTTGTGAAGTAAACAAGGTGCAAACTTGCAGCAGTGAAACAACTCCATCTCAGCCATTTAAACGTTGAGGATGCTGAGATGTTTTATCATTTAACGTCTTAATGAAACGAAAACAGGTAAGAAGATACGTTCAGTAAATGTTACGTTGTTTTGTATTTGTTATAACTATATTGGGGTTTACAATGGTATGAGGATTTTTAACATTAAACACTTTGCAAGACGCAAGAGGGGGCTCTAAGGTCGAATTCAGATTGCACTTTCATATTTTTTTTTATAAGGATTCTATCTATTGGAAAATGAGTGCATCACAAAACTGAAGTAGTCATTAGAGCCATAAAGCCCTTCGTTTAGATAACTTAGGTCGGATTATTTCATTGTTTAATATTTTTTCATAAAAGAAAGAAATAGATAACTGTAATAATTACTTTTATTTTGATACATCTAAATGCTTTTGGTAAACCAAAAGATGTGATGGCACAATTTGTCACATAAAATAAAACAACAGAATCTTTGCATGAGATCTTCCCTCTTTTGCTTTTTTGTAACTCATTTTTTTTCTGTGGATTTTTTCCGTAGTGTCTTTTCCAAGAAACAACTCTAAACTTGTTAACTGTATATTTTGTGTAAGTTGTCATTCTCTTTTCAAACTAAAATATAATATGTCTAATGAAGATCGGTACTTTTAGGGACGCACGTTTTACGTCAAACATCCATCCTCAATGAATGTACAATGCCAAATAAGTGTTACTCGATTTAGACATGAAACCTTTACATTTCACTTCTATTTGTAAATGTCGTCATTACGTCACTTGTATGAACTGATTGAAATCAATCTGACTGATAAGAACTGAACTTTGCACTGATGTAAAAACTTAAACTTCAACTGTTTTAATTATTCCTACATTTGTTTTCTAACCACACCTAAGGCTTCATGAGTAGTTTCAACCGATTTACAGTTTGTTTGAAAGAGTTTTTAATTTAACAATTTTGTCACAGAGGTAAGTTAAAGTACCTCTTACACTTATTTATTCTTTGTGGTTATTGTGTCAACTAGGAAGATCGCGTTCTCTTTAAAAAAAATATTTGTAGATTGAAGATTGTAATAAATCACAGATCCAACCAAAGTTGGAACCTGTCATTGGCAGCGGCGTAGCCAAGGGGGTGCCGGGGGGGGGGGTAGGGGTGGAGAGCACGTGCCCCAAGGTGCCCCAATAAAATAGATACATTTAATTCAATAAAAAGCATAGTACCTGCCCCCTCCAAATGAAAAGCAATGCCCCCTGTGCCCCTTGAGAAAAATTCTCGCCACGCCGCTGGTCCTTGGTCCACGCTTTTGTCTTGGCACAAATTGCCTCGGGTTGGTTTATTGATGTATGTCTTGGAAATTAGAGGGTGAATAATGGAAACGAATTTATTTGTCCAAAAAAAGATGAATGATGCCTGTGTATTTTAGCATGCTGGAAACCTTTTTTGTTCACAGTGCTTTGTGTATTATCTTCACTCAACGGAGTAGTTTTCAACTAGATGCATCTATACTGTTATATATGTACAGGTATTACAAGGTAATCATACATGTCTAATTGTTAATATTCTGATACTGCCTCTCAGCTGAACTCTGTGGCACTCTGACCGCTTCATAGCTGGTGTTGGTGCTGCCCTCTGGCCGAGCGTAGTCATGCTCTGGGCTTTCATTCTCTACTTCAACTGGTTGGTAGTAGGTATCTTGTGTGGTAGTTGTCCCCTTAGCCGTAGTAGGTTCCATGTAGACGCAATTCTTGTCCTCCGTTGGCTGCAGCTCCATGTAGGGATCAGGTTTGGTGACTCGGGATTCTTTCTGAGCTGTGAGACTTTTTATCAGACGGCTCTTTCTGACATCACGAAGGATGAGAATGGTGATGATGATGATGAAGAATGTAACACCAACGACAAAGACAACTAAGAAAGCTACAACCCATGGAGTTAAAGATGGCACTGGATCACAAGAACAAAGGCATGTCATAGTGCTGGTAACGTCACCAGTTTGTGACGTCATGCTTTGGGACGCAGTAGTTATTTGCATCATGGGATCTGTTTTCGGCTCAACATTGAAGGAGTTTGATGTTAGTGAGGAGCGAGCCGTAGTTTCTGTCATTGTCACGGCGTCCCTGATTGTAATCGGCCCAATATGACAAGTACGTAGCATATCAGTAAAATACACCGATACGATGACGCATTCGAATGCAACACCATTATCAGCATCATCCACTGTCAAATCTAATGTCCTATTCGACTGTATCGATATCATCGTTGATTACTGATGTCCATGCGGTGTATCTAGTAGTCTGTATCGTGGGATTGATCGTCATTGAGACTGTTCCATGACTGCTCTCAGATGAACACGTCATATGTAACTCTGTCCCTGCGTCTACTGTAATGGGTCCAGCAGGGGAGCATATAGGGAAGGACGCACTGGGGAAGTATAACACTGAAAGTGTTACACTGGATGTGGCTAAGATGTCGTTGCCTCCGACCGGTATTGTGTCATTGACTGTACACACATATTCATCAGTATCGGCCCTTTGCACATTGGTGATGGTAAAGTCTTGAACAACTGTTTGAGTAGCCATATCTACCGATGTATCGAAGATGAATCGTCCATTTGTACCCTTATAGGTGGTTCCACCCCATCTCAGGGTCTGGTTCTCAGTCCTCCACTCCACGATGTGATCCGACTCGAGGTTTGTAGCGGTACACCTCATATCAACCTGCCCGCCCTCCTTACGATCAGCCTCTGGTGTTAAGATCACCGCAGTCGCTGTTGGTTGAGCAGTGACAACTATCAGGAATTCGCCTGCATCAAGTGAACACCAAACACACACCAGAGAACATACATCGAGATCCTTGCATCCAAGGGCGTCGATCGCTACCGAAAAGTGGGGGGGGGGGGGAACGAACAGCGGCTCCGTAGCAAAGGCACTTTCTTATGGGGGTGTGGAAGCCCCAAAGTGCCGATTGACATTATCATAATATGAAAGTAAAGGCACCTTGACCTGGGACTCACGAATATGTGGGGGTTCGGGGGCAAAGCCCCCGAGCGCTCATGAGGTTTTTCAGTGATTCGAAGGTTTAAAATTGCCCTCAGAATGGCATTAGACGACTCATTTTCGAAATGCAAGCTTTGAAAACTGTACGTTTTATGCGAATCCCCTGTTGGAGTGAATAGACAATTTTTAGTGGGGGTCCAGGGGGCGAAGCCCCCGGACACTCCACGTTTTAAATGTTTTCAGGGCTAAGGAGGACCGTCAAGTTGCCGAAAGTAGACGTTTAATTTCAAAATTCAAACTTTGAACACTTTGGACTCAGGACAAATCCCCTACTGATGGAGTTTATATGGGGAACACTTCTTATGGGGGGTCCGGGGCGAAGCCCCCGGACGCTCTACGGCTTTTCATGTTTTCAGAGCGTAGATTTCTGCACGTTGCCGAGAATGTTAAATTTGGTAATTCAAAGTTTGACTTCTCAAACTACAAGGATTAAACTAAAATTTTCAGTCAGCAAATCCAGCCGGCAAATCACTAGGCTTGCCAAATGGATATGTAGTCCTATTCAGTCTGAGCCCTTACTCAGGTAAGTGTGGTGTTGATTTTGCCGACTGTGGCTCTAAATGCTGACTAAGGAAAAAATATTGGGGTGTCACCCCACACACCCCGGTCGCTACGTTGCTCGGGACGAAAAAAATTACGAGAATCAAAAATCCTACCTGAATATTTTCACCCTCTCAAAATAATAATAATTGCTCTGCAGGTTGTGCTCGTAAGCCATACAGGCAGAAAATGTATAACGGGCGCGTTCATGTTTGGAACAAAACTCGCAAATAATTGTCTGCATTGATTAGGGCTGGAAACAAGCTTGGCCGGAAATCCGCCCAAATATCATTTTGGGCGTGGTCCATCTTTGTATGCACCGCCGACAGGGCAATGTTTAACAAACAAAATTATTTCACCCATTACCACTCGAACGTTATCAGTTTTTTTTGAAGAAAAATGTATGAAAAACCTGAAACCACTCACGTTTGTTTCCCCGAAATGTTGTTGTATATTGTTGTTTTCATTTAGCATATGTCCATATTTATTTATTTATTTATTTATTTATTTATTTATTTATTTATTTATTTATTTATTTATTTATTTATTTATTTATTTATTTATTTATTTTTTTATTTATTTATTTATTTATTTATTTTTTTTTTTTTTTAATGTTGTGTTGAAGCCATACAGCTTCATTTATTCGACTCACACACCAGTACATAAACACTGTACAAAATTTAAAAAGTCCACTAGGACATTAAATAAACATTACACTCAACTCCACTACACTTAACATGGATATTCATCTACAGAACTTCAAAAAAAAGCTAAAAGGAATTGTCCAAAAAATTTAACAAACAAAAAACAAGAGAAGAAAATTTTACATATGAAACACAATTTTTCCCACTCGGAGGGAACAAATGGCATTGTTTTTTGTGTACAGATGTTCAAAAAGGTCATTGCTTAATCTGCCACGTTCAAAAAGGAGAAAACGCTTCAAGTTGTTTTGGTACTTTTTAACAATGCAATACCCATTTATGGAAACATTCTCGAACACGATTTTACATCTTAACAGCCAAATTTCTCTGATCATCTTACTAACCAGTAGAGCATCAACTTCTTGAAGTTTTTCTCCTAATATCCTGGCACAGTCATTCAAGTAGTAATGACCATTATTCCAATACCTTTTTAATAACCATTCAACATAAATCCACGCTTCTTGATTTTTTGTACAGTAGATAAAAAGATGTTCAATTGTTTCTGGTTCATTGTTACACAGAGGACAAATATTATCGGCAGTGATTTTCATTTTATGCAAAAATTTCTTAGTGGGAAGAATCCTGTGTTTAATCTTATACCAAAGGTCTTTATCCTCATTGTCAAGTAATTTGCTACCCTGGTCATTTTTCCATACTGCTTTCCAGTCGATTTCTGTACGGTGCAGAATAGTTTCCCATTTCTCTTGAACAGGGGGAGTGCTGATTTTGCTCATAAAAAAACTGTGATAATTGCTTTTGACAGTGGTTTTACTGATAAAAGTTCCTGTATCTTGAGTGTGGTTCCACACTGTAAGCCAGCGACCAATGTGGTTCATTGGGCCACTTCTAGTTTCCAAAAGGAGATCAGTATTAACATTCTTTTTTAACTGAGAAGCAAAACGACCTGCGATAATATAATGCAAATTACACCTACTAGCTATGTCCATGTGGTTGAGGATTTGTCCATTAGTGACAATGTCTTTTAACACCATAATCCCAGCTTTTTTCAGGACAGGACTGTTCATGGTTTTTTCATTCCCTGTAACAATATCGTTACTCCACAATGGTATATTGTCAGTTTCTAGTACACATGAAAAGGAGGGTGTGATGTTCCCGCCTGCTCCCTTAAAGGCAGCTAAAAGATCACTGTAAAAAGTAGTCGTTTGACAAGTGCTTTTATAGTTATTGTTAAAAACATACCAACCGAGCTTCTCGTTTCCGCTAACTTTGCAGATCCAATAATTAAAAAGCTTTTTCCACTTCCCATCAGAATTACAAAAGTTGGCTAACCATTTGAGTTTCAGACACCTGATTTTACACCTGATGTCTATAAGACCTGTTCCTCCAGTATCCCTAGGGGAGGTGATGACATTTCTTTTAATTTTGTCTGGTTTTCCATTCCAGTAGAACTTCCAAATAATGTCATTCATTTTTTTAATCCAAAGATCTGAGACAGGGAGAACACTACCAAAGTAATTTAAACCAGCTCCCACCAGGGTATTAACAATAACAGCTTTTCCGTGAAGTGTTAACTTGCGTTTAGACCATCTATCAAGGATATACTGCAATTTGCTAACTCTAGGGCCCCAATTGTCTTCTAAGGTTACTTCATGCCCAAAATAAATGCCAAGAATTTTTAATTTGTCATTCGTCCAAGAGAAATTGCAAGGTTTCTCTGGTCTAGTTCTCCACTTTCCCAACCAAAGACCTTTGGATTTAGACACATTAATTTTAGATCCACTACCCATACTATAAGAATTAAAAATACCATTGACAGTGTTGAAATCATCTTCCTTGGTAATGAAAATTGTAGTGTCATCTGCGTGTTGCACAAGTTTGATACTACAAGGGATATCTGGAGGGTTGAAACCACTAATGCCATCGTTAGTTCTTATTAAACTGGCTAATCCCTCAGCACAAATTGAATACAAGAGGGGTGATAATGGGCACCCTTGTCGAATACCACGTTTAACATTGATGGGGGAACCAATGAAATTGTTAACAATAATACAACTCAAAGGATTGTTATATAACAATTTGATCCACTGTATAATTTTGTCAGGTATGCCCATCTTACCCATGATATTAAAAAGGTAAGTCCAGCTGATTCTATCGAAAGCTTTCTCTTGGTCAATGCTAATGAGAGCTCCCTCACAGTTGTTCCAATTAATATTATTTAAATTTATTTATTTATTTATTTATTTATTTATTTATTTATTTATTTATTTATTTATTTATTTATTTATTTATTTATTTATTTATTTATTTATTTATTTATTTATTTATTTATTTATTTATTTATTTATTTATTTATTTATTTATTTATTTATTTATTTATTTATTTATTTATTTATTTATTTATTTATTTATTTATTTATTTATTTATTTATTTATTTATTTATTTATTTATTTATTTATTTATTTATTTATTTATTTATTTATTTATTTATTTATTTATTTATTTATTTATTTATTTATTTATTTATTTATTTATTTATTTATTTATTTATTTATTTATTTATTTATTTATTTATTTATTTATTTATTTATTTATTTATTTATTTATTTATTTATTTATTTATTTATTTATTTATTTATTTATTTATTTATTTATTTATTTATTTATTTATTTATTTATTTATTTATTTATTTATTTATTTATTTATTTATTTATTTATTTATTTATTTATTTATTTATTTATTTATTTATTTATTTATTTATTTATTTATTTATTTATTTATTTATTTATTTATTTATTTATTTATTTATTTATTTATTTATTTATTTATTTATTTATTTATTTATTTATTTATTTATTTATTTATTTATTTATTTATTTATTTATTTATTTATTTATTTATTTATTTATTTATTTATTTATTTATTTATTTATTTATTTATTTATTTATTTATTTATTTATTTATTTATTTATTTATTTATTTATTTATTTATTTATTTATTTATTTATTTATTTATTTATTTATTTATTTATTTATTTATTTATTTATTTATTTATTTATTTATTTATTTATTTATTTATTTATTTATTTATTTATTTATTTATTTATTTATTTATTTATTTATTTATTTATTTATTTATTTTTTATTTTTTTTATTTTTATTTTTGGGGGGGGGGTCAAAAAGTGTGTGTGTGTGTGTGGGGGGGGGGGGGGCATTTGATACGCTACCCCCTACTCTAAAAAGTGGGGGGGGGGGACATGTCCCCCCGTCCCCCACCAATCGACGCCCCTGCTTGCATCCATTGTATTGAATCTGAGTTTATTAAGTTGCTATTCCTGGAGAAGACGGATTAAGGATGGAAATACATGAAGTAGAATGATCCCGCGTACACACACAGCTCAATGTAGCAGTGATTTAATGTACATGTATTTATGAATGGTGTGAACTTGGTTGTACTTCCTCAAACTGAACACCACACGTCAATGAACTTCAACAATAAACTCAATTCCTGGTTTATCGAGTCATTAACAATGAAGCTCATAATGTTGCAGTTGAACTGAATCTAGAATAACCATACTTCAATTCACCCATATTATGTTAAAACACCCTGCGTACCAGTACGAATACAGACCGACTGAGTGTAACATATTGGAAAGTTTCAACAAGGTTTAATGGTGGAAAGAAACGACCCAAGAAACATAACACAGTGAGATTAAGACAGACGAGTTTCATTCAAAAAAGGAATAGAATATTTACGCCACTGAATAATAATTTCTTTAACAATGATTTATTAAAACTTGTATCGTAGCAGATTAGAATTAACGTTTGCTACCAGAAAGAAAACCCCTTTACCTTTCCGTTTTATTTAATAAGCTGTTAAAACATGCCATATTTAAAGTGTTTGCAACAACATTATAGAGCCAAAGGATTGACAACGTGAAGATATTAATGTCTTTAAATACACTGGGGACAACCAATAATTTCATTTAGATCATCGATTTACTTTCGATTCGATTCGACTAAATCATAAGATTATGGCCTTATATACATGGTATGCTTCAGACTCTGATTTAAAATACCCCCTACCCCAATTTGCGGGCAGTTTTATGGTACACATCTCAACATTAATTTTAGACGCAGATTGCTATGCCTATAACGCCCTCTATCCAGTATCTATGTTTATAGTGTAGCTCATCCATTATAACCCATGACGAGGGTGTGGAAACTGTAATTACATTTTTGACCTTCCTTTCAAAAAATGTGTAGCTTTGAGTGGCAATGTAGTTAAAAGCTGTTATGAATATTTACAAAATTAGCGGCTTCTAAAAAGTTCAATGAAGTGACGTCACTAACACAGGAACCCACGTGACTAAACTCACGACTACGGGTGAGTTGAGGCTAACCCAGAGAGTCTCAGAAATGACGAGGAAAATGTTGGCGTTATAATTTTCAAAGTGGTTAACAAAAATATTGTGCAGGTACATTATTTGTGATGTAAACAAGGCGCAAATTTGCAGCAGTGAAACAACTCCATCTCAGTTATTAAAACGTAATAATTGAGGATGCTGAGATGTTTTATCATTTAACGTCTTAATAAAAAAAAACAGGTAAAAATATATGTTCAGTAAATATTACGTTCTTTTGTATTTGTTATAACTAATTGGGGTTTACACTGATATAAAGATTTTTAACATTAAATACTTTGTTTCGCAACGAGCCAAAGACGTCATAGCAAGAGGCGTTCTAAGGTCAAATTCAGTTTTGTGATGCACTTTCATATAAGGACTCTATCTATTGGAAAATGAGTGCATCACAAAACTGAAGTTGTCTTTAGAGCCATAAAGCCCTTCATTGAGAGACTTTAGGTCGGATTATTTAATATTCAATATTTTGTTTTAATAATAAAAAATAATCATAAAAATAACAATAAGAATTATTAAGATTTCGATACTTCTAAACGCTTTCGGTAAACCAAAAGATGTGATGGCACAATTTCTCACATAAAATAAAACAACAAAATCGTTGTATCAGATTTTCCCTCTTTTGCTTTGTTATGATTCTATGGGTTTTTTTTTCTGTAGTGTTTTTGGAAGAAAGACTTCTAAATATTTTTTACAGTATATTTTGTGTAAGTTGTCATTCTCTTTTCAAACTAAAATACATTTATTTAAATGAAGATCGGTACTTTTAGGGACGTACGTGTTACGTCAAACATTCATCCTCAATTATTATGTACAATGCCAAATAAGTGTTTCTCGATTTAGACATAAAACTTTACATTTCACTTCCTATTTGTAAATGTCATCATTACGTCACTTGTAAGAATTGATTGAAATCAATCTGACTGATAAGAACTGAATTGTTAATCTATCTGTGGCACGTTAATATTAACAAAATGCCAATGATATAAACACTTAAACTTCAACTGTTCAAATTATCCCTACGTTTGTTTTCTAACCATAAAGGCTTCACGTGTAGTTTCAACCGATTTACAGTTTGTTTGAAATAGTTTTTAATTTAATTTTTTTTTCACAGAGGTAATTTGACCATAGTATATTGAAGGAATGGAAAATGTAACCACATTTTTCCATTCCTTTCAAAAAATGTGTACATTGAGTGGCAACGTAGTTAAAAGCCGTTTTGAATACTTACAAAAATAGCGGCGTCTAAAACGTCAATGAAGTGACGTCACTAACCCAGGAACCCACGTGACTAAACTCACGACTATGGGTGAGTTGAGGATAACCCAGAGAGTCTCATAAATGACGTCCAAGGTCAGAAGGGTGATACTAAGACGGAGGACGATGCTGGCGTTATCATTTTCAAAGTGATTAACACAAACATTTTTTATGTACAGTCATTATGTCTTTCATGTTAATGTGCAGCTGTGACGTAGTTGTTTTATATGTTATTCATTACGAGCCGCTTTCGGCGGCTTTAATTTCTGGCGCATGAAGTAATTTACCGAGCTGCTGTGAGCAGCGCGCCGTAGTGAAAGAGTAATTTGTGAAGTAAACAATGTGCACATTTATAGTGGCTTGTGCATATTAGTATCAAGCATGCATTTCTAAATGTATCTTATGCCTGTTTAGTTCACCAATTTGAATCAAGAATAAACAATTCAAAGTGGTGTCCGATCAGGTCATCGGGAACTCCACACAACTTAAACGCAGTGAGCCACATATAAGGGTTGGGCACATTGCTGGGTGCTCCTTGGAACATTGTGGCGAGGGTAATTCCCGCACCAGAAGCCACGGCGATATGTGTCAAAAAGGAGGATCAAGTTCTTTTCCAAAAAATATTTGCTTGTTAAGTTTGTAACAAATCACAGACCGAATCAAATTTGGAACCTGTCCTTGATTCAGGTTTTTGCCTTGGCATCACATGGACACACTTTTCTCGGGTTGGTTGATGCATGAATTTTTTCGAGAATCAGAGAGTAAAAAATGGAAACGAATGTATTCGTCTAAAAATGAATGATGTAATTAACTTTTGTTATGTAGCGTACTGGAGAGGTTTTTGTTCACAGTGCTTTGTGTATTATGGGCAGTCTATAGAGTGTCATTTAGAAGAATGAATCTATACCGTGTTATGGCATTACAAGGTAATCATGAATGTCTAATTGTTAATATTCTGATACTGCCTCTCAGCTGAACTCTGTGGCACTCTGACCGCTTCATAGCTGGTGTTGGTGCTGCCCTCTGGCCGAGCGTAGTCATGCTCTGGGCTTTCATTCTCTACTTCAACTGGTTGGTAGTAGGTATCTTGTGTGGTAGTTGTCTCTTTAGCCGTAGTAGGTTCCATGTAGACGCGATTCTTGTCCTCCGTTGGCTGCAGCTCCGTGTAGGGATCAGGTTTGGTGACTCGGGATTCTATCTGAGCTGTGAGACTTTTTATTAGACGGCTCTTTCTGACATCACGAAGGATGAAAATGGTGATGATGATGATGAAGAATATAACACCAACGACAAAGACAACTAAGAAAGCTACAACCCATGGAGTTAAAGTTGGCACTGGACCACAAGAACAAAGGCATGCCATAGTGCTGGTAACGTCACCAGTTTGTGACGTCATGCTTTGGGATGCAGTAGTTATTTGCGCCAAGAGATCTGTCATGGCGTTCCTTACTGTAATGGGACCGATTTGACAACTACGTTGCATATCCGTGAAATACACTGATGTGATGACACATTCGAATGCAACACCATTATCAGCATCATCCACTGTCAAATCTAATGTCCTTACGACTGTATCGATATCATCGTTGATTACTGATGTCCATTCGGTGTATCTAGTAGTCTGTATCGTGGGATTGATCGTCATTGAGACTGTTCCGTGACTGCTCTGAGATGAACACGTCATATGTAACTCTGTCCCTGCGTCTACTGTAATGGGTCCAGCAGGGGAGCATATAGGGAAGGACGCACTGGGGAAGTATAACACTGAAAGTGTGATACTGGAGTTGGCTACGATGTCGTTGCCTCCCGTTGGTTTTGGGTCTTTGACATTACACACATATTCATCAGTATCGGCCCTCTGCACATTGGTGATGGTAAAGTCTTGAACAACTGTTTGAGTAATCAGATTTCTCGATGTATCGAAGATGAATCGTCCATTCGTAGAAACAGTGGTTCCACCCCATCTTAAGGTCTCTATGAAGGGGTCTTCAGTCCTCCACTCCACGATGTGATCCGCCTCAAGGTTTGTAGCGGTACACCTCATATCAACCTGCCCGCCCTCCTTACGATCGGCCTCTGGTGTTAAGATCACCGCAGTCACTGTTGGTTGAGCAGTGACAACCATCAGGAATCCGCCTGCATCAAGTGAACACCAAACACACACCAGCAAAACATACATGGAGATCCTTCCATCCATTGTATTGAATCTGAGTTTATTAAGTTGCTATTAAATCCTTCCTGGAGAAGACGGATAAAGGATGGAAATACATGAAGTAGAATATGATCCCTCGTACGCACATAGCTAAATGTAATAGCAATGTATTGTACATGTACATGTATTTAACGATGACGTTAACTTGTTTGTACTTCCTCATACTTTACACCACACGTCAATGAACTTCAACAATAACACACTCCTGCTTTTTCATTTTATCGAGTCATGTTTTACAATGAGAGTCATAATGTCGCAGTTCAACTGATTCTAGAGCATACCCAAACCAACCAAATGAATGACATATTTATTTACATAATTGTAAATGTATAAGCTACTAATTATATCACCATTGAATTATCAGGATGGTTTGAAACAGAAGAGTCATCTCAAATATAATTTGACAAAATTTGCCTTTTTGCAAGACTATTTTACAGTCTTTCAATCCTTTGATGGCTTAGGTAGGGGAAAGGTTTCTTAAAAAAAAACTCATTTATATTCATGGCTACTGCACTCTCACAAAGAACGTTATCCATATTAAACTGGAAACGGATTGTTACACAATAGATTGCCCAGGGTGGCACAAATCTGTTTTAAAAGTGTGATAGTTCAGTTACGGGTTTAGATAAATTATTCAATCAACATACCAAACACCTACACTATTACGGTTCCGACATGGTTTTAACTCGTCCTGTCTTATTTTTTTATGCAGAATGAATTACTTAATCAAAGAAAGCCGTTTCCTGTGACCCAGCGCCGTAAATAGGTCAAACTTTTTTGGGAGCACAAGGGGGTGCACCATTTTTCCTAGGGGACACTTTTGGCCACTTATAACTGTAGTTTCCGTTTTTATTTTTCCCAAACAAGCCCCTTTTCAATGTTTTCTGACGTGTTGACGTAAAACAAAACACATTATGTAATTAAAAATAGTTCTAAAAACATTAAAATTACTACGTAAATGCTTATAAAATGTAACATTTTATTCTGGTAATTTTTAATGTCAAAAATCTAGATTTCAAATGGTGGGGGGGGGGGGGGGGCAGCATGGGGGCACGGTCATTAGTTGGGCCGCATAGTTACGCCACTGCTGTGGCCTCAACCAAATATTACTTCAATAAAACTTCAACTTTGTGACAGAATGATTTGTTATTACCTCATAAAAACTGAATTAATCCACTAAAAGAGACCAATTTGATTGGTATGAGGGCTGTTTAGTACAATTTGAAGCTTTGCATGGTGTAAGTACAAAGTAGGAATTAACTTACGAGAGAGAACCACGTAAGTTTGAACTGTGTGCAAACACTGCCACTAACACCTTTGGGGTAGTGTTGGTTCGGATGTTCATTTTGTTGAAATGTTTTTTATCCTATTTTTCAAACTTTAACATGATATGTAAAAGCAGATTAATTGCAACGTGCACCATTAATCTTCATTTTTTTACCGTCATTGTAAAAATACCCTACAATAAACGGAAGAGAACTTTTACAGATATTGCTTCATTGGATACAAATTTATTCTGATAATATATTGATAAGTTAAACAAAACTAAACATATACATCAAGTGTACTTGACTTTTAAAGCGCCATGTTCCAGTCTGTGAAAAATGGTTTATAATATTTAATGTCAGAGGTCTGCAATTCTTTTAAAGGGGTGGCGTTTGTTGTGGAGCCCCTTCGGCTACCAAAGTACACCCCTTTTAAACACTGAGCTTCTGCCCCTTTAAAACCAACTGTAAGCCATTCAACCAGTGTAGTTCATGGCTCCCGGGTAGTGGCTTCTACACACCTCATGTAATGTCTGTATTATTTGTTAAGGTAAGAAATCTACCATTAAATGTGTGCAAGAATATTGATGGTTTCCAGAATGAAGTTATTTCTGCCTCGGTTCTGCAGTTTCTTTTTATGCCAATACTAAAAAGCATAACAACATATTTTACATAATAATATTTCCTTTGTTACAAGTTTATTCTAAACGATAGAATGCATGTTTACCAACATTTTACATCAATATTGTATACATGCCTTTTACCATATCCGTAATGTATCTGTTTGAAATGGCTAAGATATTAGTTTGTTCTGCGTAAATATGGATGCACTTACATAAAAAAAATCAACTGTACATGTTTTTAAACACCTTTAAAAACCCCAAAGCCCCAATCGAAAAATGATTTAATGCAATTGAAATGATCCACAATAACAACAAAAAAGGAGGGGAAAATAAGGAGATGGAGCTGAGAGGAATACTTTGAGGCGAAGGTGTAGGAGCGTGATGTGTGTACGCATTGACATGGAGCTCCTTATACACTATTCTTTCCCTACCCAATCTTCATCCAAGAAGCAGTTTTGTTTACAATGTACAAGTATACAATTTCAATTATAATGGATTAGGTTACATTGCTTTTTCTTTTCTTAATACAAATATATATTTTTTCAATGTTCTTTTTTAACAATGCAGACTTATCAAAATAGAATCGTTTTGTATTTCTGGTCATAATGGTGGAGAGTTTGGAGTTTGTGCTCAGTGAAATGTGTCAATTGGAAACAAGCCCAGGAACAGGGAAGGGGAAGGGGGTGCCTAGGAGGACTGAGGGTATAGTGAAGGGTAGAGTCCTGCTGCCCATCCTACGAAATCTATAATGTTATTTTCTCATTACGCTCGAGTACAGCACTGCTTCAGACGCTGGTTGAGGGCGGTGTCCGCCATCTTGAATCTCATCTGGTAGCAAATCCAAATCAGCATATACAATGTGATCCTCAGATCATGGGTTGCCATGACTACTCTGTTGCCTCATGGGTAAGGAGACTCGGGCGTAAGAAGCATCGTTGGTATTTCTAGGCTAGGGGTACCGTCATTGACGTTTGGTGGGGATGGGGGAGAGGGCACTACCCGGTCACCCGTTGGTTTGGTGGGTGTGGAAAAGTTGTCTCCAGAGGGCGATGTTGTTCTTTCAGAGACACTAGAATAAAATGCAGGGTTGTTATAACTCTGTTCAGTTGTAGAATCACCAGACAGGTCAGATATGCGCTTCGTCGTTTCATCATCAGCCCTTTGAGTTTTGGTATGAAATGGTTTTGCATATAGTAGACTTCGATCAGTCCCGTCTTCTGTTTGTACCGGGGCAGTGCCAGAGTAAGACGCGCCTGGTCCAGATATTGGGCTTTGAGAGGGGACATATATGATATTATCCTGCAACCCATGTTGTATTGAATCAAGCTCTCCATACTCGTTGAGACTGATCTGAGATGGCTCAAGTCTATCTAGTGTCAATTCAGTATTTGGTTGGTTAATGTCTGGATTGGACTGTCCCGTTTTGGGATCCGAGTTGCCGGAGCGTCGTTTACGACAAATAAAGATTAGGATTACGATGAGAAGAAATGCGGCTACTCCCCCAGCGACTGCACCGGCAATGACGGCAGGGCTGAGGGAAAGTTTGGATGTAGATTGAGTGGATGCCGAGGAGGACGTTGAAGTGACGTCATTCTCTGAAGTTGAAGTAGGGTTTTCTGTCGATGATATCGTTGATCCTGACGTAGATGATGCTGATAATGTTGTGTGATGTGACATGGCATTCCTTATTGTAATCGGCCCAATATGACAAGTACGTTGCATATCCGTGAAATACACCGATACGATGACGCATTCGAATGCAACACCATTATCAGCATCATCCACTGTCAAATCTAATGTCATTACGACTGTATCGATATCATCGTTGATTACTGATGTCCATGCGGTGTATCTAGTAGTCTGTATCGTGGGATTGATCATCATTGAGACTGTTCCATGACTGCTCTCAGATGAACACGTCATATGTAACTCTGTCCCTGCGTCTATTGTAATGGGTCCAGCAGGGGAGCATATAGGGAAGGACGCACTGGGGAAGTATAACACTGAAAGTGTTACACTGGAGTTGGCTACGACGTCGCTACCTCCCGTTGATATTGGGTCTCTGACATTACACACATATTCATCAGTATCGGCTCTCTGCACATTGGTGATGGTAAAGTCTTGAACAACCGTTTGAGTAGCCATATCTACCGATGTATCGAAGATGAATCGTTCATTCGTATCAACAATGGTTCCACCCCATCTCAGGGTCTGGTTCTCAGTCCTCCACTCCGTATTTAACCAGATTAGAAATAACGTTCGCTACCAGAAAAAAAACCCATAAACTACTTTACGTATTGGCTACAATATTATAGAGTTAAATGCAAACGGGGACAGCTAATAATTTCATTTAGATCATCGATCTATGGTATACTTCTGATTCAAAATGCCCCCAAGTCCAATTTGCTGGCAGTGTTATAGTCGGGTACACACAACGTTAATTTAGCAGCAGATTGTTAAGCCCTATAGCGCCATCTATCCAGTATCTATGTATATAAAACAAACCTTTGTATCAAATATTCAATATTATGCTTTTCACGACACTTTTGAATTGTGTCTATGTACAGTGTATTTTCCAAGAAACACCTTTGAACTTGTTTACAGTATATTTTGTGTAAGTTGTCATTCCCTTTTGAAGCTAAAATGTATTTGTTTAAATGAAGATCGGCATTTGTGAAGATGGGATGTACGTCAAACAACATGTGTTATTCCACTTTACAAAAAACGACTTGAAAGCATATTGATTGAAATCGATTTGATGGGTGAAACTGCACTTTGCTAAACTTTTAATCTATAATTGACACACTAATAATATAAACATTTGCAACTGATGTAAGGACTTATCATCAACTGTTATTATCCCAACACTTGGTCCTCTAACCCCACTTAGACTTCACGCGTATAGTATTTAACCAATTTACAGTTTGTTTAAAATGGTTTATATATCTCAATTTCATTACAGAGGCAATTTTATCGTGTCTACTATAGAAGTATCGAGTTCCTCTTTTAAAAATTATTGCATATTGAAGATTGTAATAAATCATAGATCCAACCAAAGTTGGAACCTGTCCTTGGTCCACGCTTTTGTCTTGGCACAAACTTTCTCTGGTTGGTTTGTTGATGCATTTCTTGAAAATTAGAGGATGAATAATGGAAACGAACTTATTTGTCCAAAAAAAGATGAATGATGCCCTGTGTATTTTAGCATGCTGGAAGACCTTTTTTGTTCACAGTGCTTTGTGTATTATCTTCACTCAACGGAGTAATTTTCATCTAGATTAATCTATACTGTTGTACAGGTAGTTAAAACAAAGTAATCATGAATGTCTACTTGTTAATATTCTGATACTGCCTCTCAGCTGAACTCTGTGGCACTCTGACCGCTTCATAGCTGGTGTTGGTGCTGCCCTCTGGCCGAGCGTAGTCATGCTCTGGGCTTTCATTCTCTACTTCAACTGGTTGGTAGTAGGTATCTTGTGTGGTAGTTGTCTCTTTAGCCGTAGTAGGTTCCATGTAGACGCGATTCTTGTCCTCCGTTGGCTGCAACTCCGTGTAGGGATCCGGTTTGGTGACTCGGGATTCTTTCTGAGCTGTAAGACTTTTTATCGGTCGGTTCTTTCTGACATCACGAAGCATGAGAATGATGATGATGATGAAGAATGTAACAGCGAAGACCAAGGCAACTATGAAAGCTAGAATCCATGGAGTTGAAGATGTCCCTGGATCATCATTTTGTGACGTCATGCTTTGGGATGCAGTAGTTATTTGCGCCATGGGATCTGTTTTCGGCTCAACATTGAAGGAGTTTGATGTTAGTGAGGAGCGAGCCGTAGTTTCTGTCATCGTCACGGCGTTCCTAATTGTAATCGGCCCGATATGACAATTACGTAGCATATTTGTGAAATACATTGATGTAATGACGCATTCGAACGCAGCACCATTATCAGCATCATCCACTGTCAAATCTAATGTCCTTACGACTGTATCGATATCATTGTTGATTACTGATGTCCATGTGGTGTATCTAGTAGTCTGTATCGTGGGAATGATCGTCATTGAGACTGTTCCGTGACTGCTCTCAGATAAACACGTCATATGTAACTCTGTCCCTGCGTCTTCTGTAATGGGTCCAGCAGGGGAGCATATAGGGAAGGACGCACTGGGGAAGTATAACACTGAAAGTGTTACACTGGATGTGGCTACGATGTCGTTGCCTCCCGTTGGTTTTGGGTCATTGACATTACACACATATTCATCAGTATCGGCTCTCTGCACATTGGTGATGGTAAAGTCTTGAACAACTGTTTGAGTAATATCTACCGATGTATCGAAGATGAATCGTCCATTCATAGAAACAGTGGTCCGACCCCATCTCAGGACCTGTTCTGGGTCTTCAGTCCTCCACTCCACGGTGTGATCCGATTCGAGGTTTGTAGCGGTACACCTCATATCAACCTGCCCGCCCTCCTTACGATCGGCCTCTGGTGTTAAGATCACCGCAGTCGCTGTTGGTTGAGCAGTGACAACCATCAGGAATCCGCCTGCATCAAGTGAACACCAAACACACACCAGCAAAACATACATGGAGATCCTTCCATCCATTGTATTGAATCTGAGTTTATTAAGTTGCTATTAAATCCTTCCTGGAGAAGACGGATGAAGGATAGAAATCACGAAGTACAATATGATCCCTCGTACACACATAGCTAAATGTAATAGCAATGTATTGTACATGTACATGTATTTAACGATGACGTTAACTTGGTTGTACTTCCTCATACTTAACACCACACGTCAATGAACTTCAACAATAAACACAACTCCTGGTTTTTCATTTTATCGAGTCATGTTTTTCAATGAGAGTCATAATGTCGCAGTTCAACTGATTCTAGAGCATACCCAAACAACGAAATGAATAACATATTTATTTACATAATCATAAAAGTATAAGCTACTCATTGTGTCACCATTGAATTAGTAGGACGGTTTGAAACAGAAGAGTCATCTGAAATATAATTTGACAAAATTTGCCTTTTTTCAAGACTATTTTACAGTCTTTCAATCGTTTGGTGGCTTAGGTAGGGGAAATGTTTCTTTAAAAAAACTCATTTATATTCATGGCTACTGCACTCTCACAAAGAACGTAATCCATATTAAACTGGAAACGGATTGTTACACAATAGATTGCCCAGGGTGGCACAAATCTGTTTTAAAAGGGTGATGATAGTTCAGTTACGGGTTTAGATACATTATTCAATCGACATACCAAACACCTACGCCACTAACGGTGCATGCCGAGATGGTTTTAACTCGTCCTGTCTTTGTCATTTTTTATACAGAATGAATTACTTAATCAAAGAAAGCCGTTTCCTGTGACCCAGCGCCGTAAATAGGTCAAACTTTTTTTGGGGTCACAAGGGGGTGCACTATTTTTCTTAGGGGGTACTTTTGGCCAATTATAACTGTAGTTTCCGTTTTTATTTTTCCTAAAATGCTCATAAAATGTAACATTTTATTCTGGTTATTTTTAATCAAGATTTCACATGGGGGGGCACCCGGGGGGCGGTCATCAGTTGGGCCGCATAGTTACGCCACTGCTGTGACCTCAACCAAAATACCACATCAACAAAACTTCAACTTTCTGACAGAATGATTTGTTATTACCTCATAAAAACTGAATTAATCCACTAAAAGAGACCATTTTGATTGGTAGGAGGGCTGTTAAATAAACATAT
The DNA here is from genome assembly GCA_911728455.2 of Marthasterias glacialis. Taxonomy (NCBI): domain Eukaryota; kingdom Metazoa; phylum Echinodermata; class Asteroidea; order Forcipulatida; family Asteriidae; genus Marthasterias; species Marthasterias glacialis. Next base: position 19,144,802 of record OU452225.1, read on the forward strand.
ATGAGCAACGAGGCTCTTATACTTTCCTAATTAAGATGGACGGTCATGATACCACGTATTGATATCAATCATTCTACGATAAATTATGCAAAGCCAGCAGGTTCATACATATTCATATAATCTAATTATTCAGGTTAAGTACGATTCGAAGCTTTGCATGGAGTGAGCACAAAATAGGAATTAGCTTACGGGGGAGAACCACGTGGATAAGTATCTCTTTTTGGGGCAGTGTTGGTTCGGATATTCATTTTGTTGAAATAATTTTTCTTCTTCTATTATTCAAACCTTACTATGAAATGTAAAAGCAGGTTAATTGCAACGTGCACCATTCTAATTGTTTTTGTACTGTCGTTGTAAAAAATACCCTACGATAAAAAGGAAGAGAACTTTTACAGATATTGCTTCCTTGGATACAAGTTTATTCTGATAATGTTGATGAATTAAAAAAAAAAAAAAAAAAAACATAAACAACAAATGCACTTGACTTATAAAGCGCCATGTTCCAGTCTGTGAAAAAGGTTCACGAGATTATTTATTCTGTATTAGATATAAAAGCATTTCATAAAATAGGACAAACTGAAAATCCTGAAGCCTACACTGCAAAACTATTTCACACGATTAAAAAAATCAAAAAATACCAAATGTTATTGTTGTGAAACCCCACCCCAAAAGGGTTTCAGCCACAACACTGCATGAAATTAGGGAGACAGGGAAAGGAGGCAACAAGGAGGACGTGGGAGAACCCAAATTGGCGTGGGTGTGGCTTTGGGCGTGGCACCGCAATAGTGTTTAGAGGATGCATGTAATACACCACAAATTAATACAGAAAAGCAAAAGCTAATACAGTAATTGTTGCCTTACTCGTGAATATTTGTGAACATTTTTGACAATAGTTTCATACAAGAAATGTTTTGTTTACAGTGTACTTGTAAGAAGATTCAACTATACCACTCCAGGTTGTGCAGTGTTATTTTCGTAAAGTAAATAGTTGACAATAATATTTGTCTACGTTTTTAAAGTAAACATTTTATTTCAATGTTTTTTCCCCTTCTTTTTAACAATGCACTGAGACTTAAAAATCCTTTTGTATTTGTCGTCCTCGGTACACTTATTTGGATCAATGGGAGACTTTGGAACAATAGGTGGCAGCAGATTTACCGGGTAAATTGTCATTGTTTACGTAGTTATGTGCATGCGCACAATTCCGAAAACATTCATTAAAGTCTGCTGCCATCTTGCGTCCTCAAAAGTCTCCCTGTGGAAAATTCGGGTAACTTGGATGGGATTCAACCCACGACTCCCGCATGAATCCCACCCGAGTTACCTGTGGATTTTTTTCCCCACAAGACTCGAAAGCACTGAGTACACAGTGCTCATCACACATCGGTGTAATGCAAATTGAAATTTATATTCATTCCCCGATGCAAATATTAACATCTATCTAATATAATAATCTGGATACAAAAATATATCTCCGCAAAATATTTACAAACTGAACAAAAAAGAAAGAGGTCAAACATCGATGTTGGATCATTTGGTAAGAAGAGAGCAGTGAGACACATTTGAATCACAAAACAAAATAAATTTGATTTGACGATGCCGTGTGATAAAAGCAATAAGAACGGGTGAGCAATAAGCTGTGGTTGTTATTGAAACGTAAAACACTTAGGAAGAGGTTCAAGGATGAAATTGGGAGAGAGCATACCGGGCCTAGTGTTAAGGAGAAGGGTGGAATCTTGCTCATCCTACGATATCTATAAAATAGATCAATGTTAGGCCGTTTCCGAATTAGTGGCTACGGCTGCGGCTGTGGCTTGGTCAGTGCGTCATCGTGCGTTGAAGTATAGACTGCCCTTGGCAACGCCCTTAGCAAAAGCCGTAGTCGTAACCGTTTATTCGGACACAGACTTAGTTTCTCACTACGCTCGAGTACAGCACTGCTTCAGACGCTGGTTCAGGGCGGTGTCCGCCATCTTGAATCTCATCTGATTCCAAATCCAAATCAGCATAGACAATGTGATCCTCAGATCCTTGGTTGCCATGACTACTCTGTTGCCTCATGGGTAAGGAGGCTCGGGCATCAGAAGCATCGTTGGTATTTTCTAGGCTAGGGGTATCGTCATTGACGTTTGGTTGGTATGGGGGAGAGGGCACCACCCGGTCATCGTGGGTACTCTGGGTGCCCCTCCTACGCTCTGCTGGTTTGGGTTTATAGGGTTTGGGCTTGTTAGGTCGAGTTGGTCTGACTAATGCCGTTGGTTTGATGGGTGTGGATAAGTTGTCTCCAGAGGGCGATGTTGTTCCATCAGAGACACTAGAATAAAATGCAGGGTTGTCTAACTGTGTTCAGTTGTAGAATCACCAGACAGGTCAGACATGCGCTTCGTTGTTTCATCATCAGCCCTTTGAGTTTTGATATGAAATGGTTTTGCATATAGTAGACTTGGATCAGTCCCGCCTTCTGTTTGTACCGGGGCAGTGCCATAGTAAGACGCGCCTGGTCCAGATATTGGGCTTTGAGAGGGGACATATATGATATTATCCTGCAACCCATGTTGTATTGAATCAAGCTCTCCATACTCGTTGAGACTGATCTGAGATGGCTCAAGTCTATCTAGTGTCAATTCAGTATTTGTTTGGTTGATGTCTGGATTGGACTGTCCCGTTTTGGGATCCAAGTTGCTGGAGCGTCGTTTACGGCAAATAAAAGCGAGGTTTCGGTCGCACACGACTAACGGAACGGCGACGTTTAGTTGCTGTGACGTCATCACTTTTTGTGCAGTTATGACGTTTACTCAATCGGTCATAGTATTAAAAGTTTCGTGAAGACGTATAGCAGCTCCACTACACGTAAGTGAGAACTTATAGTAAAACTCAGTAATTTAGTCACCATTTCAAGAGAAAAACATTATTAATAAGTCATAGAAAGTAGTAGATGATCTCGTCATTCATTTCAGGTGGGATGTATGTTGTGTAGTGTGTGTTTTAGTAGTGTATTTTGTCATCGAATGGAGGGTGATTTGTGTACTGCGTTTAGGCCTTGCATGCCCTTGCTTAATGGTCGAGTTGTCGTTAGTGCACGTGAACAGTGTGTGTGTGTACTGTGGTCGTACTAAAGCATAACGTTGTCGTTAGGCGTACAACTTAACGTTAGGCGTACATACTGTTCGTACTGTAGCCTATCTATTTCCCCAAATTTGTCATTTGTTGGAACATATGACACTGATTAAATGCAAGATGTTGTACCCTGAAAAAGGGTGTAACTTAAGTTTTCGGCTTTCATTCAAATCAGCATGCATGATCAGGAAGAGGACCCTCTAAAAAAATTCTCTATTTATTGTTTTTTGTCCTACTGGCCAGCTGCCGCTTTGTTGGACCTGGCAGCCTTCATAGATGGCTTCTGCTGTCTGCCCACACTCCCCAACCCCAATACACATTACTAAAGTAAACGTTATACATGAAATTAATATGTATCCTTCCATCTTTAACTTTCAGAATGGCAAACAAATCCGTTCGATTTTACCCTGGCCTTGATGTGATTCTCTTGAGGGAGGTCTTGGCAATTTCCAGCGAAGGATTATCAAAAACAGCATGGGAGGGAATCAACAAGATAATAAATGAAGCCATGAAGACAAAGAATACTTATGTAACACTGAGAGCATGTAAAGATCGCCTTCGTCACCTACAGAATGCTCACCGAAGAAACGAAATGAGTTCTTTACGAGCGTAAGTATTTTTACATATACAAATTGATCAATATTTAGGCAAATTTCAAACAATCAAACAAATTTAGTTTTTGTACATGTGTCTCAGGATTTTAAGCATAGTCTAAATTGACGTCCTATTGAAAAATTACCAAGATGGTGGCATTATGAGAAAGGTCTTATACTCTATTGCAATGCACTGAAGTCACAGAAGAGGAATAATTAAACACATGAAATAAATAGTAGCCTAATCTTTCTCTTCACTGTGTTACCATTTCAGCTCCGGTACAGACGAGGAGTATGATGAACGGAGCCAGCTTCTAACAGAACTGGCTGATTTGGATGAGGAGAGGAAACATGAAGATGCCAAGAAAAAGAGTGAGGAGGAAGAAAAAGAAAAGCAGGGCCTAGCTATTCGAGCAGCAGCGATGGAATCTCTTGTACCTGCAAAGAAGGCACCAGATGGTGACAAAAAAGGTTATTTTCTGACCTGATTTATTTATGTTATTTTATTTATTAAATTACATATCCAACAACATATAAGCAGAGGTGGCTCTTTTAGGATTTGTTTTTATTTTTTAAGTTGTCAGATATTGCCTGAGATCGCACCACAGATCACCTACAATCCAAAAATTTGGACCCCATGCCATTAGGGCTGCACGGTACTTGCCCGCAGGAGCCACAACTTGCAATCACCATTTGCTGCTTGGTACATTTCATGCCCCCCCCCACCCCCTTCGAAAAATCCTGGATCCGCCCCTAATAAGCAGGCGCGGATCAAGGGGGGAGGGTCAACACCCCCACCACCCTGACGAAAAAAATAATACAAAACATAACAGGGGGTTATTATCAAACTTGAAAATCTATACCCCCCTGCAAAAATTCATGGATCCTCCCCTGAACAGGGCGAATATAAATATAGATCATAAAAAACAAGAAGAAATGTTCAGTTTTAGATGTGGGAGGAAATTCCCAAACGAGGAAAACCCATGTAGTTAGGTAGGAACTGAAATCCCAATCCACATGTGAGGCCATGGTCAACCCTAGGTGGGATTCGAACCGGGTCCACAGAGGTGAAAGGAGGGAAGTTGACCGCTATACCAACCTGACCATCCAAGAAATTTTATGAAAGTATTGTTCTTCTATCCAATCCTTTTTTTTAATAAAACAAAATTTAAAGAGGAGGGAAATTTCTTAATCAATATTTTTCTCTCACTCTTCGAGTCTTAAGGCTTAGTTTGGAAATCATTTACATGTCAGCATTGTCATTTTCATATTGTGTATTTTGTAACTGTTCATTATTTCAGACACAGAGCTGACACCAAGAAAACGCCGAGGCACAGCAGACTCATATGTCAAATATCTAGAAGACAAACTAGAATTTGAACGAGAAAAGTTTGACTTGGAAAAAAAGGAAAGAGAAGCAAGGCTGGAAAAAGACAAAGAAATGATGACATTGATGATGACCCTCATAAAAAAGTAAAGTGATCCTAGCATGCCGTTTGAAAACCGTGTTAACAATTTCAAGTTTTTGTAGTTTTTATACCAGCACTTCGTTGTTTTGTTGGAAGTCAGGATTTTCAGCATGTATTGCATAGACATGCATTTCTTTTTTTTTTTTACATTTTGTGATGTTTTAAGTCCAATGTTCCACTGAACCATGATGAGTTATACACTCTAAAGAGTGATACTAAAGTGTTGAATCCAACACAATATTATTGTTCTAGGATTCAACATCTAAAATGCTGGATTCAACACTTCAACACTTGGATTCAAAACTTTCAAAGTGCTGTCACTCCTCGAACAATGGTAAGTGTTGGATTCAACACTTTAGTTTTTAGAGAGTACATTGCCAAAGAAGTCTCCGCCATGAGTAGATCCATAGTCCAGTTTCTTGCCCATTGCAACCAAAGTGAAATTGTTGTTTTGAAGTTTGAAGTATTTTAATCTATATAATTCATTGCATGACTATACTTATTTTGTCAATGGATCAACAGATAGCCTTTTCTATTTGACTTTTTGAGAGCAGACCAAGAAATGTGATTTGTTCATGTTCAACAGGTGTCGCCATCTTGGGCCTTTGTGGAGGCAGTCATTTGTCACAAAGCAAACTTAAAAAAGGACTCTTTTAGTGTGGCACGTCGCACAGCCTCAACAAAATCAAAGTGTATAATTGGCATATGTGCAACTGCTACCATCGTTGTTTAGATTTACATTATGACGATGGGTCCAAAGATGGAAGTGCCCATAATGTATACAGACCCATATTATCATGTTCGTTTACAATGTGAGGTCACTGACATGTGTTAAAGGAATTTGCACTGAAAAGGGTATAAAAAAAAACCAAAAACATTTATCACCACTTTAAAGTAAGGTTAGAGGCTTGTAATTTGTTTTCTCAATTTATTAAGACTTATGCCTTTTGGAAAAACAGTGAATCACAGAACTGAATTTGACTTTAAAGGAAGGTTATTATAATTTACGGGTGATGTAATTTCTTTTGCAGTTGCTTATTGAAATAAAGGTTGAAAAATATCTTGCAAAACTAGTTTCATTTGTCAATATGATTGATAAGGATGGTTTGTTTCCCTTCAAAGTGTAAGGTAGCAATGCCCAATTTCATGGAATACCTTATTCCATAGTCTTTACCTGCTCAGTAAGTTACCAACATTAGAAGGAAACCAGTGAGATTATACCGCTTTAGTTGGGGAATAATAAAGGGAATCCAAATTATATAGACCCCTACAGTAAACATTTAAAATAAGAAATAAAATTATAAGTAAAATTAAGGCACAGCAACAGAAAACAACAACTACATGTACTGGTGAACTTGTTGACGGGTCAAGAGCTGATCAATTTTATTCTTATAACCTTTCGGTGTGGGGGGGGGGGTGTTTTTTTTTTTGGGGGGGGGGGGGGGTTGATCGTTGGGTCCTAAATACAGTGTGTCTCAAAAAAACAAAAACAAAAAACAATCAAAAATTCAATGGAATTATGTAGAATGTGTAACCAACAGGTATGGTTTGAAACATACACCTTTCCGCTTTAACATGAGACATCAAATAATGTCCAAATCTGTTTACTTTTGACAGAGTTATGAGTAATTGTCCGAGAGAGGTCAAGTTGGTTATGTGATCAAGTTTTTAAATGCAATGATAATCGATTCGGTTTGGATGTGCAAGTGTTGCATAATCTGTCCCTAGGACAGGCAATTATTCACACAGGCAATCTGGCTACCTTTGACCCAATGCCTAAAACTTAAAACTTGGTCCCATGGTAAATTTAACCTCTCTTGGAAAACTACTCATAACTCTGCCAAAATTAATAATAGATTTGGACATTTCATGGCTCATTTTAAAGTGAAAATGGCATATCTTTCAAACCATACCTATATTATTCATATTGGTTACACATTCTACATCTGGCATTGCATTGGATTTTGATTGCTTGGTTTTGTTGTTGTTGTTGTTGTTGTTTTTTTGTTTTTGTTTTAAACACACTATAAATTTAAGTTACTCAAAGCCTGGCATTGCAAAAATCACTAAATTCTTCCAGGTATAATCCTTTATATGAAGCAAAATTCATGGGTTCAAAGTTCAGACGGTTGTACATGATGGATGGAATCATGCCAAATAGTCCTCCAATGAGGGTGGATCCAATTGGAAGAAACTGCTTGTCTGGTTTCCATAGAGGCACGTATGACAGTTGGTGAGGAGCCCGCCAACCAGATAGTACTTAGCCACTGGAGACAACAGTACTTTCAAGTTCTTGCGAAAGTCAAGGAAGGCAAACAGTTTAATCATCTTGCCAAATTCCCACTCCACGCATTCTCGGACCGATGACATTCGTGAGTTGAATTCTTGTTCCTCATGTGTCAGATCTGCTCCTTTGAATGGGCCTATTAGATACCGTCTAATTGGATAAGCGGGATCCCCATAAATTGCGTAGGGAAGGCCATTTCTGTCCGTCAGATTTCTTGCCTCAAATTCTCGCATCAGTCCACTCATGCGAAGCAGAGCACTATCATGTCTTCTACCTTCCACTGGGCCGTAAAGATGAGCAATCAACCCATTAGGTATCACCACTGACTGGAATTTCAAGGCATGTATCCTTTTGTGTCCATTGTAACAGATGCGCTGATGACGGGTCGGCCTACAAATTGGACGAACTGTCCCATCCACGAATCCAAAGCAATTCTGCAAAGGTGCCCCTTTATCATAAATAGCATCTGCATAAACTTGCAGATGCGCACGATCTAGCCAAATATTATCGAAGGATTGAAAGCGATTGTGATGCAAATCATACAAAAGTTCAACGGTCTCATTGACAACAAGCGAAATAGTGGATTTTGGTCTCCCAAACAACTCTTCCAAGTCAGATAAGCGATTTGGATAAGCGAATCTCCTTAGGACCATGCAAATAGCATCAAGGCCACTGCAAGTGGACTTATTCCTCAACGTTAGTTTCTCTGGAAGTCTAAGTAATTCTCGCAGCCGGTAAATGTCATCTTTTAGAAATCTGAACTTGTCTAAGCACTGATTATCATTTGGTGTTAATAAATCAAACCTTGGCCACTCTGGATTGAATGTGATCCTCTTTGGTATTGGTTCATTGCTCAAGAGGAGGTATAGGAAGTCATCATCTTCGTCTTCAATCGCAAAATCGACCGTACTCATGGTCGCTGCCATTTTAAAGTTTGCGCCCTCTATAGCTTAGTTAAATGTAACCGTGGGGTCATCAACGAAACCCTCTGACTATGCGCGTGTGATGGGGGACGCCTATTACGCTTGACGATTAGCTATCTGTAGTCGTTCACTCTAACCGTGTGCGACCGAAACCTCGCTATTGATTAGGATTACGAGGAGAAGAAATGCAGCTAATCCTCCGGCGACTCCAACGACAATGACGGCTGGGCTGGGCGAAGGATCTGTCATGGTGTTCTTTACCGTAAGGGGACCGATTTGACAACTACGTTGCATATTTGTGAAATACATTGATGTGATGACACATTCGAATGCAGTACCATTATCAGCATCATCCACTGTCAAATCTAATGTCCTTACGACTGTATCGATATCATCGTTGATTACTGATGTCAATTCGGTGTATCTAGTAGTCTGTATCGTGGAATTGATCGTCATTGAGACTGTTCCATGACTGCTCTCAGATGAACACGTCATATGTAACTCTGTCCCTGCGTCTACTGTAATGGGTCCAGCAGGGGAGCATATAGGGAAGGACGCACTGGGGAAGTATAACACTGAAAGTGTTACACTGGATGTGGCTACGATGTCACTTCCTCCCGATGGTATTGGGTCATTGACAATACACACATATTCATCAGTATCGGCCCTCTGCACATTGGTGATGGTAAAGTCTTGAACAACTGTTTGAGTAGCCATATCTACCGATGTATCGAAGATGTATTGTCCATTCGTAGAAACAGTGGTTCCACCCCATCTCAGGACCAGTACCGGGTCCTCAGTCCTCCACGCCACGATGTGATCCGACTCGAGGTTTGTAGCGGTACACCTCATATCAACCTGCCCGCCCTCCTTACGATCGGCCTCTGGCGTTAAGATCACCGCAGACACTGTTGGTTGAGCAGTGACAACCATCAGGAATCCACCTGCATCAAGTGAACACCAAACACACACCAGCAAAACATACATGGAGATCCTTCCATCCATTGTATTGAATCTGAGTTTATTAAGTTGCTATTAAATCATTCCTGGAGAAGACGGATAAAGGATGGAAATACATGAAGTAGAATGATCCTGCGTACACACACAGCTCAATGTAACAGTGATTTAATGTACATGTATTTATGAATGGTGTGAACTTGGTTGTACTTCCTCAAACTGAACACCACACGTCAATGAACTTCAACAATAACACTCTCCTGGTTTATCGAGTCATTAACAATGAAGGTCATAATGCTTCAGTTCAACTGAATCTAGAAACTATACTTCAATTAACCCATATCATGTTAAAACACCCTGCGTACCAGTACGACCACAGACCGACTGAGTGTAACATTGGACAGCTTCAACAAGGTTTAATGGTGGAAAGAAACAGCTGAAGAAGCATAATACAGTGAGATAACGAGAGAAAAGTGTCTTTAAAAAGGAATATATTATTTACACCACTGAATAATAATTTATTCTACAATGATTTGTTGAAACTTGTGTCATAGCAGATTAGGATTAACGTTCGCCGGGAGAAAAAAAAAACAATTGTAACTTTCCTTTTCATTTAATAAGCTGTTACAACTTGCCATTTAAAGTATGTGCAACCACATTATAGAGCCAAAGGATTGACAACGTGAAGATATTGCTGTCTTTAAATACAGAGGGGACAACCATTAATTTCAATTAGATTTTCAATCTACTTTCGACTGTCATTTCGATTCGACTGAATCATAAGATTATGGCCTTACACTTAATATGCTTCTGATTCCGATTCAAAATGCCCCCAACCCCATTTCGCCGACAGTGTTATAATACATGGTATACATCTCAACATTAATTTTAGCAGCAGATTGCTATACCGTATAGCGCCCTCTATCCAGTATCTATGTCTAAGTGTGTATGTTTAATCGCTCATCCATTACAACCCATAGTATATCGAGGAAGCGGGAACTGTAACCACATTTTTTACAATGTGTACCTTTGAGTGGCAACGTAGTTAAAATCTGCTTCGAAAGTAATTATTTACAAAAATAGCAGCTTCTAAAAAGTTCAATGAAGTGACGTCACAAACCCAGGAACGATTACGGGTGAGTTGAGGCCAACCCAGAGAGTCTCAGGAATGACGTACAAGGTCAGGAGGGTCATACTAAGATGGAGGACGATGCTGGCGTTATTATTTTCAAAGTGATTACAAAAAGTAGTGTTCAAGTACATTATTTGTGAATTAAACAAGGTGCAACTTTGCAGCAGTGAAACAACTCCATCTCAGCCAGATATTCATAATCATTGAGGATGCTAAGATGTTTTATCATTCAACATCTTTAAAAAATTGATAAAAAGATATGTTTAGTAAATATTACATTTATGTATTTGTTACAACTAAGTGGGGTAGACATTGATATGAAGATTGTTAACATTAAATACTTCGCAATGCTTCGCAACGAGCCGAAAACATTAGCAAGAGGGGCTCTAAAGTCAAATTCTGAAGTTGTCTTGAGCGCCATAGAGCCCTTCGTTTAGAGACGTTAGGTCGGATTATTATTAAAAAACACCAAAACCCCATTAATAATTATCATTTTAATATTAAATGCTTTTGGTAAACCAAAAGATGTGATGGCACAATTTGTCACATGAAATAAAACAACAGAATCTTTGTATCAGATTTTCCCTCTTTTGCTTTTTTATGACTCCGTGGATTCTTTTCTGTACACAGTGTCTTTTCCAAGAAACACTTCTCAACCTTTTACTGTGTCGTTTTGTGTGTGTGTGGACACTTTCAACATAAAATACGTTTGTTTAAATGAAGACCGGCCGTCATTTTTAGGGATTTACGTTTTACGTCAAACAAACATCACGAATAAATGTACGGTGCCCAATTTAGTGTTACTCGATTTAGACAAGAAACCATTACATTTCCTATTTGTAAATGTCATCATTGCGTCACTTGCAAGAATTGATTGAAATGGATCTGACTGCATGATAAGCACTGTATTTTGCTAATCTATCTTTGGCACAATAACAAACAAAACACAACTGATGTAAACACTTAACATCAACTGTTCTATTTATCCTTACATTTGTTTTCTTACCACACCAGGGCTTCACGTGTAGTTTTAAGCGGTTTACGGTTTGTTTGAAAAAGTTTTTACTTTTACAATCTTGTCACAGAGGTAAGTTGAAGTACCCCTAACATTTAAATTTTATTTGTCCTTTGTGGCTATTACGTCTACTGGGAAGACCAAGTTCTTTTATCAAATTATTTGTAGATTGAAGATTTTAATAAATCACAGATCCAACCAAAGTTGGAACCTGTCCTTGGTCCACGCTTTTGTCTTGGCACAAATTGCCTCGGGTTGGTTTATTGACGTATGTCTTGGAAATTAGAGGGTGGATAATGGAAACGAATTTATTTGTCCAAAAAAAGATGAATGATGCCCTGTGTATTTTAGCATGCTGGAAGACCTTTTTTGTTCACAGTGCTTTGTGTATTATCTTCACTCAATGGAGTGATTTTCATCTAGATTCATCTATACTGTTGTACAGGTAGTTAATACAAAGTAATCATGAATGTCTACTTGTTAATATTCTGATACTGCCTCTCAGCTGAACTCTATGACACTCTGACCGCTTCATAGCTGGTGTTGGTGCTGCCCTCTGGCCGAGCGTAGTCATGCTCTGGGCTTTCATTCTCTACTTCAACTGGTTGGTAGTAGGTATCTTGTGTGGTAGTTGTCTCTTTAGCCGTAGTAGGTTCCACGTAGACGCGATTCTTGTCCCCCGTTGGCTGCAGCTCCGTGTAGGGATCAGGTTTGGTGACTCGGGATTCTTTCTGAGTTGTGAGACTTTTTATCAGACGGTTCTTTCTGACATCACGAAGGATGAGAATGATGATGGTGATGAAGAATGTAACAGCGAAGGCCATGGCAACAAACGCTAGAATCCATGGAGTTGAAGATGTCCCTGGATCATCATTTTGTGACGTTATGGGATCTGTCATGGCGATCCTTACCGTAATGGGACCAATTTGACAACTACGTTGCATATCCGTGAAATACACTGATGTGATGACACATTCGAATGCAGTACCATTATCAGCATCATCCACTGTCAAATCTAATGTCCTTACGACTGTATCGATATCATCGTTGATTACTGATGTCCATGCGGTGTATCTAGTAGTCTGTATCGTGGGATTGATCGTCATTGAGACTGTTCCATGACTGCTCTCAGATGAACACGTCATATGTAACTCTGTCCCTGCGTCTACTGTAATGGGTCCAGCAGGGGAGCACATTGGGAAGGACGCACTGGGGAAGTATAACACTGAAAGTGTTACACTGGATGTGGCTAAGATGTCGTGGCCTCCCGTTGGTATTGGGTTACTGGCAATACACACATATTCATCAGTATCGGCCCTCTGCACATTGGTGATGGTAAAGTCTTGAACAACCGTTTGAGTATTCATGTCTACTGATGTATCGAAGATGAATCGTTCATTCGTAGAAACAGTGGTTCCACCCCATCTCAGGGTCTGGTTCTCAGTCCTCCACTCCACGATGTGATCCGACTCGAGGTTTGTAGCGGTACACCTCATATCAACCTGCCCGCCCTCCTTACGATCGGCCTCTGGTGTTAAGATCACCGCAGACACTGTTGGTTGAGCAGTGACAACCATCAGGAATCCACCTGCATCAAGTGAACACCAAACACACACCAGCAAAACATACATGGAGATCCTACCATCCATTGTATTGAATCTGAGTTTATTAAGTTGCTATTAAATCATTCCTGGAGAAGACGGATAAAGGATGGAAATATATGAAGTAGAATGATCCCGCGTACACACACACCTCAGTGTAATAGTGATTTAATGTACATAGCATATATTTAACGATAAAGTGAACTTGGTTGTACTTCCTCATGTTAAGCGCCACACGCCAATGAACTTCAACAATGACACAACTTCTAGTATTTTCAATTTATCGATTCATGCTTTTTACGATAGGGGTCCAAATGCCGCAGTTCAACTAGTCTAGGTTCCTAGACTAGCGGTTCGTGGATGATAGCGGCTTGTCTTGAGGTAGCGCCCTCTATTGGTGATAGTTCTGGGGGTGATCGCGCCGTCGTGAGCTTAAAGGTCTTGGACCAAGACTACAGTTCAATTGAATCTAGAATAGCTATACTTCAACTCACCCATATCATGTTAAAACACTCTGCATGCGCAACACTTAAACACGTACGTAAAACGTATTCTTTGTTATGTTTGAAGGCTCCAACCAATGTTCAATGGTGGAAAGAAACAAGTCAAGGAAAATTACACAGAGAAATTGTAACAGAATAGTTTCATTGAACAAGGAACAGAACATTTACGCCACTCAATAATATCAACTTCTTAGCAATAATATCATGAAATCTGCCGATTAGAAATAATGTTCGCTACCATTTACGCCACTCAATAATATCATTTTCTTGAACAAAGATCTAATGAAACTTGTACTTTAGCCGAATGGAATTAATGTTCGCTACCGGAATGATACATTATAGTTTACCTTTCCCTTTCATGATTATACAGTTCTTGTCAGTTTGAATCCTCCAGAGAGATTTTTTTTCTGAAATGTTGTCTAAGCTAAGTAGTATGTTTGAAAACCCCTAAATTACCGCTGGTTATTTTGATTGCTGCAGTCTTTAAAATTATGTCGGTAAAAAGCCCATGACAAAACGTAACACCTTTTTATTTGTCTTACCTTTATTTTAAATAAAACGGGTTCATCCTATATGCAATATTTTTGCCTGAAGTGTTTTTGAATAATAAATGAAATAAGATCAAAAATTATTTTTGTCGCATGTGAGACCAAACCACTGCCTAAGAGTCCGTACAAAATTGCTGAATGAATTTTTACCGTTTTGTCGCAAATAAAACAATGAAATGAGCTGAAAGTTTCACAGGTATGGTTTTATTACATATATATTGATTTGAGCAAAGAATGGGAGCATTTACAGACACTTTACCAATGTTGAGCTGGGGCTTTAAACGTTTTTTGTTAAAACGGGTTTTGTATATACTGTCAAAAGGCCACACAAATTTCACAAAATGGCAGCCATCAAGTGCTCTATTCAGCCCAGTGTAACCAAAGTGAGGCTCAATCCCTTATGTGTACAAAGGGAATTTCTTTATCTTATTTTTTTCAGAGGGAAGAATACCCCCCTTATTAAACAATAATGGTTTGTTGAAACCATCTCATCTCTTCCTAAATATGCAGCACTAAAGTTATTGGTGCCAAATTGCCAATCATCACCCAAGCAGTGACCACTTACTACTGGGTGATGGGAAGCAAGTATTTCCATACTGTAAGTGTCTTGCCCAAGAAATGTTACAACCGCACAATTTTATAGAGCTTCAAAAAGCAGCTGTGCACAAACAAAATGTTGCTTTAGAATAATGGTTACCAGCAGAAGTACCATGTCACATGACATGGTTGACTGGCACACATTTGACTGGCCAGTATCATTCTTAGTTTTCCTAAGCAGAATATTGTTAAGCAAAATCGTCTGCTTAATGGTAGCGCTACATATGTAGTTAAAACTACAATTAAATGTTTCATTGTTATAAATCTAAAACTTTTGACCTTTTTCATAATGGGGCGGCCATCTTGTTTCGTATATTGTGTAATGGCATATGCCTGAATCAAGCGACTTCAGCTACGGCTATGGCCATTGGCAGCAGAAATAATTTTGAGGAATAGGCATTTTCATCAATCTGGCCGTATAGCAACTGCCAGAGCCGTCAATTTGGATACAGCCTTCCTAAACCGAGACTAGAAGACAATATTATAGTCTGGTACCAGTTTTAATACAATGAGAAACTGTATCAATGACTGCTAATGTACACAGGGCACATGACAACATGGTGACATTATATTTATTTAACTTCCATTACAATTTAAAATTAGGTCAATTTACATGGCAATAAACTCGTCAAAAATTTGGAAATGTTTTTCAACCACCAATTATTTCGGTTATTCGTGACTTTTTTATATCACGTTTATAATCGAAAGCATACTCTAAAACTTTAAAACTGTGTATTTCAAAAGATAATTCACGATAATAGAAATAATTTTTTACTTTAGCGCATTATCAACGGTTATCTGAAAGCGCTTGCTAACAACAGGTGTTCAAATGTAACCATACATCGATACATTTTAGGCACCGTATACTTAGTACTTTCCCCGAGTCTGTGAAAAAAGTCCACCGGCATTTTCCTCGGCTGAGATGCGAACCCACGACCCCGCCATTCTAGAGAAGATGTCTTACCAACTAGACTACCGAAATTGCTCGGTAGCTAGATGCAGTTCGAATCCTATTAGCAGTAGGTAACGCAACCATTATGATAGATGTACATTTTTGCATCGGGGATAAAGAATATTATTTTCAATTTTCTCAAGTGTTCATACAGCTATGTTGATGATCAAAGCATTTCATTACCGTGTACGTTTTACAAGGTGATGCAGGCCTGCAGCACAATCAGCATCCAGCACACATCATGTCAGAAACATTTGTGGGAGCCCCCTTCTCCTAACCTAACGATAAGTATCAAGTTCTTAAGAAAAGCAAGGCATTTACGTGACTGTATGATTAGGAATGTTCACAACAGTAACAAAGTAAACTTGTAAACATCCACCAATAATGGGAGACTTTGGAGCTGCTGGCGGCAGCAGACACAACGGTCCTTTTGGACAGTTCTGACCACGCGCGCACACATGCTCAGTCGTGCCTGTGTAGTTCTGAGCATGCGTACTACTGGTGAGAACTGTGGAAAAGGACCGTCCAAAAGTATCCCATTCAAATACATAAATAAGGCTAATGCTTACTTGGGCTTTGCTACAGTATCATTACTCAGTTAAAATGTAGTTAATAAACACTACAAAAAGTGACAATAAATCATAATTATCTATTGTATATTAACTAAAAAATGTTTTTGAGCGCTAGTGTATAGAAAAAATGCATGTTTTATGAAATTACGCTTTATTATTTTGTTATAACTGCGCAGGTTGAATGGTTGCTGCTGAGGGTTAGGTGTTAATGAAATACTATGAGTGATGTTTTTATGGTTTTTGTGGGGTCTAAGTGAAAGCGTGAGGGAGAGGAGTACTGGGCTCGATTTCACAAAACGCTAAGATTCATCTTAAGATGGGTCGTCAACATTACCATAGTGATTTGACATCACACTTTGCTAACATTTAAGACTGACGATCAGTCTTAGCTCTTTGTGAAACCAAGCCCTGGTGTTGCGACTGTGGCTGTGGTTTGTGCTTGCACTCCAACAGAGTTTTGCTGGCAAATTTCTCTATACGTAAACATGCATTCTATCTATTTGCGGTCAAGTGAACACTTTGAGTTTCCCACACATCTTTGAAATACTTCTTGAGCAACGAGTAAAGTTTGCCTCACTGGTCTACATGAAGGGCCGAGAACGATTCCAATCAATTCCATCTCACAAAATAAACTTAATGACCTAAAAATACCTTGACAGTTGTAAGCATCATAACTTTAGTCAATCCAGAAACCACCTTTGGGAAGATGTTGTTCGGTCGTCTACCCACATCAGATAAATCATTTTACAAACTGGTTTTTTTTCTCCATAACTGAAAATAATTAAATTTAAACAATTCTCGCCGTTACTTACACAAAAATTGTGACTTCAAGTTTGTTGATGACAAGAACGTAGATTTTTAAACACTGGGCTCCTTAGTGAACAGTTTCAGTTTTCTGAAGAACATGCATAAAGATTAATTCCCCAGTTGAATGTGACTAATTTTCCCTTGAACTTAATATTTTTTTTTTTTTTTTTTTTTAATTTTTACATTTTTACTCATATTTAGTCAAAACATTTCGCAAAATTGCTTCACATTACGTAAACTGCACTTACATTACACTACGGATGTTTTGGTTGACCTTATAATTTTGATCTGATCTTTAAAGTGGTATTCCTAACTACTCTGAATACATCAAAATCCAGGGTGTCATACTTCAATTTAATAAATGTAAACATTTTCTATGATATTATAAACCAAAAATGCATGGCATGAGGCCAGGCGGGCCAATTTGATCAAATCAAGTGATGTGAGTAACTAGCTACGGCACATTACATATAACATACATGTAGTAAAATGATATTGGATTTTGATGGAGTCAAGAAAAGTCTATTGAAACATTAAACAAAGGCAGTGTCTGAATTTGTGGCTGCCGATGCGGCTGCGGCTTCATCGTAACGTAAACATGCATTAAAGCATGTAAGGCCCACCCCAAACACCCTTTACGAAACAGCCACAGTAAAGCCATAGCCGCAGCAGCAAATTCAGACTGTGTCTTTGAGTCTCTTCATACAGTAATGGCACCGTCATTGTCCAGATTGTTTCAGTTAAATCATGCGGCTATAAAAAGGCATAATTATGGATTGTGGCTAGACTTGACACAGTCTTACTTCAAATGTATCAGACTCGATGCTGTCCTCCAGCTGGTGGCACACAGTCCAAACAAGCCTTGGTTAGCCTAACCATCCCTATGTCACATGAACAGTTGAACTTGTAGCAGAGAGTCATCTGGCTAGACTTGACGCAGTCCTTCAGCTGGTGGGACACGGTAAAAACAAATGTTGGTTAAGCCTCAAGGTACATCATCTTATACCATGCCGATTTGTGGCAGAGGGAGACCCCCCCCCCAAATGTTCCCATTTTCTAACACACTCTTCCCCTCTTGTACAGAAGCGATATGGAAGGTAAAAATGAAAGAAAAATGAGATTTCCATAACACAATGAAGACACAATAGCCACACCCTGGTACACCCTGCCACATATCGAACAGCAATTGCCAAGGTCATCGTCTCAGTCTGTGGTAGAAAGTAAACGATTTTCAAAGATTCATTTTGTTAAACCCTTATTAATACAAGTATCAGTTGTTCTGAGGAATAGTCAATTCTGAGTGGTAGTCGTGTGCAAGAAAATTCTCCTTCCAATTCCATTGTACATGCACACACAATATGATACAATTTCATTCTTTTAGTGCTTTTTTTTAAAATCTGTTTTTGAAAAACTTGACTCCGTATTTACATGAACTTTTCCACCAGTTGATTTTATGGTGTGTTTATTGCAAATTAGAGGATGGGAGGCTATGGACTATTCTTTTCAAACTGACGATTTCAAACCTTCAAAGGTGCAAGTTCTGAAACATTTACTCCATTACCAGATTTGTGGGATGAGCCTTTTCTACAAAGACAAATTTTAGAATTTTTTTTTCAAACTTACCAGACGGTCTGTTGTTGACACTGTGCACCTGTATCCACCGATGCTCATCCCACCAGGTCTGGCTGTAGTCACCACTGCATAAGAGACAGCCGAACTGAGGAGAAAATTTAGTAGGCCCAGACATTTATCTGTAATTATCGCTGTTTACACATCTTTGTGATAAATTACAAGAGCCAGAGACTATTGTTTCAGGAAGAATTGCAGTTGTTTGTATTGTACAAGCAACATTTCCTTTGAGCAACAAGTTAATTGTCTCTTATGTTGTTTTACCTCAGTGGTTGGCTGGTCGTTAATGCTTGCTGTTATAGAATCCCAAATGACACTAGTATCTTGACTGCTGGTTACAACTGTCTTTACTACTTAATTTAAGAGATTTGATTGAGAGATTCAAAATCTGCTTTCTTGATGCATGTTTTTTTGTCTTTCTTTTTTTTCCTTCTAAAGTTATCGATAAACTAATGTTTAGATTTGTTCCCGCTCCTGCTCTTGATTTAGTTCTCCCATTCAGCAGGTAGGTTTTTTTTACCAGTATTAACTTGGAATTTTTAAAAACCGATACATTACCAAATCTCTTGCGTGACCCAGTTCCTGCTGGTAGACATCACCTCAGCTCAGTGATGTCAGCGCTCAAACTACGTCATCATATCCAAGAAGAAAACATGACCTGCCTTTTGGAAGAAAATTTTTTCTAGAGAGGTTAGCATTTTGGGGTCACATCAACTAGTAGCCAAAGTCAGGTTCGCCATATACATTACCAGAGAACCCTAATACGTAACCAAACCAATGTCGTCTCTATACGGTGTCCCAGAGCTGCCGTCGATGCACATCGGTTACTTGCAAAAACATCCACTTTACTTTGGGGAAAACAGGTTTCGAGCTATGAAAAACAAAAATAACGTTAAGCCTGTGAAGGAAAGGTTAGGAGCTGCTTGTGGAGAGAAAGATTATTAGTGGCTGCGGAGAGAAAGGGTTAGTTTTCTTTTTCACTCACCCTCATACTTAACCTTATACTTGACCAGTTACTTCACCTTCGCTGCAATCACCTGGTCTCACTGACCCCGCTTTCCTCAGGTGACTCATCAGGGACATCAAAGAGAGTCTTCACCGTCTGCTCAAGCTGTGAGTTTACCGACAATGGCGTAGTACTTCGTCTGGTTCAAGAAGTTGTCTTTGATTTTTTTAAGGACTTGATTTTACTGTCCTTAGCATGGAACGACATGTTTTGTGTCACCGCATGGGAAATGGGTAAGCATCTTAGAACCAAAACTAACTACTACACCAGTCACACCTTATACATTACCTATTTCCACCTGCTGAAAGAGTACAGAGTTAGTCTTACCTCTAGGCCAACACTTGAAATACTCTAGGCCTATACTGTCTTACCATTCATACATACCTAGGCATCACTGGCGTCTTTCACCCATGGATGATCTGCTCTTTTCTCGCCTCCTGTCTGCTCTCCCATAATTTGTTCAGTATTCTTTTTTTCTCTCTTTTTCGCAGCGCTGACAAATAAGAGGTTTAGTGATTTTTTTCCCCAAATAGCCCTTTAGGCTTAAGTAATTTCATTTGCTTTTTGGGACTATACAATTTTAAAAACTTGGGTTTGCTACAAGTTTATTTTCCCACATTTTTTTCTTTTATTTGAACTGTTGTACATTTGGGTTGTACAGTTATGTTGTTTTTTTTTATGTCTTTTTAGGTGTTTTTTTCATTTATGAAGTCTTAATGTTATTAAATGCTGAGTTGAAAATTTCTACATTCAGAATTGATGTAATGCTGATGTTAGGAATATGTAAATATTCATTTAGCTTGTCTAAATTATCTATTTAACACTCCTAAATCAAACACTATTCATCAAATGACTGGTGATTGGGCTGTAATATTTGACTGCATGTCATGTTTGTTAGATTACTTCTGAAGTATGGTTGTGGTTTTTGCCGACAGTCAAAAGTGCGGCAGCGGAGGGAAGTGTAAAAAAAAATTCTTCTCCCCCCCCCCTATTTCTTTTTAGGTCAAAACGATTACTCGTCTATTTGGAGGGTTTACTGAAAATTATGATAAAAGAAGTTGCAGTTTGATTATGCACTCTTCCTTTATAAATATTACGCTATTTGAAATATATAATCACGGTAGTTATAAATAAACATGACAACTGACGACTTGAAGAATCAACCCTGACAGAAATTTCCAGTTAAGACTAGTCTCCTCATTAAAGTGCATCATTGGCTTTGACCAATATGCAAATCAAGAAATGCCAAGACAGTATGAAGTCACCTTGAAAGCTAAACAAGCAAGGACAACATCAACAAGATCGTCGAACAGCGTTTGGATGTGGGGGCGTTACAAAGGGGAGGGACTCTGCAAGAGAACGGGTTAGATCTTATATTTACCTTCCTTTTGGTCTTCACACTCTTGTCTTTATCTTGAATGCCAACTTGCTTTATCCGACCTCCACAATATTCTATCCTTTTTTGTTTTTCTTTTTCTTTTACAGAAAGGCCAATAATTAACATATTTACTTCCAGTAAATTGTTCATGTATAAGCTTCTGCTTTGTAATGGGCATTTTATACTTGTTACCGTGGTTTGGAATTGTCATTAAGTCTTTGCTTTTGTAAGTTTTGCAGACACAATAGAGAATTCAATTCTGTTCTAGAAAAGTTGCTCAAGAGATTTAAAAAATAAATAAATAAATAAAAGAAATAAAGCCGAACATTTTTTTTACAGAAAGGTCAATAATTAACGTATTTACTTCCAGTAAATTGTTAATGTATAAGCTTCTGCTTTGTAATGGGCATTTTATACTTGTTACCGTGGTTTGGAATTGTCATAAAGTCTTTGCTTTTGTGAGTTTTGCAGACACAATAGAGAATTCAATTCTCTTCTAGAAAAGTTGCTCAAGAGATTTTAAAAATAAATAAATAAAAAAAATAAAAATAAAGTCGAACATTAATCAAAGAAGTAAACTGCAAAAGCGACTTGAAAAGTGGAGATCGGATATGGCAGTTCTCCTTACCTTGATCCGTTGACGACTCCAATGTACGTCTGGATCCATAGACAAAACACACACACCATGTGGTCACAATCTCTTCAGAGTCAGTCCCATCGATGTCTCTTGAAGCTTGACTGGACGGGAGCTTGCTGCAGGCTGCCTCAAGTCGTTCCCCGTCTTGGCCCACCGCTTACAGCTGCACCAGCCATTCCAAATCTCCGACTTGAGAAAACAACCCATAAAAACATCAATGAGTACAGCTAAAGTGCAAAGGGGATAATTTGGAGACAATCTCGGGGCAACCATAAACAACAAGCTGAATTGAAACTAAAATTCTAAAAAAAAAAAACTGCCAAGGCAAACCAGGGGCTTTATTTTCTCAGGAAATTAAGATAGTTGAATGTTCGTGGTTCAATTTTACATTTGTTTTACCGAAAGTATTATTTAGTCTGTAGTTACTTTTCTGCTATTGTTCGGTACCAAACTACATGTGTAAGAATCTAACCATGAAAAATGACAAGAATATTGATTGTATCACCAAGGTCTCCACCAAGATGATAGGTTTTGAAGTGAAACACCTTAATAAATTTTTGGACAGTGTTACCAAATTAAAAATAGTAAACAAGGACCCAACACCCCTTCACTCTGTCATTAACATTATCGTGATTCTTCCTTCCACCAGGAAGGTATTTTTCTCTTTCAACTCCTACAAACTGGTTCGGACTCCTTTGTTTTTATCCAGTGGTATTAATCTTTTTTTAACTCACTCGGAAAGTTTCCATATCAGACTCCCCTTTTCTAAGGGATTTTAAAAAAATTAATGGATGTTGGGCTTATTTCTAATTTTTTAAATACTGCTCTGGAGGAATTGGTAGCTAAAACGCTGATTATTGACCTTTAAAAATGAAAATTCAAGCTGGTATTTTATCGCGCGGCGGGAACTTTCGCTGCATTCATGCCCAAAGGAACTAAAATGGCGTTTAGCCCACCGTAGACGTCAAAATGGCTTTAGTTTTTTTCATGATTTCAACACTTTGTAATCGTTCGAAGTGACTGTTCCTCTCTGTATATATTTTTAACCTTTCTGGAAAAGGATATATTTTGACCTAAATTAAGAGAAATAAAATGGCAGCCGTATACGGCATTTTTGCCGTTCTTTTTAATCAACTATGAACATTTTGGATATTTTTTTTCATTGTTTTGATGTTGTGTACCACTAGTTAGTATTCAATTTGAATGTTAAGTCCACACCAGGAAAACAATTTCCACTTAAATTTGTTCGCAAGTCTTACCTTAGCCATCCTCAGCAAGACGTCTTTGGAACTACGTGGTCGGCTTTGGCCGTGAGGTTGTACTCTGCAGTCTACAGCAATTCACCGGAGCTCTCTCCAGCCACTTGCAAGCTCAACACCGAAGTTAAAATCTGCTTGTAAAGTCTGTAGTCGGAACTAGAGAACTTCGAGGAACTCACGATATGTACTAAAGGGCTCAACAGTGAATTTTGTCTTCAATAAACTGCAGTTTTTAGTGAAAGCTTTTTGGCAAAAATGTACACGGTTTATACTAAGGCCGAAGTTCTTGTAGTTTTAGACTTACTTCAAACCTTGGCCAAGCCTTTGATAACGAATAAACAAATGGTTCTGCAAGTGCAACAGTTACATTGTATGGACGAAATGTTTCTGAATGCACTGACTCGTCATGGTAAGAATTTTGCTGAATTTACCAGTAAAGTTCGTCAGAAAAAGTAGAAGAGGCGACGTCGAAATCCCGCGTAGGAGACGAGAGATACGGCCATGCTGCCCTCCAGTCTGCAACAGTCAAATCTGAATGTCATGCACTCTGCTGCTGTATTCGCTATACAGTGAAAAAGAACGCAAAACTCCTTATTTGCATAACAATGAAGATGCATATTAAGAATACCAGGTGCAAATTACGCAATAAATCTGAATCCAAGGAATGCAAGGAATGAACTTGTTGAGTGAAATATATCAATGGCTTACGTTCATTTATTCCAGTGTGGGAACACAACGGATATGCCCAAATGGAAAAACATTTAATGTTTTTCCTTTTGGGTTCATAGACAATAATTTATTTTCTACGAACCATAAATGCTCTTCGGGCATGCTTTTTCTCTGGAAAGGGTTTGGGTAACCGCCCCGTTTTGATTATGTGATTTTTAGGTGTTGGGTTTTAGTAGAACACCGCTTGTTTTTGTTCAAGTTTTTTTTTTTTTTTTTTTACGGTACTTGAACATTACGTCACAATGACGTCATCAAGTGTTGAATTACATGAAATCAAAGCTTTTTTATTGAAAAAATCGTATTGTTTTTAAGTACATACTTAGTTTACAATATATACATCTTTGGAAAGGTCTTTGAAAACCTAAATAAATCTCACACACAAATAACCCCAATTTGACATTGGCTTTCGGTCTAAACCAGAAGTTAAAGTGAAAATTATTTTTAAAAAATACACACACATCATTTCAGCTCTGCGGTTCATATAAAAGGAGTTTTTGACATGGTTTCAGTGTGTGATGATAACTGACCCTATGCTTTTCAAATTTAAAAGCTGGTGACGCTATCATTACAGTGCCCTCTGGTAACATGTTTAAAAATGTTACGAAAACAATGTACAATTTAACCTGGTTTGACGTAACTTTTATGTGTTAACTCCATGACGTTTACAAGCATTTCATACTTCGATTCCTGAACACCAAGTTTTTGTGAGGACAAAAACTGAATGTCTATTTTTTTTAGGCGTTCGGGCACTACGCCTGAACACCTCTTGTTTTTGTTCGTTGAAGTGACGTTATGATGACGTCATCAGGTGTTGAATTACATTAAACAACATTTATTATTTAAAAAAGAACTCCTGAACCGCACAATGGATTTTTGCAATCTACACATCATCGAAAGGGTCTAATTAAAAACGCCGCCCTAAAATGACCCCAATTTGACCTTGCCTTCCGGTTGAAACCAGAAGTTGAAAATTTCACAAATCAATGCTTAAAATTGAATCAAAATTTGACATCAGCATGTAGACCTTTGACCCTGCTCGAACTTTTATATTGAGATGATATCAGTTTGACTTGTTACTTCCGGTCAAAACCGAACGTTAAAGCATCTGCATACGAAATTAGCCATGACGTCATGATGACGCTATTGTTCTAATAAATGCTGAAAAAGTTTATTGTTTAACAAAAAAATCAAATCTTTAGAACCGCAGCTGTTTCGATTTGAATCTTTGCATCCTATTTGAAAGTCTTTAATTTTGCAAATGACCTGATTGGACCTCTTACTCAATAATCCTCTTATCCAAACTGAAAATTTGAATAATATACATATAATAAAGCTCCAATTTTAATGGTTGTCATTTTTTTATTATTCGTATTTACATATTTTGATGATTTTTTTTTCAGATCAAATAACTATTTCATTATCGTAATCCCAATACAGCGTTTATGTGACGCCACAAAAACTCACTTCTGGGTTGTTGTGTTTTTGTATGTTTGTTTGTTTGTTTGTTGGGTTGTTGGGTTGTTTATTTGTTTGTTTGTTTGTTTGTTTTTTGGGTTTTTTTGTGGGGGGGGGGGCAATTTAATGTCATCCCCCTCTAATTTTCAATAAACAAAACAAGCGACTTCGGCTGTGGCTATAGCGGGTACATGCTTTTCAAAATCTTGCCAAAGCCACAAGTGTCCAGCCGTTTACAGGCATGACACTGTCCACCAAAATAAATAATGCCCAATGATAGCGAGAGGGCGCGCTTTTAAATTGCGAGGGTTTGCTTTGGACATGACGTTACAACAAGTGTCGCCTGAACTGAACTTAAACAAAAAATGATTTGACCACAAGAACACTGCTAAATAAGAAAGTATTTGCATATTTTTATGTCCACTTTTATCCTTTCATGTGTTGATACTTTTTTGAGCCAATTTTATCGTAGGTTGTTTGAGATAATCATAGACTAATCTGACCAGCTTGTTCATAGGCGTTTACACCGGTCACTGCAAATGGCCGCCATACGCGCGCGTCGACGCACACGCACTGTTAATCCTCCATGCTGATTGGTACATAACATCATAAACGAGCGCTGCTCAGATTGGTCGCATTGGTGTATAACTCTATTTTCAAGCTTTGAAAACAGTATTTCTTTTTGCGGATTCCTCTGTTGGAGTATTTGGACACAAATTCTAGTGGGGGTCCAGGGCTAAGGAGAACTGTCACGTTGCCGAAAATAGACGTTTAATTTTGAAATTCAAACTGTTAATTTGGACTCGGGACAAGTTCCCTTCTTTTAGAGTTTAAAAGGGCAACAATTTTTATGGGGGTCCAGAGAGAGGCGAATTCCCCGGGACGCTCTACGGCTTAAGTGTTTTCAGAGTGTAGATGCCCGCACGTTGTCGAGAATATTTGATTTGGTAATTCAAAGTTTGGTGCTCAATTTGCCGACTTGTGGCTCTAAATGCCGACTTGGGAAAATTACTGGGGGTGCCACACTCCCACACTCCCCCGGTTGCTACGTCGCTTGAACTCGTGGAACGTCAAAACATCGTCCGTAACACACTGCGGTAATAAACGGCGTTTAGAGAGGGCGCACTTCAACACGAACTAATAAAATTTATTAATTTAATTAAGCTGTTGTACAACTCTCATTCATGAAAATAAATTAGACTAGTTCCCGGTCCCTACATCGTTTTCGTTCTGACCGATTATAGGGAACAGTAGTGGGTAATGAAAATTAGCATATACCTGGCAGATTTCTGCCAGCCAGGTATATGCTAATTAGAATTAGCATATGTCTACATAATCCCTTAATGCAATGGGGTCTTACACAAAACGTGATGGACACAGAATCTCCCATCGCCGGGCAGACCATAGAGCAGAGGTAGAAATTATGCTGTTTTTCTAAAGTTAGCTTGAATTTTGATACAGAAGGTTGGTTCACTATAATGTCACTATAACAAACACATGACAGCTTTTACTAAATTAACAAACACACACACACCACACACACAATATTGATATCAACGGCAAAACACTTTTATTCTTCATTAAGATGTCCAGAATACAAGTATAAATCCGTTTAATTTGACGAAATATGACTTGTTTACAAAGTTCTTTCCAATTGTCTACAATCGATCTTTAAAAAAAAACAGATTTAAAAAAAATGCCACCATAACTTTATAGTTAACAAGTATTTATATCGATAAACAATTCTCTGAACAATTTGATTTTAGAAAATTGCTAACAAAAAAATACAATGTTTAAAGACATCACAATCTGTATCGTCAGACAATGTGGACAAAAACATAATGCACTCAAAGCCGTTTCCCATATTTTAAATGATATGATTTAATGTGTTATTATTTACAAAAACAGGCTTGGTTGAGAGGTGAACCCCCACAAAGCAAACTTGTTTGAAGACATTTATCAACAAGCAACCATCTTGTTCTCTCCCATTTAAACCAATAACATCGAGTCTGGAAAGATAGATCAGTCAGGCCCCTGATTCGTACACTAAACAACAGCACTCATGACTGCTATGGTGTACATGGGATACCACCCAAGATGGAGCTACTTTGGTAAAGATCTATATAATTATAAGCATATTTACAAGAGATGGTGCAAAATATTTGGGGTTGATTTTTTTTGGAAGCTGTGGGTAATCTTACTTGTCGTGTTCCAAGAACAATTTTCTTTTATTAAAGACGTTTTCATTTTTCGATCACAACATTAAGAAAATAAAATACAGCGTTTATGCAGGTGCTAAACGTCCTTCAACAAATTATAAGTAATTTGTTTTTGGCAGATGCATGTTGCTTTCAATAGCAATTTGCAGCTGTCTAATGAAACTTTTCACCTAGAACTATGCATTTTTTGACAAACGATAACTTGATAATTTATAAATTTCAGTTTTGAATGGTGCACCTTCTTTTCAATAGGAAGTTGAGAATAAATTTCAATATTAACGAATCTCGAGATCATGTGAACAATTTCTACAGAGAAATCTAATCTGTGAAGATGCTCCACGACGACCTCATGAGGTCATGCTACAACCTCATGAGGTCATGCCACAACCTCATGAGGTCATGCCACAACCTCATGAGGTCATGCCACAACCTCATGAGGTCATGCTACAACCTCATGAGGTCATGCTACAACCTCATGAGGTCATGGTGTAAAGCTAATGAGCTTATGTTACTCAACAAAATGATGATAATGCAGTGTAAATCTCTTGATAGACAAACCCACACTTTGGTATAAATTGTTTGTCTGAGAACTCAGACATATCTTGACATATCTTTTGTAGTTATGAGGCGGACGGGCAGTTTTTGAGTAGAACTTTGAAGTTTTACAGAAGGAATAAATTATAGATATATCCAATGACCGCTGGTGCTCCGCCCCTTACTGCGGTGGTACCCTTCTCAAAAATGTACCATGCTGGAAGTTGTCAAAACAGCATCTTTTGAAAAGTAAACGTCTGACGCAGCAATGGTAATAGTGGGTCCTAGTGCTCATCACTCAAATCTACACAACCGCCTTTACAAACCCATCTAGCATCTCTGGTTATTCTATAACAGTGCTACGCCAACCTGCCATATGATTTACTATTCAACCTTTCTGTTTAAAAATCTTCAAGTATCAACATGACTCTACAATGACCTGATTATCGTCCACTATTAACAAAAACCAATGAAGAAAAAAAAAAAAAGAAAAACATTGTCGAAAAATATTGCCGTTAAACTAATAAGTTTATTATATATTTATGTACAATAACTGCCTAATATTCAAAGAAGACAAAGAAGTTTTTTTCTGCTTTGGAAACTTAAACAAAGTTTTGCAAAAGGCGAGCTCTGTCTGCCAAGTCTGGTAATTAATTAACAAATAAATAGTTATTATTTGTGTTCTTTAAAACTACATGACAAAAGAAAAGAAAAGAAATCCTACACACATCTAACCAACTCTGCGCAGAAAAATAAGGAATTTATGTTATTCCCAGTAAGTGAACTCAAGGTATCTTTATACAAAGAAAATGCGAACTTAAATCAGAAAAGAAAAAAAAATGCTTTTAAAAAACAAAAAAGGCACAATAGAGCTATGAGAAACGAGTATGTGCCTCAGTGTTGATGGGTGAAAAATGAAGAGTTTAAAGTAAGGCATAATTTTTTAAGATGGGTAAGACATAACCTTTTTTTAAGATGAAGGGTCTAAAACACTACATCTAAACAAGGTATGGATTTTCATAAACACCCAACCTGGAAATAAATAGCAGTTGTGAATGAATACCAGCTTATATGGCGTTAATTTTGCAGAATGCTGTAACACCAAGAGAGCATAGCTTGGAACACCATTGGTACCTTTTCTATTTCGGGAAAACACAAGCATTCTTCTCAGGGAATGCTGTCCGGTTATTTCCACAAGATGAGAAAACGGTAAGCATTCTCATCGTGGCCAGTCAGCGTTCCTAAATGGAACACTTTCAGTGTTCCAAAAGTAACACTCGAAGCGTTCCAAATGAAACACGGTTTAGTGTTCCCAAAGTTTTAGTGTTCCCAAAGTGACATTTTTAAGTGTTCCAAATGTAACACTTCCAGTGTTTCCAAGTCCAAAGTTTCTCTTTGATGGTTAAGGGAAATCCAACGTAACAGTATTCTACCATGACAACATAATAATATGCATAACTGTACAACAACATATTTTACGGAAAGGCATTTTGATAAGTTATAAAAAAACACTGACGTATAGCTAACTATTTATAAACCGAAAAACCCTGAACTTTAGGTCTCCAGAACAACACAATCCTTATCACACTGCAGCACCAATGAAAGCAAAACAGACGTACATGTATTACGAACACATTCAATAGGTTACAGGTTTGACCTTTGACCATGGTCAGAATTATTGGAACGATTTAAACAGGACATTCATGTCTGAATTATATGCAAAACGCCTGTCTCTCTTTGGGCACAATCTTGTAAGTGCAACAAATAAACAATGGTGCGACAGGGCTTTCTTTGAAACGTTCCAAGTAATTGTGACCATAACTTTTAGCCAAGCAGAAAACTGACAGCAAGTCTATTGACCAATCGAGTGCACGATCTCATAGCAACAATCTAAACAATCAATGATGAATTCTCATAGCAAGAGTCTGTTGACCAGTTATTGATAAGTTCTCATAGCAACAGTACTTTGACCAATCAATGTTAAGTTCTTGTTGTGTTTGTCTCATTCCACTGACCAATCAAAATCAATCTCTTATGGCCATTTATTTGGCTCTCATAATTTTAGTAGTTAAACCGTTGATTTACAAAACTGACCGGCAGTCAATGTTGGTCAAACTTGCCTCAAGCCTCCACGTGTGAATATTAGATATGTTCTCATCAAGTCTGTCTTAAGAAGACTAAATAAGCTCAGCTGATTTTTTTCATTAGTTTTTTAATATATTTTTTAAAACATTTTTTGTATATTTAAGTTTAGAATAACCACATGGGACCATACATACTTGGTAGAAAAAGGGTGAAGTATAGTTTTTAAGTGGAAGGGATTGTCACAAGAATATAAAATAACATGTATTTCACACACAACCCTAAGGCCAGGTAAAGTAAAAGTTGTGTTTCCAAGTAAGTAGGCAGGTTTACATTTTCTTTCGATTAATATTTTAAAACTAATTTGATGTGTGTGTGCTGAACATGTAATGCACACATGTAGTGTTTTTTTTTTTTTTTTAAATAAATATGAAGCTAATTTGATTTTGAAATGTATTATTCAACATAGTCCACTTGGAATTCTGAGAAGAAAAACAACTCCAACTCTACCTTTTTTGCGAAATCTTCTGGGGTCATTTTGGAAACACAACATTTTGTTCTTTTGGACCCTAAGGGGGTGTGGCTATCTTCTTTGTCTCTTTATAATATGTACAAAAATTGTGTAGACCCTACATTAAGGAACATCTCTCATGTTCACCTGAATGCAATGTCCGAGAATGAAAACACAAAAATTACCACTAAACACTTCTCATATTATATACAAGTATTTATAAGTTTTCGTTCATTATTTTGCATTGTCCAATTTCAGCACTGACTTGCATTGCTTTTTATACAAACTTGGAAAAAAAAAAAAAAAATGAATTCTCTAACCCTACAAAGAACAAGAAAACAAAACAGAAAAAATGACACACTGAAATTTAATCTTGCGCAAAATTGCTGTAAGCCTTATATACTTTTTTAAGGCACAGTATGTAGGGACAGGGGAGACAAAAGCAATAAATTCAACTTATTCAAAACATTTTAGAGCTTCCTGAGCCAGAAGATGTTTTTTTTCTGGATCAGTTTTTAGAACACAAGGAATTTAACCGAAATAGAATAATCATACAATATGAACCTTTCAATAAAAATCACTTGGTTAAGTAATGTCATCAGCATGCACCAGATAATATCTCCATAACCTATACAAACTTTTGTAAACTGTACAAAAACAAATTCAGTCATTTTTCTTTCTAATACCTTAAAAATAGTCTAAGAGTAAAGATACATAAACAGCTTCAACACCTAGACGTTTAACTTGGATTGAGCAACATAGAAAATAATATGTTAATCCATTGACATCTAGATCTCTTTGTGAAGCATTTGTCTTGAGTGGACTGGTGCCCTTCATCCTTTTGAATTTCTTGGAGCTATTTTCTATTGACAGGTTAAGATACAAGACAAAATGGCTGGAGTGGCTTTGACTCAATTCAAATTCTTGACAGTGCTCGCTGACGTATACGTGTATTTTTTTTTGTATTCAATAAAAAACAGCCACTACGGTTCAGTAAATATTCATTTACAAAATATCTTTGGTGGAGATCTTGTGTTCTTTATAATATAACCGTTTCCCCCTAAAATGGAAGAATATTTCTGCTGCTAATGCCCATAATTGTTTTTCTTTTGGTAAAAGCTTTAAGTCCAGTAGAGGTAGACAGAAAACTCACAAAAAGCTCTTACCATGCGATGAGTTAAAAGAAGATTGGTGCAATGCATTTTTGAATCAAGTTTCTGAATAAAAATCTTTGGTAATTTCTTCACTTAACTTTTTTTTTTTTTTTTTTTTGGGGGGGGGGGTTGGTAGCTAGCTCAACATTGGTAAACTGACTGTAAATGCTTCCATTCTTTGCACAAATCAAGATATTTGTAATAAAACCAACCTGTGAAAGTGTCAGGTCATTTCGTTTTTTTTTTTTTTTTTTATTTGCGAGAGAACAGTACAAATGCCCTCAGCATTTTTGTACGCATTCCTATAGGCAGAGTTTTCAACTCACTGAGATGAAAACTAATTTTGGATCTTATTTCATTTATTATTTAAAAGTATTTCGAGGAAAGTTTTCCACCATTATTATCATTATACCATGTAAGGTATATGTAAATCTGTGAACATTTATGTTTTTCTTCTTACCAATGTTGAGCTGGGGGCTTCGAATAAAAAACAAAAAGAGCATTTGTTTTTGACTGAATTATTTCCTGTGGTGAAATTGCCACACACGCATCTCTTGCAAGAAATACTACCTTTTCAAAGTAAAGGCCTCCGAAAAGTGACAACGTGTAAGAAACGGCACTCAGGTAGAAAGCAAACATGACACATTCAATGCTCCTTTTGCAAACTAACATCCCACGGCACACGAGCTCAACAGCCAATGCATATCTGAATAGAAATAGGTCTCTCCTATTTTTGGTTTCAATGTATTAAGAATCAACCGTTTACATGCCAGGTATTAATCATTACCTGGGAGGTAGATGTATTGCCACTGTCGCAGAGTTTCTTTGTACACAACAATAAAATAAAAATTATCTATACTCAGTTGTAAATGACTGAATTAATTTCCAAAAGGGTGACTTGTTATTTTGTATATACACAATTTGTATGTAATTCTCTCTGGGAAAAACTAAACTTTGGATTCACAATAGTTTGACCGTATTGTAAGAACAAAAGAAAAGAAAAGTTAGTAATGACAACAATTTATTACCCTGTTTCTCCTGTACACTTGCTATGTTCGTTTGGCAGTTTTGAAGAATAGATTTTGTTCTTATAGTCAACGACCTTTAAACCAACAAAGCAAGTTAAGTTGCATTGATTTTGAACTTGGTGCTATGCCTTTAACGAGTTAAAAACTCTTGATGAAATGTTTGAAGAGGCATATCTTACCAGATATATTCATTTTGATATTTACCAACGGTTTCGTGCGGCGAAACTTGAGTAATTATTTCAACGCGGTGAGAGTAATGTCAAAATCATTTCCAGATTGATTACTAAAACATTTTTGTTCTTTCAAGTTCCAAGTTCTTTTTACTGAATATTTAAGCCAAAAATAACTGACATTTCGTTTTTGGTATGTCCAGAAAGGTGAGGTATTCGGTATTTTACAAAAATGCCACCAGTTTTCAAGGGAGACATTCATGAGATTTATTCCAGAACATGACCCCGACTTCTATTTACATATTAATATTTCGTTGGGCTCACCTTGCCCACAAAACAACAACAACAACAACAACAGGTGTTTAGGTGTTTCTAAAATTAAGTCATAAAAGGAAAAAAAAAACTCAAAAAACTAAAAGCTAAAATAAAATATACATGAGATCATATTTGACTACGACAAAAATATTAACATATTTCGTTTTTACCACCTTGGTTTTTAGAAGCTGTGCCCTAATTCTTATCCATTTTCTAATTTCGGATGGCTGAATTCTGCTTTGTTCCTTCTCGTTCTATCCTAGTGAACTCATTTCCAGTTTGTCGGTTCAGCACATCGTCCAAAAGAAAAAAACAGTAGGAATTAGAAAACAACATTACACTGTATACGTTAATCCAAGCAGCGCTCGTTTATGGTGTTTTACACCACCGCAGCAATGGCCGCCGCACGCGCAGGCGAACACGACAATAGCGCGTCAACCCGCATATGTACCCATCAGCATGGAAGATTCACAGTGCGGGTGCGTCGACGCGGGCATGCGGCGACCATAGCTGCAGTGGTGTAGACACCCATGAAAGAGCTGCTCGGATTGGTCTACATGATAGTTCATATAGACCAATCCGAGCAGTTCGTTACAGGCAATGTTGGGAAGTATCTAAAGGAGACACACCATTGGTTCATCATCTTGGATCTCATCCGTATCATTTGTTTAGTTTAAGGGTACAGACCGGGTCTCAATTTCAGGGCTCTTCTTACTGAGAAAGTCTGCTTTTACAGTCATAAATCATCCGCTTACAGGGTAAGCACCAAATTTCTGCACTAGCTATGAACGCGTAGAATGGCGACGTAGCAGGCATACCAGAAAACAATCTTTATTTATTAATGAAATGAGCGGATTTTTCACTTACAGTAAGCAGAGTAAGCAGGTACAGTAAGCAGAGACCGGAAGTTGTTTTTTCTTTTGTAATCATTTTTGGTGGTTTAAGAAAAAATTAATAAAAAAATTGACTGGAGCAGGATTTGAACTTGTGACCACCGGCTGTACGTACTGATGCTCTACCAACTGAGCTATCCAGCCCTAATGTTGGCAGTTTCCCCATTTTGTCAATATCTTTGTTTGGGGGTTCGGGGTTGCCAGTCAGAAGCTGATGATTTCTGGTATAAACCAATCATCAGCTGAAGATCCATCTGGGTATTAACCACCAAATTTCTGCGCTAGCTGTGAAAGAATAGAACAGGCCTCGAATAAACCCACGGCAATTGCCCTGGTGCCCTTTGCAAAGTTCCAATACAAATTTACATTTTCCTCCTAGAAGTGGCCCTTACCAGAGGAAATTGCCGTGCCCTTTCAAGAGGCAAGTTCAAGGCCTGATAGAATGGACTCGGAGAAGTATGCAAGCTCACAAGAAAATGATCCTTGCTTACCTGTGAAATAAGCTGGTTTTCCCTTACAGTAAGCAGAGCCCAGATGTGTTCAAATCTGTCAGCTGGAGATCCATCCTCTTTAGCTGACGATAGATTTCGACCAGAAAATCGCCAATAACTCATACAAGCTTTACTTGTACGAAACTAAAACCCTAAAAATTTGAAAGGTCCGAGCCTAAACCAATGGTGTGAGCATCCTTTGCCCTCGTCATAAAGTCATAAATATTTTGCTCTTAATAATCTTATACAATGCCTTTTACAGTAACAGGAAAAAAAAAATAGTGACTCGAACAGTTTTCCAAAGATAACCGCCTGAAAAAACAAACTACCGTCAACCTGTTTTGGAAGATGTACAACCGGTTAAAAACGTCTGATCAAAACTTAACTGCTGCAATCGAAACAGAGCTGATCTTGTTCCCAACTTTTCTCTGAGCAGCATCCAAGTGAAGTATCAAGACGCTGAATCTTGTTCCACCTCCTCAGGCTCCTTCCCAAGAGGTCAATTTTCAGCGTCAGATCTAAAAAAAGGAGTCAGCAGCGTCCGTCGTCTCAGATGAGGGCCAGTTCTCTGGTGAACAACTGCTCCGATGATGCCTCAAAAGTACCCTTTACAAAAAAAAATGGCAGTATTGTTCGGGGGTCGTTCAATTTGCTTTGGCTCCTGATCTTGACTCAGTAACGTTTCTCAAAACAGCCAGAAATCAAGGACGCCATTGTTCTTGACGGAGACTCCTTAATATTTGTTCTCTCCAAGAAGGTCCTCCTCAATAATGTTTTATTTTTTTAATTTTTTTAAAGTGCTTAAACCATAGACTCGTCAGCATTGGCAGGGGAGTATTTCACGTTGTTATCAGCGTATTTATCCGTGTCTGGTTCCAAGACTCCACCCATTTCGGTTCCGTGCGATTTATGCACGTTCATCGCCTCCAGGCGGTGGGTTTTCAACATAGGGCCCCATGATGGGTGTGATGTGGTGGCTTGCCTAAAACGCTGTGGGGAAAAAAAGAAAAAAAAAAGAAAAGGAAAACATGAACATCTTCTTGAGACTCTGATTTGAGTGTAAATCTAGTATTGGACTTTGACTCGACCCTTGGGACTCATTTCAGACCTCAACCAAGAGTTCAGGATCCATCTACAAACATTAAACTTAAGGAAGACAAAATAGAAACTGGTGTTGATTCACGGAGACTATTCACAAAAGCTTTCCTTATTGCAATGCTCAATGTGATGTCTAATATTTCCAGTCTCAATGGGCCTTATTTTTTCACTACAAGAGGGCGCCCTTTGGGGTGGACTGGGGGTCAAACCATAGAAAAAGTGTGGTAAAACCAGATACAATTAGACTGCTAATAAAGCAGTTAATATACAACTTTTGAGTTTTTTTTTTAATTGACTGTTTTACAATGTAATCAGTGTAAGACAATTGCTTGGAAAATTTGGATTTTTAATGTTTTGAAATATTTTTGTACTTTCAAAATAGAATTAGTATAGGGCCCTCTTGCTGTCAAAAATACAGCTAATTCACTTTGGTTGAGATTGTACAAAAATTAACAATCCTGACAATAAAAAAAATAAGTGGAGCTTTCTCCTCTTAGTGTAGGGGTCGTGGGTTCGAATCCCACCCAAGGAATATGCCTTTGAGGTTTTTTTCACAGGACTCGGGGAAAGTATTGAGTATACAGTGCTTAAAGCCACAGCTCAACATTGGTAAAAAGAAAAACATAAATGTCCACAGATTTACATATACCTTACATGGTTTAATGACAATGATGGTAGAAAACTTTCCTTGAAACATTTCTGCCTTAAGTGTTATCGTTTTTTAAATAATAAATGAAATAAGATCCATAATAGTTTTTGTCTCAGTGAGACGAAAACTCTGCCTTTAAGAATGCGTACAAAAATGCTGAATTTTTACCGTTTTCTCACAAATGAAACAAATGAATGAGCTGACATTTTCACAGGTTGGTTTTATTACAAATATCTTGATTTGTTCAAAGAATGGAAACATTTACAGTCAGTTTACCAATGTTGAGCTGGGGCTTTAACACACATCGGTGTACGGGCCAAAACACAAATACTAAGAAAGCACTTCCTGATCAGGAACAAGTCAACAGTCTTAAAGAAACCCTGAAAGTAAGGGTCGGAACTACTCACATCCAGTAGGCTTCCATCTGCTTTGATAATCTCATAAATCATACAGGTTGGGATGGCTGATATACTCGTCATGATCATGATCCAGCCTATGACATGGGCGCCAGGTGGGAATGGCTTGTTCTCACCCGCCATCGGGACCTCCCAGTCAATCCAGTTGAAAAGCAACACAAACTATTGACCCAAAAAAGAAAGAAAAAAGGATGGATACAAAGTTAAAGGCATAAGTTTGTCCTTCCCCGCCTCGAAAAAGGAAAAAATAAATCAATTAAACTCAATATCAAATATTACTTGATATATTCTTGGCAAAGGCTTGTCTTATAGAGGGTTATGCACAGCCGCTTTCCTACAGTAAACTTACGGCCGTTTTGACCTCAGTGACGGCGCTGCTTGTACACATCTCTATGGGACTCATGACGACAAACGCAAAAGGTCTATTGCTCTAACTTAACATGCTAAGAGAAGTAAACATATTATGTCAAATATAACAAGGCTTGGCACTCTTCAACCATTTTCTCCTGATTAACAATTTCAGGGGTGGTTTTCACAAAACTCGTCCTCACTTATGACTAGTCCTATAAGTTAGGACTAGTTACTCATCCTCACTCGAGATAAGACTAGTCATAATGCTTTCCCAACAACAAACGATATTTGTGGTTTGTGTATTTCCTTTGAATGAATTCCCAACAAATAAGTTTTCAGAAGTTAATTGAATGGAATTTCTCTTCTCCTGAAGTCAAACTGAACGTTTTGCCATTCCTTTCACTCAACCTAAAAAAGCTCTGAAAAAGCTTCTCTGAAAATGCTTCTTTAATGGTTGACAGTGGGACACTTACAGACAAGATGGCTGGGGTGAGAGCACACCACAGAACCCCCCACCACTTGAAGAAAGGATTGTCCACAAGCCTGTCCGAGATCATGGTGCGGATGTCATTGAAGAATCTCCTGACTCCGTACAGCCAGCCCATTCCGATGCATTCACACAGACCGAAGATCAACAGAGCAAAGTCTGCAGCGTACTTGTCCATCAAGATAACCCAATAATTACCAGCCTAGGGGGTGAGGAAAGAAAAATAGTTCCAGACATTAATGGACAAAGACATGGGAAAAGTCTAAGTTGTACCCTTAAAGAAATGTTACATCACAGCAAGCTAGTACTAAAAGCTTGGTGAATTACTAAGTATTAATGTTTTTAATTTACAACTAATAAATATCATATTTCACTTGGAATTTTGTTGTTGTGCCTTCAAGTATATTTTAACAGGATTTATTTTCCGTAAAAGTAATGCAAAAAAATAGGTCACTTGCTGACATGGCTGGATTCCTTCTGTGACATCATCATTACATTATTTATTCATGAGCTATTCCAGGACAATCGTTCCTGGAGGGGGTCTGCCAAAGGAATGACAAATATGTGTTCTTTCTTTTCCAAAATTCATTCATGAATATATATTATGTAATGCATGTGATGTCACAGACAGAATCCAGCCATGTCAGTAAGTGACCTATTTTTGTGGGTTTTTATGAAGACCGTTATTTTTAAAGAAAGTAAATCATGTAAAAATACACAGGAAGGCACAACATTATTTTTCTCAACTGAATTATTGTATTTCAACTATAAGGAGTGAAATAAAAACATCAATACTAAGTAAATCACCAAATCTTTAAGCTTGGGACAACCTTGTTAAAATTGCTGCAAGCTCCAACATGCTTGTAGTTATTCCTGAAAGCTCCTTGCCAGCTTGCATGCTTCTACACGCTAGCCCCAAGCTTACATTGTGATTATTTACACCCAAGTGATCAATTAAAAGCAGGCTATACCTTTGGTATTTGGAATTGTACATTTGTTTCAATCCCAGGCCTCGATCTTAAGAAAAACAGGGGCAGGCTTTTGCTGGCCAAATCAGAGAAATTGTACAAGGGCATGCTGGCCAAGTTGGTAGTGACAGTGCAATTTTTCTGAAGGGCATGCTGGCCAACTGGACAGCGCATGAGGCCAATGGCCTCGGTGGCCTTGGTTAAGATCAAGGCCTGCAATCCTATATAATTGTAGATATATACCATAAAACTAACCTCTGAAAAGTTTGTTCCAAAAGATGTTAGCGTTCTTGATATATCGGCGAAAATCTACAGCGGTTATTTCCACGAAGGATTAAAAAATGCTGAAACTGCTTGTTTTTCAGGTTGTGAAAAAGGCTTCATGCCTGAAGCCTTTCTTGGATTCAAATATTCAGCGAGAAATTACATCTTTCCCAAAAACTCTGTTACTCAAACGAAGTCGTTCTTACAATGTTTTATACTACCAACAGCTCTCTGTTGCTCCTTACCAAGTAATTTTTTATGGTCGTTTATCTTTGGGGTAATTATCAAAAGTATCCCCTGCATTTAAGATGGCTTAATATCTACCAACCTAAGGGGTAGAAAGAGATAAAAAGTTCCAGATCATATTCATGCAAAATTAGAAACTGTCAATAATTATGACAGGATCGTTATTCAGTTCAACTTACTTGTGTTACACAGTTCAAGCCCAACAAGAAGCCTAATGTAGCGTACACTCCTAGTACCCAAACTTTTCTTGATCTTAAATAACGGGGGAACTCGTCCACAATTGACGTAACGACTGTCTCAACGATGCACAGCTGGGTATAAGAAATGAAAATAAGATATACGTCAATCGTCAATTGACAACAGTTACCTCTTCGTTAAAATGAAGAGTGAAACTTGTATATATCAAATGTTTTAATAAAACGCAGGAAGTGTTTTACATATTTTTTTTCAAAGTACCAACTTGTGAATAGGAAAGAACATAAAACACTGATCTTGATGTGCTTTTGGATGCAACTTAATACGATTTGTTATTAAGTAACTCTTTCATTGGTAAAAATGTGGTTTCAGAAATGAATTTCTTGTTCAGGAAAAAATGATCACCTTCAGAGTCATATAAGTTTAATAACTAGGCACAAACCTAGACTGTCAATTGTGAAGAACCATGGGGGAAAAAAATAAATCAGGTATTGTTATTAAAAGCAGTAAATGCAAAAATTTAACCAGCTGCTACCGGGATTCGTCCATGTTTTTTTTCTTGTCCAGTCTGACAAGAATATTTTCTTGGCAATGCCACAATCATTTTTCTTTGCGAGTACTGCTGACACAAAGAAACCTTGATGTGACCAAAGCCAAGAGAAAGTGCCAAATTCATGCACCATGAGTTGCAAAACCCCAGTCATGTGCCACGGCCTATGATTGGTACTGCGTGTAAATCTGGAACCAAGGCTGGATTTCCGGTTCTCTCCAACTTACCTCCATTGGGCAGAAAGACAATGAATGAACAATGGGAAGGGCCTATGTCTAGTAATCCTCTTCTTGGAACAAAAGGACAAAGGTCTGGAATCAGAGACTACACAATAACGCCTACACAATAGCCAAAAATCGGCAAAATATTGAGCGCCATCTGTCTTGTTTGTGTGGGTGAAACAAAGCACTACACAGCGTGTGCATGCTATGTGCACAATCAGCAGTTAAATGTCCGGGCGACCTTTCAAATATTTTTTATGGATGCAAGTCAGCCGGCGCCAACTGGTTAATTACCTTACCCTCCAGAAAACTGATTTCTGGATACATACTTACGGCAAAACCCTACCCTAAACTGCAGCTCAGTGTGATGTCCAACATCCAACAGCCTCAACGTGTCACCGCCATCCTGCTGGGGGGAACAGTCTACAATCTTGGGACAAAACCATTCTTGCCAGTTTTCCCTTTCTGACTCATTTTGTCAGACTCAAACTTTCCAGTGCAAGTTTTGGAAAAATTAATCTGAGAACATTCTTCTCAAATAAAAAAAAGGATGTATATTCTCAAAAATGGTTAAATATTTGGGATTTACGCCATGAACAGTTTTGTTCCCCGACTGCAGAACCGGGTTAGCAAATGGCCCGAGGGGAGAGAAAAAGATCGGACCACCTCTCTTCCATCATTTACCTGACTTCCAAGCCCCAGAGTGAGGAGCATAAAAAAGAACAACAAGGACCAGAGCGGGGAAATTGGTAGGCGTGCAACAGCCTCTGGGTATGCGATGAAGGCCAGGCCGAATTCTGTAAAATGTAAAATGAAATGGGCGACAGTGGATTAATATCTCCGATTCATGAGGTCTACCAGTTAATCTTAACACACTGTGCGGTGTTTTTACGGTTAGTCTGAGAGAGAGAGGGGGGGACCAGGGAGGGGTGTAACGTACCTTCATCGACTACTTCGCTGACGGGGACTTTGAGCTCGTAGGCCATGTTGCCCATGATGGAGAAGATGACGAATCCGGCGAAGATGCTGGTTGCGCAGTTGATGACTGGAACGATCATTGCATCCCTGAAAATTACAGGAAAAATTGTGACAGTTTTAAGAATGGAAATACAACTTCTCGCAATGAAGAAAAACAATATTAGATCCATTACAGATGAGCTGGGGAAGCTAACAGTTTCTTTTCTTCTTTGGGGGGGAACGTGGAAGCAATTTCCGGTGAAGCAATCTCATGCGACCATGTACTGAAACTAAAGACTGAAACAAAACGTGGCGACGAACAACAGGGGACTTGGGTTCGCAGGCTGAAATTTTGATGCACTCACCTGAAGCAATTGTTGTGGAATTTGTTGTAAGACGACAAAGTAATGAGACCTCCCCAAGATGCACTGAGTGAGTAGAAAATCTGGACAGCAGCATCTTTCCATACCTGAAGAAACAATAAGTTGGTTTAACGTTAACATCACAGTAAAGCATCCGACTACAAAGTACAGCTACAATTCACAGCAATGTGAAAGGACGAAAATGAAATATCCTGAAATCTGAGTGGTCCCCTCTTGTCAAGATCAGAATCTACACCACCACAAATGTAAAACTAGATGATCTGACACAATAATAAGGGCTGACAGTGTCTTCCTTTCCCTGATGGTCAGTTTGTGTCTTTCATGAAACTGTGCAGGCAAAGTGCGATAGCCTACGAAAAATAAATCCCGATATCAGGAAAAATTCTATCAAATCACAGGCCTGAACTTAACCTCAACTTTGAAAGTACATAACCAGAGTAGGCTCATTGCCCTTGACTTGTTCATTGGCAGAAAAGAAAATGGAAAAAAAATAATAAAATGAGAACATAAACAATCCTTAAAAGTGGATTGAAAGTATGAGTTTCCCCGTAGTAAAAATACCCTTGAACCTAGTGCTTGGTACATATGGGAAGATTTACAGATTCATGGCCAAGGTATGGCAAGATTTAGACTCGTGGCCAAGGGTTTCCACTAAGAGCGAAGCTCCACTGAGAGTGAAGCTCCCCTGAACCTCCTTGGGTTTCACTCTTCACTTCACCACCAGAAAAATGGTGTGGACGGGACACGACATCAAGCATGTCTACTCTTTGATGACTGGTTTATTCCTTTCAAGCAAATTTCAAGCAAATTTCAAAGCTAAATCCCTTTTTTTTTTTTTTTTTTTTTTTTTTTTTAACTTACCTTGGGGTGTTTGAGGAGTTCCCATTGTGGGGTGATAAAGAACTTTACACCATCCATGTAACCATCCAGTGTAACGCCACGAATCAACAGGATGAAGAGAACGACGTATGGGAAAATGGCCGTGAAATATACAACCTGTGGACACAGAAACAACTTGATCTATCAAATTCAATATTAAGACAGTTTCATTAGACAAACACCGTTTATCTCCAACGTTAGCGGGGACGTGTCACGTCTATGCACAGACAGCTTTGTAAATAGTCAAATATTTACTGGACACATTAGACAGTTCCCAATAGACCTTTATCATGGTGTAGCGATC
Organism: Marthasterias glacialis; assembly: GCA_911728455.2. Taxonomy (NCBI): domain Eukaryota; kingdom Metazoa; phylum Echinodermata; class Asteroidea; order Forcipulatida; family Asteriidae; genus Marthasterias; species Marthasterias glacialis. Next base: position 19,187,333 of record OU452225.1, read on the forward strand.
TTGATTTTCTCCCATTCAAACCAACGTAACCAAACCGAGGCTGGAAGGGCAAATAGTCTGGTTCCTTTTAGTACAATGAATATGAGCATCTATTACTGTTATTGGATACAGAGAAAATGACCAAGATGGTGGCAGCATGACAAAGGTCTATAGACGTCATCTTTACGGGCAAATTGCATTTTGGCTTACTGGCGCGTCAAGTGCTCAAAATATTAATGCAGCAGCGTCGCTCACTAACCAATCGTGCAATGAGTTGTGTAAAATGTGCGCGTGCCGCACGCCGTTCTTACGGGAAACGCAGGACCATGTGTTCCAAATTGTCCGCAAAGATGGCCGATTTGCGAACTATCTATACACAAAGCCTATGCAAGGCATTTGGGTCACATGTGGAGTGCAGAAGGCAAATTAATTTGAATTAACAATTTTTATGTGCACTTCCAAATAAGTCTGGAACCCACCTTGCCAGATGACTTGACACCCTTAGCCAAGCAGATGAACACTAAGAACCAGGCGAGGAGAAGGCAAAGAGCCAACTGCCAGATCACGTAACCAGAGCTAAAGATATCTCCCGAGTCATGCAAGACGCCTTGTCTGTAAAAGAAAGATGGACTTGTGAAAATGAAACACTTTTGCAAACAGTGCGACGAAAAAAAACCCCAAACATTTTATAGCTCCCAATGTTTGAATGTACGAGAACTGCAGTCTGTAGTCAGATGCACTAAAATACTGCAACGTACATTCTGTTCCCACATTTCAAAACTTTATTAAAAAAACATTATCTTTTTAATTGGAGTCATAATTTGTACATTTCTTATTTAAAGCCCCAGCTCAACATTGGTGAACTGACTGTATATGCTTCCACTCTTTGCCCAAGATATTTGTAACAAGACCAACCTGTGAAAATGTCAGCTCATTTCGTTGTTTGCACTTGCATTCAGCATTTTTGTAGGCATTCCTATAGACAGAGTTTTTGTCTCACTGAGACGAAAACTAATTTTGGGTCTCATTTCGTTTATTATTTAGAAACGATAACACTTCAGGCAGAAATATTTGAAGAAAAGTTTTCCCACCATTATTATCATTATACCATGTAAGGTTATGTAAATCTGTGAACATTCATGGTTTTTTTTTCCTTACCAATGTTGAGCTCGGGCTTAAGGTCAATTATAACTTACTTTGGGGAATATGAATCTAAACTGACCATGTTTGCAATAAGCTAAATGTGATTCTTGGTTTTCAAGTTTGCCCCCCAAGACAGTTTCGTTTCCACAAAGCAACTACAGGTACAGACATGGGCCCAATTTCATAGAGCTACTTAAGCAGCCAAAATTGCTTAGAAATTTTCTGCTAAGCATAAATAAGCAGGATACCAGCCACAAATTGTAAGTGTGGTATGTTATTTTGGCTGGTAACCTTATTCTGGTAAGCATAATTTTATTGTGCTTAAGCAGCTCTATGAAATTGGGCCCTGTTCAAAAACAGGAGTCATCTTGTCTGCTTACCTGTAATATTCCTCACTGGGTCTGACTCTCATGTGCATCAGAGGGTCTTTGTAGTTCGAGATGTTCCCGTCGGCCGTGATGTTGTACTGCATCATTTCAGCGCTGGTCATGTTGGCGATGGGGACGCACTCGTTCTCCTGGGTGACGATGCCGTCGCTGTCCAGGCAATCCTGGACCAGCGTGCTGCAGAACGGGGAGTTCCAGTCGTGGTTGCAGCCCACCCACGGCAGCAGCCCAGTGGTCATGGACTTTATGATGTAGAAGATGGTGTAGCAGATGATGACGTTGTAATAGACGGCCACCAGAGCCGATACGATGACCATACCGTATCCGACGCCTTTAGAGAATTCAAAGAAACATCGTCAGTTCAGGAGTCTGTTTAAAATCAAACTCAAAACTCATGCAGATTCATGCAACAGCCATCTTTACTTTGGATCCCTGTGTACAACTACACCTCTTGAAACAGAGAAATACAGAATTAAACAAGCAGTACCTCAAGGTTGCACCCCAGAAAACCTCAAAAAGCCTCGAGGCTAACCTCAGGTTACCGCCTGACTTATTTTGCATTCCTCCCAAGAATTGTTTTTCTGCTTAATCTTATCTTTACAGTACAAGATGCGTGGAAACAGCACTGGACTGAACTTTGAGCAGCCAAAAAAAGACAAATATAACTCTAAAAAAAATGTAAAATTTAAGTTTCTTACCGCGGAACAGCGGCACTGAACGCCAGCAGCTGATTGGTCCACTGCTGCCGTATTGTCCAAAGCTCAACTCCAGGAAAAACAAGGGCATTCCGGCAAAGGTGAGCATGATGATGTAGGGGATGAGAAACGCACCTGAAGGAAAACAAACCAAAACAAAAAAATTTGATGAGTTCAGATGAAGATTTTTAATTTTTTTTAACTGTCCATAGTTACAACAACAAAACATGTGGGTCTTCTTGAGCAACTAAAAGTACACTTCTTCTTTTTTTCACTTAAAAAAACAAACAAACCCAAAAACACCTTTCCCAACTTCCCTTCTTTGTTGTTAAATAACTCATGTACTAGTACACAACGATAACACACAAACTAATGCTACAATTTATTAAATCAATTCTTGTTCACAGCTTGTTTTGTTTCCGAGCAGGAAGGGTGGGGATAGAGTACATTCCCCCCCCCCCCCACCACCGTGATATTTCCTCAGAAAAGTGCGCACGCCAGTGCACACACTTGTATATTGTGCGTATATGTTCACAACCTCAAAGCAGGTTTTGATATTTACACAGGCAGCTCACGATTCCTTCAATTCATGACTTAATTCTCAATTTGGATGTGTCTGGATCTGTTTCCATAGTAACGTAGGGGTTAGGGTTGACCTGATTTTCATGAGGGTTGCCATTCCAAGGATCCTCAATCCTCAAGATGGGAGGCTTCATGAGTGAGAGTCATTGCACACAAAAAAAGGAGTCTGATAAAACTAAGATTCAAATTGTAGGAAACCTTTTGGTAGCCCATGGAGTTAGAGATTTCAAGGAGCTTTTGGAATCAGTATTCTCAGCACTAGAGAAGTACATCAAAATAATGATTTCTTTATAATATCTGAAGCTACTCTTTTCACCAGGCAGACACAAAAAAAAATGTCTGAAGGTTTCTCATTCCTGGTGCTTTCAGGCAGAACATTTTACAAGAAAGCACATGACAAAGAAGAAACCCCCCCCCCCCCCCCCCGCTAAAACGGGAGTGCTTAGCATAAAATTGGCTTGGGTCATTTTTCCACCACGAGTTTCTTTTTCTCAACAAACTGTCTCTAAGCACATTGGTATGCGTTCCATTGAGATGGCTATGCTATTGTGTGCTTCAGAATAAGATCCAGGACAAAACAGGGATGAAAGAAGACGTCAACTTGTGTTCTATGCTCGTCTCCGCAGACAAAAGAGGGGATTTGCAGGCTCATTAGTATCCGAAAATACCGGCCAATCAAAGGTGAGTGATTCATCTCCGACACATTGGGGAGATTGTTCTATTGTGTGTGGATTGTACAAGAATATAAAGCCACTCCTCACCGAAATCTCTCTCCCACTTCTATATATTCCAAAAATTCCAAAATAGCATACCAGACCTTTCTACATGGCCCACACACCAATTTTTTTTTCTCCCTTATTTTTTTTTAATGCAAGTTGCCCATCACAAGGCCCAAAAGCCACTCGAAATGTGGGCAACAGAAGGGATAGAAACCTGCCTCAATGCGCAGAAACAAGACATGGCGAGATATAAACTCAAGTCTCTTCATAGCACAGCTAAGAACAGGGAGGGGTAAAATTAATCTGTTGCGAGCCAAACATACATGTAACTGCCCCTGGTTATTGTCTAGGTGCCCCTGGTTATTGTCTTGGTGCCCCTAGATGTCCAGTACAAATTTACATTTCCCTCAGAACTACATTGCCCTTACAAGAACAAAATATCGGGCATACCAAGAAAACAATTAATCTTATTTGAAAGTTAAGATGTCCACTCAGCAATGTCTTTATAGTCTTCCAAGAGTCACGCTGAATCAAAAAAAAAAAAAAAAAACCATAAACACAGTTTATTGACAGTGTAAATTGGCTTTTAAGGTTTTCATCTATTACCCAAACAGCCTGACCCACCCTTGCTGTATTGACCAATCACAGACGAGGTTGCAAAAGCAAAAGTCTGACAAACAAGTGAAAGTGGAACTTATGCGCAGTGGGGCGGGGCCTATTGGATCGGTCTTTTCATCAGACGTCATCATCACAATAATCTCGGTTGCGCCATTTTGGTAGTGAACGTCAATGTAGATTAAACAGTGTAGTTACCCACTGTAGGCAACGTTTACACGTATACCAATTGACTCACAAAATGGTGAGCTTGGCACAGTCGCTGCATGTAAAGTGCGTGCAAGGGGTCAATATCGTCCAACTCGTGAACACAAGGAAATGCTCGCATGTAAGTTCCTTCCTTCATTTCTGAAAGGGCAAGGTCGTTTGTCCAGAATACTGTCCATTGGCAACGATTTTTTAGCTTATTGCTTTTACCTCTAGACTTCCTAACGAATCCCTCCTACTCTTAATAATTTGCAGCCAGCCGACCAACCGTTATGGAAACCATTACAAACAGCCTGGTTTGTAAGTTGTGGTGAAACAACTACGACCGCATTGATGCCTTCACTGCACATGATATCGTACTTGGCTCTTGCAGGCTGGCAATCTATAATCATTTAAAACCATAGTGGATGATACTGAAGGGTCAGACAGGAAGATTGAATGGGTGAAATTTTAAAATGGTTGTGGGATAATATCCACCCCCTCCCCCATCTTCTTCACCCCATAAAACACAACAGAAGGATTAGGGCTGCTGATGCTGAACTAATCACGAGGCCACCCACTCCCAGGCCACCCACTCCCGCCAAAAACCCACAGACCATGGCCTGTTGCCAAGTACCCCCTTCTGAAGGGCCTCCTGGTAGGTCACTGCCCACAGAGGTTATGCAACCAGATGGCAACAGTATTAGGGGTCTGCTTTTGTTACCAAACACTTCCCCTTCTTATCGGCCCTGGCCATGTCTTTTTAATTCTATTGACTGAGCCACCACCACTGGTTCCTTACAGCGTGCTTCCAGCTAGAGGCACTTTAGATAAGGATTTAAAGAATGTGAAAGGTTCACAGTGAAAGTAGATACTGCTAAATGCAGCACCTCCATCCCCTATTCTGTACAAACTCTCTAGTATGCTTTTAAGCAGCCCTTCATTCATGGAACAAATCAATAGTGACAACAGGCATCATTAGGGACAGTTATACATATACAATCATCCCTCCATACATGGTGGACACTTAACTACTAGTTAGGTGGAAAAGAGCTAAGGCCTTCTTTAATAATTCAGTTGCCAGAGTACAAGGTGGTCATCTCGGAGTCTTATGCATGCAGCTCGATCCAGACCATGTTGACAAGAAGCATTTTCTTGTGCATTCCTGGGCAATTTTTTTTCTGGCAGGAAAGAGTTTACTGGTCATCAGAAAAACTGATACGCTGTTTAAATCCCAACTACCATATAACATCATGAATTGTGAACAAATTTTTTTTTTTAAAGTTTAAAGAGTGCTGCTTGTTTCATTTCATTGAAAGTTTTAAAAAAATCGTTGGGTGTAATCCAGATGTCCACACGGAAGGACGAACGTTCAATGCCTACAAATCCTGCCAGCAGGAAGTACAGGCTTGTGGTTCTTTTGTAAACGTATGATGTCAACGGTGAAAATACTAACTCCAGTCTACAACCATTTAAAATTCTGCATGCTTGGGCTATACAAACACTAACAAACAATCTTATTGTAAGAAAGGGGTTCTTACAGTAAGAAGTATCACATGTTGACCATCTACATAAACCCCAATAAAATGGTCTGCACTCTCTTAGTCCTTATTAGGTAAAGTATAGGATTGGTTATAGCTGAAAGTGCAATGTTCTTACTTTGTGTGATTCAATATATACATGGGGGGGGGGGAGAAAAAAGTGAAAACTTTGGTTCAGTCCATCGTCTGAGTTGGGAGAAAGTTACTGAAAACCATGTACATTTTCAGCATGTAAACACTTTGTCAATAATTTGGAGTCATACAATCAAAACTAAAATTGAGGTATTCAAATTCTACTTTCTTAGCTTTGATTGTACATGTATTTCAGACAGAAATATTTCTATGGAAGACTGATACTGGTACGAACTTCATTATCAGTAAGCTTTCAGACTGATACTAACAAAACAAAAATTTGATGACTACCAATCCTGTAATCTACATGTAGCCTTTAACAGGGCTACTGTCGCAAAATATTTCCCCCTCTGAAAGTCTCTTTAACCATGCAAGTTTGTAAGAGCCATTACTGTTCGTTATAATTTATCACACAAGCGCGAGTGGACTGCTGGAAAATATAGCGCTTCTGCGTCCCATATCCCACGAAGCCGAAGGATATGGGATGCAGACGCTCTATTATTTCCGTATTCCACGAGCGTGTGTGTTACAACGAATATATCTTCCAGTCAACTGGAAGATAATACAACTTTGAGCGTTATTTGATGAAGAGCAAAACGTGCAACGCGCACATTTTAGGACATCATTTGACGCTGTCCGTATACGGAGCATGACGCTTGATACTCAAAATACGCAGAGTGCAATATAGACTACTGGGAGTATGATACGGTTTATCATCACACTCCCGCTGAGCAATCTGATTGGAGGATTAGCGCATACTGGAAGATAATGATACCATTCAACAGAAACCAAGCCTTTCTACTTCAGTTTAACTCTAATTTACTGAAAGCAAACAAGTCCAAACAAACAGTTTCAAGCTACTATACACAAATCAGTATCCCAACCAAAGGAAAGTTTGACATTACAATGGTGATGATGGTACAGGATGAAGAGGAGATCAACCAAACAGACAAACTGCTCCTTCCACAACCTTACGGGCAATGTCACACGGGCCCAGTCTACAGGCAACCAGTTCCAGGCAATCTCCAATAAGAAAAGGCATTCACATTTCAGTTTTCTCATTATTTTTCTTGGGGATGGTAAGTAACAGCTAGAAGAAAGTCTGTTGGACTACGGAGGTGTTCCGTTTGCATGCAAGTGCAGTTGGTTGCCTCCAAGTTGCCTGTAAAAATTGCCCAGTGTGACAAGGCATTTAACTGTACATTTTGTGTTTACTGAAACTGTGTCACAACAAAAAGACTTATTGACAACTTGTTAAATTGTGAACGACAAATGGGAAACGAATGTATATTGGGGAAAAAATCTGAGCTGTTTACGTCATGCACTCATCCAAAATAATGGATTTTACTATAGTTTCTGATAGTGTTAAATAGATATGTTTCTGATAGCATGTGCAAAATCATTAAGTTGAAAAGGAAAAAAATTAATAAAAAATTGTTGTTTTTTAAATACTAGGAATATATATACATTGTAAATCACTCAAATAAACTCTATCAGGCAGTATGCATGACCAAAGATTAAAGAGTGCCGAAGGCGCAAGATGGGGAACTTGAGCTTCATCTATTGTTGGAACGTGAAATACGCATGGGCGCCATTTCAGCAAGTGAATGTTTTGTTTCCCATTGATAGCAAATGGTCATTGTCTGCACTGAATCTATTTGTATCAAGAGTTACTTGCTGAAATGGCATCCCGTGGGATTTCACATTTCAGCCAGAGTTCCCCATCTTGTGCCTTCGGAGTTTATTTGAATTTATCGACTCAATATCGCCAGGGAGCTTCTTCTTGCAAATTGTTCCTCTGTTTTTATATTTTCCTCGAACCCAGAAAATTTTTTCACAAAAAGACAAACGATGAATGTCTGGAAAATCATCAACATTTTTTTCCTAAAGAAAAACTACTGTTTTTCTTTTACAGTCAGGTCTCCTTTTCATGGGCATGATTAGGTATAACCAAGGAACCAAGGCAACCAATTTCATGTAGAATAAGCAGAAAATACTGCTTCAAAAACTTCTTTTCTAACCAAAAATTGGTCACAACATTGCACACTCTGGCTGTTAGTGTTACCCAGTTTCTGCTAAAGAAGCAAGATTTTGCCTGAGCTCAGCAACTTTGGGGCTTGACAGATACAAAATTGGGCCATGTTGACAAGGCCTATGGTTTGTTTTTTTTAATATTTTATTACAGCCCAGTTCCTTTAACCCATACTGTTTTAGTGTTGTGAGGGAAGGGATGCAATGTCCCATTGTCTGATCACATTGCATACTTTTTTAATCAATAATTCCCCATTAATGCTTGGCCTCCAGCCAAAACCTTGAAGGTTAAATGTTGTTTATTTGATGTTAGTATTCCCACAGAGCTGGTTGACATTTTTTTTTGTTACCATGGAAATAAAATAGGTCATAAAAATAATAAATTCCCAAGGATTGCTACATTCAAATAAAATCTTACACAAACAGAATAAAAGCGGGGGATACAAAAATACTGTTAACTTCCTGTACCGCGAAACAAGAATTGACTTGACCTGAAATGCCTCATTATTTAGATTTCCTGCTGACTTTCTTATTTAAAACAATGAAAGGAACTTAATAATATCAGAGTTTTCTTCAATGGCCCTTAATCCTTCCTACCCCCTCCCCCTCCCCCTCCCCCCCCCCCCAGGCAGAGAACCCTGAATTTAGGATGTGTCCTTACAAAAACCAGAGGGGCTACATGTCCCATTCACAAGTTAATCAGCTTTTTTTCATACTGAACACCCACACAAAATTCTCCCGTGCAGAACGAAACGGAGAAATACAATCCCGGAGTGAGTTTGTTTGTCTGTGTGCGGGATGCTTCAGAGATTTTTCAGTCTGGCTTTCTGTTTGCTCTGCAGCACTTTCCCCAGCGGAGCATCCAAATCATATTCAACAGAGGTTTGCTGTGTCACTAGACTATCACGAGTGAGAATGTTTTCTTTAACTTTCGTTTGGGGAATCATAAAATAAATCCGCTTTCAGCAACAGCCGGGGTAAAAGCCCTCCCTATAGTTGACTTACTGCACTAAGGTGTTCATCCTATGGCAAAAACATCGGCCGTATAAGTATTTATGAATATATTTTGGCACCAGCCTGTGCCTACTGAAGCTTAATTCATTCCAGATATTCAAAAATATTTTATTATTTTTTTGGTGCATATCAAGAGGGAAAAAAACGTCTTAGTCGTCGTAATTTTACATGAATCACCTGCCGGTTCTACATCCCAGGGCCTTTTGTTAAAAAGCACTGACGGATGTGTCATGAGCACTATGAGTAAAGCTTTCGAATCGATCCAAAATCGACGCACAGCAAAATACATGAATGAGACAACAACAAAAACCAAATCACCATGGCAACAGAGAATTGAGACGAATAATAGGAAATCTGAGCACTGACTTCACAAACATCCCTCAAAAATAGGACTGAAGTGTCAAAATTTCATCACCTTTTTCGTCTTTAGGTTTTTTTCCCCGGTTCTGAACAGCAGAGTTAGACAAAATTATGACTAAGAATTCCATAATCTTCAGAGGCACAGATTGGTTATTTAGCAAATTGCTAGGATTGCAAAGCTCCGCAGGCTTCAGTGCTCTGGCATGAATCTCCTGCTGGCCCCCCGCCAAATCTAAAAGACATTTCATGAGATAATTCCCTGAATGGGCCACATAGCCAACTTGTGACTTCCGGCAACGCTTCCATAAACTACCACGATGATATTCAGAAAATCCATCACTCTATTTATCTCAATTGATGTGTATGGTTTTACATTCCAGTGGGAGTTTTATTCAGAGAGGGGGAGGGGGGGTGGGGAGGGGAGTGGGATTAAGAGGGGAGTGGGATTAATTTAACATTATACTTTTCTCTTTGAAATGATTTTCTCTAACCAACTTGTTGTCCGATGAATTTTCACTGTCCAAATGTATATCAAGTAACTTCAAAGAAACAAACTTGCTCGCCACCGGAAGGATTTTTGTCCACATCCAGAACATTTCTAAGGTGTTGAGGAATTTCAAACTGTTACTCATGACCGATTTACTGACACACATTATGTGTGAAGCGTAAGTTCTAGACTGGAGTGGAGACGTCTCGTGGCTTGCATACCACCGCCCCGGCAGAAAAATATGCAATGAGCCTTTTATAAAGGTGAGCTCATCCTTACATGGAGGCAAGACAGCAGTCTCACCGCCACGTGAACTCTGCTGCATTACCATATCGCCTACGAGCCCAGAGTCCAAAGCCATGGCACAGGGGGAAAAAATACATGAGTAACTCAAGACACTTCAACCATGGCTTGTCCTACATGTGTGTAAGAGCGTCCCTCACCCTAAAGTAAAACCATGTGCCAGTTGGGAGGGAGGGAGGGGGGGGGGAGAGAGATGAAATTCAACACAACTGGGCCCCGCGGTGGAGAGTGGACAGAAGCTTCTGTTTAATTTGCTTGCCGTCTCCTCGGCTGACGTAGTGAGCAACCATTTAGGGGCCCGGTGAGGTCTTTTCAACCAATGTAGCAGTAATCATTTGCCAACTTTTACACGTACTCGAAAATGTCCGCTCCAATTATAACCAGTGTTGTATAACTTGTTGTTTATTACTTAACATTATATAAACAAACGCAAATATCGTGAACATTTTTCTGCCATCCTGTTGTTCTTAGTGCACAAGTCCAATCGTGGGTACACCTTTTTTGGATACACTTTATGAAAAATTGTCCTAAATTTATTTATTAATCAACTACTTAATTGATAATGAACAATTATTGAATTGTCATACCAATTATCCAACACTCCCAGTTGTTCATGATGGTGTCCTAAAAACTAAAGGCGGATCCATGATTCAGAACCCTATCTTTTTATCACCCCTCTGAAAAAAATGGATTTCTCTCAGAAAACAGATGGGAAATTTCCAAGGGGTCGAATGACTGACCTACATCCACAAATGCCATGTATGAATGACAAATTTCATAAGTGATTGTATCACTGAATCACTGAAAAGGAAACCGTAACTTGGTGAAAGTATTTTGTGTCGTTTTACCAAGAACAAAACCTTTAAACAGTTGTGAGAGTTCAATTTTACAACAGAAATCTATTGACATACTTCTGCTACTGTACTTCCCTCTTTAAAAATAAAATTAAAAGGGCATCATGACCGACAAAAACTGTAACCACATAATCCAGAAACATAATCACCAATGTAAACGATCATAATTATGGGGAAGTGTAGCATCAAATAAGGCCATTAAACTTTGCAAACAGTCCAAATTTATTTTTCTTGCCATCCTCAGACATCGCCCACAAAAGTTTTTTCCTAGAATACACATACAACATCCTACATTGACAATAGACCAATTCCAAAAAGGTTTGCAGGATATTCGTCTCCTACCCAATTTAAATGTCCTTGTTATCCAAAAGGAACTTCCCTATGCACACATACAACATGTAACATAGGAAAACACACACAAAAATGTTCCAGTATTTTCATTTTGATCGGGAATTGCCAGCCAGCGGCCCAAATATGGTCTTCTTGCCATCCCAAATTCAAAAAATCTCTCCGAAGTTATTAAAAAGATTTTCAAATGAAAATGTTCTGGTTATCTTAAGTTAAAAAATCATTTTTTTCAAAGCACACACATCGTCTGACAATACAAGAAGGCCAGAGAAATAATCAATCACTACCCAACAGTCAAAATTCGATTGTCATGCTATCCAAAATTACAATTTAGAAAAATTCCATCCACACACAACGTCTTAAAATCCAATAATTCCAGAGAATTTTTTGTTCAGGATGTTTCTCTTCTGAATGAGAGTCTCTGGCTCCGATGTTTGAAATCTCCTGATACCAACTTGACAGGATGCCAGTTCAATCATTTCATCAGGACCTTCCGCACAGGTGCAATCAGGAGGTCAAAAGGACACTGGTTGCTGCTGGGGTCTCTCCAAAGACTCCTTCCCTTATTTCGTATTTTTATCATTTTTTTTTTTTGCCTGTCTGAGGCAATCTCAATGAACGGGTTTGATAGTGAAACCAAGGCCTGATGTCTTCGTAGAATGGAGACGAAAATCAACATTTGATTAAGATCCCCGAGTGAAGATGACAGTGCTTTTCCCATACAGTGGGGGTGTGGTTGAAGAAACGGATTGTTTTCAATGGTTTGCAAAGAATCAGTTGTAAAAATAAAAAACATGTTTTTTACCTCACTGTCATACAAACATTACATTTTCCATCCAATCCTGGATAAACACTGTACACGTACATGTATAACAAATTAAAAAATTACGTCTCATCCCGTTTTACATCTGCGGATTAACAAAATATCAACGACGGAGAAGTGAATTAAACCTTACAGGAAATCTTCCTTGGACCTTTTTTTTCAACTTTATACTTTTAGACATTTATCAGACTAATAGTCAACATCTGAAGATTTTTTTACACTGTCACTAAAGAAAGGTTATTATCATAACCAATTAAAAAACACTGACTGTATTACTTGTCTTGTCATGAGTTTACTGGCCCGATGCTAAAATCACTGGCCTTGGGCCAGTGGTCCAGTGTAAATTTCGAACCCTCACTTAGGCCTTGATCTTAACCGAGGCCACCAAGGCCATTAGCCTCATGCCCTGTCGAGTTGGCCAGCATGCCCTTTAGAAAAATTGCACTGTTTCTACGAACTTGGCCAGCTTGCCCTTGTACAATTTCTCTGATTTGGCCAGCAAAGGCCCCTGTTTTTCTTAAGATCGAAGCCTGCTCGGTTAAGTATCAATAAACAGCAAATTTGGACGCCATTTCTCCAGAATCTGTCTCAAACCCTGACGTTTAACGAATTAGGCCAGGGATTCGACAAGCTGCTGTTTCAGTCACTTGGCATTTCAGCTGTGAGTTTGGTTCCTCAGGCAGGGAATCACACAACTTGCCTAAGAAGGATATCAAATTCCTGTCAGCTAGATTTCATCTTCTGGAAAGACGCAGAGACAGTTCCAGCATCCTAACCTTTACAAGTAACTCATGAGCGCTGATGTGGGAGATCCAGATAATGGCTTCCGTTCTGGAAATGAAAATCTCAGGAAGCCTGATTTCTTGGGATAACAAAATGTATTTGAAAGAGTCTTTTCACGTATGTGCCTAAATTAACAGTACAAACACAGAGGATAATAGTAGATGTGTTTTTTCCCCCTTCTACGAGGCAATTTAACTTTGGTTTGGTGGAGAGACACTTATCTTTTTCTCTCTTTTACATCTGAAAGAGTTCTTTAAGAAAAATTGAATCCCAAAACACAGCTCATCTCAGTGAATCCACTTTCTAGAAGTTTTTTTCAATAGACCTTTATCATGCTGCAACCATCTTGGTCATGTTCCCTGTATCCAATAACAGTAATAGATGCTAATATTCATTGTACAAAAAGGAACCAGACTATTTGCCCTTCCAGCCTCAGTTTGGTTACATTGGTTTGAATGGGAGAAAAATCAAGATGGCGGCACCGTGATAAAGGTCTATTAGCTTCTTTGTTTCTTTTACCAACTCATGGTTTCTTATAAAAGCACACTTTACTATGTCAGCGAAACAATAATAATAACAAAATAAACTCGTACAACGCATGAAACCAAACTTTATATTTGTGATATTTCTTTGTTTTCTTCTTCTTATAATTACAGTTTCTACAAATTGGCAGAAAACTGCCTTCGATGTTGACCACCCTGTTCATCTGCAGAGGATACTCCTAGCCAAGCTGGCGCCCTGTATGCAAGCATATGTACATGGGAATGGAGACCCACAGCTGGTTTTTAAATGAATGTCCGTGACCCCTACTTAAAGGTCACACTAGCCCAAGTAAAGGCTCTTTTCTTTTCAAGCTGTTTGGCAATTCAGCCATCGGTAAATCAAGGCTGTTTCGGTGAACTTTAAAACTGAACAATTCATGGAGGAAAATATTGCATGATTTGGACGAAAAAATGCCAGAATGCATGCTGTTCTTAACCCTGGAGGGGATGGTTAACCTTGGGAAAATATTTAGAAAACCTTGGTCTAAAAAACGGGAATTCAAAGTTCAATTTAAGTTGAAAACCTTGGTCTGAATTTAAAGTTCAAATAAACTTTTAATTTGTTAATCATTCCGCCTTGATTTAAAGGCCAAGAAACCCGCTCGTTATTTACTTTGCTTGTATTTGTTTTTACTTCAAAATCAAACTTGCTGTCATTTTAAATTAGTTGAGATAATTGTAACCCTCGATAGTACCACAGTCGTAGAGGTTTCAATTTTATGAAGCGGTGCACAGCACCAGTCAGTAACAATATGAATGATATGGCGTTTTGGCCAGCAACCAGCATTAGCAAAGCTTTAAGTTTCTACTAGATATGGGACAGCTCTTCTTCCGAACAGAAATGCCTCGGGCAGCTGGAGGGAAAGCATAACTTCAGTTCTTGGCACACGACAATCTGGCACACGACAATCTGACACCACAACCAAAACGTACAGAGAAACAAAACACAAAAAATGATTTTGACTCACCTCCCCCATTGCTGAAGCAGAGGTACGGGAAACGCCAGACGTTGCCGAGACCAACCGCATAGCTGACGCAGGAGAGCATGAAATCAAGATGGTTGGACCAGTTGCCACGTTCCTGGTTCTCGTCCATGTTGGAATCAACCTTGGTCTTGCATGGGCTGTCATCGTTGACCAATGCGACATGGTTCTATTGAGGGAAATCAATAAGGGAGAAAGGTCAAATTAGACACGGAAGGAAAACAAGAACGGGAAAATGCAAACGCGACAATTTCTAAGCAATAAGACATACATCACAGGCCTCATACTTCACAGAGGCAAAGGAGGCAATTGCCTCCGTTGCCCCTGGTCATTGCCTTGGTGCCCCCGAAATGTTCCAGTATAAATTTACATTTTCCCATACAGAGGTACCCTATTGCTTTGCCCTTTTGAGACTGAAGTAGCAAACCTGTATGCATTGTAACATGGCTCTACGTAGGATTAAGCTGAATCAAGTAAAATTGCTTTTTGATGACTCCCAGAGATACTGAATAAAAAACTCTTGAAGCTCACATTAAACGTATTGCAACAACTTGACATAAAACTGGTGTTCCTTTTTCACGAATGTCAATTTTACATATCACAAGTTTGAGCCTACCTATATCTGATTTTTTTTTTGGATGAAAACTTTGTCTACATTGTACTTTGTACATTGAAAGCATGCACTCTCAATTGGTCTTTTATTCTGTTTTCACAAGAAAATGCAAAATTTGCAGTTTTTTATTATTATTATTTTTTTTTTACTTTAATTGCATTTTAGCAGGACCAGGAATTAGTTAATGCCGCCTTTGAACCTTTTAAAATATTGTATTAATTTCTATGCACATTTCATGGATGTTACTCATCCAATCCCCAGCACAATAGACTGATCCATTAAACCCCGCCCGCATACGCGTTGACCAATCACAGCCTTGGGTACGCCACCAAAAGTCCGATAAAAAATCTTATTGGAAATTGTAAACATGTTTGCGCGTACTTAAAGCGTGCACGTTCATGTCGTGCAGTGTGGCATTAAAGAAGCACATTGTGCTGCCCACGTGTAACAGTGGTGATTTAGCCAATGCTGTGATTGGTCAATTAGTTTAGGGGCAGGGCTTAATGGATCGGTCTGTTATACATCGTGCCACCGCGACGAGTTCTGCAACATGCCAGTCGCAACAAGTTTGATGCTATATCGCCAATATTAATGCTGCTTACACAAGGATTTTAGGGAAGGGGCAGTAAAGGCACAGGGGGATAAATGACTGAGAAAGTTTGGATACAAGGTTTGAAATAGGATTTAGGGCACTGGGAAGGACACGAGAGATAGTCGAATCATCTACCTCCATGGTCGGACAAACTTTATTGCCAGTACATTTAAATGCAAGTCCACATAGCTTATTCAAAGACATCAGCTACAACGTGCATGCATATACAATTGCAAAAGTTCATTTATTTATCTACAAACAAAGAAGACCATTGGTACATGTACGAAAACACTGAAATTGTTTCAAAATGCTGCTGCTTTTTTTTTTTATGAAGAAAAAAACAAACATTACAAGAGATTTGACGAGGGAAGCAACCACCTGCAGCTCACAAAACATGCAAAAGTTGAACATCTACATGTATTCTACATATATTTAAGGCCATGTAGATGAACTTACAGTCAACCTACAGACATAATGCAATGTACCGCACATGGGGGGAAAACTCTAGAGCATGCATCGAAGGAAAATCAAGTCAATTAAAATTACGCACATTAATATCACGCATAAAACAAGACTAGCAAAGACAAACTCATGGCTGGCTTTGCCTGATGATTTGCCTGCCACGTCTGGCGACGGTAAAACAAAAAACAGTCTACAATGATTTCATGCACAAAATTAAAAGAAAAGAAAAAGTATACTACAAAATAAAACGGTAACAAATTGAGCGGAGGGCTTGTTGAAAGTGGCTTGACAATCGAACAAAGACAGTTTTAATCAAAATCAGTCAAAGCTGGCAAAGTAAAATTTGAAAGAAAAGGCTAAGTAAAAAATGTTGAAAAAGGAAGGGCAAGATTTCATGCTGATGCGTTTACCGCCAATGCAGCTTTGGTTGTGCCGTTGTTGGTCGCCCCATCCTCGGAAAAATGGTTGTCCATATCTGTGGCTTCCTAGTGGAAATAAAAAGTGTTCAAGCGAAACAGGGTGAAGAAAATATACACACTCGGACACTAATAACAGGAAGAAAACGGTTCAGGAAACGGACTTTTCTCGTCTTGTTCTGAAGCAGACAAGGCCCGGTGTGTCCCATATGGTCCGGCAGTCAACTCCGGTTAAACTCCGGTTACCATCTAGCCCGTCCATCTTGGGATTTGAGTGACTTCTGTAGCCTTTTAGCCACTTAGCTCATTTCCTCCGAACCTAACTCAAACGGAGAAACATTTGCTTCCATGAACCAGGCTAGAAGCCATAGTTTTCAAAGTTAAAAAACTTGATAATGCTTCTGTAAGCACTCAAAGGATCAGTGTGGGTCGTGAACTCCAGTTTCCCAAAGGACCCTAGCTTTGCTCACACGCTGAATTTCATTGAGCAAGGTACCCAAAGTGACTAAGAAAGTTTCCTGGTAGTACCATCAATGCAAGTTTTTAACTGTCCCAGACAAATTTTTGTTCAACCTGTTCTCGTTTTTTGGGGTTTTTTTTTCAAAGAAACTAAATTCTTAAAGTTAAGTATGGAAGTTCAATTTTTTTATTAAGTCAATATACTTCAAATAAATTAATTGCAAAATTTAGAAGTGTTCACAAATCTGAACATTATTTTCAAGTCAATCTAGTACATGTTTCTACTTATTTATGCAAATTTCAGAATTTCTGATTAAGAATGTATTTGGTTTTAATTTGTCAAAATCCTGTAAATTTATTAAATATTTGGGTCACATGAATGTAGGACTACCCACAATTCTGGCAAATAGATTAGTTTTGCTGGCCGCCGCCTGCTGACTTTGCATATATTTAGGTACAGTCTCTCTCCAATATAGTGTGACCTACTAGGGACTGTTCCATTTGAAAACAGGTGAAATAATTCTGCATTAATTTCCCCCATATGGAGATGTTGATGTTATTGTTCCTCAGGAACAACCTCATTTCAAACATTTCAAAACGTACTCTGGAACTAAGGGTGTTAAGAAACATGTTTGAAAGAAATCTTCTCAGGTCATTTGAGTTTTGTTTTGTTTGTTAACTTATTTTCAACCCTCCAAAGGAAGTTTTTCTTTAAAGAATTTGAAAAGCAAGATCAGACTGTGAAACCAGAAAATATGGCTTTATGAATGGACTTCCTTTGGGGAACAAAAAAAGTAGGTCAAATTGAGGAACTGGTCAAGTAGTTGAGTAGGTAGCATGGTACATGTATCTTGACTGATATTCTGTTCCTGCCAAGCAAGATACTTAGGTCGTGTCCGAATTAGAGGCTGTGGCTTGATCTCTACGTTAAAGCATAGTATGCCTGACCCTTAGCAACAACAGCTTCAGCCGTAACCACAAATTCAGACATGGCCATTTTTTTGTGCAAGCAGCTTTATCAGATTGGGTCAAGGGTCACTGAATATGGAATCATCCATTTACTCAATCTCAGAGGCCAATTATAAATGTACATAACTTAGTTCCCATACAATAAATATTGTGCACTTCAAAGAAGAATCTTCTTGCAGATGACCGCCCCCCCCCCAAGCTTTCCAAACCAGTTGTCCACCATCCCCTGAATAACCATGACACTTATGATCAAGCCATTTCCTCCTTGGTCTCCTGGGGAAACAAACAATAATCCCCACTTACAGGTCATCCTCTTTCCCAAACGAGCTTAATCTCACCAAGAGACTAATCCACCCCCCCCCCCAACCCTGTTCCCCTAGTGTGCAACGCTGATCACTTATCACACACATCTTGATTTTGTTACAAATCAGCCTGTAACCATGAATTCCAACGGCTCCTGGAGTTACAAACAAGGGGCTATCAAAAGTGTCTGACACTGTCAAGGGCGATGGTTGGGGGGCGGATGGGGCCAAGTGGGGACCAGCCTCCCAAGTGGGGACCAGCCTCCGCAAACTTCCTGTCTTGTTGAGAGGAATGCTGCTCTGGGAATTCACTGAATCACTGACAGGACTGTAAATCCAGACCAGGACTCGACTTTGGGGGAAAAATCCACAAGACCGCTGGGCTAGTAGCTCAGAATGTTGAATGGACCAGAAGGTTTGTTACAAGACCAGACTCAAAATGAGAAAGAAAAAACAAAGATCTACACTGTTTCAACAATAAACTGTTATTTTTTTGAACAAGCACTCAGAGATGATTTATCTCATTTGTCTTATGGTAAATACTTTCATACTCAACAGACAGAATTGACAGATATTTATCAGACTTAAAGCCAGCATTTGAACAATTGTTTTTAAATTATCAACAGGGAGGTATTATTATTCAAAAACACAAGACTGCTGGAGTTGTATGTTTACTGGCCTGATGCTGAAATCACTGGCCTTGGGCCTGTGGTCCAGTGTGAATTTCGAGCCCTGCAGACCCTCTGAATTTACACCGAAATTCAACCTGTGCCCCTTCACAGTATTACATGTATATAGTTTGCAGTCTGCACCCGCCATGAATGAAGAAATCTGTTCCCCAATCTTTGATCTTGGGTGATTACAGATGAACAAGAGGCATTTTATTTGTGCAGAGGGTTACGTCCACAAATCCAAAAATCGCAACAAATGGAAAAACCCTCCATCGTTTAAACATCGCATCGATGAATATCCTGAAAAGGAGTTACACTCACAAACGAGTATGTTGGAAATCATTTTTTCACACTCGACTAAGAATGTACAGGTGTCTCTTTCTTTCATTTCTGGGAGTACTTGTTTGGGCAGGCAGTAGGCACAATGCATGTTTCTCTTTTGTGTTAAAAACTTCCAAGTTTTATAATTTGAATTGGTTTTTTCGTGCATCGAAACATTTGAGCCTCAGTTTGCAGGCAAAATCATGAGTGTGAGCACTTCGTCTTACACAATTCTTTTTTTCTTTTCTTACAAGATCTCGTTGAAAATACCTGGATTACTCTGCAATATTCCCAGTCATTTTGCCATGGGTACGTTTAGCGGCATGCAAGCGCAGATGTGGGCAAAACATCTGGAATTAGTATTCGTAAAATGTCGCCTGTGACCTAGATTGAATCACAACCTTTCCCCCCTCCCTTGTACACATCAGGTGTTCAACAGCATCAACCAATCACAGCACAGGCTTGCAAAACTCATCGCAGCCATTGGTTGATTCCAAGATTGCCTTATACGGGCATTGGATGAATCCCTCAATGAGTCATTCTTCAACATCTCTCAGTCATTATCAAAAAGGCCTCACTGGTTTGGAAATGGTCATCTTGCTTCAATCTGCCTGATTTGAAAGAGTTTCAGGCGGACATTACACGGAAAGAAAAACGGATTGCTCCAAATTGTCCCAGCCATTCTGAGATCTCACATTTGCACTTGGTGAAAACATTTGAGTTTTGTACGGTTAATCAGGGTTTATGACAGAATTTATTAATATGGTAAAAAGAAGAAAAAACACAAGGTTTTCAAATTACTCACTATACTTTTAAACATTTCAATGCGGATGGGTCCAAAGGAGTCCATCCCTTTGAAAAATTATAGACTTTTTTCCAAAAAATGATTAATCAACAAGCATTTGAATGAGTCTTGACCAGGAAAAAGAGTACTAACAATTGAGTACATCTTACTACGTATCTTCCCATACTTTTTACAACTGTATGGTTAATGTTATACTCACTGTTCTCTATCCAGAAAATATTCCACAAGTAACGGACAGTAATCCTTTGATGATATGTTGAAACGCTGATGGAAGTTAAATACGTACTACCCAGTAAAACTTATCAAAGTATAATGCCAGCATTGGCCACAGGATGGTATATTTACAAACGCATGCAAATAAGCCCGATCAATGGAAGGAAATAAACACCAATCAAAAGTTGGGCTTTTTACATGCAAATGAGGTCAGAGTCCAATCATCTGCGTGATTGGTCAATCAATAACTAACCATGATGTGATGGTTAAACACAGACATCTGCTGGTCGTTTTACGTAAATAGTTGGTGCGTCTACTCTTGCAAAGAATAAACAGAGCGATAACGTCATACAGAGTTCAGACTGGTGACGCAAGTGAGTGTACAGACCCGACACATTACGAATGATTGATACACATGTACACCCTGCCAAAGGTTAATATTAACAAGTCAGTCAGACGACACTCCAGTTAATTACTAGCAACTTCCATTGAATATTTTCTCAAATACCAAATATAGGCATCAACCCTAAACAGAATCCCAACGTCAATTCTTATTTAAATAATGTATTTAAGGCTGGTATGTTCCAGAAAAAAATGTCAGAAAGGATTCATTTTAATGCGACACTCTGGCTGTCTTTATTACTTCTTCTGTTTAACATGTAAAAAAAAAAAAAAAAACTGGTGAAAAGTTCAGTATTTCAAAAAATGTCAACAATCAGGCTTATTATTTCTTTTCTTATTTGTGTTTCTCTTTAAGTCTTTTAATATTGTTTTAAATTTGTTTCAGGAAATAATAGCCTATAAGAAAGACTCTGCTAGGGTCAAAACGCGAGGCCACTAACAATTTTTTGCAGGAAATAAAATTAGAGGATGCTCCACTCTTGCCTCTTTAGTATAAAAACCCATCACAACTGTGTCAAGAGTATCACTTTGTCATTGGAATAATAATATGTAGGCCTTACAAGGAAATATTGTTGAATGTTTTTCATTCTTCCATCACTATCAAGAGGTAAGCTGGAGGTCAGTAGAGCTAGACATCCATGTAGACCATTAATCACAAACTCTGTTCGTGTTTGGCTGAAGATCAACATAATAAAGGCAAGGTTACACATTTAAGGGAGAGTTCGTCAATGAATTCTGGAAAAGTATATTCTAGAAAAAAAATGCGTCTAATCTTTGAATAACCATGAACACTCCCTGAAAACATCCTTGGACGCATAAATTACACAAGGCAAAAGAATAAAACATACCTAAAATTTGTCCCCAAATGGGAAAGTATTTCAGAAAACACTAAGAATGATTGGTACCAGCATTAAAAATTGAGCTTTCATAATAAGACTCTCTGCTCAAAGTATTTCTCATATCAACTACACCATGCCTTTAAACAGTACATTTTGAATAATATTTTGAGCGGTTCAAATACCAGGATGGGACTTCCCTTTCACAGAGTGGGAAGTGATCTAGATTCTTTCAGCATACTGTAGAAACATTTCTGAGGAAAGTCCGTTACCACCAACGCCCTTGCAAGAATTTCACCAGAGAATGAAAGCAAAGCTTGGGTAGCACATTGCTGGAATTCCTTCCATTGTTCGGCAGAGAAGTAACTTCTGCTCAACCATAGAGCAAGGGTTCAACTCTAATGCATGAAAGACACTAAACCCAATGTTTGTTTATTGACCAGAGCTTGAAGCGTCCCTTTGGACACCTGGCCAGAGTCCAGCAGTGACCAAAAGGCCTGGAATTACACGGAGGCCATAGTCTCTGCTGCCCAGGTCTTGGCCTTGGTTTTTCCCTCCTCAGTACAAACACATTTTTTTAGGATATACTTCACAAATCATCCCTACTTGTTTTTTTAAACAACCACTTTTTGAGAATGCTTTTCCACCGTTTTGCACCGAACATGAATCGTCCGTACGTGATTCCGATGGCGTGTTAGAGACGTTAACGTTCCACATGATTAAAGTCATGAACTGGGGTCTGAACTGCATGATTGATCATTGTCATTCTCCGAACATTCAAAAAATGTGTTTTTGTCGTCACGCGTGCGAGGTCTGGAAAATTAGGCACATTCATGAGGTAGTGCATGACTGCTTTTGAAAGGGATCAGCTGTAGCCATTAAATAATTTGATGTGCGGTTACGTCCATGTCTGGGAAAGAGTTCATGTCATTCTTGACAATCAATTAGGCTATCAGCATTTAATGACTTGTACAAATTGGGTTAAAAGATAGACAAGGTTGTGGCGTTTATTTAAGGAGTTGACTCCACCAAAAGGCAATGTTACGTTTCCCCCGATTTCTCTTACGAAAAGTCAACCTTCAAACGCAAAGATAAAATTCATAAAATAAAATTGCTTATTTTCAACAACAACAAAAAAGCTTCTATTCGAACAACCTTCAAGGACTAGAAAAAGAAGGAATAAAAAAAAAACTAAATAAAAAAAAATTCCATAAATTTATGCAGAGAGAAGGGAAAATGCAAATCAAGGCTTACTGAAGCAAACCGTTCACTACCTAGGACCTATCCGATTCACAAATAGTTTCTGAGGAGTCACTGCACCCTTGTTACTCTTTTATGCAAAGTAACCAACCAAATAAAATGACTCCGCAAAAAATCAACACTACCGGCAACTGACCCCAAGAGTAAAGAAAACCCGAGTGCACTTGTGGCAACAGATTGTTTGTCCAACAAATTCTTTGCTTTGATAAAAAAAACCAAAATCAACAAAAAAATCGCCCCAACTTACATTTATTCATGAAATTCCTAGTCTGTGCATTAAGTCGAGGTTGATAATTAGTGACTAATTTGTGAATTTGTCTGATATTTCTTATTTGCGGGTAAAACAAGTGTAGGCCTAGGTGTTGCAAATCCGACTGGAAATAAATTAGGTTCTGTCCAGAGCAGATGACAAAAACAATGATATTTGTCTTAATTGTCTTGTTAGAGAAATAATAAACAGCATCTGTCGCAAGGGAAATATTATCATCTAAAAACAAAAAAAACTATTCTGTAAATCAAACATCTGCTGGTTTTAAAGCTGAGGATTTTGCCTGTAACCAAGGCAATATTGACTTTTTTATTTATATGATAGATACAAAGGAAATAAAAGCATTACTCACACCTTTAATTGTGCATCTATGGAGAAAAACAAATCAGCATCCTAAATCGTCATTAGCTTTCGAAACCAGAGTTCGATTTTTTCACAAAATTCAACATTGTGATTTCTAGTTCCCCCCCCCCCAATTTACCAATTAGTTTGACCTCTCCAGTACCCCCATCCCACCCATGGCTACCCTAACACCCTGTCTAGATGGAGGGTCAACTTGAGGACAGAGTAATCTACAAACCTAATTTACACCTCCAGAGACAATGAGAGACATTTAAGACTTTCAAGCAAAGAAGGTGCCCAAAAGAAGGTGCCCAAAACAAGGCTTCCCTTTTTTGGCCATGGAAATTAGAGCAAAATATGGGCACGTTCTGGTTGTAATAAAATTAGCATAGCTCCTGCTAGAGCTGAGAGCGAGCCTGCTGTGCGTGTGAACCCCTCTCTCATGCACAATATCCAGTGGAAATTTCCATGTACAATGCACCTACTGGCATATATACACAAAGGGTTATGTACACATGCAAGCCGTCTGGTTTGCTAACCTCTGTTGTCTGTTAGGTATGCAAAACTCTGCCTGGCCAAAGCCCAGCAGGTAGTCTTTTTTTTTTCTTTTCTATTCACAGCGTGGCCTCCCACATGTAGGACGTTATGCTTGGGATTGAATTAGCTTCATATTAGACAGCATCGTGAGTGACTTCCTTTTCAGGTTTCAAAAGAAAAGGCAAAGTGTAATTGATGAAACCAAATCATTTTTTTAAAATTAAGTTTTCCGTCTGATTACTGACAGTTTTACTCCTGCTTGATGGGGTGAGAAATTTACTAGTCCTCGGGGCTAAGTCACCGGTGAATCATTTTTTATTTGGATTGCCCAAAGTTTTTCCCAGAGGTACAGTTGGAGAAACTGTCTACTCTATCAGATTTGTGCCCGCCCATCAACTTATGATTTTGGAGACATCTGACAAATTGTTTTTTAGAGTCCCTGGATGTCGAAACCACCTATTTCACAAGCCTTGCTTAGCAAGAAAAGATTAACTTCAGTCTGAAACTTATCATTAACTTGAAACATAACTGAAAATCCACGAAATGCGAAGTTGTCTTGTACCCTGCCTCCCAGGTGTACCAGTAAACGTGGTAGGCCTACCAGTATTATTAAAGTCTCAAATTCCAGTCAAAAATGTAAAAAGTATTCAAAGTTTATGAACCCGCTTAATAATTAA
This sequence comes from Marthasterias glacialis, assembly GCA_911728455.2. Lineage (NCBI taxonomy): Eukaryota > Metazoa > Echinodermata > Asteroidea > Forcipulatida > Asteriidae > Marthasterias > Marthasterias glacialis. The sequence goes on from OU452225.1 coordinate 19,211,984, forward strand.
AACCAAATGCCTGCTTGAATGTAAAGGTCAAGCTGTGGCTGAATTAAGCCCACCTTACTTAAAAGTATTCTTTTTAAAATGGCAGACTTTGCAGCCCTTCCAAACAGGATGTTATGTCTCAAATTACATCAAACAAGGTTAATACATGTACATTGTAATGTACATGTACCTGTAAAGTAACAGGGAAACCATCTTCTGCATGGGATATTGGCAGGATGTGTGACTTTACCTTCAGCCCTGGAACAAGTCGGTACTCTGCTTCGCAATCAAAATTGTCATTATCCTCCGCTCAAACGAGGAATTTTAACTAAACAAGTTTGAACTTCACTCTCATGTGATCATCTGGATCTTGAAGAAAGACATAACTACACTGTACTTATTGACTATTTTTACCACAAACATGCATGTGTTTTTTAACTTGTTTATTTACACTCTGACTGCTCAAACAATTCCTTGCGGAAAAGTATTTCAAGCTTTTTGAACTGCTCAACACAAGTGTTTTTACAAGTTTCACTCAAACTATTCTATGCAGGCCATTTCTTGTAACGCAGGTACACTTGTGACATGGAATTTTTCTTTTTAAAGAAAGGTACCAGACTGCTTTCCCCAAGAGTCCCAGAAAACAGCAACCTCCGCGATATGTCTTTATTTCAACAAAACCAGCGCAGCTAAAAACCAGAGAGGATCACTACTCTGTCATTGATTTCAGCGGAACATAAATAATGATCCTGTGTTGGTCAACTGCATTTAGGATCAATTCCAGCCACTCTTCACCCCCCCCCACCACCAACAACAAAGCCCATGATCAGGACTAGCCCGTGTCGCATAAAAAAAATCTAGCCAATTTATGTTGCCGTACTCGACTGTCTGGCAGACAAGCGACAGTTCAATACCTGCATCCAATCATACCTGTACATCCTCTTTCCGCCTCAGAGGTCAGTGTAGGTTTTATTGCTGGTTTCGATGCGACGTTCTGATTGGCTTAAAAAGAAGGTGTGTCACTGTCACTGTTTACGATGCTAATATGTGAGGGTTGGTAATCTCTTTTTTTATAATTCCAACGCAAACACATGTTTCCAATTTTATTTTAGCATGCAACTAAAATCTGCTTGTTGGAGTATTCTAGTTAAAATGATATGGGTCCTGCGTAATATGGTGGGAACAGTCACAAGAAACACAGTGTCCTTTCCGGTTGGCCCTGGATTTTAAGAATGGTTTCAGAGCAGAGATTTGATCTGGGCTAACTTATCCTTGGAAACTGCCGTGGAAAATCACAGCCAGGCGGCCCCTCATTTCAGTGCCCAATTCTCACAGCTGTCTGCACTAGGATCAACTTTACTTGTGTTAACTTACAAGCCACATTCCTACGCAACCAAATGTGTCAATTGTTTGCATTCTCCTTAAGCTTCTTTAAAAGAGGCATAACACTGAATGGTGGTCGAGCATCTGGAGATTTTTTTTACTACATCAAAATTCTTTTAAATGCCATCAATTTGCCCATTTCAAAGACCGTCTACATGTGCTTTATCTTGAGTAAGCCATTTGGTCATGCGTCATGTGAACATTATTACCTCCAGCACCAACACAAGGAGGTTATGTTTTCAATTCCAAACACGACGTCAATATCTAATACTTAGTTGGATCCGATCCCAAAAAATAATTTGAACAGAGATTATAAAGGTACGACCACACGGAGTGACAAACATCTTTGTACTCAAAGTCAGAAAAGCCTCTTTGCAAGGGGGCAAATGATTTCAACAATAAATTGACAACAACATGATTTAGTGGTTAGGGTACCGAGAGTTCACTGGTTAATCCCCAGATTCGATCACTTGGAATATTTAAGCTAATAAATCAAAAATCGGAAAACCTCATTGACGGGCAGGGAGAGAATGTGGCTACATGGCTGATGGGATACATGACCGATCAACATTATGTAGGTTGAGAAGGCATCTGTGGTATGTAACCTGCGAACATACCCTGCCGAACAAACCCTGCCGTAGCGTTCGTGTCTGTGCTGATTGCTTGGTAGGAGATCATATTTTGTTGCAAGTTGGCAAAATGTCATCACGAATGGTGTCAGGGTCCTCCCACATTATTTAATCCGAATGGGGGGGAAAAAAAGGAAAAAAAATCTGGTTCATAAAACAAAAACAAAACCTGGAAAGTTGTTTGTTTCCGCTGGGTATTGATTAGAAACTGAGATCTTGTCGAGGCCTTCTCTCAAAAGCTACACAAGTGACGAAAAGTAAGTTTTTAGTGTTGGGGGAAAAATAGTTTTGGTCCAGTGGAGGTAAGTTTTGCTACATGTACACGAAGCAGTCAAGTGGAAATCTTTTTCAAATTCAAGCCATGCATATTTTGGTTATGCTCTGCAGTACATGTCGCTTTTGGCAAAGACTGGGGTCGAATTTAATTACTTTAAAAGCTTCCTTGTTACAGTGAGAAAAAGGGATAAAAAAGAGTGGGGAGGATGAAAAGAAGGGAAAAAAGTGGGGGGTACGATGGTGTACAAATAAATGGGTCATCCAGGATTCAACACAACTTATTTGAATCGTTTGATATCTTGTGATGCGTGTCACACTCACCATTAGCATCTGTCCTATTCAACGGTTTAAACCGCAAAATGCTATTTACCACATGCCAGAAAATGATCGGTCATGCTCAACTATGAAAAGAGCTAATCGGTTTGATACTTATGTTGTTTAAGGTCGTCGCACACACAGGGAAAAAAGTCCAATTAACGTCGAAATTTAAACCCAATTAAACCTAACCCATGTTCAAACCCATTAACGGTACAGTACCGTTGAAAACTTATGCAACTTTCTTTACTCATTGGAAATATGTACCCTGCCGGGAAAAGTACTGATATTTTACAGGTAAACATTTCGTAGGATGAAATGAAATTTAGTGCCAGTAGAGAGGAAGCTCACACTGGTGGTTTGGTTCATGTTAACTCATGCATTGAGGTTGTGTATACAGTACATTCTCTTTCAGTGAAAGTGCCACCACCCAAAGGCAAATATGCTTGAATAAGCCACTCTCAGCACAAACAACAGCCTTAAAGAATTTTCGTTTACATCCCAAAGAACAAAATGACATTCGTTCTGGGAAAAAGGAATGATGACGTATGTCCCAAATAAAGACCATCTTCAATGTTTGCCTTTCTACTTAGTTTCTTAATCTAAAGGATGACAAGCAGACTTTGAGTTTCGTGCTTCAGTTTAGTTTGACTTTAAATTCTGGCAGGCCCTTTGATATAGAAGCTACATTTCTGTCACCAAGCTCAATTGTTTTGGCTGGATCTCTAACCAAACCAGTGGAAGTTGGAAGTATTTGATTTTTAATGTATTCATTTATTTATTTTTTTACAAGCAAACACTGACAATTTTACTCAAACCATAGAGCAAGGACTCAAACTTGGGGGTAGGTTTGGCTGGGACAGCTGGCATTGAACTGGGTTGACCACTTCACAGAGGTAAAAGACCATGCTTCAAGCCATAAGGTCATGCATGTAACACCTTTTCTTATTGGTCAGTGCCCTGCCTGTGTTGACCTCCAATGGGCCATTGCCTTCTGAATGCTTTAGCTGGATGGAGATTTCTAAGCCAGGCATCATTCCCATTCACACTGGTTCCTCAATGGTTTAGCATACTCCAACCATATGTTTATCAGGTAACAGGTTACGTTACCATTTATCACTCGCTTAACTATGAATTATATATGTTAGATGCCAAGTCCTTTGACTTTTAAACCCAGCTGTGTTATTCTTCTTTTTCTCATATTATTCTAATTTCAACAAGGAAAAGGATGTAAAGTGTTAACACAAACAATGAAGAGAAAGACCGAAAGTACACCATTGTATACTTAGGAAATGACTTTTTAATCATTTTATGACCAGCACTACCCTCCTCTGAACTATCCAATAAATGGAGCATCTTATCTTTTTTCTGACAAGAAACAAACTTTGATAATTAATAACATTAACAGATAACTTTTTCATAAGCAGACGACAACTTTTTCATCAGCGTTTAGAATGTCAGCCATTATCAATCATCTAATTCTAAATATGTTTTTTTATATATCAATGTTTACTTTTTTTCGTAACAAAAATGGTTGTGAATTTTGGCTAACTTCTGGTTTTTCCCTAACAGAATATTCCTTCAAAATTTATCATGGATGAAATTTCTCCACTTATTTCCAATAAAATACGCCATGGCATGGGCCTCTGTCTAGTAAAGTTTCACAGTGTCACAGTAAACTACCGACTGTCACTGGGTCAGTTTTTTATCTACAGAGTTTAAAGCGTTTATAATCAAATGATATAAACAACAGATCTTTCACTTATTATTGTTTAAACTTATTTTATTATAGACACACTTTATTTGAGTTTCTGTGTGTGCCAAACTGCCAGGGTTTACAGCAAGCAGTGGCCGGAAATCAGCCGCTGCTGTAAAAAAAACCGGCTCTGCCCAGCCCCAACAAGCCATTTGGAAAATGGCGACATCTTTTTCTAAATCAAGGTTTAAGAATCCACCCTTTTAAAAAATAAGATTCTACAATGACTAGATTGATTGATCACGAGAAATAAACAAGTAAACTTCACTGCAATAATGGCTAGCATAATGAGGTGTACAATTTTTTGTAGAGTCATTGTTGGTCAAAATATTGAGAGAAACTCGGTTGCCACGTGGCGAAGCACAAAAGAATGCATGTTGTGTGCGAAGCATAATCTTTTTCACTCCGATCACCCATCTTTTGCATCTGATTTGGGGATCTTAACAAGATAATTCACAATATGTATGACTTGAAGAATGATCACAACATTACATTGTTCATAATAACCGTTTTAAAGTGTTTTTATTCGTTCTTAAATCATGACTGCGACTCTCCCATCTTGTTTTTTTTCCACACAGTACAAGCATCCATTCCTACTTCACACACCCTAAAATTCATTCATGAATTTGTGAGTTTACTACCGCGCGAAATAAATGGCGCGAGTTGTAGCTAAGGGAGAAACAAGGGATCGCCAAATAAATACACTTTTAACTTGCTTGATTTGTCACTAGAAAATAATAAATTTAATACTTACCGTCTGCAGCGACTTTTCTTTTTCAGATGGTGACATTTTGAGATAAAAACCAGCTCCGTAATCAAGGAATTCGTTGAATGTGCCTCGATCTAGATTTTGTGTGTGGTCGATCAAAATTTATGGTTTGCCTGCCTAGTGTGTGTGTATGACCGGTACCATGCGGCCGTTGTATACAACACAATTTGCATATTCATGAGTGACGTACGAACCGGCAAAATTTCTTGGCCTCTTTCCAACGAAAATGTGGACGATACTATTTGTGACGAAGGTATTTTTAATTACGTTGACTTTCAAAAACTGTGTTTTTTGAGTTGCTATCGTTTTAAAATTTCACCGGATAGTAATTATTTTATTAATATCTAATAATTGTTTAACTAAATAATAACATCTTGTTGCCAAAAATGGCAAAATAATAGTTTACTTATTTATTTAATTACCTAAAATAGTATCAATCAGCCCACGACTACATGATGGAAAATAACTGGCACATTAACTTGCGCGTGCGCGTTCGGCGGCTTGCAGCGCAGTGTGCGGTGTGCGGGTATGCGTTCATAACTTCATTTAGTTGTTAGAACGAGCGTCCTCGAAATTATGACCCGCCTTTATTTTGATAAAATTTGTGTCAATGACAAAGCATTTAGAATTAATAATTTGACCTTTGCTTTTTCTTATTAATGTTTCAATTACAACATCTCAAGGAACAGTTATCTTGTTATACATCTCCACGGGACATGTTTCGAGGTTTGCGTGCGGCCGAGGCGGCAAATGGTTTTTGTGACTTCACTTTGTTTACATCGACAGCGCCCCCATTGACAGTGTCAAGATGACCTGTGATGAATGAAAGTCTTCATGTTGAATGGTGCATGCTGTGATCATGTTCCAGTTTGAAGAGTTCGTTCTTCTCCATCTGAAAGCCCCCCTCCCCGCCCACCAATCTTTAAAACTGGGCTCCAACTAAATGTTTTGCTGTGTGATGAGGGAGATACAATGAACCTTTTCACATTCTAATATTAATTGCCGTAGGGCCTATTCAAAGAAAATATTCGATTCAAGTTGTTTTTATGATTCATACAAGCAATCTCAGTTTAAATTAAAAAGTTAGACAGGTTTAATTTTAAATGTGAAACAATAAACCACAAGGGAAACTGAATGGGTACAATTTTTTTTATCAACTTTGGGGTGAACAAAATATAAATAATTGGCCAGTATAGCAATTAAGAAAAAACGTGGCGACCAAGACACAAAATATATACCACTTCCAACACTGTGAAAAAAAGTTAGTCAAAACAACGCTAATTCGTCATATCAGACATCATTTTGACCAACTTACGTAAAAATTATGTCTCGTAAGACTAATTAAGCCTTTTTTGACTAATTTATGATTCATTGCAGTGAAGTTTTTCACTACATTTACAAAGTTGGTTTTCATTGAAAAGGGCCCGAACAAAACCTTAGGCCTATAAAGTTGTAATGTCTTGGGCAGTGCAGTAGGCCCTGTATAATGGTAGGCAGATTAGTTATCTGATTAATGTTTACTCAAGTTGTGTATACGGGATTATATGTAGTTGTACTTTCAGATAAAATCATGAAAGTCAACAACGCCCAGACAATTTTATCGCTGACCACTTCCTAATAATTAGTTCTCACAATGGGATTACGGTCCCACCAACAGAGGAAACTGGTGCACACGCGCAAACACTGGTTCACTGGGGTCGTCCTGGGAGAGTAGGCCCACTACTTTTTGAGACCCCCCCCCCCCCCACACACACACAAGTGTGTATTTACCTCCAATCGGGGACCTCCTATTGTCCCTCTTTTGTTTGTACTTTTTAGCAACAGCTCCCATTGGTTTTGAACACGATTTCCAACTGGGGACCTTTTCCAATCGGGGACCCTATTGTCTTCTTTTGTTATAAGTCCCCGGTTTGAATGCCTAAACAAACTCACACACACACAACCTACCCCCACCCTCTTCACCAAACTATAAATTTTAAATGACATTGAGTAGAGTTATCGAGGTCTAGCTCAACATAAACACAGTTCGTTAAGTTTCTTTCCAGCCGGGCCAATGATCCTCCGCACTGTAAGTTTGATGTCCCCTCTGTGTTATAACAGATAAGAAATAATTCTTAGTATCGTGGTACTTAAAAACAAAATAATAATCAAAGTGTATTTCCCTTCCAGCGTTGGTTTGGGATATGTAGGCCTATAGGCCTACATTGATATGGATACATTGATTTGACTAACAATAACAATTTACGGCTGCACAACGACTATGGCTGTTCATCGAGAACGAAGAGACAGCCTTACCTCCGACACACCCCCAAGACTTTTGTCCTCGCTCCCATGACAACCGACGTCCCAATGAATCACTTCTGTTCCCGCCAACGCCAAGTGCTCGTATAAGAAATAGTCTTTATTCAACGCTATATACCATGGTTGGTTAAATCATAGAGCAAGGGTTATATCATTGGCACTTCCGGACTTCTGTTATATTATTATATAAAAGTTTATTGGCGAGGAAGGACTGAGGGTGTCGTTACACAATCGAAGACAACTTGTGCTCATTTTCTGACCAGCATCTAAATGTTGGTGTAAAAAACCAAGTCGTATCTATTTATTTAGACAATGTCATTTTCTCCAGATAGCCATCATAAATTATTAATCACGTATTATAAAAAGCGGACATCCGCCCGGTATGTGAGTTCATGGTTTAAAACGTGGTCTATAACCATGGGGCCAAAATACCTTACTGAGGATTAAAGACGACTTGCTTGGGTTCCAAAACAACTTAGAAAAATAAAGAACGAAATAAAATAAAAACCAAACAGTTCACATAAAGAACCAGCGAGAAAACATTTGAAAATAAGCTGAGCTATAATGTTCGTGCAGCTTTTATTTTATTGTCCTATTTTATTTATTGATTCATTAATCGTTTATGCATTTAGTTTATTTTATTTTAAAGTTTGATTGCGAAAGAATTTGGACTTTTTTTTTTTAAATGTAAGTCGTCAACTTTCGTGTTTTCCGGAGTAACGGAATAGACATAAGCTGCATTGATGTTCTAATTTTGTATGTTGCAAAAAAAGATAAATACAAATAAATAAATAACTAGAATTTATGTTGTGTGTTTTTTGTTAACTTTATTTTTATTTTTTTTTATTTTTACGTTTTTGATTTATTAAACGGAATTTTTTTTTTTAAATAAGTCACCGAAATGGCACTTACAATAATTTATGAAACCGACTGTGAGGGGAAAAATGGTAGTCCCTTCCAAAATGGCACCCTGAAGAAATAAAATAGCCACAATTTCTGCCAGACATAGTTTTACAATACCTAACCTCTTCATCAAGCTGTGAGTGGAAATTGTTGAGTGAATTCGTGAATCGAAACTAATTCATTGTGTCTAGTGGACGGCCTTGCGGAACCCTGGAGGGGGGGGGGGATATACGGGCCTTTTAATGGAGCAAGGCCGGGGTCCCATACCTCAGCACCATGCCGGCGACCTTGGACATCGCACGTTCACCTTTACCAGTTCATTGTACCTGAGAGATGGTATTTCTAAAAAGATGAATAATAATAATAAAAAACAAAAATCAGGGGCGGGTCAAGAATTTTTAGAAAAGGGGGCGAAAATCTTGAGGGCCAAATTTTAAGCTGAAAGTTGTCAGTAATGGCGTGGGGTCCAGGGCCGCTCGAGGGCCCCGGTGAAAATAAATTAAGCATTATAAAATAATTATGCTCGATTTCTGGTGCAATCTAGGACACTTCAGAGGCGTTTTTACAAGTTCATTTTTAAATTTACCCATTTTAAAATTGGGAATTTGATTCATTTGCCGTTCAATTCATCCCCCCAGTTGGCAGGAATAAGGTGGGCAGCGCGGGGTGAGGTGGGGTGCTGGCTCCGCTTCGCCCACCCCTATTCCGCCACTGAAAAATGAAAATACACCATTTCGTAAAAACGAAATTTTGAACTTAAAATCTGGCTCCTACGATTACTAAATCCTTCGACGAAGGTAGTGAGTAAATAAAATAGACTTAAAACGTGCTCCACTGTCTGAGAGATACTAATCAAGTGGGTTCGATGGGCATCGTACTTGAGTTTGGGGGATTAAGGTTACAATTGGGGCAAATGATGGGATATAATTATTTCAAATATAATTGATTTGGGAAGATGACTTTAATTTATTTATTTTATGTTATTTTATTCATTTTTAGGGGGATACTATTAAATGTATCGAACATCCATTTGTGCATTGTTTTTCGTTCTCTCTCTTTTTTGGGGGTGGGGCAAGACGGGGGTGTTCTGAGCCCCCCCCCCCCCCCCCCAACCACCCACCCGGACGCCACTGACAATGAACGAACTTTCGATTTCAGCGCGGCAAAACGTTCTCGTACACTTTGATTTTTTGTCTGTTTGCTCATCTTTCTCAATCATGATTCATATAATAAAATAATCATGATTCAATAAATAAATTTCCAGTGTTCCCATCAGGTACCCCCATGAAAAAATATACATGCATGAATTTATTTAAAAACATGGTACCTACCCCCCCCCCCCCCCCCCGCTGAAAAGCATTGCCCCCTTGCCCCCCCCCCGTGCCCCCTCCCCCTCCCTAGTGAAAAAGGCCTAACGCAAAATACAATGACCAAATAGTGCACATTGTTTTTGCTGTCTAGATTCCCATCCGAACGTCACCACCAACACCTGTTTAAACCAGTTCTCGAGTACAGGAAGGTAATTTAATTTCCAGTATTGGTGATCTCAAAAGATGTCTGTCATGTTCAATTTTGTAAATTCAAAGCGAGTCTGTCTTCACTGTGGCTCGTGGATTTTAATAACATTCGAAGCCTTGAACTGCAGATAAACCCGTTCCACGGCGTCCTAGTTCCATGCCCAGCATTGACTACGATTCGCCGTTTTTAATGAGTGTGAGAGGCGAGGGGGGGGGGGGGGGGACTGCTAAGGGTGGTTTAGGGGAGGAGGCTAAGCTTTTACAGGTCATCCAATAAAACTGCTAACCTGCTGGTAAGTGTGACTTCATTCCACGGTAAGCCACGCCCACTTCACTTAACTGGCTCCAACCGATTGCGAGCAGCCCACAGGAATTACATTGAGCTAGTTTTTGTAGATTAGGATGTAAAGTTTATTAATTGGAGTTGGCTTTTACATATAGTGTTCTTCACTAAGCTCGAGTTCTTCTCAGAATTATACGCTTGTATCAAAGACACGCCTTTGAACGTTGAAATGTGTGATTTGGGGTAAAATTACACACACAGAAATGAGTTAACGTAAAAAAAAAAAAAAAAAAGGGAGAGAAAATGCGCCAGCTTTGGAACCGGAAGTAAGCGATGACTTGGGCTTGCAGCGGATGTGCGCGCGTGTGACGCGCACAATGATTTACCGTACCAACAGGTGGGCCCAATTTCATACTGAGCTGTTTAATTAAGCACACAAAGTAGCTCAACACAAAATAATTATGCTTACCAGATTAAGGTTACCAGCCAAAATACCATTTCACATGTACTACCTGTGACTGGTCGACCAGCTCACTTTTGCTCAGCAGGAATGTTTTTAAAGCTATTACGGTCTGCTAAAGCAGCCCTATGAAATTGGGCCTTAGATTTGTGGAAGTTGGAGCTTATGGTTTAAAGTTCTAATGGTTTAGTACGAATTTGGCGGTTATAAAAATTCAATTGAAAAAAATGACAAATAAAAAGAGGGTGAGGAAAGTGAAGTCTCGTCGATCTTCGTGGTAATTGGTCCCGACCCCCCCCCCCCCCCGCCACCCCACCCCTTCCATGTTCCGCTCCTTGATTGCTTTCAGGGCCCGATTTCATAGAGCTGCTTAAAAGCATAAAAGGTTGCTAAGCACAACAAAGTTATGCTTACCAGAAAAAGGTTACCAGCAAAAATGCCATTTCATGTACGAAATGTAACTGGTATCCTGCTTAGTTTTGCTTAGCAGAAAAAAAATGTAAGCAATATTTTCTGTTTAAGCAGCTATATGCCGAGTATAAGAAAATAGTGTTATTATTATTTTTTTTGTATTTTAAAAATATTCCGATTCCCTCCCCCAGCCCCACTGATGTCTGGTAGGACACTTTTTTTTCTTCAAGAAACCACACGACTAAAAACAATATAACCTTACAAGTTAGTTTTTCATGAACTAATATTCATTCCAGAAACCAAAGTATAAATAAAAACCATCAGTATAACCAAGACTCATATTTTGATAAAATATTGATGTAAAATTGACAGATGGCAAATCACCAGCACCTGACGTGTTACTAATTGTATTTGTCTAAATTAAATATTATGAAAATGACGTGGGGTTATTTTAAAATTGATATCTGCCCACTCAAAAATCAATTAATAAATACAGAGTTGATGTCTGTAGAGCTGGATGTTGCTATTACCATGGCTAAAAATACACACAAAAGTGGTTTGGAAGGCTATTATCGTTAATATTTCTCCCCAAGATCATCCCGAAACCAGCCACTATTGCCTTTAACAATGATCAGTTCAATATTAATATTAAAATGATGCTTTTAAAATGATGAACAGTCCCTTGCTCTCATCTGCATATTCGTGATTTGAGTGATGGAAATACTGATATTGGAAATCACCCTGAGGTTTGACGGCCAAGTGGGCGGGGGAGGCTTCGAAATGGTCCGTTGGGGATGTGTGGGTGGTGGTGGTGACCGTTGTACCATCGAGAAAACGAGCTTTTAATCAGTGAAGTATTAATTCCTATCAGCTTAGCAAATATCCGGGAAGGGGGGGGGGGGGGGGCTTGTTTCATTCGTCAAGAAAGTTATCTAAACCATAACAAAGAAGCGTACTCGTTCGATAAGTTCAAAGGTCGTTTGAGGTCATTGGGGGTGCAAACAAATTCTTATTTATTTTGTTTAACATTAATGTTTGTTGTAGCGCAGAAACCCGTTATAATACGATGAGGCTATACTCTTATAACGAGAATAAAATAACCTTCCTTAATTAGCGGGTTTAAGATACGGGACAAGTCGAATGCTACTCCTACTTTACATCAGTACTTCGCTTGATTTTCATTGAACATGATTTCTGAGTTCACCTCACAGCTTCTTGTTTGTCCGATGCGAAAAGTCCTTTTTTTGCCAGCCGGCATGACCATTTGGTGTTCGATATGTGGCAGGATGTATTCCCCCTTCCTATTGTGTCTTAATTGTGTTCTGGAAATCTCTGGAATTCTTTTGAGGATTTCAGGGGGTGCTTCTGTACAAGCGGGGGAAGAGTGTGTTAGAGAATGGGAACATTGGGCGGAGGCCTCCCTCTGCCACATATCGGGCATTGCATAGGCATACGGTCGGTCGGGTCTTTAGACAGCGACATCTTTGTGGTGGTCAAATTGCAATTCATTGGTTTTTAAAATCACAAAGTTTCTCTCGAGTTTAGTGCAATTTTGGTTAATGCTTTAGACAGAAGACATATCCTTTTGTACGCAACCCATGGGATACAAAAATTATCGTTTTGTGCATCCAGACGATATGGCGGAAATTGATTAATTTCCCAAACTTTGCCCTAAGTTTATCATTCCCCCTTGCTATGCGATCATCTTATTTAAATTTCTTAGAACTCTTATCTGATGAGAAAGGCCTCCCTGTTTAATATCAAATATAGGTCTACATCTATTTGACACGGACGTCTTCAAAACCTTAAATATTTATCTAACTTTGCAAGGTGAAGTTAATAGCAATAAACTGGGCGGGTTGGTGTAAAATTCAAACACGCGGGGTGGGCTGGGTTTATCAAACGCAATCTTAAAAAGGCAGCACTTGTTGGTTTATGTCTTCAAACTTATAATTTAGAATAATGATATAATTAATACATTTTATAAAAACAATCTTCTTAAAATAAAATTATATTAAATACAATTGTAAGGAAAAACTGTCGTAATGTTCTTATGGCCGTAGTGTAGGGCTACATATGATACACTGTACGTACACGCCCCCTTCCCTTCTTCGCCAATTATTTTACAAACGGTAGAGGGGGTTCGAGCAAAGAAAAAGAAGGAGGAAAACCAGAACTAGAGAGGGCGCTGTATAGATCAACAATGCTCAGTCGAACTTTCGCGCGAATGTCAAGATTCGTGAGTATTTCTTGTCACTGTCAGGTTTCATTTCACATTTTCCACAATGACTTTCATATTTATTGCACAGAAATACTTTCTTTTTGAATGTTGAACGTACCGGTTAAGACTATGCTATTAATAGTAATGGTGACTGTATTGTGAGACTAGTTCAACGACTGATTGCATTGTGCGTGGTGGTCGTGTGATCTTGATTTGTTAACGTCCTCTGCTTCATTCATGCTGCTAGTGCTTGATATGTCATCATCATGATCATACTGCTAATGCTATCTACCCAAGCAAAGTAATCTACAATAGTAAGGTAAGTGCCAGCGGAGAAGTGTGCTACATCACATGATATGGTGTTTCTGATCAAAAGAGTGTGGGTTCGAGCCCCAGTCTTGACACTTGTGTCCTTTAAACAAGACACTAACTATTATTGCTTCGTCCTCTGGAAGGGACGTAAAGCCGTTGGTCCCGTATGATTGTTGTGACTTGTGTAACACACAAAAAAGAACCCAGTACAGTAGCAGTACACTTATCTTAAAGAGAATGTGTTTGCCCTGGTGTTTCTGGCATGGTCTGGCAGCAATATGCGCCACCTCACCTTGTATCCCTTTCAAGGTGTTGTGTTGCGGTTGCTTCGTCTCAAAATCATTTGTAACAATTTCCACCAGATTTGATAATTCGACACTAGGACTAGGAGTATCATTTATGACAGACATGGCGCATTATAAATGTACACTATTATTATTTTTATTACACAATGTCAGATTACTTTTTGCAGTTTTATATAATCATAGTTTCATACCTTGTGATATTGTTTTATCTGTAAATTGTCAACCCATCATTGTCAGCATATTTTTCATTTTATACACGCTTAGACCGAACGCTACCTTTGCAAACAGCATCTACCGACACAAGTCACTGGCACAGAGACTGGTCAGATTGATTGGGGATGCATGACCGGCCTGGTCAAACCAAAATTGAGCGTTAGGAAACACACAGGCACAGTCAACAAATCATGACCTTCGAAGCATTTCCCGCTGATGCTGTTCTTCAGTTCAATGACCCCGGCCCATTCTACGTCCGCGAGAATGGAAAGCTCCGCTCCCCACCTGGTTTGGGTACCCAAAGAGCGGGCTCACCCCATGACAGACAAGGGATTCCTGAGCTACACCAACCAACCTTCAGTACAGAAAATACCGCAGCCAACAACAATCCCACCACTAGAACTCCACGCAAACTCTACGACATGACGTTGGACTTTGTGGCAGCCAACATCACCCTTGTAGATTCCCTGACAGGGTTTCCAGAGATCGTAGGACGCCAGCTGTTTGACGCTGCTCATCATCTCGGCAAACTCTGCCCCCGGGCAGTGGAGCTTTTCTGTGATGCTTATGGTGACAACATCCTACGTAGCATCAACCTGAAGGGACATCATTTGGCTGTTGAGGAGCTGTTCAAATGTAACACACTCTTCTCGGTGTTGTCCGAGCTGGACGTTGGAAGATGCAGCCTCGGTGATGGTAGTGAGATTCTCCCAATTATTGCAAACTTGAACTGGTGAGTCATCATTAGTTGACTGTCTAACAGGACCCTAACCTCGTTTAAACATTTCAAAAAATGATACGCAGTGATCTTTTGCACGCATAAAGAAACTCTTCTTAGTGTTTTTTGACACTGTATATTTTGTAAAACAAAAATCGCCATTTTAGTAGACTGCATCATTGACTGAAAAGTTTATATTGACTCAATTCACCTGACATCGTAATCACAATTATCTTGGTTGCGCCATTTTGGAAGTCAATGTCACTGTGTGTTATACAGTGTAGTGTGTATTGTAGGCGTTGTGGCAATTACACAGAAGTCTATTGACCACCAAAATGGAGAGCGTGGCATAGTTGCCGCGTGTGACGTGCGTGCAAGGGGTCAATAGAGCATGAAGAGCTGAAGAAGGCAAGCAAGTCCATCAAATTTGTTTCCAGATGACGTTAGTTCAGCTGCTCAATCATAACAAACATATTCCCCTATTTATGTCATGTCTTTTTGCAGTTTGACACGGCTTGGATTAGCTAGCAATGACCTGACTGATGCTGGCATACGCCGATTGACAACGCCTCTTAGAGTGATGGACAGGGGACCACGCCGATTGCTCAGCCTTGACTTGGCAGGTAATAAGTACATAAAGATCTGTCATGCAAACTTCCGTGTTGGAGATTTTGTCGTCATCGTTATATTCAAAATATAGATGTTGCCATTAAATCTTTCTGGTAATGAGACCAAGGTGACATGCACTGTGACCCGTAGGCCTGAAGATACCTGTGTAGAGAAGATGAGAAGAAATGCTAGTTCTAGATGTGGGAGGAAAACCCCAAAAAGGGAAAAACCCACAAAATCAGGTAGGGACTGAAGACTCCAGTCCGGGATTCGAACCGGGGTCCACAGAGAGGAATGGTGGGGAAGGAAACCACTGAGCCAACCTGAATGCCATTGTCATCATAACACCTCAACAATAAAGACACAATAGACCGATCCATTAGTCCCCGCCTACCATAGCAACTGCCTACCAACATCACATGGTGTGACTTTCTTGCCACGATCGCAGCGGTGGTTCGGTTGCAGCCACACACACGTATCGGATACACACACGTACACGGTACATGGTTTTTGTGAACGGTATGGATTTAGTTTCGTGGCCTTTTGAGCAGTGCCTTGAGTCCAAAGAACAATGCAGACAGGAACACTGTTAAACCACTTTTACACGACTGTACAGGCACCACTGCTGTGGGATTTGCACCACCAGAAATAAAAAAAAAATTAAAACAAGACAAAATTTAGTACAGTTGTGTGTGCTGTTGGATGTCAGAACAATGTCAGACTTTTGTCAGACTTTCAGTGGCACTGTAAAGGCTGTGTTTGGTCAATACATTAGTAGGGGCTTATTTTATTTGCATAAAACCATTGGTACTGGTTTCAGGGATTTTATTAACATGCCCCCCCCCCCCACACACACATACTTCCAGTGGCCCCCACCCATAAAAAAAATGTAGATAACTATAATTCATTAAAAAACATGGTACTTGGGCCCCCCACTGAAAAGCAATGCCCCCTGACCACTGTGGCCCCCCCCCCAGTGAAAAAATCCTGGCTACGCCGCTGTTGACATTATTGAGTAACTCTAAAAGCTTAACCAAGCATGCTGAGCATAAAAGCCAGGCGTATGAATTCCATAACTATCAAATACTTGTAGTGTTCAGTTTACATACATTTGGAACACGGCAGAGAATAAAATAATAATTTTAGAACATTTTTTTTCTGCAGGTAATAAATCTATCAGTGACAAGTCTGCGTGTCAGTACCTTACAATTTTTACTTCGCTAACATCGCTTGATTTGTCAGGCTGCAGCATTTCAGTGAGTATTAAGTACGATCGTTTTCTTCTCCAACCTTTATAAAACTTCCTTTGGAAATAATGTTATTTAATTCTCACCCCTCTTTTGATTTTCCAGTTGGAGGGCATTAACAAGTTGAAGAAAAAGTTGAAACTGGAAAATCGTTACTCTCCTACGACTTCTGAGCCCTTTCTTCAACCCATTAAGAACTTTGGATGGGCCTTGCCGTTGGTAGAGCAGTGGAAAGAATCAAGCAGTAATCGTATGCAGAGAGGAAAGAGCAAGGCTAGCCTCGGACAGAGATTCGGGTCTGCGAAAGCTGCAAGCTTCTGTAAGAAAATTTTGCTTTTAGGCCGTGTCCGATTGAAGTGACTACAGCTATGGCCGCTGGCCGCAGATTCAGTGTTTGCGGAGTGTCGTGGCCGAGCGGTCTAGTCCGCTGAACTTAAGTTCTGTAGTTTACAGAGTGCGAGTTCAAATTCCAGCCTGGCCAGTCGCGACACTTTTGTCCTTGAGCAAGACACTTTACCATAATTGCTTTGTCCTTCGGATGGAACATTAAGCCGTAGGTCCCATGTACTGGATGGGTAGTGCATGTAAAAGAACCCAGAACACTTATCGTGGAAGAGTAGGGGTTTACCCCTGTGTTTCTGGTTCACATGGCAAGCACCCTTATCTACAGGTTTCCTCAGGCTTCCGAGCTACAGTGATTAAGTTCACTTATGAGGCATCCTTGGTTTCATAACCAGAAATTAATAATAACAAAAAGAACAGGAATTTGTAGTGATCTGGCCCAAGTCAAAGCCAAATCTATGTATTCAGACGTGGCCATACATTACTTTTCACACTTCAGAAAGCTGAAATAAGACAGTTTATACCATTAGGAAGGACCGAAAAGTGTTTCTTTCAATCTGATCTCATGAACACTCCATTTTTTCTTCACAATAAACTTCAACTAACATTTCCTTGGGTTTAACACAAGCTGAACTGTTTTTGAGCGGTATTGTAATGCTGTTGGTTTACCGATAACCCTTCCAATACAAGGATAATTTATTTTCTTTCAGATGGAAGAACACAGAAGAGACTGGCGAACATTTTAAAGTCTACTCAACCAATACCAAAAGTCCATGACGTTCCCATTATACAACTTGTTGCAGCAAGATGCAGTCACCAGGAAAACCGTCCAGCTGACCTTGCAACCAAGGGGAGGGTTGAAAGGTCAAAGGTCGCCAGACAACAAAGTACACAAGCAGGACGTTGTCGGGAAGTGGGGCAGGTCGATGCCCTGGACAATGAGCTGTTGACACTGAACCAAGAATTAACCATGCAGTATTCGTCTCGTGAGACGAAACACCCGACGCAACACAAAAATCAGGACAGAAAGCGGCTAGATTTAAGGAGGCTAGAGCTAAAGACAGAAGTTGAGAACGTGAAAGCAAATCGGACAGAGCACATCTCAGTGCAGCCGGTGAACGAAGCGAAACCGCCTCCGAGAAAGAAAATCAAACTTCGCTCCCAAGTTTTCTCCAAAGCATTCTCAGACATTCTTCGTAGAGAGGAAAATGAAGCTACCGACAAGAAAGAAACGGTCGACTCTAATAAAAATAGAATACTACCCTGAGGTGAAAACAAGGAATTTCAGGAAAGACAAATCTTGGATACAAACAATGGTTGGAAAGGCAGCTGTTAATGGATGATTCAACCTGTGATGAACCAAGATGTTAAAGATAAGGATCTTTGTAACCTTGGGTGGCAGTGGTCATCAAGGACCATCCCTGGCACAACAAACAGAGAAGTGGGAAGAGGGGGCATTATTAGGCCTTTTCAAACTATCAATGTCCGATCCGCGTCAAAATCTACACGGGTCAACCCCATGTTGAGACTCGGTAAAATTTCAAATCCGCTCTGCTTTCACAACAGCTCTGTGCGAAATCAGCTTGTGGCTTACACGTGCAACTTTCGACCCATGTATTGTGCGATCGTTTCACACTGCCAGGGTCCTACAGCGATCCAAGTGGAAAACTCCCATACTGCGTTACTGCGGATGGCGTCACGCACTCAACACAGATTGAAAATGAACCCCAGAGTGTTCACACTATGACTTTCGACACATGTTGGAATTTTCGACAAGGATCGAGTGCTCTAGACAAGTCAATGCTGGACTGAAATGTTGAAGTTTGAAAAGGTCTGTCAAACGTCCAATTAGCCTGTTGTGGAAAGTAATTATTAGTAACAAAACACAATACAAATGATTTAAAGGTAGAATACAGGATTGGTATTCATCAAAAAATCGTTTTAATTAGTATCAGTCTGAAAGCTCACTGATTCTAAAGTTCATACCAGTACCAATCCTCCAGAGAAATATTTCCATCTGAAAGCTCACTGATTCTAAAGTTCATACCAGTACCAATCCTCCAGAGAAATATTTCCATCTGAAAGCTCACTGATTCTAAAGTTCATACCAGTACCAATCCTCCAGAGAAATATTTCCATCTGAAAGCTCACTGATTCTAAAGTTCATACCAGTACCAATCCTCCAGAGAAATATTTCCATCTGAAAGCTCACTGATTCTAAAGTTCATACCAGTACCAATCCTCCAGAGAAATATTTCCATCTGAAAGCTCACTGATTCTAAAGTTAATACCAGTACCAATCCTCCAGAGAAATATTTCCCTCTGAAAACTCACTAAGTATGAAGTTCATACCAGTACCAATCCTCCAGAGAAATATTTCTGTCTGAAATACTGT
This sequence comes from Marthasterias glacialis, assembly GCA_911728455.2. NCBI lineage: Eukaryota > Metazoa > Echinodermata > Asteroidea > Forcipulatida > Asteriidae > Marthasterias > Marthasterias glacialis. The sequence goes on from OU452225.1 coordinate 19,231,328, forward strand.
CAAAGTAAAGAAAATAGAATTTGAAGACCCTGATTTTAATTTCGATTGTAACAATCCAAATTAAGGACAATGTGTTTACATGCTGAAAAGTGTGCACGGTTTTTCACTATTTTCTCCTGACTCGGACAACGGATTGAGCCCCAAATTTTCAGGTTTTTTTTCTCCATGTATATCTTGAATCGCACAAAGTAAGAACACTGCACTATCAGCTTTACCAATCCTATGTTTTACCTTTAACATGTAATTCTCAACTGAATCTTACAAAATAAGTCTTGAGATCTTGGTATATAAACTTTTTATTATTTTTTTCAAACTGTGTTGAAAAGGAGTTAATCATCCTCAAGTTGATACCAAGCAACAAACATTACTGTTAGTTTTCAGAAGTTCCTAGGATCCAATGCCATAGAGCTGCTTTTCAAGAAGGCAATAGTGCTTAACAATTTCCTGCTAAGCAAAAAATTAGCAGGTAACCAGTTGCAAATGGCACACATAACATGGTATTTGTGCTGGTTACCTTATTCTGGTAAGCCTACCTAATTGTCTTGTGCTTAAGCAGCTCTATGAAATTGGTCTTTAGTCTTTGCAATGGACCGATCCATTAAGCCCCGCCTACCTTAGAAACTGCCTAGTAACAGCACATGGTGTGACTTTCTTGCCATGATCGGTGGCTCGGTTGCGGCCACACAAATGTATTGGATACACACACGTACATGGTTTTCGTGAACGGTATGGATTTACTTTTGTGGCCTTTTGAGCACTGCCTTGAGTCCGAAGAACAATGCAGACTGGAACACTGTTAAACCACTTTTACTAGACTGTACAGGGACCACTAACTATGGGATTTGCACCACCAGAAATACGAAAAAATTCAAACAAAACTAAACACAAGTTAGTACAGTTGTGTGTGCTGTTGTATGTCAGAACAATGGCGGCGGTTTGTTTACTTTTCTAATGTGAGTTTTAACGTGTCGGACCTTTGTCAGACTTTTCAGTAGGGTTGTTGAGGCTGTGATTGGTCAATACGTTAGTGGGCGGGGCTTAATGGATCGGTCTATTGCTGTGCTTTGATGGCAAGTTACGCTAATACACAAAAGTTGCTTAGTTGTCTCTTCTCTAAGATTAAGGTCATAATTCTGGCTTCAATATTATTTTATCATTAGTTGTGAGACTACATGTGTGAGAACAATGATCAAAGTGTTTGCTCTCAGTTGTTTTGAACAACATTTTATTGCTTGATTACAAAGCATCTAATTATTACTTAGTTAAAACAAATATACCTTAACAATTGGCAACACTTTTGGATCACATTTTAAAATCACATGATTGTGCTGATGACGATTGTAATTGCACATAAACAAAATCGATTGGCACTCTTCAAGGTTGCAATAGCTTGAGACATTTCTGGTGAAGTAGCCCATCTTGTTTTTTTTCCCTCTCTCATTGAAATCAATGCAGCCAAATCGAGGCTGGAAGAAAATTAGTCTGGTTCCATTGACTGGCCTGAAGACAATCTGTGTTCATGATTGCTTGAGACCAGGGAACATGACCAAGCAGTGCGGTAAATGTCTAATGAACTTTCAGGATTCTAAAGTTCACACCAGTACCAATCCTCCAGAGAGATATTTCCATCTGAAAGCCCACTGATTCGAAAGTTCATACCAGTACCAATCCTCCAGAAAAATTTTTCCTTCTGAAAGCTGGTTCTAAAGTTCATACCAGTACCAATCCTCCAGAGAAATATTTCCCTCTGAAAGCTGATTCTGAAGTTCATACCAGTACCAATCTTAGTTACTGTCAAATTGAAGGAAATATAATTTGACGATCTTAAGTTTACTGTTGTTTACTTTGATTGCTGCAGTCAAAATAACCACGTTTATGAATGTGCACAAATTTCTTGACAAAACATAAAACACAAAAACATGATCACTGATTTGATTAACTTTTTCCCCGAGTTGGATAAATTGTGTTTCTTGAAAGAGGATTGGAATAAATTGAATCTTCCCCAAACCAACAATACACTCCCCCCCTTTCAATTCATTTCGAAGGTAGCTGTACTAATTAAAACAATTTAATTAACAATGACTAATTATGTATGTCTTGAGTTAACGACCACAAAAAGCAACATTTTTACAACATGAATAAATTACACTTCACACAAGTTCGTAAAAAAAAGTGGCTGCTTTGAAAGAAAATGATTTCAAAGCATAACCAGATAAGTTGTTCCAATTTGGCAATTTTAAAACATTGCAACACTAAAAATGTTCATTTCTAACTTGAAATCTATTGTAATACTTGTTAATAGGAACATCGAAATGTATACTAGTAGTTATCCAACAAATTCAAGTGGCTATGGAATTTTGGTTTTTTTACAAGGATGAAGGCTGAGTTGTATTTGGGACGCAGCTATGTACAATATTTCCGCGACACCAAACGGGATAGCTAATTTATCCTTCAGCAAACTTGCGACAGGTAAGTTGACACAAAGGTTTCAACCTCATTCAAATCATAGCAACATTTTCAAAAAGCCTTTATAAACGACATGAACTTCAGAAAGGTTAAAGGAGTCTTGGTTTGCAGACGCTCCTGTTTCATAGTCATGAATAGTCACACACAAAAAAACTTAGCGCCGTAAAAAAAAACTCGCGCTGCTGGAGGGCGATATCATTCCAGTAACCGCTATCACCCCACGAACCAATAGAGAGATTGCGTTACCCCCGGGAAAATTTCATTTCGCAGCCATGTTGGATCCAGCCGTGTACAAACTCAAAAGGCTGGCGCGTCGTCTGCTGAATGATTTCCAGCATCTGTTTGTGCATGCAGCATTACAGTAAGGTCTTGGGTGACGTCACGTGAAACCTCTCTACAGTGTTTACTGGAATAATAGCGCCCTCTAGTGGCAGTAAGGTTTTCTTCTTGACAATTTGTGATTATGCCACAGGAGCGTCTTGGAACCAAGACTAAAGGTTGAAGTTGAAATGAGACTCGGGGACTGTTGTGCTGATAAATGAGTTCAGTTAAAGTTCTTTATGTTACAAATGTTAGGCATGTTGCAGTTAAGTGCATGCAAACATGTGCGTATTGCATTCAACATGAAGAATGTCAGTGTGGTATATAGTACCACAGCTGTTGACCAATCAGAAGCAAGGATTCTCACTTGCTGGAGGATAAAATTGAAACAAAAACATGCATCCAGAATAATTGGACAATACTTTTTGTTTTTGCTGTAACTCTTGTCCGAATCCACCTACATTACAGTTCAACTTGGAAAAGTCTACATTAAAATATAAAATATTAATTTACCACCATACTGACTTGAACAAGATCAACAAAATTGAAAACTACAATATCAGATTGTCAAGTCCCAATACTACCGCACTGATACAAAGTCGATTTCTAAGATTGGGGGAAAAAACAATCAGAACATTATTTAATTATTTTTGCTTACTGCCTTGCCGAGCAGTATTTCTTTTAAATTACTTAAGAGTTAGCTGTAAGCAAACTGCTTACTCACAAAAAGGCATGTGCAAGTGCAGGGCCCAATTTCATCAAGCCTGTAAGCAGATGTTTTCTGCATACGGAGCAGCTCTTCGTACATTTACATTTCATAATCATCGCTTACTATAGAAAAATTAAAAGCAAAGCAAAAGTTACAACGACTTGCCCGCAGTTCTTGACAGAAGACGTGTGACGCAACAATGAAAATCAATTGTGACGGCACACACGCCATTGAATCTTCCTTTACGCTTTTGCTTACCCACATTTTTCTGCTATATTTGCTTACCGGTAAACAGCTTTATGAATTTGGGACCAGGGCCCAATTTCAGAAAGCTGCTTAAGCAGAAAATATTGCTTAACAATTTTCTGCTAAGCAGAAATGAGCAGGATACCAGTCACAAAGTGCACATGTGACGTGTTAGTTTGGCTGGTAACCTCATTCTGGTAAGCATAATTTTGTTGTGCTTAGCTACTTTTTGTGCTTAAGCAGCTCTATGAAATTGGGCCCAGAGCGTAATGCAGAATGTTAGATAATTGTGTCCTTGCGTTTTGAACGAGCAGAATGCAGTACTTTTTTGCTTGCTAATCTGCAAATTCCATACAATATTTCAGAGTGTAAAAGCCTTTGCATCTTAATTAAAACATAAATTCCTTTCAAAATTTAAAAAATTCAAAATGTATAATTTTATGGCAACGAATAATGATTTTCATTTAAAAGTGGCAGTAGAAGCCAAAAGTTTGAAAAAAAACAAAACAATTCAATAAAAAGTCCAACAAAAATACACAAACTCTTTTTAAAGGGATGGTACATCATCTTAAAAAAAATTCTATATACCTTTAAAGAGTGTCCACCATCTTTGTTATATTCCCTGTCTGCATAAGCAATAAAGAATACCCATTTTATTACACCCCAAAAAAGGTGCCTGACTATTTTTACCATTCCAGCCTCGGTTCGGGTTACACTGACTTGAAAAAAATATAAACGAAATTGAAAACTACAATACATAGATTTATTAACTCTTCCAAAGAACAATCCTTCGAACAAAATGTAATAATTGTACCAACCCTTTAAAGTTCTGAAAGACAATAAAGACATTTTAATCCTATTAAACCAGTTATCCTCCACACACTTTGAATTAAAAAGAAAGTATTCAATAATTTTTTTAATAAAAATATCGCCTTCGTTGAGTTTTTGGGCGATGAATCATGAGAAACCTTTGGTTTAATCTTCCTCAGAGATGTATACTGATGAACAATCTCAATTGAGCCATCAAATGTTGTACCCCACCCTCTCGCCCCTTCCCTCTACCCTTTAGGGTTCCCCCATTCAGTGTTTCCCATTCAGGGTTCCCCCTACAGGGTTCCCCCTTCAGGGTTCCCCCTTCAGGGTTCCCCCTTCAGGGTTCCCCCTTCAGGGTTCCCCCTTCAGGGTTCCCCCTTCAGGGTTCCCCCTTCAGGGTTCCCCCTTCAGGGTTCCCCCTTCAGGGTTCCCCCTTCAGGGTTCCCCCTTCACGGTTCCCCCTTCAGGGTTCCCCCTTCAGGGTTCCCCCTTCAGGGTTACCCCTTCAGGGTTCCCCCTTCAGGGTTCCCCCTTCAGGGTTCCCCCTTCAGGGTTCCCCCTTCAGGGTTCCCCCTTCAGGGTTCCCCCTTCAGGGTTCCCCCTTCATCTTGCTGATTCATCTTGATGGAGCCTAGGGATTGGGACTTGAAATCAGATTGATGACACTTTTAACGATTGATTAACCAGTTGGCGCAACTGTTTCCCCTGACTGGAAACAGAAGCTGTTGTAAGACGCCATGATGTAATTTAGGACCACCGGACCAACGGAAACCTGGTTATTCAACTGCGCAGCATGCGAAGACCACGCACACAAGGACAAAAAAAGGTCATGAATATACCCGTATTTTGTGGCCATTGAGAGGCTGTTTTTGTGTAATCCCTGATTATAGACCTTTGTCCTTTTGTTCCAAGAAGGAGATTACGAGGCGTCGAGAGGCTTCCACCATTGTTTCAGCTGAAAGGAGGTAAGTCAGAGTGAGCCGGCAATCGAGCCATGGTTCCGTGTTTAGTGCCACTCCTATGCCATAGGTAACAGTCGATGTTTTGCAATTCACGCTGTGCGAATTTTACATTTTCTCGGTCGAGAAACAAAACGGATGATCCAACAAAGAGAATCTTTCTTCTCTTGGTATTGTCAAGGCAAGATTCCGGCAATTCCGCCAAAAGAATCCCGCCAGGGGGGACATGGACATAAAAAAAGAATCCTGGTGGCAACTGGTTAAACACGATATCACTTCATTACAGAACGGACAATGATTCTCTCTTTACAACCCTTTCTTGAGACGTCGCGCACGGGTTTTACGTTAATGTGACAAATTATCAACTGGCACCACGGAGACAGTTGTCTAGGGGGGTGGGGGTGGTTGGGTGTTAGATCAACCACAGACATAAACAGCAAGCTGGTACCCTGCCTGTCGCTGTCTGTACTTAGAACAGATGGCTGACCAGACGGTTCCACTTATCAGAGGGTAGATCTGGGTAGGTCTGTTAATTCTGTACAGTGACATGCGGTTTTGTACGCTGTAAATTAGAGCAAGACTGGTACCCTGCCTGTCGCTGTCTGTACTTATAACAGATGGCTGACCAGACGGTTCCACTTATCAGAGGGTAGATCTGGGTAGGTCTGTTAAGTCTGTACGGTGACATGCGGTTTTGTACACTGTATATTAGAGCATGACTATAGCCAATACTATTCCCCGCCCCTCAAAACGAAAGTACACATCTCTGGGGAAATGCCCCCCTTCTAAGATATTTGGAATGGTCTATTAGTAGATGTCCAGGAGTTTGACCACCCCCTGGAGAAACAATGACATACATAACATTTGGCACTGTAATACGGAACTAGATCTCGTGAAAAGATTCTAAAAGAAACTATTTGTAAACAATTTGGCAAACTCGATTTGAGCAAGATTATTTTGGGGAGTTCTGTGATACACAATCCAAGGGCAGCCAAAACATTTCCGTATTCCTCCTTTTATTTCCGAACGGAAGTTGGAGGAGGGGAGGGGTCCTTTCATATTTGCAAATGTGTAGGGAAGAAAGACTGATCAAAAAACTAGATCTCAGAGGCTCTGGGCTGAGGAGCAGGTGTGTTTGAAGAGAGGGGCAAGGGGGTGGGGGGCTGGGCGTTCAGTCAACAATTGACGGGTGTATGTAATGAGTCTAAAAGGCTCACCAAAATTTAATTGTGCATTCCAACAAAAACCTCACATCCACACAGTGAATGAGATCTACATGATATACAGCGGTCACCTGCTACCACAAAATGTGAGTAAACAAATATTATTATTTATTTTTTTCGAATGCTTAATTTTTCTCACTGGTAAACAGGTCCTGTACTTATGTGGATGTCACTCCGTTCAGACCGCTACCTGAACTTTTGTAATAATTCTACTCAGCGTAGGTCTCACAAAATCGTCCACAAGATGGACAGAATGAACAAGTGCTCTCACACTCCTTCTCAGAAGATCCACGAGTCGTACACTCCGAGGAAGGGGATGGAGTAGACCCACTCCGGTTGCTGCTGGAGGAAGTCGTCGATCTCCTGGCTGCGTTTGAAGTCGGTGAAGTGAAGACCCGCGACGCCCACATCCACAATCGGATCGGTCTCATCGAAATCTGTAGGGACCTGCACAATCAAGACACAAAAGTCTGTGCTTAATCAAGGACCCTCGATTTCACAGAGCATCAAGGTTTGTCTAAAGATGAGTTTGCCCACAAATTTATCTAACTGTTAAACAAAACGTGACTTTACAAAAAAACAAATAGATCACAATGGCAATATTTACAACTCATAATAAGATGAACCAAAGTGGATTGTGAAATTGAGCCAGAGCTTGAATTTGGGGAGGGGGGAATCCACCAGACCACAGGGCTTGTAGCTCAACTTTTTCACTTGACAATAATGGACCAGAAATTTGTTTACCAGACCAGTATCAAAATGAGAAGAAAAAAAACTGTCTACACAGTTTATCATATAAACTGTTTTTATTTGAACAAGCACTACGAGAAAATTTATCTGATTTGTCTTTATATTGAAAGATATTTATCAGACTCAAAGATTTTGAACATACATTTTGTTTGTTTGAGATATTACACGGTGTCTGAGGGATTATTCTTCAACTGAAAAATGCAAGACTTGTGTAGTCGTGAGTTTATTGGCCCAATGCTAAAATCACAGGCCTCGGGCCTGTGGTCCAGTGTAAATTTCCAGCCCAGTGAGCCCTGGTGGATTCTCTCCTCCCACTCTTCAACTCGTCTCATTCCCTCACATCAACCACCACCTCACTTCTGTCTGAAGAAAAAAAACAACTCCACAATACTACCTTCATATCCATCCAGAACTTCCAGCTGTCTTCTGGCTGCCCTCCACCGTAGCAGATATAGTAGACCCAGTTGCCTGTCCCATCCAGGGTCTTCAGAGGTTTCTCTGGACTCAGAGACCAAGAGATCATGTCTACCCCTTCCCTAAAGGAGATGAACAGGTTGATGTGGCTCGGACCTATCAAGAGAAAACACACCAACCACACAGAGGTAAAGTCACTGGCTTAAATTTCAAGACGTTGTGGGGAAGCTTTGTAAAACTGCAAAGTTCAAACTACTTACCGGAGACTGTGAACGTCAAATTCTGTCTGTCAGCCTTTTTTGCTCTCGAATCGAGCTTAAACGTCGTCTCTACGTCAATCTCAGGCTCCCCACCTGGGAGAATCCATTGATCTCTGTGGTTCAAAGATAAAACTTCCAGTCAACACAATGGTACCAAACCGAGGCTGGAAGGACCGAATAGTCTGGTCCCTTTTTTTCAGAAATGGCAACTAATCATTATAATTGTGAATACTGGGAACCTAACAAAGCAGGCCAGGGCAAAATAAGACTCTATAAGAGCCCATGTGCATGTTCCAGTGCGTAAGACCAGAAACGGTCGCCAAGCAAAGGATTCTGGTGAAATCCGAGTCCAAACAACATCGGCAACCATCATTTTGAAGCAATGCAGTACACAACACCTGGCATAGTTACATGTAAACTACAGCATGGCATCCATCTTGGCAATTTGATTTCTGTTTAGTTGGACTCGAGTTCCCAAGATGCATTGCGGTTTATATTTAAGTTGGCTCTTAAACGAACAAAGCTTCAAAAGCAAACTTAACATTAATAACATAATAATGAACATCATACAAATCATTTCTTAAACAGTACCTTCCAAAAACAAATCTTAAAATTCTTTCAAAAGGCACATAACAAAAAGTAAATGTACAAAAAATACAAAAGCACTACTTGTCCAAACCTAAAAACACAGAAAGATTAAAATTGATCCTGAAAATGTAATTCAACAGTATTAAAACTCTTATAATTTTAACAAAGGTAAAAAGCAAGTATAATACACAAGTACTACATTGGAAATTAAAACTGATTATAAAACACAGACTAAGATTAAAAAGCCCACGGTAATAAAATGACAAAACTACCTGAAGACATGCAACAGCGGTAGATAATATGGGTGGCCACAGTACGGCATGTCTTTCTCACACTTGGCCTTGGGGGCGTCCTTCAGCGCCGGTATGTAAGACTCCATGTGTGCAATGCCCAGGTAGTCTAACGGCAAGACGGATACGTACGTATCGTGGGCGATTGCCGCACCAGATTGGTCGTGCTTCGTCCGGGAAATATGCTGATGGCAAGAGAGATTGGACGTAAATTCATGAGCTTTCTTGTTCACTATCAATGCATGACAATAGATCATCAAATGCTTATTACTGAACGTTTTCAGATTAAAGGGATAGACAGACATGGAATTTTAAAGGCATATATCAAAGTACATAGCTTGTGATACACAATCATTTCTTTGCAAAGAGTCAATAATTACTTTTAAATTTATCAAATACATCTCGTTGTTTCTGTCACATCCCATTTTGAGTAACTGTCACAACTGTAATTGGGTCTGTCCCAACTTGAGTACATTCAAGTTTAATCACAGTACGAACCGCAGTTGGAGCAGGCCCAATTATAGTTGAGTTAGTTATCAAGTTGTTATTTTTTTTTACCTCAAGAAGGATTCTCTTCGGAGCCGGCTTTAGCGGGTTGCCGGAGTAAGGGAAGACGACCAACCCTAGGACAGCGGCAAGGCTGGCCAGGAACACCACGAGCAAGAATGCCCTGGTGTACTTCAGCGTCTTGCAGGTGTGTATCAGACAAACCTGCCGAGAAACCACAGTGGAAAATAACATTTTGTCTTAAGAAACCCTCAAAGTCATTCTTCTTAGTGGGCTAATTTTGAGGCAGAGTTTTGGGACGAATATTGGGTGTTTTTTTTCACATTTATTAAAATTTCACAGGTCAAAACATTAAAATTACAGTACAAAAATACGCCTAATATACGAGAGGCAAGAGAAGAAAAACATGAAACTAAAATAAAAAATTATATATTACCATAAAGAAAAACTTATCTTTAAAACAGATTAAGCTCAAATAAATAGATAATTAGGCCTACAGAGCCTACTACAACCTTAACCCTCCAACTGTCTGACCATTAAACATCATCCATGGTGGTTTTGAACAAAGACTATAGAGATGGAAAACTCTGGCTGAAATGTGAAATCCCACTGGACGCCATTTCAGCGAGTAACTCGTTTGATACAACAATAGATCAGTTCAGACAATGACCATTGCTATCAATGGCAAACAAAGCATTCACTTGCTGAGATGGCGCCCATGCGTATTTCACAATCCAACAATAGATAAAGCTCCAGTTCCCCATCTTGCGCCTTCGGCGCTCTATAATCTTTGGTTTTTAAATTTTAGATAAATTACATGTACAGTATGCCAGCCTGCAATATGATATCATGTGGTGAATGTATACATTACACAGTCAATCCTCCAATTGTCTGACCATTCAATGGCATCCACAAAATTCTCAATTGTTTACAAGTAACCGGAAACTGAGGTCAAGTCTTATTCTCAGGTTTTTCTCCGTTGTTAAATTCATTTTACTTTCATATATTTCATCACTATATTTGACTTTCCCAACAATGTAACATAACTTTTATAGCCTTAGAATAACGTATTTGAAAAAACAGAATCTCGCACACGTCAAAACTCAATAGATCGTTCCGGCTTTGGCAACAGCCCCGCCCACACACCTTAGTTTGTGTATGTTTACGCTGCACGTGTGACCGAGTTTGACCGAGGTCACATGACCAAAAGGCGTGATCCAATTGGTCAATGCGCACAGTTTGAATGGTCTATACATGGCTGGGATCAACTTGGTCCCGGAAGCTGTTAAACCTAAGCACAAAATATCAATCGTCTCGTTAGTCAAAAAGTTAAATTTTTGCTTTGCTGTGTGAACAAAACAATAGTATAGCAATAGTTAGGAAAAGTCACAGCAGGCAGTTTATAGGTTAACAGTTTCAATCAATCTTTAAAGAAGAAAGAACCTTAGTAATAGGACTTATTTTTGACTGCAAGAGGGCGCCCTTTGGGGTACATCTGGGGGTCAAACCACAGAAATAGTGTGGTAAACAAGATGCAATTAGACATCTAATAAAGCAGTTAAAATGCAACTTTTAAGGGTTTTTTCATTGACAGTTTTACAAAGTAATCAGTGTCAGATATCTGCTTGGAAAATTTGTATTCTCGATGTTTTGAAATATTTTTGCACTTTCAAAATGGAAGTAGTATTGCGCCCTCTTTCTGTCAAAAATACCACCTATTCAATTTTCACATTATTTTAAGTGTTCATTTTGTATGCAGTTGAGTTGGTTGCCTCCAAGTTGCCCGTACAAAAAAAGTCTTGTGTGACATGGCCTTTTCAAAGACAATTAGAACGGGGGGGGGGAATTGTTAATTTCTAGGCAGGAAACTGCCCAAGACACAAATATTTGTACAATATTTTTTCGATTTTCTACGGCACAAAAACCCAAGAGGAAAAAAGTGGACATCAGCTGACCCACTGAGAAGTTGCATCCACGCAAGGCTGAAAAAAAAATTGTTCTACTCACGTAATAGTTGGTTGAGAGGATGGTGACGGCAAACGTGAGGAGTCCAATGAAGAGCTCCGGGGTGATGAGAGATCCCGAACGTCCCATGATGGGCAAGAAGATCTCATACCCTAACAGCATGAGGTACAACCACAGACCCATCGGGACTATGGTGATGCAGACGTACGCCAAGAAGACTGGGAACATCCGTGCTCCTGTCAACATATAATTACGGACTTGATTTCAGCTGATTTACGATCAGGCCAGGAAATTTCATCTTTGAGAGGGCAGGGCCAATTTTAAGTTTGCAAAGGGCCCTTCTACTGGAAAATCTTTGAAGTCGATGGGAAACTTTTGAATGGGCACCAAGGCTGGCGGCAACAGAGACCATGGTCTCTGTGTAAATTCAGGTCTGCCTGTTGGTATGACTTTTATGCCACTAGGATGACAAGAATCAATCACAGTGTCTTGCTCAAGGACACAAGTGTCATGACTAGGATTCAAACCCACACTCTGGTGACTTTAGCACCTGAACTTGTTTTTTGACCCTTACCAACCCAAATCCTTCAATTTCCTTTTCTCCAAATCGAAGGATTTTGAAGGATATGGGGCATTAGGCCGCTACAGCAGAAAAGGATCCAGAAGGATTCGGGTCATAGTGTGTTTCTGCTGTGAAAGGATTAAGTAGGAATTAGGCTATTTGGCTACATTTGATGAAAAAGGATTTAGAAGGATTTAGGATCATATGTGATTTTGCTAAATTGTGATATAGTAGGAATTGGATCATATATAATTATATGCAATTTTGCTAACGTGGAAACATAAATATGATATGAAACTATAATTAACAGATTATCATGGGCTGCACCAGACATCCAAATAAAAACTAGCTCACTCACCAAAAAAAAACAAAGAAAAAACGATTTCGAAGGAATCGGGTCGCATGACATGTGGATAAAATATACAAGGATTTAAAAGGGTTTGGGCTTTAAGGTCTTTTTACCCTCTCAGATTGAAGGAGGACTTGGGCTATGTGTGAGCAAATGGTCCTAGTTAGTTAGGGTTAATGGACCAGACAGCTTGAACACGACATGTTATGTGATTTTGTAAGCACCAGTTCCCGTCCGAGTGGTTCTCTGATATTTGACCTTGGACTGTAGGCCTACCTTCTTGAAGTGAGGTCATCCGTTTCCACAGCACGCTGCGCCCCAGGCAAGCAAAGAGGACGCTCAGCATAATCATGTAGGCAGAGCCGATCCCCTTGATGGTCATAACAGCCAGTACGATGGACCAGATCAACATGCTAGCATCGAAGAAGATGCTCTCCAAGATCCAAGGGTTAGCTTTGGTGTCAACCTACACGGGAGGAATACAAAGGATATCTTTAAAAAAAAACCCAGATTGATAGCCCTTTTCCCGTGGACCTGTGGTATTTTACCTTTCGGGGCGAATCCAAACCCCCCCCCACCCCCACACTAAAATTGTTAAACATGACAAGAGTTAAACTGCACCTAAACCAGTTATAGAAACAAATAATAGGCCTTATTTTTTACTGCAAGAGGGCGCCCTTTGGGGGTAGATTGGGGGTCAGACCATAGGATAGTGTGGTAAACCAGATGTAATTAGACTTTTAACAAAGCAGTTAATATACAACTTTTGAGTTTTGTTGTTGTTGACAGTTTTACAATGGAATCAGTGTAAGATATTTGCTTGGAGAATTTGTATTTTTTAATGTTTAGAAATATTTGTGTACTTTCCAAATGGAATTATTATTGCGCCCTCTTGCTGTTAAAAATACGACCTATTGAATTTGGTTTTCATTAATATCTTCCACATCCCACCCTCCCACATAAAACAACCAAACGAAGTATGTTTCCCCCCCCTTCCTAAACAAGTGGATCCGCCCCTGCTGTGTATGTGTGACTTTAGGAAAAAACTTCTTAAAAACCTGACGGGAAGTTTCAAGCAACTTCTCTTTCAAAGTACAAAAAAATGTATTATTAATGCAAAATGAAGAACTGAGGTGTTTTTAATTAAATAGTATCGGTGTCAGACAGAAACTATGTCACAAGAGGGCGCTGTTTTGGATCAGCATTGAGCAAGTTCGATCAAGGACCATAGTTAACCATTGTTCGACTAACTCTGATCAAACTCACGCTAGTCGACTATTCGTGACCAGCCTATCGAGGTTGGTCACATCGCTGGTTACCAATAGCCGTTTCATACGCACAGTACAGAGGGGACCAGTTATCAGAAAAGTGATAAACGTTAATTTTCGTCGTTTACTCATGGTCGCACGGACGTGACATGGCTGGAGTCAGTCGCACTTCAACTTCAGTGCGCATGCACTACTGTACGTACGTCACTAACCAACCACTAAGTTAAACCATTGGTGCATGATCGAACTTGCTCATTGATTCTCTGCATGAGCAAGTGGAAGCAACAATACTTTGGTGTCTCCAATACTATACACCACTACATGTATGTGCCCGGTTGCAAAACAAACCGTTGTTTTTCTAGTAACAAACACGCAGACCTTACGCACGTCACCGCACTAGGCCGCCCTCTCATAGGGGGCCTAAAGGTCTGAAGAAAGGTGGTCCTTTGACCGTCATTATCTTTTAAATTTTAAGATCACGGAGTGATGATGTCAATGCATCAGGTCTGTTCATATCAAACACAACCTTGCCCGTGTGTATTGCAGACAGCCATTTTTCCCAAATGACAGCGCCCTCTGTTGTTTGCTTCTCTAACGAGCTTCTTTTACTAGAGGCTTCCTTATTAGTACAATAAAACTAACCATCTTTTACCACATACACACAGTGTGTTTACAATGGTTTACCATGGTTTTGAGGGATGGGGCAAACAGACATATGGCATGTCCGCGGCGCCATTGTACGACCGGAGAAGCAAAGGTAACCGTGAGGCACTCGTTCCATCACCTGACTGCGACCGAGACTGGGTACGAGTTACAGGGTACATTGGCCAAAGGTCCCAAGCATGTCAACCCATAGCTTACTGAAGCCTAGATCTTGTCATTTATATTCAGCTACATGTAGCTTTCTGGAAAAAGTATGATTAAGTACAAAAGTTACCGTCACAGACGAAATTAAACACATTTCATTTCACCTTATAAAAAAAAGACAATGTTGATAAGTTTTATTAGAAGAATTATCAACTATTATTGGCCAACCAATATTTTGGCTCAGGAGTGTACCTCGCGCAACTGGCAAGCCAATTTATGGGTTGTTCAAGTGGTGTTATTTCCGTTTGTTTAAATAAATAAGTGACAACGAGAAAGATGGTTAAGAGCTAGTAGACGATTTCACAAAACTTTACGCAGCTGCGTAAGTTCACTTAGCGCAAGATTTATTGTGTGGGTGGTGCACAACTTACGCAATAAATGCGCGAGTGGACTTACGCAATAAATGCGCGAGTGGACTTACGCAGTTGCGTAAAGTTTCGTGAAATCGGCTGTAGGTATTGTAAATTAAGAGTATTAAATAAGACAAAGCCTAAAAACCTAGACTTAAAAACAAAACAAAAAAACCTGAACAAAAGCTTTAATCAAATTCCAAATTACACTTGGTACAAAAACTACTGGAGTGAAGTTTGAAACAATGTCTGTGCTGTTAACTTCACACACTGTACATTTAAGTGCATCAAGAATGCGTTGTCAGCACGCATCATGTAGAAATGATCTAACTACATAAAACCATGACTACATTGAACTTTTGTAGTCATGAATTATTTATAGACCGCGTAACCTATGACATCACATGTTTACAACAGACCCACAGAGCCTGGACTTCCTGCAGGCACAATTTGTACACAGCCCACTAGAAGAAATCATCAAATCTTACATTTTATGGAGATTGCACAGTCCAATTTTTATCAACTTTTGATACAAAGAAAGGGGGCGTACAGTATCTTAAATAACACTTGAATTTAAGAGGCAAATATGACACAAAATGTAAAATTTCCCATATGACCAGTGCAGTATCTTGCCTGCCAGAAAGGCCCTGGAATGTACAAGGTCACTCTTTTTGTAAACAGAGGTTACATGGTCTATATGTAGAACGGTTAACATACCAGATATATAACAACTATCTGGGAAGAACCATTAAATACTTGGAACTGATTAATATAGAACCCTGAACTACTTGTATGGAAAATACTGAGAACTGTAGTAATGAAGAACCATAGAACCTGCAACTATAAAACCCTGAACAACAAAGACCCCAGACATACATAGACTTGTCAACTACCATGTATATGTACAAACACTGACAAATGTAGTAGAACCTTGAACTATACGTGTATGTCACAAGAAAACTAAACCATGGAGTAGAAAGAACTAATAACTACTCACTGTATGCAGCTTGGCACCTAGAGAACGGTGCACCCTTATCATGATGTAGACGCTGGGCGCCCAGTACAGCCCAAAGATAATGGGTGGATGGGCGTACCAGGACATCTCACGATTGGTCAGGGTGAGGAGAACGATGATGAAAGCGGAGGTTGCTAAGACGGCGACGTAAGAGACCAGGATGACCCCGATCGCTTGCAGCAGCTTGGAGAGATACATCTGCTGGCTGGAGTATTCTGTAAAAAAAAAAGGAAAATCCTCCAATTAAATTTTGAATTAATTTTGTAAAAGTAATTCCAGATGGTGTATGCCTCATACTTTGAAGTATTGAAGTCTTTGGTGACAAGCCCTAATGTCTGACAGTGATCTCCTCAGGGGTGTGAGTGTAGACAGGTGAAAATCCTGAAAACATCTTGGTCTGCTGATGAACTTCATGGGTTACTTGTGAGAGAACGAATCCTCAGAACAGACTACAAACAGAAAACTCTGAAGTTTGAACACAACATTGGCTTTGTCGAACTTGCCCTTCAGGGATTTTTTTTTACACACTAATCCTCAAATCAGAAGAAAAATACACAAGCCTTTCACAAGTTGCTTGACTCAAGACTTGGACTCTAGGGCGTGTTTTGGCGACCTCAACCAGAAACAAGTTTTCTGACGTCAAATTCACAGACCAGAACAATTTTTGAGAGCTACGCAAAAAAAGGTCAGTAACCAGGAACAGTTTGTGACGTGGGTACATTTCTTAGAAATGAATGTTCTCAAAATGCACAGCCTTCTTTTTATTTTCAAGTAATGGAACTTCTTTTTTGTAGTTTTATCAACATGGTTGGATTTGTATGCTTTAACATTTTTCATTTTTAAAAGAATTGTGTCGACACTTTTTGTATGTTTGTGGAATCAGCCATCTTGAAACCAAGCCTAACCGAGCCAACAACTTGGTTACGGTTTGGTCGGAACAGCTGCGTCACTGCGGTTAAACAGAACACGCGAAAACGCTAAACCAATAACCGAAGCTCAAACTTGTTTCTGGTCGAGGTCGCCAAAACACGCCCCAGGTTTGACTCGAGTCACATTTTTGATGACTCAGACTCAGAAAATGGTCAATGACTCGGGACTCGACCATCTGGTCTTGGGACTCAGGAATCAGATTTGATATTTGTGAATCGGGGGCTCAACAGCAAAATGTTCATTAATTTCTTGAATGGCTACAACTGTTCAAAGAGTTTGAAGCTTCATGGTTTCATCTATTAATGTCATCAACCAGCCTCCTGCTAGTCTCCACTGGGGGCCTTCATTTTGTAACAATGGGAGACTTTTGAGGCCACTAGATGGCAGCAGACTTACCAGGTAAATCCACTGCTCTTAGAAATGTGCGCATACTCAGAACTACGCAAACAATGAAAATTTACCTGGTAAGTCTGCTGCCACCTAGTGTTCCAAAGTGTCCCATGGATGAGAATTGAGGTCCGCACTGTTTATCTTTAATTTTTTGCATTTTATTTGAAACTTTCTTGTATATATCTACCAGCTTTCGTTTATTGCTTTCAAAATGTCTTGAGATTTAAGTGACTAAAGACTTGGACTTGATTGAGGACTCGAATCCAACATTGCCTGGCATCACTAGGAAATAAATGAGTCCCATCCGGGGTGCCTCTGGATTTTTTGCCCTCCACCAATGTATCGTATAGCACTCTTCTTCGGTGCTGGCATAGTCCTCAAGTGCCCAGCTAGAGTGCTTCATGATACATTGATGTCAGGCAAAACATCTTACGAAATAACTCAAATAATCTCTCCATAAATTTCAAGTGACCTACATGTACTCCAAAGATTATAGAGCCCCGTAAGGACAAGATGGGGAACTCTGGCTGAAATGTGAAATCTCACTGGATGCCATTTCGGCAAGTGACTCTATTGACACAACACTGCGGACCAGTGTAGACAATGACAATCGCTATCAATAGGAAACACAGGCATTCACTTGCCGAAATGGCACCCATGCGTATTTCACTTTGCAACAGTAGATAAAGTCTCAGTTCCCCATCTTGCGCCTACGGCGCTCTATAATCTTTGACGTACACCCTCAAAATACAAAACGGAAGAAAAAAAACTCACCTTGTTTGCGTCTAAAGATGATGAACAGAAACACCGCGCCGACCACACACATGTTGAGAATCATGCCCACCCTGGCTGGGTAAGTCACCATGATGAAGCCGTGTATATCGAAGAAAACCATGCTGCCGTGACGATCCTCTTCAATACCGTGATGCAGTGTGGACGAGTTGGCGAGGTGTAGAACGAGGGCTTGGATGTTGTCACCTGTGTCGGTGGAAGAAGAGAAACATGTACGGCAGCGTTCTCAGTGATCTGCTGGCCACATTCCAGTACCACATGAGGGCCGGTAACAAATTCTGTCCCAGCAGTTCTGCTGGCTGTTTTCACCGCTTAAAAAAAAACACTGGATGTGAGTCAAGATGGTTCATATGGCATTCCAACTTAAGTCCCACATAAATTACAACGTTAAAAGGAAACTTACACAAATGTACTGATCGAGAAAAACAATTGGTGGACTAGTGAAACAACATGCTGCATCATTAACCCTAACAGTCCCTATTCCATCAAACTCTAACAGCAGCTTTTGTTGGATTTTGCTGGACTGGGGACTGCATGAGTAAACTGATCATGCTTTACATGGGTTCAGGCATACCACCATAATCAGAGTACCACAGTTTGGGTGTTGAGTTACCCATATGGTGTTGGAGTGAGGAAGGATCCTAGTAAATCACTCAGGGGAGTTAGGGTTAACAGGGCTAAATTTGATAGAGAGCCTAGAAGGCCCAATACTCTGGTTAAGCACATATAAGGGGTTAAATTTTATTCCGGTAAGCACAAAACAATTTTGTTTGACCAGAATAAAACAACCAGCCAAAAATATCATGCCACACATACCATCTGTGACTGGTATCCTGCTTATGTTTGCTTAGCAGAAAGTTGTTCAGCCAAACTAGAAACCATAGTGGCAGCAAGTAGCTACCACAAAGACAAAGGTTGATAGATTACACCTCCGTTCACTCAACCAGAAAGGTCGTAGTAAAGGTCATGTCCTGAACAGACTATTTCCAATATTACCCATGTTGAGATACTACATGTACCTACATATAATTTCTCAAACTTCAGGCCTGTATGCTTCGTTCTTGAAAGGGCAAGGGCACCAAGGCATTTTCTCCTTGGTAAAGGGCACCTCTATTAGGGAATTGTAAAGTTCTATTGGAACATCTCAAAGGGCATCAAGGCAATGACCAAAGGCAATGGAGGCAATTGCGAAGTATCAGGCCTGTATAAACAAATGTGTTTGCACTAATTTTTAAGACGTATCCTCGCTTGAAAAATTGTGGCAACAGATATTAGTCATGTCTGAGCATGATGGTGAGGATTACACTGTGCTGAATGGCCCCTAGAGGGTACAGCCAACCTCGCAACCATGGGCAGAGCACCGTATCGATATATCTCTCGTCTCTAACCCCTGGTAAAGAAGCACTAAAAAACCATGCTGATTGGCTGCCAAAAGTGACTGCATTGCGCGCCCACTTGTTAAAATCTTCCGAGCGCTTTATAGTACATGTATCACTCACTCACCCACTCAGCCGCATAGACATCTTGGGTCCTTCGCGCTGATCTTCTATGATCACGTTGATTAGCCTGGCTCCAGAGCCTATCTATCTCGCTGGGGCGACCAATTTGTTCTACCCAAGTTGAGACGCTGATCATATGGGACATTTCATGGAGGAGGGATAGCTCAATTTCCCTCCCCCGCCCCGATCATCATGTACATGTATGCGCATGCCAAAATTAGTACAAACGCATTTCAAAATGCAAGTATTTTGACGGGATCTTACTTCAAACGAATCATTTTTACACGGTCACCCTAAACTGCATACAGTTAGCCAGCTCACAAATCAAAGAATGAGAGGGGACCAGTTGCTCTATGAGTTGATGCCAGCTACCATACTTGAGTGTGCGCACAGAGTGGATCGGCCACAGGCCTAATTAACATCTTCCATATTTTTTGGGAGGGGGGCCTGAAAAAAATGTAGATACATGTAATTCATAAAAAAAAACATGGTACCTGCCCCCCCCCCCCCACTGAAAAGCAATGCCCCCCCTGTGCCCCCCTAGAGAAGAAAAAAATCCTGGCTACGCCGCTGATATCGCATTATGTAAATTTGATAATTTGATTCACACATGCCCTCACAAACAATATTCCTTATCCCCGATTTTTAACATCTATTAAATTTGTTACACCTGTTTTGCATTAATGTCAATTTGGTTCCCACATGCCCTCATGCGGTCAGACATACTGTGAATTGGGCCCCGGCCCATCACTGACTCATCACTAAAAACATGAGGGCCATTCTTAGGTGTCAGTACTTCAAACACACACTGCTCTTTAACATGTACATTTTCAATTTCCGTCTCGCAATGCCAAGCAAATTAAATGACTATTCATTTCATAGTACTATTTGTGAACTTTCAGCTACGCGTGTAAATATTCTGAAGTCGACCAAACTTTAATTGGGGCGGATTATATCAAAATTGACGATGAAGTGTTGGTGATGTCATCAGGATACTTAAATCTAGTTTTTTTTTTCAAGATTACTTCCACATGTTTCTTGAAATTTGGGAAGTCTCTCTTAAATTATCCATTCCACATTATTCCCTCAAGCCAAAATCTCTCTAAATCCCAGGGATGTGTGCGTCTACACTATGGTTACCAACCCCCTCTACCCCCCCCCAAAAAAAACCCCATCCAGACAAAAACAGGGTTTTTCCACATGTTTGTTCCCATCCACCACACTCAGTTATTGTCGACATCGCACTCTAGATCCACAGTCCCTGTATTTCATTGTGTGAATTCATGCAGGGCATTATGCATGGAGAGGTACCTGTAGTCACTGACTATGATTCACGCTAAAGGGGAAGGCATTGGTTTTTAGAGGGGGCAAGTTCGTCTCCATCCTCTACTTTTTTAAAAACAACACCATCCAATGAACCTGCCAACCAAAACGCCATCTAATTTTGCCGTCTCTATTTGGTTTTTTTAGTGAAAACAACAGAAGACGGTTTATGTTTTTTTTCAGGGATTTTTTTCATCGGCTTATTTCAATTGCTGCAATCCAAATAAGCAACAGTGATTTGGTGGATTTTCAAAATGCTATTTTCCCCACTTCATCATCATCATCAGACTGTATTTATCCCTTTACTGGATGGAGGCCCTCCTCCAGCAATTTCCATTCTCTTCTGTAACTTCTCATTCTACTCCAAATTGCCGTGATCATGTATCTGGAGATGTCATCTCTCCATCTTCTTTTTTGTCTTCCTCTTCCTCATTCCTCTTCCTCTTCCTCTCTCTTGCCTGTCCTGCATGTATCTGGAGATGTCATCTCTCCATCTTCTTTTTTTGTCTTCCTCTTCCTCTCCTGCCTGTCCTTGGTTGATATTCTATGAGTCTCTTGGTCCATCTGTTGTCTTGCCTCCTTGCTAAGTTCCCTGCCCATCCCCATTAATTTTCCTTATATCTTTAAAGGGCCTATGAAATACGATTTTTCATTATTTGAAACAACTCTACATTCATTCTGATAAAATAATTTCACATTTTGATTGTCAAATTTGGTATGTTTTGACACTTTTTTTCTGGATTTTGTATTTTATGCAAATTGAATTTTGCATATTTATGAGCAAATGTGTGACGTCATCAAAGGCAAAGCTGCAACATCATGGTTGGTTTGTGAGCACAAAATTATAGATTTTTTGTCTGTTTTTCAAATGGTAACTCCACTAATATTTGGTTGTTGTGTTATTGATGAGTGTTTAAAAATTGATGAGTGTTTAAAAACGTCAGTATGTATTTTGGGGTGACCGCTGTTTTCTTTTACAAAATTTGGGATTTTGATTTTGTACATGTTTACATGAGCCCTCATGTGTCCAGTTAAAGACAGGTCATTTTTGAAAATTCAATTAGTACATTCAACCTTAATTTTAGTACAAAAAACTATTTTTCAGATAATATTTGACAAAAAATGTATTTAAAAATTCTTGCTCTTCATAGGCCCTTTAACCTTTGGGTGTTGTCTGAGGTTCATGTGTCTGACTTTGTCCTGTAATGATACATTGAGCATTCGCTTTTCCATAGCTCTCTGTGTCGTTATCAATGTGTGTTCCATCTCTTTGGTTGTTGCCCACGTCTCTACCTCATGTGTCATTGTAGTTAGGACGCACTGACAGTAAATCCGTCTTCTAAATAATATAGGATTTCCTAGACTGGTTCCCAGTACCTACATCGTTTTTGTTACGACTGTATGTAGGGACCGGTAGTTACTATCGATATGGCGCTTTTGATTGGCCCTAGCTTGCACGGGCGCAGTAAGATTTTTCCAGTTTTAGAGATGACGTTGGCTATGCTCGTGACGTATGCATGTTGTCGTAACCCTCATTGATCTCCATTAACACTGACTGGATAGGACATGTTGCGTATCATGCATAAATGCGCATGTCCTATCCAGTCAGTATTAATGGAACTCAATGGTAACCCTTCATTCTCGGACATAGTGAACCAACCTAATTAGCATATACCTAACAGAAATCTGCCAGGTTTATACTAATTTTTATTACCCGCTGCCGGTCCCTATACACAGTCAAAACAAAAACGATGTAGGGACCAGGAACCAGTCTAAGTATTTCCTTGCTAGTGTTTCTTTTTACCTTCTAGAACATCTCCATCCTCCTTTGTACTGCTTAGGATCAAGGGAGGTTGGAGATGTTTTGGCAGGTACAGAGAAACACTAACTCACAAGTACATAGGCCTTTGGCGTCTGACGTCATGAGTCCCATAGAGATATGTACAACAGCGCCCTCAATGAGGTCAAAATGGTCGTAAGTTTACTGTAGGAAAACGGCTGTGCATACCCTCTATTACTGATATCATTTAGAAGATGGATTTACAATCACTTTTCTCAGCATTTCAAATGGTAACATTTCTCTGAAGGATTGGCATATGCACTGGTATGAACTTTATAATCAGTGAACATCCAAATGGAAATATTTCTCTGGAGGATTGGCGCTGGTATTAACTGTGGAATCAGTGAGCTTTCAGAGGGAAATAGTTCTCTGGAGGATTGTTACTGGTATGAACTTTAGAATCAGTGAGAATCAGTGGAACTAGTAGGTAATTGATAACTAACTACAAATTCAAATAGCACTCTGCACTCATGACATCACTTTTGCTCAAATTAAATACCCAGATGTCAGACAAACTTTCTAGCACTCACACAATCACCCCCACGAACCCCACAGTAGCACTGAACAAGCGCGTAAATA
Organism: Marthasterias glacialis; assembly: GCA_911728455.2. NCBI lineage: Eukaryota > Metazoa > Echinodermata > Asteroidea > Forcipulatida > Asteriidae > Marthasterias > Marthasterias glacialis. Next base: position 19,254,603 of record OU452225.1, read on the forward strand.
TAAAACACTGACAATGGTTACATCTGTGCAATTTGACACGCTGTCTGAGATCCACGTACTTGCTTCTACGTTTAGCATTAGTGCAGAGTGCTATTGATTGGCCACTCTAAGACTCTCCCTATCAGCTCCAAACAGTAAGATATTAAACCTACAAATTCTTATCGGTTTGTCCCTTTAAAATGTTCAGCTTACCAGCTCTTTGTATACAACCAGGTGGTATGGAATCCAGGTTATCATATTTAGTATGATAGACGTAACCGTTGCTCACATATGCCATGTCAACACCTGCAGACAGAAATACAAAAACAACATTAACCTCAAATGGGAAATACAGAGTCAACAATAGTTTTGTAATTATTCATTCAATTTTTGTTTTAGAGAGGGGGATTCAACAGCACTTCTATACAATAACACAAAAACAAGAAACGTGAAATATAACAATTTCACTCACAATGTCAAAGCACCCACAGTATGCACGTCAGACATACTGTCCAAATAAACATATGCAGGGGGCAATTTCATAGAGCTGCTTAAGCGCAAAAAGTAGCTAAGCACAAACAAATTATGCTAACCAGGATAATGTTACCAGCCAAAACTACCATGTCCCATGTTCAATTTGTGACTGGTATCCTGCTCATTTCTGGTTAGCAGAAAATGTTTAAGCAAGATGTCACAGCACCCCCAGTATGCACGTCAGACATACTGTACAAATAAACATCTGCAAGGGCCAATCTCATAGAGCTGCTTCAGCGCAAAAAGTAGCTAAGCACAAACAAATTATGCTTACCAGAATCTGGTATCCTGCTCATTTCTGGTTAGCAGACAATTTTTAAGCAATATTTTCTGCTTAAGCAGCTCTATGAATTTGGGCTCTGGTCCCTAAGTACAGGACCAACCGATTACCCCCATTCCCCTCTAAAATCTTGAACCTAGAGTCTTCTGTAGGTAAAGTGTTGTAGCTTTTTTGCTCTCTCCCATTGCTGGGTGTGTATTTATTTTATTTCCCCCCCCCCCCCCTTCTCTGTGCAATTTTGAGTGTGCTGCCATTGCTTGTGTTTATTTTTTGTCTCTACTTTTTAGGTGTTGTTTTTTAATTTGTTTTTACCAAACATCTGTAGATTGAACACAATCTGTAAATGAAAAGTCAACACTCGTTGGATATGAACAAACAGCAATGAGAACAAAATTATTCATGATCTGTCGATTAAAAAATTCCTGAGTCTTCATTCTAGGGTTTACTGCCAAAAAGCCATAAAAATATGTTTTAACACATGTGATTTTATGATATGACTTTTGCCAGCTTAACGTATAATAGGATTCTGAATCATTAAGCACAGCGTCGTGTTTTTGTGATTGATGCCATCATCGGCACAAATATCCCGAACACCTTGTGTTTGTCAGGTGACAAACACATCAGCCCTAATTTAACTTAAATTTTGTACTGCATTTCTTTTTTTTAAATTGTCACCCTGTTGTAAGTTCTACATAATTCAGCTTTGGCTGTCCGTTTTTACTTAATAAACATGAAATGAAATGAAATGTAACAACAAGATTCCTCGAACTTCCCAGAGACACAATTTTTCTCTGCCTTAATCCTGACCGTGGAACCCCTTTTCATGAAAAGTTTCCTGGTAGACATTTTGATTTACTAATCAAAGCGCCAGTGCCTGAGGAAGAAAGGCTTTCTCCCTATACGGAATGGAAAAAAAAAAACCACCAGCCTGAAAAGTAAACGATAATTTTTACAGATGTCTCTTTAATATGTATTTTTCAAAACATGCACATACATGTACGTAAGTATTTATAGATCTGTTTTGTTCCCGACACAATTGTTCCCTCAAACAATAACAGAAGAATACATTGTACTGAGGTGACCTCCTCTACCTGTGATACAATACAATTCACAGATGACCTTCTGAACCTCATACCAACTGCCCTGTTTATCTACTCGTACAGATAAAATCAATTATCACCGGGAAGGTACGAACATTTGGCCGAGTAATCTTTCCATTCCAGTGCAAGGGACAGTAAAGTTGGAGCTAATTCATCAATACATCAATACATCTCACATTACAAGATACTTTTGATGTGTGTTTAACTAGATTTATGTGAGTGATATCATTTTTTTCCAATTTCTCGGTTTCTTTTGTCATCTGGAGGGGGGGGGAAACAATTATAAAATATTCCACTTCAGGAAATGGAAAGGAAAAGAACGACCGGTTTAAAATTCAAACATTATTGTTCTTAGCTTCTAGAAATGAAACCGAGCAAAAAAACAGCCGGGAACCAGTCAAAAACAATACATACATTGTATTGTGTTTTTCGGCTGGTGACTCTCTTCTAAGCAGGATTACATTGTGCTAAGCAATTTGCTTGGGAAATTGGGCCATTATTATCAGATGCAACTTGTATTCTTACATAGGGGATGAATTTCACTTCTTGTTTGAATTCCCTTTTAAAATCCACCGATACAGCTAAACACCTCAAGACCAATTACATTCAGAAGCCCAACATAACCAAATATAAAAAATTTAAAACCCTTCCCAAGTTCTGTTCTCAAATTATGGATAAGTTTGAGAATTTCTCATGTTTTTTCTTACTGGTGGCCAGTCGTTTACTGCAGTTTATTTGATTTGTTTTGTCTTGTTCTTGTGTCTATTTTTAATTCTTGTATCAGAAACTTTACAGTTCTCTTGTGCCTCAGTAGAAGCCGTACAGGGAAACAAAATTCATTGTCATTGTCACTGAATCTCATTCAGCGATTTATTTTTTCTGCACGACTTCGAAAGGATTTAACTCTTCCACTTTGTTAAGTCCATTTATGGCTGCACGCGCACAACTCAAATGGACAGCAAAGTCATAAACTTATGGCCTTGATTTTGTACAGCATCAATAGAACGATTGCGCGACCAATGTTGACATGCGGTCACGTGACCTACTATGGGTATAACGCCATACAGCTGATGGCAAAATACGTGTAAAGAGATATGCCGTGACACAGAGTGAGTACAAAAACAGTCAATTTACTTTTGTCAATCAGCCCCTTCATTTAAAGAACTATGTTGTGGCATTAATTTAAATCACGTCTCTGTTTCATAATTTAACAGAATTCTACTAAAAAGAGGTTTTTTTTAGCCATGCACTACCGACGTCGGACGACTATGTAGCCACCCGCCTGTTATTTTGTTTGTAATGTAGGCCTAAATCACTGTCAAAAAAAGGGTAAAGAACGTTGGAAAAGTGAGCATTTATACCTAGCCTTGCAAAATTTCAAACAGGCAAAGGAATCACAGTTTTGAAAAGCAATTTCTTTGCATGATTTCAGCTTCAAAACTCTGAAATTCTTGTGTTGAAAAGTGTGTGGTGATCGCGGTCGTCTGACCTAACGTTCCATCGTGCACTAGCACACATCGTGCACATTTATATGTTACTTGTACAATTTTCAAGACTTGCTGGAACTGTCCTTACTGGCTTTTATTCAGCCACTCGAAGGTCTCTGGTACAAACTATGAAATATTTTTCACAGATTTTGAGCAAGAAAAGTCTCGATCGAATAAACTAATATGGAGGACGTCGTGTGTGTTTACATTTTATACCCCATACAGGTCACGTGACGCGGGTCGCGCAATCGGTCTATTGACAAACAAAAACAGTTCCGTCCATCGCATGCAGCAATCCCGCAGTCAAAGAGTCAAGTATCAGTATGCAGAGTGAATCGAGGTGAATTACTTGAGGTGTGGGGCTACAGACCTGTCCCAATGTGCAGAAACAAGACATGGCGAGATATAAACCCAAGTCTCTTCACAACACAGCTAAGAAACAGGGAGGGGTAAATGAATCCGTTGCGAGACAAACATAACTGCCTCTTCTCCTATTTTGAAGCAATTATGGTCAAGTGTCTTGCTCAAGGACACAAGTGTCATGACCATGATTCAAGCGCACATCCTGATGACTTAGTCACCAGAACTTGGTATAATAACCATATGTCGATGACAGACAATTTCAGATACATTACTCAGTCTCCTCAATGCCAATATTATATGTGTGCAACAATATCTGGGTAAATATTACAATGCACAATGTACACACAATACATGTACAATGTATGTACATGTACATCCCAGAAATTTATTCAGCATGGAGGAGTAACGGAACCATCATTGAAGTAATAGAGAGTGTTCACGAGACGTCACCCGAGACCTTTTTCTAATGCTGCATGCACTAACTGATGCTGGAAAACATTCAGCAAACGATGCTTCAGCCAGTGAGTCTGTACCTGTATCCAACTGGCTGCAAAACGAAACGGGGGGGGGGGGGGGGGGGGCAGAAATTTACCGATCAAGCAGCAAATGATGGTTGAAGGCATGTGAACATTGCAGTATAATGTTGAAAGTTTATTTCTCATTGCAAGTGGGCAGGATATTTTTTTTTTTTTCGGAAGGAAAAATAGGGGGGCATGCAACCCTCACACCCCCCTGGATCCGCACCTGTCATGCAACCTCTCTATAAGCAGGCCTGGGCTCGATTTCACAAAGCACTAAGATCCATCTCAAGATGAATTGTCAATATTACCATGATTTGTATTGTGATCATCACACGTTGCTTAGCAATGGGAGACTTTTTGAGACGCTGGCGGCAGCAGGCACAACGGTCCTTTGTGACAGTTTTGGGCATGCGTGCACATGCTCAGTATTGCGCACGTGGTTCTGAGCATGCGTATTGCGTACTACTGGTCCAAAAGTCTCCCGTTAAGAGTGGCTCGCCGTTGAGATCAATCTTACATGTAGCTCTTTGTGAAAATCGAGCCCAGGTACTTTACATAGGATATGGAAGCAACTGCCTCCATGCCCCTGGTCATTGCCTTGGTGCCCCTCGAAATACATGAACGCGTGATCACAGTAACAATTCACACTTCTCTTAACCAGTGGGCGCCGGATGATGTGTGTACGCGCAAGTGTTTCCCCCGCCTGGAAACGGAAGCTGTGTAAAGACGCCATTGTGTAATTTGGGACCACCGGAGCAAAGATCGCCCGGTCATTCAACTGTTGAGTGTGCACTGACCACACACACTCCGTCTAACGCTTCATTTCACCCACACAAAGACCAAAAAAGGTCTTGAATATTTTGGAGTTTTCTCACTATGGAGAGGTGGTTATTGTGTAGTCTCTGATTCCAGACCTTTGTCCTTTTGTTCCAAGAGGAGGATTACGAGGCATCGAGAGGCTTCCATCACTGTTTATTCATTGTATTTCGGCTGAATGGAGGTAAGCCAGGGTGAGCCAGGAATCGAGCCATGGTTCCGTGTTTAGTGCCACTCATATGCCATAGGTATCGGCCAATGTTTTGCAACTCACGGTGAACGCTGACATTTTCTCGGTCACGAAAACAAAATGGGCGATCCAAAGAATCTTGGCATTGTAAGGGTTTCTTTGTGCCAGCGGTACCCTCAAAGAAAAATAATTCCAGCAATTCTGCTAAAAAAAAATCCCACCAAGGGGACGGGGAAAAAAGAAAAGAAAAATAGAATCCCGGTGGCAACTGGTTAAAGAGGTGTCTGCTATCACATGCAGCGTGTACACACCAGGCACAACTCTCAGCCAATGATACATGTAGGTCTTTCTTTGACCTCAGTGGGGGCATGGTTCGAGCTTTTGATGTCATAAGAAAGGTGTCTATTAAGAAGTAGCTTGCCTTTTTATAGGAGAACGAAGTACACACATGTACGAAGAAGCCTTGGTTTATGAAAGTAATTTTTGTTCCCTCTCTACTTTTCAGGCATAATAATAATACGCAGTTTTTATATAGCGCTTTATCACACCCTATGGGCGTCTCAGAGCGCTCAGTATTTTTTCCTGCAAGGTATAATGAGTTACGTTTTTGAAGTATGAGACCTGTTCCTTTACATAGCACCATGTAACGGTTTACAAGGTGCTGTGGCACAATCTGCAGCCGATCACCGGGGCGAACCCCTTCTCTTTGCGATAAGTGTCACTGGGTTCTTTTACGTGCATTACACAACACACGGGACCAACGGCTTTACGTCCCATCCGAAGGACGAAGCAATAATGGTGAAGTGTCTTGCTAAAGGACACAAGTGTCAAGACCGGGACTCGAAACCACACTCTGCTGATCAGAAACACCAGAGCTTGAGTCCGGTGATCTTATCCGCTCGGCCACGACACGGTATGACAAAAACATTTATACCTGGGATATTTCCAAAATCTCTGAAGATTCTGAAGTCGGTGTCAGAGGGAATCAACTCAGCCTGGAAGACATCCTGGCCAATGACGGTAGCGAAGGGATGCTTGGCATGCTGGGCGTAGGCTCTCAGTAACCATGGATGGTCTGGTCCTGGTAAGTGATTAGAGACAAAGTACAAAGACTGGTAATTATCGGATCAAAAAAATGACTCAGTCACAATCTGAAAGCCTGATGCTTCACAGACGCAATTGCCTCCGTTGCCCCTGGTCATTGCCTTGGTGCCCTTTGAAACGTTCCAATAGAATTTTAAAATTTGCTCATAGAGGTGCCTTTTACCAAGGAGAAAATGCCTTAGTGCCCTTGCCCTTTGAATAATGAATCATACAGGCCTGTTACTAATGATGAAGTTTACACTGTACACGTACCAATATCAATCCTCCAGAGAAACATTTCTGTTTCTAAATACTGTCGTTGAGGAAGGTTATAGCTCTGAAGACCCAGATTTCATTGTTATTCAGTTTACCCTATTGCAATTAGTCTGACATGAACAAGCATAAAATCCCTGACAAAAAAAAACCTTTAACTGCTTTTTGTTATTTATTTTACTTTTACAAATGTGCCCACCTTATTTGATAAAATTTGAAAACTAGATGCTGGGAATTGGTTTACCCCTCTAAAAAAACAAAAACAATGATGTTCTTTCCCTGTAAGATATCTTATGATCTTGTCATCTCAAAATGTGGCACTCAAGGAGGTCCGCAGCAAAAAGAGCAAGGACCGGATGATTCTGGCAAAGTACAGATGCACCATGGAGGTAAGATCAAATTGGTACTGTACGGACAATTTACCAATTTCTCATGCAATCTATTTCAGGCCTTCTCACACATACGGTTCTACATCGCACCTTTGTGCTATAATTTCCACACTGTGGGTATTCACAGCTCAAAGGGAGAGCTGCATGAGCTCCATCAAAATAAAAAAAGAAAAAAAAAAAAAGAAAAAAGCAAGGAAAAGCCACATCAGGTATCTCTTGTAAAGATCGTGGCTTAGTTTAATAAAACTGGGCCCGATTTTACAGAGTCTGCGTAAGCACAAAAAGTAGCCAAGCACAAACAAAATTATGCTTACCAGAATAAGGTTACCGGCCAAAATTGCATGTCACATGTACAATCTGTGACTGGTATCCTGCTTATTTTTGCTTAGCAGAAAATTGTTGAGCGCTCTTTTCTGCTTATGCAGCTCTATGAAATTGGGCCCTGGTCAGAGCAGAAGTGTGCTTAGCACAAATTCTTGCTTGGACATAACACGTTTCCGTCCAAATTGGCAATATAAATTTCACTTTGCCTTACACCGATGTGTGATAAGCACTGTATACTCAGTGCTTTCGAGTCATGTGTAAAAAATTCCACAGGCAGCTCGGGTGGGATTCGAACCCACGACTCCCGCATGACTAGAGCAGATGTCTGCATGACTAAGACATGCCGATGCAAATATTGACATCTATCAAATTGGCAATGTTGTGGTCGGTGCCTCAAACTTTTGTCAAGCAACATTTTCTGCTTATTGACAGCCAATTATAAATTTTGGCTCATACCCCCAGGACCAAACCCCAAAATCTGCCGGGCGCAGAAAAAAAATGAGGAGGCTACCTGCTAAAGAAAGGCATGTTATGTACACTCTGTCAGACTGGTTCCCTGACTATTCATCCTTATTGGAAGGGAGTGGGGAAAGGGGCTGGATAAGGTTCCATCAAGGATATGACCCAAATAGGATAGCATAGGCGGTGACAACCTCATGAATATTAAAATCCCACAACACAACTCAAACTGCCAATTTTCACAGTTCATCTACCATTCTCGACTCCCCCCGCATAATTGACTGGCTAATTTGCTTAAAATAGCCCACCTGTCTGGAAGACGAGCTCCCGTCCGCCAGCGCCCGCCGCCTCCAAATTAATGAAGACTTTAATGTTCTTCCTCCAGGGATGCTGGGTGATGAAAGCGTGGCTCGCTGGGAGGACATTCTCCTCCGCTCCGTTGAAGAGGAAGATGATGTCGTGTTTTAAGGGCCGAGCAGAGGTGGCCAGATTCTGCAGGATCTCCAGCATAATGCCGCAGCTCGTTGCGTCATCACTTGCACCTGGAGGGGACGACGACAGGGAAAAGAATTCATAATAATGATGGCTGTCGGGGCATCACAATTTCAGGATAATTCTACTTAATGAAATTACAAGCTGAAGACTTTAAGGATCTTGTTGGATATTTGTACATGTCTGTTCCACAACATGTACATTGTATGATATAGATCAGTTTATGTTGTTGGTCCCCATTTATGGTTGGATAGGGTTTTGGTTTAGTTTGACATTGCTCACATTTTTCAAGCAGCATTTCCAATTTTTAAAACACTAGTAATCTCTACATCGTCGGCTCAGAACTATAAGGTCGTTAACTTCCGTAATCGACAAAAGGTTGTTAACATTTCCAAACTAAAAAACAGTAAATAAGATTTAAAAATTAAAAACTAATGGTTTGTCTATCCAAAAAGTAGTTTAGAATAACAGGTTAAACTACTTTTTGGATAGACAAACATTAGTTTTTGATTTTTAAATCTTATTTACTGTTTTTCAGTTTGGAAATGTTAACGACCTTTTGTCGATCACGGAAGCTAACGACCTTATAGTTCTGAGCCGACGACATGTAATTTAAAAGATAATAATAATACTGTGTTAGATCAGCTAGATCAAGGCATTGTACAATCAAATGAAGTAAGTAGTCTTTTCTTTGAACTTTACCTCAGTTCAAGTCAATCCACTAGATCTAGGAACAATATTAATGTCCCTTTCACTCGCACTTCTTATTCTATGAACACAATTCGCTTCTTTGGTCCTCATGCCCTGTCGAGTTGGCCAGTATGCCATTCAGAAAAGTTGCACTGTCCCTACCAACTTGGCCAGCATGCCCTTGTACAATTTCTCTGATTTGGCCAGCAAAGGCCTAACCCCAATTTTCTGAAGATCGAGGCCTGTGGTCCTCGTGTGTGGAATGCCGTAGGTGAGAATATTACATGTAGATCTCAGTGGTTTGTGGGTCTATTCAAATCGTCGTACAAACGAGGTCTTATTTCCCAGTATCTACCTTAGCTTCCCTCTTCCTAGTAACTGTTTTCATATTTTCGTCTTTCCATTCCATCACTGTTAAGTTTTCTCATCTTGTTACATTCGATCACTGCCACCTTTTCGTACTTAAATTTATTTTGCCTATGTTAAACATTACTTGCTACATTTCATTTTCTTAGACTCGTCTTAACATAATATGTCCGTTGTCATGTCGCTGTCTGTCTGTTTGTCCTTTGTTTTTTTGTATGTCGGTTGTCGGCTGTTTTCTACAAGCTTCTGCTTATCTAAACAGCCCCATACTTTATATTCTTTTTGGTGTTTTGCTGCTTTGACATTCATTATATTTTGGTTCACTCATTATTTTCCTGTAAACTGTGCAGTTACACTCATAAAAGTATGGAAATAAATGTGTATTTGAATTGAATTGAATTGCAGTATTAATTATAAAGCTCTAAACAAATCTAACTAGCTCCGTCTTGAGTTGTTTCTTGAAGACATTTTAGAGAGGATGATCGGCAAAGTTGGAAGGGGGGGGGGGTTGTTCCAACGTCTTGGAGCAACGTGGCCTGCTGATTTTTTGTTGAATTTGGATTGCAAAGTGTTGTGCCGTCTTTGAGTTTGCATAGTCGGCTGTCATGTTGCTAAACTGAAGGCTTCGGAGGTTAGCATAAGACAGGGTTCAACAATTTCCAACTGAGTAGGAGAACTTTCAATTTGATGCGGGGGTTCACTGGGAGCCAGTCTAGTGCATGGATGATGGATGGTACATGTTCAAGCAGTATTTAGTCCGGTACTTTAATTTTTGCCTTGGGTTTGACATTTGTGCCCCCTTTAACATTTTGAAACTGGCCGAGAGTGTTTAAAAACCAGTCAGCAATTAAACTTACATGGGCCCTGATTTACGCAAAGCGCAATATCACTACATACCGGTACTCAATATAACGTCCATTAGTACGCGCGTGTGCGTACGCCCAACCGTTCAGTGTCGCATGCAATTTGACCTTTCACGAAATGGGACCTGAGGACATGACAGGAATTGAAAAACAAATAATAAAAAAAAACAGAAAAGTTTAACAGATTTTCCTCTATTACCCTTTTTAACAAAAAGGGTATTTATGAATGGAAATAAAAGAGTAGTGCCTTAGTCTTAAACAGCCATTTAAAACCTTGCAGGGTCGTGGCCGTGTGCAGTGCGGTCCTCTATCAAACGGCCACGACCCTGCCAGTTTTAAACGGCGTTTAAGACCTTGGAAACCACTCTTTTATTCCCTTATTTAAAACAATTTAGCTGACATTCTGAACAGTAAAGGGTCGGTAAAGGAACGAAATCCCCTCTTCAAATCAGCAGTGAAAAAGATGCAAACAATTCTTGTATTCAAAAACAGATGGTTTACCTTTTGAGAAGTATTCCCTGGTAGGCCTATATGTAGGCTCCAATTATGATCTTTTTGCTTTTAAATATAAAAAAAAAACTATACAAATTTTGCCAGCGTGGCTCGAGGAACTTTCAAACTGTATGAATTGGGGATTGAAAATGCCTACAGTCTACATATTGTACATGTACAATTCAATGAGTAAAAAATATGTTAGCTCAAATCAGTCTTGATAAGAGCATAATTTCTGACCGTACGCGCTAATCCTCCAATCAGATTGCTCAATGGGAGCGTGGTAATAAAGTCAACCATATCATCCTCCCGGTAGCCTATATCATACTCTCCATATTTTTAGTATCACGTGTCACGCTCCATATACGGAGACTGCAAAATAACATTCTAAACTTTGCGTGTTGAACGTGCTGCTCGTTAGGAAATAACGCTTATAAATTGTATTTCTTCCAGTTGGCTGGAAGATAAATAAGCAACTTGGCCTACGGCCTCGTGGGATATGGGAAACAGATATTTTTCCATATTCCACTCGCATATGTGTGATACCTAATGATACTATTCTGAAAAAACAAAAAAACAAAACAAATAATGTACTTGATTGCAAGTGTACTTGGCCTGAGAGATGAAAAAAACGAATTCATCAGCCTCAGAAGCGTTCACCCTAATGCTATTTAGTTATAATTACTTTACTAATTAAAGGCATGGCTGAGTTGTCTGAAAGAAATGTACTTCACATAATTAGATTCATTTATCCCCAAAAGCTCTTCAAGTTTGGGCTCATTATGTTGTGATTAAGAGCTGGAGGGGTGAATAATTCAATGACATGATTCTAATGGTTGGTGCGCCTGGGGTTCCCATATGGATGAGTCATCCAAGTCCCCCGAGACAATGAGCCCCTCCAATCTACCACCCTGTATTGCATCGATGTTGGAGATTAGAACGCCAGGACTGCCCTAAGTCTATGGTCTACCCACAGTCTAACCCTTGCTCTGTGGTCTATTATTAAACAGTGCTAGTCTGAGGGGCAGTCTAATCCATAAGGTGAACCTTTTTTTTGTATTGCCAAAGAATTACACAAAGAACACCCAGAGACGCAGGCTACCGCTACACGTGCTTCTCAAGTTTCACAATCCCTTTGTTAGAAGAAATTTTTAGGACAATTCTAGAATCTTGAGAATTTCACAGAGTGAAATAGCTTCTAAAACCTCTGAAGATTAATTAAATTATGAAGGGGGGGGGGGGTCCTATTGGTTTAATGTCTTTTGCCTTCCTCTATGTGCCCCACGCATGTGTACACCATATGAACCTGTGACTTCTTATTCATACAAAAAAAACCACAGCATGGTCTCCCTACAGTTCGATGGAGTAAAACATATTTTCTTAATTGCACCATACAATTTTTTTTGTTTTGTCAACTTTTGTTACCAAGAAAACTGTCGCATGCATCGCATAACTTGTTCAGTTTGTTATTTGTACAATTCTTGATTTTATGTGGTAAATAATGACACAAAATATAAAAACAAATACTCAAATGACCACTGCTCTTGCCTGCCAGGAATTGACCTGGAATGTAAAATGGACAACGTCACTCTTTTTGTACACAAGGTGACATGGTCTACATGCTGTATTTATATGTATGTTGCCTCATCACAGAGGAAAGGAAAACCCTAACGCCATAGTGTCTTTGGTTAGAGACCGGCCAGAATCCTCTGAAATAAACCCCTCTCCAATTCAACATCCAACTATCTGTCAACAAATCAACATCCAAATATTTGGACTTCAATAAGATTGGTACATGTGGGTATAATGCTGCCCTACACTTAAAAGCCCCAGCTCAACATTGGTATGAAGAAAAACATAAATCTTCACAGATTTACATCTTACATGGCATGAAGATAATGATGGTAGAAAACATTCCATGAAAAATTTCTGCCTGAAGTGTTATCGTCATTAAATAATAAATGAAATAAGATCCAAAATTAGTTTTCGTACAAACATGCAGAATGCATTTTTACAGTTTTCTCGCAAAGGAAACAACGAAATGAGCTGACATTTTCACAGGTTTTTTTTTTTTATGACAAACATCTTGATTTGTGCAAAGAATGGATGCACTTACAGTCAGTTTACCAATGTTGAGCTGGGGCTTTAAAACACTCCAACAAAGTAAGATAAATTACTGACAAGGCTGGAGGGAAGGATTTGGGAGAGTTAGGGGTGGGAAAAACAGTAGCTGTTACAGTCCTCAGTAAGTAGTTTTCAAAAGGAGATGCACATGTAAGCATCAGAACAAACACGAGAGTGGGATATTCCTGATGCTATACTCCCAATAGGTGACAAAAAATCCATATCTTCTCTTTGTGTGCAACACTGGGCTGTTAAATCCCTTCGTGGCACTTAATTGATCTTTCACTATTCGCTTTAAAATAATCTCTAAACATGATTCAATGCTCTCACCATCTTCATGGTTGGAGTAATTCAAATTTCTGATGTCACATTGTACAATGTATTCCTTTGTGCTAATGTCAAGCGATGTTCTTTGATACCATCAATTTTCATGTTTTGGACTTCACACTTAGTACGTTGTATATTCAGTTTGTGGTCACACTATATATATTTACTTTGCTGGGTAGATTGTTCTTCTGAGAACTTGTCCTGCTATTTATTTATTTCTGCAAATGTAGTAGTCCCGGCCGATTTCCTACCGTACCTCCGTAGGCAGAACTTAAAACCAGTTGGCGTCAGCTGACATCTGCGAAAATATTTTTCGAGCAAGCAAACGTGCAACACTAAAACAAGCCATTGTGTAAAATCGGAATACCGGAACAAAGGTTTCCCCGATATTCTACTTCTCAGCTGGCACAGAGCATGCACACGCCAGCTGAGAATGCTTTGTTTCACACACACACAAACAGGACAGATCGCGTTTATTATTTTGTCAATTTTTGGCTATTTGTCCTTATTGTTCAAAGAAGAGGATTACCAGACATTGAGAGGCTTCTGACATGTGCATTTATTGTTTTTGCGGCTCAACGGAGGTACATGTGTCCAGGTGAGCCGGGGATCCAGATTTAGTACCAAGTGTAGGCCGTGGCACACGGCCGAGGTTTTGCAATTCACGGTGCTGATTTTCATGTTTTCTCGATAAAGAGAAAACAAAAATGACATTGCAATAAAGAGAATCTTTGTTCTCTTGCCTTTGTCAAGTCAACTTTTCTTTGTGCCAGCGGCTCTCTCAAAAAAATTGATTCTGGCAATTCCGAGAAAATAACCCCGTCAGGCTGGACAGGAAAAAATTGAAAAATCCCGGCAGCAACTTGTTAATAACCTAATAAGCAGGACAGTTCTTCTCAGAACTAGGTAGTTCTCTGTAGAACTTTCTCCGTACGTAGTAAAATCAGTATGGCAGGACAAGTTCTTACAAGAACAATCTATTCAACAAAGTAGTATACACATGGTGATACTCCAAACCGAACGTACATTGATACCTCACCATGCCATGCCTCAAAATCCATGTTTATTATTTATTGTGAGGGAACAATAGAGATCCCCTGGTTAAAGAATGTGACACAGTTTACATGAGTGCACCAGGCCACTTCCTGCTTTTTACTGAACTGTGTATGTCCTATATATTTTGGTACATGTACATGTGCCTGTTCAAAAATATATTCTATTAAGTTTGCACTTTACACTCTTGTCTTCTTCCTCCATATTACAAACAGAATAAGGAGGTTTTTAAAGGTACATGTTTGGAAGAGTAAAATTGCTTCCATCCTAGAGCTAGTTTTCAGGAAACACACCAGGAATTGATACAATAAATCTGTGCAAAAGAAAATGCCATTAAAATTACCGTAACCCTATAGTCCTGTTTTAGTGTGTGTGTGTGTGTGGGGGGGGGGGGGACACAAGTGTTTTGTCAAGGATTTTGTGCATATTGTTCACAATGTACAAGTTTCAGTTTTTTAATTTTTTGTTGCTGATTTTTTTAATGCAATTCGCCCATCACAAGGCCCAAAGGCCACTCCAGGTGTGGGTTACTTTTTGAAGGGATAGAAACCTGCCACAATGCGCAGAAACAAGACATGGCGAGATATAAACGCAAGTCTCTTCACAGCACAGCTTCCATGGCTTACTCCTAGAACTATGAGGTTCGTTCCGCTATCGTCTCCACGAACTTTTTGCGGAACGAACCTCATAGTTCTAGGAGTAAGCACAGCTAAGAACAGGGAAGGGCAAATGAATCCGTTACGAGACAAACATAAACTACCTCTTCCCCTATTTGAAAGCAAACATAGTTAAGTGTCATGACCGGGATTCGAACCCACATCCTGATGACTCAGCCACCAGAACTTGAGTCCCATGCACTAACCGCTCGGCCACCACACGCTACAAAGTTGCAAATTTCAGTTGTGGCAATCAAAATAGGAGCCAACTGCATCCAGGCTGAAGAACAATGATTTAGTTTTGACCTGCATAATGATTACACTGTTTACTCAGTGATCAATGATAGTGAATAGGATTAATGAAATATTAAATTAAGTATTGCAACAAACTGCAATCTTTTGAGGATATGACTATGAGGAACAAGGGATATTTCCTCCTTTTGTAAAGTGCAGGCCTGTATGCATGGTATGCTTTGTTCTTGAAAGGGCAAGGGCACCAAGGCATTCCTCTATGAGGAAATTGTAAATTTCTATTAGAACATTTGAAGGGCATCAAGGCAATGACCAGGAGCAACGGAGGCAAATGCCTCCGTTGCCACCGTGAAGTATCAGGTCTTAAAATATAAGACTTGCAATGTAGATCTCTGCCTGACAATATCTGATCCTTGGGGACTTTTTTTTTATTAAATAATAATATAAAATGGCTGATCAACAAGCTCATAATAAAATTGTAGAATCCGAACTCCCCATGAATGACTTGAAGTCTATTTGAACTGCTAAGGATAATTGACAACGGCAAGACAAGAGACTGATTGCATTTTACCAGCGAGTGGCTGTAAGTCAACAGAGTGTACATTAATCCTTCCAATCACTTGTCATGCCATTGGCCTTTTTGAGGACACTATATGAGCGCACTGTTTGGTTTGGGTGTACGTACAAACAGATTTACTTCAAACCAAGTAGTGTCCCAAAAATATATATCTCATAAAAATGGCTACTGAAATCCTGCACGCCTGCCTACAGAACCTAAACTAAATCTAGTTTGTGGTAACACCACAGCCTGAATTTTTATAGTATTTTTCCACAAACACGTGCAATTTCAAAACAACAACGCATTGTTCACACTTTCACAACACATAAAGCTACACAGGAAGGGCTAGCTACATGTAGTGGACACATCCATAAAACTGCGGTTTACACTAGCATGTACTTGAACGTAGTACCAGCAAAAGTGGTTTATTGACATAGTACATTTAAACAGTCATAGTCTAGATTTCTCTTCAACAGATTCGGTTGTAGGCCTAATCTCCACGCAGGTTTTGACGTTTCTCATGGGGGAGGGAGGTACACCATCACGCAGTTAGTTCTGTTAGCATCTGCTCTAAAGATGCTGTTATGATGAAACCCTCACTTGTCAGTCCATCTCGGCCCAATTTCATAGAGCTGTTAAAGCACAAAAAGTAGCTAAGCACAAGGAAATTGTGCTTACCAGAATAAGGTTACCAGCCAAAACACCATGTCGCATGTACAATCTGTGACTGGTATCCTGCTCATTTCTGCTTAGCAGAAAAGATTTAAGCAATATTCCCTGCTTAAGCAGCTCTATGAAATTGGGCCATGCAGGTCTGATACTTCACTGAGGCAACAGAGGCATTTGCCTCCATTCCCCCCTGGCCATTTCCTTGGTGCCCCTTGAAATGTTCCAGTGCAACTTATTGCATTTCCCTCATTGAAGCGCCCTTTACTAACCATGCTGAAGAAAAACTGCCTTGCCCTTACATGTATATTCTGAATCAAGCCATATCCCCCACCCACCCTCCCCCTCCCCCTCCAAATATCACCTTTCTGCAACCTTTCACACCTTGTTAAACACTCTGTGAAATTGATTGTAGGCAACAACTTGGATGTCCTGTCCCCAAATGAGGTTTATAGAATTACAGCCTGAACAAAATTGACAAGGTAGAAATCTGGCCCCACTGGGTCCAATGTAAACCGAAAGCAGACCAGAGACTAGAGTTTATTTTTGAGTGGCCCTCACATTTACATAATAGATGTATCATGGACCAAGAATATTTTATTTTACACACTACTACCACAATATCAGAGACACTGGAGCTAAACCCACCCAGGTCTCTATTCACAGACTCCATTTACAACTAGACCAAATGAGCTTATATACCCATAGAGCTACTAGCTCTATGATATACCTAAAACGTTAACTCAACGCTAGTTGGGAACAGTGCACTTGCAGTGGTTAAATTACTATTGTTAAATACATAAAAGACCTGTTGTTGCCAGCTAGTGAAAAGGTATAACAAATACAAACAGATCTCAGAGAAGTATTTACAATATTTACTGCCTGTAAAAAGGAAACAAATTAAGACTGATCCTTTTGAATGAGATATTTTATAAAATGGAGATTAAAACATGTGATTTTGTTTCACGAAAACGTCAAGGCCGACACAGTATTCTGAAGAAAAAAAAGTAGTCAAAAGATTTTCCCTTAACTGTTTTTTTCTGGCCTGGAATTACACTGAGGCTACAGGAGCCTCAGTGTTGCCCCTGTCTTGGCTCAGGTGCCCTGGAAGACTTTCAGAAAGGTTTTCCCAATGAACTGGGAAGTGACCTCTGCAAAAAAGGAAACTGGCCTTGCCCCTTTTAAAGATTGAATTAATGTTGGTGTGCACACAACGCACTGATCATTTTGGGGTAAAAAGTTTGGTAGCAGTACCAGAATGTTTAACCAATAAAGCAAGAATTGCCCTT
This sequence comes from Marthasterias glacialis, assembly GCA_911728455.2. Lineage (NCBI taxonomy): Eukaryota > Metazoa > Echinodermata > Asteroidea > Forcipulatida > Asteriidae > Marthasterias > Marthasterias glacialis. The sequence goes on from OU452225.1 coordinate 19,272,230, forward strand.
GTCTTGGCCAAAGACGTTAATGCTAATTTTTTGCTGCATCGGGATCTTATCACCAGACCGCCACGCTCACATCGTTCCAGACTGCCCTGCGCGGGAATTCACATCGTCCCTTTTGCAAATCAAACAATAGAGGGCGCTTTTCTGAATAACCTGATGTTTCAACAAACCGCTATCACTGGACTAAGAAACAACTTACAAATCGATTGCTGAAGATACACCCTCTATTGGCGAAATGTCGCGGCGCCATACGTACAAATAAATGTCACGCCGCCTTGTGTATTTAGCATACAACTAAAATTGTAAGAGCGTCTTGACCAAGACTAGGAATGCCGTGCCCTATGGTTTTATTTTTCAAAAACAATTAATGTCAATAATTTCGGTTACCTAAATGACAGACACTTGACTGTGTGGAGATGCCCAGGCAAAATACTTGCATAATTTACACATTGACAAGAAATAAGTAAATAATTTTCTTTATTGACTGATGGATCCCAAACTCTGATGAGTTTATTAATTTTTCTACACCACTGTGTATAACCCCATAAAAACTGTATCAAATAAAAAAAACATGCAGTTTTCTTATAAAGTTCAGCCATTCATGACGACTCTTGTGAGCAGTTGCACAGGGGTTGACAAAATATCCCTGTGAGTCAACATAAAATGTTGTGTCCCGCATTCTACTGCGTCCCGCATTTTCATTTGTAAAATTTCATAGCAAAGCATAGGCTATAATGCTGAAAGAAAAGTGGTAACTTTCGAACTCTGAGAAGTTGGATGCTGAAGCGAAAAACCGCAGACAAGCAAATCATTTGCAAAAGTTGCTACGAATCGTACCAATCTACATGTAACCAGCATTGTACCACTATTCAAACAGGAAATAGACAAAGTATCCATGACGAATTATGTATGGTTTAATTTACAGGATTGTAAATAAAAAGAAATTCAATCTGAAAGCCCAATAATTAAAAGTTCATACAAACTGAGTGCAATCCTCCAGAGAAACATTTGTTTATAAAACACTGTCAAAGTCGAGGAAATACAACTATTGTATTTGATGACCCCATAAATCACCATTGCTTCCAACTGCTGCAATCAGAATAAGCCAGATGTGTACAAAAACCCTGACAAAATTGTTTTCACTTAAACGTGACCATCTAATTAATTGGACGAAATTTTCACCAACTGGTTGGATTATGGAGGTAGAAATAATCCATGGTTGAATTGTGAGTTTAATTAACACCACAGGGTGAGAATGAAGAACCTTCCGAAAAACAGTGACTCACCAATACCCCTTCAATTTTAGAATCCAATGGGGAATGAAGGATGCAACTACATGTATGACGAGCGCTGTGATTTTACAACACAAGAAACAGAACTTACATGTAAAGGGGCTGTGTCGTCTTGATTATAGCAGGCCTGTGGCTGCGCATGGAAAGATGAACTCATGCGCTTGTGGTCAAATCACAAAGGGTGCAGTCTTTGTCAAAATGTGATGTGACTGCCAGGGCACATGCGCCTATAGTAACTGGGTTATTCCATGTACGACTCTATAATCAAGACAACACAGCCCCTTTAATTCTTCTGTGAAAGGGCAAGGTCTTTTATGCCACAAGGAATGACCTTGGAAATGAATGATGGAAAGTGGAGACCCTGGTCTTAGTGTGATTACAGAGCTAGGGTTACAATACAAAATGTACATTAAAATGATCAATTGTATTGCATAGGTCACATCAACCTAGCCTCACTACCTATGTCAGGTAAGTCTGTTCCTTGATGACTTTGCCAGTAGTTGCCCACATCATTAAGGATCCGACTAGACATTGGGGAATACTGTTTTTACTAATGTAGCACTGTACCAGTACTAATTAATAACCAAGGGCTTATGGTGTCATACACTGAGCGGCTATTTGTTTTTGACAGGCAATGCTGATTTAAGGATTCTGAATGATGTTAGGAATTTATCTTTTTCAATTTTGTTAAGTTGCGGATTGAATTTTCTGGGAGTGGAACTGTCAAGTGCTCACTGAGAATAAAAAGAATACATCATAGCCTATTTTTAGTGAGATCTGGTTTAAAACAAGAGTTCTGGTTGCCAAAAACATGACGGGCAAAAAGGATTTACAGATAATTTACCTACATATTAATAGGGCTAATATTAACCTTTGAGGTTCGTGCAAGAACCTCATAGTCGTAGTTCTAGGAGTAGACAGGGTGTACATGTTCTTCCCCAAGCAAAAAAGCATATAAATGATATACTATTAAGAACTTTCTTCAATAAAATAGTTGTTTAAGTATCGTTCACCGCACCGGAGGATTTTGATCACTGAACAACTAAAAACTAACATCTACATTGTAGCTGTATTCATTGCCAAATTTCAGCATAAAAGATATTTCGATGAAGCAATATTATTATTAAATGTCATGACTGTACCGTAAATATCATTCGATTTCAAGATTTTATTAAATATAAATGAAATGGAGGTTTGGTCTTTGGAGAACAAGAAAATAAAAAATTTAAAAAAGGGTATAAAAGAAAACAAAATAACACAATTTTCTCACAAACTAACAGAAACTTAGCAGTTAAAAAGGTTTCTTCTTACCCGGGCTTCCTTCCACGGTGTCAAAATGTCCGTTGATCAGCAGGCTGTGGTCGTGGGCACCCTCGCCTTGTCTCACCACATCTTTCCCCGGACTCAATCGAGCTACAATATTTGTGATTTTCTTATAATACGGCGTGAAACCTCCCCAAATATCCATCGTAAATGAACCTTCCGGGTAGGAAATATCCACTTCTATCTCATGTACACCAGGCACGGCCATTTCCTTTATCTTTTCGAGTGATTTCAGGATGTATTCCACGCAGTGAACTTCGTTAGCTCGCGACCCCGAAGGCCGGGGTCCGAGGCTGGTGATCGCAGCGACGTGCGCCCGAGCCCGCTCCTCCAAAAACTCCCCCGAGCCTCCATGCTCAGCCACGGTCTTCGGTAGCGGAAGCCGGTGGTAACTCCACAGTGCAACGAGCAGAAGTAACCCCATGTACACCATAATGTAGCCGAAAATGCTCTCCGAAATGTAGCGAGAGGGGATCTTTTTATCCTTTGCGCCATTTTGGTAGACATTTTGGGTTGCATTTAGGAGGTTTTCACCCCCGAAATTGCGTTGCCGAACGTCTCTTCCTTCTTCTTTCCCCATCGTTTTTCAAGTGCGTGGACAATGATAGAAAACACACTGCCCAATTGACATGCCGTAAACACGTGACAGAAGGCCAGCTGATCATCAAGCTTAGAGCTACTTTATCTTCATCTAACCGACGACCGTTGTATGAGTCAAAAAAGTAAATGGTATGACCAATTACACATTTCGCCCCATGTTTTTGTAAAAGCAGAAATTATTATTATTACGTTTTATTGGGTCATTTCATTTGTTTTATTCAGCAAAAAAAAAAAAAAAAAAACCCAAAACATTAATATAAATATCAGAAGTGCAAGTAGAACTGAAAACATTTCAAACATTCAATCTCCCATCATCTGTCCGTTTATTTAGAATGTTTTCGTTTTTTTAACATTTTTTTTTACTATGAAGACAAGAATATAATTTCAAGTTCATGCATAATGTCGCAACTAGACGATGTCATTTGCCTTACGGACTTGATTGGACATCCTTCTTTCTATGCCTGAGAACTCATCTATGGGGATATTAAATTAACTCTCATCCTTCCCCACCTGACCTGTGCCCAGTTTCATGAGGCTGTTAGGCAGAAAATATTCTTTTATATTATGGCTACAGTAGGCACGGTGCCAGTGGCACTTAATTTGGATATTTTGGCTGGTGTCCTGTTTCTGCTTAGCACGATTTGTACATAGCAGCAAATTGTTGAGGTCATCATTTTCAAGGCCCACTTGCTGTAGAGCAGCCTAGAATAAATGTTTGGTTTAGACGAGCGTGTAGACCTCAATTCATATCCTGGTGCATCCATTTTGTTTACTCCACCCATTCAAATTAATGTAACTAAACTGAGGCTGGGAGGTCAAAATAGTCAGATCCCTTTTTTAGTTTATGCTCATTACTGCTTTTAGTCCCCCAACGAACCTGATATACATGGATGAGGCATAAAAAGTTTCTGTGAACACCAGGAACAACCTAAAAAGTAGAGAGGTGGGGTGGGGAACAACATTTAGGGTTTTATCATGGAACAGTGTCCTCTTGTTTTTATTTCCCCAAACAATTCAACAACTGAGGCTGGGAGGTGAATAAGTCTGGCCTCTTTTTGGTTTCTTTACACTTCAACATTTATATTCTGACTCTGGTCTGGGAACGTGACTGAGAAGGTAGCACCATGACAATGTCCATCATAGAAACTCTATGTACAATTACACCAAAACAACAGACAGTAAATAAAAACAAAAAAAACAATATGATTTAACAAATATTTTGTCAAGATTAATTTATTAAATGCATTCAATAATTCTGGTATGGTCTTCATGGACGGAAGTTGCAAAGCATTTTTTTTTTTTAGATACAATATTTATTTTTATCACCCATTTTTTATGCCATTTTTATGCAGGGTACAAAGCACACACAATTTATACATTTTTTTAATAAGAATATTTTGAGTATTTTAGCATTTAATTTATATCCAAACCAGCACGCAAATGCTTATGCCATCAAAAAGTTAACCAGTAGATACAAAATACTGCGGTGTTTGACACAATAGTATAAAAATATATATTCGTAAAAACATGACAAATTCAGCCAACTTAAAAAAGCACAGTATAACTTTTAAACAAGCAGAGTATGCAAAACAAAGCTAAAGTGAAAATACTTTTTTGGTCAGACAAACAAAGAATACCAATTACAATATCAACAATAAGTTACACATAAAGGAGACACAACGATGAACTTTGATTTAGAAATTTAATCTAATATTAGAGGTATCTTTTAAAAAAGTTTCTCAAAACACTAATAAATATCATGCCTCCTCCCATAAAGTTAGACAACAGAGGTGAAAATGATGAGGACTTACAAAGTCACAGTTAAACATAAACAAATACTGGATGTTCGATTTGAAAACAAAAATCTCAGTGCTTCAGGGAGAATCTATGCTCTCTTGGCTTTGTCAAGTCGAGGTTTCTTTGTGCCAGCGTTACTCTCAAAGAAAAATGATTCTGGCGATTCCGAGAAAATAATCCCGTCAGGCTGGACAGGAAAAAAAAGGAAGATTCCCGGCGGCAACTGGTTTAAAATAATAATAATACCGGAGTCTTATAGAGCGCACGTATCTACCAGCAATTAGGTGGTACTCAAGGCGCTTATTATTGTCATTTTTTACGACAAGTTTTTGAATTATGAAACCTATTTATGTAGCACCTTATAAGGGTTTACAAGGTGCTGCGGTACATTCAGCAGCCACTGCCTGAAACACCGGGGCGATAACTGTCACTGGGTTCTTTAACGTGTTAATTAGTGACAGCTACCACTCCAAGTTCTTTCAGCCTCATTTTGTGTGAATAAATCATGAACGCTGAAGACAAATTTGACATTGGAGACTTTTGATTGTGGATACCGTTTTGCCAAGTCTAAATATCAACAGCAGAGTCTGCCAGCGACCTTGGTCCATGTGTCGACATTCCAGAGGGCCTGTCTGCAACTCTCGATACGAGGTACGACATCGCGTCACCGATGCGTGCCACTGCGTCTATCATATCTGTCGGGTTGTCATGGCGGCCTGGGATTGCAAAACAGAACAAAGAATTACTGTAAAGAATGATACAAAATAGGGATTTAAACTTTGCTCCAAGTGGCAGACAATTCAGTAAACAGCACCTGTATGGAGAAATATAAACTCTGTACATTTTAACCACTTGGTGGTGGATGTCGTGTATACGTAAACGGGGCACATTTAATACACGTAATTGTGTAAAATTGGAACACCCGAACAAAGGTGGCTTCGCTTCCTTCACACAAAGAGGAAACATGGTCTTAAATATTTTTACCGAGTTTTGGGCAACTATGTAATCCCCGATTTCCAGATCTTTGTCCCTTTGTTCCAAGAAGAGGATTACAAGCCATTATTGAGAGGCTTCCACCATTGTTCATTCATTGTATTTTGGCTCAACGGAGGTAAGTCAGAGTGAACTGGAGATCGAGCCTTGGTTCCAGGTTTGTTACCAATCCTATGCTGTACCTCACGGCCAAGGTCTTGCAATTCTTGATACACGTATTTGACATTTTATTGATAGAAAAAACGAAAATCACAGCGCTATAAAGAGAATCTTTGTTCTCTTGGCTTTGTCAAGTCAAGGTTTCTTTGTGCTGGCGGTGCTCTCCAAGAAAAATGATTCCGGCAATTTCAAGAAAATAATTCTGTCAGGAAGATTAGTGGATTTACCAATTGCAGTCTGCTGGCTTCTAGCATCCAAATCTCCCATTTTGTCTTGTCAAACACAATATGAATAAAGCATTTAACTAAGAAGTAACTTTTTGTGCAAAACAAGTCAACTAAAATGTGGATTGGTTGAAAATTATTATGTCAAAATTTTCCTTGATACTGTTCGGAGAAGAACTTCTTGATCAGAATGACTTACCGTGTGATCTTCTGGTGCGCATGAAAGTAGGAGCCGCTGTGTACGAGGGAGGAGGGGGCATCTCTGGTGAGGCTGGTGTATCTGCAGAAATACAGAACGAGACATGAATGTAGCTACCAATAGGGGTGCAATTTTTCTCAGTCAACAATTTGAGCCTTGTCAGTTGGCAAATGAAGCTTCAAATCAAGTGGAACAAGGGTATCCAAAATTTTGCCGACTTAAATAATCATTTTTCTTTTATACAAAGTAATTTCCAAAACAAATTGTTTGGTTTGATATTAATGAATAGCGGGGAATGATTGTAATCGCCAAGTTGGAAAACTTGCTTCCATACACTTTCAACCTCCCTCCCAAACCTTCCCATCAAAGGAAATGCCAGTCGGCAAGCTGACCTCCATACATCCATCCAAAAGTTTGGGTATGAAACGAAACCGCCGAGTTCAGATGCTTACAGATTCCTTTTCAATCAATTTCATCAAATCAAACTAAAGAATGTGAACAGCTTTATGTTAAGGCTCCTTCCAAACGAAACACTTGATTTTCAGATATTTAGAATATTTTTACAAGTGTTTATTGGTTACAGCCCCAGCTCAAAATTGGTAAACTGACTGTAAATGTTTCCATTCTTCGCACAAATCAAGATATCTGTAATAAAACCAATCTGTAAAAATGTCAGCTCATTCCGTTGTTTTGTTTGCGAGACAATGGTAAAAATGCATTCAGCATTTTTGTACGCATTCCTATAGGCAGAGTTTTCGTCTCAGTGAGACAAAAACTAATTTTGGATCTTATCTCATTTATTATATAAAAATGATAAGACTTCAGGCAGAAATATTTCAAGGAAAGTTTTCTACCATCATTATCTTTATACCATGTATAGGTACATGTAAATCTGTGAACATTTATGTTTTTCTTGTTACAAATGTTGCGCTGAGGCTTTAATCCCCCTGACTCTTGCCAATGTATAGAACAGTCACCCAACTTTCAAATTGCAAAATAAAAAGAAGATATGGCCAACCACCCTTACTTTTGTGCAGAGTTTTTTATGTTACAGTTATGAAAGAAGAAGAAGAGGATATCAGCTGATCAGCCGAAAAGTGGCATGCCTAATGATAGAAAAGGATTCCCACCCCGAGATTGTAAACTTTGTTTACCTTGTAGATTTGTTGGATATGCCTCATTCATTCTCTGCACAATATCATTCAATGCAGCCTCTTCTGGCGGATATACTCGAGAAGCAGAGAGGTTGGGAAACATCACCGTTGATTGGTCAACCAAATGGGCTGGGAGGAGCCTCCTGGCTGCAAAAGTTCCTGGAGTCATTGCTGATTGGTTGGAAGAATAGGGTGGGAGGGGGACGGTGCTGTCACTCAAACCTGGAGTCATGGTTAGATTGGTAGAGTGGGGTGGAAGTGACACTAGTGGGGTTACTGATTGCTCCAACGTGAAAGGTGGGCGGAGTGATCCACTGCCAGTCCTAGCAACAGAAGCTCCTGATTGGTTGGTTATTGGAGTGGGAAGGACGGATGAATCTACAAATTGACTGTCGGTCGTATCAACACTTGGCTGTGGTTGGGTAGCGGGCTGATAATGAGGTAATCTGGGCGGAGCTGTCTGATCAAGATGGTCACTGGCAGGCATGGCATGGTATGGTGGAGGTGGGGCATGGTTATTTAGCACAAACATGGATGCACTGGCTTGCGGGGGTGTGCGATTCTGAAATGATAAGACGGAAAGGTTGATAAAATGAAACGACTCAAAAACACTGACAAAACAGACGAACAAATGTACACTGTTCTGTTTCAGGTTCTCAAAACCTTGTTTCTTTTTCTCCAGTCTTAAACAGAAATCAGTACCTGTTTCTGGAGGAGAGCTTTGAGAGTGTTGAGCTGTAAGGTTAGCTGTCTATTTTGATCCTCCAAGACCTCATGCCTAGCTCTCATCATCTCCTCTTGCTCATCAGCCTCTGAGGTTCCGAGGGAATCATCCTCAAGATCATGCGCCTCATGTAAGGCACTCTCATTGGCTGATGTGATGCGTCGCCCGGCCATGTTCAACTCTTCCATGTCCATAAGGAGCTCTCTGCAGTACGAAAACACAATCTCTGAACTGAAGTTTCCAGGTGCAAAATATTTGGCCAATTTGTCAGAGTTCAAATGGCTTTGAATACACACTGATTATTGCAGGATGATAAATCAGTTAATGTTTAAATGAAGGGGTTTCTACACAAGATCAAAAGGAGCTACCAGAATGGGGAGTTTTTTTTTAACCCCACCACCACCCCATGTTCATTTCACACTGGATGTAATTTCATTGGGAAAATGAGCACTCGGTATGCTTAACCCTACTCCCAAGCAGGGATAGCTATTTCTCGGAAAATTGCTACCGGTATTTCCCAGGAGTTTGCCAGGATTTAACTGGAGCATCGTGGCTGAGTGTTCTAGTGCACTGTATTCAAGTTCTGTTGTTCACAGAATGTGGGTTCGAATCCCGGCCTGGCAGGTGACAATGCCACTTATCATGGAAGAGTAGGGGTTCACCCCAGTGTTTCTGGTTCATTGCAAGCACCCTTGTTTACAGGTTTCCTCAGGCTTTCGAGTTATAGTGGTTAAATTTGCTTTTGAGGCATCCTTCGTTTCATCAGTTAAAAATAATAATACAGGCCTCGATCTTAAGAAAAACGGGGGCAGCCCTTTGCTGGCCAAATCAGAGAAATTGTACAAGAGCTGGCCAAGTTGGTAGTGACAGTGCAATTTTTCTGAAGGGCATGCTGGCCAACTCGACAGGGCATGAGGCCAATGGCCTCGGTGGCCTTGGTTAAGATCAAGGCCTGATAATAATAATAATAATGATAATTCAAGTCTGACAAGTTAATTTCCTGGGAAATTCATCCAGTGTGAATTGGGGCTTCTCCAGCAGGCGCCGGCTGACGTATATCCACAAAAAAAATTTTCAGGCCAGAAAACAGGTGACGTTGAAACATGTCATTGTTAAAAATCAGAATACCGGAACAAAGGTCGTCTGGACATTCCACTGCCGAGGGTCCACAGAGCACGCACACACTGTCCAACTGTTCGTTTCACCCACACAAAGAGAAAGCATGGTCTTAAATATTTTGTAAATTGTTTGCTATTTTTTAGTTTCTGTGTAATCCCTGATTCCAGGCCATTGTCCCTTTGTTCCAAGAAGAGAATTATGAGACACCAAGAGGTTTCCACCATTGTTTATTCATTGTATTTTGGCTCATTGAAGGTAAGTCAGAGTGAACCGGGAATCCAGCTGTGGTTCCAGGTTTAGTACCAATCCTATGTGTGGCTAATGGCCGAGACTTTGCAATTCACGGTGCACGACTTTGACATTTTCTCGGTAGAGAAAACAAAAACCCCGGTGCCATGAAGAGAATCTTTGTTCTCTTGGCTTTGTCCAGTCAAGGTTTCTTTGCCAGCGGTACTCTCAAACAAAAATGATTCCGGCAATTCCAAGAAAAAAATCCCATCAAAAAATGAAAGAATCCTGGCGGCAACTGGTTAAGTAGAGCAATTTCTCAAGAAGGATCTGTCTCTACTTACTCATTCTCTCTCTCCAAGATGTCAATCAGATCCTCCAGCTCTCTTTGCTCCCTCGACCGCTCACGAGAGGTATCCTGCCCACGAGCCAAGGCACTCCCTGGATCGGGGATCATGCTCGATGGGTTACTCTCACTTATGAAGGATGGGGCAGCTTTGGTTGAGGGCGGTAGAGCTGGCTTCATTTCCTCAACGGCCGCTAACCTGCGGAAATGATAAACAGTAAATGGAAGTCAATTCTTGTTAAGTGTGCATTACTGAAATGTTCCGATGAAAAGAAAGCTACAATTTATATCAATATTATAAATGAATTGACGAATATTTGGATTTTGATGAACTTACTTTTTGGAGATGTGACCAAGCCGGACATGCATATCAATCTCTTTGTCTGAAGGATCACTGACGGGATAAAATTAAAAACCAAATCAAAGTCTTATTAAGCAGCAGGTGCAGATAGCCTCATAACACACTCTTAACCAGTAGGCGTCGCATGATGGGATAGCGCCAACACTTATCATCCATGTGTTCATTCATTTTTTGAGTGTGTGAGCGTAACTTCATTTGACCGTTAAACTGGCTGTAATCGCTCGCATTAGTATCAGGAAGAATGGAAGATACATTTATGACAATACATGTTTGAAATTTGGGCATTGAAAACTTCCAGGGAGCAAGTAAAACGCACAGTTTACTAGCCCTGTGGGCTACTTTACAAAAAGCTTCAAGACGCCCACTCGTCAACGCGTGACAAACATATTCGTGCCACAAAACATCACCTTTGACCGGCGCATGTGTTGTACGTAAACTATGTACGGGTACATGATCATTTTGTGCCACAGAAATAGTCCTCGGGTAATGGTGACGAGCGGGCATCTTTAAGGCCTGCTCCGCTACTATTTACTGGACTTATTAAAGGAAATAAATATTATTATTAATATTCTGAAAAGACCCACTTGGTTTTTCTTCAGATTCTGACTAGTGTGGATTAACGCCTATCACCTTTGTGAGAATTAACACTGACATTGATTTGATTGGAGACTTACCAGTATGTATAGGAATCAGTGTCGTTGTCATCGACAGGGAGGTGCTTCAGCTTGACTCGGCGGCCGTGTTTCTTGCTCATCTTGTTCCGTATTGTCTTAGCAAAGTCTCGGATGTCCTCTCTGGACGATGTCTGATAAAATGATGGAAACATATTCCTATAATCACACATTTGGTGAGAAGTCTTTCTCAGCAGAAATGGGTACCAGCCAAAGCATCATGTAATGTACATCAGTTGAGACTGGTTGCCTGCCAATTTCTGCTCGCAAGTATATTTGCTAAGCATTATTTCCCGCTTAATGGCTTTACAAAATCAGGTCCTGATGGTAAACCGTATTTTGGAAAATATCGGGAAGGAAAACCCCAAGTTGTTTTAGGCATCTAGGCATCTACATGTATGTCATTCACTCATACTCCAATTAGTTGAGTGGTGGCATCTGCCTCATCATGGTGCTGTGCCAACCTCGTCCCCGGGGTGTGTCGAGCAGTACGAGGTTGACCGCTCTCTCACCCTGGTATTTGAACATTTGCAAATTAGAATAATCTGGCTGCTTTTCGAAATTCACATCTTCGTCATAGTCTCGTTGCCCGGTACCAGATTTAACAGCCTGTTTAAAGTATTCTAATATTGTAAAGTCGTTGTCCAATCAGGGTCCAAGTAAGGAGTTTCCATCCCAGGGTTTACATAGTAAACCATAGGGACAAGGTTGGGTGCTATGCCATCTTATTCTGTCCTGTGCCAATGGGATACTTTTGAGATGTTGGTGGCAGCAGCAGGCTTTGATCTTAACCAAGGCCACCGAGGCCATTGGCCTCATGCCCTGTCGAGTTGGCCAGCCTGCCCTTCAGAAAAATTGCACTGTCACAACCAACTTGGCCCGCATGCCCTTGTACAATTTCTCTGATTTGGCCAGCAAAGGCCTGCCCTTATTCTTCTTTAGCTCGGGGCCTGCAGCAGACACAACGGGCCTTTTTGACAGTTCTGAGTGTGCACGCACATGCTCAGTATTGCGCACATAGTTCTGAGCATGCGTACTACTGGTGAGAACTGTGAACAAGGACCGTCCAAAAGTCTCCCAAATGAAACAATGCTTGCTTTTACGCAGTGTGTCCATCTGGGTAAAAGTCAACTGTCTCAGAGCAAACATCTTCAGCAATTTCAGTTGACTGTGTAACCTTAGGGCCATGTCACACGGGGCAATTTCTACTGGCAACTTGGAGGCAACCAACTGCACTGCATGCAAAAGAAACACTTTGGGAGCATAGGAGTTATTTTTCTAACAATGTCTTACAATCCTTAAGAAAATGAGGTGAACATTCAGATGTGAATGCCTTTTCTTCTTGGAGACTGCCTGGAACTAGGGTGCCAAGGTGTGACACGGCCCTTAGGCACCTTATAGGATCTCGTCTGGCATCAGTAGAAAGTCTCTGTTGACAGAAAGAGAAACCTAAAGAAGTTTGAAACCAAGGGACCCTCAAAAGTGACTTGCACTGTGACCCGTAGGCCTGAAGATACCTGTGTAGAGAAGATGCTGAAGAAATGTCAGTTTTAGATGTGGGAGGAAAACCCCAAATAGGGAAAACCGATGCAATCAGGTAGGGACTGAAAAACCCAATCCACATGCAAGACTCTGGTCTGAGGTGGGATTCGAACCGGGGTCCACAGAGGTGAAAGGCAGGGAAAGAAACCACTGACCCAACCTGAATGCCCTTTAAAAGAGGTCTGTGGGGTACGTTGAAGAAAAAGACTTTTCTCACCGCAATAATGTACTCTTGAGTTGGGTGTGTCAGTTTGTGTCTCTTGGTTGTCCTGGTAACGAAGAAGCAATCCTGGCACATGTCGTAGTTTAGACACTTTAGGCACTTGAAGCGAAGTCCGACGATTGGAAACATCTTGCAAATGTTGCACTTTGCTTCATGTCTCACTGAAAAAAAATAAAAAAATTACTTGTAACTGTATACAAATGAAGAATTTTCTTTGGATGAGCTGAATGGGCTAAAGAAATTGAGTTAGTTTTGGTCTCAGTTTTTTAACAACACTGTAAAACAGAAAATGTTTACCTGAAAAAAAAACGTGTAGGGAAACCTGTCACAAAATGTCTTGCAAAAACAATTTCTTCAATGTAATTTTGTTTTTACAAATTTTACTAAAATACACAGTTTTAATCTATCAAGCAATTGTGGAATTTAATAGGGTGCAACTTCAACTGTCATTGCTCACTTTGCTCTATCCTGAAAAAATAAAAATAAAATGGTTTTGAGATGTGTTTCAAAAGCACACGATGATGGAGTTTGCCAAATGTTTGTATGTAAGACTGCTCTGTGAATTCTGAACTTACTTGATTCAGCCAAGGACACGCGATGCAATGTCGGTAACCACACAATGGTCTGTGGTTCGGCCATCAACCAGCTCGTGTATCTGTCCTGGGAAACGGTCGTTCCAATGACCTTCACCGGAGAAATAAAATACATTTTGTCAACCCTACTACTCTTGATAACTTGCTTCCAACAGCAAGGAGTTGACCATTTGAAATCATTCAACTGCACAGTTTGTGTATTTTGGAACATCTGTTTACACCACATGGGCGTCTCAGATCTCTTGGTCATTGTTTTTACAAGCGGTACTGCATGTACATACATGCAAAGCTATGTTTGAATGTTGAGACCCATTCATATAGCATTTTGCAAGGGTTGACAAGTTGATGCGGCCAAATCTGCAAACAACCATGCCAGAAACACAAAGGGCAAACCCATTCTCTTCACGATAAGTGTGCTTGGTTCTTTATAGCGCATGACACTATACACTGGACTGGACCTAAGGGTTTACATCCCAGACGAAGCAATTTCTACTTTTACTTATACGTTGTAGTACTCGGCAACGTCTGTCATATATTGCCAAGGAAAAGCTAATGTGCATGCGCAGACCCATTCTCTTCACGATAAGTGTACTGGGTTCTTTATAGCGCATGACCCAACACACTGGGTTTATGTCCCAGACGAAGCAATTTCTACTCATACTTCTACGTTGTTCTCGGCAATGTCTATAAGTAGGTATATAATGCCAAGGAAAAGCTAACGCGCATGCGCAGCGTGGGCACCATTCCATACAAATATGGTCAAGTATCTTGCTCAAGGACACAAGTGCCATGACCGGGACTCGAACCCACACTCTGACAACACCAGAACTTGAGACAGGTGCACTAGACCGTTTGGCCGAGACACTCCACTGGTCAAAAAAGAATTGGATTCATTTCACCATTTCTAAAGGACATATTTGTTGGACAGGTGCTTGCAAATTCTCCAATTGTAGGCATTTTACCTCTCCTTCATAACCAAGGGGTCAGACGCCGGAAATTGTGTATCCACGAAAATGTTGTCTGAGCCAGCAAACAGGCGACGTTTAAACACACCATTGTGTAAAATCGGAATCAGAGCATGCACCCAGTATGCACTCACCGTGCAACGCTTTGTTTCACCCACACAAAGAGAACAGATGGTCTTGAATGTTTTGCCAATTTACACCCATTATGCATCAGTTATTGTGTAAGCCCTGATTCCAGACCTTTGAGGTATTGAGAGGCTTCCACCATTGTTTTTTCATTGTATTTCGGCTCAATGGAGGCAAGTTAGAGTGAACCAGGGATGCAGCCATGGTTCCGGATTTAGTACCAATCTTCGGCCATAGCTCACGGCCAAGGTTTTGCAATTCACGGTGCATGTATTTGAGATTTTCTCAATAGGAGAGAACAAAAATCCAGGTGCTACATAGAAAATCTTTCTTCTCTTGGCTTTGTTAAGTCAAGGTTTCTTTGTGCCAGTGTTACTCTCAAAGAAAAATGATTCCGGAAATTCTGAGAAAAAAATCCCGCCAGGCTTGACGGGAAAAAAGGAAGATTCACGACAACAACTGGTTGACACTTGAGAATTTACGCTCTTACCGTAGCAAAACAGCTATTGACAGCAGCTGCAGCATTCTTCCCTAAGGCAACACTCTCATTTATCAACTCCGTTATCTGAAGATAAAAATATTGAACAAATTTTAGTCAATTTAAACTCATCCAAACAAAATTGTATAAAGTCGACCGTTGTTTTTTATTATGTAACAGGTACTAAAACTAAATGCTGATATAAGGTGGAGATTTAAAGAATCCTCAACCCGCCATATTCTTAAGAAACCATCCCAACCAGTCTCCTGACGACGACTAGATAGCTTCAATGTCAAGAATAAACCAACTTGCTCTTCTCAGAGCAACCGCTTCTTCCAAACAGAGATTATCACACCTTGTACCTGCAAAGAATATTTAAACTTGAAACTCTTCCAAGACCTCTTCCAAGGCCTGATACTTGAAGACAATTGCCTCCATTGCCCCTGGACAGTGCCTTGATGCCCTTGAAATGTTCCAATAGAATGTTACAATTTCCTCATAGAAGTGCCCGTTATCAAAGAGAAAATGCCTTGGTGCCCTTGCCCTTTTAAGAAGGAAGCAAGCAGGCCTGTCTTCATGCGTCAGCAATATTGACTTTCTTTCACTTACTCTTATCATGTCTCTGAGGAAGGCTGTCATGTTACGTCGACTTACTCCCCCTGCTCGATCTGTTAACTGCTGGTATAAATCTTGAGAAAAGAAAATCAACTTGGTTTAATGATCAAAGCAAAGAACATAACTTTGGTTTGATACTGAATTAAACAAAGATTCTACAGGGGAGGGGATGGCGGTGAGTAGAGGCAGTTGACTTTTCCCAAATGCATCTACTTGTGTAGTCTTGGAAGAAGATGTTTTTGTTCGTTCACCTTTACCTGCTACTATTTGGATCATCAAGACCCATTGAAAGCTAGCTCGGAATTCTCCAGTAACTGCTATCACCTGAAATGGTTTGTCACTGCGAGTGCGTGCCCTCTTTTTGGGGGAATTATTGTTGAGTATACTTGAGGCAAACAACAGAATAACATCTTGTACCAAGACTTGTGTTATCTGTTTCTCAAACATGTCAAAACATTTGAAATGAATAAGATTGTAAATATAAGATCTTTTTTTAAGAAGAATAAGATAAGTAACTTCCCTACTTAATAGATACACTGTATGATTGAAAACTCTTCCTTATGCTGAATCATAATATTGGTAAATCTAAATTTTTTTTGTAGACCACGTAACCTGTGACATCACATGTTTACGAAAGACTCAGAGCCTGGACTTCCTGTGGGCACAAAATGTACACAGCTCAATGGAGGAAAACATCAAATCTTACATTTTACGGTTACGGTACGATTTTTATCAACATTTGATATGAAGAATGGGGTCACACGACTTGTTCAGTTGTAAAACAATTCTTGATATATCGGTAATTACAATAAAAATTGTCAAATTCTCGTATGACCAGTGTAGGATCTTGCCTGCCAGGTAATGCCCTGGAATGCACAAGGTCACTCTTTTTGTAAACAAGGTGACATAATTGACCCTTTTCACACTGTCAATGTCCGATCCGTGTTGAAATATACATGGGTCAACTCCGTGTTGACTTGGTAAAATTTCAGTACAGTTCAAATTCGCTCTGCTTTCACACTAGCTCTGCGCAAAATCAGCTTGTGGGTTGCACGTGTAACTTTTGACCTGTGAACTGTGCGATCGTTTCACACTGCCAGGGTCCTACACAGATCCAAGCAGAAAACTCCCATACTGCATTGCGCCACGGCGTGTCTGCTGCATGCTGGATGGAACCGCACACTCAACACGGATCGAAAACGAACCCAGGAGTGTTTGCACTACAGCTTTCGATGCGTATTGGATTTTTCAAAATGGATTGAGAGCTCCAAAGCCACCTCCCGACCAGGGTTGGTCTCGACACGGATCGAGCGCTCTACACGGGTCAACGCCGAATTGAAATGTAGTGTAAAAAGGTCAGTCAAATTTACATGGACTGGACCTGTGTCCGACACAGAGATTTTTTGTAGTAAGAAAAAGCCTATAGTCTGTAGTTCTAACCTTTCTATCATTTTAGGGGAGTACGGCACATAATCATGTTACATGAAAAAAAGACGTCAAAAACTTTCTCCAAACAATGACTTCCCGACATTTTAACGTGACACTTACACTGGTATTTTTCAGGGAGTCCAGTGGCGCACAGCACAACCATGAGAACCTTAACCGATAAAACCTTTAGGAATCCTGTCCGTCCCCTGTCCAGAGAAACGTTCACAAATAAACACAGTAACAGAATTATTTTCTTGTTGAATTCAATGATCTGACGACTGTATCACACCTACAATTATCACAAACTGCCTCCTTATTAAATGAACCATGTAATTGACATTGTCAGGGGTGTGATTGCAAATAAACTAAAAATCCTGAAAAACAGGTTGACAGTTTTCGCTCAGTCCAGAAAGCTTTCAGAGTGAATATTTTGGAGGATTTACAGACTCTCTACATCAAGTTAAATGGCAGGCCTGATACTTCACGGAGGCAATGGAGGCAATTGCCTCCGTTGCCCCTGGTCATTGCCTTGGTGCCCTTGAGATGTTGCAATAGAAATTTACAATTTCCTCGCAGAGGTGCCCTTTTTCAAGAAGAAAATGCCTTGGTGCCCTTGCCCTTTCAAGAAGGAAGCAGTCAGGCCTGAAATGGAACACAAGAAGTTTGGACACTCAATGGGCTACAGTGTGCACCTCACTTCGTCAATCAGTTCATGTCTTGTCAGAAACTCTGAAGGCAAATCAATGAAAAAATCCTGAAATCATGAAAAATCCTGACACATCACTGGCCTTTGATTGGTCAATAAAGCACGAGTTTTGAGAAAGTTGTGTCCTCACTCACATGTCAAAGAGGTTAAGAATCCAGTTCACCATCAGGTCTGTGCTGGTGTCCACATCAAGAGAGCTCTGCCCTCGACACTGAGTTGTGTAAAATACCTCATAAACCACATCTTGCAGTTGAATGACGTTCATGACCATGTTGCTGGGGTTGTTAAATCCGAAATGCTCAAATACGGATGTGATTGTAGACAAGTCAACAAGATGTACTGCAAAGAGAAAATGTTATGTTTATGAAGGCTACCTACAAAATGTAATGGGTTGTCGTTCCGGTAAGCGCTGTATCACAAGGCGCAGGGTTGAAAATATCATAATTTAAGCCAACGTCATGGAAGTAAGTGTGCCTAATTGTGAATGACTTATTCATTATAATAGTATAAAGTTTTCCTGCGAGCGCACAGTCTGGAAGGATTTGATACGGTTCATGTGTTTTGTTTTACTTTATTAATAGTAATGTTTTAACTCTGGCGTCAGTGGGGAGGTTAAAAAATAATCCACAATTTACCAAATATGGTCATAATGTTTTTTTTCAATGGGCCAATAAGGCCAAGATTCCATGTAATCCTCACCCCTGGTATACCCCACAAGCCTGTTGACTCCCATTGGACAGACCCTAACCAGTGCAGAGTAAGGAGTGTTGAAAGACAGCAGCCACCTGTCACAGTGTAGTAATTGATTGACCTTGTGCTAAGGATCCTTGGCACAGGGCGGTATGCAATTTGTGAAAACAGCTTGTGCGGCACGTGGATCTTAAATAACACAAGTCTAAGTCTTCGCTGGTACTCCAATTCACCCCCCACAGTGATTTATAATGGCTTTGGGCTTGCAGGGTGGGTTATTGACCTTAAAGACAGGGTGGACGAAATTTTATCCTCCTGGATCCAGCGAAGTTTTTGATTAATGTGGTTGCGCTGAGGGTTTAATGTATATGGGATTGAACAACAGGGTGTGTTGCATACCGTGTTGCATGCATGTGTGCATATCATAACAGACCTCTCTTGTTTTATGCACCAGACCCGCAAAACAGAGCAATGGCGCGAACTAACTTTGATGTTCAGATTCCCCCAACTTCGGTTATGTTTTTTTTCTAAACAAAGTATTCCCAGCCTTCAAGAAGCCAAACAAACACCCACCCAAACACCCCCACAGGTGGGAACACGCAAGAAAACAATTTAAAACGAAACTGAACTTAAGCATCGGCGACTGTTGTTAGAACTGGGGGGGGGGGGGAGGGGGAAGTGTCACTTGTACATATGCATATGTATGTATGTACATGAACATGGATGTACATGACACACGTACATGCACCCAAGTAGTTGCTGTTGCATATGCATAACTCGTGACGTTGCTTAAATTATGATAATTTTAACCCTGCGCCTTGTGATACAGCACTTACCTGTCGTTCCAGCCTATGAAGTTAAACTGGTGTCGTCTTGAATCAATGATGCCAACATATTTAAATACTTACAGTTGATGACTTTTTGGAGTGTCCTTATCTTCATTGCTGCTCTGTAAGATGCCAGCTGGATGTTGCCCATTTCATCTACACGGACAGAACAAAACATAAAAATCTCTCAAAGACAATCTGAGTCTTGGAGTTTGTGTTGAATTACAAGGTGAGCACCACATCTCTGGAACTTCTTGCCAAGTGAGTTGATGGGCATCTTTCCTCATTCAAACATCATCTTGAAACGGAGCTGTAATCCATGTTTTCTTTCCTGTGACCGGCATTTTTGAATGGGTCACCACTGTGCATTAATTTTAGCATGGGGTCAGTGACCTCACTACCTTCTCAGATATTGATTTTTGTACTTATTCAAGCCAAATTCTCCTCCTAAAATTTCAGCAAATGTAAATCAAGAAAGAACATAATTGCTTCTCATCACCCGGGAGTAAATAGGCACCTGTGTGGGTAGAGTTGCCCTGAACACTTACCCATCATCCGTAATGCTTTGATGAACTCTGGGTGATCCCATTGTGTCCTCTCTGACAGATGACTAAAATGAAAATAAAACATCTTCCATTACTATAAATCAGTGTAATGTTTCCAAGTAAATTCACTACAACTACTGCACAAACTTACTTCGCATTTTGTACCCACTGGCTGCGGTATGCTTTATTTCAAATTTAAATTACACAACAAAGACTTAGACAGCCAAATCATATCAAAATTCTCCCATATCAAGAACATTACATGTATTGTAAAGTTGTCCCAAGTTTATGAAATGATAGTCTTCATGTACAATAGGCTAGTGGAAACTTGACAAGATGGGAAATTATAAATTTGGTTTTAGAACCTGTCAAACATAGCCGAAATTTGGTTTAGCTTATAATTTTTAAGACATCGCCATACATAATGCATTTCTTTTACTTTATGTCTAAGCTGGGCCCAATCTAGAGTCAATTCACTGGACTCCCTTTGTGCGGAAATCCATTGGATTGGTCCTAGAATGGCTAAGCCTAAGGTTTAACTTACTTGATGTAATACGGAATGCCTGTGTCAGTTTCAGCCTTTTGCCATCTTTTATCCATTCCGGCAAATTCACATCAAGTTCTGAGAACTTGAACAAATCAATTTGGCATCACGAGGTTTCACAGCTCAGACGAACGGATATTTTGTTGGTGTTGAATCTTTGAAGTTAAGGACTGGACCTGAAATTTAAAGTTTAAACCCAAATTAAAATAGCTCGTAGATAAGCATCAATTATCATAGACCCAGTAACTGGGGCGCTGTACTCCTTTTTGGAGATTTTGACGTTATCGGTCGTACAAGCATCTACATTCCAATAATATTCATCAAAATAAAACACAAAAAAGTTCATGAGATAAATGCCACCCAACAAAACGAGGTCAAAAAGAATCAGTAAACATCATGGTGCTGACAATGGTTTAAACGTGTATCGTCATCCCGGAGATTCTTGGATTTTAAATATTTGTGAAAACTAACTGTTTTCATTCAAAATGTCATCACACATTCAGTCTCTGGTGGTGCTCAAGAAGCGGAGGGTGTCCAGCTAGACCCAGTAACTGGGGCGCTGTACTCCTTTTTAAAAGATGACTTGATCGGTCGTAGATTGTACTAGCTACGACCGATAAAGTCAAAACCTAAAAAAAAAAAAGAGTAGGGCCTACACTACACTGCGCCCCTTACTCTACTGCCTGGGTCCACGAGAGATACTCCTAGAGCTATGAGGTGCGTTCCGCTATCGTCTCCACGAACCTCATAGAGTGACATGTACAAAATCCTATTCGAAACTTTCTGCCCTTCACGTTTACATGGCTACAGTTCTTTTTTGAAATCAGATCTCGCCAAAACTAGACTCTATGTGTTCTTTCAACTCTCATCGAGCATTGCACGGGTCCAGAAAATCCACTCCACAAACTAAAAGTTGTTAAAAAGTGATAAATTCTCACCGTAACTCAGATCCCATTCAAACAGTATTGCAACAAATATGGCAACCAGAGTTGCAAAATTAACTGGTACGCGGAACCAGCCCATAGGACCAACGCACTGCATACCAGCATACCAGTTAACTTTGCAACTCCGGTCGCCATATTTGTTGCAATACTGTTTGAATGGGATCTGAATTACGGTGAGAATTTATCACTTTTTAACAACTTTTAGTTTGCGGAGTGGATTTTCTGGACCCGTGCAACGCTCGATGAGAGTTGAAAGAATACATAGAGCCTAGTTTTGGCGAGATTTGATTTAAAAAAAGAACTGTAGCCATGTTATGTAAACGTGAAGGGCAGAAAGTTTCGAATAGGATTTTGTACATATCACTCATGAGTATGATTATGAATGAGGTTCGTGGAGACGATAGCGGAACGAACCTCATAGTTCTAGGAGTACCAGAATACCAGGGGCAGGGCTAGTAAAATAGTTGTAGTAGTACTCTAGAACTAGTAGTAATAATGACCAGATGACTGAGGAACGAACCTCATCTAATGTTACGATAGGAGTAACAAAAAAGCATGCAGAGCCAGAGTGGCCAGTCAGTACTCCTAGAACTATGACTATGAGGTTCGTTCCGCTATAGTCTCCACGAGACGATAGCGGAACGAACCTCATAGTCATAGTTCTAGGAGTAGCCAGTCAGTACATGATGAGTAGCGCATGTCAGTTTTTTTTCCCCGAGGCGAGTCTCTGCTGACAGACAGAAAAACCCCCAGCTCAGCACCAATTTCTGGGAAAAACATTAAGTCAATGCAATGAATAAACACTCCTTACCTTCGTCCAAGGGATGTAGACAAAATGACACGTATATGACGTATTTTGTTGTGTGCAAAACTCCAATCCAACCAACGACTGCACTGCAGCTGCTCATCATGCAAGCATAAACAACTTTTTTGAAAAACCTTGCTGAATAGCGCCACCAAGTGGTGGGTAGAATAGTTACTTTTCGACAAACATAGACTAGACACCAATCCTCCTATTTAAAACATAACAGCACAGTGAGTGAAAGTTTCTAATACTAAGTGCTAAGAAAGTTAACAAACAACACTGTTGGCTAAAATTTGGTTATGTCACCTAACAGTCGGCTGGACAAAAGTTTGGGGGGGCTAAAGCCCCCCCTTCCAAAGAACCATGTCTGCCAACAGCATGCACTGACAACCTATGCTTAACAGCTGCAGCATAATCTTGTAAAGCCTTAATTTCAATGGTGGTGTAACTAGCCTTTTTCATTTTTTTTTATTTATTTATTTTTTTTTTTTTGGGGGGGGCAGGTGGGGGCAAAGAATTAATTGGGGGGGGGGGCAAAGAAGTTCAAGATTACATTTTGCTTACCGTTTACAATGTTAACTAATAGTTGATACCAAACCATTCAAAACAGTCCTCAGGGTATAGTTTGCAGGTAAATGCACAAAAGATTACAAAACCAAACAAATCTTAGAGCACTTGTCACTTTTATAAGATAAAAACTGTCGACTGCATACCAGGGTTAAATTACCAAGAATCAATTTAGGGTTTTTTGTATACGGCCCCCCTGCCCCCCCCCCCTCTCTGGTTACGCCACTGTTTAACTTGTAAGGCCATGTCCGAATCAGTGACTTTGGCTACGGCTACAGCTGCTGGCTGTTACAACAATGTTGAAGAATAGGACTATTCGGGTGTTCCAGCCATAGCCACTGCCAAAGCCATCAATTTGGACACGGCCACGGCTACAGCTGTTGCTAAGGGTGTTACTATGGACCTTCTATACTCAAACACACAATGATGGGGCAATCCAGCTGCAGCCGTAACCGTAGCTGCCAAGACCGATCTATTAAGCCCTGCATCTTCAGGAGCTGTTATGACCAATCACAGCCTTGGCTACGCCACAGAAAGTCTGACAAAAGTCCGACAAGATAAAATCCTATTGGAAAATGCAAACATGCGTGCGCGTACTTATGGTGTGCGCCCTCATGTCATGCAGTGTGGCATTCAAGAGATGCCCATTGTGCTGCCCACGTGTACAGTGCTGAATGCTGTGATTGGTCAATATGATTCGGGGGGCGGGGCTTAATGGATCGGTCTATTCTGACACTGCCTAAATTTTGCAAACTACATTTTGTACGTAAAGTCTTGTTTAAATAGCTTTAGCCTATACACTAATCCGAGCAGCGCTTTACACCATCGCAGCTATGGCCGCCGCACACGCATGACAACTTTACTAAAAGAGAATTACTACATCAGTGAAGTCAATTCAATTCGAGTAACATTTATTTCCATCTCTCAGAAAACAATTTACAAAATACAAAAATAAAAAGAAACGTACTGCTGGAGGCATGGTGATGAAAGCCAAAGCTTATAAGAACATGCCTTTAAATATGTTAATACAAAAACAAAACAGTTACTCACGGAGAAAACAATTTGAAGACAAACACAAAGACAGTGACAGGCAAGCAAAGCACAAGGACAGACAAACACGTTCTATTGAGAAGACAAATATATGCAAAGGATGCGTTATGAAAAATAATCAAGTGAGGACCTACAGCAAAAGTGACAAGATACATTTAAAGTAAACTTTTTAAGTAATCATTTTAACAAAAGAACTTCCAACAGTGACTATAACTTTGTTTTGTCTCTTTGAGATCGTCTTTATTTAAAAAGAGTCACCCCACTGTATAATCAACAAAAGAAACAACATTAGTTATAGTTGTTTTTCCCCTTTATTTATAATCATCTTTATTAAAAGAGAATTAACAGTAACACATAAATAAATAAAGCATAAGACACAATAACGACTGAAAGTTTGTTTCGTCGCCTAGTGTTTACCTATGTAAAAGAGAGCTAGATCTGGTAGCCTAAAACATTGAATGGTATGTAGAAAAATTTGTGATTTTTTTTTTTAGTTTCTTTTCTTTATTTTGAAAAGAGGCTGACCACAGAGTGTTAAAAAAAATGCAACAAACTTGCTTGTCTTTTCTAAAATTCTATTTCTACCTATTACAACAATTATGATTGATTTCCAGTAAACACACTTTATTATTCATCTTATAAAAGCACAGATTCCTTTCATAACTATTATTTGTCGGAAATGTAAGAACTAAGTATCCGATTATCAACTTGTGTTTTAATGAAAGGAATTGATGTTAACACAGTTGTTTATTATTTAATAGCACCTATGGTAAAAAAACTGAAGAATAACTAAAGTGAAAGGACTTTTACAAGTTTATTTAGCCTGTGCCTAAAGTTGGCCAGGGTTTTTATGATGGGAAATTATTTGTTCTAGTTTATGACCAATCGGAATAGCGCAAAAGGCATCTTGTTGTGAGACACTAGCTCCTTCAGTTATATACACACGCCAAAAGCTATAAAAGACGAGCCAAGTGAGAGCTTGGGGTTCAGATGGTGATTTGTTCTTGCCCGGTAAGGAGCAAATAAGCTGAGGAGTGCGTCCTTGCAACGTCTCAGCATATTCAACTGCTGATGCACATCGGCGCTCTGCCTGAACAGCAGTATTAGCTGGCATTGATATACATGTAATGGGATGAAATTGCAGGCCCCCAATTTTTTTTGTTTACTTCAAGTTTACCTATGTCCCGCTGGGACTAGGGCGAGTCTAGGAGAGGGTGGTTGACTGGTGTGTGGTGAGAGGCAGCCACGCCCACACGAGGCCGCTGTAACCCACTTCGGTCTAGACGTAAACCTGTACGTTTTAGAGAATAAGCCCTGGCGCAGGAGGCAGAGAAAGTGAGTGGCCAGTTTTCATTGGTTACCAGAAGTATTTTTTTTTGTTGGCATTGCAGGATCATGGAAGATGTCGACAAGCCACAAGGGCGGGTCAGGTGTTGGCACTGTGCAAAAGTGCTGAGCAGTAAAAGGAACCTGGTCCGTCACCTACAGGGGCCACATCAACCGCGGGGTCTGGCATGGCACTGCCAGAGATGTGAGTTTAAGAGCACCAGGAGGGACAACTTCAGGCGCCATTATCGGAAGCGTCATCCGGAGTGGCTAGTCGACCTCAATTTTGTCATAAGAAAGCCCAAAGACCCGGAGGAGCGGGCCAAACAACGAGGAGCTGTTTATAGTCTGGCCTCTGAACATTGTGAAAGGACACCCCTTGTTACACCAGAGGTACAGGAGAGTAGCGAGCAGCCAGGAGCCCCATCAGGCGAGGGAGGACCTGCAGAAACGCAACCGGAGCACGACGGGGAGAGCGTGACCCAAAGCCCAAAGGTTCGGCGGGGAGGGAAGCGGCCCTACCTAAGCGACGCAAGGAGCCAGATGGTCCCGGAGGAGGACACCCTCAGCCTGCATGGTGGGGAGATCGACGAGGATGACATCATGGACGTCGGGGACGGAGAGGAACAGCCGGCTACATCAGAAACCATGGACCCTAAAACTCTTGAACTCTGGTCATTATACAGAACCCTGATGGGCACTGTTACAAGGGTGACTGAAAATAAAGTTGTTCTCAACTATGAGGGGGACAAAGTGGCTCATGAGGAGCGAATAAGTAGGGTGTATGACGTAGTCTTCCATGCTCAATTTGAAAAGGGAAAGATAAAGCCGATTTAGTCTTACGGAGGGCTCAATAGGATAAGTAGGGGGAACATGTCTGCAGGATATGTCTGTTGTCGGTTGGATGACCCGGGATGGATCAAACCTAGGGGGTTGCTGTGTAGCGGAAATGGTGCTGGCGAACTGTTCAACCCATAGGAGATATTATGGCTTGGGCCTACGTGGAGCCACATTGAGACATGGTTGGGTAGTCTTAGGTAATTGGGGTAGATAGCAGGTTGGGTCGGTTTGGAACAAGTGTAAACTTAGGGGGGAGACGAACGACAGCAATTGTTAAGGGATAAATGAAACTGGGGGTGATGACAAGCGGAACTGATGTGGAGATAAAGTGAAAACATAATCAAGGAAGAGAGGAGACTCTTTGTAAGAGGCCCAGTTGTTGTGGAATAGGGGTTGTAGAGTAGGAAAATCATTAGCCAAATTAACAGGTGGGTCCGCTTAAAAACTGGGGGAACTAGGGTAGGGGGAGTCAGTTGAGTTGTGGGAGGCAGTGAGGAGTGAGCAGTTCAGTCAGTGCGGGTATCAGTGCGATAGTGGATGACGGAGTAGAGTTGTGTTTACTGTGTGTGTTGGAGTGAGAGGAGTTGTTGGGAGGAGATCGAGCCTACAACCCTGCGTCGGCCTAGCCGAGACCAACGTTACTGTAAGTAAACTCCTCATTAACTCGTAGAGTTGTAATCTCTGTAATTGGATCGAGAAGTAAATGGAATACCAGCAAATAAACCATGCAAAAACCTAACTAATCGTTTCCCAATCAGTCCTGTCGTGTCCTCCCTCTGTGCAGAAAGGGTGGTAAACTTCCGCCACAAGAATTCACGACTTGAACTCTGTCGTGCAGGAATAGTCGGGGCAAGGGGGAAGAAGGGAAAACCGCCACAGTACATAAACCAGACAACAGTTGCTGTAAGAACAGCTCAGCTGGAAACACCACCATGAGGAGAAGTGATCCTCAGTGGAGGTGTATACGGAGAGGTAAAACTTAAGTACATAAACCAGACAACAGTTGCTGTAAGAACAGCTCAGCTGGAAACACCACCATGAGGAGAAGTGATCCTCTGTGGAGGTGTATACGGAGAGGTAAGGCTAAAGTATATAAACGAGACAACAGTTGCTGTAAGAACAGCTCAGCTGGAAACACCACCATGAGGAGAAGTGATCCTCAGTGGAGGTGTATACGGAGAGGTAAGGCTAAAGTATATAAACCAGACAACAGTTGCTGTAGGAACAGCTTGGCTGGAAACACCATCATGAGGAGAAGTGATCCTCAGTGGAGGTGTATACGGAGAGGTAAGGCTAAAGTATATAAACCAGACAACAGTTGCTGTAAGAACAGCTCAGCTGGAAACACCACCATGAGGAGAAGTGATCCTCAGTGGAGGTGTATACGGAGAGGTAAGGCTAAAGACAGAGTTTAGAACAGAATAACCAAAATGTTTTATCATTTTTAAAAAGACAATTACAGTGTTTCTAAATTAACTTCAATTACTAAGGAATGCTTCAGGGAAGTCAAAATACAATATGAATAAAACAATATTTAAGGCGGCCATTAAAATGGGAAGCAAGAGGAATGACAATACACTCTATGTATCCTTCATTTCTAAGACTTTGCAAATGCTGGTGAATGGTAATGAGCATGCTCTCATCATGCAGTTCCTGGGTAACCCAAGAACAGGACAGTGTCTCAGGTGCTGTCAGGTGCTGTGATGGGACCACGGAGCCTGACTCTCCTCTCCACTGATTGGGTCAACATTGTCAATGGGTTAAAGTTCATGTACGACAAGAAAATCCTAAAGTTTGCAGAAATGTCTAACGTTGAGAGCTGAACTATTTCACGAACAGATTTACGAGGAATATCTTACATCCAAAACCCACCGTCCAAAAATGTGTGCGGCCGTAGAATGTTAATCCAGTGAGATTAGTAGCTTCTTACATGCAAGATCTGAATTATGGAGCTCTGAAATATGGCTGTCCCGCAAATAGACCCCGATATCCAGGACGTCACTGTAGTATTTGTACGAAAATGAAAGGCCTCTGGGGCTATATGCACATGAACAAAACCAACCTGATTTAAAAGTTATCGTCACGGGTAAAAAAACTATGTTGTATTTAAAAAAGAAGTCCATTTTGATTTTGACTAGTACAAGCTGATTGATGCGTGACGGAGTTTAGAACAGAATAATCGAAATGTTTTATCATTTCGAAAAGACAATTACACTGTTTCTAAATTAACTTCAATAACTAAAGAATGCTTCAGGGAAGAAAAAATACAATATGAATAAAAAAATATTTAATGCGGCCATTAAAATGGGAAGCAAGAGGAATGACAATACACTCTATGTATCCTTCATTTCTAAGACTTTGCAGAATGCTGGTGAATGGTAATGAGCATGCTCTCATCATGCACTTCCTGGGTGACCCAAGAACAAGACAGTGTCTCACTCTGTCAGGTGCTGTGATGGGACCACGAAGCCTGACTCTCCTCTCCACTGATTGGGACACCGGTGAATACGGAGAGGTAAGGCTAAAGTATTTAAACCAGACAACAGTTGCTGTAAGAAAGGCTCAGCTTGAAACACCACCATGAGGAGAAGTGATCCTCAGTGGAGGTGTATACGGAGAGATAAGACTAAAGTATATAAACCAGACAACAGTTGCTGTAAGAATAGCTTGGATGGAAACACCACCATGAAGAGAAGTGATCCTCAGTGGAGGTGTATACGGAGAGGTAAGGCTAAAGTAAATAAACCAGACAACAGTTGCTGTAAGAACAGCTCAGCTGGAAACACCACCATGAAGAGAAGTGATCCTCAGTGGAGGTGTATACGGAGAGGTAAGGCTAAAGTATATAAACCAGACAACAGTTGCTGTTGGAACAGCTTGGCTGGAAACACCACCATGAAGAGAAGTGATCCTCAGTGGAGGTGTATACGGAGAGGTAAGACTAAAGTACATAAACCAGACAACAGTTGCTGTAAGAACAGCTTGGATGGAAACACCACCATGAAGAGAAGTGATCCTCAGTGGAGGTGTATACGGAGAGGTAAGACTAAAGTATATAAACCAGACAACAGTTGCTGTAAGAACAGCTCAGCTGGAAACACCACCATGAGGAGAAGTGATCCTCAGTGGAGGTGTATACGGA
This sequence comes from Marthasterias glacialis, assembly GCA_911728455.2. NCBI lineage: Eukaryota > Metazoa > Echinodermata > Asteroidea > Forcipulatida > Asteriidae > Marthasterias > Marthasterias glacialis. The sequence goes on from OU452225.1 coordinate 19,301,373, forward strand.
GAGGTAAGACTAAAGTATATAAACCAGACAACAGTTGCTGTAAGAACAGCTCAGCTGGAAACACCACCATGAGGAGAAGTGATCCTCAGTGGAGGTGTATACGGAGAGGTAAGACTAAAGTATATAAACCAGACAACAGTTGCTGCAAGAACAGCTCAGCTGGAAACACCACCATGAGGAGAAGTGATCCTCAGTGGAGGTGTATACGGAGAGGTAAGGCTAAAGTATATAAACCAGACAACAGTTGCTGTAAGAAAAGCTCAGCTGGAAACACCACCATGAGGAGAAGTGATCCTCAGTGGAGGTGTATACGGAGAGGTAAGACTAAAGTATATAAACCAGACAACAGTTGCTGTAAGAACAGCTTGGATGGAAACACCACCATGTGGAGAAGTGATCCTCAGTGGAGGTGTATACGGAGAGGTAAGGCTAAAGTATATGAACCAGACAACAGTTGCTGTAAAGTGCATTGGGTATGGAGGTAGAGAGGCAGTCAAATAGGAGGCAAGGGCAATGACTGCAAGTTTTACTCATTCACAGTAAGAGGGCTGTCGCCATGCAATTTATTGGAGATGCAAGATCAGGAGATTGTCTCATTCAAACAGGTGCTGTGATGGGACCACAAAGCCAGACTCAACTCTGTACTTCACTCCTATATGACCTGAACAAAACCAACCTGGTATGACAGTTATCGTATAGTAAACAAAACTATTGTATTGATTTTAAGAAGTCCATTTTGATTTTGGTTAGTATGAGATGATGGTTATGTAACAGCATTTAGAATATAATGATTAAAATGTTTTATCATTCCAAACAGACAATTACTACGTTTTTAATTTAACTTCAATAACTAAAGAATGCTTAAGGAAAGGAACATTACAATATGAATAAAACAATATGTAAGGCGGTCATTAAAATGGGAAGCAAGAGGAATGACAATACACTCTATGTATCCTTCATTTCCAAGACTTTTTTGCAGAATGCTGGTGAATGGTAATGAGCATGCTCTCATCATGCAGTTCCTGGGTGACCCAAGAACAGGACAGTGTCTCACTCTGTCAGTGCTGTGATGGGACAACGGAGCCTGACTCTCCTCTCCACTGACTGAGTCAACATTGCAATCAACATTGTCAATGGGTTAAAGTTCATGTACGACAAGAAAATCCTAAAGTTTGCAGAAATGTCTAACGTTGAGAGCTGAACTATTTCACGAACAGATTTACGAGGAATATCTTAAATCCAAAACCCACCGTCCAAAAATGTGTGCGGCCATGGAATGTTAATCCAGTGAGATTAGTAGCTTCTTACATGCAAGATCTGAATTATGGAGCTCTGAAAATCGGCTGTCCCGCAAATAGACCCCGATATCCAGGACGTCACTGTAGTATTTATACGAAAATGAAAGGCCTCTGGGGCTATATGCACATGAACAAAACCAACCTGATTTGAAAGTTATCGTCAAGGGGAAAAAAACTATGTTGTATTTAAAAAAGAAGTCCATTTTGATTTTGATTAGTACGGGCTGATTGATGCGTGACGGAGTTTACAACAGAATAATCGAAATGTTTTATCATTTTGAAAAGACAATTACAGTGTTTCTAAATTAACTTCAATAACTAAAGAATGCTTCAGGGAAGTCAAAATACAATATGAATAAAACGATATTTAAGGCGGTCATTAAAATGGGAAGCAAGAGGAATGACAATACACTCTATGTATCCTTCATTTCCAAGACTTTGCAGAATGCTGGTGAATGGTAATGAGCATGCTCTCATCATGCAGTTCCTGGGTGACCCAAGAACAGGACAGTGTCTCACTCTGTCAGGTGCTGTGCAGGATCACGGAGCCTGACTCTCCTCTCCACTGACTGGGTCAACATCGCAATTAACATTGTCAATGGGTTAAAGTTCATGTACGACATGAAAATCCTAAAGTTTGCAGAAATGTCTAACGTTGAGAGCTGAACTATTTCACGAAAAGATTTACGAGGAATATCTTACATCCAAAACCCACCGTCAAAAAATGTGTGCGACCATAGAATGTTAATCCAGTGAGATTAGTAGCTTCTTACATGCAAGATCTGAATTATGGAGCTCTGAAAATTGGCTTTCCCGCAAATAGACTCCGATATCCAGGACGTCACTGTAGTTTTTATTCGAAAATGAAAGGCCTCTGGGGCTATATGCACATGAACAAAACCAACCTGATTTGAAAGTTACCGTCAAGGGTAAAAAAAACTATGTTGTATTTAAAAAAGAAGTCCATTTTGATTTTGATTCGTACGGGCTGATTGATGCGTGACGGAGTTTAGAACAGAATAACCGAAATGTTTTATCATTTCGAAAAGACAATAACAGTGTTTCTAAATTAACTTCAATAACTAAAGAATGCTTCAGGGAAGAAAAAATACAATATGAATAAAACAATATTTAAGGCGGTCATTAAAATGGGACGCAAGAGGAATGACAATACACTCTATGTATCCTTCATTTCTAAGACTTTGCAGAATGCAGGTCAATGGTAATGAGCATGCACTCATCATGCAGTTCCTTGATGACCCAAGAACAGGACAGTGTCTCAGGTGCTGTCAGGTGCTGTGATGAGACCACGGAGCCTGACTCTCCTCTCCACTGATTGGGACACCAGTGAATACGGAGAGGTAAGGCTAAAGTATTTAAACCAGACAACAGTTGCTGTAAGAAAGGCTCAGCTGGAAACACCACCATGAGGAGAAGTGATCCTCAGTGGAGGTATATACGGAGAGATAAGACTAAAGTATATAAACCAGACAACAATTGCTGTAAGAAAGGCTCAGCTGGAAACACCACCATGAGGAGAAGTGATCCTCAGTGGAGGTGTATACGGAGAGGTAAGACTTAAGTAAACCAGACAACAGTTGCTGTAAGAACAGCTCAGCTGGAAACACCACCATGAGGAGAAGTGATCCTCAGTGGAGGTGTATACGGAGAGGTAAGACTAAAGTATATAAACCAGACAACAGTTGCTGTAAGAACAGCTTGGATGGAAACACTACCATGTGGAGAAGTGATTCTCAGTGGAGGTGTATACGGAGAGGTAAGACTAAAGTATATAAACCAGACAACAGTTGCTGTAAGAAAAGCTCAGCTGGAAACACCACCATGAGGAGAAGTGATCCTCAGTGGAGGTGTATACGGAGAGGTAAGGCTAAAGTACATAAACCAGACAACAGTTGCTGTAAGAACAGCTCAGCTGGAAACACCACCATGAGGAGAAGTGATCCTCAGTGGAGGTGTATACGGAGAGGTAAGGCCAAAGTATATAAACTAGACAATAGTTGCTGTAAGAACAGCTTGGATGGAAACATCACCATGTGGAGAAGTGATCCTCAGTGGAGGTGTATACGGAGAGGTCAGACTTAAGTATATAAACCAGACAACAGTTGCTGCAAAGTGCATTGGGTATGGAGGTAGAGAGGCAGTCAAATAGGAGGCAAGGGCAATGACTGCAAGTTTTACTCATTCACAGTAAGAGGGCTGTTGCCATGCAATTTATTGGAGCCGCAAGATCAGGAGATTGTCTCACTCTAACAGGTGCTGTGATGGGACCACAAAGCCAGACTCAACTCTGTACTTCACTCCTATATGACCTGAACAAAACCAACCTGGTATGACAGTTATCGTATAGTAAACAAAACTATTGTATTGATTTTAAGAAGTCCATTTTGATTTTGGTTAGTATGAGATGATGGTTATGTAACAGCATTCAGAATATAATGATTAAAATGTTTTATCATTCCAAACAGACAATTACTACGTTTTTAATTTAACTTCAATAACTAAAGAATGCTTAAGGGAAGGAACATTACAATATGAACAAAACAATTTTTAAGGCGGCCATTAAAATGGGAAGCAAGAGGAATGACAATACACTCTATGTATCCTTCATTTCTAAGACTTTGCAGAATGCTGGTGAATGGTAATGAGCATGCTCTCATCATGCAGTTCCTGGGTGACCCAAGAACAGGACAGTGTCTCACTCTGTCAGGTGCCGTGATGGGACCACGGAGCCTGACTCTCCTCTCCACTGACTGGGTCAACATTGCAATCAACATTGTCAATGGGTTAAAGTTCATGTACGACAAGAAAATCCTAAAGTTTGCAGAAATGTCTAACGTTGAGAGCTGAACTATTTCACGAACAGATTTACGAGGAATATCTTACATCCAAAACCCACCGTCCAAAAATGTGTGCGGCCATGGAATGTTAATCCAGTGAGATTAGTAGCTTCTTACATGCAAGATCTGAATTATGGAGCTCTGAAAATTGGCTGTCCCGCAAATAGACCCCGATATCCAGGACGTCACTGTAGTATTTATACGAAAATGAAAGGCCTCTGGGGCTATATGCACATGAACAAAACCAACCTGATTTGAAAGTTATCGTCAAGGGGAAAAAAACTATGTTGTATTTAAAAAAGAAGTCCATTTTGATTAGTACGAGCTGATTGATGCAAGACAGAGTTTACAACAGAATAACCGAAATGTTTTATCATTTCAAAAAGACAATTACAGGTTTCTAAATTAACTTCAATAACTAAAGAATGCTTCAGGGAAGTCAAAATACAATATGAATAAAACAATATTTAAGACGGCCATTAAAATGGGAAGCAAGAGGAATGACAATACACTCTATGTATCCTTCATTTCTAAGACTTTGCAGAATGCTGGTGAATGGTAATGAGCATGCTCTCATCATGCAGTTCCTGGGTGACCCAAGAACAGGACAGTGTCTCACTCTGTCAGGTGCTGTGATGGGACCACGGAGCCTGACTCTCCTCTCCACTGATTGGGACACCGTTGCAATCAACACTGTCAGAAGGTTAAAGATCATGAAAGGCAAGAACATTCTTCATAATGACATCAAAGGAGACAATATATTGGTGTGCATAATGGAGGATCTGGGCATGTCTACATCACTGATGTAGGTCTTTGTGGCTTAGTGGACCAGCCAAGACGACACATTCTGGACTCAGCTGGAAAGGTCAGGTTCCGAATAATTATGTCTTTGTACCTGAACCTGAAAAATTTGAACAATTATTGTGTTTCTAGATTAAGTTCAATCTGTCTTACTGAAGAATAGATAAGGAAAGAAAAACAGCAAAATGACTAAAATAATTATGTAATGCGGCAATAAAACTTAGAAGCAAGAGTAATGATAGTACTCTCTACACATCCATCATTCCCAACACACTTTGCAGTGTTTCACTGTGTCATGTGCCGTGACAGGACCACGGAGCCATGACTCTCCTCTCCAATGACTGGGTTCACCATTGCAATCAACATTGTCGATGGGATAAAAGTTCATGCACATCAAGAACATCCTTCATAATGACATCAAGGGTGACAACATCTTGGTGTGCATAATGGAGGATCTGGACACATGTCGGACCCTGTCATATTGCGTCATCCGTGTGCATTGTATCCGTGTAAGACAGTGCCCACGATTATGGACCTGGCGCAAATTGTTGTTTTTATTTTGCTTTCTTTGTTCTTAATGTAGTTATATGCAAATGAATCCACCACCCGCGCGAGCTGCTTGCAAAGTGTGAGCTGTTCGCGAGCGCGTGCAAGATTAATTTCCTTTTATAAATATTTGGATTTAGAAGAGGTTTAATAACAAAGATTGGAATAAAATAAATAAATGTAAGAAATAGAAGGGAGTTGGAGAGAGATCGTTGAGAGGAGCGGAGCTCCCGATAAACTTCGTCTTGAGATGTGAACTCTCTTGAATGTGTCAACCATATATCTGTGTCTTTCCTCAACGTTATTTGTGGTCACTCTCATTAATGATTCCACACGGAACGACAAACGAACCCTACGTGTGCGGAAGAAAAAACCCATTCAGATCTCTACATTAAAGTTAGAAGCTTAAAAATGATCACACCTAACCGAGTTGCTTCGTTGTGTTGCTTCAAATTCGTTATCACTTCTCGTCACTCTAACCTACTCCCAACAGATCACGCTTTGAGGAGCCTGCCGGGTCCGCCTTTTCACAAAAAAAACCCCATCTCCTTGATCTTGTTTCGCCGGAAGGAAGAACTTGTATCCAGGGACAGACGACTATTCCTGAGTGTATCTTCATATCGCAAAATTGAGTAGCTATTACACCACTGACTCTATTTAAGTTCCAATACTGTACATGTTCTAATTAAGGACTGATAATATGAAGGGTTACAATTTAAGAAGCAATGAATATCTGTGTTTAATTTTTATTCTAACTAGACGAACCGACCAGGTCCTTCGATAAAACACTTAGACCAAGTTAGAAAGACCTGTGACAGTTTATAGTTTAGCAGACCAGCCAAGATAACACATCTTGGACACTGCTGGAAAGGCCAGGCTCTGACAATTTCATTGACCTGAACCTGTTAAACATGGAGGCCCTGAATCCACCTTCAGTGACATCTTTCAGATTGGTCGTGTGTACACTCACATGAGTTACTATGGTTGAATATGAGACAGTTGTGGTTCGAGAACGAAGACCTGAAGTACCAACCTTTAACAGCTGTACTTCACTTCTTCTACGTGTATATCAAAATATCACACCTGATATGAAGTGAGAGTTGTCTGCAGTCCAGGACAAATTGTACTTGTGTCACTCCTCTTGCGGCTGACACCACAACAAGTGAGGCAAGAATGATTATGTTGGAAGACGTCGCTGTTCAAAACTCATCTATTTAAATTGGCTTCTTACTGATTTTGTAGCTACTTTCATTGTAGTATTGTAGTATTTTAAAATGTGCTGGGCTGTGCTGTGCTCTTTGTGAGTTATTTTTGTGGATTGTTGCTTTTATTGGTGTTGACCTGCTCCGTTAGGTGTTTTTACAAATCCAATTTGCTGAGGTGTTTCTAATGGGAGATTTTTGAGACGATAGTGGGCGTCCCACAGACCGGTCCTTTTCCATTGTTCTCAGCGATGAAAACAATGGAAAAGGACCGGTCTGTGGGACGCCCGCTACTGTCTCAAAAGTCTCCCATTGTATATATTAGTGTTTTAGTTGATGTTGCTTTGATTGTATTTTTTAGATGTACTATGATCCGTCATGGATATATTTTTTTGCAAGTTTTTACTCTGAATAGTCATTTTGTTGTTCAGCGCATTTGAACAAACTCTATTTAGAATTTGAGCTTTATAAATGAATAAATTATTATTAAGAAAGAAGACAACAGCTTTCCCCACTCTACAACACTGGAGCTGTTGGCAAATGGACCCAGTGTGGATGCAAGCTGGGCAGAATGGAAGCACTGTGAGTGGAGTAAACGTCCCTCAACTCGTGGGTACTGAAGATGGCCAGGTGTTGGTCCCAATTTATGACTGGCAGTCTTTCCTTTCACCGTACTTTCCTTTCGCCGTGGCCAGGAATCAAGTCATACCAACACATGAGGTAAGATTAAACTGCTTATATACTGCCGATGTTTTGGAGGATTGATCACCGGAAATGGGTCACTGTGGAGACTTTTCCATTGAATTGTGGGCAAATTATTTAATTAACCTATACCCTATTTTGTACCAACCCTACACCTACCAAACTCCATTTTGGGGTGTCTCTCTTCCCGACTTGGCTTATTAAGCCATTTACAACTTTAGAATTCTGTCTAGAAATAAGGGAGTCATTGAGATTTCTTCCTAATCTGGAATGTATCCTAAACAGCGAAAAATAACGCTTAAGTATCTCTGTAAGGGTCTATTTAGTACAATAATAATAACAAAGAAATGCACAGACCACCAACATAAGGCAAGATAGATCAATTTGATAAACTTTTTTTACCCAATCTTGTATAAAAATAACAACGACAATCCAGTGTTTCAAGGATGAATAAGTATCCCATTCCTGTCGTGTACACAAAATGTAGATTGACAATGTACTTGTATTTCTCCTTGTGTTTTATAGGTTTGATCATGCACAACCTGGAGTAGTATACTACAGGCAGTATGCTGACAGCGAAGAACATGAACTTCAGCTTCTTCAGAACCCAGGCGTTCTACCTCCACTGCAGCTGCCAGCTCCTTTGACACCACCGGGATTGTCACACGAGCGTGCATCCTACTTGTATAAAAACATCCGACAGTTCTGTGCACAGGACCACCGAGCAGACGTAACATGCCCTTTGCCACTACCAGTTGACAATGCAGATGAACCTGCTGGCCCATCGTGAATGCGACTGCAACCTTGGACACTTGGGGAACATTTTTCTGATGCTTTCAGAACTGTTTGACTTTCATGACGTTGCCTGATGTTGTCGTGCATCTTGCATAAAGTTCTACATAAATTTTCCTTATAAGCATACAGATACCTGGGATTTAGAGATTTTGTATTGAAGGACTTCTTCGAACCTACTGATTTGATGTAGTTTCTGTTGCAAGAATGTCTGGGAGGCCGGTCGAGGATAACAGTGACAGATGTTCTTGACTTCCTTGACAATGGGGATGAAAGTGACATTGATATGATGTCTGAAAGTGATGATGACAATTCAGATTTGACTTTTCCTGGTGGGATTGGCACTCGTGATAGCGAAGTAGACTTTGATGATGACTTGTCCAACTCATCTAATATTGATAGTGATTCATCTGATGATCTCCCGTTAGCTACGTTTTAGCGGAAATCTCTTACTCTACCGGCTAGTTATTCCTGGCAGTCCGTTCCATTCATTGCCCCCAGATTGTGGTAGCATCGATGTTCATGATTTTGCTACATCAACAGGTACATCAACAGAAAGTACACCCTATGCTTTCTTGAAGAAATTTATCACTGATGATATGCTCCAGATCGTCGCGGATGAGACTAACAAGCATAGCGTTGAACTTGATGGCCGAGCAGTCAACACTTCACCACAGGAGATTGAGCAAGTCATCAGCATGTACCTACTTATGGGCATTGTCCAAATGCCCAACGTTCAAACCTACTGGGAGAATGGAACAAGATACCATCCTATTGCTGATGTCATGTCTCGATCAAGATTTGAGAAGCTTGCCAGAGTCCTCCATTTCACAGATAACAACACGGCCTCTGAGGATGTGAAAAAAAGACAAGCTGTGGAAAATCAGACCGTGGCTGAAAGCACTGCGGGAAAACTTCTTGGAAGTACCACCAGAAGAGTCGCCGTCAGTCGATGAGATAATGGTTCCTTTCAAAGGCCGATCACATTTGAAAGTTTACATGCCGAACAAGCCACATAAGTGGGGATTCAAAATGTGGGGACGCTCTGGATCTACAGGCTTTCTGTATGATTTTGATGTGTACCGAGGGGGTACTGGTACTTCAGATCCATCAGATCTTGGCAAGAGCAGCTCCGTTGTCATAAAGCTGACTGACACACTACCAGCTGGTATGAATTTCAAGGTGTGTGCTGACAACTACTTTACAAGTGTCCCGCTAGTTGAAAAACTAAAACAACGGAACATCCTTTACATTGGAACCGTCAGGATGAACAGAGTAAAGAACATCAAGGCAACTGAAGACAAGGTGTCGAAGAAACGAGGACGCGGAAGTATTGAGGAACAGGTCGAGTGTCACACCAACACACTCTGTGTCAGATGGATTGACAACAAAGTCGTCAGCCTGGTTTCCTCATATGTTGGTGTAGAGCCCATCGGAAAAGCAAAGAGATGGGACAAAAAAGAAGAAAAAAAACAAGAGGAAATCAACAAACCTGCAATCGTCAATGAGTACAACAAGTTCATGGGGGGTATAGATCTGCTCAATATGAGTACCAACATGTACAAGTATGCGATGCGATCATGCAGGTGGTACATCTATCTGCGGTGGTATTTCATTGTCATGTCAATGGTAAATGCGTGGATGCTCTACCGACGATACCATAAAGAAATCGGCACCGATCGCAAGAAAATACTGCCACCACGGAACTTTCAGTCTTCCTGTGCCCATTCACTGATATCTGCTGGCAGGGAGAAAACACGGGGCGAGGACGGCCGTCACTTGAGGAAGCAGCAATCCTTGCCCATCGGCCCCCTTCTCGCAAAAGAGTTGCACTGAGTGTCACAGAAGATGCGAAAAAGGAAAACTTCAACCACTTCCCAGCATGGAATAACTCGAACAAAACTCTGCCTGAACAAAACCAGAAACTGCTTCCTTTCATACCACAAGTAACTCTGAGCATGCTGAGTGTGAGATGATACCAATGCCAAACTAGTTTTGTGTTTTGTTTTTTTTCTTTTTTCTTTTTTTACTATTTATTTCTACTTTTTTTATTTGGGGGGGGGGTTGGCTGAGAAAGGGGAGATATAAAATGAAAGGAGAAATAGTTTGTGATTTACTTGTATGTAAAACAATTAGATAAGTTGTTATTCTCAAAACAGCAACAAATTCTCCTTTGTACTGTGCTTTGAAAACAAGATTGAGATGGGCAGGGTTGGAAAACGGGCGGGGCTGAAAATTATGCTAATTAGTGTACATTCATGAGAATGACTTGAAATAGTTTGCAAAACCCAACGCTCAATTTAACATCCCAATGCCATGGTTTGGGAACCTTTCAAATATAACTAATTATTTTTTATATGTGTAAAGATTCTGTAGACCGATCCAAGTTGGGACGTCATGTACCAGTGTGCTCCGCCTTTTACTGGGACGCTTTTACGCCTTGCGTAAATTTATTCAACACACTGAGGACATCTCCGTCCAATGATGTTGACGCAACTGTACAGAACGCATCGCGTGACTTGAGTTAAAGCCTGCGCATAACGCGCACGCGAGCATCAGAGCGTTCCATGCCATATGGAAATAGGCTAAAAACGATGGGTCTATAAGCAAAATTGGCCTCGACTGCTCAATGTATCATTATATGATACACTGCCTAATTACTAATAAAATTTATGTAATTAAAAATTTTTGTTAATTTTTACAATAAAAGGATCCCCTTGGATTTATTCAATCATATTTGATAATTTTCATTTGAGTTTTTCTACCTTTGGGCAGTACAGGGATTTATATAAGTAAGTGTTTTAGTCAGCAGTGATTACGTGCTTTATGCAATACTGATACTACATGTACTATGTTTAACGTAAGTCTTTGTCTTCTTGCCGGATCTGCTCGCAGAAAATCTCGCAGTACTGGCCTTTGGGACAGATACAGTGAAGGGATGAGAAGGTACGGCAAAGCAACCGCAGGTGAAGGTGTGTACAGAAGGGACAACCAGTGAGAGACATTTTTTCCACACATGCCATGAAAATACCTGCAGAATAGACTTAAGGAGGACACAGAGCATCTAACAGTACGAGGCTCTAGAGTTGATGCAAGGTCTAGCCCTATCAAATCAATCAGCTCACTGCTGAATTATATCAAACACTCTCTTACACAAGTGTTATATAAACAGGCTTTACACACAAGTATCTTAATAACATGCTTCTTATAACAGATGTTAATTTTTGCATCGGGGATAAAAATATTATTTGTGTTTTTTTTTTGCCCATACACTGATGTGTGTTAAGCACTGTATACTCAGTACTTTCCCAAGTACAGTGAAAAAAACTCACAGGCATATTCCTCGGGTGGGATTCGAACCCACGACCCCCGCCATTCTAGAGCAGATGTCTTACCAACTAGACTACTGAGATTGCCCGGCAGCTAGAGGCAGTTCCAATCCTATGAGCAGCTGGTACCGCAACCATTATACAACACAAGTTAGAACAACGCAGTAGGAGAGGGTGATACGGACCATGTAATATAGGTGTTTATCACACTCTTGTTACTATAGACCGACCAATCAAAATTGAGGATTCAAGTTTGCTAATTGCTTGAAGATAAACATGGTTGTTGCCCGTAAACCAATTCCTTTCTTCATATCAAATGTACTGAAAAAGTAACTTCTTACAACAAAAATAAGTAAATACCAAATTTTAAAAATATAGAAAAGCTGTGTTTGCAGTAACACTCTGTGGTCATGTTTGTCATTTTCCTATCTCTGAACAAAAATATTCTGGCTTGATATAAACTTGGTTGTAGACAATTTTAAGCACATCTACAATCAAAACTATTTCTCTTTGGCCTGACCTATGACCTCTTTTCAAACTCAACAATAAAACCAAACAGCGTAACAAGACCTTTTCACACTATCATCATCCAATCCGTGTTGAAATCTACACGGGTCAACTCCGTGTTAACTGGGTCAAATTTCAGCACAGTTTAAATCCGCTCTCTTTTTACACTAGTTTTGCGTGAAAACAGCTTGTGGCTTACATGTGTAACTTTCGACCTGTGTATTGTGCGATCGTTTCACACTGCCAGGGTCCAACACGGATCCAAGCTGAAAACTCCCATACTGCAGATGGTGCCTTGCACTCAACACAGATCGAAAATCAACGCCGGAGTGTTCACACTAAAGCTTTCGACACGTGTTGGAATATTCAACCTTTTAAATAAGTCTTGGAAATTATGTCCCAACTTAAAATTCACTGATTATCAAGTGGAGTACGCAATAAAATGTTCTACATCCTGACAAACTGAAGCGATGACTTTGGTTCCTGGAAAAATAAATGTCATCTGTAATCACAACAGGCTGTCATGACACTGCCTCACAACCTGACAATAGAGGGCGCTATCGGCACCGCACACAAACAAACACCAGGTACAAACCTACGACATCACACGTCACCTCTTCCCTCCCCTCTTTCTCCCATAAAACGGTCTCTTCCCGCCCTTCTGGATTTTTCCCGCTTGATTTGATGTCTTGGGGTCTTTGTTGACCGTTCCCTTGGAATGGAGGAAGGACCAGAGTAGTGTAGCGTTTCCCGAATGCTCCAAGATCTTGGCAAGCTGCTCTTGGGATAGGGCACTGAGCTCTGTGAAATCTGTTACCGACTTGAGAAGACGACTGGAAGAAATTAAGACATATGATTGATTTTGTTAATGGGGCCTTTTGCATTGAGTATTAACAGAGGACCACTCATAACACCTAAAAAAGGGGAGGGGATAATGGGGGAGAGTTGGATGACAAGAGAGAATGAGGAGACTGAGTGAAGTCAAGTTCACTGGCTACTGCCAGTTAGAACTGCTTGCTCGAATCATTGATCGTTCCTCTTCTGTTGTAACCTCACTACAAAAGCATGGTGACTCTACTGTATCTGCCAAAATTGAACACCTTACGGTCACTCAAAGCCCTCACCTGTGCAATCTGACTGGTAGGTTTGTCGCACCTCATGCCAAATGTAGTTTTTGCTGTGCACAGACTTTGCAACTTCGTAATACCAGATAAAGAGGAAAATTGCCAACCTTACTTAACTTTGTGCAAAGTCTTCCAGTTTTCTACATGCATGACATGTTCTATGGCACTATTATTATAGAAACAAACGGCTGATTGGCTGTAAAGATACATGACTGTGTACAGTACTGACTCCCTCAATAGCAGGCAAAACTTGATGATGGATTTTGGAGGATTCAAGATTGTTAGGCTTCTCACAATCAGGGCCCAATTTCATAGAGCTGCTAAAGCAGAAAATATTGCTTAAAATTTTTTCTGCTTACCATAAATGAGCAGGATACCAGTCACAATTTGAACATGTGACATGGTAGTTTGGCCAGTAACCTTATTGTGGTAAGCGTAATTTTGTTTGTGCTTAGCTACTTTTTGTGCTTAAGCAGCTCTATGAAATTGGCCCCAGATGAAAACCAGAAACAGTGAAGACTGAGGTTTTTGTTTGGTTGCACTCACCGGCAGTTGGTGACGTTCACCCCGGGCATTTTCAGCAGCATGTCATAGGGTCCGTGGTTGTATTTGGCTTGTTGTGCCTCTTCACTTGCCGTAATCGTTGCAGCTGCTGCAGCATCCGGCTGCTCGCGTCCGACCTTTTGAAAAAGATGTACAGATAAAAAGTCAACGTCAGTGTTAAGATTTGTAGTGACATCGTGCACATGGTACCGATCATTTTGAGATACCATAGTTTCTGAGAAGAACCGAAAGAATTTGTTTTTTGATATTTGATCGTGATGTCACCGACCGCTTGCAATCATTTTATTGATCACCAGAACATATTTCAGTCCCGTACTACAGTTACAATTATCCGGCGCGTGACACAAGATGCGGCACTGAGCCAATCACTGCAAAGAAATATCTTCTGCGTGATGCTAAATTATATGTACCCAATGTTGCTGCGCGTCAGGCTGACAAATGTGTTGATGAGTTGTGTGTAATTTTGCCACATAAAATCTTCTTTTTAACTCAAAATACAAAAAATCCTCATTATTAAAGTAAGCTTGGTTTGTAAATCCATTAAGTGACATAATAAATTTCAGTTTTTAAGAAACAATTACAAAATTCCCTCTCAAATCTGTTAAATACTTACAATGAACATGAACCTTGTGTACTTTTCTTATGGAAAGGTGATCACCAATAAAGATGATCACCACTTTGCCAATTAGGGAATAACAGTGCGAGGACCCGGTCTTCACTGCTTGATAATGACCGGGGTGGTGGCTGGCCGCTGTTAACGACCAAACCGGAGGCGCGGTCGTTAACAGCGGCCAGCCACCACCCAAGGTCATTATCAAAAAGTGAAGACCGGGTCCACGCACTGTTATTCCCATTAATAAATACCTTTTTTAACGGAATAAACGGCTAAAATCGTCCATTTTGTAACTTTTCTTTCTCGGCGATACTTCCGAACGTTTGTGTACATGTTCAGGGGCCATAATTTAGGTTTCAATGGCTCCCGTCGCTTACATGCGTTATTTACATTACCTACACTTTGAGACCAGCGACTGTATAAAATGGTCTGTTGTTTTCATAAAAGTCCAAAATAAGTTTTTATTTTTCTCAAATTATTTCCCCTTATGTATGTAAATATTAAAGTTTCTTATAAAAATGGAAAATTCTTCAATTTTTCTGACCTCACAGTTCCAAATGACAATAATAGTGCACTCAACACTATGCTGGTTCAGGGGCCATTTATTTTCTTGTTTTGTTTGCCGGTCTTTATATCGCCGTTAATACACCCCACGTGATCACGTTTTGACCAATCAGAATCCACAAACTGTCCTAGGTATTTATTAATGTAAAATAAAAGTAAAATAAAAACATTTGTGGCATGATTCTCACCTTCAATTCTTCAAAGAGTTGAGCCGTAGCATGAGGGCTGGGACACCACAGAATCCGCAGCTTTGGAAAGTGCATCGTGAGGAGAGCAATCTTTGACGACAGGTCGTTGAAGGTAATCTCACTGGAGGCGGTACTTTTGGACTAAAAATGAAAATGTAAGACTATTAAGCAAAATCTAAATGAGTAATATTTATTTCCATACTGTCATAACAAATGGGAACAATATAAATGTACATGTACAAAGTAATAATGAATAGAATAGACTAAGTCAGGCTTAAACAGGCAAAGGATGAGAACAGTATGGAGGCCGATTTAGATAAGCCAAGGCTTGTAGTAATCAGGCTGTGGGACAGAGACACAACAAACGGACAGAGATAAACAAAACAACAACAATAACGCTTCAATAGCTAAAATGAAATGAAAAAGATGTTTTTGAGAACTAACAAATGATGATGTTCCTCGCAAAGCAGTCAATGGAAAGAAAGCTATGTTACATACGGAGAAAGAATTACTCTTTTGAAGGAGGCTTTAAATTGACGCTTGAATAATTCACACCGATGTACCTTGGCCGTAGCTGATGTCAATGTTTTAAACCAAAGCTTACTAGCCATGTGTATGATTGGCTGGGGTCGGACACCATTTCAGGGTTAACCCTCCTACTCTTGGTAACATTTTCCAGCAAGTTGACCAATCATTTGAAACCATTCAACAACATAGGTTGTGTATGGTGTCACAACAGTGCAGAAAACAATGTGTAGATTGTGTAGATGCATTTACCAATCATTATCGTACTGCAGGCTGGCATAGTTTATCTATCACTCAAAAACACAGTAGATGAACTGAATGGTCAGACAGTGGGAGGGTTGACTGCGTACTGTGCACCACATGATGTCATATTGCAGGCTGGCATAGTTTATCTATCATTGGATAATATTGAATAGTCAGACTGTAGGAGGGTTGACTGTGGAGATGGATTCACCATCTGATATCATTTTGCAAGCTGGCGTAGTTTACCTATCATTCAAAACCACAGTAGATGAATTGAATAATAACCAGTTTTTATATAGCGCTTTATCACAGTACTGTACCAAAGCACTTCTGACATTACTACCCCTGGTCACTGGGCTATTAAACCATCTCATTCCTTAAACCATCTAAGCTCCCTGGGGAGTATACAGCCAGTGCTGCGAGTAACCGCGCTCCAAGCTAATCATTCACATGAACCATCTCTGCCCTCACAGGTACCCATTTACTCCTGGGTGGAGAAAAGCAATTACAGTGAAGTGTCTTGCTCAAGGACATAAGTGTCACAACCGGGATTCGAACCCACACTCTACTCATCAGAAACAGCAGAGCTTGAGTCCGGTGTTCTTATCCGTTCGGCCACGGCACCCCACAAAATGATAAAAATGTCTGAATGGTCAGAAAGTAGGAGGGTTAACTGCCAAGAGTCAATTGCAGTAGCATATCAATATTTTTGAGCAGGTGTTGGTGGAAGCAAGTTTAAGCATGTCCAAGGGTTCACTGCGCAACAAGAAACCTATAGCGTACTAAACAGTTAAGAAAACTCTCAAAGTTTCTGCTTGGGTTTAGGGAGGCGGTGATGCAAGATGCACCCCCAAAAGATATAATACAGCTCATTTGCGATAAATATCTCGTGAAAGGACCAAAACTTACTTGCAAGGAAAAGGATTTCTTGGGGTCAAACTCGATGAGTAGTACTGGGTTCTTGTAGTAGCGTGTCATGGACATGGCTTGATTGAACAGCCTCCCTGATGCCAAGGATCCTATCAGATCACTGAGGCTTTTTCTCTCCACGCAGATTTCAGGTGTAAGAATGTAATCCCCGACCTGTCAAACGAAAATAATGGAAAGCATGGTTGAAGATTCCTTTAGTGTCCTTGGTTCTGAGTTGGTTTCTCTGTGGGTTCGAATCCCTACCAATCCAGCCACAACTAGTGGGTTCTTTAGCATGATATTCAAGAATAACATAACAGACCATGAAAGTCTAAAACATTTTTGGGAACTTAGGCACCCACGACAAGCTTTAACATGTGAAAGGAAACAAGCCGCAGTGCAGAGGTGCCTTAAATTGGGGCATCTTTGGTTTCTCAAAACATAAACAAATCCCGAAACCGAAAGTGGGTCATATGACCATTTAAGACCGGTTTTAAATGGCTGATAAAGACATAAGGAGCTGTAAATGTGCATCCAGCACTCATAGCCATAGTGTATTGGCGCGCTGGCTTACGCGGGTGCTAATTTATGTGTAACGCAATCAATACATAACAGTACTCAAAATAAAATCTATTAGAACACCCGCGTACGCACAACCGTTGAGCGTCGCATGCAATTTAACCCTTCCCGAAACGAAGCCTCAGGATCTGACAGGAATTGAAAATTTAAAGAAAAAAAAAAAGTTTTACAGATTTTCCTACATCATTACGCTTACAAAAAGGCCTGAATGAGAGTAAAAGAGTGCCGATAAGGTCTTAAGCAGCTGTTTAAAACCTTTCAGGGTCGTGGCCAAGCCATAAAGGACCCTGCCTGTTTTAAACGGCCGCTTAAAGACCTCATCGCCAGTCTTTTCTACCCAAAGTAAACAATATACAGTTGAAAGTTTCCAGTTACATTAAGCATTTTCATATGATAATTTCAGATTTCTCTTAGCCTTTCAGCTGTCAAACTTGTATTTTCACATACCTCAATTGTGACAGGCTCTATATCTATGCCTCTTTTGTGAATTAAAGATGGCAGCTCACTTCTGAATTCACGCATGTCTACAATTATCTGCAAAAAACACAATATTGTTGTATAAAAGTGTAAAAAACAAGACTTTTTCTTACCAAGATGGTGTTAAATATAGAGATCAAGAGATTCGCCAGCATGAAATAGCTAATTTTAAGTTTATGGCACAACTTGCACAATGAAACCTTGACTTGACAATGCCAAGGAAAACAAATTTTCTCTTTTTTTGATCACACCTTTTGTTTGTTGACCGAGAAAATGTCAAATTTAAGCAGCATGAATTGCATTTACATAGGCTGGTACCTAGGGCATCGGAGTGGTACTAAACACGGAACCATGGCTCAGTTGAACGATTAACTAGTTGAGTAGAATGTTAACTGAGTAAATTATTCACTAGTTGGGTTCATTGTTGACAATTTTGTCTAGCTGATTGAAGTGATAAAGGGTTCATGAAGAGGTTTTTAGTCACGGAACATTTTTGTGGCTTAATATATGGTTTGAAATTAACAAAACATAGTATTGACTATTTTGATGTGTCTGTTATGCGTTAATACACTTTAATTGAGCCCCGAAAATGTGTGCCATCTGATTGCGCAATGATCCATGACGTAGGCTGTGGTAAAACATTTCAAAGACGGCTCTGGTGCCGAGTGGTCAACAATGCATTGTATGTTATTGTCACACACATGGCCCTGGTCAGCCGTTCCACTGTCTACGTCACGGCAACCCCCTAATTTAAGAAATCGTTATTTCTACGATTAATACGCATGTAAAAAATGTGAAAAAAGTAAAGATATACTATAATAGGCATACTTTATTTTTTTAACCAATAAAAAATGTGGGTAAATCAAACACTTCAAGTAAACAAAAAGTCTTTCATTTAAATTCAGGGTGTAAACTTTAACGGTGTTCATTTGTTAAATAGCAAAGTCTTTTTTATTCGCACCTTTTGTTGCACAAGTCCCTGTGAATGGCGCCCTCCTACTCTGCTGCTCTGCTGGGAGCTAGAGGCAGATTGCTGGTCTCTGCTGAGCTGGGCTGTTATCTCCCCGCGACCTTCAACCTCTTCAGATAACACCATTGTCTGTGGAAACATGGTAGATCACATGCCAATAAAATGAACGTTGGAAGTTAGTACTGTAAAGAGGATAGAAGTTTTTGATGGAAGAGAAGAAGTGGGAGGGAGAACTTTTTAATTACTTACAGCTTTCTCCTTAATAATATGTTCAAATGCTTGTTTCTCCTGCCGGAGCGTAGTCAAGTAACGTTGTTCCTCAGTGGACCCTGAGTAGATGAGGAAATACACCCTAAGAGGAAGCCCTGGTCGGCATGCCTTGAACACCTGTTAAGAAAACGTCAAATTATTATCAACGAAATTTAGCAACTGTGCAATAAATGCCGGCAGGTAGCTATGCTTGCTGAATGTTTTACCAGACAGTGAGATACAGGAGAAGTGTGGTCCAAGTCTAGGGCTTCATTCCTGTTGCAAAAAAAAAAGCGCTTCTGCCTCCCATATCCCATGAGGCCGAAGGCCGAGTGGGATATGGGATGCAGACGTGCTATATTTTCTCGTATTCCATGAGCGTGAGTGTGATAAGGAATTTATCTTCCAGTCAACTGCAAGATAATACAACTTTGAGCGTTATTTGATGAAGAGCAAAACGTGCAACACGCATATTTTAGAACGTCATTTTGCACTGCCCGTATACGGAGCGTGACGCATTATATTCAAAATACGCACAGTGCAATATAGACTACTGGGAGTATGATATGGTTTATTATCTCACTCCTGTTGGAGCAATCTGATTGGAGGATTAGCGCGTACTGGAAGATAAAGCTATATATGTGGCATGCTCTTGCAGAAGACAAATCATTCGTCAATGACACCATGAACTGACACACACGTAGGTATCAATAAAAACTAAAGCAATAAAAAGTAAAGCTTGTGAAGCATTCAACTTCATGAAATTGTAGGCCTTGATGAATATCGTATAAACATGTAAAAAACTGAAAACTAAAAAAAAAAAAAAAAAGTTTTCATGGTATCGATGACGCATTGTCAGGGACAAATGTTGCATAGTTCAAGAATAACAAAGTCAACCAGTTTCATGGATGAGATTTGCCGATTGTGAACATTCCTGAAAACTGCTTGCAGGACAGTGTTCCCCCTTATTCTAGACCCAGAACCTCCCAGATGTTACAATTCAGGAGGGTTTACAGACTCTGTGGACCAACGGAAATTCCAAAACTACAGGTTTGGACACAATGTGGACTATTTCTTTCTCACTTTGGTGATTGCTTTTCTTTTAAAGGAGCAAGGAGATCTTAGAAACTCCTGAAATCAGGAAAACTCCTGAGAAACCACATGCCTGCTGTTTAAGAAGAGCTAAACTGGAAGTCAGTAAAGGATGATTTCTTACCTCCAGCTGCCTAACAAATTGAATCTCAGCATCATAGAGTATGACATACAGGGGCTTGACTTCATGAAGTGTCTTGCTCAAACTGTAGGGATCTCTGCAGGCAGCAAATCAAAATAACACAGTAATACTACACAAACTTATATAACACTTTGCCTAGGGAGTCTCACTACACTCATTAATTCATTTATATATATATTTATAAGCCGTGCTCTACAGCGAACTTGCAGATGGTTCTCTTCAAGTTGGTTTAACGAGAAAGCGTTTCAAAGATCAGTTTAAGGCAACACTGAAGACCTACAAGATCCCCGAGGCAGAGTTTGAGACCAAGGCTAAGGATCGATCAGCATGGAGGAGCTTGGTACACAAAACAAAATCTAGTGATTTCGGCCATTCTTTCTCAATGACCTGAAAAAGCGGAGACGTCAGAATGGTCAGAGAAGGTTGCTGCTCATGGCAACCACCCACGCGGCCTGTGTCCCAAAATGTGCCACTCGGCATGCGGACTAGCCAGTCACAGGAGTGCACACGCTAGACGTCATCAAAACATGCCATGCACATAACCAACAGAGGATGCATATCAACGATCCAGTCCGTAAAAATCAACGATGGAACCAACCAACCATATTTATAGGCAGTCTTTATATCGCTTTTCACACCCGAATTGCATCCCAAAGTGCTCATTAGGTTTTTTGGTTTCTACAGCTATGTGTGAAATTATCAGACCCATTTTACATGAAGTACCTTGTGATGATTAGCTGTTGCACAAAGTTGATGCAGCCAACCATGTCACAAACAATAAGGGTTCTTTTACGTGCATTACACAACACACGGGACCTATGGCTTTTTGTCCCATCCAAAGGACGAAGCAATTATGTTTAAAGGTACACACCGGCTTACTGTTTACCTTATTTGGTGATGTGGAATGACAGACAATAATTTTTAAATGGTTTTTCTTGAAAAAAAATCATCAAAATATCACGTAATTAACGAAAAATGTGAAAAAAACAAAACACGGTCAAAGGTCAGCTTATACGCTTTTCCAGCCGTTGCAACTGTCAAGTTTACGTGCCAATGTTGCGCAATGTTGTAAGTAGACTGGTGCTCTGTTTGTGTATAAATTATTACAATGACGAGGCATGAGGATCCAGACTTCATATCCATCCAGCACAAATCCACGTGTAAAAAAAACCCAGACATAAACAGACAGTGTATTCTGTGTACGACGAAATGGACGAACTTACTTGCAATGGAGAACGTTTCTTCATTATATCGCAAGTAGGCCCTATGTTGTAAAAAAAAAAATACTTGGACGAATGCCAGTTGGGTCCAGGACTAATCTGTGTTGTCAGGTCGTGTTCAAATGTATAAAGGGAGAGAATAAGCTTGGCACAATGTGGACATCACAGACATGATTGACCATAAATAATGTCAAAATGTGAGTCTTCATGAATTCAAATATACGCAGGCATGTTCACAATACAGTTCTATGACACAAACCTGTCCATCAAAATTATGGCAAAGACCACATCCTTCATATTCTCATCGTGACCAGCCTGCTGCAGTCTAAAAACTAATGGTAGTGTCCCTAATCTTGGACCATCTTTTCACATTGGCTTGGCCAATAACAGTCATGTGCCAAGCGAGCCTCCTGCTTTCGCTGCAAACGGATTGCCAATCCTGGCAGCTTTAGCGAAGGCATTCTCCCGTTTTTCGGGCGATGACTTCACTGGCCGGCCGCGGCCACCGCCACCGGTTTTTTGTTGTGGCGATTGGGGGGGGGGGAGAGAAGTGGACATTATGCAGCTATCATAGAAGTAGATAGATCAGCTGTATGGGAGATAAACATTCCCCATCGTCGTCGCTCGTGCGGGGTAGCGCAGGCAACACGTTACAATAGTTAGGGGATAATAGCTAGGGGTACAGACTAAAACCCTCGTTAAAAAAACATAATTGTTGGTCTGGCTCCCTACCCCTCCGACAAGCTCCCACGCTTACGGCTAGACCGACCGGCGAGCTGGGGAGTTCATGCCCCGGAGTTTGTCCCTCTGGCCCCACGAGACACTGCACTGGCTGTACGGGATATGCCCCAAGGTTACGTTCCGCTAGCTCCCACGCTGGTGCGCCGTAAGACACGCTTCGGTTGCACGGACACCTCTGAATGTGAATATTACGTTCGATTTTTCATCATTATTTACAAATTGTATCAATAATCTGAATACATAAGTCTTTTTTGTCAAACATTCATGAATAATTGTAAAAAAAAAAAAAAGGATTTAAATTTGGTTTAGTAATTTACTTTTATACGGCTGGAAGTACAACTAACTCCGAAGATCACGTGATTTATCCGAACCACTTTTTTGGTTCGGATAAATCGTTTTTTGAAAAATGCTCGAAAACGGCAAAATTTGATGGTTTCTTTTAGGAACCGTTCTTCTCCATTCCTGAAAGACCTTTGAAGTCATATGTTAGCCTATTTTGTAGCCCAAATAGCCCAACGAAGCCGGTGTGTACCTTTAAGTGTCTTGCTTAAGGTCACAAGTGTCAAGACCGGGACTCGAACCCACGCTCTGCTGATCACAAACATCGCTTGGCCACGACATGTGTATACAGAGCTATTTTGAATTGCAAGACCATATTATATGGCACTAAAATTATACCAGGTGCTGTGGAACAATCTGCAGCCTTCTGTGCCAGAAACACAGAGGCAAACACATTCTCTGAATGATAAGTCTACTGTGTTCATTGACGTGCATTACAACAACACACGGGACCTACGTTTTTTACATCAAGCAATTACAGTCAAGTGTCTTGCTCAAGGACACAAGTGCCATGACCAGGACACAAACCCAGCTTCTCACAGCACCAGAAATTGAGTTTGGTGCACTAGAACGCCTGGACACAACACTCCAAATCAAGCACTTGTAAAAAAGAATTTAAAAGGGTGCTCAAAGTATGTAATAAATTAACTTGAAAGGACTGAATTTATTTCCTTTTTCTTTCCTATGTAAAACACCGTGTGTTAAACAATTTTGGTTTGATGCGTTTATTCTGTTTTTTTAAATGACCAGTTTGGTGGCAAGCTTTTGCCCTTTGCAAGCTTTGGCTTCATATTTTCAGCCATAAGTTCACAAAACAAAAGCTTTGATATTTTTAGCACCTTTTAACTGTGTCATGGATAAAAGTGTTCTTATTTGCTCACTTGCAGCCATGCAGCGGGTGGATGACAGTGAGAGGCGAGGAGGTGATGCCGTAGTACGCCTCAGGTGAAGACACAGACATCATCTCATCATCCACATCCTCAACCGCATCATCGTTTCCTCCTACTGCTTCGGCATCCCCATCTGAATCACTGGCTTCTCCCTGGAGGAGATGTAAAGTCTTTTTAAAGGGCCTATGAAGAGCAATTTCTTTGTTAAATACATTTTTTATCAAATATCCATGCTTAAAACTCTTCGAGCAGCTCCAAAAGTCAACAAGTTCCCTGGATCCAGGAGGATGAAATTTCATCCACCCTGTCTTTAAGGTCAATAACCCACCCTGCAAGCCCAAAGCCATTATAAATCACTGTGGGGGTCAATTGGAGTGCCAGTCAAGACTTAGACTTGGGTTATTTAAGATCCACGTGCCGCACAAGCTGTTTTCACAAATTGCATACCGCCCTGTGCCAAGGATCCTTAGCCACAAGGTCAATCAATTACTACACTGAGACAGGTGGCTGCTGTCTTTCAACACTCCTTACTCTGCAGTGTTTAGGGTCTGGCCAATGGGAGTCTACAGGCTTGTGGGGTATACCAGGGGTGAGGATTACATGGAATCTTGGCCTTATTGGCCCATCAAAAAAAAATTATGACCATATTTGGTAACAATTGGATTATTTTTTGTCTCCCCGCTGCTGCGAGAGTTAAGGACAGTTTAAGGAAAATGAAAACTAGATTTTTGTACTAAAAATAAGGTTGAATGTACTGATTGAATTTTCAAAAATGACCTGTCTTTAACGGGACACATGATAAGAACGAATTCTCACAGCAGCATTAAAACTGTACAAAATCAAAATCCCAAATTTTGCAAAAGAAAACAGCGGTCACCCCAAAATACGTACTGACAATTTTAAACACTCATCAATAACACAACAACAAAATATTAGTGGAGTTGCCATTTGAAAAACAAACAAAAAATCTGTAATTTTTTGTGCACAACCCAACCATGATGTTGCAGCTTTGCCTTCGATGACATTTGCTCATAAATATGCAAAATTCAATTTGCATAACACAAAATACAGAAAAAAGTGTCATAACACCCCAAATTTGACAATCAAAATGTGAAATTATTTTATCAGAATGAAATGTAGAGTTGTTTCAAATAATGAAAAATACTATTTCATAGGCCCTTTAATCATGCCAACACTTAAGAACATCTATCTGTCTGCATGCAAACATCAAAGGGGTCTGATGGCATACTGTATTTTGTTGGAGGATCTGATGATGCGTTTTGTGCATGAAAAAGCACACAGGCCCCTTGCTGACAGCGCCCTCAACGAGGTGAAAAGAAAGCACCTCAATGGTCGACAGTTGTACTAGGCGCACACATTTGTGTTTTTATTGTCTGACCTCAGCTATTGCCGGATATGCAAGGGATCTATTAATTTTCAAATTGTAGTAATTTCAGTATATGTCCTAATTAATCCCATTTTAAATATACTTCAGTCAGACTCCAAGGTGGAAGGAAGACATTAATGGTTAATATGGTGCTGCTTATAACGTATAGCTGAACTTCACCCAACCAAGATGCCATCCCACGTAAATTATTAAAGTACAGATATCGGACATTTGTCACAGTTTACCTCATGATTATGGTCTCCCTTGCTCCCGCGAACCATCTGGGTAAGAGTTAGAGGATCGTCTTTTTTGCTTTTTCCGTCACTTGCTTTCGATCTCTGGCCTTTTCTTCTTCCGCGGCTGGATGGTTTGTTCACCATTCTGTTGGGCTAAAAATAATTGGGTTAATTAGTCTCTCAACAACGTAAATTTTTTTCATTTGTTTCGCCAACAAATAAAGTAAAGAAAAGAACCCAGTAACGTTCTCCTTAAATGAAGGGGTTGGCCTTGGTGTTTCAATCATGATCTGGTAGCAATTTGCACCACTTCACCTTGTATCCTATCCAAAGAGTTACATAAAGGGGCCAATTTCTTAACCAGTTGCAGGCGGGATTCTTTTTTCTTGTCCCGTTCCCCGGGATTCTTTAGGCAGAAATTGCCGGAATATATATTTTTTTAGGGTACTGCTGGCACAAAGAAACCCTGACTTGACAATGCCAAGAGAAGGAAGATTCTCTTTGTTGGATCGTCCGTTTTGTTGATCGATCGAGAAAATGTCAAATTCACGCAGCATGAATTGCAAAACATCGGCCGTTACCTACGGCATAGGAGTGGCACTAAACACAGAACCATGGCTCGATTGCCGGCTCACTCTGACTTACCTCCTTTCAGCCGAAATACAATGAATGAACAATGCTGGAAGCCTCTCAATGCCTCGTAATCCCCTTCTTGGAACAAAAGGGCAAAGGTCTATAATCGGGGATGACACAAAAACCGCCTCTCAATGGCCACAAAATACGAGTAAACGCATGACCTTTTTGTCCTTTTTGTGAATGAATCGAAGTGTTACACGACGTGTGCGTGGTCTGCCCACGCTCCACTGTTGAATGACCAGGCAACCTTTGCTCCGGTGGTCCGAAATTACAAAATGGCGTCGCAAGGCAACCTCCATTTCCAGGCAGGGGAAACATTTGCGTGTATTGACGTCATCCAGTTTCAACTGGTTAAAGCTGTTCACTGGTAGATTTTGTGCTTACTGTGTAATTTCCATTTCATAGTGCTGCTAACCGTAAGCACAGGAAAAGGCATGCTAATCTTTGTAAATCCATGGTGAACGTACAAGCTGGCCGCCTAATTTTCTTGCCAACCTGTGAAATACGCTTGCCCCTATTAAGCAGATTTTTCTGCTGAAGTACGCAGAAAATTTTACTTACCGATAAGCAGCTCAACGATATTGGCCCCTGCTTTCTTTACCTGAGAAAATCTTACTTTTGGAATGATTTGATAAATCGGCGCCAGTCAAACATGGCAAATTACAAACATACATTGTTACTAATATTATGTAGCGAGGATTTTGAATGGTCAGGGAGTAATGGGAAGACTAACTACCATTTGTCCTGCCGCTTCACCGGGGTTCTCTCCTGACTGGCTCCCAAGCGTCTTTGTGTAGAGTCTCTGTAGAAGGTTGCGGCCGCCATCTTGGAGGTATTCCTTCAGCTGAGCACATGTGCGGTCGTCGCTGGCACAGATTAATATTCTGTTCCCATGGCAATCGCCAGTTTCTGAGAATAGAAAAGATCGGTCACTTCTCCGAGCCAATTCGCAGATCTACTAAGCTTACATACTTTCTTAACCCTCCTACTCTGGGTACCATTTTCAGGCCTTGAACTTCGCTCTTGAAAGGGCACGGCAATTTTCTTCTGGTAAGGGGCAATTCTATGAGAAAAATGTCAACTTGTGTTGGAACTTTGCAAAGGGCACCACGGCAAAAGCACAGGGCACCACGGCAATTGCTGTGGGTGCCGTGGGTACATTCGAGGCCTGCATTTTTCAGGGAGCTGACCAACCATTTGAAACCACTCAACCGCATGGGTTGCGTATGGAGGCACAACTGTGCAAAGAATTAACTGTGTACTGTGTAGATCGGTCACCACATGATTTTATACTGCAGGCTGGCATAGTACATTACTCAAAACCACAGTAGATGACATTGAATGGTCAGATAGTACGAGGGTTAATACTGAAATATATTTGTAAAAAAAACCAAAAAACTGCTAAGCATAAACAAAATAAACAGTCTTGCTGAGCACACAGATTTAGTGAGAAAAGAAAAGTGCCATGCCGAAGGTTGCAAACCAAAATGCAATTTGATTATTATGTTGTTTGTGACTGGTTTCCTGCAACTTTTTAGCTAACTCTTCCGCTGTGAGTGTTTCTTACTTGTTTTGGAGCTTTCTTGCTGAATTTCTTCCATGATTTCCGTGAGGACTTTCCACTTTGGATTCTCTTCAAGTCTCAGATCTGATCAAAAGAAAACACAGTACATCCAGGATAATTTCATCACATATCAGGTTTTCGTTTTGTACTGCTAGAAACAAAACCAAAAGTGCATCAAACTTTGCCCATTTATGTGTAAGGCCCATAAGTGCATTAACAACAATATAATAAGAATAATAATATGCGTTTCTTGCATAGCACTTTGTCTATATCCATGTAAGTAAAATCATTTTATGATGCTTTAAAGGCAATCTTTATTCCATTACTAGAAATGTATTACATAACTCCAAAAGATTTCAGAGTGTGTTTACTCACCTTTGTCACTGACATTAGTGCTTGACCCCGTGACATCTGACCCTTCAACTTTCTTCCCTTTCACCTTTTTGGAAGCTCCATACACCCGATCCTTGGCATGCTACAAATAAATTAACCAATTTCTTGACAATTAATGATTTCATTTGGATATTTGTGGTGTACTATAATATGGTGCTGGACTTCATTCAAAAATGACCTAAGATTTTGCAAACAATCAAATCATAGCAATGTGAAATCTAAGGAATCTGTCAAAAAATAATTTCTGTCATCTGAGCTTGATTTCACAGAGCTGCTTACGCAGAAAACATTGCTTAAAAATATAATCTGCTAGGCAAAATGAGCAGGATACCAGTCACAGATGGTACATGTGAAATGCTATTTTGGCTGGTAACCTTATTCTGATAAGCGTTTATTTTGTTGTGCTTAGCAGTTGTTTGTGTTTCAGCAGCTCTATGAAATTTGGCCCTGGTCTGGGGACATTGTCAATGAACATGTTTGTGGTTGAGTGATGTGAAAAACACACTCCAGGGTAGTGGACTTTACGTGTATAAAAAGTGAAAAAAAATAACGTCTGTTCTGAGCCACTATGGTTCATCAGGCCAGCATTTCTATCCAGTTTCCTTGGCATTAAACGACTGACTGAGAATATTTCTATTCTCCCCTGGACAGGATTGCTGGTACCCATGTTTACTCCTGGGTGGAGAGAAGCAATTATGATAAAGTGCCTCGCTCAAGGACACAAGTGACTCAACTGACTGCCAGGCTTCGAACCCACATTCTGTAGATTACAGAACTTGAGTCCACTGCGCTGGATCTCTCAGCCACGACACCACCTTTACATGTATGGTGCAATTTAATTTGTTGAAATAACTAGTTGAAATAACTAGTTGACTAACTTACCACAAACATTGATTCAGCTGAATCCATGAACAACCAGCCTGAATTATTTGTAACCGCTTTTTCATTTGTTCTAAAAGGAGAGAACAACAAAACAGACAATCCACATGAACAAAGACAAGCTTTTTTTTTTTATTAAAATAAAAAATAAGACTCATCAGTTACAAATTCACAGTAACAAAAAAAACCTAAAATTTAAACATCCACTCACCGTAGAGATTTCAAAAAATTGTAAAAAGTGACGCTGTCATACTGGGTCAGATAGCTGTGGGGGAGAAAAAAAACTATATAAAACATCAAATTTATTCTTCATGCTCTGAATAAATTGAGTATTATCTTCCAGTACGCGCGAATCCTCCAATCGGATTGCTCAACTTGAGTGTGATAATAAACCATATCATACTCCCAGTAGTCTATAGTGCATTCTGCGTATTTTTAGTATCATGCCTCATGCTCCGTATATGGAGAGTGCAAAATGACTTTCTAAAATTTGCGCGTTGCTAGTTTTGCTCTTCATCAGATAAAACTCAAAGTTGTATTATCTTCCAGGTGACTGGAAGATTAATTCCCTATCAAACTTGCATTTGTGGAATACAGAAAAATATAGAGAATCTGCGTCCCATATCCCACTCGGCCTTCGGCCTCATGGGATACGTATGGGACGCAGAAGTGTTACAATTTCCCATATTCCACACGCGCTTTTGTGATAACTTATAATAGTCTTAGGGCCATGTCACACCAGGCAATTTACAGGCAACCAGTTCCAGACAATCTCCAAGAAGAAAAACGCATTCACATTTTGAATGTTCACCTTACTTTCTTGAGGATTGTAAGACATCGTCATAAAAATAACCCCTGTTCTCCCAAAGTGTTTCTTTTGCATCCGGTGCAGTTGGTTGCCTCCAAGTTGCCAGTAGAAATTGCCCCGTGTGACGTGGCCCAAAGTGTACAAGATCAGAATAAATGGTTGAACTCAAAGCCAGTAAATTTTTTTCTGGGTTTGTTGTTTTTAATGCAAGGAGGCATGCAGGTTTAAGCAATATTACCCCACTATTTTAAATTAAACTACACTCATAAAAGCCAAACAGTTCTGACTTACTACAGCAGCATTTGCAGTAGCTTCAGATCGGCCACAAGTTGCTTGGTGGTGGAGGTCTACAAAATATTGCAAAAGAAACAAAACCATTCAAAGTGAACTACTTTTCACATTTGAAAAGGTCTAGCAAAGATCATCTTGAATCTATTTTGTCGTTGTTAGGCCTTTTTATTACACAGAGACCATGACCTTCAAGAAGCCCTGGAGGCCTTTTCACTTTTTGTTTAAATACCAAAGTGACGTCCTGGATACCAGGGCCTGTCTCCTGGGGCGGACAATTTTCGGAGCTCCATAACTCTAACCTTACCTGTAAGAAGCCACTAATCTCACCAGATTAACATTCCTCGGCCACATACATTTTTCGGCGGTGGGTTTTCGACATCAGATATTTCTCATTAATCCGTCATTTTTGTGAAAAACATTCAGCACTCAACGTTAAACATTTCCGCAAACTTTAAACGTGTGTTTGCGCGTCACCGTACACTGACCGAACAGCACTACACATGTTAACAAAATATGCACAACAGTCCTGCGCCAACATGCTAGCCATGCGTATGCACAATAGGCATGTTTGAGAGAATGAACAAAACAGCAATTGCTTCGCGTTGAGCGCTGAATTATTTCATGAAAACTAATGGATTTATGAGGAATATCTGACGTCTAAAACCTGGAATGTTAACCCGGTGAGATTAGTAGCTTCTCACAGGTAAGATTTGAATTATGGAGCTCCTAAAATGTTCCTCCTCGCAAACGAACCCTCATATGAAGGACTCTGTATCTGTGTACAGCACAGAGGCTCGGAAGAGTCCTAAATGGTTAGACCTTCATGCTACTGTCTTTGCAGTGTTTCCTGTACGAAGCACCAATAACAAATACTGATTATTGTTGCACTTTCAGGGGCCAGACTATTTTTTTCTTTCTGGCCTCAGGCCGTGTCCGAAATGGTGGCTAAGACTATGGCTTTGGCTGGATCGCGGCATCATCATGCATTGAAGTATAGGACATCCTTAGCAATACCCTCAGCCATAGCTATAGCCGCTAATTTGGACACAGCCCTAGTTTTGCTACATTGGTTTGAATGAGAGAATTGGCAATTATTATTATTATATATTTCTGGTAATGAAACCAAGGATGCCTCATAAGTGAACTTAATCACTGTAGCTCTCAAGCCTGAGGAAACCTGTAGATAAGGGTGCTTGCCATGTGAACCAGAAACACCGGGGTAAACCCCTACTCTTCAAGATGGCAAGATGGCTGAGTCATGGTAAAGGTCGTTTGACTTTGGTACTTGAAGAACACTATACAGGTAAAGCTGATAGTGCAGTGATCTTATTTTGTGTGATTCAATATATACTTGAATTAAAAAAAACTGTGACAATTTGGGCTCAATCTGCCATCCGAGTCAGGAGAAAATAGTGAAAAA
Organism: Marthasterias glacialis; assembly: GCA_911728455.2. NCBI lineage: Eukaryota > Metazoa > Echinodermata > Asteroidea > Forcipulatida > Asteriidae > Marthasterias > Marthasterias glacialis. Next base: position 19,332,451 of record OU452225.1, read on the forward strand.
CCGTGCACACTTTTCAGCATGTAAACACATTGTCCTTAACTTTGATTAATATAACCGAAATCAGCTGTGGCGTTTTCTTTTTTAGTTATCAAATACAGTTTTCTTGAATATGACAGCATTTCAGAGGGAAATATTTCACAGAAAAAGCAGTTCTAGTGTTATTAACTTCATAAACAGTAAGCTTTCAGAACCAAACTAAACAAAAATGTTTTTTATCCTTACTAATCCTTTATAGTGCCTTTAAAACATTGTTCCCATGGACATTTGCAAAATGAACACCTACATATTTGAATAAATGTGTTAATATTGAAGATGAGGATTTCTTACCAGTTGATGCCAAAGTGGTTGGAGTTGTCTTCGGATGGCTTGCTCCAGGGATTTACGACCAATGGCGGACTCCACTGTCACCTCAGTGCTGTCTAACTGTAACATAAAAACCCACAATAAAAAAATGATTTATTCATCGGTATACGATCACTGACCACATTTCTTTTATTGCGTCTGCACTTTTAATACTTATGCATATTTACATGTACATTAATTTCAACAAATTAAACCAAGGATGCATTAAATGTGGACTTAATCTCAATAGCTTGGAAGCCAGAGAAAACTTGTATACGTACAAGGGTGATTGTTGTAATCGAAAAACGCCAAGGTCAAGTCCTCCTGTTCCGCAATAAATGTTCTTTGGTCTTTAAAAATGTAAAACAACAATCCTAGTACATGGGACTTTTGGTTTAACTTCCCATTCCAAGCTACCAGTACTCAAGTTTCCTTCTAAAAAAGACAAGCATCACAAACAACCAGACCAGGATTTTGTCCAACCCTAGCTTCTGCATTAAATAATGTTTTCTCAAATAACATAGCGTGTTGTGTCCGAGAACTAGACTCGGGATGGCAGAGTCATCGGAGGGTGGGTTCGAATCCCAGTCATTCAGCTGCCGGTGCTGCATACTCCACAGGAGTTGAGATGGTTTCAGGAATGCTCAAGCCCCAAGGAAAAGGGTTTAAGTAATAGTGTATGGCGCTTTGACAGAATGGGTTTTAAGCACCTATAATGAACTTTCTCACAACCAGCCATGGCCAGGATCTTGCCCCCACTCCAAACCCCTTGGAATAAAAGAGATTTTCTCTGAGAAAAGAAAGAACTTTCTTACCGCCGGGTTACATCGTTGAATTTCCTTTATGCAAGCGGCAATGATGTCCAATATGGCCGTCTGGATGGCCAGCATGGAGGGACTTAACTTCAGTTGTAGCTCAACAACATCTGGCTAATTTTGTAAAAAAAAAAAAAAAAAAAAAACAATTGAACATTAAAAATCAGTTTCCAATTTTTTTTTTCAACAAAGTGAAGAATGTTTTTATGCTTCAACTTACTAAATATAATCTTTGTAGCTACCTGGGCCCAATTTCATAGAACTGCTTAAGCACAAAAAAGTAGCTTAACACAAACAAAATTAAGCTTACCAGAATAAGGTTACCAGCCAAAATAGCATGTCACAAGTACAAACTGTGACTGGTATCCTGCTTATTTTTGCTTAGCAGAAAACTTTGAAGAACTATTTTCTGCTTAAGTAGCCGCATGAAATTGGGCCCTGCTTGTTGTAGTTTTTCTTCCAGGTACATGTATTAGTAATTAACATACCTTGTGCTTTTCCATGAAATCTGTGACTGAAGCATGAAATCTACATGATAAACAAAACAAAAAACAACCCCTATGAAGAAATATGTATAAAAAAGTATATATTTAAAAAAAAACATTGACAAAGTAGAACTTGTTGCCACCTAAATTTATTTATTTCCCATTAACAAAAATAAGCAGAAGTTGCACAGGTAAATATACTCCAGCCATATGTGGAATGTCGTGGCCAAGCCGTCTGGTTTACAGAATATGGGTTTGAATCCCAGCCTGGCCAGTCGAGACACTTGTGTCCTCGAGCAAGACTCTTTACCATAACTGATTTGACCTTTGGATGAGACGTTAAGCCATAGGTCCCATGTACTAGGATGGGTAGTGCATGAAAGAGTAGGGGGTTTACCCCGGTGTTTCTGGTTCAGATAGCAAGCATCCTTATCTACAGGTTTCCTCAGGCTTCCAAGCTACAGTGATTAAGTTCACTTATGAGGCATCCTTGGTTTTATTACCAAAAATTAATAATAATAATAATAATACACTCCATGGCTCTTGTACCCAATGTGGAAGTTAACATTTCCCTCAACGATAAACTGCTTTTCCCTTTACATGGAGAAACATTTTGCAAGTTCTATGCATGGATCTGTACCACAGAAATAAACCTGAGAGCAGGGACTTCCTATACTGCCTCATGTAACCGCGTCGTTCCTTATGTCATCTCAAATAGTGTACACTCAGGAAAACCCCACATTTTGACAAAATCGAACGGTAGACAGCGCATCAAAATAGCATGCCTAAAAAATATGGCGTGTTTTCTATGCGTGACCTGCATGCAGCTTTAGCTTGCCCATGTCCAGGGCAATCACGAGAGTGCTTGGCGCGATCGCACTGCGTATGCCATGCCATTCCATGTGTTTCTGTTTTGATACGCATTCACAGCGATGGTAACCAAACGCATTTCAGCACAGCCGATGCATGCCGAGGGTACACTACTGTGCTCCATAGACGACAGCAATGGTAGTGAAATCTTGGTTCTCTGGTTTATTTCTATGATCTGTACGTTGATCGTAGGAATACACCCAAACATTGTGCTTGTTTAAACATTTTTTGAGTTCTCACAGACACTGATTTTACGAGCGGGGAGACACAATATCATGTATAACAGGGCCAAACATTCAAATGCAAACAAGAAAATAGGTACTTGCAAGACTTGGGTACTTCACCTTGGCCATAAAAATAGTTTACGAACGAAGAGATTCCTGAGGACCCTCTCTAGTTGACATAACCCAGAAGCAAAGGCTTGGGGTTGGTCAGACAGAGCTTTGATGAAGCCAGTCTTGTTCTTCTGACGATACAAACGGAGAATAAACGCTTCCTGGCAAGACTCTATGATCCTGAAACAGAAAATAGTACCTGTCAAAAAAGGACTCTAAAATAGCCGTAGTTTAACCAGTTGAAAACGGATGACGTGAATACAAGCAAATGTTTCCCCTGCCTGGAAAACAGAAGCCATGTGAAGACGCCATTATGTAATTTCGGACCATCGGAGCAAAGTTTGCCCAGTCATTCAACTACGGAGCATGCACAGACCACACACACACACACCGTCTAATGCTTCGTTTCACCCACACAAGGACAAAAAGAGGTCTTATAAATACTGCCATTTTGTGGCTATTCAGAGTTGATTTTTGTGTAATCCCTGATTACAGACTTTTGTCCTTTTGTTCCATGAGGAGAATTACGAGACATCGAGAGGCTTCCACCATTGTTCTTTCATCGTGTTTCGGCTGAATTGAGGTAAGTCAGAGTGAGCCAGCGATCGAGCCATGATTCCGTGTTTAGTACCACTCCTATGCCGTAGGTAACGGCCGATGTTTTGCAATTCACACTGCGTGAATTTGATATTTTCTCAGTCGAGAAACAAAACGAATGTTTGCGCGAGCGTTTAAAGAAATGTGCCCTACAATTTAGAGAGGAACATGCTGAATTCAAGAGCTAAGCTGTACACATGTTCACATTAGTTTGTCAGACCAATCATTTTGCGGTATCAATAATGATTATTCCCTGTGTTGGTCAACGTTTTGTTGTGTGCACTTGACAAAGGGTTGCCAGTCAGAAGCCATTCAATCAGTTACTGCCGTGTGGCCAGGGATCACACCCCTGAATATATTTGTTTTTTTTAAGTTGGCTAACACCTCCTCTAAACCATTTGCCTAATTTTGCAAATGTCTTTTGTGCCCAACGTATTTGGGTTTGAAAGGCACGTATTTGAGTGGCAGGCACCCCAGTACCAATCATCCAGAGAAATATGCCCGTCTGAAATACTGTCAAAGTCAAGAATGAATGAATGAATGCACAATATATGAATGAAACCTTCAAAACAAAATGTGTATCTGTATTTCAATTGAGTTTTGGAATATTACTTACTTGTGTGCCTTAAACACCAGCACCCCGGAAACCAGACTGATGGGCAGCCGATCTGTCAACATGTCCACGACGAGGATCCTTGAGGTCACAAAGAGCACCCCTCCCTGAAGGTAAATGTCTTTCCTGATTCAGAGAATAGGATATTAAGGCAAACTTGTTTACTGAGAAAAAGATCAATTTTGAATCTATCATGAATCTAAGGTAGCTACATAAATCAATTTAAATGCATTGGGGCTAAAGAACATCATTTTGGTTTTTAACCTTTACACTGAGGTGTGTGTATACAGTGCTAATATTACATATTACTATGCCTCATGCATATTTATGAACGAGAGTCGAAATCTCACAGGTCATTTCGCCATCATGTGCCAGTTGCCATTTTTTTGCTGTTTACCTAGCATGCGTGCCAGTATTCAGGCACAGGGGAAATACGCATGCGTTGTAGACTATTGCATGGGTCACCCAGGCGCCTCTAACGCACAGGGTAAATACGCATACGTAGTACTATCACATGTGTAATACTCTACTACGCAAGCACTTTACAAGGCACTCACTAAGAAAGTATGGCGGCATACTCGTAAATGTCAATCCACGTTTTCTCAAGCTCAATGATGTCGAACTAGAGAAGTTATGAGGTAAAATACAACAAATATAACATGGTTTATTTCGGGTGGATAGTATACAAATATTGACTGCTTCGAGTGGCGTAGTAAAACTAGTCACTCGAGGTGATCCCAGGAGCAGCCTATCTTCCCGAGGCGGAGCCGAGGGAAGATAGGCGGCTCCGGGGATCACCGAGAGTGACTAGTTTTACTACGCCACGAGATAAAGCAGTCAATATTTGTTTTATAACACCTCAATTTCATCCATTTTGTGGTAATATTCGTCAAACAACTGTGCGTATATCAGTCTTCAAACAACTGTATAAAATCTGACAGGAAATTTTGACAAAAAGAAAGTGGGGTACCACACTGCATTTGTTCTCATATCGTATTTCAAATGCACGTATTATTTGATCGTTTCACCGGGTTCGAGGTTGTCGTTGGATAGTACCATTTGATAGTTCTTTTGGTCGGTGTGCAGTGTGATAGTAAAAATACACAACACCACGTGACGCACGTTCGGCCAATCAACAGATAGAATCAAAGGAAGAGGTGTTATAATTGATATTATAACACCTCTTCCTTTGATTCTATCTGTTGATGGTGTTGTGTATTTTTGCTATCACACAGCACACCAACCAAAAGAACTATTAAATGGTACTATCCAACGACAACCTCGAACCCGGTGAAACGATCAAATAATACGTGCATTTGAAATACGATATGAGAACAAAGGCAGTGTGGTACACCCGCTTTCTTTTTGTCAAGATTTCCTGTCAGATTTTATACAGTTGTTTGAATACTGATATACGCACAGTTGTTTAACGAATATTACCACAAAATGGATGACATTGAGGTGTTATAAAACAAATATTGACAGCTTTATCTCGTGGCGTAGTAAAAGTAGTCACTCTCGGTGATCCCCGGAGCCGCCTATCTTCGGGGATCACCTCGAGTGACTAGTTTTACTACGCCACTCGAAGCAGTCAATATTTGTATATTAGCTCCCCTCCATATTGGAAGTTGATAAACTAGTGGCATTGGCTTCGCCTTGGGAACTAGTTTCTCAACTTCCGATACCTCGGGTGCTAATACCAACTGTCCACCCTCCAACCATGTTATATTTGTGTAGTAGACTTGGTTCAAGACCTTCCTGTTGTTTTGTTCCACAATCACTAGGCTTACATCGCACAATATCACTCAAAAACTATCACCAATAGAGGGCACTATCTCAAGACAAACTGACATCACTCACTATAAAAACAGCATCCAGGGGAGAATAAATAACACAAGTCTGGCACTAATCCGACTTGACACATGTTCCGAACCAGACTTGAACTTGAAACAGCGCCCTCTTTTGTTTATTCATTACATACATGTACGTGCACATTGTACATCCGTCACACGCCTGTTGTGTATACACAAAAACACAAAATGACCTGAAAGGGTCACGACTTCTTCCTCAAAGAAAAAAACAAAAACATTTACAGGCAAATCTCTGGAGACAATGATAATGCCACAAAAGATCTTAATTAAAAATGACTCTATCTTCTTTTGTAGTTCACCTTTCATGTGTGCTGTACTCATTGTTAATGACCTTTGGCAGCGATGACACACCTCTCTTCTCCAACTCTTCAATGTAGTACTCCTGTTGGGGTCAAAGTTCAAAGTTCAACTTCAGATAAATTATAAAAAAAGTAAAATCCCAGTTTCAATATAATAACAATATTAATGATGAAACTAATGTTCACATTTTTGTTCCTGATTCTTAACTTATCAACTGGACGGATGCTATGAATTACATGTCAAAGAATCATCAATAAATTGACCTGAAATTTCCCTCCAGTTACCACAACCTCTTTTTCAGAAAAATGATGTAACTGACTGCAACTTCAGGGTTCAGAAGCTAGAAGTTTGAAGCAACTTTGAAGCAGCTGTTCGTTGCTCTTACCTCTTCTGATGCAGTTGCATTCAAGACAAGAACCAGATTGCCAGGGTCACAGTAAAGATTTAGAAGCTGTAAGGCGATTCGATCAATACCTAAACCTCTGTACAAAAAAAACAAAAAAGCAACACAAGTGATCAGTAACTTCTGCCACTAAAACTGTAAAACCACAGGGAAAAAAAGGTCCTAAAACCAGTTGGCGCTGGATATTGTGTACCCACGCCATGCTTGTTGGGTGGTACAGGTGGCGTGTGCGCGTAAAGCGTTTGCATCTCACCAATGTGTCCCTGGTTCGATTCCCGGCTAGGGCCAGTGTGAGTAGAGTTGTGCGTTGGTTCTTTCCTGTGCTACAAGGAGTTTTCTCTATACCATAAGGTTTTTCTCCCTCCAGAAAAATCAAACGCTTTCGATCTCAGGCTGTGCTCCGTCCGCGGTCATATATGGGTTGATGTGGCTGAACTCCAGAATGTTGGAAATTTGTCATGTAGCTGGATATGTGATAGCTGTGGTTTGCCTTACTGAGACTCGTCCATCATTTCTCGTTTCAGTCATCAAGTAGCTTTGAACACACCTACAGCTTAGCCCCACTGTCTGAGTTTTGCCCATCGGACAGTTTGCTCAACAACAAGGACAATCACAACATCAGTGACGCCCTACAGTCATCTTCTCCTTTAAACGACCCTGCTGGACGCTGTCGACAAAGCAGACGACCTGACACAGAGCACCAGAACAACACCAATGGAGCTGGGAGGAAATCAAATAGGTTTGGTGGAGAAAAAGACAGCAAGTTGTGGGTTATGACGCTCAATCTGCAAGGTCTACTCAACAAAAACCCAAGCCTTTGCCGATCAAGTCATTCATTGAGAGTAAACATATAATAGGGAATCATTTGGTATCTCTTCTCTAACGACTAACGTGTTATGGAATGGTAATAAGTTTGTCATTTCTGCTCAAGACAAAGGTCTTTGTGTACCAACTGAAATCAGTTTTCACCTGAGAGGGACCATGTCCACTTAAATCCGATGGGTCGGGAAGAAGCTGCCACAGCACCCCCCCCCCCAACTGTTCATCACCAGGGCATCTTCAATCTCCTGAAGAAATTATCGTCACACAAATCTCTCCGTCCAGATGGTATTTGTTCTGTCCCAACTTGACGATCGCCCCAACTATAGTTGGGACTGGTCCCAACTTGAGTGTTACGGTTGGGGCGCCCCAACTATAGTTGGGATCGCCCAGGCAGCTCTACACGAAAGCGGAGTCGGAGCTAAAGACGAGGCTTGGAAAAGGCCCATTGGTTGATAGATTGGTAGTACTCAGTCTTCTGGGCCGCTAACTCGTCATAATTAATTATATACAGAACATGTGGGTTACAAATGTCTTTTTTTTAGAGGGTTCTGACGGCGGACACACTCATGTGACCAGATGACAGGTGACGTTTTCAGTCTCAAAGTACGGATTTAATTTCCTTCTCTCGGAAACCAAAATTCTCTTTCTAATTCGTCTCAAATGTTATCAAGTACTAGAATAAAGTGGTCTTAATAACTTCACTACCATTAATTTATTTTTATTCTTGTCCATTTCGTTAAAATAATTGAAGAAGTGAGCATTGTCATTAACACTTTCAGTATTGTGTTGCCGTTTGTGCGGACATATCACATTCTATGGGGGTACTGGTTCCGATGGTACTCTGTATTTACTGCAATCCCAACTATAGTTGGGGCGCCCCAACTGTAACACTCAACTTGGGACCAGTCCCAACTATAGTTGGGGCGATTGTCAAGTTGGGACGGAACATATTCACCTGTTTGTTCTACAAAAGTGTGCCTCAGAAATAGCTCCAGTCATGCCAGTTCTGACAAAGATGTACAAGTCACCAACCAAAGAATCAGTGTATCACTGAACTCAGTCTCTCACTCAGTCATGTCAGTATGCAAAAGAACTAAATCAAATGGGAAAATTATTATGGAGCCAAATGAAATACGTTTACCTTGCCAAAAGCAATAAACCATCTTCACCAAAAATTTCCAGAAACATCTGGTTCTCGTATTCTGTAAGATGGTGACCCATAGAAGACTCAGAAGAAGCCATTTCCACTGTTTTCAGTCGACGGGCTGGTAGGGGAAATGAAGACGGTCGAGCAGACGATGTCAACCGAATCGTATCAAAAGAACACATGTACGCATCGCGCACGCGCGCGCGCACTCCTGCTGACTACCACCAGTAAAGTAGCCAACAATCAATTGAGCATTTATTTGGCACACACTCTCATTTCTTACACACTGATAGTGATGTGATGGAGTAGTCAGAGCTAGATTGACTTTGAGCCTGTTTAATAACCAGTGTTGGGTTATTGTCAGCTGAGGTAAAACACGATCAACAACGTTTCTGTACTTCAAAACATGTCTTAAATGGTAAATTATGGAAGGTAAGGCACATGTGCATTTTATAAAAGAATTTGTAAGAGGTAATTGTCAAGTTTACTACTTTTTGTGAAAAGTTGATTTGCTTTTTGTAGCAGTACGTAGGAGCACTAATCACTGCTAACGTTAATTCTTGAACGTGTTGCGCACAGACATGCATTTGCCATTATAAAGACAAGTCGACCTTTCAGCAAGGATGGATTCATTATGCCCCCTGCCTGCCCACCAAAAAACAGCTGCCCTCCAAATAACAGCAGCTCGTTTACATTTTGTAATGGGGTTGTAAACATGGTAAAGTGTTTGTAATAATGCCTAAAAAGGGATTTTTTTGTGTGGTCCGTCATACTCATGCATGATCAGTATAGCCCCACCATTTGTGCCAATACGCTGGATGGACTATCTCCGCTTCTGAAGAAGCGGAGGTAGTCCAGCGTATTGGCACTGTGTATGGGGCTAGATTATGTCACGATGAGTGACAGTCATTGAGCGTGGCTGTGTCAGATTGGTTTGTTGAGCTTTTCAATCTATCTTGAAGCTCCCACTCTCAGTCTCAGTAACATTTTCCCTTCAGCAAGTTGACCAACCATTTAGAACCATTCAACTCGCTGCACCAGGTTGTGTATGGTTAGTTGCGTTAATCGTAACCCTTCATGAAGTGTCACACATCAGAATTGCCCATAACAATCAAACTTACTTCTTTTCTGTCAGAATACTTACGTGATTATTGTGTGAAACTGTGCACTTACCACAATCATATGCAGGCTGGCATACTTTATCCATAATAGAACTTATGCGTCTGACGTCATGAATCCCATAGAGATATGTACGCGCAGCGCCCTCACTGAGGTCAAAACGGCCGTAAGTTTACTTCAGAAAAACAGCTGAGCATACCCTCTATTCAAAACCGCAGTGGATGATTGTTAATGGTTAGATAGCAGTATGGGGTTTTAAGGGTCAACAATTTTCTTCAAGAGTTTGATTGATTATATTTATTATAATGCTCATCATTTGCCTTTACATCCCCACCCCCTACCGTACCTGTAGATTCTAGGAAAAGAAAACGAGAAGATGGAAGTGAGCCGGAGAAGCGGGTGATGAAGGAGCCCGAGATGTCATGGTGGACTTGTTTAATGTTAGGTGTGTCCCAGGAGAATAGCCGCCCAAAGGCCGTCCCCGTGAAGAGGCAAGATTCAGCTTCCAGTAACGCCATACCGCCTTCCTGATCTTCAATAAACACAAGACTTGATAGATGCCCTTTCAAAACCAGTGGGAGAACTTCTTAGAAAGAAATTATCGCCCAAACCCCCAAAATGCCTTTTCACTGATTCAACCAGTGGAAATCCAAACTAGTACCTTAAATTCCCCATGTGGTACTACGCAGACTTTTAAAGTTTTAGTCTCTGCTGGTACAGAAAAAAATATATATACAGTGGAATGCCCAAACTCTTGCCGTTATATTTTTTTTATAGATAATATTTCAAAACATTCTTGGGGAATATAGAAGATAGAGTTATGTTGAACTGTAAGTATGTCGTCTGAGGGAGCGGTTGATTGTGAGACGTGTAATGCCAAGAAGCCGACTGAGCCACTTGCCGGTGACTGCTGTGGTACAGGGTGCAACCCCTGTGTGTTTGATTTGTACGAGGCGGAGCTTGGGGCGTGGAGGGAGTCATGCGACAGGTGCCATGATGGGGTGGGGTCAGCGACGTCTGCGCATCACGAACCGGCAAGGAACATCCAGGTCGGTACCCCAACCCAGAAATGACGGCCAATTGCTTGGTGTTTTTTTTCATGAAGTATAACTCACTTAAATAACATGAAGGTTTTCCTGAGGAGGGGGACTAGTAGTATCTCCATTGGGAGATTAGGTTTCCAATCGGGGTAGAATTATATCCCAATTGGGATAGTTTGGTCGTTAAAATTGTTTTGAGGAAAATTTGCTCAATCCAACTTCATTATAACCAAAAAAATATAATCTTGGCTTTGAAGTAGAACAAGTCCCTGAACCCCCCCTCCCTTTAAAGAAAGCAATTATTAAACAAAAAGGTACTACCGTAAGTTACAGCGACCATTTGTAGACCAGAGGCCAATATCGAGTGGTGCTCTTGCTCAAAAACAAGTGCGAACTTGGCCCATGATTTACGTGGTGGTTGTTCGTACGTTGACGCAATATTCTTCAGGTCACGGGTCATCACAATCGTGTTTTGCAGGTTTCTGTTTTTGTTTGTGGATCAAAAATGTATTTTGCATCTTGAGATATTTTACCAACGATCTTTCCTTTATTGTGCACTATGATTTGTTCTTTAATTAAAACGTTGACATTTAACCGCACAGGAAACTTGTTGAGGGCCAAAATTGAAGATTATGGTATTATCAGTTGTTTTTTATTTGTTTCAGAACTTGAATTTTGACCAACGATCTTTCTTTTATTGTGCACTCTGATTTGTTCTTTAATTAAAACGTTGACGTTTAACCGCACAGGAAACTTGTTGAGGGCCAAAATTGAAGATTATGGTATTATCGGTTGTTTTTTGTTTGTTTCAGAACTTGAATTTTGACCAACGATCTTTCCTTTATTGTGCACTCTGATTTGTTCTTTAATTAAAACGTTGACGTTTAACCGCACAGGAAACTCGTTGAGGGCCAAAATTGAAGATTATGATATTATCGGTTGTTTTTTTATTTGTTTCAGAGCTTGAATTTTGACGCTGCACTGAGTCCCAATGAATACAGGTTATTTAAGCTGGGAAGCATCAAACGAGTGTCCCATGATTCAGCCGTGTATTCCTTCAATCTCCATGGCAACACCAGACTCGATCTTGGCGTTGGACAGCATATTATACTCAGGTACAATGAGTAAAGTTGTAAAGAAAAATCAGCGATTTCCTATCAATCCAATATTTAATTTATTTTAGCTGTGGTGTAACGTGCAGATTCACACATGTGGGACCTGTGTACATCACATGAACATAACATGAGGGAGACAAAAGCATGTACCGGTACCTAGAAAATGATCACATTTTTGAATATGCATGAGACTTGCATAGCCTATCCTGTTGGTAAAGTCTGATGTCATTACAACATAAACCACGCCCACTTCCCACGTGCTGGCTCCAAACATCATCAGAAACCCCATTGCAAATGCATTGGCCAATATATTCTACAACGATTTATGCTAAAACTAACTAAGCTAGGTGGTTGTATTTGGTACATGTGTGGTGTAGGCACTAAATCTTAATAATATCCTCAGTTTTGAGAAATTTGTCAAACAAAAAACACGTTTTGAGGTTAAATTACACACAAATGAATGCCAGCTTTGGAGCCGGAAGCAACCGAAACATGTGCGCACACTACCAATGCGCGTTCCTGTGACGCAATGACTTGCCAACAGGAAAGACTGATCCACTAAGCCCCGCCCACCATAGCAACTGCCTAGCTCCAGCACTCGCTTTAGAGGTTTGTTTACATTTCTAGTGGGATTTTTAATGTGTCAGACTTTTGTCAGACTTTCATTGCCATCGTCAAGGCTGTGATTGGTCAATACGTTAGTAGGCATGGCTTAATGGATCGGTCAATTGTCTGCTTTTATTTCTGTTAGGGGTCCTGTGGATAGCAAGATGATCACCAGGCAGTACACACCTATCAGTCCTCTCGGGTCAAAAGGTCATTTTGATGTCCTCATTAAGGTAAGCGGAACAATCCTACTGGAGCATATTTGAAGTGTAGTAACAGACCGAATTATTAGCTCCGCCCCTTCATGCAATATGCATTGACCAATCACAACCACACTGTGATGACTGTTTGCACTGACATCATCCCGCTGTCATCTTGGAGGCGAGGATAAACGAGTAGAAATGCACAACTGTCTGTAAAATATGCACAGCGCAAAGGACAGGCCAATGAGGTGCCTCATTTTGACCTCAGTAAGAGAGGTGCCCAAGTCCGAGGACGGCATGCAGAAGGTCTGTGTTCAAATCGTGTTAGCAACATTGGCAGTGCTCCACATAAGTGGCAAGATGTGCTGGCTTGATGATTGAGTGGCAGAGATGCCATCTTGTGAGCACAGTTGCTGGGCAGTTTGTCTCCATTGCAGCGATTCTGTGTCGTGTGCAAACAGTGCCTTCGAATAACTTGTATTTCTTTTCCTCATAGGTTTACGAGAATGGTGCCATGTCTAAATACATCCAGCAATGGAATGAGGGAGATGAGGTTTCATGGAGAGGACCATTTGGTAGCTTTAAGTACCAACCCAACCAGGTAAGAAATTTCATTTGTTTGTTTATTATTTTATTTGTTCTACATGTGACATGCCATTTGATTACATTCTATTTAACTGACATACAGATCCTTGTTTATTTGATTGGTGGAACTTTCATCATGTGACATTCGCTATTACTCCCATCCGCATCGGTGATCAAAAAGTGCCATTTGCCTAGGGGAATAGTAATTCCCATTCTACAGTTAGGATCATCCTTGTTCCCAATGGTTTTGAGCAGTAGAGCGCAGTTGCTAAAGCAAAGGAGCACCTGTGTGTAAAAGGTTATATTATTATCACACCCCATTATCTTAACGGCCGATTTCGTGCGTTGCATTTCATAGGTTGCAGATGGTAAGCTTGGGAAATGGCATGCTAACCTTTAGTAATCAAACAAATGAGACAGCAATGCAAATCCATGGTGGATGCACAAGCCGGGAGCCTAGTTTTCTTGCTAACCTGTGAATCACACTTGTGCTTAAGCAAATTTTTCTGCTTTACAGTAAGCAGAAAATATTGCTTACCGTTATTAGCAGCTCTTTTAAACTGGCCCCAGATCCAGGCCAAAATCATGCGTCTTTTTTCTGTTATTCCTTTGCTATAGACTCGACGTATCGTCATGCTCGCAGCGGGTACCGGTATCGCCCCATTGTTTCAAGTCATCCGACACATCGTAACCAATGACGACGACGAGACATTCGTGCGTTTGCTCTTCGCTAATCGGATGTACGAAGATATTTTGCTTCGGGAACATTTGAATGAGCTGACGGCATACTGGAATTTCACAGTCTTATATGCTTTAAGTCAAGTGAGTAAGAGTAAATATTGCAAGTACTTCTTTGGAAAAACACTAGACTGCGGGACTTGTTTGGTTTTGGAATCACTGGCAAAGTGCTCAAAATTACTGGACTCGGATCAGTGGTCCTGTGTGTACTTTCAGCCCTGATTTCCAGTCAAAACTTTGATGAAGGGGCGTCGGTTTAGTCTGGGCACCGTTTAAGTCCAGGCTTGTGCGTTTCAAGATCAAAAAGAGACGCTTTTTGACGGTGTAGAGGAGTCAAATTTCCTGAAGTCGTTTATACCATACAAATTTGAAGGGTTTATTTGTTCCAATAGAAAAGCCTTGGTAACTCACCTGGTAACTTGGTTAAAGAGGTTTGTAAGTCATTGGAATGGTTGGAGGAAAGAGTGCGGGAAGTTAACCATGGGGAGACAGAAATAGACCCATCCATTAAGCTCCGCCCCCTAAACATATTGACCAATCAACAGCATTGGCTACATCACCACTGTACACGTGGGCAGCACAATGTGTGTCTCTTCAGTGCCACACTTGTTTACATTTTCCGATAGGATTTTATCGTGTCAGGTTTACGTCAGACTTTCGGTGGCGTAGCCAAGGCTGTGATTGGTCAACACATAAGGGGGCGGGGCTTAATGGATCAATCTATTATGTTTGTACATGGGCATTTCAACAGTAAATGGTACATTTGTGTGACATTTTAGGGAGACACAACGAGAGTATTAAATGAACAAAAGTAATGTTTTTTTTTGTGTTCAATTACAGGCTCTTGAAGATTTGTTTGTCAAAATTTAAGACACAAGGAGCATGTTTTTAAGAAATTGTAGGGGATCCTATTCAAGATCTTTGAGTAAGAAATGTGGACAGAAATGTGGCAGGAAATTACTCCTAGATAGAGCACGTATCTACCAACATAGGTACTCAAGGCACTTACTTTATTGTGTTTAAAGCAGGTTTTTTTGAGTTTTTTTTTTTTAATTATGGGAGCCATTTATGTAGCACCTTATAAGGGTTTACAAAGTGCTGCGGCCCTTTCAGCAGCCACTGCCAGAAACACCGGGGCAAACCCCTTCTCTTAGCGATAAGTGTCACTGGGTTCTTTTACGTGCATTACACAACGCATGGGATCAACGGCTTTACGTCCCATCCGAAGGACAAAGCAATAATGGTTAAGTGTCTTGCTTAAGGACAGTGTCAAGACCGGGACTCAAACCCACGCTCTGCTGATCAGAAACACCAGAGCTTGAGTCCAGTGCGCTTGACCACTCGGCCATGACACGCCACAATGCAGTAGACCCTAAAGGACAATTAACAGCCAAACATAAGCCTTCCAACAATAATTTAATAATAATAATAATAATAATAATAATAATAATAATAATAACTAGTTCTTATATAGCGCATTTCACGAGAACGCCTCAAGGCGTTTTACATTAGTGCCCTGGTCATTGGGCCAATAACATTCCTGTAATCTTTCTCAGCTCCCTGGGGAGTATACAGCCCCGAGCTGCCGTGGCGCTCCTAAGGCTTTTTCAAACACAATATCAACCTCTACCCTCGCAGGTACCCATTTACACCCTCTGGGTTTCCATGAGGTTATGTATGGCTGAAAGAACAAACATTGTTTCTGTCTTTGTTTATATTTAGGAACAGCCTGGACAGCATCCAAAAGGTTACGGAGAGAGTTTCCACTACGGTCGCATCAATCAACACATGCTGGCTGAAGAGTTCAAGACTACCCCAGAACAAGAAACGTTATTCCTCATCTGCGGTACAAAATCCTTTGATAAAGACATGATTAAGTTTCTGAAAAAGCTAGATTTTAAGGGACAATATTTTAAATTTTGATAGATTTTTTATGTATGTGGGGTACTTTTTGGGCATGGTAAAGTGGTATACTTTGTTACTGATAAAATTGGAAGCTCTTTCAGA
Source organism: Marthasterias glacialis (assembly GCA_911728455.2). NCBI lineage: Eukaryota > Metazoa > Echinodermata > Asteroidea > Forcipulatida > Asteriidae > Marthasterias > Marthasterias glacialis. Next base: position 19,348,464 of record OU452225.1, read on the forward strand.
CGTTCTTAAAGTGTACAGATTAATGTAATCTATGCACTTTCATACATGTATTTTATTGATACCTCAGACTGGTTGGTTTACGCCAACTGTAACTGTAAATCTGAAAATGTATGCAGGGTTTTATTTGCAATAGTTACCCCCTTTTCAGTTATTATTATGTTAAAACCTTCAAACAAAACCAAAGCAAATAACTATGTTTCAGGTTTTGAATTAAAATGACGTGTACTTCATTATATAGTACACACGAACCTGTGAACGATACCCCCAAATCCATCTTTAATCCAGAACAGCAGGTTTTGAGTTTTGTTAGGCTTGGTTGTATATCAAGGGAAATGGCAAACTGCGATAGGTCCATAGAAGTACAAACAGCATGCTGTGTGTGTGGTTATCTTTTTTTTTCTCTCTTTTTTTTAATGCAATTTACCCACCACAGAATTAGTTGCCATATGTTGTAAATAGACCGATCCATTAACCCTTCTAACCCCTATAGTCGACTGTACACCATGCTTGAGCCCCGATGGCAACTTTAGTTGACCAAGGTCACCCACAAAACTGCACTCAAGTCAGAGCACAAGGGCCATTTGTTATACAGCTGTAAATTTGTCCATGTTTGCCCTCCATACTCAAGCTTACCATCATTGGAAAGAGAAGATCCGCTCTATCTAATGATGGTAAAATAAAATTAGGTTGCTGTTATGCAATCCCTTTGAATTGGAGTGGAAAGATCTGAACTGCCAAACACCTAAGAAATGCCATATGGTTGTGTACAGCAGTGTTTGAGTTTACAGATCACACTGAGGAAACACAGACCAAGAACTTGGCCATTTGTTGGTCGATCTCGATGATTTTGGAACGAGAGGAAAGAAAGTTCAATAAGGAAGAATTGTTTTATTAACTATTTCGTTATAAAACAACATCTTCAAGGTGGAAGTAGAGTTTGTAAAAATGGCCTTTGTACAACAGCTTCCTGTTGTGTAAAGTGTGTGGTTCACGCTTGAGTGGTCAAACAATGTGGGTACCACGGCCTGCATGTCAATAAACAATGTGGGGCTGAAAGGGTTAAGCCCCGCCTACCTTAGCAACTGACCAGCAACAGTACTTGTGACTTTCTTGCCATGCCATCACAGCGGTGGTTCGGTTGCGGCCACACACACGTACCGGAGACACAAACTTACATGAATTTTTTGGAACGTACATGGATTTTTTGGAACGGTATGGATTTAGTTTTGTGACCTTTTGAGCAGTGCCTTGAGTCCAAAGAACAATGCAGACAGGAACAATATTAAACCACTTTTACATGACTGTACAGGGACCACTACTGTGGGTTTTGCACCACCAGAAATACGAAAAATTAAAACAAAAGTTAGTACAGTTGTGTGTGCTGTTGTGTGTCAGAACAATGGCGACGGTTTGTTTACTTTTCTAATGGGATTTCAACGTGTCGGACTTTTTCAGTGGCATTGTCAAGGTTGTGATTGGTCAATACATTAGTAGGCGGGGCTTAATGGATCGGTCTATTGGACACGGATAGATTCAGAAAGGTTCGTAGAAATTTTGTGAAAATGTACAATGGACAAAATTGATGCAATTAAACTGAAGACAGGTTTTGTTAGCATTCTTACATAAAGGCATTGCATTGTACGCACTGTTCAACTGCATCTATAAATTAAATACACTAACAATATTTATTGAAATAATATACAAAGTGTTTAATACAGTATAAAAAATTAAATACAATTTATATGTAGAGTAAAAATAACAATTTGGTCTAAATGCTCTTCATGTTTCTTGTGTATGAAAATCATAAGCCGATGGATAAGACCATTTGATTAAATCTTCACATTAATTAGGGCTTGTAGTTAATCAAGGAAATCCAAGTGATTAACGCCATTAAGCCCCAGCTCAAATTGGTAAGAAGGAAAACATAAATGTTCACAGATCTACATATGGTATAAAGATAATGATGGTAGACAACTTTCCTTGAAATATGTATGCCTGAAGTGTTGTTGTTTGTAAATGACAAATGAAATAAGATCAAAACTTAGTTTTTGTCTCAGTGAGATGAAAACTCTACCTATAGGAAAGTGTACTAAAAATGCTGAATGCATTTTTACCGTTTTCTCGCAAATGAAACAACCAAATGAGCTGAAATTTTATTACATATATCTCGATTTGTGCAAAGAATGGAAGCATTTACAGACACTTTACAAATCTTGAGCTGGGGCTTTAATGAAATCAAATAATGTCAAGGAAAATGTTTTGATCGGTCACACGTGAATGCTCAATTTGAATTCCTCGGACTATACCCAGTCTTGCTATGTCACATGGTTAGGAGCAAGCTTTTTCTTAACAGACCAGTCCATTGAGCCCCGCCCACTGTGCACGCATGCCATATGCACTCACGTGTTTGTCGGACTTTCGGTTGCTCAATCACGTCTGTGATTGGTCAATACAGCAAAGGCGGGGCTTAATGGACCGGTCTATTACATAAGAGACGACAAACGCCCATACAGAGTTTTCTCAATTGTAGCACAAGGCTGCCAGTCTTTGCTGATGTGGAGGCTGCATCGCAAAAGCTTGCCCCGAACCATGCGACATAGCAAGGCTGAATGTCGCCCGAGGAATAGTCTGACGAATTCAAACTGAACATTCACTCGCGACCGAACAAGTCAATGTACCAGACATCACTCAAATCTAACTCCCAAATGGCTAACTTCATAAAGTTTCTGCTTACGGAACGGTCCTTAGCCGAAGTTCTATTTCACGAGCAGTGTTTCTAAACGCTATATAAACTTGCCGGTGGTTGCTGTAAGCAGATTAGTGATGCAACAATGCAAATCCGTCGCGAATTATAAATCCACTGTGAACGCTACCACACACACCTACATGTCAACGTGCGCTTTACGCACATTTCTCTACTACAGCAAGCACAAAAGAATTGCTGACCGGCAAAGATTTGGAGGAACTTGTCCCCAGGGATTATGCTTTTTTTTTTTCTTTTTTTTTTACCCCCCAATACAGAATAGACTAAGTTTACTTGCAAGCTGGATGCCTTTCAGTACACCGAGCACTTCCAATGCAGCGACTTGTACACAGTTCTGAAAATAAAAACGTAAGAACTGACTTTAAGTCCATGGTCCAAAATCCTCCCAAATCCTCTTTAGGAATTTGTTCGACTTTACAGGAAAACATCAAAATTATTTTTTTAAAAGATGTTAATTTTACATCGGGATAAAGAATATTATTATACTGTCCGTCTTTACAGGATATGGATTGCAGGCCAACATAAACAATATTGTTTAATAAGATGTTAATTTTGCATCGGGATAAAGAGTATTATTTGTATTTTCACCCATACACTGATGTGTGTCGCACATAAAATGATTGGTAATTCCCGAGTCCTGTGAAAAGGGAGAGAACCCCAAGGTATATCGACCTGTATTTTTTTTTCCCACAAGACTCGGCGAGTATGTTTTCCCGTATTCTGCAAGTGTGATAACAAATTTATCTTCCAGTCAGCTGGAAGATACGATAATACAGCTTTGAGGGTTATTTGATGAAGAGCAAAACGTGCAAAGCGCAAATTTTAGAACGTCATTTTGCACTGTCCGTATACGGAGCGTGACGCTTGATACTCAAAATATGCAAAGTGCAATATAGACTACTGGGAGTATGATATGGTTTATTATCACACTCCCGTTGAGCAATCTAATTGGAGGATTAGCGCGCACTGGAAAAAAATTGTTTACACGTATCCCTATTGACTTCCAAAATGGTGAGCGTGGCACAGTTGCCGCGTTTTACTCACATGCAAGGGGTCAATACAGTGCTTAACACATCAGTGTATGGGTTAAAACACAAATAATAAGGAATATGCCTGTGAGATTTTTTCACAGGACTTGGTGGGGAAAGTACTGAGTATATAGTGCTTACCACACATCGGTGTATGGGCAAAAAACACAAATAAAACCATACTTGAATTTAAGTCATACCATACTTGACTCATTTTAGGTGCCAAGTGGCTGTATTTTTGGCTGGTAACTTTTTTCCAATAAGCAATAGGATTTGTGCTTATTTAAATTTTGCACTGGAAAAAACTCAGCAGATAAATTTCAGCTCAGCAGATAAATTTCATCTAGGCAATATTTTCAATAGGGTCTTACCTATTTCACATCTGGAGCCAGCAAACCCATAGGGGCAGCTGCACTGGTAAGGCCCCATGCAGGTGCCTCCGTGAAGACAGGGAAAGATACACACTGGAGACTGGTTGAGAGCTGAGGAATGGTTCAACTCTGTGACAAACAAAACGCAAAGTTATTTTAAAAGTGTGCTGGATTCAGGCCTTGCATTTTTCTCCCATAATGGCAATTTCACCGTTTTTCATATGCATACTTTTGAGATCGACATGAACTTTCTATTGAAACTTAAAGGTAAAGTGTGGCGTGTCGTGGCCGAGCGGATAAGAACACCAGACTCAAGCTCTGGTGTTTCTGATCAGCAGAGTATGGGTTCGAGTCCCGGTCGTGACACTTGTGTCCTTAAGCAAGACACTAGACCATTATTGCTGCGTCCTACGGAATGGGACGTAAAGCCGTAGGTCCCATGTGTTGTGTAATGCACGTAAAAGAACCCAGTGCACTTATCGCAAAGAGAAGGGGTTCGCCCCAGTGTTCCTGGTTTGATCGGCTGCAGATTGCGCCACAGCACCTTGTAAACCGTTTCATGGTGCTATGTAAAGGAACAGGTCTCATACTTCAAAAACATAGCTCATCATACCTTGCAGGAAAAATACTGAGCGCTTTGAGATGCCCATCAAGTGTGATAAAGCGCTATAAAAGAACTGCGTATTATTATTATTATTATTATTATTATTATTATTATTATTATTATAGGATTGGTAAAGCTGATAGTGCAGTGTTCTTACTTTGTGTGATTCAGTATATACATGAAAAAAAAAAAAAAATTGAAAATTTGGGCTCAATCCGTCGTCAGGAGAAAATAGTGGACTTACCAACACACTTTGGATCCTGTCCACTCCATCTGAAGTCCGGCAAGCACCTCCTGCCACTCGGACCATTCAGCAGATACCCACTAAAGCAACGATAGCTGATGGTGTCACCCGGCTGGTAGCTATGTCCAAATATGATACCAAACTCCAGACTAGGTGGACGTCCGCAGGACCTGGGAGCACAAGTGGGAATTGGTCGATCCCACGTCCCGTCTGAGGTGCATCGAAGCTGCTGTGAGCCCTTGAGTTGGAGTTCGTTCTGACAGTGGAATGTTATGACATCTTCGTAGAGATGCCCGTCTCCAAGAACGGTCGTTTGCGGTGGAGGGATTATCTTGGGGCAGGCAATTCGCCAGCAGGTTGGGGGTGACGGATGCCACATCTGATCGGCGAGACAGGTGAGGTTGTGGCTGCTGGATAACTCAAAGCCTACATCACAGATGTACTGGATGGTAGAGCTGTAAGTGTAAGCCTCTCCCAAGGCACGTGCGTTCTCGATAACCTCAGGTGGTGGACACTGTTTGATCTTGCAAATGAGGTCGGAGCTATTCCATTTCCCATTTGCTTGGCAGACTACAGTTTCACTTGATACCATCTTGTAGCCTTCCACGCATGTGTAGCGCGCCATGGCACCATACACAAAGTCCTCCATGGTCTGAGTGATGTCCTTGGTCACATGTACCGCATTGGGGAGACTCGGCGGTCTCCCACATGGTACGGGTTCGCACAATGGGGTTGCTTCGCTCCACAACTGATTCGCAAGACAGCGGCGTAAAGTTGCTCCATGTGGCCTAAACCCGTCACTGCAGTTATACACCGCAACGGACTTGAAGGTGGTGCTCGTAAAGTGCACCTCACCGTTAAGAATACCCTCTGGGTTGCCACAGCTGATCGGACTACACTGAAACCGGGGAAGACTCCACAATCCTTCCTCCAGGCATTTCACATTGGGTATTCCTTCCAGCTGGTACCCATCGTGACACCGGAATGCGACCAATGTGTCAAACGTAAGCGTAGGCGATAGTGGGATGTATGCGTTATCGACAGAAGGCAGTGGTCCACATGAGACAGGAACGCAGCGGACATTACGACCACTCCACGTACCATCGGCTCGACAGACGCGGCTAATCTCACTTGTAGACGGCACATGACCTCGATCACATTGATATCGGATCTCACTCCGATACCGCAGATCACTCTGCGTAAGGACTACTCCATTCTGCACTTCCGGTGGGGGTGGACATTTGATCGGTCGGCAGGTCGGCGATGGACCACTCCACTCCCCAGTAGCTTGACACACACGCTCTGGCACGCCGACCAGATCATGACCAATATCACACTCATACGACAGCCGGTCCCCGAAAGTAAATCGTTCCCCTATCCACTGTCCATATGTAATTTTCTCAGGTTCGCCACACGAGACCGGAACACAACGTACCTCACTAAAGCTCCACGATCCATTACTCAAACAAGTTATGGCATTGTAACCGACTAAAACATATCCCACTTTACAAGCAAACAAAGCAGTTGAGAGATAGGTCTCCTGGGTCGACTGGACATCGCCGTTTTCAATTTCAGGTGGTGGTCCGCAAGAGACAGGTTCACAGGTAGGATTCGGTCGACCCCATGTACCATTTGATTGGCAAACTTGAGAGGCCTTTCCCTCTAATTCATACCCGTCATGACAAAGGTACACAACCTCTTCCCCAAAAGTTACCTCATTGACCAAAGAATAGTCTCCGTTTTCAATGTCACCTGGCAGACCACATGACACTGGGTTACACCTTGTAATAGTCTGGCTCCATGAACCATTGGATTGACATTCAATTGTAGTGCTGTCATCAGTATAGAAACCTTCAACACAGTCATAGGTTACCAGACTTCCGAATGTTTTCTTTGTAACAGAGGTGTCAGCGTTGTTGACAGACGGTGGATCGGGGCAGGAGATGATCTCGCACACTGGTTCCTCATCACTCAACTCACCATTACTCATACAAGAGCGTGTGTCATTCCCTTGTAATCGGTACCCTGAATTGCAAGAATATCGAACGTCGTCTCCGTACAGCACTTCAGTCTGAGTAGAATATCCATTTTTAATCGGCACTGGTACACCACAAGAAATGGCCTTACACACTGGTTGGCCCGCACTCCACTCTCCAATGGCCGAGCAACGCTGCACAGCCGCACCCACAAGCCGATATCCCAAATCACAGCGGTACATCACTTCATCGGTAAACTGGTGACTGGTAAACACTGCTTGTCCATTGGTAATCTCTGGCATCGGACAAGTCACTGGTTCACACTCGGACGGTTCTCGGCTCCAATTACCACTTTCCATACAAGTTATGTTTTCATCTCCAACAATGTTGTATCCATCGTTGCAAGCAAACGTTGCGATGCTGCCATTATTCCTTCTGGGTGCATAGACTGTGCCATGATTTGGCGCCGCTAGCTCAGGGCATGTTATCAGCCGACAGAAACCTATTAAGTCGGTCCATGTACGATCAGACTGGCACATTATGGTCCCATTCCCGTGTAAAACAGCGCCCTCTATGCAAGAATACTCGGCAGTGTCACCCACGTGGTAATTATTCCCTGTAAAAAATTAAACAAACATCCAATCAGAGTAGAAAATTAACAAAATTTCTGGCCCCAATGCAGAAAGTTTAAAAAAGATTCTAATTCATGACTTACCAGTAACTGACCCAAAATCTATTATAGGTGGGTCGTCACACAGCATCGGTGAACAGCGTACGAATGACACACCCACCCAGTGAGCGTCCCACCCGCACTGAATGAACAGGCTCCCGTCTGCCTCATAGCCCTCCAGGCATGCATAGTAAGCCAGGGACCCAAACGTGGTGTAGTCCGATCGGTGAGTGGTGAGGTTGATCTCGGGTGGTGGGCCGCAGTCAACGGGGTTGCATCGGGGTGGGGTTACATTCCATTGTCCATTTGATTGACAGGTTATGGTAGATGCTCCTACATATTAAGAAAACCAATAGAGACAGACGTCAATTTCAATCAACTCAATACACCACAATATTCATTCTGTTCATAAAATGCCAATGATAACCGTCAGGAACTTCTACAGGGACATGTTTTGCGACCCTGACAACAAAACAAGTTTCCGAGTTAAAATTCACTGACCAAAACAACTTCCAAGAGATATATGTGAAAGCAGGTCGGTAACCAGAAACAGTTCCTGACGTTAACACATCTGTTGAAATTCTCAATGTACAATTTTTGGGTGAATGAAGAAAAATTGGCTGGAGCGGGATTTGAACCTGCGACCACCGGTTTAACGTACCTATGCTCTACCAACTGAGCTATCAAGCCCTAATGTTGGCGATCTCCCTATTTTGTCAATATCTTTGTTCGGTGGGGTGCCAGTCAGAAGCCATTCAACCAGTTACTAGCCTGTAGGCAGGGATCACATCCCATAACATACGACACAACCACAGAGCTAGCTCACTGGATATAACCTGGGAAGCGGCAGCACGGGGATCTACCTTAAGGGTGATGCTACTTTTTGTCATTTTTTTTTTTAAATATCAAGCAATAAACCACAAGGGAAACTGACTGGGTAAATTTTATATCAATTTAGGGGTGAACAAAGAAAAATCGACTGGAGCGGGATTTGAACCTGCGATCACCGGTTTAACGTACCAGCGCTCTACCAACTGAGCTATCCAGCCCTAACGTTGGCGGTCTCCCTATTTTGTCAGTTTTCCTTGTGGTTTATTGTTTGATTTATATTAAAGTGGCACTGTGGAACAGTTTGCTGCCACTGACAGAAACACTGGGGTGAGCCTCTTCTCTTTCGCGATAAGTGCCCAACAGTCGATTTCACAAAGCGCTAAGATCATTCTTAAGATGAGTAAAGATATGAATCAATCTTGTTTGCTGAGGAGGAAAGTGTGATGCCACAATACAAATCACTACGCATCTTAAAGTTAGGATGATTCCTGAGGAAGAATTTGGTGAAATCGAGGCCTGGGTTCTTTTACACATCATACCTGATGATCGCTTTCAGGCATGTGGAGATCTGGTTCCAATTTCATGAAGCCTGTAAGCAAACATTTTCTGATTACAAGTACAGAGCGATTCATACCACAGTTTTCTATTTCATAAATGCTGCTAACTGTAAGCAAAGCAAAAGGCAAGCTAGCTAGCCGGCGAATCTTGTAAGCATATGAGTGATGCAACAATGCACATTCATTGTGAACGCACACACGCACAGTAAAATCTGTTTGATTGTTTATGAAGTACATTTTTGCTTAGGCATGTTTTTCTGCTATAGTAAACACAAACATTTGTTTACCAGTAAACAGGCTTACGAAATTGGGCCCTGTAAACAAATTCTGAACTCTGGAAAAATCTGTCACAAATCACAGACCTGTTTTATAATTTGATCTGTTTAAAAACAACGCTTGAATAAAAGCCGATGACTTGGAATCCTACCTTCCAGACTGTATCCCTGATTACAGGTGTACGTGAGTATCCCCTGGTACGTGAAATCATAACCTCTCAGTCGGCCATTTTCTGGGGAATCTGGCTTTCCGCAGTTGATAATCTTGCACACTGGTTCAATTCCCGACCAGGTACCGTCGGCAAGACAAGTCCTCACGGGTTTCCTGAAGAGCTGGTACCCTGTATCGCAGGTATATATCACTGATTTGTTGAAAGTTAGGTCATTTCCGGATATGGTCCCATGAGAAATGGTGGGTAGATCGGGGCACCTGATTGGCTGGCAGGATGGGGGCATCGCGGACCATTGAGCACTAGCATTGCATCGCAACTCCTGGTATTCAGAACTTGACTGGTAACCCAGGTCGCATCGGTAACGTACTTTAGTTCTGTAGCTGTAAGTATCGCTCGGTACTGCAGACTCGTTCAGGGGTATTTTGACAGTCAATTTTGCGTTAGGAACCGGTGGGAGACGCGGGCACAAGACGGGGAAGCAGCTGGATGCTATGCCACTCCAACGACCGTTGGCTTGGCAAATTCTTATCGCATGCCCGACGAGGTAAAATCCCTCCTCGCATAAATACGTTGCGGTGTTGTTATAACTGTGCCCCGTTCTGATGAGCCTCCCGTTAATGAGACCCCCAAGACGCTTGCAGGATACCGGTTCACACACCGGTGTCTCCCCCTGCCAAGACCCGTCCGATCCACAGGTTAATGTGTATGAACCCTCCAACAAGCTGTATCCAGTACGACAATGGACTGTCACATTAGTTTGATAGTAGTACGTTACGCTCTCATCTGCAGGCAAGAAGTCTGCGTTTGGTATCCGCGGCAGAGCTCCACATTCAATTCTATTACACGATGGAATACTTCCGCTCCATTGGCCGTTGGAATCACATGTTACTGTAGTTGGGCCAATCATATGGTAGCCATCGTGACAGTGATATCTGACAACGCCTCCGTATTCGAAGTCTGATCCCTCTAGGTTACCATTTAAAATGGTACCTGGAGATCCACATGAAACAGGCTCACACACCGGTAGTCCGTCACTCCACTGGCCTGTTGCCAGACAAACTATCGAAGTCACTCCATTCAGCTGGTACCCTGCATCACACTCAAACCTCACGCTCTCTCCATAGAAGAACAAGTTTCCTGTGGCAACTCCATGAGTGATATGTTCCACCTCTGGACAGAGTCTTGGTGTACACCCAAGATATTCCCCGACCCACTTAAGATTCCCGGCGCAAACTACCGAATCGTTTCCCATCATCTCGTACCCTTCCAAACACGAGTATTGTGCAATGCTCCCCAGTGTCAACCCCGTCAGGGTGTACGTCGAAAAAGGAAATGCAGGGGGTGGGCCGCAAGACAAGGGAACGCAACTCGGACTTGCACCAGACCACGTCCCATTCAGTTGGCATGTCCTTGTGGCGGCACCAACTAACTGGTACCCGTCAACACAGTCATATCTGATCACCCCTCCAAGCATGAAGTCCTCCGTAGATGGTGTCACGGATGTGTGGACCACGATCTCGGGCTTACTGCAGTGAATTGGAAGGCATTCTGGGAGCTGGCTCCATGTTCCGTCTGACTGGCAGATGACGGTGGCGTGCCCCAGTAAGCGGTGCCCATCCTGGCAGTGGTAGACTATGGACGTCTCAGTAGAGAAATGAGAGCCTTCCATCGGACTGTAAAGAGTGGAATGTGGGACTTCCGGAACAGCCCCACACACAACCACTGCATGACAAAAGACATAAAGATAAATACCTTAACAATGCCACTGTAGTGATATTGAGTTATCATTATCAGTTGAATAAACATTGCAAATAAACTGATTACCTGGCGTAACAGTTATGATTCGTATGAACCTGCTCTTTTAACTCTTGGCCTTGACTCTCTGTCTGGTAGGAGGGAGGAGCACTGCAGTCACTTTGCCAATGGACTTGTTGACAACCCCCGCACTAAAGACCTCCTTCCCCCAACCCGGCATGAGAGTCACGGTTGAAACCTCCGTAATTGTCATGATTTTTCTACCATCCCCATCAGAACCAGTCATTTTAAAAACAGCCCTATACCTTACTCCATTGGTTTATTAAATTCTAAATGTGCGTAGGTCGGTGTGTGGTTTTCTTTAAAAAATGTTAATTTGCCGTTTTCTGTGTATTTTATATATTTTACTACTCTTTTTATCATTGTACTGGCATTGTCATTTGACCTTTGGGTCACGATGATTGCCAATTTGAATAAAATTCAAAATTCAAAATCCAAATTTTACATTTTAGCCGCATGCGTACAAAAGGGCATGCATGAATTTATCTATCGTGTCTGTCCTTGTCTCAATCGTAATGAACCTGTTACAGTGGCAGGCATACTAATCTTATCAGAGTCCAAACATTTGGGTGTTGAGTTAAACATAAGACTGGAGGATAAAATGGAGGATTCAGGAAGGTCTAGCTACACCCAAACACACTCCCCGGTAAAAGGGTTAAAGGTGAAGAAGGTGGTAACTCTGGCACACAATAATAATAATACTAATAACTAGTTCTTATATAGCGCATTTCACAATAGCATCTCAATGTGCTTTACATTAGTGCCCCGGTCGTTGGGCCAATAACATTCCTGTAATCTTTCTCAGCTCCCTGGGGAGTATACAGCCCCGAGCTGCCGTGGTGCTCTAAAGGCTTTTTCAAACACAATATCTACCTCTACCCTCGCAGGTACCCATTTATACCCCTGGGTGAAGAGAAGCAATTATTGTAAAGCATCTTGCTCAAGGACACAAGTGTCATGACCGGGACTCGAACCCACACCCCGACGACTTGACCACCAGAACTTGAGTCCGATGCACTAGACCGCTCGGCCATGACACGCTAAAAAGTACTTTTTTTCCCTTTTTTTCCAAACTTTATTTCCAGGCTTCTGGCTAAAATTACCCCAAAAGACATGTTTTCCCATTCCCATGCAGAGTTTAAACTTCCTATTATGACTTACGAATGGCAGAAAAATGATCAAACTTTCACACTCAATTTTCTTGAAACACAATTTTGCACATTAATTGCTTTCCACCCTTTCTGCAGTAACTTTTTGTTACGTCCTTCTTCTGGGCACACAACGACATTTCATTTCTGTTTGATGGTTTAAAACAAACCAAAAAATACTCTACTCTTCTTCTTCTTCTAGAAAAAAAAAACTTTGGAGTCAGGGTTAAAAGAAGATTAACAGATCACTCTTCAAAATGTAAAGAATGATCTCACCAGAACTTTCTTTTCACTAAAGACTATTAGATGGCTGAGTACCCAGCCAGGATCCTTCGATCCTCGACACAAAAGCCTTCTGAAGGTGTGTGCTGCAAGAACTAAAAGTTATGGATAAAGGACCTTTGTCTTCAGTGGCCCAAGGCTTTGGAACTCATATGGCTTCACACCGATGCATTATGGCTTCACAACAATGTAGACCAGTTCAAAAAACAGCTCAAGACTTACCTGTTCCAACTTTCTTACTGACCATAACAACATTATTCGTCTTAGTTGCCGTTGTCACTGTAACTTTGTACAGCGTATTGGGGATTCCTTCGGTTTTGAAATGCGCTTTATAGACTAATCCAAGCAGCTTGTTCATGGGCATTTAAACCACTGCAGCTATGGTCGCCGCATGCGTGCGTCGACGCACTCGCACTGTGAATCTTCCATGCTGATTGGTACACATACGCGCTGACTCTATTATCGTGTCCGCACGCGTGCAGCGGCCATAGCTGCGGTAATGTAAAAACACCATAAACGAGCGCTGCTTGGACTGGCGTATAAGAATCTATTTATTATTATGATTTTCATTACCTATAAACTAGTTTCCACTTCCTTCTTTCTCACCATTTACCCCCAAACTTTAAAAGGAACGTTTCCGACTGACTTACCCTCACAGCTCGGCTGGTAGTCACTCCATACACCGGTCTCATGACAATCCCTGATGTGAGGTCCAACGAGCGTAAATCCGTCATAGCAGACGTACTTCACTTGAGACCCATAAAAGAACTTGGTGTCCGTCCCCAGAATCTCTCCATTTTGGATGTTGCCGGGATGCCAACACTTCTTACCTGCGATAGATGAAAAAACAAACATTACTGACTTTACCCAACTTCACAGATCGCAAAAATGAGTGTTGATGTTATAAACTCTATTCAATGAAAGAAGTCTCTATTGACTTTTTTTTTCTCTGACAATCCTCTTTTCTGAGATCAGTTGGAAAACTTGTTCTGATAAAAATTTAGGATGGGCTTTTCAAATACGTGGTAGTCTGAAAAATCTGTATTGACCCAAACCTCCCAAATCCATTGCACGGTTTTTGCAAATCCATTGCGTGGTTTTTGCAAATCCATTGCATGGTTTTGCAAATCAATTGCATGGTTATGCAAACCCATTGCATGGTTTTGGCAAACCCATTGCATGGTTTTGCAAATTCATTGCATGGTTTTTGCAAATCCATTGCATGGTTTTGCAAATCCACTGCAAGGTTTTGCTAATCCAGCGCGTGATTCTTGCAAATCCATTGCATGGTTTCACTTGAATTTGAGATATTTCGTACCATACCCACAAATCACCCAGACCTACAAATCTTACTAGAGTCTAAATAGCTGGCAGTTGAGTTATCATACAGTGGATTTAAGACAGCCCCTGGCTCGAACAACTTTGGAGTTAAGGTCAAAAAACATATTTTCCTGCAGTAGTACAGAGCACAATGTTCAAAATGTCAATACTTATCTCTGGTTCTTCTCAGAAATACCACTTCTTCCAGAAGAAATTGTTACATGACTGTTACACCTAAACTAGATCCACTTACTTTCCAAAACGTATCCATATAAAGCTTTACTTAACCCTAGCAGTGTCGGCTAAATCAGCTCAATTTTTCAGGCTGTGTGTGCCTGTGCATTTATAATGCATTTGCATTGGTTACAACCAAAGATTATAGAGTGTCGGAAGGTGCAAGATGGGGCACTGGATCTCTATCTAGTGTTGGAACGTGAATGTTTTGTTATCTCGTTGATAGTATCTGCGCTGATCTATTGTTGTGTCCAAAAGAGTTACTTGCTGACATGGCGTCCAGCGCAAATTTACCATGTCAGCCTGAGTTCCCCATCTTGCGCCTTCGGCGCTCTATAATCTTTGGTTTCAACACACCACGTGACCTTTACATGAACTTTGTGGATGTTCAAATTGTGTCCAAAATAAAGTTACTGGACTGCTTTTAACCGCTGGTTGTCCTGGACTAATTTCAACAAGGTCCCTATTGACCCATTTCACCTGACGTCATCATCACAATAATCTTGGTTGCGCCATTTTGGTGGTCAATGTCACTGAGTTATTCAGTGAAGAGCGCATTTTAGGAGACGCAGCGTTTACACGTAAACCTATTGACCACCAAAATGGTGAGCGTGGCACAGTCGGCGCGTGTGACGTGCATGCAAGGGGTCAATAATATAATTTCCGATGACATGTCTCCAGCCTTTTATTCAGACACTCACGTTGGCATTGAGGCGGGTTATAAGGAAGCCAGTCCCCCGAGATCTGACACACGGCTCGGTTGTTGGAGCTGTTCTTCAACTCGAAGCCGGTCTCGCAGGAGTAGGTGATGACGTTGAGAGGGGTGTGGCTCTGGAACCCTGTGTAGTCGCCAAACTCTGGTGGGCTCTGGGCATAGCATCCTGGGGAAATGAGTGAGACCACATTGAAATGGAAGCAATGGCATCTTCACAATAGACCTTTATCATGCTGCCACCATCTTGGTCATGTTCCCTGTATCCAATAACAGTAACAGATGCTAATATTCATTGCACAAAAAGGAACCCGACTATTTGCCCTTCCAGCCTCAGTTTGGTTACATTGGTTTGAATGGGAGAAAATCAAGATGGCCGCACCATGAAAAAGGTCTATAGACTGATCCATCATGCCCCGTCCCCTAAACATATTGACCAATTCCAGCACCATGTGCGTCTCTTCAACGCCATACTGCAAGACATAAACGCACGCTTTAATTACGCTCATACATGTTTACATTTTCCAATAGGATTTTATCGTGTCAGACTTTTTCAGACTTTTGGTTTAATACCCAAGGCTGTGATTGGTCAACAGGTAAAGGGGCAAGGCTTAATGGATCCGTCTATTGTTATTAAAATTCCTTGTATTTGTTCTGACAAAAAACAAAAGCAAATAAGCATTTGTCACTTATCTTGTTATTACTTGTTTTAATTGAGCTCTGCATAAAAATGACAGGAATAAAACCACAACACTTTTATTGAACTACATTTAATGTTATAGTCCTGTACGTGGAATGTTGGGCTTACCTTCGCAGAAATGGTTCTTCACCTGTCTGATCTCTCCATACATATCAAAGAGGGTGTCAGGCCAGGCCAGAACCACGTCGTCCATCTGCCCGGTCAGCCTCTGACAGTCTCTCACCAAGGCAGAGATCTCCTCCGAAGACAGTGTGCGATTCCAGATGTGCAGGAGTGAGATCTCGCCGACGAAGGCTTCCGAACTCGCAAAGTCGCCTCCGATGGAATCTTGCTCCTGGCCAACAACGAAGATCCCACCCCCTGAAAAAAAAAACACCAAATAAATAAACAACTAAACATCAGACCTGCGATTTGTCAGAATAGTTTTTTTTTAACGAACCCCTTTTGCCTGGTTTGAAAGTGTTAACTTTCAGTCAGGGGTGAAAAGACAAAGTCCTCTCCTGTCCAAACCTCTACATTTTCCCTTTAGTCAGGTGGCTGAGTGTTAAATTTCAAGATTACCTGGACACAGCAGACAAAAGCACCATTTTTGGCACTAAGCTTCCTCAGGGCCTACTAACTAATGATAGGGTAGGAGCCATCCGGATTTTCAAATTTACAATGTTATCCCCCTTTGTTTTGTACACATGGGAGGGGGGCAAGGACATAACTCCAGTTAGGGAGTTCAGGAATAAGACTCACATAATGTTGTAGCCTCACCCTAGTAGAGACTACTCATCACAAAGTTTGAGATCTTACCCTCCTAGGAATGAATTATTGATTTTTGAAGATTTAATAATTTACCCATGTTTTGTACACAGTACACACCATTGGTTGTCTATTGTTGCTGCTATTGTGTGTGTGCAAAACATAAAGGTTTTATATTCAAGCAAGGCTACATCATGATTTCTTATTCCTTTCAAGGCATCGGCTTATGTCCAAAACTTGTATAAATTATTCAGAAGATTTTATGTTACCAGGGATAAGAGCGCCCTCGGCCAGTCCCTCCCCTGAGTCGGCCACCCGTCCGTCCTTGTAGATGACCCACCGACCGTTTCTGCTGGCCCATGTGACGGCGATGTGATGCCACATGCCGTCATTTGCCGTCACATCTGAAACGTGGCTGGAGTCGTTGATGTAGAGAACAAAACTGTCCAAGAGAAAGTAACAGGCATTATGAAATATAAACTAGATCTCTTTTGATAGTTTTGGAACTGAATACAATTTTTATCAAGCTGGTAAAATACAGAGTAGAGAAGATTGAAATAAGGGATCCAGAATCTACGCCATCTTGTTTATCTCCCATTCAAATCAATGTGACCAAACTGAGGCTGGAGGAGCAAAATAGTCTGGCCCCTCATTAACTTATTTGAATCTGTGTTCAGTATTGCAATGGTTAGTAGGGAACATAACCAAGATATGGTAGCAAGTGCCACTCAACTCACCCGCTGTAGTCCATGAATGTAAAAGCATTGCTCAGGGCAGTGCCATGACTGTCTCTTGCTCCGTAGGAGAACGGCGAGCCGTAGTTGAAGGAGTCTGTGGTGCGCATCCAAAAGGAGGCGGTAACCTCCCTCATCTCAGGTAGCAAATCCTTCATCAAGATGTAGTCCGTCGTACTGAAGTGATCAAACAGGAGACTGAAATCCCAAGGAAGTTCTGTGAAGGAAAAAAATAAAACGTCAAGAATTTTCCAGATTTTGTGTTGTTGCTGACCAACAATTCTGCGCTAATTGCACATGTAAAAAGTGCACAATTCCGTGGTCACAGCTTTGCGGTGAAATGGGGTCTAGTTTTAGTTCTTCATCTAAGCCAAAAATCACAAAATTTTGCGAATCAAATAAACCGTCTTTTAAGCAATGCCATAAAGATACGGCCCTCAACTTTGCTAGGCTCAGTAAAATGCTCAGCATATTAGGTAAACCAGTCAAAACATTATGGGAAACAAATTGTTAGAGACTGGTCCCCTCCTCATTTATGCTTAGCTATAAACAAAAATCAATGAGCAAATTTTCTCAAAGAAGCAGGTGCCAAGTCCCATTGTACAGTGTCTACATACTTAGTTTGTCAATGGTGCACCTCTAGTTGTAACATTACATGTAATGGCATGTCATGGCCAAGCGGTCTAGCGCACCAGACTCAAGCTCTGGCGTTTCTGATCAGCAAAGTGTTGGTTCAAGTCCAGGTCTTGACACTTGTGCCCTTAAGCAAGACTCTTTATATTGCTTTGTCCTTCGGATGGGACATAAAGACGTTGGTACTGTGTATTGTGTAATGCACGTAAAAGAACCCAGTACACTTACCATAGAGAGAAGGGGTTTGCCCCTGTGTTTCTGGCATGGTCTGGCAGCAATATGCGCCACCTCACCTTGTATCTCTTTCAAGATGTTGTTATATGGTGGCTTTGTCTCATACAATCATTTGTAAAATATCTCCACCAGATTTGATAATTCGGCAGCAGGAGTGTCACTTATGACAGACATGGCACATTATAAATGTACACTATTATTAGTATTTTAAACTTGGGAATCAAGGTGTTGTTTCATGGTCACTTCATCTCATAAAATCAGTCGTAACTATCTCCACTCCACCAGATTTGATAATCTGCCGCCAGGAGTGTCATTTATGACAGACATGACACGTTATAAATGTACACTACTATTATTACTATTATTATTATGATGAACTCACCCACTTCACACAGAGGTCCAGTGTACCCATGGGGGCAGACACACCGGTAGCCACTGACGGCATCCAGACACGAACCCCCATGGTAGCACGGTGACGATAAACACTCATTCACATCTGTCTGACAGTTTGTTCCCACAAACCCAGGCTTACAGTCACACCTAGACGAACACAATGAAAGAAGTTTATTGCCGATATTCCTTACAAGACCATTAAATTTAGTGGGGTGTCATGGCCAGGCGGTCTAGATCACCGGACTCAAGTTCTGGTGTTGTCGGCAGCAGAGTGTGGGTTCGAATCCCGGTCAAGGCACTTGTGTCCTTGAGCAAAGACACTTTACCATAATTGCTTTGTCCTTCGGATGGGACATTAAGCCATAGGTCCCGTGTACTAGGATAGATAGTGCCTGTTAAAGAACCCAGAACACCAGAACATAGTGGAAGAGTAGGGGAATTGCCCCGGTGTTTCTGGTTCACATAGCAAGCATCCTTATCTACAGGTTTCCTCAGGCTTGAGGCATCCTTGTTTTCATTACCAGAAATATATAATACAAATAATAATAAAAATCTAGGGGAACCATCAATTCAAACCTACACTCCCATAAAAACTTGTCTATCAGAATGGAAGTTACGACAACTTGATCACAACAAACCAACAGGTTAGTAATAATAAAAATTAGTTCTTATATAGTTCGTTTTAAGATAACGTTTCAATGCCCTTTACATTAGTGCCCTGTGGTCATTGGGCCAATAACATTCCTGTACTCGTTCTCAGCTCCCTGGGTAATATACAGCCCTGGGCTGCCGTGGCACTCCAAAGGCTTCTTCGAACACAATATCAACCTCTATCCTCGCAGGTACCCATTTATACTCTCCCCACTTTGCACCTCTGTGGACCCCTGACCAGTGCGTTGATTGGGTTGGCAGTCCCAACCTGAATAGGAGGGTTTCCCAAATTGGGGTTTTCCCTCCTACTTTAAAACCAAAGATTGTAGAGCGCCAAAGGCGCAAATGGGGAACTGGAGCTAAATCTATATAAATTTCAATTTGCCTTTCACCGATGTGTGTTAAGCACAGTATACTCAGTGCTTGCGAGTCCTGTGGAAAAAATTCCACAGGCAACTCGGATGGGATTCGAACCCACGACTCCCGCATGACTAGAGCAGATGTCTTAACCACTAGACCACCGAGCACGCCCGGTGACGAGGGGCCAGTTCGAATCCAGTATTATTGGCGGCAGGTACCGCAAACAATTTGATAGATGTCAATATTTGCATTGGGGGAATGAATATAATGAGTATACAGTGCTTAACACACATCGGTGTAAGGCAAATTGAAATTTATATTCATTGATAGCAATGGTCATTGTCTGCACTGATCTATCGTTGTATCAAACGAGTTACTTTACAACTCACCTATACTCAGCGATGAGATCCTGACACTCGGCTCCGTTCAGACATGGATTGCTCGTACACTCGTTTATTTCCATCTCGCAGAATGAGCCGTCGAACCCTGCAAGACAGTCACAGCTGAAGCTCGCCGGGCCGTCCACGCAGTCCGCTCCGTTGTAGCAGGGGTTTGAGAGGCACTCGTTCACCTCGTCCTCGCAATACTCACCTGACCAAAAATAAGCATGACACCAGTCACATAGGGTACATGTGAGATGGTATTTTGGCTGGTAACCTTTTTCTGGTAAGCATAATATTTTCTTGTGCTTAGCTACTTTGTGTACTGAACAGCTGGACAAATTTTGAGATGTGCCCTAATTCTTCATAAAAGTTTTAAGGTTTAAAGGGGCTGTGTCGTCATGGTTATAGCAGGCCTGTGGCTGTGCATGGAAAGATGAGCTCTCAACTAGATACTGCACACGCCCGCGCTTGCGGTCGAATCACAAATGGTGCCGCCGATTTTGTCAAACTATGATGTGACCGCTGGCCTACATGTGCACGTAGTATAAACTGGGTTATTCCATTTACTATTACAATCATGATGACACAGCCCCTTTAATCTCCATAAAATGAAAGACTTTCCTCCATTGAGCTGCAGGAACTCCAGGCTCTGTAGATCTTTTGCAATATTGTGATGTCATGGGGAATAAAATAGTCTCCTGAAAAGATTCTTGAAGACTGTTTTCTTACCAGAATAGCCTTGGGTGCAGTCGCACTGGTAGCTGGCTATGCCGTCAATACATCTCCCTTCATTCTCACATGAGTACGGTCTACATTCGTCAATATCAATTGAACAAGTCTCCCCTGAGAAAAAGGCAAGACATTTACATACAGTCATTGCATAGTACACAGTCAACCCTTCTACTATCTGACCTTCAAATATCATCCACTTTGGTTTGGAATGAGAAAAGAATGCCAGCCTGCAATATGATATCATGTGGTGAATGCATCTGCACAGTACATGGTCAACCCTCCTACTGTCTGACCATTCAATATCATCCACTGTGGTTTTGAATGATAGATAACACTATGCCAGCCCGCAATATGATATGTGGTGAATGCATCTGCACAGTACACGGTCAACCCTCCTACTGTCTGACCATTCATTGTCATCCACTGTGGCTTGGAATGATAAATCATGCCAGCCTGCAATAGTATGGAGAATGCATCTTTACAGTACATTATCAACCCTCTTACTGTCTGGCCACTCAATATCATCCAATATGCCTATAAACCATCTGTGCAGTTGAATGGTTTGATACAGTTGGTCACCTCGCTGGAAAATGTTCCCAAGAGTGGGAGGGTTTAAGCAATCAAAACACAGGGCAACAGCTACAAAACACGTTGAAATATCAGCTTAGAAATGTTCTGCTAAGCAAAAATAAGCAGGATACAAGTCACAGATTGTACATGTGACACGGTATTTTGTCTGGTAACCTTATTCTGGTAAGCATAGTTTTCTTGTGCTTAGCTATGAAATCGGGCCCTCGATGTTACAACTACTAGACCCATCTCGCTCGCCTAGAGACGAGAGACCAGTTCGAATCCAACGGTGTGCGGTAAAATACGAGCACACACAATCAAAGCATAAGAAAATCTATAACTTGAGAGCAATAGGCCGTATTTTTGACAGCAAGAGGGCGCAATACTGATTCCATTTCTAAAGTACAAAAATATTCCGAAATAGAAATTTTCCAAGCAAATATCTTATACTGATTACATTGTGAAACTGTCAATAAAAAAAACCTCAAAAGTTGTATATTAACTGCTTTATTAGAAGTCTAATTGCATCTGGTTGACCACACTGTTTCTATGGTTTGAACCCCAGTCTACCCCAAAGGGCGCCCTCTGCAGTAAAAAAAAAGGCCAATTACCTGCAAAGCCTGGTTTGCAGACGCAGGTGAAACCATTCACATGATCTACACATTTGCCGTCATTCTCGCATGGGGAGTTCTCACACTCGTTGATCTCGATGTCACACCTTATTCCTGGGAAAAAAAACAAACAAACAAACAAACAATGAACAGAAATTCTAGTTTGGAACCTCGTATGTCGACCCTGTGTTGCAGCTGTATGCAATTTTTTCACGATTACAGAGGGAGATGTTTCAAGTATGAGACTCGAGTTATCGTAAAATGTTCAAAACCGAGGATTTGCACTTTTTTTCCTGAAGGGGCATGTACTTCTAGAAAATAAAATGTATGTATTCAGAGCATTGCAAAGTTGTTTTTGTCAGTCCTGTGGAGTCACGGATGGAGGTTTTCACTAACCCGTTCTCTTGTCTGGATTTTTTATGTAACATTTCAGTGTTTTGTATTTTTTTTCAAATCTGCAAATTGAAAAAAATCTGCAAAGACTAAATAAAAATAACACATGGCAAAGACAAAGCCTAGCCACAGCTATAGACCAAGCAAGTCTCGTGCGTATTCCAACGTTGGGCACCGTTGAAATGCGCAAATTTGTTTCCTTCAAATCTCGAAAAACAGACAAGCAACTCTGAAATTGCAACAACAAAAAAAGGGGAAATGGCCAACCACACTACACTTTGTACAGTGTTTTCCAGTTTCCTACAGTACTAATATTTGAGACAGGGAAAAGTTGCATGCCTGGATAACTTGTTGGCGCTGGATGTCCTGTTTACACTAAAATGTTTCCCCTGCCTGGAAACAGAAGCCGTCGTAAGACGCCGAAGGCCGAGTGAGATATGGGACGCGAACGTGCTATATTTTCCCAAATTCCACGAGCGTGCGTGTGATAACGAATGTAACTTCCAGCAAACTGGAAGATAATACAACTTTGAGCGTTATTTCATGAAGAGCAGCACGTGCAACGTGCAAAGTTTAGAACGTCATTTTGCACTGTACGTATACGGACCACGATACTCAGGATGCTCACAACATGCAGAGTGCAATATAGACTACTAGGAGTACGATATGGTTTATTATCACACTCCCGTTGAGCAATCTGATTGGAGGATTAGCGCGTACTGGAAAATAACATACATTGATCATACTCTGAGACACCTACCTGTGTATCCTGGCTGACATATGCACACATAGCCAGCTGATACAGCCTGGCATGTTGCGCCGTTTGAACAAGGAATGGAGAAACAATCATTGAACGGAACGACTTCCAAAGAACTGATGTTGAAACCATCCAGGCTGGTTCCTGAGAAAGACAGTGAAGAGACAGAAAGATGTAGATGACTTTACAGTGGCATAATGGAGATTGAGGGGGCGGAGTTTAAGGAGGATGGGGGATTGGCTAAATACTACTTATACATATCAAAACTTTATATGTAGTACAAAACTAAAAATGTTGATAATGAACATAATTCTTGGCCCATGCCAGCGACATTTCACAAATGACCTTTTATAAAACATTTTCTCAAGCGTCAACGATACATTCAGAAGCCATGATTATTGTTGGAAAATTCCTTCCTACTAAAACTGAAGTACAAACACGCAAAGTTTAACGAAAAACTATAACAGATCGATCCGTTAAGCCCCGCCTACCTCAGCAACTGCCTAGTAACAGGACACTTGCCTCGATTGGTGGTTCGGTTGCCGCGGCCGGCCACACACACACACACGTGTATGGTTTTCTGGAATGGATTTAGTTTCGTGGCCTTTTGAGCAGTGCCTTGAGTCCAAAGAACAATGCAGACAGGAACACTGTTAAACCACTTTTACACGACTGTACAGGGACCACTGTGGGGGATTTGCACCACCAGAAATACAAAAAATTCAAAACTA
Organism: Marthasterias glacialis; assembly: GCA_911728455.2. Lineage (NCBI taxonomy): Eukaryota > Metazoa > Echinodermata > Asteroidea > Forcipulatida > Asteriidae > Marthasterias > Marthasterias glacialis. The sequence goes on from OU452225.1 coordinate 19,372,097, forward strand.
AACAAAAGTTAGTACAGTTGTGTGTCCTGTTTGATGTGAGTTTTAACGTGTCAGACCTTTGTAGGACTTTTGTTGAGGCTGTGATTGGTCAATATGTTAGTAGGCGGGGCTTAATGGATCGGTCTATTGAGCAGGCAGGTCACATATGGGCAAACTTACCAATACAGCTCTCCCATGTTGTGACAGCGCTGTTTGCCATTGTGCCAGGGCACTTATAGCATGAGGTCTTACTAATCCCTGGCTGGTAATGGCCATCTGGGCACGGGAGACAGGGCACCAGACCACTCCTTGACACATAACCAGATTTGCACGGCTCTGTAATAAAGAAAAATACATCATTAATTGAAAAATTCAAATTGTAATTCTCCCTCCCACAAAAAAAAAATAACAATAATATATACAGTCGATTCTCGTTAATACAAGGTCCACCGGACTGGCCTGTTTTTCTTGTATTAATCGAACCTTGTATTATCCGAGTGCGGTATTAACAAATGCACATTGCATGACATAATGGATGCACGTGTATAAATGCACCCATACTGCAATGGACACTGCATAACTGTGATTATATACATGTACATGTACCATACAAACACACAACATTTGGCGCAAATAAAACTGTTTGGATTGAATTAATTTATTTCGAGAGTCAATTTATAAAAACAATTTTCCATGACTGAAAAAATGCATATGACTTTAGCTTGCCGTTCTCGGTAGCCAAGTTTCGGTCGCAACAGCCAACATGACAGGTTGAATATTGATTTTCATTGGTTTTCACACCTTAGTAAGGCCATTGTAATGCTTGATGGCTCATTGCTAAGGCGGGATACCAGCGAAATCTTACCATTGCAATAAACGGTCTGGTGGCCATCTCTCATCAACAATGTACCACCATTGAATAGACTGGTACCATTGCCAATGCTCAATGAGCACTTCTATTGATCATGAGACCAACGGAGCGGTAGCACATGCTTTTGTTAGGCTGGACGTCTATTTTTTTCACCTTGATGAAGGTAAACTATCGATGCCCAACAATGCATTCCCCAAACTCAATATATAAGTAAGACAAACAATACATTTGCTCGTTACGGGGCCGCAAAAATTACCTCGTTTTATCCGTGCTCTCGTTATGATCGTGCTCGTATCATCCATATTTAAATGCATTAAAACACGCGCGGGGCAGTTCGGGACCGGCAAAATACCTCATATAAACCGGAACCTCGTAACATCCGAGCTCGTATTAACGAGAGTCGACTGTACACACATATATTCATTGATTGCATCCATTTTTTTCTTACTCCCCCTTTTTTCTATAAATGGATCTGTTTTTATGTTTGTGCTTGTTTTTGTCTCTGACAAAGGTCCGGTTTGGATCAAAAGCTAAAGCCATCAACCCTACTAGTTTTATATATATAATAATATTAATAATAAAAAATAATTGTTAACCCTCACAGACTGGGCAGTTTGGTTAGCATGTGGCCCAATTTCTCCAATATTTTCTTCTACTATGTCACCACACCAAGTTGTTTGGCCTTAGACATTCTTGGACTGCCTGGTCCTATGATAAGCACTGGTTGTGTGGGCCTGTGGGCCCAACTCCTTCAAATTCCCTCACTTTGGCAATAGGATTTAGAGAAATTTGGGACTGTAGAAAAACTGGACAGCTTTGAAAAATGTGGTCATCTTTAAGAAAATGAATCCACTTCACCTGCAATGGTAATACATTTTGGATGATTTACAGACTCTTTACACTCCTCTAAATTGAAAATTAGAGACTGCATTGACAGCTTTGATTGTGGCTAGGTCAGATTGCTGAAAAGGACCACTCCTCAATGTTGTTGCTGTAGACAACAGCCATAGCAATTTTTGGCGTGTCGGGGCCGAGTGGATAAGAACACCGGACTCAAGTTCTGGTGTATCCAGCAGAGTGTGGGTTCATGTCTTGGACGTGACACTTGTGTCCTTAAGCAAGACACTTAACCATTATTGCTTTGTCCTTCGGATGGGACGTAAAGCCGTAGCTCCCGTGTGTTGTGTAATGCACGTAAAAGAACCCAGTGCACTTATCACAAAGAGAAGGGGTTCACCCCAGTGTTCCTGGTTCAATCGGCTGCAGGTTGCGCCATAGAACCTTGTAAACTGTTACATGGTGCTAGGTACAGGAAAAGGTCTCATACTTCAAATCATAAGTCCACATACCTTGCAGGAAAAATACTGAGCGCTTTGAGATGCCCATCGGGTGTGATAAAGCACTATATAAGAACTGTGTATTATTATTATTATAGCCAGAGCCAGAATATCTTATGACTTGAAGACGGCCTTAGATGTACCACATGGCTGTGTCCTTCCATAGGTGGTTAGACAGCATCATTTAGGACAGTTTGTATTATCTTTACACCATGTAAGGTATATGTAAATCTGTGAACCTTTATGTTTTTCTTCTTACCAATGTTGAGCAGGGGCTTTAAAATCAGAAAAAAAACCTGACTATCACAGGCCTGCAACAGATCATTCTAAAGATTCCAGTCAACCAACCTGTGCACTCAGCAAGTGAAATTGAGCCTGTCTTGAGGGTAGATAACCCATCTGGGCATGGCACGCAGTCCAGACTGCCAAAGTAGGGTTGGTAAGTCCCTTTAGGGCAGGCTTCACACTCTTCCAGACCAGTATCGGAGTAGCTGCCTTGACCACAGACACCTAGGAAGGATAAAACATCACAACAATCTCATTTGTGACCTCTTGTCACTGGGCACGCTTAATGGTCTAGCAGTTAAGACATCTGCTCTAGAATGCAGGGGTCGTGGGTTCATATCCCACCTTAGTAGCTTGTTGCGTGTCTTGTCTTAGTGGTTTAGTGAATCGGATCTAAGTTCTGGTGGCTAAGTCATCGGGGTGTGGGTTCGAATCCCAATCATGACACTTGTGTCCTTGAGCAAGACCTTTAACTATAATTGCATCTCTTCACCCAGGGGCAAATGTGAGGGCAGAGATGGTTTATGTGAATGATTTAGCTCAGTGCGCTACATACTTGGCAGCCCAGGCTGTATACTCCCCAGTAAGCTGAGATGGTTTAAGGAATGAAATAAATGGCCCAGTAAACAGCAGTCGATTTCACGGAGCGCACAGATCAATCTCAAGATGAGTAAATGTATCAATCTTAATTGCTAAGAAAAGTGTGATGTCACAATACAAATCACTATGCACCTTAAAGTTAGGATGATTCCCAAGTTAGGAAGAGTTTGGTGAAATCGACTGCTGGGGTAAAAATGTCCCAGCACCATGAGCGTCACTGAGTGACGGATTGGAGCGCTATATAGGAAGCCAATAATCTTATGATCAGGGTTCTCCCCAGGATTTTTCAAAACTGTGAGGCATTCTGGAACAAAATTTTGAAAGTGTGGCCGAAGCACGCTGAATTGGTAGCAGGTCCTTTGAACGTTTTTATTTAATGTTTATGTTTGGTTTGAAAAGCTCTACTGTACAATCTGGAGCTTTTAAAATGGTTTTATGTGAGGATTTTTTGTGAATTTGATATTAAAATCTGAACAAAACAAAACAAAAACAAAAAATTTCTTTTTTCGTATCGGCCCGATACGCTAGCTTGTGCATGGGGAGATCCCCGATGATTATCGGCCATATGCATTGACGTCATCTGGCCGCCATCTTAGAGGTAAAACGATGATTAAACAATGGAAACACAGCGCTATGTACGCGAAGCGCACAGGATGGATCAATGAGCAATGTTATTTTGACCCCGATCTAGCTTCCAAAAAGAGGATTCACAGATTCCTTACCCCACCTTGATGGGCAGACTACAGGTTGGGAACAAAATAGGGCTATTTCTTCCTTCCATCAATAGGCAGTTTAAAGGTAAAGGATCTTTATTATTTTTTTTTAAATCCAGAAGTCAGGTAAAAAAAAAAAGACACGTCGCAGACCTGGAAAATGTGAAGGGAGAGATTCGATCTTTACCTTTACATTCCTGAAGTGACTTGGATCTTGTACCCACTGTTGATGTGCCGGGTGGACACGTTATGCACTCCAGCTGGCCAGGTTGGCCTTGGTAAGACCCCTGAGGGCAGCGTTCACACTCTTTCGTGATGCCGTTGAAAAAAGTACCAGCTGCACACTCTACTGTTGATGGAAAGGGTTGGGGGGAGGGGAATGTGTGGAAACATGAAGGTTTATTAGGAGCAAGCTGACTTGGAAATTATTTACAGATGAAACATTTTTGGCCAGGCCTCACCAAGAATAAATAAAAAGATACCCAGGCCTTGAGATAATCCACTAATCCACAGCACCAGAGATAAAGATTAAGGACACCTCTTGCTTTTACACAAGTGCCTCCACCAAGATGATGATCCATTCAAAAAACAAAGACAACACAAAAAAGTAACCACAAACAAACTTTTAATATAGATCACAATGGACAATGATACAATGGGAGACTTATGAGATGCTGGCGGCAGCAGACAAAGCGTTCCTTTTTGACAGTTCTGAGCGTGCGCGCACATGCTCAGTACCGCATGTATAGTTCTGAGCGTGCGTACTACTGGTAAGAACCGTGAAAAACGACGGATCAAAAGTCTCCCATTTAAAGTGTTTTTGGTATTTTATAATTCAAACTTAAAGAGGGGCTTCTAATTTTTTCCCCCCACTTTTGTAAGGACTCCATCTATTGGAAAATGAGTGCATCCCAAAACTCAAGTCCACCTTGGAGCACCTCTTTAAACAGCGCAACATTGCAGGGCTCACGCTTAGCACTAGCCTGGGGTACTTTGTCTAGTAAAAACTGTTATGGGCTAGTAAACACCACTTCTCAACTTGCCCTGTGGGCTACTAAAAACTGTGCAACTTACTTGTTTATAATGCTCATACTTCTTCCCTTTCAGATGTGAATAATACATGTGTTAACTTACTTTTGAGTGTGTGAGTGTAACTTCATTTGACCGTTAAACTGCCCTGATATTCGCTGCCTTATGGAGACATTAGACAAAAGGGAAAGCAAGGAACAATGTGTCTCCATAGGGAAATTCTAAAGAGAGGGTTGCTCCACAAGGAATTTTGTGTACAAAAGTCTATGGGAGGATGTTAACTACAGGGACAAAGGAAAGAACAAAAGAAGTCTCCACAAGGATGCAAAAATAGGAATGTGTGGTTGTGATCGCTACCATTAGTATCAGAAAGATACATTCATGACAATACAGGTTAAACATTTGGGCAAGGAAAACTTCCTGGGGGTAAGTAAAATGCACAGTTCACTAGCCACTTGAGCTACTTTACAAAAAGCTGAAGCGCAAGGCCTGCATTGTCACGCTACTTTAAGAGCAAAGCTCAAAGCTTATTGATCAGCCTCTCAGACACCCATGTAATCACATGCAATCGAGGACCTCCTATTGTTCCTCTTTTATTTGTACTAACTTTTTGGCAACAGCTCCCATTGGTTTTGCATATACTTTCCAACTGGGGACCTTCACCCAAACAGGAGGTTGGATGTCACAAAACTAGTCCTAACTTAGGACTAGTCCTAAGTTATGACTAGTCCTATAAGTTAGGACTAGTTATTCGTCCTAACTCCAGATAAGACTAGTCCTAACTCGAGATAAGACTAGTCCTAGTGCTTTGTGAAATCCACACCAGGACCCTGTTGTCTCTCTTTTGTTATTGGTCCCCAGTTTGAATGTGTATACCTACCCACGATTCTACACACACCCAAACTTTATGCCAAAAAATACTGCAACAAGCAGAAGCTAGATACACCCGTCGGACATCACTTCAATCCTAATCACTCTATTTCTGACATGATTTTACAGGGCATTAAGGCACTAGGTAACCACACAGAGACTATTCGTCTGAGTAGGTAGAAACTGTGGATAAGGCGCCTCCACACCATTCAACCCCATGGTCTGAACATCCAAGAAGGAAATGATTCATTACTTTTTGTCTTTGCCTTCTCCTTTTTCCACAGATGTACCCCCTTTTGAAATCTGTCTCATTCACTAATTATTTATTTCCCACCTTTGATTTTGTCTTTTGTGTTTCCAACCTCTTGTGGTTAAACGAGACTCTTCCCCCAAACCCCCCACCCTTTGTCTCCCTCTTCATTGTTCATTCCTTGCATCTTCTGACTGCTTTTAATTGCCTCTCCCTTTTCACTTCTTTCCAATTGACTGCTTCTGTTACTCCAGTATACTTGTATGTGTGTGTTGTGTTGTCATTTAACCTTTGAGAAAGACTATGCTAGGGCTGAAACGTGAGGCCATCAACAATTGTTTGCATTTATACAACAGGTCCTTGTGGCTGGTAAGCAGTTTGCAACAGCTAATTGTATCTTTTCAAAAAAGTACATGTACTAATTACAAAAAAAAAACAATTTTTTTTTATTATATATATAACAGCAACTGTGAACAATAGCCACATTAGTATTTGACTAAAGACGTCATTCTGATAGGCCAATCAAATGGTTCACTACAATTCAGAGTAAAAAAGGGGAAAAAACGACAGGAGAAAAAAATATGTATAAAATAAAGAAAGAGAAAAAGATATGTAGCAAGGAGGAGACGGACACAAGGGTTGCAAGCCCCTGTGCCCCAGTAACGCACCTGAACAGTGCGGTGAAGGTATGTGCTATACATGACCTGATCTGAAAGCATCATAATATGACTCAGAACAGATCGGGCTCAAAGGAGAACCACTTGGTCAAGGATTGGGTGATCAGCACAGATGGAAAATTGTATACCTCCACTACCCTTTACATTGACTAAAATAAATGCACAACTACATTATTCACATTGAAATATTTTGGGCATAGCTAAAACTCACAGCACTGGCTCAATCCGAGCAGAATATTCCCTGGTTTGCAGACAGGAATGGGTTGGGTCGGCACAACGATGATGGAATTAGTATCTGGTGTCGTTCCCATGCCAGGGGGTATGTTACCATCCTCTAGTATGGTTTCCAGGATGGAGTTGGACACGCTGGAAAGGGAGCGGCGAAACTCTTGGTAAGTATCGTCATCCACTGCCATGACATCATCTGGAAGCTTGATTTTACCTTCAGGAACGAAACAAACAAAAAATCGTACTAAAATAGAGCCACTGGTGTTATGGCGGTTCCTTAGTTGAAAGTTACAAAACTGGAAAGTGTTGATTAGAGTCTTAGCAATTCCTTTCTGGTGGGGGAAACAACAAAAGGATTTCACAAACATTCGCAAAAACAATCATGAAAGTGTTTGTTTGTTTATTTTCATATGTACAACAAATAATACAAAGAATAGTGAAAGTAAGAGAATATAAATCAAAGAAAGACAATCAATTAGGTACACACTGGGTTACATCCAGAGGAAGTGATTATCTCCTGTTAGTGTTGTGTGTTAGTTAGTGTTGTTTAAATGACAGATGCACAATAAAAGGGATGGTACAACTGTCTTAAGTACACTGGTACCACAAACTGCCACGAAGTACCACACCTTCCAGGCTAGCATTGGGTGCATGGGTTTCTTCTGTTTGTATGGCTGGTATTATCAGGAAACCCCATGGATTGTGTACTGTGGACTAAAGTCTATACAGTGTCCTGTGGAATTTTGAGGCATGGGTGCAAGGACGTCCATTGGTGGGGGACGGGGGGGGGGGGGGGGGGGGGGGGGACATGTCCCCCCCCCACTTTTTAGAGTGAGGGGGATAGCATATCAAATGTCCCCCCACTTTTAGACCCCCCCCCCCACATAAAAAAAAAAAAATGGATTTATGCTAAATAAAAGCAACAATATACAGCATTTCGGGAAAGTAAACATGAGTACTTTCAGGTTTTTTATACATTTTTCTTCAAAGAACTGATAACATTGGAATGGTAACGGGAGAAATGATTTTGTGTTTATTAAACATTGCCCTGTTGGCGGCGCATACAAAGATGGACCACGCGCAGAATGCTATTTGGGCCTATTATCGGCCAAGCTTATTTCCCGCCCTGATCAATGCAGACAATTGGCGAGTTTCGTTCCAGACATGAACGAGCCCATTATACATTTTCTGTCTGTATGGCATACGAGCACGACCTGCAGAGCAATTAGTATTATTTTGATGAGGGAGCGAAAACTTTCAGGTAGGATTTTTGTTTCTCGTAATGTTTCTCGTCCCCCCCCCCACTTTTCGGGAGTGATCGACGCCTTTGCATGGGTGTGTTGGGAGAGTGCACCGATAGTTATGGGGTTAACGATAATGAGCGTCGCAAAGAACAAAACAGGCAATTTTACAAATCCCTGGTCTCTGAAGACTACTTTACCTGTAATATTCATCTCAACATAGACACTTGGCAAACTCTTCAACTTCTCAAAGTGCTGCCTGCTCAGGTCAACGTCTCCTCGCAGCTGCTGCCTCTCGCTGCGCGATGAGGGTGAGTCGATTATCGATGTAGAACCACCAACCAAACTGCCAATACCTTGCAGAACAGACAAGACACTTTGAATCATCAAAAAACTGAATTCCTTATTTCGTACCAACTCAGCCGTGACCACCTTCGGATCAAACAAAATCCATCTGGAGGTTTTGAGGCCATTGTGGATAAAATATTTAATTTGATTTACATACCAGCTACAGATTTCCAGAACTCACGATCCTTCAAAGAGAAATCTGGGCCCAATTTCATGGCTCTTCTTATCGCGATCACCATAGACCGATCATTAAGCCCAGCCCACTAACATATTGACCAATCACAGCGTTGGCTACATCACCTCTGTACACATGGGCAGCACAATGTGCGTCTCTTCAATGCCACACTGCTCAACATGAACGCGAGCGCTATAAGTACGCGCACACATTTTCTAATAGGATTTTATCGTGTCAGACTTTTGTCGGACTTTCGGTGGCATAGCCAAGGCTGTGATTGGTCAACAAGTAAGAGAGTGGGGCTTAATGGATCGGTCCAAATGGACAGCACCAAATTTCTGTGCTAGCTGTGTACGCAAAGAATGCTTAGTAACGTTAAGTACATCCTCACACAAGAAGAACTTCCTTGTTAACCTTCGGATGGGACGCTAAGCCGTAGGTCCCGTGTACTAGGAGGTGTAGTGCAAGTAAAAGAAACCAGAACACTTATCCTGAAAAAGTAGGGGTTTACTCCAGTGTTTCTGGTTCAGATAGCAAGCATCCTAATCTACAGGTTTCCTTAGGCATCCTCGGTTTCATTACCGGAAATCAATGATAGTAATAATGATAATAATACAGGGTACAAGACATGGCATGGGTACCTTTTGGTCGACAGTTGACTTTGACACCAGCAAATCGGCAATCCACCGGACCATTGCAGATGCTCCCATCCTAACACAGACAAATTATCTTTATTGTGAACAGTTTAATTACAACAGAAAGCAAGTATCTGAAAAAATGCCTTTACCAGAATCAAGTGAATATGGCTACAGCTATGGCTGTTGGCTACAGCTGTGGCTGCTGGCTACAGCAGCAGTGTTCATCATCATCATCGATCAACTACAACTTGCGCTTGCGTCAGACACAATGAAGGATGCGCGACATGTCCCATTGGACTCAAGTTCAGGTGGCTAAGTCGTCAGGATGCGGGTTCGAATCCCGGTCATGACACTTGTGTCCTTGAGCAAGACACTTAACTATAATTGCTTCAAATAGGGGAAGAGTCAGTCATGTTTATCTCACAACGGATTCATTTACCCCTCCCTGTTCTTAGCTGTGCTGTGAAGAGATTTGCGTTTATATCTCGCCATGTCTTGTTTCTGCGCATTGGGGCAGGTTTCTATCCCTTCAAAAAGTAGCCCACACCTCGAGTGGCCTTTGGGCCTTGTGATGGGCGAATTGTATAAAAAATAATAAAAAATCAGTTTTGGGGGATATACCTCCCAAAATGGAGCAACAAAGATTTATTATGGTGATGATCATGTCAGATAAATTGAACAAATAGGGGACAATAAAAAACAAAACACCCCATTTTAAATTTGTACACTTATCTTTCACCGACTTGTGAAAGTATTTTGTGAATATGCAATCTGGAACCTTTAAAAAAAAATTTACATCACGTTTGGACACTCTGCTTGTAAATTCAGAGCAACACCTTGGTTAGGGATTTATACACTAATCCGAGCAGCTCGTTCATGGGCGTTTACACTGCCGCAGCTATGGCCGCCGCACGGGCGCGTCGACACACACACACTGTGAATACTCCATGTCGACTGGTGCATATGTGCAGCTGACGGGCTATTGTCACATCGCGCAAGAGTGCAGCGGCCCTAGTGGTGTAAGCCACCATGAACGAGCTGCTCGCATAAGTGTAAACCCACCAAAGTCCCCCCTGCCTGTTCTTCTTCTTGATTTAACATACCCTTTTATCTTGAGATGTTCTGATGTTATTTGCCATCTCATTAGCAAGTTGTTGATCGCAGTTTTTGACAGGGAATGCAAACACCACTGGCTGCGTTGCGTTGTCCGGATTTTCCTTTTCTACAAAGGTGGATAAAATTATTCTAGCGTCGTAATTAAAATTCCTTCAGAATTTTCTAACCTTTACATTGGACTAACACAATCTTTCTCTCACGAACAGTGCACCCCCGTACAAAACATCGGCTGTGCAGTACTGCACCTACATGTTTCACAGGGGGCGAATTTGGGGATTTTTTTTCATCATGGGTTTATTGATTTAATGGGAAAAGAGAAAATTAGAAAGTAGAAGTCTTTTGTCATACTTGCACAGTCCTCCCATGGCATGCTGGGACTCGGACTCCATCGTCCGTCCCCCGAGCAGCTGTAGATAGACTCGGGTTCGATGGGGAAGGCGTACCCATCATCACAACCCAGGGAGCACTCTATACCACCATTGGAGTTCACGCAATCTGCTCGGCCGCCCTGTGGATTATCTGGCATGACGCAGGCACTTTCTGTGGATAAGTTTTGGCAAGACAATAATGTGAACATCTTGAATAAAATCAAGCTAATGCAGTGTAAACAATTGTAAAAAAATGTTCAGAATTATCTTGAATAATGGAAGAAAAAAATATGGCTCTGGAGGATTTAATTTCAATTAGAATCACACAACAAAACTCTAGATGTAAAACTGGAAACCCCAATTTTCAATCCCAGACATCAGAATTTTCCGTTTTGTTTTTTGCTGAATTCCGTTTTGTAAAAGTGAGAATTCCGTTTTTTACCGGTGTTACCTTTTGGGCGTTTTGGTGATAATAACGGTGTTAGTTTGCTGGCGACGTGATCCGAAACTGTGTCTTTACGACAAAAATCAATATTGTGAACACAAAATTTGCAAAATAGAAGCCCGTCCGAAAAATAAAAACCCTCGTTTGGATAATGTCTTGTCCTGAGTTGTGGTGATAGAGTGTCAATTTCCTAATTTTCTTGACGGCAAAGCCTTCCGTTTGGACGCCATGTTTAACCACGAGCGCGTTGGTAACCCAAACAGCGCGCTTAGTTTATACCACAATACCGTGGTACCAGCCATGCATGGTCTGGACCCCTGCACGCTGATAGGGAAATACAACATATAAGAGATTTGGTGTTGGAATGACAGGCTACTGTTTATCACTGTACAACGGCAGCGCCGTGTGTATGTACGACGTGTAGTGTTTAGGGGGCCGATTCGCAGTGCTGGGAGAGAGACAGTGAGGGAAATTAAATCAGCATCGACTCGTCAGAATAGCGATAAGAAAGTTTGTTGAAATTTTTTTTTCCTTCTTAATTTTGAGACACAGTTTTAATTTGTAAATGTGATATTTACAGTGATTTCTGATTTTTTTTAATGACTTCCGTGAAATTCCGTGCAGTTTGTCCGATTCCGTGTGTTATACTCGTTTCCGCGATTCTGTCCGTGTTAACCGTGATGCGGAAAATTCTGAAGTCTGCAATCCATTTACCATTTTCCACTCACCTTGAACATTCACAGTTATATGACAGCTCTTGGTGTTCCCTGTGCTATCGCTAGCCACATACTCCACCCTGGTCGTCCCCCACGACATGGAAAGGCCGGGACTGTGCGAACGCGACACCGTCACAGGCCGCCCAGAGTTATCAGAGAATTCTGGCTCCTCCCAAGCAACTTGGGTGTCGTGGTCTGACGAGAGGACAATTCCTGGTGAGCGACAACGCTCGATTACCGGAGGCTGGCTATCTGTAAACGTCAAGAAGACAAACATTTCACGCACTGTTCTTTTGAGGTATTGGGTATTTTATGCCATCTTGCAAGGTTGATGCATTAAATAGAATAAGTAAAAACCGTTTAAGCAAAACAAAATGTGTTTAATATTAATAACAATAATATTAATAATAAGGGAGTCTTATATAGCGCACATATCTACCAACAATTAGGTACTCAAGGCGCTTATTATATTCTTTTTAAGGTAGGTTTTTGAATTATGAGACCAATTTATTTAGCACCTTGCAATGGTTTACAAGGTGCTGCGGCACATTCAGCAGCCACTGCCAGAAACACAGGAGCAAACCCCTTCTATTAGCGATAAGTGGAACTGGATTCGTTTACGTGCATTACACAACGCACGGGACCAACGGCTTTACGTAATGGTCAAGTGCGATTGCTTAAGGGACACAAGTGTCATGACCGGGACTCAAACCCACACTCTGCTGATCAGAAACACCAGAGCTTGAGCCCAGTGCACTTGACCACTCGGCCACGACACGTTTCGTCTTCAACAACTTTTGGGGATCTTAAAATGAAAATGAAAAAACTGACATCACCCACCGAACTTCCTTGTTTCAGGCTAATAGTGCAAGACACAGCTTTCAGAACTGCTCACCAATATAGAACACACAAATGCTGAAAAGGGCTACAGGCTACAAGAAAACCTGTTGCTAGTTTCTTTCTTTATGCTCTCATTACTTATGATTAGAGACGGGAAACATGGCAAAATATACATCACATTAAAGAGAATTATGTACTCTTTCCAACAGTATACACTTCATTGCTGATATATTTATTTGCAAGGCTTTTAAATACTGCATGTTTATTGTAATGCAGCAATGAGCGCTACTAGGGTTAAACAATCAAGTCTTGAAAATAAAATATTAGATTCTTTGATTTTTAATCAGTAAATGGCAGATATAGATCACATCAAAGTATGTGAATGAAAGCTAGTCTCACCGACAACTGTGATAACAAAGCTGCAGCTTCCACTGTTCCCGGCCCTGTCCGTCGCAAAGTACGTGATGAATGTCTCGCCAATTGTGAACAACCACGGGGACCGGACAGACGGGGTGACGGTTACCGAGGGAACCTCACCAGAGTTGTCCAAAGTCAGAGGGTCGGACCAAGACACATTGGCTACGTTGTCGTTCAGATTTGAGTCAATAGTGATGTCGTCTGGACAAAGTATGTCTGGCGTTGTAACATCTGTTGGATCATAATAAAATCGCAATTATATAGCACCCTCATTGGTGACAAAATCGTTGCCTATTTAGAAAGCTTCCGCAGTAAATCATATTGCATGTTTGATTGATATTTACCCAAGCAGACGCTAGGCTGGTTGGCTTTCTGGTCCCACAACCCCGATGCCAAGCATTGGCGAATGTCTTCGGTCTCATCAGCGAGACGATATCCTGGATCGCAGACGGTGCGGCATTCCGTCCCAAACGTCTGTCTCTCTGAACTGCAGGTGTCGGGTAGCAGGGAGGCGTGAGGGACAGACTCTACAGGGGGGCATGTTACAGCTAGGGAGGGGGAGAAGTGACCAGAATGGCTGAAATGAGTACTATTGTAATAAGAGTAAATAGATAATAACAATTTTATACATTTATAATGTATAATTGACACTCCTAGTGAGGAACTTACACTCCTGGTGCCAAATTATCAAGTCGGGTGAAGCTAGCAACCATGATACAACACATTGAAAGGAAAACAGGAAACCAAAAACACCTGGCAAGCCCCCTTTTTTAATAATTTGTTGTTGTTTTTTAAGTGAATTACGCAGCACACTGGACATATGGCTTTAAGTCACATTCAAAGCACAAAACAATTAAGGTTAAGTGTCTTGCTTAAAGTCACAAGTCACATTAAGTCACATTCAAAGCACAAAACAATTAAGGTTAAGTATCTCGCTTTAAGGACACAAGTGCCATGATCGGGACCCGAACCCAGATTCTGACAGCACCAGAACTTGAGTCTGATGCATTAGACCACTCGGACACAACACTCCAATAAGCTGGATAAGATATGGTGGTAGCCACTGCACTCCAAGAGTGTGCAGTGGCTACGTCGACAAGTGCATTAGACTCAAGTTCGGGTTTCTGAGTAATCAAATTCTAGTCACAACACACATGTCCATCAAAGAGTAGATGGTGTTGTTGAAGTGCATGGTTTACAACATTGCCAGTTTGGCTGCCGGTGCTGCATACTCCTAAGGAGTTGAGATGCTTCAGGAAGGTCGGAATAACAAGGGTAGTACAAAAAACAGCAAAGATCCTTTGATATGTAATATGACACGATATAATATCGGTAGCCCTAAACGGCAAAGCTGTTTTATTTGAGTAAAGAGGAATCACTTGAAATTTAAACCAAAAGTGTTTTAATTTACCTCTACATGCCGAGGGAAGACCATCCCACATGGCAATGGGCAGGCATCGTCTCATCTTGGATCCCACCAGGACAAACCCCCTGTCACAGAGAGTGGTACATTCCGCGTCAAAAACAAAGCCTTCCTTAGTGCAGTGGATCGATCCATTTGGAATCTTCAGAAGGGACGGGCAAGTCTTCACTACAAAAGAGAAGTTAAACAGAGTTGATCGTTTTCACAAAATGTCACATAGTTTTCTTCCTACTAGTTATGCCCTTTAATGTTTGAAACCTGGTTATTTGCAACCTTTCATTCAAAAGATTCATGAGTTTAAGTTAAATTCATTTGCGTCAACTTGTTTAGGGTAAATTAGTCTGGTTCCCAGACCAACAAATCTCCAACTATTCTCTGTCGATTTTAAGGTCAGGCATCACCCAAATGTCACGTAACAAAAAAGGAGGAGTTCCTCCTTTTCCGAAAATATCCGAAATGCTCTGAACTCGTTGTCGTCAACATTCGGACAGAGTCGTTCATGGTCGGTCATTTCTTTTGTCGATAAAAATTCAATAGTTTTGCAGACACATCCCATTATTGTTTGTCTTTTTGTTTTTTTCTTCCAACAAATTCAACACTATATTTGAATATATTTGTAACATTTTTACAAACTGATTATCCCAGGCTTTTTGAAAGTAAACAAAGCCTGTCATCATCCAATGACATCGTCCACCGTTGGTGACAAGTAATGAATATTTATATATTGCATCATAATCTAAGTATAGCTTTAGATGATGCCTGACCTAAGCTTTTTCAGGAAATCTTTGGTCAGGGAACTAGACTAAGTGTAAATCACATGTTTTTAAATACCAATGGATCTCAGCATTCACTGTTAATTTCAATGAACTGTACAATATAAGAAACTCACCTTTGCACACAACTGGCTCCCCGCTCCAGGTAGCATTCTCATAACACTCCCTGATGGGTCGACCAATCAGTTTGAAGCCTGGCGAGCAGCCCATGGCACACGCACTGTGAACCATGCTGCTACACTCTCCGGACACAAAAAAACCATTTATGGGTGGAGATAAAGCAGGACACTTCACCACTGGGGCAAAAAAAAAAATTTTTTTTAAAAGGCATATGAAAAACTTATTTTATAAAATGAATAAATACAATCTTCCTTCATCTGTATTGAATTTGATCATTTTTCATACAAGTTACCATGGCAACCGCTCCCAAAACAAAATTGTTCAGAGTTACTCAAGGCCAACCGGTATCCAATAACATCAAGGTGTTGTTGTGCCACCGCGGGGTACCATTAGAACCTATCAGCCGCCCAGCGAGAGTTTGTACTCTTGTCCAGCTTCCTGTGGTGGTGTGTATACAATGCATCAGCGCCACATTAGCTTGCCTTTACTTCCTGTGTTACAAGTGTTTGTCTGTGATTTATATATTGGTATGCGTTACTAGAAAACTAAAGAAGCAAAATCTTTGGATAATATTTACCCAATAAATTTCTCTTATAAGCCTCTTATATCCATGTCTGTATGTTTGTTATGCTTAAACTTATTTAAACATTTCCTCCACAAGAAAAATGATATCTGCAAAACTATTTATCTTTCAAAATTTCTGACTAGATCTTGTTTTGTCTCACTTGTGTTTATGCCTTAAAGGCAGTTCGTATTTTCAGTGTTATTGTGACTCATTCTCATGAAAAAAAACCCTGGAAAATTGGAGAGTAACCTTTCACATTTCATCAAAGATCGTATTATGTATTTGTGTGTACATTTTACCCTTCGAGTAGTTGCAAGCGGTTTTTTTTAGTTCGTTTGTGTGGTTTGCTGTTTACTGGACTTTTTTAGAGAAATGTGTTGAAATCCTTGTTGAAAATTTATCTGTAAGACATGTTTAAAGTCTGGGCAACGAGGCCCTGACCTGCATACCATGGCCAAAGACTACATGATGTAAGGAATCCATGGTCAGTACATTAGTCAGCAAACACCATACTCTAAGGTTAGATTTGTAGGTTACAGGATGTGTGCCCTAACGACGACCTTTAGAAATAGACTCTCATATCACACACCATCATGCCAACCCCAGCCGCCCCACTCAACCCTGGATATTGAAATCACTGATTGCAGAAAGATCTCAAAGTTTTTCATTAATGACTTTATTCCCACTGCCAGCGTCATAAAAAAAAGGACAAATATCTAGTGTGAGCCTCTACAGCCACGCTTAGGTCTACAAAGCATTTGTTTGTTTGCAACTTTGTCTTTGTGTCGGCAAAAACATGTGTTCACACACTGAATTAAATGGTGATTCATTTGGGTTTAAGACAACACTTTTTCACTTGTTATGTGAGGCATGTTGGCCATTCACCTACAATGAAGGTACAGGGGATCCTAGACAATGCTTATGGGTGGATTTTGGAGGATTTACGCAGTAGGGATTGTACGCACATTCATATTTGTACCGAGTATACAGTGCTTAGCACACATCGGTGTATGGGTAAAACACAAAAACACATTCTTTATCCCCGATGCAAATTTAACATCTGTCATCTTGGTTGATTATGGAGGATTGAGGCATAAACCCATATCAGTTTATTTTGAAGGAATGAGGCAGCAGGCATCCTAAACAACTCAAATTGCTAGATGTTAGAGGATTGAGACAATACGCACCCTATACATACTCATCAGTTGATTTTGATGGGTCGAGGCAGTACGGATTGTACATAAACTCAAATTGATTGATTTTGGAGGATTGATGCAGTAAGCACCCTACATAAATTTGTCAGTTGGTTTTGACGAATTGAGGCAGTAGGGATCCAACATAAACTCAAACGGGTTGATTTTGGAGGATTGAGGCTGTTACCAGCAGGAAGTGTTAAGGGGGTTGAAGAAAGATAACATTTTATTTGGTCATAATGACTGGACAAGTGGCGGTCGGATTTGGCATCTTAGACATTGTACTGCGTTAAAATAAATCAAGACTTCCCCGAAAGTAAGAAACACTTCAGCAACTCGTTCACATCCAGACACTTTGGTTTAATTGCTTTTCACAATTGTATGGCACTTACTTCGGCAGACATGCGTTCCGACTTCTTCCTGGTATCCACTCCTACAAGTGCAGTCCACCAGACTAATGCTTCCGGGTCTGCTGGTGTGGTTGGGGTCCGGGCAGGGTTTGCACGTACTGATGCCGCCTGGGATAGCTTGGGGTTTGTATGTACCCGGTGGGCAAACTGTGGAATAAAGAGTACACAAGTAGGATTTGAAACTAAGGTGTGAGGTATCACTTTATGTACGTTTACAACAAAGTATCTATTCAGCAAAATATACTAATTATAGGAGGGTTGTAAGCTGAGCGGTCTAGTGCACCGGACTCAAGTTCTGGTGTTGTCACAGTGTAGGTGTGGGTCCTGGTGATGGCAGTTGTGTCCTTTTAAACAAGACATTTTAACAAATTGCTTCATCCTTCAGATTGGACGGACGTAAAGTCATGGCTCCCTTGTGTTGTGTAATGCATGCTGGCTATGAAAAAATGACTGCCTCACTTTCATGTCAACTGTAAGTAAGGCAAATAAAGAGCAAAAGATTTCCTCCTCCGGTGGCAAGCCAAAACATAAAACTTGGGTTAACTTACGGTGACATCCATCCACCAATCCGCTGCCATGGTAGCCCTGCGGGCATATGCACTCGTACTGACCGGTGGTCGTCCCGCATCGGCATGTAGCTTCTGGGTGACAGCAGTATCCTCC
The DNA here is from genome assembly GCA_911728455.2 of Marthasterias glacialis. NCBI lineage: Eukaryota > Metazoa > Echinodermata > Asteroidea > Forcipulatida > Asteriidae > Marthasterias > Marthasterias glacialis. Next base: position 19,390,387 of record OU452225.1, read on the forward strand.
ACGGGGGCAGAGCGAGGAACACAGTCCCTCATTCTCAAGTATAAAGTCTCCAAGATGGAGATCTAGAGTGGTGATGAGAAAAACGTCAATTTCAAACTCTACGGTCTCAATCAGTGGTGCCCCTAAGTGGGGGGGGGGGGGGGGTAAGAAGAGAAGGTAAAAATTTTACCAAAAGGAGTGTTTATTAACGGTGTGTGTGCATGTGGGGGGGTTGGCTTACTCACAAAACCTGATATTATGCATTATTAGTGTTTTATTTTGTATTTTATATTTACTTGAGACCTCCTGAATGTATGGTCTTCTATGAAAATTGTAAATTGCCCATTAAGGCCTCATTTGCACAATTGTTACATGAGGAACCTTTGTTAACCCTCCTGTCTGACCATTCAATATCACCAACTGTGGTTTCGAGTGATTCAGCCTGCAATTTGATACCATGTGGTGAATGCATCGATACACAGTACAGAGCCAACCCTCTTACTGTCTGACCATTCAATATCATCTACTATGGTTTTGAATGAAGCATAAACTATGCCAGCCTGCAACAGAATATCATTGTGGTGAATGCATACGCAGTACTTATACATAGTCTACATAGTCAACCCTCCTACTGTCTGACCATTCATCTGTGGTTTTGCAGAATTTGAACTTCGCTCTTAAAAGGGCATGGCAATTTTCCTCTGGGGAGGGGCACTTCTATGAGGAAAATGTAAATTTGTATTGGAACTTTGCAAAGGGCACCACAGCAAAAGCACGGGGTACCATGACAATTGCTGTGGGTGCCGTGGGTAAATTTGAGGCCTGGTGGGTTTGGTTGATAAGCTATGCCAGCCCACATTTGCAGTACACATTTGTGTATCATTAGACACAGTTCTGTGCACAGCTGTGCCACCAAACACTCCTTTATAAATCTACAAACCACAAGATAGCGGTGAACAAAAACTGTTTCACACCAGATTCACAGAGGACCTATGTACAACTACAAAAAAATACAACAATGTCGTTATCCACATGCGTCTAAGAATTTCACATATGTAGCTGCTTCTTGGGACTGTTACAAATATTCACTGTTTCAGAGGACTTGTGCTGAATGACCAGCAAGTAGTATACGGGTTGTAATAACTAGTGTAGACTTGTTCAAAAGCAGCTTGGGTAAAATTAAACTGTAGATCAGATCAATAGGGGGGTGCTTAGTATAAAATGTAGTCTGCAAATCTAGCCATGAGCCCCTGTGTGTTTACATCCCAGAATCAGTGCAATTCGCAGTATTTTTTTTACCGTTTGAGGGCGTGTTTGAACCAAATTTATGTGATGCAAAACAAGCAAAACAAACTAGTTTTCCATTGGTGTTGATATTATTATTATTTATTTGGCCATTGATACAAGAAAACAACATGCAGGCAGTGAAAATAAGATCAAACTGCAATTGTGATAAGATCAAACTGCAATTGTGATACACAAAAATTCGCTGTTGAAAGTGCCCACTGTCAAATATACAGTTAATTGAATGGTTTCAAGTGGATGGTCAACTCACTAAAAAATTGTTACCACGGGTAGGCAGATAAATCCATTAAGAAGTTCAAACACCAGGCTGTATGATAGTTCATGGAGGCAATGGAGGTAACTGCATCAATGCCTGCCCCCAGTCAATGCCTTGGTGCCCCATGAAATGTTTCGGTACACACTTATATTTTCCTCATAGAGAGTGGCATTTATAAAGAAAAAACTACCTTGCCCAGGCAGTTTCCCCAACAAGAACAAAGTATTAAGCCTGAAACACCATGGCCCAATTACATATAGAGCTGCTTTTATAAGCAGAAAATACTGATGAACAATTTGCTGGTTAGCGAAAACGACCAGGATACCAGTAACAAATTGCACATGTGACATGGTATTTTGGCTGGTGCCTAGCCCCATACATTGTGCCAATACACTGGACTACCTCCGCTTCTTGGCCCAGTGTTTTGTTTTGTGCTTAGCTACTTTTTGTGCTTAAGCAGCACGAAGAATTTGGGCCATGACTCAGTCAGTAATTTACATATACTGCAAAAAGCCAACTAAAGTACATTTACTCAGCAATATTAATACTGCATTCTGACCGGAGCAAATCTATGGCATTGGACCAAAGCTTAGTAGTGTCTCCAACCTAGTTACCACACATGCACAGGTCATACAGGTGTTGTTTTGAAAGTGACTTAGCACAGTGTATATCACCTCTACACGTCAAGGTCAAAACATCAACAGGAAGATGTAAGCATTAAGGAAGGATACCAGTGACAATTGGAAGTGGATACCGGTTGGTAAACATGGTGAAATAGCAACACCAACAGGATTGCCGGATCTGTCTACCACTGGGTCAAACGGCTAATTAAAGATATGAATGTAAGCTGAAAAAATGTCCCTAAATAAAGAATTTAAAAAAGTGTTAATTATATTCATTTCACAAGTAATTTCTCCAAAATAATTACCTTTTAAACGTTTGATTGCAAAGGACCGTATAGCTTAAATAAAGCCCCAGCTCAACATTGGTAAACAGACTGTAATTGTTTCCATTCTTTGCACGAACCAAGATTATATATAATAAAACCAACCTGTGAAAATGCCAGCTCATTTCATTGTTTCATTTGCAAGAAAACAGTAAAAATGCATTCAGCGTTTTTGTAAGCATTCCTAATACACCGAGACGAAAACTGATTTTGGATCTTATTTCATTTATTATTTAAAAACGATAACACTTCAGGCAGAAATAATTCAAGGAAAGTTTTCTACCATCACTATCTTTATACCATGTAAGGTATATGTAAATCTGTCAACATTCATGTTTTTCTTCTTAACAATGTTGAGCTGGGGCTTTAAGCAAGACATCCATATGGAGTGCATGCTTTTTGCTGAAAATATGGTGTTAACTCAAAGAAAAATAAAACTAGTAAAAAAGAAATAATACGTCAAAGGTCGCAATGCGGTAAAACGCAGTTCAGTCATTGTGCCAGTACGTGAAAATGTCAATGAAATTGCGACCATCTGTGAGACTGCACAGTCATGACTGTGTAGTGTGCGCACGGCCGAACGTGCAGTATCGTTTATAAAAGTTGGTCACGTCTTTTCTACCTATTCTTAGTTTCTCAGTCTTGAAATTTACGGGGCAGTATTGTTTACTCGATCGTTCTACGACAAAAAAGGTCAGCAAAAATTGTTGTTTTTTATCATGAAAAATGTGAACAGACGATACCTGTTTTTTGGAGCAGACGGACAACCACTTGTTTGTGTGTTCAACCAACAAACTGCAAATAAACTGCGCTTGGCATGGTACCCTTAACACTTTTGTCATTGATAATGTTGCAACGCATGTCTGAGCACCCGACTATTTATACTTTCCATCGTTTAAGAAAATGGTACCCCGAGGCGTTTATCGTGCCCAAGGCCTTAGCGGTTACCAGCTGAAAAGCAGACGAGGGGGAAGGAGGGGTGGGGGTGAATAAAACAATTTCAACCGGTCATTTTGAATTCAAAAGTAGCACGTGCAATATCTTAATTATTGGTAAGGGTTTGAAAACCGTCTTAAAGTGAACTTCATCATACTTGTTTGGATTAATTCCAACTCAGTCTAGTTATCAATTACAGTGACAACAAGTGAAAATGTCATCCAATTTGGCGGGCATGTTTTTGTGAAACTCAAACAATGAAAAACTTATTAGGCCAGGTAGACATCCACATGTTTACAAAAGAGCCGTGCAGAGCTTGCCACGATTTGTACACAATTCAATGGAAGAAATCGTATATTTTATAGAGGTTTCATGCTGTCTTATTTTTATCACTTTTACAACGGTTGGTATGAAGAGAGGGGGGCACATCTCAAAACTTGTTCAGCTGCTTCTATAACTCTTGCACTTATGTGGAAATTATGAAACTAAATGTAAAAATTCCCATATTTGTAGAACGGCCCTGGAATTCACAAGGTCACTTTGTAATTAAACGAATGTCACATGGTCTATGGCTTATAAAATGGACTGTCATGATAAATTTTGTGCTCTTACATATCATGCTTATTTCGGTTGCGGCAATCAGACTAAGCATCAGTGATTTGGGAAGACTTCAACATACATTTTTCTCGACTTACAGACAGTATTGGCCTTTTTGAGATAGTGGCGAACACCATGTAGGAGTATCACCGTTTGACTTGGATGTAGACACATTTACCCAAACCAAAAAGTGCAATAGTATGTCCACCATTATCTCAAAATAGCTTATTGGCAGACAACAATCATTTTCTCTGGAGTGTTGGTACTGGTGTGAAAAGTTTGTGCACCCTACTCGCCCCCCCCCCCCCTCCCACCGCACAATACGAGTTACTTAAGGCTGAAGAAAATTACAAACATGTGAGTAGCCTTGTTCAAGGATACAGTTTGGGGTGGTGGCTAGACATAAGACTAATTGGCTTATCACGTCCAGATAGGACTCGAACAATTTAAATACTGTGTATGTCAGGGCAGTGCCCCCTTTGCAGTTCAATGTCCGAGCGGCCAGAGACTTTCTATGCACACTGATGGAAACATTGTTTTGGGGTAGATCTGGCTTGGCTTGGGGAGCGGGGGCAGAGTAGCGGGTCAATCGGAGCGCAGGGGGGGGGGGAGGTCTCATCACCCAATTTAATTAAACGTGACTTTTTCAGGTTGCCGGGGTACCCATTTCCCAGTAGATAACACTCAGGATCCGCCCCTTTACGAGACGAAATCCCTCAATACTTTCCCAGCCTCCTTATGCCCATTTGCCCCTGCTGAGGTATTTTACGCATTTTTTGTATAAAGTTCAGTACAAACAATAATGGGAGACCTTTTCACAGTTCTCACTAGTAGTGCGCATGCTCAGAACCTCGCGCGCAATACTGAGCATGTGTACGCATGCTCCGAACTGTAAAAAAAAAAGGGACCGTTGTGTCTGCTGCCGCCAGCGTCTCAAAAGTATCCTATTAAAACTCGCATAATGTTGACGTTTAAGACTACACTCATGACGGCAACCATTACATAAGCTTACCCTCGTGCAAAGCTCTCCTCGCGAGTGCCTCGAACTCCTCGAAACTATCCAAGATGTAGCAATGGTGCAGCTTGGGCTCGGACGCCATCGCCCGCAACTCCTTCACGTTCCCGTTCTCGATCCCAAACGTGAATATTTCCACCCCATGGTTGCGGACAAGGTTGTGAGCTATGGGGCGGGGGTCGCCACCGTTGGAGTACCCATCCGTTATGAGGAAAACGGCCTTGGTGGCGTTGGGACGGGCCCATTGGGAAGTTAAAACTTTCTGTGGGAAATAAAATCATAAGTGTACTGAGAAATACACATTGGTGAGTGTTGGATGACTAGTTTTTGAAATTTATTTTAATAGAAACTGGATAACAAATAAAAGTGTAATGATTCTCATTTTTTGTTCAATCTGTCGTGTTCCCAGTGTGTTATAGCAATAGTTATCCTAACTTGAACCGGAACCAAACGAAATGACTTCGCCATAAGTGTATTAGTAGTACTGCTGTCTATCACTCAAGATGATTCCAGACTTGCCCATTTAATTCGTTAGGAAAAGACAGTCAAGTACCATAAAAGGCAAGTACAACTCAGCCGTTTTGTTGTTTTGCCATTTTGTGGCAATCTCTCAACTTGAAAGCAAGTAACTGGTGATTGTCTTGTCCTGCACCGTATCAGGCTTAACAACATTATTCATCTTCATTGCACTGCCTGATGGTTAAAGCCCCAGTTCAACATTCATTTGGTAAGAACAAAAACATACATGTTCACAGATTTACATATACCTTATGGTATAAAGATAGTGATGGTAGAAAACGGATTCTGTAAATAATAAATTCAGTAAGATCCAAATTAGTTTTCGTCTTGAGACGAAAACTGTGCACATAGGAATGCGTACAAAAATGCGGAATGCATTTTTACCGTTTTCTCGTAAAGGAAATAACGAAATGAGCTGAAATTTTCACAGGTTTTTGTTATTACAAGTATCTTGATTTGTGCAAATGGAATATTTACAGTCAGTTTATCAATGTTGAGCTGGAGCCTAATTCCTAAACCGTACAAGCAATTCCACGAACAGTAGAGGGTTACGAGAAACAACAACGTGAATAAAACCTTTTTGTGGGGGAGAACCGTTGGTTCTGAGAATAAGAACTATTGGTTCCGAGAAGAACCGAGGTTGTGATACTGGGCCCCGATTCCTCTCACAAGAATCCCTTAACCCACAAGCGATTTTTTACTCATATGGTAGCCATAAACATACTCAATTCTTTACTTCGTGTCCCATGCCAAGTTCAGTTGTTTTAAACAAGTAATTATCTAATATAAGAATACCCAGCTGCAATGCCTTTGTGAGTAAAATAAACTATAATCTGTTAAAGTTTTACCAAGACACCAAGATAAGATCAAGGTTCAGTTCAAAGTCGTGTTCGATTTGTAAATATAGCATATTTCATTTCCGTTACGAGGCGATGACATGCCAAAGTGTTGTTGAAGAATTTGTAAACATCTCTCTCCGAACCAGTTCTTCAGATTAAAGTTACTAAGTATTAAGGTTACGTTTAGAAATTCCTTGATGTTTGTTCCCAATTTAAACGGGATTTAAGTGGGTTTATTTACAGTTGAAGAATACAATATTGCAATCGTTCCTTAAGACTTCTTGTAACAAAAATTATGTGGTTTTTAAGATTTTTCAGAATAAAAAATAATCGAATACAGCTGTGGCATTATAGAAATAATGATTAATGTTTTTGTTAACAGTGTTTTATAAAAAAATTCTTTTTCACAATATGGCTGGAAAGAGGATCGACTGTATAAATATTTCAGGCAAATTTTTAAGCCTTTTGGGTTTAACTTATTTGAAAACATTTTGACTTTAGATTGTTGTAATTAAAAACTACCCTTTAAGAATTTTGTCACGAAATTTGACCTTTGAACCACGACACCTCACACTTCGAGGGCCATCACTGTCAAGCTTGTTTACAGGCAACCAAACTTTTGCTTTACGATATTTTCCAAATCAAATTATCAAGTTACATTTTTGGTTTGGAGGGGCACGAGCTGGCCGAACGGTATCCGTTCGGTTTGGACATCTTCAAAATGTTTGCAGGAACTGTTAAGTATTTTACACCACCAAATAAAATTATGACTTGAAAGGAAACAGCTGTTGCAAACTGCAGTCAAAATACGCGACGAAATGGCCTTACGTTTCAACCCTAACAAAAGTCTTTCGAGAGGTCTTTAGAAACGTGAGGCCATTCAACCCCTTTTTGCAAAATCTAAACTGGAATGTGAAGGTTCGTAACAACATTTTTGTTTCTATAGGGAAGCAAAAAGTTTATTTTATTAAAGCCAATTATACTTTAAACAGGATAATTATGCCATTATTAGTTAAGATTTATTTGAAGCTTGTGGTTTGATTTTATGCCAAAGAAAGCATGCGCAGGAACTTCCAGCAACCACACGATCCGGCCTCCTGCAACTTGGTGAGAGTTTCGGGAAATAACTAATATATGTTATGGTTTTCAATTTAATGAAACAATCTGAACATTCTTTGTGCGCAAATGCAGTCGTGAAAACGGGGGTGGGGTGACACTGTTAAAATTTTTTAATTTTGTCTCTTTGAGCCATGAATTGGATTTAAGTAAAATATTGAAACTTTACGGTAGCCATAATGATAAGGGTAGTCTCAATGTGCAGGCTCGGCAACTACGTTTCGATCAGTTTGCTGTGGGTCCTTTAGGAGCCTTGTTCTTTCTCTATGTTAGTCAGCATGTTAGAAGTATTAGGTGTGTGTACATTGGATAACGAGAACTAAACACAAGAAAGTATTATTTTATCAACACTCACCTCTGCCAGCACAAAAGCGCCTCGGGTAAAAGTCCCGCCTCCCACATACGTAATACTTGGCAGCTCAGCACCAAGCAAGGAGCATTTATGCTTGGTAACATTGGGCTCGCTCAGGTGGTCAATGTTGACCACAACACGATGCCGCGAGGCAAACGTAATTACCGCTACCCTGGTGGCCCACTCGGCCACCTCGAACCCGGCAAGGAGTTTCCGGACAAACTTGAGCTCGTTGAAGAAGTTCGTGATGCCAACGCTGGACGAGCTGTCCACCAGGAAGACCAGGTCGACTTGACCGTTGGCCGTGCCCCGGAGTTTCTCCACGTGGCCCTTCAAGACCTCCGCACTGGACATGTTGGAGCAGCCAGCTCTGGCCTCGGCGTACGATCTCCTCAGCAGAAGATTCACATCAATAGTTTCCCGTACCTCAGCTATCGGACTCTCAATATAAGCTTCATCCGTTGCTCTCACTGTTCTACCTGAATATTTTAACGGTCGGAAAGAATTTTTCGGGTTGTTGTTTCCAAGCGTAGAATTTGTTATAAGTTGAACATTAGTAGAAGAAGCGTTCAAACTTCGGGTTCTGTTACTGTTAGTGTTGATATACATTGATTGACTGCTCTGAATCCAGCTGCATATAAATAATAACATTAAAGGCACCATGACTTTCAGCGGTCGTGTGATCTCTCTCTTCTTGCCCACCACCGCCGGAGCAAAACAACTGTTCGCCTCACCACCATCCATGCCGGGTTGTTTTTAATAGTGTTACCACACCGAGCCAGGACATGGCATTTTGGCCTTGGTGTCCATAAACAATGGTAATAATGTAGACACGACCACCACCGGGTTTTATTTACACAGCCCGTGGGGAAGCAGCCTCGAAACGTCCCACGAACTCCTCCTCCTCCTTGGACACTCGACACCGCCTTCTGTTTCCCTGGAGTGCCAATTTCTTGGGCAACGTACACCGCTGACAACCTCACAGCTCCATTCACAACTTTGACAGATACATTATTATTAAATCATATGTGTGGAATGTCGGTCGGCTGTGTGTTCACCAGGTCGCTGGAATAAAATATTTTGTCACACAGGAAGAAATAACACTTAAATGTGTCGTCAGCGTTAGGCTGGCAGCTTATCCACGGTTTATCTTGATAGACAGAAGAACCAGCTGTGCATGCAGCAGTTATTTCGCCATGTGCGCGCGTCGCTTTGGTTAACCTTGCTTCAAGTCACTCATGTAGATTGCACAACAGCAGTACACGAGAACCCGCGCTTGACCCTCTGCACTTCCAGAATCCAGAGAGGGTTAATAAAAAAGATAACTCGCGTGCTGCAAAAACACTCCAGACAGATACTATTGAGGCATCGAACTGGGAAACGACCTCGTAGTCTTCCCATCGGGTCATCAAGATACACACTGATGAGGAAATCAGTTTTCCTGCCCATGGCCGGGTTGTGTCCACATTCTTGTGCATACCGTCAAATCCTGTTCCTTATCAACTTCCCTCTCTGTCATTATTAAAGTTACATTCGATCCACCGTGCTTTTACCCTTATTTTGGGGACTCTCTTATAATGTTCGATTGACATTTTCTCTATTCGATTGAAACTAGGGACAAACTGCAAAAGATTTCCTGGCCTCAATCGAAAATTTGAAATCTAATTTGAGTGATTTTCAATCTAACTATTTAAGAGAGAAAATCTAAGCAGGTCTTTCTTTCCTCTTACGTCTCGATCGATAAACCCCTATCCTCCACAACAGAAAAGGGGTCATTGTTAAGGTTTATCTTTCGTCGCGTCATCAACTTGAGTAGTTCTTTTCAGCATGTATGAAAGCAGCTTTCGTTTGTCGTGAACCTCTCTATCAATGGATGTGCAGTGACACGATTGGTTATTGAGCCTTCACGAAAGCGAAGCATGCAAAAATATGGATCAAAAAAACGAAGTTTAATAGGACCTACCCCCATAAGATTCTACCCTTCCCTTAAAATTGTATTGCCTCAAGCTAAACAACATTTTTAAAAATAATATAAAAATAACTGTATCTGTGTTTAGTTTATCCTCCACGGTTTATACAGGGTCTTTTCATATTGTAAGATGGTAAATACCAAGCATACAGCAGGACCACCGAGCAATTACATTTGGACTTTTTGAGCATTAAAGCCCCGGCTCAACATTGGTAAACTGACAGTAATTGCTTCCATTCTTTGCAGAAATCAAGATAATGTAATAGAACCAACCTGTGAAAGTGTCAGCTTATTTCGTGGTTTCGTTTGCGAGAAAACGGTAAAAATGCATCCAACATTTTTATACGCGTCCCTAGAGGTAGAGTTTTCGTCTCACTACGAAAACCAATTTTGGATCTAATTTCATTTATTATCTAAAAACGATAACACTTCAGGCAGAACTATTTCAAGGAAAGTTTTCTACCATCATTTTCTTTATACCATGTAAGGTATATGTAAACATTTACCAATGTTGAGCCGGGCTTTTAGTTGATTTAGAAATACAACTAATTATATAAAATATGTTATACTTTGAAACCGTCAAGACAAAAATGAACAAACCTGCACGACAAACGAACTAAACTTCTGCAACACAGGCATTGTGAAAGTGACATTATCCAATGTTCACCGTTGGTGGCGTATAACTCTATAAAACATTGACGATTGAGGGCGCCGCATTAATTACTACATGGCGGCAAGTTGAGAGTGAAATAAGAAACTTCGTATTGTGTTCGAAGTGATCTTGAAATTTCGTACAGAACCAAGAGGAAAACGGTGAGAATTCAGACCATTTTTGAAGGTTTAAATGTTTTATTTTGCCAGCTAAAATGGATACAGATGTATTGGAAAGCCAGGAAAACAGCAGTGGAAATCCAGCAGAGGTGACACCTTCGAACGAGAAGTCAACTCGACCTGACCGAATTACACGTCTACCACTTACGAGGATTAAAAACATCATCAAAACAGATCCGGACGTCACACTTGCTAGCCAGGAATCTGTCCTTCTCATTGCCAAGGCAACGGTACGGTTAATTGTCTGAATTGTTGTCATTGCTACCTTTATTTTATTTATTTTTAAATTTGTCAATTCAATTCAAGAACAGTTCCAAACTCCGAGTCCTACCGTCCTTGTTAAAAAAACAAATGGCCTGGGGTCGATTTCACAAACTCTACGAAGGCTTCAAATTGCAAAGCACTATGCCACTAAGATTCATCTTAAGATGACTTGCCCGTATTTACCAGTATCCATAGTGATTTAATTCTAGTGTGTCATTACACTTTGCTTAGCAATTAAGTTTTTTTATACAGTTCTTAGCTCTTTGTGAAATTGGCCCCTGTCTGCTCTCTTAAGTTATAGTCTTATTACTCTCTGTCTTTGCCCCATATTTGACTAGCCACCTTTAATTATAATTCATGTCAAGTAAGCTGTCCAGCATCAGTGTAGGCCTATCGCTTATTATTTATGAAATGCTCGTAGTCAGGAAACTATTCCTGAACACTAGTGTAGTAGTAAATATCCCATTTAATAATGGCATGTGATGTAGCCTAGTAGTAGTAGTACTAATAGTAGTATCAATACAATATCATGAGTATCTTATATTATTATAATAACAGTATAAAAAGTAATGCAATAATGCTGGACATCCTTACTTAAAGACGCCCGCTTGTCACCATTACCCGACGACTATTTCTGTGGCACAAAACGATCATATACCCGTACATAGTTTACAAACAACAAGTGCGCCGGTCAAAGGTTAACTTCCGTGGTACAAATTTGTTTGTCACGCATTAACGAGCGGGCGTCTTTAAGTGACGTTGGCTAGTCGAATTGGGTGCCTTTGTAGCACACTGCAGTTACATGTAACTTCCCTTATCGCATGGCCCTACCACCAGCCCTTGTCATAAATAGCATATTTTTGTCCACTTCCCTGCCCCTATCAAACATTGCACCTGTATTCACGTTTATTTTATTAGTTACATGGGACCAGACTTGGCTCTTGTCACAAGAATATTAAAGAAAAATTTGACATTCAAAGCATTTTATTATTTTAATATAATGCTATTTCCATAATTACAGTTACATGCAAGTTACCCCCTTTTTTCTTTGAGAAAACAGGAGATGTTCTTGCAGCATTTTGCCAAAACCTCGTACAACCAAACTGCTAGAGGAAAGCGGAAGACGATAAAACGACAAGACGTAGGTAGGTAACCCTAATCCCTGCATGGGAGCCACCACAGTGAATGAGTCTTGGAACGATAACTGATGTACACAAATTTATTCTGCTGCCTTGTGAAAACTTGTTTTATTCCTGATTTATTCTGCAGACTTGTGAATACTTATTTCAGTCTGCAGTTGTGTGAATATTTGCTTTGATCTGCTGCCATGTGAATATTTGTTTTATTCTTGGTTTATTCTGCATCCGTGTATTTTGCAATGTGAATATTTGTTTTATTCTTAAGCCTTGTGATTATTTATTGTATTCTGCTTTCTTGTGAATGTGTTTGATTCTTCAGCCTTCTGAATATGTATTTTATTCTGTGGCAATGTCATTCAATACTTGTTTATTATGCAGCCTTGTGATTATTGATTTTTATTCTGCAATTTTTGTGAATATTTATTTTATTCTGCAATCATGTGAATTACTATTTTTATTACTTTATTTTTTACTTTTATTTTTCTGAAGCTTTATTGATTTTTTTATTCTGCAATCATGTGAATATGTTTTATTCTGCATCCTAGTGAATTTCTATTTTTTCTAAAGCTTTAGGATTGATTTTATTCTGCAATCATGTGAATATATGTTTTATTCTGCAGCCTTGTGAATTACTATTGTTTTCTTAAGCTTTAGGATTTGATTTATTCTGCAATCATGTGAATATACTTTTTATTCTGCAGCCTTAAGAATTACTATTGTTTTCTTAAGCTTTAGGATTGATTTTTATTCTGCAATCATGTGAATATATGTTTTATTCTGCAGCCTTGTGAATTACTATTGTTTTCTTAAGCTTTAGGATTGATTTTATTCTGCAATCATGTGAATATGTTTTATTCTGCAGCCTTGTGAATTACTATTGTTTTCTTAAGCTTTAGGATTGATTTTATTCTGCAATCATGTGAATATATTTTTTATTCTGCAGCCTTGTGAATTACTATTGTTTTCTTAATCTTTAGGATTTATTTTATTCTGCAATCATGTGAATATTTGTTTTATTCTGCAGCCTTGTGAACAGTTATTCTTTTGATTTATTTTCAGACCTTTCAGTTGAAGCTTTGGACGCATATGCTTTTCTTGAAGGTGGGTAGACATCGCTCATTGTACATGGTTACACTTTTCATTTCAGGGACTGTGCAAGAGTCTCTGACTTATCCAGACATTTTGCAAACCTAGGGTTCCCATGTAAATTGATTTAATGTATACAGTCAGAAAGCATGCACTTTAAGGTCTCCAACATGTCCGATAACGCGTGAGACTTGTTCTTTAAGGCATGCCACGTTTCTAAATAACAAACAATTAGCTCAAAGTATCTTACCCTGAACCAAAACTGTACCTACTCATTGACTGGACTAAATAATTTCATTTGCTGTTTTTGTTTGTCCTCTTTATTTATATCAATAGGAATGCTTGATTGAACTGACACAAGACTGGACTTTTTGAGATCAAAAACCCTAATCTTTGCCCTTTGTTGAAGTGGATATTTGGTATACTTTGCTGATGCAGGAAAAATAAAGCGACTACTACAAATCTGCTACCTTAAAATAATAGCAAAAGACGTATTTTTTTAATTGAGATGAAAGTATTGTTTCTGAATTCAGAAAAAGAGCTTTCTAGTAGTATCCAGCACTTGGAGATGTAAATACAAGTAAAAATGGAACAAGCTTGAGAATAATGTCATCATTCCATTGAGTTTACGTGTTAAACTTTAAACCTAATATAAACCCAATTCACATGACATCAACATCTACAATGAATCTCGGTTGTGCCATTTTGAAGTCAGATTTGGTGTGTTACTCATACTGTACGGTACGTATTTTAGGCACCAAATTTTGACATGCAATCCTACTCCTAAAATATCAGGCCATGGGCAGAGAGTAGCCACGTGTGACGTCAGTGTACATGGTTTTTAAAAGACCATATTTTAAAACACGTGTTCAGCTTTATTTTTTTTTCTATCGACAAATGTAACAAACTACCCTCCATAGTTCTCAGAGGAAAAAATATAAATGCTGTCTGTGACGAATTTATTTGTTCAATGAATATTTTGGCAGTTCGTCTGCTATGATTTTTTTTCTGCATCAACAATTCGATTTGTAGAAGTGGACTTCTTTCTCGGCGTCGATTCCTTTCTTCGGCTTGGTGTTGCACATCACGTAACTGTAAGAAGAAAAAAAAGGAGCACAATGCAAGAAAGAATATCAATTTCATTTTGTCTAAGAGGTAATCAATGTTAGCCCCTCTGGAGGTGTCCAAGAAACTTAGGCAAAGCAACATATTCATTAACACAAAGGTGATCAGATAAGATGTTAACAGAAAAAAGGGTTTAAATTATGACGTTAAAACATGTCAAAAGCATATGTATTTGGAAACTGGCATATCCTGCAAAAATGTATAAATAAATGTAAATACACTTGTTTAAACCTGAAATGCATTGTGTGCATTCTTCATTTAACATTACCAGATAATTAATCCAAACAGACCTCCCTTGATAGTTGGCCTCTAAAAAATGTAAAATACTCAGAGGAATTACAGAGAGCATTTTCTGAGAAACCCTAAATCTTTTTGGTTATATTATTTGTTCCCAGAATTTGTAATGACTCAACAGTAGCGCCGCCCAAACCAATATACCATGCCTGATATGTGGCAGAGGGAGGCCCCCAAATGTTCCCATTCTCGAACACACTCTTCCCCTCTTGTACGCAGAAGCACCCCCAAAAAATCCTCAAAAGAATTCCTGGGATTCCCAGAACGCAATGAAGACACAATAGGAGGGGGTGGGGTCACCCTGCCACATATCGAGCACCAAATGCAAACCAAATCCCATCTTGCAAGTGCTAGGACTAATGGGAAAAGGGAAGATGGCAACAAAATTGACAAACCTTTTCTGCAAAACAAGTCCATCAACCTCGATCTTGGAAATGAAGACTTCATTATCATCAAAGATTGGCCAATCCCAGGGGTAGAGAGGCTGAAAGTCATATTCCCAGTAGAAGGTCAATCCAGAAAGGTCACCGGGGTCAATGTCGGTGTTGATAATAAAGTTCATGTCCGTCCCTGGGACGAAGTCTACACTTTCTCTATTTTGTGGGGGTGAAAAAGGCAAACAAACAAATAAATAGACCGATCCATTAAGCCCCGCCCCCTAAACATATTGACCAATCACAGCATTGGCTACGTCAAAATGGAGCACATGGGCAACGTAATGTGCGTCTTTCCAGTGCCACACTGCACGACATGAATGCGCACGCTGTAAGTCCGCGCACGCATGTTAACTTTTTCTAATAAGTTGGACAAAGTTTCACTTACGGGTTGAGCTGAGTTCGCTGCGTCATACCCCCACTGCCGATGAGAGTAACATAACCCCAGCCCAAGAACGTCTCGGAGAACCAAGGGTCTTCGAAGAAGACGTGAATACGGAACGGGGAATCTACGGGCAAATTCAAGATATGGGTAAAATCATTATAGTTTATTTTAAAATAAACACGCGTATGCTGAGAATATTAACAATTAAATAAACAATGAGCATTACACCTGTCTGCTGCCACCTGCCGTCTCTTCAGCTTCCACATTCCTGCAGCATGGTATCATGATGGTATTATGCCATGATGTATACATTTTGAAACAGACTTTTTGATATCGGTTAATAGTTGGTATGCACAGCCGTTTTCCTACAGTATACTTACGGCCGTTTTGACCTCATCGAGGGCGCTGTTGTACATATCTCTATGGGACTCATGACGTCAGACGCATAAGGTCTATTAGTAAAGATGATACACTTAGTATTGGTATTACTAATTTAGAAAATACATTAGATATAAATAATGAAAGTAACCCACTTGCACAGAATGGCGATGACGCTGTAGTTACTGAGTAGTATACCTGTTGTTGAACACCAGAGGGTGGTTTGAAGTTAACGGCAGGGTAGCCCATTATGGCCATATCGTTACCATTGAAGCACTCGCCATTTAGGAAATTGTCTTCGTATGTAGCACCAGCTTAAAAGTAATAATAATAATAATAATAATGATTTCAAATAAGGGTAAATTTTTAGTAACGGTTTAATATATAGCCTTGTTTTTTTTTTACCTGTGATATCTGGGTTCATAATAACAAACCAGTGTTAATTTAGTAAATAGTTTATCATCGCAATAAAAAGAGCCCACTTATGATCCTATAAACCAAAACGAGACCGAGAAACTTGGACCTAGTGGCGGGCGTTCGGCACCCGCCGCTGCGGCCACCCAGTGCTCTTGCCACCTCCCTGTTATTGCGTTGATGCTCTGTCCCAACTTAGAATCGGCCCAGCTATAGCTGGTACCGGTCCCAACTTGACTTTCACGGTTGAGATGGTCCAACTGTCTTTCATCGATCAGGGGGGATCGAGACCAGCGGCAGTTTATCGAATGGAATGTTCGCAACATTAACATCAGACTGCTTTTAGGTGGCGAATGGTTTAAAGTCAGTTGCGAGTATGGAGTAACAATTGATTTTTTTGTTTCACGGCGGTAGAACCATGGTTTTGTCTCAAGTGTTGCCATAATGGTCACCGTGTAAGACGAGGGAAAGTTGAGAGGAAGTAAAATTATTTTAGAGAGGTCTACTGATCGTGTCTCTGTCACTATCACTATCATCGTCACTATCAGCGGCTGCGGCTACAGT
The DNA here is from genome assembly GCA_911728455.2 of Marthasterias glacialis. Classification (NCBI taxonomy): domain Eukaryota; kingdom Metazoa; phylum Echinodermata; class Asteroidea; order Forcipulatida; family Asteriidae; genus Marthasterias; species Marthasterias glacialis. Next base: position 19,407,130 of record OU452225.1, read on the forward strand.
TAGGCAAGAGTCGCCAACGTTGGCGAATTGGGACTTTTGGACGATCCGGCCGGTAATGCCGAAGACATTCCTTCGGGACCTTTCGACTATCCGGCCAGTAATGCCGAAGACAATCCTTCGGGACTTTTCGACGATCCTGGCCGGTACTGCCGAAGACATTACTTCGGACACGGCCTATCAATGGCAATCCCAGCTATAGTATAGGCCGGCCTAACTGTAACCCTCAAGTTGGGAAAGGTCCCGACTAAAGTTGGGATGGAACATGCATTACATACCCATTGGACATTTGAATGAATATACAGGACACTTGTTGATGGAGTCGGTGAAGAATTCATGCGCCCTCATGTGGTTACATGCCACGAACTGCACAACCCCTGCAAAAAAACAAAAGTACACAAAAATCATCAGTTGTCCAAGAAAACGTCGTCATTGTGCTGTGCGTTCTGGCTTTCTCAGAGACATGCAGAGTTTTGATGGCACAAGTTTAAGTTGATTTGTGTAGGGCTTTAAATAAATTGATGGTGTCACCGTCACCCTTGGTAGTAACCAGAATATGAATGACCAATTTACGAAATAACATTTAAAGATAAATAAACAGCAAATTAACATGTAATAAAAGATTAAACTGAAATAAAATAGTTTGCTTAAGGCAAAATGAAAATCAAGATGGCGCGAGGGTTCCCGCTAAAACTTAGGCGAGAGTCGCCATCCTCTGAAATTTACAGAAAATACGATCTGCAAAGCATTTACCCTAGCAAAAATATTACAAATTGTCCATCTTGGGTGGACATAAATATCAGTACAGATATATACAGAAATTTAGATGTTTAATATAAAGTCACTGTAGGCAAACACTTCGTTCTAAATTGTCAAAGTACTGTAGGTCACTTCTCAAAATGTATTGAAATTCAGGAAAATGCAGAAATATGAAATCTAGTGAAACTATAGATAACTTAGGTCTGTAGGTAATGAGATAATAAGATTGTGAATAATGAAAAAGAAATAAAATCGTTACATGTAAATTATATGAAGACAGAGAACATTCGTCACGTGTTATTTTCGAACCAGAATATGAATGACGGGGGGGGGGGGGGGGGGCTAGGTAGCCCGCTACGTACATTAAGATGGTTGCATTTGAATTTAAATAGGTGATTTGCATACTTGAATAAATGAATGAAACATAGAATGGCTCAAAGTTTAGAGGGGGGGGGGGGTTGTTTCATATCAGTGACATCACGTCTATTTCATGTTTCCTATTTTTATACAATAATAATGATAACCGTTACACATTATGGGTCAAATGTGAATTGTCCTCCAGACAATTTGCTATTAGAGTTTTGTTAAATTGATGTAATGAAAAGTGCGCTTCTTGAAAGAAAGGGAAGTTTACACCCACCTCCAATCAGTCCTTCGTCCACAAGATCCTCGATGAGCGATTGATCACAACCAGGTTGGTGTTCACCACTATTGGGATAGAAATCCAGATGGCCAACTGGCTTTATTATGCCGAATCCTTTGCAAAAAATAAAACAATGGTTGCTTTTTTAACAATCGGCAGAGATTGAACAAAAGAAGAAAAACAGATTTGTCAGAGGCCGCTCAGTGAGTTAATACTCTTTTTGCCTCCAGTTGAAAAATGTTCCCATAGTGGATTTGTTTGTAATCATAATGTTGGTAAAATCGTGGTTGGCAAATTTTGGCTGATGTGACGTAATCCCTACCAAAGTCCAGAGTGTGTTGAGCATCGGTGTGGATGACATCAACAAATAGAGCATCAGTTGGGTCAAGACGAACTTCCAGTTGGGCTTCTTCGAAGCCGGGACCAGCTGGGTCCAATCCTGTGGCGTACAAGCATACAATGTGTTGATTGGTTTACTGGTTTATATTCACGATGAGTTGATGTGGCGGATAAAGAGCTGGTGGCAACTAATATCAACTATATGTTTTGAGGCATTCCATGGTGGGGTATCAGTGTATATTTGGTTTGCGGTAACACCATGGATTGTATCTACTTTGGTATAATATAGAGTAGATTGTTCTTGTGAGAACTTGTCCTGTAATATTATTCTACTACCGCGGAGTAGATTTCAGAATTCGGGGGGACAACTTGGTTCTGAAAAGAACTGTCCTGCTTGTTAAGTACTGCCTTGGGAGGTAGGAAATCGGCCGGGACTATGGCGATGACTAGAGCAAGTTAGTCGAAACGTTGAGACCAATAAACACACTCTGCGGCAGTGAAGTTTTCCGAGAAGTCCCCTCGATCCACTAAGCGAAATAGTGCAAGTTGCAAGTTGACTTTTAAAGACTTGGCCTCCATGAACAACTAACAGGTCCAATGATAGAGGCAAGTTAATGTCCACATTTGCGGAAAACTTGGTAACTTTTACAAGTAAAGAAGAACTTACCAGTGATCCGGCCCAAGTTCGGTTGCCGTTCACCAACATACCCACCGATGTGTGACCCAAGACTGTGGCCAATAAAATGGAATCTTTCCGCCCCGATGCCGTACAGTCCCTGTGTTTGTCAACAAACAATCTCGAAAATGTTATTTAATTTCGAATATTGTAAGGGAGGAGACTTTTATATGTCGTGGGGATCGGGAAAAAGATAATAACAAAATAGAAAAAAAAATGGAAATTCCGTTGTCACTTTCTAGGCACCGTAAAACTGGCATTCATTAAATCATCTGTTTGCATAAAAAACATCAATATTTAAGAAAAAAAAGTTTTTTTTTTAATTGACTCTTGTATTCGCACATTGCTCATTTTGGCATTTGCTACCTTTATTTTGTCAATGAGAAGTGACGTCACAGCACCAACAACCCTGGTATTCGCCAAAGCCTGTGTGTAAGGGAACAGTGACCCCTTGCCCCACGTGACACGGATGACGTTGAAATCGTCATGATTCAGAAACTCTGTGACCATGTCGGACATCCACATGTCCCATTCTATCAGACCTGGAAAAGGGAATAGACCGATCCATTAAGCTCCGCCCCGTTACGTCTTGACCAATCACAGCCTTGGCTACGCCGCCGAAAGTCTATCAAAAGTCCGACACGATAAAATCCTATTGGAAAATGTAAACATGCGTGTGCGTACTTTTATAGCGGGCGCGTTCATGTGGGGCAGTGTGACATTAAAGAGACGCACATTGTGCTGCCCACGTGTACAGTGGTAATGTAGCCAATGCTGTGATTGGTCAATATATATAGTGGGTGGGGCTTGTGTTATCCTATCCTTATTAAGTTGTCGCTACTTCCGGCTTAAAAGCTGGCATACGTTTGTGTGTAGTTTTACAAAAAATCCTTTCGGATGCATAAATCATCAAAGAAAAACTAGCTCCATGCGATTCCTATGGGCTTCTGGTAATCATGGAACTAGTTTGTGTGAAGTGGGCTTGGTTTACAGTGGAATTACGTCACACTTACCAACAGGTTAGGGGCGCATTAAAGTCAAAAAACAAGAACGAAGAAATAGAAGGTAATAAAACGGAAATCATTTTGAAAGATTTTTTCACAAGACAATTTAAAACAATAATTGTTTTCATTAACTCTGGGAGGATGCTAAATAGGAAGGAAAAACTGGAAAATATTACGAAAACCAAGAGAAGGTAAAGTAATTCTATGATTACAAATTTTTAACACACTTTTATCTTTGAAAAGTGAGAAGAAACAAACGGTGGAAGTGCTTGTTAGAAAATGGGAAAATAATGGAACACTTCGGGAGACTATGGCTTTTTTCGAAACCACGAGTTTGGCTTAGGCGCCGGCTTGGGCTTTGTCCGCCAGTGTGAAGCCCGTAAGGAAAGCACACGTTTTCTGAAAACTGTCGGAGCCTAAGCCCAAGCCCATGCCGTGTTTTCGAAAACGGCCCACGTGGCAATAGAAGTACCAAGTAAAATTCCAAAGCTCACGTAGTTCTGCGCACATACATGCGCACATTTCTGACAACAATGGATTTACCAGTAGGCTAAGTCTGCTGCCACCTAGCGTCCCCAATAGTCTCTAATTTTCAAGAGGATGCAAAAGAATTGCGCACCGCTTTCAATGAACCCATGACAAATGAGTTTAGTCTCCTTAGACGGATCGAAATACGAAGTCTTTATCGTGCTGAGGTCGCTGGGATCCAGCAGCTGAGCGTCCTTCTTGTCCGGATTCTTGCGGGTGTGGAGGTTGAACTTGGGGTCCACTGCCTTAGGGGACTGTGGCGGCCAGCTGAGCGGTCTGCGGGGCGGGTCCAGGAACGGGTAGTCGTAGTTGAAACAGCCTATTTCTGGGTAGCATACTTCTTTCTTCCGACTGGCATTTAAATCTGTGGAGAGGTATAAATAAGCAAACACTCTGTTGTGTTCCCTGTATGTAATAGCAATCATGACTGCGGAGTCTCGTTACATTAAAGAAGGATTCCAGACTAATTTCATTCCACACTCGGTTTGGTAATATGGATTTAAATTTGAGAATTGACTGTAAAATAACTGAGTTCTAATTCAGACAAGGGTTCAACCTTACACAAACCGCAGACGGCACTTTCAACACATTTCTCCAAGATCGCTAGTTTTGGCTAAATTATAAAAGAAAAAAAACACCATGGTATATAACCTTGAACCCCAACTAATTTTGTAGAAGTCAAGTTATTCAGATGTCATGTGAAAATTTGCCTGCAAATCTTCACCATACACATGAAAATAAGTTTAAAACAAGAATTAATTACTTCTCAGTTATCAAAAACAACGTTTTTTCATCTGAGGATAAAATTGGTGGGAAAAGAGTGTAATGTTCAAATAAAGAGTTACTTCTCAGCTTTAAGTTTGAAAAACGATATTTTTCATCTCAAACTAAAGTGGCGGGAAATAAGTGTAGGCCTACATTACACAAAATGACAGAGGAACTCACCATCGTTCCCAAACGCAAGCGGTAACAAAACCACCAGTAAAAACACGACCACCATCTTGAAAACCAGAATAACCTATGGCTTTATTGGAAGTAAAACCATTTACAGACTGAATGGAAGTGTGGTTGTTCAATACTTTCATTTTATAGGAAATATTTGAAGATAACGTATTGATACAATCTAGGGTGTTATTCATATAGTTTTATGGGTCATTGTAATATTTACGTATTAACGTTAATAGTGACAGATGTAGGACAGCTGTCTGTCATATTCAAGTGTGATGTTTTTCTTGTATTTTTTTGTTGTCTTGACTTTTTGATAATAGGCCTATTCTTTTAATCCAAATTCTGTGAATCGCGGTTTCACCTCTGACCTTTACCGGAAGGGGAAGAGCTTTGCATTTAACCGCTATTTTTCACTCGTTTTTGGCCCACAACATAGTTTGGGCTAATGATGACTTAATTGTGATATTTTGGAGTAAAAAACTAACTGCTGTTTGTTTTCACAATGAAGACAAAGTGGCGGTTGGATTCAGCAGCCTCACTGTAGTGATGTCGAAAAAAAATGTCGTTAACCAATCTTGAAAACGGTATACAGTGTTGTGAGGCAGGGTGCGTAGCTCCAAAGACGCAGGGCGTGGTGGCACGGGGCCGTTTCCTCCACCTTGAAAATGTAGATATTTCCACCAGTTTCTACCAAGCTATTTAAACATTTTCCTAACAAATAATACTACAGGAGGATGGCATTTTGGGGGCATATGGAAGCGATGTGTTATACCCACACTCAAACATTTGTAAAAGCCACAGACCGATTAAAGTCTCTTGACTCCATGTCTGAGATCGTACCATGCAGGAAATTAAACATATACTTGTTATTATTTGCCGCGCCATTTCGTGACCTGATTTGAGTTAATACGATAAGACCAGGCAGATCTGACATTTCCTTATCTGTTGATCTACCCACAATTTCCCCCAAATCCTCTGAGACTGACACTTTCATTATGAAATAGGATCAGAGCGACCACTCAAGTTGATAAGAGTATGACGCAAAGATATTCTGTTATCTATGATTTATTATAAAAAACAATTTCGGCATTACAATCTCTAAAGTCAGTTTAAGTGATAAAGCTAACAGCAGTTGGTTACGGTCACACGTGAATTAAAAATTCGCAGAAGAAAACAAACACCATATTAATATCCCAATATTAATATCCCAATATAACAAAATTTTCACGTTAAATTAGTTTCGGTCCAATTTATTATTATGTTTCCCTAAATATAGCCTTTTAAGCCCCAGCTCAACATTGGTAAGAAGAAAAACATAAAATGTTCATAGATTTACATGATGGTATAAAGATAATGGTAGAAAACCTTCCTTGAAATATTTGTGCCTGGAGTGTTATCTTTTTAAATAATAAATGAAATAAGATCCAAAGTTAGTTTTCGTCTCAGTGAGACAAAAAAACTGCCTACAGGAATGCGCACAAAAATGCTGAATGCATTTTTACCGTTTTCTTGCAAATGAGTTGACATTTTCACAGGTTGGTTTTATTACATACATCTTGAATTGTGCAAAGAATGTGAGCATTTACAGTCAGTTTACCATTGTTGAGCTCTGCCTTTAAAAGGCTAGGTGCCTTGAAATGACACATTTCTATTATTTCAAAAAAATAAATAATCTACAGGTTTTGCTAATAGGCCTTCCACACATTACTGATGATTAAGATCTGAAAAGTGCTTGGCACTTGCTGTGAAATGTATAACTCTGTATCAGAAATTATATAAGCCAAAATATTTAACATACATGCGACGTGAAGTACATCTACTTTGTTATTAACGAGGGGGAAAATGAAAGTAAGCGAGTGTCTTCATGTGTTGTAAAACAATTCGCTCAGAAAATCCACTCACCTTTTTGACAGTGTTTATTAACGTCGTCATTAAAAATTACGGTTTGAACGTTTTACAGCTTAGATACACTATTATATAATCACATTTACTTATAATTAAACATTTTAATTAACAAGTGAATGTCAATCATCAAAAAACTGCTCTACCTATGTATTCTTTTTCAAAACAATTAATTAAAAAAATAAATAGATAAAACAATCGCATAATATACACGCAAATGTAATATTATAACTCTTAGAACTAAAGTTTAGTTATCGTTCCATAAAAAAACTATTTCATCCTATTGGATTATTTTTTAAAAGCAATTAGTTTAGACCTATTGCATATGACGTCACTTGAGTATCAATGTTTTACCTCTAAGATGGCGGCGGGATGACTTCAATGTAAAAGGTCTATTAAAGATAACATTAAAGTGATCGTGATGAAGCGTGACAAGATCGTCACGCACTTTCACGGTCTCAGTCACACTTGCTGACGGGGAAGAAAGCTGCAACGTCCCTGTTGGCCTTGATGGCATCCTTAGACCCACACATGATGTAGCTGCAAAACAAAACAAACGTGAAGCATTATGAAGTGTGATTCACGCTTCAAACAAACACTATAAATGTCGACCAAAACCCACCCAAGATGTAGCTGCAAAACAAAACAAACGTGAAGCTTTATGAAGTGTGATTCACGTTTCAAACAAACACTACAATGTCGACCAAAACCCACACAAGATGTAGCTGCAAAACATAGCAAACCAAGCGTGAAACTTTATGAAGTGTGATTCACGCTTCAAACAAACACTACATGTCGACCAAAACCCACACAAGATGTCCACACAATATGTGTCTGCAAAACAAAACAAGCGTGAAGCTTTATGAAGTGTGATTCACGCTTCAAACAAACACTACATGTCGACCAAAACCCACACATGTAGCTGCAAAACAAAACAAACGCGAAGCAATATGAAATGTGATTCGCGCTTCTAAATAACTGACGGAGCATAAGTCCCAGCCCAAGCCCAAGCCGTGGTTTCGTAAACGGCCACAGACGTCACAGAAAATGTCCAGCCTCGCTTTGATCGTTTTTTTTAAGTACATAAAAGAAGGCAAGATGGCTGCACTGGACACAGCAAAGAACAATATGTTTAGCTTCTTGTAGCAATGAACAGTTTCATTTAATAGAGCCTTAACCGTGAAAGGGCTACTGCCTTTAATTAACAGACATAACCTTTCGGTGTGATCCATGGTGCTATGTCGATCGAGGCTGTCCACTATTTTTAAATCCTAAACGCAGTAAGCACATGGCTCTAAAATCATAGGATAAAAACCGCCATGTTTGTCCATAAATAGTGGACGCCATTTTGGATAACATTAGAAAGGTTGCTCTGCAGGCTTACCTTGTAAAGTCGTTAGTCGAGTACACGTTGATTTTGTGGACGTAGAAATCGGGCTTCGTGAAGATGTCCCATTCCCAGGGTTTATACCACGCGGTGTCGTACTCCCACTCGAAGTACATACCGGTCAATGTACCCAGCGGAGACGGCGTGGCAGCAATGTACATGTAGCTCTGGCCCGGTGTGAACTCTTGCATGGTTCTGGGTGGTGAAAAGAAAAAAAGGCAACAGTGCAATATATTTTTGTCACCCTTGTTTGAAATAATGGCTTCATTTCGGTCTTTCTATAACAAACCTGCAATGGAGATTCGAACCAGGGTCCGTTCATCGCATGCCAGGTTTGGATTTGTGTGTGAGAATCAGAAGTATCAGAACTTACTGTGTGAGTTGGATTCGGTCTTGGACGCCGTCACTGTTTATCAGGGTGACGAAGATGTGACCTTTGCCCTTCTCAGCTCTCCGTGGGTCATCGAAGTGGATCTCAAACCTGTATTGAAAGCCTGGAATAACGGAGAAGTTTATTAACTTTTTAGGCCACTAATTTCATTTTTCAATCAATTTCATCTTTCTTTTGAATAGCAGGGGTTAAATATTTACAGTGACAGGTGACATGGTAAGGTTTTTGTGCATATAAGGGGTGAGGCAGCAAGAATAACGGTCTTTTATCCCACCCCATGGCCATACCAATTTTATTAATTTTTGGAGCCAACTAGCGTCCAAACGCCAAAACTTAACAAAGTGCTACAGGGACGAGTAAAATGGTTTATAAAAAACAATCATCTACAGCAACCAGAATGTGGATTGTTAGACCTTCGGTGACGCTAGGTGGCAGCAGAGTTCCAGGTTAATCCGTTGTTCTCGGAAAGTTTTCGAATGCTCGCAAAACTATGGAAAACCACATGGTATTACTTTTGATAATAATTATTGTCTGCTGGCCCTCTTGCGTCCCAAAGTCCCACGTTACGGGATTTTAATGTAAACATTATGCATCGTACCTAAAAATGGGAGTGGGGATTTTGAATTCTAACTCACCACAGAAAGGAGCCGCTGCCGTCGTTCGCTGATAATAAGCCACATTGTTGGACCCATCTGTGGGTTTGTAAAGATCAGCATGGAATCCCATCTCGGCAATTTGATGTGTGAACGCGCACGAGCCCTCGATGAAATCCGCCTGGTAGTCGCCCTGGCACTGGTACGCGTCGTGACACCGATTCGCAATGGAGGATGTGAAGAACTCGTAGGCTCTCAGATGGTTACAGATTACGAACTGGACGCCGCCTTGGGGAACAAGCGCAAAAGTTCAGTTTATGTCAACTTTTTCAGTTAGTCCAAAATTTATAATAATAATCCAAGCAAGTCTTCTGAGACTTCCTTGTTTAAAAATCAATCCCCGTTCTCCTCCGTTTTGAATCATTCTTGCTGCAGCCGGATAGCCGTAACTTCGAAAAGACCCAATGTCTTTTCTTTTTAAATTCCTGTGTTTCGCACAAACCTTTTGAATCGCACTTACCGTCAACAAACCCGCCCTCGAGGACGACTTGCTCCATCGCCGATTGGTCGCAGCCGGGCTGGTCGTTGCCGCCATTCACGTAGAAGTCCAAGTGACCGGATGCTTGATAAATGCCCATGCCTAGATCGATAATCGATAATCAAAAGTCGGTGAGAAAGGATGTTTCCAGTATTTTGATCGAAGTTATTGATATGAGTGGATAGCACGTGGTTAAGCGCAAATGGGATATTTTTGAAACGTTACGGGCGCCATGAAAATAATAGAAAGCACAGAGATTTAATATGTCTCAGTCTGTGATATAGAAAAGGACCATTTACTGGGGCGCCCGCTAACGTCTCAAAAGTCTCCCATTCAAGCTGATGACATTGGGCCCTTCTACCGCATTTAACTACTTTTAATTAAGTTCATGAAATAAATATAACAAACGTTTGATTTCAATGAATAAATCAGGTAGAAAAGGAAGTCTGGATGCTTTAAAACATTAATGGGGAAATACTGAACTATTTACCGAGGTTCCAGATGGGGTTTGTGTCTGTGTGCAAAACATCGACGAAGAGGGCGTCTGTCTCGTCCAGACGCACACGGGGATCTGTCGCCTCGTAATACGGACCGGCTGGATCCAATCCTGAATTCATATCAAAGTGAATAATAACACTTCAGCGACTTGGCTTGAATTGAGCAAACAGTGGCGATTGGTGGCCACTTCGAAATGTAAGTAATCTGCTTTATTTAGAAAACGATGACACTGATATGGATTGCGCCATTCCTTTGAAGGGTACCAACGAAAATTTAAGTCATTCGCATTATAAACATGTTCCATCATTGGTCCCAAGCTCTCGAATGCACTCCCCAACCAAATAAGGTCACTGTACACTACTGATAACTCATCTTTCCCAAGCAACCAATGCATTTTCAAAGTGCAGTTTCGTTCTTCTATAGTTAATTTGCTTTTAGCGACCTCACCTAGACAAGTTGGCACTTAAAAAACTTATTTTCTCTAGAACAATAAGTGTGAAACACTGGTAGAGTTTGTGCTTACCGGTAATTCGACCGATGTCAACCTGTCTTTCGCCAGCGTAGCCCATGATGTGAGAGCCCAGACTGTGGCCAATGAGATGGAATGAACTCACGCTACTCAAATTGTACACTTCCTATAATGATTGAAAAAAAGTTGTTTGTGCGGGCAAAAAAATTAAACAAGAACTAGAAGACCACCTTCTTCAAAACAGGTTGTGTTTTTAAAGAAAAAGTTGAAGCTATTAATGAAGTGGGGAAAAAAAGGCGGATACAGCACTTTTCATGAAAAAGTTTGGGGAAGAAGTTACTTACTTTTATCAAATCAATAAGAAGGGATATTTCAGCGCCAACTACTCTCGTGTTTGCCACCGCGATGGAGTAGAGCGCGAGCGAGCCCTCGCCCCAGTCCGTCCGAATCACATTGTAGTCATCGTAGTTCAGCAGCTCCATCGCCAGGTCCACCAGCCACTGCTTGTCCCCATCCTCCGTGAAACCATGGCAGATGATTTTAGTCTCCTTGGTCGGGTCAAAGTAGGACCCCGACAGCGTTGATCTGTCGGTGTTGTCTAGTACTTGAGGCACCGAAGGGTTCTTACGAGTGTTGAGGTAGAAGGTAGTGCCGATGGTCTCCGGGGACTCGGGCAGGGCGCTCACGGCACGGTACGGGGGGTCCAGGAACGGGTAGCCGGTGCCGAAACACCCGAGCTCCCCGTAGCAGACCTCTTTCTCGGAGTCATCATTCCCGTTGAACACCCCACCTTGACATTGATATTAGGGAAAAAGAATGAGCATGGAACTGAATCCATCAATAACATTCTGATGCGCAGACACATCGTTGCGTAACTTACAGGCAAGTGAAATATTAAAGTATTAAAGTGCGCCAATAATAATGATAATAATTATAATAGTAATAATAAGTTTGCCTTTGACTTCAATAACCAAAATGGTTTTTGAAAAACGAACGGAGGTTCATACTTTTTCTGTTAATTAAAGAGAGAATTCGGTACTTACCAAAAGCAACTTGTACAAACAGAAGAAAGGCCAATCCGAGTCTGCCCATCATGGCTTTGTGAAGATGCTGCAAGTGCGCCGGCAAAGTTAACCACACCACTTACTGACAAAGCATGGCGTTTTCACCGCTCTTTTAAACATTTTGATTGTCCTCGAAATACATCATATTTTCATAATATTTATATTCTTATATCTTATTAAATAAATGACCTTAGAATAATCGGATGAAAAGTAATTACAATTGATAACATCGGATATGTTTGTTTTTAAAATGATTATATTAATTTTTTAATCGGATTGCTTTGCGGATTTTTGTTTTATCTGTAAGTAGAAACCCTAGCCCCTTTTCCAATTCCTAACCCTCTTGCAAACCCTTACTCCCTTTCCAACCCCAACCCTCTGTCCAACCCTACCCTCTTCCAGCAGAAGCCAGGATTGCGAAAACACCTTGTAGTGAGCAATTTGCAAGTTTGCCAGAACCTTAAGTCTGCTGCCACCATGCGTCCTAAAAATTCAAATATTTCTTCTGGCTAAAAGACTCGATGGAAACGAATCAGCAGATCATGATAAAAATACATCGTGTTAGAGATAATACTGAGTTAAAACCAATGGGGCATTAAAAAGTAAATACACCTTTCCATTATTGAACGTTTGACTTCATTAAATTATAGACCTTATGCATTGACGTCATTCAGCTGCCATCTTAGAGGTAAAACGATGATGCAACAATGGAAACGCACAGATTTGTACGCGCGGCGCACAGACTTAGCCAATGAACAGCCTCCTTTTGACCTCTAAGGCGAGGGCGCCCTACTCAATGTCATGTGCATAAGGTCTATTTCAGAGTTCATGGTGTACACCGAGCTTGGAACCCACTGTTTACAGCATTGCGCATGTGCCTTTTTTCGATGACAAGGCCGAAGGAGGGGCGGAACTCGAGTCCTTGAAGGGTGGTACGATCTTCGACGAATTCGCGGCTGGATCGGTGGGTTTCGCAGGTGGCTTCCTTCCTGCAACCGCAGCTGCTTTTCTCGTGTGCTGTCTGGTTTTGTGTGTTGTTGTAGGTTTGGAAGATGGAATGGCCTTCTGAGGATTTTGGGTAGGCTTTTGCCGTTGGTGTTGTACTACCCCCTGAGATTTCTTTGCGGCTTTCTGAAGTAAGAAAAAATCGTTCAATATCAATATAAGAGATTGCTTTTTGACAAGGGATAATGGTGTTGAGAAGGGGAAGAGTTTCTGCTCACCCTTTTTACACAGAAGAAAGTGCTTTGAGCCGGCGCTTTGGAGTTTTTGTCTGGCCGTCGATTTTCCGTGTCGCCTTTTTGTAGCTCACGGGACGGTGATGCCGTCTTCTCGGGTGGTGAGCGAAGCCTGCCGAGATTTGATGGGGCAGGACACGGGACGTTTTCTTGGTGTGGTGGCGGGAAAAACTTCTTCGGTCCTCCAAAAACCGTCCTAAAGGAGTTGTCATATAACAGTTCAAAAATTAAAAAAAGAAAAATAATTTAAAAAGCTGACTGATGGTTTTTTTTCAAAAAGTAAACTTTTGGAACTGAAACTTTTTCTCACCTTCTCGGGAAATGGGTGCCCCTTGGCGTGGTGGAAGGAAACATCCAGCCAGGCCTTTCCCCTTCGCTAACGTTTGGAGTACCGCTTGAGACCGTCGAAGGAACCATCCAGTCCGGTCTGTCCCCTCCCGTGGTTTTTGAAGAACCTTTGGAGACTGACATGGGGTACAACAGACTGGTTTTAGCCTCTCTGGTTCTCTCTTGTGTACCTTTCGAGATCGTGGATGGAGGCAGCCAAAACGGCACATCCAATCTGACGCCATCTTGGGTACCCCTCATGGCGGAATCAGAGGGGGCCGTCTTAATGGGCCTATCCCCTTCCGTATCAACCTGGGTGTCTTTCAGGATTTTAGCGGATGGGTACATCAAACTTGCCCCGGCGGTACCCTCTGCAGTAACCTCCTTTGCACCCCTGAAGGATGTGGTTGACTGGGATTTACAAGTGGGTCTGTTCTCTACGGCCACTCCCTGTGTGCCTTTTGGGAGGTTGGATGAGGGGAGCAGCCAATTGGGTTTCCCCCCTCGAGTGACGTCCTGTGCACCGATTGATTGAGACACGGCGTTGGGTGTATCCCCTCCGAAGGCCCCTTGTGGGCCTTTGAAGGTTTCAGCTGTGTCCATCCAATTGGGTCTTTTCCCTCCGCCGGGCACTCCTCGGGTACCTTTGAAAGTAGTGGGCGGGTTCATCCAATTCGGTCTTCCTCCTCCAAAGGATTCCTGATCCCGGTTAATATCTCTCCTTGGGGTTGGGGTCATCCAAGCCGGAAAAACCCGATCAGGTACTTCCTTGGTGCCGTTGGAAGGATACATCAAAGGGCGGATCTTCTCCCCGGTGTCGGCTTCTCTGCGGGGCGCTGCCGGCTGTTGAACGGGTTGGTAGGCAACGGGGGAAATAAAATCATCCTCTCCAAAGAGTAATCTGGGGAAAGAATTAGAAAATCATGAAAAATTGTCATTTTTGTTCTTGCTACATGTTGTAGGAAGGCAGTTTGGGCATGCTGGCACAAACCGTTGTCCATCTTCGAAAGTTTCTCGGCATGTGCTGATTTTGGTATGGTTTGTGTGGGTAATTCACTCCTTTCTTTTTCCAACTTTGCTCGTGTGTGTGGTAACTTTTTTGAGCAGCAGTTATACCCAATCGAACAAACATTTCTTCTAAAAATCACAGAAGCTGCACACCATCATGATCGGGTATCTTGCATTGTTCTCTTTCGCTGAGGTCACCTTTATCCACACATGACGTCATTTGAGTAGGGTGCCCTCGGCTAGAGGTCAAAAGAAGGCTGCTCATTGGGCCATTGTTTCATCATCGTTTTGCCTCTAAGATGGCGGCGTGATGACGTCAATGCATAAGGTCCCTGCCTTGATGTACGCGCCGCCACGCACAACTTTCTGCCAATGGGATATCTTCCTTTAACCTCAGTGAGGGCGCTGTTTGAGCTTGTGACATCATATTGCAAGGAGTCTATCTACCAACATTTTAAGAACGAATGTATGTCTACATTATATAAATCTTTCTAATATTATCACAAACCGTTCAAACTTAATGCAAATGTTTCTTTATTTCCTTAAACTTGAAAGTGAGAGGGTAACTGGTATTAACCTTGATCTTGAACTGCAAACTAAAAGAATGTCGTTTCCAAAGAATTGGGGGAAATGAAAATAGATGTAAGTATTATGATTATGTTTGCTCACTTTGATTTTCGATTAGTTGTTGAGGATCGGGGTATCCAACCAGGCTGATCGTCTCTATCGACCGAAACCGGGGATTTATATCTATTTCCCCCGGGGCCATTCATCAGCGTCACGGTCTGTCCACGGTCTTTGAACAATGTCAGTGGTTCTGCAAGTAAATGAACTACAGCATACTAATTGGAAGATCTGTCTTTGTACCTTGTAGTTAGGGTTGAGGTCAGGGCTAAGGTTAGCCCTGCTGTTACAAAGCCGACAGTCATCATCTCCGTTACGCCCACGGTGACTGATAGGGCTAGGGCTAGGGTAATAGTTTTAGTTCAGGTGGTGGTAAATATTAAGTGGTGAGATTAAAGTTTGAAATGAGATGCATGCAATAAATTAATTAATACATCTCATAGTGTGCATGAAAGGTGCTACTTTCAGACCTGATACTTCAATCTTGTAAAGGCAAGACAGTTTTTGTTTAGTATAAACGGTATCTGAGGTAAATGACATTTGTATTGGAAAATTTCAAAAGGGAGCCAAAGCAATGACCAAGGTAGCCTAGGTTTGACTCCTCCGTTGCATACATCAACGCGACGAAGTCCTGGGTATAAAGTTCCCCTTCCATTGCGAAAATTGTTATAATAATTGTCAAAATATTGTCATATTTATTCACATAGTCATACTTCATTCACATATTCTTTGTGTCCGGAGTTCCAAGGACTGCTGGTTTCAGAATTGTTTGTTTTGTTCTTGGGTGACAATAATATATTTAGAAAGTCAAATGAAAATTGACGTCTCTGGTGCAACTTTCCTGCGCCGACTCCATGTGTGAAAACTTTCGCGCACGCGCACAATATTCGAGTGCGCGGTCTAGTTCACGTTGCGGCCGTGCTCATTTACGACAATGCGCAAATTGAACCTGCGTTCATAATTATGCTCGCCGTTTCGGCTCGCGCAAGTTTCAAATTTGCGCGTCAAACTTAATTGCGCTCGGCTTTTGCGAGCGGTGCATTTTGTGCGCATGTGCAAGTAGAAACTTCACAAGGAAAGTACATTATGCTCAAGATGATTTGTACAAGTTCGCGTTTTATTTTTAGTTTAATTTTCACTGAAAATGAATGCATATAATAAAGGATATTCAAAGAGTACTTTTAAATAGCGGGAATAATATGAACGGACGTTCAGTTCCCAACATCAGTAAAATTGGGGGGAAAACTCTAAATTTCGTTGGCATTGAAGATAAGCTTTATGTAACCGGGCTCGATTTACAAAGCACTCAGGCTCGTCTTAAGATGAGTTGTCGGTATTACCATAGTGATTTGTGTTATGACATGACACTTTGCCTAGCAACTAAGAGTGATTCGCAGTTAAGATCAATCTTGACTCTCTTTGAAATCGAGCCCGGACGTCAGTGCAGCAGTGCAACCAGGCTGACGTCCTACCGGGTGTGGATTTCACAAATAGCTAAGACTAGTCTAATCTCAAGTTTGGAAGATAACTAGTCCTAACTTGTAGGACAAGTCATAAGTTAGGACTAGTCCTACGTTTGGACTAGTCTTGTGAAAACCACCCCAGGGCTATGACTGGGGGCATGTAGGCAATTGCGTCCGTTGCCTGCGTTTATAGTATCAGATCTAAATCTTGTCACAACCGCTATTAATGATGGCTATGGACGGGGGAGTGTTTTACACCCGACATAAAACTGATTTTAACTTCACAAACTTACTTGGTTTTCTCCAAACGCTGTCTTGTTCTCTTCAGATGAAATCTTTTTTCTCGATTTTGTCACGACTTATCATTTTCAAATCGAGCATTTCCAAGCACTTCGTTTTCTTCATCAGAGAGCGCAACAGTTTGTGTGGTAACGGTTAAGACCAAACGATTGTAAATAACTTAATCTTCCGTGAGTTGTGTTGTCAATGTCAGCGCGTGAAAGCGCGCTGGTCGTGGAAGGGGTGTTTGAATGACGCGCGTTGCAAGGTTATGACGTAGTGGGTGCTTGTTTTGTGACGTATTGTCCACGTGCCCAAAAAGTCCGTCATGTGCGCTCATGTGGTTCCCCATAGACTTGATGACAAGACGTTACTGCAAGGGTCGTACGTAGTGCATGGTCCGTGTCTAACGACTTGACTTGCTTAATTCCTGATTAATATTTATGAATGCGGCTACAACATTGCAACGGTTTCAAAAGTGAAGAGAAGTTTAGGGTCGGCTTAAAAATTTTGTTAGCAAGTTGTTTACAATTTACAACTTGTTAAATTAAGCTTTTATTTATTCAAACTATAATTAATCATAGGGTTAAGATAATTAGAACAGAATAGAACAATACAAATTCTTTTGAAAAACAATTGCCACAATACACGCTATAGCTGAGCTGCTGTTCGAGGTGCCCGGAAATCAAGATTCTTGCAAAAACTCGTACGCTCTCGAGGTCAACTTACACAGACTATCATAGACTTCATTGTTAGTCTGGAGGCCCTGATTAAGTTGCGTTAGTTCTAAATGACAGATTTGAGGGTAATGTATTTTAGGCAATGGGGTCCAGTGTTGTACCTTGCATGGGTAATTGTTGAGGCGCTCAACTTTGGGTACCTCGACTCCTAGCCCCTGAAAATTAGTCATCTTCTGATCACAAGTGTAGGGAACCTTTTCCAAGATGGCGGCGTTTCAGTTCGTAAATGATTATTTCTTGCGTATGTTTTTGAAAACATTTCTGACGGGTGTACCTCAGGGCCTACGGACAACTCAAATAAAATTGAACATAAAACTACAGCTTAGGTGTCAATGTACATTCTAATTTTTAATTCAAGTGGATGTGAGACTTTTGACTGTTTGTTGAGTACTTTTAAATATTTTTTGAATGCTCTGTCGTCATGATTAAAACAGTAAATGGAATAGCCCAGTTACTGCACGCGCGTGCGTGCCGGCGGTCACATCCAGTTTGACAAAGATGGCACCCTACGTGCATTGACCGCAAGCGCCCGCGTGTGCAGTAGTATCTGAAGGCGAGTTCATGTTTCCATGCACAGCCACACAGGCATACTATAATCATGACGACACAGCCCCTTTAATGATGTACGCCCTCTGTCGCGTACAAGCCACACACATTCCTGCGCCAAATATGATTCAAGACGTGTATGAATCACAGAGGGTCTATTCAACCTTTCTGTAGTCAGCCATCACCCAAATGATTTAATTTTCATTCAGGTTTCAAGTTGTTGTTTTTCTTTCCCAGCACCCTTTTATTATTAAAAACACTTTAAAGAATCAGCCAAACTGTATCGTATGCTAACTTAATGGGATACTTTTGAGACGTTCGCGGGCGCCCCAGTAAGCGGTCCTTTTCTACAATGAGAACAGTTGAAAAGGGCTGCTTACTACGCCCGCTAACGTCTCGAAAGTTTCCCATTAAGTGCAAATTAGATATTAGTCAAGCAATACTAGGTGAAAAAATCAATGGGTTGGGGAAGTCTTTATCGATAATGTTTGAAACAAATGGCTATAGTACAAAAGGTATACTTGTTGGAATTGTTCAACTTCAATCGACCTTATGCATTGACGTCATCCCGCCGCCATCTTAGAGGTAAAACGATGACGAAACAAGTAAGAGGAACAGATTTGTACGCGCAGCGCTCAGGATGGGCCAATGAGCAATCTCCTTTTGACCTCTACGCGAGGGCGCCCTACTCAAATGACGTCGTATGCATATTGTTTTATATTGTACCTGCTATAAATCTATATAAATCAAACATGCAGTAGCCGTATAGCCTAAAACTGTTGCACCAAAAGCCTGTTCCATTTGGTAAACTAATAATGCTATGAGAAAATATTTTTAACTAGTAAGGTGTGTTTATTATTTTACATATTTAGCTAGAATCTCATGGCTACAAGATCATTTATTGACAACAAATACATTTTTTGCACGACAAATACGGCTGTTTCATGAAATTAAAGCCCAAAACAAGAGCCAGTTCTCTTGGTTTCTAATGGCTAAAACGTGTAAAGACTTAGTGTACAATAAATAGTTATGATTTGGTCCTACAATCTTTACCATGTAAGTAATTAATAAAACAAATTGAATGTATTATAAGACAAATTCCAAGACACCAAGCCACCTGGAAGTCATCTGGAAGGCAAGACTGATTGCAGCCTTGAGTGGCAATTTGTCCTTGGGACCTTGGCCATGAGATTTGATGTGCAATTCTTGTAGGAATTCATAGAGGGGTAGTCATGGATGGAAATTTGTTTTGGGCAAAGATTGAACCCAGGGTAATTTAACATTTTGTCATGATGTTTGGCTAGGTGTCAACAGGGAATGTGTCAAATTGAGAACATTTTGCAATCTGTTGTTGTGGATTACATAACATTTGTTTACAAAAGGATTGTTGATTGTTAAGGATAACCGTTGGCTTTGTGCAGTATTCTCCTAAGATCAGGCCAATATAATTTGATTAGTTTCTCGTCAACCCACACCTTGAAACATGCAAGTTATTCTTTCTACTTAGGTCTGATTTCCGATTTTTTTACCGTCAGAAAAAAAATCAGCAAAATTATTACTAAAGCCCCTGCTCAACATCGGTGAGGTAAACTGTGAATGCTTCCATTCTTTGCACAAATCATGAGATTTGTAATAAAACCAACCTGTGAAAATGTCAGCTCATTTCGTTGTTCAATTCTATTTACTAGAAAACGGTAAAAATGCATACAGCGTTTTTGTACGCATACCTGTAGGCAAAGTTTCCGTCTCAGTTCTGAGGCAAAAACTACCCCTTGTCAAAACGCATGCGCTGTATCATTATTGTGCACCATTGTTAACTCTGTGATATAACTGACGAGGAACTACCATTGTCATATGCCTCACGGATTATTAGCGGAAATTACACAAAACCCTAATGAAGCTAGAAAGGGGATCGTTTGGTATCAGTTCTTGCTGCAGATGAAATTATTATCAAGGAGCCAGAGGAATATTCAAATAACAATGTCATAATTGGGAAATCACAATACGCTGTGATCGCTTCTTACACGACTCGTAATCCGCGACCAGTGGATTTCACAAAACTAGTCCTAACTTATGACTAGTCCTATAAGTAAGGACTAGTTACTCGTCCTAACTCGAGATAAGACTAGTCCTGGTAGTGGTAGTGGTGGATTTTACAAAGCGCTAGAACTAGTCTTATCTCGAGATAGTCCTAACTTATAGGACTAGTCATAAGCTAGGACTAGTCTTAACTTAGGACTAGTTTTGGGAAATCCAGGTGAAATACACAAACATTGTGCTTACCACACAAAGTACTATACAACGTGGGGTATATTCAAATGGTATGACAGTATCTCTATGAGAAAAATGTGAACGTAGAGCGTCTGTATAATGCACTTCAGTTGAAAATGTTGAATTGTTCATAGTAGTCCTATAATACGCCATACAGAAAACAAAATCTATCAGGTAAAAACCCGGCGTTCCACTTTTGCGTTTTTTCTTCAACGGCGGCTGGATTCGAAGCGGCCATTGGTGTCTACCTGCAGGCAGTACATGCTGATTGGCGGAGTGGTTGGTTCGACGGAAGGGCGCTGACAGACCACGTAGCTCGGCCAGGTACACGATCCGTCATTCCAACGACCACTGTAACGAGGATTCATCAACACACAATGGTCATACCTGCTACTTGGCTCTCCTGAATACCAGTTGAAGAAGCTACACTCTTCGCCTCCCTCACCAGGCTGCACCCACTTGCCTTCTTCCTCTCTTTCAGTACAACCAACCCAGACATTGTCACTTGCGACTTTACTGACCATCTCCCAGATAAACTGATGCTCTGTGAGTGAGGTAGGGACTGCCACACGGCTGCTCATAGCGGTACAGGTGATGACTGCTTTATCAAAAGTCATTTTCTCCATCACGGACTTGTAGCACGACTCACCAAATAATTCCCAGTCAGAGGGGCAGATCAAACCTTCATTGCAGGTCGATACCATGAAATAAAAGGCTACTGCGAATAGTAGAACTAAGGTCTTCATATTTCACATCCAAATCAATGCAAGAGAAATGTACAAGACTCTCCGTTGGAGATAGATCTACTCTTGTGATGACAATACCTGCAGTTTTAGAAGTCCGAAGAAATATCAGAGTGTTGCAGCAATTGCATTTAAAATTACTCTAATGACAATAACTTACCTTATTAAAGCCAACCTTGTCACAAATTGGCGATTACAACTAATTTAGGTGGAGATGAAGAGCCACTTTCCTACTTAATTGCTTGGAAACAGACGCCTGCAATTAGTTAATAGGCTGATAGTTTGTAATAGGCGTATCTTTTACCATTGTAAGCTGACAGTATTCTGGGCGCAAAATTATAATTATATAGAGAGGTTGCATGACCCTGGGAAAAGTTCGTTTCGCAGCCATGTACAAACTCAATGGCTGGCGCATTGTCTGCTGAATACTTTCCAGCGCCTGTTTGTGCATGCAGCATTAGAAAAAAAGGTCCCGGTGACGTCACGTGAAACCTCTCTATAGACCTTATCATTAATCTCCAGTATAATGGAGATCAATAGCCCTTATGCACATGACGTCAATTGAGTAGGGCGCCCTCGGCCCATGGGACCATCCTCTGCGCCGCGGTACATACACGTACATTTTCCATTGTTGCGTCATCGTTTCACCTCTAAGACGGCGGCGTGATGACGTCACAATGCATGAGGTCTATTGTCAACGCGCATGTGTGCTGTCATATCTTCTCAATTGTTTATGATACACTTTTGCTATAGTAAATAACATAGAGCTATATATAGCTCTGTGTATATAACGCACCTTTTCTGCTACAGTAAACACAACATGTTATTTACAGGCAGGTACACAGCTTGATGAAAATGGGCCAAGGGCCCAAATAGACCTTATGCACATGACGACATTTGAGTAGGGCGCCCTCGCCTAGAGGTCAAAATGAGGTTGTTCATTGGCCAAACCTGTGCGCCGCGCGTACAAATCTCTGCGTCTCCATTGTTACATCATCGATTTACCTCTAAGATGGCGGCGTGATGACGTCAATGCATAAGGTCTATACAAGCAGACATATTGCTCAAAAATTGTCTGCATAAGCAAAACTAAGCAGGATACCAGTCACACATTGTATATGGGACGTGGTATTTTGACTGGTAATCTTGTTAACTGGTAAGCAGAATTGTTTTGTAAGAAAAGACTACAACCGTGTTATACCGAGGAGTGCTTCACCTATAGCAACATCGTCGTGTGTTGCTCACAATCATGGATATTTTTTTTCAATAAGCCCAGGCCCAATATTTGGCTCTGCTTACCAAGGAGTTATGTGCTTACGGTCAACATTCTCCGCTTACAGGATACATGATTTATTCGCTAGATGTGAAAGCAAAGAACATTTAATTTAGTGGATGTTAACGTGAAGTACGCATGCGCACAAACAAAATTAAAATTGATAAGGCCGTGTCCGGGCACCTTATGCTTCAACCCATGTTAACTTGGCTAACAAAACGTAGCCACAGCAAGTTATTCGTATAAATGGCATTTAAATGGGCTATGTTGTCATGATTAATAGCAGGCCTGTGGCTGTGCATGGAAATATATGAACTCTCACCCAGGTACTGCGCACGCGCGCTTGCGTTTAAATTACAAAGGGTGACGTCTTTGTCAAACTGTGATATGACCGCCGGGGCACCAGCGCGCGTAGCTAGTAACAGGGTGATTCCTTTATTTTACTGCTATAATCGTGAGGACACAGCGTTTTCAACCTGTGATTAATACGCTTATATTTCAGCGCGGATTTCTGTATGTCCGTATTATACCAACTTTCTTACAGTATAAGCAGAAGCGTTGGCAAAAACTTGGGCTGTGACGTTGCAAAAGAAAGGTCTATCATGTTGGTAAGTCTGACGTCATTACAGCATAAACCACGCCCACATAATTATGCATTGGTCAACATTTTCTATACAAATTTACGCAAAAAGCTAACTGAGCTATAGGTGGTTGTGTTTAACACACATGCTGTTCAAACACTTAATCTTCTTAACAATGTCCTCTGTTTTAATCAATTTGTCTTACCTTAAAAAACGAAGTTTTTAGGTTAATTACACACAAACGAATGCCAGCTTTGGAACTAAGAAGTATTAAGTGGAACGTATGCGCGTACTACCAATGCGCGCGCGTATGACATTAGTGACTTACTAACTTATTGATCTCCATTATTATTATGGACCGTTCCGGCCTGTCAATCAAACTGTGCCCATTGACCAATTGGATTACACCTTTTGGTTATGTGACCTCGGTCACACGTGCCCCGTAAACGTACACAAACTAATGCGTGTGGGCGGGCTTGTTGCCAAAGCTGGAACGGTCTATTAATATTGTTCCTGTGTATAAAGATCAATGGGCCTTATGCATTGGCGTCATCACGCCGCCATCGTAGAGGTAAACCAATGTTGAAACAATGAAAACGCACATCTCGGCGCACGGGAATTGGCCAATGAGCCAGCTTCGTTTGACCTATTGACCCCTTGTACGACGTCACACGCGGAGACTGTGCTAAGACTGGTGTTATGAGGCGGATCCTGTATAGCCATTACAATAAAAAGAGCCGCTCTCACTATATACCTTTTTAGTATCGCCCTTGAATGCCTGCAGCTCGAACACGTTGTAGCCGCGTCCGTTGCAACTCAGCTTCCCGGCTGCAAGTAAAAATGATTAGCCTCCCGAATTATCAACGTAATTACTAGTCATCAACAACAATTCTTTTTGCACGGTATAGACGGCTGTTTCATGACTGTAAGGGCCTTGTCACACAGGCCAATCTATACTGGCAACTTGGAGGCAACCAACTGCACCACATGCAAAAGAAACACTTTGGTAGCACAGGAGTCATGTTTTTTAACAATTTCTTACAATCCTCAAGAAAATTATGGGAAAATTGAAACGTGAATGCTTTTTCTTTTTGGAGTTTGCCTGGAACTGGTTGCCTGTAAATTGTCTCGTGTGACATGACCCTAAATAATGGTGCTTGAGTATTTTTGTTTTTGTTTTTCCTTTTCTTTTAAAGTACTGATAAATATATTTACACACAGCTCAATGAAAAACAAAATCTTAAATTTATTTTTAGGAAGATGGCTGGTTTGTGACACTATTTTGTGAACTTCTACTTTAGTGTAAAAATGTATGACTTGAAAACTAACATTTCTCATAAATTAATTTCACCGTGTGTTAATAGTCATCTTTCCTGTCAGGAATTGTCCTCTCACTTACGTGTATAAGATGACAAAGGCTCAAATTTATAGATCTGCTTGAAAAAGAAAATGTTGCTGAACAATTTTCCGCTGTGCAAAACTTCGAGCAGGAAACCAGTCCAAGACGGTAAATGTGAAACGGTGTACATTCTTTTGTTACCTTCTTTTGTTGATAAACAAACCGCGCTGGTTGGCACGGGCGGCCATTTAATGTTAGCTAAACATTCAATCTTTTTGACAGACGTTGTGACCAAATTCAACATTTTGTTTTTTTGCAAACTTTCTTTTTAAAGAAAATACACCCCATCATTGGTTTGTTTGTTTTCAACAAATTCAACACTATTTTTGAACATTTTGTGCATCATTTTGTACAAACTGTGATTATCCGTTTTTGCTTTGCATTGATGGCTCCCAGTAGTTTCTCCATCTTGGTTGGCAACAACTCGGGCTGTGACGTTGCAAAAGAAAGGTCTATTCTGGCTGGTTACCTTATTCTGGTAAGCAATGTTTCGTGCACAGCTACTTTTTGCATTTAAGCAACTCTATGAGATAGATCTATGGTCCAAAGCACCAGACCCTGGTCGTCCAACCGCAGCAGGAGACCTCAAGGAATGAAGAGGTGATAACGGCTCATCAAGTCGATAAAAACACACCACAGCGTGTGTTGTCCGGAATCCGATCTGCTCCGATTTGGTCCTATCGATCTTTCCCTTCAATGCCTCGACGTCTCTCTGCAAGACTTGACTGATATTACCCACAACTAACTGTATATGCAAGTGTAAAATTAATTTGTTCGTATCTTTGTTGCATTATATATTGTATTGAGTGTCCTGGCTATCGATTGACAGATTAGAGACGCTATGAAAGGAACAGTGTGTGATCTCCATAGTAACGTGTTGAAGAAGCTTGATCAATAAGAATAGATGCTCATCTATTTTTTTATAGCCAACTGTTACCTGATGGTACCCACGCATGCAATGCGGTGTTCGTGCAAGTTCGAGTTTTCTAGCGAGTCCGGCATTGTCATCACAAGGTAGATTTATCTCCACCGGAGTCTTGTACATCTTTCTTGCATTGATTTGGAAGTAAAATATGAAGACCTTAGTTCTACTATTCGCAGTAGCCTTTTACTTCGTGGTATCGACCTGCAATGAAGGTTTGATCTGTCCCTCTGAGTGGGAATTATTTGGTGAGTCGTGCTACAAGTCCGTGATGGAGAAAATGACTTTTGATATCGCAGTCATCACCTGTGCCGCTATGAGCAGCCGTATGGCAGTCCCTACCTCACTCGCAGAGCATCAGTTTATCTGGGAGATGGTCAGTAAAGTCGCAAGTGGCAATGTCTGGGTTGGTTGTACTGATAGAGAGGAAGAAGGCAAGTGGGTGCAGCCTGGTGAGGGAGGCGAAGAGTGTAGCTTCTTCAACTGGTATCAAGGAGAGCCCAATAGTATATACGAAGATTGTGCGTTGATGAATCCTCCTTTCAACGGTCATTGGAATGATGGTCAGTGCACCTGGCCGAGCTACGTGGTCTGTCAGCGCCCCCTGTCCAACCAACCACTCCGCCAATCAGCTTGTACTCGCTGCAGGCAGAACTCACTGGTCGCTTCGTATCCCACTGCCTGACCGGTCATGTCATCAAGGAGTTACCGATCAAGGGCGTTGTCGCGTGTGGGTCAGCGTGCCGGGATGAGCCTCGATGCCTCTCCTTCAATGTACGACTTGGCAGCAGCGAGGAGCAAATCTGCCAGCTCAATGCCGTCACTCGCGAGGAAGCTGATAAACAGGATATTGAGATGAATAATTCTTGCTATTATTTCAACAAGTGACAAAATACACAATAGCAAACCGAATGAGAAACAAACGACTGCGTGAATCGAGACTGGATTGTTATGTCGATTAATCTTTCCATTGATATGGTTTTTGATCAGTTATGGTTATTTCGAGTTTCGGTAACTTACAGTTTTGGAGTATTTACGTTAACGCACGAAGCGTCACATACAGTAACTCCTCCCTCTATATACCTGTAACAATAAATCAATGGAAGCTTCGTTTTATGACGTCACATTGTCCTTGAATGAATGGTGGAACTTTCGAATTTCGGAGGGTTTACCTTTCATAAACCGCAATGATTGACAAGGTTGTTGACAAAACAAAGAAGCTATAAGTTTTAATGTCAGAGTTTGGTATTCACCCTATTACAAAAAATTGACTGCGAGGGCGTTTTACCGTTTCGCTGTATTTTATTTCATCACGTCCCAACGTGACCTTGAAGTCATCCATGGAGTATGAAACTGGTCTGAGCGGTCCATCTCCCTCGAACACTGCTGGACAGGGACACACCTCGTGGGAACAACTCATCAGGTCATTACGAAAGTAACTGAGCAATGAATGAATGATAAAGGACATACCTTCAATTTCCATGTAATTCTGGTTTCTTATTCACTTCTGTTCTGAGAGCTCGGAGGCACGAAGTAAAATACTAAAATTAGCACTCAATTTATTTGATGCCAAATATTATCTGAAACTTAATTTTATCGTAGACTATTTTTCATTGTTGTGTGAAGACGGTACTACACCTGTACGGTCAAAAATAAGTTTAAATGTGCTAGATGTAGAAGTCTTGATATAGCTTTTTGAAAACTTCGCAAATCACCTTTATAGTTGTTTCGATTGCCGCTATATCTAAAAGCCTGCATTATAATTATCCCTTACATGCTGAACTTAAACACTGTTTCGTTGGTTTCACTAAGTAGGTTAAAATACAA
The DNA here is from genome assembly GCA_911728455.2 of Marthasterias glacialis. Lineage (NCBI taxonomy): Eukaryota > Metazoa > Echinodermata > Asteroidea > Forcipulatida > Asteriidae > Marthasterias > Marthasterias glacialis. The sequence goes on from OU452225.1 coordinate 19,434,107, forward strand.
CTAGTATTAGTAAGTACAAGTACAATGCAAAGGTCAAGGGTCAAAACGCGTCTTGCTTCACGCTACCGTAATATACACATTTTCAAGAAACGATTCTATCACAAAGTCTCCAAAAATACAACATTTCTCTGATGGAATGATTAGTAACAAGACAACTCACAGCGAGTTTCCTCAAAGTTAACCCTTCCGTATAAATAACACTAGGAGCATGGCCAGAGCCATTCTCCCTACAAAATATAGAGAATTGCCAACAGAAATGAAATGTGCTCTTTCTCTGCTGAAAGCTGACAGAAAAGAGAGCTAGTCTAAAGGTCGCGGACACAAACTTTAACTTGTTATTGTTAATATACAAATCACAAAGTTAGATCACACACTTGAACACTGAGGGCGCACTTGGGTTCCCTACATCTTTTACCCACAAGTCAACTTGCATATTGTTTCGTAATTTGTTGCATGACATCTTTTATTGCGTGTCCTGGCTATCGATTGACAGATTAGTTTAAGAATCAGACATGCTAGAATGGTAGAAAACTAAGATCACCATAGCAACATGACGAAGAGATGTGATTAGAAAAGATGCTTGTTACTAATATCATAATAGCCAAGTCCAACTGTTACCTGGTGGTGCCCACGCAGGCAATGCAGCATTTATGCAAGTTCGAGTTTTATGTAGCGAGTCCGGCATTGTCATCACAGTGTAGATTTATCTCCACCGGAGAGTCTTGTACATTTCTCTTGCATTGATTTGGATGTGAAATATGAAGACCTTAGTTCTACTATTCGCAGTAGCCTTTTATTTCATGGTATCGACCTGCATTGAAGGTTTGATCTGCCCCTCTGAGTGGGAATTATTTGGTGAGTCGTGCTACAAGTCCGTGATGGAGAAAATGACTTTTGATAGAGCAGTCATCACCTGTGCCGCTATGAGCAGCCGTATGGCAGTCCCTACCTCACTCGCAGAGCATCAGCTTATCTGGGAGATGGTCAGTAAAGTCGCAAGTGGCGAAGTTTGGATTGGTTGTACTGATAGGGAGGAAGAAGGCAAGTGGGTGCAGCCTGGTGAGGGAGGCGAAGAGTGTAGCTTCTTCAACTGGTATCCAGGAGAGCCCAACAGCTATAAGGGTGAAGATTGTGCGAGGATGGAGCCTTCTTTTAATAGTAATTGGAATGACGCAACGTGTACCAAGCCGAGCTACGTGGTCTGTCAGCGCCCTCCCGTCGATCCAACCACCCCGCTACTCAGTTTGTACTGCCTGCAGGCAGGACTCACTGGCCGCTTCGCATCCCACTGCCTGACCGGTCATGTCATCAAGGAGTTACCGATCAAGGGCGTCGTCGCGTGTGGGTCAGCGTGCCGGGATGAGCCTCGATGCCGCTCCTTCAATGTACGACTTGGTAGCAGCAAGGAGCAGATCTGCCAGCTCAATGACGTCACTCGCGAGGAAGCTGATAAAGAGGGTATTGAGATGGATAATTCTTGCTATTTTTTCAGCAAGTAACAAAATACAAAATCTCAGACCGAGTGAGAAACACTCGACTGCGTGAATCGAGACTGGATTGTTATATCGATTAATCGGACTTTGGTATTCCCCCTACATTACACAAAATTAACAGAGAGGGCGTTTTAGTGTACCCCGTCTTTTATTTCATCACATCCCAACGTGACCTTTAAATTATTCATCATGTTTGAAACTGTTCTGAGCGGTCCATCTCCCTGAAAAACTGCTTGACAGGGCCACACCTCGTGGGAACAACTCATCAGGTCATCACGAAAGTAAATGAGCAATGAATGAATGATAAAGGACATACCATCAATTTAATGTAATTTAAGTCTTGATTTTTGTTGGTTTCTCATTCATCATTCTGCTATATTTTGTAGCGCGGAGGCACGAAGTAAAATACTAAAATTAGCACTCATTTTATTTTATGCAAAATATCATCAGAAACTTCATTTTATCGTGTATTATTTTTCATTGTTGTGTAAAAACGTGTCTACAACTGTGGTTTTAGGCTTTGTCTTTTCTAAATCTTGTTACGTAGTTTTTAACTATAACTGACCAGCTAATTTTTTGTATCCCTTACATTTGTACCACGAGGTCAAAAATAAGTTTAAATGTGCATGCTAGATGTAGAAGTCTTGATATAGCTTTTTGAAAACTTCGCAAATCACCTTTATAGTTGTTTCGATTGCCGCTATATCTAAAAGCCTGCATTATCCCTTACATGCTAAACTTAAACACTGTTTCGTTGGTTTCACTAAAACGCTTTTATTATTAAATTATGTGGAGTAGGAATGAACTCGCTGATTTAGCAATGGTGTTCTTGCTCTTAAAGGGGCAGTGTAGTCATGATTATAGCAGGCCTGTTGCTCTGCATGGAAAGATGAACTCACACCCAGATACTCACAAGCGAGTGCTTGAGGTCAAATCACAAAGGGTGCCGTCTACGTCAAACTGGGTTGTGATCGCTGGCGCGCAGGCGCACTGAGTCACTGGGTTAGTCAATTTACTGTAATCATCATGAACAAATTTCCCTTCAAAGGGGGGGGGGGGGGTGTCCTCATGATTGTAGCAGTAAATGGTTGAACCCAGTTACTTAGCATGCGCGTTCGCCCGCGGTCACATCACAGTGAATCGTTTATATCAGAGACTTGTTTGTACAAATTACCACTTGGTCTCGGGTTTGGTCTCCCCGATCTCTCCTTGGCCTTGCAAGGCATCGACGTCTCTGCAAGACACACTAAGACTATGTAGAGACACGGGAAGGGAGGCCGGTCCTCTAATTAAAAAGGACGAGCATTGACCACATACATAACAAAATGCACAGTGACTTCTTAGACTTCTCAAAAATTACAACAGCACAGTACAGCCACGGTAGGTTAAAATACAACTAGTATTAGTAAGTACAAGTACAATGCGAAGGTCAAGGGTCAAAACGCGTCTTGCTTCACGCTACCGTAATATACACATTTTCAAGAATCGATTCTATCACAAAGTCTCCAAAAATACAACATTTCTCTGATGAAATGATTAGTAACAAGACAACTCACAGGGAGTTTCCTTAATGTTAACCCTTCCATATAAATAACACTAGGAGCATAGCCAGAGCCATTCTCCCTACAAATAAAGAGAATTACCAACAGAAATGAAATGTGCTCTTTCTCTGCTGAAAGCTATCAGAAAAGAGAGATAGTCTAAAGGTCGCGGACACACAAACTTTAACTTGTTATTGTTAATATACAAATCACAAAGTTAGATCACACACTTGAACACTGAGGGCGCACTTGGGTTCCCTACATCTTTTACCCACAAGTCAACTTGCCTATTATTTCGTAATTTGTTGCATGACATCTTTTATTGTGTGTCCTGGCTATCGATTGACAGATTAGTTTCAGAATCAGACATGCTAGAATGGTAGAAAACTAAGATCACCATAGCAACATGACGAAGAGATGTGATTAGAAAAGATGCTTGTTACTAATATCATAATAGCCAAGTCCAACTGTTACCTGGTGGTGCCCACGCAGGCAATGCAGTGTTTATGCAAGTTCGAGTCTTCAATAGCGAGTCCGGCATTGTCACCACAGTGTAGATTTATCTCCACCGGAGAGTCTTGTACATTTTTCTTGCATTGATTTGGATGTGAAATATGAAGACCTTAGTTCTACTATTCGCAGTAGCCTTTTATTTCATGGTATCGACCTGCAATGAAGGTTTGGTCTGCCCCTCTGAGTGGGAATTATTTGGTGAGTCGTGCTACAAGTCCGTGATGGAGAAAATGACTTTTGATAGAGCAGTCATCACCTGTACCGCTATGAGCAGCCATGTGGCAGTCCCTACCTCACTCGCAGAGCACCAGTTTATCTGGGAGATGGTCAGTAAAGTCGCAAGTGGCAATATCTGGGTTGGTTGTACTGATAGAGAGGAAGGAGGCAATTGGGTGCAGCCTGGTGAGGGAGGCGAAGAGTGTAGCTTCTTCAACTGGTATCCAGGAGAGCCCAATGACCTAAATTGTGAAGATTGTGCGTTGATGAATCCTCCTTACAATGGTCGTTGGAATGATGGTGAGTGTACCTGGCCGAGCTACGTGGTCTGTCAGCGCCCTCCCGTAGAACCAACCACCCCGCCAATCAGCTTGTACTCGCTGCAGGCAGAACTCACTGGCCGCTTCGTATCTCACTGCCTGACCGGTCATGTCATCAAGGAGTTACCGATCAAGGGAGTTGTCGCGTGTGGGTCAGCGTGCCGGGATGAGCCTCGATGCCGCTCCTTCAATGTACGACTTGGTAGCAGCGAGGAGCAGATCTGCCAGTTCAATGCCGTCACTCGCGAGGAGGCCGATAAAGAGGATATTGAGATGGATAATTCGTGCTATTATTTCGACAAGTAACAAAATACAAAATAGCAAACCGAATGAGAAACAAACGACTGCGTGAATAGAGCCTGGATTGTTATGTCGATTAATCATTCCATTGATATGGTTATTGATCAGTTAAGGTTATTTCGAGTTTCTGTAATTTACAGTTTTGGAGTATTTACGTTAGAGCACGAAACGTCACTTGAAGTAACTCTGCCCTCTATTCACCTGTAACAATAAATCAATGGAAGCTTCGTTTATGACGTACTAATGTCCTTGAATGAATGGTGGAACTTTCGAAATTTGGAGGGTTTACCTTTCATAAACCACAATGATTGACAAGGTTGTAAACAAAACAAAAAATGATATAATTCTTAATTTCAGAGTTTGGTATTCACCCTACATCACACAAAATTGACGGAGAGGGCGTTTTACCGTTCCCTGCCACTTTTTAAATCACATCCCAACGTGACCTTGAAATCATCCATGGAGTTTGAAACTGGTCTGAGCGGTCCATCTCCCTCGAACACTGCTGGACAGGGACACACCTCGTAGGCACAAATCCTTATGTCATCACGAAAGTAACTGAGCAATGAATGAATGATAAAGGACATACCTTCAATGTCCATGTAATTCAGGCTTCTTATTCACTTCTGTTATGAGAGCTCGGAGGCACGAAGTAAAATACTAAAATTAGCACTCAATTTATTTTATGCCAAATGTTATCAGAAACTTAATTTTATCGTAGATTATTTTCATTGTGTGAAAACGTTACTACACCTGTGGTTTTAGGCTTGATCTTTTCTAACTTTCGTTAGGTAGCTTTTAACTCTGGAAGTGACCAGCTTATTGTGTATCCCATAAATTTGTACCAAAAGGTCAAGAATAAGTTCAAATGTGCTAGATGTAGAATTCTTGATAAAACTTTTTGAAAACTTTGCAAATTACCGGTATAGTTGTTTCGATTGCCGCTATATCTAAAAGCCTGCATTATAACTATCCCTTACATGCTAAACTTAAACACTGTTTCGTTGGTTTCACTAAAACGCTTTATTAAATTATGTGGAGTAGGAATGAACTCGCTGATTTAGCAATGGTGTTCTTGTTCTTAAAGGGGCTGTGTCGTCATGATTATAGCAGGCCTGTTGCTCTGCATGGAAAGATGAACTCACACCCAGATACTCACAAGCGTGTGCTTGCGGTCAAATCACAAAGGGTGCCGTCTACGTCAAACTGGGTTGTGATCGCCGGCGCGCAGGCGCACTGAGTCACTGGGTTAGTCAATTTACTGTTATAACCATGACAAAATATCCCTTCAAAGGGGGAGTGTCCTCAGGATTATAGCAGTAAATGGATGAATCCAGTTACTTAGCATGCGCGTTCGCCCGCGGTCACATCACAGTGAATCGTTTATATCAGAGACATGTTTGTACAAACTACCACTTGGTCTCGGGTTTGGTCTCCCCGATCTCTCCTTGGCCTTGCAAGGCATCGACGTCTCTGCAAGACACACTAATACTACGTAGAGACACGGGAAGGGAGGCCGGTCCTCTAATTAAAAAGGACGAGCATTCACCACATACATAACAAAATGCACAACGACTTCTTAGACTTCTCAAAAATTACAACAGCACAGTACAGCCACTGTAGGTTAAAATACAACTAGTATTAGTAAGTACAAGTACAATGCGAAGGTCAAGGGTCAAAACGCGTCCTGCTTCACGCTACCGTAATATACAAATTTTCAAGAATCGATTCTATCACAAAGTCTCCAAAAATACAACATTTCTCTGATGAAATGATTAGTAACAAGACAACTCACAGGGAGTTTCCTTAAAGTTAACCCTTCCATATAAATAACACTAGGAGCATGGCCAGAGCCATTCTCCATACAAAATATAGAGAATTACCAACAGAAATGAAATGTGCTCTTTCTCTGCTGAAAGCTGACAGAAAAGAGAGATAGTCTAAAGGTCGCGGACACACAAACTTTATTTTGTTATTGTTAATATACAAATCACAAAGTTAGATCACACACTTGAACACTGAGGGCGCACTTGGGTTTCCTACAACTATTACCCACAAGTCAACTGTATGGGGTGCGTTCGATTAGCTTACACGTGCATACCGGGTAGTTACACTCGTGGTAGCCACAAGTGGTAGCTAATCGAACGCTGCCGTGTTTTCGCTTGGCATTCTGGGAAAGGTAAGGTCAAAGGTTGTTGCCTGGAGCGGGAAATTACGCAGCAGAGAATCTGTACCAAAAGTAGACGAGTACATGGAGTACACCGTCCAGCGGTATGAACCAGATGATTTTAAGAATCATTTCCGCCTTGAATTTGTTTGTACTCGCGTCGAATTCAATTGATTATTCCCCGCCATATTGGTATGGTGCGAAGTACGTCATTACACCTGGGCATCCACCAGAGACCCGCTCGCGAGCTCGGGCTGTGGTGGCATACACCAGGGGCAGACACGAGTGTCACGTGATGGCTAATCGAACGCTCTTGTGTAAGTTTTACTTACACGTGTAAGCTAATCGAACGCACCCATAGAGATGTTTCACGTGACGTCACCGAGACCTTTTTCTAATGCTGCGTGACAAACAGGCCCTGGAAATCATTCAGCAAACGACGCGCAAGCCATTGAGTTTGTACATGGCTGTACCCAACATGGCTGCGAAACGAACTTTTCCCGGGGTCATGAAACTTCTCTATATTATTTCGTAATTTGTTGCATGACATCTTTTATTGCGTGTCCTGGCTATCGATTGACAGATTAGACTAAGAATCAGACATGCTAGAATGGTGGAAAGCTAAGATCACCATAGCAACATGACAAAGCGACATGATTAGAAAAGATGTTTGTTACTAATAATAGCCAAGTCCAACTGTTACCTGGTGGTGCCCACTCAGGCAATGCAGTGTTTATGCAAGTTCAAGTCTTCAATAGCGAGTCCAGCATTGTCATCACAGTGTAGATTTATCTCCACCGGAGAGTTTTATACATCTTTCTTGCATTGATGTTGATGTGAAATATGAAGACCTTAGTTCTACTATTCGCAGTAGCCTTTTATTTCATGGTATCGACCTGCAATGAAGGTTTGATCTGCCCCTCTGAGTGGGAATTATTTGGTGAGTCGTGCTACAAGTCCGTGATGGAGAAAATGACTTTTGATAGAGCAGTCATCACCTGTACCGCTATGAGCAGCCGTATGGCAGTCCCAACCTCACTCACAGAGCATCAGTTTATCTGGGAGATGGTCAGTAAAGTCGCAAGTGGCAATGTCTGGGTTGGTTGTACTGATAGAGAGGAAGAGGGCAAGTGGGTGCAGCCTGGTGAGGGAGGCGAAGAGTGTAGCTTCTTCAACTGGTATCCAGGAGAGCCCAATGACCTAAATGGTGAAGATTGTGCGTTGATGAGGCATCATTTTAATGGTCGTTGGAATGACGCACCGTGTACCTGGCCGAGCTACGTGGTCTGTCAGCGCCCTCCCGTAGAATCAACCACCCCGCCAATCAGCTTGTACTCGCTGCAGGCAGAACTCACTGGCCGCTTCGTATCCCACTGCCTGACCGGTCATGTCATCAAGGAGTTACCGATCAAGGGCGTTGTCGCGTGTGGGTCAGCGTGCCGGGTTGAGCCTCGATGCCGCTCCTTCAATGTACGACTTGGTAGCAGCGAGGAGCAGATCTGCCAGCTCAATGACGTCACTCGCGAGGAAGCTGATAAAGAGGGTATTGAGATGGATAATTCGTGCTATTATTTCAACAAGTAATAAAATATAAAATAGCGGACCGAATGAGAAACACTCGACTGCATGAATCGAGCCTGGATTGTTGTATCGATTAATCTTTCCATTGATATGGTCATTGTCTAGTTATTGTTATTTCGAGTTTCGGTAAAGTAACAGGTTTGGAGTATTTGCGTTAAAGCACGAAGCGTCACTCGAAGTAACTTCCCCCTCTATTTGCCTGCAACAATAAATCAATGGAAACTTCTCTATGACGATACATCGTCCTTGAATGAATGGCGGAACTTTCGAATTTCGGAGGGTTTTACTCTTTCATAAACCACAATGATTGACAAGGTTGTAGACAACAAACAAAAGAATTTTTAACTTCAGATTTTGGTATTCACCCTACATTACACAAAGTTGACGCAGAGGGCGTTTTTTCCAAGGATTTTTTCATCACGTCCCAACATGACCTTGTCTCCCTTAAATTTGTACCACAAGGTCAAGAATAAGTTTAAATGTGCTAGATGATAGAAGTCTTTTTCCAAGTCTTTTTTCATCACGTCCCAACATGACCTTGAAATCATCCATCGAGGTTGAAACTGGACTGAGCGGTCCATCTCCCTCGAACACTGCTTGACAGGGACTGGTGAGCACAACTCATCAAGTCATCACGAAAGTAAATGAGCAATGAATGAATGATAAAGGACATACCTTCCTTTTCATATCATTTCAGTTGAATTTATTGGTTTCTTATTCATTTCTGCTATATTTTGTAGCTCGGAGGCATGAAGTAAAATTCTAAAATTAGCACTCAATATATTTTATGCCAAATATTATCAGGAACTTCATTTTATCGTAGATTATTTGTCATTGTTGTTTGAAGACGTTTCTACACCTGTGGTTTTAGGCTTGCTCTTTTCTAAATCTTGTTACGTAGTTTTTAACTGTAAGTAACCAGCTAATTTTTGTCTCCCTTAAATTTGTACCACAAGGTCAATAATAAGTGTAAATGTACTAGTTGCAGCAGTCTTTATAGCTTTTTGAAAACTTCGCAAATCATAGTTACCTAGCACGATTGCCACAAGATCTAAAAGCCCGCATTATGCAAAACTTAAACACTGTTTCGTTGGTTTCACTAAAACGCTTTTATTAAATAATGTGGAGTAGGAATGAACTCGCTGATTTAGCAATGGTGTTCTTGCTCTTAAAGGGGCAGTGTCGCCATGATTATAGCAGGCCTGTTGCTGTGCATGGAAAGATGGACTCTCATCCAGATACTGCACACAAGCGTGCGCTTGTGGTCAAATCGCAAAGGGTGTAGTCTTTATCAAACTGTGATGTGACCGCCGGTGCGCACGCGTGCGTAGTCACTGGGTTAGTCAACTGTTATAATCATGACAAAAATATCCCTTTGAAGGGGGAGTGTCCTCATGATTGTAGCAGTAAATGGAATAACCCAGTTACTAAGCTTGCGCGTGCGCCCGCGGTCACATCACGGTGAAATCGTTTACGTCAGAGACGTGTTTGTACAAACTCGTACCTGGTCTCGGATTTGGTCGTATCGATCATTCCAGATCCTTGCCAGGCATCCACGGCTCTGCAAGACACTAATAAAACTTTTACCCACAACCGACTGTAAGTGTCAAATTCAATTTGTTCGTAATTTGTGGAACTATTTATTTTCTTGAGTGTCCTGGCTATCGATTGACAGATTACAATCAGACATCCTAGAATGGTAAACAAACTAAGATCACCATAGCCACATGACGAAGAGACTTAATAAGAAAAGATGCTTATCATTTATAATAGCCAAGGTCAACTGTTAATACCTGATGGTGCCCACGCAGGCAATGCGGTGTTCGTAAGTTCGAGTTTTCTAGCGAGTCCGGCATATTCATATACAGGGTAGATCTATCTTCACCAGTGAGTCTTGTATATCTTTCTTGCATTTGATTTTGATATAAAATTAGTATGAAAACCTTAGTTGTATAATATCGAGTTTGTATACCAAGTCCGGCTTTATCATCACATGGTAGATTTATCTCCCTTAAATTTGCACCACAAGGTCAAGAAAAAGTTGAATAATGTACTCGTTGTGGCAGTCTTTATATAGCTTTTTGAAATATTCGCAACCGACCGGTATGATGTCACAACTCGTTACGAAATCCTGATATTTGTATGTATTTTGTTTGCGAATTGCCTGAATAAAGTAATATTATTATTATTCCTATTATTATTATTATGACTGGCATGGTGATCAGCATAACAAGTTATCTAGAGCTACTTGTAGTGCACGTGAACGTGTACAATGGTACAATAACGCTTCACTGCGGCGTAATGAGCTGTTGAATACTGCCCTCTGTTGGCTTTAACGGTTGTGCATAATTTTTTTATTCGATGTCACATTTTTGTCAATTGTCCGAAGTACATTCAATTTGACAAAATGACCTGTACTGACCCCTGCGTTACCTTTGACCTCAATCTTGTTACACCCCCATACGAGCCGTGGGTCAGGCAAATGTTGTTACCAAGTTTGGTAATCATAGCACGTAATTTGCAGAAGTGATCTTTGAAAAAATTGGAGTAAGTGAGCTCTAATGACCCCTACGTGACCTTTGCCCCAATTTGGGAACACCCCATTATGAACTTTGGTCAGTGGATCTTGTGTTCAAGTTTGGTTGAAATCGGCCGAAGCGTTTGGCATAAGAAGCATGACTACCCAGGTAAACAAAAAAACGACCTGATTTTCAGCACTTTTGGGTGGGTCGGTGGAGGGCAGCTCAACATTATTTTTGCCTTATATGCGTTTCGTATGGTGGCAGTGGAAGGACACACAAGATCTAAATATTGACGTCAATTTACAGGGACAATTTCACGGCAAATGTTGACATCAAAATAATTTCATGGTCTGCTACTTTCTTCTTGGAAATATTCATTGTGGAAAAGTTCGAAAAGTTTCCATAATATTTGACATCAATATTAAGGTTTGGTATGTCACTCAAGGGCTCGATTTCCCAAACAGCTAAGATTAATCTTAAGCGCAAATCAATCTTAATTGCTAAGCAAAGTGTGATGGCACACTACAGATCGCTGATGTAATACTGACAACTAATCTGAAGATGAATCTGATTGCTTTGTGAAATCGACTCTGCGCTCCCTGTAGAAGTTATACGTAAATACCGACTGCGACATGCTTTCGCAAAGCTCTCAGAAGTTGTTTCAGTCCGTGAACTGACGTCAGAGACTGGTTCCTGGTTAGAGTCGTCAAAACACGCCACCGGTAGACCTTTTTCTGATCAATCTTGGCCTTCAAAGTCTCCATTGAATAACCGCAGCTCTGTTCGTGTTGTCGGTTTGACTCTTGTGTAATTTTCTTTAATCTGTTATTAAACACCATGGCGATCGCTTGAGAAGAATGGGATTACCATAGCAACAAGATGAAGTCGAATAGTTAGAAAATAAATATTATGAAATTAGGCAGAATGTAGACTACCTGTACGCAAGGAACGTGGTGTTCATTAAAAATCTTTTTTTTTTTTTTTTGCCAGCTCGGCACTGTCGTCACAACATCAATTTTTCGCCACTGGGCTGGGTCTCGTGCCTTGTTCTTGCATTCATTTTGATGTAAAATATGGACACCTGAGTTCTATTATCGAGTTTTATATAGAGAGAGTCTGGCATTGTCATCACAGAGTAGATTTTATCTCCACCACAGAGTTGTGTACATCTTTCTTGCATTGATTTGGATGTGAAATATGAAGACCTTAGTTCCACTATTCGCAGTAGCCTTTTATTTCATGGTATCGACCTGCAATGAAGGTTTGATCTGCCCCTCTGAGTGGGAATTATTTGGTGAGTCGTGCTACAAGTCCGTGATGGAGAAAATGACTTTTGATATCGCAGTCATCACCTGTACCGCTATGAGCAGCCGTATGGCAGTCCCTACCTCACTCACAGAGCATCAGTTTATCTGGGAGATGGTCAGTAAAGTAGCAAGTGGCAATGTCTGGGTTGGTTGTACTGATAGGGAGGAAGAAGGCAAGTGGGTGCAGCCTGGTGAGGGAGGCGAAGAGTGTAGTTTCTTCAACTGGTATCCAGGAGAGCCCAACAGCTATAAGGGTGAAGATTGTGCGAGGATGAAGCCTTCTTACAATAGTACGTCGTGTGCCCGGTAAAAGGACGTAAGGGTGAAAATGGTTTACAAAAGTCATTATCGTTTTCTTGCACCATTGGATAGTGTATTCAAATCTTCATCTTTTGGTGCAAACATTTTCCAAAATTACTGCGTCATTGTGACGTAATGGACAATATTAAAAGGGCGTAAGGCAACTTGACTTGAATTATTCCTAACAGAAGGGCGTAAGCACCTTACGGCCTTCTTATCCAATAGTTTGTTCAACTTGTGTTCCCGGTAAAAGGACGCAACAGAAATATTCTAGTGTGGTACCAGTATACGCTACCCTCCTTCAGATCACGCTCCGCTGTATCACTAGCGCCATGAATAACATAGGTAACCAGTCCAAAGGTCAATAAGTTGGTGACCTCGTTGCTGAGTAGTATGGTGTGGATGACAGCATAGAGCAACCGTCTCTTCAAACCAGTAAGTATCGAAATAATTATTGTCATATAAGTTTATAAGCAACAACAACAACAACATTGCAATTCACACAGCATGGAGCAAGGAAATGATACATATAACTTATAAGTAATACTATTATTAATAGTTCGGTACAGTTTAAAAGTGTTGTCCGGGTACTGGGCACCCTGTAGGAATGTAACGTTAACGTTAACGCTTAAGTAAGTTAAAATTATGTTTATCATCGATCAGGAAAGGCAAACAACCATCCAGTCGAACCATACCAAGAGTATTTTTATTACCCTGGCACTCTCAGTAGGAAGGAAGGGGGAAGAGATAAATACTATTTTATCCCTGACGGAAGAGAAGTTGGAATGTGTGTGTACTGTAGTGTGTGCATCCTCCATCCCATGGGCTGGCGTGCATTGTGGGGGGTGTGTGTGCGTGGGTAGGCACTGGCAGGGTTGTGGGGACATTATGACAATGGAACAATAGGTCCCCACAACGTTTTCTTTGAAAACCATGTCCCCACAGAGGGATTCTTTAGAAAAGGGAAGAATAGAACAACAATAGGAAGTCTAAAAAGAAGGTGTGTGTGTGTGGGTGTGGGAAGGGGGGGGGGGGGAGGGGGTCAGCAACGTCATCAAACAACGTTGGTTGACGAAGGTCCTACCCTCTAATGTTACTGATGTTACTGTTAGTGCCTTCGTTATAAATTATTTTAGGATTTCAATTTTGATAGATAAATTACTTAGTTTGCATCTGAAAATGTTGACATGTTTCATGCATAACTCTATAAAAATAGCTCATAATTCTTCAACAGTAGTTCTTGGACCACAGGGTCAAAATATTTTGTACAAATCTGATTTCTTACTGTTATTAACCAACTCTGCAGCCAAACCCATCAGCTATTCCAAATTCCAAACTATTTAATTGTTATTTTATGTATACTTTTCAGGCTATTGTCATCATAATATGGATCCAGATACTGATGTTCTGGTTGAGTGGGAGAGGGATGGGTCAAAGAATGTTGTACGCCTTAAGGACCTCAGCTCATCCGACAGATTTGTACAAGTAGGCTCCGTTGTTACAATGCAGTGGAAGAGAGGGTCGACATGGAGAGGGAGAGTCCTGGACATGAGTGAGATGCCAGACTCTGAAGAAGATGACATTCCACTTGCTTACTTAAGAACATTGATTGGGGGTATGTTTACATTATATCTTAGATGTAAGAGAACTTAATAATAACTAAGTTCTAGTGAGGTTTGCAGTGACACGATTTTGTGAAAATTAACAATCTCTGTCTGACAAGTTGAGGTGGTTCTGGAACAGTTAAGATTTCTCATACTGTATTCTTCTGAGCCGGTCAGAGAACACTGACAGGGATCCAGTTGTAAAGACCAATAAAACTTCTAAGAAAATGTTTTCAATTGATATTTTGCATGGTGTCTCTCCGAAACTCAGAAGTCTGCCTTTAGTTAGTTTAATCAAAATAACAATGAACAATTTAAATGCACTTATTTGCCACTTCATTCGATTTGTTTTATTTCATATAATTTCATTTATTGTTGGAAAATATTATTATTTTTGTCATATTGTATTTTGTTTATTTTGGCTCAATATTTTTATCAGACAGCATACACCAGTAAAGATGGGTTACTTTTAGGTTAATGTTTTGATTAATTCATTTTCTATAATACAGATGAAAGACCAATGTCAAACAATGACTCATCACGTGGATGTTGGGACACAAGTCACTGCAATTCTAATGCTGAAGGTAAATAAATAACATTCTTGACTTCAAATATTAAAGGATGTCAGCTGTTGTGTCAATGCTGTGAAACATAAATTTGGGATTCCACATAATTTGTGGACAGCAAAGAAAATCTTATTTGCCATATTTTTAGGAAAAGTTACTTAACTATATTTTGCAAATCACATTTTCTCTCAAATATATTCAGGATCCTTGACAGAGTCGTTTGCACATCCCCTCACACAGATATTTATATAAAACATACGAATTTATACAATTTTGTTTTCAGTGCAGTGTGTTGGTTCAATCAATACCGTGATCCACAATGCCATGGACAGCGAATGTTGTCAAAGTACCCAGTGTACAGAGGAGGTTTTCGCTGCGTGTGTGTCCTGCCAAGTACTACTCTGCTTCAAACACTTTGTTGAGGACGACCCATGCCAACAGCATAATGACTTTACAGTGAGTAATAATTATATGTTTAACAGGGAAATGCAGAAAGTGTGTCAACCTGTAGCTCTGAGCACCTTGAACTGTTAACATTTTGCTCCTAAATATTGCTTGTAGTTGATGAATTTATCAACTTGTTTACATTACCCATGACCATGGCAATGTAATCTGTCAGACTCAAAGCACTTTGGCAAAGTGTACTGTATATTCAATTGTAAGGGGCTCCATAGAAAAAAAAAACGATTTTCTAAATGTTTCGCCAATTCTTTCTATGACACAGTCACCAAATCTACCAACATCAACTTTTATAGCCCTTTTCCCCCTCCAATACAGTTGTTGCTCCAGTCCTTCCCTCATAGTGGACAGCCTGGTCCATCCATGTCAGCTAAGACGGCTGATGGAGCAACCTCAAGTTGTGAGCAGGAAATGGATGTAGAAATCCCACTTCTTCTCGAAGAACAAGGATCAATTACTGAAGAACAGGTAGTTAAATCTGAAATAGTTTTCATGTATGTTAATTAAAAATGTATAGCAAAATATACAGAGCCATATCAATGCAACATGAATAGATGTAAACTTTATATGAGAGCTCCCCTTTTCTTGAGAAGTTATTCATATTGAATTTATTGTCAATTAAAAAACTAAAATATCAATGTCTTTATTGGTGTCCCTTAAGGTATTCTTGACAGGTTGCACAGATAATCTGAACGCATACATTTATATATAATGGTAATTTCACCTATTCTATTTTGCTTTCTTCAAACCATCACAGTTGGAGTCCCAGCCCTTGCCTCAAAGTGAACAGGGTGATGCCTCAACTATTCCATCCAATCCTTCTAGTGGCACATTCTCAAGTGATGAATCCCAACCCTCCACAGAATCTACATCAAGTAGCCAGACTAACAAACAAGGATTGACTGTGGAAACGCCGCCTCCTTCCATACATCATGAATCAAATAAAGAGGTACCAAATGAGAGCTCCCCTTTTCTTGAGAAGTTATTCATATTGAATTTATTGTCAATTAAAAAACTAAAATATCAATGTCTTTATTGGTGTCCCTTAAGGTATTCTTGACAGGTTGCACAGATAATCTGAACGCATACATTTATATATAATGGTAATTTCACCTATTCTATTTTGCTTTCTTCAAACCATCACAGTTGGAGTCCCAGCCCTTGCCTCAAAGTGAACAGGGTGATGCCTCAACTATTCCATCCAATCCTTCTAGTGGCACATTCTCAAGTGATGAATCCCAACCCTCCACAGAATCTACATCAAGTAGCCAGACTGACAAACAAGGATTGACTGTGGAAACGCCGCCTCCTTCCATACAACATGAATCAAATAAAGAGGTACCAATGTCCATTCTTAAATATGTTGCACAAATAGGTATAACCACACAAGAGCGAGTGGAATATGGAATATCATAGTGCTTCTGTGTGCCATATCAAGGCTGAAGGTGGCACGAAAACATACAGCTCGTCTGTGTCCCATATCAGGATGCAGACGGCTATATTTTTCCATATTTCATGAGCACGCATGTGATAGTGTATTTATCTTCAAGTAAACTTGTCATCACGGTGGTGGGGGTGAAAAGAGCTGTGAAAATTGTAGAAGAAAGTCTGCACATTCTGCAATTCTGTTCTGGTGATTTTGGTAGTTTTGGTGTTTTGGGGTGATTTGTGGTGGGTAAATATGTGCTACTACTTGGCCGGTTTTAAACACCCTGTTTAAAACCAGTTGGAGTCTGGAGCTGATAATTTCCCATGCTCTCAGACTCAATCAGTTTGAGTCTCAAAACTGTCAGTACTGTGGTGTCGATGTGAGATAAAACAAACTATTAACTTGCATTTTGTTATAAATACTTTCCAGAAATGCTTGGCTCGGAAGAACAAGGGAAACCCAAAGAATTGGAAACAAAGCATCCGGAAGCAGAAGAGAAATTCTGGTGAGTCGTATACGTCTAGTGATGGGAAGGAGCGCCCGGCAAGACATATTAAGCCATCTTGTCCAGATAAATGCAAGCTTAAATGCTCACTGAACATACCTGTCGATCAAAGAGAAAAGATTTTTGAGCTCTTTTATAAGACTGCCTCATATGAACGACAACGAGATTTTATTCTTCAAAATGTTAAGGCAGCACCAAGTGGGAAGAAAGCACAAGGAAAGCGGGTTAACCGTGTTTATTATTTGCCAGTTGAAGACAAAAAGATGCAGGTATGTCAACTATTCTTTCTCAACACAATCAGCATTGGCCAGAAGATGGTTACATACACCTTAAGAAAGAAGAAAGATGTTGTCTTCTGCAAGCCGGATAAAAGAGGCAAACATAAGTCAGTTCGTAAAGCCAAAGAAGTAGATTTGGATGCAGTGCGTGCCCATATTAAGAAGTTTCCAGTAATGCCTTCCCACTACTGCAGAGCTACCACGAAACGGAAGTACTTGTCTCCAAATCTAAGTGTGGCAAAAATGTATGACCTGTATGTGGAGGAATGTTTGAAACCACTTTCCCTAAAGCAGTATCGCCATGTTTTCAATACAGAATTTAACTTGGGATTTCATGTTCCAAAGAAGGATGCATGCAAGAATTGCAGCTGCTATACCAACGCATCTTCTGAACTTAAAAAGAAACTAGAAACAGAACATCAAAAACATCTAAAGAACAAGGAAACAGCAAGAAACGAAAAGGATCAAGACAAGAGCAAGGCAGCAATAGATCCGTCATTCAGATCTTTCACATTTGACCTCCAACAGGTTTTGTCAACCCCATCCTCGAATACATCTGTGTTGTTCTACAAGCGGAAACTTTCCTCATATAACTTTACGGTTTATAACCAACAGAGTGGAGAAGGTACATGCTTTATGTGGAGCGAGGACATGGGACGCAGAGGTTCCTGTGAAATGGGCACGTGTCTCATGAAGTACTTGCAGCAACAGCCAGAAACTGTGAAGCATGTCACACTTTTTTCTGATTGTTGTGGCGGGCAAAATCGCAATCAGTTTGTTGCAGCAGGATTATTGTACATGGTCAGGACATCATCAATTTCTGTGATAGAACAAAAATTCCTTGAAAGCGGCCACACACAAATGGAAGTCGACTCAATGCACAGTTGTATTGAACAAGCCAAAAGGAAAACCACTGTTTTCCACCCAGACCAATGGTCTACCGTTGCTTCATTGGCAAGAAGGAAACGACCATACAAGGTTGTGCAGATGAGGTACAACGAGTTCTATGACCTCAAAAAACTGGCTGGACATACGCTGCATAATGTAAAGAAGGATATAAATGGTGAAACAGTCCAATGGATGAAGATCAAGAACTTGAAGTTTGAGAAGGATGCACCTCACTTGATCAAATACAGGTATGGGTTTGATGAAGAATTTCATGTTCTTCGTGTGAGTGCCTCGGGAAGACGCAAAGGGCGTGAAGTGAGCCTGGAAAGCCTATACAGTGCTCGAATCTTGATCTCCGCTGCTAAAAGGGCCGATCTCATCAACCTCTGCGACACACATGTTATCCCTGAACTTTTCCACAGTTATTACCGTGGACTTCCATCCAAGACAACGGAATCTGACGATAACAGCGATGATGACAATGGGTCAATGCATATCCCTGAAGATTAATATACCGAAGTAAACGATTGTATAGATTTTGGATTTGTTTGTTTCATTGAAAAGACTGAACACATAATGACATTACTTCGAGTATCAATGAGTTAAAGGATCACTGAAAAGGAATGCAAAAGCACCTTGCTTGATTTGATCGAAAGGTGAATGATAACGTCAGTTAAAGAAACGATTCATATCATGCATCACCTGTCCTCATACTCAAGCAAACAGTACATTCATGCCCAGTCCATTCTGTATGTCTGATGCACCTCTGAAAGTCCTCATTCTTGGTCATACATCATAGATACAGTTATTATTTAAGGGCAGAGTAATTAAGACAGCGCCAACGTTTATTTGGGAAAAGCTTCAGTTTATCAAAAACTCCTTAAATATCAATGCGCCAACTATTATTATATCTGGTTATGATACAAACATTTCCTCGAAACTGTAGCCCGTAGGCCTGAAGAAGGCTGTTTGAAGAGAAGACGATGATAAAATTTCAGTTTTAGATGTAGGAGGAAAACCCCAGATGGGGAAACTCACGAAATCAGGTGGAGACAGGAAACCACATCCACATGTGAGGTTCTGGTCTGCGGTGGGATTGAAGTAGGTTTATTTGTCACCGTTCACAATTACATGTTTTTACCATCTCTCTAGCTTTTAAATCGCAGCAGGAGTAGCTTTATCTTCACCGTTTTTTGCAAAATAACAAACAAAACGAGCTTGCGATATTGACCAAAAATGTAACATCACCAGTGGTTAAATGAAGAATTTACTCATTTAACAGACGCATTAAACACTAGACTTTGTTTCTTCATGTTAAAATATACACATGGGCATAATGATGCTGGCGATACTAAAATAGTCTAAATACGTGTATTTGCTTCATGCAATGTCCCTTCATGGCCATCATAATGCCATTGTTTGAATTTTGAGAAGTAAACTGCTACTTTCACTCGCAAATATTCGATTGTACATGTTTTCGATAATATATGATATTTGAGAAATAAACTTGTTTATATTCGTATTTGATTGTATGAATGTTAAGAAACATAAGATACGTACAATTTGTTTATGGATTTTGAGAAATGAATTGTATAATACGCACAGATTTGATCGTATTAATTTATGGAGAATGAACTGTATGATACTCAATTGTATGAATTTTGGAAAGTTAATTGTATGATACTTATAATTATTATATTGTATAAGTTTGAGAAATGAACTTTTTGGTACACATGATTGTGGAACTAATTAATGTTTTTAGACACTGTTAAAATATATTTATATTGATGAAAAATTAAATGTTTTGCAGAATTCCAACATTCGTTTCCTTGTAACCACCCCCCTTGACATTTGAATCTAGCGGCTATATTATGCTACGGATAGCGATCGATGCTATAAGTATCCCACCCCCACGAATTGATTAGAGAAACATAAAAAGCGACCAGATAATGTTTATTGTGGATGAATTTATAAGCATGTAGGAACAAAAAGATTGTTGAATGTTTTAATCTAAAACAGTCTGTACTGGGTCTTACTTCAAATCAATAGACCTTTATCATGGTGCAGCCATATTGATTTTCTCCCATTCAAATCAGTGTAACCATACCGAGTCTGGAAGAAACCAAAAAGTCTGGTTCCTTTTTGTACAATAAATATTAGCATTTATTACAGTTAATGGATACAGGGAACATGACCAAGATGGTGGTAGCATGATAAAGGTCTATTACGTTGCTGAAATGCGCCCTTAAGACCTTAATTTTCCTAGCGGAGATGAGAAATAGTTACTGGTAAAAGGACGTAACGCCCTTACGCCCTTCTTCCGGGAACAATTTTCACACTATAGTGTGAAAATTGTTCCCGGAAGAAGGGCGTAAGGGCGTTACGTCCTTATGTTATGCCGTGCTCGGACGTTTTTGTTCCCGGAAGAAGGGCGTAAGCATAATTCTGCTTATAACTAAACAATAAAATAACATAATGCCATCAAATTAACACAACATAATGAATTTAAGCATATATCCACACAGTCCAAATCTCAACTTCATACGGCTTAAAATGAGAGTTTTACGGCATTCAAACCTAAACTTGATTTCTTCGAATAAAGAAAAACAGCCCAGATCTGCCCTTACGTCCTTTTAACGGGCACACGACGAGTAATTGGAATGACGCAACGTGTACCAAGCCGAGCTACGTGGTCTGTCAGCGCCCTCCAGTCGAACCAACCACCCCGCCAATCAGCTTGTACTCGCTGCAGGCAGAACTTACTGGCCGCTTCGTATCCCACTGCCTGACCGGTCATGTCATCAAAGAGTTACCGATCAAGGGCGTTGTCGCGTGTGGGTCAGCGTGCCGGGATGAGCCTCGATGCCGCTCCTTCAATGTACGACTTGGTAGCAGCGAGGAGCAGATCTGCCAGCTCAATGACGTCACTCGCGAGGAAGCTGATAAAGAGGGTATTGAGATGGATAATTCGTGCTATTATTTCGACAAGTAACAAAATACACAACCGCAAACCGAATGAGAAACAAACGACTGCGTGAATCGAGACTGGATTGTTATTTCGATTAATCTTTCCATTGATATGGTTATTGATCAGTTATGGTTATTTCGAGTTTCTGTAAGTAACAGGTTTTGAGTATTTGCGTTAAAGCACGAAGCGTCACTCGAAGTAACTTCCCCCTCTATTTGCCTGCAACAATAAATCAATGGAAACTTCTCTATGACGTCACATCGTTCTTGAATGAATGGTGGAACTTTCGAATTTCGGAGGGTTTTACTCTTTCATAAACCACAATGATTGACAAGGTTGTAGACAACAAACAAAATAATTTTTAACTTCAGATTTTGGTATTCACCCTACATTAATCAAAGTTGACGCAGAGGGCGTTTTTCCAAGGATTTTTTCATCACGTCCTAACATGACCTTGTCTCCCTTAAATTTGTACCACAAGGTCAAGAATAAGTTTAAATGTTCTAGATGTAGAAGTCTTTTTCCAAGGATTTTTTCATCACGTCCCAACATGACCTTGAAATCATCCATCGAGGTTGAAACTGGACTGAGCGGTCCATCTCCCTAGAACACCGCTTGACAGGGACTGGTGAGCGCAACTCATCAAGTCATCACGAAAGTTAATAAGCAAGGAATGAATGATAAAGGACATACCTTCCTTTTCATATCATTTCAGTTGATTTTATTGGTTTCTTATTCATTTCTGCTATATTTTGTAGCTCGGAGGCATGAAGTAAAATTCTAAAATTAGCACTCAATTTATTTTATGCCAAATATTATCAGAAACTTCATTTTATCGTAGATTGTTTGTCATTGTTGTTTGAAGACGTTTCTACACCTGTGGTTTTAGGCTTGCTCTTTTCTAAATCTTGTTACGTAGTTTTTAACTGTAAGTGACCAGCTAATTTTTGTCTCCCTTAAATTTGTACCACAAGGTCAATAATAAGTGTAAATGTACTAGTTGCAGCAGTCTTTATAGCTTTTTGAAAACTTCGCAAATCATAGTTACCTAGCACGACTGCCACAATATCTAAAAGCCCGCATTATGCAAAACTTAAACACTGTTTCGTTGGTTTCACTAAAACGCTTTTATTATTAAATTATGTGGAGTAGGAATGAACTCGCTGATTTAGCAATGGTGTTCTTGCTCTTAAAGGGGCAGTGTCGTCATGATTATAGCAGGCCTGTGGCTGTGCATGGAAAGATGAGCTCTCATCCCGATACTGCACACAAGCGTGCGCTTGCGGTCAAATCGCAAAGGGTGTAGTCTTTATCAAACTGTGATGTGACCGCCGGTGCGCACGCGTGCGTAGTCACTGGGTTAGTCAACTGTTATAATCATGACAAAAATATCCCTTTGAAGGGGGAGTGTCCTCATGATTGTAGCAGTAAATGGAATAACCCAGTTACTAAGCTTGCGCGTGCGCCCGCGGTCACATCACGGTGAAATCGTTTACGTCAGAGACGTGTTTGTACAAACTCGCGCTTGGTCTCGGATTTGGTCGTATCGATCATTCCAGATCCTTGCCAGGCATCCACGGCTTGTAAGACACTAATCAAACTTTTACCCACAACCGACTGTAAGTGTCAAATTAAATTTGTTCGTAGTTTGTGGTATTAGTTATTTTCTTGATTGTCCTGGCTATCGATTGACAGATTAGAATCAGACATATTGAATGGTAAACAAACAAACAAAGATCACCATAGCCACATGATGAAGAGACTTAATAAGAAAAGATGCTTATCATTTATAATAGCCAAGGCCAACTGTTAATACCTGATGGTGCCCACGCAGGCAATGCGGTGTTCGTAAGTTCGAGTTTTCTAGCGAGTCCGGCATATTCATATAAACAGGGTAGATCTATCTTCACCAGTGAGTCTTGTACATCTTTCTTGCATTTGATTTTGATATGAAGTATGAAAACCTTAGTTGTATAATATCGGGTTTTGTATACCGAGTCCGGCTTTATCATCACATGGTAGATTTATCTCCCTTAAATTTGCACCACAAGGTCAAGAAAAAGTTGATAATGTACTCGTTGTGGCAGTCTTTATATAGCTTTTTGAAATGTTCGCAAATGACCGGTATGATGTCACAACTCGTTACGAAATCCTGATATTTGTATGTATTTTGTTTGCGAATTGCCTGAATAAAGTATTATTATTATTCCTATTATTATTATTATGACTGGCATGGTGATCAGCATAACAAGTTATCTAGAGCTACATGTAGTGCACGTGAACGTGTACAATGGTACAATAACGCTTCACTGCGGCGTAATGAGCTGTTGAATACTGCCCTCTGTTGGCTGAAACGGTTGTGCATATTCGATGGCACATTTTTGTCAATTGTCCGAAGTACATTTTGACAAAATGACCTGTACTGACCCCTACGTTACCTTTGACCTCAATCTGGTTACACCCCGATACGAGCCGTGGGTCAGGCAAATGTTGTTACCAAGTTTGGTAATCATAGCACGTAATTTGCAGAAGTGATCTTTGAAAAAATTGGAGTAAATGAGCTCTAATGACCCCTACGTGACCTTTGCCCCAATTTGGGAACACCCCATTATGAACTTTGGGTCAGTGGATCTTGTGTTCAAGTTTGGTTGAAATCGGCCGAAGCGTTTGGCATAAGAAGCATGACTACTCAGGTAAACAAAAAAACGACCTGAATTTCAGCACTTTTGGGTGGGTCGGTGGAGGGCAGCTCAACATTATTTTTGCCTTATATGCGTTACGTATGGTGGCCGTGGAAGGACACACAAGATCTAAATATTGACGTCAATTTTCAGGGACAATTTCACGGCAAATGTTGACATCAAAATAATTTCACGGTCTGCTACTTTCTTCTTAGAAATATTCATTGTGGAAAAGTTTGGAAAGTTTCCATAATATTTGACATCAATATTAAGGTCTGGTGTGTCACTCAAGGGCTCAATTTCCCAAAGAGCTAAGATTAATATTAAGCGCAAATCAATCTTAACTGCTAAGCAAAGTGTGATGTCACACTACAGATCGCTGCTGTAATACTGACAACTAATCTGAAGATGAATCTGATTGCTTTGTGAAATCGACTCTGCGCTCCCTATAGAAGTTATACGTAAATACCGAATGCGACATGCTTTCGCAAAGCTCTCAGAAGTTGTTTCAGTCCGATCCGTGAACTGACGTCAGAGACTGGTTCCTGGTTAGAGTCGTCAAAACACGCCACCGGTAGACCCTTTTCTGATCAATCTCGGCCTTCAAAGTCTCCATTGAATAACCGCAGCTCTGTTCGTGCGGTCGGTTTGACTCTTGTGTAATTTTTTTAAATCTGTTATTAAGCACCATGGCGATCGATTGAGAAGAATGAGATCCCCATAGCAACAAGATGAAGTCGAATAGTGAGAAAATAAATATTATGAAATTAGGCAGACTGTACCTGTACTGGTGTTCATTAAAATCAAGGTGTCTTGCCAGGTGGGCACTGTCGTCACAATGTCAATTTTTTCGCCACCAGGCCGAGTCTCGTGTCTCGTTCTTTTGCATTCATTTTGATGTAAAATAATGGCAGCAATTTGACATCACTATTAAGGTCTGGTTTGTCACTCCAGGGCCCCTGGAAATTATGCGTAAATACCCACTGCGACATGCCTTTGCAAAGCTCTCAGAAATTGTTTCAGTCCGTGAACTGACGTCAGAGATTGGTTTCTTGTTAGAGTCATCAACACACGCCCCTGGTAAGCCTTTGATCATTCTCGGCCTTCAAAGTCTTCATTTAATAATATGCAGCTCAGTTCGTGGGGTCGTTTTTACTTGTTTGTTATTTTTTTAATTGTTATTAAGCACAATGGCCATCGATTAAAAGGAATAGAACGACAACACCATAGCAACAAGAGGAAATCGTTTCGTCGGAAAATTAATATAATTACTTTGGCCGTTTGTACCGATGAGAACCCACGAAGTTAACGTGTTGTTTATTAAAGTTCAGGGATTCTTGCCAGGTCGGCACTGTCATCACAACGTCAATTTTTCGCCACCAGGCCGAGTCTCGTGTCTCGTTCTTGCATTCATTTTGATTTAAACTACAGAGACCTGCTATAAGTGTTTTCTAGCGAGTCCGGCATTGTCATCACAAGGTAGATTTATCTCCACCGGAGAGTCTTGTACATCTTTCTTGCATTGATGTTGATGTGAAATATGAAGACCTTAGTTCTACTATTCGCAGTAGCCTTTTATTTCATGGTATCGACCTGCATTGAAGGTTTGATCTGCCCCTCTGAGTGGGAATTATTTGGTGAGTCGTGCTACAAGTCCGTGATGGAGAAAATGACTTTTGATAGAGCAGTCAGCACCTGTACCGCTATGAGCAGCCGTGTGGCAGTCCCTACCTCACTCGCAGAGCATCAGCTTATCTGGGAGATGGTCAGTAAAGTCGCAAGTGGCAATGTCTGGGTTGGTTGTACTGATAGAGAGGAAGAAGGCAAGTGGGTGCAGCCTGGTGAGGGAGGCGAAGAGTGTAGCTTCTTCAACTGGTATCCAGGAGAGCCAAGTAGCAGGTATGACCATTGTGTGTTGATGAATCCTTCTTACAATGGTCGTTGGAATGACGGATCGTGTACCTGGCCGACCTACGTAGTCTGTCAGCGCCCTCCCGTCAAACCAACCGCCCCGCCACTCAGTTTGTGCTGCCTGCAGGCAGACACCAACGGCCGCTTCGTATCCCACTGCCTGACCGGTCATGTCATCAAGGAGTTACCGATCAAGGGCGTTGTCGCGTGTGGGTCAGCGTGCCGGGATGAGCCTCGATGCCGCTCCTTTAATGTACGACTTGGTAGCAGCAAGGAGCAGATCTGCCATCTCAATGACGTCACTGGCGAGGAAGCCGAGAAAGAGGATATTGAGATGGATAATTCGTGCTATTATTTCGACAAGTAACAAAATACGAAATAGCGGACCGAATGAGAAACAAACGACTGCGTGAATCGAGCCTGGATTGTTATGTCGATTAATCATTCCATTGATATGGTTATTTCGAGTTTCGGTAAGTAACAATTAATTTTGGAGTATTTGCGTTAAAGCACGAAACGTCACTTGAAGTAACTCCGCCCTCTATTTACCTGTAACAATAAATCAATGGAAGCTTCGTTTTATGACGTCACATCGTCCTTGAATGAATGGTGGAACTTTCGAAATTTGGAGGGTTTAACTTTCATAAACCACAATGATTGACAAGGTTGTAAACGAAACAAAAAATGATATAATTCTTAATTTTAGAGTTTGGTATTCACCATACATTGAACAAAATTGACGGAGAGGGCGTTTTACCGTTCCCTGTCTTTTATTTCATCACATCCCAACGTGACCTTGAAGTTATCCATGGAGTATGAAACTGGTCTGAGCGGTCCATCTCCCTCGAACACTGCTGGACAGGGACACACCTCGTGGGAACAACTCATCCGGTCATTACGAAAGTAAATGACCAATGAATGAATGATAAAGGACATACCTTCAATTTCACGTAATTCAGGTTTCTTATTCACTTCTGTTATGAGAGCTCGGAGGCACGAAGTAAAGTACTAAAATTAGCACTCAATTTATTTTATGCCAAATGTCATCAGAAACTTATCGTAGATTATTTGTCACTGTTGTGTGAAGACGTTTCTACACCTGTGGTTTTAGGCTTGATCTTTTCTAAAATCTTGTTACGTAGTTTTTAACTGTAAGTGACCAGCAGTATTTTTGTCTCCCTTTAATTTGTACAAGGTCAAGATTAAGTTTCAATGTGATGCCAAAATGATTTCGTGTTTTGCGAATAGTGGCGTTTAGTAGCGATGGGCTGGCTGGAGTAGGGGGTTTCGAACCCTCACCTAGCATTTAGTGAAGGCGTTCGCGGCTGCCCGGAGTGTACAACACGAACACCACCACCACTGGCTAACACGAAAAAAAGGACTAGCATTATAGCGGCGGATCTTTTAGTTTCTGAATGAAAAGAGCCGCTCCCTTTTTTTTCATGTTGAAGTCTTTTTTTTATGTTAGCAAGTGGTGGCGCTGTTCGTGATTTTCACTATCAGCACCAGTAAATAGGCTCCTATAGTAACCAATGCTAAATGCGTAATTTTCAAAAATACTCAAAAAATACTTAAAAGTCTCTCAGCCTCTAGAAAACAAATCAGATATATTATTTTCTGACAACTGAACTTCATTTTTCTTTGGAATTTTTAGTAGGTTAGCCGTTGAGAATTTTTGCTAGGCTGACCCAAAATAAAAACACCCCTGAACGAGTAAACTGGCCAGAGTTCATCTTGGAAAAATGACCCTACACTGTTTAGCAAAATAGGGCCATTTTTAGGATGCTCCAGGATGAAAGTCAACAACCCCAGCGGCACAATGTTGGACCATTTTTCAACAATCCATAAAAGCAAGGACCTTCAAATCTTTGATTTACAGAAACGATTGTGGGTTTACATTTTATCAATGAGGCTCGGTGCATGGATTTCTCTCTATTTAGTGTAGTGCACCCACCAGGGCAGCCGCAAGCGTCTTGACTAAAGGCTAACCTTCACCCCACTCCATGACTTAAAAAAGAGAACAAAGGGTGTGAGGGGACGATGTCGAGTGAAGAAAGAAAGAGGTTGGTGTCAGAGTTGGTAATACCAAACCGACATCTCCAACTATAGCTGCATTTTAGGAGTTAA
This sequence comes from Marthasterias glacialis, assembly GCA_911728455.2. Classification (NCBI taxonomy): domain Eukaryota; kingdom Metazoa; phylum Echinodermata; class Asteroidea; order Forcipulatida; family Asteriidae; genus Marthasterias; species Marthasterias glacialis. The sequence goes on from OU452225.1 coordinate 19,461,783, forward strand.
CTACCTTCCCTCATGAACAAATTCTCACTACTCCTCTGTGCGAATTCATGTCTAACCTTTTTGTAAATGCCTTTTAAAATCCTTAGGAATATAGAGTCACCAATCACCTTCATTTTGTGTTCCATTTTTTAATGAGAGCTACTTATACAAAAACTACTTAAACTAAAACATCAACAACATCATTACTGTATTAAGCACGGCGTACACGGCTGCTTCATGACTGTAATGTTTTTAAAAAAAAAAGTGCTTGTGTTGTTTTTTTTTGTTATAGCACTGTCAATATTATTAACAAATAGATCAATGGAAAAAAATAAATCTTACATTTTAAGAAGATGGCGACTTTCACTTTGGGTGTGTGAACCTCATCTTTAGTGTAAAAATACTGACTTGAAAACTAACATTTCTCATTATATTTTCACCGTGTGTTGATAGTCATCTTCCCTGTCAGGTATTGCCCTCTCACTTGTGTGCATATTAAGATGACAAAGGCTCAGTTTAATAGATCTGCTTAAAAAAGAAAATTGTGCTTGACAATTTTCTGCTGTGCAAAACTTTAAGCAGGAAACCAGTCAAAGACGGTACAAGTCAAATGATATTTCGGGCTGGTAACCCTATGGTATGCAATATTTTTTTGTGCTCGGCTATACTCTCTAAATGTAAAACAGTCAAAAAACACTCTTTTTGTCCGCCATATATGGCTCCTTGCAAGAGTGGTATTGCGGACAACTCTTTTTAGATTGAAAAACATGTATTTTCACTAGATTCAGAGTGAAATTCACTCTACTTTCACTCAGAAAGAGCTGGTGAAGAGTTAGTTTCACTCTCAAAAGAGCCAAATTGACACCACTCTGGCAAGCGAGTGAAACGTTCACTCTTTTACATTAAGAGAGTGCGTATGTTATTTCTGTGCATTAACGAGCAAGTTCGATGGTTAACTAAAGGTCGACCATCTTGACCCGAATCCAGGCTTGTCGACCACTGGTTGACTGCAGTGGTCGACCATTTGGAACCAGCATCAGGACCTTTGTTTCTTCCCTGGTCCCGGTAGCCTTGTTTGAAGTCAATGTATGTTACGCGCAGAAGGGAACCAGTTTGGTACTGTTGCAAAATGACGGACAGTCGTGGAAGTTCACTCGACTACCAAACGAGTCGTTTGAGAGTGTATGTCACTGCGCATGTGCGTTGCTAGTCAGTGGTCAACCTTGAGTCGACCAATGTGCTCTCGAACTTGCTCTAGCAGCTCTATGAAATTGGGCTATGGTCCAAAGCACCAGATCCTGGTCGTCCAACCGCAGCAGGAGGCCTCAAAAAATTAAAAAGTGATGACCGGCTCATCAACTCTATAAAAATACACCAGTCAGCGTGTTGTTCGAAATCCCTATCACAACATAAACAATGCTTTTGTATGTTCCTTCAGTAAAACGGGATCGCTTTAATCAATTGAAATATTCACAGGTTGGTTGGATGATGTTTTTTTTTTTTTAATTTAGGGGATGGAAATGAATTTACTCCTCTGAGAACCAATGACTTTAACAAGTGAATCGCTTATATCAGAGATGTGTTTGTACGCACTTGAACGTTGGTCTCAGTTTTGGTCTTATCGATCTTTCCCTCAGTCAAGGACTTGACGTCTCTGCAAGACGTGACTAATTACCAACGATGAACTGTATATACAAGAGTGTAAAATTAAATTTGTTCATATTTTGAATGCATTATATCTTTTAGTTTTCCCGGCTATCGATTGACAGTATAGAAACGCTAGAAGGGAACAATGTGTGATCTCCAACGTGTTGAAGAAGGTTGATATAAAAAAATATATATATAGATGCTCATTTTTGTTTTGAGCTGATGGTACCCACGCATTCAACACGGTGTTCGAGTTTTCTAGTGAGTCCGGCATTGTCATCACAGTGTAGATTTACCTCCGCCGGGGAGTCTTGTACATTTTTCTTGCATTGATTTGGATGTGAAATATGAAGACCTTAGTTCTACTATTCGCAGTAGCCTTTTATTTCATGGTATCGACCTGCAATGAAGGTTTGATCTGCCCCTCTGAGTGGGAATTATTTGGTGAGTCGTGCTACAAGTCCGTGATGGAGAAAATGACTTTTGATAGAGCAGTCATCACCTGTACCGCTATGAGCAGCCGTATGGCAGTCCCAACCTCAATCGCAGAGCATCAGTTTATCTGGGAGATGGTCAATAAAGTCGCAAGTGGCGAAGTTTGGATTGGTTGTACTGATAGGGAGGAAGAAGGCAAGTGGGTGAAGCCTAGTGAGGGAGGCGAAGAGTGTAGTTTCTTCAACTGGTATCCAGGAGAGCCCAATAGTATATATGAAGATTGTGCGTTGATGAATCCTGCTTTCAACGGTCATTGGAATGATGGTCAGTGCACCTGGCCGAGCTACGTGGTCTGTCAGCGCCCCCCTGTCCAACCAACCACTCCGCCAATCAGCTTGTACTCGCTGCAGGCAGAACTCACTGGTCGCTTCGTATCCCACTGCCTGACCGGTCATGTCATCAAGGAGTTACCGATCAAGGGCGTTGTCGCGTGTGGGTCAGCGTGCCGGGATGAGCCTCGATGCCTCTCCTTCAATGTACGACTTGGTAGCAGCGAGGAGCAGATCTGCCAGCTCAATGCCGTCACTCGCGAGGAAGCTGATAAACAGGATATTGAGATGAATAATTCTTGCTATTATTTCAACAAGTGACAAAATACACAATAGCAAACCGAATGAGAAACAAACGACTGCGTGAATCGAGACTGGATTGTTATGTCGATTAATCTTTCCATTGATATGGTTTTTGATCAGTTATGGTTATTTCGAGTTTCGGTAACTTACAGTTTTGGAGTATTTACGTTAACGCACGAAGCGTCACATACAGTAACTCCTCCCTCTATATACCTGTAACAATAAATCAATGGAAGCTTCGTTTTATGACGTCACATTGTCCTTGAATGAATGGTGGAACTTTCGAATTTCGGAGGGTTTACCTTTCATAAACCACAATGATTGACAAGGTTGTTGACAAAACAAAGAAGCTATAAGTTTTAATGTCAGAGTTTGGTATTCACCCTATTACAAAAAATTGACTGCGAGGGCGTTTTACCGTTTCGCTGTCTTTTATTTCATCACGTCCCAACATGACCTTGAAATCAACCATGGAGTTTGAAACTGGTCTATGCGGTCCATCTCCCTCGAACACTGCTTAACAGGGACACACCTCGGGCACAACTCATCAAGTCATCACGAAATGACCAATGAATGAATGAAAAAGGACATACCTTCATTTTAATATCATTTCAGTTGATTTTATTGGTTTCTTATTCATTTCTGCTACATTTTGTAGTTCGGAGGCACGAAGTGAAATACTAAAATTAGCACTAAATTTATTTGATGCCAAATATTATCTGAAACTTAATTTTATCGTAGACTATTTTTCATTGTTGTGTGAAGACGGTACTACACCTGTACGGTCAATAATAAGTTTAAATGTGCTAGATGTAGAAGTCTTGATATAGCTTTTTGAAAACTTCGCAAATCACCTTTATAGTTGTTTCGATTGCCGCTATATCTAAAAGCCTGCATTATAATTATCCCTTACATGCTAAACTTAATTAAACACTGTTTCGTTGGTTTCACTAAAACGCTTTTATTATTAAATAATGTGGAGTAGGAATGAACTTGCTGATATAGCAATGGTGTTCTTGCTCTTAAAGGGGCAGTGTCGTCATGATTATTTGTCCAAACTCCCACTTGGTCTTGGTTTTGGTCTCATTGATCTCTCCTTGGCCTTGCAAGGCATCGACGTCTCTGCAAGACACACTAAGACTATGTAGAGACACGGGAAGGGAGGCCGGTCCTCTAATTACAAAAGGACGAGCATTCACCACATACATAACAAAATGCACAACGACTTCTTAGACTTCTCAAAAATTACAACAGCACAGTACAGCCACAGTAGGTTAAAATACAACTAGTATTAGTAAGTACAAGTACAATGCAAAGGTCAAGGGTCAAAACGCGTCTTGCTTCACGCTACCGTAATATACAAATTTTCAAGAATCGATTCTATCACAAAGTCTCCAAAAATACAACATTTCTCTGATGAAATGATTAGTAACAAGACAACTCACAGCGAGTTTCCTTAAAGTTAACCCTTCCGTATAAATAACACTAGGAACATGGCCAGAGCCATTCTCCCTACAAAATATAGAGAATTACCAACAGAAATGAAATGTGCTCTTTCTCTGCTGAAAGCTATCAGAAAAGAAAGATAGTCTAAAGGTCGCGGACACAAACTTTAACTTGTTATTGTTAATATACAAATCACAAAATTAGATCACACACTTGAACACTGAGGGCGCACTTGGGTTCCCTACATCTTTTACCCACAAGTCAACTTGCACATTATTTCGTAATTTGTTGCATGACATCTTTTATTGCGTGTCCTGGCTATCGATTGACAGATTAGTTTAAGAATCAGACATGCTAGAATGGTAGAAAACTAAGATCACCATAGCAACATGACGAAGAGATGTGATTAGAAAAGATGCTTGTTACTAATATCATAATAGCCAAGTCCAACTGTTACCTGGTGGTGCCCACGCAGGCAATGCAGCATTTTTTATGCAAGTTCGAGTTTTATGTAGGGCGAGTCCGGCATTGCATTGTCATCACAGTGTAGATTTATCTCCACCGGAGAGTCTTGTACATTTCTCTTGCATTGATTTGGATGTGAAATATGAAGACCTTAGTTCTACTATTCGCAGTAGCCTTTTATTTCATGGTATCGACCTGCATTGAAGGTTTGATCTGCCCCTCTGAGTGGGAATTATTTGGTGAGTCGTGCTACAAGTCCGTGATGGAGAAAATGACTTTTGATAGAGCAGTCATCACCTGTACCGCTATGAGCAGCCGTATGGCAGTCCCTACCTCACTCGCAGAGCATCAGTTTATCTGGGAGATGGGCAGTAAAGTCGCAAGTGGCAATGTCTGGGTTGGTTGTACTGATAGGGAGGAAGAGGGCAAGTGGGTGCAGCCTGGTGAGGGAGGCGAAGAGTGTAGCTTCTTCAACTGGTATCCAGGAGAGCCCAATGACCTAAATGGTGAAGATTGTGCGTTGATGAGGCCTCAATTTAATGGTCGTTGGAATGACGCACCGTGTACCTGGCCGAGCTACGTGGTCTGTCAGCGCCCTCCCGTAGAACCAACCACCCCGCCAATCAGCTTGTACTCTCTGCAGGCAGAACTCACTGGCCGCTTCGTATCTCACTGCCTGACCGGTCATGTCATCAAGGAGTTACCGATCAAGGGCGTTGTCGCTTCTGGGTCAGCGTGCCGGGATGAGCCTCGATGCCGCTCCTTCAATGTACGACTTGGTAGCAGCGAGGAGCAGATCTGCCAGCTCAATGACGTCAGTCGCGAGGAAGCCGATAAAGAGGATATTGAGATGGATAATTCGTGCTATTATTTCAACAAGTAACAAAATACACAATCGCAAACCGAATGAGAAACAAACGACTGCGTGAATCGAGACTGGATTGTTATATCGATTAATCTTTCCATTGATATGGTTATTGATCAGTTATGGTTATTTCGAGTTTCGGTAACTTACAGTTTTGGAGTATTTACGTTAAAGCACGAAACGTCACTTGAAGTAACTCCGCCCTCTATTTATCTGGAACAATAAATCAATGGAAGCTTCGTTTATGACGTACTAATGTCCTTGAATGAATGGTGGAACTTTCGAAATTTGGAGGGTTTACCTTTCATAAACCACAATGACTGACAAGGTTGTAAACAAAACAAAAAATGATATAATTCTTAATTTCAGAGTTTGGTATTCACCCTATATCACACAAAATTGACAGAGAGGGCGTTTTACCGTTCCCTGCCACTTTTTAAATCACATCCCAACGTGACCTTGAAGTTATCCATGGAGTTTGAAACTGGTCTGAGCGGTCCATCTCCCTCGAACACTGCTGGACAGGGCCACACCTCGTGGGCACAACTCCTTATGTCATCACGAAAGTAACTGAGCAATAAATGAATGATAAAGGACATCCCTTCAATTTCCATGTAATTCTGTTTTCTTATTCACTTCTGTTCTGAGAGCTCGGAGGCACGAAGTAAAATACTAAAATTAGCACTCAATTTATTTTATGCCAAATGTTATCAGACACTTCATTTTATCGTAGATTATTTTCATTGTGTGAAAACGTTACTACACCTGTGGTTTTAGGCTTGATCTTTTCGAACTTTCGTTAGGTAGCTTTTAACTCTGGAAGTGACCAGCTTATTTTGTATCCCATAAATTTGTACCAAAAGGTCAAGAATAAGTTTAAATGTGCTAGATGTAGAATTCTTGATAAAACTTTTTGAAAACTTTGCAAATTACCGGTATAGTTGTTGCGATTGCCGCTATATCTAAGAGCCTGCATTATAACTATCCCTTACATGCTAAACTGAAACACTTTTTCGTTGGTTTCACTTAAATGCTTTATTAAATTATGTGGAGTAGGAATGAACTCGCTGATTAAGCAATGGTGTTCATGCTCTTAAAGGGGCAGTGTCGTCATGATTATAGCAGGCCTGTGGCTGTGCATGGAAAGATGAACTCACACCCAGATACTCACAAGCGTGTGCTTGCGGTCAAATCACAAAGGGTGCCGTCTATGTCAAACTGGGTTGTGATCGCCGGCGCGCAGGCGCACTGAGTCACTGGGTTAGTCAACTTACTGTTATAATCATGACAAAATATCCCTTCAAAGGGGGAGTGTCCTCATGATTATAGCAGTAAATGGATGAATCCAGTTACTTAGCATGCGCGTTCGCCAGCGGTCACATCACAGTGAATCGTTTATATCAGAGACATGTTTGTACAAACTCCCACTTGGTCTCGGGTTTGGTCTCCCCGATCTCTCCTTGGCCTTGCAAGGCATCGACGTCTCTGCAAGACACACTAATACTACGTAGAGACACGGGAAGGGAGGCCGGTCCTCTAATTAAAAAGGACGAGCATTCACCACATACATAACAAAATGCACAACGACTTCTTAGACTTCTCAAAAATTACAACAGCTCAGTACAGCCACTGTAGGTTAAAATACAACTAGTATTAGTAAGTACAAGTACAATGCGAAGGTCAAGGGTCAAAACGCGTCCTGCTTCACGCTACCGTAATATACAAATTTTCAAGAATCGATTCTATCACAAAGTCTCCAAAAATACAACATTTCTCTGATGAAATGATTAGTAACAAGACAACTCACAGGGAGTTTTCTTAAAGTTAACCCTTCCATATAAATAACACTAGGAGCATGGCCAGAGCCATTCTCCATACAAAATATAGAGAATTACCAACAGAAATGAAATGTGCTCTTTCTCTGCTGAAAGCTGACAGAAAAGAGAGATAGTCTAAAGGTCGCGGACACACAAACTTTATTTTGTTATTGTTAATATACAAATCACAAAGTTAGATCACACACTTGAACACTGAGGGCGCACTTGGGTTTCCTACAACTATTACCCACAAGTCAACTGTATGGGGTGCGTTCGATTAGCTTACACGTGCATACCGGGTAGTTACACTCGTGGTAGCCACAAGTGGTAGCTAATCGAACGCTGCCGTGTTTTCGCTTGGCATTCTGGGAAAGGTAAGGTCAAAGGTTGTTGCCTGGAGCGGGAAATTACGCAGCAGAGAATCTGTACCAAAAGTAGACGAGTACATGGAGTACACCGTCCAGCGGTATGAACCAGATGATTTTAAGAATCATTTCCGCCTTGAATTTGTTTGTACTCGCGTCGAATTCAATTGATTATTCCCCGCCATATTGGTATGGTGCGAAGTACGTCATTACACCTGGGCATCCACCAGAGACCCGCTCGCGAGCTCGGGCTGTGGTGGCATACACCAGGGGCAGACACGAGTGTCACGTGATGGCTAATCGAACGCTCTTGTGTAAGTTTTACTTACACGTGTAAGCTAATCGAACGCACCCATAGAGATGTTTCACGTGACGTCACCGAGACCTTTTTCTAATGCTGCGTGACAAACAGGCCCTGGAAATCATTCAGCAAACGACGCGCAAGCCATTGAGTTTGTACATGGCTGTACCCAACATGGCTGCGAAACGAACTTTTCCCGGGGTCATGAAACTTCTCTATATTATTTCGTAATTTGTTGCATGACATCTTTTATTGCGTGTCCTGGCTATCGATTGACAGATTAGACTAAGAATCAGACATGCTAGAATGGTGGAAAGCTAAGATCACCATAGCAACATGACAAAGCGACATGATTAGAAAAGATGTTTGTTACTAATAATAGCCAAGTCCAACTGTTACCTGGTGGTGCCCACTCAGGCAATGCAGTGTTTATGCAAGTTCAAGTCTTCAATAGCGAGTCCGGCATTGTCATCACAGTGTAGATTTATCTCCACCGGAGAGTTTTATACATCTTTCTTGCATTGATGTTGATGTGAAATATGAAGACCTTAGTTCTACTATTCGCAGTAGCCTTTTATTTCATAGTATCGACCTGCAATGAAGGTTTGATCTGCCCCTCTGAGTGGGAATTATTTGGTGAGTCGTGCTACAAGTCCGTGATGGAGAAAATGACTTTTGATAGAGCAGTCATCACCTGTACCGCTATGAGCAGCCGTATGGCAGTCCCAACCTCACTCACAGAGCATCAGTTTATCTGGGAGATGGTCAGTAAAGTCGCAAGTGGCAATGTCTGGGTTGGTTGTACTGATAGGGAGGAAGAGGGCAAGTGGGTGCAGCCTGGTGAGGGAGGCGAAGAGTGTAGCTTCTTCAACTGGTATCCAGGAGAGCCCAATGACCTAAATGGTGAAGATTGTGCGTTGATGAGGCATCATTTTAATGGTCGTTGGAATGACGCACCGTGTACCTGGCCGAGCTACGTGGTCTGTCAGCGCCCTCCCGTAGAATCAACCACCCCGCCAATCAGCTTGTACTCGCTGCAGGCAGAACTCACTGGCCGCTTCGTATCCCCCTGCCTGACCGGTCATGTCATCAAGGAGTTACCGATCAAGGGCGTTGTCGCGTGTGGGTCAGCGTGCCGGGTTGAGCCTCGATGCCGCTCCTTCAATGTACGACTTGGTAGCAGCGAGGAGCAGATCTGCCAGCTCAATGACGTCACTCGCGAGGAAGCTGATAAAGAGGGTATTGAGATGGATAATTCGTGCTATTATTTCAACAAGTAATAAAATATAAAATAGCGGACCGAATGAGAAACACTCGACTGCATGAATCGAGCCTGGATTGTTGTATCGATTAATCTTTCCATTGATATGGTCATTGTCTAGTTATTGTTATTTCGAGTTTCGGTAAAGTAACAGGTTTGGAGTATTTGCGTTAAAGCACGAAGCGTCACTCGAAGTAACTTCCCCCTCTATTTGCCTGCAACAATAAATCAATGGAAACTTCTCTATGACGATACATCGTCCTTGAATGAATGGCGGAACTTTCGAATTTCGGAGGGTTTTACTCTTTCATAAACCACAATGATTGACAAGGTTGTAGACAACAAACAAAAGAATTTTTAACTTCAGATTTTGGTATTCACCCTACATTACAGAAAGTTGACGCAGAGGGCGTTTTTTCCAAGGATTTTTTCATCACGTCCCAACATGACCTTGTCTCCCTTAAATTTGTACCACAAGGTCAAGAATAAGTTTAAATGTGCTAGATGATAGAAGTCTTTCCAAGTCTTTTTTCATCACGTCCCAACATGACCTTGAAATCATCCATCGAGGTTGAAACTGGACTGAGCGGTCCATCTCCCTCGAACACTGCTTGACAGGGACTGGTGAGCGCAACTCATCAGGTCATCACGAAAGTAAATGAGCAATGAATGAATGATAAAGGACATACCTTCCTTTTCATATCATTTCAGTTGAATTTATTGGTTTCTTATTCATTTCTGCTATATTTTGTAGCTCGGAGGCATGAAGTAAAATTCTAAAATTAGCACTCAATATATTTTATGCCAAATATTATCAGGAACTTCATTTTATCGTAGATTATTTGTCATTGTTGTTTGAAGACGTTTCTACACCTGTGGTTTTAGGCTTGCTCTTTTCTAAATCTTGTTACGTAGTTTTTAACTGTAAGTAACCAGCTAATTTTTGTCTCCCTTAAATTTGTACCACAAGGTCAATAATAAGTGTAAATGTACTAGTTGCAGCAGTCTTTATAGCTTTTTGAAAACTTCGCAAATCATAGTTACCTAGCACGATTGCCACAAGATCTAAAAGCCCGCATTATGCAAAACTTAAACACTGTTTCGTTGGTTTCACTAAAACGCTTTTATTAAATAATGTGGAGTAGGAATGAACTCGCTGATTTAGCAACGGTGTTCTTGCTCTTAAAGGGGCAGTGTCGCCATGATTATAGCAGGCCTGTTGCTGTGCATGGAAAGATGGACTCTCATCCAGATACTGCACACAAGCGTGCGCTTGCGAACAAATCGCAAAGGGTGTAGTCTTTATCAAACTGTGATGTGACCGCCGGTGCGCACGCGTGCGTAGTCACTGGGTTAGTCAACTGTTATAATCATGACAAAAATATCCCTTTGAAGGGGGAGTGTCCTCATGATTGTAGCAGTAAATGGAATAACCCAGTTACTAAGCTTGCGCGTGCGCCCGCGGTCACATCACGGTGAAATCGTTTACGTCAGAGACGTGTTTGTACAAACTCGCGCTTGGTCTCGGATTTGGTCGTATCGATCATTGCAGATCCTTGCCAGGCATCCACGGCTCTGCAAGACACTAATAAAACTTTTACCCACAACCGACTGTAAGTGTCAAATTCAATTTGTTCGTAATTTGTGGAACTATTTATTTTCTTGAGTGTCCTGGCTATCGATTGACAGATTACAATCAGACATCCTAGAATGGTAAACAAACTAAGATCACCATAGCCACATGACGAAGAGACTTAATAAGAAAAGATGCTTATCATTTATAATAGCCAAGGTCAACTGTTAATACCTGATGGTGCCCACGCAGGCAATGCGGTGTTCGTAAGTTCGAGTTTTCTAGCGAGTCCGGCATCTTCATATACAGGGTAGATCTATCTTCACCAGTGAGTCTTGTATATCTTTCTTGCATTTGATTTTGATATAAAATTAGTATGAAAACCTTAGTTGTATAATATCGAGTTTGTATACCAAGTCCGGCTTTATCATCACATGGTAGATTTATCTCCCTTAAATTTGCACCACAAGGTCAAGAAAAAGTTGAATAATGTACTCGTTGTGGCAGTCTTTATATAGCTTTTTGAAATATTCGCAACCGACCGGTATGATGTCACAACTCGTTACGAAATCCTGATATTTGTATGTATTTTGTTTGCGAATTGCCTGAATAAAGTAGTATTATTATTATTCCTATTATTATTATTATGACTGGCATGGTGATCAGCATAACAAGTTATCTAGAGCTACTTGTAGTGCACGTGAACGTGTACAATGGTACAATAACGCTTCACTGCGGCGTAATGAGCTGTTGAATACTGCCCTCTGTTGGCTTTAACGGTTGTGCATAATTTTTTTATTCGATGTCACATTTTTGTCAATTGTCCGAAGTACATTCAATTTGACAAAATGACCTGTACTGACCCCTGCGTTACCTTTGACCTCAATCTGGTTACACCCCCATACGAGCCGTGGGTCAGGCAAATGTTGTTACCAAGTTTGGTAATCATAGCACGTAATTTGCAGAAGTGATCTTTGAAAAAATTGGAGTAAGTGAGCTCTAATGACCCCTACGTGACCTTTGCCCCAATTTGGGAACACCCCATTTTGAACTTTGGTCAGTGGATCTTGTGTTCAAGTTTGGTTGAAATCGGCCGAAGCGTTTGGCATAAGAAGCATGACTACCCAGGTAAACAAAAAAACGACCTGATTTTCAGCACTTTTGGGTGGGTCGGTGGAGGGCAGCTCAACATTATTTTTGCCTTATATGCGTTTCGTATGGTGGCAGTGGAAGGACACACAAGATCTAAATATTGACGTCAATTTACAGGGACAATTTCACGGCAAATGTTGACATCAAAATAATTTCATGGTCTGCTACTTTCTTCTTGGAAATATTCATTGTGGAAAAGTTCGAAAAGTTTCCATAATATTTGACATCAATATTAAGGTCTGGTATGTCACTCAAGGGCTCGATTTCCCAAACAGCTAAGATTAATCTTAAGCGCAAATCAATCTTATAGTAGACCAGCCAAACATGAAAAAGAGCTCTAGAAAAAATTTGGACGGCATAGTTTGTTAATGGCTGGCATCCATGCTAGATATATTGTTCATGGTCTTGGGCAGATGAATAGGCCGGATGCCACCCTCAAATTTGAATTTTAAGGTCATTCCGGGGTCAAAAGGTCAAATAAGGTCAAAATCTGTAGTTTCAGGATTTTTAATCAATAATGATCTGTATCAGTAGATCTATCCATAAAATGTATTTTCATCATCATGGTGACATCACAAGGCTGTCAAATGAAGAGTAAACCATTAATTTTGTGCACAAACGTATAGTGAAATGGAACATAAAAGTGCCATTATCTCAAAAACTGTACATTTGCACATATCAAAGTTACATGTACTCCAGATTTTTCTTGGAATATTTATTTTGAAAACTAATGGTTCTGATCAGTCGATAGACATCCCAGGCAGTTTTTAAAATCGTAATATTGAACAATTTTGGAAATTTCGGGCAGACGCGGGGGGTATCCTGAAACAAGGTTTTGCTAAAATGGGGTTATCGTGTAGTGTCACTGTTTTGTAATGTATAGCGTAAAATGAACTACACAACGGAAGACTATGGATGGTAACAACCAAAGCCAGTCGTTACAACTATTAATCAAGGAACCTTTTCATTTACTTGCTCCATAAATGAGTAAAATTTGATAATTCTGGACACTATGTAGGGTCCTCTGTTGCCTAGCAACCGCCCTTTAGCTCTTAATGAGGCCACCAGTTTGGTTGATCCCACCGTGACAACAGCAGGGATGCTACCTATTCTTCAGGCGCCAGCAGATGACAATGATACACTCACCACTGTGATCAATCGTTTTATGGACATTTCAAAGCACATTGGTCAAAAGCATACCATCATCACAGCTGACCAGCCATTGTACAGCAGAGGAAAAGAACTGATATGGGCAAATCCGAAGTTTGAGAATGTGATTTTTCTCATGGGAGGACTGCATATCTGCTTCAACTTCCTGAAAGGTATAGGCCAACACATGGAAAGTGCAGGGCTTGATGACCTATGGACAGAAGCAGGTGTTTATGCGGCCAACACTACTGATACCATGTTGGATGGTAAGGCCTACTATCGCACTGTTAGAGGACACCAGCTGACGTATGAGGCTCTGTGGCACATCAAATGGCCTATGTTTGAGTCATGGATGTTGGAAAATCGTGAACGAGATGTAGAAATTGAAAAGCTTGCCCAAACTGTGGCTAAACTGTTCGACAAGGAAGGTGACAATCACAGAACCGAACTTTGTGAGGCAGTTGGCGAAATTACGAACTTTATGAGCAGCAACACAATTACAGACTCCCTGAAGGAGTTTAGCATGCATCTCTCTGACAATCCAAACTTCAGACTATGATCTACATACATGGAGATGGTTGAGATTCTGCTGGACCTTATCAGGGCTCAGAGAGATGGCAACTGGACCCTTCATCTAGAAACATTTTCAGCAATGCTGCCATGGCTTACCATCTACGATCACACTAACTATGCCCGACGGGGACCTGTCTTTCTTGCGGATATGAAATTCCTCGAAACGACAGCACCAGAAGTTCATACTGAGCTCACAAACGGGAACTTTGTCGTCAAGAGGACCAAAAGGCGCTTCAACCAAGTTTCTGCCGATCAGGCAACTGAGTGGATGAACAAGACATGCAAGATGCAAAATGGCATAATTGGTATAACAAGAACGATCAAGCAAGAGACAAATTCTGCATCACTTGGTCAGAGCGATCAATCATCACTCAAGACGTACGATCTCTCTTCAATCTAGCAGATGACGAGGAAGAGGCTGTCTTCACTCGTTCTGATAGTCTACCATCCCGCACAAAACGTGATGTTGATGATGTGAAGAAGCTTGTCACACAGCTGAAAAGATTTGATGTGTTTCGAGAACACACAACCATGGTCGCAGGGGACGATGCCGATATTGACTCTGATGTTAGCGAGATACCTCTTGTATCGCTTGCAACCAGGGACACCGCCTCAAGTGATGTCATGAGCGATCTTCTAACGGCTGAGGGTCGTGGGAAGCAGCGTGTTCTTACTAATGTGAAGCAACGTTTGATTGAGGAAACTGTTGGTTTTCATGACACACTGACGAAACATCACTCAAAAACATTTGCTGATCTATACAAGGCAAACGTTTCTACAAAACAGAATCATAAGACCATCAAAGCTGACAAAAAAATGATGCAAAGGTTACTAAATGCTGCCACTGGGGGCCGACCATTGGAAATGGAGAATATTCTGCAGCACGAGCTTTCCCCAATCCCGATGTCTCTTGCCAAGGCTGGAGGTGAGATGAACTCGACACAAAAGGCGGAACTAATCAACATCTTAATGTCAGGACTACAGACATCACCGGAAGTTCCCAAGAACGACATGAAAACATGGTGTGCTGATAGATGGTCATGCACTTTATCCAAGCTCTTGGGAAGCCTCAAGGATGTCATACATTTGGTGACTATGCTGCTGTATTCATATCTACAGTGACGAAACATCTTGGAGATAATACAAGGGTTGATGTGGTATTTGATCGTTACATCGGTGAAGGCTCAATCAAGGCCGTAACTCAATCCAAGCGCACAGGGAAAAGAAAGCCGATTCGTAAACTTATCGATGGACCACATGTCCCACTTCCACAGGTTTGGAGTCAATTTATTGCCCTGGGTGAGAACAAGGCTGATTTAGCCAAGTTCCTGTCTCAAGCCATCTTGGAGAAAGATCTAACAGAAGGGCACGAGATAGTGACAGGCGGCGGTTTCCTCGATGCGACAGACGCCAGGTCTAACAGGAGAGATAATGTAAAACTTCAAGGAAATCACGAGGAGGCTGACACCAGGCTAATACTCCATGCGTGTGAGGCGATCACTGAAGGATATCGAAGAATTCTTGTTGTATGCAGAGATACTGATGTCATGCTTCTCCTTCTGCACCTCATTGCTGCAAAAGCTGCTGAGGTGTGGATGATCTCCGGAACTGCAAAACAGAGGAAGTGTTATCCAATACATGCAATATATGGGTGACTTTCACTACCTGTGAGAGACAACCTTCTCAGCTTCCACGCACTAACGGGCTGTGATACAACCTCCTTATTTACTGGCCACGGGAAGAAGACATGCTGGAAAACCTTTGAAAAACAACCGCTTCTCGTCAAGGGAATTGGGCGTGATAGTGAACTTGCGCCAGTTGAGCAGTTTGTGTGTCATTTATATGGTACACCTGAGCAGTCCAACGTCAATAATGCTAGGCTCCAACTCTTTGGTAAGGCAAATAAGGGTCTAGAAATGTTACCACCAACAAGAGATGCACTGGAACTTCACTCACCACGTGCCAACTACCAGGCAAAGATATGGTTGCAGGCGGACAGAGAGCACAATGACGTCTCCCCGCCTATCGACACTGCGGCTTGGAAGAGAGTGTCTGGATGCTTGGAAGCTGTATGGACAAGACTACCCCCTATCCCAGATGCCTGTCTAGAACTAGTTTCCTGTGGCTGCAAATCAAAGTGCAAGACGGGCAGATGCAGCTGTTTCAGAAAGGACCTCAAGTGCACATTATGCTTGTGGATGTGACGCAATTGACTGTAACAACCCGGCTGGTCAATAGACTAGCAAATTCAGACGTTCGTGTACACACAGCTGTAGACCTTTATGGCCATGTTGATTCACTCTTACTATACTTTTTGGCCACCTCCCAAAGTAGAAAAAGTCAAAAAAATCCTTGCCAAAAGCAAAACGTTTGACAGTGTTTGTAAAATATAAAGCACTGACGTTTTTTAAAAATTATATTACCATGTGTGATTTACAGAAAAAAAATCACCAACGATCTGATACAAATATTCTTTGATACACTATGTAAAGCCTCTTTCCGAGGTGTCACACTTTTTATTTTGTAATTACCATACATGGTTCGCAAGTTGAAAATTCACTTTTTACTAACAGTTAAACACTTTAAAAGTCAGAGAGACATTTCAGGCCCAACCATACATTTTTGGGCGAAATGTAACTTTGTAATGACGCAGAAGTTTCCCAATGGTTGCTAGGCAACAGAAGACCCAATATAGTGTCTTGATTGCCAATTGTAGTCATTTATGATGTAAGTCAATGGAAATGTTCCTGGTTAAATAGGTCTTATGACTGGCTTTGGTCGTTACAATCCATAGCCTTCCGTTGTGTAGTCCCTTATACGCTATGCATTACTAAACAGTGGCACTACTCGTTAAACCCATTTTAGCAAAAGCTAGTTTCAGGATACCCCCCGAGCCTGCCCGAACTTTCCAAAATTGTTCAATATTACGATTTTAAAAACTGCCTGGGATGTCTATCGACTGATCAGAACCATTGATTTTCAAAATAAATGTTCCAAGAAAGATCTGGAGTACATGTAACTTTGATATTTACAAACGTACACTTTTCGAGATAATGGCACTTTTATGTTTCATTTCACTATACGTTTGTGCACAAAATGAAAGTTTTACTCGTCATTTGACAGCCTTGTGATGTCACCATGGTAATAAAAATACATTTTATGGATAGATCTACCCGACAATATCATTATTGGTCAAAAATCCTGAAAACAAAGTTTTTGACCTTATTTGACCTTTTGACCCCGGAATGACCTTAAAATTCAAATTTGAGGGTGGCATCCGGCCTTTTCGTCTGCCCGAGACCATGAACAATATATCTAGCATGGATGCCAGCCATTAACAAACTATGCCGTCCAAAGTAAAATTTTACTCCTTGGCTGGTCTACTATTAATTGCTAAGCAAAGTGTGATGGCACACTACAGATCGCTGATGTAATACTGACAACTAATCTGAAGATTAATCTGATTGCTTTGTGAAATCGACTCTGCGCTCCCTGTAGAAGTTATACGTAAATACCGACTGCGACATGCTTTCGCAAAGCTCTCAGAAGTTGTTTCAGTCCGTGAACTGACGTCATAGACTGGTTCCTGGTTAGAGTCGTCAAAACACGCCACCGGTAGACCTTTTTCTGATCAATCTTGGCCTTCAAAGTCTCCATTGAATAACCGCAGCTCTGTTCGTGTTGTCGGTTTGACTCTTGTGTAATTTTCTTTAATCTGTTATTAAACACCATGGCGATCGCTTGAGAAGAATGGGATTACCATAGCAACAAGATGAAGTCGAATAGTTAGAAAATAAATATTATGAAATTAGGCAGAATGTAGACTACCTGTACGCAAGGAACGTGGTGTTCATTAAAAATCTTTTTTTTTTTTTTTTGCCAGCTCGGCACTGTCGTCACAACATCAATTTTTCGCCACTGGGCTGGGTCTCGTGCCTTGTTCTTGCATTCATTTTGATGTAAAATATGGACACCTGAGTTCTATTATCGAGTTTTATATAGAGAGAGTCTGGCATTGTCATCACAGAGTAGATTTTATCTCCACCACAGAGTTGTGTACATCTTTCTTGCATTGATTTGGATGTGAAATATGAAGACCTTAGTTCCACTATTCGCAGTAGCCTTTTATTTCATGGTATCGACCTGCAATGAAGGTTTGATCTGCCCCTCTGAGTGGGAATTATTTGGTGAGTCGTGCTACAAGTCCGTGATGGAGAAAATGACTTTTGATATCGCAGTCATCACCTGTACCGCTATGAGCAGCCGTATGGCAGTCCCTACCTCACTCACAGAGCATCAGTTTATCTGGGAGATGGTCAGTAAAGTAGCAAGTGGCAATGTCTGGGTTGGTTGTACTGATAGGGAGGAAGAAGGCAAGTGGGTGCAGCCTGGTGAGGGAGGCGAAGAGTGTAGCTTCTTCAACTGGTATCCAGGAGAGCCCAATGACTATAAGGGTGAAGATTGTGCGAGGATGAAGCCTTCTTACAATAGTAATTGGAATGACGCAACGTGTACCAAGCCGAGCTACGTGGTCTGTCAGTGCCCTCCAGTCGAACCAACCACCCCGCCAATCAGCTTGTACTCGCTGCAGGCAGAACTTACTGGCCGCTTCGTATCCCACTGCCTGACCGGTCATGTCATCAAGGAGTTACCGATCAAGGGCGTTGTCGCGTGTGGGTCAGCGTGCCGGGATGAGCCTCGATGCCGCTCCTTCAATGTACGACTTGGTAGCAGCGAAGAGCAGATCTGCCAGCTCAATGACGTCACTCGCGAGGAAGCTGATAAAGAGGGTATTGAGATGGATAATTCGTGCTATTATTTCGACAAGTAACAAAATACACAATCGCAAACCGAATGAGAAACAAACGACTGCGTGAATCGAGACTGGATTGTTATTTCGATTAATCTTTCCATTGATATGGTTATTGATCAGTTATGGTTATTTCGAGTTTCTGTAAGTAACAGGTTTTGAGTATTTGCGTTAAAGCACGAAGCGTCACTCGAAGTAACTTCCCCCTCTATTTGCCTGCAACAATAAATCAATGGAAACTTCTCTATGACGTCACATCGTTCTTGATTGAATGGTGGAACTTTCGAATTTCGGAGGGTTTTACTCTTTCATAAACCACAATGATTGACAAGGTTGTAGACAACAAACAAAAGAATTTTGAACTTCAGATTTTGGTATTCACCCTACATTACACAAAGTTGACGCAGAGGGCGTTTTTCCAAGGATTTTTTCATCACGTCCTAACATGACCTTGTCTCCCTTAAATTTGTACCACAAGGTCAAGAATAAGTTTAAATGTGCTAGATGTAGAAGTCTTTTTCCAAGTCTTTTTTCATCACGTCCCAACATGACCTTGAAATCATCCATCGAGGTTGAAACTGGACTGAGCGGTCCATCTCCCTCGAACACCGCTTGACAGGGACTGGTGAGCACAACTCATCAGGTCATCACGAAAGTTAATGAGCAAGGAACGAATGATAAAGGACATACCTTCCTTTTCATATCATTTCAGTTGATTTTATTGGTTTCTTATTCATTTCTGCTATATTTTGTAGCTTGGAGGCATGAAGTAAAATTCTAAAATTAGCACTCAATATATTTTATGCCAAATATTATCAGGAACTTCATTTTATCGTAGATTATTTGTCATTGTTGTTTGAAGACGTTTCTACACCTGTGGTTTTAGGCTCGCTCTTTTCTAAATCTTGTTACGTAGTTTTTAACTGTAAGTAACCAGCTAATTTTTGTCTCCCTTAAATTTGTACCACAAGGTCAATAATAAGTGTAAATGTACTAGTTGCAGCAGTCTTTATAGCTTTTTGAAAACTTCGCAAATCACAGTTGCCACAATATCTAAAAGCCCGCATTATGCAAAACTTAAACACTGTTTCGTTGGTTTCACTAAAACGCTTTTATTAAATAATGTGGAGTAGGAATGAACTCGCTGATTTAGCAACGGTGTTCTTGCTCTTAAAGGGGCAGTGTCGCCATGATTATAGCAGGCCTGTTGCTGTGCATGGAAAGATGGACTCTCATCCAGATACTGCACACAAGCGTGCGCTTGCGAACAAATCGCAAAGGGTGTAGTCTTTATCAAACTGTGATGTGACCGCCGGTGCGCACGCGTGCGTAGTCACTGGGTTAGTCAACTGTTATAATCATGACAAAAATATCCCTTTGAAGGGGGAGTGTCCTCATGATTGTAGCAGTAAATGGAATAACCCAGTTACTAAGCTTGCGCGTGCGCCTGCGGTCACATCACGGTGAAATCGTTTACGTCAGAGACGTGTTTGTACAAACTCGCGCTTGGTCTCGGATTTGGTCGTATCGATCATTGCAGATCCTTGCCAGGCATCCACGGCTCTGCAAGACACTAATAAAACTTTTACCCACAACCGACTGTAAGTGTCAAATTAAATTTGTTCGTAATTTGTGGTATTAGTTATTTTCTTGAGTGTCCTGGCTATCGATTGACAGATTAGAATACTGACAACTAATCTGAAGATGAATCTGATTGCTTTGTGAAATCGACTCTGCGCTCCCTGTAGAAGTTATACGTAAATACCGACTGCGACATGCTGTCGCAAAGCTCTCAGAAGTTGTTTCAGTCCGATCCGTGAACTGACGTCAGAGACTGGTTCCTGGTTAGAGTCGTCAAAACACGCCACCGGTAGGTCCTTTTCTGATCAATCTCGGCCTTCAAAGTCTCCATTGAATAACCGCAGCTCGGTTCGTGCGGTCGGTTTGACTCTTGTGTAATTTTCTTTAATCTGTTATTAAGCACCATGGCGATCGATTGAGAAGAATGAGATCAC
Organism: Marthasterias glacialis; assembly: GCA_911728455.2. Lineage (NCBI taxonomy): Eukaryota > Metazoa > Echinodermata > Asteroidea > Forcipulatida > Asteriidae > Marthasterias > Marthasterias glacialis. Next base: position 19,482,268 of record OU452225.1, read on the forward strand.
CATAGCAACAAGATGAAGTCGAATAGTGAGAAAATAAATATTATGAAATTAGGCAGACTGTACCTGTACTGGTGTTCATTGAAATTAAGGTGTCTTGCCAGGTCGGCACTGTCGTCACAATGTCAATTTTTTCGCCACCGGGCCGAGTCTCGTGTCTCGTTCTTTTGCATTCATTTTGATGTAAAATAATGGCAGCAATTTGACATCACTATTAAGGTCTGGTTTGTCACTCCAGGGCCCCTGGAAATTATGCGTAAATACCCACTGCGACATGCCTTCGCAAAGCTCTCAGAAATTGTTTCAGTCCGTGAACTGAGGTCAGAGATTGGTTTCTTGTTAGAGTCATCAACACACGCCTCTGGTAAGCCTTTGATCATTCTCGGCCTTCAAAGTCTCCATTTAATAATATGCAGCTCCGTTCGTGGGGTCGTTTTTACTTGTTTGTTATTTTTTTAATCTGTTATTAAGCACCATGGCTATCGATTAAAAGGAATAGAACGACACCACCATAGCAACAAGAGGAAATCGTTTCGTCGGAAAATTAATATAATTACTTTGGCCGTTTGTACCGATGAGAACCCACGAAGTTAACGTGTTGTTTATTAAAGTTCAGGGATTCTTGCCAGTCGGCACTGTCATCACAGCGTCAATTTTTCGCCACCAGGCCGAGTCTCGTGTCTCGTTCTTGCATTCATTTTGATTTAAACTACAGAGACCTGCTATAAGTTGTTTTCTAGCGAGTCCGGCATTGTCATCACAAGGTAGATTTATCTCCACCGGAGAGTCTTGTACATCTTTCTTGCATTGATTTGGATGTGAAATATGAAGACCTTAGTTCTACTATTCGCAGTAGCCTTTTATTTCATGGTATCGACCTGCAATGAAGGTTTGATCTGCCCCTCTGAGTGGGAATTATTTGGTGAGTCGTGCTACAAGTCCGTGATGGAGAAAATGACTTTTGATAGAGCAGTCATCACCTGTACCGCTATGAGCAGCCGTATGGCAGTCCCTACCTCACTCGCAGAGCACCAGTTTATCTGGGAGATGGTCAGTAAAGTCGCAAGCGGCAATGTCTGGGTTGGTTGTACTGATAGAGAGGAAGAAGGCAAGTGGGTGCAGCCTGGTGAGGGAGGCGAAGAGTGTAGCTTCTTCAACTGGTATCCAGGAGAGCCAAGTAGCAGGTATGACCATTGTGTGTTGATGAATCCTCCTTACAATGGTCGTTGGAATGACGGATCGTGTACCTGGCCGACCTACGTGGTCTGTCAGCGCCCTCCCGTCGAACCAACCACCTCGCCACTCAGTTTGTGCTGCCTGCAGGCAGAACTCACTGGCCGCTTCGTATCCCACTGCCTGACCGGTCATGTCATCAAGGAGTTACCGATCAAGGGCGTTGTCGCGTGTGGGTCAGCGTGCCGGGATGAGCCTCGATGCCGCTCCTTCAATGTACGACTTGGTAGCAGCAAGGAGCAGATCTGCCAGCTCAATGACATCACTGGCGAGGAAGCCGATAAAGAGGATATTGAGATGGATAATTCGTGCTATTATTTCGACAAGTAACAAAATACGAAATAGCGGACCGAATGAGAAACAAACGACTGCGTGAATCGAGCCTGGATTGTTATGTCGATTAATCTTTCCATTGATATGGTTATTGATCAGTTATGGTTATTTCGAGTTTCGGTAAGTAACAATTAATTTTGGAGTATTTGCGTTAAAGCACGAAACGTCACTTGAAGTAACTCCGCCCTCTATTTTTTCTGTAACAATAAATCAATGGAAGCTTCGTTTTATGACGTCACATCGTCCTTGAATGAATGGTGGAACTTTCGAAATTTGGAGGGTTTACCTTTCATAAACCACAATGATTGACAAGGTTGTAAACGAAACAAAAAATGATATAATTCTTAATTTCAGAGTTTGGTATTCACCCTACATCACACAAAATTGACGGAGAGGGCGTTTTACCGTTCCCTGCCACTTTTTAAATCACATCCCAACGTGACCTTGAAGTCATCCATGGAGTTTGAAACTGGTCTGAGCGGTCCATCTCCCTCGAACACTGCTGGACAGGGACACACCTCGTGGGCACAAATCCTTATGTCATCACGAAAGTAACTGAGCAATAAATGAATGATAAAGGACATCCCTTCAATTTCCATGTAATTCAGGCTTCTTATTCACTTCTGTTCTGAGAGCTCGGAGGCACGAAGTAAAATACTAAAATAGCACTCAATTTATTTTATGCCAAATGTCATCAGAAACTTATCGTAGATTATTTGTCATTGTTGTTTGAAGACGTTTCTACACCTGTGGTTTTAGGCTTGATCTTTTTTTAAATCTTGTTACGTAGTTTTTAACTGTAAGTGACCAGCAGTATTTTTGTCTCCCTTAAATTTGTACAAGGTCAAGAATAAGTTTCAATGTAATGCCAAAATGATTTCGTGTTTTGCGAATAGTGGCGTTTAGTAGCGATGGGCTGGCTGGAGTAGGGGGTTTCGAACCCTCACCTAGCATTTAGTGAAGGCGTTCGCGGCTGCCCGGATAGTGTACAACACGAACAGCGCCACCACTGGCTGACACGAAAAAAAGGACTAACATTATAGCGGCGGATCTTTTAGTTTCTGAATGAAAAGAGCCGCTCCCTTTTTTTCATGTTGAAGTCTTTTTTTCATGTTAGCCAGTGGTGGCGCTGTTCGAGATTTTCACTATCAGCACCAGTAAATAGGCTCCCATAGTAACCAATGCTAAATGCGTAATTTTCAAAAATACTCAAAAAATACTTAAAAGTCTCTCAGCCTCTAGAAAACAAATCAGATATATTTTCTGACAACTGAACTTCATTTTTCTTTGGAATTTTTAGTAGGTTAGCCGTTGAGAATTTTCGCTAGGCTGACCCAAAATAAAAAAACACCCCTGAACGAGTAAACTGGCCAGAGTTCATCTTGGAAAAATGACCCTACACTGTTTAGCAAAATAGGGTCATTTTTAGGATGCTCCAGGATGAAAGTCAACAACCCCAGCGGCACAATGTTGGACCATTTTTCAACAATCCATAAAAGCAAGGACCTTCAAATCTTTGATTTACAGAAACAATTGTGGGTATACATTTTATCAATGAGGCTCGGTACATGGATTTCTCTCTATTTAGTGTAGTGCACCCACCAGGGCAGCCGCGAGCGTCTTGACTAAAGGCTAACCTTCACCCCACTCCATGACTTAAAACAGAGAACAAAGGGTGTGAGGGGACGATGTCGAGTGAAGAAAGAAAGAGGTGGGTGTCAGAGTTGGTAATACCAAACCGACATCTCCAACTATAGCTGCATTTTAGGAGTTAACACCCTTCCCCCATGAACAAATTCTCGCTACTCCTCTGTGCGAATTCATGTCTAACCTTTTTGTAAATGCCTTTTAAAATCCTTAGGAATAGAGTCACCAATCACCTTCATTTTGAGTTCTATTTTTTAATGAGAGCTACTTATACAAATCGTAAACTAAAACATCAACAACATCATTACTGTATTAAGCACGGCGTACACGGCTGCTTCATGACTGTAATGTTTAAAAAAAAGTGCTTGTGTTTTTTTGTTATAGCACTGTCAATATTATTAACAAATAGATCAATGGAAAAAAAAAACTTACATTTTAGGAAGATGGCGACTTTCACTTTGTGTGTGTGAACCTCATCTTTAGTGTAAAAATACTGACATGAAAACTAACATTTCTCATTATATTTTCACCGTGTGTTGATAGTCATCTTCCCTGTCAGGTATTGCCCTCTCACTTGTGTGCATATTAAGATGACAAAGGCTCAGTTTAATAGATCTGCTTAAAAAAGAAAATTGTGCTTGACAATTTTCTGCTGTGAAAAACTTTAAACATTATTGAGAATTTACGAATATTTTAGCATTAGCATTGGCTGCTATTTATCCTGTTGGTAAGTGATGACGTTTTGGAGCCGAAAGTGCATTGCAATTGAATGGCATTGTACATACATGTACATGAACATTCGGTACACTGCACTTCCGGTTCCAAAACGTCATCACTTACCAACTGGGCTCAATTTCATAGAGCTGCTTAAGCAGAACATATTGCTCAACAAATTTCTGCTAAGCAAAACTGAGCAGGATACCAGTCACAAATGGTACACCAGTGACATTGCGATTTGGCTGGTAACCTAAATCTGGTAAGCATAATTGACTCTGTGCTTAGCTACTGTTTGTGCTTAAGCAGCTCTATGAAATTGGGCCCAGGAATACGGTTATATAAAACATTCACGATTAAACATGCCCATTGTTGTAGGGCATTATTCGATTCAATTTATAGCAAGAGTGTTTCAATTTCATTCATTTGCTTCTTATTAATTTAACTTTTGTTGAAGCTCTGTGGCACGAAATCAAAGACAAAAATTAGCACTCAATGTCTATTCCAAATATCATCAGAGATTTTGAACATTAATTTGATGGTAGATTGTATTTCCTTCCTCCATTAGATTTAACGTGTAGTGTATGAATACGTAACTACTACTACTACTATGGTAGGCCTATTTGGTTTAGTCTATGTTACGTAGCTTTACTCTTGATGTGACTAGCTTATTACCGATATTTTCCCGAGTTTGTTAGTACAGGGTAAACAAATAAGAAATAAATAAAAGATTAATGTACTAGATGCAGCAGTCTTTATGGCATTTCGAAGACATCGCAAATCAACTTTGCATCGTATTCCGCGACTCGATTTCCGCAATAGGCTGTGTAAGTCTCGCGCGTAGTCGAACATTAGGGCCGTTAAAGCCGGTGATTTTGTTTCCTTCACATGTTACAGCAATGTGTGTGGGACCAAAATGGTCGAAAAGATTTTCGAATACGCGCGAGACTTGCACAGTCTATATCGAAATAAGCCCGATATGAGATCCCACAAAACATAAACCACTTTCCTGTTTTTTTTTTCTCACTCAATCTTGTTTTCTTTACTTCATCGTGACCACTGAATTTGGCTGTGTGTTTATTGGAGAATTCCGAGTGTAGGAATCGAGCCTATGATGTTCTTTCTTAGTTCATATTTCCCTGGTAGCCAATAAACCTTTATCGTGGTGCCGCCATCTTGTTTTCCTACCACTCAGATCAATGTATACCAAAACTGAGGCTAAAAGGGCAAAATGGTCAGGTTCCTTTTTGTACAACGAATAATTAGCATCCATTACTGCTATTGGATACAGGGGAACATGACCAAGATGGTGGCAGCTTGATAAAGGTTTGTAGTAATATGCGATGTAATACGCGGATGTAAATAATGTTGTTTAATGTTGCTTAAACCCTATACTGCCTCCAGTTTGGAACATGTCAACACATTTATTTGATGAATTCTGTTTGGCAATTACACCTCTGATTAGTAAATTGTGTAATAGTGCCTTAGTACTCGTTCATTTCCTGAAAGAAAAACATACAAGATTTGTAATTAATTCATCGAGAAAAATCTGATTAACTTCAATTTGAAAGAATATAAAAGTTCATACCAGAACCCGATTCTCCAGAGAAATATTTTCGCCTGGATTTTGGTACTGCCTGAAGCAATGCCTACATCATTGGTATTATTGTTCATACCTTGTCAATACAGCAAACCGCCATCATAAGGTTTATTGCTGATCGCGCTACGACGAAATAGCACAAAGCATGATGGGAAGACAAAGGGGGCAGTGGCAACTGTGCAGCAAGAAACATGATCCCTTTCCTATCCCATCATGCCTCACTGCGCAGGATGCAACCTGTTGAAATCAACCGATCAACAATAGACCTTATGGCCGTAGCTGAAGTCGGGTACGGTTTTCCGTTAGGGGAGCACTCCACTAAATAGACAGAAATCCATGAAACGAGCCTCATTAATAAAATTTAAATCTACAACTTCTTCTATAAATCAAAGATTTGAAGGTCCTTGCATTTATGGATCGTTGAAAAATGGTCCAACATTGTGCCCCTGTGGTTGTTGACTTTCAGCCTGGAGCATTTTGGGTACACTTGGCCCTCTAAAAACGGCCCTATTTTGCTAAAAAGGTGTAGGGTCATTTTTCCAAGATGGAGTCTGGCCAGTTTACTCGATCGTTCAGGGGTTGTTTTTAGTTTGGATCAGCCTGCCAAAAATTGTCAACGGCTAACCTACTGCAAATTGAAAAGAAAAATGAAGTTGTTAGAAAATATATTTGATTTGTTTTGAGAGACTTTTAAGCACGTTTGAATATTTTTAGCATTTAGCATTGGTTGCTATGGGAGCCTATTTAGTGTGGTGCACCCTTAGGGAGATCAAGTGCGCCCTCAGTTTCGATACCTAAACGTTTTGTACCCAAGTCATTCTCAGTGATTTGCATGCCTATACAATGCTATGAAAAATAATATTTACACTTGAATATACACGTTTTGTTATTATTTCGTCATGTTGAATAAATAATGATTAACCAGATCTGAAAAAAAAGTTTGCGCAGATGTTTTTGTCATCTTGCTGTGCTTGCTTACATTAAATATAATAATATTGAGAGAAATGATAAAGTCTGTAAATTAATGGAAAAATCAACGTTTACATCCCTTGGCTAGTCTCTTCATTAACCAAGCAGTTTCTGAAGAATTCGGGGGAAATATTGTACATGTAGGCCTACATCAAACTTTGTTAAGTGCTATAATTATGTAACCTCGAGGAGCCAGACGAAGGTCTGTGGGCGCACAAGCTGCCTCGCCCATCCCAATCTTGTATAGCGCCCTCTGTTGTTACAAAATGTGTACGTAAGGAAGCCTAATACAAAAAATGTAATTGTTTGTGTTTTAATTAATTGATAATAAGTATGAAATAGATCTCCATAGACTTTTGAAACAATTTAAAAATCATCCAAGTCTTTGGAACTGCATCCAATATACCAAAAAGGTTCTACACTGCATTTAAATTTTGTGTAAAAATGCCTAGAAAATTGGAAAGCCGGTTGATTTACGCAAGTCTAAAGTCCAGTCATCGGCACTTTACGTCACTATTCAACTTTGCCCAGTCGCTTTGGTGTAGTAATTTACTCACATTTCGAAGATTTAAAATGTAGTTATTTACAGCAATTATAATGGAAATATTTTAAATCATACTAGAAAATACATTTCAGTGTCCTTTTAGTAACCTTAAATATGGAATTGAAATGAGATAAGAATTTTGAAGTTTAGTAATTTAGGAGAAACGACTTCAGATAGTCTAGTAGTTAGAGACTGTGTATCTAAATGCAGTCGAGGTACATGTACACACGTACATGTGCATTGTGCATGCACGCATGATTTTGTGCATGTTTCGATACCTGTGTGCTTGTGCATTCAACGGCCTCTCAGGGAATGACAAAATAATTGATCGGATTGGACACAGAATGTTCTCTTAATTCCTCCTCAGAATGAAGTTTCCCGCTGGGTGGAATACGCCGATGTATCTAAAGACAGACTTGGTGATATTTTGGGGTAAGTTTTTTCATTCAGTGTCGGTGTTGAAATGTGAAAAAGTTGGTGTAACTTCACGAACCCGGACTATACACTGACTAAATAATTCGTCATTGACACACAAGTCCAAAATTTCGGCTGTCGCCTGCATGATGGACAGCGGACCCACGGTCAACAGTGGTTAATGCCTTGGTCTGAAAGCAGGGCAGGTTGGTGGCTGACCCGGTCAATTATAATATCAACATAGGGTCTAAATAATTAACTGGGAGTTGTACTGTGTATTAGTTGTTGTTATAGCCTGTATTAGCCCCATACATTGTGCCAATACGCTGGACTCCCTCCGCTTCTTGGCCCAACGAACCCTGTCCGTTAAAACCAGACATCAACTTTCGAATTGAGACTTACTTTTTTTGGCAAATTTATCCCTCAATGATCGGTCGGTCGTTGCTGTCAGACATGTCAGACTCACAGGCAGAGTCTGGAGAAGATTTCCGCACGGTCCCCCGTGCGATAAATCCTAGGCTTTTGCTGGAATTTTATGTCAAATCTCGGTGATATAAGCCCATGTCAACGACGGCGGAGAAGCCATGATGGTTGCTGTTCAGCGCGGGTCGCATTTCTGCACTAGTCTTTATTCCAGCAGTCATTTTGCGACGTTTACCTGATAGTGGTGACGTCCAATGCGCGCAATCAGTCAGAACATTCAAGAACGTTTACCGCTGCGCGACACCTTGACGTCACCACTATCAGGTAAACGTCGCAAAATGACTGCTGGAATAAAGACTAGTGCAGAAATGCGACCCGCGCTGAACAGCAACCATCATGGCTTCTCCGCCGTCGTTGACATGGGCTTATATCACCGAGATTTGACATAAAATTCCAGCAAAAGCCTAGGATTTATCGCACGGGGGACCGTGCGGAAATCTTCTCCAGACTCTGCCTGTGAGTCTGACATGTCTGACAGCAAGACCGACCGATCATTGAGGGATAAATTTGCCAAAAAAAGTAAGTCTCAATTCGAAAGTTGATGTCTGGTTTTAACGGACAGGGTTCGTTGGGCCAAGAAGCGGAGGGAGTCCAGCGTATTGGCACAATGTATGGGGCTAAGCCTGTATTAGACCCAGTAACTGGGGCGCTGTACTCCTTTTTTGAGATTTTGACATTATCTGTCGTACTAGTGTAGTAGTACAACAGATAATATCAAAAATCTCAATAAAGGAGTACAGCGCCCCAGTTACTGGGTCTAAGCCTGTATTTGTTACATTAGCTTTAAGTTTAATAATATGAAAAAAAATAGCCTAGTGTAGTTGTATTATTCCCCCCATGGCCATTGACTTGAGTTGTGAGTATTTGGAAGGAAGATGCCGTTGTTAATAAATAATAATAATTGATAACAAGGAAAAGTTTCCATATCCGACTGCCACTTTCTAAGGGATTTTCTAGATTTTTTAATTAATGGATGTTGGGCTTTATTTGCCTTTTTTAATATTCCTCTCAAGGAATTGGTAGCTAAAACGCAAATTACTGACCTTTAAAAAAGAAAAATCAAGCGGACATTTCATCGCGCGGCCGGAACTTTCGCACATTCATGTCCAAAGAAATTAAAATGGCGTTTAGCCAGTAGCGTTCTCAAGACCACCGTAGACGCGAAAATGGCTTATTTTTTCAGGATTTCAATGCTTTGTAATCATTCAAGTGCATGTTCCTCTCAGTCTCAGTATATATTCTGTCAACCTTTCTGGATAGCAGGTAAGGATATAATTTTACCTAAATTAAGGGAGATAAAGTGGCAGCCGGATATGGCATTTTTGCCAAGGTGAAGGCTCTTCGACCATACATGTAGGATTTTGAAGAAACAGTAGTTTGCATCAATGTACTATGTATGACCCAAAAACATTTTGTTTTGCCAAATGTATTTACATTAGAATATTTTCCTTTAATATACACTGTATTTAGTGAGTTGTGTGGCAAACTTGCCATATCCGACCTCCACTATTTCTCCATCAATATTCTAAGTACCTTTCTTGTTTGATTTAAGTAATATTATAAAGGTCAATAATTAAGGTATTTACTACCAGGTGCTTGAAAGGATTTTTTATAAACAAGGAATTAAGTTCAACAAACATACATCAAAAGTTGAATCTTACAGCCTAAAAAAAGTGGAGGTCAGATGTACGTCAATTTTTCTGTTTTGCTTACTGATTGTAAATAAAGTTGGACTGCCAACTTCCTGAGGGAATTTTAAAAATTGTTCATGAATGTTGGACTTTATTTTCCTTTTTTAAATATTCCTCTTGAGGAATTGGTATGAGTGTAGATACATCTAAAACACTAATCATTGACCTTTAAAAACGAGAATTTTAGCGGACATTTCAGAGTGCGGCCGTAACTTAACTCTGTACGGGTAAGGATATAATTTGACCTAAGTTAAGGGAGATAATGTGGCATTTTTGACATAAAATTTGAAACCTGACAACAGTACGAATCCTGTGAATTCATCATACATGTATTATTGTCGATCAAAAATACTGTCAAATACATGTTAAATCACTGTCAAAAGTTAAATGAAAAGCTTCTCACATATGTCCGTATCACCACAAATTATTTTGCAATTGGAGACTTTTTGGGGACAAAATGTGGCAGCAGACTTACATGTACATGTACCAGGTAAATCCATGTCGCTCTCAGGAAATGTGTGCATGCTCAAAAAGTACGTAAACAATGGAAATTTACCTGGTAAGTCTGCTGCCACCTAGCATTCCGAAGTCTCACGTTGAAATGCGAAGCCTGATAGTGATACATGTATGAATGTGCACAAAATATTTGACCAAATAATTGTCTTTTCATTGTGTTCACTACTGCACTTACAACAGTGTGACCATCGCATTTGATGAAAGTTTTCACAGGTTTCTTGTGAAAACTAGAGGATTGGAACAATGATAAGGGCCTTTTACTTAGTTCAGACAAGGTGCAAATTTTTGTGGTTCAAGACTTTCACGCAAATAACAGTTTTTTTATTAAAAGAAGTTGCAATTTTGAGTTTCTTTGTTTTGTAACATTTGTTTTAATGTGTTTTAATGTATATTTGGTTTGCGGTAACATTATGTGATTGCATCTACTTTGCTACAGTACATTGTTCTTGTGAGAACTTGTCCTGTTATTATTCTACTAGCCAAGTTGCCCGATCTGAAGTTCGGGCTTGGAGCGGTCGGTGTTGGGTGAAATGAAGATTGAGGAGTAAGGGTAGTTGGGTCATAAAGTGGCTAGTCTAATCTGACACAATCGGACCATCATAACCGGCAACATCTCCATCGTAGTTCAGGTGATTTTAAAGTATATTGTTGAGGTATTTTATGGATTTTGGAGCAGTTTTTTCTTACTCCCTGATTTTGAAATTTGAATTTGTAAGGCATTACACAGGTACCAACTAACACATGCGTGTTCACTCGGTCGGACCCAATTCATACTTTACGCCAGATAATGTCCAGTGTTAGCTGTGGATAGGCCAACGTTGATTGTCGTGGATATAGAACAATGGGGATCATGTGCACAGTAGACTCTGCGCAAACGACTCCGTCCGGATAAACAACTCTGTGGGGTTCGCAAACAAACTAAACGACTGCTGTATGTAAGATTTGAGAAACACCATGAAAGTGTTGCCATTGCGGTAATTAAGCACATGGGTCAAGAGTAACACAGCAACTAAGGGAAAACAGAGGGAGAGTGTGCGGAAAACTTTCCTGAGACGTGGGTACCCATCTCGTGCCGCGGGACCCAGCCATTCCAGATGCTATGTGCGACAAACATTTGAGGTTTTCGCTCTTATTATATTAAATCTAAAAGCAAAGTAGATACAATCACATGGTGTTATCCAAACCAAATATACATTGATACCTCACCATGCATTGCCTCAAAAGCTACTGTAACATTTGTTTTATTTAAGCCCTCCAAGCTTTCATATGAAGAATCGAGTGATGAGAATATGTAAATGTTTTGAAACCAAGTAGCAAAACATTTCAAAATGTTTTCATTGTAACTAATGAAGAAAACGGAAAGAAAACCATCGGTAGTACATGTATCATGTATAAATTAGTTTTAAAGATGCATTACCAATTTTTTTTTGCCGTGATACTGATAGTAAAAACTGATTTAAAAATTAAACACTGTAGAAAGTTGTTTTTTTCATATTGTCAGATTTCATTTGAGACACTGAATAGAAAATCTGTCGACATTTAGGAATACATTCGTTTGCCAAAAGATAAACCTTATTCATACTATCCCACATTACCAGCAGATGTTTATTTTGTTACTTTTTTTTTTTTTTCATTGTGCGTGCTGGGTGGCAATATGCAAATCAGAAAGTATGTATGTTTTTGTTCGATTTTGAAACAATCATCTGAAAAATTTTACACAGCGGAAAAATTAATAAATTTGTTGGTGAGAACACTTTGCATAATGATAATAAAAATACCAGAGTCGTATAGCGCACACATCTACCAGCAATTAGGTACTCAAGGCGCTTATTATTGTCATTTTTTTGACAGATTTTGAAGTTTTTGAATTATGAGACCCATTTATGTAACACCTTATAAGGGTTTACGTGTAGTTGCAAATTCAGCAGCCACTGCCAGAAACATTGGGGAAACCCCTTCTCTTAGCGATAAGTGTTACTGGGTTCGTTTACACGCATTACACAACACACGGGACTTGCGGCTTTACGTCCCATCCGAAGGACGAAGCAATAAAAGTTTTAAAAGTGTCTTGCCTAAGGACATAAGTTTCAAGACTGAGACTCGAACTCTCACTCTGCTGATCAGAAACACCAGAGCTTGAGTCTGGTGCACTAGACCGCTCAACCACGACACGCCATAATAAAAAATAATAATAGTGCAATCTGTAGAGCATCTGCAATGTACGTAGAAACTACTCCAAAGCACTGAACAAAATGTACAACTTAAACTAAACGACAAAATTGTGGCAGAAGAGCAAAAAATCCATTGAAGAAAAACCACTAAAAAGTATTTTGTAATGTGAAACTTAAAAGTGTAATTATTTTATCAAAAGATGTTTCTATTGCTATTTGTTGTAGTTTACGAGAGTAATAAACGCTTTCACTTTTACTGATGAGTATTAAATTTACTTTTGTTACAAGCAATTGGAGCTACACATGTGTTGAGAGCATTTGCTGATAATAAAATTAGGCCAGTAATTTATTGCCTCTGGGAGAACGATCATTAAATCCCCCCCCCCCCATCTTTAAAAGTAATCATGAGTACATGTATTTGATTATAAATAGTGTAGGTGTCTTCTGTTAAAGGGATATTGCACCATGAATCTCTGTAACAAGTGAATACAGTCACGTCGTATCAAGTGAATACAGTCACGTCGTAACAAGTGAATACAGTCACGTTGTAACAAGTGAATACAGTCACATCGTCGTCTACTTTCCATTAAACTCATGTCAAATTTTGCGGGCATGTTTTAGTGAATAGGCCTGTAAGATATATACATGTGGGTATACAATCTGTTGGGTCAAGGATTTTGTGCCTTTTTTTTTTAAGATATGACCTGTGCTCCTGTGTTTTGTGTACACTGCTCGAAAGTGAATTGATTCAAGCTTACAAAATTTAAAAGGGCATGTTATTTTATAGCAATTTAAATGAATAAATCAGGTTTTGACCTTCTGGAAGGCTGGATAAAAAGCTGTTTTTGCATTGGCTCACTCTTGCCAGTTTGAGACTTATCCGCAAAGTTGCAGGCCTGATACTTTGCCTCTGTTGCCCCTTGGTCATTGTCTTGGTGCCCTTAAAAGTTTCCAATAGAAATTTACAATTTCCGCATAGATGTGCCCTTATCAAGAAGAAAATGCCTTGGTGCCCTTGCCCTTTCAAGAACGAAGCAATCAGGCCTGTAGTTGATATTCATATAAATGCAAGACATGGGCCATAATTGACACATCGCACGAATGCGCTGCATGCGCTAGCACTATGCATGCACTGCACAGTGTTATTCCAGTAGCATGATTAAGATACGTTATTCGTAATCTGTGTATGCAGTGAACGCGCGTGCGCTGAAATTGAGAAGCGTTCGCCCAGGCAGTGCGCGGATTTGTTTGTTGTTTTCCACACAAAAATTCAGGTTTTTTGTCACATTACTCTGTCATTATTTGTTGATTAATTATTCGATCCGTATCGCATTTGAAAGTTCATAGCTTTTGTCATTCTGCAATTCAATCGGTTGGATTCATTTTTTTGGTGAGAAAATCGGCTAGAGCACAGTAGGCCTATTCAATTTCAATAACTGCATGAAAAGTAGGCAACAGTGATTTGGTGTGTGTGATCAGGGTTCCAATTTGAGGTAAAATTCCACAAGACCGCAGGGCTTGTAGCTCCGAAATTTTTTTACCAGACCAGAATTTATTTTACAAGACCAGAATCTGAATGAGAAAGAACTTTTCACAAAGTCTAACATGCAAACTGTTTTTATTTGAACAAGCACCAAGAGAAGATTCATCTCATTTGTCTTGTGGGTAGGTACATTTTGATACTCAACAGAATTGAAAGATATTGATCAGATTCAAAGCAAGTACTGCTTTCCTATTGTCTTTCTTCTATTGGAATAGAAGAAAGACAATAGATGGAACCATCTGTTTTTATTTGTGTTTTTTCCCCCGTTTAAATGCAGATTTGTATAGGAATAATAAGTTTTTAGTCCCTTTGCTGTGGCACAATTTCACAGCCTTATCCATATCAGTCGTTATTGAATCTGTAGACAGCTTCCTGCAAATTCCTGATTCCCCCAATCCTGGCCTGATACTTCAGGGGGCATTTACCTCCTTGCCCCCTTGTCATTGCCTTGGTGCCCCTTGAAATGTTCCAGTCCCTCACACAGATGCCCTTTACTAACATGTAAAAGAGAAACTGTCTGTTCCTTAAGAGCAACGGAATATCAGGCCTGCCGATCTCCAGTTTTAAGATTTAAACACAGGATGTTCAAGGAACCAACCAAGTGGGTGTTAAATTTGCATTCCCGCCATGCCCATGAGCAATAATTTGCATTTAACAACACACAACTTTAGAATGTTCTCAGCCATGCAAGACAATTAACCATGGAAAGCACAGGGCAAGACATAAACCATTGTGACCCCTGTTATTATACGGTATTGATTGGTGCTGTAAAGTGGTTTGGGCCACTGGACACTGTATAAAAGACCAGCGCGCTGTAATTCCCTTTCAATGCCATAGCAGTGCAGTATACACATCCCTACAAAGGAGTGCATACATGTGGGGGCCCACCCCTTAGCTACCAAGACAAGCGCATTTTACTATAAATAGCTTCTCGATTGAGAGATGTTTACTACATGTACAGTGTACTTGTAGGTAATTTGTGGTTTAGTTGCAAGTCCTTCAAATGTGGATGTTCCGTACAGTAGGCTGGAGTTTCACTTCCATACCAATCCAAATAGTACACTGTACAATTTCCTGTATTACAAACGAATTACTTCTGTTTTGAAATGTTCTTGCAACACACTTGTAAACATGTACCAACAAATAAGTGTTAGCCTTCAGTCAAGGCGTGTGTAACCGTCACCACTCTCGGTGGTCTTTGATGTGTTGGTTTTTACAGCAGTTACAATGTGGGACTCTCTATGATGCCTTGACGCTAGACTACACTCATGATAGAATGGAACAGCACATTGCATACTTTCTGTATCACGATCAGAAGAACACTACACTGCTTGCTGGTCACATGATCACTTAGGTTCCTCTTCCTCTTTTCAAGTGACATAATAGACAACTGGAAACACTCCATGGGTTGATCAGCTTCCTCAAATTTTTTTTTTTCCTTTTGCAATAACAAAGTCCCATGTCTGTACAAAGTTCAAATGCAAACTATTTGAGACATTGGTTTCCCCCCATGGGAAATAGGTATTGCCTTTTGCCTGTCAAATCAGGTCATATCCACACTGTTTAACTCTTCATCGGTGTGTATGGGAGGATTATTTACGTTATTGGTGGACAAATAATGAAAACGGAGAACTGGGATTAATATAAGTTTAAGTGTTTTTTAGTGTGTTCACAGGATTTAAATAAAAAAAAACAAGAAGAAAAGTTTTAACCACATCAAGTGAAGTTTGCAGAGACTGACTTTTACATTATACATGTACATGTACATGTACCACCATGCACATTGTACATGCTCTACATGTACTTTGCTGGGTCCTTGTATTGCTAGCTGTACTCCTTTTGCCATGTTGACATAAAATATTCAAGAGAAACTATATTTTACTAGTGAAGTTGTAACATGGGGTTATCGACATAACTGCATTGTGGGGAGAGACTGTGACTGTTGAGCATTTTACACCATGCATCATGTTGTCGGGTCAGGGTTATTGACCCCTTGCACGCATGTCACATGGGGCGACTGTGCAATGCTCACCAATTTGGAAGTCAATGGTTAAGCGTGTAATCGCTGCATTGCCTAAAATTGACTCAACACTGCATAACGCACACGGATGTTGACTTCCAAAATGGCGCCACCAAGATTATCGTGATGATGATGTCACATGAATTGGATCATAAAGGTCATTAGTGCAGTTTGTATGGATTTCACAAAAGTGGTTTTGCATATTTTGCATATCCTGGTAATTGAGTTTATTGATCAAGAATGGTCTTCATTGTAATTTTGGGGCAACAAGAAATTATCGTTTTCAAAGAAAAACAATTATTTTTGGATTTTACTTTATTTTTTTAAGTTTATACATATTTTTTGTTAATGCCCCTTTGATCATTACAGAGTTGGAAGGCTACCCTGTCATCTGACTCCGTCTCCATTCTTTTTTACGAGCTACATGTGAATGCACCTCACACAAAGGATTTGCCCTAAAGGATTGAAAAATAACACTTAGACCTATTGAATATGATATTCAGTAAGAATTTATCATGGACCATTTTTGTTCTCGAAGATTTGAATAGTACACTCTTTGTACATGTACAGGCCTGATTACTTCGTTCTTGAAAGGGCCAGGGCACAAGGCATTTTCGTATTGATAAAGGGCCAGTCTATGAGGAAATTCTAAATTTCTACAGGAACATTTCGAGGGCACCAAGGCAATGACCAGGGGCAATGGAGGCAATTGCCTCGGTTGCCCCTGTGAAATACCAGCCCTGCATGTACCATGTACAGACCTAATACTTTGATACAAACGGCAAGGCAGGTTTTCCTTACTAAAGGGTACCTCTATGAAGGAAATGTTAACTTCTACTGAAACATTGCAAGGGGTTTAAGGCAAAGACTAAGAAGGCTTAAAGGCAATAGACCGATTTATTCAACCCACCCCCGAAACATCTTGACCAATCACAGCATTGGCTACATCACCACTGTACACACGCTGGCAATGCCACACTGCACGAAGTACACTCACACATTACATTTTCCAAGAGGATTTTATGGTGTCGGACTTTTGTTAGACTTTTGCTGGGGTAGCCAATGCTGTGATTGGTCAACACGTAAGGGGGGGGGGGGGCGGGGCTTTATGGATCGGTCCATTTTCTCTGTTGCCTTTGTCATGTCTGTGAAGTACAGGCCGTGTACATTTTGAAATTTCACCAGTAGGCCTACTTTATGATAAGTATTTTGAAGATATTGCGTCATGGAGTTCACCCGGTTCATCCGTTCTTGTCACATTTACCAATATTTACATGTACTGGTACCACTTTGCCACATGTAAGCTTGTCAACAAGAGGGAAACCCTGATATGCCATATCGGAAATGGCTTGTTTGACTGGGCCAGTAGTAACACTGACAGTGTTGAAATTTGTAAACATGTACTGTTAAACTCACAGAAAGGATACAGGAACTTACTAACCTTTTGAAAGTGATTTTGTGACGTTAAGGAAGTGTAGATCTGCGTATGGCAGAATAACAAAAAGGTTTAGTTAACAAAATTTGCAATATGTAGTAGTAACTATAGCCATCAGTTTCAAATGAGGGGAAATCTTTTGTCCGTTTATTTTTAGAAGCTTTGCTCAATGTAGACAGTCACGGAAACTAAAATGGAACTTGATTATTTTGTGTTTGATTGTTTCACAGGTGAGATGAGGCACGGGCAAGGGAAGTAAACTTTATGTGGAGCGGCTTTTTCTATTTTTGAATGAGGGAAGCTTGTCACAAGGAGGCATCATCTAAGTAATATTTCCACAGTTGGCTGAATGCGACGCCCGGCCATTTGGTAAGAACATTAACTTTAAAGAGGGGGCCTCGAGGGTCAAATCAACTTTTGTGAAAATTCCCCGGATAGCTGTGTACAAACCTATTGTATTTGAAATGTGACATCATTGGATATTTTTGGAAGTTAGCAATTTTTTTTTCTCTTATTAAAGAGTATCAGTTACTGGCATTATGTCAACCAGTTGCCGTCGGTATTCTTTTTAAAAAAATTTTTTATCCCGTCCCCCTGGCTGGATTCTTTTGGCAGAATTGCCCGAGTATTTTCTCTTTGAGGGAACCACTGGTACAAAAAAAAAAAACTGACTTGACAATGCCAAGATAAACTGTAAGAAGCTATGTTTGTGTTTTTAGCTCGATTATTTCTAAATGTTGAGTAACTATACTGAAGTCGGGTGAATTTGCTATTTTAATTTTAGTCAAAATTGTCAAAGCTTTCTTTACATCATCGTTGTCTAAGTCACCTGGAAAATAAGTTGGGAAGCTTGTTGTCGGCCTGAAAATCCATTTATAAGCCGCGGCTAATATTCTAAAATTTATGGTCATGATCATGATGATGGTAGGTGCATCCATACATGACGTTCATGTACATGGTGTGTGTGTATGTTTACACCATGCACAGACCATGTGAGTGAAATACTGAAATGTGATGTTATTGAACAGTCGATATTAATGTGTCAATTAGTGTAGGGATATAATGGAAGAATGAATTAATTAGTTTATTCAGTGGATGCTTTACATAACATTATGCGCAAGGGGGTACTGTTGAGAGTAATACTGTTGAGAAAAAATACTGTTGAAAGAGGGTTGCCCACGTTTGTTGTGAATTGAAAAAAAACAGCATCCCAAAAATTCTTTCCAAATCCGATAAAGTGTGTTGAAGTATGTGTTCTTTAAATTGTCAAAAACTGCCAAATTTAAAATAGATGTGTCCAAAGTTAAAAAAAGACAGGGTGTCAAAAAGACTAACTTGTGTCGAGATCATAACATTGTATGAATGAGAAATGAATCCCTGATGGTCCCTGTGTAAACCGCTATTAGTAAAAATAGAATTTGTGTGTGTGTTAGAAATCAATATCTGAATGAAGGTATAATGTTCGACGTGAAAGATGTACAGTGTACATGTAATAATAGACCGATTGCGCGACCAATGTTTACATGTACATGTCATCACGTGACCTATTGTGGGTACTACATGTACGTCATCTGAGCTGATGGCAAACTACGTGCAAATACATGCCGTGACTGACCGAGTCACACCAAAATTCGGCTTTTGGTAATAATAACTCAGCTTTTGGTAATAATAACACAGTTACTAAGCCATTTTATTAAAGTTGGATGTTGTGCCATTGATATTAATCACATTATTGTTTCATAAACTACCAGTATTCTACTATAATTGTATAAAAGAGGTTTATTTTTGAGTTACATGTACATAGTACACATGCACTACCGGCGTCGGACGACTACCATGTACACATGTATGTAGCCACCTGCCTGTTATTTGTTTGTAATGTAGGCCTAAATCACTGTAAAAAAAGTAAAGAACTTTGGAAAAGTTACCATTTATACCTAGCCTTGCGAAATTCCAAATAGGCAAAGGAATCACACAGTTTTGGAAAGCAATTTCTTTGGATGATTCAGCTTCAAAACTTTGAAATTCTTGTGTTGAAAAATAAGTGATCGCGGTCGTCTGGCCTAAACGTTCAGTTGTGCACTAGTACACATTGTGCACATTTATACGTTACATGTACTTGTACAATTTCCAAGACTTGCTGGAACTGTCGTTACTGGCTTTATTCAGCCACTCGAAGGTTTCCGGTACAAACTCTGGAATATTTTTCACAGATTTCGAGAAAGAAAAGCCTCAATCGAATAAACAAATGCAACAATTATCATGTACTGTACCGCACTTTCCTATGGAGGACGTCGTGTTTGTTTACATTTAATACCCACAATAGGTCACATGACCCAAGTCACGCAATCGGTCTATCGCATCAGGAATATTATACACAGAGATCCTTGGCAATTGACATTTTTTTCACAATAAACACAAAATAGACACTGAAACCGATCCACTCAATCACCTTAAAAATTCTTTTTAAAAACATGCTAAGCAACGTGGACGACTCCATGTAGACACCCACCTTGTCCGCCGTGACATGACCTTGCCTTGTTTGGACAAATGGGCGGGGGAATGATTAGTTTGAAACTCACACTGCGAAAGTGTGAATGGTCAAATAATTGTTCATATTGGACATGCGCCTGTCCAATAGTAAATTTCAGAGAGTCGCAGCAGTACATGTAAATACATGTACGTGGCAAACTAACAGATGACATGTGATGCATGTTACACCAATCAAAGTACAAGGATCTGTGTGTGTGATGAAGAATTTTGTTTTTGACAATTTTGTCCTTACACCAACGTGTGATTTAGCACTGTATACTCGGTCCTCTATGGGTGCTTTCCAACCTGCGTAAAAAAATCCGCAGATACAATATGAACACTTTTCAAGCAATTATTTGCCAGAACCGCAGAAAGCATTAATAGTAAAGTCAGGACCAAAATTTAGCAAAGTAAATGAGCTTGGCATCATATTTTCCACACATTAGAGTAGAACCCAATTTCACAGAGCTGTTAAAGAGCGCTCAGATTTGCTTAAGCACAGAAAAATCTGGTTTAGCAGAAAATACATCATCTGTTGAACAAATCAAATCAGCAATCGGATTCCTTTCCAGAGATCAACACACTTTACAAATTCCTCTCCAGGTATTTTCACAAACCCGGTTGAATTTCTGCCCCGACGATGTTTCAGCCATTTCTCAGGAGGTTTGAAATACTAATGGCTAGGAAAGAATTAGCGGCTCATATTTTGATCGATACATTATGCTCCTGTCATGTTCAGTAGCACGGTGTTAGCTAGAGAGGTGTGTGGTGTTGTTCGTTCACTCTGTTGTCAATTTTGGCAGCTTTTTTTTTTTTTTTTTTTAATTTGCAGCTCAGCTTTAATTCCCAGCTCTGGTTTAAACACTAGTCTGAAATGGTTTGGCTTTGCATCAAAATAACTTCATTAAATACTCGTATGATGGATTTGGGTGGGTTGTCAACCTGTTTTGTACATGTACCTTGTAAGTGTGACGTGAAAAATTTCCATTTTAAGCCACGTCTACACTTCACGCAGTCTGGCTTCCACTATTGCCAGAAGCCAAAAGGGAATGAATTGAGGTAGTTTTTCTCTGAGGATACGTGCACGTTGTGGAAAAACATAATTATTTTTGGTCTTCCCTTTCATAAACATGTACAGTGTATTGTCATGCAAAGGTTGAGGGTCTTTTCAGAATTATCAGTTTCTGTTGGAAGAAATGGCTTTGAGCGATGAATGGGATCATTTTCAGTTTGAGCCAGAAGTAATGAAAAACTGTGAGCTACACACACCTGTGACATAATCAACTACTTACAGGATAGGCAAAGAGTTTTCATGTTGCTTTAAAACAAATCCTGCAGAAGGCTTTTTTTTTTTTTGGCCATTTTGATTTTCGTTCTTTCCTTCCTCTTCCGCAGTTTTGTGTACATCTGGTAGGATGGTTTGTCGTCAAGTAACGTGGCATTTTCCTCGGTGTCTAACATGTACACTGCACATGGTGATGGTCCTTTGCCTGGTATCCACCACTCGAGGACTACACAAGGCTGAAGCTCAGGGAACAGGTAAGATAATATGCAATATTTTAATTCATAGAATAATATGCAATATTTTAATTCATAGAAGCGAGTCTGGCTTGAAAATAGCAGGACCCATTTTGTGGCCAAACCAAGAAGCACAAATGTCATCATCTTACTTAAAAATCCAACAGATTTTATGCTTCCAAATCAAAGGACTCACACAGCAATCTTTTTTTTATCATTGTTTTTTTTCTAATTAGGGCCTACTAATCCTAGACCAAATTTCATGCCTTACCAAAGATTTCTGTGCATATGACGCCCTGTAACGTGCATATTTCTGTGGGCAGCAGCATGGCGTAAGCGCAGAATTCTACGGTAAAGAGTGGCGTAAAACTTTAGTCCCGTACTATTTTAAGGTTTCAAACGTATTCAGGTGTTTTCATTTTGTCTGAAAGTTTCCATGAATTTCGGATGACTGTACTGCTGTCGACAAAGCAGTAGCGAGGAATCACATTTTCACAGAGGAACAATATTTTTTACTTGGTAAAATTTCTGATTTGTAATACTCGGCATTAATTGGGGTGGGGGGGGGGGGCAATTACCATACACTGGTGTAGAGGGTACCAGCGGTTTCCAATAGTTATCCTGGGAAGAAAAACACATGGCAGCGTCAGGAAGCGTCATTCATAAAGATTCAGAAGTTAAGTGATCGAAGGACTGATGTTACAAACAAATTACGCAATCAGCTTCAGTCGCTATTTTATTGACAAACCACAGACAGGAAATTTACTTGGGAAAGTTGGATGGCTGCCAGAAATACATGTGACAGGCTGCAAAAAAAAAACATGCTGATAAATTGTGGCCGCGCCTTTTTTTGGAGTCTGATTCCCCGTATGTTACTGTGCAGTGCGTATTTTAGCCAGTTGCCACCGGGATTCTTTTGGTTTTTTTCTTCTCCCGTCCCCCTTTTATTCTTTTGGCGGAATCGCTGGAATCTTTTTTCTTTGAGGGTACCGCTGGCACAAAGAAACCCTGACTTGACAATGCCAAGAAGAGAAAGATTCTCTTAGTTCCATCGTCCGTTTTGTTTCTTGACCGAGAAAATGTCAAATTCATGCAGCGTGAATTGCAAAACTTTGGCCATTACCTACAGCAGAGGAGTGGCACTAAACATGGAACCATGGCTCAATTGCTGGCTCACTCTGACTTACCTCCATTGAGCCAAAATACAATGAAGGAACAACGGTGGGAGCCTCTCAATGCCTTGTTATCCCCTTCTTGGAACTAAAGAACAAAGGTCTATAATCGGGGAGCACACGAAAACGCCTCTCAATGGCCACAAAATACGAGTGTATTCAAGACCTTTTTTTGTCCTTGTGTGTGTGAAACGAAGCATTGGACGGCGTGTGGTCTGTGCACGCTCCGTAGTTAAATGGCTGGTGGTCCGAAATTACATAATGGCGCCTTAGGACGTTTCCAGGTAGGGGAAACATTTGCGTGTATTTACGTCAATAGGTTTCAACTGGTTAAGCAACAAGCACACATGGTTTGACGGCGTATACGTGCAACTTATATTTACACAATGCATTTTGCCTCCCAAAATGACAAACCATTGGCAAACATGTACATGTACAATGTACATGTAGTCGTGTGTGTGTTCGAGGTCAGTGCAAAGGGACCTGTGATATAGAGGTTTTCAACGCTGAATCAAAGCTGGACTCCTGGGAGAGAATTTTGAATGGTTTTCGGATATTTTAACTACACGTTTTCACTACAGTATTGTGGCCAAAGGAGGAATGCTGTGTGGTGATTGGGCCTTACCAAAAGTGTGCACAAGTACTGTAGGCCCACACAATGTGTCTCTCAAAACACTTAAAATGTATTATTGTACGGTGTGTGTGTTTTTTAGACGACCACATTGATCAATTATGCATTTCATGAAACCAAGCATAACACACGTCCTTGAATAAAATCGGGTCTGTAATGAATGTGCAGTGTACACCATGTATGATATCTGGTACATGTAGGTACAGTGTGCACTAGGCTGTGCGCTATCATGCTCACACAAGCACATGATGTTAAACTCCTTACACATTAAAAATCCGTACACACCTACACCCTATTTGTATCCTACATGGACAGTATATGTACATCAGGTAATGTAAATTGTAGTTTACATGTTGGTGTACTGTCCTACAAACATTAGAGCATCTGCTAATATTATAGCCTA
Source organism: Marthasterias glacialis (assembly GCA_911728455.2). NCBI lineage: Eukaryota > Metazoa > Echinodermata > Asteroidea > Forcipulatida > Asteriidae > Marthasterias > Marthasterias glacialis. The sequence goes on from OU452225.1 coordinate 19,505,834, forward strand.
AAGCCCTGCCATGGTGGTTTTTGCAGTACAAACGAGACAAGAGGTGGTGTGATCAAATACTAGTGCCCCCTTTCTTGGCTGGTGTCCTGGTAAGGAACTGGCATAGAGCTGCCAGCTCTCCCTGATTCTGCTGAAAGTTCCCTGAAAATAAACCAGTCTTTCCATATTCTGATTGTCAAAATTTGAAAATCTCCCTGATTATGGAAACTTTATCCCCATTATGTTGAATGTACATGTAATTCTAAATACATGTAGCTCCCTGATTGCAAGATGCAAATGTCGGCAGCTCTACTGTCACGGTCAGAGTTGTGGGAATGGTGTTGAAGACAGTTGTTTCAAGTTGTACTTGAGTCACATTGCTTCAAGACTTGGGACTTAACTTTGCAGTGACCAAATTAACTTGACACTTGAGACGCATACTTATAGGCGCAGGCTCGTGGCCATTGCCCGACGGCCAATTTCATGGCACGAAAAAATGATGTTCATGTTCATGTACACTTTCTCATTGCAAGAGATAACCGATGGCTATTTGTTTTTGACGAGCACGCACCTTCAAGACTGTTAAGCCTTCAAAATTTGACCAAGTGAAAAACATTCTTGGTTTTGTAAAAATATTGTCTGGTCCAGATAAAAATTCTGAGCTACATGTCTGAGCCCCTTCGTCTTACATGTACATGTGGAGAAAAATTTCTTGAAAATAAAAACTTCTAAGTTCGTAGGCCTATGTATCTGCCCCGAATTCTTCAGAGGGAATTTGCAGCTTCCTCCAAGGAAAACCACTTGCCAAGCCCGGAAAGGTGGTGACCAGGGTCCAGTTTCATAGAGCTGCTTAAAGGCCGATTTTGTGCTTACTGTGTGATTTCCATTTCATAGCGCTGCTAGCCGTAAGCACAGGAAAAGGCATGCTAACCTTCCGGTGCTTACTGTAGGAAAATGAATGATGTAACAGTGCAAATCCTTGGTGAACGCGCAAGCTGACCGCCTAATTTTCTTGCTACATGTAACCTGTGAAATAACGCTTAAATGCTTTAAGCCCCAGCTCAAGTAAGAAGAAAAACATAAGTGTTCACAGATTTACATATATGTATCTTACATGGTATAAAGTAGAAAATTTTGCTTGAAATATTTCTGCCTGAAGTGTCATCATTTTTAAACAATAAATTATTAAGTAATATCCAAAATTAGTTTTCATCTTAATGAGACAAAAACCCTGCCTTTTGGAAAATGTACAAAAATGCTGAATGCAATTTTACCATTTTCTCGCAAATGAAACAACGAAATGAGCTGACGTTTTCACAGGGTGGTTTTATTTAAGAAATATCTTGATTTACGCAAAGAATGGAAGCATTTACAATTAGTTTACCAATGTTGAGCTGGGGCTTTAAGCACATTTTTTCTGCTATAGTTAGCACAAAAATTTGCTAACCGTTAAGCAGTGTTATGAAATAAGTCCCTGTTAAGAAATCAGTACATCCCAATAGGACTGCTCAGGCTGGAGTTGTACATGTATGTAGGCCTTCATGTTACGTTTAATCAGAGAATCCCTTTTTGATGCAAATAATAAAAAGCATGGCTTGTCGTGATCGGCAGAGTAAAGAAGTCGTGACATGTACACCTCTTTGTAATTACTGGTTTGAGGGATGACATCTCTATTCCATTATTCCTGGAGATTATCCTTCAGGCTGGGGGCTGAGTGCGGGGGGGGGGGGGGGTTGGATTTACAGGCAGCCCCCAGCCAGTGTCAGAAAAATTTCTTGGCGTAATCCTAGATTTGTTTAATAGGATGGTACATGTACATGCACATCGAGTACATGCACATGTGAATGTTATTATTATTTTTATTATTAAATATTATATCTTTCTGGTAATGAAACCAAGGGACCTTCAAAAGTGACTTGCACTGTAACCCACAGGCCTGACGATACCTGTGTAGAGAAGATGCTGAAGAAATGTCAGTTTTAGATGTGGGAGGAAAAACCCCAAAATAGGGAAAAACCCACACAATCAGGTAGGGACTGAAAACCCAGTTCCACATGCAAGGCTTCAGTCGGGGATTCGAACCGGGGTCCACAGAGGTGAAAGGCGGGGAAAGAAACCACTGAGCCAACCTGAATGAATGCATGTATGCAATGTACACAAGCCGTACATTGGAACTGCACAGTGCAAAACTGTCCTTTGTAGTTTTACAATCTTTCCAATCCTCAAAAATTAAAAACTAAAGTTAAAAAAATGCCGGTCTAGAATTTAGCATGTGGATGGTTTTGTATGGATTTTCAGGGTTTGTCCTGAAGATTTTCAGTGACTAGCCTGGAGGACCATACAGCTTGTCATTTCACTAGACGGTCCCAAAGATCGTTCAACAGTCTTATTTGTATGGGACTTCAACTTAAAGCCTGCTGGACAATCTCTGCATGGAGTGAATTTTAATGAAGCTCGGGAAAGAAATGAATCTAGCCAACCAGCCCACTAGGACAGAATTTGTACCTTGGTCCTCGGAAGTCTCAACTGGCATTTGAACAGTGGACCACTTAGGACTCCACAGTGCTGGATTTTGCAAACAATTTGCTGAAAAGTATGAGATTTGTGTTTCAGGCCTGATTACTTCGTTCTTGAAAGGGCCAGTGCACCAAGGCAGTTTCTTCTAAGATAAAGGGCACCTCTATGAGGAAATTGTAAATTTCTGTTGGAACATTTCAAGGGCACCAAGGCAATGACCAGGGGCAATAAACCTTTATCATGGTGCGGCCATCTTGATTTTCTCCCATTCAAACCAATGTTACCAAACTGAGGCTGGAAGGGCAAATAGTCTGGTTCCTTTTTGAACAATGAATATTAGCATATATTACTGTTATTGGATACAGGCAACATGTCCAAGATGGTTGCAGCATGATAAAGGTCTATTGCCTCCGTGAAGTATCAGTCCTGGTATTTCAGTTGAGATTATTTTTTTCCACAGTATCATTATTCACAATGAATGGGAAAATGAGATTTATTTCTAATAAAGCCAAAGCAAGGACTTCAGCCTAGAAAATTGGTGGAACTGCGAAGGGACCCATGAAAGACTGGGTACCCCTGTTCATGCACCACTGAACCGAAAGGACTTTGTAAATCGTTTTATTTTACAGTCGGGATTGACTAAGGAGTGAATTTCAAAAGGACATTGTACACATTTACATTAAGCTAAAAGTAGTCGTTTTTCTCCTCCTATCCATTTTGTGGTGACTTGCGTACAATTGAGCAAAGAAGAACCTTGACATAGATTGTAACATGGTCATGTGACTACACATTTTGTTTACTCCTCGCCTTGCATGACTGCATTGCACCAAGTACACTATTTAAAACGGAAAAGATTTATGTACACATACAAACATGGATTATTTCGTGTACGTGCAGGTGCACCATGAACAGTGTACAATATGTAACTTGTATCACAGCAAAACTGAAAGTAATGTGTCACACAAAGTTCCTGTAATGTCATAGTTCATACATTGTACATGGTACAATGTGTACACTGAACACTTGTCATAATGCAGGCCTGACACATGTACTTCACAGAGGCGATTGCCTCTGTTGCCCCTTGGCCATTGCCTTGGTGCCCCTCGAAATGTCCCTGTAGGAATTTACGTTTGTCTCATTGAGGTTCCCTTTTACTGAGGAAGAACTGTCTTTTATCATTCCAAGAACAAAGTGTCAGGGCTGCACGTACACATGTCAGGCCTGATTGCTTCGTTCTTGAAAAGGGCCAGGGCACCAAGGCATTTTTTTTCCCATGGTAAAGGGCACGTCTGTGTGGAAATTAGAAATTTCTATTGGAACATTTCAAGGGCACCAAGGCAAAGACCAGGGGGACAACGGAGGCAATTGCCTCTGTGAAGTACAGTGTACATGTACATTGTACATCAGGCCTAACATGTTCATGCATACCCATACATGTACATGTACAGCCTACATTATTTATTCATTTGTGTGTGAGCACAAGTTCATTCATCCTGTACATTTTTGTATATTGATACATATTTCATGTATACAAATATGCTGTAATCTTTGTACATGTTGCAGTTATTTCCAACTCGACTGATATGTTGGCAGATAATCTACTTGAAAGTTTCCGAAGGCACAAACATGTCACATTTCTTGCCCCAATACTCAATGTGAAGTTCAATTGGGGTGGGGGGGGGGATTAGGAAAAAAAACCACAGAGTGAGTCAAGTTACGGACTCTCTGGAGATTTCTACCCCGTTGCATGCTGTGCGGACTACCGGTGTATACAACATACATGAGGACCATTCAGTGAAGTGTTGTGTCAATTCACATAAGAATCACTCGGGTCAAACCACACTTTGACAAGGTTTTTCTTTTCTACTCTTAAAGGGAAGTCTACACAGCAGGACTGGAATTTCAGGGAATAAATTCCATCAGATCCATGACTGGAGGCGTGGAGCTTTTAGCTCTATAAATCACAAATACAAAAACACATGTGATTCACAATTTAATACACATGTGGAAGACAGTACATGTAAGTTGGTTACATGTACATGTACATGTAAGCAATGTACATTGTACTTATTTTACAATAGCTAGTCTTTTTTGCTTTACACAAATACATACACCTGTACGTAAATTTACAAGTTCCAAGGGTATAAAAATGTGCACTTTAGAATCATTTTAAGAAAGTGTGTACTCTTGTGTGTTTATGATTAAACCAATAACCCTAATAATAATAATAATACGCAGCTTTTATATAGCGCTTTATCACACCCTATGGGCGTCTCAGAGCGCTCAGTATTTTTTCCTGTAAGGTATGATGAGTTATGTTTTTGAAGTATGAAACCTGTTCCTTTACATAGCACCATGTAATGGTTCACAAGGTGCTGTGGTGCAATCTGCAGCCGATCAAACCAGGAACACCGGGGCAAACCCCTTCTCTTTGCGATAAGTGTCACTGGGTTCTTTTACGTGCATTACACAACACAAGGGACCAATGGCTTAACGTCCCATCCAAAGGACGAAGCAATAATGGTTAAGTGTCTTGCTTAAGGACAAAAGTGTCACGACCAGTGACGACCGGGACTGGAACCCACACTCTGCTGATCAGAAACACCAGAGCTTGAGTCCGGTGATCTTATCCGCTCGGCCACGACACGCCTTAAATGTGCATTTGTTGAGATTAAAAAAATGAATGTTCACAAATTTACACTACATGTAGTGCAAGGATGGTCATAGTGGAAAACTTCCCTTCAAATAATTTTTTCTGCTTGAAATGCTTTTATGTAGGTTTTTTTTTTAAAAATGAGATAAAACCATTTGTTTGATCTTGCGAGTCTAAAATCAGATGTTTGTTTGAAAACAGTGATGGTGTTTTTCAGTGTTTTCTACTAGGGACTCTGATGACCGATTAAGCTTAAACTTTCACAGGTTTGTTATTTCATAAAACGAATCATTGGCGTCACGTACATGGAGTGCAGATCTTATACAGGTACAAGTCTTTGACAATTACCAATGTTGGGCGGGTGCTTTTAAAACAGCCAAAGGGTCATATATTGTATTTAAGTTGTGGCTCTTTGCTGATGGGCAGATGTCTGGAATGTCATCTCAAAGGGGAAAGGGCTTGTCATTTTGCAACGGTGACTCCCATGAGGACATTTTTACAGTCTCCTGGACTATTTTGATGGGGGCACCAAGGCCAAGTCCACAGGCAACGGACACTGTGGCCTCCCACCCTCCTCGACTTCTTTGAAATTCCAAGCCTAGAAGCACATAGATTTCACAAGTAATGTTAATACATTGTACAGTTATTATACATGTAGCAGTTTCTCTTAATCGGCCCAATTTTCGGACTGTATAGTGACAAGGCCGATTAAATCGGCCTTATTAATGATGCATTTGTGTTGGTTAACAATACACCATGTAACCTTGAAATGACCTTTGTGAAAGTTCAAGTAGACCGATCCATTAAGCCCTGCCTACCTTAGCAACTGACTAACAACATCACATGGTGTGACTTTCTTGCCACGATCGCAGCGGTGGTTCGGTTGCAGCCACACACACGTATCGGATACACACACGCACACGGTACATGGTTTTCGTGAACGGTATGGATTTAGTTTCGTGGCCTTTTGAGCAGTCCCTTGAGTCCAAAGAACAATGCTGACAGGAACACTGTTAAACCACTTTTACATGACTATACAGGAACCACTGCTGTGGGATTCGCACCACTAGAAACATGAACAAATTTAACGAAACAGCAGTTAGTATCGTTGTGTGTCATAACAATGGCGACAGTTTGTTTACTTTTCTAATGGGATTTTAACGTGTCGGACTTTTGTCGGACTTTCAGTGGCGTTGTCAAGGCTGTGATTGGTCAATACATTAGTAGGCGGGGCTTAATGGATCGGTCTATTGTGACCAAAGCAAAGTCAGCTTTGAACTTGTGTCATGCCTTGACTGCAGTCATTGTTTCTGTAATTTTTATTTGCAATTTCTTATATAAAATTTACAGCTTAAAATGAATGACATGTATTTAATACCAGGCAGTGCTAGTGTTTAAAACAGCTGTTTTTAAGTTGGGTCAAACAACAGCTTTAGAAAATTGGCTATCCTGCTGTTTTGGTGCCAAAAAAAAAATGTCCAAACGTAACGAAGGAAAACATGTGTGCAAATAATTTTGGTTGTTTGGGCTATACCCTGATAGAAATGAATGACTTCCTGATGGGAAATCGCTCTTTCGAGTTTCCTGGGGAATTGCACACGTTGTATCGAGTGAATACAACTTGTTATCACCTTGTTTAGATGGTCTTCTATTTTGAGGGCTCAAATTGACGTGATGGTGGTTGTGGTCATGGGGGGGGGGTGACTTGTCAAAACAGTTCCTGCATTTATAAGGTTATTATGGGTGAGAGGATCCTGTTTGAAAGATGTAATGATTGGACGGGGGATAAGGAATATTTTTTTTTTACACTGATACTCACACATCGGTGCGTTTGTAATTTGTTCAGTACCTTTGTAAAAGTCAAACTGGTCACAAGATTTAGTGTCAGATTTCAAATACAAGTACAATACAGGGTCGGTACATGTGTTCATTCAATTTGTTTTTGTTAGTATCGGTCTGAAAGCTTACTCACTATGAAGTTCATACCAGTACCAATCTTCCATAGAAATATTTCTGTCTGAAATACTGTCAAAGGCGCGAAATTAGAATTTGAAGACCCCGATCTTAGTTTTGGTTGCAGTAATCAAAATTCTGATCAATGTGTTTACATGTACATGCTGAAAAGTGTGCACATTTTTTCACTTTTTGGACTCGGACGACGAATTGAGCCAAAATTTTCACAGGTTTGTTTTTTCATGTGTATATTGAATCAGACAAAATAAGAACATTGCACTATTGGCTTTACCAATCCTATATTTTACCTGTAATTAATCTCAAAAAGTGTTCATCAGAGATTGTTTCATTTTGATTGAGCTTTGATAGGCCTATATAGTTAAATAACATTTTGTCTTTTGGTTTTGTTTTCTTGTAGTGGAAATTTACCCTCAGGAGCCCACGATCAAAGCCGGCCAGGCCCTCACCCTGACCTGCGAAATAACCCATCCTAACGTCATCTCAGCCGTGGATATCCAGTGGAGTCATGATGGAGTGGCGCTCTCATCAGAGCTGTATAGTGACCTGGACGGCAAGCGATCGCGACTGGTGATACCGCGAGCGGGGTTTGAAGACAGCGGGCTGTACGCTTGTAACACGGAAAAGTCAGCCCAACGGGGTAGCAATAGCACGGAAGTGAATGTGGGAGGTGGGTGTGCTCTTTTGGTTTTTAGTGTTTACAGTTTCAATAAAAGGATGTACTCGTTGTCACCTCTGCTGGATCAGAACAAATTCCACTGGTGGATGGAAAGACATCTGTCAACCCTGTTTGGTTCGAAACGTTTGAGACGATTGTTAAAATTCAAAATTAGAAAATGACAATCGTAACAGAGGTGTGTCTTGGCAGAGCGGATAAGATCACCGGACTTAATCTCTGGTGTTTCTGATCAGCAGAGTGTGGGTTTGACCCGGTTGTGACACTTGTGTTCACAAGCAAGACACTTAACCATATTGCTGCGTCCTTCGGATGGGACGTAAAGCCGTAGGTCTTGCGTGTTGTGTAATGCACGTAAAAGACTCCAGTGCATTTATGGCAAAGAGAGTGGGTTCGGCCCGGTGTTCCTGGTTTGATTGGCTGCATATTGCGCCACAGCACCTTGTAAACCATTACATGGTGCTACATGTATGTACAAGAACAGGTCTCATACTTCAAAACGTTACTCCGCATACCTTGCATGAAAAAATACTGAGCGCTTTGAGATGCCCATCGGGTGTGATAAAGTGCTATATAAGAACTGTGTTATTATTAACAGTATTCCTTTAAGGGTTTGGTATCTACACAGAAGTGGAATCTAAACTAGACAAAGTTCTATTTTTACTCAGAATGCAAATTGTTCCGGTGTGATACATTAGACTTGTTGAATTAGCAGCCTTATTCATTCTACATTCATAAGCCTTTCAGTTGTCTGTTAATCCATCGCCAATTCAACCGGCCATACTCTGCTCTCAGCAGTATTGTTCACATAAAGCCAACTGTCGAATCCATACAATTTATCAGTGGAAGAGAGCAACACAAGATTTGTTTCATGTGTGCTAATAAAAACGTAACAACTTGTGAGTGTTCTTTTATTGCAAGGCTAGTGTTGTAGCTATGGTAGGCCCTCCTTGACCTACATCAAAAATAACCGATGCGAAACCCAGGGTTTCTTTCACCATGTTTTAGTCACAGCGTTGACACAATTGATACTCAATAGTATTCATCAGACAAGGAAGTTGAAACCTGTACTCCAGAAAATTCCAGTACAATCAGCCTAATGAACGCAAACACCTCTGGCGAAATGTTTCTAAAGATTCTCCAACGTCATCAAATGAACAATAGAAACTGTTTGATTAGAAACCAACTTGTGCAATACCATGGAAATACTAAACAGACAAGTTCTCATTTCAGTTTAGGAATAATCAGAACAAAGTGTATTTATTGGGTGCTTTTTTTTTCAAACCAAGTAGGTCTATCAAAGCTCGTTAACCCTAACCAACCCAAATCCTTCAATTTCCTTTTCTCCAAATCGAAGGATTTTGAAGGATGTGGGGTATTAGGCCACTGCAGCAGAGAAGGATCCAGAAGGATTTGGGCAATAGTGTTTCTGCTGTGGAAGGATTAAGTAGGAATTAGGCTGTAAGGCTGTATTTGATGAAGATGGATTTAGAAAGATTAGGATCGTACACTATGTGATTTTGCTAAAAATGTGGTTTAGTAGGAGTTGGGTCATGCAATTTGGCTGAAGTGGAAACAGACATAGATATGATATGAAACTATAATTAACATATTATCATGGGCTGCATCAGACGTCCTAATCAAAATTAGATTGTTCACCAAAAATATTTAAGAAACGGGATTTAGAAGGAATTGGGTCATATGCCATGTGGATAAAATTACAAGGATTTAGAAGGGTGTGGGCTTGATGGTCTTTTTACCCTCTCAGACTGAAGGGTATTGTAGGACTTGGGCTGTGTGTGAGCAAATGGTCCTAGTTAGTTAGGATAAAAGTATTATTAAACCCCTGTTCACCGGGGCCGGCCCCTAAGCATTTTTTAAACCATTTCAACTATTTAGGAGTATGCAGCATCGGTGACCGAATGGGCGCACAGGTTATTCATTACATCAAAAATCTCTACCCTCCAAGGTACATGTACCCATTTACTCCTGGTCAAGGGCACCAAGGCAATGACCAGGGGCAACGGAGGCAACTGCCTCCATTGCCTTCGTGAAGTATAAGGCCTGAGTGTCCCATACGTACATGTAACTGCACGAAATCTTAGACTTGCCCGTAACACTGAATTCTCTAGAAAATCACATTTCAATTTCAACATAGTTTACTCTGTGATAGTAAGAAACATGTGCTGTTTAGAACTACTGTACGTCTCTCGCGGAACCAGAGAGTTCAATTTGAATTCAGTGGAGTTGGTTGTCCAAAAGTGTTTGAAGAGTTGTGGTGTGTCGTGGCCTATTGCAGTCTAGCACATCCAACTCAGGCTTCAGTGGCTAGGTCACCAGAGTGTGGGTTCGAATCTTGGTCGTGACACTTGTGTCCTTGAGCAAGACACTTTATTTTCATTGCTTCTCATCACCCAGGAGTAAATGGGTACCTGCAAGGGTAGAGAATGTTGGTGTGAATGATCAGTAACCTGTGCGCTGATTGGGCTGCATACTCCAAAGAAGTTGAGATCATAACAGTAATGTGTACATTTATGCCATATGTGTATGCCAGAATATGTACACATTATTATTATGGAGTCTTTTACTCTGTTTACGGAACTTTACAGCATACAGAAATATTGTTAACATACATTACATGTACATACACCCGCATACATATGACCTCTGAGTGTAATGTACATATTACAGGATGTCTGAATGTTGTTGGTTGTACATGTGTAGTGTAGAGTTCAAGCTTGTCATTCAGACCACAAATATTTTACGCGAGTCAAATATCTGTTAAAGGTAGGATACAGCAACTTTCCCGGCGTGAAGAGCAACTGCATTACAGAGATGGAATATCTTGGGGCAGCATTTACAGAGTATGTTTAGGGCGGACGATGAACTGAAATATCAGGCCCTTTGCCTGATCTCAGGATTGTTCGTTGATCTCGCCTTACCTTCAGTTTTTCATGAAAGAAGGGGAGATGCAATACAGGCAAGAAAGACCCGACTCTTGTTGTGACCAAACCTCTAGATGTCTATTTGTTGTGATGAAGAGAGCAGGCCTGATACTTCACAGAGGCAATGGAGGCAATTGCCTCCATTGCCCCCATTGCCCCTGGTCATTGCCTTGGTGCCCTTAATATGGTGTAGTACAAATTTACAATTTCCTCATAGAGGTGCCCTTTATCAAGAAGAAAATGCCCTTGCCCTTTCAAAAACGAAGCAATCAGGCCTGAGAGAGTCTTTAAAAATTATACCATAACTGTTTAACATCAGCGTTGTGGGAGCTTCATCTCCAGTTCAAGAGGATACCGCAACCCATCTTAACAGGATAGTAAGGGGCATGCCATCAAGGCCAAGACCCTGGTAACAGAGCCCATGGCCTCCAAGGCCTTCATGAAACACAAGGCACCGGGAACACCCGATTAATACAGGCCTGGATTTACAGGGTTTTATTGGAGGCCACAGCCTCTCTGCTGCCCTGGTTCTTGGCCTTGGTGCCCCCTTCAGACTTGATGATTTTCCCAATTGAAGTGACCTTTGCAAAATGAAAAACAGCCAGATGGAACTCCCGACCTGCCTTATTCAGAATAGAAATAAGGTCTTGATTGAAGAACAGGCTGTACAATATCTAAATAGTCACACAAATTACATGCACCATAAACCATTACACGGATCTGTGCCTTTTATTGATTTACAACATTGTTAACATGATTAACCACGTATTGGTGTAATTATAAAACAACAATCCTATAATAGATGTTTAATTTGCATCAGGGGTAAAGAACACTATTTGTGTTCTAACGCTGCATGATGTGTGTTAAGCACTGTATACTCAGTACTTTCCCAAGTCCCGTGGGAAAAAAACATCAACAGGTGTATTACTCAGGTGGGATTCGAACCAACAACCTTTTCCTTCTGGAGCAGATGTCTTACCCCTAGACCACCGAGATTGCTCGGTAGCTAGAGGCAGTTTGAATCCTATATTTTAGCGGCTGGTACCGCAACGATTTAATAGATGTTAAATTTACATAGGGGATAAAGAATATTTTTTGTTTTTCCCTTGCACACACCCACATACGTGTATATTTGTCAATCTCAACTTTCCCATGTGGATCAGCTTCCCCCAATGCAACCCACGCTGAATGACTATAACGTCACGATGACATATGGATGATGAAATCTATGATTCCGTGTAATCTTGGCATAGATGCAGACAGTTTCGCATGTCTTTTACTTGGAATCTTAACGTTATCTAGACTAAATTTTCACTTTAAGTATATCGGTTTCCCCCGTCAATGCAACCCACGCTCTGTAACTACCCTTTAAGATGTCATGTGTACGATTGTAAGAGAAAATCAATTTTTTTTCTAAAGAGCCAATAATCCTGGCAACAGTCGTTTGGATAATGGAAAGCGAGATAAGTCAATTCCCCCGGGGGTTGTGTAAAGCCCACGGTACCATCCTATTATGCCAACTAATTCCTCATTTACAAAGAATAAATGCCGCACGTGGGGGAATCAATCAGGTTGTTCTCTGTCCGTGGGGAGTTGACAAGGTGGAGTCGTGCTTCGCTCCGTTAATCAACCGAAGCTTTCCTTTCATTTTTTTAAATAATGAAACAGGAAAAAAGAATCAGTGCAAATCAAAGATTGGTTATTTTTTAATGAGAGACGTTCGAGAGGCTGGCGGCAGCAGACACAACGAACCCTTTTGACAGTTCTGAGCATGTGCGCGCACATGCTCAGAACTGCGTGCGTTGTTCTGAGCGTGCATACAACTGGTAAGAACCATGATAAAGGACCGTTCAAAAAACTCCCCATTGTTGCGCTCTTTGAAATTCATTAAACAAAATGGAATGCAAGTCTTTTTCCTGGGGTGAAGGGCTTCATAAATTATTAAATTATTTTAGAGAAAACAAGTATTGTAAAATTAAAACGGTTGAATTTTTTGTAGCTGCGACTGTTTTTCTTTCTTTTTTCTTTAATTCCCAGGTGAGTTTTCATTATGCCTTTAGTTTAGGGGTCTCTAGATGATGGTAGTGTAAATTTGTACGGGAATGTCAATAAATGCGCACTGTGTATAGATTTTCAATGAGTAGTCAACAGTACTGCCCCGGAGAGCCCTCAGTTGATAAATAATTGTCAAAGGTTCCCAGGATTGTGTGCATGGCCTATGAACCAGAAAGAACCAAGGGGGAAAACCCCTAACTTTCCCATAAAAAACTATTGTTACGGCTTTTTCCAAACCTCATCTTAGGCTCCAGCTCCAGGCTCAGTTTGATGTACATGTAGGACACACAATGTAAATGTATACTGCTCTGAAATTGCCTCTGTGGTGCCCTTGAAATGTAATAGAAATTAAACAATTTTCTTCATACATGGAGAGGTGCCCTTTATCATGAAGAAAATGCCTTGGTGCCCTTGCTCTGAAATTGCCTCTGTGGTGCCCTTGAAATGTAATAGAAATTAAACAATTTTCTTCATACATGTAGAGGTGCCCTTTATCATGAAGAAAATGCCTTGGTGCCCTTGCCCTTTCAAGAACGAAGCATACAGGCCTGAAACAAGCTGTGAATATTTCATCATAGATCAGTGGTCGTTTCTGAAAACAACAACAGGAAAATGGTTTAGCTTTGTCAGAAATTTTGTGCACATTCATACAGGGCTTATTTTGATTGCGGCAATTGAAATAAGCAACAGTGATTTGGGTTCTTCTAATGCTATATCCTCACCCTTGACCATAATTCAGACGGAACTATTTCTCTGAAGGATTAGTACTGGCAGGGTTCTCCTCACGATTTTTCAAAACTGCGGGGCATTCTAGACCCACATTTTGCCAGTGTGGCAGAAGCACGCTGAATTGATATTATTTGATAATTATGTGTGGTTGGAAATGCTCTTAGCTGTCCAATCTGGAGCATTTAAAATAGTTTGATGTAATGATTATTTGTGAATTTGATCTTAACCAGTTGCCGCCGGGATCTTTTGTTTTTGTCCCGTCCCCCTGGCAAGATTCTTTTGGCAGAATTGCCAGAATTTTTTTTCTTTTCTTTGAGGGTTACACAAAACCGCCTCTCAAAGGCCACAAAATGCGAATAAATTCAAGACCTTTTTTTTTTTGTCCCTGTGTGGATGAAACGAAGTGTTAGATGTCGTGTGTATGGCCTGCTCATACTCCGTTATTTGAAGGACCGAATAACCTTCAGTCTGGTGGTCCGAAATGGCGTCTTAAGACGGCTTCCGTTTCCAGGCAGGGGAAACATTTGTGTGTATTGGGAGAACCCTAGTATTGGTACGATTTTTATTATCTGTGAGCTTTCAGACTGAAACTAACCAATTTGTTTTCTTGATAGTAGCCAGTCCTGTACTTTTGTCTCTAACAACGCATTTCAAAACCGCGTTGTGAGTCCCGGGGTACGGTTTCACAAAGAGCTAAGAGTGATCTTAAGGTGCATCAATCTTAATTGCTAAGCAAAGTGTGATGTCACAATACAAATCACTATGGCGATATTGACCACTCATCTTAAGATGAATCGTAGTGCTTTGTGAAATCGAGCCCTTCTTTGTCACATTTCTTTGATCTTTCCAAATGCATTCTGGTAAATGGTTTTAAAAGGGGTAGTACATCACTGTGGTTTTTTTTTTTTTTGTTCTGTGGGGGAGTATGTTCATTCCCTTCAGCCCATCCTCTAGATTAAAGGGGCTGTGTCGTCTTGAATGTAGCAGTAAATGGAGTAATCCAGTTACTGTGCGCGCCGGCGGTCACATCACAGTTTGACAAAGACGGTACCCTTTGTGATTTGACCGCAAGTGAGGGCGTGTGCAGTATCTGGGTGTGAGTTCATCTTTCCATGCACAGCCACAGGCCTGCTGTAATCATGACGACACAGCCCCTTTAATAAGCACAAATAACCAAACTGTGAATAACTGATCACTTTTTTTAAGTGAAAATTATGAAAACTGGTCTGTGTTTTGTCTAGGAGTTTGTGCACATACATACTGTAGAATGAGCTTACTGTGGCAATCAAACTATATGAACATGTAAGCAAAAGTGATACTGTATGTTTGATCTTCAAAAATGCTATTTTCTGGACTTTGACAGATGAAATTGTCTCTCCAGAGAATTGGTGCTGGCAGGACTTTTCTTGTTTTCAACATTCGCAAACTCTTGTTTACGGTCTTTGTGTTTGAGTCGTGTATGAAGGGGTGTTATGAGTAGGAGTGTTTCTACTAATGATCCCTGGCAGTCAGACCGGAGGAAAAGTGTGTCTGTCTTTGGAGTGCATTAAAAGCAGTCACGTTTCCTGTCGACCGGGTTTCCTATTACCTCTAATGCAAAGTATAATGCAGCACGGGCTAGGCTACAAATTAATCAAACAGGGGTGGCAACACAAGGTAGCCGATAGTTGTTTCCAGTAGCATTGACGTCACTGATCTGTTTGTCCATCGTGAGGAATCTGCTCTGGCTGTGATGCGTGTTGATTGTCTTGTCACGGAACGTGATAAATGAGTTTTGCTTTTGTAGTCCACTAATTACTCTTCTTGTTTATAGTGCACTCCATTTGTTTTCATTAGCTACCTGCATATGTACATGTTTGGAATAGACAGTGCAGGTGTCGCTTGTATTCAAACTCTTTGCAGTCCTGGTGGTCATGCCTTCATTACCTTAACCCTTACAGTCCCTATTCCATCAAACTCTAACAGCAGGTTTTGTTGGATTTTTTGGGACTGGGAACTGCATGAGTAAACTGATCATGCTTGACATGGGTTCAGGCATACCACCGAGTATGCCTATGCCTATAGGCCTATAGGCATAATCAGAGTTACCCATATGCTGTTTGAATTTGTTAGAGTGGGGAAGGGTTCTAGTAAATCACTCAGGGGAGTTAGAGTTAAGTTTGTAACGCATTGTATTATAAAGGAAAGAAAGTTGCACGCGTTAACCACTTATCGCCAGGGATTTTTAAATTGTTTCGTGCCACCTGACGGGATTTATTTCTCAAAATAATTTTTGTTAAAGAGTACCGCTGGCAGAAAGAAACCCTAAAGCCAAAAGGAAAAAGAGTCTCATTTAAAACACTGAGATTCTTAGTTTCTCTTTTGAGAAAATGTCAGATTCATCCAGCATGAATCGCAAAACCTCAGCGTTAGACAAGGCCAATAATTGCTCCCATGTCTGGAACCAAGGCTGGACTCAAGGCTCACTCAGACTTACCTCCACTGAGCCGAAATACAATGAATAAACAATGGTGGAAACCTCTCAATGTCTCATAATCCTCTTATAACATAAAGACAAAAGGTCTGGAATCGGGAATTACACAATAACCCCTGCATAAAGGGAGAATTTCAGCATTATTTCCAGGACCATCTATCCTCTTTGTGCGGGTGAAACGAAGCACTGCACAGAGTGCATGCGCGAGTCCCGGTCATGACACTTGTATCCTTGAGCAAGGCACTTAACCAGCCAGGCTTCTGATAGATGATACCTAAGCCTACATCCTTACGGACTGTAAAGGGGGTTACCCTGTTTCAGCCCCAGGAGTAGGTGGCAACGGCCCCTGGAAAAAACCAGTTGATTTGTAGCCCACACCTCGAGTGGCTTACTGGCTTTGTGTGTCTGGCGACTTCCATAAAAAAATAAAACAAAAAAAAACATGGGCTGAGGCAAGAACAATGTTTAAATGTACTGACAGTCGGGTGAATTTCGGTTAACGTCCTTAAGTCATTTTTCCTTTTTTTTCCAGAGCCACCAAGTGCAGCCAGGGATCTGAAGTGCTTCTCCAGAGACTCGTTTGACATCACATGTGAATGGACGCCGGGGAGTGATACCAATATACCTACCACTGACTACCTTATGTATCTCTCAGACACAAACAAGTAAATCTACAGGGCCGGAACTAATGATGCATTAGTCCGAGCAGCTTGGCCATGATGGTTTGCACCGACGCAACTGTGGCCGCCGCACGCACGCGTCGACGCACACGCATTGTGAATCCTCCATGCTGATTGGTACAACTGCGCGGCTGGCACGCTATTGTCATGTCAGCGGCACGTGCGGCAGCCATTTTGCGGTGGTGTACACCACCAGGACCGAGCTGCTCGGATTAATGTATGGACCTTTCTTTTCTTTACAAACACTGACCAACATTTTGTACGGGGAGGCCTTGAGTATCACAAACATATAAACTTGCTCGGCAAAAAAGTATGCCCTTTTAGTAAAGAATTGAAACTTTTTATGAAGTATAAACTTTACTTTTCATTTTGGATAGTAAATTTTGATTCATCATTAAAATGGGTATTAATTTGATAGTATTATTGCTCAAATAATAAACTGTTGTATTTTTTGCAGTGAAGACCGCCCGTACTTTTGCCAACCATAGTTGGCAAAACTTGCGGCTGTGACAGTGCAAAAGAATGGCCTACAAAGTCAATAAATTTTAGCACTCTGCCAATAACCCTACAACTGAACAAATCCTGCAGTCAGGGAGTTTTCACAAACATAGTTTAAAAGCTTTTCAACTAAACAAGCCTTTTTCTGTAGAGTTCAGCAAATTGAAAAAAGGAAGGAATATTTTGTCAGATTATTTTGTCGGAATTGCCGGAATCATTTTTTTTTTTAGAGTACCTCTGGCACAAAGAAACCCTGACTTGACAAACCCAATGGGGAAAAAAAGGACAAGGTCTGGAATCGGGGACTACACCAAAAACCACCTCTCAATAGCGAAAAAATTGCAAAATATTCAAGACCATGTTTTGTCTTTGTGTGGGTGAAACAAAGCATTAGACGGTGTGTGCGTGGTCTGTACACGCTCAGCTGTGGAATGCTCCAATTCCAGTTTTACACAGTGGCGTCTTTACACGGCTTCTATTTCCAGATTTCCAGGCAGGGGAAACATTTGAGTATATACACCTCATCTGGCACCTACTGGTTAAGTGTCCTACAAATACATAAATATAAATATCTGATACTTTCTAGAGATGGTAGAGGCAGTTGCCTCCATGCCCCTTGTCATTGCCTTGGTGCCCCTTGAATTGTTCCAGAACAAATTTATACTTCCCGCATAGAGGTGCAACTTAAAAATGCCTTTTCCTTGCGAGAAGGAAATACCACCATGAAAAAGCTTGCCCCTAACTATGTTACATCGCAACAGAGGATTTAGTCAGTTGGGCGTTGAGTTGTGACAGAGCAAGCCGTTGACCCAGAAATCATTCAAACTCAAAGCCCTGTCTGAAATGGCGGGTACGGCTATGGCTGGATCGCAGCATCATCATTTGTTGAGGTGTTTAGGTGTGGCGTGTCGTGGCCGAGTGGTTAGTGCGTGGGACTCAAGCTCTGGTGGCTGAGTCATCGGAGTGTGGGTCCGAGTCCCGGTCATGACACTTGTGTCCTTGAGCAAGGCACTTAACCATAATTGCTCCGTAAAAGTTGGGGAGGTAGAGCCTTCTGCTCTACCAGCCAGACTTCTGATAGATGATACCTAAGCCTACATCCTTACGGACTGTAAAGGGGGTTACCCTGTTTCAGCCCCAGGAGTAGGTGGCAATGGCCCCTGGAAAAAAACAGTTGATTTGTTGCCAAAACCTCGAGTGGCTTACTGGCCTTGTGTGTCTGGCGACTTCCATTAAAAAAAAAAAAAAAGGTCAGCAAGTGATGATGTAACAACTGCAAGATGAATTGTTTACGTTTGGTTTGTGTGTATGATTTGACAGAAACACTGGGAAGTGGGAGGTATGCCAGAATGTCCTGCCGGGAAATACGTCCTGCGTTGTGGAAGAAGTACACGACACTTACTACTTCCATGTGTTATCCATGAACAGACTCGGAAATGCTTCCACCAACGCCATCTCGTTTGATCATGAAACAGAGAGTAAGTATACTCCTCATTTTAGTAATAGACCAATCCATTAAGCCCCGCCTACTAACGTATTAGACCAATCACAGCCTTGACAACGCCACTGAAAGTCTGACAAAAGTCTGGCACGTTAAGAATCCCATTAGAAAAGTAAACAAACCGCCGCCATTGTTCTGACACACAACAGCACTCACAAGTGTACTAACTTTTGTTTTAAATTTTTCGTATTTCTGGTGGTGCAAATCCCACAGCAGTGGTCCTTGTACAGTTGTGTAAAAGTGGTTTACCAGTGTTCCTGTCTGCATTGTTCTTTGGACTCAAGGCACTGCTCAAAAGCCCACGAAACTAAATCCATACCGTTTATGAAAACCATTTCTGTGTGTGTATCCGATACGTGTGTGTGGCTGCAACCGAACCACCGCTGCGATCATGGCAAGAAAGTCACACCATGTGTTGTTGCTAGGCAGTTGCTAAGGTAGGCGGGGCTTAAAGGATAGGTCTATTGGTTCTTAGGTGGTGTCTGGTCAAAGAGAATCTGAAGGGTGCCATTAGCCTTTTTGAGATATAGAAGTCACTAAAAAAAAGGGTGTTCTCTAATGATGTTTTAAATGTGAATAACCATTTTAAACTGTAACATTGTCTACTTGTTTATTCTGACAGCCGTTACAAATCCCCCCAAGAATGTACGTGTCAAGCCCACCCAACAGTCCCGTTTTCACATTGAGTGGGATCTTCCGGAGGAGTGGGAACCATTCTATACTGTCCTGGAGTACAAGATTGAGTACTACAAAGATCAATCTCCTACAGTATCCATGGAGGTAGATATATTATCTTCGTCTTGTCCGCTGTGTGTCCTAGTAATAACAAATACTTATTCTCAGTAAATCAAGAAGGTGTCTGACTATTTTCCTCCTAGCCTCAGTTCGGTTACATTGGCTACAAGGAAAGGTCTGACTGTTCGACAAGAGGTTGCCTTTCCAGAAGTTCGCCAGCATTTTCACTGGCCACCCGTCTATAGGAAAATAACTTCCCCTTTTGGGCTCGGAGCGACAATCTTGCAGTACAAGTTCTCAGGGCCCAGTTTTGTAGAGCTGCTTAAGCACAAAAAGAAGCCAAGCACACACAAGATTATGCTTACGTGAAGAAGGTTACCAGCCTTACCATGCCACATGTACCATCTTAAACTGGTACCTTGCTTATTTTTGCTTAGCAGAAATATATTATGCAAAGTTTTTCAGCTTAAGCAGCTCTATGAAATTGGGTTCAGATGTCTTTCAGAGTAAATAACACTAAGCATATGAAGTTCATTTCACACTATGAGGCAGTTTACAATTGACCAACAAACCACATTATTCATATGTTCATCTTCACATGATATTCTTGGGGATGGTAAGCAAAGATTACAGAGCGCCGAAGGTGCAAGATGGGGAACTGGAGCTCTGTCTATTGTTGGAACGTGAAATACGCAGGGCGCCATTTCAGAAAGTGAATGCTTTGTCTCCCATTGATAGCAGTGGTCATTGTCTGAACTGATCCGTTGTTGTATCAAAAAAGTTACTTGCTGAAACGGCGTCCAGTGGAATTTCAGCCTAAGTTCCCCATCTTGTACCTCCGGTATTCTATAATCTTTGATGGTATAGACCTTATGCACATGACGTCATTTTGGTAGGGCGCCTGAGGGCGCTAGAGGTCAAAAAAGGTTGCTGATTGGCCCATCCTGTGCGCCGCATGTACATAGGTGTGCATTTCGATGTTGCGTCAGCTTTTTACCTCAGAGATGGCAGCGTGATAATGTCAATGCATAAAGTCTATTAAGGCACTGCTCAAAAAAAGTAGCTGTAAATATTTTTATTTTTTTTTTGTCTTGGTCATCAGTTTCCAGGACCCTCGGCGGACAAGCCACTCAAGGGAGAGCAGGCTGAGCTGCCGCTTCATCAGTATCTAGATGCGTACACGATATACTGTGTCAAGGTTGCTGCCAGGAAGGCTGAGTGCCCGTGGAGTAACTGGTCAGAAACGGTGTGCAATAGAACCCTTGAGAAGAGTAAGTTCAAATTTTCTGAAGAGGGCATTGCAAGTTAATAATAACCAGTTTTTATATAGCGCTTTATCACAGCCCGGAGGGCGTATCAAAGCGCTTCTGACATTACTACCCCTGGTCACTGGGCCATTTATTTCATTCCTTAAACCATCTCAGCTCCCTGGGGAGTATACAGCCGGTGCTGCGAGTAACCGCGCTCCAAGCTAATCATTCACATGAACCATCTCTGCCCTCACAGGTACCCATTTACCCCTCTTTTTGTGGGTTTTTTCCTCCCACATCTAAAACTGACATTTCCTCATCATCTTCTCTACACAGGTATCTTCAGGCCTACAGGTCACAGTGCAAGTCACTTTTGAGGGTCCCTTGGTTTCATTACCAGAAAGATTTAATAATAGTCATAACCAAAAGTCTGATAAAAGCCAGACAGCACATTGGTGCATGTGGCGCCCGTGCACAGTGGGCGGGGCTTAATGAATCGGTCTATTGCCAGGATTGCATAAGGAGGGTGGGTCTGACAAAAAAACAATCCAATTTTGTTTCTGAAGATTCAATTTTTAAAATAGAAATTTGTTTTCTGTTGCAGACCCAGATGGGAAATTGAACGTCACCTTTTCCTCGAGCGCCAGTGACCAGAATGAGGCTCTTCGTAATGTGGTCTTGGAGTGGGAGGTATGTTGATATTTAAAAAAAAAAAAAAACAGTCAAACGGTGTGAAGCTATCGTGTGAAGTTTTGATCATACCTTGTTGAGTTTTAAAAATCGGTTGTAGTCTTCCTACTCAGTTGTCTTGATGGAATGAAAGTCTTGGATTCCCTTCCCCTGAACAAATGATGATAAACCATTGTATTTCTCCATCTCTCTATTCTAAACGTCTGTGTTGAGCTAAGCTTTTCCGGATTTCTTGTTGACACAATTCTCAACTCGCTGTATTTTTGACAAACTGTATAATTGGTCAATTGGTAAAGAAAAGTCTAGTTTTAAAAACAGGCAGACAGAGCTTGAAATACTCACTTCTTTACCTCGAACACTAACCTGAGTCCAAGCACTTTAACATCGGGCAAGTTACCTCTCAACCAAACAAGTCTAGCAGTCGGGCATTTCTTCAACAAGTTCAAACAAAAAATGTGTAAAGTTAGGTATTCAAGTTTAAATCTCCACCCAAAAGTTCAGCAAAAGTTCAGCAAGTCTTAAAATGTAAAACACTGGACCTTAATGCATTGACGCCATCACACTGCAATCTAGGAGGTAAAGCGGCGATGAAACAATGGAAGACGCACAGCTCTGTAGGCGGTACGCACAGGATCGGCCCATGAGCCTCTTCTTGTGACCTCTAACCGAGGGCGCCCTACTGGTTACTGTCTTTGCGTTTGACTCGTGTAAAAAGAGGTGTTATGAGTCAGAGTGTTTCTACTAAATGATCCCTGGTAGTGAGACCAGATGAGAATAGGTTCATTAACATCTATCTCCAGTCTGGTGCAAGTGCCGAAATACAAGCCGTGTGGTCTGCTGAAGATTTTCTTGATAATGAGGCTCTGATCTTTGGTTGTTTGCAGCCGCTGCCGGTACAGCACAGACGCGGTGTTATTATCGGATACAATGTGATGAACGTCACCATCATTCAGAGAGATGTTATATCCAACGTGACGCTGAATGCCTCACAGACTAGTCTGGTAATCAAGGGTAAGTAGTGAGTCTTAAATACAAGGGGGGTTACTTTTCCCAAATAACGTCTTGTAATAATTCTCTGTTCATACCCCCAGGTAGTCTGTGCTTTGTTCCTTTGATATGTTTCTTGTTACAATGTTTGCAATTATCTCTTCATCAGTGACTAGACTGCCAGCTTATTCATCAGTTCATATTTTATATTAAATAGGAATGCTTTTTAACATTGGAAGACCAGGAGGACCACTTGGAGAGAATTTGGACTGGTCCTCCGGTGTGGTAACTAGCATTCGGCCAGCGGACCACTGTTCCAACTAATAGACTGATCCGTTAAGCCCCGCCCCTTTACTTGTTGACCAATCACAACCTTGACTATGCCACCAAAAGTCCGACACGATAAATCCTATATGAAAATGTAAACATTTGTGGGCATACTTATAGCATGCATGTTCATGTCGTGCACTGTGGCATTGAAGAGATGCACATTGTGCTGCCCACGTGTACAGTGGCAATGTAGCCAATGCTGTGATTGGTCAATGTGTTTAGGGGCGGGGCATAATGGATCGGTCTATTTGTTATCATATCCGCCAATATGACAAATTTTCCCCCTCCCTGTGTGTACCAGTGAACGATTTCTCTTCTACATGCGCTTATATGTGTGACATTGGTTTGCTGTAGTCACAATGAGGGAACGAGGGCAACGGCTTTCTAGTGGTAGTGGATTATTCTGTCTGATAAAGAATTGACATGTTGAATCTCGTCCAAGTCACAAACAGTAATGACCGGCAATCGCCTATGGCAGCCAGTGGCGATTTTAATATTCATAAGAAAGGCGGATAGATATTATGAAATAAAGTTTCATAGGGTTTAGGGAAGAGTCTGGTTAAACCACAGGAAGTTGGAAACACACAAGACATGATTTTACTGGGCATTGAGGCAACCACAGAGAGACTAATCGTCTTGTCTGAGTATGCCTCCAGACCATTCAATCCATGGTTTGAACATCCAAGAAGGAAATGATTATTTACTTTTTGTGTTTGCCTTCTCCCTTCTCCACAGATGTCCCACCTTTTGAAGTCTGTCTCGTTCACTATTTATTTATTTATTCTCCCCTTTTTCCCACCTTTGATTTAGTCTTTTGTGTTTCCAACCTCTTGTGGTTCAACCAGACTCTTCCCTCACCCCCCCCCCCCCTTTGTCTCCCTCTTCATTTTTCATCCGTGGCATCTTCTGCCTGCTTTTAATTGCCTCTCCCTTTTCACTTCTTTCCACTTGACTGCTTCTGTTACTCCAGTATACTTCTATGCGTGTGTTTTGTTGTCATTTAACATTTGAGAAAAGACTCTGCTAGGGTCGACACGTGAGGCCATTAACAATTTTTTTGAAATAAAGTTTATACAGGTTATAAAGTAATTATATATCTAATTCTGAATAACAACTTAGATAGATGAATTTATTGAGGGATATTATTTTATGCCTGTCACATTTAATTATTAAGCTAATCTTATGTTGGTTGTTCATATGTTGCTACGTGTATATGACTGGCAAGTTTTTTGTGTATGTTGCTTGTACATGGGAATTTCAACAGAAGCCTTCTTTGACTTCTGAAAATGCCCCTGTATTGGTTTGTTTCCTATAAATATATTACCGGTCTTATAACATGTTCAGATTGTCTCTTTCTATCTTTGATTGAATTTCATGATAAATCTTCTGTACTTGTCTACATTTCTGCACCAATATTGAAGTGATTGTCGTATTGAATTGATGGATATGTTAGGAGGACAATTGTGTTAAAAGACTTGACAACAAATATTTACGTTGAATCCGATCAGACCTTGAGCAATTTAAGAAGTACAAGTTTGCCGTGGAGGCCTTCAACAGCGCTGGTGCCTCACCGAGGACGTTCATTGACATACCAGAGGAGCACCCACAATGTAAGTCAAAACAATTTCATTTTCATTTATTTATTCTGGTTGTGAAGCCAAGGATTCTCAGAAAAGCAAACTTAATCACTGTACTAGCCAAGAACCCCATGGAAAGAAGACAAGGAAGGAAGTTTCAGTTTTAGATGTGGGAAGAAAACCCCAGAGATTTATTCTAGGGAAAACCCACGCAATCAGGTAGGGACTGAAAAACCCAATCCACAAAGTGCCCCAGGTGGGATTTGAACCATAGACTGGTTCCCGGTCCCTACATCATTCACGCTCTGACTGAATATAGGGACCGGTAGCGGGTAATGAAAATTAGTATACAATTTCTGCCAGGTAATATGCTAATTAGAATTAGCAATTTAGCATATAGGTCTAAGTAATCCCATAATGCAATGCGGCCTTTACAAAGAACATGATGGGCACAGAGTCTCAGAATCTCCCATCGTGCAGACTAACATCGTTAAGATGTTTTTCTAAAGTAAAAATTGAATTTTGATGTTGAAGGTTGGTTCACTCTATGTCCAGGTGAAGGGTTACGATACACACGTGAGCTAGTGTCAAACAACAACATGCACACGTCACAAACGTCATCTCTAAAACTAAAAAATTATTACTGCGCCAGCACAATCGAGGGCCTATCAAAAGCGCCATATCACTAGTAGCTACCGGTCCCTATATACCGACAGAACAGAACCATGTAGGGACCGGGAACCAGTCTATTTGAACCAGGGTCCTAAAGATGGAAGGCAAGGAAAGGTACCACTACCCCAACCGACCATCTATTGACCCCTTGCAAGCACGTCACACGCGGCGACTGCAGAGATGCCAACATTTACGATTTAGGCATAATTTGTACGATTTATTCATCCCAATTACGACTGTACGATCTTTGCTTCGTTCTTTTACGATTTTATAAAATTCCAATGTATTTATGTTGTTGTGCACCGATCGCGCTGCACACTTTCTATGTTGTCTTGACATGTTGTCTTGACTCCTATTTATTTGCATAGCACGTATCAATAAAATACATTTGGTATCAGACTATCGATTGTGCGAATGTTAGCGCATAAAAAAGCGCATATGTCATGTATGTAGTGGTGTGTGCAATGCTACTACTATGTTTATATGGGGCGGTTGTTTGAACCGCGTGTTTTACGGAGTGTTTACAAAATACATCGGTGGTTGTGTGTGCTTGTGCCTGGATAAAACCTTTTATGAGATTAGTTTTCAAATTCTTATAATTCTTTTTCAAAAACTCAAATTAACAAAGTTTGAGGATGGTGTAGAATTAGGACAAGAAAATCATTTGTTTGTATGTTCACAGTGTGTTTTTTTTGTGTTTTTTTTTGTTTTTTTTGGGGGGGGGACGGTTGAGGTTATTAAATGATCACTTTGTATAATTATTAATTCAAAAAAGAATTGACATGGGCTTTAATGATCTCGGCACAATCCTGAATAACCCACACAATTCTTCTTCCCACAACTTTTAGATCTTTCCTCGGCCGTCGTCACCGTCGTAGCAGTTGTGGGGGTCTTAGTCATTTTTACACTAATCGGGTTAAGCTGGTATTGCATCAAATGCTCACGGATTCTGAAGCCGGTGCCATCCATCTACTTCATTGCACCTGAACAGGTGAGTCGGTTGATAGGAGTTCGATTCCCGCCCTGGTCAGCCATGGCCCTTTAATAGCACTGTCGATCAAGGGGGTTCGAACCCCGCCCTGGTCAGCCATGGCCCTTTAATATAACACTGTCGATCAAGGGGGTTCGAACCCCGCCCTGGTCAGCCATGGCCCTTTAATATAACACTGTCAATCAAGGGGGTTCGAACCCCGCCCTGGTCAGCCATGGCCCGTAAATAGCATTTTTTAGCACGGGGCTTTACATCAAAACACTTTCTCTTTCATGACTTTGGAGTATCAATCATTTATGTTTGCCTGTCCTTATTTTGTTAATCGGCCAATCGGAGCTGCATACTCCTAAGGAGTTGAGATGATTTCAGTGGTTTCTTTGGCCTGGTGAATACTGATTGCAATGGTTTAAGATTCTTTGATGCATAGTTTTAAAGAAGCTGGTAAATGCCTGTCAATGTTTAGTTGATGAATATGAATGAATTACTCATCACACAGTCCATAGTTTAATAAAAAATGAGTAATTAGCTTAATTTGTGTTGTTGGTTCTTTCCCCGCAGTTTGAAAGAATTCTAGATCGTCGGGTCCCTCGCCGAGTCACCGAGAGAGAAGTCTTTGATTTGCCGCCCAACCATCGTACTCCAAACGGAGTCATTTCAAACGGAATCTTGGGGAGCTCACATTTATCTCAGCCCTTTGCAGAAGGAGCAACTGCCGCAGACCTCGATGAAGCTGATTATGTGAAACTACGGGAAGAGGCATCTAAAGACTCGGATCCCCTCCTTTGTGAGGTCGACTCCTGTCGGAAGTTGTCGAGAACAAGTACGGACTCGGCAAACTCATCTGAGGACTTTCACGAGAAGGATCCACTCTCACCGGTCTCAACAACAGGTGGATCAGGGAAGTTATCCACACTATTTGTGCACTTGCCAGGTTCTGCCTCACTGGAACGGCTTCATGCTGGTTTAGGCCGGTCTGTACTGGATTCAACTGACTCAGGGTATGGAGAGAACTGTACTGAGAGCCGAGTGCCTAGCTATTTAAAACTGTCGCCCATCCAGACCGATGTAGGGCTGGTGGAAGTGCCTCCTAGTGTCGAGTTTGATGCGGAGAATGATGATGATGGCGGGGGCGATGTTTACCACCGGCTGGGTACCGGTGAAGCTATCGGGAGTGATTCGGATCTCTCATTGAGCCAATCACAGCCCTGTATTTACTCTGAAGAAACAATGCCTTCTTATACGAGACTTGTAGCCATTCCAGGCCCACTATCGAATGGTGTAGCGCCCTCGCTTGATGCCCAAGAACACTCATACCCGATTAATGGTCATCTACTGAATGGGACAGCGCCCTCTTTTGATAATCATGGACCTGGGAGTACATAGTTGTAACATAATCTGTATAAATTCATGTAAATAGTAAAAGAGAATGATTTTTCTGTTTTGTTCCCTTCCGAAGGGGAGTCACTTTTTCTCAAGAATCTAATGTGCAAAAGGAAATATTGATGATTTTCTTGTATTGAATAGTTTGGTTAAAGTCAAGATTATTAATGCTGCCTTCGATTTACTCTTGAACGCTGAATGAACACTCCTGACGGATTCGTGTTTAGCTGTTGTCATTTGTTGTCCACAGGTGTGGTTTTTCTTCTTGTCTATTTAGAGAGAAACAAAGACAAATATAACGTAACCGACTACTTTTGTAATATGCATATTTCTACTGACTCGCCCCACTGTACACTTTAGGAGCAATACGTAGTCAATAGTTGACACTACATGCACTTATTTCTAATTTCTTTACATCCATTTTTGTATTTATTTTTTGAAATGAATTCTTCAAATAATGATCACACATACTGGCAAATAATTCAATTAAAATGCTGCATTTAAGATATTGAATTCAGGCATGATGCTTCATTCGTGTAAGGGTGAGGCAATCTTTCCCTTAACAGTTGTCTGCTGGCCAAATGCGGCTTAAAGCCACGCTCAACATTGGTGAGAAGAAAAACATCAATGTCCACAGATTTACATATACCTTACATGGTATCAGCTATCAATATAATGATGGTAGAAGAATTTCCTTGAAATATTTCTGCCTGAAGTGCTGTCGTTTGTAAACAATAAATGAAATAAGATCCCAAATTAATTTTCGCCTCAGTGAGACGAAAACTCTGCCTGTTGAAACTGGCTGCCTGTAGGAATGCATTCTTACCGCTTTCTCGCAAATGAAACAACGGAATCAGCTGGCATTTTCAGAGGTTGCTTTTATTACAAATGTCTTGATTTGTTCAAAGAATGGAAGCATTTAGTTCACAGTCAGTTTGCCAATGTTGAGCTTGGGCTTTAAAACACCCAGGGACCAGTCAGAACTTTCACCATTCGGTCCGACTGGCAAGTTCAGTGTCGAAAAGCTTCCCTAGTATGGACTAGTTCCAAAAAAAAATGGCATATCAGTGAAGCGACGAGTTACCTGGTCCTGCAGGGTCCTCACTGAAAAAATTGACGGTCAAACCCTGTTGGTAAAGGGCGCTTCTATGAGGAAAGTGCAAATTTCTGCTTGGACATTTCAAGGGCACCGAGGCAATGACCAAGGGGCATGGATGCTATTGCCTCCGTTGCCTCCATGAAGCATCAGGTTTGAAATTGGTTGGATGTGAATTGTCACTTTTGCTTATGCAATGTTTTGTTTGTTTTTTTATTTATTTTTTGATTTGTTTTTAAAAAGCTGGACCAAAATTGAAATTTCTATTCATTTGTTTTTTTTATGTGGTGTTGAATCTGTGACTTGTTCTTGGTAGATTTGAATCTTTGTGTGGTAACTTATGAGTGTAACTTTTATTCTAATATTCAAGGAATAATTCATATTTATTGGACGAAAAACTATGGCTTTTTGAAAAAGAACATTCTTAAAAGTGTTTCTTAAAAGTTTATATTTTTGCTGAAGGTCTGGAGAAGTTTTATTCAGAGAAAATGAACAGATGCACTGAAGATGTTGGATGCATTATTGCAGATTTTATTTTTATTTTTATTTTGTAAGCTTTAAAAGTGTCTTCCTCTTCTTAATTATGGGCTACCCCTAGATTTGTCAAAATACTTCCCCTGGCTGGCGGCTTCTAATCGGTACTTCAATTACGCGCTACCAAACCAACCAAAACTAGTGTACAGGATGGGAACGGATTCAGCTCCCAACCGAGACCTTTTTTTCTTCTTCTTTTTTTTTTTTTTGTCTTTCTGTGTCTTTCAGACTCGCAGAATGTAATCTTGAACTTCCTTTTCCAAGCAGAATACATGTAGCAACAAGATTAAGCAGCCTCTCGCTACCGGGCAAGCCTTGTGGTTTAGTTGTAAACACAATCTGCTCTAGAATGGCAAAGGTTGTGGGTTTGAATCCCACCCGAGTAATACTCAGTGGAATACTGTGGGAATTTTTCACAGAACTTGGGGGGAGGGGGGAAGTACCGAGTATACAGTGCTTAACACACATCAGTGATGGGTAAAGCACAAATAATTAGAATAACCAGCTCACTGTGTTAGCTATTTTTTTAATTTTTGTTAAAAATAATTCTGATTTATTTTGGTTGTTAAGTATGTGGCGAGAAAGTTTGTTTTAAAGGTCGGCTGAAAGAATTTTCTTCATTTTTGGAGATGGAATGTTTCTACCACAAGAGCTTTATTTTAGCAAAATGGCATTAAAAGCTGAATGTAAATGAAGGGCACAAAGTTTGTTTTGTTTCTGGCGATGGCCAAACTCAAAATTTGCTGAGTCAAAGTTTTGGTTTTTTTTGTGCCTAGAAGATTCAGTCCGAAGCATTATGATTGTTTTTCTTTCTGATGTGCACAAGTAACGAGTGTTTTCACACAACACGAACGGAATATATTTTTGTGGTAAGCCTAAAGAGAAAGTAAAACATTGGTAAAAATGTTCAAAATAAATCAAGTTTTTGTTTTATTGAACCAAACCGAAACAATTTTGTGTTCATGTAAAACGAACAAACATCTAGATTAGAATTTTGATACTATTGGCTAATAATCTCACACGCATCAAAAACATCAATGCTTTAGGTAAGATTTTCCAGCGGAGTTGACCAACAATTTGGAAACCATTCACCTGCACAGG
Source organism: Marthasterias glacialis (assembly GCA_911728455.2). Classification (NCBI taxonomy): domain Eukaryota; kingdom Metazoa; phylum Echinodermata; class Asteroidea; order Forcipulatida; family Asteriidae; genus Marthasterias; species Marthasterias glacialis. Next base: position 19,535,854 of record OU452225.1, read on the forward strand.
TCGTGTATGATGGCATGACGGTGCACAGAACTAGTTGTGTACTGTGGAGATGCATCACAATATTGCAGGCTTGCATAGTTTATCCAGCCTTCAAAACCACAGTGGAGGATATTGAATGGTCAGACAGTAGGAGGGTTGACTGTGCACTGTGTAGATATATTCACCATATGATATATTGCAGGCTGGCATTCTTTTCTCATTCCAAACCAAAGTGGATGATATTTAAGGGTCAGATAGTAGGAGGGGTGACTGTGCACCGTGTAGATATATTCACCGTATGATATCATATTGCAGGCTGGCATTCTTTTCTCGTTCCAAACCACAGGGGATGATATTTTAAGGGTCAGATAGTAAGAGTTCAAGCCTTGTTTTAAAGTACCAATGTTATGCATTCCCTTTTAGAAGTGTGTGGGTGTGTGTGAGTGTGTGTGTGTAATGTAAAGGAATTTTTAAATGAAAATCTCAGGGTAAAGTAATGTAAATACTTAAAGTATTAATCACAGAGTTCTGAATTCAAATGTATATTGTCATGTAAGATTTTTTTGGGGGTGTAGTGAAGGTTACTCTGCATCAAGTCTGGTTCATACTCAAGGAGGGACCCTAAGGTCCAATTCAGTGTTTGTGAGGCACTCATTTTCCCAATAGATAGAGTCCTTATGAAAGTGGGAAGAAAACAAAAACGAGTCTCTAACCTCACATTTAAAGCCCCAGCTCAACATTGGCAAGAAGAAAAACAAATGTTCACAGATTTACATATACCTTACATGGTATCAAGATAATGATGGTAGAAAACTTTCCTTGACATATTTCTGCCTGAAGTGTTATCGTTTTTAAATGATAAATGAAATAAGATCCAGAATTAGTTTTCGTCTCAGTGAGGAATGCGTACAAAAAATGCTGGTAGCATTTTTACTGTTTTCTCGCAAATGAAACAATGTAATGAGCTGACATTTTCACAGGTTTGGTTTTATTACAAATGTCTTGATTTGTGCAAAGAATGGAAGCATTTTCAGTCCGTTTACCAATGTTGAGCTGGGGCTTTTAAACGGTGTGAAATGTCGTTGTACACTGGAGAACATTGGGCTTTTTAATCACGCCTTGCCATCCTCATCTGGTTTCCTGTACACACAGTGCCACCAATTGCCTTCTCTTCAGATGGGACCAAGCTACTCTGTCCTCCCAGCCTCGGTTTGGTCACATTCAGTTGAATGGAAATGAAATCAAGATGGCTGCACCTGGGAGTACGTCAATCCAAAGATACTAGAAAAACAAGATAGGACACTTGTGCTGTTTTGCACGGTAGCAGATGTAACGCCTTTTTACCTACCAACCGTGTGATGGCGCCCTTCCCCATGTCTCAATTTGCTAGGATTATTGACACAATTTATTGCCGAACACCAAATTTTCGATCTGCCTTCACCTTTTTAAGTCGGTGGGATCGTTTGGCGTAGGTTTTTCATTTAGTAGGCCCTACTTTTCACGCATACGATCTTTGGTTTTACCAACCAACTGACAGCGGGCGCCCCAATTTTGCGTTTGACGTTTCTGAATAGAGTGTCCTGTCTTGGTTTTGTAGTATCTTTGGTTGATCTCACATAGTCTGACCAGTTCAGCGTAATCACTTTGTTAAAATCACCACAGCTCTCCATGTATACAGAGTGTCTTGATTTTGTAAGAATGCCGTACGGTATCTCGCAAGACGAGTACGAAAGTTTTGTATCTTGGCTTGACAGAGTTTTTGTGTTCAACCCGAGTAGTTTTAACAAGTTACAACATTTATACATTCAAACACTCCTGTGGTGCGAATGCTGCATTTCTACACCCGCAAGGAAGTCTGCAAAATGCTGGAAATTAGTACAAAATGATTTCACTTTTTCAAAAAAGAAAGTGATTAAACTTAAGGCAATATTTGTTTAGGAATGCTATTCAACAATTGTCAGTAATAAATTTGTACTCAGCAAATGATATTTGTACAAATCACTATTAATTCACTTTATCTTTGTATATATACATAAATATATATATATACACCCGTTTTGTAGGACTATCATTTACATTTCTAAGAAACCAAATGTGTATTGAAAAACATTCATAGTAAATGTTTTCCTATTTTTTAATCGATAGATGTATAAATCCTGGATGTATAAGTTTCCTGGAAAAACTGCAAAAGAAATTTGACGTATTCTATCAAATGTTGAGCCTGCTAAGAGCTCCTTGCATTCTGTGTTTTTTTCTTGAAAGTTGAGAAGTGGCAGCCAGGAGAAAGTTTGGTTTGTTTTTTTTTATCTGGGACCACATGTTATTGGCTGGAGCTTTAAGCCAGGTACTTATGGGAGACTGTCGATGCCCATTTGTGGATTCCTAATCGGTCAAAGAAACATTTAAAACATTTAATGATAACTATAAATGCTGCTGCGGATGTGGTAGTAGTTTTCATGCAAGAAGTCAAGTTATTTGTTGTGAGTGCAAATTCTAACCCATATGTCATAAGTAAAGCATAGTTAGTGGTCCTGTTATGTACGTTCAGGGCATAAATTCTTATCTGGGAGCTGTTGACTCAATTTGGCAAGGTTGTGACGTCGTGCATGAAATACTTGGCTTAGTAGAGCCCTAGCGAATTTGATTTGGGTTGTAATAATGTATAAGAAACTTTTAAGAATGGTACACAGTTCTTGTCTGTAATAATCAAGTATGGTAATTTTATATTTTTTTATCAGCTTAGTAAGCTTCACGATCCAAACCACGTCTCCTAATGGACCGATCCATGAGCCTTCCCCCCCCCCCCCCATGCAGTAACCAACCAAAAACCATGCAACACGACCAACAGACCGTTCCGGCTTTGGCAACAAGCCCCGCCCACACAGCTTAGTTTGTATACGTTTACGCTACACGTGTGACCAAGTTTGACCGAGGTCACATGACCAAAAGGCATCATCCAATTGGTCAATGCGCACAGTTTGATTGACGGGCCGGAACGGTCCATAGACCACCCTGCATAACGCGCAATGCTGCTGGTACAATTTTACACACCAAGAGCGGCTTTCTGCCAATAATCTGCCTCCTTTTGCCTCTGTGAGGGCGCTGTTTGAGAGTCTGACGTCATATGCAAGGGATCTATAGTTTACACTTCAAAATCCCATTGCAAATTGTTCACAAGCTACCACTGTTGGGATCAAGTCTAAATTACCCTCTCTTTTTTTTTTTTTTTTTTTTTAATTCTTTTTACACTAGCCCATCCTTGTGTTTCACTGACCTCTTTCCAAAAGTGGAAGCCATTTTACCCAATTTTATGATCATCTTTAACATTTGAGGCGGGGGTTGTGGGTTTGAATCCTACCAGAGTTGTATGCCTGTGGATTTGTTTCCAAAGGACTTGGGGGGGGAGCACTGAGTATACACATTGCCAGTCATTCATTGGTGTAAGGGTAAAACTATAATAGTATTTTTAACAACGTCAAACACAAGTCACTTTACCTATCAGAAAAAAAACTATTTACCTCCAGAAAAGATATATATATATATTTACCGCCAGAAAAAACTTATGTACCGCCAGAAAAAAAAACTATTTACTGCCACAAAAACACTGTTTACCAGCATTGGGTATTTTGGATCGGAATCAAATTCAGAATCACAGAGTTAAATTAGAATATGGCAGTTGCAAAGTGGACACCTGCTTTTCAGCTTGCCAAATGCAAAAAAAAAACCAAGCAGACTGGGCACTGTTGGCTTGTGCATTTTGCCACTTTTCTACTTTCTTCCTCAACAGAAAGAGGTCAATATTTTGTGAGAATGCATTTGCGTTCTGCTGTGGCTGAATGATTGGTGGGGGGGGGGGGGGGGGGGGGGTGTGTCAGGGACGTACTGTACATTCCACAAGTGCCATTGCCATTGGTGGGCGGGGCTTAATGGATCAGACAGGAGGGAGGACTAATTTGGACCCTCGGTGGTGTGGAACCAGTGATCATAACTTGTAATCATTAGAAGGCTGGGGTAGTATTCTACAAGATTGGACAATTGATGTAACAATTAGGTTTAAAAAATAAGCATATAAAGCCAGTGGTCATTAACATGCAAAATGAATATTCATTAAGAAATTTAAATCTTCACGATTTATTTTATTCTTTTGGGTTTTTTTCTTCTACCTCTTGCACTTCTGTGCCTTCATTAAAATATTAAAAAATAATGTAAAGGAATTGTTGAAATAAATCATCTAAGACAATAATCAATTTAACATTTTCAGTTTTTGTATTAATGTTGACTGAATTCAACAAGTACAGTGATCAAATAAATCAATACCAAATACTAATTTTCTGAATAATTTGATTCTTATCCCCTTTTCCCGATCTGTAAGATGAGTTTCTTCATTGCCCCTCCGTCCCTAAAAAGTTGGAAGGTAAAATATAGGATTGGTAAAAGCGATAGTGCAGTGTTTTTACTTTGTGTGATTCAATGCCCGTTGCCCTAGTCAGGAGAAAATAGTGAAAAACTTCTCAACACTTTTCAGCATGTAAACACATTGTCCTTAATTTCGATTGTTACAACTGAAATTGAAATTGGAGTCTTCAAAAATCTTTTTTCTCAACTTTGACAGTATTTGAGACAGAAAAATTTCTATGGAAGATTGGTACTGGTATGAACTTTATAATCAGTGAACTTTCAGATGGAAATATTTCTCTGGAGGATTGGTACTGGTATGAACTGATTATAAAGTTCGTACCAGTACCAATCCTCCAGAGAAATATTTCCATCTGAAAGCTCACTGATTCTTAAGTTCATACCAGTAGTGGTACCAATCCTCCAGAGAAATGTTCTAAATTCCTGGTGGTTGCAGGGTTCAAATCGAGCTGTAATCTACTTTCTCCCTTAATACGAAAATATCAAAACTGAAACAGTCATTATATAGAAAAATATATCGTGTTTTCACAGTTTTCTTTTTCTCTCTGTACTGTTTTAAGAATGATTCCAAAAGTACTGGATATTTTGAACTGGTCCTGAAACGCCAGACCTTAAATTACATAAACATGATTTTGACTGAAAGCAATTGTTATACTGGAATGTAGGACAAAATCTCCCTTATCACGCATTTTCTGAAGGAAAAATGATCCGAAATCAAATCGTTGGATGAAAAAAAATGTTTACAGACGCTTTAGCTTTTCGGTGGTACCACTGTCGACAAGTACTTGTGAACTTCAGGCCAAATCTTGTCAGACTCTGTTCCTGTGAACTCCTTGAGAAGATTCAGGTCTCTGCAAAACCAAACCAAACAACACGACAACATTAATATTATCCATCACACAAGCGCGAGTGGAATACGGAAAAAATAGGCCGAGTTGGATATGGGACGCTGACGAGCTATATTTTTCCGTATTCCACAAGCAGGAGTGTGATAACAAAATTATCTTCAAGCAAGATTTCACACAAGCACGAGTGGAATACGAACAAATATAACAAGGCTGCAGGCCGAGTTGGATATGGGACGCTGACGCGCTATATTTTTCCGTATTCCACAAGCGCGCGTACGATAACAAATTTATCTCCAAGCAAGCGCGCCGCGTTTGAATTTACAGTGAATTTACCATAGGATTCTGCAGATGGGAGTTGGAACAGCACGCAAGAAAAGCGCGTTAAAGAACAGGGTGTGATATGGGCCGTGCAACATTTATCACACTCTTGTGGCTATGGACTCGACCAATCAGAATTGAGGATTCAAGTTTGCTTGAAGACAATGACAATTATTTGTATCGGTTGGGGTAAATATGTAAAACCCCAAAAGGTGTTTCTCAAGCATAACAAAATTAGTATTAGCCTGTGTCGCAGTGACGCCAATGCCAAACTTTGTCAAGATGGCAGCATTTCGTGCTGCCCAATAATCCCATGAAAATAAAACAGAAAATAAATCAAAAAAAAAAAGAAGGTATTTTTAAAAGAAATTTCAACATGGTGAGCCATTCCCAAGTAATTCTTCACGGATTTTGCATATTTATCATTTACATGTAGCATTGGAATTATCTGCCATATTGATTTTTTTCCCTGCCAAATGCCCTCATCGGCCATTTTTGGTAAATGCGTGACAGAGGCGAACGACATAAACACAGCGGGGGAAGTGGGGGAGGATCCCCCCCACTTAAAACCTTTATGTCCCCCCTTTCACCCTCCTTCAATTGAGATAAAAAAATGCCATAACCTATTTCTTTGCCCCCAGCTTGCCCCCCCCCCCTCCCTCCCCTCCAATTGAAATTGTCTAATTATGACACTGCTAGCAACATCCTGTACTAAATACAGGTAATGTCTTGCATTTTAAGCTGTAAATTACTACTTTTTTTTTTACAGGAATTGCAAATACAAATTCTAGAATCCCTGACTGCAGCCAAAGCCGACACAAGTTCAAAGCTGACACCCCAAACTTTATTTTGGTCACAAGGTCAATTTAAGGTCAAATGGTGCAATTTAATCGGCCCAGGACACTGTCGGGGTTAAGTCCTTAACTTGCAGCAGAACACATATTACAATACATGTACCTATAGAAGTCCGTAACGGGCGTGGTCAAATCTTGATAGGCTCGTAACCGTGCCAATACGGTCTCTGGTTTGTCGTCATCGCGCTGAGTGAGAGGTTCCCCAGTGACATCATCCTTTCCCTGTAAAACGATTTAGATCAGAAAGGTTTCAAAATTCCCACCAATAGACCGATTCATTAAGCCCCGCCTACTAATGTATTGACCAATCACAGCCTTGACAACGCCACTGAAAGTCCGACAAAAGTCTGACACGTTAAAAATCCCATTAGAAAAGTAAACAAACTGCCGCCATTGTTCTGACACACAACAGCACACACAACTGTACTTATTTTTGTTTTGTTTTAAATTTTTCGTATTTCTGGTGGTGCAAATCCCACAGCAGTGGTCCTTGTACAGTCGTGTAAAAGTGGTTTAACAGTGTTCCTGTCTGCATTGTTCTTTGGACTCGAGGCACTGCTCAAAAAGTCACGAAACTAAATCCATACCGTTCACAAAAACCATTTCAGTGTATGCATCCGAATCCGATACGTGCGTGTGGCCAAATCCGAACCACAGCTGTGTTCGTGGCAAGAAAGTCACAACATGTGCAGGGCAGTTACATAGGTAGGCGGGGCTTAATGGATCGGTCTATTACCTCCTCCCCGAACCCTCCAATACAAAAGTTGTTGTGCCATGCTTACTGTCACAAGGAGATATTTTTGTTGACGTTTAATATACGTTTTGGGACCGAATTCCTGAAAGGGTCGTGGTGTGTAAAACATATGTAAATTTCAAGGGCGTTGAGGTACGTCACAGGTCATACCAGTGCAATTTTTGTCACCTTATTTCGGTTAATAAAAAGGTGGTTGTCTTGCAAGATGGGAGAAAGAAAATTCCTAAAATACCTGCTCCTTGGGCGGATTCCAGTCCTGGTTATACACCCTTCCGCTCGGGGCATGCATCCAACGTCCCTCCAGCCGTTTGACTATCACATCAAACGGTACGTTAAGGTTGACCACAGAGTCAACTTCCACCTCATCAGCCAAGGCCTTCGCCTGCTCAACTGTCCGTGGGAAACCTGTAGTGGTGAGAATGTTCAATCCCAAATGAGAGACGTCCAAACTATAGTTGGGCCATTCCCAACTATGGTTGGGACGGGCATAACTTGAGTCTACTCCAATTGGGACAGGCCCAACTTTGTTCTTGACGTTTGCCCAAGGTGGAGTCGGTCATCAAACTAATTAAATGGAATTAAAGAGACTTCATGTATAAGGTAACTCGGCTGGTTTTTACGTTGTGACCAGATTGACTGAAATATTGTAATAATAATAATAATAATAATAATAATAATAACGGAATTTATATAGCGCCATTCCATCTAGATCATGGTGCTAGCGAGCCAAAGAAGAAAATGATAATTTTTGGTCTACTGGAAACAGGTGAGTTTTAATATGTTTTTTGAATGTCGCAACCGTGTCGAGTGTTCTGAGGTGCCGGGGTAAATTGTTCCAGAACGTAGGACCGTACACCGAGAAGGCTTTGTCTGAGAAGGAGTTTCTGGACAAACAGCAATGTGTCGTTATGACAGGAGTGTAGACCAGATCGACCAGGTACATGGGGATGGATGTAATGATTCAGGTATTTGGGAGCTGTGTGGTGAAAACATTTGAAGATGAGAAGAGTAATCTTCAAGGTGATTCTTTGCCGGACAGGAAGCCAGTGGAGTTGAGAGAGAAGTGGCGAAGCCGATTCACGCCTACCAACATGACCAACGGAAAACAGAAGGCGAACAGCCCGCTTTTGTAGTCGCTGGAGTTTGTTGACATTATTTTCGGCGATACCATAGAGGAGAGAGTTACCATAGTCAAGACGAGACAAAACTAGCGCACGTATGACTTGATGACAGGATTGTATAGGCCTATATTATGTACCCCACATTTCCATTAAAATTTACAGTACGTTTTTTAAGTGATCCAAAGGACAGCTGGCTGAACCAAACCGCATGCACATCTAAAAAACAAAATGGCTTCTGAATGGAGGCGGTTTAATGCATTGGAGTCACTGGAGGAACTTTTTAGTTCTTCTTCACAATAATTACGAAACGATTGAGTGAATCTTGTGGGCAAACTTTAGGCATAAAAAGGACTGTATTTAGGCAGAATACCTTTTGATATCCCTTTGCCATGTTTTCAGTAAGGCCAAGAATCAGAGATAGCATCGCACTATTTTGGGGGGCTAAGTAAAAGTCTGAACTTTAATTTCTGCAAGATTATAAACCCGCCCCCCCCAAAAAAACAAAAACAAACAAACAAACAAAACAAACAACCCAACAAACAAACAAACAACCCAACAAACAAAACAAAAACAAAACACACATTAAAGCAAACACAATCAATTACCATCAAGGAGCCAGTCTACTGAAGAGAGCCCTTTCAGTTCATTCAGTATCAGGTCGACCATTAACTGATCCGGCACCAAACCTCCACGCTCTATATATCCACTTGCCTTTAATCCAGCATCTGTTGATGCAAAAAATGGTTTGAAAAAATATGGATAGAAAATAGATTACAGCCTGGCCACTTCATCAACTGACCATGCTTTTGACGAGGTGTAAGTTTAGGCACTACTTGCCCTAGGTAATCCTCCACATTACAACCACTAATCTTTTTATAATGGTTTTGAAGTGGCCCTGCATTCTAAAGTTGTACTTGATCTTCTGTGAGCAATGAATTTACTGATAGGGATTTACTCGAAATGTTAATTGATTGGCTCACCTGTTTTGCTTCGTACCTGTGCGCGCAGTAGATCGCCACTGGACAGGTGGGTCAGCTTGAAGTCTCTCACGATACGGGAGGAAATTGTACCCTTCCCCGACCCCGGGGGACCAAGGATGATGGCCCGGAACACTCTGCTTATCATGGCGGCTGTTGAAACAATTCACACGAGGATCACATAATGCCAGAAAAGTGGATGATTATCAGCCGATAATTAATCACATTACTCATTAGCTAGCTCTCAAGTACGTAGCAGTCGACTTGTTGACCTGCAGCGCCCTCTGTAGTTCTAAAAGTGTGAACCCGGAAAGCGTGTAGGAGGGGCGTGGCATAACGGAAGGAGAGGGAGTAATATAATACTATGTAGGCCGATGATAATGTGGTAAAAATGGTCTTTATATCACATTTTGAAAGAGTTTGCTTCTAGAAAATAAGTAAATGGGCGGAAACAGTATATATATTATTGAAATGCGTGTATAGAATGTATAGAATTTGCAGCCTAGTTGAGTTTGGCGGCCCACCTGTGATTATGTCCCCCATTAGGCAAAGTGTGTAGACATGTCGTCTGATAGCTTCCCCTTTCGACTCAACTTCCTCCAGCTCATGTTAATATACCGTATGGGGGACACACTGGAGGTCAAAATTCCCCATGAAATAACACCAGAATTGCAAGGAACAAGGACTTCATTAGTTTACGTGTACATGAAGCGAACTAAATTGACTTTATAATTAATTGACTTACTGTGCTGTATGTAATATTGTGTAAAAATGCAGACTAACTCCCCCTCCCCCTCATAAAAAAAGCCAGCAAAAGCAGGGAAACTAAAAACACACACTTTTCAATTAACTTTTGCTCAAAAGATACACCAGAAAGGCTCGAAATTAAACCGAGCTCGAATATCTTCATCTGTTTTCCCCTCCAGTGCCTTTGAGCGGGCCCCAAGACCTACAACGGCTCCGCTTTTTACGCTTGCGTTTTTATCTTCAATTCAGTATCCGCCTCCTTTACCCCCAAAGTCTTGGATATGCCCTTTAAAAAAATATTAATTAACAGGATGTAGGCCTTTCATTATAAATTCATCTTTTAAAATCACATCCGCCACTTTTAAATATGGATCTACAATCCTGGTCATATACCGTAGGGCCTACCCCCCCCCCCATACAATAATGTTGGCCGGCACTCAGTGCGTGGTCTGCGCTTTCCACCAGTCGGGATAAACGACGTTGAACGGAGGAGAGGGGGAGAGGGGAAGCGGAGGGGATAGAGGGTATGTTTAATGGCACATAGCCCAAGCATTTTTTTGACCAAGATTGTAATCCTTGAGTGAAAAGCGGGCCTGAATAATAACAGCCTTCACATAATAAACACAATGGCCAGAACACAATAGTGAAAAAAGCCTCAGACTTCACCTGAGCATGATGCTGCGCTTGGATGCACAATGTCATGTGTTTACGTGTATATGTGGCTGTGTGTCACGCACGAGATCGAGAATCCTTGACCCAAAATAATTGCAATTAGCGATGAAAATAGCCGTTTTGCTACTGGTTGTACGGAATTGGAAAACACCGTGTACTCGATCGCCGTTCATCACGCGTGAGGCTGTCATCTCATCTTTGGTTATCTCTTTCAGTTCCGCATTGTAATATAGCACAGCCGGTAGGTTTTGATTTCTTAAGTTTCAGTATACTCTTTGGTATTCTGTGTGTGTAATGCTACATTGCAGGTCACATCAATCTTTGCCTGTAATGCACTCTAGAAAAACATGTTTAAGCCTAGCTCTGTTGGAAGCCTTAGTACTTCGTTGCACCGTCCACGGAGTATGGAGGTAGGAATTAATGCACGGAGTAAAGGGTTGTTATTACTATTAGAGATGGTGTAGGCAATTAAGGCCAAACTGCAAAAACTGTGGTGTTAAATTTATATATTTAAAGACAACTGAGTACGAAGTGACTCGGGTACGAAGTGACTTGGGTACGAAGTGACTTGGGTATACGAAGTGACTAGGGTGAGAAATTTTTGGTACGAAGTGACTTGGGTATAAAGTGACCGAAATGCGGTATCTATGTGACAACTACATTGTTGATACTACCAACAATAAATGGAGATAGCTAACACAGTGTCGGTGTTGTCACTTAGATTCCAAGAGGAACAATTTAAATACCCCCGTTTTTGCAGTGATAGGCCTGTGTATTTCTGTAATTTGCTAGCTTGCATAATAACAAATACCACGGAGCATAATACCTATTGAGTTTTGTGTAAGGATAATCAATCTAGAACGGTGCTCAGTGTGTAGTCGGCCTTCTCTTTGTATCCGACATTGTTAATATTACCAACATCAACGATAAATGGAAATAGCTAACACCCTGTCGGGGTTGTCACAGAGAAACAATTTCAATGCCCCGGTTTTTGCAATGTAGGCCTGTAGTTCTGTAGGTAACTATGCATGATAATGAATACGGTACCACAGAGCCATTGTATTCAGCTCTGTGTATGATAATTAATGCCATTTAAAACAGCGCCCTGTCTGTAGTCTGGCGTTCCATGTGGCATCAACCATAAAGACATTAGTCAATAGTTAATTGCATATTTTATTACTCGCCTGTTGTCGGTTATATCATGGAGGTAGAAATTAATTTCTACCTCCATGGTTATATATCGGGTAGCTCATTCTTCTTCCTGGGAACATAGAAAACAAAATGAGAATGAGATTGATTTGTATACGGGCTATAGGAAGGCTCGTGAGCCAATTACCCCCCCCCCCCCCTCATCTCATCCCCAGCCCCCCCCCCCCCCGCCTCGGAACTGTTGCTTGATGATAATGGAGAAATAAAACAGTACACTCATGGCTAGAGATGGAAATAACCTCAACCTTATTATTACCGTATAGCTAACATAAGTAGCGCAAAAGGTTGTCAACGACACAGCCTCCCTAGTGACATAAACATGTAAAATGTGGGCGAAATAATGCCTGGTTTATTTTTGGACAATGACCTGATAAGTCACTGCGACGTATTTCAATTCTTGCAAAAATTGTTTCAGGGATGCGATATACAATAATGATACTTTACTGGTCGTTGTTTTAAAAAGACCAAAGTAAATCTTTATCGTCATTAATTTCTTTATTACTATTAGGCCGTAGTACTATCTGATGACTAAACACTGATCTCGACGAGAAGGAACAAAAACGAAGACCATGGTAAGACTATTTAGAGATTTTAAGAAGATTGTGGTATATAATGTGTTCCTTCCTCTCATCTGTAGATCTCCCCCGCCCCGGTTGCGAAATTTTGTTCCCAAACCTTTTCTAGTTAATTTTTTAGGAAATGTATATTAAGTCATGAAAACACCATTTGGTCGAACTTCTTTGTAGCTTGCGTCGATGGTCTCGTGCCCATGGTGTTAAAGGTTACCGCTTCGAGTCACTGTCCGTCTTTTTTTTTTATCCCCTAATTTTGTTTTTCTTTTGTGTCTTTTTAATCTTTAAACTTGATTGTTATTTTTTTTTTCACATTTCTGTTTTTCCGAGGATTTTTTTCTAAAAAGGGTCCGAAAACCTGTTTTTGGGGTGTCTTTTTTTTTGGGGGGGGGGGGGGGGAGGTCCGCCCGGTCGCCCTTTCACACATCTGAATGTTGATTTTCTTTTGTCACAGCAGAGCCATTTTCTTTTCTTTTTTCATTTATCATTTCATAAAGAAACTATAATGGCAAAATTTGGATTAGGATACAGAAGCCAAGATCAGGGTATACAACTTCATTGCACTGGTAATAATTATGCCCATATGCGGTTCACTGTAACGATTATACGTATTTCTACGGGCCGCAGCTGGGCGTATAAGCGCAGAATTCCCATGGTAATCACGCAGTGCCATGAAATTGTGCCCTGGGCAACATAGGCCGTAGGCTTCTTTTTTTTCTGCAGTCCGACATTGCCACTGTCGTAATGATTTGCAATGGGAATTTCTTTTTTTCTTTGAATCGATTCCAAAAAGGGGAATCCTTAAACAAAGGGTGGCAATTCTGGACTGCAGAAAAAAATGCAGGCCGTAGCCTTTCGTCAAGGCCGTCGCGGCTTTTAGACATCTGTTGTAGCCGCGAAGCCACTGCAGTGAAGACCAAGTCAGCGCACACCGCACACGACGAGTGGTGAAGCCACTAGGGCCTTTTCTAACTTGTCAGGAAATTCTAATGTTTTTCTTTGCTTCTCGAGTTTTGCTACCCTAACGGGGTAGCAACATTCCAAGCCAATCAGAAGCGGTCGGGTCAGCATGCATTAACCTCACCCACATTGTGATTGGTCAACCTTTCAGCGCTTTTTTGTATGCGTAAAAATTGTTTTTAGCGTAAAAAAAACTTTCTACACCAAAAAACCACCAAAATCAAGTTGGACAAGGCCCCACAACGTTTTTCTTTGTCAAACCCTGTCCCCCCACAGTACGTAGTTTTCCAATTTGAAAATTGCAGTCCCCTTGCCAACCATCTAATTGTCTTTCATGACTACTCATTTTCATTGTGCTAAATAGGGACCTGACTATTTCCCTTCTAGCCTCGGGTTGGTAAAACTGGTCTTAATGGGAGAAAAGCAAGATGGTCGCACCGTGATAGTTCAATGACAGAAGCTGGTAATTATGTGAAGCCAGATTGTGTGAACTGGGCGTGGCCCACAGAATAATGACGTCACACTTGCAAACAGGATAGCCCAACCCGTTCGACACATCACCAAAATGTAACAAGGGCAACGACAATTAAAGTATAACGTCCAGTGTTTACTGTTGATATAAAATTACTTTGACATTATACACACATATATCAATTCACTTGTAGTGTTTTAATGTTGGAAACTGAACTATTTTTTATGTTTTCAGTACATCTCCGTCAGGACTCGTCGAAGAATTCTGTGGAGGTTATTGTTATTAGGGGCAGTATCACTTGCCTGTAGTGGTTGGTTACTGTTAACCAGATTCCCGCCAACAAATGCGACCACAGGCTTCTCCTTTAGTAGCCGTGAAGAACCCTTGGCAAATGCTGTTCCCAAAAATTCCGGCAGTCCAATTAATCACACGAATGCATTGCATAAAACAGAGAAACCAAAAGAGCTTCCTAAAGTTCCAACTAAAAAAACTGTCCCTACGAAAGGAACTGTTCCAGTGAAAGAAGCCGTTCCAAAGAAAGGAAATCTTCCAGTGAAAGAAGCCGTTCCAAAGGAAGAAACTGTTCCAGTGAAAGAAGCCGTTCCAAAGAAAGGAACTGTTCCAGTGAAAGAAGCCGTTCCAAACAAAGGAGCTGTTCCAGTGAAAGAGGCTGTTCAAGTGAAACCCACGCAGTGCAAGAAAAGGATCGCCATCTTTAAATCGGCCCCAGGGTTCAGACATTGGCGAGAATATGGGGACCTCGATGACCGCTTTGATCAGGCTAAAAAACAAAATCCCTCCCACGTACCCATCACACCTCGTCTACTGTGCCCGGAACAAGAATGTGAAGTTGAAATTATCACAACACTCAGACATGACTTGCTGAAGGCCTGTGATGGTGTCATTGTTAATCTGGATAAGATTCCTAATGTACCCAAACTGCAGGCCGGTGCGCTGAAAGCCCTGACCAACAAAACAAAGTGGTTCCTCTTCGCGGTCGAGTCTGCCGACCGATACCAGCACTGGAACAAGGAGTTTAAAGACATCCTGTTTCAGTATTCCATGACGTACCACTCGGAATCCGAAGTGCCGCATCCGTACAGCCGATACGTCCCGAAGGAGCCGATGGACACCGAGCCACGGAACTGGACTGAGGGTAAATCGGGGCTGGTTGCGTGGATGTCGTTCAGCTGCGGTAACACGCCGTGGCCTCGTTTTGCTTATGTGAAAAAACTGCAAACATTTTTACCAATTGATATATACGGTAAATGTGGAACTCTGAACTGTGGTAAGTTTCTGACGGGAAAGCCTGCGTACATGAACGCCCCTTGCATGAAAGCCCTAGGAAAGTATAAGTTCTATCTCGCGCTGGATAACACCGAATGCGACGAGTACATTACGGAGAAGTTTTGGGACAACTCCCTCCGTGCGGGCTCCGTACCGATCGTCTACGGCGGAAGCAAGGCGGCGTACGAACGCGTGGCACCACCCAACTCCTTCATCCACATCTCTGACTTTGAATCCATCGAGAAACTCGCTGAATACATCCAGTACCTTGATAAAAACGATGACAAGTATAAGGAATATTTTGCTTGGAGGTACAAGGGTCATATCCAGCATGTCTACCACCCACTGAACGTCAGCGATTTCATGTGTAGAATGGTTCCGTGGATGAAGGACGATGTGGCACCAGTACCGTTTCGGAGAGTAAAGGATACAGAGATGTTCAGGAGCTGTATCCATAAACCAATGGTTGGAAAAGATGTGCTCCTAGAAAACTGGAAGCCTAGGAAATAAAAGCGGAACGAAGGGGAACAATTCAAGTGCATCTTATTAAACAAAATTCTGTAATCTAAAAATGTGTAAATAAACCAAGTTGGTTTAGGCCTGTAGGCGTGGCATGACTCAGAATTTAAAGGTAAATTAATACCAAGAAATATTTTAATGTCTCGTCAGTTTTGTTTTCAGTGTAAACTATTTAAAATGCAATATGAGGTTGATGGTATAGTCTGGTACTGTTTTTGCAAATTGAGAAACAATATTTATTATTATTATAGAACAGGGGGAACATGGCAAAGGTAGTGGTAGTGTGACGTATCCAGTCCAGAAACATTGTTCCAACAAAAGTTTATTAATTGGACGAGTTGACTTAGCGAGTACTCAATTGTGAAACTGTCTATTGTTGAACTGTTTGCCAAGATAGTTTGTAGCACCATTAGCAGACAGTCGACAGTGTGAACATTAGACAATTTTGTCAGAAATGAAACGACATTCACTTGAAGTCTTTTTCGTGCTAAACTCATTTGAAAACTTTGGAACGCCAGGTGGCAGCAGACTATGTACATTTCCGTTGATTACGCAGTTCTGAGCATGCGCAAATTTCCCCAAAACAATGGATACATACCGGGTAAGTCTGCTGCCACCCAGCGTCCCCAAAAGCCTCCCGTTGTAAATGTGGAATGGTTTAAAAACCCTTTTTTGTAGAGTTATTAATTTTTTCTTACCATCCTTTTAAAGATATTAATAAATTAACCTGTAACAATATTTTACAGTGTGGTTCATGCGAAGCTATTTTGTAAGCTGTCCTAGACGCCCCCCCCCCCCACCTAGTTCCACTTGGATCCATGCAACAGCAAGTGGGAATATATATAGATGAGGGGATAGAAAACAAGTGTTTGCCAATTTGTTTCTACTCGTGTGTACACATTTTATTATGAAGGTTATTGTTGAAAGGTCACATCTAGTTTCAAAGTGGGAAGAGGTATAGTGGGGGAGACGCTTACCTGCACTGGAATAAGGCCTCTGTTTGTAGCATTATCAAGCAACAAAGTCATGAAAACGCCAGACTATTTTGACCTCTTAATGTCGTTTTAGGTTCGTGCTGATGACGACAACAACGTGGACATGTACTCGCTATATTCATCAGTTATCAATCCAAGGGGGTGGGGCCACCATTGTCCCCTAGGGTGGCACTTTTGGCCAATTCAAACTTCAGTGGGTCATTCCATGCCAACTTACCTGAAGGGTTGGCAGTGACCGACTCACATTTTCCAAACTTATTTTTAAACAATCCGCTATGGGTGCAATGAAAAAAAACACCAAATTTTCAAGACCTACTCCTTACCGTTTCTGAGATATGGACCTCTACAAAATTAAGTCCCCGTGCCCCGCCCCCCCCTTTAGTTACGCCACTGCCAACATGTATGTTGTATTCCTTGGATACGAAGGTTCATTTTGTATGTGCAGAGCTAACACTGAATCTCTATTTATTCTGACTGGGTAGCGGATAGCTTGTGTTTGTTGAAGCACTGGACGCCATTTTGTAAGTCACAATATGATAGTACAACACGTGCCGTGCATGTTTTAATGCGGATTTTCAAAAGAAGTATATACAATAAATGAAATACATTGTTGCCATAAACAAGCCTTAGGATCGGAATAAATAAAGACTTGTTGATGAATCAAAATCTCTTCCTTAAACTCACAAAATACATCACATTTTGTACACGTATTGCGTGTATTAAACGTTTTTCTTTTCTTTTTTTTCTTTTTTCGAGTTTCTAAATGGCCGCCGCTTGTTTGTGACCATTGATCTCCATTAATACTGTCAGTATTCATGGAATCAATGTGTGTGTGACGGCTTCACCGCCTTGTGCTCACGCGTTTGCCCGACCAGCTATTCAGTCACAGCGACGCAACTAGGGTAAAATTTTAGGGCGTGCACAAGGGGGGGGGGGCACCATTTTTCGTAGGTTGGCAGTTTGGACCAATTAAAACTGTATTTTTTCTATAACAAACCTATTTTCAGCACTCTGACGTGTTGAGGTAAACAAGATACATTGTTTGTGTGTAAATAATACAAAATAGTGTTAAAAACAATGAAATTACTACAGAAAAGCTTATAAAATCACATTTTACTCTGGTAATTTTTAAGCTCAAAAGCCTATTATTTACAATTGGGGGTGTGGCACCCGAGGGGGGATACAGACATCATTTTGGGAGGGGCCACGTCCCCCCTCCCACCCTTAGTTACGCCACTGTCCAGTCAGTATAAACAGAGATCAGTGAGTGCTCACTATGGCAACCGGACTATTTTTGACTGTTTCATTTTAAGGACGCTCTATGTTTCTGGTCCTTTTTTAAAGGACAGTGTTGACACCCAGCTCTTTAGCGTCATGGAAACAGTGCCGCTAGACTTTCAGTTTGGTCGTTTTCACTTATGCATGCAGCGAGTAAGCTATAAAGGCTTGTTCGTAAATTATAGCCTTATGATAATATTAATTGTGATTGTTGGGGGGGGGGGGGCATTTTCATTAACCGGTGAAGTGGAACTGCGCTATTCACAAGATAACCTTCTAAATACAACAGTCAGAACACAATAAAATACGTCTACATGTGTGTTGCGAAGTTCATTTCACTGAAATCGTCAACCCGAAAGGACTAGCACTTTGTGTTAAAAGGTCAACTATCTTGCGTCACTGTGGTGTGGTGCAGTGTATGCAGTGCTGCAGAGAGGGGGAAATTCCTGCCGTTTTTTTCTTCGTGTAATGGCTTCATCAGTAATCGTTGTGTTTGATCATCCCTTTGCAATATTCCTTCTTCGATTAGGTAAGTTTGTGTCGACTTATTTTGTTCAATAATTTGTGACTATGTATTCATCATGGACGTCGTTCATTAAACCACCCATATTATACACATATGGATTGGCAATGAGGGAAATAGTGCACGTCTATGCAACCCGAGTGCCTGTGAGTGACCAAGAAAGGGTCATATTTCCCGAGGCCGAAGGCCGAGGGAAATAGGACCCTCTCCTGATCATTCACGGGCCCGAGGGGTGCATAGACGTGCACTATTTCCCGAATAATGCCAGTCCATATGTGTTTTATAACACACCTCAGTCAAAAATGTCGGTTAGAAGAGTAAATCGCGGTTTTTGGCCAGAGATTCTTCTCGATCCGCAGACGCCGTCGTTTTCTTGAGGGCGCTCTTTACCAGTCATTAGTTTTTGGGTTTTTGAAACTATTTCCCGCTTTGCGAACTATTTCCCCCAAATGAAGCGCGTGCGGAGCGTGTGGTGCAGATTTAATGCACTAGGCTATATATATATTAGTTCACCCCACGCGACCATGTTTCAGCCAATCAGGATAAAGAACCAGGGAGAGGTGTGTTATATACGAATATTGAGTGGCTCAGAGTGCAATATGGGAGGAGTGTTATTGCAAGGTAAAATTTTGACTGCTCCATTTCACGAGGCGATGGAACAGTCCAAATTTTACCGAGCGATAGTACGTATTCCTCCCATTTCACGAGTTAAAGCCACTCAGTATTTGTTTAATATTAACTGACATAGATCCTTGTCGTGTGATTTTTTTTCACAACAAAAACAAAATCTAAATGGCACCTCACACTCAGAAAGTTCTTTAAAAACACATTCCAAACAATGTGGACGGCTCCATGTAGCGGAGTTAGAACAGCGCAATACGCGGGTATGATAATATTACAACCTTTTGCACAGGAGGTGCTCCTTTGTTTTAGCAGCGGCGCTCTATTGCTCTAAAACATTGGGAACAAAGATGATCCTAACTGTTGAATAGGAAATATACTATTCCCCATGGACGAATAGGACCTTTTGATCACCGATACGTTTGGGAGTAAAATTGAATGTCACGTGATGTAAGTTCCACCAATCAAATGACAATGATCTTAATGTCAGTTATATAAAGCATTTTATTAAAGCCTGACCCACTGCCTATAACTGTACATCTTGTAAACCACTGTTTTATTTAATCGTGTCTGTAGGGATATGACTGGGATAGTTTCTGAGGACGCTATAGGTGGCAGCAGACTTACCAGGGTAAATCTTTCGTTCTCGGAAATTTGGGCATCTCAGAACTACGCAAACAATGGAAATTTACCTGGTAAGTCTGCTGCCACCTAGCGTTCCAAAGTCTCCCTTTGTTACCGATTTTAATTTCGATTGGTGCATTTTTATCGAGGAAGCAACCGCAGGGGAGCGTCTCGTACGGACATGATTTCACCCACCTAGAGCGGGTTAGCCGTCTGTATCCATATAACTTCATAATGATCGGATCCGAGGACACTTTGGCACGACCGAGGCAAAAACAACACTCTGCACTTTGGTGGTAAGAAGACAGAGGACAACATGGTAAGAGTTTAGAACTAAAGGTGTGGCTTGTGAACTTAAATTCCATGTACATTGGAGTGCAGATGAGTTGACATTAACCCAACCTCGTCCCCGGGGTGTGTCGAGCAGTACGAGGTTGACCGCTCTCTCACCCTGGTATTTTATCATTTGCATATCCAAAATTGTTGGATACGTATGCAAATTAGAATAGTCTGGCTGCTTTTCGAAATTCACATCTACGTCTTAGTCTCGTTGCCCGGTACCAGATTTAATAGCCTGTTTAACGTTTGTTTCTAAAGACCTTTCCATTGTTGATAAACAAACCATGCTGGTTGGCATGGACGCCGGCCAAATGTAGCAAAACATTTAAGTCTTGTTGACAGACGTTGTGACCAAATGCAATATTTTTGCAACTTTCTATTTAAAGAAAATACATCCCATTATTGGTTGGTTTGTTTCCGACAATATTTGAACAATTTTTAAATATTTTTGTAACATTTTTGCAAACTGTGATTATCTGTTTTTGCTTTGCATTGACGGTTTCAAGTAAGGAGTCCAAGTAAGGAGTTTCCATCCCAGGGTTTACATAGTAAACCATGGGGACGAGGTTGACATTAACCGTGACTGCACTTCCCGGTCAGAGATGACCCAGATTCTGGGTCCCATGGGGCGTGGATTTCCAAGTCAGGTTGACCCGGATACGGGTTAAACGATGAGATTTTAACTCAGATTCTGCTTCAGTTTGACCCATCTCTGGGTCATTTTGACACGGATTCCGGGATAAAACTGACCAAGAAATGGGTCAGGATACCTGGAACTTGGAATCAGGGTCAATTCTGATCCGGGGAAGTTTTCAAGTGTACCGGTAATTGAACAAAATGAACATATTTTAATGTTTATATTTTCAGTTGATCTCACCCAGACCTTGCCAAAGACTTCTTTTGAGGTTATTGCTCACTGGAGCAGTTTTCTGCAGTGTTTGGTTCCTGTGCATAAAACAGACCAAAAACGCGGCTGAAGATTCAACAGAAAAAAACGATCTCACGGATGCTGTCAGTCAATTAATTAACAAATCGAACGGATCGAACTATAAAACAAAGAAGGAGACAAAGATCCCTGACGTTTCGACGAAAGGAACAGTTTCAGTGAAACCCTTATGCAAGAAAAGGGTCGCCATCTTTAAACCGTCCCCAGGGTTTAGACGTTGGCGAGAATATGGGCGTATCGATGACATGTTTTACCACGCTAAAAGACAAAACCCTTCTCAGAAGCCTATCACACCTCGTCTGGTATGCCCGGAACAACAATGTGAAGTTGAGTTCTTCGTGTCACTCAAAAAAGATCTACTGCAGGACTGCGATGGCATCATTGTTAATATGGACAGGGTACCGAACGTTCCAAGACACCAGACCAACGCCTTGAAAGTCTTGACCAAGAAAACAAAGTGGTTCCTCTTCGCGGTCGAGTCTGCCGACCGATACCAGCACTGGAACAAGGATTTTAAAGACATCCTGTTTCAGTATTCCATGACGTACCACTCGGAATCCGAAGTGCCGCATCCGTACAGCCGATACGTCCCGAAGGAGCCGATGGACACCGAGCCACGGAACTGGACTGAGGGTAAATCGGGGCTGGTTGCATGGATGTCGTTCAGCTGCGGTAACACGCCGTGGCCTCGTTTTGCTTATGTGAAAAAACTGCAAACATTTTTACCAATTGATATATACGGTAAATGTGGAACTCTGAACTGTGGTAAGTTTCTGACGGGAAAGCCTGCGTACATGAACGCCCCTTGCATGAAAGCCCTAGGAAAGTATAAGTTCTATCTCGCGCTGGATAACACCGAATGCGACGAGTACATTACGGAGAAGTTTTGGGACAACTCCCTCCGTGCGGGCTCCGTACCGATCGTCTACGGCGGAAGCAAGGCGGCGTACGAACGCGTGGCACCACCCAACTCCTTCATCCACATCTCTGACTTTGAATCCATCGAGAAACTTGCTGAATACATCCAGTACCTTGATAAAAACGATGACAAGTATAAGGAATATTTTGCTTGGAGGTACAAGGGTCATATCCAGCATGTCTACCACCCACTGAACGTCAGCGATTTCATGTGTAGAATGGTTCCGTGGATGAAGGCCGATCCGGTTCCGTTCCGGAGAGTTAAAGATACAGAGATGTTCCGAAGTTGTGTTCATAAACCAATGGTTGGGAAGGGTGTTCCTCTGAAAAACTGGAAGCCAAGGAAATAACTTGGACAACAGATTGAATATGTGGAAGCCTGAAATAAAGCCTTTCATTTTTTTTCTTTTTTTTTGGTGGCCGGGCACTGTGCTTTGAATTTATTGAAGTTTCTGCTGCGCTCTCGAAAGTATTATCTTAAAAAATATTGTTCATGCATTCACAAAGGAAGTCAAACGAGAACTATTGGCTTTCTGTCAAGCTGCATGTTTATTATTCATTTTATTGGTGTTGGTGCAAGGGTTGAGAATGAGGCTTTGGAAAGCAAATGATGTTTTATACTTTTAGAGCCTTTCTAAAGGCAGTCTACATGATTGGTAAGGATAAAAGCACTATTGTTTAGTTTTAGTCTGAAAGCTTACAGTTTATGAAGTAGAAACTATACAGCCAATTTTTCTGTGAAAATTTTCCCTCTGAGATGTTGTCATATTCGAGAAAACTGTATCTGAAAACCTGACAAAAATTTCGGTTGTAACAATCGAACTTAAAGACGCCCGCTCGTCACTAATACCCGACGACTGTTTATGTGGCACAAAGCGATCAAGTACCCATACCTAGTTTACATACAACGAGTGCGCCGGTCAAAGGTTATCTTTCGTGGCACGAATTTGTTTGTCACGTGTTGACGAGTGGGCGTCTTTAAGGCAGTGTTTTACATGCATGGTTTTTCTCTATTTTTTCCTGACTCAGGCGACGGATTGAGCCCAAATTTTCACAGTTTTTTTTTTACCGATATAATGAATCCGACAAAGTAAGAACACTGCACTATCAGCTTTTCAAATTCTGTATAGTGTCTTTTGAAGAAAAACAAAATGACAGTGTGGAAAATAAGTTTGTTTCTCTTAATAATCATGATAGGCACTTTATAGAGTGCCCTTTACACACTAGGTATCACAGCGCAAGAATACGAAGAAACAAGCAAAGGGCTCAGAAAGTACTACATAAAGCTGAAATAACAAAATCATGTTAACACATGTTCTATGAGACAATGAGGTATTGAGACAGACGGTACATCGTGCAGGCATGATACTTCACACACAAGCAATGTGTGAGGCACTTTTGTCTATACACCAATCCGAGCAGCGCTCATTAAGGGTGTTTTACACCGCCGCAGCTAGCTATGGCCGCCGCACGCGCGCGGGCGACACGACAATAGCGCGTCAGCGCGCATTATCTACCAATCAGCATGGAGGTTTCGCAGTGTGTTGCGTGGACACGCGCGTGCGGTGACCATAGCTGCGATGGTGTAAACCCCCATGAACGAGATGACCCTTTTAAAAGACCTTTCCATTGAAATATGTAAATTGCGCATCACGCGTGCGCACAACACGGGGTACTGGTTGGCAAATGAGGGAACATCGCGCCTTTTTGAGTGGGGCTAATGGTGGCGTGACGCATACCCGTTTGTGCGTCTGCCTAGTGCGCAAGTCTATGGCGTTTGCCAACCAATAGGTCTGTACGCATGCGTGAATGTAATTAGCATACTGCTATTTCATGAGAAAGGCTAATTACCTACCCTCCATGGTTTACCAATGCAAGCATGCCTTGTCTTTCAAAGAACGAAGTGTCTGACCTGATGGTTCCACCGAAACAACTGAACGTTATTGTTGGCAGTAGCCTACAAATAATTATGTTTTAGGGAATAATAAGGCCTTAGTAATTTCACCGTTAAATAATCACTAAAAGATGTATGAATGAATGTCATCGCGTTGGGCCGGCAACAAAGGTCGTACATAATTTTGGTCAAAATGTCATATCTTGCACATTAAATACACAGTTTGTCTTGTCGTAGTTTTGTGCTTAAATCCGGGTGGTTTTTACAACAAGAGCCCAATTTCATCAAGCTGCTTAATATTATGCAACAAATTATGCTTAACAACTTCCTGCTTAGCAAAAAATGAGCAGGACACCAGTCGCAGATGGTACATGTGAAATGCTATTTGCTTGGTAATCCCTACTCTGATAAGCATAAGTTTGTTGTGCTTAGCTACTTTTGGAGCTTGGGCAGCTCTTTGAAATTGGGCCAAGGACATTTACTGACTGACTTTGTCAGTGCATGGGACGTATGCCTACTATACGCAGCATTGATTTTATGTTTATGTGACTTTGATTGAGCTTTTTACCATAACAACCTTTTTAGTTAACCCTGCAACAGTAAACATAGCACTCCCGAGACGTCACATCGCGAAAAGGGAATGTTTTTTTGTAGCATTCACCTTTCAGCTCGATGTCCTGCCCAGTGCACTCGACGGCGCGCGCCATTTTAAGGTCGCTATTTTGGGTGATGAATCCCAGCCTGCTGTTTCTGTAGCCTTTGTCGATTGCATTTTTGATCTGGACCACCTTGCAGACTTGCAACTTCATACCTTCGCAGTAGCTCTTTGCTTCTACCAAGTTGGGGTTGTAAGTGTTCTTCGAATAACAAATGTCGAATTCTGCAACAGAAAAGAACGACCGTGTACAATTAAAAGGTATTGACCCAATTTTATCTGACGTCATCGTCATAGTAATCTTGGAGCAAGTTCGGGTGGGCGACTAGACTTGACTAGACTTACCGTAAACAGTGACGTAGCTCTCGAATGGACAAGATCGACCATGCTCCAGTGCATGGTTCGATATGGTCAATCTCCCTGTGCTCTATGGTTTCTGGTTAGTCTAGTCGATCTAGTCAAGTCTAGTCGCCACCCGAACTTGCTCTTGGTTGCGCCAATTTTAAAAGTCAGTGTCTCTATGTGTAATGCAGTTTAAAGCGCATTTTAAGTGACGCGACAGTTACACGTCTACACGTGGTTAGTCTGACGTCATTACAGCATAAACCAAGCTCCCTTAGAGGATTCTGCCCCCAATAGGAGATTCTTCACCCCCCCCATTAAAACTCGCACTAAACAATTTTTTTCATATTGTCCTAAATTGGCACGTGTTAGTTGCTTTTGACTTTATTTTGGAACGTTTCTCAAGATCAAATTTATGCGTAGCCTGCGCCCCTATGCCGTCGTAGCATAAACTTGGCATAAAATTGGGCTCAATTTCAGGACTCTAATTACGGCTACGGAATTCATTCGCTTTACGATCATCGCTAGATACGAGGGTGGGATTCGACCATCCCCCCCCACACAAGTTCTGTATAAAATAGATGTTACAAACGCTAGATTACCGAGAGGGAGCCTGGCGACAGGGGACCCGTAGGGTTGAGGACGAAGGGAAAGCATCGAGTGTACATCTCACAAATAATTCTGTTTTATCCCTAAAATGCAACTACATCTAGTATAGGTTTGACTTGCATTCAAAATGTAAAACTCACCGGCAAACAGTTCTGGACATTCAGAGCTGGGACCACTGATAACCACGTGCGCACTCGCAAGTAAGAGCACCAACACACCGCAGAGTACCATCTGTAAATCAACAAGATGTCAAAATTCATAATGAAAAGATGGTGTGAAATCCTTGTCCCCAAATCAGAGATTCGGATTCGCTCCAAAACAACTGTAGTTCAGTTGCTTTGAAACGCCATAGTACACGTGTTATCCCGATACATACCGTGGATGACATGGGGAAAATCTGGGTGTGAGCTAGCTGCCACGAGAAGGACTCGGCCTGGCTTTTGAAGTGTTTAGTCGGCAGTTTGGTTGAAGTTGATATGGATGCCCTCCCCTTTATAAAGCGTTCGTGTGCATCTCTGTGTCACGCACATTTTTCACGGCCCTGCATTTAATTAACGGGCAATTTGGTAGCTGTCGAACATAAATTTTACCAATTAAGAACCTAAATCCCCACATAAAATACATCACTTCTCGGTTGTGAAATGAACAGACATTTTTTGAAGCTGAAGTGACTTCATCTCTGTTTGCAACCGCACAGTGCATTTTATTTTTACCCATTGAAACATAATACCCTGTCATTTATCGGTCGTAAAATAGAAATTGTTTGAATTATTACAAAAGCCTTTTTGATCCCCTTTTTATCTTGTCAATCAACGCCTATTATGGGGGCTTTAATATTGGCGTCAATATTGGCGCCATGTTGCAAATATTGACGCCAATATTGTCGTGAATATTGGCGACAATATTGGCGTCAATATTTGCAACATGGGGCCAAGTTGTGAATATTGGCGTCAATATTTACGACTTGGGGTAAAGTCGTGAATATTGGCGTCAATATTGGCGTCAATATTTGCGACTTGAGGTACAAATCGTGAATATTGACGCCAATATTGGCTCCAATATATATTTGCGATGTCCCTTTAAAGCCACCATACATGGTCGTAAAACAGGCATAAAAATGTGACTAATTGCTGCGACTGTTCGTATTCAAAGTTAACATTAATCCACACAAACCAAGAGCTAGTAATTGCCCACTCGCGGTACTCGTCAACTTTTATGTTCAAATTGATTAGAAGTATTCATGAATAACCAACGACATTAAAATGTAGTATTAAAATCATGCAATTGTGCTGGTTGCTCAGCTCATTAGTGATGTTCTTAGTTCAATCTTTGTCAAAGAAGTAACTTGATACTGTTTTAACCCCCCCCCCACCACCCCACCCTACCACCACCACCACCCCACCACCACCCCACCCTACCACCACCACCCTACCACCACTACCCCACCACCACCACCCCACCACCACCACCCAACCCTCACAACAGTTCCACCAAGTCTTGGGCCAGACGACTGCGATCACCACACTTTTCAACACAAGAATTTCACAGTTTTTAAGCTGAACATCCAAAGAAATGGCTTTCCAAAACTGAGTGATTCCTTTGCCTATTTGAAATTTCGCAAGGCTAGGTATAAAAGCTTACTTCTCCAACGTTATTTACCTTTTTCACAGTGATTTAGGCCTACATTATAATAATAATAATGATTACATTTATATAGCGCTTCAAACTAAAAATAAGTTTCTAAGCGCTTCACAAAGTAAATACAAACGATTGTGTAAGCAAACGGGAAAATTAAAGCTAGAAATATACAATAATAATACAAAAGGTACACGAAATATACAATATAACAGGCTATTTAGAAGAGACAAGTATCATTAGACTATTTGAAAAATTATAGTAATCTCATTGGCACTGATGAAACCATTGAAAAGATGGGTTTTTAATTGTGTTTTGAAACTGCCAATTGTCTCAGCATTCTGGATGTAGGAGGGGAGACTGTTCCATAATGTGGGGGCACATACTGAGAAGGCTCTATCGCCGTATCGTGTGTTGGTACGGGGACCTGGTGCAAACTGGGATGATGATGAAGATCTAAGGTTGATTGAGGGGCGTGTTCTGGAAGACAAAAGTTCAGCTAAGTATGATGGTTCATGGTTACGCAATATCTTGTAGGTGAGGAGAAGAACTTTGAACTGGGTGCGAAGGGGAATGGGGAGCCAGTGTAATTAGTGAAGTACTGGGGTGATGTGCTGAAACTTCTTGGACCGAGTGATGAGGCGAGCTGCTGTATTTTGGATGGACTGTAGTGGGGGGAGATGAGAAGCAGGGAGATTTATCAGGAGGCTGTTACAATAATCAAGATGGGAGGTGACTAGTGCGTTGACGAGACGTTCTGTGGAGGTACGGTCTAGGTATTGTCGAAGTTACATTACAGACCAAATAACAGGTGGGTGGCTACATAATCGTCCAATGCCGGTGGTGTAAACTCAAAATAAACCTCTTTTGTAGTAGAATACTGGTAGTATAATGAAACAGTAATGTTAAAATCAATGTCACAACATACAACTTTGGAAAAAAAATGGCTTAGTAACTGTGTTATTATTACTAAAAGCAGACTTTTGGTGTGACTGTCGGTCACAATATGTGTTTGTACGTAATTTGCCATTAACTCATAATGACGTAGTACCCACTACAGGCCTATGCTCCTTGCCAAAATAAAAATCAAATAAAAAAATATGCAAAGAAAACAGTTGAATTTGAAAGTTCCCCGCACAACATGCACAGTGCATGACATTTACACATGACTTTTACACAACAATGCCTGTTTAGGCCATTTATTCGCTAGTTTACAGAGCCGGTCTTGTTGTCACACGTTAATACACCCACGTGACCAGTCTTCGACCAATCAAAGTGCCAGAACACTCAGGGGTATTTATTAATCTGTGTTATTGCGCATAGAGGCTCCTGCAATATGCGCCATATAAATGTCTCGTATTATTATTATTATTATTATTGTTATTATTATAAATGCAAAAAATGGTTATTGGCCTCATGTTTCGACCCTAGCAGAGTCCGAAAAAACTGTAACGGCTAAGGACTTTCGGCGTCACGGCCGTAGGCACACTGCCGAACCAATGATATATTTTGGTGCAGGGCGCCCCCTAGGGGCGCGCTCGCACTCTCGCGCACTCTCGCGCCAAGTCGAATGCACACTTCAAAATGGAGGCAGGCCGACGGGAGTGCTTTACGCTACACTACACGAGGCTAAACTAAAAAATAGTCAAAACTGAATGTACTCGTAACCCATCAACACGTGAGTATTGCACTTTTTACAACACATACTGTGACAAACTGTTGGTTTAGTGAACATTTCAAACAACACTTTGTTTATATTGGTATTCTACCGGTGTGAAGTTGGTTGCTCATTTGACGTTTGATGTTCGAAATTCGAATGTAAAACATGAACCAGTTCCCGGTTTGACATTCAAATTTGTGCACAGAAGAACCGATGGAAAATTTACTTCGTAGAAAGAAGCACTTTTCACATGTCCAGACCCCATTGGCCGGGCACCACGGCTACCTACGGAATTGAAGAGGAGGATCCGTTGAACACACCCATGGTGATGGTTTCTCCTAGAACTATGAGGTTCGTTCCGCTATCGTCTCCACAAACCTCATAGAGTGACATGTACAAAATCCTATTCGAAACTTTCTGCCCTTCACGTTTACATGGCTACAGTTCTTTTTTGAAATCAGATCTCGCCAAAACTTAGCCCCACTAGTGTGGCAAGGATTTTTGACATCGGTTGAATCCTTAGCCACACGTCCAAGCCTATCTTTTGTGCAGCTCGTCCCCCAATCCGCCGCACCGAAACCTAACGGGTGCGGCGCTGGATTTTAACCAACTAAATGTGTCCACGTACCTCTTAGCTTCCCTCCGGTACTTTGGCTGTTGAAGTTACTAACCTTATTAAGGGCAAATAATCATTTGAATTTGGCTCAAAATTACTCCACACGAATAGATATCGGCTAGCGATCGGGGCCATTTTGATTACCCAGAATGCAATGCCATCACGAAGTCACGAGAGTGCAAAAACAATTCAGCGGCTGCTTCACGTGACAGCTACATAATGAAACAGCTTAGAATACAAAATGCATGGAGTCAGAAAAAGTGCATGCACCAAATCTATGCATGGCATCGGTTGCATGCACGCGTAGTTTGGTACTTGCACTTTTTGCTGACTCCATTCTGAAATTGTTTTTATACTCTCGCGCCACACGTGATTTCGTGATGGCATTGCATTCTGGGTAAATCAAAATGGCCCCGATCGCTAGCCGATGTCTATTTGTGTGGAGTAATTTTGAGCCAAATTCAAATGATTATTTGCCCTTAAAAGGTTAGTAACTTCAACAGCCAAAATACCGGAGGGAAGCTAAGATTTTCAGTTTATTTTTGTCAATAATGTGTGCTCAATGCATCTTAAAGACTTTTGAACCCGCCAGTCTGCAAATATAGGACCCATAGAACACTAGGACGAAGTTTCAGCTCATTTAATCAGGTAAAACAATGAAATAAGTTATCAATTTTTTTGCTATGTAGCGAGACCTTTATACCCAGGACGTTAGTGTAGTACAACGGAAACTAACGTCCTACCTGGGCTACCCTGCCCATGGGGTTTTAATATTTTTTATTCAATTTTGAAAAGTTATTAATTAATATTTTGACGTAGACCCAGTAGGCCTATTACAGGGGCGCTGAACTCCTTTTCTGAGATTTTGACATTATCGGTTGACCGAAAAAAAAAGGAGTTCAGCGCCCCAGTTACTGGGTCTTGTAAGGCCATACAAAAAAAGTGTTCTGTTTCCGATTACCCGACTGACCTTAAACTTTTTCCTTTTTCGGCAGCTTAAAATAATGAATTAATTAAAATGAAAAAAAAATAATAATAAAATCGCAAATAAATACATAAAATGGAGATCGACTTAGTTACTATGAAACGAACATGAAAATAAAGTGGTCGTAGTTCGTGCGTCGACACCGTGGTCGGTAAAACATCAACCCAAGCCGTAAAACGAATCTAGCTCCCCGTCCATAGCGTTTACTGTGCTGCGACCAACCGTGACACATTAGTCGCTACGATGAGTCCTTCTCATTCACTCTGCATGAGGCAAATTTTTCTTTGCCAAATAACATTTACTACAATCACATTCAGTCTATTTTGCACCCTGTACTGAATTCTATGACATCATCAAGCAACAACATGAACAAATAAAGGATAGAAAACATACCTGAAACATCGCAATGATTTATTTCTTTTTAAAACTAGCCATCAGAAAAGAAAAATAAATTTAAAAGCACACCGAAAGCTCGGTGCGCAGGGGCTGGTTACTTGCGCCATGTCTTTCAGTTTTACAATGACGTCAGCGCTTGAACGCCTGAAAGATTTTGACGTGCAGTTGATGATCATTGCTCACTGCGGGAGCGAACTGCACGTCCAAACAAATCCAGCGGGCACTGTTGTTGCACGTGCTTCGTGTGTGGAGCACGCGTCACGTGTTATCTTCGCAGCATCGTTTTCAAAATAATCGGTCCCTGCTCGTTGTTCAAACGAAGCAAGTTCGTGTAGCGGCAGACAAGGTTACTGTCTACATGTATGTGGAATCGTCCGCGTTCTGCCGAAGATTTTTAAAGAATTTTCAGAGCGTGGGTGACAATTTTCTGTGTCTATTTTGTGTTTATTGTGAACAAAATTCAAATGACAAGGATCTATTTGTGAGTTATATATATAAACAATATGGAATGCATTTCGTTCGGGCATTGTCGCTGAATATCACTCGAAATCTGGCTTTTCCATTTTACTCGGCTTGTATCGCTTTGCCTCGCGCTGAAATGGAAAAATCTAGATTTTGCCTTGCGTTATTTCCCCAAACTTACTCTTTCACTTAGTGGCGGCCTGAACAGGAATTGCACGGTACGTTTACTTTAGTATAGGGGGTTAAATAAAATATAAATAAGGCATTAACCTATTGTATTGTATTGTATTTTAAATCAATATTACAAAAATAAAAATAAAACCGTTAAAAAAAAAATTCCCCACCTACCGATCCTATTTTGAAATGGCATGTAATCGGAAACAGAACATTTTTTTTGGGGGGCCTAATAGTACCGTACTGGGGCACAGTTTTTTAAAAGATTTTGACATGATTATCGGTCGTACTAGCACCCCAGCATGAAACATATAGCAACTGGACCGGCAGACGGTTTTAATTCATCAGACATGTCAGAGAGAGGCTGTTTGAGGGACACTCATACCCAAAATAAGAAACTGGAACGCACTCACAATGATCAAGAACCTCATAGGCCCATTTAAATAGTTTGTCAGTTGTTATGCCCCTATCTGTGTGCTTGAGAAGCAGTATAGGTCAAGCTTAAACAAACTTTGAGGCGTCATGTAGCACTTGTTCTTTAAAAAGGGGTAGTTGAAAGGGAAGGGGATGGAGGGAGTAAAAAAGAAAAACGGCTTAGGATGTGAAGAAAGGAAGGAATACCAGCTGCCTTGAGGCTTTTCTACCCAATCAATCTTTGGCAAGCTTATTCTGTCAATGTAAGTGCGGGAAATTTGAAACTGTTTCCGGCGCCAGCCACAGAAAATTAGAGGTCAGACGCAAATGTTGTGAAGTAGGCCTCTTGGCTTTGGTGTGGTCTAACAGTAGGTAATTAACCATTCCATGACTGTTTTGGTATTCTAAAGCTGCGTTTGCATTGGATTAATATTTTAACCGAGACCATGGGTAACTTCCAATGGGTAAATCTTACCGGTGTCCGCACTTGGATTGTTTGACGTGGGTAAACTAACGGAGACAATGGATCTTTGGTAGGTATTTTTTGGTATTTTTGATGTCTCCCATTAACAGTTATTTTGGGGACCTATAGTCTAACAAAGAAATCTTATTGTGTTCTTTCTTTTTTACTTCAGGTCTGTCCAACAGTCACCCTCATAGACAAGATCCCCAATGTACTTTTTCAACATGAACATCAAGGATGAGCCTCTCCTTAGATAAGTTACCCCATCAACAGCATTTACTGCAGGAACTCTGGCAAGCACCCTCTTGCAACAAGGGTCACTGTGATGTCAGCCCAGCCCACCTCACTAACTGGCAAGCACCCTCTTGCAACAAGGGTCACTGTGATGTCAGCCCAGCCCACCTCACTAACTGGCAAGCACCCTCTTGCAACAAGGGTCACTGTGATGTCATCCCAGCCCACCTCACTAACTGGCAAGCACCCTCTTGCAACAAGGGTCACTGTGATGTCAGCCCAGCCCACCTCACTATTACTGGCAAGCACCCTCTTGTGACAAGGGTCACTGTGATCGTGATGTCAGCCCAGCCCAGCCCAGCCCAGCCCACTTGAACTGGCAAGCACCCTCTTGCAACAAGGGTCACTGTGATGTCAGCCCAGGCCAGCCCACCTCAACTGGCAAGCACCCTCTTGCAACAAGGGTCACTGTGATGTCAGCCCAGGCCAGCCCACCTCAACTGGCAAGCACCCTCTTGCAACAAGGGTCACTGTGATGTCAGCCCAGCCCAGCCCACTTGAACTGGCAAGCACCCTCTTGCAACAAGGGTCACTGTGATGTCAGCCCAGGCCAGCCCACCTCAACTGGCAAGCACCCTCTTGCAACAAAGGTCACTGTGATGTCAGCTCAGCCTACTTCAACCACAACCCAAGGACCTCCTTTACGTTATCTTGATGTGGACTTCTGAACAAGACATCAATGATCAACCAGGGATCTGTGATACAATCCAGGTATGTTTATCATAAACCTTTGCAATCGATCAGAGAATATAATCCATTCTAGTCACAAGTTAACGCTGAATTTGTGAGTTCACTACTATTAAGGTCCCCATTACAATTTGTAAATTGCCCGGTAAATCCAGTTTATTGGTGACATTTTTTTCCAGAAAGTAATTGTTTGGCAAAAGATAAACATAAAGTGTGTTGGGGAAACTATAGTTTGTCATGTGTCATTATTTTATTATTTATCAAACAATAAACCACAAGGGAAACTGATTGGCTTAATTTTTGTAATACATTTTTGGGTTGAAGAAAGAAACATTGACTGGAGTAGGATTTGAACCTGCGACCACGGCCCTTTTTTTTATTATTATCAATTTGAAAATTGCAAACAAGAACCTTGTAGAACTGAGCCAAAGTTTAAATTTTGAAATAAACATAGAGGGTTTTAACCAGTTGAGGCTGAATATTTTGCCTGCCAGAAATTGGGTGACGTGAACTTTGTATTTTTGTGGGAATTGAGAAGGCCGGAACAAAGGTCACCCAGACATTCCATTCTGGAATGTGCATAGTGCATACACTCACCGTGCACGCATCGTTACACCCACACAAAGAGGACAGATGGTTCTAGCTGGAAATAATGCTGAAATAACCCCTATCGACTGGGGTTCTTGTGTAATCTCCGATTCCAGACCTTTGTCCTTTACGAGACACTGAGCGGCTTTCACCATTGTTTATCATTGTATTTCGGCTCAATGGAGGTCGATATTCCAACCTTGGTTCTGACTGTGGGACCAATTATCGCGTGATGTGTCTCTTGGCCGAGGTTTTGTGATTCATGCTGAATGAATCTGATATTTTTTAAAAACAGAAACAGTGAAATCCCAGTGCTTCAGTGAGTTCAGTCAGGGTTTCTTTGTGCCAGCAGTATTCTAAAAGAGAAATGATTACGGCAGTACGGGGAAATTAAATCCGTGGGGATGACACGGAAAATTGGAAGATCCGCAGCAGGAAGTGGTCAAAGATAAAACTTGTACCTTGATGGAAAACAATGGAAATACATGTAGTAAAAATACCATTACTAGAACATGAGCGTTACAATTTTTTGTAACAAAGAGTCAATCAAGGCAGCCAATTACAATATTTTGGTTTTCAATAAAACAAATATTGTGGAAAAAGCAACTACAGATCTTCCTTTTGAGATTGTCATAACAAGAAATAAGAATATGCTTCAATCAAGAATTGTTTTTGTTGTAATTTGTGAAATCATTACATGGATGTGTAGAATGTTTCAAGACCCTACTCCATGAATCGATGTTTAATGGATCATTTTGTTGTTTCCTTTCACATCTTCTTCAGATCAACTAATCCAGACAGAGAGTGTTGCAGCTTCAGTCAGAGTGGCTGACAATCAACAGCAGAGATGTCTCAATCTGAACCCCAGCTGTAGTCACATCCAACACTGCCTGGACAACTCAATCAGCTTGATGGCTTGAGGTATTATGATACATGATTTCAACCCTACCCCCTCCCCTCCTCAACTCTTCAGAATCCAACTGCATGTTTTGTTTGATTCTGTTGGACTGAGGACTGCACTAGTAAACCCATCATGCTCTACATGGGATATCAGGCATACCACCATAATCAGGGTCCAACAGTTTGGGTCCAACAGTTTGTCCAGTTATGATGTTGGATTTTGTAGAGTAAGAAAGGATCCAAGCATATCACTCAAGGGAGGAGGCTCAATGGTTCAATCTCAACCAGTAATGAAGCAATTTTAAAGGTTCACTGAAATAAAAAGTGTTATTGCTTTTATGTTACACCTTATAATTTTTATAAAACGATTCACATGTAAGAAATAATTTTTTGCATTCCTGTGTATTTTTTGCATTTGTTTTCTTTAAAAAATAACAGTCTTCAGGAACGCCCACAAAAATAGGTGACTTGCTAACAATGGCTGGATTCTCAACGTGACATCACAATACATTACAACCAAGAATGAATTTGTTAATAGAAGAACACATATTATTTGTCATTCCTTTGGCAGACCCAATCCCAGAACAATTGTTTTGTGGAATAGCTCAGGAAACATTATGTAATGCATGTGATGTCACGTTGAGAATCAAGCCATGTTAGCAAGTGACCTATTTTTGTGGGCGTTCCTGAAGACTGTTATTTTTTAAAGAAAACAAATGCGAAAAATACACAGGAATGCAAAAAATGATTTCTTACATGTGAATCGTTTTATAAAAATCATAAGGTGTAACATAAAAGCATTAATACTTTGTATTTCAGTGAACCTTGAAGGATTGTGTACAGGAATGGGATTGTCTTATATTCTTGATCTTGATGGGAAAGGATGATTTTATGTGGTTGATGACATGAGATTCTTCAGAAGGTGCTTAACGTACTGAAACAAGTTTCAGAGTTTTTCAGTATAGACATTGTTAGAACATTAAGCCAATCCAGCCTTTGGTTTGGTGGCAAACATTTGACAATAAATCAGCTGATGTGGTAAGCCCGTCTATGATTTGCTTAGGCCCTATTTTGATTTGAATGAGATATCCAAACTAGAAACTCTAATTTTTATTCCAAAAGAAAATAGGAAATTTAAAAACGTTGTTAACAACTGATGAAACTCTAAATTTCTGGAATTGATCAGCAAGGACATTCATTAAAACTGATAATGTGTATCTAAAAACTGCGTATTATTTAACCAGTTGGCGCCGGATGATCTGTTTGCATGCAAATGTTGCCCCTGCCTGGAAACGTATGCGGTGTTCAGACGGCATTGTGTAAAATCAGAATACCTGAGCAAAGGTCGCCCGGACATTCCACTGCTGAGCGTGCACAGACCACATATGCCGTCTAATGTTCGTTTCACACAAAGACAAACCACGGTTTTGAATATTTCACAGTTTTCTGGCCATTGAGAGGTGATTTTTGTGTAATCCCCGATTCCAGACCTACCAGACATCAATAGGCATCCACCATTGTTTATTCATTGTATTTCAGCTCAATGGAAGTAAGTCAGAGTGAGCCGGGAATCAAGCTATGGTTCAGAGTTTAGTATGAGAAAACAAAACACATGATGCAATAAAGAGAATCTTTGTTCTCTTGGCTTTGTCAAGTCAGGGTTTCTTTGTGCCAGCAGTACCCTCAAAGAAAAAAGATTTTGGCTATTTTGGAAAGATCTGAACATTTGGAAAAACTTCTGAACCTGTTAAAATTGTGTCAATTGTATATTGCATGTCTTTTTGAAATATATCTTTTACTCAACAAATAATTCTCCTTTTCTTATTCCTTTTTTAATCTACTACAGATCATATAAATCAGACGGACAGTGTTTGATCTTCAATCAGAGTTCCTGTCCATCCAGCACACTGAGCAGAGATGCCTCAACCTCTCAACCTGAGGCCCAGCTGCAGTACCTCCAGAAGTCAGCCTCATTCAGAGTGGCTGTCCATCCAGCACACTGAGCAGAGATGCCTCAACCTCTCAACCTGAGGCCCAGCTGCAGTACCTCCAGAAGTCAGCCTCATTCAGAGTGGCTGTCCATCCAGAACACTGAGCAGAGATGCCTTAACCTCTCAACCTGAGGCCCAGCTGCAGTACCTCCAGAAGTCGGCCTCATTCAGAGTGTCTGTCCATCCAGCACACTGAGCAGAGATGCCTCAACCTCTCAACCTGAGGCCCAGCTGCAGTACCTCCAGAAGTCAGCCTCATTCATGAGTGTCTGTCCAGCCAGCACACTGAGCAGAGATGCCTCAACCTCTCAACCTGAGGCCCAGCTGCAGTACCTCCAGAAGTCAGCCTCATTCAGAGTGGCTGTCCATCCAGCACACTGAGCAGAGATGCCTCAACCTCTCAACCTGAGGCCCAGCTGCAGTACCTCCAGAAGTCAGCCTCATTCAGAGTGGCTGTCCATCCAGCACACTGAGCAGAGATGCCTCAACCTCTCAACCTGAGGCCCAGCTGTAGTACCTCCAGAAATCAGCCTAAAGAACTAACAACTTTATATTTCAAGGTATGAAATATCATTGGTAATGTTAAAAAACTATTGTGAACTTACTACCCGTACCAATTCTTGTGAAATACTGCCTTGTATGATAAATTTGTTTCACAACCTTTAATTTGTTTTTCTTCAAAATACCATGAAGCAAAATGAGCCTTTTAGCCACAAAATCCCTGACAAGTCATAAACAATTATTCACTGTTTTCTTGTAAGCCAGAGGATGTGAATGAATCTATTCTTGATATATCACAGTCTATGGGCAAGAGTGTCTCACTCTGCACCCCAAAATGCCCCACACCCTTCTTTAGAGGCTCACTGCCGAGGGTATCAAATTTTGTTCATTGACCATTTGCAACCAGGATTTTGGTTAGTAATAGTTTGCTGTGTGTGCAGTTACTATAATCGGCTAATAAGGCCTGGGCGACTAGTAGAGTAATCGCGACTGTTAATTGCAACGACTAACCGTGACCGTCGCGTTGCAACGACTCCAGTGGTTGAGCTGCCATGACTACTTCAAAAGTACTCGCGAATAGTTGCCCAATGAACGGATTCACAACGTAAAACAGCACAACACAATGCTCCAACGCAACACACAGACACACGTTGTTCACCACAAGTGCCATTACACCACAGTGCACAACACAATATAGCCCCACACAGTCCATGGAACGAAGCCTGAAACTGAACACACAGCGACCTTTTACACAGACTCATCCATATTCAACAGTTACATGGCTTGTGATTGGTCCGGAATTGTTCATTAAGTATACGCTACATACATGTATGAAGCTCTTTTTTACCCTGCCGTTGAATGTGTGCCAAGCCATACAAGCTGAAGCTTTCTTGTGAATATAGATATTTTATCAATAGCCAATCACAGCGTGGCTTACATTGGACTTTGTACCTGCTGCATATGTAATGTGTTGCATGTACAAACGATTTAAGGGGGACGACCATTGTGTGTACAATGCATCACCGTGTATTGTGTATGCATGGTTGTAGTGACTAGTATGAAACGATCGCAGGCATCAAATCTTGCAAATAGTCAAACCATTTTATAAACTTGAAAATAATCTATTAGATTTTACCAGAGTACCCCTTATTAATTGTGACAAGGGACATTTTTTGACTTGCCCAGCGGACTACAAAAGGACGGGTTTTGACTCACCCATCGCTGTTTTCACTCTCATTTGGCAACCGGCGACCACTTATTTGGAACCCTTAATTCCTTTACTTTGAACAGCAGCTGCTCATGCTCTAACTCGCTGTTGTGTCACACCGATGTTGCTGTGTTGTGTGTGCTCTACACACAGTTCTGGTGTTGTTGGCAGCAGAGTGTGGGTTCGAATCCCGGTCACGGAACTTGTGTCCTTGAGCAAGATACTTTACCATAATTGCTTTGTCCTTCGGATGGGACATTAAGCCGTAGGTCAATGATAAGATACATTATTCGCAGCAGGAGACCCCCTCATCGAGGACGCAGTGCGGCGCATGCAATGCCCCGCGCTGTGTTGTTTCTTACATGTCCGCAACCACCTTGGCAACGTCTGTGGGTTTGTTTTGGTTTCAGGCGGGTGACGTCACCGACGGGTGTCCGCCAAAATTCCGGGGGGGGGGGGGGGGGGGCAGGGGCTTGATTTTATGCAAACTGCTCATGTGATATTACTTTCAGCAATCAAGTTTCCTTACACGGCGTCACTTTCTAAGTAGGGCGGTAAATAAGCTCACTTCGGTTCAGCTTTCAATAAGATAAACATTCATTTTGAAACCCACCTCCACCCCACTTCTGCCTCCAATACGGGGGTTCCACATTACTTGGGTGTAACATAATGGGATCTGAAGTGTAAGTTTCATGGGTTGTCGACTTTATAGGTTAGGCTACTAGCCACCAACATGAATCTGGTGGAGTTACTTGAGGGTAATTTGACCACATGTACCAGTGGTGGCACCCCTCATCTTGTAACACACTTTTTGTTTGGGGGGGAAGACAAGCTGTCTTTTATTTATTTCTCACCTCTTTCAAGTAGTTATTTTGTTGAGGAAGTTACTTTGCGACAGGATGGGTAGGATGTGCTAGGATGGGTAGTGCACGTAAAAGAACCCAGAACACTTATCGTGGAAGAGAAGGTGTTTACCCCGGTGTTTCTGGTTCAGATAGCAAGCACCCTTATCTACAGGTTTCCTCAGGCTTCCGAGCTACAGTGATTAAGTGCACTTATGAGGCATCTTTGGTTTCATTACCAGAAATATATAATAATAATAATATAATAATAATAATATCATTGTGATAAGTTGCTAAAAAAAGTCGAGTAGTCGCGAATAGTTGAAGCGAGACTACTCCAGTAGAGAATTTCACTAGTTGCCCAGCTCTACAGCTTATATCAGCTAATCCATTAATCAGCTAATACAAGTACTCTTTTCTTATTCCTTTGTTTTATTAACTACAGGTCAGCTAATCCAGACAGAGAGTGTCGGATCTTCATCCAGTACATCAAATAGATCAACTTTATGTTGAAAGGTATGATACTTAATTTTTACTGATAAAAAACGGCATCAGAATTATTTTTTGATATCAAAGTTTACTTTTCATGAATGTGATACCAATATCAAATGTTCTGAAATAATGCCACGACCGAGAAATTTGTTCCCCAACTTTGTTTTCTTGTTTCAGTATGCCAAATCAAAATAACCTTTATATGAATGCAAACAAAATCCTTGATCAGTCATAAACAATTATACAGTGTTTTTTTTTAACATGGTCGACCTGTTGAAACTCACAGGTTGGTTGTATGGTGTGATTATGAAAACCCAGAACATTTGACTTTTCCCTTCCGAAATTGGTATATCATGGTTAGTGGACTATAGAGGGCGCCACTGACTGCACTCTGACTTGTGAAGAAAACCTGTAGGGGCTCACTGCCAAGGGTATCAAATAATGTTCAGGAGAGACTGTTAACATTACAACATTCCTGGGTGAAAGTAAGGGTTGGTTTGATGCATCCCAAAAGTGGCAAAGTTAAATGTGTTTTTTTTATGTTTAGGATATTCCAAGAAACAAACAATTACAAGTTTGGATCATGTCAGTTGGAGGTGGGGGCGCACAATGAGAGTCGTCTTGCCCACGGACGATCCTACTTTTACATAGGATCAACTAAAATTTAAATGGCTTTATTATTACTGCGTTCGATGGCTGTAACGTAAGTGAAAACTACCTGCCAAATAAAACCGCCACAAAATTTCGCACCAAGCCGTGTTTGGCTACAAGTATCATTTTGCAACGCCTATCACTAAAATACGCATGTAACCAATAACATAACATTGCAGTCATGTTACCCTCGACCTTAATTTTTATTGCCAGATCGCTGCATCTGCGCGTGTGCTTCTGACCTAGCTAATCAGCACACAGAGTCACGGCCAAGGCTGTTCCAAGTGAGTGCGCCACCGCAACGCGGCAACGCAACTATACTCTGTGTTCGTCACTGAGCATAAGGCCTTTCATCCTGAATAAATGAAGGATTAAAGGAATTATTACTGCATTCAATAAATACATACAACTTTTTCTTATGTAGATGATATCTACCTGTCACAAAGAGTAGATTCCTGAGACCTGCGAGTGCCTATCATCAGCCCAACGTCAACCCATCACCAGCTTAGATGTGTAAGAGTCACAACAGAGGTATGTGGGTTACAATAATTTGTTTTTACACTAACATCAAAAAGTGGGCCGTTTTTGCAGCACGGTTACAGACTGCACCCCTACGTCACATGCCACAACACTCTAGGGACTCCATGCTGGTACCAGTCTAACCCAGATGAGTGTTTATCCTTACAGATTGATTACAAATTTGAAAAATCAAAACTTGTTTTTATTAACAAAACTTCAATATGGAGTATACTCGATAATCGAGTGTACTCAATAATCATAAATCCATGATGAAAAAATGTTGTTTACAGGACCCCTGTCAGAAAGTATTGTGTCGTCATCACGGCAGAGCATTTTGACTCATTGGTTTAATAAGCACACACTTTATTATACTCTGATGGTCCTAGGAGATTGTCCTTCTCCTCAGCATACTGATTGAAAACTTGAGTTGTTACACCACCGGTTCTTTTTAGAACAACCATGATTCATGAGAGATTTCATCACAACTATGTGGTGTTACTGCAAACCTGACCCCCACCATGCAAAGTTCAAACCCCACTTATTTGATGTCTCCTGCTTACCATGTACTCTTATCATTTTGAAACAAGTATTTTGAGGGCCTACAGTTTAGCGAAGATATTAATTGGGTTATTTCTTCCTTTTTTATTACTTCAGGTCCATCCAACATTCACCCTCCGGACAAGACCCCCAATGTACTTTTTCTACATGGATGATCCCCTCAGATGAGTTTACCAGTCAACAGCATTTACTGCAGGAATCTCTGGCAAGCACCCTTGCAACAAGGGTCACTGTGATGTCAGCCCAGCCCAGCCCACCTCAACTGGCAAGCACCCTCTTGCAACAAGGGGCACTGTGATGTCAGCACAGCCCAGTCAGCCACCTAAACTGGCAAGCACCCTCTTGCAACAAGGATCACTGTGATGTCAGCCCAGCCCGGCCCACCTTAACTGGCAAGCACCTTCGCCACAATTGTCACTGTGATGTCAGCCCAGCCCACCTCAACTGGCAAGCACCCTCTTGCAACAAGGGTCACTGTGATGTCAGCCCAGCCCAGCCCACCTCAACTGGCAAGCACCCTCTTGCAACAAGGGTCACTGTGATGTCAGCCCAGCCCAGCCCACCTCAACTGGCAAGCACCCTCTTGCAACAAGATTCACTGCGATGTCAGCCCAGCCCAGCCCACCTCAACTGGCAAGCACCCTCTTGCAACAGGGGTCACTGTGATGTCAGCTCAGCCCAGCCCACCTCAACTGGCAAGCACCCTCTTGCAACAGGGGTCACTGTGATGTCAGCTCAGCCCAGCCCACCTCAACTGGCAAGCACCCTCTTGCAACAAGGGTCACTGTGATGTCAGCTCGGCCTACTTCAATCACATCCCAAGAACTCCCCTGATGATGTTATCTTGATGTGGACTTCTGAAAAAGACATCAATGGTCAACCAGGGATCTGTGATACAATCAAGGTATGTTTATCATAAACCTTTGCAATGGATCAGAGAATAATTATAATCCATTCCACTCACTACTATTAAGGTCCTCATTACAATTTTGTTAATTGCCTGGTAAATCCAGTTTATAGGTGATATTTTTTCCCTGAAAATAACTGTTTTTTGTTGGGGGAAGAAAAAGCACAACAAAGAAAAAAGCAAAAAGAACTCATACACGTACCTTGATGGAATACAATGAAAATACATGTAGTCAAATACTGTTATTAGAACCTGAGCATTACAAATTGGCAACTAAGAATAATTGAAGGCAGCCGGCCAACAGTATTTTGGTTTTCAATCAAACAAATAGGTGCAAAAAAGGCAATTACAAATCTTCCTTTTGAGATTGTCATAACAAGAAATAAGAATATGCTTCAATCAAGAAATGTTTTTGTTGTAATTTGTGAAACCATTGCATGAATGTGTGTAATGTTTCAAGACCCTACTCCATGAATCGATGTTTGATGGATCATTTTGTTGTTTCCTTTCACATCTTCTTCAGATCAACTAATCCAGACAGAGAGTGTTGC
This sequence comes from Marthasterias glacialis, assembly GCA_911728455.2. Lineage (NCBI taxonomy): Eukaryota > Metazoa > Echinodermata > Asteroidea > Forcipulatida > Asteriidae > Marthasterias > Marthasterias glacialis. Next base: position 19,578,796 of record OU452225.1, read on the forward strand.
AGCTTCAGTCAGAGTGGCTGACAATCAACAGCAGAGATGTCTCTATCTGAACCCCAGCTGTAGTCACATCCAACACTGCCTGGACAACTCAATCAGCTTGATGGCTTGAGGTATTATGATACATGATTTCAACCCTACCCCCTCCCCTCCTCAACTCTTCAGAATCCAACTGCATGTTTTGTTTGATTCTGATGAACCAAGGACTACACACTCTATGTTGACAACTTGGTCAACTTTATGGCTAAGTGTGTGATACATGATAATTTCAACCCTACATCCCCCAACTCTCAGCTGATATGGCAAGCCTGTCTATGATTTGCATAGGCCCTATTTTGATAAGAATGAGATATCCAAGTTGGAAACTCTGATTTTAATTCCGAAACAAAATAGAAAGTTAAATTTAAAAACATTTACAACTGATGAAATCCTAAATTTCCAGAATTGATCAGCAAGGACATTCATTGAAACAGATAAAATGTATCTAAAACTAGCTTACCAGTTAGCGGCGGATGACCTGTTTACATGCAACTGCCTGGAAACGGAAGGGTTGTACAGGGACGGCATTGTGTAAAATCAGAATACCGGAGCAAAGGTCACCTGGAAATTTCACTGCTGAACAAGTACAGACCACACACACGCCGTCAAATGCTTCGTTTCATCCTCAAAAAGACAAAACATGGTCATAAATATGTCGTTTTCTGGCACTTGAGAGGTGGTTTTTGTGTAATCCCTGATTGCAGACCTTGGTCCTGATGCTCCAAGAAGAGGATTCCAAGACATCAATAGGCTTCCACCATTGTTTATTCATTGTATTTCGGCTCAATGGAAGTAAGTCAGAGTGAGCCGGGAAGCAAGCCATCGTTTTGGATTAAGTACCAATCCTATGTCATAGGTAACGGTGTATGTTTTCTAATTCACAGTGGTTGAATTTGACATTTTCTCGTTCGAGAAAACAAAACACCCAGTGCAATAAAGGGAATCTTTGTTCTCTTGACTTTGTCAAGTCAGGGTTTTTTGTGCCAGCAGTACTCTCAAAGAAAAAAGATGTTGACCATTTTGGTTAGATCTTTACAGTTGACATGTTTGAAAAAACTTCTGAACCTGTTAAAATTTTGTCAATTGTTTATTGCATGGCTTTTTGAAATAAATCTTTTACTCAACAAATAATTCTCCTTTCCTTATTCCTTTTTTCATCAACTACAGATCGTATTAACCAGACAGACAGTGTTTGATCTTCAATCAGAGTTGCTGTCCATCCAGCACAATGAGCAGAGATGCCTCAACTTCTCAACCTGAGGCCCAGCTGCAGTACCTCCAGAAGTCAGCCTCATTCAGAGTGTCTGTCCATCCAGCACAATGAGCAGAGATGCCTCAACCTCTCAACCTGAGGCCCAGCTGCAGTACCTCCAGAAGTCAGCCTCATTCAGAGTGGCTGTCCATCCAGCACACTGAGCAGAGATGCCTCAACTTCTCAACCTGAGGCCCAGCTGCAGTACCTCCAGAAGTCAGCCTCATTCAGAGTGTCTGTCCATCCAGCACAATGAGCAGAGATGCCTCAACTTCTCAACCTGAGGCCCAGCTGCAGTACCTCCAGAAGTCAGCCTCATTCAGAGTGTCTGTCCATCCAGCACAATGAGCAGAGATGCCTCAACCTCTCAACCTGAGGCCCAGCTGCAGTACCTCCAGAAGTCAGCCTCATTCAGAGTGGCTGTCCATCCAGCACACTGAGCAGAGATGCCTCAACTTCTCAACCTGAGACCCAGCTGCAATACCTCCAGAAGTCAGCCTCATTCAGAGTGTCTGTCCATCCAGTACAATGAGCAGAGATGCCTCAACCTCTCAACCTGAGTCCCAGCTGCAGTACCTCCAGAAGTTGGCCTCATTCAGAGTGGCTGTCCATCGAGCACACTGAGCAGAGATGCCTCAACCTCTCAACCTGAGGCCTAGCTGCAGTACCTCCATAAGTCAGCCTAAAGAACTAACAACTTTATTTATTCAAGGTATGAAACATGATTGGTATCAACTATTTTTCAATATCGGAGCTTACTTTGTGAACTTACTACTAGTGCTGGTCGACTAGTGAAATTCACTACTCGAGTAGTCGCGTGTCAACTATTCGGTACTATTCGACTAGTCACGACTTTTTTTTTGCAACTTATCACAATGTGGACGCCCCGTCCACGGGTGTAACTAGAGCACACACAACACAGCAACATCGGTGCGACACAGTGAGTTAGAGTGTGACCCTTCCGCTGTTCAATGTGCAGTAATTCAGGGTTGGAAATAAGCGGTCGCCGTTCGCCAAATGCGAGTGAAAACAGGGATGGGTGAGTCAAAACCTGTCCATTTGTAGTCCGCTGGGGCGAATCAAAAAAGGTCCCTTGTCACAATTAATAAGGGGTACTCTGGTAAAATCTCATAGATTATTTCAAGTTTATAAAAGGGTTTGACTATTTGCAAGATTTGATGCCTGCGATCGTTTCATACTAGTCACTACAACCATGCATACACAATACACGGTGATGCATTGTACACACAATGGTCGTCCCCCCTTAAATCGTTTGTACATGCAACACATTACATATGCAGCAGGTACAAAGTCCAACGTAAGCCACGCTGTGATTGGCTATTGATAAAATATCAATATTCATAAGAAAGCTTCAGCTTGTATGGCTTGGCACACGTTCAACGGCAGGGTAAAAAACAGCTTCATATGTAGCGTATACTTAATGAACAATTCCGGACCAATCACGAGCCACGTTACTGTTGAATATGGATGAGTCTGTGTTGAGTTTCTGGCTTCATTCCATTGACTGTGTGGGGCAATATTGTGTTGTGCACTGTGTGGTGTAATGGCACTCGTGGTGAACAACGTGTGTTTGTGTGTCCCAATGGAGCATTGTGTTGTGCTTTTTTCTGTTGTGAACTACAGTCCATTCATTGGGCAACTATTCGCGAGTATAAATTTCATTTTGCCTTACACCGATGTGTGATAAGCACTGTATACTCAGTGCTTTCGAGTCCTGTGGAAAAAAAATCCACAGGCAACTCGGGTGGGATTCGAACCCACGACTCCCGCATGACTAGAGCAGATGTCTTAACCACTAGAAAACCGAGCACGCCCGGTGACGAGGGGCCAGTTCGAATCCATTATTATTAGCGTCAGGTACCGCAAACAATTAATTAGATGTTAATATTTGCATCGGGGAAATGAATATAAATTTCAATTTGCCTTACATCGATGTGTGATAAGCACTGTATACTCAGTGCTTTCGAGTCCTGTGGAAAAAAGGGAGCACTGTTGAAGTAGTTGTGGCGGCGCGACTACTCGAGTAGTTGCAACACGGTGGTCACGACTAGTCGTTGCAAACAACAGTCGCGAGCATTCGACTAGTCGCACTAGTCACCCAGGCCTACTTACTACCCGTACCAATTGTTGTGAAATATTGCCTTGTATGAGAATTTGTTTCACAACCTTTAATTTTTTTTCTTTAAAATATCATGAAGCAAAATGAGCCTTTTAGCCACAAAATCCCTGACAAGTCATAAACAATTATTCACTGTTTTCTTGTAAGCCAGAGGATGTGAATGAATCTATTCTTGATATATCACAGGCAGTGGGCTAGAGGGTCTCACTCTGCACCCCAAAATGCCCCCACACCCTTCTTTAGAGGCTCACTGCCGAGGGTATCAAATTTTGTTCACTTAACCAGTTGCCACCGGGATTTTTTTCATTTTTTCCCCGTCCGGCCTGATGGGACTATTTTCTTGGAATTGCCGGAATCAATTTTCCTTGTGAGCTTTTACAGCCCACAGATTATCACCCCTTTACAAAAGCTTGGCTTCCACCATTGTTTTATTCATTGTATTTTGGCTCAATGGAGCTGGAAATCCAGCCATGGTTCCTTGGGTTTAGTACCAATCCTATGCCGTAGGTAACGGCTGATGGTTTGCAATACACAGTGCATGAATTTGACATTTTCTTGGGTCAAGACAACAAAACTTTCGATGCAATGAAGATCTTTGTTCTCAGGGTTTCTTTGTACCCTCAAAGAAAAATGATCCCGGCGATTCTGACAAAAAAATTCCGTCAGGGTGGACGGGAAAAAATGGAAGATCCCCGGCAGCAACTGGTTAACATCATTCCTGAGTGAGCAGTTAGGGGTAGGCTATATCCCTAACTTGACAATGATCACATTAAGTTTTTATGCTGAGGACATCCTCAACAAAAGTATACAGGTTTGGGTCATTGCACTTTCAGAGCTCTGCAGCTTACAGATTATCACCCCTTTACAAAAACTTGGTTAGTAGTTTGCTGTGTGTAGTTAATATAATTAGCTAATATCAGCTAATCCATTAATCAGCTAATAATAAGTACTCTTTTCTTATTCCTTTGTTTCATTAACTACAGATCAATTAATCCAGATAGAGAGTGTCGGATCTTCATCCAGTCCATCAAATAGTTCAACTTGAAAGGTATAATGGTTGATTTTTACTGATAAAAAAACGCATCAGAATTCTTTTTTAATATCAAAGTTTACTTTTTATGAATGTGATATCAGTATCAAATGTTCAGAAACACTGCCATGAGTTAAATATTGTTCCCCAACCTTGGATTTCTTATTCTAGTACGCCAAATCAAAATAAACCTTTATATGAATGCGATCAAAATCCTTGACAAATCATAAATAATTATGCAGCGTTTTTTTTAAACATGGTCGATCTGTCGAAACTTTCACTAGTTTGTTTGTATGGTGTGATTATGAAAACCCAGAACATTTGACTTTTCCCTGCCGAAATTGGTATATCATGGTCAGTGGACTATAGAGGGCGCCACTGACTGCGCTCTGACTTGTGAAGAAAACCTGTAGGGGCTCACTGCCAAGGGTATCAAAGGATGTTCAGGAGAGACTGTTAACCAGTCAATGTCGAGATTCTTTATTTTTTTTCCTGGCGGGATATTTTTGGCAGAATTGCCGGCATCATTTTTCTTTGAGAGTACCACTGGCACAATAAAACCCTGACTCGACAAAGCGATGAGAACAAAGATTCTCGGTTTTTTCAACCAAGAAAATGTCATATTAACACACCGAGAATTGCAAACATCGGCCTTTATCCAAGGCAGAGGATGTCTCGTAATCCTCTTATTTGAACAAAAAACCACCTCTCAAAAGCTAGAAAGTGCCAAAATATTCAAGACCATGGTTTGTCTTTGTGTGGGTAAAATGAACATTGGATGTGTTTGTGGTTCTGTGCACGCTCAGCAGTGGAATGTCCGGGCTACCTTTGCTCTGGTATTCCCATTTTACATCTGTTTCAAGGCAGGGGAAACATTTGCTTGTAAACAAGTCATCTGGTGCCAACATTATTCCTCGGTAAAAGTAAGGGTAGGCTATGCATCCCAAAAGTGGCAATGTTAAATGTTATAAATGTTTAGGACATTCCAAGAAACAAACAATTACAAGTTTGGATCATGTCAGGTGGAAGGGGGCGGTACACAATGAGAGTCATCTTGCCCACAGACCATCCTACTTTTACAAATATATAGGGTCAACTCAAATTTACATGGCTGTATCATTTAGTGCTTTCAATAATTTTGGTTTCCTCCTTATTTCTTTGTTTCATCGTGACATCTGTAGATGATATCTACCTGTCACAAAGAGTAGATTCCTGAGACCTGCAAGTGCCTATCATCAGCCCAATGTCAACCCATCACCAGCTTAGATGTGTGAGAGTTACAACAGAGGTATGTGGGTTACATTAATTTGTTTCTTACACTAACATCAAAAAGTGGGCTGTTTTTGCAGCACTGTTACAGACAGCACCCCTACGTCACATGCCACAACACTCTGGGGACTCCATGCCGGCACCAGCCTAACCCAGATGAGTGGTGTATCCCTACAGATTGATTCCAGATTCGAAAATAAAAACATGTTTTTATTAACAAAACCCTTTATATAAATAATTAAGCACATTTTATGAACATGCATAAAATCTCGGTAAAATAAAATCTTTGAACTGGTCTTCTGCGTCTTATTTAAACTGAACACGCACTTAAGAAGTAATTTTAGAAGGGAAAAAAAAGAATTAACGAAAATTGTCTAACATTGCCCTCCTTCATGTTGTTAAAGTATATAATTCGCACAAAACAAAAACAAATCAAGAAGTTTCCAAGTTTAAACCAACATTATTCCTCATCAAGACTGTTATTACCCTCAAGTTAAACCCAAGTATAAAATGCTTTGCGTCATTACAAAAATATGCTAAAAATTCTGAGAGTTTGCTGAACTTCTCACGTCTTTCTGGACTAAAAACACTCATCATTATTTCAGTTTGGATACTACCATTCAGGCTGGATTTTGTCAAACTTGAAATGATTAAAGAATCAAGTCAACATTGATGGCTCATAAGATTTCATTAACAAGTGCAAAATGATACCACCTTTCCTTTTTTACATGGCCTATATACGTTTGTTTTCTTTATACTTTCACAGTATGAGAAAGCTGATGTCCTACAACCAAGTGTGCGGCAATTACCTTTTACTACAATCTTAAAGGCTTCAGAGTTTGAGGAGAGCAACGCGCATAGGCTATCGAAAACATCAAATGTGTGTAAGACATTCTACATATCAAGGAATCATGGATTAAAACAATCAGCTTGTTGACTTCATTTAAAGATTGCTGACATGTTATTTAATAATGTCAAGTACATCCGCGATGCCATTTATTACATTTACATAAATGTTCTTGTGAAAAATAAGTGCACTATTTGAAAGCAAGCGATATGCGCATTTGGAACTCATGAAGTTAGAGATCTAGGCTTTGACTGTGAAGTTCTAGCATTGGTGGTGCTACGGTTTGATTAATGGCGGTGTGACGGTTCGTTTAATGGTGGTGTGATGGTTCAATGTCTTTGGAATCCTTGGTGACATTAAAACGGGGAAAATTCTGAGTCTGCATAAGGGACTTGGACACAGTGCATCGTGGCATGTGGAGTCCCACCATCAGTCAGGGTAATAGCTGGGTGTTGAATTTAATCAAGACTACTCCACCAGGGAGCATGGTGCTGGTGTTATCACAAATGGCTATAGCAAGGTGCACTTATTTTACAAAGTGAACATATTGTAAAATCAAGTACTCATAATGAATTGCAATCATTGCTATTGAATTTAGAGCTGTATTGATATATGCATTATGGAGAAATATCATAAAAGTAAATACAAAAAAGTTTAATTCGAAAGCTTACATTTTATGAAAAAGTTGTCCCTCACAAGTTATGTGTTCTTTTTGAGTGGCTCTGACAAAACCCTAAACTTTGACCCAATTAAAAATAAGGTGAGATTTTGGTATTTATGTTGAAATTTAACAATGTTCCCTAAAACATTTCCTTTTCATCCGAATCTGGAGAAAATGCTCTCATTTTGGTTTGTTTCATTTTGGTTTACCAAAATCAAAACCATGAATGTGCACAGAATTTCTGAAAAAGACTTCTTCGTTATAGTTCCTTGAACACCCTATTTTGCATCAATTTTAAAAGTTGAATTTAATAAGTTTACTTTTTGAAGAAAAAAAACACTAACTTATTTCCCTTAAAAAACTTAAGAAAATTTATATTTCTCTCTAAAATACTACCATGTGAAAGAAAATGTTCCACAAAGTGGAAATAAGCATAACATACACAAAATCTGTGAATTAAGCATGAATTATTTCCTTAACTATAGAAAACATATCCAATTCATGATGAAGTTTCCACAGCTCAAGCGATGTAGTTTATTTATTGATAAATCAGACAATTGAAATTGATCTTGCAAAAGAACTGTGCCCACAAGAATAGAATTCTTCATAAAATTGTTTTCCTCCTTTTGAGGCTAGTTCAATTACATTATATTGTTCTTATGCTGATAATGTTAAAATTGTATAGTTTATATTATATTATTTGGAGTTGTCAAATAAAATGATTCTATAAATGTAGCAAGAAATACGTTTCATTTCCTTACTTTATGTGCTTTTATTGTACAAGTAATGTTGTTTTTCTTATTAACAAAATCCACTTGGTCTAAAACCTACAAAAGTCATTTGACCCAACCCAACACTTAAATTTACAAGACGAAATCCAACCTTGCGCAAATAAAATAGACTGTTCCCATTCAACAAACAAGTACGTGCAATCTAACAGTATATTAGTAGACAGGGAATCAAACAAAGATGGCTGAAGTAAGATTGGTCTTTATCCTTTCAATCCATTCCAGAAAAGTGCAAGAAATAGAGTCATTTATTCTCTTCAGCATAAAAAGTTATATCCCTTAATGTAAACTTTAAAAATACCATTTTTCATTAAACCCCAAAAGTATCATACCTTTAAAAACCACCCACTTCTAAATTTATTTGTAAACAAATGTACACCCCTCCAAAACTAAAATTTCCATACTGTACCATTCAATGTAAATGTATTACACCTAAAAAAATACACAACCTTTAAGTTACATTAGTTGAATCAATTGAAAAAGTTCCATTACTTATACGTATACCTTTAAGTCATTGATAGACAGTCACATGTACTTGTATTCCTTCAATACAATTTGAACTGTTCCTTTAAATCAATTCCACCCTACAGTGAAGTCCCATGAACCCGCCTAACAAAGACTACTGTACCCAGCAGCCACCCTCCCAACCAGGCCCAGTCCTATACCTTTCATGATTAAACCCATCTCCAGCTAGCCACACCCCAACATGATGACTATTACTTCATCTCCCCTACTACGCTAAAAAACCAACCAGCAAAGCCAACTCCCTAGCAACCCCTATCCTCTGGCTGCAATCTTATACCCAGCCAGACATCACCCCAATATACACACCACTAGATCCCTATCCTCACCTCATGCCTTCAGTCCAGCCAGCTCAACCCACAATCCTCAGCCCAGCAACCCCACCCTTAATCCAGTCCTCTACCCAGCATCATCATGCCCATATGTATCCAGCCATCACCCCAGCACGACTACTGGTCCATCCCCCATCCCTCACTCCAAGCCCTTAGTCCAACCATCTCAACCCACTGGCTGACTGACTTTCTTCATCCCACCAACCCCCATCCTTACTCCAGTCCTCTACCCAGCATCATCATGCCCATGTCTATCCAGCCATCACCCCAGCATGACTACTGGTCCATCCCCCATCCCTCACTGCAAGCCCTCAGTCCAACCATCTCAACCCACTGTCTTCATCCCACCAACCTCCCACCCTTACTCCAGTCCTCTACCCAGCATCATCATGGCCATGTCTATCCAGCCATCACCCCAGCATGACTACTAGTCCATCCCCCATCCCTCACTGCAAGCCCTCGGTCCAACCATCTCAACCCACTGGCTGACTGACTGTCTTCATCCCACCAACCCCCACCCTTACTCCAGTCCTCTAACCAGCATCATCATGCCCATGTCTAGCCAGCCATCACCCCAAGCCTATCCACCCAGCTCAACCCACTGACTGACTGCTCAGCAACCTCCAAGCCCCCTGGCCCCTCAGCCCTTAGAAATTTTACTCCCAAATCATAGCTCCAAGGCCCTTGGTCAACCCTCAGATCAGCCCAAAATCCAAGGGTCTGGCCAGGGAGAAATTATTTTGAAAAATTTTCAAAGTCGGGCCATTCTAATATTCATGAGGTCAAAAACCGTTAGATTTTCATGAAAGCTCGGTAGCAGAGTGGTGAGAGAGAGAGGTTACAGGGCTGAAGGTACCAGGTTCAAGCCCTACCCATTTTTACAAGAAATAAAAAAAATGTCTCTTTTTACTGGTAAAAAGGGGGTCCACCAGGATTTGAACCCCCGAGCTCACAGCCCCAGAATTCCGGGAGCTGTGAGCTAGCCCACTGGGCTAAATCGCCGCTTGAAAAAAATCGCTCGGACGTTATATTTAAACCTTAGGATGGATAGGTCAAATAAAAATTTAAAATAATGAGATGCGCCCTTTGACCTATGACCTTTGCATGAGCAAGGAGAGCAAGGAGAGCAAAAAGATAAGAATGAAATATCTGTTGGCATCTGATTAAAAACAGTTTATTTGCAAATCAAAAGACCATACTACACGATACAAAATGCGTTAACGAGTAAAATACCGGCTATTAAGACTACAGAACATAATAAGTAGTTTAACATTAACAATTTGAAATTAATTAACACAAAATGTTAAACAGAGGTATATGGGGGCCTTTATTTTTTGGTATTAATTAAATTGGTCAACCATTAGTTACTTGTTTTCCCTGTCAAAGTATTGATCTTTCTTAAGCAAAAATAAGATCCACATTGTCTCAAATTGAACAAAATAAACTGTTAATTTCAACAGTTCTACTTTAGATTGTTTTTAACGTAGAAAAACATCCATTATTTGCTGTAAAACATTCTCTTATCAAAGCATGAATAAAGTCAAGCCCCCCCCCCCCCCCCCCGGATTTAACCTCATCATCAGAATTTAAAGTACAATTATACGTCAATTTTCATAGCAATGTATATTTTTTAAGTTTCCTTTAGTCACTGCTAGAGGGCGCTACCACTATCTTGCCTCCAGAGCTGTGTATTGAGAGAGTTGCGACATGAACAGACTAGTTTTCTTTGGTCATGTGGTTGCTGGACACCATTTTTGGTCTAAATGTAGCACAACCCAGTAAGCAGTCTAGTCTGGGACCCTGTTTGTCCACTTGCATTTTTATTTTGACTAAAAGAGATTCTAATCGCAAGTTGTCGCAACTCCCAAAATACACAGCTCTGCTAGCCTCTCCCCATTTTATTCATCATCCATGATAACATTACACTTACACATGCATCTTGAATATTTCTTACATCTGATAAAACTAGTTTTTATATCAAAAGTTTACTTTAGTTTTATTTGTTTATCACCAAGTAAAATGGGGGGGGGGATCATTCTGATCTTTGAACACACTGATTTAACTATGTTCACTGCAACTGAGATAATTATTTCATAATTTTCTTATCACAGTTCAAGTATTAAATGATAAGTTTCTGAAATAAGGCTGCTTTTTCGCACGGCTTAATAGATGCACCGATTCTGTTTAAAATGCAAATTATCGTTCATCTCTGCAGCGCCCGTTTGTAAAAACCAATACCGATAATTCGTTTCACCGACGTCACTCGCGATTTTATTAACTTGTGATAGTCTTATTTATAATTTTCCTTTACAATTTCATTCCATTTATTTTATAATAAAATATTTGTAATAATAATTTATCGTTATTATATTACTTTCTACATTGGAAAGACATTTAATTCGGTATAAGTCTGTCGTTAACAAAGACAAGGTTTCAAATTCTTGTTAGTGATGCACAAAATAACATGTACAGTTAATTTCCAACATTAACTTTTCAAAGACAGTTAACGATAGTAAAAGTATATGGCAAGAATTGCAAGTATATTTATTATTTGCATATTTACATATTATTCATTTATTTATTTTATATATTATTTGTTTATTTAGTTATTTTTATTTGTTTTTGTAATAAAGAAAATACCACTTGAAGTTTGAGTTTAGATCATCAAGTTTCAAGTAACTCATGTAACAGATATATAACAACAATAAAAATAAATCATAGGGTTAGAAAAGTTTGAAGAGAATATAATGTTAGATAATTTGAGAGTTATTTGTTTCACTGAGAATAAAATTAGAAAGTGATCCATTGGTGATTGTTTCATTGTATTTTTACCCATAATTAACTTAAAAAGGAGTAAATGTACGTGTACATGTAGGCCTAACTTATTCAACAGAAGTGGAATTAACAGCCACCCACCTTGAGCGCTACAACTTGTTTCACATAAAATAAAACATAACAATATTCTACATGTAGGCCTGATCTATGCTCACTAATTATTAAGTTCATTTGAGTGAACGTTTTTATTAATGTTACTTATCATAACAGTTTGAACTGTTGAGAATTATTTGTTTTATTGAGAAGTTAGAAAGTTATCCATTGGTAATTGTTTCATTGGTGTTATTAATTATCATTCACAAAACGAGTAAATCTACAAACTTATTCAGCAGAACTAGAATTAAGATGATATGTGCTCACTGATTATAAAGTTCATACCATTTGTTTTTTATCTAGTAAAGTTAAGTAAGAGTAATAGTTAAGAACAATTAATCAACCTGTAGGCCTGACTAATGTAAGAGGGCTTGAACCCAAAGGAACCACCCACCTAAGTGATATAAAAGTAGCCTTTTCAAATAATTATAGACAAATAACATAAAATATTAACTATTAATTTGCTATTTTTTACTGTCATTGTATGTAATAAAGTGGACCTTAAAGTAGACCCCAATTCCCAACATTAATTTCTTTTTGTCTCACCTGCTACCCCTACAAAATACAAGTGAATTCATTAAATGAACAGTATAAAAATAAAAGATGCTACTACTTATAAAGGGAAAATCCTAAGCACTAGTTGTATTTTACATAAAAAAAACTGACTCAGATGTAAGCATAGAGTTGATCATTGTTATGTTTAAGTTAGTTCTTAAAAAAAAAACATTTCATTGTAGTTAGTATTGTAAAATGTATAGTTATTCAAATTTGAAACATAGACTTGTCCGAATTAGAACAATGTTGATTTAATTTATATTTGTAATTTTGTCTCATAGATGTTAACTAGTTCATCAATATTTACCAATGTTATCATTGCATTTAGCTGGGTTAACACAATAATAGGATTTAATTATTTAATGTTAGTAGAAGACACTTCAGTACTTTATCACATATATTGTCAAATTCATGAACTACTATCATAACATAGTACTTATATTATTAGACGAAGAATGGATTCATTTTATAGCAAGTAATTCAACTTAGTGCAAATAAAATCTTTTATGTTTTATCATGAATTTTTTAACGTATATACTGTAATTTGTCTTCTGATTAATTTAGCAATGTGCTACTTGTAATTCAGTCATTTGTTTTTAGTCATTTTCATTAAATCATAGAAGTTATTTATTTTCAGATGTTAGTGTAATCTTAATAGATAATTATGAATAAGTTGTTTTGTAAATCAAACTTCCCTAATTACAAATCATTTATATATATTTTTTATAATATTAACTGTTTATATTATATTACTATTAATTCATTTTTATTAATCCCCCCATCTTTGTAACTTTTTGGTTACTGGAAAACTATTTTCCCTCAGTCTAACCTTCTCCATAATCACATTTTTTTTACGCGGGTCAGTATCTTTATATATTACGTATTTTTTTTTATATACGTTTAATGTCATACTCAGAAATTTTGTAATCAGAGCATATGTCTGTGAATTTTTACGAGTCTTATGGACCAACAATTACGCGCTCTAAATACTGATATTGCTCGCAATATCTTTAACGCGCGGTGACTTTATGTCCGTCCGGCTCACACTCTAACGCATCGGCAGCCGCCTCGTTTCAGTACTTAATGTAACCTCGTTTATTACCAAAAAGTAAAATCTTCCCCAGTTAGATCAGTGTGGTTTGGGTCTCACTTGAATACTTACTGCTACAGCCACTACTTATGCATATTTCCCTACTGGCAGGTACAATAACCCTAAGATTTACACACATTGATGCTAAGATTTACACACAATGGCGCCCCCTACTGATCTATCCTTGATACCCCAGCACGTCAGGTGAAGACTCTGGGCAGCTGGATGCAGAAGAACTGACCCAGGTTGGAAGAGAATGTCCAACCTCACTAGGACCAAGAGTTTGACAAACCTCAGGAACCACGGTTGCTGAGGCCAAGGCAGTGCTATGAGGAGGATCCTGCAAACCTCTTGCTCTATTATGGTTAGGACTCTTGGGATGAGGGAGAAGGGCGGAAATGTTTAAGTCCAACTGAACCAACAACGCATCAGTCTGCCATGCATTGGGATCAGGGGCCCTCATGCAGACCGGCAGTTGATTGTTGCTAGAAGTAGCAACCAGGTCTACAAGGGTATGATGAATCAGTTGAGAATATTCACTGAACCACCGGGGGGAGTAGGGTCCACTCTGTAGGGACAACACAGCCACTCCCGCCCCCTTTGTTGTCCTCTCTCAGAATATGGACTACTGACAGAGCAATAAAGTGTTGTATGCATCAGTGGAGGTGGCAAGGGCACCTCCCCTACCCTAGCCGAAGAGTGACGCTTCCATCGTGATAGTGAGACGGAGGGGGCTGTCAAAAGGACTGACCCCTCATAAGGTTTTCAGCAGTCTGCCACCAGTAACAGTATGGAATCAACCAAGGTATGGTCGGTACCAAGTGGTTGATTTAATGTCGGCTTGGTTGGAAGACTGATAACAGACGCAGCTGGATTGACAACATCTGCAGAAATCCACCAGGCCCACCATGCTGGCCATGAGGCCCAGCAGTTTTAGCCAAGCTTGAGCTGGTGCCATCGTTGCTGGTAGGAGGAGTGCGACACATTGTCTTAAATGCACTCGTTCCTCTGCTGGGATGGCTCTGCCTGAAAGGAAGTCGAGCCTTGCCCCCCAGGAAAACCTGCATCTGTGAGGGAACAGGATGCAACTTCTCGGTATTGATGATAAAGCCGAAGTTGGTTGCTAGTCCCCTCGTTTGTTCAATCACTGAGGCTGTTGCCTCGTAAGACTGTCCTACAATAATCCAATCATCAAGGTACATGAATACTGTGACCCCTTGTTTCCGTAGCACCACTCCAATTTCCTTCACTACCCGGGTTAATACCATGGGGGAGGTGGAATGTCCGAATGGGAGTGATGTGAACTCAAAAGTTCTTTTGTTGCAAAGGAAACATGCAAGTCCAGAATCGCCGTCCACGATTGTCCGTTGATGGACTCGAAAATACTTTTCAGAAAGGACATGGTCGGATAAACTTCTGGAGGCTTAGAGGCTTCATGTGCCAGTCTCAGTCATTTAGAATCAGAAAGAAGGTTGACATGAATCCTTGCCTGTTTGGGTCTCCCCCTGTCAAAACCACCCCAATGGCTCAGTTGAAGAGGGATCTGATTTCCTTTTCCAGTGAGTTGGGTTTTGTTAAGTCGGACGGGACTTGCGTCTGACGGTCAGAATTGGGGGTGGAGGGGGAGTAATCGTTAACGCCAATGCCTAACCGCGATTGATTGTTTCAAGCATCCACTCAGCAGAGGTCACCTATGCCAAGGACTCTATACAGAACTGGAGGCAGCCCCCCATGGGCCATATCCATCAGTGAGAGGCCGCCTCGAGCCACTCACATCATTTGAGCCAGCCCCTGGGATATCAAGGGGTCAGCCTGCAGGGGCTGAGGCTCCGTTGTGACTCCAGTAAAAGATTGAGTTTGAGTTTTACCAGTAAAAGGTTGAGTACTTTCCCCGAGTTATATGAAAAAAATTCACATGCATATTACTCAGGTGGCATTCAAACCCATGACCGTTGCCAAGTTCTAGGGCAGATGTCTTACCACTAGACTACCAAGCTTGCCCGATAGCTAGAGGTAGTTTGAATCCTACATTTTAGCAGAGGGTACCGCAACAATTCAAAAAGATGTTAAATATGCATTGGGGATAAAGAATATTATTTGTGTTTTAACAATGCAATGATGTGTTAAGCACTGCATAAATACAAAGTACTTCTCCCACAAGTCCTGTAAAAAAAAATTCCACAGGCATATTACTTGGGTGAGATTCGAACCCGGTGAGATAGGTTCAATTGCCAAGGCACCCCGCCTGGGTGTTGGCCTGATGATGTCATGGCCATTAGCGAGGCAGAAACATCACATGAACAACCTGTAAACAGTCAGCCCTTGACAAAGTTATTCGGACGATGTTTGTTGCCCCTGTGTGATTCGCCTGTTGAACGCTCCAAACTGGAAGAGGAGCGGTGGCGGGGACAATAGCCTGTTCTATCATTTTATAGCCACAGGTTGAGTCCAAAGACAACTCAGTAGACACTATTGGTCTAGGAACACCTGATGCTAGTCCAGACGAGTGAGTCATGCCCAACATCGTCAGAGCCCCACTCTGACCAGTGAACAGCACTGTACACCCAGGGGAATTGAGCGAGTGTTTCATGGCCCGTCTGCCCCATATAGGAGCCCATCCCAAGCCCACATGGAGCCGAGAGGAAACGGTTGCTGAGAAGCATTCATGGTGGGTGCAACGCGGCCCGTAAATGGGTCGTGCACAATTTGCCACTTCCTGCTTTTCTTTTTGGAACTATAAGTCCCGGCACAAGATGAATTTTTGGTTCCATCCTTTATACCAGGACAACTTTCTTGTTGTTGTTGGCCAGTATCGTCTGATACACTGGTCGGGATCAAAGACTAGATAGCATTTCCCCTCCGACCAACAGAACTACCAGCACTCGGGGCCTCTAGCAGTATGGAGTGCTGAGCAAGGGACTGATGCAGTGGCAGGATATTATCACAGATACAGTCTCCGAGGAATTGGCTCGTCCTGGGGAAAGTAAATTTTCCTCTGTAATGGAGAGTCTCATATTCATCACCGTTGTGACTCTTTGTTGCCAGTTAAAGGTTGGGTTTGAGTGTGTGACCCATCCCCGTTAGCAGCACGGTCCAAAAAACTACCACAGGTATCTTAAAATGGCTGATGTCAGGGAATCCAGAACGTAGGTTTAGCTGTGGATTTTGGAGCCCGTTTAGTTGTGGTCACTGTGAAGACCTCTTTTTAACAGATTCATCCTTATCAGTTGCCTCAGTTGTTGTGCTCTGGCTTCCATTGATTCTTGAAATTTACCAGCATAATGGTCCAAGCCCATAAGTGGTAATGTTTCAATGCATTTGAGAGCTCTTTCCAATGTAAGGAACAGTGCATCCCTCTATGGGATGTAGTTGCCAGTGTAGAGACATGTTTGAACTGATCGAGTACCACACGTAATCCCTGGTTCAGGCAGTGAAACACTGCAGTCAGGAGATTCAGCCGGGACAATTGAATGTTCTTCACAGTCCAAAGCTTGATTTTTTCGTGAGGAAAAGAAGGACAATTAACGAATCACGAAAAAGGGACACCTCATCGGCCTTTTTCTGAACATCTCAAATTGACCTCTAGTCCGGTCAGCCAAGTTCAAGCAAGTAGAAAAGCCATTGGCTGCCAGTTTATCTGGAACATTTGGTGCTGTAAAAAAATTGCTCAAATTCCGCTGTGGAAAAACAAGTATAAGAGAGCTCATGTCTCTTGAATGTTTTCCACTTTGTCTCACCTTGTGTTGACATTCACATTCTATGCAACATCTGGTCAAGCAGCAACACGGGAAAAACTTGTATGTTGCTGCCTCCGATCCTGAACTCATTTTATGCCTGGAATTTTTGCATTCTAGGGGGGGGCGGGATACCCGAGAGATGGCATGTGCAAAACCTGAACCATATCCTATTGTACCAGGTGCAGCTCTGTCTCAGCTATAGATGACCACTGCATCTGCAATCACTTCATCGCTGTCGTCTGTTGAGGTACGAGAGAGACAAGTCGACACCTGTGATTGAGCAGGAAGGACGAGTTGACACTGATGGATGAGCAAGCCCCAGCTGTGTGGATCCAACACAGCGGTCAGATCCGACGGGCCCTCCCTCCATTGAGGGGGATCACCCCCAAATCCAAGAATGACTTGGACAGGTGAATGCTCAGTGTGGGAGGGGATGCTGGAGCACGGCTACTTGTGATTGGCAAATCCTGTAGGTTTTGAGTAATGCAGTGTGGTCAAGATAGAGACCAGGGGGCCGAGGACAAATATTAGTTGTGTTTTACCCATACATTGATGTGGGTGTTAAGCACTGTATACTCAGTACTATCCCCGAGTCCTGTGAAAAAATTCACATCCATATTACTCGGGTGGTATTCAAACCACAATCTTGCCCGGTAGCTAGATGCAGTTCGAATTCTATATTTTAGCTGAGGGTACTGCAATTATTGTAATAGATGTCAAGTTTGCATCTGGGATAGAAACATTATTTTATTTTACCCATATATTGATGCCTGTTAAGCACTGTTTACTCAACACTTCCCGCCCCCCCCCCCCCAAGTCCAGTGATAAAAAAAATCCACAGACATATAACTCGGGTGGGATTCGAACCCGGTGAGTTAGGTTCGTTTGTTCTTGAACCCAGCCTGGGTGTCTGCAATATGCCATGGCCGTTATCGAAGGATGTCAAATGAACAGCCTGTAAACAGTCAGCCCTTGAAAAAGTCACACGTTTCTCTGGCCAAACTCTCTGAACTGGAGGAAGAGCGGCGGCGGCAGGGACAATGGCTTGTCCTTTATTTTACAGGAGTGGCCACAGGTCGAGCCTGAGGACAATTCAGATGGTGAGTACCATGGAGCTGGGATGAAATGGTTGTTGAGCAGTGTTCATGGTGGGTTTAACAAGGCCCAGAAACAGGTCGTGTTTCCCCTACTTGCTACTCAGTACTCCCCACCCCCCACGCTGACCCCCGAGTCCTGTGAAAAAAATCCACAGGCATATTACTCGGGTGGGATTCGAACCCGGTGAATAAGGTTTGTTTGTCCTGGAACCCAGCCTGGGTGTCGGCAATATGCCATGGCCCTTAGCAAGGAGATCGAATGAACAGCCTCTAAACAAAGTCAATGGGACGATGTTTGTTGCCCCTGTGTGATTCGCCGGTCAAACTCTCCGAACTGGAGAAAGAGCGGAGGCTGGGACAGTGGCTTGTCCTATCATTTTACAGGAAGCCACAGGTCGAGTCTGACGACAATTCAGAGGACACTATTGGCCAAGGAACACCCGATGCTGAGGACAAATCCAACACCAATGGTGGTCCAGACGAGTGAGTCATGCCCAACATCGTCAGAGCCCACCTCTGACCAGTGAACAGCACGTACACTTGGGAGTTTGAGCGAGTGTTTCAGGGCCTGTCTGCCAAAACTGGGACCCATCCCCAAGCCCTAGTGGTGGGTACCATGGAGCTGGGAGGAAACGGTTGTTAAGCAGTGTTCATGGTGGATGTAACAGGGCCCAGAAACAGGTCGTGTTTGCCGCTCTGCTCTTCTATGAGGTAAGTCATCCTGGCATGAGAGGATTTCTGGTTTTATACTTACCAGGACGACTCCCTTGTTGTTGTTGGCCTGTTTCTTCTCATACACTGGTCGGGACCAAAGACTGGATAGAGTCTCCTTTCCAACTAATGGAACTGCCAGCACTCAGGGCCTCTTGCAGCTTGGAGTGCCGAGTGGGAGGCTGATGCAGTGGCAGGATAGTGTCACAGGTACAGTCCCCTGAGGAATTGGCTCGTCCTGAGGGGAGGACATTTCCCCGTTACAGACAGACTCATTCCTTGCCGATCATTTCACCATTTTATTTTTTTAAATGTTAATAGGAAATCTTCCTCAATAATGGTGTAAAGCACGCAACCAAAGGAGCTGGCGGAAAAGTGTGTGCCATAACTTGAAGACAACGTGGCACTCGTGCAGAGAGAGGCATTGTGGGTAGATTAGTGGGGGCACTATTGTGTGTAAATCTTAGCATTATTGTACCTGTGGGTAGGGAAGTATACATGAGTAGTAGCTCTACAGGTAAGTAGAGTGACGTAGACACAATGTTTACTTTACCGGCAAAAACTACCACATCAAAGTAACTGTATATACCAATCAAAAGTTTAACATCACAAATAGTAATTCATAGTATGCAGTTCTTGATTAGAATCTGACGAAATTGATTAACATTCATTTAAAAAAGGAACACATAATCTTTTAATTAAAAATAACAAATATCAAATATAAGTACACCATTGCAAGCATTTTAATTCAATCAGTTTTATCAGTATTTTGCCAATATCATCCTGGTAAGGTTAGTCTAAAGCAGGGCCACCACGAGCAGGTCCCAGGATACCAGCCCCACACGCTTTCAAGATCGTCAGAGCCATTACACCCACCTTTCGGCAGGGTCCGGTCCGCCACCCCAAGGCGAACCCCAAGGCAGTCCCCTACCATACTAACGCGGTCCACTAGCCCCACGGCCAAGACTAGGGACTACTGCCGTTTGCCAACCATTTGTGATCACACCAGAACCATGCTCCCCCGGTAGAGCAGCCTGATGCACCTTTAAGATCAACATCCAGCTATCACCCTGGCCGGCAGTAGGACCCCACATGCCACGTGCAAGTGTCCAGGTCCCTTTAATATTTCGGAATTTCCCGTGTTTACCTCCATCGATTCCGAATCGAATCCCCGCACTTCCAATCGAATCTCCGCACTACCAATCGAATCTCCGCCCTACCAATCGAATCTCCGCCCTACCAATCGTATCTCCGCCCTACCAATCGAATCTCCGCACCACCAATGATAATCGAATCTCCGCACCACCAATCGAATCTCCGCACCACCAATCGCATCTCCACACCTCCAAGGCTCTATGATCTCCAAATTCATAGCTCATAAAAACGCATATGTGCTTGCTTGCAATGGTGTACTTATTTACAAGATGTTAACTGTATAGTGCTGCAAAAACAGCCCACTATACGACGACAACAGAAAACATCAAATCAACACATCTAGAATATCTTACAGTTGAAGACAACAAACTGCTTGGTTGTCCATCATTCATGACCTCTAGATGAACTTCTAGGATGTCTTGATGATACTGATGTTTACATATGCGTTGCTCTCCTTTATACCCTGTAGCCTGCAAGATGTCAGTAGAGGTGATTCATTCTGCACTTGACTTCAGGGAACAGTTAGCTACATCTCTGGCTCTGAAAAGTCAAATTTACAGATACAAAATTGTATGCAGGCCAACAATCCCTTGCAGGGGTGCAGTAAAAACTGGCAAGGACCCCCTCCACCAGTGATATCAGTTTTCCTTTACCTTGTGAAACTTATCACTGTTTATTTTTAATTTGATTTTTAAACCAGTACTTTACTATCCTTTGTCTTCGTTAAAAGTATACTATAGTAGATTGTACTGCAAGAGTTTGAGGAGTAACTTTTTTTAAGCTAAAAAAAGTTTTTTCTTCTTGTTTTATTATCTATGCAGGGGAGGTATTAGAGTGGAATATTTTGAGCTTCAAGATGACTCCATCTCCTGAACAGGAGATTCCAATAGTTAGGGCAAAGTTAAAGCATAGTCAATAAAATGTTGGTTTTTCAAATCAATCATCACTCTAAAAAGTACATTGATTTTATGCGCCTTTTGAAAGCGAGGGGGAAATATCTTAATTAAAAAAGGTCTTTTTATTGTTGCCTTTACATCTTAAAGGTGCTCCAATGTTCAACTTTTACATTTTCTGTTGTGTTTAAACTGTTTATCTCACTTTTTGTGTACCTGGTTTTGCTTGAAGGAGCTTCTGAAGTGTCAAAATTTTTAATTTTTAAAGGTTCAAATGATTTCCCAAAAATTATTATCACATAATTTACATTTTTTTCCGCAAGAGATATACAAAGAAGAGTGCAGCTCCTAAATCTTTAATATTGTACTTGATGATAAGTAGATGTCTTTTGAGTTGATAAGCCTTTCTGCAATAAAAACAAATTGCAACAACATCACCCGCCCCCCAATTTTTGTCATAACAGTGGGGGAAGTTCATGCAAAGCAAGAGGAAAAAATAAACACTTTTCTTTTAGAAACTGATATAAACTTGATGTTTTTAACTGGGTAAAATTTCAGGCAAACCAACCCCTCTATGCCCCTCTTAACCAGAGAGTCCCCATACACCTATGTGCATTCTGCACAGTTATTACAGAGCTCCATTTGGGACCAGGGGAAAATGTTAAAATTATACTGTTTGGAAATTCACCTTTTACTGGAGATTGCAGCTACTTTACCATAGGCTGGTCTTGGACATCTACTTGTTGACGGGTAGATGTCTTTGGAGATGCTAACCTTATGTCATAAGCTAATCTTGGACATCTACTTGTTGATGGGTAGATGTCTTCGGAGATGCTAACCTTATGTCATAAGCTGGTCTTGGACATCTACTTGTTGATGGGTAGATGTCTTTGGAGATGCTAACCTTATGTCATAAGCTGGTCTTGGACATCTACTTGTTGATGGGTAGATTTCTTTGGAGATGCTAACCCCGACTGCAACACAAACAAACCGAACAAATTTGCATCAATTACCATTGAAGAACATTACTCATCAGTAAAATAGTTAGGTTCAGATAACTTTGCTTTTACCTTAAGGACTTTGTTATACTTTCAATCAAAGTGAAGAAAACCAACCCAGAAATTAAAACTGCAAACAAACTGTTTGAAGAAACTTACGCATACAAGGATCA
Source organism: Marthasterias glacialis (assembly GCA_911728455.2). Lineage (NCBI taxonomy): Eukaryota > Metazoa > Echinodermata > Asteroidea > Forcipulatida > Asteriidae > Marthasterias > Marthasterias glacialis. The sequence continues at coordinate 19,601,010 of OU452225.1, forward strand.
ATTTGGATGTTGCAATCAAAATAAGCAACTTTAATTCTGGGGGACGTCAAACGACTGCAACAGTTCTCTTGAGGATTGGTGCTGGTATAAACTTTATTTTTAGTGAGCTCTCTCAGAATGAGACTACTCTAGCAATTATTTAATGGCATGTAAAATTTAAATTACTAAAAGTTAGGAATCCGTCTTGATACTTGTGTGTTCGTGAAGATGCATTCCCAAAATCTTTCAAATCTAACCAAAATTAAACCACCACCCAGCCTGTCAACTCTAAAATGATTGCCAAACATACAGAGATATTGGAATAAATTTTAAATGCTACAAGAAATCATCACGTGATAAACGACATGGGAAACAAACTGACTGGGTCAGTTTAATACAGTTTTTTGGTGAACAAAGACAAATTGACTTTAACGGGTTCTGAACCTGCAACCTCCGGATTAACGCGCCGGCACTCAACCAACTGAGCTATCTAGCACGATGATGGCAGTCTCCCTATCTTGTCAATATCTTTGTTTGAGGGTGCAAATAAGAAGCCAAGAAAATGACTGATACTAACTTCAGTTGATACCACACCAACAATAGACATTCTGCACAATTTCTAGAGAGCTTTATTTGGGACCAGGTGTTAAATTTTGTGCCTTCCGGAATTCACCTTTTACTGTAGAGTGCGGCTCCTATATCTTAGGTTAGTCTTGGACATCTACTTGTTGATGGGTAGACGTCTAGTTTGGAGATGCTAAGCCTTTCTGCAACACAAACAAATCACACAAGTTGAAACATTTAGTGTTTAAAAACAATATCCATCAGCAAAACAGTTAGGTTTACAGTTAAGAAAAAGAGGAAGACAACGTGGCACTCATGTGCCGAGGGGCATTGTGGATACATTAGTGGGGGCGTTATTGTGTGTAAATCTTAGCGATGTTGTACCTGTGGGTAGGGAAGTATGCATAAGTAGTGGATCTACAGGTAAGTAGAGTGACGTAGACACAATGTATACTTAAGGCCTAAAAAAAACTACCACATCAAAGTAACTGTATATACCAATCATAAAGTTTAACATCGCAAATAGTAATTCAGAATATGCAGTTCTTGATTTGATTCTGAGTCGTGATTGATTAAATAATCTTGTAATTAAAAATAACAAATATTTTAGAAGTACACCAATTGCAAGCATTTTATTTCAATCAGTTTTATCAGTATTTTGCCAATATCATCCTGGTAAGGTAAGTCTAAAGCAGGGCCACCATGAGCAGGTCCCAGGATACCAGCCCTACACGCTTTCCAGATCGCCAGAGCCATTTCACCCACCTTTCGGCAGGGTCCGGTCCGCCACACCAAGGCAGAACCCCAAGGCAGTCCCCTAGTGTAGTAAAAACGCGGTCCCATTACCCCACGGCCAAGACTAGGGACTACTGCCGTTTGCCAACCATGATGCATCTTTAAGATCAACATCCAGCTGTCACCCTTGCCGGCAGTAGGACCCGCATGCCAAGTGGAAGTGCCCAGGTCTCTTTAACTTTTCGAATTTTCCGTATTTACCACCATTAATTCTGAATCGAATCTCTGCACCACCAATCGAATCTCCGTACTAACCAATCAAAGTAGGACCCGCATGCCAAGTGGAAGTGCCCAGGTCTCTTTAACTTTTCGAATTTTCCGTATTTACCACCATTAATTCTGAATCGAATCTCTGCACCACCAATCGAATCTCCGTACTAACCAATCGAATCTTCGCACCACAAATCAAATCTCCAGACCACCAGGCCAATCTTCGCATCACCAATCGAACCTCCGCACCACCAATCGAACCTCCCCACCACCAATCGACTCTCTGCACAACCAATTGAATCTCCGCACCACCAATCGAATCTCCGCACCACCAATCGATCCTCCGCACCACCAATCGAATCTCCGCACCGCCAATCAAATCTCCGCACCACCAATCGAATCTCCCCACCACCAATCGAATCTCCCCACCACCAATCGAATCTCTAAACCAACAATCGACCCTCCGCACCACCAATCGAATCTCCGCACCACCAATCGAATCTCCGCCCCACCAATCGAATCTCCGCACCACCAATCAAATCTACGCACCACCAATCGAATCTCCGCACCATCATTCGAACCTCCCCACCACCAATCGAACCTCCGCACCACCAATCAAATCTCCGCACCACCAATCGAACCTCCGCACCACCAATCAAATCTCCGCACCACCAATCGAACCTCCACACCACCAATCAAATCTACTCACTACCAATCAAATCTCCGCACCACCAATCGAATCTCCGCACCACAAATCGAACCTCCGCACCACCAATCGAACCTCCGCACCACCAATGGAATCTCCGCACCACCAATGGAATCTCCGCACCACCAATCGAATCTCCAGACCACCAATCGAACCTCCGCACCACCAATCAAATCTACGCACCACCAATGGAATCTCCGCACCACCAATCGAATCTCCGCACCACCAATCGAACCTCCGCACCACCAATCGACCCTCCGCACCACCAATCGAATCTCCGCACCACCAATCGAATCTCCGCCCCACCAATCGAATCTCCGCACCACCAATCAAATCTACGCACCACCAATCGAATCTCCGCACCATCAATCGAACCTCCCCACCACCAATCGAACCTCCGCACCACCAATCAAATCTCCGCACCACCAATCGAACCTCCGCACCACCAATCAAATCTCCGCACCACCAATCGAACCTCCACACCACCAATCAAATCTACTCACCACCAATCAAATCTCCCCACCACCAATCGAATCTCCGCACCACAAATCGAACCTCCGCACCACCAATCGAACCTCCGCACCACCAATGGAATCTCCGCACCACCAATGGAATCTCCGCACCACCAATCGAATCTCCAGACCACCAATCGAACCTCCGCACCACCAATCAAATCTACGCACCACCAATGGAATCTCCGCACCACCAATCGAATCTCCGCACCACCAATCGAACCTCCGCACCACCAATCAAATCTACGCACCACCAATCAAATCTACGCACCACCAATGGAATCTCCGCACCACCAATCAAATCTCCGCACCACCAATCGAATCTCCGCACCACCAATCGAACCTCCACACCACCAATCGAACCTCCGCACCAGCAATCAAATCTCCGCACCACCAATCGAATCTCCGCACCACCAATCGAATCTCCACACCACCAATCGAATCTCCGCACCACCAATCGAACCTCCGCACCACCAATCGAATCTCCACACCACCAATCGAATCTCCGCACCACAAATCGAATCTCCGCACCACCAATCGAACCTTCGCACCACCAATCAAATCTACTCACCACCAATCGAATCTCCGCACCACCAATCGAATCTCCGCACCACCAATCGAATCTCCGCACCACCAATCGAATCTCCCCACCACCAATCGAATCTCCGCACCCCCTATCAAATCTACGCACCACCAATCGAATCTCCGCACCACCAATCGAACCTCGGCACCACCAATCAAATCTCCGCACAATCAATCGAACCTCCGCACCACCAATCAAATCTCCGCACCACCAATCGAACCTTCGCACCACCAATCAAATCTACTCACCACCAATCGAATCTCTGCACCACCAATCGAATCTCCGCACCACAAATCGAATCTCCGCACCACCAATCGAACGTCCGCACCACCAATGGAATCTCCGCACCACCAATCGAATCTCCAAACCACCAATAGAACCTCCGCACCACCAATCAAATCTCCGCACCACCAATCGAATCTCCGCACCACCAATGGAATCTCCGCACCACCAATCGAACCTCCGCACCACCAATCAAATCTACGCACCACCAATGGAATCTCCGCACCACCAATCGAACCTCTGCACCACCAATCGAATCTCCGCACCACCAATCGAATCTCCGCACCACCAATCGAATCTCCGCACCACCAATCGACCCTCCACACCACCAATCGAATCTCCGCACCACCAATTGAATCTCCGCACCACCAATCGAATCTCCCCACCACCAATCGAATCTCCCCACCACCAATTGACCCTCCACACCACCAGTCAAATCTCCGCACCACCAATCGAATCTCTGCACCACCAATCGAATCTCCGCACCACCAATCGAACCTCCGCACCACCAATCAAATCTACACACCACCAATCGAAATCTCCGCACCACCAATCGAATCTCCGCACTACCAGTCCAATCTCCGCACCACAAATCGAACCTCCCCACCACCAATCGAATCTCTGCACCACCAATCGACCCTCCGCACCACCAGTCGATTCTCCGCACCACCAGTCAAATCTCCGCACCACCAATCGAACCTCCGCACCACAAATCAAATCTCTGCACCACCAATCGACCCTCCGCACCACCAATCGAATCTCCGCACCACCAATCGAACATCCGCACCACCAATCAAATCTACGCACCACCAATCGATATCTCCGCACCACCAATCGAATCTCCGCACCACCAATCGAATCTCCGCACTACCAATCGAATCTCCGCACCACCAATGGAACCTCCCCACCACCAATCGATATCTCCGTACAACCAATCGAGCCTCCGCACCACCAATCGAATCTCCGCACCACCAATCGAACCTCCGCACCACCAATCGAATCTCCGCACCACCAATCGAACCTCCCCACCACCATTCGATATCTCCGCACAACCAATCGAACCTCCGCACCACCAATCAAATCTACGCACTTCCAAGGCTCTAGCATCTCCAAATTCATAGTTCAAAAAACGCGTATGTGCTTGCTTGCAATGGTGTACTTCTTTACAAGATTTTAACTGTGTAGTGCTGCAAAAACAGCCCACTACACGACGACAACTGAAAACATCGAACTAACACATCTAGAATATCTTACAGTTGAAGACCACAAACTGCTCAGTTGTTCATTCATGATCTCTAGATAAACTTCTAGGATGTCTTGATGATATTGACGTTTACATATGCATTGCTCTCCTTTATACCCTGTAGCCTGCAAGATGTCAGTAGAGGTGATTCCCTCTGCACTTGACTTCAGGGAACAGCTAGCTACATCTCTGGCTCTGAAATGTCAAATTTATAGATACAAAATTGTATGCAAGCCAACAATCCCTTACAGGGGTGCAGTAAAAACTGGCAAGGACCCCCTCCACCAGTGATATCAGTTTTCCTTCACAGTGTGAAAAGTCATCATTGTTTATTTTTAACTTGATTTTTAAACCAGTACTTTACTCTCCTTTATCTTCATTAAACTGTGAGAAAGTTTGAAAAGTAACTTTTTTGTCAAGCTACAAACATTTTATTCTTTTTTTATTATCTATGCAGGGGAGGTATTTGAGTGGTATATTTTGAGCCTCAAGATGTCTCCATCTCCTGATCAGGAGATTCCAATAGTTAGGGCATTGTTAAACCATGGTCAATAAAATATTGTTGGTTTTTCAAACCAATCATCACTCTAAAAAGTATTACATTGATTTTATGCGGAGGGGAATAATATTTTACTTTAAAAAAGTGCTTTTATTGTTGCCTTTACATCTTAAAGGTGCTCCAATGTTCAGTAATTCTGGGGAATGTCAAATGCCTGAAACGGTTCTTTTGAGGATTGGTGCTAATATGAACTTTATTTTTTCTCCGAGCTCTCTCAGAACGAGACTAATCTAGCAATTATGTAATGGTGTTTAAAATTAAAATTATGGGTTTTGAACCTGCGACCTCCGGATTAACGTGCCGGCATTTAACCAACTGAGCTATCTAGCACCATGATGGCAGTCTCCCTATCTTGTCAATATCTTTGTTTGAGGGTGCCAATAAGAAGCCAAGAAAATGACTGATACTAACTTCAGTTGAAACCACACCAACAATAGACATTCTGCACAATTTCTAGAGAGCTTTATTTGGGACCAGGTGTTAATATTTGATTTTCTTTTTGGAATTCACCTTTTACTGTAGAGTGCGGTTCCTATATCTTAGGTTAGTCTTGGACATCTACTTGTTGATGGGTAGACGTCTAGTTTGGAGATGCAAGCTTTTCTGCAACACAAACAAAATTAAGTTGAAACATAGTGTTTAAAAACAATATCCATCAGCAAAACAGTTAGGTTCCTTTTAACTTCAGATTTTTCCGTACTTTCAATCAAAAATAAATAAAGGCAAAACATTGAAAGCAGCAACAAAAGGATTGAAGAAACTCATGCACACCAGGATCATTCGGATTGTTGCAATCAAAATAAAAAACAATAATACAGGCGGGACGTCAACATCTGGTTCTCTTGAGGATTGCTGCTGGTTTGAACTTCATTATCAAAAAGCTCTCTCTCAGAAAGAAACTTATCTAACAACTGACATACCAAAAATTAAGTTACCAAAAGCTAAGAATTCGTATTGATATATTTTGTGTTTAACATAAAGCATCCTAAGGTACCTTCCCAAAATCTTTCAAACCCAACAGAAAACCCCCAAAACCGAGCCTGCCAGCTCTAAAATGATTGGCAAGTATACACTTTGAATGAATTGTAATGCTACAAGTTCAATCAATCAAGCAATCAAAAGATATTTATAAAGCGCCAAAATCAAAAAGTTTGCTCTGAGGCGCTAATGAGGCACTAGAATGAAGAATAATTATTGATGGTATGCATCCTGAAACAGATGGGCTTAATATGACTGATATTAACTTCTGTTTCAACCAGACCAACAATAGACATTCTGCACAATTACTAGAGAGATTTATTTGGGACCATCTGTTAATAAATTATTGTAATTCTCTTTTTGGTAACTCACCTTTCACTGGAGAAGGCTGCTCCTACATCTAGGCTGGTCTTGGACATATACTTGTTGATGGGTAGATGTCTTTGGAGATGCTAAACCTGACTGGAGAGTGCAGCTCCTTTATCATAGGCTGGTCTTGGACATCTACTTATTGTTGGGTACATGTCTTTGGAGATGCTCAGCCTGACTGGAGAGTGGAGCTCCTTTATCATAGGCTGGTCTTGGACATCTACTTGTTGTTGGGTACATGTCTTTGAAGATGCTATGCCTGACTGGAGAGTGGAGCTCCTTTATCATAGGCTGGTCTTGGACATCTTCTTGTTGACGGGTAGACGTCTTTGGAGATGCTAAGCCTGACTGGAGAGTGGAGCTCCTTTATCATAGGCTGGTCTTGGACATCTACTTGTTGTTGGGTACATGTCTTTGGAGATGCTCAGCCTGACTGGAGAGTGCAGCAGATCCTTCATCATATGCCGGTCTTGGACATCTACTTGTTGACGGGTAGATGTCTCGTTTGGAAATGCTAAGCCTGACTGCAACACAAACAAAATGCACAGTTTGCAACATTTAGAGTTTAAACATTATGTTCTGTCAGTTAAACAGTTAGGCTAAGATAAATTGTTTGTACCTAGAATATTTTCTATATCTTCAATGAAAGTGATGGAGAATGCCAACACTGGCAGCAGCAACAAAATGTTTGAAAGGAACTCATACAATTAAGGATTATTTGGATTGTTGCAATCAAAATAAGCAACAGTGATTTTGGGGTATCTTTGAATGAATTGTAATGATTCAAGAAAATGACTGTTATTAACTTCTGCTTAAACAAGAGCAACAATAAACACTCTGCAAAATTGTGACCGGCTCTGGCAAAACCAAGCACTTGGAGTGGAATTTTTATTTTTAGGTTTTGGCATCACTGGAATGTATAAATCATAAGCTTTATTTTGAGCTATGTTTCAAGAGATTTGGATACAATCTGACAAAGTTACGACACTTTAACAATTGTTAGGACAGGATAGATGAAATGGAGATAAACGCCATTAAAGTTACCAAACCAGTTCATTAATATGAGAAAATGATGTACCATCAGTAACTCCTTAGCAACACTATTAGGATAAAGTGGTATGAACTTGAAACTTTCAACATATCTTTAGCACACATTAAAATAACAGGACAACAAATTACATTTTGGTGGAATAATTTTTATTCAAGATATGCAAATAAGCAAATTGTAAAAAAAATACACAAAAATTCAGTTAAAGTTATGCATCAATTAAGGGATTGATGGCTTTATTCCAGGCCATTACCCAGCAATTCAACTGCATGTTCAAATAAGGCATGGATTTGCTGGTATACTTTAATAAGGAATATATGATTTGGTATTTTCAATAACATATCACTGTGGCAAGTAATTCATAATTATGCAAAAATATGCAAATGAGTTGAAATTTTTGTAAACACTGAATATTCATGTAGGTCATTCCAGTACGTTTTCTACACACATTTCCATGTTAATGGGCATTTATTATCATATTTTTGAATGCACAACTATGCTTTATGTGTAAAAACAGGGTGGCATGTGCATGTTTTATCAAGTCCTTACATGATTGGTCAATGAACCACTTTGTTTTCGTAGCTTGACACAGCTCAAAGCCCAACCATTAATTTGCATCAAAAAAAACAAACAGAGTCGACTTGAACGCAATACTTATATCGCCGCATGCCGTGAATGATAATAATTACACCTCTGGTGCTGGACATACCAAGTCCCTTGTCTCTTCCTTACAGAACTCTCGAATGTGCTCATAAAGGTAGCGTTTGCGAGTAGCATCAATTCCAGCTGGAGAAACAATCTGGGGAAGTGTTAATGGCGGTTCTGAGCGGGCAAAACCAAAAGTCTGTTCATCACTACTTGAATGTTCTTGGAATGATATCGAACCAGGATTACCTTCAGAAACTCTGAAGTGCTGGTACGATTTCACTCCAGGAAATCGTCTGTAGTGATTGGACAGATGGTTAACCCAGTCATACACTGGCACAAACACTTCACCAGATTCGTCACCAACCAGCTGTGGAATATTGATATTCTGCACAGTCGATACCTTTACCACATCCGAAATTTCTTGCAACGAAGAAACATAGGTCCTCCGGTATGTCCGCTTAAAAAGCCCAAAGCACCAGTCTGGGGCAAACTTGGTGTGACCTACAGGCAGGAAAGAAAAAGTCACAGACTTGTGCAGCTTGCTGTACACACGCCATGAGATGTACTGCAGCATGGTGTTGTTCTTATTTTGACCACTGCAGTTATCAGCATGAAAGTGAACATGCTGCTCTCCAAGCCCATAATTTTCTAGAAAATGGTGCAAATAACTTATCACAACATTGGCCCCCTTACCACAGCTCACCCCCTCATCTGCCAAGTAATTCACCTGAGCAGGTAGGCCCTCTGCAACAACACCGGAAACATGACACTTGCGGGGTGTTTTAAAGTAAATAGGGCCAGGTTGTTGGGGGTCAGCTGGGTAGTGGACCTGCTGCGCAAAGTCAAAGCTATAGTGGAAAGTTATGGGCTTGGAGTTTGCAACACTTTTCACTAGTGTGCTGATGTGATGTTCAGCTGCAGTGGCCTTTGATGCCCGGCAAGCTGCATTATAGCTGTCCCTCTCTCTCTGTGCGAGTTGGAGATGGAGCTGTTGACGCTGGAGAGCCTCAGTTTTCTCGGCGTCTGGAACATTGACCTAAACGGAAAACAAAAAAGGAGGAACAAAATAATATCAATCACACAGTCACAAGCAAAATTTGCTAATTTCATGGCACTGCTTAAGATACCACTTTGCGCTTACTGTCTAATGAACAATTTAAAGCGCTGTTATTTTTAAGCACGGGGAAAGACATGCTATCTTCCGTTCCTTACTTCAGCAAAATAATTACGCAATAACGAAAATCCATGATGACACGCATGATGATCCCATATTTCACCAGTACAATACACTTTTGCCTTTTCGAAGCATTTTCTTCTGCAAAAGTTAAAACAAAACCTTGCTTATTGTTAGCTTACTTGCTTAGTTATAAGGCTGTTGTTCTTCTGGCATGTCCAGCAAAGATCTGTAGCTGGCTTTGCTACAACAATGTAAGGGAGCAGGTCCTTCCATAGCTTGCGGAAGGTTGAAAGTGCCACGGCTCCATGTTCAGCCTGTGACCTGCGATACAGGCGCCAAACATGGGCCTTGGTGACAGACGTTGGCAGAAGCTTGACGTCTGCAGACTTTATGCCAGGAATTCTGCCAGGGAGAAGGATGCAATGTTGTGCAGCGTAGTTAACAATGAACCTAACCAGAGCCTGGACTTGCTCTAGTTTGAGGAGTTTCTTCCCTCGCCTCCCACCTGTAGCAATAATAAATAAACTCAACAGTTAAAGAGTAGGTCTGGCATAGAAGGTCAACTATCTTAACTTTTCATGTCTGTCTATGGATAAAGAACATAATAAAAATAGCCTCACCTGACTTCTTTCTTCTTGGTACAAGGCCATGTTTCTCGTACCAACGTTTGAGGTTGGTAAACTTCTCCGTTCCAATGTCCATGAGAAAGAAAAAGGTATACCGGCATACCCTCTTCTGCCCGTAGTAAAAGCTTCTAATCCGAGTTTGCTTTCTCTCGACCTGCTTCCTCTTCTTCCCAGATGTTGTTGCAGCGTCATTGATAGAGGTTGAGATTATCCCCAGAAGCAGCAGATCTTTCTCGAATTCTGTCAACTCTTTCACAGTATATCTGAGTCCAAAATAAAGGAAAACAAGACAAAGAAAATATTATATTGTTATCTAATGGTAATCATTCCATAAAGCTGTATTACCAAAAAAAAACCACTTCTTTCACAAGATGATTTTGATAGCCTCAATGTAAAAAAAATCCACCCTTAAAATAATAGAAAAACTAAATAAAAAATTATTATGTACCTGATCTGATCTGCCTCAGCATCAGTGAACTGTTCGATACAGCGCTGTCCATTAAACAGGGAGCATTTACACTTGTTGACTTTATCCTTGAGTGGTTCTAGGTCAACAAGCGTGCGTGCCAAAACAGCAGCAGCCTCGGCTTCATCCTCGGCATCATCGATGACCTCTGTAGCCTCATCCTCAACCTCAAGAGACATGGGTTCCTCTTCCTGCTCTGACGATGACTCCTCTTCATCTTCATCGTCTGATGTCAACGAGTGTGGTAGTGAAGACGGTCCAGCCACATCCTCGTCTGATGAATGTCCACCATCATCTTATCCATAAACGAATTGAAAGTCAGAAGAATAAAAATTCATGTGACGTAACATTTGTACGAAACGTAGTAACAGAAGGTCTGTTTATGTCACCATGAGGAAATCGGCAGCATCGTATTTGATGTAATTTAGACAACATTTTGAATGAACATTATAAAGTCAAGCTCCTCTCGTAAAAACAGTTAATCGGTTAGCCTAAATTGAAATGAAGAAAAAATAAAAAATAAAAAATAGGGCCTTGCCCTTGCCTACTTGTTATATTTAATTTAGGCCCATCAGTTATCCACTTCAAAACCAATCTAAGAAACTCCCTTATTACTCAAAAAGGTAGAAAACTCTTTCCTGATATGATACTACTAAACTAAAGAGATTTAAAAAAATATTTTGCGTTTTGGGAAAGGAAAAAAAAACTTAAACTAAAGCAGACTATTGTACCTTGCTCTATGATTGTACCAACGACAAACGTAAATCACCAACATGCCCCACCAAGCTTCGTGTTGTTGTTTTTGGTCGATGACCAGGCAAGTTCATCCATAAAAAGAATCGATTTTGATCGTTTTGTTAAATTAATCTACAATTTTCTCAGTTTTCTGACTATAGTATAGATCACAGTTAGAACATAAGTTTTGTTTAACACTACATACCGATCAAACTCTCCTCGGCATCGCTGTCGCTGTCCGCGTTGCTCGGTAGAACAGTAAAGTAGTCGGCAAAAACATGCTCCAAACCATCGATTTCCATTCCACACGCACTGACATCATTCAGCATAGCTGCTATAACGCGATCTTCGACACATTTATCGTTTTCTGACATGATTCTCTGAGTATTTCTTGCAATTTCAGGCAAATAATGGGACCGAGAAACATGTAAACAGTGAAGGGTCAAAGCGTGGTCAAAGATGGCTAGCCGGTGACACGTAAACAACGCTAATGCTATGCGCGCTACGTCACATTTGCGTATCGACCAATGAGCTCGCTTGATTTACGTCACATGGTTAGCAACCGCCTTGTTTACTCGCTAGACAACGGACGGAGGGAAATGAATGGCATGTTCAAGAGGAGTTTTCATTGGTTTATCATGACAACCCCCGCCCCCGAATGCCTTATTTGGAAAGAGCAGCTACTGACGTTCATTTTCATACCAAACACTTAGGGGATCGACGCAGAAGGTGTCGCCAAACGAAGCAAGAAAAACACAAATTTTCTCCGTATTTTCTTTGTTTCACCTCAATTAAGTGGAACAATCGGAATGAAGTTATGTTTTTAAAATCAATTTTTTCCAATTTATTTTGTGAATTTAAGGTTAGTTTTTGGTTTCTAATAAATCTAGGATATATCCCGAGATCAATTCTGCGAAATTTACAATTTTGTCCCTGAAGCCATTTTTTACGTTGTTGGCCCATACCGCTGAATGGGAAATGCCGAGAAGCGTCGGGTTTTGCCAGAGCGGGTCACAATTATTACAGAGCTCCATTTGGGACCAGGAGTAAATAATAAAAGTACACTTTTTGTGAATTCACCTTTTACATGAGAGTGCAGCTCCTTTATCATAGGCTGCTCTCAGACATCTACTTGTTGACGGGTAGACAGCTTTGGAGAAGCTGAACCTGACTGGATAGTGCAGCTCCTTTATCATAGGCTGGTCTTAGACATCTACTTGTTGACGGGTAGATGTCTTTGGAGATGCTAAGCCTGACTGCATTATGAAGATTCTAAGTGGCAATCTTGACTGCAACACAAACAAATTGCATCAAATTGCAACATTTAGTGTGTGCGAACATCAACCATCATAAAAACAGTTAGGTTCAGATAACTCACATTTACCTTCAGATTTATTTTTATATTTTCAACACAAAAACGTGAAGAAAACTGATATTGTAAGCATAACAACTGTTTGGAGGAACTCATGAGGGATAAGGATAATTTTGGTTGTTACAATCAAAATAATCAACAGTAAATCTAGGGGCCATCAAATGCCTGTGACAGTTCTCTTGAGGATTGGTGCTGGTATGATTTCCAAGCTTTTTGGGAATTCACCTTTTACTGGAGAATGTAGCTCCTTTGTCACAGGCTGGTGTTGGACATCTACATGTTGATGGGTAGATGTCTTTAGAGATGTTAAGCCTTACTGTAACAAACAAATTAAACAATATGCATCATGTAGTGTTTAAAAACATTACTGTTAGGTTCAGATAACTTGCTTTCACCTTCGCTTTTTTTTTTTTAAATCTTTCAATAAACAAAACGTGAAGAAAACTGTTTGGAGGAACTTATGCAAACCTTGTTGCAATCAAAGTAAGCAACAGTAATTCTGGGGGACGTCAAATGGCAGTGCCAGTTCTCTTGAGGATTGGTGCTGGTATGAACTCAGTGAGCTCTTTCTCAGAATGCAACTTATCTTGCAAATGAGGTAGCAACATTTAAACTACCAAAATAATTTGTATTTATATTTGTTTTTAACATGAAGCATCCTTAGGAACTTCAACTCTGGAATGATTGCCGAACAACATGCAAATAAATCTTTCAATGAATTGTAATGCTACAAGAAAATGACTGATAGTTCGAAATTCTGTGTAAACCGTACCACAGCAACATGCATTCTGCACAATTTCTCTACAAGGCTTCACTGTGGGCTCTTGAAATTAATAGTATACATTTTGGGAATTCACCTTTTACTGGAGAGTGCAGCAGCTCTTTTATCATATATCTACTTATTGACGGGTAGATCTGTTTGAAGATGCTAAACCTTTTCTGTAACATGACAAAATGCACAATTTGCAACACTTAGTGTTCAAAAACATTATCCAGTGTCAGTGTTTAAAAACAGTTAGGTTCAGTTAAATTGCTTAAATGGATTTTTCTACATTCAGTCAAAACGTAACGGAAGAATACCAACATTGACAGCATCAACAAAATGTTTGAAGGAACTCATGCATTTTAGAATTATTTGCAATGAAAAAAAACCCAGTGATTTTGGGGGGACATGAGTGCCTGTGACAGTTCTCTTGTGGATTGGTGCTGGTTTGAACTTTATCATCTGTGAGCTCTCAGAATGAAACTTATCTTACAATTGACATACCGCAAATTAAATTTCCAAATTTTAAGAATTGGCATTGAAGTATTCTTTGTACCATCCACAAATTACAGAAAAAACATTTTTACAGAAAAAACACAACCAACACTTTCAACTCTGTAAAGATTGCCAAACAAAATACATAAATATTTGAATAAATTGAAATTCTACCAGGAAAAAGACTTTGCCTCATTCCAGTCCTTGAAGATTGTCCACTTTTCACCAGTACAGAATCATACAACATTGCCGCAATAAAGACTCCAAAACAACCATCTGTTGAATGCAGAAAACTAGAGGTAAAAAGAAGTTTTCTTTGCATTTAGCTTCTGTGGAAGGAAAATGTCATTTGGTTCAGCAGTCCAGTAGTGCATCAGACTCTCTTTGTGTCCGAGTTATCAACATTTGAGTATCAGGCTTTGCACAATTTGGTTTCCCTGGACTTGCCTCCAGTCAGCTGTACATTTTAAAAGGCCTGAATGAATTTCGACAAACATGAGCGATCCTTGTGCAATATTTTTTGTGAGAAATTAAACAAGTTTCACTAAAGCAGGTACCTTAATGTTTATTATTAGCCTGTAGGGCTGCCGAATTAGAACTAATTTTAACCAGCCCTCAGTACTCTGGCAAAACTATGAGCCCTAAATGTTTCCCCAGCCTGGTTGGTCATGTCTCTTTAACTCTAGTTACATCTCAAGACCTGTGAGGATTGACGGTGTTATTAGGATTACCTACAGGTTAGCAAATGATATTAGTTTTAACTCACCATGATCAGATCTCATCGCATCCACCTCCCTGTCTAAGACCTCATCACCAAAGTCTCTTTATTCAATTGGTTACGACATCTTGACAGTAAGGGCCGACTACCAAGATGATCATTAAGGCAGCTTCCCTTGAGAAGAAGCAAAGATAAAACAAAACACCTGTTGAATATTTATACTAAGAGAGAATATAGATTAACAACAACAATTCCATTATTTCACTCACTTGCTTTATTCAGGAGATTGTCTTACCTGTGAGGACTGATCCTTTAAATTATGTCTCAGCCAAACAAAAGGTTGAAGTGGAAGAAGAATCAAGTCTTAATTTACTGAATTGAGTATTTTGTTCATACTTGAAACTGTATGACAATCAAACATTTCCATCATCTATATCAGAGTCCAAATCACCAGGGCTTGTTACACACACAGACTACACTGAGCCTGTAAAGTATCTATCACAGAAAAATGTCTTGTAGAGGTGATTACTGGGAAAAACAGTCTTTTACATTGTCATACTTGGTATACAATTAAGTATGTTTTGGTATTTACCTTCCTGAGATATACACAAAAATAGGACTGGGCAAGCTTGTTGGTCTACTGGTTAAGACACCTGAAACCAATTTCATCACCTTGCTCGCTTTGCTTACTAAAGGGTAAGCGCCAAATTTCTGCACTTAGCAGTGTATTAAGTGAAAAATACTTAGTAGCGTGATGTATGTACACATACAAGCAAACATCACTTACTACCTGTGAAACACGCTAAGCACAGACATTTCTGCTTCTGCAAGAGCTGATTTTTTACTTACAATCATGACATTGGACCCTACTCTAAAATGTATCAGATTAAATATACAGTGATAATCACACATCAGTGTTTGGTAAAACAAAGCATAAAAATAAAATAAAATAACCTAGCAAGGTCTCTTGACAGTTATACCCTAGACTAAAGTCTACATCAACAGATATATGGCCTAGCTAAACATTAACCTTCCCTTTAAAAAGGGCTTTTCATTTTTGACATCATGTACAAGAATGTTTACAGTATCATCACACCTTGTTCTCCATCTTCTCTATTAAAACCAATTGTGTAGGACTCTGTACCTTCATGTAGGTAATGTCAAATGTGATTCAATGCTCTAAAATCCTTCAAATCCTCTAGTTGAGTTTGAAGACTCAAGAAGGTTTGTGTTATAAATCTCATTAAGTTGTCGTAAAAGTTGTCTCAATCTTTGTCCTGGACCCTCAAGTCTCTGCCTTGAACTTTGCAACATCACTTGCTGGTAGCTCGATCACGGCAAATCAATTCAAGGCATCTTTGGCCTGGTCTATGATATGCAGAATTTGTGGATGTTGTCATTAGGTAGTCCTTCAGATCTCATCCAGGTCTGATGTGAACAGTCGTACTTCACCGCTCTGGTGGGATGTCAGGGTAACCATCAACTCCATCCCTTACATCACTCTCAGCATTATCAGTGGCTTGTTCACTCAGGGTGAATGCTTGAACACACCTCAGCATAGCTGGATCACTACCAGTCCTACCAGCTAGCAGCTAAAAGGGATTGCTCCCTTAATCTAACAGTCAAACACCACGATTCAATTTCATATCAATGTTACATTGATTTCCATACTGACCACCGCAGTACACAAACAAATCAACAGACAAAAAATGAGCAAAAGGAGCATTGCTTGAGTCTTACTGATGTACAAAGAAAGGCATAATAGAAACTCAACGTATTTTGCCAAACAATATCTGGCGTTCAGTTCCTTTCAAGACATGCAATTCTTTTGACAAAACACACATCACAAAAATGTACTCTTTACACAAATTAAAACCCATACAGTTTTGGGGTCACAGCTCCAGGCAAATTAATTTCTTTTCCACTCTTCACAATAAACATTTATTGTCTTAGTCTGATATTTTGATTAAATTAACAATGGAAACTCAATAAGAAAACACTGTTTGACAAATCTGGAATTATTTGCTTTCAATACAATCAATCACGGTTTGACAAATCACACATTAATTGGTCTATAACTTTTTTAATTTGACACAAAATAAATCAATGAGGTTGTGGCTGGGGGAAGTCCTCCATCTAAACGGGCCCATCTGATCCTCTCTGCCTCCAGTTGGATCGATCCTTCATGCAGGAGTGCTGGTTTTCATAATCGGTCGTGGTCTCGTGGAGACACCCGTGTTTCTCTTCAGCTTGCATCTGGAGGCCTTTTCTTAGGTTGGTTTTAATAAGATGAGGGAGGAAGCTGCCAATATTCAAGATGTCGACAACAGTGCCCTGCAAGTCTAATCTGTCACTCATGAGTCTTGTCTGATACGCTCAGTAGACCGCCATGAGAGGTGGGTGTTTCTCATATAGTCAGTCCATGACACATACAAGGCTATCCTCAGCATACGGGTGTACGTTACGGAAGATCTTCTCCTGCTGGGTAGTGAGTGTCCAGGTTTCCGCACCGTACAGTAAGGTCAACTGAATTCATTCACACAGACTAAAAGTATTTCACTTCTTGGGGTAAGTTACTTTAGGGCCAATTTATTTTCTTACTCTGACAAGACAACATTTTATAGTTGGACAAAACACACATCACAAATAATTTGATACAGAATGAAACCTAATGCACTTTAAATACAATTCCTTACACTGCATACATGTTGAAGTGAAAAACTTGTCAGCTCTGATGTACTACAGCAAATAAATGGAATGAAAACTCAACAAGAAAACACTGTTTGACAAATAATATGTGGTGTTAGAATTTGCCTGCAAGGCCAACATTCAGAGCTGGACAAAACACACATCAAAACATTACTGACACAGATTAAAACAAATTCACTTGTTGGAGTTGGAGATTTTCGGGGTCAAATTCATTTCTTTAACCATAACCCCAAGTTTCTTTAGCTAGAGACCCTGCCATATCCTCCAAAATACTCTACTCCATGCTCAACACTGGAATGTGTGGACTTAAAACAGAATGGTATGCCTGGGAGTCAATTGACTAGCACTTGTTAGTTGGGGCTAAAATCTTTGAAAAAAGTCTGACAACTTCATGAATTAGATGATTTGGGACTAAACCAAAAAACAATTTAATTTTGGGAGTCAATTTTTTTTTTTTGGGGGGGGGGGGGTTGGGGTGGGAGGAGGGCATCAAATTTACTTCCCTGACCTTCAAACAGACTGTACAATATCCAAGTCTTGTTGTACTAATCGAATAACACAAACTCAATGAGACAACACTTGTTGACAAATAATGTTAAAGGTGGTAATTCGCCTGCAAGACAAACATTCACAGTTGGACAAAACACACATCACATTCATGAAAATCAATTCACTTCTTGGGGGTCAATTAATTTGGGGCAAATTTATTTCCTTACTCCACACAAGAACTATCCATATAGTACATGACATTGTGCAATAACAATAAACAATGAAAACTCCTGTTTTTATAATAATTATGTTTATTTCCCTTCAAGGTAACCCGCATGATTCACAGTTGGACAATACTCACAACAGACAAATGATTGTTTTTTAAACAGAATATAAAACCCTATACATGTTTTTGGAATTGGGGGCACATATTTAGGACAAAGTTATTTGACAAGTCTTTACAGTTTGTCTTTTGTAATTAGTACGATCAAATGAATAATTGAACCTCAACAAGAAAACACTGGTTTGACAAATAACATAACTTGCTACTCTGCCTTCAAGACAGCAATTTTGAAGTTCTTGAACAAATCAGCAATGCGTGGTGTTTTCAGCAATCTTGTACACTATAATATAATGTTGATTTTGCATCGGGGATAAAGAATATTTTTTGTTATTTTTACCCATACACCGATGTGCATTAAGCACTGTATACTCAGTACTTTCCCGAGTCCTGTGAATAGGATTCCAACTGCCTCTGACTACCAGACAATCTCGGTAGTCTAGCTGGTAAGACATCTGCTCTAGAATGGTGGGGGTCGTGGGTTCAAATCCCACCCAAGGAAAATGTCTGTAAATTTTTTTCACAGGATTCAGGGAAGTACTGAGTATACAGTGCTTAACACACATCGGTGTATGGGTAAAAATTACAGATAATCACCTTGTACATATTTAAATGCACACTTATTTTGACAATGGTAATATGGAGTCTTTAAATGCCATTTTCTTTGAGTAGTATTCCAAATGGAAATTCGCTCTCTGGAGGATGGGTACTACTACTTTAGAATCAGTGAACTTTCAGATTAAAACTAATCTGAATTGTTTTAACAGCTCTGTTTGGATCAATAGAAACATTAACTATTAGACATAATACAAAATGTGCTTGCAGTATTTTCTAATAACACTGAGTGACAGAATCTATCCTGAACCCTTAAAGTCCCAAATCCTTCTCTATATCAAATTGCCAAAGTGGAGGATTCAGAAGGACTGGGGCCAGTAGGCCCAAATAACAATTGCTTATCACTGGATCAGGCATTCCAATCTTGTCCAAGCCCAAACAATTTGGTGTGGAGTGACATCGGAGAAGAGGATATGGAAGGACTGAGGCCACACCTAGCCATACTGCTTAGTCTGTATTAATTTATCAGTAGCAAGTTTTGAGGGCCATAATAGGGACATCTGTCCCTCCTGTTTGTGACTGTTCAGCCCCTTCCAGCCTCGGTTTGGTTACCATTGATTTAATAAGAGGAAAGTTAAATTGGCTGCATCATCTGAAGGTGTATGCCAATAGATCACGTGCGGGACCCACGTCACGTGACCTGTGGTAGTGGATATTAAATGTAAAAAAACACAACATTTTCCATATAGGAAAGTGCGGTATGGTACATGATGATACTCGCATTTCTTTATTCGATCAAGGCTTCTTCTTTTTTTTAAATCTGTGAAAAATATTCCAAAGTTTGTACCAATGACCTTTAAGTGGCTGAATAAAGCCAGAAAAAAGGACAGGTCCAGAAGTCTTGGAAATTCTACAAGGAACATTTAAGTTCATGATGTGGTAGTACTAGTTGCATGACGGAACGTTTGGGCCAGACGACCAAGATCACACACTTTTCAGCACAAGAATTTCACAGTTTTGAAGCTGAAATCATCCAAAGAAAAGGTTTTCCAAAACTGTGTGATTCCTTTGTCTATTTGAAATTCCGCAAGGCTAGGTATAAATGCTCACTTTTCCAACGTTCTTTACTTTTTTTCCTCTCTTTTTTACAGTACAAACAAAATCACATGCGGGTTGCTACATCGTCATCTGATGCCGCCGATAATACATAACTCAAAATAAACCTCTTTTGTAGTAGTAGCATACTGGCAGTTTATGACACAGTAATATGATGGATATCAATGTCACAACAGTAACTGTGTTATTATTACTAAAACCAACAGTTGGTGTGACTTTGTCGGTCACAGCATGTATTTGCACGTATTTTGCCATCAGCTCCCAGATGATGTAGTACCCACTACTGGTCATGTGATGACATGAAAACATTGGTCACGCAATCGGTCTATTGTTTAAGTTAACTTTTAGCTGCTGTATTACTGGTGACATTGCCAATTAAGCATATATATTATACTGTCTTAACTTGTACTACCAGCTACAAACCAAACCCAAGCCCAAATGAGTTGACTTTGATTGACTGTGGGTTATCATTAATTTTGTTGAGTTGTCAAAAATGGATTCAATTTCCATTCTTTGATTCAATGTCAAAAACATCCATGCTTGTTCCCTCCCCTTTTAAAATACTGAAGAAGCTTACCTTAGTGTTGATGTAGCAGTACACGCTAACTTTACACGATCCATGGCTTGATATTTTCTGAAGTGCCAAGTGCCACCACAAGGTACAATCCTGACTGAAATAAAAAAAATTACAAATCACAAATCCTGCATAAATTACTATACATTTCAATAGTACAAGCATCGTTTTAACAAATGATTTTTGTTCACCGGGGCCATGAATATCTGTTGTGGGAATTAATTCATGCCAAATAGATATTTTCATAAATCCCAATGGATCCCTTAGTCTTTATTTCTTTAGTTTTAAGTCCATAATCTCTCATTCTGGGATGGGTAGAAGTGAAAGATATGGAAAATTTCATTTTCAAATACAAACAAATAATAAAAAGTGTAGGCAGGGGTTGAAGGTAGAATTATATCCTTGCGAGTAGATGGTCATACTCCCAGTGTGTTACTCCCAATGATACATGTACATGAAACAGCAGTAGAGTTGTGTTCGCACCCTCTCTCGCCACCCCGTGACATCTTTAGAGTCACCATTGTGGGTATTAAAAATGGCCGCGATGCAACAGAGAAGTCTGAGCAAATCGTAACAGACTATCTCTGTACTAGATCCAACGACTGGGGTGGTGTATTCCTTTTTTTTCTTCGTAGTCAACGCAGGATACCAGCTGTGGTGTGTCAACGACCCTCCACAATGGCTACACAGAGGATCGAGGGAACTTGCGTTTCATCCAGCGCTGTGCAGCCAACACTACACAGCTGGTATCCCGCATTTACTGCACAAAACAATATGCCAGTCAGGGCATCAGCGAACATGCAATCCTCGCAGTGTTAATACACATAAGGAAACAGTCGTGGAGTATCACATGACTATTAGTAGCAAATTGGCGATTGTAACGGCAACTCTTTCAGTGGGCTATAAAGTCATCAATTTGGAGGACCGAAAATGATTGTGAGTACAATTAAATGCCTTTTATATCATCTTTGATATATTGAGAAGCCAGTAGGTGATTTTCCAGCAATTCTGTTAAGACCTTGTCATAATTTGGCAATTTTTGAACAGGATATCACAGATTTGTTTAAAATCCGCTTCGTCATAAGCTGTCAAAGTGAACATACATTAGACCCAGTAACTGGGGCGCTGTACTCCTTTTTGAGATTATGTAATGTCCGTAATGTATGTGGGAACTCCGAGGAACTCCGAGGAAGCAGATTTTTTATGAATCTGTTAAAAAAAATTCAAAATTACGACAAAGACCCAACATAATTGCTGGAAAATCTCCTACTGGCTTCTCAAGATATCAAAGATGAAATAAAATGCATTTAATTGTACTCACGATTTTTTTCTGTCCATCAAATCGATTTTTAGGCCAACTAAAAATGCAGTCGTTTCGATCTGCGTTTTACTACTACGTGACATCAACTACTGTTAGGAAACGATAGTTGATGTCAGATTCGTAAAAAAAACCGCTTTGTCAGAGTTCCCACATACATTACGGACTGGGGCGCCCAATATGACCAATAATGTCAAAATCTCAAAAAAGGAGTACAGCACCCCAGTTACTGGGTCTAACATATATATACCTAGCCCAGGTAGGACGTCAGTCTCCGTTGTACTACCACTGACGTCCTGGGTATAAAGCTTCTTTCCAATGCGACTAAAATTACATTAGTTGATTTCCCCTATTTTCACCTGGTTTTGGAAGCTGAAAATTCGTCCATGTATTCCTGATGTTCTAAGCTACTCCTTGAATATCTTTGAAGTGCATGGTTTCACAAATGGTGAAAATCATACATAAAATAAAACGCCAACGTGTACAAATCGTCCGCGATATATTATACTCGCCGAATGAGGTATATTCAATGCGCTTGCTCAAGCTGCATAGCATTAGCAACAAGTAGATTTACACGCAGGCGCATTACGGTATGTGGGCGCGGCTTTACATTGTACATGCATATAATGTATATGTTGTGCGCGATCGACCGATCGCACTACGCTATTGGTCGATCTACTGTTCGCGCACATATCGATCTATTGCGCACTTATTGATCGATCGCGCAATGAATATGATTTCGCGATCAACAAATAGCGCAGCGCGATCGGTCAATCGCGCAGATCGACCGAATCATCACACCGTCGACCGCTCCCTCTCGCATTGCTACGTCCTTCAGCACATGCGCCTTGTGCGTATCACTCGGAGACTACCTAAACGGGCCGCGTCGATTTCTGATTTTGCTCTGATTTTCAGTTTATTTTTGTCAATAATGTGTGCTCAATGCATCTTAAAGACTTTTGAACCCGCCAGTCTGCAAATATAGGACCCATAGAACACTAGAACGAAGTTTCAGCTCATAATCAGGTAAAACAATGAAATAAGTTAGTTATAAAATGTTTCGCTATGTAGCGAGACCTTTATACCCAGGACGTTAGTGTAGTACAACGGAAACTAACGTCCTACCTGTGCTAATATATACCGTACTGGTAGGCAGTTTCAGTGGGCATGAATGTGCGTGGGCATGAATGTGCGAAAGTTTCAATGAAATGTTCACTTGTTTTTTCTTTTTTTAAGGTCAATAATTACCGTTTTGCCACCAATTCTTTGAGAGGAATATTATAAGAGGGAAATAACACCCAACATCAATTAAAAATTCAAAAAAAACCCATAGAAAGTGGCAGCCGGATATGGAAACGCAGGATACCAGTCAACGAACCCACAAAGTTCCATTGGTCATGATTGGCCGAGCGCACACTGTACAATGTTGCCATTGTGGGGGTCGTTGACACTACACAGCTGGTATCCTGTGTTGACTGCGCAAAACAGTAAGCAAGTCCAGGCATCAGCGAACACGCAATCTCCGCAGTGTTAATGCGACTTTTTTCAAGTAAGGAAACAGTCTTGACATTATATTAGTGATAAAAATAGCGATTGTAACGGCAGGGTTGTCAGAGGCCCTAAAAATCATCAATTTGGACGACAGAAAATGATCGTGAATACACTTAAATGCATTTCATTTCACCTTAAATGCTTGGAGAAGACAGTCTGACAGTTTATGAGTAGGCGAATTTTGAGAAATTCTGTCGAGTCTAAGGCATTTTTTTAACAGAGGTGTTTTAAATCCACCTGACCGTTGCAGTTACTACATATTCTTTACTGGGTCACTAGTACGACAGATAATGTCAAAACCTCAAAAAGGAGTACAGCGCCCCAGTATGCAGTAATACTGGGTCTAAATTTTAGCCATGACACGTGTCTTTCAAAATGGCCGCCAACCCAATAAATACATTATGTTGTTTGGTTCATTTTGACTGTTTCAAATGCTCACATTCACAGCAAGAGGTATTCACCAGAGGGTATAGATAAATGTCCACTCACCTTGCTTAGTTTGTGCAGATTTTGTCCGCTGAATTGTACATAATATGTGAAAGAAATGCCGAGAAAAATAGTGACTCTTCCAAAGTCGGCCATTTTGTCTTTCTTGTGAGCGCTCAGCAGCGAGTTACTAATTACCCAGAGTTCACAATTTGCACATCAAAACCAAATAATGGCAATGAAAACAGGAAAGGGGCTCAATTTATAGTGGATAATGAAAATATAAATACGAACATAAATTTATTGCGTTTATATTTAATTTTTGGTTTACAAATACAGTATAGGTAAGTATCGACTGATTTCAATAGTTTTTTGAGTGATGAGTGGGGATGTGAACTTTGAGATCTGCAACCCCTTACCGGGACACCCCTATTTGATAATGGAACAATTATTCCATTTCAAAACATGGTTGGAAGAACTTGGTATTTCAATATTGTCGCCATTAGGCGTATGTTAAGCGTTCAATAACAATTATTCTAATTTCTCTATACCCGGGTGGGTGTGCATGGGAGCGAGCGCACGCATCGGGGAAAGTTTGGTCTGTCAGCAGCAGCAGCAGCGCGCACACGGAAAAGTTTCCATATCCGACTGCCACTTTCTAAGGGATTTTTTGATTTTTTAAATTGATGTTGGCTTTAATTTCCCTTTTTTTAATATTCCTCTCCAGGTATTAGTAGCTAAAACGCTAATTATTGAACTTTTAAAAGGAAAAACCAAGCGGACATTTTAGCGCGCGGCCGGAACTTTCGCGCATTCATGCACAAAGGTCTGGGGACTTTTTGATGTATGTGAATCTGTATTCATTATTGCGCGATGCAGGCAGGGAGCACAACAAATGTAGTGACACACTAAAGAAGTGGTACTTGTGAGCAACTTTACCAAGATTTGTAAGCTGATCACAGGCAACAAAAAGGGGAACATACAAAAAGAGACATTATTTAATCAGAAAGTTTGAAAATCTTAATAAATCACTTCTTTTCCAGATGGCAAAGATGATCCAGATGAAAAAGATGATCATTAAAAAATCCCCCCCAAAAAAAATAAATAAATAAAAATAAAAGAAATAAAAATAAAACACTAATTAAAAAGGGTAAAACAATTTAACATTTACTCCATTTACTGATTTCATATCCACACGTTTTTTTTATTATGACTCAAAAATAACTTTATTTGAAGAACTATTATGTTACTGACAATATCTAACAAAGGAATTGTACAACTTTACGACTTAAAAAGGTACATTTAAATCCTTTATTTCAATATTTATAATTAAGCATTATTTATAAATAACCATTTTATAAATAATGCATTATTATAAATAATGCTTAATTATAAATAACATTTTTTTTTACATTATAACCATTATTTATAAATATTTATCAATATTTACTATGGTGTTCCATATAATTATTTTGATGTTTTCTGTCGCATTATATTGCAACGGAAAAAATAAAAATGCAACAGAACAATACCCACTAACCATTATTTATAAATAACCGTTTTATAACCTAACTCTAACTCTGACCCTAACCCTAACAATTTTTATATTGATATCATGTTATTGTTTTATCCCTTGACATTAATAAATGAAATGATATAAGTAAAAAAAAAAAAAAAAAAAAAAAAAAAAAAAAAAACTAACCCTGGCCAAAGCCTAACCCGAAAACCCTAACCCTATCCCTATCCCTAACCATTTTTATATTTTATATCATGTTACTGCTTTATCCCTTGAATTAAATAAATGAAGTGAATGATGACGTAACTAATGGTGTGAGTGCACATGAATTAACATAGATGTCTTCTTGTTAGAACATTTTTTAAACGATGATGTCATATCAGCCGTTCAATGGTAATATCTATTTCGTAACAAGTTATGTTTCACACGATTATGAAACTCATAATTATAATCAAATACTTCAACTTTATCAATATATGTTAGCTCTTACGGCACAGTGAACATAGTACTATTTAAGTGCATGACCCCAAATAATTTTTATGTGAAAATAAAACATGTCAATTGCTCCGATTTCAAAATATATTTTGAGATGTTTCTGCGTGTTTTGAACTTTAAATAGTGTGGTTAAATAATTATAAAGATTGATGATTCCTTATAACATTTTTGTTTTACAGATCAGTCAATTTGTATCAGCCAAAGCTGGGTGTTTTATAATAGATGCATTTTATAATAAGCGCAAAGCGAGTAAGCAGTTTGTAAAGAACAATTGAGCAGCCTTTAAATAGAAGCAACAGTGCTTATGATACGGGACGCTTACAGATTAACTTGTATGTATCATCACAAGGCCTATCGTACCAGCCTGAAGCCTGGGTGCCTGCGGGCGCAATCCTCTGCACCATAACGATTATTTGGCTGGTTACGGAGTGGATCCCATCTCATGTCCGTCGCGTCAATAGTACCAGCATCATCCAAACACACCCAGGTACCTGAGCCGAGTCAATCCAAAAATAACAAGTCTGTTGTTAGCCTAGCGTTTGGAGTGAGCTCATATTATATCATTTATCGGGAGCGGGATCATACTTCAATTGAAAGAACAAAGTGTTCTTGTTAAGGAATAGCTTCATTTCCACCCTCTAGTTTTCAGTGAAAACAACCAAAACAAGGGTCAGCGTTTGTGGTGGATTATGTGCTCGTTCATTATGGTTTATTTCGATTGCAACAATCGAAATAAAAGAAACATTTCAACCGTGATTTGCGGGGTCTTCAAGATGTAATTTTCTGGACTTTGACAGTAGTTCAGACGGGAATAATCTCTTGAGAATCGGTAATGTGTGGACTTCGTAGCAGGAAGGTTTTCATTTTGAAGCTAATCTTATTTCGATAATAACCAATTCTTCACATTTACTTGAAAGTAAATGTTTCCAACTTTACGCGAGTATTTCCCCGTATCCTGCATTTCTATCTTTTAAATCAAGGCTAGAATTGTAATTGCATTGGATCATAACGTGTCCCTCGACCCCGAAAACAATTTCCCGGTCGATGTTTAGCAGTATAACATGACTTACTTTGAGGTTTTTACAAAGTATAGCGGTCTCGTTATTTTATAAAAAGGTTGATTTTTCCACTGACTTTATTAAAGGTCAATTACTGATAAAACTACGTAATTACTGACCGTGCTAGCTGGTGATTGGAACTTCCATTTACCCCCACCCGCATCCAACCACTTTCAACCTTACAATTGCCTGTTGTGGGTTCCCACGTTTTAACATCATTCCCGGTTTGG
The DNA here is from genome assembly GCA_911728455.2 of Marthasterias glacialis. Classification (NCBI taxonomy): domain Eukaryota; kingdom Metazoa; phylum Echinodermata; class Asteroidea; order Forcipulatida; family Asteriidae; genus Marthasterias; species Marthasterias glacialis. Next base: position 19,628,215 of record OU452225.1, read on the forward strand.
GACTCCCTACCTGTTTCTTGTTTTCCGCCAACTCACAATCTGCCGCAGGAATGCAAACAGATAACTTCCTCTCACTTTAATTGTTTCCATATTTTCCATGTAGCCCTCACCATGAGTGGCCTTTTGGTCTTGTGCTGGCGATTTTTTTCATAGCATAAAACCAATTAAAGGACTAATATTATACTGAACACTATTTCTATCGTGTACAAACCTTCAACATCAATGTCGTTGCAACCAATCCAAAATTCGCCGCCGAATATGTTAAGGACGTGTTGTAATTCTTCTTGGGATTGAGGGACCACCATCACACCACCCATCTCAACACAAATCCCCTTGCCTTCTTCCCATGTAACTTGGCCATCATTCATCTTGTAGCACTTGTCTTGCCACTGGCTCCAAGTAGGAGGGCATGGTCCCCCTCCGATGGGCGCCTTCAGACACCGCCCATTACCGGGAGTGTAGTTTGCCACCAGAAATATTATAGCAACAACACCCAGCAGTTTGCTTGCCACCATTTTGCAGACCATCTCTTAACAAATTTGAAATTGCTGCCAGGTATACAATAACCGAGAAGGTGCAAACTTCACCGAACGGAACTGCTTCGAGACACTTCAATTAACAATAAAAACACGGATCGTCGATTCACAAAAAAGAAACACCGCAAATTAATTAAATATACGAAATATTACAAAATTACAAAAGAGAGACATTATTATAATTTTGAGTTGTGCATAACACGCTGTGACGTAGTAAGAAATTTAGATTAGACGAAAATTTTAATTTTCAGTGAAATTGACTAAAAACATTTTCTTGTAATACCAGCGACAGAAGAAGTGCTCTGCCAAATCTGAGTGTACACTTTTAGTGCATGTAAGCCGCGTAAACACCACCTTTATTACCTGTTCCGACAGCAGTCGGAACAGCTTTTGTTTTCGTCAAGATATTTATTTTTTTATTATTATTATTATTATAATTTACATTTGTTTCTGTCTCAAATCCCATAGCATTTGTACACGATTTTGTATACACGTCATCTTAGAACTGGTAAATATGACATACTCAAATCCTATACTAAATTGAAGCTTAGTACATGAAGTTGTAACAGTGTCAATTTGGTTAACATTCTTAATTAATTTAGCAGAGTTTTAATGACATGAATATTTAATTAGGCAATCTTTAAACACCATAAAATTATCTCAAGAAGTATACATCCGATCGTCATTTTTTCAGTTCTAAACTTATTTTATAATGTAGATGTGCTCTGTGGCATATTTGTGTCTGTCACGTGATCATGACGTCATTTATAACAGATTTAATATCTATGTACAAAACACAAGAAACAATTTTCTAAATTTGATCAAGTCTTGCCCTTTTCCCTGCGACCGACGTATTGTGTTTTTTGTATAAGCGGGGACTTTTTATGGTAACAGACAAGAAACAAAATAATCTAATTAGGCCCGATTCCGATCCAGCGAGCATCAACATTTTATTCCTAACAGACTTCAGGCCCAAGTTATTGTAACGAAGATTTTTCGTCGAAGACAAGTTCGAGATGGTTCGAGACTACAGAAAATAATGTTTCTAAATTCCAACCAGTCTTCCGGGCCAACGTATTTGTATAGGATTTTCTGGTTCAGAAGTTTGAGATCGCTCCGTGCTGCGTTTGCAGACAACCGTGAATATACATGTACTACGCGAGGGATTTTAGAAAGTCCAAAGCTCATTTTTTGAAAATAAATGAAACCTTTGTTTATTATTAAACAACTTGTTTTGAGAGGCAATTGTTCGCATTTCGCATTCAACACATGGGTAGTACGCTTTTGTTTGTGTATTTGCGTATTCAAATGAATACGCTTAATTATGCACAAAAAATTGCTGTATTCTTCTTGAAGGTCCTTAGGAGACATCTGCCATGCCCAGAGAGCTAAATGATAACCACTCAAAACACTGTGTGTATTGCTACCTGGTGTTATGTTACGCGTACTACTGAGGCAAAATTGTTAGCATTTTGCAATCAAATACATGGGTGATAAGCTTTTATTTGCATATTTGCATATTCAATTGACTACGCTTAATTATGTACAAAAACTTTCTGTATTTTTCTTGAAGGTCCTTAGGAGACATCTGCCATGCCCAGAAAGCGAATGATATCCAGTTTCTTGCTACCTGCGCGTACTACTAAAGGTCCCTTGGGTGCAGTTAGCGTACCAAAATGAGCTATATGAGCAAAAAATATGCGAAAAATATATCTTGAACTAAATTCCATAAAGTTGTAATCTTCGTGTTGTATTGTAGCTTGCATCGTTTGTCAAGTTTGATTTACAGGCGTGACCCCAATTTGACCTTTACTTCGTTTGAAACAGGATGCTCAAAAGAAAAAGTCTGGCGAACGATCTGCACAGACTTGCCAAATCAAGTGACAAGGTACAAAGTACAAGATACACAGACAAAACAATTGGAACAGCTGCGATTTTGTCCTAAAGACAAAACCTTAATGTCTAGTTGTTGTTGTTGTTTTTGTTTTTGGTGCATGTTGGAGCGCGTGCAGGGATTATCTGTTTTGATAGTGCTTTTGGGAAATTAACACAAGTTTCATCCATCCTCTTCGACATATTCATTGGCTGATGGATATGTTTTCAAAGTAAGCCCTATAACTTTTTAAGCAGATTGTTGTAAGAACAAATTCCGCATTACTCTCTCGATATTTCATTGTTTTACTGCATGTTTATTGAAAGAAAAGTATCGCGGTATCGGATAAAAAAAAGTAAAAAAAAAAAAAAAAAGAAAAAAAAAAGAGAGAAAAAGTTAAGCGGTGATATGTCAGGCATTCAGGCGACGAGACTGGTTATCGTCTGCCATATAGCTCCCTTGTGGTATGGCGACCGACTCACCGCACGTCCTCCCCTGCCTCCGATTCCTAGCCTCGCGGGCCCTGTCCCTTTAGGGGAGAAACAAGGCTGATCCCAATCACACTGGTGCCAGATCCCAGCCAATTCCTTGTTCCTATATTGGGGGCAGACGGTATCGAACCCAGACCCGGACTCGAACCGGGGACCGAGTGTTGCGTGAGACAGTCCCGGCACATAGCCTAACGCCCTGCGCTAATGTGTCGGTAGGGATTCCTAGGAATTTACATTGTACTTAGCTTGGAATCCACCAATACCGTGGGCATTGTTTTGACTAACACAATCGCTGAACCCCGAAGCACGCTTGAAAGTGTCCAGCTCTTTTGTGTTATTTTCAAGGGTGCACCTATACAGCCAACGCTAAATGATAAATATTCAAAAATACGCCAAAACTAGATGGAAGTCTCTCAGACTTTTGAAATAAAGACACAAAATTAACTTGTCATGACATCTAGACTTCAGTTTGCTTTTTTATTGTGCAGGGGTAATCTTATGTCCCCGAGCTACGAAAATTGGACAAAAAATAAAGATAAACAAATATTAATAACAAGAAATAAAAGCAAGATCATGAAGAGACAATCGACATACATTGCTTCCAGAGTGATGCGTGAATAACAAAATAAAAATAAATACATAAACAAGTTGAAGTCGTCTTGTTTCTGGATTCGAACCCATCACGATTTTCCCTTTGTTCGAAATAAAGAGTAGAGTCACTCTTTCTCTGTATATTATTTTGGTGGCAAAGGTAAACGTGTTTTTCCCCTGTCTTTTTGTCTTGCTGTTCCGCCAAAAATGACGGGTTTTGGGTGGCTGTAAAACAAAGTAAACTTTGCTTTTCACGATGAAAACAAATTGTCTATTGGGAATTTAGGTGCCGAAATGGAAGGGTGAGACGTTATGGTAAACCGTTATCGGTGCGCACTACAATAATTTATAACGGTTATTATTATATGTGTGTATGGTGTGTGTTTGGCGAAAGCACATGTCGGGCAAGTGACACCACGAGATATAGCCAGAATTGTAGTTTACCCGAACGAGCCCAAATTAGAGAGTCAATAACCCTAACCCCAACCCTAACCCTTTGATAGATGGTGCACTACACTAAATAGAGAGAAATCCACGCACCGGGCCTCATTAATAAAATGTAAACCCACAACTTTTTCTGTACATCAAAGATTTGAAGGTCCTTGCTTTTATGGATTGTTGAAAAATGGTCCAACGTTGTGCCCCTGGGGTTGTTGACTTTCAACCTGGAGCATTTTGGGCAGGCTGGCCGTCTAAAAATGGCCCTATTTTGCTAAACAATGTAGGGTCATTTTCCAAGATGAAGTCTGCAGAAATGAAAACTTTACTTAGTCAATTTGTAGAAAAAATTAGTCAAATAGGCAACACAAATTAGTCTTTTTATGTCTGACTAATTGTTTTATCCGAAACACAATATTTACCAATTCAGCAAAATGATATACTAATTACATTTTTTCAGAGACTATAATGCAAATTTTGTAATTACTAATTTTAGTGTTTGACTAATTGACACAGTGCCAATTTACTAATGTAATTGGTCTCCACAGTTTTAAATGCCTAATATACAGAGTAGACACCGGGCCATCGGAAATCTTACGGTTTATTTTTGTTTGTACCGACACTCCCTCTGCACGTAGGAGCGAAAACATGCTCATGATGCTGTAAAGTAGGTGTACACGATAAAGGTTTGTTATTTTTACCTACCAAAAAGATACTTTTCAATAAATTATTAAAATTAACAATAAGCAGGATCCCAGCGTTGTCAAAAATAAATGTACACACAGTCGCACTCAAGGGTGTGTGCCGTTAATAGAATAGCAAGAGAGTGCACGCGCGTCGTCGAACGTACACTTTTTGTGCTCGATCGTCTGCACCACTCACGTCCGTCTCGCTTCGTCGTATAGCCCAGCCTAGTTTTCCCCCAAAAGTAGCTGTTGTGCAAGGTAAGAATGAATTTCTTTGTATTTTTGAATCGTAGTATGTTGGACCATGGAGAACTTAAGCTTCATAGTACAGCCAGATGATGAGAAGTCATACAATATTATAAAACTTCAACCTTACCCAACCCACTCAGATTTAAAGAAACATCCGCACAATACTCGCCCATCCCACCACAATAGTGCCCTTCAAATTCAACCCTCAAATGTGCCTGAGTCTTCAGAATTGAAGTTGATGCAGCAATTGGAAGAAGAAGAAGAAGAAGAAGTAAAGTTAGGTAGGAAACTATGTCATGGTGCGAGGTCAAACCTCGGCCTCAGGCCCACACAGCATCAGTCACAGAAAAGACCGCCAGACTCGGAGTCGGACCGTATTCGTTAACGTTTGCTGGTTTAGGCCTATCGTTCGTATTTAGCGGTTAGCTCTGAGTCTGATGAATCCTCGCTAAACATTACGACAGGGTTTAGTGTAAGTCAGATTAGCCCCTATAACATGTATAACATGTGTATAACTTGACGTTATCACGATTAGGCCTGTGAGTGAAAAAGATTCTGAGTGATAGGTAGGCCTACAACATCATTAGGATGAAACAAAACATTTAGGCTAACGTAACGTTGTAACAAAGAAAGTCCTCATTTTAATTTTAGATGACCAAGAACCATCCGTTTACCTGCACAACAACTCAGCTGCTCGAAAATTATACGATTACTTTTGTGCGCAAGCTTCTTTGAAACACTGATCGAATGAGGGCTAATGCATATTATGACCCTTTTTAAATAATTTAACTTATTAACATTATTAAACTATTATCAACTTATTATTGTTAAATTATTATAACAGCAAAATATGGAGACCTGTGTATATTGTCAGATGCCATGTTTGTCAGTTGGAGTTGGAGTTGTATTCTCAGTGTATGTACAAGCCAGTAGTCTAAACTGGCTACGAGGTTGTTGAAAAATGACAATAAATTTTGTATTGACTAATTTAGAAGGAAATATGTTACGACTGATTATTGCCATTGTCGGACTAATTACAAGACTAATTTATTTTGATGTAAGACTAATCTAGTTTTCTGAATGACTAATTTATTTTAGTGCATTACCAATCTCAAGATAAATTAGTAAAATTAAACCATTTTCAAAGACGAATTTTTATTAGTCATTACTTCAGTGTATTGACTAATCTTTTTATTAAGTGACGAATTAAGGATTAGTCAAATTAAACCATGTAAATGACTAATTATGTTTAGGCAGTTGACTAAGTAATGTTTTCAGTGTTTGATAGATGGTGCACTACACTAAATAGAGAGAAATCCACGCACCGGGCCTCATTAATAAAATGTAAACCCACAACTTTTTCTGTACATCAAAGATTTGAAGGTCCTTGCTTTTATGGATTGTTGAAAAATGGTCCAACGCTGTGCCCCTGGGGTTGTTGACTTTCAACCTGGAGCATTTTGGGCAGGCTGACCGTCTAAAAATGGCCCTATTTTGCTAAACAGTGTAGGGTCATTTTTTCCAAGATGAAGTCTGGCCAGTTTACTCGTTCATGGGTGTTTTTATTTTGGATCAGCATAGCAAAAATTCTCAACGGCTAACCTACTAAAAATTGAAGGAAAAAAAATGAAATTCAGTTGCCAGAAAATATAATTATTTGATTTGAGTGTTTTCTAGAGGCTGAGTATTTTTTGGGTTTTTTGTTGTTGTTGAACGTTTAGCATTTAGCACTGGTTGCTATGGGAGCCTATTTAGTGTGGTGCACCCTTTGATAGTGCTTTTGAAAAATTAACAAAAGTTGGATCCACCCTCCTCGACATATTCATTGGCTTTTCACGTTGAAAACAAAATGTCTTTCGGGAATTCAGGTGCCAATGGCAGGGTAAATCGTCACGGTAAACTGTTGTCGGTGCGCACTACATTGAGCTATTATTATGTGTGTATGGCGCAAGCACATGACAGCTAAGTGGCCCCGAGAGATATAACCGGGATTGTAGTTTATCCGAACTACCCTAACTTAGAGAGTCAATAACCCTAACCCTAACCCCTAACCCTAACCCTAACCCTAACCCTAATCCTAACCTTCACCCTAACCCTAACCCTAACCCTAACAATATTATACCATATTATTTCAACAATTCATCATAAAAAGTGTGGTCGGCGCATTGATCCAGTCACTACTCACTGTGGTACACCATGTAACTTATAGTTAGTTCCACGAAAAAAATAATACGCATAATAGACCGATTGCGCGATCTACGTCACGTGACCCCTGTTGGGTTAAAAATGTAAACACACGCGTAATCCTCCATAGGAAAGGGTGGTACAGTACACGATGATTAATGCATTTAGTTAATTCGATCGAGGCTTTTTTTTGCTCGAAATCTGTGAAACATATTCCAGAGTTTGTACCAAAGACCTTCAAGTGGCTGAATAAAGCCAGTAAGGACAGTTACAGCAAGTCTTGAAAATTGTAAAAGTACCGTATAAATGTGCACGATGTGTACAGCGCGCGACGGAACGTTAGGCCAGACGACCGCGATCACCACACACTTTTCAACACAAAAAATTCAAAGTTTTGAAGCTGAAATCCTCCAAAGAAATTGCTTTCCAAAACTGTGTGATTCCTTTGCCTATTTGAAATTCTGCAAGGCTAAGTATTAATGCTTACTTTTCCAACGTTGTTTATCCTTTTTTACAGTGATTTAGGCCAACATTACAAACAAAATAACAGACGGGTGGCTACATAATAGTCGTCCGACGCCGGTAGTGCATGGCTTAAAAAAAAAGAAAAAAAAGAGAGAAAAAGTTAAGCGGTGATATGTCAGGCATTCAGGCGACGAGACTGGTTACCGTCTGCCATATAGCTCCCTTGTGGTATGGCGACCGACTCACCGCACGTCCTCCCCTGCCTCCGATTCCTAGCCTCGCGGGCCCTGTCCCTTTAGGGGAGAAACAAGGCTGATCCCAATCACACTGGTGCCAGATCCCAGCCAATTCCTTGTTCCTATATTGGGGGCAGACGGTTTCGAACCCAGACCCGGACTCGAACCGGGGACCGAGTGTTGTGTGAGACAGTCCCGGCACATAGCCTAACGCCCTGCGCTAATGTGTCGGTAGCTATTCCTAGGAATTTACATTGTACTTAGCTTGGAATCCACCAATACCGTGGGCATTGTTTTGACTAACACAATCGCTGAACCCCGAAGCACGCTTGAAAGTGTCCAGCTCTTTTGTGTTATTTTCAAGGGTGCACCTATACAGCCAACGCTAAATGATAAATATTCAAAAATACGCCAAAACTAGATGGAAGTCTCTCAGACTTTTGAAATAAAGACACAAAATTAACGTGTAATGACATCTAGACTTCAGTTTGCTTTTATATTGTGCAGGGGTAATCTTATGTCCCCGAGCTACGAAAATTGGACAAAAAATAAAGATAAACAAATATTAATAACAAGAAATAAAAGCAAGATCATGAAGAGACAATCGACATACATTGCTTCCAGAGTGATGCGTAAAATAATAACAAAATAAAAATAAATACATAAACAAGTTGAAGTCGTCTTGTTTCTGGATTCGAACCCAAGACGATTTTTCCCTTTGTTCTAAATAAAGAGTAGAGTCACTCTTTCTCTGTATATTATTTTGGTGGCAAAGGTAAACGTGTTTTTCCCCTTTCTTTTTGTCTTGCTGTTCCGCCAAAATTGACGGGTTTTAGGTGGCTGTAAAACAAGGTAAACTTTGCTTTTCACGATGAAAACAAAATGTCTATTGGGAATTTAGGTGCCGAAATGGAAGGGTGAGACGTTATGGTAAACCGTTATCGGTGCGCACTACAATAATTTATAACGGTTATTATTATATGTGTGTATGGTGTGTGTTTGGCGAAAGCACATGTCGGGCAAGTGACACCACGAGATATAGCCAGGATTGTAGTTTACCCGAATGAGCCCAAATTAGAGAGTCAATAACCCTAACCCCAACCCTAACCCTTTGATAGAGGGTGCACTACACTAAATAGAGAGAAATCCACGCACCGGGCCTCATTAATAAAATGTAAACCCACAACTTTTTCTGTACATCAAAGATTTGAAGGTCCTTGCTTTTATGGATTGTTGAAAAATGGTCCAACGTTGTGCCCCTGGGGTTGTTGACTTTCAACCTGGAGCATTTTGGGCAGGCTGGCCGTCTAAAAATGGCCCTATTTTGCTAAACAGTGTAGGGTCATTTTTCCAAGATGAAGTCTGGCCAGTTTACTCGTTCATGGGTGTTTTTATTTTGGATCAGCATAGCAAAAATTCTCAACGGCTAACCTACTAAAAATTGAAGAAAAAAAATGAAATTCAGTTGCCAGAAAATTTTTATCTGAGTGTTTTCTAGAGGCTGGGTTGTTTTTTGTTGTTGAACGTTTAGCATTTAGCACTGGTTGCTATGGGAGCCTATTTAGTGTGGTGCACCCTTTGGTAGTGCTTTTGGGAAATTAACAAAAGTTGGATCCACCCTCCTCGACATATTCATTGACTTTTCACGTTGAAAACAAAATGTCTTTCGGGAATTCAGGTGCCAATGGCAGGGTAAATCGTCACGGTAAACTGTTGTCGGTGCGCACTACAATAATTAGCTGTTCCGACATAGCAGTCGGAACAGGTTTTGTTTTCGTCAAGATTTTTTTTTAGCTGTTCCGACATAGCTGTCGGAACAGGTTTTGTTTTCGTCAAGATTTTATTAGCTGTTCCGACATAGCAGTCGGAACAGGTTTTGTTTTCGTCAAGATTTTTTTTTTAGCTGTTCCGACATAGCAGTCGGAACAGGTTTTGTTTTCGTCAAGATTTTAGTAGCTGTTCCGACATAGCAGTCGGAACAGGTTTTGTTTTCGTCAAGATTTTTATTTTTTTCATTATTATTATTATTATACATTTGTTTCTGTCTCAAATCCCATAGCATTTGTACACGATTTTGTATACACGTAATCTTAGAACTGGTAAATATGACATACTCAAATCCTCGTTTGCAGACAACCGTGAATATACATGTACTCCGCGAGGGATTTGAAGCTTCTGAACGGGCGAAGCTTCTGTGAAGATCTGGTACAGAGCTACGACATTAAAGGACGTCAAGCTGTTGATGCAATTTCGCCATTGGCCAAAAATAAATATTTCATGCCAAACAATATAACTACAAACGTTTGAAGCAACTTTTTTCCAGCTCACTATAATATTATACTTTGTCAAAATCGTATTGCATTTGAATTATACACAACTTTTGTTCAAGCCTAATCTTAAAATTGGTAAGTATGACAGACAAAAATTGTCTAGTGAAGCCTAGAGCATGAAGTTATCATTAAATGTAATTTGGTTAAAATTCTTCATTAATTAGCTGAATTATAATGACATAAATAGTTATTTGGTCAATCGTGTTACCAACATATCCCAAGAAGTAAACATCGGATGGTCAATTTGTTTTCAGCTCTAAACTTACTTCATAACGTAGATGTGCACTGTGACTTATTTGTGTCTGTCACGTCATCATTGTCTGTGCTAAACGGATGGCTCAAAAAGTGTGCACATTTTAGAAAGTCAAAAGCTCATTTTTTGAAATTAAATGAAACATTTGTTTCTTATTAAACAACTTGCTTTGAAAACATAAATGCTTTCAGTAATAGTTATTCCAGGCCATTAAAACTAATCAAAGAACATATATTTTCGCTATAATTAACCGTTAAAACCCTGCGAGGCAATTGTTCGCATTTCGCATTCAACACATGGGTAGTACGCTTTTGTTTGTGTATTTGCGTATTCAAATGAATACGCTTAATTATGCACAAAAAATGCTGTATTTTTCTTGAATGTCCTTAGGAGACATCTGCCATGCCCAGAGAGCTGAATGATAACCACTCAAAACACTGTGTGTGTTGCTACCTGGTGTTACGTTACGCGTACTACTATGGCAATTGTTAGCATTTTGCATTCAAACATGGGTGATAAGCTTTTATTTGCATATTTGCATATTCAATTGAATACGCTTACTTATGTACAAAAACTTTCTGTATTCTTCTTGAAGGTCCTCAGGAGACATCTGCCATGCCCAGAAAGCGAATGATATCCAGTTTCTTGCTACCTGCGCGTACTACTAAAGGTCCCTTGGGTGCAGTTAGCGTACCAAAATGAGCTATATGAGCAAAAATATGCGAAAAATATATATTGAACTAAATTCCATAAAGTTGTAATCTTCGTGTTGTATTGTAGCTTGCATCATTTGTCAAGTTTGATTTACAGGCGTGACCCCACTTTGACCTTTACTTCCGGTCCAAACAGGAAGCTCTAAATTTCAAAAAAGCATATCTCCTGTACCAAATATCCTAGAATCATAACCACTGTACCATGGCCCCAATTTGACATTTACTGCGTTTGAAACAGGATGCTCAAAAGTAAAAAGACTGGCAAACGATCTGCACAGACTTGCCAAATCAAGTGACAAGGTACAAGGTACAAGATACAAAGACAAAACAATCGGAACAGCTGCGATTTTGTCCTAAAGACAAAATCTTAATGTCTAGTTACAATTTAGTTTTTATTTTATAATTTGCTATTAAAAATTATGTTGATTTAACGCAACTTGCTTGGTTTCTCATCACAGTGGTAGCCCCCATCCACCCCCCTATCAATACAAATAATTATTTTAAAAAACTGAGTTTATGTACACGGTAGGAATATTACACACATACGCTTTTTATTTTCAGACTTTTTAATGGCACAAATGCAGTTTGACCTATTTTCCCCAATTTTTATTGTCTATATCTTATTGTAAAATGGAATCTTAAATTGATAATTATGGCAACTAAATATTTCCCAAAGTTGTATTAACACTCAATAACGGACGTCCAATCGGTAAGTTTATGTATTCGTGCATGTACGGAATAATTGTTATTTTGAGTGACTGATCAAATGTTTAATGCAATTCATTTGTTTTTGACATTCAGTTTGATGGGATGTTTGTACATTGTTGAACTTGGTTCTTACAAATTTTCCCGTATACACGAAACTAAGTCACCAATAACCCTTTGCGTTATTCTATTTTTATTTGTCTATTTTATTAAAACAATTAAGAATTGAATTATATTTGAATCATTATTGTAAGTGTACTCATGAAACTATTAAATTTCCTTCGTTGAGATTTCCACATTAGTATAAAAATTAACCACTGTACTTTTCGTTTGCATTTGTTATCTGAAACAATCCCCTTTTCAGCGTTTTGGTTGGGACATGTTACTATTTTTATGAGATCTAAAAAATTATAAAAAGAAAATATTACAGCGAAAATCGGGCCATGCAAGTGTAAGGTCACCCCATGTTAATAATATCAAAAGGAGTTCGACGTTAGCCGTAAATATACCGAATCTAACCCATGCTTAAAAATAAAGACACATATGTCTCATGAAATGTGTAGCGAGTATACTTTTATTTTTTTTCCCCAAACCATTTTTAACGAGGGTGACCCATCCAGACCAGCTGATCCTTCGGAGCCCTCACATCATACAACCGCATCACATGAACCCTTTTTTGCTTTTTCTATCGGTCGTTTGCAGTTGAATGTTGAATTACTCAAAAATTCTCTTAGTCGCTTGATGAACTGTCCGTTTTAATATTACCCATGGCACTCTTGATAAGTCATATTGTGGATTTTTAAAATAATGTCAAAATTTTCCACGATGAAGTAAGCTATGCTACACTTTGTATTAACTCGTATTTTCAAATTCTGCATCTTCACCGACGCCCTCCCCAGCCTCTCAATCCTGCTGGCTCCCACACCCATCCTGAGTCGTCCCAGCCATGATTCCATAGCCAGACTTTGCGCGCCGAAGTACACAATTTTGTCATAGCGCCCTCAATTGACTAGTTGCGTGCGCAGCATGCAGGTGACACTGACACTAAACCAGCACGACAACAAGCAGGGCCTCATAAACATGCAGTTCCGCTACGAAAAGTCGCGGTAAGTTTGATTTATTTTCCTCCTTACTGAATAGCCGAAAGAAACTTCAAGTGGTACATCTCTTTAAGATAATTGAGTCTGCACTATTATCATTGTCACGTCCTTTATTTCAGTAATTAACATTTGCACGCTATTTTGGGGAGACAAAATCCTAAAACTTAAAATACAAGATTAAGCACGAAAACCGCACGCATAGCATGCACGTATGCATAATTTGCAGGCGACATTCTGGCACTATGTTGGGAAAAGTTTCCATATATATATCCTACTGCCACTTTCTAAGGAACTGTTTTAGATTTTTTAATAGAAGTTGCGCTTTATTTCCCTTTTTTAATATTCCTCACGAGAAATTGGTAGCTAAAATTAAAAAGCTAACGGCAGAAATGAGTTACTGTAGATACACAAAATTGCTACAAGTAGTACAACTGAACTTTATTATGTTGAAGAACCAGTAACTGCATAGTACATGTACAACAGTGTAGATTAGATGTACATCGTAGTGTAGAATAGATCAGAATGAATTGAATGAATGAATGCAGACTATTTGTAAGAATTATTACCCCGTTCAACTGTAAATAGGAACAATGAGTCAGTCAATAGTTTATATAAAAACATAAGAAAGAGACTAAGTTTCTTGGAAGTTTCTTGGAAGAAACTGACACTATGAAAATCTTCGCAGTGAAAATGGGGTGAAATCTGTTTTTCTCAGTGAAATTGTAAATCCACATTTTCACCTTGTTTTCAAGGAGTTCTTTTCTATCTAGCAAGAGAGTTAGTGTTCCACTGTGTTTTCACAGTGCTCTGCTACTGGAAAACAGCCCAAGGCTATCTTGGGTGTCTGTGTAGTGTGGTTTAATTTCAAGGAGTATTCACAAAGTATTTAAAGTGTCCTTGGCATGGGCACAGCTTGATAATTACTGTTTGATAAGGGTAATTTGTCAACCTGTATAGTGGTCTCACCTTGTTTGAGGTCAGCAGTACAGGATTGATCCCAATCAAAATTGCTCTGCTCCAAAACATTATTTGCCCTTTTGCAATGATGGGTCCACCCATCACACACACACACACATTCCTTCTTCCAGGAGAGGGTCCACTTTTACTCATCATATTGAACAGTTACTTTGATTTAGCAGTGCAAACACACGCATTAGGCCTATTGCACTGCCATCGCTCTGCAAAATAGGCCTACAAGTATGTTTTGTAATTCCCATGGCAGTTTGTTCTTCATCCAACGATAACGCTGTTTTGGGGGGAATAAAATCTAATGGCCGGACAAGATCATGGGTAGATACTTTATCAGATATTAATAGCAAGACACGAATATCACAGAACCCACTGTTTAAAGATCACTGTATTTTTGTCATAAGTTCATTGATTGTTTCTTTTGGAAATCGATCATGAGAATCAGATTCTTTTTGCAGGAAATGTAGCCAGCGCAGATAACGCAAAGTTTTAGATAATCAGCACATTTTCATATATTTTTGTATTTCCATGTTGGGGTAAACCACATGACAGTATGTCTGTTATAACTTTACTTCCTCTCATGGTAACTGGGTCTAAAAACGGGTGCCATTGCAGACAGATGGATTTGTATGACTTCCATGAAATTCTACAATATGTAGATGTTTATTTGGGGGATAAGAATGTAAACTTGGACTTTTATTGTTCAAATTTACATCTTCCTAATCAGCTTGTCCATACAAATAAAAAGAAGAAATTCACAATTTCTCTGTAGAGTTACTGACACTGTATGACCATGGAGCTACCTCCATGGTATGACAAATAGATGTAACCACCTACTAGACTATGTTTACATTTGAAGCCCAGTTGTAACACAGCTAATCACCCCCATGAGACTATGGACTGGGACAGTAACATTCCTGAGAGTTATACACCAATTAAATTCACTGAGACCAGTCAATGGTGGTGTGGAGGCTATCTTTTTTTCAGGGTGGTTTAAGGAAATTGCAATTCCGTGAAATTCACAGAGGCCAGTAGATGGTCTGGGACTATCTTTTTTCAGGGTGATTTAAGGGAGTTCCAATACTGTGAAAGCTAGGTGAATGAGAAAAAATTCCCTGAACTTCAAGGAAATCCCGACTTCACTGTGATTTCACAGAGGTTTCAGGGTGAAGATTTTCATAGTGTGACCTTCAAGTGACATAACACACCTGTTGTGTGTAGGTGGTTAAATAAGGAACTTGTGTGGGTGATCAGATGACCATGAGGTAGTGACTGCATGTGTGTAATGGTCATAAAACATTTACGTGGAAACAATAGGAGTAATTCTCTAGGTGAAAGTGCAAGTAGGACAAAATTGGAATACTGTATGTTGATAAAAACTTTAAAGCATGATATTTATTGAATATAAGGAAAATTGAAAATAAGTAATATGACAAACATGAAACAATTCTGTATCCATAACTGTTCATTTTTTTTGGAATGCTACAACCTTGATTTAAAACAAGAAAATTCAAGCGGACATTTCATCGCGCAGCCGGCACTTTTGCGCATTCTCATGCCCTGAAATGGCATTTAGCGTGTAGCGTTGTTAAGCCCAAGGTATACGTGAAAATGGCATATTTTTCATGATTTCCACACTTTGCAATCATTCAAAGTGCCTGTTCCACTCTGTTTACATTCTGTCAACCTTTCTGGACAGGTAAGGATATAGTTTGACCTAGACCCAGTAACTTGGGCGCTGTACTCCTTTTTTAACATTCGGTCATACTACCAATAATGTCAAAATCGCAAAAAGGAGAACAGCGCCCCGGTTACTGGGTCTAAATATGACCTAAATTAAGGGAGATAAAGTGGCAGTCGGATACGGCATTTTAGCCCTATGTTGAGTGGCATTAAGTCATTGTAAGTGGCAGAAACACGTACATACAAAGAAATGTACCAAAATTAAAAGAACACTTAACAGTGTGACTCTGAGGACCCAGTTGTGTAGTAATGACTTGGTTGGTCGATGGCCGCTGTTTATGGACCAAGCCTAGAGTATAGAAGACCCAGTATTATTTTGACGCTATCGGTCGTACTGGCACCCCAGTAAGGTACTGTAGTATTGCTGTGATGAAGTGGATTTAAAACAAATGTGTGATACCCTGTTCTAAAAAATATTGCCCAAATAGACCTATTACGTGACCCAAGTCACGTGACATGTGCTGCAGTGGTATTAAACATATGTAAACAAACACGACATCTTCCATAGGAAAGTGCAGTACAGTACATGATGATTGTTGCATTTGATAATTCGATCGAGGCTTTTCTTTCTTGAAATCTGTTAAAAATATTCCAGAGTTTGTACCAGAGACCTCCGAGTGGCTGAATAAAGCCAGAATAAAGGACAGTTCCAGCAAGTCTTGGAAATTCTACAAGGAACGTACAGTACGGTATGTTCACAGTGCTGTAGTACTACATGTAGTTGCACAACAAAACGTTCGGGTCTGACGACCGCGATCACACACTTAATCAACACAAGACTTTTACAGTTGAAGCTGAAATCATCCAAAGAAAAGGCTTTCCAAAACTATGTGATTCCTTCCTCTATTCATTGAAATTCTGTAAGGCTAGGTATAAATGCTCATTTTTCCAACGTCCTTTACGTTGTTTTTTTTACAAGGGTTTCTGTTTTGGAAGGATTTAGAAGGTAATGGGCTATCAGGTTGTACTTGACACAAGAGGGTTCAGGTCATATGCGATTAGGCTCAAATGTAATTTAGAAGGATTTGGGCTGTTGTGGGAGAGGAATGTGATAGTGTTCATGTATCACTCATAAGAAACACACATGCCTGGCCCCAGCAGTTAAATCACAAGTCAACCCCCTTTCTGTCAGGTAGGAGGATTTCAAAGGATTTGGGTACTTTTGTTTCTCTTCTTCCTTTCTTTGGGAAAGGAGTTGTTTCAGTTACTCTCTAAATGTAAAAGAGTAATTAGGCACTCATTTTGTCCATAACCGCTCATGCAAAGAGCCATATGGTGGACAACTCTCTTTATAGTGAAAGACGGGTATTTTCAACTTGAATCAAAGTGAAGTTTGCTCCAATTTCACTCAAAAAAAGGTAATGCACAGTCGTCGTGTGCCCAGAAGAAGGTCGTAAGGCTGTGCAACCTTTTTCCTGGCACACAAGAAGGTCACAAGCAGTAACATGGCTCTTTTGAAAAAAGTAGGGCATAACTGTTGTATATTTTGTTGCTATAATTATATCCAATACACGTTGTTCCATTCTAGATGCATAATTTAACCTTCCTGAATAACTTACAACTAGTGGAAAAATGACCAAACTTGTACACTTGGTTTTCTTGAAACACAATTTGGGATAGTTAATTGCTTACGACCTTTTGCCGGTCACACTTTCGTTATGTCCTTCTTCCAGGCACATGACGCAGTGAGTTTCACTCTCAAAAGAACCAAACTGACAGTCTGACACCTTTCGCGTGAGAGAGTGGAATTTTTACTCTTTTGCATATAACTAGAGTACTTGTTTATCCAATTAAATGATACAATATTATTTGATGAAGTTCCTGGTTAATTTGTTATTCTGTAAAGTTAATTTGTTTGTATTGCACGGAAATTGTCTCAGACCTTGGAACTTAAAATCCAAAGCTTGGGGACTTTCCCTGATTTATTTTTGGGGATTTATTTTTAATTTTATTTTGAGAGAACATCAATCAATTAAGCTGGAAATTGTGCTGTACTCTCAGTACAGACAGACTTTGGGGAAAGTTCCAATAATGTTTTTTTTTTAAATGCAATCATTGGCACTAATTTACTTTGCTTTGGGAGGAACCAGGAAAACGAAACAAAATTGGATACTTTTCAAGAAAAACTTGAGATGTTTAGTCTAGTCATTAGAGAGCTTCTAGATCCCAAAGTGTGAGATTGGTAATAGACCAATCCATTAAACCCTGCCTTTGCTGTACTGACCAATCACAGACAAGATTGCACAACCGAAAGTCTGACAAAAGTCTGACAAACTCGTTACCATATGGTGCGCTTACACATTGGGCGGAGCTTAACCCTAACTCCCTAACGCTAATTACTAGGAACCTTCCTCAATCCTTCATAGTCCTCCAAAAATGAGTTGTGCATGAAACTCACTGCCTCAATCCTTCAAAATCCTCCAAATGAGTTTGTGCATAAAGAATCCTTTGTATATAACAATGCACAATTTGCAACACAAAGCACATGCACCAAGCATACCCTTCACATACAACAATAAATTTTCTTAATTATTCATTGTCTTCCAAAATCCTCTGAAGTCCTCCAAAATCCTCCATAGTAAATTTTCGTAATGCCCTAAATCCACCACAATCCTCCAAATCTCATTGAAGGATGCTTCCTCAATCCTCCACACTCCTCCATGTATCAAATTTCGACCTTCCTCAATCCTTCATACTCCTCCAATTGCTGATTTTCGAATGTGCCTCAATCAGACAAAATCCTCCAAATCCTCCGGAGGATTATGGAGGACTTAGGAAGGTTAGGGTTAATGGATTGGTCTATTATCAATCCCAAAAATTGATTTCAATCTAAGCTCACTGATTATAAAGTTAATTTTTGGATTCAACAAAGATAAGGGGTAAGGGGCAAGGGGCAAGATGTTCCACAGGGATGCAGCATCCCCCCTTTGTCCCCCCCCCTGGCTACGCCACTGTATACAAGTGCACTGTATGAGATTTTTAATTGCAAACATCCTCCTTAAAGATAGCAATTAAATAAACAAAAGTAAAGGAGGAAATGTTTTAGGTCTTCTAAAAATATTTCTGGTCTGCAGTGAAATGTCCGAGCTACAAGTTGTTTGGTCTGTAGGAGATTTTATTGCCGTGTCATGGCCGAGGAGTTTAGTGCATCGGGCTCAAGTTCTGGTGGCTAAGTCATTGGGATGTTGGTACATAATAGTCGTCTGACGCCGGTAGTGCGTGGCTAAAAAAACCTCTTTTTAGTAGAATCCTGTTAATATATGAAACAGAGTGTGATTTAAATTAATGCCACAACATACTACTTTAAATAAAGGGGCTGATTAACTAATTCATCGCTTAACGAAAGTAAAATCGACTGTTTTCGAACTCACTCTGTGCTATGCTTTTACACGTATTTTTTCATCAGCTCTATGACGTCATACCCGATAGGGGTCACGTGACCGCATGTAAACATTGTCGCGCAATCGGTCTGTTGCCCACCCTCGGTTCTCGTCAACTTTTATGTTCAAATGGATTAGAAGTATTCATGAATAACCAACGACATTAAAATGAAGGGTAGTATTAAAATCATGCAATTGTGCTGGTTGCTCTGCTCATCAGTGATGTTCTTAGTTCAATCTTTGTCAAAGAAGTAACTTGATACTGTTTTTACTGTTTTTTATTATTATAAATGCAAAAAATGGTTAATGGCCTCATGTTTCAACCCTAGCAGAGTCCGAAAAAGACTGTAACGGTTAAGGACTTTCGGCGTAACGGCCGTAGCCACACTGCCGAAGCAATAATATATTTTGGTGCAGGGCGCCCCCTAGGGGCGCACTCGCACTCTCGCGCGCTCTGGTGCCAAGTCGAATGCACACTTCAAAATGGAGGCAGGCCGACGGGAGTGCTTTACGCTACACTACACGAGGCTAAACTAAAAAATAGTCAAAACTGAATGTACTCGTAACCCATTAACACGTGAGTATTGCACTTTTTACAACACATACTGTGACAAACTGTTGGTTTAGTGAACATTCCAAACAACACTTTGTTTATATTGGTATTCTACCGGTGTGAAGTTGGTTGCTCATTTGACGTTTGATGTTCGAAATTCGAATGTAAAACAAGAACCAGTTCCCGGTTTGACATTCAAATTTGTGCACAGAAGAACCGATGGAAAATTTACTTCGTAGAAAGAAGCACTTTTCACATGTCCAGACCCCATTGGCCGGGCACCACGGCTACCTACGGAATTGAAGAGGAAGATCAGTTGAACACACCCATGGTGATGGTTTCTCCTAGAACTATGAGGTTCGTTCCGCTATCGTCTCCACAAACCTCATAGAGTGACATGTACAAAATCCTATTCGAAACTTTCTGCCCTTCACGTTTACATGGCTACAGTTCTTTTTTGAATTCAGATCTCGCCAAAACTTAGCCCCACTAGTGTGGCAAGGATTTTTGACATCGGTTGAATCCTTAGCCACACGTCCAAGCCTATCTTTTGTGCAGCTCGTCCCCCAATCCACCGCATCGAAACCTAACGGGTGCGGCGCTGGATTTTAACCAACTAAATGTGTCCACGTACCTCTTAGCTTCCCTCCGGTACTTTGGCTGTTGAAGTTACTAACCTTATTAAGGGCAAATAATCATTTGAATTTGGCTCAAAATTACTCCACACGAATAGATATCGGCTAGCGATCGGGGCCATTTTGATTACCCAGAATGCAATGCCATCACGAAGTTACGAGAGTGCAAAAACAATTCAGCGGCTGTTTCACGTGACAGCTACATAATGAAACAGCTTAGAATACAAAATGCATGGAGTCAGAAAAAGTGCATGCACCAAATCTAT
This sequence comes from Marthasterias glacialis, assembly GCA_911728455.2. Taxonomy (NCBI): domain Eukaryota; kingdom Metazoa; phylum Echinodermata; class Asteroidea; order Forcipulatida; family Asteriidae; genus Marthasterias; species Marthasterias glacialis. The sequence goes on from OU452225.1 coordinate 19,648,611, forward strand.
GCATGGCATCAGTTGCATGCACGCGTAGTTTGGTACTTGCACTTTTTGCTGACTCCATTCTGAAATTGTTTTTATACTCTCGCGCCACACGTGATTTCGTGATGGCATTGCATTCTGGGTAAATCAAAATGGCCCCGATCGCTAGCCGATGTCTATTTGTGTGGAGTAATTTTGAGCAAAATTCAAATGATTATTTGCCCTTAATAAGGTTAGTAACAACAGCCAAAGTACCGGAGGGAAGCTAAGATTTTCAGTTTATTTTTGTCAATAATATGTGCTCAATGCATCTTAAAGACTTTTGAACCCGCCAGTCTGCAAATATAGGACCCATAGAACACTAGGACGAAGTTTCAGCTCATTTAATCAGGTAAAACAATGAAATAAGTTAGTTATAAAATGTTTCGCTATGTAGCGAGACCTTTATACCCAGGACGTTAGTGTAGTACAACGGAAACTAACGTCCTACCTGGGCTACCCTGCCCATGGGGTTTTAATATTTTTTATTCAATTTTGAAAAGTTATTAATTAATATTTTGACGTAGACCCAGTAGGCCTATTACAGGGGCGCTGAACTCCTTTTCTGAGATTTTGACATTATCGGTTGACCGAAAAAAAAAGGAGTTCAGCGCCCCAGTTACTGGGTCTTGTAAGGCCATACAAAAAAAGTGTTCTGTTTCCGATTACCCGACTGACCTTAAACTTTTTCCTTTTTCGGCGGCTTAAAATAATGAATTAATTAAAATGAAAAAAAAATAATAATAAAATCGCAAATAAATACATAAAATGGAGATCGACTTAGTCACTATGAAAATAAAGTGGTCGTAGTTCGTGCGTCGACACCGTGGTCGGTAAAACATCAACCCAAGCTGTAAAACGAATCTAGCTCCCCGTCCATAGCGTTTACTGTGCTGCGACCAACCGTGACACATTAGTCGCTACGATGAGTCCTTCTCATTCACTCTGCATGTGGCAAATTTTTCTTTGCCAAATAACATTTATTACAATCACATTCAGTCTTTTTTGCACCCTGTACTGAATTCTATGACATCATCAAGCAACAACATGAACAAATAAAGGATAGAAAACATACCTGAAACATCGCAATGATTTATTTCTTTTTAAAACTAGCCATCAGAAAAGAAAAATAAATTTAAAAGCACACCGAAAGCTCGGTGCGCAGGGGCTGGTTACTTGCGTCATGTCTTTCAGTTTTACAATGACGTCAGCGCTTGAACGCCTGAAAGATTTGATGTGCAGTTGATGATCATTGCTCACTGCGGGAGCGAACTGCACGTCCAAACAAATCCAGCGGGCACTGTTGTTGCACGTGCTTCGTGTGTGGAGCACGCGTCACGTGTTATCTTCGCAGCATCGTTTTCAAAATAATCGGTCCCTGCTCGTTGTTCAAACGAAGCAAGTTCGTGTAGCGGCAGACAAGGCTACTGTCTATGTGGAATCGTCCGCGTTCTGCCGAAGATTTTTAAAGAATTTTCAGAGCGTGGGTGACAATTTTCTGTGTCTATTTTGTGTTTATTGTGAACAAAATTCAAATGACAAGGATCTATTTGTGAGTTATATATATAAACAATATGGAATGCATTTCGTTCGGGCATTGTCGCTGAATATCACTCGATGAAATCTGGCTTTTCCATTTTACTCGGCTTGTATCGCTTTGCCTCGCGCTGAAATGGAAAAATCTAGATTTTGCCTTGCGTTATTTCCCCAAACTTACTCTTTCACTTAGTGGCGGCCTGAACAGGAATTGCACGGTACGTTTACTTTAGTATAGGGGGTTAAATAAAATATAAATGAGGCATTAACCTATTGTATTGTATTGTATTTTAAATCAATATTACAAAAATAAAAATAAAACTGTTAAAAAAAAAATTCCCCACCTACCGATCCTATTTTGAAATGGCATGTAATCGGAAACAGAACATTTTTTGGGGGGTGCCTAATAGTACCGTACTGGGGCACAGTTTTTAAAAAGATTTTGACATGATTATCGGTCGTACTAGCGCCCCAGCATGAAACATATAGCAACTGGACCGGCAGATGGTTTTAATTCATCAGACATGTCAGAGAGAGGCTGTTTGAGGGACACTCATACCCAAAATAAGAAACTGGAACGCACTCACAATGATCAAGAACCTCATAGGCCCATTTAAATAGTTTGTCAGTTGTTATGCCCCTATCTGTGTGCTTGAGAAGCAGTATAGGTCAAGCTTAAACAAACTTTGAGGCATCATGTAGCACTTGTTCTTTAAAAAGGGGTAGTTGAAAGGGAAGGGGATGGAGGGAGTAAAAAAGAAAAACGGTTTAGGATGTGAAGAACGGAAGGAATACATGTACCAGCTGCCAGGAGGCTTTTCTGCCCAATCAATCTTTGGCAAGCTTATTCTGTCAATGTAAGTGCAGGAAATTTGAAATTGTTTCCGGCGCCAGCCACAGAAAATTAGAGGGCAGACGCAAATGTTGTGAAGTAGGCCTTTTGGCTTTGGTGTGGTCTAACAGTAGGTAATTAACCATTCCATGACTGTTTTGGTATTCTAAAGCTGCGTTTGCATTGGATTAATATTTTAACCGAGACCATGGGTAACTTCCAATGGGTAAATCTTACCGGTGTCCGCACTTGGATTGTTTGACGTGGGTAAACTAACAGAGCATTGTCTCTGTTGATCTTTGGTAGGAAGTGAAGGCTAGGTGTTTTGATCTGGTTGTTGTGAGTATTAAGAAACCCAAAATTCCCTCGGGTCATTCCATGCCAACTCACCTGGTGGGTTGGCAGTGACAGGCTCAGATTTTGCTAATTTTATTTTAAAAACCATCCTCTATGGGTGCAATGAACACACACAAAATTTCAGATTCTTACTCCTTATTTCCATGCAGTCAATGGCTGATTGCGATACCCTCATCGCTCACTAAATTGAGCTGTAAAACATTCCGTCACTGACACCATGAAGTAGCACACGTACATACCAGTAAAAAGTAGCACTCGGAGAAAACGGCGTCTAAAGCTGAACGCTTTTTAAAACGCCACTATCCTTTAGAATTTCAGAGTGTTTTCAACTGGTTTTCTCATTGTGGATTCTGGATGCTTTGAACTTGATAAATATACTGCTTTTGTCCACTTTGCATTTTAAATTAACAAGCAATAAAGGAAAAAATGTGCGTGCTACTTCGTGAAACCAAAAAAGAAGCAAAATAGACTATTTCCGATTTCACGAAGTAACACTCTCTAATGTATTAGGAATGCAAACTTGTGCGCGCGCGTGAAATCGTTTTGTTCACAAGTCATTTGAGTATGGTGCACGCCGTGCATTTCAATGGTAAATGTTACTTGTGTGCTTGTTCGTGAAAACAATGATTGTCAATTTCGGGCAAATGTTGCCATCCATAATTATTATAACTAAAAAAGTAAAGCAAGTGAAGTTTTGAAACTTCATGAAATTGTAGGGCATGACGAATGTTGTATAAAAACGTAAAAAATAGAAAACCGAAAAAAAATATGGTTTTGTACACAAGGTGCTACTTCGTGGTGTCGGTGACGATTTGTACTACACGACAAGCTTTGTATCCAGTCAAGCTGCATGCAGCTCGTTTTTTGCACAATAGTTGTTTAGTAATCTATCAAATCTGGTTGTGAAGCCAAGGATTCTAAGAAAAGCGAACTTAATCACTAGCCAAGAACCCCATGGATAGGAGACAAGGAAGAAAGTTTCAGTTTTAGATGTGGGAGGAAAACCCAAGACATTTATTCCATGGGAAAACCAACGCAATCAGGTATGGACTGAAAAACCAATCCACATAGTGCCCCCGGCGGGATTCGAACCGGGGTCCTAGAGGTGGAAGGCGAGGAAAGATCTCGGCCAACCCAACCACCCAGACAAATCACAACAGGTATAGATGAAACAAAAGATGTGACATGCTGACTTCATTCCACAATGATGTCATCATGATGTAACAACTATTTAAACGAGTCTTTACTGCAGCTGTTCTCACTGAAAAAAAAACCACATTTTCGTGAGCATTGTTATTCAACTCTTTTCCATCAAATAAATAAATAAATAAATGTAAAAATTGAAGCTTTATTTTCATCAATGTTGACATGGGCAACATTGTTTTTACATCTTGCTCAGTGTAAAAACGGGAAAGGTTTTGAGTCCAGTAACTTCAGCATTTGGCTAGTAACCTCATACAACCATGACAACTGAAAGATCACCAGTGTGGCTGGCTTTACAGAGTTTAGATTTACCAAGTTACCACTGATTGGAGTTCAGACTTTTCAGAGTTTAAACAGCAGACAAAACTTTTGTAAAAAAGAAAGAACGGAATTATTTATGTTTTTAATAGTCTTGTGGTACTTTCGGTTCGGTGATTGTTTGACTGCAGACCCTTCTTTTCTTGAAGTTATGGAGGGATGAGATTTCTCTGAATTTGCAGATTTTACAAAGTTGTTGTCATGGAATTTTTTTTACAAAAGCTCTGATGCCTGTTGCCCCATCTACATTTAAGCACAGATTGCTGCCATTGATACAGATTATGGCGTTGTTGTGTACATCTGTAGCCACCAAGCCCTCCATTGTTTTGTTTTGTTTTTGTCACCGGCAGTTTTGACCCGTGTAAGGTGTTACCGCAAGCCTTACTAGTTTCAAATCCTACGTATTTTTGATGTCTCCCATTAACAGTTATTTTGGGGACGTATAGTCTAACAAAGAAATCTTATTGTGTTCTTTCTTTTTTACTTCAGGTCTGTCCAACAGTCGCCCTCTAGACAAGATCAACAATATGAACATCAAGGATGAACCTCTCCTTAGATAAGTTACCCCATCAACAGCATTTACTGCAGGAACTCTGGCAAGCACCCTCTTGCAACAAGGGTCACTGTGATGTCAGCCCAGCCCAGCCGACCTCAACTGGCAAGCACCCTCTTGCAACAAGGGTCACTGTGATGTCAGCCCAGCCCACCTCACTAACTGGCAAGCACCCTCTTGCAACAAGGGTCACTGTGATCATGATGTCAGCCCAGCCCAGCCAGCCCACCTCAACTTGCAAGCACTCTCTTGCAACAAGGGTCACTGTGATGTTAGCCCAGCCAGCCCACCTCAACTGGCAAGCACCCTCTTGCAACAAGGGTCACTGTGATGTCAGCCCAGCCCACCTCACTAACTGGCAAGCACCCTCTTGCAACAAGGGTCACTGTGATCATGATGTCAGCCCAGCCCAGCCAGCCCACCTCAACTTGCAAGCACTCTCTTGCAACAAGGGTCACTGTGATGTTAGCCCAGCCAGCCCACCTCAACTGGCAAGCACCCTCTTGCAACAAGGGTCACTGTGATGTCAGCTCAGCCTACTTCAACCACAACCCAAGGACCCCCTTTACGTTATCTTGATGTGGACTTCTGAACAAGACATCAATGATCAACTAGGGATCTGGAATACAATCCAGGTATGTTTATCACAAACCTTTGCATTGGATCAGAGAATATAATCCATTCTAGTCACAAGTTAACGCTGAATTTGTGAGTTCACTACTTTTAAAGTCCCCATTACAATTTGTAAATTGCCTGGTAAATCCAGTTTATTGGTGACATTTTTTTCCAGAAAGTAATTGTTTGGCAAAAGATAAATATAAATTTTGTTGGGGAAACTATAGTTTGTCATGTGTCATTATTTTATTATTTATCAAACAATAAACCACAAGGGAAACTGACTGGCTAAATTTTTGTAATAAATTTTTGGGTTGAAGAAAGAAAGTAGGATTTTTTTTATTATTATCAATTTGAAAATTGCAAACAAGAACCTTGTAGAACTGAGCCGAAGTTTAAATTTTGAAATAAACATAGAGGGTTTTAACCAGTTGAGGCCGAATATTTTGCCTGCCAGAAATTGGGTAACGTGAACTTTGTATTTTTGTGGGAATTGAGAAAGCCGGTGTCGCGGTCTCAGGTTTCCGGCGTGCTCAGTTTTCCAGATGACCAAATATGGTACATGACGTCATGCCATGTCTGCGCACAGCAGACGAAAGTCGTCCGTTTCAGTGCCGTGCTGAGTCGTATGTACGTGTCAGGATCGCATGCATCGGATCAGGGTAATGGATCATGCTAAAGCTGTCATATGGCGGCCTCCTCGGGCAAAGGACGTCCGGATCTTTTTAACGAATTTCGTGAGAAGAATGCTAAAATTATCCATTACTTAGACAGCGGTCTGTATTCAGACGGGTCGACGGATGGGCAGAAGAGGTTGGTTCGTTATCAAACCAAGAATTATTCATATGATGAGGCTACCTCCATGGTACCATGTTGCCACCCGGAAATTCAAGCACGACGGAATACTGAGACCAAGATGCCCGCGTGCTGACATGCCCGGCTACGTCATCCAGAAAACTGAGCACGCCGGAAAGCTGAGACCGTGACACCGGAACGAAGGTCGCCCAGACATTCCATTCTGGAATGTGCATAGTGCATACACTCACCGTGCACGCATCGTTACACCCACACAAAGAGGACAGATGGTTCTAGCTGGAAATAATGCTGAAATACCCACTGTCGACGGGGTTCTTGTGTAATCCCCGATTCCAGACCTTTTTCCTTTACGAGACACTGAGCGGCTTTCACCATTGTTTATCATTGTATTTCAGCTCCATGAAGGTCGATATTCCAACCTTGGTTCTGACCGTGGGACCAATTATCGCCCAATGTGTCTCTTGGTCGAGGTTTTGTGATTCATGCTGAATGAATCTGATATTTTTGTTGGAACAGAAACAATGAAATACCAGTGCTTCAGTGAGTTCAGTCGGGTTTCTTTGTGCCAGCAGTATTCTCAAAGAAAAATGATTACGGCAGTACGGGGAAATTAAATCCGTGGGGATGACACGGAAAATTGGAAGATCCGCGGCAGGAAGTGGTCAAAGATAAAACTCGTACCTTGATGGAAAACAATGGAAATACATGTAGTAAAAATACCATTACTAGAACATGAGCGTTACAATTTTTGTAGCAAAGTGTCAATCACAGCAACCAATTACAATATTTTGGTTTTCAATAAATCAAATATTGTGAAAAAAGCAACTACAGATCTTCCTTTTGAGATTGTGATAACAAGAAATAAGAATATGCTTTAATCAAGAATTGTTTATGTTGGAATTTGTGAAATCATTACATGGATGTGTGTAATGTTTCAGGACCCTACTCCATGAATCGATGTTTAATGGATCATTTTGTTGTTTCCTTTCACATCTTCTTCAGATCAACTAATCCTGACAGAGAGTGTTGCAGCTTCAGTCAGAGTGGCTGACAATCAACAGCAGAGATGTCTCAATCTGAACCCCAGCTGTAGTCACATCCAACACTGCCTGGACAACTCAATCAGCTTGATGGCTTGAGGTATTATGATACATGATTTCAACCCTACCCCCTCCCCTCCTCAACTCTTCAGAATCCAACTGCATGTTTTGTTTGATTCTGTTGGACTGAGGACTGCACTAGTAAACCCATCATGCTCTACATGGGATATCAGGCATACCACCATAATCAGGGTCCAACAGTTTGGGTCCAACAGTTTGTCCAGTTATGATGTTGGATTTTGTAGAGTAAGAAAGGATCCAAGCATATCACTCAAGGGAGGAGGCTCAATGGTTCAACCTTAAACAACCAGTAATGAAGCAATTTTAAAGGTTCACTGAAATAAAAAGTATTCTTGCTTTTATGTTACACCTTATAATTTTTATAAAACGATTCACTTGTAAGAAATCATTTTTTGCATTCCTGTGTATTTTTGCATAATTTGTTTTCTCTAAAAAATAACGGTCTTCAGGAACGCCCACAAAAATAGGTGACTTGCTAACAATGGCTGGATTCTCAACGTGACATCACATGCATTACAACCAAGAATGAATTTGTTAATAGAAGAACACATATTTGTCATTCCTTTGGCAGACCCAATCCCAGAACAATTGTTTTGTGGAATATCTCAGGAAACATTATGTAATGCATGTGATGTCACGTTGAGAATCAAGCCATGTTAGCAAGTGACCTATTTTGTGGGCGTTCCTGAAGACTGTTATTTTTTAAAGAAAACAAATGCGAAAAATACACAGGAATGCAAAAAATGATTTCTTACATGTGAATCGTTTTATAAAAATCATAAGGTGTAACATAAAGCATTAATACTTTGTATTTCAGTGAACCTTTATTGTGTACAGGAATGGGATTGTCTTTTATTCTTGATCTTGATGGGAAAGGATGATTTTTTATGTGGTTGATGACTTGAGATTCTTCAGAAGGTGCTTAACGTATTGAAACAAGTTTCAGAGTTTTTCAGTATAGACATTGTTAGAACATTAAGCCAATCCAGCCTTTGGTTTGGTGGCAAACATTTGACAATAATTTAGCTGATGTGGTAAGCCCGTCTATGATTTGCTTAGGCCCTATTTTGATTTGAATGAGATATCCAAGCTAGAAACTCTAATTTTTATTCCAAAAGAAAATAGGAAATTTAAAAACGTTAACAACTGATGAAACTCTAAATTTCTGGAATTGATCAGCAAGGACATTCATTAAAACAGATAATGTGTATCTAAAAACTGCGTATTATTTAATCAGTTGGCGCCAGATGACCTGTTTGCATGCAAATGTTGCCCGTGCCTGGAAACGGATGCGGTGTTCAGACGGCATTGTGTAAAATCAGAATACCTGAGCAAAGGTCACCCGGACATTCCACTGCTGAGCGTGCACAGACCACATACGCCGTCTAATGTTTTTTTCACCCACACAAAGACAAACCACGGTTTTGAATATTTCACAGTTTTCTGGCCATTGAGAGGTGGTTTTTGTGTAATCCCCGATTCCAGACCTACCACACATGAAAAGGCTTCCACCATTGTTTATTCTTTGTATTTTGGCTCAATGGAAGTAAGTCAGAGTGAGCCGGGAATCAAGCTATGGTTCAGAGTTTACTACCAATCCTATGTCGTAGGTAATGGCCGATGTTTTCCACTTCACGGTGCGTGAATTTGACATTTTCTTGGTCGAGAAAACAAAACACATGATGCAATAAAGAGAATCTTTGTTTTCTTGGCTTTGTCAAGTCAGGGTTTCTTTGTGCCAGCAGTACCCTCAAAGAAAAAAGATTTTGGCTATTTTGGAAAGATCTGAACATTTGGAAAAACTTCTGAACCTGTTAAAATTTTGTCAATTGTATATTGCATGGCTTTTTGAAATAAATCTTTTACTCAACAAATAATTCTCCTTTCCTTATTCCTTTTTTAATCTACTACAGATCATATAAATCAGACGGACAGTGTTTGATCTTCAATCAGAGTTCCTGTCCATCCAGCACACTGAGCAGAGATGCCTCAACCTCTCAACCTGAGACCCAGCTGCAGTACCTCCAGAAGTCAGCCTCATTCAGAGTTGCTGTCCATCCAGCACAATGAGCAGAGATGCCTCAACCTCTCAACCTGAGGCCTAGCTGCAGTACCTCCAGAAGTCAGCCTCATTCAGAGTGGCTGTCCATCCAGCACACTGAGCAGAGATGCCTCAACCTCTCAACCTGAGGCCTAGCTGCAGTACCTCCAGAAGTCAGCCTCATTCAGAGTGGCTGTCCATCCAGCACACTGAGCAGAGATGCCTCAACCTCTCAACCTGAGGCCTAGCTGCAGTACCTCCAGAAGTCAGCCTAAAGAACTAACAGCTTTATATTTCAAGGTATAAAATATCATTGGTAATTATAAAAAAACTATCAGAGCTTACTTTGTGAACTTACTACCCGTACCAATTCTTGTGAAATACAGCCTTGTATGAGAAATTTGTTTCACAACCTTTAATTTGTTTTTCTTCAAAATACCATGAAGCAAAATGAGCCTTTTAGCCACCAAATCCCTGACAAGTCATAAACAATTATTCACTGTTTTCTTGTAAGCCAGAGGATGTGAATGAATCTATTCTTGATATATCACAGGCAGTGGGCTAGAGGGTCTCACTGTGCACCCCAAAATGCCCCCACACCCTTCTTTAGAGGCTTACTGCCAAGGGTATCAAATTTTGTTCATAACCATTTGCCACCGGGATTTTTGTCATTTTTTCCCCGTCCAGCTTGTAGCCCACAGATTATCACCCCTTTACAAAAACTTGGTTAGTAATAGTTTGCTGTGTGTGCAGTTACTATAATCGGCTAATTAGGCCTGGGCGACTAGTAGAGTAATCGCGACTGTTAATTGCAACGACTAATCGTGACCGTCGCGTTGCAACGACTCCAGTGGTTGAGCCGCCACGACTAATTCAAAAGTACTTGCGAATAGTTGCCCAATGAACGGATTCACAACGTAAAACAGCACAACACAATGCTCCAACGCCACACACAGACACACGTTGTTCACCACAAGTGCCATTACACCACAGTGCACAACACAATCTTGCCCCACAAAGTCAACGGAACGAAGCCCGAAACTGTACACACAGCGACCTTTTACACAGACTCATCCATATTCAACAGTCACGTGGCTTGTGATTGGTCCGGAAATGTTCATTATATGCGACATACATGTATGAAGCTGTTTTTTACCCTGCCGTTGAATGTGTGCCAAGCCATACAAGCTGAAGCTTTCTTATGAATATAGATATTTTATCAATAGCCAATCACAGCGTGGCTTACGTTGGACTTTGTACCTGCTGCATATGTAATGTGTTGCATGTACAAACGATTTAAGGGGGGGACGACCATTGTGTGTACAATGCATCACCGTGTATTGTGTATGCATGGTTGTAGTGACTAGCATGAAACGATCGCAGGCATCAAATCTTGCAAATAGTCAAACCCTTTTATAAACTTGAAAATAATCTATGAGATTTTACCAAAGTACCCCTTATTAATTGTGACAAGGGACACTTTTTGACTTGCCCAGAGGACTACAAAAGGACGGGTTTTGACTCACCCATCGCTGTTTTCACTCTCATTTGGCAACCGGCGACCGCTTATTTCTAACCCCGAATTCCTCTACTTTAGACAGCAGTTGCTCATGCTCTAACTCGCTGTTGTGTCGTACCAATGTTGCTGTGTTGTGTGTGCTCTACACACATGGACGTCGACGGGGATGTCCACATTGTGATAAGTTGCTAAAAAAGTTGAGTAGTCGCGAATAGTTGAAGCGAGACTACTCCAGTAGTGAATTTCACTAGTTGCCCAGCTCTACAGCTTATATCAGCTAATCCATCAGCTAGTATAAGTACTCTTCTCTTATTCCTTTGTTTTATTAACTACAGGTCAGCTAATCCAGACAGAGAGTGTCGGATCTTCATCCAGTACATCAAATAAATCAACTTTATGTTGAAAGGTATGATGCTTGATTTTTACTTATAAAAAAACAACTTCAGAATTATTTTTTGATATCAAAGTTTACTTTTCATGAATGTGATACCAATATCAAATGTTCTGAATTACTGCCATGACCGAGAAAATTGTTCCCCAACTTTGTTTTCTCGTTTCAGTATGCCAAACCAAAATGAACCTTTATATGAATGCGATCAAAATCCTTGACAAATCATAAATAATTATGCAGCGTTTTTTTTAAACACGGTCGATCTGTCGAAACTTTCACCAGTTTGTTTGTATGGTGTGATTATGAAAACCCAGAACATTAGACTTTTCCCTTCCAAAATTGGTATATCATGGTCAGTGGACAATAGAGGGCGCCACTGACTGTGCTCTGACTTGTGAAGAAAACCTGTAGGGGCTCAGTGCCAAGGGTATCAAAGGATGTTCAGGAGAGACTGTTAACATGACAACATTCCTGGGTGAAAGTAAGGGTTGTTTTGATGCATCCCAAAAGTGGCAATGTTAATTTTTTTTTCATGTTTAGGAAATTCCAAGAAACAAACAATTGTGGATCATGTCAGTTGGAGGGGGGGGGGGGTTGCACAATGAGAGTCGTCTTGCCCATGGGCGATCCTACTGTTACATAGGGTCAACTAAAATTTAAATGGCTGTATTATTACTGCGTTCGATGGCTGTAACGAAAGTGAAAACTACCTGCCAAATAAAACCGCCAAAAAATTTGGCACCAAGCCGTATCATTTTGTAATGCGTATCACTAAAATACGCATGTGACCAATAACAACACAACATTGCAGTCATGTTGCCCTTGGCCTAAATTTTTATTGCCAGGTAGCTGCATCTGTGCGTGTGCCACTGACCTAGCTTATCAGCACACAGAGTCACGGCCAAGGCCGTTCCAAGTGAGTGCACCACCGCAACGCGGCAACGCAACTATACTCTGTGTTCATCACTGAGCATAAGGCCTTTCATCCTGAATAAATGAAGGATTAAAGGAATCATTACTGCATTCAATAAATACATACAACTTTCTCTTATTTCTTTGTTTCATCGAAACATCTGTAGATGATATCTACCTGTCACAAAGAGTAGATTCCTGAGACCTGCGAGTGCGTATCATCAGCCCAACGTCTACCCATCACCAGCTTAGATGTGTAAGAGTTACAACAGAGGTATGTGAGTTACAATAATTTGTTTTGACACTAACATCAAAAAGTGGGCCATTTTTGCAGCACTGTTACAGACAGCACCCCTAAGTCACATGCCACAACACTCTGGGGACTCCATGCTGGCACCAGCCTAACCCAGATGAGTGTTTATCCTTACAGATTGGTTACAAATTTGAAAAATCAAAACTTGTTTTTATTAACAAAACTTCAATATGGAGTATACTCGATAATCGAGTGTACTCAATAATCATAAATCCATGATGAAAAAATGTTGTTTACAGGACCCCTGTCAGAAAGTATTCATCACGGCAGAGCATTTTGAATCATTGTTTTGATAAGCACACACTTTATTATACTCTGATGGTCCTAGGAGATTGTCCTTCTCCTCAGCATACTGATTGAAAACTTGAGTTGTTACACCACCGGTTCTTTTTAGAACAACCATGATTCATGAGAGATTTCATCACAACTATGTGGTGTTACTGCAAACCTGACCCCCACCATGCAAAGTTCAAACCCCACTTATTTGATGTCTCCTGCTTACCATGTACTCGCATCATTTTGAAACAATTATTTTGAGGGCCTAGAGTTTAGCGAAGATATTTATTGGGTTGTTTCTTCCTTTTTTATTACTTCAGGTCGATCCAACATTCACCCTCGGGACAAGACCCCCAATGTACTTTTTCTACATGGGTGAGCCCCTCAGATGAGTTTACCGGTCAACAGTATTTACTGCAGGAACTCTGGCAAGCACCATTGCAACAAGGGTCACTGTGATATCAGCCCAGCCCAGCCCACCTTAACTGGCAAGCACCCTCTTGCAACAAGGGTCACTGTGATATCAGCCCAGCCCAGCCCACATCAACTGGTAAGCACCCTCTTGCGACAATGGTCAATGTGATGTCAGCCCAGCCCAGCCCACGTCAACTGGCAAGCACCCTCTTGCAACAAGGGGCACTGTGATGTCAGCCCAGCCCAGCCCAGCCCACCTCAACTGGCAAGCACCCTCTTGCAACAAGGGGCACTGTGATGTCAGCCCAGCCACGCCCACCTCAACTGGCAAGCACCCTCTTGCTACAAGGGTCACTGTGATGTTAGCCCATCCCAGCCCACCTCAACTTGCAAGCACCCTCTTGCTACAAGGGTCACTGTGATGTCAGCCCATCCCAGCCCACCTCAACTGGCAAGCACCCTCTTGCTACAAGGGTCACTGTGATGTTAGCCCATCCCAGCCCACCTTTACTGGCAAGCACCCTCTTGCCATAAGGGTCATTGTGATATCAGCCCAGCCACGCCCACATCAACTGGTAAGCACCCTCTTGCGACAATGGTCAATGTGATGTCAGCCCAGCCCAGCCCACGTCAACTGGCGAGCACCCTCTTGCAACAAGGGGCACTGTGATGTTAGCCCAGCCCAGCCCAGCCCACCTCAACTGGCAAGCACCCTGTTGCAACAAGGGTCACTGTGATGTCAGCCCAGCCACGCCCACCTCAACTGGCAAGCACCCTCTTGCTACAAGGGTCACTGTGATGTTAGCCCATCCCAGCCCACCTCAACTGGCAAGCACCCTCTTGCTACAAGGGTCACTGTGATGTCAGCCCATCCCAGCCCACCTCAACTGGCAAGCACCCTCTTGCTACAAGGGTCACTGTGATGTTAGCCCATCCCAGCCCACCTTTACTGGCAAGCACCCTCTTGCCATAAGGGTCATTGTGATATCAGCCCAGCCACGCCCACATCAACTGGTAAGCACCCTCTTGCGACAATGGTCAATGTGATGTCAGCCCAGCCCAGCCCACGTCAACTGGCGAGCACCCTCTTGCAACAAGGGGCACTGTGATGTTAGCCCAGCCCAGCCCAGCCCACCTCAACTGGCAAGCACCCTGTTGCAACAAGGGTCACTGTGATGTCAGCTCAGCCTACTTCACCCACATCCCAAAGACCCCCTTGATGTGGACTTCTGAACAAGACATAAATGATCAACCAGGGATCTGTGACACAATACAGGTATGTTTATCATAAACCTTTGCAATGGATCAGAGAATATAATCCATTCCACTCACTACTATTAAGGTCCTCATTACAATTTTGTTAATTGCCTGGTAAATCCAGTTTATTGGTGACATTTTTTTCCCTGAAAGTAATTGTTTGGCAAAGATGAACATGAGTTTTGTTGGGGGAAGCACAACTTGAAAGAAAAAAGCAAAAAGAACTCGTACACGTACCTTGATGGAATACAATGAAAATACATGTAGTCAGATACTATTATTAGAACCTGAGCGTTACAAATTGGCAACGAAGAATAATTGAAGGCAGCCGGCCAACAGTATTTTGGTTTTCAATCAAACAAATAGGTGCAAAAAAGGCAATTATAGATCTTCCTTTTGAGATTGTGATAACAAGAAATAAGAATATGCTTCAATCAAGAATTGTTTTTGTTGTAATTTGTGAAATCATTACATGGATACTGTGTGTAATGTTTCAAGACCCTACTCCATGAATCGATGTTTAATGGATCATTTTGTTGTTTCCTTTCACATCTTCTTCAGATCAACTAATCCTGACAGAGAGTGTTGCAGCTTCAGTCAGAGTGGCTGACAATCAGCAGCAGAGATGTCTCAATCTGAACCCCAGCTGTAGTCACATCCAACACTGCCTGGACAACTCAATCAGCTTGATGGCTTGAGGTATTATGATACATGATTTCAACCCTACCCCCTCCCCTCCTCAACTCTTCAGAATCCAACTGCATGTTTTGTTTGATTCTGTTGAACCAAAGACTACACACTCTATGTTGACAACTTGGTCAACTTTATGGCTAAGTGTGTGATACATGATAATTTCAACCCTACATACCCCAACTCTCAGCTGATATGGCAAGCCCGTCTATGATTTGCATAGGCCCTATTTTGATAAGAATGAGATATCCAAGTTGGAAACTCTGATTTTAATTCCGAAACAAAATAGAAAATTAAATTTAAAAACATTTACAACTGATGAAATCCTAAATTTCCAGAATTGATCAGCAAGGACATTCATTGAAACAGAAAAAAATGTATCTAAAACTAGCTTACCAGATACCGGCGGATGACCTGTTTACACGCAACTGCCTGGAAACGGAAGGGTTGTACAGACGGCATTGTGTAAAATCAGAATACCAGAGCAAAGGTCGCCTGGAAATTTCACTGCTGAACAAGTACAGACCACACACACGCCGTCAAACGCTTCGTTTCATCCTCAAAAAGACAAAACATGGCCATATAAATATGCCGTTTTCTGGCACTTGAGAGGTGGTTTTTGTGTAATCCCTGGTTGCAGACCTTTGTCCTTATGCTCCAAGAAGAGGATTACGAGACATCAATAGGCTTCCACCATTGTTTATTCATTGTATTTCGGCTCAATGGAAGTAAGTCAAAGTGAGCCGGGAAGCAAGCCATCGTTTTGGATTAAGTACCAATCCTATGTCGTAGGTAACGGTGTATGTTTTCTAATTCACAGTGGTTGATTTTGACATTTTCTCGTTCGAGAAAACAAAACACCCGGTGCAATAAAGGGAATCTTTGTTCTCTTGACTTTGTCAAGTCAGGGTTTCTTGTGCCAGCAGTACTCTCAAAGAAAAAACATTTTGGCCATTTTGGTTAGATCTTTACAGTTGACATTTTTGAAAAAACTTTTGAACCTGTTAAAATTTTGTCAATTGTATATTGCATGGCTTTTTGAAATAAATCTTTTACTCAACAAATAATTCTCCTTTCCTTATTCCTTTTTTAATCTACTACAGATCATATAAATCAGACAGACAGTGTTTGATCTTCAATCAGAGTGGCTGTCCATCCAGCACACTGAGCAGAGATGCCTCAACCTCTCAATGAGCGGAGATGCCTCAACCTCTCAACCTGAGGCCTAGCTGCAGTACCTCCAGAAGTCAGCCTCATTCAGAGTGGCTGTCCATCCAACACACTGAACAGAGATGCTTCAACTTCTCAACCTGAGGCCTAGCTGCAGTACCTCCAGAAGTCAGCCTAAAGAACTAACAACTTTATTATTCAAGGTATGAAACATGATTGGTATCAACTATTTTTCAGTATCGGAGCTTACTTTGTGAACTTCCTACTAGTGCTGGGCGACTAGTGAAATTCACTACTCAAGTAGGCGCGTGTCAACTATTCGGTACTATTCGACTAGTCACAACCTTTTTTTTGCAACTTATCACAATGTGGATGTCCCCGTCCACGGGTGTGTATAGAGCACAACACAGCAACATCGGTGCGACACAGTGAGTTAGAGTGTGACCCTTCCGCTGTTCAATGTACAGGAATTCAGGGTTCGAAATAAGCGGTCGCCGTTCGCCAAATGCGAGTGAAAACAGGGATGGGTGAGTCAAAACCCGTCCTTTTGTAGTCCGCTGGGGCGAATCAAAAAAGGTCCCTTGTCACAATTAATGAGGGGTACTCTGGTAAAATCTCATAGATTATTTTCAAGTTCGTAAAATGGTTTGACAAGCCTTGATGTTTGCAAGATTTGATGCCCGCGATCGTTTCACTAGTCACTACAACCACGCATACACAATACATGTTGATGCTTTGTACACACAACGGTCGTCCCCCCCCCCCCCACCCTTAAATTGTTTGTACATGCAACACATTACATATGCATCAGGTATAAAGTCCAACGTAAGCCACGCTGTGATTGGCTATTGATAAAATATCAATATTCATAAGAAAGCTTCAGCTTGTATGGCTTGGCACACGTTCAACGGCAGGGTAAATATAATAGCGTATACTTATAATAGCGTATACTTAATGAGCAATTCCGGACCAATCACGAGCCACGTAACTGTTGAATATGGATGAGTCTGTGTTGAGTTTCTGGCTTCATTCCGTTGACTGTGTGGGGCAAGATTGTGTGGTGCACTGTGTGGTGTAATGGCACTCGTGGTGAACAACGTGTGTTTGTGTGTCGCAATGGAGCATTGTGCTGTGCTTTTTTATGTTGTGAACTACAGTCGTGAATAAGAAATCCATTCATTGGGCAACTATTCGCGAGTATAAATTTCATTTTGCCTTACACCGATGTGTGATAAGCACTGTATACTCAGTGCTTTCGAGTCCTGTGGAAAAAAATCCACAGGCAACTCGGGTGGGATTCGAACCCACGACTCCCACATGACTAGAGCAGATGTCTTAACCACTAGACCACCGAGCACGCCCGGTGACGAGGGGCTAGTTCGAATCCAGTATTAATAGCGGCAGGTACCGCAAACAATTAGATAGATGTTAATATTTGCATCGGGGGAAGTGTATATACATTTAAATTTCAATTTGCCTTAACACCGATGTGTGATAAGCACTGTATACTCAGTGCTTTCGAATCCTGTGGAAAAAAGCGAGTACTTTTGAAGTAGTCGTGGCGGCGCGACTACTCGAGTAGTTGCAACACGGTGGTCATGACTAGTCGTTGCAAACAACAGTCGCGAGCATTCGACTAGTCGCACTAGTCACCCAGGCCTACTTACTACCCATACCAATTGTTGTGAAATACAGCCTTGCATGAGAAATTTGTTTCACAACCTTTAAATTTTTATTTCTTTAAAATACCATGAAGCAAAATGAGCCTTTTAGCCACAAAATCCCTGACAAGTCATGAACAATTATTCACTGTTTTCTTGTAAGCCAGAGGATGTGAATGAATCTATTCTTGATATATCACAGGTAGTAGGCTAGAGGGTCTCACTCTGCACCCCAAAATGCCCCCACACCCTTCTTTAGAGGCTCACTGCCAAGGGTATCAAATTTTGTTCATTTAACCAGTTGCCACCGGGATTTTTGTCATTTTTTCCCCGTCCAGCCTGATGGGACTATTTTCTTGGAATTGCTGGAATCAATTTTCATTGTGAGCTTTTACAGCCCACAGATTATCACCCCTTTACAAAATCTTGGCTTCCACGATTGTTCATTCATTGTTTTTCGGCTCAATGGAGGTAAGTCAGAGTGAGCCGGAAATCCAGCCATGGTTCCTTGGGTTTAGTACCAATCCTATGCCGTAGGTAACGGCCGATGTTTTGCAATACACAGTGCATGAATTTGACATTTTCTTGGGTCAAGACAACAAAACTTTCGATGCAATGAAGATCTTTGTTCTCAGGGTTTCTTTGTACCCTCAAAGAAAAATGATCCCGGCGATTCTGACAAAATAATTCCGTCAGGGTGGACGGGAAAAAATGGAAGACTATATCCCTAAATTGACAATGTTCACATTAAGTTTTTGTGTTCAGGACATCCTCGACAAAAGTATACAGGTTTGGGTCATTGCACTTTCAGAGCTCTGCAGCCCACAGATTATCACCCCTTTACAAAAACTTGGTTAGTAGTTTGCTGTGTGTAGTTAATATAATCAGCTAATATCAGCTAATCCATTAATCTGCTAATAATAAGTACTCTTTTCTTATTCCTTTGTTTTAACTACAGATCAACTAATCCAGACAGAGAGTGTCGGATCTTCATCCAGTCCATCAAATAGATCAACTTGAAAGGTATGATGGTTGATTTTTACTGATAAAAAACGCATCAGAATTATTTTTTAATATCAAAGTTTACTTTTCATGAATGTGATACCAGTATCAAATGTTCAGAAACACTACCATGAGCGAAAAAATTGTTCCCCAACCTTGGATTTCTTATTCTAGTATGCCAAATCAAAATAAAACTTTGTATGAATGCGATCAAAATCCTTGACAAATCATAAATAATTATGCAGCGTTTTTTTTTTAAACATGGTCGATCTGTCGAAACTTTTACCAATTTGTATGGTGTGATTATGCAAACCCAGAACATTAGACTTTTCTCTTCCAAAATTGGTATATCATGGTCAGTGGACTATAGTGGACTATAGAGGGCGCCACTGACTGCGCTCTGACTTGTGAAGAAAACCTGTAGGGGCTCACTGCCAAGGGTATCAAAGGATGTTCAGGAGAGACTGTTAACCAGTCAATGTCGAGATTCTTTATTTTTTTGCCTGGCGGGATATTTTTGGCAGAATTGCCAGCATCATTTTTCTTTGAGAGTACCGCTGGCACAAAGAAACCCTGACTCGACAAAGCGATGAAAACAAAGATTCTCTTTATTAAGAAGCGTTTTGTTTTTTCAACCGAGAAAATTTCAGATTAATACACCGAGAACTGCAAACATCGACATTTATCCAAGGCATTTGAACAAAAAACCACCTCTCAAAAGCCAGAAAGTGCCAAAATATTCAAGACCATGGTTTGTCTTTGTGTGGGTAAAACGAACATTGGATGTGTTTGTGGTTCTGTGCACGCTCGGCAGTGGAATGTCCGGGCTACCTTTGCTCCGGTATTCCGATTTTACATCTGTTTCAAGGCAGGGGAAACATTTGCTTGTAAACAAGTCATCTGGTGCCAACATTATTCCTCGGTAAAAGTAAGGGTAGGCTATGCATCCCAAAAGTGGCAATGTTAAATGTTATAAATGTTTAGGACATTCCAAGAAACAAACAATTACAAGTTTGGATCATGTCAGGTGGAAGGGGGCGGTACACAATGAGAGTCATCTTGCCCACAGACCATCCTACTTTTACAAATATATAGGGTCAACTCAAATTTACATGGCTGTATCATTTAGTGCTTTCAATAATTTTGGTTTCCTCCTTATTTCTTTGTTTCATCGTGACATCTGTAGATGATATCTACCTGTCACAAAGAGTAGATTCCTGAGAAAAGCAAGTGCCTATCATCAGCCCAACGTCAACCCATCACCAGCTTAGATGTGTGAGAGTTACAACAGAGGTATGTGGGTTACATTAATTTGTTTTTTACACTAACATCAAAAAGTGGGCCGTTTTTGCAGCACTGTTACAGACAGCACCCCTACGCCACATGCCACAACACTCTAGGGACTCCATGCTGGCACCAGCCTAACCCAGATGAGTGTTTATCCTTACAGATTGATTACAAATTTGAAAAATCAAAACTTGTTTTTATTAACAAAACTTCAATATGGAGTATACTCGATAATCGAGTGCACTCAATAATCATAAATCCATGATGAAAAAATGTTGTTTACAGGACCCCTGTCAGAAAGTATTCATCACGGCAGAGCATTTTGACTCATTGTTTTGATAAGCACACACTTTATTATACTCTGATGGTCCTAGGAGATTGTCCTTCTCCTCAGCATACTGATTGAAAACTTGAGTTGTTACACCACCGGTTCTTTTTAGAACAACCATGATTCATGAGAGATTTCATCACAAGTACATGGTGTTACTGCAAACCTGACCCCCACCATGCAAAGTTCAAACCCCACTTATTTGATGTCTCCTGCTTACCATGTACTCGCATCATTTTGAAACAATTATTTTGAGGGCCTAGAGTTTAGCGAAGATACTTATTGGGTTGTTTCTTCCTTTTTTATTACTTCAGGTCGAACCAACATTCACCCTCGGCACAAGACCCCCAATGTACTTTTTCTACATGGGTGAGCCCCTCAGATGAGTTTACCGGTCAACAGTATTTACTGCAGGAACTCTGGCAAGCACCATTGCAACAAGGGTCACTGTGATGTCAGCCCAGCCAAGCCCACCTCAACTGGCAAGCACCCTCTTGCAACAAGGGTCAATGTGATGTCAGCCCAGCCCAGCCAACCTCAACTGGCAAGCACCCTCTTGCAACAAGGGTCACTGTGATGTCAGCCCAGCCCAGCCGACCTCACCTGGCAAGCACCCTCTTGCAACAAGGGTCACTGTGATGTCAGCCCAGCCCAGCCAGCCACCTACTCTGGCAAGCACCCTTGCAACAAGGATCACTGTGATGTCAGCCCAGCCCAGCCGACCTCAACTGGCAAGCACCCTCTTGCAACAAGGGGCACTGTGATGTCAGCCCAGCCCAGTCGACCTCAACTGGCAAGCACCCTCTTGCAACAAGGGTCACTGTGATGTCAGCCCAGCCCAGCCCACCTCAACCGGCAAGCACCCTCTTGCAACAAGGGTCACTGTGATGTCAGCTCAGCCTACTTCAACCACAATCCAAGGACCCCCTTTATCTTGATGTGGACTTCTGAACTATTCATCAATGGTCAACCAGGGATCTGTGACACAATCAAGGTATGTTTATCATAAACCTTTGCAATGGATCAGAGAATATAATCCATTCCACTCACTACTATTAAGGTCCTCATTACAATTTTGTTAATTGCCTGGTAAATCCAGTTTAAAGGTGATATTTTTTTCCCTGAAAATAATTGTTTGGCAAAGATAAACATGAATTTTGTTGGGGGAAGAAAAAGCACAACTTGAAAGAAAAAAGCAAAAAGAACTCATACACGTACCTTGATGGAATACAATGAAAGTACATGTAGTCAAATACTGTTATTAGAACCTGAGCATTACAAATTGGCAACTAAGAATAATTGAAGGCAGCCGGCCAACAGTATTTTGGTTTTCAATCAAACAAATAGGTGCAAAAAAGGCAATTACAGATCTTCCTTTTGAGATTGTGAAAACAAGAAATAAGAATATGCTTCAATCAAGAATTGTTTTTGTTGTAATTTGTGAAATCATTACATGGATGTGTAGAATGTTTCAAGACCCTACTCCATGAATCGATGTTTAATGGATCGTTTTGTTGTTTCCTTTCACATCTTCTTCAGATCAACTAATCCTGACAGAGAGTGTTGCAGCTTCAGTCAGAGTGGCTGACAATCAACAGCAGAGATGTCTCAATCTGAACCCCAGCTTGACTTCCAACACTGCCTGGACAACTCAATCAGCTTGATGGCTTGAGGTATTATGATACATGATTTCAACCCTACCCCCTCCCCTCCTCAACTCTTCAGAATCCAACTGCATGTTTTGTTTGATTCTGTTGGACTGAGGACTGCACTAGTAAACCCATCATGCTCTACATGGGATATCAGGCATACCACCATAATCAGGGTCCAACAGTTTGGGTCCAACAGTTTGTCCAGTTATGATGTTGGATTTTGTAGAGTAAGAAAGGATCCAAGCATATCACTCAAGGGAGGAGGCTCAATGGTTCAATCTCAACCAGTAATGAAGCAATTTTAAAGGTTCACTGAAATAAAAAGTGTTATTGCTTTTATGTTACACCTTATAATTTTTATAAAACGATTCACTTGTAAGAAATCATTTTTTGCATTCCTGTGTATTTTTGCATAATTTGTTTTCTTTAAAAAATAACAGTCTTCAGGAACGCCCACAAAAATAGGTGACTTGCTAACAATGGCTGGATTCTCAACGTGACATCACATGCATTACAACCAAGAATGAATTTGTTAATAGAAGAACACATATTTGTCATTCCTTTGGCAGACCCAATCCTAGAACAATTGTTTGTGGAATAGCTCAGGAAACATTATGTAATGCATGTGATGTCACGTTGAGAATCAAGCCATGTTAGCAAGTGACCTATTTTTGTGGGCGTTCCTGAAGACTGTTATTTTTTAAAGAAAACAAATGCAAAAAATACACAGGAATGCAAAAAATTATTTCTTGTGAATCGTTTTATAAAAATCATAAGGTGTAACATAAAAGCATTAATACTTTGTATTTCAGTGAACCTTTAAGGATTGTGTACAGGAATGGTATTGTCTTTTATTCTTGATCTTGATTGGAAAGGATGATTTTTTATGTGGTTGATGACTTGAGATTCTTCAGAAGGTGCTTAACATATTGAAACAAGTTTCAGAGTTTTTCAGTAAACATTGTTAGAACTTTAAGCCAATCCAGCCTTTGGTTTGGTGGCAAACATTTGACAATAATTTAGCTGATGTGGTAAGCCCGTCTATGATTTGCTGAGGCCCTATTTTGATTTGAATGAGATATCCAAGCTAGAAACTCTCATTTTTATTCCAAAAGAAAATAGGAAATTTAAAAACGTTGTTAACAACTGATGAAACTCTAAATTTCTGGAATTGATCAGCAAGGACATTCATTAAAACAGATAATGTGTATCTAAAAACTGCGTAGTATTTAACCAGTTGGCGCCAGATTACCTGTTTACCTGCAAATGTTGCCCCTGCCTGGAAGCAGAAGCGGTGTTCAGACTGCATTGTGTAAAATCAGAATACCTGAGCAAAGGTCACCTGGACATTCCACTGCTGAGCAGGCACAGACCACATACGCCGTCTAATGTTCGTTTCACCCACACAAAGACAAACCACGGTCTTGAATATTTCACAGTTTTCTGGCCATTGAGAGGTGGTTTTTGTGTAATCCCCGATTCCAGACCTACCATACATGAAGAGGCTTCCACCATTGTTTATTCATTGTATTTTGGCTCAATGGAAGTAAGTCAGAGTGAGCCGGGAATCAAGCTATGGTTCTGTGTTTAGTACCAATCCTATGTCGTAGGTATTGGCCAATGTTTTCCACTTCACGGTGCGTGAATTTGACATTTTCTTGGTCGAGAAAACAAAACACATGATGCAGTAAAGAGAATCTTTGTTCTCTTGGCTTTGTCAAGTCAGGGTTTCTTTGTGCGAGCAGTACCCTCAAAGAAAAAAGATTTTGGCTATTTTGGAAAGATCTGAACATTTGGAAAAACTTCTGAACCTGTTAAAATTTTGTCCATGGTATATTGCATGGCTTTTTGAAATAAATCTTTTACTCAACAAATAATTCTCCTTTTCTTATTCCTTTTTTAATCTACTACAGATCATATAAATCAGACGGACAGTGTTTGATCTTCAATCAGAGTTGCTGTCCATCGAGCACACTGAGCAGAGATGCCTCAACCTCTCAACCCGAGGCCCAGCTGCAGTACCTCCAGAAGTCAGCCTCATTCAGAGTGTCTGTCCATCCAGCACACTGAGCTGAGATGCCTCAACCTCTCAAACTGAGGCCTAGCTGCAGTACCTCCAGAAGTCAGCCTCATTCAGAGTGTCTGTCCATCCAGCACACTGAGCAGAGATTCCTCAACCTCTCAACCTGAGGCCCAGCTGCAGTACCTCCAGAAGTCAGCCTCATTCAGAGTGGCTGTCCATCCAGCACACTGAGTAGAGATGCCTCAACCTCTCAACCTGAGGCCTAGCTGCAGTACCTCCAGAAGTCAGCCTAAATAACTAACAACTTTATATTTCAAGGTATGAAATATCA
The DNA here is from genome assembly GCA_911728455.2 of Marthasterias glacialis. Classification (NCBI taxonomy): domain Eukaryota; kingdom Metazoa; phylum Echinodermata; class Asteroidea; order Forcipulatida; family Asteriidae; genus Marthasterias; species Marthasterias glacialis. Next base: position 19,673,244 of record OU452225.1, read on the forward strand.
TTGGTAATGATAAAAAACTATTGTGAACTTACTACCCGTACCAATTCTTGTGAAATACTGCCTTGTATGAGAAATTTGTTTCACAACCTTTAATTTGTTTTTCTTCAAAATACCATGAAGCAAAATGAGCCTTTTAGCCAGAAAATCCCTGACAAGTCATAAACAATTATTCACTGTTTTCTAGTAAGCCAGAGGATGTGAATGAATCTATTCTTGATATATCACAGGCAGTAGGCTAGAGGGTCTCACTGTGCACCCCAAAATGCCCCCACACCCTTCTTTAGAGGCTCACTGCCGAGGGTATCAGATTTTGTTCATAACCATTTGCCACCGGGATTTTTGTCATTTTTTCCCCGTCCAGCTTGTAGCCCACAGATTATCACCCCTTTACAAAAACTTGGTTAGTAATAGTTTGCTGTGTGTGCAGTTACTATAATCGGCTAATTAGGCCTGGGCGACTAGTAGAGTAATCGCGACTGTTAAATGCAACGACTAATCGTGACCGTCGCGTTGCAATGACTCCAGTGGTTGAGCCGCCACGACTACTTCAAAAGTACTCGCGAATAGTTGCCCAATGAACGGATTCACAACATAAAACAGCACAACACAATGCTCCAACGCCACACACAGACACACGTTGTTCACCACAAGTGCCATTACACCACAGTGCACAACACAATATTGCCCCACAAAGTCAACGGAACGAAGCCCGAAACTGTACACACAGCGACCTTTTACACAGACTCATCCATATTCAACAGTTACGTGGCTTGTGATTGGTCCGGAATTGTTCATTAAGTATACGCTACATACATGTATGAAGCTCTTTTTTACCCTGCCGTTGAATGTGTGCCAAGCCATACAAGCTGAAGCTTTCTTATGAATATAGATATTTTATCAATAGCCAATCACAGCGCGGCTTACATTGGACTTTGTACCTGCTGCATATGTAATGTGTTACATATACAAACGATTTAAAGGGGAACGACCGTTGTGTGTACAATGCATCACCGTGTATTGTGTATGCGTGGTTTAAGTGACTAGCAGGAAACGATCGCGGGCATCAAATCTTGCAAATAGTCAAACCCTTTTGTAAACTTGAAAATAATCTATGAGATTTTACCAAAGTACCCCTTATTAATTGTGACAAGGGACACTTTTTGACTTGCCCAGAGGACTACAAAAGGACGGGTTTTGACTTGCCCATCGCTGTTTTCACTCTCATTTGGCAACCGACGACCGCTTATTTCTAACCCCGAATTCCTTTACTTTGAACAGAAGTTGCTTATGCTCTAACTCGCTGTTGTGTCGTACCAATGTTGCTGTGTTGTGTGTGCTCTACACACATGGACGTCGACGGGGATGTCCACATTGTGATAAGTTGCTTAAAAAAAGTCGAGTAGTTGCGAATAGTTGATGCGAGACTACTCCAGTAGTGAATTTCACTAGTTGCCCAGCTCTACGGCTTATATCAGCTAATCCATTAATCAGCTAGTACTCTTTTCTTATTCCTTTGTTTTATTAACTACAGGTCAGCTAATCCAGACAGAGAGTGTCGGATCTTCATCCAGTAAATCAAATAGATCAACTTTATGTTCAAAGGTATGATGCTTGATTTTTACTGATAAAAAAACGACATCAGGATTATTTTTTGATATCAAAGTTTACTTTTCATGAATGTGATACCAATATCAAATGTTCTGAAATACTGCCATGACCGAGAAAATTGTTCCCCAACTTTGTTTTCTTGTTTCAGTATGCCAAACCAAAATAAACCTTTATATGAATGCAAACAAAATCCCTGATCAATCATAAACAATTATACTGGTTTTTTTTTTAACATGGTCAAACTGTTGAAACTCACAGGTTTGTTGTATGGTGTGATTATGAAAACCCAGAACATTTGACTTTTCCCTTCCGAAATTGGTATGTCATGGTCAGTGGACAATAGAGGGCGGCACTGACTGCACTCTGACTTGTGAAGAAAACCTGTAGGGGCTCACTGCCAAGGGTATCAAAGGATGTTCAGGAGAGACTGTTACCATGACAACATTCCTGGGTGAAAGTAAAGGTTGGTTTGATGCATCCCAAAAGTGGCAATGTTAAAAATTTTTTTTCATGTTTAAGACATTCCAAGAAACAAACAATAACTAATGTGGATCATGTCAGTTGGAGGGGGGGGGGTGCATAATGAGAGTCGTCTTGCCCACGGACGATCCTACTTTTACATAGGCTCAACTAAAATTTAAATGGCTGTATTATTACTGCGTTCGATGGCTGTAACGAAAGTGAAAACTACCTGCCAAATAAAACCGCCAAAAAAATTTCGCACCAAGCCGTGATTGGCCGTATCATTTTGCAACGCCTATCACTAAAATATGCATGTAACCAATAACAACATAACATTGCAGTCATGTTGCCCTTGACCTTAATTTTTATTGCCAGGTCGCTGCATCTGCGCGTGTGCCACTGACCTAGATTATCAGCACAAAGAATCACGGCCAAGGCCGTTCCAAGTGAGTGCGCCACCACAACGCGGCAACGCAACTATACTCTGTGTTCGTCGCTGAGCATAAGGCCTTTCATCCTTAACAAATGAAGGATTAAAGGAATTATTACTGCATTCAATAAATACATACAACTTTCTCTTATTTCTTTGTTTCATCGTGACATCTGTAGATGATATCTACCTGTCACAAAGAGTAGATTCCTGAGACCTGCGAGTGCGTATCATCAGCCCAATGTCAACCCATCACCAGCTTAGATGTGTAAGAGTTACAACAGAGGTATGTGGGTTTTGTTAAAGTGGCAATGTTAAATGTTATAAACGTTTAAGACATTCCAAGAAAAAAACAATTACAAGTTTGGATCATGTCAGGTGGAAGGGGGCGGTATACAATGAGAGTCATCTTGCCCACGGGCGATCCTACTTTTACAAGTATATAGGGTCAACTCAAATTTACATGGCTGTATCATTTAATAGTGCTTTCAATAGTTTTTGTTTCCTCGTTATTTCTTTGTTTCATCGTGACATCTGTAGATGATATCTACCTGTCACAAAGAGTAGATTCCTGAGACCTGCGAGTGCCTATCATCAGCCCAATGTCAACCCATCACCAGCTTAGATGTGTAAGAGTTACAACAGAGGTATGTGGGTTACATTCATTTGTTTTGACACTAACATCAAAAAGTGGGCCGTTTTTGCAGCACTGTTACAGACAGCACCCCTACGTCACATGCCACAACACTCTGGGGACTCCATGCTGGTACCAGTCTAACCCAGATGAGTGTTTATCCTTACAGATTGATTACAAATTTGAAAAATCAAAACTTGTTTTTATTAACAAAACTTCAATATGGAGTATACTCGATAATCGAGTGTACTCAATAATCATAAATCCATGATGAAAAAATGTTGTTTACAGGACCCCTGTCAGAAAGTATTCATCACGGCACAGCATTTTGACTCATTGTTTTGATAAGCACACACTTTATTATACTCTGATGGTCTTAAGAAATTGTCCTCCTCAGCATACTGATTGAAAACTTGAGTTGTTACCCCACCGGTTCTTTTTAGAACAACCATGATTCATGAGAGATTTCATCACAAGTACATGGTGTTACTGCAAACCTGACCCCCACCATGCAAAGTTCAAACCCCACTTATTTGATGTCTCCTGCTTACCATGTACTCGCATCATTTTGAAACAATTATTTTGAGGGCCTAGAGTTTAGCGAAGATATTTATTGGGTTGTTTCTTCCTTTTTTATTACTTCAGGTCAATCCAACATTCACCCTCCGGACAAGACCCCCAATGTACTTTTTCTACATGGGTGAGCCCCTCAGATGAGTTTACCGGTCAACAGTATTTACTGCAGGAACTCTGGCAAGCACCATTGCAACAAGGGTCACTGTGATGTCAGCCCAGCCAAGCCGACCTCAACTGGCAAGCACCCTCTTGCAACAAGGGTCACTGTGATGTCAGCCCAGCCAAGCCGACCTCAACTGGCAAGCACCATCTTGGAACAAGGGTCACTGTGATGTCAGCCCAGCCCAGCCCACCTCAACTGGCAAGCACCCTCTTGGAACAAGGGGCACTGTGATGTCAGCCCAGCCCAGCCCACCTCAACTGGCAAGCACCCTCTTGCAACAAGGGGCACTGTGATGTCAGCCCAGCCCAGCCGACCTCAACTGGCAAGCACCATCTTGCAACAAGGGTCACTGTGATGTCAGCCCAGCCCAGCCGACCTCAACTGGCAAGCACCATCTTGCAACAAGGGGCACTGTGATGTCAGCCCAGCCCAGCCCACCTCAACTGGCAAGCACCCTCTTGCAACAAGGGTCACTGTGGTGTCGGCCCAGCCCAGCCCACCTCAACTGGCAAGCACCCTCTTGCAACAAGGGTCACTGTGATGTCAGCCCAGCCCAGCCCACCTCAACTGGCAAGCACCCTCTTGCAACAAGGGGCACTGTGATGTCAGCCCAGGCCAGCCCACCTCAACTGGCAAGCACCTTCTTGCAACAAGGGGCACTGTGGTGTCAGCCCAGCCCAGCCGACCTCAACTGGCAAGCACCCTCTTGCCACAAGGGTCACTGTGATGTCATCCCAGCCCGCCTCAACTGATTAGCACCCTCTTGCAACAAGGGTCACTGTGATGTTAGCCCAGCCCACCTCAACTGGCAAGCACCCTCTTGCAACAAGGGTCACTGTGATGTCATCCCAGCCCACCTCAACTGGCAAGCACCCTCTTGCCACAAGGGTCATTGTGATATCAGCCCAGCCCAGCCCACCTCAACTGGTAAGCATCCTCTCGCGACAATGGTCACTGTGATGTCAATCTAGCCCAGCCCAGCACACCTCAACTGGCAAGCACCCTCTTGCAACAAGGGTCACTGTGATGTCAGCCCAGCCCAGCCGACCTCAACTGGCAAGCACCCTGTTGCAACAAGGGTCACTGTGAAGTCAGCCCAGCCTACTTCACCCACATCCCAAAGACCCCCTTGATGTGGACTTCTGAACAAGACATCAATGATCAACCAGGGATCTGTGACACAATCAAGGTATGTTTATCATAAACCTTTGCAATGGATCAGAGAATATAATCCATTCCACTCACTACTATTAAGGTCCTCATTATAATTTTGTTAATTGCCTGGTAAATCCAGTTTATTGGTGACATTTTTTTCCCTGAAAGTAATTGTTTGGCAAAGATGAACATGAGTTTTGTTGGGGGAAGCACAACTTGAAAGAAAAAAGCAAAAAGAACTCATACACGTACCTTGATGGAATACAATGAAAATACATGTAGTCAAATACTATTATTAGAACCTGAGCGTTACAAATTGGCAACTAAGAATAATTGAAGGCAGCCGGCCAACAGTATTTTGGTTTTCAGTCAAACAAATAGGTGCAAAAAAGGCAATTACAGATCTTCCTTTTGAGAAGAAATAACAAGAAATAACAAGAATAACAAGAAATAAGAATATGCTTCAATCAAGAATTGTTTTTGTTGTAATTTGTGAAATCATTACATGGATGTGTAGAATGTTTCAAGACCCTACTCCATGAATTGATGTTTAATGGATCATTTTGTTGTTTCCTTTCACATCTTCTTCAGATCAACTAATCCTGACAGAGAGTGTTGCAGCTTCAGTCAGAGTGGCTGACAATCAACAGCAGAGATGTCTCAATCTGAACCCCAGCTGTAGTCACATCCAACACTGCCTGGACAATTCAATCAGCTTGATGGCTTGAGGTATTATGATACATGATTTCAACCCTACCCCCTCCCCTCCTCAACTCTTCAGAATCCAACTGCATGTTTTGTTTGATTCTGTTGAACCAAGGACTACACACTCTATGTTGACAACTTGGTCAACTTTATGGCTAAGTGTGTGATACATGATAATTTCAACCCTACATCCCCCAACTCTCAGCTGATATGGCAAGCCCGTCTATGATTTGCATAGCCCCTATTTTGATCAGAATGAGATATTCAAGTTGGAAACTCCGATTTTAATTCAGAAACAAAATAAAAAATTAAATTTAAAAACATTTACAACTGATGAAATCCTAAATTTCCAGAATTGATCAGCAAGGACATTCATTGAAACAGATAAAATGTGTCTGAAACTAGCTTACCAGTTAGCACCGGATGACTTGTTTACACGCAACTGCCTGGAAACGGAAGGGGTGTACAGACGGCATTGTGTAAAATCAGAATACCGGAGCAAGGGTCGCCTGGAAAGTTCACTGCTGAACAAGTACAGACCACACACACGCCGTCAAGCGCTTCATTTCATCCTCAAAAAGACAAAACATGGTCATAAATATGCCGTTTTCTGGCACTTAAGAGGTGGTTTTTGTGTAATTCCTGATTGCAGACCTTTGTCCTTATGTTTCAAGAAGAGGATTACAAGACATCAATAGGCTTCCACCATTGTTTACTCATTGTATTTCGGCTCAATGGAAGTAAGTCAAAGTGAGCCGGGAAGCAAGCCATCGTGTATGTTTTCTAATTCACAGTGCTTCAATTTGACATTTTCTCGTTCGAGAAAACAAAACACCCGGTGCAATAAAGGGAATCTTTGTTCTCTTGACTTTGTCAAGTCAGGGTTTCTTGTGCCAGCAATACTCTCAAAGAAAAAACATTTTGGCCATTTTGGTTAGATCTTTACAGTTGACATGTTTGAAATAACTTCTGAACCTGTTAAAATTTTGTCATTTGTATATTGCATGGCTTTTTGAAATAAATCTTTTACTCAACAAATAATTCTCCTTTCCTTATTCCTTTTTTAATCTACTACAGATCATATAAATCAGACACACAGTGTTTGATCTTCAATCAGAGTGGCTGTCCATCCAGCACACTGAGCAGAGATGTCTCAACCTCTCAACCTGAGGCCCAGCTGCAGTACCTCCAGAAGTCAGCCTCATTCAGAGTGGCTGTCCATCCAGCACTCTGAGCAGAGATGCTTCAACTTCTCAACCTGAGGCCCGGCTACAGTACCTCCAGAAGTCAGCCTCATTCAGAGTGGCTGTCCATCCAGCACACTGAGCAGAGATGCCTCAACCTCTCAACCTGAGGCCCAGCTGCAGTACCTCCAGAAGTCAGCCTCATTCAGAGTGGCTGTCCATCCAGCACACTGAGCAGAGATGCCTCAACCTCTCAATGAGCAGAGATGCCTCAACCTCTCAACCTGAGGCCCAGCTGCAGTACCTCGAAAAGTCATCCTAATTCAGAGTGGGCTGTCCATCCAGGACACTGAGCAGAGATGCCTCAACTTCTCAACCTGAGGCCTAGCTGCAGTACCTCCAGAAGTCAGCCTAAAGAACTAACGACTTTATTATTCAAGGTATGAAACATGATTGGTATCAACTATTTTTCAATATCGGAGCTTACTTTGTGATAAGCACTGTATACTCAGTGCTTTTGAATCCTGTGGAAAAAAGCGAGTACTTTTGAAGTAGTCGTGGCGGCGCGACTACTCGAGTAGTTGCAACACGGTGGTCATGACTAGTCGTTGCAAACAACAGTCGCGAGCATTTGACTAGTCACACCAGTCACCCAGGCCTACTTACTACCCATACCAATTGTTGTGAAATACAGCCTTGCATGAGAAATTTGTTTCACAACCTTTAAATTTTTATTTCTTTAAAATACCATGAAGCAAAATGAGCCTTTTAGCCAGAAAATCCCTGACAAGTCATGAACAATTATTCACTGTTTTCTAGTAAGCCAGAGGATGTGAATGAATCTATTCTTGATATATCACAGGCAGTAGGCTAGAGGGTCTCACTCTGCACCCCAAAATGCCCCCACACCCTTCTTTAGAGGCTCACTGCCGAGGGTATCAAATTTTGTCCATTTAACCAGTTGCCACCGGGATTTTTGTCATTTTTTCCCCGTCCGGCCTGATGGGACTATTTTCTTGGAGTTGTCGGAATCAATTTTACTTGTGAGCTTTTGCACCCCACAGATTATCACCACTTTACAAAATCTTGGCTTCCACCATTGTTTTATTCATTGTATTTTGGCTCAATGGAGCTGGAAATCCAGCCATGGTTCCTTGGGTTTAGTACCAATCCTATGCCGTAGGTAATGGCTGATGGTTTGCAATACACAGTGCATGAATTTGACATTTTCTTGGGTCAAGACAACAAAACTTTTGATGCAATGAAGATCTTTGTTCTCAGGGTTTCTTTGTACCCTCAAAGAAAAATTATTCCGGCGATTCTGACAAAATAATTCCGTCAGGGTGGACGGGAAAAAATGGAAGATCCCCGGCAGCAACTGGTTAACATCATTTCTGGGTGAGCAGTAGGGGTAGGCTATATCCCTAACTTGACAATGTTCACATTAAGTTTTTATGCTGAGGACATCCTCAACAAAAGTATACAGGTTTGGGTCATTGCACTTTCAGAGCTCTGCAGCTTACAGATTATCACCCCTTTACAAAAACTTGGTTAGTAGTTTGCTGTGTGTAGTTAATATAATCAGCTAATATCAGCTAATCCATTAAGCAGCTAATAATAAGTACTCTTTTCTTATTCCTTTGTTTCATTAACTACAGATCAACTAATCCAGACAGAGAGTGTCGGATCTTCATCCAGTCCATCAAATAGATCAACTTGAAAGGTATGATGATTGATTTTTACTGATAAAAAACTGCTTCAGAATTTTTTTTTAATATCAAAGTTTACTTTTTATGAATGTGATAGCAGTATCAAATGTTCAGAAACACTGCCATGAGCAAAATATTGTTCCCCAACCTTGGATTTCTTATTCTAGTATGCCAAATCAAAGTAAACCTTTATATGAATGCGATCAAAATCCTTGACAAATCATAAATAATTATGCGGCGTTTTTTTTTAAACATGGTCGATCTGTCGAAATTTTCACCAATTTGTATGGTGTGATTATGAAAACCCAGAACATTAGACTTTTCTCTTCCAAAGTTGGTATATCATGGTATCAAAGGATGTTCAGGAGAGACTGTTAACCAGTCAATGTCCAGATTCTTTATTTTTTTTCCTGGCGGGATATTTTTGGCAGAATTGCCGGCATCATTTTTCTTTGAGAGTACCGCTGGCACAAAGAAACCCTGACTCGACAAAGCGATGAAAACAAAGATTCTCTTTATTAGAACCGTTTTGTTTTTTCAACCGAGAAAATTTCACATTAACACACCGAGAACTGCAAACATCGACATTTATCCAAGGCATTTGAACAAAAAACCACCTCTCAAAAGCCAGAAAGTGCCAAAATATTCAAGACCATGGTTTGTCTTTGTGTGGGTAAAACGAACATTGGATGTGTTTGTGGTTCTGTGCACGCTCAGCAGAGGAATGTCTGGGCTACCTTTGCTCCGGTATTCCGATTTTACATCTGTTTCAAGGCAGAGGAAACATTTGCTTGTAAACAAGTCATCTGGTGCCAAGATTATTCCTCGGTAAAAGTAAGGGTAGGCTATGCATCCCAAAAGTGGCAATGTCAAATGTTATAAATGTTTAGGACATTTCAAGAAACAAACAATTACAAGTTTGGATCATGTCAGGTGGAAGGGGGCGGTATACAATGAGAGTCATCTTGCCCACGGGTGATCCTACTTTTACAAATATATAGGGTCAACTCAAATTTACATGGCTGTATCATTTTAGTGCTTTCAATAATTTTTGTTTCCTCCTTATTTCTTTGTTTCATCGTGACATCTGTAGATGATATCTTCCTGTCACAAAGAGTAGATTCCTGAGACCTGCAAGTGCCTATCATCAGCCCAATGTCAACCCATCACCAGCTTAGATGTGTAAGAGTTACAACAGAGGTATGTGGGTTACATTAGTTCGTTTCTTCACTAACATTAAAAAGTGGGCTGTTTTTGCAGCACTGTTACAGACAGCACCCCTACGCCACATGCCACAACACTCTGGGGACTCCATGCTGGCACCAGCCTAACCCAGATGAGTGGTGTATCCCTACAGATTGATTCCAGATTTGAAAATAGAAACATGTTTTTATTAACAAAACCCTTTATATAAATAATTAAGCACATTTTATGAACATGCATAAAATCTTGGTAAAATAAAATCTTTGAACTGGTCTTCTGTGTTTTATTTAAACTGAACACGTACTTAAGAAGTAATTTTAGAAGAAAAAAAAGAATTAACAAAAATTGTCTAGCATTGCCCTCCTTCATGTTGTTAAAGTATATAATTTAAAGTATATAAGTTTCCAAGTTTAAACCAACATTATTCCTCATCAAGACTGTTATTACCCTCAAGTTAAACCCAAGTATAAAATGCTTTTGCGTCACTACAAAAATATGCTAAAAATTCTGAGAGTTTGCTGAACTTCTCACGTCTTTCTGGACTAAAAACACTCATCCATATTTCAGTTTGGATATTACCATTCAGGCTGGATTTTGTCAAACTTGAAATGATTAAAGAATCAAGTCAACATTGATGGCTCATAAGATTTCATTAACAAGTGCAAAATGATACCACCTTTTCTTTTTTTACATGGCCTATATACGTTTGTTTTCTTTATACTTTCACAGCATGAAAAAGCTGATGTCCTACAACCAAGTGTGCGGCAATTAACTTTTACTACAATCTTAAAGACTTCAGAGTTTGAGGAGAGCAACGCATAGGCTATCGAAAACATCAATGTCTGTAAGACATTCTACACATCAAGGAATCATGGATTAAAACAATCAGCTTGCTGACTTCATTTAAAGATTGCTGACATGTTATTTATTGATGTCAAGTACATCCGCGATGCCATTTATTACATTTACATAAATGTTCTTGTGAAAAATAAGTGCACTATTTGAAAGCAAGCGATATGCGTATTTGGAACTCATGAAGTTAGAGATCTAGGCTTTGACTGTGAAGTTCTAGCATTGGTGATGCTACGGTTTGATTAATGGTGGTGTGATGGTTCGATTAAAGGTGGTGTGATGGTTCAATGTCTTTGGAATCCTTGGTGACATCAAAACGGGGAAAATTTTGAGCCTGCATAAGGGACTTGGACACAGTGCATCGTGGCATGTGGAGTCCCACCATCAGTCAGGGTAATAGCTGGGTGTTGAATTTAATCAAGACTACTCCACCTGGGAGCATGGTGCTGGTGTTATCACAAATGGCTATAGCAAGGTGCACTTATTTTACAAAGTGAACATATTGTAAAATCAAGTACTCATAATGAATTGCAATCATTGCTATTGAATTTAGAGGTGTATTGATAATATGCATTATGGAGAAATATCATAAAAGTAAATACAAAAAAGTTTAATTCGAAAGCTTACATTTTATGAAAAAGTTGTCCCTCACAAGTTATGTGTTCTTTTTGAGTGGCTCTGACAAAACCCTAAACTTTGACCCAATTAAAAATAAGGTGAGATTTTGGTATTTATGTTGAAATTTAACAATGTTCCCTAAAACATTTCCTTTGCATCCGAATCTAGAGAAAATGCTCTACACGGTGACATGAAAATGAGATAGAAGGTTTCATTTTGGTTTACTAAAATCAAAACCATGAATGTGCACAGAATTTCTGAAAAAGACTTCTTCGTTATAGTTCCTTGAACACCCTATTTTGCATCAATTTTAAAAGTTGAGTTTAATAAGTTTACTTTTTGAAGAAAAAAAACACTAACTTATTTCCCTTAAAAAACTTAAGAAAATTTATATTTCTCTCTAAAATATTACCATGTGAAAGAAGAATTTTCCACAAAGTGGAAATAAGCATAACATACACAAAATCTGTGAATTAAGCATGAATTACTTCCTAAACTATAGAAAACATACCCAATTAATGATGAAGTTTCCACAGCTCAAGCAGTGTAGTTTAATTATTGATAAATAAGACAATTGAAATTGATCTTGCAAAAGAACTGTGCCCACAAGAATAGAATTCTTCAAAAAATTGTTTTCCTCCTTTTGAGGCTAGTTCAATTACATTATATTGTTCTTATGCTGATAATGTTAAAATTGTATAGTTTATATTATATTATTTGGAGTTGTCAAATAAAATGATTCTATAAATGTAGCAAGAAATACGTTTCATTTCCTTACTTTATGTGGTTTTATTGTACAAATAATGTTGTTTTTATTATTAACAAAATCCACTTGGTCTAAAACCTACAAAAGTCATTTGACCCTAACCAACATTTACAAAACGAAATCCAACCTTGCGCAAATAAAATAGACTGGTCCCATTCAACAAACCAGTACGTGCAATCTAACAATATATGAGTAGACAGGGAATCCAACAAAGATGGCTGCAGTAAGATTGGTCTTTATCCTTTCAATCCATTCCAGAAAAGTGCAAGAAATAGAGTCATTTATTCTCTTCAGCATAAAAAGTTATATCCCTTAATGTAAACTTTAAAAATACCATTTTTCAGTAAACCCAAAAAGTACCATACCTTTAAAAACCACCCACTTCTAAATTTATTTGTAAACAAATCTACACCCCTCCAAAACTAAAATTTCCATACTGTACCTTTCAATGTAAATGTATTACACCTAAAAAATACCTAACCTTTAAGTTACATTAGTTGAATCAATTAAAAAAGTTCCATTATTTATACCTATACCTTTAAGTCATTGATAGACAGTCACATGTACTTGTATTCCTTCAATACATTTTGAACTGTTCCTTTAAATCAATTCCACCCTACAGTGAAGTCCCATGAACCCGCCTAACAAAGACTACTGTACCCAGCATCCACCCTCCCAACCAGGCCCAGTCCTATACCTTTCATGCTTAAACCCATCTCCAGCTAGCCACACCCCAACATGATGACTATTACTTCATCTCCCCTACTACGCTAAAAAACCAACCAGCAAAGCCAACTCCCCAGCAACCCCTATCCTCTGGCCGCAATCCTATACCCAGCCAGACATCACCCCAATATACACACCACTAGATCCCTATCCTCACCTCATGCCTTCAGTCCAGCCAGCTCAACCCACAATCCTCAGCCCAGCAACCCCACCAGTCCTCTACCTTCCATCATCATGCCCATATCTATCCAGCCATCCCCCCAACACGACTACTGGTCTATCCCCAATCCCTCACTGCAAGCCCTCAATCCAACCATCTCAACCCACTGGCTGACTGACTGTCTTCATCCCACCAACCCCCACCCTTACTCCAGTCCTCTATCCAGCATCATCATGTCCATGTCTATCCAGCCATCACCCCAGCATGACTACTGGTCCATCCCCAATCCCTCACTGCAAGCCCTCAGTCCAACCATCTCAACCCACCGTCTTCATCCCACCAACCTCTCACCCTTACTCCAGTCCTCTACCCAGCCATCACCCCAGCATGACTACTAGTCCATCCCCCATCCCTCGCTCCAAGCCCTCGGTCCAACCATCTCAACCCACTGGCTGACTGACTGTCTTCATCCCACCAACCCCCACCCTTACTCCAGTCCTCTAACCAGCATCATCATGCCCATGTCTAGCCAGCCATCACCCCAAGCCTATCCACCCAGCTCAACCCACTGACTGACTGCTCAGCAACCTCCAAGCCCCCTGGCCCCTCAGCCCTTAGAAATTTTACTCCCCAATCTTAGCTCCAAGGCCCTTGGTCAACCCTCAGATCAGCCCAAAATCCAAGGGTCTGGCCAGGGAGAAATTATTTTGAAAAATTTTCTAAGTCGGACCATTCTAATATTCATCAGGTCAAAAACCGTTAGATTTTCATGAAAGCTCAGTAGCAGAGTGGTGAGAGATAGAGGCTACAGGGCTGAAGGTACCAGGTTCAAGCCCTACCCATTTTTACAAGAAATAAAAAAAATGTCTTTTTTTACTGGTAAAAAGGGGGTCCACCAGGATTTGAACCCCCGAGCTCACAGCCCCAGAATTCCGGGAGCTGTGAGCTAGCCCACTGGGCTAAATCGCCGCTTGAAAAAAATCGCTCGGACGTTATACTTAAACCTTAGGATGGATAGGTCAAATAAAATTTAAAAATAATGAGATGCGCCCTTTGACCTATGACCTTTGCATGAGCAAGGAGAGCAAAAAGATAAGAATGAAATATCTGTTGGCATCTGATTAAAAACAGTTTATTTGCAAATCAAAAGACCATACTACACGATACAAAATGCGTTAACGAGTAAAATACCAACTATTAAGACTACAGAACATAATAAGTAGTTAAACATTAACAATTTGAAATTAATTAAAACAAAATATTAAACAGAGGTATATGGGGGCCTTTATTTGTTGGTATTAATTAAATTGGTCAACCATTAGTTACTTGATTTCCCTGTCAAAGTATTGATCTTTCTTAAGCAAAAATAAGATCCACATTGTCTCAAATTGAACAAAATAAACTGTTAATTTCAACAGTTCTACTTTAGATTGTTTTTAAAGTAGAAAAACACCCATTCTTTGCTGTAAAACATTCTCTTATCAAAGCATGTGTAAAGTCAAACACCCCCCCCCCCCCCACCGATTTAACCTCATCATCAGAATTTAAAGTACTATTATACGTCAATTTTCATAGCAATGTATATTTTAAAGTTTCCTTTAGTCACTGCTAGAGGGCGCTACCACTATCTTGCCTCCAGAGCTGTGTATTGAGAGAGTTGCGACATGAACAGACTAGTTTTCTTTGGTCATGTGGTTGCTGGACACCATTTTTGGTCTAAATGTAGCACAACCCAATAAGCAGTCTAGTCTGGGACCCCGTGTGCGCACTTGCATTTTTATTTTGACTAAAAGAGATTCTAATCGCAAGTTGTCGCAACTCCCCAAATACACAGCTCTGCTAGCCTCTCTCCATTTTATTCATCAACCATGATAACATTACACCTACACATGCATCTTGAATAAATACAAAATTAAGTAATATTTCTTACATCTGATAAAAGTAGTTTTTATATCAAAAGTTTACTTTAGTTTTATTTGTTTATCACCAAGTAAAATGGGGGGGGCGATCATTCTGATCTTTGAACACACTGATTTAACTATGTTCACTGCAACTGAGATAATTATTTCATATTTTTCTTATCACAGTTCAAGTATTGAACGATAAGTTTCTGAAACAAGGCTGCTTTTTCGCACGGCTTAATAGACGCACCAATTCTGTTTAAAGTGCAAATTATCGTTCATCTCTGCAGCGCCCGTTTATAAAAACCAATACCGATAATTCGTTTCACCGACGGTACTCGCGATTTTATTAACTTGTGATAGTCTTATTTATAATTTTCCTTTACAATCTCATTCCATTTATTTTATAATAAAATATTTGTAATAATAATTTATCGTTATTATATTACTTTCTACATTGGAAAGACATTCAATTCGGTGTAAGTCTGTTGTTAACAAAGACAAAGTTTCAAATTCTTGTTAGTGATGTGCAAAATAACATGTACAGTTAATTTCCAACATTAACTTTTCAAAGACAGTTAACGATTGTAAAAGTACATGGCAAGAATAGCAAGTATATTTATTATTTGCATATTTACATATTATTCATTTATTTATTGTATATATTATTTGTTTATTTAGTTATTTTTATTTGTTTTTGTAATAAAGAAAATACCACTTGAAGTTTGAGTTTAGATTATCAAGTTTCAAGTAACTCATGTAACAGATATATAACAATAAAAATAAATCATAGTGTTAGAAAAGTTTGAAGAGAATATAATGTTAGATAATTTGAGAGTTATTTGTTTCACTGAGAATAAAATTAGAAAGTGATCCATTGGTGATAGTTTCATTGTATTTTTACCCGTAATTAACCAAAAAAGAGTAAATGTAAATGTACGTGTACATGTAGGCCTAACTTATTCAACAGAAGTGGAATTAAGAGCCACTCACCTTGAGCGATACAACTTGTTTCACATAAAATAAAACACAACAATATTCTACATGTAGGCCTGATCTATGCTCACTAATTATTAAGTTCATTTAGGTTGAAGTTTTTTATTAATGTTACTTATCATAACAGTTTGAACTGTTGAGAATTATTTGTTTTATTGAGAAGTTAGAAAGTTATCCATTGGTAATTGTTTCATTGGTGTTATTAATTATCATTCACAAAACGAGTAAATCTACAAACTTATTCAGCAGAACTAGAATTAAGATGATATGTGCTCACTGATTATAAAGTTCATACCATTTGTTTTTTATCTAGTAAAGTTAAGTAAGAGTAATAGTTAAGAACAATTAATCAACCTGTAGGCCTGACTAATGTAAGAGGGCTTGAACCCAAAGGAACCACCCACCTAAGTGATATAAAAGTAGCCTTTTCAAATAATTATAGACAAATAACATAATATTCACTATTAATTTGCTATTTTTTACTGTCATTGTATGTAATAAAATGGACCTTAAAGTAGACCCCAATTCCCAACATTAATTTCTTTTTGTCTCACCTGCTACCCCTACAAAATCCAAGTGAATTCATTAAATGAACAGTATAAAAATAAAAGATGCTACTACTTATAAAGGGAAAATCCTAAGCACTAGTTGTATTTTACATTAAAAAAACTGACTCAGATGTCAGCATAGAGTTGATCATTGTTATGTTTAAGTTAGTTCTTCAAAAAAAACATTTCATTGTAGTTAGTATTGTAAAATGTATAGTTATTCAAATTTGAAACATAGACTTGTCAGAGTTAGAATAATGTTGATTTAATTTATATTTGTAATTTTGTCTCATAAATGTTAACTAGTTCATCAATATTTACCAATGTTATCATTGCATTTAGCTTAGGTAACACAATAATAGGACTTAATTATTTAATGTTAGTAGAAGACACTTCAGTACTTTATCACATATATTGTCAAATTCATGAACTACGATCATAACATAGTACATATATTTTTAATAGATGAAGAATGGTTTCATTTTATAGCAAGTAATTCAACTTAGTGCAAATAAAATCTTTTATGTTTTATCATGAATTTTTTAATTTATAAATTGTAATTTGTCTTCTGATTAATATACCAATATGCTACTTGTATTTCGGTCGTTTGTTTTTAGTCATTTTCATTAAATCATAGAAGTTATTTATTTTCAGATGTTAGTGTAATCTTAATAGATAATTAAGAATAAGTTGCTTTGTAAATCAAACTTCCCTAATTACAAATCATTTATATATATTTTTTTATAATATTAACTGTTTATATTATTTTATTACTATTAATTCATTTTTATTAGTCCCCCCATCTTTGTAACTTTTTGGTTAATGGAAAATTATTTCCCCTCAGTCTAACCTTCTCCATAATCACATTTTTTTACGTGGTTCAGTATTTTTATATATTACGTAATTTTTTTTTTATACGTTTATTGTCATACTCGGAAATTTTGTAATCAGAGCATATGTCTGTGAATTTTTACGAGTCTTATGGACCAACAATTACGCGCTCTAAATACTGATATTGCTCGCAATATCTTTAAAGCGCGGTGACTTTATGTCCGTCCGACTCACACTCTAACGCATCGGCAGCCGCCTCGTTTCAGTACTTAATGTAACCTCGTTTATTACCAAAAAGTAAAATCTTCCCCAGTTAGATCAGTGTGGTTTGGGTCTCACTTGAATACTTACTGGTACAGCCACTACTTATGCATACTTCCCTACTGGCAGGTACAATAACCCTAAGATTTACACACATTGACGCTAAGAGTTACACACAACAGCGCCCCCTACTGATCTATCCTTGATACCCCAGCACGTCAGGTGAAGACTCTGGGCAGCTGGATGCAGAAGAACCGACCCAGGTTGGAAGAGAATGTCCAACCTCACTAGGACCAAGAGTTTGACAAACCTCAGGAACCACGGTTGCTGAGGCCAAGGCAGTGCTATGAGGAGGATCCTGCAAACCTCTTGCTCTATTATGGTTAGAACTCTTGGGATGAGGGAGAAGGGCGGAAATGTTTAAGTCCAACTGAACCAACAACGCATCAGTCTGCCATGCATTGGGATCAGGGGCCCTCATGCAGACCAGCAGTTGATTGTTGCTAGAAGTAGCAAACAGGTCTACAAGGGTATGATGAATCAGTTGAGAATATTCACTGAACCACCGGGGGAAGTAGGGTCCAGTCTGTAGGGACAACACAGCCACTCCCGCCCCCTTTGTTGTCCTCTCTCAGAATATGGACTGCTGACAGAGCAATAAAGTGTTGTATGCATCAGTGAAGGTGGCAAGGGCACCTCCCCTACCCCAGCCGGAGAGTGACGCTTCCATCGTGATAGTGAGACGGAGGGGGCTGTCAAAAGGACTGACCCCTCTTAAGGTTTTCAGCAGTCTGCCACCAGTAACGGTATGGAATCAACCAAGGTATGGTCGGTACCAAGTGGTTGATTTAGTGTCGGCTTGGTTGGAAGGCTGATAACAGATGCAGCTGGATTGACAACATGGGTCATCTGCAGAAATCCACCAGGCCCACCATGCTGGCCATGAGGCCCAGCAGTTTTAGCCAAGCTTGAGCTGGTGCCATCGTTGCTGGTAGGAGTGCGACACATTGTCTTAAATACACTCGTTCCTCTGCTGGGACGGCTCTGCCTGAAAGGAAGTCGAGCCTTACCCCCAGGAAAACCTGCATCTGTGAGGGAACAGGATGCAACTTCTCGGTATTGATGATAAAGCCGAAGTTGGTTGCTAGTCCCCTCGTTTGTTCAATCACTGAGGCTGTTGCCTCGTAAGACTGTCCTACAATAATCCAATCATCAAGGTACATGAATACTGTGACCCCTTGTTTCCGTAGCACCACTCCAATTTCCTTCACTACCCAAGGTGAATACCATGGGGGAGGTGGAATGTCCGAATGGGAGTGCTGTGAACTCAAAAGTTCTTTTGTTGCAAAGGAAACATGCAAGTCCAGAATCACCGTCCACGATTGTCCGTTGATGGACTCGAAAATACTTTTCGGAAAGGACATGGTCGGATAAACTTCTGGAGGCTTAGAGGCTTCATGTGCCAGTCTCAGTCTTTTAGAACCAGAAAGAAGGTTGACATGAATCCTTGCCTGTTTGGGTCTCCCCCTGTCAAAACCACCCCAATGGCTCAGTTGAAGAGGGATCTGATTTCCTTTTCCAGTAAGTGGGGTTTTGTTAAGTCGGACGGGACTTGTGTCTGACGGTTAGAATTGGGGGGGGAGGGGGAGTGCTCGTTAACTCCAATGCCTAACCGAGATTGATTGTTTCAAGCATCCACTCAGCAGAGGTCACCTATGCCAAGGACTCTATACAGAACTGGAGGCAGCCCCCCATGGGCCATATCCATCAGTGAGAGGCCGCCTCGAGCCACTCACATCATTTGAGCCAGCCCCTGGGATATCAAGGGTTCAGCCTGCAGGGGCTGAGGCTCCGTTGTGACTCCAGTAAAAGATTGAGTTTGAGTTTTACCAGTAAAAGGTTGAGTACTTTCCCCGAGTTATGTGAAAAAATTCACATGTATATTACTCAGGTGGCATTCGAACCCATGACCGTTGCCAAGTTCTAGGGCAGATGTCTTACCACTAGACTACTGAGCTTGCCCGATAGCTAGAGGTAGTTTGAATCCTACATTTTAGCAGAGGGCACCGCAACAATTCAAAAAGATGTTAAATATGCATTGGGGATAAAGAATATTATTTGTGTTTTAACAATGCAACGATGTGTTAAGCACTGCATAAATACAAAGTACTTTTCCCACAATTCCTGTAAAAAAAAATGCCACAGGCATATTACTAGGGTGAGATTCGAACCGGGTGAGATAGGTTCAGTTGCCAAGGCACCCCGCCTGGGTGTTGGCCTGATGATGTCATGGCCATTAGCGAGGCAGAAACATCACATGAACAACCTGTAAACAGTCAGCCCTTGACAAAGTTATTCAGACGATGTTTGTTGCCCCTGTGTGATTCGCCTGTTGTGAACGCTCCAAACTGGAAGAGGAGCGGCGGCGGGGACAAAAGCCTATCCTATCATTTTATAGCCACAGGTTGAGTCCAAAGACAACTCAGTAGACACTATCGGTCTAGGAACACCTGATGCTAGTCCAGACGAGCGAGTCATGCCCAACATCGTCAGAGCCCCACTCTGACCAGTGAACAGCACTGTACACCCAGGGGAATCGAGCGAGTGTTTCATGGCCCGTCTGCCCCATATAGGAGCCCATCCCAAACCCACATGGAGCCGAGAGGAAACGGTTGCAGAGAAGCATTCATGGTGGGTGCAATGCGGCCCGTAAACGGGTCGTGTTCAATTTGCCACTTCCTGCTTTTCTTTTTGGAGCTATAAGTCCCGGCACAAGAGGAATTTTTGGTTCCATCCTTTATACCAGGACAACTTTCTTGTTGTTGTTGGCCAGTATCGTCTGATACACTGGTCGGGATTAAAGACTAGATAGCGTTTCCTCTCCGACCAACGGAACTACCAGCACTCGGGGCCTCTAGCAGTATGGAGTGCTGAGCGAGGGACTGATGCAGTGGCAGGATATTATCACAGGTACAGTCTTTGAGGAATTGGCTCGTCCTGGGGAAAGTAAATTTTCCTCTGTAATGGAGAGTCTCATATTAATCACCGTTGTGACTCTTTGTTGCCAGTTAAAGGTTGGGTTTGAGTGTGTGACCCATCCCCATTAGCAGCACAGTACAAAAAAACTACCACAGGTATCTTAAAATGGCTGATGTCAGGGAATCCAGAACGTAGGTTGTAGCCGTGGATTTCGGAGCCCGTTTAGTTGTGGTCACTGTGAAGATTTCTTTTTAATAGATTCATCCCTATCAGTTGCCTCAGTCGTTGTGCTCTGGCTTCCATTGATTCTTGAAATTTACCAGCATAATGGTCCAAGCCCAATGTGGTAATGTTTCAATGCATTTGCGAGCTCTTTCCAATGTAAGGAACAGTGCATCCCTCTATGGGATGTAGTTGCCAGTGTAGAGACATGTTTGAACTGATCGAGTACCACACGTAATCCCTGGTTCAGGCAGTGAAACACTGCAGTCAGGAGATTCAGCCGGGACAAATGAGTGTTCTTCACAGTCCAAAGCTCGATTTTTTCGTGAGGAAAAGAAGGACAATTAACGAATCACGAAAAAGGGACACCTCATCGGCCTTTTTCTGAACATCTCAAATTGACCTCTAGTCCGGTCAGCCACTGGCTGCCAGTTTATCTGGAACATTTGGTGCTGTGGAAAACTGCTCAATTCCGCTGTGGAAAAACAAGTATAAGAGAGCTCATGTCTCTTGAATATTTTCCACTTTGTCTCACCTTGTGTTGACATTCACATTCTATGCAACATCTGGTCAAGCAGCAACACGGGAAAAACTTGTATGTTGCTGCCTCCGATCCTGAACTCATTTTACGCCTGGAATTTTTGCATTCTAGGGGGTGCGGGATACCCGAGAGATGGCATTTGCAAAACCTGAACCATATCCTATTGTACCAGGTGCAGCTCTGTCTCAGCTATAGATGACCACTGCATCTGCAATCACTTCATCATTGTCGTCTATTGAGGTACGAGAGGGACAAGTCGACACCTGTGATTGAGCAGGAAGGACGAGTTGACACTGATGGATGAGCAAGCCCCAGCTGTGTGGATCCAACACAGCGGTCAGATCCCACAGGCCCTCCCTCCATTGAGGGGGATCACCCCAAATCCAAGAATGACTTGGACAGGTGAATGCTCAGTGTGGGAGGGGATGCTGGAGCACGGCTACTTGTGATTGGCAAATCCTGTAGGTTTTGAGTAATGCAGTGTGGTCAAGATAGAGACCAGGGGGCCGAGGACAAATATTATTTGTGTTTTACCCATACATTGATGTGGGTGTTAAGCACTGTATACTCAGTACTATCCCCGAGTCCTGTGAAAAAATTCACATCCATATTACTCGGGTGGGATTCAAACCACAATCTTGCCCGGTAGCTAGATGCAGTTTGAATTCTATATTTTAGCAGAGGGTACTGCAATTATTGTAATAGATGTTGAGTTTGCATCTGGGATAGAAACATTATTTATGTTTTACCCATATATTGATGCCTGTTAAGCACTGTTTACTCAACACTTTCCCCCCCGAGTCCAGTGATAAAAAAATCCACAGACATATTACTCGGGTGGGATTCGAACCCGGTGAGTTAGGTTCAGTTGCCAAGAAACCCTGCCTGGGTGTTGGCCTGACGATGTCATGCAATATGCCATGGCTGTTATCGAAGGATGTCAAATGAACAGCCTGTAAACAGTCAGCCCTTGAAAAAGTCATTGGGACGATGTTTGTTGCCCCTGCATGATTCTCCGGCCAAACTCTCTGAACTGGAGGAAGAGCAGCGGCAGGGACAATGGCTTGTCCTTTATTTTACAGGAGCGGCCACAGGTCAAGCCTGAGGACAATTCAGATGGTGAGTACCATGGAGTTGGGATGAAATGGTTGTTGAGCAGTGTTCATGGTGGGTTTAACAAGGCCCAGAAACGGGTCGTGTTTCCCCTACTTGCTACTCAGTACTCCCCACCCCCCACGCTGACCCCCGAGTCCTGTGAAAAAAATCCACAGGCATATTACTCGGGTGGGATTCGAACCCGGTGAATAAGGTTTGTTTGTCCTGGAACCCAGCCTGGGTGTCGGCAATATGCCATGGCCCTTAGCAAGGAGATCGAATGAACAGCCTGTAAACAAAGTCAATGGGACGATGTTTGTTGCCCCTGTGTGATTCGCCGGTCAAACTCTCTGAACTGGAGGAAGAGCGGCGGCAGGGACAGTGGCTTGTCCTTTATTTTACAGGAGCGGCCACAGGTCGAGCCTGAGGACAATTCAGATGGTGAGTACCATGGAGCTGGGATGAAATGGTTGTTGAGCAGTGTTCATGGTGGGTTTAACAAGGCCCTGAGAAACGGGTCGTGTTTCCCCTACTTGCTACTCAGTACTCCCCACCCCCCACGCTGACCCCCGAGTCCTGTGAAAAAAATCCACAGGGTGGGATTCGAACCCGGTGAATACGGTTTGTTTGTCCTGGAACCCAGCCTGGGTGTCGGCAATATGCCATGGCCCTTAGCAAGGAGATTGAATGAACAGCCGGTAAACAAAGTCAATGGGACGATGTTTGTTGCCCCTGTGTGATTCGCCGGTCAAACTCTCCGAACTGGAGAAAGAGCGGCGGCAGGGACAGTGGCTTGTCCTATCATTTTACAGGAAGCCACAGGTCGAGTCTGACGACAATTCAGAGGACACTATTGGCCAAGGAACACTCGATGCTGAGGACAAATCGCTGGCGGAAAAGTGTGTGCCATAACTTGCGGTAAGAAAAAGAGGAAGACAACGTGGCACTCATGCAGAGAGAGGCATTGTGGGTAGATCAGCAGGAAGCACTATTGTGTGTAAATCTTAGCATTATTGTACCTGTGGGTAGGGAAGTATACATGAGTAGTAGCTCTACAGGTAAGTAGAGTGACGTAGACACAATGTATACTTTACCGGCAAAAACTACCACATCAAAGTAACTGTATATACCAATCAAAAGTTTAACATCACAAATAGTAATTCATAGTATGCAGTTCTTGATTTGAATCTGACGAGATTGATTAACATTCATTTCAAAAAGAAACACATAATCTTTTAATTAAAAATAACAAATATCAAATATAAGTACACCATTGCAAGCATTTTAATTCAATCAGTTTTATCAGTATTTTGCCAATATCATCCTGGTAAGGTTAGTCTAAAGCAGGGCCACCACGAGCAGGTCCCAGGATACCAGCCCCACACGCTTTCAAGATCGTCAGAGCCATTACACCCACCTTTCGGCAGGGTCCGGTCCGCCACCCCAAGGCGAACCCCAAGGCAGTCCCCTACCATACTAACGCGGTCCACTAGCCCCACGGCCAAGACTAGGGACTACTGCCGTTTGCCAACCATTTGTGATCACACCAGAACCATGCTCCCCCGGTAGAGCAGCCTGATGCACCTTTAAGATCAACATCCAGCTATCACCCTGGCCGGCAGTAGGACCCCACATGCCACGTGCAAGTGTCCAGGTCCCTTTAATATTTCGGAATTTCCCGTGTTTACCTCCATCGATTCCGAATCGAATCCCCGCACTTCCAATCGAATCTCCGCACTACCAATCGAATCTCCGCCCTACCAATCGAATCTCCGCCCTACCAATCGAATCTCCACACCACCAATCGAATCTCCGCACCACCAATCGAATCTCCGCACCACCAATCGAATCTCCCCACCACCAATCGCATCTCCACACCTCCAAGGCTCTATGATCTCCAAATTCATAGTTCAAAAAACGCGTATGTGCTTGCTTGCTTGCAATGGTGTACTTATTTACAAGATGTTAACTGTATAGTGCTGCAAAAACAGCCCACTATACGACGACAACAGAAAACATCAAATCAACACATCTAGAATAACTTACAGTTGAAGACAACAAACTGCTTGGTTGTCCATCATTCATGACCTCTAGATGAACTGCTAGGATGTCTTGATGATACTGATGTTTACATACGCGTTGCTCTCCTTTATACCCTGTAGCCTGCAAGATGTCAATAGAGGTGATTCCCTCCGCACTTGACTTCAGGGAACAGCTAGCTACATCTCTGGCTCTGAAAGGTCAAATTTATAGATACAAAATTCTATGCAAGCCAACAATCCCTTGCAGGGGTGCAGTAAAAACTGGCAAGGACCCCCTCCACCAGTGATATCAGTTTTCCTTCATAGTGTGAAAAGTCATCATTGTTTATTTTTAATTTGATTTTTAAACCAGTACTTTACTATCCTTTGTCTTCGTTAAAAGTAAACTATAGTAGATTATACTGCAAGAGTTTGAGGAGTAACTTTTTTTAAGCTAAAAAAAGTTTTTTCTTCTTGTTTTATTATCTATACAGGGGAGGTATTAGAGTGGAATATTTTGAGCTTCAAGATGACTCCATCTCCTGAACAGGAGATTCCAATAGTTAGGGCAATGTTAAACCATGGTCAATATAATGTTGGTTTTTCAAATCAATCATCACTCTAAAAAGTACTACATTGATTTTATGCGCCTTTTGAAAGCTGCTGGAAAAGGAAGGGAAAATATTTAAATAAAAAAAGGTGTTTTTATTCTTGCCTTTACATCTTAAAGGTGCTCCAATGTTCAACTTTTACATTTTCTGTTGTGTTTAAACTGTTTATCTCACTTTTTGTGCACCTGGTTTTGCTTGAAGGAGCTTCTGAAGCGTCAAAATTTATATGAATACAAGTAGTTTTTAAATTTTTAATTTTTAAAGGTTCAAATGATTTCCCAAAAATTATTATCACATAATTTACATTTTTTTCTGCAAGACACATACAAAGAAGAGTGCAGCTCCTAAATCTTGAATATTCTACTTGTTGATAAGTAGATGTCTTTGGAGTTGATAAGCCTTTCTGCAATAAAAACAAATTGCAACAACATCACCCCGCCCCCCAATTTTTTTCATAACAGTGGGGCAAGTTCATGCAAAGCAAGCAGAAAAAATAAACACTTTTCTTTTAGAAATTGATATAAACTTGATGTTTTTAACTGTGTAAAATTTCAGGCAAACCAACCCCTCTATGCCCCTCTTAACCAGAGAGTCCCCATACACCTATGTGCATTCTGCACAGTTATTACAGAGCTCCTTTTGGGACCAGGGAAAAAAATTCAAATTATACTTTTGGGAAATTCACCTTTTACTGGAGATTGCAGCTCCTTTATCATAGGCTGGTCTTGGACATCTACGTGTTGACGGGTAGATGTCTTTGGAGATGCTAACCTTATGTCATAAGCTGATCTTGGACATCTACTTGTTGATGGGTAGATGTCTTCGGAGATGCTAACCTTATGTCATAAGCTGATCTTGGACATCTACTTGTTGATGGGTAGATGTCTTTGGAGATGCTAACCTTATGTCATAAGCTGGTCTTGGACATCTACTTGTTGATGGGTAGATGTCTTTGGAGATGCTAACCTTATGTCATAGGCTGGTCTTGGACATCTACTTGTTGATGGGTAGATGTCTTTGGAGATGCTAACCCTGACTGCAACAAAAACAAACCGCACAAATTTGCATCAATTACCATTGAAGAACATTACTCATCAGTAAAATAGTTAGGTTCAGATAACTTTGCTTTTACCTTTAGGACTTTGTTATACTTTCAATCGAAGTGAAGAAAACCAACCCAGAAAACAGCAAACAAAGTGTTTGAAGAAACTTACGCATACAAGGATCATTTTGGATGTTTCAATCAAAATGAGCAACGGTAATTCTGGGGGACGCAAACAACTGAAACAGTTCCCTTGAGGATAGGTGCTGATATAAACTTTATTTTTAGTGAGCTCTCTCAGAATGAGACTACTCTAGCAATTATTTAATGGCGTGTAAAATTTTAATTACTAAAAGTTAGTAATCCGTCTTGATACTTGTGTGTTCGTGAAGATGCATTCCCAAAATCTTTCAAATCTAACCAAAATTAAACCACCACCCAGCCTGTCAACTCTAAATTGATTGCCAAACATACAGACATATTTGAATAAATCTAAATGCTACAAGAAATCATCACGTGATAAACGACATGGGAAACAAACTGACTGGGTCAGTTTAATACAATTTTTTGGTGAACAAAGACAAAAGACTATAACGGATTAACGTGCCGGCACTCAACCAACTGAGCTATCTAGCACTATGATGGCAGTCTCCCTATCTTGTCAATATCTTTGTTTGAGGATGCCAATAAGAAGCCAAGAAAATGACTGATACTAACTTCAGTTGAAACCAGACCAACAATAGACATTCTGCACAATTTCTAGAGAGCTTAATTTGGGACAAGGTGTTAAATTTTGTGCCTTTCGGAATTCACCTTTTACTGTAGTATGCGGCTGCTATATCTTAGGTTAGTCTTGGACATCTACTTGTTGATGGGTAGACGTCTAGTTTGGAGATGCTAAGCCTTTCTGCAACACAAACAAATCGCACAAGTTGATACATTTAGTGTTTAAAAACAATATCCATCAGCAAAACAGTTAGGTTTACAGTTAAGAAAAAGAGGAAGACAACGTGGCACTCATGTGCCGAGGGGCATTGTGGATAGATTAGTGGGGGCGTTACTGTGTGTAAATCTTAGCGATGTTGTACCTGTGGGTAGGGAAGTATGCATAAGTAGTGGATCTACAGGTAAGTAGAGTGACGTAGACACAATGTATACTTTACCGGCAAAAACTGCCACATCAAAGTAACTGTGTATACCACTGATAAAGTTTAACATCACAAATAGTAATTCAGAATATGCAGTTCCTGATTTGATTCTGACGTGATTGATTAACAGTCATTTCAAAAAGGAACATAATCTTGTAATTAAAAATAACAAATATTTTAGAAGTACACCAATTGCAAGCATTTTATTTCAATCAGTTTTATCAGCGTTTTGCCAATATCATCCTGGTAAGGTAAGTCTAAAGCAGGGCCACCATGAGCAGGTCCCAGGATACCAGCCCTACACACTTTCCAGATCGTCAGGGCCATTTCACCCACCTTTCGGCAGGGTCCGGTCCGCCACCCCAAGGCAGAACCCCAAGGCAGACCCCTAGTGTAGTAAAAACGCGGTCCCATTACCCCACGGCCAAGACTAGGGTTTACTGCCATTTGCCAACCATGATGCATCTTTAAGATCAACATCCAGCTGTCACCCTGGCCGGCATTAGGACCCGCATGCCAAGTGGAAGTGCCTAGGTCTCTTTAACTTTTCGAATTTTCCGTGTTTACCACCATTAATTCTGAATCGAATCTCTGCACCACCAATCGAATCTCCGTACTAACCAATCGAATCTTCGCACCACAAATCAAATCTCCAGACCACAAATCGAATCTTCGCACCACCAATCGAACCTCCGCATCACCAATCAAACCTCCCCACTACCAATCGACTCTCTGCACAACCAATCGAATCTCCGCACCACCAATCGAATCTCCGCACTACCAATCGATCCTCCGCACCACCAATCGAATCTCCGCACCACCAATCGAATCTCCGCACCACCAATCGAATCTCCGCACCACCAATCGAATCTCTGCACCACCAATCGACCCTCCGCACCACCAATCGAATCTCCGCACCACCAATCGAATCTCCGCACCACCCATCGAATCTCTGCACCACCAATCAAATCTCCGCACCACCAATCGATCTCTGCACCACCAATCGACCCTCCGCACCACCAGTCGAATCTCCGCACCACCAATCGAACCTTCGCAACACAAATCAAATCTCCAGACCACCAGTCGAATCTTCGCATCACCAATCGAACCTCCGCATCAGCAATCAAACCTCCCCACTACCAATCGACTCTCTGCACAACCAATCGAATCTCCGCACCACCAATCGAATCTCCGCACCACCAATCGATCCTCCGCACCACCAATCGAATCTCAGCACCACCAATCGAACCTTCGCAACACAAATCAAATCTCCGCACCACCAATCGAATCTCCGCACCACCAATCGAACCTCCGCACCACCAATCAAATCTACGCACCACCAATCGATATATCCGCACCACCAATCAAATCTCCGCACCACCAATCGAATCTCCGCACTACCAATCGAATCTCTGCACTACCAATCGAATCTCCGCACCACCAATCGAACCTCCCCACCACCAATCGAACCTCCGCACCACCAATCAAATCTACACACCACCAATCGAACCTACACACCACCAATCGAATCTCCACACCACCAATCGAACCTCCGCACCACCAATCAAATCTACGCACCACCAATCGAACCTACGAACCACCAATCAAATCTTCGCACTTCCAAAGCTCTAGCATCTCCAAATTCATAGTTCAAAAAACGCGTATGTGCTTGCTTGCAATGGTGTACTTCTTTACAAGATTTTAACTGTGTAGTGCTGCAAAAACAGCCCACTACACGACGACAACTGAAAACATCAAACTAACACATCTAGAATATCTTACAGTTGAAGACCACAAACTGCTCAGTTGTTCATTCATGATCTTTAGATGAACTTCTACGATGTCTTGATGATACTGATGTTTACATACGCGTTGCTCTCCTTTATACCATGTAGCCTGCAAGATGTCAATAGAGG
Source organism: Marthasterias glacialis (assembly GCA_911728455.2). Classification (NCBI taxonomy): domain Eukaryota; kingdom Metazoa; phylum Echinodermata; class Asteroidea; order Forcipulatida; family Asteriidae; genus Marthasterias; species Marthasterias glacialis. The sequence continues at coordinate 19,702,307 of OU452225.1, forward strand.
TGATTCTCTCTGCACTTGACTTCAGGGAACAGCTAGCTACATCTCTGGCTCTGAAAGGTCAAATTTACAGATACAAAATTGTATGCAAGCCAACAAATTCAATGAGCAAAATCCCTTGCAGGGGTGATTAAAAACTGACAAGGACCCCCACCACCAGTTATATCAGTTTTCCTTCACAGTGTGAAAAGTCATCATTGTTTATTTTTAACTTGATTTTTAAACCAGTACTTTACTATCCTTTATCTTCATTAAAAGTATATTATAGTAGATTATACTGTGAGAAAGTTTGAAAAGTAACTTGTTTGTCAAGCTACAAAGATTTTGTTCTTTTTTATTATTATCTATGCGGGGGAGGTATTTGAGTGGAATATTTTGAGCCTCAGGATGTCTCCATCTCCTGATCAGGAGATTCCAATAGTTAGGGCAATGTTAAACCATGGTCAATAAAATATTGTTGGTTTTTCAAACCAATCATCACTCTAAAAAGTATTACATTGATTTTATGCAGAGGGGGATAATATTTTATTTAAAAAAAAGTGCTTTTATTCTTGCCTTTACATCTTAAAGGTGCTCCAATGTTCAACTTTTACATTTTCTGTTGTGTTTAAACTGTTTATCTCACTTGTTAAGCACCTGGTTTTGGTTGAAGGAGGACATAACTTATGTCAATATTTATATAAGTAAAAGTATTCGGTTTTTAATTTTTAAAGGCTCAAATTATTTCCCAAGAATTATTATTACATAATAAAACAAGATACATACAAAGAAGAGTGCAGCTCCAATATCTTAGGCTAATCTTGAATATTCTACTTGTTGATGAGTAGATGTCTTTGGAGTTGATAAGCCTTTCTGCATTATAAACAAATTGCAACAACACCGCCTCTTTCTTTTAGAAATTGATGATTTAACTGTGTAAAATTTTGGGCACACCAACCCCTCTATGCCCTTCTTAACCAGAAAGTCCCCATACACCTATGTGTATTCTGCACAGTTATTACAGAGCTCCATTTGGGACCAGGGGAAAATGTTAAAATTGTACTGTTTGGAAATTCACCTTTTTATTGGAGATTGCAGCTACTTTATCATAGGCTGGTCTTGGACATCTACTTGTTGACGGGTAGATGTCTTTGGAGATGCTAACCTTATGTCATAAGTTGGTTTTTGACATCTACTTGTTGATGGGTAGATGTCTTTGGAGATGCTAACCTTATGTTATAGGCTGGTCTTGGACATCTACTTGTTGATGGGTAGATGTCTTTGGAGATGCTAACCCTGACTGCAACACAAATAAACCGCACAAATTTGCATCAATTACCATTGAAGAACATTACTCATCAGTAAAATAGTTAGGTTCAGATAACTTTGCTTTTACCTTTAGGACTTTGTTATACTTTCAATCAAAGTGAAGAAAACCAACCCAGAAAACAGCAAACAAAGTGTTTGAAGAAACTTACACATACAAGGATCATTTTGGATTTTGCAATCAAAATGAGCAACGGTAATTCTGGGGAATGTCAAATGCCTGAAACGGTTCTTTTGAGGATTGGTGCTGGTATGAACTTTATTTTTTCTCCGAGCTCTCTCAGAACGAGACTAATCCAGCAATTATTTAATGGTGTGTAAAATTTAAATTATGGGTTTTGAACCTGCAACCTCCGGATTAACGTGCCAGCATTCAACCAACTGAGCTATCTAGCACTATGTCGGCAGTCTCCCTATCTTGTCAATAACTTTGTTTGAGGGTGCCAATAAGAAGCCACAAAAATTACTGATACTAACTTCAGTTGAAACCACACCAACAATAGACATTCTGCACAATTTCTAGAGAGCTTAATTTGGGACCAGGTGTTAATACTTGAATTTTCTTTTTGGGAATTCACCTGTTACGGTAGAGTGTGGCTCCTATATCTTAGGTTAGTCTTGGGCATCTACTTGTTGATGGGTAGACGTCTAGTTTAAAGATGCAAGCCTTTCTGCAACACAAACAAAACTAAGTTGAAACATAGTGTTTAAAAACAATATCCAACAGCAAAACAGTTAGGTTCAGTTAAGTTTCTTTTAACTTCAGATTTTTTCGTACTTTCAATCAAAAATAAATAAAGGCAAAACATTGAAAGCAGCAACAAAAGGATTGAAGAAACTCATGCACATCAGGATCATTCGGATTGTTGCAATCAAAATAAAAAACAATAATACGGGGGGGACGTCAACATCTGGTTCTCTTGAGGATTGCTGCTGGTTTGAACTTCATTATCAAAAAGCTCTCTCTCAGAAAGAAACTTATCTAACAATTGACATACCAAAAATTAAGTTACCAAAAGCTAAGAATTCGTATTGATATATTTTGTGTTTAACATAAAGCATCCTAAGGTACCTTCCCAAAATCTTTCAAACCCAACAAAAAAAAACCAAAAACCGAGCCTGCCAGCTCTAAAATGATTGGCAAGTGTACACTTTGAATGAATTGTAATGCTACAAGTTCAATCAATCAAGCAATCAAAAGAAATTTATAAAGCGCCAAGATCAAAAAGTTTGCTCTAAGGCGCTAATGAGGCACTAGAATGAAGTATAATTATTGATGGTATGCATCCTGAAACAGATGGGCTTGATATGACTGATATTAACTTCTGTTTCAACCAGACCAACAATAGACATTCTGCACAATTACTAGAGAGATTTATTTGGGACCATCTGTTAATAAATTATTGTAATTCTCTTTTTGGTAACTCACCTTTCACTGGAGAAGGCTGCTCCTACATCTTAGGCTGGTCTTGGACATCTACTTGTTGACGGGTAGATGTCTCGTTTGGAAATGCTAAGCCTGACTGCAACACAAACAAAATGCACAGTTTGCAACATTTAGAGTTTAAAAACATTATGCTCTGTCACTTAAACAGTTAGGCTAAGATAAATTGTTTGTACCTTAGGATATTTTCTGTATCTTCAATGAAAGTGATGGAGAATGCCAACACTGGCAGCAGCAACAAAATGTTTGAAAGGAACTCATACAATTAAGGATTATTTGGATTGTTGCAATCAAAATAAGCAACACTGATTTTGGCGTATCTTTGAATGAATTGTAACGCTTCAAGAAAATGACTGTTATTAACTTCTGCTTAAACAAGAGCAACAATAAACATTCTGCACAATTATTACAGAGCTCCATTTGGGACCAGGAGTAAATATTAAAAGTACACTTTTTGTGAATTCACCTTTTACTTGAGAGTGCAGCTCCTTTAGCATAGGCTGGTCTCGGACATCTACTTGTTGACGGGTAGACAGCTTTGGTGAAGCTGAACCTGACTGGATAGTGCAGCTCCTTTCTCATAGGCTGGTCTTAGACATCTACAGTACTTGTTGACGAGTAGACAGCTTTGGAGAAGCTGAACCTTACTGGATAGTGCAGCTCCTTTATCATAGGCTGGTCTTGGACATCTACTTGTTGACGGGTAGACAGCTTTGGAGAAGCTGAACCTGACTGGATAGTGCAGCTCCTTTATCATAGGCTGGTCTTAGACATCTACTTGTTGACGGGTAGATGTCTTTGGAGATGCTAAGCCCGACTGCATTATGAAGATTCTAAGTGGCAATCTTGACTGCAACACAAACAAATTGCATCAAATTGCAACATTTAGTGTGTACGAACATCAGCCATCATAAAAAACAGTTAGGCTCAGATAACTCACATTTACCTTCAGATTTATTTTTATATTTTCAACACAAAAGCGTGAAGAAAACTTACATTGTAAGCATAACAACTGTTTGGAGGAACTCATGAGGGATAAGGATAATTTTGGTTGTTACAATCAAAATAATCAATCTGGGGGCCATCAAATGCCTGTGACAGTTCTCTTGAGGCTTGGTGCTGGTATGATTTCTAAGCTTTTTGGGAACTCACCTTTTACTGGAGAATGCAGCTCCTTTGTCACAGGCTGGTGTTGGACATCTACTTGTTGATGGGTAGATGTCTTTGGAGATGTTAAAGCCTGACTGCAACAAACAAATTAAACAATATGCATCATGTAGTGTTTAAAAACATTACTGTTAGGTTCAGATAACTTGCTTTCACCTTTGCTTTTTCTTTTTAATTCTTTCAATAAACAAAACGTGAAGAAAACTAGAAAACAGTAAAAAAAAAACTGTTTGGAGGAACTTATGCAAACCTTGTTGCAATCAAAGTAAGCAACAGTAATTCTGGGGGACGTCAAATGGCAGTGCCAGTTCTCTTGAGGATTGGTGCTGGTATGAACTCAGTGAGCTCTTTCTCAGAACGCAACTTATCTTGCAAATGAGGTAGCAATATTTAAACTACCAAAATAATTTGTATTTATATTTGTTTTTAACATGAAGCATCCTTAGGAACTTCAACTCTGCAATGATTGCCAAACAACATGCAAATAAACAACTTTCAATGAATTCTAACGCTACAAGGAAATGGCTGATAGTTCGAAATTCTGTGTAAACCGTACCACAGCAACAACATGCATTCTGCACAATTTCTCTACAGGGCTTCACTGTGGGCTCTTGCAGGCCTCTACCTTAAGCTTCGGAGGGTCAAGGCCACTTGGCCTCAAAGGCTCCAAAAAAGAAAGGGGCACCAAGGCCAACTGAAAGGGCACCAAGGCCATTTTAAACTTTTATTTGTTGATGAATTATTTACACTTATTTTGCAGCACTTCTTGCATTGCAAGTTGCCCCAGTAACTTACCCATTTTCAACCCCCCCTAAATCATAGTTTACATTATACTACTCCGTGTGTGCAGGCACATGCACTAACACAAGGTTTGAATGTGGATTCCTGTAACGCTCGGGTCTCCGACCCTCGTATAAGCGTTACGGTTACTGTAACTACACCACCCCAACTCTCCAAGGGAGATAAACGAACCCCACCCACCCCATCCCAACCCCGAGGCTCAACAAAATCCGCTGATCGGAAAATTAAACTTTGTGGAATATAAAATTCTTGAAAAACAATATTCTTAAAAATAAATATAATTATGAAAATTGAGAGCGAATCCCCCGGCAAATAATTGGCCTACTAGTACTACTACTACCTAGTAGTAACGTTAATACAGTCTGACAGTATATGGATGGAACGTGCATGCCGACGATGCTGACGTTTATTGATTGCCTAGACTGTAATTTGTAAACAAACTCACCCCAAAAACGCGTCTAAACGTGGCACTTTGCTGCCGCTCCAACCCTTTTAGCTTCCCGTTTTTTTAAAGCCTTTTATGGGATGGCATGCTGATTAATCGTTACGGTTAAGTTGATGTAGTATAAAATTAGGGCGCAGTGTACACAACGTGTACATAACTTTTGGCAATGAAAAAGAAAGTCGCAATGTCACAAACTTTTATCCAACACAACAAACCTTGGACACAGTGAGATAGCGAGGGAAAAACATAGACTGGATCCCGCCCCGGCCGCTCGCCTCCCGGCCCCCCATCCACTCAATAGACAGATAGAATCAGTGCGAACATGTGTAATTTAGTGTAGGGACTTGTAGCCAGTTTATACATGAGAGTAGTCTGGTGCCGTGTTTCAGTAGTAAACAACTCAACTACGTTTGATGTGGTTGCCGTGTCGAGTTCTCCACTTCGGTACAGTAGTAGTAAATGCATGGCGCGACACATGATGGCAAGCATTAAGAAAACTAGTAGTAGGAGTGTGCGAAAGCGTACTCTACTTATACGGAAAAGGGCACGACGGCCAAGTGGCCGTAAGGTATGTATTTTTTCAAGGGGCATCACGGCAATTTGCTGGGGCATCGCGGCAATGGCCGCTGGTGGCCGCTGTTAAGGTCGAGGCCTGCTCTTGAAATTAATAAGTTCAGTTAAATTGCTTAAATGGATTTTTCTACAGTCAGTCAAAAAGTAACGGAAGAATACCAACACTGACAGCATCAACAAAATGTTTGAAGGAACTCATGCATTTTATAATTATTTGCAATGAAAAAAAACCAGTAATTTTTGGGGGACGAGAGTGCCTGTGACAGTTCTCTTGTGGATTGGTGCTGGTTTGAACTTCATCATCAGTGAGCTCTCAGAATGAAACTTATCTTACAATTGACACACCACAAATTAAATTTGCAAATTTTAAGAATTGGCATTGATGTATTCTTTGTACCATCCACAGGGACTTTCCCCAAATTACAGAAAAAACATTTTTACAGAAAAAACACAACCAACACTTTCAACTCTGTAAAGATTGCCAAACAAAATACATAAATATTTGAATAAATTGAAATTCTACCAGGAAAAAGACTTTGCCTCATTCCAGTCCTTGAAGATTGTCCACTTATCACCAGTACAGAATCATACAACATTGCCGCAATAAAGACTCCAAAACAACCATCTGTTGAATGCAGAAAACTAGAGGTAGAAAGAAAGTTTTCTTTGCATTCAGCTTCTGTGGAATCAGGAAAATGTCATTTGGTTCAGCAGTCCAGTAGTGCATCAGACTCTTGTTTCTGTGTCCGAGTTATCAACATTTGAGTATCAGGCTTTGCACAATTTGGTTTCCCTGGACTTGCCTCCAGTCAGCTGTACATTTTAAAAGGCCTGAATGAATTTCGACAAACATGAGCGATTCTTGTGCAATATTTTTTGTGAGAAATTAAACAAGTTTCACTAAAGCAGGTACCTTAATGTTTATTATTAGCCTGTAGGGCTGCCGAATTAGAACTAATTTTAACCAGCCCTCAGTACTCTGGCAAAACTATGAGCCCTAAATGTTTCCCCAGCCTGGTTGGTCATGTCTCTTTAACTCTAGTTACATATCAAGACCTGTGAGGATTGACGGTGTTATTAGGATTACCTACAGGTTAGCAAATGATATTAGTTTTAACTCACCATGATCAGATCTCATCGCATCCACCTCCCTGTCTAAGACCTCATCACCAAAGTCTCTTTATTCAATTGGTTACGACATCTTGACTGTAAGGGCCGACTACCAAGATGATCATTAAGGCAGCTTCCCTTGAGAAGAAGCAAAGATAAAACAAAACACCTGTTGAATATTTATACTAAGAGAGAATATAGATTAACAACAACAATCCCATTATTTCACTCACTTGCTTTATTCAGGAGACTGTCTTACCTGTGAGGACTGATCCTCCAAATTATGTCTCAGCCAAACAAAAGGTTCAAGTGGAAGTCCTAATTTAATGAATTGAGTCTTTTGTTCGTACTTGAAACTGTATGACAATCAAACATCTCCATCATCTATATCAGAGTCCAAATCACCAGGGCTTGTTTCACACAAAGACTACACTGAGCCTGTAAAGTATCTATCACAGAAAAATGTCTTGTAGAGGTGATTACTGGGAAAAACAGTCTTTTACATTGTCATACTTGGTATACAATTAAGTATGTTTTGGTATTTACCTTCCTGAGATATACACAAAAATAGGACTGGGCAAGCTTGATGGTCTACTGGTTAAGACACCTGAAACCAATTTCATCACTTTGCTCGCTTTGCTTACTAAAGGGTAAGCGCCAAATTTCTGCACTTAGCAGTGTATTAAGTGAAGAATACTTAGTAGCGTGATGTATGTACACATACAAGCAAACATTACTTACTACCTGTGAAACACGCTAAGCACAGACATTTCTGCTTCTGCAAGAGCTGATTTTTTACTTACAATCATGACATTGGACCCTACTCTAAAATGTATCAGATTAAATATACAGTGATCATCACACATGGGTGTTTGGTAAAACTAAGCATAAAATAACCTAGCAAGGTCTCTTGACAGTTATACCGTAGACTAAAGTCTACATCAACAGATAAACGGCCTAGATAAACATTAACCTTCCCTTTAAAAAGGGCTTTTCACTTTTGACATCATGCACAAGAATGTTTACACTATCATCACACCTTGTTCTCCATCTTCTCTATTAAAACCAATTGTGTAGAACTCTGTACCTTCATGTAGATAATGTCAAATGTGATTCAATGCTCTAAAATCCTCCAAATCCTCTAGTTGAGGTTTGTGTTTTAAATCTCATTAAGTTGTCGTAAAAGTTGTCTCAATCTTTGTCCTGGACCCTCAAGTCTGCCTTGAACTTTGCAACATCACTTGCTGGTAGCTCGATCACGGCAAAGCAATTCAAGGCGTCTTTGACCTTGTCTATGATATGCAGAATTTGTGGGTGTCGTCATTAGTTAGTCCGTCAGATCTCATCCAGGTCTGATGTGAACAGTCGTACTTCACCGCTCTGGTGGGATGACAGGGTAACCATCAACTCCATCCCTTACATCACTCTCAGCATTATCAGTGGCTTGTTCACTCAGGGTGAATGCTTGAATACACCTCAGCATGGCTGGATCACTACCAGTCCTACCAGCTAGCAGCTAAAAGGGATTGCTCCCTTAATCTAACAGTCAAACACCACAATTCAATTTCATATCAGTGTTACATTGATTTCCATACTGACCATCACAGTACACAAACAAATCAACAGACAAAAAATGAGCAAAAGGAGCATTGCCTGAGTCTTACTGATGTACAAAGAAATGCATAATAGAAACTCAACGTATTTTGCCAAACAATATCTGGTGTTCATATTCAAGACATGCAATTCTTTTGACAAAACACACATCACAAAAATTTACTCTATACACAAATTAAAACCCATACAGTTTTTGGGTCACAGCTCCAGGCAAATTAATTTCTTTTCCACTCTTCACAATAAACATTTATTGTCTTAGTCTATTATTTTGATTAAATTAACAATGGAAACTCAATAAGAAAACAATGTTTGACAAATCTGGAATTATTTGCTTTCATTACAATCAATCACGGTTTGACAAATCACACATTAACCCTAACTTCCCAGAGTGATTTACTAGGATCCATCCCCACTCTAACAAATTTCAACACCATATGGGTATCCCAACACCAAAACTGTGGTACTCTGATTATGGTGGTATGCCTGAAACCATTGTAAAGCATGATCAGTTTACTCATGCAGTACACAGTCCAACACAGTCCAACAAAACCTGCTGTTGGAGTTTGAGGGACTGTTAGGGTTAATAGGTCTATAACTTTTGTAATTTGACACAAAATAAATCAATGAGGTTGTGGCTGGGAGAAGTCCTCCATCTAAACGGGCCCATCTGATCCTCTCTGCCTCCAGTTGGATCAGTCCTTCATGCAGGAGCGCTGGTCTTCATGATCGGTCATGGAGACACCCGTGTTTCTCTTCAGCTTGCACCTGGAGGCCTTTTCTTAGGTTGGTTTTAATAAGATGAGGGAGGAAGCTGCCAATATTCAAGATGTCGCCAACAGTGCCCTGCAAGTCTAATCTGTCACTCATGAGTCTTGTCTGATACGCTCAGTAGACCATAAGAGGTGGGTGTTTCTCATATAGTCAGTCCATGACACATACAAGGCTATCCTCAGCATACGGGTGTACGTTACGGAAGATCTTCTCCTGCTGGGTAGTGAGTGTCCAGGTTTCCGCACCGTACAGTAAGGTCAACTCAATTCATTCACACAGACTAAAAGTATTTCACTTCTTGGGGTAAGTTACTTTAGGGCCAATTTATTTTCTTACTCTGACAAGACAACATTTTATAGTTGGACAAAACACACATCACAAATAATTTGATACAGAATGAAACCTAATACACTTTAAATACAATTCCTTACACTGCATACATGTTGAAGTGAAAAACTTGTTAGCTCTGATGTACTGCAGCAAATAAATGGAATGAAAACTCAACAAGAAAACACTGTTTGACAAATAATATGTGGTGTTAGAATTTGCCTGCAAGGCCAACATTCACAGCTGGACAAAACACACATCAAAACATTACTGACACAGATTAAAACAAACTTTTTTTTAACCATAACCCCAAGTTTCTTTAGCTAGAGACCCTGCCATATCCTCCAAAATACTCTACTCCATGCTCAACACTGGAATGTGTGGACTTAAAACAGAATGGTATGCCTGGGAGTCAATTGACTAGCACTTGTTAGTTGGGGCTAAAATCTTTGAAAAAAGTCTGACAACTTCTTGAAATAGATGATTTGGGACTAAACCAAAAAACAATTTAATTTTGGGAGTCAATTTTTTTTTTTTTTGGGGGGGGGGGTTTGGGGTGGGAGGAGGGCATCAAATTTACTTCCCTGACCTGCAAACGGACTGTACAATATCCAAGTCTTGTTGTACTAATCGAATAATACAAACTCAATGAGACAACACTTGTTGACAAATAATGTTAAAGGTAGTAATTCGCCTGCAAGACAAACATTCACATTTGGACAAAACACACATCACATTCATGAAAATCAAATCACTTCTTGGGGGTCAATCAATTTGGGGCAAATTTATTTCCTTACTCCACACAAGAACTATCCATATAGTACATGACATTGTGCAATAACAATAAACAATGAAAACTCCTGTTTTTATAATACTTATGTTTATTTCCCTTCAAGGTAACCCGTATGATTCACAGTTGGACAATACTCACAACAGACAAATGATTTTTTCTTTAAACAGAATATAAAACCCTATACATTTTTTTTGGGGGGGCACACATTTAGGACAAAGTTATTTGACAAGTCTTTACAGTTTTCACTTCTTCAGGTCTTTTATAATTAGTACGATCAAATGAATAATTGAACCTCAACAAGAAAACACTGGTTTGACAAATAACATAACTTGTTACTCTGCCTTCAAGACAACAATTTTGAAGTTCTTGAACAAATCAGCAATGTGTGGTGTTTTCAGCAATCTTGTACACTATAATATATGTTGATTTTGCATCGGGGATAAAGAATGTTATTTGTAATTATTACCCATACACTGATGTGCATTAAGCACTGTATACTCAGTACTTTCCCGAGTCCTGTGAATAGGATTCCAACTGCCTCTGACTACCAAACAATCTCGGTAGTCTAGTTGGTAAGACATCTGCTCTAGAATGGCGGGTGTCGTGGGTTCGAATCCCACCCGAGGAAAATGTCTGTAAATTTTTTTCACAGGATTCAGGGAAGTACTGAGTATACAGTGCTTAACACACATCGGTGTATGGGTAAAAATTACAGATAATCATCTTGTACATAATATTTAAATGCACACTTATTTTGACAATGGTAATATGGAGTCTTTATGCCATTTTCTTTGTGTAGTATTCCAAATGGAAATTCGCTCTCTGGAGGATGGGTACTACTACTTTAGAATCAGTGAACTTTCAGATTAAAACTAATCTGAATTGTTTTAACAGCTCTGTTTGGATCAATAGAAACATTAACTATTAGACATATACAAAATGTGCTTGCAGTATTTTCTAATAACACTGAGTGACAGAATCTATCCTGAACCCTTATAGTCCCAAATCCTTCTCTATATCAAATTGCCAAAGTGGAGGATTCAGAAGGACTGGGGCCAGTAGGCCCAAATAACAATTGCTTATCACTGGATCAGGCATTCCAATCTTGTCCAAGCCCAAACAATTTGGTGTGGAGTGACATCGGAGAAGAGGATATGGAAGGACTGAGGCCACACCTAGCCATACTGCTTAGTCTGTATTAATTTATCAGTAGCAAGTTTTGAGGGCCATAATAGGGACATCTGTCCCTCCTGTTTGTGACTGTTCAGCCCCTTCCAGCCTCGGTTTGGTTACCATTGATTTAATAAGAGGAAAGTTAAATTGGCTGCATCATCTGAAGGTGTATGCCAATAGATCACGTGCGAGACCCACGTCACGTGAACTGTGGTAGTGGCTATTAAATGTAAAAAAACACAACATTTTCCATATAGGAAAGTGCGATATGGTACATGATGATACTCGCATTTCTTTATTCGATCAAGGCTTCTTCTTTTTTTTAAATCTGTGAAAAATATTCCAAAGTTTGTACCAATGACCTTTAAGTGGCTGAATAAAGCCAGAAAAAGGACAGGTCCAGAAGTCTTGGAAATTCTACAAGGAACATTTATGTTCATGATGTGGTAGTACTAGTTGCATGACGGAACGTTTGGGCCAGACGACCAAGATCACACACTTTTCAGCACAAGAATTTCACAGTTTTGAAGCTGAAATCATCCAAAGAAAAGGCTTTCCAAAACTGTGTGATTCCTTTGTCTATTTGAAATTCCGCAAGGCTAGGTATAAATGCTCACTTTTCCAACGTTCTTTACTTTTTTTCCTCTCTTTTTTACAGTACAAACAAAATCACATGCGGGTTGCTACATCGTCATCCGATGCCGCCGATAATACATAACTCAAAATAAACCTCTTTTGTAGTAGTAGCATACTGGCAGTTTATGACACAGTAATATGATGGATATCAATGTCACAACAGTAACTGTGTTATTATTACTAAAACCAACAGTTGGTGTGACTTTGTCGGTCACAGCATGTATTTGCACGTATTTTGCCATCAGCTCCCAGATGATGTAGTACCCACTACTGGTCATGTGATGACATGAAAACATTGGTCACGCAATCGGTCTATTGTTTAAGTTAACTTTTAACCACTGTATTACTGGTGACATTGCCAATTAAGCATATGTATTATACTGTCTTAACTTGCACTACCAGCTACAAACCAAACCCAAGCCCAAATGAGTTGACTTTGATTGACTGTGGGTTATCATTAATTTTGTTGAGTTGTCAAAAATGGATTCAATTTCCATTCTTTGATTCAATGTCAAAAACATCCATGCTTGTTCCCTCCCCTTTTAAAATACTGAAGAAGCTTACCTTAGTGTTGATGTAGCAGTACACGTTAACTTTACACGACCCATGGCTTGATATTTTCTGAAGTGCCAAGTGCCACCACAAGGTACAATCCTGACTGAAATAAAAAAATTACAAATCCTGCATAAATTACTATACATTTCAATAGTACAAGCATCGTTTTCACAAATGATTTTTGTTCACCGGGGCCATAAATATCTGTTGTGGGAATTAATTCATGCCAAATAGATATTTTCATAAAGCCCAATGGATTCCTTAGTCTTTATTTCTTTAGTTTTAAGTCCATAATCTCTCATTCTGGGATGGGTAGAAGTGAAAGATATGGAAAATTTCATTTTCAAATACAAACAAATAACAAAAAGTGTAGGCAGGGGTTGAAGGTAGAATTATATCCTTGCGAGTAGATGGTCATACTCCCAGTGTGTTACTCCCAATGATACATGTACATGAAACAGCAGTTGAGTTGTGTTCGCACCCTCTCTCGCCACCCGGTGACATCTTTCGAGTCACCATTGTGGGTATTAAAAATGGCCGCGATGCAACAGAGAAGTCTGAGCAAATCGTAACAGAGTATCTCTGTACTAGACCCAGCGACTGGGGTGGTGTATTCCTTTTTTTTCTGCGTAGTCAACGCAGGATACCAGCTGTGGAGTGTCAACGACCCTCCACAATGGCTACACAGAGGATCGAGGGAACTTGCGTTTCATCCAGCGCTGTGCAGCCAACACTACATAGCTGGTATCCTGCATTTACTGCGCAAAACAATATGCCAGTCAGGGCATCAGCGAACATGCAATCCTCGAAGTGTTAATACACATAAGGAAACAGTCGTGGAGTATCACATGACTATTAGTAGCAAATTGGCGATTGTAACGGCAACATTTTTAGTGGGCTATAGGTCATCAATTTGGAGGACCGAAAATGATTGTGAGTACAATTAAATGCCTTTTATATCATCTTTGATATATTGAGAAGCCAGTGGGTGATTTTCCAGCAATTCTGTTAAGACTTTGTCATAATTTGGCAATTTTTGAACAGGATATCACAGATTTGTTTAAAATCCGCTTCGTCATAAGCTGTCAAAGTGAACATACATTAGACCCAGTAACTGGGGCGCTGTACTCCTTTTTGAGATTATGTAATGTCCGTAATGTATGTGGGAACTCCGAGGAACTCCGAGGAAGCAGATTTTTTATGAATCTGTTAAAAAAAATTCAAAATTACGACAAAGACTCAACAGAATTGCTGGAAAATCTCCTACTGGCTTCTCAAGATATCAAAGATGAAATAAAATGCATTTAATTGTACTCACGATTTTTTTCTGTCCACCAAATCGATTATTAGGCCAACTAAAAATGCAGTCGTTTCGATCTCCGTTTTACTACTACGTGACATCAACTACTGTTAGGAAACGATAGTTGATGTCAGATTCGTAAAAAATCCGCTTTGTCAGAGTTCCCACATACATCACGGACTGGGGTGCCCAATATGACCAATAATGTCAAAATCTCAAAAAAGGAGTACAGCACCCCAGTTACTGGGTCTAACATATATATACCTAGCCCAGGTAGGACGTCAGTCTCCGTTGTACTACCACTGACGTCCTGGGTATAAAGCTTTTTTCCAATGTGACTAAAATTTCATTAGTTGATTTCCCCTTTTTTCACCTGATTTTGGAAGCTGAAAATTCGTCCATGTATTCCTGATGTTCTAAGCTACTCCTTGAATATCTTTGAAGTGCATGGTTTCACAAATGGTGAAAATCATATGTAAAATAAAACGCCAACGTGTACAAATCATCCGCGATATGTTATACTCGCTGAATGAGGTATATTCAATGCGCTTGCTCAAACTGCATAGCATTAGCAACAAGTAGATTTACACGCAGGCGCATTACGGTATGTGGGCGCGGCTTTACATTGTACATGCATATAATGTAAATGTTGTGCGCGATCGACCGATCGCACTACGCTATTGGTCGATCTACTGTTCGCGCACATATCGATCTATTGCGCACTTATCGATCGATCGCGCAATGAATATGTTTTCGCGATCAACCAATAGCGCAGCGCGATCGGTTAATCGTCACACCGTCGACCGCTCCCTCTCGCATTGCTACGTCCTTCCGCACATGCGCCTTGTGCGTATCACTCGGAGACTACCTAAACGGGCCGCGTCGATTTCTGATTTTGCTCTGATTTTCAGTTTATTTTTGTCAATAATGCGTGCTCAATGCATCTTAAAGACTTTTGAACCCGCCAGTCTGCAAATATAGGACCCATAGAACACTAGGACAAAGTTTCAGCTCATTTAATCAGGTAAAACAATGAAATAAGTTAGTTAAAAAATGTTTCGCTACTTAGCGAGACCTTTATACCCAGGACGTTAGTGTAGTACAACGGAAACTAACGTCCTACCTGGGCTAATATATACCGTACTGGTACTCCTAGAACTATGAGGTTCGTTCCGCTATCGTCTCCACGAGCCTCATAGAGTGATATGTACAAAATCCTATTCGAAACTTTCTGCCCTTCACGTTTACATGGCTACAGTTCTTTTTTGAAATCAGATCTCGCCAAAACTAGGCTCTATGTGTTCTTTCAACTCTGATCGAGCATTGCACGGGTCCAGAAAATCCACTCCGCAAACTAAACGTTGTTAAAAAGGGATAAATTCTCACCGTAACTCGGATCCCATTCAAACAGTATTGCAACAAATATGGCGACCGGAGTTGCAAAATTAACTGGTATGCTGCTATGCGGTGCGCTGGTCCTATGGGCTGGTTCCGCGTACCAGTTAATTTACAAATTTGTAAATTAACTGGTACGCGGAACCAGCCCATAGGACCAGCGCACCGCATAGCAGCATACCAGTTAATTTTGCAACTCCGGTCGCCATATTTGTTGCAATACTGTTTGAATGGGATCTGAATTGCGGTGAGAATTTATCACTTTTTAACAACTTTTAGTTTGCGGAGTGGATTTTCTGGACCCGTGCAACGCTCGATCAGAGTTGAAAGAACACATAGAGCCTAGTTTTGGCGAGATCTGATTTCAAAAAAGAACTGTAGCCATGTAAACGTGAAGGGCAGAAAGTTTCGAATAGGATTTTGTACATATCACTCTATGAGGCTCGTGGAGACGATAGCGGAACGAACCTCATAGTTCTAGGAGTACCGTACTGGTAGGCAGTTTCAGTGGGCATGAATGTGCGTGGGCATGAATGTGCAAAAGTTTCAATGAAATTAATGTTCACTTGTTTTTTCTTTTTTTAAGGTCGATAATTACCGTTTTGCCACCAATTCTTTGAGAGGAATATTATAAAAGGGAAATAACACCCAACATCAATTAAAAATTCAAAAAAATCCCACAGAAAGTGGCAGCCGGATATTGAAACGCAGGATACCAGTCAACGAACCCACAGAGTTCCATTGGTCATGATTGGCCGAGCGCACGCTGTACAATGTTGCCATTGTGGGGGTCGTTGACACTACACAGCTGGTATCCTGTGTTGACTGCGCAAAACAGTAAGCAAGTCCGGGCATCAGTGAACACGCAATCTCCGCAGTGTTAATGCGACTTTTTTCAAGTAAGGAAACAGTCGTGACATTATATTACTTAGTAATAAAAATGGCGATTGTAACGGCAGGGTTGTCAGAGGCCCTAAAAATCATCAATTTGGACGACAGAAAATGATCGTGAATACACTTAAATGCATTTCATTTCACCTTAAATGCTTGGAGAAGACAGTCTGACAGTTTACGAGTAGGCGAATTTTGAGAAATTCTGTCGAGTCTAAGGCATTTTTTTTACAGAGGTGTTTTAAATCCACCTGACCGTTGCAGTTACTACATATTCTTTACTGGGTCACTAGTACGACAGATAATGTCAAAACCTCAAAAAAGGAGTACAGCGCCCCAGTAATACTGGGTCTAAATTTTAGCCATGACACGTGTCTTTCAAAATGGCCGCCAACCCAATAAATACATTCTTATGTTGTTTGGTTCATTTTGACTGTTTCAAATGCTCACATTCACAGCAAGAGATATTCACCAGAGGGTATAGATAAATGTCCACTCACCTTGCTTAGTTTGTGGAGATTTTGTCCGCTGAATTGTACATAATATGTGAAAGAAATGCCGAGAAAAATAGTGACTCTTCCAAAGTCGGCCATTTTGTCTTTCTTGTGAGCGCTCAGCAGCGAGTTACTAATTACCCAGAGTTCACAATTTGCACATCAAAACCAAATAATGGCAATGAAAACAGGAAAGGGGTTCAATTTATAGTGGATAATGAAAATATAAATATGAACATAAATTTATTGCGTTTATATTTACTTTTTGGTTTACAAATACAGTATAGGTAAGTATCGACTGATTTCAATAGTTTTTTGAGTGATGAGTGGGGATGTGAACTTTGAGATTTGCAATCCCTTACCGGGACACCCCTATTTGATAATGGAACAATTATTCCATTTCAAAACATGGTTGGAAGAACTTGGTATTTCAATATTATTGCCATTAGGCGTATGTTAAGCGTTAAATAATTATTCTAATTTCTCTATACCCGGGTGGGTGTGGGAGCGAGCGCACGCATCGGGGAAAGTTTGGTCTGTCAGCAGCAGCAGCCGCGCGCACACGGAAAAGTTTCCATATCCGACTGCCACTTTCTGAGGGATTTTTTGATTTTTTAAATTGATGTTGGCTTTAATTTCCCTTTTTTAAATATTCCTCTCCAGGCATTAGTAGCTAAAACGCTAATTATTAAACTTTTAAAAGGAAAAACCAAGCGGACATTTTAGCGCGCGGCCGGAACTTTCGCGCTCTCATGCACAAAGGTCTGGGGACTTTTTGATGTATGTGAATCTGTATTCATTATTGCGTGATGCAGTCAGGGAGTAGTGACACACTAGAGAAGTGGTACTTGTGAGCAACTTTACCAAGATTTGTAGGCTGATCACAGGCAACAAAAAAGGGAACATACAAAAAGAGACATTACTTCATCAGAAAGTTTGAAAATCTTAATAAATCACTTCTTTTCCAGATGGCAAAGATGATCCAGATGAAAAAGATGATCATTAAAAAATCCCCCCCCAAAAAAAATAAATAAATAAAAATAAAAGAAATAAAAATAAAACACTAATTAAAAAGGGTAAAACAATTTAACATTTACTCCATTTACTGATTTCATATCCACACGTTTTTTTTTATTATGACTCAAAAATAACTTTATTTGAAGAACTATTATGTTACTGACAATATCTAACAAATGAATTGTACAACTTTACGACTTAAAAAGGTACATTTAAATCCTTTATTTCAATATTTATAATTAAGCATTATTTATAAATAACCATTTTATAAATAAAGCATTATTATAAATAATGCTTATTTATAAATAACATTTTTTTTTAACATTATAACCATTATTTATAAATATTTATCAATATTTAATATGGTGTTCCATATGATTATTTTGATGTTTTCTGTCGCATTTATATTTAACGATTATTTGGCTGGTTACGGAGTGGATCCCATCTCATGTCCGTCGCGTCAATAGTACCAGCACCATCCAAACACACCCAGGTACCTGAGCCGAGTCAATCCAAAAATAACAAGTCTGTTGTTAGCCTAGCGTTTGGAGTGAGCTCATATTATATCATTTATCGGGAGCGGGATCATACTTCAATTGAAAGAACAAAGTGTTCTTGTTAAGGAATAGCTTCATTTCCACCCTCTAGTTTTCAGTGAAAACAACCAAAACAAGGGTCAGCGTTGGTCGTGGATTATGTGCTCGTTCATTATGGTTTATTTCGATTGCAACAATCGAAATAAAAGAAACATTTCAACCGTGATTTGCGGGGTCTTCAAGATGTAATTTTCTGGACTTTGACAGTAGTTCAGACGGGAATAATCTCTTGAGAATCGGTAATGTGTGGACTTCGTAGCAGGAAGGTTTTCAGTTTGAAGCTAATCTTATTTCGATAATAACCAATTCTTCACATTTACTTGAAAGTAAATGTTTCCAACTTTACGCGAGTATTTCCCCGTATACTGCATTTCTATCTTTTAAATCAAGGCTAGAATTGTAATTGCATTGGATCATAACGTGTCCCTCGACCCCCGAAAACAATTTCCCGGTCGATGTATAGCACTATAACATGACTTACTTTGAGGTTTTTACAAAGTATAGCGGTCTCGTTATTTTATAAAAAGGTTGATTTTTCCACTGACTTTATTAAAGGTCAATTACTGATAAAACTACGTAATTACTGACCGTGCTATAGCTGGTGATTGGAACTTCCATTTACCCCCACCCGCATCCAACCACTTTCAACCTTACAATTGCCTGTTGCGGGTTCCCACGTTTTAACATCATTCCCGGTTTGGGACTCCCTACCTGTTTCTTGTTTTCCGCCAACTCACAATCTGCCGCAGGAATGCAAACAGATAACTTCCTCTCACTTTAATTGTTTCCATATTTTCCATGTAGCCCTCACCATGAGTGACCTTTTGGTCTTGTGTTGGCGATTTTTTTTCATAGCATAAAACCAATTAAAGGACTATATTATACTGAACACTATTTCTATCGTGTACAAACCTTCAACATCAATGTCGTTGCAACCAATCCAATATTTGCCGCCGAATATGTTGAGGACGAGTTGTAATTCTTCTTGGGATTGAGGGACCACCATCACACCGCCCATCTCAACACAAATCCCCTTGCCTTCTTCCCATATAACTTGGCCATCATTCATCTTGTAGCACTTGTCTTGCCACTGGCTCCAAGTAGGAGGGCATCGTCCCCCTCCGATGGGCGCCTTCAGACACCTCCCATTACCGGGAGTGTAGTTTGCCACCAGAAATATTATAGCAACAACACCCAGCAGTTTGCTTGCCACCATTTTGCAGACCATCTCTTAACAAATTTGAAATTGCTGCCAGGTATACAATAACCGAGAAGGTGCAAACTTCACCGAACGGAACTGCTTCGAGACACTTCAATTAACAATAAAAACACGGATCGTCGATTCACAAAAAAGAAACACCGCAAATTAATTAAATATACGAAGTATTACAAAATTACAAAAGAGAGAAATTATTATAATTTTGAGTTGTGCATAACCTGCTGTGACGTAGTAAGAAATTTAGATTAGACGAAAATTTTAATTTTCAGTGAAATTGACTAAAAACATTTTCTTGTAATACCAGCGACAGAAGAAGTGCTCTGCCAAATCTGAGTGTACACTTTTAGTGCATGTAAGCAGCGTAAACACCACCTTTTTATTACCTGTTCCGACAGCAGTCGGAACAGGCTTTGTTTTCGTCAAGATATTTATTATTTTATTATTATTATTATTATAATTTACATTTGTTTCTGTCTCAAATCCCATAGCATTTGTACACGATTTTGTATACACGTAATCTTAGAACTGGTAAATATGACATACTCAAATCCTATACTAAATTGAAGCTTAGTACATGAAGTTGTAACAGTGTCAATTTGGTTAACATTCTTAATTAATTAGCAGAGTTTTAATGACATGAATATTTAATTAGGCAATCTTTAAACACCATATCTCAAGAAGTATACGTCCGATCGTCATTTTTTTTCAGTTCTAAACTTATTTTATAATGTAGATGTGCTCTGTGGCATATTTGTGTCTGTCACGTGATCATGACGTCATTTATAACAGATTTAATATCTATGTACAAAACACAAGAAACAATTATTTTTCTAAATTTGATCAAGTCTTGCCCTTTTCCCTGCGACCGACGTATTGTGTTTTTTTGTATAAGCGGGGACTTTTTATGGTAACAGACAAGAAACAAAATAATCTAATTAGGCCCGATTCCGATCCAGCGAGCATCAACACTTTATTCCTAAAAGACTTCAGGCCCACGTTATTGTAACAAATATTTTTCGTCGAAGACAAGTTTGAGATGGTTCGAGACTACAGAAAATAATGTTTCTAAATTCCAACCGGTCTTCCTGGCCAACGTATTTGTATAGGATTTTCTGGTTCAGAAGTTTGAGATCGCTCCGTGCTGCGTTTGCAGACAACCGTGAATATACATGTACTACGCGAGGGATTTTAGAAAGTCAAAAGCTCATTTTTTGAAAATAAATGAAACGTTTGTTTATTATTAAACAAATTGTTTTGAAAACATAAATGCTTTCTGTAAGAGTTATTCCAGGCCATTAAAACTAATCAAAGAACATAGATTTTCACTATAATTAACCGTTAAAACCCTGCGAGCCAATTGTTCGCATTTCGCATTCAACACATGGGTAGTACGCTTTTGTTTGTGTATTTGCGTATTCAAATGAATACGCTTAATTATGCACAAAAGATTGCTGTATTCTTCTTGAAGGTCCTTAGGAGACATCTGCCAGGCCCAGAGAGCTAAATGATAACCACTCAAAACACTGTGTGTATTGCTACCTGGTGTTATGTTACTCAAAACACTGTGTGCATTGCTACCTGGTGTTATGTTACGCGTACTACTGAGGCAATTGTTAGCATTTTGCAATCAAATACATGGGTGATAAGCTTTTATTTGCATATTTGCATATTCAATTGAATACGCTTAATTATGCACAAAAACTTTCTGTATTTTTCTTGAAGGTCCTTAGGAGACATCTGCCATGCCCAGAAAGCGAATGATATCCAGTTTCTTGCTACCTGCGCGTACTACTAAAGGTCCCTTGGGTGCAGTTAGCGTACCAAAATGAGCTATATGAGCAAAAATATGCGAAAAATATATCTTGAACTAAATTCCATAAAGTTGTAATCTTCGTGTTGTATTGTAGCTTGCATCATTTGTCAAGTTTGATTTACAGGCGTGACCCCAATTTGACCTTTACTTCGTTTGAAACAGGATGCTCAAAAGTAAAAAGTCTGGCGAACGATCTGCACAGACTTGCCAAATCAAGTGACAAGGTACAAGGTACAAGATACAAAGAAAAAACAATTGGAACAGCTGCGATTTTGTCCTAAAGACAAAATCTTAATGTCTAGTTGTTGTTGTTGTTGTTGTTTTTGGTGCATGTTGGAGCGCGTGCAGGGATTATCTGTTTTGATAGTGCTTTTGGGAAATTAACACAAGTTTCATCCATCCTCTTCGACATATTCATTGGCTGATGGATATGTTTATAAAGTAGGCCCTATAACTTTTTAAGCAGATTGTTGTAAGAACAAATTCCGCATTACTCTCTCGATGTTTCATTGTTTTACTGCATGTTTATTGAAAGAAAAGTATCGCAGTATCGGATAAAAAAAAAGTAAAAAAAAAAAAAAAAAAAAAAGAGAAAAAGAGAGAAAAAGTTAAGCGGTGATATGTCAGGCATTCAGGCGACGAGACTGGTTACCGTCTGCCATATAGCTCCCTTGTGGTATGGCGACCGACTCACCGCACGTCCTCCCTTGCCTCCGATTCCTAGCCTCGCGGGCCCTGTCCCTTTAGGGGAGAAACAAGGCTGATCCCAATCACACTGGTGCCAGATCCCAGCCAATTCCTTGTTCCTATATTGGGGGCAGACGGTTTCGAACCCAGACCCGGACTCGAACCGGGGACCGAGTGTTGTGTGAGACAGTCCCGGCACATAGCCTAACGCCCTGCGCTAATGTGTCGGTAGCTATTCCTAGGAATTTACATTGTACTTAGCTTGGAATCCATCAATACCGTGGGCATTGTTTTGACTAACACAATCGCTGAACCCCGAAGCACGCTTGAAAGTGTCCAGCTCTTTTGTGTTATTTTCAAGGGTGCACCTATACAGCTAACACTAAATGATAAATATTCAAAAATACGCCAAAACTAGATGGAAGTCTCTCAGACTTTTGAAATAAAGACACATAATTAACGTGTCATGACATCTAGACTTCAGTTTGCTTTTCTATTGTGCAGGGGGTAATCTTATGTCCCCGAGCTACGAAAATTGGACAAAAAATAAAGATAAACAAATATTAATAACAAGAAATAAAAGCAAGATCATGATGAGACAATCGACATACATTGCTTCCAGAGTGAGGCGTAAATAAAAGAAAAGTAAAATAACAAAATAGAAATATATACATAAACAAGTTGAAGTCGTCTTGTTTCTGGATTCGAACCCAAGACGATTTTTCCCTTTGTTCGAAATAAAGAGTAGAGTCACTCTTTCTCTGTACATTATTTTGGTGGCAAAGGTAAACGTGTTTTTCCCCTGTCTTTTTGTCTTGCTGTTCCGCCAAAAATGACGGGTTTTGGGTGGCTGTAAAACAAAGTAAACTTTGCTTTTCACGTTGAAAACAAAATGACTGTCTTTCGGGAATTTAGGTGCCGAAATGGAAGGGTGAGTCGTTATGGTAAACCGTTGTCGGTGCGCACTACAATAATTTATAACGGTTATTATTATATGTGTGTATGGTGTGTGTTTGGCGAAAGCACATGTCGGGCAAGTGACACCACGAGATATAGCCAGGATTGTAGTTTACCCGAACGAGCCCAAATTAGAGAGTCAATAACCCTAACCCTAACCCTAACCTTTCACTGAAAACTTTACGTCAATTTGTAGAAAAATTAGTCAAATAGGCAACACAAATTAGTTTTTTTATGTCTGACTAATTGTTTTATCCGAAACACAATATTTACCAATTCAGCAAAATGATATACTAATTACATTTTTTCAGAGACTAATGCAAATTTTGTAATTACTAATTTTAGCGTTTGACTAATTGACACAGTGCCAATTAACTAATGTAATTGGTCTCCACAGTTTTAAATGCCTAATATACAGAGTAATTACGAATCAGTTGACTAATATATTAGCAAAATACTAATTAATAATGACACCGGGCCATTGGAAATCTTATTTTTGTTTGTACCGACACTCCCTCTGCACGTAGGAGCAAAAAAAATGCTCATGATGCTGTAAAGTAGGTGTACACGATAAAGGTTTGTTATTTTTACCTACCAAAAAGATACTTTTCAATAAATTATTAAAATTAACAATAAGCAGGATCCCAGCGTTGTCAAAAATAAATGTACACACAGTCGCACTCAAGGGTGTGTGCCGTTAATAGAATAGCAAGAGAGTGCGCGCGCGTCGTCGAACGTACACTTTTTGTGCTCGATCGTCTGCACCACTCACGTCCGTCTTGCTTCGTCGTATAGCCTAGCCTAGTTTTCCCCCAAAAGTAGCTGTTGTGCAAGGTAAGAATGAATTTCTTTGTATTTTTGAATCGTAGTATGTTGGACCATGGAGATCTTAAGCTTCATAGTACAGCCAGATGATGAGAAGTCATACAATATTATAAAACTTCAACCTTACCCAACCCACTCAGATTTAAAGAAATATCCGCACAATACTCGCCCATCCCACCACAATAGTGCCCTTCAAATTCAACCCTCAAATGTGCCTGAGTCTTCAGAATTGAAGTTGGTGCAGCAATTGGAGGAAGAAGAAGAAGAAGTAAAGTTAGGTAGGAAACTATGTCATGGTGCGAGGTCAAACCTCGGCCTCAGTCCCACACAGCACAGTCACAGAAAAGACCACCAGACTCGGAGTCGGACCGTATAGACCTTTCCATTGTTGATAAACAAACCGTGCTGGTTGGCATGGACGGCCAAATGTAGCAAAACGTTTAGGTTTTGTTGACAGACGTTGTGACCAAATTCAACATTTTTGCAAACTTTCTATTGAAAGAAAATACATCCCATCATTGGTTGGTTTGTTTCCAACGAATTCAAAACAATTTTTGGATATTTGTGAACTATTTTTACAAACTGTGATTATCTGTTGTTGCTTTGCATTGATGGCTCCCCGTAGTTTCTCCATCTTGGTTGGCAAAAAATTGGGTTGTGACGTTGCAAAAGAAAGGTCTATTCGTTAACGTTTGCTGGTTTAGGCCTATCGTTCGTTAGCGGTTAGCTCTGAGTCTGATGAATCCTCGCTAAACATTACGACAGGGTTTAGTGTAAGTCAGATTAGCCACTATAACATGTATAACATGTGTATAACTTGACGTTATCACGATTAGGCCTGTGAGTGAAAAAGATTCTGAGTGATAGGTAGGCCTACAACATCATTAGGATGAAACAAAACATTTAGGCTAACGTAACGTTGTAACAAAGAGAGTCCTCATTTTAATTTTAGATGACCAAGAACCATCCGTTTACCTGCACAACAACTCAGCTGCTCGAAAATTATACGATTACTTTTGTGCGCAAGCCTCTTTGAAACACTGATCGAATGAGGGCTAATGCATATTATGATCCTTTTTAAATAATTTAACTTATTAACATTATTAAACTATTATCAAATTATTATTGTTAAATTATTATAACAGCAAAATATGGAGACCTGTGTATATTGTCAGATGCCATGTTTGTCAGTTGGAGTTGGAGTTGTATTCTCAGTGTATGTACAAGCCAGTAGTCTAAACTGGCTACGAGGTTGTTGAAAAATGACAATAAATTTTGTATTGACTAATATGAAATTCAGTTGCCAGAAAATATAATTATTTGATTTGAGTGTTTTCTAGAGGCTGAGTATTTTTTGGGTTTTTTTGTTGTTGTTGAACGTTTAGCATTTAGCACTGGTTGCTATGGGAGCCTATTTAGTGTGGTGCACCCTTTGATAGTGCTTTTGAAAAATTAACAAAAGTTGGATCCACCCTCCTCGACATATTCATTGGCTTTTCACGTTGAAAACAAAATGTCTTTCGGGAATTCAGGTGCCAATGGCAGGGTACATCGTCACGGTAAACTGTTGTCGGTGCGCACTACATTGAGCTATTACTATGTGTGTATGGCGCAAGCACATGACAGCCAAGTGGCCCCGAGAGATATAACCGGGATTGTAGTTTATCCGAACTACCCTAACTTAGAGAGTCAATAACCCTAACCCTAATCCCTAAACTACCCTAACTTAGAGAGTCAATAACCCTAACCCTAACCCCTAACCCTAACCCTAACCCTAATTCTAACCTTCACCCTAACCCTAACCCTAACCCTAACAATATTATACCCTATTATTTCAACAATTCTTCATAAAAAGTGTGGTCGGCGCATTGATCCAGTCACTACTCACTGTTGTACACCATGTAACTTATAGTTAGTTCAACGAAAAAAATAATACGCATAATATGCTGATTTGCAAGTTACCGTTCGTTTGAAAAACAATAAAGGCACTATGGTCCCGATTCTTACACAAACATATTGGCGAGAACGGTCGAAAAAGGTCATGCACGCTTACTAATCAATTTACATTGGTTGATAAGTGACTGAAATGTAAAAACACTAAAATGACAATTGTGAATAAAATTCAAAGTAGTTTCTTTACTTAATGAGAATGTTTTGGCTCATCATGCCATTCTTAGGAAAGTCACTTTTTTTAGGCAACCCCTCTCGACCTTATTAAAGAAATTATTATTATTATTATCATGTGAGGTTTTGTTTATAAGTTTATTTGTTTGTTTATTTTTTCCCTATATTTGTTGTTGTTGTTGTTGTTTTTGGTGCATGTTGGAGCGCGTGCAGGGATTATCTGTTTTGATAGTGCTTTTGGGAAATTAACACAAGTTTCATCCATCCTCTTCGACATATTCATTGGCTGATGGATATGTTTATAAAGTAGGCCCTATAACTTTTTAAGCAGATTGTTGTAAGAACAAATTCCGCATTACTCTCTCGATGTTTCATTGTTTTACTGCATGTTTATTGAAAGAAAAGTATCGCAGTATCGGATAAAAAAAAGTAAAAAAAAAAAAAAAAAAAAAAGAGAAAAAGAGAGAAAAAGTTAAGCGGTGATATGTCAGGCATTCAGGCGACGAGACTGGTTACCGTCTGCCATATAGCTCCCTTGTGGTATGGCGACCGACTCACCGCACGTCCTCCCTTGCCTCCGATTCCTAGCCTCGCGGGCCCTGTCCCTTTAGGGGAGAAACAAGGCTGATCCCAATCACACTGGTGCCAGATCCCAGCCAATTCCTTGTTCCTATATTGGGGGCAGACGGTTTCGAACCCAGACCCGGACTCGAACCGGGGACCGAGTGTTGTGTGAGACAGTCCCGGCACATAGCCTAACGCCCTGCGCTAATGTGTCGGTAGCTATTCCTAGGAATTTACATTGTACTTAGCTTGGAATCCATCAATACCGTGGGCATTGTTTTGACTAACACAATCGCTGAACCCCGAAGCACGCTTGAAAGTGTCCAGCTCTTTTGTGTTATTTTCAAGGGTGCACCTATACAGCTAACACTAAATGATAAATATTCAAAAATACGCCAAAACTAGATGGAAGTCTCTCAGACTTTTGAAATAAAGACACATAATTAACGTGTCATGACATCTAGACTTCAGTTTGCTTTTCTATTGTGCAGGGGGTAATCTTATGTCCCCGAGCTACGAAAATTGGACAAAAAATAAAGATAAACAAATATTAATAACAAGAAATAAAAGCAAGATCATGATGAGACAATCGACATACATTGCTTCCAGAGTGAGGCGTAAATAAAAGAAAAGTAAAATAACAAAATAGAAATATATACATAAACAAGTTGAAGTCGTCTTGTTTCTGGATTCGAACCCAAGACGATTTTTCCCTTTGTTCGAAATAAAGAGTAGAGTCACTCTTTCTCTGTACATTATTTTGGTGGCAAAGGTAAACGTGTTTTTCCCCTGTCTTTTTGTCTTGCTGTTCCGCCAAAAATGACGGGTTTTGGGTGGCTGTAAAACAAAGTAAACTTTGCTTTTCACGTTGAAAACAAAATGACTGTCTTTCGGGAATTTAGGTGCCGAAATGGAAGGGTGAGTCGTTATGGTAAACCGTTGTCGGTGCGCACTACAATAATTTATAACGGTTATTATTATATGTGTGTATGGTGTGTGTTTGGCGAAAGCACATGTCGGGCAAGTGACACCACGAGATATAGCCAGGATTGTAGTTTACCCGAACGAGCCCAAATTAGAGAGTCAATAACCCTAACCCTAACCCTAACCTTTCACTGAAAACTTTACGTCAATTTGTAGAAAAATTAGTCAAATAGGCAACACAAATTAGTTTTTTTATGTCTGACTAATTGTTTTATCCGAAACACAATATTTACCAATTCAGCAAAATGATATACTAATTACATTTTTTCAGAGACTAATGCAAATTTTGTAATTACTAATTTTAGCGTTTGACTAATTGACACAGTGCCAATTAACTAATGTAATTGGTCTCCACAGTTTTAAATGCCTAATATACAGAGTAATTACGAATCAGTTGACTAATATATTAGCAAAATACTAATTAATAATGACACCGGGCCATTGGAAATCTTATTTTTGTTTGTACCGACACTCCCTCTGCACGTAGGAGCAAAAAAAATGCTCATGATGCTGTAAAGTAGGTGTACACGATAAAGGTTTGTTATTTTTACCTACCAAAAAGATACTTTTCAATAAATTATTAAAATTAACAATAAGCAGGATCCCAGCGTTGTCAAAAATAAATGTACACACAGTCGCACTCAAGGGTGTGTGCCGTTAATAGAATAGCAAGAGAGTGCGCGCGCGTCGTCGAACGTACACTTTTTGTGCTCGATCGTCTGCACCACTCACGTCCGTCTTGCTTCGTCGTATAGCCTAGCCTAGTTTTCCCCCAAAAGTAGCTGTTGTGCAAGGTAAGAATGAATTTCTTTGTATTTTTGAATCGTAGTATGTTGGACCATGGAGATCTTAAGCTTCATAGTACAGCCAGATGATGAGAAGTCATACAATATTATAAAACTTCAACCTTACCCAACCCACTCAGATTTAAAGAAATATCCGCACAATACTCGCCCATCCCACCACAATAGTGCCCTTCAAATTCAACCCTCAAATGTGCCTGAGTCTTCAGAATTGAAGTTGGTGCAGCAATTGGAGGAAGAAGAAGAAGAAGTAAAGTTAGGTAGGAAACTATGTCATGGTGCGAGGTCAAACCTCGGCCTCAGTCCCACACAGCACAGTCACAGAAAAGACCACCAGACTCGGAGTCGGACCGTATAGACCTTTCCATTGTTGATAAACAAACCGTGCTGGTTGGCATGGACGGCCAAATGTAGCAAAACGTTTAGGTTTTGTTGACAGACGTTGTGACCAAATTCAACATTTTTGCAAACTTTCTATTGAAAGAAAATACATCCCATCATTGGTTGGTTTGTTTCCAACGAATTCAAAACAATTTTTGGATATTTGTGAACTATTTTTACAAACTGTGATTATCTGTTGTTGCTTTGCATTGATGGCTCCCCGTAGTTTCTCCATCTTGGTTGGCAAAAAATTGGGTTGTGACGTTGCAAAAGAAAGGTCTATTCGTTAACGTTTGCTGGTTTAGGCCTATCGTTCGTTAGCGGTTAGCTCTGAGTCTGATGAATCCTCGCTAAACATTACGACAGGGTTTAGTGTAAGTCAGATTAGCCACTATAACATGTATAACATGTGTATAACTTGACGTTATCACGATTAGGCCTGTGAGTGAAAAAGATTCTGAGTGATAGGTAGGCCTACAACATCATTAGGATGAAACAAAACATTTAGGCTAACGTAACGTTGTAACAAAGAGAGTCCTCATTTTAATTTTAGATGACCAAGAACCATCCGTTTACCTGCACAACAACTCAGCTGCTCGAAAATTATACGATTACTTTTGTGCGCAAGCCTCTTTGAAACACTGATCGAATGAGGGCTAATGCATATTATGATCCTTTTTAAATAATTTAACTTATTAACATTATTAAACTATTATCAAATTATTATTGTTAAATTATTATAACAGCAAAATATGGAGACCTGTGTATATTGTCAGATGCCATGTTTGTCAGTTGGAGTTGGAGTTGTATTCTCAGTGTATGTACAAGCCAGTAGTCTAAACTGGCTACGAGGTTGTTGAAAAATGACAATAAATTTTGTATTGACTAATATGAAATTCAGTTGCCAGAAAATATAATTATTTGATTTGAGTGTTTTCTAGAGGCTGAGTATTTTTTGGGTTTTTTTGTTGTTGTTGAACGTTTAGCATTTAGCACTGGTTGCTATGGGAGCCTATTTAGTGTGGTGCACCCTTTGATAGTGCTTTTGAAAAATTAACAAAAGTTGGATCCACCCTCCTCGACATATTCATTGGCTTTTCACGTTGAAAACAAAATGTCTTTCGGGAATTCAGGTGCCAATGGCAGGGTACATCGTCACGGTAAACTGTTGTCGGTGCGCACTACATTGAGCTATTACTATGTGTGTATGGCGCAAGCACATGACAGCCAAGTGGCCCCGAGAGATATAACCGGGATTGTAGTTTATCCGAACTACCCTAACTTAGAGAGTCAATAACCCTAACCCTAATCCCTAAACTACCCTAACTTAGAGAGTCAATAACCCTAACCCTAACCCCTAACCCTAACCCTAACCCTAATTCTAACCTTCACCCTAACCCTAACCCTAACCCTAACAATATTATACCATATTATTTCAACAATTCTTCATAAAAAGTGTGGTCGGCGCATTGATCCAGTCACTACTCACTGTTGTACACCATGTAACTTATAGTTAGTTCAACGAAAAAAATAATACGCATAATATGCTGATTTGCAAGTTACCGTTCGTTTGAAAAACAATAAAGGCACTATGGTCCCGATTCTTACACAAACATATTGGCGAGAACGGTCGAAAAAGGTCATGCACGCTTACTAATCAATTTACATTGGTTGATAAGTGACTGAAATGTAAAAACACTAAAATGACAATTGTGAATAAAATTCAAAGTAGTTTCTTTACTTAATGAGAATGTTTTGGCTCATCATGCCATTCTTAGGAAAGTCACTTTTTTTAGGCAACCCCTCTCGACCTTATTAAAGAAATTATTATTATTATTATCATGTGAGGTTTTGTTTATAAGTTTATTTGTTTGTTTATTTTTTCCCTATATTTGTTGTTGTTGTTGTTGTTTTTGGTGCATGTTGGAGCGCGTGCAGGGATTATCTGTTTTGATAGTGCTTTTGGGAAATTAACACAAGTTTCATCCATCCTCTTCGACATATTCATTGGCTGATGGATATGTTTATAAAGTAGGCCCTATAACTTTTTAAGCAGATTGTTGTAAGAACAAATTCCGCATTACTCTCTCGATGTTTCATTGTTTTACTGCATGTTTATTGAAAGAAAAGTATCGCAGTATCGGATAAAAAAAAGTAAAAAAAAAAAAAAAAAAAAAAAGAGAAAAAGAGAGAAAAAGTTAAGCGGTGATATGTCAGGCATTCAGGCGACGAGACTGGTTACCGTCTGCCATATAGCTCCCTTGTGGTATGGCGACCGACTCACCGCACGTCCTCCCTTGCCTCCGATTCCTAGCCTCGCGGGCCCTGTCCCTTTAGGGGAGAAACAAGGCTGATCCCAATCACACTGGTGCCAGATCCCAGCCAATTCCTTGTTCCTATATTGGGGGCAGACGGTTTCGAACCCAGACCCGGACTCGAACCGGGGACCGAGTGTTGTGTGAGACAGTCCCGGCACATAGCCTAACGCCCTGCGCTAATGTGTCGGTAGCTATTCCTAGGAATTTACATTGTACTTAGCTTGGAATCCATCAATACCGTGGGCATTGTTTTGACTAACACAATCGCTGAACCCCGAAGCACGCTTGAAAGTGTCCAGCTCTTTTGTGTTATTTTCAAGGGTGCACCTATACAGCTAACACTAAATGATAAATATTCAAAAATACGCCAAAACTAGATGGAAGTCTCTCAGACTTTTGAAATAAAGACACATAATTAACGTGTCATGACATCTAGACTTCAGTTTGCTTTTCTATTGTGCAGGGGGTAATCTTATGTCCCCGAGCTACGAAAATTGGACAAAAAATAAAGATAAACAAATATTAATAACAAGAAATAAAAGCAAGATCATGATGAGACAATCGACATACATTGCTTCCAGAGTGAGGCGTAAATAAAAGAAAAGTAAAATAACAAAATAGAAATATATACATAAACAAGTTGAAGTCGTCTTGTTTCTGGATTCGAACCCAAGACGATTTTTCCCTTTGTTCGAAATAAAGAGTAGAGTCACTCTTTCTCTGTACATTATTTTGGTGGCAAAGGTAAACGTGTTTTTCCCCTGTCTTTTTGTCTTGCTGTTCCGCCAAAAATGACGGGTTTTGGGTGGCTGTAAAACAAAGTAAACTTTGCTTTTCACGTTGAAAACAAAATGACTGTCTTTCGGGAATTTAGGTGCCGAAATGGAAGGGTGAGTCGTTATGGTAAACCGTTGTCGGTGCGCACTACAATAATTTATAACGGTTATTATTATATGTGTGTATGGTGTGTGTTTGGCGAAAGCACATGTCGGGCAAGTGACACCACGAGATATAGCCAGGATTGTAGTTTACCCGAACGAGCCCAAATTAGAGAGTCAATAACCCTAACCCTAACCCTAACCTTTCACTGAAAACTTTACGTCAATTTGTAGAAAAATTAGTCAAATAGGCAACACAAATTAGTTTTTTTATGTCTGACTAATTGTTTTATCCGAAACACAATATTTACCAATTCAGCAAAATGATATACTAATTACATTTTTTCAGAGACTAATGCAAATTTTGTAATTACTAATTTTAGCGTTTGACTAATTGACACAGTGCCAATTAACTAATGTAATTGGTCTCCACAGTTTTAAATGCCTAATATACAGAGTAATTACGAATCAGTTGACTAATATATTAGCAAAATACTAATTAATAATGACACCGGGCCATTGGAAATCTTATTTTTGTTTGTACCGACACTCCCTCTGCACGTAGGAGCAAAAAAAATGCTCATGATGCTGTAAAGTAGGTGTACACGATAAAGGTTTGTTATTTTTACCTACCAAAAAGATACTTTTCAATAAATTATTAAAATTAACAATAAGCAGGATCCCAGCGTTGTCAAAAATAAATGTACACACAGTCGCACTCAAGGGTGTGTGCCGTTAATAGAATAGCAAGAGAGTGCGCGCGCGTCGTCGAACGTACACTTTTTGTGCTCGATCGTCTGCACCACTCACGTCCGTCTTGCTTCGTCGTATAGCCTAGCCTAGTTTTCCCCCAAAAGTAGCTGTTGTGCAAGGTAAGAATGAATTTCTTTGTATTTTTGAATCGTAGTATGTTGGACCATGGAGATCTTAAGCTTCATAGTACAGCCAGATGATGAGAAGTCATACAATATTATAAAACTTCAACCTTACCCAACCCACTCAGATTTAAAGAAATATCCGCACAATACTCGCCCATCCCACCACAATAGTGCCCTTCAAATTCAACCCTCAAATGTGCCTGAGTCTTCAGAATTGAAGTTGGTGCAGCAATTGGAGGAAGAAGAAGAAGAAGTAAAGTTAGGTAGGAAACTATGTCATGGTGCGAGGTCAAACCTCGGCCTCAGTCCCACACAGCACAGTCACAGAAAAGACCACCAGACTCGGAGTCGGACCGTATAGACCTTTCCATTGTTGATAAACAAACCGTGCTGGTTGGCATGGACGGCCAAATGTAGCAAAACGTTTAGGTTTTGTTGACAGACGTTGTGACCAAATTCAACATTTTTGCAAACTTTCTATTGAAAGAAAATACATCCCATCATTGGTTGGTTTGTTTCCAACGAATTCAAAACAATTTTTGGATATTTGTGAACTATTTTTACAAACTGTGATTATCTGTTGTTGCTTTGCATTGATGGCTCCCCGTAGTTTCTCCATCTTGGTTGGCAAAAAATTGGGTTGTGACGTTGCAAAAGAAAGGTCTATTCGTTAACGTTTGCTGGTTTAGGCCTATCGTTCGTTAGCGGTTAGCTCTGAGTCTGATGAATCCTCGCTAAACATTACGACAGGGTTTAGTGTAAGTCAGATTAGCCACTATAACATGTATAACATGTGTATAACTTGACGTTATCACGATTAGGCCTGTGAGTGAAAAAGATTCTGAGTGATAGGTAGGCCTACAACATCATTAGGATGAAACAAAACATTTAGGCTAACGTAACGTTGTAACAAAGAGAGTCCTCATTTTAATTTTAGATGACCAAGAACCATCCGTTTACCTGCACAACAACTCAGCTGCTCGAAAATTATACGATTACTTTTGTGCGCAAGCCTCTTTGAAACACTGATCGAATGAGGGCTAATGCATATTATGATCCTTTTTAAATAATTTAACTTATTAACATTATTAAACTATTATCAAATTATTATTGTTAAATTATTATAACAGCAAAATATGGAGACCTGTGTATATTGTCAGATGCCATGTTTGTCAGTTGGAGTTGGAGTTGTATTCTCAGTGTATGTACAAGCCAGTAGTCTAAACTGGCTACGAGGTTGTTGAAAAATGACAATAAATTTTGTATTGACTAATATGAAATTCAGTTGCCAGAAAATATAATTATTTGATTTGAGTGTTTTCTAGAGGCTGAGTATTTTTTGGGTTTTTTTGTTGTTGTTGAACGTTTAGCATTTAGCACTGGTTGCTATGGGAGCCTATTTAGTGTGGTGCACCCTTTGATAGTGCTTTTGAAAAATTAACAAAAGTTGGATCCACCCTCCTCGACATATTCATTGGCTTTTCACGTTGAAAACAAAATGTCTTTCGGGAATTCAGGTGCCAATGGCAGGGTACATCGTCACGGTAAACTGTTGTCGGTGCGCACTACATTGAGCTATTACTATGTGTGTATGGCGCAAGCACATGACAGCCAAGTGGCCCCGAGAGATATAACCGGGATTGTAGTTTATCCGAACTACCCTAACTTAGAGAGTCAATAACCCTAACCCTAATCCCTAAACTACCCTAACTTAGAGAGTCAATAACCCTAACCCTAACCCCTAACCCTAACCCTAACCCTAATTCTAACCTTCACCCTAACCCTAACCCTAACCCTAACAATATTATACCATATTATTTCAACAATTCTTCATAAAAAGTGTGGTCGGCGCATTGATCCAGTCACTACTCACTGTTGTACACCATGTAACTTATAGTTAGTTCAACGAAAAAAATAATACGCATAATATGCTGATTTGCAAGTTACCGTTCGTTTGAAAAACAATAAAGGCACTATGGTCCCGATTCTTACACAAACATATTGGCGAGAACGGTCGAAAAAGGTCATGCACGCTTACTAATCAATTTACATTGGTTGATAAGTGACTGAAATGTAAAAACACTAAAATGACAATTGTGAATAAAATTCAAAGTAGTTTCTTTACTTAATGAGAATGTTTTGGCTCATCATGCCATTCTTAGGAAAGTCACTTTTTTTAGGCAACCCCTCTCGACCTTATTAAAGAAATTATTATTATTATTATCATGTGAGGTTTTGTTTATAAGTTTATTTGTTTGTTTATTTTTTCCCTATATTTGTTGTTGTTGTTGTTGTTTTTGGTGCATGTTGGAGCGCGTGCAGGGATTATCTGTTTTGATAGTGCTTTTGGGAAATTAACACAAGTTTCATCCATCCTCTTCGACATATTCATTGGCTGATGGATATGTTTTTAAAGTAGGCCCTATAACTTTTTAAGCAGATTGTTGTAAGAACAAATTCCGCATTACTCTCTCGATATTTCATTGTTTTACTGCATGTTTATTGAAAGAAAAGTATCGCGGTATCGGATAAAAAAAAAGTTAAACAAAAAAAGGAAAAAAAAGAGAGAAAAAGTTAAGCGGTGATATGTCAGGCATTCAGGCGACGAGACTGGTTACCGTCTGCCATATAGCTCCCTTGTGGTATGGCGACCGACTCACCGCACGTCCTCCCCTGCCTCCGATTCCTAGCCTCGCGGGCCCTGTCCCTTTAGGGGAGAAACAAGGCTGATCCCAATCACACTGGTGCCAGATCCCAGCCAATTCCTTGTTTCTATATTGGGGGCAGACGGTTTCGAACCCAGACCCGGACTCGAACCGGGGACCGAGTGTTGTGTGAGACAGTCCCGGCACATAGCCTAACGCCCTGCGCTAATGTGTCGGTAGCTATTCCGAGGAATTTACATTGTACTTAGCTTGGAATCCACCAATACCGTGGGCATTGTTTTGACTAACACAATCGCTGAACCCCGAAGCACGCTTGAAAGTGTCCAGCTCTTTTGTGTTATTTTCAAGGGTGCACCTATACAGCCAACGCTAAATGATAAATATTCAAAAATACTCCAAAACTAGATGAAAGTCTCTCAGACTTTTGAAATAAAGACACAAAATTAACGTGTAATGACATCTAGACTTCAGTTTGCTTTTCTATTGTGCAGGGGTAATCTTATGTTCCCGAGCTACGAAAATTTGACAAAAAATAAAAATAAACAAATATTAATAACAAGAAATAAAAGCACCCTTTGATAGTGCTTTTGGGAAATTAACAAAAGTTTGATCCACCCTCCTCGACATATTCATTGGCTTTTTCACGTTGAAAACAAAATGTCTTTCGGGAATTCAGGTGCCAATGGCAGGGTAAATCGTCACGGTAAACTGTTGTCGGTGCACACTACAATAATTAGCTGTTCCGACATAGCAGTCGGAACAGGTTTTGTTTTCGTCAAGATTTTATTAGCTGTTCCGACATAGCAGTCGGAACAGGTTTTGTTTTCGTCAAGATTTTTATTTTTTTCATTATTATTATTATTATACATTTGTTTCTGTCTCAAATCCCATAGCATTTGTACACGATTTTGTATACACGTAATCTTAGAACTGGTAAGTATGACATACTCAAATCCTATACTAAATTGAAGCTTAGTACATGAAGTTGTAACAGTGTCAATTTGGTTAACATTCTGAATTAATTAGTAGAGTTTTAATGACATAAATATTTAATTAGGCAATCTTTTTTAAACACCATATCTCAAGGAGTATACGTCCGATCGTCATTTTTTCAGTTCTAAACTTATTTTATAATGTAGATGTGCTCTGTGGCATATTTGTGTCTGACACGTCATTATGACGTCATTTATAACAGATTTAATATCTATGTACAAAACACAAGAAACAATTTTCTAAATTTGATCAAGTCTTGCCCTTTTCTCTGCGACCGACGTATTGTGTTTTTTGTATAAGCGGGGACTTTTTATGGTAACAGACAAGAAACAAATCTAATTTGGCCCGATTCCGATCGAGCGAGCATCAACATTTCATTCCTAACAAACTTCCGCCCCACGTTATTGTAACGAAGATTTTTCGTCGAAGACAAGTTCGAGATGGTTCGAGACTATGGAAAATAATGTTTCTAAATTCCAACCGGTCTTCCGGGCCAACGTATCTGTATAGGATTTTCTGGTTCAGAAGATCGAGATCGCCTAGGGCTGCGTTTGCAGACAACCGTGAATATACATGTACTCCGCGAGGGATTTGAAGCTTCTGAACGGGCGAAGCTTCTGTGAAGATCTGGTACAGAGCTACGACATTAACGGACGTCAAGCTGTTGATGCGATTTCGCCATTGGCCAAAAATAAATATTTCATGCCAAACAATATAACTACAAACGTTTGAAGCAACTTTTTCCAGCTCACTATAATATTATACTTTGTCAAAATCGTATTGCATTTGAATTGTACACAATTTTTGTTCAAGCCTAATCTTAAAATTGGTAAGTATGACAGACAAAAATTGTCTAGTGAAGCTTAGAGCATGAAGTTATCATTAAATGTAAATTTGGTTAAAATTCTTCATTAATTAGCTGAATTATAATGACATAAATAGTTATTTGGTCAATCGTGTTACCAACATATCCCAAGAAGTAAACATCGGATGATCAATTTGTTTTCAGCTCTAAACTTACTTCATAACGTAGATGTGCACTGTGACTTATTTGTGTCTGTCA
Organism: Marthasterias glacialis; assembly: GCA_911728455.2. Taxonomy (NCBI): domain Eukaryota; kingdom Metazoa; phylum Echinodermata; class Asteroidea; order Forcipulatida; family Asteriidae; genus Marthasterias; species Marthasterias glacialis. The sequence continues at coordinate 19,739,864 of OU452225.1, forward strand.
CGTCATCATTGTGTCTGTGCTAAACGGATGGCTCAAAAAGTGTGCACATTTTAGAAAGTCAAAAGCTCATTTTTTGAAATTAAATGAAACCTTTGTTTCTTATTAAACAACTTGCTTTGAAAACATAAATGCTTTCAGTAATAGTTATTCCAGGCCATTAAAACTAATCAAAGAACATATATTTTCACTATAATTAACCGTTAAAACCCTGCGAGGCAATTGTTCGCATTTCGCATTCAACACATGGGTAGTACGCTTTTGTTTGTGTATTTGCGTATTCGAATGAATACGCTTAATATGCACAAAAAATGCTGTATTTTTCTTGAAGGTCCTTAGGAGACATCTGCCATGCCCAGAGAGCTGAATGATAACCACTCAAAACACTGTGTGTATTGCTACCTGGTGTTACGTTACGCGTACTACTATGGCAATTGTTAGCATTTTGCATTCAAATACATGGGTGATAAGCTTTTATTTGCATATTTGCATATTCAATTGAATACGCTTAATTATGTACAAAAACTTTCTGTATTCTTCTTGAAGGTCCTCAGGAGACATCTGCCATGCCCAGAAAGCGAATGATATCCAGTTTCTTGCTACCTGCGCGTACTACTAAAGGTCCCTTGGGTGCAGTTAGCGTACCAAAATGAGCTATATGAGCAAAAATATGCGAAAAATATATATTGAACTAAATTCCATAAAGTTGTAATCTTCGTGTTGTATTGTAGCTTGCATCATTTGTCAAGTTTGATTTACAGGCGTGACCCCACTTTGACCTTTACTTCCGGTCCAAACAGGAAGCTCTAAATTTCAAAAAAGCATAATTATCTCCTGTACCAAATATCCTAGAATCATAACCACTGTACCATGGCCCCAATTTGACCTTTACTGCGTTTGAAACAGGATGCTCAAAAGTAAAAAGTCTGGCAAACGATCTGCACAGACTTGCCAAATCAAGTGACAAGGTACAAGGTACAAGATACAAAGACAAAACAATCGGAACAGCTGCGATTTTGTCCTAAAGACAAAATCTTAATGTCTAGTTACAATTTAGTTTTTATTTTATAATTTGCTATTAAAAATTATGTTGATTTAACGCAACTTGCTTGGTTTCTCATCACAGTGGTAGCCCCCAATTAAGAATTGAATTATATTTGATTCATTATTGTAAGTGAACTCATGAAACTATTAAATTTCCTTCGTTGAGATTTCCACATTAGTATAAAAATTAACCACTGTACTTTTCGTTTGCATTTTTTTCTGAAAAAATCCCCTTTTCAGCGTTTTGGTTCGGACAATCACTATTTTTATGAGATCTAAAAAATTACAAAAAGAAAATATTACAGCTAAAATCGGGCCATGCAAGTGTAAGGTCACCCCATGTTAATAATATCAAAAGGAGTTCGACGTTAGCCGTAAATATACCGAATCTAACCCATGCTTAAAAATAATGACACAAATGTCTCATGAAATGTGTAGCGAGTATACTTTATTATTTTTTTTCCCCAAATCATTTTTAACGAGGGTGACCCATCCAGACCAGCTGATCCTTCGGAGCCCTCACATCATACAACCGCATCACATGAACCCTTTTTTGCTTTTTCTGTCGGTCGTTTGCAGTTGAATGTTGAATTACTCAAAAATTCTCTTAGTCGCTTGATGAACTGTCCGTTTTAATATTACCCATGGCACTCTTGATAAGTCATATTGTGGATTTTTAAAATAATGTCAAAATTGTCCACGATGAAGTAAGCTATGCTACACTTTGTATTAACTCGTATTTTCAAATTCTGCATCTTCACCGACGCCCTCCCCAGCCTCTCAATCCTGCTGGCTCCCACACCCATCCTGAGTCGTCCCAGCCATGATTCCATAGCCACACTGCGCGCCGAAGTACACAATTTTGTTATAGCGCCCTCAATTGACTAGTTGCGTGCGCAGCATGCAGGTGACACTAGCTGACACTAAACCAGCACGACAACAAGCAGGGCCTCATAAACATGCAGTTCCGCTACGAAAAGTCGCGGTAAGTTTGATTTATTTTCCTCCTTACTGAATAGCCGAAAGAAACTTCAAGTGGTACATCTCTTTAAGATAATTGAGTCTGCACTATTATCATTGTCACGTCCTTTATTTCAGTAATTAACATTTGCACGCTATTTCGGGGAGACAAAATCCTAAAACTTAAAATAAAAGATTAAGCACGAAAACCGCACGCATAGCATTCACATGCATAATTAGCAGGCGACATTCTGGCACTATGTTGGGAAAAGTTTCCATATATATATCCTACTGCCACTTTCTAAGGAACTGTTTTAGATTTTTTAATAGAAGTTTCGCTTTATTTCCCTTTTTTAATATTCCTCACGAGACTAAGTTTCTTGGAAGTTTCTTAAAAGAAACTGACCTTCAACAAGTGACATAACACACCTGTTGTGTGTAGGTGGTTAGATAAGGAACTGTGTGGGTGATCAGATGACCATGAGGTAGTGACTGCATGTGTGTAATGGTCATAAAACATTTACGTGGAAACAACAGGAGTAATTCTCTAAGTGAAAGTGCAAGTAGGACAAAATTGGAATATGATGATAAAAACTTTAAAGTATGATATTTATTGAGTATAAGGAAAATTGAAAATAAGTAATATGATAAACATGAAACAATTCTGTGTCCATAACTGTCCATTTTTTTTTTGAATGCTACAACCTTGATTTAAAACAAAAAAATTCAAGTGGACATTTCATCGCGCAGCCGGCACTTTTGCGCATTCTCATGCCCAAAAGAACTGAAATGGCATTTAGCGAGTAGCGTTGTTAAGCCCAACGTATACGTGAAAATGGCTTATTTTTCATGATTTCCACACTTTGTAATCGTTCAAAGTGCCTGTTCCACTCTGTTTACATTCTGTCAACCTTTCTGGACAGGTAAGGTTATAGATAGTTTGACCTAGACCCAGTAACTTGGGCGCTGTACTCCTTTTTTAACATTCGGTCATACTACCGATAATGTCAAAATCGCTAAAAGGAGTACAGCGCCCCAGTTACTGGGTCTAAATATGACCTAAAGGGAGATAAAGTGGCAGTCGGATACGGCATTTTAGCCCTATGTTGAGTGGCATTAAGTCATTGTAAGTGGCAGAAACACGTACTATACAAAGAAAGGTACCAAAATTAAAAGAACACTTAACAGTGTGACTGTGAGGACCCAGTTGCGTAGTAATGACTGGGTTGGTCGATGGCCGCTGTTGATGGACCAAGCCTAGATTGCAGAGGACCCAGTATTAATTTGGCACTATCGATCATACTGGCACCCCAGTAAGGTACTGTAGTATTGCTGTGATGAAGTGGATTTAAAACGATTGTGTGATACCCTGTTCTTAAAAAATATTCCCCAAATAGACCTATTGCTTGACCCAAGTCACGCAAAGTACTGCAGTGGTATTAAACATGTAAACAAACACGACATCTTCCATAGGAAAGTGCATTACAGTACATGATGATTGTTGCATTTGATAATTCGATCGAGGCTTTTCTTTCTTGAAATCTGAATAAAGCCAGTATAAAGGACAGTTCCAGCAAGTCTTGGAAATTCTACAAGGAACGTACAGTACGGTATATGTTCACGGTGCTGTAGTACTACATGTAGTTGCACAACAAAACGTTCGGGTCAGACGACCGCGATCACACACTTATCAACACAAGACTTTTACAGTTGAAGCTGAAATCATCCAAAGAAAACGCTTTCCAAAACTATGTGATTCCTTCCTCTATTCATTGAAATTCTGTAAGGCTAGGTATAAATGCTCATTGGTCCAACGTCCTTTACGTTGTTTTTTTTACAAGGGTTTCTGTTTTGGAAGGATTTAGAAGGTAATGGGCTATCAGGTTGTACTTGACACAAGAGGGTTCAGGTCATATGCGATTAGGCTCAAATGTAATTTAGAAGGATTTGGGCTGTTGTGGGAGGGGAATGTGATAGTGTTCATGTATCACTTATAAGAAACACACATGCCTGGCCCCAGCAGTTAAATCACAAGTCCACCCCCTTTCTGTCAGGTAGGAGGATTTCAAAGGATTTTTTCTCTTCTTCCTTTTTTTGGGAAAGGAGTTGTTTCAGTTACTCTCTAAATATAAAAGAGTAATTAGGCACTCATTTTGTCCATAACCGCTCATGCAAAGAGCCATATGGTGGACAACTCTCTGTATAGTGAAAGACGGGTATTTTCAACTTGAATCAAAGTGAAGTTTGCTCCAATTTCACTCAAAAAAAGGTAATGCACAGTCGTCGTGTGCCCAGAAGAAGGTCGTAAGGCTGTACGACCTTTTTCCGGGCACACAAATGTACAACTTTTTGCCCCAGCAGAAGGTCACAAGCAGTAACATGGCTCTTTTGAAAAAAGTAGGTCATAACTGTTGTATATTTTGTTGCTATAATTATATCCAATACACGTTGTTCCATTCTAGATGCATAATTTAACCTTCCTGAATAACTTAAACTAGTGGAAAAATGACCAAACTTGTACACTTGGTTTTCTTGAAACACAATTTGGGATAGTTAATTGCTTACGACCTTTTGCCGGTCACACTTTCGTTATGTCCTTCTTCCAGGCACATGACGCAGTGAGTTTCACTCTCAAAAGAACCAAACTGACAGTCTGACACCATTCGCGTGAGAGAGTGGAATTTTTACTCTTTTGCATATATCTAGAGTACTTGTTTATCCAATTAAATGATACAATATTATTTGATGAAGTTCCTGGTTAATTTGTTATTCTGTAAAGTTAATTTGTTTGTATTGCACGGAAATTGTCTCAGACCTTGGAACTTAAAATCCAAAGCTTGGGAACTTTCCCAGATTTATTTTTGGGGATTTATTTTTAATTTTATTTTGAGAGAACATCAATCAGTTAAGCTAGAAATTGTGCTGTACTCTCAGTACAGATAGACTTTGGGGAAAGTTCCAATAATGTTTTTTTTTAAATGCAATCATTGGCACTAATTTACTTTGCTTTGGGAGGAACCAGGAAAACGAAACAAAATTGGATACTTTTCAAGAAAAACTTGAGATGTTTAGTCTAGTCATTAAAGAGCTTCTAGATCCCAAAGTGTGAGTATGGTAATAGACCAATCCATTAAACCCTGCCTTTGCTGTACTGACCAATCACAGACGTGATTGCACTTATCGAAAGTCTGACAAAAGTCTGACAAACTCGTTACCATATGGTGCGCTTACACATTGGGCGGAGCTTAAAACCCTAACCTTCCTAAGTCCTCCATAATCCTTCGGAGGATTTGGAGGATTTTGTCTGATTGAGGCACATTCGAAAATTGTCAAATGGAGGATTATGAAGGAGTTAGGAAGGTTGACATTTGATACATGGAGGACTGTGGAGGATTGAGGAAGCATCCTTCAATGAGATTTGGAGGATTATGATGGATTTAGGGCATAATGAAAATTTACTATGGAGGATTCTGGAGGACTTTGGAGGACAGTGAATAATATTAGGGAAACTTATTCCTGTATGTATAATGGTATGCTGGATACATGTTCTTTGTCTTGCAAATTTTACGTTGCTATACACACTCCTGGTGTGTTTACATTATCAAGATAAAGATCTTTGTTTACTTGAACAATGGTGGAGGGAGAATGTGATATTGGGTTAGGTTGAACTGGAAACTTCCATTATTCTGAAGGTAAGTTATGTAATGTTGAATAAAACTTGAAAATATTTCTCTTGTCATTTGAAATAAATTACATACAAGAATGATTCACAATGATCAGTACATCTGTTATATGTAAAATAATGTAATATTACATAACAGGCATTCATATTTTAGCTATAAATAAGAGCCAAAACTGCTACTTGTCCCCAGTCATACCTTGATCATAGCATCAGTATGACCTCGAGAGAGTTGTGTGCTTTACAGCAATCTCTAAACAAAGCAGAAGCAGAGTTCTTGTGGCAGTCCATGATGGAAAGTAAGGGGAAGAAATCTTCAATGGAGTTGAAGAAAGTCCGGAGAGGGAAGAAGAGTGGAATAGGGAAGGAGTATGAGAGAGGGCAGGATGATGGAGCAGGGAAGGAGCGTGGAAGAGAGAAGGAGTGTGAGAGAAGGCAGGAGTATGGAGCAGGGAAGGAGCGTGGAAGAGGGAAGGAGCATAAGAGAGGGCAGGAGGATGGAGCAGGGAAGGAGGGTGGAGAGAAGGACCGAGGAGGACAGAAGATTCGTAGAGGGAAGGATCATGGAGGGAAGGAGCTTGGTGGGAAAAAGCGTGTAGGAGGAAAGAAAACCCACAAGTCCAAAGGGAAAGGAAAACAGAAGGTGGATGAAGGCTTCATGCAACGCCAAGCTGAGGCAGAGCAAAAAGAGCTAAGACACGCCCTCCGAGTCAGCGCCAAAGAGGCCGGTGTGAGGATGGGCAAAGTTTACAGGGCTGTGGTGGCATCATCATCGGAAAGCGAGGAGGAGTTTCTCGATAATGCTGTTGCTATGGCCAATGAAACAGCTTGTCTTTCTTCTACACATGAATGGTCGACTGAGAAGGACTCCTCATCAGTGCAAGAGAGTCAGCCAGAGAGTCAGCCAGAAGAAGAAGACAGAGATGATGAAGATGATAGTCATGGTGAAAGTGAGGATGGTGATGAGGATGAAGGTGATGAGGATGATAGCAGGGATGACGGGGAGGCTATAGAGGACAAGGAAGATGAAGATGATGGGGATGATAGCATGGATGACAGTGGTGGTCAGGAGGATGAGGAGGATGGCGATGACAGCTCAGAGGATAACAGTGACATCCCAGAGCCAGCTCCAACCAAGAAGCGTCGTCCACAACCGGCCCCTCGTAAGAAGAGAAAACAAGTACAGCCCGACTCCGACAACGACCCCGATCCACCATCAGTGTACCAGCCGGACTACCCACCTGATGAAGATGGATGGACGAGAACTCTCCACAATATTAACATCGAGGCCTTCAGGGGGAAATCACCACTTGGAGCCCGTTTTCGGCGGTCCAACTCACCACTCCATTACTTTTTCAATTTTTTTCCAGTAAGTCTTCTTGTCTCCATAGTAGCGTGGACCAATCAGAAGTTGAAGAAATCACGGAAGCTGCAGACCAACATCCGAGAAATTCGCGCCTGGTTTGGAATTCATGTTTTGATGGGAGTAATAAAACTGAACAACTACCGGCACTACTGGTCTACCCACCCAGCCCTTCACAACATAGCCATCTCATCAACAATGACGAGAAATAGGTTCGACACCCTCAATGAGTTCCTGGCCTGCAATGACCCTCAAAAGGACCCAGAACTTATCCAGGACAAGGCTCGGCGGTACCAAACCAAGAAAAAACATCCTTTGTACCCACTCCAACCAATCTGGGACAAAGTGCGACAGCAATGTATACATCAATACAACGCTGGCCGTGAGCTCACAGTAGATGAGGCCATGATAAAATACCGCGGCTTCAAGTCTTGTGTCCGCAAGTTTTTTATGCCACTCAAACCCATCCGAGCAGGGTTTAAAGTGTATGTGCTGGCAGAATCATCAACAGGAACCACACTCAACTTCATGGTCCATCCTCATAGTGACAAGCCAGCCAAAATGAACGACATCACTATGAAAGTCACCAAACACCATCTTGGCCGCAACCACCACCTCTACACTGACAAATTATACACATCTGTCAAACTGGCCCATCTTCTCCTGGAGAAAAAAACATACCTCACTGGAGCGGTGAAGTCCAGCAGTAAGGGTCTCCCAAAAGACCTACATGTACTCACCACTTCAGCAAACCCTAACCAGCAAAGAGCAGCCAACGTAAGTAAAGTCCCCAGGGGAACTTTCTACGTTCGGCAGAATGGGAAAGTGATAGCAGCAATGTGGAAAGACAGCAAGGTGATGATGACACTATCAACAGGTCACTAGGGTTGGCGTGACCCTCTCCATCACACTGTCAGGAGGAAGGTTCGGAACCCAGACACTGGTCGTCTGACCAAGAGCGACATACCTGCCCCTCCCCAGGCAATCGACTACACAAAATACATGGGCGGTGTCGATCGAGGAGATCAACTGAGATCATATCATACTTGTTCCAGGAAATCCCAGTTCTGGTGGAAGAAGCTAATGTACTTCTTGATCGACACTGCCCGTGTGAATGCCTGGATGTCATTCAAACAGCATCACATTCCTAGGGGAGATGACAATGATGATGATGACGATGTTACTGCTTCATCAAAGGTGCTCAACCACACAGCATTCGTTCTCCAACTTGGCACTCAACTGATTGATGGGTATGCTAGGGGAGGAACTCCTCATCAACCAAGCCAGTCCTCTGCAGTGCCAGCAAAAAATATCAGGGGGCACTACTCTGCGAAAATGCCAGGAAAGTATCCAAAGTGGTGTAGATGGTGCAAGAGCCATGATGGGGTGACTCATAAAGGCCGTACAAAGACCACCAGAAGCGGTTGCCCAACATGCGGGGTTAACCTATGCCCAGGACGGTGCTTTATGTTATTCCACCGTGCAGAGAGCCACTCCGACCCCTCCACCACCGACTAAACACCAGCAGTCAAGAAGCTCCCCAGAAGTACCTCCTTTCTACTCCGTGGCAGTAGATTATGTGCAGAACTAGTCTGCTGTCAACATTAAAAAAAAAAAATAAATAAAATAAAAATGAAAAGGCAATGATGGCACGTATCTGACTGGCGGTGCGACAAATAGAGTGCGATGAATCAACTTGTCAAAATACTTCGACTGAGCCAACCAAAAAAATTACAATACAAATTTTGAAGGATTTTGAATGAATGAGGCAGTGAGTTTCATGCACAAACACATTTTGGAGGATTTTGAAGGATTGAGGCAGTGAGTTTCATGCACAAACACATTTTGGAGTATTTTGAAGGATTGAGGCAGTGAGTTTCATGCACTTAAACACATTTTGGAGTATTTTGAAGGATTGAGGCAGTGAGTTTCATGCACAAACACATTTTGGAGGATTTTGAAGGATTGAGGCAGTGAGTTTCATGCACAAACACATTTTGGAGGATTTTGAAGGATTGAGGAAGGTCCTAACAATCTAAGCTCACTGATTATAAAGTTAATTTTTGGATTCAACAAAGATAAGGGGTAAGGGGCAAGGGGCAAGATGTTCCACAGAGATGCAGCATCCCCCCTTTGTCCCCCCCCCCTGGCTACGCCACTGTATACAAGTGCACTGTATGAGATTTTCAATTGCAAACATCCTCCTTAAAGATAGCAATTAAATAAATAAAAGTAAAGGAGGAAATGTTTTAGGTCTTCTAAAAATGTTTCTGGTCTGCAGTGAAATGTCCGAGCTACAAGTTGTTTGGTCTGTAGGAGATTTTATTGCCGTGTCATGGCCGAGGAGTTTAGTGCATCGGGCTCAAGTTCTGGTGGCTAAGTCATTGGGATGTTGGTGCATAATAGTCGTCCGACGCCGGTAGTGCGTGGCTAAAAAGACCTCTTTTTAGTAGAATCCTGTTAATATATGAAACAGAGATGTGATTTAAATTAATGCCACAACATACTACTTTAAATAAAGGGGCTGATTAAGTAATTCATCGCTTAACGAAAGTAAAATCGACTGTTTTTGAACTCACTCTGTGTCACGGCCTATGCTTTTACACGTATTTTTTCATCGCTGTATGACGTCATACCCGATAGGGGTCACGTGACCGCATGTAAACATTGTCGCGCAATCGGTCTGTTGCCCACCCTCGGTTCTCGTCAACTTTTATGTTCAAATGGATTAGAAGTATTCATGAATAACCAACGCCATTAAAATGAAGGGTAGTATTAAAATCATGCAATTGTGCTGGTTGCTCTGCTCATCAGTGATGTTCTTAGTTCAACCTTTGTCAAAGAAGTAACTTGATACTGTTTTTACTGTTTTTTATTATTATAAATGCAAAAAATGGTTAATGGCCTCATGTTTCGACCCTAGCAGAGTCCGAAAAAGACTGTAACGGCTAAGGACTTTCGGCGTAACGGCCGTAGGCACACTGCCGAAGCAATAATATATTTTGGTGCAGGGCGCCCCCTAGGGGTGCGCTCGCACTCTCGCGCGCTCTGGCGCCAAGTCGAATGCTCACTTCAAAATGGAGGCAGGCCGGCAGGAGTGTTTTACGCTACACTACACGAGGCTAAACTAAAAAATAGTCAAAACTGAATGTACTCGTAACCCATCAACACGTGAGTATTGCACTTTTTACAACACATACTGTGACAAACTGTTGGTTTAGTGAACATTTCAAACAACACTTTGTTTATATTGGTATTCTACCGGTGTGAAGTTGGTTGCTCATTTGACGTTTGAACCAGTTCCCGGTTTGACAATTCAAATTTGTGCACAGAAGAACCGATGGAAAATTTACTTCGTAGAAAGAAGCACGGCTACCTACGGAATTGAAGAGGAGGATCCGTTGAACACACCCATGGTGATGGTCATCTTTACCCTGCCCATAGGGTTTTAATATTTTTTATTCAATTTTGAAAAGTTATTAATTAATATTTTGACGTAGACCCAGTAGGCCTATTACAGGGGGGCTGAACTCCTTTTCTGAGATTTTGACATTATCGGTCAACCGATAATGTCAAAACCTCAAAAAAGGAGTTCAGCCCCCCAGTTACTGGGTCTTGTAAGGCCATACAAAAAAAGTGTTCTGTTTCCGGTTACCCGACCGACCCTAATTTTACTGCGTGACCCTAAACTTTTTCCTTTTCCGGCGGCTTAAAATAATGAATTAATTAAAATGAAAAAAAATAAAAATAAATAAAATCACAAATAAATACATAAAATGGAGATCGACTTAGTCACTATGAAATGAACATGAAAATAAAGTGGTCGTAGTTCGTGCGTCGACACCGCGGTCGGTAAAACATCAACCCAAGCCGTAAAACGAATCTAGCTCCCCGTCCATAGCGTTTACTGTGCTGCGACCGACAGTGACACATTAGTCGCTATGATGAGTCCCTCTCATTCACTCTGCATGTGGCAAATTTTTCTTTGCCAAATAACATTTATTACAATCACATTCAGTCTTTTTTGCACCCTGTACTGAATTCTATGAAATCATCAAACAACAACATGAACAAATAAAGGATAGAAAACATACCTGAAACATCGCAATGATTTATTTCTTATTAAAAATAGCCATCAGAAAAGAAAAATAAATTTAAAAGCACACCGAAAGCTTGGTGCGCAGGGGCCGGTTACTTGCGTCATGTCGCCAAGTCGCTCTGGCGCCAAGTCGAATGCTCACTTCAAAATGGAGGCAGGCCGGCAGGAGTGTTTTACGCTACACTACACGAGGCTAAACTAAAAAATAGTCAAAACTGAATGTACTCGTAACCCATCAACACGTGAGTATTGCACTTTTTACAACACATACTGTGACAAACTGTTGGTTTAGTGAACATTTCAAACAACACTTTGTTTATATTGGTATTCTACCGGTGTGAAGTTGGTTGCTCATTTGACGTTTGAACCAGTTCCCGGTTTGACAATTCAAATTTGTGCACAGAAGAACCGATGGAAAATTTACTTCGTAGAAAGAAGCACGGCTACCTACGGAATTGAAGAGGAGGATCCGTTGAACACACCCATGGTGATGGTCATCTTTACCCTGCCCATAGGGTTTTAATATTTTTTATTCAATTTTGAAAAGTTATTAATTAATATTTTGACGTAGACCCAGTAGGCCTATTACAGGGGGGCTGAACTCCTTTTCTGAGATTTTGACATTATCGGTCAACCGATAATGTCAAAACCTCAAAAAAGGAGTTCAGCCCCCCAGTTACTGGGTCTTGTAAGGCCATACAAAAAAAGTGTTCTGTTTCCGGTTACCCGACCGACCCTAATTTTACTGCGTGACCCTAAACTTTTTCCTTTTCCGGCGGCTTAAAATAATGAATTAATTAAAATGAAAAAAAATAAAAATAAATAAAATCACAAATAAATACATAAAATGGAGATCGACTTAGTCACTATGAAATGAACATGAAAATAAAGTGGTCGTAGTTCGTGCGTCGACACCGCGGTCGGTAAAACATCAACCCAAGCCGTAAAACGAATCTAGCTCCCCGTCCATAGCGTTTACTGTGCTGCGACCGACAGTGACACATTAGTCGCTATGATGAGTCCCTCTCATTCACTCTGCATGTGGCAAATTTTTCTTTGCCAAATAACATTTATTACAATCACATTCAGTCTTTTTTGCACCCTGTACTGAATTCTATGAAATCATCAAACAACAACATGAACAAATAAAGGATAGAAAACATACCTGAAACATCGCAATGATTTATTTCTTATTAAAAATAGCCATCAGAAAAGAAAAATAAATTTAAAAGCACACCGAAAGCTTGGTGCGCAGGGGCCGGTTACTTGCGTCATGTCTTTCAGTTTTACAATGACGTCTGTGCTTGAACGCCTGAAAGATTTGGACGTGCAGTTGATGATCATTGCTCACTGCGTGAGCGAACTGCACATTCAAACAAATCCAGTGCACACTGTTGCACGTGCTTCGTGTGTGGAGCACGCGTCACGTGTTATCTTCGTAGCATCGTTTTCAAAATAATCGGTCCCCGCTTGTTGTTCAAACGAGGCAAGTTTGTGTAGCGGCAGACAAGGCTGCTGTCTATGTGGAATCGTCCGCGTTCTGCCGAAGATTTTTAAAGAATTTTCAGAGTGTGGGTGAACGATTTTCTGTGTCTATTTTGTGTTTATTGTGAACAAAATTCAAATGACAAGGATCTATTTGTGAGTTATATATATAAACATTATGGAATGCATTTCGTTCGGGCATTGTCGCTGAATATCACTTAATGAAATCTGGCTTTTCCATTTTACTCAGTTTGTATCGCTTCGCCTCGTGCTGAAATTGAAAAATCTAGATTTTGCCTTGCGTTTTTTCCCCAAACTTACTCTTTCACTTAGTGGCGGCCTGAACAGGAATTGCACGGTACGTTTACTATGAATGCAAACAAAATCCCTGATCAGTCATAAACAATTATACAGTGGTTCTTTTTAACATGGTCGACCTGTTGAAACTTTCACAGGTTGGTTGTATGGTGTGATTATGAAAACCCAGAACATTTGACATTTCCTTGCCGAAATTGGTATGTCATGGTCAGTGGAATATAGAGGGCGCCACTGACTGCGCTCTGACTTGTGAAGAAAACCTGTAGGGGCTCACTGCCAAGGGTATCAAAGGATGTTCAGGAGAGACTGTTAACATGGCAACATTCCTGGGTGAAAGTAAGGGTTGTTTTGATGCATCCCAAAAGTGGCAATGTTAATTTTTTTTTTCATGTTTAGGAAATTCCAAGAAACAAACAATTGTGGATCATGTCAGTTGGAGGGGGGGGGGGGGGGTTGCACAATGAGAGTCGTCTTGCCCATGGGCGATCCTACTGTTACATAGGGTCAACTAAAATTTAAATGGCTGTATTATTACTGCGTTCGATGGCTGTAACGAAAGTGAAAACTACCTGCCAAATAAAACCTCCAAAAAATTTGGCACCAAGCCGTATCATTTTGTAATGCGTATCACTAAAATACGCATGTGACCAATAACAACACAACATTGCAGTCATGTTGCCCTTGGCCTAAATTTTTATTGCCAGTTCACTGCATCTGCGCGTGTGCCACTGACCTAGCTTATTAGCACACAGAGTCACGGCCAAGGCCGTTCCAAGTGAGTGCGCCACCGCAACGCGGCAACGCAACTATACTCTGTGTTCGTCGCTGAGCATAAGGCCTTTCATCCTTAATAAATGAAGGATTAAAGGAATTATTACTGCATTCAATAAATACATACAACTTTCTCTTATTTCTTTGTTTCATCAAAACATCTGTAGATGATATCTACCTGTAACAAAGAGTAGCTTCCTGAGACCTGCAAGTGCCTATCATCAGCCCAACGTCTACCCATCACCAGCTTAGATGTGTAAGAGTTACAACAGAGGTATGTGAGTTACAATAATTTGTTTTGACACTAACATCAAAAAGTGGGCCGTTTTTGCAGCACTGTTACAGACAGCACCCCTAAGTCACATGCCACAACACTCTGGGGACTCCATGCTGGTACCAGCCTAACCCAGATGAGTGTTTATCCTTACAGATTGATTACAAATTTGAAAAATCAAAACTTGTTTTTATTAACAAAACTTCAATATGGAGTATACTCGATAATCGAGTGTACTCAATAATCATAAATCCATGATGAAAAAATGTTGTTTCCAGGACCCCTGTCAGAAAGTATTCATCACGGCAGAGCATTTTGACTCATTGTTTTGATAAGCACACACTTTATTATACTCTGATGGCCCTGGAGATTGTCCTTCTCCTCAGCATACTGATTGAAAACTTGAGTTGTTACACCACCGGTTCTTTTTAGAACAACCATGATTCATGAGAGATTTTATCACAACTATGTGGTGTTACTGCAAACCTGACCCCCACCATGCAAAGTTCAAACCCCACTTATTTGATGTCTCCTGCTAACCATGTACTCGCATAATTTTGAAACAATTATTTTGAGGGCCTAGAGTTTAGCAAAGATATTTATTGGGTTGTTTCTTCCTTTTTTATTACTTCAGGTCGAACCAACATTAACCCTCGGGACAAGACCCCCAATGTACTTTTTCTACATGGATGAGCCCCTCAGATGAGTTTACCGGTCAACAGTATTTACTGCAGGAACTCTGGCAAGCACCATTGCAACATGGGTCACTGTGAAGTCAGCCCAGCCCAGCCCACCTCAACTGGCAAGCACCCTCTTGCAACAAGGGGCACTGTGATGTCAGCCCAGCCCAGCCGACCTCAACTGGCAAGCACCCTCTTGCAACAAGGGTCACTGTGATGTCAGCCCAGCCCAGCCCACCTCAACTGGCAAGCACCCTCTTGCAACAAGGGGCACTGTGATGTCAGCCCAGCCCAGCCCACCTCAACTGGCAAGCACCCTCTTGCAACAAGGGGCACTGTGATGTCAGCCCAGCCCAGCCGACCTCAACTGGCAAGCACCCTCTTGCAACAAGGGTCACTGTGAAGTCAGCCCAGCCCAGCCCACCTCAACTGGCAAGCACCCTCTTGCAACAAGGGTCACTGTAATGTCATCCCAGCCCAGCCCACCTCAACCGGCAAGCACCCTCTTGCAACAAGGGTCACTGTGATGTCAGCTCGGCCTACTTCAATCACATCCCAAGAACTCCCCTGATGATCTTGATGTGGACTTCTGAACAAGACATCAATGATCAACCAGGGATCTGTGACACAATCAAGGTATGTTTATCATAAACCTCTGCAATGGATCAGAGAATATAATCCATTCCACTCACTACTATTAAGGTCCTCATTACAATTTGTAAATTGCCCGGTAAATCCAGTTTATAGGTGATATTTTTTCCCCTGAAAATAATTGTTTGGCAAAGATAAACATGAATTTTGTTGGGGGAAGAAAAAGCACAACTTGAAAGAAAAAAGCAAAAAGAACTCATACACGTACCTTGATGGAATACAATGAAAATACATGTAGTCAGATACTATTATTAGAACCTGAGCGTTACAAATTGTCAACTAAGAATAATTGAAGGCAGCCGGCCAACAGTATTTTGGTTTTCAATCAAACAAATAGGTGCAAAAAAGGCAATTACAGATCTTCCTTTTGAGATTGTCATAACAAGAAATAAGAATATGCTTCAATCAAGAAATGTTTTTGTTGGGATTTGTGAAATCATTACATGGATGTGTATAATGTTTCAAGACCTTACTCCATGAATCGATGTTTAATGGATCATTTTGTTGTTTCCTTTCACATCTTCTTCAGATCAACTAATCCAGACAGAGAGTGTTGCAGCTTCAGTCAGAGTGGCTGACAATCAACAGCAGAGATGTCTCAATCTGAACCCCAGCTGTAGTCACATCCAACACTGCCTGGACAACTCAATCAGCTTGATGGCTTGAGGTATTATGATACATGATTTCAACCCTACCCCCTCCCCTCCTCAACTCTTCAGAATCCAACTGCATGTTTTGTTTGATTCTGTTGAACCTAGGACTACACACTCTATGTTGACAACTTGGTCAACTTTATGGCTAAGTGTGTGATACATGATAATTTCAACCCTACATCCTCCAACTCTCAGCTGATGTGGCAAGCCCGTCTATGATTTGCATAGGCCCTATTTTGATAAGAATGAGATATCCAAGTTGGAAACTCCGATTTTAATTCCGAAATAAAATAGAAAATTAAATTTAAAAACCTTTACAACTGATGAAATCCTAAATTTCCAGAATTGATCAGCAAGGACATTCATTGAAACAGATAAAATGTATCTAAAACTAGCTTACCAGTTAGCGCCGGGTGACCTGTTTACACGCAACTGCCTGGAAACGGAAGGGGTGTACAGACGGCATTGTGTAAAATCAGAATACCGGAGCAAAGGTCGCCTGGAAATTTCACTGCTGAACAAGCACAGACCACACACACGCCGTCAAACGCTTCGTTTCATCCTCAAAAAGACAAAACATGGTCATATAAATATGCCGTTTTCTGGCACTTGAGAGGTGGTTTTTGTGTAATCCCTGATTGCAGACCTTTGTCCTTTTGTTCCAAGAAGAGGATTACGAGACATGAAGAGGCTTCCACCATTGTTTATTCTTTGTATTTTGGCTCAATGGAAGTAAGTCAGAGTGAGCCAGGAATCAAGCCATGGTTCTGGGTTAAGTACCAATCCTATGTCGTAGGTAACGGCGTATGTTTTCTAATTCACAGTGCTTGAATTTGACATTTTCTAATTCGAGAAAACAAAACACACGGTGCAATAAAGGGAATTTTTGTTCGCTTGACTTTGTCAAGTCAGGGTTTTTTGTGCCAGCAGTACTCTCAAAGAAAAAAGATGTTGACCATTTTGGTTAGATCTTAACAGTTGACATGTTTGAAAAAACTTCTAAACCTTTTAAAATTTTGTCAATTGTATATTGCATGGCTTTTTGAAATAAATCTTTTACTCAACAAATCATTATCCTTTCCTTATTCCTTTTTTAATCTACTACAGATTGTATTAACCAGACAGACAGTGTTTGATCTTCAATCAGAGTGTCTGTCCATCCAGCACACTGAGCAGAGATGCCTCAACCTCTCAACCTGAGACCCAGCTGCAGTACCTCCAGAAGTCAGCCTCATTCAGAGTAGCTGTCCATCCAGCACACTGAGCAGAGATGCCTCAACTTCTCAACCTGAGGCCCAGCTGCAGTACCTCCAGAAGTCAGCCTCATTCAGAGTGTCTGTCCATCCAGCACACTGAGCAGAGATGCCTCAACCTCTCAACCTGAGACCCAGCTGCAGTACCTCCAGAAGTCAGCCTCATTCAGAGTAGCTGTCCATCCAGCACACTGAGCAGAGATGCCTCAACTTCTCAACCTGAGGCCCAGCTGCAGTACCTCCAGAAGTCAGCCTCATTCAGAGTGTCTGTCCATCCAGCACACTGAGCAGAGATGCCTCAACTTCTCAACCTGAGACCCAGCTGCAGTACCTCCAGAAGTCAGCCTCATTCAGAGTAGCTGTCCATCCAGCACACTGAGCAGAGATGCCTCAACTTCTCAACCTGAGGCCCAGCTGCAGTACCTCCAGAAGTCAGCCTCATTCAGAGTGGCTGTCCATCCAGCACAATGAGCAGAGATGCCTCAACTTCTCAACCTGAGACCCAGCTGCAGTACCTCCAGAAGTCAGCCTCATTCAGAGTGTCTGTCCATCCAGCACAATGAGCAGAGATGCCTCAACTTCTCAACCTGAGGCCCAGCTGCAGTACCTCCAGAAGTCAGCCTCATTCAGAGTGGCTGTCCATCCAGTACAATGAGCAGAGATGCCTCAACCTCTCAACCTGAGACCCAGCTGCAGTACCTTCAGAAGTCAGCCTCATTCAGAGTGGCTGTCCATCCAGCACACTGAGCAGAGATGCCTCAACCTCTCAATGAGCAGAGATGCCTCAACCTCTCAACCTGAGGCCCAGCTGCAGTACCTCGAAAAGCCATCCTAGTTCAGAGTGGGCTGTCCATCCAGGACACTGAGCAGAGATGCCTCAACCTCTCAATGAGCAGAGATGCCTCAACCTCTCAACCTGAGGCCCAGCTGCAGTACCTCCAGAAGTCAGCCTAAAGAACTAACAACTTTATTATTCAAGGTATGAAACATGATTGGTATCAACTATTTTTCAGTATCGGAGCTTACTTTGTGAACTTCCTACTAGTGCTGGGCGACTAGTGAAATTCACTACTCGAGTAGTCGCGTGTCAACTATCCGGTACTATTCGACTAGTCACAACTTTTTTTTTGCAACTTATCACAATGTGGACGCCCCGTCCACGGGTGTAACTAGAGTACACACAACACAGCAACATCGGAGCGACACAACACAGCAACATCGGTGCGACACAGTGAGTTAGAGTGTGACCCTTCCGCTGTTCAATGTACAGGAATTCAGGGTTCGAAATAAGCGGTCGCCGTTCGCCAAATGCGAGTGAAAACAGGGATGGGTGAGTCAAAACCCGTCCTTTTGTAGTCCGCTGGGGCGAGTCAAAAAAGGTCCCTTGTCACAATTAATAAGGGGTACTCTGGTAAAATCTCATAGATTATTTTCAAGTTCGTAAAATGGTTTGACAAGCCTTGATGTTTGCAAGATTTGATGCCCGCGATCGTTTCACTAGTCACTACAACCACGCATACACAATACACGTTGATGCTTTGTACACACAACGGTCGTGTCCCCCCCCCCTTAAATCGTTTGTACATACAGCACATTACATATGCAGCAAGTCCAACATAAGCCACGCTGTGATTGGCTATTGATAAAATATCAATATTCATAAGAAAGCTTCAGCTTGTATGGCTTGGCACACGTTCAACGGCAGGGTAAAAAACAGCTTCATATGTAGCGTATACTTAATGAACAATTCCGGACCAATCACGAGCCACGTAACTGTTGAATATGGATGAGTCTGTGTTGAGTTTCTGGCTTTGTTCCATTGACTGTGTGGGGCAATATTGTGTGGTGCACTGTGTGGTGTAATGGCACTCGTGGTGAACAACGTGTGTTTGTGTGTCGCGTTGGAGCATTGTGTTGTGCTTTTTTCTGTTGTGAACTACAGTCGTGAATAAGAAATCCATTCATTGGGCAACTATTCGCGAGTATAAATTTCAATTTGCCTTACACCGATGTGTGATAAGCACTGTATACTCAGTGCTTTCGAGTCCTGTGGAAAAAAGCGAATACTTTTGAAGTAGTCGTGGCGGCGCGACTACTCGAGTAGTTGCAACACGGTGGTCATGACAAGTCGTTGCAAACAACAGTCGCGAGCATTCCACTAGTCGCACTAGTCACCCAGGCCTACTTACTACCCGTACCAATTGTTGTGAAATACAGCCTAATGTATGAGAAATTTGTTTCACAACCTTTAATTTGTTTTTCTTCAAAATACCATGAAGCAAAATGAGCCTTTTAGCCACAAAATCCCTGACAAGTCATATACAATTACTCACTGTTTTCTTGTAAGCCAGAGGATGTGAATGAATCTATTCTTGATATATCACAGGCAGTAGGCTAGAGTGTCTCATTGTGCACCCCAAAATGCCCCCACACCCTTCTTTAGAGGCTCACTGCCGAGGGTATCAAATTTTGTTCATTTAACCAGTTGCCACCGGGATTTTTTTCATTTTTTCCCCGTCCAGCCTGATGGGACTATTTTCTTGGAGTTGTCGGAATCAATTTTCCTTGTGAGCTTTTGCACCCCACAGATTATCACCACTTTACAAAATCTTGGCTTCCACCATTGTTTTATTCATTGTATTTTGGCTCAATGGAGCCGGAAATCCAGCCATGGTTCCTTGGGTTTAGTACCAATCCTATGCCGTAGGTAACGGCTGATGTTTTGCAATACACAGTGCATGAATTTGACATTTTCTTGGGTCAAGACAACAAAACTTTCGATGCAATGATGATCTTTGTTCTCAGGGTTTCTTTGTACCCTCAAAGAAAAATGATTCCGGCGATTCTGACAAAATAATTCCGTCAGGGTGGACGGGAAAAAATGGAAGATCCCCGGCAGCAACTGGTTAACATCATTCCTGGGTGAGCAGTAGGGGTAGGCTATATCCCTAACTTGACAATGTTCACATTAAGTTTTTATGCTGAGGACATCCTCAACAAAAGTATACAGGTTTGGGTCATTGCACTTTCAGAGCTCTGCAGCTCACAGATTATCACCCCTTTACAAAAACTTGGTTAGTAGTTTGCTGTGTGTAGTTAATATAATCAGCTAATATCAGCTAATCCATTAAGCAGCTAATAATAAGTACTCTTTTCTTATTCCTTTGTTTTAACTACAGATCAATTAATCCAGACAGAGAGTGTCGGATCTTCATCCAGTCCATCAAATAGTTCAACTTGAAAGGTATGATGGTTGATTTTTACTGATAAAAAAACGCATCAGAATTATTTTTTAATATCAAAGTTTACTTTTCATGAATGTGATACCAGTATCAAATGTTCAGAAACACTGCCATGAGCGAAAAAATTGTTCCCCAACCTTGGATTTCTTATTCTAGTATGCCAAATCAAAATAAACCTTTATATGAATGCGATCAAAATCCTTGACAAATCATAAATAATTATGCAGCGTTTTTTTTAAACATGGTCGATCTGTCGAAACTTTCACCAGTTTGTTTTTATGGTGTGATTATGAAAACCCAGAACATTTTACTTTTCCCTTCTGAAATTGGTATATCATGGTCAGTGGACTATAGAGGGCGCCACTGACTGCACTCTGACTTGTGAAGAAAACCTGTAGGGGCTCACTGCCAAGGGTATCAAAGGATGTTCAGGAGAGACTGTTAACCAGTCAATGTCGAGATTCTTTATTTTTTTTCCTGGCGGGATATTTTTGGCAGAATTGCCAGCATCATTTTTCTTTGAGAGTACCGCTGGCACAAAGAAACCCTGACTCGACAAAGCGATGAGAACAAAGATTCTCTTTATTAAGAAGCGTTTTGGTTTTTCAACCGAGAAAATTTCAGATTAATACACCGAGAATTGCAAACATCGACATTTATCCAAGGCATTTGAACAAAAAACCACCTCTCAAAAGCCAGAAAGTGCCAAAATATTCAAGACCATGGTTTGTCTTTGTGTGGGTAAAACGAACATTGGATGTGTTTGTGGTTCTGTGCACGCTCAGCAGTGGAATGTCTGGGCTACCTTTGCTCCGGTATTCCGATTTTACATCTGTTTCAAGGCAGGGGAAACATTTGCTTGTAAACAAGTCATCTGGTGCCAACATTATTCCTCGGTAAAAGTAAGGGTAGGCTATGCATCCCAAAAGTGGCAATGTTAAATGTTATAAATGTTTAGGACATTCCAAGAAACAAACAATTACAAGTTTGGATCATGTCAGGTGGAAGGGGGCGGTACACAATGAGAGTCATCTTGCCCACGGGCAATCCTACTTTTACAAATATATAGGGTCAACTCAAATTTACATGGCTGTATCATTTAGTGCTTTCAATAATTTTTGTTTCCTCCTTATTTCTTTGTTTCATCGTGACATCTATAGATGATATCTACCTGTCACAAAGAGTAGATTCCTGAGACCTGCGAGTGCCTATCATCAGCCCAACGTCAACCCATTACCAGCTTAGATGTGTGAGAGTTACAACAGAGGTATGTGGGTTACATTAATTTGTTTTTACACTAACATCAAAAAGTGGGCCGTTTTTGCAGCACTGTTACAGACAGCACCCCTACGTAACATGCCACAACACTCTGGGGACTCCATGCTGGTACCAGTCTAACCCAGATGAGTGTTTATCCTTACAGATTGATTACAAATTTGAAAAATCAAAACTCGATAATCGAGTGTACTCAATAATCATAAATCCATGATGAAAAAATGTTGTTTACAGGACCCCTGTCAGAAAGTATTCATCACGGCAGAGCATTTTGACTCATTGTTTTGATAAGCACACACTTTATTATACTCTGATGGTCTGAAGAAATTGTCCTCCTCAGCATACTGATTGAAAACTTGAGTTGTTACACCACCGGTTCTTTTTAGAACAACCATGATTCATGAGAGATTTCATCACAACTATGTGGTGTTGCTGCAAACCTGACCCCCACCATGCAAAGTTCAAACCCCACTTATTTGATGTCTCCTGCTAACCATGTACTCGCATAATTTTAAAACAATTAATTTGAGGGCCTAGAGTTTAGCAAAGATATTTATTGGGTTGTTTCTTCCTTTTTTATTACTTCAGGTCGAACCAACATTCACCCTCGGGACAAGACCCCCAATGTACTTTTTCTACATGGATGAGCCCCTCAGATGAGTTTACCAGTCAACAGCATTTACTGCAGGAACTCTGGCAAGCACCATTGCAACAAGGGTCACTGTGATGTCAACCCAGCCCAGCCGACCTCACCTGGCAAGCACCCTCTTGCAACAAGGGTCACTGTGATGTCAGCCCAGCCCAGCCAGCCACCTACTCTGGCAAGCACCCTTGCAACAAGGATCACTGTGATGTCAGCCCAGCCAAGCCCACCTCAACTGGCAAGCACCCTCTTGCAACAAGGGTCATTGTGATATCAGCCCAGCCCAGCCGACCTCAACCGGCAAGCACCCTCTTGCAACAAGGGTCAATGTGATGTCAGCCCAGCCCAGCCCACCTCAACTGGCAAGCACCCTCTTGCAACAAGGGTCACTGTGATGTCAGCCCAGCCCAGCCCACCTCAACTGGCAAGCACCCTCTTGCAACAAGGGTCACTGTGATGTCAGCCCAGCCCAGCCCACCTCAACTGGCAAGCACCCTCTTGCAACAAGGGGCACTGTGATGTCAGCCCAGCCCAGCCCACCTCAACTGGCAAGCACCCTCTTGCAACAAGGGTCATTGTGATATCAGCCCAGCCCAGCCGACCTCAACTGGCAAGCACACTCTTGCAACAAGGGTCACTGTGATGTCAGCCCATCCCAGCCGACCTCAACTGGCAAGCACCCTCTTGCTACAAGGGTCTCCGTGATGTTAGCCCATCCCAGCCCACCTTTACTGGCAAGCACCCTCTTGCAACAAGGGTCACTGTGATGTCATCCCAGCCCAGTCCAGCTCAACTGGCAAGCACCCTCTTGCAACAAGGGGCACTGTGATGTCAGCCCAGCCCAGCCCACCTCAACTGGCAAGCACCCTCTTGCAACAAGGGTCACTGTGATGTCATCCCAGCCCAGTCCAGCTCAACTGGCAAGCACCCTCTTGCAACAAGGGTCACTGTGATGTCATCCCAGCCCAGTCCAGCTCAACTGGCAAGCACCCTCTTGCAACAAGGGGCACTGTGATGTCAGCCCAGCCCAGCCCACCTCAACTGGCAAGCACCCTCTTGCAACAAGGGTCACTGTGATGTCAGCCCAGCCCAGCCGACCTCAACTGGCAAGCACCCTCTTGCAACAAGGGTCACTGTGATGTCATCCCAGCCCAGTCCAGCTCAACTGGCAAGCACCCTCTTGCAACAAGGGGCACTGTGATGTCAGCCCAGCCCAGCCCACCTCAACTGGCAAGCACCCTCTTGCAACAAGGGTCACTGTGATGTCATCCCAGCCCAGTCCAGCTCAACTGGCAAGCACCCTCTTGCAACAAGGGGCACTGTGATGTCATCCCAGCCCAGTCCAGCTCAACTGGCAAGCACCCTCTTGCAACAAGGGTCACTGTGATGTCATCCCAGCCCAGTCCACCTCAACTGGCAAGCACCCTCTTGCAACAAGGGGCACTGTGATGTCATCCCAGCCCAGTCCAGCTCAACTGGCAAGCACCCTCTTGCAACAAGGGTCACTGTGATGTCATCCCAGCCCAGTCCAGCTCAACTGGCAAGCACCCTCTTGCAACAAGGGGCACTGTGATGTCAGCCCAGCCCAGCCCACCTCAACTGGCAAGCACCCTCTTGCAACAAGGGTCACTGTGATGTCATCCCAGCCCAGCCGACCTCAACTGGCAAGCACCCTCTTGCAACAAGGGTCACTGTGATGTCAGCCCAGCCCAGCCCACCTCAACCGGCAAGCACCCTCTTGCATCAAGGGTCACTGTGATGTCAGCTCAACCTACTTCAACCACAATCCAAGGACCCCCTTTATCTTGATGTGGACTTCTGAACTATTCATCAATGGTCAACCAGGGATCTGTGACACAATCAAGGTATGTTTATCATAAACCCTTTGCAATGGATCAGAGAATATAATCCATTCCACTCACTACTATTAAGGTCCTCATTATAATTTTGTTAATTGCCTGGTAAATCCAGTTTATAGGTGATATTTTTTTCCCTGAAAGTAATTGTTTGGCAAAGATAAACATGAATTTTGTTGGGGGAAGAAAAAGCACAACTTGAAAGAAAAAAGCAAAAAGAACTCATACACGTACCTTGATGGAATACAATGAAAATACATGTAGTCAAATACTATTATTAGAACCTGAGCATTACAAATTGTCAACTAAGAATAATTGAAGGCAGCCGGCCAACAGTATTTTGGTTTTCAATCAAACAAATAGGTGCAAAAAAGGCAATTACAGATCTTCCTTTTGAGATTGTCATAAAAAGAAATAAGAATATGCTTCAATCAAGAATTGTTTTTGTTGTAATTTGTGAAATCATTACATGGATGTGTAGAATGTTTCAAGACCCTACTCCATGAATCGATGTTTGATGGATCATTTTGTTGTTTCCTTTCACATCTTCTTCAGATCAACTAATCCTGACAGAGAGTGTTGCAGCTTCAGTCAGAGTGGCTGACAATCAACAGCAGAGATGTCTCAATCTGAAGCCCAGCTGTAGTCACATCCAACACTGCCTGGACAACTCAATCAGCTTGATGGCTTGAGGTATTATGATACATGATTTCAACCCTACCCCCTCCCCTCCTCAACTCTTCAGAATCCAACTGCATGTTTTGTTTGATTCTGTTGGACTGAGGACTGCACTAGTAAACCCATCATGCTCTACATGGGATATCAGGCATACCACCATAATCAGGGTCCAACAGTTTGGGTCCAACAGTTTGTCCAGTTATGATGTTGGATTTTGTAGAGTAAGAAAGGATCCAAGCATATCACTCAAGGGAGGAGGCTCAATGGTTCAATCTCAACCAGTAATGAAGCAATTTTAAAGGTTCACTGAAATAAAAAGTGTTATTGCTTTTATGTTACACCTTATAATTTTTATAAAACGATTCACTTGTAAGAAATCATTTTTTGCATTCCTGTGTATTTTTGCATAATTTGTTTTCTTTAAAAAATAACAGTCTTCAGGAACGCCCACAAAAATAGGTGACTTGCTAACAATGGCTGGATTCTCAACGTGACATCACATGCATTACAACCAAGAATAAATTTGTTAATAGAAGAACACATATTTGTCATTCCTTTGGCAGACCCAATCCCAGAACAATTGTTTTGTGGAATAGCTCAGGAAACATTATGTAATGCATGTGATGTCACGTTGAGAATCAAGCCATGTTAGCAAGTGACCTATTTTTGTGGGCGTTCCTGAAGACTGTTATTTTTTAAAGAAAACAAATGCGAAAAATACACAGGAATGCAAAAAATGATTTCTTACATGTGAATCTTTTTATAAAAATCATAAGGTGTAACATAAAAGCATTAATACTTTGTATTTCAGTGAAACCTTTAAGGATTGTGTACAGGAATGGGATTGTCTTTTATTCTTGATCTTGATGGGAAAGGATGATTTTTTATGTGGTTGATGACTTGAGATTCTTCAGAAGGTGCTTAACGTACTGAAACAAGCTTCAGAGTTTTTCAGTATAGACATTGTTAGAACATTAAGCCAATCCAGCCTTTGGTTTGGTGGCAAACACTTGACAATAATTTAGCTGATGTGGTAAGCCCGTCTATGATTTGCTTAGGCCCTATTTTGATTTGAATGAGATATCCAAGCTAGAAACTCTAATTTTTATTCCAAAAGAAAATAGGAAATTTAAAAACGTTGTTAACAACTGATGAAAATGATCAGCAAGGACATTCATTAAAACAGATAATGCGTATCTAAAAACTGCGTATTATTTAACCAGTTGGCGCCGGATGATCTGTTTGCATGCAAATGTTGCCCCTACCTGGAAGCAGAAGCGGTGTTCAGACGGCATTGTGTAAAATCAGAATACCTGAGCAAAGGTCACCCGGACATTCCACTGCTGAGCAGGCACAGACCACATACGCCGTCTAATGTTCATTTCACCCACACAAAGACAAACCACGGTCTTGAATATTTCACAGTTTTCTGGCCATTGAGAGGTGGTTTTTGTGTAATCCCCGATTCCAGACCTACCAGACATGAAGAGGCTTCCACCATTGTTTATTCTTTGTATTTTGGCTCAATGGAAGTAAGTCAGAGTGAGCCGGGAATCAAGCTATGGTTCAGAGTTTACTACCAATCCTATGTCGTCGGTAACGGCCGATGTTTTCCACTTCACGGTGCGTGAATTTGACATTTTCTTGGTCGAGAAAACAAAACACATGATGCAGTAAAGAGAATCTTTGTTCTCTTGGCTTTGTCAAGTCAGGGTTTCTTTGTGCCAGCTGTACCCTCAAAAAAAAAAGATTTTTGCTATTTTGGAAAGATCTGAACATTTGGAAAAACTTCTGAACCTGTTAAAATTTTGTCAATTGTATATTGCATGGCTTTTTGAAATAAATCTTTTACTCAACAAATAATTCTCCTTTTCTTATTCCTTTTTTAATCTACTACAGATCATATAAATCAGACGGACAGTGTTTGATCTTCAATCAGAGTTCCTGTCCATCCAGCACACTGAGCAGAGATGCCTCAACCTCTCAACCCGAGGCCCAGCTGCAGTACCTCCAGAAGTCAGCCTCATTCAGAGTGGCTGTCCATCCAGCACACTGAGCAGAGATGCCTCAGCCTCTCAACCTGAGGCCTAGCTGCAGTACCTCCAGAAGTCAGCCTAAAGAACTAACAGCTTTATATTTCAAGGTATGAAATATCATTGGTAATTATAAAAAAAACTATCAGAGCTTACTTTGTGAACTTACTACCCGTACCAATTCTTGTGAAATACTGCCTTGTATGATAAATTTGCTTCACAGCCTTTAATTTGTTTTTTATTCAAAATACCATGAAGCAAAATGAGCCTTTTAGCCACAAAATCTCTGACAAGTCATAAACAATTATTCACTGTGTTCTAGTAAGCCAGAGGATGTGAATGAATCTATTCTTGATATATCACAGGCAGTAGGCTAGAGGGTCTCACTCTACACCCCAAAATGCCCCCACACCCTTCTTTAGAGGCTCACTGCCAAGGGTATCAAATTTTGATCAATAACCAGTTGCCACCGGGATTTTTTTCATTTTTTTTCCCCGTCCGGCCTTTAGCCCACAGATTATCACCCCTTTACAAAAACTTGGTTAGTAATAGTTTGCTGTGTGTGCAGTTACTATAATCGGCTAATTAGGCCTGGGCGACTAGTAGAGTAATCGCGACTGTTAATTGCAACGACTAACCGTGACCGTCGCGTTGCAACGACTCCAGTGGTTGAGCCGCCACGACTACTTCAAAAGTACTCGCGAATAGTTGCCCAATGAAGGGATTCACAACGTAAAACAGCACAACACAATGCTCCAACGCCACACACAGACACACGTTGTTCACCACAAGTGCCATTACACCACAGTGCACAACACAATATTGCCCCACAAAGTCAACGGAACGAAGCCCGAAACTGTACACACAGCGACCATTTACACAGGCTCATCCATATTCAACAGTTACATGGCTTGTGATTGGTCCGGAATTGTTCATTAAGTATACGCTACATACATGTATGAAGCTCTTTTTTACCCTGCCGTTGAATGTGTGCCAAGCCATACAAGCTGAAGCTTCCTTATGAATATAGATATTTTATCAATAGCCAATCACAGCTTGGCTTACGTTGGACTTTGTACCTGCTGCATATGTAATGTGTTGCATGTACAAACGATTTAAGGGTGGGGGGGACGACCATTGTGTGTACAATGCATCACCGTGTATTGTGTATGCATGGTTGTAGTGACTAGTATGAAACGATCGCAGGCATCAAATCTTGCAAATAGTCAAACCATTTTATAAACTTGAAAATAATCTATGAGATTTTACCAGAGTACCCCTTATTAATTGTGACAAGGGACATTTTTTGACTTGCCCAGAGGACTACAAAAGGACGGGTTTTGACTCACCCATCGCTGTTTTCACTCTCATTTGGCAACCGGCGACCACTTATTTGTAACCCTTAATTCCTTTACTTTGAACAGCAGTTGCTCATGCTCTAACTCGTTGTTGTGTCGCACCGATGTTGCTGTGTTGTGTGTGCTCTACACACAGTTCTGGTGTTGTCGGCAGCAGAGTGTGGGTTCGAATACCGGTCGCGGAACTTGTGTCCTTGAGCCAGATACTTTACCATAATTGCTTTGTCCTTCGGATGGGACATTAAGCCGTAGGTCCCATGTACTGGATGGGTAGTGCACGTAAAAGAATTAATGATTATGCAAGGGTACTTACCTGAAGTATAATCGTGATTATACAAGTCCTCTGAAGGTGAGAATCAATAGGCGTTCTCCTCCGACTTTGGCGGTACACCAGGCTTTAAATTAAACTCCACTTCCTGTCCTCGACAGGATCTTGTTCTAGTTAAATATTTGGAAACAGTGTGCACTGGACAAATTTGTTTATCCTCATATGACTCAATGACCACACTCTTAATGTTATTTCCAGGTCTATTCTGCTTATGTAGTTTGGTTGGAATGAATCTCAAACAGCTCTGTGATACTGACAAGTCCTTAATGTCAATGTTCACCAAGGATGATACCCTTCCTAAAGTTACTAGGCCTAAAAGGAACACGGTTTTTAGGGTAAGCACTTTTAATGACCGGCTGTCATCTAGGTTTTTTATAAATACCAAAACTTGGTCAACTTCCCAAGTCAGTGCATACCTTGGTCTTGGCGGATTTCTATTGAAAAAACTTTTCATTAACTGGCAAATCTCTGCGGACTGTCCCACCGGTACACCCCCTATTGGTCGGTGATATAGGGAAATGGCAGATCTGTAAACTCCTAAGGATCTGTAACCTTTTCACAGGCTACCAAAAATTCTACAATTTCAGGTATAGGCGCTGAAACTGGATCAAGTGATCCTCGTCTAAGACACCAGCTACACCAAGCTGCCCATGCAGATTGATATTGTTTGTGGCTTGATTTTCGGCAACTGTCCAGCATGACCTCAGCCACTTCTCGCGAAAACCCTTTCTCTTGGAAACGTCTCCGCAAAGCAGCCACGCCGCTAGATGCAGGGAACTGGTCAAAGGGTGAGGCTGGCCTGAATGTGGTTGAGTCAGGCTGTCTTCCCACTGAGGAAGCAGGATTGGCTGTGTAATTGCTAGTTCTAGTAACATGGGGTACCAAACTTGGGTTGTCCATGTTGGTGCCACCACTAAGATTGTTGATTTGTCTAGTCCCGTTTTCTTCAATACTTGTGCTAAGAGACAAAAGGGCGGAAATGCATATGCTTGTTCGTTCGTCCAACTCATCGAGAAGGCATCGATCGCCACTGCCCCTGGGTCTGGTTTCCACGCCACATAACGTGGTGTCTGATGATTCAGCCTCGAGGCAAATAGGTCTATCGTGGGGTGGAACTGAAGTTGGTTGCACAGTTGTGTGAAAATCTTTGGATGTAACATCCACTCCAGCCTGTCTACAAATACTCGTGATTGGAAGTCGGCGATGCCATTGTCTATCCCAGGGACATGGTAAGCAGTAAGTGTGATCTCCTTTTGCATGCACCATTTCCACATCTGTATTGCTAGTCGTGATAGGCTGGAGGTGTGGGTTCCCCCTTTGTGTTTGATATAGGCTATTGCTGTTGAATTGTCCAGCCGTAGTTTCACATGGCACTTTGTTTTGTCTGCTGCAAAGGTTTGCAGGGCCAAGAAAGATGCCAGAAGTTCTAGATAATTTATGTGATGTCCTTTCTCGGCAAGAGACCATCGACCCCCTGTCTCTGTCGACCCGCAGTGGGCCCCCCAGCCCTGGGTCGACGCATCTGATGTTACTGTTATCTCCGGATGTGGTAGCACCAATGGTTTCCCATTCCATTGACGAAGGCACTGTGCCCACCACTGAAGCTCTTGAACACTTGCTTCGGATAAGGTCACCAGACTCTGGTATGAAGGGTCTTTCTGGACTATCGGAATTAGATCTGACTGTAAGGCTCGGAAAAAAATTGGTGCTGGAACGACATCTTCTGCCGTCGAGCTCATTTTTCCCAGAATGCTGGCCAACGCTTCTGCTGTTATCTGAGGCTTTTTGATGGTTTGTTTGCTCAAAGTTTCCAGATGGTTGACTTTTTCCATTGGGAGGCTCAAAGTCAATTTGTGGGTGTCTATCATATGTCCTAGAAAACGAATCTTGTGACATGGGACCAGTTGAGATTTTTCCCAATTTACCAACAGACCCAGCTTCTCGAATAAATGCAGAATGTATTGCTTCTGGGAAAGACACTCTCTTTTGGACTGGGCTATCAGGAGCAGGTCGTCTAGGTATGTCACAGTTTGTCCTAAGAGTACCAATACTGCGACCGGAAAGATAAAAAGATTAGATTGCAACTACAAATAATTACAACGGGGACAAATCTCAAGTAGTATTTACATCTTTATATACAATTTAATTCACCACAATATGTGTCTGAGCGTGGACTATTTTGATTTATAATTTCAGCTCACATTTCATGCCTCGCCCCAAAAAACAGACAAACACCTAAACAATTATTAAACCCGTCCCAAGCTGATACTTCTGACTCTAACTACTAAAAACTACAAGTCTAATCCCTTTTACTTTACACTCTTTACTTCCCAGTCTGCCGTCTCCAAAACAAATTCTCGACCATAGAGATATGCTTGAAATTTCTGAATGGGCCAAACAATTGCCAAACACTCACGCTCAATTGTGGAGTAAGAACATTCCCGTGGAAGTAGTTTCCGACTGGCATAGGCAACTGGAAAATCAGTTTCTTGTTGTCGTTGTAACAGAACAGCCCCAATACCAATGTCAGAAGCATCGGTACGAAGTAAGAATGGGCGTTGACAATCTGGTAAGTGTAGAACTGGTGCAGTGATAAGCCTCTCCTTTAGGGTTTGGAATGCATACTCTTGACTCTGTTCCCACTGGATGTTAGTTGGCTCTCTTTTCTTAGTTTTGTCAGTTAAAGGTGCAGCAATCGCTGCGTAGTTAGGGATAAATTTCCTATAATATCCTGTCAAACCTAGAAATGACCGTAGTTGCTTTTTGGTTTTTGGTTTCGGAGCGTTCTGAATTTTGATTAAGCTTATCTGGAAGGGGTTCTAATTGACCCTGTCCTACTATATGGCCTATGTATTCAAGTTTCTTGAAACCTACCAGACATTTGGTTGGACGAGCTGTGATGCCGGATTGCTCCAATCTGTCAAAGAGACCATCTAAAATGTTCAAGTGTTCCTCCCATGTTTTGGTGTGTACCAGAATGTCATCGATGAAATTCTCAACGTTGCTCATCCCTCTCAACATTATGCGCATCATCCTACTGAAAGAGGCCGGTGCGTTGACAAGCCCAAATGGCATTGGGCGGAATTGAAAAAGTCCATCTGGCGTGATGAAGGCAGTCTTCTCTTTTGCTGATTCTTGGAGGGGAATCTGCCAGTATCCTTTGCTCAGGTCGATTTTTGTGAAATACTGATCATTTGATAACTTGGCGAAGATTTCTTCAGGATCAGGTATGGGTTCAGCATCAAAGATTGTGATACGGTTAAGTCGTCGAAAGTCAATACAAAACCGTTGGGTTCCATCTTTTTTCATTACCAGAACAATGGGTGATGCATAAGGTGGTGCTGACATCTCAATTACTCCCATCTTCAACATAGCTTGAATTTCTTCCTTTACCGTGTCTCTGAGTGCATGAGGTAGAGGATATGGTTTGGATCGCACTGGATCTAATACTGTTAATTTGATGTCATGCTTGACTAGACTGGAATGACCAGGTAAATCAGTGAGTACATGACTATGCCACTTCAGCAATGATTTTACCTCCTGAACTTGGCTAGTAGATAACTCTTCAGAAACTTTCACATCACTAGCAGTCTCCTTTGCTGTGAGGGTAGGGATCCTCAAGGAGTCATTGTCAAGAACCTGGAGATTCGGAAGATCTTCGTCTGGCTCTGGTTCGATGACGGCTGTTGCTACAATATCAAACATTCCTTCTGGTAAACAGGGACTGAGAAAACAGGCAATCTGATCAGAGTTAGTGGCAGGCTCAATATACTGTTTCAGTAAGTTGATATGAAAAGTCTTTGTTCTATTTCCAAGGTCGATCTTGTAGTCACAACTGCTCATCTTTCGGACAACAGTAAATGGACCCTTCCATTGTAGTAGTAACTTGTTGTTGTCTGTTGGAAGAAGTAGAAGGACCTTGTCCCCTTCCTTCAGTTGACGTGGTCGTGCCTTGCGGTTGTAGTATTTGCTGTATCTTTCAGTTGATTTTTTCAGCTCTTCTTGGGCTAGATGGCATGTCTCCTCAATTCTTGACCTCAAATTCACAACATATTGATAGGTTGTCTTCACCTCGGATGTCTCTACATCATCTGACCACAGTTCTTTAAGTATGGCCATGGGACCTCTGACTGTCCTACCGTATAAAAGTTCGAATGGAGCGAACCCCAGACTTGCCTGTGGTGTCTCTCTGTACGCAAACAGGAGTGGACCGATATACCTGTCCCAATCTTTGGGTTTCTCCGCACACAACCTCTTCAACATCTGTTTCAAGCTCCCGTTGAATCTTTCTACGAGGCCGTTGCAGGCTGGGTGGTATGGCGTAGTTGTCAGTTGTTTGATGGAGAGGAGTCGACTCACTTCCTTCATGATACCTGAGGTAAATTGCGCACCCTGGTCGGTTAAGATCTCTCGTGGAACACCAACCCTTGAAAACGCTTCGACTAGTGCCTCTGCGACACGGTGCGTCTCGATACTCTTCAATGGTATGGCTTCAGGGTATCGCGTAGCATAGTCAACCAAAGTGAGTACAAATCGGTTTCCTCTGTCTGTAACTGGTGTAATGGGACCAATAATGTCAGCTGCTATTCGATCAAATGGTTTTTCAATTAACGGCATGCGACCCAATGGTACCTTAGTGACCTTTCCTTTAGGGGTAGTCCGCTGACAAATATCACAAGAACGGCAGTACCGTCGAATATCTGACTGTACACCAGGCCAGAAAAAATTTGATAGCACCTTATCTGATGTTTTCTTTGACCCTCGATGACCTCCCAGTAATGATTGGTGAGCCAACTTCATAACTAGCACTCTTTGGGGTTGTGGAACAACTAGCTGAGTAATGATATCACCGTTATCTACTCTGGGGCTACAAAACTGACGATAGATTAAGTTCTTTTTGAAGAAGAAATGGGAAGAACTGTTACCTTTTCCAATCTTAGTTTCCCTCGAATTTGCAAGCTCTCTTACCCGTGCTAGTGTTGGATCAGTCTGCTGACCTTGACGGAGTTCATCTGCTGTTACCTCTGGCAGAGGACTGGACACTTTCAATGCTGGTAATGGTTTTTCCTCAGCTGCCTTTTGCGATCTAGTCTGCACCGCGTGTACTTGAAGGAGAGCACCTTTTGGTAACGTTTCATCACTCCTTGTCATAGTGCTGTCATCAGTACCTCTCCACTTCGGATCTGGACTGCCAGGATCGCGGGCTAAAGGGACGTTACCTATAATCACATCGTAAATGGGGTTTTCCATACAGACTGCCTCAATGGAGCCAACAAAATATGGTTAATCAATATTGACAATGGCAACTGGTAATTGACGAACTGTGTTATCAACAAATACACAAAATTTGCTCTTTCCCGTTAGCTGATCGTCTGTTATGAGACTTCTACGAATGAGCACACCTGAACAACCTGTGTCCCTCAAAACAGAAACTGAGTCATTATTTGTACCAACTTTCCCTTTGGTTACTGGCATACCTCTGACAAATTCTGCCTTGCAAGCTGCGCTCATAATTGGCAAATTATGCCCACACTGAAGAGTTACATAGCCCCTGTTTGTACAGCATTCAGATACATTCAAAAATGCTACGTGTACCTGTTCAGTTGCTGGTGATGAATGAGGGTTGTGATGGCCACATCTCTCGCATTCTTCTTGATTCTCATAAAAATGGCTCTTCTGGCTACTCATACTGCTACGCTGTTGATAACCTGGAGCTTGGTCTTGTGCAATCAATCCTGCTATCTTGGTTGGAGTACGGTTTGGATTACTCCAGCAATTTCTAGCTATATGGCCAGATTTTCCACAATGAAAACAAGTTGAGAACTGTTTAGAATGAGTAAAGTTATGTGAACCTGATTTGTGAAAATTAGGGGAAAATGGTTTCTTTTCAAATCGCCTCTCCTGTCCAACTGGTCGGTTAGGTTTATCTGTCCGCTGGTGGTGATCCCTTACTCGATCTGACCTGTGGAATGAAGCATTGCTCGGTTTAATGGTTTGTCCGAAGACGCCGCCTCTGGCTTCCACAAACTTCTCTGCCAACTCAGCCATGGCATGGATGTCTTTTGGGTTTCTCTCCTTCAAAAACAAAGACAATTCAATATTGCAAGCGTTAATAAACTGCTCCCTCAGAAGAAGGTCTTTGACACCTTCAAAATCCTTGGTAGCCTTTGCCAAGTCTAGCCACCTGCAAAAATAATTGTCAAGTCTAACAATAAACTGGTTAGGGTTTTCAAACCGGTCTGGCCGTGACGTACGAAACTTGGTGCGGAACCCTTCTTCAGTGAGATTGTACCTTTTCAGTAGTGCACTCTTAAGTTTATCATAGCTTGACGCTTCACTAACTGCTAATCTCGAGTACACTTCTAGAGCTTTTCCCTTTAAAAGAGCACTCAAATTTATTGCCCACTTGTTTGGGTTCCAGCTTTGAGCAGTGGCGTACCTTTCGAACCTGTGGAGGTAAGCATCTATGTCATCCTTTTGGTCATCGAAGGCTGGTAATTTGGGAGTTAAAGATTTTGCATTAGTTTCTTTTGCCTTCGGTTGTAGCTCAGACTGACTTTCTAATGCAGAGGCTTCCATCTTCAAGGTTGCCAGCTTCAACTCTATTTCCTTGGCTTCTGTCTCGTGTTTCAATAACTCAAACTTTGCTTTTCTTACTTCTCTCTCAACACTTTCTTTCTCCTTTCGCTCCACTTTCAACCTTTCTTGCTCTTCCTTTACAAAGACTCTTAACTCTTCACCACTCAGACCCACCTCCTTACCTATGTTGACTAACCGTTCGATTTCCATGCTGACGCTTACGCGCTTACGTACAGAAGCAGCAGTAATGGGCAATTGGTTAAAGCCAAACCAAGAAGGCGTAGATCCGCAAACCAAGATCTGAAATAAAGCAAACAATAACCATACCTGCGAGGGTCTCATTTAAAAATATACAATTCCCTTCCGTAATCATTTGTGGTTTTCAAAGTGGCTCTCTATCTTTCCAATTTATCTTTCCACCTCCCGGACAAGCCCCCAAAATGTCACAGTTTGTCCTAAGAGTACCAATACTGCGACTGGAAAGATAAAAAGATTAGATTGCAACTACAAATAATTACAACGGGGACAAATCTCAAGTAGTATTTACATCTTTATATACAATTTAATTCACCACAATATGTGTCTGAGCGTGGACTATTTTGATTTATAATTTCAGCTCACATTTCATGCCTCGCCCCCAAAAACAGACAAACACCTAAACAATTATTAAACCCGTCCCAAGCTGATACTTCTGACTCTAACTACTAAAAACTACAAGTCTAATCCCTTTTACTTTACACTCTTTACTTCCCAGTCTGCCGTCTTCCAAAATTAGTCGGGCATCTCAACTTCAACGTATAAAGTGCAAATTCTTAGTCTTAGAGACAATCAAACATAAACCCCGAAAAAGAAATGTTCAAGGGTATAATAAAGTTCTATACAAACAGGTTGATGGTATACAGTTCACCGTGACCGTTTTAATGCAGTTTTCAGTTCCCGGGCTGCTCTAGTGGTGTTTTAAAGTTCCTGGTAATAGCAGGGAGTCGAACTTTGCCGCTCCTCAACACACCAATACTAGCAGGGAGTCGAGCTTCGCCGCTCCTCACCAGTTATCACCGTTTCAACACGGGCTCAAAAGTTCAGACTAGACCGGTGAAATGTAGGTGGGTGCCTCTATAGGCTTCCACAGATGGCCTCTGTCTTCTGTATACGAAGTACCCCGTATAAAAATACGGCTAGGGTAGGACCATCTAGTAATTTAAAACAAAAAGATTGTCCAAAAAATACAAAGAGTAATATCCAAACACTTCTACGTCTCAAAAGACACAAATCTTTCACACTTTACATCAATATCACAATGTTCTGAGTTCTCCTGATTAATGTTGGCTTTTTCCCTCACATTTATAGCAAAGTGAAACTCTATAATCTCTGAGCTCGGAAACAAATTAACTTCAAAATCTAGAACACTTCTCTAGCGATTCTATGGGAAACATGTATAATAATTCACAGATATACTTACGGTTTCCTTGCCGTTCCAAAATCCTGGATTGTTGATCTCGCCGCTCTCGGTTTGCTCAACCCAATTTTGCCTTCTAGCAGCCTGAAATAATCTGCTTCTGGTGTAGCAAGGATTGGCAGCAGCTAGCAATGCTCTAACAAATACTGCAAGCTCGCGGCTTTGTGTATAACAAGTTCTCTATTTCTCTCTCTCTCTCTCTTGTCATCACGATCATGATCAGAATTGCTCTCTCTGGCACACCCTAAAATTTACTCTTATACCAGCCAACAACCTATTTTCATGCAAAACCAAACATTTGTATTTCAAACCTATTGCATTCCTGGATAGCCCCACTAAACCTACCTACAAAGAAACGGGAGCTGTTAAGTTAGAACTGTAATTGATCTACAAAAGAGAAAAATGTCCTTGGTATGTCCAACAACAGAGAAGGGGAAACGATCACTTTCCCACCCTGCTTTGTTAAACAAAGTAGTAAGTTATTTACATACTGGCAAAGAAATCCATGGCCCTGGTTGACTGAATAATGAATATGCATTAAAAAGTTATACGCATTACAAGTAGATATTTTCACCTCACTGCAATACAATGGAATTCTGACAAGGTAAATGATCAACTTCATTGCCCTCTGTCGTAGGTGAGAAATGACCGGTTTCATAAGCTTTGTAAACAGCTGAGGAGCACATTGACGGAGTCACATCTCGGAGAAACCCTCTTTAATGAATGGGTCGGCGTGTCGTTGTCTGAAAATGGACACACGCTGTATGGCCGAACCTAAGAGGCTGCCTGAAGACGCCAAAAGGGTTTTCACCTCTTGTAACCCATCTGGCATACTTTGTACCTTTTCCACTGCTTTCAGAAGAGGGATAGAGGCCCGAAGCAAGTCTTCTTGAATGGACCAAACCGAATTATCACTTTTCCATGACTCAAATTTTGTCTTCTTTATGGTAGCCCTTATGGGCTTGGGCATATCTGGAGCTTTAAAATACTCCTCAACTGATGGGTCAGGCTTTAGACCTTCGAGCAACTCATCCTTCTTTGTTTGTTCTAGAACGTGGGTTCGTTGTTGCTGCCACCATTTGAGTATTTCTTCCTCAAATAAGGTGCCCTTCGTGTTCTCATGTGGATTGACCAGCCCTGAATAGTGCTTCGGGAAATCTTTTTTAGGTGGGACATCCACCACTTCTTCATCCGCACCGATATCATCATGCTGTGCTGCAACTGACAAGACATCCTCTTGATCAGGGGTCTTATGTTGTGAGCCGGGGCTCGAGGAAGACTCAGACACGGGGGAAGGCAAGTGCTTCTTCTATAGTGTCTGTCGCTAGAGGAATCACTTGACGAGGTAGAAGGATGCCTCCTCTTCCGATCTTGTCTTGTACGTGGTCTCGATCTAGATACGGATCTTGACCTGGAACTGCGTACATCTCGTAAGGTGTCTTGGAGTACATTCTTAAAAACATCCATTTGTTTCTGTTGCATATTTTCTAAACATGCCAACTGTTGATCAGAAAACACCCCACTCTCTCTAGACCGGCCTGTCGAAGAGGATTTCCCATGACCCTTAGAATGGAGGCGTGGGATACTTGCATATTCACTTTCACGACTCAAAGAATGAAGGCGTGAAGTGTGGTCTGTTTCTTCATCACGACCCAAAGAGTGGAGGCGTGAATCAGCAGACCTATCCTTAATGTTGGACTGTGCCTGTGATTGTGAATGTGACTTTGATTTTTCCTCACAACCAAGATCGGTACTCTCCTTACCTTTACCTGCACTAATTTGGTCAGAAAAGGAAGCTGAAATATTACTATACCTTTCGTCGTCCATGGAAGACATGATTCTCCTTGTGGATCTTTATATCGTTGAGAAAAAGGAAATTTCTTTTCCCCGCTACAAAAAACACTCTTTCGGCGCCCGCCGCAGTTATGAGAAGAGGTCAGAGTTCAGGGCGCAGGACAGGAAGTGGAGTTTAATTTAAAGCCTGGTGTACCGCCAAAGTCGGAGGAGAACGCCTATTGATTTGAGCCGTTAGAGGACGCAGTATAACCCAGAACACTTATCGTGGAAGAGTAGGGGTTTACCCCTGTGTTTCTTTTTCAGATAGCAAGCATCCTTATCTACAGGTTTCCTCAGGCTTGAGAGCTACAGTTTTAAGTTCACTTATGAGGCATCCTTGGTTTCATTACCAGAAATATATAATAATAAAATAATAATAATAACATTGTGATAAGTTACTAAAAAGTTGAGTAGTCGCGAATAGTTGAAGCGAGACTACTCCAGTAGTGAATTTCACTAGTTGCCCAGCACTACGGTTTATATCAGCTAATCCATTAATCAGCTAATATAAGTACTCTTTTCTTATTCCTTTGTTTTATTAACTACAGGTCAGCTAATCCAGACAGAGAGTATCGGATCTTCATCCAGTAAATCAAATGAATCAACTTTATGTTCAAAGGTATGATGCTTGATTTTTACTTATAAAAAAACAACTTCAGAATTATTTTTTGATATCAAAGTTTACTTTTCATGAATGTGATATCAATATCAAATGTTCTGAAATACTGACATGACCGAGAAAATTGTTCCCCAACTTTGTTTTCTTGTTTCAGTATGCCAAATCAAAATAAACCTTTATATGAATGCAAACAAAATCCCTGATCAGTCATAAACAATTATACAGTGGTTCTTTTTAACATGGTCGACCTGTTGAAACTTTCACAGGTTGGTTGTATGGTGTGATTATGAAAACCCAGAACATTTGACATTTCCTTGCCGAAATTGGCATATCATGGTTAGTGGACTATAGAGGGCGCCACTGACTGCACTCTGACTTGTGAAGAAAACCTGTAGGGGCTCACTGCCAAGGGTATCAAAGGATGTTCAGGAGACACTGTTAACATGACAACATTTTTGGGTGAAAGTAAGGGTTGTTTTGATGCATCCCAAAAGTGGCAATGTTAATTTTTTTTTTCATGTTTAGGAAATTCCAAGAAAAAAACAGTTGTGGATCATGTCAGTTTGAGGGGGGGGGGGGGTTGCACAATGAGAGTCGTCTTGCCCATGGGCGATCCTACTGTTACATAGGGTCAACTAAAATTTAAATGGCTGTATTATTACTGCGTTCGATGGCTGTAACGAAAGTGAAAACTACCTGCCAAATAAAACCGCCAAAAAATTTGTCACCAAGCCTTATCATTTTGTAACGCGTATCACTAAAATACGCATGTGACCAATAACAACACAACATTGCAGTCATGTTGCCCTTGGCCTAAATTTTTATTGCCAGGTCGCTGCATCTGCGCGTGTGCCACTGACCTAGCTTATCAGCACACAGAGTCACGGCCAGGGCCGTTCCAAGTGAGTGCGCCACCGCAACGCGGCAACGCAACTATACTCTGTGTTCGTCGCTGAGCATAAGGCCTTTCATCCTTAATAAATGAATGATTAAAGGAATTATTACTGCATTCAATAAATACATACAACTTTCTCTTATTTCTTTGTTTCATCGAAATATCTGTAGATGATATCTACCTGTCACAAAGAGTAGATTCCTGAGACCTGCGAGTGCGTATCATCAGCCCAACGTCTACCCATCACCAGCTTAGATGTGTAAGAGTTACAACAGAGGTATGTGAGTTACAATAATTTGTTTTGACACTAACATCAAAAAGTGGGCCGTTATTGCAGCACTGTTACAGACAGCACCCCTAAGTCACATGCCACAACACTCTGGGGACTCCATGCTGGTACCAGCCTAACCCAGATGAGTGTTTATCCTTACAGATTGATTACAAATTTGAAAAATCAAAACTTGTTTTTATTAACAAAACTTCAATATGGAGTATACTCGATAATCGAGTGTACTCAATAATCATAAATCCATGATGAAAAAATGTTGTTTACAGGACCCCTGTCAGAAAGTATTCATCACGGCAGAGCATTTTGACTTATTGTTTTGATAAGCACACACTTTATTATACTCTAGATTGTCCTTCTCCTCAGCATACTGATTGAAAACTTGAGTTGTTACACCACCGGTTCTTTTTAGAACAACCATGATTCATGAGAGATTTCATCACAAGTACATGGTGTTACTGCAAACCTGACCCCCACCATGCAAATGCAAAGTTCAAACCCCACTTATTTGATGTCTCCTGCTTACCATGTACTCCCATCATTTTGAAACAATTATTTTGAGGGCCTAGAGTTTAGCAAAGATATTTATTGGGTTGTTTCTTCCTTTTTTATTACTTCAGGATGAACCAACATTAACCCTCGGGACAAGACCCCCAATGTACTTTTTCTACATGGATGAGCCCCTCAGATGAGTTTACCGGTCAACAGTATTTACTGCAGGAACTCTGGCAAGCACCCTTGCAACAAGGGTCACTGTGATGTCAGCCCAGCCCAGCCGACCTCAACTGGCAAGCACCCTCTTGCAACAAGGGTCACTGTGATGTCAGCCCAGGCCAGCCCACCTCAACTGGCAAGCACCCTCTTGCAACAAGGGTCACTGTGATGTCAGCCCATCCCAGCCCACCTCAACTGGCAAGCACCCTCTTGCTACAAGGGTCTCTGTGATGTTAGCCCATCCCAGCCCACCTTAACTGGCAAGCACCCTCTTGCCATAAGGGTCATTGTGATATCAGCCCAGCCCAGCCCACATCAACTGGTAAGCACCCTCTTGCGACAATGGTCAATGTGATGTCAGCCCAGCCAAGCCCACGTCAACTGGCGAGCACCCTCTTGCAACAAGGGGCACTGTGATGTTAGCCCAGCCCAGCCGACCTCAACTGGCAAGCACCCTCTTGCAACAAGGGTCACTGTGATGTCAGCCCAGCCCAGCCCACCTCAACCGGCAAGCACCCTGTTGCAACAAGGGTCACTGTGATGTCAGCTCAGCCTACTTCACCCACATCCCAAAGACCCCCTTGATGTGGACTTCTTAACAAGGCATCAATGATCAACCAGGGATCTGTGACACAATCAAGGTATGTTTATCATAAACCTTTGCAATGGATCAGAGAATATAATCCATTCCACTCACTACTATTAAGGTCCTCATTACAATTTTGTTAATTGCCTGGTAAATCCAGTTTATAGGTGATATTTTTTTCCCTGAAAGTAATTGTTTGGCAAAGATGAACATGAGTTTTGTTGGGGGAAGCACAACTTGAAAGAAAAAAGCAAAAAGAACTCATACACGTACCTTGATGGAATACAATGAAAATACATGTAGTCAAATACTATTATTAGAACCTGAGCATTACAAATTGGCAACTAAGAATAATTGAAGGCAGCCGGCCAACAGTATTTTGGTTTTCAATCAAACAAATAGGTGCAAAAAAAGCAATTACAGATCTTCCTTTTGAGATTGTGATAACAAGAAATAAGAATATGCTTTAATCAAGAATTGTTTTTGTTGGAATTTGTGAAATCATTACATGGATGTGTGTAATGTTTCAAGACCCAACTCCATGAATCAATGTTTAATGGATCATTTTGTTGTTTCCTTTCACATCTTCTTCAGATCAACTAATCCTGACAGAGAGTGTTGCAGCTTCAGTCAGAGTGGCTGACAATCAACAGCAGAGATGTCTCAATCTGAACCCCAGCTGTAGTCACATCCAACACTGCCTGGACAACTCAATCAGCTTGATGGCTTGAGGTATTATGATACATGATTTCAACCCTACCCCCTCCCCTCCTCAACTCTTCAGAATCCAACTGCATGTTTTGTTTGATTCTGTTGGACTGAGAACTGCACTAGTAAACCCATCATGCTCTACATGGGATATCAGGCATACCACCATAATCAGGGTCCAACAGTTTGGGTCCAACAGTTTGTCCAGTTATGATGTTGGATTTTGTTAGAGTAAGAAAGGATCCAAGCATATCACTCAAGGGAGGATTCATCCAATTTCAGAGAAAGGCAACCGGTACGTACTTACGCTAGTAGACTATGCCACACGCTACCCAGAAGCAGTCCCCTTAAGGAACATTGAAACAACCACAGTGGCTGAAGCAATGGTAGATATATTCACCCGTGTTGGTATACCCAGAGAAATCTTGACCGATCAAGGAACGCAATTTACTTCTGATTTGATGCATGAAATTAGCCGATTACTTTCCATTCGCCAACTCACAACGACACCCTATCATCCCGCGTGCAATGGGCTAGTCGAACGATTTAATGGTGTACTCAAACAAATGCTAAAACGCTTATGCTCCGAAAAACCGAAAGATTGGGATAGATACATTGGTCCCCTGCTCTTTGCATATCGTGACACACCTCAATCTAGTAGTGGCTTCGCCCCATTCAAATTACTCTATGGTCGATCTGTACGTGGACCCATGTCAATTTTTAAGGAATTATGGACAGGCGATAAGAACGCGGAT
Organism: Marthasterias glacialis; assembly: GCA_911728455.2. NCBI lineage: Eukaryota > Metazoa > Echinodermata > Asteroidea > Forcipulatida > Asteriidae > Marthasterias > Marthasterias glacialis. The sequence continues at coordinate 19,782,938 of OU452225.1, forward strand.
GACAAAGAAATAAGAAATACGTATCAGTACGTTTTAGACTTACGCGAGCCTATCGAGGAAACATGTCAAATCGCACAAGAAGCGTTGCAGAAATCTTCAGATCGATACAAGAAATATTACAATCGAAAAGCCCGTATGCGAAGTTTCAAACCAGGCGATAAAGTTCTACTCCTTCTCCCCACTGATCGTAACAAGTTACTACTCCAGTGGAAAGGGCCATTCCCAGTTCTTGAGAAAGTAGGTCACTTTGACTATCGCATTGATTTGTTTGGAAAATCTAAGATGTTCCACGCGAATTTACTCAAAAAGTACATACCGCGCACAGAAATCACAACATCTTTAGTGTCCTCACCAGAACTAGAATCAGAACACATCTTCGAATGTGCTAGCGTTGCACTTATCGAATGCGAACAGCCATATGGGAAAGATGAGCCAGTAGAAGATGCTAAATTTGATAATGATGACATTCTCATGCTTCCATCGCTACATCAAAAAGAGACAATAGACGATGTTGAAATTAGTCAAGAGTTGACACCAGAACAGACAAATGAAGTGAAGCGCTTACTTGGAAATTTCCGCGATGTGCTCACCGATGTGCCCGGAAAAACCAACTTAGGCTTCCATGACATAAAGGTCGAGTCAGAAACACCCATTCGCAGCAAACCGTATCCGCTTCCATATTCGTTAATCGATACTGTAAATAACGAAGTCGAAAGTATGTTTCGGATGGGCATAATCGAAAAATCAGAATCGCCGTATGCGTCCCCCATAGTGCTCGTGAAAAAAACCGACGGCTCAAATCGTTTTTGCATAGATTTTCGCAAGCTTAATAAAGTCACAGCTTTTGACGCAGAACCCATCCCCAATCAAGACCAGATTTTCTCACGTTTAGCGAAAGATCATTATTTCACTAAAATCGACTTAACCAAGGGATACTGGCAGGTACCAATGAAAACTGATGCCAAAACTAAAACTGCATTCATTGCCCCAAATGGGTTATACGAGTTCAAAATGATGCCGTTCGGTCTAGTAAACGCACCGGCAACATTTAGTCGCATAATGAGGTCACTTACAAACGGCTTAGACAATGTTGACAATTACATAGATGATACACTAGTTCATACTCAGTCATGGGAGGCACATATGAAGACGCTTACTGCACTTCTACAAAGACTAAGGAAAGCTGGTTTGACTGCGCGACCAATCAAATGTTCATTAGGTATGAGTCACATAACCTTTCTCGGACACAATATCGGAAATGCAACCATTTCGCCTCAGACGAAAACAGTTGAAAAGATACAGAATTGTCCAAGGCCGGTAACGAAGAAACAAGTGCGATCATTCCTAGGCTTGTCCGGCTACTATAGGAAATTCATCCCCAACTACGCAGCAATTGCAGCACCCTTGTCAAACAAGACGAAAAACAAAGAGCCAAACAAAGTTGAATGGGGAACTAGTCAGCAGCTAGCGTTTGAAAAACTCAAGAAATGCCTCGCATCCGCACCGATATTGATGTTGCCAGACTTTGAAAAGTCATTCACTTTGCGAACTGACGCGGCAGACTTGGGCGTAGGCGCCATATTGCTTCAGGAACACGGCGACATTCTATTTCCAGTTGCGTATGCAAGTAGAAAATTGCTAACCCGCGAGCGTGCATATTCTTCTATAGAAAAGGAGTGCCTAGCTTTGGTATGGGGCGTCCAAAAGTATCAGGCATACTTATGTGGCAAACCATTTGTAGTGGAAACAGACCACCAACCACTCACTTTCATGCAAAAAGCGAAAGTCGCCAATGCACGAATCATGCGCTGGGCCCTCGCCCTTCAGCCATACCGCATGCGTATCGTAGCAATTAAGGGAACAGACAATGTAGGCGCAGATTTTCTCAGCCGTAATTTGTAAAAAAAAAAAAAAAAAATTAAGAAGTGCTAATATAAGGAAAATATGATACATTTTCTTTTTAAAAAGGAGGTGAAATGTCACAGTAGTATGCAAATTAGAACAGCTCCAAAAACCACCCCTGTTATCCGTAATGGAACGTGCCAGAGTTTTGGGCAAATGGATGGTGCGTAAACCGCATAGTTTTGTTTCAAGACCCTAGAATTTAAGGCGTTGGCTGATCGAAAGACTGTCGAGCGCGCTAGTGCACCCCTGGTATGGAGTTTCTTTTATTTAAGTTGGCCATGGTTATTGTGTGTAAATATTTGTATGAATGACTGTTTTGTGTGAAAGAATGTGTGAGAAGGTTTTTGGAGGAATGATAAGGTCTGACATAAAATTTTTGATCAGATCTCCTTCTGAGCGTGTGGTGAGAACATCAGAGAGAAAATGTGAGCAGAGTCCGGCATCGACGCCCTGAAGACACCTGAATTTGCAGGTTTATCGGCAGATTTAAAAAATTGGTTAAAATCTTCCCGATCACTGTTTGGCAATTTCAGTGCCAAAACTAAGTTCTTCCGGCAACATTTTTAAAGGTTTGATCCGGTACTTGACCGCCGCCACCACAACACTCAGTCTCCGCTCACCGATCAATCATCCCATCCTGTTAATAACCGTAAGTTTGTAAATTTGATTATTTGTAGTCAACGCAAAGCTGTCCAATTTTTGACAATGTTTTTTGTGGAGAGTTGAACGATAATTTGAAAAGCATTTTTGAAAAGAATAGTTATTTAACGCAGCAGTGTAAAATGATTTGTTCATGTCTTTTTTAGAACGAAACACTGGAAAGGTTTTTGGTTATATTTTGATGATATAGATGGCCGCAAGAGAGGGTTGAAGCGACTGCTTCTTAGACTACGAGGCTTGACGTAGTTGCTAATCACCCACCGAGTGCGTTCAAGCTGAACCATTTCCCCGTCAGTGCGAAGACCGCCACAGACGGCACACATTGGGCCACCACACACAGGCAAATAATTCGTAAACTGAAACCTACAATTTACTGGACTTTTGAACTGAACGAATATGTAATTGAGGATTGATTTGTGAAATTGAAATTAAAGAATTTAGGATGAATTGAAGATTTATTGAAGAATCATGAATTTATGGTTGAATTGAATAAGGATTGAACTGAAAACTGTATATTGAAGAACCATTGAATTTATAATCAAAAATATGAAATGTATTGATTAAAGATTGAGTCGAAGGTGTTGAATATTGAAGATTGAAAGAAGAATGACTGCATTGATCATTAATTATAAGAATTGTAATAAGTGAAAGGTGTACTTCAAGACTGATTGAATTGATGAATAAGTTTTGAGTTGAGATGAAGAATTCATTGGAGATTTGTTAATACGAAGAAATACTTCAAGAGTAAAGATTGAATTAATACTGAACTGATCGATTATAAGGAATTGAATCTGATTATGATGAATCATTGGAGATTTATTGATACGAAGAAATACTTCAAGAGTAAAGATTGAATTAATACTGAACTGATCAATTATAAGGAATTGAATCTGATTATGATGAAAGGCATGGGCCTAAGTCACATTGAGAATAGAACTGTAAATATTGTAAATAGTTGTGAAATATAATAATTGAGAGGTATTTCTTTGTCTCCTTGTCATTTCTTTCTGTCTTTCGGTTTTAAAAACCGGGGTCTCCACTTTAAAAACCTGAAGTGGTGACAGGTTCAATGGTTCAACCTTAAACAACCAGTAATGAAGCAATTTTAAAGGTTCACTGAAATAAAAAGTATTATTGCTTTTATGTTACACCTTATAATTTTTATAAAACGATTCACTTGTAAGAAATCATTTTTTGCATTCCTGTGTATTTTTGCATAATTTGTTTTCTTTAAAAAATAACAGTCTTCAGGAACGCCCACAAAAATAGGTGACTTGCACCTGATGCAGTAAAGAGAATCTTTGTTCTCTTGGCTTTGTCAAGTCAGGGTTTCTTTGTGCGAGCAGTACCCTCAAAGAAAAAAGATTTTGGCTATTTTGGAAAGATCTGAACATTTAGAAAAACTTCTGAACCTGTTAAAATTTTGTCCATGGTATATTGCATTGCTTTTTGAAATAAATCTTTTACTCAACAAATAATTCTCCTTTTCTTATTCCTTTTTTAATCTACTACAGATCATATAAATCAGACGGACAGTGTTTGATCTTCAATCAGAGTTGCTGTCCATCGAGCACACTGAGCAGAGATGCCTCAACCTCTCAACCCGAGGCCCAGCTGCAGTACCTCCAGAAGTCAGCCTCATTCAGAGTGGCTGTCCATCCAGCACACTGAGCAGAGATGCCTCAACCTCTCAACCTGAGGCCCAGCTGCAGTACCTCCAGAAGTCAGCCTCATTCAGAGTGGCTGTCCATCCAGCACACTGAGCAGAGATGCCTCAACCTCTCAACCTGAGGCCCAGCTGCAGTACCTCCAGAAGTCAGCCTCATTCAGAGTGGCTGTCCATCCAGCACACTGAGCAGAGATGCCTCAACCTCTCAACCTGAGGCCCAGCTGCAGTACCTCCAGAAGTCAGCCTCATTCAGAGTGGCTGTCCATCGAGCACACTGAGCAGAGATGCCTCAACCTCTCAACCTGAGGCCTAGCTGCAGTACCTCCAGAAGTCAACCTAAAGAACTAACAACTTTATATTTCAAGGTATGAAATATCATTGGTAATTATAAAAAAACTATCAGAGCTTACTTTGTGAACTTACTACCCGTACCAATTCTTGTGAAATACAGCCTTGTATGAGAAATTTGTTTCACAACCTTTAATTTGTTTTTCTTCAAAATACCATGAAGCAAAATGAGCCTTTTAGCCACAAATCCCTGACAAGTCATAAACAATTATTCACTGTTTTCTTGTAAGCCAGAGGATGTGAATGAATCTATTCTTGATATATCACAGGCAGTGGGCTAGAGGGTCTCACTGTGCACCCCAAAATGCCCCCACACCCTTCTTTAGAGGCTCACTGCCAAGGGTATCAAATTTTGATCAATAACCAGTTGCCACCGGGATTTTTTTCATTTTTTTTCCCCGTCCGGCCTTTAGCCCACAGATTATCACCCCTTTACAAAAACTTGGTTAGTAATAGTTTGCTGTGTGTGCAGTTACTATAATCGGCTAATCAGGCCTGGGCGACTAGTAGAGTAATCGCGACTGTTAATTGCAACGACTAACCGTGACCGTCGCGTTGCAACGACTTCAGTGGTTGAGCCGCCACGACTACTTCAAAAGTACTCGCGAATAGTTGCCCAATGAAGGGATTCACAACGTAAAACAGCACAACACAATGCTCCAACGCCACACACAGACACACGTTATTCACCACAAGTGCCATTACACCACAGTGCACAACACAATATTGCCCCACACAGTCCATGGAACGAAGCCCGAAACTGAACACACAGCGACCTTTTACACAGACTCATCCATATTCAACAGTTACATGGCTTGTGATTGGTCCGAAATTGTTCATTAAGTATACGCTACATACATGTATGAAGCTCTTTTTTACCCTGCCGTTGAATGTGTGCCAAACCATACAAGCTGAAGCTTTCTTATGAATATAGATATTTTATCAATAGCCAATCACAGCGTGGCTTACGTTGGACTTTGTACCTGCTGCATATGTAATGTGTTGCATGTACAAACGATTTAAGGGGGGACGACCATTGTGTGTACAATGCATCACCGTGTATTGTGTATGCATGGTTGTAGTGACTAGTATGAAACGATCGCAGGCATCAAATCTTGCAAATAGTCAAACCGTTTTATAAACTTGAAAATAATCTATGAGATTTTACCAGAGTACCCCTTATTAATTGTGACAAGGGACATTTTTTGACTTGCCCAGCGGACTACAAAAGGACGGGTTTTGACTCACCCATCGCTGTTTTCACTCTCATTTGGCAACCGGCGACCACTTATTTGGAACCCTTAATTCCTTTACTTTGAACAGCAGCTGCTCATGCTCTAACTCGCTGTTGTGTCGCACCGATGTTGCTGTGTTGTGTGTGCTCTACAAACAGTTCTGGTGTTGTTGGCAGCAGAGTGTGGGTTCGAATCCCGGTCACGGAACTTGTGTCCTTGAGCAAGATACTTTACCATAATTGCTTTGTCCTTCGGATGGGACATTAAGCCGTAGGTCAATGATAAAATACATTATTCGCAGCAGGAGACCCCCTCATCGAGGACGCAGTGCGGCGCGTGCAATGCCCCGCGCTGTGTTGTTTCTTACATGTCCGCAACCACCTTGGCAACGTCTGTGGGTTTGTTTTGGTTTCAGGCGGGTGACGTCACCGACGGGTGTCCGTCCAAATTCCGGGGGGGGGGGGGGGGGGGGCAGGGGCTTAATTTTATGCAAACTGCTCATGTGATATTACTTTCGGCAATCAGGTTTCCTTACACGGCGTCACTTTCTAAGTAGGGCGGTAAATAAGCTCACTTCGGTTCAGCTTTCAATAAGATAAACATTAATTTTGAAACCCACCTCCACCCCACTTCTGCCTCCAATACGGGGGTTCCACATTACTTGGGTGTAACATAATGGGATCTGAAGTGTACGTTTCATGGGTTGTCGACTTTATAGGTTAGGCTACTAGCCACCAACATGAATCTGGTGGAGTTACTTGAGGGTAATTTGACCACATGTACCAGTGGTGGCACCCCTCATCTTGTAAACACTTTTTGTTTGGGGGCGGAGGACAAGCTGTCTTTTATTTATTTCTCACCTCTTTCAAGTAGTTATTTTGTTGAGGAAGTTACTTTGCGACAGGATGGGTAGGATGTGCTAGGATGGGTAGTGCACGTAAAAGAACCCAGAACACTTATCGTGGAAGAGAAGGTGTTTACCCCTGTGTTTCTGGTTCAGATAGCAAGCACCCTTATCTACAGGTTTCCTCAGGCTTGAGAGCTACAGTGATTAAGTTCACTTATGAGGCATCCTTGGTTTCATTACCAGAAATATATAATAATATAATAATAATAATAACATTGTGATAAGTTGCTAAAAAGTCGAGTAGTCGCGAATAGTTGAAGCGAGACTACTCCAGTAGTGAATTTCACTAGTTGCCCAGCACTACGGCTTATATCAGCTAATCCATTAATCAGCTAATATAAGTACTCTTTTCTTATTCCTTTGTTTTATAAACTACAGGTCAGCTAATCCAGACAGAGAGTGTCGGATCTTCATCCAGTACATCAAATAAATCAACTTTATGTTCAAAGGTATGATGCTTGATTTTTACTGATAAAAAAACAACTTCAGAATTATTTTTTGATATCAAAGTTTACTTTTCATGAATGTGATACCAATATCAAATGTTCTGAAATACTGCCATGACCGTGAAAATTGTTCCCCAACTTTGTTTTCTTGTTTCAGTATGCCAAACCAAAATGAACCTTTATATGAATGCAAACAAAATCCCTGATCAGTCATAAACAATTATACAGTGGTTCTTTTTAACATGGTCGACCTGTTGAAACTTTCACAGGTTGGTTGTATGGTGTGATTATGAAAACCCAGAACATTTGACATTTCCTTGCCGAAATTGGTATATCATGGTCAGTGGACAATAGAGGGCGCCACTGACTGTGCTCTGACTTGTGAAGAAAACCTGTAGGGGCTCACTGCCAAGGGTATCAAAGGATGTTCAGGAGAGACTGTTAACATGACAACATTCCTGGGTGAAAGTAAGGGTTGGTTTGATGCATCCCAAAAGTGGCAATGTTAATTTTTTTTTTCATGTTTAGGAAATTCCAAGAAACAAACAATTGTGGATCATGTCAGTTGGGGGGGGGGTTTGCACAATGAGAGTCGTCTTGCCCATGGGCGATCCTACTGTTACATAGGGTCAACTAAAATTTAAATGGCTGTATTATTACTGCGTTCGATGGCTGTAACGAAAGTGAAAACTACCTGCCAAATAAAACCGCCAAAAAATTTGGCACCAAGCCGTATCATTTTGTAACGCGTATCACTAAAATACGTGACCAATAACAAAACAACATTGCAGTCATGTTGCCCTTGGCCTAAATTTTTATTGCCAGGTAGCTGCATCTGCGCGTGTGCCACTGACCTAGCTTATCAGCACACAGAGTCATGGCCATGGCCGTTCCAAGTGAGTGCGCCACCGCAACGCGGCAACGCAACTATACTCTGTGTTCGTCACTGAGCATAAGGCCTTTCATTCTTAATAAATGAAAGATTAAAGGAATTATTACTGCATTCAATAAATACATACAACTTTCTCTTATTTCTTTGTTTCATCGAAACATCTGTAGATGATATCTACCTGTCACAAAGAGTAGATTCCTGAGACCTGCGAGTGCGTATCATCAGCCCAACGTCTACCCATCACCAGCTTAGATGTGTAAGAGTTACAACAGAGGTATGTGAGTTACAATAATTTGTTTTGACACTAACATCAAAAAGTGTGCCGTTTTTGCAGCACTGTTACAGACAGCACCCCTAAGTCACATGCCACAACACTCTTGGGACTCCATGCTGGTACCAGCCTAACCCAGATGAGTGTTTATCCTTACAGATTGATTACAAATTTGAAAAATCAAAACTTGTTTTTATTAACAAAACTTCAATATGGAGTATACTCGATAATCGAGTGTACTCAATAATCATAAATCCATGATGAAAAAATGTTGTTTACAGGACCCCTGTCAGAAAGTATTCATCACGGCAGAGCATTTTGACTCATTGGTTTAATAAGCACACACTTTATTATACTCTGATGGTCCTAGGAGATTGTCCTTCTCCTCAGCATACTGATTGAAAACCGTTGAGTTGTTACACCACCGGTTCTTTTTAGAACAACCATGATTCATGAGAGATTTCATCACAAGTACATGGTGTTACTGCAAACCTGACCCCCACCATGCAAAGTTCAAACCCCACTTATTTGTTGTCTCCTGCTTACCATGTACTCGCATCATTTTGAAACAATTATTTTGAGGGCCTAGAGTTTAGCAAAGATATTTATTGGGTTGTTTCTTCCTTTTTTATTACTTCAGGTCGAACCAACATTAACCCTCGGGACAAGACCCCCAATGTACTTTTTCTACATGGGTGAGCCCCTCAGATGAGTTTACCAGTCAACAGCATTTACTGCAGGAACTCTGGCAAGCACCATTGCAACAAGGGTCACTGTGATGTCATCCCAGCCCAGCCCACCTCAACTGGCGAGCACCCTGTTGCAACAAGGGTCACTGTGATGTCAGCTCAGCCTACTTCACCCACATCCCAAAGACCCCCTTGATGTGGACTTCTGAACAAGACATCAATGATCAACCAGGGATCTGTGACACAATACAGGTATGTTTATCATTAACCTTTGCAATGGATCAGAGAATATAATCCATTCCACTCACTACTATTAAGGTCCTCATTATAATTTTGTTAATTGCCTGGTAAATCCAGTTTATAGGTGATATTTTTTTCCCTGAAAGTAATTGTTTGGCAAAGATGAACATGAGTTTTGTTGGGGGAAGCACAACTTGAAAGAAAAAAGCAAAAAGAACTCATACACGTACCTTGATGGAATACAATGAAAATACATGTAGTCAAATACTGTTATTAGAACCTGAGCGTTACAAATTGTCAACGAAGAATAATTGAAGGCAGCCGGCCAACAGTATTTTGGTTTTCAATCAAACAAATAGTTGCAAAAAATGCAATTACAGATCTTCCTTTTGAGATTGTCATAACAAGAAATAAGAATATGTTTCAATCAAGAATTGTTTTTGTTGTAATTTGTTTAATCATTACATGGATGTGTAGAATGTTTCAAGACCCTACTCCATGAAGCGATGTTTAATGGATCATTTTGTTGTTTCCTTTCACATCTTCTTCAGATCAACTAATCCTGACAGAGAGTGTTGCAGCTTCAGTCAGAGTGGCTGACAATCAACAGCAGAGATGTCTCAATCTGAACCCCAGCTGTAGTCACATCCAACACTGCCTGGACAACTCAATCAGCTTGATGGCTTGAGGTATTATGATACATGATTTCAACCCTACCCCCTCCCCTCCTCAACTCTTCAGAATCCAACTGCATGTTTTGTTTAATTCTGTTGGACTGAGGACTGCACTAGTAAACCCATCATTCTCTACATGGGATATCAGGCATACCACCATAATCAGGGTCCAACAGTTTGGGTCCAACAGTTTGTCCAGTTATGATGTTGGATTTTGTAGAGTAAGAAAGGATCCAAGCATATCACTCAAGGGAGGAGGCTCAATGGTTCAATCTCAACCAGTAATGAAGCAATTTTAAAGGTTCACTGAAATAAAAAGTGTTAATGCTTTTATGTTACACCTTATAATTTTTATAAAACGATTCACTTGTAAGAAATCTTTTTTTGCATTCTTGTGTATTTTTGCATAATTTGTTTTCTTTAAAAAATAACAGTCTTCAGGAACGCCCACAAAAATAGGTGACTTGCTAACAATGGCTGGATTCTCAACGTGACATCACATGCATTACAACCAAGAATGAATTTGTTAATAAAAGAACACATATTTGTCATTCCTTTGGCAAACCCAATCCTAGAACAATTGTTTTGTGGAATAGCTCAGGAAACATTATGTAATGCATGTGATGTAACGTTGAGAATCAAGCCATGTTAGCAAGTGACCTATTTTTGTGGGCGTTCCTGAAGACTGTTATTTTTTAAAGAAAACAAATGCAAAAAATACACAGGAATGCAAAAAATGATTTCTTACATGTGAATCGTTTTATAAAAATCATAAGGTGTAACATAAAAGCATTAATACTTTGTATTTCAGTGAACCTTTAAGGATTGTGTACAGGAATGGTATTGTCTTTTATTCTTGATCTTGATTGGAAAGGATGATTTTTTATGTGGTTGATGACTTGAGATTCTTCAGAAGGTGCTTAACATATTGAAACAAGTTTCAGAGTTTTTCAGTAAACATTGTTAGAACTTTAAGCCAATCCAGTTGGTGGCAAACATTTGACAATAAATCAGCTGATGTGGTAAGCCCGTCTATGATTTGCTTAGGCCCTATTTTGATTTGAATGAGATATCCAAGCTAGAAACTCTCATTTTTATTCCAAAAGAAAATAGAACATTTGAAAACGTTGTTAACAACTGATGAAACTCTAAATTTCTGGAATTGATCAGCAAGGACATTCATTAAAACTGATAATGTGTATCTAAAAACGGCGTATTATTTAATCAGTTGGCGCCAGATGACCTGTTTGTATGCAAATGTTGCCCCTACCTGGAAGCAGAAGCGGTGTTCAGACGGCATTGTGTAAAATCAGAATACCTGAGCAAAGGTCACCCGGACATTCCACTGCTGAGCAGGCACAGACCACATACGCCGTCTAATGTTCGTTTCACCCACACAAAGACAAACCATGGTCTTGAATATTTCACAGTTTTCTGGCCATTGAGAGGTGATTTTTGTGTAATCCCCGATTCCAGACCTACCAGACATGAAGAGGCTTCCACCATTGTTTATTCATTGTATTTTGGCTCAATGGAAGTAAGTCAGAGTGAGCCGGGAATCAAGCTATGGTTCAGAGTTTAGTACCAATCCTATGTCGTAGGTAACGGCCGATGTTTTCCACTTCACTGTGCGTGAATTTGACATTTTCTTGGTCGAGAAAACAAAACACATGATGTAGTAAAGAGAATCCTTGTTCTCTTGGCTTTGTCAAGTCAGGGTTTCTTTGTGCCAGCAGTACCCTCAAAGAAATTTTTTTTTGGCTATTTTGGAAAGATCTGAACATTTGGAAAAACTTCTGAACCTGTTAAAATTTTGTCAATTGTATATTGCATGGCTTTTTGAAATAAATCTTTTACTCAACAAATAATTCTCCTTTTCTTATTCCTTTTTTAATCCACTACAGATCAGATAAATCAGACGGACAGTGTTTGATATTCAATCAGAGTTGCTGTCCATCCAGCACACTGAGCAGAGATGCCTCAACCTCTCAACCTGAGGCCTGGCTGCAGTACCTCCAGAAGTCAGCCTCAATCAGAGTGGCTGTCCATCCAGCACACTGAGCAGAGATGCCTCAACCTCTCAACCCGAGGCCCAGCTGCAGTACCTCCAGAAGTCAGCCTCATTCATGAGTGTCTGTCCATCCAGCACACTGAGCAGAGATGCCTCAACCTCTCAACCTGAGGCCCAGCTGCAGTACCTCCAGAAGTCAGCCTCATTCATGAGTGTCTGTCCATCCAGCACACTGAGCAGAGATGCCTCAACCTCTCAACCTGAGGCCCAGCTGCAGTACCTCCAGAAGTCAGCCTCATTCAGAGTAGCTGTCCATCCAGCACACTGAGTAGAGATGCCTCAACCTCTCAACCTGAGGCCTAGCTGCAGTACCTCCAGAAGTCAGCCTAAAGAACTAACAACTTTATATTTCAAGGTATGAAATATCATTGGTAATGATAAAAAACTATTGTGAACTTACTACCCATACCAATTCTTGTGAAATACTGCCTTGCATGAGAAATTTGTTTCACAACCTTTAATTTGTTTTTCTTCAAAATACCATGAAGCAAAATGAGCCTTTTAGCCACAAATCCCTGACAAGTCATAAACAATTATTCACTGTTTTCTAGTAAGCCAGAGGATGTGAATGAATCAATTCTTGATATATCACAGGCAGTAGGCTAGAGGGTCTCACTGTGCACCCCAAAATGCCCCCACACCCTTCTTTAGAGGCTCACTGCCGAGGGTATCAGATTTTGTTCATAACCATTTGCCACCGGGATTTTTGTCATTTTTTCCCCGTCCAGCTTGTAGCCCACAGATTATCACCCCTTTACAAAAACTTGGTTAGTAATAGTTTGCTGTGTGTGCAGTTACTATAATCGGCTAATTAGGCCTGGGCGACTAGTAGAGTAATCGCGACTGTTAATTGCAACGACTAATCGTGACCGTCGTGTTGCAAAGACTCCAGTGGTTGAGCCGCCACGACTACTTCAAAAGTACTCGCGAATAGTTGCCCAATGAAGGGATTCACAACGTAAAACAGCACAACACAATGCTCCAACGCCACACACAGACACACGTTGTTCACCACAAGTGCCATTACACCACAGTGCACAACACAATATTGCCCCACACAGTCCATGGAACGAAGCCCGAAACTGAACACACAGCGACCTTTTACACAGACTCATCCATATTCAACAGTTACGTGGCTTGTGATTGGTCTGGAATTGTTCATTAAGTATACGCCACATACATGTATGAAGTTCTTTTTTACCCTGCCGTTGAATGTGTGCCAAGCCATACAAGCTGAAGCTTTCTTATGAATATAGATATTTTATCAATAGCCAATCACAGCGTGGCTTACAATGGACTTTGTACCTGCTGCATATGTAATGTGCTGTATGTACAAACGATTTAAGGGGGGGGGGGACACGACCATTGTGTGTACAATGCATCACCGTGTATTGTGTATGCATGGTTGAAGTGACTAGCATGAAACGATCGCAGGCATCAAATCTTGCAAATAGTCAAACCATTTTATAAACTTGAAATAATCTATGAGATTTTACCAGAGTACCCCTTATTAATTGTGACAAGGGACATTTTTTGACTTGCCCAGTGGACTACAAAAGGACGGGTTTTGACTCACCCATCGCTGTTTTCACTCTCATTTGGCAACCGGCGACCATTTATTTGGAACCCTTAATTCCTTTACTTTGAACAGCAGTTGCTCATGCTCTAACTCGCTGTTGTGTCGCACCGATGTTGCTGTGTTGTGTGTGCTCTACACACAGTTCTGGTGTTGTTGGCAGCAGAGTGTGGGTTCGAATCCCGGTCACGGAACTTGTGTCCTTGAGCAAGATACTTTACCATAATTGCTTTGTCCTTTGGATGGGACATTAAGCCGTAGGTCCCATGTACTGGATGGGTAGTGCACGTAAAAGAACCCAGAACACTTATCGTGGAAGAGTAGGGGTTTACCCCTGTGTTTCTGGTTCAGATAGCAAGCATCCTTATCTACAGGTTTCCTCAGGCTTGAGAGCTACAGTGATTAAGTTCACTTATGAGGCATCCTTGGTTTCATTACCAGAAATATATAGTAATATAATAATAATAATAACATTGTGATAAGTTGCTAAAAAGTCGAGTAGTCGCGAATAGTTGAAGCGAGACTACTCCAGTAGTGAATTTCACTAGTTGCCCAGCACTACGGCTTATATCAGCTAATCCATTAATCAGCTAATATAAGTACTCTTTTCTTATTCCTTTGTTTTATTAACTACAGGTCAGCTAATCCAGACAGAGAGTGTCGGATCTTCATCCAGTACATCAAATAAATCAACTTTATGTTGAAAGGTATGATGCTTGATTTTTACTTATAAAAAAACAACTTCAGAATTATTTTTTGATATCAAAGTTTACTTTTCATGAATGTGATAGCAATATCAAATGTTCTGAAATACTGCCATGACCGAGAAAATTGTTCCCCAACTTTGTTTTCTTGTTTCAGTATGCCAAACCAAAATGAACCTTTATATGAATGCAAACAAAATCCCTGATCAGTCATAAACAATTATACAGTGGTTCTTTTTAACATGGTCGACCTGTTGAAACTTTCACAGGTTGGTTGTATGGTGTGATTATGAAAACCCAGAACATTTGACATTTCCTTGCCGAAATTGGTATGTCATGGTCAGTGGACAATAGAGGGCGCCACTGACTGCGCTCTGACTTGTGAAGAAAACCTGTAGGGGCTCACTGCCAAGGGTATCAAAGGATGTTCAGGAGAGACTGTTAACATGACAACATTCCTGGGTGAAAGTAAGGGTTGTTTTGATGCATCCCAAAAGTGGCAATGTTAATTTTTTTTTTCATGTTTAGGAAATTCCAAGAAACAAACAGTTGTGGATCATGTCAGTTGGAGGGGGGGGGTTGCACAATGAGAGTCGTCTTGCCCATGGGCGATCCTACTGTTACATAGGGTCAACTAAAATTTAAATGGCTGTATTATTACTGCGTTCGATGGCTGTAACGAAAGTGAAAACTACCTGCCAAATAAAACCGCCAAAAAATTTGGCACCAAGCCGTATCATTTTGTAACGCGTATCACTAAAATACGCATGTGACCAATAACAACACAACATTGCAGTCATGTTGCCCTTGGCCTAAATTTTTATTGCCAGGTCGCTGCATCTGTGCATGTGCCACTGACCTAGCTTATCAGCACACAGAGTCACGGCCAAGGCCGTTCCAAGTGAGTGCGCCGCCACAACGCGGCAACGCAACTATACTCTGTGTTCATCACTGAGCATAAGGCCTTTCATTCTTAATAAATGAAGGATTAAAGGAATTATTACTGCATTCAATAAATACATACAACTTTCTCTTATTTCTTTGTTTCATCGAAACATCTGTAGATGATATCTACCTGTCACAGAGAGTAGATTCCTGAGACCTGCGAGTGCCTATCATCAGCCCAACGTCTACCCATCACCAGCTTAGATGTGTAAGAGTTACAACAGAGGTATGTGAGTTACAATAATTTGTTTTGACACCAACATCAAAAAGTGGGCCGTTTTTGCAGCACTGTTACAGACAGCACCCCTAAGTCACATGCCACAACACTCTGGGGACTCCATGCTGGTACCAGCCTAACCCAGATGAGTGTTTATCCTTACAGATTGATTACAAATTTGAAAAATCAAAACTTGTTTTTATTAACAAAACTTCAATATGGAGTTTACTCGATAATCGAGTGTACTCAATAATCATAAATCCATGATGAAAAAATGTTGTTTACAGGACCCCTGTCAAAAAGTATTGTGTCGTCATCACGGCAGAGCATTTTGACTCATTGTTTTGATAAGCACACACTTTATTATACTCTGATGGTCCTAGGAGATTGTCCTTCTCTTCAGCATACTGATTGAAAACTTGAGTTGTTACACCACCGGTTCTTTTTAGAACAACCATGATTCATGAGAGATTTCATCACAACTATGTGGTGTTACTGCAAACCTGACCCCCACCATGCAAAGTTCAAACCAACTTATTTGATGTCTTCTGCTTACCATGTACTTTTATCATTTTGAAACAAGTATTTTGAGCGCCGACAGTTTAGCGAAGATATTAATTGGGTTATTTCTTCCTTTTTTATTACTTCAGGTCAATCCAACATTCACCCTCGGGACAAGACCCCCAATGTACTTTTTCTACATGGATGATCCCCTCAGATGAGTTTACCAGTCAACAGTATTTACTGCAGGAATCTCTGGCAAGCACCCTTGCAACATGGGTCACTGTGATGTCAGCCCAGCCCAGCCCACCTCAACTGGCAATACCCTCTTGCAACAAGGGTCACTGTGATGTCAGCCCAGCCCAGCCCACCTCAACTGGCAATACCCTCTTGCAACAAGGGTCACTGTGATGTCAGCCCAGCCCAGCCCACCTCAACTGGCAATACCCTCTTGCAACAAGGGTCACTGTGATGTCAGCCCAGCCCAGCCCACCTCAACTGGGAGGCACCCTCTTGCAACAAGGGTCACTTTGATGTCAGCCCAGCCCAGCACACCTCAACTGGCAAGCACCCTCTTGCAACAAGATTCACCGTGATGTCAGCCCAGCCCAGCCCACCTCAACTGGCAAGTACCCTGTTGCAACAAGGGTCACTGTGATGTCAGCTTGGCCTACTTCAATCACATCCCAAGAACTCCCCTGATGATGTTATCTTGATGTGGACTTCTGAACAAGACATCAATGGTCAACCAGGGATCTGTGACACAATCAAGGTATGTTTATCATAAACCTCTGCAATGGATCAGAGAATATAATCCATTCCACTCACTACTATTAAGGTCCTCATTATAATTTTGTTAATTGCCTGGTAAATCCAGTTTATTGGTGACATTTTTTTCCCTGAAAGTAATTGTTTGGCAAAGATAAACATGAATTTTGTTGGGGGAAGACAAAGCACAACAAAGAAAAAAGCAAAAAGAACTCATACACGTACCTTGATGGAATACAATGAAAATACATGTAGTCAAATACTATTATTAGAACCTGAGGATTACAAATTGTCAACTAAGAATAATTGAAGGCAGCCGGCCAACAGTATTTTGATTTTCAATCAAACAAATAGGTGCAAAAAAGGCAATTACAGATCTTCCTTTTGAGATTGTCATAACAAGAAATAAGAATATGCTTCAATCAAGAATTGTTTTTGTTGGAATTTGTGAAATCATTACATGGATGTGTAGAATGTTTCAAGACCCTACTCCATGAATCGATGTTTAATGGATCATTTTGTTGTTTCCTTTCACATCTTCTTCAGATCAACTAATCCTGACAGAGAGTATTGCAGCTTCAGTCAGAATGGCTGACAATCAACAGCAGAGATGTCTCTATCTGAACCCCAGCTGTAGTCACATCCAACACTGCCTGGACAACTCAATCAGCTTGATGGCTTGAGGTATTATGATACATGATTTCAACCCTACCCCCTCCCCTCCTCAACTCTTCAGAATCCAACTGTAAATTTTGTTTGATTCTGTTGAACCAAGGACTACACACTCTACCTTGACAACTCGGTCAACTTTATGGCCAAGTGTGTGATACATGATAATTTCAACCCTACATCCCCCAACTTTCAGCTGATATGGCAAGCCCGTCTATGATTTGCATAGGCCCTATTTTGATAAGAATGAGATATCCAAGTTGGAAACTCTGATTTTAATTCCGAAACAAAATAGAAAATTTAAAAACATTTACAACTGATGAAATCCTAAATTTCCAGAATTGATCAGCAAGGACATTCGTTAAAACAGATAAAATGTATCTAAAACTAGCTTACCAGTTAGCGCCGGGTGACCTGTTTACATGCAACTGCTTGGAAACGGAAGGGGTGTACAGACGGCATTGTGTAAAATCAGAATACCGGAGCAAGGGTCGCCTGGAAATTTCACTGCTGAACAAGCACAGACCACACACGCCGTCAAACGCTTCGTTTCATCCTCAAACAGACAAAACATGGTCATATAAATATGCCGTTTTCTGGCACTTGAGAGGTGGTTTTTGTGTAATCCCTGATTGCAGACCTTTGTCCTTATGTTCCAAGAAGAGGATTACGAGACATCAATAGGCTTCCACCATTGTTTATTCATTGTATTTCGGCTCAATGGAAGTAAGTCAGAGTGAGCCAGGAATCAAGCTATGGTTCAGGGTTAAGTACCAATCCTATGTCGTAGGTAACGGCGTATGTTTTCTAATTCACAGTGCTTGAATTTGACATTTTCTCGTTCGAGAAAACAAAACACACAGTGCAATAAAGGGAATCTTTGTTCTCTTGACTTTGTCAAGTCAGGGTTTTTTTGTGCCAGCAGTACTCTCAAAGAAAAAAGATGTTGGCCATTTTGGTAAGATCTGAACATTTGACATGTTTGAAAAAACTTCTGAACCTGTTAAAATTTTGTCAATTGTATATTGCATGGCTTTTTGAAATAAATCTTTTACTCAACAAATAATTCTCCTTTCCTTATTCCTTTTTTAATCTACTACAGATCATATAAATCAGACAGACAGTGTTTGATCTTCAATCAGAGTGGCTGTCCATCCAGCACACTGAGCAGAGATGCCTCAACTTCTCAACCTGAGGCCCAGCTGCAGTACCTCCAGAAGTCAGCCTCATTCAGAGTGGGCTGTCCATCCAGCACACTGAGCAGAGATGCCTCAACTTCTCAACCTGAGGCCCAGCTGCAGTACCTCCAGAAGTCGGCCTCATTCAGAGTGGCTGTCCATCCAGCACACTGAGCAGAGATGCCTCAACCTCTCAACCTGAGGCCCGGCAACAGTACCTCCAGAAGTCAGCCTCATTCACAGTGGCTGTCCATCCAGCACACTGAGCAGAGATGCCTCAACCTCTCAATGAGCAGAGATGCCTCAACCTCTCAAAGAGCAGAGATGCCTCAACCTCTCAACCTGAGGCCCAGCTGCAGTACCTCGAAAAGTCATCCTAATTCAGAGTGGGCTGTCCATCCAGGACACTGAGCAGAGATGCCTCAACTTCTCAACCTGAGGCCCAGCTGCAGTACCTCCAGAAGTCAGCCTAAAGAACTAACAACTTTATTATTCAAGGTATGAAACATGATTGGTATCAACTATTATCGGAGCTTACTTTGTGAACTTCCTACTAGTGCTGGGCGACTAGTGAAATTCACTACTCGAGTAGTCGCGTGTCAACTATTCGGTACTATTCAACTAGTCACGACTTTTTTTTTGCAACTTATCACAATGTGGACGCCCCGTCCACGGGTGTAACTAGAGCACACACAACACAGCAACATCGGTGCGACACAGTGAGTTAGAGTGTGACCCTTCCGCTGTTCAATGTACAGGAATTCAGGGTTCGAAATAAGCGGTCACCGTTCGCCAAATGCGAGTGAAAACAGGGATGGGTGAGTCAAAACCTGTCCATTTGTAGTCCGCTGGGGCGAGTCAAAAAAGGTCCCTTGTCACAATTAATAAGGGGTACTTTGGTAAAATCTCATAGATTATTTTCAAGTTCGTAAAATGGTTTGACAAGTCTTGATGCTTGCAAGATTTGATGCCTGCGATCGTTTCATGCTAGTCACTACAACCACGCATACACAATACACGGTGATGCATTGTACACACAACGGTCGTCCCCCCCCCCCCCACCCTTAAATCGTTTGTACATGCAACACATTACATATGCAGAAGGTACAAAGTCCAACGTAAGCCACGCTGTGATTGGCTATTGATAAAATATCAATATTCATAAGAAAGCTTCAGTTTGTATGGCTTGGCACACATTCAACGGCAGGGTAAAATAGAGCTTCATATATATCGTATACTTAATGAGCAATTCCGGACCAATCACGAGCCACATAACTGTTGAATATGGATGAGTCTGAGTTGAGTTTCTGGCTTCGTTCCATTGACTGTGTGGGGCAATATTGTGTTGTGCACTGTGTGGTGTAATGGCACTCGTGGTGAACAACGTGTGTTTGTGTGTCGCAATGGAGCATTGTGTTGTGCTTTTTTATGTTGTGAACTACAGTCGAGAATAAGAAATCCATTCATTGGGCAACTATTCGCGAGTATAAATTTCAATTTGCCTTACACCGATGTGTGATAAGCACTGTATACTCAGTGCTTTCGATTCCTGTGGAAAAAAAATCCACAGGCAACTCAGGTGGGATTTGAACCCACGACTCCCGCATGACTAGAGCAGATGTCTTAACCACTAGACCACCGAGCACGCCCCGTGACGAGGGGCCAGTTCGAATCCAGTATTATTAGCGGCAGGTACCGCAAACAATTAGATAGATGTTAATATTTGCATCGGGGGAATGTATATAAATTTCAATTTTCCTTACACCGATGTGTGATAAGCACTGTATACTCAGTGCTTTCGAGTCCTGTGGAAAAAAACGAGTACTTTTGAAGTAGTCGTGGCGGCGCGACTACTCGAGTAGTTGCAACACGGTGGTCATGACAAGTCGTTTCAATCAACAGTCGCGAGCATTCGACTAGTCGCACTAGTCACCCAGGCCTACTTACTACCCATACCAATTGTTGTGAAATACAGCCTTGCATGAGAAATTTGTTTCACAACCTTTAAATTTTTATTTCTTTAAAATACCATGAAGCAAAATGAGCCTTTTAGCCACAAAATCCCTGACAAGTCATAAACAATTATTCACTGTTTTCTTGTAAGCCAGAGGATGTGAATGAATCTATTCTTGATATATCACAGGCAGTAGGCTAGAGGGTCTCACTCTGCACCCCAAAATGCCCCCACACCCTTCTTTAGAGGCTCACTGCCGAGGGTATCAAATTTTGTTCATTAACCAGTTGCCACCGGGATTTTTTATTCATTTTTTCCCCGTCCGGCCTGATGGGACTATTTTCTTGGAGTTGTCGGAATCCATTTTCCTGGTGAGCTTTTGCACCCCACAGATTATCACCACTTTACAAAATCTTGGCCACCATTGTTTTATTCATTGTATTTTGGCTCAATGGAGCTTGAAATCCAGACATGGTTCCTTGGGTTTAGTACCAATCCTATGCCGTAGGTAACGGCCGATGTTTTGCAATACACAGTGCATGAATTTGACATTTTCTTGGGTCAAGACAACAAAACTTTCGATGCAATGATGATCTTTGTTCTCAGGGTTTCTTTGTACCCTCAAAGAAAAATGATTCCGGTGATTCTGACAAAATAATTCTGTCAGGGTGGACGGGAAAAAATGGAAGATCCCCGGCAGCAACTGGTTAACATCATTTCTGGGTGAGCAGTAGGGGTAGGCTATATCCTAAATTGACAATGTTCACATTAAGTTTTTATGCTGAGGACATCCTCGACAAAAGTATACAGGTTTGGGTCATTGCACTTTCAGAGCTCTGCAGCTTACAGATTATCACCCCTTTACAAAAACTTGGTTAGTAGTTTGCTGTGTAGTTAATATAATCAGCTAATATCAGCTAATCCATTAATCAGCTAATAATAAGTACTCTTTTCTTATTCCTTTGTTTTAACTACAGATCAATTAATCCAGATAGAGAGTGTCGGATCTTCATTCAGTCCATCAAATAGTTCAACTTGAAAGGTATGATGCTTGATTTTTACTGATAAAAAAACGCATCAGAATTATTTTTTAATATCAAAGTTTACTTTTTATGAATGTGATACCAGTATCAAATGTTCAGAAACACTGCCATGAGCGAAATATTCCTCCCCAACCTTGGATTTCTTATTCTAGTATGCCAAATCAAAATAAACCTTTATATGAATGCGATCAAAATCCTTGACAAATGATAAATAATTATGCGGCGTTTTTTTTTAAACATGAATTGTGATTATGAAAATCCAGAACATTAGACTTTTCTCTTCCAAAATTGGTATATCATGGTCAGTGGACTATAGAGGGCGCCACTGACTGCACTCTGACTTGTGAAGAAAACCTGTAGGGGCTCACTGCCAAGGGTATCAAAGGATGTTCAGGAGAGACTGTTAACCAGTCAATGTCGAGATTCTTTATTTTTTTTCCTGGCGGGATATTTTTGGCAGAATTGCCAGCATCATTTTTCTTTGAGAGTACCGCTGGCACAAAGAAACCCTGACTCGACAAAGCGATGAGAACAAAGATTCTCTTTATTAAGAACCGTTTTGTCTTTTCAACCGAGAAAATGTCAGATTAACACACCGAGAATTGCAAACATCGACATTTATCCAAGGCATAGGATGTCTCGTAATCCTCTTATTTGAACAAAAAACCACCTCTCAAAAGCCAGAAAGTGCCAAAATATTCAAGACCATGGTTTGTCTTTGTGTGGGTAAAACGAACATTGGATGTGTTTGTGGTTCTGTGCACGCTCAGCAGTGGAATGTCCGGGCTACCTTTGCTCCGGTATTCCGATTGTAAACAAGTCATCTGGTGCCAACATTATTCCTCGGTAAAAGTAAGGGTAGGCTATGCATCCCAAAAGTGGCAATGTTAAATGTTATAAATGTTTAGGACATTCCAAGAAACAAACAATTACAAGTTTGGATCATGTCAGGTGGAAGGGGGCGGTACACAATGAGAGTCATCTTGCCCATGGGCGATCCTACTTTTACAAATATATAGGGTCAACTCAAATTTACATGGTTGTATCATTTAGTGCTTTCAATAATTTTTGTTTCCTCCTTATTTCTTTGTTTCATCGTGACATCTGTAGATGATATCTACCTGTCACAAAGAGTAGATTCCTGAGACCTGCAAGTGCCTATTATCAACCCAATGTCAACCCATCACCAGCTTAGATGTGTAAGAGTTACAACAGAGGTATGTGGGTTACATTAGTTTGTTTCTTCACTAACATCAAAAAGTGGGCTGTTTTTGCAGCACTGTTACAGACAGCACCCCTACGCCACATGCCACAACACTCTGGGGACTCCATGCTGGCATCAGCCTAACCCAGATGAGTGGTGTATCCCTACAGATTGATTCCAGATTTGAAAATAGAAACATGTTTTTATTAACAAAACATAATTAAGCACATTTTATGAACACGCATAAAATTTGGTAAAATAAAATCTTTGAACTGGTCTTCTGCATTTTATTTAAACTGAACATGCACTTAAGAAGTAATTTTAGAAGGAAAAAAAAGGTATTAACAAAAATTGTCTAACATTGCCCTCCTTCATGTTGTTAAAGTATATAATTCGCACAAAACAAAAACAAATCAAGAAGTTTCCAAGTTTAAACCAACATTATTCCTCATCAAGACTGTTATTACCCTCAAGTTAAACCCAAGTATAAAATGTTTTTGCGTCATTACAAAAATATGCTAAAAATTCAGAGAGTTTGCTGAACTTCTCACGTCTTTCTGGACTAAAAACACTCATCATTATTTCAGTTTGGATACTACCATTCAGGCTGGATTTTGTGAAACTTGAAATGATTAAAGAATCAAGTCAACATTGATGGCTCATAAGATTTCATTAACAAGTGCAAAATGATACCACCTTTCCTTTTTTACATGGCATATATACGTTTGTTTTCTTTATACTTTCACAGTATGAGAAAGCTGATGTCCTACAACCAAGTGTGCGGCAATTAACTTTTACTACAATCTTAAAGACTTCAGAGTTTGAGGAGAGCAACGCATAGGCTATCGAAATCATCAAATGTGTGTAAGACATTCTACACATCAAGGAATCATGGATTAAAACAATCAGCTTGTTGACTTCATTTAAAGATTGCTGACATGTTATTTATTGATGTCAAGTACATCCGCGATGCCATTTATTACATTTACATAAATGTTCTTGTGAAAAATAAGTGCACTATTTGAAAGCAAGCGATATGCGCATTTGGAACTCATGAAGTTAGAGACCTAGGCTTTGACTGTGAAGCTCTAGCATTGGTGGTGCTACGGTTTGATTAATGGCGGTGTGATGGTTCGATTAATGGTGGTGTGATGGTTCAATATCTTTGGAATCCTTGGTGACATCAAAACGGGGAAAATTCTGAGCCTGCATAAGGGACTTGGACACAGTGCATTGTGGCATGTGGAGTCCCACCATCAGTCAGGGTAATAGCTGGGTGTTGAATTTAATCCAGACTACTCCACCAGGGAGCATGGTGCTGGTGTTATCACAAATGGCTATAGCAAGGTGCACTTATTTTACAAAGTGAACATATTGTAAAATCAAGTACTCATAATGAATTGCAATCATTGCTATTGAATTTAGAGGTGTATTGATATATGCATTATGGAGAAATATCATAAAAGTAAATACAAAAAAGTTTAATTCAAAAGCTTACATTTTATGAAAAAGTTGTCCCTCACAAGTTATGTGTTCTTTTTGAGTGGCTCTGACAAAACCCTAAACTTTGACCCAATTAAAAATAAGGTGCGATTTTGGTATTTATGTTGAAATTTAACAATGTTCCCTAAAACATTTCCTTTTCATCCGAATCTAGAGAACATGCTCTACACGGTGACATGAAAATGAGATAAAAGGTTTCATTTTGGTTTACCAAAATCAAAACCATGAATGTGCACAAAATTTCTGAAAAAGACTTCTTCGTTATAGTTCCTTGAACACCCTATTTTGCATCAATTTTAAAAGTTGAGTTTAATAAGTTTACTTTTTGAAGAAAAAAAACACTAACTTATTTCCCTTAAAAAAATTAAGAAAATTTATATTTCTCTCTAAAATATTTCCATGTGAAAGAAAAATGTTCCACAAAGTGGAAATAAGCATAACATACACAAAATCTGTGAATTAAGCATGAATTATTTCCTAAACTATAGAAAACATATCCAATTAATGATGAAGTTTCCACAGCTCAAGCGATGTAGTTTAATTATTGATAAATAAGACAATTGAAATTGATCTTGCAAAAGAACTGTGCCCACAAGAATAGAATTCTTCAAAAAATTGTTTTCCTCCTTTTGAGGCTAGTTCAATTACATTATATTGTTCTTATGCTGATAATGTTAAAATTGTATAGTTTATATTATATTATTTGGAGTTGTCAAATAAAATGATTCTATAAATGTAGCAAGAAATACGTTTCATTTCCTTACTTTATGTGCTTTTATTGTACAAGTAATGTTGTTTTTATTATTAACAAAATCCACTTGGTCTAAAACCTACAAAAGTCATTTGACCCTACCCAACACTTAAATTTACAAGACGAAATCCAACCTTGCGCAAATAAAATAGACTGGTCCCATTCAACAAACAAGTACGTGCAATCTAACAGTATATTAGTAGACAGGGAATCCAACAAAGATGGCTGAAGTAAGATTGGTCTTTATCCTTTCAATCCATTCCAGAAAAGTGCAAGAAATAGAGTCACTTATTCTCTTCAGCATAAAAAGTTATATCCCTTAATGTAAACTTTAAAAATACCATTTTTCATTAAACCCAAAAAGTACCATACCTTTAAAAACCACCCACTTCTAAATTTATTTGTTAACAAATGTACACCCCTCCAAAACAAAAATTTCCATACTGTACCTTTCAATGTAAATGTATTACACCTAAAAAATACACAACCTTTAAGTTACATTAGTTGAATCAATTGAAAAAGTTTCATTACTTATACCTATACCTTTAAGTCATTGATAAACAGTCACATGTACTTGTATTCCTTCAATACAATTTGAACTGTTCCTTTAAATCAATTCCACCCTACAGTGAAGTCCCATGAACCCGCCTAACAAAGACTACTGTACCCAGCATCCACCCTCCCAACCAGGCCCAGTCCTATACCTTTCATGTTTAAACCCATCTCCAGCTAGCCACACCCCAACATGATGACTATTACTTCATCTCCCCTACTACGCTAAAAAACCAACCAGCAAAGCCAACTCCCCAGCAACCCCTATCCTCTGGCTGCAATCCTATACCCAGCCAGACATCACTCCAATATACACACCACTAGATCCCTATCCTCACCTCATGCCTTCAGTCCAGCCAGCTCAACCCACAATCCTCAGCCCAGCAACCCCACCCTTAATCCAGTCCTCTACCTTCCATCATCATGCCCATGTCTATCCAGCCATCACCCCAGCACGACTACTGGTCCATCCCCCATCCCTCACTCCAAGCCCTCAGTCCAACCATCTCAACCCACTGTCTTCATCCCACCAACCTCCCACCCCTACTCCAGTCCTCTACCCAGCATCATCATGCCCACGTGTCTATCCAGCCATCACCCCAGCATGACTACTAGTCCATCCCCCATCCCTCACTGCAAGCCCTCGGTCCAACCATATCAACCCACTGGCTGACTGTCTTCATCCCACCAACCTCCCACCCTTACTCCAGTCCTCTACCCAGCATCATCATGCCCATGTCTATCCAGCCATCACCCCAGCATGACTACTAGTCCATCCCCCATCCCTCACTGCAAGCCCTCGGTCCAACCATCTCAACCCACTGGCTGACTGTCTTCATCCCACCAACCCCCACCCTTACTCCAGTCCTCTACCCAGCATCAGCATGCCCATGTCCAGCCAGCCATCACCCCAAGCCTATCCACCCAGCTCAACCCACTGACTGACTGCTCAGCAACCTCCAAGCCCCTGGCCCCTCAGCCCTTAGAAATTTTACTCCCCAATCTTAGCTCCAAGGCCCTTGGTCAACCCTCAGATCAGCCCAAAATCCAAGGGTCTAGCCAGGGAGAAATTATTTTGAAAAATTCTCTAAGTCGGGCCATTCTAATATTCATCAGGTCAAAAACCGTTAGATTTTCATGAAAGCTCAGTAGCAGAGTGGTGAGAGATAGAGGCTACAGGGCTGAAGGTACCAGGTTCAAGCCCTACCCATTTTTACAAGAAATTAAAAAAATGTCTTTTTTTACTGGTAAAAAGGGGGTCCACCAGGATTTGAACCCCTGAGCTCACAGCCCCAGAATTCCGGGAGCTGTGAGCTAGCCCACTGGGCTAAATCGCCGCTTGAAAAAAATCGCTCGGACGTTATATTTAAACCTTAGGATGGATAGGTCCAAAAAAAATAATAATAATGAGATGCGCCCTTTCACCTATGACCTTTGCATGAGCAAGGAGAGGAAAAAGATAAAAATGAAATATCTGTTGGCATCTGATTAAAAACAGTTTATTTGCAAATCAAAAGACCATACTACACGATACAAAATGCGTTAACGAGTAAAAGTACCGACTATTAAGACTACAGAACATAATAAGTAGTTTAACATTAACAATTTGAAATTAATCAACACAAAATATTAAACAGAGGTATATGGGTGCCTTTATTTTTTGGTATTAATTAAATTGGTCAACCATTAGTTACTTGATTTCCCTGTCAAAGTATTGATCTTTCTTAAGCAAAAATAAGATTCACATTGTCTCAAATTGAACAAAATAAACTATTAATTTCAACAGTTCTACTTTAGATTGTTTTTAACGTAGAAAAACACCCGTTATTTGCTGTAAAACATTCTTATCAAAGCATGAGTAAAGTCAACCCCCCCCCTCCAATTTAACCTCATCATCAGAATTTAAAGTATAATTATACGTCAATTTTCATAGCAATGTATATTTTAAAGTTTCCTTTAGTCACTGCTAGAGGGCGCTTCCACTATCTTGCCTCCAGAGCTGTGTATTGAGAGAGTTGCGACATGAACAGACTAGTTTTCTTTGGTCATGTGGTTGCTGGACACCATTTTTGGTCTAAATGTAGCACAACCCAATAAGCAGTCTAGTCTGGGACCCTGTGTGCGCACTTGCATTTTTATTTTGACTAAAAGAGATTCTAATCGCAAGTTGTCGCAACTCCCCAAATACACAGCTCTGCTAGCCTCTCCCCATTTTATTCATCATCCATGATAACATTACACCTACACATGCATCTTGAATATTTCTTACATCTGATAAAACTAGTTTTTATATCAAAAGTTTGCTTTAGTTTTATTTGTTTATCACCAAGTAAAATGGGGGGGGGGGGATCATTCTGATCTTTGAACACACTGATTTAACTATGTTCACTGCAACTGAGATAATTATTTCATATTTTTCTCATCACAGTTCAAGTATTAAACGATAAGTTTCTGAAACGAGGCTGCTTTTTCGCACGGCTTAATAAATGCACCGATTCTGTTTAAAATGCAAATTATCGTTCATCTCTGCAGCGCCCGTTTATAAAAACCAATACCGATAATTCGTTTCACCGACGTCACTCGCGATTTTATTAATTTGTGATAGTCTTATTTATAATTTTCCTTTACAATTTCATTCCATTTATTTTATAATAAAATATTTGTAATAATAATTTATCGTTATTATATTACTTTCTACATTGGAAAGACATTCAATTCGGTATAAGTCTGTTGTTAACAAATCCAAAGTTTCAAATTTTTGTTAGTGATGCACAAAACAACATGTACAGTTAATTTCCAACATTACATTTTCAAAGACAGTTAGCGAAAGTGAAAGTATTTGGCAAGAATTGCAAGTATATTTATTTTTTGCATATTTACATATTATTCATTTATTTATTGTATATATTATTTGTTTATTTAGTTATTTTTATTTGTTTTTGTAATAAAGAAAATACCACTTGAAGTTTGAGTTTAGATCATCAAGCTTCAAGTAACTCATGTAACAGATATATAACAACAATAAAAATAAATCATAGTGTTAGAAAAGTTTGAAGAGAATATAATGTTAGATAATTTGAGAGTTATTTGTTTCACTGAGAATAAAATTAGAAAGTGATCCATTGGTGATAGTTTCATTGTATTTTTACCCATAATTAACTTAAAAAGGAGTAAATGTACGTGTACATGTAGGCCTAACTTATTCAACAGAACTGGAATTAAGAGCCACCCACCTTGAGCGCTACAACTTGTTTCACATAAAATAAAACATAACAATATTCTACGTGTAGGCCTGATCTATGCTCACTAATTATAAAGTTCATTTGCGTGGAAGTTTTTATTAATGTTACTTATCACAACAGTTTGAACTGTTGAGAATTATTTGTTTTATTGAGAAGTTAGAAATTTATCCTTTGGTAATAGTTTTATTGGTGTTATTAATTATCATTCACAAAACGAGTAAATCTACAAACTTATTCAGCAGAACTAGAATTAAGAGGATATGGGCTCACTGATTATAAAGTTCATACCATTTTCTTTTTAAATAGTAAGTTAAGTAAGAGTAATAGTTAAGAACAATTAATCAACTTGTAGGCCTGACTAATGTAAGAGGGCTTGAACCCAAAGAAACCACCCACCTAAGTGATATAAAAGTAGCCTTTTCAAATAATTATAGACAAATAACATAAATATTCACTATTAATTTGCTATTTTTTACTGTCATTGTATGTAATAAAATGGACCTTAAAGTAGACCCCAATTCCCAACATTAATTTCTTTTTGTCTCACCTGCTACCCCTACAAAATCCAAGTGAATTCATTAAATGAACAGTATAAAAATAAAAGATGCTACTACTTATAAAGGGAAAATCCTAAGCACTAGTTGTATTTTACATTAAAAAAACTGACTCAGATGTCAGCATAGAGTTGATCATTGTTATGTTTAAGTTAGTTCTTAAAAAAAACATTTCATTGTAGTTAGTATTGTAAAATGTATAGTTATTCAAATTTGAAACATAGACTTGTCAGAGTTAGAATAATGTTGATTTAATTTATATTTGTAATTTTGTCTCATAAATGTTAACTAGTTCATCAATATTTACCAATGTTATCATTGCATTTAGCCAACACAATAATAGGATTTAATTATTTAATGTTAGTAGAAGACTCTACAGTGCTTGATCACATATACTGTCAAATTCAAAGTACATATATTTCTAATAGATGAAGAATGGATTCATTTTATAGCAAGTAATTCAACTTAGTGGAAATGGATTTTATGTTTTATCACAAATTTTTTAATATATAAACTGTAATTTGTTTTCTGATTAAAATACCAATATTATGCTACTTGTAATTCGGTCATTTGTTTTTAGTCATTTTCATTAAATCATAGAAGTTATTTATTTTCAGATGTTAGTGTAATCTTAATTGATAATTAAGAATAAGTTGCTTTGTAAATCAAACTTCCCTATTTACAAATCATTTATATATATTTTTTTTATAATATTAGCTGTTTATATTATTTTATTACTATTAATTCATTTTTATTAATCTCCTCATCTTTGTAACTTTTTGGTTACTGGAAAATTATTTCCCCTCAGTCTAACCTTCTCCATAATCACATTTTTTTACGTGGTTCAGTATTTTTATATATTACGTAATTTCTTTTATATACGTTTATTGTCATACTCGGAAATTTTGTAATCAGAGCATATGTCTGTGAATTTTTACGGGTCTTATGGACCAACAATTACGCGCTCTAAATACTGATATTGCTCGCAATATCTTTAACGCGCGGTGACTTTATGTCCGTCCGACTCACACTCCAACGCATCGGCAGCCGCCTCGTTTCAGTACTTAATGTAACCTCGTTTATTACCAAAAAGTAAAATCTTCCCCAGTTAGATCAGTGTGGTTTGGGTCTCACTTGAATACTTACTGGTACAGCCACTACTTATGCATATTTCCCTACTGGCAGGTACAATAACCCTAAGATTTACACACATTGACGCTAAGATTTACACACACAATGGCGCCCCCTACTGATCTATCCTTGATACTCCAGCACGTCAGGTGAAAACTCTGGGCAGCTGGATGCAGAAGAACCGACCCAGGTTGGAAGAGAATGTCCAACCTCACTAGGACCAAGAGTTTGACAAACCTCAGGAACCACGGTTGCTGAGGCCAAGGCAGTGCTATGAGGAGGATCCTGCAAACCTCTTGCTCTATTATGGTTAGAACTTTTGGGATGAGGGAGAAGGGCGGAAATGTTTAAGTCCAACTGAACCAACAACGCATCAGTCTGCCATGCATTGGGATCAGGGGCCCTCATGCAGACCGGCAGTTGATTGTTGCTAGAAGTAGCAACCAGGTCTACAAGGGTATGATGAATCAGTTGAGAATATTCACTGAACCACCGGGGGAAGTAGGGTCCACTCTGTAGGGACAACACAGCCACCCCCGCCCCCTTTGTTGTCCTCTCTCAGAATATGGACTGCTGACAGAGCAATAAAGTGTTGTATGCATCAGTGAAGGTGGCAAGGGCACCTCCCCTACCCCAGCCGGAGAGTGACGCTTCCATCGTGATAGTGAGACGGAGGGGGCTGTCAAAAGGACTGACCCCTCATAAGGTTTTCAGCGGTCTGCCACCAGTAACGGTATGGAATCAGCCAAGGTATGGTCCGTACCAAGTGGTTGATTTAGTGTCGGCTTGGTTGGAAGACTGATAACAGATGCAGCTGGATTGACAACATGGTTCATCTGTAGAAATCCACCAGGTCATACCATGCTGGCCATGAGGCCCAGCAGTTTTAGCCAAGCTTGAGCTGGTGCCATCGTTGCTGGTAGGAGGAGTGCGACACATTGTCTTAAATTCCTCTGTTGGGACGGCTCTGCCTGAAAGGAAGTCGAGCCTTGCCCCCAGGAAAACCTGCATCTGTGAGGGAACAGGATGCAACTTCTTGGTATTGATGATAAAGCCGAAGTTGGTTGCTAGTCCCCTCGTTTGTTCAATCCCTGAGGCTGTTGCCTCGTAAGACTGTCCTACAATAATCCAATCATCAAGGTACATGAATACTGTGACCCCTTGTTTCCGTAGCACCACTCCAATTTCCTGCACTACCCGGGGTGAATACCATGGGGGAGGTGGAATGTCCGAATGGGAGTGCTGTGAACTCAAAAGTTCTTTTGTTGCAAAGGAAACATGCGAGTCCAGAATCGCCGTCCACGATTGTCCGTTGATGGACTCGAAAATACTTTTCGGAAAGGACATGGTCGGATAAACTTCTGGAGGCTTAGAGGCTTCATGTGCCAGTCTCAGTCTTTTAGAACCAGAAAGAAGGTTGACATAAATCCTTGTCTGTTTGGGTCTCCCCCTGTCAAAACCACCCCAATGGCTCAGTTGAAAAGGGATCTGATTTCCTCTTCCAGTGAGTTGGGTTTTGTTAAGTCGGACGGGACTTGCGTCTGACGGTTAGAATTGGGGGTGGAGGGGGAGTGCTCGTTAACTCCAATGCCTAACCGCGACTGATTGTTTCAAGCATCCACTGAGCAGAAGTGACCTATGCCAAGGACTCTATACAGAAGTGGAGGCAGCCCCCCATGGGCCATATCCATCAGCGAGAGGCCGCCTCAAGCCACTCATTTCATTTTGTAACGGGCCGAGGACGTGGGTGTGGCGCGACAGAGCCCGGATGGGCAGAGTCCGCCACTTGACTAACTGAATTGAACAACCGCCGAAAAAGGGGGGTTTGTGAAACAGAAACCAAAAACGGCACACAAGAAATAAATATGGCACAACAGACAGAGCTTCTGGGGGGCGCCTCCCTTTTTAACTTTAATTAAACAGACAAAATCAAATGATTTATACAATAGAAATCATGTAAGAGCAGAGGGGATATAATCAATTAAACTTACATAATAAAACGTCTGATGAAGATTGAAGAGTGGTGCAGGAAGTTGGGGCTGGAGATAAATAAACTGTAACCAAAAGAACGAAAGACGAGGGCTTCGCCTCCAAAATAAGATTGTGACCTGCGCCCCACACCCTGCACCGAGGTTTTATACGGTTCTAAACATTCCAAAAATGTGGACTACAATTCAACTGAAACAAACAAACAAAAGGGTCAATTTATTGTACTAAGAGAAAGGACCAGAGATCGAACGAAGCATACGTCATAAACCAGCTACGTAATAGTAACTACTAGACTTGCACTGGTCGGTGCGCGTTACAACACCCCTCTGCCCTAAAAAAAAACACGTCCCGTGTTGAATAATATTATTTTACGTTATAGGTGCTTTTTACAAACAATTTATTGTATAATTAAATTAAATGATTTCATGTTCTTCGTTTTTGGGTCACCAATTAATAAATTTAAAATGCACGAAAAAAACATACCCCGTTGATTAATGGTTAGAAAAATGCAGAAATGACTTATTGACTGTAAACATTTTTGAAATTACTTGCATTTTCAAGAAAACAAATATAAAAGTAAATCACAGGATTTCAAAAACGAAATCAACCACAGAGCACCACCGGAAATATTTTTGGGCATAAACCAATAATTGCTAATTGGGCTCAGATCAATTAAGTCACAAAGTCTCTCATCCACAATGGAGGGCGGGTTACTCTTCCAGCTCGAGTAGTTTTATAACAGAAAGAGACATCTTCCTCAGTGTTCATTTGCGTTTCGAAGTCTCCATCGATCTGGCCAGTATCGGTAGAGATTTCGTTGTCTCTCCAACTCGGTGGAACATCAGCGGAGTTTGATGCAGCGTGTTGATCATCAACGGGTTCGCTGAGGATAGTGTCATCTTCGCGAAGAGCACAAGGTTTCAATCTATCGAAGTGCACAACTTGACGGGTACGGGACACATTTGGAACTTCGATAAGATAGTTCGCATCAGAATACTTCTTGACAATAGTACACGGGCCCTTCCAGTGAGATCTTAATTTAGGGGACAGTCCAACGAATCTCTCAGGGCAATAAAGCCAAACTTTGTCACCACGTTTGTAGGGACTCCCGTACATCCGTGTATCATAAAGTCTTTTCTGACGTCGTTGTTCTCCACCTGCATGTTTCCGCGCCGTCTCAAATGCATCATCCAGTTTGAACTTGACCTCCATCGCGTAGGGTTGACCTTGCTGTACTTGTACATTCGGAACTGGTCCTGCAAGTACATCTAATGGCAAGTTAATTTCGCGCCCCAAAACTAAGCTGTTTGGTGTTGCCCTTGTGGTTTCCTGTTCGGATGCTCTATAAGCCATTAAAACAAAAGGCAAATGTTCATCCCAGTCAGTTTGGTCGTTTCTACAATACATACTAAGCATTGTTTCTAGTGTTCTATTGAACCTTTCCACTAGCCCGTCTGATTGGGGATGGTAGGCTGTCGTGCGAGTTTTGTCAATTTCTAGCAAGTTGCACAGTTCAGTAAATAATCTGGATTCGAAATTTGTCCCTTGATCACTATGAATTTTGCTAGGTACACCATATCTACAGATGAACTGAGTTACCAACACTTTTGCTACTGTTTCGGCTTGTTGATTGGGCAGTGGATAGGCTTCTGCCCATCTCGTGAAGTAATCCATGATTACTAATATGTATTTATTACCATTTTTACTCTCAGGCAAAGGGCCCATTATATCTAATGCAATGCGTTCAAATGGGGCGCCAGTGGGAGCTAATTGTAGTGGTGCTCTGAATTTCATCCTTGGCATTTTTCGTGCCTGACAAGATAGACAACCATTGACCCATATATCTACAGTGCGTCGGTAACCGACCCAGTAGAAGTTCTTCTGGATTTTACTTAGGGTGCGTTTCTGGCCAAGATGGCCCCCAGTTCGTCCATCATGACTCTGTTTGAGTATTTCTTTTTGCATACTTGAAGGGACAACTAACTGACAGACTACTGACCTGTTTTTAGTCTTACATCGACGATACAGTATACCTTCTCTTAGTACAAGTTGTTCCCACTGGAACCACAAGGCCCTTGTTTCTCTTGACAATCCGGAGATTTCTTTACCAGGAGGTCGTTTTCGACCAGACTGGAGCCACTGTATCACGGGCAGTAAATTTGCGTCTTCTCGTTGGGCCTTGCGGATGGTAGTGGGTTCCAAACCTGTAACTAAGAAAACTCCACAACATCTGCCATTAGTTATGTTAACAGATTCATGTGGGCGCCTAGAGAGAGCATCGGCATTTTGGTGTTTGAGTCCTTGGCGATGCTGAATTTCGAAATCAAATGAGCCAAGTACTTCAAGCCATCGTGCCATTTGCCCTTCTGTTTGATCACTGTTCAAAAGCCAACGCAGTGACGCATGGTCAGTGCGTACCATGAATTTTCTGCCATATAAGTAGTGACGAAAATATTTTACGTACGTCACAACCGCAAGTAATTCTTTTCGAGTTACGCTGTACCTGCGTTCTGCCTTGGTTAATTTACGACTTGCGTAACTAACAACACGTTCTGTTCCATTAATTTCTTGTGAGAGAACGGCTCCTATTCCTTCATTACTGGCATCCGTGTCCAGAATAAATGGCTGCTGAAAATTTGGATAGCAAAGAACGGGAGAAGAAATTAAGTTAGATCGCAATTGGTAAAATGCCTTTTCACAACTCTCGTCCCAAACGAATCCTACATTCTTTTGTGTCAAACGATGCAGGGGTGCCGCAATATGGGCGAAGTTTTGTACAAATCTGCGATAATATGAACACAGACCTAAGAAACTTCTAACCTCTTTTAGGTTTGTTGGAATTGGCCATTCTCTCACCCGTTCAATCTTTTCAGGGTCTGTCGAAATACCATTCTTTGAGACAATGTAGCCCAAGTATGATACTTCGGTTTGGCACAAGGTACATTTTTTTGCTTTAAGTTTCAAACCAGCTTCCTCTAGCGTTTTCAGAACAGTGCTTAGTCTTACGAGATGTTCATCAAAGGTCTCTGCAAAGATAATAATATCATCAATGTAAACAAGACATGTTTTCCAATGAAGGCCTGCAAGAACGCGCTCCATTAAACGCTCAAAGGTAGCAGGGGCGTTGCAAAGCCCAAAAGGCATTACATTGAACTCGTAAAGACCTGTACCCGCTGAAAACGCTGTTTTGGGTCTGTCATCTGGGTGTACTTCTACTTGCCAGTACCCGCTCGCCAAATCTAAAGTACTAAACCAGGTTGAACCATAGAGAGCATCTAGACTGTCGTCTATTCTGGGAAGTGGGTATGCATCTTTTTTAGTAATATTGTTAAGTTTCCTGTAATCAATGCAGAATCGGATTGTGTTATCTTTTTTCTTAACCAATACTACTGGTGACAGCCATGCGCTCTCTGAAGGGCTTATGATGTTTTTGTTCAGCATAGTCTCCATTTTTGTTTGAACTTCAGACCGCTGGTAATAAGGGACACGTCTAATTGGTTGACGAATAGGTGGATGATCACTCGTATGGATCCGATGATACAACCTATCAGTTCGGCCAAGATTACCGTCTTTGGAAAACACTGAAATGTGATTTTCAATAACATCACTTAATTGTTGTTTTTGCTGCACATTAAGTGTTTTATCACTACGGTTTAACAGTTCTTTCAGTTCACTTTCAGTGTTAGAATTTATCGACGGATTGTTGGTTTGATCACTTAAATCCGTTAACTGCGAAACCTCTTTAGCAGGTTGGAGTAAGGCTACACTTGTATCCTTATACAGAACAATTGGGTCCGATTGCACATTAAGTACCCTAACAGGAACATACTTATTGTTCGACTGAACTAAGGAACGTGCTACAAGAATGCCTTTGTCTCTAATCATGTTACTTGTGGGTTCGATCATTCCAGTACTGGAAGAACCCTCTCTTAATTTCACTCTGCCGGGGATAATAACCTCATGCCCCGGTTGAATGGTTACATTCTGATCTATACAAATTCGACAACAATGTGAAGAATTTTCTTCACGTACAATATTAATTGTTACACCATCTATTGTCAATTTACGTTCACTAAGATGGAGGACACTATCGTGACTATTCAAAAAGTCCATTCCAAGAATACCAGATTGGCCAATTTCGGCAACAATAACATCATGCTTGGTTTGTAGTTTGCCTAGCTGCAATGTGACCGATGTTTTTCCATGAACTTTAAGTGGGGTTCCATCAGCAGTAACTATTGCAATATCACACTTTTGAATCTGGTTTTTCACGTGTTCTGGAAATAGTTTTACTACCCGTGGGTGGAAAACGGAGTGCGATGAGCCTGTGTCGATTAACATTTTAACTACGACACCATACATGTTACTGTATGCAAACATACTATTTGACTGGGTCTTAGAATTAAGTTGCACGTCGACCCTAGGTACAACTTGACTTAGTTTTCCGACTGAGGATTATTCTTGCTGGCATCACTATTGTCATTAGATTTTTCATTCTTCGGGCCCGACCTGCAATTTCTACTAATGTGGCCAACTTCACCACATTTATAACATTCTCTATTTCTACGTCTTAGTGACTGCACAAGATTTTCAACAATATAGATGTTCTTATTCAACCTTTGTTCAAGTCTGCTGATCTTGTCTTCAACACTTAATTCTGACGTCTTACTTTCATCAACAGTTGGCCTTTGCAAAGATGCAACGCGCTGTTGCTGCGCAGTCACAGCCGCCTGAGCAGTTTGGTTAGCGTTAGCCTCAGCTAGCAAAATGTCCTCCTCGCGTTGCGCAACCTGTAATGCCTCTTTGAGTGTCTTTGTGTTTGCGCGACGCACTTCTGCTCTGATTGACGGGGGTTGCAGTGCGTCTATGAAATAACTCACCGCAACATGATCAGCATTGATAGCGTCCATTTTGGGATACGCCCTTGAAACTAGGCTGCGAATGTCTTGCGCCAATGCAGCTAATTTTTCGCCCTGCTTACGCTCACGCTGCTTCAATCTTGAGCGATACGCATCAGTACTGTGAGTTGGGCTAAAGCGAGCTCGCAATTCTTCCTCAACAAATTTGTAGTTAGATTTCTCACTATCTGGGATATCTCTATACAATTTCAATGCAGGTCCTCTTAAACACACAGCGAGTTGTTTAACCTTTTCGGTTCCAACCCAGTTGTTAATATCGGCACACAAATTGAAATGGATAACCCAGTCTTTAAAATTACTAGAACCATCATAATTCCCAGGAGTTCTCTGTTTATCTACAAACATAATTTGAGGAGGTACAGATTCGATTTTCTGCTTAGGTTTAGGTTTCCTAACAGTAACATTACGCAACGGGGTAAATAATAATGTACTTGGCTCTACCCCTATTGGTGGGTCATTAATTTTTAACCCAACAGGAGGAGAGACATCTTTTCCTCCAGCTGAAGCCGCCTGCACCACTCTATCATAATAACTCAATTCCGCTTCTAAAAGAGCTATTTCATCTATAATAGTCTTACGATCTTCTTGGGGTGGATGTGTCGACTCTAAAATCCCATGCTCGATTTGAGAGGCGCCCTCACCGTAAGCAAGTCTGTGTGCCATAACACAATTGAAAATATAGAAACAAATGTACTTCGAACACCGCTGCCACCAATTTTGTAACGGGCCGAGGACGTGGGTGTGGCGCGACAGAGCCCGGATGGGCAGAGTCCGCCACTTGACTAACTGAATTGAACAACCGCCGAAAAAAGGGGGGATTTGTGAAACAGAAACCAAAAACGGCACACAAGAAAAATATATGGCACAACAGACAGAGCTTCTGGGGGGCGCCTCCCTTTTTAACTTTAATATAAACAGACAAAATCAAATGATTTATACAATAAAAATCATATAAGAGCAGAGGGGATATAATCAATTAAACTTACATAATAAAACGTCTGATGAAGATTGAAGAGTGGTGCAGGAAGTTGGGGCTGGAGATAAATAAACTGTAACCAAAAGAACGAAAGACGAGGGCTTCGCCTCCAAAATAAGATTGTGACCTGCGCCCCACACCCTGCACCGAGGTTTTATACGGTTCTAAACATTCCAAAAATGTGGACTACAATTCAACTGAAACAAACAAACAAAAGGGTCAATTTATTGTACTAAGAGAAAGGACCAGAGATCGAACGAAGCATACGTCATAAACCAGCTACGTAATAGTAACTACTAGACTTGCACTGGTCGGTGCGCGTTACAACACCCCTCTGCCCTAAAAAAAAACACGTCCCGTGTTGAATAATATTATTTTACGTTATAGGTGCTTTTTACAAACAATTTATTGTATAATTAAATTAAATGATTTCATGTTCTTCGTTTTTGGGTCACCAATTAATAAATTTAAAATGCACGAAAAAAACATACCCCGTTGATTAATGGTTAGAAAAATGCAGAAATGACTTATTGACTGTAAACATTTTTGAAATTACTTGCATTTTCAAGAAAACAAATATAAAAGTAAATCACAGGATTTCAAAAACGAAATCAACCACAGAGCACCACCGGAAATATTTTTGGGCATAAACCAATAATTGCTAATTGGGCTCAGATCAATTAAGTCACAAAGTCTCTCATCCACAATGGAGGGCGGGTTACTCTTCCAGCTCGAGTAGTTTTATAACAGAAAGAGACATCTTCCTCAGTGTTCATTTGCGTTTCGAAGTCTCCATCGATCTGGCCAGTATCGGTAGAGATTTCGTTGTCTCTCCAACTCGGTGGAACATCAGCGGAGTTTGATGCAGCGTGTTGATCATCAACGGGTTCGCTGAGGATAGTGTCATCTTCGCGAAGAGCACAAGGTTTCAATCTATCGAAGTGCACAACTTGACGGGTACGGGACACATTTGGAACTTCGATAAGATAGTTCGCATCAGAATACTTCTTGACAATAGTACACGGGCCCTTCCAGTGAGATCTTAATTTAGGGGACAGTCCAACGAATCTCTCAGGGCAATAAAGCCAAACTTTGTCACCACGTTTGTAGGGACTCCCGTACATCCGTGTATCATAAAGTCTTTTCTGACGTCGTTGTTCTCCACCTGCATGTTTCCGCGCCGTCTCAAATGCATCATCCAGTTTGAACTTGACCTCCATCGCGTAGGGTTGACCTTGCTGTACTTGTACATTCGGAACTGGTCCTGCAAGTACATCTAATGGCAAGTTAATTTCGCGCCCCAAAACTAAGCTGTTTGGTGTTGCCCTTGTGGTTTCCTGTTCGGATGCTCTATAAGCCATTAAAACAAAAGGCAAATGTTCATCCCAGTCAGTTTGGTCGTTTCTACAATACATACTAAGCATTGTTTCTAGTGTTCTATTGAACCTTTCCACTAGCCCGTCTGATTGGGGATGGTAGGCTGTCGTGCGAGTTTTGTCAATTTCTAGCAAGTTGCACAGTTCAGTAAATAATCTGGATTCGAAATTTGTCCCTTGATCACTATGAATTTTGCTAGGTACACCATATCTACAGATGAACTGAGTTACCAACACTTTTGCTACTGTTTCGGCTTGTTGATTGGGCAGTGGATAGGCTTCTGCCCATCTCGTGAAGTAATCCATGATTACTAATATGTATTTATTACCATTTTTACTCTCAGGCAAAGGGCCCATTATATCTAATGCAATGCGTTCAAATGGGGCGCCAGTGGGAGCTAATTGTAGTGGTGCTCTGAATTTCATCTTTGGCATTTTTCGTGCCTGACAAGATAGACAACCATTGACCCATATATCTACAGTGCGTCGGTAACCGACCCAGTAGAAGTTCTTCTGGATTTTACTTAGGGTGCGTTTCTGGCCAAGATGGCCCCCAGTTCGTCCATCATGACTCTGTTTGAGTATTTCTTTTTGCATACTTGAAGGGACAACTAACTGACAGACTACTGACCTGTTTTTAGTCTTACATCGACGATACAGTATACCTTCTCTTAGTACAAGTTGTTCCCACTGGAACCACAAGGCCCTTGTTTCTCTTGACAATCCGGAGATTTCTTTACCAGGAGGTCGTTTTCGACCAGACTGGAGCCACTGTATCACGGGCAGTAAATTTGCGTCTTCTCGTTGGGCCTTGCGGATGGTAGTGGGTTCCAAACCTGTAACTAAGAAAACTCCACAACATCTGCCATTAGTTATGTTAACAGATTCATGTGGGCGCCTAGAGAGAGCATCGGCATTTTGGTGTTTGAGTCCTTGGCGATGCTGAATTTCGAAATCAAATGAGCCAAGTACTTCAAGCCATCGTGCCATTTGCCCTTCTGTTTGATCACTGTTCAAAAGCCAACGCAGTGACGCATGGTCAGTGCGTACCATGAATTTTCTGCCATATAAGTAGTGACGAAAATATTTTACGTACGTCACAACCGCAAGTAATTCTTTTCGAGTTACGCTGTACCTGCGTTCTGCCTTGGTTAATTTACGACTTGCGTAACTAACAACACGTTCTGTTCCATTAATTTCTTGTGAGAGAACGGCTCCTATTCCTTCATTACTGGCATCCGTGTCCAGAATAAATGGCTGCTGAAAATTTGGATAGCAAAGAACGGGAGAAGAAATTAAGTTAGATCGCAATTGGTAAAATGCCATTTCACAACTCTCGTCCCAAACGAATCCTACATTCTTTTGTGTCAAACGATGCAGGGGTGCCGCAATATGGGCGAAGTTTTGTACAAATCTGCGATAATATGAACACAGACCTAAGAAACTTCTAACCTCTTTTAGGTTTGTTGGAATTGGCCATTCTCTCACCCGTTCAATCTTTTCAGGGTCTGTCGAAATACCATTCTTTGAGACAATGTAGCCCAAGTATGATACTTCGGTTTGGCACAAGGTACATTTTTTTGCTTTAAGTTTCAAACCAGCTTCCTCTAGCGTTTTCAGAACAGTGCTTAGTCTTACGAGATGTTCATCAAAGGTCTCTGCAAAGATAATAATATCATCAATGTAAACAAGACATGTTTTCCAATGAAGGCCTGCAAGAACGCGCTCCATTAAACGCTCAAAGGTAGCAGGGGCGTTGCAAAGCCCAAAAGGCATTACATTGAACTCGTAAAGACCTGTACCCGCTGAAAACGCTGTTTTGGGTCTGTCATCTGGGTGTACTTCTACTTGCCAGTACCCGCTCGCCAAATCTAAAGTACTAAACCAGGTTGAACCATAGAGAGCATCTAGACTGTCGTCTATTCTGGGAAGTGGGTATGCATCTTTTTTAGTAATATTGTTAAGTTTCCTGTAATCAATGCAGAATCGGATTGTGTTATCTTTTTTCTTAACCAATACTACTGGTGACAGCCATGCGCTCTCTGAAGGGCTTATGATGTTTTTGTTCAGCATAGTCTCCATTTTTGTTTGAACTTCAGACCGCTGGTAATAAGGGACACGTCTAATTGGTTGACGAATAGGTGGATGATCACTCGTATGGATCCGATGATACAACCTATCAGTTCGGCCAAGATTACCGTCTTTGGAAAACACTGAAATGTGATTTTCAATAACATCACTTAATTGTTGTTTTTGCTGCACATTAAGTGTTTTATCACTACGGTTTAACAGTTCTTTCAGTTCACTTTCAGTGTTAGAATTTATCGACGGATTGTTGGTTTGATCACTTAAATCCGTTAACTGCGAAACCTCTTTAGCAGGTTGGAGTAAGGCTACACTTGTATCCTTATACAGAACAATTGGGTCCGATTGCACATTAAGTACCCTAACAGGAACATACTTATTGTTCGACTGAACTAAGGAACGTGCTACAAGAATGCCTTTGTCTCTAATCATGTTACTTGTGGGTTCGATCATTCCAGTACTGGAAGAACCCTCTCTTAATTTCACTCTGCCGGGGATAATAACCTCATGCCCCGGTTGAATGGTTACATTCTGATCTACACAAATTCGACAACAATGTGAAGAATTTTCTTCACGT
Source organism: Marthasterias glacialis (assembly GCA_911728455.2). Lineage (NCBI taxonomy): Eukaryota > Metazoa > Echinodermata > Asteroidea > Forcipulatida > Asteriidae > Marthasterias > Marthasterias glacialis. The sequence continues at coordinate 19,825,359 of OU452225.1, forward strand.
ACAATATTAATTGTTACACCATCTATTGTCAATTTACGTTCACTAAGATGGAGGACACTATCGTGACTATTCAAAAAGTCCATTCCAAGAATACCAGATTGGCCAATTTCGGCAACAATAACATCATGCTTGGTTTGTAGTTTGCCTAGCTGCAATGTGACCGATGTTTTTCCATGAACTTTAAGTGGGGTTCCATCAGCAGTAACTATTGCAATATCACACTTTTGAATCTGGTTTTTCACGTGTTCTGGAAATAGTTTTACTACCCGTGGGTGGAAAACGGAGTGCGATGAGCCTGTGTCGATTAACATTTTAACTACGACACCATACATGTTACTGTATGCAAACATACTATTTGACTGGGTCTTAGAATTAAGTTGCACGTCGACCCTAGGTACAACTTGACTTAGTTTTCCGACTGAGGATTATTCTTGCTGGCATCACTATTGTCATTAGATTTTTCATTCTTCGGGCCCGACCTGCAATTTCTACTAATGTGGCCAACTTCACCACATTTATAACATTCTCTATTTCTACGTCTTAGTGACTGCACAAGATTTTCAACAATATAGATGTTCTTATTCAACCTTTGTTCAAGTCTGCTGATCTTGTCTTCAACACTTAATTCTGACGTCTTACTTTCGTCAACAGTTGGCCTTTGCAAAGATGCAACGCGCTGTTGCTGCGCAGTCACAGCCGCCTGAGCAGTTTGGTTAGCGTTAGCCTCAGCTAGCAAAATGTCCTCCTCGCGTTGCGCAACCTGTAATGCCTCTTTGAGTGTCTTTGTGTTTGCGCGACGCACTTCTGCTCTGATTGACGGGGGTTGCAGTGCGTCTATGAAATAACTCACCGCAACATGATCAGCATTGATAGCGTCCATTTTGGGATACGCCCTTGAAACTAGGCTGCGAATGTCTTGCGCCAATGCAGCTAATTTTTCGCCCTGCTTACGCTCACGCTGCTTCAATCTTGAGCGATACGCATCAGTACTGTGAGTTGGGCTAAAGCGAGCTTACAATATCAAGGGGTCAGCCTGCAGGGGCTGAGGCTCCGTTGTGACTCCAGTAAAAGGTTGAGTTTAAGTTTTACGAGTAAAAGGTTGAGATTTTTCCCCGAGTTATGTGAAAAAACTTCACATGCATATTACTCAAGTGGCATTCGAATCCATGACCGTTGCCAAGTTCTAGGGCAGATGTCTTACCACTAGACTACCGAGCTTGCCCGATAGCTAGAGGTAGTTTGAATCCTACATTTTAGCAGAGGGCACTGCAACCATTCAAAAAGATGTTAAATATGCATTGGGGATAAAGAATATTATTTGTGTTTTAACAATGCAATGATGTGTTAAGCACTGCATAAATACAAAGTACTTTTCTCACAAGTCCTGTAAAAAAAAATTCCACAGGCATATTACTTGGGTGAGATTCGAACCCGGTGAGATAGGTTCAATTGCCAAGGCACCCCGCCTGGGTGTTGGCCTGATGATGTCATGGCCATTAGTGAGGCAGAAACATCACATGAACAACCTGTAAACAGTCAGCCCTTGACAAAGTTATTCGGACGATGTTTGTTGCCCCTGTGTGATTCGCCTGTTGAACGCTCCAAACTGGAAGAGGAGCGGCGGCGGGGACAATAGCCTATCCTATCATTTTATAGCCACAGGTTGAGTCCGAAGACAACTCAGTAGACACTATCGGTCTAGGAACACCTGATGCTAGTCCAGACGAGCGAGTCATGCCCAACATCGTCAGAGCCCCACTCTGACCAGTGAATAGCACTCTACACCCAGGGGAATTGAGCGAGTGTTTCATGGCCCGTCTGCCCCATATAGGAGCCCATCCCAAGCCCACATGGAGCCGAGAGGAAACGGTTGCAGAGAAGCATTCATGGTGGGTGCAACGCGGCCCGTAAACGGGTCATGCTCAATTTGCCACTTCCTGCTTTTCTTTTTGAAGCTATAAGTCCCGGCACAAGAGGAATTTTTGGTTCCATCCTTACCAGGACAACTTTCTTGTTGTTGGCCAGTATCGTCTGATACACTGGTCGGGATTAAAGACTAGATAGCATTTCCTCTCCAACCAACGGAACTACCAGCACTCAGGGCCTCTAGCAGCATGGAAAGCTGAGCGAGGGGCTGATGCAGTGGCAGGATATTATCACAGGTACAGTCTTTGAGGAATTGGCTCGTCCTGGGGAAAGTAAATTTTCCTCTGTAATGGCGAGTCTCATATTCATCACCGTTGTGACTCTTTGTTGCCAGTTAAAGGTTGGGTTTGAGTGTGTGACCCATCCCCGTTAGCAGCACGGTCCAAAAAACTACCACAGGTATCTTAAAATGGCTGATGTCAGGGAATCCAGAACGTAGGTTTAGCTGTGGATTTTGGAGCCCGTTTAGTTGTGGTCACTGTGAAGACTTCTTTTTAATAGATTCATCCTTATCAGTTGCCTCAGTCGTTGTGCTCTGGCTTCCATTGATTCTTGAGATTTACCAGCATAATGGTCCAAGCCCATAAGTGGTACTGTTGCAATGCATTTGCGAGCTCTTTCCAATGTAAGAAACACTGCATCCCTCTATGGGATGGCCAGTGTAGAGACATGTTTGAACTGATCGAGTACCACATGTAATCCCTGGTTCAGGCAGTGAAACACTGCAGTCAGGAGATTCAGCCGGGACAATTGAATGTTCTTCACAGTCCAAAGCTCGATTTTTTCGTGAGGAAAAGGAGGAAGGACAATGAATGAATCACGAAAAAGGGACACCTCATCGGCCTTTTTCTGAACATCTCAAATTGACCTCTAGTCCGGTCAGCCAAGTTCAAGCAAGTAGAAAAGCCATTGGCTACCAGTTTATCTGGAACATTTGGTGCTGTGGAAAAACTGCTCAAATTCCGCTGTGGAAGAACAAGTATAAGAGAGCTCATGTCTCTTGAATGTTTTCCACTTTGTCTCACCTTGTGTTGACATTCACATTCTATGCAACATCTGGTCAAGCAGCAACACAGGAAAAACTTGTATGTTGCCGCCTCCTATCCTGAACTCATTTTACGTCTGGAATATTTGCATTCTGTGGGGGGGGGGCAGGATATCCAAGGGATGGCATTTGCAAAACCTGAACCATATCCTATTGTACCAGGTGCAGCTCTGTCTCAGCTATAGATGACCACTGCATCTGCAATCACTTCATCATTGTCGTCTGTTGGGGTACGAGAGAGACAAGTCGACACCTGTGATTGAGCAGGAAGGACGAGTTGACACTGATGGATGAGCAAGCCCCAGCTGTGTGGATCCAACACAGCGGTCAGATCCGAAGGGCCCTCCCTCCATTGAGGGGGATCACCCCCAAATCCAAGAATGACTTGGACAGGTGAATGCTCAGTGTGGGAGGGGATGCTGGAGCACGGCTACTTGTGATTGGCAAATCCTGTAGGTTTTGAGTAATGCAGTGTGGTCAAGATAGAGACCAGGGGGCCGAGGACAAATATTAGTTGTGTTTTACCCATACATTGATGTGGGTGTTAAGCACTGTATACTCAGTACTATCCCCGAGTCCTGTGAAAAAATTCACATCCATATTACTCAGGTGGGATTCAAACCACAATCTTGCCCGGTAGCTAGATGCAGTTCGAATTCTATATTTTAGCTGAGGGTACTGCAATTATTATAATAGATGTTGAGTTTGCATCTGGGATAGAAACATTATTTATGTTTTACCCATATATTGATGCCTGTTAAGCACTGTTTACTCAACACTCCCCCCCCCCCCCCCCGAGTCCAGTGATAAAAAAATCCACAGACATATTACTCGGGTGGGATTCGAACCCGGTGAGTTAGGTTCAGTTGCCAAGGAACCCTGCCTGGTTGTGGGGCTGATGATGTCATGCAATATGCCATGGCCGTTATCGAAGGATGTCAAATGAACAGCCTGTAAACAGTCGGCCCTTGAAAAAGTCATTGGGACAACGTTTGTTGCCCCTGCATGATTCTCCGGCCAAACTCTCTGAACTGGAGGAAGAGCAGCGGCAGGGACAATGGCTTGTCCTTTATTTTACAGGAGCGGCCACAGGTTGAGCCTGAGGACAATTCAGATGGTGAGTACCATGGAGCTGGGATGAAATGGTTGTTGAGCAGTGTTCATGGTGGGTTTAACAAGGCCCAGAAACGGGTCGTGTTTCCCCTACTTGCTACTCAGTACTCCCCACCCCCCACGCTGACCCCGAGTCCTGTGAAAAAAATCCACAGGCATATTACTCGGGTGGGATTCGAACCCGGTGAATAAGGTTTGTTTGTCCTGGAACCCAGCCTGGGTGTCGGCAATATGCCATGGCCCTTAGCAAGGAGATCGAATGAACAGCCTGTAAACAAAGTCAATGGGACGATGTTTGTTGCCCCTGTGTGATTCGCCGGTCAAACTCTCCGAACTGGAGAAAGAGCGGCGGCAGGGACAGTGGCTTGTCCTATCATTTTACAGTAAGCCACAGGTCGAGTCTGACGACAATTCAGAGGACACTATTGGCCAAGGAACACCCGATGCTGAGAACAAATCCAACACCAATGGTGGTCCAGATGAGTGAGTCATGCCCAACATCGTCAGAGCCCACCTCTGACCAGTGAACAGCACGTACACTTGGGAGTTTGAGCGAGTGTTTCAGGGCCTGTCTGCCAAAACTGGGACCCATCCCCAAGCCCTAGTGGTGAGTACCATGGAGCTGGGAGGAAACGGTTGTTAAGCAGTGTTCATGGTGGGTGTAACAGGGCCCAGAAACAGGTCGTGTTTGCCCCTCTGCTCTTCTTTGAGGTAAGTCACCCTGGCATGAGAGGATTTCTGGTTTTATACTTACCAGGACAACTCCCTTGTTGTTGTTGGCCTGTTCTTTCTAATACACTGGTCGGGACCAAAGACTGGATAGAGTCTCCTTTCCAACTAATGGAACTGCCAGCACTTAGGGCCTCTTGCAGCCTGGAGTGCCGAGTGGGAGGCTGATGCAGTGGCAGGATAGTGTCACAGGTACAGTCCCCTGAGGAATTGGCTCTTCCTGAGGGGAGGACATTTCCCCGTTACAGACAGACTCAATCCTTGCCGATCATTTCACCATTTTATTTTTTTAAATGTTAATAAGAAATCTTCCTCAATAATGGTGTAAAGCACGCAACCAACGGAGCTGGCGGAAAAGTGTGTGCCATAACTTGAAGACAACGTGGCACTCATGCAGAGAGAGGCATTGTGGGTAGATCAGCAGAAAGAACTACTGTGTGTAAATCTTAGAATTATTGTACCTGTGGGTAGGGAAGTATACATGAGTAGTAGCTCTACAGGTAAGTAGAGTGACGTAGACACAATGTATACTTTACCGGCAAAAACTACCACATCAAAGTAACTGTATATACCAATCAAAAGTTTAACATCACAAATAGTAATTCATAGTATGCAGTTCTTGATTTGAATCTGACGAGATTGATTAACATTCATTTCAAAAAGGAACACATAATCTTTTAATTAAAAATAACAAATATTAAATATAAGTACACCATTGCAAGCATTTTAATTCAATCAGTTTTATCAGTATTTTACCAATATCATCCTGGTAAGGTTAGTCTAAAGCAGGGCCACCACGAGCAGGTCCCAGGATACCAGCCCCACACGCTTTCAAGATCGTCAGAGCCATTACACCCACCTTTCGGCAGGGTCCGGTCCGCCACCCCAAGGCGAACCCCAAGGCAGTCCCCTACCATACTAACGCGGTCCACTAGCCCCACGGCCAAGACTAGGGACTACTGCCGTTTGCCAACCATTTGTGATCACACCAGAACCATGCTCCCCCGGTAGAGCAGCCTGATGCACCTTTAAGATCAACATCCAGCTATCACCCTGGCCGGCAGTAGGACCCCACATGCCACGTGCAAGTGTCCAGGTCCCTTTAATATTTCGGAATTTCCCGTGTTTACCTCCATCGATTCCGAATCGAATCCCCGCACTTCCAATCGAATCTCCGCACTACCAATCGAATCTCCGCACCACCAATCGAATCTCCGCACCACCAATCGAATCTTCGCACCACCAATCGAATCTCCGCACCACCAATCGAATCTCCGCACCACCAATCGAATCTCCGCACCACCAATCGCATCTCCACACCTCCAAGGCTCTATGATCTCCAAATTCATAGTTCAAAAAACGCATATGTGCTTGCTTGCAATGGTGTACTTATTTACAAGATGTTAACTGTATAGTGCTGCAAAAACAGCCCACTATACGACGACAACAGAAAACATCAAATCAACACATCTACAATATCTTACAGTTGAAGACAACAAACTGCTTGGTTGTCCATCATTCATGACCTCTAGATGAACTGCTAGGATGTCTTGATGATATTGACGTTTACATACGTGTTGCTCTCCTTTATACCCTGTAGCCTGCAAGATGTCAATAGAGGTGATTCCCTCTGCACTTGACTTCAGGGAACAGCTAGCTACATCTCTGGCTCTGAAAGGTCAAATTTACAGATACAAAATTGTATGCAGGCCAACAATCCCTTGCAGGGGTGCAGTAAAAACTGGCAAGTACCCCCTCCACCAGTGATATCAGTTTTCCTTTACCTTGTGAAACTTATCACTGTTTATTTTTAATTTGATTTTTAAACTAGTACTTTACTATCCTTTATCTTCGTTAAAAGTATACTATAGTAGTTTATGCTGCAAGAGTTTGAGGAGTAACTTTTTTTAAGCTAAAAAAGTTTTTTCTTCTTGTTTTATTATCTATACAGGGGAGGTATAAGAGTGGAATATTTTGAGCTTCAAGATGACTCCATCTCCTGAACAGGAGATTCCAATAGTTAGGGCAATGTTAAAGCATAGTCAATAAAATTTTGGTTTTTCAAATCAATCATCACTCTAAAAAGTATTACATTGATTTTATGCGCCTTTTGAAAGCTGCTGGAAAAGGAAGGGAAAATATTTTAATAAAAAAAGGTGTTTTTATTCTTGCCTTTACATCTTAAAGGTGCTCCAATGTTCAACTTTTACATTTTCTGTTGTGTTTAAACTGTTTATCTCACTTTTTGTGCACCTGGTTTTGCTTGAAGGAGCTTCTGAAGCGTCAAAATTTATATGAATACAAGTAGTTTTTAAATTTTTAATTTTTAAAGGTTCAAATGATTTCCCAAAATTATTATCACATAATTTACATTTTTTTCTGCAAGACACATACAAAGAAGAGTGCAGCTCCTAAATCTTTTATATTCTACTTGTTGATAAGTAGATGTCTTTGGAGTTGATAAGCCTTTCTGCAATAAAAACAAATTGCAACAACATCACCCCGCCCCCCAATTTTTGTCATAACACTGGGGGAAGTTCATGCAAAGCAAGCAGAAAAATAAACACTTTTCTTTTAGAAATTGATATAAATTTGATGTTTTTAACTGTGTAAAATTTCAGGCAAACCAACCCCTCTATGCCCCTCTTAACCAGAGAGTCCCCATACACCTATGTGCATTCTGCACAGTTATTACAGAGCTCCATTTGGGACCAGGGAAAAAAATTCAAATTATACTTTTGGGAAATTCACCTTTTACTGGAGATTGCAGCTCCTTTATCATAGGCTGGTCTTGGACATCTACTTGTTGACGGGTAGATGTCTTTGGAGATGCTAACCTTATGTCATAAGCTGGTCTTGGACATCTACTTGTTGATGGGTAGATGTCTTTGGAGATGCTAATCTTATGTCATAGGCTGGTCTTGGACATCTACTTGTTGACGGGTAGATGTCTTTGGAGATGCTAACCTTATGTCATAGGCTGGTCTTGGACATCTACTTGTTGATGGGTAGATGTCTTTGGAGATGCTAACCCTGACTGCAACACAAACAAACCGCACAAATTTGCATCAATTACCATTGAAGAACATTACTCATCAGTAAAATAGTTAGGTTCAGATAACTTTGCTTTTACCTTTAGGACTTTGTTATACTTTCAATCAAAGTGAAGAAAACCAACCCAGAAAACTGAAGAAACTTACGCATACAAGGATCATTTTGGATGTTGCAATCAAAATAAGCAACTGTAATTCTGGGGGACGCAAACGACTGCAACAGTTCCCTTGAGGATAGGTGCTGATATAAACTTTATTTTTAGTGAGCTCTCTCAGAATGAGACTACTCTAGCAATTATTTAATGGCATGTAAAATTTAAATTACTAAAAGTTAGGAATCCGTCTTGATACTTGTGTGTTCGTGAAGATACATTCCCAAAATCTTTCAAATCTAACCAAAATTAAACCACCACCCAGCCTGTCAACTCTAAAATGATTGCCAAACATACAGACATAATTATTTGAATAAATTTTAAATGCTACAAGAAATCATCACGTGATAAACGACATGGGAAACAAACTGACTGGGTCAGTTTAATACAATTTTTTGGTGAACAAAGACAAAAGACTATAACGGGTTCTGAACCTGCAACCTCCGGATTAACGCGCCGGCACTCAACCAACTGAGCTATCTAGCACCATGATGGCAGTCTCCCTATCTTGTCAATATCTTTGTTTGAGGGTGCCAATAAGAAGCCAAAAAAATGACTGATACTAACTTCAGTTGAAACCACACCAACAATAGACATTCTGCACAATTTCTAGAGAGCTTTATTTGGGACCAGGTGTTAATATTTGTGCCTTTGGGAATTCACCTTTTACTGTAGAGTGCGGCTCCTTTCTCTTAGGTTAGTCTTGGACATCTACTTGTTGATAGGTAGACGTCTAGTTTGGAGATGCTAAGCCTTTCTGCAACACAAACAAATCGCACAAGTTGATACATTTAGTGTTTAAAAACAATATCCATCAGCAAAAAAGTTAGGTTTACAGTTTTAAGAAAAAGAGGAAGACAACGTGTCACTCATTGTGAATAGATTAGTGGGGGCACTATTGTGTGTAAATCTTAGTGATGTTGTACCTGTGGGTAGGAAAGTATGCATAAGTAGTGGATCTACAGGTAAGTAGAGTGACGTAGACACAATGTATACTTTAAGGGCAAAAACTACCACATCAAAGTAACTGTATATACCAATCATAAAGTTTAACATCACAAATAGTAATTCAGAATATGCAGTTCTTGATTTGATTCTGACGTGATTGATTAACAGTCATTTCAAAAAGGAACATAATCTTGTAATTAAAAATAACAAATATTTTAGAAGTACACCAATTGCAAGCATTTTATTTCAATCAGTTTTATCAGCGTTTTGCCAATATCATCCTGGTAAGGTAAGTCTAAAGCAGGGCCACCATGAGCAGATTGTCAGAGCCATTTCACCCACCTTTTGGCAGGGTCCGGTCCGCCACCCCAAGGCAGAACCCCAAGGCAGTCCCCTAGTGTAGTAAAAACGCGGTCCCATTACCCCACGGCCAAGACTAGGGACTACTGCCGTTTGCCAACCATGATGCATCTTTAAGATCAACATCCAGCTGTCACCCTTGCCGGCAGTAGGACCCGCATGCCAAGTGGAAGTGCCTAGGTCTCTTTAACTTTTCGAATTTTCCGTGTTTACCACCATTAATTCTGAATCGAATCTCTGCACCACCAATCGAATCTCCGTACTAACCAATCGAATCTTCGCACCACAAATCAAATCTCCAGACCACCAGTCGAATCTTCGCATCACCAATCGAACCTCCGCACCACCAATCGAACCTCCCCACCACCAATCGACTCTCTGCACAACCAATCGAATCTCCGCACCACCAATCGAATCTCCGCCCCACCAATCGAATCTCCGCACCACCAATCGATCCTCCGCACCACCAATCGATCCTCCGCACCACCAATCGAATCTCCGCGCCACCAATCGAATCTCCGCACCACCAATCGAATCTCCGCACCACCAAACGAATCTCCGCACCACCAATCGAATCTCCCCACCACCAATCGAACCTCCGCACCACCAATGGAATCTCCGCACCACCAATCGAATCTCCAAACCACCAATCGAACCTCCGCAACACCAATCGAATCTACGCACCACCAATGGAATCTCCGCACCACCAATCGAATCTCTGCACCACCAATCGAACCTCCGCACCACCAATCAAATCTACGCACCACCAATGGAATCTCCGCACCACCAATCGAAACTCCGCACCACCAATCGAATCTCCGCACCACCAATCGAATCTCCGCACCACCAATCGAACCTCCGCACCACCAATCAAATTTCCGCACCACCAATCGAATCTCCGCACCACCAATCGAATCTCCGCACCACCAATCAATCTCCCCACCACCAATCGAATCTCTGCACCACCAATCGACCCTCCGCACCACCAATCGAATCTCCGCACCACCAATCGAACCTCCACACCACCAGTCGAATCTCCGCACCACCAATCGAATCTCCGCACCACCAATCGAACCTCCGCACCACCAATCAAATCTACGCACCACCAATCAGTATCTCCGCACCACCAATCGAATCTCCGCACCACCAATCGAATCTCCGCACTACCAATCGAATCTCCGCACCACCAATCGAACCTCCCCACCACCAATCGATATCTCCGCACAACCAATCGAATCTCCGCACCACCAATCGAATCTCCACACCACCAATCGAATCTCCGCACCACCAATCCAATCTCCGCACCACCAATCAAATCTACGCACCACCAATCGAACCTACGCACTTCCAAGGCTCTATGATCTCCAAATTCATAGTTCAAAAAACGCGTATGTGCTTGCTTGCAATGGTGTACTTCTTTACAAGATTTTAACTGTGTAGTGCTGCAAAAACAGCCCACTACATGACGACAACTGAAAACATCAAACTAACACATCTAGAATATCTTACAGTTGAAGACCACAAACTGCTCAGTTGTTCATTCATGATCTCTAGATGAACTTCTAGGATGTCTTGATGATATTGACGTTTACATACGTGTTGCTCTCCTTTATACCCTGTAGCCTGCAAGATATCAGTAGAGGTGATTCTCTCTGCACTTGACTTCAGGGAACAGCTAGCTACATCTCTGGCTCTGAAAGGTCAAATTTATAGATACAAAATTGTATGCAAGCCAACAAATTCAATGAGCAAAATCCCTTGCAGGGGTGCATTAAATACTGGCAAGGACCCCCTCCACCAGTGATATCAGTTTTCCTTCACAGTGTGAAAAGTCATCATTGTTTATTTTTAACTTGATTTTTAAACCAGTACTTTACTATCCTTTATCTTCATTAAACTGTGAGAAAGTTTGAAAAGTAACTTTTTTGTCAAGCTACAAACATTTTGTTCTTTTTTTTATTATCTATGCAGGGGAGGTATTTGAGTGGTATATTTTGAGCCTCAAGATGTCTCCATCTCCTGATCAGGAGATTCCAATAGTTAGGGCAATGTTAAATCATGGTCAATAAAATATTGTTGGTTTTTTAAATCAATCATCACTCTAAAAAGTATTACATTGATTTTATGCGGAGGGGATAATCATTTATTTGAAAAGAAATTGTTTTATTATTGTTTTATTGTTGCCTTTACATCCAATAAGGTGCTCCAATGTTCAACTTTTACATTTTCTGTTGTGTTTAAACTGTTTATCTCACTTGTTGTGCACCTGGTTTTGGTTGAAGGAGGACATAACTTATGTCAATATTTGTATAAGTACAAGTATTCGGTTTTTAATTTTTAAAGGTTCAAATGATTTCCCTAGAAGTATTATTACATAATTTGCATTTTTTAAAACAACATATATACAAAGAAGAGTGCAGCTCCAATATCTTAGGCTAATCTTGAATATTCTACTTGTTGATGAGTAGATGTCTTTGGAGTTGATAAGCCTTTCTGCATTATAAACAAATTGCAACAACACCGTGACCCCCTCCCCCATTTTTTGGCATAACAGAGGGGGAAATTCGTGCAAAGCAAGAGGAAAAAAATAAGGACTTTTCTTTTAGAAATTGATGATTTAACTGTGTAAAATTTTGGGCAAACCAACCCCTCTATGCCCCTCTTAACCAGACAGTCCCCATACACCTATGTGCATTCTGCACAGTTATTACAGAGCTCCATTTGGGATCAGGGGAAAATGTTAAAATTGTACTGTTTGGAAATTCACCTTTTACTGGAGATTGCAGCTCCTTTATCATAGGCTGGTCTTGGACATCTACTTGTTGACGGGTAGATGTCTTTGGAGATGCTAACCTTATGTCATAAGTTGGTCTTGGACATCTACTTGTTGACGGGTAGATGTCTTTGGAGATGCTAACCGTATGTCATAAGCTGGTCTTGGACATCTACTTGTTGAAGGGTAGATGTCTACGGAGATGCTAACCTTATGTCATAAGCTGGTCTTCGACATCTACTTGTTGACGGGCAGATGTCTTTGGAGATGCTAACCTTATGTCATAAGTTGGTCTTGGACATCTACTTGTTGACGGGTAGATGTCTTTGGAGATGCTAACCTTATGTCATAAGCTGGTCTTGGACATCTACTTGTTGACGGGTAGATGTCTTTGGAGATGCTAACCTTATGTTATAGGCTGGTCTTGGACATCTACTTGTTGATGGGTAGATGTCTTTGGAGATGCTAACCCTGACTGCAACACAAACAAACCGCACAAATTTGCATCAATTACCATTGAAGAACATTACTCATCAGTAAAATAGTTAGGTTCAGATAACTTTGCTTTTACTTTCAGGACTTTGTTATACTTTCAATCAAAGTGAAGAAAACCAACCCTGAAAACAGCAAACAAAGTGTTTGAAGAAACTTACGCATACAAGGATCGTTTTGGATTTTGCAATCAAAATGAGCAACGGTAATTCTGGGGAATGTCAAATGCCTGAAACGGTTCTTTTGAGGATTGGTGCTGGTATGAACTTTATTTTTTCTCCGAGCTCTCTCAGAACGAGACTAATCCAGCAATTATTTAATGGTGTGTAAAATTTTAAATTATGGGTTTTGCACCTGCAACCTCCGGATTAACATGCCAGCATTCAACCAACTGAGCTATCTAGCACCATGATGGCAGTTTCCCAATCTTGTCAATAACTTTGTTTGAGGGTGCCAATAAGAAGCCAAGTAAAATGACTGATACTAACTTCAGTTGAAACCAGACCAACAATAGACATTCTGCACAATTTCTAGAGAGCTTTATTTGGGACCAGGTGTTAATTTTTGTGCCTTTCGGAATTCACCTTTTACTGTAGAGTGCAGTTCCTATATCTTAGGTTAGTCTTGGACATCTACTTGTTGATGGGTAGACATCTAGTTTGGAGATGCAAGCCTTTCTGCAACACAAACAAAACTAAGTTGAAACATAGTGTTTAAAAACAATATCCATCAGCAAAACAGTTAGGTTCAGTTAAGTTCCTTTTAACTTCAGATTTTTCCGTACTTTCAATCAAAAATAAATAAAGGCAAAACATTGAAAGCAGCAACAAAAGGATTGAAGAAACCCATACACATCAGGATCATTCGGATTGTTGCAATCAAAATAAAAACAATAATACAGGGGGGACGTCAACATCTGGTTCTCTTGAGGATTGCTGCTGGTTTGAACTTTATTAACAGTAAGCTCTCTCTCAGAAAGAATCTTATCTAACAACTGACATACCAAAAATTAAGTTACCAAAAGCTAAGAATTCGTATTGATATATTTTGTGTTTAACATAAAGCATCCTAAGGTACCTTCCCAAAATCTTTCGAACCCAACAGAAAAACCCCAAAAACCGAGCCTGCCAGCTCTAAAATGATTGGCAAGTATACACTTTGAATGAATCGTAATGCTACAAGTTCAATCAATCAATCAATCAAAAGAAATTTATAAAGCGCCACAATCAAAAAGTTTGCTCTAAGGCGCTAATGAGGCACTAGAATGAAGAATAATTATTAATGGTATGCATCCTGAAACAGATAGGCTTGATATGACTGATATTAACTTCTGTTTCAACCAGACCATCAATAGACATTCTGCACAATTACTAGAGAGATTTATTTGGGACCAGGTGTTAATAAATTATTGTAATTCTCTTTTTGGTAACTCACTTTTCACTGGAGAAGGCTGCTCCTACATCTTAGGCTGGTCTTGGACATCTACTTGTTGACGGGTAGATGTCTCGTTTGGAAATGCTAAGCCTGACTGCAACACAAACAAAATGCACAGTTTGCAACATTTAGAGTTTAAAAACATTATGCTCTATCAGTTAAACAGTTAGGCTAAGATAAATTGTTTGTACCTTAGGATATTTTCTGTGTCTTCAATGAAAGTGATGGAGAATGCCAACACTGGCAGCAGCAACAAAATGTTTGAAAAGAACTCATACAATTAAGGATTATTTGGATTGTTGCAATCAAAATAAGCAACAGTGATTTTGGGGTATCTTTGAATGAATTGTAACGCTTCAAGAAAATGACTGTTATTAACTTTTACTTAAACAAGAGCAACAATAAACATTCTGCACAATTATTACAGAGCTCCATGTGGGACCAGGAGTAAATATTAAAAGTACACTTTTTGTGAATTCACCTTTTACTTGAGAGTGCAGCTCCTTTATCATAGGCTGGTCTTGGACATCTACTTGTTGACGGGTAGACAGCTTTGGAGAAGCTGAACCTGACTGGATAGTGCAGCTCCTTTCTCATAGGCTGGTCTTGGACATCTACTTGTTGATGGGTAGATGTCTTTGGAGATGCTAAACCTGAGTGGAGAGTGCAGCTCCTTTATCATAGGCTGGTCTTAGACATCTACTTGTTGACGGTTAGATGTCTTTGGAGATGCTAAGCCCGACTGCATTATGAAGATTCTAAGTGGCAATCCTGACTGCAACACAAACAAATTGCATCAAATTGCAACATTTAGTGTGTACAAACATCAACCATCATAAAAACAGTTAGGTTCAGATAACTCACATTTACCTTCAGATTTATTTTTATATTTTCAACACAAAAATGTGAAGAAAACTGATATTGTAAGCATAACAACTGTTTGGAGGAACTCATGAGGGATAAGGATAATTTTGGTTGTTACAATCAAAATAATCAACAGTAAATCTAGGGGCCATCAAATGTCTGTGACAGTTCTCTTGAGGATTGGTGCTGGTATGATTTCTAAGCTTTTTGGGAATTCACCTTTTACTGTAGAATGCAGCTCCTTTGTCACAGGCTGGTGTTGGACATCTACATGTTGATGGGTAGATGTCTTTGGAGATGTTAAAGCCTGACTGCAACAAACAAATCAAACAATATGCATCATGTAGTGTTTAAAAACATTACTGTTAGGTTCAGATAACTTGCTTTCACCTTTGCTTTTTCTTTTTAATTCTTTCAATAAACAAAACGTGAAGAAAACTAGAAAACAGTAAAAAAAAAAACTGTTTGGAGGAACTTATGCAAACCTTGTTGCAATCAAAGTAAGCAACAGTAATTCTGGGGGACATCAAATGGAAGTGCCATTTCTCTTGAGGATTGGTGCTGGTATGAACTCAGTGAGCTCTTTCTCAGAATGCAACTTATCTTGCAAATGAGGTAGCAATCTTTAAACTACCAAAATAATTTGTATTTATATTTGTTTTTAACATGAAGCATCCTTAGGAACTTCAACTCTGGAATGATTGCCAAACAACATGCAAATAAATATCTTTCAATGAACTGTAACGCTACAAGGAAATGGCTGATAGTTCGAAATTCTGTGTAAACCGTACCACAGCAACAACATGCATTCTGCACAATTTCTCTACAGGGCTTCACTGTGGGCTCTTGAAATTAATAGTATACATTTTGGGAATTCACCTTTTACTGGAGAGTGGCAGCAGCTCTTTTATCATACATCTACTTGTTGACGGGTAGATCTGCTTGAAGATGCTAAACCTTTTCTGTAACATGACAAAATGCACAATTTGCAAAACTTAGTGTTCAAAAACATTATCCAGTGTCAGTGTTTAAAAACAGTTAGGTTCAGTTAAATTGCTTAAATGGATTTTTCTACATTCAGTCAAAACGTAACGGAAGAATACCAACACTGACAGCATCAACAAAATGTTTGAAGGAACTCATGCATTTTATAATTATTTGCAATGAAAAAAAAACCAGTAATTTTTGGGGGACATGAGTGCCTGTGACAGTTCTCTTGTGGATTGATGCTGGTTTGAACTTCATCATCAGTGAGCTCTCAGAATGAAACTTATCTTACAATTGACATACCACAAATTAAATTTGCAAATTTTAAGAATTGGCATTGATGTATTCTTTGTACCATCCACAGGGACTTTCCCCAAATTACAGAAAAAACATTTTTAAGGAAAAAACACAACCAACACTTTCAACTCTGTAAAGACTGCCAAACAAAATACATAAATATTTGAATAAATTGAAATTCTACCAGGAAAAAGACTTTGCCTCATACCAGTCCTTGAAGATTGTCCACTTATCACCAGTACAGAATCATACAACATTGCCGCAATAAAGACTCCAAAACAACCATCTGTTGAATGCAGAAAACTAGAGGTAGAAAGAAAGTTTTCTTTGCGTTCAGCTTCTGTGGAATCAGGAAAATGTCATTTGGTTCAGCAGTCCAGTAGTGCATCAGACTCTTGTTTCTGTGTCCGAGTTATCAACATTTGAGTATCAGGCTTTGCACAATTTGGTTTCCCTGGACTTGCCTCGTCAGCTGTACATTTTAAAAGGCCTGAATGAATTTCGACAAACATGAGCGATTCTTGTGCAATATTTTTTTGTGAGAAATTAAACAAGTTTCACTAAAGCAGGTACCTTAATGTTTATTATTAGCCTGTAGGGCTGCCGAATTAGAATTAATTTTAACCAGCCCTCAGCACTCTGGCAAAACTATGAGCCCTAAATGTTTCCCCAGCCTGGTTGGTCATGTCTCTTTAACTCTAGTTACATCTCAAGACCTGTGAGGATTGACAGTGTTATTAGGATTACCTACAGGTTAGCAAATGATATTAGTTTTAACTCACCATGATCAGATCTCATCGCATCCACCTCTCTGTAAGACCTCATCACCAAAGTCTCTTCATACAATTGGTTACGACATCTTGACTGTAAGGGCCGACTACCAAGATGATCATTAAGGCAGCTTCCCTTGAGAAGAAGCAAAGATAAAACAAAACACCTGTTGAATATACTAAGAGAGAATATAGATTAACAACAACAATCCCATTATTTCACTCACTTGCTTTATTCAGGAGATTGTCTTACCTGTGTGGACTGATCCTCCAAATTATGTCTCAGCCAAACAAAAGGTTGAAATGGAAGAAGAATCAAGTCTTAATTTACTGAATTGAGTCTTTTGTTCATACTTGAAACTGTTATGACAATCAAACATCTCCATCATCTATACCGGACTCCAAATCACCAGACCTTGTTTCACACAAAGACTACACTGAGCCTGTAAAGTATGTATCACAGAAAAATGTCTTGTAGAGGTGATTACTGAAAAAAAAACAGTCTTTTACATTGTCATACTTGGTACAAAATTAAGTATGTTTTGGTATTTACCTTCCTGAGATATACACAAAAATAGGACTGGGCAAGCTTGTTGGTCTACTGGTTAAGACACCTGAAACCAATTTCATGACTTTGCTCGCTTTGCTTACTACAGGGTAAGTGCCAAATTTCTGCACTTAGCTGTGTATTAAGTGAAGAATACTTAGTAGCATGATGTATGTAAACACACAAGCAAACATTACTTGCTACCTGTGAAACAAGAGCTGATTTTTTACTTACAATCATGACATTAGACCCTACTCTAAAATATCAGATTAAATATACAGTGATAATCACACATCAGTGTTTGGTAAAACAAAGCATAAAAATAAAATAAAATAACCTAGCAAGGTCTCTTGACAGTTATACCCTAGACTAAAGTCTACATCAACAGATATACGGCCTAGATAAACATTAAACTTCCCTTTAAAAAGGGCTTTTCATTTTTGACATCATGCACAAGAATGTTTACAGTATCATCACACCTTGTTCTCCATCTTCTCTATTAAAACCAATTGTGTAGGACTCTGTACCTTCATGTAGGTAATGTCAAATGTGATTCAATGCTCTAAAATCCTCCAAATCCTCTAGTTGAGTTTGAAGACTCAAGAAGGTTTGTGTTTTAAATCTCATTAAGTTGTCGTAAAAGTTGTCTCAAACTTTGTCCTGGACCCTCAAGTCTCTGTCTTGAACTTTGCAACATCACTTGCTGGTAGCTCGATCAGGGCAAATCAATTCAAGGCATCTTTGGCCTGGTCTATGATATGCAGAATTTGTGGATGTTGTCATTAGGTAGTCCTTCAGATCTCATCCAGGTCTGATGTGAACAGTCGTAACTTCACTGCTCTGGTTGGATGACAGGGTAACTATCAACTCCATCCCTTACATCACTCTCAGCATTATCAGTGGCTTGTTCACTCAGGGTGAATGCTTGAATACACCTCAGCATAGCTGGATCACTACCAGTCCTATCAGCTAGCAGCTTAAAGGGATTTCTCCCTTAATCTAACAGTCAAACACCACGATTCAATTTCATATCAATGTTACATTGATTTTCATACTGACCATCGCAGTACACAAACAAATCAACAGACAAAAAATGAGCAAAAGGAGCATTACCTGAGTCTTACCGATGTACAAAGAAATGCATTATAGAAACACAACGTATTTTGCCGAACAATATCTGGTGTTCAGTTCCTTTCAAGACATGCAATTCTTTTGACAAAACACACATCACAAAAATGTACTCTTTACACAAATTAAAACCCATACAGTTTTGGGGTCACAGCTCCAGACAAATTAATTTCTTTTCCACTCTACACAATAAACATTTATTGTCTTAGTCTGATATTTTGATTAAATTAACAATGGAAACTCAATAAGAAAACAATGTTTGACAAATCTGGAATTATTTGCTTTCAATACAATCAATCACGGTTTGACAAATCACACATTAATTGGTCTATAACTTTTTTAATTTGACACAAAATAAATCAATGAGGTTGTGGCTGGGGGAAGTCCTCCATCAACACGGGCCCATCTGATCCTCTCTGCCTCCGGTTGGATCGATCCTTCATGCAGGAGTGCTGGTCTTCATAATCGGTCGTGGTCTCGTGGAGACACCCGTGTTTCTCTTCAGCTTGCATCTGGAGGCTTTTTCTTAGGTTGGTTTTAATAAGATGAGGGAGGAAGCTGCCAATATTCAAGATGTCGACAACAGTGCCCTGCAAGTCTAATCAGTCACTCATGAGTCTTGTCTGATACGCTCAGTAGACCATGAGAGGTGGGTGTTTCTCATATAGTCAGTCCATGACACATACAAGGCTATCCTCAGCATACGGGTGTACGTTACGGAAGATCTTCTCCTGCTGGGTAGTGAGTGTCCAGGTTTCCGCACCGTACAGTAAGGTCAACTCAATTCATTCACACAGACTAAAAGTATTTCACTTCTTGGGGTAAGTTACTTAATGGCCAATTTATTTTCTTACTCTGACAAGACAACATTTTATAGTTGGACAAAACACACATCACAAATAATTTGATACAGAATGAAACCTAATACACTTTAAATACAATTCCTTACACTGCATACATGTTGAAGTGAAAAACTTGTTAGCTCTGATGTACTGCAGCAAATAAATGGAATGAAAACTCAACAAGAAAACACTGTTTGACAAATAATATGTGGTGTTAGAATTTGCCTGCAAGGCCAACATTCACAGCTGGACAAAACACACATCAAAACATTACTGACACAGATTAAAACAAATTCACTTGTTTGAGTTGGAGATTTTCGGGGTCAAATTCATTTCTTTAACCATAACCCCAAGTTTCTTTAGCTAGAGACCCTGCCATATCCTCCAAAATACTCTACTCCATGCTCAACACTGGAATGTGTGGACTTAAAACAGAATGGTATGCCTGGGAGTCAATTGACTAGCACTTGTTAGTTGGGGCTAAAATCTTTGAAAAAAGTCTGACAACTTCTTGAAATAGATGATTTGGGACTAAACCAAAAAGCAATTTCATTTTGGGAGTCAATTTTTTTTGGGGGGGGGGGTTGGGGTGGGAGGAGGGCATCAAATTTACTTCCCTGACCTTCAAACGGACTGTACAATATCCAAGTCTTGGTTGTACTAATCGAATAATACAAACTCAATGAGACAACACTTGTTGACAAATAATGTTAAAGGTGGTAATTCGCCTGCAAGACAAACATTCACAGTTGGACAAAACACACATCACATTCATGAAAATCAATTCACTTCTTGGGGGTCAATTAATTTGGGGCAAATTTATTTCCTTACTCCACACAAGAACTATCCATATAGTACATGACATTGTGCAATAACAATAAACAATGAAAACTCCTGTTTTTATAATATTTATGTTTATTTCCCTTCAAGGCAACCCGCATGATTCAAAGTTGGAAAATACTCACAACAGACAAATTATTTTTTTTTTAACAGAATATAAAACCCTACACATTTTTTGGGGGGCACATATTTAGGACAAAGTTATTTGACAAGTCTTTACAGTTTTCACTTCTTCAGGTCTTTTATAATTAGTACGATCAAATGAATAATTGAACCTCAACAAGGAAACACTGGTTTGACAAATAACATAACTTGTTACTTTGCCTTCAAGACAGCAATTTTGAAGTTCTTGAACAAATCAGCAATGCGTGGTGTTTTCAGCAATCTTGTACACTATAATATAATGTTGATTTTGCATCGGGATAAAGAATATTATTTGTAATTTTTACCCATACACCGATGTGCATTAAGCACTGTATACTCAGTACTTTCCCGAGTCCTGTGAATAGGATTCCAACTGCCTCTGACTACCAGACAATCTCGGTAGTCTAGTTGGTAAGACATCTGCTCTAGAATGGTGGGGGTTGTGGGTTCGAATCCCACCCGAGGAAAATGTCTGTAAATTTTTTTCACAGGATTCAGGGAAGTACTAAGTATACAGTGCTTAACACACATCGGTGTATGGGTAAAAATTACAGATAATCACCTTGTACATATTTAAATGCACACTTATTTTGACAATGGTAATATGGAGTCTTTAAATGGCATTTTCTTTGTGTAGTATTCTAAATGGAAATTCGCTCTCTGGAGGATGGGTACTACTACTTTAGAATCAGTGAACTTTCAGATTAAAACTAATCTGAATTGTTTTAACAGCTCTGTTTGGATCAATAGAAACATTAACTATTAGACATATACAAAATGTGCTTGCAGTATTTTCTAATAACACTGAGTGACAGAATCTATCCTGAACCCTTAAAGTCCCAAATCCTTCTCTATATCAAATTGCCAAAGTGGAGGATTCAGAAGGACTGGGGCCAGTAGGCCCAAATAACAATTGCTTATCACTGGATCAGGCATTCCAATCTTGTCCAAGCCCAAACAATTTGGTGTGGAGTGACATCGGAGAAGAGGATATGGAAGGACTGAGGCCACACCTAGCCATACTGCTTAGTCTGTATTAATTTATCAGTAGCAAGTTTTGAGGGCCATAATAGGGACATCTGTCCCTCGTGTTTGTGACTGTTCAGCCCCTTCCAGCCTCGGTTTGGTTACCATTGATTTAATAAGAGGAAAGTTAAATTGGCTGCATCATCTGAAGGTGTGTGCCAATAGATCACGTGCGGGACCCATGTCACGTGAACTGTGGTAGTGGATACTAAATGTAAAAAAACACAACATTTTCCATACAGGAAAGTGCGGTATGGTACATGATGATACTCGCATTTCTTTATTCAATCGAGGCTTCTTCTTTTTTTTTAAATCTGTGAAAAATATTCCAAAGTTTGTACCAATGACCTTTAAGTGGCTGAATAAAGCCAGAAAAAGGACAGGTCCAGAAGTCTTGGAAATTCTACAAGGAACATTTATGTTCATGATGTGGTAGTACTAGTTGCATGACGGAACGTTTGGGCCAGACGACCAAGATCACACACTTTTCAGCACAAGAATTTCACAGTTTTGAAGCTGAAATCATCCAAAGAAAAGGCTTTCCAAAACTGTGTGATTCCTTTGTCTATTTGAAATTCCGCAAGGCTAGGTATAAATGCTCACTTTTCCAACGTTCTTTACTTTTTTTCCTCTCTTTTTTACAGTACAAACAAAATCACATGCGGGTTGCTACATCGTCATCCGATGCCGCCGATAATACATAACTCAAAATAAACCTCTTTTGTTGTAGTAGCATACTGGCAGTTTATGACACAGTAATATGATGGATATCAATGTCACAACAGTAACTGTGTTATTATTACTAAAACCAACAGTTGGTATGACTTTGTCGGTCACAGCATGTATTTGCACGTATTTTGCCATCAGCTCCCAGATGATGTAGTACCCACTACTGGTCATGTGATGACATGAAAACATTGGTCACGCAATCGGTCTATTGTTTAAGTTAACTTTTAACCGCTGTATTACTGGTGACATTGCCAATTAAGCATATATATTATACTGTCTTAACTTGTACTACCAGCTACAAACCAAACCCAAGCCCAAATGAGTTGACTTTGATTGACTGTGGGTTATCATTAATTTTGTTGAGTTGTCAAAAATGGATTCAATTTCCATTCTTTGATTCAATGTCAAAAACATCCATGCTTGTTCCCTCCCCTTTTAAAATACTGAAGAAGCTTACCTTAGTGTTGATGTAGCAGTACACGCTAACTTTACACGATCCATGGCTTGATATTTTCTGAAGTGCCAAGTGCCACCACAAGGTACAATCCTGACTGAAATAAAAAATTACAAATCCTGCATAAATTACTATACATTTCAATAGTACACTGCATCGTTTTAACAAATGATTTTTGTTCACCGGGGCCATGAATATCTGTTGTGGGAATTAATTCATGCCAAATAGATATTTTCATAAATCCCAATGGATCCCTTAGTCTTTATTTCTTTAGTTTTAAGTCCATAATCTCTCATTCTGGGATGGGTAGAAGTGAAAGATATGGAAAATTTCATTTTCAAATGCAAACAAATAATAAAAAGTGTAGGCAGGGGTTGAAGGTAGAATTATATCCTTGCGAGTAGATGGTCATACTCCCAGTGTGTTACTCCCAATGATACATGTACATGAAACAGCAGTTGAGTTGTGTTCGCACCCTCTCTCGCCACCCGGTGACATCTTTTGAGTCACCATTGTGGGTATTAAAAATGGCTGCGATGCAACAGAGAAGTCTGAGCAAATCGTAACAGACTATCTCTGTACTAGACCCAGCGACTGGGGTGGTGTATTCCTTTTTTTTCTGCGTAGTCAACGCAGGATACCAGCTGTGGAGTGTCAACGACCCTCCACAATGGCTACACAGAGGATCGAGGGAACTTGCGTTTCATCCAGCGCTGTGCAGCCAACACTACACAGCTGGTATCCTGCATTTACTGCGCAAAACAATATGCCAGTCAGGGCATCAGCGAACATGCAATCCTCGCAGTGTTAATACACATAAGGAAACAGTCGTGGAGTATCACATGACTATTAGTAGCAAATTGGCGATTGTAACGGCAACATTTTTAGTGGGCTATAAAGTCATCAATTTGGAGGACCGAAAATGATTGTGAGTACAATTAAATGCCTTTTATATCATGTTTGATATATTGAGAAGCCAGTAGGTGATTTTCCAGCAATTCTGTTAAGACTTTGTCATAATTTGGCAATTTTTGAACAGGATATAACAGATTTGTTTAAATCCGCTTCGTCATAAGCTGTCAAAGTGAACATACATTAGACCCAGTAACTGGGGCGCTGTACTCCTTTTTGAGATTATGTAATGTCCGTAATGTATGTGGGAACTCCGAGGAACTGCGAGGAAGCAGATTTTTTATGAATCTGTTAAAAAAAATTCAAAATTACGACAAAGACTCAACAGAATTGCTGGAAAATCTCCTACTGGCTTCTCAAGATATCAAAGATGAAATAAAATGCATTTAATTGTACTCACAATTTTTTTCTGTCCACCAAATCGATTTTTAGACCAACTAAAAATGCAGTCGTTTCGATCTGCGTTTTACTACTACGTGACATCAACTACTGTTACGAAACGATAGTTGATGTCCGATTCGTAAAAAATCCGCTTTGTCAGAGTTCCCACATACATTACGGACTGGGGCGCCCAATATGACCAATAATGTCAAAATCTCAAAAAAGGAGTACAGCACCCCAGTTACTGGGTCTAACATATATATACCTAGCCCAGGTAGGACGTCAGTCTCCGTTGTACTACCACTGACGTCCTGGGTATAAAGCTTCTTTCCAATGCGACTAAAATTACATTAGTTGATTTCCCCTATTTTCACCTGATTTTGGAAGCTGAAAATTCGTCCATGTATTCCTGATGTTCTAAGCTACTCCTTGAATATCTTTGAAGTGCATGGTTTCACAAATGGTAAAAATCATACATAAAATAAAACGCCAACGTGTACAAATCGTCCGCAATATGCTATACTCGCCGAATGAGGTATATTCAATGCGCTTGCTCAAACTGCATAACATTAGCAACAAGTAGATTTACACGCAAGCGCATTACGGTATGTGGGCGCGGCTTTACATTGTACATGCATATAATGTATATGTTGTGCGCGATCGACCGCTATTGGTCGATCTACGCTATTGGTCGATCTACTGTTCGCGCACATATCGATCTATTGCGCACTTATCGATCGATCGCGCAATGAATATGTTTTCGCGATCAACCAATAGCGCAGCGCGATCGGTCAATCGCGCAGATGGACCGAATCGTCACACCGTCGACCGCTCCCTCTCGCATTGCTACGTCCTTCAGCACATGCGCCTTGTGCATATCACTCGGAGACTACCTAAACGGGCCGCGTCGATTTCTGATTTTGCTCTGATTTTCAGTTTATTTTTGTCAATAATGTGTGCTCAATGCATCTTAAAGACTTTTGAACCCGCCAGTCTGCAAATATAGGACCCATAGAACACTCGGACGAAGTTTCAGCTCATTTAATCAGGTAAAACAATGAAATAAGTTAGTTATAAAATGTTTCGCTATGTAGCGAGACCTTTATACCCAGGACGTTAGTGTTGTACAACGGAAACTAACGTCCTACCTGGGCTAATATATACCGTACTGGTAGGCAGTTTCAGTGGGCATGAATGTGCGTGGGCATGAATGTGCGAAAGTTTCAATGAAATGTTCACTTGTTTTTTCTTTTTTTAAGGTCAATAATTACCGTTTTGCCACCAATTCTTTGAGAGGAATATTATAAGAGGGAAATAACACCCAACATCAATTAAAAAGTCAAAAAAATCCCATAGAAAGTGGCAGCCGGATATGGAAACGCAGGATACCAGTCAACGAACCCACAAAGTTCCATTGGTCATGATTGGCTGAGCGCACACTGTACAATGTTGCCATTGTGGGGGTCGTTGACACTACACAGCTGGTATCCTGTGTTGACTGCGCAAAACAGTAAGCAAGTCCAGGCATCAACGAACACGCAATCTCTGCAGTGTTAATGCGACTTTTTTCAAGTAAGGAAACAGTCTTGACATTATATTAGTGATAAAAATGGCAATTGTTAGCAATATTATAGCAAATTTTTGTTTTTTTCAAATGTGGTCATACTATACTTCAAATTAAAGGTCTTGAATGGAGAAATTCAATGGAGCAAACGCCATTGCCATAAGTGTTTTCGTTTATGAGTTACGCCCTCCCAAAGGCACCAAACTCCTGGGACACTTCTGGTCGTCAATAGTGTCAATGTGACTGCTAGTGCTAACCTAAAAACATACCTAACCCCTATCCTAGCATAGCGTATCACTCATTCTTATCAGTTTTTTTCAAGGCTGCTGCTTTTTAAAACCTCCACAATTCCCTTGCGCGATCTTGCGCAGGATCACAAACCAAGTTTTCTTTATCAAAAAGGATCAAGGATTTTACTGGTATAAGTTTAAAAGAAAACCCCCCATGCTTTGACTCCTAAATTCTTAGAAAAATGTGAAAATTGGATCAAATTTTTATCAAAAACAGGAAAAAATACATAAAAACCTTATTTTCGCACCGATTTTGACGCCGTAAAAAGCACCAAGAACACTTCAATCCTTTCTCTACCAATAGATGGCAGTATTTTCCCATTTAGAAGTCAATAGAGGGCGGTATAAATCCAAATTGGTGACCCCATGAAAACATGTAATTTGTTTCAAAATGGCCGCTCGCGAGATTGTCGCGTCGGTAACCCTGCTCTGAATATTTTTGGTTCCTGGAAAATTGAGGTTTGTTTTTCCCTTTTTTATTGTATATATTAAAAGAAGAGGGCTTTATCGACTTGGAGGAGTGATTTGAGGCTTAGATGTCATGTTGGGACGGAGAAACGTCCATTTAAAAAAACTCAATTTTGTGTGGCGCCAGAATAGGAAATGTCAATATCGCGCTACCTCTAACAAAGCTACAATTGTAACAGCAGGGTTGTCAGAGGCCCTAAAAATCATCAATTTGGACGACAGAAAATGATCGTGAATACACTTAAATGCATTTCATTTCACCTTAAATGCTTGGAGAAGACAGTCTGACAGTTTATGAGTAGGCGAATTTTGAGAAATTCTGTCGAGTCTAAGGCATTTTTTCAACAGAGGTGTTTTAAATCCACCTGACCGTTGCAGTTACTACATATTCTTTACTGGGTCACTAGTACGACAGATAATGTCAAAACCTCAAAAAAGGAGTACAGCGCCCCAGTATGCAGTAATACTGGGTCTAAATTTTAGCCATGACACGTGTCTTTCAAAATGGCCGCCAACCCAATAAATACATTATGTTGTTTGGTTCATTTTGACTGTTTCAAATGCTCACATTCACAGCAAGAGGTATTCACCAGAGGGTATAGATAAATGTCCACTCACCTTGCTTAGTTTGTGCAGATTTTGTCCGCTGAATTGTACATAATTATGTGAAAGAAATGCCGAGAAAAATAGTGACTCTTCCAAAGTCGGCCATTTTGTCTTTCTTATGAGCGCTCAGCAGCGAGTTACTAATTACCCAGAGTTCACAATTTGCACATCAAAACCAAATAATGGCAATGAAAACAGGAAAGGGGTTCAATTTATAGTGGATAATGAAAATATAAATATGAACATAAATTTATTGCGTTTATATTTACTTTTTGGTTTACAAATACAGTATAGGTAAGTATCGACTGATTTCAAAAGTTTTTTGAGTGATGAGTGGGGATGTGAACTTTGAGATCTGCAACCCCTTACCAGGACACCCCTATTTGATAATGGAACAATTATTCCATTTCAAAACATGGTTGGAAGAACTTGGTATTTCAATATTGTCGCTATTAGGCGTATGTTAAGCGTTCAATAACAATTATTCTAATTTCTCTATGGAAAAGTTTCCATATCCGACTGCCACTTTCTAAGGGATTTTTTGATTTTTTAAATTGATGTTGGCTTTAATTTCCCTTTTTTAAATATTCCTCTCCAGGTATTAGTAGCTAAAACGCTAATTATTGAACTTTTAAAAGGAAAAACCAAGCGGACATTTTAGCGCGCGGCCGGAACTTTCGCGCATTCATGCACAAAGGTCTGGGGACTTTTTGATGTATGTGAATCTGTATTCATTATTGCGCGATGCAGGCAGGGAGCACAACAAATGTAGTGACACACTAAAGAAGTGGTACTTGTGAGCAACTTTACCAAGATTTGTAGGCTGATCACAGGCAACAAAAAAGGGAACATACAAAAAGAGACATTATTTAATCCGAAAGTTTGAAAATCTTAATAAATCACTTCTTTTCCAGATGGCAAAGATGATCCAGATGAAAAAGATGATCATTAAAAAATCCCCCCCCAAAAAAAAATAAATAAATAAAAATAAAAGAAATAAAAATAAAACACTAATTAAAAAGGGTAAAAATTTTTAACATTTACTCCATTTACTGATATCATATCCACACGGTTTTTTTTTATTCTGACTCAAAAATAACTTTATTTGAAGAACTATTATGTTACTGACAATATCTAACAAAGGAATTGTACAACTTTACGACTTATAAAGGTACATTTAAATCCTTTATTTCAATATTTATAATTAAGCATTATTTATAAATAACCATTTTATAAATAATGCATTATTATAAATAATGCTTATTTATAAATAACATTTTTTTTACATTATAACCATTATTTATAAATATTTATCAATATTTACTATGGTGTTCCATATGATTATTTTGATGTTTTCTGTCGCATTTATATTTATAAAAATGCAACGGAAAAAATAAAAATGCAACAGAACAATACCCACTAACCCTTATTTATAAATAACCGTTTTATAACCTAACTCTAACTCTGACCCTAACCCTAACAATTTTTATATTGATATCATGTTATTGTTTTATCCCTTGACATTAATAAATGAAATGATATAAGTAAAAAAAAAAATAAAAAAAACTAACCCTGGCCTAACCCTAACCCTAAACCTAACTCTAACACTATCCCTAACCATTTTTATATTTATATCATGTTACTGCTTTATCCCTTGAATTAAATAAATGAAGTGAATGATGACGTAACTAATGGTGTGAGTGCACATGAACTAACATAGATGTCTTCTAGTTAGAACATTTTTTTAAACGATGATGTCATATCAGCCGTTCAATGGTAATATCTATTTCGTAACAAGTTATGTTTCACACGATTATGAAACTCATAATTATAATCAAATACTTCAACTTTATCAATAATATGTTAGCTCTTACGGCATAGTGAACATAGTACTATTTAAGTGCATGACCCCAAATATGTGAAAATAAAACATGTCAATTGCTCCGATTTCAAAATATATTTTGAGATGTTTCTGCGTGTTTTGAACTTTAAATAGTGTGGTTAAATAATTATAAAGATTGATGATTCCTTATAACATTTTTGTTTTACAGATCAGTCAATTTGTATCAGCCAAAGCTGGGTGTTTTATAATAGATGCATTTTATAATAAGCGCAAAGCGAGTAAGCAGTTTGTAAAGAACAATTGAGCAGCCTTTAAATAGAAGCAACAGTGCTTATGATACGGGACGCTTACAGATTAACTTGTATGTATCATCACAAGGCCTATCGTGCCAGCCTGAAGCCTGGGTGCCTGCGGCGCAATCCTCTGCACCATAACGATTATTTGGCTGGTTACGGAGTGGATCCCATCTCATGTCCGTCGCGTCAATAGTACCAGCACCATCCAAACACACCCAGGTACCTGAGCCGAGTCAATCCAAAAATAACAAGTCTGTTGTTAGCCTAGCGTTTGGAGTGAGCTCATATTATATCATTTATCGGGAGCGGGATCATACTTCAATTGAAAGAACAAAGTGTTCTTGTTAAGGAATAGCTTCATTCCCACCCTCTAGTTTTCAGTGAAAACAACCAAAACAAGGGTCAGCGTTTGTGGTGGATTATGTGCTCGTTCATTATGGTTTATTTCGATTCCAACAATCGAAATAAAAGAAACATTTCAACCGTGATTTGCGGGGTCTTCAAGATGTAGGCCTAATTTTCTGGACTTTGACAGTAGTTCAGACGGGAATAATCTCTTGAGAATCGGTAATGTGTGGACTTCGTAGCAGGAAGGTTTTCAGTTTGAAGCTAATCTTATTTCGATAATAACCAATTCTTCACATTTACTTGAAAGTAAATGTTTCCAACTTTACGCGAGTATTTCCCCGTATCCTGCATTTCTATCTTTTAAATCAAGGCTAGAATTGTAATTGCATTGGATCATAACGTGTCCCTCGACCCCCAAAAACAATTTCCCGGTCGATGTATAGCACTATAACATGACTTACTTTGAGGTTTTTACAAAGTATAGCGGTCTCGTTATTTTATAAAAAGGTTGATTTTTCCACTGACTTTATTAAAGGTCAATTACTGATAAAACTACGTAATTACTGACCGTGCTAGCTGGTGATTGGAACTTCCATTTACCCCCACCCGCATCCAACCACTTTCAACCTTACAATTGCCTGTTGCGGGTTCCCACGTTTTAACATCATTCCCGGTTTGGGACTCCCTACCTGTTTCTTGTTTTCCGCCAACTCACAATCTGCCGCAGGAATGCAAACAGATAACTTCCTCTCACTTTAATTGTTTCCGTATTTTCCATGTAGCCCTCACCATGAGTGGCCTTTTGGTCTTGTGTTGGCGATTTTTTTCATAGCATAAAACCAATTAAAGGACTATATTATACTGAACACTATTTCTATCGTGTACAAACCTTCAACATCAATGTTGTTGCAACCAATCCAAAATTCGCCGCCGAATATGTTAAGGACGAGTTGTAATTCTTCTTGGGATTGAGGGACCACCATCACACCGCCCATCTCAACACAAATCCCCTTGCCTTGTACCCATGTAACTTGGCCATCATTCATCTTGTAGCACTTGTCTTGCCACTGGCTCCAAGTAGGAGGGCATGGTCCCCCTCCGATGGGCGCCTTCAGACACCGCCCATTACCGGGAGTGTAGTTTGCCACCAGAAATATTATAGCAACAACACCCAGCAGTTTGCTTGCCACCATTTTGCAGACCATCTCTTAACAAATTTGAAATTGCTGCCAGGTATACAATAACCGAGAAGGTGCAAACTTCACCGAACGGAACTGCTTCGAGACACTTCAATTAACAATAAAAACACGGATCGTCGATTCACAAAAAAGAAACACCGCAAATTAATTAAATATACGAAATATTACAAAATTACAAAAGAGAGACATTATTATAATTTTGAGTTGTGCATAACATGCTGTGACGTAGTAAGAAATTTAGATTAGACGAAAATTTTAATTTTCAGTGAAATTGACTAAAAACATTTTCTTGTAATACCAGCGACAGAAGAAGTGCTCTGCCAAATCTGAGTGTACACTTTTAGTGCATGTAAGCCGCGTAAACACCACCTTTATTACCTGTTCCGACAGCAGTCGGAACAGGTTTTGTTTTCGTCAAGATATTTTTTTTTTTATTATTATTATTATTATAATTAACATTTGTTTCTGTCTCAAATCCCATAGCATTTGTACACGATTTTGTATACACGTAATCTTAGAACTGGTAATATGACATACTCAAATCCTATACTAAATTGAAGCTTAGTACATGAAGTTGTAACAGTGTCAATTTGGTTAACATTCTTAATTAATTAGCAGAGTTTTAATGACATGAATATTTAATTAGGCAATCTTTAAACAACATATCTCAAGAAGTATACGTCCGATCGTCATTTTTTCAGTTCTAAACTTATTTTATAATGCAGATGTGCTCTGTGGCATATTTGTGTCTGTCACGTGATCATGACGTCATTTATAACAGATTTAATATCTATGTACAAAACACAAGAAACAATTTTCTAAATTTGATCAAGTCTTGCCCTTTTCCCTGCGACCGACGTATTGTGTTTTTTGTATAAGCGGGGACTTTTTATGGTAACAGACAAGAAACAAAATAATCTAATTAGGCCCGATTCCGATCCAGCGAGCATCAACATTTTATTCCTGACAGACTTCAGGCCCAAGTTATTGTAACGAAGATTTTTCGTCGAAGACAAGTTCGAGATGGTTCGAGACTACAGAAAATAATGTTTCTAAATTCCAACCGGTCTTCCGGGCCAACGTATTTGTATAGGATTTTCTGGTTCAGAAGTTTGAGATCGCTCCGTGCTGCGTTTGCAGACAACCGTGAATATACATGTACTACGCGAGGGATTTTAGAAAGTCAAAAGCTCATTTTTTGAAAATAAATGAAACCTTTGTTTATTATTAAACAACTTGTTTTGAAAACATAAATGCTTTCTGTAAGAGTTATTCCAGGCCATTAAAACTAATCAAAGAACATAGATTTTCACTATAATTAACCGTTAAAACCCTGCGAGGCAATTGTTCGCATTTCGCATTCAACACATGGGTAGTACGCTTTTGTTTGTGTATTTGCGTATTCAAATGAATACGCTTAATTATGCACAAAAGATTGCTGTATTCTTCTTGAAGGTCCTTAGGAGACATCTGCCATGCCCAGAGAGCTGAATGATAACCACTCAAAACACTGTGTGTATTGCTACCTGGTGTTACGTTACGCGTACTACTGAGGCAATTGTTAGCATTTTGCAATCAAATACATGGGTGATAAGCTTTTATTTGCATATTTGCATATTCAATTGAATACGCTTAATTATGTAAAAAAAACTTTCTGTATTTTTCTTGAAGGTCCTTAGGAGACATCTGCCATGCCCAGAAAGCAAATGATATCCAGTTTCTTGCTACCTGCGCGTACTACTAAAGGTCCCTTGGGTGCAGTTAGCGTACCAAAATGAGCTATATGAGCAAAAATATGCGAAAAATATATATTGAACTAAATTCCATAAAGTTGCAATCTTCGTGTTGTATTGTAGCTTGCATCATTTGTCAAGTTTGATTTACAGGCGTGACCCCACTTTGACCTTTACTTCCGGTCCAAACAGGAAGCTCTAAATTTCAAAAAAGCATATCTCCTGTACCAAATATCCTAGAATCATAACCACTGTACCATGGCCCCAATTTGACCTTAACTGCGTTTGAAACAGGATGCTCAAAAGTAAAAAGACTGGCAAACGATCTGCACAGACTTGCCAAATCAAGTGACAAGGTACAAGGTACAAGATACAAAGACAAAACAATTGGAACAGCTGCGATTTTGTCCTAAAGACAAAATCTTAATGTCTAGTTGTTGTTGTTGTTGTTTTTGTTTTTGGTGCATGTTGGAGCGCGTGCAGGGATTATCTGTTTTGATAGTGCTTTTGGGAAATTAACTCAAGTTTCATCCATCCTCTTCGACATATTCATTGGCTGATGGCTATGTTTTTAAAGTAGGCCCTATAACTTTTTAAGCAGGTTGTAAGAACAAATTCCGCAGTACTCTCTCGATATTTCATTGTTTTACTGCATGTTTATTGAAAGAAAAGTATCGCGGTATCGGATAAAAAAAAAAAATTAAAAAAAAAGAGAGAAAAAGTTAAGCGGTGATATGTCAGGCATTCAGGCGACGAGACTGGTTACCGTCTGCCATATAGCTCCCTTGTGGTATGGCGACCGACTCACCGCACGTCCTCCCCTGCCTCCGATTCCTAGCCTCGCGGGCCCTGTCCCTTTAGGGGAGAAACAAGGCTGATCCCAATCACACTGGTGCCAGATCCCAGCCAATTCCTTGTTCCTATATTGGGGGCAGACGGTTTCGAACCCAGACCCGGACTCGAACCGGGGACCGAGTGTTGTGTGAGACAGTCCCGGCACATAGCCTAACGCCCTGCGCTAATGTGTCGGTAGCTATTCCTAGGAATTTACATTGTACTTAGCTTGGAATCCACCAATACCGTGGGCATTGTTTTGACTAACACAATCGCTGAACCCCGAAGCACGCTTGAAAGTGTCCAGCTCTTTTGTGTTATTTTCAAGGGTGCACCTATACAGCCAACGCTAAATGATAAATATTCAAAAATACGCCAAAACTAGATGGAAGTCTCTCAGACTTTTGAAATAAAGACACAAAATTAACGTGTAATGACATCTAGACTTCAGTTTGCTTTTCTATTGTGCAGGGGTAATCTTATGTCCCCGAGCTACGAAAATTGCACAAAAAATAAAGATAAACAAATATTAATAACAAGAAATAAAAGCAAGATCATGAAGAGACAATCGACATACATTGCTTCCAGAGTGAGGCGTAAATAAAAGAAAAGTAAAATAAATAACAAAATAGAAATAAATACATAAATAAGTTGAAGTCGTCTTGTTTCTGGATTCGAACCCAAGACGATTTTCCCTTTGTTCTAAATAAAGAGTAGAGTCACTCTTTCTCTGTATATTATTTTGGTGGCAAAGGTAAACGTGTTTTTCCCTTTTCTTTTTGTCTTGCTGTTCCGCCAAAAATGACGGGTGTTGGGTGGCTGTAAAACAAAGTAAACTTTGCTTTTCACGTTGAAAACAAAATGTCTTTCGGGAATTTAGGTGCCGAAATGGAAGGGTGAGTCGTTATGGTAAACCGTTGTCTGTGCGCACTACAATAATTTATAACGGTTATTATTATATGTGTGTATGGTGTGTGTTTGGCGAAAGCACATGTCGGGCAAGTGACACCACGAGATATAGCCAGGATTGTAGTTTACCCGAACGAGCCCATTAATTAGAGAGTCAATAACCCTAACCCCAACCTTAACCCTTTGATAGAGGGTGCACTACACTAAATAGAGAGAAATCCACGCACCGGGCCTCATTAATAAAATGTAAACCCACAACTTTTTCTGTACATCAAAGATTTGAAGGTCCTTGCTTTTATGGATTGTTGAAAAATGGTCCAACGTTGTGCCCCTGGGGTTGTTGACTTTCAACCTGGAGCATTTTGGGCAGGCTGACCGTCTAAAAATGGCCCTATTTTGCTAAACAGTGTAGGGTCATTTTTCCAAGATGAAGTCTGGCCAGTTTACTCGTTCATGGGTGTTTTTATTTTGGATCAACATAGCAAAAATTCTCAACGGCTAACCTACTAAAAATTGAAGAAAAAAAATGAAATTCAGTTGCCAGAAAATTTTGATCTGAGTGTTTTCTAGAGGCTGGGTTGTTTGTTGTTGTTGAACGTTTAGCATTTAGCACTGGTTGCTATGGGAGCCTATTTAGTGTGGTGCACCCTTTGATAGTGCTTTTGGGAAATTAACAAAAGTTGGATCCACCCTCCTCGACATATTCATTGGCTTTTTCACGTTGAAAACAAAATGTCTTTCGGGAATTCAGGTGCCAATGGCAGGGTAAATCGTCACGGTAAACTGTTGTCAGTGGGCACTACAATAATTAGCTGTTCCGACATAGCAGTCGGAACAGGTTTTATTTTCGTCAATTTTTTTTTTTAGCTGTTCCGACATAGCTGTCGGAACAGGTTTTGTTTTCGTCAAGATTTTATTAGCTGTTCCGACATAGCAGTCGGAACAGGTTTTGTTTTCGTCAAGATTTTTATTTTTTTCATTATTATTATTATTATACATTTGTTTCTGTCTCAAATCCCATAGCATTTGTACACGATTTTGTATACACGTAATCTTAGAACTAGTAAATATGACATACTCAAATCCTATACTAAATTGAAGCTTAGTACATGAAGTTGTAACAGTGTCAATTTGGTTAACATTCTTAATTAATTAGTAGAGTTTTAATGACATAAATATTTAATTAGGCAATCTTTTTTAAACACCATATCTCAAGAAGTATACGTCCGATCGTCATTTCTTCAGTTCTAAACTTATTTTATAATGTAGATGTGCTCTGTGGCATAATTATTTATTTTTGGCCAATGGCGAAATCGCATCAACAGCTTGACGTCCGTTAATGTCGTAGCTCTGTACCAGATCTTCACAGAAGCTTCGCCCGTTCAGAAGCTTCAAATCCCTCGCGGAGTACATGTATATTCACGGTTGTCTGCAAACGCAGCCCTAGGCGATCTCGATCTTCTGAACCAGAAAATCCTATACAGATACGTTGGCCCGGAAGACCGGTTGGAATTTAGAAACATTATTTTCCATAAATTTCGAACCATCTCGAACTTGTCTTCGAAGAAAAATCTTCGTTACAATAACGTGGGGCGGAAGTTTGTTAGGAATGAAATGTTGATGCTCGCTCGATCGGAATCGGGCCAAATTAGATTTGTTTCTTGTCTGTTACCATAAAAAGTCCCCGCTTATACAAAAAAACACAATACGTCGGTCGCAGAGAAAAGGGCAAGACTTGATCAAATTTAGAAAATTGTTTCACGTGTTTTGTACATAGATATTAAATCTGTTATAAATGACGTCATAATGACGTGTCAGACACAAATATTTCATGCCAAACAATATAACTACAAACGTTTGAAGCAACTTTTTCCAGCTCACTATAATATTATACTTTGTCAAAATCGTATTGCATTTGAATTTTGACAGACAAAAATTGTCTAGTGAAGCTTGAGCATGAAGTTATCATTAAATGTAAATTTGGTTAAAATTCTTCATTAATTAGCTGAATTATAATGACATAAATAGTTATTTGGTCAATCGTGTTACCAACATATCCCAAGAAGTAAACATCGGATGGTCAATTTATTTTCAGCTCTAAACTTACTTCATAACGTAGATGTGCACTGTGACTTATTTGTGTCTGTCACGTCATCATTGTCTATGCTAAACGGATGGCTCAAAAAGTGTGCACATTTTAGAAAGTAAAAAACTCATTTTTTGAAATTAAATGAAACGTTTGTTTCTTACTAAACAACTTGCTTTGAAAACATAAATGCTTTCAGTAATAGTTATTCCAGGCCATTAAAACTAATCAAAGAACATAATTATATTTTCACTATAATTAACCGTTAAAACCCTGCGAGGCAATTGTTCGCATTTCGCATTCAACACATGGGTAGTACGCTTTTGTTTGTGTATTTGCGTATTCAAATGAATACGCTTAATTATGCACAAAAAATGCTGTATTTTTCTTGAAGGTCCTTAGGAGACATCTGCCATGCCCAGAGAGCTGAATGATAACCACTCAAAACACTGTGTGTATTGCTACCTGGTGTTACGTTACGCGTACTACTATGGCAATTGTTAACATTTTGCATTCAAATACATGGGTGATAAGCTTTTATTTGCATATTTGCATATTCAATTGAATACGCTTAATTATGTACAAAAACTTTCTGTTTTTTTCTTGAAGGTCCTTAGGAGACATCTGCCATGCCCAGAAAGCGAATGATATCCAGTTTCTTGCTACCTGCGCGTACTACTAAAGGTCTCTTGGGTGCAGTTAGCGTACCAAAATGAGCTATATGAGCAAAAATATGCGAAAAATATATATTGAACTAAATTCCATAAAGTTGCAATCTTCGTGTTGTATTGTAGCTTGCATCATTTGTCAATTTTGATTTACAGGCGTGACCCCACTTTGACCTTTACTTCCGGTCCAAACAGGAAGCTCTAAATTTCAAAAAGCATATCTCCTGTACCAAATATCCTAGAATCATAACCACTGTACCATGGCCCCAATTTGACCTTTACTGCGTTTGAAACAGGATGCTCAAAAGTAAAAAGTCTGGCAAACGATCTGCACAGACTTGGCAAATCAAGTGACAAGGTACAAGGTACAAGATACAAAGACAAAACAATCGGAACAGCTGCGATTTTGTCCTAAAGACAAAATCTTAATGTCTAGTTACAATTTAGTTTTTATTTTATAATTTGCTATTAAAAATTACGTTGATTTAACGCAACTTGCTTGGTTTCTCATCACAGTGGTAGCCCCTATCCACCCCCCTATCAATACAAATAATTATTTTTAAAAACCGAGTTTATGTACACGGTAGGAATATTACACACATACGCTTTTTATTTTCAGACTTTTTAATGGCACAAATGCAGTTTGACCTATTTTCCCCAATTTTTATTGTCTATATCTTATTGTAAAATGGAATCTTAAATTGATAATTATGGCAACTAAATATTTCCCAAAGTTGTATTAACACTCAATAACGGACGTCCAATCGGTAAGTTTATGTATTCGTGCATGTACAGAATAATTGTTATTTTGAGTGACTGATCAAATGTTTAATGCAATTCATTTGTTTTTGACAATCAGTTTGATGGGATGTTTGTACATTGTTGAACTTGGTTCTTACAAATTTTCCCGTATACACGAAACTAAGTCACCAATAACCCTTTGCGTTATTCTATCTTTATTTGTCTATTTTTTTTTAAAACAATTCAGAATTGAATTATATTTAAATCATTATTGTAAGTGTACTCATGAAACTATTAAATTTCCTTCGTTGAGATTTCCACATTAGTATAAAAATTAACCACTGTACTTTTCGTTTGCATTTTTTTTTCCTGAAAAATCCCCTTTTCAGCGTTTTGGTTGGGACAATCACTATTTTTATGAGATCTAAAAAATTACAAAAAGAAAATATTACAGCTAAAATCGGGTCATGCAAGTGTAAGGTCACCCCATGTTAATAATATCAAAAGGAGTTCGACGTTAGCCGTAAATATACCGAATCTAACCCATGCTTAAAAATAATGACACAAATGTCTCATGAAATGTGTAGCGAGTATACTTTATTATTTTTTCCCCCAAACCATTTTTAACGAGGGTGACCCATCCAGACCAGCTGATCCTTCGGAGCCCTCACATCATACAACCGCATCACATGAACCCTTTTTTGCTTTTTCTATCGGTCGTTTGCAGTTGAATGTTGAATTACTCAAAAATTTTCCTAGTCGCTTGATGAACTGTCCGTTTTAATATTACCCATGGCACTCTTGATAAGTCATATTGTGGATTTTTAAAATAATGTCAAAATTTTCCACGATGAAGTAAGCTATGCTACACTTTGTATTAAGTCGTATTTTCAAATTCTGCATCTTCACCGACGCCCTCCCCAGCCTCTCAATCCTGCTGGCTCCCACACCCATCCTGAGTCGTCCCAGCCATGATTCCATAGCCACACTTTGCGCGCCGAAGTACACAATTTTGTTATAGCGCCCTCAATTGACTAGTTGCGTGCGCAGCATGCAGGTGACGCTGACACTAAACCAGCACGACAACAAGCAGGGCCTCAAAAACATGCAGTTCCGCTACGAAAAGTCGCGGTAAGTTTGATTTTTTATCCTCCTTACTGAATAGCCGAAAGAAACTTCAAGTGGTACATCTCTTTAAGATAATTGAGTCTGCACTATTATCATTGTCACGTCCTTTATTTCAGTAATTAACATTTGCACGCTATTTCGGGGAGACAAATCCTAAAACTTAAAATAAAAGATTAAGCACGAAAACCGCACGCATAGCATGCACATGCATAATTAGCAGACGACATTCTGGCACTATGTTGGGAAAAGTTTCAATTGTTTTAGATTTTTTTAATAAATTGCGCTTTATTTCCCTTTTTTAATATTCCTCACGAGAAATTGGTAGCTAAAACTCTAACGGCAGAAATGAGTTACTGTAGATACACAAAATTGCTACAACTGAACTTTATCATGTTGAAGAACCAGTATTACTGCATAGTACATGTACAACAGTGTAGATTAGATGTACATCGTAGTGTAGAATAGATCAGAAAGAATGAATTGAATGAATGAATGCAGACTATTTGTAAGAATTATTACCCTGTTTAACTGTAAATAGGAACAATGAGTCAGTCAATAGTTTTTATAAAAACATAAGAAAGAGACTAAGTTTCTTGGAAGTTTCTTGGAAGAAACTGACAATAGGAGTAATTCTCTCGGTGAAAGTGCAAGTAGGACAAAATTGGAATATGTTGATAAAAACTTTAAAGCATGATATTTATTGAGTATAAGGAAAATTGAAAATAAGTAATATGACAAACATGAAACAATTCTGTATCCATAACTGTTCATTTTTTTTGGAATGCTACAACCTTGATTTAAAACAAGAAAATTCAAGCGGACATTTCATCGCGCAGCCGGCACTTTTGCGCATTCTCATGCCCTGAAATGGCATTTAGCGTGTAGCGTTGTTAAGCCCAACGTATACGTGAAAATGGCATATTTTTCATGATTTCCACACTTTGCAATCATTCAAAGTGCCTGTTCCACTCTGTTTACATTCTGTCAACCTTTCTGGACAGGTAAGGATATAGTTTGACCTAGACCCAGTAACTTGGGCGCTGTACTCCTTTTTTAACATTCGGTCATACTACCGATAATGTCAAAATCGCAAAAAGGAGAACAGCGCCCCAGTTACTGGGTCTAAATATGACCTAAATTAAGGGAGATAAAGTGGCAGTCGGATACGGCATTTTAGCCCTATGTTGAGTGGCATTAAGTCATTGTAAGTGGCAGAAACACGTACTATACAAAGAAAGGTACCAAAATTAAAAGAACACTTAACAGTGTGACTGTGAGGACCCAGTTGCGTAGTAATGACTGGGTTGGTCGATGGCCGCTGTTAATGGACCAAGCCTAGAGTGTAGAAGACCCAGTATTATTTTGACATTCTCGGTCGTACTGGCACCCCAGTAAGGTACTGTAGTATTGCTGTGATGAAGTGGATTTAAAACGATTGTGTGATACCCTGTTCTAAAAAATATTCCCCAAATAGACCTATATTGCATGACCCAAGTCACGTGACATGTACTGCAGTGGTTTTAAACATATGTAAACAAACACGACATCTTCCATAGGAAAGTGCAGTACAGTACATGATGATTGTTGCATTTGACAATTCGATCGAGGCTTTTCTTTCTTGAAATCTGTGAAAAATATTCCAGAGTTTGTACCAGAGACCTTCGAGTGGCTGAATAAAGCAAGTATAAAGGACAGTTTCAGCAAGTCTTGGAAACTCTACAAGGAACGTAAAGTACGGTATATGTTCACAGTGCTGTAGTACTACATGTAGTTGCACAACAAAACGTTCGGGTCTGACGACCGCGATCACACACTTAATCAACACAAGACTTTTACAGTTGAAGCTGAAATCATCCAAAGAAAAGGCTCCTAAAACTATGTGATTCCTTCCTCTATTCATTGAAATTCTGTAAGGCTAGGTATAAATGCTCATTGGTCCAACATTCTTTACGTTGTTTTTTTACAAGGGTTTCTGCTTTGGAAGGATTTAGAAGGTAATGGGCTATCAGGTTGTACTTGACACAAGAGGGTTCAGGTTATATGCGATTAGGCTCAAATGTAATTTAGAAGGATTTGGGCTGTTGTGGGAGGGGAATGTGATAGTGTTCATGTATCACTTATAAGAAACACACATGCCTGGCCCCAGCAGTTAAATCACAAGTCAACCCCCTTTCTGTCAGGTAGGAGGATTTCAAAGGATTTGGGTACTTTTGTTTCTCTTCTTGTCGCGCGCACTCTGAATCAGTCGCAGCGGCGTGTGTCGTTTGCTCACCTGAACCACTCGTAAAACAATAGAAGGTCAACTCGACAAAGATTTTATATTTACAAAATTATATGTACATCAATTTATTTAATTGAGGAATATTATTTACAAGTTATCTAATAAATATATGTACAAAACTATTATTTATAAGTACAGGAAAGTTGAATTTGGATAAACTTATGTAGTTACTGAAGATCCTTATTTAAGGGTGTGACTTGGATGAGTGACAAATAGCATTAACAATAACTGACTAAAGACTTAAACTATTACCCTCCAAAAGGATGAGATCAACTGGAAGTTTTTTTGATCTTACAAAGTACAATAAACGGTGTAAATGTCTTCTTAAAATAATTCAATCCCTAAAGTCTCGCTTATAACAGAATAACTTACTAATGGACAAAATAGATAAACAATTAACGAATAAATAAATAAATAAATAAAAAATAAATTAAATAAAGAATGAAATATTCCAGAATTTATTCAATTAAGGACCCACCGGTTGACTGCGGATTCTTTGGAGCAGGTTTGAGTTCGTGTGTGGTCAGTTCACTAAAAAGTTCAAAACACCAAAACCAGGATCATGATGATGGTGATGATATAATGTAATACTCCATTACATGGGAAGTTTCATCAACGGCAAAATATAATTGGCTGCTCCTTTTCGACGGACCTGGGTTGTCTCGTCCTGATTGGCAGCTCCCGTTGGATTAGCAATCTGGGCTGTGCCCTGTCTCCTCTGCCGTCTATAAATTCAATAATCAAAAGTATACCGATCTACTAATACCTTCACTCCAGCTCAATAAATTCTAGGCTATCAGTTATATAAATACACAGTATTCAGCTGAAAATTAATGAAGACGCAATAATCTCAAGTTCCGGTAAACTTCAACCATTATACTCAAATCTCTATAGTGTGTCACTCTACTTAAATAGCCAGTCTGACGTACACCCATTTTCACATCAAAAGATTTATCATCAAAATAGCAAAATAAAGAAGTCTGAAACATGAAAATTGGAGATGACTTTACTTACGGTCAGATAGGGTCACCTGACTCCTTGAATGTCTCCTGATTGGTCAAATCTCACCTTGAGACATCAACAATTTTACACAAATATCACGCAGATATACTTCTCAGTTGCGATCGCAAAAACCGATTTGATTTAGATTCGCAGGGTTCCTTAGGGACCTAATAAATCACCTGATTTACAAAAGATACTTTGACCTGACCACGGCAGCATGAAGGAAACACAATAGAGTAAACAAAAACTGATGGACACGGAACAACGAGTATCAATATATATATCATGTTTATTCATCACACTCTCATGAATGTTTACAAACCCACACTCTCTTCGTTGTGGCTCACACGATGGCGTACCATGGTAACACACGGAAGAAAGGATTTATACAAAAAGAAACGCTCTATTACTATTTACAAGAATAAACTAGTTAAGTTCGGCATCATACAAGACACTTCTTCCTTTCTTTGGGAGAGGAGTTGTTTCAGTTACTCTATAAATGTAAAAGAGTAATTAGGCACTCATTTTGTCCATAACCGCTCATGCAAAGAGCCATATGGTGGACAACTCTCTTTATAGTGAAAGACGGGTATTTTCAACTTGAATCAAAGTGAAGTTTGCTCCAATTTCACTCAAAAAAAGGTAATGCACAGTCGTCGTGTGCCCAGAAGAAGGTCGTAAGGCTGTACAACCTTTTTCCGGGCACACAAATGTACAACTTTTTGCCCCAGCAGAAGGTCACAAGCAGTAACATGGCTCTTTTGAAAAAAGTAGGGCATAACTGTTGTATATTTTGTTGCTATAATTATATCCAATACATATTGTTCCATTCTAGATGCATAATTTAACCTTCCTGAATAACTTAAACTAGTGGAAAAATGACCAAACTTGTACACTTGGTTTTCTTGAAACACAATTTGGGATAGTTAATTGCTTACGACCTTTTGCTGGTCACACTTTCGTTATGTCCTTCTTCCAGGCACATGACGTAGTGAGTTTCACTCTCAAAAGAACCAAACTGACAGTCTGACACCATTGGCGTGAGAGAGTGGAATTTTTACTCTTTTGCATATATCTAGAGTACTTGTTTGTC
This sequence comes from Marthasterias glacialis, assembly GCA_911728455.2. NCBI lineage: Eukaryota > Metazoa > Echinodermata > Asteroidea > Forcipulatida > Asteriidae > Marthasterias > Marthasterias glacialis. Next base: position 19,868,394 of record OU452225.1, read on the forward strand.
CAATTAAATGATACAAGATTATTTGATGAAGTTCCTGGTTAATTTGTTATTCTGTAAAGTTAATTTGTTTGTATTGCACGGAAATTGTCTCAGACCTTGGAACTTAAAATCCAAAGCTTGGGAACTTTCCCAGATTTATTTTTGGGGATTTATTTTTAATTTTATTTTGAGAGAACATCAATCAGTTAAGCTGGAAATTGTGCTGTACTCTCAGTACAGACAGACTTTGGGGAAAGTTCCAATAATGTTTTTTTTTTTTTAATGCAATTATTGGCACTAATTTACTTTGCTTTGGGAGGAACCAGGAAAACGAAACAAAATTGGATACTTTTCAAGAAAAACTTGAGATGTTTAGTCTAGTCATTAGAGAGCTTCTAGATCCCAAAGTGTGAGTATGGTAATAGACCAATCCATTAAACCCTGCCTTTGCTGTACTGACCAATCACAGACAAGATTGCACAACCGAAAGTCTGACAAAAGTCTGACAAACTCGTTACCATATGGCGCGTTTGCACAGTGGGCAGAGCTTATGGATTGGTCTATTATCATTCCCAATAATTGATTTCAATCTAAGCTCACTGATTATAAAATTAATTTTTGGATTCAACAACGATAAGGGGTAAGGGGTAAGGGGCAAGATGTTCCACAGGGATGCAGCATCCCCCCTTTCCCCCCCCCCCCCCTGGCTACGCCACTGTATACAAGTGCACTGTATGAGATTTTCAATTGCAAACATCCTCCTTAAAGATAGCAATTAAATAAACAAAAGTAAAGGAGGAAATGTTTTAGGTCTTCTAAAAATGTTTCTGGTCTGCAGTGAAATGTCCGAGCTACAAGTTGTTTGGTCTGTAGGAGATTTTATTGCCGTGTCATGGCCGAGGAGTTTAGTGCATCGGGCTCAAGTTCTGGTGGCTAAGTCATTGGGATGTTGGTACATAATAGTCGTCCGACGCCGGTAGTGCGTGGCTAAAAAAACCTCTTTTTAGTAGAATCCTGTTAATATATGAAACAGAGATGTGATTTAAATTAATGCCACAACATACTACTTTAAATAAAGGGGCTGATTAACTAATTCATCGCTTAACGAAAGTAAAATCGACTGTTTTCGAACTCACTCTGTGTCACGGCCTATGCTTTTACACATATTTTTTCATCAGCTGTATGACGTCATACCCGATAGGGGTCACGTGACCGCATGTAAACATTGTCGCGCAATCGGTCTAATGCCCACCCTCGGTTCTCGTCAACTTTTATGTTCAAATGGATAAGAAGTATTCATGAATAACCAACGACATTAAAATGAAGGGTAGTATTAAAATCATGCAATTGTGCTGGTTGCTCAGCTCATCAGTGATGTTCTTAGTTCAATCTTTGTCAAAGAAGTAACTTGATACTGTTTTTACTGTTTTTTATTATTATAAATGCAAAAAATGGTTAATGGCCTCATGTTTCGACCCTAGCAGAGTCCGAAAAAGACTGTAACGGCTAAGGACTTTCGGCGTAACGGCCGTAGCCACACTGCCGAAGCAATAATATATTTTGGTGCAGGGCGCCCCCTAGGGGCGCGCTCGCACTCTCGCGCGCTCTGGCGCCAAGTCGAATGCACACTTCAAAATGGAGGCAGGCCGGCAGGAGTGTTTACGCTACACTACACGAGGCTAAATTAAAAAACAGTCAAAACTGAATGTACTCGTAACCCATTAACATGTGAGTATTGCACTTTTTACAACACATACTGTGACAAACTGTTGGTTTAGTGAACATTTCAAACAACACTTTGTTTATATTGGTATTCTACCGGTGTGAAGTTGGTTGCTCATTTGACGTTTGATGTTCGAAATTCGAATGTCACACAAGAACCAGTTCCCGGTTTGACAATTCAAATTTGTGCACAGAAGAACCGATGGAAAATTTACTTCGTAGAAAGAAGCACTTTTCACATGTCCAGACCCCTTCGGCTGGGCACCACGGCTACCTACGGAATTGAAGAGGAGGATCCGTTGAACACACCCATGGTGATGGTCATCTTTACCCTGCCCATAGGGTTTTAATATTTTTTATTCAATTTTGAAAAGTTATTAATTAATATTTTGACGTAGACCCAGTAGGCCTATTACAGGGGGGCTGAACTCCTTTTCTGAGATTTTGACATTATCAGTCGACTGATAATGTCAAAACCTCAAAAAAGGAGTTCAGCCCCCCAGTTACTGGGTCTTGTAAGGCCATACAAAAAAAGTGTTCTGTTTCCGGTTACCCGACCGACCCTAATTTTACGGCGCGACCCTAAACTTTTTCCTTTTTCGGCGGCTTAAAATAATGAATAAATTAAAATGAAAAAATATAAATAAATAAAATCGCAAATAAATACATGAAAATAAATTGGTCGTAGTTCGTGCGTCGACACCGTGGTCGGTAAAACATCAACCCAAGCCGTAAAATGAATCTAGCTCCCCGTCCATAGCGTTTACTGTGCTGCGACCGACAGTGGCACATTAGTCGCTATGATGAGTCCTTCTCATTCACTCTGCATGTGGCAAATTTTTCTTTGCCAAATAACATTTATTACAATCACATTCAGTCTTTTTTGCACCCTGTACTGAATTCTATGACATCATCAAGCAACAACATGAACAAATAAAGGATAGAAAACATACCTGAAACATCGCAATGATTTATTTCTCATTAAAAATAGCCATCAGAAAAGAAAAATAAATTTAAAAGCACACAGAAAGCTCGGTGCACAGGGGCCGGTTACTTGCGTCATGTCTTTTAGTTTTACAATGACGTCAGCGCTTGAACGCCTGAAAGATTTGGACGTGCAGTTGATGATCATTGCTCACTGCGTGAGCGAACTGCACATCCAAACAAATCCAGCGCGCACTGTTGCACGTGCTTCGTGTGTGGAGCACGCGTCACATGTTATCTTCGCAGCATCGTTTTCAAAATAATCGGTCCCCGCTCGTTGTTCAAACGAGGCAAGTTCGTGTAGCGGCAGACAAGGCTGCTGTCTATGTGGAATCGCCCGCGTTCTGCCGAAGATTTTTAAAGAATTTTCAGAGCGTGGGTGAACGATTTTCTGTGTCTATTTTGTGTTTATTGTGAACAAAATTCAAATGACAAGGATCTATTTGTGAGTTATATATATAAACAATATGGAATGCATTTCGTTCGGGCATTGTCGCTGAATATCACTTGATGAAATCTGGCTTTTCCATTTTACTCGGTTTGTATCGCTTCACCTCGTGCTGAAATGGGAAAATCTAGATTTTGCCTTGCGTTTTTTCCCCAAACTTACTCTTTTACTTAGTGGCGGCCTAAACAGGAATTGCACGGTACGTTTACTTTAGTATAGGGGGTTAAATAAAAATATAAATAAGGCATTAACCTATTGTATTGTATCGTATTTTAAATCAATATTACAAAAATAAAAAAAAAACTGTTAAAAAAAAAATCCCCACCTACCGACCCTATTTTGAAATGGCATGTAATCGGAAACAGAACATTTTTTTTGGGGGGCCTAATAGTACGGTACTGGGGCACAGTTTTTTAAAAGATTTTGACATTATGATTATCGGTTGTACTAGTGCCCCAGCATGAAACATATAGCAACTGGACCGGCAGGTGGTTTTAATTCATCAGACATGTCAGAGAGAGGCTGTTTGAGGGACACTCATACACAATATTAAGAAACTGAAATGCACTCACAACAATCAAGAACCTCATAGGCCCATTTAAATAGTTTGTCAGTTGTTATGCCCCTATCTGTGTGCTTGAGAAGCAGTATAGGTCAAGCTTAAACAAACTTTGAGGCATCATGTAGCACTTGTTCTTTAAAAAGGGGTAGTTGAAAGGGAAGGGGATGGAGGGAGTAAAAAAGAAAAACGGTTTAGGATGTGAAGAAAGGAAGGAATACCAGCTGCCTGGAGGCTTTTCTGCCCAATCAATCTTTGGCAAGCTTTTTCTGTCAATGTAAGTGCGGGAAATTTGAAACTGTTTCCGGCGCCAGCCACAGAAAATTAGAGGTCAGACGCAAATGTTGTGAAGTAGGCCTCTTGGCTTTGGTGTGGTCTAACAGTAGGTAATTAACCATTCCATGACTGTTTTTGTATTCTAAAGCCGCGTTTGCATTGGATTAATATTTTAACCGAGACCATGGGTAAGTTCCAATGGGTAAATCTTACCGGTGTCCGCACTTGGATTGTTTGACGTGGGTAAACTAACGGAGACAATGGATCTTTGGTAGGAAGTAAAGGCTAGGTGTTTTTATCTGGTTGTTGTGAGTATTAAGAAACCCAAAATTCCCTCGGGTCATTCCATGCCAACTCACCTGGTGGGTTGGCAGTGACAGGCTCAGATTTTGCTAATTTTAGTTTAAAAACCATCCTCTATGGGTGCAATGAACACACACAAAATTTCAGATTCTTACTCCTTATTTCCATGCAGTTAATGGCTGATTGCGATACCCTCATCGATCACTAAATTGAGCTGTAAAACATTCGTCACTGACACCACGAAGTAGCACACACGTACATACCAGTAAAAAGTAGCACTCGGAGAAAACAGCGTCTAAAGCTGAACGCTTTTTAAAACGCCACTATCCTTTAGAATTTCAGAGTGTTTTCAACTGGTTTTCTCATTGTGGATTCTGGATGCTTTGAACTTGATAAATATACTGCTTTTGTCCACTTTGCATTCTAAATTAACAAGCAATAAAAGAAGAAAGGTGCGTGCTACATCGTGAAACCGGAAAAGAAGCAAAATAGACTATTTCCGATTTCACGAAGTAACACTCTCCAATGTATTAGTAATGCTAACTTGTGCGCGCGCGTGAAATCGTTTTGTTCACAAGTCATTTGAGTATGATGCGCGCCGTGCATTTCAATGGTAAATGTTTACTTGTGTGCTAGTTCGTGAAAACAAAGATTGTCAATTTCGGGCAAATGTTGCCATACATAATTATTATAACTAAAAAAGTAAAGCAAGTGAAGTTTTGAAATTTCATGAAATTGTAGGGCATGACGAATGTTGTATAAAAACGTAAAAAACAGAAAACCGAAAAAAAATATGGTTTTGTACACAAGGTGCTACTTCGTGGTGTCGGTGACGATTTGTACTACATGACAAGCTTTGTATCCAGTCAAGCTGCATGCAGCTCATTTTTTGCACAATAGTTGTTTAGTAATCTATCAAATCTGGTTGTGAAGCCAAGGATTCTCAGAAAAGCAAACTTAATCACTAGCCAAGAACCCCATGGAGAGGAGACAAGGAAGAAAGTTTCAGTTTTAGATGTGGGAGGAAAACCCAAGACATTTATTCCATGGGAAAACCCACACAATCAGGTAGGGACTGAAACACCAATCCACATAGTGCCCCCGGCGGGATTCGAACCGGGGTCCTAGAGGTGGAAGGCGAGGAAAGATCTCGGCCAACCCAACTACCCAGACAAACCACAACAGGTATAGATGAAACAAAAGATGTGACATGCTGACTTCATCACACAATGATGTCATCATGATGTAACAACTATTTAAACGAGTCTTTACTGCAGCTGTTCTCACTGAAAAAAAAACACATTTTCGTGAGCATTGTTATTCAACTCTTTTCCATCAAATAAATAAATAAATAAATAAATGTAAAAATTGAAGCTTTATTTTCATCAATGGTGACATGGGCAACATTGTTTTCACATCTTGCTCAGTGTAAAAACGGGAAAGGTTTTGAGTCCAGTAACTTCAGCATTTGGCTAGTAACCTCATACAACCAGGACAACTGAAAGATCACCAATGTGGCTGGCTTTACAGAGTTTAGATTTACCAAGTTAGCACTGATTGGAGTTCAGACTTTTCAGAGTTTAAACAGCAGACAAAACTTTAGTAAAAAAGAAAGAACAGAATTATTTGTGGTTTTAATAGCCTCGTGGTACTTTCAGTTCGGTGATTGTTTGACTGCAGACCCTTCTTTTCTTAAAGTTATAGAGGGATGAGATTTCTCTGAATTTGCAGATTTTACAAAGTTGTTGTCATGGAATTTTTTTACAAAAGCTCTGATGCCTGTTGCCCCATCTACATTTAAGCACAGATTGCTGCCATTGATACAGATTAAGGCGTTGTTGTGTACATCTGTAGCCACCAAGCCCTCCATTGTTTTGTTTTGTTTTTGTCACCGGCAGTTTTGACCCGTGTAAGGTGTTACAGCAAGCCTTACTACATGTAGTTTCAAATCCTACGTATTTTTGATGTCTCCCATTAACAGTTATTTTGGGGACCTTTCAGTCTAACAAAGAAATCTTATTGTGTTCTTTTTTTTTACTTCAGGTCTGTCCAACAGTCACCCTCTAGACAAGATCCCCAATGTACTTTTTCAACATGAAAATCAAGGATGAGCCTCTCCTCAGTAAGTTACCCCATCAACAGCACTTACTGCAGGAACTCTGGCAAGCACCCTCTTGCAGCCCAGCCCACCTCACTAACTGGCAAGCACCCTCTTGCAACAAGGGTCACTGTGATCGTGATGTCAGCCCAGCCCAGCCCAGCCCACCTCAACTGGCAAGCACCCTCTTGCAACAAGGGTCACTGTGATGTCAGCCCAGCCCAGCCCACCTCAACTGGCAAGCACCCTCTTGCAACAAGGGTCACTGTGATGTCATCCCAGCCCAGCCCACCTCAACTTTCAAGCACACTCTTGCAACTAGGGTCACTGTGATGTCAGCTCAGCCTACTTCAACCACAACCCAAGGACCCCCCTTTACGTTATCTTGATGTGGACTTCTGAACAAGACATCAATGATCAACCAGGGATCTGTGATACAATCGAGGTATGTTTATCACAAACCTTTGCAATGGATCAGAGAATATAATCCATTCTAGTCACAAGTTAACGCTGAATTTGTGAGTTCACTACTTTTAAGGTCCCCATTACAATTTGTAAATTGCCCGGTAAATCCAGTTTATTGGTGACATTTTTTTCCAGAAAGTAATTGTTTGGCAAAAGATAAAGATAAAGTTTGTTGGGGAAACTATAGTTTGTCATGTGTCAATATTTTATTATTTATCAAACAATAAACCACAAGGGAAACTGACTGGCTAAATTTTTGTAATAAATTTTTGGGTTGAAGAAAGAAACATTGACTGGAGTAGATTTTTTTTATTATTATCAATTTGAAAATTGCAAATAAGAACCTTGTAGAACTGAGCCGAAGTTTAAATTTTGAAATAAACATAGAGGGTTTTAACCAGTTGAGGCCGAATATTTTGCCTGCCAGAAATTGGGTGATGTGAACTTTGTATTTTTGTGGGAATTGAGAAGGCCGGTGTCGCGGTCTCAGGTTTCCGGCGTGCTCAGTTTTCCAGATGACCAAATTTTTATGGTACATGACGTCATGCCATGTCTGCGCACAGCAGACGAAAGTCGTCCATTTCAGTGCTGTGCTGAGTTGTATGTACGTGTCAGGATCGCATGCATCGGATCAGGGTAATGGATCATGCTAAAGCTGTCATATGGCGGCCTCCTCGAGCAAAGGACGTCCGGATCTTTTTAACGAATTTCGTGAGAAGAATGCTAAAATTATCCGTTACTTAGACAGCGGTCTGTATTCAGACGGGTCGACGGATGGGCAGAAGAGGTTGGTTCGTTATCAAACCAAGAATTATTCATATGATGAGGCTACCTCCATGGTACCATGTTGCCACCCGGAAATTCAAGCACGACGGAATACTGAGACCAAGATGCCCGCGTGCTGACATGCCCGGCTACGTCATCCAGAAAACTGAGCACGCCGGAAACCTGAGACCGCGACACCAGAACGAAGGTCGCCCAGACATTCCATTCTGGAATGTGCATAGTGCATACACTCACTGTGCATGCATCGTTACACCCACACAAAGGGGACAGATGGTTCTACATGTACCTGGAAATAATGCTGAAATGCCCCCTGTCGACGGGGGGGGGGGGGGGGGGGGGTTCTTATGTAATCCCCGATTCCAGACCTTTTTCCTTTACGAGACACTGAGCGGCTTTCACCATTGTTTATCATTGTATTTCAGCTCAATGAAGGTCGATATTCCAACCTTGGTTCTGACCGTGGGACCAATTATCGCCCGATGTGTCTCTTGGCCGAGGTTTTGTGATTCATGCTGAATGAATCTGATTTTTTTGTTGGAACAGAAACAATGAAATCCCAGTGCTTCAGTGAGTTCAGGCAGAGTTTCTTAGTGCCAGCAGTATTCTCAAAGAGAAATGATTATGGCAGTAGGGGGAAATTAAATCCATGGGGATGACACGGAAATTGGAAGATCCGCGGCAGGAAGTGGTCAAAGATAAAACTTGTACCTTGATGGAAAACAATGGAAATACATGTAGTAAAAATACCATTACTAGAACATGAGCGTTACAAATTTTGTAACAAAGAGTCAATCAAGGCAGCCGGCCAACAGTATTTTGGTTTTCAATAAAACAAATATTGTGGAAAAAGCAACTACAGATCTTCCTTTTGAGATTGTGATAACAAGAAATAAGAATATGCTTTAATCAAGAATTGTCATATGTTGGAATTTGTGAAATCATTACATGGATGTGTGTAATGTTTCAAGACCCTACTCCATGAATCGATCTTTAATGGATCATTTTGTTGTTTCCTTTCACATCTTCTTCAGATCAACTAATCCTGACAGAGAGTGTTGCAGCTTCAGTCAGAGTGGCTGACAATCAACAGCAGAGATGTCTCAATCTGAACCCCAGCTGTAGTCACATCCAACACTGACTGGACAACTCAATCAGCTTGATGGCTTGAGGTATTATGATACATGATTTCAACCCTACCCCCTCCCCTCCTCAACTCTTCAGAATCCAACTGCATGTTTTGTTTGATTCTATTGGACTGAGGACTGCACTAGTAAACCCATCATTCTCTACATGGGATATCAGGCATACCACCATAATCAGGGTCCAACAGTTTTGGTCCAACAGTTTGTCCAGTTATGATGTTGGATTATGTAGAGTAAGAAAGGATCCAAGCATATCACTCAAGGGAGGAGGCTCAATGGTTCAATCTCAACGGTTCAATCTCAACCAGTAATGAAGCAATTTTAAAGGTTCACTGAAATAAAAAGTGTTATTGCTTTTATGTTACACCTTATAATTTTTATAAAACGATTCACTTGTAAGAAATCATTTTTTGCATTCCTGTGTATTTTTGCATAATTTGTTTTCTTTAAAAAACAACAGTCTTCAGGAACGCCCACAAAAATAGGTGACTTGCTAACAATGGCTGGATTCTCAACGTGACATCACATGCATTACAACCAAGAATGAATTTGTTAATAGAAGAACACATATTTGTCATTCCTTTGGCAGACCCAATCCTAGAACAATTGTTTTGTGGAATAGCTCAAGAACATTATGTAACGCATGTGATGTCACGTTGAGAATCAAGCCATGTTAGTAAGTGACCTATTTTTGTGGGCGTTCCTGAAGACTTATTTTTTAAAGAAAACAAATGCAAAAAATACACAGGAATGCAAAAAATTATTTCTTACATGTCAATCGTTTGATAAAAATCATAAGGTGTAACATAAAAGCATTAATACTTTGTATTTCAGTGAACCTTTAAGGATTGTGTACAGGAATGGTATTGTCTTTTATTCTTGATCTTGATTGGAAAGGATGATTTTTTATGTGGTTGATGACTTGAGATTCTTCAGAAGGTGCTTAACATATTAAAACAAGTTTCAGAGTTTTTCAGTAAACATTGTTAGAACTTTAAGCCAATCCAATTGGTGGCAAACATTTGACAATAAATCAGCTGATGTGGTAAGCCCGTCTATGATTTGCTTAGGCCCTATTTTGATTTGAATGAGATATCCAAGCTAGAAACTCTCATTTTTATTCCAAAAGAAAATAGAACATTAAAAAACGTTGTTAACAACTGATGAAACTCTAAATTTCTGGAATTGATCAGCAAGGACATTAATTAAAACTGATAATGTGTATCTAAAAACGGCGTATTATTTAATCAGTTGGCGCCAGATGACCTGTTTGTATGCAAATTTTGCCCCTACCTGGAAGCAGAAGCGGTGTTCAGACGGCATTGTGTAAAATCAGAATACCTGAGCAAAGGTCACCCGGACTTTCCACTGCTGAGCAGGCACAGACCACATACGCCGTCTAATGTTTGTTTCACCCACACAAAGACAAACCACAGTTTTGAATATTTCACAGTTTTCTGGCCATTGAGAGGTGATTTTTGTGTAATCCCCGATTCCAGACCTACCAGACATGAAGAGGCTTCCACCATTGTTTATTCATTGTATTTTGGCTCAATGGAAGTAAGTCAGAGTGAGCCGGGAATCAAGCTATGGTTCAGAGTTTACTACCAATCCTATGTCGTAGGTAACGGCCGATGTTTTCCACTTCACGGTGCGTGAATTTGACATTTTCTTGGTCGAGAAAACAAAACACATGATGTAGTAAAGAGAATCTTTGTTCTCTTGGCTTTGTCAAGTCAGGGTTTCTTTGTGCCAGCAGTACCCTCAAAGAAATTTTTTTTTGGCTATTTTGGAAAGATCTGAACATTTCGAAAAACTTCTGAACCTGTTAAAATTTTGTCAATTGTATACTGCATGGCTTTTTGAAATAAATCTTTTACTCAACAAATAATTCTCCTTTTCTTATTCCTTTTTTAATCCACTACAGATCAGATAAATCAGACGGACAGTGTTTGATATTCAATCAGAGTTGCTGTCCATCCAGCACACTGAGCAGAGATGCCTCAACCTCTCAACCTGAGGCCTGGCTGCAGTACCTCCAGAAGTCAGCCTCATTCAGAGTGTCTGTCCATCCAGCACACTGAGCAGAGATGCCTCAACCTCTCAAACTGAGGCCTAGCTGCAGTACCTCCAGAAGTCAGCCTCATTCAGAGTGGCTGTCCATCCAACACACTGAACAGAGATGCCTCAACCTCTCAACCTGAGGCCTAGCTGCAGTACCTCCAGAAGTCAGCCTCATTCAGAGTGTCTGTCCATCCAGCACACTGAGCAGAGATGCCTCAACCTCTCAAACTGAGGCCTAGCTGCAGTACCTCCAGAAGTCAGCCTCATTCAGAGTGGCTGTCCATCCAACACACTGAACAGAGATGCCTCAACCTCTCAACCTGAGGCCTAGCTGCAGTACCTCCAGAAGTCAGCCTCATTCAGAGTGTCTGTCCCTCCAGCACACTGAGCAGAGATGCCTCAACCTCTCAACCTGAGGCCTAGCTGCAGTACCTCCAGAAGTCAGCCTCATTCAGAGTGTCTGTCCTTCCAGCACACTGAGCAGAGATGCCTCAACCTCTCAACCTGAGGCCTAGCTGCAGTACCTCCAGAAGTCAGCCTCATTCAGAGTGTCTGTCCTTCCAGCACACTGAACAGAGATGCCTCAACCTCTCAACCTGAGGCCTAGCTGCAGTACCTCCAGAAGTCAGCCTCATTCAGAGTGTCTGTCCTTCCAGCACACTGAGCAGAGATGCCTCAACCTCTCAACCTGAGGCTTAGCTGCAGTACCTCCAGAAGTCAGCCTAAAGAACTAACAACTTTATATTTCAAGGTATGAAATATCATTGGTAATGATAAAAAACTATTGTGAACTTACTACCCATACCAATTCTTGTGAAACACAGCCTTGTATGAGAAATTTGTTTCACAACCTTTAATTTGTTTTTCTTCAAAATACCATGAAGCAAAATGAGCCTTTTAGCCACAAATCCCTGACAAGTCATAAACAATTATTCACTGTTTTCTTGTAAGCCAGAGGATATGAATGAATCTATTCTTGATATATCACAGGCAGTAGGCTAGAGTGCCTCACTCTGCACCCCAAAATGCCCCCACACCCTTCTTTAGAGGCTCACTGCCAAGGGTATCAAATTTTGTTCATAACCAGTTGCCACCGGGATTTTTTTCATTTTTTTTCCCCGTCCGGCCTTTAGCCCACAGATTATCACCCCTTTACAAAAACTTGGTTAGTAATAGTTTGCTGTGTGTGCAGTTACTATAATCGGCTAATTAGGCCTGGGCGACTAGTAGAGTAATCGCGACTGTTAATTGCAACGACTAACCGTGACCGTCGCGTTGCAACGACTCCAGTGGTTGAGCTGCCATGACTACTTCAAAAGTACTCGCGAATAGTTGCCCAATGAACGGATTCACAACATAAAACAGCACAACACAATGCTCCAACGCCACACACAGACACACGTTGTTCACCACAAGTGCCATTACACCACAGTGCACAACACAATATTGCCCCACACAGTCCATGGAACGAAGCCCGAAACTGAACACACAGCGACCTTTTACACAGACTCATCCATATTCAACAGTTACATGGCTTGTGATTGGTCCGGAATTGTTCATTAAGTATACGCCACATACATGTATGAAGCTCTTTTTTACCCTGCCGTTGAATGTGTGCCAAGCCATACAAGCTGAAGCTTTCTTATGAATATAGATATTTTATCAATAGCCAATCACAGCGTGGCTTACGTTGGACTCTGTACCTGCTGCATATGTAATGTGTTGCATGTACAAACGATTTAAGGATGGGGGGGACGACCATTGTGTGTACAATGCATCACCGTGTATTGTGTATGCATGGTTGTAGTGACTAGTATGAAACGATCGCAGGCATCAAATCTTGCAAATAGTCAAACCATTTTATAAACTTGAAAATAATCTATGAGATTTTACCAGAGTACCCCTTATTAATTGTGACAAGGGACATTTTTTGACTTGCCCAGCGGACTACAAAAGGACGGGTTTTGACTCACCCATCGCTGTTTTCACTCTCATTTGGCAACCGGCGACCACTTATTTGGAACCCTTAATTCCTTTACTTTGAACAGCAGCTGCTCATGCTCTAACTCGCTGTTGTGTCGCACCGATGTTGCTGTGTTGTGTGTGCTCTACACACAGTTCTGGTGTTGTTGGCAGCAGAGTGTGGGTTCGAATACCGGTCACGGAACTTGTGTCCTTGAGCAAGATACTTTACCATAATTGCTTTGTCCTTCGGATGGGACATTAAGCCGTAGGTCCCATGTACTGGATGGGTAGTGCACGTAAAAGAACCCAGAACACTTATCGTGGAAGAGTAGGGGTTTACCCATGTGTTTCTGGTTCAGATAGCAAGCATCCTTATCTACAGGTTTCCTCAGGCTTGAGAGCTACAGTGATTAAGTTCACTTATGAGGCATCCTTGGTTTCATTACCAGAAATATATAATAATATAATAATAATAATAACATTGTGATAAGTTGCTAAGTAGTCGTGAATAGTTGAAGCGAGACTACTCCAGTAGTGAATTTCACTAGTTGCCCAGCACTACGGCTTATATCAGCTAATCCATTAATCAGCTAATATAAGTACTCTTTTCTTATTCCTTTGTTTTATTAACTACAGGTCAGCTAATCCAGACAGAGAGTGTCGGATCTTCATCCAGTACATCAAATAAATCAACTTTATGTTGAAAGGTATGATGCTTGATTTTTACTTATAAAAAAACAACTTCAGAATTATTTTTTGATATCAAAGTTTACTTTTCATGAATGTGATATCAATATCAAATGTTCTGAAATACTGCCATGACCGAGAAAATTGTTCCCCAACTTTGTTTTCTCGTTTCAGTATGCCAAACCAAAATGAACCTTTATATGAATGCAAACAAAATCCCTGATCAGTCATAAACAATTATACAGTGGTTCTTTTTAACATGGTCGACCTGTTGAAACTTTCACAGGTTGGTTGTATGGTGTGATTATGAAAACCCAGAACATTTGACATTTCCCTGCCGAAATTGGTATATCATGGTAAGTGGACTATAGAGGGCGCCACTGACTGCGCTCTAACTTGTGAAGAAAACCTGTAGGGGCTCACTGCCAAGGGTATCAAAGGATGTTCAGGAGAGACTGTTAACATGACAACATTCCTGGGTGAAAGTAAGGGTTGTTTTGATGCATCCCAAAAGTGGCAATGTTAATTTTTTTTTTCATGTTTAAGAAATTCCAAGAAACAAACAATTGTGGATCATGTCAGTTGGAGGGGGGGGGGGGGGGTTGCACAATGAGAGTCGTCTTGCCCATGGGCGATCCTACTGTTACATAGGGTCAACTAAAATTTAAATGGCTGTATTATTACTGCGTTCGATGGCTGTAACGAAAGTGAAAACTACCTGCCAAATAAAACCGCCACAAAATTTGGCACCAAGCCGTATCATTGTGTAATGCGTATCACTAAAATACGCATGTGACCAATAACAACACAACATTGCAGTCATGTTGCCCTTGGCCTAAATTTTTATTGCCAGGTCGCTGCATCTGCGCGTGTGCCACTGACCTAGCTTATCAGCACACAGAGTCACGGCCAAGGCCGTTTCAAGTGAGTGCGCCACCGCAACGCGGCAACGCAAGTATACTCTGTGTTCGTCACTGAGCATAAGGCCTTTCATCCTTAATAAATGAAGGATTAAAGGAATTATTACTGCATTCAATAAATACATACAACTTTCCCTTATTTCTTTGTTTCATCGAAACATCTGTAAATGATATCTACCTGTCACAGAGAGTAGATTCCTGAGACCTGCGAGTGCGTATCATCAGCCCAACGTCAACCCATCACCAGCTTAGATGTGTAAGAGTTACAACAGATGTATGTGAGTTACAATAATTTGTTTTGACACTAACATCAAAAAGTGGGCCGTTTTTGCAGCACTGTTACAGACAGCACCCCTAAGTCACATGCCACAACACTCTGGGGACTCCATGCTGGTACCAGCCTAACCCAGACGAGTGTTTATCCTTACAGATTGATTACAAATTTGAAAAATCAAAACTTGTTTTTATTAACAAAACTTCAATATGGAGTATACTCGATAATCGAGTGTACTCAATAATCATAAATCCATGATGAAAAAATGTTGTTTACAGGACCCCTGTCGGAAAGTATTCATCAAGGCAGAGCATTTTGACTCATTGGTTTGATAAGCACACACTTTATTATACTCTGATGGTCCTAGGAGATTGTCCTTCTCCTCAGCATACTGATTGAAAACTTGAGTTGTTACACCACCGGTTCTTTTTAGAACAACCATGATTCATGAGAGATTTCATCACAACTATGTGGTGTTACTGCAAACCTGACCCCCACCATGCAAAGTTCAAACCCCACTTATTTGATGTCTCCTGCTTACCATGTACTCGCATCATTTTGAAACAATTATTTTGAGGGCCTAGAGTTTAGCGAAGATATTTATTGGGTTGTTTCTTCCTTTTTTATTACTTCAGGTCGATCCAACATTCACCCTCGGGACAAGACCCCCAATATACTTTTTCTACATGGGTGAGCCCCTCAGATGAGTTTACCGGTCAACAGTATTTACTGCAGGAACTCTGGCAAGCACCATTGCAACAAGGGTCACTGTGGTGTCAGCCCAGCCCAGCCCACCTCAACTGGCAAGCACCATTGCAACAAGGGTCACTGTGGTGTCAGCCCAGCCCAGCCCACCTCAACTGGCAAGCACCCTCTTGCAACAAGGGTCACTGTGATGTCAGCCCAGCCCAGCCCACCTCAACTGGCAAGCACCCTGTTGCAACAAGGGTCACTGTGATGTCAGCTCAGCCTACTTCACCTACATCCCAAAGACCCCCTTGATGTGGACTTCTGAACAAGACATCAATGATCAACCAGGGATCTGTGACACAATCAAGGTATGTTTATCATAAACCTTTGCAATGGATCAGAGAATATAATCCATTCCACTCACTACTATTAAGGTCCTCATTACAATTTTGTTAATTGCCTGGTAAATCCAGTTTATAGGTGATATTTTTTTCCCTGAAAGTAATTGTTTGGCAAAGATAAACATGAATTTTGTTGGGGGAAGAAAAAGCACAACTTGAAAGAAAAAAACAAAAAGAACTCATACACGTACCTTGATGGAATACAATGAAAATATATGTAGTCAGATACTATTGTAACGATTCAGGGTCCCTATATGAAGTGTAATTTGAACCCTGCAATTTGTCGTTGTCCTAGAAGTTTCGGAGGATGATGTTTACAAACTACTCCTTTAAATAGCGGACATACAGCAGACTTCATGAAATAATGAACTCGTTCAGTCGGAGGTTCCGATTTCAATTCTACGTGTAATACTTTATTCAATCATTAAAATGTACATAGCGCCCTCTCTTGATTTAATAGGTCACCTTGGTGAAATATTATTGTACTAGAATTAGCAACCAGTCCGATGAATCATAATGTATTGCAATGATCGCACGCAACAGTGTTTTGGTAGCCGTGGCTGAGTGCGCATCATCTAATAAAAAGTGTAAGTTATATCTTGTATTTCTTTGTCGCTGGCATCTGTGTTGTTAACATCTTCAGGTCTTTGGTCTTGTAACGTCGTACCCGTCTGGAAGACTGAGCCACGAGCTGACTTTTCAGCGCCTTTTATAGCCTACAAGAAATACGCGCTGCACGCAGAATGCCTGAATCAATGGACTAATTGGTTAACCATTAAAATAGTAAGCCAATGAATGTAAACGCGTTTTCAGCTTGTCAGCGTGCGCAAACGCGCATGCTGACGCACCGTCCACGGCAAGCAACCAAACGTGTGTACACCCAGTTTATAAATACAAGGGGAAAAAGCAGTGAATTAGCAGAATATTATAACTTAGATATGGAACTTAAATTGCCTCAACAACGAGAATAATAAGGCTAAGCAGAAAGCGGTCTCCGCCACACTACCCCCTTCTTAAAAATTGAATGCGTCCTCGCATTCCGTCCATAAAGAACATTAGACATAACTCAAAAAAAACACTGGAACTCTTTTTCGTAATGAACTTCTTAATTATCAAAAACCACTAAATGTAACTCTTAAATTGCTGCAATTACTTGTTCTGCAAGGGAAGACTGTACAGCTATATACACAAACACGGCAAAATTTCTCTGACCTGAAGGCAATCTTCCTCAAATAAACATTTCATCTATCATTGCTACATCAAATTCAAGACCCTGACTCTTTTGTATCTGAAATCACTTAACAAAAAAATGACAGGCCTGTTCCCTACATGTATTACTATTTACAGTACGCTTGTTCAATCAAAATATCGAATGAATTTACAAATTTTCTTCACACCTGCTTTACAATTATAGTTTACTTACTGATATGACTGATATGACTGATTTCCGATATCTATACAATACAACAGGTAGAGAGAGAGCGCATTAAGAAAATCATTATATACAACACACCTCTATTCTGTATTCACCACAGAATTTACAAAGCCCCTGCTGATAATTTATACCTCAGACAGCATATTCTCAATCTCGGTTGATAATTTAGTTTATCATCTGTTTAATGTAGGCCCAGCGAGGCCATGATTAAACAGCACATTTCTTTCATTTATAATACAACAAGTAATGTATGGATACTTCAAATAAAAAGATCTACCTTATTATGGTTACACTCACTGCAACCATGCTTTAGTGGTGCCTCTGTCTGAAAAAAATAAGCCTTAAATCACCTGTAAGTATACGTCAACTCTACTGTCAAACTTTAAAACACGAATCAATGTTTACTTGCCATGGGGGCATCCATCTTGTATTTTGTAATAATTGTATCGTTTCACTGGTTCACTGTTTCACCCTAAATCTTATGCATCATTGTACGTATAAGACCGTGTACCAAGGAAATACATGAGCTGGGTCACTGTATTTTCTAGCTTTGGCCAATCAAAGAGCTCAAATTCTGCAAAACCATTATCAATTTACATACAGCCATCTGGGTCAGTCGTAAAGGTAGCTCATCGAGGGCGGCAATTTTGAGAAGCAAAATTCTACAAATCGTCTGCTTCTCGTATACTGTTTTTATATTTAACATTAAACACTAGGTCTAGGAGTAGGAGTAGTGGTACTAGTTCTTGGATTTTCCTAAGGATCATCTAAAAAATACTACTTTCGGGAAGAATTCACACGTAGAGTATTTATTCACAGAAGTTTTTGTAGACGCTGTGTTTTAACGTCAGACTATTTTGTTTACATGCAGTGACAGTGTTGATCATGTACTAAAAGTGCATCTGATCAACAGCAACGTTGTCGTAAAAACATAGCCTTGATTTTAGGCAAAAATAATCGAACAATTGCAACTTACCAAGTTTCAGCAATAAAACATTCATCCAGGTTGGCATCTTTACATGTTTATACTCCCCCTTAAATTTGGCTGACTACTATTACTAATGATAGGCTAACGAGGCTCAAAACTAATTTAGATGATTGTTCATTGTTCTTGTTGTGAAAAGATTGCGGGGTTGGGCAGTTGATTTGTTGCTTGCCTTGCGTAACCGGTCTGCCACTGGGGTCGACCGGTGGGAGTATTCGCCGGGAGCAGATATTCATTAAACCTGACGGAATACTCCCGTCCGTCTGGGAACTTCGCCGTTTCCGTGACCTGTCGGAGGATTATCCCATGTCCCAGCTGGTGGAGCTCGTGTTCAGTTGTCATAGGTTGTTTCTGAGATATTACCTCGGTCCTCACCCTCTGGACTTCCGCTCCTGCTGCACTCTGTGGTGGTCCCGTCCTGCATAGGTAGTGGTGGTGTGCAGCAGACGTCGGCGTCGCTGATGATGGGATGAAGCGGGCCGGCCGCGGCGGTCCGGTTTGTCGAGCGGCCGTGGTCGCGTCTGGTGGTGGTGGAGGTGGTGGTGTCTTGGGGGGTGGAGTCGTCTTGGGGGGCGAAGCCGTCATCATTTCAGGGAATAAATCCCGGTTTGGAGTGGTTGGTGCCATGGAGTCAGCCGGTGAGAAGACTGGCTCTGGAGATGTGGGTGGGGATGGTGAGTTAAATGGTGACATCGCAGGGAGAGTGATTAGTGGTGGTGGTGGTGGTACCATCCTCTCCAGTATTTTTGTGACTTTGTCCCTTTCTTGGGTTTGATCTTTCTTGACTCTTTCGTGGTCCACTCGGCTTGTTTTGGGGGCTGTTGACTTTATCTGCGCCTGCGGGTTTCTCGCTTTTGACTCTCCTCCCCTTCTTTCTTTGCTCTCCTCCGCTCTCCATCTCCTGCCTACATCCCGACACTCCCTGGGATGCACTTTATGCACCCGTAGCATGTGCTGTTGGAAGTACCCAAACTGATTGTACTCCTTAGTGCACTGCGAACAGCTAAACACCATCTTCAGTTTTCTTTTTCCCCAACCGGGTTCGCTTTCTCTTTGTCTGCTCATTTCTCTTTGAAGATAGTGTGCTCATCAAATGATGTCTGAGTTGCACACTGATGCTTTACACACTGGGTTTGGCCGGCCCGGGGCCCCCGGGGAATTTATCTACGTCACGCATCACTTTCTTAAAAGTTTGTACTTCCCGCCAATTTTATGTGACGTCATTAAATTACTTGCTATCTCGTCCGCTAAGATGTGTTATCTCCTGCGCAAGATACTTTCAAAGTGTTTCTTTGGGTTTGTTTAATTTATTTCTTAATAAAAAAATATTCTTCTTAATAAATATTATTACTACTCTTTCATCAGTAATAATGTCAATGAAATCCACTAAGCTGATGATGATGCAAACATCCACTTCACACATGGATTTAAACTCTTGGAGATAATCTGTCAATGTCTCCTTCTTTTATTTATTTATTTATTTATTTTTTTTATTTCTATTTCGTAGATGAACTGTCACGAGCAACTCCTTATTGCTCATATTCTTCACTTTTACTCATTTTCTCTGTTCTTGAATTTCACACTGCAACTATACTGGATTTACTGCCTGCGGTCTCTCCGCAAAAACTTATGAGGGCGCCCTCCATATCATCCACTTACTACGTGCGTGCGCTGTGCATCCAAGCACGAGTAATTATCTCAACATCCAGCATAACTTGATCAGGTCCTTCTACTCGGGTCGAAGGTGTTAGGCACTCTGACGTCTTGTGACTTGCTTTTGATGATATTACTTCGCATTCTCTTGGGCTTTTGAAAGTTTGGTCCTGGCCAGGGATCAATTACTTCTCCCAAAGTCTGTGTCGCTTATTCATCATCCTTGCTGCTGTATTGACGTCTCCTATTATGTCCTGTCCACTTTTGCCTTTGCATATTGTCCTAATCTTTTGCAATAACCTTGATTAATTATCCGTTGGCACATTTTACTATACCCCTTTAATGTCGAGTGCATCCTACTTTACATGTATTTCAATCTGTAAAAACTTATTGCATCATCAATAGCTTTGTAATTTCTTTTTATATGTCTCTATATCTTTCTGGCTGTCTGCGTTCTCGCTGACCACGGCGTGTCACTCCTTGGTTCTGAACAATAGGATGTTGCTGTTCCAATTGCCCATTTTCTGTTTCATCTTCTAGTGTAACTACAGGTTCTTCTTGCAGCAGGTGCTCCTCTGAATTGGTCTCCGTGGTCTCTGGTAGACTCACTGTCCTGTCTTTGAACCACGTCGGTGCATGTTCTCCCACGTATGGTTTCAATCTGTTGTAATGAACAACACGGGGTTTTCCTCGAGCACCTTTCTGTATTCGGAAAGTAACATCACTTAGGCGTCTTGTTACTATATACGGTCCGTCCCAAGGCAGTTGCAACTTTGGACACACCCCTTTCTTTCTTTTGGGGTTATACAACCAGACAGCATCTCCTTCACGGTATCCTCCACTGTCTGCCTTCCTGTCGTAGTTTCGCTTTTGCCTTTCTGTAGAGATCTTTATGTGTTCTCTTGCGTATTCGTGGACCTTCTCGAGCCGTTCCTGTAGGTTAACTGTGTATTGGGTAGGATCTTCTTGGGTGTCTATTGTAATTGGCTTCTCTACAAGCAAATCTGCTGGCAAGATTGCCTCTCTCCCCAACATCATCTCACTCGGGGTACATCCGGTGGTCTCATGTACAGCAGTTCGGTACGCCATCATCGCATACGGCAAGCACTTGTCCCAGTCTTTCTGGCTATCTTCTACGAACATTGCTAGCAAATTCTCCAGCGTACGATTTGTCCGCTCAATCATGCCGTCTGACTGCGGGTGTAGAGCTGACGTTCTCGTCTTTGCAATTCCAAGTAGCTGACACATCTCTTTAAAAAGTTGTGACTCAAAATTGCGTCCTTGGTCGGTATGAAGTTCCATTGGTACCCCATATCGGCATACGAATTGTTCTACAAATACTGTGGCGACTGTACTCGCTTCTTGATTAGGAAGGGGATACGCCTCAGTCCACTTTGTAAAATAATCCCCAACTACCAGGATATACTTATTGCCTTGGTCAGTGATGGGCAAAGGACCGAGAATGTCCATTGCTATTCTTTCCATAGGGGCTCCAACATTATACGTCTTCATTTGACCACGAGGCTTTTTGTTCGGTGATTTGCGAGACGCACACTTGTCACAAATAGAACAGATCTGATTTACGTCTCTTTGCCATTTGTTCCAATAAAATCTGCATCTTACTCTTCCACGCGTCTTATTTTGTCCTAGGTGTCCACAGGTCTGGTCACTGTGTAATCTCGTGATTATCCCTTTTCTCAAGGTTTTAGGTAGAACAATCTGCCACGTGATTTTATCACCCACTGGCGTTTCCCATCGTCGGCATAGGACGCCATCTTTGACTTGAAGTCGTTCCCACTGTGACCAATAACTCTTTAGTTCAGTGCTTTCATGTGATATCCCAGACCACTGCGGTCGAACTTGGGAAGTCTCTTTCCACTCAAGCATCTTGCCAATATTTTTGTCTTTTTCTTGCGCGTCCCTCATTTCTTGTCTTGATACACACTCATCGAGCTGAGCATCGCTGTTATTGTCGTCCCTTGGCATATCTTTTATTCGTTTTTTGAGTCTCACACAGGCTGGATCGGTCTTTCTTTGGGGGCGTTCGACAGGAAATTCTTTGCTTGATTCTGTTTTATCTTTGAACTGGCTAGGTCGTCTAATGCTATGCTTGATAGTCTGGGCCTCTTCGTTGTTCTTTTCTGCTCTGTCGCACTGTCGACAATCATTACACGGTCTTCTTGATAGTCCATCAGCATTTCCATGCTGTCTGCCTGGGCGGTGTTGAATGTCAAAGTCATATGTACTCATGACCTCTAACCATCTAGCGGTCTGTCCTTCAGGATTCTTAAAATTCATCAACCACCGGAGAGCACCATGATCTGTACAGACGAGAAATTTCTTGCCGTAAAGATAATGATGGAAATGCTTCACTGAAGCAGCAATAGCTAGCAATTCTTTTCTCGTGACGCAGTAGTTTCTTTCAGTCTTTGTCAAAGTTCGGCTAAAATAAGCAATAACTTTCTCATCCCCGTTTTGTACTTGTGACAGCACTGCTCCTATACCTTGATTGCTTGCGTCGGTGTCCAGAATAAATGCACTTGTCTGATTAGGATAGGTGAGGATGGGTGCCGATATCAACTTTCTCTTAAGCTGAATGAAAGCAATATCACACTCTGGGTTCCACACGAAATCTTTTGTCTTTTCTGTCAGACGATGCAAAGGTCGTGCAATCTCGGCGAAACCCTGGACAAATCTCCTATAATATGAGCATAGCCCAAGAAAACTTCGGACTTCTGTGACATTTCTTGGTGTCGGCCAGTTCTTTACGGTCTCTGTCTTGGAAGGGTCTGTCTGTATTCCTTCACTGGATACAATGTGTCCTAAAAACGTGACACTTTTCTGGAAGAGATGACATTTCTTTGGACTTAATTTAAGTCCTGCAGCTCTTAGTTGTATTAACACTGCTCGTAATCTATCCAATGATAGCTGAAAACTTTCGCCATATACGATGATGTCGTCAATGTACAGTAAACATGTCTGCCACTGTAGACCAGACAAAACTCTTTCCATAAGACGTTCAAAAGTTGCAGGAGCATTACACAACCCAAAAGGCATGACTTTAAATTGGTAGAGTCCTTGGCTGGTAATGAATGCCGTTTTCTGTTTGTCTTTTTCGGACATCTCTACTTGCCAATAGCCACTTGCTAAGTCTAGAGTGGAAAACCACTGAGAACCAGACAGTGTATCCAGGGTGTCATCAATTCTCGGCAAAGGGTAGGAATCTTTAATGGTGTGTGAATTAATCTTGCGATAGTCCACACAAAATCTAGTTGATCCATCTTTCTTTTTGACCAAGACTATGGGTGAAGCCCACGGGCTAGATGATGGTTCTATAACCCCCTTCTTAAGCATCTTCTCGATCTCTTCTTTTGCTTCTTGTCGTTGATGTATCGGTAATCGTCTTGCCGGCTGTCTGATTGGATTTGTCATACCCGTATTAATTTCATGCTGCGCTTTAGATGTTCTGCCTAGATCGTTTGAGTCTTTTGCAAAAACGTCTTGATACTCTCTAATTAACTCTGATAGTTGTTTTCGTTGTCCCATATCCAAATGTTCAGCACTTGTCTTGTACATCTCATCCAGGTATTTTGGAACTTCATTGTCATTTTCTTGTAAGTCTCTGTGTAAGGTAGCGATCTTGCGATTTTTCTGCTCTTGTATTATGTTGCCACTGTTAATGGGCTCACATGTTGCGACACATGCACCCTTGTATACGGTCTTGTTTTACATCTACTAATGCTTTGGCTACGATCACATCATGAGTTTTCGAAAATTTGTCATCCGGCTCTACTATACCGATTTCAGCATTTCTGCTTCTGTATTGCAACCTGCCGGGTAGTATCATCTCCTCTCCTGATGGTACAGTGACAGTTTGATCAACGATAACTCGGCCACATTGGGGCTGTGTAGACGCGGTGTACACATAACACTTCACTTTTTGACGTCCAATTCTCATCTCTCCTCTTCCTATGTCTAACGCACAGTTATGTTTTTGAAGGAAGTCATAACCCAAAATTCCTTCTGGTTCAATGCTCGCCAAATACGCCTCATGCTCAACAGTCTTTCTTTGGTCTCCAACTGTTATCTGTAACTTTACCCATCCCAAGCAGGGAGTAGGTTCTCCATTAGCCATAGTAACTCGTACATTGGTTGGATGAAGGATCGGTCTTGAACTCTGTGAAATCTTGTAATACATATCGGGTCGAAGTATTGTTAAACTTGCTCCTGTATCAACTAGAAAATTTACTGTTACTTCGTGTACTTGTGCCACAATTTCCATTCCTTGTGTGACTGAAAATTCTTTTTCTGGTGACAAAGTTGCTTCTACTGTTGGTCCTTCCGGCCAATTCGATTTCCCAGCCGGCTGTCGGACCATGGAGTCGGCTGCTGCTCTTTTCCCGAACGCCAACTGCGCTGATCATTTCTTGTTCGGTGATAGTTAGTCTGTTGCTTTGGTTTGGGGCACTCGCGTGAGAAGTGTCCATTTTCATTGCAGTTCCAGCACACTATCGTTTGTCTGTACTTTCTTCGTTGGTCCCAATTTTGCCGGTCGTTTGAATCATTCTTTGTACTTGACTGTTGCATCTGCTTCTCGCCGTTATTCTCCACACAGTTTCTAATTCTCAACATCTTGCTCATTGTCTCAGTCATCTTACTGATTTCAGTAGACATTCCTGCAATTTTGTTCTTTAGTCCATCAATTTCTTGATCAGTTTTGGTCTTTTCATCCTGCTCTGACGATACAACTCTTGCCATCTTTCTAAATGGTACATCTCTTTGTCTCTCCGCTGCTTTAAACGCTTCTAATTCAACAGCAATCCGCACTGCGTCATCAAGGTTTGCTGGCTTTGACTGAAAGACTCGCCATCTTACTTCCGTGTCACATAGAGCGTCGATGAAATGCTCCTTACTTAATGTCTCTTGTAAATCGTAGGATGCAGTCGAATATGCTAAACGCACTAGTCGTCTCACGGCTTGTGCGAGCTCAGGAAGCGTTTCCTCCCTCTTTCTCTGTCGATTCTTTAATTGGACTCTGAATAGTTCTTGTTGGTTATCTGATCCAAATCTACTACTTAAAGCCTTGACTAACGCTTTATAATTCCGTCGTCTGTCTTTATCCAAATCACCTAGAATGGCTTGCGCTGCACCTCTCAGACTTGCCGCCAGGTACAATGCCTGTGTCCTTTCATCCCATCCATTCATCTCAGCTAGCATTTCGAATTGAACGGCATAATTGTTCCAAGGGCTTGTGCCATCATACGTCGTCGGTTTAATTCTCACTTTGGCTTTAAGATCAAGTAATTCTGTTTTTCTTGAACTTTGAGTGTCCTCTAGCTTTTCTGGGGTCACCGTATTGCTTCTTTCGGTTCTTGCTTTTTCCAGTTCCGTCTGTAAGATCAAACATTCTTGTTTCATTTTGTCGAGAACTGCTTGTCCTTCTTGAATTAGTGTCTTTTGCGGGGAATCTTGATAAGTTGACATCGAACTTGCATCTCCGTTTTCTTTAACTGCATTCAGTTCATCAAAATCTGCTATTGAAATGTCGTTAGCATCGTCCCTCGAAACCTCTGCCATGGATTCTTCACGGATATCAGAAACTTGTCTCTCCATCTTTCTTTCTCTATAGAGATCACTCTTTTATTTCTTTTTCTAATATTTCAGAAATCAATCCCACCGCTGCCACCAAAAATGTAACGATTCAGGGTCCCTATATGAAGTGTAATTTGAACCCTGCAATTTGTCGTTGTCCTAGAAGTTTCGGAGGATGATGTTTACAAACTACTCCTTTAAATAGCGGACATACAGCACACTTCATGAAATAATGAACTTGTTCAGTCGGAGGTTCCGATTTCAATTCTACGTGTAATACTTTATTCAATCATTAAAATGTACATAGCGCCCTCTCTTGATTTAATAGGTAACCTTGGTGAAATATTATTGTACTAGAATTAGCAACCAGTCCGATGAATCATAATGTATTGCAATGATCGCACGCAACAGTGTTTTGGTAGCCGTGGCTGAGTGCGCATCATCTAATAAAAAGTGTAAGTTATATCTTGTATTTCTTTGTCGCTGGCATCTGTGTTGTTAACATCTTCAGGTCTTTGGTCTTGTAACGTCGTACCCGTCTGGAAGACTGAGCCACGAGCTGACTTTTCAGCGCCTTTTATAGCCTACAAGAAATACGCGCTGCACGCAGAATGCCTGAATCAATGGACTAATTGGTTAACCATTAAAATAGTAAGCCAATGAATGTAAACGCGTCTGGCAGCTTGCGCGTTTTCAGCTTGTCAGCGTGCGCAAACGCGCATGCTGACGCACCGTCCACGGCAAGCAACCAAACGTGTGTACACCCAGTTTATAAATACAAGGGGAAAAAGCAGTGAATTAGCAGAATATTATAACTTAGATATGGAACTTAAATTGCCTCAACAACGAGAATAATAAGGCTAAGCAGAAAGCGGTCTCCGCCACACTATTATTAGAACCTGAGCGTTACAAATTGGCAACTAAGAATAATTGAAGGCAGCCGGCCAACAGTATTTTGGTTTTCAATCAAACAAATAGGTGCAAAAAAGGCAATTACAGATCTTCCTTTTGAGATTGTCATAACAAGAAATAAGAATATGCTTCAATCAAGAATTGTTTTTGTTGTAATTTGTGAAATCATTACATGGATGTGTAGAATGTTTCAAGACCCTACTCCATGAATCAATGTTTAATGGATCGTTTTGTTGTTTCCTGTCACATCTTCTTCAGATCAACTAATCCTGACAGAGAGTGTTGCAGCTTCAGTCAGAGTGGCTGACAATCAACAGCAGAGATGTCTCTATCTGAACCCCAGCTGTAGTCACATCCAACACTGCCTGGACAACTCAATCAGCTTGATGGCTTGAGGTATTATGATACATGATTTCAACCCTACCCCCTCCCCTCCTCAACTCTTCAGAATCCAACTGCATGTTTTGTTTGATTCTGTTGAACCAAGGACTACACACTCTATGTTGACAACTTGGTCAACTTTATGGCTAAGTGTGTGATACATGATAATTTCAACCCTACATCCCCCAACTCTCAGCTGATATGGCAAGCCCGTCTATGATTTGCATAGGCCCTATTTTGATAAGAATGAGATATCCAAGTTGGAAACTCCGATTTTAATTCCGAAACAAAATAGAAAATTGAAAAACATTCACAACTGATGAAATCCTAAATTTCCAGAATTGATCAGCAAGGACATTCATTAAAACAGATAAAATGTATCTAAAACTAGCTTACCAGTTAGCGGCGGATGACCTGTTTACACGCAACTGCCTGGAAACGGAAGGGGTGTACAGACGGCATTGTGTAAAATCAGAATACCGGAGCAAAGGTCGCCTGAAAATTTCACTGCTGAACAAGCATAGACCACACACACGCCGTCAAACGCTTCGTTTCATCCTCAAACAGACAAAACATGGTCATAAATATGCCGTTTTCTGGCACTTAAGAGGTGGTTTTTGTGTAATCCCTGATTGCAGACCTTTGTCCTTATGTTCCAAGAAGAGGATTACGAGACATCAATAGGCTTCCACCATTGTTTATTCATTGTATTTTGGCTCAATGGAAGTAAGTCAAAGTGAGCCAGGAAGCAAGCCATCGTTTTGGATTAAGAACCAATCCTATGTCGTAGGTAACGGTGTATGTTTTCTAATTCACAGTGGTTGATTTTGACATTTTCTCGTTCGAGAAAACAAAACACCCGGTGCAATAAAGGGAATCTTTGTTCTCTTGACTTTGTCAAGTCAGGGTTTCTTGTGCCAGCAATACTCTCAAAGAAAAAACATTTTGGCCATTTTGGTTAGATCTTTACAGTTGACATGTTTGAAAAAACTTCTGAACCTGTTAAAATTTTGTCAGTTGTATGTTGCATGGCTTTTTGAAATAAATCTTTTACTCAACAAATAATTCTCCTTTCCTTATTCCTTTTTTAATCTACTACAGATCATATAAATCAGACAGACAGTGTTTGATCTTCAATCAGAGTGGCTGTCCATCCAGCACACTGAGCAGAGATGCCTCAACCTCTCAACCTGAGGCCAAGCTGCAGTACCTCCAGAAGTCGGCCTCATTCAGAGTGGCTGTCCATCCAGAACACTGAGCAGAGATGCCTCAACCTCTCAACCTGAGGCCCAGCTACAGTACCTCCAGAAGTCGGCCTCATTCAGAGTGTCTGTCCATCCAGCACACTGAGCAGAGATGCCTCAACCTCTCAACCTGAGGCCCAGCTGCAGTACCTCCAGAAGTCAGCCTCATTCAGAGTGGCTGTCCATCCAGCACACTGAGCAGAGATGCCTCAACCTCTCAACATGAGGCCCAGCTGCAGTACCTCCAGAAGTCAGCCTCATTCAGAGTGGCTGTCCATCCAGCACACTGAGCAGAGATGCCTCAACCTCTCAACCTGAGGCCCAGCTGCAGTACCTCCAGAAGTCAGCCTCATTCAGAGTGGCTGTCCATCCAGCACACTGAGCAGAGATGCCTCAACCTCTCAACCTGAGGCCCAGCTGCAGTACCTCCAGAAGTCAGCCTCATTCAGAGTGGCTGTCCATCCAGAACACTGAGCAGAGATGCCTCAACCTCTCAACCTGAGGCCCATCTACAGTACCTCCAGAAGTCGGCCTCATTCAGAGTGTCTGTCCATCCAGCACACTGAGCAGAGATGCCTCAACCTCTCAATGAGCAGAGATGCCTCAATCTCTCAACCTGAGGCCCAGCTGCAGTACCTCCAGAAGTCAGCCTAAAGAACTAACAACTTTATTATTTAAGGTATGAAACATGATTGGTATCAACTATTTTTCAATATCGGAGCTTACTTTGTGAACTTCCTACTAGTGCTGGGCGACAAGTGAAATTCACTACTCGAGTAGTCGCGTGTCAACTATTCGGTACTATTCGACTAGTCACGACTTTTTTTTTGCAACTTATCACAATGTGGACGCCCCGTCCACGGGTGTAACTAGAGCACACACAACACAGCAACATCGGTGCGACACAGTGAGTTAGAGTGTGACCCTTCCGCTGTTCAATGTACAGGAATTCAGGGTTGGAAATAAGCGGTCGCCGTTCGCCAAATGCGAGTGAAAACAGCGATGGGTGAGTCAAAACCTGTCCTTTTGTAGTCCGCTGGGGCGAGTCAAAAAAGGTCCCTTGTCACAATTAATAAGGGGTACTTTGGTAAAATCTCATAGATTATTTTCAAGTTCGTAAAATGGTTTGACAAGCCTTGATGTTTGCAAGATTTGATGCCCGCAATCGTTTTATACTAGTCACTTCAACCACGCATACACAATACACGTTGATGCATTGTACACACAATGGTCGTGTCCCCCCCCCCTTAAATCGTTTGTACATACAGCACATTACATATGCAGCAGGTACAAAGTCCAACGTAAGCCACGCTGTGATTGGCTATTGATAAAATATCAATATTCATAAGAAAGCTTCAGCTTGTATGGCTTGGCACACGTTCAACGGCAGGGTAAAAAACAGCTTCATATGTAGCGTATACTTAATGAACAATTCCGGACCAATCACGAGCCACGTAACTGTTGAATATGGATGAGTCTGTGTTGAGTTTCTGGCTTCGTTCCATTGACTGTGTGGGGCAATATTGTGTGGTACACTGTGTGGTGTAATGGCACTCGTGGTGAACGTGTGTTTGTGTGTCGCAATGGAGCATTGTGCTGTGCTTTTTTATGTTGTGAACTACAGTCGTGAATAAGAAATCCATTCATTGGGCAACTATTCGCGAGTATAAATTTCAATTTGCCTTACACCGATGTGTGATAAGCACTGTATACTCAGTGCTTTCGAGTCCTGTGGAAAAAAAATCCACAGGCAACTCAGGTGGGATTTGAACCCACGACTCCCGCATGACTAGAGCAGATGTCTTAACCACTAGACCACCGAGCACGCCCGGTGACGAGGGGCTAGTTCGAATCCAGTATTATTAGCGGCAGGTACCGCAAACAATTAAATGGATGTTAATATTTGCATCGGGGGAATGTAAATAAATTTCAATTTGCCTTACACCGATGTGTGATAAGCACTGTATACTCAGTGCTTTCGAGTCCTGTGGAAAACAGCGAGTACTTTTGAAGTAGTCGTGGCGGCGCGACTACTCCAGTAGTTGCAACACAGTGGTCATGACTAGTCGTTGCAAACAACAGTCGCGAGCATTCCACTAGTCGCACTAGTCACCCAGGCCTACTTACTACCCATACCAATTGTTGTGAAATACAGCCTTGCATGAGAAATTTGTTTCATAACCTTTAAATTTTTATTTCTTTAAAATACCATGAAGCAAAATGAGCCTTTTAGCCACAAAATCCCTGACAAGTCATAAACAATTATTCACTGTTTTCTTGTAAGCCAGAGGATGTGAATGAATCTATTCTTGATATATCACAGGCAGTAGGCTAGAGGGCCTCACTCTGCACCCCAAAATGCCCCCACACCCTTCTTTAGAGGCTCACTGCCGAGGGTATCAAATTTTGATCAATAACCAGTTGCCACCGGGATTTTTGTCATTTTTTCCCCGTCCGGCCTGATGGGACTATTTTCTTGGAATTGCCGGAATCAATTTTCCTTGTGAGCTTTTACAGCCCACAGATTATCACCACTTTACAAAATCTTGGCTTCCACCATTGTTTTATTCATTGTATTTCGGCTCAATGGAGCTGGAAATCCAGCCATGGTTCCTTGGGTTTAGTACCAATCCTATGCCGTAGGTAACGGCCGATGTTTTGCAATACACAGTACATGAATTTGACATTTTCTTGGGTCAAGACAACAAAACTTTCGATGCAATGATGATCTTTGTTCTCAGGGTTTCTTTGTACCCTCAAAGAAAAATGATTCCGGCGATTCTGACAAAATAATTCCGTCAGGGTGGACGGGAAAAAATGGAAGATCCCCGGCAGCAACTGGTTAACATCGATCCTGAGTGAGCAGTAAGGGTAGGCTATATCCCTAAATGGACAATGTTCACATTAAGTTTTTATGCTGAGGACATCCTTGACAAAAGTATACAGGTTTGGGTCATTGCACTTTCAGAGCTCTGCAGCTTACAGATTATCACCCCTTTACAAAAACTTGGTTAGTAGTTTGCTGTGTGTAGTTAATATAATTAGCTAATATCAGCTAATCCATTAAGCAGCTAATAATAAATACTCTTTTCTTATTCCTTTGTTTTAACTACAGATCAACTAATCCAGACAGAGAGTGTCGGATCTTCATCCAGTCCATCAAATAGATCAACTTGAAAGGTACGATGGTTGATTTTTACTGATAAAAAAATGCATCAGAATTATTTTTTAATATCAAAGTGTACTTTTTATGAATTTGATATCAGTATCAAATGTTCAGAAACACTACCATGAGCGAAATATTGTTCCCCAACCTTGGATTTCTTATTCTAGTATGCCAAATCAAAGTAAACCTTTACATGAATGCGATCAAAATCCTTGACAAATCATAAACAATTATGCGGCTTTTTATTTAAACATGGTCGATCTGTCAAAATTTTCACCAATTTGTATGGTGTGATTATGAAAACCCAGAACATTTGACTTTTCCCTTCCAAAATTGGTACATCATGGTCAGTGGACTATAGAGGGCGCCACTGACTGCGCTCTGACTTGTGAAGAAAACCTGTAGGGGCTCAGTGCCAAGGGTATCAAAGGATGTTCAGGAGAGACTGTTAACCAGTCAATGTCGAGATTCTTTAGTTTTTTTCCTGGCGGGATATTTTTGGCAGAATTTGCGGCATCATTTTTCTTTGAGAGTACCACTGGCACAAAGAAACCCTGACTCGACAAAGCGATGAGAACAAAGATTCTCTTTATTAAGAAGCGTTTTGTTTTTTCAACCGAGAAAATTTCAGATTAATACACCGAGAATTGCAAACATCGACATTTATCCAAGGCATTTGAACAAAAAACCACCTCTCAAAAGCCAGAAAGTGCCAAAATATTCAAGACCATGGTTTGTCTTTGTGTGGGTAAAACGAACATTGGGTGTGTTTGTGGTTCTGTGCACGCTCAGCAGTGGAATGTCCGGGCTACCTTTGCTCCGGTATTCCGATTTTACATCTGTTTCAAGGCAGAGGAAACATTTGCTTGTAAACAAGTCATCTGTTGCCAACATTATTTCTCGGTGAAAGAAAGGGTAGGCTATGCAACCCAAAGTGGCAATGTTAAATGTTATAAATGTTTAGGACATTCCAAGAAACAAACAATTACAAGTTTGGATCATGTCAGGTGGAAGGGGGCGGTATACAATGAGAGTCATCTTGCCCACGGGCGATCCTACTTTTACAAATATATAGGGTCAACTCAAATTTACATGGCTGTATCATTTAGTGCTTTCAGTAATTTTGGTTTCCTCCTTATTTCTTTGTTTCATCGTGACATCTGTAGATGATATCTACCTGTCACAAAGAGTAGATTCCTGAGACCTGCAAGTGCCTATCATCAACCCAATGTCTACCCATCACCAGCTTAGATGTGTAAGAGTTACAACAGAGGTATGTGGGTTACATTCATTTGTTTCTTACACTAACATCAAAAAGTGGGCTGTTTTTGCAGCACTGTTACAGACAGCACCCCTACGCCACATGCCACAACACTCTGGGGACTCCATGCTGGCATCAGCCTAACCCAGATGAGTGGTGTATCCCTACAGATTGATTCCAGATTTGAAAATAGAAACATGTTTTTATTAACAAAACCCTTTATATAAATAATTAAGCACATTTTACGAACATGCATAAAATCTCGGTAAAATAAAATCTTTGAACTGGTCTTCTGCGTTTTATTTAAACTGAACACGCACTTAAGAAGTAATTTTAAAAGAAAAAAAAGAATTAACAAAAATTGTCTAACATTGCCCTCCTTCATGTTGTTAGAGTATATAATTCGCACAAAACAAAAACAAATCAAGAAGTTTCCAAGTTTAAACCAACATTATTCCTCATCAAGACTGTTATTACCCTCAAGTTAAACCCAATTATAAAATGCTTTTGCGTCACTACAAAAATATGCTAAAAATTCTGAGAGTTTGCTGAACTTCTCACGTCTTTCTGGACTAAAAACACTCATCATTATTTCAGTTTGGATATTACCATTCAGGCTGGATTTTGTCAAACTTGAAATGATTAAAGAATCAAGTCAACATTGATGGCTCATAAGATTTCATTAACAAGTGGAAAATGATACCACCTTCCCTTTTTTACATGGCCTATATACGTTTGTTTTCTTTATACTTTCACAGTATGAGAAAGCTGATGTCCTACAACCAAGTGTGCGGCAATTAACTTTTACTACAATCTTAAAGACTTCAGAGTTTGAGGAGAGCAACGCATAGGCTATCGAAAACATCAAATGTGTGTAAGACATTCTACACATCAAGGAATCATGGATTAAAACAATCAGCTTGTTGACTTCATTTAAAGATTGCTGACATGTTATTTATTGATGTCAAGTACATCCGCGATGCCATTTATTACATTTACATAAATGTTCTTGTGAAAAATAAGTGCACTATTTGAAAGCAAGCGATATGCGCATTTGGAACTCATGAAGTTAGAGATCTAGGCTTTGACTGTGAAGTTCTAGCATTTGCGGTGCTACGGTTTGATTAATGGCGGTGTGATGGTTCGATTAATGGCGGTGTGATGGTTCAATGTCTTTGGAATCCTTGGTGACATCAAAACGGGGAAAATTCTGAGCCTGCATAAGGGACTTGGACACAGTGCATCATGGCATGTGGAGTCCCACCATCAGTCAGGGTAATAGCTGGGTGTTGAATTTAATCAAGACTACTCCACCAGGGGGCATGGTGCTGGTGTTATCACAAATGGCTATAGCAAGGTGCACTTATTTTACAAAGTGAACATATTGTAAAATCAAGTACTCATAATGAATTGCAATCATTGCTATTGAATTTAGAGGTGTATTGATATATGCATTATGGAGAAATATCATAAAAGTAAATACAAAAAAGTTTAATTCAAAAGCTTACATTTTATGAAAAAGTTGTCCCTCACAAGTAATGTGTTCTTTTTGAGTGGCTCTGACAAAACCCTAAACTTTAACCCAATTAAAAATAAGGTGAGATTTTGGTGTTTATGTTGAAATATAACAATGTTCCCCAAAACATTTCCTTTTCATCCGAATCTAGAGAAAATGCTCTACACGGTGACATGAAAATGAGATAGAAGGTTTCATTTTGGTTTACCAAAATCAAAACCATGAATGTGCACAGAATTTCTGAAAAAAACTTCTTCGTTATAGTTCCTTGAACACCCTATTTTGCATCAATTTTAAAAGTTGAGTTTAATAAGTTTACTTTTTGAAAAAAAAAACCACTAACTTATTTCCCTTAAAAAACTTAAGAAAATTTATATTTCTCTCTAAAATATTACCATGTGAAAGAAGAATTTTCCACAAAGTGGAAATGAGCATAACATTCACAAAATTTGTGAATTAAGCATGAATTATTTCCTTAACTATAGAAAACATACCCAATTAATGATGAAGTTTCCACAGCTCAAGCGGTGTAGTTTAATTATTGATAAATAAGAAAATTGAAATTGATCTTGCAAAAGAACTGTGCCCACAAGAATAGAATTCTTCAAAAAATTGTTTTCCTCCTTTTGAGGCTAGTTCAATTACACTATATTGTTCTTATGCTGGTAATGTTAAAATTGTATAGTTTATATTATATTATTTGGAGTTGTCAAATAAAATGATTCTGTAAATGTAGCAAGAAATACGTTTTATTTCCTTACTTTATGTGCTTTTATTGTACAAGTAATGTTGTTTTTATTAACAAAATCCACTTGGTCTAAAACCTACAAAAGTCATTTGACCCTACCCAACACTTAAATTTACAAGACAAAA
The DNA here is from genome assembly GCA_911728455.2 of Marthasterias glacialis. Classification (NCBI taxonomy): domain Eukaryota; kingdom Metazoa; phylum Echinodermata; class Asteroidea; order Forcipulatida; family Asteriidae; genus Marthasterias; species Marthasterias glacialis. The sequence goes on from OU452225.1 coordinate 19,903,175, forward strand.
TCCAACCTTGCGCAAATAAAATAGACTGGTCCCATTCAACAAACAAGTACGTGCAATCTAACAGTATATTAGTAGACAGGGAATCCAACAAAGATGGCTGAAGTAAGATTGGTTTTTATCCTTTCAATCCATTCCAGAAAAGTGCAAGAAATAGAGTCATTTATTCTCTTCAGCATAAAAAGTTATATCCCTTAATGTAAACTTTAAAAATACCATTTTTTATTAAACCCAAAAAGTACCATACCTTTAAAAACCACCCACTTCTAAATTTATTTGTAAACAAATCTACACCCCTCCAAAACTAAAATTTCCATACTGTACCTTTCAATGTAAATGTATTACAACTAAAAAATACACAACCTTTAAGTTACATTAGTTGAATCAATTGAAAAAGTTCCATTACTTATACCTATACCTTTAAAGTCATTGATAGACAGTCACATGTACTTGTATTCCTTCAATACAATTTGAACTGTTCCTTTAAATCAATTCCACCCTACAGTGAAGTCCCATGAACCTTTACCCGCCTAACAAAGACTACTGTACCCAGCATCCACCCTCCCAACCAGGCCCAGTCCTATACCTTTCATGATTAAACCCATCTCCAGCTAGCCACACCCCAACATGATGACTATTACTTCATCTCCCTTACTACGCTAAAAAACCAACCAGCAAAGCCGACTCCCCAGCAACCCCTATCCTCTGGCCGCAATCCTATACCCAGCCAGACATCACCCCAATATACACACCACTAGATCCCTATCCTCACCTCATGCCTTCAGTCCAGCCAGCTCAACCCACAATCCTCAGCCTAGCAACCCCACCCTTAATCCAGACCGCTATCTTCCATCATCATGCCCATATGTATCCAGCCATCCCCCAACACGACTACTGATCCATCCCCCATCCCTCACTCCAAGCCCTTAGTCCAACCATCTCAACCCACTGGCTGACTGTCTTCATCCCACCAACCCCCATCCTTATTCCAGTCCTCTACCCAGCATCATCATGCCCATGTCTATCCAGCCATCACCCAAGCACGACTACTGGTCCATCCCCCATCCCTCACTGCAAGCCCTCAGTCCAACCATCTCAACCCACTGTCTTCATCCCACTAACCTCCCACCCTTACTCCAGTCCTCTACCCAGCATCATCATGCCCATGTCTAATCAGCCATCACCCCAGAATGACTACTAGTCCATCCCCCATCCCTCACTGCAAGCCCCTCGGTCCAACCATCTCAACCCACTGGCTGACTGACTGTCTTCATCCCACCAACCTCCCACCCTTACTCCAGTCCTCTACCCAGCCATCACCCCAGCATGACTACTAGTCCATCCCCCATCCCTCACTGCAAGCCCTCGGTCCAACCATCTCAACCCACTGGCTGACTGACTGTCTTCATCCCACTAACCTCCCACCCTTACTCCAGTCCTCTACCCAGCATCATCATGCCCATGTCTATCCAGCCATCACCCCAGCATGACTACTAGTCCATCGCCCATCCCTCACTGCAAGCCCTCAGTCCAACCATCTCAACCCACTGGCTGACTGACTGTCTTCATCCCACCAACCTCCCACCCTTACTCCAGTCCTCTACCCAGCATCATCATGCCCATGTCCAGCCAGCCATCACCCCAAGCCTATCCACCCAGCTCAACCCACTGACTGACTGCTCAGCAACCTCCAAGCCACTGGCCCCTCAGCCCTTAGAAATTTTACTCCCCAATCTTAGCTCCAAGGCCCTTGGTCAACCCTCAGATCAGCCCAAAATCCAAGGGTCTAGCCAGGGAGAAATTATTTTGAAAAATTTTTTAAGTCGGGCCATTCTAATATTCATCAGGTCAAAAACCGTTAGATTTTCATGAAAGCTCGGTAGCAGAGTGGTGAGAGATAGAGGCTACAGGGCTGAAGGTACCAGGTTCAAGCCCTACCCATTTTTACAAGAAATAAAAAAAATGTCTTTTTTTACTGGTAAAAAGGGGGTCCACCAGGATTTGAACCCCCGAGCTCACAGCCCCAGAATTCCAGGAGCTGTGAGCTAGCCCACTGGGCTAAATCGCCGCTTGAAAAAAATCGCTCGGACGTTATATTTAAACCTTAGGATGGATAGGTCAAAAAAAAATTATAATAATGAGATGCGCCCTTTGACCTATGGCCTTTGCATGAGTAAGGAGAGAGATAAGAATGAAATATCTGTTGGCATCTGATTAAAAAGTTTATTTGCAAAACAAAAGACCATACTACACGATACAAAATGCGTTAACGAGTAAAAATACCGACTATTAAGACTACAGAACATAATAAGTAGTTTAACATTAATAATTTGAAATTAATTAATACAAAATATTAAACAGAGGTATATGGGGGCCTTTATTTTTTGGCATTAATTAAATTGGTCAACCATTAGTTACTTGATTTCCCTGTCAAAGTATTGATCTTTCTTAAGCAAAAATAAGATCCACATTGTCTCAAATTGAACAAATAAACTGTTAATTTCAACAGTTCTACTTTAGATTGTTTTTAACGTAGAAAAACACCCATTATTTGCTGTAAAACATTCTCTTATCAAAGCATGAGTAAAGTCAAGCCGCCCCCCCCCCCCCCCCATTTAACCTCATCGTCAGAATTTAAAGTACTATTATACGTCAATTTCATAGCAATGTATATTTTAGAGTTTCCTTTAGTCACTGCTAGAGGGCGCTACCACTATCTTGCCTCCAGAGCTGTGTATTGAGAGAGTTGCGACATGAACAGACTAGTTTTTTTTGGTCATGTGGTTGCTGGACACCATTTTTGGTCTAAATGTAGCACAACCCAATAAGCAGTCTAGTCTGGGACCCTGTGTGCGCACTTGCATTTTTATTTTGACTAAAAAAGATTCTAATCGCAAGTTGTCGCAACTCCCCAAATACGCAGCTCTGCTAGCCTCTCCCCATTTTATTCATCATCCATGATAACACCTACACATGCAGCTTGAATAAATACAAAATTAAGTAATATTTCTTACATCTGATAAAAGTAGTTTTTATATCAAAGTTTACTTTAGTTTTATTTGTTTATCACCAAGTAAAATGGGGGGGGGGGGATCATTCTGATCTTTGAACACACTGATTTAACTATGTTCACTGCAACTGAGATAATTATTTCATATTTTTCTTATCACAGTTCAAGTATTAAACGTTAAGTTTCTGAAACGAGGCTGCTTTTTGGCACGGCTTTATAGACGCACCGATTCTGTTTAAAATGCAAATTATCGTTCATCTCTGCAGCGCCCGTTTATAAAAACCAATACCGATAATTCGTTTCACGGACGTCACTGGCAATTTTATTAACTTTTGATAGTCTTATTTATAATTTTCTTTTACATTTTCATTCTATTTATTTTATAATAAAATATTTGTTTAATAAATATATTTATCGTTATTATATTACTTTCTACATTGGAAAGACATTCAATTCGGTATAAGTCTGTTGTTAACAAAGGCAAGGTTTCAAATTCTTGTTAGTGATGCACAAAATAACATGTACAGTTAATTTCCAACATTACATTTTTAAAGACAGTTAGCGATAGTAAACGTATATGGCAAGAATTGCAAGTGTATTTATTATTTGCATATTTACATATTATTCATTATTATATTATTACATATTATTTATTATTTTATATATTATTTGCTTATTTAGTCATTTTTATTTGTTTTTGTAATAAAGAAAATACCACTTGAAGTTTGAGTTTAGATCATCAAGCTTCAAGTAGTTCATGTAACAGATATAGAATAACAATAAAAATAAATCATATTGTTAGAAAAGTTTGAAGAGAATATAATGTTAGATAATTTGAGAGTTATTTGTTTCACTAGTGTTCCTTCGTTTTGAACGTTGGTAGGACCGTAGCACGGTAAAGACCGTGCCACTGCCCAATCACAATCCATGCACTGAAGACTCCACCCAACACTGACCGTTGTTTTTGTTGAACATCATCAATATTCATGTTATTCAAAGAGCAAGGAGAGTGGCATGCACTGAGAAATTCTCGTATTGTGCTGTTACCTGTAAAGCATAAAGGGCGAAGACAATTACTCCAATACAGAGAAGCAATGTGCCCACACTAAAGAATTGAGCGCGCAAATGAATGTAACTTAAATGGAGGTTGTGTCGCATGGCTCTTGAGACAAAGTTATGTAACCTGCAATAGAGGGTGCACGGGTGCATGCAATTTTAATCGAGGAAAGGAGGGAAAGGAAGACAATTTTGGACTAAAGAAAGTCGTACTTTTTTCGTACGTAAACATATTGTTGTTAATTTAAAACAGTTGGAACTCATAAAAACATTAATTTTTGTTTTAATCAGCCCGAAACCTCACTGATTATGAAGTTCATACCAGTGGCCGTCTCCCACCAAAATATTTCTGTCGAAAATATTTTTAGACCAAGATTTTCATGTCGATTATTAGAACCTAATTTTAAAATAATGTTTTTTGATGCCAAAAGATGTGCTCGTTTTTTCACAGTGTATTTTCTCCTCACTCAGACAACGGATTTAGCCAGAACTTTTCCAGGCAACTACACACAAATAAATCTGTAAATAAATCTTAAGATTATCAGAGGCAGCATGCCACGGTTAAACCAAATCTCATTTGAATGTGAACAGCAGACCTGAATATCATCATGGACGAACCGAATCTTATTTGAATGTGAACAGCAGGCCTGAATATCATCATGGACGAACCAAATCTGATTTGAATGTGAACAGCAGACCTGAATATCATCACGGACGAACCGAATCTGATTTGAATGTGAACAGCAGGCCTGAATATCATCATGGACGAACCGAATCTTATTTGAATGTGAACAGCAGACCTGAATATCATCACGGACGAACCGAATCTGATTTGAATGTGAACAGCAGGCCTGAATATCATCATGGACGAACCGAATCTTATTTGAATGTGAACAGCAGACCTGAATATCATCACGGACGAACCGAATCTTATTTGAATGTGAACAGCAGACCTGAATATCATCATGGACGGACCGAATCTAATTTGAATGTGAACAGCAGACCTGAATATCATCATGGACGAACCGAATCTGATTTGAATGTGAACAGCAGACCTGAATATCATCACGGACGAACCGAATCTGATTTGAATGTGAACAGCAGACCTGAATATCATCACGGACGAACCGAATCTCATTTGAATGTGAACAGCAGACCTGAATACCATCATGGACGGACCGAATCTAATTTGAATGTGAACAGCAGACCTTAAAACAAGTATGCAGTCACAGCAATTCCCAAACGTGCAGTTTGCTGAAGTTACGCTTTCAAAATGGACAACCAGGCAGTCAGAGTGCAAATTTCCCGAGAAGAGAGACACCTCATCCTCGCCGGGTACAACGCCCACGGCCCTCAGTGGGGCCTTGTTGTTAACTATGTCCGGGAAAATTCAGCAGAAGGGGGACAACTCGCCAATCTGTATCTGCAGAGAAATAATGCCCAGCTCAGGAGGAGGGTGAGGGACGCTATCGCACGAGATGTTTTAAGGTATGGCTCCGCAATGTCATAAGTATGATATGATATGATAAGTATGTCATAATGATAACCAATACAAACAAAATAAAAAATGTAAAACATCCCAAAAAGCAATGATGTATCGTTAAAAGTGTTGAACAAACTGGCCCCTTCTTGTATCACTTTGGTTTTTTATTTTTTATTTTATTTTTATTTTATTTTTTTTTTGGGGGGGGGGGTTGTGTTCTTATATGATAATGTGTTTGTTTCTTTTTCTCTCTTTCTTTTTGTAGACTGCAAGACCAAAGACAAAGGGAAATGCGGTATGCAGCAAGGGGAAACCCTGCACAGAGAAGGGCCCGAGTGCAATTTCCTGGAGCTCATCTGCATCCAAGAGCAGCCCCTCCAGCAGCACCCCAGCCCCCACCGGCAGCACCACAGCCCCCACCGGCAGCACCACAGCCCCCACCGGCAGCACCACAGCCCCCGCCGGCAGCACCACAGCCCCCACCGGCAGCACCACAGCCCCCACCGGCAGCACCACAGCCCCCACCGGCAGCACCACAGCCCCCACCGGCAGCACCACAGCCCCCACCGGCAGCACCACAGCCCCCACCGGCAGCACCCCAGCCCCCACCGGCAGCACCCCAGCCCCAACCGGCAGCACCCCAGCCCCCAGCGGCAGCACCCCAGCCCCCACCGGCAGCACCCCAGCCCCCTCAGGCAGCACCACAGCCCCCTCAGGCAGCACCACAGCCTCCCTCGCCACCCCGGCAGCAACACCGCAACCCTCCTCGGCCAGAGCACCAACCACCGGTAGTGGGCCAAGACATACCACTCCCCCTTGGTGAAGTTGGAAGGCAGCCGTTGCATGTCATCATACGACAAAGCCACAGTGCCTTCCACAACTACATCATCAACATTCTGCCAGCAGTAACAGAGGACTTTCGGGAATCCATGCAAGAATTCCGAGCTTACATGCGATTGTTGCAAGGAGACCTGCCCCCGATCCAACCACGGCAAGACAACCAAGAGGATTAGGTTATTCATTTTATTTCACATTAAATGATTCTCGTTTTTGCTGTTTCATTAAATTTCGTTGTTATTATTTATTTCTTTCGTTATTTATTTATTTAGTTTTTTTTTATTGGTGTATTTATTAATTTCTTGTTTGTTTAACTTACTGTTTGATTTTGGGTCTTCTTTTTTATTTTGTATTATTCATTTTTTATTTAGGAAAGCGTCACAAGATATATGTTTTTGTAAACCCTTAGTTTTTGAATAAAGAACACAAATAAATACTCTGGGAGCTGTAATGTCTGATGTCACAATGTGTTTATTTGCTACATGCATGCAATAAGTATTTTGTAGGTTTATGACACAGAAATATTTCTATGAAATTATGATATAAACATAATAAAAAAAAACAACAACAATAATAATATCAACATCGAGATTGCTGGTGTGCTACTTTTTACATTCTAAAACATAAGTTTGAAAAGAAATTGTATGATCTGTGCGGCCACTTGCTCTTCATTTCAAATCTTACATAAAAATGACAAAAACAAAGTTTGCCTCTGTGTAACCCCGTAAAATTAATAATGGTTTGGTTTTCCTTTCATGACAAAGCAAAAATGTACCTTAAAAATTCCAGATCAACATTGGTTGAAACAATAGTGAAAAACCTCCTTATGTTTATCATAGTTTTATAACACTAAATGTAATTCACACCAAAAAGAAAATCAATTGTTTCACTCATTGCTCAGAAACTACGATGTTTCATTCAAAAGTATTTAAAGGGAAGATTCCAACCATGACCACCTTTATACAATTTAAGCTATGTGCAAATCTGACAGATGTTAAACATGGACTTGAGATACATTCAATGAATATTTTCTGTTAATTTTAAATGTCGTTGGGCTAGGCAGGCGCAGAGTTCCGCAACAATGGGCATCAGCCATCTAGGGTGTCTGTACACACCCTTCACTGCCCTGTAGGTCTTGAAGAAACCCATGACATGTTCGATGTAAATTCTACATCTTGAATGTTCCTCGTTGAACACACCCATAACCAAACGTTCATCAGCATCTGCCACATGTTGAATCTGGTCCCTCCTATATCTGGTCATCACGGGGTATCTGTTGGCATAGCCGTTATCCCCGAGAAGAAAAACTCCATCTGGAAAATCCAAATCCTGGTTTGGACCAATGGAGGGCATCAAGTGGTATTGGCCAGCATCGTTTTGATGTCCGAGGAAGCCACTCTGGACGTAGCGGATATTTTTGGTGTTGTCGATGATAATCTGAAAAAAAATAAAGGAATACAAAAAAATAATAATAAATAGAATTTAAAAAATCCATACATCATTAAATAAATAAACAAACAAACAAACAAACAAATAAATGTATGAATGGAGACTAAGATAGTTCAAAGGGTTGAGGGAGAGATGCTGATGGGGGAATATGAGGGAAGGTGATGGAGTAATTTCCTCTTTATGAATAACCAATTTGTATTTTTTCTCCTTCATAAAACAATGGTGTTTTGGGGGAATTAGAAACTGCCATACTCAAATCTGACACTTTCAAACTTTTTGTTCAAACTGTTCTTGTCCATAAATGCCCTAGAAAACATTGTGCACCGCTTGTGCCCCCTAAAGTTTTACCCGATGCAAAAAAGGATTGTGTTTATTTAATGACAGTCGTTAAACTTAGCATTTAGAGAAAACAAAGGATTAATTGAAAAATACTTACCTGTGTGCTCATGCAGTGATATCGAGAATACCCGCTGTAAAAATCTTGTTGGCTCTCTGTCTGCGGCCTCAGAATTTCGTGCAGGGTACCATCGATGGCCCCCACGGCATTGGGAAAAGTATCCCATCGCCCTGTCATGGCGAGCCATTCTTCTGTTCTTGGCCAGGTAATAAATGATTTAAAATAATACCAAAGTAAAGTTATAACTGAATAAATGTCTCTGGTGACCGCTGCCTCGTCCATATTGAATAAAGCACAAAGAACATCGTAAGTTGGGTACTGGCGAAGCCATATAAAAGCCATGAGAAGTCTGTTGACGGGTTGATGTAGGTGCCTCCTTCCTCGTCCCTGGTTGGTGATGAAAGGTTCCAAATCTCGAGTAATCATCAACAAGGACTCGGGCGTTTCTCCTGTGAGACGAAACAATCTTGCTGGGTCTCTAACCAGATCATCAAACAGGTTCCTCGGGTTAAGTTGATTCCCTCCTACCAAATCAGGGAAAAGAAGAGTGTGAAGCCTAGGGTTCGGTGCAGGCAAATCACATATGCTGGACAACAAGAAGCCATGAAACAATGCAGCAAAAGAATTCCAAAGAGAGGCAAGCTCCTCGCCAACTAAGCTGTCAAATGGTGGAACACTTATCAGCAACAAAAAATGATATGATAGAGAAATAAATGCCATCGAAGCCGAGCGCACGTTATCCATGATGAAAGATGAAAGTGATTCTGGGATGAGTGTACACCTCGAACAATACATTAAAAAACTGTAAACAAAATTTATTTACTCTAATGTCAAATTCCATTCATTTCATTTAGTTATTTTTTTTTAATCAAAAATATATGAAATATTTTGTGTATGTTATATATTGTATTATATAAACCACGACCAGTTAATTGTGAATTTGTAGTTATATATTATTCTAACATACAAATAAGCAGGGTGTGTCACAAACCATGCATCAAAAGCTGCAGTCAAATGCTATTATTTTGCGCGTTAATCTCAACAAAGGTACAGGAAATCCCTTGGGCTGCACGCTAGGAGTCTAACATTGTACGTATACGCGAGGTATGCAGAATTATCTGGATGCCTGCCTTTCTCGAAAGAAAACGTTGGATTAACAGTACACACAAGGTCTGCTGTTCACATTCAAATTAGATTCGGTCCGTCCATGATGGTATTCAGGTCTGCTGTTCACATTCAAATGAGATTCGGTTCGTCCGTGATGATATTCAGGTCTGCTGTTCACATTCAAATCAGATTCGGTTCGTCCGTGATGATATTCAGGTCTGCTGTTCACATTCAAATCAGATTCGGTTCGGCCATGATGATATTCAGGTCTGCTGTTCACATTCAAATTAGATTCGGTCCGTCCATGATGATATTCAGGTCTGCTGTTCACATTCAAATAAGATTCGGTTCGTCCGTGATGATATTCAGGTCTGCTGTTCACATTCAAATAAGATTCGGTTCGTCCATGATGATATTCAGGTCTGCTGTTCACATTCAAATAAGATTCGGTTCGTCCGTGATGATATTCAGGTCTGCTGTTCACATTCAAATCAGATTCGGTTCGTCCATGATGATATTCAGGTCTGCTGTTCACATTCAAATAAGATTCGGTTCGTCCATGATGATATTCAGGTCTGCTGTTCACATTCAAATAAGATTCGGTTCGTCCATGATGATATTCAGGTCTGCTGTTCACATTCAAATGAGATTTGGTTTAACCGTGGCATGCTGCCTCTGATAATCTTAAGATTTATTTACAGATCTATTTGTGTGTAGTTGCCTGGAAAAGTTCTGGCTAAATCCGTTGTCTGAGTGAGGAGAAAATACACTGTGAAAAAAACGAGCACATCTTTTGGCATCATGTATAAAAAACATTATTTTAAAATTAGGTTCTAATAATCGACATGAAAATCTTGGTCTAAAAATATTTTCGACAGAAATATTTTGGTGGGAGACGGCCATTGGTATGAACTTCATAATCAGTGAGGTTTCGGGCTGATTAAAACAAAAATCAATGTTTTTATGAGTTCCAACTGTTTTAAATTAACAACAATATGTTTACGTACGAAAAAAAGTACGACTTTCTAGCTTCCCTGCTCTTTAAGACAACCGATTGAATAAAAATAAAAGAATTTGTTTTCGATGTTTACATTAATGAATTAAACAAAGTTAAGAACACTGCACTATCAAATTTACCAATCTAGTATATACATTTTAGTTATGCTTCACTCGCCCCCCCCCCCCCCCCCGCAAAAAAAACCCACAAATAAATACACAAATACATTAATAAATAAATAAATAAATAAATAAAATAATCAGTTGACATGCGGGTTCTTTAGTCCAAAATTGTCTTCCTTTCCCTCCTTTCCTCGATTAAAATTGCATGCACCCGTGCACCCTCTATTGCAGGTTACATAACTTTGTCTCAAGAGCCATGCGACACAACCTCCATTTAAGTTACATTCATTTGCGCGCTCAATTCTTTAGTGTGGGCACATTGCTTCTCTGTATTGGAGTAATTGTCTTCGCCCTTTATGCTTTACAGGTAACAGCACAATACGAGAATTTCTCAGTGCATGCCACTCTCCTTGCTCTTTGAATAACATGAATATTGATGATGTTCAACAAAAACAACGGTCAGTGTTGGGTGGAGTCTTCAGTGCATGGATTGTGATTGGGCAGTGGCACGGTCTTTACCGTGCTACGGTCCTACCAACGTTCAAAACGAAGGAACACTACTGAGACTAAAATTGTGAGCTGTTAAAAGTTAGAAAGTGATCCATTGGTGATAGTTTCATTGTATTTTTACCCATAATTAACCAAAAAAGGAGTAAATGTACATATACATGTACATGTAGGCCTAACTTATTCAACAGAAGTGGAATTAAGAGCCACCCACCTTGAGCGCTACAACTTGTTTCACATAAAATAAAACATAACAATATTCTACATGTAGGCCTGATCTATGCTCACTAATTATTAAGTTCATTTGAGTGGAAGTTTTTATTAATGTTACTTATCATAACAGTTTGAACTGTTGAGAATTATTTGTTTTATTGAGAAGTTAGAAAGTTATCCATTGGTAATAGTTTCATTGGTGTTATTAATTATCATTCACAAAACAAGTAAATCTACAAACTTATTCAGCAGAACTAGAATTAAGAGGATATGTGCTCACTGATTATAAAGTTCATACCATTTGTTTTTTAAATAGTAAAGTTAAGTAAGAGTAATAGTTAAGAACAATTAATCAACATGTAGGCCTGACTTATGTAAGAGGGCTTGAACCCAAAGGAACCACCCACCTAAGTGATATAAAAGTAGCCTTTTCAAATAATTATAGACAAATAACATAAATATTCACTATTAATTTGCTATTTTTTTACTGTCATTGTATGTAATAAAATGGACCTTAAAGTAGACCCCAATTCCCAACATTAATTTCTTTTTGTCTCACCTGCTACCCCTACAAAATCCAAGTGAATTCATTAAATGGACAGTATAAAAATAAAAGATGCTACTACTTATAGAGGGAAAATCCTAAGCACTAGTTGTATTTTACATTAAAAAAACTGACTCAGATGTCAGCATAGAGTTGATCATTGTTATTTTTTACATTGTTATGTTTAAGTTAGTTCTTAAAAAAAACATTTCATTGTAGTTAGTATTGTAAAATGTATAATTATTCAAATTTGAAACATAGACTTGTCAGAGTTAGAATAATGTTGATTTAATTTATATTTGTAATTTTGTCTCATAAATGTTAACTAGTTCATCAATATTTACCAATGTAATCATTGCATTTAGCTTAGGTAACAATAATAGGATTTAATTATTTAATGTTAGTAGAAGACACTATAGTGCTTTATCACATATATTGTCAATTCATGAACTACGATCATAACATAGTACATATATTTTTAATAGATGAAGAATGGATTCATTTTATAGCAAGTAATTCAACTTAGTGCAAATAAAATCTTTTATGTTTTATCACAATTTTTTTAATGTATAAACTGTAATTTGTCTTCTGATTAATATACCAATATTATGCTACTTGTAATTCGGTCATTTGTTTTTAGTAATTTTCATTCAATCATAGAAGTTATTTATTTTCAGATGTTAGTGTAATCTTAATAGATAATTAAGAATAAGTTGCTTTGTAAATTAAACTTCCCTAATTACAAATCATTTATATATATATTTTTTTATAATATTAACTGTTTATATTATTTTATTACTATTAATTCATTTTTATTAATCCCCCATCTTTGTAACTTTTTGGTTACTGGAAAACTATTTTCCCTCAGTCTAACCTTCTCCATAGTTACATTTTTTTACGCGGTTCAGTATTTTTATATATTACGTAATTTTTTTTATTGTCATACTCCTTAATCATGAAATTTTGTAATCAGAGCATATGTCTGTGAATTTTTACGGGTCTTATGGCCAATTACGTGCTCTAAATACTGATATTGCCCGCAATATCTTTAACGCGCGGTGACTTTATGTCTGTCCGGCTCACACTCGAACGCATCGGCAGCCGCCTCGTTTCAGAACTTAATGTAACCTCGTTTATTACCAAAAAATAAATCTTCCCCAGTTAGATCAGTGTGGTTTGGGTCTCACTTAAATACTTACTGGTACAGCCACTACTTATGCATACTTCCCTACTGGCAGGTACAATAACCCTAAGATTTACACACATTGACGCTAAGATTTACACACACAATGGCGCCCCCTACTGATCTATCCTTGATACTCCAGCACGTCAGGTGACGACTCTGGGCAGCTGGATGCAGAAGAACTGACCCAGGTTGGAAGAGAATGTCCAACCTCACTAGGACCAAGAGTTTGACAAACCTCAGGAACCACGGTTGCTGAGGCCAAGGCAGTGCTATGAGGAGGATCCTGCAAACCTCTTGCTCTATTATGGTCTTGGGATGAGGGAGAAGGGCGGAAATGTTTAAGTCCCACTGAACCAACAACGCATCAGTCTGCCATGCATTGGGATCAGGGGCCCTCATGCAGACCGGCAGTTGATTGTTGCTAGAAGTAGCAAACAGGTCTACAAGGGTATGATGAATCAGTTGAGAATATTCACTGAACCAACGGGGGAAGTAGGGTCCACTCTGTAGGGACAACACAGCCACCCCCGCCCCCTTTGTTGTCCTCTCTCAGAATATGGACTGCTGACAGAGCAATATTGTGTTGTATGCATCAGTGAAGGTGGCAAGGGCACCTCCCCTACCCCAGCCGGAGAGTGACGCTTCCATTGTGATAGTGAGACGGAGGGGGCTGTCAAAAGGACTGACCCCTCATAAGGTTTTCAGCAGTCTGCCACCAGTAACGGTATGGAATCAACCAAGGTATGGTCGGTACCAAGTGATTGATTTAGTGTCGGCTTGGTTGGAAGACTGATAACAGATGCAGCTGGATTGACAACATGGGTCATCTGTAGAAATCCACCAGGTCATACCATGCTGGCCATGAGGCCCAGCAGTTTTAGCCAAGCTTGAGCTGGTGCCATCGTTGCTGGTAGGAGGAGTGCGACACATTGTCTTAAATACACTCGTTCCTCTGTTGGGACGGCTCTGCCTGAAAGGAAGTCGAGCCTTGCCCCCAGGAAAACCTGCATCTGTGAGGGAACAGGATGCAACTTCTCGGTATTGATGATAAAGCCGAAGTTGGTTGCTAGTTCCCTCGTTTGTTCAATCCCTGAGGCTGTTGCCTCGTAAGACTGTCCTACAATAATCCAATCATCAAGGTACATGAATACTGTGACCCCTTGTTTCCGTAGCACCCCTCCAATTTCCTTCACTACCCGGGTGAATACCATGGGGGAGGTGGAAAGTCCGAATGGGAGTGCTGTGAACTCAAAACAACACATGAACAACCTGTAAACAGTCAGCCCTTGACAAAGTTATTCGGACGATGTTTGTTGTCCCTGTGTGATTCGCCTGTTGTGAACGCTCCAAACTGGAAGAGGAGTGGCGGCGGGGACAATAGCCTATCCTATCATTTTATAGCCACAGGTTGAGTCCAAAGACAACTCAGTAGACACTATCGGTCTAGGAACACCTGATGCTAGTCCAGACGAGTGAGTCATGCCCAACATCGTCAGAGCCCCACTCTCACTGTACACCCAGGGGAGTTGAGCGAGTGTTTCATGGCCCGTCTGCCCCATATAGGAGCCCATCCCAAGCCCACATGGAGCCGAGAGGAAACGGTTGCAGAGAAGCATTCATGGTGGGTGCAACGCGGCCCGTAAACGGGTCGTGTTCAATTTGCCACTTCCTGCTTTTCTTTTTGGAGCTATATTATAAGTCCCGGCACAAGATGAATTTTTGGTTCCATCCTTTATACCAGGACAACTTTCTTGTTGTTGTTGGCCAGTATCGTCTGATACACTGGTCGGGATTAAAGACTAGATAGCGTTTCCTCTCCGAACAACGGAACTACCAGCACTCGGGGCCTCTAGCAGTATGGAGTGCTGAGCGAGGGGCTGATGCAGTGGCAGGATATTATCACAGGTACAGTCTCTGAGGAATTGGCTCGTCCTGGGGAAAGTAAATTTTCCTCTGTAATGGCGAGTCTCATATTCATCACCGTTGTGACTCTTTGTTGCCAGTTAAAGGTTGGGTTTGAGTGTGTGACCCATCCCCGTTAGCAGCACGGTCCCAAAAACTACCACAGGTATCTTAAAATGGCTGATGTCAGGGAATCCAGAACGTAGGTTTAGCTGTGGATTTCAGAGCCCGTTTAGTTGTGGTCACTGTGAAGATTTCTTTTTAATAGATTCATCCTTACAGTTGCCTCAGTCGTTGTGCTCTGGCTTCCATTGATTCTTGAAATTTACCAGCGTAATGGTCCAAGCCCATAAGTGGTAATGTTTCAATGCATTTGCGAGCTCTTTCCAATGTAAGGAACAGTGCATCCCTCTATGCGATGTAGTTGCCAGTGTAGAGACATGTTTGAACTGATCGAGTGCAACACGTAATCCCTGGTTCAGGCAGTGAAACACTGCAGTCAGGAGATCAGCCGGGACAATTGAATGTTCTTCACAGTCCAAAGCTCGATTTTTTCGTGAGAAAAAGAAGGACAATGAAGGAATCACGAAAAAGGGACACCTCATCGGCCTTTTTCTGAACATCTCAAATTGACCTCTAGTCCGGTCAGCCAAGTTCAAGCAAGTAGAAAAGCCATTGGCTGCCAGTTTGTCTGGAACATTTGGTGCTGTGGAAAAACTGCTCAAATTCCGCTGTGGAAGAACAAGTATAAGAGAGCTCATGTCTCTTTAATGATTTCCACTTTGTCTCATCTTGTGTTGACATTCACATTCTATGCAACATCTGGTCAAGCAGCAACACGGGAAAAACTTGTATGTTGCTGCCTCCGATTCTGAACTCATTTTATGCCTGGAATTTTTGCATTCTAGGGGGGGGCGGGATACCCGAGAGATGGCATGTGCAAAACCTGAACCATATCCTATTGTACCAGGTGCAGCTCTGTCTCAGCTATAGATGACCACTGCATCTGCAATCACTTCATCATTGTCGTCTGTTGAGGTACGAGAGGAACAAGTCGACACCTGTGATTGAGCAGGAAGGACGAGTTGACACTGATGGATGAGCAAGCCCCAGCTGTGTGGATCCAACACAGCGGTCAGATCCGACGGGCCCTCCCTCCATTGAGGGGGATCACCCCCAAATCCAAGAATGACTTGGACAGGTGAATGCTCAGTGTGGGAGGGGATGCTGGAGCACGGCTACTTGTGATTGGCAAATCCTGTAGGTTTTGAGTAATGCAGTGTGGTCAAGATAGAGACCAGGGGGCCGAGGACAAATATTATTTGTGTTTTACCCATACATTGATGTGGGTGTTAAGCACTGTATACTCAGTACTATCCCTGAGTCCTGTGAAAAAATTCACATCCATATTACTCGGGTGGGATTCAAACCACAATCTTGCCCGGTAGCTAGATGCAGTTCGAATTCTATATTTTAGCTGAGAGTACTGCAATTATTATAATAGATGTTGAGTTTGCATCTGGGATAGAAACATTATTTATGTTTTACCCATATATTGATGCCTGTTAAGCACTGTTTACTCAACACTTCCCCACCCCCCCCCCCCCCCCGAGTCCAGTGATAAAAAAAATCCACAGACATATTACTCGGGTGGGATTCGCACCCGGTGAGTTAGGTTCAGTTGCCAAGGAACCCTGCCTGGGTGTTGGCCTGACGATGTCATGCAATATGCCATGGCCGTTATCAAAGGATATCAAATGAACAGCCTGTAAACAGTCAGCCCTTGAAAAAGTCATTGGGACAACGTTTGTTGCCCCTGCATGATTCTCCGGCCAAACTCTCTGAACTGGAGGAAGAGCGGCGGCAGGGACAATGGCTTGTCCTTTATTTTACAGGAGCGGCCACAGGTCGAGCCTGAGGACAATTCAGATGGTGAGTACCATGGAGCTGGGATGAAATGGTTGTTGAGCAGTGTTCATGGTGGGTTTAACAAGGCCCAGAAACGGGTCGTGTTTCCCCTACTTGCTACTCAGTACTCCCCACCCCCCACGCTGACCCCCGAGTCCTGTGAAAAAAATCCACAGGCATATTACTCGGGTGGGATTCGAACCCGGTGAATAAGGTTTGTTTGTCCTGGAACCCAGCCTGGGTGTCGGCAATTATGCCATGGCCCTTAGCAAGGAGATCGAATGAACAGCCTGTAAACAAAGTCAATGGGACGATGTTTGTTGCCCCTGTGTGATTCGCCGGTCAAACTCTCCGAACTGGAGAAAGAGCGGCGGCAGGGACAGTGGCTTGTCCTATCATTTTACAGGAAGCCACAGGTCGAGTCTGAGGACAATTCAGAGGACACTATTGGCCAAGGAACACCCGATGCTGAGGACAAATCCAACACCAATGGTGGTCCAGATGAGTGAGTCATGCCCAACATCGTCAGAGCCCACCTCTGACCAGTGAACAGCACGTACAGCACGTTTCAGGGCCTGTCTGCCAAAACTGGGACCCATCCCCAAGCCCTAGTGGTGGGTACCATGGAGCTGTGAGGAAACGGTTGTTAAGCAGTGTAACAGGGCCCAGAAACAGGTCGTGTTTGCCCCTCTGCTCTTCTTTGAGGTAAGTCGTCCTGGCATGAGAGGATTTCTGGTTTTATACTTACCAGGACGACTCCCTTGTTGTTGTTGGCCTGTTCCTTCTAATACACTGGTCGGGACCAAAGACTGGATAGAGTGTCCTTTCCAACTAATGGAACTGCCAGCACTCAGGGCCTCTTGCAGCTTGGAGTGCCGAGTGGGAGGCTGATGCAGTGGCAGGATAGTGTCACAGGTACAGTCCCCTGAGAAATTGGCTCTTCTTGAGGGGAGGACATTTCCCCGTTACAGACAGACTCATTCCTTGCCGATCATTTCACCATTTTATTTTTTTAAATGTTAATAAGAAATCTTCCTCAATAATGGTGTAAAGCACGCAACCAACGGAGCTGGCGGAAAAGTGTGTGCCATAACTTGAAGACAACGTGGCACTCATGCAGAGAGAGGCATTGTGGGTAGATCAGCAGGAAGCACTATTGTGTGTAAATCTTAGAATTATTGTACCTGTGGGTAGGGAAGTATACATGAGTAGTAGCTCCACAGGTAAGTAGAGTGACGTAGACACAATGTATACTTTACCGGCAAAAACTACCACATCAAAGTAACTGTATATACCAATCAAAAGTTTAACATCACAAATAGTAATTCATAGTATGCAGTTCTTGATTTGAATCTGACGAGATTGATTAACATTCATTTCAAAAAGGAACACATAATCTTTTAATTAAAAATAACAAATATCAAATATAAGTACACCATTGCAAGCATTTTCATTCAATCAGTTTTATCAGTATTTTGCCAATATCATCCTGGTAAGGTTAGTCTAAAGCAGGGCCACCACGAGCAGGTCCCAGGATACCAGCCCCACACGCTTTCAAGATCGTCAGAGCCATTACACCCACCTTTCGGCAGGGTCCGGTCCGCCACCCCAAGGCGAACCCCAAGGCAGTCCCCTACCATACTAACGCGGTCCACTAGCCCCACGGCCAAGACTAGGGACTACTGCCGTTTGCCAACCATTTGTGATCACACCAGAACCATGCTCCCCCGGTAGAGCAGCCTGATGCACCTTTAAGATCAACATCCAGCTATCACCCTGGCCGGCAGTAGGACCCCACATGCCACGTGCAAGTGTCCAGGTCCCTTTAATATTTCGGAATTTCCCGTGTTTACCTCCATCGATTCCGAATCGAATCCCCGCACTTCCAATCGAATCTCCGCCCTACCAATCGAATCTCCGCCCTACCAATCGAATCTCCGCCCTACCAATCGAATCTCCGCACCACCAATCGAATCTCCGCACCACCAATCGAATCTCCGCACCACCAATCGCATCTCCACACCTCCAAGGCTCTATGATCTCCAAATTCATAGTTCAAAAAACGCATATGTGCTTGCTTGCAATGGTGTACTTATTTACAAGATGTTAACTGTATAGTGCTGCAAAAACAGCCCACTATACGACGACAACAGAAAACATCAAATCAACACATCTAGAATATCTTACAGTTGAAGACAACAAACTGCTTGGTTGTCCATCATTCATGACCTCTAGATGAACTGCTAGGATGTCTTGATGATACTGATGTTTACATACGCGTTGCTCTCCTTTATACCCAGTAGCCTGCAAGATGTCAATAGAGGTGATTCCCTCTGCACTTGACTTCAGGGAACAGTTAGCTACATCTCTGGCTCTGAAAAGTCAAATTTACAGATACAAAATTGTATGCAGGCCAACAATCCCTTACAGGGGTGCAGTAAAAACTGGCAAGGACCCCCTCCACCAGTGATATCAGTTTTCCTTTACCTTGTGAAACTTATCACTGTTTATTTTTAATTTGATTTTTAAACCAGTACTTTACTATCCTTTGTCTTCGTTAAAAGTATACTATAGTAGATTATACTGCAAGAGTTTGAGGAGTAACCTTTTTTCAGCTAAAAAAGTTTTTTCTTCTTGTTTTATTATCTATGCAGGGGAGGTATTTGAGTGGAATATTTTGAGCTTCAAGATGTCTCCATCTCCTGAACAGGAGATTCCAATAGTTAGGGCAATGTTAAAGCATAGTCAATAAAATATTGGTTTTTCAAATCAATCATCACTCTAAAAAGTACTACATTGATTTTATGCGCCTTTTGAAAGCTGCTGGAAAAGGAAGGGAAAATATTTTAATAAAAAAAAGGTGTTTTTATTCTTGCCTTTACATCTTAAAGGTGCTCCAATGTTCAACTTTTACATTTTCTGTTGTGTTTAAACTGTTTATCTCACTTATTGTGCACCTGGTTTAGCTTGAAGGAGCTTCAGAAGCGTCAGAATTTATATGAATACAAGTAGTTTTTAAATTTTTAATTTTTAAAGGTTCAAATGATTCCCAAAAATTTTTATCACTTAATTTACATTTTTTTCTACAAGATACATAAGAAGAGTGCAGCTCCTAAATCTTGAATATTCTACTTGTTGATAAGTAGATGTCTTTGGAGTTGATAAGCCTTTCTGCAATAAAAACAAATTGCAACAACATCACCCAGCCCCCCAATTTTTGTCATAACAGTGGGGGAAGTTCATGCAAAGCAAGCAGAAAAAATAAACACTTTTCTTTTAGAAATTGATATAAACTTGATGTTTTTAACTGTGTAAAATTTCAGGCAAACCAACCCCTCTATGCCCCTCTTAACCAAAGAGTCCCCATACACCTATGTGCATTCTGCACAGTTATTACAGAGCTCCATTTGGGACCAGGGAAAAAAAATCAAATTATACTTTTGGGAAATTCACCTTTTACTGGAGATTGCAGCTACTTTATCATAGGCTGGTCTTGGACATCTACTTGTTGACGGGTAGATGTCTTTAGAGATGCTAACCTTATGTCATAAGCTGGTCTTGGACATCTACTTGTTGACGGGTAGATGTCTTTGGAGATGCTAATCTTATGTCATAGGCTGGTCTTGGACATCTACTTGTTGATGGGTAGATGTCTTTGGAGATGCTAACCCTGACTGCAACACAAACAAACCGCACAAATTTGC
Source organism: Marthasterias glacialis (assembly GCA_911728455.2). Taxonomy (NCBI): domain Eukaryota; kingdom Metazoa; phylum Echinodermata; class Asteroidea; order Forcipulatida; family Asteriidae; genus Marthasterias; species Marthasterias glacialis. The sequence goes on from OU452225.1 coordinate 19,923,594, forward strand.
ATCAATTACCATTGAAGAACATTACTCATCAGTAAAATAGTTAGGTTCAGATAACTTTGCTTTTACCTTTAGGACTTTGTTATACTTTCAATCGAAGTGAAGAAAACCAACCCAGAAAACAGCAAACAAAGTGTTTGAAGAAACTTACGCATACAAGGATCATTTTGGATGTTGCAATCAAAATAAGCAACTGTAATTCTGGGGGACGCAAACAACTGAAACAGTTCCCTTGAGGATAGGAGCTGATATAAACTTTATTTTTAGTGAGCTCTCTCAGAATGAGACTACTCTAGCAATTATTTAATGGCGTGTAAAATTTAAATTACTAAAAGTTAGGAATCCGTCTTGATACTTGTGTGTTCGTGAAGATACATTCCTAAAATCTTTCAAATCTAACCAAAATTAAACCACCACCCAGCCTGTCAACTCTAAAATGATTGCCAAACATACAGACATATTTGAATAAATCTTAAATGCTACAAGAAATCATCACGTGATAAACGACATGGGAAACAAACTGACTGGGTCAGTTTAATACAATTTTTTGGTGAACAAAGACAAAAGACTATAACGGATTAACGTGCCGGCACTCAACCAACTGAGCTATCTAGCACCATGATGGCAGTCTCCCTATCGTGTCAATATCTTTGTTTGAGGGTGCCAATAAGAAGCCAAGTAAAATGACTGATACTAACTTCAGTTGAAACCACACCAACAATAGACATTCTGCACAATTTCTAGAGAGTTTTATTTGGGACCAGGTGTTAAATTTTGTGCCTTTCGGAATTCACCTTTTACTGTAGAGTGCGGCTGCTATATCTTAGGTTAGTCTTGGACATCTACTTGTTGATGGGTAGACGTCTAGTTTGGAGATGCTAAGCCTTTCTGCAACACAAAAAAATCACACAAGTTGAAACATTTAGTGTTTGAAAACAATATCCATTGGCAAAACAGTTAGGTTTACAGTTAAGAAAAAGAGGAAGACAACGTGGCACTCATGTGCCAAGAGTTATTGTGGATAGATTAGTGGGGGCGTTACTGTGTGTAAATCTTAGCGATGTTGTACCTGTGGGTAGGGAAGTATGCATAAGTAGTAGATCTACAGGTAAGTAGAGTGACGTAGACACAATGTATACTTTAAGGCCAAAACTACCACATCAAAGTAACTGTATACCACTGATAAAGTTTAACATCACAAATAGTAATTCAGAATATGCAGTTCTTGATTTGATTCTGACGTAATTGATTAACAGTCATTTCAAAAAGGAACATAATCTTGTAATTAAAAATATAATAAAAACAAATATTTTAGAAGTACACCAATTGCAAGCATTTTATTTCAATCAGTTTTATCAGTGTTTTGCCAATATCATCCTGGTAAGGTAAGTCTAAAGCAGGGCCACCATGAGCAGGTCCCAGGATACCAGCCCTACACGCTTTCCAGATTGTCAGAGCCATTTCACCCACCTTTCGGCAGGGTCCGGTCCGCAACCCCAAGGCAGAACCCCAAGGTAGTCCCCTAGTGCAGTAAAAATGCAGTCCCATTAACCCACGGCCAAGACTAGGGACTACTGCCGTTTGCCAACCATGATGCATCTTTAAGATCAACATCCAGCTGTCACCCTTGCCGGCAGTAGGACCCGCATGCCAAGTGGAAGTGCCCAGGTCTCTTTAACTTTTCGAATTTTCCGTGTTTACCACCATTAATTCTGAATCGAATCTCTGCACCACCAATCGAATCTCCGTACTAACCAATCGAATCTTCGCACCACAAATCAAATCTCCAGACCACCAGTCGACTCTCTGCACAACCAATCGAATCTCCGCACCACCAATCGAATCTCCGCACCGTCAATCGATCCTCCGCACCACCAATCGAATCTCCGCACCACCAATCGAATCTCCGCACCACCAATCGAATTTCCGCACCACCAATCAAATCTCCGCACCACCAATCGAATCTCCCCGACACCAATCAAATCTCCCCACCACCAATCGAATCTCTGCACCACCAATCGACCCTCCGCACCACCAATCGAATCTCCGCCCCACCAATCGAATCTCCGCACCACAAATCAAATCTACGCACCACCAATCGAATCTCCACACCACCAATCAAATCTCCGCACCACCAATCAAATCTCCGCACCACCAATCGAACCTCCGCACCACCAATGAAATCTCCACACCACCAATCGAACCTCCGCACCACCAATCAAATCTACTCACCACCAATCGAATCTCCGCACCACCAATCGAATCTCCGCACCACCAATGGAACCTCCGCACCACCAATCGAACCTCCGCACCACCAATCGAACCTCCGCACCACCAATGGAATCTCTGCAACACCAATTGAATCTCCGCACCACCAATCGAATCTCCGCACCACCAATCGAACCTCCGCACCACCAATCAAATCTACGCACCACCAATCGAATCTCCGCACCACCAATCAAATCTCCACACCACCAATGGAATCTCCGCACCACCAATCGAATCTCCGCACCACCAATCGAATCTCCCCACCACCAATCGAACCTCCGCAACACAAATCAAATTTCCGCACCACCAATCGAATCTCCGCACCACCAATCGAACCTCCGCACCACCAATCAAATCTACGCACCACCAATCGATATCTCCGCACCACCAATCAAATCTCCGCACCACCAATCGAATCTCCGCACTACCAATTGAATCTCCGCACCACCAATCGAATCTCCGCACCACCAATCGAACCTCCCCACCACCAATCGATATCTTTGCACAACCAATCGAATCTCCGCACCACCAATCGAATCTCCGCACCACCAATCGAACCTCCGCACCACCAATCAAATCTACGCACCACCAATCGAACCTACGCACCACCAATCGAATCTCCACACCACCAATCGAACCTCCGCACCACCAATCAAATCTACGCACCACCAATCGAACCTACGCACCACCAATTAAATCTACGCACTTCCAAAGCTCTAGCATCTCCAAATTCATAGTTCAAAAAACGCGTATGTGCTTGCTTGCAATGGTGTACTTCTTTACAAGATTTTAACTGTGTAGTGCTGCAAAAACAGCCCACTACACGACGACAACTGAAAACATCAAACTAACACATCTAGAATATCTTACAGTTGAAGACCACAAACTGCTCAGTTGTTCATTCATGATCTCTAGATGAACTTCAAGGATGTCTTGATGATATTGACATTTACATATGCGTTGCTCTCCTTTATACCCTTTAGCCTGCAAGATGTCAGTAGAGGTGATTCAGTCTGCACTTGACTTCAGGGAACAGTTAGCTACATCTCTGGCTCTGAAAAGTCAAATTTATAGATACAAAATTGTATGCAAGCCAACAAATTCAATGAGTAAAATCCCTTGCAGGGGTGCATTAAAAACTGGCAAGGACACCTCCACCAGTGATATCAGTTTTCCTCCACAGTGTGAAAAGTCATCATTGTTTATTTTTAACTTGATTTTCAAACCAGTACTTTACTATCCTTTATCTTCATTAAAAGTATATTATAGTAGATTATACTGTGAGAAAGTTTGAAAAGTAACTTTTTTGTCAAGCTACAAAGATTTTGTTCTTTTTTATTATTATCTATGCGGGGGAGGTATTTGAGTGGAATATTTGAGCCTCAAGATGTCTCCATCTCCTGATCAGGAGACTCCAATAGTTAGGGCAATGTCAATAAAATATTGTTGGTTTTTCAAACCAATCATCACTCTAAAAAGTATTACATTGATTTTATGCGGAGGGGGATAATATTTTATTTAAAAAAAAAGTGCTTTTATTGTTGCCTTTACATCTTAAAGGTGCTCCAATGTTCAACTTTTACATTTTCTGTTGTGTTTAAACTGTTTATCTCACTTGTTGTCCACCTGGTTTTGGTTGAAGGAGGACATAACTTATGTCAATATTTATATAAGTACAAGTATTCGGTTTTTAATTTTTAAAGGTTCAAATGATTTCCCTAGAAGTATTATTACATAATTTACATTTTTTTAAACAAGATACATACAAAGAAGAGTGCAGCTCCAATATCTTAGGCTAATCTTGAATATTCTACTTGTTGATGAGTAGATGTCTTTGGAGTTGATAAGCCTTTCTGCATTATAAACAAATTGCAACAACACCGCGACCCCCTCCCCCATTTTTTGGCATAACAGTGGGGGAAATTCGTGCAAACCAAGAGGAAAAAAATAAGGACTTTTCTTTTAGAAATTGATGATTTAACTGTGTAAAATTTTGGGCAAGCCAACCCCTCTATGCCCCTCTTAACCAGAGAGTCCCCATACACCTATGTGCATTCTGCACAGTTATTACAGAGCTCCATTTGGGATCAGGGGAAAATGTTAAAATTATACTGTTTGGAAATTCACCTTTTACTGGAGATTGCAGCTACTTTATCATAGGCTGGTCTTGGACATCTATTTGTTGATGGGTAGATGTCTTTGGAGATGCTAACCGTATGTCATAAGCTGGTCTTGGACATCTATTTGTTGATGGGTAGATGTCTTCGGAGATGCTAACCTTATGTCATAAGCTGGTCTTGGACATCTACTTGTTGATGGGTAGATGTCTTCGGAGATGCTAACCTTATGTCATAAGCTGGTCTTGGACATCTACTTGTTGATGGGTAGATGTCTTTGGAGATGCTAACCCTGACTGCAACACAAACAAACCGCACAAATTTGCATCAATTACCATTGAAGAACATTACTCATCAGTAAAATAGTTAGGTTCAGATAACTTGCTTTTACCTTTGGGACTTTGTTATACTTTCAATCGAAGTGAAGAAAACCAACCCAGAAAACTGCAAACAAAGTGTTTGAAGAAACTTATGCATACAAGGATCATTTTGGATGTTGCAATCAAAATGAGCAACAGTAATTCTGGGGGATGTCAAATGCCTGAAACGGTTCTTTTGAGGATTGGTGCTGGTATGAACTTTGTTTTTTCTCCGAGCTCTCTCAGAACGAGACTAATCCAGCAATTATTTAATTGTGTGTAAAATTTAAATTATGGGTTTTGAACCTGCGACCTCCGGATTAATGTACTGGCATTCAACCAACTGAGCTATCTAGCACCATGATGGCAGTCTCCCTATCTTGTCAATATCTTTGTTTGAGGGTGCCAATAAGAAGCCAAGAAAATGACTGATACTAACTTCAGTTGAAACCACACCAACAATAGACATTATGCACAATTTCTAGAGAGCTTAATTTGGGACCAGGTGTTAATACTTGAATTTTCTTTTTGGGAATTCACCTGTTACTGTAGAGTGCGGCTGCTATATCTTAGGTTAGTCTTGGACATCTACTTGTTGATGGGTAGATGTCTAGTTTGGAGATGCAAGCCTTTCTGCAACACAAACAAAACTAAGTTGAAACATAGTGTTTAAAAACAATATCCATCAGCAAAACAGTTAGGTTCAGTTAAGTTCCTTTAAACTTCAGATTCTTCTGTACTTTCAATCAAAAATAAATAAAGGCAAAACATTGAAAGCAGCAACAAAAGGATTGAAGAAACTCATGCACATTAGGATCATTCGGATTGATGCAATCAAAATAAAAAACAATAATACAGGGGGGACGTCAACATCTGGTTCTCTTGAGGATTGCTGCTGGTTTAAAGTTACTAACAGTAAGCTCTCTCTCAGAAAGAAACTTATCTAACAATTGACATACCAAAAATAAAGTTTCCAAAAGCTAAGAATTTGCATTGATATATTTTGTGTTTAACATAAAGCATCCTAAGGTACCTTCTAAAAATCTTTCAAACCCAACAGAAAAACCCCCAAAACCGAGCCTGCCAACTCTAAAATGATTGGCAAGTATACACTTTGAATGAATTGTAATGCTACAAGTTCAATCAATCAATCAATCAAAAGAAATTTATAAAGCGCCAAAATCAAAAAGTTTGCTCTGAGGCGCTAATGAGGCACTAGAATGAAGAATATTTATTGATGGTATGCATCCTGAAACAGATGGACTTGATATGACTGATATTAACTTCTGTTTCAACCAGACCATCAATAGACATTCCGCACAATTACTTGAGAGATTTATTTGGGACCAGGTGTTAATAAATTATTGTAATTCTCTTTTTGGTAACTCACCTTTCACTGGAGAAGGCTGCTCCTACATCTTAGGCTGGTCTTGGACATCTACTTGTTGACGGGTAGATGTCTTTGGAGATGCTATGCCTGACTGGAGAGTGGAGCTCCTTTATCATAGGCTGGTCTTGGACATCTACTTGTTGACGGGCAGACGTCTTTGGAGATGCTATGCCTGACTGGATAGTGCAGCTCCTTTATCATAGGCTGGTCTTGGACATCTACTTGTTGACGGGTAGATGTCTTTGGAGATGCTATGCCTGACTGGAGAGTGGAGCTCCTTTATCATAGGCTGGTCTTGGACATCTACTTGTTGACAGGTAGACGTCTTTGGAGATGCTATGCCTGACTGGAGAGTGGAGCTCCTTTATCATAGGCTGGTCTTGGACATCTACTTGTTGTTGGGTACATGTCTTTGGAGATGCTCAGCCTGACTGGAGAGTGCAGCAGATCCTTCATCATATTCCGGTCTTGGACATTTACTTGTTGACGGGTAGATGTCTCGTTTGGAAATGCTAAGCCTGACTGCAACACAAACAAAATGCACAGTTTGCAACATTTAGAGTTTAAACATTATGTTCTGTCAGTTAAACAGTTAGGCTAAGATAAATTGTTTGTACCTTAGGATATTTTCTATATCTTCAATGAAAGTGATGGAGAATGCCAACACTGGCAGCAGCAACAAAATGTTTGAAAGGAACTCATACAATTAAGGATTATTTGGATTGTTGCAATCAAAATAAGCAACAGTGATTTTGGGGTATCTTTGAATGAATTGTAACGCTTCAAGAAAATGATTGTTATTAACTTCTGTTTAAACAAGAGCAACAATAAACACTCTGCAAAATTATTACAGAGCTCCATTTGGGACCAGGAGTAAATAATAAAAGTATACTCTTTGTGAATTCACCTTTTACTTGAGAGTTCAGCTCCTTTAGCATAGGCTGGTCTCAGACATCTACTTGTTGACGGGTAGACAGCTTTGGAGAAGCTGAACCTGACTGGATAGTGCAGCTCCTTTATCATAGGCTGGTCTTAGACATCTACTTGTTGACGGGTAGATGTCTTTGGAGATGCTAAGCCCGACTGCATTATGAAGATTCTAAGTGGCAATCTTGACTGCAACACAAACAAATTGCATCAAATTGCAACATTTAGTGTGTACGAACATCAACCATCATAAAAACAGTTAGGCTCAGATAACTCACATTTACCTTCAGATTTATTTTTATATTTTCAACACAAAAACGTGAAGAAAACTGTAAGCATAACAACTGTTTGGAGGAACTCATGAGGGATAAGGATAATTTTGGTTGTTACAATCAAAATAATCAACAGTAAATCTGGGGGCCATCAAATGCCTGTGACAGTTCTCTTGAGGCTTAGTGCTGGTATGATTTCTAAGCTTTTTGGGAATTCACCTTTTACTGGAGAATGCAGCGCCTTTGTCACAGGCTGGTGTTGGACATCTACTTGTTGATGGGTTGATGGTCTTTAGAGATGTTAAGCCTGACTGCAACAAACAAATTAAACAATATGCATCATGTAGTGTTTAAAAACATTACTATTAGGTTCAGATAACTTGCTTTCACCTTCGCTTTTTTTTTTTAATTCTTTCAATAAACAAAACGTGAAGAAAACTGTTTGGAGGAACTTATGCAAACCTTGTTGCAATCAAAGTACGCAACAGTAATTCTGGGGGACGTCAAATGGCAGTGCCAGTTCTCTTGAGGATTGGTGCTGGTATGAACTCAGTGAGCTCTTTCTCAGAACGCAACTTATCTTGCAAATGAGGTAGCAACATTTAAACTACAAAAATAATTTGTATTTATATTTGTTTTTAACATGAAGCATCCTTAGGAACTTCAACTCTGGAATGATTGCCAAACAACATGCAAATAAATATCTTTCAATGAATTGTAATGCTACAAGGAAATGGCTGATAGTTCGAAATTCTGTTTAAACCGTACCACAGCAACAACATGCATTCTGCACAATTTCTCTACAGGGCTTCACTGTGGGCTCTTGAAATTAATAGTATACATTTTGAGAATTCACCTTTTACTGGAGAGTGCAGCAGCTCTTTTATCATACATCTACTTGTTGACAGGTAGATCTGTTTGAAGATGCTAAACCTTTTCTGTAACATAACAAAATGCACAATTTGCAACACTTAGTGTTCAAAAACATTATCCAGTGTCAGTGTTTAAAAACAATTAGGTTCAGTTAAATTGCTTAAATGGATTTTTCTACAGTCAGTCAAAAAGTAACGGAAGAATACCAACACTGACAGCATCAACAAAATGTTTGAAGTAACTCATGCATTTTAGAATTATTTGCAATGAAAAAAAACCCAGTAATTTTTGGGGGACGTGAGTGCCTGTGACAGTTCTCTTGTGGATTGGTGCTGGTTTGAACTTCATCATCAGTGAGCTCTCAGAATGAAACTTATCTTACAATTGACATACCACAAATTAAATTTCCAAATTTTAAGAATTGGCATTGATGTATTCTTTGTACCATCCACAGGGACTTTCCCCAAATTACAGAAAAAACATTTTTACAGAAAAAACACAGCCAACACTTTCAACTCTGTAAAGATTGCCAAACAAAATACATAAATATTTGAATAAATTGAAATTCTACCACGAAAAAGACTTTGCCTCATTCCAGTCCTTGAAGATTGTCCACTTATCACCAGTACAGAATCATACAACATTGCCGCAATAAAGACTCCAAAACAACCATCTGTTGAATGCAGAAAACTAGAGGTAAATGGAAAGTTTTCTTTGCATTCAGCTTCTGTGGAATCTGGAAAATGTCATTTGGTTCAGCAGTCCAGTAGTGCATCAGACTCTTGTTTTTGTGTCCGAGTTATCAACATTTGAGTATCAGGCTTTGCACAATTTGGTTTCCCTGGACTTGCCTCCAGTCAGCTGTACATTTTAAAAGGCCTGAATGAATTTTGACAAACATGAGCGATTCTTGTGCAATATTTTTTGTGAGAAATTAAACAAGTTTCACTAAAGCAGGTACCTTAATGTTTATTATTAGCCAGTAGGGCTGCCGAATTAGAACTAATTTTAACCAGCCCTCAGTACTCTGGCAAAACTATGAGCCCTAAATGTTTCCCCAGCCTGGTTGATCATGTCTCTTTAACTCTAGTTACATCTCAAGACCTGTGAGGATTGACGGTGTTATTAGGTTTACCTACAGGTTAGCAAATGATATTAGTTTTAACTCACCATGATCAGATCTCATCGCATCCACCTCCCTGTCTAAGACCTCATCACCAAAGTCTCTTTATTCAATTGGTTACGACATCTTGACAGTAAGGGCCGACTACCAAGATGATCATTAAGGCAGCTTCCCTTGAGAAGAAGCAAAGATAAAACAAAACACCTGTAGAATATTTATACTAAGAGAGAATATAGATTAACAACAACAATCCCATTATTTCACTCACTTGCTTTATTCAGGAGATTGTCTTACCTGTGAGGACTGATCCTCCAAATTATGTCTCAGCCAAACAAAAGGTTGAAATGGAAGAAGAATCAAGTCTTAATTTACTGAATTGAGTCTTTTGTTCATACTTGAAACTGTTATGACAATCAAACATCTCCATCATCTATATCGGACTCCAAATCACCAGGCCTTGTTTCACACAAAGACTACACTGAGCCTGTAAAGTTTCTATCACAGAAAAATGTCTTGTAGAGGTGATTACTGGGAAAAAACAGTCTTTTACATTGTCATACTTGGTATACAATTAAGTATGTTTTGGTATTTACCTTCCTGAGATATACACAAAAATAGGACTGGGCAAGCTTGTTGGTCTACTGGTTAAGACACCTGAAACCAATTTCATCACTTTGCTCGCTTTGCTTACTAAAGGGTAAGCGCCAAATTTCTGCACTTAGCTGTGTATTAAGTGAAACACGCTAAGCACAGACATTTCTGCTTCTGCAAGAGCTGATTTTTTACTTACAATCATGACATTGGACCCTACTCTAAAATGTATCAGATTAAATATACAGTGATCATCACACATCTGTGTTTGGTAAAACTAAGCATAAAATAAAATAAAATAACCTAGCAAGGTCTCTTGACAGTTATACCCTAGACTAAAGTCTACATCAACAGATATACGGCCTAGATAAACATTAACCTTCCCTTTAAAAAGGGCTTTTCATTTTTGACATCATGTACAAGAATGTTTACAGTATCATCACACCTTGTTCTCTATCTTCTCTATTAAAACCAATTGTGTAGAACTCTGTACCTTCATGTAGATAATGTCAAATGTGATTCAATGCTCTAAAATCCTTCAAATCCTCTAGTTGAGTTTGAAGACTCTAGAAGGTTTGTGTTTTAAATCTCATTAAGTTGTCGTAAAAGTTGTCTCAATCTTTGTCCTGGACCCTCAAGTCTCTGTCTTGAACTTTGCAACATCACTTGCTGGTAGCTCGATCACGGCAAATCAATTCAAGGCATCTTTGGCCTGGTCTATGATATGCAGAATTTGTGGATGTTGTCATTAGGTAGTCCTTCAGATCTCATCCAGGTCTGATGTGAACAGTCGTACTTCTGGGATGACAGGGTAACTATCAACTCCATTCCTTACATCACTCTCAGCATTACCAGTGGCTTGTTCACTCAGGGTGAATGCTTGAATGCACCTCAGCATAGCTGGATCACTACCAGTCCTACCAGCTAGCAGCTAAAAGGGATTGCTCCCTTAATCTAACAGTCAAACACCACGATTCAATTTCATATCAATGTTACATTGATTTCCATACTGACCATCACAGTACACAAACAAATCAACAGACAAAAAATGAGCAAAAGGAGCATTGCCTGAGTCTTACTGATGTACAAAGAAATGCATAATAGAAACTCAACGTATTTTGCCAAACAATATTTGGTGTTCAATTCCTTTCTAGACATGCAATTCTTTTGACAAAACACACATCACAAAAATGCACTCTTTACACAAATTAAAACCCATACAGTTTTTGGGTCACAGCTCCAGGCAAATTAATTTCTTTTCCACTCTTCACAATAAACATTTATTGTCTTAGTCTGATACTTTGATTAAATTAACAATGGAAACTCAATAAGAAAACAATGTTTGACAAATCTGGAATTATTTCCTTTCATTACAATCAATCACGGTTTGACAAATCACACATTAACAGGTCTATAACTTTTTATAATTTGACACAAAATAAATCATTGAGGTTGTGGCTGGAGGAAGTCCTCCATCAACACGGGCCCATCTAATCCTCTCTGCCTCCAGTTGGATAGGTCCTTCATGCAGGAGCGCTGGTTTTCATGATCAGTCGTGGAGACACCCGTGTTTCTCTTCAGCTTGCATCTGGAGGCCTTTTCTTAGGTTGGTTTTAATAAGATGAGGGAGGAAGCTGCCAATAATCAAGATGTCGACAACAGTGCCCTGCAAGTCTAATCTGTCACTCATGAGTCTTGTCTGATACGCTCAGTAGACCATGAGAGGTGGGTGTTTCTCATGACACAAACAAGGCTATCCTCAGCATACGGGTGTATGTTACGGAAGATCTTCTCCTGCTGGGTAGTGAGTGTCCAGGTTTCCGCACCGTACAGTAAGGTCAACTCATATCATTCACACAGACTAAAAGTATTTCACTTCTTGGGGTCAGTTACTTTAGGGCCAATTTATTTTCTTACTCTGACAAGACAAGCATGTATAGTTGGACAAAACACACATCACAAATAATTTGATACAGAATGAAACCTAATACACTTTTTTGAAAATGCAATTCCTTACACTGCATACATGTTGAAGTGAAAAACTTGTTAGGTCTGATGTACTATAGCAAAAAAATGGAATGAAAACTCAACAAGAAAACACTGTTTGACAAATAATATGTGGTGTTAGAATTTGCCTGCAAGGCCAACATTCACAGCTGGACAAAACACACATCAAAACATTACTGACACAGATTAAAACAAATTCACTTGTTGGAGTCCGAGATTTTCGGGGTCAAATTTATTACTTTAACCATAACACTGAGTTTCTTTAGCTAGAGACCCTGCCATATCCTCCAAAATACTCTACTCCATGCTCAACACTGGAATGTGTGGACTTAAAACAGAATGGTATGCCTGGGAGTCAATTAACTAGCACTTGTTAGTTGGGGCTAAAATCTTTGAAAAAGTCTGACAACTTCATGAATTAGATGATTTGGGACTAAACCAAAAAAATTTAATTTTGGGAGTCAATTTTTTTTTTGGGGGGGGGGTGGGAGGAGGGCATCAAATTTACTTCCCTGACCTGCAAACGAACTGTACAATATCCAAGTCTTGTTGTACTAATCGAATAATACAAACTCAATGAGACAACACTTGTTGACAAATAATGTTAAAGGTGGTAATTCGCCTGCAAGACAAACATTCACAGTTGGACAAAACACACATCACATTCATGAAAATCAATTCACTTCTTGGGGGTCAATTAATTTGGGGCAAATTTATTTCCTTACTCCACACAAGAACTATCCATATAGTACATGACATTGTGCAATAACAATAAACAATGAAAACTCCTGTTTTTATAATACTTATGTTTATTTCCCTTCAAGGCAACCCGCATGATTTACAGTTGGACAATACTCACAACAGACAGATGATTGTTTTTTAAACAGAATATAAAACCCTATACATGTTTTTGGGGGCACATATTTAAGACAAAGTTATTTGACAAGTCTTTACAGTTTTCACTTCTTCAGGTCTTTTATAATTAGTACGATCAAATGAATAATTGAACTTCAACAAGGTAACACTGGTTTGACAAGTAACATAACTTGTTACTTTGCCTTCAAGACAGCAATTTTGAAGTTCTTGAACAAATCAGCAATGCATGGTGTTTTCAGCAATCTTGTACACTATAATATAATGTTGATTTTGCATCGGGGATAAAGAATATTATTTGTAATTTTTACCCATACACCGATTTGCATTAAGCACTGTATACTCAGTACTTTCCCGAGTCCTGTGAATAGGATTCCAACTGCCTCTGACTACCAGACAATCTCGGTAGTCTAGCTGGTAAGACATCTGCTCTAGAATGGTGGGGGTCGTGGGTTCGAATCCCACCCAAGGAAAATGTCTGTAAATTTTTTTCACAGGTTTCAGGGAAGTACTGAGTATACAGTGCTTAACACACATCGGTGTATGGGTAAAAATTACAGATAATCACCTTGTACATATTTAAATGCACACTTATTTTGACAATGGTAATATGGAGTCTTTAAATGCCATTTTCTTTGTGTAGTATTCCAAATGGAAATTCGCTCTCTGGAGGATGGGTACTACTACTTTAGAATCAGTGAACTTTCAGATTAAAACTAATCTGAATTGTTTTAACAGCTCTGTTTGGATCAATAGAAACATTAACTATTAGACATATACAAAATGTGCTTGCAGTATTTTCTAATAACACTGAGTGACAGAATCTATCCTGAACCCTTATAGTCTCAAATCCTTCTCTATATCAAATTGCCAAAGTGGAGGATTCAGAAGGACTGGGGCCAGTAGGCCCAAATAACAATTGCTTATCACTGGATCAGGCATTCCAATCTTGTCCAAGCCCAAACAATTTGGTGTGGAGTGACATCAGAGAAGAGGATATGGAAGGACTGAGGCCACACCTAGCCATACTGCTTAGTCTGTATTAATTTATCAGTAGCAAGTTTTGAGGGCCATAATAGGGACATCTGTCCCTCCTGTTTGTGATTGTTCAGCCCCTTCCAGCCTCGGTTTGGTTACCATTGATTTAATAAGAGGAAAGTTAAATTGGCTGCATCATCTGAAGGTGTATGCCAATAGATCACGTGCGGGACCCACGTCACGTGAACTGTGGTAGTGGATATTAAATGTAAAAAAACACAACATTTTCCATATAGGAAAGTGCGGTATGGTACATGATGATACTCGCATTTCTTTATTCGATCAAGGCTTCTTCTTTTTTTTAAATCTGTGAAAAATATTCCAAAGTTTGTACCAATGACCTTTAAGTGGCTGAATAAAGCCAGAAAAAGGACAGGTCCAGAAGTCTTGGAAATTCTACAAGGAACATTTATGTTCATGATGTGGTAGTACTAGTTGCATGACGGAACGTTTGGGCCAGACGACCAAGATCACACACTTTTCAGCACAAAAATTCCACAGTTTTGAAGCTGAAATCATCCAAAGAAAAGGCTTTCCAAAACTGTGTGATTCCTTTGTCTATTTGAAATTCCGCAAGGCTAGGTATAAATGCTCACTTTTCCAACGTTCTTTACTTTTTTTCCTCTCTTTTTTACAGTACAAACAAAATCACATGCTGGTTGCCGCCGATAATACATAACTCAAAATAAACCTCTTTTGTAGTAGTAGCATACTGGCAGTTTATGACACAGTAATATGATGGATATCAATGTCACAACAGTAACTGTGTTATTATTACTAAAACCAACAGTTGGTGTGACTTTGTCGGTCACAGCATGTATTTGCACGTATTTTGCCATCAGCTCCCAGATGATGTAGTACCCACTACTGGTCATGTGATGACATGAAAACATTGGTCACGCAATCGGTCTATTGTTTAAGTTAACTTTTAACTGCTGTATTACTGGTGACATTGCCAATTAAGCATATATATTATACTGTCTTAACTTGTACTACCAGCTACAAACCAAACCCAAGCCCAAATGAGTTGACTTTGATTGACTGTGGGTTATCATTAATTTTGTTGAGTTGTCAAAAATGGATTCAATTTCCATTCTTTGATTCAATGTCAAAAACATCCATGCTTGTTCCCTCCCCTTTTAAAATACTGAAGAAGCTTACCTTAGTGTTGATGTAGCAGTACACGCTAACTTTACATGATCCATGGCTTGATATTTTCTGAAGTGCCAAGTGCCACCACAAGGTAAAATCCTGACTGAAATAGAAAAATTACAAATCCTGCATAAATTACTATACATTTCAATAGTACAAGCATCGTTTTCACAAATGATTTTTGTTCACCGGGGCCATGAATATCTGTTGTGGGAATTAATTCATGCCAAATAGATATTTTCATAAATCCCAATGGATCCCTTAGTCTTTATTTCTTTAGTTTTAAGTCCATAATCTCTCATTCTGGGATGGGTAGAAGTGAAAGATATGGAAAATTTCATTTTCAAATACAAACAATTAATAAAAAGTGTAGGCAGGGGTTGAAGGTAGAATTATATCCTTGCGAGTAGATGGTCATACTCCCAGTGTGTTACTCCCAATGATACATGTACATGAAACAGCAGTTGAGTTGTGTTCGCACCCTCTCTCGCCACCCGGTGACATCTTTCGAGTCACCATTGTGGGTATTAAAAATGGCCGCGATGCAACAGAGAAGTCTGAGCAAATCGTAACAGACTATCTCTGTACTAGACCCAGCGACTGGGGTGGTGTATTCCTTTTTTTTCTGCGTAGTCAACGCAGGATACCAGCTGTGGAGTGTCAACGACCCTCCACAATGGCTACACAGAGGATCGAGGGAACTTGCGTTTCATCCAGCGCTGTGCAGCCAACACTACACAGCTGGTATCCTGCATTTACTGCGCAAAACAATATGCCAGTCAGGGCATCAGCGAACATGCAATCCTCGAAGTGTTAATACACATAAGGAAACAGTCGTGGAGTGTCACATGACTATTAGTAGCAAATTGGCGATTGTAACGGCAACATTTTTAGTGGGCTATAAAGTCATCAATTTGGAGGACCGAAAATGATTGTGAGTACAATTAAATGCCCTTTAATATCATCTTTGATATATTGAGAAGCCAGTAGGTGATTTTCCAGCAATTCTGTTAAGACTTTGTCATAATTTGGCAATTTTTGAACAGGATATCACAGATTTGTTTAAAATCCGCTTCGTCATAAGCTGTCAAAGTGAACATACATTAGACCCAGTAACTGGGGCACTGTACTCCTTTTTGAGATTATGTAATGTCCGTAATGTATGTGGGAACTCCGAGGAACTCCGAGGAAGCAGATTTTTTATGAATCTGTTAAAAAAAATTCAAAATTACGACAAAGACTCAACAGAATTGCTGGAAAATCTCCTACTGGCTTCTCAAGATATCAAAGATGAAATAAAATGCATTTAATTGTACTCACGATTTTTTTCTGTCCACCAAATCCATTTTTAGGCCAACTAAAAATGCAGTCGTTTCGATCTGCATTTTACTACTACGTGACATCAACTACTGTTAGGAAACGATAGTTGATGTCAGATTCGTAAAAAATCCGCTTTGTCAGAGTTCCCACATACATTACGGACTGGGGTGCCCAATATGACCAATAATGTCAAAATCTCAAAAAAGGAGTACAGCACCCCAGTTACTGGGTCTATATGGGTCCTATATTTGCAGACTGGCGGGTTCAAAAGTCTTTAAGATGCATAAGGCAACAGTCGTTGAGTATCACATTCAAAATGGCGATTCTAACGGCAAATTTGATATATGCGTGATAGTGGGCTAAAAATCATCGATTTGGAGGACCAAAAATGATCGTGAGTACAATTAACTGCATTTTATTTCACCGTAAATACTTGGAGAAGCCAGTAGGCTTTTTTCAAGCAATTCTGTCCAGTCTTTGTTGCAATTTTGACAATTTTGTAACTGATTCAGAAAAAAACCGCTTCGGAGCACTTTCCAAATATACCATGGACTGGGGCGATAGTACGACAGATAATGTCAAAAATCTCAAAAAAGGAGTACAGCGCCCCAGTTACTGGGTCTAGGACCCATAGAACACTAGGACGAAGTTTCAGCTCATAATCAGGTAAAACAATGAAATAAGTTAGTTATAAAATGTTTCGCTATGTAGCGAGACCTTTATACCCAGGACGTTAGTGTAGTACAACGGAAACTAACGTCCTACCTGGGCTAATATATACCGTACTGGTAGGCAGTTTCAGTGGGCATGAATGTGCATGGGCATGAATGTGCGAAAGTTTCAATGAAATGTTCACTTGTTTTTTCTTTTTTTAAGGTCAATAATTACCGTTTTGCCACCAATTCTTTAAGAGGAATATTATAAGAGGGAAATAACACCCAACATCAATTAAAAAGTCAAAAAAATCCCATAGAAAGTGGCAGCCGGATATGGAAACGCAGGATACCAGTCAACGAACCCACAAAGTTCCATTGGTCATGATTGGCCGAGCGCACGCTGTACAATGTTGCCATTGTGGGGGTCGTTGACACTACACAGCTGGTATCCTGTGTTGACTGCGCAAAACAGTAAGCAAGTCCGGGCATCAGTGAACATGCAATCTCCGCAGTGTTAATGCGACTTTTTTCAAGTAAGGAAACCGTCGTGACATATTAGTGATAAAAATGGCAATTGTAACGGCAGGGTTGTCAGAGGCCCTAAAAATCATCAATTTGGACGACAGAAAATGATCTTAATACACTTAAATGCATTTCATTTCACCTTAAATGCTTGGAGAAAACAGTCTGACAGTTTATGAGTAGGCGAATTTTGAGAAATTCTGTCGAGTCTAAGGCATTTTTTTAACAGAGGTGTTTTAAATCCACCTGACCGTTGCAGTTACTACATATTCTTTACTGGGTCACTAGTACGACAGATAATGTCAAAACCTCAAAAAAAGAGTACAGCGCCCCAGTAATATTGGTCTAAATTTTAGCCATGACACGTGTCTTTCAAAATGGCCGCCAACCCAATAAATACATTATGTTGTTTGGTTCATTTTGACTGTTTCAAATGCTCACATTCACAGCAAGAGATATTCACCAGAGGGTATAGATAAATGTCCACTCACCTTGCTTAGTTTGTGGAGATTTTGTCCGCTGAATTGTACATAATATGTGAAAGAAATGCCGAGAAAAATAGTGACTCTTCCAAAGTCGGCCATTTTGTCTTTCTTGTGAGCGCTCAGCAGCGAGTTACTAATTACCCAGAGTTCACAATTTGCACATCAAAACCAAATAATGGCAATGAAAACAGGAAAGGGGTTCAATTTATAGTGGATAATGAAAATATAAATATGAACATAAATTTATTGCGTTTATATTTACTTTTTGGTTTACAAATACAGTATAGGTAAGTATCGACTGATTTCAATAGTTTTTTGAGTGATGAGTGGGGATGTGAACTTTTGCAAGATTTGCAACCCCTTACCGGGACACCCCTATTTGATAATGGAACAATTATTCCATTTCAAAACATATGGTTGGAAGAACTTGGTATTTCAATATTGTCGCCATTAGGCGTATGTTAAGCGTTCAATAACAATTATTCTAATTTCTCTATACCCGGGTGGGTGTGGGAGCGAGCGCACGCATCGGGGAAAGTTTGTTCTGTCAGCAGCAGCAGCCGCGCACACGGAAAAGTTTCCATATCCGACTGCCACTTTCTAAGGGATTTTTGATTTTTTAAATTGATGTTGGCTTTAATTTCCCTTTTTTAATATTCCTCTCCAGGTATTAGTAGCTAAAACGCTAATTATTGAACTTTTAAAAGGAAAAACCAAGCGGACATTTTAGCGCGCGGCCGGAACTTTCGCGCATTCATGCACAAAGGTCTGGGGACTTTTTGATGTATGTGAATCTGTATTCATTATTGCGCAATGCAGGCAGGGAGCACAACAAATGTAGTGACACACTAAAGAAGTGGTACTTGTGAGCAACTTTACCAAGATTTGTAGGCTGATCACAGGCAACAAAAAGGGGAACATACAAAAAGAGACATTATTTAATCAGAAAGTTTGAAAATCTTAATAAATCACTTCTTTTCCAGATGGCAAAGATGATCCAGATGAAAAAGATGATCATTAAAAAATCCCCCCCCCAAAAAAAAAAAATTAATAAGAATAAAAGAAATAAAAATAAAACACTAATTAAAAAGGGTAAAACAATTTAACATTTACTCCATTTACTGATTTCATATCCACACGTTTTTTTTTATTATGACTCGAAAATAACTTTATTTGAAGAATGATTATGTTACTGACAATATCTTACAAAGGAATTGTACAACTTTACGACTTAAAAAGGTACATTTAAATCCTTTATTTCAATATTTATAATTAAGCATTATTTATAAATAACCATTTTATAAATAATGCATTATTATAAATAATGCTTATTTATAAATAACATATTTTTTACATTATAACCATTATTTATAAATATTTATCAATATTTACTATGGTGTTCCATATGATTATTTTGATGTTTTCTGTAGCATTTATATTTATAAAAATGCAACGGAAAAAATAAAAATGCAACAGAACAATACCCACTAACCATTATTTATAAATAACCGTTTTATAACCTAACTCTAACTCTGACCCTAACCCTGACAATTTTTATATTGATATCATGTTATTGTGTTATCCCTTGACATTAATAAATGAAATGATATAAGTAAAAAAAAAAAAAAAAAACTAACCCTGGCCTAACCCTAACCCGAAAACCCTAACCCTAACACTATCCCTAACAATTTTTATATTTATATCATTTTACTGCTTTATCCCTTGAATTAAATAAATGAAGTGAATGATGACGTAACTAATGGTGTGAGTGCACATGAATTAACATAGATGTCTTCTTGTTAGAACATTTTTTTAAACGATGATGTCATATCAGCCGTTCAATGGTAATATCTATTTCGTAACAAGTTATGTTTCACACGATTATGAAACTCGTAATTATAATCAAATACTTCAACTTTATCAATAAAATGTTAGCTCTTACGGCATAGTGAACATAGTACTATTTAAGTGCATGACCCCAAATATGTGAAAATAAAACATGTCAATTGCTCCGATTTCAAAATATATTTTGAGATGTTTCTGCGTGTTTTGAACTTTAAATAGTGTGGTTAAATAATTATAAAGATTGATGATTCCTTATAACATTTTTGTTTTACAGATCAGTCAATTTGTATCAGCCAAAGCTGGGTGTTTTATAATAGATGCATTTTATAATAAGTGCAAAGCGAGTAAGCAGTTTGTAAAGAACAATTGAACAGCCTTTAATAGAAGCATCAGTGCTTATGATACGGGACGCTTACAGATTAACTTGTACGTATCATCACAAGGCCTATCGTGCCAGCCTGAAGCCTGGGTGCCTGCGGCGCAATGCTCTGCACCATAACGATTATTTGGCTGGTTACGGAGTGGATCCCATCTCATGTCCGTCACGTCGATAGTACCAGCACCATCCAAACACACCCAGGTACCTGAGCCGAGTCAATCCAAAAATAACAAGTCTGTTGTTAGCCTAGCGTTTGGAGTGAGCTCATATTATATCATTTATCGGGAGCGGGATCATACTTCAATTGAAAGAACAAAGTGTTCTTGTTAAGGAATAGCTCCATTTCCACCCTCTAGTTTTCAGTGAAAACAACCAAAACAAGGGTCAGCGTTGGTAGTGGATTATGTGCTCGTTCATTATGGTTTATTTCGATTGCAACAATCGAAATAAAAGAAACATTTCAACCGTGATTTGCGGGGTCTTCAAGATGTAGGCCTCATTTTCTGGACTTTGACAGTAGTTCAGACGGGAATAATCTCTTGAGAATCGGTAATGTGTGGACTTCGTAGCAGGAAGGTTTTCAGTTTGAAGCTAATCTTATTTCGATAATAACCAATTCTTCACATTTACTTGAAAGTAAATGTTTCCAACTTTACGCGAGTATTTCCCCGTATCCTGCATTTCTATCTTTTAAATCAAGGCTAGAATTGTAATTGCACTGGATCATAACGTGTCCCTCGACCCCCGAAAACAATTTCCCGGTCGATGTATAGCACTATAACATGACTTACTTAGAGGTTTTTACAAAGTATAGCGGTCTCGTTATTTTATAAAAAGGTTGATTTTTCCACTGACTTTATTAAAGGTCAATTACTGATAAAACTACGTAATTACTGACCGTGCTAGCTGGTGATTGGAACTTCCATTTACCCCCACCCGCATCCAACCACTTTCAACCTTACAATCTGTTGCGGGTTCCCACGTTTTAACATCATTCCCGGTTTGGGACTCCCTACCTGTTTCTTGTTTTCCGCCAACTCACACTCTGCCGCAGGAATGCAAACAGATAACTTCCTCTCACTTTAATTGTTTCCATATTTTCCATGTAGCCCTCACCATGAGTGGCCTTTTGGTCTTGTGTTGGCGATTTTTTCATAGCATAAAACCAATTAAAGGACTATATTATACTGAACACTATTTCTATCGTGTACAAACCTTCAACATCAATGTCGTTGCAACCAATCCAAAATTCGCCGCCGAATATGTTAAGGACGAGTTGTAATTCTTCTTGGGATTGAGGGACCACCATCACACCACCCATCTCAACACAAATCCCCTTGCCTTCTTCCCATGTAACTTGGCCATCATTCATCTTGTAGCACTTGTCTTGCCACTGGCTCCAAGTAGGAGGGCATGGTCCCCCTCCGATGGGCGCCTTCAGACACCGCCCATTACCAGGATTGTAGTTTGCCACCAGAAATATTATACCAACAACACCCAACAGTTTGCTTGCCACCATTTTGCAGACCATCTCTTAACAAATTTGAAATTGCTGCCAGGTATACAATAACCGAGAAGGTGCAAACTTCACCGAACGGAACTGCTTCGAGACACTTCAATTAACAATAAAAACACGGATCGTCGATTCACAAAAAAGAAACACCGCAAATTAATTAAATATACGAAATATTACAAAATTACAAAAGAGAGACATTATTATAATTTTGAGTTGTGCATAACATGCTGTGGCGTAGTAAGAAATTTAGATTAGACGAAAATTTTAATTTTCAGTGAACTTGACTAAAAACAATTTCTTGTAATACCAGCGACAGAAGAAGTGCTCTGCCAAATCTGAGTGTACACTTTTAGTGCATGTAAGCCGCGTAAACACCACCTTTATTACCTGTTCCGACATAGCAGTCGGAACAGGTTTTTTTTCGTCAAGATATTTATTTTATTATTATTATTATTATTATAATTTACATTTGTTTCTGTCTCAAATCCCATAGCATGTGTACACGATTTTGTATACACGTAATCTTAGAACTGGTAAACATGACATACTCAAATCCTATACTAAATTGAAGCTTAGTACATGAAGTTGTAACAGTGTCAATTTGGTTAACATTCTTAATTAATTAGCAGAGTTTTAATGACATGAATATTTAATTAGGCAATCTTTAAACACCATATCTCAAGAAGTATACGTCCGATCGTCATTTTTTTCAGTTCTAAACTTATTTTATAATGTAGATGTGCTCTGTGGCATATTTGTGTCTGTCACGTGATCATGACGTCATTTATAACAGATTTAATATCTATGTACAAAACACGTGAAACAATTTTCTAAATTTGATCAAGTCTTGCCCTTTTCCCTGCGACCGACGTATTGTGTTTTTTGTATAAGCGGGGACTTTTTATGGTAACAGACAAGAAACAAAATAATCTAATTAGGCCCGATTCCGATCCAGCGAGCATCAACATTTTATTTCTAACAGACTTCAGGCCGAAGTTATTGTAACGAATATTTTTCGTCGAAGACAAGTTCGAGATGGTTCGAGACTACAGAAAATAATGTTTCTAAATTCCAACCGGTCTTCCGGGCCAACGTATTTGTATAGGATTTTCTGGTTCAGAAGTTTGAGATCGCTCCGTGCTGCGTTTGCAGACAACCGTGAATATACATGTACTACGCGAGGGATTTTAGAAAGTCAAAAGCTCATTTTTTGAAAATAAATGAAACGTTTGTTTATTATTAAACAACTTGTTTGGAAACATAAATGCTTTCTGTAAGAGTTATTCCAGGCCATTAAAACTGATAAAAAAACATAGATTTTCACTATAATTAACCGTTAAAACCCTGCGAGGCAATTGTTCGCATTTCGCATTCAACACATGGGTAGTACGCTTTTGTTTGTGTATTTGCGTATTCAAATGAATACGCTTAATTATGCACAAAAGATTGCTGTATTTTTCTTGAAGGTCCTTAGGAGACATCTGCCATGCCCAGAGAGCTAAATGATAACCACTCAAAACACTGTGCGTATTGCTACCTGGTGTTATGTTACGCGTACTACTGATGCAATTGTTAGCATTTTGCAATCAAATACATGGGTGATAAGCTTTTATTTGCATATTTGCATATTCAATTGAATACGCTTAATTATGTACAAAAACTTTCTGTATTCTTCTTGAAGGTCCTTAGGAGACATCTGCCATGCCCAGAAAGCGAATGATATCCAGTTTCTTGCTACCTGCGCGTACTACTAAAGGTCCCTTGGGTGCAGTTAGCGTACCAAAATGAGCTATATGAGCAAAAATATGCGAAAAATATATATTGAACTAAATTCCATAAAGTTGTAATCTTCGTGTTGTATTGTAGCTTGCATCATTTGTCAAGTTTGATTTACAGGCGTGACCCCAATTTGACCTTTACTTCGTTTGAAACAGGATGCTCAAAAGAAAAAGTCTGGCGAACGATCTGCACAGACTTGCCAAATCAAGTGACAAGGTACAATGTACAAGATACACAGACAAAACAATTGGAACAGCTGCGATTTTGTCCTAAAGACAAAATCTTAATGTCTAGTTGTTGTTGTTTTTGTTTTTGGTGCATGTTGGAGCGCGTGCAGGGATTATCTGTTTTGATAGTGCTTTTGGGAAATTAACACAAGTTTCATCCATCCTCTTCGACATATTCATTGGCTGATGGATATGTTTATAAAGTAGGCCCTATAACTTTTTAAGCAGATTGTTGTAAGAACAAATTCCGCATTACTCTCTCGATGTTTCATTGTTTTACTGCATGTTTATTGAAAGAAAAGTATCGCAGTAACGGATAAAAAAAAGTAAAAAAAAAAAAAAAAAAAAAAAAGAGAAAAAGAGAGAAAAAGTTAAGCGGTGATATGTCAGGCATTCAGGCGACGAGACTGGTTACCGTCTGCCATATAGCTCCCTTGTGGTATGGCGACCGACTCACCGCACGTCCTCCCCTGCCTCCGATTCCTAGCCTCGCGGGCCCTGTCCCTTTAGGGGAGAAACAAGGCTGATCCCAATCACACTGGTGCCAGATCCCAGCCAATTCCTTGTTCCTATATTGGGGGCAGACGGTTTCGAACCCAGACCCGGACTCGAACCGGGGACCGAGTGTTGTGTGAGACAGTCCCGGCACATAGCCTAACGCCCTGCGCTAATGTGTCGGTAGCTATTCCTAGGAATTTACATTGTACTTAGCTTGGAATCCACCAATACCGTGGGCATTGTTTTGACTAACACAATCGCTGAACCCCGAAGCACGCTTGAAAGTGTCCAGCTCTTTTGTGTTATTTTCAAGGGTGCACCTATACAGCCAACGCTAAATGATAAATATTCAAAAATACGCCAAAACTAGATGGAAGTCTCTCAGACTTTTGAAATAAAGACACAAAATTAACGTGTA
This sequence comes from Marthasterias glacialis, assembly GCA_911728455.2. NCBI lineage: Eukaryota > Metazoa > Echinodermata > Asteroidea > Forcipulatida > Asteriidae > Marthasterias > Marthasterias glacialis. Next base: position 19,948,226 of record OU452225.1, read on the forward strand.
ATGACATCTAGACTTCAGTTTGCTTTTCTATTGTGCAGGGGTAATCTTATGTTCCCGAGCTACGAAAATTGGACAAAAATAAAGATAAACAAATATTAATAACAAGAAATAAAAGCAAGATCATGAAGAGATCGACATACATTGCTTCCAGAGTGAGGCGTAAATAAAAGAAAAGTAAAATAAATAACAAAATAGAAATATATACATAAACAAGTTGAAGTCGTCTTGTTTCTGGATTCGAACCCAAGACGATTTTTCCCTTTGTTCGAAATAAAGAGTAGAGTCACTCTTTCTCTGTACATTATTTTGGTGGCAAAGGTAAACAACGTGGTTTTCCCCTGTCTTTTTGTCTTGCTGTTCCGCCAAAAATGACGGGTTTTGGGTGGCTGTAAAACAAAAGTAAACTTTGCTTTTCACGTTGAAAACAAAATGTCTTTCGGGAATTTAGGTGCCGAAATGGAAGGGTGAGTCGTTATGGTAAACCGTTGTCGGTGCGCACTACAATAATTTATAACGGTTATTATTATATGTGTGTATGGTGTGTGTTTGGCGAAAGCACATGTCGGGCAAGTGACACCACGAGATATAGCCAGGATTGTAGTTTACCCGAACTAGCCCAAGTTAGAGAGTCAATAACCCTAACCCTAACCCTAACCTTTCACTGAAAACTTTACGTCAATTTGTAGAAAAATTAGTCAAATAGGCAACACAAATTAGTTTTTTTTATGTCTGACTAATTGTTTTATCCGAAACACAATATTTACCAATTCAGCAAAATGATATACTAATTACATTTTTTCAGAGACTAATGCAAATTTTGTAATTACTAATTTTAGCGTTTGACTAATTGACACAGTGCCAATTAACTAATGTAATTGGTCTCCACAGTTTTAAATGCCTAATATACAGAGTAATTACGAATCAGTTGACTAATATATTAGCAAAATACTAATTAATAATGACACCGGGCCATTGGAAATCTTATTTTTGTTTGTACCGACACTCCCTCTGCACGTAGGAGCAAAAAAATGCTCATGATGCTGTAAAGTAGGTGTACACGATAAAGGTTTGTTATTTTTACCTACCAAAAAGATACTTTTCAATAAATTATTAAAATTAACAATAAGCAGGATCCCAGCGTTGTCAAAAATAAATGTACACACAGTCGCACTCAAGGGTGTGTGCCGTTAATAGAATAGCAAGAGAGTGCGCGCGCGTCTTCGAACGTACACTTTTTGTGCTCGATCGTCTGCACCACTCACGTCCGTCTCGCTTCGTCGTATAGCCCAGCCTAGTTTTCCCCCAAAAGTAGCTGTTGTGCAAGGTAAGAATGAATTTCTTTGTATTTTTGAATCGTAGTATGTTGGACCATGGAGAACTTAAGCTTCATAGTACAGCCAGATGATGAGAAGTCATACAATATTATAAAACTTCAACCTTACCCAACCCACTCAGATTTAAAGAAATATCCGCACAATACTCGCCCATCCCACCACAATAGTGCCCTTCAAATTCAACCCTCAAATGTGCCTGAGTCTTCAGAATTGAAGTTGGTGCAGCAATTGGAGGAAGAAGAAGAAGAAGAAGAAAAGTTAGGTAGGAAACTATGTCATGGTGCGAGGTCAAACCTCGGTCTCAGTCACACACAGCATCAGTCACAGAAAAGACCGCCAGACTCGGAGTCGGACCGTATTCGTTAACGTTTGCTGGTTTAGGTCTATCGTTCGTTAGCGGTTAGCTCTGAGTCTGATGAATCCTCGCTAAACATTACGACAGGGTTTAGTGTAAGTCAGATTAGCCCCTATAACATGTATAACATGTGTATAACTTGACGTTATCACGATTAGGCCTGTGAGTGAAAAAGATTCTGAGTGATAGGTAGGCCTACAACATCATTAGGATGAAACAAAACATTTAGGCTAACGTAACGTTGTAACAAAGAAAGTCCTCATTTTAATTTTAGATGACCAAGAACCATCCGTTTACCTGCACAACAACTCAGCTGCTCGAAAATTATACGATTACTTTTGTGCGCAAGCTTCTTTGAAACACTGATCGAATGAGGGCTAATGCATATTATGATCCTTTTTAAATAATTTAACTTATTAACATTATTAAACTATTATCAACTTATTATTGTTAAATTATTATAACAGCAAAATATGGAGACCTGTGTATATTGTCAGATGCCATGTTTGTCAGTTGGAGTTGGAGTTGTATTCTCAGTGTATGTACAAGCCAGTAGTCTAAATTGGCTACGAGGTTGTTGAAAAATGACAATAAATTTTGTATTGACTAATTTAGAAGGAAATGTGTTACGACTGATTATTGCCATTGTCGGACTAATTACAAGACTAATTTATTTTGATGTAAGACTAATCTAGTTTTCTGAATGACTAATTTTTTTTAGTGCATTACCAATCTCAAGATAAATTAGTAAAATTAAACCATTTTCAAAGACGAATTTTTATTAGTCATTACTTCAGTGTTATTGACTAATCTTTTTATTAAGTGACGAATTAAGGATTAGTCAAATTAAACCATGTAAATGACTAATTATGTTTAGGCAGTTGACTAAGTAATGTTTTCAGTGTTTGATAGATGGTGCACTACACTAAATAGAGAGAAATCCACGCACCGGGCCTCATTAATAAAATGTAAACCCACAACTTTTTCTGTAAATCAAAGATTTGAAGGTCCTTGCTTTTATGGATTGTTGAAAAATGGTCCAACGTTGTGCCCCTGGGGATGTTGACTTTCAACCTGGAGCATTTTGGGCAGGCTGACCGTCTAAAAATGGCTCTATTTTGCTAAACAGTGTAGGGTCATTTTTTCCAAGATGAAGTCTGGCAAGTTTACTCGTTCATGGGTGTTTTTATTTTGGATCAGCATAGCAAAAATTCTCAACGGCTAACCTACTAAAAATTAAAAAAAAAAAAATGAAATTCAGTTGCCAGAAAATATAATTATTTGATTTGAGTGTTTTCTAGAGGCTGAGTATTTTTTGGGTTTTTTGTTGTTGTTGAACGTTTAGCATTTAGCACTGGTTGCTATGGGAGCCTATTTAGTGTGGTGCACCCTTTGATAGTGCTTTTGAAAAATTAACAAAAGTTGGATCCACCCTCCTCGACATATTCATTGGCTTTTCACGTTGAAAACAAAATGTCTTTCGGGAATTCAGGTGCCAATGGCAAGGTAAATCGTCACGGTAAACTGTTGTCGGTGCGCACTACATTGAGCTATTATTATGTGTGTATGGCGTAAGCACATGACAGCCAAGTGGCCCAGAGAGATTTTTAACCGGGATTGTAGTTTATCCGAACTACCCTAACTTAGAGAGTTAATAACCCTAACCCTAACCCTAACCCTAACCCCTAACCCTAACTCTAACCCTAATCCTAACCTTCACCCTAACCCTAACCCTAACCCTAACAATATTATACCATATTATTTCAACAATTCTTCATAAAAAGTGTGGTCGGCGCATTGATCCAGTCACTACTCACTGTGGTACACCATGTAACTTATAGTTAGTTCAACGAAAAAAATAATACGCATAATAGACCGATTGAGCGATCTACGTCACGTGACCCCTGTTGGGTTAAAAATGTAAACACACACGTAATCCTCCATAGGAAAGGGTGGTACGGTACACGATGATTAATGCATTTAGTTAATTAGATCGAGGCTTTTTTTGCTCGAAATCTGTGAAACATATTCCAGAGTTTGTACCAAAGACCTTCAAGTGGCTGAATAAAGCCAGTAAGGGCAGTTACAGCAAGTCTTGAAAATTGTAAAAGTACCGTATAAATGTGCACGATGTGTACAGCGCACGACGGAACGTTAGGCCAGACGACCGCGATCACCACACACTTTTCAACACAAAAAATTCAAAGTTTTGAAGCTGAAATCCTCCAAAGAAATTGCTTTCCAAAACTGTGTGATTCCTTTGCCTATTTGAAATTCTGCAAGGCTAAGTATTAATGCTTACTTTTCCAACGTTGTTTATCCTTTTTTTTTTACAGTGATTTAGGCCAACATTACAAACAAAATAACAGACGGGTGGCTACATAATAGTCGTCCGACGCCGGTAGTGCATGGCTTAAAAAACCTCTTTTCAGAAGAATTCTGTTAAATTATGAAACAGAGATGTGATTTAAATTAATGCCACACCATACTACTTTAAATAAAGGGGCTGATTAACTAATTCATCGCTTAACGAAAGTATAACCGACTGTTTTCTAACTTACTCTGTGTCACGGCCTATCTCTTTACACGTATTTTTTCACCAGCTGTATGACGTCATACCCGATAGGGGGTCACGTGACCGCATGTAAACGTTGTCGCGCAATCGGTCTATATGCTGATTTGCAAGTTACCGTTCGTTTGAAAAACAATAAAGGCACTATGGTCCCGATACTTACACAAACATATTGGCGAGAACGGTCGAAAAAGGTCATGCACGCTTACTAATCAATTTACATTGGTTGATAAGTGACTGAAATGTAAAAACACTAATGACAATTGTGAATAAAATTCAAAGTAGTTTCTATACTTTTGCCTTAATGCTATATAATTGTAGATATATACCATAAAACTAACCTGTGTAAATTTCATTTCAAAAGGTGGCAGCGTTTTTGAGATATCGCCAAAAATCTGGAGCGGTTGCGTTCACGCAGAAGTATCCTTCATTGGATTACACATTCTGAGAAGCGTTACGGCCATAACGCTTCTCAGATTCAAGTTTTTTGGGGATAAAAAGTGATATATTTTTCCATAACTGCAGTACTTCGAAGTGAAACGTTTCTCAAAATGCATTATACTATCCAAAGCTGCTGTACTCCTTACCAAGTAAGTTTTTATTGCAAACAATTTTCAGAGTCATTACCAAACGTATGCAATGCCTTTAATGAGAATGTTTTGGCTCATCATGCCATTCTTAGGAAGTCACTTTTTTTAGGCAACCCCTCTCGACCTTATTAAAGAAATTATTATTATTATTATCATGCGAGTTTTTTTTTATAAGTTTATTTGTTTGTTTATTTTTTCCCTATATTTGTTGTTGTTGTTGTTGTTTTTGGTGCATGTTGGAGCGCGTGCAGGGATTATCTGTTTTGATAGTGCTTTTGGGAAATTAACACAAGTTTCATCCATCCTCTTCAACATATTCATTGGCTGATGGATATGTTTATAAAGTAGGCCCTATAACTTTTTAAGCAGATTGTTGTAAGAACAAATTCCGCATTACTCTCTCGATATTTCATTGTTTTACTACATGTTTATTGAAAGAAAAGTATCGCGGTATCGGATAAAAAAAAAAAAAAAAAAAAAAGAAAAGCATGTTTATTGAAAGAAAAGTATCGCGGTATCGGATTAAAACAAAGTAAAAAAAAAAAGAAAAGAAAAAAAAAGAGAGAAAAAGTTAAGCGGTGATATGTCAGGCATTCAGGCGACGAGACTGGTTACCGTCTGCCATATAGCTCCCTTGTGGTATGGCGACCGACTCACCGCCCGTCCTCCCCTGCCTCCGATTCCTAGCCTCGCGGGCCCTGTCCCTTTAGGGGAGAAACAAGGCTGATCCCAATCACACTGGTGCCAGATCCCAGCCAATTCCTTGTTCCTATATTGGGGGCAGACGGTTTCGAACCCAGACCCGGACTCGAACCGGGGACCGAGTGTTGTGTGAGACAGTCCCGGCACATAGCCTAACGCCCTGCGCTAATGTGTCGGTAGCTATTCCTAGGAATTTACATTGTACTTAGCTTGGAATCCACCAATACCGTGGGCATTGTTTTGACTAACACAATCGCTGAACCCCGAAGCACGCTTGAAAGTGTCCAGCTCTTTTGTGTTATTTTCAAGGGTGCACCTATACAGCCAATGCTAAATGATAAATATTCAAAAATACGCCAAAACTAGATGGAAGTCTCTCAGACTTTTGAAATAAAGACACAAAATTAACGTGTAATGACATCTAGACTTCAGTTTGCTTTTCTATTGTGCAGGGGTAATCTTATGTTCCCGAGCTACGAATATTGGACAAAAAATAAAAATAAACAAATATTAATAACAAGAAATAAAAGCAAGATCATGAAGAGACAATCGACATACATTGCTTCCAGAGTGAGGCGTAAATAAAAGAAAAGTAAAATAAATAACAAAATAGAAATATATACATAAACAAGTTGAAGTCGTCTTGTTTCTGGATTCGAACCCAAGACGATTTTCCCTTTGTTCGAAATAAAGAGTAGAGTCACTCTTTCTCTGTACATTATTTTGGTGGCAAAGTTAAACGTGTTTTTCCCCTGTCTTTTTGTCTTGCTGTTCCGCCAAAAATGACGGGTTTTGGGTGGCTGTAAAACAAAGTAAACTTTGCTTTTCACGTTGTAAACAAAATTTCTTTCGGGAATTTAGGTGCCGAAATGGAAGGGTGAGTCGTTATGGTAAACCGTTGTCGGTGCGCATTACAATAATTTTTAACGGTTATTATTATTATGTGTGTATGGTGTGTGTTTGGCGAAAGCACATGTCGGGCAAGTGACACCACGAGATATAGCCAGGATTGTAGTTTACCCGAACGAGCCCAAATTAGAGAGTCAATAACCCTAAGCCTAACCCTAACCTTTCACTGAAAACTTTACGTCAATTTGTAGAAAAATTAGTCAAATAGGCAACACAAATTAGTTTTTTATGTCTGACTAATTGTTTTATCCGAAACACAATATTTACCAATTCAGCAAATTGATATACTAATTACATTTTTTTCAGAGACTAATGCAAATTGTGTAATTACTAATTTTAGCGTTTGACTAATTGACACAGTGCCAATTTACTAATGTAATTGGTCTCCACAGTTTTAAATGCCTAATATACAGAGTAATTACGAATCACTTGACTAATATATTAGCAAAATACTAATTAATAATGACACCGGGCCATTGGAAATCTTATTTTTTATTTGTACCGACACTCCCTCTGCACGTAGGAGCAAAAAAATGCTCATGATGCTGTAAAGTAGGTGTACACGATAAAGGTTTGTTATTTTTACCTACCAAAAAGATACTTTTCAATAAATTATTAAAATTAACAATAAGCAGGATCCCAGCGTTGTCAAAAATAAATGTACACACAGTCGCACTCAAGGGTGTGTGCCGTTAATAGAATAGCAAGAGAGTGCGCGCGCGTCGTCGAACGTACACTTTTTGTGCTCGATCGTCTGCACCACTCACGTCCGTCTCGCTTCGTCGTATAGCCCAGCCTAGTTTTCCTCCAAAAGTAGCTGTTGTGCAAGGTAAGAATGAATTTCTTTGTATTTTTGAATCGTAGTATGTTGGACCATGGAGAACTTAAGCTTCATAGTACAGCCAGATGATGAGAAGTCATACAATATTATAAAACTTCAACCTTACCCAACCCACTCAGATTTAAAGAAATATCCGCACAATACTCGCCCATCCCACCACAATAGTGCCCTTCAAATTCAACCCTCAAATGTGCCTGAGTCTTCAGAATTGAAGTTGGTGCAGCAATTGGAGGAAGAAGAAGAAGAAGAAAAGTTAGGTAGGAAACTATGTCATGGTGCGAGGTCAAACCTCAGCTTCAGGCCCACACAGCATCAGTCACAGAAAAGACCGCCAGACTCGGAGTCGGACCGTATTCGTTAACGTTTGCTGGTTTAGGCCTATCGTTCGTTAGCGGTTAGCTCTGAGTCTGATGAATCCTCGCTAAACATTACGACAGGATTTAGTGTAAGTCAGATTAGCCCCTATAACATGTATAACCTGTGTATAACTTGACGTTATCACGATTAGGCCTATGAGTGAAAAAGATTCTGAGTGATAGGTAGGCCTACAACATCATTAGGATGAAACAAAACATTTAGGCTAACGTAACGTTGTAACAAAGAAAGTCCTCATTTTAATTTTAGATGACCAAGAACCATCCGTTTACCTGCACAACAACTCAGCTGCTCGAAAATTATACGATTACTTTTGTGCGCAAGCTTCTTTGAAACACTGATCGAATGAGGGCTAATGCATATTATGATCCTTTTTAAATAATTTAACTTATTAACATTATTAAATTATTATCAACTTATTATTGTTAAATTATTATAACAGCAAAATATGGAGACCTGTGTATATTGTCAGATGCCATGTTTGTCAGTTGGAGTTGGAGTTGTATTCTCAGTGTATGTACAAGCCAGTAGTCTAAACTGGCTACGAGGTTGTTGAAAAATGACAATAAATTTTGTATTGACTAATTTAGAAGGAAATGTGTTACGACTGATTATTGCCATTGTCGGACTAATTACAAGACTAATTTATTTTGATGTAAGACTAATCTAGTTTTCTGAATGACTAATGTATTTTAGTGCATTACCAATCTAAAGATAAATTAGTAAAATTAAACCATTTTCAAAGACGAATTTTTATTAGTCATTACTTCAGTGTATTGACTAATCTTTTTATTAAGTGACGAATTAAGGATTAGTCAAATTAAACCATGTAAATGACTAATTATGTTTAGGCAGTTGACTAAGTAATGTTTTCAGTGTTTGATAGATGGTGCACTACACTAAATAGAGAGAAATCCACGCACCGGGCCTCATTAATAAAATGTAAATCCACAACTTTTTCTGTACATCAAAGATTTGAAGGTCCTTGCTTTTATGGATTGTTGAAAAATGGTCCAACGTTGTGCCCCTGGGGTTGTTGACTTTCAACCTGGAGCATTTTGGGCAGGCTGACCGTCTAAAAATGGCCCTATTTTGCTAAACAGTGTAGGGTCATTTTTCCAAGATGAAGTCTGGCCAGTTTACTCGTTCATGGGTGTTTTTATTTTGGATCAGCATAGCAAAAATTCTCAACGGCTAACCTACTAAAAATTGAAAAGAAAAATAAAGTTCAGTTGCCAGAAAATATAATTATTTGATTTGAGTGTTTTCTAGAGGCTGAGTATTTTTTGAGTTTTTTGTTGTTGAACGTTTAGCATTTAGCACTGGTTGCTATGGGAGCCTATTTAGTGTGATGCACCCTTTGATAGTGCTTTTGAAAAATTAACAAAAGTTGGATCCACCCTCCTCGACATATTCATTGACTTTTCACGTTGAAAACCAAATGTCTTTCGGGAATTCAGGTGCCAATGGCAGGGTAAATCGTCACGGTAAACTGTTGTCGGTGCGCACTACATTGAGCTATTATTATGTGTGTATGGCGCAAGCACATGACAGCCAAGTGGCCCCGAGAGATATAACCGGGATTGTAGTTTATCCGAACTACCCTAACTTAGAGAGTCAATAACCCTAACCCTAACCCTAACCCTAATCCTAACCTTCACCCTAATCCTAACCCTAATCCTAACCTTCACCCTAACCCTAACCCTAACCCTAACAATATTGTACCATATTATTTCAACAATTCTTCATAAAAAGTGTGGTCGGCGCATTGATCCAGTCACTACTCACTGTGGTACACCATGTAACTTATAGTTAGTTCCACGAACAAAATAATACGCATAATAGACCGATTGCGCGATCTACATCACGTGACCCCTGTTGGGTTAAAAATGTAAACACACACGTAATCCTCCATAGGAAAGGGTGGTACGGTACACGATGATTAATGCATTTAGTTAATTCGATCGAGGCTTTTTTGCTCGAAATCTGTGAAACATATTTCAGAGTTTGTACCAAAGACCTTCAAGTGGCTGAATAAAGCCAGTAAGGAGTTACAGCAAGTCTTGAAAACTGTAAAAGTACCGTATAAATGTGCACGATGTGTACAGCGCGCGACGGAACGTCAGGCCAGACGACCGCGATCACCACACACTTTTCAACACAAAAAATTCAAAGTTTTGAAGCTGAAATCCTCCAAAGAAATTGCTTTCCAAAACTGTGTGATTCCTTTGCCTATTTGAAATTCTGCAAGGCTAAGTATTAATGCTTACTTTTCCAACGTTGTTTATCCTTTTTTATAGTGATTTAGGCCAACATTACAAACAAAATAACAGACGGGTGGCTACATAATAGTCGTCCGACGCCGGTAGTGCGTGGCTTAAAAAACCTCTTTTCAGAAGAATTCTGTTAAATTATGAAACAGAGATGTGATTTAAATTAATGCCACACCATACTACTTTAAATAAAGGGGCTGATTAACTAATTCATCGCTTAACGAAAGTATAACCGACTGTTTTCGAACTCACTCTGTGTCACGGCCTATCTCTTTACACGTATTTTTTCACCAGCTGTATGACGTCATACCCGATAGGGGGTCACGTGACCGCATGTAAACATTGTCGCGCAATCGGTCTATATGCTGATTTGCAAGTTACCGTTCGTTTGAAAAACAATAAAGGCACTATGGTCCCGATTCTTACACAAACATATTGGCGAGAACGGTCGAAAAAGGTCATGCACGCTTACTAATCATTTTACATTGGTTGATAAGTGACTGAAATGTAAAAACACTAATGACAATTGTGAATAAAATTCAAAGTAGTTTCTATACTTAATGAGAATGTTTTGGCTCATCATGCCATTCTTGGGAAAGTCACTTTTTTAGGCAACCCCTCTCGACCTTATTAAAGAAATTATTATTATTATTATCATGTGAGTTTGTTTTTTTAAGTTTATTTGTTTGTTTATTTTTTCCCTATTATTTGTTGTTGTTGTTTTTGGTGCATGTTGGAGCGCGTGCAGGGATTATCTGTTTTGATAGTGCTTTTGGGAAATTAACACAAGTTTCATCCATCCTCTTCGACATATTCATTGGCTGATGGATATGTTTTTAAAGTAGGCCCTATAACTTTTTAAGCAGATTGCTGTAAGAACAAATTCCGCATTACTCTCTCGATATTTCATTGTTTTACTGCATGTTTATTGAAAGAAAAGTATCGCGGTATCGGATAAAAAAAAAGTAAAAAAAAAAAAAAAAAAAAAAAAAGAGAGAGAAAAAGTTAAGCGGTGATATGTCAGGCATTCAGGCGACGAGACTGGTTACCGTCTGCCATATAGCTCCCTTGTGGTATGGCGACCGACTCACCGCACGTCCTCCCCTGCCTCCGATTCCTAGCCTCGCGGGCCCTGTCCCTTTAGGGGAGAAACAAGGCTGATCCCAATCACACTGGTGCCAGATCCCAGCCAATTCCTTGTTCCTATATTGGGGGCAGACGGTTTCGAACCCAGACCCGGACTCGAACCGGGGACCGAGTGTTGAGTGAGACAGTCCCGGCACATAGCCTAACGCCCTGCGCTAATGTGTCGGTAGCTATTCCTAGGAATTTACATTGTACTTAGCTTGGAATCCACCAATACCGTGGGCATTGTTTTGATTAACACAATCGCTGAACCCCGAAGCACGCTTGAAAGTGTCCAGCTCTTTTGTGTTATTTTCAAGGGTGCACCTATACAGCCAACGCTAAATGATAAATATTCAAAAATACGCCAAAACTAGATGGAAGTCTCTCAGACTTTTGAAATAAAGACACAAAATTAACGTGTAATGACATCTAGACTTCAGTTTGCTTTTCTATTGTGCAGGAGGGGTAATCTTATGTTCCCGAGCTACGAAAATTGGACAAAAAATAAAGATAAACAAATATTAATAACAAGAAATAAAAGCAAGATCATGAAGAGACAATCGACATACATTGCTTCCAGAGTGAGGCGTAAATAAAAGAAAAGTAAAATAAATAACAAAATAAAAATAAATACACAAACAAGTTGAAGTCGTCTTGTTTCTGGATTCGAACCCAAGACGATTTTTCCCTTTGTTCGAAATAAAGAGTAGAGTCACTCTTTCTCTGTACATTATTTTGGTGGCAAAGGTAAACGTGGTTTTCCCCTTTCTTTTTGTCTTGCTGTTCCGCCAAAAATGACGGGTTTTGGGTGGCTGTAAAACAAAGTAAACTTTGCTTTTCACGTTGAAAACAAAATGTCTTTCGGGAATTTAGGTGCCGAAATGGAAGGGTGAGTCGTTATGGTAAACCGTTGTCGGTGCGCACTACAATAATTTATAACGGTTATTTTTATATGTGTGTATGGTGTGTGTTTGGCGAAAGCACATGTCGGGCAAGTGACACCACGAGATATAGCCAGGATTGTAGCTTACCCGAATGAGCCCAAATTAGAGAGTCAATCACCCTAACCCTAACCCTAACCTTTCACTGAAAACTTAACGTCAATTTGTAGAAAAATTAGTCAAATAGGCAACACAAATTAGTTTTTTTTATGTCTGACTAATTGTTTTATCCGAAACACAATATTTACCAATTCAGCAAAATGATATACTAATTACATTTTTTCAGAGACTAATGCAAATTTTGTAATTACTAATTTTAGCGTTTGACTAATTGACACAGTGCCAATTTACTAATGTAATTGGTCTCCACAGTTTTAAATGCCTAATATACAGAGTAATTACGAATCAGTTGACTAATATATTAGCAAAATACTAATTAATAATGACACCGGGCCATTGGAAATCTTATTTTTGTTTGTACCGACACTCCCTCTGCACGTAGGAGCAAAAAAATTGCTCATGATGCTGTAAAGTAGGTGTACACGATAAAGGTTTGTTATTTTTACCTACCAAAAAGATACTTTTCAATAAATTATTAAAATTAACAATAAGCAGGATCCCAGCGTTGTCAAAAATAAATGTACACACAGTCGCACTCAAGGGTGTGTGCCGTTAATAGAATAGCAAGAGAGTGCGCGCGCGTCGTCGAACGTACACTTTTTGTGCTCGATCGTCTGCACCACTCACGTCCGTCTCGCTTCGTCGTATAGCCCAGCCTAGTTTTCCCCCAAAAGTAGCTGTTGTGCAAGGTAAGAATGAATTTATTTGTATTTTTGAATCGTAGTATGTTGGACCATGGAGAACTTAAGCTTCATAGTACAGCCAGATGATGAGAAGTCATACAATATTATAAAACTTCAACCTTACCCAACCCACTCAGATTTAAAGAAATATCCGCACAATACTCGCCCATCCCACCACAATAGTGCCCTTCAAATTCAACCCTCAAAAAGTGCCTGAGTCTTCAGAATTGAAGTTGGTGCAGCAATTGGAGGAAGAAGAAGAAGAAGTAAAGTTAGGTAGGAAACTATGTCATGGTGCGAGGTCAAACCTCAGCCTCAGTCCCACACAGCATCAGTCACAGAAAAGACCACCAGACTCGGAGTCGGACCGTATTCGTTAACGTTTGCTGGTTTAGGCCTATCGTTCGTTAGCGGTTAGCTCTGAGTCTGATGAATCCTCGCTAAACATTACGACAGGGTTTAGTGTAAGTCAGATTAGCCCCTATAACATGTGTAACATGTGTATAACTTGACGTTATCACGATTAGGCCTGTGAGTGAAAAAGATTCTGAGTGATAGGTAGGCCTACAACATCATTAAGATGAAACAAAACATTTAGGCTAACGTAACGTTGTAACAAAGAAAGTCCTCATTTTAATTTTAGATGACCAAGAACCATCCGTTTACCTGCACAACTCAGCTGCTCGAAAATTATACGATTACTTTTGTGCGCAAGCTTCTTTAAAACACTGATCGAATGAGGGCTAATGCATATATAATGATCCTTTTTAAATAATTTAACTTATCAACATTATTAAACTATTATCAACTTATTATTGTTAAATTATTATAACAGCATTATATGGAGACCTGTGTATATTGTCAGATGCCATGTTTGTCAGTTGGAGTTGGAGTTGTATTCTCAGTGTATGTACAAGCCAGTAGTCTAAACTGGCTACGAGGTTGTTGAAAAATGACAATAAATTTTGTATTGACTAATTTAGAAGGAAATGTGTTACGACTGATTATTGCCATTGTCGGACTAATTACAAGACTAATTTATTTTGATGTAAGACTAATCTAGTTTTCTGAATGACTAATTTATTTTAGTGCATTACCAATCTCAAGATAAATCTAGTAAAATTAAACCATTTTCAAAGACGAATTTTTATTAGTCATTACTTCAGTGTATTGACTAATCTTTTTATTAAGTGACGAATTAAGGATTAGTCAAATTAAACCATCTAAATGACTAATTATGTTTAGGCAGTTGACTAAGTAATGTTTTCAGTGTTTGATAGATGGTGCACTACACTAAATAGAGAGAAATCCACGCACCGGGCCTCATTAATAAAATGTAAACCCACAACTTTTTCTGCACATCAAAGATTTGAAGGTCCTTGCTTTTATGGATTGTTGAAAAATGGTCCAACGTTGTGCCCCTGGGGTTGTTGACTTTCAACCTGGAGCATTTTGGGCAGGCTGACCGTCTAAAAATGGCCCTATTTTGCTAAACAGTGTAGGGTCATTTTTCCAAGATGAAGTCTGGCCAGTTTACTCGTTCATGGGTGTTTTTATTTTGGATCAGCTTAGCAAAAATTCTCAACGGCTAACCTACTAAAAATTGAAAAGAAAAATGAAGTTCAGTTGCCAGAAAATATAATTATTTGATTTGAGTGTTTTCTAGAGGCTGAGTATTTTTTGAGTTTTTTGTTGTTGTTGAACGTTTAGCATTTAGCACTGGTTGCTATGGGAGCCTATTTAGTGTGGTGCACCCTTTGATAGTGCTTTTGGGAAATTAACAAAAGTTGGATCCACCCTCCTCGACATATTCATTGACTTTTCACGTTGAAAACAAAATGTCTTTCGGGAATTCAGGTGCCAATGGCAGGTTAAATCGTCACGGTAAACTGTTGTCGGTGCGCACTACATTGAGCTATTATTATGTGTGTATGGCGCAAGCACATGGCAGCCAAGTGGCCCCGAGAGATATAACCGGGATTGTAGTTTATCCGAACTACCCTAACTTAGAGAGTCAATAACCCTAACCCTAACCCCTAATCCTAACCCTAACCCCTAACCCAAACTTTCACCCTAACCCTAACCCTAACCCTAACAATATTATACCATATTATTTCAACAATTCTTCATAAAAAGTGTGGTCGGCGCATTGATCCAGTCACTACTCACTGTGGTACACCATGTAACTTATAGTTAGTTCCACGAAAAAATAATACGCATAATATGCTGATTTGCAAGTTGCCGTTCGTTTGAAAAACAATAAAGGCACTATGGTCCCGATACTTACACAAACATATTGGCGAGAACGGTCGAAAAAGGTCATGCACGCTTACTAATCAATTTACATTGGTTGATAAGTGACTGAAATGTAAAAACACTAATGACAATTGTGAATAAAATTCAAAGTAGTTTCTATACTTAATGAGAATGTTTTGGCTCATCATGCCATTCTTAGTAAAGTCACTTTTTTTAGGCAACCCCTCTCGACCTTACTAAAGAAATTATTATTATTATTATCATGTGAGTGTTTTTTTTATAAGTTTATTTGTTTGTTTATTTTTTCCCTATATTTGTTGTTGTTGTTATTGTTTTTGGTGCATGTTGGAGCGCGTGCAGGGATTATCTGTTTTGATAGTGCTTTTGGGAAATTAACTCAAGTTTCATCCATCCTCTTCGACATATTCATTGGCTGATGGATATGTTTTTAAATTAGGCCCTATAACTTTTTAAGCAGATTGTTGTAAGAACAAATTCCGCATTACTCTCTCGATATTTCATTGTTTTACTGCATGTTTATTGAAAGAAAAGTATCGCGGTATCGGATAAAAAAAAAAGTAAAAAAAAAAAAAAAAAAAAAAAAAAAAAGTTAAGCGGTGATATGTCAGGCATTCAGGCGACGAGACTGGTTACCGTCTGCCATATAGCTCCCTTGTGGTATGGCGACCGACTCACCGCCCGTCCTCCCCTGCCTCCGATTCCTAGCCTCGCGGGCCCTGTCCCTTTAGGGGAGAAACAAGGCTGATCCCAATCACACTGGTGCCAGATCCCAGCCAATTCCTTGTTCCTATATTGGGGGCAGACGGTTTCGAACCCAGACCCGGACTCGAACCGGGGACCGAGTGTTGTGTGAGACAGTCCCGGCACATAGCCTTACGCCCTGCGCTAATGTGTCGGTAGCTATTCCTAGGAATTTACATTGTACTTAGCTTGGAATCCACCAATACCGTGGGCATTGTTTTGACTAACACAATTGCTGAACCCCGAAGCACGCTTGAAAGTGTCCAGCTCTTTTGTGTTATTTTCAAGGGTGCACCTATACAGCCAATGCTAAATGATAAACATTCAAAAATACGCCCAAACTAGATGGAAGTCTCTCAGACTTTTGAAATAAAGACACAAAATTAACGTGTAATGACATCTAGACTTCAGTTTGCTTTTCTATTGTGCAGGGGTAATCTTATGTTCCCGAGCTACGGAAATTGGACAAAAAATAAAACAAATATTAATAACAAGAAATAAAAGCAAGATCATGAAGAGACAATCGACATACATTGCTTCCAGAGTGAGGCGTAAATAACAAAATAAAAATAAATACATCAACAAGTTGAAGTCGTCTTGTTTCTGGATTCGAACCCAAGACGATTTTTCCCTTTGTTCGAAATAAAGAGTAGAGTCACTCTTTCTCTGTACATTATTTTGGTGGCAAAGGTAAACGTGTTTTTCCCCTGTCTTTTTGTCTTGCTGTTCCGCCAAAAATGACGGGTTTTGGGTGGCTGTAAAACAAAGTAAACTTTGCTTTTCACGTTGAAAACAAAATGTCTTTCGGGAATTTAGGTGCCGAAATGGAAGGGTGAGTTGTTATGGTAAACCGTTGTCGGTGCGCACTACAATAATTTATAACGGTTATTATTATATGTGTGTATGGTGTGTGTTTGGCGAAAGCACATGTCGGGCAAGTGACACCACGAGATATAGCCAGGATTGTAGTTTACCCGAACGAGCCCAAATTAGAGAGTCAATAACCCTAACCCCAACCCTAACCCTTTGATAGAGGGTGCACTACACTAAATAGAGAGAAATCCACGCACCGGGCCTCATTAATAAAATGTAAACCCACAACTTTTTCTGTACATCAAAGATTTGAAGGTCCTTGCTTTTATGGATTGTTGAAAAATGGTCCAACGTTGTGCCCCTGGGGTTGTTGACTTTCAACCTGGAGCATTTTGGGCAGGCTGACCGTCTAAAAATGGCCCTATTTTGCTAAACAGTGTAGGGTCATTTTTCCAAGATGAAGTCTGGCCAGTTTACTCGTTCATGGGTGTTTTTATTTTGGATCAGCATAGCAAAAATTCTCAACGGCTAACCTACTAAAAAAATTGTGTGTTTTCTAGAGGCTGAGTATTTTTTGAGTTTTTTGTTGTTGAACGTTTAGCATTTAGCACTGGTTGCTATGGGAGCCTATTTAGTGTGGTGCACCCTTTGATAGTGCTTTTGGGAAATTAACAAAAGTTGGATCCACCCTCCTCGACATATTCATTGGCTTTTCACGTTGAAAACAAAATGTCTTTCGGGAATTCAGGTGCCAATGGCAGGGTAAATCGTCACGGTAAACTGTTGTCGGTGCGCACTACAATAATTAGCTGTTCCGACATAGCAGTCGGAACAGGTTTTGTTTTCGTCAAGATTTTTTTTTTAGCTGTTCCGACATAGCTGTCGAAACAGGTTTTGTTTTCGTCAAGACTTTATTAGCTGTTCCGACATAGCAGTCGGAACAGGTTTTGTTTTCGTCAATTTTTTTATTTTTTTCATTATTATTATTATTATACATTTGTTTCTGTCTCAAATCCCATAGCATTTGTACACGATTTTGTATACACGTAATCTTAGAACTGGTAAATATGACATACTCAAATCCTATACTAAATTGAAGCTTAGTACATGAAGTTGTAACAGTGTCAATTTGGTTAACATTCTTAATTATTTAGTAGAGTTTTAATGACATAAATATTTAATTAGGCAATCTTTTTTAAACACCATATCTCAAGAAGTATACGTCCGATCGTCATTTTTTCAGTTCTAAACTTATTTTATAATGTAGATGTGCTCTGTGTCATATTTGTGTCTGACACGTCATTATGGCGTCATTTATAACAGATTTAATATCTATGTACAAAACACGTGAAACAATTTTTTAAATTTGATCAAGTCTTGCCCTTTTCTCTGCGACCGACGTATTGTGTTTTTTTGTATAAGCGGGGACTTTTCATGGTAACAGACAAGAAACAAATCTAATTTGGCCCGATTCCGATCGAGCGAGCATCAACATTTCATTCCTAACAAACTTCCGCCCCACGTTATTGTAACGAAGATTTTTCGTCGAAGACAAGTTCGAGATGGTTCGAGACTATGGAAAATAATGTTTCTAAATTCCAACCGGTCTTCCAGGCCAACGTATTTGTATAGGATTTTCTGGTTGAGAAGATTGAGATCGCCTAGGGCTGCGTTTGCAGACAACCGTGAATATACATGTACTCCGCGAGGAATTTGAAGCTTCTGAACGGGCGAAGCTTCTGTGAAGATCTGGTACAGAGCTACGACATTAAAGGACGTCAAGCTGTTGATGCGATTTCGCCATTGGCCAAAAATAAATATTTCATGCCAAACAATATAACTACAAACGTTTGAAGCAACTTTTTTCCAGCTCACTATAATATTATACTTTGTCAAAATCGTATTGCATTTGAATTGTACACAATTTTTGTTCAAGCCTAATCTTAAAATTATTAAGTATGACAGACCAAAATTGTCTAGTGAAGCTTAGAGCATGAAGTTATCATTAGATGTAAATTTGGTTAAAATTCTTCATTAATTAGCTGAATTATAATGACATAAATAGTTATTTGGTCAATCGTGTTACCAACATATCCCAAGAAGTAAACATCGGATGGTCAATTTGTTTTCAGCTCTAAACTTACTTCATAACGTAGATGTGCACTGTGACTTATTTGTGTCTGTCACGTCATCATTGTGTCTGTGCTAAACGGATGGCTCCAAAAGTGTGCACATTTTAGAAAGTCAAAAGCTCATTTTTTGAAATTAAATGAAACGTTTGTTTCTTATTAAACAACTTGCTTTGAAAACATAAATGCTTTCAGTAATAGTTATTCCAGGCCATTAAAACTAATCAAAGAACATATATTTTCACTATAATTAACCGTTAAAACCCTGCGAGGCAATTGTTCGCATTTCGCATTCAACACATGGGTAGTACGCTTTTGTTTGTGTATTTGCGTATTCAAATGAATACGCTTAATTATGCACAAAAAATTGCTGTATTTTTCTTGAAGGTCCTTAGGAGACATCTGCCATGCCCAGAGAGCTGAATGATAACCACTCAAAACACTGTGTGTATTGCTACCTGGTGTTACGTTACGCGTACTACTATGGCAATTGTTAGCATTTTGCAATCAAATACATGGGTGATAAGCTTTTATTTGCATATTTGCATATTCAATTGAATACGCTTAATTATGTACAAAAACTTTCTGTATTTTTCTTGAAGGTCCTTAGGAGACATCTGCCATGCCCAGAAAGCGAATGATATCCAGTTTCTTGCTACCTGCGCGTACTACTAAAGGTCCCTTGGGTGCAGTTAGCGTACCAAAATGAGCTATATGAGCAAAAATATGCGAAAAATATATATTGAACTAAATTCCATAAAGTTGCAATCTTCGTGTTGTATTGTAGCTTGCATCATTTGTCAAGTTTGATTTACAGGCGTGACCCCACTTTGACCTTTACTTCCGGTCCAAACAGGAAGCTCTAAATTTCAAAAAACTTCTCCTGTACCAAATATCCTAGAATCATTACCACTGTACCATGGCCCCAATTTGACCTTTACTTCGTTTGAAACAGAATGCTCAAAAGTAAAAAGTCTGGCAAACGATCTGCACAGACTTGCCAAATCAAGTGACAAGGTACAAGGTACAAGATACAAAGACAAAACAATCGGAACAGCTGCGATTTTGTCCTAAAGACAAAATCTTAATGTCTAGTTACAATTTAGTTTTTATTTTATAATTTGCTATTAAAAATTAAGTTGATTTAACGCAACTTGCTTGGTTTCTCATCACAGTGGTAGCCCCCATCCACCCCCCTATCAATACAAATAATTATTTTTAAAAACTGAGTTTATGTACACGGTAGGAATATTACACACATACGCTTTTTATTTTCAGACTTTTTAATGTCACAAATGCAGTTTGACCTATTTTTCCCAATTTTTATTGTCTATATCTTATTGTAAAATGGAATCTTAAATTGATAATTATGGCAACTAAATATTTCCCAAAGTTGTATTAACACTCAATAACGGACGTCCAATCGGTAAGTTTATGTATTCGTGCATGTACAGAATAATTGTTATTTTGAGTGACTGATCAAATGATTAATGCAATTCATTTGTTTTTGACATTCAGTTTGATGGGATGTTTGTACATTGTTGAACTTGGTTCTTACAAATTTTCCCGTAGGCCCCTATACACGAAACTAAGTCACCAATAACCCTTTGCGTTATTCTATTTTTATTTGTCTATTTTATTAAAACAATTAAGAATTGAATTATATTTGAATCATTATTGTAAGTGTACTCATGAAACTATTAAATTTCCTCCGTTGAGATTTCCACATTAGTATAAAAATTAACCACTGTACTTTTCGTTTGCATTTTTTTTTTCTGAAAAAATCCCCTTTTCAGCGTTTTGGTTGGGACATTTACTATTTTTATGAGATCTAAAAAATTATAAAAAGAAAATATTACAGCGAAAATCGGGCCATGCAAGTGTAAGGTCACCCCATGTTAATAATATCAAAAGGAGTTCGACGTTAGCCGTAAATATACCGAATCTAACCCATGCTTAAAAATAATGACACAAATGTCTCATGAAATGTGTAGCGAGTATACTTTATTATTTTTTTTCCCCAAACCATTTTTAACGAGGGTGACCCATCCAGACCAGCTGATCCTTCGGAGCCCTCACATCATACAACCGCATCACATGAACCCTTTTTTGCTTTTTCTATCGGTCGTTTGCAGTTGAATGTTGAATTACTCAAAAATTCTCTTAGTCGCTTGATGAACTGTCCGTTTTAATAATTACCCATGGCACTCTTGATAAGTCATATTGTGGATTTTTAAAATAATGTCAAAATTGTCCACGATGAAGTAAGCTATGCTACACTTTGTATTAACTCGTATTTTCAAATTCTGCATCTTCACCGACGCCCTCCCCAGCCTCTCAATCCTGCTGGCTCCCACACCCATCCTGAGTCGTCCCAGCCATGATTCCATAGCCACACTTTGCGCGCCGAAGTACACAATTTTGTTATAGCGCCCTCAATTGACTAGTTGCGTGCGCAGCATGCAGGTGACACTAGCTGACACTAAACCAGCACGACAACAAGCAGGGCCTCATAAACATGCAGCTCCGCTACGAAAAGTCGCGGTAAGTTTGATTTATTTTCCTCCTTACTGAATAGCCGAAAGAAACTTCAAGTGGTACATCTCTTTAAGATAATTGAGTCTGCACTATTATCATTGTCACGTCCTTTATTTCAGTAATTAACATTTGCACGCTATTTTGGGGAGACAAAATCCTAAAACTTAAAATACAAGATTAAGCACGAAAACCGCACGCATAGCATGCACATATGCATAATTAGCAGGCGACATTCTGGCACTATGTTGGGAAAAGTTTCCATATATATATCCTACTGCCACTTTCTAAGGAACTGTTTTAGATTTTTTAATAGAACTTGCGCTTTATTTCCCTTTTTTAATATTCCTCACGAGAAATTGGTAGCTAAAAAAGCTAACGGCAGAAATGAGTTACTGTACTGTAGATACACAAAATTGCTACAACTGAACTTTATTATGTTGAAGAACCAGTAACTGCATAGTACATGTACAACAGTGTAGATTAGATGTACATCGTAGCGTAGAATAGATCAGAATGAATTGAATTCATGAATGAATGCAGACTATTTATAAGAATTATTAACCCTGTTCAACTGTAAATAGGAACAATGAGTCAGTCAATAGTTTATATAAAAACATAAGAAAGAGACTAAGTTTCTTGGAAGTTTCTTAAAAGAAACTGACCTTCAACAAGTAACATAACACACCTGTTGTGTGTAGGTGGTTAAATAAGGAACTGTGTGGGTGATCAGATGACCATGAGGTAGTGACTGCATGTGTGTAATGGTCATAAAACATTTACGTGGAAACAATAGGAGTAATTCTCTAGGTGAAAGTGCAAGTAGGACAAAATTGGAATATGATGATAAAAACTTTAAAGCATGATATTTATTGAGTATAAGGAAAATTGAAAATAAGTAATATGACAAACATGAAACAATTCTGTGTCCATAACTGTTCATTTTTTTTTTTGAATGCTACAACCTTGATTTAAAACAAAAAAATTCAAGTGGACATTTCATCGCGCAGCCGGCACTTTTGCGCATTCTCATGCCCAAAAGAACAGAAATGGCATTTAGCGAGTAGCGTTGTTAAGCCCAACGTATACGTGAAAATGGCTTATTTTTCATGATTTCCACACTTTGTAATCGTTCAAAGTGCCTGTTCCACTCTGTTTACATTCTGTCAACCTTTCTGGACAGGTAAGGATATAGTTTGACCTAGACCCAGTAACTTGGGCGCTGTACTCCTTTTTTAACATTCGGTCATACTACCGATAATGTCAAAATCGCAAAAAGGAGTACAGCGCCCCAGTTACTGGGTCTAAATATGACCTAAATTAAGGGAGATAAAGTGGCAGTCGGATACGGCATTTTAGCCCTATGTTGAGGGGCATTAAGTCATTGTAAGTGGCAGAAACACGTACTATACAAAGAAAGGTACCAAAGTTAAAAGAACACTTAACAGTGTGACTGTGAGGACCCAGTTGCGTAGTAATGACTGGGTTGGTCGATGGCCGCTGTTAATGGACCAAGCCTAGATTGCAGAGGACCCAGTATTAATTTGGCGCTATCGATCATACTGGCACCCCAGTAAGGTACTGTAGTATTGCTGTGATGAAGTGGATTTAAAACGATTGTGTGATACCCTGTTCTTAAAAAATATTCCCCAAATAGACCTATTGCTTGACCCAAGTCACGCGACATGTACTGCAGTGGTATTAAACATGTAAACAAACACGACATCTTCCATAGGAAAGTGCATTACAGTACATGATGATTGTTGCATTTGATAATTCGATCGAGGCTTTTCTTTCTTGAAATCTGTTAAAAATATTCCAGAGTTTGTACCAGAGACCTCCGAGTGGCTGAATAAAGCCAGTATAAAGGACAGTTCCAGCAAGTCTTGGAAATTCTACAAGGAACGTACAGTACGGTATGTTCACAGTGCTGTAGTACTACATGTAGTTGCACAACAAAACGTTCGGGTCTGACGACCGCGATCACACACTTAATCAACACAAGACTTTTACAGTTGAAGCTGAAATCATCCAAAGAAAAGGCTTTCCAAAACTATGTGATTCCTTTCTCTATTCATTGAAATTCTGTAAGGCTAGGTATAAATGCTCATTGGTCCAACATTCTTTACGTTGTTTTTTTTACAAGGGTTTCTGCTTTGGAAGGATTTAGAAGGTAACGGGCTATCAGGTTGTACTTGACACAAGAGGGTTCAGGTCATATGCGATTAGGCTCAAATGTAATTTAGAAGGATTTGGGCTGTTGTGGGAGGGGAATGTGATAGTGTTCATGTATCACTTATAAGAAACACACATGCCTGGCCCCAGCAGTTAAATCACAAGTCAACCCCCTTTCTGTCAGGTAGGAGGATTTCAAAGGATTTGGGTACTTTTGTTTCTCTTCTTCCTTTCTTTGGGAAAGGAGTTGTTTCAGTTACTCTCTAAATGTAAAAGAGTAATTAGGCACTCATTTTGTCCATAACCGCTCATGCAAAGAGCCATATGGTGGACAACTCTCTTTATAGTGAAAGACGGGTATTTTCAACTTGAATCAAAGTGAAGTTTGCTCCAATTTCACTCAAAAAAGGTAATGCACAGTCGTCGTGTGCCCAGAAGAAGGTCGTAAGGCTGTACAACCTTTTTCCGGGCACACAAATGTACAACTTTTTGCCCCAGCAGAAGGTCACAAGCAGTAACATGGCTCTTTTGAAAAAAGTAGGTCATAACTGTTGTATATTTTGTTGCTATAATTATATCCAATACACGTTGTTCCATTCTAGATGCATAATTTAACCTTCCTGAATAACTTAAACTAGTGGGAAAATGACCAAACTTGTACACTTGGTTTTCTTGAAACACAATTTGGGATAGTTAATTGCTTACGACCTTTTGCCGGTCACACTTTCGTTATGTCCTTCTTCCAGGCACATGACGCAGTGAGTTTCACTCTCAAAAGAACCAAACTGACAGTCTGACACCATTCGCGTGAGAGAGTGGAATTTTTACTCTTTTGCATATAACTAGAGTACTTGTTTATCCAATTAAATGATACAAGATTATTTGATGAAGTTCCTGGTTAATTTGTTATTCTGTAAAGTTAATTTGTTTGTATTGCACGGAAATTGTCTCAGACCTTGGAACTTAAAATCCAAAGCTAGGGAACTTTCCCAGATTTATTTTTGGGGATTTATTTTTAATTTTATTTTGAGAGAACATCAATCAATTAAGCTGGAAATTGTGCTGTACTTTCAGTACAGACAGACTTTGGGGAAAGTTCCAATAATGTTTTTTTTTTTTAAATGCAATCATTGGCACTAATTTACTTTGCTTTGGGAGGAACCAGGAAAACGAAACAAAATTGGATACTTTTCAAGAAAAACTTGAGATGTTTAGTCTAGTCATTAGAGAGCTTCTAGATCCCAAAGTATGAGATTGGTAATAGACCAATCCATTAAACCCTGCCTTTGCTGTACTGACCAATCACAGACGTGATTGCACTTATCGAAAGTCTGACAAAAGTCTGACAAACTCGTTACCATATGGTGCGCTTACACATTGGGCGGAGCTTAATGGATTGGTCTATTATCAATCCCAAAAATTGATTTCAATCTAAGCTCACTGATTATAAAGTTAATTTTTGGATTCAACAAAGATAAGGGGTAAGAGGCAAGGGGCAAGATGTTCCACAGGGATGCAGCATCCCCCCTTTGTCCCCCCCCCCTGGCTACGCCACTGTATACAAGTGCACTGTATGAGATTTTCAATTGCAAACATCCTCCTTAAAGATAGCAATTAAATAAACAAAAGTAAAGGAGGAAATGTTTTAGGTCTTCTAAAAATGTTTCTGGTCTGCAGTGAAATGTCCGAGCTACAAGTTGTTTGGTCTGTAGGAGATTTTATTGCCGTGTCATGGCCGAGGAGTTTAGTGCATCGGGCTCAAGTTCTGGTGGCTAAGTCATTGGGATGTTGGTACATAATAGTCGTCCGACGCCGGTAGTGCGTGGCTAAAAAAACCTCTTTTTAGTAGAATCCTGTTAATATATGAAACAGAGATGTGATTTAAATTAATGCCACAACATACTACTTTAAATAAAGGGGCTGATTAACTAATTCATCGCTTAACGAAAGTAAAATCGACTGTTTTCGAACTCACTCTGTGTCACGGCCTATGCTTTTACACGTATTTTTTCATCAGCTGTATGACGTCATACCCGATAGGGGTCACGTGACCGCATGTAAACATTGTCGCGCAATCGGTCTATTGCCCACCCTCGGTTCTCGTCAACTTTTATGTTCAAATGGATGAGAAGTATTCATGAATAACCAACGACATTAAATTGAAGGGTAGTATTAAAATCATGCAATTGTGCTGGTTGCTCTGCTCATCAGTGATGTTCTTAGTTCAATCTTTGTCAAAGAAGTAACTTGATACTGTTTTTACTGTTTTTTATTATTATAAATGCAAAAAATGGTTAATGGCCTCATGTTTCGACCCTAGCAGAGTCCAAAAAAGACTGCAACGGCTAAGGACTTTCGGCATAACGGCCGTAGCCACACTGCCGAAGCAATAATATATTTTGGTGCAGGGCGCCCCCTAGGGGCGCGCTCGCACTCTCACGCGCTCTGGTGCCAAGTCGAATGCACACTTCAAAATGGAGGCAGGCCGGCAGGAGTGTTTTACGCTACACTACACCAGGCTAAATTAAAAAACAGTCAAAACTGAATGTACTCGTAACCCATTAACACGTGAGTATTGCACTTTTTACAACACATACTGTGACAAACTGTTGGTTTAGTGAACATTTCAATCAACACTTTGTTTATATTGGTATTCTACCGGTGTGAAGTTGGTTGCTCATGTTCGAAATTCGAATGTCAAACAAGATCCAGTTCCCGGTTTGACATTCAAATTTGTGCACAGAAGAACCGATGGAAAATTTACTTCGTAGAAAGAAGCACTTTTCACATGTCCAGACCCCATTGGCCGGGCACCACGGCTACCTACGGAATTGAAGAGGAAGATCAGTTGAACACACCCATGGTGATGGTCATCTTTACCCTGCCCATGGGGTTTTAATATTTTTTATTCAATTTTGAAAAGTTATTAATTAATATTTTGACGTAGACCCAGTAGGCCTATTACAGGGGCGCTGAACTCCTTTTCTGAGATTTTGACATTATCGGTTGACCGAAAAAAAAGGAGTTCAGCGCCCCAGTTACTGGGTCATGTAAGGCCATCCAAAAAAAGTGTTCTGTTTCCGATTACCCGATCGACCCTAAACTTTTTCCTTTTTCGGCGGCTTAAAATAATGAATTAATTAAAATGAAAAAAATAAATAAATAAAATCGCAAATAAATACATAAAATGGAGATCGACTTAGTCACTATGAAACGAACATGAAAATAAAGTGGTCGTAGTTCATGCGTCGGCACCGTGGTCGGTAAAATATCAACCCAAGCCGTAAAATGAATCTAGCTCCCCGTGCGTAGCGTTTACTGTGCTGCGACCGACAGTGACACATTAGTCGCTATGATGAGTCCCTCTCATTCACTCTGCATGTGGCAAATTTTTCTTTGCCAAATAACATTTATTACAATCACATTCAGTCTTTTTTGCACCCTGTACTGAATTCTATCGACATCATCAAACAACAACATGAACAAATAAAGGATAGAAAACATACCTGAAACATCGCAATGATTTATTTCTTATTAAAAGTAGCCATCAGAAAAGAAAAATAAATTTAAAAGCACACCGAAAGCTCGGTGCGCAGGGGCCGGTTACTTGCGTCATGTCTTTCAGTTTTACAATGACGTCCGTGCTTGAATGCCTGAAAGATTTGGACGTGCAGTTGATGATCATTGCTCACTGCGTGAGCGAACTGCACATCCAAACAAATCCAGTGTGCACTGTTGCACGTGCTTCGTGTGTGGAGCATGCGTCACGTGTTATCTTCGCAGCATCGTTTTCAAAATAATCGGTCCCCGCTCGTTGTTCAAACGAGGCAAGTTCGTGTAGCGGCAGACAAGGCTGCTGTCTATGTGGAATCGTCCGCGTTCTGCCAAAGGTTTTTAAAGAATTTTCAGAGCATGGGTGACTGATTTTCTGTGTCTATTTTGTGTTTATTGTGAACAAAATTTAAATGAAAAGGATCTATTTGTGAGTTATATATATAACCAATATGGAATGCATTTCGTTCGGGCATTGTCGCTGAATATCACTCGATGAAATCTGGCTTTTCCATTTTACTCAGCTTGTATCGCTTCGCCTCGTGCTGAAATGGAAAAATCTAGACTTTGCCTTGCGTTTTTTCCCCAAACTTACTCTTTTACTTAGTGGCGGCCTGAACAGGAATTGCACAGTACGTTTACTTTAGTATAGGGGGTTAAATAAAATATAAATGAGGCATTAACTTATTGTATTGTATTGTATAAATCAATATTACCAAAATAAAAAAAAAACTGTTAAAAAAAAAAAAAATCCCGACCTACCGACCCTATTTTGAAATGGCATGTAATCGGAAACAGAACATTTTTTTTTTGGCCTAATAGTACCGTACTGGGGCGCAGTTTTTAAAAAGATTTTGACATTATGATTATCGGTCGTACTAGCGCCCCAGCATGAAACATATAGCAACTGGACCGGCTGTCGGTTTTGATTCATCAGACATGTCAGAGAGAGGCTGTTTGAGGGACACAAAATGAAGAAACTGGAACGCACTCACAACGATCAAGAACCTCATAGACCCATTTAAATAGTTTGTCAGTTGTTATGCCCCTATCTGTGTGCTTGAGAAGCAGTATAGGTCAAGCTTAAACAAACTTTCAGGCGTCATGTAGCACTTGTTCTTTAAAAAGGGGTAGTTGAAAGGGAAGGGGATGGAAGGAGTAAAAAAGGAAAACGGTTTAGGATGTGAAGAAAGGAAGGAATACCAGCTGCCTGGAGGCTTTTCTACCCAATCAATCTTTGGCAAGCTTATTCTGTCAATGTAAGTGCGAGAAATTTGAAACTGTTTCCGGCGCCAGTCACAGAAAATTGCAGACGCAAATGTTGTGAAGTAGGCCTCTTGGCTTTGGTGTGGTCTCACAGTAGATAATTAACCATTCCATGACTGTTTTGGTATTCTAAAGCTGCGTTTGCATTGGATTAATATTTTAACCGAGACCATGGGTAACTTCCAATGGGTAAATCTTACCGGTGTCTGCACTTGGATTGTTTGACGTGGGTAAACTAACGGAGACAATGGATCTTTGGTAGGAAGTGAAGGCTAGGTGTTTTGATCTGGTTGTTGTGAGTATTAAGAAACCCAAAATTCCCTCGGGTCATTCTATGCCAACTCACCTGGTGGGTTGGCAGTGACAGGCTCAGATTTTGCTAATTTTATTTTAAAAACCATCCTCTATGGGTGCAATGAACACACACAAAATTTCAGATTCTTACTCCTTATTTCCATGCAGTTAATGGCTGATTGCGATACCCTCATCGCTCACTAAATTGAGCTGTAAAACATTTCGTCACTGACACCACGAAGTAGCACACACGTACATACCAGTAAAAAGTAAACAGCGTCTAAAGCTGAACGCTTAAAGCTGAACGCTTTTTAAAACGCCACTATCCTTTAGAATTTCAGAGTGTTTTCAACTGGTTTTCTCATTGTGGATTCTGGATGCTTTGAACTTGATAAATATACTGCTTTTGCTCGCTTTGCATTTTAAATTAACAAGCAATAAAGGAAAAAAGGTGCGTGCTACTTCGTGAAACCGAAAAAGAAGCAAAATAGACTATTTCCGATTTCACGAAGTAACACTCTCCAATGTATTAGTAATGCAAACTTGTGCACGCGCGTGAAATCGTTTTGTTCACAAGTCATTTGAGTATGGTGCGCGCCGTGCATTTCAATGGTAAATGTTTACTTGTGTGCTAGTTCATGAAAACAAAGATTGTCAATTTCGGGCAAATGTTGCCATACATAATTATTATAACTAAAAAAGTAAAGCAAGTGAAGTTTTGAAACTTCATGAAATTGTAGGGCATGACGAATGTTGTATAAAAACGTAAAAATAGAAAACCGAAAAAAAATATGGTTTTGTACACAAGGTGCTACTTCGTGGTGTCGGTGACGATTTGTACTACATGACAAGCTTTGTATCCAGTCAAGCTGCATGCAGCTCGTTTTTTGCACAATAGTTGTTTAGTAATCTATCAAATCTGGTTGTGAAGCCAAGGATTCTCAGAAAAGCGAACTTAATCACTAGCCAAGAACCCCATGGAGAGGAGACAAGGAAGAAAGTTTCAGTTTTAGATGTGGGAGGAAAACCCAAGACATTTATTCCACAGGAAAACCAACACAATCAGGTATGGACTGAAAAACCAATCCACATAGTGCCCCCGGCGGGATTCGAACCGGGGTCCTAGAGGTGGAAGGCGAGGAAAGATCTCGGCCAACCCAACCACCCAGACAAATCACAACAGCTATAGATGAAATAAAAGATGTGACATGCTGACTTCATTACACAATGATGTCATCATGATGTAACAACTATTTTAACGAGTCTTTACTGCAGCTGTTCTCACTGGAAAAAAAACACATTTTCGTGAGCATTGTTATTCAACTCTTTTCCATCAAATAAATAAATAAATAAATGTAAAAATTGAAGCTTTATTTTCATCGATGGTGACATGAGCAACATTGTTTTCACATCTTGCCCAGTGTAAAAACGGGAAAGGTTTTGAGTCCAGTAACTTCAACATTTGGCTAGTAACCTCATACTACCATGACAACTGAAAGATCACCAGTGTGGCTGGCTTTACAGAGTTTACATTTACCAAGTTACCACTGATTGGAGTTCAGACTTTTCAGAGTTTCTTTAAACAGCAGACAAAACTTTAGTAAAAAAGAAAGAACGGAATTATTTATGTTTTTAATAGTCTCGTGGTACTTTCGGTTCGGTGATTGTTTGACTGCAGACCCTTCTTTTCTTGAAGTTATGGAGGGATGAGATTTCTCTGAATTTTCAAATTTTACAAAGTTGTTGTCATGGAATTTTTTTTACAAAAGCTTTGTTGCCTGTTGCCCCATCTACATTTAAGCACAGATTGCTGCCATTGATACAGGTTATGGCGTTGTTGTGTACATCTGTAGGCACCAAGCCCTCCATTGTTCTGTTTTGTTTTTGTCACCGGCAGTTTTGACCCATGTAAGGTGTTACCACAAGCCTTACTTGTTTAAAATCCTACGTATTATTGATGTCTCCCATTAACAGTTATTTGGGGGACCTATAGTCTAACAAAGAAATCTTATTGTGTTCTTTCTTTTTTACTTCAGGTCTGTCCAACAGTCACCCTCTAGACAAGATCCCCAATGTACTTTTTCAACACGAAAATCAAGGATGAGCCTCTCCTCAGTAAGTTACCCCATCAACAGCATTTACTGCAGGAACTCTGGCAAGCACCCTCTTGCAACAAGGGTCACTGTGATGCCAGCCCAGCCCACCTCACTAACTGGCAAGCACCCTCTTGCAACAAGGGTCACTGTGATCGTGATGTCAGCCCAGCCCAGCCAGCCCACCTCAACTTGCAAGCACCCTCTTGCAACAAGGGTCACTGTGATGTCAGCCCAGCCCAGCCCACCTCAACTGGCAAGCACCCTCTTGCAACAAGGGTCACTGTGATGTCAGCTCAGCCTACTTCAACCACAACCCAAGGACCCCCTTTATGTTATCTTGACATGGACTTCTGAACAAGACATCAATGTTCAACCAGGGATCTGTAATTAATCCAGGTATGTTTATCATAAACCTTTGCAATGGATCAGAGAATATAATCCATTCTGGTCACAAGTTAATGCTGAATTTGTGAGTTTACTAATTTAAGGTCCCCATTACAATTTGTAAATTGCCTGGTAAATCCAGTTTATTGGTGACATATTTTTCCAGAAAGTAATTGTTCGGCAAAAGATAAACATAAATTTTGTTGGGAAAATATAGTTTGTCATGTGTGATTGTTTTATCATTTATCAAGCAATAAACCACAAGGGAAACTGACTGGCTAAATTTTTGTAATAAATTTTTGGGTTGAAGAAAGAAACATTGACTGGAGTAGGACTTGAACCTAAGACCACCGCCTTTTTTTTTTTTATTATCACTTTGAAAATTGCAAATAAGAACCTTGTAGAACTGAGCCGAAGTTTAAATTTTGAAATAAACAGGGTATTAACCAGTTGAGGCCAGATATTTTGCCTGCCAGAAATTGGATGACGTGAACTTTGTATTTTTGTGGGAATTGAGAAGGCCGGAACAAAGGTCGACCAGACATTCCATTCTGGAATGTGCATAGTGCATACACTCACCGTGCACGCATCGTTACACCCACACAAAGAGGACAGATGGTTCTAGCTGGAAATAATGCTGAAATAACCCCTATCGACTGGGGTTCTTGTGTAATCCCCGATTCCAGACCTTTGTCCTTTACGAGACACTGAGCGGCGTTCACCATTGTTTTTATCATTTTCGGTTCAATGGAGGTCGATATTCCAACCTTGGTTCTGACCGTGGGACCAATTATCGCCGATGTGTCTCTTGGTCGAGGTTTTGTGATTCATGCTGAATGAATCTGATATTTTTGTTAAAACAGAAACAATGAAATCCCAGTGCTTCAGTGAGTTCAGTCAGGGTTTCTTTGTGCCAGCAGTATTCTCAAAGAGAAATGATTACGGCAGTACGGGGAAATTAAATCCGTGGGGATGACACGGAAAATTGGAAGATCCGCGGCAGGAAGTGGTCAAAGATAAAACTCGTACCTTGATGGAAAACAATGGAAATACATGTAGTAAAAACACCATTACTAGAACATGAGCTTTACAATTTTTGTCACAAAGAGTCAATCAAGGCAGCCAATTACAACATTTTGGTTTTCAATAAAACAAATATTGTGGAAAAAGCAACTACAGATCTTCCTTTTGAGATTGTGAAAACAAGAAATAAGAATATGCTTCAATCAAGAATTGTTTTTGTTGGAATTTGTGAAATCATTGCATGGATGTGTGTAATGTTTCAAGACCCTACTCCATGAATCGATGTTTAATGGATCATTTTGTTGTTTTCTTTCACATCTTCTTCAGATCAACTAATCCTGACAGAGAGTGTTGCAGCTTCAGTCAGAGTGGCTGACAATCAACAGCAGAGATGTCTCAATCTGAACCCCAGCTGTAGTCACATCCAACACTGCCTGGACAACTCAATCAGCTTGATGGCTTGAGGTATTATGATACATGATTTCAACCCTACCCCCTCCCCTCCTCAACTCTTTAGAATCCAACTGCATGTTTTGTTTGATTCTGTTGGACTGAGGACTGCACTAGTAAACCCATCATGCTCTACATGGAATATCAGGCATACCACCATAATCAAGGTCCAACAATTTGGGTCCAACAGTTTGTCCAGTTATGATGTTGGATTTTGTAGAGTAAGAAAGGATCCAAGCATATAACTCAAGGGAGGAGGCTCAATGGTTCAATCTCAACCAGTAATGAAGCAATTTTAAAGGTTCACTGAAATAAAAAGTAATATTGCTTTTATGTTACACCTTGTAATTTTTATAAAACGATTCACTTGTAAGAAATCATTTTTTGCATTCCTGTGTATTTTTGCATAATTTGTTTTCTTTAAAAAATAACAGTCTTCAGGAACGCCCACAAAAAAAGGTGACTTGCTAACAATGGCTGGATTCTCAGTGTGACATCACATGCATTACAACCAAGAATGAATCTGTTAATAGAAGAACAAATATTTGTCATTCCTTTGGCAGACCCAATCCCAGAACAATTGCTTTGTGGAATAGCTCAGGAAACATTATGTAATGCATGTGATGTCACGTCATGTTGAGAATCAAGCCATGTTAGCAAGTGACCTATTTTTGTGGGCGTTCCTGAAGACTGTTATTTTTTAAAGAAAACAAATGCAAAAAATACACAGGAATGCAAACAATTATTTCTTACATGTGAATCGTTTTATAAAAATCATAAGGTGTAACATAAAAGCATGAAAGGGGCACACCGGCTTTGTTGGGCTATTTGGGCTACAAAATAGGCTAACATATGACTTAAAAGGTCTTCCAGGAATGGAGAAGAATGGTTCCTAAAAGAAACCATCAAATTTTGCCGTTTTCGAGCATTTTTCAAAAAACGATTTATCCGAACTGAAAAAGTGGTTCGGATAAATCACGTGATCTTCGGAGTTAGTTTTACTTCCAGCCGTATAAAAGTGAATTACTGAACCAAATTTAAATCTTTATTTTTACAATTATTTATGAGTATTTGACAAAAAAGACTGTGTATTCAGATTATTGATACAATTTGTAAATAATGATGAAAAATCGAACGTAATTTTCGCATTCAGAGAGTCCGTGCAACCGAAGCGTGTTTTACGGCGCACCAGCGTGGGAGCTAGTGGAACATAAACCTTGGGGGCATATCCCGTACAGCCGGTGCCGTGTCTCGTGGGGCCAGAGAGACAAACCCCGCGGTATGAACTCCCCAGCTTGCCGGTCTAGCCGTAAGCTTAGGAGCTTGTCGGAGGGGTAGGTTGCCAGACCAACAATTACGGTTTTTTTACCACTGTTTTAGTCTGTACCCCTAGCTATTATCCCCTAACTATTGGAACGTGTTGCCTGCGTTACACCCACGCGGGACGACGACGGGGAATGTTTATCCATGGAGGTAGAAATTAGACTAATTTCTACCTCCATGGTTTATCCCATACAGCTGATCTATCCACTTCTATGATATTAAACTGCATAATGTCCACCCCCAATCGCCGCAACAACAAAAAACCGGTGGCGGTGGCTGCGGCCGGCCAGTGAAGTCATCGCCAGAAAAACAGGAGAATGCCATCGCTAAAGCTGCCAGGCGAAAGGCAATCCGTTTGCAGCAAAGGCAGGAGGCTCGCTTGGCGCATGCTGGCCTTCCCTTTGGATTTATCGTGTTTTTTTTTTACGTTTTACTTTTCGTTGGACCGCCTTCTGGTTTTTCCTTGCAATGTTTTTTTGTACCGATCCTTGGATGTCGAAGAAACATTCTCCATTGCAAGGAAGTCCTTCCAGTTCGTCATACACAGAATACAAACTGTCCGTTTATGTCTGTTTTTTATTTACACGTGAATTTGAAAATTGTACAAGAGGCAGAATCACTGACATTTCACAGGGGGGGCTGGAAGAGCATAATAGGGCGTGCTATGTCTGAATAATCAGACGTATACAGCACCATGATGTCGATTATGTATTTTTTATTTACACGTGAATTTGTGCTGGATGGATATGAAGTCTGAATCCCCATGCCTCGCTGTTGTAATAATTCATACTTTAACAGCACCAGTCTACTTACAACATTGCGCAACATTGTCACGTAAACTTGATAGTTGCAACGGCTGGAAAAGTGTATAAGCTGATCTTTGACCATGTTTTGTTTTTTACACATTTTTCATTAATTACATGATATTTTGATGATTTTTTTTACAACAACCATTTAAATATTATTGTCTGTTATTCCACATCACTAAATTAGGTAAACAGTAAGCCGGTGTGTCCCTTTAATACTTTGTATTTCAGTGAACCTTTAAGGATTGTGTACAGGAATGGGATTGTCTTTTATTCTTGATCTTGATGGGAAAGGATGATTTTTTATGTGGTTGATGACTTGAGATTCTTCAGAAGGTGCTTAACATATTGAAACAAGTTTCAGAGTTTTTCAGTAAACATTGTTAGAACTTTAAGCCAATCCAGCCTTTGGTTTGGTGGCAAACATTTGACAATAAATCAGCTGATGTGGTAAGCCCGTCTATGATTTGCTTAGGCCCTATTTTGATTTGAATAAGATATCCAAGCTAGAAACTCTCATTTTTATTCCAAAAGAAAATAGAAAATTTAAAAAACGTTGTTAACAACTGATTAAACTCTAAATTTCTGGAATTGATCAGCAAGGACATTCATTAAAACAGATAATGTGTATCTAAAAACTGCGTATTATTTAACCAGTTGGCGCCGGATGACCTGTTTGCATGCAAATGTTGCCCCTACCTGGAAGCAGAAGCGGTGTTCAGACTGCATTGTGTAAAATCAGAATACCTGAGCAAAGGTCGCCCGGACATTCCACTGCTGAGCGTGCACAGACCACATACGCCGTCTAATGTTCGTTTCACCCTCACAAAGACAAACCACGGTTTTGAATATTTCACAGTTTTCTGGCCATTGAGAGGTGGTTTTTGTGTAATCCCCGATTCCAGACCTACCAGACATGAAGAGGCTTCCACCATTGTTTATTCATTGTATTTTGGCTCAATGGAAGTAAGTCAGAGTGAACCGGGAATCAAGCTATGGTTCTGTGTTTAGTATGAGAAAACAAAACACATGATGCAATAAAGAGAATCTTTGTTCTCTTGGCTTTGTCAAGTCAGGGTTTCTTTGTGCCAGCAGTACCCTCAAAGAAAAAAGATTTTGGCTATTTTGGAAAGATCTGAACATTTGGAAAAACTTCTGAACCTGTTAAAATTTTGTCAATTGTATATTGCATGTCTTTTTGAAATAAATCTTTTACTCAACAAATAATTCTCCTTTTCTTATTCCTTTTTTAATCTACTACAGATCATATAAATCAGACGGACAGTGTTTGATCTTCAATCAGAGTTCCTGTCCATCCAGCACACTGAGCAGAGATTCCTCAACCTCTCAACCTGAGGCCTAGCTGCAGTACCTCCAGAAGTCAGCCTCATTCAGAGTGTCTGTCCATCCAGCACACTGAGCTGAGATGCCTCAACCTCTCAAACTGAGGCCTAGCTGCAGTACCTCCAGAAGTCAGCCTCATTCAGAGTGGCTGTCCATCCAGCACACTGAGTAGAGATGCCTCAACCTCTCAACCTGAGGCCTAGCTGCAGTACCTCCAGAAGTCAGCCTAAAGAACTAACAACTTTATATTTCAAGGTATGAAATATCATTGGTAATGATAAAAAACTATTGTGAACTTACTACCCATACCAATTCTTGTGAAATACTGCCTTGTATGAGAAATTTGTTTCACAACTTTTAATTTGTTTTTCTTCAAAATACCATGAAGCAAAATGAGCCTTTTAGCCACAAATCCCTGACAAGTCATGAACAATTATTCACTGTTTTCTTGTAAGCCAGAGGATGTGAATGAATCTATTCTTGATATATCACAGGCAGTAGGCTAGAGTGCCTCACTCTGCACCCCAAAATGCCCTCACACCCTTCTTTAGAGGCTCACTGCCGAGGGTATCAAATTTTGATCAATAACCAGTTGCCACCGGGATTTTTTTCATTTTTTTTCCCCGTCCGGCCTTTAGCCCACAGATTATCACCCCTTTACAAAAACTTGGTTAGTAATAGTTTGCTGTGTGTGCAGTTACTATAATCGGCTAATTAGGCCTGGGCGACTAGTAGAGTAATCGCGACTGTTAATTGCAACGACTAACCGTGACCGTCGCGTTGCAACGACTCCAGTGATTGAGCCGCCACAACTACTTCAAAAGTACTCGCGAATAGTTGCCCAATGAAGGGCTTCACAATGTAAAACAGCACAACACAATGCTCCAACGCCACACACAGACACTTGTTGTTCACCACAAGTGCCATTACACCACAGTGCACAACACAATATTGCCCCACACAGTCAATGGAACGAAGCCCGAAACTGAACACACAGCGACCTTTTACACAGACTCATCCATATTCAACAGTTACATGGCTTGTGATTGGTCCGGAATTGTTCATTAAGTATACGCCACATACATGTATGAAGCTCTTTTTACCCTGCCGTTGAATGTGTGCCAAGCCATACAAGCTGAAGCTTCCTTATGAATATAGATATTTTATCAATAGCCAATCACAGCGTGGCTTACGTTGGACTTTGTACCTGCTGCATATGTAATGTGTTGCATGTACAAACGATTTAAGGGGGGACGACTGTTGTGTGTACAATGCATCACCGTGTATTGTGTATGCGTGGTTTAAGTGACTAGCATGAAACGATCGCGGGCATCAAATCTTGCAAATAGTCAAACCCTTTTATAAACTTGAAAATAATCTATGAGATTTTACCAGAGTACCCCTTATTAATTGTGACAAGGGACACTTTTTGACTTGCCCAGAGGACTACAAAAGGACGGGTTTTGACTCACCCATCGCTGTTTTCACTCTCATTTGGCAACCGACGACCGCTTATTTCTAACCCTGAATTCCTTTACTTTGAACAGCAGTTGCTCATGCTCTAACTCGCTGTTGTGTCGTACCAATGTTGCTGTGTTGTGTGTGCTCTACACACACGGACGTCGACGGGGATGTCCAGGGATGTCCAACATGATGTCCAACATGATAAGTTGCTTAAAAAAAGTCAAGTAGTCGCGAATAGTTGAAGCAAGACTACTCCAGTAGTGAATTTCACTAGTTGCCCAGCTCTACGGCTTATATCAGCTAATCCATTAATGAGCTAGTACTCTTTTCTTTTTCCTTTGTTTTATTAACTACAGGTCAGCTAATCCAGACAGAGAGTGTCAGATCTTCATCCAGTACATCAAATAAATCAACTTTATGTTGAAAGGTATGATGCTTGATTTTTACTGATAAAAAAACGGCATCAGAAGTATTTTATGATATCAAAGTTTACTTTTCATGAATGTGATACCAATATCAAATGTTCTGAAATACTGCCATGAGTGAGAAAATTTTTCCCTACTTTTGTTTTCTCGTGTATATGAATGCAAACAAAATCCCTGATCAATCATAAACAATTATACTGTGGTTTTTTTTAACATGGTCAAACTGTTGAAACTCACAGGTTGGTTGTATGGTGTGATTATGAAAACCCAGAACATTTGACTTTTCCCTTCCGAAATTGGTATATCATGGTCAGTGGACAATAGAGGGCGCCACTGACTGCGCTCTAACTTGTGAAGAAAACCTGTAGGGGCTCACTGCCAAGGGTATCAAAGGATGTTCAGGAGAGACTGTTAACATGGCAACATTCCTGGGTGAAAGTAAGGGTTGGTTTGATGCATCCCAAAAGTGGCAATGTTAAAAAAAATTTTTCATGGTTAGGAAATTCCAAGAAACAAACAGTTGTGGATCATGTCAGTTGGAGGGGGGGGGGGTTGCACAATGAGAGTCATCTTGCCCATGGGCGATCCTACTGTTACATAGGGTCAACTAAAATTTAAATGGCTGTATTATTACTGCATTCGATGGCTGTAACGAAAGTGAAAACTACCTGCCAAATAAAACCGCCAAAAAATTTGGCACCAAGCCGTATCATTTTGTAACGCGTATCACTAAAATACGCATGTGACCAATAACAACACAACATTGCAGTCATGTTGCCCTTGACCTTAATCTTTGTTCCCAGGTCGCTGCATCTGCGCGTGTGCTTCTGACCTAGCTTATCAGCACACAGAGTCACGGCCAAGGCCGTTCCAAGTGAGTGCGCCACCGCAACGCGGCAACGTAACTATACTCTGTGTTCGTCACTGAGCATAAGGCCTTTCATCCTTAATAAATGAAGGATTAAAGGAATTATTACTGCATTCAATAAATACATACAACTTTCTCTTATTTCTTTGTTTCATCGAAACATCTGTAGATGATATCTACCTGTCACAAAGAGTAGATTCCTGAGACCTGCGAGTGCCTATCATCAGCCCAACGTCTACCCATCACCAGCTTAGATGTGCAAGAGTTACAACAGAGGTATGTGGGTTACATTCATTTGTTTCTTACACTAACATCAAAAAGTGGGCTGTTTTTGCAGCACTGTTACAGACAGCACCCCTAAGTCACATGCCACAACACTCTGGGGACTCCATGCTGGTACCAGCCTAACCCAGACGAGTGTTTATCCTTACAGATTGATTACAACTTTGAAAAATCAAAACTTGTTTTTATTAACAAAACTTCAATATGGAGTATACTCGATAATCGAGTGTACTCAATAATCATAAATCCATGATGAAAAAATGTTGTTTACAGGACCCCTGTCAGAAAGTATTCATCACGGCACAGCATTTTGACTCATTGGTTTAATAAGCACACACTGTATTATACTCTGATGGTCCTAGGAGATTGTCCTTCTCCTCAGCATACTGATTGAAAACTTGAGTTGTTACACCACCGGTTCTTTTTAGAACAACCATGATTCATGAGAGATTTCATCACAACTATGTGGTGTTACTGCAAACCTGACCCCCACCATGCAAAGTTCAAACCCCACTTATTTGATGTCTCCTGCTTACCATGTACTCGCATCATTTTGAAACAATTATTTTGAGGGCCTAGAGTTTAGCAAAGATATTTATTGGGTTGTTTCTTCCTTTTTTATTACTTCAGGTCGATCCAACATTCACCCTCGGGACAAGACCCCCAATGTACTTTTTCTACATGGGTGAGCCCCTCAGATGAGTTTACCGGTCAACAGTATTTACTGCAGGAACTCTGGCAAGCACCATTGCAACAAGGGTCACTGTGATGTCAGCCCAGCCCAGCCCACCTCAACTGGCAAGCACCCTCTTGCAACAAGGGTCACTGTGATGTCAGCTCAGCCTACTTCACCTACATCCCAAAGACCCCCTTGATGTGGACTTCTGAACAAGACATCAATGATCAACCAGGGATCTGTGACACAATCAAGGTATGTTTATCATAAACCTTTGCAATGGATCAGAGAATATAATCCATTCCACTCACTACTATTAAGGTCCTCATTACAATTTTGTTAATTGCCTGGTAAATCCAGTTTATTGGTGACATTTTTTTCCCTGAAAGTAATTGTTTGGCAAAGATGAACATGAGTTTTGTTGGGGGAAGCACAACTTGAAAGAAAAAAGCAAAAAGAACTCATACACGTACCTTGATGGAATACAATGAAAATACATGTAGTCAAATACTATTATTAGAACCTGAGCATTACAAATTGGCAACGAAGAATAATTGAAGGCAGCCGGCCAACGGTATTTTGGTTTTCAATCAAACAAATAGGTGCAAAAAAGGCAATTACAGATCTTCCTTTTGAGATTGTGATAACAAGAAATAAGAATATGTTTCAATCAAGAATTGTTTTTGTTGTAATTTGTGAAATCATTACATGGATGTGTGTAATGTTTCAAGACCCTACTCCATGAATCGATGTTTAATGGATCGTTTTGTTGTTTCCTTTCACATCTTCTTCAGATCAACTAATCCAGACAGAGAGTGTTGCAGCTTCAGTCAGAGTGGCTGACAATCAACAGCAGAGATGTCTCAATCTGAACCCCAGCTGTAGTCACATCCAACACTGCCTGGACAACTCAATCAGCTTGATGGCTTGAGGTATTATGATACATGATTTCAACCCTACCCCCTCCCCTCCTCAACTCTTCAGAATCCAACTGCATGTTTGGTTTGATTCTGTTGGACTGAGGACTGCACTAGTAAACCCATCATGCTCTACATGGGATATCAGGCATACCACCATAATCAGGGTCCAACAGTTTGGGTCCAACAGTTTGTCCAGTTATGATGTTGGATTTTGTTAAGAGTAAGAAAGGATCCAAGCATATCACTCAAGGGAGGAGGCTCAATGGTTCAATCTCAACGGTTCAATCTCAACCAGTAATGAAGCAATTTTAAAGGTTCACTGAAATAAAAAGTAATATTGCTTTTATGTTACACCTTGTAATTTTTATAAAACGATTCACTTGTAAGAAATCATTTTTTGCATTCCTGTGTATTTTTGCATAATTTGTTTTCTTTAAAAAATAACGGTCTTGAGGAACGCCCACAAAAATAGGTGACTTGCTAACAATGGCTGGATTCTCAACGTGACATCACATGCATTACAACCAAGAATGAATTTGTTAATAGAAGAACACATTTTTGTCATTCCTTTGGCAGACCCAATCCCAGAACAATTGTTTTGTGGAATAGCTCAAGAAACATTATGTAATGCATATATAATGCATGTGGAGTTTTTCAGTAAACATTGTTAGAACTTTAAGCCAATCCAGCCTTTGGTTTGGTGGCAAACATTTGACAATAAATCAGCTGATGTGGTGAGCCAGTCTATAATTTGCTTAGGCCCTATTTTGGTTTGAATGAGATATCCAAGCTAGAAACTCATTTTTATTCCAAAAGAAAATAGAACATTTAAAAACGTTGTTAACAACTGATGAAACTCTAAATTTCTGGAATTGATCAGCAAGGACATTCATTAAAACTGATAATGTGTATCTAAAAACGGCGTATTATTTAATCAGTTGGCGCCAGATGACCTGTTTGTATGCAAATGTTGCCCCTACCTGGAAGCAGAAGCGGTGTTCAGACTGCATTGTGTAAAATCAGAATACCTGAGCAAAGGTCACCCGGACATTCCACTGCTGAGCAGGCACAGACCACATACGCCGTCTAATGTTCGTTTCACCCACACAAAGACAAACCACGGTCTTGAATATTTCACAGTTTTCTGGCCATTGAGAGGTGGTTTTTGTGTAATCCCTGATTCCAGACCTACCAGACATGAAGAGGCTTTCACCATTGTTTATTCATTGTATTTTGGCTCAATGGAAGTAAGTCAGAGTGAGCCGGGAATCAAGCTATGGTTCAGAGTTTACTACCATTCCTATGTCGTAGGTAACGGCCGATGTTTTCCACTTCACAGTGCGTGAATTTGACATTTTCTTGGTCGAGAAAACAAAACACATGATGTAGTAAAGAGATTCTTTGTTCTCTTGGCTTTGTCAAGTCAGGGTTTCTTTGTGCCAGCAGTACCCTCAAAGAATTTTTTTTTGGCTATTTTGGAAAGATCTGAACATTTGGAAAAACTTCTGAACCTGTTAAAATTTTGTCAATTGTATACTGCATGACTTTTTGAAATAAATCTTTTACTCAACAAATAATTCTCCTTTTCTTATTCCTTTTTTAATCCACTACAGATCAGATAAATCAGACGGACAGTGTTTGATATTCAATCAGAGTTGCTGTCCATCGAGCACACTGAGCAGAGATGCCTCAACCTCTCAACCTGAGGCCTGGCTGCAGTACCTCCAGAAGTCAGCCTCATTCAGAGTGTCTGTCCATCCAGCACACTGAGCAGAGATGCCTCAACCTCTCAAACTGAGGCCTAGCTGCAGTACCTCCAGAAGTCGGCCTCAATCAGAGTGGCTGTCCTTCCAGCACACTGAGCAGAGATGCCTCAACTTCTCAACCTGAGGCCCAGCTGCAGTACCTCCAGAAGTCAGCCTCAATCAGAGTGTCTGTCCATCCAGCACACTGAGCAGAGATGCCTCAACCTCTCAACCTGAGGCCAAGCTGCAGTACCTCCAGAAGTCAGCCTCATTCAGAGTAGCTGTCCATCCAGCACACTGAGTAGAGATGCCTCAACCTCTCAACCTGAGGCCCAGCTGCAGTACCTCCAGAAGTCAGCCTCATTCAGAGTAGCTGTCCATCCAGCACACTGAGTAGAGATGCCTCAACCTCTCAACCTGAGGCCTAGCTACAGTACCTCCAGAAGTCAGCCTCATTCATGAGTGTCTGTCCATACAGCACACTGAGCAGAGATGCCTCAACCTCTCAACCTAAGGCCTAGCTGTAGTACGTCCAGAAGTCAGCCTAAAGAGCTAACAACTTTATATTTCAAGGTATGAAATATCATTGGTAATGATAAAAAACTATTGTGAACATACTACCCGTACCAATTCTTGTGAAATACAGCCTTGTATGAGAAACCTGTTTCACAACTTTTAATTTGTTTTTCTTCAAAATACCATGAAGCAAAATGAGCCTTTTAGCCACAAAATCCCTGACAAGTCATAAACAATTATTCACTGTTTTCTTGTAAACCAGAGGATGTGAATGAATCTATTCTTGATATATCACAGGCAGTAGGCTAGAGGGTGTCACTGTGCACCCCAAAATGCCCCCACACCCTTCTTTAGAGGCTCACTGCCGAGGGTATCAAATTTTGTTCATTAACCAGTTGCCACCGGGATTTTTGTCATTTTTTTTTCCCCGTCCAGCTTGTAGCCCACAGATTATCACCCCTTTACAAAAACTTGGTTAGTAATAGTTTGCTGTGTGTGCAGTTACTATAATCGGCTAATTAGGCCTGGGCGACTAGTAGAGTAATCGCGACTGTTAATTGCAACGACTAATCGTGACCGTCGCGTTGCAATGAATCCAGTGGTTGAGCCGCCACGACTACTTCAAAAGTACTCGCGAATAGTTGCCCAATGAAGGGATTCACAACGTAAAACAGCACAACACAATGCTCCAACGCCACACACAGACACACGTTGTTCACCACAAGTGCCATTACACCACAGTGCACAACACAATATTGCCCCACACAGTCCATGGAACGAAGCCCGAAACTGAACACACAGCGACCTTTTACACAGACTCATCCATATTCAACAGTTACATGGCTTGTGATTGGTCCGGAAATGTTCATTATACGCGACATATATGTATGAAGCTCTTTTTTACCCTGCCGTTGAATGTGTGCCAAGCCATACAAGCTGAAGCTTCCATATGAATATAGATATTTTATCAATAGCCAATCACAGCGTGGCTTACATTGGACTTTGTACCTGCTGCATATGTAATGTGTTGCATGTACAAACGATTTAAAGGGGAACGACCGTTGTGTGTACAATGCATCACCGTGTGTTGTGTATGCGTGGTTTAAGTGACTTGCATGAAAGGATCACGGGCATCAAATCTTGCAAATAGTCAAACCCTTTTATAAACTTGAAAATAATCTATGAGATTTTACCAGAGTACCCCTTATTAATTGTGACAAGGGACACTTTTTGACTTGCCCAGAGGACTACAAAAGGACGGGTTTTGACTCACCCATCGCTGTTTTCACTCCCATTTGGCAACCGGCGACCGCTTATTTCTAACCCTGAATTCCTTTACTTTGAACAGCAGTTGCTCATGCTCTAACTCGCTGTTGTGTCGTACCAATGTTGCTGTGTTGTGTGTGCTCTACACACATGGACGTCGACGGGGATGTCCACGGGGATGTCCGGGGATGTCCAACATGATA
The DNA here is from genome assembly GCA_911728455.2 of Marthasterias glacialis. NCBI lineage: Eukaryota > Metazoa > Echinodermata > Asteroidea > Forcipulatida > Asteriidae > Marthasterias > Marthasterias glacialis. The sequence continues at coordinate 19,992,622 of OU452225.1, forward strand.
AGTTGCTTAAAAAAAGTCGAGTAGTCGTGAATAGTTGATGCGAGACTACTCCAGTAGTGAATTTCACTAGTTGCCCAGCACTACGGTTTATATCAGCTAATCCATTAATCAGCTAATATAAGTACTCTTTTCTTATTCCTTTGTTTTATTAACTACAGGTCAGCTAATCCAGACAGAGAGTGTCGGATCTTCATCCAGTACATCAAATAAATCAACTTTATGTTGAAAGGTATGATGCTTGATTTTTACTGATAAAAAAACGGCATCAGAATTATTTTTTGATATCAAAGTTTACTTTTCATGAATGTGATACCAATATCAAATGTTCTGAAATACTGCCATGAGCGAGAAAATTTTTCCCTACTTTTGTTTTCTCGTGTATATGAATGCAAACAAAATCGCTGATCAATCATAAACAATTATACTGTGGTTTTTTTTTACATGGTCAAACTGTTGAAACTCAAAGGTTTGTTGTATTGTGTGATTATGAAAACCCAGAACATTTGACTTTTCCCTTCCAAAATTGGTACATCATGATCAGTGGACTATAGAGGGCGCCACTGACTGCACTCTGACTTAGGGGCTCACTGCCAAGGGTATCAAATGATGTTCAGGAGAGACTGTTAACATTACAACATTCCTTGGTGAAAGTAAGGGTTGGTTTGATGCATTCCAAAAGTGGCAATGTTTTTTTTTTTCATGTTTAGGACATTCCAAGAAACAAACAATTACATGTTTGGATCATGTCAGTTGGAGGGGGGGAGGGTGCACAATGAGAGTCGTCTTGCCCACGGACGATCCTACTTTTACATAGGGTCAACTAAAATTTAAATGGCTGTATTATTACTGCGTTCGATGGCTGTAACGAAAGTGAAAACTACCTGCCAAATAAAACCGCCACAAAATTTCGCCGTGATTGGCTACAAGTATAATTTTGCAACGCCTATCACTAAAATACGCATGTAACCAATAACATAACATTGCAGTCATGTTGCCCTTGACCTTAATCTTTATTCCCAGATCGCTGCATCTGTGCGTGTGCCACTGACCTAGCTTATCAGCACACAGAGTCACGGCCAAGGCCGTTCCAAGTGAGTGCGTTACCGCAACGCGGCAAAGCAACTATACTCTGTGTTCGTCGCTGAGCATAAGGCCTTTCATCCTTAATAAATGAAGGATTAAAGGAATTATTACTGCATTCAATAAATACATACAACTTTCTCTTATTTCTTTGTTTCATCGAAACATCTGTAGATGATATCTACCTGTCACAAAGAGTAGATTCCTGAGACCTGCAAGTGCCTATTATCAGCCCAACGTCAAACCAACACCAGCTTAGATGTGTGAGAGTTACAACAGAGGTATGTGGGTTACATTAATTTGTTTTTTACACTAACATCAAAAAGTGGGCCGTTTTTGCAGCACAACACTCTGGGGAGTCCATGCTGGCACCAGCCTAACCCAGATGAACGTTTATCCTTACAGATTGATTACAAATTTGAAAAATCAAAACTTGTTTTTATTATCAAAACTTCAATATTGAGTATACTTGATAATTGAGTGTACTCAATAATCATAAATCCATGATGAAAAAATGTTGTTTACAGGACCCCTGTCAAAAAGTATTCATCACGGCAGAGCATTTTGAATCATTGTTTTGATAAGCACACACTTTATTATACTCTGATGGTCTTAGGAGATTGTCCTTCTCCTCAGCATACTGATTGAAAACTTGAGTTGTTGCACCACCGGTTCTTTTTAGAACAACCATGATTCATGAGAGATTTCATCACAAGTACATGGTGTTACTGCAAACCTGACCCCCACCATGCAAAGTTCAAACCCCACTTATTTGTTGTCTCCTGCTTACCATGTACTCGCATCATTTTTAAACAATTATTTTGAGGGCCTAGAGTTTAGCAAAGATATTTATTGGGTTGTTTCTTCCTTTTTTATTACTTCAGGTCGAACCAACATTAACCCTCGGGACAAGACCCCCAATGTACTTTTTCTACATGGGTGAGCCCCTCAGATGAGTTTACAAGTCAACAGCATTTACTGCAGGAACTCTGGCAAGCACCCTTGCAACAAGGATCACTGTGATGTCAGCCCAGCCCAGCCGACCTCAACTGGCAAGCACCCTCTTGCAACAAGGGTCACTGTGATGTCAGCCTAGCCAAGCCCACCTCAACTGGCAAGCACCCTCTTGCAACAAGGGTCACTGTGATGTCAGCCCAGGCCACCTCACTAACTGCCAAGCACCCTCTTGCAACAAGGGTCACTGTGATGTCAGCCCATCCCAGCCCACCTCAACTGGCAAGCACCCTCTTGCAACAAGGGTCACTGTAATGTCATCCCAGCCCAGCCCACCTCAACCGGCAAGCACCCTCTTGCAACAAGGGTCACTGTGATGTCAGCTCAACCTACTTCAACCACAATCCATGGACCCCCTTTATCTTGATGTGGACTTCTGAACTATTCATCAATGATCAACCAGGGATCTGTGATACAATACAGGTATGTTTATCATAAACCTTTGCAATGGATCAGAGAATATAATCCATTCCACTCACTACTATTAAGGTCCTCATTACAATTTTGTTAATTGCCCGGTAAATCCAGTTTATAGGTGATATTTTTTTCCCTGAAAATAATTGTTTGGCAAAGATAAACATGAATTTTGTTGGGGGAAGACAAAGCACAACTTGAAAGAAAAAAGCAAAAAGAACTCATACACGTACCTTGATGGAATACAACAAAAATACATGTAGTCAAATACTATTATTAGAACCTGAGCATTACAAATTGGCAACTAAGAATAATTGAAAGCAGCCGGCCAACAGTATTTTGGTTTTCAATCAAACAAATAGGTGTAAAAAAGGCAATTACAGATCTTCCTTTTGAGATTGTCATAACAAGAAATAAGAATATGCTTCAATCAAGAATTGTTTTTGTTGTAATTTGTGAAATCATTGCATGGATGTGTAGAATGTTTCAAGACCCTACTCCATGAATCGATGTTTAATGGATCGTTTTGTTGTTTCCTTTCACATCTTCTTCAGATCAACTAATCCTGACAGAGAGTGTTTCAGCTTCAGTCAGAGTGGCTGACAATCAACAGCAGAGATGTCTCAATCTGAACCCCAGCTGTAGTCACATCCAACACTGCCTGGACAACTCAATCAGCTTGATGGCTTGAGGTATTATGATACATGATTTCAACCCTACCCCCTCCCCTCCTCAACTCTTCAGAATCCAACTGCATGTTTTGTTTGATTCTGTTGGACTGAGGACTGCACTAGTAAACCCATCATGCTCTACATGGGATATCAGGCATACCACCATAATCAGGGTCCAACAATTTGGGTCCAACAGTTTGTCCAGTTATGATGTTGGATTTTGGAGGAGGCTCAATGGTTCAATCTCAACCAGTAATGAAGCAATTTTAAAGGTTCACTGAAATAAAAAGTGTTATTGCTTTTATGTTACACCTTATAATTTTTATAAAACGATTCACTTGTAAGAAATCATTTTTTGCATTCCTGTGTATTTTTGCATAATTTGTTTTCTTTAAAAAATAACAGTCTTCAGGAACGCCCACAAAAATAGGTGACTTGCTAACAATGGCTGGATTCTCAACGTGACATCACATGCATTACAACCAAGAATGAATTTGTTAATAGAAGAACACATATTTGTCATTCCTTTGGCAGACCCAATCCTAGAACAATTGTTTTGTGGAATAGCTCAAGAACATTATGTAATGCATGTGATGTCACGTTGAGAATCAAGCCATGTTAGTAAGTGACCTATTTTTGTGGGCGTTCCTGAAGACTTATTTTTTAAAGAAAACAAATGCAAAAAATACACAGGAATGCAAAAAATTATTTCGTACATGTCAATCGTTTTATAAAAATCATAAGGTGTAACATAAAAGCATTAATACTTTGTATTTCAGTGAACCTTTAAGGATTGTGTACAGGAATGGGATTGTCTTTTATTCTTGATCTTGATTGGAAAGGATGATTTTTTATGTGGTTGATGACTTGAGATTCTTCAGAAGGTGCTTAACATATTAAAACAAGTTTCAGAGTTTTTCAGTAAACATTGTTAGAACTTTAAGCCAATCCAATTGGTGGCAAACATTTGACAATAAATCAGCTGATGTGGTAAGCCCGTCTATGATTTGCTTAGGCCCTATTTTGATTTGAATGAGATATCCAAGCTAGAAACTCTCATTTTTATTCCAAAAGAAAATAGAACATTAAAAAACGTTGTTAACAACTGATGAAACTCTAAATTTCTGGAATTGATCAGCAAGGACATTCATTAAAACTGATAATGTGTATCTAAAAACGGCGTATTATTTAATCAGTTGGCGCCAGATGACCTGTTTGTATGCAAATGTTGCCCCTACCTGGAAGCAGAAGCGGTGTTCAGACTGCATTGTGTAAAATCAGAATACCTGAGCAAAGGTCACCCGGACATTCCACTGCTGAGCAGGCACAGACCACATACGCCGTCTAATGTTCGTTTCACCCACACAAAGACAAACCACGGTCTTGAATATTTCACAGTTTTCTGGCCATTGAGAGGTGATTTTTGTGTAATCCCAGATTCCAGATTCCACCATTGTTTATTCTTTGTATTTTGGCACAATGGAAGTAAGTCAGAGTGAGCCGGGAATCAAGCTATGGTTCAGAGTTTACTACCAATCCTATGTCGTAGGTAACGGCCGATGTTTTCCACTTCACGGTGCGTGAATTTGACATTTTCTTGGTCGAGAAAACAAAACACATGATGTAGTAAAGAGAATCTTTGTTCTCTTGGCTTTGTCAAGTCAGGGTTTCTTTGTGCCAGCAATACCCTCAAAGAAATTTTTTTTTTGGCTATTTTGGAAAGATCTGAACATTTGGAAAAACTTCTGAACCTGTTAAAATTTTGTCAATTGTATACTGCATGGCTTTTTGAAATAAATCTTTTACTCAACAAATAATTCTCTTTTTCTTATTCCTTTTTTAATCCACTACAGATCAGATAAATCAGACGGACAGTGTTTGATATTCAATCAGAGTTGCTGTCCATCCAGCACACTGAGCAGAGATGCCTCAACCTCTCAACCTGAGGCCTGGCTGCAGTACCTCCAGAAGTCAGCCTCATTCATGAGTGTCTGTCCATCCAGCACACTGAGCAGAGATGCCTCAACCTCTCAACCTGAGGCCTAGCTGCAGTACCTCCAGAAGTCAGCCTAAAGAACTAACAACTTTATATTTCAAGGTATGAAATATCATTGGTAATGATAAAAAACTATGGTGAACTTACTACCCGTACCAATTCTTGTGAAATACAGCCTTGCATGAGAAATTTGTTTCACAACTTTTAATTTGTTTTTCTTCAAAATACCATGAAGCAAAATGAGCCTTTTAGCCACAAATCCCTGACAAGTCATAAACAATTATTCACTGTTTTCTAGTAAGCCAGAGGATGTGAATGAATCAATTCTTGATATATCACAGGCAGTAAGTAGGCTAGAGGGTCTCACTGTGCACCCCAAAATGCCCCCACACCCTTCTTTAGAGGCTCACTGCCGAGGGTATCAGATTTTGTTCATAACCATTTGCCACCGGGATTTTTGTCATTTTTTCCCCGTCCAGCTTGTAGCCCACAGATTATCACCCCTTTACAAAAACTTGGTTAGTAATAGTTTGCTGTGTGTGCAGTTACTATAATCGGCTAATTAGGCCTGGGCGACTAGTAGAGTAATCGCGAATGTTAATTGCAATGACTAATCCTGACCGTCGCGTTGCAACGACTCCAGTGGTTGAGCTGCCATGACTACTTCAAAAGTACTCGCGAATAGTTGCCCAATGAACGGATTCACAACGTAAAACAGCACAACACAATGCTCCAACGCCACACACAGACACACGTTGTTCACCACAAGTGCCATTACACCACAGTGCACAACACAATATTGCCCCACACAGTCCATGGAACGAAGCCCGAAACTGAACACACAGCGACCTTTTACACAGACTCATCCATATTCAACAGTTACATGGCTTGTGATTGGTCCGGAATTGTTCATTAAGTATACGCCACATACATGTATGAAGCTCTTTTTTACCCTGCCGTTGAATGTGTGCCAAGCCATACAAGCTGAAGCTTTCTTATGAATATAGATATTTTATCAATAGCCAATCACAGCGTGGCTTACGTTGGACTTTGTACCTGCTGCATATGTAATGTGCTGTATGTACAAACGATTTAAGGGGGGGACGACCATTGTGTGTACAATGCATCACCGTGTAATGTGTATGCATGGTTGTAGTGACTAGTATGAAACGATCGCAGGCATCAAATCTTGCAAATAGTCAAACCATTTTATAAACTTGAAAATAATCTATGAGATTTTACCAGAGTACCCCTTATTAATTGTGACAAAGGACATTTTTTGACTTGCCCAGCGGACTACAAAAGGACGGGTTTTGACTCACCCATCGCTGTTTTCACTCTCATTTGGCAACCGGCGACCACTTATTTGGAACCCTTAATTCCTTTACTTTGAACAGCAGCTGCTCATGCTCTAACTCGCTGTTGTGTCGCTAGGATGTTGCTGTGTTGTGTGTGCTCTACACACAGTTCTGGTGTTGTCGGCAGCAGAGTGTGGGTTCGAATACCGGTCGCGGAACTTGTGTCCTTGAGCAAGATACTTTACCATAATTGCTTTGTCCTTCGGATGGGACATTAAGCCGTAGGTCCCATGTACTGGATGGGTAGTGCACGTAAAAGAACCCAGAACACTTATCGTGGAAGAGTAGGGGTTTACCCCTGTGTTTCTTGTTCAGATAGCAAGCATCCTTATCTACAGGTTTCCTCAGGCTTGAGAGCTACAGTGATTAAGTTCACTTATGAGGCATCCTTGGTTTCATTACCAGAAATATATAATAATAATAATAACATTGTGATAAGTTGCTAAAAAGTCGAGTAGTCGCGAATAGTTGATGCGAGACTACTCCAGTAGTGAATTTCACTAGTTGCCCAGCACTATGGTTTATATCAGCTAATCCATTAATCAGCTAATATAAGTACTCTTTTCTTATTCCTTTGTTTTATTAACTACAGGTCAGCTAATCCAGACAGAGAGTGTCAGATCTTCATCCAGTACATCAAATAAATCAACTTTATGTTGAAAGGTATGATGCTTGATTTTTACTTATAAAAAAACAACTTCAGAATTATTTTTTGATATCAAAGTTTACTTTTCATGAATGTGATATCAATATCAAATGTTCTGAAATATGCCATGACCGAGAAATTTGTTCCCCAACTTTGTTTTCTCGTTTCAGTATGCCAAACCAAAATGAACCTTTATATGAATGCAAATAAAATCCCTGATCAGTCATAAACAATTATACAGTGGTTCTTTTTAACATGGTCGACCTGTTGAAACTTTCACAGGTTGGTTGTATGGTGTGATTATGAAAACCCAGAACATTTGACATTTCCCTGCCGAAATTGGTATATCATGGTTAGTGGACTATAGAGGGCGCCACTGACTGTGCTCTGACTTGTGAAGAAAACCTGTAGGGGCTCACTGCCAAGGGTATCAAAGGATGTTCAGGAGAGACTGTTAACATGACAACATTCCTGGGTGAAAGTAAGGGTTGTTTTGATGCATCCAAAAAGTGGCAATGTTAATTTTGTTTTTCATGTTTAGGAAATTCCAAGAAACAAACAGTTGTGGATCATGTCAGTTGGAGGGGGGGGGGGTTGCACAATGAGACTCGTCTTGCCCATGGGCGATCCTACTGTTACATAGGGTCAACTAAAATTTAAATGGCTGTATTATTACTGCGTTTGATGGCTGTAACGAAAGTGAAAACTACCTGCCAAATAAAACCGCCAAAAAATTTGGCACCAAGCCGTATCATTTTGTAACGCGTATCACTAAAATACGCATGTGACCAATAACAACACAACATTGCAGTCATGTTGCCCTTGGCCTAAATTTTTATTGCCAGGTCGCTGCATCTGCGCGTGTGCCACTGACCTAGCTTATCAGCACACAGAGTCACGGCCAAGGCCGTTCCAAGTGAGTGCGTTACCGCAACGCGGCAAAGCAACTATACTCTGTGTTCGTCACTGAGCATAAGGCCTTTCATCCTTAATAAAATAAGGATTAAAGGAATTATTACTGCATTCAATAAGTACATACAACTTTCTCTTATTTCTTTGTTTCATCGAAACATCTGTAGATGATATCTACCTGTCACAAAGAGTAGATTCCTGAGACCTGCGAGTGCGTATCATCAGCCCAACGTCTACCCATCACCAGCTTAGATGTGTAAGAGTTACAACAGAGGTATGTGAGTTACAATAATTTGTTTTGACACTAACATCAAAAAGTGGGCCGTTTTTGCAGCACTGTTACAGACAGCACCCCTAAGTCACATGCCACAACACTCTGGGGACTCCATGCTGGTACCAGCCTAACCCAGATGAGTGTTTATCTTTACAGATTGATTACAAATTTGAAAAATCAAAACTTGTTTTTATTATCAAAACTTCAATATGGAGTTTACTCGATAATCGAGTGTACTCAAAAATCATAAATCCATGATGAAAAAATGTTGTTTACAGGACCCCTGTCAGAAAGTATTCATCACGGCAGAGCATTTTGACTCATTGTTTTGATAAGCACACACTTTATTATACTCTGATGGTCCTAGGAGATTGTCCTTCTCCTCAGCATACTGATTGAAAACTTGAGTTGTTACACCACCGGTTCTTTTTAGAACAACCATGATTCATGAGAGATTTCATCACAAGTACATGGTGTTACTGCAAACCTGACCCCCACCATGCAAAGTTCAAACCCCACTTATTTGATGTCTCCTGCTTACCATGTACTCGCATAATTTTGAAACAATTATTTTGAGGGCCTACAGTTTAGCGAAGATATTAATTGGGTTATTTCTTCCTTTTTTATTACTTCAGGTCAATCCAACATTCACCCTCCGGACAAGACCCCCAATGTACTTTTTCTACATGGGTGAGCCCCTCAGATGAGTTTACCGGTCAACAGCATTTACTGCAGGAACTCTGGCAAGCACCCTTGCAACAAGGGGCACTGTGATGTCAGCCCAGCCCAGACAGCCACCTCAACTGGCAAGCACCCTCTTGCAACAAGGGGCACTGTGATGTCAGCCCAGCCCAGCCCACCTCAACTGGCAAGCACCCTCTTGCAACAAGGGGCACTGTGATGTCAGCCCAGCCCAGCCCACCTCAACTGGCAAGCACCCTCTTGCAACAAGGGGCACTGTGATGTCAGCCCAGCCCAGCCCACCTCAACTGGCAAGCACCCTTGCAACAAGGGTCACTGTGATGTCAGCCCAGCCCAGCCCACCTTTACTGGCAAGCACCCTCTTGCCATAAGGGTCATTGTGATATCAGCCCAGCCCAGCCCACCTCAACTGGGAGGCACCCTCTTGCAACAAGGGTCACTTTGATGTCAGCCCAGCCCGGCCCACCTCAACTGGCAAGCACCTTTGCCACAATTGTCACTGTGATGTCAGCCCAGCCCACCTCAACTGGCAAGTACCCTGTTGTAACAGGGGTCACTGTGATGTTAGCCCAGCCCAGCCCACCTCAACTGGCAAGCACCCTCTTGCAACAGCGTCACTGTGAAGTCAGCCCAGCCCAGCCCACCTCAACTGGCAAGCACCCTCTTGCAACAAGATTCACTGCGATGTCAGCCCAGCCCAGCCCACCTCAACTGGCAAGCACCCTGTTGCAACAGGGGTCACTGTGATGTCAGCTCGGCCTACTTCAATCACATCCCAAGAACTCCCCTGATGATGTTATCTTGATGTGGACTTCTGAACAAGATATCAATGGTCAACCAGGGATCTGTGACACAATACAGGTATGATATCATAAACCTTTGCAATGGATCAGAGAATATAATCCATTCCACTCACTACTATTAAGGTCCTCATTACAATTTTGTTAATTGCCCGGTAAATCCAGTTTGTAGGTGATATTTTTTTCCCTGAAAATAACTGTTTGGCAAAGATAAACATGAATTTTGTTGGGGGAAGAAAAAGCACAACTTGAAAGAAAAACGCAAAAAGAACTCATACACATACCTTGTACGAACGATTTAAGGGGGGGGGGACACGACCGTTGTGTGTACAATGCATCACCGTGTATTGTGTATGCATGGTTGTAGTGACTAGTATGAAACCATCGCGGGCATCAAATCTTGCAAATAGTCAAACCCTTTTATAAACTTGAAAATAATCTATGAGATTTTACCAAAGTACCCCTTATTAATTGTGACAAGGGACAGGTTTTGACTCGCCCGTTGCTGTTTTCACTCTCATTTGGCAACCGGCGACCGCTTATTTTTAACCCCGAATTCCTTTACTTTGAACAGCAGTTGCTCATGCTCTAACTCGCTGTTGTGTCGCACCGATGTTGCTGTGTTGTGTGTGCTCTACACACATGGACGTCGACGGGGATGTCCACATTGTGATAAGTTGCTTAAAAAAAGTCAAGTAGTCGCGAATAGTTGATTCGAGACTACTCCAGTAGTGAATTTCACTAGTTGCCCAGCTCTACGGCTTATATCAGCTAATCCATTAATCAGCTAGTACTCTTTTCTTATTCCTTTGTTTTATTAACTACAGGTCAGCTAATCCAGACAGAGAGTGTCGGATCTTCATCCAGTACATCAAATAAATCAACTTTATGTTCAAAGGTATGATGCTTGATTTTTACTAATAAAAAAACGGCATCAGAATTATTTTTTGATATCAAAGTTTACTTTTCATGAATGTGATACCAGTATCAAATGTTCTGAAATACTGCCATGACCGAAAAAATTGTTCCCCAACTTTGTTTTCTTGTTTCAGTATGCCAAACCAAAATGAACCTTTATATGAATGCAAACAAAATCCCTGATCAATCATAAACAATTATACAGTGGTTCTTTTTAACATGGTCGACCTGTTGAAACTTTCACAGGTTGGTTGTATGGTGTGATTATGAAAACCCAGAACATTTGACATTTCCCTTCCGAAATTGGTATATCATGGTCAGTGGACTATAGAGGGCGCCACTGACTGTGCTCTGACTTGTGAAGAAAACCTGTAGGGGCTCACTGCCAAGGGTATCAAAGGATGTTCAGGAGAGACTGTTAACATGACAACATTCCTGGGTGAAAGTAAGGGTTAGTTTGATGCATCCCAAAAGTGGCAATGTTAAAAAAATTTTTTCATGTTTAGGACATTCCAAGAAACAAACAATAACTAATGTGGATCATGTCAGTTGGAAGGGGGGGGGGTTGCACAATGAGAGTCGTCTTGCCCATGGGCGATCCTACTGTTACATAGGGTCAACTAAAATTTAAATGGCTGTATTATTACTGCGTTCGATGGCTGTAACGAAAGTGAAAACTACCTGCCAAATAAACCGCCACAAAATTTCGCACCAAGCCGTGATTGGCTACAAGGATCATTTTGCAACGCCTATCACTAAAATATGCATGTAACCAATAACAACATAACATTGCAGTCATGTTGCCCTTGACCTTAATTTTTATTGCCAGGTCGCTGTATCTGTGCATGTGCCATTGATCTAGCTTATCAGCACACAGAGTCACGGCCAAGGCCGTTCCAAGTGAGTGCGCAACCGCAACGCGGCAACGCAACTATACTCTGTGTTCGTCGCTGAGCATAAGGCCTTTAATCCTTAATAAATGAAGGATTAAAGGAATTATTACTGCATTCAATAAATACATACAACTTTCTCTTATTTCTTTGTTTCATCGAAACATCTGTAGATGATATCTACCTGTCACAAAGAGTAGATTCCTGAGACCTGCGAGTGCCTATCATCAGCCCAACGTCAACCCATCACCAGCTTAGATGTGTAAGAGTTACAACAGAGGTATGTGGGTTTTGTTAAAGTGGCAATGTTAAATGTTATAAACGTTTAAGACATTCCAAGAAACAAACAATTACAAGTTTGGATCATGTCAGGTGGAAGGGGGCGGTATACAATGAGAGTCATCTTGCCCACGGGCGATCCTACTTTTACAAATATATAGGGTCAACTCAAATTTACATGGCTGTATCATTTTTAGTGCTTTCAATAATTTTTGTTTCCTCCATATTTCTTTGTTTCATCGTGACATCTGTAGATGATATCTACCTGTCACAAAGAGTAGATTCCTGAGACCTGCAAGTGCCTATCATCAGCCCAATGTCTACCCATCATCACCTTAGATGTGTAAGAGTTACAACAGAGGTATGTGGGTTACATCAATTTGTTTTTACACTAACATCAAAAAGTGGGCCGTTTTTGCAGCACTGTTACAGACAGCACCCCTAAGTCACATGCCACAACACTCTGGGGACTCCATGCTGGTACCAGCCTAACCCAGATGAGTGTTTATCCTTACAGATTGATTACAAATTTGTAAAATCAAAACTTGTTTTTATTAACAAAACTTCAATATGGAGTATACTCGATAATCGAGTGTACTCAATAATCATAAATCCATGATGAAAAAATGTTGTTTACAGGACCCCTGTCAGAAAGTATTCATCACGTCACAGCATTTTGACTCATTGTTTTGATAAGCACACACTTTATTATACTCTGATGGTCTTAAGAAATTGTCCTCCTCAGCATACTGATTGAAAACTTGAGTTGTTACACCACCGGTTCTTTTTAGAACAACCATGATTCATGAGAGATTTCATCACAACTATGTGGTGTTACTGCAAACCTGACCCCCACCATGCAAAGTTCAAACCCCACTTATTTGATGTCTCCTGCTAACCATGTACTCGCATAATTTTGAAACAATTATTTTGAGGGCCTAGAGTTTAGCGAAGATATTTATTGGGTTGTTTCTTCCTTTTTTATTACTTCAGGTCGATCCAACAATCACCCTCGGGACAAGACCCCCAATGTACTTTTTCTACATGGGTGAACCCCTCAGATGAGTTTACCGGTCAACAGTATTTACTGCAGGAACTCTGGCAAACACCATTGCAACAAGGGTCACTGTGATGTCAGCTCAGCCTACTTCACCTACATCCCAAAGACCCCCTTGATGTGGACTTCTGAACAAGACATCAATGATCAACCAGGGATCTGTGACACAATCAAGGTATGTTTATCATAAACCTTTGCAATGGATCAGAGAATATAATCCATTCCACTCACTACTATTAAGGTCCTCATTACAATTTGTTAATTGCCTGGTAAATCCAGTTTATAGGTGATATTTTTTTCCCTGAAAGTAATTGTTTGGCAAAGATAAACATGAATTTTGTTGGGGGAAGAAAAAGCACAACTTGAAAGAAAAAAGCAAAAAGAACTCATACACATACCTTGATGGAATACAATGAAAATGCATGTAGTCAAATACTATTATTAGATCCTGAGCATTACAAATTGGCAACTAAGAATAATTGAAGGCAGCCGGCAAACAATATTTTGGTTTTCAATCAAACAAATAGGTGCAAAAATGGCTATTACAGATCTTCCTTTTGAGATTGTCATAACAAAAAATAAGAATATGCTTCAATCAAGAATTGTTTTTGTTGGAATTTGTGAAATCATTGCATGGATGTGTGTAATGTTTCGAGACCCAACTCCATGAATCGATGTTTAATGGATCATTTTGTTGTTTTCCTTTCACATCTTCTTCAGATCAACTAATCCTGACAGAGAGTGTTGCAGCTTCAGTCAGAGTGGCTGACAATCAACAGCAGAGATGTCTCTATCTGAACCCCAGCTGTAGTCACATCCAACACTGCCTGGACAACTCAATCAGCTTGATGGCTTGAGGTATTATGATACATGATTTCAACCCTACCCCCTCCCCTCCTCAACTCTTCAGAATTCAACTGCATGTTTTGTTTGATTCTGTTGAACCAAGGACTACACACTCTATGTTGACAACTTGGTCAACTTTATGGCTAAGTGTGTGATACATGATAATTTCAACCCTACATCCCCCAACTCTCAGCTGATATGGCAAGCCCGTCTATGATTGGCATAGGCCCTATTTTGATAAGAATGAGATATCCAAGTTGGAAACTCCGATTTTAATTCCGAAATAAAATAGAAAATTAAATTTAAAAACATTTACAACTGATGAAATCCTAAATTTCCAGAATTGATCAGCAAGGACATTCATTGAAACAGATAAAATGTGTCTGAAACTAGCTTACCAGTTAGCACCGGATGACTTGTTTACACGCAACTGCCTGGAAACGGAAGGGGTGTACAGGGACGGCATTGTGTAAAATCAGAATACCGGAGCAAAGGTCGCCTGGAAATTTCACTGCTGAACAAGCACAGACCTCACACACTCCATCAAACACTTCGTTTAATCCTCAAAAAGACAAAACATGGTCATAAATATGCCGTTTTCTGGCACTTGAGAGGTGGTTTTTGTGTAATTCCTGATTGCAGACCTTTGTCCTTATGTTCCAAGAAGAGGATTACGAGACATCAATAGGCTTCCACCATTGTTTATTCATTGTATTTTGGCTCAATGGAAGTAAGTCAGAGTGAGCCGGGAATCAAGCTATGGTTCTGGGTTAAGTACCAATCCTATGTCGTAGGTAACGGTGTATGTTTTCTAATTCACAGTGGTTGAATTTGACATTTTCTCGTTCGAGAAAACAAAACACACGGTGCAATAAAGGGAATTTTTGTTCTCTTGACTTTCTCAAGTCAGGGTTTCTTGTGCCGGCAATACTCTCAAAGAAAAAAGATTTTGGCCATTTTGGTTAGATCTTAACAGTTGACATTTTTGAAATAACTTCTGAACCTGTTAAAATTTTGTCAATTGTATATTGCATGGCTTTTTGAAATAAATCTTTTACTCAACAAATAATTCTCCTTTCCTTATTCCTTTTTAATCTACTACAGATCATATAAATCAGACAGACAGTGTTTGATCTTCAATCAGAGTTGCTGTCCATCCAGTACACTGAGCAGAGATGCCTCAACCTCTCAACCTGAGGCCCAGCTGCATTACCTCCAGAAGTCAGCCTCATTCAGAGTTGCTGTCCATCCAGCACACTGACCAGAGATGCCTCAACCTCTCAACCTGAGGCCTAGCTGCAGTACCTCCAGAAGTCAGCCTCATTCAGATTGGCTGTCCATCCAGCACACTGAGCAGAGATGCCTCAACATGAGGCCTAGCTGTAGTACCTCCAGAAGTCAGCCTAAAGAACTAACGACCTTATATTTCAAGGTATGAAACATGATTGGTATTAACTATTTTTCAGTATCGGAGCTTACTTTGTGAACTTACAACTAGTGCTGGGCGACAAGTGAAATTCACTACTCGAGTAGTCGCGTGTCAACTATTCGGTACTATTCAACTATTCACAACTTTTTTGTTGTTGCAACTTATCACAATGTGGACGTCCCCGTCCACTGGTGTGTATAGAGCACACACAACACAGCAACATCGGTGCGACACAACAGTGAGTTAGAGTGTGACCATTCCGCTGTTCAATGTACAGGAATTCAGGGCTTGAAATAAGCGGTCGCCAGTTGCCAAATGAGAGTGAAAACAGCGATGGGTGAGTCAAAACCTGTCCTTTTGTAGTCCGCTGGGGCAAGTCACAATTAATAAGGGGTACTTTGGTAAAATCTCATAGATTATTTTCAAGTTTATAAAATGGTTTGACAAGTCTTGATGTTTGCAAGATTTGATGCCCGCGATCGTTTCATACTAGTCACTTCAACCACGCATACACAATACACGGTGATGCATTGCACACACAACGGTCGCCCCCCCCCCCTTTAAATCGTTTGTACATACAGCACATTACAAAGTCCAACGTAAGCCACGCTGTGATTGGCTATTGATAAAATATCCACATTTATAGAAAACTTCAGCTTGTATGGCTTGGCACACATTCAACGGCAGGGTAAAAAAGAGCTTCATATATAGCGTATACTTAATGAACAATTCCGGACCAATCACGAGCCACGTAACTGTTGAATATGGATGAGTCTGTGTTGAGTTTCTGGCTTCGTTCCATTGACTGTGGGGGGCAATATTGTGTTGTGCACTGTGTGGTGTAATGGCACTCGTGGTGAACAACGTGTGTCTGTGTGTCGCGTTGGAGCATTGTGTTGTGCTTTTTTATGTTGTGAACTACAGTCGTGAATAAGAAATCCATTCATTGGGCAACTATTCGCGAGTACCTTTGAAGTAGTCGTGGCGGCGTGACTACTCGAGTAGTTGCAACACGGTGGTCATGACTAGTCGTTGCAAACAACAGTCGCGAGCATTCGACTAGTCGCACTAGTCACCCAGGCCTACTTACTACCCATACCAATTGTTGTGAAATACAGCCTTGTATGAGAAATTTGTTTCACAACCTTTAATAATTTTTTTTTCTTTAAAATACCATGAAGCAAAATGAGCCTTTTAGCCACAAAATCCCTGACAAGTCATAAACAATTATTCACTGTTTTCTTGTAAGCCAGAGGATGTGAATGAATCTATTCTTGATATATCACAGGCAGTAGGCTAGAGGGTCTCACTCTGCACCCCAAAATGCCCCACACCCTTCTTTAGAGGCTCACTGCCAAGGGTATCAGATTTTGTTCATTAACCATTTGCCACCGGGATTTTTGTCATTTTTTCCCGTCCAGCTTGTAGCCCACAGATTATCACCCCTTTACAAAAACTTGGTTAGTAATAGTTTGCTGTGTGTGCAGTTACTATAATCGGCTAATTAGGCCTGGGCGACTAGTAGAGTAATCGCGACTGTTAATTGCAACGACTAACCGTGACCGTCGCGTTGCAACGACTCCAGTGGTTGAGCCGCCACGAGTACTTCAAAAGTACTCGCGAATAGTTGGCCAATGAACGGATTCACAACGTAAAACAGCACAACATAATGCTCCAACGCCACACACAGACACACGTTGTTCACCACAAGTGCCATTACACCACAGTGCACAACACAATATTGTCCCACACAGTCCATGGAACGAAGCCCGAAACTGAACACACAGCAACCTTTTACACAGACTCATCCATATTCAACAGTTACATGGCTTGTGATTGGTTCAGAATTGTTCAATAAGTATACGCCACATACATGTATGAAGCTCTTTTTTACCCTGCCATTGAATGTGTGCCAAGCCATACAAGCTGAAGCTTTCTTATGAATATAGATATTTTATCAATAGCCAATCACAGCGTGGCTTAAGGTGGACTTTGTACCTGCTGCATATGTAATGTGTTACATGTACAAACGATTTAAGGGGGGACGACCATTGTGTGTACAATGCATCACCGTGTGTTGTGTATGCGTGGTTGTAGTGACTAGTATGAAATGATCGCAGGCATCAAATCTTGCAAATAGTCAAACCATTTTATAAACTTGAAAATAATCTATGAGATTTTACCAGAGTACCCCTTATTAATTGTGACAAGGGACCTTTTTTGACTTGCCCAGCGGACTACAAAAGGACGGGTTTTGACTCACCCATCGCTGTTTTCACTCTCATTTGGCAACCGGCGACCACTTATTTGGAACCCTTAATTCCTTTACTTTGAAGAGCAGCTGCTCATGCTCTAACTCGTTGTTGTGTCGCACCGATGTTGCTGTGTTGTGTGTGCTCTACACACAGTTCTGGTGTTGTTGGCAGCAGAGTGTGGGTTCGAATACCGGTCGCGGAACTTGTGTCCTTGAGCAAGATACTTTACCATAATTGCTTTGTCCTTCGGATGGGACATTAAGCCGTAGGTCCCATGTACTGGATGGGTAGTGCACGTAAAAGAACCCAGAACACTTATCGTGGAAGAGTAGGGGTTTACCCCTGTGTTTCTGGTTCAGATAGCAAGCATTCTTATCTACAGGTTTCCTCAGGCTTGAGAGCTACAGTGATTAAGTTCACTTATGAGGCATCCTTGGTTTCATTACCAGAAATATATAATAATATAATAATAATAATAACATTGTGATAAGTTGCTAAAAAGTCGAGTAGTCGCGAATAGTTGAAGCGAGACTACTCCAGTAGTGAATTTCACTAGTTGCCCAGCTCTACGGCTTATATCAGCTAATCCATTAATCAGCTAATACAAGTACTCTTTTCTTATTCCTTTGTTTTATTAACTACAGGTCAGCTAATCCAGACAGAGAGTGTCGGATCTTCATCCAGTACATCAAATAAATTAACTTTATGTTGAAAGGTATGATGCTTGATTTTTACTTATAAAAAAACAACTTCAGAATTATTTTTTGATATCAAAATTTACTTTTCATGAATGTGATACCAATATCAAATGTTCTGAAATACTGCCATGACCGAGAAAATTGTTCCCCAACTTTGTTTTCTCGTTTCAGTATGCCAAACCAAAATGAACCTTTATATGAATGCAAACAAAATCCCTGATCAGTCATAAACAATTATACAGTGGTTCTTTTTAACATGGTCGACCTGTTGAAACTTTCACAGGTTGGTTGTATGGTGTGATTATGAAAACCCAGAACATTTGACATTTCCCTGCCGAAATTGGTATATCATGGTTAGTGGACTATAGAGGGCGCCACTGACTGCGCTCTAACTTGTGAAGAAAACCTGTAGGGGCTCACTGTCAAGGGTATCAAAGGATGTTCAGGAGAGACTGTTAACATGACAACATTCCTGGGTGAAAGTAAAGGTTGTTTTGATGCATCCCAAAAGTGGCAATGTTAATTTTTTTTTTCATGTTTAGGAAATTCCAAGAAACAAACAATTGTGGATCAGTTGGAGGGGGGGGGGGGTTGCACAATGAGAGTCGTCTTGCCCATGGGCAATCCTACTGTTACATAGGGTCAACTAAAATTTAAATGGCTGTATTATTACTGCGTTCGATGGCTGTAACGAAAGTGAAAACTACCTGCCAAATAAAACCGCCCAAAAATTTGGCACCAAGCCGTATCATTTTGTAACGCGTATCACTAAAATACGCATGTGACCAATAACAACACAACATTGCAGTCATGTTGCGCTTGACCTAAATTTTTATTGCCAGATCGCTGCATCTGTGCGTGTGCCACTGACCTAGCTTATCAGCACACAGAGTCACGGCCAAGGCCGTTCCAAGTGAGTGCGCCACCACAACGCGACAAAGCAACTTTACTCTGTGTTCGTCACTGAGCATAAGGCCTTTCATCCTGAATAAATGAAGGATTAAAGGAATTATTACTGCATTCAATAAATACATACAACTTTCTCTTATTTCTTTGTTTCATCGAAACATCTGTAGATGATATCTACCTGTCACAAAGAGCAGATTCCTGAGACCTGCAAGTGCGTATCATCAGCCCAACGTCAACCCATCACCAGCTTAGATGTGTGAGAGTTACAACAGAGGTATGTGAGTTACAATAATTTGTTTTGACACTAACATCAAAAAGTGGGCCGTTTTTGCAGCACTGTTACAGACAGCACCCCTACGTCACATGCCACAACACTCTGGGGACTCCATGCTGGTACCAGCCGAACCCAGATGAGTGTTTATCCTTACAGATTGATTACAAATTTGAAAAATCAAAACTTGTTTTTATCAACAAAACTTCAATATGGAGTATACTCGATAATCGAGTGTACTCAATAATCATAAATCCATGATGAAAAAATGTTGTTTACAGGACCCCTGTCAGAAAGTATTCATCACGACAGAGCATTTTGACTCATTGTTTTGATAAGCACACACTTTATTATACTCTGATGGTCCTAGGAGATTGTCCTTCTCCTCAGCATACTGATTGAAAACCGTTGAGTTGTTACACCACCGGTTCTTTTTAGAACAACCATGATTCATGAGAGATTTCATCACAAGTACATGGTGTTACTGCAAACCTGACCCCCACCATGCAAATGTAAAGTTCAAACCCCACTTATTTGATGTCTCCTGCTTACCATGTACTCCCATCATTTTGAAACAATTATTTTGAGGGCCTAGAGTTTAGCAAAGATATTTATTGGGTTGTTTCTTCCTTTTTTATTACTTCAGGTCGAACCAACATTAACCCTCGGGACAAGACCCCCAATGTACTTTTTCTACATGGGTGAGCCCCTCAGATGAGTTTACAAGTCAACAGCATTTACTGCAGGAACTCTGGCAAGCACCCTTGCAACAAGGGTCATTGTGATATCAGCCCAGCCCAGCCCACATCAACTGGTAAGCACCCTCTTGCGACAATGGTCAATGTGATGTCAGCCCAGCCCAGCCCACGTCAACTGGCGAGCACCCTCTTGCTACAAGGGTCTCTGTGATGTCAGCCCATCCCAGCCCACCTTTACTGGCAAGCACCCTCTTGCCATAAGGGTCATTGTGATATCAGACCAGCCCAGCCCACATCAACTGGTAAGCACCCTCTTGCGACAATGGTCAATGTGATGTCAGCCCAGCCCAGCCCACGTCAACTGGCGAGCACCCTCTTGCAACAAGGGGCACTGTGATGTTAGCCCAGCCCCGCCCAGCCCACCTCAACTGGCAAGCACCCTGTTGCAACAAGGGTCACTGTGATGTCAGCTCAGCCTACTTCACCCACATCCCAAAGACCCCCTTGATGTGGACTTCTGAACAAGACATCAATGATCAACCAGGGATCTGTGACACAATCAAGGTATGTTTATCATAAACCTTTGCAATGGATCAGAGAATATAATCCATTCCACTCACTACTATTAAGGTCCTCATTACAATTTTGTTAATTGCCTGGTAAATCCAGTTTATTGGTGACATTTTTTTCCCTGAAAGTAATTGTTTGGCAAAGATGAACATGAGTTTTGTTGGGGGAAGCACAACTTGAAAGAAAAAAGCAAAAAGAACTCATACACGTACCTTGATGGAATACAATGAAAATACATGTAGTCAAATACTATTATTAGAACCTGAGCGTTACAAATTGGCAACGAAGAATAATTGAAGGCAGCCGGCCAACAGTATTTTGGTTTTCAATCAAACAAATAGTTGCAAAAATGCAATTACAGATCTTCCTTTTGAGATTGTCATAACAAGAAATAAGAATATGCTTCAATCAAGAAATGTTTTTGTTGTAATTTGTGAAACCATTGCATGGATGTGTGTAATGTTTCAAGACCCTACTCCATGAATCGATGTTTAATGGATCATTTTGTTGTTTCCTTTCACATCTTCTTCAGATCAACTAATCCTGACAGAGAGTGTTGCAGCTTCAGTCAGAGTGGCTGACAATCAACAGCAGAGATGTCTCTATCTGAACCCCAGCTGTAGTCACATCCAACACTGCCTGGACAACTCAATCAGCTTGATGCTAGAGGTATTATGATACATGATTTCAACCCTACCCCCTCCCCACCTTTTCAAAATCCAACTGTAAATTTTGTTTGATTCTGTTGAACCAAGGACTACACACTCTACCTTGACAACTCGGTCAACTTTATGGCTAAGTGTGTGATACATGATAATTTCAACCCTACATCCCCCAACTCTCAGCTGATATGGCAAGCCCGTCTATGATTTGCATAGCCCCTATTTTGATCAGAATGAGATATCCAAGTTGGAAACTCCGATTTTAATTCCGAAACAAAATAGAAAAACATTTACAACTGATGAAATCCTAAATTTCCAGAATTGATCAGCAAGGACATTCATTGAAACAGATTAAATGTGTCTGAAACTAGCTTACCAGTTAGCACCGGATGACTTGTTTACACGCAACTGCCTGGAAACGGAAGGGGTGTACAGACGGCATTGTGTAAAATCAGAATACCGGAGCAAAGGTTGCCTAGAAATTTCACTGCTGAACAAGCACAGACCACACACACGCCGTCAAATGCTTCTTTTCATCCTCAAAAAGACAAAACATGGTCATAAATATGCCGTTTTCTGGCACTTGAGAGGTGGTTTTTATGTAATCCCTGGTTGCAGACCTTTGTCCTTATGCTCCAAGAAGAGGATTACAAGACATCAATAGGCTTCCACCATTGTTTATTCATTGTATTTTGGCTCAATGGAAGTAAGTCAGAGTGAGCCAGGAATCAAGCCATGGTTCTGGGTTAAGTACCAATCCTATGTCGTAAGTAACGGCGTATGTTTTCTAATTCACAGTGGTTGAATTTGACATTTTCTCGTTCAAGAAAACAAAACACACAGTGCAATTAAGGGAATCTTTGTTCTCTTGACTTTCTCAAGTCAGGGTTTCTTATGCCGGCAATACTCTCAAAGAAAAAAGATGTTGACCATTTTGGTTAGATCTTAACAGTTGACATGTTTGAAATAACTTCTGAACCTGTTAAAATTTTGTCAATTGTATATTGCATGGCTTTTTGAAATAAATCTTTTACTCAACAAATAATTCTCCTTTCCTTATTCCTTTTTTAATCTACTACAGATCATATAAATCAGACAGACAGTGTTTGATCTTCAATCAGAGTTGCTGTCCATCCAGTACAGTGAGCAGAGATGCCTCAACCTCTCAACCTGAGGCCCAGCTGCAGTACCTCCAGAAGTCAGCCTCATTCAGAGTTGCTGTCCATCCAGCACACTGAGCAGAGATGCCTCAACCTCTCAACCTGAGGCCTAGCTGCCGTACCTCCAGAAGTCAGCCTCATTCAGATTGGCTGTCCATCCAGCACACTGAGCAGAGATGCCTCAACATGAGGCCTAGCTGTAGTACCTCCAGAACTCAGCCTAAAGAACTAACGACCTTATATTTCAAGGTATGAAACATGATTGGTATCAACTATTTTTCAGTATCGGAGCTTACTTTGTGAACTTACAACTAGTGCTGGGCGACAAGTGAAATTCACTACTCGAGTAGTCGCGTGTCAACTATTCGGTACTATTCAACTATTCACAACTTTTTTGTTGTTGCAACTTATCACAATGTGGACGTCCCCGTCCACTGGTGTGTATAGAGCACACACAACACAGCAACATCGGTGCGACACAACAGTGAGTTAGAGTGTGACCCTTCCGCTGTTCAATGTACAGGAATTCAGGGCTTGAAATAAGCGGTCGCCAGTTGCCAAATGAGAGTGAAAACAGCGATGGGTGAGTCAAAACCTGTCCTTTTGTAGTCCGCTGGGGCAAGTCACAATAAATAAGGGGTACTTTGGTAAAATCTCATAGATTATTTTCAAGTTTATAAAATGGTTTGACAAGTCTTGATGTTTGCAAGATTTGATGCCCGCGATCGTTTCATACTAGTCACTACAACCACGCATACACAATACACGGTGATGCATTGCACACACAACGGTCGCCCCCCCCCTTTAAATCGTTTGTACATACAGCACATTACAAAGTCCAACGTAAGCCACGCTGTGATTGGCTATTGATAAAATATCCACATTTATAGAAAACTTCAGCTTGTATGGCTTGGCACACATTCAACGGCAGGGTAAAAAACAGCTTCATATATAGCGTATACTTAATGAACAATTCCGGACCAATCACGAGCCACGTAACTGTTGAATATGGATGAGTCTGTGTTGAGTTTTGGGCTTCATTCCGTTGACTGTGTGGGGCAATATTGTGTGCTGCACTGTGTGGTGTAATGGCACTCGTGGTGAACAGCGTGTGTTTGTGTGTCGCAATGGAGCATTGTGTTGTGCTTTTTTCTGTTGTGAACTACAGTCGTGAATGAGAAATCCGTTCATTGGGCAACTATTTGCGAGTACCTTTGACATTTTCTCGTTCGAGAAAACAAAACACACGGTGCAATAAAGGGAATTTTTGTTCTCTTGACTTTGTCAAGTCAGGGTTTCTTGTGCCAGCAGTACTCTCAAAGAAAAAAGATGTTGACCATTTTGGTTAGATCTTAACAGTTGACATGTTTGAAAAAACTTCTGAACCTTTTAAAATTTTGTCAATTGTATATTGCATGGCTTTTTGAAATAAATCTTTTACTCAACAAATAATTCTCCTTTCCTTATTCCTTTTTTCATCAACTACAGATCGTATTAACCAGACAGACAGTGTTTGATCTTCAATCAGAGTGTCTGTCCATCCAGCACAATGAGCAGAGATGCCTCAACTTCTCAACCTGAGACCCAGCTGCAGTACCTCCAGAAGTCAGCCTCATTCAGAGTGTCTGTCCATCCAGTACAATGAGCAGAGATGCCTCAACCTCTCAACCTGAGACCCAGCTGCAGTACCTCCAGAAGTCAGCCTCATTCAGAGTGTCTGTCCATCTAGCACAATGAGCAGAGATGCCTCAACTTCTCAACCTGAGGCCTAGCTGCAATACCTCCAGAAGTCAGCCTCATTCAGAGTGGCTGTCCATCCAGCACAATGAGCAGAGATGCCTCAACTTCTCAACCTGAGACCCAGCTGCAATACCTCCAGAAGTCAGCCTCATTCAGAGTGTCTGTCAATCCAGTACAATGAGCAGAGATGCCTCAACCTCTCAACCTGAGACCCAGCTGCAGTACCTCCAGAAGTCAGCCTCATTCAGAGTGGCTGTCCATCCAGCACACTGAGCAGAGATGCCTGAACCTCTCAAACTGAGGCCTAGCTGCAGTACCTCCAGAAGTCAGCCTCATTCAGAGTGGCTGTCCATCCAGCACACTGAGCAGAGATGCCTCAACCTCTCAACCTGAGGCCCAGCTGTAGTACCTCCAGAAGTCAGCCTCATTCAGATTGGCTGTCCATCCAGCACACTGAGCATAGATGCCTCAACCTCTCAACCTGAGGCCTAGCTGCAGTACCTCCAGAAGTCAGCCTAAAGAACCAACAACTTTATATTTCAAGGTATGAAACATGATTGGTATCAACTATTTTTCAATATCGGAGCTTACTTTGTGAACTTCCTACTAGTGCTGGGCGACTAGTGAAATTCACTACTCGAGTAGTCGCGTGTCAACTATTCGGTACTATTCGACTAGTCACAACTTTTTATTTGCAACTTATCACATCCCCGTCCACGGGTGTGTATAGAGCACACACAAGACAGCAACATCGGTGCGACACAACAGCGAGTTAGAGCATGAGCAACTGCTGTTCAAAGTAAAGGAATTCAGGGTTTGAAATAAGTGGTCGCCGGTTGCCAAATGCGAGTGAAAACAGCGATGGGCGAGTCAAAACCCGTCCCTTGTCACAATTAATAAGGGGTACTTTGGTAAAATCTCATAGATTATTTTCAAGTTCGTAAAATGGTTTGACAAGTCTTGATGTTTGCAAGATTTGATGCCCGCGATCGTTTCACTAGTCACTACAACCACGCATACACAATACACGTTGATGCTTTGTACACACAACGGTCGTCCCCCCCCCCACCCTTAAATTGTTTGTACATACAGCACATTACATATGCAGCAGGTACAAAGTCCAACGTAAGCCACGCTGTGATTGGCTATTGATAAATTATCAATATTCATAAGAAAGCTTCAGCTTGTATGGCTTGGCACACATTCAACGGCAGGGTAAAAAAGAGCTTCATATGTAGCGTATACTTAATGAGCAATTCCGGACCAATCACGAGCCACGTAACTGTTGAATATGGATGAGTCTGTGTTGAGTTTCTGGCTTCGTTCCATTGACTGTGTGGGGCAATATTGTGTGGTGCACTGTGTGGTGTAATGGCACTCGTGGTGAACAACGTGTGTTTGTGTGTCGCGTTGGAGCATTGTGTTGTGCTTTTTTCTGTTGTGAACTACAGTCGTGAATAAGAAATCCATTCATTGGGCAACTATTCGCGAGTATAAATTTCAATTTGCCTTACACTGATGTGTGATAAGCACTGTATACTCAGTGCTTTCGAGTCCTGTGGAAAAAAAATCCACAGGCAACTCAGGTGGGATTTGAACCCACGACTCCCGCATGACTAGAGCAGATGTCTTAACCCCTAGACCACCGAGCACGCCCGGTGACGAGGGGCTAGTTCGAATCCAGTATTATTAGCAGCAGGTACTGCAAACAATTAGATAGATGTTAATATTTGCATCGGGGGAATGAATATAAATTTCAATTTGCCTTACATCGATGTGTAATAAGCACTGTATACTCAGTGCTTTCGAGTCCTGTGGAAAAAAGCAAGCACTGTTGAAGTAGTCGTGGCGGCGCGACTACTCGAGTAGTTGCAACTCGGTGGTCATGACTAGTCGTTGCAAACAACAGTCGCGAGCATTCGACTAGTCGCACTAGTCACCCAGGCCTACTTACTACCCATACCAATTGTTGTGAAATACAGCCTTGCATGAGAAATTTGTTTCACAACCTTTATATTTTTATTTCTTTAAAATACCATGAAGCAAAATGAGCCTTTTAGCCACAAAATCCCTGACAAGTCATAAACAATTATTCACTGTTTTCTTGTAAGCCAGAGGATGTGAATGAATCTATTCTTGATATATCACAGGCAGTGGGCTAGAGTGCCTCACTCTGCACCCCAAAATGCCCCCACACCCTTCTTTAGAGGCTCACTGCCGAGGGTATCAAATTTTGTTCATTTAACCAGTTGCCACCGGGATTTTTTTCATTTTTTCCCCGTCCGTGATGGGACTATTTTCTTGGAATTGCCGGAATCAATTTTCCCACAGATTATCACCACTTTACAAAATCTTGGCTTCCACCATTGTTTTATTCATTGTATTTCGGCTCAATGGAGCTTGAAATCCAGCCATGGTTCCTTGGGTTTAGTACCAATCCTATGCCGTAGGTAACGGCTGATGGTTTGCAATACACAGTGCATGAATTTGACATTTTCTTGGGTCAAGACAACAAAACTTTCGATGCAATGATGATCTTTGTTCTCAGGGTTTCTTTGTACCCTCAAAGAAAAATGATTCCGGCGATTCTGACAAAATAATTCCGTCAGGGTGGACGGGAAAAAATGGAAGATCCCCGGCAGCAACTGGTTAACATCATTCCTGAGTGAGCAGTAGGGGTAGGCTATATCCCTAAATTGACAATGTTCACATTAAGTTTTTATGCTGAGGACATCCTCGACAAAAGTATACAGGTTTGGGTCATTGCACTTTCAGAGCTCTGCAGCTTACAGATTATCACCCCTTTACAAAAACTTGGTTAGTAATAGTTTGCTGTGTGTAGTTTATATAATTAGCTAATATCAGCTAATCCATTAAGCAGCTAATAATAAGTACTCTTTTCTTATTCCTTTGTTTTAACTACAGATCAACTAATCCAGATAGAGAGTGTCGGATCTTCATCCAGTCCATCAAATAGATCAACTTGAAAGGTACGATGGTTGATTTTTACTGATAAAAAAACGCATCAGAATTAATTTTTAATATCAAAGTATACTTTAATGAATTTGATATCAGTATCAAATGTTCAGAAACACTGCCATGAGCGAAAAAATTGTTCCCCAACCTTGGATTTCTTATTCTAGTATGCCAAATCAAAATAAAACTTTGTATGAATGCGATCAAAATCCTTGACAAATCATAAATAATTATGCAGCGTTTTTTTTTAAACATGGTCGATCTGTCGAAATGTTTACCAATTTGTATGATGTGATTATGAAAACCCAGAACATTAGACTTTTCTCTCCCAAAATTGGTATATCATGGTCAGTGGACAATAGAGGGCGCCACTGACTGCGCTCTGACTTGTGAAGAAAACCTGTAGGGGCTCACTGCCAAGGGTATCAAAGGATGTTCAGGAGAGACTGTTAACCAGTCAATGTCGAGATTCTTTAGTTTTTTTCCTGGCGGGATATTTTTGGCAGAATTGCCGGCATCATTTTTCTTTGAGAGTACCGCTGGCACAAAGAAACCCTGACTCGACAAAGCGATGAGAACAAAGATTCTCTTTATTAAGAAGCGTTTTGTTTTTTCAACCGAGAAAATGTCAGATTAACACACCGAGAATTGCAAACATCGACATTTATCCAAAGCATAGGATGTCTCGTAATCCTCTTATTTGAACAAAAAAACACCTCTCAAAAGCCAGAAAGTGCCAAAATATTCAAGACCATGGTTTGTCTTTGTGTGGGAAAACAAACATTGGATGTGTTTGTGGTTCTGTGCACGCTCAGCAGTGGAATGTCCGGGCTACCTTTGCTCCAGTATTCCAATTTTACATCTGTTTCCAGGCAGGGGAAACATTTGCTTGTAAACAAGTCATCTGGTGCCAACATTATTCCTCGGTAAAAGTAAGGGTAGGCTATGCATCCCAAAAGTGGCAATGTCAAATGTTATAAATGTTTAGGACATTCCAAGAAACAAACAATTACAAGTTTGGATCATGTCAGGTGGAAGGAGGCGGTATACAATGAGAGTCATCTTGCCCACGGGCGATCCTACTTTTACAAGTATATAGGGTCAACTCAAATTTACATGGCTGTATCATTTAGTGCTTTCAATAATTTTTGTTTCCTCCTTATTTCTTTGTTTCATCATGACATCTGTAGATGATATCTACCTGTCACAAAGAGTAGATTCCTGAGACCTGCGAGTGCCTATCATCAGCCCAATGTCAACCCATCACCAGCTTAGATGTGTGAGAGCTACAACAGAGGTATGTGGGTTACAATAATTTGTTTTTACACTAACATAAAAAAGTGGGCCGTTTTTGCAGCACTGTTACAGACTGCACCCTTACGTCACATGCCACAACACTCTGGGGACTCCATGCTGGTACCAGCCTAACCCAGATGAGTGTTTATCCTTACAGATTGATTACAAATTTGAAAAATCAAAACTTGTTTTTATTAACAAAACTTCAATATGGAGTATACTCGATAATCGAGTGTACTCAATAATCATAATATCCATGATGAAAAAATGTTGTTTACAGGACCCCTGTCAGAAAGTATTCATCACGGCAGAGCATTTTGACTCATTGTTTTGATAAGCACACACTTTATTATACTCTGATGGTCTTAAGAAATTGTCCTTCTCCTCAGCATACTGATTGGAAACTTGAGTTGTTACACCACCGGTTCTTTTTAGAACAACCATGATTCATGAGAGATTTCATCACAAGTACATGGTGTTACTGCAAACCTGACCCCCACCATGCAAATGCAAAGTTCAAACCCCACTTATTTGATGTCTCCTGCTAACCATGTACTCACATCATTTTGAAACAATTATTTTGAGGGCCTAGAGTTTAGCAAAGATATTTATTGGGTTGATTCTTCCTTCTTTATTACTTCAGGTCGAACCAACATTAACCCTCGGGACAAGACCCCCAATGTACTTTTTCTACATGGGTGAGCCCCTCAGATGAGTTTACCGGTCAACAGTATTTACTGCAGGAACTCTGGCAAGCACCATTGCAACAAGGGTCACTGTGATGTCAGCCCAGCCAAGCCTACCTCAACTGGCAAGCACCCTCTTGCAACAAGGGTCAATGTGATGTCAGCCCATCCCAGCCCACCTCAACTGGCAAGCACCCTCTTGCAACAAGGGGCACTGTGATGTCAGCTCAGCCTACTTCACCTACATCCCAAAGACCCCCTTGATGTGGACTTCTGAACTATTCATCAATGATCAACCTGGGATCTGTGATACAATCAAGGTATGTTTATCATAAACCTTTGCAATGGATCAGAGAATATAATCCATTCCACTCACTACTATTAAGGTCCTCATTATAATTTTGTTAATTGCCTGGTAAATCCAGTTTATTGGTGACATTTTTTTCCCTGAAAGTAATTGTTTGGCAAAGATGAACATGAGTTTTGTTGGGGGAAGCACAACTTGAAAGAAAAAAGCAAAAAGAACTCATACACGTACCTTGATGGAATACAATGAAAGTACATGTAGTCAAATACTATTATTAGAACCTGAGCGTTACAAATTGGCAACGAAGAATAATTGAAGGCAGCCGGCCAACAGTATTTTGGTTTTCAATCAAACAAATAGGTGCAAAAAAGGCAATTACAGATCTTCCTTTTGAGATTGTCATAACAAGAAATAAGAATATGCTTCAATCAAGAATTGTTTTTGTTGTAATTTGTGAAATCATTGCATGGATGTGTGTAATGTTTCAAGACCCTACTCCATGAATCGATGTTTAATGGATCATTTTGTTGTTTCCTTTCACATCTTCTTCAGATCAACTAATCCTGACAGAGAGTGTTGCAGCTTCAGTCAGAGTGGCTGACAATCAACAGCAGAGATGTCTCAATCTGAACCCCAGCTGTAGTCACATCCAACACTGCCTGGACAACTCAATCAGCTTGATGGCTTGATGTATTATGATACATGATTTCAACCCTACCCCCTCCCCTCCTCAACTCTTCAGAATCCAACTGCATGTTTTGTTTGATTCTGTTGAACCTAGGACTACACACTCTATGTTGACAACTTGGTCAACTTTATGGCTAAGTGTGTGATACATGATAATTTCAACCCTACATCCCCCAACTCTCAGCTGATATGGCAAGCCCGTCTATGATTTGCATAACCCTATTTTGATCAGAATGAGATATCCAAGTTGGAAACTCCGATTTTAATTCCGAAACAAAATAGAAAATTGAAAAACATTTACAACTGATGAAATCCTAAATTTCCAGAATTGATCAGCAAGAACATTCATTAAAACAGATCAAATATATCTAAAACTAGCTTACCAGTTAGCGCCGGATGACCTGTTTACACACAACTGCCTGGAAACGGAAGGGGTGTACAGACGGCATTGTGTAAAATCAGAATACCGGAGCAAGGGTCGCCTGGAAATTTCACTGCTGAACAAGCACAGACCACACACACGCCGTCAAACGCTTCGTTTCATCCTGAAAAAAAACATAACATGGTCATAAATATGCCGTTTTCTGGCACTTGAGAGGTGGTTTTTGTGTAATCCCTGATTGCAGACCTTGGTCCTTATGTTCCAAGAAGAGGATTACGAGACATCAATAGGCTTCCTCCATTGTTTATTCATTGTATTTTGGCTCAATGGAAGTAAGTCAGAGTGAGCCAGGAATCAAGTCATGGTTCTGGGTTAAGTACCAATCCTATGTCGTAGGTAACAGCGTATGTTTTCTAATTCACAGTGCTTCAATTTGACATTTTCTCGTTCGAGAAAACAAAACACACGGTGCAATTAAGGGAATCTTTGTTCTCTTGACTTTCTCAAGTCAGGGTTTCTTGTGCCGGCAATACTCTCAAAGAAAAAACATTTTGGCCATTTTGGTTAGATCTTAACAGTTGACATGTTTGAAATAACTTCTGAACCTGTTAAAATTTTGTCAATTGTATATTGCATGGCTTTTTGAAATAAATCTTTTACTCAACAAACAATTCTCCTTTCCTTATTCCTTTTTTGATCTACTACAGATCATATAAATCAGACAGACAGTGTTTGATCTTCAATCAGAGTTGCTGTCCATCCAGTACAGTGAGCAGAGATGCCTCAACCTCTCAACCTGAGGCCCAGCTGCATTACCTCCAGAAGTCAGCCTCATTCAGAGTTGCTGTCCATCCAGCACACTGAGCAGAGATGCCTCAACCTGAGGCCTAGCTGCAGTACCTTCAGAAGTCAGCCTCATTCAGAGTTGCTGTCCATCCAGCACACTGAGCAGAGATGCCTCAACCTCTCAACCTGAGGCCCAGCTGCATTACCTCCAGAAGTCAGCCTCATTCAGAGTGGCTGTCCATCCAGCACACTGAGCAGAGATGCCTCAACCTGAGGCCTAGCTGCAGTACCTTCTGAAGTCAGCCTCATTCAGAGTTGCTGTCCATCCAGCACACTGAGCAGAGATGCCTCAACCTGAGGCCTAGCTGCAGTACCTTCAGAAGTCAGCCTCATTCAGAGTTGCTGTCCATCCAGCACACTGAGCAGAGATGCCTCAACATGAGGCCTAGCTGCAGTACCTCCAGAAGTCAGCCTAAAGAACTAACAACTTTATATTTCAAGGTATGAAACATGATTGGTATCAACTATTTTTCAGTATCGGAGCTTACTTTGTGAACTTCCTACTAGTGCTGGGCGACAAGTGAAATTCACTACTCGAGTAGTCGCGTGTCAACTATTCGGTACTATTCAACTAGTCACAACTTTGTTGTTGTTGCAACTTATCACAATGTGGACGTCCCTGTCCACTGGTGTGTATAGAGCACACACAACACAGCAACATCGGTGCGACACAACAGTGAGTTAGAGTGTGACCATTCCGCTGTTCAATGTACAGGAATTCAGGGCTTGAAATAAGCGGTCGCCAGTTGCCAAATGAGAGTGAAAACAGCGATGGGTGAGTCAAAACCTGTCCTTTTGTAGTCCGCTGGGGCAAGTCACAATTAATAAGGGGTACTTTGGTAAAATCTCATAGATTATTTTCAAGTTTATAAAATGGTTTGACAAGTCTTGATGTTTGCAAGATTTGATGCCCGCGATCGTTTCATACTAGTCACTTCAACCACGCATACACAATACACGGTGATGCATTGCACACACAACGGTCGCCCCCCCCCCTTTAAATCGTTTGTACATACAGCACATTACAAAGTCCAACGTAAGCCACGCTGTGATTGGCTATTGATAAAATATCCACATTTATAGAAAACTTCAGCTTGTATGGCTTGGCACACATTCAACGGCAGGGTAAAAAAGAGCTTCATATATAGCGTATACTTAATGAACAATTCCGGACCAACCACGAGCCACGTAACTGTTGAATATGGATGAGTCTGTGTTAAGTTTCAGGCTTCGTTCCATTGACTGTATGGGGCAATATTGTGTGGTGCACTGTGTGGTGTAATGGCACTCGTGGTGAACAACGTGTGTCTGTGTGTCGCGTTGGAGCATTGTGTTGTGCTTTTTTATGTTGTGAACTACAGTCGTGAATGAGAAATCCGTTCATTGGGCAACTATTTGCGAGTATCTTTGACATTTTCTCGTTCGAGAAAACAAAACACACGGTGCAATAAAGGGAATTTTTGTTCTCTTGACTTTGTCAAGTCAGGGTTTCTTGTGCCAGCAGTACTCTCAAAGAAAAAAGATGTTGACCATTTTGGTTAGATCTTAACAGTTGACATGTTTGAAAAAACTTCTGAACCTTTTAAAATTTTGTCAATTGTATATTGCATGGCTTTTTGAAATAAATCTTTTACTCAACAAATAATTATCCTTTCCTTATTCCTTTTTTAATCTACTACAGATCATATAAATCAGACGGACAGTGTTTGATCTTCAATCAGAGTGTCTGTCCATCCAGCACAATGAGCAGAGATGCCTCAACTTCTCAACCTGAGGCCCAGCTGCACTACCTCCAGAAGTCAGCCTCATTCAGAGTGGCTGTCCATCCAGCACACTGAGTAGAGATGCTTCAATTTCTCAACCTGAGGCCCGGCTACAGTACCTCCAGAAGTCAGCCTCATTCAGAGTGGCTGTCCATCCAGCACACTGAGCAGAGATGCCTCAACCTCTCAATGAGCAGAGATGCCTCAACTTCTCAACCTGAGGCCCAGCTGCAGTACCTCCAGAAGTCAGCCTAAAGAACTAACAACTTTATTTATTCAAGGTATGAAACATGATTGGTATCAACTATTTTTCAATATCGGAGCTTACTTTGTGAACTTACTACTAGTGCTGGTCGACTAGTGAAATTCACTACTCGAGTAGTCGCGTGTCAACTATTCGGTACTATTCGACTAGTCACGACTTTTTTTTTGCAACTTATCACAATGTGGACGCCCCGTCCACAGGTGTAACTAGAGCACACACAACACAGCAACATCGGTGCGACACAGTGAGTTAGAGTGTGACCCTTCCGCTGTTCAATGTACAGTAATTCAGGGTTGGAAATAAGCGGTCGCCGTTCCCCAAATGCGAGTGAAAACAGGGATGGGTGAGTCAAAACCTGTCCATTTGTAGTCCGCTGGGGCGAGTCAAAAAAGGTCCCTTGTCACAATTAATAAGGGGTACTCTGGTAAAATCTCATAGATTATTTCAAGTTTATAAAAGGGTTTGACTATTTGCAAGATTTGATGCCTGCGATCGTTTCATACTAGTCACTACAACCACGCATACACAATACACAGTGATGCATTGTACACACAATGGTCGTCCCCCCTTAAATCGTTTGTACATGCAACACATTACATATGCAGCAGGTACAAAGTCCAACGTAAGCCACGCTGTGATTGGCTATTGATAAAATATCAATATTCAGAAGAAAGCTTCAGCTTGTATGGCTTGGCACACGTTCAACGGCAGGGTAAAAAACAGCTTCATATGTAGCGTATACTTAATGAACAATTCCGGACCAATCACGAGCCACGTAACTGTTGAATATGGATGAGTCTGTGTTGAGTTTCTGGCTTCGTTCCATTGACTGTGTGGGGCAATATTGTGTGCTGCACTGTGTGGTGTAATGGCACTCGTGGTGAACAACGTGTGTTTGTGTGTCACGTTGAAGCATTGTGTTGTGCTTTTTTCTGTTGTGAACTACAGTCGTGAATAAGAAATCCATTCATTGGGCAACTATTCACGAGTATAAATTTCATTTTGCCTTACACCGATGTGTGATATGCACTGTATACTCAGTGCTTTCGAGTCCTGTGGAAAAAAAATCCACAGGCAACTCAGGTGGGATTTGAACCCACGACTCCCGCATGACTAGAGCAGATGTCTTAACCCCTAGACCACCGAGCATGCCCGGTGACGAGGGGCTAGTTCGAATCCAGTATTACTAGCGGCAGGTACCGCAAACAATTAGATAGATGTTAATATTTGCATCGTGGGAATGAATATAAATTTCAATTTGCCTTACACCGATGTGTGATAAGCACTGTATACTCAGTGCTTTCGAGTCCTGTGGAAAAAAGCGAATACTTTTGAAGTAGTCGTGGCGGCGCGACTACTCGAGTAGTTGCAACACGGTGGTCATGACTAGTCGTTGCAAACAACAGTCGCGAGCATTCGACTAGTCGCACTAGTCACCCAGGCCTACTTACTACCCATACCAATTGTTGTGAAATACAGCCTTATGTATGAGAAATTTGTTTCACAACCTTTAAATTTTTATTTCTTTAAAATACCATGAAGCAAAATGAGCCTTTTAGCCACAAAATCCCTGACAAGTCATAAACAATTATTCACTGTTTTCGTGTAAGCCAGAGGATGTGAATGAATCTATTCTTGATATATCACAGGCAGTGGGCTAGAGGGTCTCACTCTGCACCCCAAAATGCCCCCACACCCTTCTTTAGAGGCTCACTGCCGAGGGTATCAAATTTTGTTCATTTAACCAGTTGCCACCGGGATTTTTTTCATTTTTTCCCCGTCCAGCCTGATGGGACTATTTTCTTGGAATCGCTGGAATCAATTTTCCTTGTGAGCTTTTGCACCCCACAGATTATCACCCCTTTACAAAATCTTGGCTTCCACCATTGTTTTATTCATTGTATTTCGGCTCAATGGAGCCGGAAATCCAGCCATGGTTCCTTGGGTTTAGTACCAATCCTATGCCGTAGGTAACGGCCGATGTTTTGCAATACACAGTGCATGAATTTGACATTTTCTTGGGTCAAGACAACAAAACTTTGGATGCAATGAAGATCTTTGTTCTCAGGGTTTCTTTGTACCCTCAAAGAAAAATGATCCCGGCGATTCTGACAAAATAATTCTGTCAGGGTGGATGGGAAAAAATGGAAGATCCCCGGCAGCAACTGGTTAACATCGATCCTGAGTGAGCAGTAGGGGTAGGCTATATCCTAAATTGACAATGTTCACATTAAGTTTTTGTGTTGAGAACATCCTCGACAAAAGTCTACAGGTTTGGGTCATTGCACTTTCAGAGCTCTGCAGCTTACAGATTATCACCCCTTTACAAAAATTTGGTTAGTAGTTTGCTGTGTGTAGTTAATATAATCAGCTAATATCAGCTAATTCATTAAGCAGCTTATAATAATTACTCTTTTCTTATTCCTTTGTTTTAACTACAGATCAACTAATCCAGACAGAGAGTGTCGGATCTTCATCCAGTCCATCAAATATAAGTTCTATCTCGCGCTGGATAACACCGAATGCGACGAGTACATTACGGAGAAGTTTTGGGACAACTCGCTCCGTGCGGGCTCCGTACCGATCGTCTACGGCGGAAGCAAGGCGGCGTACGAACGCGTGGCACCACCCAACTCCTTCATCCACATCTCTGACTTTGAATCCATCGAGAAACTCGCTGAATACATCCGATACCTTGATAAAAACGATGCCAAGTATAAGGAATATTTTGCTTGGAGGTACAAGGGTCATATCCAGCATGTCTACCACCCACTGAACGTCAGCGATTTCATGTGTAGAATGGTTCCGTGGATGAAGGCCGATCCGGTTCCGTTCCGGAGGGTTAAAGATACAGAGATGTTCCGAAGTTGTGTTCATAAACCAATGGTTGGGAAGGGTGTTCCTCTGAAAAACTGGAAGCCAAGGAAATAACTTGGACAACAGATTGAATATGTGGAAGCCTGAAATAAAGCCTTTCATTTTTTTTCATTTTTTTTGGTGGCCGGGCACTGTGCTTTGAATTTATTGAAGTTTCTGCTGCGCTCTGGAAAGTATTATCTTAAAAAATATTGTACATGCATTCACAAAGGAAGTCAAACGAGAACTATTGGCTTTCTGTCAAGCTGCATGTTTATTATTCATTTTATTGGTGTTGGTGCAAGGGTTGAGAATGAGGCTTTGGAAAGCAAATGATGTTTTATACTTTTAGAGCCTTTCTAAAGGCAGTCTACATGATTGGTAAGGATAAAACCAATATTGTTTAGTTTTAGTCTGAAAGCTTACAGTTTATGAAGTTGAAATTATACAGCCAATTTTTCTGTGAAAATTTTCCCTCTGAGATGTTGTCATATTCGAGAAAACTGTATCTGAAAACCTGACAAAAATTTCGGTTGTAACAATCGAACTTAAAGACGCCCGCTCGTCACTAATACCCGACGACTGTTTATGTGGCACAAAGCGATCAAGTACCCGTACCTAGTTTACATACAACGCGTGCGCCGGTCAAAGGTTATCTTTCGTGGCACGAATTTGTTTGTCACGTGTTGACGAGTGGGCGTCTTTAAGGCAGTGTTTTACATGCAGAGTTTTTCTCTATTTTTTCCTGACTCAGGCGACGGATTGAGCCCAAATTTTCACAGTTTTTTTTTTACCGATATAATGAATCCGACAAAGTAAGAACACTGCACTATCAGCTTTTCAAATTCTGTATAGTGTCTTTTGAAGAAAAACAAAATGACAGTGTGGAAAATAAGTTTGTTTCTCTTAATAATCATGATAGGCACTTTATAGAGTGCCCTTTACACACTAGGTATCACAGCGCAAGAATACGAAGAAACAAGCAAAGGGCTCAGAAAGTACTACATAAAGCTGAAATAACAAAATCATGTTAACACATGTTCTATGAGACAATGAGGTATTGAGACAGACGGTACATCGTGCAGGCATGATACTTCACACACAGGCAATGTGTGAGACACTTTTGTCTATACACCAATCGGAGCAGCGCTCATTAAGGGTGTTTTACACCGCCGCAGCTAGCTATGGCCGCCGCACGCGCGCGGGCGACACGACAATAGCGCGTCAGCGCGCATTATCTACCAATCAGCATGGAGGATTCGCAGTGTGCTGCGTCAACACGCGCGTGCGGCGACCATAGCTGCGATGGTGTAAACCCCCATGAACGAGATGACCTTTTTAAAAGACCTTTCCCATGAAATATGTAAATGGCGCATCACGCGTGCGCACAACACGGGGTACTGGTTGGCAAAATGAGGGAACATCGCGCCTTTTTGTGTGGGGCTAATGGTGGCGTGACGCATACCCGTTTGTGCGTCTGCCTAGTGCGCAAGTCTATGGCGTTTGCCAACCAATAGGTCTGTACGCATGCGTGAATGTAATTTGCATACTGGTATTTCATGAGAAAGGCTAATTACCTACCCTCCATGGTTTACCAATGCAAGCATGCCTTGTCTTTCAAAGAACGAAGTGTCTGACCTGATGGTGCCACCGAAACAACTGAACGTTATTGTTGGCAGTAGCCCACAAATAATTATGTTTTAGGGAATAATAAGGCCTTAGGAATTTCACCGTTAAATAATCACTAAAAGATTTATGAATGAATGTCATCGCGTTGGGCCGCGCGGGCGACACGACAATAGCGCGTCAGCGCGCATTATCTACCAATCAGCATGGAGGATTCGCAGTGTGCTGCGTCAACACGCGCGTGCGGCGACCATAGCTGCGATGGTGTAAACCCCCATGAACGAGATGACCTTTTTAAAAGACCTTTCCCATGAAATATGTAAATGGCGCATCACGCGTGCGCACAACACGGGGTACTGGTTGGCAAAATGAGGGAACATCGCGCCTTTTTGTGTGGGGCTAATGGTGGCGTGACGCATACCCGTTTGTGCGTCTGCCTAGTGCGCAAGTCTATGGCGTTTGCCAACCAATAGGTCTGTACGCATGCGTGAATGTAATTTGCATACTGGTATTTCATGAGAAAGGCTAATTACCTACCCTCCATGGTTTACCAATGCAAGCATGCCTTGTCTTTCAAAGAACGAAGTGTCTGACCTGATGGTGCCACCGAAACAACTGAACGTTATTGTTGGCAGTAGCCCACAAATAATTATGTTTTAGGGAATAATAAGGCCTTAGGAATTTCACCGTTAAATAATCACTAAAAGATTTATGAATGAATGTCATCGCGTTGGGCCGGCAACAAAGGTCGTACATAATTTTGGTCAAAATGTCATATCTTGCACATTAAATACACAGTTTGTCTTGTCGTAGTTTTGTGCTTAAATCCGGGTGGTTTTTACAACAAGAGCCCAATTTCATCGAGCTGCTTAATATTATGCAACAAATTATGCTTAACAACTTCCTGCTTAGCAAAAAATGAGCAGGACACCAGTCGCAGATGGTACATGTGAAATGCTATTTGCTTGGTAATCCCTACTCTGATAAGCATAAGTTTGTTGTGCTTAGCTACTTTTGGAGCTTGGGCAGCTCTTTGAAATTGGGCCAAGGACATTTACTGACTGACCTTGTCAGTGCATGGGACGTATGCCTACTATACGCAGCATTGATTTTATGTTTATGTGACTTTGATTGAGCTTTTTACCATAACAACCTTTTTAGTTAACCCTGCAACAGTAAACATAGCACTCCCGAGACGTCACATCGCGAAAAGGGAATGTTTTTTTGTAGCATTCACCTTTCAGCTCGATGTCCTGCCCAGTGCACTCGACGGCGCGCGCCATTTTAAGGTCGCTATTTTGGGTGATGAATCCCAGCCTGCTGTTTCTGTAGCCTTTGTCGATTGCATTTTTGATCTGGACCACCTTGCAGACTTGCAACTTCATACCTTCGCAGAAGCGCTTTGCTTCTACCAAGTTGGGGTTGTAAGTGTTCTTCGAATAACAAATGTCGAATTCTGCAACAGAAAAGAACGACCGTGTACAATTAAAAGGTATTGACCCAATTTTATCTGACGTCATCGTCATTGTAATCTTGGAGCAAGTTCGGGTGGGCGACTAGACTTGACTAGACTTACCGTAAACAGTGACGTAGCTCTCGAATGGACAAGATCGACCATGCTCCAGTGTATGGTTCGATATGGTCAATCTCCCTGTGCTCTATGGTTTCTGGTTAGTCTAGTCGATCTAGTCAAGTCTAGTCGCCACCCGAACTTGCTCTTGGTTGCGCCAATTTTAAAAGTCAGTGTCTCTATGTGTAATGCAGTTTAAAGCGCATTTTAAGTGACGCGACAGTTACACGTCTACAGGTGGTTAGTCTGACGTCATTACAGCATAAACCAAGCTCCCTTAGAGGATTCTGCCCCCAATAGGAGATTCTTCCCCCCCCCCCCCATTAAAACTCGCACTAAACAATTTTTTTCATATTGTCCTAAATTGGCACGTGTTAGTTGCTTTTGACTTTATTTTGGAACGTTTCTCAAGATCAAATTTATGCGTAGCCTGCGCCCGCATGCCGTCGTAGCATAAACTTGGCATAAAATTGGGCTCAATTTCAGGACTCTAATTACGGCTACGGAATTCATTCGCTTTACGATCATCGCTAGATACAAGGGTGGGATTCGACCACCCCCCCCCCCACAAGTTTTGTATAAAAAAGATGTTATACAAACGCTAGATTACCGAGAGGGAGCCTGGCGACAGGGGACCCGTAGGGTTGAGGACGAAGGGAAAGCATCGAGTGTACATCTCACAAATAAATCTGTTTTATCCCTAAAATGCAACTACATCTAGTATAGGTTTGACTTGCATTCAAAATGTAAAACTCACCGGCAAACAGTTCTGGACATTCAGAGCTGGGACCACTGATAACCACGTGCGCACTCGCAAGTAAGAGCACCAACACACCGCAGAGTACCATCTGTAAATCAACAAGATGTCAAAATTCATAATGAAAAGATGGTGTGAAATCCTTGTCCCAAATCAGAGATTCGGATTCGCTCCAAAACAACTGTAGTTCAGTTGCTTTGAAACGCCATAGTACACGTGTTATCCCGATACATACCGTGGATGACATGGGGAAAATCTGGATGTGAGCTAGCTGCCACGAGAAGGACTCGGCCTGGCTTTTGAAGTGTTTAGTCGGCAGTTTGGTTGAAGTTGATATGGATGCCCTTCCCTTTATAAAGCGTTCGTGTGCATCTCTGTGTCACGCACATTTTTCACGGCCCTGCATTTAATTAACGGGCAATTTGGTAGCTGTCGAACATAAATTTTACCAATTAAGAACCTAAATCCCCACATAAAATACATCACTTCTCGGTTGTGAAATGAACAGACATTTTTTGAAGCTGAAGTGACTTCATCTCTGTTTGCAACCGCACAGTGCATTTTATTTTTACCCATTGAAACATAATACCCTGTCATTTATCGGTCGTAAAATAGAAATTGTTTGAATTATTACAAAAGCCTTTTTGATCCCCTTTTTATCTTGTCAATCAACGCCTATTATGGGGGCTTTAATATTGGCGTCAATATTGGCGCCATGTTGCAAATATTGACGCCAATATTGGCGTCAATATTTGCAACATGGGGCCAAGTTGTGAATATTGGCGTCAATATTTACGACTTGGGGTAAAGTCGTGAATATTGGCGTCAATATTGGCGTCAATATTTGCGACTTGAGGTACAAATCGTGAATATTGACGCCAATATTGGCTCCAATATATATTTGCGATGTCCCTTTAAAGCCACCATACATGGTCGTAAAACAGGCATACAAATGTGACTAATTGCTGCGACTGTTCGTATTCAAAGTTAACATTAATCCACACAAACCAAGAGCTAGTAATTGCCCACTCGCGGTACTCGTCAACTTTTATGTTCAAATTGATTAGAAGTATTCATGAATAACCAACGACCATAAAATGTAGTATTAAAATCATGCAATTGTGCTGGTTGCTCAGCTCATCAGTGATGTTCTTAGTTCAATCTTTGTCAAAGAAGTAACTTGATACTGTTTTAACCCCCCACCACCACCACCACCCAACCCTACCACCACCACCACCCCACCACCACCCCACCACCACCACCCCACCACCACCACCCCACCCTACCACCACCACCCCACCACCACCACCCCACCCTACCACCACCACCCCACCACCACCACCACCCCAGCACCACCACCCCACCACCACCACCCCACCCTACCACCACCACCACCACCCCCCCCCCCCCCACCACCACCACCCAACCCTCAAAACAGTTCTACCAAGTCTTGGGCCAGACGACTGCGATCACCACACTTTTCAACACAAGAATTTCACAGTTTTTAAGCTGAACATCCAAAGAAATGGCTTTCCAAAACTGAGTGATTCCTTTGCCTATTTGAAATTTCGCAAGGCTAGGTATAAAAGCTTACTTCTCCAACGTTATTTACCTTTTTCACAGTGATTTAGGCCTACATTATAATAATAATAATGATTACATTTATATAGCGCTTCAAACTAAAAATAAGTTTCTAAGCGCTTCACAAAGTAAATATAAACGATTGTGTAAGCAAACGGGAAAAATTAAAGCTAGAAATATACAATAATAATCCAAAAGGTACACGAAATATACAATATAACAGGCTATTTAGAAGAGACAAGTATCATTAGACTATTTGAAAAATTATAGTAATCTCATTGGCACTGATGGAAACCATTGAAAAGATGGGTTTTTAATTGTGTTTTGAAACTGCCAATTGTCTCAGCATTCTGGATGTAGGAGGGGGGGCTGTTCCATAATGTGGGGGCACATACTGAGAAGGCTCTATCGCCGTATCGTGTGTTGGTACGGGGACCTGGTGCAAACTGGGATGATGATGAAGATCTAAGGTTGATTGAGGGGCGTGTTCTGGAAGACAAAAGTTCAGCTAAGTATGATGGTTCATGGTTACGCAATATCTTGTAGGTGAGGAGAAGAACTTTGAACTGGGTGCGAAGGGGAATGGGGAGCCAGTGTAATTAGTGAAGTACTGGGGTGATGTGCTGCAACTTCTTGGACCGAGTGATGAGGCGAGCTGCTGTATTTTGGATGGACTGTAGTGGGGCGAGATGAGAAGCAGGGAGATTTATCAGGAGGCTGTTACAATAATCAAGATGGGAGGTGACTAGTGCGTTGACGAGACGTTCTGTGGAGGTACGGTCTAGGTATTGTCGAAGTTACATTACAGACCAAATAACAGGTGGGTGGCTACATAATCGTCCAATGCCGGTGGTGTAAACTCAAAAAAACCCTCTTTTGTAGTAGAATACTGGTAGTATAATGAAACAGTAATGTTAAAATCAATGTCACAACATACAACTTTGAAAAAAAAAATGGCTTAGTAACTGTGTTATTATTACCAAAAGCAGACTTTTGGTGTGACTGTCGGTCACAATATGTGTTTGTACGTAGTTTGCCATTAACTCATATGACATAGTACCCACTACAGGCCTATGCTCCTTGCCAAAATAAAAATCAAATAAAAAAATATGCAAAGAAAACAGTTGAATTTGAAAGTTCCCCGCACAACATGCACAGTGCATGACTTTTACACATGACTTTTACACAACAATGCCTGTTTAGGCCATTTATTCGCTAGTTTACAGAGCCGGTCTTGTTGTCACACGTTAATACACCCCACGTGACCAGTCTTCGACCAATCAAAGTGCCAGAACACTCCCTCAGGGGTATTTATTAATCTGTGTTATTGCGCATAGAGGCTCCTGCAATATGCGCCATATAAATGTCTCATATTATTATTATTATTATTATTATTATTGTTATTATTATAAATGCAAAAAATGGTTATTGGCCTCATGTTTCGACCCTTGCAGAGTCCGAAAAAAACTGTAACGGCTAAGGACTTTCGGCGTAACGGCCGTAGGCACACTGCCGAAGCAATAATATATTTTGGTG
The DNA here is from genome assembly GCA_911728455.2 of Marthasterias glacialis. Classification (NCBI taxonomy): domain Eukaryota; kingdom Metazoa; phylum Echinodermata; class Asteroidea; order Forcipulatida; family Asteriidae; genus Marthasterias; species Marthasterias glacialis. The sequence goes on from OU452225.1 coordinate 20,036,005, forward strand.
CAGGGCGCCCCCTAGGGGCGCGCTCGCACTCTCGCGCACTCTGGCGCCAAGTCGAATGCACACTTCAAAATGGAGGCAGGCCGACGGGAGTGCTTTACGCTACACTACACGAGGCTAAACTAAAAAATAGTCAAAACTGAATGTACTCGTAACCCATCAACACGTGAGTATTGCACTTTTTACAACACATACTGTGACAAACTGTTGGTTTAGTGAACATTTCAAACAACACTTTGTTTATATTGGTATTCTACCGGTGTGAAGTTGGTTGCTCATTTGACGTTGGATGTTCGAAATTCGAATGTAAAACAAGAACCAGTTCCCGGTTTGACATTCAAATTTGTGCACAGAAGAACCGATGGAAAATTTACTTCGTAGAAAGAAGCACTTTTCACATGTCCAGACCCCATTGGCCGGGCACCACGGCTACCTACGGAATTGAAGAGGAAGATCCGTTGAACACACCCATGGTGATGGTTTCTTCTAGAACTATGAGGTTCGTTCCGCTATCGTCTCCACAAACCTCATAGAGTGACATGTACAAAATCCTATTCGAAACTTTCTGCCCTTCACGTTTACATGGCTACAGTTCTTTTTTGAAATCAGATCTCGCCAAAACTTAGCCCCACTAGTGTGGCAAGGATTTTTGACATCGGTTGAATCCTTAGCCACACGTCCAAGCCTATCTTTTGTGCAGCTCGTCCCCCAATCCGCCGCATCGAAACCTAATGGGTGCGGCGCTGGATTTTAACCAACTAAATGTGTCCACGTACCTCTTAGCTTCCCTCCGGTACTTTGGCTGTTGAAGTTACTAACCTTATTAAGGGCAAATAATCATTTGAATTTGGCTCAAAATTACTCCACACGAATAGATATCGGCTAGCGATCGGGGCCATTTTGATTACCCAGAATGCAATGCCATCACGAAGTCACAAGAGTGCAAAAACAATTCAGCGGCTGTTTCACGTGACAGCTACAGCTAATGAAACAGCTTAGAATACAAAATGCATGGAGTCAGAAAAAGTGCATGCACCAAATCTATGCATGGCATCGGTTGCATGCACGCGTAGTTTGGTACTTGCACTTTTTGCTGACTCCATTCTGAAATTGTTTTTATACTCTCGCGCCACACGTGATTTCGTGATGGCATTGCATTCTGGGTAAATCAAAATGGCCCCGATCGCTAGCCGATGTCTATTTGTGTGGAGTAATTTTGAGCAAAATTCAAATGATTATTTGCCCTTAATAAGGTTAGTAACTTCAACAGCCAAAGTACCGGAGGGAAGCTAAGATTTTCAGTTTATTTTTGTCAATAATATGTGCTCAATGCATCTGAAAGACTTTTGAACCCGCCAGTCTGCAAATATAGGACCCATAGAACACTAGGACGAAGTTTCAGCTCATAATCAGGTAAAACAATGAAATAAGTTAGTTATAAATTGTTTCGCTATGTAGCGAGACCTTTATACCCAGGACGTTAGTGTAGTACAACGGAAACTAACGTCCTACCTGGGCTACCCTGCCCATGGGGTTTTAATATTTTTTATTCAATTTTGAAAAGTTATTAATTAATATTTTGACGTAGACCCAGTAGGCCTATTACAGGGGCGCTGAACTCCTTTTCTGAGATTTTGACATTATCGGTTGACCGAAAAAAAAAGGAGTTCAGCGCCCCAGTTACTGGGTCTTGTAAGGCCATACAAAAAAAGTGTTCTGTTTCCGATTACCCGACTGACCTTAAACTTTTTCCTTTTTCGGCGGCTTAAAATAATGAATTAATTAAAATGAAAAAAAAATAATAATAAAATCGCAAATAAATACATAAAATGGAGATCGACTTAGTCACTATGAAACGAACATGAAAATAAAGTGGTCGTAGTTCGTGCGTCGACACCGTGGTCGGTAAAACATCAACCCAAGCCGTAAAACGAATCTAGCTCCCCGTCCATAGCGTTTACTGTGCTGCGACCAACCGTGACACATTAGTCGCTACGATGAGTCCTTCTCATTCACTCTGCATGTGGCAAATTTTTCATTGCCAAATAACATTTATTACAATCACATTCAGTCTTTTTTGCACCCTGTACTGAATTCTATGACATCATCAAGCAACAACATGAACAAATAAAGGATAGAAAACATACCTGAAACATCGCAATGATTTATTTCTTTTTAAAACTAGCCATCAGAAGAGAAAAATTAATTTAAAAGCACACCGAAAGCTCGGTGCGCAGGGGCTGGTTACTTGCGTCATGTCTTTCAGTTTTACAATGACGTCAGCGCTTGAACGCCTGAAAGATTTTGACGTACAGTTGATGATCATTGCTTACTGCGGGAGCGAACTGCACGTCCAAACAAATCCAGCGGGCACTGTTGTTGCACTTGCTTCGTGTGTGGAGCACGCGTCACGTGTTATCTTCGCAGCATCGTTTTCAAAATAATCGGTCCCTGCTCGTTGTTCAAACGAAGCAAGTTCGTGTAGCGGCAGACAAGGCTACTGTCTATGTGGAATCGTCCGCGTTCTGCCGAAGATTTTTAAAGAATTTTCAGAGCGTGGGTGACAATTTTCTGTGTCTATTTTGTGTTTATTGTGAACAAAATTCAAATGACAAGGATCTATTTGTGAGTTATATATAAACAATATGGAATGCATTTCGTTCGGGCATTGTCGCTGAATATCACTCGATGAAATCTGGCTTTTCCATTTTACTCGGCTTGTATCGCTTTGCCTCGCGCTGAAATGGAAAAATCTAGACTTTGCCTTGCGTTTTTTCCCCAAACTTACTCTTTTACTTAGTGGCGGCCTGAACAGGAATTGCACGGTACGTTTACTTTAGTATAGGGGGTTAAATAAAATATAAATAAGGCATTAACCTATTGTATTGTATTGTATTTTAAATCAATATTACAAAAATAAAAATAAAACTGTTAAAAAAAAAATTCCCCACCTACCGATCCTATTTTGAAATGGCATGTAATCGGATACAGAACATTTTTTTTGGGGGGCCTAATAGTACCGTACTGGGGCACAGTTTTTTAAAAGATTTTGACATGATTATCGGTCGTACTAGCGCCCCAGCATGAAACATATAGCAACTGGACCGGCAGACGGTTTTAATTCATCAGACATGTCAGAGAGAGGCTGTTTGAGGGACACTCATACCCAAAATAAGAAACTGGAACGCACTCACAACAATCAAGAACCTCATAGGCCCGTTTAAATAGTTTGTCAGTTGTTATGTCCCTATCTGTGTGCTTGAGAAGCAGTATAGGTCAAGCTTAAACAAACTTTGAGGCATCATGTAGCACTTGTTCTTTAAAAAGGGGTAGTTGAAAGGGAAGGGGATGGAGGGAGTAAAAAAGAAAAACGGTTTAGGATGTGAAGAACGGAAGGAATACATGTACCAGCTGCCAGGAGGCTTTTCTGCCCAATCAATCTTTGGCAAGATTTTTCTGTCAATGTAAGTGCGAGAAATTTGAAACTGTTTCCGGTGCTAGCCACAGAAAATTGCAGATGCAAACGTTGTGAAGTAGGCCTCTTGGCTTTGGTGTGGTCTTACAGTAGATAATTAAGCATTCCATGACTGTTTTGGTATTCTAAAGCCGCGTTCGCATTGGATTAATATTTTAACCGAGACCATGGGTAACTTCCAATGGGTAAATCTTACCGGTGTCCGCACTTGGATTGTTTGACGTGGGTAAACTAACGGAGACAATGGATCTTTGGTAGGAAGTAAAGGCTAGGTGTTTTGATCTGGTTGTTGTGAGTATTAAGAAACCCAAAATTCCCTCGGGTCATTCCATGCCAACTCACCTGGTGGGTTGGCAGTGACAGGCTCAGATTTTGCTAATTTTATTTTAAAAACCATCCTCTATGGGTGCAATGAATACACACAAAATTTCAGATTCTTACTCCTTATTTCCATGCAGTTAATGGCTGATTGCGATACCCTCATCGCTCACTAAATTGAGCCGTAAAACATTTCGTCACTGACACCACGAAGTAGCACACACGTACATACCAGTAAAAAGTAAACAGCGTCTAAAGCTGAACGCTTAAAGCTGAACGCTTTTTAAAACGCCACTATCCTTTAGAATTTCAGAGTGTTTTCAACTGGTTTTCTCATTGTGGATTCTGGATGCTTTGAACTTGATAAATATACTGCTTTTGTCCACTTTGCATTTTAAATTAACAAGCAATAAAGGAAAAAAGGTGCGTGCTACTTCGTGAAACCAAAAAAGAAGCAAAATAGACTATTTCCGATTTCACGAAGTAACACTCTCTAATGTATTAGTAATGCAAACTTGTGCGCGCGCCTGAAATCGTTTTGTTCACAAGTCATTTGAGTATGGTGCACGCCGTGCATTTCAATGGTAAATGTTACTTGTGTGCTTGTTCGTGAAAACAATGATTGTCAATTTCGGGCAAATGTTTCCATCCATAATTATTATAACTAAAAAAGTAAAGCAAGTGAAGTTTTAAACTTCATGAAATTGTAGGGCATGACGAATGTTGTATAAAAACGTAAAAAATAGAAAACCGAAAAAAAAGATGGTTTTGTACACAAGGTGCTACTTCGTGGTGTCGGTGACGATTTGTACTACATGACAAGCTTTGTATCCAGTCAAGCTGCATGCAGCTCGTTTTTTGCACAATAGTTGTTTAGTAATCTATCAAATCTGGTTGTGAAGCCAAGGATTCTCAGAAAAGCGAACTTAATCACTAACCAAGAACCCCATGGAGAGGAGACAAGGAAGAAAGTTTCAGTTTTAGATGTGGGAGGAAAACCCGAGACATTTATTCCATGGGAAAACCAACACAATCAGGTATGGACTGAAAAACCAATCCACATAGTGCCCCCGGCATGATTCGAACCGGGGTCCTAGAGGTGGAAGGCGAGGAAAGATCTCGGCCAACCCAACCACTCAGACAAATCACAACAGGTATAGATGAAATAAAAGATGTGACATGCTGACTTCATTCCACAATGATGTCATCATGATGTAACAACTATTTTAACAGCTGTTCTCACTGAAAAAAAAACACATTTTCGTGAGCATTGTTATTCAACTCTTTTCCATCAAATAAATAAATAAATAAATGTAAAAATTGAAGCTTTATTTTCATCAATGGTGACATGGGCAACATTGTTTTCACATCTTGCCCAGTGTAAAAACGGGAAAGGTTTTGAGTCCAGTAACTTCAGCATTTGGCCAGTAACCTCATACTACCATGACAACTGAAAGATCACCAGTGTGGCTGGCTTTACAGAGTTTACATTTACCAAGTTACCACTGATTGGAGTTCAGACTTTTCAGAGTTTCTTTAAACAGCAGACAAAACTTTTGTAACAAAGAAAGAACGGAATTATTTATGTTTTTAATAGTCTTTTGGTACTTTCGGTTCGGTGATTGTTTGACTGCAGACCCTTCTTTTCTTGAAGTTATGGAGGGATGAGATTTCTCTGAATTTGCAGATTTGACAAAGTTGTTGTCATGGAATTTTTTTTACAAAAGCTCTGATGCCTGTTGCCCCATCTACATTTAAGCACAGATTGCTGCCATTGATACAGATTATGGCGTTGTTGTGTACATCTGTAGCCACCAAGCCCTCCATTGTTTTGTTTTGTTTTTGTCACCGGCAGTTTTGACCTGTGTAAGGTGTTACCGCAAGCCTTACTAGTTTCAAATCCTACGTATTTTTGATGTCTCCCATTAACAGTTATTTTGGGGACCTATAGTCTAACAAAGAAATCTTATTGTGTTCTTTCTTTTTTACTTCAGGTCTGTCCAACAGTCACCCTCATAGACAAGATCCCCAATGTACTTTTTCAACATGAAAATCAAGGATGAGCCTCTCCTCAGTAAGTTACCCCATCAACAGCATTTACTGCAGGAACTCTGGCAAGCACCCTCTTGCAGCCCAGCCCACCTCACTAACTGGCAGGCAACCTCTTGCAACAAGGGTCACTGTGATCGTGATGTCAGCCCAGCCCAGCCCAGCCCACCTCAACTGGCAAGCACCCTCTTGCAACAAGGGTTACTGTGATGTCAGCCCAGCCCAGCCCACCTCAACTGGCAAGCACCCTCTTGCAACAAGGGTCACTGTGATGTCATCCCAGCCCAGCCCACCTCAACTGGCAAGCACCCTCTTGCAACAAGGGTCACTGTGATGTCAGCTCAGCCTACTTCAACCACAACCCAAGGACCCCCCTTTACGTTATCTTGATGTGGACTTCTGAACAAGACATCAATGATCAACCAGGGATCTGTGATACAATCCAGGTATGTTTATCATAAACCTTTGCAATCGATCAGAGAATATAATCCATTCTAGTCACAAGTTAACGCTGAATTTGTGAGTTCACTACTTTTAAGGTCCCCATTACAATTTGTAAATTGCCCGGTAAATCCAGTTTATTGGTGACATTTTTTTCCAGAAAGTAATTGTTTGGCAAAAGATAAACATAAAGTGTGTTGGGGAAACTATAGTTTGTCATGTGTCATTATTTTATTATTTATCAAACAATAAACCACAAGGGAAACTGACTGGCTAAATTTTTGTAATACATTTTTGGGTTGAAGAAAGAAACATTGACTGGAGTAGGATTTGAACCTGCGACCACGGCCCTTTTTTTATTATTATCAATTTGAAAATTGCAAACAAGAACCTTGTAGAACTGAGCCGAAGTTTAAATTTTGAAATAAACATAGAGGGTTTTAACCAGTTGAGGCCGAATATTTTGCCTGCCAGAAATTGGGTAACGTGAACTTTGTATTTGGAAGACGGGAACGAAGGTCGACCAGACATTCCATTCTGGAATGTGCATAGTGCATACACTCACCGTGCATGCATCGTTACACCCACACAAAGAGGACAGATTGTTCTAGCTGGAAATAATGCTGAAATAACCCCTATCGACTGGGGTTCTTGTGTAATCCCCGATTCCAGACCTTTTTCCTTTACGAGACACTGAGCGGCTTTCACCATTGTTTATCATTGTATTTCGGCTCAATGGAGGTCGATATTCCAACCTTGGTTCTGACTGTGGGACCAATTATCGCGTGATGTGTCTCTTGGCCGAGGTTTTGTGATTCATGCTGAATGAATCTGATATTTTTTTAAAACAGAAACAGTGAAATCCCAGTGCTTCAGTGAGTTCAGTCAGGGTTTCTTTGTGGCAGCAGTATTCTCAAAGAGAAATGATTACGGCAGTACGGGGAAATTAAATCCGTGGGGATGACACGGAAAATTGGAAGATCCGCGGCAGGAAGTGGTCAAAGATAAAACTTGTACCTTGATGGAAAACAATGGAAATACATGTAGTAAAAATACCATTACTAGAACATGAGCGTTACAATTTTTTGTAACAAAGAGTCAATCAAGGCAGTCAATTACAATATTTTGGTTTTCAATAATACAAATATTGTGGAAAAAGCAACTCCATTCTTCCTTTTGAGATTGTGAAAACAAGAAATAAGAATATGCTTCAATCAAGAATTGTTTTTGTTGTAATTTGTGAAACCATTGCATGGATGTGTGTAATGTTTCAAGACCCTACTCCATGAATCGATGTTTAATGGATCATTTTGTTGTTTCCTTTCACATCTTCTTCAGATCAACTAATCCTGACAGAGAGTGTTGCAGCTTCAGTCAGAGTGGCTGACAATCAACAGCAGAGATGTCTCAATCTGAAGCCCAGCTGTAGTCACATCCAACACTGCCTGGACAACTCAATCAGCTTGATGGCTTGAGGTATTATGATACATGATTTCAACCCTACCCCCTCCCCTCCTCAACTCTTCAGAATCCAACTGCATGTTTTGTTTGATTCTGTTGAACTTAGGACTACACACTCTACCTTGACAACTTGGTCAACTTTATGGCCAAGTGTGTGATACATGATAATTTCAACCCTACATCCCCCAACTCTCAGCTGATATGGCAAGCCCGTCTATGATTTGCATAGCCCCTATTTTGATCAGAATGAGATATCCAAGTTGGAAATTCCGATTTTAATTCCGAAACAAAATAGAAAATTGAAAAACATTTACAACTGATGAAATCCTAAATTTCCAGAATTGATCGCAAGGACATTGATTAAAACAGATGAAATGTATCTAAAACTAGCTTACCAGTTAGTGCCGGGTGACCTGTTTACACGCAACTGCTTGGAAACGGAAGGGGTGTACAGGGACGGCATTGTGTAAAATCAGAATACCGGAGCAAAGGTCCCCTGGAAATTTCACTGCTGAACAAGTACAGACCACACACATGCCGTCAAATGCTTCGTTTCATCCTGAAAAAGACAAAACATGGTCATAAATATGCCGTTTTCTGGCACTTGAGAGGTGGTTTTTGTGTAATCCCTGATTGCAGACCTTTGTCCTTTTGTTCCAAGAAGAGGATTACGAGACATCAAGAGGCTTCCACCATTGTTTATTCATTGTATTTCGGCTCAATGGAAGTAAGTCAGAGTGAGCCAGGAATCAAGCCATGGTTCTGGGTTAAGTACCAATCCTATGTCGTAGGTAACAGCGTATGTTTTCTAATTCACAGTGCTTGAATTTGACATTTTCTCGTTCGAGAAAACAAAACACACGGTGCAATAAAGGGAATTTTTGTTCTCTTGAATTTGTCAAGTCAGGGTTTTTTGTGCCAGCAGTACTCTCAAAGAAAAAAGATGTTGACCATTTTGGTTAGATCTTAACAGTTGACATGTTTGAAAAAACTTTTGAACCTGTTTAAATTTTGTCAATTGTATATTGCATGGCTTTTTGAAATAAATCTTTTACTCAAATAATTCTCCTTTCCTTATTCCTTTTTTCATCAACTACAGATCATATAAATCAGACAGACAGTGTTTGATCTTCAATCAGAGTTGCTGTCCATCCAGCACAATGAGCAGAGATGCCTCAACTTCTCAACCTGAGACCCAGCTGCAGTACCTCCAGAAGTCAGCCTCATTCAGAGTGTCTGTCCATCCAGTACAATGAGCAGAGATGCCTGAACCTCTCAACCTGAGACCCAGCTGCAGTACCTCCAGAAGTCAGCCTCATTCAGAGTGGCTGTCCATCCAGCACACTGAGCAGAGATGACTCAACCTCTCAACCTGAGACCCAGCTGCAGTACCTCCAGAAGTCAGCCTCATTCAGAGTGGCTGTCCATCCAGCACACTGAGCAGAGATGCCTCAACCTCTCAACCTGAGGCCTAGCTGCTGTACCTCCAGAAGTCAGCCTAAAGAACCAACAACTTTATATTTCAAGGTATGAAACATGATTGGTATCAACTATTTTTCAATATCGGAGCTTACTTTGTGAACTTCCTACTAGTGCTGGGCGACTAGTGAAATTCACTACTCGAGTAGTCGCGTGTCAACTATTCGGTACTATTCAACTAGTCACAACTTTGTTTTTGCAACTTATCACAATGTGGACGTCCCCGTCCACGGGTGTGCATAGTGCGTACACACAACACAGCAACATCGGTGCGACACAACAACGAGTTAGAGCATGAGCAACTGCTGTTCAAAGTAAAGGAATTCAGGGTTAGAAATAAGTGGTCGCCGGTTGCCAAATGAGAGTGAAAACAGCGATGGGTGAGTCAAAACCCGTCCTTTTGTAGTCCTCTGGGCAAGTCAAAAAATGTCCCTTATCACAATGAATAAGGGGTACTCTGGTAAAATCTCATAGATTATTTTCAAGTTTATAAAATGGTTTGACAAGTCTTGATGTTTGCAAGATTTGATGCCCGCGATCGTTTTACTAGTCACTACAACCACGCATACACAATACACGGTGATGCATTGTACACACAACGGTCGTCCCCCCCCCCACCCTTAAATTGTTTGTACATGCAGCACATTACATATGCAGCAGGTACAAAGTCCAACGTAAGCCACGCTGTGATTGGCTATTGATAAAATATCAATATTCATAAGAAAGCTTCAGCTTGTATGGCTTGGCACACGTTCAACGGCAGGGTAAAAAAGCGCTTCATATATAGCGTATACTTAATGAGCAATTCCGGACCAATCACGAGCCACGTAACTGTTGAATATGGATGAGTCTGTGTTGAGTTTCTGGCTTCGTTCCGTTGACTGTGTGGGGCAATATTGTGTGGTGCACTGTGTGGTGTAATGGCACTCGTGGTGAACAACGTGTGTTTGTGTGTCCCAATGGAGCATTGTGTTGTGCTTTTTTCTGTTGTGAACTACAGTCCATTCATTGGGCAACTATTCGCGAGTATAAATTTCATTTTCACACCGATGTGTGATAAGCACTGTATATTCAGTGCTTTCGAGTCCTGTGGAAAAAAAATCCACAGGCAACTCAGGTGGGATTCGAACCCACGACTCCCGCATGACTAGAGCAGATGTCTTAACCCCTAGACCACCGAGCATGCCCGGTGACGAGGGGCTAGTTCGAATCCAGTATTATTAGCGGCAGGTACCGCAAACAATTAGATAGATGTTAATATTTGCATCGGGGGAATGTATATAAATTTCAATTTGCCTTACACCGATGTGTGATAAGCACTGTATACTCAGTGCTTTCGAGTCCTGTGGAAAAAAGTGAGTACTTTTGAAGTAGTAGTGGCGGCGCGACTACTCGAGTAGTTGCAACACGGTGGTCATGACTAGTCGTTGCAAACAACAGTCGCGAGCATTCGACTAGTCGCACTAGTCACCCAGGCCTACTTACTACCCATACCAATTGTTGTGAAATACAGCCTTGCATGAGAAATTTGTTTCACAACCTTTAAATTTTTATTTCTTTAAAATACCATGAAGCAAAATGAGCCTTTTAGCCACAAAATCCCTGACAAGTCATGAACAATTATTCACTGTTTTCTTGTAAGCCAGAGGATGTGAATGAATCTATTCTTGATATATCACAGGCAGTAAGCTAGAGGGTCTCACTCTGCAACCCTAAATGCCCCCACACCCTTCTTTAGAGGCTCACTGCCGAGGGTATCAAATTTTGTTCATTTAACCAGTTGCCACGAGGATTTTTTTCATTTTTTCCCCGTCCAGCCTGATGGGACTATTTTCTTGGAATTGCTGGAATCAATTTTCCTTGTGAGCTTTTACAGCCCACAGATTATCACCACTTTACAAAATCTTGGCTTCCACCATTGTTTTATTCATTGTATTTTGGCTCAATGGAGTCGGAAATCCAGCCATGGTTCCTTGGGTTTAGTACCAATCCTATGCCGTAGGTAACGGCCGATGTTTTGCAATACACAGTGCATGAATTTGACATTTTCTTGGGTCAAGACAACAAAACTTTCGATGCAATGAAGATCTTTGTTCTCAGGGTTTCTTTGTACCCTCAAAGAAAAATGATTCCGGCGATTCTGACAAAATAATTCTGTCAGGGTGGACGGGAAAAAATGGAAGATCCCCGGCAGCAACTGGTTAACATCATTTCTGGGTGAGCAGTAGGGGTAGGCTATATCCCTAACTTGAAAATGTTCACATTAAGTTTTTATGCTGAGGACATCCTCAACAAAAGTCTACAGGTTTGGATTACCTTACAGCTTACAGATTATCACCCCTTTACAAAAACTTGGTTAGTAGTTTGCTGTGTGTAGTTAATATAATCGGCTAATATCAGCTAATCCACTAATCAGCTAATAATAATTACTCTTTTCTTATTCCTTTGTTTTATTAACTACAGGTCAGCTAATCCAGACAGAGAGTGTCGGATCTTCATCCAGTCCATCAAATAGATCAACTTGAAAGGTATGATGGTTGATTTTTACTGATAAAAAAACGCATCAGAATTATTTTTTAATATCAAAGTTTACTTTTTATGAATGTGATACCAGTATCAAATGTTCAGAAACACTGCCATGAGCGAAATATTGTTCCCCAACCTTGGATTTCTTATTCTAGCATGCCAAATCAAAATAAAACTTTATATGAATGCGATCAAAATCCTTGACAAATCATAAATAATTATGCGGCGTTTTTTTTTTAACATGGTCGATCTGTCAAAATTTTCACCAATTTGTATGGTGTGATTATGAAAACCCAGAACATTAGACTTTTCTCTTCCAAAATTGGTACATCATGGTCAGTGGACTATAGAGGGCGCCACTGACTGCGCTCTGACTTGTGAAGAAAACCTGTAGGGGCTCACTGCCAAAGGTATCACAGGATGTTCAGGAGAGACTGTTAACCAGTCAATGTCGAGATTTTTATTTTTTTTTTCTTGGCGGGATATTTTTGGCAGAATTGCCGGCATCATTTTTCTTTGAGAGTACCGCTGGCACAAAGAATCCCTGACTCGACAAAGCGATGAGAACAAAGATTCTCTTTATTAAGAACGGTTTTGTTTTTTCAACCGAGAAAATGTCAGATTAACACACCAAGAATTGCAAACATCAACATTTATCCAAGGCATAGGATGTCTCGTAATCCTCTTATTTGAACAAAAAACCACCTCTCAAAAGCCAGAAAGTGCCAAAATATTCAAGACCATGGTTTGTCTTTGTGTGGGTAAAACGAACATTGGATGTGTTTGTGGTTCTGTGCACGCTCAGCAGTGGAATGTCTGGGCTACCTTTGCTCCGGTATTCCGATTTTACATCTGTTTCAAGGCAGGGGAAACCTTTGCTTGTAAACAAGTCATCTGTTGCCAACATTATTCCTCGGTAAAAGTAAGGGTAGGCTATGCATCCCAAAAGTGGCAATGTTAAATGTTATAAATGTTTAGGACATTCCAAGAAACAAACAATTACAAGTTTGGATCATGTCAGGTGGAAGGGGGCGGTACACAATGAGAGTCATCTTGCCCACGGGCGATCCTACTTTTACAAATATATAGGGTCAACTCAAATTTACATGGCTGTATCATTTAGTGCTTTCAATCATTTTGGTTTCCTCCTTATTTCTTTGTTTCATCGTGACATCTGTAGATGATATCTACCTGTCACAAAGAGTAGATTCCTGAGACCTGCAAGTGCCTATCATCAGCCCAATGTCAACCCATCACCAGCTTAGATGTGTAAGAGTTACAACAGAGGTATGTGGGTTACATTCATTTGTTTCTTACACTAACAAATCAAAAAGTGGGCTGTTTTTGCAGCACTGTTACAGACAGCACCCCTACGTCACATGCCACAACACTCTGGGGACTCCATGCCGGCACCAGCCTAACCCAGATGAGTGGTGTATCCCTACAGATTGATTCCAGATTTGAAAATAAAAACATGTTTTTATTAACAAAACCCTTTATATAAATAATTAAGCACATTTGTGACTCAGCCTGCGTAAATGAGACACTTTGAGGTAAAAATTTAAGTCTAAATTTCATCATGTAGGGCATCTTCCAAGGATTAAAAAGACACCACACTGACCTCTACAGAGTTGACTGTTCTCGATTGGAACAGTAAACTCTGTAGAGGTCAGTGTGGTGTCGTTTTAATTCTTTGAAGATGCCCTACATGATGAAATTGAAATTATATTTTTACCTCAAAGTGTCTCATTCACACAGGCTGAGTCACATTTTATGAACATGCATAAAATCTCGGTAAAATAAAATCTTTGAACTGGTCTTCTGCATTTTATTTAAACTGAACACGCACTTAAGAAGTAATTTTAGAAGAAAAAAAAAAGAATTAACAAAAATTGTCTAACATTGCCCTCCTTCATGTTGTTAAAGTATATAATTCGCACAAAACAAAAACAAATCAAGAAGTTTCCAAGTTTAAACCAACATTATTCCTCATCAAGACTGTTATTACCCTCAAGTTAAACCCAAGTATAAAATGCTTTTGCGTCACTACAAAAATATGCTAAAAATTCTGAGAGTTTCCTGAACTTCTCACGTCTTTCTGGACTAAAAACACTCATCATTATTTCAGTTTGGATACTACCATTCAGGCTGGATTTTGTCAAACTTGAAATGATTAAAGAATCAAGTCAACATTGATGGCTCATAAGATTTCATTAACAAGTGCAAAATGATACCACCTTTCCTTTTTTACATGGCATATATACGTTTGTTTTCTTTATACTTTCACAGTATGAGAAAGCTGATGTCCTACAACCAAGTGTGCGGCAGTTAACTTTTACTACAATCTTAAAGGCTTCAGAGTTTGAGGAGAGCAACGCATAGGCTATCGAAAACATCAAATGTGTGTAAGACATTCTACACATCAAGGAATCATGGATTAAAACAATCAGCTTGTTGACTTCATTTAAAGATTGCTGACATGTTATTTAATAATGTCAAGTACATCCGCGATGCCATTTATTACATTTACATAAATGTTCTTGTGAAAAATAAGTGCACTTTTTGAAAGCAAGCGATATGCGTATTTGGAACTCATGAAGTTAGAGATCTAGGCTTTGACTGTGAAGTTCTAGCATTGGTGGTGCTACGGTTTGATTAATGGCGGTGTGATGGTTCGATTAATGGTGGTGTGATGGTTTGATTAATGGTGGTGTGATGGTTCAATGTCTTTGGAATCCTTGGTGACATCAAAACGGGGAAAATTCTGAGCCTGCATAAGGGACTTGGACACAGTGCATCGTGGCATGTGGAGTCCCACCATCAGTCAGGGTAATAGCTGGGTGTTGAATTTAATCAAGACTACTCCACCAGGGAGCATGGTGCTGGTGTTATCACAAATGGCTATAGCAAGGTGCACTTATTTTACAAAGTGAACATATTGTAAAATCAAGTACTCATAATGAATTGCAATCATTGCTATTGAATTTAGAGGTGTATTGATATATGCATTATGGAGAAATATCATAAAAGTAAATACAAAAAAGTTTAATTCAAAAGCTTACATTTTATGAAAAAGTTGTCCCTCACAAGTTATGTGTTCTTTTTGAGTGGCTCTGACAAAACCCTAAACTTTGACCCAATTAAAAATAAGGTGAGATTTTGGTATTTATGTTGAAATTTAACAATGTTCCCTAAAACATTTCCTTTTCATCCGAATCTAGAGAAAGTGCTCTACACGGTGACATGAAAATGAGATAGAAGGTTTCATTTTGATTTACCAAAATCAAAACCATGAATGTGCACAGAATTTCTGAAAAAGACTTCTTCGTTATAGTTCCTTAAACACCCTATTTTGCATCAATTGTAAAAGTTGAGTTTAATAAGTTTACTTTTTGAAAAAAAACACTAACTTGTTTCCCTTAAAAACTTAAGAAAATTTATATTTCTCTCTAAAATATTACCATGTGAAAGAAGAATTTTCCACAAAGTGGAAATAAGCATAACATACACAAAATCTGTGAATTAAGCATGAATTATTTCCTTAACTATAGAAAACATACCCAATTAAAGATGAAGTTTCCACAGCTCAAGCAGTGTAGTTTAATTATTGATAAATAAGACAATTGAAATTGATCTTGCAAAAGAACTGTGCCCACAAAAATAGAATTCTTCAAAAAATTGTTTTCCTCCTTTTGAGGCTAGTTCAATTACATTATATTGTTCTTATGCTGATAATGTTAAAATTGTATAGTTTATATTATATTATTTGGAGTTGTCAAATAAAATGATTCTATAAATGTAGCAAGAAATACGTTTCATTTCCTTACTTTATGTGCTTTTATTGTACAAATAATGTTGTTTTTATTATTAACAAAATCCACTTGGTCTAAAACCTACAAAAGTCATTTGACCCTAACCAACATTTACAAAACGAAATCCAACCTTGCGCAAATAAAATAGACTGGTCCCATTCAACAAACCAGTACGTGCAATTTAACAATATATTAGTAGACAGGGAATCCAACAAAGATGGCTGAAGTAAGATTGGTCTTTATCCTTTCAATCCATTCCAGAAAAGTTCATTTATCCTCTTCAGCATAAAAGTTATATCCCATAATGTAAACTTTAAAAATACCATTTTTCGTTAAACCCAAAAAGTACCATACCTTTAAAACCCACCCACTTCTAAATTTATTTGTAAACAAATGTACACCCTCCAAAACAAAAATTTCCATACTGTACCTTTCAATGTAAATGTATTACACCTAAAAAAAATACCCCACCTTTAAGTTACATTAGTTGAATCAATTGAAAAAGTTCCATTACTTATACCTATATCTTTAAGTCATTGATAGACAGTCACATGTACTTGTATTCCTTCAATACAATTTGAACTGTTCCTTTAAATCAATTCCACCCTACAGTGAAGTCCCATGAACCCGCCTAACAAAGACTACTGTACCCAGCATCCACCCTCCCAACCAGGCCCAGTCCCATACCTATCATAATTAAACCCATCTCCAGCTAGCCACACCCCAACATGATGACTATTACTTCATCTTCCCTACTACGCTAAAAAACCAACCAGCAAAGCCAACTCCCCAGCAACCCCTATCCTCTGGCCGCAATCCTATACCCAGCCAGACATCACCCCAATATACACACCACTAGATCCCTATCCTCACCTCATGCCTTCAGTCCAGCCAGCTCAACCCACAATCCTCAGCCCAGCAACCCCACCCTTAATCCAGTCCTCTACCTTCCATCATCATGCCCATGTCTATCCAGCCATCACCCCAGCACGACTACTGGTCCATCCCCCATCCCTCACTCCAAGCCCTCAGTCCAACCATCTCAACCCACTGTCTTCATCCCACCAATCTCCCACCCCTACTCCAGTCCTCTACCCAGCATCATCATGCCCATGTCTATCCAGCCATCACCCCAGCATGACTACTAGTCCATCCCCCATCCCTCACTGCAAGCCCTCGGTCCAACCATATCAACCCACTGGCTGACTGACTGTCTTCATCCCACCAACCCCCACCCTTACTCCAGTCCTCTACCCAGCATCATCATGCCCATGTCTATCCAACCATCACCCCAGCATGACTACTAGTCCATCCCCCATCCCTCACTGCATGCCCTCTATCCAACCATCTCAACCCACTGGCTGACTGACTGTCTTCATCCCACCAACCCCCACCCTTACTCCAGTCCTCTACCCAGCATCAGCATGCCCATGTCCAGCCAGCCATCACCCCAAGCCTATCCACCCAGCTCAACCCACTGACTGACTGCTCAGCAACCTCCAAGCCCCCTGGCCCCTCAGCCCTTAGAAATTTTACTCCCCAATCATAGCTCCAAGGCCCTTGGTCAACCCTCAGATCAGCCCAAAATCCAAGGGTCTGGCCAGGGAGAAATTATTTTGAAAAATTTTCTAAGTCGGGCCATTCTAATATTCATCAGGTCAAAAACCGTTAGATTTTCATGAAAGCTCGGTAGCAGAGTGGTGAGAGATAGAGGCTACAGGGCTGAAGGTACCAGGTTCAAGCCCTACCCATTTTTACAAGAAATAAAAAAAATGTCTTTTTTTACTGGTAAAAAGGGGGTCCACCAGGATTTGAACCCCCGAGCTCACAGCCCCAGAATTCCGGGAGCTGTGAGCTAGCCCACTGGGCTAAATCGCCGCTTGAAAAAAATCGCTCGGACGTTATATTTAAACCTTAGGATGGATAGGTAAAATAAAAATTAA
Source organism: Marthasterias glacialis (assembly GCA_911728455.2). Taxonomy (NCBI): domain Eukaryota; kingdom Metazoa; phylum Echinodermata; class Asteroidea; order Forcipulatida; family Asteriidae; genus Marthasterias; species Marthasterias glacialis. The sequence goes on from OU452225.1 coordinate 20,053,506, forward strand.
AAATAATGAGATGCGCCCTTTGACCTATGACCTTTGCATGAGCAAGGAGAGCAAAAAGATAAGAATGAAATATCTGTTGGCATCTGATTAAAAACAGTTTATTTGCAAATCAAAAGACCATACTACACGATACAAAATGCGTTAACGAGTAAAATACCGGCTATTAAGACTACAGAACATAATAAGTAGTTTAACATTAACAATTTGAAATTAAAAATACAAAATATTAAACAGAGGTATATGGGGGCCTTTATTTTTTGGTATTAATTAAATTGGTCGACCATTAGTTACTTGTTTTCCCTGTCAAAGTATTGATCTTTCTTAAGCAAAAATAAGATCCACATTGTCTCAAAATGAACAAAATAAACTGTTAATTTCAACAGTTCTACTTTAGATTGTTTTTAACGTAGAAAAACATCCATTATTTGCTGTAAAACATTCTTATCAAAGCATGAGTAAAGTCAACCCCCCCCCCCATTTAACCTCATCATCAGAATTTAAAGTACTATTATACGTCAATTTTCACAGCAATGTATATTTTAAAGTTTCCTTTAGTCACTGCTAGAGGGCGCTACCACTATCTTGCCTCCAGACCTGTGTATTGAGAGAGTTGCGACATGAAGAGACCAGTTTTCTTTGGTTACGTGGTTGCTGGACACCATTTTTGGTATAAATGTAGCACAACCCAATAAGCAGTCTAGTCTGGGACCCTGTGTGCCCACTTGCATTTTTATTTTGACTAAAAGAGATTCTAATCGCAAGTTGTCGCAACTCCCCAAATACACAGCTCTGCTAGCCTCTCCCCATTTTATTCATCATCCATGATAACATTACACCTACACATGCATCTTGAATATTTCTTACATCTGATAAAACTAGTTTTTATATCAAAAGTTTACTTTAGTTTTATTTGTTTATCACCAAGTAAAATGGGGGGGGGGATCATTCTGATCTTTGAACACACTGATTTTACTATGTTCACTGCAAATGAGATAATTATTTCATATTTTTCTTATCACAGTTCAAGTATTAAACGATAAGTTTCTGAAACAAGGCTGCTTTTTCGCACGGCTTAATAGATGCACTAATTCTGTTTAAAATGCAAATTATCGTTCATCTCTGCAGCGCCCGTTTATAAAAACCAAAACCGATAATTCGTTTCACCGACGTCACTCGCGATTTTATTAACTTGTGATAGTCTTATTTATAATTTTCCTTTACAATTTCATTCCATTTATTTTATAATAAAATATTTGTAATAATAATTTATCGTTATTATATTACTTTCTACATTGGAAAGACATTCAATTCGGTATAAGTCTGTTGTTAACAAAGACAAGGTTTCAAATTCTTGTTAGTGATGCACAAAATAACATGTACAGTTAACTTCCAACATTAACTTTTCAAAGACAGTTAACGACAGTAAAAGTATTTGGCAAGAATTGCAAGTATATTTATTATTTGCATATTTACATATTATTCATTTATTTATTTTATATATTATTTGTTTATTTAGTTATTTTTATTTGTTTTTGTAATAAAGAAAATACCACTTGAAGTTTGAGTTTAGATCATCAAGCTTCAAGTAGTTCATGTAACAGATATAGAATAACAATAAAAATAAATCATAGTGTTAGAAAAGTTTGAAGAGAATATAATGTTAGATAATTTGAGAGTTATTTGTTTCACTGAGAATAAAATTAGAAAGTGATCCATTGGTGATAGTTTCATTGTAGTTTTACCCATAATTAACCAAAAAAGGAGTAAATGTACATATACATGTACATGTAGGCCTAACTTATTCAACAGAAGTAGAATTAAGAGCCACCCACCTTGAGCGCTACAACTTGTTTCACATCAAATAAAACATAACAATATTCTACATGTAGGCCTGATCTATGCTCACTAATTATTAAGTTCATTTGAGTGGAAGTTTTTATTAATGTTACTTATCATAACAGTTTGAACTGTTGAGAATTATTTGTTTTGTTGAGAAGTTAGAAAGTTATCCATTGGTAATAGTTTCATTGGTGTTATTAATTATCATTCACAAAACCAGTAAATCTACAAACTTATTCAGCAGAACTAGAATTAAGATGATATGGGCTCACTGATTATAAAGTTCATACCATTTTTTGTTAAAAAGTAAAGTTAAATAATAGTAATAGTTAAGAACAATTAATCAACTTGTAGGCCTGACTAATGTAAGAGGGCTTGAACCCAAAGGAACCACCCACCTAAGTGATATAAAAGTAGCCTTTTCAAATAATTACAGACAAATAACATATTAATTTGCTATTTTTTACTGTCATTGTATGTAATAAAATGGACCTTAAAGTAGACCCCAATTCCCAACATTAATTTCTTTTTGTCTCACCTGCTACCCCTACAAAATCCAAGTGAATTCATTAAATGAACAGTATAAAAATAAAAGATACTACTACTTATAAAGGGAAAATCCTAAGCACTAGTTGTATTTTACATTAAAAAAACTGACTCAGATGTCAGAATAGAGTTGATCATTGTCATTTTTTACATTATGTTTAAGTTAGTTCTTAAAAAAAAACATTTCATTGTAGTTAGTATTGTAAAATGTATAGTTATTTAAATTTGAAACATAGACTTGTCCAAGTTAGAATAATGTTGATTTAATTTGTATATGTAATTTTGTCTCATAAATGTTAACTGGTTCATCAATATTTACCAATGTAATCATTGCATTTAGCTTAGGTAACAATAATAGGATTTAATTATTTAATGTTAGTAGAAGACACTATAGTGCTTTATCACATTATATTGTCAAATTCATGAACTATGATCATAACATAGTACATATATTTTTAATAGATGAAGAATGGATTCATAAGTAAGTAATTCAACTTAGTGCAAATAAAATCTTTTATGTTTTATCATAAATTGTTAAATTTATAAACTGTTATTTGTCTTCTGATTAATATACCAATATGCTACTTGTAATTTGGTCATTTGCTTTTTAGTCATTTTCATTCAATCATAGAAGTTATTTATTTTCAGATGTTAGTGTAATCTTAATAGATAATTAAGAATAAGTTGCTTTGTAAATCAAACTTCCCTAATTACAAATCATTTATATATATTTGTTTCATAATATTAACTGTTTATATTATTTTATTACTATTAATTCATTTTTATTAATCCCCCCATCTTTCTAACTTTTTGGTTACTGGAAAACTATTTTCCCTCAGTCTAACCTTCTCCATAGTTACATTTTTTTACGCGGTTCAGTATTTTTATATATTACATAATTTTTTTTATTGTCATACTCCTTAATCGTGAAATTTTGTAATCAGAGCATATGTCTGTGAATTTTTACGGGTCTTATGGACAATTACGTGCTCTAAATACAGATATTGCCCGCAATATCTTTAACGCGCGGTGACTTTATGTCCGTCCGGCTCACACTCTAACGCATCGGCAGCCGCCTCATTTCAGTACTTAATGTAACCTCGTTTATTACCAAAAAGTAAAATCTTCCCCTGTTAGATCAGTGTGGTTTGGGTCTCACTTGAATACTTACTGGTACAGCCACTACTTATGCATATTTCCCTACTGGCAGGTACAATAACCCTAAGATTTACACACAATAGCGCCCCCTACTGATCTATCCTTGATACCCCAGCACGTCAGGTGAAGACTCTGGGCAGCTGGATGCAGAAGAACCGACCCAGGTTGGAAGAGAATGTCCAACCTCACTAGGACCAAGAGTTTGACAAACCTCGGGAACCACGGTTGCTGAGGCCAAGGCAGTGCTACAAGGAGGATCCTGCAAACCTCTTGCTCTATTATGGTTAGAACTCTTGGGATGAGGGAGAAGGGCGGAAATGTTTAAGTCCAACTGAACCAACAACGCATCAGTCTGCCATGCATTGGGACCAGGAGCCCTCATGCAGTAGACCGGCAGTTGATTGTTGCTAGAAGTAGCAAACAGGTCTACAAGGGTATGATGAATCAGTTGAGAATATTCACTGAACCAACGGGGGAAGTAGGGTCCACTCTGTAGGGACAACACAGCCACCCCCACCCCCTTTGTTGTCCTCTCTCAGAATATGGACTGCTGACAGAGCAATATTGTGTTGTATGCATCAGTGAAGGTGGCAAGGGCACCTCCCCTACCCTAGCCGGAGAGTGACGCTTCCATCGTGATAGTGAGACGGAGGGGGCTGTCAAAAGGACTGACCCCTCATAAGGTTTTCAGCAGTCTGCCACCAGAAACGGTATGGAATCAACCAAGGTATGGTCCGTACCAAGTGGTTGATTTAGTGTCGGCTTGGTTGGAAGACTGATAACAGATGCAGCTGGATTGACAACATGGGTCATCTGTAGAAATCCACCAGGCCCACCATGCTGGCCATGAGGCCCAGCAGTTTTAGCCAAGCTTGAGCTGGTGCCATCGTTGCTGGTAGGAGGAGTGCGACACATTGTCTTAAATACACTCGTTCCTCTGCTGGGACGGCTCTGCCTGAAAGGAAGTCGAACCTTGCCCCCAGGAAAACCTGCATCTGTGAGGGAACAGGATGCAACTTCTCGGTATTGATGATAAAGCCGAAGTTGGTTGCTAGTTCCCTCGTTTGTTCAATCACTGTTGCCTCGTAAGACTGTCCTACAATAATCCAATCATTGTGGTACATGAATACTGTGACCCCTTGTTTCCGTAGCACCACTCAATTTCCTTCACTAGCCGGGTGAATACCATGGGGGAGGTGGAATATCCGAATGGGAGTGCTGTGAACTCAAAAGTTCTTTTGTTGCAAAGGAAACATGCAAGTCCAGAATCGCCGTCCACGATTGTCCGTTGATGGACTCGAAAATACTTTTTGGAAAGGACATGGTCGGATAAACTTCTGGAGGCTTAGAGGCTTCATGTGCCAGTCTCAGTCTTTTAGAATCAGAAAGAAGGTTGACATGAATCCTTGCCTGTTTGGGTCTCCCCCTGTCAAAACCACCCCAATGGCTCAGTTGAAGAGGGATCTGATTTCCTTTTCCAGTGAGTGGGGTTTTGTTAAGTCGGATGGGACTTGCATCTGACGGTCAGAATTGGGGGTGGAGGGGGAGTAATCGTTAACGCCAATGCCTAACCACGATTGATTGTTTCAAGCATCCACTCAGCAGAGGTCACCTATGCCAAGGACTCTATACAGAACTGGAGGCAGCCCCCCATGGGCCATATCCATCAGTGAGAGGCCGCCTCGAGCCACTCACATCATTTGAGCCAGCCCCTGGGATATCAAGGGGTCAGCCTGCAGGGGCTGAGGCTCCGTTGTGACTCCAGTAAAAGATTGAGTTTAAGTTTTACCAGTAAAAGGTTGAGTACTTTCCCCGAGTTATGTGAAAAAACTTCACATGCATATTACTCAGGTGGCGTTCGACCCCATGACCTTTGCCAAGTTCTAGGGCAGATGTCTTACCACTAGACTACTGAGCTTGCCCGATAGCTAGAGGTAGTTTAAATCCTACATTTTAGCAGAGGGCACCGCAACAATTCAAAAAGATGTTAAATATGCATTGGGGATAAAGAATATTATTTCTGTTTTAACAATGCAATGAATACAAAGTACTTTTCCCACAATTCCTGTAAAAAAAAATTCCACAGGCATATTACTTGGGTGAGATTCGAACCCGGTGAGATAGGTTCAATTGCCAAGGCACCCCGCCTGGGTAATGGCCTGATGATGTCATGGCCATTAGCAAGGCAGAAACATCACATGAACAACCTGTAAACAGTCAGCCCTTGACAAAGTTATTCGGACGATGTTTGTTGCCCCTGTGTGATTCGCCTGTTGTGAACGCTCCAAACTGGAAGAGTAGCGGCGGCGGGGACAATAGCCTGTTCTATCATTTTATAGCCACAGGTTGAGTCCGAAGACAATTCAGTAGACACTATCGGTCTAGGAACACCTGATGCTAGTCCAGACGAGTGAGTCATGCCCAACATCGTCAGAGCCCCATTCTGACCAGTGAATAGCACTGTACACCCAGGGGAATTGAGCGAGTGTTTCATGGCCCGTCTGCCCCATATAGGAGCCCATCCCAAGCCCACATGGAGCCGAGAGGAAACGGTTGCAGAGAAGCATTCATGGTGGGTGCAACGCGGCCCGTAAACGGGTCGTGTTCAATTTACCACTTCCTGCTTTTCTTTTTGGAGCTATAAGTCCCGGCACAAGATGAATTTTTGGTTCCATCCTTTATACCATGACAACTTTCTTGTTGTTGGCCAGTATCATCTGATACACTGGTCGGGATTAAAGACTAGATAGCGTTTCCTCTCCGACCAACGGAACCTACCAGCACTCGGGGCCTCTAGCAGTATGGAGTGCTGTGCGAGGGGCTGATGCAGTGGCAGGATATTATCACAGGTACAGTCTCTGAGGAATGGGCTCGTCCTGGGGAAAGTAAATTTTCCTCTGTAATGGTGAGTCTCATATTTATCACCGTTGTGACTCTTTGTTGCCAGTTAAAGGTTGGGTTTGAGTGTGTGACCCATCCCCGTTAGCAGCACGGTCCAAAAAACTACCACAGGTATCTTAAAATGGCTGATGTCAGGGAATCCGGAATGTAGGTTTAGCTGTGGATTTCGGAGCCCGTTTAGTTGTGGTCACTGTGAAGATTTCTTTTTAATAGATTCATCCTTTCAGTTGCCTCAGTCGTTGTGCTCTGGCTTCCATTGATTCTTGAAATTTACCAGCGTAATGGTCCAAGCCCGTAAGTGGTAATGTTTCAATGCATTTGCAAGCTCTTTCCAATGTAAGGAACAGTGCATCCCTCTATGGGATGTAGTTGCCAGTGTAGAGACATGTTTGAACTGATCGAGTACCACACGTAATCCCTGGTTCAGGCAGTGAAACACTGCAGTCAGGAGATTCAGCCGGGACAAATGAATGTTCTTCACAGTCCAAAGCTCGATTTTTTCGTGAGGAAAAGAAGGACAATGAAGGAATCACGAAAAAGGGACACCTCATCGGCCTTTTTCTGAACATCTCAAATTGACCTCTAGTCTGGTCAGCCAAGTTCAAGTAAGTAGAAAAGCCATTGGCTGCCAGTTTGTCTGGAACATTTGGTGCTGTGGAAAAACTGCTCAAATTCCGCTGTGGAAGAACAAGTATAAGAGAGCTTATGTCTCTTGAATGATTTCCACTTTGTCTCACCTTGTGTTGACATTCACATTCTATGCAACATGTCGAAGCCACAGGTCGAGTCTGATGACAATTCAGAGGACACTATTGGCCAAGGAACACCCGATGCTGAGGACAAATCCAACACCAATGGTGGTCCAGACGAGTGAGTCATGCCCAACATCGTCAGAGCCCACCTCTGAGCAGTGAACAGCACGCACACTTGGGAGTTTGAGCGAGTGTTTCAGGGCCTGTCTGCCAAAACTGGGACCCATCCCCAAGCCCTAGTGGTGGGTACCATGGAGCTGGGAGGAAACGGTTGTTAAGCAGTGTTCATGGTGGATGTAACAGGGCCCAGAAACAGGTCGTGTTTGCCCCTTTGCTCTTCTTTGAGATAAGTCGTCCTGGCATGAGAGGATTTCTGGTTTTATACTTACCAGGATGACTCCCTTGTTGTTGTTGGCCTGTTCCTTCTAATACACTGGTCAAGACCAAAGACTGGATAGAGTCTCCTTTCCAACTAATGGAACTGCCAGCACTCAGGGCCTCTTGCAGCTTGGAGTGCCGAGTGGGAGGCTGATGCAGTGGCAGGATAGTGTCACAGGTACAGTCCCCTGAGGAATTGGCTCTTCCTGAGGGGAGGACATTTCCCCGTTACAGACAGACTCATTCCTTGCCGATCATTTCACCATTTTATTTTTTTAAATGTTAATAAGAAATCTTCCTCAATATTGGTGTAGAGCACGCAACCAACGGAGCTGGCGGAAAAGTGTGTGCCATAACTTGAAGACAACGTGGCACTCATGCAGAGAGAGGCATTGTGGGTAGATCAGCAGGAAGCACTATTGTGTGTAAATCTTAGAATTATTGTACCTGTGGGTAGGGAAGTATACATGAGTAGTAGCTCTACAGGTAAGTAGAGTGACGTAGACACAATGTTTACTTTACCGGCAAAAACTACCACATCAAAGTAACTGTATATACCAATCAAAAGTTTAACATCACAAATAGTAATTCATAGTATGCAGTTCTTGATTTGAATCTGACGAGATTGATTAACATTCATTTCAAAAAGGAACACATAATCTTTTAATTAAAAATAACAAATATCAAATATAAGTACACCATTGCAAGTATTTTAATTCAATCAGTTTTATCAGTATTTTGCCAATATCATCCTGGTAAGGTTAGTCTAAAGCAGGGCCACCACGAGCAGGTCCCAGGATACCAGCCCCACACGCTTTCAAGATCGTCAGAGCCATTACACCCACCTTTCGGCAGGGTCCGGTCCGCCACCCCAAGGCGAACCCCAAGGCAGTCCCCTACCATACTAACGCGGTCCACTAGCCCCACGGCCAAGACTAGGGACTACTGCCGTTTGCCAACCATTTGTGATCACACCAGAACCATGCTCCCCCGGTAGAGCAGCCTGATGCACCTTTAAGATCAACATCCAGCTATCACCCTGGCCGGCAGTAGGACCCCACATGCCACGTGCAAGTGTCCAGGTCCCTTTAATATTTCGGAATTTCCCGTGTTTACCTCCATTGATTCCGAATCAAATCTCCGCACTTCCAATCGAATCTCCGCACTACCAATCGAATCTCCGCACTACCAATCGAATCTCCGCACCACCAATCGAATCTCCGCACCACCAATCGAATCTCCGCACCACCAATCGAATCTCCGCACCACCAATCGCATCTCCACATCTCCAAGGCTCTATGATCTCCAAATTCATAGTTCAAAAAACGCATATGTGCTTGCTTGCAATGGTGTACTTATTTACAAGATGTTAACTGTATAGTGCTGCAAAAACAGCCCACTATACGACGACAACAGAAAACATCAAATCAACACATCTAGAAAATCTTACAGTTGAAGACAACAAACTGCTTGGTTGTCCATCATTCATGACCTCTAGATGAACTGCTAGGATGTCTTGATGATACTGATGTTTACATATGCGTTGCTCTCCTTTATACCCTGTAGCCTGCAAGATGTCAGTAGAGGTGATTCCCTCTGCACTTGACTTCAGGGAACAGCTAGCTACATCTCTGGCTCTGAAAAGTCAAATTTACAGATACAAAATTGTATGCAAGCCAACAATCCCTTGCAGGGGTGCATTAAAAACTGGCAAGGACCCCCTCCACCAGTGATATCAGTTTTCCTTTACCTTGTGAAACTTATCACTGTTTATTTTTAATTTGATTTTTAAACCAGTACTTTACTATCCTTTGTCTTTGTTAAAAGTATACTATAGTAGATTATACTGCAAGAGTTTGAGAAGTAACTTTTTTTAAGCTAAAAAAAGTGTTTTTCTTCTTGTTTTATTATCTATACAGGGGAGGTATAAGAGTGGAATATTTTGAGCTTCAAGATGACTCCATCTCCTGAACAGGAGATTCCAATAGTTAGGGCAATGTTAAAGCATAGTCAATAAAATGTTGGTTTTTCAAATCAATCATCACTCTAAAAAGTATTACATTGATTTTATGCGCCTTTTGAAAGCTGCTGGAAAAGGAAGGGAAAACATTTTAATAAAAAAAGGTGTTTTTATTCTTGCCTTTACATCTTAAAGGTGCTCCAATGTCCAACTTTTACATTTTCTGTTGTGTTTAAACTGTTTATCTCACTTTTTGTGTACCTGGTTTTGCTTGAAGGAGCTTCTGAAGCATCAATGTTTACATGAATATAAGTAGTTGGTTTTAATTTTTAAAGGTTCAAATGATTTCCCAAAATTCACATAATTTACTTTTTTTTCTACAAGATTCATACAAAGAGGAGTGCAGCTCCTAAATCTTGAATATTCTACTTGTTGATAAGTAGATGTCTTTGGAGTTGATAAGCCTTTCTGCAATAAAAACAAATTGCAACAACATCGCCCCGCCCCCCCCCCCCCCCCCCAATTTTTGTCATAACAGTGGGGGAAGTTCATGCAAAGCAAGAAGAAAAATTAAACACTTTTCTTTTAGAAATTGATATAAACTTGATGTTTTTAACTGTGTAAAATTTCAGGCAAACCAACCCCTCTATATGCCCCTCTTAACCAGAGAGTCCCCATACACCTATGTGCATTCTGCACAGTTATTACAGAGCTCCATTTGGGAACAGGGAAAAAAATTCAAATTATACTTTTGGGAAATTCACCTTTTACTGGAGATTGCAGCTCCTTTATTATAGGCTGGTCTTGGACATCTACTTGTTGACGGGTAGATGTCTTTGGAGATGCTACCCTTATGTCATAAGCTGGTCTTGGACATCTACTTGTTGACGGGTAGATGTCTTTGGAGATGCTAACCTTATGTCATAAGCTGGTCTTGGACATCTACTTGTTGACGGGTAGATGTCTTTGGAGATGCTAACCTTATGTCATAAGTTGGTCTTGGACATCTACTTGTTGACGGGTAGATGTCTTTGGAGATGCTAATCTTATGTCATAGGCTGGTCTTGGACATCTACTTGTTGATGGGTAGATGTCTTTGGAGATGCTAACCCTGACTGCAACACAAACAAACCGCACAAATTTGCATCAATTACCATTGAAGAACATTACTCATCAGTAAAATAGTTAGGTTCAGATAACTTGCTATTACCTTTAGGACTTTGTGATACTTTCAATCAAAGTGAAGAAAACCAACCCAGAAATTAAAACTGCAAACAAACTGTTTGAGGAAACTTACGCATACAAGGATCAATTTGGATGCTGCAATCAAAATAAGCAACTGTAATTCTGGGGGACGCAAACAACTGCAACAGTTCCCTTGAGGATTGTTGCTGATATAAACTTTATTTTTAGTGAGCTCTCCCAGAATGGGACTACTCTAGCAATTATTTAATGGCATGTAAAATTTAAATTACTAAAAGTTAGGAATCCGTCTTGATACTTGTGTGTTCGTGAAGATGCATTCCCAAAATCTTTCAAATCTAACCAAAATTAAACAACCACCCAACCTGTCAACTCTAAAATGATTGCCAAACATACAGACATATTTGAATACATTTTAAATGCTACAAGAAATCATCACGTGATAAACGACATGGGAAACAAACTGACTGGGTCAGTTTAATACAATTTTTTGGTGAACAAAGACAAAAGACTATAACGGGTTCTGAACCTGCAACCTCCGGATTAACGCGCCAGCACTCAACCAACTGAGCTATCTAGCACCATGATGGCAGTCTCCCTATCTTGTCAATATCTTTGTTTGAGGGTGCCAATAAGAAGCCAAGTAAAATGACTGATACTAACTTCAGTTGAAACCACACCAACAATTGACGTTCTGCACAATTTCTAGAGAGCTTTACTTGGGACCAGGTGTTAATTTTTGTGCCTTTCGGAATTCACCTTTTACTGTAGAGTGCGGCTCCTATATCTTAGGTTAGTCTTGGACATCTACTTGTTGATGGGTAGACGTCTAGTTTGGAGATGGTAAGCCTTTCTGCAACACAAACAAATCACACAAGTTGAAACATTTAGTGTTTGAAAACAATATCCATCAGCAAAACAGTTAGGTTTACAGTTAAGAAAAAGAGGAAGACAACGTGTCACTCATTGTGGATAGATTAGTGGGGGCGCTATTGTGTGTAAATCTTAGCGGTGTTGTACCTGTGGGTAGGGAAGTATGCATAAGTAGTGGATCTACAGGTAAGTAGAGTGACGTAGACACAATGTATACTTTAAAGGCAAAAACTACCACATCAAAGTAACTGTATATACCACTGATAAAGTTTAACATCACAAATAGTAATTCAGAATATGCAGTTTCTGATTTGATTCTGACGTGATTGATTAACAGTCATTTCAAATAGGAAAATAATCTTGTAATTAAAAATAACAAATATTTTAGAAGTACACCAATTGCAAGCATTTTATTTCAATCAGTTTTATCAGCGTTTTGCCAATATCATACTGGTAAGGTAAGTCTAAAGCAGGGCCACCATGAGCAGGTCCCAGGATAACAGCCATTTAACCCACCTTTCGGCAGGGTCCGGTCCACCACCCCAAGGCAGAACCCCAAGGCAGTCCCCTAGTGTAGTAAAAATGCGGTCCCATTAACCCACGGCCAAGACTAGGGACTACTGCCGTTTGCCAACCATGATGCTTCTAGAAGATCCACATCCAGCTGTCACCCTTGCCGGCAGTAGGACCCCGCATGCCAAGTGGAAGTGTCAAGTCTCTTTAACTTTTCGAATTTTCCGTATTTACCACCAATAATTCTGAATCAAATCTCTGCACCACCAATCGAATCTCCGTACTAACCAATCAAATCTCCGCACCACAAATCAAATCTCCGCACCACCAATCGAATCTCTGCACCACCAATCGAATCTCCGTACTAACCAATCGAATCTTTGCACCACAAATCAAATTTCCAGACCACCAGTCGAATCTTCGCATCACCAATCGAACCTCCCACCCACCAATCGACTTTCTGCACAACCAATCAAATCTCCGCACCACCAATGGAATCTCCGCACCACCAATCGATCCTCCGCACCACCAATCGAATCTCCGCACCACCAATCGAATCTCCGCACCACCAATCGAATCTCCGCACCACCAATCGAATCTCCCCACCACCAATGGAATCTCCCCACCACCAATCGAATCTCTGCACCACCAATCGACCCTCCGCACCACCAATCGAATCTCCGCCCCACCAATTAAATCTCCGCACCACCAATCAAATCTCCGGACCACCAATCGAACCTCCCCACCACCAATCGAATCTCCCCACCACCAATCGAATCTCTGCACCACCAATCGACCCTCCGCACCACCAATCGCATCTCCGCACCACCAATCAAATCTCCGCCCCACCAATCATACCGCCGCACCACCAATCGAACCTCCGCACCACCAATCGAACCTCCGCACCACCAATCAAATCTCCGCACCACCAATCGAACCTCCGCACCACCAATCAAATCTCCGCACCACCAATCGAACCTCTGCACCACCAATCAAATCTACTCACCACCAATCGAATCTCCCCGCACCACCAATCGAATCTCCGCACCACAAATCGAATCTCTGCACCACCAATCGAACCTCCGCACCACCAATGGAATCTCCCCCTGACCAATCGAATCTCCAAACCGCCAATCGAACCTCCGCACCACCAATCAAATCTCTGCACCACCAATCGAACCTCCGCACCACCAATCGAATCTCCGCACCACCAATCGAACCTCCGCACCACCAATTGAATCTCCACACCACCAATCGAATCTCCGCACCACCAATCAAATCTCCGCACCACCAATCGAATCTCCCCACCACCAATCGAATCTCTGCACCACCAATCGACCCTCCGCACCACCAGTTGAATCTCCGCACCACCAATCGAACCTCCACACCACAAATCAAATCTCTGCACCACCAATCGAATCTCCGCACCACCAATCAAACCTCCGCACCACCAATCAAATCTACGCACCACCAATCGATATCTCCGCACCACCAATCGAATCTCCGCACCACCAATCGAATTTCCACACTACCAATCGAATCTCCGCACCACCAATCGAACCTCCGCACCACCAATCAAATCTACGCACCACCAATCGAACCTACGCACCACCAATCAAATATACGCACTTCCAAGGCTCTAGCATCTCCAAATTCATAGTTCAAAAAACGCGTATGTGCTTCGTATGTGCTTGCTTGCAATGGTGTACTTCTTTACAAGATTTTAACTGTGTAGTGCTGCAAAAACAGCCCACTATACGACGACAACTGAAAACATCAAACTAACACATCTAGAATATCTTACAATTGAAGACAACAAACTGCTTGGTTGTCCATCATTCATGACCTCTAGATGAACTTCTAGGATGTCTTGATGATACTGATGTTTACATATGCGTTGCTCTCCTTTATACCCTGTAGCCTGCAAGATGTCAGTAGAGGTGATTCACTCTGCACTTGACTTCAGGGAACAGTTAGCCACATCTCTGGCTCTGAAAGGTCAAATTTATAGATACAAAATTGTATGCAAGCCAACAAATTCAATGAGCAAAATCCCTTGCAGGGGTGATTAAAAACTGACAAGGACCCCCTCCACCAGTGATATCAGTTTTCCTTCACAGTGTGAAAAGTCATCATTGTTTATTTTTAACTTGATTTTTAAACCAGTACTTTACTATCCTTTATCTTCATTAAAAGTATATTATAGTAGATTATACTGTGAGGAAGTTTGAAAGGTAACTTTTTTGTCAAGCTACAAACATTTTGTTCTCTTTTTTATTATCTATGCAGGGGAGGTATTTGAGTGGAATATTTTGAGCTTCAAGATGTCTCCATCTCCTGATCAGGAGATTCCAATAGTTAGGGCAATGTTAAACATGGTCAATAAAATATTGTTGGTTTTTCAAACCAATCATCACTCTAAAAAGTATTACATTGATTTTATGCGGAGGGGGATAATATTTTACTTTAAAAAAGTGCTTTTATTGTTGCCTTTACATCTTAAAGGTGCTCCAATGTTCAACTTTTACATTTTCTGTTGTGTTTAAACTGTTTATCTCACTTGTTGTGCACCTGGTTTTGGTTGAAGGAGGACATAACTTATGTCAATATTTATATAAGTACAAGTATTCGGTTTTTAATTTTTAAAGGTTCAAATGATTTCCCTAGAAGTATTATTACATAATTTACATTTTTTAAAACAAGATACATACAAAGAAGAGTGCAGCTCCAATATCTTAGGCTAATCTTGAATATTCTACTTGTTGATGAGTAGATGTCTTTGGAGTTGATAAGCCTTTCTGCATTATAAACAAATTGCAACAACACCGCCTCCCCCCTCCCCATTATTTGGCATAACAGTGGGGGAAATTCGTGCAAAGCAAGAGGGAAAAAATAAGGACTTTTCTTTTAGAAATTGATGATTTAACTGTGTAAAATTTTGGGTAAACCAACCCCTCTATGCCCCTCTTAACCAGAGAGTCCCCATACACCTATGTGTATTCTGCACAGTTATTACAGAGCTCCATTTGGGACCAGGGGAAAATGTTAAAATTATACTGTTTGGAAATTCACCTTTTACTGGAGATTGCAGCTACTTTATCATAGGCTGGTCTTGGACATCTACTTGTTGACGGGTAGATGTCTTTGGAGATGCTAACCTTATGTCATAAGCTGGTCTTGGAGATGTACTTGTTGACGGGTAGATGTCTTTGGAGATGCTAACCTTATGTCATAAGCTGGTCTTGGACATCTACTTGTTGACGGGTAGATGTCTTTGGAGATGCTAACCTTATGTCATAAGCTGGTCTTGGACATCTACTTGTTGACGGGTAGATGTCTTTGGAGATGCTAACCTTATGTTATAGGCTGGTCTTGGACATCTACTTGTTGACGGGTAGATGTCTTTGGAGATGCTAACTGTATGTCATAAGCTGGTCTTGGACATCTACTTGTTGACGGGTAGATGTCTTCGGAGATGCTAACCTTATGTCATAGGCTGGTCTTGGACATCTACTTGTTGATGGGTAGATGTCTTTGGAGATGCTAACCCTGACTGCAACACAAACAAACCACACAAATTTGCATCAATTACCATTGAAGAACATTACTCATCAGTAAAATAGTTAGGTTCAGATAACTTTGCTTTTACCTTTAGGACTTTGTTATACTTTCAATCAAAAAGAAGAAAACTAACCCAGAAAACAGCAAACAAAGTGTTTGAAGAAACTTACACATACAATGATCATTTTGGATGTTTCAATCAAAATGAGCAACGGTAATTCTTGGGAATGTCAAATGCCTGAAACGGTTCTTTTGAGGATTGGTGCTGGTATGAACTTTATTTTTTCTCCGAGCTCTCTCAGAACGAGACTAATCCAGCAATTATTAAATGGTGTGTAAAATTTAAATTATGGGTTTTGCACCTGCAACCTCCGGATTAACATGCCAGCATTCAACCAACTGAGCTATCTAGCACCATGATGGCAGTCTCCCTATCTTGTCAATATCTTTGTTTGAGGGTGCCAATAAGAAGCCAAAACAATGACTGATACTAACTTCAGTTGAAACCACACCAACAGTAGACATTCTGCACAATTTCTAGAGAGCTTTATTTGGGACCAGGTGTTAATTTTTGTGCCTTTCGGAATTCACCTTTTACTGTAGAGTGCAGTTCCTATATCTTAGGTTAGTCTTGGGCATCTACTTGTTGATGGGTAGACGTCTAGTTTGGAGATGCAAGCCTTTCTGCAACACAAACAAAACTAAGTTGAAACATAGTGTTTAAAAAACAATATCCATCAGCAAAACAGTTAGGTTCAGTTAAGTTCCTTTAAACTTCAGATTTTTCTGTACTTTCAATCAAAAATAAATAAAGGCAAAACATTGAAAGCAGCAACAAAAGGATTGAAGAAACTCATGCACACCAGGATCATTTGGATTGTTGCAATCAAAATAAAAAACAGTAATACAGGGGGGACGTCAATATCTGGTTCTCTTGAGGATTGCTGCTGGTTTGAACTTCATTTTCAAAAAGCTCTCTCTCAGAAAGAAACTAATATAACAATTGACATACCAAAAATTAAGTTACCAAAAGCTAAGAATTCGTATTGATATATTTTGTGTTTAACATAAAGCATCCTAAGGTACCTTCCCAAAATCTTTCAAACCCAACAGAAAACCCCCAAAAACCGAGCCTGCCAGCTCTAAAATGATTGGCAAGTATACACTTTGAATGAATTGTAATGCTACAAGTTCAATCAATCAAGCAATCAAAAGATATTTATAAAGCGCCATAATCAAAAAGTTTGCTCTAAGGCGCTAATGAGGCACTAGAATGAAGAATAATTATTGATGGTATGCATCCTGAAACAGATGGGCTTGATATGACTGATATTAACTTCTGTTTCAACCAGACCAATAATAAACATTCTGCACAATTACTAGAGAGATTTATTTGGGACCATCTGCTAATAAATTATTGTAATTCTCTTTTTGGTAACTCACCTTTCACTGGAGAAGGCTGCTCCTACATCTTAGGCTGGTCTTGGACATCTACTTGTTGACTGGTAGATGTCTTTGGAGATGCTAAACCTGACTGGAGAGTGCAGCTCCTTTATCATAGGCTGGTCTTGGACATCTACTTGTTGACGGGTAGACGTCTTTGGAGATGCTATGCCTGACTGGAGAGTGCAGCTCCTTTATCATAGGCTGGTCTTGGACATCTTCTTGTTGACGGGTAGACGTCTTTGGAGATGCTATGCCTGACTGGAGAGTGTAGCTCCTTTATCATAGGCTGGTCTTAGACATCTACTTGTTGACAGGTAGATGTCTCGTTTGGAAATGTTAAGCCTGACTGCAACACAAACAAAATACACAGTTGGCAACATTTAGAGTTTAAAAACATTATCCTCTGTCAGTTAAACAGTTGAGCTTAGATAAACTGTTTTTACTTTAGGATATTTTCTATATCTTCAATGAAAGTGATGCAGAATGCCAACACTGGCAGCAGCAACAAAATGTTTGAAAGGAACTCATACAATTAAGGAATATTTGGATTGTTGCAATCAAAATAAGCAACAGTGATTTTGGGGTATCTTTGAATGAATTGTAACGCTTCAAGAAAATGATTGTTATTAACTTCTGCTTAAACAAGAGCAACAATTAACATTCTGCACAATTATTACAGAGCTCCATTTGGGACCAGGAGTAAATATTAAAAGTATACTTTGTGAATTCACCTTTTACTTGAGAGTGCAGCTCCTTTAGCACAGGCTGGTCTCTGACATCTACTTGTTGACGGGTAGGCAGCTTTGGAGATGCTGAGCCGGACTGGATAGTGCAGCTCCTTTCTCATAGGCTGGTCTTGGACATCTACTTGTTGATGGGTAGATGTCTTTGGAGATGCTAAGCCTGACTGGAGAGTGCAGCTCCTTTATTATAGGCTGGTCTTAGACATCTACTTGTTGACGGGTAGATGTCTTTGGAGATGCTAAGCCCGACTGCATTATGAAGATTCTAAGTGGCAATCTTGACTGCAACACAAACAAATTGCATCAAATTGCAACATTTAGTGTGTACGAACATCAACCATCATAAAAACAGTTAGGCTCAGATAACTCACATTTACCTTCAGATTTATTTTTATATTTTTAACACAAAAACGTGAAGAAAACTGTAAGCATAACAACTGTTTGGAGGAACTCATGAGGGATAAGGATTATTTTGGTTGTTACAATCAAAATAATCAACAGTAAATCTGGGGGCCATCAAATGCCTGTGACAGTTCTCTTGAGGATTGGTGCTGGTATGATTTCTAAGCTTTTTGGGAATTCACCTTTTACTGGAGAATGCAGCTCCTTTGTCACAGGCTGGTCTTGGACATCTACATGTTGATGGGTAGAAGTCTTTGGAGATGTTAAAGCCTGACTGCAACAAAAAAATTAAACAATATGCATCATGTAGTGTTTAAAAACATTACTGTTAGGTTCAGATAACTTGCTTTCACCTTTGCTTTTTCTTTTTAATTCTTTCAATAAAAAACACGACAAGAAAACTAGAAAACAGTAGAAAAAAAAACTGTTTGGAGGAACTTATGCAAACCTTGTTGCAATCAAAGTAAGCAACAGTAATTCTGGGGACGTCAAATGGCAGTGCCAGTTCTCTTGAGGATTGGTGCTGGTATAAACTCAGTGAGCTCTTTCTCAGAATGCACCTTATCTTGCAAATGAGGTAGCAACATTTAAACTACCCAAATAATTTGTATTTATATTTGTTTATAACATGAAGCATCCTTAGGAACTTCAACTCTGGAATGATTGCCAAACAACATGCAAATAAATATCTTTCAATGAATTGTAATGCTACAAGGAAATGGCTGATAGTTCGAAATTCTGTGTAAACCGTACCACAGCAACAACATGCATTCTGCACAATTTCTCTACAGGGCTTCACTGTGGGCTCGCTTTTATCATACATCTACTTGTTGACGGGTAGATCTGTTTGAAGATGCTAAACCTTTTCTGTAACATAACAAAATGCACAATTTGCAAAACTTAGTGTTCAAAAACATTATCCAGTGTCAGTGTTTAAAAACATTTAGGTTCAGTTAAATTGCTTAAATTGATTTTTCGACATTCAGTCAAAAAGTAACGGAAGAATACCAACACTGACAGCATCAACAAAATGTTTGAAGGAACTCATGCATTTTATAATTATTTGCAATGAAAAAAAAAAACAGTAATTTTTGGGGGACGTGAGTGCCTGTGACAGTTCTCTTGTGGATTGGTGCTGGTTTGAACTTCATCATCAGTGAGCTCTCAGAATGAAACTAATCTTACAATTGACACACCACAAATTAAATTTCCAAATTTTAAGAATTGGCATTGATGTATTCTTTGTACCATCCACAGGGACTTTCCCCAAATTACAGAAAAAACATTTTTACAGAAAAACCACAACCAAGACTTTAAACTCTGTAAAGATTGCCAAACAAAATACATAAATCTGTGAATAAATTGAAATTCTACCAGGAAAAAGACTTTGCCTCATTCCAGTCCTTGAAGATTGTCCGCTTATCACCAGTAGAGAATCATACAACATTGCCGCAATAAACACTCCAAAACAACCATCTGTTGAATGCAGAAAACTAGAGGTAAAAAGAAAGTTTTCTTTGCGTTCAGCTTCTGTGGAAGGAAAATGTCATTTGGTTCAGCAGTCCAGTAGTGCATCAGACTCTTGTTTTTGTGTCCGAGTTATCAACATTTGAGTATCAGGCTTTGCACAATTTGGTTTCCCTGGACTTGCCTCCAGTCAGCTGTACATTTTAAAAGGCCTGAATGAATTTTGACAAACATGAGCGATTCTTGTGCAATATTTTTGTGAGAAATTAAACAAGTTTCACTAAAGCAGGTACCTTAATGTTTATTATTAGCCTGTAGGGCTGCCGAATTAAAACTAATTTTAACCAGCCCTCAGTACTCTGGCAAAACTATGAGCCCTAAATGTTTCCCCAGCCTGGTTGATCATGTCTCTTTAACTCTAGTTACATCTCAAGACCTGTGAGGATTGACAGTGTTATTAGGATTACCTACAGGTTAGCAAATGATATTAGTTTTAACTCACCATGATCAGATCTCATCGCATCCTCCTCCCTGTCTAAGACCTCATCACCAAAGTCTCTTTATTCAATTGGTTACGACATCTTGACTGTAAGGGCCGACTACCAAGATGATCATTAAGGCAGCTTCCCTTGAGAAGAAGCAAAGATAAAACAAAACACCTGTTGAATATTTATACTAAGAGAGAATATAGATTAACAACAACAATTCCATTATTTCACTCACTTGCTTTATTCAGGAGATTGTCTTACCTGTGAGGACTGATCCTTTAAATTATGTCTCAGCCAAACAAAAGGTTGAAGTGGAAGAAGAATCAAGTCTTAATTTACTGAATTGAGTATTTTGTTCATACTTGAAACTGTATGACAATCAAACATCTCCATCATCTATATCAGAGTCCAAATCACCAGGGCTTGTTTCACACAAAGACTACACTGAGCCTGTAAAGTATCTATCACAGAAAAAATTGTCTTGTAGAGGTGATTACTGGGAAAAACAGTCTTTTACATTGTCATACTTGGTATACAATTAAGTATGTTTTGGTATTTACCTTCCTGAGATATACACAAAAATAGGACTGGGCAAGCTTGTTGGTCTACTGGTTAAGACACCTGAAACCAATTTCATCACTTTGCTCGCTTTGCTTACTAAAGGGTAAACGCCAAATTTTTGCACTTAGCTGTGTATTAAGTGAAGAATACTTAGTAGCGTGATGTATGTACACATACAAGCAAACATTACTTACTACCTGTGAAACACACTAAGCACAGACATTTCTGCTTCTGCAAGAGCTGATTTTTTACTTACAATCATGACATTGGACCCTACTCTAAAATGTATCAGATTAAATATACAGTGATCATCACACATCTGTGTTTGGTAAAACTAAGCATAAAATAAAATAAAATAACCTAGCAAGGTCTCTTGATAGTTATACCCTAGACTAAAGTCTACATCAACAGATATACGGCCTAGCTAAACATTAACCTTCCCTTTAAAAAGGGCTTTTCATTTTTGACATCATGTACAAGAATGTTTACAGTATCATCACACCTTGTTCTCTATCTTCTCTATTAAAACCAATTGTGTAGGACTCTGTACCTTCATGTAGGTAATGTCAAATGTGATTCAATGCTCTAAAATCCTCCAAATCCTCTAGTTGAGTTTGAAGACTCTAGAAGTTTTGTGTTATAAATCTCATTAAGTTGTCGTAAAAGTTGTCTCAATCTTTGTCCTGGACCCTCAAGTCTCTGCCTTGAACTTTGCAACATCACTTGCTGTTAGCTCGATCACGGCAAAGCAATTCAAGGCGTCTTTGACCTGGTCTACGATATGCAGAATTTGTGGATGTTGTCATTAGGTAGTCCTTCAGATCTCATCCAGGTCTGATGTGAACAGTCGTACTTCACCGCTCTGGTTGGATGACAGGGTAACCATCAACTCCATCCCTTACATCACTCTCAGCATTACCAGTGGCTTGTTCACTCAGGGTGAATGCTTGAATACACCTCAGCATAGCTGGATCACTACCAGTCCTACCAGCTAGCAGCTCCCTTAATCTAACAGTCAAACACCACGATTCAATTTCATATCAATGTTACATTGAATTCCATACTGACCATCGCAGTACACAAACAAATCAACAGACAAAAAATGAGCAAAAGGAGCATTGCCTGAGTCTTACTGATGTACAAAGAAATGCATAATAGAAACTCAACGTATTTTGCCAAACAATATTTGGTGTTCAATTCCTTTCTAGACATGCAATTCTTTTGACAAAACACACATCACAAAAATTTACTCTTTACACAAATTAAAACCCATACAGTTTTTGGGTCACAGCTCCAGGCAAATTAATTTCTTTTCCACTCTTCACAATAAACATTTATTGTCTTAGTCTGATATTTTGATTAAACTAACAATGGAAACTCAATAAGAAAACAATGTTTGACAAATCTGGAATTATTTGCTTTCAATACAATCAATCACGGTTTGACAAATCACACATTAATAGGTCTATAACTTTTTTAATTTGACACAAAATAAATCAATGAGGTTGTGGCTGGGGGAAATCCTCCATCAACACGGGCCCATCTGATTCTCTCTGCCTCCAGTTGGATCGGTCCTTCATGCAGGAGCGCTGGTCTTCATGATCAGTCGTGGAGACACCCGTGTTTCTCTTCAGCTTGCATCTGGAGGCCTTTCCTTGGGCTGGTTTTAATAAGATGAGGGAGGAAGCTGCCAATATTCAAGATGTCGACAACAGTGCCCTGCAAGTCTAATCTGTCACTCATGAGTCTTATCTAATACGTTCAGTAGGCCGCCATGTTAGGTGGGTGTTTCTCATATAGTCAGTCCATGACATACAAGGCTATCCTCAGCATACGGGTGTACGTTACGGAAGATCTTGTCCTGCTGGGTAGTGAGCGTCCACCGTAAGGTCAACTCATATCATTCACACAGACTAAAAGTATTTCACTTCTTGGGGTCAGTTACTTTAGGGCCAATTTATTTTCTTACTCTGACAAGACAAGCATTTATAGTTGGACAAAACAGACATCACAAATAATTTGATACAGAATGAAACCTAATACACTTTTTTGAAAATGCAATTCCTTACACTGCATACATGTTGAAGTGAAAAACTTGTCAGGTCCGATGTACTATAGCAAATAAATGGAATGAAAACTCAACAAGAAAACACTGTTTGACAAATAATATGTGGTGTTAGAATTTGCCTGCAAGGCCAACATTCACAGCTGGACAGAACACACATCAAAACATTACTGACACAGATTAAAACAAATTCACTTGTTGGAGTCCGAGATTTTCGGGGTCAAATTTATTACTTTAACCATAACACTGAGTTTCTTTAGCTAGAGACCCTGCCATATCCTCCAAAATACTCTACTCCATGCTCAACACTGGAATGTGTGGACTTAAAACAGAATGGTATGCCTGGGAGTCAATTAACTAGCACTTGTTAGTTGGGGCTAAAATCTTTGAAAAAGTCTGACAACTTCATGAATTAGATGATTTGGGACTAAACCAAAATAATTCAATTTTGGGAGTCAATTTTTTTTTTGGGGGGGGTGGGAGGAGGGCATCAAATTTACTTCCCTGACCTGCAAACGGACTGTACAATATCCAAGTCTTGTACTAATCGAATAATACAAACTCAATGAGACAACACTTGTTGACAAATAATGTTAAAGGTAGTAATTCGTCTGCAAGACAAACATTCACAGTTAGACAAAACACACATCACATTCATGAAAATCAATTCACTTCTTGGGGGTCAATTCATTTGGGGCAAATTTATTTCCTTATTCCACACAAGAACTATCCATATGTACATGACATTGTGCAATAAGAATAAACAATGAAAACTCCTGTTTTTATAATACTTATGTTTATTTCCCTTCAAGGCAACCCGCATGATTCACAGTTGGACAATACTCACAACAGACAGATGATTGTTTTTTAAACAGAGTATAAAACCCTATACATGTTTTTGGGGGCACATATTTAGGACAAAGTTATTTGACAAGTCTTTACAGTTTTCACTTCTTCAGGTCTTTTATAATTAGTACGATCAAATGAATAATTGAACCTCAACAAGGAAACACTGGTTTGACAAGTAACATAACTTGTTACTTTGCCTTCAAGACAACAATTTTGAAGTTCTTGAACAAATCAGCAATGCGTGGTGTTTTCAGCAATCTTGTACACTATAATATATGTTGATTTTGCATCGGGGATAAAGAATATTATTTGTAATTTTTACCCATACACCGATGTGCATTAAGCACTGTATACTCAGTACTTTCCCCTGTGAATAGGATTCCAACTGCCTCTGACTACCAAACAATCTCGGTAGTCTAGTTGGTAAGACATCTGCTCTAGAATGGCGGGTGTCGTGGGTTCGAATCCCACCCGAGGAAAATGTCTGTAAATTTTTTTCACAGGATTCAGGGAAGTACAAAGTATACAGTGCTTAACACACATCGGTGTATGGGTAAAAATTACAGATAATCACCTTGTACATATGCACACTTATTTTGACAATGGTAATATGGAGTCTTTATGCCATTTTCTTTGTGTAGTATTCCAAATGGAAATTCGCTCTCTGGAGGATGGGTACTACTACTTTAGAATCAGTGAACTTTCAGATTAAAACTAATCTGAATTGTTTTAACAGCTCTGTTTGGATCAATAGAAACATTAACTATTAGACATATGAAAAATGTGCTTGCAGTATTTTCTAATAACACTGAGTGACAGAATCTATCCTGAACCCTTAAAGTCCCAAATCCTTCTCTATATCAAATTGCCAAAGTGGAGGATTCAGAAGGACTGGGGCCAGTAGGCCCAAATAACAATTGCTTATCACTGGATCAGGCATTCCAATCTTGTCCAAGCCCAAACAATTTGGAGTGGAGTAACATCGGAGAAGAGGATATGGAAGGACTGAGGCCACACCTAGCCATACTGCTTAGTCTGTATTAATTTATCAGTAGCAAGTTTTGAGGGCCATAATAGGGACATCTGTCCCTCCTGTTTGTGATTGTTCAGCCCCTTCCAGCCTCGGTTTGGTTACCATTGATTTAATAAGAGGAAAGTTAAATTGGCTGCATCATCTGAAGGTGTATGCCAATAGATCACGTCCGGGACCCACGTCACGTGAACTGTGGTAGTGGGTATTAAATGTAAAAAAACACAACATTTTCCATATAGGAAAGTGCGGTATGGTACATGATGATACTCGCATTTCTTTATTCGATCAAGGCTTCTTCTTTTTTTTAAATCTGTGAAAAATATTCCAAAGTTTGTACCAATGAATAAAGCCAGAAAAAGGACAGGTCCAGAAGTCTTGGAAATTCTACAAGGAACATTTATGTTCATGATGTGGTAGTACTAGTTGCATGACGGAACGTTTGGGCCAGACGACCAAGATCACACACTTTTCAGCACAAGAATTTCACAATTTTGAAGCTGAAATCATCCAAAGAAAAGGCTTTCCAAAACTGTGTGATTCCTTTGTCTATTTGAAATTCCGCAAGGCTAGGTATAAATGCTCACTTTTCCAACGTTCTTTACTTTGTCACAGCATGTATTTGGACTTATTTTGCCATCAGCTCCCAGATGATGTAGTACCCACTACTGGTCATGTGATGACATGAAAACATTGGTCATGCAATCGGTCTATTGTTTAAGTTAACTTTTAACTGCTGTATTACTGGTGACATTGCCAATTAAGCATATATATTATACTGTCTTAACTTGTACTACCAGCTACAAACCAAACCCAAGCCCAAATGAGTTGACTTTGATTGACTGTGGGCTATCATTAATTTTGTTGAGTCGTCAAAAAATGGATTCAATTTCCATTCTTTGATTCAATGTCAAAAACATCCATGCTTGTTCCCTCCCCTTTTAAAATACTGAAGAAGCTTACCTTAGTGTTGATGTAGCAGTACACGCTAACTTTACACGATCCATGGCTTGATATTTTCTGAAGTGCCAAGTGCCACCACAAGGTACAATCCTGACTGAAATAAAAAAATTACAAATCCTGCATAAATTACTATACATTTCAATAGTACAAGCATCGTTTTAACAAATGATTTTTGTTCACCGGGGCCATGAATATCTGTTGTGGGAATTAATTCATGCCAAATAGATATTTTCATAAATCCCAATGGATCCCTTAGTCTTTATTTCTTTAGTTTTAAGTCCATAATCTCTCATTCTGGGATGGGTAGAAGTGAAAGATATGGAAAATTTCATTTTCAAATACAAACAAATAATAAAAAGTGTAGGCAGGGGTTGAAGGTAGAATTATATCTTTGCGAGTAGATGGTCATACTCCCAGTGTGTTACTCCCAATGATACATGTACATGAAACAGCAGTTGAGTTGTGTTCGCACCCTCTCTCGCCACCCGGTGACATCTTTCGAGTCACCATTGTGGGTATTAAAAATGGCCGCGATGCAACAGAGAAGTCTGAGCAAATCGTAACAGACTATCTCTGTACTAGACCCAGCGACTGGGGTGGTGTATTCCTTTTTTTTCTGCGTAGTCAACGCAGGATACCAGCTGTGGAGTGTCAACGACCCTCCACAATGGCTACACAGAGGATCGAGGGAACTTGCGTTTCATCCAGCGCTGTGCAGCCAACACTACACAGCTGGTATCCTGCATTTACTGCGCAAAACAATATGCCAGTCAGGGCATCAGCGAACATGCAATCCTCGCAGTGTTAATACACATAAGGAAACAGTCGTGGAGTATCACATGACTATTAGTAGCAAATTGGCGATTGTAACGGCATCATTTTTAGTGGGCTATAAAGTCCACCAAATCGATTTTTAGGCCAACTAAAAATGCAGTCGTTTCGATCTGCGTTTTACTACTACGTGACATCAACTACTGTTAGGAAACGATAGTTGATGTCAGATTCGTAAAAAATCCACTTTGTCAGAGTTCCCACATACATTACGGACTGGGGCGCCCAATATGACCAATAATGTCAAAATCTCAAAAAAGGAGTACAGCACCCCAGTTACTGGGTCTAACATATATATACCTAGCCCAGGTAGGACGTCAGTCTCCGTTGTACTACCACTGACGTCCTGGGTATAAAGCTTCTTTCCAATGCGACTAAAATTACATTAGTTGATTTCCCCTATTTTCACCTGATTTTGGAAGCCGAAAATTCGTCCATGTATTCCTGATGTTCTAAGCTACTCCTTGAATATCTTTGAAGTGCATGGTTTCACAAATGGTGAAAATCATATGTAAAATAAAACGCCAACGTGTACAAATCGTCTGCGACATGTTATACTCGCTGAATGAGGTATATTCAATGCGCTTGCTCAAACTGCATAGCATTAGCAACAAGTAGATTTACACGCAGGCGCATTACGGTATGTGGGCGCGGCTTTACATTGTACATGCATATAATGTAAATGTTGTGCGCGATCGACCGATCGCACTACGCTATTGGTCGATCTACTGTTCGCGCACATATCGATCTATTGCGCACTTATCGATCGATCGCGCAATGAATATGTTTTCGCGATCAACCAATAGCGCAGCGCGATCCGTCAATCGCACAGATCGACCGAATCATCACACCGTCGACCGCTCCCTCTCGCATTGCTACGTCCTTCAGCACATGCGCCTTGTGCGTATCACTCGGAGACTACCTAAACGGGCCGCGCCGATTTCTGATTTTGCTCTGATTTTCAGTTTATTTTTGTCAATAATGCGTGCTCAATGCATCTTAAAGACTTTTGAACCCGCCAGTCTGCAAATATAGGACCCATAGAACACTAGGACAAAGTTTCAGCTCATTTAATCAGGTAAAACAATGAAATAAGTTAGTTAAAAAATGTTTCGCTATGTAGCGAGACCTTTATACCCAGGACGTTAGTGTAGTACAACGGAAACTAACGTCCTACCTGGGCTAATATATACCGTACTGGTAGGCAGTTTCAGTGGGCATGAATGTGCGTGGGCATGAATGTGCAAAAGTTTCAATGAAATGTTCACTTGTTTTTTCTTTTTTTAAGGTCGATAATTACCGTTTTGCCACCAATTCTTTGAGAGGAATATTATAAGAGGGAATAACACCCAACATCAATTAAAAATTCAAAAAAATCCCACAGAAAGTGGCAGCCGGATATGGAAACGCAGGATACCAGTCAACGAATCAACACAGACAACAGAGTTCCATTGGTCATGATTGGCCGAGCGCACGCTGTACAATGTTGCCATTGTGGGGGTCGTTGACACTACACAGCTGGTATCCTGTGTTGACTGCGCAAAACAGTAAGCAAGTTCGGGCATCAGTGAACACGCAATCTCCGCAGTGTTAATGCGACTTTTTTCAAGTAAGGAAACAGTCGTGACATTATATTACTTAGTAATAAAAATGGCGATTGTAACGGCAGGGTTGTCAGAGGCCCTAAAAATCATCAATTTGGACGACAGAAAATGATCGTGAATACACTTAAATGCATTTCATTTCACCTTAAATGCTTGGAGAAGACAGTCTGACAGTTTACGAGTAGGCGAATTTTGAGAAATTCTGTCGAGTCTAAGGCATTTTTTTAACAGAGGTGTTTTAAATCCACCTGACCGTTGCAGTTACTACATATTCTTTACTGGGTCACTAGTACGACAGATAATGTCAAAACCTCAAAAAAGGAGTACAGTGCCCCAGTAATACTGGGTCTAAATTTTAGCCATGACACGTGTCTTTCAAAATGGCCGCCAACCCAATAAATACATTCTTATGTTGTTTGGTTCATTTTGACTGTTTCAAATGCTCACATTCACAGCAAGAGATATTCACCAGAGGGTATAGATAAATGTCCACTCACCTTGCTTAGTTTGTGGAGATTTTGTCCGCTGAATTGTACATAATATGTGAAAGAAATGCCGAGAAAAATAGTGACTCTTCCAAAGTCGGCCATTTTGTCTTTCTTGTGAGCGCTCAGCAGCGAGTTACAAATTACCCAGAGTTCACAATTTGCGCATCAAAACCAAATAATGGCAATGAAAACAGGAAAGGGGTTCAATTTATTGTGGATAATGAAAATATAAATTATGAACATAAATTTATTGCGTTTATATTTACTTTTTGGTTTACAAATACAGTATAGGTAAGTATCGACTGATTTCAATAGTTTTTTGAGTGATGAGTGGGGATGTGAACTTTGAGATTTGCAACCCCTTACCGGGACACCCCTATTTGATAATGGAACAATTATTCCATTTCAAAACATGGTTGGAAGAACTTGGTATTTCAATATTGTCGCCATTAGGCGTATGTTAAGCGTTCAATAACAATTATTCTAATTTCTGTATACCCGGGTGGGTGTGGGAGCGAGCGCACGCATCGGGGAAAGTTTGGTCTGTCAGCAGCAGCAGCCGCGCGCACACGGAAAAGTTTCCATATCCGACTGCCACTTTCTAAGGGATTTTTTGATTTTTTAAATTGATGTTGGCTTTAATTTCCCTTTTTTAAATATTCCTCTCCAGGTATTAGTAGCTAAAACGCTAATTATTAAACTTTTAAAAGGAAAAACCAAGCGGACATTTTAGCGCGCGGCCGGAACTTTCGCGCATTCATGCACAAAGGTCTGGGGACTTTTTGATGTATGTGAATCTGTATTCATTATTGCGCGATGCAGGCAGGGAGCACAACAAATGTAGTGACACACTGACGAAGTGGTACTTGTGAGCAACTTTACCAAGATTTGTAGGCTGATCACAGGCAACAAAAAAGGGAACATACAAAATGAGACATTATTTAATCAGAAAGTTTGAAAATCTTAATAAATCACTTCTTTTCCAGATGGCAAAGATGATCCAGATGAAAAAGATGATCATTAAAAAATCCCCCCCCCCCCAAAAAAATAAATAAATAAAAATAAAAGAAATAAAAATAAAACACTAATTAAAAAGGGTAAAACAATTTAACATTTACTCTATTTACTGATTTCATATCCACACGTTTGTTTTATTATGACTCAAAAATAACTTTATTTGAAGAACTATTATGTTACTGACAATATCTAACAAAGGAATTGTACAACTTTACGACTTAAAAAGGTACATTTAAATCCTTTATTTCAATATTTATAATTAAGCATTATTTATAAATAACCATTTTATAAATAATGCATTATTATAAATAATGCTTATTTATAAATAACATTTTTTTTTTACATTATAACCATTATTTATAAATATTTATCAATATTTACTAAGGTGTTCCATATGATTATTTTGATGTTTTCTGTCGCATTTATATTTATAAAAATGCAACGGAAAAAATAAAAATGCAACAAAACAATACCCACTAACCATTATTTATAAATAACCGTTTTATAACCTAACTCTAACTCTGACCCTAACCCTAACAATTTTTATATTGATATCATGTTATTGTTTTATCCCTTGACATTAATAAATGAAATGATATAAGTAAAAAAAAAAAAAAAAAAAAAAAAAAAAAAAACTAACCCTGGCCTAACCCTAACCCGAAAACCCTAACCCTAAAACTATCCCTAACAATTTTTATATTTATATCATGTTACTGCTTTATCCCTTGAATTAAATAAATGAAGTGAATGATGGCGTAACTAATGGTGTGAGTGCACATGAATTAACATAGATGTCTTCTTGTTAGAACATTTTTTAAACGATGATGTCATATCAGCCGTTCAATGGTAATATCTATTTCGTAACAAGTTATGTTTCACACGATTATGAAACTCATAATTATAATCAAATACTTCAACTTTATCAATAAATGTTAGCTCTTACGGCACAGTGAACATAGTACTATTTAAGTGCATGACCCCAAATATGTGAAAATAAAACATGTCAATTGCTCCGATTTCAAAATATATTTTGAGATGTTTCTGCGTGTTTTAAACTTTAAATAGTGTGGTTAAATAATTATAAAGATTGATGATTCCTTATAACATTTTTGTTTTACAGATCAGTCAATTTGTATCAGCCAAAGCTGGGTGTTTTATAATAGATGCATTTTATAATAAGCGCAGAGCGAGTAAGCAGTTTGTAAAGAACAATTGAGCAGCCTTTAAATAGAAGCATCAGTGCTTATGATACGGGACGCTTACAGATTAACTTGTATGTATCATCACAAGGCCTATCGTGCCAGCCTGAGGCCTGGGTGCCTGCGGCGCAATCCTCTGCACCATAACGATTATTTGGCTGGTTACGGAGTGGATCCCATCTCATGTCCGTCGCGTCAATAGTACCAGCACCATCCAAACACACCCAGGTACCTGAGCCGAGTCAATCCAAAAATAACAAGCCTGTTAGCCTAGCGTTTGGAGTGAGCTCATATTATATCATTTATCGGGAGCGGGATCATACTTCAATTGAAAGAACAAAGTGTTCTTGTTAAGGAATAGCTTCATTTCCACCCTCTAGTTTTCAGTGAAAACAACCAAAACAAGGGTCAGCGTTGGTCGTGGATTATGTGCTCGTTCATTATGGTTTATTTCGATTGCAACAATCGAAATAAAAGAAATATTTCAACCGTGATTTGTGGGGTCTTCAAGATGTAATTTTCTGGACTTTGACAGTAGTTCAGACGGGAATAATCTCTTGAGAATCGGTAATGTGTGGACTTCGTAGCAGGAAGGTTATCATTTTGAAGCTAATCTTATTTTGATAATAACCAATTCTTCACATTTACTTGAAAGTAAATGTTTCCAACTTTACGCGAGTATTTCCCCGTATCCTGCATTTCTATCTTTTAAATCAAGGCTAGAATTGTAATTGCATTGGATCATAACGTGTCCCTCGACCCCCGAAAACAATTTCCCGGTCGATGTATAGCACTATAACATGACTTACTTTGAGGTTTTTACAAAGTATAGCGGTCTCGTTATTTTATAAAAAGGTTGATTTTTCCACTGACTTTATTAAAGGTCAATTACTGATAAAACTACGTAATTACTGACCGTGCTAGCTGGTGATTGGAACTTCCATTTACCCCCAACTGCATCCAACCACTGTCAACCTTACAATTGCCTGTTGCGGGTTCCCACGTTTTAACATCATTCCCGGTTTGGGACTCCCTACCTGTTTCTTGTTTTCCACCAACTCACAATCTGCCGCAGGAATGCAAACAGATAACTTCCTCTCACTTTAATTGTTTCCATATTTTCAATGTAGCCCTCACCATCATGGCCTTTTGGTCTTGTGTTGGCGATTTTTTTCATAGCATAAAACCAATTAAAGGACTATATTATACTGAACACTATTTCTATCGTGTACAAACCTTCAACATCAATGTCGTTGCAACCAATCCAAAATTCGCCGCCGAATATGTTAAGGACGAGTTGTAATTCTTCTTGGGATTGAGGGACCACCATCACACCACCCATCTCAACACAAATCCCCTTGCCTTGTACCCATGTAACTTGGCCATCATTCATCTTGTAGCACTTGTCTTGCCACTGGCTCCAAGTAGGAGGGCATGGTCCCCCTCCGATGGGCGCCTTCAGACACCGCCCATTACCAGGAGTGTAGTTTGCCACCAGAAATATTATACCAACAACACCCAGCAGTTTGCTTGCCACCATTTTGCAGACCATCTCATAACAAATTTGAAATTGTTGCCAGGTATACAATAACCGAGAAGGTGCAAACTTCACCGAACGGAACTGCTTCGAGACACTTCAATTAACAATAAAAACACGGATCGTCGATTCACAAAAAGAAACACCGCAAATTAATTAAATATACGAAATATTACAAAATTACAAAAGAGAGACATTATTATAATTTTGAGTTGTGCATAACATGCTGTGACGTAGTAAGAAATTTAGATTAGACGAAAATTTTAATTTTCAGTGAAATTGACTAAAAACATTTTCTTGTAATACCAGCGACAGAAGAAGTGCTCTGCCAAATCTGAGTGTACACTTTTAGTGCATGTAAGATATTTTTTTTTTTTAATTATTATTATTATAATTTACATTTGTTTCTGTCTCAAATCCCATAGCATTTGTACACGATTTTGTATACACGTCATCTTAGAACTGGTAAATATGACATACTCCTAAATTGAAGCTTAGTACATGAAGTTGTAACAGTGTCAATTTGGTTAACATTCTTAATTAATTAGCAGAGTTTTAATGACATGAATATTTAATTAGGCAATCTTTAAACACCATATCTCAAGAAGTATACGTCCGATCGTCATTTTTTCAGTTCTAAACTTATTTTATAATGTAGATGTGCTCTGTGGCATATTTGTGTCTGTCACGTGATCATGACGTCATTTATAACAAATTTAATATCTATGTACAAAACACAAAAAACAGTTTTCTAAATTCGATCAAGTCTTGCCCTTTTCCCTGCGACCGACGTATTGTGTTTTTTGTATAAGCGGGGACTTTTTATGGTAACAGACAAGAAACAAAATAATCTACTTAGGCCCGATTCCGATCCAGCGAGCATCAACATTTTATTCCTAACAGACTTCAAGCCCAAGTTATTGTAACGAAGATTTTTCGTCGAAGACAAGTTCGAGATGGTTCGAGACTACAGAAAATAATGTTTCTAAATTCCAACCGGTCTTCCGGGCCAACGTATTTGTATAGGATTTTCTGGTTCAGAAGTTTGAGATCGCTCCGTGCTGCGTTTGCAGACAACCGTGAATATACATGTACTACGCGAGGGATTTTAGAAAGTCAAAAGCTCATTTTTTGAAAATAAATGAAACGTTTGTTTATTATTAAACAACTTGTTTTGAAAACATAAATGCTTTCTGTAAGAGTTATTCCAGGCCATTAAAACTAATCAAAGAACATAGATTTTCACTATAATAACCGTTAAAACCCTGCGAGGCAATTGTTCGCATTTCGCATTCAAAACATGGGTAGTACGCTTTTGTTTGTGTATTTGCGTATTCAAAATGAATACGCTTAATTATGCACAAAAAATTGCTGTATTCTTCTTGAAGGTCCTTAGGAGGCATCTGCCATGCCCAGAGAGCTAAATGATAACCACTCAAAACACTGTGTGTATTGCTACCTGGTGTTATGTTACGCGTACTACTGAGGCAATTGTTAGCATTTTGCAATCAAATACATGGGTGATAAGCTTTTATTTGCATATTTGCATAATCAATTGAATACGCTTAATTATGTACAAAAACTTTCTGTATTTTTCTTGAAGGTCCTTAGGAGACATCTGCCATGCCCAGAAAGCGAATGATATCCAGTTTCTTGCTACCTGCGCGTACTACTAAAGGTCCCTTGGGTGCAGTTAGCGTACCAAAATGAGCTATATGAGCAAAAATATGCGAAAAATATATCTTGAACTAAATTCCATAAAGTTGTAATCTTCGTGTTGTATTGTAGCTTGCATCATTTGTCAAGTTTGATTTACAGGCGTTACCCCAATTTGACCTTTACTTCGTTTGAAACAGGATGCTCAAAAGTAAAAAGTCTGGCGAACGATCTGCACAGATCTGCCAAATCAAGTGACAAGGTACAAGGTACAAGGTACAAAGACAAAACAATTGGAACAGCTGCGATTTTGTCCTAAAGACAAAATCTTAATGTAAAGTTGTTGTTGTTGTTGTTGTTTTTGTTTTTGGTGCATGTTGGAGCGCGTGCAGGGATTATCTGTTTTGATAGTGCTTTTGGGAAATTAACTCAAGTTTCATCCATCCTCTTCGACATATTCATTGGCTGATGGATATGTTTTTAAAGTAGGCCCTATAACTTTTTAAGCAGATTGTTGTAAGAACAAATTCCGCAGTACTCTCTCGATATTTCATTGTTTTACTACATGTTTATTGAAAGAAAAGTATCGCGGTATCGGATAAAAAAAAGAAAAAGTTAAGCGGTGATATGTCAGGCATTCAGGCGACGAGACTGGTTACCGTCTGCCATAATATAGCTCCCTTGTGGTATGGCGACCGACTCACCGCACGTCCTCCCCTGCCTCCGATTCATAGCCTCGCGGGCCCTGTCCCTTTAGGGGAGAAACAAGGCTGATCCCAATCACACTGGTGCCAGATCCCAGCCAATTCCTTGTTCCTATATTGGGGGCAGACGGTTTCGAACCCAGACCCGGACTCGAACCGGGGACCGAGTGTTGTGTGAGACAGTCCCGGCACATAGCCTAACGCCCTGCGCTAATGTGTCGGTAGCTATTCCTAGGAATTTACATTGTACTTAGCTTGGAATCCACCAATACTGTGGGCATTGTTTTGACTAACACAATCGCTGAACCCCGAAGCACGCTTGAAAGTGTCCAGCTCTTTTGTGTTATTTTCAAGGGTGCACCTATACAGCCAATGCTAAATGATAAATATTCAAAAATACGCCAAAACTAGATGGAAGTCTCTCAGACTTTTGAAATAAAGACACCAAATTAACGTGTAATGACATCTAGACTTCAGTTTGCTTTTCTATTGTGCAGGGGTAATCTTATGTTCCCGAGCTACGAAAATTGGACAAAAAATAAAGATAAACAAATATTAATAACAAGAAGTAAAAAGCAAGATCATGAAGAGACAATCGACATACATTGCTTCCAGAGTGAGGCGTAAATAAAAGAAAAGTAAAATAAATAACAAAATAGAAATAAATACATAAACAAGCTGAAGTCGTCTTGTTTCTGGATTCGAACCCAAGACGATTTTTCCCTTTGTTCGAAATAAAGAGTAGAGTCACTCTTTCTCTGTACATTATTTTGGTGGCAAAGGTAAACGTGTTTTTCCCCTGTCTTTTTGTCTTGCTGTTCCGCCAAAAATGACGGGTTTTGGGTGGCTGTAAAACAAAGTAAACTTTGTTTTTCACGTTGAAAACAAAATGTCTTTCGGGAATTTAGGTGCCGAAATGGAAGGGTGAGTCGTTATGATGGTAAACCGTTGTCGGTGCGCATTACAATAATTTATAACGGTTATTATTATATGTGTGTATGGTGTGTGTTTGGCGAAAGCACATGTCGGGCAAGTGACACCACGAGATATAGCCAGGATTGTAGTTTACCCGAACGAGCCCAAATTAGAGAGTCAATAACCCTAACCCTAACCCTAACCTTTCACTGAAAACTTTACGTCAATTTGTAGAAAAATTTGTCAAATAGGCAACACAAATTAGTTTTTTTATGTCTGACTAATTGTTTTACCCGAAACACAATATTTACCAATTCAGCAAATTGATATACTAATTACATTTTTTCAGAGACTAATGCAAATTTTGTAATTACTAATTTTAGCGTTTGACTAATTGACACAGTGCCAATTTACTAATGTAATTGGTCTCCACAGTTTTAAATGCCTAATATACAGAGTAATTACGAATCAGTTGACTAATATATTAGCAAAATACTAATTAATAATGACACCGGGCCATTGGAAATCTTATTTTTGTTTGTACCGACACTCCCTCTGCACGTAGGAGCAAAAAAATGCTCATGATGCTGTAAAGTAGGTGTACACGATAAAGGTTTGTTATTTTTACCTACCAAAAAGATACTTTTCAATAAATTATTAAAATTAACAATAAGCAGGATCCCAGCGTTGTCAAAAATAAATGTACACACAGTCGCACTCAAGGGTGTGTGCCGTTAATAGAATAGCAAGAGAGTGCGCGCGCGTCGTCGAACGTACACTTTTTGTGCTCGATCGTCTGCACCACTCACGTCCGTCTCGCTTCGTCGTATAGCCCAGCCTAGTTTTCCCCCAAAAGTAGCTGTTGTGCAAGGTAAGAATGAATTTCTTTGTATTTTTGAATCGTAGTATGTTGGACCATGGAGAACTTAAGCTTCATAGTACAGCCAGATGATGAGAAGTCATACAATATTATAAAACTTCAACCTTACCCAACCCACTCAGATTTAAAGAAATATCCGCACAATACTCGCCCATTCCACCACAATAGTGCCCTTCAAATTCAACCCTCAAATGTGCCTGAGTCTTCAGAATTGAAGTTGGTGCAGCAATTGGAGGAAGAAGAAGAAGAAGAAAAGTTAGGTAGGAAACTATGTCATGGTGCGAGGTCAAACCTCGGCCTCAGGCCGACACAGCATCAGTCACAGAAAAGACCGCCAGACTCGGAGTCGGACCGTATTCGTTAACGTTTGTTATAACACCTCTTCCTTTGATTCTATCTGTTGATTGGCCGAACGTGCGTCACGTGGTGTTGTGTATTTTTACTATCACACTGCACACCGACCAAAAGAACTATTAAATGGTACTATCCAACGACAACCTCGAACCCGGTGAAACGATCAAATAATACGTGCATTCGAAATACGATATGAGAACGAAGGCAGTGTGGTACCCCCTCTTTCTTTTTGTCAAGTTTTCCTGTCAGATTTTACACAGTTGTTTGAAGACTGGTATACGCACAGTTGTTTAACGAATATTACAACAAATTGGATGAAATTGAGGTGTTATAAAACAAATATTGACTGCTTTATCTCGTGGCGTAGTAAAACTAGTCACTCTCGGTGATCCCCGGAGCCGCCTATCTTCCCTCGGCTCCGCCTCGGGAAGATAGGCTGCTCCGGGGATCACCTCGAGTGACTAGTTTTACTACGCCACTCGAAGCAGTCAATATTTGTATACTGGTTTAGGCCTATCGTTCGTTAGCGGTTAGCTCTGAGTCTGATGAATCCTCGCTAAACATTACGACAGGGTTTAGTGTAAGTCAGATTAGCCCCTATAACATGTATGTGGTGATACACGTACCTCTTTAATTATTGCCATCCAGCTGTAAATTTTAGAGTGCGCATAAAATGAACAAAGTGTCTCTTTTAACACGCGTCCGTGTGTGATGATAATTTAATGATTAATGGAGTGACACGTAAATATCTGCCAAGTGAGGGCGCTATTGATTGTTTATTTTTGTATGTACATGAACTCGTACATGGACAGGCACATGAACGGTCTGTGCAGGTTGACCGCGTAGCGACATCAGGTCAACGGTTGTGAACAAGTATAAGAAAGTAGTGTACTGGTATGTAATTAATTAATCATTATTGTATAAAGATCGGGATCAGGCACTTTATTAGTGCCATGACTGAACGATTATGTGTTTGCAATTTATGGTTATATTTGGGGTCTACAAAAGGGAAGAATAAAAGTAGGGCACAAATAGAAACTCATTTTTGTGCGCATGAATAAGTTTCAGACTTAACTTCACTTGGCTAGGACACGTTTTTATTACGTTCCTTTTCGCCCTGTACATCGAAGGGGTAACATCGTGTGTTTAGTTTAATTTTGTGGGGCTTGTTTCCCATAAAAATGTTGGTGTAGAATACACCGGGGGGAGTCCTGGTTTTCAGGGAGAGGGATGCCGCATTGACTGGTGAGTGTTGAGAGATTATTGGTCATGCTGTCAAGGCTTTTTATCACTAAATTGGATGCTTAACTATACTATTGACTATTGTGAGCATCATTACATGTTACTCGTGTATTCCTGTTACATAGGTTTATTATAATATGTTACTCGTGTATTCCTGTTACATAGGTTTTCTCTGACGAGGATGAGTTGTTAATCAATAAATTGTTAATTCAAGTGATCACCCCAAAGACATCGTAAGAGAGTCTGTTTCTTGCTCGTCACCGAGTAATACTACAAATGGTAACACGGATGGGGTGTGTTGCTGTTGGATTGGAGACATCTGATTTATTCTACTGTACCGTCGGACTGTGCTGCGGTTAGCTGTGTGGATCAACATTGTCATTGACTGTTGCCGCTGAAGAGGGCCTACGCTGGCAGGAGTGATTGGAAGCAGTTCAACAAGAGAGACAAGGGTGACTAGAGGGGAGTTCGGCCGGTTATCAACACTGGATCAAGAGTGAGGTGGGATCTGGATTAAGCTCTAGTAGGGTATGAGCCAAGTTGGCTGGTCTCTTCTGAACTGTGGAATCATACATGTACGTCATAAGAAGTCCTTCAGGGGCATCGGCAATTTTTCTTGGCTATAGGGTATTTTTTTGTTGCGTACACAGTACAGTAGAGTGATCAATGTGCTACTTGTGATGTAAACGCGTATTTAGCTAAATAGATTTTATATAGGATTCTACTACTCTAGCATACTTTTTAGTACTGTTGGGTATATCATGTCTACTCTATGGTGTAATTAGGCATGAGATAAGTTCATTGTAGAGAAAACCAGTCGATGTGGCAGAATAGATAAGTCAACGGGAAAACTTGATTATCGTACTTTTGCAAGGGGATTTGTGTAAAAGTGTAGGCAGTAGAGAGGTTAACACCAATACATGGTGAAGGATTAAAAGGAATTGCAAATTGTTTATAACAATAACATAGGCCAATTTTTGGGGTTTTGTTGGTGTTGCCGGGAAACAAAAGTTGCCAAGTTTTGGTTCGACATGGATGTGTCCGAGGGTGATATGATTGAAAAGCTAGTGAAGGGCTTGACAGAGGCATTGAAGGGGAATAAACCCACTGTCCAAAGACCAATTAAGCTAACTTGGTTTTCT
Organism: Marthasterias glacialis; assembly: GCA_911728455.2. Lineage (NCBI taxonomy): Eukaryota > Metazoa > Echinodermata > Asteroidea > Forcipulatida > Asteriidae > Marthasterias > Marthasterias glacialis. Next base: position 20,092,773 of record OU452225.1, read on the forward strand.
GGTCGACCCGTTCGGCCGGGGGATCCAACTGTAAAAGAGTGGCTTGAAGAGGTAGAGATATACTGTAGGCAGTGTCATGTACCAGAAAGTGAGAAAGTTAAAGTGGTGTTGAACCATCTTAAGGGTACTGCGCGAGATGAGATTAAATGCCATGAAGAGTCAAGTTTAGATTTTGAAAGGGTACGCCAACTCCTGCACAAGCATTTTGGTCTTGGGGAAACTGTACAATCACTTCACAAAGCCCTGTACGACAGGTACCAGGGAGAACAAGAGCCACTTATGGATTTTTCTAGAGAACTCATTCGTTTGTATGATCGCATTCTAGAGATTGCGCCAGCGTCTCAGAAGGAAACATTGAAAGCCATGAAGGATAGGGCGTTAACGAGTCAGTTCGTTGCAGGGGCTCGGGGGCAGAGTACCAGGCTAGAATTGCGTAGGTTAGAGTTGGAAAATCCCACTAAGCCATTTAGTGAGATTCGAGATCTTGCACTAGAAATGTTCAGAGATGTGGAACGCTTTTCCAAAATAAAGCCAGGCCATATTCGTCAGGTGCAATCTGAGTTTGGAGAGGAATTTGGCAGGGATATGTCGGTGGTCTCTAAACCCGAGGAAGCTTGTGTTAACGGGCTCGTGACTTTTCCTGAACGCCGTGAACTGGCAGGGAGGGGGCAACAAGATCAAATGTTTAAGTCTATCCAGGAGATGCAGGGCCAGTTGGCAAAACAACAAGAGCAGATAACCTCGTTAATGGGTTGGGTTCTGAAGATGGGTTCGGCAGAGAAAGACCAAAAGGGGTTTGTTGGGTCATCGATGGGAGGCATGAATCGTGGGCCCCCAAGGTGCTTCCAGTGCAAACAGATTGGGCACTTTAGAGCCCAATGTCCACAGCCACCTCGTACTGGGAGCGGAAATTACTCAGCAGGGTCCCCTCAAACCAGCAGTTCAGTGCCTGTAAAACATAATGAGGGGTTAAACTAGAAACCCCCACCACTGAGGGTCAGGTGGGAGGGGGGCAGAACATTAAGGCCTCACCAGATGAAAAGGTTGTATGTAGAGAGGTATTAACAGAGTACTCTGCAGACGAGCTTCTTGCTAAATTGGTACACAAAAGCCCAGTAGCCCATGTAAAGTTGGGGGATGTACCATGCACTTGTGTGTTAGACACCGGTGCAGAGACATCACTGATTAGTTCATCTTTCTATAGAACGCATTTGGCAAAAGAAATGAGAGGACCGAAGCCGGTTGGCTCATACTTACGGGTATTTGGTGTCAATCAGATGGAACTTCCGGTAGAGGGGTATGTGGAGGTTCCATTGCTGGTTCATAATCACACAGTGTTAGCTCATTTCTTGGTCGTTAAGGATTGGTCAAATGGTGAGGTTCTCAAAGGGAAAAGCGGTCCAGTGTTGCTAGGGTGCAATGTATTACACTCACTCAAAGATCTTGTAGTGGATTCTAATATGGAGGATGCGGAGGCATGGAATGTTGCCCTCCAGTGGTATCGGTTCGCAAAGGAACCAATTCATGGGAAGTCGAGAGATTCTAACGAGGGGTCAAAACCAGTTGCCGTGCGCACAGGGCAGCAACCCATGACAATACAGTCTCGACAAGTACGGGTTATTAGATGTCACATTAGAGCCCCAGAATATGTTTTTAGGGACAGAGTAGTCATTGTACGGGGATTGAAGTCTGGACCAGGGGTGTCTGGCCAATCAGAAGTCAGTAATCTAGGGGAAGCAGTACAGATTTATGACTCATGTGATAAAAGCAACGGGAAGACAGTCAATGTATTAGTGGCTAACCTGGGTACGCAAAGTCTAGTAATGCCCCCTTACACAAAATTGGGTTCACTGGTGGGAGCGAACATTTCTTCTAGTGTCGAATTAGAGCCAGGGCAGAGAGGTCTCCAGGTGTCAGTTGCTCAGATTGTGACAGAACGGTCTAGTAAATCAGGGAACTCCCTTTTGAATGTTGAGCAAGAGCCGGAGATCTCTAGCGAGGCTCCCGCAGAGACATTTAACTTTGCTGATGGTACGGTGTACCAGTTGCCCCCTGGGTTGAGTCTGAAATCAGGGGTACTGACCAGTGAACAAAGGGAGCAGGTTGCAAGACTAATCCAAAAACATGATCAGGTATTCTCAAGGGGTCCCTATGATGTAGGCTATTGTGACCGTGTCCCACATAAGATTCACACAGTGGATAACAAACCGACTAGTGAACCATATCGTAGAATACCACTCCAGTCAGTGCATGAAGTTAAGAGTTTGTTGCAGAACTTGCTAGACCAGGGCATAATTAGAAAGAGTGATAGTCCATACGCCAGTCCGATTGTATTAGTCCGGAAACGTGATGGGTCTCTGCGCATGTGCGTGGATTTTCGGAAATTAAATGCAAAGACGATTCGTGATTCATTTCCTTTGCCACGAATCGAGGAATCCTTAGAGGCCCTGCGTGGAGCAAAGTATTTTACCTCCTTAGACTTGGCACATGGGTACCATCAAGTCGCCGTGGATGTGGATTCAATCGGAAAGACAGCGTTCAGAGTACCGTTTGGTCTTTATGAGTTTACGAGAATGCCTTTTGGTTTGGCCAATGCGCCCGGAACATTTCAAAGGGTCATGGAAATGTGTTTGGGGGATATGAATTTGTCAGACTTGCTCATTTACTTGGATGACATTTTGGTTTTCTCCGCTTCCGTGGAAGAACAATTGAGTCGCTTGGACAAGGTTTTCTCTAGGCTTGCGGAATTTGGTCTTAAGATAAAGGGAAAGAAATGCAGTCTTTTTCGAGAAGAAGTTTTGTTTTTGGGTCACGTGGTCAGTTCCAGGGGAATTTCTGTAGATGATGACAAGATCACGCGAATTAGAGACTGGCCGGTACCACAGTCAGCTGAGCAGCTCAGGTCATTTTTGGGTCTTGCGGGATATTATAGGCGGTTCGTACGAGGGTTCTCCCAAATAGCAGCCCCACTTCATGCAATAATACCTCCAATCACTAAGGGAAAGTCAGTTAGGCACAAGCACTTGTTTCAGTGGCGTGAAGATGCACAGGACGCGTTTGATAAATTGAAGCAGGCTCTAATCCATGCTCCCGTTTTGGCATACCCAGATTTTACCAAATCTTTTGTGCTTGAAGTTGATGCCTCGCTTAAGGGACTTGGGGCATGTTTGGCTCAGAAGGATGAGGATGGCAGAAACCATCCAGTTGCATATGCCAGTAGAGGGTTACGGGGGGTGGAATCAAGGTACCCTGACTATAGTTCCTTTAAGATTGAGTTGCTGGCCCTTAAGTGGGCGGTGGTGGACAAGTTTAGAGATTATTTGACGGGAGCATCTTTTGTTGTCCTTACCGACAATAACCCGCTTGCCCATATACAAACAGCTAAACTGGGTGCTTGTGAGTCTAGGTGGGTCGCGCAACTTGCAGCTTTCAACTTTGAGATTAAGTTTCGTTCGGGTGCTAGCAATCGCTGCGCAGATGCCTTAAGTCGTTATCCTGGGCATTGTTCTGAAGAGGAAGTGGAAGGTATGGTCTGTCATGGGGTTTGTTCCACACCAGTAAGGGTTCGTTTGGGTGCTTGTAAGGTACTGCCCTCGGTCCCCTCTGATCAGTATGGGGGTCCCCCAGGTGTATTCCCCTCTTGGTCCCCAGCACAGTTGGCTAAATTGCAGAGGGTTGATCCCGTCTTAAAGTTAATCTGGGAGCGATGGGAGCAGCATTGGCAACTAGGTGAGGTTTTTCCGGGGCAACGGAATGATCATCCAGATTTAAAGTGGTGGCTTTGGCAGTGGTCTCGTTTTGTTGAACGAGACGGGGTTCTTTGTCGGCGGGTGCAAGATCCAGTGGTTGGAGAGTTATTTCAGGTGTTATTACCTACCATTCTTCAGCAGAGGGCCATAGAAGGCTGCCATGATGGATGGGGGCACCAAGGGGTGACGAGAACCAGTTCTCTCTTGAGGAGGCGGGTGTATTGGCCAAAGATGACAGCCACAGTCCGTAGATATATAAGCAAGTGCCAGCGATGCGTCCTTTCCAAGGCTTCACAGCCCATTCCCAGGGTCCCCATGCGTCATCTGTTGGCATTCAGACCCCTGGAGGTACTTGCTATAGATTTTGTTAAGGTGGATAGGGGGCGCGGTGGTTATGAGGACGTTTTGGTAATGACCGATGTTTACACCAAGTTTGTACAGGCGGTACCAAGCAAAAACCAAACTGCAGAGGCGGTAGCGAAGATGCTTAGGGATCACTGGTTTGCACGGTTTGGCATCCCCAATAGATTGCATAGTGACCAAGGACGCAATTTTGAAGGGGAGGTGGTACGGGAACTGTGTTCGCTATATGGAATTAAGAAATCGCGAACAACGCCATACCACCCAGAGGGAAACGCCCAGGCAGAGCGATTCAATAGAACATTGTTTGGATTAATCAAATCGTTTGATGAGAAGGACCGTCAAAAGTGGCCAGATATGCTGCCCCATCTAACATTTGTGTACAATGCTACCCCGCATTGTACTACTGGAGTTGCTCCATACACCCTTATGTTTGGGCGGGAACCTCTGATTCCTCTGGATCAGATTTTGGGTCGTACAGATAGTGACTGGGGTCAAAACTTTGTTCAGGAACAGTCCCAGTTATTGAATCGGGCAGGGGATGTGGTACGCGAGAATGTTAGGAAGAGGGCTTGTCTTAATGAGGCCTCATATAATGCTAAAGTTAACGCAAGGCCAATAGCAGTTGGTTCTCAAGTCCTGTTGAGAAAATGTGCATTCAAGGGTCGTCATAAGATCCAGGATAGATACGAGCGAGAACCGTATGTAGTAGTTTGGACTAATGAACAAGGGGATGTTTATAAGATTCGTCCAGTGAACGGAGGGGGAGAAAAGACCGTAAATCGTAAATATTTGATGTTGGATCCCCTGGCCGAAATGGTTCCCGCAAGTGAGGATGATTCAGATGATGATTCTGATGATGACCAACTTGTTGTAGTGCAGAGTACTGCATCTCCTGAGGATCGGACCTTTCAGTTTGATCAAGGAATAGGTGTCGAAAAAGTAGAGAAGCCCCTCGAGCAGGTTGTTAGAAGGTCGAACAGAATAACCAAGGGTAAGCACCAAAACCCACATCACCAGCCTCGGTCCGTCTTGTCGAAATAGGTGGTTACATTTAGCTGAAGGTAGATAGGGATCTATCAAGCAGGGGATTGCAGATGATCGAAACTCCTCTAAGTAGACTTGGGGCATCCAGTTCTTACAGGAGCAGTTCGATTTGAAGCTATCCTCTGGTTAAAATCAACCCAGCGTAGAGTTCTGAACCATGCGTAGCAGGGTTGCAAGTATATAAATGGAGGTAGATAGGGATTTATCGAGCAGGAGATTGCGGATGATCGAGGCTCTTCTAAGTAGACTTGGGGCATCCAGTTCTTACAAGAGCAGTTTGATTTGAAGCTTTCCTCTGTTACAGTCATTGGCTATGTTTTTGCTGTCTTAAGTAAGATTTTTTAGGTGGGGTAACTGATATAGTTTCGAATGGGAAACCAGGACTTACCTTTTTTTTTGCGAGTTATGACTTTTGTACTGTTTGGGCACAGTTTTGTTCGGCGTCTAAGAAATAGACGTCGGTGTACTATAGAGATTCAGTTGGAACGGGCCAAAGTTCCGATTAAGTGTTTTGGAGAGGGTGGTCTCACCATATGTAGGATGCAGTCGAATCCTAGTCATTATTTGAGGCAAATAAGCAGAGCCAAGCCTTCTGTTTTAATTTTTGACTTGGGGACGAATGACCTCTGTGCAAAAGGCATGGAGCCTTGGGAACTGTTTGTTTCACTGAGGGAGTTTTTAAACGCATTTCCTAGTTGGGGCATAACCCCTGATGTAATTATATTTCTGCCTGTGTTGCCCAGAACAGGTAATATGCGGGGGAATCAAGTTGCCGTTGAAGTGTTCAATCAGAGGGCAGAGACGTTTAACCAGCTGCTTGAGGATATAACTTTTATGGAAGATGGGTGGTTTGTGTGGGCCCATAGGGGTCTGAGACACCCTAGATACAACCTGGACGGGGTCCATCTGACCGAACTTGGAATGGCCCAGTACGAACGAACCCTCAGGCAGCTTGTTAAATTCTTCCAGGCCCGGTTGTGGTGAATATGTAACACGAATTGGAGATACACGTTGTATGATTATGTTATGTGGGAGGATTTTACCTCTTTAAGTAGTAATTGTTAATGTTGACTGTTTAAGTAGTAATTGTTAATGTTAACTGGTAAAAAAAAAAAAAAAGGGGGTGACACCTTTCGAAATTGTTATTTAATTGAAGTTCACCATGTGATCTCCGGAGAAAGATCACTTAAGTAGAGAAGATTTGTGGTGATACACGTACCTCTTTAATTATTGCCATCCAGCTGTAAATTTTAGAGTGCGCATAAAATGAACAAAGTGTCTCTTTTAACACGCGTCCGTGTGTGATGATAATTTAATGATTAATGGAGTGACACGTAAATATCTGCCAAGTGAGGGCGCTATTGATTGTTTATTTTTGTATGTACATGAACTCGTACATGGACAGGCACATGAACGGTCTGTGCAGGTTGACCGCGTAGCGACATCAGGTCAACGGTTGTGAACAAGTATAAGAAAGTAGTGTACTGGTATGTAATTAATTAATCATTATTGTATAAAGATCGGGATCAGGCACTTTATTAGTGCCATGACTGAACGATTATGTGTTTGCAATTTATGGTTATATTTGGGGTCTACAAAAGGGAAGAATAAAAGTAGGGCACAAATAGAAACTCATTTTTGTGCGCATGAATAAGTTTCAGACTTAACTTCACTTGGCTAGGACACGTTTTTATTACGTTCCTTTTCGCCCTGTACATCGAAGGGGTAACATCGTGTGTTTAGTTTAATTTTTGTGGGGCTTGTTTCCCATAAAAATGTTGGTGTAGAATACACCGGGGGGAGTCCTGGTTTTCAGGGAGAGGGATGCCGCATTGACTGGTGAGTGTTGAGAGATTATTGGTCATGCTGTCAAGGCTTTTTATCACTAAATTGGATGCTTAACTATACTATTGACTATTGTGAGCATCATTACATGTTACTCGTGTATTCCTGTTACATAGGTTTATTATATGTTACTCGTGTATTCCTGTTACATAGGTTTTCTCTGACGAGGATGAGTTGTTAATCAATAAATTGTTAATTCAAGTGATCACCCCAAAGACATCGTAAGAGAGTCTGTTTCTTGCTCGTCACCGAGTAATACTACATGTATAACATGTGTATAACTTGACGTTATCACGATTAGGCCTGTGAGTGAAAAAGATTCTGAGTGATAGGTAGGCCTACAACATCATTAGGATGAAACAAAACATTTAGTCTAACGTAACGTTGTAACAAAGAAAGTCCTCATTTTAATTTTAGATGACCAAGAACCATCCGTTTACCTGCACAACAACTCAGCTGCTCGAAAATTATACGATTACTTTTGTGCGCAAGCTTCTTTGAAACACTGATCGAATGAGGGCTAATGCATATTATGATCCTTTTTAAATAATTTAACTTATTAACATTATTAAACTATTATCAACTTATTATTGTTAAATTATTATAACAGCAAAATATGGAGACCTGTGTATATTGTCAGATGCCATGTTTGTCAGTTGGAGTTGGAGTTGTATTCTCAGTGTATGTACAAGCCAGTAGTCTAAACTGGCTACGAGGTTGTTGAAAAATGACAATAAATTTTGTATTGACTAATTTAGAAGGAAATGTGTTACGACTGATTATTGCCATTGTCGGACTAATTACAAGACTAATTTATTTTGATGTAAGACTAATCTAGTTTTCTGAATGACTAATTTATTTTAGTGCATTACCAATCTCAAGATAAATTTGTAAAATTAAACCATTTTCAAAGAGGAATTTTTATTAGTCATTACTTCAGTGTATTGACTAATCTTTTTATTAAGTGACGAATTAAGGATTAGTCAAATTAAACCATGTAAATGACTAATTATGTTTAGGCAGTTGACTAAGTAATGTTTTCAGTGTTTGATAGATGGTGCACTACACTAAATAGAGAGAAATCCACGCACCGGGCCTCATTAATAAAATGTAAACCCACAACTTTTTCTGTACATCAAAGATTTGAAGGTCCTTGCTTTTATGGATTGTTGAAAAATGGTCCAACGTTGTGCCCCTGGGGTTGTTGACTTACAACCTGGAGCATTTTGGGCAGGCTGACCGTCTAAAAATGGCCGTATTTTGCTAAACAGTGTAGGGTCATTTTTCCAAGATGAAGTCTGGCCAGTTTACTCGTTCAGGGGTGTTTTCATTTTGGATCAGCATAGCAAAAATTCTCAACGGCTAACCTACTAAAAATTGAAGAAAAAAAAATGAAATTCAGTTGCCAGAAAATATAATTATTTGATTTGAGGGTTTTCTAGAGGCTGAGTATTTTTTGAGTTTTTTGTTGTTGTTGAACGTTAAGCATTTAGTACTGGTTGCTATGAGAGCCTATTTAGTGTGATGCACCCTTTGATAGTGCTTTTGGGAAATTAACAAAAGTTGGATCCACCCTCCTCGACACATTCATTGGCTTTTCACGTTGAAAACAAAATGTCTTTCGGGAATTCAGGTGCCAATGGCAGGGTAAATCGTCACGGTAAACTGTTGTCGGTGCGCACTACATTGAGCTATTATTATGTGTGTATTGCGCAAGCACATGACAGCCAAGTGGCCCCGAAAGATATAACCGGGATTGTAGTTTATCCGAACTACCCTAACTTAGAGAGTCAATAACCCTAACCCTAACCCCTAACCCTAACCCTAACCCTAATCCTAACCTTCACCCTAACCCTAACCCTAACCCTAACCCTAACAATATTATACCATATTATTTCAACAATTCATCATAAAAAGTGTGGTCGGCGCATTGATCCAGTCACTACTCACTGTGGTACACCATGTAACTTATAGTTAGTTCCACGAAAAAAACAATACGCATAATAGACCGATTGCGCGATCTACGTCACGTGACCCCTGTTGGGTTAAAAATGTAAACACACACGTAATCCTCCATAGGAAAGGGTGGTACGGTACACGATGATTAATGCATTTAGTTAATTCGATCGAGGCTTTTTTTGCTCGAAATATGTGAAACATATTCCAGAGTTTGTACCAAAGACCTTCAAGTGGCTGAATAAAGCCAGTAAGGACAGTTACAGCAAGTCTTGAAAATTGTAAAAGTACCGTATAAATGTGCACGATGTGTACAGCGCGCGACGGAACGTTAGGCCAGACGACCGCGATCACCACACACTTTTCAACACAAAAAATTCAAAGTTTTGAAGCTGAAATCCTCCAAAGAAATTGCTTTCCAAAACTGTGTGATTCCTTTGCCTATTTGAAATTCTGCAAGGCTAAGTATTAATGCTTACTTTTCCAACGTTGTTTATCCTTTTTTTTTTTACAGTGATTTAGGCCAACATTACAAACAAAATAACAGACGGGTGGCTACATAATAGTCGTCCGACGCCGGTAGTGCATGGCTTAAAAAACCTCTTTTCAGAAGAATTCTGTTAAATTATGAAACAGAGATGTGATTTAAATTAATGCCACACCATACTACTTTAAATAAAGGGGCTGATTAACTAATTCATCGCTTAACGAAAGTATAACCGACTGTTTTCTAACTTACTCTGTGTCACGGCCTATCTCTTTACACGTATTTTTTCACCAGCTGTATGACGTCATACCCGATAGGGGGTCACGTGACCGCATGTAAACGTTGTCGCGCAATCGGTCTATATGCTGATTTGCAAGTTACCGTTCGTTTGAAAAACAATAAAGGCACTATGGTCCCGATACTTACACAAACTTATTGGCGAGAACGGTCGAAAAAGGTCATGCACGCTTACTAATCAATTTACATTGGTTGATAAGTGACTGAAATGTAAAAACACTAATGACAATTGTGAATAAAATTCAAAGTAGTTTCTATACTTAAAGGCAAAGTATACCTTTGGTTTTTGGAACCGTACGTTTGCCTTAATGCTATATAATTGTAGATAAAAACCATAAAACTAACCTGTGTAAATTTCATTTCAAAAGGTGGCAGCGTTTTTGAGATATCGCCAAAAATCTGGAGCGGTTGCGTTCACGCAGAAGTATCCTTCATTGGATTACACATTCTGAGAAGCGTTAGGGCCATAACGCTTCTCAGATTCAAGTTTTTTGGGGATAAAAAGTGATATATTTTTCCATAACTGCAGTACTTCGAAGTGAAACGTTTCTCAAAATGCATTATACTATCCAAAGCTGCTGTACTCCTTACCAAGTAAGTTTTTATTGCAAACAATTTTCAGAGTCATTACCAAACGTATGCAATGCCTTTAATGAGAATGTTTTGGCTCATCATGCCATTCTTAGGAAAGTCACTTTTTTTAGGCAACCCCTCTCGACCTTACTAAAGAAATTATTATTATTATTATCATGCGAGTTTTTTTTTATAAGTTTATTTGTTTGTTTATTTTTTCCCTATATTTGTTGTTGTTGTTATTGTTTTTGGTGCATGTTGGAGCGCGTGCAGGGATTATCTGTTTTGATAGTGCTTTTGGGAAATTAACACAAGTTTCATCCATCCTCTTCAACATATTCATTGGCTGATGGATATGTTTATAAAGTAGGCCCTATAACTTTTTAAGCAGATTGTTGTAAGAACAAATTCCGCATTACTCTCTCGATATTTCATTGTTTTACTGCATGTTTGTTGAAAGAAAAGTATCGCGGTATCGGATAAAAAAAAAGTAAAAAAAAAAAGAAAAGAAAAAAAAAAGAGAGAAAAAGTTAAGCGGTGATATGTCAGGCATTCAGGCGACGAGACTGGTTACCGTCTGCCATATAGCTCCCTTGTGGTATGGCGACCGACTCACCGCCCGTCCTCCCCTGCCTCCGATTCCTAGCCTCGCGGGCCCTGTCCCTTTAGGGGAGAAACAAGGCTGATCCCAATCACACTGGTGCCAGATCCCAGCCAATTCCTTGTTCCTATATTGGGGGCAGACGGTTTCGAACCCAGACCCGGACTCGAACCGGGGACCGAGTGTTGCGTGAGACAGTCCCGGCACATAGCCTAACGCCCTGCGCTAATGTGTCGGTAGCTACATGTATTCCTAGGAATTTACATTGTACTTAGCTTGGAATCCACCAATACCGTGGGCATTGTTTTGACTAACACAATCGCTGAACCCCGAAGCACGCTTGAAAGTGTCCAGCTCTTTTGTATTATTTTCAAGGGTGCACCTATACAGCCAACGCTAAATGATAAATATTCAAAAATACGCCAAAACTAGATGGAAGTCTCTCAGACTTTTGAAATAAAGACACAAAATTAACGTGTAATGACATCTAGACTTCAGTTTGCTTTTCTATTGTGCAGGGGTAATCTTATGTTCCCGAGCTACGAAAATTGGACAAAAAATAAAGATAAACAAATATTAATAACAAGAAATAAAAGCAAGATCATGAAGAGACAATCGACATCCATTGCTTCCAGAGTGAGGCGTAAATAAAAGAAAAGTAAAATAAATAACAAAATAGAAATAAATACATAAACAAGTTGAAGTCGTCTTGTTTCTGGATTCGAACCCAAGACGATTTTTCCCTTTGTTCGAAATAAAGAGTAGAGTCACTCTTTCTCTGTATATTATTTTGGTGGCAAAGGTAAACGTGTTTTTCCCCTGTCTTTTTGTCTTGCTGTTCCGCCAAAAATGACGGGTTTTGGGTGGCTGTAAAACAAAGTAAACTTTGCTTTTCACGATGAAAACAAAATGCCTTTCGGGAATCTAGGTGCCGAAATGGAAGGGTGAGTCGTTATGGTAAACCGTTGTCGGTGCGCACTACAATAATTTATAACGGTTATTATTATATGTGTGTATGGTGTGTGTTTGGCGAAAGCACATGTCGGGCAAGTGACACCACGAGATATAGCCAGGATTGTAGTTTACCCGAATGAGCCCAAATTAGAAAGTCAATAACCCTAACCCTAACCCTAACCCTTTGATAGAGGGTGCACTACACTAAATAGAGAGAAATCCACGCACCGGGCCTCATTAATAAAATGTAAACCCACAACTTTTTCTGTACATCAAAGATTTGAAGGTCCTTGCTTTTATGGATTGTTGAAAAATGGTCCAACGCTGTGCCCCTGGGGTTGTTGACTTTCAACCTGGAGCATTTTGGGCAGGCTGACCGTCTAAAAATGGCCCTATTTTGCTAAACAGTGTAGGGTCATTTTTCCAAGATGAAGTCTGGCCAGTTTACTCGTTCAGGGGTGTTTTCATTTTGGATCAGCATAGCAAAAATTCTCAACGGCTAACCTACTAAAAATTGAAGAAAAAAAATGAAATTCAGTTGCCAGAAAGTTTTGATCTGAGTGTTTTCTAGAGGCTGGGTTGTTTTTTGTTGTTGAACGTTTAGCATTTAGCACTGGTTGCTATGGGAGCCTATTTAGTGTGGTGTTCCCTTTGATAGTGCTTTTGGGAAATTAACAAAAGTTGGATCCACCCTCCTCGACATATTCATTGGCTTTTTCACGTTGAAAACAAAATGTCTTTCGGGAATTCAGGTGCCAATGGCAGGGTAAATCGTCACGGTAAACTGTTGTCGGTGCGCACTACAATAATTAGCTGTTCCGACATAGCAGTCGGAACAGGTTTTGTTTTCGTCAAGATTTTTTTTTAGCTGTTCCGACATAGCTGTTGGAACAGGTTTTGTTTTCGTCAAGATTTTATTAGCTGTTCCGACATAGCAGTCGGAACAGGTTTTGTTTTCGTCAAGATTTTTATTTTTTCCATTATTATTATTATACATTTGTTTCTGTCTCAAATCCCATAGCATTTGTACACGATTTTGTATACACGTAATCTTAGAACTGGTAAATATGACATACTCAAATCCTATACTAAATTGAAGCTTAGTACATGAAGTTGTAACAGTGTCAATTTGGTTAACATTCTTAACATTCTTAATTAATTAGTAGAGTTTTAATGACATAAATATTTAGTTAGGCAATCTTTTTTAAACACCATGTCTCAAGAAGTATACGTCCGATCGTCATTTTTTCAGTTCTAAACTTATTTTATAATGTAGATGTGCTCTGTGGCATATTTGTGTCTGACACGTCATTATGACGTCATTTATAACAGATTTAATATCTATGTACAAAACACGTGAAACAATTTTCTAAATTTGATCGTCTTGCCCTTTTCTCTGCGACCGACGTATTGTGTTTTTTTGTATAAGCGGGGACTTTTTATGGTAACAGACAAGAAACAAATCAAATTTGGCCCGATTCCGATCGAGCGAGCATCAACATTTCATTCCTAACAAACTTCCGCCCCACGTTATTGTAACGAATATTTTTCGTCGAAGACAAGTTCGAAATGGTTCGAGACTATGGAAAAAAATGTTTCTAAATTCCAACCGGTCTTCCGGGCCAACGTATTTGTATAGGATTTTCTGGTTCAGAAGATCGAGATCGCCTAGGGCTGCGTTTGCAGACAACCGTGAATATACATGTACTCCGCGAGGGATTTGAAGCTTCTGAACGGGCGAAGCTTCTGTGAAGATCTGGTACAGAGCTACGACATTAACGGACGTCAAGCTGTTGATGCGATTTCGCCATTGGCCAAAAATAAATATTTCATGCCAAACAATATAACTACAAACGTTTGAAGCAACTTTTTTCCAGCTCACTATAATATTATACTTTGTCAAAATCGTATTGCATTTGAATTGTACACAATTTTTGTTCAAGCCTAATCTTAAAATTGGTAAGTATGACAGACAAAAATTGTCTAGTGAAGCTTAGAGCATGAAGTTATCATTAAATGTAAATTTGGTAAATTCTTCATTAATTAGCTGAATTATAATGACATAAATAGTTATTTGGTCAATCGTGTTACCAACATATCCCAAGAAGTAAACATCGGATGGTCAATTTGTTTTCAGCTCTAAACTTACTTCATAACGTAGATGTGCACTGTGACTTATTTTTTGAAATTAAATGAAACGTTTGTTTCTTATTAAACAACTTGCTTTGAAAACATAAATGCTTTCAGTAATAGTTATTCCAGGCCATTAAAACTAATCAAAGAACATAGATTTTCACTATAATTAACCGTTAAAACCCTGCGAGGCAATTGTTCGCATTTCGCATTCAACACATGGGTAGTACGCTTTTGTTTGTGTATTTGCGTATTCAAATGAATACGCTTAATTATGCACAAAAAATGCTGTATTTTTCTTGAAGGTCCTTAGGAGACATCTGCCATGCCCAGAGAGCTGAATGATAACCACTCAAAACACTGTGTGTATTGCTACCTGGTGTTACGTTACGCGTACTACTATGGCAATTGTTAGCATTTTGCATTCAACTACATGGGTGATAAGCTTTTATTTGCATATTTGCATATTCAATTGAATACGCTTAATTATGAACAAAAACTTTCTGTATTCTTCTTGAAGGTCCTCAGGAGACATCTGCCATGCCCAGAAAGCGAATGATATCCAGTTTCTTGCTACCTGCGCGTACTACTAAAGGTCCCTTGGGTGCAGTTAGCGTACCAAAATGAGCTATATGAGCAAAAATATGCGAAAAATATATATTGAACTAAATTCCATAAAGTTGTGATCTTCGTGTTGTATTGTAGCTTGCATCATTTGTCAAGTTTGATTTACAGGCGTGACCCCACTTTGACCTTTACTTCCGGTCCAAACAGGAAGCTCTAAATTTCAAAAAAGCATATCTCCTGTACCAAAATATCCTAGAATCATAACCACTGTACCTTGGCCCCAATTTGACCTTTACTGCGTTTGAAACAGGATGCTCAAAAGTAAAAAGACTGGCAAACGATCTGCACAGACTTGCCAAATCAAGTGACAAGGTACAAGGTACAAGATACAAAGACAAAACAATCGGAACAGCTGCGATTTTGTCCTAAAGACAAAATCTTAATGTCTAGTTACGATTATAATTTGCTATTAAAAATTATGTTGATTTAACGCAACTTGCTTGGTTTCTCATCACAGTGGTAGCCCCCATCCACCCCCCTATCAATACAAATAATTATTTTTAAAAACTGAGTTTATGTACACGGTAGGAATATTACACACATACGCTTTTTATTTTCAGACTTTTTAATGGCACAAATGCAGTTTGACCTATTTTCCCCAATTTTTATTGTCTATATCTTATTGTAAAATGGAATCTTAAATTGATAATTATGGCAACTAAATATTTCCCAAAGTTGTATTAACACTCAATAACGGACGTCCAATCGGTAAGTTTATGTATTCGTGCATGTACAGAATAATTGTTATTTTGAGTGACTGATCAAATGATTAATGCAATTTATTTGTTTTTGACATTCAGTTTGATGGGATGTTTGTACATTGTTGAACTTGGTTCTTACAAATTTTCCCGTATACACGAAACTAAGTCACCAATAACCCTTTGCGTTATTCGATCTTTATTTGTCAATTATTTTATTAAAACAATTAAGAATTGAATTATATTTCAATCATTATTGTAAGTGTACTCATGAAACTATTAAATTTCCTTCGTTGAGATTTCCACATTAGTATAAAAATTCCCACTGTACTTTTCGTTTGCATTTTTTTCTGAAAAAATCCCCTTTTCAGCGTTTTGGTTGGGACAATTACTATTTTTATGAGATCTAAAAAAATATAAAAAGAAAATATTACAACGAAAATCGGGCCATGCAAGTGTAAGGTCACTCCATGTTAATAATATCAAAAGGAGTTCGACGTTAGCCGTAAATATACCGAATCTAACCCATGCTTAAAAATAATGACACAAATGTCTCATGAAATGTGTAGCGAGTATACTTTATTATTTTTTTTCCCCAAACCATTTTTAACGAGGGTGACCCATCCAGACCAGCTGATCCTTTGGAGTCCTCACATCATACAACCGCATCACATGAACCCTTTTTTGCTTTTTCTATCGGTCGTTTGCAGTTGTTGAATTACTCAAAAATTCTCTTAGTCGCTTCCGTCCGTTTTAATATTACCCATGGCACTCTTGATAAGTCATATTGTGGATTTTTAAAATAATGTCAAAATTTTCCACGATGAAGTAAGCTATGCTACACTTTGTATTAACTCGTATTTTCAAATTCTGCATCTTTACCGACGCCCTCCCCAGCCTCTCAATCCTGCTGGCTCCCACACCCATCCTGAGTCGTCCCAGCCATGATTCCATAGCCACACTTTGCGCGCCGAAGTACACAATTTTGTTATAGCGCCCTCAAATGACTAGTTGCGCGCGCAGCATGCAGGTGACGCTGACACTAAACCTGCACGACAACAAGCAGGGCCTCATAAACATGCAGTTCCGCTACGAAAAGTCGCGGTAAGTTTGATTTATTTTCCTCCTTACTGAATAGCCGAAAGAAACTTCAAGTGGTACATCTCTTTAAGATAATGGAGTCTGCACTATTATCATTGTCACGTCCTTTATTTCAGTAATTAACATTTGCACGCTATTTCGGGGAGACAAATCCTAAAACTTAAAATAAAAGATTAAGCACGAAAACCGAACGCATAGCATGCACATATATGTATAATTAGCAGACGACATTCTGGCACTATGTTGGGAAAAGTTTCAATTGTTTTAGATTTTTTAATAAATTGCGCTTTATTTCCCTTTTTTATTTCTCACGAGAAATTGGTAGCTAAAACGCTAACGGCAGAAATGAGTTACTGTAGATACACAAAATTGCTACAACTGAACTTTATTATGTTGAAGAACCAGTAACTGCATAGTACATGTACAACAGTGTAGATTAGATGTACATCGTAGTGTAGAATAGATCAGAATGAATTGAATGAATGAATGCAGACTATTTATAAGAATTATTACCCTGTTTAACTGTAAATAGGAACAATGAGTCAGTCAATAGTTTATATAAAAACATAAGAAAGAGACTAAGTTTCTTGGAAGTTTCTTGGAAGAAACTGACACTATGAAAATCTTCGCAGTGAAAATGGGGTGAAATCTGTTTTTCTCAGTGAAATTGTAAATCCACATTTTCACCTTGTTTTCAAGGAGTTCTTTTCTATCTAGCAAGAGAGTAAGTGTTCCACTGTGTTTTCACAATGCTCTGCTACTGGAAAACAGCCCAAGGCTATCTTGGGTGTCTGTGTAGTGTGGTTTAATTTCAAGGAGTATTCACAAAGTATTTAAAGTGTCCTTGGCATGGGCACAGCTTGATAATTACTGTTTGATAAGGGTAATTTGTCAACCTGTATAGTGGTCTCACCTTGTTTGAGGTCAGCAGTACAGGATTGATCCCAATCAAAATTGCTCTGCTCCAAAACATTATTTGCCCTTTTGCAATGATGGGTCCACCCATCACACACACATTCCTTCTTCCAGGAGAGGGTCCACTTTTACTCATCATATTGAACAGTTACTTTGATTTAGCAGTGCAAACACACGCATTAGGCCTATTGCACTGCCATCGCTCTGCAAAATAGGCCTATAAGTATGTTTTGTAATTCCCATGGCAGTTTGTTCTTCATCCAACGATAACGCTGTTTTTGGGGGAATAAAATCTAATGGCCGGACAAGATCATGGGTAGATACTTTATCAGATATTAATAGCAAGACACGAATATCACAGAACCCACTGTTTAAAGATCCACTGTATTTTCGTCATAAGTTCATTGATTGTTTCTTTTGGAAATCGATCATGAGAATCAGATTCTTTTTGAAGGAAATGTAGCCAGTGCAGATAACTTAAAGTTTTAGATAATCAGCACATTTTCATATATTTTTGTATTTCCATGTTGGGGTAAACCACATGACAGTATGTCTGTTATAACTTTACTTCCTCTCATGGTAACTGGGTCTAGAAACGGGTGCCATTGCAGACAGATGGATTTGTATGACTTCCATGAAATTCTACAATATATGTAGATGTTTATTTGGGGGATAAGAATGTAAACTTGGACTTTTATTGTTCAAATTTACATCTTCCTAATCAGCTTGTCCATACAAATAAAAAGAAGAAATTCACAATTTCTCTGTAGAGTTACTGACACTGTATGACCATGGAGCTACCTCCATGGTATGACAAATAGATGTAACCACCTACTAGACTATGTTTACATTTGAAGCCCAGTTGTAACACAGCTAATCACCCCCATGAGACTATGGACTGGGACAGTAACATTCCTGAGAGTTATACACCAATTAAATTCACTGAGACCAGTCAATGGTGTGGAGGCTATCTTTTTTTCAGGGTGGTTTAAGGAAATTGCAATTCCGTGAAATTCACAGAGGCCAGTAGATGGTCTGGAACTATCTTTTTTCAGGGTGATTTAAGGGAGTTCCAATACTGTGAAAGCTAGGTGAATGAGAAAAAATTCCCTGAACTTCAAGGAAATCCCGACTTCACTGTGATTTCACAGAGGTTTCAGGGTGAAGATTTTCATAGTGTGACCTTCAAGTGACATAACACACCTGTTGTGTGTAGGTGGTTAAATAAGGAACTTGTGTGGGTGATCAGATGACCATGAGTTGTAGTGACTGCATGTGTGTAATGGTCATAAAACATTTACGTGGAAACAATAGGAGTGATTCTCTTGGTGAAAGTGCAAGTAGGACAAAATTGGAATATGTTGATAAAAACTTTAAAACATGATATTTATTGAGTATAAGGAAAATTGAAAATAAGTAATATGACAAACATGAAACAATTCTGTATCCATAACTGTTCATTTTTTTTGGAATGCTACAACCTTGATTTAAAACAAGAAAATTCAAGCGGACATTTCATCGCGCAGCCGGCACTTTTGCGCATTCTCATGCCCAAAAGAACTGAAATGGCATTTAGCGTGTAGCGTTGTTAAGCCCAACGTATATGTGAAAATGGCATATTTTTCATGATTTCCACACTTTGCAATCATTCAAAGTGCCTGTTCCACTCTGTTTACATTCTGTCAACCTTTCTGGACAGGTAAGGATATAGTTTGACCTAGACCCAGTAACTTGGGCGCTGTACTCCTTTTTTAACATTCGGTCGTACTACTGATAATGTCAAAATCGCAAAAAGGAGTACAGCGCCCCGGTTACTGGGTCTAAATATGACCTAAATTAAGGGAGATAAAGTGGCAGTCGGATACGGCTTTTTTAGCCCTATGTTGAGTGGCATTAAGTCATTGTAAGTGGCAGAAACACGTATTATACAAAGAAAGGTACCAAAATTAAAAGAACACTTAACAGTGTGACTGTGAGGACCCAGTTGTGTAGTAATGACTGGGTTGGTCGATGGCCGCTGTTTATGGACCAAGCCTAGAGTATAGAAGACCCAGTATTATTTTGACGCTATCGGTCGTACTGGCACCCCAGTAAGGTACTGTAGTATTGCTGTGATGAAGTGGATTTAAAACAAATGTGTGATTACCCTGTTCTAAAAAATATTGCCCAAATAGACCTATTACGTGACCCAAGTCACGTGACATGTGCTGCAGTGGTATTAAACATGTAAACAAACACGACATCTTCCATAGGAAAGTGCAGTGCAGTACATGATGATTGTTGCATTTGATAATTCGATCGAGGCTTTTCTTTCTTGAAATCTGTGAAAAATATTCCAGAGTTTGTACCAGAGACCTTCGAGTGGCTGAATTAAAGCAAGTACAAAGGACAGTTTCAGCAAGTCTTGGAAACTCTACAAGGAATGTACAGTACGGTATGTTCACAGTGCTGTAGTACTACATGTAGTTGCACAACAAAACGTTCGGGTCTGACGACGGCGATCACACACTTATCAACACAAGACTTTTACAGTTGAAGCTGAAATCATCCAAAGAAAAGGCTTTCCAAAACTATGTGATTCCTTTCTCTATTCATTGAAATTCTGTAAGGCTAGGTATAAATGCTCATTTTTCCAACGTCCTTTACGTTGTTTTTTTTACAAGGGTTTCTGTTTTGGAAGGATTTAGAAGGTAATGGGCTATCAGGTTGTACTTGACACAAGAGGGTTCAGGTTATATGCAATTAGGCTCAAATGTAATTTAGAAGGATTTGGGCTGTTGTGGGAGGGGAATGTGATAGTGTTCATGTATCACTTATAAGAAACACACATGCCTGGCCCCAGCAGTTAAATCACAAGTCCACCCCCTTTCTGTCAGGAAGGGGGGTTTCAAAGGATTTGGGTACTTTTGTTTCTCTTCTTCCTTTCTTTGGGAGAGGAGTTGTTTCAGTTACTCTCTAAATGTAAAAGAGTAATTAGGCACTCATTTTGTCCATAACCGCTCATGCAAAGAGCCATATGGTGGACAACTCTCTTTATAGTGAAAGACGGGTATTTTCAACTTGAATCAAAGTGAAGTTTGCTCCAATTTCACTCAAAAAAAGGTAATGCACAGTCGTCGTGTGCCCAGAAGAAGGTCGTAAGGCTGTACAACCTTTTTCCGGGCACACAAATGTACAACTTTTTGCCCCAGCAGAAGGTCACAAGCAGTAACATGGCTCTTTTGAAAAAAGTAGGGCATAACTGTTGTATATTTTGTTGCTATAATTATATCCGATACACGTTGTTCCATTCTAGATGCATAATTTAACCTTCCTGAATAACTTACAACTAGTGGAAAAATGACCAAACTTGTACACTTGGTTTTCTTGAAACACAATTTGGGATAGTTAATTACTTACGTCCTTTTGCCGGTCACACTTTCGTTATGTCCTTCTTCCAGGCACATGACGCAGTGAGTTTCACTCTCAAAAGAACCAAACTGACAGTCTGACACCATTCGCGTGAGAGAGTGGAATTTTTACTCTTTTGCATATAACTAGAGTACTTGTTTATCCAATTAAATGATACAAGATTATTTGATGAAGTTCCTGGTTAATTTGTTATTCTGTAAAGTTAATTTGTTTGTATTGCACGGAAATTGTCTCAGACCTTGGAACTTAAAATCCAAAGCTAGGGAACTTTCCCAGATTTATTTTGGGGGATTTATTTTTAATTTTATTTTGAGAGAACATCAATCAATTAAGCTGGAAATTGTGCTGTACTCTCAGTACAGACAGACTTTGGGGAAAGTTCCAATAATGTTTTTTTTTTAAATGCAATTATTGGCACTAATTTACTATGGTTTTGGAGGAACCAGGAAAACGAAACACAATTGGATACTTTTCAAGAAAAACTTGAGAAGTTTAGTCTAGTCATTAGAGAGCTTCTAGATCCCAAAGTGTGAGTATGGTAATAGACCAATCCATTAAGCCCCGCCTTTGCTGTACTGACCAATCACAGACAAGATTGCACAACCGAAAGTCTGACAAAAGTCTGACAAACTCGTTACCATATGGTGCGCTTACACATTGGGCGGAGCTTAATGGATTGGTCTATTATCAATCTCAAAAATTGATTTCAATCTAAGCTCACTGATTATAAAGTTAATTTTTGGATTCAACAAAGATAAGGGGTAAGGGGCAAGGGGCAAGATGTTCCACAGGGATGCAGCATCCCCCCTTTGTCCCCCCCCCCCCCCCCCCCGGCTACGCCACTGTATACAAGTGCACTGTATGAGATTTTCAATTGCAAACATCTTCCTTAAAGATAGCAATTAAAAAAAAAAAGTAAAGGAGGAAATGTTTTAGGTCTTCTAAAAATATTTCTGGTCTGCAGTGAAATGTCTGAGCTACAAGTTGTTTGGTCTGTAGGAGATTTTATTGCCGTGTCATGGCCGAGGAGTTTAGTGCATCGGGCTCAAGTTCTGGTGGCTAAGTCATTGGGATGTTGGTACATAATAGTCGTCCGACGCCGGTAGTGCGTGGCTAAAAAAACCTCTTTTTAGTAGAATCCTGTTAATATATGAAACAGAGATGTGATTTAAATTACTGCCACAACATACTACTTTAAATAAAGGGGCTGATTAACTAATTCATCGCTTAACGAAAGTAAAATCGACTGTTTTTGAACTCACTCTGTGTCACGGCCTATGCTTTTACACATATTTTTTCATCAGCTGTATGACGTCATACCCGATAGGGGTCACGTGACCGCATGTAAACATTGTCGCGCAATCGGTCTATTGCCCACCCTCGGTTCTCGTCAACTTTTATGTTCAAATGGATTAGAAGTATTCATGAATAACCAACGACATTAAAATGAAGGGTAGTATTAAAATCATGCAATTGTGCTGGTTGCTCTGCTCATCAGTGATGTTCTTAGTTCAATCTTTGTCAAAGAAGTAACTTGATACTGTTTTTACTGTTTTTTATTATTATAAATGCAAAAAATGGTTAATGGCCTCATGTTTCAACCCTAGCAGAGTCCGAAAAAGACTGTAACGGCTAAGGACTTTCGGCGTAACGGCCGTAGCCACACTGCCGAAGCAATAATATATTTTGGTGCAGGGCGCCCCCTAGGGGCGCCCTCGCACTCTCGCGCGCTCTGGCGCCAAGTCGAATGCTCACTTCAAAATGGAGGCAGGCCGGCAGGAGTGTTTTACACTACACTACACGAGGCTAAACTAAAAAATAGTCAAAACTGAATGTACTCGTAACCCATTAACACGTGAGTATTGCACTTTTTACAACACATACTGTGACAAACTGTTGGTTTAGTGAACATTTCAAACAACACTTTGCTTATATTGGTATTCTACCGGTGTGAAGTTGGTTGCTCATTTGACGTTTGATGTTCGAAATTCGAATGTAAAACAAGAACCAGTTCCCGGTTTGACATTCAAATTTGGGCACAGAAGAACCGATGGAAAATTTACTTTGTAGAAAGAAGCACTTTTCACATGTCCAGACCCCATTGGCCGGGCACCACGGCTACCTACGGAATTGAAGAGGAAGATCCGTTGAACACACCCATTGTGATGGTTACTCCTAGCCCTACTATAGCCCCACTAGTGTGGCAAGGATTTTTGACATCGGTTGAATCCTTAGCCACACGTCCAAGCCTATCTTTTGTGCAGCTCGTCCCCCAATCCGCCGCATCGAAACCTAACGGGTGCGGCGCTGGATTTTAACCAACTAAATGTGTCCACGTACCTCTTAGCTTCCCTCCGGTACTTTGGCTGTTGAAGTTACTAACCTTATTAAGGGCAAATAATCATTTGAATTTGGCTCAAAATTACTCCACACAAATAGACATCGGCTAGCGATCGGGGCCATTTTGATTACCCAGAATGCAATGCCATCACAAAATCACGTGTGGCGCGAGAGTATAAAAACAATTTCAGAATGGAGTCAGCAAAAAGTGCAAGTACCAAACTATGCGTGCATGCAACCGATGCCATGCATAGATTTGGTGCATGCACTTTTTCTGACTCCATGCATTTTGTATTCTAAGCTGTTTCATTAGCTGTAGCTGTCACGTGAAACAGCCGCTGAATTGTTTTTGCACTCTCGTGACTTCCTTTTGAGATTATGAAAACAAGAAATAAGAATATGCTTCAATCAAGAATTGTTTTTGTTGGAGTTTGTGAAATCATTACATGGATGTGTAGAATGTTTCAAGACCCTACTCCATGAATCGATGTTTAATGGATCATTTTTTTTGTTTCCTGTCACATCTTCTTCAGATCAACTAATCCACACAGAGAGTGTTGCAGCTTCAGTCAGAGTGGCTGACAATCAACAGCAGAGATGTCTCAATCTGAACCCCAGCTGTAGTCACATCCAACACTGCCTGGACAACTCAATCAGCTTGATGGCTTGAGGTATTATGATACATGATTTCAACCCTACCCCCTCCCCTCCTCAACTCTTCAGAATCCAACTGCATGGTTTGTTTGATTCTGTTGGACTGAGGACTGCACTAGTAAACCCATCATGCTCTACATGGGATATCAGGCATACCACCATAATCAGGGTCGTACAGTTTGGGTCCAACAGTTTGTCCAGTTATGATGTTGGATTTTGTTAGAGTAAGAAAGGATCCAAGCATATCACTCAAGGAAGGAGGTTCAATGGTTCAATCTTAAACAACCAGTAATGAAGCAATTTTAAAGGTTCACTGAAATAAAAAGTGTTATTGCTTTTATGTTACACCTTGTAATTTTTATAAAACGATTCACTTGTAAGAAATCATTTTTTGCATTCCTGTGTATTTTTGCATAATTTGTTTTCTTTAAAAAATAACAGTCTTCAGGAACGACCACAAAAATAGGTGACTTGCTAACAATGGCTGGATTCTCAACGTGACATCACATGCATTACAACCAAGAATGAATTTGTTAATAGAAGAACACATATTTGTCATTCCTTTGGCAGACCCAATCCTAGAACAATTGTTTTGTGGAATAGCTCAAGAACATTATGTAATGCATGTGATGTCACGTTGAGAATCAAGCCATGTTAGCAAGTGACCTATTTTTGTGGGCGTTCCTGAAGACTGTTATTTTTCAAAGAAAACAAATGCGAAAAATACACAGGAATGCAAAAAATGATTTCTTACATGTGAATCGTTTTATAAAAATCATAAGGTGTAACATAAAAGCATTAATACTTTGTATTTCATTGAACCTTTAAGGATTGTGTACAGGAATGGGATTGTCTTTTATTCTTGATCTTGATGGGAAAGGATGATTTTTTATGTGGTTCATGACTTGAGATTCTTCAGAAGGTGCTTAACGTACTGAAACAAGTGTGATATGATGATATAGAACTTAGAAGAATAGACACTTATAAGACAAGCTATGATTCTGGTAGGTCATGTTCCACAACACTTGCATGTACAATAGTAAGGCTGGAAAGTGTAGGTCAAAGGTCATATGAATATGCATAGCCCATTACATCTCATTACATCCCCCCTTTTGAGAACAAAATCTATGATTGAAAGTAAGGTTTAAGTGAATTAGATTTTGAGGCGAATTTAGGAAATACATATACCATGAATTATCTTGTGTCTAAGGAATGACTAATCAGCTAATTGTCATCTGCATGTAAATCGTTGAATCACGTAGGAAACTTTCTAACTGACTTGCTTACTACCAACAATATTTTTTTTTTTTTTTTTTAGGCATCCGTTTTGTGAAACCTATTTTTGGAACATTTATAAAAAACTTTGTTGTTTTAAAATCTTTTTCGTACACTTTTTTCTTGTACGATAAAATGAAACTTAAAACTTGTTTGCATAAAGAAAAACATTTCTTTCTTTGATAAGGTAAACTATACCGGTAACTGTCTTTACAGAATGACTTTTGTTTTCTAAGGCTGGTTTTGCTTGCTGTGCCGTTTTATAACAAAATATGAAAAGAAACAAACTGAAGAAGAAAATATGAGTTTGTTGTTTCCTATCAGCACTTGAAACAGGCTTATGTTTCAATCGGTCTTTGTGGTTTTTTCACTACACGGCCACTGCGTGTATGGTATGGCTCAGCAGCCACAGCAGAGTTCGCGACAGAGTTCTTGTTATCACTGTGTTGTTTTTGAGCAGTAG
Organism: Marthasterias glacialis; assembly: GCA_911728455.2. Taxonomy (NCBI): domain Eukaryota; kingdom Metazoa; phylum Echinodermata; class Asteroidea; order Forcipulatida; family Asteriidae; genus Marthasterias; species Marthasterias glacialis. The sequence goes on from OU452225.1 coordinate 20,118,259, forward strand.
ACTTGCTTCCAGTCTCCCTCAGTATGGACTTGGGGGCATGTGGGTTGGGTGACGGGGTATGTACGCTAGCAACTGGTGGGTCTGAAAAGCGGAGTGTCTTTCGCAATGGTCCAGTATTGCGAATGTGCACTCTGTTACGGCGTAAGCTTTGTCCAGTTAGTGTTTGAACAATGAATGATCTGGGTTCTGGACAAGAGTCTTTGACAACTGCAGGTGTCCATTTCCCAGTGTGGTGATCTTGAACCGTCACGTGTTGTCCTGGTACCAGCGGAGATAGTTGGTGCATACCATCACGATCGTGGTATTCCTTCTGTTTCTCTTGACGCTGGGCCAACCTGGCATACAAGTCATCTTTGTCATGCCGGTTGTGTTTAATCTTTGACGGAAGGTTGTCCTTGAGTTTGCGGCCATTGAGTAGCTCTGCAGGTGAGGGAAGAGTACTGTCTATCGGGGTTGTGCGGAGGCATAGGAGGGCAAGGTAGGGGTCCATGTTAGACTGCTTTGCTTTTGTCAGGGTCAATTTGACAGTCTGTATCATCCGTTCGATGAAACCATTGCTCCTGGGATACCTCGGGCTTGACGTCACGTGATCAAATCCCCAGTCCTGGGAGAATTTTTGGTACTCACGGCTGTTGTACTGCGGTCCATTGTCACTTACGACTTTTGTGGGTATGCCCTGCTCACTGAAGATTTGTTTTGTGAGAGTTATTACCGTCGTACTCGAACACTGACCACTTATGCGGCGTACGAATGTAGCTTTGGAGTAATAGTCCGCGATGATGAGGTAGTCAGCATTGTCAAATTGGAAAAGATCCGTTCCGACAGTCTGCCAAGGCCGCTGGGGTATCTCATGAGGTAGTAAAGGCTCATGAGACTGCTTGCGCTGATGTGTTTGGCATATAGCGCATTTCCCAATTGACTGTTCAATGTCCTTGTTGATACCTGGCCAATATACACACCCTTTGGCTCGCAGTTGGCATTTGTTGACACCTTGGTGTCCGGCGTGTATTTTTTCAAGCGTCTCTTTTTGCATGGATTCAGGAATGCTGATTCGATCTCCCTTGAAAACTAGGCCATTGTCAACTGACAGTTCGTCTCGACACGATCAGTAGTGGCGTATGCATTTAGGTAGATCCTTGGGATCCTCCGGCCAGCCAGTTATGATTGTCTCAGTAAATGGTCGTAGAGAAGGGTCACTAGCTGTCTCTTGCTTAAGCTGAGTGAGTCTAGCTTGAGAGAACTGTATGGCGTAGATTGTCGTATCGAAGTTGATCATAGGGCCATACGCGGGATTGAGTCGCGAAAGAGCGTCTGCGAGTAGTATTTCGCGTCCCGGCTTGTAAACGATGGTGAAATCGTAGGGGTGCAAACGCAACATCATACGCTGAAGTCTTGGGGGTGTGTTAGCAAGGCTTTTGTGTTGGATGTTCTCCAAGGGCTTGTGGTCAGACTCCACGACGAACTTTGACCCGTAGAGGTAAGTGTGGAATCGTGTACAACCGAACACCACCGCAAGCAACTCTCGTTCGATGTTGGCGTATCGTTTCTCAGTTTCAGTAAGTGCCTTGCTCGCGAATGCCACAGGCTTGTTGTTTTGCAGGAGTGCTGCTCCGAGTCCTTTCAGAGACGCGTCCACCTGTAGCACTGTGGGTTGTCGAGGGTCGAAGTGGGTTAGTGTACACTCAGTACCGATCAGTGACTTGACATCTGCGAATGCTTTCTGGTGCGATTCCGTCCACTGCCACTCGCTGTCTTTGCGTAGCAGTGCACGGAGTGTGTCCGTATGATCGGCGAGTCTGGGGATGAATGGCGCGAGGTACTGCACCATGCCCAGAAACTGCTGAAGTTCGTTGACATTCTGCGGTGCAGGGAGTGCATGAATGTCTTGCACCTTCTCCGGGTTGGGGTGCACACCAGAGGCGTCATACAGGCATCCGAAGAACTTAATGCAAGGGGTTCTTATCTCGCACTTGCTGAGATTGAAGATCAGGCCGTATTTGCGGGCCACTTGCATGAGGTTGTGCAAGTGCCTGTCATGTTCTTTTACTGTAGAACCGAAGACAGCGATATCGTCTGCAATCCCCAAAGTTCCAGGGCATTGCTCAAGGATCATATCCATTTTCTCTTGGAAGATATCCTGGGAGACTTTCAGCCCGAAAGGGAGGCGACAGAAACGATACCGTCCAAATGGCGAGTTGAAAGTTGTCAAGATACTGGACTCGTCATCCAGCACGATGCTCCAGTACCCATGTCGTGCGTCTAGTTTGCTGAACACTTTAGCGCCACTAAACTGATGCGTAATTTCCTCCAGTGTTGGCGTTTTGTGATATGTCCGCTTGGAGGCTTTGTTCAGTGCTTGTGGATCTAGGCACACGCGAAGACTGCCGTTGGGCTTTCTGCTGAATGCCAGTGACGAAACCCAGTCTGTGGGCTCCGTGACCTTAGTAATGACATTCATGCTTTCCATTCTGTCCAGTTCAGTCTTTAACTCCTCCTTGATCTGGATTGGGTACTTTCGTGGAGGGTGTACAACCGGACATGCATCCTCTCGTAGCGTGATATGGTATTCACCGGGGAATTTACCAATCCCAGTGAAACGATCAGGGTACATGCTGTGGAGTTCCTCTTTCGTTGGTATTGGCGGGATGGGTTCATGTCGTGTCTGTGATGTGCAACGGACACCAACGGAACTGTCACTGCGTCGTGGTGTTGCGCGTATCGCACAGTTCAGCGTGATGAGGTGGAGAGCTCGTGAGGTCGGAAGTCCAAGGATTGCTGGGCCTGTAGTATCGGCGACGAAGAAATCTGCGTCAAACCAGTCCGTCTCTCCATAGCTGCATGGAATTTTGACACATCCATATTGTTGAATTCGGGTTCCATTGTAAGCTGTGAGAAGCGTACTTTGCGTTGTAGTGGAGCCCGGTTGAGGATACCCATCTGCGTCCAGTGATCGCGGAAACATGCGCCGGAATGTGCGTAGGGGGAGTATGTTCCCCTGCGCACCTGTGTCGACCTTGACATTGAGCGTGTGCGATCCAGGACGATGTTTCAGTTTGATGCGAAGTATTGCAAAAAGTTCATCACGAGTATCGGATGGACGCTCAATGCCGTCATGATTGTGCTGGGCTGTGATGGTGTCGAAAGCGATGTTATCAAACTGGTCCTGCATCTCAGCCACCTCATATTCAACCGCGTTGACCTCTTTTGATTTATGAGGTTTGGGGCGCGATGAAGACCGACCACGGCGTTTAGGTGAGTACGATCCCCTGGAACGTGGACGTGATTTGCGAGTGGTACGTGGTTTTGTCTTAGTGCCTGCTGTACTGAGGCACATGTGTTGCCAGTGTCCATCTTTGCCGCAACCATTGCATCTTGTGCCGTATGCAGGGCACTTATCACGAGGTCGATAAGGGTGTCGTCCACCACAGTTTCTGCACTGTCCTCGCGTCCTGATGACGTCCACCTGAGCTTTGCCAATATGATTCAACTGTGCCATATGCATGACACTGCCTTCGTGTGCTCGGCAAATGTCCAAGGCGTCTTTGAGTTGCAGTTTGTCGTCCTTTCGGAGCAGTTTCTTTTGCACCTCTGAGTATTTGACCCCTGAGATCAGAACTTCGATAATTCTCTCGTTGAGGGCTGCCTCATTTGCGAATTGGCATTTCATGGCTTTGGCCTTGCATCATGTGTAAAAGTCATCGATGCTCTCAGTTTCCATCTGCACAAACCGTTGAAATTCCAACCGATGTATGCGGAAATTGTCCTGGGGTTCAATTTGGCTGGAGAACTTGTCCCAAATGTTTTGAGGATTGTTGAGGTCTTCGTCAGTCAGACCCCATGTGTTGAACATACGGAGACCCTCTTTCCCAGACCACAAAATGATGTAGTTGTGTTGGTCTTTAGGCTCAATGTTTTTGACAGCAAACCACATGGAAGCCGTCTGTTTGAAATCCTTATACGCTTGGGGCCTGTCAGTACTTTCCCAGTCCATCCCAGGTTGAGGTAAGCCTAATGAATCAGCCATGTCTAACTCAATTGTCCGTGCAAAAACGTGTTCAAAATGCAGTCGAGCCGAAGCAGGAAACTACAAACCGCAATGTCTGCACGAACCCGAGGTCAAAAGTCACCGCCTGACACAACGAAAATGGCTTTGTGCGATGCACGTTGAGTTGCACGTTGTAAACCAATGCACTGTAATGTATGGCATGTACATACCGTACTGTCGTTGCGTGCACGGGGCTCGTTGCAGCGGAGTTTTTTACAGCGGCGATCCGTAGATCTCTCTCAGAAATGTTCGATCGAGGGTATAGTTCGATGTATTAGGGTCTTTCACTTATACCGCTGCCACCATGTGATATGATGATATAGAACTTAGAAGAATAGACACTTATAAGACAAGCTATGATTCTGGTAGGTCATGTTCCACAACACTTGCATGTACAATAGTAAGGCTGGAAAGTGTAGGTCAAAGGTCATATGAATATGCATAGCCCATTACATCTCATTACAACAGGTTTCAGAGTTTTTCAGTATAGACATTGTTAGAACATTAAGCCAATCCAGCCTTTGGTTTGGTGGCAAACATTTGACAATAATTTAGCTGATGTGGTAAGCCCATCTATGATTTGCTAAGGCCCTATTTTGATTTGAATGAGATATCCAAGCTAGAAACTCTAATTTTTATTCCAAAAGAAAATAGGAAATTTAAAAACGTTGTTAACAACTGATGAAACTCTAAATTTCTGGAATTGATCAGCAAGGACATTCATTAAAACAGATAATGTGTATCTAAAAACGGCGTATTATGTAACCAGTTGGCGCCGGATGACCTGTTTGTATGCAAATGTTACCCCTGCCTGGAAGCAGAAGCGGTGTTCAGACTGCATTGTGTAAAATCAGAATACCTGAGCAAAGGTCACCCGGACATTCCACTGCTGAGCAGGCACAGACCACATACGCCGTCTAATGTTCGTTTCACCCACACAAAGACAAACCATGGTCTTGAATATTTCACAGTTTTCTGGCCATTGAGAGGTGCTTTTTGTGTAATTCCCGATTCCAGACCTACCAGACATATGAAGAGGCTTCCACCATTGTTTATTCATTGTATTTTGGCTCAATGGAAGGAAGTCAGAGTGAGCCGGGAATCAAGCTATGGTTCAGAGTTTACTACCAATCCTATGTCGTAGGTAACGGCCGATGTTTTCCACTTCACAGTGGGTGAATTTGACATTTTCTTGGTCGAGAAAACAAAACACATGATGTAGTAAAGAGAATCTTTGTTCTCTTGGCTTTGTCAAGTCAGGGTTTCTTTGTGCCAGCTGTACCCTCAAAGAAAAAAGATTTTGGCTATTTTGGAAAGATCTGAACATTTGGAAAAACTTCTGAACCTGTTAAAATTTTGTCAATTGTATATTGCATGTCTTTTTGAAATAAATCTTTTACTCAACAAATAATTCTCCTTTTCTTATTCCTTTTTTAATCTACTACAGATCATATAAATGACGGACAGTGTTTGATCTTCAATCAGAGTTCCTGTCCATCCAGCACACTGAGCAGAGATGCCTCAACCTCTCAACCCGAGGCCCAGCTTGCAGTACCTCCAGAAGTCAGCCTCATTCAGAGTGTCTGTCCATCCAGCACACTGAGCTGAGATGCCTCAACCTCTCAAACTGAGGCCTAGCTGCAGTACCTCCAGAAGTCAGCCTCATTCAGAGTGGCTGTCCATCCAGCACACTGAGCAAAGATGCCTCAACCTCTCAACCTGAGGCCTAGCTGCAGTACCTCCAGAAGTCAGCCTAAAGAACTAACAGCTTTATATTTCAAGGTATGAAATATCATTGGTAATTATAAAAAAACTATCAGAGCTTACTTTGTGAATTTACTACCCGTACCAATTCTTGTGAAATACTGCCTTGTATGAGAAATTTGTTTCACAACTTTTAATTTGTTTTTCTTCAAAATACCATGAAGCAAAATGAGCCTTTTAGCCACAAAATCCCTGACAAGTCATAAACAATTATTCACTGTTTTCTTGTAAGCCAGAGGATGTGAATGAATCTATTCTTGATATATCACAGGCAGTGGGCTAGAGGGTCTCACTGTGCACCCCAAAATGCCCCCACACCCTTCTTTAGAGGCTCACTGCCAAGGGTATCAAATTTTGATCAATAACCAGTTGCCACCGGGATTTTTTTCATTTTTTTTCCCCGTCCGGCCTGTAGCCCACAGATTATCACCCCTTTACAAAAACTTGGTTAGTAATAGTTTGCTGTGTGTGCAGTTACTATAATCGGCTAATTAGGCCTGGGCGACTAGTAGAGTAATCGCGACTGTTAATTGCAACGACTAATCGTGACCGTCGCGTTGCAACGACTCCAGTGGTTGAGCCGCCACGACTACTTCAAAAGTACTCGCGAATAGTTGCCCAATGAAGGGATTCACAACGTAAAACAGCACAACATAATGCTCCAACGCCACACACAGACACACGTTGTTCACCACAAGTGCCATTACACCACAGTGCACAACACAATATTGCCCCACACAGTCCATGGAACGAAGCCCGAAACTGAACACACAGCGACCTTTTACACAGATCATCCATATTCAACAGTTACATGGCTTGTGATTGGTCCGGAATTGTTCATTAAGTATACGCCACATACATGTATGAAGCTGTTTTTTACCCTGCCGTTGAATGTGTGCCAAGCCATACAAGCTGAAGCTTCCTTATGAATATAGATATTTTATCAATAGCCAATCACAGCGTGGCTTACGTTGGACTTTGTACCTGCTGCATATGTAATGTGTTGCATGTACAAACGATTTAAGGGGGGGACGACCGTTGTGTGTACAATGCATCACCGTGTATTGTGTATGCATGGTTGTAGTGACTAGTATGAAACGATCGCAGGCATCAAATCTTGCAAATAGTCAAACCATTTTATAAACTTGAAAATAATCTATGAGATTTTACCAGAGTACCCCTTATTAATTGTGACAAGGGACATTTTTTGACTTGCCCAGCGGACTACAAAAGGACGGGTTTTGACTCACCCATCGCTGTTTTCACTCTCATTTGGCAACCGGCGCCCACTTATTTGGAACCCTTAATTCCTTTACTTTGAACAGCAGCTGCTCATGCTCTAACTCGTTGTTGTGTCGCACCGATGTTGCTGTGTTGTGTGTGCTCTACACACAGTTCTGGTGTTGTCGGCAACAGAGTGTGGGTTCGAATACCGGTCACGGAACTTGTGTCCTTGAGCAAGATACTTTACCATAATTGCTTTGTCCTTCGGATGGGACATTAAGCCGTAGGTCCCATGTACTGGATGGGTAGTGCACGTAAAAGAACCCAGAACACTTATCGTGGAAGAGTAGGGGTTTACCCCTGTGTTTCTGGTTCAGATAGCAAGCATCCTTATCTACAGGTTTCCTCAGGCTTGAGAGCTACAGTGATTAAGTTCACTTATGAGGCATCCTTGGTTTCATTACCAGAAATATATAATAATATAATAATAAGAATAACATTGTGATAAGTTGCTAAAAAGTCGAGTAGTCGCGAATAGTTGATGCGAGACTACTCCAGTAGTGAATTTCACTAGTTGCCCAGCACTACGGCTTATATCAGCTAATCCATTAATCAGCTAATATAAGTACTCTTTTCTTATTCCTTTGTTTTATTAACTACAGGTCAGCTAATCCAGACAGAGAGTGTCGGATCTTCATCCAGTACATCAAATAAATTAACTTTATGTTGAAAGGTATGATGCTTGATTTTTACTTATTAAAAAAACAACTTCAGAATTATTTTTTGATATCAAAATTTACTTTTCATGAATGTGATATCAATATCAAATGTTCTGAAATACTGCCATGACCGAGAAAATTGTTCCCCAACTTTGTTTTCTCATTTCAGTATGCCAAATCCAAATAAACCTTTATATGAATGCAAACAAAATCCCTGATCAATCATAAACAATTATACTGTGTTTTTTTTTAACATGGTCAAACTGTTGAAACTCACAGGTTTGTTGTATGGTGTGATAATGAAAACCCAGAACATTTGACTTTTCCCTTCCGAAATTGGTACATCATGGTCAGTGGACTATAGAGGGCGCCACTGACTGCGCTCTGACTTGTGAAGAAAACCTGTAGGGGCTCACTGCCAAGGGTATCAAATGATGTTCAGGAGAGACTGTTAACATGACAACATTCCTGGGTGAAAGTAAAGGTTGGTTTGATGCATCCCAAAAGTGGCAATGTTAAATGTTTTTTTCATGTTTAGGACATTCCAAGAAACAAACAATTACAAGTTTGGATCATGTCAGTTGGAGGGGGGGGGTGCACAATGAGAGTCGTCTTGCCCATGGACGATCCTACTTTTACATAGGGTCAACTAAAATTTAAATGGCTTTATTATTATTGCGTTCGATGGCTGTAACGTAAGTGAAAACTACCTGCCAAATAAAACCGCCACAAAATTTCGCACCAAGCTGTGTTTGGCTACAAGTATCATTTTGCAATGCCTATCACTAAAATACGCATGTAAGCAATAACATAACATTGCAGTCATGTTACCCTCGACCTTAATTTTTATTGCCAGATCGCTGCATCTGCGCGTGTGCCACTGACCTAGCTTATCAGCACACAGAGTCATGGCCAAGGCCGTTTCAAGTGAGTGCGCCACCGCAACGCGGCAACGCAACTATACTCTGTGTTCGTCACTGAGCATAAGGCCTTTCATCCTTAATAAATGAAGGATTAAAGGAATTATTACTGTATTCAATAAATACATACAACTTTCTCTTATTTCTTTGTTTCATCGAAACATCTGTAGATGATATCTACCTGTCACAAAGAGTAGATTCCTGAGACCTGCGAGTGCCTATCATCAGCCCAACGTCAACCCATCACCACCTTAGATGTGTAAGAGTTACAACAGAGGTATGTGAGTTACAATAATTTGTTTTGACACTAACATCAAAAAGTGGGCCGTTTTTGCAGCACTGTTACAGACTGCACCCCTACGTCACATGCCACAACACTCTGGGGACTCCATGCTGGCACCAGCCTAACCCAGATGAGTGTTTATCCTTACAGATTGATTACAAATTTGAAAAATCAAAACTTGTTTTTATTAACAAAACTTCAATATGGAGTTTACTCGATAATCGAGTGTACTCAATAATCATAAATCCATGATGAAAAAATGTTGTTTACAGGACCCCTGTCAGAAAGTATTCATCACGGCAGAGCATTTTGACTCATTGTTTTGATAAGCACACACTTTATTATACTCTGATGGTCCTAGGAGATTGTCCTTCTCCTCAGCATACTGATTGAAATCTTGAGTTGTTACACCACCGGTTCTTTTTAGAACAACCATGATTCATCAGAGATTTCATCACAACCATGTGGTGTTACTGCAAACCTGACCCCCACCATGCAAAGTTCAAACCCCACTTATTTGATGTCTCCTGCTAACCATGTACTCGCATAATTTTGAAACAATTATTTTGAGGGCCTAGAGCTTAGCAAAGATTGTTTCTTCCTTTTTTATTACTCTAGGTCAATCCAACATTCACCCTCCGGACAAGACCCCCAATGTACTTTTTCTACATGGATGAGCCCCTCAGATGAGTTTACCAGTCAACAGCATTTACTGCAGGAATTTCTGGCAAGCACCATTGCAACAAGGGGCACTGTGATGTCAGCCCAGCCCAGCCAGCCACCTCAACTGGCAAGCACCCTCTTGCAACAAGGATCATTGTGATATCAGCCCAGCCCAGCCCACCTCAACTGGGAGGCACCCTCTTGCAACAAGGGTCACTTTGATGTCAGCCCAGCCCGGCCCACCTTAACTGGCAAGCACCCTCTTGCAACAAGATTCACCGTGATTTCAGCCCAGCCCAGCCCACCTCAACTGGCAAGCACCCTCTTGCAACAGGGGTCACTGTGATGTCAGCTTGGCCTACTTCAATCACATCCCAAGAACTCCCCTGATGATGTTATCTTGATGTGGACTTCTGAACAAGACATCAATGGTCAACCAGGGATCTGTGATACAATCAAGGTATGTTTATCATAAACCTTTGCAATGGATCAGAGAATATAATCCATTCCACTCACTACTATTAAGGTCCTCATTACAATTTTGTTAATTGCCTGGTAAATCCAGTTTATAGGTGATATTTTTTTCCCTGAAAGTAATTGTTTGGCAAAGATAAACATGAATTTATTTTGGGGAAGACAAAGCACAACTTGAAAGAAAAAAGCAAAAAGAACTCATACACATACCTTGATGGAATACAACAAAAATACATGTAGTCAAATACTATTATTAGAACCTGAGCATTACATATTGGCAACTAAGAATAATTGAAGGCAGCCAACAGTATTTTGGTTTTCAATCAAACAAATAGTTGCAAAAAAGGCAATTACAGATCTTCTTTTTGAGATTGTCATAACAAGAAATAAGAATATGCTTCAATCAAGAATTGTTTTTGTTGTAATTTGTGAAATCATTACATGGATGTGTGTAATGTTTCAAGACCCTACTCCATGAATCGATCTTTAATGGATCGTTTTGTTGTTTCCTTTCACATCTTCTTCAGATCAACTAATCCTGACAGAGAGTGTTGCAGCTTCAGTCAGAGTGGCTGACAATCAACAGCAGAGATGTCTCAATCTGAACCCCAGCTGTAGTCACATCCAACACTGCCTGGACAACTCAATCAGCTTGATGGCTTGAGGTATTATGATACATGATTTCAACCCTACCCACTCCCCTCCTCAACTCTTCAGAATCCAACTGCATGTTTTGTTTGATTCTGTTGAACCAAGGACTACACACTCTATGTTGACAACTTGGTCAACTTTATGGCTAAGTGTGTGATACATGATAATTTCAACCCTACATCCCCCAACTCTCAGCTGATATGGCAAGCCTGTCTATGATTTGCATAGGCCCTATTTTGATTAGAATGAGATATCCAAAGGGAAACTCCGATTTTTAATTCCGAAACAAAATAGAAAATTGAAAAACATTTACAACTGATGAAATCCTAAATTTCCAGAATTGATCAGCAAGGACTTTTATTGAAACAGATAAAATGTATCTAAAACTAGCTTACCAGATAGCGGCGGATGACCTGTTTACACGCAACTGCCTGGAAACGGAAGGGGTGTACAGACGGCATTGTGTAAAATCAGAATACCGGAGCAAAGGTCACCTGGAAATTTCACTGCAGAACAAGCACAGATCACACACACGCTGTCAAACGTTTCGTTTCATCCTCAAAAAGACAAAACATGGTCATATAAATATGCCGTTTTCTGGCACTTGAGAGGTGGTTTTTGTGTAATCCCTGATTGCAGACCTTTGTCCTTTTGTTCCAAGAAGAGGATTACGAGACATCAAGAGGCTTCCACCATTGTTTATTCATTGTATTTTGGCTCAATGGAAGTAAGTCAGAGTGAGCCAGGAATCAAGCCATGGTTCTGGGTTAAGTACCAATCCTATGTCGTAGGTAACGGCGTATGTTTTCTAATTCACAGTGCTTGAATTTGACATTTTCTCGTTCGAGAAAACAAAACACACGGTGCAATAAAGGGAATTTTTGTTCTCTTGACTTTGTCAAGTCAGGGTTTTTTGTGCCAGCAGTACTCTCAAAGAAAAAAGATGTTGACCATTTTGGTTAGATCTTAACAGTTGACATGTTTGAAAAAACTTCTGAACCTTTTAAAATTTTGTCAATTGTATATTGCATGGCTTTTTGAAATAAATCTTTTACTCAACAAATAATTCTCCTTTCCTTATTCCTTTTTTCATCAACTACAGATCGTATTAACCAGACAGACAGTGTTTGATCTTCAATCAGAGTGTCTGTCCATCCAGTACAATGAGCAGAGATGCCTCAACCTGAGGCCCAGCTGCAATACCTCCAGAAGTCAGCCTCATTCAGAGTGGCTGTCCATCGAGCACAATGAGCAGAGATGCCTCAACTTCTCAACCTGAGGCCCAGCTGCAGTACCTCCAGAAGTCAGCCTCATTCAGAGTGGCTGTCCATCCAGCACAATGAGCAGAGATGCCTCAACCTCTCAACCTGAGACCCAGCTGCAGTACCTCCAGAAGTCAGCCTCATTCAGAGTGGCTGTCCATCGAGCACAATGAGCAGAGATGCCTCAACTTCTCAACCTGAGGCCCAGCTGCAGTACCTCCAGAAGTCAGCCTCATTCAGAGTGGCTGTCCATCCAGCACAATGAGCAGAGATGCCTCAACCTCTCAACCTGAGACCCAGCTGCAGTACCTCCAGAAGTCAGCCTCATTCAGATTGGCTGTCCATCCAGCACAATGAGCAGAGATGCCTCAACTTCTCAACCTGAGGCCCAGCTGCAGTACCTCCAGAAGTCAGCCTCATTCAGAGTGGCTGTCCATCCAGCACACTAAGCAGAGATGCCTCAACTTCTCAACCTGAGACCCAGCTGCAGTACCTCCAGAAGTCAGCCTCATTCAGATTGGCTGTCCATCGAGCACAATGAGCAGAGATGCCTCAACTTCTCAACCTGAGGCCCAGCTGCAGTACCTCCAGAAGTCAGCCTCATTCAGAGTGGCTGTCCATCCAGCACAATGAGCAGAGATGCCTCAACCTCTCAACCTGAGACCCAGCTGCAGTACCTCCAGAAGTCAGCCTCATTCAGATTGGCTGTCCATCCAGCACAATGAGCAGAGATGCCTCAACTTCTCAACCTGAGGCCCAGCTGCAGTACCTCCAGAAGTCAGCCTCATTCAGAGTGGCTGTCCATCCAGGACACTGAGCAGAGATGCCTCAACTTCTCAACCTGAGGCCCAGCTGCAGTACCTCCAGAAGTCAGCCTAAAGAACTAACTACTTTATTATTTAAGGTATGAAACATGATTGGTATCAACTATTTTTCAATATCGGAGCTTACTTTGTGAACTTCCTACTAGTGCTGGGCGACTAGTGAAATTCACTACTCGAGTAGTCGCGTGTCAACTATTCGGTACTATTCAACTAGTCACGACTTTTTTTTTGCAACTTATCACAATGTGGACGCCCCGTCCACGGGTGTAACTAGAGCACACACAACACAGCAACATCGGTGCGACACAGTGAGTTAGAGTGTGACCCTTCCGCTGTTCAATGTACAGGAATTCAGGGTTCGAAATAAGCGGTCGCCGTTCGCCAAATGCGAGTGAAAACAGCGATGGGTGAGTCAAAACCTGTCCTTTTGTAGTCCGCTGGGGCGAGTCAAAAAAGGTCCCTTGTCATAATTAATAAGGGGTACTTTGGTAAAATCTCACAGATTATTTTCAAGTTCATAAAATGGTTTGACTATTTGCAAGATTTGATGCCTGCGATCGTTTCATACTAGTCACATCAACCACGCATACACAACACACAGTGATGCATTGCACACACAACGGTCGTGTCCCCCCCCCCTTAAATCGTTTGTACATACAGCACATTACATATGCAGCAGGTACAAAGTCCAACCTAAGCCACGCTGTGATTGGCTATTGATAAAATATCAATATTCATAAGAAAGCTTCAGCTTGTATGGCTTGGCACACGTTCAACGGCAGGGTAAAAAAGAGCTTCATATATAGCGTATACTTAATGAACAATTCCGGACCAATCACGAGCCACGTAACTGTTGAATATGGATGAGTCTGTGTTGAGTTTCTGGCTTCGTTCCATTGACTGTGTGGGGCAATAATGTGTGGTGCACTGTGTGGTGTAATGGCACTCGTGGTGAACAACGTGTGTTTGTGTGTCGCAATGGAGCATTGTGCTGTGCTTTTTTATGTTGTGAACTACAGTCGTGAATAAGAAATCCATTCATTGGGCAACTATTCGCGAGTATAAATTTCAATTTGCCTTACACCGATTTGTGATAAGCACTGTATACTCAGTGCTTTCGAGTCCTGTGGAAAAAAAATCCACAGGCAACTCGGGTGGGATTCGAACCCACGACTCCCGCGTGACTAGAGCAGATGTCTTAACCACTAGACCACCGAGCACGCCCGGTGACGAGGGGCTAGTTCGAATCCAGTATTAATAGCGGCAGGTACCGCAAACAATTAGATAGATGTTAATATTTGCATCGGGGGAGTGTATATAAATTTCAATTTGCCTTAACACCGATGTGTGATAAGCACTGTATACTCAGTGCTTTCGAATCCTGTGGAAAAAAGCGAGTACTTTTGAAGTAGTCGTGGCGGCGCGACTACTCGAGTAGTTGCAACACGGTGGTCATGACTAGTTGTTGCAAACAACAGTCGCGAGCATCGTTTATTCATTTTATTTCGGCTCAATGGAAGTAAGTCAAAGTGAGCCGGGAAGCAAGCCACCGTTTTGGATTAAGTACCAATCCTATGTCAGGGGTAACGGTGTATGTTTTCTAATTCACAGTGGTTGAATTTGACATTTTCTCGTTCGAGAAAACAAAACACCCGGTGCAATAAAGGGAATCTTTGTTCTCTTGACTTTGTCAAGTCAGGGTTTCTTGTGCCAGCAATACTCTCAAAGAAAAAACATTTTGGCCATTTTGGTTAGATCTTTACAGTTGACATGTTTGAAATAACTTCTGAACCTGTTAAAATTTTGTCAATTGTATATTGCATGGCTTTTTGAAATAAATCTTTTACTCAACAAATAATTCTCCTTTCCTTATTCCTTTTTTAATCTACTACAGATCATATAAATCAGACAGACAGTGTTTGATCTTCAATCAGAGTGGCTGTCCATCCAGCACACTGAGCAGAGATGTCTCAACCTCTCAACCTGAGGCCTAGCTGCAGTACCTCCAGAAGTCAGCCTCATTCAGAGTGGCTATCCATCCAGCACACTGAGCAGAGATGCCTCAACATGAGGCCTAGCTGCAGTACCTCCAGAAGTCAGCCTCATTCAGAGTGTCTGTCCATCCAGCACTCTGAGCAGAGATGCTTCAACTTCTCAACCTGAGGCCCGGCTACAGTACCTCCAGAAGTCAGCCTCATTCAGAGTGGCTGTCCATCCAGCACACTGAGCAGAGATGCCTCAACCTCTCAACCTGAGGCCCAGCTGCAGTACCTCCAGAAGTCAGCCTCATTCAGAGTGGCTGTCCATCCAGCACACTGAGCAGAGATGCCTCAACCTCTCAATGAGCAGAGATGCCTCAACCTCTCAACCTGAGGCCCAGCTGCAGTACCTCGAAAAGTCATCCTAATTCAGAGTGGGCTGTCCATCCAGGACACTGAGCAGAGATGCCTCAACTTCTCAACCTGAGGCCTAGCTGCAGTACCTCCAGAAGTCAGCCTAAAGAACTAACGACTTTATTATTCAAGGTATGAAACATGATTGGTATCAACTATTTTTCAATATCGGAGCTTACTTTGTGATAAGCACTGTATACTCAGTGCTTTTGAATCCTGTGGAAAAAGCGAGTACTTTTGAAGTAGTCGTGGCGGCGCGACTACTCGAGTAGTTGCAACACGGTGGTCATGACTAGTCGTTGCAAACAACAGTCGCGAGCATTTGACTAGTTGCACTAGTCACCCAGGCCTACTTACTACCCATACCAATTGTTGTGAAATACAGCCTTGCATGAGAAATTTGTTTCACAACCTTTAAATTTTTATTTCTTTAAAATACCATGAAGCAAAATGAGCCTTTTAGCCAGAAAATCCCTGACAAGTCATAAACAATTATTCACTGTTTTCTAGTAAGCCAGAGGATGTGAATGAATCTATTCTTGATATATCACAGGCAGTAGGCTAGAGGGTCTCACTCTGCACCCCAAAATGCCCCCACACCCTTCTTTAGAGGCTCACTGCCGAGGGTATCAAATTTTGTCCATTTAACCAGTTGCCACCGGGATTTTTTTCATTTTTTCCCCGTCCAGCCTGATGGGACTATTTTCTTGGAATTGCTGGAATCAATTTTCCTTGTGAGCTTTTACAGCCCACAGATTATCACCCCTTTACAAAATCTTGGCTTCCACCATTGTTTTATTCATTGTATTTTGGCTCAATGGAGCTTGAAATCCAGCCATGGTTCCTTGGGTTTAGTACCAATCCTATGCCGTAGGTAACGGCCGATGTTTTGCAATACACAGTGCATGAATTTGACATTTTCTTGGGTCAAGACAACAAAACTTCCGATGCAATGATGATCTTTGTTCTCAGGGTTTCTTTGTACCCTCAAAGAAAAATGATCCCGGCGATTCTGACAAAATAATTCCGTCAGGGTGGACGGGAAAAAATGGAAGATGCCCGGCAGCAACTGGTTAACATCATTCCTGAGTGAGCAGTAGGGGTAGGCTATATCCCTAACTTGACAATGTTCACATTAAGTTTTTATGCTGAGGACATCCTCGACAAAAGTATACAGGTTTGGGTCATTGCACTTTCAGAGCTCTGCAGCTTACAGATTATCACCCCTTTACAAAAACTTGGTTAGTAATAGTTTGCTGTGTGTAGTTAATATAATTAGCTAATATCAGCTAATCCATTAAGCAGCTTATAATAATTACTCTTTTCTTATTCCTTTGTTTTAACTACGGATCAATTAATCCAGATAGAGAGTGTCGGATCTTCATCCAGTCCATCAAATAGTTCAACTTGAAAGGTACGATGGTTGATTTTTACTGATAAAAAACCGCATCAGAATTATTTTTTAATATCAAAGTTTACTTTTTATGAATGTGATACCAGTATCAAATGTTCAGAAACACTGCCATGAGGAAATATTGTTCCCCAACCTTGGATTTCTTATTCTAGTATGCCAAATCAAAGTAAACCTTTATATGAATGCGATCAAAATCCTTGAAAAATCATAAATAATTATGCAGCGTTTTTTTTTAAACATGGTCGATCTGTCGAAACTTTCACCAGTTTGTTTGTATGGTGTGATTATAAAAACCCAGAACATTTGACTTTTCTCTTCCAAAATTGGTATATCATGGTCAGTGGACTATAGTGGACTATAGAGGGCGCCACTGACTGCGCTCTGACTTGTGAAGAAAACCTGTAGGGGCTCACTGCCAAGGGTATCAAAGGATGTTCAGGAGAGACTGTTAACCAGTCAATGTCGAGATTCTTTATTTTTTTTCCTGGCGGGATATTTTTGGCAGAATTGCCAGCATCATTTTTCTTTGAGAGTACCGCTGGCACAAAGAAACCCTGACTCGACAAAGCGATGAGAACAAAGATTCTCTTTATTAAGAACCGTTTTGTTTTTTCAACCGAGAAAATGTCAGATTAACACACCGATAATTGCAAACATCAACATTTATCCAAGGCATAGGATGTCTCGTAATCCTCTTATTTGAACAAAAAACCACCTCTCAAAAGCTAGAAATTGCCAAAATATTCAAGACCATGGTTTGTCTTTGTGTGGGTAAAACGAACATTGGATGTGTTTGTGGTTCTGTGCACGCTCAGCAGTGGAATATCCAGGCTACCTTTGCTCAGGTATTCCAATTTTACATCTGTTTCCAGGCAGGGGAAACATTTGCTTGTAAACAAGTCATCTGGTGCCAACATTATTCCTCGGTAAAAGTAAGGGTAGGCTATGCATCCCAAAAGTGGCAATGTTAAATGTTATAAATGTTTAGGACATTCCAAGAAACAAACAATTACAAGTTTGGATCATGTCAGGTGGAAGGGGGCGGTACACAATGAGAGTCATCTTGCCCACGGGCGATCCTACTTTTACAAATATATAGGGTCAACTCAAATTTACATGGCTGTATCATTTAGTGCTTTCAATAATTTTGGTTTCCTCCTTATTTCTTTGTTTCATCGTGACATCTGTAGATGATATCTACCTGTCACAAAGAGTAGATTCCTGAGACCTGCAAGTGCCTATCATCAGCCCAACGTCAACCCATCACCAGCTTAGATGTGTGAGAGTTACAACAGAGGTATGTGGGTTACATTCATTTGTTTCTTACACTAACATCAAAAAGTGGGCTGTTTTTGCAGCACTGTTACAGACAGCACCCCTACGTCACATGCCACAACACTCTTGGGACTCCATGCTGGTACCAGTCTGACCCAGATGAGTGTTTATCCTTACAGATTGATTACAAATTTGAAAAATCAAAACTTGTTTTTATTAACAAAACTTCAATATGGAGTATACTCGATAATCGAGTGTACTCAATAATCATAAATCCATGATGAAAAAATGTTGTTTCCAGGACCCCTGTCAGAAAGTATTCATCACGGCAGAGCATTTTGACTCATTGTTTTGATAAGCACACACTTTATTATACTCTGATGGTCTTAAGAAATTGTCCTTCTCCTCAGCATACTGATTGAAAACTTGAATTGTTACACCACCGGTTCTTTTTAGAACAACCATGATTCATGAGAGATTTCATCACAAGTACATGGTGTTACTGCAAACCTGACCCCCACCATGCAAAGTTCAAACCCCACTTATTTGATGTCTCCTGCTAACCATGTACTCGCATCATTTTGAAACAATTATTTTGAGGGCCTAGAGTTTAGCGAAGATATTTATTGGGTTGTTTCTTCCTTTTTTATTACTTCAGTTTGATCCAACATTCACCCTCGGGACAAGACCCCCAATGTACTTTTTCTACATGGATGAGCCCCTCAGATGAGTTTACAAGTCAACAGTATTTACTGCAGGAACTCTGGCAAGCACCATTGCAACAAGGGTCACTGTGATGTCAGCCCAGCCCAGCCCACCTCAACTGGCAAGCACCCTCTTGCAACAAGGGTCACTGTGATGTCAGCCCAGCCCAGCCCACCTCAACTGGCAAGCACCCTTGCAACAAGGATCACTGTGATGTCAGCCCAGCCCAGCCGACCTCAACTGGCAAGCACCCTCTTGCAACAAGGGTCACTGTGATGGCAGCCCAGCCCAGCCCACCTCAACTGGCAAGCACCCTCTTGCAACAAGGGGCACTGTGATGTCAGCCCAGCCCAGCCCACCTCAACTGGCAAGCACCCTCTTGCAACAAGGGGCACTGTGATGTCAGCCCAGCCCAGCCGACCTCAACTGGCAAGCACCCTCTTGCAACAGGGGGCACTGTGATGTCAGCCCAGCCCAGCCAACCTCAACTGGGAAGCACCCTCTCGCAACAAGGGTCACTGTGATGTCATCCCAGCCCAGCCGACCTCAACTGGCAAGCACCCTCTTGCAACAAGGGTCACTGTGATGTCAGCCCAGCCCAGCCCACCTCAACTTTCAAGCACACTCTTGCAACAAGGGTCACTGTGAAGTCAGCTCGGCCTACTTCAATCACATCCCACGAACTCCCCTGATGATCTTGATGTAGACTTCTGAACAAGACATCAATGATCAACCAGGGATCTGTGATACAATCAAGGTATGCTTATCATAAGCCTCTGCAATGGATCAGAGAATATAATCCATTTCACTCACTACTATTAAGGTCCTCATTACAATTTTGTAAATTGCCCGGTAAATCTAGTTTATTGGTGACATTTTTTTCCCTGAAAGTAATTGTTTGGCAAAGATGAACATGAATTTTGTTGGGGGAAGAAAAAGCACAACTTGAAAGAAAAAAGCAAAAAGAACTCATACACATACCTTGATGGAATACAATGAAAATACATGTAGTCAAATACTATTATTAGAACCTGAGCATTACAAATTGGCAACTAAGAATAATTGAAGGCAGCCGGCCAACAGTATTTTGGTTTTCAATCAAACAAATAGGTGCAAAAAAGGCAATTACAGATTTGAGATTGTCATAACAAGAAATAAGAATATGCTTCAATCAAGAATTGTTTTTGTTGTGATTTGTGAAATCATTGCATGGATGTGTGTAATGTTTCAAGACCCTACTCCATGAATCGATGTTTAATGGATCATTTTGTTGTTTCCTTTCACATCTTCTTCAGATCAACTAATCCTGACAGAGAGTGTTGCAGCTTCAGTCAGAGTGGCTGACAGTCAACAGCAGAGATGTCTCAATCTGAACCCCAGCTGTAGTCACATCCAACACTGCCTGGACAACTCAATCAGCTTGATGGCTTGAGGTATTATGATACATGATTTCAACCCTACCCCCTCCCCACCTCAACTCTTCAGAATCCAACTGCATGTTTTGTTTGATTCTGTTGAACCTAGGACTACACACTCTATGTTGACAACTCGGTCAACTTTATGGCTAAGTGTGTGATACATGATAATTTCAACCCTACATCCCCCAACTCTCAGCTGATATGGCAAGCCCGTCTATGATTTGCATAGGCCCTATTTTGATAAGAATGAGATATCCAAGTTGGAAACTCCGATTTTAATTCCGAAACAAAATAGAAAAACATTTACAACTGATGAAATCCTAAATTTCCAGAATTGATCAGCAAGGACATTCATTGAAACAGATAAAATGTGTCTGAAACTAGCTTACCAGTTAGCACCGGATGACCTGTTTACACGCAACTGACTGGAAGGAAGGGTTGTACAGGGATGTCATTGTGTAAAATCAGAATACCGGAGCAAAGGTCCCCTGGAAATTTCACTGCTGAACAAGCACAGACCACAAACATGCCGTCAAATGCTTCGTTTCATCCTCAAAAAGACAAAACATGGTCATAAATATGCCGTTTTCTGGCACTTGAGAGGTGGTTTTTGTGTAATCCCTGATTGCAGACCTTTGTCCTTTTGTTCCAAGAAGAAGATTACGAGACATCAATAGGCTTCCACCATTGTTTATTCATTGTATTTTGGCTCAATGGAAGTAAGTCAGAGTGAGCCAGGAATCAAGCCATGGTTCTGGGTTAAGTACCAATCCTATGTCGTAGGTAACAGCGTATGTTTTCTAATTCACAGTGCTTCAATTTGACATTTTCTCGTTCAAGAAAACAAAACACACGGTGCAATTAAGGGAATCTTTGTTCTCTTGACTTTCTCAAGTCAGGGTTTCTTATGCCGGCAATACTCTCAAAGAAAAAAGATGTTGACCATTTTGGTTAGATCTTAACAGTTGACATGTTTGAAATAACTTCTGAACCTTTTAAAATTTTGTCAATTGTATATTGCATGGCTTTTTGAAATAAATCTTTTACTCAACAAATAATTCTCCTTTCCTTATTCCTTTTTTAATCTACTACAGATCATATAAATCAGACAGACAGTGTTTGATCTTCAATCAGAGTTGCTGTCCATCCAGTACAGTGAGCAGAGATGCCTCAACCTCTCAACCTGAGGCCCAGCTGCAGTACCTCCAGAAGTCAGCCTCATTCAGAGTTGCTGTCCATCCAGCACACTGAGCAGAGATGCCTCAACCTCTCAACCTGAGGCCTAGCTGCAGTACCTCCAGAAGTCAGCCTCATTCAGATTGGCTGTCCATCCAGCACACTGAGCAGAGATGCCTCAACATGAGGCCTAGCTGTAGTACCTCCAGAAATCAGCCTAAAGAACTAACGACCTTATATTTCAAGGTATGAAACATGATTGGTATCAACTATTTTTCAGTATCGGAGCTTACTTTGTGAACTTACAACTAGTGCTGGGCGACTTGTGAAATTCACTACTCGAGTAGTCGTGTGTCAACTATTCGGTACTATTCAACTAGTCACAACTTTTTTGTTGTTGCAACTTATCACAATGTGGACGTCCCCGTCTACTGGTGTGTATAGAGCACACACAACACAGCAACATCGGTGCGACACAACAGTGAGTTAGAGTGTGACCATTCCGCTGTTCAATGTACAGGAATTCAGGGCTTGAAATAAGCGGTCGCCAGTTGCCAAATGAGAGTGAAAACAGCGATGGGTGAGTCAAAACCTGTCCTTTTGTAGTCCGCTGGGGCAAGTCACAATTAATAAGGGGTACTTTGGTAAAATCTCATAGATTATTTTCAAGTTTATAAAATGGTTTGACAAGTCTTGATGTTTGCAAGATTTGATGCCCGCGATCGTTTCATACTAGTCACTTCAACCACGCATACACAATACACGGTGATGCATTGCACACACAACGGTCACCCCCCCCCCCTTTAAATCGTTTGTACATACAGCACATTACAAAGTCCAACGTAAGCCACGCTGTGATTGGCTATTGATAAAATATCCACATTTATAGAAAACTTCAGCTTGTTTGGCTTGGCACACATTCAACGGCAGGGTAAAAAAGAGCTTCATATATAGCGTATACTTAATGAACAATTCCGGACCAATCACGAGCCACGTAACTGTTGAATATGGATGAGTCTGTGTTGAGTTTCTGGCTTCGTTCCATTGACTGTGTGGGGCAATATTGTGTGGTGCACTGTGTGGTGTAATGGCACTCGTGGTGAACAACGTGTGTCTGTGTCGCATTGTGTTGTGCTTTTTTCTGTTGTGAACTACAGTCGTGAATAAGAAATCCATTCATTGGGCAACTATTCGCGAGTATAAATTTCATTTTGCCTTACACCGACGTGTGATATGCACTGTATACTCAGTGCTTTCGAGTCCTGTGGAAAAAAAATCCACAGGCAACTCAGGTGGGATTTGAACCCACGACTCCCGCATGACTAGAGCAGATGTCTTAACCCCTAGACCACCGAGCATGCCCGGTGACGAGGGGCTAGTTCGAATCCAGTATTATTAGCGGCAGGTACCGCAAACAATTAGATAGATGTTAATATTTGCATCGGGGGAATGTATATAAATTTCAATTTTCCTTACACCGATGTGTAATAAGCACTGTATACTCAGTGCTTTTGAGTCCTGTGGAAAAAAGCGAATACTTTTGAAGTAGTCGTGGCGGCGCGACTACTCGAGTAGTTGCAACACGGTGGTCATGACTAGTCGTTGCAAACAACAGTCGCGAGCATTCCACTAGTCGCACTAGTCACCCAGGCCTACTTACTATCCATACCAATTGTTGTGAAATACAGCCTTATGTATGAGAAATTTGTTTCACAACCTTTAAATTTTTATTTCTTTAAAATACCATGAAGCAAAATGAGCCTTTTAGCCACAAAATCCCTGACAAGTCATAAACAATTATTCACTGTTTTCGTGTAAGCCAGAGGATGTGAATGAATCTATTCTTGATATATCACAGGCAGTGGGCTAGAGGGTCTCACTCTGCACCCCAAAATGCCCCCACACCCTTCTTTAGAGGCTCACTGCCGAGGGTATCAAATTTTGTTCATTTAACCAGTTGCCACCGGGATTTTTTTCATTTTTTCCCCGTCCAGCCTGATGGGACTATTTTCTTGGAATTGCTGGAATCAATTTTCCTTGTGAGCTTTTGCACCCCACAGATTATCACCCCTTTACAAAATCTTGGCTTCCACCATTGTTTTATTCATTGTATTTCGGCTCAATGGAGCCGGAAATCCAGCCATGGTTCCTTGGGTTTAGTACCAATCCTATGCCGTAGGTAACGGCCGATGTTTTGCAATACACAGTGCATGAATTTGACATTTTCTTGGGTCAAGACAACAAAACTTTTGATGCAATGAAGATCTTTGTTCTCAGGGTTTCTTTGTACCCTCAAAGAAAAATGATCCCGGCGATTCTGACAAAATAATTCCGTCAGGGTGGATGGGAAAAAATGGAAGATCCCCGGCAGCAACTGGTTAACATCGATCCTGAGTGAGCAGTAGGGGTAGGCTATATCCTAAATTGACAATGTTCACATTAAGTTTTTGTGTTGAGAACATCCTCGACAAAAGTATACAGGTTTGGGTCATTGCACTTTCAGAGCTCTGCAGCTTACAGATTATCACCCCTTTACAAAAATTTGGTTAGTAGTTTGCTGTGTGTAGTTAATATAATCAGCTAATATCAGCTAATTCATTAAGCAGCTTATAATAATTACTCTTTTCTTATTCCTTTGTTTTAACTACAGATCAACTAATCCAGACAGAGAGTGTCGGATCTTCATCCAGTCCATCAAATATAAGTTCTATCTCGCGCTGGATAACACCGAATGCGACGAGTACATTACGGAGAAGTTTTGGGACAACTCCCTCCGTGCGGGCTCCGTACCGATCGTCTACGGCGGAAGCAAGGCGGCGTACGAACGCGTGGCACCACCCAACTCCTTCATCCACATCTCTGACTTTGAATCCATCGAGAAACTCGCTGAATACATCCAGTACCTTGATAAAAACGATGACAAGTATAAGGAATATTTTGCTTGGAGGTACAAGGGTCATATCCAGCATGTCTACCACCCACTGAACGTCAGCGATTTCATGTGTAGAATGGTTCCGTGGATGAAGGCCGATCCGGTTCCGTTCCGGAGGGTTAAAGATACAGAGATGTTCCGAAGTTGTGTTCATAAACCAATGGTTGGGAAGGGTGTTTCTCTGAAAAACTGGAAGCCAAGGAAATAACTTGGACAACAGATTGAATATGTGGAAGCCTGAAATAAAGCCTTTCATTTTTTTTCATTTTTTTTGGTGGCCGGGCACTGTGCTTTGAATTTATTGAAGTTTCTGCTGCGCTCTCGAAAGTATTATCTTAAAAAATAGTGTACATGCATTCACAAAGGAAGTCAAACGAGAACTATTGGCTTTCTGTCAAGCTGCATGTTTATTATTCATCTTATTGGTGTTGGTGCAAGGGTTGAGAATGAGGCTTTGGAAAGCAAATGATGTTTTATACTTTTAGAGCCTTTCTAAAGGCAGTCTACATGATTGGTAAGGATAAAAGCAATATTGTTTAGTTTTAGTCTGAAAGCTTACAGTTTATGAAGTTGAAACTATACAGCCAATTTTTCTGTGAAAATTTTCCCTCTGAGATGTTGTCATATTCGAGAAAACTGTATCTGAAAACCTGACAAAAATTTCGGTTGTAACAATCGAACTTAAAGACGCCCGCTCGTCACTAATACCCGACGACTGTTTATGTGGCACAAAGCGATCAAGTACCCGTACCTAGTTTACATACAACGCGTGCGCCGGTCAAAGGTTATCTTTCGTGGCACGAATTTGTTTGTCACGTGTTGACGAGTGGGCGTCTTTAAGGCAGTGTTTTACATGCAGTGTTTTTCTCTATTTTTTCCTGACTCAGGCGACGGATTGAGCCCAAATTTTCACAGTTTTTTTTTTACCGATATAATGAATCCGACAAAGTAAGAACACTGCACTATCAGCTTTTCAAATTCTGTATAGTGTCTTTTGAAGAAAAACAAAATGACAGTGTGGAAAATAAGTTTGTTTCTCTTAATAATCATGATAGGCGCTTTATAGAGTGCCCTTTACACACTAGGTATCACAGCGCAAGAATACGAAGAAACAAGCAAAGGGCTCAGAAAGTACTACATAAAGCTGAAATAACAAAATCATGTTAACACATGTTCTATGAGACAATGAGGTATTGAGACAGACGGTACATCGTGCAGGCATGATACTTCACACACAGGCAATGTGTGAGGCACTTTTGTCTATACACCAATCCGAGCAGCGCTCATTAAGGGTGTTTTACACCGCCGCAGCTAGCTATGGCCGCCGCACGCGCGCGGGCGACACGACAATAGCGCGTCAGTGCGCATTATCTACCAATCAGCATGGGGGATTCGCAGTGTGCTGCGTCAACACGCGCGTGCGGCGACCATAGCTGCGATGGTGTAAACTCCCATGAACGAGATGACCTTTTTAAAAGACCTTTCCCATGAAATATGTAAATGGCGCATCACGCGTGCGCACAACACGGGGTACTGGTTGGCAAAATGAGGGAACATCGCGCCTTTTTGTGTGGGGCTAATGGTGGCGTGACGCATACCCGTTTGTGCGTCTGCCTAGTGCGCAAGTCTATGGCGTTTGCCAACCAATAGGTCTGTACGCATGCGTGAATGTAATTAGCATACTGGTATTTCATGAGAAAGGCTAATTACCTACCCTCCATGGTTTACCAATGCAAGCATGCCTTGTCTTTCAAAGAACGAAGTGTCTGACCTGATGGTGCCACCGAAACAACTGAACGTAATTGTTGGCAGTAGCCCACAAATAATTATGTTTTAGGGAATAATAAGGCCTTAGGAATTTCACCGTTAAATAATCACTAAAAGATGTATGAATGAATGTCATCGCGTTGGGCCGGCAACAAAGGTCGTACATAATTTTGGTCAAAATGTCATATCTTGCACAATAAATACACAGTTTGTCTTGTCGTAGTTTTGTGCTTAAATCCGGGTGGTTTTTACAACAAGAGCCCAATTTCATCGAGCTGCTTAATATTATGCAACAAATTATGCTTAACAACTTCCTGCTTAGCAAAAAATGAGCAGGACACCAGTCGCAGATGGTACATGTGAAATGCTATTTGGTTGGTAATCCCTACTCTGATAAGCATAAGTTTGTTGTGCTTAGCTACTTTTGGAGCTTGGGCAGCTCTTTGAAATTGGGCCAAGGACATTTACTGACTGACCTTGTCAGTGCATGGGACGTATGCCTACTATACGCAGCATTGATTTTATGTTTATGTGACTTTGATTGAGCTTTTTACCATAACAACCTTTTTAGTTAACCCTGCAACAGTAAACATAGCACTCCCGAGACGTCACATCGCGAAAAGGGAATGTTTTTTTGTAGCATTCACCTTTCAGCTCGATGTCCTGCCCAGTGCACTCGACGGCGCGCGCCATTTTAAGGTCGCTATTTTGGGTGATGAATCCCAGCCTGCTGTTTCTGTAGCCTTTGTCGATTGCATTTTTGATCTGGACCACCTTGCAGACTTGCAACTTCATACCTTCGCAGAAGCGCTTTGCTTCTACCAAGTTGGGGTTGTAAGTGTTCTTCGAATAACAAATGTCGAATTCTGCAACAGAAAAGAACGACCGTGTACAATTAAAAGGTATTGACCCAATTTTATCTGACGTCATCGTCATAGTAATCTTGGAGCAAGTTCGGGTGGGCGACTAGACTTGACTAGACTTACCGTAAACAGTGACGTAGCTCTCGAATGGACAAGATCGACCATGCTCCAGTGCATGGTTCGATATGGTCAATCTCCCTGTGCTCTATGGTTTCTGGTTAGTCTAGTCGATCTAGTCAAGTCTAGTCGCCACCCGAACTTGCTCTTGGTTGCGCCAATTTTAAAAGTCAGTGTCTCTATGTGTAATGCAGTTTAAAGCGCATTTTAAGTGACGCGACAGTTACACGTCTACACGTGGTTAGTCTGACGTCATTACAGCATAAACCAAGCTCCCTTAGAGGATTCTGCCCCCAATAGGAGATTCTTCACCCCCCCATTAAAACTCGCACTAAACAATTTTTTTCATATTGTCCTAAATTGGCACGTGTTAGTTGCTTTTGACTTTATTTTGGAACGTTTCTCAAGATCAAATTTATGCGTAGCCTGCGCCCGCATGCCGTCGTAGCATAAACTTGGCATAAAATTGGGCTCAATTTCAGGACTCTAATTACGGCTACGGAATTCATTCGCTTTACGATCATCGCTAGATACAAGGGTGGGACCATCCCCCCCCCCCCCACACAAGTTCTGTATAAAATAGATGTTACAAACGCTAGATTACCGAGAGGGAGCCTGGCGACAGGGGACCCGTAGGGTTGAGGACGAAGGGAAAGCATCGAGTGTACATCTCACAAATAATTCTGTTTTATCCCTAAAATGCAACTACATCTAGTATAGGTTTGACTTGCATTCAAAATGTAAAACTCACCGGCAAACAGTTCTGGACATTCAGAGCTGGGACCACTGATAACCACGTGCGCACTCGCAAGTAAGAGCACCAACACACCGCAGAGTACCATCTGTAAATCAACAAGATGTCAAAATTCATAATGAAAAGATGGTGTGAAATCCTTGTCCCAAATCAGAGATTCGGATTCGCTCCAAAACAACTGTAGTTCAGTTGCTTGGAAACGCCATAGTACACGTGTTATCCCGATACATACCGTTGATGACATGGGGAAAATCTGGGTGTGAGCTAGCTGCCACGAGAAGGACTCGGCCTGGCTTTTGAAGTGTTTAGTCGGCAGTTTGGTTGAAGTTGATATGGATGCCCTTCCCTTTATAAAGCGTTCGTGTGCATCTCTGTGTCACGCACATTTTTCACGGCCCTGCATTTAATTAACGGGCAATTTGGTAGCTGTCGAACATAAATTTTACCAATTAAGAACCTAAATCCCCACATAAAATACATCACTTCTCGGTTGTGAAATGAACAGACATTTTTTGAAGCTGAAGTGACTTCAACTCTGTTTGCAACCGCACAGTGCATTTTATTTTTACCCATTGAAACATAATACCCTGTCATTTATCGGTCGTAAAATAGAAATTGTTTGAATTAATACAAAAGCCTTTTTGATCCCCTTTTTATCTTGTCAATCAACGCCTATTATGGGGGCTTTAATATTGGCGTCAATATTGGCGCCATGTTGCAAATATTGACGCCAATATTGTCGTGAATATTGGCGACAATATTGGCGTCAATATTTGCAACATGGGGCCAAGTTGTGAATATTGGCGTCAATATTTACGACTTGGGGTAAAGTCGTGAATATTGGCGTCAATATTGGCGTCAATACTTGCGACTTGAGGTACAAATCGTGAATATTGACGCCAATATTGGCTCCAATATATATTTGCGATGTCCCTTTAAAGCCACCATACATGGTCGTAAAACAGGCATAAAAATGTGACTAATTGCTGCGACTGTTCGTATTCAAAGTTAACATTAATCCACACAAACCAAGAGCTAGTAATTGCCCACTCGCGGTACTCGTCAACTTTTATGTTCAAATTGATTAGAAGTATTCATGAATAACCAACGACATTAAAATGTAGTATTAAAATCATGCAATTGTGCTGGTTGCTCAGCTCATCAGTGATGTTCTTAGTTCAATCTTTGTCAAAGAAGTAACTTGATACTGTTTTACCCCCCCCCCCCCACCACCACCCCACCCTACCACCACCACCCAACCACCACCCCACCACCACCACCACCACCCCACCACCACCACCCCACCACCACCACCCCACCACCACCACCCCACCCTACCACCACCACCCCACCACCACCACCCAACCACCACCACCCTACCACCACCACCCCACCCTACCACCACCACCCCACCACCACCACCCAACCACCACCACCCTACCACCACCACCCCACCCTACCACCACCACCACCCCACCACCACCCCACCCCACCCCACCCCCCCCCCCCCCACCACCACCACCCAACCCTCACAACAGTTCCACCAAGTCTTGGGCCAGACGACTGCGATCACCACACTTTTCAACACAAGAATTTCACAGTTTTTAAGCTGAACATCCAAAGAAATGGCTTTCCAAAACTGAGTGATTCCTTTGCCTATTTGAAATTTCGCAAGGCTAGGTATAAAAGCTTACTTCTCCAACGTTATTTACCTTTTTCACAGTGATTTAGGCCTACATTATAATAATAATAATGATTACATTTATATAGCGCAACAAACTAAAAATAAGTTTCTAAGCGCTTCACAAAGTAAATACAAACGATTGTGTAAGCAAACGGGAAAAATTAAAGCTAGAAATATACAATAATAATACAAAAGGTACACGAAATATACAATATAACAGGCTATTTAGAAGAGACAAGTATCATTAGACTATTTGAAAAATTATAGTAATCTCATTGGCACTGATGAAACCATTGAAAAGATGGGTTTTTAATTGTGTTTTGAAACTGCCAATTGTCTCAGCATTCTGGATGTAGGAGGGGAGACTGTTCCATAATGTGGGGGCACATACTGAGAAGGCTCTATCGCCGTATCGTGTGTTGGTACGGGGACCTGGTGCAAACTGGGATGATGATGAAGATCTAAGGTTGATTGAGGGGCGTGTTCTGGAAGACAAAAGTTCAGCTAAGTATGATGGTTCATGGTTACGCAATATCTTGTAGGTGAGGAGAAGAACTTTGAACTGGGTGCGAAGGGGAATGGGGAGCCAGTGTAATTAGTGAAGTACTGGGGTGATGTGCTGAAACTTCTTGGACCGAGTGATGAGGCGAGCTGCTGTATTTTGGATGGACTGTAGTGGGGCGAGATGAGAAGCAGGGAGATTTATCAGGAGGCTGTTACAATAATCAAGATGGGAGGTGACTAGTGCGTTGACGAGACGTTCTGTGGAGGTACGGTCTAGGTATTGTCGAAGTTACATTACAGACCAAATAACAGGTGGGTGGCTACATAATCGTCCAATGCCGGTGGTGTAAACTCAAAATAAACCTCTTTTGTAGTAGAATACTGGTAGTATAATGAAACAGTAATGTTAAAATCAATGTCACAACATACAACTTTGAAAAAAAAAATGGCTTAGTAACTGTGTTATTATTACTAAAAGCAGACTTTTGGTGTGACTGTCGGTCACAATATGTGTTTGTACGTAGTTTGCCATTAACTCATATGACGTAGTACCCACTACAGGCCTATGCTCCTTGCCAAAATAAAAATCAAATAAAAAAATATGCAAAGAAAACAGTTGAATTTGAAAGTTCCCCGCACAACATGCACAGTGCATGACTTTTACACATGACTTTTACACAACAATGCCTGTTTTGGCCATTTATTCGCTAGTTTACAGAGCCGGTCTTGTTGTCACACGTTAATACACCCCACGTGACCAGTCTTCGACCAATCAAAGTGCCAGAACACTCAGGGGTATTTATTAATCTGTGTTATTGCGCATAGAGGCTCCTGCAATATGCGCCATATAAATGTCTCATATTATTATTATTATTATTATTATTGTTATTATTATTATTGGCCTCATGTTTCGACCCTAGCAGAGTCCGAAAAAAACTGTAACGGCTAAGGACTTTCGGCGTAACGGCCGTAGGCACACTGCCGAAGCAATAATATATTTTGGTGCAGGGCGCCCCCTAGGGGCGCGCTCGCACTCTCGCGCACTCTGGCGCCAAGTCGAATGCACACTTCAAAATGGAGGCAGGCCGACGGGAGTGCTTTACGCTACACTACACGAGGCTAAACTAAAAAATAGTCAAAACTGAATGTACTCGTAACCCATCAACACGTGAGTATTGCACTTTTTACAACACATACTGTGACAAACTGTTGGTTTAGTGAACATTTCAAACAACACTTTGCTTATATTGGTATTCTACCGGTGTGAAGTTGGTTGCTCATTTGACGTTTGATGTTCGAAATTCGAATGTAAAACAAGAACCAGTTCCCGGTTTGACATTCAAATTTGGGCACAGAAGAACCGATGGAAAATTTACTTTGTAGAAAGAAGCACTTTTCACATGTCCAGACCCCATTGGCCGGGCACCACGGCTACCTACAGAATTGAAGAGGAAGATCCGTTGAACACACCCATTGTGATGGTTACTCCTAGCCCCACTATAGCCCCACTAGTGTGGCAAGGATTTTTGACATCGGTTGAATCCTTAGCCACACGTCCAAGCCTATCTTTTGTGCAGCTCGTCCCCCAATCCGCCGCATCGAAACCTAACGGGTGCGGCGCTGGATTTTAACCAACTAAATGTGTTCACGTACCTCTTAGCTTCCCTCCGGTACTTTGGCTGTTGAAGTTACCAACCTTATTAAGGGCAAATAATCATTTGAATTTGGCTCAAAATTACTCCACACGAATAGATATCGGCTAGCGATCGGGGCCATTTTGATTACCCAGAATGCAATGCCATCACGAAGTCACGAGAGTGCAAAAACAATTCAGCGGCTGTTTCACGTGACAGCTACAGCTAATGAAACAGCTTAGAATACAAAATGCATGGAGTCAGAAAAAGTGCATGCACCAAATCTATGCATGGCATCGGTTGCATGCACGCATAGTTTGGTACTTGCACTTTTTGCTGACTCCATTCTGAAATTGTTTTTATACTCTCGCGCCACACGTGATTTCGTGATGGCATTGCATTCTGGGTAATCAAAATGGCCCCGATCGCTAGCCGATATCTATTCGTGTGGAGTAATTTTGAGTTGAAGAAAGAAACATTGACTGGAGTAGGATTTGAACCTGCGACCACCGCCTTTTTTTTATTATAATCAATTTGAAAATTGCAAACAAGAACCTTGTAGAACTGAGCCGAAGTTTAAATTTTGAAATAAACATAGAGGGTTTTAACCAGTTGAGGCCGAATATTTTGCCTGCCAGAAATTGGGTGAAGTGAACTTTGTATTTTTGTGGGAATTGAGAAGGGCGGACCAAAGGTTGCCCAGACATTCCATTCTGGAATGTGCATAGTGCATACACTCACTGTGCAATGCATCATTACACCCACACAAAGAGGACAGATGGTTCTAGCTGGAAATAATGCTGAAATAACCCCTATCGACTGGGGTTCTTGTGTAATCCCCGATTCCAGACCTTTTTCCTTTACGAGTCATGTTTATCATTGTATTTCAGCTCAATGAAGGTCGATATTCCAACCTTGGTTCTGACTGTGGGACCAATTATCGCGTGATGTGTCTCTTGGCCGTGGTTTTGTGATTCATGCTGAATGAATCTGATATTTTTGTTGGAACAGAAACAATGAAATCCCAGTGCTTCAGTGAGTTCAGTCAGGGTTTCTTTGTGCCAGCAGTATTCTCAAAGAGAAATGATTACGGCAGTACGGGGAAATTAAATCCGTGGGGATGACACGGAAAATTGGAAGATCCGCGGCAGGAAGTGGTCAAAGATAAAACTTGTACCTTGATGGAAAACAATGGAAATACATGTAGTAAAAATACCATTACTAGAACATGAGCGTTACAATTTTTTGTAACAAAGAGTCAATCAAGGCAGCCAATTACAATATTTTGGTTTTCAATAAAACAAATATTGTGGAAAAAGCAACTACAGATCTTCCTTTTGAGATTGTGAAAACAAAAAATAAGAATATGCTTCAATCAAGAATTGTTTTTGTTGTAATTTGTGAAATCATTACATGGATGTGTGTAATGTTTCAAGACCTTACTCCATGAATCGATGTTTAATGGATCATTTTGTTGTTTCCTTTCACATCTTCTTCAGATCAACTAATCCTGACAGAGAGTGTTGCAGCTTCAGTCAGAGTGGCTGACAATCAACAGCAGAGATGTCTCAATCTGAACCCCAGCTGTAGTCACATCCAACACTGCCTGGACAACTCAATCAGCTTGATGGCTTGAGGTATTATGATACATGATTTCAACCCTACCCCCTCCCCTCCTCAACTCTTCAGAATCCAACTGCATGTTTTGTTTGATTCTGTTGGACTGAGAACTGCACTAGTAAACCCATCATGCTCTACATGGGATATCAGGCATACCACCATAATCAGGGTCCAACAGTTTTGGTCCAACAGTTTGTCCAGTTATGATGTTGGATTTTTTAGAGTAAGAAAGGATCCAAGCATATCACTCAAGGGAGGAGGCTCAATGGTTCAATCTCAACCAGTAATGAAGCAATTTTAAAGGTTCACTGAAATAAAAAGTGTTATTGCTTTTATGTTACACCTTATAATTTTTATAAAACGATTCACTTGTAAGAAATCATTTTTTGCATTCCTGTGTATTTTTGCATAATTTGTTTTCTTTAAAAAATAACGGTCTTCAGGAACGCCCACAAAAATAGGTGACTTACTAACAATGGCTGGATTCTCAACGTGACATCACATGCATTACAACCAAGAATGAATTTGTTAATAGAAGAACACATTTTTGTCATTCCTTTGGCAGACCCAATCCCAGAACAATTGTTTTGTGGAATAGCTCAAGAAACATTATGTAATGCATATGTAATGCATATGTAATGCATGTGGAGTTTTTCAGTAAACATTGTTAGAACTTTAAGCCAATCCAGCCTTTGGTTTGGTGGCAAACATTTGACAATAAATCAGCTGATGTGGTAAGCCAGTCTATAATTTGCTTAGGCCCTATTTTGGTTTGAATGAGATATCCAAGCTAGAAACTCATTTTTATTCCAAAAGAAAATAGAACATTTAAAAACGTTGTTAACAACTGATGAAACTCTAAATTTCTGGAATTGATCAGCAAGGACATTCATTAAAACTGATAATGTGTATCTAAAAACGGCGTATTATTTAATCAGTTGGCGCCAGATGACCTGTTTACCTGCAAATGTTGCCCCTGCCTGGAAGCAGAAGCGGTGTTCAGACGGCATTGTGTAAAATCAGAATACCTGAGCAAAGGTCACCCGGACATTCCACTGCTGAGCAGGCACAGACCACATACGCCGTCTAATGTTCGTTTCACCCACACAAAGACAAACCACGGTCTTGAATATTTCACAGTTTTCTGGCCATTGAGAGGTGGTTTTTGTGTAATCCCCGATTCCAGACCTACCAGACATCAAGAGGCTTCCACCATTGTTTATTCATTGTATTTTGGCTCAATGGAAGTAAGTCAGAGTGAGCCGGGAATCAAGCTATGGTTCAGAGTTTACCACCAATCCTATGTCGTAGGTAACGGCCGATGTTTTCCACTTCACGGTGCGTGAATTTGACATTTTCTTGGACGAGAAAACAAAACACATGATGCAGTAAAGGGAATCTTTGTTCTCTTGGCTTTGTCAAGTCAGGGTTTCTTTGTGCCAGCAGTACCCTCAAAGAAATTTTTTTTTGGCTATTTTGGAAAGATCTGAACATTTGGAAAAACTTCTGAACCTGTTCAAATTTTGTCAATTTTATACTGCATGTCTTTTTGAAATAAATCTTTTACTCAACAAATAATTCTCCTTTTCTTATTCCTTTTTTAATCTACTACAGATCATATAAATCAGACGGACAGTGTTTGATCTTCAATCAGAGTTCCTGTCCATCCAGCACACTGAGCAGAGATGCCTCAACCTCTCAACCCGAGGCCCAGCTGCAGTACCTCCAGAAGTCAGCCTCATTCAGAGTGGCTGTCCATCCAGCACACTGAGCAGAGATGCCTCAACCTCTCAACCTGAGGCCTAGCTGCAGTACCTCCAGAAGTCAGCCTAAAGAACTAACAGCTTTATATTTCAAGGTATGAAATATCATTGGTAATGATAAAAAACTATTGTGAACTTACTACCCGTACCAATTCTTGTGAAATACAGCCTTGTATGAGAAATTTGTTTCACAACTTTTAATTTGTTTTTCTTCAAAATACCATGAAGCAAAATGAGCCTTTTAGCCACAAAATCCCTGACAAGTCATAAACAATTATTCACTGTTTTCTTGTAAGCCAGAGGATGTGAATGAATCTATTCTTGATATATCACAGGCAGTGGGCTAGAGTGCCTCACTCTGCAACCCTAATGCCCCCACACCCTTCTTTAGAGGCTCACTGCCGAGGGTATCAAATTTTGTTCATTAACCAGTTGGCACCGGGATTTTTGTCATTTTTTCCCCGTCCAGCTTGTAGCCCACAGATTATCACCCCTTTACAAAAACTTGGTTAGTAATAGTTTGCTGTGTGTGCAGTTACTATAATCGGCTAATTAGGCCTGGGCGACTAGTAGAGTAATCGCGACTGTTAATTGCAACGACTAACCGTGACCCTCGCGTTGCAACGACTCCAGTGGTTGAGCCGCCAACACTACTTCAAAAGTACTCGCAAATAGTTGCCCAATGAACGGATTCACAACGTAAAACAGCACAACACAATGCTCCAACGCCACACACAGACACACGTTGTTCACCACAAGTGCCATTACACCACAGTGCACAACACAATATTGCCCCACACAGTCCATGGAACGAAGCCCGAAACTGAACACACAGCGACCTTTTACACAGACTCATCCATATTCAACAGTTACATGGCTTGTGATTGGTCCGGAATTGTTCATTAAGTATACGCCACATACATGTATGAAGCTCTTTTTTACCCTGCCGTTGAATGTGTGCCAAGCCATACAAGCTGAAGCTTTCTTATGAATATAGATATTTTATCAATAGCCAATCACAGCGTGGCTTACGTTGGACTTTGTACCTGCTGCATATGTAATGTGTTGCATGTACAAACGATTTAAGGGGGGACGACCATTGTGTGTACAATGCATCACCGTGTATTGTGTATGCATGGTTGTAGTGACTAGTATGAAACGATCGCAGGCATCAAATCTTGCAAAATAGTCAAACCATTTTATAAACTTGAAAATAATCTATGAAATTTTACCAGAGTACCCCTTATTAATTGTGACAAGGGACATTTTTTGAATTGCCCAGCGGACTACAAAAGGACGGGTTTTGACTCACCCATTGCTGTTTTCACTCTCATTTGGCAACCGGCGACCACTTATTTGGAACCCTTAATTCCTTTACTTTGAACAGCAGCTGCTCATGCTCTAACTCGCTGTTGTGTCGCACCGATGTTGCTGTGTTGTGTGTGCTCTACACACAGTTCTGGTGTTGTCGGCAGCAGAGTGTGGGTTCGAATACCGGTCGCGGAACTTGTGTCCTTGAGCAAGATACTTTACCATAATTGCTTTGTCCTTCGGATGGGACATTAAGCCGTAGGTCCCATGTACTGGATGGGTAGTGCACGTAAAAGAACCCAGAACACTTATCGTGGAAGAGTAGGGGTTTACCCCTGTGTTTCTGGTTCAGATAGCAAGCATCCTTATCTACAGGTTTCCTCAGGCTTGAGAGCTACAGTGATTAAGTTCACTTATGAGGCATCCTTGGTTTCATTACCAGAAATATATAATAATAAAATAATAATAATAACATTGTGATAAGTTGCTAAAAAGTCGAGTAGTCGCGAATAGTTGAAGCGAGACTACTCCAGTAGTGAATTTCACTAGTTGCCCAGCTCTACGGCTTATATCAGCTAATCCATTAATCAACTAGTACTCTTTTCTTATTCCTTTGTTTTATTAACTACAGGTCAGCTAATCCAGACAGAGAGTGTCGGATTTTCATCCAGTACATCAAATAAATCAACTTTATGTTGAAAGGTATGATGCTTGATTTTTACTTATAAAAAAACAACTTCAGAATTATTTTTTGATATCAAAGTTTACTTTTTATGAATGTGATATCAAATGTTCTGAAATACTGCCATGACCGAGAAAATTGTTCCCCAACTTTGTTTTCTCGTTTCAGTATGCCAAACCAAAATGAACCTTTATATGAATGCAAACAAAATCCCTGATCAGTCATAAACAATTATACAGTGGTTTTTTTTAACATGGTCGACCTGTTGAAACTTTCACAGGTTGGTTGTATGGTGTGATTATGAAAACCCAGAACATTTGACATTTCCTTGCCGAAATTGGTATATCATGGTTAGTGGACTATAGAGGGCGCCACTGACTGCACTCTGACTTGTGAAGAAAACCTGTAGGGGCTCACTGCCAAGGGTATCAAAGGATGTTCAGGAGAGACTGTTAACATGACAACATTCCTGGGTGAAAGTAAGGATTGTTTTGATGCATCCCAAAAGTGGCAATGTTAATTTTTTTTTTCATGTTTAGGAAATTCCAAGAAACAAACAGTTGTGGATCATGTCAGTTGGAAGGGGGGGGGGGGGGGGTGCACAATGAGAGTCCTCTTGCCCATGGGCGATCCTACTGTTACATAGGGTCAACTAAAATTTAAATGGCTGTACTATTACTGCGTTCGATGGCTGTAACGAAAGTGAAAACTACCTGCCAAATAAAACCGCCAAAAAATTTGGCACCAAGCCGTATCATTTTGTAACGCGTATCACTAAAATACGCATGTGACCAATAACAACACAACATTGCAGTCATGTTGCCCTTGGCCTAAATTTTTACTGCCAGGTCGCTGCATCTGCGCGTGTGCCACTGACCTAGCTTATCAGCACACAGAGTCACGGCTATGGCCGTTCCAAGTGAGTGCGCCACCGCAACGCGGCAACGCAACTATACTCTGTGTTCGTCACTGAGCATAAGGCCTTTCATCCTTAATAAATGAAAGATTAAAGGAATTATTACTGCATTCAATAAATACATACAACTTTCTCTTATTTCTTTGTTTCATCAAAACATCTGTAGATGATATCTACCTGTCACAAAGAGTAGATTCCTGAGACCTGTGAGTGCATATCATCAGCCCAACGTCAACCCATCACCAGCTTAGATGTGTAAGAGTTACAACAGAGGTATGTGGGTTACAATAATTTGTTTTGACACTAACATCAAAAAGTGGGCCGTTTTTGCAACACTGTTACAGACAGCACCCCTACGTCACATGCCACAACACTCTGGGGACTCCATGCTGGCACCAGCCTAACCCAGATGAGTGTTTATCCTTACAGATTGATTACAGATTTGAAAAATCAAAACTTGTTTTTATTATCAAAACTTCAGTATGGAGT
Organism: Marthasterias glacialis; assembly: GCA_911728455.2. NCBI lineage: Eukaryota > Metazoa > Echinodermata > Asteroidea > Forcipulatida > Asteriidae > Marthasterias > Marthasterias glacialis. The sequence goes on from OU452225.1 coordinate 20,156,505, forward strand.
ATACTTGATAATTGAGTGTACTCAATAATCATAAATCCATGATGAAAAAATGTTGTTTAAAGGACCCCTGTCAGAAAGTATTCATCACGGCAGAGCATTTTGACTCATTGTTTTGATAAGCACACACTTTATTATACTCTGATGGTCTTAAGAAATTGTCCTTCTCCTCAGCATACTGATTGAAAACTTGAGTTGTTACACCACCGGTTCTTTTTAGAACAACCATGATTCATGAAAGATTTCATCACAAGTACATGGTGTTACTGCAAACCTGACCCCCACCATACAAAGTTCAAACCCCACTTATTTGATGTCTCCTGCTAACCATGTACTCGCATAATTTTGAAACAATTATTTTGAGGGCCTAGAGTTTAGCGAAGATATTTATTGGGTTGTTTCTTCCTTTTTTATTACTTCAGGTCGATCCAACATTCACCCTCCGGACAAGACCCCCGATGTACTTTTTCTACATGGATGATCCCCTCAGATGAGTTTACCAGTCAACAGCATTTACTGCAGGAATCTCTGGCAAGCACCATTGCAACAAGGGTCACTGTGGTGTCAGCCCAGCCTAGCCCACCTCAACTGGCAAGCACCCTCTTGCAACAAGGATCACTGTGATGTCAGCCAAGCCCAGCCCACCTCAACTGGGAGGCACCCTCTTGCAACAAGGGGCACTGTGATGTCAGCCCAGCCACGCCCACCTTTACTGGCAAGCACCCTCTTGCCACAAGGGTCATTGTGATGTCAGCCAAGCCCAGCCCACCTCAACTGGGAGGCACCCTCTTGCAACAAGGGTCACTGTGATGTCAGCCCAGCCCAGCCCACCTCAACTGGCAAGCACCCTGTTGCAACAAGGGTCACTGTGATGTCAGCCCAGCCCACCTTAACTGGCAAGCACCCTCTTGCAACAAGGGTCACTGTGATGTCAGCCCAGCCCAGCCCACCTCAACTGGCAAGCACCCTCTTGCAACAAGGGTCACTGTAATGTCATCCCAGCCCAGCCCACCTCAACCGGCAAGCACCCTCTTGCAACAGGGGTCACTGTGATGTCAGCTTGGCCTACTTCAATCACATCCCAAGAACTCCCCTGATGATGTTATCTTGATGTGGACTTCTGAACAAGACATCAATGGTCAACCAGGGATCTGTGACACAATACAGGTATGTTTATCATAAACCTTTGCAATGGATCAGAGAATATAATCCATTCCACTCACTACTATTAAGGTCCTCATTACAATTTGTTAATTGCCTGGTAAATCCAGTTTATAGGTGATATTTTTTTCCCTGAAAGTAATTGTTTGGCAAAGATAAACATGAATTTTGTTGGGGGAAGAAAAAGCACAACTTGAAAGAAAAAAGCAAAAAGAACTCATACACGTACCTTGATGGAATACAATGAAAATACATGTAGTCAAATACTATTATTAGAACCTGAGCGTTACAAATTGGCAACTAAGAATAATTGAAGGCAGCCGGCCAACAGTATTTTGGTTTTCAATCAAACAAATAGTTGCAAAAAAGGCAATTACAGATCTTCCTTTTGAGATTGTGAAAACAAGAAATAAGAATATGCTTCAATCAAGAATTGTTTTTGTTGTAATTTGTGAAATCATTACATGGATGTGTGTAATGTTTTAAGACCCTACTCCATGAATCGATTTTTAATGGATCATTTTGTTGTTTCCTTTCACATCTTCTTCAGATCAACTAATCCAGACAGAGAGTGTTGCAGCTTCAGTCAGAGTGGCTGACAATCAACAGCAGAGATGTCTCAATCTGAACCCCAGCTTGACATACAACACTGCCTGGACAACTCAATCAGCTTGATGCTAGAGGTATTATGATACATGATTTCAACCCTACCCCCTCCCCTCCTCAACTCTTCAGAATCCAACTGCATGTTTTGTTTGATTCTGTTGAACCAAGGACTACACACTCTATGTTGCTTTTATGTTACACCTATTTTTGTGGGCGTTCCTGAAGACTTATTTTTTAAAGAAAACAAATGCAAAAAATACACAGGAATGCAAAAAATTATTTCTTACATGTGAATCGTTTTATAAAAATCATAAGGTGTAACATAAAAGCATGAAAGGGGCACACCGGCTTCGTTGGGCTATTTGGGCTACAAAATAGGCTAACATATGACTTAAAAGGTCTTCCAGGAATGGAGAAGAATGGTTCCTAAAAGAAACCATCAAATTTTGCCGTTTTCGAGCATTTTTCAAAAAACGATTTATCCGAACCAAAAAAGTGGTTCGGATAAATCACGTGATCTTCGGAGTTAGTTTTACTTCCAGCCGTATAAAAGTAAATTACTTAACCAAATTTAAATCTTTATTTTTACAATTATTTATGAGTATTTGACAAAAAAGACTGGGTATTCAGATTATTGATACAATTTGTAAATAATGATGAAAAATCGAACGTAATTTTCGCATTCAGAGAGTCCGTGCAACCGAAGCGTGTTTTACGGCGCACCAGCGTGGGAGCTAGCGGAACATAAACCTTCGGGGCATATCCCATACAGCCGGTGCCGTGTCTCGTGGGGCCAGAGAGACAAACCCCGTGGCATGAACTCCCCAGCTTGCCAGTCTAGCCGTAAGCTTAGGAGCTTGTCGGAGGGGTAGGGTGCCAGACCAACAATTACGTTTTTTTTACCACTGTTTTAGTCTGTACCCCTAGCTATTATCCCCTAACTATTGTAACGTGTTGCCTGCGTTACACCCACGCGGGACGACGACGGGGAATGTTTATCCATGGAGGTAGAAATTAGACTAATTTCTACCTCCATGGTTTATCCCATACAGCTGATCTATCTACTTCTATGATATTAAACTGCATAATGTCCGGCCCCAATCGCCGCAACAACAAAAAAACGGTGGCAGTGGCTGCGGCCGGCCAGTGAAGTCATCGCCAGAAAAACAGGAGAATGCCATCGCTAAAGCTGCCAGGAGAAAGGCAATCCGTTTGCAGCAAAGGCAGGAGGCTCGCTTGGCACATGCTGGCCTTCCCTTTGGATTTATCGTGTTTTTTTTTTACGTTTTACTTTTCGTTGGACCGCCTTCTGGTTTTTCCTTGCAATGTTTTTTTGTACCGATCCTTGGATGTCGAAGAAACGTTCTCCATTGCAAGGAAGTTCTTCCAGTTCGGCGTACACAGAATACAAACTGTCCGTTTATGTCTGTTTTTTATTTACACGTGAATTTGAAAATTGTACAAGAGGCAGAATCACTGACATTTGACAGGGGGGGCTGGAAGAGCATAATAGGGCGTGCTATGTCTGAATAATCAGACGTATACAGCATCATGACGTCGATTATGTATTTTTTATTTACACGTGAATTTGTGCTGGATGGATATGAAGTCTGGATCCCCATGCCTCGCTGTTGTAATAATTCATACTTAAACAGCACCAGTCTACTTACAACATTGCGCAACATTGTCACGTAAACTTGATAGTTGCAACGGCTGGAAAAGCGTATAAGCTGATCTTTGACCATGTTTTGTTTTTTATACATTTTTCATTAATTACATGATATTTTGATGATTTTTTTTACAACAACCATTTAAATATTATTGTCTGTTATTCCACATCACTAAATTAGGTAAACAGTAAGTCGGTGTGTCCCTTTAATACTTTGTATTTCAGTGAACCTTTAAGGATTGTGTACAGGAATGGGATTGTCTTTTATTCTTGATCTTGATGGGAAAGGATGATTTTTTATGTGGTTGATGACTTGAGATTCTTCAGAAGGTGCTTAACATATTGAAACAAGTTTCAGAGTTTTTCAGTAAATATTGTTAGAACTTTAAGCCAATCCAGCCTTTGGTTTGGTGGCAAACATTTGACAATAAATCAGCTGATGTGGTAAGCCCGTCTATGATTTGCTTAGGCCGTATTTTGATTTGAATGACATATCCAAGCTAGAAACTCTCATTTTTATTCCAAAAGAAAATAGAAAATTTAAAAAACATTGTTAACAACTGATTAAACTCTAAATTTCTGGAATTGATCTGCAAGGACATTCATTAAAACTGATAATGTGTATCTAAAAACTGCGTAGTATTTAACCAGTTGGCGCCAGATTACCTGTTTACCTGCAAATGTTGCCCCTGCCTGGAAGCAGAAGCGGTGTTCAGACTGCATTGTGTAAAATCAGAATACCTGAGCAAAGGTCACCCGGACATTCCACTGCTGAGCAGGCACAGACCACATACGCCGTCTAATGTTCGTTTCACCCACACAAAGACAAACCACGGTCTTGAATATTTCACAGTTTTCTGGCCATTGAGAGGTGGTTTTTGTGTAATCCCCGATTCCAGACCTACCAGACATCAAGAGGCTTTCACCATTGTTTATTCTTTGTATTTTGGCTCAATTGAAGTAAGTCAGAGTCAGCCGGGAATCAAGCTATGGTTCTGTGTTTAGTATGAGAAAACAAAACACATGATGCAATAAAGAGAATCTTTGTTCTCTTGGCTTTGTCAAGTCAGGGTTTCTTTGTGCCAGCAGTACCCTCAAAGAATTTTTTTTTGCTATTTTGGAAAGATCTGAACATTTGGAAAAACTTCTGAACCTGTTAAAATTTTGTCAATTGTATATTGCATGGCTTTTTGAAATAAATCTTTTACTCAACAAATAATTCTCCTTTCCTTATTCCTTTTTTAATCTACTACAGATCATATAAATCAGACAGACAGTGTTTGATCTTCAATCAGAGTTGCTGTCCATCCTGTACAGTGAGCAGAGATGCCTCAACCTCTCAACCTGAGGCCCAGCTGCAGTACCTCCAGAAGTCAGCCTCATTCAGAGTGTCTGTCCATCCAGCACACTGAGCAGAGATGCCTCAACCTCTCAAACTGAGGCCTAGCTGCAGTACCTCCAGAAGTCAGCCTCATTCAGAGTGGCTGTCCATCCAGCACACTGAGCAGAGATGCCTCAACATGAGGCCTAGGCTGCAGTACCTCCAGAAGTCAGCCTAAAGAACTAACGACTTTATATTTCAAGGTATGAAACATGATTGGTATCAACTATTTTTCAATATTGGAGCTTACTTTGTGAACTTCCTACTAGTGCTGGGCGACAAGTGAAATTCACTACTCGAGTAGTCGCGTGTCAACTATTCGGTACTATTCAACTAGTCACAACTTTTTTGTTGTTGCAACTTATCACAATGTGGATGTCCCCGTCCACACACAACACAGCAACATCGGTGCGACACAACAGTGAGTTAGAGTGTGACCATTCCGCTGTTCAATGTACAGGAATTCAGGGCTTGAAATAAGCGGTCGCCAGTTGCCAAATGAGAGTGAAAACAGCAATGGGTGAGTCAAAACCTGTCCTTTTGTAGTCCGCTGGGGCAAGTCACAATTAATAAGGGGTACTTTGGTAAAATCTCATAAATTATTTTCAAGTTTATAAAATGGTTTGACAAGTCTTGATGTTTGCAAGATTTGATGCCTGCGATCGTTTCATACTAGTCACTTCAACCACGCATACACAATACACGGTGATGCATTGCACACACAACGGTCACCCCCCCCTTTAAATCGTTTGTACATACAGCACATTACAAAGTCCAACGTAAGCCACGCTGTGATTGGCTATTGATAAAATATCCACATTTATAGAAAACTTCAGCTTGTATGGCTTGGCACACATTCAACGGCAGGGTAAAAAAGAGCTTCATATATAGCGTATACTTAATGAACAATTCCGGACCAATCACGAGCCACGTAACTGTTGAATATGGATGAGTCTGTGTTGAGTTTCTGGCTTCGTTCCATTGACTGTGTGGGGCAATATTGTGTTGTGCACTGTGTGGTGTAATGGCACTCGTGGTGAACAACGTGTGTTTGTGTATCGCGTTGAAGCACTGTGTTGTGCTTTTTTCTGTTGTGAACTACAGTCGTGAATAAGAAATCCATTCATTGGGCAACTATTCGCGAGTATAAATTTCAATTTGCGTTTCACCGATGTGTGATAAGCACTGTATACTCAGTGCTTTCGAGTCCTGTGGAAAAAAAATCCACAGGCAACTCGGGTGGGATTCGAACCCACGACTCCCGCATGACTAGAGCAGATGTCTTAACCACTAGACCACCGAGCACGCCCGGTGACGAGGGGCCAGTTCGAATCCAGTATTATTAGCGGCAGGTACCGCAAACAATTAGATAGATGTTAATATTTGCATCGGGGGAATGAATATAAATTTCAATTTTCCTTACACCGATGTGTGATAAGCACTGTATACTGAGTGCTTTCGAGTCCTGTGGAAAACAGCGAGTACTGTTGAAGTAGTCGTGGCGATGCGACTACTCTAGTAGTTGCAACACGGTGGTCATGACTAGTCGTTGCAAATAGTCGCGAGCATTCGACTAGTCGCACTAGTCGTCCAGGCCTACTTACTACCCATACCAATTGTTGTGAAATACAGCCTTGCATGAGAAATTTGTTTCACAACCTTTAAATTTTTTTTCTTTAAAGTACCATGAAGCAAAATGAGCCTTTTAGCTACAAAATCCCTGACAAGTCATAAACAATTATTCACTGTTTTCGTGTAAGCCAGAGGATGTGAATGAATCTATTCTTGATATATCACAGGCAGTAGGCTAGAGGGTCTCACTCTACACCCCAAAATGCCCCCACACCCTTCTTTAGAGGCTCACTGCCAAGGGTATCAAATTTTGTTCATTAACCAGTTGCCACCGGGATTTTTTTCATTTTTTCTCCGTCCGGCCTGATGGGACTATTTTCTTGGAATTGCCGGAATCAATTTTCCTTGTGAGCTTTTACAGCCCACAGATTATCACCACTTTACAAAATCTTGGCTTCTACCATTGTTTTATTCATTGTATTTCGGCTCAATGGAGGTAAGTCAGAGTGAGCCGGAAATCCAGCCATGGTACCTGGGTTTAGTACCAATCCTATGCCCATAGGTAACGGCCGATGTTTTGCACTTTATTATTTTCTTGGTCGAGAAAACAAAGCTTTCCATACAATGAAGAGAATCTTTGTTCTAGAAAAATGATTCTGGCGATTCCAACAAAATAATCCCATCTGGGTGGACGGGAAAAAATAGAAATCCCCGGCAGCAACTGGTTAACATCATTCCTGAGTGAGCAGTTAGGGGTAGGCTATATCCCTAACTTGACAATGTTCATATTAAGTTTTTATGCTGAGGACATCCTCAACAAACGTTTACAGGTTTGGGTCATTGCACTTTCAGAGCTCTGCAGCTTACAAATTATCACCCCTTTACAAAAACTTGGTTAGTAGTTTGCTGTGTGTAGTTAATATAATCAGCTAATATCAGCTAATCCATTAAGCAGCTTATAATAATTACTCTTTTCTTATTCCTTTGTTTTAACTACAGATCAACTAATCCAGATAGAGAGTGTCGGATCTTCATCCAGTCCATCAAATAGATCAACTTGAAAGGTACGATGGTTGATTTTTACTGATAAAAAACCGCATCAGAATTATTTTTTAATATCAAAGTTTACTTTTTATGAACTTGATATCAGTATCAAATGTTCAGAAACACTGCCATGAGCGAAATATTGTTCCCCAACCTTGGATTTCTTATTCTAGTATGCCAAATCAAAATAAACCTTTATATGAATGCGATCAAAATCCTTGACAAATCATAAATAATTATGCAGCGTTTTTTTTAAACATGGTCGATCTGTCGAAATTTTCACCAATTTGTATGGTGTGATTATGAAAACCCAGAACATTAGACTTTTCTCTTCCAAAATTGGTATATCATGATCAGTGGACTATAGAGGGCGCCACTGACTGCACTCTGACTTTTGAAGAAAACCTGTAGGGGCTCACTGCCAAGGGTATCAAAGGATGTTCAGGAGAGACTGTTAACCAGTCAATGTCGAGATTCTTTAGTTTTTTTCCTGGCGGGATATTTTTGGCAGAATTGCCGGCATCATTTTTCTTTGAGAGTACCGCTGGCACAAAGAAACCCTGACTCGACAAAGCAATGAGAACAAAGATTCTCTTTATTAAGAACCGTTTTGTTTTTTCAACCGAGAAAATGTCAGATTAACACACCGAGAATTGCAAACATCAACATTTATCCAAGATAGGATGTCTCGTAATCCTCTATTTGAACAAAAAACCACCTCTCAAAAGCCAGAAAGTGCCAAAATATTCAAGACCATGGTTTGTCTTTGTGTGGGTAAAAGGAACATTGGTTGTGTTTGTGGTTCTGTGCACGCTCGGCAGTGGAATGTCTGGGCTACCTTTGCTCCAGTATTCCGATTTTACATCTGTTTCAAGGCAGGGGAAACATTTGCTTGTAAACAAGTCATCTGGTGCCAACATTATTCCTCGGTAAAAGTAAGGGTAGGCTATGCAACCCAAAAGTGGCAATGTTAAATGTTATAAATGTTTAGGACATTCCAAGAAACAAACAATTACAAGTTTGGATCATGTCCGGTGGAAGGGGACGGTATACAATGAGAGTCATCTTGCCCACGGGCGATCCTACTTTTACAAATATATAGGGTCAACTCAAATTTACATGGCTGTATCATTTAGTGCTTTCAATAATTTTTGTTTCCTCCTTATTTCTTTGTTTCATCGTGACATCTATAGATGATATCTACCTGTCACAAAGAGTAGATTCCTGAGACCTGCGAGTGCCTATCATCAGCCCAACGTCAACCCATCACCAACTTAGATGTGTGAGAGTTACAACAGAGGTATGTGGGTTACATTAATTTGTTTTTACACTAACATCAAAAAGTGGGCCGTTTTTGCAGCACTGTTACAGACAGCACCCCTACGTCACATGCCACAACACTCTGGGGACTCCATGCTGGTACCAGTCTGACCCAGATGAGTGTTTATCCTTACAGATTGATTACAAATTTGAAAAATCAAAACTCGATAATCGAGTGTACTCAATAATCATAAATCCATGATGAAAAAATGTTGTTTACAGGACCCCTGTCAGAAAGTATTCATCACGGCAGAGCATTTTGACTCATTGGTTTAATAAGCACACACTTTATTATACTCTGATGGTCCTAGGAGATTGTCCTTCTCCTCAGCATACTGATTGAAAAATTGAGTTGTTACACCACCGGTTCTTTTTAGAACAACCATGATTCATGAGAGATATCATCACAACTATGTGGTGTTACTGCAAACCTGACCCCCACCATGCAAAGTTCAAACCCCACTTATTTGATGTCTCCTGCTAACCATGTACTCGCATAATTTTGAAACAATTATTTTGAGGGCCTAGAGTTTAGCGAAGATATTTATTGGGTTGTTTCTTCCTTTTTTATTACTTCAGGTCGATCCAACATTCACCCTCGGGACAAGACCCCCAATGTACTTTTTCTACATGGATGAGCCCCTCAGATGAGTTTACCGGTCAACAGTATTTACTGCAGGAACTTTGGCAAGCACCCTTGCAACAAGGGTCACTGTGATGTCAGCCCAGCCAAGCCTACCTTTACTGGCAAGCACCCTCTTGCAACAAGGGTCAATGTGATGTCAGCCCAGCCTAGCCTACCTTTACTGGCAAGCACCCTCTTGCAACAAGGGTCAATGTGATGTCAGCCCAGCCTAGCCCACCTCAACTGGCAAGCACCCTCTTGCAACAAGGGGCACTGTGATGTCAGCCCAGCCCAGCCCACCTCAACTGGCAAGCACCCTCTTGCTACAAGGGTCTCTGTGATGTTAGCCCATCCCAGCCCACCTTTACTGGCAAGCACCCTCTTGCCATAAGGGTCTCTGTGATATCAGCCCAGCCCAGCCCACATCAACTGATAAGCACCCTCTTGCGACAATGGTCAATGTGATGTCAGCCCAGCCCAGCCCACGTCAACTGGCAAGCACCCTCTTGCAACAAGGGTCAATGTGATGTCAGCCCAGCCAAGCCCACGTCAACTGACAAGCACCCTCTTGCAACAAGGTTCACTGTGATATCAGCTCAGCCTACTTCACCTACATCCCAAAGACCCCCTTGATGTGGACTTCTGAACAAGACATCAATGATCAACCAGGGATCTGTGATACAATCAAGGTATGTTTATCATAAACCTTTGCAATGGATCAGAGAATATAATCCATTCCACTCACTACTATTAAGGTCCTCATTACAATTTGTAAATTGCTGGTAAATCCAGTTTATAGGTGATATTTTTTTCCCTGAAAATAATTGTTTGGCAAAGATAAACATGAATTTTGTTGGGGGAAGAAAAAGCACAACTTGAAAGAAAAAAGCAAAAAGAACTCATACACGTACCTTGATGGAATACAATGAAAATACATGTAGTCAAATACTATTATTAGAACCTGAGCGTTACAAATTGGCAACTAAGAATAATTGAAGGCAGCCGGCCAACAGTATTTTGGTTTTCAATCAAACAAATAGGTGCAAAAAAGGCAATTACAAATCATCCTTTTGAGATTGTCATAACAAGAAATAAGAATATGCTTCAATCAAGAATTGTTTTTGTTGGAATTTGTGAAATCATTTCATGGATGTGTATAATGTTTCAAGACCCTACTCCATGAATCGATGTTTAATGGATCGTTTTGTTGTTTCCTTTCACATCTTCTTCAGATCAACTAATCCTGACAGAGAGTGTTGCAGCTTCAGTCAGAGTGGCTGACAATCAACAGCAGAGATGTCTCAATCTGAACCCCAGCTGTAGTCACATCCAACACTGCCTGGACAACTCAATCAGCTTGATGGCTTGAGGTATTATGATACATGATTTCAACCCTACCCCCTCCCCTCCTCAACTCTTCAGAATCCAACTGCATGTTTTGTTTGATTCTGTTGGACTGAGGACTGCACTAGTAAACCCATCATGCTCTACATGGGATATCAGGCATACCACCATAATCAGGGTCCAACAATTTGGGTCCAACAGTTTGTCCAGTTATGATGTTGGATTTTGTTAGAGTAAGAAAGGATCCAAGCATATCACTCAAGGGAGGAGGTTCAATGGTTCAATCTTAAACAGCCAGTAATGAAGCAATTTTAAAGGTTCACTGAAATAAAAAGTATTATTGCTTTTATGTTACACCTTATAATTTTTTTAAAACGATTCACTTGTAAGAAATCATTCTTTGCATTCCTGTGTATTTTTGCATAATTTGTTTTCTTTAAAAAATAACGGTCTTCAGGAACGCCCACAAAAATAGGTGATTTGCTAACAATGGCTGGATTCTCAACGTGACATCACATGCATTACAACCAAGAATGAATTTGTTAATAGAAGAACACATATTTGTCATTCCTTTGGCAGACCCAATCCCAGAACAATTGTTTTGTGGAATAGCTCAGGAAACATTATGTAATGCATGTGATGTCACGTCACATTGAGAATCAAGCCATGTTAGCAAGTGACCTATTTTTGTGGGCGTTCCTGAAGACTGTTATTTTTTAAAGAAAACAAATGCGAAAAATACACAGGAATGCAAAAAATGATTTCTTACATGTGAATCGTTTTATAAAAATCATAAGGTGTAACATAAAAGCATTAATACTTTGTATTTCAGTGAACCTTGAAGGATTGTGTACAGGAATGGGATTGTCTTTTATTCTTGATCTTGATGGGAAAGGATGATTTTTTATGTGGTTGATGACTTGAGATTCTTCAGAAGGTGCTTAACGTACTGAAACAAGTTTCAGAGTTTTTCAGTATAGACATTGTTAGAACATTAAGCCAATCCAGCCTTTGGTTTGGTGGCAAACATTTGACAATAATTTAGCTGATGTGGTAAGCCCGTCTATGATTTGCTAAGGCCCTATTTTGATTTTAATGAGATATCCAAGCTAGAAACTCTCATTTTTATTCCAAAAGAAGACAGGAAATTTAAAAACGTTGTTAACAACTGATGAAACTCTAAATTTCTGGAATTGATCAGCAAGGCGTTCATTAAAACAGATAATGTGTATCTAAAAACTGCGTATTATGTAACCAGTTGGCGCTGGATGACCTGTTTGCATGCAAATGTTGCCCCTGCCTGGAAACGGATGCGGTGTTCAGACGGCATTGTGTAAAATCAGAATACCTGAGCAAAGGTCACCCGGACATTCCACTGCTGAGCAGGCACAGACCACATACGCCGTCTAATGTTCGTTTCACCCACACAAAGACAAACCACGGTCTTGAATATTTCACAGTTTTCTGGCCATTGAGAGGTGGTTTTTGTGTAATCCCCGATTCCAGACCTACCAGACATGAAGAGGCTTCCACCATTGTTTATTCATTGTATTTTGGCTCAATGGAAGTAAGTCAGAGTGAGCCGGGAATCAAGCTATGGTTCAGAGTTTACTACCAATCCTATGTCGTAGGTATTGGCCAATGTTTTCCACTTCACGGTGCGTGAATTTGACATTTTCTTGGTCGAGAAAACAAAACACATGATGCAGTAAAGAGAATCTTTGTTCTCTTGGCTTTGTCAAGTCAGGGTTTCTTTGTGCCAGCTGTACCCTCAAAGAAAAAAGATTTTGGCTATTTTGGAAAGATCTGAACATTTGGAAAAACTTCTGAACCTGTTAAAATTTTGTCAATTGTATATTGCATGGCTTTTTGAAATAAATCTTTTACTCAACAAATAATTCTCCTTTTCTTATTCCTTTTTTAATCTACTTCAGATCATATAAATCAGACGGACAGTGTTTGATCTTCAATCAGAGTTGCTGTCCATCCAGCACACTGAGCAGAGATGCCTCAACCTCTCAACCTGAGGCCTAGCTTTAGTACCTCCTGAAGTCAGCCTCAATCAGAGTGGCTGTCCTTCCAGCACACTGAGCAGAGATGCCTCAACCTCTCAACCTGAGGCCTAGCTACAGTACCTCCAGAAGTCAGCCTCATTCATGAGTGTCTGTCCATCCAGCACACTGAGCAGAGATTCCTCAACCTCTCAACCTGAGGCCTAGCTGCAGTACCTCCAGAAGTCAGCCTCATTCAGAGTGGCTGTCCATCCAGCACACTGAGCAGAGATGCCTCAACCTCTCAACCTGAGGCCTAGCTGCAGTACCTCCAGAAGTCAGCCTCATTCATGAGTGTCTGTCCATCCAGCACACTGAGCAGAGATGCCTCAACCTCTCAACCTGAGGCCTAGCTGCAGTACCTCCAGAAGTCAGCCTCATTCAGAGTGGCTGTCCATCCAGCACACTGAGCAGAGATGCCTCAACCTCTCAACCTGAGGCCCGGCTGCAGTACCTCCAGAAGTCAGCCTCATTCAGAGTAGCTGTCCATCCAGCACACTGAGCAGAGATGCCTCAACCTCTCAACCTGAGGCCTAGCTACAGTACCTCCAGAAGTCAGCCTCATTCATGAGTGTCTGTCCATACAGCACACTGAGCAGAGATGCCTCAACCTCTCAACCTGAGGCCTAGCTGTAGTACCTCCAGAATTCAGCCTAAAGAACTAACAACTTTATATTTCAAGGTATGAAATATCATTGGTAATGATAAAAAACTATTGTGAACTTACTACCCATACCAATTCTTGTGAAATACTGCCTCGTATGAGAAATCTGTTTCACAACCTTTTATTTGTTTTTCTTCAAAATACCATGAAGCAAAATGAGCCTTTTAGCCACAAAATCCCTGACAAGTCATAAACAATTATTCACTGTTTTCTTGTAAGCCAGAGGATGTGAATGAATCTATTCTTGATATATCACAGGCAGTAGGCTAGAGGGTCTCACTCTGCACCCCAAAATGCCCCCACACCCTTCTTTAGAGGCTCACTGCCGAGGGTATCAAATTTTGTTCATTAACCAGTTGCCACCGGGATTTTTTTCATTTTTTTTTCCCGTCCGGCCTTTAGCCCACAGATTATCACCCCTTTACAAAAACTTGGTTAGTAATAGTTTGCTGTGTGTGCAGTTACTATAATCGGCTAATTAGGCCTGGGCGACTAGTAGAGTAATCGCGACTGTTAATTGCAACGACTAACCGTGACCGTCGCGTTGCAACGACTCCAGTGGTTGAGCCGCCACGACTACTTCAAAAGTACTCGCGAATAGTTGCCCAATGAAGGGATTCACAACGTAAAACAGCACAACACAATGCTCCAACGCCACACACAGACACACGTTGTTCACCACAAGTGCCATTACACCACACAGTGCACAACACAATATTGCCCCACACAGTCCATGGAACGAAGCCTGAAACTGAACACACAGCGACCTTTTACACAGACTCATCCATATTCAACAGTTACATGGCTTGTGATTGGTCCGGAATTGTTCATTAAGTATACGCCACATACATGTATGAAGCTCTTTTTTACCCTGCCGTTGAATGTGTGCCAAGCCATACAAGCTGAAGCTTCCTTATGAATATAGATATTTTATCAATAGCCAATCACAGCGTGGCTTACGTTGGACTTTGTACCTGCTGCATATGTAATGTGCTGTATGTACAAACGATTTAAGGGGGGAACGACCGTTGTGTGTACAATGCATCACCGTGTATTGTGTATGCGTGGTTGAAGTGACTAGTATGAAACGATCGCAGGCATCAAATCTTGCAAATAGTCAAACCATTTTATAAACTTGAAAATAATCTATGAGATTTTACCAGAGTACCCCTTATTAATTGTGACAAGGGACATTTTTTGACTTGCCCAGCGGACTACAAAAGGACGGGTTTTGACTCACCCATCGCTGTTTTCACTCTCATTTGGCAACCGGCGACCACTTATTTGGAACCCTTAATTCCTTTACTTTGAACAGCAGCTGCTCATGCTCTAACTCGTTGTTGTGTCGCACCGATGTTGCTGTGTTGTGTGTGCTCTACACACAGTTCTGGTGTTGTCGGCAGCAGAGTGTGGGTTCGAATACCGGTCACGGAACTTGTGTCCTTGAGCAAGATACTTTACCATAATTGCTTTGTCCTTCGGATGGGACATTAAGCCGTAGGTCCCATGTACTGGATGGGTAGTGCACGTAAAAGAACCCAGAACACTTATCGTGGAAGAGTAGGGGTTTACCCCTGTGTTTCTGGTTCAGATAGCAAGCATCCTTATCTACAGGTTTCCTCAGGCTTGAGAGCTACAGTGATTAAGTTCACTTATGAGGCATCCTTGGTTTCATTACCAGAAATTTAATAATAATAATAACATTGTGATAAGTTGCTAAAAAGTCGAGTAGTCGAGAATAGTTGAAGCGAGACTACTCCAGTAGTGAATTTCACTAGTTGCCCAGCACTACGGCTTATATCAGCTAATCCATTAATCAGCTAGTACTCTTTTCTTATTCCTTTGTTTTATTAACTACAGGTCAGCTAATCCAGACAGAGAGTGTCGGATCTTCATCCAGTACATCAAATAAATCAACTTTATGTTGAAAGGTATGATGCTTGATTTTTACTGATAAAAAAACAACTTCAGAATTATTTTTTGATATCAAAGTTTACTTTTCATGAATGTGATACCAATATCAAATGTTCTGAAATACTGCCATGACCGAGAAAATTGTTCCCCAACTTTGTTTTCTCATTTCAGTATGCCAAATCCAAATAAACCTTTATATGAATGCAAACAAAATCCCTGATCAATCATAAACAATTATACAGTGTTTTTTTTTAACATGGTCAAACTGTTGAAACTCACAGGTTTGTTGTATGGTGTGATTATGAAAACCCAGAACATTTGACTTTTCCCTTCCGAAATTGGTATATCATGGTCAGTGGACTATAGAGGGCGCCACTGACTGCGCTCTGACTTGTGAAGAAAACCTGTAGGGGCTCACTGCCAAGGGTATCAAAGGATATTCAGGAGAGACTGTTAACATGACAACATTCCTTGGTGAAAGTAAGGGTTGGTTTGATGCATTTCAAAAGTGGCAATGTGTTTTTTTTCATGTTTAGGACATTCCAAGAAACAAACAATTACATGTTTGGATCATGTCAGTTGGAGGGGGGGTGCACAATGAGAGTCGTCTTGCCCACGGACGATCCTACTTTTACATAGGGTCAACTAAAATTTAAATGGCTGTATTATTACTGCGTTCGATGGCTGTAACGAAAGTGAAAACTACCTGCCAAATAAAACCGCCAAAAAATTTCGCACCAAGCTGTGATTGGCTACAAGTATCACTAAGATATGCATGTAACCAATAACATAACATTGCAGTCATGTTGCCCTTGACCTTAATCTTTATTCCCAGGTCGCTGCATCTGCGCGTGTGCCACTGACCTAGATTATCAGCACACAGAGTCACGGCCAAGGCCGTTCCAAGTGAGTGCGCCACCGCAACGCGGCAAAGCAACTATACTCTGTGTTCGTCGCTGAGCATAAGGCCTTTCATCCTTAATAAATGCAGGATTAAAGGAATTATTACTGCATTCAATAAATACATACAACTTTCTCTTATTTCTTTGTTTCATCGAAACATCTGTAGATGATATCTACCTGTCACAAAGAGCAGATTCCTGAGACCTGCGAGTGCGTATCATCAGCCCAACGTCAACCCATCACCAGCTTAGATGTGTAAGAGTTACAACAGAGGTATGTGGGTTTTGTTAAAGTGGCAATGTTAAATGTTATAAATGTTTAGGACATTCCAAGAAACAAACAATTACAAGTTTGGATCATGTCAGGTGGAAGGAGGCGGTATACAATGAGAGTCATCTTGCCCACGGGCGATCCTACTTTTACAAATATATAGGGTCAACTCAAATTTACATGGCTGTATCATTTATTGCTTTCAATAATTTTTGTTTCCTCTTTATTTCTTTGTTTCATCATGACATCTGTAGATGATATCTACCTGTCATAAAGAGTAGATTCCTGAGACCTGCGAGTGCCTATCATCAGCCCAATGTCAACCCATCACCAGCTTAGATGTGTAAGAGTTACAACAGAGGTATGTGAGTTACAATAATTTGTTTTTACACTAACATCAAAAAGTGGGCCGTTTTTGCAGCACTGTTACAGACAGCACCCCTACGTCACATGCCACAACACTCTGGGGACTCCATGCTGGTACCAGTCTGACCCAGATGAGTGTTTATCCTTACAGATTGATTACAAATTTGAAAAATCAAAACTTGTTTTTATTAACAAAACTTCAATATGGAGTATACTCGATAATCGAGTGTACTCAATAATCATAAATCCATGATGAAAAAATGTTGTTTACAGGACCCCTGTCAGAAAGTATTCATCACGGCAGAGCATTTTGACTCATTGTTTTGATAAGCACACACTTTATTATACTCTGATGGTCTTAAGAAATTGTCCTTCTCCTCAGCATACTGATTGAAAACTTGAGTTGTTACACCACCGGTTCTTTTTAGAACAACCATCATTCATGAGAGATTTCATCACAACTATGTGGTGTTACTGCAAACCTGACCCCCACCATGCAAAGTTCAAACCCCACTTATTTGATGTCTCCTGCTAACCATGTACTCGCATAATTTTGAAACAATTATTTTGAGTGCCTAGAGTTTAGCGAAGATATTTATTGGGTTGTTTCTTCCTTTTTTATTACTTCAGGTCAATCCAACATTCACCCTCCAGACAAGACCCCCAATGTACTTTTTCTACATGGATGAGCCCCTCGAATGAGTTTATCAGTCAACAGCATTTACTGCAGGAACTCTGGCAAGCACCATTGCAACAAGGGTCACTGTGATGTCAGCTCAGCCTACTTCACCTACATCCCAAAGACCCCCTTGATGTGGACTTCTGAACAAGACATCAATGATCAACCAGGGATCTGTGACACAATCAAGGTATGTTTATCATAAACCTTTGCAATGGATCAGAGAATATAATCCATTCCACTCACTACTATTAAGGTCCTCATTACAATTTTGTTAATTGCCTGGTAAATCCAGTTTATAGGTGATATTTTTTTCCCTGAAAATAATTGTTTGGCAAAGATAAACATGAATTTTGTTGGGGGAAGAAAAAGCACAACAAAGAAAAAAGCAAAAAGAACTCATACACATACCTTGATGGAATACAATGAAAATACATGTAGTCAAATACTATTATTAGAACCTGAGCATTACAAATTGTCAACTAAGAATAATTGAAGGTAGCCGGCCAACAGTATTTTGGTTTTCAATAAAACAAATAGGTGCAAAAAAGGCAATTACAGATCTTCCTTTTGAGATTGTCATAACAAGAAATAAGAATATGCTTCAATCAAGAATTGTTTTTGTTGTAATTTGTGAAATCATTACATGGATGTGTATAATGTTTCAAGACCCTACTCCATGAATCGATGTTTAATGGATCATTTTGTTGTTTCCTTTCACATCTTCTTCAGATCAACTAATCCTGACAGAGAGTGTTGCAGCTTCAGTCAGAGTGGCTGACAATCAACAGCAGAGATGTCTCAATCTGAACCCCAGCTGTAGTCACATTCAACACTGCCTGGACAACTCAATCAGCTTGATGCTAGAGGTATTATGATACATGATTTCAACCCTACCCCCTCCCCTCCTCAACTCTTCAGAATCCAACTGCATGTTTTGTTTGATTCTGTTGGACTGAGGACTGCACTAGTAAACCCATCATGCTCTACATGGGATATCAGGCATACCACCATAATCAGGGTCCAACAGTTTGGGTCCAACAGTTTGTCCAGTTATGATGTTGGTTTTTGTTAGAGTAAGAAAGGATCCTAGTATATCACTCAAGGGAGGAAGTTCAATGGTTCAACCTTAAACAACCAGTAATGAAGCAATTTTAAAGGTTCACTGAAATAAAAAGTATTAATGCTTTTATGTTACACCTTGTAATTAATAACAGTCTTCAGGAACGCCCACAAAAATAGGTGACTTGCTAACAATGGCTGGATTCTCAACGTGACATCACATGCATTACAACCAAGAATGAATTTGTTTATAGAAGAACACATATTTGTCATTCCTTTGGCAGACCCAATCCCAGAACAATTGTTTTGTGGAATAGCTCAGGAAACATTATGTAATTCATGTGATGTCACGTTGAGAATCAAGCCATGTTAGCAAGTGACCTATTTTTGTGGGCGTTCCTGAAGACTGTTATTTTTTAAAGAAAACAAATGCGAAAAATACACAGGAATGCAAAAAATGATTTCTTACATGTGAATCGTTTTATTAATACTTTGTATTTCAGTGAACCTTTAAGGATTGTGTACAGGAATGGGATTGTCTTTTATTCTTGATCTTGATGGGAAAGGATGATTTTTTTTGTGGTTGATGACTTGAGATTCTTCAAAAGGTGCTTAACGTACTGAAACAAGTTTCAGAGTTTTTCAGTATAGACATTGTTAGAACATTAAGCCAATCCAGCCTTTGGTTTGGTGGCAAACATTTGACAATAAATCAGCTGATGTGGTAAGCCCGTCTATGATTTGCTTAGGCCCTGTTTTGATTTGAATGAGATATCCAAGCTAGAAACTCTAATTTTTATTCCAAAAGAAAATAGGAAATTTAAAAACGTTGTTAACAACTGATGAAACTCTAAATTTCTGGAATTGATCAGCAAGGACATTCATTAAAACAGATAATGTGTATCTAAAAACTGCGTATTATTTAACCAGTTGGCGCCGGATGACCTGTTTGCATGCAAATGTTGCCCCTGCCTGGAAACGGATGCGGTGTTCAGACAGCATTGTGTAAAATCAGAATACCTGAGCAAAGGTCACCCGGACATTCCACTGCTGAGCAGGCACAGACCACATTCCCCGCCTAATGTACGTTTCACCCACACAAAGACAAACCATGGTCTTGAATATTTCACAGTTTTCTGGCCATTGAGAGGTGATTTTTGTTTAATCCCCGATTCCAGACCTACCAGACATGAAGAGGCTTCCACCATTGTTTATTCATTGTATTTTGGCTCAATGGAAGTAAGTCAGAGTGAGCCGGGAATCAAGCTATGGTTCAGAGTTTACTACCAATCCTATGTCGTAGGTAACGGCCGATGTTTTCCACTTCACGGTGCGTGAATTTGACATTTTCTTGGTCGAGAAAAAACACATGATGCAGTAAAGAGAATCTTTGTTCTCTTGGCTTTGTCAAGTCAGGGTTTCTTTGTGCGAGCAGTACCCTCAAAGGAAAAAGATTTTGGCTATTTTGGAAAGATCTGAACATTTGGAAAAACTTCTGAACCTGTTAAAATTTTGTCAATTGTATACTGCATGGCTTTTTGAAATAAATCTTTTACTCAACAAATAATTCTCCTTTTCTTATTCCTTTTTTAATCCACTACAGATCATATAAATCAGACGGACAGTGTTTGATTTTCAATCAGAGTTGCTGTCCATCCAGCACACTGAGCAGAGATGCCTCAACCTCTCAACCTGAGGCCTGGCTGCAGTACCTCCAGAAGTCAGCCTCATTCAGAGTGGCTGTCCATCCAGCACACTGAGCAGAGATGCCTCAACCTCTCAACCTGAGGCCTTGCTGCAGTACCTCCAGAAGTCAGCCTAAAGAACTAACAGCTTTATATTTCAAGGTATGAAATATCATTGGTAATGATAAAAAACTATTGTGAACTTACTACCCGTACCAATTCTTGTGAAATACAGCCTTGTATGAGAAATTTGTTTCACAACTTTTAATTTGTTTTTCTTCAAAATACCATGAAGCAAAATGAGCCTTTTAGCCACAAAATCCCTGACAAGTCATAAACAATTATTCACTGTTTTCTTGTAAGCCAGAGGATGTGAATGAATCTATTCTTGATATATCACGGGCAGTAGGCTAGAGGGTGTCACTGTGCACCCCAAAATGCCCCCACACCCTTCTTTAGAGGCTCACTGCCAAGGGTATCAAATTTTGATCAATAACCAGTTGCCACCGGGATTTTTGTCATTTTTTCCCCGTCCAGCTTGTAGCCCACAGATTATCACCCCTTTACAAAAACTTGGTTAGTAATAGTTTGCTGTGTGTGCAGTTACTATAATCGGCTAATTAGGCCTGGGCGACTAGTAGAGTAATCGCGAATGTTAATTGCAATGACTAATCGTGACCGTCGCGTTGCAACGACTCCAGTGGTTGAGCTGCCATGACTACTTCAAAAGTACTCGCGAATAGTTGCCCAATGAAGGGATTCACAACGTAAAACAGCACAACACAATGCTCCAACGCCACACACAGACAAACGTTGTTCACCACAAGTGCCATTACACCACAGTGCACAACACAATATTGCCCCACAAAGTCAACGGAACGAAGCCCGAAACTGTACACACAGCGACCATTTACACAGGCTCATCCATATTCAACAGTTACGTGGCTTGTGATTGGTCCGGAATTGTTCATTAAGTATACGCCACATACATTTATGAAGCTCTTTTTTACCCTGCCGTTGAATGTGTGCCAAGCCATACAAGCTGAAGCTTCCTTATGAATATAGATATTTTATCAATAGCCAATCACAGCGCGGCTTACGTTGGACTTTGTACCTGCTGCATATGTAATGTGTTGTATGTACAAACGATTTAAGGGGGGGGTGACCATTGTGTGTACAATGCATCACCGTGTATTGTGTATGCATGGTTGTAGTGACTAGTATGAAACGATCGCAGGCATCAAATCTTGCAAATAGTCAAACCATTTTATAAACTTGAAAATAATCTATGAGATTTTACCAGAGTACCCCTTATTAATTGTGACAAGGGACATTTTTTGACTTGCCCAGCGGACTACAAAAGGACGGGTTTTGACTCGCCCATCGCTGTTTTCACTCTCATTTGGCAACCGGCGACCACTTATTTGGAACCCTTAATTCCTTTACTTTGAACAGCAGCTGCTCATGCTCTAACTCGCTGTTGTGTCGCATCGATGTTGCTGTGTTGTGTGTGCTCTACACACAGTTCTGGTGTTGTTGGCAGCAGAGTGTGGGTTCGAATCCCGGTCGCGGAACTTGTGTCCTTGTGCAAGATACTGTACCATAATTGCTTTGTCCTTTGGATGGGACATTAAGCCGTAGGTCCCATGTACTAGGATGGGTAGTGCACGTAAAAGAACCCAGAACACTTATCTTGGAAGAGTAGGGGTTTACCCCTGTTACGAAGTCACATACCAAAATGAAACAACATAACAGAACATTAAAGGGAAGGACCAACAATGGAAATGAATGTAAATGGAGTCAAGTTTAGGAACAAGAAATTAAAGTTATTTAATATAATACCAAATTAACAACGAAAATTACATACAAAAGACCTCAAGGGGAATTTAAATAAATACATCGAGATAAATATAATTGTGGTGAGAAAATAACGAGAATGAGAGGGACAACTGAGGGGGGGAGGTACCTCCAAATGGTGAGAATCTAGGCCAGGGTCTAGCGATGATGATGATGATGATGATGAACCAGCGTGGAGAATCCCAGATGTCATCGAAGACTCAACTCAACGGTAGTGAGGATTGGTGAAGGACATCAAGGGGTATGGTAGTGAGTGTTCACTCGGCATCGGCCACACCTCACGGCTGCTGGCCCGCCAGAACATTGTACGCCACCCGGCCTCACGGCTGGAACTCTGGAAACCAAGGCTTAGAATCTCATGATCAACGGCTGAACAGTCCTTTTAAACCAACGATTACTTGAAGGAATTTTAAAGTCCATTCGCAGAAGTGATCGGGGACAATGGGACACAAAACGAAGTTGTAATCGCGACCACCACATAACTTATTACATAAGATTACATACTAAATAGGAATTCTTAACACCCTTCCCCTTAGGGTGGAAAAATACGACAATAATGAAGTATTTTTCTGTAGTAATCTCACATTAAAAAAAAAATTATTTAATGAAAGGATTTCAAATTGAAATGCCAAAAATAAATTACCAATCAAAATAACGATGTAAATACTGTTTGCCATCAAACTAACCATTATCGATCAATAAATCTCACATTACAAAACTGTGATTTATACAATTCAAATACACAGCAGACTTAATCCTTAAATACCTCATTAAACTTAAATTCTGAAAAATTCATGATCTACTCAAACCATCAGCAATTATGTTCTGTTTGCCTGGGATGTGCTTGAATTCCAAATTATAACCTTGCAACAACAGACTCCACCTCATTAAACGTTGGCTTTTGTTCTTGAACTTATTGAGGTAAGTCAATCGATTGTGATCTGTAAACACAGTAACTGGGAAAAGTCCTGTAACATACACTTCAAAATGTGAAATTGCCAACATGAGACTCAACGTTTCCTTCTCAATTGTTGAGTAATTCTTTTGGTGCTTATTTAATTTCTTCGAGAAATAAATAACTGGATGTTCAACACCTTCGTCATCATCTTGCAATAATGCGGCACCGACGCCAACATCGCTTGCATCAATTACTAACTTAAAAGGTTTGCCAAAATCTGCTGCCATCAAAACTGGTTCAAGGGTCAACACACCTTTCAAATTCTCGAAAGCCGCCTGACAACTTTCTGTCCAGACAAATTTGGTGTTTTTCGCCAACAGATTGGTTAACGGTTCTGCGATATGTACAAAATTTGGGCAGAATTTACGGTAAAAACCCGTCATGCCAAGAAATCGCATGAGTTCTTTCTTATGTGCTGGCACTTTAAAATCATTGATTGCTTGAACCTTAGCTGCTTTTGGCGAAACCTTTCCTTGACCAACCTCGTGACCTAAATAAGTCACGTGAGCTTGACCTATTTCACTTTTCTTCAGATTAACAGTTAGCTTAGCATCAGATAATTTATCAAACAATGCTTTTGTTCTAACAACATGATCAGCCCATGTATCAGAATAAATGATAACATCATCTATGTAAGCACCACAACCATCTAAGTCATTCTTGTGAACGTGCTAGGAGCATTTTTCATGCCAAATGGCATAACATTACACTCAAACAAACCATCGGGAGTTACAAAGGCAGAAATTTCTCTAGCTCTTTGTGTTAATGGCACTTGCCAATACCCTTTCAGAAGGTCGTACTTGCTTACATACTTGGCATGCCCCTATTCGATCAATGCACTCATCCAACCGTGGAATGGGATATGAATCAGTTTTGGTAACAGAGTTCACTTTTCTATAATCAATACAAGGACGTTGTGTTCCATCTTCTTTTGGTACTAACACAACTGGTGAACTCCATGGGCTCTGATTAGCATGAGAAATTATGTCATTCTCTAACATGTATGTCACTGCTTTACGAACATACTCAAGTTTGGTCGGATTTAGACGGTATGGGTGTTGTTTGATCGGACTTGCATTTCCAACATCAACATCATGAAATAACATTGAAGTTCTCCCTGGTTTATCTTGGAATATTTGCACATACGATTCAAGAATCTCAACCATTTCATTGTGTTCTAGTTCAGGTAAATGACAAAGTTTACAATCTAGGTTCATTAACACATCAGAATTTTGATTCATGAGAGAACTAGTGACTGACGCAAATCTAACTTCTTCGTCGTTTTCATTGTTATCTACAACCTTGTTCTCACTAATCTCTATAGAGGAACACGTCACAACTACAGGTTTGGTCTCAGAAATTCTCTCGTGATATTTCTTTAACATATTCACGTGACAAACCCTTCTAGTTTTCCTACGATCAGGTGTCTTGACAACATAATTGACTTTATTGAGTTTTCTCTCAATGATGTATGGGCCGCTAAACTTAGCTCTCAATGGTTCGCCCTGAATTGGTAGCAAAATCAACACCTTTTCTCCAACCTGAAATGATCGTTCCCTAGCGTTCTTATCATACCATGATTTCATTCTTTCTTGAGAATTAGACAGGTTGGACTTATATATGCTTTATATAGATGATCTTTGAAATAACAAACATACTCTAGCAGGTTAGTTTCTACCTGTGGCTCGGCAAGCCATCTCTTTTTGACCAATTTCAATTGGCCTCTAACCTCGTGTCCATACACAAGTTCAAATGGGCTAAACCCGGTAGATTCGTTTTGTGAATCTCGTGTGGCAAATAACAAGAAATCAATTCCTTTGTCCCAATCCTCTTGATTATTATGACGAAAGGTCTTAAGCATTGTTTTCAAGGTTTGGTGATATCTTTCTAACGCACCTTGTGATTGAGGGTGATAAGCAGATGAAACCATTTGTTCAATACCCAAAGCTTGCATTACTTCACCAAACACTCTACTCATAAAATTGGAACCTTGATCGTGCTGAATTTCTTTCGGAAGTCCCATTCTAGTAAAAAATTTAACTAGAGCGTCAGACACAGATTTGGCAGTAATATTACACAAAGGAATTGCTTCTGGATATCGGGTACACGCATCCATAATTGTCAAAAGATACATATGACCAGATCTAGTTTTTGGCAAGGGACCCACACAATCAATTATGACCCGATCAAATGGTTGTCCACATGCAGGAATAGGAATAAGTGGTGCAACTTGGATCTTCTGATTTGGTTTTCCCACTACTTTACACGTGTGACATGTCCTGCAAAAGTCGCCGACATCTTGGTACAACTTTGGCCAAAAAAAGTGACACAAGATGCGGTCTTGAGTTTTCCGAACGCCCAAATGGCCTGAAGTGGGTGGTTCGTGGGCTAGTTTCAAAATTTCAGCCCGATACGGTTTTGGTACCACAATTTGAGTTAAAACTCGCCATTCTTGATCAGCGGGTACCTCGGGGGAACGCCATTTGCGCATTAACACCCCAGAATTTGACCAAAAATAACACACCGGGACTTTTTCAGCCTCTTGTAAACTAAGTGCATCACTAGCTACTTTACGTAACTCTGGGTCACATTCCTGAGCTTTAATTAGTGCATTCTTATTCAATACAAGAGGGACCGAGAGATTAGGATTCGGATTCCTTTCCTCTCGGGAAACTTTGTCATTCAAAGTTTGAAAGAATGTTCCTGCCAGCTTAAAACATTCATCATCATTGGCCCTTAAATTTTCAGATGTGTCCTCGTTTTGTGAGGCACGAACCATTGAACGTGTAGTAACACATGCGGGGAAAATGCCCGGGAATTCATCTGATAAACGCTCTGTGTCTACACTACTATGAGGGACTTCGGTAACCTGTGCACAAGGATTACATTGAACATTAGCCCCTGCAATATCGTTCCCAAGTAAGAACGTAACACACTCTATAGGCAAACTGGGTACTATACCAACTGTGACTGGCCCCGTCATAAAATCTGACTCAAGGTGTATAGTTTCAAGAGGTATTTTCAGAAAACCACCTTCTACACACCTAATTAGAACACTAGTTTGGCTAGATTCACCTAAGGAAGGGACCACACCTTTAAGCAATAAGGATTGCGCGGCCCCTGTGTCCCTCAAAATCTTAACTTTATGAGAATCAACACCACCATTAACTGAAACACGTCCATGAGAAATAAATGCTTCATAACCATTGTTCATTGGCTTTGTTACTTGACTTTTCCCAGTCGCAACTTTAAGAGGAATTTCAACAATGTGATTTTTCTCAACATTGTGTTTTGGAAGGACAACTTCGCCACAAGATTCACTGGCAATAAACACAATGGGCTTTTCCAGTTGGTCCCTCCGTTTGAAACATCTTTCAAATGTGTGGCCAATTTTGCCACAAAAACTACAAACAGGCCGGTTTTTCCGCCAATGTGGCTTTTCTGAAACCCCGGTGGGATTTTCTTTCCCTTTTGTAGGACTGGACAGATTTATCGCCAGACCGTTCACTATTCTTCGACCCTTTTGTCGATTTGGAGCGACTGGTGTCATGTCTATTGTCAGAGCCAAATGATTGCTTATGAGTAAGTTCATAATCATCTGCCATTCTGGCAGCTTTCTCTAACTTATTGACATCTCTATCTGCTAGATGTGTTTTGATATCACTGGGAAGACAACTCTTAAATTCTTCCATTAATATCAACTCCCTCATGTTATCAAAAATTTGTCAATCTCCTTTGATTTGAGCCAACGATCAAAAGCATTAGCTTTCTCCCGTGCAAATTCAACATAAGTTTGCCCATCATTGTTTCTTCGTCTCATTTTCCTGAATTTTTGACGATATGCTTCTGGAACGAGCTCGTATGCTTTTAACACAGTTTGTTTCACTACATCATAATCGCCACTTTGTTCGGAAGACAAGGCAGTGTACACTTCCTTTGCTTTCCCTTCAAAAACAGTATGAAGTAATGTGGTCCAGTATTTTTTTGGCCACTCTAGCTTTTTTGCCAAATCCTCAAATGACGTGAAGTACCTTGTCACTTCCTTGCTATCAAATTTCGGAACGAGTCTAATGTTCTTACCAAAATCAAACCCTGAGTGAGCAACTTTCGTTGAGTTTGAAGATTGAACTTTGGATTCTTTCATTCCTAACTCTTTAAGCTTGAACTCATGTGCCATTTCTTTCTCTCTTAATTCAATCTCCTTGTCTTTAAGTTGTAATTGTAACTTCAAAAGCTCAGCTTGCTCTTTTGGATCCGCAAATTGTGTTACACTTCCATCACTTTCAATTAAACCATTTGATACTAAAGCATGGCAAACAGTACGGTTTAAATAACTCTTCTTCGCCCCAATGAATACCTTGACTCCAAGAACTTGTGCAACTGCACACAATTGATCTTTGGTTAACTCATCAACAATGTCAACCGTTAAATCGGTTCTGCTTAAGAACTCTTCAGCAGAGTGGAAACTAAATTTCGGTTTCTTTTGGGCTTCCGCCATTTTCGGAAGGTTTCCAAAAATATTGATTAACCGCAAAAATGAAACTTGCTAATGGTCTCTTTCCCAGACAAGCCCCCAAATTTCTGCTACGAAGTCACATACCAAAATGAAACAACATAACAGAACATTAAAGGGAAGGACCAACAATAGAAATGAATGTAAATGGAGTCAAGTTTAGGAACAAGAAATTAAAGTTATTTAATATAATACCAAATTAGCAACGAAAATTACATACAAAAGACCTCAAGGGGAATTTAAATAAATACATCGAGATAAATATAATTGTGGTGAGAAAATAACGAGAATGAGAGGGACAACTGAGGTGGGGGGGGAGGTACCTCCAATAATGGTGAGAATCTAGGCCAGGGTCTAGCGATGATGATAATGATGATGAACCAGCGTGGAGAATCCCAGATGTCATCGAAGACTCAACTCAACGGTAGTGAGGATTGGTGAAGGACATCAAGGGGTATGGTAGTGAGTGTTCACTCGGCATCGGCCACACCTCACGGCTGCTGGCCCGCCAGAACATTGTACGCCACCCGGCCTCACGGCTGGAACTCTGGAAACCAAGGCTTAGAATCTCATGATCAACGGCTGAACAGTCCTTTTAAACCAACGATTACTTGAAGGAATTTTAAAGTCCATTCGCAGAAGTGATCGGGGAAAATGGGACACAAAACGAAGTTGTAATCGCGACCACCACATACTTATTACATAAGATTACATACTAAATAGGAATTCTTAACACCCCGGTGTTTCTGGTTCACATGGCAAGCATCCTTATCTACCACCTGTCTACAGGTTTCCTCAGGCTTGAGAGCTACAGTGATTAAGCTCACTTATGAGGCATCCTTGGTTTCATTACCAGAAATATATAATAATATAATAATAATAATAACATTGTGATAAGTTGCTAAAAAGTCGAGTAGTCGCGAATAGTTGAAGCGAGACTACTCCAGTAGTGAATTTCACTAGTTGCCCAGCTCTACGGCTTATATCAGCTAATCTATTAATCAGCTAGTACTCTTTTCTTTTTCCTTTGTTTTATTAACTACAGGTCAGCTAATCCAGACAGAGAGTGTAGGATCTTCATCCAGTACATCAAATAAATCAACTTTATGTTCAAAGGTATGATGCTTGATTTTTACTGATAAAAAAACGGCATCAGAATTATTTTTTGATATCAAAGTTTACTTTTCATGAATGTGATACCAATATCAAATGTTCTGAAATACTGCCATGACCGAGAAAATTGTTCCCCAACTTTGTTTTCTCGTTTCAGTATGCCAAACCAAAATAAACCTTTATATGAATGCAAACAAAATTCCTGATCAGTCATAAACAATTTTACAGTGTTTTTTTTTTTAACATGGTCGACCTGTTAAAACTTTCACAGGTTGGTTGTATGGTGTGATTATGAAAACCCAGAACATTTGACTTTTCCCTTCCAAAATTGGTATATCATGGTCAGTGGACTATAGAGGGCGCCACTGACTGTGCTCTGACTTGTGAAGAAAACCTGTAGGGGCTCACTGCCAAGGGTATCAAAGGATATTCAGGAGAGACTGTTAACATGACAACATTCCTGGGTGAAAGTAAGGGTTGGTTTGATGCATTCCAAAAGTGGCAATGTGGTTTTTTTCATGTTTAGGACATTCCAAGAAACAAACAATTACATGTTTGGATCATGTCAGTTGGAGGGGGGGGGGGGGTGCACAATGAGAGTCGTCTTGCCCACGGACGATCCTACTTTTACATAGGGTCAACTAAAATTTAAATGGCTGTATTATTACTGCGTTCGATGGCTGTAACGAAAGTGAAAACTACCTGCCAAATAAAACCGCCACAAAATTTCGCACCAAGCTGTGATTGGCTACAAGTATCACTAAGATATGCATGTAACCAATAACAACATAACATTGCAGTCATGTTGCCCTTGACCTTAATCTTTATTCCCAGGTCGCTGCATCTGCGCGTGTGCCACTGACCTAGATTATCAGCACACAGAGTCACGGCCTTGGCCGTTCCAAGTGAGTGCACCACCGCAACGCGGCAACGCAACTGTACTCTGTGTTCGTCACTGAGCATAAGGCCTTTCATCCTGAATAAATGAAGGATTAAAGGAATTATTACTGCATTCAATAAATACATACAACTTTCTCTTATTTCTTTGTTTCATCGAAACATCTGTAGATGATATCTACCTGTCACAAAGAGTAGATTCCTGAGACCTGCGAGTGCCTATCATCAGCCCAATGTCTACCCATCACCAGCTTAGATGTGTAAGAGTTACAACAGAGGTATGTGGGTTACAATAATTTGTTTTGACACTAACATCAAAAAGTGGGCCGTTTTTGCAGCACTGTTACAGACAGCACCCCTACGTCACATGCCTTAACACTCTGGGGACTCCATGCTGGCACCAGCCGAACCCAGATGAGTGTCTATCCTTACAGATTGATTACAAATTTGAAAAATCAAAACTTGTTTTTATTAACAAAACTTCAATATGGAGTATACTCGATAATCGAGTGTACTCAATAATCATAAATCCATGATGAAAAAATGTTGTTTACAGGACCCCTGTCAGAAAGTATTCATCACGGCAGAGCATTTTGACTCATTGGTTTGATAAGCACACACTTTATTATACTCTGATGGTCCTAGGAGATTGTCCTTCTCCTCAGCATACTGATTGAAAACTTGAGTTGTTACACCACCGGTTCTTTTTAGAACAACCATGATTCATGAGAGATTTCATCACAAGTACATGGTGTTACTGCAAACCTGACCCCCACCATGCAAAGTTCAAACCCCACTTATTTGATGTCTCCTGCTTACCATGTACTCGCATAATTTTGAAACAATTATTTTGAGGGCCTACCTCAACTGGCAAGCACCCTCTTGCAACAAGGGGCACTGTGATGTCAGCCCAGCCCAGCCCACCTCAACTGGCAAGCACCCTCTTGCAAAAAGGGTCACTGTGATGTCAGCCCAGCCCAGCCCACCTCAACTGGCAAGCACCCTCTTGCAACAAGGGTCACTGTGATGTCAGCCCAGCCCAGCCCACCTCAACTGGCAAGCACCCTCTTGCAACAAGGGTCACTGTGATGTCAGCCCAGCCAAGCCCACCTCAACTGGCAAGCACCCTCTTGCAACAAGGTTCACTGTGATGTCAGCCCAGCCCAGCCCACCTCAACTGGCAAGCACCCTCTTGCAACAAGGGGCACTGTGATGTCAGCCCAGCCCAGCCCACCTCAACTGGCAAGCACCCTCTTGCAACAAGGGGCACTGTGATGTCATCCCATCCCAGCCCACCTGAACTTTCAAGCACCCTCTTGCAACAAGGGTCACTGTGATGTCAGCTCAACCTACTTCAACCACAATCCAAGGACCCCCTTTATCTTGATGTGGACTTCTGAACTATTCATCAATGGTCAACCAGGGATCTGTGACACAATCAAGGTATGTTTATCATAAACCTTTGCAATGGATCAGAGAATATAATCCATTCCACTCACTACTATTAAGGTCCTCATTACAATTTTGTTAATTGCCTGGTAAATCCAGTTTATAGGTGATATTTTTTTCCCTGAAAGTAATTGTTTGGCAAAGATAAACATGAATATTGTTGGGGGAAGAAAAAGCACAACTTGAAAGAAAAAAGCAAAAAGAACTCATACACGTACCTTGATGGAATACAATGAAAATACATGTAGTCAAATACTATTATTAGAACCTGAGCATTACAAATTGTCAACTAAGAATAATTGAAGGCAGCCGGCCAACAGTATTTTGGTTTTCAATCAAACAAATAGGTGCAAAAAAGGCAATTACAGATCTTCCTTTTGAGATTGTCATAACAAGAAATAAGAATATGCTTCAATCAAGAATTGTTTTTGTTGTAATTTGTGAAATCATTACATGGATGTGTATAATGTTTCAAGACCCTACTCCATGAATCGATCTTTAATGGATCGTTTTGTTGTTTCCTTTCACATCTTCTACAGATCAACTAATCCTGACAGAGAGTGTTGCAGCTTCAGTCAGAGTGGCTGACAATCAACAGCAGAGATGTCTCAATCTGAACCCCAGCTGTAGTCACATCCAACACTGCCTGGACAACTCAATCAGCTTGATGGCTTGAGGTATTATGATACATGATTTCAACCCTACCCCCTCCCCTCCTCAACTCCTCAGAATCCAACTGCATGTTTTGTTTGATTCTGTTGGACTGAGGACTGCACTAGTAAACCCATCATGCTCTACATGGGATATCAGGCATACCACCATAATCAGGGTCCAACAGTTTGGGTCCAACAGTTTGTCCAGTTATGATGTTGGATTTTTTAGAGTAAGAAAGGATCCTAGCATATCACTCAAGGGAGGAGGCTCAATGGTTCAATCTCAACCAGTAATGAAGCAATTTTAAAGGTTCACTGAAATAAAAAGTGTTATTGCTTTTATGTTACACCTTATAATTTTTATAAAACGATTCACTTGTAAGAAATCATTTTTTGCATTCCTGTGTATTTTTGCATAATTTGTTTTCTTTAAAAAATAATGGTCTTCAGGAACGCCCACAAAAAAAGTGACTTGCTAACAATGGCTGGATTCTCAGTGTGACATCACATGCATTACAACCAAGAATGAATCTGTTAATAGAAGAACACATATTTGTCATTCCTTTGGCAGACCCAATCCCAGAACAATTGCTTTGTGGAACAGCTCAGGAAACATTATGTAATGCATGTGATGTCACGTCACGTTGAGAATCAAGCCATGTTAGCAAGTGACCTATTTTTGTGGGCGTTCCTGAAGACTGTTATTTTTTAAAGAAAACAAATGCAAAAAATACACAGGAATGCAAAAAATTATTTCTTACATGTGAATCGTTTTATAAAAATCATAAGGTGTAACATAAAAGCATGAAAGGGGCACACCGGCTTCGTTGGGCTATTTGGGCTACAAAATAGGCTAACATATGACTTAAAAGGTCTTCCAGGAATGGAGAAGAATGGTTCCTAAAAGAAACCATCAAATTTTGCCGTTTTTGAGCATTTTTCAAAAAACGATTTATCTGAACCAAAATAGTGGTTCGGATAAATCACGTGATCTTCGGAGTTAGTTTTACTTCCAGCCGTATAAAAGTAAATTACTGAACCAAATTTAAATCTTTATTTTTACAATTATTTATGAGTATTTGACAAAAAAGACTGTGTATTCAGATTATTGATACAATTTGTAAATAATGATGAAAAATCGAACGTCTTATTCGCATTCAGAGAGTCCGTGCAACCGAAGCGTGTTTTACGGCGCACCAGCGTGGGAGCTAGCGGAACGTAAACCTTGGGGGCATATCCCGTACAGCCGGTGCCGTGTCTTATGGGGCCAGAGAGACAAACCCCGCGGCATGAACTCCCCAGCTTGCTGGTCTAGTCGTAAGCTTAGGAGCTTGTTGGAGGGGTAGGGTGCCAGACCAACAATTACGGTTTTTTTACCACTGTTTTAGTCTGTACCCCTAGCTATTATCCCCTAACTATTGTAACGTGTTGCCTGCGTTACACCCACGCGGGACGATGACGGGGAATGTTTATCCATGGAGGTAGAAATTAGACTAATTTCTACCTCCATGGTTTATCCAATACAGCTGATCTATCCACTTCTATGATATTAAACTGCATAATGTCCGGCCCCAATCGCCGCAACAACAAAAAAACGGAGGCAGTGGCTGCGGCCGGCCAGTGAAGTCATCGCCAGAAAAACAGGAGAATGCCATCGCTAAAGCTGCCAGGAGAAAGGCAATCCGTTTGCAGCAAAGGCAGGAGGCTCGCTTGGCACATGCTGGCCTTCCCTTTGGATTTATCGTGTTTTTTTTTTACGTTTTACTTTTCGTTGGACCGCCTTCTGGTTTTTCCTTGCAATGTTTTTTTGTACCGATCCTTGGATGTCGAAGAAACGTTCTCCATTGCAAGGAAGTTCTTCCAGTTCGTCGTACACAGAATACAAACTGTCCGTTTATGTCTGTTTTTTATTTACACGTGAATTTGAAAATTGTACAAGAGGCAGAATCACTGACATTTCACAGGGGGGGCTGGGAGAGCATAATAGGGCGTGCTATGTCTGAATAATCAGACGTATACAGCACCATGATGTCGATTATGTATTTTTTATTTACACGTGAATTTGTGCTGGATGGATATGAAGTCTGGATCCCCATGCCTCGCTGTTGTAATAATTCATACTTAAACAGCACCAGTCTACTTACAACATTGCGCAACATTGTCACGTAAACTTGATAGTTGCAACGGCTGGAAAAGCGTATAAGCTGATCTTTGACCATGTTTTGTTTTTTACACATTTTTCATTAATTACATGATATTTTGATGATTTTTTTTACAACAACCATTTAAATATTATTGTCTGTTATTCCACATCACTAAATTAGGTAAACAGTAAGCCGGTGTGTCCCTTTAATACTTTGTATTTCAGTGAACCTTTAAGGATTGTGTACAGGAATGGGATTGTCTTTTATTCTTGATCTTGATGGGAAAGGATGATTTTTTATGTGGTTGATGACTTGAGATTCTTCAGAAGGTGCTTAACATATTGAAACAAGTTTCAGAGTTTTTCAGTAAACATTGTTAGAACTTTAAGCCAATCCAGCCTTTGGTTTGGTGGCAAACATTTGACAATAAATCAGCTGATGTGGTAAGCCCGTCTATGATTTGCTTAGGCCCTATTTTGATTTGAATGAGATATCCAAGCTAGAAACTCTCATTTTTATTCCAAAAGAAAATAGAAAATTTAAAAAACGTTTTTAACAACTGATGAAACTCTAAATTTCTGGAATTGATCAGCAAGGACATTCATTAAAACAGATAATGTGTATCTAAAAACTGCGTATTATTTAACCAGTTGGTGCCGGATGACCTGTTTGCATGCAAATGTTGCCCCTACCTGGAAGCAGAAGCGGTGTTCAGACTGCATTGTGTAAAATCAGAATACCTGAGCAAAGGTCGCCCGGACATTCCACTGCTGAGCGTGCACAGACCACATACGCCGTCTAATGTTCGTTTCACCCTCACAAAGACAAACCACGGTTTTGAATATTTCACAGTTTTCTGGCCATTGAGAGGTGGTTTTTGTGTAATCCCCGATTCCAGACCTACCAGACATGAAGAGGCTTCCACCATTGTTTATTCATTGTATTTTGGCTCAATGGAAGTAAGTCAGAGTGAACCGGGAATCAAGCTATGGTTCTGTGTTTAGTATGAGAAAACAAAACACATGATGCAATAAAGAGAATTTTTGTTCTCTTGGCTTTGTCAAGTCAGGGTTTCTTTGTGCCAGCAGTACCCTCAAAGAAAAAAGATTTTGGCTATTTTGGAAAGATCTGAACATTTGGAAAAACTTCTGAACCTGTTAAAATTTTGTCAATTGTATATTGCATGTCTTTTTGAAATAAATCTTTTACTCAACAAATAATTCTCCTTTTCTTATTCCTTTTTTAATCTACTACAGATCATATAAATCAGACGGACAGTGTTTGATCTTCAATCAGAGTTCCTGTCCATCCAGCACACTGACCAGAGATGCCTCAACCTCTCAACCTGAGGCCCAGCTGCAGTACCTCCAGAAGTCAGCCTCATTCAGAGTGGCTGTCCATCCAGCACACTGAGCAGAGATGCCTCAACCTCTCAACCTGAGGCCCAGCTGCAGTACCTCCAGAAGTCAGCCTCATTCAGAGTGGCTGTCCATCCAGCACACTGACCAGAGATGCCTCAACCTCTCAACCCGAGGCCCAGCTGCAGTACCTCCAGAAGTCAGCCTCATTCAGAGTGGATGTCCATCCAGCACACTGAGCAGAGATGCCTCAACCTCTCAACCCGAGGCCCAGCTGCAGTACCTCCAGAAGTCAGCCTCATTCAGAGTGTCTGTCCATCCAGCACACTGAGCTGAGATGCCTCAACCTCTCAACCTGAGGCCCAGCTGCAGTACCTCCAGAAGTCAGCCTCATTCAGAGTGGCTGTCCATCCAGCACACTGAGCAGAGATGCCTCAACCTCTCAACCTGAGGCCCAGCTGCAGTACCTCCAGAAGTCAGCCTCATTCAGAGTGGCTGTCCATCCAGCACACTGAGCAGAGATGCCTCAACCTCTCAACCCGAGGCCCAGCTGCAGTACCTCCAGAAGTCAGCCTCATTCAGAGTGGATGTCCATCCAGCACACTGAGCAGAGATGCCTCAACCTCTCAACCCGAGGCCCAGCTGCAGTACCTCCAGAAGTCAGCCTCATTCAGAGTGTCTGTCCATCCAGCACACTGAGCTGAGATGCCTCAACCTCTCAAACTGAGGCCTAGCTGCAGTACCTCCAGAAGTCAGCCTCATTCAGAGTGGCTGTCCATCCAGCACACTGAGTAGAGATGCCTCAACCCCTCAACCTGAGGCCTAGCTGCAGTACCTCCAGAAGTCAGCCTCATTCAGAGTGGCTGTCCATCCAGCACACTGAGCTGAGATGCCTCAACCTCTCAAACTGAGGCCTAGCTGCAGTACCTCCAGAAGTCAGCCTCATTCAGAGTGGCTGTCCATCCAGCACACTGAGCTGAGATGCCTCAACCTCTCAAACTGAGGCCTAGCTGCAGTACCTCCAGAAGTCAGCCTCATTCAGAGTGGCTGTCCATCCAGCACACGGAGTAGAGATGCCTCAACCCCTCAACCTGAGGCCTAGCTGCAGTACCTCCAGAAGTCAGCCTAAAGAACTAACAACTTTATATTTCAAGGTATGAAATATCATTGGTAATGATAAAAAACTATTGTGAACTTACTACCCGTACCAATTCTTGTGAAATACTGCCTTGTATGAGAAATTTGTTTCACAACTTTTAATTTGTTTTTCTTCAAAATACCATGAAGCAAAATGAGCCTTTTAGCCACAAATCCCTGACAAGTCATAAACAATTATTCACTGTTTTCTTGTAAGCCAGAGGATGTGAATGAATCTATTCTTGATATATCACAGGCAGTAGGCTAGAGTGCCTCACTCTGCACCCCAAAATGCCCCCACACCCTTCTTTAGAGGCTCACTGCCAAGGGTATCAAATTTTGATCAATAACCACTTGCCACCGGGATTTTTTTCATTTTTTTTCCCCGTCCGGCCTTTAGCCCACAGATTATCACCCCTTTACAAAAACTTGGTTAGTAATAGTTTGCTGTGTGTGCAGTTACTATAATCGGCTAATAAGGCCTGGGCGACTAGTAGAGTAATCGCGACTGTTAATTGCAACGACTAATCGTGACCGTCGCGTTGCAACGACTCCAGTGGTTGAGCCGCCACGACTACTTCAAAAGTACTCGCGAATAGTTGCCCAATGAACGGATTCACAACATAAAACAGCACAACACAATGCTCCAACGCCACACACAGACACACGTTGTTCACCACAAGTGCCATTACACCACAGTGCACAACATGATATTTCCCCACACAGTCAACGGAACGAAGCCCAAAACTGTACACACAGCGACCATTTACACAGACTCATCCATATTCAACAGTTACATGGCTTGTGATTGGTCCGGAATTGTTCATTAAGTATACGCCACATACATGTATGAAGCTCTTTTTTACCCTGCCGTTGAATGTGTGCCAAGCCATACAAGCTGAAGCTTTCTTATGAATATAGATATTTTATCAATAGCCAATCACAGCGTGGCTTACATTGGACTTTGTACCTGCTGCATATGTAATGTGTTGCATGTACAAACGATTTAAGGGGGGGACGACCATTGTGTGTACAATGCATCACCGTGTATTGTGTATGCATGGTTGTAGTGACTAGTATGAAACGATCGCAGGCATCAAATCTTGCAAATAGTCAAACCATTTTATAAACTTGAAAATAATCTATGAGATTTTACCAGAGTACCCCTTATTAATTGTGACAAGGGACATTTTTTGACTTGCCCAGCGGACTACAAAAGGACGGGTTTTGACTCACCCATCGCTGTTTTCACTCTCATTTGGCAACCGGCGACCACTTATTTGGAACCCTTAATTCCTTTACTTTGAACAGCAGCTGCTCATGCTCTAACTCGCTGTTGTGTCGCACCGATGTTGCTGTGTTGTGTGTGCTCTACACACAGTTCTGGTGTTGTCGGCAGCAGAGTGTGGGTTCGAATACCGGTCGCGGAACTTGTGTCCTTGAGCAAGATACTTTACCATAATTGCTTTGTCCTTCGGATGGGACATTAAGCCGTAGGTCCCATGTACTGGATGGGTAGTGCACGTAAAAGAACCCAGAACACTTATCGTGGAAGAGTAGGGGTTTACCCCTGTGTTTCTGGTTCAGATAGCAAGCATCCTTATCTACAGGTTTCCTCAGGCTTGAGAGCTACAGTGATTAAGTTCACTTATGAGGCATCCTTGGTTTCATTACCAGAAATATATAATAATATAATAATAATAATAACATTGTGATAAGTTGCTAAAAAGTCGAGTAGTCGCGAATAGTTGAAGCGAGACTACTCCAGTAGTGAATTTCACTAGTTGCCCAGCACTACGGCTTATATCAGCTAATCCATTAATCAGCTAATATAAGTACTCTTTTCTTATTCCTTTGTTTTATTAACTACAGGTCAGCTAATCCAGACAGAGAGTGTCGGATCTTCATCCAGTACATCAAACAAATCAGCTTTATGTTGAAAGGTATGATGCTTGATTTTTACTTATAAAAAAACAACTTCAGAATTATTTTTTGATATCAAAGTTTGCTTTTCATGAATGTGATACCAATATCAAATGTTCTGAAATACTGCCATGACCGAGAAAATTGTTCCCCAACTTTGTTTTCTTGTTTCAGTATGCCAAACCAAAATGAACCTTTATATGAATGCAAACAAAATCCCTGATCAGTCATAAACAATTATACAGTGGTTCTTTTTAACATGGTCGACCTGTTGAAACTTTCACAGGTTGGTTGTATGGTGTGATTATGAAAACCCAGAACATTTGACATTTCCTTGCCGAAATTGGTATATCATGGTCAGTGGACAATAGAGGGCGCCACTGACTGCGCTCTGACTTGTGAAGAAAACCTGTAGGGGCTCACTGCCAAGGGTATCAAAGGATGTTCAGGAGAGACTGTTAACATGGCAACATTCCTGGGTGAAAGTAAAGGTTGGTTTGATGCATTCCAAAAGTGGCAATGTTTTTTTTTTTCATGTTTAGGACATTCCAAGAAACAAACATTTACATGTTTGGATCATGTCAGTTGGAGGGGGGGTGCACAATGAGAGTCGTCTTGCCCACGGACGATCCTACTTTTACATAGGGTCAACTAAAATTTAAATGGCTGTATTATTACTGCGTTCGATGGCTGTAACGAAAGTGAAAACTACCTGCCAAATAAAACCGCCAAAAAATGTTGCACCAAGCTGTGATTGGCTACAAGTATCACTAAGATATGCATGTAACCAATAACATAACATTGCAGTCATGTTGCCCTTGACCTTAATCTTTATTCCCAGATCGCTGCATCTGCGCTTGTGCCACTGACCTAGCTTATCAGCACACAGAGTCACGGCCTTGGCCGTTCCAAGTGAGTGCGCCACCACAACGCGGCAACGCAACTGTACTCTGTGTTCATCACTGAGCATAAGGCCTTTCATCCTTAATAAATGAAGGATAAATACATACAACTTTCTCTTATTTTTTTGTTTCATCAAAACATCTGTAGATGATATCTACCTGTCACAAACAGCAGATTCCTGAGACCTGCGAGTGCGTTTCATTAGCCCAACGTCAACCCATCACCAGCTTAGATGTGTAAGAGTTACAACAGAGGTTTGTGGGTTTTGTTAAAGTGGCAATGTTAAATGTTATAAATGTTTAAGACATTCCAAGAAACAAACAATTACAAGTTTGGATCATGTCAGGTGGAAGGGGGCGATACACAATGAGAGTCATCTTGCCCACGGGCGATCCTACTTTTACAAGTATATAGGGTCAACTCAAATTTACATGGCTGTATCATTTAGTGCTTTCAATAATTTTTGTTTCCTCCTTATTTCTTTGTTTCATCGTGACATCTGTAGATGATATCTACCTGTCACAAAGAGTAGATTCCTGAGACCTGCGAGTGCCTATTATCAGCCCAATGTCTATCCATCACCAGCTTAGATGTGTAAGAGTTACAAACAGAGGTATGTGGGTTACAGTAATTTGTTTCTTACACTAACATCAAAAAGTGGGCTGTTTTTGCAGCACTGTTACAGACAGCACCCCTACGTCACATGCCACAACACTCTAGGGACTCCATGCTGGCACCAGCCTAACCCAGATGAGTGTTTATCCTTACAGATTGATTACAAATTTGAAAAATCAAAACTTGTTTTTATTAACAAAACTTCAATATGGAGTATACTCGATAATCGAGTGTACTCAATAATCATAAATCCATGATGAAAAAATGTTGTTTACAGGACCCCTGTCAGAAAGTATTCATCACGGCAGAGCATTTTGACTCATTGTTTTGATAA
This sequence comes from Marthasterias glacialis, assembly GCA_911728455.2. Lineage (NCBI taxonomy): Eukaryota > Metazoa > Echinodermata > Asteroidea > Forcipulatida > Asteriidae > Marthasterias > Marthasterias glacialis. The sequence goes on from OU452225.1 coordinate 20,196,672, forward strand.
GCACACACTTTATTATACTCTGATGGTCTTAAGAAATTGTCCTTCTCCTCAGCATACTGATTGGAAACTTGAGTTGTTACACCACCGGTTCTTTTTAGAACAACCATGATTCATGAGAGATTTCATCACAACTATGTGGTGTTACTGCAAACCTGACCCCCACCATACAAAGTTCAAACCCCACTTATTTGATGTCTCCTGCTAACCATGTACTCGCATAATTTTGAACAATTATTTTGAGGGCCTAGAGTTTAGCGAAGATATTTATTGGGTTGTTTCTTCCTTTTTTATTACTTCAGGTTGATCCAACATTCAGCCTCGGCACAAGACCCCAATGTACTTTCTCTACATGGATGAGCCCCTCAGATGAGTTTACCAGTCAACAGCATTTACTGCAAGAACTCTGGCAAGCACCCTTGCAACAAGGGTCACTGTGAAGTCAGCCCAGCCAAGCCGACCTCAACTGGCAAGCACCCTCTTGCAACAAGGGTCACTGTGAAGTCAGCCCAGGCCAGCCCACCTCAACTGGCAAGCACCCTCTTGCAACAAGGGTCACTGTGATGTCAGCTCAGCCTACTTCACCTACATCCCAAAGACCCCCTTGATTTGGACTTCTGAACAAGACATCAATGATCAACCAGGGATCTGTGATACAATACAGGTATGTTTATCATAAACCTTTGCAATGGATCAGAGAATATAATCCATTCCACTCACTACTATTAAGGTCCTCATTACAATTTTGTTAATTGCCTAGTAAATCCAGTTTATAGGTGATATTTTTTTCCCTGAAAATAATTGTTTGGCAAAGATAAACATGAATTTTGTTGGGGGAAGAAAAAGCACAACAAAGAAAAAAGCAAAAAGAACTCATACACGTACCTTGATGGAATACAATGAAAATACATGTAGTCAAATACTATTATTAGAACCTGAGCATTACAAATTGGCAACTAAGAATAATTGAAGGCAGCCGGCCAACAGTATTTTGGTTTTCAATCAAACAAATAGTTGCAAAAAAGGCAATTACAGATCTTCCTTTTGAGAAGAAATAACAAGAAATAACAAGAATAACAAGAAATAAGAATATGCTTCAATCAAGAATTGTTTTTGTTGGGATTTGTGAAATCATTACATGAATGTGTGTAATGTTTCAAGACCTTACTCCATGAATTGATCTTTAATGGATCATTTTGTTGTTTCCTTTCACATCTTCTACAGATCAACTAATCCTGACAGAGAGTGTTGCAGCTTCAGTCAGAGTGGCTGACAATCAACAGCAGAGATATCTCAATCTGAACCCCAGCTTGACATCCAACAATCTGCCTGGACAACTCAATCAGCTTGATGCTAGAGGTATTATGATACATGATTTCAACCCTACCCCCTCCCCTCCTCAACTCTTCAGAATCCAACTGCATGTTTTGTTTGATTCTGTTGAACCAAGGACTACACACTCTATGTTGACAACTTGGTCAACTTTATGGCTAAGTGTGTGATACAAGATAATTTCAACCCTACATCCCCCAACTCTCAGCTGATATGGCAAGCCCGTCTATGATTTGCATAGGCCCTATTTTGATCAGAATGAGATATCCAAAGGGAAACTCCGATTTTCATTCCGAAACAAAATAGAAAATTGAAAAACATTTACAACTGATGAAATCCTAAATTTCCAGAATTGATCAGCAAGGACATTCATTGAAACAGATAAAATGTATCTAAAACTAGCTTACCAGTTAGCGGCGGATGACCTGTTTACACGCAACTGCTTGGAAACGGAAGGGGTGTACAGACGGCATTGTGTAAAATCAGAATACCGGAGCAAAGGTCACCTGGAAATTTCACTGCAGAACAAGCACAGATCACACACACGCCGTCAAAGGCTTCGTTTCATCCTCAAAAAGACAAAACATGGTCATATAAATATGCCGTTTTCTGGCACTTGAGAGGTGGTTTTTGTGTAATCCCTGATTGCAGACCTTTGTCCTTTTGTTCCAAGAAGAGGATTACGAGACATCAAGAGGCTTCCACCATTGTTTATTCATTGTATTTTGGCTCAATGGAAGTAAGTCAAAGTGAGCCGGGAATCAAGCTATGGTTCTGGGTTAAGTACCAATCCTATGTCAGCGTATGTTTTCTAATTCACAGTGCTTCAATTTGACATTTTCTCGTTCGAGAAAACAAAACACACGGTGCAATTAAGGGAATCTTTGTTCTCTTGACTTTCTCAAGTCAGGGTTTCTTGTGCCGGCAATACTCTCAAAGAAAAAAGATTTTGGCCATTTTGGTTAGATCTTAACAGTTGACATGTTTGAAATAACGTCTGAACCTGTTAAAATTTTGTCAATTGTATATTGCATGGCTTTTTGAAATAAATCTTTTACTCAACAACTAATTCTCCTTTCCTTATTCCTTTTTTAATCTACTACAGATCATATAAATCAGACAGACAGTGTTTGATCTTTAATCAGAGATGCTGTCCATCCAGCACACTGAGCAGAGATGCCTCAACCTCTCAACCTGAGACCCAGCTGCAGTACCTCCAGAAGTCAGCCTCATTCAGAGTTGCTGTCCATCCAGCACAATGAGCAGGGATGCCTCAACCTCTCAACCTGAGGCCTAGCTGCAGTACCTCCGGAAGTCAGCCTCATTCAGAGTTGCTGTCCATCCAGCACACTGAGCAGAGATGCCTCAACATGAGGCCTAGCTGCAGTACCTCCAGAAAACAGCCTAAAGAACTAACAACTTTATATTTCAAGGTTTGAAACATGATTGGTGTCAACTATTTTTCAATATCGGAGCTTACTTTGTGAACTTCCTACTAGTGCTGGGCGACTAGTGAAATTCACTACTCGAGTAGTAGCGTGACAACTATTCGGTACTATTCGACTAGTCACGACTTTTTTTTGGCAACTTATCACAATGTGGACGTCCCCATCCACTGGTGTGTATAGAGCACACACAACACAGCAACATCGGTGCGACACAACAGTGAGTTAGAGTGTAACCATTCCGCTGTTCAATGTACAGGAATTCAGGGTTCGAAATAAGCTGTCGCCATTCGCCAAATGCGAGTGAAAACAGCGATGGGTGAGTCAAAACCTGTCCTTTTGTAGTCCGCTGGGGCAAGTCACAATTAATAAGGGGTACTTTGGTAAAATCTCATAGATTATTTTCAAGTTCGTAAAATGGTTTGACAAGTCTTGATGTTTGCAAGATTTGATGCCCGCGATCGTTTCATACTAGTCACTACAACCATGCATACACAATACACGGTGATGCATTGTACACACAACGGTCGTGTCCCCCCCACCCTTAAATTGTTTGTACATGCAACACATTACATATGCAGCAGGTACAAAGTCCAACGTAAGCCATGCTGTGATTGGCTATTGATAAAATATCTATATTCATAAGAAAGCTTCAGCTTGTATGGCTTGGCACACATTCAACGGCAGGGTAAAAAACAGCTTCATATATAGCATATACTTAATGAACAGTTCCGGACCAATCACGAGCCACGTTACTGTTGAATATGGATGAGTCTGTGTTGAGTTTCTGGCTTCGTTCCATTGACTGTGTGGGGCAATATTGTGTGGTGCACTGTGTGGTGTAATGGCACTCGTGGTGAACAACGTGTGTTTGTGTGTCGCAATGGAGCATTGTGTTGTGCTTTTTTATGTTGTGAACTGCAGTTGTGAATAAGAAATCCATTCATTGGGCAACTATTTGCGAGTATAAATTTCAATTTGCCTTACACCGATGTGTGATAAGCACTGTATACTCAGTGCTTTCGAGTCCTGTGGAAAAAAATCCACAGGCAACTCGGCTGGGATTCGAACCCACGACTCCCGCATGACTAGAGCAGATGTCTTAACCACTAGACCACCGAGCACGCCCGGTGACGAGGGGCCAGTTCGAATCCAGCATTATTAGCGGCAGGTACCGCAAACAATTAGATAGATGTTAATATTTGCATCGGGGGAATGAATATAAATTTCAATTTGCCTTACACCGATGTGTGATAAGCACTGTATACTCAGTGCTTTCGAGTCCTGTGGAAAAAAGCGAGTACTTTTGAAGTAGTCGTGGCGGCGCGACTACTCGAGTAGTTGCAACACGGTGGTCATGACTAGTCGTTGCAATCAACAGTCGCGAGCATTCGACTAGTCGCACTAGTCACCCAGGCCTACTTACTACCCATACCAATTGTTGTGAAATACAGCCTTGCATGAGAAATTTGTTTTACAACCTTTAAAGTTTTATTTCTTTGAAATACCATGAAGCAAAATGAGCCTTTTAGCCACAAAATCCCTGACAAGTCATAAACAATTATTCACTGTTTTCTTGTAAGCCAGAGGATGTGAATGAATCTATTCTTGATATATCACAGTCAGTGGGCTAGAGGGTCTCACTCTGCACCCCAAAATGCCCCACACCCTTCTTTAGAGGCTCACTGCCGAGAGTATCAAATTTTGTTCATTTAACCAGTTGCCACCGGGATTTTTTTCATTTTTTCCCCGTCCGGCCTGATGGGACTATTTTCTTGGAATTGCCAGAATCAATTTTCCTTGTGAGCTTTTACAGCCCACAGATTATCACCACTTTACAAAATCTTGGCTTCCACCATTGTTTTATTCATTGTATTTTGGCTCAATGGAGCCGGAAATTCAGCCATGGTTCCTTGGGTTTAGTACCAATCCTATGCCGTAGGTAACGGCTGATGGTTTGCAATACACAGTGCATGAATTTGACATTTTCTTGGGTCAAGAAAACAAAACTTTCGATGCAATGATGAGAATCTTTGTTCTAGAAAAATGATTCTGGCAATTCCAACAAAATAATCCCATCTGGGTGGACGGGAAAAAATAGAAATCCCCGGCAGCAACTGGTTAACATCATTCCTGAGTGAGCAGTAGGGGTAGGCTATATCCCTAACTTGACAATGTTCACATTAAGTTTTTGTGTTGAGAACATCCTCGACAAAAGTATACAGGTTTGGGTCATTGCACTTTCAGAGCTCTCCAGCTTACAGATTATCACCCCTTTACAAAAACTTGGTTAGTAGTTTGCTGTGTGTAGTTAATATAATTAGCTAATATCAGCTAATCCATTAAGCAGCTAACTAATAAGTACTCTTTTCTTATTCCTTTGTTTTAACTACAGATCAACTAATCCAGATAGAGAGTGTCGGATCTTCATCCAGTCCATCAAATAGTTCAACTTGAAAGGTATGATGGTTGATTTTTACTGATAAAAAACTGCATCAGAATTATTTTTTAATATCAAAGTTTACTTTTTATGAATGTGATATCAGTATCAAATGTTCAGAAACACTGCCATGAGCGAAATATTGTTCCCCAACCTTGGATTTCTTATTCTAGTATGCCAAATCAAAATAAACCTTTATATGAATGCGATCAAAATCCTTGACAAATCATAAATAATTATGTGGCGTCTTTTTTTAAACATGGTCGATCTGTCGAAATTTTCACCAATTTGTATGATGTGATTATGAAAACCCAGAACATTAGACTTTTCTCTTCCAAAATTGGTATATCATGGTTAGTGGACTATAGAGGGCGCCACTGACTGCACTCTAACTTGTGAAGAAAACCTGTAGGGGCTCAGTGCCAAGGGTATCAAAGGATGTTCAGGAGAGACTGTTAACCAGTCAATGTTGAGATTCTTTATGTTTTTTTCCTGGCGGGATATTTTTGGCAGAATTGCCGGCATCATTTTTCTTTGAGAGTACCGCTGGCACAAAGAAACCCTGACTCGACAAAGCGATGAGAACAAAGATTCTCTTTATTAAGAACCGTTTTGTTTTTTCAACCGAGAAAATTTCAGATTAACACACAGAGAATTGCAAACATCGACATTTATCCAAGGCATTTGAACAAAAAACCACCTCTCAAAAGCCAGAAAGTGCCAAAATATTCAAGACCATGGTTTGTCTTTGTGTGGGTAAAACGAACATTGGATGTGTTTGTGGTTCTGTGCACGCTCAGCAGTGGAATGTCTGGGCTACCTTTGCTCCGGTATTCAGATTTACATCTGTTTCAAGGCAGGGGAAACATTTGCTTGTAAACAAGTCATCTGGTGCCAACATTATTCCTCGGTAAAAGTAAGGGTAGGATTTGCATCCCAAAAGTGGCAATGTTAAATGTTATAAATGTTTAGGACATTCCAAGAAACAAACAATTACAAGTTTGGATCATGTCAGGTGGAAGGGGGCGGTATACAATGAGAGTCATCTTGCCCACGGGCGATCCTACTTTTACAAATATATAGGGTCAACTCAAATTTACATGGCTGTATCATTTAGTGCTTTCAATAATTTTTGTTTCCTCCTTATTTCTTTGTTTCATCGTGACATCTATAGATGATATCTACCTGTCACAAAGAGTAGATTCCTGAGACCTGCGAGTGCCTATCATCAGCCCAACGTCAACCCATCACCAGCTTAGATGTGTGAGAGTTACAACAGAGGTATGTGGGTTACATTAATTTGTTTTTACACTAACATCAAAAAGTGGGCCGTTTTTGCAGCACTGTTACAGACAGCACCCCTACGTCACATGCCACAACACTCTGGGGACTCCATGCTGGTACCAGTCTAACCCAGATGAGTGTTTATCCTTACAGATTGATTACAAATTTGAAAAATCAAAACTCGATAATCGAGTGTACTCAATAATCATAAATCCATGATGAAAAAATGTTGTTTCCAGGACCCCTGTCAGAAAGTATTCATCACGGCAGAGCATTTTGACTCATTGTTTTGATAAGCACACACTTTATTATACTCTGATGGTCCTAGGAGATTGTCCTTCTCCTCAGCATACTGATTGAAAACTTGAGTTGTTACACCACCGGTTCTTTTTAGAACAACCATGATTCATGAGAGATTTCATCACAACTATGTGGTGTTACTGCAAACCTGACCCCCACCATGCAAAGTTCAAACCCCACTTATTTGATGTCTCCTGCTAACCATGTACTCGCATAATTTTGAAACAATTATTTTGAGGGCCTAGAGTTTAGCAAAGATATTTATTGGGTTGTTTCTTCCTTTTTTATTACTTCAGGTCGAACCAACATTCACCATCGGGACAAGACCCCCAATGTACTTTTTCTACATGGATGAGCCCCTCAGATGAGTTTACCAGTCAACAGTATTTACTGCAGGAACTCTGGCAAGCACCATTGCAACAAGGGGCACTGTGATGTCAGCCCAGCCAAGCCTACTTTTACTGGCAAGCACCCTCTTGCAACAAGGGTCAATGTGATGTCAGCCCAGCCCAGCCCACCTTAACTGGCAAGCACCCTCTTGCAACAAGGGTCACTGTGATGTCAGCCCAGCCCAGCCAGCCACCTCAACTGGCAAGCACCCTCTTGCAACAAGGGTCACTGTGATGTCAGCCCAGCCCAGCCAGCTACCTCAACTGGCAAGCACCCTCTTGCAACAAGGGTCAATGTGATGTCAGCCCAGCCCAGCCCACCTTAACTTGCAAGCACCCTCTTGCAACAAGGGTCACTGTGATGTCAGCCCAGCCCAGCACATCTTAACTGGCAAGCACCTCTTGCAACAAGGGTCACTGTGATGTCAGCCCAGCCCAGCACATCTTAACTGGCAAGCACCCTCTTGCAACAAGGGTCAATGTGATGTCAGCTCAGCCCAGCACATCTTAACTGGCAAGCACGTCTTGCAACAAGGGTCACTGTGATGTTAGCCCATCCCAGCCCACCTTTACTGGCAAGCACCCTCTTGCCATAAGGGTCATTGTGATATCAGCCCAGCCCAGCCCACATCAACTGGTAAGCACCCTCTTGCGACAATGGTCAATGTGATGTCAGCCCAGCCCAGCCGACCTCAACTGGCAAGCACCCTCTTGCTACAAGGGTCTCTGTGATGTTAGCCCATCCCAGCCCACCTTTACTGGCAAGCACCCTCTTGCCATAAGGGTCATTGTGATATCAGCCCAGCCCAGCCCACATCAACTGGTAAGCACCCTCTTGCGACAATGGTCATGTGATGTCAGCCCAGCCCAGCCCACCTCAACTGGCAAGCACCCTCTTGCTACAAGGGTCTCTGTGATGTTAGCCCATCCCAGCCCACCTTTACTGGCAAGCACCCTCTTGCCATAAGGGTCATTGTGATATCAGCCCAGCCCAGCCCACATCAACTGGTAAGCACCCTCTTGCGACAATGGTCAATGTGATGTCAGCCCAGCCCAGCCCACCTCAACTGGCAAGCACCCTCTTGCAACAAGGGTCACTGTGGTGTTAGCCCAGCCCAGCCGACCTCAACTGGCAAGCACCCTGTTGCAACAAGGGTCACTGTGATGTCAGCTCAGCCTACTTCACCCACATCCCAAAGACCCCCTTGATCTGGACTTCTGAAAAAGACATCAATGATCAACCAGGGATCTATGACACAATCAAGGTATGTTTATCATAAACCTTTGCAATGGATCAGAGAATATAATCCATTCCACTCACTACTATTAAGGTCCTCATTATAATTTTGTTAATTGCCTGGTAAATCCAGTTTATAGGTGATATTTTTTTCCCTGAAAGTAATTGTTTGGCAAAGATAAACATGAATTTTGTTGGGGGAAGACAAAGCACAACAAAGAAAAAAGCAAAAAGAACTCATACACGTACCTTGATGGAATACAATGAAAATACATGTAGTCAAATACTATTATTAGAACCTGAGCATTACAAATTGGCAACTAAGAATAATTGAAGGCAGCCGGCCAACAGTATTTTGGTTTTCAATCAAACAAATAGTTGCAAAAAAGGCAATTACAGATCTTCTTTTTGAGATTGTCATAACAAGAAATAAGAACATGCTTCAATCAAGAATTGTTTTTGTTGTAATTTGTTAAATCATTACATGGATGTGTGTAATGTTTCAAGACCCTACTCCATGAATCGATGTTTAATGGATCATTTTGTTGTTTCCTTTCACATCTTCTACAGATCAACTAATCCTGACAGAGAGTGTTGCAGCTTCAGTCAGAGTGGCTGACAATCAACAGCAGAGATGTCTCAATCTGAACCCCAGCTGTAGTCACATCCAACACTGCCTGGACAACTCAATCAGCTTGATGGCTTGAGGTATTATGATACATGATTTCAACCCTACCCCCTCCCCTCCTCAACTCTTCAGAATCCAACTGCATGTTTTGTTTGATTCTGTTGAACCAAGGACTACACACTCTACCTTGACAACTCGGTCAACTTTATGGCCAAGTGTGGGATACATGATAATTTCAACCCTACATCCCCCAACTCTCAGCTGATATGGCAAGCCCGTCTATGAGCCCCTATTTTGATCAGAATAAGATATCCAAGTTGGAAACTCCGATTTTAATTCCGAAACAAAATAGAAAATTTAAAAACATTTACAACTGATGAAATCCTAAATTTCCAGAATTGATCAGCAAGGACATTCATTGAAACAGATAAAATGTATCTAAAACTAGCTTACCAGTTAGCGCTGGATGACCTGTTTACACGCAACTGCTTGGAAACGGAAGGGGTGTACAGACGGCATTGTGTAAAATCAGAATACCGGAGCAAAGGTCACCTGGAAATTTCACTGCTGAACAAGCACAGACCACACACACGCCGTCAAACGCTTCGTTTCATCCTCAAAAAGACAAAACATGGTCATAAATATGCCGTTTTCTGGCACTTGAGAGGTGGTTTTTGTGTAATCTCTGGTTGCAGACCTTTGTCCTTATGCTCCAAGAAGAGGATTCTGAGACATCAATAGGCTTCCACCATCGTTTATTCATTGTATTTTGGCTCAATGGAAGTAAGTCAAAGTGAGCCGGGAAGCAAGCCACCGTTTTGGATTAAGTACCCATCCTATGTTGTAGGTAACGGTGTATGTTTTCTAATTCACAGTGGTTGAATTTGACATTTTCTCGTTCGAGAAAACAAAACACCCGGTGCAATAAAGGGAATCTTTGTTCTCTTGACTTTGTCAAGTCAGGGTTTCTTGTGCCAGCAATACTCTCAAAGAAAAAACATTTTGGCCATTTTGGTTAGATCTTTACAGTTGACATGTTTGAAAATACTTCTGAACCTTTTAAAATTTTGTCCATTGTATATTGCATGGCTTTTTGAAATAAATCTTTTACTCAACAAATAATTCTCCTTTCCTTATTCCTTTTTTAATCTACTACAGATCATATAAATCAGACAGACAGTGTTTGATCTTCAATCAGATTGGCTGTCCATCCAGCACACTGAGCAGAGATGCCTCAACCTCTCAACCTGAGGCCCAGCTGCAGTACCTCCAGAAGTCAGCCTCATTCAGAGTGGCTGTCCATCCAGCACACTGAGCAGAGATGCCTCAACCTCTCAACCTGAGGCCTAGCTGCAGTACCTCCAGAAGTCAGCCTCATTCAGAGTGTCTGTCCATCCAGCACACTGAGCAGAGATGCTTCAACTTCTCAACCTGAGGCCCGGCTACAGTACCTCCAGAAGTCAGCCTCATTCAGAGTGGCTGTCCATCCAGCACAATGAGCAGAGATGCCTCAACCTCTCAACCTGAGGCCCAGCTGCAGTACCTCCAGAAGTCGGCCTCATTCAGAGTGGCTGTCCATCCAGCACTCTGAGCAGAGATGCTTCAACTTCTCAACCTGAGGCCCGGCTACAGTACCTCCAGAAGTCGGCCTCATTCAGAGTGGCTGTCCATCCAGCACAATGAGCAGAGATGCCTCAACCTCTCAACCTGAGGCCCAGCTGCAGTACCTCCAGAAGTCAGCCTTATTCAGAGTGGCTGTCCATCCAGCACACTGAGCAGAGATGCCTCAACCTCTCAACCTGAGGCCCGGCAACAGTACCTCCAGAAGTCAGCCTCATTCACAGTGGCTGTCCATCCAGCACACTGAGCAGAGATGCCTCAACCTCTCAATGAGCAGAGATGCCTCAACCTCTCAACCTGAGGCCCAGCTGCAGTACCTCGAAAAGTCATCCTAATTCAGAGTGGGCTGTCCATCCAGGACACTGAGCAGAGATGCCTCAACTTCTCAACCTGAGGCCCAGCTGCAGTACCTCCAGAAGTCAGCCTAAAGAACTAACGACTTTATACTTCAAGGTATGAAACATGATTGGTATCAACTATTTTCAATATCGGAGCTTACTTTGTGAACTTCCTACTAGTGCTGTGCGACTAGTGAAATTCACTACTCGAGTAGTCGCGTGTCAACTATTCGGTACTATTCAACTAGTCACAACTTTGTTTTTGCAACTTATCACAATGTGGACGTCCCCGTCCACGGGTGTGCATAGTGCGTACACACAACACAGCAACATCGGTGCGACACAACAGCGAGTTAGAGCATGAGCAGCTGCTGTTCAAAGTAAAGGAATTAAGGGTTCCAAATACGCGGTCGCCGGTTGCCAAATGCGAGTGAAAACAGCGATGGGTGAGTCAAAACCTGTCCTTTTGTAGTCCGCTGGGGCGAGTCAAAAAAGGTCCCTTGTCACAATTAATAAGGGGTACTTTGGTAAAATCTCATAGATTATTTTCAAGTTCGTAAAATGGTTTGACAAGCCTTGATGTTTGCAAAATTTGATGCCCGCTATTGTTTCACTAGTCACTACAACCATGCATACACAATACACGGTGATGCTTTGTACGCACAACGGTCGTCCCCCCCCCCCACCCTTAAATTGTTTGTACATATGCAGCAGGTACAAAGTCCAACGTAAGCCACGCTGTGATTGGCTATTGATAAAATATCAATATTCATAAGAAAGCTTCAGCCTGTATGGCTTGGCACACATTCAACGGCAGGGTAAAAAAGAGCTTCATATATAGCGTATACTTAATGAGCAATTCCGGACCAATCACAAGCCACGTAACTGTTGAATATGGATGAGTCTGTGTTGAGTTTTGGGCTTCGTTCCGTTGACTTTGTGGGGCAATATTGTGTTGTGCACTGTGTGTTTGTGTGTCGCAATGGAGCATTGTGTTGTGCTTTTTTCTGTTGTGAACTACAGTCGTGAATAAGAAATCCATTCATTGGGCAACTATTCGCGAGTATAAATTTCAATTTGCCTTACACCGATGTGTGATAAGCACTGTATACTCAGTGCTTTCGAATCCTGTGGAAAAAAGCGAGTACTTTTGAAGTAGTCGTGGCGGCGCGACTACTCGAGTAGTTGCAACACGGTGGTCATGACAAGTCGTTTCAATCAACAGTCGCGAGCATTCGACTAGTCGCACTAGTCACCCAGGCCTACTTACTACCCATACCAATTGTTGTGAAGTACAGCCTAATGTATGAGAAATTTGTTTCACAACCTTTAAATCTTTATTTCTTTGAAATACCATGAAGCAAAATGAGCCTTTTAGCCACAAAATCCCTGACAAGTCATGAACAATTATTCACTGTTTTCTTGTAAGCCAGAGGATGTGAATGAATCTATTCTTGATATATCACAGGCAGTGGGCTAGAGTGTCTCACTCTGCACCCCAAAATGCCCCCACACCCTTCTTTAGAGGCTCACTGCTGAGGGTATCAAATTTTGTTCATTTAACCAGTTGCCACCGGGATTTTTTTCATTTTTTCCCCGTCCAGCCTGATGGGACTATTTTCTTGGAATTGCCGGAATCTATTTTCCTTGTGAGCTTTTGCAGCCCACAGATTATCACTCCTTTACAAAATCTTGGCTTCCACGATTGTTCATTCATTGTATTTCGGCTCAATGGAGGTAATTCAGAGTGAGCCGGAAATCCAGCCATGGTTCCTTGGGTTTAGTACCAATCCTATGCCGTAGGTAACGGCCGATGTTTTGCAATACACAGTGCATGAATTTGACATTTTCTTGGGTCAAGACAACAAAACTTTCGATGCAATGATGATCTTTGTTCTCAGGATTTCTTTGTACCCTCAAAGAAAAATAATTCCGGCGATTCTGACAAAATAATTCCGTCAGGGTGGACGGGAAAAAATGGAAGATCCCCGGCAGCAACTGGTTAACATCATTTCTGGGTGAGCAGTAGGGGTAGGCTATATCCCTAAATTGACAATGTTCACATTAAGTTTTTGTGTTCAGGACATCCTCGACAAAAGTATACAGGTTTGGGTCATTGCACTTTCAGAGCTCTGCAGCTTACAGATTATCACCCCTTTACAAAAACTTGGTTAGTAGTTTGCTGTGTGTAGTTAATATAATCAGCTAATATCAGCTAATCCATTAATCAGCTAATAATAATTACTCTTTTCTTATTCCTTTGTTTTAACTACAGATCAATTAATCCAGATAGAGAGTGTCGGATCTTCATCCAGTCCATCAAATAGATCAACTTGAAAGGTATGATGCTTGATTTTTACTGATATAGGTTTTCCCGGCCAAATTCAGCAAAATATCATTCAATTTCATTATTGCGCTTTCAAATTCACGCAATTTCTCTAATTCAGTCAAACTAGGGTTTCTCTTTCTGTATTAATGCATTCAATTTCGTTTTCGTGCACCCAGGATCCCTTTCTTTTCATTAAATTTCGTTTATAGGCATTCAATATTAGAAGATTGTCATTCTTACGTTGAATATCTACCACCTTTTCCCAATAGGTGCAATCAAATTCAGAGTCATCGAAGCGCTCTGCGATTTTGCACCTAATGTTCGTTTCTTTTTCGTTTATGGATAACGGATTTCAACATTTTGAGCGTTCAAATTCAACTTGAGTATGATACGGCTTGTGCTTGCGATTAAAGCTTGCGATATTGTTCTTTTTACGGCAGTTGCGTGAATAATCTGTCTGATGAGTTTTTAATTTAATTCTTATATTTGGTCTTAATTGCAAATGTTTTCCTTTTACTTTGTTACACACTACAAAAATCAGATTGAAAATCACTTTAATTAGATTGAAAATAACTTTTTTCGATTGAGGCCAGAGTCAAAAATTTTGCATTTTGTCCCTAGTTTCAATCGAATAGAGTAAATTTTAATCAAAATCTCATTAAGAGAGTATACTCTCTTAATCTCTTAAAGTTTAATCATGGGGTATACCCCATGATTAAACTTTAAAATGTGTCTAAGAACAGTTAAATAAAGTTTTATGGCATTACACAAAACAATAAACAATACAATAAACAATATTTTGCTTGCATTTGCTTGCAATGTTAATGTTTGCTTTGGTCTTAATTTCACTTTTTGTCATCTTCTTTATTCGTTAATGTTTAGATCTTGCAAATTAACTCTCGAATACTTCAATCAGCCTTCCTGTATCTACAGTGCTCAATCTTCGTACGACCACGGGCAGACATTATTTTTTGCTTCAAAATCGTATATTTAGTGAGAGGCATAACTCAGCAACAGTGTAGAAATGAATTCCCATCATAATATCCTAACTTTATATAATTATAGGCAAATACGTACCAGAAAGGGCATACCGAAGAAACGAATTTGAATGCAAACATTTCTAAAACGTTTGCCAGTTGACGAAAATGATTAGTCAACCAGCCCGTTCCTGCTGTCATTGACGAAATTGAATGAACCAAATGACCATTTTAAATTGAATGATTTTATTTGTCAAATGAATGCTCACGTGTCGAAATTGAATGACTCTTTTTAACTGTTGAATGTTGATGTACCAGAGGATTTATTTTCAAGCGAAATTGAATGACCCCGGTATTAACTTGAATGGATTTTTGATGAAATTGGCCGGGAAAACCTATAAAAAACCGCATCAGAATTACTTTTGAATATCAAAGTTTACTTTTTATGAATGTGATACCAGTATCAAATGTTCAGAAACACTGCCATGAGCGAAAAAATTGTTCCCCAACCTTGGATTTCTTATTCTAGTATGCCAAATCAAAATAAAACTTTGTATGAATGCGATCAAAATCCTTGACAAATCATAAATAATTATGCAGCGTTTTTTTTAAACATGGTCGATCTGTCGAAACTTTCACCAGTTTGTTTGTATGGTGTTATTATGAAAACCCAGAACATTTGACTTTTCTCTTCCAAAATTGGTATATCATGGTCAGTGGACTATAGTGGACTATAGAGGGCGCCACTGACTGCGCTCTAACTTGTAAAGAAAACCTGTAGGGGCTCACTGCCAAGGGTATCAAAGGATGTTCAGGAGAGACTGTTAACCAGTCAATGTCGAGATTCTTTATTTTTTTTCCTGGCGGGATATTTTTGGCAGAATTGCCGGCATCATTTTTCTTTGAGAGTACCGCTGGCACAAAGAAACTCTGACTCGACAAAGCGTTTTGTTTTTTCAACCGAGAAAATGTCAGATTAACACACCGAGAATTGCAAACATCAACATTTATCCAAGATAGGATGTCTCGTAATCCTCTATTTGAACAAAACACCACCTCTCAAAAGCCAGAAAGTGCCAAAATATTCAAGACCATGGTTTGTCTTTGTGTGGGTAAAACGAACATTGGTTGTGTTTGTGATTCTGTGCACGCTCAGCAGTGGAATGTCTGGGCTACCTTTGCTCCAGTATTCCGATTTTACATCTGTTTCAAGGCAGGGGAAACATTTGCTTGTAAACAAGTCATCTGGTGCCAACATTATTCCTCGGTAAAAGTAAGGGTAGGCTATGCAACCCAAAAGTGGCAATGTTAAATGTTATAAATGTTTAGGACATTCCAAGAAACAAACAATTACAAGTTTGGATCATGTCAGGTGGAAGGGGGCGGTATACAATGAGAGTCATCTTGCCCACGGGCGATCTACTTTTACAAATATATAGGGTCAACTAAAGTTTACATGGCTGTATCATTTAGTGCTTTCAGTAATTTTTGTTTCCTCCTTATTTCTTTGTTTCATCGTGACATCTGTAGATGATATCTACCTGTCATAAAGACTAGATTCCTGAGACCTGCGAGTGCCTATCATCAGCCCAATGTCTACCCATCACCAGCTTAGACGTGTAAGAGTTACAACAGAGGTATGTGGGTTACATTAGTTTGTTTCTTACACTAACATCAAAAAGTGGGCTGTTTTTGCAGCACTGTTACAGACAGCACCCCTACGCCACATGCCACAACACTCTGGGGACTCCATGCTGGCATCAGCCTAACCCAGATGAGTGGTGTATCCCTACAGATTGATTCCAGATTTGAAAATAGAAACATGTTTTTATTAACAAAACCCTTTGTATAAATAAATAAGCACATTTTATGAACATACATAAAATCTCGATAATAAAATCTTTGAACCGGTCTTCTGCGTTTTATTTAAACTGAACACGCACTTAAGAAGTAATTTTAGAAGAAAAAAAAAGATTTAACAAAAATTGTCTAGCATTGCCCTCCTTCATGTTGTTAAAGTATATAATTCGCACAAAACAAAAACAAATCAAGAAGTTTCCAAGTTTAAACCAACATTATTCCTCATCAAGACTGTTATTACCCTCAAGTTAAACCCAAGTATAAAATGCTTTTGCGTCATTACAAAAATATGCTAAAAATTCAGAGAGTTTGCTGAACTTCTCACGTCTTTCTGGACTAAAAACACTCATCCTTATTTCAGTTTGGATACTACCATTCAGGCTGGATTTTGTCAAACTTGAAATGATTAAAGAATCAAGTCAACATTGATGGCTCATAAGATTTCATTAACAAGTGCAAAATGATACCAACTTTCCTTTTTTACATGGCCTATATACGTTTGTTTTCTTTATACTTTCACAGTATGAGAAAGCTGATGTCCTACAACCAAGTGTGCGGCAATTAACTTTTACTACAATCTTAAAGGCTTCAGAGTTTGAGGAGAGCAACGCATAGGCTATCGAAAACATCAAATGTGTGTAAGACATTCTACACATCAAGGAATCATGGATTAAAACAATCAGCTTGTTGACTTCATTTAAAGATTGCTGACATGTTATTTAATAATGTCAAGTACATCCGCGATGCCATTTATTACATTTACATAAATGTTCTTGTGAAAAATAAGTGCACTATTTGAAAGCAAGCGATATGCGCATTTGGAACTCATGAAGTTAGAGATCTAGGCTTTGACTGTGAAGTTCTAGCATTGGTGGTGCTACAGTTTGATTAATGGCGGTTTGACGGTTCGATTAATGGTGGTGTGATGGTTCAATGTCTTTGGAATCCTTGGTGACATCAAAACGGGGAAAATTCTGAGCCTGCATAAGGGACTTGGACACAGTGCATCGTGGCATGTGGAGTCCCACCATCAGTCAGGGTAATAGCTGGGTGTTGAATTTAATCAAGACTACTCCACCAGGGAGCATGGTGCTGGTGTTATCACAAATGGCTATAGCAAGGTGCACTTATTTTACAAAGTGAACATATTGTAAAATCAAGTACTCATAATGAATTGCAATCATTGCTATTGAATTTAGAGGTGTATTGATATATGCATTATGGAGAAATATCATAAAAGTAAATACAAAAAAGTTTAATTCGAAAGCTTACATTTTATGAAAAAGTTGTCCCTCACAAGTTATGTGTTCTTTGTGAGTGGCTCTGACAAAACCCTAAACTTTGACCCAATTAAAAATAAGATGAGATTTTTGTATTTATGTTGAAATTTAACAATGTTCCCTAAAACATTTCCTTTTCATCCGAATCTAGAGAAAATGCTCTACACGGTGACATGAAAATGAGATAGGTTTCATTTTGATTTACCAAAATCAAAACCATGAATGTGCACAGAATTTCTGAAAAAGACTTCTTCGTTATAGTTCCTTGAACACCCTATTTTGCATCAATTTTAAAAGTTGAGTTTAATAAGTTTACTTTTTGAAGAAAAAAAACACTAACTTATTTCCCTTAAAAAACTTAAGAAAATTTATATTTCTCTCTAAAATATTACCATGTGAAAGAAAATGTTCCACAAAGTGGAAATAAGCATAACATACACAAAATCTGTGAATTAAGCATGAATTATTTCCTTAACTATAGAAAACATATCCAATTAATGATGAAGTTTCCACAGCTCAAGCGATGTAGTTTAATTATTGATAAATAAGACAATTGAAATTGATCTTACAAAAGAACTGTGCCCACAAGAATAGAATTCTTCAAAAAATTGTTTTCCTCCTTTTGAGGCTAGTTCAGTTACATTATATTGTTCTTATGCTGATAATGTTAAAATTGTATAGTTTATATTATATTATTTGGAGTTGTCAAATAAAATGATTCTATAAATGTAGCAAGAAATACGTTTCATTTCCTTACTTTATGTGCTTTTATTGTACAAGTAATGTTGTTTTTATTAACAAAATCCACTTGGTCTAAAACCTACAAAAGTCATTTGACCCTACCCAACACTTAAATTTACAAGACGAAATCCAACCTTGCGCAAATAAAATAGACTGGTCCCATTCAACAAACAAGTACGTGCAATCTAACAGTATATTAGTAGACAGGGAATCCAACAAAGATGGCTGAAGTAAGATTGGTCTTTATCCTTTCAATCCATTCCAGAAAAGTGCAAGAAATAGAGTCATTTATTCTCTTCAGCATAAAAAGTTATATCCCTTAATGTAAACTTTAAAAATACCATTTTTCATTAAACCCAAAAAGTACCATACCTTTAAAAACCACCCACTTCTAAATTTATTTGTAAACAAATGTACACCCCTCCAAAACAAAAATGTCCATACTGTACCTTTCAATGTAAATGTATTACACCTAAAAAATACCCAACCTTTAAGTTACATTAGTTGAATCAATTAAAAAAGTTCCATTATTTATACCTATACCTTTAAGTCATTGATAAACAGTCACATGTACTTGTTTTCCTTCAGTACAATTTGAACTGTTCCTTTAAATCAATTCCACCCTACAGTGAAGTCCCATGAACCCGCCTAACAAAGACTACTGTACCCAGCATCCACCCTCCCAACCAGGCCCAGTCCTATACCTTTCATGTTTAAACCCATCTCCAGCTAGCCACACCCCAACATGATGGCTATTACTTCATCTCCCCTACTACGCTAAAAAACCAACCAGCAAAGCCAACTCCCCAGCAACCCCTATCCTCTGGCTGCAATCCTATACCCAGCCAGACATCACCCCAATATACACACCACTAGATCCCTATCCTCACCTCATGCCTTCAGTCCAGCCAGCTCAACCCACAATCCTCAGCCCAGCAACCCCACCCTTAATCCAGTCCTCTACCTTCCATCATCATGCCCATGTCTATCCAGCCATCACCCCAGCACGACTACTGGTCCATCCCCCATCCCTCACTGCAAGCCCTCAGTCCAACCATCTCAACCCACTGTCTTCATCCCACCAACCTCCCACCCTTACTCCAGTCCTCTACCCAGCATCATCATGCCCATGTCTATCCAACCATCACCCCAGCATGACTACTAGTCCATCCCCCATCCCTCACTGCAAGCCCTCGGTCCAACCATCTCAACCCACTGGCTGGCTGACTGACTGTCTTCATCCCACCAACCCCCACCCTTACTCCAGTCCTCTACCCAGCATCATCATGCCCATGTCTATCCAGCCATCACCCCAGCATGACTACTAGTCCATCCCCCATCCCTCACTGCAAGCCCTCGGTCCAACCATATCAACCCACTGGCTGACTGTCTTCATCCCACCAACCTCCCACCCCTACTCCAGTCCTCTACCCAGCATCATCATGCCCACGTGTCTATCCAGCCATCACCCCAGCATGACTACTAGTCCATCCCCCATCCCTCACTGCAAGCCCTCGGTCCAACCATATCAACCCACTGGCTGACTGTCTTCATCCCACCAACCCCCACCCTTACTCCAGTCCTCTACCCAGCATCATCATGCCAATGTCCAGCCAGCCATCACCCCAAGCCTATCCACCCGGCTCAACCCACTGACTGACTGCTCAGCAACCTCCAAGCCCCTGGCCCCTCAGCCCTTAGAAATTTTACTCCCCAATCTTAGCTCCAAGGCCCTTGGTCAACCCTCAGATCAGCCCAAAATCCAAGGGTCTAGCCAGGGAGAAATTATTCTGAAAAATTTTCTAAGTCGGGCCATTCTAATATTCATCAGGTCAAAAACCGTTAGATTTTCATGAAAGCTTGGTAGCAGAGTGGTGAGAGATAGAGGCTACAGGGCTGAAGGTACCAGGTTCAAGCCCTACCCATTTTTACAAGAAATAAAAAAAATGTCTTTTTTTACTGGTAAAAAGGGGGTCCACCAGGATTTGAACCCCCGAGCTCACAGCCCCAGAATTCCGGGAGCTGTGAGCTAGCCCACTGGGCTAAATCGCCGCTTGAAAGAAATCGCTCGGACGTTATATATAAACCTTAGGATGGATAGGTCAAAAAAAAAATAATAATAATAATGAGATGCGCCCTTTGACCTACGACCTTTGCATGAGCAAGGAGAGGAAAAAAATAAGAATGAAATATCTGTTGGCATCTGATTAAAAACAGTTTATTTGCAAAACAAAAAACCATACTACACGATACAAAATGCGTTAACGAGTAAAATACCGACTATTAAGACTACAGAACATAATAAGTAGTTTAACATTAACAATTTGAAATTAATTAACACAAAATGTTAAACAGAGGTATATGGGGGCCTTTATTTTTTGGTATTAATTAAATTGGTCAACCATTAGTTACTTGATTTCCCTGTCAAAGTATTGATCTTTCTTAAGCAAAAATAAGATCCACATTGTCTCAAACTGAACAAAATAAACTGTTAATTTCAACAGTTCTACTTTAGATTGTTTTTAACGTAGAAAAACATCCATTATTTGCTGTAAAACATTCTCTTATCAAAGCATGAGTAAAGTCAACCCTCCCCCCATTTAACCTCATCATCAGAATTTAAAGGACTATTATACGTCAATTTTTATAGCAATGTATATTTTAAAGTTTCCTTTAGTCACTGCTAGAGGGCGCTACCACTATCTTGCCTCCAGAGCTGTGTATTGAGAGAGTTGCAACATGAACAGACTAGTTTTCTTTGGTCAGGTGGTTGCTGGACACCATTTTTGGTCTAAATGTAGCACAACCCAATAAGCAGTCTAGTCTGGGACCCCGTGTGCGCACTTGCATTTTTATTTTGACTAAAAGAGATTCTAATCGCAAGTTGTCGCAACTCCCCAAATACACAGCTCTGCTAGCCTCTCCCCATTTTATTCATCATCCATGATAACATTACACCTACACATGCATCTTGAATAAATACAAAATTAAGTAATATTTCTTACATCTGATAAAACTAGTTTTTATATCAAAAGTTTACTTTAGTTTTATTGTTTATTACCAAGTAAAATGGGGGGGGATCATTCTGATCTTTGAACACACTGATTTAACTATGTTCACTGCAACTGAGATAATTATTTCATATTTTTCTTATCACAGTTCAAGTATTAAACGATAAGTTTCTGAAACAAGGTTGCTTTTTCGCACGGCTTAATAAACGCACCGATTCTGTTTAAAATGCAAATTATCGTTCTTCTCTGCAGCGCCCGTTTATAAAAACCAATACCGATAATTCGTTTTACCGATGTCACTCGCGATTTTATTAACTTGTGATAGTCTTATTTATAATTTTCCTTTACAATCTCATTCCATTTATCTTATAATAAAACGTTTGTAATAATAATTTATCGTTATTATATTACTTTCTACATTGGAAAGACATTCAATTTGGTATAAGTCTGTCGTTAACAAAGACAAGGTTTCAAATTTTTGTTAGTGATGCACAAAATAACATGTACAGTTAACTTCCAACATTAACTTTTCAAAGACAGTTAACGATAGTAAAAGTATTTGGCAAGAATTGCAAGTATATTTATTATTTGCATATTTACATATTATTCATTTATTTATTGTATATATTATTTGTTTAGTTATTTTTATTTGTTTTTGTAATAAAGAAAATACCACTTGAAGTTTGAGTTTAGATCATCAAGCTTCAAGTAACTCATGTAACAGATATATAATAACAATAAAAATAAATCATATTGTTAGAAAAGTTTGAAGAGAATATAATGTTAGATAATTTGAGAGTTATTTGTTTCACTGAGACTAAAATTAGAAAGTGATCCATTGGTGATAGTTTCATTGTAGTTTTACCCATAATTAACCAAAAAAGGAGTAAATGTACGTGTACATGTAGGCCTAACTTATTCAACAGAACTGGAATTAAGAGCCACCCACCTTGAGCGCTACAACTTGTTTCACATAAAATAAAACATAACAATATTCTACGTGTAGGCCTGATCTATGCTCACTAATTATTCAGTCCATTTAGGTTGAAGTTTTTTATTAATGTTACTTATCATAACAGTTTGAACTGTTGAGAATTATTTGTTTTATTGAGAAGTTAGAAAGTTATCCATTGGTAATTGTTTCATTGGTGTTGTTAATTATCATTCACAAAACCAGTAAATCTACAAACTTATTCAGCAGAACTAGAATTAAGATGATATGGGCTCACTGATTATAAAGTTCATACCATTTTTTTTAAATAGTAAAGTTAAGTAATAGTAATAGTTAAGAACAATTAATCAACGTGTAGGCCTGACTAATGTAAGAGGGCTTGAACCCAAAGGAACCACCCACCTAAGTGATATAAAAGTAGCCTTTTCAAATAATTATAGACAAATAACATAATATTAACTATTAATTTGCTATTTTTTACTGTCATTGTATGTAATAAAATGGACCTTAAAGTAGACCCCAATTCCCAACATTAATTTCTTTTTGTCTCACCTGTTACCCCTACAAAATACAAGTGAATTCATTGAATGAACAGTATAAAAATAAAAGATGCTACTACTTATAAAGGGAAAATCCTAAGCACTAGTTGTATTTTACATTAAAAAAACTGATTCAGATGTCAGCATAGAGTTGATCATTGTTATGTTTAAGTTAGTTCTTAAAAAAAAACATTTCATTGTAGTTAGTATTGTAAAATGTATAGTTATTCAAATTTGAAACATAGACCAATTAGAACAATGTTGATTTAATTTATATTTGTAATTTTGTCTCATAAATGTTGACTAGTTCATCAATATTTACCAATGTTATCATTGCATTTAGCTGGGTTAACACAATAATAGGATTTAATTATTTAATGTTAGTAGAAGACACTTCAGTACTTTATCACATTATTGTCAAATTCATGAACTACGATCATAACATAGTACATATATTTTTAATAGATGAAGAATGGATTCATTTTATAGCAAGTAATTCAACTTAGTGCAAATAAAATCTTTTATATTTTATCATGAATTTTTTAATTCATGAACTGTAATTTGTCTTCTGATTAATATACCAATATGCTACTTGTAATTCGGTCATTTGTTTTAAGTCATTTTCATTAAATCATAGAAGTTATTTATTTTCAGATGTTAGTGTAATCTTAAAAAATAATTAAGAATAAGTTGCTTTGTAAATCAAACTTCCCTAATTAGAAATCATTTATATATATTTGTTTTATAATATTAACTGTTTATATTATTTTATTACTATTAATTCATTTTTATTAATCCCTCATCTTTGTAACTTTTTGGTTACTGGAAAATTATTTCCCCTCAGTCTAACCTTCTCCATAATCACATTTTTTTACGTGGTTCAGTATTTTTATATATTACGTAATTTCTTTTATATACGTTTATTGTCATACTCGGAAATTTTGTAATCAGAGCACATGTCTGTGAATTTTTACGAGTCTTATGGACCAACAATTACGCGCTCTAAATACTGATATTGCCCGCAATATCTTTAACGCGCGGTGACTTTATGTCCGTCCGGCTCACACTCCAACGCATCGGCAGCCGCCTCGTTTCAGTACTTAATGTAACCTCGTTTATTACCAAAAAGTAAAATCTTCCCCAGTTAGATCAGTGTGGTTTGGGTCTCACTTGAATACTTACTGGTACAGCCACTACTTATGCATATTTCCCTACTGGCAGGTACAAAAACCCTAAGATTTACACACATTGACGCTAAGATTTACACACAATAGCGCCCCCTACTGATCTATCCTTGATACCCCAGCACGTCAGGTGAAGACTCTGGGCAGCTGGATGCAGAAGAACCGACCCAGGTTGGAAGAGAATGTCCAACCTCACTAGGACCAAGAGTTTGACAAACCTCGGGAACCACGGTTGCTGAGGCCAAGGCAGTGCTATGAGGAGGATCCTGCAAACCTCTTGCTCTATTATGGTTAGAACTCTTGGGATGAGGGAGAAGGGCGGAAATGTTTAAGTCCAACTGAACCAACAACGCATCAGTCTGCCATGCATTGGGATCAGGGGCCCTCATGCAGACCAGCAGTTGATTGTTGCTAGAAGTAGCAACCAGGTCTACAAGGGTATGATGAATCAGTTGAGAATATTCACTGAACCACCGGGGGAGGTAGGGTCCACTCTGTAGGGACAACACAGCCACCCCCGCCCCCTTTGTTGTCCTCTCTCAGAATATGGACTGCTGACAGAGCAATAAAGTGTTGTATGCATCAGTGAAGGTGGCAAGGGCACCTCCCCTACCCCAGCCGGAGAGTGACGCTTCCATCGTGATAGTGAGACGGAGGGGGCTGTCAAAAGGACTGTAACGGTATGGAATCAGCCAGGTATGGTCGGTACCAAGTGGTTGATTTAGTGTCGGCTTGGTTGGAAGACTGATAACAGATGCAGCTGGATTGACAACATGGGTCATCTGTAGAAATCCACCAGGTCATACCATGCTGGCCATGAGGCCCAGCAGTTTTAGCCAAGCTTGAGCTGGTGCCATCGTTGCTGGTAGGAGTGCGACACATTGTCTTAAATACACTCGTTCCTCTGTTGGGACGGCTCTGCCTGAAAGGAAGTCGAGCCTTGCCCCCAGGAAAACCTGCATCTGTGAGGGAACAGGATGCAACTTCTCGGTATTGATGATAAAGCCGAAGTTGGTTGCTAGTCCCCTCGTTTGTTCAATCACTGAGGCTGTTGCCTCGTAAGACTGTCCTACAATAATCCAATCATCAAGGTACATGAATACTGTGACCCCTTGTTTCCGTAGCACCACTCCAATTTCCTTCACTACCCGGGGTGAATACCATGGGGGAGGTGGAATATCCGAATGGGAGTGCTGTGAACTCAAAAGTTCTTTTGTTGCAAAGGAAACATGCAAGTCCAGAATCGCCGTCCACGATTGTCCGTTGATGGACTCGAAAATACTTTTCAGAAAGGACATGGTCGGATAAACTTCTGGAGGCTTAGAGGCTTCATGTGCCAGTCTCAGTCTTTTAGAACCAGAAAGAAAGTTGACGTGAATTCTTGCCTGTTTGGGTCTCCCCCTGTCAAAACCACCCCAATGGCTCAGTTGAAGAGGGATCTGATTTCCTTTTCCAGTGAGTTGGCTTTTGTTAAGTCGGACGGGACTTGCGTCTGACAGTCAGAATTGGGGGTGGAGGGGGAGTGCTCGTTAACTCCAATGCCTAACCGCGACTGATTGTTTCAAGCATCCACTCAGCAGAGGTCACCTATGCCAAGGACTCTATACAGAAGTGGAGGCAGCCCCCCATGGGCCATATCCATCAGCGAGAGGCCGCCTCGAGCCACTCACATCATCTGAGCCAGCCCCTGGGATATCAAAGGGTCAGCCTGCAGGGGCTGAGGCTTCGTTGTGACTTCAGTAAAAGGTTGAGTTTAAGTTTTACCAGTAAAAGGTTGAGTACTTTCCCCGAGTTATGTGAAAAAACTTCACATGCATATTACTCAGGTGGCATTCGAACCCATGACCGTTGCCAAGTTCTAGGGCAGATGTCTTACCACTAGACTACCGAGCTTGCCCGATAGCTAGAGGTAATTTGAATCCTACATTTTAGCAGAGGGCACCGCAACAATTTAAAAAGATGTTAAATATGCATTGGGGATAAAGAATATTATTTGTGTTTTAACAATGCAATGATGTGTTAAGCACTGCATAAATACAAAGTACTTTTCCCACAAGTCCTGTAAAAAAAAATATTCCACAGGCATATTACTTGGGCGAGATGCGAACCCGGTGAGATAGGTTCAGTTGCCAAGGCACCCCGCCTGGGTGTTGGCCTGATGATGTCATGGCCATTAGCGAGGCAGAAACATCACATGAACAACCTGTAAACAGTCAGCCCTTGACAAAGTCATTCGGACGATGTTTGTTGCCCCTGTGTGATTCGCCTGTTGTGAACGCTCCAAACTGGAGGAGCGGCGGCGGGGACAATAGCCTGTTCTATCATTTTATAGCCACAGGTTGAGTCTGAAGACAATTCAGTAGACACTATCGGTCTAGGAACACCTGATGCTAGTCCAGACGAGCGAGTCATGCCCAACATCGTCAGAGTCCCACTCTGACCAGTGAATAGCACTGTACACCCAGGGGAATTGAGCGAGTGTTTCACAGCCCGTCTGCCCCATATAGGAGCCCATCCCAAGCCCACATGGAGCCGAGAGGAAACGGTTGCTAAGAAGCATTCATGGTGGGTGCAACGCGGCCCGTAAACGGGTCGTGTTCAATTTGCCACTTCCTGCTTTTCTTTTTGGAACTATAAGTCCCGGCACAAGATGAATTTTTGGTTCCATCCTTTATACCAGGACAACTTTCTTGTAGTTGCTGGCCAGTATCGTCTGATACACTGGTCGGGATTAAAGACTAGATAGCATTTCCTCTCCGACCAACGGAACTACCAGCACTCGGGGCCTCTAGCAGTATGGAGTGCTGAGCGAGGGACTGATGCAGTGGCAGAATATTATCACAGGTACAGTCTCTGAGGAATTGGCTCGTCCTGGGGAAAGTAAATTTTCCTCTGTAATGGAGAGTCTCATATTCATCACCGTTGTGACTCTTTGTTGCCAGTTAAAGGTTGGGTTTGAGTGTGTGACCCATCCCCGTTAGCAGCATGGTCCAAAAAACTACCACAGGTATCTTAAAATGGCTGATGTCAGGGAATCCGGAACGTAGGTTTAGCTGTGGATTTTGGAGCCCCTTTAGTTGTGGTCACTGTGAAGACCTCTTTTTAATAGATTCATCCTTATCAGTTGCCTCAGTCGTTGTGCTCTGGCTTCCATTGATTCTTGAAATTTACCAGCGTAATGGTCCAAGCCCATAAGTGGTAATGTTTCAATGAATTTGCGAGCTCTTTCCAATGTAAGGAACAGTGCATCCCTCTATGGGATGTAGTTGCCAGTGTAGAGACATGTTTGAACTGATCGAGTACCACACGTAATCCCTGGTCAAGGAGATCAGCCGGGACCAATGAATGTTCTTCACAGTCCAAAGCTCGATTTCTTCGTGAGGTAAAGGAGGAAAGACGATGAACGAATCACGAAAAGGGACGCCTCATCGGCCTTTTTCAGAACATCCTCAAATTGACCTCTAGTCCGGTCAGCCAAGTTCAAGGACGTAGAAAAGCCATTAGCTGCCAGTTTATCTGGAACATTTGGTGCTGAGGAAAAACTGCTCAAATTCCGCTGTGGAAAAACAAGTATAAGAGAGCTCATGTCTCTTGAATGTTTTCCACTTTGTCTCACCTTGTGTTGACATTCACATTCTATGCAACATCTGGTCAAGCAGCAACACGGGAAAAACTTATATGTTGCTGCCTCTGATCCTGAACTCATTTTATGCCTGGAATTTTTGCATTCTAGGGGGGGGGGCGGGATACCCGAGAGATGGCATGTGCAAAACCTGAACCATATCCTATTGTACCAGGTGCAGCTCTGTCTCAGCTATAGATGACCACTGCATCTGCAATCACTTCTTCATTGTCGTCTATTGAGGTACGAGAGGGACAAGTCGACACCTGTGATTGAGCAGGAAGGACGAGTTGACACTGATGGATGAGCAAGCCCCAGCTGTGTGGATCCAACACAGCGGTCAGATCCGAGGGGCCCTCCCTCCATTGAGGAGGATCACCCCCAAATCCAAGAATGACTTGGACAGGTGAATGCTCAGTGTGGGAGGGGATGCTGGAGCACGGCTACTTGTGATTGGCAAATCCTGTAGGTTTTGAGTAATGCAGTGTGGTCAAGATAGAGACCAGGGGGCCGAGGACAAATATTATTTGTGTTTTACCCATACATTGATGTGGGTGTTAAGCACTGTATACTCAGTACTATCCCCGAGTCCTGTGAAAAAATTCACATCCATATTACTCGGGTGGGATTCAAACCACAATCTTGCCCGGTAGCTAGATGCAGTTCGAATTCTATATTTTAGCAGAGGGTACTGCAATTATTATAATAGATGTTGAGTTTGCATCTGGGATAGACAAATTATTTATGTTTTACCCATATATTGATGCCTGTTAAGCACTGTTTACTCAACACTTTCCCCCCCCCCCCCCCCCGAGTCCAGTAATAAAAAAAATCCACAGACATATTACTCGGGTGGGATTCGAACCCGGTGAGTTAGGTTCAGTTGCCAAGGAACCCTGCCTGGGTGATGGCCTGATGATGTCATGCAATATGCCATGGCCGTTATCGAAGGATGTCAAATGAACAGCCTGTAAACAGTCAGCCCTTGAAAAAGTCATTGGGACAACGTTTGTTGCCCCTGCATGATTCCCTGGCCAAACTCTCTGAACTGGAGGAAGAGCGGCGGCAGGGACAATGGCTTGTCCTTTATTTTACAGGAGCGGCCACAGGTTGAGCCTGAGGACAATTCAGATGGTGAGTACCATGGAGCTCGGATGAAATGGTTGTTGAGCAGTGGTCATGGTGGGTTTAACCAGGCCCAGAAACGGGTCGTGTTTCCCCTACTTGCTACTCAGTACTCCCCCCCCCCCCCCCCCACGCTGACCCCAGAGTCCTGTGAAAAAAATCCACAGGCATATTACTCGGGTGGGATTCGAACCCGGTGAATAAGGTTTGTTTGTCCTGGAACCCAGCCTGGGTGTCGGCAATATGCCATGGCCCTTAGCAAGGAGATCGAATGAACAGCCTGTAAACAAAGTCAATGGGACGATGTTTGTTGCCCCTGTGTGATTCGCCGGTCAAACTCTCCGAACTGGAGAAAGAGCGGCGGCAGGGACAGTGGCTTGTCCTATCATTTTACAGGAAGCCACAGGTCGAGTCTGACGACAATTCAGAGGACACTATTGGCCAAGGAACACTCGATGCTGAGGACAAATCCAACACCAATGGTGGTCCAGATGAGTGAGTCATGCCCAATATCGTCAGAGCCCACCTCTGACCAGTGAACAGCACGTACACTTGGGAGTTTGAGCAAGTGTTTCAGGGCCTGTCTGCCAAAACTGGGACCCATCCCCAAGCCCTAGTGGTGGGTACCATGGAGCTGGGAGGAAACGGTTGTTAAGCAGTGTTCATGGTGGGTGTAACAGGGCCCAGAAACAGGTCGTGTTTGCCCCTCTGCTCTTCTTTGAGGTAAGTTGTCCTGGCATGAGAGGATTTCTGGTTTTATACTTATCAGGACGACTCCCTTCTTGTTGTTGGCCTGTTCCTTCTCATACACTGGTCGGGACCAAAGACTGGATAGAGTCTCCTTTCCAACCAATGGAACTGCCAGCACTCAGGGCCTCTTGCAGCCTGGAGTGCCGAGTGGGAGGCTGATGCAGTGGCAGGATAGTGTCACCGGTACAGTCCCCTGAGGAATTGGCTCGTCCTGAGGGGAGGACATTTCCCCCGTTACAGACAGACTCATTCCTTGCCGATCGTTTCACCATCAGAATATACTGGACAATACTCTAGTATCAAGAAATCTTCCTCAATAATGATGTAAAGCACGCAGGCGACGGAGCTGGCGGAAAAGTGTGTGCCATAACTTGCGCTAAGAAAAAGAGGAAGACAACGTGGCACTCATGCAGAGAGAGGCATTGTGGGAAGATCAGCAGGAAGCACTATTGTGTGTAAATCTTAGCATTATTGTACCTGTGGGTAGGGACGTATACATGAGTAGTAGCTCTACAGGTAAGTAGAGTGACGTAGACACAATGTTTACTTTACCGGCAAAAACTACCACATCAAAGTAACTGTGTATACCAATCATAAAGTTTAACATCACAAATAGTAATTCATAATATGCAGTTCTTGATTTGAATCTGACGTGATTGATTAACATTCATTTCAAAAAGGAACACATAATCTTTTAATTAAAAATAACAAATATAAAATATAAGTACACCATTGCAAGCATTTTAATTCAATCAGTTTTATCAGTATTTTGCCAATATCATCCTGGTAAGGTTAGTCTAAAGCAGGGCCACCACGAGCAGGTCCCAGGATACCAGCCCCACACGCTTTCAAGATCGTCAGAGCCATTACACCCACCTTTCGGCAGGGTCCGGTCCGCCACCCCAAGGCGAACCCCAAGGCAGTCCCCTACCATACTAACGCGGTCCACTAGCCCCACGGCCAAGACTAGGGACTACTGCCGTTTGCCAACCATTTGTGATCACACCAGAACCATGCTCCCCCGGTAGAGCAGCCTGATGCACCTTTAAGATCAACATCCAGCTATCACCCTGGCCGGCAGTAAGACCCCACATGCCACGTGCAAGTGTCCAGGTCCCTTTAATATTTCGGAATTTCCCGTGTTTACCTCCATCGATTCCGAATCGAATCCCCGCACTTCCAATCGAATCTCCGCCCTACCAATCGAATCTCCGCCCTACCAATCGAATCTCCGCCCTACCAATCGAATCTCCGCCCTACCAATCGAATCTCCGCACCACCAATCGAATCTCCGCACCACCAATCACATCTCCACACCTCCAAGGCTCTATGATCTCCAAATTCATAGTTCAAAAAACGCATATGTGCTTGCTTGCAATAGTGTACTTATTTACAAGATGTTAACTGTATAGTGCTGCAAAAACAGCCCACTATACGACGACAACAGAAAACATCAAATCAACACATCTAGAATATCTTACAGTTGAAGACAACAAACTGCTTGGTTGTCCATCATTCATGACCTCTAGATGAACTGCTAGGATGTCTTGATGATACTGATGTTTACATACGCGTTACTCTCCTTTATACCCTGTAGCCTGCAAGATGTCAGTAGAGGTGATTCACTCTGCACTTGACTTCAGGGAACAGTTAGCTACATCTCTGGCTCTGAAAAGTCAAATTTACAGATACAAAATTGTATGCAGGTCAACAATCCCTTGCAGGGGTGCAGTAAAAACTGGCAAGGACCCCCTCCACCAGTGATATCAGTTTTCCTTCATATTGTGAAAAGTCATCATTGTTTATTTTTAATTTGATTTTTAAACCAGTTCTTTACTATCCTTTGTCTTTGTTAAAAGTATACTATAGTAGATTATACTGCAAGAGTTTGAGGAGGAACTTTTTTTAAGCTAAAAAAAGTTTTTTCTTCTTGTTTTATTATCTTTACAGGGGAGGTATAAGAGTGGAATATTTTGAGCTTCAAGATGACTCCATCTCCTGAACAGAAGATTCCAATAGTTAGGGCAATGTTAAAGCATAGTCAATAAAATGTTGGTTTTTCAAATCAATCATCACTCTAAAAAGTATTACATTGATTTTATGCGCCTTTTGAAAGCTGCTGGAAAAGGAAGGGAAAATATTTTAATAAAAAAAGGTGTTTTTATTCTTGCCTTTACATCTTAAAGGTGCTCCAATGTTCAACTTTTACATTTTCTGTTGTGTTTAAACCGTTTATCTCACTTTTTGTGCACCTGGTTTTGCTTGAAGGAGCTTCTGAAGTGTCAAAATTTATATGAATACAAGTAGTTTTTAAATTTTTAATTTTTAAAGGTTCAAATGATTTCCCAAAAATTATTATCACATAATTTACATTTTTTTCTGCAAGAGACATACAAAGAAGAGTGCAGCTCCTAAATCTTTAATATTCTACTTGTTGATAAGTAGATGTCTTTGGAGTTGATAAGCCTTTCTGCAATAAAAACAAATTGCAACAACCCCCCAATTTTTGTCATAACACTGGGGGAAGTTCATGCAAAGCAAGAAGAAAAAATAAACACTTTTCTTTTAGAAATTGATATAAACTTGATGTTTTTAACTGTGTAAAATTTCAGGCAAACCAACCCCTCTATGCCCCTCTTAACCAGAGAGTCCCCATACACCTATGTGCATTCTGCACAGTTATTACAGAGCTTCAAATTATACTTTTGGGAAATTCACCTTTTACTGGAGATAGCAGCTCCTTTATCATAGGCTGGTCTTGGACATCTACTTGTTGACGGGTAGATGTCTTTGGAGATGCTAACCTTATGTCATAAGCTGGTCTTGGACATCTACTTGTTGACGGGTAGATGTCTTTGGAGATGCTAACCTTATGTCATAAGCTGGTCTTGGACATCTACTTGTTGATGGGTAGATGTCTTTGGAGATGCTAACCCTGACTGCAACACAAACAAACCGCACAAATTTGCATCAATTACCATTGAAGAACATTACTCATCAGTAAAATAGTTAGGTTCAGATAACTTTGCTTTTACCTTTAGGACTTTGTTATACTTTCAATCGAAGTGAAGAAAACCAACCCAGAAAACTGCAAACAAACTGTTTGAAGAAACTTACGCATACAAGGATCATTTTGGATGTTGCAATCAAAATAAGCAACTGTAATTCTGGGGGACGTCAAACGACTGAAACAGTTCCCTTGAGGATTGGTGCTGATATAAACTTTATTTTTAGTGAGCTCTCTCAGAATGAGACTACTCTAGCAATTATTTAATGGCGTGTAAAATTTAAATTACTAAAAGTTAGGAATCCGTCTTGATACTTGTGTGTTCGTGAAGATGCATTCCCAAAATCTTTCAAATCTAACCAAAATTAAACCACCACCCAGCCTGTTAACTCTAAATTGATTGCCAAACATACAGACATATTTGAATAAATCTTAAATGCTACAAGAAATCGTCACGTGATAAACGACATGGTAAACAAACTGACTGGGTCAGTTTAATACAATTTTTTGGTGAACAAAGACAAAAGACTAAAACGGATTAACGTGCCGGCACTCAACCAACTGAGCTATCTAGCACCATGATGGCAGTCTCCCTATCTTGTCAATATCTTTGTTTGAGGGTGCCAATAAGAAGCCAAAAAAATGACTAATACTAACTTCAGTTGAAACCACACCAACAATAGACATTCTGCACAATTTCTAGAGAGCTTTATTTGGGACCAGGTGTTAAATTTTGTGCCTTTGGGAATTCACCTTTTACTGTAGAGTGCGGCTCCTATATCTTAGGTTAGTCTTGGACATCTACTTGTTGATGGGTAGACGTCTAGTTTGGAGATGGTAAGCCTTTCTGCAACACAAACAAGTCGCACAAGTTGAAACATTTAGTGTTTAAAAACAATATCCATCAGCAAAACAGTTAGGTTTACAGTTAAGAAAAAGAGGAAGACAACGTGGCACTCATGTGCCGAGGGGCATTGTGGATAGATTAGTGGGGGCGTTACTGTGTGTAAATCTTAGCGATGTTGTACCTGTGGGTAGGGAAGTATGCATAAGTAGTGGATCTACAGGTAAGTAGAGTGACGTAGACACAATGAATAATTTAAGGGCAAAAACTGCCACATCAAAGTAACTGTATATACCACTGATAAAGTTTAACATCACAAATAGTAATTCAGAATATGCAGTTCTTGATTTGATTCTGACGTGATTGATTAACAGTCATTTCAAAAAGGAACATAATCTTGTAATTAAAAATAACATATTTTAGAAGTACACCAATTGCAAGCATTTTATTTCAATCAGTTTTATCAGTATTTTGCCAATATCATCCTGGTAAGGTAAGTCTAAAGCAGGGCCACCATGAGCAGGTCCCAGGATACCAGCCCTACACGCTTTCCAGATCGTCAGGGCCATTTCACCCACCTTTCGGCAGGGTCCGGTCCACCACCCAAAGGCAGAACCCCAAGGCAGACCCCTAGTGTAGTAAAAACGCGGTCCCATTACCCCACGGCCAAGACTAGGGACTACTGCCATTTGCCTACCATGATGCATCTTTAAGATCAACATCCAGCTGTCACCCTGGCCGGCAGTAGGACCCGCATGCCAAGTGGAAGTGCCCAGGTCTCTTTAACTTTTCCAATTTTCCGTGTTTACCACCATCAATTCTGAATCGAATCTCTGCACCACCAATCGAATCTCCGTACTAACCAATCGAATCTTTGCACCACAAATCAAATCTCCAGACCACCAGTCGAATCTTCGCATCACCAATTGAACCTCCCCACCACCAATCGACTCTCTGCACAACCAATCGAATCTCCGCACCACCAATCGAATTTCCGTACCACCAATCGAATCTCCGCACCACCAATCGAATCTCCGCACCACCAATCGAATCTCCGCACCACCAATCGAATCTCCGCACCACCAATCGAATCTCCCCACCACCAATCGAATCTCTGCACCACCAATCGACCCTCCGCACCACCAATCGAATCTCCGCCCCACCAATCAAATCTCCGCACCACCAATCAAATCTACGCACCACCAATCGAATCTCCACACCATCAATCATACCTCCGCACCACCAATCGAACCTCCGCACCACCAATCAAATCTCTAAACCACCAATCGAACCTCCGCACCACCAATCAAATCTACTCACCACCAATCGAATCTCCCCGCACCACCAATCGAATCTCCGCACCACAAATCGAATCTCCGCACCACAAATCGAACCTCCGCACCACCAATGGAATCTCTGCACCACCAATCGAATCTCCAAACCACCAATCGAATCTCCGCACCACCAATCCAATCTACGCACCACCAATGGAATCTCCGCACCACCAATCGAATCTCCGCACCACCAATCGAATCTCCGCACCACCAATCGAACCTCCGCACCACCAATCAAATCTACGCACCACCAATCGAATCTCCGCACCACCAATCGAATCTCCACACCACCAATCGAATCTCCGCACCACCAATCGAATCTCCGCACCACCAATTGAATCTCCCCACCACCAATCGAATCTCTGCACCACCAATCGACCCTCCGCACCACCAGTCGAATCTCCGCACCACCAATCAAATCTCCGCACCACCAATCGAACCTCCGCAACACAAATCAAATCTCCGCACCATCAATCGAATCTCCGCACCACCAATCGAACCTCCGCACCACCAATCAAATCTACGCACCACCAATCGATATCTCCGCACCACCAATCGAATCTCCGCACCACCAATCGAATCTTTGCACCACCAATCGAATCTCCGCACCACCAATCGAACCTCCCCACCACAATCGATATCTCCGCACTACCAATCGAATCTCCGCACCACCAATTGAATCTCCGCACCACCAATCGAACCTCCGCACCACCAATCAAATCTACGCACCACCAATCGAACCTACGCACCACCAATCAAATCTATGCACTTCCAAGGCTCTAGCATCTCCAAATTCATAGTTCAAAAAACGCGTATGTGCTTGCTTGCAATGGTGTACTTCTTTACAAGATTTTAACTGTGTAGTGCTGCAAAAACAGCCCACTACACGAAGACAACTGAAAACATCAAACTAACACATCTAGAATATCTTACAGTTGAAGACAACAAACTGCTTGGTTGTCCATCATTCATGACCTCTAGATGAACTGCTTGGATGTCTTGATACTGATGTTTACATATGCGTTGCTCTCCTTTATACCCTGTAGCCTGCAAGATGTTAGTAGAGGTGATTCAGTCTGCACTTGACTTCAGGGAACAGCTAGCTACATCTCTGGCTCTGAAAGGTCAAATTTACAGATACAAAATTGTATGCAAGCCAACAAATTCAATGAGCAAAATCCCTTGCAGGGGTGATTAAAAACTGACAAGGACCCCCTCCACCAGTGATATCAGTTTTCCTTCACAGTGTGAAAAGTCATCATTGTTTATCTTTAACTTGATTTTTAAACCAGTACTTTACGATCCTATATCTTCATTAAAAGTATATTACAGTAGATTATACTGTGAGAAATCTTGAAAAGTAACTTTTTTGTCAAGCTACAAAGATTTTGTTCTTTTTTATTATTATCTATGCGGGGGAGGTATTTGAGTGGAATATTTTGAGCCTCAAGATGTCTCCATCTCCTGATCAGGAGATTCCAATAGTTAGGGCAACCATGGTCAATAAAATATTGTTGGTTTTTCAAACCAATCATCACTCTAAAAAGTATTACATTGATTTTATGCAGAGGGGGATAATATTTTATTTAAAAAAAAAGTGCTTTTATTGTTGCCTTTACATCTTAAAGGTGCTCCAATGTTCAACATTTTCTGTTGTGTTTAAACTGTTTATCTCACTTGTTGTGCACCTGGTTTTGGTTGAAGGAGGACATAACTTATGTCAATATTTATATAAGTACAAGTATTCGGTTTTTAATTTTTAAAGGTTCAAATGATTTCCCTAGAATTATTATTACATAATTTGCATTTTTTAAAACAAGATACATACAAAGAAGAGTGCAGCTCCAATATCTTAGGCTAATCTTGAATATTCTACTTGTTGATGAGTAGATGTCTTTGGAGTTGATAAGCCTTTCTGCATTATAAACAAATTGCAACAACACCGCGACCCCCTCCCCCATTTTTTGGCATAACAGTCGGGGAAACTCGTGCAAACCAAGAGGAAAAAAATAAGGACTTTTCTTTTAGAAATTGATGATTTAACTGTGTAAAATTTCAGGCAAACCAACCCCTCTATGCCCCTCTTAACCAAAGAGTCCCCATACACCTATGTGCATTCTGCACAGTTATTACAGAGCTCCATTTGGGACCAGGGAAAATGTTAAAATTATACTGTTTGGAAATTCACCTTTTACTGGAGATTGCAGCTACTTTATCATAGGCTGGTCTTGAACATCTACTTGTTGACGGGTAGATGTCTTTGGAGATGCTAACCTTATGTCAAAAGCTGGTTTTGGACATCTACTTGTTGACGGGTAGATGTCTTTGGAGATGCTAACCTTATGTTATAGGCTGGTCTTGGACATCTATTTGTTGACGGGTAGATGTCTTTGGAGATGCTAACCTTATGTCATAAGCTGGTTTTGGACATCTACTTGTTGATGGGTAGATGTCTTTGGAGATGCTAACCTTATGTCACAGGCTGGTCTTGGACATCTACTTGTTGATGGGTAGATGTCTTTGGAGATGCTAACCCTGACTGCAACACAAATAAACCGCACAAATTTGCATCAATTACCATTGAAGAACATTACTCATCAGTAAAATAGTTAGGTTCAGATAACTTTGCTTTTACTTTCAGGACTTTGTTATACTTTCAATCAAAGTGAAGAAAACCAACCCTGAAAACAGCAAACAAAGTGTTTGAAGAAACTTACGCATACAAGGATCATTTTGGATTTTGCAATCAAAATGAGCAACGGTAATTCTGGGGAATGTCAAATGCCTGAAATGGTTCTTTTGAGGATTGGTGCTGGTATGAACTTTATTTTTTCTCCGAGCTCTCTCAGAACGAGACTAATCCAGCAATTATTTAATGGTGTGTAAAATTTAAATTATGGGTTTTGCACCTGCAACCTCCGGATTAACATGCCAGCATTCAACCAACTGAGCTATCTAGCACCATGATGGCAGTCTCCCTATCTTGTCAATAACTTTGTTTGAGGGTGTCAATAAGAAGCCAAGTAAAATGACTGATACTAACTTCAGTTGAAACCAGACCAACAATAGACATTCTGCACAATTTCTAGAGAGCTTTATTTGGGACCAGGTGTTAATACTTGAATTTTCTTTTTTGGAATTCACCTGTTACTGTAGAGTGCGGTTCCTATATCTCAGGTTAGTCTTGGACATCTACTTGTTGATGGGTAGATGTCTAGTTTGGAGATGCAAGCCTTTCTGCAACACAAACAAAACTAAGTTGAAACATAGTGTTTAAAAACCAATATCCATCAGCAAAACAGTTAGGTTCAGTTAAGTTCCTTTTGACTTCAGATTTTTCTGTACTTTCAATCAAAAATAAATAAAGGCAAAACATTGAAAGCAGCAACAAAAGGGTTGAAGAAACTCATGCACATTAGGATCATTCGGATTGTTGCAATCAAAATAAAAAACAGTAATACAGGGGGGGCCGTCAACATCTGGTTCTCTTGAGGATTGCTGCTGGTTTGAACTTTATAATCAAAAAGCTCTCTCTCAGAAAGAAACTTATCTAACAATTGACATACCAAAAATTAAGTTACCAAAAGCTAAGAGTTCGTATTGATATATTTTGTGTTTAACACAAAGCATCCTAAGGTACCTTCCCAAAATCTTTCAAACCCAACAGAAAAACCCAAAAAACCGAGCCTGCCAGCTCTAAAATGATTGGCAAGTATACACTTTGAATGAATTGTAATGCTACAAGTTCAACCAATCAAGCAATCAAAAGAATATTATAAAGCGCCAAAATCAAAAAGTTTGCTCTGAGGCGCTAATGAGGCACTAGAATGAAGAATAATTATTGATGGTATGCATCCTGAAACAGATGGGCTTGATATGACTGATATTAACTTCCGTTTCAACCAGACCATCAATAGACATTCCGCACAATTACTAGAGAGATTTATTTGGGACCAGGTGTTAATAAATTATTGTAATTCTCTTTTTGGTAACTCACCTTTCACTGGAGAAGGCTGCTCCTACATCTTAGGCTGGTCTTGGACATCTACTTGTTGATGGGTAGATGTCTTTGGAGATGCTATGCCTGACTGGAGAGTGGAGCTCCTTTATCATAGGCTGGTCTTGGACATCTACTTGTTGACGGGTAGATGTCTCGTTTGGAAATGCTAAGCCTGACTGCAACACAAACAAAATACACAGTTGGCAACATTTAGAGTTTAAAAACATTATGCTCTGTCAGTTAAACAGTTAGGCTAAGATAAATTGTTTGTACCTTAGGATATTTTCTATATCTTCAATGAAAGTGATGGAGAATGCCAACACTGGCAGCAGCAACAAAATGTTTGAAAGGATATTATACAATTAAGGATTATTTGGATTGTTGCAATCAAAATAAGCAACAGTGATTTTGGGGTATCTTTGAATGAATTGAAACACTTCAAGAAAATGATTGTTATTAACTTCTGTTTAAACAAGAGCAACAATAAACACTCTGCAAAATTATTACAGAGCTCCATTTGGGACCAGGAGTAAATAATAAAAGTATACTCTTTGTGAATTCACCTTTTACTTGAGAGTGCAGCTCCTTTATCATAGGCTGGTCTCAGACATCTACTTGTTGACGGGTAGACAGCTTTGGAGAAGCTGAACCTGACTGGATAGTGCAGCTCCTTTCTCATAGGCTGGTCTTGGACATCTACTTGTTGATGGGTAGATGTCTTTGGAGATGCTAAACCTGACTGGAGAGTGCAGCTCCTTTATCATAGGCTGGTCTTAGACATCTACTTGTTGACGGGTAGATGTCTTTGGAGATGCTAAGCCCGACAGCATTATGAAGATTCTAAGTGGCAATCTTGACTGCAACACAAACAAATTGCACCAAATTGCAACATTTAGTGTGTACGAACATCAACCATCATAAAAACAGTTAGGCTCAGATAACTCACATTTACCTTCAGATTTATTTTTATATTTTCAACACAAAAACGTGAAGAAAACTGTAAGCATAACAACTGTTTGGAGGAACTCATGAGGGATAAGGATACTTTTGGTTGTTAAAATCAAAATAATCAACAGTAAATCTAGGGGCCATCAAATGCCTGTGACAGTTCTCTTGAGGATTGGTGCTGGTATGATTTCTAAGCTTTTTGGGAATTCACCTTTTACTTGAGAATGTAGCTCCTTTGTCACAGGCTGGTGTTGGACATCTACATGTTGATGGGTAGATGTCTTTAGAGATGTTAAAGCCTGACTGCAACAAACAAATTAAACAATATGCATCATGTAGTGTTTAAAAACATTACTGTTAGGTTCAGATAACTTGCTTTCACCTTCGCTTTTTTTTTTTAATTCTTTCAATAAACAAAACGTGAAGAAAACTGTTTGCAGGAACTTATGCAAACCTTGTTGCAATCAAAGTACGCAACAGTAATTCTGGGGGACGTCAAATGGCAGTGCCAGTTCTCTTGAGGATTGGTGCTGGTATAAACTCAGTGAGCTCTTTCTCAGAATGCAACTTATCTTGCAAATGAGGTAGCAACCTTTAAACTACCAAAATAATTTGTATTTATATTTGTTTTTAACATGAAGCATCCTTAGGAACTTCAACTCTGGAATGATTGCCAAACAACATGCAAATAAATATCTTTCAATGAATTGTAACGCTACAAGGAAATGGCTGATAGTTCGAAATTCTGTGTAAACCGTACCACAGCAACAACATGCATTCTGCACAATTTCTCTACAGGGCTTCACTGTGGGCTTTTGAAATTAATAGTATACATTTTGGGAATTCACCTTTTACTGGAGAGTGCAGCAGCTCTTTTATCATACATCTACTTGTTGACGGGTAGATCTGTTTGAAGATGCTAAACCTTTTCTGTAACATAACAAAATGCACAATTTGCAACACTTAGTGTTCAAAAACATTATCCAGTGTCAGTGTTTAAAAACAATTAGGTTCAGTTAAATTGCTTAAATGGATTTTTCTACAGTCAGTCAAAAAGTAACGGAAGAATACCAACACTGACAGCATCAACAAAATGCTTGAAGGAACTCATGCATTTTATAATTATTTGCAATGAAAAAAAACCAGTAATTTTGGGGGGACGTGAGTGCCTGTGACAGTTCTCTTGTGGATTGGTGCTGGTTTGAACTTCATCATCAGTGAGCTCTCAGAATGAAAATTATCTTACAACTGACATACCACAAATTAAATTTCCAAATTTTAAGAATTGGCATTGATGTATTCTTTGTACCATCCACAGGGACTTTCCCCAAATTACAGAAAAACATTTTTAAGGAAAAAACACAACCAAGACTTTCAACTCTGTAAAGATTGCCAAACAAAATACATAAATCTGTGAATAAATTGAAATTCTACCAGGAAAAAGACTTTGCCTCATTCCAGTCCTTGAAGATTGTCCACTTATCACCAGTACAGAATCATACAACATTGCCGCAATAATGACTCCAAAACAACCATCTGTTGAATGCAGAAAACTAGAGGTAAAATGAAAGTTTTCTTTGCGTTCAGCTTCTGTGGAATCAGGAAAATGTCATTTGGTTCAGCAGTCCAGTAGTGCATCAGACTCTTGTTTTTGTGTCCGAGTTATCAACATTTGAGTATCAGGCTTTGCACAATTTGGTTTCCCTGGACTTGCCTCCAGTCAGCTGTACATTTTAAAAGGCATGAATGAATTTCGACAAACATGAGCGATTCTTGTGCAATATTTTTTGTGAGAAATTAAACAAGTTTCACTAAAGCAGGTACCTTAATGTTTATTATTAGCCTGTAGGGCTGCCGAATTAGAACTAATTTTAACCAGCCCTCAGTACTCTGGCAAAACTATGAGCCCTAAATGTTTCCCCAGCCTGGTTGATCATGTCTCTTTAACTCTAGTTACATCTCAAGACCTGTGAGGATTGACAGTGTTATTAGGATTACCTACAGGTTAGCAAAATAATGATATTAGTTTTAACTCACCATGATCAGATCTCATCGCATCCTCTCCCTGTCTAAGACCTCATCACCAAAGTCTCTTTATTCAATTGGTTACGACATCTTGACTGTAAGGGCCGACTACCAAGATGATCATTAAGGCAGCTTCCCTTGAGAAGAAGCAAAGATAAAACAAAACACCTGTTGAATATTTATACTAAGAGAGAATATAGATTAACAACAACAATTCCATTATTTCACTCACTTGCTTTATTCAGGAGATTGTCTTACCTGTGAGGACTGATCCTTTAAATTATGTCTCAGCCAAACAAAAGGTTGAAGTGGAAGAAGAATCAAGTCTTAATTTACTGAATTGAGTATTTTGTTCATACTTGAAACTGTATGACAATC
This sequence comes from Marthasterias glacialis, assembly GCA_911728455.2. Taxonomy (NCBI): domain Eukaryota; kingdom Metazoa; phylum Echinodermata; class Asteroidea; order Forcipulatida; family Asteriidae; genus Marthasterias; species Marthasterias glacialis. The sequence continues at coordinate 20,238,588 of OU452225.1, forward strand.
AAACATCTCCATCATCTATATCAGAGTCCAAATCACAGGGCTTGTTTCACACAAAGACTACACTGAGCCTGTGAAGTATCTATCACAGAAAAATGTCTTGTAGAGGTGATTACTGGGAAAAACAGTCTTTTACATTGTCATACTTGGTATACAATTAAGTATGTTTTGGTATTTACCTTCCTGAGATATACACAAAAATAGGACTGGGCAAGCTTGTTGGTCTACTGGTTAAGACACCTGAAACCAATTTCATGACTTTGCTCGCTTTGCTTACTAAAGGGTAAGCGCCAAATTTCTGCACATAGCAGTGTATTAAGTGAAGAATACTTAGTAGCGTGATGTATGTACACATACAAGCAAACATTACTTACTACCTGTGAAACACGCTAAGCACAGACATTTCTGCTTCTACAAGAGCTGATTTTTTACTTACAATCATGACATTGGACCCTACTCTAAAATGTATCAGATTAAATATACAGTGATCATCACACATCGGTGTTTGGTAAAACTAAGCATAAAATAAAATAAAATAACCTAGCAAGGTCTCTTGACAGTTATACCCTAGACTAAAGTCTACATCAACAGATATACGGCCTAGATAAACATTAACCTTCCCTTTAAAAAGGGCTTTTCACTTTTGACATCATGCACAAGAATGTTTACACTATCATCACACCTTGTTCTCCATCTTCTCTATTAAAACCAATTGTGTAGAACTCTGTACCTTCATGTAGATAATGTCAAATGTGATTCAATGCTCTAAAATCCTCCAAATCCTCTAGTTGAGGTTTGTGTTTTAAATCTCATTAAGTTGTCGTAAAAGTTGTCTCAATCTTTGTCCTGGACCCTCAAGTCTGCCTTGAACTTTGCAACATCACTTGCTGGTAGCTCGATCACGGCAAAGCAATTCAAGGCGTCTTTGACCTGGTCTATGATATGCAGAATTTGTGGATGTTGTCATTAGGTAGTCCTTCAGATCTCATCCAGGTCTGATGTGAACAGTCGTACTTCACCGCTCTGGTTGGATGACAGGGTAACCATCAACTCCATCCCTTACATCACTCTCAGCATTACCAGTGGCTTGTTCACTCAGGGTGAATGCTTGAATGCACCTCAGCATAGCTGGATCACTACCAGTCCTACCAGCTAGCAGCTAAAAGGGATTGCTCCCTTAATCTAACAGTCAAACACCACGATTCAATTTCATATCAATGTTACATTGATTTCCATACTGACCACCGCAGTACACAAACAAATCAACAGACAAAAAATGAGCAAAGGAGCATTGCCTGAGTCTTACTGATGTACAAAGAAATGCATAATAGAAACACAACGTATTTTGCCAAACAATATTTGGTGTTCAGTTCCTTTCTAGACATGCAATTCTTTTGACAAAACACACATCACAAAAATGCACTCTCAGTTTTTGGGTCACAGCTCCAGGCAAATTAATTTCTTTTCCACTCTTCACAATAAACATTTATTGTCTTAGTCTGATATTTTGATTAAATTAACAATGGAAACTCAATAAGAAAACAATGTTTGACAAATCTGGAATTATTTGCTTTCAATACAATCAATTACGGCTTGACAAATCACACATTAATTGGTCTATAACTTTTTTAATTTGACACAAAATAAATCAATGAGGTTGTGGCTGGGGGAAGTCCTCCATTAACACGGGCCCATCTGATCCTCTCTGCCTCCGGTTGGATCGATCCTTCATGCAGGAGTGCTGGTCTTCATAATCGGTCGTGTTCTCGTGGAGACACCCGTGTTTCTCTTCAGCTTGCATCTGGAGGCCTTTCCTTTGGTTGGTTTTAATAAGATGAGGGAGGAAGCTGCCAATATTCAAGATGTCGACAACAGTGCCCTGCAAGTCTAATCTGTCACTCATGAGTCTTGTCTGATACGCTCAGTAGACCATGAGAGGTGGGTGTTTCTCATATAGTCAGTCCATGACACAAACAAGGCTATCCTCAGCATACGGGTGTACGTTACGGAAGATCTTCTCCTGCTGGGTAGTGAGTGTCCAGGTTTCCGCACCGTACAGTAAGGTCAACTCAATTCATTCACACAGACTAAAAGTATTTCACTTCTTGGGGTAAGTTACTTAAGGGCCAATTTATTTTCTTACTCTGACAAGACAACATTTTATAGTTGGACAAAACACACATCACAAATAATTTGATACAGAATGAAACCTAATACACTTTAAATACAATTCCTTACACTGCATACATGTTGAAGTGAAAAACTTGTTAGCTCTGATGTACTATAGCAAATAAATGGAATGAAAACTCAACAAGAAAACACTGTTTGACAAATAATATGTGGTGTTAGAATTTGCCTGCAAGGCCAACATTCACAGCTGGACAAAACACACATCAAAACATTACTGACACAGATTAAAACAAATTCACTTGTTGGAGTTGGAGATTTTCGGGGTCAAATTCATTTCTTTAACCATAACCCCAAGTTTCTTTAGCTAGAGACCCTGCCATATCCTCCAAAATACTCTACTCCATGCTCAACACTGGAATGTGTGGACTTAAAACAGAATGGTATGCCTGGGAGTCAATTGACTAGCACTTGTAGTTGGGGCTAAAATCTTTGAAAAAAGTCTGACAACTTCATGAATTAGATGATTTGGGACTAAACCAAAAAACAATTTAATTTTGGGAGTCAATTTTTTTTTTTTTGGGGGGGGGGGGGGTTGGGGTGGGAGGAGGGCATCAAATTTACTTCCCTGACCTTCAAACGGACTGTACAATATCCAAGTCTTGTTGTACTAATCGAATAATACAAACTCAATGAGACAACACTTGTTGACAAATAATGTTAAAGGTGGTAATTCGCCTGCAAGACAAACATTCACAGTTGGACAAAACACACATCACATTCATGAAAATCAATTCACTTCTTGGGGGTCAATTAATTTGGGGCAAATTTATTTCCTTACTCCACACAAGAACTATCCATATAGTACATGACATTGTGCAATAACAATAAACAATGAAAACTCCTGTGTTTATAATATTTATGTTTATTTCCCTTCAAGGCAACCCGCATGATTCACAGTTGGACAATACTCACAACAGACAAATGATTGTTTTTTAAACAGAATATAAAACCCTATACATATTTTTGGAATTGGGGGCATATATTTAGGACAAAGTTATTTGACAAGTCTTTACAGTTTGTCTTTTATAATTAGTACGATCAAATGAATAATTGAACCTCAACAAGAAAACACTGGTTTGACAAATAACATAACTTGTTACTCTGCCTTCAAGACAACAATTTTGAAGTTCTTGAACAAATCAGCAATGGGTGGTGTTTTCAGCAATCTTGTACACTATAATATATGTTGATTTTGCATAGGCGATAAAGAATATTATTTGTAATTTTTACCCATGCACCGATGTGCATTAAGCACTGTATACTCAGTACTTTCCCGAGTCCTGTGAATAGGATTCCAACTGCCTCTGACTACCAAACAATCTCGGTAGTCTAGTTGGTAAGACATCTGCTCTAGAATGGCGGGTGTCGAGGGTTCGAATCCCACCCGAGGAAAATGTCTGTAAATTTTTTTCACAGGATTCAGGGAAGTACTAAGTATACAGTGCTTAACACACATCGGTGTATGGGTAAAAATTACAGATAATCATCTTGTACATATTTAAATGCACACTTATTTTGACAATGGTAATATGGAGTCTTTATGCCATTTTCTTTGTGTAGTATTCCAAATGGAAATTCGCTGTCTGGAGGATGGGTACTACTACTTTAGAATCAGTGAACTTTCAGATTAAAACTAATCTGAATTGTTTTAACAGCTCTGTTTGGATCAATAGAAACATTAACTATTAGACATATACAAAATGTGCTTGCAGTATTTTCTAATAACACTGAGTGACAGAATCTATCCTGAACCCTTATAGTCCCAAATCCTTCTCTATATCAAATTGCCAAAGTGGAGGATTCAGAAGGACTGGGGCCAGTAGGCCCAAATAACAATTGCTTATCACTGGATCAGGCATTCCAATCTTGTCCAAGCCCAAACAATTTGGTGTGGAGTGACATCGGAGAAGAGGATATGGAAGGACTGAGGCCACACCTAGCCATACTGCTTAGTCTGTATTAATTTATCAGTAGCAAGTTTTGAGGGCCATAATAGGGACATCTGTCCCTCCTGTTTGTGACTGTTCAGCCCCTTCCAGCCTCGGTTTGGTTACCATTGATATAATAAGAGGAAAGTTAAATTGGCTGCATCATCTGAAGGTGTATGCCAATAGATCACGTGCGGGACCCACGTCACGTGACCTGTGGTAGTGGATATTAAATGTAAAAAAACACAACATTTTCCATATAGGAAAGTGTGGTATGGTACATGATGATACTCGCATTTCTTTATTCGATCAAGGCTTCTTCCTTTTTTTAAATCTGTGAAAAATATTCCAAAGTTTGTACCAATGACCTTTAAGTGGCTGAATAAAGCCAGAAAAAGGACAGGTCCAGAAGTCTTGGAAATTCTACAAGTAACATTTATGTTCATGATGTGGTAGTACTAGTTGCATGACGGAACGTTTGGGCCAGACGACCAAGATCACACACTTTTCAGCACAAGAATTTCACAGTTTTGAAGCTGAAATCATCCAAAGAAAAGGCTTTCCAAAACTGTGTGATTCCTTTGTCTATTTGAAATTCCGCAAGGCTAGGTATAAATGCTCACTTTTCCAACGTTCTTTACTTTTTTTCCTCTCTTTTTTACAGTACAAACAAAATCACATGCGGGTTGCTACATCGTCATCCGATGCCGCCGATAATACATAACTCAAAATAAACCTCTTTTGTAGTAGTAGCATACTGGCAGTTTATGACACAGTAATATGATGGATATCAATGTCACAACAGTAACTGTGTTATTATTACTAAAACCAACAGTTGGTGTGACTTTGTCGGTCACAGCATGTATTTGCACGTATTTTGCCGTCAGCTCCCAGATGATGTAGTACCCACTAGTGGTCATGTGATGACATGAAAACATTGGTCACGCAATCGGTCTATTGTTTAAGTTAACTTTTAACTGCTGTATTACTGGTGACATTGCCAATTAAGCATATGTATTATACTGTCTTAACTTGTACTACCAGCTACAAACCAAACCCAAGCCCAAATGAGTTGACTTTGATTGACTGTGGGTTATCATTAATTTTGTTGAGTTGTCAAAAATGGATTCAATTTCCATTCTTTGATTCAATGTCAAAAACATCCATGCTTGTTCCCTCCCCTTTTAAAATACTGAAGAAGCTTACCTTAGTGTTGATGTAGCAGTACACGCTAACTTTACACGATCCATGGCTTGATATTTTCTGAAGTGCCAAGTGCCACCACAAGGTACAATCCTGACTGAAATAAAAAAATTACAAATCCTGCATAAATTACTATACATTTCAATAGTACAAGCATCGTTTTAACAAATGATTTTTGTTCACCGGGGCCATGAATATCTGTTGTGGGAATTAATTCATGCCAAATAGATATTTTCATAAATCCCAATGGATTCCTTAGTCTTTATTTCTTTAGTTTTAAATCCATAATCTCTCATTCTGGGATGGGTAGAAGTGAAAGATATGGAAAATTTCATTTTCAAATACAAACAAATAATAAAAAGTGTAGGCAGGGGTTGAAGGTAGAATTATATCCTTGCGAGTAGATGGTCATACTCCCAGTGTGTTACTCCCAATGATACATGTACATGAAACAGCAGTTGAGTTGTGTTCGAACCCTCTCTCGCCACCCGGTGACATCTTTCGAGTCACCATTGTGGGTATTAAAAATGGCCGCGATGCAACAGAGAAGTCTGAGCAAATCGTAACAGACTATCTCTGTACTAGACCCAGCGACTGGGGTGGTGTATTCCTTTTTTTTCTGCGTAGTCAATGCAGGATACCAGCTGTGGAGTGTCAACGACCCTCCACAATGGCTACACAGAGGATTGAGGGAACTTGCGTTTCATCCAGCGCTGTGCAGCCAACACTACACAGCTGGTATCCTGCATTTACTGCGCAAAACAATATGCCAGTCAGGGCATCAGCGAACATGCAATCCTCGCAGTGTTAATACACATAAGGAAACAGTCGTGGAGTATCACATGACTATTAGTAGCAAATTCGCGATTGTAACGGCAACATTTTTAGTGGGCTATAAAGTCATCAATTTGGAGGAACGAAAATGATTGTGAGTACAATTAAATGCCTTTTATATCATCTTTGATATATTGAGAAGCCAGTAGGTGATTTTCCAGCAATTCTGTTAAGACTTTGTCATAATTTGGCAATTTTTGAACAGGATATCACAGATTTGTTTAAAATCCGCTTCGTCATAAGCTGTCAAAGTGAACATACATTAGACCCAGTAACTGGGGCGCTGTACTCCTTTTTGAGATTATGTAATGTCCGTAATGTATGTGGGAACTCCGAGGAACTCCGAGGAAGCAGATTTTTTATGAATCTGTTAAAAAAAATTCAAAATTACGACAAAGACTCAACAGAATTGCTGGAAAATCTCCTACTGGCTTCTCAAGATATCAAAGATGAAATAAAATGCATTTAATTGTACTCACGATTGTCCACCAAATCGATTTTTAGGCCAACTAAAAATGCAGTCGTTTCGATCTGCGTTTTACTACTACGTGACATCAACTACTGTTAGGAAACGATAGTTGATGTCAGATTCGTAAAAAATCCCCTTTGTCAGAGTTCCCACATACATTACGGACTGGGGCGCCCAATATGACCAATAATGTCAAAATCTCAAAAAAGGAGTACAGCACCCCAGTTACTGGGTCTAACATATATATACCTAGCCCAGGTAGGACGTCAGTCTCCGTTGTACTACCACTGACGTCCTGGGTATAAAGCTTCTTTCCAATGTGACTAAAATTACATTAGTTGATTTCCCCTATTTTCACCTGATTTTGGAAGCTGAAAATTCGTCCATGTATTCCTGATGTTCTAAGCTACTCCTTGAATATCTTTGAAGTGCATGGTTTCACAAATGGTGAAAATCATACATAAAATAAAACGCCAACGTGTACAAATCGTCCGCGATATGTTATACTCACCGAATGAGGTATATTCAATGTGCTTGCTCAAACTGCATAGCATTAGCAACAAGTAGATTTACACGCAGGCGCATTACGGTATGTGGGCGCGGCTTTACATTGTACATGCATATAATGTATATGTTGTGCGCGATTGACCGATCGCACTACGCTATTTGTCGATCTACTGTTCGCGCACATATCGATCTATTGCGCACTTATTGATCGATCGCGCAATGAATATGATTTCGCGATCAACCAATAGCGCAGCGCGATCGGTCAATCGCGCAGATCGACCGAATCGTCACACCGTCGACCGCTCCCTCTCGCATTGCTACGTCCTTCAGCACATGCGCCTTGTGCGTATCACTTGGAGACTACCTGAACGGGCCGCGTCGATTTCTAATTTTGCTCTGATTTTCAGTTTATTTTTGTCAATAATGTGTGCTCAATGCATCTTAAAGACTTTTGAACCCGCCAGTCTGCAAATATAGGACCCATAGAACACTAGGACGAAGTTTCAGCTCATAATCAGGTAAAACAATGAAATAAGTTAGTTATAAAATGTTTCGCTATGTAGCGAGACCTTTATACCCAGGACGTTAGTGTAGTACAATGGAAACTAACGTCCTACCTGGGCTAATATATACCGTACTGGTAGGCAGTTTCAGTGGGCATGAATGTGCGTGGGCATGAATGTGCGAAAGTTTCAATGAAATGTTCACTTGTTTTTTCTTTTTTTAAGGTCAATAATTACCGTTTTGCCACCAATTCTTTGAGAGGAATATTATAAGAGGGAAAAAACACCCAACATCAATTAAAAAGTCAAAAAATCCCATAGAAAGTGGCAGCCGGATATTGAAACGCAGGATACCAGTCAACGAACCCACAAAGTTCCATTGGTCATGATTGGCCGAGCGCACGCTGAACAATGTTGCCATTGTGGGGGTCGTTGACACTACACAGCTGGTATCCTGTGTTGACTGCGCAAAACAGTAAGCAAGTCCGGGCATCAGTGAACACGCAATCTCCGCAGTGTTAATGCGACTTTTTTCAAGTAAGGAAACAGTCTTGACATTATATTAGTGATAAAAATGGCGATTGTAACGGCAGGGTTGTCAGAGGCCCTAAAAATCATCAATTTGGACGACAGAAAATGATCGTGAATACACTTAAATGCATTTCATTTCACCTTAAATGCTTGGAGAAGACAGTCTGACAGTTTATGAGTAGGCGAATTTTGAGAAATTCTGTCGAGTCTAAGGCATTTTTTTAACAGAGGTGTTTTAAATCCACCTGACCGTTGCAGTTACTACATATTCTTTACTGGGTCACTAGTACGACAGATAATGTCAAAACCTCAAAAAAGGAGTACAGCGCCCCAGTAATACTGGGTCTAATTTTAGCCATGACACGTGTCTTTCAAAATGGCCGCCAACCCAATAAATACATTATGTTGTTTGGTTCATTTTGACTGTTTCAAATGCTCACATTCACAGCAAGAGATATTCACCAGAGGGTATAGATAAATGTCCACTCACCTTGCTTAGTTTGTGCAGATTTTGTCCGCTGAATTGTACATAATATGTGAAAGAAATGCCGAGAAAAATAGTGACTCTTCCAAAGTCGGCCATTTTGTCTTTCTTGTGAGCGCTCAGCAGCGAGTTACTAATTACCCAGAGTTCACAATTTGCACATCAAAACCAAATAATGGCAATGAAAACAGGAAAGGGGTTCAATTTATAGTGGATAATGAAAATATAAATATGAACATAAATTTATTGCGTTTATATTTACTTTTTGGTTTACAAATACAGTATAGGTAAGTATCGACTGATTTCAATAGTTTTTTGAGTGATGAGTGGGGATGTGAACTTTGAGATTTGCAACCCCTTACCGGGACACCCCTATTTGATAATGGAACAATTATTCCATTTCAAAACATGGTTGGAAGAACTTGGTATTTCAATATTATCGCCATTAGGCGTATGTTAAGCGTTCAATAATTATTCTAATTTCTCTATACCCGGGTGGGTGTGGGAGCGAGCGCACGCATCGGGGAAAGTTTGGTCTGTCAGCAGCAGCAGCCGCGCGCACCCGGAAAAGTTTCCATATTCGACTGCCACTTTCTAAGGGATTTTTTGATTTTTTAAATTGATATTGGCTTTAATTTCCCTTTTTTAAATATTCCTCTCCAGGTATTAGTAGCTAAAACGCTAATTATTAAACTTTTAAAAGGAAAAACCAAGCGGACATTTTAGCGCGCGGCCGGAACTTTCGCGCATTCATGCACAAATGTCTGGGGACTTTTTGATGTATGTAAATCTGTATTCATTATTGCGTGATGCAGTCAGGGAGTAGTGACACACTAAAGAAGTGGTACTTGTGAGCAATTTTACCAAGATTTGTAGGCTGATCACAGGCAACAAAAAGGGAACATACAAAATGAGACATTATTTAATCAGAAAGTTTGAAAATCTTAATAAATCACTTCTTTTCCAGATGGCAAAGATGATCCAGATGAAAAAGATGATCATTAAAAAATCCCCCCCCCAAAAAAAATAAATAAATAAAAATAAAAGAAATAAAAATAAAACACTAATTAAAAAGGGTAAAACAATTTAACATTTACTCCATTTACTGATTTCATATCCACACGTTTTTTTTATTATGACTCAAAAATAACTTTATTTGAAGAACTATTATGTTACTGACAATATCTAACAAAGGAATTGTACAACTTTACGACTTTAAAAGGTACGTTTAAATCCTTTATTTCAATATTTATAATTAAGCATTATTTATAAATAACCATTTTATAAATAATGCATTATTATAAATAATGCTTATTTATGAATAACATTTTTTTTACATTATAACCATTATTTATAAATATTTATCAGTATTTACTATGGTGTTCCATATGATTATTTTGATGTTTTCTGTCGCATTTATATTTATAAAAATGCAACGGAAAAAAATAAAAATGCAACAGAACAATACCCACTAACCATTATTTATAAATAACCGTTTTATAACCTAACTCTAACTCTGACCCTAACCCTAACAATTTTTATATTGATATCATGTTATTGTTTTATCCCTTGACATTAATAAATGAAATGATATAAGTAAAAAAAAATAAAAACTAACCCTGGCCTAACCCTAACCCGAAAACCCTAACCCTAACACTATCCCTAACAATTTTTATATTTATATCATGTTACTGCTTTATCCCTTGAATTAAATAAATGAAGTGAATGATGACGTAACTAATGGTGTGAGTGCACATGAATTAACATAGATGTCTCCTTGTTAGAACATTTTTTTAAACGATGATGTCATATCAGCCGTTCAATGGTAATATCTTTTTCGTAACAAGTTATGTTTCACACGATTATGAAACTCATAATTATAATCAAATACTTCAACTTTATCAATAAATGTTAGCTCTTACGGCACAGTGAACATAGTACTATTTAAGTGCATGACCCCAAATAATATGTGAAAATAAAACATGTCATTTGCTCCGATTTCAAAATATATTTTGAGATGTTTCTGCGTGTTTTAGAACTTTAAATAGTGTGGTTAAATAATTATAAAGATTGATGATTCCTTATAACATTTTTGTTTTACAGATCAGTCAATTTGTATCAGCCAAAGCTGGGTGTTTTATAATAGATGCATTTTATAATAAGCGCAAAGCGAGTAAGCAGTTTGTAAAGAACAATTGAGCAGCCTTTAAATAGAAGCATCAGTGCTTATGATACGGGACGCTTACAGATTAACTTGTATGTATCATCACAAGGCCTATCGTGCCAGCCTGAAGTCTGGGTGCCTGCGGCGCAATCCTCTGCACCATAACGATTATTTGGCTGGTTACGGAGTGGATCCCATCTCATGTCCGTCGCGTCAATAGTACCAGCACCATCCAAACACACCCAGGTACCTGAGCCGAGTCAATCCAAAAATAACAAGTCTGTTGTTCGCCTAGCGTTTGGAGTGAGCTCATATTATATCATTTATCGGGAGCGGGATCATACTTCAATTGAAAGAACAAAGTGTTCTTGTTAAGGAATAGCTTCATTCCCACCCTCTAGTTTTCAGTGAAAACAACCAAAACAAGGGTCAGCGTTGGTCGTGGATTATGTGCTCGTTCATTATGGTTTATTTCGATTGCAACAATCGAAATAAAAGAAACATTTCAACCGTGATTTGCGGGGTCTTCAAGATGTAATTTTCTGGACTTTGACAGTAGTTCAGACGGGAATAATCTCTTGAGAATCGGTAATGTGTGGACTTCGTAGCAGGAAGGTTTTCAGTTTGAAGCTAATCTTATTTCGATAATAACCAATTCTTCACATTTACTTGAAAGTAAATGTTTCCAACTTTACGCGAGTATTTCCCCGTATCCTGCATTTCTATCTTTTAAATCAAGGCTAGAATTGTAATTGCATTGGATCATAACGTGTCCCTCGACCCCCGAAAACAATTTCCCGGTCGATGTATAGCACTATAACATGACTTATTTTGAGGTTTTTACAAAGTATAGCGGTCTCGTTATTTTATAAAAAGGTTGATTTTTCCACTGACTTTATTAAAGGTCAATTACTGATAAAACTGCGTAATTGCTGACCGTGCTAGCTGGTGATTGGAACTTCCATTTACCCCCACCCGCATCCAACCACTTTCAGCCTGTTGCGGGTTCCCACGTTTTAACATCATTCCCGGTTTGGGACTCCCTACCTGTTTCTTGTTTTCCGCCAACTCACAATCTGCCGCAGGAATGCAAACAGATAACTTCCTCTCACTTTATTGTTTCCATATTTTCCATGTAGCCCTCACCATGAGTGACCTTTTGGTCTTGTGTTGGCGATTTTTTTTTTCATAGCATAAAACCAATTAAAGGACTATATTATACTGAACACTATTTCTATCGTGTACAAACCTTCAACATCAATGTCGTTGCAACCAATCCAATATTCGCCGCCGAATATGTTGAGGACGAGTTGTAATTCTTCTTGGGATTGAGGGACCACCATCACACCGCCCATCTCAACACAAATCCCCTTGCCTTCTTCCCATGTAACTTGGCCATCATTCATCTTGTAGCACTTGTCTTGCCACTGGCTCCAAGTAGGAGGGCATGGTCCCCCTCCGATGGGCGCCTTCAGACACCGCCCATTACCGGGAGTGTAGTTTGCCACCAGAAATATTATACCAACAACACCCAGCAGTTTGCTTGCCACCATTTTGCAGACCATCTCTTAACAAATTTGAAATTGCTGCCAGGTATACAATAACCGAGAAGGTGCAAACTTCACCGAACGGAACTGCTTCGAGACACTTCAATTAACAATAAAAACACGGATCGTCGATTCACAAAAAAGAAACACCGCAAATTAATTAAATATACGAAATATTACAAAATTACAAAAGAGAGACATTACTATAATTTTGAGTTGTACATAACATGCTGTGACGTAGTAAGAAATTTAGATTAGACGAAAATTTTAATTTTCAGTGAAATTGACAAAACATTTTCTTGTAATACCAGCGACAGAAGAAGTGCTCTGCCAAATCTGAGTGTACACTTTTAGTGCATGTAAGCCGCGTAAACACCACCTTTATTACCTGTTCCGACAGCAGTCGGAACAGGTTTTGTTTTCGTCAAGATATTTTTTTTTTTTGTTATTATTATTATAATTTACATTTGTTTCTGTCTCAAATCCCAAAGCATTTGTACACGATTTTGTATACACGTAATCTTAGAACTGGTAAATATGACATACTCAAATCCTATACTAAATTGAAGCTTAGTACATGAAGTTGTAACAGTGTCAATTTGGTTAACATTCTTATTAATTAGCACAGTTTTAATGACATGAATATTTAATTAGGCATTCTTTAAACAACATATCTCAAGAAGTATACGTCCGATCGTCATTTTTTTCAGTTCTAAACTTATTTTATAATGTAGATGTGCTCTGTGGCATATTTGTGTCTGTCACGTGATCATGACGTCATTTATAACAGATTTAATATCTATGTACAAAACACAAGAAACAATTTTCTAAATTTGATCAAGTCTTGCCCTTTTCCCTGCGACCGACGTATTGTGTTTTTTGTATAAGCGGGGACTTTTTATGGTAACAGACAAGAAACAAAATAATCTAATTAGGCCCCATTCCGATCCAGCGAGCATCAACATTTTCTTCTTAACAGACTTCAGGCCCACGTTATTGTAACGAATAATATTTTTCGTCGAAGACAAGTTCGAGATGGTTCGAGACTACAGAAAATAATGTTTCTAAATTCCAACCGGTCTTCCGGACCAACGTATTTGTATAGGATTTTCTGGTTCAGAAGTTTGAGATCGCTCCGTGCTGCGTTTGCAGACAACCGTGAATATACATGTACTACGCGAGGGATTTTAGAAAGTCAAAAGCTCATTTTTTGAAAATAAATGAAACGTTTGTTTATTATTAAACAACTTGTTTTGAAAACATAAATGCTTTCTGTAAGAGTTATTCCAGGCCATTAAAACTAATCAAAGAACATAGATTTTCACTATAATTAACCGTTAAAACCCTGCGAGGCAATTGTTCGCATTTCGCATTCAACACATGGGTAGTACGCTTTTGTTTGTGTATTTGCGTATTCAAATGAATACGCTTAATTATGCACAAAAGATTGCTGTATTCTTCTTGAAGGTCCTTAGGAGACATCTGCCATGCCCAGAGAGCTAAATGATAACCACTCAAAACACTGTGTGTATTGCTACCTGGTGTTACGTTACGCGTACTACTATGGCAATTGTTAGCATTTTGCATTCAAATACATAGGTGATAAGCTTTTATTTGCATATTTGCATATTCAATTGAATACGCTTAATTATGTACAAAAACTTTCTGTATTTTTCTTGAAGGTCCTTAGGAGACATCTGCCATGCCCAGAAAGCGAATGATATCCAGTTTCTTGCTACCTGCGCGTACTACTAAAGGTCCCTTGGGTGCAGTTAGCGTACCAAAATGAGCTATATGAGCAAAAATATGCGAAAAATATATATTGAACTAAATTCCATAAAGTTGTAATCTTCGTGTTGTATTGTAGCTTGCATCATTTGTCAAGTTTGATTTAAGTTTGCCAATTTGACCTTTACTATGTTTGAAACAGGATCAAAAGAAAAAGTCTGGCGAACGATCTGCACAGACTTGCCAAATCAAGTGACAAGGTACAAGGTACAAGATACAAAGACAAAACAATTGGAACAGCTGCGATTTTGTCCTAAAGACAAAATCTTAACATCTAGTTGTTGTTGTTGTTGTTGTTTTTGGTGCATGTTGGAGCGCGTGCAGGGATTATCTGTTTTGATAGTGCTTTTGGGAAATTAACTCAAGTTTCATCCATCCTCTTCGACATATTCATTGGCTAATGGATATGTTTTTAAAGTAGGCCCTATAACTTTTTAAGCAGATTGTTGTAAGAACAAATTCCGCAGTACTCTCTCGATATTTCATTGTTTTACTGCATGTTTATTGAAAGAAAAGTATCGCGGTATCGGATAAAAAAAAGTATGAAAAAAAAGAGAGAAAAAGTTAAGCGGTGATATGTCAGGCATTCAGGCGACGAGACTGGTTACCGTCTGCCATATAGCTCCCTTGTGGTATGGCGACCGACTCACCGCACGTCCTCCCCTGCCTCCGATTCCTAGCCTCGCGGGCCCTGTCCCTTTAGGGGAGAAACAAGGCTGATCCCAATCACACTGGTGCCAGATCCCAGCCAATTCCTTGTTCCTATATTGGGGGCAGACGGTTTCGAACCCAGACCCGGACTCGAACCGGGGACCGAGTGTTGTGTGAGACAGTCCCGGCACATAGCCTAACGCCCTGCGCTAATGTGTCGGTAGCTATTCCTAGGAATTTACATTGTACTTAGCTTGGAATCCACCAATACCGTGGGCATTGTTTTGACTAACACAATCGCTGAACCCCGAAGCACGCTTGAAAGTGTCCAGCTCTTTTGTGTTATTTTCAAGGGTGCACCTATACAGCCAACGCTAAATGATAAATATTCAAAAATACGCCAAAACTAGATGGAAGTCTCTCAGACTTTTGAAATAAAGACACAAAATTAACGTGTAATGACATCTAGACTTCAGTTTGCTTTTCTATTGTGCAGGGGTAATCTTATGTTCCCGAGCTACGAAAATTGGACAAAAAATAAAGATAAACAAATATTAATAACAAGAAATAAAAGCAAGATCATGAAGAGACAATCAACATACATTGCTTCCAGAGTGAGGCGTAAATAAAAGACAAGTAAAATAAATAACAAAATAGAAATAAATACATAAACAAGTTGAAGTCGTCTTGTTTCTGGAATTCGAACCCAAGACGATTTTTCCCTTTGTTCGAAATAAAAGTTTAGAGTCACTCTTTCTCTGTACATTATTTTGGTGGCAAAGGTAAACGTGGTTTTCCCTTTTCTTTTTGTCTTGCTGTTCCGCCAAAAATGACGGGTTTTGGGTGGCTGTAAAACAAAGTAAACTTTGCTTTTCACGTTGAAAACAAAATGTCTTTCGGGAATTTAGGTGCCGAAATGGAAGGGTGAGACGTTATGGTAAACCGTTATCGGTGCGCACTACAATAATTTATAACGGTTATTATTATATGTGTGTATGGTGTGTGTTTGGCGAAAGCACATGTCGGGCAAGTGACACCACGAGATATAGCCAGGATTGTAGTTTACCCGAACGAGCCCAAATTAGAGAGTCAATAACCCTAACCCTAACCCTAACCTTTCACTGAAAACTTTACGTCAATTTGTAGAAAAATTAGTCAAATAGGCAACACAAATTAGTTTTTTTATGTCTGACTAATTGTTTTATCCGAAACACAATATTTACCAATTCAGCAAAATGATATACTAATTACATTTTTTCAGAGACTAATGCAAATTTTGTAATTACTAATTTTAGCGTTTGACTAATTGACACAGTGCCAATTAACTAATGTAATTGGTCTCCACAGTTTTAAATGTCTAATATACAGAGTAATTACGAATCAGTTGACTAATATATTAGCAAAATACTAATTAATAATGACACCGGGCCATTGGAAATCTTATTTTTGTTTGTACCGACACTCCCTCTGCACGTAGGAGCAAAAAAATGCTCATGATGCTGTAAAGTAGGCGTACACGATAAAGGTTTGTTATTTTTACCTACCAAAAAGATACTTTTCAATAAATTATTAAAATTAACAATAAGCAGGATCCCAGCGTTGTCAAAAATAAATGTACACACAGTCGCACTCAAGGGTGTGTGCCGTTAATAGAATAGCAAGAGAGTGCGCGCGCGTCGTCGAACGTACACTTTTTGTGCTCGATCGTCTGCACCACTCACGTCCGTCTCGCTTCGTCGTATAGCCCAGCCTAGTTTTCCCCCAAAAGTAGCTGTTGTGCAAGGTAAGAATGAATTTCTTTGTATTTTTGAATCGTAGTATGTTGGACCATGGAGAACTTAAGCTTCATAGTACAGCCAGATGATGAGAAGTCATACAATATTATAAAACTTCAACCTTACCCAACCTACTCAGATTTAAAGAAATATCCGCACAATACTCGCCCATCCCACCACAATAGTGCCCTTCAAATTCAACCCTCAAATGTGCCTGAGTCTTCAGAATTGAAGTTGGTGCAGCAATTGGAGGAAGAAGAAGAAGAAGTAAAGTTAGGTAGGAAACTATGTCATGGTGCGAGGTCAAACCTCGGCCTCAGTCCCACACAGCACAGTCACAGAAAAGACCACCAGACTCGGAGTCGGACCGTATTCGTTAACGTTTGCTGGTTTAGGCCTATCGTTCGTTAGCGGTTAGCTCTGAGTCTGATGAATCCTCGCTAAACATTACGACAGGGTTTAGTGTAAGTCAGATTAGCCCCTATAACATGTATAACATGTGTATAACTTGACGTTATCACGATTAGGCCTGTGAGTGAAAAAGATTCTGAGTGATAGGTAGGCCTACAACATCATTAGGATGAAACAAAACATTTAGGCTAACGTAACGTTGTAACAAAGAAAGTCCTCATTTTAATTTTAGATGACCAAGAACCATCCGTTTACCTGCACAACAACTCAGCTGCTCGAAAATTATACGATTACTTTTGTGCGCAAGCTTCTTTGAAACACTGATCGAATGAGGGCTAATGCATATTATGATCCTTTTTAAATAATTTAACTTATTAACATTATTAAACTATTATCAACTTATTATTGTTAAATTATTATAACAGCAAAATATGGAGACCTGTGTATATTGTCAGATGCCATGTTTGTCAGTTGGAGTTGGAGTTGTATTCTCAGTGTATGTACAAGCCAGTAGTCTAAACTGGCTACGAGGTTGTTGAAAAATGACAATAAATTTTGTATTGACTAATTTAGAAGGAAATGTGTTACGACTGATTATTGCCATTGTCGGACTAATTACAAGACTAATTTATTTTGATGTAAGACTAATCTAGTTTTCTGAATGACTAATTTATTTTAGTGCATTACCAATCTCAAGATAAATTAGTAAAATTAAACCATTTTCAAAGAGGAATTTTTATTAGTCATTACTTCAGTGTATTGACTAATCTTTTTATTAAGTGACGAATTAAGGATTAGTCAAATTAAACCATGTAAATGACTAATTATGTTTAGGCAGTTGACTAAGTAATGTTTTCAGTGTTTGATAGATGGTGCACTACACTAAATAGAGAGAAATCCACGCACCGGGCCTCATTAATCAAATGTAAACCCACAACTTTTTCTGTACATCAAAGATTTGAAGGTCCTTGCTTTTATGGATTGTTGAAAAATGGTCCAACTTCGTGCCCCTGGGGTTGTTGACTTTCCACCTGGAGCATTTTGGGCAGGCTGACCGTCTAAAAATGGCCCTATTTTGCTAAACAGTGTAGGGTCATTTTTCCAAGATGAAGTCTGGCCAGTTTACTCGTTCATGGGTGTTTTTATTTTGGATCAGCATAGCAAAAATTCTCAACGGCTAACCTACTAAAAATTGAAAAGAAAAATGAAGTTCAGTTGCCAGAAAATATAATTATTTGATTGGAGTGTTTTCTAGAGGCTGAGTATTTTTTGAGTTTTTTGTTGTTGTTGAACGTTTAGCATTTAGCACTGGTTGCTATGGGAGCCTATTTAGTGTGGTGCACCCTTTGATAGTGCTTTTGGGAAATTAACAAAAGTTGGATCCACCCTCCTCGACATATTCATTGACTTTTCACGTTGAAAACAAAATGTCTTTCGGGAATTCAGGTGCCAATGGCAGGGTAAATCGTCACGGTAAACTGTTGTCGGTGCGCACTACATTGAGCTATTATTATGTGTGTATGGCGCAAGCACATGACAGCCAAGTGGCCCCGAGAGATATAACCGGGATTGTAGTTTATCCGAACTACCCTAACTTAGAGAGTCAATAACCCTAACCCTAACCCCTAACCCTAACCCTAACCCTAATCCTAACCTTCACCCTAACCCTAACCCTAACCCTAACAATATTATACCATATTATTTCAACAATTCTTCATAAAAAGTGTGGTCGGCGCATTGATCCAGTCACTACTCACTGTGGTACACCATGTAACTTATAGTTAGTTCCACGAAAAAAACAATACGCATAATAGACCGATTGCGCGATCTACGTCACGTGACCCCTGTTGGGTTAAAAATGTAAACACACACGTAATCCTCCATAGGAAAGGGTGGTACGGTACACGATGATTAATGCATTTAGTTAATTCGATCGAGGCTTTTTTTGCTCGAAATCTGTGAAACATATTCCAGAGTTTGTACCAAAGACCTTCAAGTGGCTGAATAAAGCCAGTAAGGACAGTTACAGCAAGTCTTGAAAATTGTAAAAGTACCGTATAAATGTGCACGATGTGTACAGCGCGCGACGGAACGTTAGGCGAGACGACCGCGATCACCACACACTTTTCAACACAAAAAATTCAAAGTTTGGAAGCTGAAATCCTCCAAAGAAATTGCTTTCCAAAACTGTGTGATTCCTTTGCCTATTTGAAATTCTGCAAGGCTAAGTATTAATGCTTACTTTTCCAACGTTGTTTATCCTTTTTTTTTTTACAGTGATTTAGGCCAACATTACAAACAAAATAACAGACGGGTGGCTACATATAAATAGTCGTCCGACGCCGGTAGTGCATGGCTTAAAAAACCTCTTTTCAGAAGAATTCTGTTAAATTATGAAACAGAGATGTGATTTAAATTAATGCCACACCATACTACTTTAAATAAAGGGGCTGATTAACTAATTCATCGCTTAACGAAAGTATAACCGACTGTTTTCGAACTCACTCTGTGTCACGGCCTATCTCTTTACACGTATTTTTTCACCAGCTGTATGACGTCATACCCGATAGGGGGTCACGTGACCGCATGTAAACATTGTCGCGCAATCGGTCTATATGCTGATTTGCAAGTTACCGTTCGTTTGAAAAACAATAAAGGCACTATGGTCCCGATACTTACACAAACATATTGGCGAGAACGGTCGAAAAAGGTCATGCACGCTTACTGATCAATTTACATTGGTTGATAAGTGAATGAAATGTAAAAACACTAATGACAATTGTGAATAAAATTCAAAGTAGTTTCTATACTTAATGTGAATGTTTTGGCTCATCATGCCATTCTTTGGAAAGTCACTTTTTTTAGGCAACCCCTCTCGACCTTATTAAAGAAATTATTATAATTATTATCATGTGTTTTTTTTATAAGTTTATTTGTTTGATTATTTTTTCCCCTATATTTGTTGTTGTTGTTGTTGTTTTTGGTGCATGTTGGAGCGCGTGCAGGGATTATCTGTTTTGATAGTGCTTTTGGGAAATTAACACAAGTTTCATCCATCCTCTTCGACATATTCATTGGCTGATGGATATGTTTTTAAAGTAGGCCCTATAACTTTTTAAGCAGATTGTTGTAAGAACAAATTCCGCATTACTCTCTCGATATTTCATTGTTTTACTGCATGTTTATTGAAAGAAAAGTATCGCGGTATCGGATAAAAAAAAAGTAAAAAAAAAAAAAAGAGAGAGAAAAAGTTAAGCGGTGATATGTCAGGCATTCAGGCGACGAGACTGGTTACCGTCTGCCATATAGCTCCCTTGTGGTATGGCGACCGACTCACCGCACGTCCTCCCCTGCCTCCGATTCCTAGCCTCGCAGGCCCTGTCCCTTTAGGGGAGAAACAAGGCTGATCCCAATTCCACCTCGTCATCACCTCCACTTCGGACTTACATGAGATTACACTTTCCACCGGAGTAATTAGTCACAGTTGAGAGAACATGAAAAGATGTTCCTGGTATAAAAGCCCCACCACGCCCAGTGCTCCCCAATACATTTTTCTGTGCCGGAGTATGTACATCGAATTTCTATACTTCGTACAATTACGGGTATATGTTGGCACTTTGCACCATGGACAGCTGCGACGAACCAGATTTCCTTGAGTTGATGGCTGGCCCATCGGGTGCAATTGATACCCAGGAAGACCCGGGATTGGGACAAGATGACAATTCATCAATTGGCTTAGCTTCGGGCAAACCGAAAGTTAAAGGCCGAAAGCCTAAGCGCTCAACGGCCCCGTCATCAGACACGGTTTCCCGGCAAGAATTTGCGGATGTTTCAGGGAAACTTGCATGTATGGCCGAAGCCATCGAAAACATGCAAACAGTGATTCTCAGTCGACCCGCCAAGCGGCCTAGACTGTCATCGGATTCAGAATCTGATACGGAGAGTGCCTCAAAGGCCATAGACGAGCTCCTTCAAGAGAGCCAGCAGGGGTCAAAAACCTTATGCCAAGATGACCAGTTGTTGGACAATTTTGAGCAACTATATGCGGAGGATGCACCGACTGCCGATGCGGTCAATGACAAATTGGCTAAGGTAGTGGATAAAATGGTCCGCCATAAATTGCCGGAAGACAAGGCCGTGGAAAAGCTCAAGACCATCCAAAGACCGACCAACGTCAAAAATTTGGAGTGCACTCGGGTTAACCCCGAGATATGGAGCTCACTAAAGCCAAAGACCCGCTCTCAGGACATAAAATTCCAGAAGGTGCAACAGGCACTTCTTAAAGGAATTATACCCGTAGTTGGGGTAATAAACTCACTTATGTCCAGACCCGCTGCTACTGACCCGCCCACTCAGGTAAACCCTGATTTCAAGGGTGAAATCACCAAGCTATTGGATGCGGTGGCCATTATTGGACACGCCAACCAGGAACTGAATGTGCGAAGACGGGATTTGATTAAGCCCGATCTTAACAAACAATTTTCTGGTCTTTGCTCGCCACATGTGCCCGTAACAGGGTTTTTATTTGGTGATGACTTGCCCCAACAGTGCAAGGACATACAGCAGACCAACAAAATTGGGAGCAAAGTTGGCTGGTCAACTTTCAGAGGAAACGACAGATATGATCGGAAACGACCCATGCACAACCACAGGGGTAATTCGACCTGCACCAGCCAGTTCAGAAGAGGTGGTCATTTAAACTATCAGCGCCACAACAGACACCGAGACACTCGGTGGAATGCCAAGCCACGACAAGATGTGGAAACAGCAAAGTAATTCGGCATGTCCCTACAAGTACAACCACACTGGTAAGTACAACATGCATTAAATCTAGCAAAATTGCAGGTAGACTAGCACAATTTGTTACAAAATGGCAAGAAATAACTTCAGATAAGTGGGTTCTAGATGCTATAAAGCACTATGAAATAGAATTTGGGAAACGACCCTTTCAATCGTTTCCCCCTAAACAAATTAAATTTGTTCCCAATGAAGTTGAAATTATCTCGAAGGAAATTGATAAACTGCTCCAAAAAGGAGCAATTACACATGCTACCCATGAATATGGTGAGTTTGTATCAAACATTTTCATCCGTCCAAAGAAAGACGGGACTTTTCGCCCAATTATCAACCTTCGCCAGTTGAACAAATCAG
Source organism: Marthasterias glacialis (assembly GCA_911728455.2). Lineage (NCBI taxonomy): Eukaryota > Metazoa > Echinodermata > Asteroidea > Forcipulatida > Asteriidae > Marthasterias > Marthasterias glacialis. Next base: position 20,260,721 of record OU452225.1, read on the forward strand.
TGGCCTATGTCCATTTTAAAATGGAAACAATTCATTTTGCACTGCAGTTAATCCGACCACACTGCTTTATGGCATCAATTGATCTTAAAGATGCGTACTTCACAGTACCGATTGCCAAAAACCACCGCAAATATTTGCGTTTTATGTGGCAGAACAAATTGTTCGAATTTACCTGTCTGCCTTTCGGTTTAGCTTGTGCACCAAGGGTATTTACAAAGATAATGAAACCTTTGATAGCCTCTTTAAGACTAATGGGACACGAATCTTGTGACTACATTGACGACGCTTTGTTGATAGGTGCAACAAAAGAAGAGTGCATAACCAATGTTAAAGCTCGAGTTGCCCTCACCCAAGAGTTAGGATTTATAGTCAATACTGGGAAATCTGTCATGAAACCCACGAAGACCATTGTGTTTTTGGGGTTTACAATAAATTCAGAAAACATGACAATTGCTATTCCTCCAGCAAAAAAGAGGAAAATTGAAGCGGCTATTCATAACATTATTGTTGCCAATCTTCCCAAAATTAGGGACGTTGCCCAAGTAGTGGGCTTTTTAGTCTCTTGTGATATTGCCGTACCGTACGGTACATTATTCAGAAGATCTATTGAATCTGAGAAAAACGCAGCATTGACTGCAAACCATGAGGATTTTGATGCAAGAATGTCATTGTCTGACCAAGCTAAGGCAGACTTAAACTGGTGGCTTACTAACCTACAGTATGCTAGTGCCCCCATTCACAGAAACAAGCCCGATTTCACTGTTGAAACTGACGCGTCTCTCAATGGCTGGGGTGCGAATTGCAATGGGCATATGTTAGGTGGACAATGGTCAGCTGAAGAAGCTGCATGGCATATTAACTACCTTGAGCTTAAAGCTTGCTTTTTTGCCTTACAGTCCCTTTTCAGTAAACATAAGGACATTCACGTGCAACTTAAATCGGACAATACAACTGCCGTATCATACATAAAGTTTTTTGGCGGCACACACTCCGCTCAGTTAAATGAACTGGCCAGGGAAATCTGGCTTTGGTGTTTGAATAGGAAAATATGGCTGTCCGTTTCTTTCTTGCCGGGTATTGAAAATGTGAGTGCTGATTTTGCATCACGTCACTTCCATGAAGATATCGAATGGAAGTTACACCCAGAAGTTTTCCGGAAGATTATCGATATCTTTATGACGCCAAACATTGACATGTTTGCGTCAAGATTGAACCATCAGATTCAACCTTATGTATCGTGGAAACCTGACCCAAACGCATTTTTCAATGATGCATTCACGCTAGACTGGGCAAACTATAAGGTCTACGCGTTTCCCCCGTTCTGCCTTATTGGGAAAGTATTGACAAAGATCGAATATGAGGAGTCAACAGCCATACTTGTTGCTCCACTTTGGAATACACAGGCATGGTTTCCTAAGATGCTTAAACTGTTGGTGAACAAACCAATTATTTTGCCAAAAAGAACTAATTTACTCTCACTCCCTTCCTCAGGTAGACTACACCCATTGCGAGATCGGCTGCAACTGATGGCATGCCATTTGTCAGGGAAAATTTACAGAGCCAGGGAATTTCGCAGCACGCTGCCGACATTATTATCTCATCCTGGCGGACTTCAACCAAGAAGTCTTACCGATCAGCGATCCAAAAATGGGTTCTGTTCTGTGCTCGAACAAAGAGTGATCCACTTCGAGCGACTGTAGCGGTGATCTTAGACTGCTTAGCAGAGGAATTTGACAAGGGTAGTAGTTACAGCACACTGAACACACTACGTAGTGCATTGTCAGCAATACTAGCCCCTATAGATGGGACACCAATTGGGTCTCTCCCGCTGATAAAAAGGTTCATGACAGGTGTCTTCAACATGAGACCTGCAATGCCCAGATATACTTGTACATGGGACGTTAATACTGTGTTACAATACTTAAAAAATTTGGGTCCGTCTAATAAGTTGTTCTTAAAAGAACTCACTATGAAGCTAGTTATGCTTGTTGCAATGATTTCAGGACAAAGATGCCAAACTTTGTCGCTACTTAATTTAGACGACGCTGAAGTTACAGCTACAAAAATTATCTTTGTTGTATCTAAGTTGACGAAAACCAGCAAGATTGGCAAACCGCCTGTTAGTTTGGTGTTACCGAGGTATCCTCATGATGACCAACTTTGTGTCATGACGACGCTAAAACAGTATTTAATTAAGACGAAATCCCTGAGGGGTAAACAACGGTGTTTGTTTGTAAGCTATACATCACCCCACAAACAAGTAAGGTCAGAGACAATTTCTCGCTGGATAAAGAACACGTTGCATAAGGCTGGCATCGACACAGCCAAGTTCACAGCACATAGTACTCGATCTGCTGCATGCAGTGCTGCTTTTAAGAATGGAGTACCACTGAACATTATTTTAAGTACTGCCCATTGGGCAAGAAATAGTACTTTTGCTAAATTTTATAACAAACCAGTAGAGCAAACAGATCACAGCTTTGCAAACGCAGTTTTGGCTGGTACAACCAAGTAGGTTGGTCATTTCTTAAGAAATGCAAATGTAATTTGTTATGTTAATACACGATTTTCTCTTGCTTACTATGTTTACAACAGTTAAAGAGTTCAGAGCTATAGAACATTTAATAAATTGTGATAAACCATTAAGTCGTATACACAATCATGTTTTTTATTGCATGTTGCCCGTCTCTGTGCTCTAAAATCTCATGTAAGTCCGAAGTGGAGGTGATGACGAGGTGGAATTCTAAAATTAAACGAATAGAATGAAGTTTAATTGGAATTCTACTGAGTCTATCACCGACACTGAAGGACTTACATTCCCTCCACATAGGTTGCAACTTCAATTAGTTGACCCACCCCATTTCGCCGGGCACAATGTTCCTTGGTGAAAAATGTATTGGGGAGCACTGGGCGTGGTGGGGCTTTTATACCAGGAACATCTTTTCATGTTCTCTCAACTGTGACTAATTACTCCGGTGGAAAGTGTAATCTCATGTAAGTCCTTCAGTGTCGGTGATAGACTCAGTAGAATTCCAATTAAACTTCATTCTATTCGTTTAATTTTAGAATTATACTTTGTCAAAATCGTATTGCATTTGAATTGTACACAATTTTTGTTCAAGCCTAATCCTAAAATTGGTAAGTATGACAGACAAAAATTGTCTAGTGAAGCTTAGAGCATGAAGTTATCATTAAATGTAAATTGGTTAAAATTCTTCATTCATTAGCTGAATTATAATGACATAAATAGTTATTTGGTCAATCGTGTTACCAACATATCCCAAGAAGTAAACATCGGATGGTCAATTTGTTTTCAGCTCTAAACTTACTTCATAACGTAGATGTGCACTGTGACTTATTTGTGTCTGTCACGTCATCATTGTGTCTGTGCTAAACGGATGGCTCCAAAAGTGTGCACATTTTAGAAAGTCAAAAGCTCATTTTTTGAAATTAAATTAAACGTTTGTTTCTTATTAAACAACTTGCTTTGAAAACATAAATGCTTTCAGTAATAGTTATTCCAGGCCATTAAAACTAATCAAAGAACATATATTTTCACTATAATTAACCGTTAAAACCCTGCGAGGCAATTGTTTGCATTTCGCATTCAACACATGGGTAGTAAGCTTTTGTTTGTGTATTTGCGTATTCAAATGAATACGCTTAATTATGCACAAAAAATGCTGTATTTTTCTTGAAGGTCCTTAGGAGACATCTGCCATGCCCAGAGAGCTGAATGATAACCACTCAAAACACTGTGTGTATTGCTACCTGGTGTTACGTTACACGTACTACTATGGCAATTGTTAGCATTTTGCATTCAAATACATGGGTGATAAGCTTTTATTTGCATATTTGCATATTCAATTGAATACGCTTAATTATGTACAAAAACTTCTTGAAGGTCCTTAGGAGACATCTGCCATGCCCAGAAAGCGAATGATATCCAGTTTCTTGCTTCTTGAAGGTCCTTAGGAGACATCTGCCATGCCCAGAAAGCGAATGATATCCAGTTTCTTGCTACCTGCGCGTACTACTAAAGGTCCCTTTGGGTGCAGTTAGCGTACCAAAATGAGCTATAATGAGCAAAAATATGCGAAAAATATATATTGAACTAAATTCCATAAAGTTGTAATCTTCGTGTTGTATTGTAGCTTGCATCATTTGTCAAGTTTAATTTACAGGCGTGACCCCACTTTGACCTTTACTTCCGGTCCAAACAGGAAGTTATAAATTTCAAAAAGCATATCTCCTGTACCAAATATCCTAGAATCATAACCACTGTACCATGGCCCCAATTTGACCTTTACTGCGTTTGAAACAGGATGCTCAAAAGTTAAAAGTCTGGCAAACGATCTGCACAGACTTGCCAAATCAAGTGACAAGGTACAAGGTACAAGATACAAAGACAAAACAATCGGAACAGCTGCGATTTTGTCCTAAGGACAAAATCTTAATGTCTAGTTACAATTTAGTTTTTATTTTATAATTTGCTATTAAAAATTATGTTGATTTAACGCAACTTGCTTGGTTTCTCATCAAAGTGGTAGCCCCCATCCACCCCCCTATCAATACAAATAATTATTTTTAAAAACTGAGTTTATGTACACGATAGGAATATTACACACATACGCTTTTTATTTTCAGACTTTTTAATGGCACAAATGCAGTTTGACCTATTTTCCCCAATTTTTATTGTCTATATCTTATTGTAAAATGGAATCTTAAATTGATAATTATGGCAACTAAATATTTCCCAAAGTTGTATTAACACTCAATAACGGACGTCCAATCGGTAAGTTTATGTATTCGTGCATGTACAGAATAATTGTTATTTTGAGTGACTGATCAAATGATTAATGCAATTCATTTGTTTTTGACATTCAGTTTGATGGGATGTTTGTACATTGTTGAACTTGGTTCTTACAAATTTTCCCGTATACACGAAACTAAGTCACCAATAACCCTTTGCGTTATTCTATCTTTATTTGTCTATTTTATTAAAACAATTAAGAATTGCATTATATTTGAATCATTATTGTAAGTGTACTCATGAAACTATTAAATTTCCTTCGTTGAGATTTCCACATTAGTATAAAAATTAACCACTGTACTTTTCGTTTGCATTTTTTTCTGAAAAAATCCCCTTTTCAGCGTTTTGGTTGGGACAATCACTATTTTTATGAGATCTAAAAAATTACAAAAAGAAAATATTACAGCTAAAATCGGGCCATGCAAGTGTAAGGTCACCCCATGTTAATAATATCAAAAGGAGTTCGACGTTAGCCGTAAATATACCGAATCTAACCCATGCTTAAAAATAATGACACAAATGTCTCATGAAATGTGTAGCGAGTATACTTTATTATTTTTTTCCCCAAACCATTTTTAACGAGGGTGACCCATCCAGACCAGCTGATCCTTCGGAGCCCTCACATCATACAACCGCATCACCAGGAACCTTTTTTTTTTTGCTTTTCTATCGGTCGTTTGCAGTTGAATGTTGAATTACTCAAAAATTCTCTTAGTCGCTTGATGAACTGTCCGTTTTAATATTACCCATGGCACTCTTGATAAGTCATATTGTGGATTTTTAAAATAACGTCAAAATTGTCCACGATGAAGTAAGCTATGCTACACTTTGTATTAACTCGTATTTTCAAATTCTGCATCTTCACCGACGCCCTCCCCAGCCTCTCAATCCTGCTGGCTCCCACACCCATCCTGAGTCGTCCCAGCCATGATTCCATAGCTACACTTTGCGCGCCGAAGTACACAATTTTGTTATAGCGCCCTCAATTGACTAGTTGCGTGCGCAGCATGCAGGTGACACTGACACTGACACTAAACCAGCACGACAACAAGCAGGGCCTCATAAACATGCAGTTCCGCTACGAAAAGTCGCGGTAAGTTTGATTTATTTTCCTCCTTACTGAATAGCCGAAAGAAACTTCAAGTGGTACATCTCTTTAAGATAATTGAGTCTGCACTATTATCATTGTCACGTCCTTTATTTTAGTAATTAACATTTGCACGCTATTTTGGGGAGACAAAATCCTAAAACTTAAAATAAAAGATTAAGCACGAAAACCGCACGCATAGCATTCACATGCATAATTTGCAGGCGACATTCTGGCACTATGTTGGGAAAAGTTTCCATATATATATCCTACTGCCACTTTCTAAGGAACTGTTTTAGATTTTTTAATAGAAGTTGCGCTTTATTTCCCTTTTTTAATATTCCTCACGAGAAATTAGTAGCTAAAAAAGCTAACGGCAGAAATGAGTTAGTGTAGATATACAAAATTGCTACAACTGAACTTTATTATGTTGAAGAACCAGTAACTGCATAGTACTTGTACAACAGTGTAGATTAGATGTACATCGTAGTGTAGAATAGATCAGAATGAATTGAATGAATGAATGCAGACTATTTATAAGAATTATTAACCCCGTTCAACTGTAAATAGGAACAATGAGTCAGTCAATAGTTTATATAAAAACATAAGAAAGAGACTAAGTTTCTTGGAAGTTTCTTGGAAGTTTCTTGGAAGAAACTGACCTTCAAGTGACATAACACACCTGTTGTGTGTAGGTAGTTAAATAAGGAACTGTGTGGGTGATCAGATGACCATGAGGTAGTGACTGTGTTGGGTTTGTAGCTCTATGGTGTAATGGTCATAAAATATTTACGTGGAAACAATATGAGTAATTCTCTAGGTGAAAGTGCAAGTAGGACAAAATTGGAATATGATGATAAAAACTTTAAAGCATGTTATTTATTGAGTATAAGGAAAATTGAAAATAAGTAATATGACAAACATGAAACAATTCTGTGTCCATAACTGTTCATTTTTTGGGGAATGCTACAACCTTAATTTAAAAAAAGAAAATTCAAGTGGATATTTCATCGCGCAGCCGGCACTTTTGCACATTCTCATGCCCAAAAGAAATGAAATGGCATTTAGCGTGTAGCATTGTTAAGCCCAACGTATATGTGAAAATGGCTTATTTTTCATGATTTCCACACTTTGTAATCGTTCAAAGTGCCTGTTCCACTCTGTTTACATTCTGTCAACCTTTCTGGACAGGTAAGGATATAATTTGACCTAGACCCAGTAACTTGGGCGCTGTACTCCTTTTTTAACATTCGGTCGTACTACCGATAATGTCAAAATCGCAAAAAGGAGTACAGCGCCCCAGTTACTGGGTCTAAATATGACCTAAATTAAGGGAGATAAAGTGGCAACTGGATACAGCATTTTAGCCCTATGTTGAGTGGCATTAAGTCATTGTAAGTGGCAGAAACACGTACATACAAAGAAAGGTATCAAAATTAAAAGAACACTTAACAGTGTGACTGTGAGGACCCAGTTGCGTAGTAATGACTGGGTTGGTCGATGGCCGCTGTTTATGGACCAAGCCTAGAGTGTAGAAGACCCAGTATTATTTTGACATTATCGGTCGTACTGGCACCCCAGTAAGGTACTGTAGTATTGCTGTGATGAAGTGGATTTAAAACAAATGTGTGATACCCTGTTCTAAAAAATATTGCCCAATAGTTAGGCAGATATGTGAAAAAATTGTGGGTTTTGATGTACAAGCATGAATTTTGGCAGAGTCACAGACTATGGCCCAAAGAACATTTTAAGATTGGGAGCCACGTGAAATAGGTCACATGACGACCGTGGCGGCCATTTTTAAAAATGGCGGCCATAAACCAGATTTAGTATATTTTATATAGGGAATTCCATCCAAGATTAATTAGATTTTACAAAAATATTAGTTGATGAATTATACATCATCCAAGATGTGACCCAAGACTGGGAAAACAATCAGAAAACAATATGATTTTTGTTTGAAAACTACTTTTTCAGGCAAAATAGCATTTGTTAAAGTGGAATTTGCGTGAAATTGCTAAAGTATGTGTTTGCAAGCAAAATGTAAATAAATGCCAATACAAGTTACTTGTGTAGAAAAGTGCTGGAGTTGTAGTATTAAGGTTGACCATAGTCCTGCTGTAAGAGTAAGCATAATTAAGTGTGAGTAAGTGGGTCATGTATGTTACACCTGTATTCAAATGTATTACATTTATTTAAAATTGTTACATAATACTTCCAATTGTATTACAGCAATATTTCATCACACATTTTGGTTTTCTAAACTTCTAGTGCACACACTGGCACATGCTGTCTGTTATTAAGTAGGTTATTATCTCGATTAGTCTGGTTTTTCGTATGCTGCATTGCTTTTTATTTTATCCTTTGTGACCGAGCATTTAGTAGCAGACACAATGTCTCGCAGTCTTCAGCTCATGAGCCCACAACAGGCTGCTCCTTTCAAGGAAATAACGGTGAAGACTGACTGGAGCAAGTGCATATTTTGCCAAGCTGTAACAACTGAAACCTTGAAATGTCCAGCTGATTCGACTCATCCTAATGTTGTTTCTGATGGGTATTCTGTAATCTCATTAAACATCATCCGTTTCAATGAGCTACGTGAACTGCCAATTCCACTGGACCTTAATCGACTGGATGATGGAAATGGCATAGAACAAACCCTGCAGGAGCACAAGGCCAAGTGGCACAAATCTTGTCATATGAGATTTAATGCCACAAAGCTGCAGCGAGCAGAAAAGAGGAAATCTGACTTGAAAGACAGTGAAGCTAGTTCCACATCGTCCAAGAAGTACACACGACAAAGTGTCAACAATAAAGGATCCAAGACAGATGTCTGCTTTTTTTGCGAGTTAACTACATCCGAACCTCTCCGTGAAGCATCAACTTTTCGCCTGGACTCTCGAGTTCGAAAGTGTGCATTAGACTTGGAAGATCAGTGCCTGCTTTCAAAACTGAGTGCTGGAGATATGATGGCTCAGGATGCAAAGTACCATCCATGCTGTTTAGTTAAACTCTACAACAGAGCTACAGCACTTGAAGAAAAGCACAAGGTAAACCAAACAGACAAAGTTTTCCATGGCATTGCTCTAGCAGAGTTGCTGACATATATCGATGAGAGACGAATGGATGAAGATATTGCGCCCGTCTTCAAACTTGCAGACATTGTCAAACTGTATTCTACTCGACTAGAGCAACTTGGAGTGGAGCAGCATGTCTGCCCACACAGTACAGAACTTAAAAATCGTATACTTACCTATTTCCCAGATCTAACAGCTCATAAAGAAGGACGTGACGTGCTCCTAGCATTTGACAAAGACCTTGGGCTTGCTTTGCGGAAGGCCTGCAATGATAACTATGACGAGGAAGCAATTTGTCTAGCAAGGGCAGCCAACATTGTAAGGAAAGACATGCTCCAAATGCAAAATACATTCTCAGGTTCATTTGAGGAAGACTGCCAACTGAAGTCTGTTCCTCAATCCCTCTTGACAATGGTAATGATGATCATCAATGGGTCCAACATCAAGTCCCAGACAAGTGATAGCTTTAATCAGGCAACCCTCAGTATTGCTCAACTGCTGCAGTTTAACAGCTGTTCTCGTCGACGGGCTGAAAGTGGTGGTATTCGTCACAGCAAAAGTAGAGAAACCCCACTGCCCATGTATGTCGGACTGACAATCCATGCAAAAACACGGAAGCGGGAGCTTGTGGAGACACTGTTTGACCTTGGACTCTCGATCTCCTATGACCGAGTGATGGAGGTTTCTACACAAGTTGGCAACAGTGTGTGTGAGCAGTATCATCAAGACCAGGTAGTCTGCCCTCCAAATTTACGTCAAGGGCTATTTACTACTGCTGCTGTTGACAACATAGACCATAATCCGAGTGCAACTACTGCCACCGATTGCTTCCATGGTACAGGAATATCACTATTCCAGCATCCCACCCCTGTGAATTATGGAATTGATCGCAATGAACATTTCAACCTGGAGCAGACATCAACAAAACTTGCAGAGTTGCCAGAATCCTACACAAATGTACACCCCCTGGTACTAACAAAGAAAGATGTGACTTGTCACAAAGTCGATGGTCCAGTCAAGAGTGATGGTGTGGTCATCAAGCAGGCATTGCAGGAAGAACTCAGGTAAGGTAGTCATTTTTTCCAAAAGTAAAATTTGAATATGTCATGTTCTTACAAATAAGTAACATTTTCATTTTTATTGCACATTTGCAAACGACTGGCTGAATTAATATGCATTGACATTTTTTTTTACGTTTAGATGGCTGGACACCGTGGAGCAGAGTGATCTACAGGAGGTCAACAACGATAGCAACATATCCTGGGCAGCTTTCCACGCAAGTCGGCAACCTGTGCAAGAGTATTCCCCTGCCATTACAGCTCTACTGCCTCTGTTGCCTGATGACTCGAAGTCTGTTGCCATGATACGCCACTCAATGGACAAAATCAGGCAAGCTGTGGAGTTACTCAATCCAGCCCAAGTACCAGTGATTACTTTTGATCAGCCACTTTACACCATCGCCAAACAGATACAATGGCACTGGCCATCAAGCTATGGAGAAAAGAAATTCATTATAATTCTGGGAGGATTGCACATCGAGATGACTGGACTCAAAGTCATAGGAGACTGGCTTGAAGACTCTGGTTGGGTGGAGGCACTTGTCCAGGCCAAGGTCGCATCTGCAGGTACTGCTGACTCATATTTGAAGGTATCTCATGTTACAAGAACAAGACATGCACATCAAGTTACTGCCAGCAGCTTACACATCCTCCTCAAGAAGTCTTATGCTTGTTACAAGGCGTCACTAGAACCAGGCTCTAATTGTGAAGAATATGATGAATGGTGTGTACGAAAGAAACAAGAGATTCCCCAATTCCAGTTCTGGTATACTGCTCTTCAGTTGGAGCTTCTTGTTTTGACATATGTTAGGTCACTGCGGGAGGCAAATTTTGCTCTGTATGTGGACTCCCTGACAAAGCTTGCACCATGGTTCTTCACTTTTGACCATACCAATTACGCAAGGTGGGTGCCAGTCCATGTACGGGACATGGTTAGTGTGATCAAGGCCCACCCAGAGGTTGCTGCTGAGTTCAACATGGGCAATTTTACAGTTCGCAAGACACGTCGACCTTTCTCATGTATAGCACTTGATCAGGCTCATGAACAGAATAATGGTGCTGTGAAAAGTGACGGCGGTGCTGTGGGCCTTACCCAAAACCCACAGGCGCTTCGACGCTGGATGGTTGCTGGGCCAGAAGTGGTAAGACTGAGCAGAGAATTTGAAGCATCCATAGAGGGAAATTGCAAAAGGATAATCCCAGAAACACGCCATCATGAGCAGTCAAAAAGTCATCAGGTGACATTCGCCAAACAAGTCAAAAGTATGGTCGAAGTGATGGAAGAAATGGGTAACCCATTCCTGGAGGAGACCAAAGACCTGTTGAGACTCGATACAAGAGATATACTTGACCCAGCTGTAGTGGCTTCAGTTCGTCATGCAGAGGAGATAGGTCAGCAACAATACAACACCTTCCTTGCAGATCGACTACTAGAACAATCGACACCTATCTCAGAGCCAATCAAGAAGAACAAACTGCCATTGTTCAGCCAAACTCCCCCAAGAAAGAAGTCAAATGCGATCCTGCAAGTGTCTTCTCTTAAAAGTGACTGCTCATTATTTTCAAGATTATACATTGCCTGCCAGTCACGAGATGGTGATTTAGAAGATTTTTTCCATCACGAGAATCAAGCATGTCCACCATCGTTGTCTCAATTTGGCAGCTTGAGACTAGGAACCAAGTCTGACCTCCTGGTATGTCTGGAGAAATGTGCAGAATCCAAAATGGATGCACCAGACACTGATGTTACCATTCTAGATGGAGCTGTGGTGGTCAACATTCTCAAACCTGTCACTGCTAAGACCTTTGATGACTATGCACTCAAGGTGTTCTTGCCATACGTAGAACGTCAGCTCCAACACGCCAGTCGAGTGGACATAGTATGGGATCAGTACAGTGACAGCAGCTTAAAAACTGATGCAAGAAGCAAGCGTGGTAAAGGCATCAGAAGAAGAGTTAACGGATCTACCAACCTACCAGGAAACTGGCAACAGTTTTTGCGCATCAATGCAAATAAGGCGGAGTTGTTTGCTTTCTTAGCTAATCACATTGCAAATATGGAAACTAACAAGCAGGTAGTTACAACAAATGGTTCAGATGTGTTGTGCATCCCTCCTCGAGACACAAGTCGCCTAGCACCCTGCGATCATGAAGAGGCGGACACACGAATGATCTTGCACTTAGTAGATGCAGTCAGTGAGGGTCTCCAGAAAGTCCTACTGCGCACAGTGGACACAGATGTAGTTGTTTTGTCTGTAGCTGCAGTTAGCAAGCTTAAGATGCAGGAGCTGTGGGTGGCATTTGGTACAGCCAAACACTTCAGATACATCCCTGCCCATGAAATTGCAGCATCACTTGGCCCCAACAAATCTCAAGCTCTTCCAATCTTCCATGCATATACTGGATGTGACACAGTCTCATCTTTCAACACAAAGGGGAAGAAGACTGCCTGGGAAACCTGGAAGACATATGAAGATGTAACTTCTACTTTCCTCGCTTTGTCCACTGGACCAGAACTAATAGGTGATGATGATTTAGCTGTACTTGAACGGTTTACCATCTTGTTATACGACCGCACTAGCACATTGGTGAACATAGATAAGGCTCGACAAGAGATGTTTGCAAAGAAAGGACGAGCCATGGATTCCATTCCTCCAACCAGGTCAGCTTTAATACAGCACATCAAACGGGCTGTGTACCAGGGTGGTCACTGCTGGGGCAAAGCTTTCAAAGTTAATGTCTCAATGCCATCACCTGGAAATTGGGGATGGACTGATCCGCCCAACTGGAAACCACTGTGGACCACCCTACCTGAGGCAAATAAGTCATCAAGAGAACTTATACGCTGTGGCTGTAAACTTGGATGTAAGGGAGGGTGCAAATGTAAAAAGGCAGCCTTGAAGTGTACTGGATTGTGCCAGCCTTGCAGTGGAAAACATTGTGACGTATAAGACATAGTAGGAAGAACTAATAACCGACTTGGCAGTTTAAAGGGGTATGTTTAATCACTGTTGGCAGTTTTCTTGGAAATGATGAAAGCCACCAACTACTTCCTTAAATACAAATTGATACGTTCCATTTCAAATACTAAGTATTGAAACGTCTGATATTTTTATTAACTCAGCAGATTTCTTGCCAATATCTGAGAAAAATTTGAAGGACTAACTTACATTTTGCAGGCAAAACAAAAATAATCCCGTAGTTTCCCACAAATCTTACCAAAAATGTACTTTTTTCACCAAAAATGTACTTTTTGCACCAAAAATGTACTTTTTGCACCAAAAATGTACTTTTTCAAAAATAATATCAATTTTGGGATTGCATGAGCTTGTTTTACTATTCTTGGGTAACATCTTGGATGTTTTAAATCTATTCCCACTTATATTGTTCTGTTAAATCCTTAGCTTACTTTGATTTTTTATGTCAGATAATGGTTTATGGCTGCCATTTTTAAAAATGGCCGCCATGGTCGTCATGTGACCTTTTTCAAGTGGCTCCCAATCTTAAAATGTTCTTTGGGCCATAGTCTGTGACTCTGCCAAAATTCATGCTTGTACGTCAAAACCCACAATTCTTTGCTTTATTTGCACCTATCTGCCTAACAAATAGACCTATTACGTGACCCAAGTCACGTGACATGTACTGCAGTGGTATTAAACATGTAAACAAACACGACATCTTCCATAGGAAAGTGCAGTGCAGTACATGATGATTGTTGCATTTGATAATTCGATCGAGGCTTTTCTTTCTTGAAATCTGAATAAAGCCAGTATAAAGGACAGTTCCAGCAAGTCTTGGAAATTCTACAAGGAACGTACAGTACGGTATATGTTCACGGTGCTGTAGTACTACATGTACATGTAGTTGCACAACAAAATGTTCGAGTCTGACGACCGCGATCACACACTTATCAACACAAGACTTTTACAGTTGAAGCTGAAATCATCCAAAGAAAAGGCTCCTAAAACTATGTGATTCCTTTCTCTATTCATTGAAATTCTGTAAGGCTAGGTATAAATGCTCATTGGTCCAACATTCTTTACGTTGTTTTTTTTACAAGGGTTTCTGCTTTGGAAGGATTTAGAAGGTAATGGGCTATCAGGTTGTACTTGACACAAGAGGGTTCAGGTTATATGCGATTAGGCTCAAATGTAATTTAGAAGGATTTGGGCTGTTGTGGGAGGGGAATGTGATAGTGTTCATGTATCACTCATAAGAAACACACATGCCTGGCCCCAGCAGTTAAATCACAAGTCAACCCCCTTTCTGTCAGGTAGGAGGATTTCAAAGGATTTGGGTACTTTTGTTTCTCTTCTTCCTTTCTTTGGGAAAGGAGTTGTTTCAGTTACTCTCTGAATGTAAAAGAGTAATTAGGCACTCATTTTGTCCATAACCGCTCTTGCAAAGAGCCATATGGTGGACAACTCTCTTTATAGTGAAAGACGGGTATTTTCAACTTGAATCAAAGTGAAGTTTGCTCCAATTTTACTCAAAAAAAGGTAATGCACAGTCGTCGTGTGCCCAGAAGAAGGTCGTAAGGCTGTACAACCTTTTTCCGGGCACACAAATGTACAACTTTTTGCCCCAGCAGAAGGTCACAAGCAGTAACATGGCTCTTTTGAAAAAAGTAGGGCATAACTGTTGTATATTTTGTTGCTATAATTATATCCAATACACGTTGTTCCATTCTAGATGCATAATTTAACCTTCCTGAATAACTTAAACTAGTGGAAAATGACCAAACTTGTACACTTGGTTTTCTTGAAACACAATTTGGGATAGTTAATTGCTTACGACCTTTTGCCGGTCACACTTTCGTTATGTCCTTCTTCAAGGCACATGACGCAGTGAGTTTCACTCTCAAAAGAACCAAACTGACAGTCTGACACCATTCGCGTGAGAGAGTGGAATTTTTACTCTTTTGCATATAACTAGAGTACTTGTTTATCCAATTCAATAACACAAGATTATTTGATGAAGTTCCTGGTTAATTTGTTATTCTGTAAAGTTAATTTGTTTTTATTGCACGGAAATTGTCTCAGACCTTGGAACTTAAAATCCAAAGCTTGGGAACTTTCCCAGATTTATTTTTGGGGATTTATTTTTAATTTTATTTTGAGAGAACATCAATCAATTAAGCTGGAAATTGTGCTGTACTCTCAGTACAGACAGACTTTGGGGAAAGTTCCAATAATGTTTTTTTTTTTTTTAAATGCAATCATTGGCACTAATTTACTTTGCTTTGGGAGGAACCAGGAAAACGAAACACAATTGGATACTTTTCAAGAAAAACTTGAGATGTTTAGTCTAGTCATTAGAGAGCTTCTAGATCCCAAAGTATGAGATTGGTAATAGACCAATCCATTAAACCCTGCCTTTGCTGTACTGACCAATCACAGACGTGATTGCACTTATCGAAAGTCTGACAAAAGTCTGACAAACTCGTTACCATATGGTACGCTTACACATTGGCGGAGCTTAATGGATTGGTCTATTATCAATCCCAAAAATTGATTTCAATCTAAGCTCACTGATTATAAAATTAATTTTTGGATTCAACAAAGATAAGGGGTAAGGGGCAAGGGGCAAGATGTTCCACAGGGAGGCAGCATCCCCCCTTTGTCCCCCCCCCCTGGCTACGCCACTGTATACAAGTGCACTGTATGAGATTTTCAATTGCAAACATCCTCCTTAAAGATAGCAATTAAATAAACAAAAGTAAAGGAGGAAATGTTTTAGGTCTTCTAAAAATGTTTCTGGTCTGCAGTGAAATGTCCGAGCTACAAGTTGTTTGGTCTGTAGGAGATTTTATTGCTGTGTCATGGCCGAGGAGTTTAGTGCATCGGGCTCAAGTTCTGGTGGCTAAGTCATTGGGATGTTGGTACATAATAGTCGTCTGATGCCGGTAGTGCGTGGCTAAAAAAACCTCTTTTTAGTAGAATCCTGTTAATATATGAAACAGAGATGTGATTTAAATTAATGCCACAACATACTACTTTAAATAAAGGGGCTGATTAACTAATTCATCGCTTAACGAAAGTAAAATCGACTGTTTTCGAACTCACTCTGTGTCACGGCCTATGCTTTTACACATATTTTTTCATCAGCTGTTTGACGTCATACCCGATAGGGGGTCATGTGACAGCACGTAAACATTGTCGCACAATCGGTCTATTGCCCACCCTCGGTTCTCGTCAATTTTTATGTTCAAATGGATTAGAAGTATTCATGAATAACCAACGACATTAAAATGTAGGGTAATATTAAAATCATGCAATTGTGCTGGTTGCTCAGCTCATCAGTGATGTTCTTAGTTCAATCTTTGTCAAAGAAGTAACTTGATACTGTTTTTACTGTTTTTTATTATTATAAATGCAAAAAATGGTTAATGGCCTCATGTTTCGACCCTAGCAGAGTCCGAAAAAGACTGTAACGGCTAAGGACTTTCGGCGTAACGGCCGTAGCCACACTGCCGAAGCAATAATATATTTTGGTGCAGGGCGCCCCCTAGGGGCGCGCTCGCACTCTCGCGCGCTCTGGCGCCAAGTCAAATGCACACTTCAAAATGGAGGCAGGCTGGCAGGAGTGTTTTACGCTACACTACACGAGGCTAAATTAAAAAACAGTCAAAACTGAATGTACTCGTAACCCATTAACATGTGAGTATTGCACTTTTTTACAACACATACTGTGACAAACTGTTGGTTTAGTGAACATTTCAAACAACACTTTGTTTATATTGGTATTCTACCGGTGTGAAGTTGGTTGCTCATTTGACGTTTGATGTTCGAAATTCGAATATCAAACAAGAACCAGTTCCCGGTTTGACAATTCAAATTTGTGCACAGAAGAACCGATGGAAAATTTACTTCGTAGAAAGAAGCACTTTTCACATGTCCAGACCCCATTGGCCGGGCACCACGGCTACCTACGGAATTGAAGAGGAAGATCCGTTGAACACACCCATGGTGATGGTCATCTTTACCCTGCCAATAGGGTTTTAATATTTTTTATTCAATTTTGAAAAGTTATTAATTAATATTTGGACGTAGACCCAGTAGGCCTATTACAGGGGGGCTGAACTCCTTTTCTGAGATTTTGACATTATCGGTCGACCGATAATGTCAAAACCTCAAAAAAGGAGTTCAGCCCCCCAGTTACTGGGTCTTGTAAGGCCATACAAAAAAAGTGTTCTGTTTCCGGTTACCCGACCGACCCTAATTTTACGGCGCGACCCTAAACTTTTTCCTTTTTCGGCGGCTTAAAATAATGAATTAATTAAAATGAAAAAAAAATAAATAAATAAAATCACAAATAAATACATAAAATGGAGATCGACTTAGTCACTATGAAATGAACATGAAAATAAAGTGGTCGTAGTTCAAGCGTCGACACCGTGGTCGGTAAAACATCAACCCAAGCCGTAAAACGAATCTAGCTCCCCGTCCGTAGCGTTTACTGTGCTGCGACCGACAGTGACACATTAGTCGCTATGATGAGTCCCTCTCATTCACTCTGCATGTGGCAAATTTTTCTTTGCCAAATAACATTTATTACAATCACATTCAGTCTTTTTTGCACCCTGTACTGAATTCTATGACATCATCAAACAACAACATGAACAAATAAAGGATAGAAAACATACCTGAAACATCGCAATGATTTATTTCTTATTAAAAGTAGCCATCAGAAAAGAAAAATAAATTTAAAAGCACACCGAAAGCTCGGTGCGTAGGGGCCGGTTACTTGCGTCATGTCTTTCAGTTTTACAATGACGTCCGTGCTTGAATGCCTGAAAGATTTGGACGTGCAGTTGATGATCATTGCTCACTGCGTGAGCGAACTGCACATCCAAACAAATCCAGTGTGCACTGTTGCACGTGCTTCGTGTGTGGAGCACGCGTCACGTGTTATCTTCGCAGCATCGTTTTCAAAATAATCGGTTCCCGCTCGTTGTTCAAACGAGGCAAGTTCGTGTAGCGGCAGACAAGGCTGCTGTCTATGTGGAATCGTCCGCGTTCTGCCAAAGGTTTTTAAAGAATTTTCAGAGTGTGGGTGACTGATTTTCTGTGTCTATTTTGTGTTTATTGTGAACAAAATTCAAATGACAAGGATCTATTTGTGAGTTATATATATAACCAATATGGAATGCATTTCGTTCGGGCATTGTCGCTGAATATCACTCGATGAAATCTGGCTTTTCCATTTTACTCGGCTTGTATCGCTTCGCCTCGTGCTGAAATGGAAAAATCTAGACTTTGCCTTGCGTTTTTTCCCTAAACTTACTCTTTTACTTAGTGGCGGCCTGAACAGGAATTGCACGGTACGTTTACTTTAGTATAGGGGGTTAAATAAAATATAAATGAGGCATTAACTTATTGTATTGTATTGTATAAATCAATATTACCAAAATAAAAAAAAACTGTTAAAAAAAAAAAAATTCCCGACCTACCGACCCTATTTTGAAATGGCATGTAATCGGAAACAGAACATGTTTTTTTTTGGCCTAATAGTACCGTACTGGGGCGCAGTTTTTTAAAAGATTTTGACATTATGATTATCGGTCGTACTAGCGCCCCAGCATGAAACATATAGCAACTGGACCGGCTGTCGGTTTTGATTCATCAGACATGTCAGAGAGAGGCTGTTTGAGGGACACAAAATTAAGAAACTGGTACGCACTCACAACAATCAAGAACCTCATAGGCCCGTTTAAATAGTTTGTCAGTTGTTATGCCCCTATCTGTTTGCTTGAGAAGCAGTATAGGTCAAGCTTAAACAAACTTTGAGGCGTCATGTAGCACTTGTTCTTTAAAAAGGGGTAGTTGAAAGGGAAGGGGATGGAAGGAGTAAAAAAGAAAAACGGTTTAGGATGTGAAGAAAGGAAGGAATACCGGCTGCCTTGAGGCTTTTATACCCAATCAATCTTTGGCAAGCTTATTCTGTCAATGTAAGTGCGGGAAATTTGAAACTGTTTCCGGCGCCAGCCACAGAAAATTAGAGGTCAGACGCAAATGTTGTGAAGTAGGCCTCTTGGCTTTGGTGTGGTCTAACAGTAGGTAATTAACCATTCCATGACTGTTTTGGTATTCTAAAGCTGCGTTTGCATTGGATTAATATTTTAACCGAGACCATGGGTAACTTCCAATGGGTAAATCTTACTGGTGTCCGCACTTGGATTGTTTGACGTGGGTAAACTAACGGAGACAATGGGTCTTTGGTAGGTATTTTTTGGTATTTTTGATGTCTCCCATTAACAGTTATTTTGGGGACCTATAGTCTAACAAAGAAATCTTATTGTGTTCTTTCTTTTTTACTTCAGGTCTGTCCAACAGTCACCCTCATAGACAAGATCCCCAATGTACTTTTTCAACATGAACATCAAGGATGAGCCTCTCCTTAGATAAGTTACCCCATCAACAGCATTTACTGCAGGAACTCTGGCAAGCACCCTCTTGCAACAAGGGTCACTGTGATGTCAGCCCAACCCACCTCACTATCTGGCAAGCACCCTCTTGCAACAAGGGTCACTGTGATGTCAGCCCAGCCCACCTCACTAACTGGCAAGCACCCTCTTGCAACAAGGGTCACTGTGATGTCAGCCCAGCCCACCTCACTAACTGGCAAGCACCCTCTTGCAACAAGGGTCACTGTGATGTCAGCCCAGCCCACCTCACTAACTGGCAAGCACCCTCTTGCAACAAGGGTCACTGTGATGTCAGCCCAGCCCACCTCACTAACTGGCAAGCACCCTCTTGTAACAAGGGTCACTGTGATGTCAGCCCAGCCCACCTCACTAACTGGCAAGCTTCCTCTTGCAACAAGGGTCACTGTGATGTCAGCCCAGCCCACCTCACTAACTGGCAAGCACCCTCTTGCAACAAGGGTCACTGTGATGTCAGCCCAGCCCACCTCACTAACTGGCAAGCTTCCTCTTGCAACAAGGGTCACTGTGATGTCAGCCCAGCCCACCTCACTAACTGGCAAGCACCCTCTTGCAACAAGGGTCACTGTGATGTCAGCCCAGCCCACCTCACTAACTGGCAAGCACCCTCTTGCAACAAGGGTCACTGTGATGTCAGCCCAGCCCAGCCCACCTCAACTGGCAAGCACCCTCTTGCAACAAGATTCACTGCGATGTCAGCCCAGCCCAGCCCACCTCAACTGGCAAGTACCCTGTTGCAACAGGGGTCACTTTGATGTCAGCCCAGCCCAGCCCACCTCAACTGGCAAGCACCCTCTTGCAACAAGGGGCACTGTGATGTCAGCCCAGCCCACCTCACTAACTGGCAAGCACCCTCTTGCAACAAGGGTCACTGTGATGTCAGCCCAGCCCACCTCACTAACTGGCAAGCACCCTCTTGTAACAAGGGTCACTGTGATGTCGGCCCAGCCCACCTCACTAACTGGCAAGCACTCTCTTGCAACAAGGGTCACTGTGATGTCAGCCCAGCCCAGCCCACCTCAACTGGCAAGCACCCTCTTGCAACAAGGGTCGCTGTGATCATGATGTCAGCCCTGCCCAGCCCAGCCCACTTGAACTGGCAAGCACCCTCTTGCAACAAGGGTCGCTGTGATCATGATGTCAGCCCTGCCCAGCCCAGCCCACTTGAACTGGCAAGCACCCTCTTGCAACAAGGGTCACTGTGATGTCAGCCCAGCCCACCTCACTAACTGGCAAGCACCCTCTTGCAACAAGGGTCACTGTGATGTCAGCCCAGCCCACCTCACTAACTGGCAAGCACCCTCTTGCAACAAGGGTCACTGTGATGTCAGCCCAGCCCAGCCCACCTCAACTGGCAAGCACCCTCTTGCAACAAGATTCACTGCGATGTCAGCCCAGCCCAGCCCACCTCAACTGGCAAGTACCCTGTTGCAACAGGGGTCACTTTGATGTCAGCCCAGCCCAGCCCACCTCAACTGGCAAGCACCCTCTTGCAACAAGGGGCACTGTGATGTCAGCCCAGCCCACCTCACTAACTGGCAAGCACCCTCTTGCAACAAGGGTCACTGTGATGTCAGCCCAGCCCACCTCACTATTACTGGCAAGCACCCTCTTGTAACAAGGGTCACTGTGATCGTGATGTCAGCCCAGCCCACTTGAACTGGCAAGCACCCTCTTGCAACAAGGGTCACTGTGATGTCAGCCCAGGCCAGCCCACCTCAACTGGCAAGCACCCTCTTGCAACAAGGGTCACTGTGATGTCAGCCCAGGCCAGCCCACCTCAACTGGCAAGCACCCTCTTGCAACAAGGGTCACTGTGATGTCAGCTCAGCCTACTTCAACCACAACCCAAGGACCTCCTTTACGTTATCTTGATGTGGACTTCTGAACAAGACATCAATGATCAACCAGGGATCTGTGATACAATCCAGGTATGTTTATCATAAACCTTTGCAATGGATCAGAGAATATAATCTATTCTAGTCACAAGTTAACGCTGAATTTGTGAGTTCACTACTTTTAAGGTCCCCATTACAATTTGTAAATTGCCCGGTAAATCCAGTTTATTGGTGACATTTTTTTCCAGAAAGTAATTGTTTGGCAAAAGATAAACATAAAGTGTGTTGGGGAAACTATAGTTTGTCATGTGTCATTATTTTATTATTTTTCAAACAATAAACCACAAGGGAAACTGACTGGCTAAATTTTTGTAATACATTTTTGGGTTGAGGAAAGAAACATTGACTGGAGTAGGATTTGAACCTGCGACCACGGCCCTTTTTTTTATTATTATCAATTTGAAAATTGCAAACAAGAACCTTGTAGAACTGAGCCGAAGTTTAAATTTTGAAATAAACACAGAGGGTTTTAACCAGTTGAGGCCGAATATTTTGCCTGCCAGAAATTGGGTGATGTGAACTTTGTATTTTTGTGGGAATTGAGAAGGCCGGTGTCGCGGTCTCAGGTTTCCGGCGTGCTCAGTTTTCCAGATGACCAAATTTTTATGGTACATGACGTCATGCCATGTCTGCGCACAGCAGACGAAAGTCGTCCATTTCAGTGCTGTGCTGAGTCGTATGTACGTGTCAGGATCGCATGCATCGGATCAGGGTAATGGATCATGCTAAAGCTGTCATATGGCGGCCTCCTCGAGCAAAGGACGTCCGGATCTTTTTAACGAATTTCGTGAGAAGAATGCTAAAATTATCCGTTACTTAGACAGCGGTCTGTATTCAGACGGGTCGACGGATGGGCAGAAGAGGTTGGTTCGTTATCAAACCAAGAATTATTCATATGATGAGGCTACCTCCATGGTACCATGTTGCCACCCGGAAATTCAAGCACGACGGAATACTGAGACCAAGATGCCCACATGCTGACATGCCCGGCTACGTCATCCAGAAAACTGAGCACGCCGGAAACCTGAGACCGCGACACCGGAACGAAGGTCGCCCAGACATTCCATTCTGGAATGTGCATAGTGCATACACTCACTGTGCATGCATCGTTACACCCACACAAAGGGGACAGATGGTTCTACATGTAGCTGGAAATAATGCTGAAATGCCCCCTGTCGACGGGGGGGGGGGGGGGGGTTCTTATGTAATCCCCGATTCCAGACCTTTTTCCTTTACGAGACACTGAGCGGCTTTCACCATTGTTTATCATTGTATTTCAGCTCAATGAAGGTCGATATTCCAACCTTGGTTCTGACCGTGGGACCAATTATCGCCCGATGTGTCTCTTGGCCGAGGTTTTGTGATTCATGCTGAATGAATCTGATTTTTTTGTTGGAACAGAAACAATGAAATCCCAGTGTTTCAGTGAGTTCAGGCAGAGTTTCTTAGTGCCAGCAGTATTCTCAAAGAGAAATGATTACGGCAGTACAGGGAAATTAAATCCGTGAGGATGACACGGAAAATTGGAAGATCCGCGGCAGGAAGTGGTCAAAGATAAAACTTGTACCTTGATGGAAAACAATGGAAATACATGTAGTAAAAACACCATTACTAGAACATGAGCGTTACAATTTTTGTCACAAAGAGTCAATCAAGGCAGCCAATTACAACATTTTGGTTTTCAATAAAACAAATATTCTGGCAAAAGCAACTACAGATCTTCCTTTTGAGATTGTGAAAACAAGAAATAAGAATATGCTTCAATCAAGAACTGTTTTTGTTGTAATTTGTGAAATCATTACATGGATGTGTAGAATGTTTCAAGACCCTACTCCATGAATCGATGTTTAATGGATCATTTTGTTGTTTCCTTTCACATCTTCTTCAGATCAACTAATCCTGACAGAGAGTGTTGCAGCTTCAGTCAGAGTGGCTGACAATCAACAGCAGAGATGTCTCTATCTGAAGCCCAGCTGTAGTCACATCCAACACTGCCTGGACAACTCAATCAGCTTGATGGCTTGAGGTATTATGATACATGATTTCAACCCTCCCCCCTCCCCTCCTCAACTCTTCAGAATCCAACTGCATGTTTTGTTTGATTCTGTTGGACTGAGGACTGCACTAGTAAACCCATCATGCTCCACATGGGATATCAGGCATACCACCATAATCAGGGTCCAACAGTTTGGGTCCAACAGTTTGTCCAGTTATGATGTTGGATTTTGTTAGAGTAAGAAAGGATCCAAGCATATCACTCAAGGGAGGAGGTTCAATGGTTCAACCTTAAACAAGCAGTAAGCAATAGAAATAATATGAAGCAATTTTAAGGGTTGTGTACAGGAATGGGATTGTCTTTTATTCTTGATCTTGATGGGAAAGGATGATTTTTTTTGTGGTTGATGACTTGAGATTCTTCAGAAGGTGCTTAACGTATTGAAACAAGTTTCAGAGTTTTTCAGTAGACATTGTTAGAACTTTAAGCCAATCCAGCCTTTGGTTTGGTGGGAAACATTTGACAATAATTCATGTGGTAATCAATAATGATGTGGTAAGCCCGTCTATGATTTGCTTAGGCCCTATTTTGATTTGAATGAGATATCCAAGCTAGAAACTCTCATTTTTATTCCAAAAGAAAATGGAAAATTTAAAAAACGTTGTTAACAACTGATGAAACTCTAAATTTCTGGAATTGATCAGCAAGGACATTCATTAAAACAGATAATGTGTATCTAAAAACGGCGTATTATTTAACCAGTTGGCACCGGATGACCTGTTTGCATGCAAATGTTGCCCCTGCCTGGAAACGGATGCGGTGTTCAGACGGCATTGTGTAAAATCAGAATACCTGAGCAAAGGTCACCCGGACATTCCACTGCTGAGCAGGCACAGACCACATACGCCGTCTAATGTTCGTTTCACCCACACAAAGACAAACCACGGTCTTGAATATTTCACAGTTTTCTGGCCATTGAGAGGTGGTTTTTGTGTAATCCCCGATTCCAGACCTACCAGACATCAATAGGCTTCCACCATTGTTTATTCATTGTATTTTGGCTCAATGGAAGTAAGTCAGAGTGAGCCGGGAATCAAGCTATGGTTCAGAGTTTACTACCAATCCTATGTCGTAGGTAACGGCCGATGTTTTCCACTTCACGGTGCGTGAATTTGACATTTTCTTGGTCGAGAAAACAAAACACATGATGTAGTAAAGAGAATCTTTGTTCTCTTGGCTTTGTCAAGTCAGGGTTTCTTTGTGCCAGCTGTACCCTCAAAGAAAAAAGATTTTGGCTATTTTGGAAAGATCTGAACATTTGGAAAAACTTCTGAACCTGTTAAAATTTTGTCAATTGTATATTGCATGTCTTTTTGAAATAAATCTTTTACTCAACAAATAATTCTCCTTTTCTTATTCCTTTTTTAATCTACTACAGATCATATAAATGACGGACAGTGTTTGATCTTCAATCAGAGTTCCTGTCCATCCAGCACACTGAGCAGAGATGCCTCAACCTCTCAACCCGAGGCCCAGCTGCAGTACCTCCAGAAGTCAGCCTCATTCAGAGTGGCTGTCCATCCAGCACACTGAGCTGAGATGCCTCAACCTCTCAAACTGAGGCCTAGTTGCAGTACCTCCAGAAGTCAGCCTCATTCAGAGTGGCTGTCCATCCAGCACACTGAGTAGAGATGCCTCAACCTCTCAACCTGAGGCCTAGCTGCAGTACCTCTAGAAGTCAGCCTAAAGAACTAACAGCTTTATATTTCAAGGTATGAAATATCATTGGTAATGATAAAAAACTATTGTGAACTTACTACCCGTACCAATTCTTGTGAAATACAGCCTTGTATGAGAAATTTGTTTCACAACCTTTAATTTGTTTTTTCTTCAAAATACCATGAAGCAAAATGAGCCTTTTAGCCACAAAATCCCTGACAAGTCATGAACAATTATTCACTGTTTTCTTGTAAGCCAGAGGATGTGAATGAATCTATTCTTGATAATTATATCACAGTCAGTGGGCTAGAGGGTCTCACTGTGCACCCCAAAATGCCCCCACACCCTTCTTTAGAGGCTCACTGCCGAGGGTATCAAATTTTGTTCATAACCATTTGCCACCGGGATTTTTGTCATTTTTTCCCCGTCCAGCTTGTAGCCCACAGATTATCACCCCTTTACAAAAACTTGGTTAGTAATAGTTTGCTGTGTGTGCAGTTACTATAATCGGCTAATTAGGCCTGGGCGACTAGTAGAGTAATTGCGAATGTTAATTGCAACGACTAATCGTGACCGTCGCGTTGCAATGACTCCAGTGGTTGAGCCGCCACGACTACTTCAAAAGTACTCGCGAATAGTTGCCCAATGAACGGATTCACAACGTAAAACAGCACAACACAATGCTCCAACGCCACACACAGACACACGTTGTTCACCACAAGTGCCATTACACCACAGTGCACAACACAATATTGCCCCACACAGTCAACGGAACGAAGCCCGAAACTGTACACACAGCGACCATTTACACAGGCTCATCCATATTCAACAGTTACGTGGCTTGTGATTGGTCCGGAATTGTTCATTAAGTATACGCTACATACATGTATGAAGCTCTTTTTTACCCTGCCGTTGAATGTGTGCCAAGCCATACAAGCTGAAGCTTTCTTATGAATATAGATATTTTATCAATAGCCAATCACAGCGTGGCTTACAATGGACTTTGTACCTGCTGCATATGTAATGTGTTACATTTACAAACGATTTAAAGGGGAACGACCGTTGTGTGTACAATGCATCACCGTGTATTGTGTATGCGTGGTTTAAGTGACTAGCATGAAACGATCGCGGGCATCAAATCTTGCAAATAGTCAAACCATTTTATAAACTTGAAAATAATCTATGAGATTTTACCAGAGTACCCCTTATTAATTGTGACAAGGGACATTTTTTGACTTGCCCAGCGGACTACAAAAGGACGGGTTTTGACTCACCCATCGCTGTTTTCACTCTCATTTGGCAACCGGCGACCACTTATTTGGAACCCTTAATTCCTTTACTTCGAACAGCAGCTGCTCATGCTCTAACTCGTTGTTGTGTCGCACCGATGTTGCTGTGTTGTGTGTGCTCTACACACAGTTCTGGTGTTGTTGGCAGCAGAGTGTGGGTTCGAATCCCGGTCACGGAACTTGTGTCCTTGAGCAAGATACTTTACCATAATTGCTTTGTCCTTCGGATGGGACATTAAGCCGTAGGTCAATGATAAAATACATTATTCGCAGCAGGAGACCCCCTCATCGAGGACACAGTGCGGCGCATGCAATGCCCCGCGCTTTGTTGTTTCTTACATGTCCGCAACCACCTTGGCAACGTCTGTGGGTTTGTTTTGGTTTCAGGCGGGTGACGTCACCGACGGGTGTCCGCCCAAATTCCGGGGGGGGGGGGGGGGGGGGGGCAGGGGCTTAATTTTATGCAAACTGCTCATGTGATATTACTTTCAGCAATCAAGTTTCCTTACACGGCGTCACTTTCTAAGTAGGGCGGTAAATAAGCTCACTTCGGTTCAGCTTTCAATAAGATAAACATTAATTTTGAAACCCACCTCCACCCCACTTCTGCCTCCAATACGGGGGTTCCACATTACTTGGGTGTAACATAATGGGATCTGAAGTGTACGTTTCATGGGTTGTCGACTTTATAGGTTAGGCTACTAGCCACCAACATGAATCTGGTGGAGTTACTTGAGGGTAATTTGACCACATGTACCAGTGGTGGCACCCCTCATCTTGTAATACACTTTTTGTTTGGGGGCGGAGGACAAGCTGTCTTTTATTTATTTCTCACCTCTTTCAAGTAGTTATTTTGTTGAGGAAGTTACTTTGCGACAGGATGGGTAGGATGTGCTAGGATGGGTAGTGCACGTAAAAGAACCCAGAACACTTATCGTGGAAGAGAAGGTGTTTACCCCGGTGTTTTTGGTTCAGATAGCAAGCACCCTTATCTACAGGTTTCCTCAGGCTTGAGAGCTACAGTGATTAAGTGCACTTATGAGGCATCTTTGGTTTCATTACCAGAAATATATAATAATATAATAATAATAATAACATTGTGATAAGTTGCTAAAAAAAGTCGAGTAGTCGCGAATAGTTGAAGCGAGACTACTCCAGTAGTGAATTTCACTAGTTGCCCAGCACTACGGCTTATATCAGCTAATCCATTAATCAGCTAATATAAGTACTCTTTTCTTATTCCTTTGTTTTATTAACTACAGGTCAGCTAATCCAGACAGAGAGTGTCGGATCTTCATCCAGTACATCAAATAGATCAACTTTATGTTGAAAGGTATGATACTTAATTTTTACTGATAAAAAACGGCATCAGAATTATTTTTTGATATCAAAGTTTACTTTTCATGAATGTGATACCAATATCAAATGTTCTGAAATAATGCCATGACCGAGAAATTTGTTCCCCAACTTTGTTTTCTTGTTTCAGTATGCCAAATCAAAATAAACCTTTATATGAATGCAAATAAAATCCCTGATCAGTCATAAACAATTATACAGTGTTTTTTTTTAACATGGTCGACCTGTTGAAACTCACAGGTTGGTTGTATGGTGTGATTATGAAAACCCAGAACATTTGACTTTTCCCTTCCGAAATTGGTATATCATGGTCAGTGGACTATAGTGGACTATAGAGGGCGCCACTGACTGCGCTCTGACTTGTGAAGAAAACCTGTAGGGGCTCACTGCCAAGGGTATCAAAGGATACTCAGGAGAGACTGTTAACATGACAACATTCCTGGGTGAAAGTAAGGGTTGGTTTGATGCATTCCAAAAGTGGCAATGTTAAATGTTTTTTTCATGTTTAGGACATTCCAAGAAACAAACAATTACAAGTTTGGATCATGTCAGTTGGAGGGGGGGGGGGTGCACAATGAGAGTCGTCTTGCCCACGGACGATCCTACTTTTACATAGGGTCAACTAAAATTTAAATGGCTTTATTATTACTGCGTTCGATGGCTGTAACGTAAGTGAAAACTACCTGCCAAATAAAACCGCCACAAAATTTCGCACCAAGCCGTGTTTGGCTACAAGTATCATTTTGCAACGCCTATCACTAAAATACGCATGTAACCAATAACATAACATTGCAGTCATGTTACCCTCGACCTTAATTTTTATTGCCAGGTCGCTGCATCTGCGCGTGTGCCACTGACCTAGCTTATCAGCACACAGAGTCACGGCCTTGGCCGTTCCAAGTGAGTGCGCCACCGCAACGCGGCAACGCAACTATACTCTGTGTTCGTCACTGAGCATAAGGCCTTTCATCCTTAATAAATGAAGGATTAAAGGAATTATTACTGCATTCAATAAATACATACAACTTTCTCTTATTTCTTTGTTTCATCGAAACATCTGTAGATGATATCTACCTGTCACAAAGAGTAGATTCCTGAGACCTGCGAGTGCCTATCATCAGCCCAATGTCAACCCATCACCAGCTTAGATGTGTAAGAGTTACAACAGAGGTATGTGGGTTACAATCATTTGTTTTGACACTAACATCAAAAAGTTTTAATTCCGAAATAAAATAGAAAATTAAATTTAAAAACATTTACAACTGATGAAATCCTAAATTTCCAGAATTGATCAGCAAGGACATTCACTGAAACAGATAAAATGTATCTAAAACTAGCTTACCAGATAGCGCCGGGTAACCTGTTTACACGCAACTGCCTGGAAACGGAAGGGGTGTACAGACGGCATTGTGTAAAATCAGAATACCGGAGCAAGGGTCGCCTGGAAATTTCACTGCTGAACAAGCACAGACCACACACACGCCATCAAACGCTTCGTTTCATCCTCAAAAAGACAAAACATGGTCATAAATATGCCGTTTTCTGGCACTTGAGAGGTGGTTTTTTGTGTAATCCCTGGTTGCAGACCTTTGTCCTTATGCTCCAAGAAGAGGATTACGAGACATCAATAGGCTTCCACCATTGTTTATTCATTGTATTTCGGCTCAATGGAAGTAAGTCAGAGTGAGCCGGGAATCAAGCTATGGTTCAGAGTTTAGTACCATCCTATGTCGTAGGTAACAGCGTATGTTTTCTAATTCACAGTGCTTCAATTTGACATTTTCTCGTTCGAGAAAACAAAACACACGGTGCAATTAAGGGAATCTTTGTTCTCTTGACTTTCTCAAGTCAGGGTTTCTTGTGCCGGCAATACTCTCAAAGAAAAAAGATTTTGGCCATTTTTGGTTAGATCTTAACAGTTGACATGTTTGAAATAACTTCTGAACCTGTTAAAATTTTGTCAATTGTATATTGCATGGCTTTTTGAAATAAATCTTTTACTCAACAAATAATTCTCCTTTCCTTATTCCTTTTTTAATCTACTACAGATCATATAAATCAGACAGACAGTGTTTGATCTTCAATCAGAGTTGCTGTCCATCCAGTACAGTGAGCAGAGATGTCTCAACCTCTCAACCTGAGGCCCAGCTGCATTACCTCCAGAAGTCAGCCTCATTCAGAGTTGCTGTCCATCCAGCACACTGAGCAGAGATGCCTCAACCTCTCAAACTGAGGCCCAGCTGCAGTACCTCCAGAAGTCAGCCTCATTCAGAGTAGCTGTCCATCCAGCACACTGAGCAGAGATGCCTCAACCTCTCAACCTGAGGCCTAGCTGCAGTACCTCCAGAAGTCAGCCTAAAGAACTAACAACTTTATATTTCAAGGTATGAAATATCATTGGTAATGATAAAAAACTATTGTGAACTTACTACCCGTACCAATTCTTGTGAAATACAGCCTTGTATGAGAAATTTGTTTCACAACTTTTAATTTGTTTTTCTTCAAAATACCATGAAGCAAAATGAGCCTTTTAGCCACAAATCCCTGACAAGTCATAAACAATTATTCACTGTTTTCTAGTAAGCCAGAGGATGTGAATGAATCTATTCTTGATATATCACAGGCAGTGGGCTAGAGGGTCTCACTCTGCACCCCAAAATGCCCCCACACCCTTCTTTAGAGGCTCACTGCCGAGGGTATCAAATTTTGATCATAACCATTTGCCACTGGGATTTTTGTCATTTTTTCCCCGTCCAGCTTGTAGCCCACAGATTATCACCCCTTTACAAAAACTTGGTTAGTAATAGTTTGCTGTGTGTGCAGTTACTATAATCGGCTAATTAGGCCTGGGCGACTAGTAGAGTAATCGCGAATGTTAATTGCAATGACTAATCGTGACCGTCGCGTTGCAATGACTCCAGTGGTTGAGCTGCCATGACTACTTCAAAAGTACTCGCGAATAGTTGCCCAATGAAGGGATTCACAATGTAAAACAGCACAACACAATGCTCCAACGCCACACACAGACACACGTTGTTCACCACAAGTGCCATTACACCACAGTGCACAACACAATCTTGCCCCACAAAGTCAACGGAACGAAGCCCGAAACTGTACACACAGCGACCTTTTACACAGACTCATCCATATTCAACAGTTACGTGGCTTGTGATTGGTCCGGAATTGTTCATTAAGTATACGCCACATACATGTATGAAGCTCTTTTTTACCCTGCCGTTGAATGTGTGCCAAGCCATACAAGCTGAAGCTTTCTTATGAATGTTTATATTTTATCAATAGCCAATCACAGCGTGGCTTACGTTGGACTTTGTACCTGCTGCATATGTAATGTGTTGCATGTACAAACAATTTAAGGGGGGACGTCCGTTGTGTGTACAATGCATCACCGTGTATTGTGTATTGTAACGGATCAACCCTGCATCCGCCAGAAAGGGAGGGGAACCACTTGCTAAACTCAGAGACAAAATAACAACTCAAAAATGGAAACAGATATGCAGGTACTCGCTCATCTTGTAATTCTCCCCAACGGGGACATGAACAAAATAATACGTATAATAAAGTCAATTAATAATAAAGCAAAACGTAGCAACTGGCTGAGTTGGGGGAATTTAAGGACACTCCTCACTTAACTAATAAATAAATAAATACAACATTACCTTAACATTATGAACCCGGCCGGACGACGTGCAGATAATAAACTATACAGAAATAATACATAGGCTGACCACTATCTGTGCTAGTACTTTTGTAAATGGTACTGAGAGCCTTCAGTTTACACATAGAAAGTATAGAGCCGCCGTCCGACCACCCTGATGTCCCAAGCCACAGTTCTAGAATGCCACACCTAGATTTGGTGCCTTGGTTTTATACCCAATAGGAAACTCTTTGTTATTTTAAATGTACTAGTAATCATTAAAGCTAAATTGAGGGGAAATAATGATACTAACAATGTGAACACAATCCTTGCATGCCAATGGTGGCTGGCAAGGGAATGATAAATTAATGACATAACTGACTACATTGTACCCCCGTCTGGCACAACAATACACATTCATTGCAGGCCAATACAGAGCCAGAACATGTGTTTAAACACTATAACAAAAGGAGCTTGAAATGCATCACAAAGCACAATCCTTGCAAGCCAATGGTGGCTGGCAAGGGAATGATAAATTAATGACATAACTGACTACATTGTACCCCCGTCTGGCACAACAATACACATTCATCGCAGGCCAATACAGAGCCAGAACATGTGTTTAAACACTATAACAAAAGGAGCTTGAAATGCATCACAAAGCACAATCCTTGCAAGCCAATGGTGGCTGGCAAGGGAATGATAAATTAATGACATAACTGACTACATTGTACCCCTGTCTGGCACAACAATACACATTCATCGCAGGCCAATACAGAGCCAGAACATGTGTTTAAACACTATAACAAAAGGAGCTTGAAATGCATCACAAAGCACAATCCTTGCAAGCCAATGGTGGCTGGCAAGGGAATGATAAATTAATGACATAACTGACTACATTGTACCCCTGTCTGGCACAACAATACACATTCATTGCAGGCCAATACAGAGCCAGAACATGTGTTTAAACACTATAACAAAAGGAGCTTGAAATGCATCACAAAGCATGTTCATTACACAACCCTCCCCTTAGCGAAGGCGTGACCTCACGCCTCAAATATTAAGTTTACTCAACCCATTATGATAAATTATCACAATTTGTAATACAATTTAGGGGACAAAAAGTTCCATGTCGATTCTGTTTGATCATTTCATGCGACTGACGTAGCTTGCAGAAAACTTTATAGTGTCCACAGTTGGTCTGCAGCCCAAAAGGGCACCATACAAAAAGTTCACATCTGTAGCCGCCTTTAAACGCGTAGTGTTAGTTTAGATCACATAATCTCCAGTTCGCATCCACAGTGGAGGTTGGCGTTGTCGACGTAGGTGTATTGGCCGGCCGGTCCAATTATCATCGCTGTCGTATAACGCGTCATCTACCCCATCACTCTGTGTGTTGCTGTTTGCTCTTGGTGGTAAATCAGGTGATTGGTCTGTGGTTGCATTCATTCTCACACCAGTCTCGCTTTCATTGTGTATTTCTGCTCCATCATCTTGAATGTTTCCAATCTCGGATGTAAAACTTGCATCTACCAGTGGATCCGGGTCATATGGCACTCCTTTAGCATTCAAAGGGGTCACATCTCTCCATAGTGTTGGGGGTCGACGTGTAGATGTTCCACGTGGTGTGCTGTCTTCTGGAGTGTTGTCTCTATTCGTTTCAGAATCCTGTTCAGAAGTACTCAAATGGCATGGTTTTAATCTATCAAAATGCACTACTGAACGATAATGTGTTTTTACATCTTCAATTCTATACACAGCATCAGAGATACACTTTTTGATCTCATAGGGCCCCTTCCAAAATGACTGTAATTTAGGACTAAGCCCAACTTTTCTTCTTGGGCAATACAACCAAACTTTATCGCCAAGTGCATATGGTTTACCCTTGAGTTTAGCATCATACAATCGTTTTTGTCGTTTTTGTTCACCTTTTATGTTATTTCGAGCCATTTCGAAAGCTTTGTGCATGCGACCACATATCTCAGATGCATATGCCTCTGGGGTTACATACTTTTCTTTGCTTAACTCATTTCGGGAAACAAGTAAATCTAAAGGAAGGTTAACTTCTCTACCGAACATCATCCTATTTGGACTAATCCCTGTTGTCTCTTGTTCACTTGCTCTATAACTCATCATAACATAGGGTATGTGCGTATCCCAATCTGACTGGTCTTCACAAACATACATACTTAACATGGCCAAGATAGTTCGATTAAACCTTTCCACTAGTCCATCTGACTGTGGATGATAAGCCGTGGTTCTAGTTTTATTTATTCCCAATAGACGGCATACTGATTGAAACAAGTTGCTTTCAAAATTAGAGCCTTGGTCTGAATGGAGGCTCAATGGAACTCCATACCGGCAGAAGAATTGCTCTACCAGTACTTTAGCCACAGTTTCTGCCTCTTGATTTCGGAGAGGATAGGCCTCAGCCCACTTAGTAAAATAGTCCATCACTATCAAGATATATCTGTTGCCTTTTTTTGATCGAGGCAATGGTCCCAATATATCTAAAGCAACTCTTTCAAAAGGTGCACCAATCAGAGAAGGTTTAAGGGGACTACGGAACTTAGGGGCAGGTGTTTTTCGTCTAGCACACGTTTGACACTGTCTAATCCAGTTCGCTATGTTTGTACGGTAACCTATCCAATAATAGTTACGTTGGATCTTATTAAATGTTTTTGTACGACCCAAGTGGCCACCTGTCTTACTATTATGTGCTAACTCCAGTATTTGTTCTTGTAATGATCTAGGAACCACTAATTGTCTAAATGATGAACCTTGGTCTTCATACCGCCTATACAGGATACCTTCTTTTAGCTCCAGTTGGTCCCAGATGAACCAATATCCCTTTGTCTCTCGGCTTAGACCCGCAATTAGACTACCAGGAGGCCTCACCGAGGAATTATCTTTCATCTGTATTATTGCAGCTAATACACTATCATCTCGTTGGGCCTCCCGTAGCCCAGCTGGGTCCAAACCTGAAAAGACACTTAGCGAACAACTGATTATTTTATGTTTCACTTTAATATCAGTATTTATTGGGTCAACATCATTTTCAAATGGCATTCTTGAAAGGGAGTCTGCATTTCGATGTTGGCTACCCGGTCTGTAGCAAATTTCATAGTCAAATGCACTTAAGATTTCTATCCATCGGGCTAGTTGGCCTTGTACATCTTTAAAATTACTCAGCCATCTTAACGACCCATGGTCGGTGCGTATGGTAAATTTTCTTCCATATAAGTAATGTTTGTACTGTTTTACAAAGTGTACGGCAGCCAACAGTTCTTTCTTAGTTACACTGTAGTTTCTTTCACTTTTTGATAACTTTCGGCTACCGTAACTTATTACTCTCTCTTGTCCATCCTGGACTTGTGAAATAACTCCACCAATACCTTGGTCACTAGCATCTGCATCTAGAATGAATGGCTTTGAAAAATCTGGAAATGCAAGAAAGTCTGCGGATGTTAACTTATGTTTAAGCTCCTGAAATGCTTGTTCACACTCATTTGTCCACTTAAACCCTACATTTTTGTGAGTCAGTTTATGGATTGGGGACGCTATGTGAGCAAAATTCTTAATAAACCGTCTATAATAAGAACATAAACCAAGAAAACTGCGAATGTCAGCAAGATTACATGGTGTTGGCCATTCTAGTATCTTACGTATCTTTTCTGGATCAGTAGATATTCCTTGGTTTGACACAATGTGTCCAAGGTACAGAACTTCCTTTTTATACAAGAAACATTTTTGGGGTTTCAATTTGAGTCCTGCGTCTGAAAGTTTGCTGAGGACTTCGCTCAGCCGCTCGGTATGTTCTTCAAAAGACGGAGCAAAAACCAAAATATCGTCTATATACACTAAACAAGTTCTCCAATGTAATCCTGCTAACACACGTTCCATTAATCTTTCAAATGTACTGGGAGCATTACACAGCCCAAAAGGCATCATGTTAAACTCATATAAACCAGATCCTGTTGTAAAAGCAGTTTTACATCGGTCATTGGGGTTAACTTCTACCTGCCAATAGCCACTAGCTAAGTCAAGTGACGAAAACCACTGAGAGCTAGATAGTGCATCAAGGCTATCATCAATTCGTGGTAATGGGTATGCATCTTTATAAGTTACTTCATTTAGTTTTCTGTAATCAATGCAAAACCTTGTGGTCCCATCTTTTTTTTTAACCAAAATCACTGGGCTTGCCCATGGGCTAAAGGATGGAGAAATAACTTTCTTTTTTAACATTTCTTCAACCTGTTCTTGAGCCTCTGCTCTCTGGTGATGAGGTAAACGCCGAGCAGGTTGTCGCTTTGGCCTAGCATCACCAGTGTCAATGTTATGATACACTAAATTGGTTCGCCCAAGTTCACCATCTTTGGAAAACACACTGTCATAATTATGTAACATATTTTTTAATGCAACTTGTTGGTTACTTGTTAAGTGTACAGAGCTTTGTTGGTACAGATCTTCTAGTTGGGGAGCTAAATCTTGATTGTTACATGAGTCATCATTTTGTTTAACAACTTGAGTTACAATTGCAGGTTGTAAAATAGCCACTTGCGTGCCTTTATACACCGTGGTTGCATCTGGTTTTAAATTCAACATTCTAATTGGAACACAGTTATTCTTGTCACAATGGGCAAAGGTTCGTCCAATCAACATACTATTATCTTTGGCTACATAACTACTTGATGGTTCTAATAATCCACCTTTTGTACCTACACCACGAACATGTACTTCACCTGGTACAATGGCCTCTTGACCAGAAGGTATAGTTACTGTTTCTGCTACAGAAACCCTACAACAATTGTTAGTAGCCACGCTGTTTAGTACTATTGGCACTTCATTCAATCCGAATCTTAATTTCCTCTTAGGTAGATCCAGAGTTCCTTCATGCAACAAAAGGAAATCTAAACCTAATATGCCTGCCTGGGTGATAGGTGCAACAAAAATTGTATGACGTCTCACTAGTTTTCCAAATTCAATGGTTACTTCTACACAACCTAATACTTCAAGGGTGGTACCCTCGACTGCTACTATCGACTTATTACTAGGCTGTAAACTTTGTCTAACTTCTAGAGGCTGTAACTCCCACGTATGCGGGTGTAAGATAGTGACCGATGATCCTGTGTCTAGCAAAAATTTCACATCAATTTTGTTAATCTTTGCTCTGACAAAGATTGTACTCTGGGCCTGGCAATTACTCATTATTGGCTGGGCACTGGCCCCATACTCAGCCGTCCCTCGTTTCCCTGCTGATTGGTTTTATCACCAGCGGTTCTAACTGGCTGGGCTCGTGGCAGATTGTTATTATATGGACACTCATATTGTCTATGTCCTTCTTGCCTACAATTCCAACAGACTATCGGACCCCTAGGTTTTCGAAACCTCTCTGTTTGTTTGGTAAGAACTCCCTGAAGCTCTTGTACAGCTTGCTCTAGGCGCTGTATTTTTACCTTGAGGTCTTCCTGGGGTTGTTTGGTTTCAAGTGAAGCACTAGTACAAGGCTCATTCTGGCATGCATTAGCACCTACATGTATTCTCTGTAACATATCAACCTTGTTATATTCTACTTGAATAAAAGCTTCTTCCTCTAGTGCTGTGGTAAGGGCATCCCCTAGATTAACGGGTTTTGCCCGTCTAACTTGCATTCTAATTTCAGGTAAGTCCAATGCCTCTATAAAATGATCTTTACCTAATTCCTCTCGTAGTTCAGCAGATATATCAGGGTATGCTTTAGCGACTAGTCTTCGAATGTCACTAGCTAACTCGGGTAACTTTTCACTTTTCCTGCGAGACCTTACTTTAAGCTTAGCCCTAAAGAGATATGATTGTCCTTGTGGGGAAAATCGACCTTTCAATGCCTTAACTAAAGCAGAATAATCATGTTTACTTGCGTCAGATAAATCAGTATAAACCTGAAGGGCCGGGCCTCTTAACCTTACGGCTAGGAACCTAGTTTTCTGCTCTACTGACCATCCATTTATTTGACTACATAATTCTAAATTAGTTAACCAATCATCAAATGATTTACTACCATCGTAATTATCAGGGTTTACTATTGGTTTTACGGAACCTACTGATACTGTAGTATTTTTTGGCTCACATGTTGATTTACGAGTACACTGCGGTAAAGAACAATATTCAGTATTAGGTGTATCAAAATCAGGAGTACTAGCTACTAAATTAACTCTATCTACACCAGTGGGAGTGTCCCGTGATTCTATTCTGCCCGACAAATAGGCAGACCCGTGGCAAGGGTCATCAGGGTTCTGGGGTAAAATCACCCCAAACTCAGCCAGTCTTGCTCTTCTGGACTGAATTTCCTCGTCCAGTTGCCTAATCGTACGGTTCAACTGACCGGTCAAATCTGTTCTCGAACTCATTTTGGCTTGCGCAATTTTTGCATTCAGAGAAAAGGAAAAACAAATTAAAAACAACAAAATGTCTCAAAATTCAGCAAGAAGCACTCTCCCAATTCAACAAATCTATCCCACCGCTGCCACCAAAATCTGTAACGGATCAACCCTGCATCCGCCAGAAAGGGAGGGGAACCACTTGCTAAACTCAGAGACAAAATAACAACTCAAAAATGGAAACA
This sequence comes from Marthasterias glacialis, assembly GCA_911728455.2. Taxonomy (NCBI): domain Eukaryota; kingdom Metazoa; phylum Echinodermata; class Asteroidea; order Forcipulatida; family Asteriidae; genus Marthasterias; species Marthasterias glacialis. The sequence continues at coordinate 20,298,715 of OU452225.1, forward strand.
GATATGCAGGTACTCGCTCATCTTGTAATTCTCCCCAACGGGGACATGAACAAAATAATACGTATAATAAAGTCAATTAATAATAAAGCAAAACGTAGCAACTGGCTGAGTTGGGGGAATTTAAGGACACTCCTCACTTAACTAATAAATAAATAAATACAACATTACCTTAACATTATGAACCCGGCCGGACGACGTGCAGATAATAAACTATACAGAAATAATACATAGGCTGACCACTATCTGTGCTAGTACTTTTGTAAATGGTACTGAGAGCCTTCAGTTTACACATAGAAAGTATAGAGCCGCCGTCCGACCACCCTGATGTCCCAAGCCACAGTTCTAGAATGCCACACCTAGATTTGGTGCCTTGGTTTTATACCCAATAGGAAACTCTTTGTTATTTTAAATGTACTAGTAATCATTAAAGCTAAATTGAGGGGAAATAATGATACTAACAATGTGAACACAATCCTTGCATGCCAATGGTGGCTGGCAAGGGAATGATAAATTAATGACATAACTGACTACATTGTACCCCCGTCTGGCACAACAATACACATTCATTGCAGGCCAATACAGAGCCAGAACATGTGTTTAAACACTATAACAAAAGGAGCTTGAAATGCATCACAAAGCACAATCCTTGCAAGCCAATGGTGGCTGGCAAGGGAATGATAAATTAATGACATAACTGACTACATTGTACCCCCGTCTGGCACAACAATACACATTCATCGCAGGCCAATACAGAGCCAGAACATGTGTTTAAACACTATAACAAAAGGAGCTTGAAATGCATCACAAAGCACAATCCTTGCAAGCCAATGGTGGCTGGCAAGGGAATGATAAATTAATGACATAACTGACTACATTGTACCCCTGTCTGGCACAACAATACACATTCATCGCAGGCCAATACAGAGCCAGAACATGTGTTTAAACACTATAACAAAAGGAGCTTGAAATGCATCACAAAGCACAATCCTTGCAAGCCAATGGTGGCTGGCAAGGGAATGATAAATTAATGACATAACTGACTACATTGTACCCCTGTCTGGCACAACAATACACATTCATTGCAGGCCAATACAGAGCCAGAACATGTGTTTAAACACTATAACAAAAGGAGCTTGAAATGCATCACAAAGCATGTTCATTACAGTATGCATGGTTGTAGTGACTAGTATGAAACGATCGCAGGCATCAAGTCTTGCAAATAGTCAAACCATTTTATAAACTTGAAAATAATCTATGAGATTTTACCAGAGTACCCCTTATTAATTGTGACAAGGGACATTTTTTGACTTGCCCAGCGGACTACAAAAGGACGGGTTTTGACTCACCCATCGCTGTTTTCACTCTCATTTGGCAACCGGCGACCACTTATTTGGAACCCTTAATTCCTTTACTTTGAACAGCAGCTGCTCATGCTCTAACTCGTTGTTGTGTCGCACCGATGTTGCTGTGTTGTGTGTGCTCTACACACAGTTCTGGTGTTGTTGGCAGCAGAGTGTGGGTTCGAATCCCGGTCACGGAACTTGTGTCCTTGAGCAAGATACTTTACCATAATTGCTTTGTCCTTCGGATGGGACATTAAGCCGTAGGTCAATGATAAAATACATTATTCGCAGCAGGAGACCCCCTCATCGAGGACGCAGTGCGGCGCATGCAATGCCCCGCGCTGTGTTGTTTCTTACATGTCCGCAACCACCTTGGCAACGTCTGTGGGTTTGTTTTGGTTTCAGGCGGGTGACGTCACCGACGGGTGTCCGCCCAAATTCCGGGGGGGGGGGGGGGCAGGGGCTTAATTTTATGCAAACTGCTCATGTGATATTACTTTCAGCAATCAGGTTTCCTTACACGGCGTCACTTTCTAAGTAGGGTGGTAAATAAGCTCACTTCGGTTCAGCTTTCAATAAGATAAACATTAATTTTGAAACCCACCTCCACCCCACTTCTGCCTCCAATACGGGGGTTCCACATTACTTGGGTGTAACATAATGGGATCTGAAGTGTACGTTTCATGGGTTGTCGACTTTATAGGTTAGGCTACTAGCCACCAACATGAATCTGGTGGAGTTACTTGAGGGTAATTTGACCACATGTACCAGTGGTGGCACCCCTCATCTTGTAATACACTTTTTGTTTGGGGGCGGAGGACAAGCTGTCTTTTATTTATTTCTCACCTCTTTCAAGTAGTTATTTTGTTGAGGAAGTTACTTTGCGACAGGATGGGTAGGATGTGCTAGGATGGGTAGTGCACGTAAAAGAACCCAGAACACTTATCGTGGAAGAGAAGGTGTTTACCCCGGTGTTTCTGGTTCAGATAGCAAGCATCCTTATCTACAGGTTTCCTCAGGCTTGAGAGCTACAGTGATTAAGTGCACTTATGAGGCATCTTTGGTTTCATTACCAGAAATATATAATAATAAAATAATAATAATAACATTGTGATAAGTTGCTAAAAAGTCGAGTAGTCGCGAATAGTTGAAGCGAGACTACTCCAGTAGAGAATTTCACTAGTTGCCCAGCTCTACGGCTTATATCAGCTAATCCATTAATCAGCTAGTACTCTTTTCTTATTCCTTTGTTTTATTAACTGCAGCTCAGCTAATCCAGACAGAGAGTGTCGGATCTTCATCCAGTACATCAAATAGATCAACTTTATGTTGAAAGGTATGATACTTAATTTTTACTGATAAAAAACGGCATCAGAATTATTTTTTGATATCAAAGTTTACTTTTCATGAATGTGATACCAATATCAAATGTTCTGAAATAATGCCATGACCGAGAAATTTGTTCCCCAACTTTGTTTTCTCGTTTCAGTATGCCAAATCCAAATAAACCTTTATATGAATGCAAACAAAATCCCTGATCAGTCATAAACAATTATACAGTGTTTTTTTTTAACATGGTCGACCTGTTGAAACTCACAGGTTGGTTGTATGGTGTGATTATAAAAACCCAGAACATTTGACTTTTTCCTTCCGAAATTGGTATATCATGGTTAGTGGATTATAGAGGGCGCCACTGACTGTGCTCTAACTTGTGAAGAAAACCTGTAGGGGCTCACTGCCAAGGGTATCAAAGGATGTTCAGGAGAGACTGTTAACATGACAACATTCCTGGGTGAAAGTAAGGGTTGGTTTGATGCATTCCAAAAGTGGCAATGTTTTTTTTTTTCATGTTTAGGACATTCCAAGAAACAAACAATTACATGTTTGGATCATGTCAGTTGAAGGGGGGGGGGGTGCACAATGAGAGTCGTCTTGCCCACGGACGATCCTACTTTTACATAGGGTCAACTAAAATTTAAATGGCTTTATTATTACTGCGTTCGATGGCTGTAACGAAAGTGAAAACTACCTGCCAAATAAAACCGCCAACAAATTTCGCACCAAGCTGTGATTGGCTACAAGTATCACTAAGATATGCATGTAACCAATAACATAACATTGCAGTCATGTTCGTCGCTGAGCATAAGGCCTTTCATCCTTAATAAATGAAGGATTAAAGGAATTATTACTGCATTCAGTAAATACATACAACTTTCTCTTATTTCTTTGTTTCATCGAAACATCTGTAGATGATATCTACCTGTCACAAAGAGTAGATTCCTGAGACCTGCAAGTGCCTATCATCAGCCCAATGTCAACCCATCACCAGCTTAGACGTGTAAGAGTTACAACAGAGGTATGTGGGTTACATTAATTTGTTTCTTACACTAACATCAAAAAGTGGGCCGTTTTTGCAGCACTGTTACAGACAGCACCCCTACGCCACATGCCACAACACTCTGGGGACTCCATGCTGGTACCAGTCTGACCCAGATGAGTGTTTATCCTTACAGATTGATTACAAATTTGAAAAATCAAAACTTGTTTTTATTAACAAAACTTCAATATGGAGTATACTCGATAATCGAGTGTACTCAATAATCATAAATCCATGATGAAAAAATGTTGTTTACAGGACCCCTGTCAGAAAGTATTCATCACGGCAGAGCATTTTGACTCATTGGTTTAATAAGCACACACTTTATTATACTCTGATGGTCTTAAGAAATTGTCCTTCTCCTCAGCATACTGAGACCTTATCAGTAATGTTAATATGACTCATAACAGCAAGAAAGCCTGGTCTACCATCAAGAGGCTATCTGGCGACCCAACGAAGTCCAAACAGCCCACCAACGTTACCCCTGACCAAATTGCACACCAGCTGCTTCTAAATGGTAAACCTCCAAACAAGCAACGTAAATCAAAGCTGCACCGTCATAGCGAAGAAAATTCTAGCTTTGCACAACCATTCAGCAGTTTGGAGCTCACTGCCGCCATTAGATCTATGAAGCCTGGGAAAGCAGCCGGCCAAGATGACATCCGCACAGAACAGATAGCTCACTTTGGTCCTGGTACACGTTCTTGGCTCCTGCAACTGTTCAACGCCTGTATGGACTCCAATACCATACCTAAGGTCTGGAGACAAGCCAAAGTTGTAGCAATCCCAAAACCAGGGAAAGACCCTTTAAACCCAAAGAGCTACAGACCCATCTCCCTGCTATGTCTCCTGTATAAACTCTATGAACGCCTCATCCTCAACCGCCTCCAGCCTCTTATCGATCACCAGCTGATTCCAGAACAAGCTGGCTTCCGCGATGGTAAGTCCTGCACTGGCCAGGTGTTGAACCTGACTCAACACATTGAGGACGGTTTTGAGAGAGGACATGTCACCGGAGCAGTATTCGTAGATCTCACTGCGGCATACGATACTGTGAACTACCGACAGCTTCTTGCCAAGACATATGAGCTAACAAGAGACTACCATCTTGCCACAGCTGTCCATACACTCCTCCAAAACCGGCGCTTCTTCGTGGAACTTGGTGGAAAGCGCAGCTGTTGGCGTGTACAGAAGAATGGCCTACCGCAAGGCAGTGTCCTCTCTCCGCTTCTATTCAACATCTACACCAACGATCAGCCAATCCATGCCAACACAAGAAGCTTCATCTATGCAGACGACCTCGCCATAACAGCCCAATCCAGTGAATTTAGGGAAGTGGAAGACACCCTGACATCCTCACTGACAGGCCTTACCACCTACTACCATGCCAACCAACTCCGTCCGAACCCTGCCAAGACCCAAGCCACTGCCTTCCACCTGCGGAACAGGGATGCAGATAGACAGCTCAATGTCACATGGGATGGCTTGCGTCTGAAACACTGCGCAAACCCAGTTTACCTTGGTGTAACACTTGACCATACACTGACGTACAAGGCCCACATTCTGAACACCAAGGCCAAAGTCAACACCAGGAATGCCATCATCAGAAAGCTCACCCATTCCAAGTGGGGAGCGGACCCATCTACCATCCGCACCACATCACTCGCACTGTGTTACACTGCTGCAGAGTATGCGTGCCCTGTCTGGGAATGCTCCAACCACGCATCAAAACTGGATAGCTCTCTCAATGAAAGTTGCCGCATCATCACTGGGTGCCTTAAACCAACCAAGACAGACCAACTGTACCTACTGGCTGGCATCGCCCCACCGACATCAGGAGAGCTGTTGCCAGTCAGGTAGAACGATCTAGGCAGTCTACTGATGACCGCCACCCTCTCTATGACCACTCACCAGTAACCCCCCGCCTGCGATCAAGGAGGAGTTTCATCACTTCGACCCTACCACTTGAAGATAGTACAACCAACACTCGGACCCGGCTCTGGGAAGAACGCCTTGATGTTCCAAACAACACTGCATCGGACCTCAAGATTCCAGTGACGGAGAGTCTCCCTGATGGCGCTCATACTGAGTGGACCACTTGGAAGACTCTTAACCGGTTGCGCACGGGGGTTGGAAGGTGCAAGGCTAACCTGGTAAAGTGGGGATATACAGCGGGTCCTGACACCTGTGAATGTGGAGAGCGGCAGACCATGGACCATCTCCTCACCTGCCCCCTACTTCCATCAACAACCACTGTTGACGACCTGGCTGAGGCTACCGACACTGCCCTTCAGTGTGCTCACTACTGGAGGGACAGCATTTGAGCAGCATGGACACGAGAAGAAGAAGCATACTGATTGAAAACTTGAGTTGTTACACTACCGGTTCTTTTTAGAACAACCATGATTCATGAGAGATTTCATCACAACTATGTGGTGTTACTGCAAACCTGACCCCCACCATGCAAAGTTCAAACCCCACTTATTTGATGTCTCCTGCTTACCATGTACTCGCATCATTTTGAAACAATTATTTTGAGGGCCTAGAGTTTAGCGAAGATATTTATTGGGTTGTTTCTTCCTTTTTTATTACTTCAGGACGAACCAACATTAACCCTCGGGACAAGACCCCCAATGTACTTTTTCTACATGGATGAGCCCCTCAGATGAGTTTACCGGTCAACAGTATTTACTGCAGGAACTCTGGCAAGCACCATTGCAACAAGGGTCACTGTGATGTCAGCCCAGCCAAGCCTACCTTTACTGGCAAGCACCCTCTTGCAACAAGGGGCACTGTGATGTCAGCCCATCCCAGCCCACCTCAACTGGCAAGCACCCTCTTGCTACAAGGGTCACTGTGAAGTCAGCCCAGCCCAGCCGACCTCAACTGGCAAGCACCCTCTTGCAACAAGGATCACTGTGATGTCAGCCCAGCCAAGCCTACCTTTACTGGCAAGCACCCTCTTGCAACAAGGGGCACTGTGATGTCAGCCCATCCCAGCCCACCTCAACTGGCAAGCACCCTCTTGCTACAAGGGTCTCTGTGATGTCAGCCCAGCCTAGCCCACCTCAACTGGCAAGCACCCTCTTGCAACAAGGGTCTCTGTGATGTCAGCCCATCCCAGCCCACCTCAACTGGCAAGCACCCTCTTGCAACAAGGGTCTCTGTGATGTCAGCCCATCCCAGCCCACCTTTACTGGCAAGCACCCTCTTGCCATAAGGGTCATTGTGATATTAGCCCAGCCCAGCCCACATCAACTGGTAAGCACCCTCTTGCGACAATGGTCAATGTGATGTCAGCCCAGCCCAGCCCACGTCAACTGGCGAGCACCCTGTTGCAACAAGGGTCACTGTGATGTCAGCCCAGCCCAGCCCACCTTAACTGGCAAGCACACTCTTGCAACAAGGGTCACTGTGATGTCAGCCCATCCCAGCCCACCTCAACTGGCAAGCACCCTCTTGCTACAAGGGTCTCTGTGATGTTAGCCCATCCCAGCCCACCTTTACTGGCAAGCACCCTCTTTTGAGATTGTGAAAACAAGAAATAAGAATATGCTTCAATCAAGAATTGTTTTTGTTGTAATTTGTGAAATCATTACATGGATGTGTGTAATGTTTCAAGACCCTACTCCATGAATCGATCTTTAATGGATCATTTTGTTGTTTCCTTTCACATCTTCTTCAGATCAACTAATCCAGACAGAGAGTGTTGCAGCTACAGTCAGAGTGGCTGACAATCAACAGCAGAGATGTCTCAATCTGAACCCCATCTGTAGTCACATCCAACACTGCCTGGACAACTCAATCAGCTTGATGGCTTGAGGTATTATGATACATGATTTCAACCCTACCCCCTCCCCTCCTCAACTCTTCAGAATCCAACTGCATGTTTTGTTTGATTCTGTTGGACTGAGGACTGCACTAGTAAACCCATCATGCTCTACATGGGATATCAGGCATACCACCATAATCAGGGTCCAACAGTTTGGGTCCAACAGTTTGTCCAGTTATGATGTTGGATTTTGTAGAGTAAGAAAGGATCCAAGCATATCACTCAAGGGAGGAGGCTCAATGGTTCAATCTCAACCAGTAATGAAGCAATTTTAAAGGTTCACTGAAATAAAAAGTGTTATTGCTTTTATGTTACACCTTATAATTTTTATAAAACGATTCACTTGTAAGAAATCATTTTTTGCATTCCTGTGTATTTTTGCATAATTCGTTTTCTTTAAAAAATAACAGTCTTCAGGAACGCCCACAAAAATAGGTGACTTGCTAACAATGGCTGGATTCTCAACGTGACATCACATGCATTACAACCAAGAATGAATTTGTTAATAGAAGAACACATATTTGTCATTCCTTTGGCAGACCCAGTCCCAGAACAATTGCTTTGTGGAATAGCTCAGGAAACATTATGTAATGCATGTGATGTCACATTGAGAATCAAGCCATGTTAGCAAGTGACCTATTTTTGTGGGCGTTCCTGAAGACTGTTATTTTTTAAAGAAAACAAATGCAAAAAATACACAGGAATGCAAAAAATTATTTCTTGTGAATTGTTTTATAAAAATCATAAGGTGTAACATAAAAGCATTAATACTTTGTATTTCAGTGAACCTTTAAGGATTGTGTACAGGAATGGTATTGTCTTTTATTCTTGATCTTGATTGGAAAGGATGATTTTTTATGTGGTTGATGACTTGAGATTCTTCAGAAGGTGCTTAACATGTTGAAACAAGTTTCAGAGTTTTTCAGTAAACATTGTTAGAACTTTAAGCCAATCCAGCCTTTGGTTTGGTGGCAAACATTTGACAATAATTTAGCTGATGTGGTAAGCCCGTCTATGATTTGCTAAGGCCCTATTTGATTTGAATGAGATATCCAAGCTAGAAACTCTCATTTTTATTCCAAAAGAAAATAGGAAATTTAAAAACGTTGTTAACAACTGATGAAACTCTAAATTTCTGGAATTGATCAGCAAGGACATTCATTAAAACAGATAATGTGTATCTAAAAACTGCGTAGTATTTAACCAGTTGGCGCCAGATTACCTGTTTACCTGCAAATGTTGCCCCTGCCTGGAAGCAGAAGCGGTGTTCAGACTGCATTGTGTAAAATCAGAATACCTGAGCAAAGGTCACCCGGACATTCCACTGCTGAGCAGGCACAGACCACATACGCCGTCTAATGTTCGTTTCACCTACACAAAGACAAACCACGGTCTTGAATATTTCACAGTTTTCTGGCCATTGAGAGGTGGTTTTTGTGTAATCCCCGATTCCAGACCTACCAGACATCAAGAGGCTTCCACCATTGTTTATTCTTTGTATTTTGGCTCAATGGAAGGAAGTCAGAGTGAGCCGGGAATCAAGCTATGGTTCTGTGTTTAGTATGAGAAAACAAAACACATGATGCAATAAAGAGAATCTTTGTTCTCTTGGCTTTGTCAAGTCAGGGTTTCTTTGTGCGAGCAGTACCCTCAAAGAAAAAAGATTTTGGCTATTTTGGAAAGATCTGAACATTTGGAAAAACTTCTGAACCTGTTAAAATTTTGTCCATGGTATATTGCATTGCTTTTTGAAATAAATCTTTTACTCAACAAATAATTCTCCTTTTCTTATTCCTTTTTTAATCTACTACAGATCATATAAATCAGACGGACAGTGTTTGATCTTCAATCAGAGTTGCTGTCCATCGAGCACACTGAGCAGAGATGCCTCAACCTCTCAACCCGAGGCCCAGCTGCAGTACCTCCAGAAGTCAGCCTCATTCAGAGTGGCTGTCCATCCAGCACACTGAGCTGAGATGCCTCAACCTCTCAAACTGAGGCCTAGCTGCAGTACCTCCAGAAGTCAGCCTCATTCAGAGTGGCTATCCATCCAGCACACTGAGTAGAGATGCCTCAACCTCTCAACCCGAGGCCCAGCTGCAGTACCTCCAGAAGTCAGCCTCATTCAGAGTGTCTGTCCATCCAGCACACTGAGCTGAGATGCCTCAACCTCTCAAACTGAGGCCTAGCTGCAGTACCTCCAGAAGTCAGCCTCATTCAGAGTGGCTGTCCATCCAGCACACTGAGTAGAGATGCCTCAACCTCTCAACCTGAGGCCTAGCTGCAGTACCTCCAGAAGTCAGCCTAAAGAACTAACAACTTTATATTTCAAGGTATGAAATATCATTGGTAATGATAAAAAACTATTGTGAACTTACTACCCATACCAATTCTTGTGAAATACAGCCTTGTATGAGAAATTTGTTTCACAACTTTTAATTTGTTTTTCTTCAAAATACCATGAAGCAAAATGAGCCTTTTAGCCAGAAAATCCCTGACAAGTCATAAACAATTATTCACTGTTTTCTTGTAAGCCAGTGGATGTGAATGAATCTATTCTTGATATATCACAGGCAGTGGGCAAGAGTGCCTCACTCTGCACCCCAAAATGTCCCCACACCCTTCTTTAGAGGCTCACTGCCGAGGGTATCAGATTTTGTTCATTAACCAGTTGCCACCGGGATTTTTTTCATTTTTTTTTTCTGTCCGGCTTGTAGCCCACAGATTATCACCCTTTTACAAAAACTTGGTTAGTAATAGTTTGCTGTGTGTGCAGTTACTATAATCGGCTAATTAGGCCTGGGCGACTAGTAGAGTAATCGCGAATGTTAATTGCAATGACTAATCGTGACCGTCGCGTTGCAACGAATCCAGTGGTTGAGCTGCCACGACTACTTCAAAAGTACTCGCGAATAGTTGCCCAATGAAGGGATTCACAACGTAAAACAGCACAACACAATGCTCCAACGCCACACACAGACACACGTTGTTCACCACAAGTGCCATTACACCACAGTGCACAACACAATCTTGCCCCACAAAGTCAACGGAACGAAGCCCGAAACTGAACACACAGCGACCTTTTACACAGACTCATCCATTTTCAACAGTTACATGGCTTGTGATTGGTCCGGAATTGTTCATTAAGTATACGCCACATACATGTATGAAGCTGTTTTTTACCCTGCCGTTGAATGTGTGCCAAGCCATACAAGCTGAAGCTTCCTTATGAATATAGATATTTTATCAATAGCCAATCACAGCGCGGCTTACATTGGACTTTGTACCTGCTGCATATGTAATGTGTTGCATGTACAAACGATTTAAAGGGACACGACCGTTGTGTGTGCAATGCATCACCGTGTATTGTGTATGCGTGGTTTAAGTGACTAGCATGAAACGATCATGGGCATCAAATCTTGCAAATAGTCAAACCCTTTTATAAACTTGAAAATAATCTATGAGATTTTACCAAAGTACCCTATATTAATTGTGACAAGGGACACTTTTTGACTTGCCCAGAGGACTACAAAAGGACGGGTTTTGACTCACCCATCGCTGTTTTCACTCGCATTTGGCAAACGACGACCGCTTATTTCTAACCCCGAATTCCTTTACTTTAGACAGCAGCTGCTCATGCTCTAACTCGCTGTTGCTGTGTTGTGTGTGCTCTACACACACGGACGTCGATGGGGATGTCCACATTGTGATAAGTTGCTTAAAAAAAGTCGAGTAGGCGCGAATAGTTGAAGCGAGACTACTCCAGTAGTGAATTTCACTAGTTGCCCAGCTCTACGGCTTATATCAGCTAATCCATTAATCAGCTAGTACTCTTTTCTTATTCCTTTGTTTTATTAACTACAGGTCAGCTAATCCAGACAGAGAGTGTCGGATCTTCATCTAGTACATCAAATAAATCAACTTTATGTTCAAAGGTATGATGCTTGATTTTTACTGATAAAAAAACGACATCAGGATTATTTTTTGATATCAAAGTTTACTTTTCATGAATGTGATATCAATATCAAATGTTCTGAAATACTGCCATGACCGAGAAAATTGTTCCCAACTTTGCTTTCTTGTTTCAGTATGCCAAACCAAAATGAACCTTTATATGAATGCAAACAAAATCCCTGATCAGTCATAAACAATTATACAGTGGTTCTTTTTAACATGGTCGACCTGTTGAAACTTTCACAGGTTGGTTGTATGGTGTGATTATGAAAACCAAGAACATTTGATTTTTCCCTTCCAAAATTGGTATATATCATGGTCAGTGGACTATAGAGGGCGCCACTGACTGCGCTCTGACTTGTGAAGAAAACCTGTAGGGGCTCACTGCCAAGGGTATCAAAGGATGTTCAGGAGAGACTGTTAACATGACAACATTCCTGGGTGAAAGTAAAGGTTGGTTTGATGCATCCCAAAAGTGGCAATGTTAATTTTTTTTTTCATGTTTAGGAAATTCCAAGAAACAAACAATTGTGGATCATGTCAGTTGGAGGGGGGGGGGGGTTGCACAATGAGAGTCGTCTTGCCCATGGGCGATCCTACTGTTACATAGGGTCAACTAAAATTTAAATTGCTGTATTATTACTGCGTTCGATGGCTGTAACGAAAGTGAAAACTACCTGCCAAATAAAACCGCCAAAAAATTTGGCACCAAGCCGTATCATTGTGTAACGCGTATCACTAAAATACGCATGTGACCAATAACAACACAACATTGCAGTCATGTTGCCCTTGGCCTAAATTTTTATTGCCAGGTCGCTGCATCTGCGCGTGTGCCACTGACCTAGCTTATCAGCACACAGAGTCACGGCCAGGGCCGTTCCAAGTGAGTGCGCCACCGCAACGCGGCAACGCAACTATACTCTGTGTTCATCACTGAGCATAAGGCCTTTCATCCTTAATAAATGAAGGATTAAAGGAATTATTACTGCATTCAATAAATACATACAACTTTCTCTTATTTCTTTGTTTCATCGTGACATCTATAGATGATATCTACCTGTCACAAAGAGTAGATTCCTGAGACCTGCGAGTGCCTATCATCAGCCCAACGTCTACCCATCACCAGCTTAGATGTGTAAGAGTTACAACAGAGGTATGTGAGTTACAATAATTTGTTTTTACACTAACATCAAAAAGTGGGCCGTTTTTGCAGCACTGTTACAGACAGCACCCCTAAGTCACATGCCACAACACTCTGGGGACTCCATGCTGGTACCAGCCTAACCCAGATGAGTGGTGTATACCTACAGATTGATTAAAAATTTGAAAAATCAAAACTTGTTTTTATTAACAAAACTTCAATATGGAGTATACTCGATAATCGTGTGTACTCAATAATCATAAATCCATGATGAAAAAATGTTGTTTACAGGACCCCTGTCAGACTCATTGGTTTAATAAGCACACACTTTATTATACTCTGATGGTCCTAGGAGATTGTCCTTCTCCTCAGCATACTGATTGAAAACTTGAGTTGTTACACCACCGGTTCTTTTTAGAACAACCATGATTCATGAGAGATTTCATCACAACTATGTGGTGTTACTGCAAACCTGACCCCCACCATGCAAAGTTCAAACCCCACTTATTTGATGTCTCCTGCTAACCATGTACTCGCATAATTTTGAAACAATTATTTTGAGGGCCTACAGTTTACCGAAGATATTAATTGGGTTATTTCTTCCTTTTTTGTTACTTCAGGTCAATCCAACATTCACCCTCCGGACAAGACCCCCAATGTACTTTTTCTACATGGATGATCCCCTCAGATGTGTTTACCAGTCAACAGCATTTACTGCAGGAATCTCTGGCAAGCACCATTGCAACAAGGGTCACTGTGATGTTAGCCCAGCCCAGCCCACCTCAACTGGCAAGCACCCTCTTGCAACAAGGGGCACTGTGATGTCAGCCCAGCCCAGCCGACCTCAACTGGCAAGCACCCTCTTGCAACAAGGGTCACTGTGGTGTCATCCCAGCCCAGCCCATCTCAACTGGCAAGCACCCTCTTGCAACAAGGGTCACTGTGATGTCAGCCCAGGCCAGCCCACCTCAACTGGCAAGCACCCTCTTGCAACAAGGGTCACTGTGATGTCAGCCCAGCCCAGCCCACCTCAACTGGCAAGCACCCTCTTGCAACAAGGGTCACTGTGATGTCAGCCCAGCCCAGCCCACCTCAACTGGCAAGCACCCTCTTGCAACAAGGATCACTGTGATGTCAGCCCAGGCCAGCCCACCTCAACTGGCAAGCACCCTCTTGCAACAAGGGTCACTGTGATGTCAGCCCAGGCCAGCCCACCTCAACTGGCAAGCACCCTCTTGCAACAAGGGGCACTGTGATGTCAGCCCAGCCCAGCCCACCTTTACTGGCAAGCACCCTCTTGCTACAAGGGTCTCCGTGATGTCAGCCCATCCCAGCCCACCTTTACTGGCAAGCACCCTCTTGCCATAAGGGTCACTGTGATATCAGCCCAGCCCAGCCCACATCAACTGGTAAGCACCCTCTTGCGACAATGGTCAATGTGATGTCAGCCCAGCCCAGCCCACGTCAACTGGTAAGCACCCTCTTGCGACAATGGTCAATGTGATGTCAGCCCAGCCCAGCCCACGTCAACTGGCGAGCACCCTCTTGCAACAAGGGGCACTGTGATGTTAGCCCAGCCCAGCCCAGCCCACCTCAACTGGCAAGCACCCTGTTGCAACAAGGGTCACTGTGATGTCAGCTCAGCCTACTTCACCCACATCCCAAAGACCCCCTTGATGTGGACTTCTGAACAAGACATCAATGATCAACCAGGGATCTGTGACACAATACAGGTATGTTTATCATAAACCTTTGCAATGGATCAGAGAATATAATCCATTCCACTCACTACTATTAAGGTCCTCATTATAATTTTGTTAATTGCTTGGTAAATCCAGTTTATTGGTGACATTTTTTTCCCTGAAAGTAATTGTTTGGCAAAGATGAACATGAGTTTTGTTGGGGGAAGCACAACTTGAAAGAAAAAAGCAAAAAGAACTCATACACGTACCTTGATGGAATACAATGAAAATACATGTAGTCAAATACTATTATTAGAACCTGAGCGTTACAAATTGGCAACTAAGAATAATTGAAGGCAGCCGGCCAACAGTATTTTGGTTTTCAATCAAACAAATAGGTGCAAAAAAGGCAATTACAGATCTTCCTTTTGAGAAGAAATAACAAGAATAACAAGAAATAAGAATATGCTTCAATCAAGAATTGTTTTTGTTGTAATTTGTGAAATCATTACATGGATGTGTGTAATGTTTCAAGACCCTACTCCATGAATCGATCTTTAATGGATCATTTTGTTGTTTCCTTTCACATCTTCTTCAGATCAACTAATCCTGACAGAGAGTGTTGCAGCTTCAGTCAGAATGGCTGACAATCAACAGCAGAGATGTCTCAATCTGAACCCCAGCTGTAGTCACATCCAACACTGCCTGGACAACTCAATCAGCTTGATGGCTTGAGGTATTATGATACATGATTTCAACCCTACCCCCTCCCCTCCTCAACTCTTCAGAATCCAACTGCATGTTTTGTTTGATTCTGTTGAACCAAGGACTACACACTCTATGTTGACAACTTGGTCAACTTTATGGCTAAGTGTGTGATACAAGATAATTTCAACCCTACATCCCCCAACTCTCAGCTGATATGGCAAGCCCGTCTATGATTTGCATAGGCCCTATTTTGATAAGAATGAGATATCCAAGTTTGAAACTCCGATTTTAATTCCGAAATAAAATAGAAAATTAAATTTAAAAACATTTACAACTGATGAAATCCTAAATTTCCAGAATTGATCAGCAAGGACATTCATTGAAACAGATAAAATGTGTCTGAAACTAGCTTACCAGTTAGCACCGGATGACCTGTTTACACGCAACTGCCTGGAAACGGAAGGGTTGTACAGGGACGTCATTGTGTAAAATCAGAATACCGGAGCAAAGGTCGCCTGGAAATTTCACTGCTGAACAAGTACAGACCTCACACACGCCATCAAACACTTCGTTTCATCCTCAAAAAGACAAAACATGGTCATAAATATGCCGTTTTCTGGCACTTGAGAGGTGGTTTTTGTGTAATTCCTGATTGCAGACCTTTGTCCTTATGTTCCAAGAAGAGGATTACGAGACATCAATAGGCTTCCACCATTGTTTATTCATTGTATTTCGGCTAAATGGAAGTAAGTCAAAGTGAGCCGGGAAGCAAGCCATCGTTTTGGATTAAGTACCAATCCTATGTTGTAGGTAACGGTGTATGTTTTCTAATTCACAGTGGTTGAATTTGACATTTTCTCGTTCGAGAAAACAAAACACCCGGTGCAATAAAGGGAATCTTTGTTCTCTTGACTTTGTCAAGTCAGGGTTTCTTGTGCCAGCAATACTCTCAAAGAAAAAACATTTTGGCCATTTTGGTTAGATCTTTACAGTTGACATGTTTGAAAATACTTCTGAACCTGTTAAAATTTTGTCAATTGTATATTGCATGGCTTTTTGAAATAAATCTTTTACTCAACAAATAATTCTCCTTTCCTTATTCCTTTTTTAATCTACTACAGATCATATAAATCAGACAGACAGTGTTTGATCTTCAATCAGAGTGGCTGTCCATCCAGCACACTGAGCAGAGATGCCTCAACCTCTCAACCTGAGGCCTGGCTGCAGTACCTCCAGAAGTCAGCCTCATTCAGAGTGGCTGTCCATCCAGCACACTGAGCAGAGATGCCTCAACCTCTCAACCTGAGGCCTAGCTGCAGTACCTCCAGAAGTCAGCCTCATTCAGAGTGGCTGTCCATCCAGCACACTGAGCAGAGATGCCTCAACCTCTGAATGAGCAGAGATGCCTCAACCTCTCAACCTGAGGCCCAGCTGCAGTACCTCCAGAAGTCAGCATCATTCAGAGTGTCTGTCCATCCAGGACACTGAGCAGAGATGCCTCAACTTCTCAACCTGAGGCCTAGCTGCAGTACCTCCAGAAGTCAGCCTCATTCAGAGTTGCTGTCCATCCAGCACACTGAGCAGAGATGCCTCAACCTCTCAACCTGAGGCCCAGCTGCAGTACCGCCAGAAGTCAGCCTAAAGAACTAACTACTTTATTATTCAAGGTATGAAACATGATTGGTATCAACTATTTTTCAATATCGGAGCTTACTTTGTGAACTTCCTACTAGTGCTGTGCGACTAGTGAAATTCACTACTCGAGTAGTCGCGTGTCAACTATTCGGTACTATTCGACTAGTCACAACTTTTTTTTTGCAACTTATCACAATGTGGACGCCCCGTCCACGGGTGTAACTAGAGCACACACAACACAGCAACATCGGTGCGACACAGTGAGTTAGAGTGTGACCCTTCCGCTGTTCAATGTACAGGAATTCAGGGTTTGAAATAAGTGGTCGCCGGTTGCCAAATGCGAGTGAAAACAGGGATGGGTGAGTCAAAACCTGTCCTTTTGTAGTCCGCTGGGGCGAGTCAAAAAAGGTCCTTTGTCACAATTAATAAGGGGTACTTTGGTAAAATCTCATTGATTATTTTCAAGTTTATAAAATGGTTTGACAAGCCTTGATGTTTGCAAGATTTGATGCCCTCAATCATTTCATACTAGTCACTTCAACCACGCATACACAATACACGGTGATGCATTGTACACACAACGGTCGTGTCCCCCCCCCCCCCTTAAATCGTTTGTACATACAGCACATTACATATGCAGCAGGTACAAAGTCCAACGTAAGCCACGCTGTGATTGGCTATTGATAAAATATCAATATTCATAAGAAAGCTTCAGCTTGTATGGCTTGGCACACGTTCAACGGCAGGGTAAAAAACAGCTTCATATGTAGCGTATACTTAATGAACAATTCCGGACCAATCACGAGCCACGTAACTGTTGAATATGGATGAGTCTGTGTTGAGTTTCTGGCTTCGTTCCATTGACTGTGTGGGGCAATATTGTGTGGTGCACTGTGTGGTGTAATGGCACTCGTGGTGAACAACGTGTGTTTGTGTGTCACGTTGAAGCATTGTGTTGTGCTTTTTTCTGTTGTGAACTACAGTCGTGAATAAGAAATCCATTCATTGGGCAACTATTCGCGAGTATAAATTTCAATTTGCCTTACACCGATGTGTGATAAGCACTGTATACTCAGTGCTTTCGAGTCCTGTGGAAAAAAAATACACAGGCAACTCGGGTGGGATTCGAACCCACGACTCCCGCATGACTAGAGCAGATGTCTTAACCACTAGACCACCGAGCACGCCCGGTGACGAGGGGCTAGTTCGAATCCAGTATTATTAGCGGCAGGTACCGCAAACAATTAGATAGATGTTAATATTTGCATCGGGGGAATGGATATAAATTTCAATTTGCCTTACACCAATGTGTGATAAGCACTGTATACTCAGTGCTTTCGAGTCCTGTGGAAAAAAGCGAGTACTTTTGAAGTAGTCGTAGCGGCGCGACTACTCGAGTAGTTGCAACATGGTGGTCATGACTAGTCGTTGCAAACAACAGTCGCGAGCATTCGACTAGTCACACTAGTTACCCAGGCCTACTTACTACCCATACCAATTCTTGTGAAATACAGCCTAATGTATGAGAAATTTGTTTCACAACCTTTAAATTTTTATTTCTTTAAAATACCATGAAGCAAAATGAGCCTTTTAGCCACAAAATCAATTATTCACTATTATTCACTGTTTTCTTGTAAGCCAGAGGATGTGAATGAATCTATTCTTGATATATCACAGGCAGTAGGCTAGAGGGTCTCACTCTGCACCCCAAAATGCCCCCACACCCTTCTTTAGAGGCTCACTGCCGAGGGTGTCAAATTTTGTTCATTAACCAGTTGCCACCGGGATTTTTTTCATTTTTTCCCCGTCCGGCCTGATGGGACTATTTTCTTGGAGTTGTCGGAATCAATTTTCCTTGTGAGCTTTTACAGCCCACAGATTATCACCACTTTACAAAATATTGGCTTTCACCATTGTTTTATTCATTGTATTTCGGCTCAATGGAGCCGGAAATCAAGCCATGGTTCCTTGGGTTTAGTACCAATCCTATGCCGTAGGTAACGGCCGATGTTTTGCAATACACAGTGCATGAATTTGACATTTTCTTGGGTCAAGACAACAAAACTTTGGATGCAATGAAGATCTTTGTTCTCAGGGTTTCTTTGTACCCTCAAAGAAAAATGATCCCGGCGATTCTGACAAAATAATTCCGTCAGGGTGGACGGGAAAAAATGGAAGATCCCCGGCAGCAACTGGTAAACATCATTCCTGAGTGAGCAGTAGGGGTAGGCTATATCCCTAACTTGACAATGTTCACATTACGTTTTTATGCTGAGGGCATCCTCGACAAAAGTCTACAGGTTTGGGTCATTGCACTTTCAGAGCTCTGCAGCTTACAGATTATCACCCCTTTACAAAAACTTGGTTAGTAGTTTGCTGTGTGTAGTTAATATAATCAACTAATATCAGATAATCCATTAAGCAGCTTATAATAATTACTCTTTTCTTATTCCTTTTTTTTAACTACAGATCAATTAATCCAGATAGAGAGTGTCGGATCTTCATCCCGTCCATCAAATAGTTCAACTTGAAAGGTATGATGCTTGATTTTTACTGATAAAAAAACGCATCAGAATTATTTTTTAATATCAAAGTTTACTTTTTATGAATGTGATACCAGTATCAATTGTTCAGAAACACTGCCATGAGCGAAATATTTTTCCCCAACCTTGGATTTCTTATTCTAGTATGCCAAATCAAAGTAAACCTTTATATGAATGCGATCAAAATCCTTGACAAATCATAAATAATTATGCGGCGTTTTTTTCAACATGGTCAATCTGTCAAAATTTTCACCAATTTGTATGGTGTGATTATGAAAACCCAGAACATTTGACTTTTCCCTTCCGAAATTGGTATATCATGGTCAGTGGACAATAGAGGGCGCCACTGACTGTGCTCTGACTTGTGAAGAAAACCTGTAGGGGCTCACTGCCAAGGGTATCAAAGGATGTTCAGGAGAGACTGTTAACCAGTCAATGTCGAGATTCTTTATTTTTTTTTTTCCTGGCGGGATATTTTTGGCAGAATTGCCAGCATCATTTTTCTTTGAGAGAAACCCTGACTCGACAAAGCGATGAGAACAAAGATTCTCTTTATTAAGAACCGTTTTGTTTTTTCAACCGAGAAAATTTCAGATTAACACACCGAGAATTGCAAACATCGACATTTATCCAAGGCATAGGATGTCTCGTAATCCTGTTATTTGAACAAAAAACCACCTCTCAAAAGCCAGAAAGTGCCAAAATATTAAAGACCATGGTTTGTCTTTGTGTGGGTAAAGCGAACATTGGATGTGTTTGTGGTTCTGTGCACGCTCAGCAGTGGAATGTCTGGGCTACCTTTGCTCCGGTATTCCGATTTTACATCTGTTTCAAGGCAGGGGAAACATTTGCTTGTAAACAAGTCATCTGGTGCCAACATTATTCCTCGGTGAAAGTAAGGGTAGGCTATGCATCCCAAAAGTGGCAATGTTTTATGTTTTATGTTTAGGACATGAGAGACTGTTAACATTACAACATTCCTGGGTGAAAGTAAGGGTTGGTTTGATGCATCTCAAAAGTGGCAATGTTAAAAAAAATTTCATGTTTAGGACATTCCAAGAAATAAACAATTACAAGTTTGGATCATGTCAGGTGGAAGGGGGCGGTATACAATGAGAGTCATCTTGCCCACGGGCGATCCTACTTTTACAAATATATAGGGTCAACTCAAATTTGCATGGCTGTATCATTTAGTGCTTTCAATAATTTTTGTTTCCTCCTTATTTCTTTGTTTCATCGTGACATCTATAGATGATATCTACCTGTCACAAAGAGTAGATTCCTGAGACCTGCAAGTGCCTATCATCAGCCCAATGTCAACCCATCACCAGCTTAGACGTGTGAGAGTTACAACAGAGGTATGTGGGTTACATTAGTTTGTTTCTTACACTAACATCAAAAAGTGGGCTGTTTTTGCAGCACTGTTACAGACAGCACCCCTATGCCACATGCCACAACACTCTGGGGACTCCATGCCGGCACCAGCCTAACCCAGATGAGTGGTGTATCCCTACAGATTGATTCCAGATTTGAAAATAAAAACATGTTTTTATTAACAAAACCCTTTATATAAATAATTAAGCACATTTTATGAACATGCATAAAATCTCGGTAAAATAAAATCTTTGAACTGGTCTTCTGCATTTTATTTAAACTGAACACGCACTTAAGAAGTAATTTTAGAAGGAAAAAAAAAAAAAGAATTAACAAAAATTGTCTAACATTGCTGGCACCAGCCTAACCCAGATGAACGTTTATCCTTACAGATTGATTACAAATTTGAAAAATCAAAACTTGTTTTTATTAACAAAACTTCAATATGGAGTATACTCGATAATCGAGTGTACTCAATAATCATAAATCCATGATGAAAAAATGTTGTTTACAGGACCCCTGTTAGAAAGTGTTCATCACGGCAGAGCATTTTGACTCATTGTTTTGATAAGCACACACTTTATTATACTCTGATGGTCCTAGGAGATTGTCCTTCTCCTCAGCATACTGATTGAAAACTTGAGTTGTTACACCACCGGTTCTTTTTAGAACAACCATGATTCATGAGAGATTTCATCACAAGTACATGGTGTTACTGCAAACCTGACCCCCACCATGCAAAGTTCAAACCCCACTTTTATTTGATGTCTCCTGCTTACCATGTACTCGCATCATTTTGAAACAATTATTTTGAGGGCCTAGATTTTAGCAAAGATATTTATTGGGTTGTTTCTTCCTTTTTTATTACTTCAGGTCGAACCAACATTAACCCTCGGGACAAGACCCCCAATGTACTTTTTCTACATGGTTGAGCCCCTCAGATGAGTTTACCGGTCAACAGTATTTACTGCAGGAACTCTGGCAAGCACCCTTGCAACAAGGGTCACTGTGACGTCAGCCCAGCCCAGCCCGCCTCAACTGGCAAGCACCCTCTTGCAACAAGGGTCAATGTGATGTCAGCCCAGCCCAGCCCACCTTAAGTGGCAAGCACCCTCTTGCTACAAGGGTCACTGTGATGTCAGCCCAGCCCAGCCCACCTCAACTGGCAAGCACCCTCTTGCAACAAGGGTCACTGTGATGTCAGCCCAGCCCAGCCCACCTTTACTGGCAAGCACCCTCTTGCTACAAGGGTCACTGTGATGTCAGCCCAGCCCAGCCCACCTCAACTGGCAAGCACCCTCTTGCAACAAGGGTCTCTGTGATGTCAGCCCAGCCCAGCCCATCTTTACTGGCAAGCACCCTCTTGCTACAAGGGTCTCTGTGATGTCAGCTCAGCCTACTTCACCCACATCCCAAAGACCCCCTTGATGTGGACTTCTGAACAAGACATCAATGATCAACCAGGGATCTGTGACACAATCAAGGTATGTTTATCATAAACCTTTGCAATGGATCAGAGAATATAATCCATTCCACTCACTACTATTAAGGTCCTCATTATAATTTTGTTAATTGCCTGGTAAAACCAGTTTATAGGTGATATTTTTTTCCCTGAAAGTAATTGTTTGGCAAAGATGAACATGAATTTTGTTGGGGGAAGCACAACTTGAAAGAAAAAAGCAAAAAGAACTCATACACGTATTTTGATGGAATACAATGAAAATACATGTAGTCAAATACTATTATTAGAACCTGAGCATTACAAATTGGCAACGAAGAATAATTGAAGGCAGCCGGCCAACAGTATTTTGGTTTTCAATCAAACAAATAGGTGCAAAAAAGGCAATTACAGATCTTCCTTTTGAGATCGTGATAACAAGAAATAAGAATATGCTTCAATCAAGAGTTGTTTTTGTTGTAATTTGTGAAATCATTGCATGGATGTGTGTAATGTTTCAAGACCCTACTCCATGAATCGATGTTTAATGGATCATTTTGTTGTTTCCTTTCACATCTTCTTCAGATCAACTAATCCTGACAGAGAGTGTTGCAGCTTCAGTCAGAGTGGCTGACAATCAACAGCAGAGATGTCTCAATCTGAACCCCATCTGTAGTCACATCCAACACTGCCTGGACAACTCAATCAGCTTGATGGCTTGAGGTATTATGATACATGATTTCAACCCTACCCCCTCCCCTCCTCAACTCTTCAGAATCCAACTGCATGTTTTGTTTGATTCTGTTGAACCAAGGACTACACACTCTATGTTGACAACTTGGTCAACTTTATGGCTAAGTGTGTGATACATGATAATTTCAACCCTACATCCCCCAACTCTCAGCTGATATGGCAAGCCTGTCTATGATTTGCATAGGCCCTATTTTGATAAGAATGAGATATCCAAGTTGGAAACTCCGATTTTAATTCCGAAACAAAATAGAAAAACATTTACAACTGATGAAATCCTAAATTTCCAGAATTGATCAGCAAGGACATTCATTGAAACAGATAAAATGTATCTAAAACTAGCTTACCAGTTAGCGGCGGATGACCTGTTTACACGCAACTGCCTGGAAACGGAAGGGGTGTACAGACGGCATTGTGTAAAATCAGAATACCGGAGCAAAGGTCACCTGGAAATTTCACTGCTGAACAAGCACAGACCACACACACGCCATCAAACACTTCGTTTCATCCTCAAAAAGACAAAACATGGTCATATAAATATGCCGTTTTCTGGCACTTGAGAGGTGATTTTTGTGTAATTCCTGATTGCAGACCTTTGTCCTTATGTTCCAAGAAGAGGATTACGAGACATCAATAGGCTTCCACCATTGTTTATTCATTGTATTTCGGCTCAATGGAAGTAAGTCAGAGTGAGCCGGGAATCAAGCTATGGTTCAGAGTTTACTACCAATCCTATGTCGTAGGTAACAGCGTATGTTTTCTAATTCACAGTGCTTGAATTTGACATTTTCTCGTTCGAGAAAACAAAACACACGGTGCAATTAAGGGAATCTTTGTTCTCTTGACTTTCTCAAGTCAGGGTTTCTTGTGCCGGCAATACTCTCAAAGAAAAAAGATTTTGGCCATTTTGGTTAGATCTTAACAGTTGACATGTTTGAAATAACTTCTACACCTGTTAAAATTTTGTCAATTGTATATTGCATGGCTTTTTGAAATAAATCTTTTACTCAACAAATAATTCTCCTTTCCTTATTCCTTTTTTAATCTACTACAGATGATATAAATCAGACAGACAGTGTTTGATCTTCAATCAGAGTTGCTGTCCATCCAGTACAGTGAGCAGATCTGCCTCAACCTCTCAACCTGAGGCCCAGCTGCATTACCTCCAGAAGTCAGCCTCATTCAGAGTTGCTGTCCATCCAGCACACTGAGCAGAGATGCCTCAACATGAGGCCTAGCTGCAGTACCTCCAGAAGTCAGCCTAAAGAACTAACAACTTTATATTTCAAGGTATGAAACATGATTGGTATCAACTATTTTTCAATATCGGAGCTTACTTTGTGAACTTCCTACTAGTGCTGGGCGACTAGTGAAATTCACTACTCGAGTAGTCGCGTGTCAACTATTCGGTACTATTCAACTAGTCACAACTTTTTTGTTGTTGCAACTTTTCACAATGTGGACGTCCCCGTCCACTGGTGTGTATAGAGCACACACAACACAGCAACATCGGTGCGACACAACAGTGAGTTAGAGTGTGACCATTCCGCTGTTCAATGTACAGGAATTCAGGGCTTGAAATAAGCGGTCGCCAGTTGCCAAATGAGAGTGAAAACAGCGATGGGTGAGTCAAAACCTGTCCTTTTGTAGTCCGCTGGGGCAAGTCACAATTAATAAGGGGTACTTTGGTAAAATCTCATAGATTATTTTCAAGTTTATAAAATGGTTTGACAAGTCTTGATGTTTGCAAGATTTGATGCCCGCGATCGTTTCATACTAGTCACTTCAACCACGCATACACAATACACGGTGATGCATTGCACACACAACGGTCACCCCCCCCCCTTTAAATCGTTTGTACATACAGCACATTACAAAGTCCAACGTAAGCCACGCTGTGATTGGCTATTGATAAAATATCCACATTTATAGAAAACTTCAGCTTGTATGGCTTGGCACACATTCAACGGCAGGGTAAAAAAGAGCTTCATATATAGCGTATACTTAATGAACAATTCCGGACCAATCACGAGCCACGTAACTGTTGAATATGGATGAGTCTGTGTTGAGTTTTGGGCTTCGTTCCGTTGACTGTGTGGGGCAATATTGTGTGGTGCACTGTGTGGTGTAATGCCACTCGTGGTGAACAACGTGTGTCTGTGTGTCGCGTTGGAGCATTGTGTTGTGCTTTTTTATGTTGTGAACTACAGTCATGAATGAGAAATCCGTTCATTGGGCAACTATTTGCGAGTACCTTTGACATTTTCTCGTTCGAGAAAACAAAACACACGGTGCAATAAAGGGAATTTTTGTTCTCTTGACTTTGTCAAGTCAGGGTTTCTTGTGCCAGCAGTACTCTCAAAGAAAAAAGATGTTGACCATTTTGGTAAGATCTTAACAGTTGACATGTTTGAAAAAACTTCTGAACCTTTTAAAATTTTGTCAATTGTATATTGCATGGCTTTTTGAAATAAATCTTTTACTCAACAAATAATTCTCCTTTCCTTATTCCTTTTTTCATCAACTACAGATTGTATTAATCAGACAGACAGTGTTTGATCTTCAATCAGAGTGTCTGTCCATTCAGTACAGTGAGCAGAGATGCCTCAACTTCTCAACCTGAGACCCAGCTGCAGTACCTCCAGAAGTCAGCCTCATTCAGAGTGTCTGTCCATCCAGCACAATGAGCAGAGATGCCTCAACCTCTCAACCTGAGACCCAGCTGCAGTACCTCCAGAAGTCAGCCTCATTCAGAGTGTCTGTCCATCCAGTACAATGAGCAGAGATGCCTCAACCTCTCAACCTGAGGCCCAGCTGCAGTACCTCCAGAAGTCAGCCTCATTCAGAGTGGCTGTCCATCCAGCACACTGAGCAGAGATGCCTCAACCTCTCAACCTGAGGCCTAGCTGCAGTACCTCCAGAAGTCAGCCTAAAGAACTAACAACTTTATATTTCATGGTATGAAACATGATTGGTATAAACTATTTTTCAATATCGGAGCTTACTTTGTGAACTTCCTACTAGTGCTGGGCGACTAGTGAAATTCACTACTCGAGTAGTCGCGTGTCAACTATTCGGTACTATTCGACTAGTCCTGACTTTTTTTTTGCAACTTATCACAATGTGGATGTCCCCGTCCACGGGTGTGTATAGAGCACACACAACACAGCAACATCGGTGCGACACAACAGCGAGTTAGAGCATGAGCAGCTGCTGTTCAAAGTAAAGGAATTCAGGGTTTGAAATAAGTGGTCGCCGGTTGCCAAATGCGAGTGAAAACAGCGATGGGTGAGTCAAAACCCGTCCTTTTGTACTCCGCTGGGCAAGTCAAAAAATGTCCCTTGTCACAATTAATATGGGGTACTTTGGTAAAATCTCATAGATTATTTTCAAGTTCGTAAAATGGTTTGACAAGTCTTGATGTTTGCAAGATTTGATGCCCGCGATCGTTTCACTAGTCACTACAACCATGCATACACAATACACGGTGATGCATTGTACACACAACGGTCGTCCCCCCTTAAATTGTTTGTACATGCAACACATTACATATGCATCAGGTACAAAGTCCAACCTAAGCCACGCTGTGATTGGCTATTGATAAAATATCAATATTCATAAGAAAGCTTCAGTTTGTATGGCTTGGCACACGTTCAACGGCAAGGTAAAAAAGAGCTTCATATATAGCATATACTTAATGGACAATTCCGGACCAATCACGAGCCACGTAACTGTTGAATATGGATGAGTCTGTGTTGAGTTTTGGGCTTCATTTTGTTGACTGTGTGGGGCAATATTGTGTGCTGCACTGTGTGGTGTAATGGCACTCGTGGTGAACAACGTGTGTTTGTGTGTCCCAATGGAGCATTGTGTTGTGCTTTTTTATGTTGTGAACTACAGTCGTGAATAAGAAATCCATTCATTGGGCAACTATTCGCGAGTATAAATTTCAATTTGCCTTACACCGACGTGTGATATGCACTGTATACTCAGTGCTTTCGAGTCCTGTGGAAAAAAAATCCACAGGCAACTCAGTTGGGATTTGAACCCACGACTCCCGCATGACTAGAGCAGATGTCTTAACCACTAGACCACCGAGCACGCCCGGTGACGAGGGGCTAGTTCGAATCCAGTATTATTAGCGGCAGGTACCGCAAACAATTAGATAGATGTTAATATTTGCATTGGGGGAATGAATATAAATTTCAATTTGCCTTACACCGATGTGTGATAAGCACTGTTTACTCAGTGCTTTCAAGTCCTGTGGAAAAAAGCGAATACTTTTGAAGTATTCGTGGCGGCGCGACTAGTTGCAACACGGTGGTCATGACAAGTCGTTGCAATCAACAGTCGCGAGCATTTGACTAGTCGCACTAGTCACCCAGGCCTACTTACTACCCATACCAATTGTTGTGAAATACAGCCTAATGTATGAGAAATTTGTTTCACAACCTTTAATTTGTTTTTCTTCAAAATACCATGAAGCAAAATGAGCCTTTTAGCCACAAAATCCCTGACAAGTCATATACAATTACTCACTGTTTTCTTGTAAGCCAGAGGATGTGAATGAATCTATTCTTGATATATCACAGGCAGTAGGCTAGAGGGTCTCACTCTGCACCCCAAAATGTCCCCACACCCTTCTTTAGAGGCTCACTGCCGAGGGTATCAAATTTTGCTCATTAACGAGTTGCCACCGGGATTTTTTTCATTTTTTCCCCGTCCGTGATGGGACTATTTTCTTGGAGTTGTCGGAATCAATTTTCCTTGTGAGCTTTTACAGCCCACAGATTATCACCACTTTACAAAATCTTGGTTTCCACCATTGTTTTATTCATTGTATTTCGGCTCAATGGAGCTGGAAATCCAGCCATGGTTCCTTGGGTTTAGTACCAATCCTATGCAGTAGGTAACGGCCGATGTTTTGCAATACACAGTGCATGAATTCGACATTTTCTTGGGTCAAGACAACAAAACTTTCGATGCAATGAAGATCTTTGTTCTTAGGGTTTCTTTGTACCCTCAAAGAAAAATGATTCCGGCGATTCTGACAAAAAAATTCCGTCAGGGTGGACGGGAAAAAATGGAAGATCCCCGGCAGCAACTGGTTAACATCATTCCTGAGTGAGCAGTAGGGGTAGGCTATATCCCTAAATTGACAATGTTCACATTAAGTTTTTGTGTTAAGGACATCCTCAACAAAAGTATACAGGTTTGGGTCATTGCACTTTCAGAGCTCTGCAGCTTACAGATTATCACCCCTTTACAAAAACTTGGTTAGTAATAGTTTGCTGTGTGTAGTTAATATAATTAGCTAATATCAGCTAATCCATTAATCAGCTAATAATAAGTACTCTTTTCTTATTCCTTTGTTTTAACTACAGATCAACTAATCCAGACAGAGAGTGTCGGATCTTCATCCAGTCCATCAAATAGTTCAACTTGAAAGGTATGATGGTTGATTTTTACTGATAAAAAAACGCATCAGAATTATTTTTTAATATCAAAGTTTACTTTTTATGAATGTGATATCAGTATCAAATGTTCAGAAACACTGCCATGAGCGAAATATTGTTCCCCAACCTTGGATTTCTGATTCTAGTATGCCAAATCAAAGTAAACCTTTGTATGAATGCGATCAAAATCCTTGACAAATCATAAATAATTATGCGGCGTTTTTTTTTAAACATGGTCGATCTGTCGAAATTTTCACCAATTTGTATGATGTGATTATGAAAACCCAGAACATTTGACATTTCCCTGCCGAAATTGGTATATCATGGTCAGTGGACTATAGAGGGCGCCACTGACTGCGCTCTAACTTGTGAAGAAAACCTGTAGGGGCTCACTGCCAAGGGTATCAAAGGATGTTCAGGAGAGACTGTTAACCAGTCAATGTCGAGATACTTTAATTTTTTTTTTCCTGGCGCGATATTTTTGGCAGAATTGCCGGCATCATTTTTCTTTGATAGTACCGCTGGCACAAAGAAACTCTGACTCGACAAAGCGATGAGAACAAAGATTCTCTTTATTAAGAACCGTTTTGTTTTTTCAACCGAGAAAATGTCAGATTAACACACCGAGAATTGCAAACATCGATATTTATCCAAGGCATTTGAACAAAAAACCACCTCTCAAAAGCCAGAAAGTGCCAAAATATAGTCAAGACCATGGTTTGTCTTTGTGTGGGTAAAACGAACATAGGATGTGTTTGTGGTTCTGTGCACGCTCAGCAGTGGAATGTCTGGGCTACCTTTGCTCCGGTATTCCAATTTTACATCTGTTTCAAGGCAGGGGAAACATTTGCTTGTAAACAAGTCATCTGGTGCCAACGTTATTCCTCGGTAAAAGTAAGGGTAGGATTTGCATCCCAAAAGTGGCAACGTTAAATGTTATAAATGTTTAGGACATTCCAAGAAACAAACAATTACAAGTTTGGATCATGTCAGGTGGAAGGGGACGGTATACAATGAGAGTCATCTTGCCCACGGACCATCCTACTTTTACAAATATATAGGGTCAACTCAAATTTACATGGCTGTATCATTTAGTGCTTTCAATAATTTTTGTTTCCTCCTTATTTCTTTGTTTCATCGTGACATCTGTAGATGATATCTACCTGTCACAAAGAGTAGATTCCTGAGACCTGCAAGTGCCTATCATCAGCCCAACATCTACCCGTCACCAGCTTAGATGTGTGAGAGTTACAACAGAGGTATGTGGGTTACATTAATTTGTTTCTTACACTAACATCAAAAAGTGGGCTGTTTTTGCAGCACTGTTACAGACAGCACCCCTACGCCACATGCCACAACACTCTGGGGACTCCATGCTGGCATCAGCCTAACCCAGATGAGTGGTGTATCCCTACAGATTGATTCCAGATTTGAAAATAAAAACATGTTTTTATTAACAAAACCCTTTATATAAATAATTAAGCACATTTTACGAACATGCATAAAATCTCGGTAAAATAAAATCTTTGAACTGGTCTTCTGCGTTTTATTTAAACTGAACACACACTTAAGAAGTAATTTTAGAAGAAAAAAAAGAATTAACAAAAATTGTCTAACATTGCCCTCCTTCATGTTGTTAAAGTATATAATTCGCACAAAACAAAAACAATCAAGAAGTTTCCAAGTTTAAACCAACATTATTCCTCATCAAGACTGTTATTACCCTCAAGTTAAACCCAAGTATAAAATGCTTTTGCGTCACTACAAAAATATGCTAAAAATTCTGAGAGTTTGCTGAACTTCTCACGTCTTTCTCGACTAAAAAGACTCATCCGTATTTCAGTTTGGATATTACCATTCAGGCTGGATTTTGTCAAACTTGAAATGATTAAAGAATCAAGTCAACATTGATGGCTCATAAGATTTCATTAACAAGTGCAAAATGATACCACCTTTCCTTTTTTACATGGCCTATATACGTTTGTTTTCTTTATACTTTCACAGTATGAGAAAGCTGATGTCCTACAACCAAGTGTGCGGCAATTAACTTTTACTACAATCTTAAAGGCTTCAGAGTTTGAGGAGAGCAACGCATAGGCTATCGAAAACATCAAATGTGTGTAAGACATTCTACACATCAAGGAATCATGGATTAAAGCAATCAGCTTGTTGACTTCATTTAAAGATTGCTGACATGTTATTTATTGATGTCAAGTACATCCGCGATGCCATTTATTACATTTACATAATTTTCTTGTGAAAAATAAGTGCACTATTTGAAAGCAAGCGATATGCGCATTTGGAACTCATGAAGTTAGAGATCTAGGCTTTGACTGTGAAGCTCTAGCATTGGTGATGCTACGGTTTGATTAATGGCGGTGTGCACGGTTCGATTAATGCTGGTGTGATGGTTCAATGTCTTTGGAATCCTTGGTGACATCAAAACGGGGAAAATTCTGAGCCTGCATAAGGGACTTGGACACAGTGCATTGTGGCATGTGGAGTCCCACCATCAGTCAGGGTAATAGCTGGGTGTTGAATTTAATCAAGACTACTCCACCAGGGAGCATGGTGCTGGTGTTATCACAAATGGCTATAGCAAGGTGCACTTATTTTACAAAGTGAACATATTGTAAAATCAAGTACTCATAATGAATTGCAATCATTGCTATTGAATTTAGAGGTGTATTGATATATGCATTATGGAGAAATATCATAAAAGTAAATACAAAAAAGTTTAATTCGAAAGCTTACATTTTATGAAAAAGTTGTCCATCACAAGTTATGTGTTCTATTTGAGTGGCTCTGACAAAACCCTAAACTTTGACCCAATTAAAAATAAGGTGAGATTTTGGTATTTATATTGAAATTTAACAATGTTCCCTAAAACATTTCCTTTTCATCCGAATCTAGAGAAAATGCTCTACACGGTGACATGAAAATGAGATAGAAGGTTTCATTTTGGTTTACCAAAATCAAAACCATGAATGTGCACAGATTTTCTGAAAAAGACTTCTTCGTTATAGTTCCTTGAACACCCTATTTTGCATCAATTTTAAAAGTTGAGTTTAATAAGTTTACTTTTTGAAGAAAAAAAACACTAACTTATTTCCCTTAAAAAACTTAAGAAAATTTATATTTCTCTCTAAAATATTACCATGTGAAAGAAAAATGTTCCACAAAGTGGAAATAAGCATAACATACACAAAATCTGTGAATTAAGCATGAATTATTTCCTTAACTATAGAAAACATATCCAATTAATGATGAAGTTTTCACAGCTCAAGCTATGTAGTTTAATTATTGATAAATAAGACAATTGAAATTGATCTTGCAAAAGAACTGTGCCCACAAGAATAGAATTCTTCAAAAAATTGTTTCCCTCCATTTGAGGCTAGTTCAATTACATTATATTGTTCTTATGCTGATAATGTTAAAATTGTATAGTTTATATTATATTATTTGGAGTTGTCAAATAAAATGATTCTATAAATGTAGCAAGAAATACGTTTCATTTCCTTACTTTATGTGCTTTTATTGTACAAGTAATGTTGTTTTTATTATTAACAAAATCCACTTGGTCTAAAACCTACAAAAGTCATTTGACCTTACCCAACACTTAAATTTACAAGACGAAATCCAACCTTGCGCAAATAAAATAGACTGGTCCCATTCAACAAACAAGTACGTGCAATCTAACAGTATATTAGTAGACAGGGAATCCAACAAAGATGGCTGAAGTAAGATTGGTCTTTATCCTTTCAATCCATTCCAGAAAAGTGCAAGAAATAGAGTCATTTATTCTCTTCAGCATAAAAAGTTATATCCCTTAATGTAAACTTTAAAAATACCATTTTTCATTAAACCCAAAAAGTACCATACCTTTAAAAACCACCCACTTCTAAATTTATTTGTAAACAAATGTACACCCCTCCAAAACAAAAATTTCCATACTGTACCTTTCAATGTAAATGTATTACACCTAAAAAATACACAACCTTTAAGTTACATTAGTTGAATCAATTGAAAAAGTTCCATTACTTATACCTATACCTTTAAGTCATTGATAGACAGTCACATGTACTTGTATTCCTTCAATACAATTTGAACTGTTCCTTTAAATCGATTCCACCCTACAGTGAAGTCCCATGAACCCGCCTAACAAAGACTACTGTACCCAGCATCCACCCTCCCAACCAGGCCCAGTCCTATACCTTTCATGTTTAAACCCATCTCCAGCTAGCCACACCCCAACATGATGACTATTACTTCATCTCCCCCACTACGCTAAAAAACCAACCAGCAAAGCCAACTCCCCAGCAACCCCTATCCTCTGGCTGCAATCCTATACCCAGCCAGACATCACCCCAATATACACACCACTAGATCCCTATCCTCACCTCATGCCTTCAGTCCAGCCAGCTCAACCCACAATCCTCAGCCTAGCAACCCCACCCTTAATCCAGACCGCTACCTTCCATCATCATGCCCATATGTATCCAGCCATCCCCCAACACGACTACTGGTCCATCCCCCATCCCTCACTCCAAGCCCTTAGTCCAACCATCTCAACCCACTGGCTGACTGTCTTCATCCCACCAACCCCCATCCTTACTCCAGTCCTCTACCCAGCATCATCATGCCCATGTCTATCCAGCCATCACCCAAGCACGACTACTGGTCCATCCCCCATCCCTCACTGCAAGCCCTCGGTCCAACCATCTCAACCCACTGGCTGACTGACTGTCTTCATCCCACTAACCTCCCACCCTTACTCCAGTCCTCTACCCAGCATCATCATGCCCATGTCTATCCAGCCATCACCCCAGAATGACTACTAGTCCATCCCCAATTCCTCACTGCAAGCCCTCAGTCCAACCATCTCAACCCACCGTCTTCATCCCACCAACCTCCCACCCTTACTCCAGTCCTCTACCCAGCCATCACCCCAGCATGACTACTAGTCCATCCCCCATCCCTCACTGCAAGCCCTCAGTCCAACCATCTCAACCCACTGGCTGACTGACTGTCTTCATCCCACCAACCTCCCACCCTTACTCCAGTCCTCTACCCAGCATCATCATGCCCATGTCCAGCCAGCCATCACCCCAAGCCTATCCACCCAGCTCAACCCACTGACTGACTGCTCAGCAACCTCCAAGCCCCTGGCCCCTCAGCCCTTAGAAATTTTACTCCCCAATCTTAGCTCCAAGGCCCTTGGTCAACCCTCAGATCAGCCCAAAATCCAAGGGTCTAGCCAGGGAGAAATTATTTTGAAAAATTTTCTAAGTCGGGCCATTCTAATATTCATAAGGTCAAAAACCGTTAGATTTTCATGAAAGCTTGGTAGCAGAGTGGTGAGAGATAGAGGCTACAGGGCTGAAGGTACCAGGTTCAAGCCCTACCCATTTTTACAAGAAATAAAAAAAATGTCTTTTTTTACTGGTAAAAAGGGGGTCCACCAGGATTTGAACCCCCGAGCTCACAGCCCCAGAATTCCGGGAGCTGTGAGCTAGCCCACTGGGCTAAATCGCCGCTTGAAAAAATCGCTCGGACGTTATATTTAAACCTTAGGATGGATAGGTCAAAAAAAAATTATAATAATGAGATGCGCCCTTTGACCTATGACCTTTGCATGAGTAAGGAGAGAGATAAGAATGAAATATCTGTTGGCATCTGATTAAAAAGTTTATTTGCAAAACAAAAGACCATACTACACAATACAAAATGCGTTAACGAGTAAAAATACCGACTATTAAGACTACATAACATAGTAAGTAGTTTAACATTAACAATTTGAAATTAATTAATACAAAATATTAAACAGAGGTATATGGGGGCCTTTATTTTTTGGCATTAATTAAATTGGTCAACCATTAGTTACTTGATTTCCCTGTCAAAGTATTGATCTTTCTTAAGCAAAAATAAGATCCACATTGTCTCAAATTGAACAAAATAAACTGTTAATTTCAACAGTTCTACTTTAGATTGTTTTTAACGTAGAAAAACACCCATTATTTGCTGTAAAACATTCTCTTATCAAAGCATGAGTAAAGTCAAGCCCCCCCCCCCCCCCCCCCATCATCAGAATTTAAAGTACTATTATACGTCAATTTTCATAGCAATGTATATTTTAGAGTTTCCTTTAGTCACTGCTAGAGGGCGCTACCACTATCTTGCCTCCAGAGCTGTGTATTGAGAGAGTTGCGACATGAACAGACTAGTTTTTTTTGGTCATGTGGTTGCTGGACACCATTTTTGGTCTAAATGTAGCACAACCCAATAAGCAGTCTAGTCTGGGACCCTGTGTGCGCACTTGCATTTTTATTTTGACTAAAAAAGATTATAATCGCAAGTTGTCGCAACTCCCCAAATACGCAGCTCTGCTAGCCTCTCCCCATTTTATTCATCATCCATGATAACACCTACACATGCAGCTTGAATAAATACAAAATTAAGTAATATTTCTTACATCTGATAAAAGTAGTTTTTATATCAAAGTTTACTTTAGTTTTATTTGTTTATCACCAAGTAAAATGGGGGGGGGATCATTCTGATCTTTGAACACACTGATTTAACTATGTTCACTGCAACTGAGATAATTATTTCATATTTTTCTTATCACAGTTCAAGTATTAAACGTTAAGTTTCTGAAACGAGGCTGCTTTTTCGCACGGCTTTATAGACGCACCGATTCTGTTTAAAATGCAAATTATCGTTCATCTCTGCAGCGCCCGTTTATAAAAACCAATACCGATAATTCGTTTCACGGACGTCACTCGCAATTTTATTAACTTGTGATAGTCTTATTTATAATTTTCTTTTACATTTTCATTCTATTTATTTTATAATAAAATATTTGTTTAATAAATATATTTATCGTTATTATATTACTTTCTACATTGGAAAGACATTCAATTCGGTATAAGTCTGTTGTTAACAAAGACAAGGTTTCAAATTCTTGTTAGTGATGCACAAAATAACATGTACAGTTAATTTCCAACATTACATTTTCAAAGACAGTTAGCGAAAGTAAAAGTATTTGGCAAGAATTGCAAGTATATTTATTTTTTGCATATTTACATATTATTCATTTATTTATTTTATATATTATTTGTTTATTTAGTTATTTTTATTTGTTTTTGTAATAAAGAAAATACCACTTGAAGTTTGAGTTTAGATCATCAAGTTTCAAGTAACTCATGTAACAGATATATAACAACAATAAAAATAAATCATAGGGTTAGAAAAGTTTGAAGAGAATATAATGTTAGATAATTTGAGAGTTATTTGTTTCACTAAGAATAAAGATAGAAAGTGATCCATTGGTGATAGTTTCATTGTATTTTTACCCAT
Organism: Marthasterias glacialis; assembly: GCA_911728455.2. Lineage (NCBI taxonomy): Eukaryota > Metazoa > Echinodermata > Asteroidea > Forcipulatida > Asteriidae > Marthasterias > Marthasterias glacialis. The sequence goes on from OU452225.1 coordinate 20,334,304, forward strand.
AATTAACTTAAAAAGGAGTAAATGTACGTGTACATGTAGGCCTAACTTATTCAACAGAACTGGAATTAAGAGCCACCCACCTTGAGCGCTACAACTTGTTTCACATAAAATATAACATAACAATATTCTACATGTAGGCCTGATCTATGCTCACTAATTATTAAGTTCATTTAGGTTGAAGTTTTTATTAATGTTACTTATCATAACAGTTTGAACTGTTGAGAATTATTTGTTTTATTGAGAAGTTAGAAAGTTATCCATTGGTAATTGTTTCATTGGTGTTATTAATTATCATTCACAAAACGAGTAAATCTACAAACTTATTCAGCAGAACTAGAATTAAGATGATATGTGCTCACTGATTATAAAGTTCATACCATTTGTTTTTTATCTAGTAAAGTTAAGTAAGAGTAATAGTTAAGAACAATTAATCAACCTGTAGGCCTGACTAATGTAAGAGGGCTTGAACCCAAAGGAACCACCCACCTAAGTGATATAAAAGTAGCCTTTTCAAATAATTACAGACAAATAACATAAAATATTAACTATTAATTTGCTATTTTTTACTGTCATTGTATGTAATAAAATGGACCTTAAAGTAGACCCCAATTCCCAACATTAATTTCTTTTTTTCTCACCTGCTACCCCTACAAAATACAAGTGAATTCATTAAATGAACAGTATAAAAATAAAAGATACTACTACTTATAAAGGGAAAATGCTAAGCACTAGTTGTATTTTACATAAAAAAAACTGACTCAGATGTAAGCATAGAGTTGATCATTGTCATCTTTTACATTGTTATGTTTAAGTTAGTTCTTTAAAAAAAACATTTCATTGTAGTTAGTATTGTAAAATGTATAATTATTCAAATTTGAAACATAGACTTGTCCAAGTTAGATTAATGTTGATTTAATTTATATTTGTAATTTTGTCTCATAAATGTTGACTAGTTCATCAATATTTACCAATGTTATCATTGCATTTAGCTGGGTTAACACAATAATAGGATTTAATTATTTAATGTTAGTAGAAGACACTTCAGTACTTTATCACATATATTGTCAAATTCATGAACTACTATCATAACATAGTACATATATTATTAGACGAAGAATGGATTCATTTTATAGCAAGTAATTCAACTTAGTGCAAATAAAATCTTTTATGTTTTATCATGAATTTTTTAACGTATATACTGTAATTTGTCTTCTGATTAATTTAGCAATGTGCTACTTGTAATTCAGTCATTTGTTTTTAGTCATTTTCATTAAATCATAGAAGTTATTTATTTTCAGATGTTAGTGTAATCTTAATAGATAATTAAGAATAAGTTGCTTTGTAAATCAAACTTCCCTAATTACAAATCATTTATATATATTTGTTTTATAATATTAACTGTTTATATTATTTTATTACTATTAATTCATTTTTATTAATCCCCCCATCTTTGTAACTTTTTGGTTACTGGAAAATTATTTCCCCTCAGTCTAACCTTCTCCATAATCACATTTTTTTACGTGGTTCAGTATTTTTATATATTACGTAATTTTTTTTATATACGTTTATTGTCATACTCGGAAATTTTGTAATCAGAGCATATGTCTGTGAATTTTTACGGGTCTTATGGCCAATTACGCGCTCTAAATACTGATATTGCTCGCAATATCTTTAACGCGCGGTGACTTTATGTCCGTCCGGCTCACACTCTAACGCATCAGCAGCCGCCTCGTTTCAGTACTTAATGTAACCTCGTTTATTACCAAAAAGTAAAATCTTCCCCAGTTAGATCAGTGTGGTTTGGGTCTCACTTGAATACTTACTGGTACAGCCACTACTTATGCATACTTCCCTACTGGCAGGTACAATAACCCTAAGATTTACACACATGGACGCTAAGAGTTACACACAATGGCGCCCCCTACTGATCTATCCTTGATACCCCAGCACGTCAGGTGAAGACTCTGGGCAGCTGGATGCAGAAGAACCGACCCAGGTTAGAAGAGAATGTCCAACCTCACTAGGACCAAGAGTTTGACAAACCTCAGGAACCACGGTTGCTGAGGCCAAGGCAGTGCTATGAGGAGGATCCTGCAAACCTCTTGCTCTATTATGGTTAGAACTCTTGGGATGAGGGAGAAGGGCGGAAATGTTTAAGTCCAACTGAACCAACAATGCATCAGTCTGCCATGCATTGGGATCAGGGGCCCTCATGCAGACCAGCAGTTGATTGTTGCTAGAAGTAGCAACCAGGTCTACAAGGGTATGATGAATCAGTTGAGAATATTCACTGAACCACCGGGGGAAGTAGGGTCCACTCTGTAGGGACAACACAGCCACCCCCGCCCCCTTTGTTGTCCTCTCTCAGAATATGGACTGCTGACAGAGCAATAAAGTGTTGTATGCATCAGTGAAGGTGGCAAGGGCACCTTCCCTACCCCAGCCGGAGAGTGACGCTTCCATCGTGATAGTGAGACGGAGGGGGCTGTCAAAAGGACTGACCCCTCTTAAGGTTTTCAGCAGTCTGCCACCAGTAACAGTATGAAATCAGCCAAGGTATGGTCCGTACCAAGTGGTTGATTTAGTGTCGGCTTGGTTGGAAGACTGATAACAGATGCAGCTGGATTGACAACATGGGTCATCTGTAGAAATCCACCAGGCCCACCATGCTGGCCATGAGGCCCAGCAGTTTTAGCCAAGCTTGAGCTGGTGCCATCGTTGCTGGTAGGAGGAGTGCGACACATTGTCTTAAATTCCTCTGTTGGGACGGCTCTGCCTGAAAGGAAGTCGAGCCTTGCCCCCAGGAAAACCTGCATCTGTGAGGGAACAGGATGCAACTTCTCGGTATTGATGATAAAGCCGAAGTTGGTTGCTAGTCCCCTCGTTTGTTCAATCACTGAGGCTGTTGCCTCGTAAGACTGTCCTACAATAATCCAATCATCAAGGTACATGAATACTGTGACCCCTTGTTTCCGTAGCACCACTCCAATTTCCTTCACTACTTGGGGTGAATACCATGGGGGAGGTGGAATGTCCGAATGGGAGTGCTGTGAACTCAAACGTTCTTTTGTTGCAAAGGAAACATGCAAGTCCAGAATCGCCGTCCACGATTGTCCGTTGATGGACTCGAAAATACTTTTCAGAAAGGACATGGTCGGATAAACTTCTGGAGGCTTTGAGGCTTCATGTGCCAGTCTCAGTCTTTTAGAATCAGAAAGAAGGTTGACATGAATCCTTGCCTGTTTGGGTCTCCCCCTGTCAAAACCACCCCAATGGCTCAGTTGAAGAGGGATCTGATTTCCTTTTCCAGTGAGGGGGTTTTTGTTAAGTCGGACAGGACTTGCGTCTGACGGTTAGAATTGGGGGTGGAGGGGGAGTAATCGTTAACGCCAATGCCTAACCGCGATTGATTGTTTCAAGCATCCACTCAGCAGAGGTCACCTATGCCAAGGACTCTATACAGAACTGGAGGCAGCCCCCCATGGGCCATATCCATCAGTGAGAGGCCGCCTTGAGCCACTCACATCATTTGAGCCAGCCCCTGGGATATCAAGGGGTCAGCCTGCAGGGGCTGAGGCTCCATTGTGACTCCAGTAAAAGATTGAGTTTAAGTTTTACCAGTAAAAGGTTGAGTACTTTCCCCGAGTTATGTGAAAAAACTTCACATGCATATTACTCAAGTGGCATTCGAACCCATGACCTTTGCCAAGTTCTAGGGCAGATGTCTTACCACTAGACTACCGAGCTTGCCCGATAGCTAGAGGTAGTTTGAATTCTACATTTTAGCAGAGGGTACCGCAACAATTTAAAAAGATGTTAAATATGCATTGGGGATAAAGAATATTATTTGTGTTTTAACAATGCAATGATGTGTTAAGCACTGCATAAATACAAAGTACTTTTCCCACAAGTCCTGTAAAAAAAATATTCCACAGGCATATTACTTGGGGAGATTCGAACCCGGTGAGATAGGTTCAATTGCCAAGGCACCCCGCCTGGGTGTTGGCCTGATGATGTCATGGCCATTAGCGAGGCGGATATCACATGAACAGCCAAAAAACAGTCAGCCCTTGACAAAGTCATTCGGACGATGTTTGTTGCCCCTGTGTGATTCGCCTGTTGTGAACGCTCCAAACTGGAAGAGGAGCGGCGGCGGGGACAATAGCCTATCCTATCATTTTATAGCCATAGGTTGAGTCCAAAGACAATTCAGTAGACACTATCGGTCTAGGAACACCTGATGCTAGTCCAGACGAGCGAGTCATGCCCAACATCGTCAGGAGCCCCACTCTGACCAGTGAACAGCACTGTACACCCAGGGGAATTGAGCGAGTGTTTCATGGCCCGTCTGCCCCATATAGGAGCCCATCCCAAGCCCACATGGAGCCGAGAGGAAATGGTTGCTGAGAAGCATTCATGGTGAGTGCAACGCGGCCCGTAAACGGGTCGTGTTCAATTTGCCACTTCCTGCTTTTCTTTTTGGAGCTATAAGTCCCGGCACAAGATAAATTTTTGGTTCCATCCTTTATACCAGGACAACTTTCTTGTTGTTGTTGGCCAGTATCGTCTGATACACTGGTCGGGATTAAAGACTAGATAGCATTTCCTCTCCGACCAACGGAACTACCAGCACTCGGGGCCTCTAGCAGTATGGAGTGCTGAGCGAGGGGCTGATGCAGTGGCAGGATATTATCACAGATACAGTCTCTGAGGAATTGGCTCGTCCTGGGGAAAGTAAATTTTCCTCTGTAATGGCGAGTCTCATATTAATCACAGTTGTGACTCTTTGTTGCCAGTTAAAGGTTGGGTTTGAGTGTGTGACCCATCCCCATTAGCAGCACGGTCCAAAAAACTACCGCAGGTATCTTAAAATGGCTGATGTCAGGGAATCCGGAACGTAGGTTTAGCTGTGGATTTCGGAGCCCGTTTAGTTGTGGTCACTGTGAAGATTTCTTTTTAATAGATTCATCCTTTCAGTTGCCTCAGTCGTTGTGCTCTGGCTTCCATTGATTCTTGAAATTTACCAGCATAATGGTCCAAGCCCATAAGTGGTAATGTTTCAATGCATTTGCGAGCTCTTTCCAATGTAAGTAACAGTGCATCCCTCTATGCGATGTAGTTGCCAGTGTAGAGACATGTTTGAACTGATCGAGTGCCACACGTAATCCCTGGTTCAGGCAGTGAAACACTGCAGTCAGGAGATCAGCCGGGACAAATGAATGTTCTTCACAGTCCAAAGCTCGATTTTTTCGTGAGGTAAAGGAGGAAGGACGATGAACGAATCACGAAAAGGGACGTCTCATCGGCCTTAATCTGAACATCTCAAATTGACCTCTAGTCCGGTCAGCCAAGTTCAAGCAAGTAGAAAAGCCATTGGCTGCCAGTTTATCTGGAACATTTGGTGCTGTGGAAAAACTGCTCAAATTCCGCTGTGGAAGAACAAGTATAAGAGAGCTCATGTCTCTTGAATGTTTTCCACTTTGTCTCACCTTGTGTTGACATTCACATTCTATGCAACATCTGGTCAAGCAGCAACACGGGAAAAACTTGTATGTTGCTGCCTCCGATCCTGAACTCATTTTACGCCTGGAATTTTTGCATTCTAGGGGGTGCGGGATACCCGAGAGATGGCATTTGCAAAACCTGAACCATATCCTATTGTACCAGGTGCAGCTCTGTCTCAGCTATAGATGACCACTGCATCTGCAATCACTTCATCATTGTCGTCTGTTGAGGTACGAGAGGGACAAGTTGACACCTGTGATTGAGCAGGAAGGACGAGTTGACACTGATGGATGAGCAAGCCCCAGCTGTGTGGATCCAACACAGCGGTCAGATCCGAGGGGCCCTCCCTCCATTGAGGGGGATCACCCCCAAATCCAAGAATGACTTGGACAGGTGAATGCTCAGTGTGGGAGGGGATGCTGGAGCATGGCTACTTGTGATTGGCAAATCCTGTAGGTTTTGAGTAATGCAGTGTGGTCAAGATAGAGACCAGGGGGCCGAGGACAAATATTATTTGTGTTTTACCCATACATTGATGTGGGTGTTAAGCACTGTATACTCAGTACTATCCCCGAGTCCTGTGAAAAAAATCACATCCATATTACTCGCGTGGGATTCAAACCACAATCTTGCCCGGTAGCTAGATGCAGTTTGAATTCTATATTTTAGCAGAGGGTACTGCAATTATTATAATAGATGTTGAGTTTGCATCTGGGATAGAAACATTATTTATGTTTTACCCATATATTGATCCCTGTTAAGCACTGTTTACTCAACACTCCCCCCCCCCGAGTCCAGTGATAAAAAAATCCACAGACATATTACTCGGGTGGGATTCGAACCCGGTGAGTTAGGTTCAGTTGCCAAGAAACCCTGCCTGGGTGTTGGCCTGATGATGTCATGCAATATGCCATGGCCGTTATCGAAGGATGTCAAATGAACAGCCTGTAAACAGTCGGCCCTTGAAAAAGTCATTGGGACAACGTTTGTTGCCCCTGCATGATTCTCCGGCCAAACTCTCTGAACTGGAGGAAGAGCAGCGGCAGGGACAATGGCTTGTCCTTTATTTTACAGGAGCGGCCACAGGTCGAGCCTGAGGACAGTTCAGATGGTGAGTACCATGGAGCTGGGATGAAATGGTTGTTGAGCAGTGTTCATGGTGGGTTTAACCAGGCCCAGAAACGGCCGTGTTTCCCCTACTTGCTACTCAGTACTCCCCACCCCCCACGCTGACCCCCGAGTCCTGTGAAAAAAATCCACAGGCATATTACTCATGTGGGATTCGAACCCGGTGAATAAGGTTTGTTTGTCCTGGAACCCAGCCTGGGTGTCGGCAATATGCCATGGCCCTTAGCAAGGAGATCGAATGAACAGCCTGTAAACAAAGTCAATGGGACGATGTTTGTTGCCCCTGTGTGATTCGCCGGTCAAACTCTCCGAACTGGAGAAAGAGCGGCGGCAGGGACAGTGGCTTGTCCTATCATTTTACAGGAAGCCACAGGTCGAGTCTGACGACAATTCAGAGGACACTATTGGCCAAGGAACACCCGATGCTGAGGACAACTCCAACACCAATGGTGGTCCAGATGAGTGAGTCATGCCCAACATCGTCAGAGCCCACCTCTGACCAGTGAACAGCACGTACACTTGGGAGTTTGAGCGAGTGTTTCAGGGCCTGTCTGCCAAAACTGGGACCCATCCCCAAGCCCTAGTGGTGGGTACCATGGAGCTGGGAGGAAACGGTTGTTAAGCAGTGTTCATGGTGGGTGTAACAGGGCCCAGAAACAGGTCGTGTTTGCCCCTCTGCTCTTCTTTGAGGTAAGTCATCCTGGCATGAGAGGATTTCTGGTTTTATACTTACCAGGACGACTCCCTTGTTGTTGTTGGCCTGTTCCTTCTCATACACTGGTCGGGACCAAAGACTGGATAGAGTCTCCTTTCCAACCAATGGAACTGCCAGCACTCAGGGCCTCTTGCAGCCTGGAGTGCCGAGTGGGAGGCTGATGCAGTGGCAGGATAGTGTCACAGGTACAGTCCCCTGAGGAATTGGCTCTTCCTGAGGGGAGGACATTTCCCCGTTACAGACAGACTCATTCCTTGCCGATCATTTCACCATTTTATTTTTTTAAATGTTAATAAGAAATCTTCCTCAATAATGGTGTAAAGCACGCAACCAACGGAGCTGGCAAAAGGGTGTGCCATAACTTGAAGACAACGTGGCACTCATGCAGAGAGAGGCATTGTGGGTAGATCAGCAGGAAGCACTATTGTGTGTAAATCTTAGAATTATTGTACCTGTGGGCAGGGAAGTATACATGAGTAGTAGCTCTACAGGTAAGTAGAGTGACGTAGACACAATGTTTACTTTACCGGCAAAAACTACCACATCAAAGTAACTGTATATACCAATCATAAAGTTTAACATCACAAATAGTAATTCATAGTATGCAGTTCTTGATTTGAATCTGACGAGATTGATTAACATTCATTTCAAAAAGGATCACATAATCTTTTAATTAAAAATAACAAATATCAAATATAAGTACACCATTGCAAGCATTTTAATTCAATCAGTTTTATCAGTATTTTGCCAATATCATCCTGGTAAGGTTAGTCTAAAGCAGGGCCACCACGAGCAGGTCCCAGGATACCAGCCCCACACGCTTTCAAGATCGTCAGAGCCATTACACCCACCTTTCGGCAGGGTCCGGTCCGCCACCCCAAGGCGAACCCCAAGGCAGTCCCCTACCATACTAACGCGGTCCACTAGCCCCACGGCCAAGACTAGGGACTACTGCCGTTTGCCAACCATTTGTGATCACACCAGAACCATGCTCCCCCGGTAGAGCAGCCTGATGCACCTTTAAGATCAACATCCAGCTATCACCCTGGCCGGCAGTAGGACCCCACATGCCACGTGCAAGTGTCCAGGTCCCTTTAATATTTCGGAATTTCCCGTGTTTACCTCCATTGATTCCGAATCGAATCCCCGCACTTCCAATCGAATCTCCGCACTACCAATCGAATCTCCGCACCACCAATCGAATCTCCGCACCACCAATCGAATCTCCGCACCACCAATCGAATCTCCGCACCACCAATCGAATCTCCGCACCACCAATCGAATCTCCGCACCACCAATCGCATCTCCACACCTCCAAGGCTCTATGATCTCCAAATTCATAGTTCAAAAACGCATATGTGCTTGCTTGCAATGGTGTACTTATTTACAAGATGTTAACTGTATAGTGCTGCAAAAACAGCCCACTATACGACGACAACAGAAAACATCAAATCAACACATCTAGAATATCTTACAGTTGAAGACAACAAACTGCTTGGTTGTCCATCATTCATGACCTCTAGATGAACTGCTAGGATGTCTTGATGATACTGATGTTTACATATGCGTTGCTCTCCTTTATACCCTGTAGCCTGCAAGATGTCAGTAGAGGTGATTCACTCTGCACTTGACTTCAGGGAACAGCTAGCTACATCTCTGGCTCTGAAAGGTCAAATTTATAGATACAAAATTGTATGCAGGCCAACAATCCCTTGCAGGGGTGCAGTAAAAACTGGCAAGGACCCCCTCCACCAGTGATATCAGTTTTCCTTTACCTTGTGAAACTTATCACTGTTTATTTTTAATTTGATTTTTAAACCAGTACTTTACTATCCTTTGTCTTCGTTAAAAGTATACTATAGTAGATTATACTGCAAGAGTTTGAGGAGTAACTTTTTTTAAGCTAAAACAAGTTTTTTCTTCTTGTTTTATTATCTATACAGGGGAGGTATAAGAGTGGAATATTTTGAGCTTCAAGATGTCTCCATCTCCTGAACAGGAGATTCCAATAGTTAGGGCAATGTTACAGCATAGTCAATAAAATGTTGGTTTTTCACATCAATCATCACTCTAAAAAGTACTACATTGATTTTATGCGCCTTTTGAAAGCTGCTGGAAAAGGAGGGGGAAATATCTTAATTAAAAAAGGTGTTTTTATTCTCGCCTTTACATCTTAAAGGTGTTCCAATGTTCAACTTTTACATTTTCTGTTGTGTTTAAACTGTTTATCTCACTTTTTGTGCACCTGGTTTTGCTTGAAGGAGCTTCTGAAGCGTCAAAATTTATATGAATACAAGTAGTTTTTAAATTTTTAATTTTTAAAGGTTCAAATGATTTCCCAAAAATTATTATCACATAATTTACATTTTTTTCTGCAAGATACATACAAAGAAGAGTGCAGCTCCTAAATCTTTAATATTCTACTTGTTGATGAGTAGATGTCTTTGGAGTTGATAAGCCTTTCTGCAATAAAAACAAATTGCAACAACATCACCCAGCCCCCCAATTTTTGTCATAACAGTGGGGGAAGTTCATGCAAAGCAAGAAGAAAAATTAAACACTTTTCTTTTAGAAATTGATATAAACTTGATGTTTTTAACTGTGTAAAATTTCAGGCAAACCAACCCCTCTATGCCCCTCTTAACCAGAGAGTCCCCATACACCTATGTGCATTCTGCACAGTTATTACAGAGCTCCATTTGGGACCAGGGAAAAAAATTCAAATTATACTTTTGGAAAATTCACCTTTTACTGGAGATTGCAGCTCCTTTATCATAGGCTGGTCTTGGACATCTACTTGTTGACGGGTAGATGTCTTTGGAGATGCTAACCTTATGTCATAAGCTGGTCTTGGACGTCTACTTGTTGACGGGTAGATGTCTTTGGAGATGCTAATCTTATGTCATAGGCTGGTCTTGGACATCTACTTGTTGACGGGTAGATGTCTTTGGAGATGCTAATCTTATGTCATAGGCTGGTCTTACACATCTACTTGTTGATGGGTAGATGTCGTTGGAGATGCTAACCCTGACTGCAACACAAACAAACCGCACAAATTTGCATCAATTACCATTGAAGAACATTACTCATCAGTAAAATAGTTAGGTTCAGATAACTTTGCTTTTACCTTTAGGACTTTGTTATACTTTCAATCAAAATGAAGAAAACCAACCCAGAAAACTGCAAACAAACTGTTTGAGGAAACTTACGCATACAAGGATCAATTTGGATGTTGCAATCAAAATAAGCAACTGTAATTCTGGGGGACGCAAACAACTGCAACAGTTCCCTTGAGGATTGTTGCTGATATAAACTTTATTTTTAGTGAGCTCTCCCAGAATGGGACTACTCTAGCAATTATTTAATGGCATGTAAAATTTAAATTACTAAAAGTTAGGAATCCGTCTTGATACTTGTGTGTTCGTGAAGATGCATTCCCAAAATCTTTTAAATCTAACCAAAATTAAACAACCACCCAACCTGTCAACTCTAAAATGATTGCCAAACATACAGACATATTTGAATAAATTTTAAATGCTACAAGAAATCATCACGTGATAAACGACATGGGAAACAAACTGACTGGGTCAGTTTAATACAACTTTTTGGTGAACAAAGACAAATTGACTATACCAGGTTCTGAACCTGCAACCTTCGGATTAACATGCCAGCATTCAACCAACTGAGCTATCTAGCACCATGATGGCAGTCTCCCTATCTTGTCAATATCTTTGTTTGAGGGTGCCAATAAGAAGCCAAGTAAAATGACTGATACTAACTTCAGTTGAAACCAGACCAACAATAGACATTATGCACAATTTCTAGAGAGCTTTATTTGGGACCAGGTGTTAATTTTTGTGCCTTTGGGAATTCACCTTTTACTGTAGAGTGCGGCTGCTATATCTAAGGTTAGTCTTGGACATCTACTTGTTGATGGGTAGACGTCTAGTTTGGAGATGCTAAGCCTTTCTGCAACACAAACAAATCACACAAGTTGAAACATTTAGTGTTTGAAAACAATATCCATCAGCAAAACAGTTAGGTTTACAGTTAAGAAAAAGAAGAAGACAACGTGGCACTCATGTGCCGAGGGGCATTGTGGATAGATTAGTGGGGGCGTTACTGTGTGTAAATCTTAGCGATGTTGTACCTGTGGGTAGGGAAGTATGCATAAGTAGTGGATCTACAGGTAAGTAGAGTGACGTAGACATAATGTATACTTTAAGGCCAAAACTACCACATCAAAGTAACTGTATATACCAATCATAAAGTTTAACATCACAAATAGTAATTCAGAATATGCAGTTCTTGATTTGATTCTGACGTGGTTGATTAACAGTCATTTCAAAAAGGAACATAATCTTGTCATTAAAAATAACAAATATTTTAGAAGTACACCAATTGCAAGCATTTTATTTCAATCAGTTTTATCAGCGTTTTGCCAATATCATCCTGGTAAGGTAAGTCTAAAGCAGGGCCACCATGAGCAGGTCCCAGGATACCAGCCCTACACGCTTACCAGATCGTCAGAGCCATTACACCCACCTTTCGGCAGGGTTCGGTCCGCCACCCCAAGGCAGAACCCCAAGGCAGTCCCCTAGTGTAGTAAAAACGCGGTCCCATCACCCCACGGCCAAGACTAGGGACTACTGCCGTTTGCCAACCATGATGCATCTTTAAGATCAACATCCAGCTGTCACCCTGGCCGGCATTAGGACCCGCATGCCAAGTGGAAGTGCCTAGGTCTCTTTAACTTTTTGAATTTTCCGTGTTTACCACCATCAATTCTGAATCGAATCTCTGCACCACCAATCGAATCTCCGTACTAACCAATCGAATCTCTGCACCACAAATCAAATCTCCAGACCACCAGTCGAATCTTCGCATCACCAATCGAACCTCAACACCACCAATCGAACCTCCCCACCACCAATCGACTCTCTGCACAACCAATCGAATCTCTGCACCACCAATCGAATCTCCGCACCACCAATCGATCCTCCGCACCACCAATCGATCCTCCACACCACCAATCGAATCTCCGCGCCACCAATCGAATCTCCGCACCACCAAACGAATCTCCGTACCACCAATCGAATCTCCCCACCACCAATCGAACCTCCGCACCACAAATGGAATCTCCAAACCACCAATCGAATCTCCAAACCACCAATCGAACCTCCGCACCACCAATGAAATCTACACACCACCAATGGAATCTCCGCACCACCAATCGAATCTACGCACCACCAATCGAACCTCCGCACCACCAATCAAATCTACGCACCACCAATGGAATCTCCGCACCACCAATCGAATCTCCGCACCACCAATCGAATCTCCGCACCACCAATCGAATCTCCGCACCACCAATCGAATCTCCGCACCACCAATCAAATCTACGCACCACCAATCGAATCTACGCACCACCAATCGAATCTACGCACCACCAATCGAATCTCCGCACCACCAATCAATCTCCCCACCACCAATCGAATCTCTGCACCACCAATCGAACCTCCGCACCACAAATCAAATCTCCGCACCACCAATCGAATCTCCGCACCACCAATCGAACCTCCGCACCACCAATCAAATCTACGCACCACCAATCGATATCTCCGCACCACCAATCGAATCTCCGCACCACCAATCGAATCTCCGCACTACCAATCGAATCTCCGCACCACCAATCAAACCTCCCCACCACCAATCGATATCTCCGCACAACCAATCGAATCTCCGCACCACCAATCGAATCTCCGCACCACCAATCGAATCTCCGCACCACCAATCGAATCTCCGCACCACCAATCGAACCTACGCACCACCAATCAAATCTACGCACTTCCAAGGCTCTAGCATCTCCAAATTCATAGTTCAAAAAACGCGTACGTGCTTGCTTGCAATGGTGTACTTCTTTACAAGATTTTAACTGTGTAGTGCTGCAAAAACAGCCCACTACACGACGACAACTGAAAACATCGAACTAACACATCTAGAATATCTTACAGTTGAAGACCACAAACTGCTCAGTTGTTCATTCATGATCTCTAGATGAACTTCTAGGATGTCTTGATGATATTGACGTTTACATATGCGTTGCTCTCCTTTATACCCTGTAGCCTGCAAGATGTCAGTAGAGGTGATTCCCTCTGCACTTGACTTCAGGGAACAGCTAGCTACATCTCTGGCTCTGAAATGTCAAATTTATAGATACAAAATTGTATGCAGGCCAACAATCCCTTGCAGGGGTGCAGTAAAAACTGGCAAGGACCCCCTCCACCAGTGATATCAGTTTTCCTTCACAGTGTGAAAAGTCATCATTGTTTATTTTTAACTTGATTTTTAAACCAGTACTTTACTATCCTTTATCTTCATTAAACTGTGAGAAAGTTTGAAAAGTAACTTTTTTGTCAAGCTACAAACATTAATTTTTGTTCTTTTTTTTATTATCTATGCAGGGGAGGTATTTGAGTGGTATATTTTGAGCCTCAAGATGTCTCCATCTCCTGATCAGGAGATTCCAATAGTTAGGGCATTGTTAAACCATGGTCAATAAAATATTGTTGGTTTTTTAAATCAATCATCACTCTAAAAAGTATTACATTGATTTTATGCGGAGGGGGATAATCATTTATTTGAAAACAAATTGTTTTTATTGTTGCCTTTACATCTTAAAGGTGCTCCAATGTTCAACTTTTACATTTTCTGTTGTGTTTAAACTGTTTATCTCACTTGTTGTGCACCTGGTTTTGCTTGAAGGAGGACATAACTTATGTCAATATTTATATAAGTACAAGTATTCGGTTTTTAATTTTTAAAGGTTCAAATGATTTCCCTAGAAGTATTATTACATAATTTGCATTTTTTTAAACAACATATATACAAAGAAGAGTGCAGCTCCAATATCTTAGGCTAATCTTGAATATTCTACTTGTTGATGAGTAGATGTCTTTGGAGTTGATAAGTCTTTCTGCATTATAAACAAATTGCAACAACACCGCCTTCCCTCCCCCCCCCCCATTCTTTGGCATAACAGTGGGGGAAATTCGTGCAAAGCAAGAAGAAAAAAATAAGGACTTTTCTTTTAGAAATTGATGATTTAACTGTGTAAAATTTTGGGCAAACCAACCCCTCTATGCCCCTCTTAACCAGAGAGTCCCCATACACCTATGTGCATTCTGCACAGTTATTACAGAGCTCCATTTGGGACCAGGGAAAATGTTAAAATTATACTGTTTGGAAATTCACCTTTTACTGGAGATTGCAGCTACTTTATCATAGGCTGGTCTTGGACATCTACTTGTTGACGGGTAGATGTCTTTGGAGATGCTAACCTTATGTCATAAGCTGGTCTTGGACATCTACTTGTTGACAGGTAGATGTCTTTGGAGATGCTAACCTTATGTCATAAGCTGGTCTTGGAAGTCTACTTGTTGATGGGTAGATGTCTTTGGAGATGCTAACCTTATGTCACAGGCTGGTCTTGGACATCTACTTGTTGATGGGTAGATGTCTTTGGAGATGCTAACCCTGACTGCAACACAAACAAACCGCACAAATTTGCATCAATTACCATTGAAGAACATTACTCATCAGTAAAATAGTTAGGTTCAGATAACTTTGCTTTTACTTTCAGGACTTTGTTATACATTCAATCAAAGTGAAGAAAACCAACCCTGAAAACAGCAAACAAAGTGTTTGAAGAAACTTACGCATACAAGGATCATTTTGGATTTTGCAATCAAAATGAGCAACGGTAATTCTGGGGAATGTCAAATGCCTGAAACGGTTTTTTTGAGGATTGGTGCTGGTATGAACTTTATTTTTTCTCCGAGCTCTCTCAGAACGAGACTAATCCAGCAATTATTTAATGATGTGTAATATTTAAATTATGGGTTTTGCACCTGCAACCTCCGGATTAACATGCCAGCATTCAACCAACTGAGCTATCTAGCACCGTGATGGCAGTCTCCCTATCTTGTCAATATCTTTGTTTGAGGGTGCCAATAAGAAGCCAAAAAAATTACTGATACTAACTTCAGTTGAAACCACACCAACATTAGACATTCTGCACAATTTCTAGAGAGCTTAATTTGGGACCAGGTGTTAATACTTGAATTTTCTTTTTGGGAATTCACCTTTTACGGTAGAGTGTGGCTCCTATATCTTAGGTTAGTCTTGGGCATCTACTTGTTGATGGGTAGACGTCTAGTTTAGAGATGCAAGCCTTTCTGCAACACAAACAAAACTAAGTTGAAACATAGTGTTTAAAAACAATATCCAACAGCAAAACAGTTAGGTTCAGTTAAGTTCCTTTTAACTTCAGATTTTTCCGTACTTTCAAACAAAAATAAATAAAGGCAAAACATTGAAAGCAGCAACAAAAGGGTTGAAGAAACTCATTCACATTAGGATCATTCGGATTGTTGCAATCAAAATAAGAAACAGTAATACAGGGGGGGACGTCAACATCTGGTTCTCTTGAGGATTGCTGCTGGTTTGAACTTTATTAACAGTAAGCTCTCTCTCAGAAAGAAACTTACCTAACAATTGACATACCAAAAATTAAGTTACCAAAAGCTAAGAATTTGTATTGATATATTTTGTGTTTAACATAAAGCATCCTAAGGTACCTTCCCAAAATCTTTCAAACCCAACAGAAAAACCCCCAAAACCGAGCCTGCCAGCTCTAAAATGATTGGCAAGTGTACACTTTGAATGAATTGTAATGCTACAAGTTCAATCAATCAAGCAATCAAAAGATATTTATAAAGCGCCAAAATCAAAAAGTTTGCTCTAAGGCGCTAATGAGGCACTAGAATGAAGAATAATTATTGATGGTATGCATCCTGAAACAGATGGGCTTGATATGACTGATATTAACTTCTGTTTCAACCAGACCAACAATAGACATTCTGCACAATTACTAGAGAGATTTATTTGGGACCAGGTGTTAATAAATTATTGTAATTCTCTTTTTGGTAACTCACCTTTTACTGGAGAAGGCTGCTCCTACATCTTAGGCTGGTCTTGGACATCTACTTGTTGACGGGTAGATGTCTTTGGAGATGCTATGCCTGACTGGAGAGTGGAGCTCCTTTATCATAGGCTGGTCTTGGACATCTACTTGTTGACGGGTAGATGTCTTTGGAGATGCTATGCCTGACTGGAGAGTGCAGCTCCTTTATCATAGGCTGGTCTTGGACATCTACTTGTTGACGGGTAGATGTCTTTGGAGATGCTATGCCTGACTGGAGAGTGCAGCTCCTTTATCATAGGCTGGTCTTGGACATCTACTTGTTGACGGGTAGATGTCTTTGGAGATGCTATGCCTGACTGGAGAGTGGAGCTCCTTTATCATAGGCTGGTCTTGGACATCTACTTGTTGTTGGGTACATGTCTTTGGAGATGCTAAGCCCGACTGCATTATGAAGATTCTACGCAGCAATCTTGACTGCAACACAAACAAATTGCATCAAATTGCAACATTTAGTGTGTACGAACATCAACCATCATAAAAACAGTTAGGCTCAGATAACTCACATTTACCTTCAGATTTATTTTTATATTTTCAACACAAAAACGTGAAGAAAACTGTAAGCATAACAACTGTTTGGAGGAACTCATGAGGGATAAGGATAATTTTGGTTGTTACAATCAAAATAATCAACAGTAAATCTGGGGGCCATCAAATGCCTGTGACAGTTCTCTTGAGGATCGGTGCTGGTATGATTTTTAAGCTTTTTGGGAATTCACCTTTTACTGGAGAATGCAGCTCCTTTGTCACAGGCTGGTCTTGGACATCTACATGTTGATGGGTAGATGTCTTTGGAGATGTTAAAGCCTGACTGCAACAAACAAATTAAACAATATGCATCATGTAGTGTTTAAAAACATTATAATTAGGTTCAGATAACTTGCTTTCACCTTCGCTTTTTTTTTTTAATTCTTTCAATAAACAAAACGTGAAGAAAACTGTTTGGAGGAACTTATGCAAACCTTGTTGCAATCAAAGTACGCAACAGTAATTCTGGGGGACGTCAAATGACAGTGCCAGTTCTCTTGAGGATTGGTGCTGGTATGAACTCAGTGAGCTCTTTCTCAGAATGCAACTTATCTTGCAAATGAGGTAGCAACATTTAAACTACCAAAATAATTTGTATTTATATTTGTTTTTAACATGAAGCATCCTTAGGAACTTCAACTCTGGAATGATTGCCAAACAACATGCAAATAAATATCTTTCAATGAATTGTAACGCTACAAGGAAATGGCTGATAGTTCGAAATTCTGTGTAAACCGTACCACAGCAACAACAAGCATTCTGCACAATTTCTCTACAGGGCTTCACTGTGGGCTCTTGAAATTAATAGTATACATTTTGAGAATTCACCTTTTACTGGAGAGAGTGCAGCAGCTCTTTTATCATACATCTACTTGTTGACGGGTAGATCTGTTTGAAGATGCTAAACCTTTTCTGTAACATAACAAAATGCACAATTTGCAACACTTAGTGTTCAAAAAAATTATCCAGTGTCAGTGTTTAAAAACAGTTAGGTTCAGTTAAATTGCTTAAATGGATTTTTTCTACATTCAGTCAAAAAGTAACAGAAGAATACCAACATTGACAGCATCAACAAAATGTTTGAAGGAACTCATGCATTTTATAATTATTTGCAATGAAAAACAAACCAGTAATTTTGGGGGGACGTGAGTGCCTGTGACAGTTCTCTTGTGGATTGGTGCTGGTTTGAACTTCATCATCAGTGAGCTCTCAGAATGAAACTTATCTTACAATTGACATACCACAAATTAAATTTGCAAATTTTAAGAATTGGCATTGTTGTATTCTTTGTACCATCCACAGGGACTTTCCCCAAATTACAGAAAAAACATTTTTACAGAAAAAACACAACCAACACTTTCAACTCTGTAAAGATTGCCAAACAAAATACATAAATATTTGAATAAATTGAAATTCTACCAGGAAAAAGACTTTGCCTCATTCCAGTCCTTGAAGATTGTCCACTTATCACCAGTACAGAATCATACAACATTGCCGCAATAAAAGACTCCAAAACAACCATCTGTTGAATGCAGAAAACTAAAGGTAGAAAGAAAGTTTTCTTTGCGTTCAGCTTCTGTGGAATCGGGAAAATGTCATTTGGTTCAGCAGTCCAGTAGTGCATCAGACTCTTGTTTTTGTGTCCGAGTTATCAACATTTGAGTATCAGGCTTTGCACAATTTGGTTTCCCTGGACTTGCCTCCAGTCAGCTGTACATTTTAAAAGGCCTGAATGAATTTCGACAAACATGAGCGATTCTTGTGCAATATTTTTTTGTGAAAAATTAAACAAGTTTCACTAAAGCAGGTACCTTAATGTTTATTATTAGCCTGTAGGGCTGCCGAATTAGAACTAATTTTAACCAGCCCTCAGTACTCTGGCAAAACTATGAGCCCTAAATGTTTCCCCAGCCTGGTTGGTCATGTCTCTTTAACTCTAGTTACATCTCAAGACCTGTGAGGATTGACAGTGTTATTAGGATTACCTACAGGTTAGCAAATGATATTAGTTTTAACTCACCATGATCAGATCTCATCGCATCCTCTCCCTGTCTAAGACCTCATCACCAAAGTCTCCTTGTTCAATTGGTTACGACATCTTGACTGTAAGGGCCGACTACCAAGATGATCATTAAGGCAGCTTTCCTTGAGAAGAAGCAAAGATAAAACAAAACACCTGTTGAATATTTATACTAAGAGAGAATATAGATTAACAACAACAATTCCATTATTTCACTCACTTGCTTTATTCAGGAGATTGTCTTACCTGTGAGGACTGATCCTCCAAATTATGTCTCAGCCAAACAAAAGGTTGAAATGGAAGAAGAATCAAGTCTTAATTTACTGAATTGAGTCTTTTGTTCATACTTGAAACTGTTATGACAATCAAACATCTCCATCATCTATATCAGAGTCCACAAAGACTACACTGAGCCTGTAAAGTATCTATCACAGATAAATGTCTTGTAGAGGTGATTACTGAAAAAAACAGTCTTTTACATTGTCATACTTGGTATAAAATTAAGTATGTTTTGGTATTTACCTTCCTGAGAAATACAAAAAAAGGACTGGGCAAGCTTGTTGGTCTACTGGTTAAGACACCTGAAACCAATTTCATGACTTTGCTCGCTTTGCTTACTACAGGGTAAGTGCCAAATTTCTGCACTTAGCTGTGTATTAAGTGAAGAATACTTAGTAGCGTGATGTATGTACACATACAAGCAAACATTACTTACTACCTGTGAAACACGCTAAGCACAGACACTTCTGCTTCTGCAAGAGCTGATTTTTTACTTACAATCATGACATTGGACCCTACTCTAAAATGTATCAGACTAAATATACAGTGATCATCACACATCGGTGTTTGGTAAAACAAAGCATAAAATAAAATAAAATAACCTAGCAAGGTCTCTTGACAGTTATACCCTAGACTAAAGTCTTCATCAACAGATATATGGCCTAGCTAAACATTAACCTTCCCTTTAAAAAGGGCTTTTCATTTTTGACATCATGTACAAGAATGTTTACAGTATCATCACACCTTGTTCTCCATCTTCTCTATTAAAACCAATTGTGTAGAACTCTGTACCTTCATGTAGGTAATGTCAAATGTGATTCAATGCTCTAAAATCCTCCAAATCCTCTAGTTGAGGTTTGTGTTTTAAATCTCATTAAGTTGTCGTAAGAGTTGTCTCAATCTTTGTCCTGGACCCTCAAGTCTCTGTCTTGAACTTTGCAACATCACTTGCTGGTAGCTCGATCACGGCAAAGCAATTCAAGGCGTCTTTGACCTGGTCTACGATATGCAGAATTTGTGGATGTTGTCATTAGGTAGTCCTTCAGATCTCATCCAGGTCTGATGTGAACAGTCGTACTTCACCGCTCTGGTGGGATGACAGGGTAACCATCAACTCCATCCCTTACATCGCTCTCAGCATCATCAGTGGCTTGTTCACTCAGGGTGAATGCTTGAATGCACCTCAGCATAGCTGGATCACTACCAGTCCTACCAGCTAGCAGTTAAAAGGGATTTCTCCCTTAATCTAACAGTCAAACACCACAATTCAATTTTATATCAATGTTACATTGATTTCCATACTGACCACCGCAGTACACAAACAAATCAACAGACAAAAAATGAGCAAAAGGAGCATTACCTGAGTCTTACTGATGTACAAAGAAATGCATAATAGAAACTCAACGTATTTTGCCAAACAATATTTGGTGTTCAATTCCTTTCTAGACATGCAATTCTTTTGACAAAACACACATCACAAAAATGCACTCTTTACACAAATTAAAACCCATACAGTTTTTGGGTCACAGCTCCAGGCAAATTAATTTCTTTTCCACTCTTCACAATAAACATTTATTGTCTTAGTCTGATATTTTGATTAAATTAACAATGGAAACTCAATAAGAAAACACTGTTTGACAAATCTGGAATTATTTGCTTTCAATACAATCAATCACGGTTTGACAAATCACACATTAGTCGGTCTATAACTTTTTTAATTTGACACAAAATAAATCAATGAGGTTGTGGCTAGGGGAAGTCCTCCATCAACACGGGCCCATCTGATCCTCTCTGCCTCCGGTTGGATCGATCCTTCATGCAGGAGTGCTGGTCTTCATAATCGGTCGTGGTCTCGTGGAGACACCCGTGTTTCTCTTCAGCTTGCATCTGGAGGCCTTTCCTTTGGTTGGTTTTAATAAGATGAGGGAGGAAGCTGCCAATATTCAAGATGTCGACAACAGTGCCCTGCAAGTCTAATCTGTCACTCCTGAGTCTTGTCTGATACGCTCAGTAGACCGCCATGAGAGGTGGGTGTTTCTCATATAGTCAGTCCATGACACATACAAGGCTATCCTCAGCATACGGGTGTACGTTACGGAAGATCTTCTCCTGCTGGGTAGTGAGTGTCCAGGTTTCCGCACCGTACAGTAAGGTCAACTCAATTCATTCACACAGACTAAAAGTATTTCACTTCTTGGGGTAAGTTACTTTAGGGCCAATTTATTTTCTTACTCTGACAAGACAACATTTTATAGTTGGACAAAACACACATCACAAATAATTTGATACATAATGAAACCTAATACACTTTAAATACAATTCCTTACACTGCATACATGTTGAAGTGAAAAACTTGTTAGCTCTGATGTACTATAGCAAATAAATGGAATGAAAACTCAACAAGAAAACACTGTTTGACAAATAATATGTGGTGTTAGAATTTGCCTGCAAGGCCAACATTCACAGCTGGACAAAACACACATCAAAACATTACTGACACAGACTAAAACAAATTCACTTGTTGGAGTTGGAGATTTTCGGGGTCAAATTCATTTCTTTAACCATAACCCCAAGTTTCTTTAGCTAGAGACCCTGCCACATCCTCCAAAATACTCTACTCCATGCTCAACACTGGAATGTGTGGACTTAAAACAGAATGGTATGCCTGGGAGTCAATTGACTAGCACTTGTTAGTTGGGGCTAAAATCTTTGAAAAAAGTCTGACAACTTCTTGAAATAGATGATTTGGGACTAAACCAAAAAACAATTTAATTTTGGGAGTCAATTTTTTTTTTTTGGGGGGGGGGGGTTGGGGTGGGAGGAGGGCATCAAATTTACTTCCCTGACCTTCAAACGGACTGTACAATATCCAAGTCTTGTTGTACTAATCGAATAATACAAACTCAATGAGACAACACTTGTTGACAAATAATGTTAAAGGTGGTAATTCGCCTGCAAGACAAACATTCACAGTTGGACAAAACACACATCACATTCATGAAAATCAATTCACTTCTTGGGGGTCAATTAATTTGGGGCAAATTTATTTCCTTACTCCACACAAGAACTATCCATATAGTACATGACATTGTGCAATAACAATAAACAATGAAAACTCCTGTTTTTATAATATTTATGTTTATTTCCCTTCAAGGTAACCCGCATGATTCACAGTTGGACAATACTCACAACAGACAAATGATTGTTTTTTTTAAACAGAATATAAAACCCTATACATGTTTTTTGGGGCACATATTTAGGACAAAGTTATTTGACAAGTCTTTACAGTTTTCACTTCTTCAGGTCTTTTATAATTAGCACGATCAAATGAATTATTGAACCTCAACAAGAAAACACTGGTTTGACAAGTAACATAACTTGTTACTCTGCCTTCAAGACAACAATTTTGAAGTTCTTGAACAAATCAGCAATGCGTGGTGTTTTCAGCAATCTTGTACACTATAATATATGTTGATTTTGCATAGGCGATAAAGAATATTATTTGTAACTTTTACCCATACACCGATGTGCATTAAGCACTGTATACTCAGTACTTTCCCCAAGTCCTGTGAATAGGATTCCAACTGCCTCTGACTACCAAACAATCTCGGTAGTCTAGTTGGTAAGACATCTGCTCTAGAATGGCGGGTGTCGTGGGTTCGAATCCCACCCGAGGAAAATGTCTGTAAATTTTTTTCACAGGATTCAGGGAAGTACTAAGTATACAGTGCTTAACACACATCGGTGTATGGGTAAAAATTACAGATAATCACCTTGTACATATTTAAATGCACACTTATTTTGACAATGGTAATATGGAGTCTTTAAATGGCATTTTCTTTGTGTAGTATTCTAAATGGAAATTTGCTCTCTGGAGGATGGGTACTACTACTTTAGAATCAGTGAACTTTCAGATTAAAACTAATCTGAATTGTTTTAACAGCTCTGTTTGGATCAATAGAAACATTAACTATTAGACATATACAAAATGTGCTTGCAGTATTTTCTAATAACACTGAGTGACAGAATCTATCCTGAACCCTTAAAGTCCCAAATCCTTCTCTATATCAAATTGCCAAAGTGGAGGATTCAGAAGGACTGGGGCCAGTAGGCCCAAATAACAATTGCTTATCACTGGATCAGGCATTCCAATCTTGTCCAAGCCCAAACAATTTGGTGTGGAGTGACATCGGAGAAGAGGATATGGAAGGACTGAGGCCACACCTAGCCATACTGCTTAGTCTGTATTAATTTATCAGTAGCAAGTTTTGAGGGCCATAATAGGGACATCTGTCCCTCCTGTTTGTGACTGTTCAGCCCCTTCCAGTCTCGGTTTGGTTACCATTGATTTAATAAGAGGAAAGTTAAATTGGCTGCATCATCTGAAGGTGTATGCCAATAGATCACGTGCGGGACCCACGTCACGTGAACTGTGGTAGTGGATATTAAATGTAAAAAAACACAACATTTTCCATATAGGAAAGTGCGGTATGGTACATGATGATACTCGCATTTCTTTATTCGATCAAGGCTTCTTCTTTTTTTTAAATCTGTGAAAAATATTCCAAAGTTTGTACCAATGACCTTTAAGTGGCTGAATAAAGCCAGAAAAAGGACAGGTCCAGAAGTCTTGGAAATTCTACAAGGAACATTTATGTTCATGATGTGGTAGTACTAGTTGCATGACGGAACGTTTGGGCCAGACGACCAAGATCACACACTTTTCAGCACAAGAATTTCACAGTTTTGAAGCTGAAATCATCCAAAGAAAAGGCTTTCCAAAACTGTGTTATTCCTTTGTCTATTTGAAATTCCGCAAGGCTAGGTATAAATGCTCACTTTTCCAACGTTCTTTACTTTTTTTCCTCTCTTTTTTACAGTACAAATAAAATCACATGCGGGTTGCTACATCGTCATCCGATGCCGCCGATAATACATAACTCAAAATAAACCTCTTTTGTAGTAGTAGCATACTGGCAGTTTATGACACAGTAATATGATGGATATCAATGTCACAACAGTAACTGTGTTATTATTACTAAAACCAACAGTTGGTGTGACTTTGTCGGTCACAGCATGTATTTGCACGTATTTTGCCGTCAGCTCCCAGATGATGTAGTACCCACTAGTGGTCATGTGATGACATGAAAACATTGGTCACGCAATCGGTCTATTGTTTAAGTTAACTTTTAACCGCTGTATTACTGGTGACATTGCCAATTAAGCATATATATTATACTGTCTTAACTTGTACTACCAGCTACAAACCAAACCCAAGCCCAAATGAGTTGACTTTGATTGACTGTGGGTTATCATTAATTTTGTTGAGTTGTCAAAAATGGATTCAATTTCCATTCTTTGATTCAATGTCAAAAACATCCATGCTTGTTCCCTCCCCTTTTAAAATACTGAAGAAGCTTACCTTAGTGTTGATGTAGCAGTACACGCTAACTTTACACGATCCATGGCTTGATATTTTCTGAAGTGCCAAGTGCCACCACAAGGTACAATCCTGACTGAAATAAAAAAAGTACAAATCCTGCATAAATTACTATACATTTCAATAGTACAAGCATCGTTTTAACAAATGATTTTTGTTCACCGGGGCCATGAATATCTGTTGTGGGAATTAATTCATGCCAAATAGATATTTTCATAAATCCCAATGGATCCCTTAGTCTTTATTTCTTTAGTTTTAAGTCCATAATCTCTCATTCTGGGATGGGTAGAAGTGAAAGATATGGAAAATTTCATTTTCAAATACAAACAAATAATAAAAAGTGTAGGCAGGGGTTGAAGGTAGAATTATATCTTTGCGAGTAGATGGTCATACTCCCAGTGTGTTACTCCCAATGATACATGTACATGAAACAGCAGTTGAGTTGTGTTCGCACCCTCTCTCGCCACCCGGTGACATCTTTCGAGTCACCATTGTGGGTATTAAAAATGGCCGCGATGCAACAGAGAAGTCTGAGCAAATCGTAACAGACTATCTCTGTACTAGACCCAGCGACTGGGGTGGTGTATTCCTTTTTTTTCTGCGTAGTCAACGCAGGATACCAGCTGTGGAGTGTCAACGACCCTCCACAATGGCTACACAGAGGATCGAGGGAACTTGCGTTTCATCCAGCGCTGTGCAGCCAACACTACACAGCTGGTATCCTGCATTTACTGCGCAAAACAATATGCCAGTCAGGGCATCAGCGAACATGCAATCCTCGCAGTGTTAATACACATAAGGAAACAGTCGTGGAGTATCACATGACTATTAGTAGCAAATTGGCGATTGTAACGGCAACTCTTTTAGTGGGCTATAAAGTCATCAATTTGGAGGACCGAAAATGATTTGAGTACAATTAAATGCCTTTTATATCATCTTTGATATATTGAGAAGCCAGTAGGTGATTTTCCAGCAATTCTGTTAAGACCTTGTCATAATTTGGCAATTTTTGAACAGGATATCACAGATTTGTTTAAAATCCGCTTCGTCATAAGCTGTCAAAGTGAACATATATTAGACCCAGTAACTGGGGCGCTGTACTCCTTTTTGAGATTATGTAATGTCCGTAATGTATGTAGGAACTCCGAGGAACTCCGAGGAAGCAGATTTTTTATGAATCTGTTAAAAAAAATTCAAAATTACGACAAAGACTCAACAGAATTGCTGGAAAATCTCCTACTGGCTTCTCAAGATATCAAAGATGAAATAAAATGCATTTAATTGTACTCACGATTTTTTTCTGTCCACCAAATCGATTTTTAGGCCAACTAAAAATGCAGTCGTTTCGATCTGCGTTTTACTACTACGTGACATCAACTACTGTTAGGAAACGATAGTTGATGTCAGATTCGTAAAAAATCCGCTTTGTCAGAGTTCCCACATACATTACGGACTGGGGCGCCCAATATGACCAATAATGTCAAAATCTCAAAAAAGGAGTACAGCACCCCAGTTACTGGGTCTAACATATATATACCTAGCCCAGGTAGGACGTCAGTCTCCGTTGTACTACCACTGACGTCCTGGGTATAAAGCTTCTTTCCAATGCGACTAAAATTACATTAGTTGATTTCCCCTATTTTCACCTGATTTTGGAAGCTGAAAATTCGTCCATGTATTCCTGATGTTCTAAGCTACTCCTTGAATATCTTTGAAGTGCATGGTTTCACAAATGGTGAAAATCATACATAAATTAAAACACCAACGTGTACAAATCGTCCGCGATATGTTATACTCGCCGAATGAGGTATATTCAATGCGCTTGCTCAAACTGCATAGCATTAGCAACAAGTAGATTTACACGCAGGCGCATTACGGTATGTGGGCGCGGCTTTACATTGTACATGCATATAATGTATATGTTGTGCGCGATCGACCGATCGCACTACGCTATTGGTCGATCTACTGTTCGCGCACATATCGATCTATTGCGCACTTATCGATCGATCGCGCAATGAATATGTTTTCGCGATCAACCAATAGCACAGCGCGATCGGTCAATCGCGCAGATCGACCGAATCATCACACCGTCGACCGCTCCCTCTCGCATTGCTACGTCCTTCAGCACATGCGCCTTGTGCGTATCACTCGGTGACTACCTAAACGGGCCGCGTCGATTTCTGATTTTGCTCTGATTTTCAGTTTATTTTTGTCAATAATGTGTGCTCAATGCATCTTAAAGACTTTTGAACCCGCCAGTCTGCAAATATAGGACCCATAGAACACTAGGACGAAGTTTCAGCTCATTTAATCAGGTAAAACAATGAAATAAGTTAGTTATAAAATGTTTCGCTATGTATCGAGACCTTTATACCCAGGACGTTAGTGTTGTACAACGGAAACTAACGTCCTACCTGGGCTAATATATACCGTACTGGTAGGCAGTTTCAGTGGGCATGAATGTGCGTGGGCATGAATGTGCGAAAGTTTCAATGAAATGTTCACTTGTTTTTTCTTTTTTTAAGGTCGATAATTACCGTTTTGCCACCAATTCTTTGAGAGGAATATTATAAGAGGGAAATAACACCCAACATCAATTAAAAAGTCAAAAAAATCCCATAGAAAGTGGCAGCCGGATATGGAAACGCAGGATACCATTCAACGAACCCACAAAGTTCCATTGGTCATGATTGGCTGAGCACACGCTGTACAATGTTGCCATTGTGGGGGTCGTTGACACTACACAGCTGGTATCCTGTGTTGACTGCGCAAAACAGTAAGCAAGTCCGGGCATCAGTGAACACGCAATCTCCGCAGTGTTAATGCGACTTTTTTCAAGTAAGGAAACAGTCGTGACATTATATTAGTAATAAAAATGGCGATTGTAACGGCAGGATTGTCAGAGGCCCTAAAAATCATCAATTGGACGACAGAAAATGATCGTGAATACACTTAAATGCATTTCATTTCACCTTAAATGCTTGGAGAAGACAGTCTGACAGTTTATGAGTAGGCGAATTATGAGAAATTCTGTCGAGTCTAACGCATTTTTTTAACAGAGGTGTTTTAAATCCACCTGACCGTTGCAGTTACTACATATTCTTTACTGGGTCACTAGTACGACAGATAATGTCAAAACCTCAAAAAAAGAGTACAGCGCCCCAGTATATTAGTAATACTGGGTCTAAATTTTAGCCATGACACGTGTCTTTCAAAATGGCCGCCAACCCAATAAATACATTATGTTGTTTGGTTCATTTTGACTGTTTCAAATGCTCACATTCACAGTAAGAGATATTCACCAGAGGGTATATATAAATGTCCACTCACCTTGCTTAGTTTGTGGAGATTTTGTCCGCTGAATTGTACATAATATGTGAAAGAAATGCCGAGAAAAATAGTGACTCTTCCAAAGTCGGCCATTTTGTCTTTCTTGTGAGCGCTCAGCAGCGAGTTACTAATTACCCAGAGTTCACAATTTGCACATCAAAACCAAATAATGGCAATGAAAACAGGAAAGGGGTTCAATTTATAGTGGATAATGAAAATATAAATATGAACATAAATTTATTGCGTTTATATTTACTTTTTGGTTTACAAATACAGTATAGGTAAGTATCGACTGATTTCAATAGTTTTTTGAGTGATGAGTGGGGATGTGAACTTTGAGATTTGCAACCCCTTACCGGGACACCCCTATTTGATAATGGAACAATTATTCCATTTCAAAACATGGTTGGAAGAACTTGGTATTTCAATATTATCGCCATTAGGCGTATGTTAAGCGTTCAATAACAATTATTCTAATTTCTCTATACCCGGGTGGGTGTGGGAGCGAGCGCACGCATCGGGGAAAGTTTGGTCTGTCAGCAGCAGCAGCCGCGCGCACACGGAAAAGTTTCCATATCCGAATGCCACTTTCTAAGGGATTTTTTGATTTTTTAAATTGATGTTGGCTTTAATTTCCTTTTTTAAATATTCCTCTCCAGGTATAAGTAGCTAAAACGCTAATTATTGAACTTTTAAAAGGAAAAACCAAGCGGACATTTTAGCGCGCGGCCGGAACTTTCGCGCATTCATTCACATGTATGTGAATCTGTATTCATTATTGCGCGATGCAGGCAGGGAGCACAACAAATGTAGTGACACACTAAATAAGTGGTACTTGTGAGCAACTTTACCAAGATTTGTAGGCTGATCACAGGCGACAAAAAAGGGAACATACAAAAAGAGACATTATTTAATCAGAAAGTTTGAAAATCTTAATAAATCACTTCTTTTCCAGATGGCAAAGATGATCCCGATGAAAAAGATGATCATTAAAAAATCCCCCCAAAAATAAATAAATAAAAATAAAAGAAATACAAATAAAACACTAATTAAAAAGGGTAAAAAAATTTAACATTTACTCCATTTACTGATTTCATATCCACACGTTTTTTTATTATGACTCAAAAATAACTTTATTTGAAGAACTATTATGTTACTGACAATATCTAACAAAGGAATTGTACAACTTTACGACTTAAAAAGGTACATTTAAATCCTTTATTTCAATATTTATAATTAAGCATTATTTATAAATAACCATTTTATAAATAATGCATTATTATAAATAATGCTTATTTATAAATAACATTTTTTTTTTACATTATAACCATTATTTATATTATCAATATTTACTATGGTGTTCCATATGATTATTTTGATGTTTTCTGTCGCATTTATATTTATAAAAATGCAACGGAAAAAATAAAAATGCAACCGAACAATACCCACTAACCATTATTTATAAATAACCGTTTTATAACCTAACTCTAACTCTGATCCTAACCCTAACAATTTTTATATTGATATCATGTTATTGTTTTATCCCTTGACATTAATAAATGAAATGATATAAGTAAAAAAAAAAAAAAAAAAAAAAAAAACTAACCCTGGCCTAACCCTAACCCGAAAACCCTAACCCTAACACTATCCCTAACAATTTTTAAATTTATATCATGTTACTGCTTTATCCCTTGAATTAAATAAATGAAGTGAATGATGAC
Organism: Marthasterias glacialis; assembly: GCA_911728455.2. Lineage (NCBI taxonomy): Eukaryota > Metazoa > Echinodermata > Asteroidea > Forcipulatida > Asteriidae > Marthasterias > Marthasterias glacialis. Next base: position 20,364,013 of record OU452225.1, read on the forward strand.
GTAACTAATGGTGTGAGTGCACATGAATTAACATAGATGTCTTCTTGTTAGAACATTTTTTTAAACGATGATGTCATATCAGCCGTTCAATGGTAATATCTATTTCGTAACAAGTTATGTTTCACACGATTATGAAACTCATAATTATAATCAAATACTTCAACTTTATCAATAAAATGTTAGCTCTTACGGTACAGTGAACATAGTACTATTTAAGTGCATGACCCCAAATATGTGAAAATAAAACATGTCAATTGCTCCGATTTCAAAATATATTTTGAGATGTTTCTGCGTGTTTTGAACTTTAAATAGTGTGGTTAAATAATTATAAAGATTGATGATTCCTTATAACATTTTTGTTTTACAGATCAGTCAATTTGTATCAGCCAAAGCTGGGTGTTTTATAATAGATGCATTTTATAATAAGCGCAAAGCGAGTAAGCAGTTTGTAAAGAACAATTGAGCAGCCTTTTTAACAGAAGCAACAGTGCTTACGATACGGGACGCTTACAGATTAACTTGTATGTATCATCACAAGGCCTATCGTGCCAGCCTGAAGTCTGGGTGCCTGTGGCGCAATCCTCTGCACCATAACGATTATTTGGCTGGTTACGGAGTGGATCCCATCTCATGTCCGTCGCGTCAATAGTACCAGCACCATCCAAACACACCCAGGTACCTGAGCCGAGTCAATCCAAAAATAACAAGTCTGTTGTTAGCCTAGCGTTTGGAGTGAGCTCATATTATATCATTTATCGGGAGCGGGATCATACTTCAATTGAAAGAACAAAGTGTTCTTGTTAAGGAATAGCTTCATTCCCACCCTCTAGTTTTCAGTGAAAACAACCAAAACAAGGGTCAGCGTTGGTCGTGGATTATGTGCTCGTTTATTATGGTTTATTTCGATTGCAACAATCGAAATAAAAGAAACATTTCAACCGTGATTTGCGGGGTCTTCAAGATGTAATTTTCTGGACTTTGACAGTATAGTTCAGACGGGAATAATCTCTTGAGAATCGGTAAAGTGTGGACTTCGTAGCAGGAAGGTTTTCATTTTGAAGCTAATCTTATTTCGATAATAACCAATTCTTCACATTTACTTGAGAGTAAATGTTTCCAACTTTACGCGAGTATTTCCCCGTATCCTGCATTTCTATCTTTTAAATCAAGGCTAGAATTGTAATTGCATTGGATCATAACGTGTCCCTCGACCCCTGAAAACAATTTCCCGGTCGATGTATAGCACTATAACATGACTTACTTTGAGGTTTTTACAAAGTATAGCGGTCTCGTTATTTTATAAAAAGGTTGATTTTTCCACTGACTTTATTAAAGGTCAATTACTGATAAAACTACGTAATTACTGACCGTGCTAGCTGGTGATTGGAACTTCCATTTACCCCCACCTGCATCCAACCACTTTCAACCTTACAATTGCCTGTTGCGGGTTCCCACGTTTTAACATCATTCCCGGTTTGGGACTCCCTACCTGTTTCTTGTTTTCCGCCAACTCACAATCTGCCGCAGGAATGCAAACAGATAACTTCCTCTCACTTTAATTGTTTCCATATTTTCCATGTAGCCCTCACCATGAGTGGCCTTTTGGTCTTGTGTTGGCGATTTTTTCATAGCATAAAACCAATTAAAGGACTATATTATACTGAACACTATTTCTATCGTGTACAAACCTTCAACATCAATGTCGTTGCAACCAATCCAAAATTCGCCGCCGAATATGTTAAGGACGAGTTGTAATTCTTCTTGGGATTGAGAGACCACCATCACACCACCCATCTCAACACAAATCCCCTTGCCTTGTACCCATGTAACTTGGCCATCATGCATCTTGTAGCACTTGTCTTGCCACTGGCTCCAAGTAGGAGGGCATGGTCCCCCTCCGATGGGCGCCTTCAGACACCGCCCATTACCGGGAGTGTAGTTTGCCACCAGAAATATTATACCAACAACACCCAGCAGTTTGCTTGCCACTATTTTGCAGACCATCTCTTAACAAATTTGAAATTGCTGCCAGGTATACAATAACCGAGAAGGTGCAAACTTCACCGAACGGAACTGCTTCGAGACACTTCAATTAACAATAAAAATACGGATCGTCGATTCACAAAAAAGAAACACCGCAAATTAATTAAATATACGAAATATTACAAAATTACAAAAGAGAGACATTATTATAATTTTGAGTTGTGCATAACATGCTGTGGCGTAGTAAGAAATTTAGATTAGACGAAAATTTTAATTTTCAGTGAAATTGACTAAAAACATTTTCTTGTAATACCAGCGACAGAAGAAGTGCTCTGCCAAATCTGAGCGTACACTTTTAGTGCATGTAAGCCGCGTAAACACCACCTTTATTACCTGTTCCGACAGCAGTCGGAACAGGTTTTGTTTTCGTCAAGATATTTATTTTTTTATTATTAATATTATTATAATTTACATTTGTTTCTGTCTCAAATCCCATAGCATTTGTACACGATTTTGCGTACACGTAGTCTTAGAACTGGTAAATATGACATACTCAAATCCTATACTAAGTTGAAGCTTAGTACATGAAGTTGTAACAGTGTCAATTTGGTTAACATTCTTAATTAATTAGCAGAGTTTTAATGACATGAATATTTAATTAGGCAATCTTTAAACACTATATCTCAAGAAGTATACGTCCGATCGTCATTTTTTTCAGTTCTAAACTTATTTTACAATGTAGATGTGCTCTGTGGCATATTTGTGTCTGTCACGTGATCATGACGTCATTTATAACAGATTTAATATCTATGTACAAAACACAAGAAACAATTTTCTAAATTTGATCAAGTCTTGCCCTTTTCCCTGCGACCGACGTATTGTGTTTTTTGTATAAGCGGGGACTTTTTATGGTAACAGACAAGAAACAAAATAATCTAATTAGGCCCGATTCCGATCCAGCGAGCATCAACATTTTATTCCTAACAGACTTCAGGCCCACGTTATTGTAACGAAGATTTTTCGTCGAAGACAAGTTCGAGATGGTTCGAGACTACAGAAAATAATGTTTCTAAATTCCAACCGGTCTTCCGGGCCAACGTATTTGTATAGGATTTTCTGGTTCAGAAGTTTGAGATCGCTCCGTGCTGCGTTTGCAGACAACCGTGAATATACATGTACTACGCGAGGGATTTTAGAAAGTCAAAAGCTCATTTTTTGAAAATAAATGAAATGTTTGTTTATTATTAAACAACTTGTTTTGAAAACATAAATGCTTTCTGTAAGAGTTATTCCAGGCCATTAAAACTAATCAAAGAACATAGATTTTCACTATAATTAACCGTTAAAACCCTGCGAGGCAATTGTTCGCATTTCGCATTCAACACATGGGTAGTACGCTTTTGTTTGTGTATTTGCGTATTCAAATGAATACGCTTAATTATGCACAAAAGATTGCTGTATTCTTCTTGAAGGTCCTTAGGAGACATCTGCCATGCCCAGAGAGCTAAATGATAACCACTCAAAACACTGTGTGTCTTGCTACCTGGTGTTACGTTACGCGTACTACTGAGGCAATTGTTAGCATTTTGCAATCAAATACATGGGTGATAAGCTTTTATTTGCATATTTGCATATTCAATTGAATACGCTTAATTATGTACAAAAACTTTCTGTATTTTTCTTGAAGGTCCTTAGGAGACATCTGCCATGCCCAGAAAGCAAATGATATCCAGTTTCTTGCTACCTGCGCGTACTACTAAAGGTCCCTTGGGTGCAGTTAGCGTACCAAAATGAGCTATATGAGCAAAAATATGCGAAAAATATATATTGAACTAAATTCCATAAAGTTGTAATCTTCGTGTTGTATTGTAGCTTGCATCATTTGTCAAGTTTGATTTAAGTTTGACAATTTGACCTTTACTTCGTTTGAAACAGGATCAAAAGAAAAAGTCTGGTGAACGATCTGCACAGACTTGCCAAATCAAGTGACAAGGTACAAGGTACAAGATACAAAGACAAAACAATTGGAACAGCTGCGATTTTGTCCTAAAGACAAAATCTTAATGTCTAGTTGTTGTTGTTGTTGTTGTTTTTGTTTTTGGTGCATGTTGGAGCGCGTGCAGGGATTATCTGTTTTGATAGTGCTTTTGCGAAATTAACTCAAGTTTCATCCATCCTCTTCGACATATTCATTGGCTGATGAATATGTTTTTAAAGTAGGCCGTATAACTTTTTAAGCAGGTTGTAAGAACAAATTCCGCAGTACTCTCTCGATATTTCATTGTTTTACTGCATGTTTATTGAAAGAAAAGTATCGCGGTATCGGATAAAAAAAAAGTTTAAAAAAAAAAAAGAAGAAAAAAAGAGAGAAAAAGTTAAGCGGTGATATGTCAGGCATTCAGGCGACGAGACTGGTTACCGTCTGCCATATAGCTCCCTTGTGGTATGGCGACCGACTCACCGCACGTCCTCCCCTGCCTCCGATTCCTAGCCTCGCGGGCCCTGTCCCTTTAGGGGAGAAACAAGGCTGATCCCAATCACACTGGTGCCAGATCCCAGCCAATTCCTTGTTCCTATATTGGGGGCAGACGGTTTCGAACCCAGACCCGGACTCGAACCGGGGACCGAGTGTTGTGTGAGACAGTCCCGGCACATAGCCTAACGCCCTGCGCTAATGTGTCGGTAGCTATTCCTAGGAATTTACATTGTACTTAGCTTGGAATCCACCAATACCGTGGGCATTGTTTTGACTAACACAATCGCTGAACCCCGAAGCACGCTTGAAAGTGTCCAGCTCTTTTGTGTTATTTTCAAGGGTGCACCTATACAGCCAACGCTAAATGATAAATATTCAAAAATACGCCAAAACTAGATGGAAGTCTCTCAGACTTTTGAAATAAAGACACAAAATTAACGTGTAATGACATCTAGACTTCAGTTTGCTTTTCTATTGTGCAGGGGTAATCTTATGTTCCCGAGCTACGAAAATTGGACAAAAAATAAAAATAAACAAATATTAATAACAAGAAATAAAAGCAAGATCATGAAGAGACAATCGACATACATTGCTTCCAGAGTGATGCGTAAATAACAAAATAAAAATAAATACATAAACAAGTTGAAGTCGTCTTGTTTCTGGATTCGAACCCAAGACGATTTTCCCTTTGTTCGAAATAAAGAGTAGAGTCACTCTTTCTCTGTACATTATTTTGTTGGCAAAGGTAAACGTGTTTTTCCCCTGTCTTTTTGTCTTGCTGTTCCGCCAAAAATGACGGGTTTTGGGTGGCTGTAAAACAAAGTAAACTTTGCTTTTCACGTTGAAAACAAAATGTCTTTCGGGAATCTATGTGCCGAAATGGAAGGGTGAGTCGTTATGGTAAACCGTTGTCGGTGCGCACTACAATAATTTATAACGGTTATTATTATATGTGTGTATTGTGTGTTTGGCGGAAGCACATGTCGGGCAAGTGACACCACGAGATATAGCCAGGATTGTAGTTTACCCGAACGAGCCCAAATTAGAGAGTCAATAACCCTAACCCTAACCCTAACCTTTCACTGAAAACTTTACGTCAATTTGTAGAAAAATTAGTCAAATAGGCAACACAAATTAGTTTTTTTATGTCTGACTAATTGTTTTATCCGAAACACAATATTTACCAATTCAGCAAAATGATATACTAATAATATTTTTTCAGAGACTAATGCAAATTTTGTAATTACTAATTTTAGCGTTTGACTAATTGACACAGTGCCAATTTACTAAAGTAATTGGTCTCCACAGTTTTAAATGCCTAATTTACAGAGTAATTACGAATCAGATGACTAATATATTAGCAAAATACTAATTAATAATGACACCGGGCCATTGGAAATCTTACGTTTTTTTTGTTTGTACCGACACTCCCTCTGCACGCAGGAGCAAAAAAATGCTCATGATGCTGTAAAGTAGGTGTACACGATAAAGGTTTGTTATTTTTACCTACCAAAATATACTTTTCAATAAATTATTAAAATTAACAATAAGCAGGATCCCAGCGTTGTCAAAAATAAATGTACACACAGTCGCACTCAAGGGTGTGTGCCGTTAATATAGAATAGCAAGAGAGTGCGCACGCGTCGTCGAACGTACACTTTTTGTGCTCGATCGTCTGCACCACTCACGTCCGTCTCGCTTCGTCGTATAGCCCAGCCTACTTTTCCCCCAAAAGTAGCTGTTGTGCAAGGTAAGAATGAATTTCTTTGTATTTTTGAATCGTAGTATGTTGGACCATGGAGAACTTAAGCTTCATAGTACAGCCAGATGATGAGAAGTCATACAATATTATAAAACTTCAACCTTACCCAACCCACTCAGATTTAAAGAAATATCCGCACAATACTCGCCCATCCCACCACAATAGTGCCCTTCAAATTCAACCCTCAAATGTGCCTGAGTCTTCAGAATTGAAGTTGGTGCAGCAATTGGAGGAAGAAGAAGAAGAAGTAAAGTTAGGTAGGAAACTATGTCATGGTGCGAGGTCAAACCTCGGCCTCAGGCCCACACAGCATCAGTCACAGAAAAGACCGCCAGACTCGGAGTCGGACCGTATTCGTTAACGTTTGCTGGTTTAGGCCTATCGTTCGTATTTAGCGGTTAGCTCTGAGTCTGATGAATCCTCGCTAAACATTACGACAGGGTTTAGTGTAAGTCAGATTAGCCCCTACAACATGTATAACATGTGTATAACTTGACGTTATCACGATTAGGCCTGTGAGTGAAAAAGATTCTGAGTGATAGGTAGGCCTACAACATCATTAGGATAAAACAAAACATTTAGGCTAACGTAACGTTGTAACAAAGAAAGTCTCATTTTAATTTTAGATGACCAAGAACCATCCGTTTACCTGCACAACAACTCAGCTGCTCGAAAATTGTACGATTACTTTTGTGCGCAAGCTTCTTTGAAACACTGATCGAATGAGGGCTAATGCATATTATGATCCTTTTTAAATAATTTAACTTATTAACATTATTAAACTATTATCAACTTATTATTGTTAAATTATTATAACAGCAAAATATGGAGACCTGTGTATATTGTCAGATGCCATGTTTGTCAGTTGGAGTTGGAGTTGTATTCTCAGTGTATGTACAAGCCAGTAGTCTAAACTGGCTACGAGGTTGTTGAAAAATGACAATAAATTTTGTATTGACTAATTTAGAAGGAAATCTGTTACGACTGATTATTGCCATTGTCGGACTAATTACAAGACTAATTTATTTTGATGTAAGACTAATCTAGTTTTCTGAATGACTAATTTATTTTAGTGCATTACCAATCTCAAGATAAATTAGTAAAATTAAACCATTTTCAAAGACAAATTTTTATTAGTCATTACTTCAGTGTATTGACTAATTTTTTTTATTAAGTGACGAATTAAGGATTAGTCAAATTAAACCATGTAAATGACTAATTATGTTTAGGCAGTTGACTAAGTAATGTTTTCAGTGTTTGATAGATGGTGCACTACACTAAATAGAGAGAAATCCACGCACCGGGCCTCATTAATAAAATGTAAACCCACAACTTTTTCTGTACATCAAAGATTTGAAGGTCCTTGCTTTTATGGATTGTTGAAAAATGGTCCAACGTTGTGCCCCTGGGGTTGTTGACTTTCAACCTGGAGCATTTTGGGCAGGCTGACCGTCTAAAATGGCCCTATTTTGCTAAACAGTGTATGGTCATTTTTCCAAGATGAAGTCTGGCCAGTTTACTCTTTCATGGGTGTTTTTATTTTGGATCAGCATAGCAAAAATTCTCAATGGCTAACCCACTAAAAATTGAAGAAAAAAAATGAAATTCAGTTGCCAGAAAATATAATTATTTGATTTGAGTGTTTTCTAGAGGCTGAGTATTTTTTGAGTTTTTTGTTGTTGTTGAACGTTTAGCATTTAGTACTGGTTGCTATGGGAGCCTATTTAGTGTGATGCACCCTTTGATAGTGCTTTTGAAAAATTAACAAAAGTTGGATCCACCCTCCTCGACATATTCATTGGCTTTTCACGTTGAAAACAAAATGTCTTTCGGGAATTCAGGTGCCAATGGCAGGGTAAATCGTCACGGTAAACTGTTGTCGGTGCGCACTACATTGAGCTATTATTATGTGTGTATGGCGCAAGCACATGACAGCCAAGTGGCCCCGAGAGATATAACCGGGATTGTAGTTTATCCGAACTACCCTAACTTAGAGAGTCAATAACCCTAACCCTAACCCCTAACCCTAATCCTAACCCTAACCCTAATCCTAACCCTAACCCTAACCCTAACCCTAACCCTAACCCTAACAATATTATACCATATTATTTCAACAATTCTTCATAAAAAGTGTGGTCGGCGCATTGATCCAGTCACTACTCACTGTGGTACACCATGTAACTTATAGTTAGTTCCACGAACAAAATAATACGCATAATATGCTGATTTGCAAGTTACCGTTCGTTTGAAAAACAATAAAGGCACTATGGTCCCGATACTTACACAAACATATTGGCGAGAACAGTCGAAAAAGGTCATGCACGCTTACTAATAAATTTACATTGGTTGATAAGTGAATGAAATGTAAAAACACTAATGACAATTGTGAATAAAATTCAAAGTAGTTTCTATAATGAGAATGTTTTGGCTCATCATGCCATTCTTAGGAAAGTCACTTTTTTTAGGCAACCCCTCTCGACCTTATTAAAGAAATTATTATTATTATTATCATGTGAGGTTTTTTTAGAGTTTATTTCTTTGTTTATTTTTTCCCTATATTTGTTGTTGTTGTTGTTTTTGGTGCATGTTGGAGCGCGTGCAGGGATTATCTGTTTTGATAGTGCTTTTGGGAAATTAACACAAGTTTCATCCATCCTCTTCGACATATTCATTGGCTGATGGATATGTTTTTAAAGTAGGCCCTATAACTTTTTAAGTAGATTGTTGTAAGAACAAATTCCGCATTACTCTCTCGATATTTCATTGTTTTGCTGCATGTTTATTGAAAGAAAAGTATCGCGGTATCGGATAAAAAAAAAGTAAAAAAAAAAAAAAAAAAAAAGGAAAAAAAAGAGAGAAAAAGTTAAGCGGTGATATGTCAGGCATTCAGGCGACGAGACTGGTTACCGTCTGCCATATAGCTCCCTTGTGGTATGGCGACCGACTCACCGCACGTCCTCCCCTGCCTCCGATTCCTAGCCTCGCGGGCCCTGTCCCTTTAGGGGAGAAACAAGGCTGATCCCAATCACACTGGTGCCAGATCCCAGCCAATTCCTTGTTCCTATATTGGGGGCAGACAGTTTCGAACCCAGACCCGGACTCGAACCGGGGACCGAGTGTTGTGTGAGACAGTCCCGGCACATAGCCTAACGCCCTGCGCTAATGTGTCGGTAGCTATTCCTAGGAATTTACATTGTACTTAGCTTGGAATCCACCAATACTGTGGGCATTGTTTTGACTAACACAATCGCTGAACCCCGAAGCACGCTTGAAAGTGTCCAGCTCTTTTGTGTTATTTTCAAGGGTGCACCTATACAGCCAACGCTAAATGATAAATATTCAAAAATACTCCAAAACTAGATGGAAGTCTCTCAGACTTTTGAAATAAAGACACAAAATTAACGTGTAATGACATCTAGACTTCAGTTTGCTTTTCTATTGTGCAGGAGGGGTAATCTTATGTTCCCGAGCTACGAAAATTGGACAAAAAATAAAAATAAACACATATTAATAACAAGAAATAAAAGCAAGATCATGAAGAGACAATCGACATACATTGCTTCCAGAGTGATGCGTAAATAACAAAATAAAAATAAATACATAAACAAGTTGAAGTCGTCTTGTTTCTGGATTCGAACCCAAGACGATTTTCCCTTTGTTCTAAATAAAGAGTAGAGTCACTCTTTCTCTGTATATTATTTTGGTGGCAAAGGTAAACGTGTTTTTCCCCTGTCTTTTTGTCTTGCTGTTCCGCCAAAAATGACGGGTTTTGGGTGGCTGTAAAACAAAGTAAACTTTGCTTTTCACGTTGAAAACAAAATGTCTTTCGGGAATTTAGGTGCCGAAATGGAAGGGTGAGTCGTTATGGTAAACCGTTGTCGGTGCGCACTACAATAATTTATAACGGTTATTATTATATGTGTGTATGGTGTGTGTTTGGAGAAAGCACATGTCGGGCAAGTGACACCACGAGATATAGCCAGGATTGTAGTTTACCCGAACGAGCCCAAATTAGAGAGTCAATAACCCTAACCCTAACCCTAACCCTTTGATAGAGGGTGCACTACACTAAATAGAGAGAAATCCACGCACCGGGCCTCATTAATAAAATGTAAACCCACAACTTTTTCTGTACATCAAAGATTTGAAGGTCCTTGCTTTTATGGATTGTTGAAAAATGGTCCAACGTTGTGCCCCTGGGGTTGTTGACTTTCAACCTGGAGCATTTTGGGCAGGCTGACCGTCTAAAAATGGCCCTATTTTGCTAAACAGTGTAGGGTCATTTTTCCAAGATGAAGTCTGGCCAGTTTACTCGTTCATGGGTGTTTTTATTTTGGATCAGCATAGCAAAAATTCTCAACGGCTAACCTACTAAAAATTAAAAATAAAAATGAAATTCAGTTGCCAGAAAATATAATTATTTGATTTGAGTGTTTTCTAGAGGCTGAGTATTTTTTGGTTTTTTTGTTGTTGTTGAACGTTTAGCATTTAGTACTGGTTGCTATGGGAGCCTATTTAGTGTGATGCACCCTTTGATAGTGCTTTTGAAAAATTAACAAAAGTTGGATCCACCCTCCTCGACATATTCATTGGCTTTTCACGTTGAAAACAAAATGTCTTTCGGGAATTCAGGTGCCAATGGCAGGGTAAATCGTCACGGTAAACTGTTGTCGGTGCGCACTACATTGAGCTATTATTATGTGTGTATGGCGCAAGCACATGACAGCCAAGTGGCCCCGAGAGATATAACCGGGATTGTAGTTTATCCGAACTACCCTAACTTAGAGAGTCAATAACCCTAACCCTAATCCCTAACCCTAACCCTAACCCTAATCCTAACCCTAACCCTAATCCTAACCTTCACCCTAACAATATTATACCATATTATTTCAACAATTCATCATAAAAAGTGTGGTCGGCGCATTGATCCAGTCACTACTCACTGTGGTACACCATGTAACTTATAGTTAGTTCCACGAAAAAAATAATACGCATAATATGCTGATTTGCAAGTTGCCGTTCGTTTGAAAAACAATAAAGGCACTATGGTCCCGATACTTACACAAACATATTGGCGAGAACGGTCGAAAAAGGTCATGCACGCTTACTAATTAATTTACATTGGTTGATAAGTGACTGAAATGTAAAAACACTAATGACAATTGTGAATAAAATTCAAAGTAGTTTCTATACTTAATGAGAATGTTTTGGCTCATCATGCCATTCTTAGGAAAGTCACTTTTTTTAGGCAACCCCTCTCGACCTTACTAAAGAAATTATTATTATTATTATCATGTGAGGTTTTTTTTTAAGTTTATTTGTTTGTTTATTTTTTCCCTATATTTGTTGTTGTTGTTGTTGTTTTTGGTGCATGTTGGAGCGCGTGCAGGGATTATCTGTTTTGATAGTGCTTTTGGGAAATTAACACAAGTTTCATCCATCCTCTTCGACATATTCATTGGCTGATGGATATGTTTTTAAAGTAGGCCCTATAACTTTTTAAGCAGATTGTTGTAAGAACAAATTCCGCATTACTCTCTCGATATTTCATTGTTTTACTGCATGTTTATTGAAAGAAAAGTATCGCGGTATCGGATAAAAAAAAAGTTAAACAAAAAAAGGAAAAAAAAGAGAGAAAAAGTTAAGCGGTGATATGTCAGGCATTCAGGCGACGAGACTGGTTACCGTCTGCCATATAGCTCCCTTGTGGTATGGCGACCGACTCACCGCACGTCCTCCCCTGCCTCCGATTCCTAGCCTCGCGGGCCCTGTCCCTTTAGGGGAGAAACAAGGCTGATCCCAATCACACTGGTGCCAGATCCCAGCCAATTCCTTGTTCCTATATTGGGGGCAGACGGTTTCGAACCCAGACCCGGACTCGAACCGGGGACCGAGTGTTGTGTGAGACAGTCCCGGCACATAGCCTAACGCCCTGCGCTAATGTGTCGGTAGCTATTCCGAGGAATTTACATTGTACTTAGCTTGGAATCCACCAATACCGTGGGCATTGTTTTGACTAACACAATCGCTGAACCCCGAAGCACGCTTGAAAGTGTCCAGCTCTTTTGTGTTATTTTCAAGGGTGCACCTATACAGCCAACGCTAAATGATAAATATTCAAAAATACTCCAAAACTAGATGAAAGTCTCTCAGACTTTTGAAATAAAGACACAAAATTAACGTGTAATGACATCTAGACTTCAGTTTGCTTTTCTATTGTGCAGGGGTAATCTTATGTTCCCGAGCTACGAAAATTTGACAAAAAATAAAAATAAACAAATATTAATAACAAGAAATAAAAGCACCCTTTGATAGTGCTTTTGGGAAATTAACAAAAGTTTGATCCACCCTCCTCGACATATTCATTGGCTTTTTCACGTTGAAAACAAAATGTCTTTCGGGAATTCAGGTGCCAATGGCAGGGTAAATCGTCACGGTAAACTGTTGTCGGTGCACACTACAATAATTAGCTGTTCCGACATAGCAGTCGGAACAGGTTTTGTTTTCGTCAAGATTTTATTAGCTGTTCCGACATAGCAGTCGGAACAGGTTTTGTTTTCGTCAAGATTTTTATTTTTTTCATTATTATTATTATTATACATTTGTTTCTGTCTCAAATCCCATAGCATTTGTACACGATTTTGTATACACGTAATCTTAGAACTGGTAAGTATGACATACTCAAATCCTATACTAAATTGAAGCTTAGTACATGAAGTTGTAACAGTGTCAATTTGGTTAACATTCTGAATTAATTAGTAGAGTTTTAATGACATAAATATTTAATTAGGCAATCTTTTTTAAACACCATATCTCAAGGAGTATACGTCCGATCGTCATTTTTTCAGTTCTAAACTTATTTTATAATGTAGATGTGCTCTGTGGCATATTTGTGTCTGACACGTCATTATGACGTCATTTATAACAGATTTAATATCTATATACAAAACACAAGAAACAATTTTCTAAATTTGATCAAGTCTTGCCCTTTTCTCTGCGACCGACGTATTGTGTTTTTTGTATAAGCGGGGACTTTTTATGGTAACAGACAAGAAACAAATCTAATTTGGCCCGATTCCGATCGAGCGAGCATCAACATTTCATTCCTAACAAACTTCCGCCCCACGTTATTGTAACGAAGATTTTTCGTCGAAGACAAGTTCGAGATGGTTCGAGACTATGGAAAATAATGTTTCTAAATTCCAACCGGTCTTCCGGGCCAACGTATCTGTATAGGATTTTCTGGTTCAGAAGATCGAGATCGCCTAGGGCTGCGTTTGCAGACAACCGTGAATATACATGTACTCCGCGAGGGATTTGAAGCTTCTGAACGGGCGAAGCTTCTGTGAAGATCTGGTACAGAGCTACGACATTAACGGACGTCAAGCTGTTGATGCGATTTCGCCATTGGCCAAAAATAAATATTTCATGCCAAACAATATAACTACAAACGTTTGAAGCAACTTTTTCCAGCTCACTATAATATTATACTTTGTCAAAATCGTATTGCATTTGAATTGTACACAATTTTTGTTCAAGCCTAATCTTAAAATTGGTAAGTATGACAGACAAAAATTGTCTAGTGAAGCTTAGAGCATGAAGTTATCATTAAATGTAAATTTGGTTAAAATTCTTCATTAATTAGCTGAATTATAATGACATAAATAGTTATTTGGTCAATCGTGTTACCAACATATCCCAAGAAGTAAACATCGGATGATCAATTTGTTTTCAGCTCTAAACTTACTTCATAACGTAGATGTGCACTGTGACTTATTTGTGTCTGTCACGTCATCATTGTGTCTGTGCTAAACGGATGGCTCAAAAAGTGTGCACATTTTAGAAAGTCAAAAGCTCATTTTTGAAATTAAATGAAACCTTTGTTTCTTATTAAACAACTTGCTTTGAAAACATAAATGCTTTCAGTAATAGTTATTCCAGGCCATTAAAACTAATCAAAGAACATAATTATTATATTTTCACTATAATTAACCGTTAAAACCCTGCGAGGCAATTGTTCGCATTTCGCATTCAACTCATGGGTAGTACGCTTTTGTTTGTGTATTTGCGTATTCAAATGAATACGCTTATTTATGCACAAAAAATGCTGTATTTTTCTTGAAGGTCCTTAGGAAACATCTGCCATGCCCAGAGAGCTGAATGATAACCACTCAAAACACTGTGTGTATTGCTACCTGGTGTTACGTTACGCGTACTACTATGGCAATTGTTAGCATTTTGCATTCAAATACATGGGTGATAAGCTTTTATTTGCATATTTGCATATTCAATTGAATACGCTTAATTATGTACAAAAACTTTCTGTATTTTTCTTGAAGGTCCTCAGGAGACATCTGCCATGCCCAGAAAGCGAATGATATCCAGTTTCTTGCTACCTGCGCGTACTACTAAAGGTCCCTATATGAGCAAAAATATGCGAAAAATATATATTGAACTAAATTCCATAAAGTTGTAATCTTCGTGTTGTATTGTAGCTTGCATCATTTGTCAAGTTTGATTTACAGGCGTGACCCCAATTTGACCTTTACTTCCGGTCCAAACAGGAAGCTCTAAATTTCAAAAAAGCATATCTCCTGTACCAAATATCCTAGAATCATAACCACTGTACCATGGCCCCAATTTGACATTTACTGCGTTTGAAACAGGATGCTCAAAAGTAAAAAGACTGGCAAACGATCTGCACAGACTTGCCAAATCAAGTGACAAGGTACAAGATACAAAGACAAAACAATCGGAACAGCTGCGATTTTGTCCTAAAGACAAAATCTTAATGTCTAGTTACAATTTAGTTTTTATTTTATAATTTGCTATTAAAAATTATGTTGATTTAACGCAACTTGCTTGGTTTCTCATCACAGTGGTAGCCCCCATCCACCCCCTATCAATACAAATAATTATTTTTAAAAACCGAGTTTATGTACACGGTAGGAATATTACACACATACGCTTTTTATTTTCAGACTTTTTAATGGCACAAATGCAGTTTGACCTATTTTCCCCAATTTTTATTGTCTATATCTTATTGTAAAACGGAATCTTAAATTGATAATTATGGCAACTAAATATTGCCCAAAGTTGTATTAACACTCAATAACGGACGTCCAATCGGTAAGTTTATGTATTCGTGCATGTACAGAATAATTGTTATTTTGAGTGACTGATCAAATGTTTAATGCAATTCATTTGTTTTTGACATTCAGTTTGATGGGATGTTTGTACATTGTTGAACTTGGTTCTTACAAATTTTCCCGTATACACGAAACTAAGTCACCAATAACCCTTTGCGTTATTCTATCTTTATTTGTCTATTTTATTAAAACAATTAAGAATTGAATTATATTTGAATCATTATTGTAAGTGTACTCCCTTCGTTGAGATTTCCACATTAGTATAAAAATTAACCACTGTACTTTTCGTTTGCATTTGTTTTCTGAAAAAATCCCCTTTTCAGCGTTTTGGTTGGGACATTTACTATTTTTATGAGATCTAAAAAATTATAAAAAGAAAATATTACAGCGAAAATCGGGCCATGCAAGTGTAAGGTCACCCCATGTTAATAATATCAAAAGGAGTTCGACGTTAGCCGTAAATATACCGAATAATCTAACCCATGCTTAAAAATAATGACACAAATGTCTCATGAAATGTGTAGCGAGTATACTTTATTTTTTATTCCCCCAAACTATATTTAACGAGGGTGACCCATCCAGACCAGCTGATCCTTCGGAGCCCTCACATCATACAACCGCATCACATGAACCCTTTTTTGCTTTTTCTATCGGTCGTTTGCAGTTGAATGTTGAATTACTCAAAAATTCTCTTAGTCGCTTGATGAACTGTCCGTTTTAATATTACCCATGGCACTCTTGATAAGTCATATTGTGGAATTTTAAAATAATGTCAAAATTGTCCACGATGAAGTAAGCTATGCTACACTTTGTATTAACTCGTATTTTCAAATTCTGCATCTTCACCGACGCCCTCCCCAGCCTCTCAATCCTGCTGGCTCCCACACCCATCCTGAGTCGTCCCAGCCATGATTCCATAGCCACACTTTGCGCGCCGAAGTACACAATTTTGTTATAGCGCCCTCAATTGACTAGTTGCGTGCGCAGCATGCAGGTGACACTGACACTAAACCAGCACGACAACAAGCAGGGCCTCATAAACATGCAGTTCCGCTACGAAAAGTCGCGGTAAGTTTGATTTATTTTCCTCCTTACTGAATAGCCGAAAGAAACTTCAAGTGGTACATCTCTTTAAGATAATTGAGGGTCCTAATTGAGTCTGCACTATCATTGTCACGTCCTTTATTTCAGTAATTAACATTTGCACGCTATTTTGGGGAGACAAAATCCTAAAACTTAAAATACAAGATTAAGCACGAAAACCGCACGCATAGCATGCACGTATGCATAATTTGCAGGCGACATTCTGGCACTATGTTGGGAAAAGTTTCCATATTATATATATCCTACTGCCACTTTCTAAGGAACTGTTTTAGATTTTTTAATAGAAGTTGCACTTTATTTCCCTTTTTTAATATTCCTCACGAGAAATTGGTAGCTAAAATTAAAAAGCTAACGGCAGAAATGAGTTACTGTAGATACACAAAATTGCTACAACTGAACTTTATTACGTTGAAGAACCAGTAACTGCATAGTACAACAGTGTAGATTAGATGTACATCGTAGTGTAGAATAGATCAGAATGAATTGAATGAATGAATGCAGACTATTTATAAGAATTATTAACCCCGTTCAACTGTAAATAGGAACAATGAGTCAGTCAATAGTTTATATAAAAACATAAGAAAGAGACTAAGTTTCTTGGAAGTTTCTTGGAAGAAACTGACCTTCAAGTGACATAACACACCTGTTGTGTGTAGGTGGTTAAATAAGGAACTTGTGTGGGTGATCAGATGACCATGAGGTAGTGACTGCATGTGTGTAATGGTCATAAAACATTTACGTGGAAACAATAGGAGTAATTCTCTAGGTGAAAGTGCAAGTAGGACAACATTGGAATCCCAGCTAACACACAACGTAACCACAACATTTCACAACGTTGTGGTTTGGTTGTCATAAGGTACTGATTTTACAACATTGTGACAACGTTGTAAGAACGTTAGATTGAAAGAACGTGGTTGTATAAAGGTTGTATTTTGGTATTATTTGGAACGTTGTTGATGTGTTCCATGCAAGACGTTGTTAGAACGTTATATTTTGGTATTTTATACAACGTTTTCTTTCGGGATCACAACAACGTTATATAAACGTTGTATATTGGTATTAATGTAACGTTGTCATTTTATCCAAGGCCTCTCGTTGTGGCAACGTAGGATGTTGGTGTTTTTATAACATTATATTAATGTTGCGAACGTAACGTAGTATTTACGTTTCCAGTAATGTTGTGGTTATGTTGCAAACACAACATAGTGAAGACGTAGTATTTACGTTTCCGGTTAACGTTGTAGTAATGTTGCAAACAAAACGTACTGACAACGTAGTATTTAGGTTTTCCAGTAATGTTGTGGTTATGTTGGCAACACAACGTAGTGAAGACGTAGTATTTACGTTTTTCATTAACGTTGTAGTAATGTTGCAAACACAACGTACAGACGACGTAGTATTTAGGTTGTCCAGTAATGTTGTGGTTATGTTGGCAACACAACGCAGTGAAGACGTAGTATTTACGTTTTCCATTAACGTTGTAGTAATGTTGCAAACACAACGTTCCGACGACGTAGTATTGAGGTTTAAAATTAATGTTGTGATGAAGTCGTAAACACAGCGTAGTGGGAAGACGTATTATTTATGTTTTTCATTAATGTTGTGGTTATGTTGCAAACACAAGGTAGTGAAGACGTCGCATTTAGGTTTTCCATTTCTGTTGCGGCTTTTGTTGCAAACACAACGTACCAGTGAAGACGTAGGTTTCCTAACATTGTGGTTATGTTGCAAACAAAACGTAGTATAAACGTAGCACTTTGGTAATGTTGTGGTCATGTTGCAAACACAACGTACTAATGTAAACTGGGGTGGGTTGGGGTAGTGGTGGGACTGAGGCATACTATAGGGTTTCCATGTGTTCCATAATTAATGGAAAGGCCAGTTATTCTCCCCCACACCCCCACACCCCCACACCCCTCTGAAAAAAACTATTAAAAAAAACATATCAGCGAATAATACCCACAACAAAAAAACAAAAGAATCCCCGAAAAGAGGCCTATACAGAATTAAAAATGTTTACTATTTAAATTTCAAAAAGGTGATCACAAGGATGGGATGGAGCTGGTCGGACCCGGGAACTCCACACAAGATCCACCTATGGTACGAGCATGGAGGAACACAATATTTTATTCCTCCATGGTACAAGCTAGTCACAAGAATATTGTGATTGTAATATACTTATAAACCCAATTATGGGAAAATTCACCTTTTGCATACCAACAACTTCGTCACACGAACCGTTGGTTATCGTTGACCAGCGTTCCACACGGCATACCAGTTTGCTTCATTGTATAGCAAGTCAACAAGTCATGCTGTTAATGGTAGGCTGTATCCAACGATGGTATACGATAACCAACGGCTCATGTGTTATACACGAACTTCGGCTGATGCCATGCGCGACACAGCAACCATCATGGCGCCGACGATGTTTGGTGTCAGTCAGTGATGATAATTTTCATAAAATTCCACCAAAAGGAGGTAGCACATGTTGAATCATCGAGGGAAACATTTTGCCAAAAAATCGCCAAAAGCCTCAAATCGAAAATTAATATTAAAGGTTTTGGCAATAGGGGCTAGGATAACTATAACTTCATCTGCATTGGACTGTACAGTTCAAGTCCGAAAGGAAGTTACCAAAATTAACGATGGTTTTCACTGATAGCAAGGAACAATTTCGGTGGTTATTTTTTTCTGCTGTGTGGGGAGATGCTCATTTTAATACGCAGTCACTGTTAAAAAAATGTCATCATTTTTTTGGGAACAATCCTTCTAAATATGGGTAACTTTCTTGTTAACTCACGTTGTAGACAAGGGAACCGGCAAGGCTGGACCAATTCCCCTTATAGCGATCACGGTGGGATTCATCAAATAAACTCTCAGCGAAGTTCAATGCACGTTTCGTGCTCTGTCTACATGCCTTTGCTTATGAGAATTTGAACTTGGCCGCAGCCGCCGTTTTGATAGAAACACATTTCATTAAGGTTAATGGGGTGCACTTTAGTAGAAAGATATGCATGACAAAGAAATAATCATTATGCCGTACGTCGCTTCCATAGCAACTTCTGTCTGAACCGTCCCAATCCACCCAACCCCACAGCTCTTGGACTGTTTTTCATGCTAATTGTAATACCTTTCGGTAAATCATGCATAAAAAAATCATGTTTTTCGATTATTTTGCAGAATACAACGTTGGTAAAACGTTGTAGAAACATTGTATAGAGACAGTGCATAAATTTGCATAGTCATATACTATAGATCGCAAGTCCCATTCGAACCTAATCCACCATTTGTTTTAATGAAATATTCAATGAACCACCAATTGGGGGTTACTTTCAGATAGTTTAAATCTAGTTTCGTAAAGACAAATATAGATAGGATACACCTAGCATGATTAAACTCACATTTTTTGACAATGGTGGGTACTAATTATTAAAACAATATTTTGTAATTACCCACCATGGCAACTTAGCCATTGGAAATACGCTACATAATTATATACAAGTTCCTCACCATTTAAGTATAGTAAGCATGAGGACACAGTCGTGTGACCATAGAGCAAGGACGGTGTGATCAAGGTAAGATAATCGTGGTAGACTATTGTGAAAAAATTAATGTTGTAGAATAAACATTTACTAATATAGTGTAATAAGTAAAACACAATATATACAATTTGTAATATAATATGTACAGTATGATGTCATAATTACAATACAAATAGTATAAGTAACTTGTAGTTTACATTCGGTAGGATCCAGAAAGTGTATGGACCATACTATATACAATTGATAATTAGTTTTTTAACTGACTTAATGTATCCGTAAACGTTGTCACAACGTGCTAGACACGTGACCAAAACGTTCCTGAAATGTGTCGGGGACGTCTTCTTTACGTAGTTGTATAACGTTCTTAAGACGTAAATGGGAGTCGACAAACTTCCGTTGCTACAACGTAATGTAAATAACGTAATGTAAATAACAAACTCTGGTACGTTCTCACAACGTTGTCAACACGTGACACACGTGTCAAAATTCACGTCCCTAAAACGTAGAGGGAACGTCGTCATTACGTCGACGTATAACGTTCTATATTACGTAAATGGTAGTCGACAAAGTTTCGTTGCTACAACGTTATACAAATAACGTTGTTGGCACTTAAGTCTGACGTCCTCACAACGTTGTAAAAACGTGAAATTGTTAGCTGGGATGTAATGATAAAAACTTTAAAGCATGATATTTATTGAGTATAAGGAAAATTGAAAATAAGTAATTCTGTGTCCATAACTGTTAATTTTTTTTGGAATGCTACAACCTTAATTTAAAACAAGAAAATTCAAGCAGACATTTCATCGCGCAGCCGGCACTTTTGCGCATTCTCATGCCCAAAAGAACTGAAATGGCATTTAGCGTGTAGCGTTGTTAAGCCCAACGTATACGTAAAAATGGCTTATTTTTCATGATTTCCACACTTTGTAATCGTTCAAAGTGCCTGTTCCACTCTGTTTACATTCTGTCAACCTTTCTGGACAGGTAAGGATATAATTTGACCGAGACCCAGTAACTTGGGCGCTGTACTCCTTTGTTAACATTCGGTCGTACTACCGATAATGTCAAAATCGCAAAAAGGAGTACAGCGCCCCAGTTACTGGGTCTAAATATGACCTAAATTAAGGGAGATAAAGTGGCAACTGGATACAGCATTTTAGCCCTATGTTGAGTGGCATTAAGTCATTGTAAGTGGCAGAAACACGTACATACAAAGAAAGGTATCAAAATTAAAAGAACACATAACAGTGTGACTGTGAGGACCCAGTTGCGTAGTAATGACTGGGTTGGTCGATGGCCGCTGTTTATGGACCAAGCCTAGAGTGTAGAAGACCCAGTATTATTTTGACGCTATCGGTCGTACTGGCACCCCAGTAAGGTACTGTAGTATTGCTGTGATGAAGTGGATTTAAAACAAATGTGTGATACCCTGTTCTAAAAAATATTGCCCAAATAGACCTATTAAGTGACCCAAGTCACGTGACATGTGCTGCAGTGGTATTAAACATATGTAAACAAACACGACATCTTCCATAGGAAAGTGCAGTACAGTACATGATGATTGTTGCATTTGATAATTCGATCGAGGCTTTTCTTTCTTGAAATCTGTTAAAAATATTCCAGAGTTTGTACCAGAGACCTTCGAGTGGCTGAATAAAGCAAGTATAAAGGACAGTTCCAGCAAGTCTTGGAAACTCTACAAGGAACGTACAGTACGGTATATGTTCACAGTGCTGTAGTACTACATGTAGTTGCACAACAAAACGTTCGGGTCTGACGACCGCGATCACACACTTTTCAACACAAGACTTTTACAGTTGAAGCTGAAATCATCCAAAGAAAAGGCTTTCCAAAACTATGTGATTCCTTTCTCTATTCATTGAAATTCTGTAAGGCTAGGTATAAATGCTCATTTTTCCAACGTCCTTTACGTTGTTTTTTTTACAAGGGTTTCTGCTTTGGAAGGATTTAGAAGGTAGGGCTATCAGGTTGTACTTGACACAAGAGGGTTCAGGTCATATGCGATTAGGCTCAAATGTAATTTAGAAGGATTTGGGCTGTTGTGGAAGGGGATTGTGATAGTGTTCATGTATCACTCATAAGAAACACACATGCCTGGCCCCAGCAGTTAAATCACAAGTCAACCCCCTTTCTGTCAGGTAGGAGGATTTCAAAGGATTTGGGTACTTTTGTTTCTCTTCTTCCTTTCTTTGGGAAAGGAGTTGTTTCAGTTAATCTCTGAATGTAAAAGAGTAATTAGGCACTCATTTTGTCCATAACCGCTCATGCAAAGAGCCATATGGTGGACAACTCTCTTTATAGTGAAAGACGGGTATTTTCAACTTGAATCAAAGTGAAGTTTGCTCCAATTTCACTCAAAAAAAGGTAATACACAGTCGTTGTGTGCCCAGAAGAAGGTCGTAAGGCTGTACAACCTTTTTCCGGGCACACAAATGTACAACTTTTTGCCCCAGCAGAAGGTCACAAGCAGTAACATGGCTCTTTTGAAAAAAGTAGGGCATAACTGTTGTATATTTTGTTGCTATAATTATATCCAATACACGTTGTTCCATTCTAGATGCATAATTTAACCTTCCTGAATAACTTAAACTAGTGGGAAAATGACCAAACTTGTACACTTGGTTTTCTTGAAACACAATTTGGGATAGTTAATTGCTTACGACCTTTTGCCGGTCACACTTTCGTTATGTCCTTCTTCCAGGCACATGACGCAGTGAGTTTCACTCTCAAAAGAACCAAACTGACAGTCTGACACCATTCGCGTGAGAGAGTGGAATTTTTACTCTTTTGCATATAACTAGAGTACTTGTTTATCCAATTAAATGATACAAGATTATTTGATGAAGTTCCTGGTTAATTTGTTATTCTGTAAAGTTAATTTGTTTGTATTGCATGGAAATTGTCTCAGACCTTGGAACTTAAAATCCAAAGCTTGGGGACTTTCCCTGATTTATTTTTGGGGATTTATTTTTAATTTTATTTTGAGAGAACATCAATCAATTAAGCTGGAAATTGTGCTGTAATCTCAGTACAGACAGACTTTGGGGAAAGTTCCAATAATGTTTTTTTTTTTTAATGCAATCATTGGCCCTAATTTACTTTGCTTTGGGAGGAACCAGGAAAACGAAACAAAATTGGATACTTTTCAAGAAAAACTTGAGATGTTTAGTCTAGTCATTAGAGAGCTTCTAGATCCCAAAGTATGAGATTGGTAATAGACCAATCCATTAAACCCTGCCTTTGCTGTACTGACCAATCACAGACAAGATTGCACAACCGAAAGTCTGACAAAAGTCTGACAAACTCGTTACCATATGGTGCGCTTACACATTGGGCGGAGCTTAATGGATTGGTCTATTATCAATCCCAAAAATTGATTTCAATCTAAGCTCACTGATTATAAAGTTAATTTTTGGATTCAACAAAGATAAGGGGTAAGGGGTAAGGGGCAAGATGTTCCACAGGGATGCAGCATCCCCCCTTTGTCCCCCCCCCCCCCCCCGGCTACGCCACTGTATACAAGTGCACTGTATGAGATTTTCAATTGCAAACATCCTCCTTAAAGATAGCAATTAAATAAACAAAAGTAAAGGAGGAAATGTTTTAGGTCTTCTAAAAATGTTTCTGGTCTGCAGTGAAATGTCCGAGCTACAAGTTGTTTGGTCTGTAGGAGATTTTATTGCCGTGTCATGGCCGAGGAGTTTAGTGCATCGAGCTCAAGTTCTGGTGGCTAAGTCATTGGGATGTTGGTACATAATAGTCGTCCGACGCCCGTAGTGCGTGGCTAAAAAAACCTCTTTTTAGTAGAATCCTGTTAATATATGAAACAGAGATGTGATTTAAATTAATGCCACAACATACTACTTTAAATAAAGGGGCTGATTAACTAATTCATCGCTTAACGAAAGTAAAATCGACTGTTTTCGAACTCACTCTGTGTCACGGCCTATGCTTTTACACGTATTTTTTCATCAGCTGTATGACGTCATACCCGATAGGGGTCACGTGACCGCATGTAAACATTGTCGCGCAATCGGTCTATTGCCCACCCTCGGTTCTCGTCAACTTTTATGTTCAAATGGATTAGAAGTATTCATGAATAACCAACGACATTAAAATGAAGGGTAGTATTAAAATCATGCAATTGTGCTGGTTGCTCAGCTCATCAGTGATGTTCTTAGTTCAATCTTTGTCAAAGAAGTAACTTGATACTGTTTTTACTGTTTTTTATTATTATAAATGCAAAAAATGGTTAATGGCCTCATGTTTTGACCCTAGCAGAGTCCGAAAAAGACTGTAATGGCTAAGGACTTTTGGCGTAACGGCCGTAGCCACACTGCCGAAGCAATAATATATTTTGGTGCAGGGCGCCCCCTAGGGGCGCGCTCGCACTCTCGCGCGCTCTGGCGCCAAGTCGAATGCATACTTCAAAATGGAGGCAGGCCTGCAGGAGTGTTTTACGCTACACTACACGAGGCTAAATTAAAAAATAGTCAAAACTGAATGTACTCGTAACCCATTAACATGTGAGTATTGCACTTTTTACAACACATACTGTGACAAACTGTTGGTTTAGTGAACATTTCAAACAACACTTTGTTTATATTGGTATTCTACCGGTGTGAAGTTGGTTGCTCATTTGACGTTTGATGTTCGAAATTCGAATGTCAAACAAGAACCAGTTCCCGGTTTGACAATTCAAATTTGTGCACAGAAGAACCGATGGAAAATTTATTTCGTAGAAAGAAGCACTTTTCACATGTCCAGACCCCATTGGCCGGGCACCACGGCTACCTACGGAATTGAAGAGGAAGATCCGTTGAACACACCCATGGTGATGGTCATCTTTACCCTGCCCATAGGGTTTTAATATTTTTTATTCAATTTTGAAAAGTTATTAATTAATATTTTGACGTAGACCCAGTGGGCCTATTACAGGGGGGCTGAACTCCTTTTCTGAGATTTTGACATTATCGGTCGACCGATAATGTCAAAACCTCAAAAAAGGAGTTCAGCCCCCCAGTTACTGGGTCTTGTAAGGCCATACAAAAAAAGTGTTCTGTTTCCGGTTACCCGACCGACCCTAATTTTACGGCGCGACCCTAAACATTTACCTTTTTCGGCGGCTTAAAATAATGAATTAATTAAAATGAAAAAAAATAAAAATAAATAAAATCACAAATAAATACACAAAATGGAGATCGACTTAGTCACTATGAAATGAACATGAAAATAAAGTGGTCGTAGTTCGTGCGTCGACACCGTGGTCGGTAAAACATCAACCCAAGCCGTAAAACGAATCTAGCTCCCCGTCCGTAGCGTTTACTGTGCTGCGAACGACAGTAACACATTAGTCGCTATGATGAGTCCCTCTCATTCACTCTGCATGTGGCAAATTTTTCTTTGCCAAATAACATTTATTACAATCACATTCAGTCTTTTTTGCACCCTGTACTGAATTCTATGAAATCATCAAACAACAACATGAACAAATAAAGGATAGAAAACATACCTGAAACATAGCAATGATTTATTTCTTATTAAAAATAGCCATCAGAAAAGAAAAATAAATTTAAAAGCACACCGAAAGCTCGGTGCGCAGGGGCCGGTTACTTGCGTCATGTCTTTCAGTTTTACAATGACGTCCGTGCTTGAACGCCTGAAAGATTTGGACGTGCAGTTGATGATCATTGCTCATTGCGTGAGCGAACTGCACATCCAATCAAATCCAGTGCGCACTGTTGCACGTGCTTCGTGTGTGGAGCACGCGTCACGTGTTATCTTCGCAGCATCGTTTTCAAAATAATCGGTCCCCGCTCGTTGTTCAAACGAGGCAAGTTCGTGTAGCGGCAGACAAGGCTGCTGTCTATGTGGAATCGTCCGCGTTCTGCCAAAGGTTTTTAAAGAATTTTCAGAGCGTGGGTGACTGATTTTCTGTGTCTATTTTGTGTTTCATGTGAACAAAATTCAAATGACAAGGATCTATTTGTGAGTTATATATATAACCAATATGGAATGCATTTCGTTCGGGCATTGTCGCTGAATATCACTCGATGAAATCTGGCTTTTCCATTTTACTCGGCTTGTATCGCTTCGCCTCGTGCTGAAATGGAAAAATCTAGATTTTGCCTTGCGTTTTTTCCCCAAACTTACTCTTTCACTTAGTGGCGGCCTGAACAGGAATTGCACGGTACGTTTACTTTAGTATAAGGGGTTAAATAAAAATATAAATGAGGCATTAACCTATTGTATTGTATTGTATTTTAAATCAATATTACCAACAATAAAAAACTGTTAAAAAAAAAAATTTCCCGACCTACCGACCCTATTTTGAAATGGCATGTAATCGGAAACAGAACATTTTTTTGGAAGGCCTAATAGTACCGTACTGGGGCGCAGTTTTTTAAAAGATTTTGACATTATGATTATCTGTTGTACTAGTGCCCCAGCATGAAACATATAGCAACTGGACCGGCTGTTGGTTTTAATTCATCAGACATGTCAGAGAGAGGCTGTTTGAGGGACACAAAATTAAGAAACTGGTACGCACTCACAACAATCAAGAACCTCATAGGCCCATTTAAATAGTTTGTCAGTTGTTATGCCCCTATCTGTGTGCTTGAGAAGCAGTATAGGTCAAGCTTAAACAAACTTTGAGGCGTCATGTAGCACTTGTTCTTTAAAAAGGGGTAGTTGAAAGGGAAGGGGATGGAGGGAGTAAAAAAGAAAAACGGTTTAGAATGTGAAGAAAGGAAGGAATACCAGCTGCCTGGAGGCTTTTCTGCCCAATCAATCTTTGGCAAGCTTTTTCTGACAATGTAAGTGCGAGAAACTTGAAACTGTTTCCGGCGCCAGCCACAGAAAATTGCAGACGCAAACGTTGTGAAGTAGGCCTCTTGGCTTTGGTGTGGTTTAACAGTAGGTAATTAACCATTCCATGACTGTTTTGGTATTCTAAAGCCGCGTTTGCATTGGATTAATATTTTAACCGAGACCATGGGTAACTTCCAATGGGTAAATCTTACCGGTGTCTGCACTTGGATTGTTTGACGTGGGTAAACTAACGGAGACAATGGATCTTTGGTAGGAAGTAAAGGCTAGAGGTGTTTTGATCTGGTTGTTGTGAGTATTAAGAAACCCAAAATTCCCTCGGGTCATTCCATGCCAACTCACCTGGTGGGTTGGCAGTGACAGGCTCAGATTTTGCTAATTTTATTTTAAAAACCATCCTCTATGGGTGCAATGAACACACACAAAATTTCAGATTCTTACTCCTTATTTCTAACTGCATTAATGGCTGATTGCGATACCCTCATCGCTCACTAAATTGAGCTGTAAAACATTTCATCACTGACACCATGAAGTAGCACACACGTACATACCAGTAAAAAGTAGCACTCGGAGAAAACAGCATCTAAAGCTGAACGATTTTTAAAACATCACTACCCTTTAGAATTACAGAGTGTTTTCAACTGGTTTTCTCATTGTGGATTCTGGATGCTTTGAACTTGATAAATATACTGCTTTTGTCCGCTTTGCATTTTAAATTAACTAGCAATAAAGGAAAAAAGGTGCGCGCTACTTCGTGAAACCGAAAAAGAAGCAAAATAGACTATTTCCGATTTCACGAAGTAACACTCTCCAATGTATTAGTAATGCAAACTTGTGCGCGCGTGAAATCGTTTTGTTCACAAGTCATTTGAGTATGGTGCGCGCCGTGCATTTCAATGGTAAATGTTACTTGTGTGCTTGTTCGTGAAAACAATGATTGTCAATTTCGGGCAAATGTTGCCATACATAATTATTATAACTAAAAAAGTAAAGCAAGTGAAGTTTTGAAACTTCATGAAATTGTAGGGCATGACGAATGTTGTATAAAAACGTAAAAAATAGAAAACCGAAAAAAATATGGTTTTGTACACAAGGTGCTACTTCGTGGTGTCGGTGACGATTTGTACTACATGACAAGCTTTGTATCCAGTCAAGCTGCATGCAGCTCGTTTTTTGCACAATAGTTGTTTAGTAATCTATCAAATCTGGTTGTGAAGCCAAGGATTCTAAGAAAAGCGAACTTAATCACTAGCCAAGAACCCCATGGAGAGGAGACAAGGAAGAAAGTTTCAGTTTTAGATGTGGGAGGAAAACCCAAGACATTTATTCCATGGGAAAACCAACACAATCAGGTATGGACTGAAAAACCAATCCACATAGTGCCCCCGGCAGGATTCGAACCGGGGTCCTAGAGGTGGAAGGCGAGGAAAGATCTCGGCCAACCCAACCACTCAGACAAATCACAACAGGTATAGATGAAACAAAAGATGTGACATGCTGACTTCATTCCACAATGATGTCATCATGATGTAACAACTATTTTAACAAGTCTTTACTGCAGCTGTTCTCACTGAAAAAAAAACCACATTTTCGTGAGCATTGTTAGGCCTATTCAACTCTTTTCCATCAAATAAATAAATAAATGTAAAAATTGAAGCTTTATTTTCATCAATGGTGACATGGGCAACATTGTTTTCACATCTTGCCCAGTGTAAAAACGGGAAAGGTTTTGAGTCCAGTAACTTCAGCATTTGGCCAGTAACCTCATACTACCATGACAACTGAAAGATCACCAGTGTGGCTGGCTTTACAGAGTTTACATTTACCAAGTTACCACTGATTGGAGTTCAGACTTTTCAGAGTTTCTTTAAACAGCAGACAAAACTTTAGTAAAAAAGAAAGAACGGAATTATTTATGTTTTTAATAGTCTCGTGGTACTTTCGGTTCGGTGATTGTTTGACTGCAGACCCTTCTTTTCTTGAAGTTATGGAGGGATGAGATTTCTCTGAATTTGCAGATTTTACAAAGTTGTTGTTATGGAATTTTTTTTACAAAAGCTCTGATGCCTGTTGCCCCATCTACATTTAAGCACAGATTGCTGCCATTGATACAGATTATGGCATTGTTGTGTACATCTGTAGCCACCAAGCCCTCCATTGTTTTGTTTTGTTTTTGTCACCGGCAGTTTTGACCCGTGTAAAGTGTTACCGCAAGCCTTACTAGTTTCAAATCCTACGTATTTTCGATGTCTCCCATTAACAGTTACTTTGGGGACCTATAGTCTAACAAAGAAATCTTATTGTGTTCTTTCTTTTTTACTTCAGGTCTGTCCAACAGTCACCCTCTAGACAAGATCCCAAATGTACTTTTTCAACATGAAAATCAAGGATGAGCCTCTCCTCAGTAAGTTACCCCATCAACAGCATTTACTGCAGGAACTCTGGCAAGCACCCTCTTGCAGCCCAGCCCACCTCACTAACTGGCAAGCACCCTCTTGCAACAAGGGTCACTGTGATCGTGATGTCAGCCCAGCCCAGCCCAGCCCAGCCCACCTCAACTGGCAAGCACCCTCTTGCAACAAGGGTCACTGTGATGTCAGCCCAGCCCAGCCCACCTCAACTCACCCTCTTGCAACAAGGGTCACTGTGATGTCATCCCAGCCCAGCCCACCTCAACTGGCAAGCACCCTCTTGCAACAAGGGTCACTGTGATGTCAGCTCAGCCTACTTCAACCACAACCCAAGGACCCCCCTTTACGTTATCTTGATGTGGACTTCTGAACAAGACATCAATGATCAACCAGGGATCTGTGATACAATCCAGGTATGTTTATCATAAACCTTTGCAATGGATCAGAGAATATAATCCATTCTAGTCACAAGTTAACGCTGAATTTGTGAGTTCACTACTTTTAAGGTCCCCATTACAATTTGTAAATTGCCCGGTAAATCCAGTTTATTGGTGACATTTTTTTCCATAAAGTAATTGTTTGGCAAAAGATAGACATAAAGTGTGTTGGGGAAACTATAGTTTGTCATGTGTCATTATTTTATTATTTATCAAACAATAAACCACAAGGGAAACTGACTGGCTAAATTTTTGTAATAAATTTTTGGGTTGAAGAAAGAAACATTGACTGGAGTAGGATTTGAACCTGCGACCACGGCCCTTTTTTTAATTATTATCAATTTGAAAATTGCAAATAAGAACCTTGTAGAACTGAGCCGAAGTTTAAATTTTGAAATAAACATAGAGGGTTTTAACCAGTTGAGGCCAAATATTTTGCCTGCCAGAAATTGACGTGAACTTTGTATTTTTGTGGGAATTGAGAAGGCCGGAACAACGGTCGACCAGACATTCCATTCTGGAATGTGCATAGTGCATACACTCACCGTGCACGCATCGTTACACCCACACAAAGAGGACAGATGGTTCTAGCTGGAAATAATGCTGAAATAACCCCTATCGACTGGGGTTCTTGTGTAATCCCCGATTCCAGACCTTTGTCCTTTACGAGACACTGAGCGGCTTTCACCATTGTTTATCATTGTATTTCGGCTCAATGGAGGTCGATATTCCAACCTTGGTTCTGACTGTGGGACCAATTATCGCGTGATGTGTCTCTTGGCTGAGGTTTTGTGATTCATGCTGAATGAATCTGATATTTTTTAAAAACAGAAACAGTGAAATCCCAGTGCTTCAGTGAGTTCAGTCAGGGTTTCTTTGTGCCAGCAGTATTCTCAAAGAGAAATGATTACGGCAGTATGGGGAAATTAAATCCGTGGGGATGACACAAAAAATTGGAAGATCCGCGGCAGGAAGTGGTCAAAGATAAAACTTGTACCTTGATGGAAAACAATGGAAATACATGTAGTAAAAATACCATTACTAGAACATGAGCGTTACAATTTTTTGTAACAAAGAGTCAATCAAGGCAGCCAATTACAATATTTTGGTTTTCAATAAAACAAATATTGTGGAAAAAGCAACTACAGATCTTCCTTTTGAGATTGTGAAAACAAGAAATAAGAATATGTTTCAATCAAGAATTGTTTTTGTTGTAATTTGTGAAATCATTACATGGATGTGTGTAATGTTTCAAGACCCTACTCCATGAATCGATGTTTAATGGATCATTTTGTTGTTTCCTTTCACATCTTCTTCAGATCAACTAATCCTGACAGAGAGTGTTGCAGCTTCAGTCAGAGTGGCTGACAATCAACAGCAGAGATGTCTCAATCTGAACCCCAGCTGTAGTCACATCCAACACTGCCTGGACAACTCAATCAGCTTGATGGCTTGAGGTATTATGATACATGATTTCAACCCTACCCCCTCCACTCCTCAACTCTTCAGAATCCAACTGCATGTTTTGTTTGATTCTGTTGAACCAAGGACTACACACTCTATGTTGACAACTTGGTCAACTTTATGGCTAAGTGTGTGATACATGGTAATTTCAACCCTACATCCCCCAACTCTCAGCTGATATGGCAAGCCCGTCTATGATTTGCATAGGCCCTATTTTGATAAGAATGAGATATCCAAGTTGGAAACTCCGATTTTAATTCCGAAACAAAATAGAAAAACATATACAACTGATGAAATCCTAAATTTCCAGAATTGATCAGCAAGGACATTCGTTAAAACAGATCAAATGTATCTAAAACTAGCTTACCAGTTAGCGGCGGATGACCTGTTTACACGCAACTGCCTGGAAACGGAAGGGTTGTACAGGGACGGCATTGTGTAAAATCAGAATACCGGAGCAAAGGTCGCCTGGAAATTTCACTGCTGAGCAAGCACAGACCACATACGCGCCGTCAAACACTTCGTTTCATCCTCAAAAAGACAAAACATGGTCATAAATATGCCGTTTTCTGGCACTTGAGAGATGGTTTTTGTGTAATTCCTGATTGCAGACCTTTGTCCTTATGTTCCAAGAAGAGGATTACGAGACATCAATAGGTTTCCACCATTGTTTATTCATTGTATTTTGGCTCAATGGAAGTAAGTCAAAGTGAGCCAGGAAGCAAGCCATCGTTTTGGATTAAGTACCAATCCTATGTCGTAGGTAACGGTGTATGTTTTCTAATTCACAGTGGTTGAATTTGACATTTTCTCGTTCGAGAAAACAAAACACCCGGTGCAATAAAGGGAATCTTTGTTCTCTTGACTTTGTCAAGTCAGGGTTTCTTGTGCCAGCAATACTCTCAAAGAAAAAACATTTTGGCCATTTTGGTTAGATCTTTACAGTTGACATGTTTGAAAATACTTCTGAACCTGTTAAAATTTTGTCAATTGTATATTGCATGGCTTTTTGAAATAAATCTTTTACTCAACAAATAATTCTCCTTTCCTTATTCCTTTTTTAATCTACTACAGATCATATAAATCAGACAGACAGTGTTTGATCTTCATTCAGAGTTGCTGTCCATCCAGCACACTGAGCAGAGATGCCTCAACCTCTCAACCCGAGGCCCAGCTGCAGTACCTCCAGAAGTCAGCCTCATTCAGAGTGGCTGTCCATCCAGCACACTGAGCAGAGATGCCTCAACCTCTCAACCTGAGGCCTAGCTGTAGTACCTCCAGAAGTCAGCCTAAAGAACTAACAACTTTATATTTCAAGGTATGAAATATCATTGGTAATGATAAAAAACTATTGTGAACTTACTACCCGTACCAATTCTTGTGAAATACAGCCTTGTATGAGAAATTTGTTTCACAACCTTTAATTTGTTTCTCTTCAAAATATCATGAAGCAAAATGAGCCTTTTAGCCACAAAATCCCTGACAAGTCATAAACAATTATTCACTGTTTTCTTGTAAGCCAGAGGATGTGAATGAATCTATTCTTGATATATCACAGTCAGTGGGCTAGAGGGTCTCACTGTGCACCCCAAAATGCCCCCACACCCTTCTTTAGAGGCTCACTGCCAAGGGTATCAAATTTTGTTCATAACCATTTGCCACCGGGATTTTTGTCATTTTTTCCCCGTCCAGCTTGTAGCCCACAGATTATCACCCCTTTACAAAAACTTGGTTAGTAATAGTTTGCTGTGTGTGCAGTTACTATAATCGGTTAATTAGGCCTGGGCGACTAGTAGATTAATTGCGACTGTTAATTGCAACGACTAACCGTGACCGTCGCATTGCAACGACTCCAGTGGTTGAGCCGCCACGACTACTTCAAAAGTACTCGCGAATAGTTGCCCAATGAAGGGATTCACAACATAAAACAGCACAACACAATGCTCCAACACCACACACAGACACACGTTGTTCACCACAAGTGCCATTACACCACAGTACACAACACAATATTGTCCCACAAAGTCAACGGAACGAAGCCCGAAACTGAACACACAGCGACCTTTTACACAGACTCATCCATATTCAACAGTTACATGGCTTGTGATTGGTCCGGAATTGTTTATTAAGTATACGCCACATACATGTATGAAGCTGTTTTTTACCCTGCCGTTGAATGTGTGCCAAGCCATACAAGCTGAAGCTTCCTTATGAATATAGATATTTTATCAATAGCCAATCACAGCGTGGCTTACATTGGACTTTGTACCTGCTGCATATGTAATGTGTTGCATGTACAAACGATTTAAGGGGGGACGACCATTGTGTGTACAATGCATCACCGTGTATTGTGTATGCATGGTTGAAGTGACTAGCATGAAACGATTGCGGGCATCAAATCTTGCAAATAGTCAAACCATTTTATAAACTTGAAAATAATCTATGAGATTTTACCAGAGTACCCCTTATTAATTGTGACAAGGGACATTTTTTGACTTGCCCAGCGGACTACAAAAGGACGGGTTTCGACTCACCCATCGCTGTTTTCACTCGCATTTGGCAACCGACGACCGCTTATTTCTAACCCCGAATTCCTTTACTTTAGACAGCAGTTGCTCATGCTCTAACTCGCTGTTGTGTCGTACCGATGTTGCTGTGTTGTGTGTGCTCTACACACATGGACGTCGACGGGGATGTCCACATTGTGATAAGTTGCTTAAAAAAAGTCGAGTAGTCGAGAATAGTTGATGCGAGACTACTCCAGTAGTGAATTTCACTAGTTGCCCAGCTCTACGGCTTATATCAGCTAATCCATTAATCAGCTAATATAAGTACTCTTTTCTTATTCCTTTGTTTTATTAACTACAGGTCAGGTAATCCAGACAGAGAGTGTCGGATCTTCATCCAGTAAATCAAATAATCAACTTTATGTTCAAAGGTATGATGCTTGATTTTTACTGATAAAAAAACGGCATCAGAATTATTTTTTGATATCAAAGTTTACTTTTCATGAATGTGATACCAATATCAAAATTTCTGAAAATTGTTCCCCAACTTTGCTTTCTTGTTTCAGTTTGCCAAATCCAAATAAACCTTTATATGAATGCAAACAAAATCCCTGATCAATCATAAACAATTATACTGTGTTTTTTTTTAACATGGTCAAACTGTTGAAACTCACAGGATTGTTGTATTGTGTGATTATGAAAACCCAGAACATTTGACTTTTCCCTTCCGAAATTGGTATATCATGGTCAGTGGACAATAGAGGGCGCCACTGACTGCACTCTGACTTGTGAAGAAAACCTGTAGGGGCTCACTGCCAAGGGTATCAAAGGATATTCAGGAGAGACTGTTAACATGGCAACATTCCTTGGTGAAAGTAAGGGTTGGTTTGATGCATCCCAAAAGTGGCAATGTTAATTTTTTTTTTTCATGTTTAGGACATTCCAAGAAACAAACAATAACTTATGTGGATCATGTCAGTTGGAGGGGGGGGGTGCACAATGAGAGTCGTCTTGCCCACGGACAATCCTACTTTTACATAGGGTCAACTAAAATTTAAATGGCTGTATTATTACTGCGTTCGATGGATGTAACGAAAGTGAAAACTACCTGCCAAATAAAACCGCCACAAAATTTAGCACCAAGCCGTGATTGGCTACAAGGATCATTTTGCAACGCCTATCACTAAGATATGCATGTAACCAATAACAACATAACATTGCAGTCATGTTGCCCTTGACCTTAATTTTTATTGCCAGGTCTCTGCATCTGTGCATGTGCCACTGACCTAGCTTATCAGCACACAGAGTCACGGCCAAGGCCGTTCCAAGTGAGTGCGCCACCGCAACGCGGCAACGCAACTATACTCTGTGTTTGTCGCTGAGCATAAGGCCTTTCATCCTTAATAAATGAAGGATTAAAGGAATTATTACTGCATTCAATAAATACATACAACTTTCTCTTATTTCTTTGTTTCATCGAAACATCTGTAGATGATATCTACCTGTCACAAAGAGTAGATTCCTGAGACCTGCGAGTGCGTATCATCAGCCCAACGTCAACCCATCACCAGCTTAGATGTGTAAGAGTTACAACAGAGGTATGTGGGTTACAATAATTTGTTTTTACACTAACATCAAAAAGTGGGCCGTTTTTGCAGCACTGTTACAGACTGCACCCCTACGTCACATGCCACAACACTCTGGGGACTCCATGCTGGTACCAGTCTAACCCAGATGAGTGTTTATCCTTACAGATTGATTACAAAT
This sequence comes from Marthasterias glacialis, assembly GCA_911728455.2. Taxonomy (NCBI): domain Eukaryota; kingdom Metazoa; phylum Echinodermata; class Asteroidea; order Forcipulatida; family Asteriidae; genus Marthasterias; species Marthasterias glacialis. The sequence continues at coordinate 20,399,467 of OU452225.1, forward strand.
TTGAAAAATCAAAACTTGTTTTTATTATCAAAACTTCAATATGGAGTTTACTCGATAATCGAGTGTACTCAATAATCATAAATTCATGATGAAAAAATGTTGTTTACAGGACCCCTGTCAGAAAGTATTCATCACGGCAGAGCATTTTGAATCATTGTTTTGATAAGCACACACTTTATTATACTCTGATGGTCCTAGGAGATTGTCCTTCTCCTCAGCATACTGATTGAAAACCATTGAGTTGTTGCACCACCGGTTCTTTTTAGAACAACCATGATTCATGAGAGATTTCATCACAAGTACATGGTGTTACTGCAAACCTGACCCCCACCATGCAAAGTTCAAACCCCACTGATTTGATGTCTCCTGCTTACCATGTACTCGCATCATTTTGAAACAATTATTTTGAGGGCCTAGAGTTTAGCAAAGATATTTATTTGGTTGTTTCTTCCTTTTTTATTACTTCAGGTCGAACCAACATTAACCCTCGGGACAAGACCCCCAATGTACTTTTTCTACATGGGTGAGCCCCTCAGATGAGTTTACCGGTCAACAGTATTTACTGCAGGAATTCTGGCAAGCACCCTTGCAACAAGGATCACTGTGATGTCAGCCCAGCCAAGCCTACCTCAACTGGCAAGCACCCTCTTGAAACAAGGGTCAATGTGATGTCAGCCCAGCCCAGCCAACCTCAACTGGCAAGCACCCTCTTGCAACAAGGGTCAATGTGATGTCAGCCCAGCCCAGCCCACCTCAACTGGCAAGCACCTTCTTGTAACAATGGTCAATGTGATGTCAGCCCAGCCCAGCCCACCTCAACTGGCAAGCACCCTCTTGCAACAAGGGTCAATGTGATGTCAGCCCAGCCCAGCCCACCTCAACTGGGAGGCACCCTCTTGCAACAAGGGTCAATGTGATGTCAGCCCAGCCCAGCCCACCTCAACTGGGAGGCACCCTCTTGCAACAAGGGTCAATGTGATGTCAGCCCAGCCCAGCCCACCTCAACTGGGAGGCACCCTCTTGCAACAAGGGTCAATGTGATGTCAGCCCAGCCCAGCCCACCTCAACTGGCAAGCACCCTCTTGTAACAATGGTCAATGTGATGTCAGCCCAGCCCAGCCCACCTCTACTGGGAGGCACCCTCTTGCAACAAGGGTCAATGTGATGTCAGCCCAGCCCAGCCCACCTCAACTGGGAGGCACCCTCTTGCAACAAGGGTCACTGTGATGTCAGCCCAGCCCAGCCCACCTCAACTGGCAAGCACCCTGTTGCAACAAGGGTCAATGTGATGTCAGCCCAGCCCAGCCCACCTCAACTGGCAAGCACCCTGTTGCAACAAGGGTCAATGTGATGTCAGCCCAGCCCAGCCCACCTCAACTGGCAAGCACCCTGTTGCAACAAGGGTCACTGTGATGTCAGCCCAGCCCAGCCCACCTCAACTGGCAAGCACCCTGTTGCAACAAGGGTCACTGTGATGTCAGCTCAGCCTACTTCACCTACATCCCGAAGACCCCCTTGAAGTGGACTTCTGAACAAGACATCAATGATCAACCAGGGATCTGTGACACAATCAAGGTATGTTTATCATAAACCTTTGCAATGGATCAGAGAATATAATCCATTCCACTCACTACTATTAAGGTCCTCATTACAATTTGTTAATTGCCTAGTAAATCCAGTTTATAGGTGATATTTTTTTCCCTGAAAATAATTGTTTGGCAAAGATAAACATGAATTTTGTTGGGGGAAGAAAAAGCACAACTTGAAAGAAAAAAGCAAAAAGAACTCATACACGTACCTTGATGGAATACAATGAAAATACATGTAGTCAAATACTATTATTAGAACCTGAGCGTTACAAATTGGCAACTAAGAATAATTGAAGGCAGCCGGCCAACAGTATTTTGGTTTTCAATCAAACAAATAGGTGCAAAAAAGGCAATTACAGATCTTCTTTTTGAGATTGTCATAACAAGAAATAAGAATATGCTTCAATCAAGAATTGTTTTTGTTGGAATTTGTGAAACCATTGCATGGATGTGTAGAATGTTTCAAGACCCTACTCCATGAATCGATCTTTAATGGATCATTTTGTTGTTTTCTTTCACATCTTCTTCAGATCAACTAATCCTGACAGAGAGTGTTGCAGCTTCAGTCAGAGTGGCTGACAATCAACAGCAGAGATGTCTCAATCTGAACCCCAGCTGTAGTCACATCCAACACTGCCTGGACAACTCAATCAGCTTGATGGCTTGAGGTATTATGATACATGATTTCAACCCTACCCCCTCCCCTCCTCAACTCTTCAGAATCCAACTGCATGTTTTGTTTGATTCTGTTGAACCAAGGACTACACACTCTATGTTGACAACTCGGTCAACTTTATGGCTAAGTGTGTGATACATGATAATTTCAACCCTACATCCCCCAACTCTCAGCTGATGTGGCAAGCCCGTCTGTGATTTGCATATGCCCTGTTTTGATCAGAATGAGATATCCAAGTTGGAAATTCCGATTTTAATTCCGAAACAAAATAGAAAATTGAAAAACATTTACAACTGATGAAATCCTAAATTTCCAGAATTGATCAGCAAGGACTTTCATTGAAACAGATAAAATGTATCTAAAACTAGCTTACCAGTTAGCACCGGATGACCTGTTTACACACAACTGCCTGGAAACGGAAGGGGTGTACAGACGGCATTGTGTAAAATCAGAATACCGGAGCAAGGGTCGCCTGGAAATTTCACTGCTGAACAAGCACAGACCACACACATGCCGTCAAATGCTTCGTTTCATCCTCAAAAAGACAAAACATGGTCATAAATATGCCGTTTTCTGGCACTTGAGAGGTGGTTTTTGTGTAATCCCTGATTGCAGACCTTTGTCCTTTTGTTCCAAGAAGAGGATTACGAGACATCAAGAGGCTTCCACCATTGTTTATTCATTGTATTTTGGCTCAATGGAAGTAAGTCAGAGTGAGCCAGGAATCAAGCCATGGTTCTGGGTTAAGTACCAATCCTATGTCGTAGGTAACGGCGTATGTTTTCTAATTCACAGTGCTTCAATTTGACATTTTCTCGTTCGAGAACACAAAACACACGGTGCAATTAAGGGAATCTTTGTTCTCTTGACTTTCTCAAGTCAGGGTTTCTTATGCCGGCAATACTCTCAAAGAAAAAAGATGTTGACCATTTTGGTTAGATCTTAACAGTTGACATGTTTGAAATAACTTCTGAACCTTTTAAAATTTTGTCAATTGTATATTGCATGGCTTTTTGAAATAAATCTTTTACTCAACAAATAATTCTCCTTTCCTTATTCCTTTTTTAATCTACTACAGATCATATAAATCAGACAGACAGTGTTTGATCTTCAATCAGAGTTGCTGTCCATCCAGTACAGTGAGCAGAGATGCCTCAACCTCTCAACCTGAGGCCCAGCTGCAGTACCTCCAGAAGTCAGCCTCATTCAGAGTTGCTGTCCATCCAGCACACTGAGCAGAGATGCCTCAACCTCTCAACCTGAGGCCTAGCTGCAGTACCTCCAGAAGTCAGCCTCATTCAGATTGGCTGTCCATCCAGCACACTGAGCAGAGATGCCTCAACATGAGGCCTAGCTGTAGTACCTCCAGAACTCAGCCTAAAGAACTAACGACCTTATATTTCAAGGTATGAAACATGATTGGTATCAACTATTTTTCAGTATCGGAGCTTACTTTGTGAACTTACAACTAGTGCTGGGCGACAAGTGAAATTCACTACTCGAGTAGTCGCGTGTCAACTATTCGGTACTATTCAACTATTCACAACTTTTTTGTTGTTGCAACTTATCACAATGTGGACGTCCCCGTCCACTGGTGTGTATAGAGCACACACAACACAGCAACATCGGTGCGACACAACAGTGAGTTAGAGTGTGACCATTCCGCTGTTCAATGTACAGGAATTCAGGGCTTGAAATAAGCGGTCGCCAGTTGCCAAATGAGAGTGAAAACAGCGATGGCTGAGTCAAAACCTGTCCTTTTGTAGTCCGCTGGGGCAAGTCACAATTAATAAGGGGTACTTTGGTAAAATCTCATAGATTATTTTCAAGTTTATAAAATGGTTTGACAAGTCTTGATGTTTGCAAGATTTGATGCCCGCGATCGTTTCATACTAGTCACTTCAACCATGCATACACAATACACGGTGATGCATTGCACACACAACGGTCGCCCCCCCATTTAAATCGTTTGTACATACAGCACATTACAAAGTCCAACGTAAGCCACACTGTGATTGGCTATTGATAAAATATCCACATTTATAGAAAACTTCAACCTGTATGGCTTGGCACACATTCAACGGCAGGGTAAAAAACAGCTTCATATATAGCGTATACTTAATGAACAATTCCGGACCAATCACGAGCCACGTAACTGTTGAATATGGATGAGTCTGTGTTGAGTTTTGGGCTTCAATCCGTTGACTGTGTGGGGCAATATTGTGTTGTGCACTGTGTGGTGTAATGGCACTCGTGGTGAACAACGTGTGTTTGTGTGTCGCAATGGAGCATTGTGTTGTGCTTTTTTATGTTGTGAACTACAGTCGTGAATAAGAAATCCATTCATTGGGCAACTATTCGCGAGTATAAATTTAAATTTGCCTTACACCGATGTGTGATAAGCACTGTATACTCAGTGCTTTCGAGTCCTGTGGAAAAAAAATCCACAGGCAACTCAGGTGGGATTTGAACCCACGACTCCCGCATGACTAGAGCAGATGTCTTAACCCCTAGACCACCGAGCACGCCCAGTGACGAGGGGCTAGTTCGTATCCAGTATTATTAGCGGCAGGTACCGCAAACAATTAGATAGATGTTAATATTTGCATCGGGGGAATGTATATAAATTTCAATTTTCCTTACACCGATGTGTGATAAGCACTGTATACTCAGTGCTTTCGAGTCCTGTGGAAAAAAGCGAATACTTTTGAAGTAGTCGTGGCGGCGCGACTACTCGAGTAGTTGCAACACGGTGGTCATGACTAGTCGTTGCAAACAACAGTCGCGAGCATTCCACTAGTCGCACTAGTCACCCAGGCCTACTTACTACCCATACCAATTGTTGTGAAATACAGCCTTATGTATGAGAAATTTGTTTCACAACCTTTAAATTTTTATTTCTTTAAAATACCATGAAGCAAAATGAGCCTTTTAGCCACAAAATCCCTGACAAGTCATAAACAATTATTCACTGTTTTCGTGTAAGCCAGAGGATGTGAATGAATCTATTCTTGATATATCACAGGCAGTGGGCTAGAGGGTCTCACTCTGCACCCCAAAATGCCCCCACACCCTTCTTTAGAGGCTCAGTGCCGAGGGTATCAAATTTTGTTCATTTAACCAGTTGCCACCGGGATTTTTTTCATTTTTTTTCCGACCAGCCTGATGGGACTATTTTCTTGGAATTGCCAGAATCAATTTTCCTTGTGAGCTTTTACAGCCCACAGATTATCACCACTTTACAAAATCTTGGCTTCCACGATTGTTCATTCATTGTATTTCGGCTCAATGGAGGTAAGTCAGAGTGAGCCGGAAATCCAGCCATGGTTCCTTGGGTTTAGTACCAATCCTATGCCGTAAGTAACGGCCGATGTTTTGCAATACACGTACAGTGCATGAATTTGACATTTTCTTGGGTCAAGACAACAAAACTTTCGATGCAATGATGATCTTTGTTCTCAGGGTTTCTTTGTACCCTCAAAGAAAAATGATTCCTGCGATTCTGACAAAATAATTCCGTCAGGGTGGACGGGAAAAAATGGAAGATCCCCGGCAGCAACTGGTTAACATCATTCCTGAGTGAGCAGTAGGGGTAGGCTACATCCCTAACTTGACAATGTTCACATTAAGTTTTTATGCTGAGGACATCCTCAACAAAAGTATACAGGTTTGGGTCATTGCACTTTCAGAGCTCTGCAGCTTACAGATTATCACCCCTTTACAAAAACTTGGTTAGTAGTTTGCTGTGTGTAGTTAATATAATCAGCTAATATCAGCTATTCCATTAATCAGCTAATAATAAGTACTCTTTTCTTATTCCTTTGTTTTAACTACAGATCAATTAATCCAGATAGAGAGTGTCGGATCTTCATCCAGTCCATCAAATAGTTCAACTTAAAAGGTATGATGGTTGATTTTTACTGATAAAAAAACGCATCAGAATTATTTTTTAATATCAAAGTATACTTTTTATGAATGTGATACCAGTATCAAATGTTCAGAAACACTGCCATGAGCGAAAAAATTGTTCCCCAACCTTGGATTTCTTATTCTAGTATGCCAAATCAAAGTAAACCTTTATATGAATGCGATCAAAATCCTTGACAAATCATAAATAATTATGCGGCTTTTTTTAAACATGGTCGATCTGTCAAAATTTTCACCAAATTGTATGATGTGATTATGAAAACCCAGAACATTAGACTTTTCTCTTCCAAAATTGGTATATCATGGTCAGTGGACTATAGAGGGCGCCGCTGACTGCACTCTGACTTGTGAAGAAAACCTGTAGGGGCTCACTGCCAAGGGTATCAAAGGATGTTCAGGAGAGACTGTTAACCAGTCAATGTCGAGATTCTTTATTTTTTTTCCTGGCGGGATATTTTTGGCAGAATTGCCAGCATCATTTTTCTTTGAGAGTACCGCTGGCACAAAGAAACCCAGACTCGACAAAGCGATGAGAACAAAGATTCTCTTTACTAAGAACCGTTTTGTTTTTTCAACCGAGAAAATTTCAGATTAATACACCGAGAATTGCAAACATCGACATTTATCCAAGGCATTTGAACAAAAAACCACCTCTCAAAAGCCAGAAAGTGCCAAAATATTCAAGACCATGGTTTGTCTTTGTGTGGGTAAAACGAACATTGGGTGTGTTTGTGGTTCTGTGCACGCTCAGCAGTGGAATGTCTGGGCTACCTTTGCTCCGGTATTCCGATTTTACATCTGTTTCAAGGCAGGGGAAACATTTGCTTGTAAACAAGTCATCTGGTGCCAACATTATTCCTCAGTAAAAGTAAGGGTAGGCTATGCATCCCAAAAGTGGCAATGTCAAATGTTATAAATGTTTAGGACATTCCAAGAAACAAACAATTACAAGTTTGGATCATGTCAGGTGGAAGGGGGTGGTATACAATGAGAGTCATCTTGTTCACAGACCATCCTACTTTTACAAATATATAGGGTCAACTCAAATTTACATGGCTGTATCATTTAGTGCTTTCAATAATTTTTGTTTCCTCCTTATTTCTTTGTTTCATCGTGACATCTGTAGATGATATCTACCTGTCACAAAGAGTAGATTCCTGAGACCTGCGAGTGCGTATCATCAGCCCAATGTCAACCCATCACCAGCTTAGATGTGTAAGAGTTACAACAGAGGTATGTGGGTTACATTCATTTGTTTTTACACTAACATCAAAAAGTGGGCCGTTTTTGCAGCACTGTTACAGACAGCACCCCTACGTCACATGCCACAACACTCTGGGGACTCCATGCTGGTACCAGTCTAACCCAGATGAGTGTTTATCCTTACAGATTGATTACAAATTTGAAAAATCAAAACTTGTTTTTATTAACAAAACTTCAATATGGAGTATACTCGATAATCGAGTGTACTCAATAATCATACATCCATGATTAAAAAATGTTGTTTACAGGACCCCTGTCAGAAAGTATTCATCACGGCAGAGCATTTTGACTCATTGTTTTGATAAGCACACACTTTATTATACTCTGATGGTCTTAAGAAATTGTCCTTCTCCTCAGCATACTGATTGAAAACTTGAGTTGTTACACCACCGGTTCTTTTTAAAACAACCATGATTCATGAGAGATTTCATCACAAGTACATGGTGTTACTGCAAACCTGACCCCCACCATGCAAAGTTCAAACCCCACTTATTTGATGTCTCCTGCTAACCATGTACTCGCATAATTTTGAAACAATTATTTTGAGGGCCTAGAGTTTAGCGAAGATATTTATTGGGTTGTTTCTTCTTTTTTTATTACTTCAGGTCGAACCAACATTCACCCTCGGGACAAGACCCCCAATGTACTTTTTCTACATGGGTGAGCCCCTCAGATGAGTTTACCGGTCAACAGTATTTACTGCAGGAACTCTGGCAAGCACCCTTGGAACAAGGGTCACTGTGATGTCAGCCCAGCCCAGCCGACCTCAACTGGCAAGCACCCTCTTGCAACAAGGGGCACTGTGATGTCAGCCCAGCCCAGCCCACCTCAACTGGCAAGTACCCTCTTGCAACAAGGGTCACTGTGATGTCAGCCCAGCCCAGCCGACCTCAACTGGCAAGCACCCTCTTGCAACAAGGGTCACTGTGATGGCAGCCCAGCCCAACCCACCTCAACTGGCAAGCACCCTCTTGCAACAAGGGGCACTGTGATGTCAGCCCAGCCCAGCCCACCTCAACTGGCAAGTACCCTCTTGCAACAAGGGTCACTGTGATGGCAGCCCAGCCCAGCCCACCTCAACTGGCAAGCACCCTCTTGCAACAAGGATCACTGTGATGTCAGCCCAGCCCAGCCCACCTCAACTGGCAAGCACCCTCTTGCAACAAGGATCACTGTGATGTCAGCTCAGCCTACTTCACCTACATCCCAAAGACCCCCTTGATGTGGACTTCTGAACAAGACATCAATGATCAACCAGGGATCTGTGATACAATACAGGTATGTTTATCATAAACCTTTGCAATGGATCAGAGAATATAATCCATTCCACTCACTACTATTAAGGTCCTCATTATAATTTTGTTAATTGCCTGGTAAATCCAGTTTATTGGTGACATTTTTTTCCCTGAAAGTAATTGTTTGGCAAAGATGAACATGAGTTTTGTTGGGTGAAGCACAACTTGAAAGAAAAAAGCAAAAAGAACTCATACACGTACCTTGATGGAATACAATGAAAATACATGTAGTCAAATACTATTATTAGAACCTGAGCGTTACAAATTGGCAACTAAGAATAATTGAAGGCAGCCGGCCAACAGTATTTTGGTTTTCAATCAAACAAATAGTTGCAAAAACGGCAATTACAGATCTTCCTTTTGAGATTGTGATAACAAGAAATAAGATAATGCTTCAATCAAGAATTGTTTTTGTTGTAATTTGTGAAATCATTACATGGATGTGTGTAATGTTTCAAGACCCTACTCCATGAATCGATGTTTAATGGATCATTTTGTTGTTTCCTTTCACATCTTCTTCAGATCAACTAATCCAGACAGAGAGTGTTGCAGCTTCAGTCAGAGTGGCTGACAATCAACAGCAGAGATGTCTCAATCTGAACCCCAGCTGTAGTCACATCCAACACTGCCTGGACAACTCAATCAGCTTGATGGCTTGAGGTATTATGATACATGATTTCAACCCTACCCCCTCCCCTCCTCAACTCTTCAGAATCCAACTGCATGTTTTGTTTGATTCTGTTGAACCAAGGACTACACACTCTATGTTGACAACTTGGTCAACTTTATGGCTAAGTGTGTGATACATGATAATTTCAACCCTACATCCCCCAACTCTCAGCTGATATGGCAAGCCCGTCTATGATTTGCATAGGCCCTATTTTGATAAGAATGAGATATCCAAGTTGGAAACTCCGATTTTAATTCTGAAACAAAATAGAAAATTAAATCTAAAAACATTTACAACTGATGAAATCCTAAATTTCCAGAATTGATCAGCAAGGACATTCATTGAAACAGATAAAATGTGTCTGAAACTAGCTTACCAGTTAGCACCGGATGACTTGTTTACACGCAACTGCCTGGAAACAGAAGGGGTGTACAGACGGCATTGTGTAAAATCAGAATACCGGAGCAAAGGTCGCCTGGAAATCCACTGCTGAACAAGTACAGACCACACACATGCCGTCAAACGCTTCATTTCATCCTCAAAAAGACAAAACATGGTCATAAATATGCCGTTTTCTGGCACTTAAGAGGTGGTTTTTGTGTAATTCCTGATTGCAGACCTTTGTCCTTATGTTCCAAGAAGAGGATTACGAGACATCAATAGGCTTCCACCATTGTTTATTCATTGTATTTCGGCTCAATGGAAGTAAGTCAAAGTGAGCCGGGAAGCAAGCCACCGTTTTGGATTAAGTACCCATCCTATGTCGTAGGTAACGGTGTATGTTTTCTAATTCACAGTGGTTGAATTTGACATTTTCTCGTTCGAGAAAACAAAACACACGGTGCAATAAAGGGAATCTTTGTTCTCTTGACTTTGTCAAGTCAGGGTTTCTTGTGCCAGCAATACTCTCAAAGAAAAAACATTTTGGCCATTTTGGTTAGATCTTTACAGTTGACATGTTTGAAAATACTTCTGAACCTGTTAAAATTTTGTCAATTGTATATTGCATGGCTTTTTGAAATAAATCTTTTACTCAACAAATAATTCTCCTTTCCTTATTCCTTTTTTAATCTACTACAGATCATATAAATCAGACACACAGTGTTTGATCTTCAATCAGAGTGGCTGTCCATCCAGCACACTGAGCAGAGATGCCTCAACCTCTCAACCTGAGGCCCAGCTGCAGTACCTCCAGAAGTCAGCCTCATTCAGAGTGGCTGTCCATCCAGCACACTGAGCAGAGATGCCTCAACCTCTCAACCTGAGGCCTAGCTGCAGCACCTCCAGAAGTCAGCCTCATTCAGAGTGGCTGTCCATCCAGCACACTGAGCAGAGATGCCTCAACTTCTCAACCTGAGGCCCAGCTGCAGTACCTCAAAAAGTCATCCTAATTCAGAGTGGGCTGTCCATCCAGGACACTGAGCAGAGATGCCTCAACTTCTCAACCTGAGGCCCAGCTACAGTACCTCCTGAAGTCAGCCTAAAGAACTAACAACTTTATTATTCAAGGTATGAAACATGATTGGTATCAACTATTTTTCAATATCGGAGCTTACTTTGTGAACTTCCTACTAGTGCTGGGCGACAAGTGAAATTCACTACTCGAGTAGTCGCGTGTCAACTATTCGGTACTATTCAACTAGTCACAACTTTTTTGTTGTTGCAACTTATCACAATGTGGACGTCCCCGTCCACGGGTGTAACTAGAGCACACACAACACAGCAACATCGGTACGACACAACAGTGAGTTAGAGTGTGACCATTCCGCTGTTCAATGTACAGGAATTCAGGGTTCGAAATAAGCTGTCGCCATTCACCAAATGCGAGTGAAAACAGCGACGGGTGAGTCAAAACCTGTCCTTTTGTAGTCCGCTGGGGCAAGTCACAATTAATAAGGGGTACTCTGGTAAAATCTCATAGATTATTTTCAAGTTTATAAAATGGTTTGACTATTTGCAAGATTTGATGCCTGCGATCGTTTCATACTAGTCACTACAACCATGCATACACAACACACGGTGATGCATTGTACACACAATGGTCGTCCCCCCCTTAAATCGTTTGTACATGCAACACATTACATATGCAGCAGGTACAAAGTCCACCTTAAGCCACGCTGTGATTGGCTATTGATAAAATATCGATATTCATAAGAAAGCTTCAGCCTGTATGGCTTGGCACACGTTCAATGGCAGGGTAAAAAAGAGCAATTCCGGACCAATCACGAGCCACGTAACTGTTGAATATGGATGAGTCTGTGTTACGTTTCGGGCTTGTTCCGTTGACTGTATGGGGCAATATTGTGTGGTGCACTGTGTGGTGTAATGGCACTCGTGGTGAACAACGTGTGTTTGTGTGTCACGTTGAAGCATTGTGTTGTGCTTTTTTATGTTGTGAACTACAGTCGTGAATAAGAAATCCATTCATTGGGCAACTATTCGCGAGTATAAATTTCAATTTATTGTGTGATAAGCACTGTATACTCAGTGCTTTCGAGTCCTGTGGAAAAAAAATCCACAGGCAACTCGGGTGGGATTCGAACCCACGACTCCCGCATGACTAGAGCAGATGTCTTAACCACTAGACCACCGAGCACGCCCGGTGACGAGGGGCCAGTTCGAATCCAGTATTATTAGCGGCAGGTACCGCAAACAATTAGATAGATGTTAATATTTGCATCGGGGAATGAATACAAATTTCAATTTGCCTTACACCGATGTGTGATAAGCACTGTATACTCAGTGCTTTCGAGTCCTGTGGAAAAAAGCGAGTACTTTTGAAGTAGTCGTGGCGGCGCGACTACTCGAGTAGTTGCAACACGGTGGTCATGACTAGTCGTTGCAAACAACAGTCGCGAGCATTCGACTAGTCGCACTAGTCACCCAGGCCTACTTACTACCCATACCAATTGTTGTGAAATACAGCCTTGCATGAGAAATTTGTTTCACAACCTTTAAATTTTCATTTCTTTGAAATACCATGAAGCAAAATGAGCCTTTTAGCCACAAAATCCCTGACAAGTCATGAACAATTATTCACTGTTTTCTTGTAAGCCAGAGGATGTGAATGAATCTATTCTTGATATATCACAGGCAGTAGGCTAGAGGGTCTCACTGTGCACCCCAAAATGCCCCCACACCCTTCTTTAGAGGCTCACTGCCGAGGGTATCAAATTTTGTTCATTTAACCAGTTGCCACCGGGATTTTTTTCATTTTTTCCCCGTCCAGCCTGATGGGACTATTTTCTTGGAATTGCTGGAATCAATTTTCCTTGTGAGCTTTTGCACCCCACAGATTATCACCCCTTTACAAAATCTTGGCTTCCACCATTGTTTTATTCATTGTATTTTGGCTCAATGGAGCTGGAAATCCAGCCATGGTTCCTTGGGTTTAGTACCAATCCTATGCCGTAGGTAACGGCCGATGTTTTGCACTTATTTTCTTGGTCGACAAAACAAAACTTTCCATACAGTGAAGAGAATCTTTGTTCTAGAAAAATGATCCCGGCGATTCCAACAAAATAATCCCATCTGGGTGGACGGGAAAAAATAGAAATCCCCAGCAGCAACTGGTTAACATCATTCCTGAGTGAGCAGTAGGGGTAGGCTATATCCCTAAATTGACAATGTTCACATTAAGTTTTTATGTTGAGGACATCCTCGACAAAAGTCTACAGGTTTGGGTCATTGCACTTTCAGAGCTCTGCAGCTTACAGATTATCACCCCCTTTACAAAAACTTGGTTAGTAGTTTGCTGTGTGTAGTTAATATAATCAGCTAATATCAGCTAATTCATTAAGCAGCTAATAATAAATACTCTTTTCTTATTCCTTTGTTTTAACTACAGATCAACTAATCCAGATAGAGAGTGTCGGATCTTCATCCAGTACATCAAATAGTTCAACTTGAAAGGTATGATGCTTGATTTTTACTGATAATAAACCGCATCAGAATTATTTTTTAATATCAAAGTTTACTTTTTATGAATTTGATACCAGTATCAAATGTTCAGAAACACTGCCATGAGCGAAAAAATTGTTCCCCAACCTTGGATTTCTTATTCTAGTATGCCAAATCAAAATAAAACTTTGTATGAATGCGATCAAAATCCTTGACAAATCATAAATAATTATGCAGCGTTTTTTTTAAACATGGTCAATCTGTCGAAACTTTCACTAGTTTGTTTGTATGGTGTGATTATGAAAACCCAGAACATTAGACTTTTCTCTCCCAAAATTGGTATATCATGGTCAGTGGACTATAGAGGGCGCCACTGACTGGGCTCTGACTTGTGAAGAAAACCTGTAGGGGCTCACTGCCAAGGGTATCAAAGGATGTTCAGGAGAGACTGTTAACCAGTCAATGTCGAGATTCTTTATTTTTTTTCCTGGCGGGATATTTTTGGCAGAATTGCCGGCATCATTTTTCTTTGAGAGTACCGCTGGCACAAAGAAACCCTGACTCGACAAATCGATGAAAACAAAGATTCTCTTTATTAAGAACCGTTTTGTTTTTTCAACCGAGAAAGTATCAGATTAATACACCGAGAATTGCAAACATCGACATTTATCCAAGGCATAGGATGTCTCGTAATCCTCTTATTTGAACAAAAAACCACCTCTCAAAAGCTAGAAAGTGCCAAAATATTCAAGACCATGGTTTGTCTTTGTGTGGGTAAAACGAACATTGGATGTGTTTGTGGTTCTGTGCACGCTCAGCAGTGGAATGTCCGGGCTACCTTTGCTCCGGTATTCCGATTTTACATCTGTTTCCAGGCAGGGGAAACATTTGCTTGTAAACAAGTCATCTGGTGCCAACATTATTCCTCGGTAAAAGTAAGGGTAGGCTATGCATCCCAAAAGTGGCAATGTTAAATGTTATAAATGTTTAGGACATTCCAAGAAACAAACAATTACAAGTTTGGATCATGTCAGGTGGAAGGGGGCGGTATACAATGAGAGTCATCTTGCCCACGGGCGATCCTACTTTTACAAGTATATAGGGTCAACTCAAATTTACGTGGCTGTATCATTTAGTGCTTTCAACAATTTTTGTTTCCTCCTTATTTCTTTGTTTCATCGTGACATCTGTAGATGATATCTACCTGTCACAAAGAGTAGATTCCTGAGACCTGCGAGTGCCTATCATCAGCCCAATGTCAACCCATCACCAGCTTAGATGTGTGAGAGTTACAACAGAGGTATGTGGGTTACATTCATTTGTTTTTACACTAACATCAAAAAGTGGGCAGTTTTTGCAGCACTGTTACAGACAGCACCCCTACGTCACATGCCACAACACTCTGGGGACTCCATGCTGGTACCAGTCTAACCCAGATGAGTGTTTATTCTTACAGATTGATTACAAATTTGAAAAATCAAAACTTGTTTTTATTAACAAAACTTCAATATGGAGTATACTCGATAATCGAGTGTACTCAATAATCATAAATCCATGATGAAAAAATGTTGTTTCCAGGACCCCTGTCAGAAAGTATTCATCACGGCAGAGCATTTTGACTCATTGTTTTGATAAGCACACACTTTATTATACTCTGATGGTCTTAAGAAATTGTCCTTCTCCTCAGCATACTGATTGAAAACTTGAGTTGTTACACCACCGGTTCTTTTTAAAACAACCATGATTCATGAGAGATTTCATCACAAGTACATGGTGTTACTGCAAACCTGACCCCCACCATGCAAAGTTCAAACCCCACTTATTTGATGTCTCCTGCTTACCATGTACTCGCATCATTTTGAAACAATTATTTTGAGGGCCTAGAGTTTAGCAAAGATATTTATTGGGTTGTTTCTTCCTGTTTTATTACTTCAGGTCGAACCAACATTCACCCTCGGGACAAGACCCCCAATGTACTTTTTCTACATGGGTGAGCCCCTCAGATGAGTTTACCGGTCAACAGTATTTACTGCAGGAACTCTGGCAAGCACCATTGCAACAAGGGTCACTGTGATGTCAGCCCAGCCTAGCCCACCTCAACTGGCAAGCACCCTCTTGCAACAAGGGGCACTGTGATGTCAGCCCAGCCTAGCCCACCTCAACTGGCAAGCACCCTCTTGCAACAAGGGTCAATGTGATGTCAGCCCAGCCCTGCCAACCTCAACTGGCAAGCACCCTCTTGCAACAAGGGTCACTGTGATGTCAGCCCAGCCCAGCCAACCTCAACTGGCAAGCACCCTCTTGCAACAAGGGTCACTGTGATGTCAGCCCAGCCCAGCCAGCCACCTCAACTGGCAAGCACCCTCTTGCAACAAGGGTCATTGTGATATCAGCCCAGCCCAGCCCACTTCAACTGGGAGGCACCCTCTTGCAACAAGGGTCACTGTGATGTCAGCCCAGCCCAGCCCAGCCCACCTCAACTGGCAAGCACCCTGTTGCAACAAGGGTCACTGTGATGTCAGCCCAGCCCAGCCCACCTCAACTAGCAAGTACCCTCTTGCAACAAGGGTCACTGTGATTTCAGCCCAGCCTACCTCAACCACTGGCATTTTTGACAAGCACCCTCTCTTGCAACAAGGGTCACTCTGATGTCATCCCAGCCCACCCCACCTCAACTGGCAAGCACCCTGTTGCAACAAGGGTCATTGTGATATCAGCCCAGCCCAGCCCACCTCAACTGGGAGGCACCTTTTGCAGCAAGGGTCACTGTGATGTCATCCCAGCCCGCCTCAACTGATTAGCACCCTCTTGCAACAAGGGTCACTGTGATGTTAGCCCAGCCCAGCCCACCTCAACTGGCAAGCACCCTCTTGCAACAAGGGTCACTGTGATGTTAGCCCATCCCAGCCCACCTCAACTGGTAAGCATCCTCTCGCGACAATGGTCACTGTGATGTCAATCCAGCCCAGCCCAGCACACCTCAACTGGCAAGCACCCTCTTGCAACAAGGGTCACTGTGATGTCAGCCCAGCCCAGCCGACCTCAACTGGCAAGCACCCTGTTGCAACAAGGGTCACTGTGATGTCAGCTCAGCCTACTTCACCCACATCCCAAAGACCCCCTTGATGTGGACTTCTGAACAAGACATCAATGATCAACTAGGGATCTGTGACACAATCAAGGTATGTTTATCATAAACCTTTGCAATGGATCAGAGAATATAATCCATTCCACTCACTACTATTAAGGTCCCCATTTCTATTTGTAAATTGCCCGGTAAATCCAGTTTATAGGTGATATTTTTTTCCCTGAAAGTAATTGTTTGGCAAAGATAAACATGAATTTTGTTGGGGGGAGAAAAAGCACAACTTGAAAAAAAAAAGCAAAAAGAACTCATACATGTACCTTGATGGAATACAATGAAAATACATGTAGTCAAATACTGTTATTAGAACCTGAGCATTACAAATTGGCAACTAAGAATAATTGAAGGCAGCCGACCAACAGTATTTTGTTTTCAATCAAACAAATAGGTGCAAAAAAGGCAATTACAGATCTTCCTTTTGAGATTGTCATAACAAGAAATAAGAATATGCTTCAATCAAGAATTGTTTTTGTTGTAATTTGTGAAATCATTACATGGATGTGTGTAATGTTTCAAGACCCTACTCCATGAATCGATGTTTAATGGATCATTTTGTTGTTTCCTTTCACATCTTCTTCAGATCAACTAATCCTGACAGAGAGTGTTGCAGCTTCAGTCAGAGTGGCTGACAATCAACAGCAGAGATGTCTCAATCTGAACCCCAGCTGTAGTCACATCCAACACTGCCTGGACAACTCAATCAGCTTGATGGCTTGAGGTATTATGATACATGATTTCAACCCTACCCCCTCCCCTCCTCAACTCTTCAGAATCCAACTGCATGTTTTGTTTGATTCTGTTGAACGTAGGACTACACACTCTATGTTGACAACTTGGTCAACTTTATGGCTAAGTGTGTGATACATGATAATTTCAACCCTACATCCCCCAACTCTCAGCTGATATGGCAAGCCCGTCTACGATTTGCATAGGCCCTATTTTGATAAGAATGAGATATCCAAGTTGGAAACTCCGATTTTAATTCCGAAACAAAATAGAAAAACATTTACAACTGATGAAATCCTAAATTTCCAGAATTGATCAGCAAGGACATTCATTGAAACAGATAAAATGTGTCTGAAACTAGCTTACCAGTTAGCACCGGATGACTTGTTTACACGCAACTGCCTGGAAACGGAAGGGGTGTACAGACGGCATTGTGTAAAATCAGAATACCGGAGCAAAGGTCGCCTGGAAATTTCACTGCTGAACAAGCACAGACCACACACACGCCGTCAAACGCTTCGTTTCATCCTCAAAAAGACAAAACATCCATGGTCATAAATATGCCGTTTTCTGGCACTTGAGAGGTGGTTTTTGTGTAATCCCTGGTTGCAGACCTTGGTCCTTATGCTCCAAGAAGAGGATTACGAGACATCAAGAGGCTTCCACCATTGTTTATTCATTGTATTTTGGCTCAATGGAAGTAAGTCAGAGTGAGCCAGGAATCAAGCCATGGTTCTGGGTTAAGTACCAATCCTATGTCGTAGGTAACAGCGTATGTTTTCTAATTCACAGTGCTTCAATTTGACATTTTCTCGTTCGAGAAAAAAAAACACACGGTGCAATTAAGGGAATTTTTGTTCTCTTGACTTTCTCAAGTCAGGGTTTCTTGTGCCGGCAATACTCTCAAAGAAAAAAGATTTTGGCCATTTTGGTTAGATCTTAACAGTTGACATGTTTGAAATAACTTCTGAACCTGTTAAAATTTTGTCAATTGTATATTGCATGGCTTTTTGAAATAAATATTTTACTCAACAAATAATTCTCCTTTCCTTATTCCTTTTTTTATCTACTACAGATCATATAAATCAGACAGACAGTGTTTGATCTTCAATCAGAGTGGCTGTCCATCCAGCACACTGAGCAGAGATGCCTCAACCTCTCAACCTGAGGCCCAGCTGCAGTACCTCCAGAAGTCAGCCTCATTCAGAGTGGCTGTCCATCCAGCACACTGAGTAGAGATGCCTCAACCTCTCAACCTGAGGCCTAGCTGCAGTACCTCCAGAAGTCAGCCTCATTCAGAGTGGCTGTCCATCCAGCACACTGAGCAGAGATGCCTCAACCTCTCAACCTGAGGCCTAGCTGCAGTACCTCCAGAAGTCAGCCTCATTCAGAGTGGCTGTCCATCCAGCACACTGAACAGAGATGCCTCAACCTCTGAATGAGCAGAGATGCCTCAACCTCTCAACCTGAGGCCCAGCTGCAGTACCTCCAGAAGTCAGCCTCATTCAGAGTGGCTGTCCATCCAGCACACTGAGCAGAGATGCCTCAACCTCTGAATGAGCAGAGATGCCTCAACCTCTCAACCTGAGGCCCAGCTGCAGTACCTCAAAAAGTCATCCTAATTCAGAGTGGGCTGTCCATCCAGGACACTGAGCAGAGATGCCTCAACTTCTCAACCTGAGGCCCAGCTGCAGTACCTCCAGAAGTCAGCCTAAAGAACTAACAACTTTATTATTCAAGGTATGAAACATGATTGGTATCAACTATTTTTCAATATCGGAGCTTACTTTGTGAACTTCCTACTAGTGCTGGGCGACTAGTGAAATTCATTTCTCGAGTAGTCGCGTGTCAACTATTCGGTACTATTCAACTAGTCACGACTTTTTTTTTGCAACTTATCACAATGTGGACGCCCCGTCCATGGGTGTAACTAGAGCACACACAACACAGCAACATCGGTGCGACACAGTGAGTTAGAGTGTGACCCTTCCGCTGTTCAATGTACAGGAGTTCAGGGTTCGAAATAAGCAGTCGCCGTTTGCCAAATGCGAGTGAAAACAGGGATGGGTGAGTCAAAACCTGTCCTTTTGTAGTCCGCTGGGGCGAGTCAAAAAAGGTCCCTTGTCACAATTAATAAGGGGTACTTTGGTAAAATCTCATAGATTATTTTCAAGTTCGTAAAATGGTTTGACAAGTCTTGATGTTTGCAAGATTTGATGCCCGTGATCGTTTCACTAGTCACTACAACCACGCATACACAATACACGTTGATGCTTTGTACACACAACGGTCGTCCCCCCCCCACCCTTAAATTGTTTGTACATGCAACACATTACATATGCAGCAGGTACAAAGTCCAACGTAAGCCACGCTGTGATTGGCTATTGATAAAATATCAATATTCATAAGAAAGCTTCAGCTTGTATGGCTTGGCACACGTTCAACGGCAGGGAAAAAAAGAGCTTCATATATAGCGTATACTTAATGAGTAATTCCGGACCAATCACGAGCCACGTAACTGTTGAATATGGATGAGTCTGTGTTGAGTTTCTGGCTTTGTTCCATTGACTGTGTGGGGCAATATTGTGTGGTGCACTGTGTGGTGTAATGGCACTCGTGGTGAACAACGTGTGTTTGTGTGTCGCAATGGAGCATTGTGTTATGCTTTTTTCTGTTGTGAACTACAGTCGTGAATAAGAAATCCATTCATTGGGCAACTATTCGCGAGTATAAATTTCAATTTGCCTTACACCGATGTGTGATAAGCACTGTATACTCAGTGCTTTCGAGTCCTGTGGAAAAAAAATCCACAGGCAACTCAGGTGGGATTCGAACCCACGACTCCCGCATGACTAGAGCAGATGTCTTAACCCCTAGACCACCGAGCACGCCCAGTGACGAGGGGCTAGTTCGAATCCAGTATTATTAGCGGCAGGTACCGCATACAATTAAATAGATGTTAATATTTGCATCGGGGGAATGAATATAAATTTCAATTTGCCTTACACCGATGTGTGATAAGCACTGTATACTCAGTGCTTTCGAGTCCTGTGGAAAAAAGCGAGTACTTTTGAAGTAGTCGTGGCGGCGCGACTACTCGAGTAGTTGCAACACGGTGGTCATGACTAGTCGTTGCAAACAACAGTCGCGAGCATTCGACTAGTCACACTAGTCACCCAGGCCTACTTACTACCCATACCAATTCTTGTGAAATACAGCCTTGCATGAGAAATTTGTTTCACAACCTTTAATTTTTTATTTCTTTAAAATACCATGAAGCAAAATGAGCCTTTTAGCCAGAAAATCCCTGACAAGTCATAAACAATTATTCACTGTTTTCTTGTAAGCCAGAGGATGTGAATGAATCTATTCTTGATAATTTATATCACAGGCAGTAGGCTAGAGGGTCTCACTGTGCACCCCAAAATGCCCCCACACCCTTCTTTAGAGGCTCACTGCCGAGGGTATCAAATTTTGTTCATTAACCAGTTGCCACCGGGATTTTTTTCATTTTTTCCCCGTCCGGCCTGATGGGACTGGGACTATTTTCTTGGAGTTGTCGGAATCCATTTTCCTTGTGAGCTTTTGCAGCCCACAGATTATCACCACTTTACAAAATCTTGGCTTCCACCATTGTTTTATTCATTGTATTTCGGCTCAATGGAGCTGGAAATCCAGCCATGGTTCCTTGGGTTTAGTACCAATCCTATGCCGTAGGTAACGGCTGATGGTTTGCAATACACAGTGCATGAATTTGACATTTTCTTGGGTCAAGACAACAAAACTTTCGATGCAATGAAGATCTTTGTTCTCAAGGTTCTTTGTACCCTCAAAGAAAAACGATCCCGGCGATTCTGACAAAATAATTCCGTCAGGGTGGACAGGAAAAAATGGAAGATCCCCGGCAGCAACTGGTTAACATCATTCCTGAGTGAGCAGTAAGGGTAGGCTATATCCCTAACTTGACAATGTTCACATTAAGTTTTTATGCTGAGGACATCCTCAACAAAAGTATACAGGTTTGGGTCATTGCACTTTCAGAGCTCTGCAGCTTACAGATTATCACCCCTTTACAAAAACTTGGTTAGTAGTTTGCTGTGTGTAGTTATTAGCTAATATCAGCTAATCCATTAAGCAGCTAATAATAAGTACTCTTTTCTTATTCCTTTGTTTTAACTACAGATCAATTAATCCAGATAGAGAGTGTCGGATCTTCATCCAGTCCATCAAATAGATCAACTTGAAAGGTACAATGGTAGATTTTTACTGATAAAAAACCGCATCAGAATTATTTTTTAATATCAAAGTTTACTTTTTATGAATGTGATACCAGTATCAAATGTTCAGAAACACTGCCATGAGCGAAATATTGTTCCCCAACCTTGGATTTCTTATTCTAGTATGCCAAATCAAAATAAACCTTTATATGAATGCGATCAAAATCCTTGACAAATCATAAACAATTATGCGGCGTTTTTTTTAACATGGTCGATCTGTCAAAATTTTCACCAATTTGTATGGTGTGATTATGAAAACCCAGAACATTTGACATTTCCTTGCCGAAATTGGTACATCATGGTCAGTGGACTATAGAGGGCGCCTCTGACTGTGCTCTGACTTGTGAAGAAAACCTGTAGGGGCTCACTGCCAAGGGTATCAAAGGATGTTCAGGAGAGACTGTTAACCAGTCAATATCGAGATTCTTTAGTTTTTTTCCTGGCGGGATATTTTTGGCAGAATTGCCGGCATCATTTTTCTTTGAGAGTACCGCTGGCACAAAGAAACCCTGACTCGACAAAGCGATGAAAACAAAGATTCTCTTTATTAAGAACTGTTTTGTTTTTTCAACCGAGAAAATGTCAGATTAACACACCGAGAATTGCAAACATCGGCCTTTATCCAAGATAGGATGTCTCGTAATCCTCTTATTTGAACAAAAAACCACCTCTCAAAAGCCAGAAAGTGCCAAAATATTCAAGACCATGGTTTGTCTTTGTGTGGGTAAAACGAACATTGGATGTGTTTGTGGTTCTGTGCACGCTCAGCAGTGGAATGTCCGGGCTACCTTTGCTCCGGTATTCCGATTTTACATCTGTTTCAAGGCAGGGGAAACATTTGCTTGTAAACAAGTCATCTGTTGCCAACATTATTCCTCGGTAAAAGTAAGGGTAGGCTATGCATCCCAAAAGTGGCAACGTTAAATGTTATAAATGTTTAGGACATTCCAAGAAACAAACAATTACAAGTTTGGATCATGTCAGGTGGAAGGGGGCGGTATACAATGAGAGTCATCTTGCCCACGGACCATCCTACTTTTACAAATATATAAGGTCAACTAAAAATTTACATGGCTGTATCATTTAGTGCTTTCAATAATTTTTGTTTCCTCCTTATTTCTTTGTTTCATCGTGACATCTGTAGATGATATCTACCTGTCACAAAGAGTAGATTCCTGAGACCTGCAAGTGCCTATCATCAGCCCAATGTCTACCCATCACCAGCTTAGATGTGTGAGAGTTACAACAGAGGTATGTGGGTTACATTCATTTGTTTCTTACACTAACATCAAAAAGTGGGCTGTTTTTGCAGCACTGTTACAGACAGCACCCCTACGCCACATGCCACAACACTCTGGGGACTCCATGCTGGCATCAGCCTAACCCAGATGAGTGGTGTATCCCTACAGATTGATTCCAGATTTGAAAATAGAAACATGTTTTTATTAACAAAACCCTTTATATAAATAATTAAGCACATTTTATGAACATGCATAAAATCTCGGTAAAATAAAATCTTTGAACTGGTCTTCTGCGTTTTATTTAAACTGAACACGCACTTAAGAAGTAATTTTAGAAGAAAAAAAAAAAGAATTAACAAAAATTGTCTAACATTGCCCTCCTTCATGTTGTTAAAGTATATAATTCGCACAAAACAAAAACAAATCAAGAAGTTTCCAAGTTTAAACCAACATTATTCCTCATCAAGACTGTTATTACCCTCAAGTTAAACCCAAGTATAAAATGCTTTTGCGTCACTACAAAAATATGCTAAAAATTCTGAGAGTTTGCTGAACTTCTCACGTCTTTCTCGACTAAAAAGACTCATCATTATTTCAGTTTGGATATTACCATTCAGGCTGGATTTTGTCAAACTTGAAATGAATAAAGAATCAAGTCAACATTGATGTCTCATAAGATTTCATTTACAAGTGCAAAATGATACCACCTTTCCTTTTTTACATGGCCTATATACGTTTGTTTTCTTTATACTTTCACAGTATGAGAAAGCTGATGTCCTACAACCAAGTGTGCGGCAATTAACTTTTACTACAATCTTAAAGGCTTCAGAGTTTGAGGAGAGCAACGCATAGGCTATCGAAAACATCAAATGTGTGTAAGACATTCTACACATCAAGGAATCATGGATTAAATCAATCAGCTTGTTGACTTCATTTAAAGATTGCTGACATGTTATTTATTGATGTCAATTACATCCGCGATGCCATTTATTACATTTACATAATTTTCTTGTGAAAAATAAGTGCACTATTTGAAAGCAAGCGATATGCGCATTTGGAACTCATGAAGTTAGAGATCTAGGCTTTGACTGGGAAGTTCTAGCATTGGTGGTGATAGGGTTTGATTAATGGCGGTGTGATGGTTCGATTAATGGTGGTGTGATGGTTCAATGTCTTTGGAATCCTTGGTGACATTAAAACGAGGAAAATTCTGAGCCTGCATAAGGGACTTGGACACAGTGCATTGTGGCATGTGGAGTCCCACCATCAGTCAGGGTAATAGCTGGGTGTTGAATTTAATCAAGACTACTCCACCAGGGAGCTTGGTGCTGGTGTTATCACAAATGGCTTTAGCAAGGTGCACTTATTTTACAAAGTGAACATATTGTAAAATCAAGTACTCATAATGAATTGCAATCATTGCTATTGAATTTAGAGCTGTATTGATATATGCATTATGGAGAAATATCATAAAAGTAAATACAAAAACGTTTAATTCGAAAGCTCACAAGTTATGTGTTCTTTTTGAGTGGCTCTGACAAAACCCTAAACTTTGACCCAATTAAAAATAAGGTGAGATTTTGGTATTTATGTTGAAATTTAACAATGTTCCCTAAAACATTTCCTTTTCATCCGAATCTAGAGAAAATGCTCTACACGGTGACATGAAAATGAGATAGGTTTCATTTTGATTTACCAAAATCAAAACCACGAATGTGCACAGAATTTCTGAAAAAGACTTCTTCGTTATAGTTCCTTAAACACCCTATTTTGCATCAATTGTAAAAGTTGAGTATAATAAGTTTACTTTTTGAAAAAAAGACACTAACTTGTTTCCCTTAAAAACTTAAGAAAATTTATATTTCTCTCTAAAATATTACCATGTGAAAGAAGAATTTTCCACAAAGTGGAAATAAGCATAACATACACAAAATCTGTGAATTAAGCATGAATTATTTCCTTAAGAAGAATTTTCCACAAAGTGGAAATAAGCATAACATACACAAAATCTGTGAATTAAGCATGAATTGTTTCCTTAACTATATAGAAAACATACTCAATTAATGATGAAGTTTCCACAGCTCAAGCGATGTAGTTTAATTATTGATAAATAAGACAATTGAAATTGATCTTGCAAAAGAACTGTGCCCACAAGAATAGAATTCTTCAAAAAATTGTTTTCCTCCTTTTGAGGCTAGTTCAATTACATTATATTGTTCTTATGCTGATAATGTTAAAATTGTATAGTTTATATTATATTATTTGGAGTTGTCAAATAAAATGATTCTATAAATGTAGCAAGAAATACGTTTCATTTCCTTACTTTATGTGCTTTTATTGTACAAATGATGTTGTTTTTATTATTAACAAAATCCACTTGGTCTAAAACCTACAAATGTCATTTGACCCTAACCAACATTTACAAAACGAAATCCAACCTTGCGCAAATAAAATAGACTGGTCCCATTCAACAAACAAGTACGTGCAATCTAACAGTATATTAGTAGACAGGGAATCCAACAAAGATGGCTGAAGTGAGATTGGTCTTTATCCTTTCAATCCATTCCAGAAAAGTGCAAGAAATAGAGTCATTTATTCTCTTCAGCATAAAAAGTTATATCCCTTAATGTAAACTTTAAAAATACCATTTTTCATTAAACCCAAAAAGTACCATACCTTTAAAAACCACCCACTTCTAAATTTATTTGTAAACAAATGTACACCCCTCCAAAACAAAAATTTCCATACTGTACCTTTCAATGTAAATGTATTACACCTAAAAAAAAATACCCCACCTTTAAGTTACATTAGTTGAATCAATTGAAAAAGTTCCATTACTTATACCTATACCTTTAAGTCATTGATAGACAGTCACATGTACTTGTATTCCTTCAATACAATTTGAACTGTTCCTTTAAATCAATTCCACCCTACAGTGAAGTCCCATGAACCCGCCTAACAAAGACTACTGTACCCAGCATCCACCCTCCCAACCAGGCCCAGTCCTATACCTTTCATGTTTAAACCCATCTCCAGCTAGCCACACCCCAACATGATGACTATTACTTCATCTCCCCTACTACGCTAAAAAACCAACCAGCAAAGCCAACTCCCCAGCAACCCCTATCCTCTGGCTGCAATCTTATACCCAGCCAGACATCACCCCAATATACCTTCCTTCAGTCCAGCCAGCTCAACCCACAATCCTCAGCCCAGCAACCCCACCCTTAATCCAGTCCTCTACCTTCCATCATCATGCCCATTTGTATCCAGCCATCCCCCAACACGACTACTGGTCTATCCCCCATCCCTCACTCCATGCCCTTAGTCCAACCGTCTCAATCCACTGGCTGACTGACTGTCTTCATCCCACCAACCCCCATCCTTACTCCAGTCCTCTACCCAGCATCATCATGCCCATGTTTATCCAGTCATCACCCCAGCATGACTACTGGTCCATCCCCCATCCCTCACTGCAAGCCCTCAGTCCAACCATCTCAACCCACTGTCTTCATCCCACCAACCTCCCACCCTTACTCCAGTCCTCTACCCAGCCATCACCCCAGCAAGACTACTAGTCCATCCCCAATCCCTCACTGCAAGCCCTCAGTCCAACCATCTCAACCCACCGTCTTCATCCCACCAACCTCCCACCCTTACTCCAGTCCTCTACCCAGCATCATCATGGCCATGTCTATCCAGCCATCACCCCAGCATGACTACTAGTCCATCCCCCATCCCTCACTGCAAGCCCTCGGTCCAACCATCTCAACCCACTGGCTGACTGACTGTCTTCATCCCACCAACCTCCCACCCTTACTCCAGTCCTCTACCCAGCATCATCATGCCAATGTCCAGCCAGCCATCACCCCAAGCCTATCCACCCAGCTCAACCCACTGACTGACTGCTCAGCAACCTCCAAGCCCCTGGCCCCTCAGCCCTTAGAAATTTTACTCCCCAATCTTAGCTCCAAGGCCCTTGGTCAACCCTCAGATCAGCCCAAAATCCAAGGGTCTAGCCAGGGAGAAATTATTCTGAAAAATTTTCTAAGTCAGGCCATTCTAATATTCATCAGGTCAAAAACCGTTAGATTTTCATGAAAGCTCGGTAGCAGAGTGGTGAGAGATAGAGGCTACAGGGCTGAAGGTACCAGGTTCAAGCCCTACCCATTTTTACAAGAAATAAAAAAAATGTCTTTTTTTACTGGTAAAAAGGGGGTCCACCAGGATTTGAACCCCCGAGCTCACAGCCCCAGAATTCCGGGAGCTGTGAGCTAGCCCACTGGGCTAAATCGCCGCTTGAAAAAAATCGCTCGGACGTTATATATAAACCTTAGGATGGATAGGTCAAAAAAAAATAATAATAATAATGAGATGCGCCCTTTGACCTACGACCTTTGCATGAGCAAGGAGAGGAAAAAGATAAGAATGAAATATCTGTTGGCATCCGATTAAAAACAGTTTATTTGCAAAACAAAAGACCATACTACCAATACAAAATGCGTTAACGAGTAAAAGTACCGACTATTAAGACTACAGAACATAAGTAGTTTAACATTAACAATTTGAAATTACTTTACACAAAATGTTAAACAGAGGTATATGGGGGCCTTTATTTTTTGGTATTAATTAAATTGGTCAACCATTAATTACTTGATTTACTTGATCTTTCTTAAGCAAAAATAAGATCCACATTGTCTCAAATTGAACAAAATAAACTGTTAATTTCAACAGTTCTACTTTAGATTGTTTTTAACGTAGAAAAACATACATTATTTGCTGTAAAACATTCTCTTATCAAAGCATGAGTAAAGTCAACCCCCCCCCCCCCCCCCCCCGGATTTAACCTCATCATCAGAATTTAAAGTACAATTATACGTCAATTTTCATAGCAATGTATATTTTAAAGTTTCCTTTAGTGCTAGAGGGCGCTACCACTATCTTGCCTCCAGAGCTGTGTATTGAGAGAGTTGCGACATGAACAGACTAGTTTTCTTTGGTCATGTGGTTGCTGGACGCCATTTTTGGTCTAAATGTAGCACAACCCAATAAGCAGTCTAGTCTGGGACCCTGTGTGCCCACTTGCATTTTTATTTTGACTAAAAGAGATTCTAATCGCAAGTTGTCGCAACTCCCCAAATACACAGCTCTGCTAGCCTCTCCCCATTTTATTCATCATCCATGATAACATTACACCTACACATGCATCTTTAATAAATACAAAATTAAGTAATATTTCTTACATCTGATAAAACTAGTTTTTATACCAAAAGTTTACTTTAGTTTTATTTGTTTATCACCAAGTAAAATGGGGGGGGGGGGGTCATTCTGATCTTTGAACACACTGATTTAACTATGTTCACTGCAACTGAGATAATTATTTCATATTTTTCTTATCACAGTTCAAGTATTAAACGATAAGTTTCTGAAACAAGGCTGCTTTTTCGCACGGCTTAATAGACGCACCAATTCTGTTTAAAGTGCAAATTATCGTTCATCTCTGCAGCGCCCGTTTATAAAAACCAATACCGATAATTCGTTTCACCGACGGTACTCGCGATTTTATTAACTTGTGATAGTCTTATTTATAATTTTCCTTTACAATTTCATTCCATTTATTTTATAATAAAATATTTGTAATAATAATTTATCGTTATTATATTACTTTCTACATTGGAAAGACATTCAATTCGGTGTAAGTCTGTTGTTAACAAAGACAAAGTTTCAAATTCTTGTTAGTGATGTGCAAAATAACATGTACAGTTAATTTCCAACATTAACTTTTCAAAGACAGTTAACGATTGTAAAAGTACATGGCAAGAATAGCAAGTATATTTATTATTTGCATATTTACATATTATTCATTTATTTATTTTATATATTATTTGTTTATTTAGTTATTTTTATTTGTTTTTGTAATAAAGAAAATACCACTTGAACTCCGAGTTTAGATCATCAAGTTTCAAGTAACTCATGTAACAGATATATAATAACAATAAAAATAAATCATAGTGTTAGAAAAGTTTGAAGAGAATATAATGTTAGATAATTTGAGAATAATTTGTTTCACTGAGAATAAAATTAGAAAGTGATCCATTGGTGATAGTTTCATTGTATTTTTACCCATAATTAACTTAAAAAGGAGTAAATGTACGTGTACATGTAGGCCTAACTTATTCAACAGAACTGGAATTAAGAGCCACCCACCTTGAGCGCTACAACTTGTTTCACATAAAATAAAACATAATATTCTACATGTAGGCCTGATCTATGCTCACTAATTATTAAGTTCATTTGAGTGGAAGTTTTTATTAATGTTACTTATCATAACAGTTTGAACTGTTGAGAATTATTTGTTTTATTGAGAAGTTAGAAAGTTATCCATTGGTAATAGTTTCATTGGTGTCATTAATTATCATTCACAAAACCAGTAAATCTACAAACTTATTCAGCAGAACTAGAATTAAGAGGATATGTGCTCACTGATTATAAAGTTCATACCATTTTTTGTTATAGTAAAGTTAAGTAAGAGTAATAGTTAAGAACAATTAATCAACATGTAGGCCTAACTTATGTAAGAGGGCTTGAACCCAAAGGAACCACCCACCTAAGTGATATAAAAGTAGCCTTTTCAAATAATTATAGACAAATAACATAATATTAACTATTAATTTGCTATTTTTTACCGTCATTGTATGTAATAAAATGGACCTTAAAGTAGACCCCAATTCCCAACATTAATTTCTTTTTGTCTCACCTGCTACCCCTACAAAATACAAGTGAATTCATTAAATGAACAGTATAAAAATAAAAGATACTACTACTTATAAAGGGAAAGTCCTAAGCACTAGTTGTATTTTACATAAAAAAAACTGACTCAGATGTCAGCATAGAGTTGATCATTGTTATGTTTAAGTTAGTTCTTAAAAAAAACATTTCATTGTAGTTAGTATTGTAAAATGTATAGTTATTCAAATTTGAAACATAGACTTGTCCGAATTAGAACAATGTTGATTTAATTTATATTTGTAATTTTGTCTCATAAATGTTGACTAGTTCATCAATATTTACCAATGTTATCATTGCATTTAGCTGGGTTAACACAATAATAGGATTTAATTATTTAATGTTAGTAGAAGACACTTCAGTACTTTATCACATATATTGTCAAATTCATGAACTACGATCATAACATAGTACATATATTATTAGACGAAGAATGGATTCATTTTATAGCAAGTAATTCAACTTAGTGCAAATAAAATCTTGTATGTTTTATCATGAATTTTTTAACATATATACTGTAATTTGTCTTCTGATTAATATAGCAATGTGCTACTTGTAATTCAGTCATTTGTTTTTAGTCATTTTCATTAAATCATAGAAGTTATTTATTTTCAGATGTTAGTGTAATCTTAATTGATAATTAAGAATAAGTTGCTTTGTAAATCAAACTTCCCTAATTACAAATCATTTATATATATTTTTTTATAATATTAACTGTTTATATTATTTTATTACTATTAATTCATTTTTATTAATCCCCCATCTTTGTAACTTTTTGGTTACTGGAAAACTATTTCCCCTCAGTCTAACCTTCTCCATAATCACATTTTTTTATGCGGTTCGGTATTTTTATATACGTTATGTAATTTTGTTTATGTTTATTGTCATACTCAGAAATTTTGTAATCAGAGCATATGTCTGTGAATTTTTACGGGTCTTATGGACCAACAATTACGCGCTCTAAATACAGATATTGCTCGCAATATCTTTAACGCGCGGTGACTTTATGTCCGTCCGGCTCACACTCTAACGCATCGGCAGCCGCCTCGTTTCAGATTTTATTGTAACCTCGTTTATTACCAAAAAATAAATCTTCCCCAGTTAGATCAGTGTGGTTTGGGTCTCACTTAAATACTTACTGGTACAGCCACTACTTATGCATACTTCCCTACTGGCAGGTACAATAACCCTAAGATTTACACACATTGACGCTAAGATTTACACACACAATGGCGCCCCCTACTGATCTATCCTTGATACTCCAGCACGTCAGGTGAAGACTCTGGGCAGCTGGATGCAGAAGAACCGACCCAGGTTGGAAGAGAATGTCCAACCTCACTAGGACCAAGAGTTTGACAAACCTCAGGAACCACGGTTGCTGAGGCCAAGGCAGTGCTATGAGGAGGATCCTGCAAACCTCTTGCTCTATTATGGTTAGAACTCTTGGGATGAGGGAGAAGGGCGGAAATGTTTAAGTCCAACTGAACCAACAACGTATCAGTCTGCCATGCATTGGGATCAGGGGCCCTCATGCAGACCGGCAGTTGATTGTTGCTAGAAGTAGCAACCAGGTCTACAAGGGTATGATGAATCAGTTGAGAATATTCACTGAACCACCGGGGAAGTAGGGTCCACTCTGTAGGGACAACACAGCCACTCCCGCCCCCTTTGTTGTCCTCTCTCAGAATATGGACTGCTGACAGAGCAATATTGTGTTGTATGCATCAGTGAAGGTGGCAAGGGCACCTCCCCTACCCTAGCCGGAGAGTGACGCTTCCATCGTGATAGTGAGACGGAGGGGGCTGTCAAAAGGACTGACCCCTCTTAAGGTTTTCAGCAGTCTGCCACCAGTAACGGTATGGAATCAGCCAAGGTATGGTCCGTACCAAGTGGTTGATTTAGTGTCGGCTTGGTTGGAAGACTGATAACAGATGCAGCTGGATTGACAACATGGGTCATCTGCAGAAATCCACCAGGCCCACCATGCTGGCCATGAGGCCCAGCAGTTTTAGCCAAGCTTGAGCTGGTGCCAGCGTTGCTGGTAGGAGTGCGACACATTGTCTTAAATACACTCGTTCCTCTGTTGGGACGGCTCTGCCTGAAAGGAAGTCGAGCCTTGCCCCCAGGAAAACCTGCATCTGTGAGGGAACAGGATGCAACTTCTTGGTATTGATGATAAAGCCGAAGTTGGTTGCTAGTTCCCTCGTTTATTCAATCACTGTTGCCTCGTAAGACTGTCCTACAATAATCCAATCATCAAGGTACATGAATACTGTGACCCCTTGTTTCCGTAGCACCACTCCAATTTCCTTCACTACCCGGGTGAATACCATGGGGGAGGTGGAATGTCCGAATGGGAGTGCTGTGAACTCAAAAGTTCTTTTGTTGCAAAGGAAACATGCAAGTCCAGAATCGCCGTCCACAATTGTCCGTTGATGGACTCGAAAATACTTTTCAGAAAGGACATGGTCGGATAAACTTCTGGAGGCTTAGAGGCTTCATGTGCCAGTCTCAGTCTTTTAGAACCAGAAAGAAGGTTGACATGAATCCTTGCCTGTTTGGGTCTCCCCCTGTCAAAACCACCCCAATGGCTCAGTTGAATAAGGATCTGATTTCCTTTTCCAGTGAGTGGGATTTTGTTAAGTCGGACAGGACTTGCGTCTGACAGTCAGAATTGGGGGTGGAGGGGGAGTGCTTGTTAACTCCAATGCCTAAAAACCACGATTGATTGTTTCGAGCATCCCCTGAGCAGAGGTCACTTATGCCAAGGACTCTATACAGAAGTGGAGGCAGCCCCCCATGGGCCATATCCATCAGTGAGAGGCCGCCTCAAGCCACTCACATCATTTGAGCCAGCCCCTGGGATATCAAGGGGTCAGCCTGCAGGGGCTGAGGCTCCGTTGTGACTCCAGTAAAAGGTTGAGTTTGAGTTTTACCAGTAAAAGGTTGAGTACTTTCCCCGAGTTATGTGGAAAAATTTCACATGCATATTACTCAGGTGGCATTCAAACCCATGACCGTTGCCAAGTTCTAGGGCAGATGTCTTACCACTAGACTACCAAGCTTGCCCGATAGCTAGAGGTAGTTTGAATCCTACATTTTAGCAGAGGGTACCGCAACAATTCAAAAAGATGTTAAATATGCATTGGGGATAAAGAATATTATTTGTGTTTTAACAATGCAATGATGTGTTAAGCACTGCATAAATACAAAGTACTTCTCCCACAAGTCCTGTAAAAAAAAATTCCACAGGCATATTACTTGGGTGAGATTCGAACCCGGTGAGATAGGTTCAATTGCCAAGGCACCCCGCCTGGGTGTTGGCCTGATGATGTCATGGCCATTAGCGAGGCAGAAACATCACATGAACAACCTGTAAACAGTCAGCCCTTGACAAAGTTATTCGGACGATGTTTGTTGCCCCTGTGTGATTCGCCTGTTGAACGCTCCAAACTGGAAGAGGAGCGGTGGCGGGGACAATAGCCTGTTCTATCATTTTATAGCCACAGGTTGAGTCCAAAGACAACTCAGTAGACACTATTGGTCTAGGAACACCTGATGCTAGTCCAGACGAGTGAGTCATGCCCAACATCGTCAGAGCCCCACTCTGACCAGTGAATAGCACTGTACACCCAGGGGAATTGAGCGAGTGTTTCATGGCCCGTCTGCCCCATATAGGAGCCCATCCCAAACCCACATGGAGCCGAGAGGAAACGGTTGCTAAGAAGCATTCATGGTGGGTGCAACGCGGCCCGTAAACGGGTCGTGTTCAATTTGCCACTTCCTGCTTTTCTTTTTGGAACTATAAGTCCCGGCACAAGATGAATTTTTGGTTCCATCCTTTATACCAGGACAACTTTCTTGTTGTTGTTGGCCAGTATCGTCTGATACACTGGTCGGGATTAAAGACTAGATAGCATTTCCTCTCCGACCAACGGAACTACCAGCACTCGGGGCCTCTAGCAGTACCGAGTGCTGAGCGAGGGGCTGATGCAGTGGCAGGATATTGTCACAGGTACAGTCTCTGAGGAATTGGCTCGTCCTGGGGAAAGTAAATTTTCCTCTGTAATGGCGAGTCTCATCTCTTTGTTGCCAGTTAAAGGTTGGGTTTGAGTGTGTGACCCATCCCCGTTAGCAGCACGGTCCAAAAAACTACCACAGGTATCTTAAATGGCTGATGTCAGGGAATCCTGAACGTAGGTTTAGCTGTGGATTTCGTAGCCCGTTTAGTTGTGGTCACTGTGAAGATTTCTTTTTAATAGATTCATCCTTACAGTTGCCTCAGTCGTTGTGCTCTGGCTTCCATTGATTCTTGAAATTTACCAGCATAACGGTCCAAGCCCATAAGTGGTAATGTTTCAATGCATTTGCGAGCTCTTTCCAATGTAAGGAACAGTGCATCCCTCTATGCGATGTAGTTGCCAGTGTAGAGACATGTTTGAACTGATCGAGTACCACACGTAATCCCTGGTTCAGGCAGTGAAACACTGCAGTCAGGAGATCAGCCGGGACAATTGAATGTTCTTCACAGTCCAAAGCTCGATTTTTTCGTGAGGTAAAGGAGGAAGGACGATGAACGAATCACAAAAAGGGACACCTCATCGGCCTTTTTCTGAACACCTCAAATTGACCTCTAGTCCGGTCAGCCAAGTTCAAGCAAGTAGAAAAGCCATTGGCTGCCAGTTTATCTGGAACATTTGGTGCTGTGGAAAAACTGCTCAAATTCCGCTGTGGAAAAACAAGTATAAGAGAGCTCATGTCTCTTGAATGTTTTCCACTTTGTCTCACCTTGTGTTGACATTCACATTCTATGCAACATCTGGTCAAGCAGCAACACGGGAAAAACTTGTATGTTGCCGCCTCCGATCCTGAACTCATTTTACGTCTGGAATTTTTGCATTCTAGGGGGGGCGGGATACCCGAGAGATGGCATTTGCAAAACCTGAACCATATCCTATTGTACCAGGTGCAGCTCTGTCTCAGCTATAGATGACCACTACATCTGCAATCACTTCATCATTGGCGTCTGTTAAGGTACGAGAGGGACAAGTTGACCCCTGTGATTGAGCAGGAAGGACGAATTGACACTGATGGATGAGCAAGCCCCAGCTGTGTGGATCCAACACAGCGGTCAGATCCGAGGGGCCCTCCCTCCAGTGAGGGGGATCACCCCCAAAACCAAGAATGACTTGGACAGGTGAATGCTCAGTGTGGGAGGGGATGCTGGAGCACAGCTACTTGTGATTGGCAAATCCTGTAGGTTTTGAGTAATGCAGTGTGGTCAAGTAGAGACCAGGGGGCTGAGGACAAATATTATTTGTGTTTTACCCATACATTGATGTGGGTGTTAAGCACTGTATACTCAGTACTATCCCAGAGTCCTGTGAAAAAATTCACATCCATATTACTCGCGTGGGATTCAAACCACAATCTTGCCCGGTAGCTAGATGCAGTTTGAATTCTATATTTTAGCAGAGGGTACTGCAATTATTGTAATAGATGTTGAGTTTGCATCTGGGATAGAAACATTATTTATGTTTTACCCATATATTGATGCCTGTTAAGCACTGTTTACTCAACACTTCCCCCCCCCCCCCCGAGTCCAGTGATAAAAAAAATCCACAGACATATTACTCGGGTGGGATTCGAACCCGGTGAGTTAGGTTCAGTTGCCAAGGAACCCTGCCTGGGTGATGGCCTGATGATGTCATGCAATATGCCATGGCCGTTATCGAAGGATGTCAAATGAACAGCCTGTAAACAGTCAGCCCTTGAAAAAGTCATTGGGACAACGTTTGTTGCCCCTGCATGATTCTCCGGCCAAACTCTCTGAACTGGAGGAAGAGCGGCGGCAGGGACAATGGCTTGTCCTTTATTTTACAGGAGCGGCCACAGGTCGAGCCTGAGGACAATTCAGATGGTGAGTACCATGGAGCTGGGATGAAATGGTTGTTGAGCAGTGTTCAGGCCCAGAAACGGGTCGTGTTTCCCCTACTTGCTACTCAGTACTCCCCACCCCCCACGCTGACCCCCGAGTCCTGTGAAAAATATCCACAGGGTGGGATTTGAACCCGGTGAATAAGGTTTGTTTGTCCTGGAACCCAGCCTGGGTGTCGGCAATATGCCATGGCCCTTAGCAAGGAGATCGAATGAACAGCCTGTAAACAAAGTCAATGGGACGATGTTTGTTGCCCCTGTGTGATTCGCCGGTCAAACTCTCCGAACTGGAGAAAGAGCGGCGGCAGGGACAGTGGCTTGTCCTATCATTTTACAGGAAGCCACAGGTCGAGTCTGACGACAGTTCAAAGACACTATTGGCCAAGGAACACCCGATGCTGAGGACAAATCCAACACCAATGGTGGTCCAGACGAGTGAGTCATGCCCAACATCGTCAGAGCCCACCTCTGACCAGTGAACAGCACGTACACTTGGGAGTTTGAGCGAGTGTTTCAGGGCCTGTCTGCCAAAACTGGGACCCATCCCCAAGCCCTAATGGTGGGTACCATGGAGCTGGGAGGAAACGGTTGTTAAGCAGTGTTCATGGTGGGTGTAACAGGGCCCAGAAACAGGTCGTGTTTGCACCTCTGCTCTTCTATGAGGTAAGTTGTCCTGGCATGAGAGGATTTCTGGTTTTATACTTACCAGGACGACTCCCTTGTTGTTGTTGGCCTGTTCCTTCTAATACACTGGTCAGGACCAAAGACTGGATAGTGTCTCCTTTCCAACCAATGGAACTGCCAGCACTCAGGGCCTCTTGCAGCCTGGAGTGCCGAGTGGGAGGCTGATGCAGTGGCAGGATAGTGTCACAGGTACAGTCCCCTGAGGAATTGGCTCTTCCTGAGGGGAGGACATTTCCCCCGTTACAGACAGACTCATTCCTTGCCCATCGTTTCACCATTTTTTTTTTTTTTTAAATGTTAACAAGAAATCTTCCTCAATAATGGTGTAAAGCACGCAACCAACGGAGCTGGCGGAAAAGTGTGTGCCATAACTTGCGGTAAGAAAAAGAGGAAGACAACATGGCACTCATGCAGAGAGAGGCATTGTGGGTAGATCAGCAGGAAGCACTATTGTGTGTAAATCTTAGAATTATTGTACCTGTGGGTAGGGAAGTATACATGAGTAGTAGCTCTACAGGTAAGTAGAGTGACGTAGACACAATGTATAATTTACCGGCAAAAACTACCACATCAATGTAACTGTATATACCAATCAAAAGTTTAACATCACAAATAGTAATTCATAGTATGCAGTTCTTGATTTGAATCTGACGAGATTGATTAACATTCATTTCAAAAAGGAACACATAATCTTTTAATTAAAAATAACAAATATCAAATATAAGTACACCATTGCAAGCATTTTAATTCAATCAGTTTTATCAGTATTTTGCCAATATCATCCTGGTAAGGTTAGTCTAAAGCAGGGCCACCACGAGCAGGTCCCAGGATACCAGCCCCACACGCTTTCAAGATCGTCAGAGCCATTACACCCACCTTTCGGCAGGGTCCGGTCCGCCACCCCAAGGCGAACCCCAAGGCAGTCCCCTACCATACTAACGCGGTCCACTAGCCCCACGGCCAAGACTAGGGACTACTGCCGTTTGCCAACCATTTGTGATCACACCAGAACCATGCTCCCCCGGTAGAGCAGCCTGATGCACCTTTAAGATCAACATCCAGCTATCACCCTGGCCGGCAGTAGGACCCCACATGCCACGTGCAAGTGTCCAGGTCCCTTTAATATTTCGGAATTTCCCGTGTTTACCTCCATCGATTCCGAATCGAATCCCCGCACTTCCAATCGAATCTCCGCACCACCAATCGAATCTCCGCACCACCAATCGAATCTCCGCACCACCAATCGAATCTCCGCACTACCAATCGAATCTCCGCACCACCAATCGAATCTCCGCACCACCAATCGAATCTCCGCACCACCAATCGCATCTCCACACCTCCAAGGCTCTATGATCTCCAAATTCATAGTTCAAAAAACGCATATGTGCTTGCTTGCAATGGTGTACTTATTTACAAGATGTTATCTGTATAGTGCTGCAAAAACAGCCCACTATACGACGACAACAGAAAACATCAAATCAACACATCTAGAATATCTTACAGTTGAAGACAACAAACTGCTTGGTTGTCCATCATTCATGACCTCTAGATGAACTGCTAGGATGTCTTGATGATACTGATGTTTACATACGCGTTGCTCTCCTTTATACCCTGTAGCCTGCAAGATGTCGATAGAGGTGATTCTCTCTGCACTTGACTTCAGGGAACAGTTAGCTACATCTCTGGCTCTGAAAAGTCAAATTTACAGATACAAAATTGTATGCAGGCCAACAATCCCTTGCAGGGGTGCAGTAAAAACTGGCAAGGACCCCCTCCACCAGTGATATCAGTTTTCCTTCATAGTGTGAAAAGTCATCAATGTTTATTTTTAATTTGATTTTTAAACCAGTACTTTACTATCCTTTGTCTTCGTTAAAAGTATACTATAGTAGATTATACTGCAAGAGTTTGAGGTGTAACTTTTTTTAAGCTAAAAAAAGTTTTATTATCTATACAGGGGAGGTATTTGAGTGGAATATTTTGAGTTTCAAGATGACTCCATCTCCTGAACCGGAGATTCCAATAGTTAGGGCAATGTTAAAGCATAGTCAATAAAATGTTGTTTTTTCAAATCAATCATCACTCTAAAAAGTACTACATTGATTTTATGCGTCTTTTGAAAGCTGCTGGAAAAGGAAGGGAAAATATTTTAATAAAAAAAGGTGTTTTTATTCTTGCCTTTACATCTTAAAGGTGCTCCAATGTTCAACTTTTACATTTTCTGTTGTGTTTAAACTGTTTATCTCACTTTTTGTGCACCTGGTTTTGCTTGAAGGAGCTTCTGAAGCGTCAGAATTTATATGAATACAAGTAGTTTTGAAATTTTTAATTTTTAAAGGTTCAAATGATTTCCCAAAAATTATTATCACATAATTTACATTTTTTTCTACAAGATACATACAAAGAGGAGTGCAGCTCCTAAATCTTGAATATTCTACTTGTTGATAAGTAGATGTCTTTGGAGTTGATAAGCCTTTCTGCAATAAAAACAAATTGCAACAACATCGCCCCGCCCCCCCCCCCCCCCCCCCCCCGAATTTTTGTCATAACACTGGGGGAAGTTCATGCAAAGCAAGCAGAAAAAATAAACACTTTTCTTTTAGAAATTGATATAAACTTGATGTTTTTAACTGTGTAAAATTTTGGGCAAACCAACCCCTCTATGCCCCTCTTAACCAGAGAGTCCCCATACACCTATGTGCATTCTGCACAGTTATTACAGAGCTCCATTTGGGATCAGAGAAAAAAATTCAAATTATACTTTTGGGAAATTCACCTTTTACTGGAGATTGCAGCTCCTTTATTATAGGCTGGTCTTGGACATCTACTTGTTGACGGGTAGATGTCTTTGGATATGCTAACCTTATGTCATAAGCTGGTCTTGGACATCTACTTGTTGACGGGTAGATGTCTTTGGAGATGCTAACCTTATGTCATAGGCTGGTCTTGGACATCTACTTGTTGATGGGTAGATGTCTTTGGAGATGCTAACCCTGACTGCAACACAAACAAACCGCACAAATTTGCATCAATTACCATTGAAGAACATTACTCATCAGTAAAATAGTTAGGTTCAGATAACTTGCTATTACCTTTAGAACTTTGTTATACTTTCAATCAAAGTGAAGAAAACCAACCCAGAAAACTGAAGAAACTTACGCATACAAGGATCATTTTGGATGTTGCAATCAAAATAAGCAACTGTAATTCTGGGGGACGCAAACGACTGCAACAGTTCCCTTGAGGATAGGTGCTGATATAAACTTGATTTTTAGTGAGCTCTCTCAGAATGAGACTACTCTAGCAATTATTTAATGGCATGGAAAATTTAAATTACTAAAAGTTAGGAATCCGTCTTGATACTTGTGTGTTCGTGAAGATACATTACCAAAATCTTTCAAATCTAACCAAAATTAAACCGCCACCCAGCCTGTCAACTCTAAAATGATTGCCAAACATACAGACATATTTGAATAAATCTTAAATGCTACAAGAAATCATCACGTGATAAACGACATGGGAAACAAACTGACTGGGTCAGTTTAATACAATTTTTTGGTGAACAAAGACAAAAGACTATAACGGGTTCTGAACCTGCAACCTCCGGATTAACATGCCAGCATTCAACCAACTGAGCTATCTAGCACCATGATGGCAGTCTCCCTATCTTGTCAATATCTTTGTTTGAGGGTGCCAATAAGAAGCCAAGAAAATGACTGATACTAACTTCAGTTGAAACCACACCAACAATAGACGTTCTGCACAATTTCTAGAGAGCTTTATTTGGGACCAGGTGTTAATTTTTGTGCCTTTCGGAATTCACCTTTTACTGTAGAGTGCGGCTCCTATATCTTAGGTTAGTCTTGGACATCTACTTGTTGATGGGTAGACGTCTAGTTTGGAGATGGTAAGCCTTTCTGCAACACAAACAAGTCGCACAAGTTGAAACATTTAGTGTTTAAAAACAATATCCATCAGCAAAACAGTTAGGTTTACAGTTAAGAAAAAGAGGAAGACAACGTGGCACTCATGTGCCGAGGAGCATTGTGGATAGATTAGTGGGGGCGCTATTGTGTGTAAATCTTAGTGATGTTGTACCTGTGGGTAGGGAAGTATGCATAAGTAGTGGATCTACAGGTAAGTAGAGTGACGTAGACACAATGTATACTTTAAGGCCAAAACTACCACATCAAAGTAACTGTATATACCAATCATAAAGTTTAACATCACAAATAGTAATTCAGAATATGCAGTTCTTGATTTGATTCTGAAGTGGTTGATTAACAGTCATTTCAAAAAGAAACATAAACTTGTCATTAAGTACACCAGTTGCAAGCATTTTATTTTAATCAGTTTTATCAGCATTTTGCCAATATCATCCTGGTAAGGTAAGTCTAAAGCAGGGCCACCATGAGCAGGCCCCAGGATACCAGCCCTACACGCTTTCAAGATCGTCAGAGCCATTTCACCCACCTTTCGGCAGGGTCCAGTCCGCCACCCCAAGGCAGAACCCCAAGGCAGTCCCCTAGTGTAGTAAAAACGCGGTCCCATCACCCCACGGCCAAGACTAGGGACTACTGCCGTTTGCCAACCATGATGCATCTTTAAGATCAACATCCAGCTGTCACCCTTGCCGGCAGTAGGACCCGCATGCCAAGTGGAAGTGCCCAGGTCTCTTTAACTTTTCGAATTTTCCGTGTTTACCACCATTAGTTCTGAATCGAATCTTTGCACCATCAATCGAATCTCTGTACTAACCAATCGAATCTTCGCACCACAAATCAAATCTCCAGACCACCAATCGAACCTCCCCACCACCAATCGACTTTCTGCACAACCAATCGAATCTCCGCACCACCAATGGAATCCTCCGCACCACCAATCGATCCTCCGCACCACCAATCGAATCTCCGCACCACCAATCGAATCTCCGCACTACCAATCGAATCTCCGCACCACCACTCGAATCTCCCCACCACCAATGGAATCTCCCCACCACCAATCGAATCTCTGCACCACCAATCGATCCTCCGCACCACCAATCGAATCTCCGCCCCACCAATTAAATCTCCGCACCACCAATCAAATCTCCGGACCACCAATCGAACCTCCCCACCACCAATCGAATCTCCCCACCACCAATCAAATCTCTGCACCACCAATCGACCCTCCGCACCACCAATCGAATCTCCGCCCCACCAATCAAATCTCCGCCCCACCAATCAAATCTCCGCACCACCAATCATACCGCCGCAACACCAATCGAACCTCCGCACCACCAATCAAATCTCCGCACCACCAATCGAACCTCCGCACCACCAATCAAATCTCCGCACCACCAATCGAACCTCCGCACCACCAATCAAATCTACTCACCACCAATCGAATCTCCCCGCACCACCAATCGAATCTCCGCACCACAAATCGAATCTCTGCACCACCAATCGAACCTCCGCACCACCAATGGAATCTCCCATCCACCAATCGAATCTCCAAACCACCAATCGAACGTCCGCACCACCAATCAAATCTCCGCACCACCAATCGAACCTCCGCACCACCAATCAAATCTACGCACCACCAATGGAATCTCCGCACCACCAATCGAATCTCCGCACCACCAATCGAATCTCCGCACCACCAATCGAACCTCCGCACCACCAATCAAATCTACGCACCACTAATCGAATCTCCGCACCACCAATTGAATCTCCACACCACCAATCGAATCTCCGCACCACCAATCGAATCTCCGCACCACCAATCGAATCTCCCCACCACC
The DNA here is from genome assembly GCA_911728455.2 of Marthasterias glacialis. NCBI lineage: Eukaryota > Metazoa > Echinodermata > Asteroidea > Forcipulatida > Asteriidae > Marthasterias > Marthasterias glacialis. The sequence continues at coordinate 20,441,365 of OU452225.1, forward strand.
AATCGAATCTCTGCACCACCAATCGACCCTCCGCACCACCAGTCGAATCTCCGCACCACCAACCGAACCTCCGCACCACAAATCAAATCTCTGCACCACCAATCGAATCTCCGCACCACCAATCGAACCTCCGCACCACCAATCAAATCTATGCACCACCAATCGATATCTCCGCACCACCAATCGAATCTCCGCACCACCAATCGAATCTCCACACTACCAATCGAATCTCCGCACCACCAATCGAACCTCCCCACCACCAATCGATATCTCCGCCCCACCAATCGAATCTCCGCACCACCAATCGGATCTCCGCACCACTAATCGAATCTTTGCACCACCAATTGAATCTCCACACCACCAATCGAATCTCCGCACCACCAATCGAATCTCCGCACCACCAATCGAATCTCCCCACCACCAATCGAATCTCTGCACCACCAATCGACCCTCCGCACCACCAATCAAATCTCCGCACCACCAATCGAACCTCTGCACCACAAATCAAATCTCTGCACCACCAATCGAATCTCCGCACCACCAATCGAACCTCCGCACCACCAATCAAATCTACGCACCACCAATCGATATCTCGGCACCACCAATCGAACCTCCGCACCACCAATCAAATCTACGCACCACCAATCGATATCTCCGCACCACCAATCGAATCTCCGCACCACCAATCGAATCTCCACACTACCAATCGAATCTCCGCACCACCAATCGAACCTCCCCACCACCAATCGATATCTCCGCACAACCAATCGAATCTCCGCACCACCAATCGAATCTCCGCACCACCAATCGAACCTCCGCACCACCAATCAAATCTACGCACCACCAATCGAACCTACGCACCACCAATCAAATATAGGCACTTCCAAGGCTCTAGCATCTCGAAATTCATAGTTCAAAAAACGCGTATGTGCTTCGTATGTGCTTGCTTGCAATGGTGTACTTCTTTACAAGATTTTAACTGTGTAGTGCTGCAAAAACAGCCCACTACAGGACGACAACTGAAAACATCGAACTAACACATCTAGAATATCTTACAGTTGAAGAAAACAAACTGCTTGGTTGTCCATCATTCATGACCTCTAGATGAACTGCTTGGATGTCTTGATACTGATGTTTACATACGCGTTGCTCTCCTTTATACCCTGTAGCCTGCAAGATGTCAGTAGAGGTGATTCCCTCTGCACTTGACTTCAGGGAACAGCTAGCTACATCTCTGGCTCTGAAAGGTCAAATTTACAGATACAAAATTGTATGCATGCCAACAATCCCTTGCAGGGGTGCAGTAAAAATTGGCAAGGACCCCCTCCACCAGTGATACCAGTTTTCCTTCACAGTGTGAAAGTCATCATTGTTTATCTTTAACTTGATTTTTAAACCAGTACTTTACTATCCTTTATCTTCATTAAAAGTATATTATAGTAGATTATACTGTGAGGAAGTTTGAAAAGTAACTTTTTTGTCAAGCTACAAACATTTTGTTCTCTTTTTTATTATTTATGCAGGGGAGGTATTTGAGTGGAATATTTTGAGCCTCCAGATGTCTCCATCTCCTGATCAGAAAATTCCAATAGTTAGGGCAATGTTAAACCATGGTCAATAAAATATTGTTGGTTTTTCAAATCAATCATCACTCTAAAAAGTACTACATTGATTTTATGCGGAGGGGGATAATATTTTATTTAAAAAAAAGTGCTTTTATTGTGGCCTTTACATCTTAAAGGTGCTCCAATGTTCAACTTTTACATTTTCTGTTGTGTTTAAACTGTTTATCTCACTTGTTGTGCACCTGGTTTTGGTTGAAGGAGGACATAACTTATGTCAATATTTATATAAGTACAAGTATTCGGTTTTTAATTTTTAAAGGTTCAAATGATTTCCCTAGAATTAATATTACATAATTTGCATTTTTTAAAACAAGATACATACAAAGAAGAGTGCAGCTCCAATATCTTAGGCTAATCTTGTATATTCTACTTGTCGATGAGTAGATGTCTTTGGAGTTGATAAGCCTTTCTGCATTATAAACAAATTGCAACAACACCGCGACCCCCTCCCCCATTTTTTGGCATAACAGTGGGGGAAATTCGTGCAAAGCAAGAGGAAAAAAATAGGGACTTTTCTTTTAGAAATTGATGATTTAACTGTGTAAAATTTTGGGCAAACCAACCCCTCTATGCCCCTCTTAACCAGAGAGTCCCCATACACCTATGTGCATTCTGCACAGTTATTACAGAGCTCCATTTGGGACCAGGGGAAAATGTTAAAATTATACTGTTTGGAAATTCACCTTTTACTGGAGATTGCAGCTACTTTATCATAGGCTGGTCTTGGACATCTACTTGTTGACGGGTAGATGTCTTTGGAGATGCTAACCTTATGTCATAAGTTGGTCTTGGACATCTACTTGTTGACGGGTAGATGTCTTTGGAGATGCTAACCTTGTCATAAGCTGTTCTTGGACATCTACTTGTTGACGGGTAGATGTCTTTGGAGATGCTAACCTTATGTCAAAAGCTGGTTTTGGACATCTACTTGTTGACGGGTAGATGTCTTTGGAGATGCTAACCTTATGTCAAAAGCTGGTTTTGGACATCTACTTGTTGACGGGTAGATGTCTTTGGAAATGCTAACCTTATGTCAAAAGCTGGTTTTGGACATCTACTTGTTGACGGGTAGATGTCTTTGGAGATTCTAACCTTATGTTATAGGCTGGTCTTGGACATCTATTTGTTGACGGGTAGATGTCTTTGGAGATGCTAACCTTATGTCATAAGCTGGTCTTGGACATCTACTTGTTGATGGGTAGATGTCTTTGGAGATGCTAACCCTGACTGCAACACAAACAAACCGCACAAATTTGCATCAATTACCATTGAAGAACATTACTCATCAGTAAAATAGTTAGGTTCAGATAACTTTGCTTTTACTTTCAGGACTTTGTTATACTTTCAATCAAAGTGAAGAAAACCAACCCTGAAAACAGCAAACAAAGTGTTTGAAGAAACTTACGCATACAAGGATCATTTTGGATTTTGCAATCAAAATGAGCACCGGTAATTCTGGGGAACGCAAATGCATGAAACGGTTCTTTTGAGGATTGGTGCTGGTTTGAACTTTATTTTTTCTCCGAGCTCTCTCAGAACGAGACTAATCCAGCAATTATTTAATGGTGTGTAAAATTTAAATTATGGGTTTTGCACCTGCAACCTCCGGCTTAACGTGCCAGCATTCAACCAACTGAGCTATCTAGCACCATGATGGCAGTCTCCCTATCTTGACAATATCTTTGTTTGAGGGTGCCAATAAGAAGCCAAGAAAATGACTGATACTAACTTCAGTTGAAACCACACCAACAATAGACATTCTGCACAATTTCTAGAGAGCTTAATTTGGGACCAGGTGTTAATTTTTGTGCCTTTCGGAATTCACCTTTTACTGTAGAGTGCGGCTCCTATATCTTAGGTTAGTCTTGGACATCTACTTGTTGATGGGTAGACGTCTAGTTTGGAGATGCAAGCCTTTCTGCAACACAAACAAAACTAAGTTGAAACATAGTGTTTAAAAAACAATATCCATCAGCAAAACAGTTAGGTTCAGTTAATTTCCTTTAAACTTCAGATTTTTCTGTACTTTCAATCAAAAATAAATAAAGGCAAAACATTGAAAGCAGCAACAAAAGGATTGAAGAAACTCATGCACATCAGGATCATTCGGATTGTTGCAATCAAAATAAAAAACAGTAATACAGGGGGATGTCAACATCTGGTTCTCTTGAGGATTGCTGCTGGTTTGAACTTTATTATCAAAAAGCTCTCTCTCAGAAAGAAACTTATCTAACAATTGACATACCAAAAATTAAGTTACCAAAAGCTAAGAATTCTTATTGATATATTTTGTGTTTAACATAAAGCATCCTAAGGTACCTTCCCAAAATCTTTCAAACCCAACAGAAAAACCCCAAAAACCGAGCCTGCCAACTCTAAAATGATTGGCAAGTGTACACTTTGAATGAATTGTAATGTTACAAGTTCAATCAATCAATCAATCATAAGAAATTTATAAAGCGCCAAAATCAAAAAGATTGCTCTAAGGCGCTAATGAGGCACTAAAATGAAGAATAATTATTGATGGTATGCATCCTGAAACAGATGGGCTTAATATGACTGATATTAACTTCTGTTTCAACCAGACCAACAATAGACATTCTGCACAATTACTAGAGAGATTTATTTGGGACTATCTGTTAATAAATTATTGTAATTCTCTTTTTGGTAACTCACCTTTGACTGGAGAAGGCTGCTCCTACATCTTAGGCTGGTCTTGGACATCTACTTGTTGACGGGTAGATGTCTTTGGAGATGCTATGCCTGACTGGAGAATGGAGCTCCTTTATCATAGGCTGGTCTTGGACATCTACTTGTTGACGGGTAGACGTCTTTGGAGATGCTATGCCTGACTGGAGAGTGGAGCTCCTTTATCATAGGCTGGTCTTGGACATCTACTTGTTGACGGGTAGACGTCTTTGGAGATGCTATGCCTGACTGGAGAGTGGAGCTCCTTTATCATAGGCTGGTCTTGGACATCTACTTGTTGTTGGGTACATGTCTTTGGAGATGCTAAACCTGACTGAAGAGTGGAGCTCCTTTATCATAGGCTGGTCTTGGACATCTACTTGTTGTTGGGTACATGTCTTTGGAGATGCTCAGCCTGACTGGAGAGTGCAGCAGATCCTTCATCATATGCCAGTCTTGGACATCTACTTGTTGACGGGTAGATGTCTCGTTTGGAAATGCTAAGCCTGACTGCAACACAAACAAAATGCACAGTTTGCAACATTTAGAGTTTAAACATTATGTTCTGTCAGTTAAACAGTTAGGCTAAGATAAATTGTTTGTACCTTAGGATATTTTCTATATCTTCAATGAAAGTGATGGAGAATGCCAACACTGGCAGCAGCAACAAAATGTTTGAAAGGAACTCATACAATTAAGGATTATTTGGATTGTTGCAATCAAAATAAGCAACACTGATTTTGGGGTATCTTTGAATGAATTGTAACGCTTCAAGAAAATGACTGTTATTAACTTTTGCTTAAACAAGAGCAACAATAAACATTCTGCACAATTATTACAGAGCTCCATGTGGGACCAGGAGTAAATATTAAAAGTACACTTTTTGTGAATTCACCTTTTACTTGAGAGTGCAGCTCCTTTATCATAGGCTGGTCTCAGACATCTACTTGTTGACGGGTAGACAGCTTTGGAGAAGCTGAACCTGACTGGATAGTGCAGCTCCTTTCTCATAGGCTGGTCTTGGACATCTACTTGTTGATGGGTAGATGTCTTTGGAGATGCTAAACCTGACTGGAGAGTGCAGCTCCTTTATCATAGGCTGGTCTTAGACATCTACTTGTTGACGGGTAGATGTCTTTGGAGATGCTAAACCTGACTGGAGAGTGCAGCTCCTTTATCATAGGCTGGTCTTAGGCATCTACTTGTTGACGGGTAGATGTCTTTGGAGATGCTAAGCCCGACTGCATTATGAAGATTCTAAGTGGCAATCTTGACTGCAACACAAACAAATTGCATCAAATTGCAACATTTAGTGTGTACGAACATCAACCATCATAAAAACAGTTAGGCTCAGATAACTCACATTTACCTTCAGATTTATTTTTATATTTCCAACACAAAAACGTGAAGAAAACTGTAAGCATAACAACTGTTTTGAGGAACTCATGAGGGATAAGGATAATTTTGGTTGTTACAATCAAAATAATCAACAGTAAATCTGGGGGCCATCAAATGCCTGTGACAGTTCTCTTGAGGATTGGTGCTGGTATGATTTCTAAGCTTTTTGGGAATTCACCTTTTACTGGAGAAGATAGCTCCTTTGTCACAGGCTGGTGTTGGACATCTACATGTTGATGGGTAGATGTCTTTAGAGATGTTAAGCCTGACTGCAACAAACAAATTAAACAATATGCATCATGCAGCTCTTTTATCATACATCTACTTGTTGACGGGTAGATCTGTTTGAAGATGCTAAACCTTTTCTGTAACATAACAAAATGCACAATTTGCAACGCTTAGTGTTCAAAAATATTATCCAGTGTCAGTGTTTAAAAACAGTTAGGTTCAGTTAAATTGCTTAAATGGATTTTTCTACATTCAGTCAAAACGTAACGGAAGAATACCAACATTGACAGCATCAACAAAGTGTTTGAAGGAACTCATGAATTTTAGAATTATGTGCAATGAAAAAAACCCAGTAATTTTGGGGGGACGTGAGTGCCTGTGACAGTTCTCTTTTGGATTGGTGCTGGTTTGAACTTCATCCTCAGTGAGCTCTCAGAATGAAACTTATCTTACAATTGACATACCACAAATTAAATTTGCAAATTTTAAGAATTGGCATTGATGTATTCTTTGTACCATCCACAGGGACTTTCCCCAAATTACAGACAAAACATTTTTACAGAAAAAACACAACCAATACTTTCAACTCTGTAAAGATTGCCAAACAAAATACATCAATCTTTGAATAAATTGAAATTCTACCAGGAAAAAGACTTTACCTCATTCCAGTCCTTGAAGATTGTCCACTTATCACCAGTACAGAATCATACAACATTGCCGCAATAAAAGACTCCAAACAACCATCTGTTGAATGCAGAAAACTAGAGGTAGAAAGAAAGTTTTCTTTGCGTTCAGCTTCTGTGGAATCAGGAAAATGTCATTTGGTTCAGCAGTCCAGTAGTGCATCAGACTCTTGTTTCTGTGTCCGAGTTATCAACATTTGAGTATCAGGCTTTGCACAATTTGGTTTCCCTGGACTTGCCTCCAGTCAGCTGAACATTTTAAAAGGCCTGAATGAATTTCGACAAACATGAGCGATTCTTGTGCAATATTTTTTGTGAGAAATTAAACAAGTTTCACTAAAGCAGGTACCTTAATGTTTATTATTAGCCTGTAGGGCTGCCAAATTAGAACTAATTTTAACCAGCCCTCAGCACTCTGGCAAAACTATGAGCCCTAAATGTTTCCCCAGCCTGGTTGGTCATGTCTCTTTAACTCTAGTTACATCTCAAGACCTGTGAGGATTGACGGTGTTATTAGGATTACCTACAGGTTAGCAAATGATATTAGTTTTAACTCACCATGATCAGATCTCATCGCATCCACCTCCCTGTCTAAGACCTCATCACCAAAGTCTCTTTATTCAATTGGTTACGACATCTTGACTGTAAGGGCCGACTACCAAGATGATCATTAAGGCAGCTTCCCTTGAGAAGAAGCAAAGATAAAACAAAACACCTGTTGAATATTTATACTAAGAGAGAATATAGATTAACATCAACAATCCCATTATTTCACTCACTTGCTTTATTCAGGAGATTGTCTTACCTGTGAGGACTGACCCTTTAAATTATGTCTCAGCCAAACAAAAGGTTGAAGTGGAAGAAGAATCAAGTCTTAATTTACTGAATTGAGTATTTTGTTCATACTTGAAACTGTATGACAATCAAACATCTCCATCATCTATATCAGAGTCCAAATCACCAGGGCTTGTTTCACACAAAGACTACACTGAGCCTGTAAAGTATCTATCACAGAAAAATGTCTTGTAGAGGTGATTACTGGGAAAAACAGTCTTTTACATTGTCATACTTGGTATACAATTAAGTATGTTTTGGTATTTACCTTCCTGAGATATACACAAAAATAGGACTGGGCAAGCTTGTTGGTCTACTGGTTAAGACACCTGAAACCAATTTCATCACTTTGCTCGCTTTGCTTACTAAAGGGTAAGCGCCAAATTTCTGCACTTAGCAGTGTATTAAGTGAAGAATACTTAGTAGCGTGATGTATGTACACATACAAGCAAACATTACTTACTACCTGTGAAACACGCTAAGCACAGACATTTCTGCTTCTGCAAGAGCTGATTTTTTACTTACAATCATGACATTGGACCCTACTCTAAAATGTATCAGATTAAATATACAGTGATAATCACACATCAGTGTTTGGTAAAACAAAGCATAAAAATAAAATAAAATAACCTAGCAAGGTCTCTTGACAGTTATACCGTAGACTAAAGTCTACATCAACAGATAAACGGCCTAGATAAACATTAACCTTCCCTTTAAAAAGGGCTTTTCACTTTTGACATCATGCACAAGAATGTTTACACTATCATCACACCTTGTTCTCCATCTTCTCTATTAAAACCAATTTGTCCTTCAGATCTCATCCAGGTCTGATGTGCACAGTCATACTTCACCGCTCTGGTGGGATGACAGGGTAACCATAAACTCCATTCCTTACATCACTCTCAGCATTATCAGTGGCTTGTTCACTCAGGGTGAATGCTTGAATACACCTCAGCATGGCTGGATCACTACCAGTCCTACCAGCTAGCAGCTAAAAGGGATTGCTCCCTTAATCTAACAGTCAAACACCACGATTCAATTTCATATCAATGTTACATTGAATTCCATACTGACCATCACAGTACACAAACAAATCAACAGACTAAAAATGAGCAAAAGGAGCATTGCCTGAGTCTTACTGATGTACAAAGAAATGCATAATAGAAACTCAACGTATTTTGCCAAACAATATCTGGTGTTCATATTCAAGACATGCAATTCTTTTGACAAAACACACATCACAAAAATTTACTCTATACACAAATTAAAACCCATACAGTTTTTGGGTCACAGCTCCAGGCAAATTAATTTCTTTTCCACTCTTCACAATAAACATTTATTGTCTTAGTCTATTATTTTGATTAAATTAACCCTATCAGGACCGGGGGGGGGCACAATGTGCCCCCCTACCAAACTTTTTCCTGTAACTTTTAAACGCTACATTCGATCGCCACCAAATTTTCCGACTTTACTTGAAAATTATCTAGGGTCATTTTGTCAAAATACGATTGTTATTGGAGGTCAGTGGTTGCCATGGCAACCGTTTGTTTGAACCAGTGTTACTCGTTTTTTGTGATTTTTTGTGATTTTGGGGCATTTTTTAGCAAAATGTTATGTTTTTAAGTATTTTTAGTGGCCAACAGTGATACCGAAATGTCACATGATAGTTTGAGATGCATTGTGGGAATCCAAAATGGCCGCCATTTTGGCGGCCATCTTGGATTTTGTATTTTTAGCTGTTTTTTAGGGGTTCGAACTTTGCAAAATTTTGTATCTATGGAATATTTTCAACATTATAATTTTGAGCTTTTGAGGTCTAGAAATACTATAGAGTTGTTAGTTAGGCCTCATAAATGCACACTCGGACACTAAAAGGACTGTTTACATCGATTTTTAAGTGGAAACATGTAAAAACGTGATTTTTTCCCAAAAATTACATAAAACAGCTTGTTTAGCGCCCTCAGTGGTAACTCTGGTAAAGAAAAAGGTGTTTATGTTCTTGAGGATGTCAAGAAAGACAAATTTGCAAAGTTTTACAGAATTCTGGCAAAAAATATGGAAATTATGGGAAAAATATGATTTTTGACCAAAAATTGGCAAAAAAACTACAAAAATTACTTTTAATGCAATTTTTTTGAATTTTGTTTGCACCATCATGTAGAACTCGGTGAAATACACATTTGTGGCAAGTTTCATAAAAATCGGCCCAAGACTTTGGAAAATACGGAGGGGGGGCACAATGAGCCCCCCCCCCCGGTCCCCGTAAGTCCAAAAAAAGCCCGGTCCTGATAGGGTTAACAATGGAAACTCAATAAGAAAACAATGTTTGACAAATCTGGAATTATTTGCTTTCATTACAATCAATCACGGTTTGACAAATCACACATTAACCCTAACTTCCCAGAGTGATTTACTAGGATCCATCCCCACTCTAACAAATTTCAACACCATATGGGTATCCCAACACCCAAACTGTGGTACTCTGATTATGGTGGTATGCCTGAAACCATTGTAAAGCATGATCAGTTTACTCATGCAGTACACAGTCCAACACAGTCCAACAAAACCTGCTGTTGGAGTTTGATGGAATAGGGACTGTTAGGGTTAATAGGTCTATAACTTTTGTAATTTGACACAAAATAAATCAATGAGGTTGTGGCTGGGGGAAGTCCTCCATCTAAATGGGCCCATCTGATCCTCTCTGCCTCCAGTTGGATCGGTCCTTCATGCAGGAGCGCTGGTCTTCATGATCGGTCGTGGAGACACACCCGTGTTTCTCTTCAGCTTGCATCTGGAGGCCTTTCCTTAGGTTGGTCTTAATAAGATGAGGGAGGAAGCTGCCAATATTCAAGATGTCGCCAACAGTGCCCTGCAAGTCTAATCTGTCACTCATGAGTCTTGTCTGATACGCTCAGTAGACCGCCATGATAGGTGGGTGTTTCTCATATAGTCAGTCCATGACGTACAAGGCTATCCTCAGCATACAGGTGTACGTTACGGAAGATCTTCTCCTGCTGGGTAGTGAGCGTCCACCGTAAGGTAACTCAATTCATTCACACAGACTAAAAGTATTTCTCTTCTTGGGGTCAGTTACTTTAGGGCCAATTTATTTTCTTACTCTGACAAGACAACCATTTATAGTTGGACAAAACACACATCACAAATAATTTGATACAGAATGAAACCTAATACACTTTTTTGAAAATGCAATTCCTTACACTGCATACATGTTGAAGTGAAAAACTTGTTAGGTCTGATGTACTATAGCAAATAAATGGAATGAAACTCAACAAGAAAACACTGTTTGACAAATAATATGTGGTGCTAGAATTTGCCTGCAAGGCCAACATTTACAGCTGGACAAAACACACATCAAAACATTACTGACACAGATTAAAACAAATTCACTTGTTGGGGTCAGAGATTTTCAGGGTCAAATTTATTTCTTTAACCATAACCCGGAGTTTCTCTAGCTAGAGACCCTGCCATATCCTCCAAAACACTCTACTCCATGCCCAACACTGGAATGTGTGGACTTAAAACAGAATGGTGTGCCTGGGAGTCAATTAACTAGCACTTGTTAGTTGGGGCTAAAATCTTTGAAAAAGTCTGACAACTTCATGAATTAGATGATTTGGGACTAAACCAAAAAACAATTTAATTTTGGGAGTCAATTTTTTTTTGGGGGGGGGGTGGGTGGGAGGAGGGCATCAAATTTACTTCCCTGACCTGCAAACGGACTGTACAATATCCAAGTCTTGTTGTACTAATCGCATAATACAAACTCAATGAGACAACACTTGTTGACAAATAATGTTAAAGGTAGTAATTCGTCTGCAAGACAAACATTCACAGTTGGACGAAACACACATCACATTCATGAAAATCAATTCACTTCTTGGGGGTCAATTAATTTGGGGCAAATTTATTTCCTTACTCCACACAAGAACTATCCATATAGTACATGACATTGTGCAATAACAATAAACAATGTTTTTATAATATTTATGTTTATTCCCCTTCAAGGCAACCGGCATGATTCACAGTTGGACAATATTCACAACAGACAAATGATTGTTTTTTTTAAACAGAATATAAAACCTTATACATGTTTTGGGGGGCACATATTTAGGGCAAAATTATTTGACAAGTCTTTACAGTTTTCACTTCTTCAGGTCTTTTATAGTTAGTACGATCAAATGAATTATTGAACCTCAACAAGAAAACACTGGTTTGACAAGTAACACAACTTGTTACTCTGCCTTCAAGACAACAATTTTGAAGTTCTTGAACAAATCAGCAATGGGTGGTGTTTTCAGCAATCTTGTACACTATAATATATGTTGATTTTGCATAGGGGATAAAGAATATTATTTGTAATTTTTACCCATACACCGATGTGCATTAAGCACTGTATACTCAGTACTTTCCCCGAGTCCTGTGAATAGGATTCCAACTGCCTCTGACTACCAAACAATCTCGGTAGTCTAGTTGGTAAGACATCTGCTCTAGAATGGTGGGGGTCGTGGGTTTGAATCCCACCCGAGGAAAATGTCTGTAAGAAAAAATTTCACAGGATTCAGGGAAGTACTGAGTATACAGTGCTTAACACACATCGGTGTATGGGTAAAAATTACAGATAATCATCTTGTACATATTTAAATGCACACTTATTTTGACAATGGTAATATGGAGTCTTTAAATGGCATTTTCTTTGTGTAGTATTCCAAATGGAAATTCGCTCTCTGGAGGAGAGTACTACTACTTTAGAATCAGTGAACTTTCAGATTAAAACTAATCTGAATTGTTTTAACAGCTCTGTTTGGATCAATAGAAACATTAACTATTAGACATATACAAAATGTGCTCGCAGTATTTTCTAATAACACTGAGTGACAGAATCTATCCTGAACCCTTAAAGGCATTGCATACGTTTGGTAATGACTCTGAAAATTGTTTGCAATAAAAACTTACTTGGTAAGGAGTACAGCAGCTTTGGATAGTATAATGCATTTTGAGAAACGTTTCATTTCGAAGTACTGCAGTTATGGAAAAATATATCACTTTTTATCCCCCAAAAACTTGAATCTTAGAAGCGTTATGGCCGTAACGCTTCTCAGAATGTGTAATCCAATGAAGGATACTTCTTCTGCGTGAACGCAACCGCTCCAGAATTTTGGCGATATCTCAAAAACGCTGCCACCTTTTGAAATGAAATTTACACAGGTTAGTTTTATGGTATATATCTACAATTATATAGCATTAAGGCAAACGTACGGTTCCAAAAACCAAAGGTATACTTTGCCTTTAAAGTCCCAAATCTGGTATCCTGTCTTGACTGCGCAAAACAATATGCAAGCCAGGGCATCAGCGAAAACACAATCCTTTTTGTTAGATTCGTAAATGTCCAATGTCAGATTCGAAAAAAATCCGCTTTGTCAGAGTTCCCACATACATTACTGACTGGGGTGCTAGTACGACCAATAATGTCAAAATCTCAAAAAAGGAGTACAGCACCCCAGTTACTGGGTCTAAACATACATATACCGTACTGGTAGGCAGTTTCAGTGGGCATGAATGCACGAAAGCTTGATTTTTCCTTTTTTTAAGGTCAATAATTACTGTTTTGCTACCAATTCTTTGAGCAGAATATTATAAAAGGGAAATAACGCCCAACATCCATTACAAAGTCAAAAAAATCCCATAGAAAGTGGCAGCCGGATATGGAAACGCAGGATACCAGTCAACGAACCCACAAAGTTCCATTGGTCATGATTGGCCGAGCGCACACTGTACAATGTTGCCATTGTGGGGGTCATTGCCACTAAACAGCTGGTATTCTGTGTTGACTGCAAAAACAGTACGCAAGTCCGGGCATCAGCAAGCACGCAATCCCGCAGTGTTAATGCATGGAGGTAGAAATTTCTACCTCCATGGTTAATGCGAGTTTTTTCAAGTAAGGAAACGGTCGTGACATTAGTAATAAAAATGGCGATTGTAATGGCAGGGTTGTCAGAGGCCCTAAAAATCATCGATTTGGACGACAGAAAATGATCATGAGTACAATTAAATGCATTTTATTTCACCTTAAACACTTGGAGAAGATTTAATTTCTACCTCCATGGTATGAATGAGTAGGCGAATTTTGAGAAATTCTGTTGAGTCTAAGGCATTTTTTTAACAGAGGTGTTTTAAATCCACCTGACCGTTGCATATTCCTCCCTTACTGGGGCGCTAGTACGACAGATAATGTCAAAATCTAAAAAAAGGAGTACAGCGCCCCAGTAATACTGGGTCTAAATTTTAGCCATGACACGTGTCTTTCAAAATGGCCGCCAACCCAATAAATACATTCTTATGTTGTTTGGTTCATTTTGACTGTTTCAAATGCTCACATTCACAGCAAGAGATATTCACCGGAGGGTATAGATAAATGTCAACTCACCTTGCTTAGTTTGTGGAGATTTTGTCCGCTGAATTGTACATAAAATGTGAAAGAAATGTTGAGAAAAATAGTGACTCTTCCAAAGTCGGCCATTTTGTCTTTCTTGTGAGCGCTCAGCAGCGAGTCACTAATTACCCAGAGTTCACAATTTGCACATCAAAACCAAATAATGCAATGAAAACAGGAAAGGGGTTCAATTTACAGTGGATAATGAAAATATAAATATGAACATAAATTATTTATTGCGTTTATATTTACTTTTTGGTTTAAAAATACAGTATAGGTAAGTATCGACTGATTTCAATAGTTTTTTTTAGTGATGAGTGGGAATGTGAACTTTGAGATTTGCAACCCCTTCCCGGGACACCCCTATTTGATAATGGAACAATTATTTCATTTCAAAACATGGTTGGGAGAACTTAGTACTTCAATATTATCGACTTTAGGCGCATGTTAAGCGTTCAATAACAATTATTCTAATTTCTCTATACCCGGGTGGGAAAAGTTTCCATAGCCGACTGCCACTTTCTAAGGGATTTTTTAGATTTTTTAATTGATATTGGCTTTAATTTCCCGTTTTTAAATATTCCTCTCCAGTTATTAGTAGCTAAAATGCTAATTATTGAACTTTTAAAAGGAAAAACCAAGCGAACATTTCAGTGCGCGACCAGAACTTTCGCGCATTCATGCCCAAATGTCTGGGGACTTTTTGATGTATGTGAATCTGTATTCATTATTGCGTGATGCAGTCAGGGAGTAGTGACACACTAAAGAAGTGGTACTTGTGAGCAATTTTACCAAGATTTGTAGGCTGATCACAGGCAACAGAAAAGGGAACATACAAAAAGAGACATTATTTAATCAGAAAGTTTGAAAATCTTAATAAATCACTTCTTTTCCAGATGGCAAAGATGATCCAGATGAAAAAGATGAGTATTAATAAATGAAATGATGTAAGTTAAACAAAAAAAATTTTAAACTAACCCTGGCCTAACCCCTTACCCTAAAACCTTTACCCTAACAATTTTTATATTTATATCATGTTACTGCTTTATCCCTTGAATTAAATAAATGTATAAAATTAGTAAAAAGAAAAAAAACTAACCCTAACCCTAAAGCCCTAACCCTAACCCAAAATACAATATTGATGTAGATATTCAATCCACATAAAATAAATCAAATTCAAAGCAAAATAGTATTGAAACAAAATGTAACTCACATTTTGTAATCAATCAAAAGTTAAAAGAGCATGTAAAACAGAGAGTCAACAATTATCAAATCAAAGTCAGAGCAAATTAAAAAAGAACTTTGTTTTAGAACCTCAGTATAGGTTTTAAAACCTCAGTATAGGTTTTAAAACCTAAAACACTATCCTCACACAATAGAAACATGCAGTGATTGCTCAAATTAAATATAAAGTGACAATCGATCTCAACTCAGAAACTTAAAAGAATAACTCTTAAGCCTAGGAATAATACAAGTAAGATAAAAGTAAAATCAGACTCACCTAGAGCAGGACAGGGTATGGTGTAGTCCTAATAGTAAACTAAATTCAATACAAATTACACTTGTAAAGAAACACCTAATTGTCAAAATCAACCAGTTTTAAATGGCTGAAATACCAACTATACCAAAATCAATCAGTGGTTTTAAATGGCTGAAAGACCAGCTCCATCAAAATCAACCAAGATTTCATATGCTGAAAGACCAACTCCATCAAAATCAACCAAATGTTTCAATCTGGTAGTGTACTGGATCAATCAGAATCAAGCAAAACCACCCGGTTGATTTTGATGGACTTGGTACGGTTAGGGTTAAGCTGGGTTAGCGCAATCCAATGCAGATATCCGACAGAGGCAAAGTGTACAAACTGAAGGAACTAGGAGCGTTAATTCTTACAACTTTCCTCTGTCGGAGTCCAGTGGCCAAGTGTCCAAACACTTTCTTGGGCATGGTCACTGACCTCCGAACAACCCCTCCTTAAATGCCGTGATTGGTTGCATAGCCTGCTACCAATCACCCACTCACCACACACCAGTCAACCACCCACTCCTAGACTCACCCTAGTCTGAGCGGGACATAGGTAAACTAGGAATAAACAAAAATTGGGGGCCTGCAATTTCATCCCATTACACAAGGATCAACTTTCAAATCAAAACTTACACTTTTTTGATCAAGGCTGTCTTTGCGCTTTCCCTTAACCCTGAGTTATCCACGCACGAAGTCCGTAGGGACGATATACGCAGTCGCACAAACACACACACACACAGTCCATGCATGGAGTCTGTCAGGCCGATACACACACGCACATGCACATGTCCACGCACAGAGTCCGTCAGGACAACAGCCTTGATAATGCTTCTGTAAACGAAAGCTTATGCGTTTCTTTATTTTCCTGTAGGATTTTCAGCAGATTTTTGTATGCAAGTTGAGGGCGGTTCACTTTATTTGATGGCCAATTACAGGCTTGTAGGTAGACCTTGTAACTGGGACGCTGTACTCCTTTCTTTAAAATTTTGACTCTGATGGTCGTACTCTGGCCCCAGGGAAGCATGGGGTTATCTGCTGTGATGAAGGCGATTCGCTGTTACTGTGTGATACCCTGTTGCACAAGTTACGACAAAGACATTACCATTATCCATGGAGTGGATTTAAAACGAATCTGTGATACCCTAGCTGTTCAAAAAACTACCAAAGACTCAACAAAATTGCTGAAAAATCACCTACTGGCTTCTGAAGATATCAACGATGAAATAACAGGTACTTAGTTGTACTCACAATCATTTTCTGCCCTCCAAATCGATCATTTTAGGCCCAAAGCAAAACCAGAACCGCGATGCAGCCTTTAAAATTGCGATCTGGATATTCGTCAACAACTGTTTTCTATCATAAGTAAAAAGTCATATTAACTACGCAGATTGCATGTTCGCTGATGCCCTTAGCTGAGTTACACTGTTTTGCGCAGTCAATGCAGGATACCAGCTGTGTAGTGTTTTGCTGGTTGAAACGCACGCTGCCGCTCCCTCTGATCTGTAGCCAATGCATTGTGGAGGGTTGTTGACACTAAACAGCTGGTATCCTGCGTTGACTGCAATACAATATGCAACTTGGGGCATCAGCAAACACAGTATTTAAAGTCCTCGTATTTAATACTACTTTTTACATATAAGGAAACAGTCGTTGACAAAAAAGCAGTGTCACATGCAATTTTTTAGAACAGGGTATCACACCATCATAGCGAATCGCCTTCATCACAGAGGATACCCACATGCTTCCCTGGGGTGCTAGTTCGACCATCCAAGTCAAACTTTCAAAACAAGAGGTAGGCTTACAGCGCCCCAGTTACTGGCTCTAGCTCGTAGCTTTGACCACAGATCAAGGACTTTGACTCCTACAGTGTCTTGTACACTAACATGTGCTGCTGCAACTCACAGTTTGTATGTACTACTGCACTATGGTCTTGGGAGATTATTCTTCTCCTCAGCACACTGATTGAAACTTGAGTTGTTACTCCAGCGATTCTATTCAGAACAACCACAACTCATGAGAGATTTCATCACAGGTATTACTGCAAACCTGACCCCCACCATGTAAACTTCCAAACCCCACCTATTTTTATGCCTGCTGCTAACCATCTCATCATTTTGAAACAGGTATTTTGAGGTCCTAGAGTTTAGCGAAGGTAATTATTGGGTTGTTTCTTCTTTTTTTATTACTTCAGGTCGAACCAACATTCACCCTCGGCACAAGACCCCAATGTACTTTTTCAACATGGATGAGCCCCTCCGATGAGTTTACCAGTCAAAAACATTTACTGCAGGAACTCTGGCAAGCACCCTTGCAACGAGGGTCACTGTGATGTCAGCCCAACCCAGCCCACCTCAACTGGCAAGCACCCTCTTGGAACAAGGATCACTTTGATGTCAGCCCAGCCCATCCCACCTCAACCGGCAAGCACTTGCGACAAGAGTCACTGTGATGTCAGCCCAGACCATGCCACCTCAACTGGCAAGCACCCTCTTGCAACAAGGGTCATTGTAATGTCAGCCCAGCCTACCTCAACCACTGGCATTTTTTACAAGCACCCTCTCTTGCAACAAGGGTCACTGTGATCGATGTCAGCCCAGCCCACCTCAACTGGCAAGCACCCTCTTGCAACAAGGATCACTGTGATGTCAGCCCAGGCCAGCCCACCTCAACTGGCAAGCACCCTCTTGCAACAAGGGTTACTGTGATGTCAGCTCATCAGCCTACTTTAACCACATCCCAAGGACCCCCTCGATGTTATGATGTGGACTTCTGAAGACATCAATGATCAACCAGAGATCTGTGATACAATCAAGGTAGGTTGATAAGCAACCAAGTTGCTATTCTTTTAGTTTATCATAAACTATTGCAATGGATCAGAGAAAATAATCCATTCTAGCTATATTAAAGTGAATGCCATTTTGGATGTGAATGCCAATTTATATTCATTTTGGATGTAATTAATGACCTTTTGAGTATTATAAATATGCAAACTGCAAATAAGGACCTTGTAGAACTGAGCCAAGGTTTAATCTTTGAAATAAAAATAAAGCGTTTTTACCAGTAAATTAAAGCCAGATAACGTGTATAAATGCCAATAGTTTCTCTGCCAGAAATTGGATGAGGTGAACTTTGTATTTTTGTGGGACTACAGAAGAATTAAAAATGTTGTTTACAGGACCCCTATTTGAAAGCATTGTGTCGTCATCACGGCAGTGTATTTCAAATCATCATTTTTATCAGTACACAATTATTTTACTCTAATGGTCATTTAGGAGGTTGTCCTTCTCCTTAGCACACTGATTGAATCTTGAGTTGTTAGACCAGCGGTTCTATTCAGAACAACCACAATTCATGAGAGATTACATCACAAGTATTACTGCAAACCTTACCCCCACTATGCAAAGTTTCAAACCCAACTAATTTTTATGCTTCCTGCTAAGGGTGTACTTTTATCATTTTGAAGCAATTATTTTTAGGGCATAGAGTTTAGAGCAGGTGATTATTGGGATGTTTCTTCCTTTTTTATTACTTCAGGTTGATCCAGCATTCACCCTCTGGACAAGACATGGACGAGTCCCCTCAGATGAATTTACCAGTCAACAGCATTTACTGCAAGAATTCCGACAAGCACCCTTGCAACGAGGGTCACTGTGGTGTCAGCCCAGCCAAGCCTACCTTTACTGGCAAGCACCCTCTTGCAACAAGGGGCACTGTGATGTTAGCCCATCCCAGCCCGCCTCAACTGGTAAGCACCCTCTTGCAACAAGGGTCACTGTGGTGTCATCCCAGCCAAGCCCATCTCAACTGGCAAGCACCCTCTTGCAACAAGGGTCACTGTGATGTCAGCCCAGCCAAGCCCACCTTTACCAGCAAGCACCCTCTAGCAACAATGGTCACTGTAATGTCAGCCCAGCCCAGCCCACCTCAACTGGCAAGCACCCTCTTACAACAAGGGTCACTGTGGTGTCATCCCAGCCAAGCCCACCTTTACCGGCAAGCACCCTCTTGTAACAATGGTCACTGTGATGTCAGCTCAGCCTACTTCAACCACAACCAAAAGACCCCTTGATGTTATGTTGATGTAGACTTCTGAACAAGACATCAGTGATCAACTAGGGATCTGTGATACAATCAAGGTATGTTGATAGTTGCTTCTCTTTTAGTTTATCATCAACTATTGCAATGGATCAGAGAATATAATCCATTCTAGTCACAAGTTCAATGCAAATTATTTTCGTCAGTTCACTACTATTATATAAGGTCCTCATTACAATTTGTAAATTGCCTAGTAAATCCAGTTTATTTGTGAAACATTTTTCCCTGAAAATAATTGTTTGGCAAAGATAAACATGAATTTTGAGGTTTTCGCTCTTACTATATTAGATGATTTCAACCCTACTACCCCCTCCCCTCCTCAACTCTTCAGAATCCAATGGTATGTTTTGTTTGTTGGACTTAGGACTGCACTAGTAAACCGATCATGCTCTACATGGGATATCAGGCATACCACCAAAATCAGGGTCCAACAGTTTGGGTGCCCAGTTAGAATATTGGATTTTGGTCGAGGAAGAAAGGATCCTAGCAAATCACTCAAGGGAGGAGATCCAACCAGTAGCAATGCAAATAGTGTGATGTAAACAGATCAATTTGTTTATAGCCCAAAGTGCTCCTATTTATTTTACTTATTTTTACTCAGTTTTAGGCGTTGTGTGATTGTAACAAAATGTAATACATTTGCATGCGTTCAGAAGGGAGCATTATAGCAAACACACACTACGCATAACTTGAATGCTTATGACGTATATATGTAAGCGGGACAATGATTGGCAATCCTCTTCTTCAATCCTAAAAGTACGAGCCTTAACACGGTCCAATCAGAAAAAAAGTTTTAAATAATTATTTAGGCTAGAACCTTACTAAAAAAAACCTTTTTTTTCAGGTTGGTGCTTTTTGTATTTACCGCGAGTTAAAGAGACTTGAGTTACAGAAAATGATGATTTTACACACAAAATGGCAACGACTTCTGCTAAAACATCCATACAAATCCTAAAAAGTATGGGCTTTTTCTTCAATATATATTCAATATTTTACATGTAAACAGATCAATTTGTTTATAGATGTAGCACACGGGTCAAGAATTACACAGCACCTAAGGGAAAACAGAGGGAGTGTGTGCGAAAAAACTGAATGGTCCCGAACGATGGCCGCTGCATGAAAAAAAGCACTGAATAATGCGGGAAAAGCGGCGATTTGCACGTGACGCGAATGTAGAGCATGATCGGTTTATAGTGCAGTCCTAAGTCAAACAAACAAAACATACGGTTGGATTCTGAAGAGTTGAGAAAGGGATGGGGTAGGGTTGAAATCATCATTTAGATTTGTTTATTGATGTAGAATTAAGTTGTCTTCCTTAAACTCTTTTAAGAAGTCAAAGCATTGCTCTTTTTTTTTAGTTGTGTACAAAAAATGACATTGAGGCGTAATTTTTGATCGCAATTCCAATAGCGGAAGAATTAGTGACTCTGTGAACGCTTGAAAAGGAGCGCTAAAAAATACGTTTTTAAGGGCTGTGTTCAGAAAGGGCTGTGTATTGAAACAAGTTTCAGAGTTTTCATCAATGTTGTTAGAACTACCCTTTGGTTTGGCGGCAAACATTCAACAATAATTCAGCTGTGATGTGGCAAGCCTGTCTGCAATTTGCACAGGCCCTATTTTGATCAGAAAGATATGTCCAAGTTAGAAAGTCAAATTATTACGAAACAAAAGCGAGAAATTTAAAAACGTTGTTAACAACTGATGAAATCCTAAATTTCTAGAATTGATCAGCACGGAGGTTGATTAAAACCGGAAATATGTATCTAAATTGTAATATTTGAAAAAACTTTTTCACATTTTATGATTTTGTCAATTGTACAATGCATGGCTTTTTAAAATAAATCTTTTACTCAACAAATAATTCTCTTTTTCTTATTCAGATCGTATTCACCAGACAGACGGTGTTTGATCTTCAATCAGAGTGGCTGTCCATCCAGCACACTGAGCAGAGATGCCTCAACCTCTCAACCTGAGGCCCAGCTACAGTACCTCCAGAAGTCAGCCTCATTCAGAGTGGGCTGTCAATCCAGCACACTGAGCAGAGATGCCTCAACCTCTCAACCTGAGGCCCAGCTGCAGTACCTCCAGAGGTCAGCCTCATTCATGAGTGTCTGTCCATCCAGCACACTGAGCAGAGATGCCTCAACCTCTCAACCTGAGACCCAGCTGCAGTACCTTCAGAAGTCAGCCTCATTCAGAGTGGCTGTCCATCCAGCACACTGAGCAGAGATGCCTCAACCTCTCAACCTGAGGCCCAGCTGCAGTACCTCCAGAAGTCGGCCTCATTCAGAGTGGCTGTCCATCCAGCACTCTGAGCAGAGATGTTTCAACCTCTCAACCTGAGGCCCAGCTGCAGTCCCCCCAGAAGTCAGCCTCATTCAGAGTGGCTGTCCATCCAACACACTGAACAGAGATGCCTCAACCTCTCAACCTGAGGCCCCAGCTGCAGTACCTCCAGAAGTCGGCCTCATTCAGAGTGGCTGTCCATCCAGCACTCTGAGCAGAGATGTTTCAACCTCTCAACCTGAGGCCCCAGCTGCAGTACCTCCAGAAGTCAGCCTCATTCAGAGTGTCTGTCCATCCAACACACTGAACAGAGATGCCTCAACCTCTCAACCTGAGGCCCAGCTACAGTTCCTCCACAAGTCAGTCTCATTCAGAGTGTATGTCCATCCAGCACTCTGAGCAGAAATGCCTCAACCTCTCAACTTGAGGCCCAGCTGCAGTACCTCCAGAAGTCAGCCTCATTCAGATTGGGTGTCCATCCAGCATACTGAGCAGATATGCCTCAACTTCTCAACCTGAGGTCCAGCTGCAGTACCTCCATAATTCAGCCTCATTCAGAGTGTCTGTCCATCCAGCACACTGAGTAGAGATGCTTCAACCTCTCAACCTGAGGCCCAGCTGCAGTACCTCCACAAATCAGCCTCATTCATGAGTGTCTGTCCATCCAGCACACTGAGCAGAGATTCCTCAACCTGAGGACCAGCTGTGGTACTGGGAGGTCCCATTATTTTTTTCTACCGGTACGTGTAGCTATGTTTGAAATTACAAGACCCATTTTATATGTATATTTATATTTGTAGTGCCTTGTGAATGTTTACAAGATGTTGTGGCGCAAACTTTGCAAGAAACACTGGGACGAACCCCTTCTCTTAATGATAAGTGTACTGGGTTCTTTTACATGCTTTGCACAACACAACTTTGTGTCTCATCCAGAGGACAAAGCAATATAGTTTAAGTGCCTTGCATTAGCAGGAGTGTCAAGACTTGAACCCACACTCTGCTAATTACAAACACCAGAGCAGGAGTCCAGTGCGCTTGCCTGCTCGGCCACGAAACGCAACCTTAATACCTGGACCATTACTGCCATGTGTGAAAAAATTTTTCCCCAACCTCAAATGGTGGAAATATATCAGTATTCCAAATCAAAATAAGCCTTTTATGAATATCCCTGACAAGTCATAAACAATAGACCGATTGTGCGACAATGTTGACATGTGGTCACGTGACCCCCTATTGGGTATTGCTGTACAGCTGATGGCAAAAAACATGTAAAGAGATAGGCCGTGACACAGAGTGAGTTTGAAAACAGTCGATTTTACTTTTGTTAAGTGATAAATTAATTAATCAGCCCCTTTATTTAAAATAGTATGTTGTGGCATTAATTTAAATCACATCTCTGTTTCATAATTTAACAGAATTCTACTAAAAAGAGTTTTTTTTTAGCCATGCACTACCGGCGACGTACGACTATTATGTAGCCACCCGTCTGTTATTTTGTTTGTAATGTTGGCCTAAATCACTGTAAAAAAAAAAGGATATACAACGTTGGAAAAGTGAGCACTAATACCTAGCCTTGCAGAATTTCAAATAGGCAAAGGAATCACACAGTTTTGGAAAGCAATTTCTTTGGGGGATTTCAGCTTCAAAACTTTAATAATTTTGTGTAGAAAAGTGTGTTTTTTTTTTTAATCCCCAATAGACCGATCCATTAAGCCCCGCCTACTAACGTATTGACCAATCACAGCCTTGAAAATGCCACTGAAAGTCTGACAAATGTCCGACACGTTAAAAATCTCATTAGAAAAGTAAACAAACCACCGCCATTGTTCTGACACCCAAGAGCACACACAACTGTACTTACTTTTGTTTTGTTTTAATTTTTTCGTATTTCTGTTGGTGCAAATCCCACAGCAGTGGTCCCTGTACAGTCGTGTAAAAGTGGTTTAACAGTGTTCCTGTCTGCATTGTTCTTTGGTCTCAAGGCACTGATCAAAAGGCTACGAAACTAAATGATTAATCCATACCGTTCATGAAAACCATGTCTGTGTGTGTATCAGATACGTGTATGTGGCCGCAACCGAACAACTGCTGCGATCGTGGCAAGAAAGTCACACCATTTGATGTTGCTAGGCAGTTACTAAGGTAGACAGGGCTTAATGGATCTGTTTATTCCAGACCTTTGTCCTTTTGTTCCAAGAAGAGGATTTTGAGTTGTCAAGAGGCTTCCACCATTATTCATTGTATTTCGGCTGTGAGCTGGAAATCCAGCCATGGTTCCTGGGTTTAGTACCAATCCTATGCCGTAGGTAACGGCCGATGTTTTGCACTTTATTATTTTCTTGGTCGAGAAAACAAAACTTTCCATACATTGAAGAGAATCTTTGTTCTAGAAAAATGCTTCTGGCGATTCCAACAAAATAATCCCATGTGGGTGGACGGGAACAAATATAAATCCCCGGCAGCAAGTGGTTAACACCATTTCTAGGTGAGCAGTAGGGGTAGGCTATATCCCTAACTTGACAATGTTCACATTAAGTTTTTATGCTGAGGACATCCTCGACAAAAGTATACAGGTTTGGGTCATTGCACTTTCAGAGCTCTGCAGCTTACAGATTATCACCCCTTTACAAAAACTTGGTTAGTAGTTTGCTGTGTGTAGTTAATATAATTAGCTAATATCAGCTAATCCATTAAGCAGCTAACTAATAATTAATCTTTTCTTATTCCTTTGTTTCATCGACATATCAGAGAGTGTCCTATCTTCATCAAGTACATCAAAGAAATCGACTTTATATTGAAAGGTATGACACTTGATAAAAAACTAAAGAAGTATTTTTTATATCAAAGTTTTTCTTTTCATGAATGTGATACCAATATCAAATGTTCTGAAACAATGCCATGACCGAGAAAATTGTTCCCCAACTTTGCTTTCTTGTTTCAGTATGCCAAATCCAAATAAACCTTTATATGAATGCAAACAAAATCCCTGATCAGTCATAAACAATTATACAGTATTTTTTTTTTAACATAGTTGACCTGTTGAAACTTTCACAGGTTGTTTGTATGGTGTGATTATGAAAACCCAGAACATTTGACTTTTCCCTTCCGAAATTGGTATATCATGGTCAGTGGACTAAAGAGGCTCACTGCCAAGGGTATCACAGGATATTCAGGAGAGACTGTTAACATGGCAACATTCCTGGGTGAAAGTAAAGGTTGGTTTGATGCATCCCCAAAGTGGCAATGTTGAATGTTTTAAATGTTTAGGATATTCCAAGAATTTATTTTTACAGGTTTGGATCATATCAGGTGGAGGGGAAGGGGGAATGAGTCGTCTTGCCTAAGGACGATACTACTTTTACAAATGTATAGGTTCAACTAAACTTTACAGGGCTGTATCATTAGTACATTCAAATTTTTTTATCTTGTATTTCTTCGATCATTGAAACATCTGTAGATGATATCTACCCATCACAAAAGGTAGATTCCTGAGACCTGCGAGTGCATATCATCAGCCCAATGTCAACCCATCACCAACTTAGACGTGTAAGAGTTACAACAGAGGTATGTGGGTTACTTTACTTATTTTTTACACTAACATAAAAAAGTGGGCTGTTTTGCAGCACTGGTACAGACAGCACCCCTACGCCACATGCCACAACACTCTAGGGACTCCATGCTGGCACCAGCCTCACCCAGATGAGTGGTTATCCCTACAGATTGATTACAGATTTGAGAAGTAAAAACATGTTTTTATTAACAAATTAAACCTCTTTGTACAAATAATAATGATCATGCATAAAATCTCAGGAAAACAAAATCTCTAAACTGTTCTTCTGAGTTTTTCTTAAGCTGAACAAACTCTAAAGAAGTATTTCTTTTTACAAAATAAAGCATTTAACAGATACTTCATTGCCTTTATTCAAGTTGTTAAAGTACATAATTGCCAATAAATAGTCATAAATTAATAAGCTTTCAGGTTTTTTCAAATGCAAATGAACATTATTCCTCCTCAGGACTGTAATTACCTCAAGTTAAACGTGAGAATAGAATGTTTGTGCATCATCGAAAAGACATGCTAAAGATTCAGAGAATTTGCTGAACTTCTCTCATCTTTCTCGGCTATAAACACTCATCAGTTTGAGCTTGGATGTATACCTTTCAGGCAAACCAGATTTGATGCAAATTAAGGTTGATGGATTTTGTCAAACTTGAATTTAAAAAATAAAATGTTTAAAAAAATCAAGTCATCATTGATGTCTCGTAAGATTTCATTCACAAGTGCAACATGATACCACCAAGGGGAGGTCCATGCAGTTCATTTGACCTTTCCCTTTTTACACAGCCCTAATGTGTTACCTCTATACATTTGTTTTCTTTAACCTTTCACAGCATGAAAAAGCTGATGTTCTACAACCTCTACAGCATCTTCACATCAAGGAATCATGGGTAAACAATCAGCTAATTGTTGATTTCATTTAAAGATTGCTGACATGTTATTTAATAATGTCAAGTACATCCGCGATGCCATTTATTACATCTACATGAATGTTCTTGTGAAAAGTAATTGCACTATTTGCAAGCTAGTACACACTATATGCGTATTTGGAACTCATGAAGTTAGAGATCTAGGCTTTGATTTTGAAGTTCTAGTATTGGTGGTGCTACTCTCTTAATGTAAAAGAGTGAAAATATCACTCTCTTGCCCGAGAAGTGGTGGAATTTTCACTCTTTTTAGAGTGCAATTATCTCTAGTTTGCTCTTTTAGAGTGAAATTTGAGTAAACTTCACTCTGAATCGAGTGAAAAAGAAAATGCTTCCACTCTGAAAAGACTTGTCCGCCATATGGCTCTTTTAAAAGAATGGTATGGCAGACAACTCTTTTTAGAGTGGAATTATTTACTTTTTCACTGTGGAAGCTTACATTTCATTGTGGAAGCTTACATTTTGTGAAAAATCTTTCCTTCACAAGATAGTTCTTATTTTTGAGTGGCTCTGACAAAACCCTAAACTTTGACCCAATTAAAACAAAAGGCGAGATTTTCGTATTGATCTTGAAAGTTAACAGTGTTCCCAACAGCATTTCCTCTGCATGAGCATCTAGAGGAAATGTTCTATATGGAAAAATTCTAATGCGACGGGAAAATTTACAATGTGACGTTTATTTTTTGGTAAAAGTAGTGGCACATAATGGAACAACATACGCTACACATATCACCAACACAACAATGTTTAAACTGAAATTCACGAATATCTCGATAAATGTACAGCGGCTGCCCTAACTACAAGCTCTTTTCCGATTTAACCGGTTCACGTTCGGGAGGCAATACCATTCCGACCCTACATACGCCCACTACCCACCAGACATCGTTAATGCCGTTGGTCAAACCAAAGAAATCCCTTTTTGTCGAGTTAGTAATTCCTTTCGAAACCAACATAACTTCATTATTTCAAACTGTTCTGAAAGCAATCGTAAACCAAAAACCTGAAAATCTTATTGAGAAGTATTTCTACATTTTTGTGAAGTTGTGAAATTCCTTTTCAATAATCAGTTTCTTTAAGATGACAGCCGGGGAAAAGAGTTCCCCGGAAAAGATTCATATTAAAACTTGCAAAACGTGAAAGTGATCAAGTCATCTTCCGAAAGTGACTAAAAATTATAGTTTTGAAATTTAGTTCTTTATCCGTTTCACGACTAGGAAAAGAGTTTTATCTGAACGCTTGATTCTTAGAATACTTACGTAACGATGACGTAAACTAATGTTGTTAGTCTACATGAATTAACATAACTGCCTTAAGTTCTTAATTTTTGTTGAAACATTTTTTTAAACTATGACGTCATATCAGCGACTCATTGGTAACGTATATTTCTAAACAATTATGCAACTATAGTTATAATCAAATACTTAAACTTTGTCAATTAATGTTAGCTCTTACGGCACAGTGAACATAATACTATCTAAGTATATAACCCCAAAGATGTGAAAAATAGAACCTGTCAACTGCTCCGTTTTCAGAATATACTTTGAAATGTTTCAGAGTGAAACTGATGTTCAAACAGTTTGATAAAAATATCCAGATAAATGGTTTTATACAACAGTTTGTTTTACAGATCAGTCAATTTTTATCAGCAAAAGCTGGGTGTTTTAGAGATACATTTTATAATACGCTCGAAGCGAGTAAGCAGTTAACCAGTTAAATTTCATTTTTAAAAAAGTAGTTTATTAAGAAAATTTGTTAAATCGTTAACATGAGCAACAGTGCTTATGATACGGGACGCTTACAGATTAACTTCTGTGTATCGTCACAAGGCCTATCGTACCAGCCAGAAGCCTCGATGCCTGCGGCGCAATCTTCTGCACCATCATAATTATTTGGCTGGTTACGGAGTGGATTCCATCTCATGTCCGTCACCTCAATAGTACCAGCACCATCCGAACACACCCAGGTACCTGAGCAGAGTCAATCCAAAAATAACAAGTCTGTTAGCCTAGCGTTTGGAGTGAGCTCATATAAATCAAGGCTAGAATTGTAATTTAATTGGATCATGACGTGTCCCTCGATCCCCGAAAACAATTCCCCGGTCGATGTATAGCGCTAGAACATAACTTACTTTGAGGTTTTTTATGTAAAATATAGCGGTCTCGTTATTTTATAAAAAGGTTGATTTTTCCACTGACTTAATATAACGTCACTGACTGATAAAAAACTACGTGATTACTGACTGTGCTAGCAGCTGGTGCTTGGAACTTCCATGTACCCCCCCCCCCCCCCACCCACATCCAACCACTTGCAACCTAACAATAATGCCTGTCGAGGGTTCCCACGTTATAACACCATTCCCAGTTTTGGACTCCTACCTGTTTCTTGTTTTCCACCAACTCACAATCTGCCGCACTTCAAGAGGAATCCGAACAGATAATTTCCTCTCACTGTTTCCATATTTTCCATGTAGCCCTCACCATGAGTGGCCTTTTGGTCTTGTGTTGGCGATTTTTTTCATGACATAAAACCAATTACAGGACTATATTATACTGAACACTATTCCTAATATCGCGTACAAACCTTCAACATCAATGTCGTTGCAACCAATCCAAAATTCGCGGCCGTACATCTTGACGAGGTGTTGTAATTCTTCATGGGATTGAGGGACCACCATCACACCACCCATCTCAACACAAATCCCCTTGCCTTGTTCCCATGTAACTTGGCCATCATGCATCTTGTAGCACTTGTCTTGCCACTGGCTCCATGTAGGAGGGCATCGTCCCCCTCCGATGGGCGCCTTCAGACACCGCCCATTGCCGGGAGTGCAGTTTGCCACCAGAAATATTATACCAACAACACCCAGCAGTTTGCTTGCCACCATTTTGCAGACCATCTCTTGACAAATATAAATTGCTGCCAGATATACAAACAACCAAGAAGGTGCAACCTTCGCAGAACGGAACTACGTCAAGATCCTTCAATTATCGACACGGATTTTGAGTCACACAAAGAAACAGCACAATGCCAGTTCTCTAATCGCAGCAATACACCGATCAATAAATAATAATTTTTTATTATATAATATTTAATTAAATGTATTATAAAACAGAATAAAAAAAAAATAAGCATATTATGATTTTGAGTTACGCATAATAAGCTGTAGCGTAGTAGGAAATTTAGATCAGATACAAATCAAAATTTTCAGTGAAATTGCCAAAAACAGTTTCTCATAAAACATTTCCTCACAATAAATACTTGAAACTTTCTTCATCGAAAGCGTAGTGCTCCGAATCTCAGTGTACAATTTTAGTGCATGTATGCCGCGTAACACCTTTATTAACAATGTGTTCGTTTTTGACTACACTTTTTAACTACACTTTTTTTTTACACAAATTTTTAGCTTAAAATTATCTTTTTAGTCCCAAAAATGATACAAAAAACCAAGAATTTATAGCAACGAATTTTTCGTTTACTGTTTTTCAACAAAATTGTCAAAATCATGCTCCAGATTTCACAAATAAATCTCATTTTTGCAGTGCTATAACAACTTCAATATGAATAAATTCCAGTTATTTGTTTGCAAATTAATGCACATTTTCATTCGTTTTGTTTTGGTCATACAATCACCGGCAAAATTTCACTAAAAAAACGCTTTAATTGAATATTTCATTTCTGTTTTCTATTTATTGACCACAATTATTTGGGTTTGAAGAGCAGGGGATAATATACAAATATTGACTGCTTCGAGTGGCGTAGTAAAACTAGTCACTCGAGGTGATCCCAGGAGCAGCCTATCTTCCCGAGGCGGAGCCGAGGGAAGATAGGCGGCTCCGGGGATCACCGAGAGTGACTAGTTTTACTACGCCACGAGATAAAGCAGTCAATATTTGTTTTATAACACCTCAATTTCATCCATTTTGTGGTAATATTCGTCAAACAACTGTGCGTATATCAGTCTTCAAACAACTGTATAAGATCTGACAGGAAATTTTGACAAAAAAAAGTGGGGTACCACACTGCATTCGTTCTCATATCGTATTTCAAATGCACGTATTATTTGATCGTTTCACCGGGTTCGAGGTTGTCGTTGGATAGTACCATTTGATAGTTCTTTTGGTCGGTGTGCAGTGTGATAGTAAAAATACACAACACCACGTGACGCACGTTCGGCCAATCAACAGATAGAATCAAAGGAAGAGGTGTTATAAAAAAAAATATCCCCTCCTCTTCGACAGCTGAGTTTGAGGAACAAGGGATAGCAAATTCTATCCCCTCCTCTTCGCTGGTCAGGTTTGAGGAACAAGGGATACAAAACTCTATCCCCTCCTTAAATACTGAAATTGTTCCTTTTCCTCCTTTCCCCGATTCAATTTGCATTCACGTGTGCACATCTTCTATTGCAAGTTAACAAGACTTTGTCTCAAGAGCCATGCAACACAACCTCCATTTAAGTTACATTCTTGTACGAGCTCAATTCTTTTATTAGTGCACGGGGGCACATTGCTGCCTTGCATTGGCAGTATTGTCTTCGCCCTGTATGCTTTACAGGTATAAGCACAATACGAACATTTCACAGCGCATGCCTCTCCCCTGGCTTTTTGAATAACATGAATATTTATGATGTTCAACAAAAACAACTGTCAGCGTTGGGTGGAGTCTTAGTTGCATAGCTTGTGATTGGGCAATGGCAAGGTCTTTACTGTGCTACGGTCCTACGAACGTTCAAAACGAAGGAACACTACTAACACTCAATAACGGATTCCAATCGGTAAATTTATGCATTCGTGCAAATTCAGAATAATTGTCATTTTGGATGACCGATCAAATGTCAAAAATCAATTCAGTTGTTTTTTGACATTCAGTATGATGGAGGGTTGGTACTTTGTTAAACTTGGTTTGTTAAAAGTTTCCCGTACAGATGATAAGTCATCAATAACCCTTTGGGTTATTTTATTTTTATTTGTCAATTATTTTATTAAACAGTTGGAAGACTAGGCCTATGTTTGAATCATTTTTGCAATTGAACTCATGAAACCATCAAATTTCCTTCGTTGAGATTTCCACAGGGTTTTTTAGTATAAGAAATAATCACTGTGGTTTTCGTTTGGAATTTTCTTTCAAAAAGTTGCTTTTTCAACGGTTTTGTTGGGACATTTTACTATTTTTTATGCGATACAAAAATATTATAAAAAGAAAACATTACAAACCGGGTCATGCAACTTTATTGTCGCCCCATGTAAATAATATCGAAACTTACAAATGCAGGAGTTTGAAATTATCTGTAAATATAACGAATCTAATCCATGGCTAAAAATGATAACAAAATATGTCTCATGAAATATTTAGCGTGTATAGGCCTACTTTAGTTTTGTTTTCATTTTTGTTTTTTCCAAACTATATTTAACGAGGGTGACCCATCCAGACCAGCTGATCCTTTGGGGTCCACACATCATACAACCGCATCACGGGAACCTTGTTTGTTTTTCTCTCGGTCGTTTGCAGTTGAATGTTGAATTACTCAAGAATTCTCTCAGCCGCTTGATAAACTGTCCGGTAATATTACCCGTGGCACTAAAGTCACATTGTGCACTTTTATAATAATTTTAATATATTCCACGAGAAGTAAGCCATGCTACATTTTGTATTAATCATATTTTCAAATTCTGCATCTTCGCCGACCCCCCCCCCATCGCAATCCACTGCCTCAGCCCACCCCACCACCACCACCCCCCCCCCCCTCAAAACATTGCATCACAAACGTAGATATCATAATGCGGTAGTTTGAATTTGTTGCTATACACGTGCCGCTGTAAACAAAATAAGGCGCCGTCAATGTGCAATCTTTAGATAATAATACTTGTATTTTGGAAGGGCAAGAGGTCTTAATGAGGTTTTGAAGGCTGGGTTGGGATCGCTTTTTCGTTTTTCAGAGCTTCCATGAGGATGTGAGCTGTCACAGTCAACCAAGGAATATGTAAGCTTCTCTTTATTTGTTCTCAATTCAATTATGTTGCTTACTGCGCACATGGTCGTCCATATCATTCAATGGTTCTTTTGTATTTCGAGCCAGCGGCCCGTCTGCCGTCTTGGGACAAAGGGCGCCCTCCCCGGTCAATGTCATTCGCATGCAGGCTCCTGTGTACGAAAACCTTTCGCAATCACCGCTGCAAAATCACCGACGCGAGGAATGGCAACACCGTTAAAATGATGTGGAAATTTAACCAGTAGGTCCTATTGTCTTTTTAACAATTGTGTTCTCAGGGTTGAACTTGACATTAAACATTCGTTATTTAATCCTAATCCAAATTAGTTAGCTTTACATATCGAAAAACGTGTTTTCACTTCAAATCACCGCCAAAGACTGTTTACAACGTGTGGGGCGCTGTATCGTCTACATGGCCAGGGGGGTGAACGTAACGACTTAAAACGGAGTGGGCAAATTTCATCAACTCGATTAACTGGCGCGGGGGAGGAGGGGTGGCTGTGACTAGAGGTTTGTTTTCATGAATCGGAGCTGGTTAGGGCATGGAGGAGTTCCTTCCTCCATGGTTAGGGTTAATTTTGAAGGGTCGGGGTTGGTTAGGATTAAT
Organism: Marthasterias glacialis; assembly: GCA_911728455.2. Taxonomy (NCBI): domain Eukaryota; kingdom Metazoa; phylum Echinodermata; class Asteroidea; order Forcipulatida; family Asteriidae; genus Marthasterias; species Marthasterias glacialis. The sequence goes on from OU452225.1 coordinate 20,474,255, forward strand.
TATGGAGGGTCCGAGTTGGTTATGGTTCATTTTTAAGGATTGGGGTTGGTAAACGTGTGAAGGGTTGGGGTTGGTTAGGGTTAATTATGGAGGATTCGGTTGGTTAGGTTTTTTTTTCAAGGATTCGGGTTTGGTAAAGGTTAATAAATTGTGAAGGGTTGGTGTTGGGTGGGGTTAATTTTACAAGAGTCATTTAAGAAGTTGAGTAAAGCATGGCTTTTTTGTGCATAATGTATTTTAATTTGAGTTTGCGGTGCTGAGAATGACTTTAAAACATGAATATCATTAATATTTTATTATATTCATATTATTATCAAACAAATACTAATCATTTTAACCTTACGCCTGACCGTGTAATTGTCTCTTTTTGTAGAGGTGATGGTTCTGTGAGAGCCAGCTGGTTTATTGTCATTGCAGTATGCTCTTAAGTAGTCGTCATGGAGACAGTGACAACGACGAGAGTACAGTTGTCGAAATAATTCAGACTAAACCAATCGGCTTTTTCAGACCCATCATCTTAACAATCGTGTATACCCGTAAGGTTAAACTAATATCTGTCTTCACATACAAAGATTCGAATCTCACATTATCAACGCTGTCCACATGACAATACATTAGATTGTCTCAACCTACATTTGAAACAGTTCCAGTTCATTATTGAATGCCAGAAAAGTATGGTGGACTTGAAGAGACAACGTACATCGCAAATATCTCTACAGACTATTTGCGAAAATATTTGCGAAAATAATGGCGATGCCGTAAATATTATCGCAAAAAATGTTTGCAAAAATTGCCATAGAAACAGCTAAACTCTGATATTAAGTAACTTTTTTTTACAATTAGACCCTGTAACAATTTCGGGAAAAGTCAACAAGTTTGGTAGTCATCGGATACAGCGTTAAAAACTTACGGGCAAAAATATGGCTGGAGCATTTTTGTGCCCCCTCCCGCAGTCCTGATAGGGTTAATTAATGTTATTGTTTCAACAAGTTTGTAAAAATAAACAGTTAAAGATGTTAGGTCCGATTTTTGGCCGATTTGACCCGAAAATTTAGATTTTTATATAATTATTCGAGAAAGTTTATGAGCTTTCATTTAAGGTATTGCATGAACAAAAATCCACAAATGATAAGTGGTTGTTATTTAGGTAAAATCTAAACATGAATTATTGTCGACATTATCTCACGTCCATCGGCCTTGTACAAACAATTTTGCATGTTACATGTATTTTGTGCATTGTCCATGGCATTATGCAAAAGTTGTTGTATGTTTTTCGTTTTAAAACAGCAATCTGTCTAAATTCGTTCAGAGAAAAAAAATCTTTCGTCGAAAATCTGGACATGCAACTTTAAGCAGTTAAACGATGATTAAGTGTAAAGTTCACGCAACACCGCTACACTATCACCACCACAACAATGTTTAAAATGAAATTTACGATTATATCGATAAATACACAGCGGCTGCCCCTAACTACAAGCTCTTTTCCGATTTAACCGGTTCACGTTTGGAAGGCGATACCATTTCAATCCTACACACTCCCACTACCCACCAGACATCATTAAAGCCATTGGACAGACCGTAAAAATCACCCTATATGTCGAACTAGTTATTCTTTTCAGTTATAAAGGCAATCGTTAATCAAAAACCGGAAAATCTTACTGAACGAGGCTGCGTTTTTCAGTAAGCAGCATTCAGCGAATGCATCTTTTGAGAAGTATTTTTTCCTCTTTTATGAAGTTGTGAAATTCCTTTACAACACTAGGTAGCCGGGGACAAGAGTTCCCCTGAAAAGATTAACATTAAAACTTGCTTGCAACAGCTGAAAGTGATAAAGTCAGCTTCCGAAAGTGACTAAATTTTAGTTTTGAAATTTGGTTCTTGCTCCCTTTCCCGACTAGGAAAAGAGAGCCATATTTTCTACTAAAAACGTGCACGATCTCTATGACAAATAGTTGGATTTGGGTCTGGTGAGGGCCATATTAAGAAGGGTCGGGGTTGGTTAGGGTTGATTTTGAAGGGTTGGGGTTGGTTGGTATTAATTTTGAAGGGTTTGGGTTGGTTAAGGTTAACTTTACAAGAGTCCTTTGAGTATTTTTTGGCATAATAGGCCCTATACTTTATTTTGAGTTTGCAGTGCTGAGAAAGTATTTTTTTAACATACGCATCATTAATGTTATATTATATACTCGTATTATTACATCAATTAAATATACTAATCATTTTAACTTTACGCTACACCGTGTAATTGTCTCTTTTTGTAGAGGTGATGGTTCTGTGAGAGCCAGCTGGTTTATTTTCATTGCAGTGTGCTCTAAAGTAGTCGTCATGGAGACAGTGACAACAACGAGAGTATTGTCGAAATAACTCAGACCAAACCAAACCCATCATCTTCACAATCATGTACCCGTAAGGTTAAACTAATATCTGTCTTCACGTGCAAAGAATTCAAATCTTATCAACGCTGTCCACATGACAATACATTGGATTGGCTCAACCTACATTTGAAACATTTTCAGTTCACTATTAAATGTCGAAACAAAAAAGTATGGTGGACCTGAAGAGACAACGTACATTGCAAATATCTTTACAAATTATTTGCGAAAATAATTGCGATGTCGTAAATGTTACTGCAAATATCTCAATTATGAAAGCAAACGTAAATCAAAAACTTTAAAACCTTATCGAACGACTCTGCGTTTTTCAGTAAACGCCGTTCAGCGAATGCAAGTATTTGAATATTTTTATGAAGTCGTGCTCGATATTCCTTTCCAATAATCAGTTTCTTTATGGCAGCCGGGAAAAGAGTTCCATGAAAAGATTAATATTACAAATTGCAACAGCTGAAAGTGATTAAGTCAGCTTCCGAAAGTGACTAGTTTTGAAATTTGGTTCTTACTCCGTTTCACGACTAGGAAAACAGAGTCATATTTTCTACTAACAACTTGATTCTAAGAATGCTTACGTTAATGATGACGTAACTAACGGTGTTAGTGCACATGAATTAACATAACTGCCTTGTTGTTGAAACGTTTTTTGTTTATTTTTTTAAACGATGTCATATCAGTCTGTTAACAGCAATATTAACAATTAAAGTCATTTTTACTAAATCTATCACAATTTGTTAGCTCTTACTGCACAGTGAACATTACAGCCATAACGGGTCAGTATCTAACCCAAAAGATACGAAATTAGTGAACATGAAAATTGATCCGTTTTCAGAATAGATTTTGAACATTTTTTGTAAGACAATGAAGTTCAAATACTTGGGTTAAAATATCAAGATGAATGATTCCATACAACAGCTGTTTTTTATAGATCAGTAAAAAAATATTACGCGCAAATGCTCGGTGTTTTACAATATATAATTGACAATAAGAACAAAGCAAGTAAACAGCCAGTTAAATTTTATGAATAAGTAATTTGCCCAGATTATTGAGCAGCCTTCTACAGGAGCAACAGTGCTGGTGTTACGGGACGCTTACAGATTAACTTGAACGTAGAGTGACAACGCTTATCGTACCAGCCAGAAGCAACCTTGCATGTGGCGCAATCTTCGTTACCTCCAGCATTATCTGGCTGGTTATTCTCTGGACTCCATCTCATGTCCGTCGCGTCAATAGTACCAGCACCATCCAAACACACCCAGGTACCTGAGCCGAGTCAATCCAAAAATAACAAGTCTGTTGTTAGCCTAGCGTTTGGAGTGAGCTCATATTATATCATTTATCGGGAGCGGGATCATACTTCAATTGAAAGAACAAAGTGTTCTTGTTAAGGAATAGCTTCATTTCCACCCCCTAGTTTCAGTGAAAACAACCAAAACAAAGGTCAGCGTTAGTCGTGGATTATGTGCTCGTTCATTATGGTTTATTTCGATTGCAACAATCGAAATAAAAGAAACATTTCAACCAAGATGTGTGGGGTCTTCAAGATGTAATTTCCTCGACTTTGACTATGCAGTAGTTCAGACGGGAATAATCTCTTGAGAATCGGTAATGGATGGACTTTGTAATCAAGAAGGTTTTCAGTTTGAAACTTAAATCGTCTTATTTCGATAATTACAATTTCTTCACACTGACTTTCTCGATTTATATCTTTTAAATCAAGGCTAGAATTTCAATTTCGTACATTGGATCATGATGTGTCCCTCGACCCCCGAAAACAAAAGGCCCTAGACCGATTGCGCTCTCCATGTCACGTGACCTGTATAGTGGATATTAAACACGACGTCCTCCATATAATAGGAAAGTGCGGTACGGTACATGTTGATTATTGGATTTGTTTATTCGATCGAGGCTTTTTCTCGAAATCTGTGGAAAATATTCCCGAGTTTGTACCAGAGACTTTGAGTGGCTGAATAAAGCCATAAAGGACAGTTCCTGAGCAAGTCTTGGAAATTCAACAAGGAACGTTATATGTTCACGATGTGGTAGTTTGCCATCAGTTGGGATGACGTACTACTCACTACAGGTCACGTGATGACATGTAAACATTGGTCTCGCAAAAGGTCTATTCTCTGGTGTGACCGGAAATGCAACAAAGTCGATGTATAGCACTAAACTTGACTTACTTTGAGGCTTTTGTAAAGTACAGTGGTCTCGTTATTTCATAAAAAGGTTGATATTTTCCACTGACCGAATTGAACGTCTGAAATGACTGATAAAACTACGTGATTACTGACTGTGCTAGCAGCTGGTGTTTGGAACTTCCATGAACCCTACCCGCATCCAACCACTTTCAACCTAACAATATTGCCTGTCGCGGCTTCCCACGTTTTAACATCATTCCCGGTTTTGGACTCCCTACCAGTTTCTTGTTTTCCACCAACTCACAATCTGCCGCACTTCAAGAGAAATGCGAACAGATAATTTCCTCTCACTTTATTTCTCAGACAATTTCCTCTCCCCATGTTTTCCTTGTTCCCCATGTTTTCCTTGTTCCCCTCACCATGAGTGGCCCTTTGGCCTTGTGATGGCAATTTTTTCATTAAAAAACCCAATTACAGGACTGTATTATACTGAACACTATTCCTAATATTGTGTACAAACCTTCAACATTAATGTCGTTGCAACCAATCCAAAATTCGCCGCCGAATATGTTGAGGACGTGTTGTAATTCTTCTTGGGATTGAGGGACCACCATCACACCGCCCATCTCAACACAAATCACCTTGCCTTGTACCCATGTAACTTGGCCATCATGCATCTTGTAGCACTTGTCTTGCCACTGGCTCCAAGTAGGAGGGCATCGTCCCCCTCCGATGGGGACCTTCACACCCGTGCACTGCCCATTACCGGCAGCGTAGTTTGCCATCAGAAATATACCAACAACACCCAGCAGTTTGCTTGCCACCATTTTGAAGACCATATTTTGACAATGTTAAATTGCTGCCAGATATATACAAATCTAGGTGCAACCTTCACCGAACAGAACTGCGTCGAGATCTTTCAATACAGAAGAATAGTCGAGTCACGAAACAAAATAGCACAACTCGAGTTCTCCCGAACATCGATAAATCAACCAATAAAAACTCCAGAAAAAAATATACATAACATAATATGATTACGAGCTATGCATAATAAGCTGTGGCGTAGCAAGAAATTTAGATGACACGAAAATTATCATTTCCAGAGGGAAATGTCTTTTTAGTTCAATCCAGCTGATCTCTTGAAACCAATACTCAACTGGTGACGTGCTCTGGGTGTTCTGTTAAATACCTGTTCAGACATGCCGCTGATAAACATCGTTTTTTTTGTTTTGTTTTTTACAAATCTTTTCTTTACTACGATACTTTTATTAGACGTAACTTAACTGGCTGGGTTTTCTCATCACTATATGCAGGCTTTTGGGTGATGGTAAGCCCCCACCACTCCCAAGCCCCTCCCCATATGAATAAATACTATATTTAAAAAAAAAACTGATATCACGTTCATGGTAGGGCTGAAATGCCATAGTCTCTACTTGTTTCTCACTTCACAGCATTGGCCAACATTACATGTGGTTTGGACCTCCCAATAGAAAACAATCGTTTCAGAAATTACAAGATGTGCTATATCAGTACTGAGGCTGTGGGGTAAGTTTTGCTTTGTGTTTAGTCAATTATGAACTACGGAGCCCGTTAAGGGACTTTTGTTTCGTCCCCTCGAAATAATATTTGGTTCCTTTATAGTAATAATTTGAGGGAGCGAAATAAAAGATTTAAAAAAAAGCTATGTCCCTTAATGGGCTCCGTACTCAACCACCCAAAGCGAAACACAACCAAGTTAGATTATTCATCAGCTTGTTTTTGTGTTTAAAAAAGACTTGGAAATAAAACTAGAAACATTCCAAGTCACACGCTGGGTAATTCTAAAGCAAGCGTTAATGGCCCATTTTCAATTTTCTCCCTTCACAGTTGGCTTGTTGACGTGAATTACAAGGATGAAGTACATGTATTAGCTCTTGCCAAAAACTAAATATTGAATACTGCTGGCGTGGCTTTTGTTCCATGCGCCCATTCAACAACCAAATTTGGCATTTTCCTTCATCATGATGATACCGACAATGAATGATTTAGCAATACATTAGGTTGAGCATTTCCTCTCCCGGTAAAGCCTTCAATAATTGCTGCGTGTGTTGCATGCGTTAACGTTAACCTTTATTTTTTGTTCTGTTATGGGTTATTTCTTCTGAACCTGAAATATGCAGTTTATTCAACGACAGTCTGAACGAAATGGCTGGAAATTGTACCAAAAAATAAGCATAATGGTCTGTGAACAATGAGTCTTTGAATTGACTGCGTTGGGCAAATTATACCTCAACTGTTATAGCAGCTTCTCGGGCAGGGCAGCAAGCACTCCGGTGCATCTACTTTTCAAGAGGGGCACTTCCCTTTAAATTGCTTTATGGGTTGGTTGGGGGCGCTTAATTCTTTTCACATCTTGGTTGAATGGTGCGTTTATTGTGACTAGTGGTGCGACACCCGCTAGGTGGGCGCGTTGTTTGCGTAAGAAATGTTGCAGTCCAAATAATGTGGGGGTAAGGGAGTATTTTGCTGGGGCATTCAGTGGTCATCATTTTATAAAATGGGTTCGTAACGGCAGTTTAAAACGGTACGCAATGTTGTTATGTCTTAGTGAAATTTGAGCGTGTGGCATGTGAATGGTTTCGGGTTGGGGTCGGAGCAGGTTGGGCACCGGCGTAGCTGGGAATGTTTTAATTTGCGGGGTGGGGGAACATGTCATTTCTGTCCTGAATTCTATGACTTTTGCTTCTTTATTGTTTATGTCTGAATTCGTTATTTCAGTATTTCTGTAATTTTTTCTTCTTGTTTCTTTGTTTGTCTGTTTCTTGATGTCTTTATTTTTGTTTTGTTTTGTTTTGTTTTTTGTTTTTTTTGCTTGGAAATAATATATTATTGGTTATACTGAAGCCTATACCATAACGCTGTTCATGACTTATACATGAGGTTTATATCGCTTGTATTTATTTCATACCGTTATTCAGTCAAAATAGACTTTAAATTGTGTTTTTTAATTACAACATTTATATTGTAATGGGATATGGCCTTTTTGTGTGTGTAATGAGGGGTGGTAGGGGTTGCATTATGGTTTTCTCTCCATAATTAGGGGGAAATGTAAACGTGAAGTGCAGTGCTTAAAGGTTGTTGCTGTTAGTCGGCAGAGGCAAGGGTAGGAACAAATTGTGAACAATAGACCTTTACCATGCTGCCACCATCTTGGTCATGTTCCCTATATCCAATAACAGTAATAGATGCTAATATTCATTGTACAAAAAGGAACCAGACTATTTGCCCTGCCAGCCTCGGTTTGGTTACATTGGTTTAAAATTAGTCAAAAATGGTCTAAAATTACTAATCAAGGCTGTTTTGACTAACGTTAGTTTACTCAACACAACACCCATACTGTTGGACTCTGATTATGGTGGTGTAATTGTCTCTTTTTGTAGAGGTGATGGTTCTGTGAGAGCCAGCTGGTTTATTTTCATTGCAGTATGCTCTAAAGTAGTCGTCATGGAGACAGTGACAACGACGAGAGTATTGTCGAAATAATTCAAACCAAACCCATCATCTTCACAATCATGTACCCGTAAGGTTAAACTAATATCTGTCTTCACGTGCAAAGAATTCAAATTTTATCAACGCTGTCCACATGACAATACATTGGATTGGCTCAACCTACATTTGAAACATTTTCAGTTCACTATTAAATGTCGAAACAAAAAAGTATGGTGGACCTGAAGAGACAACGTACATTGCAAATATCTTTACAAATTATTTGCGAAAATAATTGCGATGTCGTAAATGTTACTGCAAATATCTTAATTATGAAAGCAAACGTAAATCAAAAACTTTAAAACCTTATCGAACGACTCTGCGTTTTTCAGTAAACGCCGTTCAGCGAATGCAAGTATTTGAATATTTTTATGAAGTCGTGCTCGATATTCCTTTCCAATAATCAGTTTCTTTATGGCAGCCGGGAAAAGAGTTCCATGGAAAAGATTGATATTACAAATTGCAACAGCTGAAAGTGATTAAGTCAGCTTCCGAAAGTGACTAGTTTTGAAATTTGGTTCTTACTCCGTTTCACGACTAGGAAAACAGAGTCATATTTTCTACTAACAACTTGATTCTAAGAATGCTTAAGTTAATGATGACGTAACTAACGGTGTTAGTGCACATGAATTAACATGACTGCCTTGTTGTTGAAACGTTTTTTGTTTATTTTTTTAAATGATGTCATATCAGTCTGTTAACAGCAATATTAACAATTAAAGTCATTTTTACTAAATCTATCACAATTTGTTAGCTCTTACTGCACAGTGAACATTACAGCCATAACGGGTCAGTATCTAACCCAAAAGATACGAAATTAGTGAACACGAAAATTGATCCGTTTTCAGAATAGATTTTGAACATTTTTTGAAAGACAATGAAGTTCAAATACTTGGGTTAAAATATCAAGATGAATGATTCCATATAACAGCTGTTTTTTTTATAGATCAGTAAAAATATTACGCGCAAATGCTCGGTGTTTTACAATATTTAATTGACAATAAGAACAAAGCGAGTAAACAGCCAGTTAAATTTTATGAATAAGTAATTTGCCCAGATTATTGAGCAGCCTTCTACAGGAGCAACAGTGCTGGTGTTACGGGACGCTTACAGATTAACTTGAACGTAGAGTGACAACGCTTATCGTACCAGCCAGAAGCAACCTTGCATGTGGCGCAATCTTCGTTACCTCCAGCATTATCTGGCTGGGTATTCTTTGGACTCCATCTCATGTCCGTCGCGTCAATAGTACCAGCACCATCCAAACACACCCAGGTACCTGAGCCGAGTCAATCCAAAAATAACGAGTCTGTTGTTAGCCTAGCGTTTGGAGTGAGCTCATATTATATATCATTTTTTGGGAGCGGGGTCGTACTTCAAACGGTTGGTCGGCCTACACATTGTTCAGATGAAAGTGTCCGCCCTCTACGTTTCACTAAACGCACCATAACAACTGGGAACATTTTATCAATTCGCTGACCATGGTTAAAGGGAAACATTGCCTTCGGATTGGGCGCTTTTGGGCTATAAATGCGTTTGTTATGAAATGAATAAAATGGTTGGAAAGATATTTTAAGTAGAATAAAATGATTCACATAATCCCATTGAAATTGCGGGTTTTTTAATTTTTTTTTTTTTGGGGGGGGGGTAATTTCGTGGCAGAACACGGTCCGCCATTTTTGTAAACCAAATTTTTTCGGGCGGTGACTTTTTTTACGCGGCGCTTCTTTTTTACGCAGATAACAGCCATTTTGGTGATCACCTCTCCACAAGAAAAGTACACAAGGTTCACGTTTATTGTATATATTTAAGAGATTTGAGCGAGAATTTTGTGATCGTTTCCGAAAACTTAACATCATTACGTCACTTAATGAATTTATGAAGATTGTATTTGGTAAAATTACACAAAGGTTACCAACACCTGTGTCAGCAATAATCTGCACATAATTTAGTGTAACGCAGAAGATATTTCTTTGCAGTGATTGGCTCAATACCACATCTTGCGTTGCGCACCGGATAAACAGTTGCACGTGACTGAAATATGCGCTGGTGATCACCAAAATGATTGCAAGCGGTCGATGACGTCATGTGTACAAGGTCTATACTTCAACGCATGATGAAGCGGCGATCCAGCCGTAGCCGTAGCCGCAGCCGTAGTAGCCGCAGCCGTAGTAGCCGTAGCCGTAGTAGCCGTAGCCGTAGCCGTAGCCGTAGCCGCCAATTCGGACACGGCTTGTCACTGCAGTTAGCTTACTGCGCTTGCTGATGGTTGAAACGGCAACACGGTTCTTTAATACCCCCATACCCGCATCCCATCACTTTCCAATCAATACTTGGGCATGTCGCGGTTCCCACATTTTAACACAATTCCTGGTTTGGGACATCGATTTACGCCATTTATGAATGATTTGCCAAATTGCTGCACTTTGGAACTCCCAACCTGTATCTTGGTTCCCATCAACTCACAATCTGTCACACTTCAAGAGGAATGTGAACAGATAATGTCCTCTCACTTCAATTTTCTGCATAGTTTTGGTCTTGTGTTGGCGATTTGTTCCTAACATAAAACCAACTTTACTGAATACTATTTCTAATATTGTGTACAAACCTTCAGCATTAATGTCGTTGCAACCAATCCAAAATTCGCCGCCGAATATGTTGAGGAGGTGTTGTAATTCTTCTTGGGATTGAGGGACCACCATCACACCGCCCATCTCAACACAAATCACCTTGCCTTCTTCCCATGTAACTTGGCCATCATGCATCTTGTAGCACTTGTCTTGCCACTGGCTCCAAGTAGGAGGGCATCGTCCCCCTCCGATGGGGACCTTCACACCCGTGCACTGCCCATTACCGTCAGCGTAGTTTGCCATCAGAAATATACAAACAACACCCAGCAGTTTGCTTGCCGCCATTTTGCAGACCATCTCTTGACAAATTTGTAGTTGCTGCCAGATATATACAATTAATAACCAAGAATGTGTAGCCTTCACCGAACGGAACTGCGTCGAGATCCTTCATTAACCAATAAAAACACGAATCATCGAATCACAACAACAAAACACCGCAACGCCAGTTCTCCAATCACAGCGACAAATCGATCATTAAAAACTAATTAACAAAATATAAAATAAAAAAAAATACATACAATTATTAAAAGACAGACTTTATAATTACGATTTTGAGTTGTGCATAATAAGCTGTGGCGTAGTAGGAAATTTAAATAACATAAAACTTTAAATTTCCAGTGGAGTTTACTAAAACATTTTCTTGTAACAAATTGACTTGAAACTTACTTCATCGACAGAAAAGTGCTCCAAATCTGAGTATACACCTTAGGTGCATGTATGCCGCGTAAACATCACCTTTATATGGTGGCCCTGAAGGGACATCGCATACGTGTGCGCACACGTATGCAATGTCGTGAAACAATTCGCGAATGTGTGCGCACACGTATGCAATGTCGTGAACCAAATCGCGAATATGTGCGCACACGTATGCAATGTCGTAAACCAAATCGCGAATGTGTGCGCACACGTATGCAATGTCGTGAACCAAATCGCGAATATGTGCGCACACGTATGCAATGTCGTGAAACAAATCCTGAATGTGTGCGCACACGGTATGCAATGTCGTGAACCAAATCGCGAATATGTGCGCACTCGTCTGCGAATATATTCGCGATGTCGTGAATTTTATTGCATACCATTGTCGCATACCTTTGAATAAAATGTCTATTGATCTGGGGGGTTGAAGCACCAAGTCTGGAATCAAGACGTACAGGCATATATAAATAGAGTGGCCACACAATGTACCTGCCTGGTACCCAAGCTCCTGCATTGAATGTCTTTGGTATACAAATGGGACCAGGGCCACTTGCATACTCCCTAGTTCACTAACACATTGTCCGCAACTATGACATCACCCCAAAGGTATGCGACAATGGTATGCAATAAAATTCACGACATCGCGAATATATTCGCAGACGAGTGCGCACATATTCGCGAATTGGTTCACGACATTGCATACGTGTGCGCACACATTCGCGAATTGTTTCACGACATTGCATACGTGTGCGCACACGTATGCGAATTGTTTCACGAAATTGCATACGTGTGCGCACACGTATGCGATGTGCGATGTCCCTTCAGGGCCACCATACCTTTATTACCATTTATTGCATCACAAAATTAGCTAATGCGGCAATTTGAACTTTTCGCTACAAGTAAACCCAAATACTAGAGGCGCCCTCTAGCAAAGGCCGTTTTATTTGGAGCTAGTGTAGGTCAAAGGTCAATCTGCAATCTTCAGATAATGTTACTTGTTAGTACGGTAGCGCTTAAAACCCTCCAAGGTCGGACCTCAAGGTCAATCACATTCCCTAGAGGGGCGGACAGAAATTGTTGTCATGCATAATTAGGCGCCTGCTGGTCGCTAGACTTGTAAACTGTCAGAAAGAGCTCAATACAAAACCTTCTAGTACAACCCACTGACTCAAAAGATGGTTCCATTTAACAATTAAGACTTGAATTATATTTGAATCATTACTGTAATTGTACTCATGAAACTATCAAATTTCCTTCGTTGAGATTTCCACATTACTATAAAAATTAACCACTGCACTTTTCGTTTGTATTTTTTTTCTTTAAAAAATCCCCTTTTCAGCGTTTTTGTTGGGACATTTACTATTTTTTATGAGATCTAAAAAAAATTATAAAAAGAAAATATTACAACGAAAATTGGGCCATGCAAGTGTAAGGTCACCCCATGTTAATAATATCAAAACTTACCAATACAGGTGTTCGAAGTTAGCCGTAAATATACCGAATCTAACCCATGCTTAAAAATAATGACACAAATGTCTCATGAAATGTGTAGCGAGTATACTTTATTTTATTTTTTTCCCCAAACCATTTTAACGAGGGTGACCCATCCAGACCAGCTGATCCTTCGGAGCCCTCACATCATACAACCGCATCACCAGGAACTTTTTTTTTTTTTTTTTTTTTTTTTGCTTTTCTCTCGGTCGTTTGCAGTTGAATGTTGAATTACTCAAAAATTCTCTTAGTCGCTTGATGAACTGTCCGTTTTAATATTACCCATGGCACTCTTGATAAGTCATTATATTGTGCATTTTTAAAATGATGTCAAAATATTCCACGATGAAGTAAGCTATGCTACATTTTGTATTTACTCGTATTTTCAAATTCTGTAGCTTCACCGGCGCCCTCCCCAGCCTTTCAATCCTGCTGGCTCCTACACACATCCTGCGTTCCAGTGTGCGCGCCGAAGTACACAATTTCGTTATAGCGCCCTCAATTGACTAGTTGCGTGCGCAGCATGCAGGTGACACTGACACCAAACCAGCACGACAACAAGCAGGGCCTCATAAACATGCAGTTCCGCTACGAAAAGTCGCGGTAAGTTTGATTTATTTTCCTCCTTACTGAATAGCCGAAAAAAACTTCAGGCGGTACATCTCTTTAAGATAATTGAGTTTGCACTATTATTATTGTCACGTCCTTTATTTCAGTAATGAACATTTGCACGCTATTTCGGGGAGACAAAATCCTAAAACTTAAAATAAAAGATAAAGCACGAAAACCGCTATAGAAAACCGCACGCATAGCATGCACATATGTATATTAGCAGACGACATTCTGGCACTATGTTGGGAAAAGTTTCCATTATTATATCCTACTGCCACTTTCTAAGGAATTGTTTTAGATTTTTTAATAGAAGTTGCGCTTTATTTCCCTTTTTTAATATTCCTCACGAGAAATTGGTAGCTAAAACGCTAACGGCAGAAATGAGTTACTGTCGATACACAAAATTGCTACACAACTGAACTTTATTTATGTTGAAGAACCAGTAACTGCATAGTACAACCATGGAGTACCTCCATGGTACAACAGTGTAATATAAGATTAGATGTACATCGTAGTGTAGAATAGATCAGAATGAATTGAATGAATGAATGCAGACTATTTGTAAGAATTATTACCCTGTTCAACTGTAAATAGGAACAATGAGTCAGTCAATAGATATAAAAACATAAGAAAGAGACTAAGTTTCTTGGAAGTTTCTTGGAAGAAACTGACCTTCAAGTGACATAACACACATCTGTTGTGTGTAGGTGGTTAAATAAGGAACTTGTGTGGGTGATCAGATGACCATGAGGTAGTGACTGCATGTGTGTAATGGTCATAAAACATTTACGTGGAAACAATAGGAGTATTTCTGTAGGTGAAAGTGCAAGTAGGACAAAATTGGAATATGTTGATAAAAACTTTAAAACATGATATTTATTGAGTATAAGGAAAATGGAAAATAAGTAATATGACAAACATGAAACAATTCTGTGTCCATAACTGTTCATTTTTTTTGGAATGCTACAACCTTGATTTAAAACAAGAAAATTCAAGCGGACATTTCATCGCGCAGCCGGTACTTTTGCGCATTCTCATGCCCAAAAGAACTGAAATGGCATTTAGCGTGTAGCGTTGTTAAGCCCAACGTATACGTGAAAATGGCATATTTTTCATGATTTCCACACTTTGCAATCATTCAAAGTGCCTGTTCCACTCTGTTTACATTCTGTCAACCTTTCTGGACAGGTAAGGATATAGTTTGACCTAGACCCAGTAACTTGGGCGCTGTACTCCTTTTTTAACATTCGGTCGTACTACCGATAATGTCAAAATCGCAAAAAGGAGAACAGCGCCCCAGTTACTGGGAGGGGAATGTGATAGTGTTCATGTATCACTTATAAGAAACACACATGCCTGGCCCCAGCAGTTAAATCACAAGTCAACCCCCTTTCTGTCAGGTAGGAGGATTTCAAAGGATTTGGGTACTTTGAGTTGTTTCAGTTACTCTCTAAATGTAAAAGAGTAATTAGGCACTCATTTTGTCCATAACCGCTCATGCAAAGAGCCATATGGTGGACAACTCTTATAAGAGTGAAAGACGGGTATTTTCAACTTGAATCAAAGTGAAGTTTGCTCCAATTTCACTCAAAAAAGAGTGATGCACAGTCGTTGTGTGCCCGGAAGAAGGTTGTAAGGCTGTACGACCTTTTTTCGGGCACACAAATTAACAACTTTTTGCCCCAGCAGAAGGTCACAAGCAGTAACATGGCTCTTTTGAAAAAAGTAGGGCATAAATGTTGTTTATTTTGTTGCTATAATTACATCCAATAGATGTTGTTCCATTCTAGAGGCATAATTTAACCTTCCTGAATGACTTACAACTAGTAGACAGAACAACCAAACTTGTACACTTGGTTTTCTTGAAACACAATTTGGGATAGTTAATTGCTTACGACTTTTAGCCGGTCACACTTTCTTTATGTCCTTCTTCAAGGGACACGACGCAGTGAGTTTCACTCTCAAAAGAACCAAACTGACAGTCTGACACCACTTGGGTGAGAGAGTGGAATTTTTACTCTTTTGCATTTATTTATAGAGTACTTGTTTGTCCAATTCAATAACACAAAATTATTTGATGAAGTTCCTGGTTAATTTGTTTTTCTGTAAAGTCAATTTGTTTGTATTGCACGGAAATTGTCTCAGACCTTGGAACTTAAAATCCAAAGCTTGGGAACTTTCCCAGATTTATTTTGGGGGATTTATTTTTAATTTTATTTTGAGAGAACATCAATCAGTTAAGCTGGAAATTGTGCTGTACTCTCAGTACAGACAGACTTTGGGGAAAGTTCCAATAATTTTTTTTTTAAATGCAATCATTGGCACTAATTTACTTTGCTTTGGGAGGAACCAGGAAAACGAAACAAAATTGGATACTTTTCAAGAAAAACTTGAGAAGTTTAGTCTAGTCATTAGAGAGCTTCTAGATCCCAAAGTGTGAGTATGGTAATAGACCAATCCATTAAGCCCCGCCTTTGCTGTACTGACCAATCACAGACAAGATTGCACAACCGAAAGTCTGACAAAAGTCTGACAAACTCGTTAGCATATGGCGCGTTAGCACAGTGGGCAGAGCTTATGGATTGGTCTATTATCAATCCCAAAAATTGATTTCAATCTAAGCTCACTGATTATAAAGTTAATTTTCAACAAAGATAAGGGGGTAAGGGGCAAGATGTTCCACAGGGAGGCAGCATCCCCTCTTTGCCCCCCCCCCCCCCCCCCGGCTCCCTTGGCTATGCCACTGTGTATAAGTGCACTGTATGAGATTTTCAATTGCAAACATCCTCCATAGCAATAGCAATTAAATAAACAAAAGTAAAGGAGGAAATGTTTAAGGTCTTCTAAAAATATTTCTGGTCTGCAGTGAAATGTCTGAGCCATGTTTGGCCTGTAGTAGATTTTATTGGCTTGTCCTGGCCGAGTAGTTTAGTGCATCGGGCTCAAGTTCTGGTGGCTAAGTCATTGGGATGTTGGTTCGAATCCTGTTCATGACACTTGGTGTCCTCCTTGAGCAAGACACTTATGATTGCTTCTCTTTACCCAGGGGTAAATGGTAACCTGTCAGGGCCGGGATGGGTCTTGTGATTGATTTAGCATGGTGTGACAGGGCTTGCACTAACTTTTTGTCCTGACTAGACCACCGGGCTAATCAGATAGTTTTGACTAGCCCTTACAAAACTTTTACTAGCCTGACCATTTACACCACATAGAAAACTGACAGGGTACATTTAGAAAGAGGAGTCATGTGACTCAGTTTTTACTAGCCTGGCCGGGCTACCTAGAAGCAAGTTAGACTAGCCCACGGCACTCTTGACTAGTGTTTGTACG
Source organism: Marthasterias glacialis (assembly GCA_911728455.2). NCBI lineage: Eukaryota > Metazoa > Echinodermata > Asteroidea > Forcipulatida > Asteriidae > Marthasterias > Marthasterias glacialis. The sequence continues at coordinate 20,491,067 of OU452225.1, forward strand.
CCGGGGCTAGTGTCTAAATCGAGCCCTGTGTGATACATCACAGGAAGTATACTCCCTAGGGAGATGAGATGGTAAAAGGAATTAAATAAATGGCCCAGTGACCAGGTTAATACTGTTTGAATGACATGAGCATCACTGAGTGACAGATTTGATCGCTATTAAGAAGCCACTATTTCATTGAAATTTGAGCCCTGTATTTAGATGCAAAAAAAAAGATTTATGATCGGAATAATGTGTGCCTCTCTCAAGATGTCAGAGCATCTGGATATATTTGAAAGCCATTGTCCTGCTGGAATAAGAAAGGCATAGGCCTACTTTGTTGCCATTTTTATGAAGGAACGGGCATGTCAACAATCACATTTTTTACATTTTTTGAGGTTGAGAATTTTACATTTCTTGCCTTTAAACGTGATTGTAAGCCATCCCAAATTGCTGCTTAATCAAAATTACGCTTCATTTCTTAGTTACATTATTGGTAAGTTCAGCTAAGTAATTGCAGTTTGCATTTTCACAAAGAAATGGAGCATCTATTTAGTGCAAAATAGGCCTACATGTACATCAGATCTGATCGCTTCGTTCTTGAAAGGGCAAGGTCACCAAGGCATTTTCTTCTTGATAAAGGGCACCTCTGAGAGGAAATTGTAAATTTCTATTGGAGCATTTCAGCATTTCAATGGGCACCAAGGCAATGACAGGGGGAAGCGAAGGCAATTGCCTCCTGAAGTATCAGGCCTGCTATTTTGTGTAACAATGGATCTGGCATGTACATTGTATGTCAAGTCATATATTTGCATTTTCACGAAGAGACGAGCTTGTCAGCGTGCGTGTCATCACGTGACATGCCCGCCCTTCTCTGTGTAAAAACATACACAGAAGATGTGCACACAAGTAGGCGATCGTGCTTTTGCGTCTTCACGAACAGACGGACATGATTGACTAATAATTGTGTTAATTAATCACTGTTTTAGTGATATTTATTGTATTGTTAATAAGATCTAACTCGTAACAAAACACATAGGGCACTTAAACTGCTCAAGATAGTTGCAATACTGCAGAGTTTGCAGATTCAAATTTAGCACCTTTTAAAATGCGACTATCTCAAAACGTTTGTTTAACATGCTTTGACATGTCTGTCCCTTCGTGAAACGGTGACGACATGTGGTTCTGTAAAAAACACAATTTGTTCTTAATTGTTCTAGGCGCAGGTCCCATGTTTGCATGATCGATGCAACTACGGTATCCACCACAGCGGAAACCTACACTAAACGTCACGTTGGGATAACTCAGGGCCAGTCTGCTTACAACAGGATCCTCTGTACAAAGAGGAAGTTGTGTGCAACCAAGTGACTTGTGAATCCATTACAGCTTAGAATCCAAACCCTTTAAAACAAGGGATTGCTCCCAAGCCAGCTGTGGAGGGCTTCACTCTGTGTACATGTACCTACTTTTTAGGTCATTGGCATTTGGGTATGGCACACACGAAATAGTATAACTTTCAACGAATACCATTAACAAAGTCCTATGCTTTGCTAATAGAAAACATGTTTTTCCACTACATGTAAAAGAATATGAGATAATTTTGCAATGTAAAGCCAAAAACTATAATAAAAGCAGAGATTTTGATTTAAATATCACTTTGTTAGCATTCCTTTATTTAAGTCACTGCGGCTCGGTATCATGCCACTTTTCACTCTGACTTGCCATCATTGAGCCGAAACACAATGTAGAATGAATTTAAACAATGGGGGTAGCCACTCAATGTCACGTAATCCTCTTTGAACAAAAGGACAAAGGTCTGGAATCAGGGATTACACAAAAGCCAGCTCTCAATAGCCAGAAAATACCAATATATTCAAGACCTTTTTTGTCCTTGTGTGGGTGAAACGAAACATTAGACGGCATTTGTGTGGTCTGTGTACACTCAGCAATGAAATGACCTTTGTTCTGATATTCCGATTTTACGCAATGGCATGTTTCAATGTCGACCGTTAAAATATTTTCGTTGACATGTCAGCCAGCGCCAACAGGTTGAAGAAAAAGCTGTACATTTTAGGTTTGGTATTGCGGTTTTGTGTGTAAAATCGCTGTTTTCAGTAAACCGAGTCTCTTCAACTCACCAAAATACAAACAGCGCCACCCTGTGACTGTCTTAAAAAAGTGTTGACAAGGAAGGTTCTGTTCTAACTAATTATCTAAAAGTTTTGCTGATTGATCCTTGTTAAGGCTTGTACTTTTAGGATTAAAGATGATCTGATTGCCAATTATAATTCTGTGTACACACCTCGTTTTCATTCAAGTTATTCGGTAGAACATATACTGTACTTGCTCTCTTCCACATAGTTTGCAATGCAAATGTATTACATTTTGTTACAGTCGCACAATGCACAAAAATGAGTAAAACCCCATAAAATAAGCAGCAGTTTGGGCCATAAACAAATTGATATTTGGGTTTGAAAACCTCCCTGCCAACAAATCTACATTTTACAAAAGTGCATCAGCAGGTCCTGAATGAGACGAAAACTTGCTTGAAACTTGACAGCTAGTGGTTGAGATTAAATGCTATAATTGCTCAACGTTGAGTGGCAATTCCTTGTACATGTAAATCCAAGCATCTCAATTGCTCTATCCGTGAATCATGCTTAAATGGGCCGTGTCGTCATGATTATAGCAGCAAAATGGTATATCCCAGTTTCTACGCGCGAGTGGGCGCCGGCGGTCACATCACAGTTTGACAAAGACAGCACCCGTTGTGATTTGACCACAAGCATACGCGTGTGCAGTATCTGGGTGAGAGTTCATGTTTCCATGCACAGCCGCAGGCCTGCTATAATCATGACGACACAGCCCCTTTAAGCAAATTGGGGAAATAAAAGAGTTTATCGTCTGCATGCAATGTTGATAATGAACACAGCTTTTCCTTTCTGTGAAACTCGATTTGTTATGACAAAGAAGAGAGTCGACTCATTAGTGTAAATAGTTTCCCTGTTTAAATAAACATCAACTGTTTCTTCCTGAAGTGGATTATTTTGTATGACGAACCATGTCTTCTTTCTCTGAATTCATGAATGTGTACACAATGAACAGGTGTACATGCCTTGTGTTTCAAGTAAATGAATAAGTTAATACACCGAGTACAGGGCCGTTATTTTGTACGCGCTGTTGGTGTTTATTGAGAGAGAAAGGTGAATTTGTTTCAGTCTGAAAGCAGACTGGTTGTAAATTTTGTAGTTTGGTCAGAACCAGGGCTGGTTCATGCAAGGGCAATGCAGGTTCCCCCCTTCTTTCTTTTGGTAAAGGGCACCTCTATAACTGAGAGAAACTGGAACATTTCAAGGGGCACCAATGCAATGACTAGGGGCATGGAGGCAATTGCCTCCATGAAGTATCAAGCCTGTAGGCAGGCTGTATCAAGACCTTCATCATGTTGCAGCCATTTGTTCTTCTCCCATCCAAATTAGTGTAACCAAACCGAGGCTGGTGTGCAAAATAGTATGGTTCCTTTTTGGTATAATGAGAATGTTTACATTACTAATATATGTTATTGAACATAGGGAACCTAACAAAGACGGTGGCAGAATGATGCAGGTCTTAAATGATACAGGGATTGAATTTACTCTTCCAGAGACAAATGATGTACAATGTACATGTATGTTCATGTAATGTACACTATTTACCTTTAACAATTTTATTGTACACATTTGTGAAACTTTCGTATACAAGCAAATGTGCTGTCACTTCCAATCAGGGATTGGATTCTTGTCCTAAAGAGTTGTGTGTTTACTTTATTAGCTTGTTCCACCCTGATATGGTGAACTGGAAATCTCCTATTTATTGTGTTCCGCTGTCAAGTGTTTTTGGCACAAGGAGAGCCTTTGTACACCTCGGCATTCAGTCAGTACTTACAATGAGCTAAAATTACTCAATTATCGGAGTTGTATCCAGGACTTGACATACTTAAAGAAGTTGATCCATGCTCCGTACAAAAAGTCAGTCAAACCAAGACATAGTGTATCTATAGACAAATCCATTTTGTAGAGTGTCTCATTTTCAAATGTCCTGTACATCTGGGTTTTTTTACCATTACTGGAACACAATTACAATTGCATGACAGTACATGTACATGGAGATCAGGGTGCTGTTTGCAGGCAGTCAGAGACAGAAACAAACAAGGTTAAGGAGAATGCATGATAGATTTTAGGGTGGCATGGGTGTCGAGTGTGTGAAATGCTTGCCTCTCACCACTGTGGCCCCTGTTCGATTCCCGGCTAGGGCCATATAATGTGAGTAGAGTTGTGCGTTGGTTGTCTTCTGTGTCACAAGGGATTTTCTTCTGGCCCTCCAGAAAAATCTAACGCTTTCGATCTGTGGTTGTGCTCTGTGGTCATACAATGTATGGTTTGATGTGGCTTGCTGCCAAAGTTGCCTTTACATGCCTATGGTTTGACCATGTTGTAGACCGCGTCCTTTGCAATTGAGCTGCGAGGAAGAATGGTTAGCCTCCCTAAAGAGCTCCTGCATTATGCGCTATATAAATGTGTATTATTATTATTATTATTATTATTATTATTATTATTATTATTATTATTATTATTATTATAATTATTATTGTTGTTATAAATGAGTATAAAGAAGTTCTTGAATGGTGGAGTGGTGTCCAGTGACCTGATGTGGTTGGGAGTTTATTCCAGAGCTCAGGACCAAAGATTGAAAATGTTTTGCATCTGCAAAAAAGGTGTTACTTGTCCTGGGCGCATACAATAGAGTGGTGTCAGAGCAAGATCGATGGCCAGATCTTCCAGGTGTGTAGAGTCAGACGGATTGGCTGAGATATTTTGGGGCTTTGTTGTGGATGCAATTGAAGATGTGCAGAACAACTTGAACTTGAATTCTTTCCTGGATGGAGGAGCCCGTGGAGTCTTTTAAGTATAGTGCTAGCTGTTTCATACCTTATCAACAGCACACAGAGGGCAGGCGGCACTTGGGCCTGATACATCACAGAGGCAATGGAGGCAATTGCCTCCGTTGCCCCTGGTCATTTGCCTTGGTGCCCTTCAAATGTTCCAATAGAAATTTACTGTTTCCTCATAGAGGTGCTCTTTACCAAGGAGAAAATGTCTTGGTGGCCTTGCCCCTTGAAGAACGAATCAACCAGGCCTGAGCACTGTTCTGTAATTGTTGAAGTTTTTCTAAATATATTTGATTCAGAGAGACCAGAGAGAAGTTTAACTCTTTCACTACGGCGCGTCGCTCACAGTGGCTCGGTGAATTATGTGTACTTCATACACTGGAGAGACACTTTTTTTAACTCAAAATTTTATAAACAGAATATTAATTAATTCTGTGACGGCTGTATTTTATTCTGTAGAGAAAGAGTTAAAAAAACATATGGGACTGTAGATAACAGGCCAAAGGTTACTGGCTGAAGGTAAACTTCAGCCAGTAGCCTTTGGCCTGTTACAGCTGGCCAAAGGTTACTGACTGAAGGTTACTGGCTGAAGGTTACGGGCCAAAGGTTACTGACTGAAGGTTACAGTAGGCCAAAGTTTACTGGCAGAAGGTTACTGGCCAGAGGTTACTGGTCGAAGGTTATTTGCAAAAGGTTACTTGCCGAAGGTTACAGTTGGTCAAAGGTTACTGGCCAATTGCCAAAATGACTGGACTCCTGGATAGTGGTCCAGTGTCCAAATATATACATCTGTAGTGTGTATTGATTGAGATAGAATATAGAATATCTTCCAAGTAAAAGGAATATTCTAAAAATAAGAAATACTATTTCTGAAACCAAAAAACACTTCCATGCCCCCTTCCAGCACTAAAACCAAGTCTAAAATCTCTTGGGGACTCCCAATCAATTCAGTGACCCATTTCGTATTCTACATCAATCAGCATAAAACCAGAACATCTGTCCTGTGTTCTTAATATGGTCTTGTCTTTCCCCTGACTCCAGATCCAATCTTCCATGACTGTAAACACAGTATGTACAGAGCAATCCCTGTATTTAATTGAAACGCCATACTGTTCTCCCATCAAGTTTGCCTGTAGGCCCTACGGTATGAATTTCCTGTCACTGCTCATTGGTTATAGAATGAGGAAGTTCCTTGATGTACATATTTCCCTATTGATTGAGTCTACGCTGGACGTAGTTTGAAGCTCATTATAGCCAGACCTGTCTTTGTTTGGAGAGGAATCCATTTATAATTATATCCACACCAAATATCGAAACAGAAACAAAGTTTTTAAACCATGGAAGCTCAGGTAGGAGTGTAGCTTACTGAATCTGCAGGCTAAGTGTTTAGATAAGACTCAAGGATCTGCTGTTTGGAGAGCCAGCTTTCATTTTTAACTATCGGCTTAGGGAGGTTACTGTGTGTTGCGGACTGCTGAGGATGTCTCAGAGTGCCCTTCAGTTTGTAGTAATTTGTGTAATCAAGGTGTTTGGACAGCGGAAACCAATTGGGAGGAAAGGATAACTTTCAACTTCACATTCTGTCAAAGTCATCTTGAATGAAACTGACCAGCTGTTGACCTGATCTCACCCAATTCTGGAAGGGATCTGAATCTACACTTGCCGCTGTTTTTATATTGGTGCGATTATTGAATGGGATCACCCCCATATACTGTAGTGAATCAGCATACTCAAAGAGCATCAATTGAGTTTACTGGAATGAATTACAATGTGGTTGAACTGCAGTTGACTCTCCAAAGTTTGGGAAATCTAGAAAAGGACGTCAACTCATCAGGTGATGGGCAAATTTGAAAAGTTGATTGAAACACCCCAGTCTTTCTAGGAAAAAAAAAAAGAAAGATCAGCAAATTTAATTTGAGTTGTATGCAACACAGCGATTTGATCAAGCATAAAGGAAAGGGTGTGTTACCTTTCGACAAACATTTTAAACCACAGAACAAGTAATACGACTCGTTAAGTTTGTTTAACATCCCTGTTCTACAGTTTGCACTTACAGTACAAGTACAGCAGCTCATGAGTTGTGTATAATTGATGATTCATTGATGATGTGCCGGCAAAGTTTCGTAGCGTGTCACCGTTACTACCTGACGTGATTCAGCAAGCCACCGATTACACTAGGCAGGGGTGACATTCATGTCGGCCTGTCGACCGTCTCGGTCTTGAAACAGTTGTTACCAATCTAGTGTTAATTACCACCTGTACTAATATATACTTGAATGGATCCTGTCCATGGAGTGAGTGGTGCACTTAGTGCTCTGGTCATCTGGGGGTTGTTATCAATGGTGGCAGGAAAAGGTAAGACACACTGTTAAAAAAGTGCTTTTAAAAAAAACCTGTTTGTTTTTTTGTTAAGGAAATGTCTTCATACTTAGCAGAAGCCTTCAGCATGTGGTACACTCTAGCTCTTGTACCCCTGGCCATGTAAGACAAGGCTAGCTATGATGCTACATTTTGTGTTGACCCCTTTCAACGCTCACCATTTTGGAAGTCAATAGTTAATGCAACTAAACACTGCGTCGCTAAAATGCACATAACACTGCATAACACACACGGACAAAGACGTCCAGAATGGCGCAACCAAGATTATTGTGATGACGACGTCAGGTGAATTGGGTCAATACAGTTAACCTCAGTACAAGTACAATTTGCACGTGATAGAAGTGTAGAGAACTTGTGCAACCCAGAGAGAGACTTTGTGGGAAAGTATTAGGGTGTTGGGGTTGGGGTGGAGGAGGGGTCTGTAGGGTGAATAAAGGTTTTGTTTTACCTCTACATACAATGGTTGCCTTCAAAACAATTGTACGCATCATTTGAGACATGGTTGAGACATACAATGTAGCATCCTCGTCTATGATTGTATACAAATACCCAATGCATTGATTTAGCCTAGAACCTTTATCCAATCCTTCACAACCCTAATGAAATTTCCTTTTGTAAACAGGTTTGTTTAATTTTGTCATTTTTTCAGTGTATGCTTGACAAATGACTCAAAACTATAATAAGTTATCACACAAGCATGAGTGAAATACAGGAAAATATAGCGCTTTTGCGTACAATATCCCACGAGGCCAAAGGCCAAAGGCCGAGTGGGATATGGGACGCAGATGCGCTATATTTTCTGTATTCAACGAGCGCGAATGTGATAACAAATTTATCTTTCAGTCAATTGGAAGATAATACAACTTCAAGAATATTTGATGAAGAGCAAAACTTGCAACACGCAAATTTTAGAACGTCTTTTTACACTGTCCGTATACGGAGCATGAGGCATGATACTCAAAATACACAGAGAGCAATATAGACTGGGAGTATGATATGGTTTATGATCACACTCCCGTTGAGCAATCTGATCGGAGGATTAAAACCTACTGGCAGATAAATGGCCATATAGCTTTGTAAACACCTTTCTCTCAACACAATATTTTTTCGTCAAACTACAATAAAAGTACTATATGCTTGACTTAGTCTGCCATATGGTCTGATAATGTACATGTATAATGAACTCACTTGATTACTCTATGGCAGTGAGTTGCTACACCATCAGAAAATCTTCAATAATATTCATGTTCAAAACTTATCTTGAATCCAGTGTACTTAATATTGAGGGCTCAGTCAAAGATACTAGAAAAACAAGATAGGACACTTGTGCCGTTATGCACGGTAGCAGATGTATGACTCCTTTTTACCTATCTACCGTGTGATGGCGCCCTTCCCCATGTGTCAATTTTGCTAGAATTATTGGCACAATTTATGTCCGAACACCAAATTTTCGATCTGCCTTCACCGTTTTTAGTTGTTGGGATCATTTGGCCTAAGTTTTTTCATTAAGTGGGCCCTACTGTATCTTGCAAACGATCTTTGGTTTTACCTACCTAACAACAGCGGGCACCCATTTTGCATTTTATGTTTCTACACAGAGTGTCCTATCTTGTTTTTATAGTACATCTATCTTTGGCTTAGTGTAACGAGTAATCGTGTTAGTAAATCACTACATCATACACACGCGCATTGGTAGTACGCGCATACATTTCGCTTACTTCCGGTGCAAAAGCTGGCATTTGTTTGTGTGTAATTTAACCTAAAAAAACCTTAGTTTTTCAATGGTTAGACAAATTCCATAAAACAAAGGAGGATATTTTTAAGATTTAGTGTTTGAACAACACATGTACTAAATGCAACCACCTAGCTTAGTTAGTTTTAGCGTAAATCGTTGTGGAATATATTGGCCAATGCATTTGCAATGGGGCTTCTGATGATGTTTGGAGTCAGCACGTGGGAAGTGGGCGTGGTTTATGCTATAATGACGTCAGACTTAACCAACAGGATAAGCATTGGATTAGCACCCTCATAAATTTAATGATTGATTGAATGCTCATATTTTATTTTTCATGGAGTTGGTTGCCATCCAGTCAAAATTGCCTCGCGTGACAAGATCCTTTTAAAACTTTCCGTTTCCTTACAAATGTTGGTTTTATGTTAATTTTTACATTGGGGATAAGGATATTATTTGTTTTTTGCCCATTCACCAATGTGTATTAAGCACTGTATACTCAGTACTTTCCCAAGTCCTGTGGAAAAAAAACACCTCAAGTCACAGGCATATTCCTTGGGTGGGATTCGAACCCACAACCCCCGCAACTCTAGAGCAGATGTCGTACCAACTAGACTACCGGATTGCCCGGCAGCTAGAGGCAGTTCCAATCCTATTAGCATATTATATCATAATGGTTGCTTTACCCGCTGCTAATAGGATTCAAACTGCCTCTATCTGACAGAAAATCTTGGTAGTCTAGTTGGTAAGACATCTGCTTTAGATTTGCGGGGGTCAAGGGTTTGAATCTCACCCGAGGAATATGCCTGTGATGCTTTTTTCACAGGACCCAGGAAAGTACAGTGCTTAATGTTGATTTTGCTTTCCTTTAGAGGGGCGGGGGGAGGGGGCGGTAATAAACTTGAGCAATGCTGTGAACGAAAATCATCAATAGAAAAAGACAAAAAAAGACTAACTACAGGATCTTAAGGAAGATTTTGGGCTGAGTTTTAAAACAGCTGGTTGGCAGGAAACCGTACTATTTTGATTAATTAGTCTTGTTTATTTAACCATCGCTTATCGTAATGCGTGAGTTTTACAGCTGAGATAACTTTGTGTCTTCTCATCATGAACGTCATAACTTAAATTGAATTAAAAAGCGAATTATCAAACATCCTTTGATATTATTTTCGCCTGACTCGGAAACTCTGAAAAAAGTACATTTTGTATGTTTTTCTTACTAAGTTTTGATTCAGAAATTAAAGAAGGATCGAAGAGGAAATGTTTACAGCTTCAACCCTGCATCCTTTTTGAAAGAAATCATGTTTAAAAACTTGAAGGGGGGAAAGTCGCGGAAGTCAAGTCTTCAAGGAGAGGTCTATTTTTAGCGGGTAGCCTGTGGTTAAAAGTGCACACAGATCCTCTCCGAACGGCAAATCTATTTCCCCGACTTAATACCTCTGGCCAAAAGACATTTCCAACAATTACTTTACCAGTCACTTGACCTTCTTGTTCTTACCGGGGCTTTTGCTAGACAGCGAGACAATGTTTGTACTCCCTGTACCTTGAGTTTCTTATTGCGGCAATCAAAATAAAGCCCGATAAGAGCTTGGACCAAAGTCCCTGAGAAGCTGTCATTGTTTTCACTGAAACATGACCATGTGTTGCTTAGTGTGTCATACTAAAAACTTTGCATTGAAATGAATTTACTCTTCCCAAAATATTGTAATGATGTAAAATGTTAAATTCAATTGGTGTCAACTTGAAAGCAAAAATGCAAATGAAATGGCTGAAATTTCTTGTACAAACCATAGAGAACTTTAAAAAAAAATTAAAAAGGAGGGGGGGGGGCTCAAACTTTAAATAACACTTTTCCCTGGATTCTGTTGTACAAACTACAAAGAAAATGAGCTTTGCTGACAACTTGATGTAATGGGTGTTCCGCCTGTTAGAGAAATTTGAGAAACATAGTAGGCCTACATGGAACAGTTTAGGTCAGAGGAAAGAATTTGAACTAGAAAAATTGTGAGACTAAATGCGCAAAGCCCCTTTAAAATTGCTTTTTGTTTTTTTTGTGCAAACTATTTGTCCATCAACTACAGTTTTACAGCCACTCTGGATAAGGGGGCGGGGTCATAAAAAGAGAAGTGAGTATTACAAGTGGTGCAGAGTTTAACCTTTGATTCCACCCAACAGAAATGGTTTCTATGGAAACGACCTCATATGTGAGTCACTTTAACAATCTTATTTGGGGGGGAAAAGGGGCCAAGGTCAAGTTGTGGAAGAGTTTAAAGGGAATTTCCATATTGGTCGGAGTTTGTGAGCATTCTTGTTTTGAGATGTGCATTGTAAAATCTGTACACTTGTGTTGAGGTACACGGTAAAGCAGTACACCAGGCATAGTGTACAACAGGCTGGATACTTCACGGAGGCATTTGCCCCTGGTCATCGCCTTGGTGCCCTTGAAATGTTCCAACAGAAATTTACAATTTCCTCCTATGCCTTGGTGCCCTTGCCCTTTCAAGAACGAAGCAATCAGGCCTGATACATTGTACAATTTAACAGATAGATGCGCTGAACACGTTACTGATTTTTTTTTTGTCTGTAAAATCTGTTATTATAAAAACAAAATATATCTAAACTTAAATTACTTCATGATGGAGTACATGTATGCTCAAGTACAATTTAAAACAAAAAACAGTTACGAAAAGAGTAATCCACTTTCTTGTGAAAACTCTTTTTGGATTAGTCCCCACCCAGTTTTGTTTTTACCTTGCAAGAATTACAGTAACACATATTGCAAAGTGGTTTCTAAGATTTCATGTGAAACAGAGTGACACTTAGTAAAGTATAATGATTGAAATTATCCAGTAAGTTTAGAATAGCTACACATGGCTCGAACTGTCCTTACTGGACCGCCAGCCTGAGGCCAGTGATTTTAGCATCGGGCCACTAAAGTCATGACGGGACAAGACCGATGGTCTTGTGTTTTTGTTCAAATGTTGACTTTTAGTCTGATAAATATCTTTCAATTCGGTTGAGTACTGAAGAATACTTACCCATAATTCAAATCAGATAATGTTTTTCTCGGTGCTTGTCAAAACAAATTAAAACAGATTAAAATGTAAACTGTATAGGTATTTTTTTTCTTACATGAATTGTGGTCTTGTTAAAATAATCTGGTCGAGTAAACATTTTGAGCTACAAGCCCTGGGTAAGATTTTCTCCCCAAATTCGAGGCCTGCTACATGATATCGTCGTCTTGGTGCAACACGGTCGTCAATCCATTGTTTAACAAAGTCGTATCACGTGTGGAAAGTGCTCCCTTCATTAATGTCGTATCTCAGCGTCCGTTGACATTGTGTGTACATCTGGGTTATTTTAAGCAAATTACAACCTTTTTGTCACTCTAAAAGTCGTGTTTAACATTACGTATTTTTGGAGATACGACCTTATTGCACCGACACGACTATATTTAGAAAACAAAGATGTCAATTTTCATGTTATTGCGGCAATTTGTTGTATTTGAAAATGAAAAACTTCCAGAATGACTAAGAGTAAACCTTGGCGAGGGTCGATTGAATTATGTTTATCTACTCCCTCATGGTTTCCACACGTTTCTCCCAAGAGAGGTTGTTCATGTATGACTAAAAGTCAAGCTAGGGTGGTCGTCACCGTCTTCAAACTATCAGAAACCATCTGGGTTCATCCTGTTCGGGCACACTTCATTACGTGTAGATGTGAGCTGCAGAATAGAAAACTATCATCAAGAGGAACTGTGTTGTTATCTACTGCTCATTCATGCTTCATGTATCTATTTTGTTATTGAGAAATGGTAGCAAGGCTTGATTAAAGCTTGTCACTAGTGTGCACACAAGGCCAGTATAAGCCACTCGAGGTGTGGGCTACAAATCAACTGTTTTTCCCACGGGCCATTGCCACCTACTCCTGGGGCTGAAACAGGGTTACCCCCCTTTACAGCCCGTAAGGATGTACAATGTAGGCTTGGGTATCGTCCATCAGAAGCCTGGCTGGAAGAGCAGAAAGCTCTACCTCCCCAACTTTTACGAAGCAGTTATGGTTAAGTGCCTTGCTCAAGTCTCATGACCGGGACTCGAACCCACACTCCGATAACTCAGCCACCAGAGCTTGAGTCCGACGCACTAACCACTTGGCCACGACACGCCACATGGTACTTCATTCTTGTAAGGGCAAGGCAGGTTTTCTTTACCGAAGAGCACCTCCATGAGAGAAATTTATATTTCTACTGGACATTTCAAGGGCCACCTGGAAATTTTGTCTTTGAGAGGGCAAGGCCATTTTCATTTTTTTAAAGGGCACCTCTGTGTCAAAGTCTGTGGGAAACGTTTGAAGGGGCACCAAGGCCAAGACCAGAGCAACAGATCAGCCTCCATGGTCTCAGTCTCCATGCCCTCCGTGGCATTCCAGTCCTGACCAAGGCAGTGACCAGAGACATGGAGCCTCCATTATTAAGTGTCCGGCCTGACGAGGCTGGTTTGCAAAAACAAGTGCAGCAGTCTCCACACTTGTTATCAGTCTTGCCATTAACGTTTTGATATGTAATTGGAAATTAGATATTGATTGCCCCCCCCCTTCCCTCCCCCCCAAAAAAAATTCTTTGCCCCTTACTTGTCCCCTCCCCCACCCCAAATTGTAGTGTATGGTGCCGCCACTGAAGCCTCGTCAATTTCCAAATTCAAAATCTCTCCTACATATTTTGTTTTTGTAGTAGTAGTACGCCCGATTACTATGTTTCCACAATATTTTGTTTCACTTTCTCTATCATTCTATTTTCTTGTCCTCTAGCATTACATGCTACCAGTACTGCATGCTACTGTTATGTAACAAAAGCCTACATCGTTTGGTTTAAGAAATATATGTTCTCTTGATAATCTTTGTCATTCATATATCATCTAGCGTTTTCCTACACCCGTATTTGTTATTACCAAGCCACACCTCTACCAAATGCTCGTATCATGTTGCCGTATGCATCCTGTTTCCTTTTTTAAGTGTGGTGACATCCTTTGAGTATGTTGCTATGGGTAATGCAACACCACATTTCCTTGTTATTTCAACCATCAACTGACAGCGCTGTGTTTTACTTATTTTTTATTTTATTTCTTTTTGTCTTGTACGCTTTGTTGATTTTTTTTTTTTTCCCTCCAAATATTCACAAAGATCTACAATAAACTAGGATGCTGTTTAACTAATAATAAATTGCATTCGTGCAGTGGAGAGAATATTTTCATGGGTTGAAAGATAGAATGTTTCATTCCAATCGGCTCCACCTTGTTGAGAACATTCTATCTTTCAACTCATGAAAATAGTATCACCAGTGCACACATAAACGTTCATTATTTGTATACCACTGTAAACTTCACAAAGTTGCTCACCAAACATCTGAATGAAATCCAACAGCACACCTATAAATGTTTCCTAAAACAAAAACCAGTGTCACACACAAAAAAAGATTTTGGTAGTACAGTCAGTTGAAGTAGCGAGGAAATGAAACAGCATTGCTTTTGTTTAGTACAACAAAATTGTCTGGTGGCTTGGGAACACTCCTTTCCGAGCATTTTTTGGCACACCCTGTTGCATCTGCCGTTATAGGAAAGATGATGCGTTGTATGCATACAGGTCCAGTGAAATAATGCTGGACCCCTACCATGCAGTGGCTTAAGGGGGGGGGGTGCAGGAGGGGGGCCTGGGCCCCCCCTCTCCTCAGACCCCTTGCCTTCCCCAAATGAGATCGAAAAAGACACACACAAATGAATGGTTTGATACATTAAATAGCCCACCTAAATTATGTCTTTGCCCCTCGCTTTTACCCCCAAATAAAAATGTCTCTTTCAGTCAATGGGGCTTCCTGGACTAGCCATCCAAACCATGCCACTACGAGGAATTGTCTCTAAGTTGTCTCCCATCCAAGTACTGACCACAGTCAATAGTGTTTTAACTAACATGCCCCAGACTAGCCACCCAAAACCATGCCAATACAAGGAATTAAGCAAGGTAATTTTCTCTTCAGTAAAGGGCACCTTTATGAATAAAATTAAAATTGTATTGGAACATTTCAAAGGGCACCAAGGCATTGATTAGGGGCATTTGGTGCAATTACTGTAATTGCCTTTTGTGAAGTACTGTATTACGGGCCTGCAGTTAATGGTGCCCCAGTAGACTAGCCATCCAAATCATGCCAAAACAAATACATGAAGTACAGTTGTCTCGTATACAAGAGCTTTAACTACCATAGTCATCAGTGGTGTCAAGTTTGACAGTCAAATTTGTCACTTTTAATGATGAGTTTTCCTTTATGACACCGGTCTACAAATGTTCGTCTTACCATCACAAGTATATCGAATCGAGCCGGTGATGTAAAGTTGTTGGATAACTTTCTGCGATTACAATTACCATTCGTACGCCTCCATCGCTGAGGACAAACAGTTGAAATGTGTGAGCACCACCCACAACTATCAGCCACTGATAGGTCCTCCTAGCAAGGGCTCCTTTTGAGCTGATGACATTGTTTGCAAGGGGTTAACACCGAGGTTCTCTTCACTAGCTAGCCTATCGGGCCGATACGTGCGAATTACAGGCCGATACTGATAATTTACGGCCGATACTCACCAAAAAAAAAACCAAAACACACATTTTTTATTTTTTATTTTTTTTTATTTTAATATTAAATTCACAAAAAATCTTAGCATAAAACCATTTTGAATGCTCCAGATTGCACAGTAGAGCTTTTCAAACCAAACATAAACATTAGATAAAAACATTTCCAAGGACCTGCTACCAATTCAGCGTGCTTCGGCCACACTTTCAAAATTTGGGTCCAGAATGCCCCACAGTTTTGAAACATACTGAGGAGAACCCTGAATACAATGCATTTAATCAAAACACTTCATTTTTCTTGTATCTTTTGTGCAGATCCATATTTAGACTTCACCTGCGTAGCCAGTCAGGCCCTTCTTCCCTCAGAAACAAACACCAGTCGGATCCTACTTGAAGCCTACTCACCTTTGAGAAATGCTACATTTCAAACCAATGGAAAAGATGACAACAGTTCACGAATTAACAGACCTGGCCCCTATGTGTGTAGCTTGGAGAAGGACAGCCTGAAGGCAACCACAACTGTTATAGTCTCCTCTCAAGACGGTAGGAATAACCTGAATAAAAATTATAAGGACTTTTCCATTAATAGTGACCCCAGTGTTTGACAACGGGCAAGTTCGATCAATGACCAATGGTTAACTAGTGGTTGGTTAGTGACGTACATGTACGTAGTGCATGTGCACTGAAATTGAAGTGCGAATGACTCTAAATGTGTCACGTCCATGCGACCATGAGAGAAAGGGACATCAACATTATCATTTTTCTGATAACTGGTCCCCTCTGCACTGTGCTTATGAAATGGCTATTTGTAACCAGTGATGCGACCAACCTCGATAGGCTGGTCTCAAAAAAGTCGACCAGACTAGTCCAACCATCATTGACTAGCATGAGTTCAATCAGAGTTAGTGGAACTATGGTTAACTATGGTCCTTGATCAAACTTGCTCAACAGTGACCAAGCCTTTATTGGTCTTAAAAAAAAACACCCCAGCAATAAGACCTAAATGCACTGATGTCATCAAGTCGCCATCTTGATGTAAAACTATGATGAAACAATGGAAACCGCACAGCTACAGGATGAACGCACAGCGCACAGGATCGGCCAATGAGCTACCTTCTTTTGACCTTTAGCCTTACACAAATGACGTCATGTGCATAAGGTCTGTAAAGTTACCGGGTCATTATTGGCTAAAAATTGTCTCAGCATTCTCTGGGCCTGTATTGGCCAACATTGACCCCGGAATCGGACATTAATGACCAGCCTTTTATTGGCCAATAATGACCCGAGGAACAGATGTGGTCAATATGAGCCAAGCATTGACCAGGCCTTTATAAAAATGGCCAATAATGGCCTCGGCAGTAGACAACAATGGCAGTTTTTTACTGACCAGTTATGCCCCCATGAACAGCCAGGTTTTGACAGGCCTGTCAAGGTCAATATGAACCCAACATAGGCAACAGTTACCAGGAGTGGATTTCACAAAACTAGTCCTAACTTATGACTAGTCCTATAAGTTAGGACTAGTTACTCATCCTAACTCGAGATAAAACTAGTCCTAGTGCTTTGTGAAATCCACACCAGGTCATTAATCAACATTAATGAACAGACCTCTAGTGGTAATAATGACCCATCATTAGACAATAATGACCCAATCCTGTAAACAATGATTTTGTTATCGAGTTTTCCACTTCTATAATATTGAGCACTATTTCTCCTCACCAGCGAGCCTGTATCCACCCCGCCTCACAGTGACCTTTGACCCGGATGAAGAGATCAAGCTTCAGATGGTCTTAAGAGATAACTGTACAGATTGTAAATACAGATGGCGTGAAATCGGCAGCGACTACAAATATCCAAACGAAAAACTCTTTCATGTTAATGGTTTGAATGAAACAAGTATTGTATTCCGCAATTTTTTGTTTCAAAAGAAAGACAGGACAGGATATGTTCAAGTCTTTGTACGAGGTAAGAATAAGAACGTGTCTTGTTACTGTCTTCATGACTATCTTCCATATAGCAAAAAAAGAGAGCATGCCACTGTAAGATATCTACATGTACTGAAGGCTGTGTTTCAGATGCTCCAATGTGTTCTGTAATTATAGTCTAAGACACATTGTACATGTCCACATACATGTACACTGTCCGACAAGGTGTATAATTAAGAAACATTTTTGCAGCCTTAGTAATTGTAGAGTATGCAAAACTTGTTACATTTTAGTACGCAGTTTGGAAAAAACTTTTGTTAAAGATTTTGAACTTCATAATGTCAGGAGTGTGATATTTTATTGACTTTTAGAAGCTGTTTGTACAAGTTTCACCACAACACATTAAAAGTTGTTATTGTTTACTATGTGTAATTTCTCTTTCCGTACTGGCAATCAACAATATCCCATCAAAATTCTTCTCAAAGATAATAGAAATTCTGACAATTTCAAACACCATATAATAAGTCAGGTTTAGTATTTATTTTCATAAAAACACCAATTGTATTTTTGTTTTCTGCCTTTGCAATTACTTACAGAGTGCCCATCTGGTTATTGGAAGCCAGAAGAAAGTTGTTCATTGGAATGTTCCATTTGTCTGAATGGGGGGATGTGCCATCCACGCTCTGGCCAATGTATCTGCCCACCAGGATTCAGCGGAGCGGAATGCCAGAATGGTAAGGTCCCCCTGCCCCTGTCCCCATCCGCTTTGCATTCTCTTGAGTTCAAGCCCCCAACCAACCGGACCCAAAAGATCAGCTGTGTGAAATTAACGAGGTGGTCACTTGTGCATAATTTGGATTCCTCATCATGCAATAGACCGATCCATTAAGCCCCGCCTACTAACATATTGACCAATCACAGCCTTGACAACGCCACTGAAAGTCTGACGAAAGTCTGACACGCTAATATTCCAATAGAAAAGTAAACAAACTGCCGCCATTGTTCTGACACACAACTGTACTAACTTTTGTTTTGTTTTGGTTTTTCCTATTTCTGGTGGTGCAAATCTCACAGCAGTGGTCCCAGTACAGTCGTGTAAAAGTGGTTTAACAGTGTTCCTGTCGGCATTGTTCTTTGGACTCAAGGCACTGCTCAAAAGGCCATGAAACTACATCCATACCATTCACAAAAATCATGTACGTGTGTGTATCCGATATGTGTGTGTGGCCGCAACTGAACCACCACTGCGATCATGGCATGAAAGTCGCACCACGTGCTGTTGCTAAGCAGTTGCTAAGGTAGACTGGGCTCAATGGATCGGACTATTAGTCAACGTGTCAAGACTTGGCATTGCTGCCAAGTACTGGAAAAAAAACTGCTTTTGCGTGACACTAACATGTGCAATTTTGTGTTACGCTTGTTACATTACAAAATCTAATTTGAACCCCAAATACGACAAATATTTTCAGATTGAAATAGGATATGGGAATCTTTGTAATAGATGGGTTAGAATTTTGTATAAAAAAATTGCACAGTTTCTGGTCACTGTGAGAAATATTTGTCATATTTTGTTCACACTGCCAACAAGCTTACTTCGATAGACAGTAATCAAATGGTGATATTAGATGCTGGGTTTGTGAGCTGGGCCTAATTTCGTCAAGCTGCTCAAACGCTTAACAACTTTCTGCTAAGCAAAAGTAAGCGGGGAACTTTTTTCAAACTGTACATATGACATGTTAGTTTGGCTGATACCCTTTTTCTGGTAACCACAATTCCTAAATGCTTTGTTAATTTTCGTGCTTAAAGCCCCAGCTCAACATTGGTAAGAAGAAAAAACAAATGTTCACAGATTTAGATATACCTAACATGGTATAAAGATAACGATGGTAGAAAACTTTCCTTGAAATATTCCTGCCTGAAGTGTTATCGTTTTTAAATGATAAATGTTTTTAAATAATAAATAGTTTTCGTCTCGGTGAGACGAAAAATTCTGCCTGTATTAACGTGTACAAAAATGCTGAGGGCATTTTTACAACGAAATGAGCTGACATTTTCACTGGTTGGTTTTATTACAGATATCTTGATTTTTGCAAAGAATGGAAGCATTTACAGCCAGTTTACCAATGTTGTGCTGGGGCTTTAAAGGCAACTGTATAAAATTGGGTCCAGTTGAACAAAGTTGCGTCAACACTGCACAGAAAACTGCCAGAGAAAGCTTCAACATAGATTCGCAAACAAACAAAGTTGATTTCAAACATGTAAAATTCATTTCCGTTCACTTTGGCAGTTAAATTGTTATGGAAAAAAATATTAGCTAAAAAACCAGGATATCCTTGTCTTATTCGAATACCACATGTTCCAACAAGCCATGATTTACTTCCTCTTTGCCTTAAAGATAAAGCCCATCACTGTTTTGGGGACAAGTCAATTTATAACTCTAATTCCTTTAGTTTTCAATTAATGCACCATACAACCAACCTGTGAAAGTGTCATTGAAGTCAGTGATCAGGTTTTTAGGAAAACAACAAAAAATGGTTGATGTTTCATTAGGGATTTTGTGCACATCAGGTTTTTTTTTTATTGCAGCAATCAAAATAATCAACTGTTATTCGTGGAGCCTTTAAATGCCGTTTCTCTAACCTTTATTTCAGACTGAACTATTTCTCTTGGGATTGGTACCGGTGAACTTTATATAATCCGTGAACTTTCAGATTAAAGCTATTTTTGTTTTAATAATTACCACTGTGTCAAAAAAAAATTGAAGTTTTTTTTTTAAATAGATTTTTATAAAGGTTTGATCTCAAAGCATATGACTCCAGCAGTTACACTCTACATTGTTACAAAGACGTAAAGACAATCTCTGAAAAAAACTTCTTAGAAACACCGTCTGAGACTTGAGTTTTACTTGATGTCTGGTGAAACCCTAACCGCAAGTTCACGTTTCCATTATTCACCAACCTCACAGAGTAATTTCCATCAAAGGATTTTTTTTTTTTACCCCCTTCTTTACACATCATCAATTTCCTGTTTTGACTTCCTGTCTGGATCGAGGGAGAATCTCCCAGGCTCAGATGGAAGGAATCTCTCAAGTTGCCGTAATTCAATTCGGCGGTGTTACCGAGACATAGTTCAAAACCCATGGCCCTCGTCAGTTTGGGTTTATGTCGGTGACTACATGTATAGGTTCATCAGAGATACAAGTGTTGATTTTATTTACATGCAAGAACCTCACTTTGTATGAGACTAGTATTTTTCATATGATGTTTCAAAATTGCTGTTAAACTTTGTTTGTTAAATTTCCTTCCGAAAATTAAAACTGAATAAATTGCAGTTTGAAATGCCTTTACTTTTGAGAAGTTATAATTTAATTTGTTGATTTAAAAGATAGCAAAAAAGAACTTTTTGTTCTTATCAGAAAGCACAATTTGTCAAGATCTTTTGTAAAATTCAAAAAGATTGGTCTCATTTCATGTTACTTTTGTTTTTAAAAGCAAGGACCAAGGTTTTTCCTGCTAGTGTATACTTTTCACACAATGGTCTTTTTTTCACAAAATGGTATTTAAAAAAAAAAAATTGTATGTATCAAGAGATCTATGATAGAGAATTGAATGTACAGTGTATCATTAAAGCAGTTGGTCCTGTGTGTTGTGTAATGCACATAAAAGAACCCAGTTACAAGAGAAGGGGTTTGCCCCGGTGTTTCTGGCAGTGGCTGCTGAATGCGCCTCAGTACCTTGTAAACCATTACAAGGTGCTACATAAATGGATCTCGTAATTCAAAAAACTTAAAAATAACATAATAAGCGCCTTGAGTGCCTGATTGTTGATAGATAGTGCGCTATATAAAACTCCGCTATTAATAAAAGATTTGTTAAACTTTGGAAACTTGTGTATCATTATTCCACTGTATCAATTGGCTCATATACATACAAGCACACTTTTTTATTAATTGCGGTTTGTCAGCATTATTTGTTGATCTCCCTGCATCGTCACATTTTCTTGAAAGATGCGAAATTGACCATTACCTAGATGAAAGACTGATAGGCCTTTAGTTTGTGAGCTGACTTTCAGATTGCTATTTGAAATAACAATAGAAAGTTTGTTAACCTCTACAATGGAACAGTATCCTGTGCTTGTAGTATAGACTTCATCTCCACACCAAGAGGAAACTACATGTATTGTCTAACTTTAACTTTCAGGATTTAAAAGTGTCATACAATCTCACCCCTGAAAAGTGTAATATTAGTAAGGCTACCAAAGCGGCATAGCCACGGGGGAGCCTGGGGGGCACGTGCCCCCCCACCATAAATTCTCAGTGCCCCCCCCCCCCCAGGTGCCCCCCCCCATGAAAAAAATTTAGATGTAATTCATTAAAAAACATAGACCCTGGGCCCCCCCCCCCCCCCCCCACTGAAAAGCATTGAAAAAATCCTGGCTACGCTGCTGGGCTGCGGCTACAGCTACGACTGTTGCTAAGGGTGTTGCTAAGGGCGTCCTATACTTCATCTTGTGATGACCCGGCATTTCAGCCGTAGCTGTAGCGACAGCCTATTTAACCGTGGAATTGCCCCCATATCAAGGTTCATACTGTTTTCATGTCAGAGGAGTCATCCCATTGTAAAATTATACGACCCTGGCAAACAAAAGGGAATATTAGTAAACAGGATGTCGTCCGAGTTGAAATGATTCAAGCATGTGGTTAATTTTGTAGTGTCACTGTAGTGCCCCACGGCAAAAAGGTGTTGGCAAAGTCGTTTCTGTCTTGTCTTTATTCGGTGAATAGGAAACCGGTAATGCGACACGAAAGGCTTGAGGTTTTAGGGTCCCTTTGCAGCGACCCTCGACCTCTGTGACCCTTTTATTGTTCCCCAAGACATTTGGATTTCTGCCAAGGTAACATTGTCTTGCACCTGGCGTGCTTTTATCCAATAATTGCCCCCACCCTTGCAAAAATAACAGAAAGCATCAACAGCCCGGAAGACAAAAGCTTCTCCAAACCAACACTTTTTCTTCTAATACCTGACCTTGATTTTGTTCAATCTTTAGTCCATGGACGAAATATCTTTGGTCAGGAGGGGCAGTACAAATGCAGGGCCTCTGGCAATTCTCATGACGATGGCTGCATTGGGAAGTTATTTTGCCTGCCGGAGCCTTTCGGATGCTCATGTGCTGCGGGATACAGAGGCATCAACTGTTCCGAAGGTAATATTATTCAGTCATTTTTAGAGGCTAAATTGTCAAGTTTCGTCTGATCAGCAGAATGCGGGTTCGAGTCCCGGTCGTGACACTTGTGTCCTTAAGTAAGACACTTAACCATTATTGCTGCGTCCTTCGGATGGGACGTAAAGCTGTTGGTCCTGTGTGTTGTGTAATGCACATAAAAGAACCCAGTTACACTTATCGCTGAGAGAAGCGGTTTGCCCCGGTGTTTCTGGCAGTGGCTGCTCAATGCGCTGCAGCACCTTGTAAACCGTTACAAGGTGCTACATAAATGGCTCCCATAATTAAACAACACAAAAACTTGCCTTAAAAAGAAAATAATAAGCGCCTTGAGTGCCTAATTGTTGGTAGATACTTGCGCTTAAAAAGACTCGGGTATTGATAAAAGATTTGTTAAACTTTGGAAACTGTTTTTAATTTCAACTATGCAAACAAGCATATGAAATGAGGAATTAGTATAAAACAATGTAATCAGCTAATTCAAGTAATCAGGGTATGCTAGTAACTTTATCCCGCACTAGCTACAATCACCACATGTCTGCTTTCATTTTCACAAGTCTTGTCCTGTAACCAGTAGCCACTGGATGACTTGTATACACGCAAATGTTTCCCCTGCCTGGAAATGGAAGCCGTGTAAAGACGCCATTGTGTAAAATTTGAATACCGGAACAAAGGTCACCTGGACATTCCCCTGCTGAGCGTGCATTGATCACACACACACACTGTGTAATGCTTTGTTTCACCCACACAAAGACAAAACATGGTCTGGAATATTTTGCCATTTTCTGGCTATTTTGGTGGTTTTTGTGTAATCCTGATTCCAAACCTTTGTCCTTTTGTTTCAAGAAGAGGTTTTGGAGACATTAAGAGGCTTCCACCATTGTTTATTTATTGTACTTTGGTTCAGTGGAGGTAAGTCAGAGTGAACCGGGAATTCAGCCATAGTTCTGTGTTTAGTGCCACTCCTATGCTGTAGGTAACGGCCGATGTTTTGCAATTCACGCTGTGTGAATTTGACGTTTTCTTGGTAGAGAAAACAAAATGCAAGATGCAATAAAGAGAATCTTTGTTCTCTTAGCTTTATATTAAGTCAGGGTTTCTTTGTGCCAGTGGTACTCTCAAAGAAAAATGATTCCGGCAATTCCGACAAAACAAACTCGCCAGGGGGACGGGAGCAAATAAAAGAATCCTGGTTAGACGTTGTCATTTGTATGAGACTTGAATTTGGAATTATGTGAACGATCTTGGAAGGCTGATGGTAGCAATGAACTAGCCAGCTGGACCAATTGGGGGAAATTTTTAACTGGTCCTCACTGGTTTGTCAAGTTGCATTTGGCCATCCAGGGTGATCACTGATGAGTGCGGACACAGGCTTACAAATGCGATCAATTCTTTGTTGATGTTGTTCCAGAATGCACGGAAGGAAGGTACGGGACAAACTGCGAGGGCGTTTGCCACTGTGAGAATAACTCCACCTGCCTTGCCGATACTGGAGAGTGTGTCGGGTCATCGTGCCAGGAAGGCTGGTTTGGAATAAATTGCCAAGGTATGACATTTAGATATCATAACTTTAGGATTGGGTCATTGTTTTTAAAAGATCTTGATATTTTTGTTTATTCTCTGTGGTTTTTTGGGTCACTGTATTTACTATTTGTCTTGAATTGAACATAGGTTTTACTTGGACTAAACCTTTTTTTAAACAAAGGAGGACAGCCACCTCGGAACCATGGAATCCCAATCTGGTGATAGGTGTGCCCCCCGTCCTTTGGTGAAGTACATCATTACATACAGAAGTCAATAACAAATTATAACTGTGCTAGCTGGTTTGTCACGGGGGAACACCACCCTAGGTTTTTCTGCAGGATTCCATTTCCCGTCCAAGCTGGTCATAAGTTTGGTCAAGTGTTTTTGAAAGTTGTCTTTCCTTTCTTGTAGTCCAAGGCCCGATGTTGTATAAGGAGCCGAAACAACTCGACCTCAACCAGATGACTAACATCACCTGCATCTTAAGGAATGTCAAAAACCCTAACGACTCTGATGTCATCCTCATTCTACCCAACGGAACGAGCATCGAAGCGGATTACTTCATCGAATATGAGACACCAGTCGTGGCTGAGTACATCTTTGTCGTCGTTGCCGATGGGAGGGATAATGAGTATGCGTGTGCATACAACAACATGACGCTTCAAAAAGCATCCAACCTCACAGCCTTTGGTATGTATGAAAGGATGCTTATTATTTGTAATGTTTTACCCTTACACCGATGTGTGTCTAGCACTGCATACTCAGTACTTTCCCGAGTCCTGTGAACAAAATCACAGGCCTTTTTCCTAGGGTGGGATTCGAACCCTCGGAAGAGTACTGAGTATACAGTGCATAACACACATCGGTGTATGGGTAAAACACTAGAAAGAATATTCTTTATTCCCGATGCAATAATTAACATCAAATGTAATGCTAACGGATTCGAACTGCCTCTAGCTACCGGGCAGTCTCGGTCGTCTAGTTGGTAAGACATCTGCTCTAGAATGGTGGGGGTCGTGGGAAAGCGCTGAGTATACAGTGCATAACACACATCAGTGTATGGGTAAAACATTACAAATAATATTCTTTATCCCTGGTGCAAAAATTAACATCTTTCATTATGAAAGGATGCACATTTCAAGATCAGTCTCTGTCTCTAACCCTTTAGCACTCATACCGCCCAGAAGAGTTCTCCCTTTTACGCTGCTAAACTGCCCGCAACCGCCCTCGAAGTTTGACAAGTTGTAACCAGAGTGTTACAACACATCAAACAGCCATATACATGTATAGAGCGTGATCTCTATCTAAAAATAGTTCATGGTCCCCATAACAAAAAATGAAATGTCTACCCCCTGAGGTTCAAAGGTCAAAAGTCCTTTCACCAAACCAACACAAGCACCGTGTGTGCAACACAGCGAGCTGTTTTTTCTGTGTGTGTGGATGGCCCGTATTTTATGTACAATGTATTTCACGCACAATGTACACAGTAATGGCGACCGCATTTGTTTTCACTCTAAAACTAAACGGTTGTTTTTACACAGAATACCATTTTTTGAAAGTATTTGATAGACAGTTTTATGTGAAGAAGTTGTTCTGTAGATAATAGAGGAATTGTATCTTTTTTCCAAAGTACGTTGTGATAAGTTTCAATCTTTTTCTTTTCATTTTCTTTCTTTGAGATGACAGTACAGTTGAGCAAACCTTTGTACAAAACTTTCCACGTAACAAACGTTTACTTTGTAAACAAACAGTTTCCTAATTTTAGTTGATCTGTCTTATGTTTCCGACCTCAAAGCTTTGATAAAGCAAACAAAACAACTTTGCAAATCTTTCAACAAGGTAATTTCATCCTCTACACAATAAACTAAACTTTGTAACTCAAGAAAATTATCACAACGAAAGTTATCTAAGGATTTCTGTGCTGAGTAGAAAATCTTGTGAGTTACTGTGTGTGTTCAAGGAGTGAATGACGCAATGTTTAACTGTGCGCAAGTGCTAAAGGGTTAAGTTGTCTTATCCCTCCTCTATGTACATTTGGCAACATTTCCAGCGAGTATTTAAACCATTTGAAACTATCTGTTTACAATGTGTGCATGTGTGAACTGTGTGGATGCATGCGGTTACCACATGATGTCATATTGCAGGCTGGCATAGTTTGTCTATCAATCAAAACCACGGTGGATGAAATTGAATGGTCAGACCGTTGGAGGGTTGACTGTGTACTGTGTAGATACATTCACCACATTATATCATATTGCCGGCTGGCATAGAGTGTCTATCATTCAAAACCACAGTGGATGATGTTGAATGGTCAGACAGTAGGAGGGTTAATGCTGTGAAATCCCAACAGACTGGGCAAAATCTTGTGCGTTTTCGGACCTTGGGACCTGTCAAAGTGCATGATTTTGTTCCCTTCATATGTTACAGCAGTGCAAGTGGGAATCAAAGGTTCCTGAAAGTCTTTCAAATATACACGAGACTTGCACTGTCTATAAAGGGTGGAAAAACAGCCCTCTTGTGGCCACGCCTCTCTAGTTAATCATTTGTAGTGATGTAAAGAGTCTGTAAATCCTTTAAAATTTAACACCCTGGAAGTTAGAGGTGTGGGGCGGGGGAGTGGGGTCTCATCTCTGGACCAGTTGAAGACCACTTACTTTTTTTAGGATTTTTCTTCTTTGTTCAATCACACCCCCATACACTTGAGTGGGAATGCACGTACATGTACTCATTGTATTCATATTCTCAAGAAAATTCGTGACTCTGGTGTGTCAAGTGGAATTTGGCCGTGGTGAACTTTGAGCATGTACTAAAATGCCACAGTTGTGCAATGTGTCACTCAGACCAAATCTCATCTTAAACAAAAGCTGGTGTTGTACTTTCTGTAACAAAAAAAAAGGTAGCACTGTTGTTGATAATCATTTGAGGAAAAGCCACCTGGGAACCGTGGAATCCCAGTCTGGTGACAGGTGTGACCCCCCGCCCCCCCTCGGTGAAGTACATCAGCACATGCATCAGGTCAATGTAAATGATACTGCGGTACATGAAGCTGGTTTGTCAAAGGGGGACACCACCTACAAGATTCAATTAAGGCCAGTCATAAGTTTGGTCTTGTTTTCTTCAAAGCTGATCTTTCATTTCTTATAGTCCAAGGCTCGACGTTGTATGAAGAGCTGAAAGAAGTCAACCTCAACCAGACGACCAACATCACCTGCATCTTAAAGAATGTCAAAAACCCCAACGACTCTGACATAATCCTCATTCTACCCAACGGAACCAGCATCGAAGCGGATTACGTCATCGAATCTGAGATATCAATCCAGACTGAGTACATTTATGTCGTCATTGCTGATGCAAGGGATAATGAGTATACATGCGCGGACGCTAACATGACACTTAAAAAAACATTCAACCTCACAGCTTTTGGTATGTATAAACTGTTCTGCATTAACAAGTTTGTAATTTGTCAAGATTTCAGGGCCTTTGCCTTTACGTTGTCTCAAATGGTGTGAACTTCCAGATTGTGCAACTTGTGCATATTTGAACTTTTGGGACTGCGTGACTGTTGGTCCCTTCACACATTAAAGCAATGCATGCGGGAACCCAATGTTCCTGAAAATGTTTGAATATGCTCAAGACTAACGCAGTCTATCCTGTTGGTATGTCCTTGCGTCACATGTGTGCGTATCTGCGGAGCGCCCAAATTTTTTGCTACTTTTGGCTCCAAACGGGCATACTTTTGTGTGTAATTTTACCCCAAATCACCCATTTTATCGTTCAAAGACATTTCTTGTGACAAAAACTTCAAATTGCGAGAAGACATTAGTCTTTGAAGAACAGATGTAAAAGCCAAGTCCACTTATTACACAGTTCTTGAATTCGTCAAAGAAAAACTAGCTCATTGCAGGTCCTGTGGGTTTCTGGCCATCATCGATGGAGCCAGTTTGTGTGAAGTGGGCATGGCTTACAGTAGAATTATGTCACACTTGCAAAGAAGACATTGGAAGATATTGGAAGACATTGCCCTCTTTCTATTTGTGACGATGTACATTAACAAGTCTGTAAATACTCTAAAATTTAAAACCCTGGACGTTGCAGGGTGGGGTTGGAGGGGGGAGGGGGAGGGGGAGGTGTGGTTTCTCATATCCCCGGACCAGGTGAAGACCACTACTTATTTTTTGTGTTTTTCTTTATCGTACAATCCAAATCTGCACATTGTAATTTAAATGCACTGTTCATTTTCAAGAAAAAAAATATCACAGTCTATATGATTTTGAGGGAGTGAGTCAGGGTGTTTCACAAAGTGGTTCCAGACGGTCATCGTACGGTAACTAGAGATATCATCTCCTCAAACATACTCATGAGATTTGAATGTGATTTGTGAATATATTTGGAGTACAAATTGTGTACCAGACAAATGTGCAGTCGGGCAGAGAATAGACCGATCCATTAAGCCCTGCCTACCTTAGCAACTGCCTAGCAACGGCACTTGGTGTGAATTTTTTGGTGGTTCGGTTGCAAGTTTACACACACACGTATCGGATACAGATTCACACACAAACATGGTTTTCGTGAACGGTATGGATTTAGTTTCGTGGCCTTTTGAGTGGTGCCTTGAGTCCAAAAGAACAATGCAGACACTAACATTGTTTAACCACTTTTACACGACTGTACAAGAACCACTGCTGTGGGATTTGCACCACCAGAAAAACAAAAACAGTTAAAACAAAAAGGTAGTACAATTGTGTGTGCTGTTGTGTGTCAGAACAATGGCGGCGGTTTGTTTACTTTTCTAATGGGAATTTTAACGTGTCGGACTTTCAGTGGCGTTGTCAAGGCTGTGATTGGTCAATACGTTAGTAGGCGGGGCTTAGTGGGTCCGACTATACATGCTGTGCTTGTGTGTTACAAACACAAATCTTGTCATTTTCTCAAGACTGAAACTACATTGCTAAAGAATGCTGAAATATTTTGTTATTCCCCAGAGCCACCATATCTTTCCAGTGCACCAACAATTAATAGTTCAAAGGTCGATGAAATAACCCTCGCCTGGAAACCATGGGGAACCCAGTCTGGCGATAGGGGGGACACCCCTGTAGAGAACTACATCATTACATACAGTAGAGTGGCTAATGTAAGTGATAATACCACAGCCAGATGGACAGAGGGGAATACCACTTCATATACTGTAGAGGGCTTAATGGAGGACACTGAGTACGAGTTCCGAGTTACTGCGGTCAGGCCGGGGTTGGGCGGAGCTGGACCCCCTAGCCCCCCTTCTCAAGGCCGTACAACGTGCCTCAGTAAGTGTAATGCATACATTTCTAGTAAGCATAAAGATACTTCATACTTTACAAATGTAAAGTATACTCTGTCGGTAGGTTTCTTTTGCATCTTGGGAATTTTGAGTTATAATTTGAATATCATATTCATCTTCTCATTCATGTCAAATAACACAATAAACATACATTGTTTGTCATGTTTCATCTGTTTGATTAATTTTACTTTTTTTTGCATGTGAATGTTTTATTCCAATTTTCCTTTTATAATCATCTACCCATCCATCATGTATTTTGTTTGTATGTTGTTTGTTGTTTGTGTATTTTGTTTGTTGTTTGTTGTTTGTGTGATATTAGTTCCAGGGAAACCGGTTGATTTCAAAAGTGTAGCACTGAATGCAACATCCCTCCAGCTCAGTTGGTCCCGGCCAATCAGCTCTGACTGTACTGTGATCACCTATGAGCTAACATACTGGCTAGAGAAACAGGGAGCATGCGATAAAGTAATAGAAGAAGAAATCATCAAGAAGCTTAAGACAACAAGGAATCACTCCCTTGTCATTGGTTACTTGCTGCCAAACACGTTGTATAGAGTGAAAATAATTGCCAATACCAGTGCTGGAGTGTCGGCTGAAGACACACCGATTGAGATAACAACCTCTGAATCAGGTCTGCATCAAGAAATTACACAAGAGATCTTTAACCCTTTAGCACTTGCGCATAATTAAGCATCGAGTAATTTACTCCCTGAATGCGTCACAGAAATTTGCAAGATTTTCTGCTGTACATAGAAATCTTTGGATAACTTTCATTGTGATTATCTTCTTGTATTACTAGTTTAGTTTATTATGTAGAAGATGAAATTACTTATCGAATGATTTGCACAGCAAATTTTTTTTTTGACCAGTATGAAATATATTCCCTCAAAAAAAAGAGTTAAGGTTGCCTGAATATTTTAGTTTTAGGTTACACCAATTTTTTTTTTTTAGCCCTAATCGAACATCATGGAAATATAGAACACATTTGATTTTATTTCATATGATTGAAATTTGTAAGATATTTTTGAATTCATTTCCTCTTGGAATAGTTCCTAAACCACCTTGAGTTCTGGATACTCAATTAGAAAGTTCCACTTTTTTTGCCAAGTGGAAGGTAGAATCAGTATACATACATGTAATTGGTAATAAGCATCTGAGAATTACGACAAAGCGTAATCAAAATCACCACTAAAAGAAAGTCTTTTTGAAGAATCAGTTAAGCAACTTGCAAAAAGTAAATTATATTATGTTTAATATTTGTGAAATGTTGCACTTCCTCTCGTAATAGTACCTGGACCACCTAGAGATGTGGATACTGAATTAGAAAGCTCCACCTTTTTTGTCAAGTGGAGGGGGCCCAGCTGTGCGGATAGAAATGGTAAAATCTTAGGGTACCACTATCAGCTCCTGGATTCTGGAGATGAGATCGTTGAAGAAGGAGTAACTGAGACATCTCTTAAAAATCATACCTTTGAGAACTTGTTGCCTTGCACTGAGTATGGGTTTCATGTTAGAGGAAGGACATCAGCCGGTAATGGGTCCTTCAGTCAGATTCAGAATGTGACGACACCAAGTGCAGGTAAAAGGACACAAAACCGTTTCCAACATCATGAAATTTACTTGCATCTTTTTTTATTTAAAATAGTCTGGTTCTAGTTTGATGTCGTGAGATTATGCATTTATGATGGCTACTGTATCGTGGAAAGGAGTGGCCAAGCATTCTCGTCTGCCGAACTTAAGTTCTGTAGCTTACAGAATGTGGGTTCGAATCCCGGCCTGGCCAGTCGCGACACTAGTGTCCTTGAGCACTTCACCATAATTGCTGTGTCCTTCGGATGGGATGTTAAGCCATAGGTCCCATGTACTAGGATGGGTAGTGCACATAAAAGAACCCAGAACACTTATTATGCAAGAGTAGGGGGTTTACCCTGGTGTTTCTGGTTCAGAAAAGCAAGCATCCTTATCTACAGGTTTCCTCAGGCTTTCAAGCTACAGTTATTAAGTTCGCTTTTGAGGCATCCAAGGTTTTAAACAGCCGTTTAAGACCGAGTCACTACTCTTTTATTCCCATTCATAAATGCCCTTTTTGTTAACAGTGTAACAGTGTAGAAAAACCGTGAAACTTTTCTGTTTTTTGAATAAGTTATTTTTTAATTCTTGCCACGTCCTCAGGCTCCATTTCGCGAGGGGTCAATGCTCATACGGTTGCGCATACGCACGCATTATTAAACTTTACAATGAGTACCGCTATGTATTGATTGCGCTATGTGTAAATTAGCACCCGCGTAAGCTAGTGCGCCAACACACGTATGGCTATAATGAGCGCAGAATGCGCCTTCATAGTTCCAGCTATGTCTATATCATCCGTTTAAAACCGGTCTTAAACAGTCATGTGACCACCTTTCAACCAATAGGACTGCCCAAATTGTCCCAAACTGACTGGGGTATTTATGAATAGAAATTAATAATAATAAATAATAATAATAGTATATGCAATGTATAGTACATGACAATGGTGGTGACAGCATGGTACAGGTACAAGTATTTTTATGGCATGGTACAAAATCATAAAAAGGCTCTCAATTTTTAAGAAGAATTGTAGCAAGAACAGTATGAATCGTGCTATGACAAGTGTTACCCCCCCCAAAAAAAAAAGTTAAAACAGTCTGCATCATGAGTAATGTATCTAGTGTGCCTAAAGATCATCAATACATACTTCTAATACAAAAACAATCAAGAAGTAAACTCTGACGTTAGAATTTTGCATCTTAGGAATTTTAAATTTGAATTTGAAATCACAATCATTTCATCAATATCAAATAATATGATTCCACATTTGTTTTCCATACAGTTGTTTTCATGTTGAATCTGTTTGATGTGTGATAATCACTGTATACTCAGTGCTTTCTCCCAAGTCCTGCAGGATCTATTAGATTGTGGGGGTCGTGGGTTTGAAGCCCACCGGAGGAGTATGCCAGTAGATCCCCTCCTCCAGGACTCCAGTGAAAGCACTGAGTATACATTTTTTGTTCATGTTGTAACTGTTTGATTTCCCATTTTGCATGTCATTTGATTTGTATATTTCCATTTCTTGATCATCTACTCACCCATCATCCACTTTGTTTTGTAGGTTTGTTTCTTGTTTGTGTATTTTGTTTGTTGTTTGTGTGATATTAGTTCCAGGGAAACCGGTTAATTTCACTGGTGTAGCACTGAATGCAACATCCCTCCAGCTCAGTTGGTTGCGGCCAATCAAC
The DNA here is from genome assembly GCA_911728455.2 of Marthasterias glacialis. Classification (NCBI taxonomy): domain Eukaryota; kingdom Metazoa; phylum Echinodermata; class Asteroidea; order Forcipulatida; family Asteriidae; genus Marthasterias; species Marthasterias glacialis. The sequence goes on from OU452225.1 coordinate 20,523,939, forward strand.
ACTGACTGCACTGTGATCACCTATGAGCTAACATACTGGCTAGAGAAACAGGGAGCATGCGATAAAGTAAAAGAAGAAAAAAGCACCAAGAAGCAGAATACAACAAGGAATCACTCTCTTGTCATTGGTGACTTGCTGCCAAACACATTGTATAGAGTGAAAATAATTGCCAATACCAGTGCTGGAGTGTCGGCTGAAGACACACCGATTGAGATAACAACCTCTGAATCAGGTCTGCATCAAAGACTTAACCCTGAAGTTTCCTTAACCCCTTACCTGGGTCGGTCCATTAAAATACATTTAAATACATAAAAATAGATCATCATAAGTTCCCTGTCATAAAATACATCTCAAACATTCATGGAATGTCTGTACATGTTAGTGCATGTGAATGCATTGTTTGCACTTTAGTGAAAGTTTGTAGTGAAATGGTTTGGATGAAATAATCACCTTTGCTCGTCTCATATTTAGTAATTGTCCAGATGATTTTTCTGATTAGTTTTTGTGGTAACACCATGTACATGAAATCTCTCGTGAGTTGCTAAAGCGACAAGAACCATGGGAATTAATGTTGTGTTATATTGAACAAAGTGATGAATTCACATCAAGATGATAAAAATGCGTCTCAGTAAATTCAACGTTTGGGGGCTATTTGTGGTGGGTCGGTAAGAACATGTTGGTTGTAACGACTCAAAGATGATCAGAGCATGCTGATTAAAACAATAGGCTTTTGCACCTCTGTGTTGGACACAGATCTGCCCCGTGTATTAAGTTTGACTGACCTTTTCACGCTACATTTCAATGCAGCGTTGACCTGTGTAGAGCACTCAATCTGTGTCCAAACCAACCCTGGTTGGGAGGTTGGTTGAGGGTTTTTGACCTTTGTAGAGAATTAGGTGTGTAGCAAAAAACCTGATGTCTTGTCATGCAGTGTGAAAGCCGAGCAAATTTTAACCATGCTGAAATTTTACAAAGTCAATACAGATTGGAACCATGTAGCATTCGGCACGGATCGGAGCTTGATATGTGTGAAAAGGCCTATTGAGTTGTTACACCACCAGTTCTTTTTAGGACCACCACAACTCACAGAGAGATTTCATGCACAGCAAATCTTACTAGATCCTATCTCCACCATGCTAAGTTTCAAATCATCCATAGCATTATTCAAATGTATGAATGATCAATATACTTTGCCCAGATTCATGAAGCATTGAATGCTGCTGTTGACAAAAAAGGATCTAGAAAAATTTGTTGAAAACATCAAGAAATGATAATATGTGTGTGTGTTTTTTTTAGTGTTTTCTAATGTATCTTCCAATCAAGAAACTTGACAGTGATCTCACAAAGGAATATGACAGCTTTCTTACAGTCATCTTGGTTTTTTTCCATTAAAACAATGTAAGGTCATATATCAGAATTGGCAGCTACGGCTATGGCTGTTGCTAAGGGGGTGTTGCTAAGGATGTCCTATACTTAAACGCATGATGACGCAACCATCCAGCCATAGCCGTAACCACCAATTTGGACATGGCTTTAGCAAACTGAGTCTGTGCAAGGGAAAATTGTCTGGGCCCTTTTTCTGTTGGTAGAATCAGTATACATAATCGGCAATAAGCATCTGGGAAACGCGACAAAATTGAATCAAAATCACATCTAAAAGAAAGGTCTTTTTTTAAGAATCAGTCAAGCAACGTACAATATAGTAAATAACAAATTTAAAAAATAATTATTATATTTCGAATGATTAATATTTGTGAAATGTTGTTTTTTGCACTCTCTTTCAAAATAGTTCCTGGACCACCTAGAGTTGTTTCTACTGAATTAGGAAGCTCCAACTTTTTTGTTAAGTGGAAGGCGCCCGTCTGTGCGGATAGAAATGGTAGAATCTTAGGGTACCACTATCAGCTCCTGGATTCTAGAGATGAGATCGTTGAAGAAGGAGTAACTGAGACATCTCTTAGGAATTATACCTTTGAGAACTTGTTGCCTTGCACTGAGTATGGGTTTCATGTCAGAGGATGGACGTCAGCTGGTAATGGGTCCTTCAGTCAGATTCAGAATGTGACGACACCAAGTGCAGGTAAAAGCACCCCAAAAAATGTTTTCATTTCTTATAAAATAATCTTTCATCACGGTGCAGCCATCTTACTTTTTTGTACACTGTAGTCAAACTGAGGCTTGGTGGTAAAATAGTCAGGTTCCAGTTTGATGTAATGAGATTATGCATTTACATATGTACAATTGCTGCCGTGTTGTAGTACTCATACTCGGATACTACATGAGTACCGTTTTGATGGTACTCGTACTTGTACTTTGCTATTAAAATACTTTTACTCAAAGTCCATACTCGATACTTGACTGAAAATGTACTAGGACTCAATTTAAAGTACTTGTGGTCAAAATACCACTTTCCTATATGTTGCCTTAATACAAGAAATAGAGGAATAAAGCTCTGGAAAAAGTAAAATTGAAGTTGTCTATGATGTATTCATGTTTAAATGATAGTTATCATAACAAGCACACACTGTCGTCTAGAAATTTACCAAAACACAATAGGCCTAAATGTTTTTTTTACGCATTTTGCAGTATTTTTTTATAAAGTTATCGTAGTCTTAGATCCAAGTACTTCGTACTCGGCTGTTGGACTCTGTACTCAGATATTAGAATACCCAGGACTTGGACAGTTGTAGGGCCTAATAATAATAATAATAATAATAATACAACTTATTTAGCGCCTTTTCCTAGGGTTACAAAAGCCCTACTCATACTGGATGGCCCAAGTACTTGTACTTGAGTACTACTCGGCAAGCCTAGTACTGGGCAATACTTGATACTTGACTGAAAAGTACTTGACTACAAAACTGGATTGCTGCTGCATACAGGGAACATAACAAAGATAATGGTGGCTTGATTTGGGTCAAAACTGTCAAATGGCTGTCTGTTTTAAAGATATAAAGAACAAAATGAATGTGAGACTTTGGAACGATAGGTGGCAGCAGACTTATCAGGTAAATTGTCAAGCCTAGCAAAGACAGACATATGTTCTGATGGAAACTCTTTTCATTCAATGCTCATGAGAACTGCACAAACTATAATTAAAGTCCTTATCAGGGAAACCTTCATTATCTATATAGATGCTTTACTATAATTGCTTCTCTTCACCCAGGGGTATAATTGGGTAGAGGTTGATATTGCATTTTAAAAAGCCTTAGAGCGCCACGGCAGCTCGGGGCTGTATACTCCCCAGGGAGCTGAGAAAGATTACAGGAATGTTATTGGCCCAATGACCAGGGCACTAATGTAAAGCGCCTTGAGATGCTATTGTGAAATGAACTATCAAGAACTCATCATTACATTTTAAAGGTCTTGGCCCAATTTCATGGCTCGATTTACCATGAGTGGATTATCGTCACTAAAAGAAGCAGAACAATCTGCACTTAGCGTAAGCACATTTCACAGGATAGTAAGAAATATTTGCATGTGTGTATACATGATTATCACCCAGTGAAGCCTTCTTTGCTTACATAGCTAGCTCAGAAATTTATAGCTGGACCAGTAAACGGACAATTAAGTGCAGAATTTCTTGGCAAGCAGAGCCCTGAAGTTGAGTCCTTTATCTCTTGAGGCAATTTTTACAAGTAGCTTACAAGTGCCTTGTGTGACATGGTAGAGAAACTGTCATTTTTTTTTTAAAGATTAACATCCCTTGGTATTCCCAAGGATCAGTTCTCAGCGTAAATAACCATCATGTATCTTGAATTTAGTGCCAGAAAAAGTCATGGACCTCCAGCTTACCCCCGACCAGACAGCTCTTCAGGTTTCCTGGCAGCCATTCGACACCCCATGCGAAATTCTCGGCTACAACATCAACTATCGTCTCGTCAAGCATCTGGCATGCGACAGTGAAGAAATCAGCATGGCAAACATGACAGTGGGGTCCCGGTATAACCATACCACAATACAGGGTTTGTCCCCTCATTCGGAGTACGCTGTGTCTGTTACAGCGTTGACATCAGCAGGGGCTGGGGAAGCCAGTGAGGCGAGTCAGTCAACCCTACCAGATGGTATGTACTAAAAACCAAATAACAGGGCTCAATTTCAGAAAGCTACTTAACCAGTAGGTTCCGGATGCCAGGTATCAATGATAATCTACGAAAATATTTTTTGAGCCAGCAAATGGGCAATGTTGAAACACGCCATTGTGTAAAATTGGAATACCAGAGCAAAGGTCACCCGGACATTCGACTGCTGAGCGTGCACAGAGCACACACATGCTGTCTAACGCTTCATTTCACACACACAAATTACTTGTACTCATAGTCCATACTCGATACTCGACTGAAAAATAACCTGTACTAGATGTCATGTTCTTGATACTCAACTGAAAATGCACTTAGACTCAGTTTGATGTACTCGTGGTCAAAATTTGGTTGTCTAAATCGTGTTTCGTTAATGTAAGTTTATGCCTTTGCAATCTAAGGATAAGAGAAAAAATTGAGCACTGGAAAAAGTAAATTTAAAGTTATTTTGATGTTATCACATTTAAAATAAAGTTATCCTACATTGTCATCTAGAAAGTAGTCCAAAAAACACTAAATGTGTGATACCTCATTTTGCAGTATTTTTCTTCATAAAGTACTCAAACTCGTACTCCTGCTCAGAGATCCAAGTATTTGTTGGACTCAGAATACTCGGATCTCACACACTTGTACTTGTATTCAATGGCCCAAGTACTTGCACTCGAGTACTACTAAGCCACCCTAGTACTCAGCTCAGTACTACTCAGCTACCCTAGTACTCAGCTCAGTACTACTCAGCCACCCTAGTACTCAGCTCAGTACTACTCAGCCACCCTAGTACTCAGCTCAGTACTACTCAGCCACCCTAGTACTCAGCTCAGTACTACTCAGCCACCCTAGTACTCAGCTCAGTACTACTCAGCCACCCTAGTACTCAGCTCAGTACTACTCAGCCACCCTAGTACTCAGCTCAGTACTACTCAGCCACCCTAGTACTCAGCTCAGTACCACTCAGGCACCCTAGTACTCAGCTCAGTACCACTCAGGCACCCTAGTACTCGGCTCAGTACTACTCAGCCACCCTAGTACTCAGCTCAGTACCACTCAGGCACCCTAGTACTCAGCTCAGTGCTACTCAGCCACCCTAGTACTCAGCTCAGTACTACTCAGCCACCCTAGTACTCAGCTCAGTACTACTCTGCCACCCTAGTACTCAGCTCAGTGCTACTCAGCCACCCTAGTACTCAGCTCAGTACTACTCTGCCACCCTAGTACTCAGCTCAGTACTACTCAGCCACCCTAGTACTCAGCTCAGTACTACTCAGCCACCCTAGTACTCAGCTCAGTACTACTCAGCCACCCTAGTACTCAGCTCAGTACTACTCAGCCACCCTAGTACTCAGCTCAGTACTACTCAGCCACCCTAGTACTCAGCTCAGTACTACTCAGCCACCCTAGTACTCAGCTCAGTACTACTCTGCCACCCTAGTACTCAGCTCAGTGCTACTCAGCCACCCTAGTACTCAGCTCAGTACTACTCTGCCACCCTAGTACTCAGCTCAGTACTACTCAGCCACCCTAGTACTCAGCTCAGTACTACTCAGCCACCCTAGTACTCAGCTCAGTACTACTCAGCCACCCTAGTACTCAGCTCAGTACTACTCAGCCACCCTAGTACTCAGCTCAGTACTACTCAGCCACCCTAGTACTCAGCTCAGTACTACTCAGCCACCCTAGTACTCAGTTCAGTAGGACTTGATATTAAACTGAAAAGTACTTGACTACAACGCTGCAAATTTATGGTATGGTTGTTGTTTGTCTCCGGCATACAGTTCCAGGGAAGCCGGTTGCTATCAGGAACACTTCAACATCCTCAAGGTCAGTGACCTTCACCTGGCAGCCCCCAGCATGTAGGGAGAGAAATGGCATCATCACAAAGTATTACTGCAAACTTGTTAATACAGGAGCAAGTGTACTATTCAAAGAGATACGTGTATCACAAGACATCACTACAGCAACTTTTGATGGACTGAAACCATGTACCAAGTACCATTTTGAAGTTCTTGCTCAGACGTCTGTTGGTAACAGTTCATTCAGCGGTCCAGATTATGTAACTACAGATGGGGAAGGTATGTACACTTGTATGCTTGTCTTTTTGAGTGGAAGAAGTAAGATTTGTATGTGAGCCAATGACTGATGTTATGAATTTTCTACAAAGTTGAAACCCAGGAAGAAACGATTGTACACACAGATGCAGGATGTGAACATGTTCAGTGGACTTATACAAGTCAAAACCTTGTCAATGATTGATCGTGTGATATACTGTTCATGTAGCAACAATGTATTTATGTATAAAGCCATGCTATTGGGTGTTTGGGCAAAGCCCGAAACACATCTTGTTTTTTTGTTGTTTTCCTTTTTCTTCTTACCTTTTGGGTTTTTTTTTCAGGTGTTTTTTTATTGTTTTTCTACTAAACTTCTTCTTCTCCCCTGCGTTTGTCCCCCACAAAAGACACATTTCCCGAGCTAACATAAACTTCAATCTTCACACATATATAAATCTTAACAAGACACAGGTTTAGTGGCATCATGATGATGTTATCAGGTGTCAAATTACATTAATTGAAAGTTTAATATTTCAAAAAGTTATCGGTCCTGAACTACACAATGGATTTTTGCAATCTATACATCATCAGAAAGGTCTTCCAAAAATGAATAAGCACCTCACTGACATGACCCCAATTCGACCTTGTCTTCCAGTTTAAACCAGATGTTGAACATTTCAAAAATTGATATCTCAACTACATATCATTTAAACACAATTTTTACATTAGGTGGTAGAGCTTTAAGCCTTCTCAAATTTTTACATTGAAGTTTATGTTCGGGCACCATTTTGACCCCAACTTCTGGTCAAAATTGGACGTTAAAATAGATACACTCATGGATGCACCCAAGAAAGCTCATGCACAATAATAACTAGCTTTGTACAGTCATTGACAGTTACATACAATGTAAACATCAAATATACACGCATGGATGCATCCAAGAAAACCCATACACGGTTAGAACTGCATCTAGCTGCCGAGCAGGCTTGGTAGTCTAGTGGTTAGACATCTGCTCTGGAAAGGTCATGGGTTTGAATCCCACCCGAGTAACATGCCTGTGTTTTTTTACCCTCTACTCAGCACTCAGGAAAGTCCTGAGTAGACAGTGCTGATAATTATTTGATGCTTATTTTATTCTAATCTTTGCATCATCTGTGAAGGTTTTTGTATGCTAATTGTTTAGATAGTAGTGTTCTGATTTGACTTTGATTCGTCTAAAAACAGGAAAGTCAAATGCCATATATGCTGTGAAGCTTTTTACAATGTTCTTTTGTTCATGTTTAAATACTGATACATGTCACTTGTTCAGACTTAAATGTTACCTGCTTTGCCCAAAACCCAAACACCTAGTGTTTGTAATTCTACAAACATTACATTTCTAGTTTTATTTGTTTTAGCTCCGGATGTAGTCGGTGATTTGCAAGCAGAGCCAATAGCTACATCTATACACTTGAATTGGACGCAACCCAACATCACAGCGTGTAGCATCACCGGCTACAGAGTCACTTACAAACTGATCAAGGTCCTTCAATGTCTTGAAGAAGAGAATAACGACATTCAGGAATTGATAGATAGGCCCCCAGGTACACAGCGCACGATCTCTGGTCTGTTGCCAGCATCCAAATACATGGTATCTGTGAGCGCAGAGACTGCAGGTGGATATGGGAAGGAGAGAAGCAAGGAAGTTGTGACGCTCGAATCTGGTAAGACTGAAAGTGCATCTGTTGAATGCGCCTATTTATCAGCTTGTTCTCCTACTGCCTCATCAAATTTTGACCTTGTTGACTAAGTTGTTGAAACCTGGTGTGGATTTCACAAAGCGCTAGGATTAGTCTTTATCTCGAGTTAGGATTAGTAACTAGTCCTAACTTATAGGACTGATCATATTTCAGGGCTAGTCCTAAATTAGGACTAGTTTTTGTGAAATCCACCCCAGGACTTGTGAAGGGCTGGTAAAGTTGTGATGTCTTTTTGTCAGTTACAATGCAATCTAATTGATGAAGGTAAGAATCAGAGTGAGACGAATACCTCCATCCTGTCTCTTCTGTGTTCAAGACTGAACACAATAGGGCCTATGCTAGCCTCTGAATTGAACAGGTATACGTACGAGCGAGCTCATTAGAGACCTTTCATTTGCAATGCCACAGCCCGAGTTTTTGCCAACTAAGGTTGGAGAAACTACGGGGAGCCATCATTAGACCGATCCATTAAGCCCCACCTACTAACGTATTGACCAATCACAGCCTTGATAACGCCACTGAAAGTCCGACAGAAGTCCGACACATTAAAAATCCCATGAGAACAAGCCACCGCCATTGTTCTGACATACAACTGCACACACAACAGTACTAACTTTTGTTTAGCTTTTTTTTTGTGTGTTTCTGGTGGTGCAAATCCCACAGCAGTGGTTCCTGTATAGTCGTGTAAATGTGGTTTAACAGTGTTCCTGTCTGCATTGTTCTTTGGATTCAAGGCACTGCTCAAAAGGCCATGAAACTAAATCCCTACCGTTCACGAAAACCATGTCTGTGTGTGTATCCGATACGTGTGTGTGTTCACAACAGAACCACCGCTGCCATCGTGGCAAGAAAGTCACACCATGTGATGCTGCTAGACAGTTGCTAATGTAGGCGGGGCAAGATAGATCGGTCTAGATCTATTCAAAGCAAATACAGATAATCACAGTTTGTAAAAATGTTAAACAAATATTCAAAAACTGTTCAGAACTTGTTGGGAAAATAAATCAACTAATAAGGGGATGTATTTTCTTTAAATAAAAAGTTTGTAAGAATGCCGAATTTTGTCACAACGTCTATCAACAAGTCTTGAATGTTTTGCGAACATTTGGCCGTCCATGCCAACCAGCGTGGTTTGTTTATCAACAATAGAAAGGTCTATATATGTAGCTTATTCTGGATTGATTCGAGATTGTACAAAATCAGTACACCCATTTTGAGATCATGTGGGGATGCTATGTGGCTGCAGACTCACTATGTAAATCCATTATTCTAAAAACATGCAAAACTACATTAGCAGTGTTAAAATTCCCTGATATGTCTGCTTCCACCTAGTGTTTCAACATCTCCCATCATGCAGCTGTGTCTAAAGTGCAATGAGATAGCACCTTTAAACACATTTATGTGACATTTGTGGGTTTTGTCTCTTGCATACAGTTCCAGGGAAACCACTTGCTATCAACAACACTAGAAAGTCATCGAGGTCAGTGACCTTCACCTGGCAGCCCCCAGCATGCAGGGAGAGAAATGGTTCCATCACAGAGTACACTTACAAAATTGTTAATACAGCCGAAGAGAAGATATTGTCAGAGATTATCGTGTCGTCAAACACCACTTCAGCCACATTTGATAAACTAACACCTTGCACCAAATACCATTTCAAAGTTAAAGCTCATACTTCAGTTAGTTACAGTTCATTCAGTAATGCTGTTTATGTAACTACAAATGGAGAAGGTATGTACACATGCATGGTGTTTTGTTGTCATTGTATGAAGTGAGTTTACCATGTAGTGTATTGCCCACGCACGTCACACGCGGCAACTGTGCCAGGCTCGCCATTTTGGAAGTCAATAGGTATACGTGTAAATGCCGGGCCGCCTTAACTGCGCACTGTATAACACACAATGACATAGACTTCCAAAATGGCGCAACCAAGATTATTGTGATGATGACGTCAGGTGAATTGGGTAAATAGTAAATAATACATGTAGTAAACATTGAGGTAATGTGTAGTCATGTATGCTGGGCCCACCGGAAACCAGTTTTAACTGTTTGGGCACCCCCTGGGTAAAGAAATGTCATAAATAAATAAGTAATTGAATAAATATATAAGCTGATCTTCTGAGCAGAGGATCAGCCAAATCAGATTTGTGTGGGAGCCAAATGACTGCAGTCAAAACAACTCTCGTCATCTTTAATTGTCGGTATTTGTGGCCATATTTAATATTACGATGATCACAAACACCATTTAAATAAGAGTGCCGAAAAGTGATTTCTTAATATTTTATGTCAACAGTCCCTGGTGTAGTGTCCAATGTCAAAGCATCATCTATGAACGATTCCATCAGGCTAACCTGGGATCTCCCGACCAATGTACCGTGTAATATCACCAGCTATGTGATCAGCTACAAACTCATAAGATATCGCCAATGTTCAGAGACACTCCTAAGTAGCACAGAGCATAGTATGATTGTAGAGAATATAGGAAGGGACTTCGACATACAAGGGCTTTCAGCAGCATCAAATTATCTTGTGTCTGTGAGAGCGAATACTACTTCAGGATTAGGGGATGCGGTGAATGTTAATGTATCAACGCTAGAATCAGGTATGAAAATGTTTGCCGAAAATTTTGGATTTTGATTTTGTTGTATCGCATACACTAGCCTGAAAGAGGATCCATACAAGCACGTTGTATCTCGGCTTTGTTTGGTTTTTGTGTACATCCGAGATAGCTTCAGAAGTTGCAGGCCTTTTAATTTTTGTGGATTGTCCATTACTTACCGGTTGCTGCTGGGATTTTATTATTTTTTTGTCCCGTCCCCCGGCAGGATTATTTTGGCAGAACTGCCAGAATCTTTGTTCTTTGAGGGTTACCGATGGCACAAAGAAACCCTGACTTGACAATGCCAAGAGAACAAAAATTTTCTTTATTGGATCGTCCGTTTTGTTTCTCGACCAAGAAAATGTCAAATCTTTGCACCATGAATTGCAAAACATCAGCCGTTACTTACGGCATAGGAGTGGTACTAAACAAGGAACCTCGACTCCATTACCGCCTCACTCTGAATTACTCCATTCAGCCGAAATACAATGAATTAACAGGAAGACTCTCGATGTCTTGTAATCCTCCTCTTGGGACAAAAGGACAAAGATCTGTAATCGAGGATTACACAAAAATTGCCTCTGAATAGCCACAAAATGCCAGTATTTATCAGAAATTTTGTTGTCCTTGTATGGGTGAAACGAAGCATTAGACCCCATGTGTGTGCTCCGTAGTTGAATGACCAGGCGACCTTTGCTCCAGTGGTCCGGAAGTACATAATGGCGTCTTTACACGGCTTCCGTTTCCAGGCAGGGGAAACATTTGCGTGTATTCAGGTCATCCGTTTTCAACTGGTTAACCCTACTAACCCCCTAGTGTCTTCGATAAGAGAATCTTCCCTCCAAAGTGCTCCACGCTATGATTAAGACCCAAATTAAGACCCAAGACCCAAATGTTCAGACTTGGATAAGATTGGTGTGCCTTTTCCAGTAACAAGCACTTGTTTTTTTGTCCTGCAACCATGCTCAGTGCATAGATTTACTCGGCAGTCTTTTCCACTTACATGTTTTTTTATGAAATTGAATTATGGAGATTGCTATGCAAAAGCTTGCCCTGAACTTCATGATAGTGCATTAGTGGGAATGCTTCAGTCTGAGTGGTCACTTGTTATAGAGCAGGCAAGTAGCGGACATGAGTATAATTTAACCCACAAATGACTGTTATGGTCAAAGTCAAATACTAGTCATAACATTTATACATTATCCCAACAGCTGATGCTTCAATAAAAGTAAAAACAATGACCATTTATAATTTGTGTGTGTTGTTGTTTTTTTTTAAACCCATACACCTATGTGTGTTATGCACTGTATACTAAAAAAAGAAAAAAAACACAAATGTTATTCTTTATCCCCGATGCAAAAATTAACATCTATTATAATGGTTGCAGTACCCACTGCTAATAGGATTCGAACTGCCTTTAGCTGCCGGGCAATCTCGGTAGTCTAGTTGGTAAGACATCTGCTCTAGAATGCCTGTTGATTTTTCACACAGGTCTCGGGAAAGCACTGAGTGTACAGTGCATGACACACATTGGTGTATGTGTAAAAAACACAAACATTCTTCTTTATACCTGATGCAAAAATTAACATCTATTATAATGGACTTTTATATTGATGATTTTGCCACTAATTGGCACATGAACAATATACTCAGGTCATTGGGCCAGCTACTGTTTTTTCTTTTAAATCATCCTAGCTACCCAGTTCAGTATACAGCCTGTCCTACAAGAATCACTTCTGCCTTCACAGGTATCCATGTATCCCTGGGTGAAGAGAAGCAATTATGGTGTCTTGCTCAAGGACACAAGTGTCATCACCTCGATGACTAGGCCTCCAGAATCCAGTCTGAGCATTGGTTTCAACTCAAAGTTACAATAAAGTTGATATCCATTTCTTGCAGCTCCGGAATCAGTGACCAATGTTTCCGTTACTGATGTCGGCCCGTTCAATGCCTCGTTCAGCTGGTCCCCACCTGTGTGTGAGGACACCCATGGTCGGATTACATTGTACAGTTATTATCTGGCATTCAGTGATGAAGAAACACTTGCAGGGAACACGACCGACACAGTTGTATCTTTCGAGTCGTTAACACCCTGCACAATCTATGCTTTCACTGTGGCTGCATGGACTAGTGCTGGAATGGGTCACCGCAGCAACCCTCTCAATTTCACAACAAATGTGACAGGTGAGTACAGTTTTCACTAAATTTGGGATGTTTTTCCAGTTGGATATGTGCGCTTTATTAGTCTTCATACTATTATAATGTGTTTTTAATATCAGATTGTTAGGGATTTATTAATAAAGGCTAACTGCTTTTTATGAAAATAATTCTCTTGCAGTCCCTGGACAAGTTAATAAACTGCCAAAAAAACCATCCAAAAATGCCACAGCTGTGAGACTCCAGTGGACATCCCCAAGCTCCGCAGAAAACCCCTGTTTCATCGAAAATTACACTATCGTGTACTACTTAAAAGAAATTAAGCAATGCAAGAAGAATTCTACGGAGACATTCATCAGGGTAACAACTGATACAGAGTTACTGTTGGTGGACCTAAGACCAAACTCAGTGTACATGGTGTCAGTGAAAGCATCAACATCAGCGGGGGAAGGACCTGGTTCAGAGGAGAAAAAGGTTCTGACGCTCTTTGATGGTGAGTTTTTTGAGATCTTGGTCAACAAAAAGAAGAGCAATATCTCAGGCCTCTAATTAGCTAGGATTTTTTTCAGGATTTAAGGGTTTATTTCACAGACCTCCCTTTGGCTCTCAAATTGTCTGTAGAGGTGTGAACTTGCAGTCCAGAGTTGGAAAGACATTGCCCTTTGGTGTCCAAACTGTTAAAGTTTTCCGTTATTACAGGTGATATAGAGAGTGTAAATCCTCGTAAATTTTACATCCTACTGCTTGGGGGTTTTATCACAACACCAAGAGGAGACTGCAACCCATGCTCAAGATCTTTTATCCTTGTACAATCACACCCCAGAAATTCACTTTACTATATACCACCTAAGAGTTAAGATCACCTTGCATATAGTGGTCAAAGAATGGAATGTTGACTGAATAACATCTTTTTCTTCCCCCGACCCTTTATAAACCAAAAAAGCTCCTGGCCAAATCACAGATGTTATGGCTAGCAACACAACAATGGACTCCATCCAGTTCCGTTGGAGTGAACTGGACTGCGAATCACGACATGATGAAATTAAGGGTTACAGGTATGAATTCAAAGTTGCTGAGGATGATAGCGATGTCACTGGCAATGACCAAGACGATGACGATATTTATGAGAAAACAAGCATACAGTTTGGTACACTTAAGCCTTGCACTGAGTACAAATTCAGGGTTCAAGCTGTTGGAAACAAAGAAGAAAACGATGGCATATGGAGCGAATGGGTGAGAGCCACTACAAGTACCGCAGGTATGTAAAAACTTTCAGAAAAACACTTTCTGTCACATGGACCCTTTTCACTAGCGTCACATAGCAACATGGGAGGTCTGCCATGCTGGAGTAGAATGCACATGCATGATACCTACGTGTAGTAACATCCAAATTTCCATTTCCTAGCACATGTTCTTGCAGATCTAGTAACGTTTGTGTGTGACGTGCACGTGGAAGTACCCTAGCATAGCGAGCGATAAAATAATGACGCCATCTGAGAAGGGTCTATAGGGGCAGGTTCAGTTGAAGAACATCAGCATGTATTCTGGAATTTGTATCAAGAAAATCAATCTGTATGAAGAAAATCAATCTGTATCATACGAAAGCCCAATCGTGCCACAGAAATAAATAAAATCACTGGAAAATAATCCGTTATAACGAATTAATAATCCGTTATAACGAATTAATAATCCGTAATAACGAATTAATAATCCATTATAACGAATTAATAATCCGTAATAACGAATTAATAATCCGTTATAACGAATTAAATAATCCGTAATAACGAATTATTAATTCGTTATAACGAATTAATTATAACGGATTATTAATTTGTTATTACGGATTACTAATTCGTTATAACGGATTATTAATTCGTTATTACGGATTATTAATTCGTTATAACGGATTATTAATTCGTTATAATGGATTATTTTCCAGTGGTTTTATTTATTTCTGTGGCACGATTGGGCTTTCGTAGTATCAAGAAAATCAGCCTGTAAAGACCTGAAAAAGTGCTGTACGAAAATCTTCACAGAAAAAGTTTGAGAATCCATACTCCTATAAAAGTAGGTTATTTAGTAAATGACAGATTACTTTTTGGAAGATTAAATTCATTTCCATTTTCAATAAACAAATCATTCGCAGTTTCTGAAAGTTAATTAGGTTAGTCGATCCCTGTTTTCGTGAAAACAATCATGTTTTGTCAGGGAGTTTGTGCGTGTTCATCTACATGCTTATTTTGATCCAAATAAGCAGTGTTGCTTGTGGGGTCTCGCTGTTTTCTTGACTTGATCAATGTAACCATACTGAGACTGGAAGGGCAAAATAGTCAGAACCCATATTTAATCAGAATCCATTATTGCTATTGTACATAAGGAACATGGCAAAGTTAGTAACAGCATGGTAAAGCTTTGTAACGTGACCATTCACTGACATCCATCAAAAACGAAAGTAAGAATTTGAGTAATTTACCCCCAGCCCCTCAAAAAGTACAAGATCTTGTGTTGCAACGTGGAGACGACCCCGCCTCTGTCATCCAAGCCACTTGGCAACAATCTGAACTGGACCATTGTTTGGTCAACACGTACAAGGTGATGTACTCTGGGGAAAGCTTGGAGGCGTGCAGTCCAGGCGAGGTCTTGAATTCAACATCAATCACAGTGAGGGCTTATAACGTAACCCTGAGGAACCTTCGGCCATATTCAACGTACAGTATCACTGTACGAGGGGAAACTTCAGCAGGACTTGGAGAAATAAATACAAAGGTGCTGCCGACCGCCCAAGGCAGTAAGTCTGACTTATTGAGAGTTTTTTCTCTTAATTTTGAAGAGTAGGCCCGAACAGTGATGCGGCCATCTTGCTTTTAACTCATTCAATTCAATGTAACCAAACCGAGGCTGAAACGACAAAATAGTCTGGTCCCTTTTTGGTATATTGAGAGTTGATATTCGTTATTGTTATTTGACACAAGGAGCATAATGAGGAGAATGTCTATATTGTTGTGAGAAGTTGTGAGCTTAAGATTATTATGTCTCTTCGTATTTATTTATCGTCATCGTTACTAATCCAGCAAAATCATGAACCAAATTCAACTTAGAATTAATATATGACAATATCCGACCAAAAAAGAAATCATTTGGGGTTTAAATGTTGTTTTCCTGTAACAGTTCCTTCGGCCCCACCATTGGAAATCTCTGTTTTCGACAAAGGACCAACTCATCTCAATTTCACATGGCAACCACCAATTTGCGGCCAACAGAACGGACTGATCGTCAACTACACCTACACTCTTGTGGACTCCATCGTCAACGAGACAGTTAAAACTGAAACAGTTGCAACGATGGAGGCTTTCATTAAGGGACTCAAACCTTATGTTGACTATGACTTCATGGTTCGGGCTAACACAAAGAAAGGCTCTGGACCACTCGGCAGTTTGGTTGTTAGAACGGCAGAAGGGGGTACGTATGGAGTGAAGAAATATATTTTACTAGTACATTAACATTATTGACCCTCCTAGTCTTGGTGACATTTTTCAGCGAAGTCGATCAATCATTTAAAACATTCAACTGCAGGGGTTGTGTCGGGTGGAACAACTGTGTAAAGAACTACACTGTGTAGACGTTATCACCACATGATATCATATTGCAGACTGGCATAGGTCATCTTTCATTCAAAACCACGGCGGATTATATTGAGTGGTCGGACTGTAGGAGGGTTGACTGTGTACTTTGTAGATTCTTTTACCACGTGTGTCATTCGTGTTTCCATTTTGATTACAGCACCATCATCTCCCAGAAATTTCCGTGCCGTAAAATCTGAAGCGACTCATTTGGAATTCGCATGGGAGTCTCCACAACCGCCCACTGGATTTATATCATCCTACCAGTTTTTGTATTGGCCATCCGGATTGGATGAGAGCTCAGGTGTTCCTGTAGATTATGAGGTGGCAACAATCAATCACATACATGGTTACTTCCTCGAGGGGCTGAAACCATACACGGTTTATAACATCAAGGTGTGTTTGGTGTTGAGGATTCTTTATGCTAATGACTTGCACTGAATATTCATATACAAATGCATGCTGTGGAATTGCGCTGCTTTGGATCCGATTTGTCCTAGTTCAGGAATCCATGTATCTGCCGGTTTCACTTCATAAAGTGTATTTAGTTCTACCATCTACCCTCTAACCTTAAGCTTTTACCCACAACACAGCTACTAAATTCCTCTTCCCAAAATTTGTGAAAGTATTTACATAAATAAGGGAATAAAAGAATGGTGACCGAGGTCTTAAACTGCCGTTGAAAACCAGCAGGTTCGTGGCCATGTGATGAAGGACTGAGCCGAAGGCGAGGTCCTTTATGACAAGGCCTCGACCCTGCAAGCTTTTAAACATCTGCTTAAGACGGAGGCATTACTCTTTTATTCCCATACATAAATGCCCATTTTGTAAAAAAAGCGAAACAATGTAATGTTTTTTTACTTATTTATTTTTCAGTTCCTGTCACGTTCTCAGACTCCATTTCACGAAGGGTTAAATTGCATGTGACGCTCAACGGTTGCGCGAATGCGCACGTACTAATAGACTTTACATAAAGCATTTTTCTTTAATTCAAACTGGCTTGTCGACACCGTTGTTTGGTAGTTAGGACATCTGCTTTAGAATGCCGGGGCTGTGGGTTCAAATCCAACCCGAGTAGCTTGTGGATTTTTGTCTGCAGGAGTCTAAAAACATGCAGAGCTTGTATACAGTGCTTGTCTCACAGGGGTGTATGGGTAAGACCAGAATAAGAGGATTTATTCCTGGTGCAATTGTAACATCATTCAAAACCTTTTTCTCACAGATTCGAGGGAAGACTGGTGCAGGATTTGGTGACTGGTCGGAGACCCTAACCAACCGGACTGCAGAAGGTGGTGAGTTAGGGATTGAATGAACAAGGAGGTGGTATAGGGAAGGGGGGACCTCACATATATTTTGATCAAACCAAATTAGAAAACCCACTTCATGGAGTCGCTCGAGCAGAAAATATCGCATCACCAAATTTCTCTCTGAGCAGTAATAAGCAGGGGACCAGTCATAAAAGGTGTGCATCGCATGGCATTTAAGTTGGTTACCTGATCTTGCTTAGCAGTAATAATCTGTGCTTAGTAAAATTTAGGTAAGCAGCTCCATTTCTGATCCTTTGTGGTTCACAGAGCTTTTCCTCTGACCCCTGCGCTCTCTTCAAAACCTTTTCATGTCTTACTGTTCTTATCCTCCCCCACCTCACCCCACCCCCCCTTTGAAATTTTTGATTTGATATTTACATATTTCTTACCCATTTTACGCATAGTTCCTGAACAACCTACTGATGTCGATGTCGTAGACAGGACTACAACCACCCTCGCCATCCAATGGAACCTTCCAGAAAATATCAACGGCGTCTTAAGGGGTTATAAAGTAAGACAATCTCATTGACCTGCTTGAAATAAGCTCTAAACAATGTTGTTGACCAGGAAAAGGTTACCAGCTGCCAAAATTACCATGTAATGTGTACTGTTTGCGACTGGTTCCCTAGTTATGTTTTGATGAGCAGATATTTGTCAAACGATATTTGTTAAGACCGTGGGGCCAGAATTCAGCGCTTTATCGGCACTCATATTACTTTCCTGTAGATCGAGTACAGAATTGTTGATCAGCCCTTCGGGGTTTCATCCAGTGGAAGCGGCCCTCTGGAGGTCAGCATCAGTTCAAGTGCATCAAGCCACATACTCGGGGACCTAGATGCAGCAACGGGGTACGAAATTAAGCTTGCTGCCATGACGGTCGATTACGGGGAGTACTCCACACTGACACCGATATACACCAAAATTCCAGGTGAGACAAGATCCCAAATTCATAGAGCTGCTAGCTATAAGCACAAAACAATTTTGCTTCACCAGAATGAAGTTACCAGCCAAAGCGCCATGTCACACGCACTGTCTGTGACTGGTATCCTGCTGAATGTTGCTTAGCAGAAACTTGTTAAGCCAATTAGTTTTGCGTGGAGCAGCTCTATGAAATTGGGCCATGAGCCAGATTTCAGAAGGGAGTTTAGCAGAAAATGATGCTCAGCAAATTATTTGTGAGCCCCCCCCCCTAAAAAAGGCAAGGAAGAGAGAGAGGGGGGGGGAAGGGAGGGGAAAGAGGGGGAGGATCAGGTACAAAGGGTGAGATATTCAACCCCCTTCCCCAATGTTTCCCCTCATTTTACACTCGTCACTGTCAGGCCCGTAGGTAACGATACGCCATGGCCGTGCCAATTTTATGTGTGGGTGTTTTGTTGTTGTTGTTTTTTTCTTGTAACCAGTTGCGTTTCTAATATGCTTGAGCGCCGTTGCCCTGAATAATATGAAACTATAACTAGTAAACTAGTAAACTCGCGGGTACAACCATGTACTGAAAAGATCCGGTGTGGTCGAGACATTTTGAACAGTGTACTTTGCTCGTCTTCAGGAAAAGTACCCTGAAGTTAAAAACGGATGACGTGGTCTTTATTATAGATGTTTGTTCCCCAAACAACCAATCATGTCCGGCAGAAAATATCCAGATAGCTCCCCCCCATTTTGGGATATGGTAATGTGAGCACATAAGGAACTTGATGAGACCGCAAGAGTGAACCAATCAAATGGAATTCTCATTTCACTCCTTGAAAACTGTTGCTCAAAGTCGAGGGGGAAGTTGCTCAAAATCGACAGGGGGAAGTATTTGTGAGTAAGATTGTTTTTTATTTGGTGGCAGTTATTGCAAAACCCGAGATGCTGGATGCTCCGACCGTGGGAGAGGACAACACGGTAACATTGCAGCTGCAGGCAACGGATTCTCCATATATCAGGTGAGGATTTTGTAGCAGCCCCCCCCCCACACTCACACACACAAGTGTGGAAACACCTGCAATCGGGGACCTCCTATTGTCCCTCTGTTGTTTGTACTCTAACTTTTTGGCATCAGCTCCCATTGGTTTTGTACGTGACTTTCCAAAGGGGGACCTTCACCCAACTGAGGACCCTATTGTCCCTTTTGTTATGGGTCCCCGGTTTGAATGTGTATACAAACTTACACATTCTTTTTAACACCGAGTTGTGGGGACCACCTATTGTTGTTCTATTATTCCCTTTTTTATTGAATTACCTTGTGGGGACAGGGTTTGACAAAGAAAATCGTTGTGGGGACCTTTGTTCCATTGTATAAATGTCCCCCAAAACACCCATCCCCCTTCCAGCCACAGGGTAATAATAATAGTGTAGTAATGTGCATTCACAACAATAGTAATAATAACTACAGTCGACTCTCGTTAAAACGAGCTCGGATGTTACCGGTTTATACGAGGTATTTTGCCGGTCCCGAACTGCCCCGTGCGTGTTTGAATGCATTTAAATACGGATGATACGAGCACGGTCATAACGAGAACACGGTTAATACGAGGTATTCTTGCGGCCCCGTAACGAGCAAATGTATTGTTTGTCTTACATTTATAGCGAGTTTGGGGAATGAATTGTTGGGCATCGATAGTTTACCTTCATTGAGGCGAAAAATTGAAGTCCCAGCCTTTCAAAACGTGCTACCGCTCCGTTGATCATGATCAATAGAGGTGCTATTTGAGCGTTGGCAATGATACCAGTCTATTGAATGGTAGTACAATGCAGATGAGAGGTGGACACCAGACCGTTTATTGTTCGCTGGTATCCCGCCTTAGCAATGCGATATCTCACACTACTGTGACCTTACTAAGGTGTGAAAACCAATGAAAATCAACATTCAACTTATCATGTTGGCCGTTGCGACCGAAACTTGGCTGCCAAGAACGGCAAGTTTAAGTCATATGCGCTCTTTTTTCAGTCACAAAAAATGTAAATTGTTTTCATAAATTGACTTTCAAAATAAATTAATTAAATCAAAACAGTTTTATTTGCCCCAAATGTGTTTGCATGGTACATGTACATGTATATGATCACAGTTATGCAGTGTCCATTGCAGTACGGGTGCATTTATATACATGTACATATGCGTCCATTATGTCATGCACTGTGCATTGTTAATACCGCGCTCGGATAATACGAGGTTCGGTTAATACGAGAAAAACGGGCCAGTCCGGCGGACCTCGTATTAACGAGAGTCGACTGTAGTTCTTTATAGCACATTTTACAATAATGTATTAGCGTGCTTTACATTAGTGCCCTGGTAATTGGGCCAATAACATTCCTGTAATCTTTCTCAGCTCCCTGGGGAGTAAACAGCCCTGTATTGCCGTGGCAGTCCGAAGGCTTTTACAAACACAGTATCAACCTCTACCCATTTGTACCCATTTATACCCCCTGGGGAAAGAGAGGCAATTATAGTAAAGCATCTTGCTCAAGGACACAAGTGTCATGACCGGGATTCAAACCCACATCCCTATGACTTCACCACCTGAGCTTGAGTCTGGTGCCTGGTGCACTAGACTGCCCGGTCATAACATGCAATGAGTAATTTGATAATACGGATAATTTAGAAATGCACAATGGACCAACTGGACCCCTTTCATATGCCGTTATCACTGCGGACAAACAATGGTGACATGCACGCTGTACGCGACACAAAACCATTGGCCACTCCTCAGACCTCAGGGAGGGCACTATTTGATGTCATATGCAAAGGGTCTATGAAAAAGGCGAACAGGTTGGTTAAGACGTAACAGCTGAATTGGGGATAAAGAATTTTATTTTGGTGTTTACCCTACACCAATGTGTGATAAATACTGTATACTCAGTGCTTTCCTGAGTTCTGCAGAAACTAATCCACTACTCGGATGAGATTCGAACAGATATCTGGACCATCGAGCTTGCTCAGTGACAAGAGGCCAGTTTAAGTTGCTCAAGAACAACTTCTCTTCTTTTACTTTAACAGAAATTGTTGCATGGCAATTGCATGGCAAGTTTTTCCCACATCTACTCGGAACAAAATAAAAACAAAATATATAACATAATATTGAAGCCGGTGTTGTACATGTAGTTATACATGATCGATAGGATGTTTGTCTGTGCGGACATATTGTATCAAGTTTACCTTTAACAGTCATCCATGCCCTGATTTTTGAAAACAGTGTTTATCAGGTTACAGTCGCCAAAGTAAAATCAGAGTCTACAATCAGCAGACGCGAAGCCGGGGGCAGTACGCTTGGCGGCTATCAGCAATCGCAGGATGAGTACATCACTGCTGAGTTCAACAAGACTGCCCTGCCGTCCAAGTTCCAGGTTGGCGACAACAAGACGTACAATGGGTACCGCAACGCCCCACTGAACCCTGGGACTAGCTACAACATCCAGTTTTGTGGTGTTGGTAAAACTAAGCAGGTAGGTAGAAGGGCCCTTCTCGTTTTCCTGTCCAACACTTTCGTAGCATTTATTTTGTACAGACCCTTTGCACTGATGTCACACACAATAACTCTCTGCACATGGTCCGCCATTTACAGGCATGATATTCGTCCTACTGAAGTCTGATTTTCGATTTGTTGGCCCACAGAAAAATCAGCAAAATTGTCATAAAACAGCCTGAAGAGTCTATTAAAACCTATACCATAATGCATATGTTCATTTCATGTGGGCCCTTGTACTCAATAAGGATCATAATAATAATCATATAGCGCTTTATCACACCCTATGGGCGTCTCAGAGCGCTCAGTATTTTTTTCCTGCAAGGTATGATGAGTTAAGTTTTTGAAGTATGAGACCTGTTCCTTTACATAGCACCATGTAATGGTTTACAAGGTGCTGTGGCACAATCTGCAGCCGATCAAACCAGGAACACCAGGGCGAACCCCTTCTCTTTGCGATAAGTGTCACTGGGTTCTTTTACGTGCATTACACAACACACGGGACCAACGGCTTTACGTCCCATCCGAAGGACAAAGCAATAATGGTTAAGTGTCTTGCTTAAGGACACAAGTGTCACGACCGGGACTCAAACCCACACTCTGCTAATCAGAAACACCAGAGCTTGAGTCCGGTGTTCTTATCCGCTCGGCCATGACATGCCAATACAATTTACCAGGGGCCGAGTACCATGCCTGCATTTACTGAGTAACATTACATGTTAATTGATGTAGTGTGCATCTCACCCCGGCGTGTCGCCTGAAATGCACGCTGAGCAGTATCACACACAGAATCTGATTCCCACTTTATCCTGGGTGAAGACGTCAGGTGATTTGGGTCATTGGGTTAAAAAAAAATTATGACTACCTGATTTTGAAAGGTGGAGTAACTCTGCTCAGATTTATTATCTGTGCTGTTGATCGTTTACTGTTTTAGACTTGCGTACTAGCCCTCTGAAGGTTATTCAACAAATTCTGTCATCACTTAATACCAGTTGTTGGGACACCCCTTTATGATGCCAGTTGCTTTATTGTAATTGATCTTTTCAATGCAAATTGTCAAAAGTTTGCATTTTGTGTGGATGTAATACGAGTAAAACTGAAAATATGCAATGTATTTGATAATGGCCATTGCCCAGTTCATTCAAAGCATGACTTTTGATCCAGATTAATGCCATATTGTAGTTTGACAGTGTTTAACAAACAACCATTACAAACCATTTGGATTTAATCTTTCAAAAAAACTCAACTATTCAAATATTCTACACTCTGTTATGCAAAGTTTTGCCCCTTTTTTAATTTTTGTTTTTGCTTTCTTTTTAAGGATACCAATCCAAGTTGTACGGAACCAATGGCTGTTAAAAGTGAGTTTTTCCTTTCCAATCCATAGAATGACAATATGATAAGAATATTAATTTCTATTGACTTCTTAAAGGCAGGGGATATTTTTGGTAATTACTCCAAAAATAAATGGCCAGGAGCAACAGAGAGCTGTTGATTGTATAAAACATTGTGAACAATGACTCCCTGTTAAGTAACCTAGTTTTTGAGAAAGAGGTAATTTCTCGCTAAGATATTTGAGTCTGAGAAAGGCTTCAGGCATGAAGCTTTTTTCACAAAATGAAAACATTGTGGATCCTTCTGCGTGGAAATAACCGCTCCAAAATTTTGCCGATATCTCAAGAACGCTTACATCTTTTGAAATAAATCAGAGGTTAGTTTTATAGTCTACATTTATATAGGATTGAAACAAACGTACGGTTCCAAATACCAAAGGTACACCCTGCCATTAAACAGCAAACATATCCTATTAGCTAGATCAAGGCACTTTACAACATTATTATCCCTGTTCCATCAGGCTTACTAAGACAAATTTCTTAAACTTTCTCAACTCCCTGGGGAGAATATCACCCTAAGCTGCTCATATGAGCACTAAGGGGTTAATTCAACACAAAACTATCTCATCCCTCGCAGGTTCCTATTTTATAATACACCTGGGTTAAGAGAAGTAATTATGATTAAGTACCTTGCTCGAGGACACAAGTGTCATGACCAGGAATCGAACCCACACTCCGATGATTCAGCCATCAGAACCTGAGTCCAATGCACTTGACCACTCGGCCAGGATATGCCAATGAGTGGGGTCATGGGTTCAAAACCCCAAGCTGCTTCTATTATCTCTGCCCTCTCAGGTTCCCATTTATACACCTGGGATAAGAGAAGCAATATATGGTTAAGAGTCTTGCTCAAGGACACAAGCATCATGACCAGGCAAGTTTCAGTGTTGAAATATTGTGGCACAAGGGTCAAAAGTATGAACAATTTCACGATTTATATTTTAGTTAATACAATAATTTTGATAGGAGGGTCACCTATCCGTCATAGCTTTTCATTTTGGGCAATCTTTATAAAAATACATCAAACAGAAGAAAGATAAAGGCAGTGTCTATAATTTCAAATTAAATGTAGAAAAATTAATTGGGCAAAAAATGTATATTAAAATGATAAACCAATATTAGTGATTTTTACGAAACAGATATTCTATTTGTTATTTTTTCATTTAGCTCGAGAACTTGGTACAGGAATAGAGCAGATAGTTGCCGTCATTGTGGGTATTTTGGTCGTCCTGGCAGTGGTCGTCATTGTTCTTGTTGTCATTGTCCACAGAAGGTACCCCAATTCCTTTCATTAATTTTTGTTGTAAGAAGTAAACAGTTCAAATCTTGCAGTCCTGGAATTTCTTCGTTGCAAAGGGCATGTCCATTGGAAAGGTTTAAAGTTGATGGGGATTATGTTGAAAGGGGCACCAAGGCGGAGTCAAGTCTAAAAGATGAGCCACTTCAGGGCAGTTGTTTTCCATTTCTGTGCTTATTTTCTGTAATCAATTTACATATTGATCTGCTCCACTTGAATTTCTTCAATATCCCTCCTTTGGTTTTAAATGACTACATCCCACACATCAAGATGACCGTGTTGAGGGGGCTGGGTGTGGAGGGGGCTGGGCGTGGGTCGGGGGGTGGAGAGTCAGAGATTGGTTTTGAATCTCAGAAGAATAAGAGATTTACGAAAAATGGAACCCTTACATAGCCCTCCATCGTTGAGGTTTAATGGAAATGTGCACCTGTGTTTGTAAGCCAAACACAACTCTCTGCCCGTGACGGGTCTTCTTTTGACCTCATTGAGGGCGCTGTTTGAGCTTTTGACATCATGTGCAAGGGGTCTATTTAGGATTCTCAGTCAAAAAGTGAGTTTTAGACAAAACAACCTTGTAGAAGAATGTTTAAAATCATTCTGTTTTGCTAATTGTAATATTTCTTTGGAAATGTTGTTTTTCCAGACGGCGATCGGACAAGACTGACAATACCAATGGCATTACTCTATCTAACCTTGGTAAGAATTGTGTACTATGTTATTTTGCTTATACTACTGGGTGGAGAGAAGAAATTATGGTGAAATGACATAGTTTGTATCCCCTTCCAAGTATTCAAGGTTTTGTCATCAAGGATCCAATTCAAGTATTCATCCCATTTTTAAACCTCAGTTATAAATTACTTTTCTAGCAAAATTTGACCCTTGTGGCATTTTTTGAAAAAAATTGTCCATTTTAACAATTAGAAACTAATTTTTATAACAACTTCTTAAACCTTGCTAATAATGTAGATACACACTTGACTGTAATTTGCCAATTTACTGTTTGCAAAACTATTTACAGAAAAAGCCAAGCCAAGAACCAACGGTGTACCGAATCAGTCAGCCGTCGTTGAGGAACTTGTCCGCAAAGAGCTCAGGCGCTCAGGTGGGGTCAAAGGAAAAGCAAGCACCCCTGTGCCACAGCCGACTAAGGTCTCCGCCCCACCCAAGAAAGCCTGGAAGCCCCACAAGCCAGTCAGCCTTCAAGATCTTCCCGACCACATCAAGAAGAAGAAGGCCAAGGGAAACAAAGGCTTCTCAAGTGACTTTGCGGTAAGTTGGATTTCTTCATAGATAGGTTTGAAGCCCCAGCTCAACATTGGTATTAAAGAAGAAAAACATAAATGTTCACAGATTTACATATACCTTACATGGTATTAAGATAATGATGGTAGAAACCTTTCCTTAAAATATTTCTGCCTGAAGTGTTATTGTTTTCAAATAATACATCAAATAAGATCCAAAATTAGTTTTTGTCTCAGTGAGACAAAAACTCTGCCTTTAGGA
The DNA here is from genome assembly GCA_911728455.2 of Marthasterias glacialis. Classification (NCBI taxonomy): domain Eukaryota; kingdom Metazoa; phylum Echinodermata; class Asteroidea; order Forcipulatida; family Asteriidae; genus Marthasterias; species Marthasterias glacialis. Next base: position 20,550,121 of record OU452225.1, read on the forward strand.
ATGCATACAAAAATGCTGAAAGCATTTTTACTGCTTTCTCGCAAATGAGCTGATGGGCGATTAACACTGGCCCTGTCTTTAAGTAGAATTCTGTATGCAGCTGAAGAATCTCCAGTCCTCAGTTATTTTTATTTTTGTCCATTTTAGAGTTTACCTGATGAACAGTTGCACTCCTGTGACGTGGCTCAGAAGGAAGAACAAAGATGCAAGAACCGATATGCCAATATCATCCCATGTGAGTTAGAAAACACAAGAAGATCTCCAAGTGTCTTCTCCAAGTGTCTTGTAGCCAATCTGTATAATAATGCTCTAGAATCAAGTTCTGCTGGCCAAGTCGTCTTTAAACGTGGGGCTTGAACAGTGGCGTAACCAGACAATTTAATTTGGGGGCCATCATTTTTTTGGGGGGACAGGGCTATTTAATGTATCAAACCATTCATTTGTGTGGTTTTTTTTAATCTCATTTGGGGAGGGGGCAAGGGGTAGGGTTCTGAGGTGGTAGGCCCCATCCTCTGCCTCTCTCTGGTTGCACCACTGGGCTGGAATCCTTGTTGTGGCACTGTAATGGGAGACATACATGCTTAGCATCTTGAATAGTTGAGTTTGTTTTTTTCACCATAGATTTGGTGTGTTCTTTTTCGCGGGGCTGCATACTCCAACGGAGTTGAGATGGTCTCAAGAACGCCCAAGACTCAATTAACTTAAAATTTTGTAGTTGCCCTTTGAAAGGGATAATAATACAAATGATGATTTTTAAATACCCCCTTAATACTGGCGTTTCTTAGCACCTCAACCTTAAATTACAAAGAGATGAGTCTTTACTAGAGATTTGAATGAGTCAGTAGAGGTAGCTTGATGGATATAGAGGGGGAGATTGCTCCATAGTGATTGTGCAGCTGAGGCAAAACCTTGTTGACCATAGCAAGTGTAGGTAACTGAACCATTTGCTAGTTGAAATTGTGATGAGCATGGATGAGATTATTTGTAATGTTTTACCCATACACCGATGTGTGTTAAGCACTGCATACTCAGCACTTTTCCCGAGTCCTGTGAAAAAAAATCACAGGCATTTTTCCTCGGGTGGGATTCGAACCCACGACCCCACCCGAGGAAAAATGCCTGTGACTTTTTTTCACAGGGCTTGGGTTCTTTATCCCCGATGCTAAAATTAACATCTCTCATAATGGATGAGATTTCTCTGAATTTTTCTGGATTTCCGGATTGTTCCAAATTATTGTAGGTACTTGGACCATTTGCTAGTTGAAATTGTGAGCAGGGATGAGATTTATCTGAAATTTTCTGGATTTTGCAAAATTATTGCCAACAAAAAAACATTTAAAATGTCATTTGCATACATCCAGGTCCTTGTAAAGCCTTTACACAGTATACATACTGTATTTTGGGCTGTATACATACTGTATTTCGGGTGGTCGCGTTGGCGTAGTGGTATCTTTCCTCGCCCTCCACCTCCAGGACTCCGGTTCCAATCCCGCCGGGGGCACTATGTGGATTGGGTTTTTCAGTCCCTACCTGATTGCGTGGGATTTCCTTTGAATATTTCTCTGGGGTTTTCCTCCCACATCTAAAACTGAAACTTCCTTCCTTGTCTTCTCTCCATGGGGTTCATGGCTAGTGTAGTGATTAAGTTCGCTTTTCTGAGAATCCTTGACTTCACAACCAGAATTAATAAATGAAATGAAATGAAATTTTGACTACACCAAGGTGCTTGCCCCATCTATATTTAAGCACAGAATGCTGCCATTGATACGGGTTATGGTGTGGTTGGTAGCCACCAAACCAGCCACTGGTGTTTCATGGATTTTTCATTTTCATCCACTCTCACCCTGTGTGAGTTTGTAATGACACTTTATTCCCCTAAAACACTTGAAATTCAGATGTATATTTTCAATTTAATATATAATTGTTTTGTTTTTTTCCCTAGACGACTGCACTCGAGTTGTTCTTGACGTGTTAAAAGAAGACCAGAGCACTGATTTCATAAACGCCTCATACATCGACGTAAGCAAGCAACTAATACCTATAAACTAGCTATCAAAAAAGTTAAAGGTGCCACGAGTATCTTGTCAAAGCTCCAACCGAACAACTCTGTGCATTGACTTCTCACCTTTGACCTTTGCATAATTAATGAGCACTGCATGATCCCAAAGTTGAAACTTGAGCAACAAATGAAAGTAAACCACTTCAGAGTTATTTTCAAAAAATAGCGTGACCTTCTCTGTGATTTTTGTTTTAACCTCCAGGGGTACCTGCGGAAAAATGCCTACATTGCTACTCAAGGTGAGCACTACAGTCTCATTATTTTATTTAATTATAGTCTTTTTAGTTATTTTTTTTTACCCTTCGCCGATGTGTGCCACGCACTGCATACTCGAGTCCTGCAGGAACAAACTCCACAGGCATAATACTCGGGTGGGACTCAAACCCAAGACCCCTTGACTTTAGCCTTAATCTTTTGTTAGGTTCCCTGTGTATACAATGATAATGAAAATTCAAATTGCCATGTATTTGAAAGGGACCTGACTATTTTGTCCTTCAAGCCTCAGTTTGGGTACATTGTGTTGAATGGATACAAAGACTGAAAAACGTAGATGCAGATACAAGATCCTTGTTCCAACTTCACGCTGTTAAACGTTTTTGTCTTTCAGGACCCAATAAATCTTCTAGCCCTGATTTCTGGAGAATGGTTTGGGAGCAAGAAGTCTTGATTGTCGTCATGCTCACCAATCTCGTTGAAAATGCAAAGGTAAGAAATCGTAAACCATTTCCCATAGGGTTTTTTGTTTTGTTTTTTTGTCGATAAGTTTTCCACAGGATTCTACCATCCTTCATCATCAACAGCAGCCCCCAATTTCATACAGTTGCTTAAGCATAACAAGTAGCTAAGCACAAATAAACTATGCTTACCAGAATAAGGTTACTAGCCACAATACCAATTTTCCAATGTACCATCTGTGACTGGTATCCTGCTTATTTTTGCTTAGCAGAAATAGTTAAGCAACATTTCCAGCTTAAGCAGCTCTGTGAAATTGGGCCCTGGTTGGTTGCAGCTTTCACTTGCATCAGGGGCACAATTTCATAGAGCTGCTGAAGCACAAATAGTAACTAAGCACAAGACAATTTTGCTTACCAGAATACGGTAACCAGACAAAATACCATGTCACATAGCTGCAGGGCTTGAAATTACCACTGGACCGCAGGCCCAAGCCCAGTGATCTTAGCATCGGGCCAGTAAGACTCATGATAAGACAAGTCTGCTGGACTAGTGTTTTCCAAATGTTGAGTTAGTGTCTGGTGATAAATATCTCTAAATTCTGTTGAGTATCCAAGTAAGAGGGTCTTTTGTATCTGTTACCCATCAGAAGGAGATAAATCTTCTCTAGTACTTGTTCAAATGAAAACATTTTATACGTTTATACTGTGAAGATAGTTGTTCTCATTTTGATTCTGGTCTTTTAAAAACACTTTTGGTCCAGTAATAATGTTGAGTTACAGGTCCTGTGGTCTTGTGGTTTTTTCCTCCCAAATTCGAGCCCTGGGCTGGTTTTTGGCACTTGTTTCGCTTAGCAGAAAATTGTTAAGCAATATTGTCTGCTTGAAAATTCTGTGAAATTTGGCCCTGGTACAGTGATGGGCACGCCACATGTCCCACACTGTCATGAGTTTGTCAGCAGACATGACACTGCTATCCCTCATAAGATCAGGGTCTTGACCATGGTGCTGGAGAGGTTTCATCCTGCTGTTTGAACTTTTTTGTTGGTTTTGGGGTCTTTTCAGAAAAAATGTATACAGTACTGGCCTGATGAACAGCAGACTTACGGGGACATCGTCGTGAAGCTTGTCTCGGAGAAAGTTCAGAAGGATTTTACTGAACGCACATTTGTGATCTCAAACATCAACGTGAGTCTCTTTATTCTTGTTTTCTTTCCATGAGTCCATCCACAATGTGCGTCGCCCGACAACCATAGAACGTGTTCGCTTTTAACCGATAACGTAAAACACATACACGGAATCCACCACCCTTCCCCATCATTCTTCCTTTCCTACCTCTCCCCTCTTCTATCCCCTAACCCACTTCGCCCAAATCCACCACCAAACCCACCCTTCCCCATCCATACCTCTCCCCCATTCTACCCCCAACCCATCTTGCCCAATTTCACCACCCAACCCACCCTTCCTCGTTACCTACCCCTCCCCCATTCTACTCCCTGACCCACCTTGCCTAATTCCACCACCCAACCCACCCTTTCCCATCCTTCTTCCTAACCTATCCCTCCCCATCCTACCACCTAACCCACCTCGCCCAAATCCACCACCCAACCCACCCTTCCCCATCCTTCCTCGTTACCTACCCCTCCCCCTTCCCCTCCCCCATCCTACCACCTAACCCGTTTTACCCAAATCCACCCCCAACCCACCTGTGCCTCCCATCGTTTCAACCTTACCCCACCATCATCTCTCCTCTGTAGATTGATGAGGACATACCTCGGGAAATCAAGCAATTCCACTACACCTCCTGGCCAGACATGGGTCTACCAGACTCCCCAGCACCCCTCATGAAATTCATCCACGAAGTCAAACAGCACGAGGATGACAACAAGCCCAGTCCGATGGTTGTACACTGCAGGTATATTCAAGCATATTAACACGCAGTTCATGTCTCGTGGCCCATAGATCCTTCTCAGACGACGTCACTATATGCTGGAGTACTTACACCTGCATGTCATGCACATGTTACAAACAAGTGCAACAAAACACAACACTGGATGGCACTACCCGTACGTAAGCAACAAAATGTGCACAGTCCTCCAGCATGGCAGACCTCCCGCATTGCTGTAAAAATGTGACGTCAGTGAGAAGACTCGAAAGGTCTCTTTGTGCTTAATATTTTCCTAGGTCATCAGACATGTTGAAGGCAATCCATTCCTAAAACTTTCCCAACTCCCTTGGGAACAAACAACTATCTCAATAAGTGACTATAACTAGTGAATTAGTAAACTTGCAGGTACAACCATGTAGAAATCTCTCTTTTGGGAGGAGTGGTGGCTCTGAAAAGAGCTGGTGTGGTCATGACGTTTCGAACAGTATTCTCTGCTCGTCTTTAAGAGAAACCTGAAGACGAGCAGAGCCACCACTCCTCCAAAAGAGATGTATACACGGTTGTACCCGCAAGTTTATTTATTTATTTATTTATTTATTTATTTATTTATTTATTTATTTATTTATTTATTGACCAAACCAACAGCAGAAAAGCCGCCAATTACAGGAATGGATGAAAAACAAGAATTGAAATATATATACTGTGAAATAAATATTCATATACATATATAAAAGTAAATAGAAGGGTTACAACAAAAACAAAATTAAATGAATTACTAGAAGTATAACAGATTTAACATAAAAAGGGGCAAGTTGACTAGTTTACTAGTTATAGTCACTTATTATCCTTCACACCATGCAAAGCTTCAAACAACAATTATTTCAACCTTCCGTGGTATACACCAGGGTGAAGAGAAGCAAATTATGGTTAATTGTCTCTCCCAAGGACACCTGTGCTAAATTCTTATAACTTAGCCACAAGAACTGCAATCTGCTGTTCTTAAGTCCAGAGCCACCAAACTCCCAAATCGGTATTTTTTTTTACCAGAAATTTTTCCCTCATCAATACCCAAAAGCCACTCTACAGATGTTGTTATTTTTCATTTCAATGTCTCTTCATGAAATTACTTTTTGTTATTATCATTGTATAAACTAAGCTTTACTCTTATAAACTTACAGTGCTGGTGTTGGGCGTACAGGTACCTTCATCACAGTGGACGCCATGTTGAATATGGTGGCCGCGGAAAAACAGATCAACATTATTGACTTTGTGTATCAGATGAGGAAACACCGAATGAAGATGGTTCAAACAATGGTAAGACGCTTCTTCAACATATACCTGATATCAGCAAATACTACTTCAAAATACCTCCTAGCCCTCCTACTCTTGGTGCCTTTTTCGAACAAGTTTATGCACCAGTAGACCTATTGTGCTCTGCAAGTCATGTGACCTGTAGTGGTTATTAAACACAAACAAACACGACGTCCTCCATAGTAAAGTGCGTTACAGTACACGATGATTGTTGCATTTGTTTCATTCGATCAAGGCTTTTCTTTCTCGAAATCTGTGAAAAAATATTCCAGAGGTTGTACCAGAGACCTTCGAGTGGCTGAATAAAGCCATTAAGGACAGTTCCAGCAAGTCTTGGAAATTCTACAAGGAACGTATACGTTCACGATCGAACGTTTGGGCCAGACGACCACAATCACACACTTTTCAACGCAAGAATTTCACAATTTTGAAGCTGAAATCATCCAAAGTAAAGGCTGTCCACAACTGTGTGATTCCTTTGTCTATTTAAAATTCTGCCTAGGAATAAATGCTCCCTTTTTTTGTATTTGTGCATTTTTGTCCATTGCGAAAATGGCGCGGACCATTCATTTACACTGGTCACTCATCCATTCACACAGCAGCCATTTTCTAAGTGGACATTCGTATACAAGTGACCCATAGGGATATTCGCCCATGGTGAGTCAATGGAGTTCCGTGAACACAACTGAGGAAAAAATAGTCTGGTCCCATTATATGAAATGGAAAATTGAACTATCATTGTCATTGATTACACAGACAAAAATGACATTTCTCGTAGGGCTTTTACTGAGTCATTAGTTTTTTTGTTTTTCCTGTTTTAGGATCAGTACATGTTCATCTTTGAGGTGCTAGTGGAGACATTGCTGTGTGGGGACACCGTGATGGAGGCAGAAACATTCCCAACTCAGTACGCAGCGCTGCATGACCGTAACCCCCTCACTGGTAACACATATATTGAAGAGCATTTCAGAGTGAGTAAAAATCATGTTTAAAAACCCTACATCCTTAACCCGTTTGATACCATTTAATTCTTTATAATCATCACAATGGCAGGATGCTGTTGATTTCCAACACACTTTTTGGCAATAAAAAGTCAAGTCGCTCGCAAGCGGGCTATCCTTCGGCGTCTCTAATCATCCCTGTCGTTAATCCAGGCAGCCTAGCTCTGCCAAGTTCTCCACTCCAGAATCCTTCTTCAGAACGCCGGTGTAGCTTGTTCTCTGTCTTCCCCTAGCACCAATAAGCCCGGTTCATACTTCACGCGAATGGCGAAAGCGAAGCGAATTTCGTGCGTCACAATTGAAAAACAGCGCGTACTGAATTGTTGCGTCACCAAAATTCGCTTCGCCTTCGCTTTCGCGTGACATATGAACCGGGCTGTAGGCTTGCCGGCTACTGACTGTCTCTATGGCAATGACCTGCCAGGCAGGTACGCCTATATGCGAATCTTTTGTGAGATCCTTAGTTAGTAGCTTGCCATAAAGGAGACTGTTGGCACATGGTCTTTTCAGTCCACAATGAGCAGCATTCTCTGCATCCTGGTGTAGCACCCATCAAGGGACTTCTGGAGGGTGGGAGTAAGGGTCCAGCACTCGCAGCCATATAGCAGGATGGACTCTACTGTGGCCTGGAAAAAACTGATCTTGACCTTCCTTAGATAAAAATGTCTGGAAAATGATACCAAACAGAAACTTTGTAATTTTTGTTTTAAAATGTAGATGGTATGTTAACATGAAAATGTCAGTTCAGGTCATGATCTGTACTTTGACCTTTATGATTGAGTGGAAGATTGTCAATTTTTGCTTCTGGTTGCGGCCGGACATATATACAAGCCGCTTGTGGCCTCTATAATCTCCGAATAGAGTGTTGATGAAAGGCCACCCTTTCAATGCTTCTCTACCTCTGATAACACCCACACCACCAATCGTGTCACCTTGCCTGCTAAGCAGAAAACAATTGTGCTTACCAGAAAAAATGTTGCCAGCCTAAATACCATGTCATGTATACTGTTTCCAACTGTTTTTCCTGATAGCAGAAATTTGTTAATCCGTCTTTTTAGCTTGAGCAGCTCTGTTATATATTTTGCCCTGGGAAAAGAAATACTCTCTTCTTTTTCTTGACGCTGTATTTTTTGGGGGACTGACACTTTGTCCAACTTTTTCCAGGTCTTAGATACGATGTCTGTCGCTCCGAGCGATGACAACTGTCATGGCGGCAGGAACGAGATGAACGTCAGCAAGAATCGCTTCCATGATTGCATACCTCGTAAGTCACTGACAATAAAGCCACACACTAACAAGTAGTGAGTTATAACAATAATAATAGTATGTGGTTCTTATATAGTGCACATATCCTAGCTAGATCAAGGTGCTTTTATACATTATTATCCCTGTTCATCAGACATACTTGGACCATTCCTTAAACTTTCTCAATTTCCTGGAACTTTCTCAATACCCTGAGGAGCATACAGCCCTAAGCTGCTTAATTTAGCAGTAATGGGGTAATCCAACACGATACTGTTTCAGCCGTCTCAGGTACCCATTAATACACCTGGGTGAAGAGAAGCAATTATGGTTATAAGTGTCATTATTGGGAATCGAACCCACAACTCTTACGACTAGGCCATTAAAACATGAGTCCAGTGCATGAAGCCGACCTCAGGTCGACTTTGCGATGACACAGAACAGTCGGGGACTGATTTTTTTCAGGATGATGCTGCGCGTGAGGAACATATCAGTCAACGATTTAGAGGATTGGCATCAGTCGCCATCAGAAAAAAAACAACGGTCGAAAGACTAACAAAAATCCCAACTTCTGCGACGTGTTCCCGATGCTTGTTCCACGACATTGACACGTTTTTTCAGTTATAGTGACCTGAGCGTTCATTTTCTGCTTGATCCTGACGGTTCCATCGCAGCGCAAGGAAAACCTAGGTCAACCTGGGGACAGCTTTAGACTGCCTGATCTTTTACATTCGAGGGCATTTCCTGCCAAGCAAGATACTGCACTGGTCATAATATGAATATTATTCCTTCTGTTTTTTTTAACTGCTACATAAAATCAAGAATTATAAAAAAAAAAAATCTGAACAAGTATTGAGATGTGCTCCCTTTTTCATATCCAAAGTTTATAAATTCAGTCGATGCAATCTCCATAAACTGTAGAATTGTATTGTTTCGTCCATGAACTGTGTATATTTTGTGTCTTCAGAAAGTCCAGGCTCTGTGGCTCTTTTGTAAACATGTGATTTCATTGGTTATACGCTAATCCAAGCAGCTCATTCATGGGCGTTTACACCACCGCAGCTATGGCCGCCACACGCGCGCATCCACGCACACTCGCAGTGAATCCTCCGTGCTGATTGGTACATATGCACGCTAACACGCGCTATTATGGTGTCGCGCATGCGTACAGCGGCCATAGCTGTGGTGGTGTAAAACACCATAAGCAAGCGCTGTTTGGATTAGTGTATATTGTATTGGACATTTCCCCGTGCACTCACACAATAAAGTCATTGGTTGTGTACTTGTGTTGTTGGTTCTGTGAATTATCAGTTCTCTTGTTCCTTTTTTTCAGTTGATAAGTGCCGTCCATACCTTATGTCACCTGGAGAAGATGATGACACCTGCACAAACTACATCAATGCATCATTTATTGATGTAAGTATTAGATGTAAACATTGCATCAGGATAAAGAATCCTATTTTGGTTTTACCCTTAACGGCGATGTGTACTAAGCACTCAGTTCTTTCCGAGTCCAGTAGAGGAAAATCCACAAGCTACTCAGGTGGGATTCGAACCCCCCCCTCCCGCATTCTACAGCAGATGTTCTAACTGCTAGACCATGGGTGATAAGGGGAGTCTTTTGATTTGAGGATTTGTTTATTTTAAATTGTTTCAGGCGTATAAGAAGAAGGACGGATTCCTGGCTACCCAGAGCCCGCTTCCGAACACTGTCGTTGACTTCTGGCGGATGATCTACGATTATAACGCCAGGGTTATCGTCATGTTGAATGAGATCGAAGGATCTGAAGATGAGGTAAAAGAATCATGATTTGAAAAAAGAAATTCACAAAGAATTTCCTGTCAGACCAGGTGTGGATTTCACAAAGCGCTAGGACTAGTCTTATCTCGAGTTAGGACGAGTAACCAGTCCTAACTTAGAGGACTAGTCCTAAGTTGGGACTAGTTTTGTGAAATCCACCCCTGTGCCCATTTTCATAAAGCCTGTTTCATGCTTAAGGAGTGCTGTTTCTATTTCATAAACACTACTAATCGTAAGCAAAGCAAAAGGCACTCTGGCTTGCAGGCAGATGAGTGACACAACATTGCAAATCCATTCTAAACGGGGACACACAGTCCTGTCAAATCTTCTTGATGGTTTATGGAATACACTTTTGCTTCCGCACGTTTTTCTCCTACAGTAAGCACACAAATGTGCTTACTGGTAAACAGCTTTATGAAATGGGAGACTCTGGAATGCTAGGGCCCAATTTCATAGACCTGCTTAGGCAGAAAATAGTGCTTAAAAATTTGTCTGTTTAGCAAAAATAAGCAGGATACCAGTCACAGATTGTACATGTATGGTATTTTGGCTGGCAACCTTATTCTGGTAAGCATAATTTTGTTTTGTGCTTAGCTACTTTTTGTGCGTAAGCAGCTCTATGAAATTGAGCCCAAATGGCAGCAGACTTACAAGGTAACATTCCATTGTGTGAGTACTTCTGAGCATGCGCACATTTCCGAGAACAATGGATTTACCTGGTAAGTCTGCTGCCACCAAGTGTCCTCAAAAGTTTCCCATTGGGCCCAGACGGCTTGGAGCTCCATTTAAATTGTTCCTGTCTAATCTATCCGATAGACTACTGACCATTTTCACAAAAGAATGGCCCTGAAGTAAAGGAACTAAGTTGACCAGAGGCGAGGTCCTTAGTGGTTAGTCCATTCTTATGATTGGGGTTGGCTTGGGCGGTGGGGTAGCCAATATAATTATCATTTGTGCCAGTAGCCACATTTTAATCTAGGTGGGGTTTGAACCAGAGACCTTGGAAGTGAAAGGAAAGTGCTCTGTATTATTTAGTTTCCAGGCATGAGTCAATGCCACGACAAATCAGCTGGCTCTGGGTAGGGTTCGAACCTGAACCCTAAGAAGTGAACGTAAAGAAGCCTTATACCTTGAATGCCCTCTTACAGGCTTCCACAGTGAGGCATAATATGTATACATGAATCATGTTCAAACCTAGAACATTATAGTAGAAAGATAGTTCAAACCTAGAACGTTAAAGTTGAAAGATGGTTCGAACCTAGTACGTTACAGTTGCAAGATAGTTCAAACCTAGTTCGCAAAAGTTGCAAGATGGTTCGAACCTAGTACGTTACAGTTGCAAGATGGTTTGAACCTAGTACGTTACAGTTGCAAGATGGTTCGAACCTAGTACGTTACAGTTGAAAGATGGTTCGAACCTAGTACGTTACAGTTGAAAGATGGTTCGAACCTAGTACGTTACAGTTGAAAGATGGTTCGAACCTAGTACGTTACAGTTGAAAGATGGTTCGAAGCTAGTACGTTAAAGTTGCAAGATGGTTCGAACCTAGTACGTTACAGTTGAAAGATGGTTCGAAGCTAGTACGTTAAAGTTGCCAGATGGTTCGAACCTAGTACATTACAGTTGAAAGACAAGGGACATATTACTGTGAGCCTCACTAAGGATTGCATCATTTCATTCTCTAGACATTGCAGCCTTACTGGCTGGACGACCCCGAGGAGACGGCAGCACTTGGAATCTTTGAGCTCCAGTTGAGAGACTGTAAGGACTTTAGCCATACCATAGCCAGGACCTTCAAACTCAAGAACACCAACAAGATTGTGAGTACCAGCTAAAAATCATCGCAGCGCTGACTGTAGAATCAGTGGCAGGGGTTGGTGATATCGATACAATCCAAGAAGTCGCACTAACACAAAGTATTCCATCAAAAATGCTTGCCATAACCAAGGCAGGCTGTAAATAAAACTATTTCACCATAAATTTGGTCTGATATTGTAGAATTCTTAGAATCTTCTCAGCCCTTGAACTTCTCTTTTTAAGGGGCCAAGCAATTTTCCTCTGGTAAGGGGCACTTCTAGATGGAAAAATGTAAATTTGTATTCAATTCAATTCAAATTCACATATATTGGATGATAATCTTTGCAAAGGGCACCACAGCAAAACCCCTGGCACCACGGCCTTATTTTTTACTGCAAGAGGGCGCCCTTTAGAGGTCAAACCATTGAAATAGTGTGGTAAACCAGATGCAATTAGACTTCTAATAAAGCAGGTAATATACAACTTATGAGGTTTTTTGTTGTTGTTATTTTTACAATGTAATCAGTGTGAGATATTTGCATGGAAAGTTTGTATTTTTAATGTTTTGAAATATTTTTTGTACTTTCAAAATGTAATGAGTAATGTGCCCTCTTGCTGTCAAAAATACAGCCTTTTGCTGTGGGTGTCCAAGGTTAATTTGAAACCTGTCCTCTACCCACCAGCTTGTTTGTTTTGTCGAACGATTTAGCTTGACAGTTGATGGGTGACTAAAACTATGACGATACATGTCCTATATCTAAAATTTTTATTCATGTCACTGTTCACTGTATGCCTTTCTCACCTGTACACTGTCTTGTTTTCAGTTACTATTATTTTATTTTCATGCTGTATATAACCGAGTAAGAAATTGTCGTTGGTTTGAATTGTGTATTTTTGTGTCATTTGACCTTTGACCCCTACAAACAGCAGCGTTATTAGAATGCTGAGAATTGAGATTTTACATTTGATATTTATGGCTGTGGTTTTATTTTAGTCGGAGAAACCTCGTACTATTCACCACTTTGAGTTCAAGAAGTGGGAGGAAGAGGAGGAATTTCCAGAGAGTATCGCACAATTTGTCAGCTTCTTGGAGCTTGTTGAGCAAGGTCAACGACAGAGTGGGGGAGAAGGTCGTACCGCTGTGCACTGTCTGTAAGTAATCAGTAACAAGTATCTGGGTGTCTCATTCCCTACCTCCCAAACCCTGCAACCCAACCATCAGAGTTGTTGATTCGAGTTATGCGACTTGGACTTGAGTCACACAGGAGTAGCTGTTTCTGTGACTTGTGACTTGACTTGTAACTACCAGCATTGATTTAAGACTTGACTTGCAAAAAAATCGGCATTTGTGTTTTTTTCTTGATTTTTTTTAGCTTGGTTGTTTGCGGTGTGTATTTTTCTACAATTTTGAACACAACTGTCATTGTGTGTGATGTCCAATATGCTCTTGTTGTTTGATAGTTATTGTCTTTTCCTGTTTTCGTATTTGCTGTGAATATTTTCTGTTTAACAATTGTGCATCTACATTTTCTAATGTATTGTTTATAGGGTGTTGTCTGGAATTATTTTATACATGGACACATATTTATGTTTATGTCTTCTTTCTGTCATTTATTTCTTGTAAAGTTCCTTAGAGGTTGTGTATTCATGAACAATTATTAACTTGAATAAATTATGTATTGTGATTATTATCGATCAAAAACAATAAATAGTTTTTTGACATGTTGTATTCTATTTCGTCTATTGTCAGTGATGGAGTGACGCGGAGTGGGATTTTCTGTGCCACGATGGTCGGTTTGAAGAAGCTGAAAGAAGAGAAAGTTATCGACATCTTTCACGCTGTCAGGAACCTGAGGAGAAACCGAGATGTGATGGTTGAGAGCCAGGTATGTCAATCACTCAGTTGCTATGGTAACCAGGGAGGGGTCTGTTTCTTAATAACGTTCAGGGGCGGGGCCAAATACAGATTTGCCTATCATTCATGCTGATCATTCAGTAATTCTAATCTTCCTGTTTTGTGGGAGGGGCTTGTTTAAGAATGATAAAAAGAGGAGGGGCCAATCATTCACTTGGCCTGTCAGTCATACTGATAAATCGGTTGCCGTTCCTGTTGACTAAGTACAGTCATGATTGGAACACAGGGAGGGGCTTGTTTATTACAGTAATTAAAAAGGGAGGAGCCAACTATGAATTTGGCCTATCAGTCAAATTAACCTTTCTATCATAATAGACGACTGTGCTTCTGTAAAATAATGTAAAACTCCATGTGTCAAGTTGCAGTTTTATTTTGAATCTACTTGTATAAATAAATATTGCGTATGTTTTGAGGCAAGTTTAATTTTCCCTCACTGAGATACTTAAAGTTCAAATCCATTGTTTTATCTCATGATATTGTTATTTGTTTTGTTCTTTTCCCCAGGACCAATACTTGTTCTGCTATGAAATCTTAAAAGTGTACTTGGAGGAGAACGAGACGTACGCTAACTTCAGATAGACTGTAGAGGGCAGTGTTCATGTCATACCCATTAACATTTCCACTCGACCTTTTTCAAGATGATCGTTGGCCTTGGCTTGTATTGTAAGACACTTGAAATTGATCAGGCACAAATTTTATTGAGGTGCTTAAGCAAAACAAAAATTGCTTAGCACATAAAAAAATGCTCAGCAGAAACAGGTTATCAGTCAAAATACCATGTTATGTATATTGTTTGTGACTGGTTCCCTGCAAATTTTCGCTTAGCAGACAAATTTGCTAAGCACAACATAATTTTGCTAACCAGAATAAGGTTACCAGCCAAAATACCATTCTACATGTACCGTCTTTGACTGATTTCCTGCTAATTTTTGCTCAGCAGGAAATTGTGAAGCAAAATGCTCTGCTTCAGCAGCTCTATGAATTGGTCCCAGGTTGATGTCTGTTAGTTTGCGTAGTTTTGCTAAATAGCACGAAGAAAGTGCAGAAGTTATTGAACTGAATGTTAGTTAAGTTATTTTAGCACCAAATTTGGATCTGCCTTGTTGAAAATAAACCAGTTTTGTTTGAAATGAACAAACTAGGATTTCGTAAACAAACTTGGCAATTTTTTGTTTAGTTGTTTTGCCTTTGTACATATTGATACTTAATATGTAGATTGTGCTCAAGATATTGCCTAATACTATTTTTGAACTGTATGTTACAAATGATGCATATTTTGCATATGTAATAAGACTTTGTGAGTTTTTATAAACAGAACGCCGTGTTTTTGTAAAATTTTGTTAGATGTAAAAGCAGATCCATGCCCTTTGTTGTGAATCAAATCTTGGTGCAAATTCCCAAATGTTTCACCTTGCCTACCAATGAATATCTTTCAGAATGTGTTTTGCATTGTTTTTGAGTAAGGATCGGCCATTACAAGCTTGGTTGTTTAAACTATGCAAATGAGATGCTAATATATACACGTGCTCATGCAAATACGAAAAGAAATGTATGCAAATTATGAAAATATATGCAAATGATATGTATATAATTTATCTTTATAGACGTTGCAATGGAAATTTCTATTAGTATGTTAATTAGCAGTTGTATCCTGAAGAGATGCTTGAAAATTTGTTGTTTCGTTTGTTATGTTTTATTATTATTTGAGGTTTATCTGTTTTGTATTTATTCTAGTGTGGAATAGACCGATCCATTAATCCCAACCCCCCTGATGTGTTGATCAATCACAGCCTTGGCTACGCCACCAAATGTCTGACAAAAGTCCGACACGATAAAATCCTATTGGAAAATGTAAACATGCGTGCGTATACTTACAGCGCACACATTTATGTTGTGCAGTGTGGCACTGAAGAGATGCATATCTTGCCGTCCACATGTACAGTGGTGATGTAGCCAATGCTGTGATTGGTCAATATGTTTAGGGGGCGGGGCTTAATGGATATTGTAATTTTAATTGTTTACACAATGTAAGGTGTTTCCTGTTTCTTTGCAGCTGTGTATTAAACAGAACATGCTGATATTGCATTGTAACCAACCTTTCCAAAAATAAACCGTCAAAATTGTTATCCCCGTGCTATACTTGTCATTGTATGTAGACAATGCAACGTTGTAAGCAAAATACTTAAACATGTACTCTTTGTAACAAGAAATATATTTTCAGTGAACTTTTTTTAAAGGTAACTGTCTTTTCTTGCCAGATTTGTGCAGCTATTTTATCATTAAATGGGCATGATGCAACAAGTATGTTAAATTATTAATTTATAAACAATTTTTAGTTTAGACAGAGCAATCTCGAATCCCTGAGGTGGATAGAAAACCTGATGCTTGGGTCTCCATTATTCCTTTTTAAAGTTTTGTGTTGCTCTAGAATGAGTATTTTCATTTTTTACACTCCTGGTTGAAGAGAAGCAATTATGATGAACTTCATTTGGCTGCACAGGTCAACAAACAGTGTATATCATTTCGTGTAGCATAACAATACCATACTTTGATACTAATTGGGGTAAAGAAGCAATTACAATTGCTCTAAACTGAGAAACACTTTATTTTTGTACTCCTGGGTGTATAGTAGCGTTTATGATTATTGGTCAAAGATACATTAGTAATCAAACTTGGCCTCAAAATTGCCTTACTAATCCAAACTTTTTCACTCAGAATTAAGATAACGTTTATTTTTTAATGTCAAATTGTCTTTTTAAGTTATACAAGATTCTTTGTACTCCAGGGTGAATAGAAGCAACTGTGTGCCTGGTCCAAGGACACCGTGACCAAATCGAACTTAGTGATTGTATTTAGAATTCAAACAGTTTCCTTTTGTAATTATCAAAGAGTTTCCTATAAATACTAAAATTTTAAGATTGAGATTTAAAGAACAAAAAAATGCTTGTTTTTTCCCTACCACAATTTACAAGTATAATAAGCAATCTGAAATGTGTTTATAGATCCTACGCATAAAAAATAATCATGTAATTACATGTTAATATCGAATGTAAAGTCCATTTAAGTTTGTATTTAAAGTTAACTTTTTTGTTTGGTTATGTCATGCAAGAAGAGGAAAACCGAGGAGTAGCTTTAAACTTAAATATTTGGGCGGGGGTGGGGTGAAGATATCTCCTGTCTAGTTGACATGGTATCCGAAGGTCAATAAAGAACATATATTTTTGAAAGTAATGTTTTGCTAAACTGAAATGAAACTTGGTGTTTGTAAGTGGTCGTTGATGTTGTTGTTGACGGTGCAACTTTGGATTTGAGGCGGGGACCCATTTCACTCCGTTCCTCTCGTCGTATAACATCGCAAAACGAAAAATAACAACAAATGTACGTATTTTTTTATCCACAATTTATTGCCGTTCGCGTTCTTAATGTAAAATCTTGACTTGTATTTATTTGAACGTCTCTATATCTATGCATACATGAGATGCAGCTGTAGGATTGTTAATTATTGAGGGAAATATTTTTTTATGAAGACGCTAACTTCGAAACTGAAATTTACCTCAGTGTGATTGCAATGGTACTTGGACAAACTTTATGATCAGTAAATTGTTAGCAAATTGTTTGCAAATGCTAATCTGGACACCATTTTAATTCCATTCGGTTATGTATCACTGTCGGACAGCTGAGGCCCATGACGTAATAATGTACTTTGTGACCAACAGAATGTACTTTTACAATGTGTAACCGTACCCCTTGAATTGTACCTTGGAATCATTTGGCCAGATTGTATGTTTATTTTTATTATGCAGAGGTCTTGACGTGATCTGCGTGAACCGATATCCTTTACGGATGTTCGTTGTATTCACTCCTTTTGATGCGCAATGAATATTCATTACATGACGTAAACATCAGCTCTAAGGGAAATTGAAAATATCAAGAAGCGAATAACAGTAGAAAGACATTTTGATATGAAGGGTTTAAATTTGTGTATTTGGGAAGATAGTAGGTTTGATTTAACCAGAGAAGAATGAAACTGTAAACTTGAATTTCTTACTGAAACTGCCGCCAGATGAGTCATGAAAAGAAATGTGTATGTATTTACAAAATCCATGTTCAATCATTTCATTTCACCAATGCAAAGCTTGCCAACAGTTGTAAAGACGTAATTCATGAATATTCATATTGTACCACGTTGAATCGAGTGAACGGGTCGTCACCCTGACCCGGGAACTCATAAACCAGAGCCCATTGTGTGCAAATGAGTTGTTGGCTGAACTTTAGGCTGCTGCTGGAAATGTTTAAAAACCGATAACGGTGTGTTTGTGGAGAGGGTATGCACAGATTGTGTTTTGTGAGAAACCATTTTGGTGGATTAGTCGTTTCTCGGTGGACAAAAATTAATAGCTTGTCCGCTGCAATCAAGATTTAAATTGGCTGGTTCATCTAGTTGGTTCTTCCGAGACGTTGAATTTGGCCTGTCTGT
Source organism: Marthasterias glacialis (assembly GCA_911728455.2). Lineage (NCBI taxonomy): Eukaryota > Metazoa > Echinodermata > Asteroidea > Forcipulatida > Asteriidae > Marthasterias > Marthasterias glacialis. The sequence continues at coordinate 20,568,284 of OU452225.1, forward strand.
GGTAAGCGTGTTTTGTTTTACATGTTTGGTGAGAACATTTTTAGAAAAAGAATGCAGGGGAAAGTAGACCTCGGGGTGTTTGCCGTGCGTGTGAAATGGTTTTGCAGAGGGGGCGTGTAATCGAAGAAACAGATTTTTACACGTTACAAAAGTATATAATATTAAGAGTTGTGTTTGATTTGAAAAGAGTGGGTGGGACGGGGAGCTATCTGCTGGAGATGTTTGCAGTAACATCATTTTCGTTTGACGAGAAACGGCTGTTAAACAACTCGACGTTTCAATCAGTACTTTCTGGTGGTCTTCGTTGAATCGATTTGAGGTTTTTTCTGCGATTGTCGGTGTGAAATAAGAGTTCAGATAAGTGGTGTTTTTAGGCCTATATAAAGAGAGTGTTTTGAGTTTTACACAGTTTAAATGTTTACTAAAATTCATATTGCATGTTCCTTCGTTGTTAGGTAATTTGTATTATATTCCATCACACAGGCATATTGTGTAATGGTGCTGTTGATGGAAAGGCTAGTACTTTTCCTTTGTTTAATTTGTTCATACGATAAGCACGTACTAAGTAAGTCAGTGAAGGCAGTTTTTGTTTCACTCATTTTCCCACAGACCCAGCAGGCACAAACTCTACTCAACCATGGGTCACTTGAGAGGGTCGCTCCTAGCGGCCTTGCTCTGCATGGTCCACCTGGCCAGTGCCAGTGACAGTGACCAATTTGATTCGGAGCTGAGGTGCGTCAAACCACCGACCTGGACATCGGGAGAAGTCAACCCCATGCTTCAAGGGAGGGGAAAAGTGACGGTGGTGGCGCTATTGCAAGCTAGCTGACCCTTCTGTCTGTCGCAGGCATCAAAGTGAGTAGGCATATTCTCTGATCTACGGATTAAAACTGTTCTAAGTGGAGGCCTGCCACCGTACAGCCAATTTGGCACTCTACTTTCCCCACCTTTATTGCAACACAATGCATCGTGGAATACTTTTTTATTTTTAGTTTGAAATGGGTGACGTTAAAATGGCCCAGCAAATAGGTGAATATGTTAGCAATTTACAGCATAAACAGCCTTATGATATTGCATCACTTGCGACTGTTTTAGTTTCATTTATCTTTTACTCCCTTTCCAGTTGAGCTAACCTACAAATTGTACTTTATTTCCCAGGCTCGAAGAACTGCGACTTGAACTGGTAGAGGACGGCCTGGATGACGTCAACTTCATGGCGATAAACTCCGCCGGTTGGTTGTCCCGGGTGCTGTCCTACCGCCTTCATGATAGAGTATCTTTCCCTGTCTACGAGGAGGGATATTTTACTAGTATATGGGATACACTGAACGGTGCCAAGGATGACATACTGGTCTACGATAGGTGAGGACTGGATATGAGCTTGGCGGGAAAAAAGGGTTATTCGTGCTGGTGAACGGACGAATTTGTCCGTCATCATTCCAGCTGCATCGTAGTGCATGGTGCGCGCTGGTTAAAGAACTCCATGCGTGACGTCACAACATTGCAAATTGTAGTAAATGGCGCCAAGATAGAATTTTATCTAAATGCATAGGCCTACATTAGTTACAATAACGTCCGCAGCAGTATTTATAAAGTTATCATAATGGTGAGTTTGCTTGACGAATTAAGGAACCCGTAAATGGGCATTGTGAAAGAGTCTTACGTCATGCGCAGAGTGCCTTATTTACAGCCTCGGCCTGGGTGCGGGAGGGCGAACAAAGCACCCCTATCAGCAAAAAGAAAGGCTCGGCAATAAGTCCTTTCAGAAGACTTCCACAAGTCACTAAATATTGGTATAATTTCCCATGTTTGTATCATAATAGTCATAGCCCTTTCGAAACTATACGGTTTCGGCTTCAGCTTTGAAGCCCCGTATCAAAAGTACACGTTTTCAAAATATCCGACGAGGCCTAATTCCGTTGCTGGAGCCGATAGCCGAAGCCGCGGTGTCGAAAAGGGGGACCAGATTACAGGCAGCCAGTGGTTAAACCAATGAATCATGACATTGGAATAACCTTTCCTTCTCCATGGAATAACCGTCTGTGCTTAGCCAAGTTCTCAAGCGCACCACCCTGTAGAATTTGGCCTATATAACTTTAAAATAAAAAGTTCCATGTTGTTTGTTGTTTTTCCTAGTGTTTATTGCTATCCATCTTCCTTTATCCTAACTGCCTAGATGTGGTTACCTGACGTATCACCTACGGATGCCATACAGCTTTTTAGACTTGCCACACGTTAGCATGGCAATCAGGTCAACCTACTACATGACTGATCCCTGTAGCTGCACCCTCCCTACAGCTGTAATTAACACCTACAGCAACACCACGCAGGATAACACCAACAGTAGTGTAGAAAACACCAACAGCAGTACTGAAAACACTAACAGCAGTGTTGAAAACACCAACAGCAATACTGAATACACCAACAGCAGTGTTGAAAACACCAACAGCAGTACTGAACACACCAACAGCAGTACTGAAAACACCAACAGCAGTGTTGTAAACACCAACAGTACAACTGGAAATAGCACGGTGGTTGGAAATAACACTTTGGTAGAAAATGTACGTTGATAGGGAGATGAATCGCAACTCTAATATTTTACAACAGGCTCATGCTATTTTGACTTTCCAGCCTCGCTTTGGTTACATTTTTTGAATGAGAAAAAACATACAATTCAGCTGACGTCAGTGTGGTGCGCATTTTTTTTATAGGTGACAAGGCGTTTACAAGTATACCTAAAAATGACTTCCAAAAATGGCGAGAGTGGCATAGTAGCCACGTGTGACGTGCGTGCATCACGTGTCTAGCTCCCTTGTCCAAACTGCGACGTACTTTTTTTTTGTTAGCAGTAATTAGTCGTCACAATTGAAACGAGTCCGTATTAAGACTAGTCTGGTTCCCAGACCAAATAATGTCGACTTTTCTCTATAAAAACACACGACGGCTGTTCATTTGGAAAAACCCAACGTGGCAATGGAGCTTCGGGATTTGTTTGTTCTATGTTTATTACGAGATTTCTTGTCATTTGCTACTGCCACTAGGTATATTTTCTTAGACTTTCAACGATAAATGAACTGACACTCGCGTTGTTCTATAATGTATTTTTAGCACTCCGATTTTGTCATGTGCTGTGCCTATATATATATGTGTACCGCGGCTAAAGTCTTGTGTTGTCCTCTCTATCCACAGGTGGAAGCTCTGGACACGAACTCGACCACAAATGCATCAAGTGGGGTCGAGCTTGACGTTCCAAGCACAGGCGTTGAAGAGGAGACCAACAAAGCCAATAAAACCAAAGAACAGAAAAATACACACAAGAAGAAATACAGACATCTTTTCAAACACCACAGGTAAAAAAAACAGATATCGCTTTGTGGAACAAGAGCATTTCACACGAACAATCACAAAAGATTTGTTGCCCTCCTTTTTTTTAATATTGAAAGGTCTGTAGAAGGCGGCTTTGTCTGTCGCATTTTGTCACAAAATCATAGCGCAGTTTGGAGCTAAATAACATACTTTACCGTTGCGATATTTCTGATAAAAAAGTCCTATTTCAAACTTGTATCTTCATTTGTAAGTTGAATCACTATATCATTTTTTTATTATTTTTTTAAATCCCAAAACAGCCATCACGATGACAATTTTGCGCGCGTCAAATGACACGACCACGACATCGCCACCTGCCGTGAGCTTCGTGAACACGGCATCAAGGATACCTGATGCTGATGCTGAGCCGGGACCCGGCTCCCCGGGAAGCAGACCATCGCTGACGATGGAGAGACTCGCCCGGAGGAGGACAACCAGGTCTGCGGTAGCTGATGCTGATCCAACGACACCGCGGACCGGGAGCTTGAAGAGCAAGAGACGGTTGACGAACCGTGTGCCAGCTGACCCAAAGTCCGCGTGTTGTTGACTCGCCGTGCCTGACAGAGCTGATCCACAGACCCGGCTCTGGCCGAGCTCTGTGGCGAGGCTGCAAGATCAGCGCGTTCGATTAGCTTCTTCCCCAGGCCGAACCACGGTTGACCCCAGTCGTGAGTTCCGCCGTTCGAGTAGCTTTGAAGTCATTGTCGTGGCTCTCTCAGGTCCATCTGGGCAAGCTAATCGAGCGCACCCTAAGAGAGAAGTTGTGAATTGAATTCGAGGCAGACAATTGGTAACTGTTGTTTTTGAAATAACAGTCTCATGGAAAAATAATAAATTTTATGCAATATCTGACAATGAATCTTCCAAAGTTCAACCTTTGCAAAGTGAGCACAAAAGCACGTTGTTTTCCCAGCTTTCGTGCGCCTCACCTCATACCAACCATTATTTCAAAATGGTCGATAACCTCAAACGCCCTCTGTTGATATTTCTGATTCATGGGTAGATTTTTCTAGAAAACGTACACAGGCTCATTAATGAAGGCATTTAGATCAATCCAAACGGAATCTGATGCTGGATATTCCATGTAGGTACATGGAAGAGTCCGTCCACGTCTCCTGGAGAAAAAATTGTTTGCCTTGAATGGTTTAAGAAAAGTTGTATATTAACAGTTTTAATGATGATAATGCCATGTGTATCGCCCATTTGCTTTTCAATATTTTGATATTGTAAGTTCAGCTATATCCATTGTAAGTTCAGCCATATCCATCAATGCAAAACAAACTGTAATTCTTCAAAATGTTAGTTTTCCAGAACCGAGTAACAATATTTCTGTCTTAAAACTTGAACATGCTCATTCCAGCCATACAGTTTTTAGTGAAGATTCCTCTTCTTATCTGACAAAACACAAAGTCTAAAATTACAATTTACTTTCGACATAAGCATGGCACGTAAAGTGATGCCCTCTTTATTCAGTTATTTAAATCATTTTAGAAAAAATGTTGGCGTATACGTGTCAGTGTGGTGCTCTTGCTCGTGCTGCTCCAACAATTAACCTAGCTTGTAAACCCCATTTTCACATTCTCAATTACTAACACACATGGCCATTACTTTCTCGCTCCATGAATACCCGTATAGAAAAGACAACTGTTTACTATTTCCCGATTTATCTACGAAACCGGGAAATATTTGATCATCTCGCTCACAAAATCATGTTACCTAAACTTAGTTTTTATCAGTACTATTGGTAAATTTTGATGTTTTTAATTTTTGATTATTATTTTTGTTTGTTACGGTGCCATTTTTAAGAAAAGAAAATTCTTGGAATTCTTGAATTGTATGTCATTTTAGAACTTGTTTTGTTTGACTAGTTTGTGCGCTTTGTATTATGTGCACTCCATACTTATGTGTCTACATGACCACGTTTTGCCAAACCGTCTAACATGGCGGAACAGAATGTGTGATAATTTTGACAGTCATAGAAAATGGGTGGACAGAATATAAAATAACACATTCTCTGCGACAAAACCTGTTCGAGAGTGAAACTTATTCAAGGGAAGTTCTCTTTGTAGTTTGTTTTTAATACTGTTGAATAAAATGAAATATTACAATGATTTAAAATGGAGGGAAGAGTTTGTGTTATTCAACGACTATTTTGTGTATAAAACATTTTAGGAATAATGTTCCCTGTGTCTACCAGTTTTATTTTCTCCCGATGTCTGATTAAAAAGGAAGGGAGAATATTATTATTATTGTTATTGTTATTATTATGAACAATTATGAAGGAGTAGGTGTTGAGAACAAATATAACACACCGAAAACAATTGTGAGCAATTTCGTTCTCTCTTCCAAAAGTAAATTGTTGCCGCAATCTCTGTTGTGTCCCTTGTGTGTATTAACGATAATGAATACGGATTCGAATCATTGTAAAAGGCGTCAGACTATTTCATCCTATACAGCCTCGATTTGGTGACATTGGTATGGATTGAAGAAAATACAAAATGGCTACACCAGGGTTATTGTCTAAGGAATTGCCAATTAGATTTTAGCATTTAGTGAGTTTTTTTCTATTATAAATTTGATGTGTTATGCCTCGCTATGAAATTAGTTTGTCAGTACCTAAGGCCCCTTTGGAAACTACAGCTTCAGTCTGGCCTACGGCTCAGGCTCCGTCAGCAGAGGCGGGGCCTGAGCCCCTCCCCCCCCCCCCCCGCCTTTCCCCTTGCCCCCACAAAAAGAAGAGATCGAAAACAAATGCACAAATGAATGGTTCGATACATTAAATACCCCACCCAAAAAAAACAACAACAACAACAACAAACAAATAAACAAACAAATTATGCCGCCCCCCCCCCCTCCGCTTGCCACCCCCCCCTCGCCCAAATGAAAATGTCTGGTTACCCCACCATTGTCCTTCAGTTATTTTTGAAAATGTGCGCCCCAATGAGCAGCTTCCACCAGGCGGACGTAGCCTTAGCCGGAGTGCAAGCCGGAATCCTTGATTTCGAAAAGAGCTACCGGTGACTGTTAACACCTTTCGCATGGAAACAATATTTTGGGGGATTTTTACGGATATAATATAATATCTTTTTTATTTGCAGGGCTCTGTCGAGTAAGTCAATTTTCCTTGACAGAGTTTTGATGTCACAAAAAGCCAAACTTTCTTTCCATGCGACTGCGTCTATTGCTATTATGGGGTCACTTTAGGTAAACTCGCTCCAACTACAAGTAGTAAATATGCTTTTGTGTGTACCTTTTGCCTTAGGGTGAGTTGAAAACCGGGCCTAATCTAATTTCAAGATCACTTGATATTTAATGATCGCACACGGGGTTGTTTGCTATCAAACACCTTGTACACACTTGACGAGTCGTTGCAGCTGCGCAGTGCGGCTCGACGCAAAGCCTGAATACAAAACCGGGTCACAGCAATCGTTGCATCTCTCGTTGCGTGACTGTGTCCAGGCCAGTTGGTCGGTTGTTGCTGTTTGATTCATGATCAGAGCATCAGAGCTAGCCCACTGCAGACCAAACCTCAACAATTATTCACAAACATTTGGGAGGCTCGATCTTTGCAAGTTTCTACACACAGTCCTTCTGCGACTTGAATTTTACTGACGGGAGAACTGCAACGGTATCAGTAATGAAGAGGGCTGTTGAATTGATAGTGTGTGCTCTTGTGTTCATTTCTTACGGTGTCGATGGTAAGTCATTAACGTGTTATTAAATTTTAACCCCGCACGATTTTCCTTTTTTTTTTTTGTAGCACTACACTCTTGTCAATTTTGCAACACCCATTCATATCACTGTTTAAAGGAAACTAAAATGCCCACACCCACCTGTAGCCTTAAAATTGCAAAGATTGCTGCCTCGATCGTTACGTATATCCGTGGCATATCCATTTGTGTTCATTTTGTACTCGAAAGACCTTTTGATGGAGGGACAGAAAGGGGGTGGTTACATTATTTTCTATAACCTTATAATGATAATTTTGATCCTAAAGAGTTGAAATTGGGCCGTCGATCACTTTCTGTCCCCCCCAAAAACCACAGCAACATTTGTCAAGCTTGTATAGGTCCAAGAGACGGCACGCTGAATCAGCTTCTCCCCCCCCCCCCCCCCCAACCACAAAATAACTCTGTGGATCCGCCTCTGAATTGAAAGATTTACCTGAAAATGTTTATCATTCATGGGTTTTCCAGAATGCAAACAAGACTTCTCTTTTACCAATACTATTATGTGTATACTGCCTGCGTTGAATATTACACCTAATTGAGAAAACCATTTTATGACATCGGTAGCCATTTTATTTGACGTCGTTGGCCATTTTATATGACATCAGTGGTCATTTTATGATATTTTTGCTTTAAAGATTATAAGCTGGCAAAGAAAGGCGTGTAGGACATGAGTTTATTAGATAAAATTATGTATTTTTTAAGGCGTGGGTCGGTACTTGTAACGAGTGACACACGGTAGGGCAAGAAAATTCTGATTTTTTGAAAGCAGAATTTTCAGGAGCAGATACGGAATATTACTTTAAAAAAAGAACAACCATAAAAAGGCTGGAGGGGGAAATAGCATATTCTTTGTTCTAATATTATAAGCACCAGCATTTGTTGCACACCTTAGCGCCTGCCAAAGATGGCGGCAATGTTGGCGACATTAAAGACCCAAACAGCACAATAGATATAATGTTTCACATGTCAGTTTGTACATTTATCATCAGAGTGAATTGGCATCAGACCTCAGACTATGTTGCACTTTTGTTGAATTAAGAGAGTGTTGGTATGAAACGGATCACAAAAACCTAGACGGTTCTAGAGCTGTTAATAAACACAATTGAATTCTCACAAATCTCGGCATTCAGAGATTTCAATGACGTTCAAAATTGCAGTTGTAAAGGTATTTAAAAAAAAGTATAGGAACCCTACGAAAATCCAGGACTTGACCTTTAGTTCAACTTTACAATAGATATGTCGACTAGTTTTTCAATGCCTCGACTGATTTTCCACGGTAGTACATTCTTCAGATACCGCGAGTAAAGAGAAGTTTTTTTGTGCTTGCAAAACTTTATACCCGAAGCCCAAACACTGAATGTTTAACAATAAGCTTGCTTAGAGTTCGCAGTGTAGTTTGTACATGCAGTCACGCATTGGCTACGTGTTCGTAAAGAAACATGGCTTTGTTGGGCAAGTTATATGCAATGAGCTTTTAAAATGAAACAAATAAACGTATTACAGGTTTATCAGGAACTGCACTTCTACAAAAACGGATGAATAATAGTTAATAATCCATAAGAAGTAAAGATACGGCATTTTGAAATTGGAGGCTGCAAAACTGACTTGTTTCTCAATGTAAGTTTATATAGGCTACTTACTCTTCAAGTTAAAACAGCTGATCAACTATAGCGACTGCAGATGTGGCAAACACTGACAAAAATGGGGAAAATTACTTAAAGTTAATTTCCAACTGCGTTTTGACAAACAATTTTTTACAGGTTTCGCGAATGCGTTTTAAGTTGTTGGTGAGCTACCTGTATATAAAGTTTCAAATAATGTAAGAAATACTGATGGTTTTGGGGTCGATTACATCAGCTTATTTTTTCTTTTTGTGGTACTGCTCTATTCTGAGCCGAAAGAGGTGCATCTCCATATTTGTTGTTGACAATTCTGCATTAATTTTATATATCCCCTTCTGTTTGAACGATATCATACACTACCTAAAAGTATCACATAACCTGTTTAAAAACAGCTATATAAATTAACGCTGAGCGCAGAGTCTGTCGGCTCGGGTAAGAATATCTCATTTCCTTTCACTTGCCAAGTCATGATGTCTACTATTTCTAAATAACAAAGATATACAAAGTTGTGCACCAAAACTTGTATTTTTAAAACAGAACAAAGGCAAATCTAGAGGTACGCATAGAGATGACAATGATGGAAAAGTAGGATTTGAAACTTTGCATGATGGGAATACAATCTTGTAAGTTTTGCGGAGACACCATGTAATAATCTCTAATGAGTTGGTGTGGTTCTGAAAAGAACCGATGGTATAACAACTCGACTTTGATGGAAAAGTTTGATAAGAATAGCAGCCTACATCTTGTTTTGCGAACCTCAAAATACGTTTCTACCCTCAATGGGCATTTTGTGTCTCCTTAGGTACAGTTTATCTAATGAGAGATAAACGCTAGGAAATAATTAGACATTGTTCTTTTAATGTACACCTTTAAATCATTACGTTCTGCTTTGCTGTTTTCTGTCCTAAAGGTGCACCGGACTGTTTGGACAAGTTCGATTCCAAACAGGTAAGGTTTAGTGGACATTTTGTTTGGCGTGTATTTTAACCGTAATTGCAAGATGCAACTACAAACTATTATATCTCGATGCAATTAAAGCCCCAGCTCAACACTGGTAAGAAGAAAAACATAACTGTTTAAAGATTTACATGTACCTTACATGGTATGAAGATAATGATGGTAGAAAACTTTCCTTGAAATATTTCTGCCTGAATCGTTATCGTTTTTAAACAATAAATGAAATAAGATCCAAAATTAGTTTTCGTCTCAGTGAGACGAAAACTATAGGAATGGTACAAAAACGCTGAATGCATTTTTACCGTTTTCTCGCAAATGCAATAATGAAATGAGCTGACATTTTCACAGGTTGATTTTATTACAAATATCTTTATTTGTGCAAAGAATGGAAGTATTTACAGTCAGTTTACCAATGTTGAGCTGGGGTTTTAAGTGCATAGAGTGTGTTCATTTGATCTATTTGAACGGGTAATTTGCCACCCAGGACTGGCATTCACACCAGCACAAAGTACTAAGCAGAACAAATTACCAGGTGCCCGACTAGAAGTACATTGTTTTTAAATGTTTGTGCCTGGTTCCCCGCAAGGTTTTTTCGCTTAGTGATAGTGTTCAGCATCGTTTCCTGCTTAATAGCTTTCTGAAATTAAAACCCAATTATTATGCAATCTTAACCAAGAGGCGTATCTTCTTACTCCTCAGTGTGCGGAATACACCAATACAGGTGGCGGGAGGATTGTTCTTTCCAGCCTCACAGATCCCAACCAGGTACGTCCTCAGCAAACTGTAACTTGAGATGGAGTTATATGGTGGCCCTGAAGGGACATCACCAATCGCAAAATGTATCTGAGCATTGAGCAAACTCTTTGCGATGTTGCACCCTATATATTATTTTTTGTCGTAATTATAATGCGCAATATTCGCAACATCGCAAATACATCTACGACAAAAAAATGTGCAACAATGCAAATAGTCTGGTCCCAAGTGTTTTAAGTGTGAAGAAGGTCTAGTTGTCTTGGAACTTTAGTTGTTCGGGGGAAAATCATGTAAAACGACTGCCAAGGTGTAAAATATGTGTGGTTTTCCTTTTTTGATAGTTTGATGACGTCAAGAAAGATGAGCTGAAAGTTGTGATAGCCAACATTTCCAATGAGTATGTCATATCGAAAGTTGAGTAAGTAATAGGGTTTACCGTAATTTCTTCTCTCCGCCCAGAATTATAATAGTGTGCAAAATTGTGCGTCGCTGACCTTTTGTGTACACATACATATGGATTACAAATAAAGTTTAAGCTCTCGGTCATTTTCATCACAAGGTGTCGAGGAGCCGGCATTTGCATCATGTTGCATCAAAATAGACCAATGTTATTTTTAAGATATTTTTGCCGGCTCCGGTTTGAAGGCCCAACCACTTGGCAAGACATTGCCCAGAACTGGAGCGGTAGCCTATAAGGGATTCAAAGGGACATCGCATGTATTAAATGTCGCATGTCGCATGTCGCAAATACTGACGGCGATATTGCCGTCAATATTCACGATTTTGCCCTTGTCGCAAATATTGACGACAATTATATTGGAGTAAAATTTTTGCCCTTAGTCACAAATAGTGACGGCAATATTGGCGTCAATTCTCGACTAGTACCCCCAACTCGCAGATATTGACGGCAATATTGCCATCAAATAATATTCACGACTCATGGCCCCGAGTCACAAATATCGACGAAAATATTGCCGCCCAAAAAGTCGCAAATGTTGAGGCAAATTGTGTCGTCTAAATTCACGATTTTGCCCTTGTCGCAAATCAATATTTACGACTTGTACCCGAAGTCGCAAATAATTGACGGCAGTATTGCCGTCAGTATTATAATGTGATGTCCCTTTGAAGCCACCGTAGTAACTGCAGCCGGTGCCGAACTTCGAAAATGCTTCATATTGTTAAGTAAATTATTAATTAGGAGTATACATATATTGCACCATGGAGGTAGGAATTGCATTTCTACCTCCATGATTGCACGTTCGCCAACCGTATACACTCTTATGTGGTCGCATAAAACCATTAGGACTGTGTAACTGTATACATGCATTTGAAGACTTGATTCTATTCTCACGAAGTGCACTTTGTATTGGGCAGTAAAACCATCCAATAAAGCCTAAATAAACATGGCATAACCTAGAATCAATGTTTGCTGAAAGTCAATAGTATTCAACGGCAAAATGGGTGTTCGTGTTTGTGTGCACAGAGAGTCAACTAGGCCTATTTTATTGTTCAGTGTGTAGTGATGTTTGCTTTGCTTCACTGGTTAAATCAAAGAGTATAATATAACAAGTGATTTTGTGGATGTACAATATGCATCCCAATCAGAAGGTTTTTATTTAAAGACAAAAAAGAGAATACACGGGTAACACAGTCATACAAAAAACACTTCCGTCCTTTTGGCTTGTAAGTAGCATGTAATGTTACCACGTACGCATATTAAGCACTACATCATGTAATGTTACTCATATCAAGGAAACGGGGCCAGGCTTTTTTACCTCACAGCCTCGCAATGGATACATCAATTCCAATGATGTATAGGAGTAAGTTCACCAAATTTGTTTCCATACTCCTGCTTGGTACCCAGGCCGCAGCATATCGTCGTCACCACTGTCGACGTCTCGCAGGAGAGCAACAACAAAGTGACCGTGCATTTCTTCGTTGAAAATCCGACCGGGTCTGTCGTCATGCCGACTGCCTTCAGATCAAAGGAGCTGTACCTCATGATGACGCTAAACCGAGACAAAATGGTGGCAATGCTGGATTATGAGGTAATGCATTACGTCGTATGGATAAATCAATAGGAGACTTTTGAGACGCTGGCGGCAGCAGACACAGCGGTCCTTTTTGACAGTTCTGAACGTGCGCACACATGCCATGTACTGCGTGTGTAGTTCTAAGCGTGCGTATTACTGGCAGAAAAAGACCGTTCAAAAGTCTCACATTGTTCTTTTTACAGAACAAGAATATATTTAGAAAAGATTGAGGACCATGCACCTGTAAGAAATAACAAGATGAAATGTCATTTTTATGGTAGGTTGCTGCACTGGAGCCGGGCAGTGCGGATAAACTGCCTTTACCTACTTGGGCTCTTGCGATCATCGTCTACGTTGGGTTGGTAGTTGTCATCGCACTCATCTTTTTGGGAACTTCGGACATCCGACGGTGAGTACGGTATTTAACAACTATTCCAAAAAGGCCACATTATTTTGATCAAACCGGAAAAAACCAAATCCCTTATGATCTTGTGGTAACCTGTCACATGTGATCGTTCAGATGACTTGTCTCCATGGGATTTCTATGGTCAAGTAAGGGAATTTCCTATAGCAGACTTTCATGGACGCTAGGTGGCAGCAGACTTACCAGAATGTCTGCCGCCACCTAGCATCTCAAAGTGTCCCAATGGAGTGTGTGTCCCACAGGGCTACTATCATCATACTGAGATCACTGAAGTAAGAATTCGAATCAATGAAACCCCCTACCACCCTACCCCGTTCCCTCATAGAAAGTCCCCCAAAATAGCCGATTCCCGTTGGATTTTCCATCTCATTCACTGCCTAAATCCAAATTAGAATGATAAGTCTCCATGAAACCAAACTGTTTACAAAATTTGTATCTATATTCCCTTTTAGCCAATGGAGTGAGTCAAGGGAAGAGAAGCTTCGCAAGGCGGTCATGGGAGACAGTGACATGGAGATAGACCCCGAGTCCGGAGTCGCAGAGAACGTCAACAAACCAGCCAAAATGTACAGAGACAACCAAACCTCGTTTGGAGTACAGGTGAGGAAAATTATATTTCATGGTCCTAGTATAGGCGGATGTTATTTTTGTAATGTTTTAAGATCTTTTCCCGGTAGGGTGGGTTGATCCAGGGTCGACTTGCAACACTGGTAACCGTACCGTGTGAAGTCTAGATTTTCATTTCAAATTGGAGTTATGGCGCCCTCTATCCCTCTTACACTTATAATTTTTATTTTTTGTTTACACTTTAGGTGAGCAAAGAGGACATTGCCGTTACTCTCGGCATCACCTACGCAACCGTTGAAGAAAATGGCACAGACGGAAAGAGTTCGGATCCAGACGCCCCACCGCAAGAGCCCCCTGAATACATGGAAGTCATATCAACGGCAGAGGACGTGGCACCGTCGGCAGATGCGGCGGTAGCAGCCACTGGCGCGGACAAGCCCGAGACAGAGGCTACGGCCGCACTGGAAGGCGCCATTAACCAGGCGTACGAAGAAACGCCAGGGGACAAGACTACGAATCTTTAGAAAATGTTTTGGTCGAATGAAAAATGGAACAAAATATGAAATTAGAAATAGACAAGCGAAGGTACCTAGTGAGCAATGGAACAATAATCCCACTGGTTGATAAATCTTTAAAAAATATGGTATTATTTGCCTCACAAAATTGTCTTAGTGTTTGATTTAAATTTTGACTTTTGGAATGTGAGCATTACGTTAATCGGATTTGAATAAATTAGCCAAAAATGATTTATCATTTTGTTTATTCTGAAACATTTTTGTAAATGAAACTAAAGAAAATGCAAGGTATCAGTGACTAAATTCTAGCCAGAAAGAAAGTGTTCCATGCGTATTATTGATATTTTTTATCGAGATTTAAAATTGATATAATGTAAAATAAATTGAGGTTTTTCAATTGGATATTAAAACAGATGTAGTTTGCTATAAATTATGTTGTGGTGCGTAACTTGTTCTGTTTGCATTGTGAACTAAACTTCTGGTTATGCCACTGGCCGGCTACTCAATACGACCCGCATCCTAAACGCGTGGGGGCGGGGTGATATCAAAATAAAATTATTTTTTTCATTCATAGCTCATTGCGATATTTAATTACCTTTTTATTTATTTTTTTGTAAATTGTATAACATTAGGGATAGGGCCTGTCTGTATTTTCACACAAAATAGCCGTAGTGACGTCAGCAAAATAATTGTTAAGGAAAGTTTGGTGACAGTACAGTAACTCTGTAGGTACAATCTCCATGACGCTGCTGTTTGAGACTGGTAGCTATAGAACATTCTTTGTTGTAAATTCTTTCATAAAGTTTGAAGGTGCCCCAGCAAATACTGGTTTCCGATCCCAAACATCGCCGTGTGAGCTTAAACCCAACCGGACATGCTTTATACTCGGAGTATTTACCGATTTTCTAAATCTTCCAAGATGGCCGTATTCGATTTCATTCATACTATACTATACACCACCTGCTGGACTAAAACCTTTTGTGGGCTCACTTTTTCCGTATTATCGTTGGCTACCCTCCATGCAAATGTTGAAATTTCCAACAACATTCCAAAATCGTTTACAACAGTTTGGAAACTTGCCAGCTCCATCAGCGCAAGAACAGAAATGTGAGTGAGTTAAAGAATTTACATGGTTCGGTGCTTTTTTTTCTTCTTTTTTTCCTCGTTTTTTTTTTTTAATGAATGGACTGGAAATCACGTGCGGTTCACAACAAACCAGTTGGTCGTGAACATAACACCGGTTGTAAACGATGGCTGGTGCTGAATATTTCAGATAATTATGAGCTAACGTGGTGGTCCTCAGATATTATATAGGAATTAGCTACAGTGGAGTATTCGTCAGGAGAATGTCAGATAACATCCACTTGATGTAGCAAGCAAAATGAGAGGCAAAGGTGTCTGAAACACCGCCGAGTTTGTTCACCATCACCAACCAAGTCGACAGCCAAGACGTCTACCTCGGATACTACTGGCCTGCCGGAGTCAATTCAGTAGTCTACGGCCACGTACGAGGCGAACACTGAGTGAGTAAAATGCCTTTTTTTCTTTCTGTATCGACGTTATTTGGCCTCATCTGAGGTACACCGATACTCTATTAAGAGCTTATAACATAAACTCTTAATACTATTATTAAGTCGGCAAAAGGAACCTCTGACAAGATTTTGCATCGGTAACGAAAAAGGAAAATTTTTCTTCATTTACTTGAATGGATATTTCTTACGTTTAGTAATCACAAGAGCTTGTAAATTTACATTATAAATTATTGAACAACTTTCCGGTCACTGGATGTGAAATTAGGTTTGAGATATTATTTTAGACACAATTTACACTCAGCTTTTGTAATAATATTATCAAGAACTAAGCCCCACACCCAGAAAAAAATGTCTCCGTAAATAACACACAGCGCCCTCGTGTGTCGAAATTTGGAAAATGTCAAGTCTTGTCTAGTTAAATGTAAGCGATTATAGACAGTTTAACAAGTAATATATTTTTAACAAAAGTCTTTAATCTAATGAAATAATAATTTGTAACCAAAACAATTTTGTGCGTGTCACAGTGGTTGAATTTGTAATGCATTAACAAAAATTTAAGTTGGCCAATAAAGTTTCAAACCTGTGCCTATTGGTTTCTCAAAACAGACACTGGTTCCTTCATTGACACTTCACCAATACTGTATCAACCAACCCCACTAACCATGTTCCTCAGCTGTACGTGACCACAGAAGTACATTTAGTTCAGACCTTACTCTTCCTAGTTCTTCGAAATATAAATTAGTTCCCCAAAATACACATCACTAATGTCTGTTGCTCATTCTGTCTCTACTTTTCATTCATCCAAACAATTGCTGTGAACTTAAAAAGACACTCCTTCTCTCTCGACACACATTATTTTGTACGAGTTCCCATTCAATTCTTTGAACTACAATTCAATTTCAGTGCATCATAAAATTATTCATAACAGTGAAGTTCTATCAAAAATGTAAAGCAGCTTTTTTTCACTAAATGATTCATATAATTTGTAACATTTGTTCCTCAAAAGATACCTAAAGGTTCCTTCTAAGATACCAAAGGGTTCCTCATAAAAATACCAAAGTGTTCCTCGTAAAAATACCAAAGGATTCCTGGTATTAAAGGTACCAAAGGGTTCCTCTTAAAAATACCAAAGGGTTCTTCATAAGATACCAAAGGGTTCCTCTTAAAAATACCAAAGGATTTCTCATAAGATACCAAAGGGTTCCTCTTAAAAATACCAAAGGGTTCCTCGTAAGATACTCAAGAGTTCAAAGTACAAGGCTCATATACTTTGATGATTGAAATGTTTTTATTCAGACCTATTAAAATTTGAAATTAGTATCAAACCTTGAAATTGCCAACATTTTTCCTCTCAGACAAGTGGATCAAAAAACTAACACAACATGATTATTTTTTTTTGGTAATGTTTTTCCAAGTCAGACACCATGAGAGTCTCAAAATATATCAATCCATTTCCCATGATAATTAAAGTATCCTTAAACATTGCCACCCAAACTCAAGCGTATAAATCAATCGTGCAATAACATGACAACATAACTTACTACACTTTCTTTGATCCATGCACACCTTTAGAAAAACATTTAATATCACATTTTTCTTCCTCTTTTTTTTTTGCCTTTAAAATTTTTAATACTTTCTTAAACTTTTACAAAGTAACCACAAGTTTTCAGTCTTTAAATACAACAGAACAACAAAAAATTCTCTAGAAATGTAATCATACACCTAAACACAACACAAATATGCTTACCAAAATAAGGTTACCAGCCAAAATGTTGTTATGCATACCATCTGTGACTGGTATCCTGCTCATTTTTGCTTAGCAGGAAATTGTTAAGCAATGTTAGTGCTCAACAATTTTCTGCAAAGCAAAAACAAGCAGGAAACCAGTCACAGATTGTACATACAGTATTGTATTTTAGCTGGCAACCTCAATTCTGGTAAGCACAGTTGTTTAGCTAAAGGCTGTGCTTAAGCAGCTCTGTGAAATTGGGTGCAGACATTTACAAGTAATGACTCTGCTTTTTTTTTTAGTCTGAGCCACATATCACGGCTCTGCTTCCTCTAATCATCAAACTATGACTTCCTCCTTAACCACAAGACTCAAAAAATGTCTCAAAAAGTCACCAAGACAAAATAAATCCATTTCTAATGGTTTTAACTTTTCCACACTTTACACCAAATACTCTTTCTAATTGCAGTTTCATAATTCTAATCCTCGAGTCCCAACTTTATGCTTACTGTAATCAAGGAATCACTGTTTGCATCTTAGTGGGAAAGTAACATCCCTACGCGAGCATACTTCATGGGTTAGCAAAGAAGCTGAGCATTGTACTTCATTACTACAGCTTTACTGCTTAACTCTTTCACTACGGCGCGCCGCTCACAGCGGCTCGGTAAATTACTTCATACGCCGGAGAGCCGCTGCCAATGGCTCGAAACAAACAAAATATTAAACAAATCCGTCACAGCTGTACATTATATTCCATAGTGACAGAGTTGAATGTCGGTGTAGAGAGCTGGTGCAGAAGTTCTATACTGACACTGTACTGTAGAATGTAGACAAGAAACTTTTGATTCACCGCACAGAACACAAAGATACTGAAACTGAAACAGTGGCTTAACTGATGCCAATAGTTCTTAAACCCTTACCATCACCAACCCACCAAAATCCAATGGTATGTTTGTTGGATTCTTTGCCTTAGGACTGCACTAGTAAACTATGATCCAGCATATTACCACAACTCGAGATTGGGTGTTGAGTTGCCATATTGTGTTGGGTTTTGTTTGAGAGCGTGGAAGGATCCTAGTAAATCTCTCCAGGGAGTTTGGGTTTTAGAGCAATGAATGTACGTTATGCTGCTACCGTTGATCCAATGCCTTGTCTCTTGCAAGTACGGAGTCCTCAAATTTAATCATGAAGGTGGTACCCTTGTGCCAATGAGCCGTGACCTTGGCCGGCTGAAACAAAACAAAAATAAACAAAATAGTTTGATATCATCAAATCAAAAGAAAATCTAACACCTTTGCTCCTGTTTTCTATAGAACACGATCTTGGCTTTTATAATTGGTTTATCATTATGCGGCCATTATGGCCATCGTTAGCTTGGTGAGACTGGCAGTGATAAGTAGTCTGGTACCTGCTTGTATAGCATGTATTACTGGTATTAAACTCGGGACACATGACAAAAAATTGGCCACAGTCGGACAGCCAGAATGAGGTTGCAGAATCTCTTGGGAAATTAGCCAATTTCTTGGTTCAGGGAGTAAACGTGTTTGTGGTGGGCTACTTCAGACTACACCTGTCTATTGGTTTTCCAAATCAACAGGAAAGCTTTACCAAATCATTTGGTGACTTCCACGTTTCAATTACAGCTAAATTAACCATCCTCCACACTAAACTGTAAGGAATTCCAGGGTAGTTGACCTTACAAAATCACCCCTCACTCTGAAGACTTTTGATGTTGAAAGAAAATTGCACACATATGAAGTAACCCATAAATCCATAATTCTTAAAGTGTGTTTCCCAAAACCATTGACAGAAAATTCTTAGTTTGAAGTTTTGTAGAATGTTTACTTACAAAGTTGCAACCCGATAGTATTGATTCTACAATGCCTGCTGTGAATGCTGCACAATTCAAACTACCTGTTTATTGAAGACAGAAAAAGCAGAGAAAATTAGGAAATAATTAAAAGAACTTATTTCATGTTAAAGGAAAGATAACAAAAAAAACCTGTTAACAACATAGTGTGTCGCATCTGAGTGGTTTAGAGCATCAAACTCAAGCTCTGATGGCCGGGTTACCAGGGTGTGGATTTGAATCCCTGTCGTGACACTTGTGTTCTTGGGCAAGACACTTAACTATAATTGCTTCTCATCACCCAGGAGTAAAGGGGTAGAGATTGTTGATGTGAATGATTAGCCACATGTGCGCTGGTGCTACATACATGTATGCCAAAGGAGATGAGATGGTCTCAGGAAGATGAGATGGGGCAGTCGGGTTGACGTAGTGGTATCTTTCCTCACCTTCCACCTCTGGGACCCGGGTTCGAATCCTGCCGGGTGCACTATGTGGATTGGGTTTTTCAGTCCCTACCTGATTGCGTGGGTTTTCCCTCGAATAAATCTCTGGGGTTTTCCTCCCACATCTAAAACTGAAACTTCCTTCCTTGTCTTCTCTCCATGGAGTTCATGGCTAGTGTAGTGATTAAGTTTGCTTTTCTGAGAATCCAGGGCTTCACGTCCAGAATTAATAAATGAAATGAAATGCTTAAAGCCCAATAGACCCATACACTAAGCCCCACCCCCTTATGTGTTGACCAATCACGTAGCCTTGGCTATGCCACCAAAAGTCTGACAAAACTCTGACAAAATACATAAAGTAACTCAACACCCATACTGTTGGACACTGATTATGGTGGTATGCCTGATCCCTTGACGAATTCACTAAGATCCTTCCTCACTCTAACAAAAAAACAACGCCATACAGTAACAAAATCCAACACTATACAGTAACTCAACACCCATACTGTTGGACTCTGATTAAGGTGGTACACCGAATCATAATGAAAACCCCAAAACTTATTTCATCTTGTCAAATAAATGAATGAAAGTTTATTGCTGAAGAAGTCAGTCACTGTAAGTTCATTGACTGCAACCTCAATCCCCCCCCCCAAAAAAAATAAACGGAAAGCATTTTCAGCTTTGATGTATGACCGTAATTTCAGTGGCAAGTCAATTTGTGTGGGCTGAATTTACAGGTAGCGGAACCCATTCTTAATTCTGAGTATTCAACCACAAATAAACGCCCCAAATTCTTTGTGTCTGAAAATGGTGTGACTAAGCACATGTGTTTAACCTATGCCCCAAGAATGAGTGTCACCTGGCATTATGTTGTTACATGTAGCAGATATGAAGATATAAAGTGAAAGGTTAGAGCATTCACATGTTGGAATGTGTGACTTTTTGAAACTTACATACATTTTTAGTGACATTCCCAACCACAAGTGACACCCAATGTCATTACAAAGCTCTTTGACTACTGAATTCAGATTCTATCATCTCAGTTATGAAAATGTAAAACATCACTCTCATGTTATTATTTTATGATCCATGTAGAGGAATAAAAAGTCTTTGTGAATGTTAAAACAGAGACTACAAATCATAATTGGTAATCCATCACTAAAACTGTTTGACTCCGATTGTAGCAAAACTGTTTGACTCCGATTGTAGCCAAACTGTTTGACTCCAATTGTAGCCAAACTGTTTGACTCTGATTGTAGCCAAACTGTTTGACTCTGATTGTAGCAAAACTGTTTGACTCCGATTGTAGCAAAACTGTTTGACTCCAATTGTAGCCAAACTGTTTGACTCTGATTGTAGCCAAACTGTTTGACTCTGATTGTAGCCAAACTGTTTGACTCTGATTGTAGCAAAACTGTTTGACTCCGATTGTAGCAAAACTGTTTGACTCCGATTGTAGCCAAACTGTTTGACTCCGATTGTGGCCAAACTGTTTGACTCCGATTGTAGCAAAACTGTTTGACTCTGATTGTAGCCAAACTGTTTGACTCTGATTGTAGCCAAACTGTTTGACTCTGATTGTAGCCAAACTGTTTGACTCTGATTGTAGCCAAACTGTTTGACTCCGATTGTAGCCAAACTGTTTGACTCTGATTGTAGCCAAACTGTTTGACTCTGATTGTAGCCAAACTGTTTGACTCTGATTGTAGCCAAACTGTTTGACTCTGATTGTAGCCAAACTGTTTGACTCCGATTGTAGCCAAACTGTTTGACTCCGTTTGTAGCCAAAATGTTTGACTCTGATTGTAGCCAAACTGTTTGACTCCGTTTGTAGCCAAACTGTTTGACTCCGTTTGTAGCCAAACTGTTCGACTCTGATTGTAGCCAAATTGTTTGACTCTGATTGTAGCACCTGCACTGTATGCCTGACCTCATGCAAAGCATGAATCAGTTTAGTGCAGTCCTCCGTTTGGAGTGGTTTTAAGCAAAAACTAGCATGGAAATAGTTACGATTAAAATCCTAACCCTCAAAGCGAATCCTCTGGAATCCTCTACAGGAAGTTGTCTGATTACGGAGGATTGAGGATTGCAGGCCAAAATAACAATTGCTTATCACTTGGCCAGGCATACCAATCTTATTGGAGTCTAAACATTTTGGTGTTGAGTGACTGTAGAGTAGAGGATTATAGGATTGAGGTTGACAAGTGGGCCTAGGGAATAAGGGTTTAAATATGCATCAAATGTCGTTCTGGCTTTTTCCGACTTTTTTTTTTTTGGGGGGGGGGGTGGGGCTAAGCAAACCTTTATCATAAACAGCCATTTTGTGTGCTTAATAAAGCACTCAATTAGGAAGTAACTATAACTAGTCAACTTTCGAGTACAACCATGAAAAGCACTAAGCTTGGACGCCAGTCACAATCACACACAACACATTGAGTTTTAGCTGGTAACCTCTTGCTGCTTAGCAAAATTTTGTCTGTGCACAAAACTGGGCCGAATTTCATGGCTCTGCTTTCTGCGGAATTCTGCGCTAATAAATGGTCACCATTCTCTACCTACAGTGCCAAATTTTGGCACTAGCTGTATTTAAGCGAGGAAGAAAACAAATCTACCAGTAAAGTGCGCTTACGTTAAGCGTAGATTCTTTTGCTACTGTAAGCACAGATTTTACGCTTACAGTAAAAAGAGCCATGAAATTTGGCTTTCGTCAAATAAATCCATTCTCGGTTTGAAGTATTTCCCTCTAGCCCCTATTCCTCACCCACATGTTCCAATTCATTAACGACACGGATGTATTTATCATTCAGCACTGGTTCTGCTCAGGTTGTTCAGAGCGCAGTCGTTCCATAATATTTGTTCAAGCGTAATCAGACGCGGATGTCCCAAGAAATTAAGATTTCCTGGTCTACTGACCTTCTTGAGGGGCCATTGCCAAGAAATTCTCAACACCTCTGTGCTTGCCAAAGATCGATCTTGACAAGTATCAGGCCTGATACTTCAACAAGGCAATTGAAGACTTTTTGGGGTTGCTTCAATCCTGGTCATATCTCGATGGGCCTCCCTCCGGGCCCCCCGTTCAATGCTGGCTCTCATTGCATGGTCTGAGCTCCAGTTGGGTTAACAACATTGAGTTGGGGAGTGGGGCATCGGGGAGAGTATTATTATTTTCTGTTATGGTGGCCCAAGCATTTTGGACGGGATTGTTGATGGCAGCAAACTTACAATTACATGTAAATCCATTGTTGTCAGAAATGTGTGCGTGCACAGAATAACCTGAACAATGGAAATTTACCTGGTATTGACCCATTTCACCTGACGTCATCATCACAATAATCTTGGTTGCGCCATTTTGGTGGTCAATGTCACTGAGTTATTCAGTGAAGAGCGCATTTTAGGAGACACGGCGTTTACACGTAAACCTATTGACCACCAAAATGGTGAGCGTAGCACAGTCGGCGTGTGTGACGTGCGTGCAAGGGGTCAATATCTGCTGCCACCTAGCGGTCCAAAGTCCCCAATGCCTCCATGCTCCTAGTCATTGCCTTGGTGCCCCTTTAAATCCTCCACTAGAAATTGAAATATGCTTATTATAGCATTGCCCTTTACCTAGGGGGAAAATGTTTTGCCCTTAGCAAGAACGAATCTCAGGAAAATCTCAGGTAACTCCCATAGCAACAGCCACAGTTGTAGCCGCTAGTTCGGATATGGCCTCAATAAAACTGCCAGGGAATTCATACAAGATTACTTGACAATTCACATTAAAGGGATTTTTTTTTAAGAACACCTCGATACCATCGTATGAGAACTCATAGCCCTCATTGAACACTCACTGTCAAAGATTCTTTCAAGTTACTCACTTAAAAATAGTTTGTAAATGCTTTTATGACTTCTTGGTAATAATCACTACATGCATAGATTCAGTTCTTGCCATTTTTCAATATCTGGAGACTCATTGCTTAAGATTTTTTCCATAAAAATGCCTGGCAAACATATTAGACAATTCCCTGCCGTATCGACTTCTTATGAACATCCACAGACAAAACTGTGTGAGATCTCACAGCCTAAAATTCACAACAATAAATTTAAACAGTGGAAAAGGAAAAGAAGTCTGCTCTGAAACATTCTCAAGAACCCTGCGGTCAAAGAGATTTCGGAGAATCTCTTATTTATTGTAAACAATTTTTTCAGATTTACTGGAAACTCTTGAAAAAATCACTCTAAATGATTTCTGACAGTCAGTCAATTAATCACGGTGTCTCTTGACATTTAATAGTTCAACTCAAAAGCTATAAAAAGGTACCCTTTCCAAAGTCCCCATTGTTAAAAGAGTGTTGTGGTTTATTGCTTGATATTTAAAAAGAGAGCTGTAACTCTTATTTCCCAGGTAAACTTTCTCAGAAAAACTTTCTCAGGTTACAACCAGAAGAAGTTTTGTACCCACTAGGAAGTTGGAATGAATGTTATTTCCAAAAATATGTCACACATACTTGTGTGTCTGATTTGAAGGTCAAATAAAATCCTGCTTCACTGACTATTTATGGGTGTACACACTAAGTGCAATTATCATCAATTGTGAACTTCAAATTATCAACGACTAATCTGACTTGGATGACAGACATTTATATCACCAAACAGGCTGTATAGTGAGTACGGGGGGGGGGGGGGGGGACCCCAAAATGCGAAAAACAACAATTTTCAAATAAACTTTCATGATGTCTTAAATTATTAATGTCTGGTGCACAACACTGGCCCATCATGTACACTTGACCCATCATCAGGCTAGTCTGGTTTCCAGACCCAAAAATCTCTGACTATTCTCAGTCAATTTTACGGTCTGGTATCACCTGAGGGCCATGTGACGAAAAAAGGAAGAATTCCTCTTTTTCCGAAAATATCTGAAATGTTCCGAACTCATTGTCGCTGTCAACATTCAGACAGTTTCATTGATGGTTGGACATTTCCAGTCGTGTGTGTAGACGTTTCTTTTGTTGATAAACTAATCTTGTCGACAATCTTGTCGACAGACGTTGTGACCAAATTCAAACATTTTGCAAACTATTTTAGGAAAACACATCCCATTATTGGTTTTTTGTTTGCCAACAAATTCAACGCTATGTTCGAATATTTGTGTAACAATTTTACAAACTGTGATTATCCCAGGCTTTTTGAAAGTAAACAAGGCGCCTCACTCATCAGCGCTTCATTTTTTTATCCAATGACATCGTCCACCGTTGCTGACAAGTAATGAATATTTATATATGTTACGTCATCATATATTTTTAAACAAGGGTGATGCCTTATTTAAGATTTTTAACAAGAGTCATCAGGGAATCTCTGGTCAGGGAACCAGACTATAATCAGGCCTACATGGAGGCCGGCCAGCATCTGTTGCCCTGATCTTGGCCTTGGTGCCCCTTCAAATGTTTGACATAGACTTCTAAGATTTTCCAACGGAAAATGAAAATTCCACTTCCAAAGATGAAACTCCAGGCCTGCGCCATGTTTGACTAATCGTTTTAGTGGCTTAATGGCTGCTACAGAATAAATAATTCTGTAGCAGCCACACATTATCCATGGGTATCAAAAGATGACCAATATTAGTACATGACAACTAATTCCTGTACAAACATGCTTGGTTACCCTTTCCAGGATGCACTGCACTATTATGAATAGTGACAACATCAAGCACCAAGCCTTAGGAATAATTTGTACACCCAAAACTTTTTTTCTGTAAATCAAAGATTTGAAGGACATGGCTGTCAAAGATTGTTGAAAAATCGCCCAATATTGTGCCCCTGGGGTCATTGAGTTTCAACCTGGGGCTTTTTGGGGTACACTAGGCCTGGGAAATGATGTTTTTGGGGGGTTTTTTTGCTATTTTTTCCATTATGGAGTCTAGCCAGTGTACTTGTTCAGGGGTGCTTTCATTTTGGATTTTTTTTTTTTTTTTTTTTTTTTTTTACGGAAGTCACCAGACACACAAAGCCAGTAAGCCACTCGAGGTGTGGGCTACAAATCAACTGCTTTATCCAGGGGCCATTGCCACCTACTCCTGGGGCTGAAACAGGGTAACCCCCTTTACAGTCCATAAGGATGTAGGCTTGGGTATCATCCATCAGAAGCCTGGCTGGTAGAGCAGAAGGCTCTACCTCCCCAACTTTTACGGAGCAATTATGGATAAGTGCCTTGCTCAAGGACACAAGTGTCATGACTGGGACTCGAACCCACACTCCGATGACTTAGCCACCGGAGCTTGAGTCCGACCCACTAACCACTCCGCCACGACACGCCATAAATATGAGATGAGAAATATTGAGATGATGAAATATTGGATGAGAATATCTCAAAAATTCAATGGCTAACCTGCCAAAAATTGAAAAGAAAAAAGAAGCAAATTGTTCTGATTTCATTTCATGAGGCTGACAGACTCCCAAATATTTTTTTGAGTATTTTTGAAGATTTAGCATTGGGTGAAATGAGGAAGTGAGCCCTCTAGAGTTGAGTTCAAGAGACCAACTTTGCCATCTGATAGAGTTGCAAACTGTTAATATTAATACATGCTGTCATAACTGACATAACCTTTTTTTCTATGTAAATAATTGAGATGGAACTTTAAAATCAATAAATCTTTCTCATATTTCCCCACATATTTTAATGATGTTCTTAACAGTTTGACAAACGTAGAAGAATTTGCAAAAAGGATCATGATAAATCATCTGCACGGATATACATGTACATGTCGACAGTATAAAAAATTTAAAAACCATTTTTGCCGACGTCTTGTTTAAATATTTACATAAACAATGAAACAACATGCAATTTGTACACCATTGCCTACACCCACTTTAACATAATGTGTAAATCTAGAATAAAGTTATCAGAAACTGAAATCTTGATGACGTACATGGAATCGGTGCATGCACAAAGACCAGTGCGTGTACATGTACGTTCCCATGTTTTGATTATGCCCAGACATTTCCACCCCTCCTTCACAATGAAGCTAAACCTATGCATCAATAAATCTTTTTAAAGCCATCACAAAAATCAAAGTCTCAGTTGACGTAGTGTATACATGGAACCGTAGCATGAAGACATTGTGTATATGTTCATCCTATTCCTAGTCAGATCCCCTGCCCTGTCCCTTTTCAATAAAACTATCTATGCATTGCTAAAAAGCTCCCAACCCGAACAATACGGATGCTGTCTGACTTTAGTCACTTTCCACCGATCCAAACCACAAAAGCAAACTACAAAGAACCTCAGGAGTAAAAAAAAAAGGGGGGGGACTTTTTTTTTTCTTCTCTCCCACTCTGAGTTGGCTTCTCATCCCAGCAGGGACACCAAGGCAAACTGGGGAAAAAAAAGAGGAAAAAAACCTGGATTGACAAATGGGCCGTTTATTGTCCCTGGTAAACCTGGGGCTTTGTTGGATGATGGAATAAATTGTTCCCGTTGACAATACCAGAGTGTCAGTGAGCACGACCCTATTTTCTACCAGTGAAACCCTTTTAGTGGCGACCAGAAACAACTGACAATGAGAGTTGTCAGGCTGTTTTGAGTTTTTATGTACATTTTTTTATTTCTTAATGGTGCCCAGAATAGTCGGAGTTTAAAACTAGTATATGCTGCATTATGCTATTCTGTTGGGTTTTGGATTTATATGGAACTCTACTTTTGGGAAAGATTTGTTTGGGATAGAGAGATGTGACTATTGATGAAGACTCGGATTGGACATTAAGCCGTAGGTCCCATGTACTAGGATGGACAGTGCACGTAAAAGAACCCTGAACATTTATCGTGAGAGAGTGAGGGGTTTACCCCGGTGTTTCTGGTTCAGATAGCAAGCATCCTTATCTACAGGTTTCCTCAGGCTTCCGAGCTGCAGTGATTAAGTTTACTTTTGAGGCATCCTTAGTTTCATTAACAGAAATTAATAATAATAATAATAATAAATATTGACAAGAACAAACATAAGATGGTTAACAACTACTATACCATCAGCTAGTACATTTGCGTGTATCCCCCCCCCCTCATTTTAACTTTACTAATTATTAACACAATTGACTTATTCCTTAAAAATACTCCACACTTGGATTCTTTAAACCTCATACTGGATTAATCAACTCCTTCCCAGAGATTTATAGCTGAAAAGAAACAAAGATAAGGTCAAGTGGGCAAGACTGTCATCTTGCTAAAAAGCGTCTAATCCTCGCTGAATACGGATTCAAATGTTGTCCCTTCATCTGGTACAGTCACCTCAACAAGGACGCTTGGATTTTTCTCCCCACTTGTCTGGAGACAACAGGGTCAGAATGTGCCACAACACTAGCCACCATGATCCGGTTGCCGACAAAGGCCGGCACAAAGCATCACAGCTCCTTGCCTGCGGCGTATTTTTGTTGTCATTTCACCACCGAAGCCATTATGGCAAGCGCGGAGAGTGCAAAGAAGGGGGGGACCAGCTAAGTAACCAGCATTGTTGTCTCAAATCGTGATAATTCAGCGTTCATGTTAGATGCATTCCGGCCTGTCACCGGTGAAAATAAAATAAAGAGACGCAAACAATGAGCAATGCTCGTCTTTTGGAAAAGAATCATCCCATCCTGGGGAAACAAATTTTGATGATGACGAATGGTGAGGGCTACCCAATTACCACTGTTGGTGGGATGGGGTCATTATTAGGTTATGATTGTATATTGTAGAAGAAAGTATAATAAATGGCTGAGCTGAGCTCTTAATCCTGTCCCCAAAACGAAGCAAAGGTTCAAGGTATGAGCAGACAGTTACTGACAAGTTACTCGCCTCAAAGTTTGGAGAAAGGTACTTGAGAGTTGTTTTATTCAACCTTTTCAGATGAAAAATGAATGACGGAACAAAGGGAAGGCCGCTTCACCGCTTCAATCATTTAAATTTGTGTACAATTTGCCAACAAGGTTTTTTTTTTTACCAAAATTTCTGATATTATCACTTTGAGTCCGGTGCACTAGACCACTTGCTCGGTCATGACACTCCACAGATTTGACGTATTACAGAAAATAAAAACACCGCTCTTCAAGACCACTCTTCTTAAAGCCCCAGCTCAACACTTGTAAACTGACTGTAAATGCTTCCATTCTTTGCACAAATCAAGACATTTGTAATTAAACCAACCTGTGAAAATGTCTGTCCATTTCGTTATTTCATTTGCGAGAAAACGGTAATAAATGCATTCAGCAACAAATTTTGGATCTTATTTCATTTATTATTTAATGATGATAAAACTTCTGGCAGAAATATTTCAGGAAAAGTTTTCTACCACCATTATCTTTATACCATGTAAGGTATAGGCCTATGTAAATCTGCGAACATTTATGTTTTTCTTCTTGCCAATGTTGAGCTGGGGCTTAAAGTGATCAATTTGTTTATTTTTTACTTTTCCCCGCTTTTTCTTTGCATGCATCCTTTAACTTTGTGTTCAAAATCAACATGTTTAAAAACCTGAACTTTTGAAACCACTCTCCATGGGGTGGTACTACTGTGGAAAAGGTTGAAAGTTACAAACAACCACTTAAATTTAATAAAAGAGGCTTACAATGTCTTTCGTTTTGGGAACAGAAGACGCAAACATGATTCCTGTTTTTTGCCACTTTTTTTTGTTCTTTCTTGGAAGCAAGGGCTTAGTCACTGCCTTGTTCTGCACAGAATGTTGTAGCAACAGTTCATCCAATGTTTGGGATAAAAATAGTCGGACAAAAAATAATGGGTTATTGAACCTGTGCTAAATTTTTTTTTTTTTTAATTCATAAGGAAGTTTGTTTCTGTCGGTTTATCGGTGACTGCCATACTCTCCACCCGAAGGTGTGGGTGTTGGTGATCTGTAGACAGACAACCCTGTTTTTCATTCAAGCGTCCTGCTTTATCTGTCAGTTACACGTAAGTCTTGTCAGTGAACAATTTGGGCACTGTATTCCAGAAAATGTTGAAACCTATCTCCGGATCCTAGCTAATCCCGTAGTGACAACATCCGTGGCATTTGCTCGATTATGAAAAATTCAGTACACCTGACATTTCCACTTCCTCGGATTTCCAATTAAATATAAATGTCTGCTATGCTGCTCTTGAAATGTCCTAAACATATGTGTGCATTTATGATGGCAAAAACGGAAACACAACTGCAAGTCAAATTTAATCCTACAACAGACAATGGAACCACACGACCGAGAAATATCAATCCGCAATAACTTATCTTTACAAATTATCAAATGTACTTATTATTCACTCGGCATCAGTGAGTGAATGCCATTCTTTCTCCGTAACCCATTTACTTCAAAGCAGAAGGCATGCATGTTTCACACAGTATTTGTGGGGGGCACAGGGCTCTAATTTAGGGGAAAAATCGGCAGGGCTTAAAGCTCAGAATTTTTTCCGGGGACCAGAATTTTGTTTACAAGAGCAGAATCAAACTGAGAACACACTTTTAACAAATGAAATGCTTTTATTTGAACAAACACTTTCAGAAGATTTTTCTGCCAACAGTGCCGCCAACAGCCTGCTTCAAATTCAGGCATATCATGATTACTAATTCTATACGACCAAAATGAGGCCAGACCAACCTCTCTACCTTAGGAAGCGTACTGTTTTAATACCTCTCCTCACTAACCCATGGTAGGGAAACACTAAAAAGCAATGCTGATAGGCTAAAGTGACTGCTTTTTACATGCACGCTTGTAAAAAACATTGGAGCACTTGTAGGGCGCTTAGTACGCAGGTGTCAAGATGGAAGTATTTTGATGTGATCCCACTTCAAATGAATTATCTTTTTACATGGTAACCCAGACTGCATACAGTTAGACAGGTCACAAAATCAAAGAAGAATGAGAGGGGACCAGTTGCCTTGATGCCCTTTTGCAGGCTACCATTTTGAGCCGGCGTGTAGAGTGGATCAGCCACAGGACTAATCAAAATCTTCCATATTTTGGAAGAGTTTAACGTCACAATTCCAGGGGTTATAATCAAGCAAGGCATGCTGGGATTAAATGGCGTGGCAAGATCAATCACCCCTGGGAACGATGTTGGGGCCAGACTGCTTTTCCCTTTTAGCCTCAATTTGATTAAATTGATTTCTATGTCAGGGGAAACAAACAAAATGGCTGCATCATGATACGGTCGACCAAGTGACAACCGGGGGAGGCTGATTTCAAGAGAAAACTTTTGGGTGGTCCTGTCAGGTATGATTGAGAACAAGCCATTCAATGGAGAGGAAGCAGTGGTCAGTTTCTGGAGTGACCAGGAACAAGAAAACACAACAAAGGTTGAGATGTGATTACAAAGATCAGCAGTGAATAAAAAGATTGCGGGATAGATAATAACGTTGGAGAAAGTGGTGACAAAGATCCGGAAATTATCCGTCCCACTGAGTGGACCCTCAAACTGTCACGATGACTTCTTGAAGTGGTTTGGATTGTGGTTTTAGCTAGATGAGAGGAGCTCTTTTGAAAATGAGAGTGGATGGGGGGGACAGTCCTCTACGACCGGGACGATTCTTTTGGGGTTGGAGACAACACTTCTTGCCTGCCGTTGCTGGACTCCTACAACTCTCGTTCCGCGACAGGATTGGTCAGAGAGTGCTCTTCTTCTGACAAGTGACAACTCACTACTCAATTTTTGTTAAACTACTAGAGTCAACTTCTCTTTACTTTCTGTTTCTTCACCTGGACTTCTAAGCACTACAGCTCACTGACTACACCCGCAGCCGCCTCATCTTCCTAGGCACTGAGGAGGAAAGAAAACAGCACTAGGAGGAAAGAAAACAGAACAATGGCTACAAGCATCCGTTGCTTATTTCAAAACCAAGCCCCTGTTCACTAATTGACTGTCAGGGAATCTGGCAAAATAAAACCATTTCAGAGGAAACTTTTGTTGGCCAATCACTGGACGACATTTTGATCCTTCCCCTGGGATCGTACCACACAAGAAAGTTATTTTGATCCCTTTCAGCAATTACTCACAGACGACAAGCCGAGACAAAAGCTCCTCGAGTCTTGACAGGAGACCACCAAATCAGCGGATTGTTCCTCCTCAGTCGTGAGAAAACTTAAAAAAAACACTCCCTGTTATTACTGAAACACCACTCTTCTGTTGCCATCTCCTAAACTCACAAACAAAAAAACTTTCAACAAAAGCTGGCATAAATGTGTATAATTCCCTTCAGTTAATACCTGCCCCCCATCCCGACTCCAAAGTACATTGAAAGTAATATCTTAACCACCTGTTGACAGGTAGATGATGAATCTTTTCCCAAGAGTGGTTTGGGGTCGGATGGTCTGTGCTTCCAGGTGATCAAATTCAAAGGAGTCTGAATGTACAATAGACCGATGGGCAACCAATGTTTACATGTCCTCACACGCGACCTGTAGTGGGTACTGTGTCATCTGAGCTGATGGCAAACTACCAGCCAATACGTGATGTGATTGACAGAGTCACGCCAACAGTTGGCTAACAGTTACTAAGCCCTTTTATTCAAGTTGTATGTTGTGACATTGATTTTAATCACATTACTGTTTCATAACCTACCAGTATTCTACTACAAAAGATGTTTATTATGAGTTATGCACTACTGGTGTTGGACGACGATGTAGCCACCTGACTGTGATTTTGTTTGTAATTTAAATCACTGTAGTGTAAAAGTAAAGAACGTTGGAAAAGTGAGCATTGATACCTAGCCTTGCAGAATTTCAAATAGACAAAGGAATAACACAGTTTTGGAAAGCCTTTTCTTTGGATGATTTCAGCTTCACAATTGTGAAATTCTTGTGTTGAAAGTGTCTGATCGCGATTGTCTGGCCCAAACGTTCTGCCGCGGAACTAGTACTACCACATCGTGAACATAACGTTCCTTACTGGCTTTATTCAATTACTCCAAGGTCTCTGGTACAAACTCTGGAATAGTTTTCACAGATTTCGAGAAAGAAAAGCCTCGATCAAATAAACAAATGCAACAGTCATCATGTACTGTACCACACTTTCCTATGGAGGACACCATGTTTTTTTACAATTAATACCCACTACAGGTCATGTGACTTGGAGAGCGCAATAGGTCTATTGCCTCGATGCAAAGCATGTAGATTTATAATATGAGACCTCCCATTCACTTTTGAGTTGAGTCTGAGTTTGAAAACCTTTACCAAGGACCAATTTCATCAGCTGCTTCAGCACAGAAAGTAACTAAGCACAACAAAATTATGCTGACCAGAATAAGGTTACAAGCCAAAATACCATGTCAGATGTACCAAATTGAACTGGTATCCAGCTCATATCTGCTTAACAGAAAAATGCTTAAGCAGCTGTATGAAATTGGGCCCAGCCGCCTTGAACAGGTGAAAATGTGCACAGAATCTGAAGTGGGGAGAGGGTTGTGTCTTATAGTAACATTAGATTGCAATTTGGATAAACGGCCGTCACTTCTTGTCCAGTATACAAACTCAGAGGGTTTGTGGTAAGACCATGGAAATATACTGTCAGAGTGGTCAAATGTGTTACCGATGCTTGTATTTTTCCTTGACTATCGGATCTTGTAAAACAGCATCTTTCACTTCGTTGTTTTTCCATAAACAAATCATATCAAACACGTACATGTACACCAATACAGTAGGGCTGTGTCTCTTATCTATGGTTATTGTACATTGTACTCTTTCTGGTTGTACAGTGAGGGACCTGACCCAGTCCTTGATGATTTCACATCCTTTATTACAGGCCTTGGCCCATTATTCCTATTTTCAAACTGCCCAGCCGGTTCTTTTGACCCCCGTGGACAGACTGTAACATCTGTTGCATAATATCTCAGCTCAGGATAAAAACTTTCCAAGAGGAAGTATGCCCCCCTCCCCTCTATTTTTTATTTACTAATGGACACAATTAAAAACCATTGACGTCATTTGGTTAAGCAATTAGTAGCAATTATTGTCACCCTAGAAGAAGCAACTGAGGCTTGTACAAAAGCTCTACAGGTGGTCATTTCAGCCAATGACTGTAATCACTAAACCAATCCATAGAGATAAGAGGGTTGGTAACTGCCAATGACTTGCAAGTGATGGAGTCCCATCAGCAGTTTTGTATTACTTGTGAGTCGGGCACAGACGAGTCACATTTTTTAAGACTCTAACTCGAATCATGATAGTCAATGACTCAGACTCAAACTCAACCATCTGGACTCAGACTTAGGACTCAGATTTGATGTTTGTGACTTGGGATTCGACAGCAAAATGCTGATTATTTTAAAAACATACTAATTTCATGCAAAATGTAATGTATGGTGTTGTTTACAGCATGCAGTAATGTAAAAGGATGGGATGACAATGCACATTGAAAAGTACCAGAATTCTTGGTTTATGATGTAGGCCATGTAATGGTTTGAATAATGAATGCTGCATGACCTACAATCCTCCAATCAAATGACAAGGATCTACTTGGGTGTTGTATAATGCTTTATAACACAGATGACCTGGTATTTTTATTGGTTAACTTTTTATGGTTTAAGCAAAGATTTGAATCCATCGTTTAATCCATCCTTCAATCAAAATTTGAAAAATGTTTCCACCATTAATAATATAATGTGTATTTATTATGCACTTTATCCAGCCAAGTAGGCCTTTCACAGCACCTTACAGTATCATTACCCCTGTTTATCGGCCCCTAAGCATTTCTAAAACCATCTCAACTCCTTTGGAGTATGCAGCACCGGCATCCAAATCAGTGCACAGGTTGCTAAACATTCACATCAACAACCTCTACCCTTGCAGGTATCCATTTACTCCTGGGTGATGAGAAGCAGTTATGGTTAAATGTCTTGCTCAAGGACACAAGTGTCACAGTCAGGATTCGAAACCACACTCCGGTGACCTAGCCACCATGACCACTCGGCCACATCATGCCATTCCATAAAAATTTCAGAGAAACGGCAAAGCTTCCAAAATCTCAATATATTTGTGTAGATACAAAGTTTGTTCCTTCGTATACAAGTCTTCCCGGACATAGCTCTCTGTGGTAGAACTCAGACTTTCATTTCCTTTGTGCGTATTGTCAGACAATTACCAACAATATATATTTCTGGTATGTAATTTGTAAACCCTTCTTAGAAATTGTAGCACAATAATTATTGCCTCAGGTAAAACATCTAGGGAGGTATGAGAGTTTCTGTCGGTCACCTTTGTCGATTTAACGTTATTGGCACGATTTTAAAAGCTTCACCCATGACAGAATATTGGTGGGTCTAAATACCATAGGTGACAAATTGGAAAGAAATGATTAAATAGCAAATAGTTTTCCATTGGGATACAAATTTTTATGAGTAAGGTGAAAGGAATGTTTCATAAGTGAATGTAATACACCCAAAAATGGTGTTTTGAACCGAAGCTTAGAATGTCACACCTCCATGTCCAAGGCACCTGTACTAATTAATAAGAAAGTGTTACTGCAATCCAGTCATGACTTTTGGTAACGTACAAGATCCTAGTCAGACAACAACAATGTATCATTTATTTGCTTTCTTTTTCCCATTCACCCAGACAGAGGTGTCCATCCCTTGGTCTACTGTTTACAAACTCATTGTTTGACTTTTGAAAAGGTCGGCTCCTTGAAGAAAGAATAAGTACACCGCGATAAACAAGCCGTTATCTTTGCCTTTTTGCGCGTCGGTTCCTCATCAAAGGATGCCAACACAGCACAGTGTTTGTCTTCCTTCATCGATAGCATCCTTGATCAAAGCCGGAGAAAGTACGTTCACAAAGCATCCCGCCGGTTCGCACAAGGGATTTTGTCTTCTTGATTCTAATTGCAAACTGTGGCAGCATTGTCCACCATCTGAGACACTGAACGGGCTTCTCCGACAAACAATCGCTGCACTGTTCCCACTGTCCAGGTTAACCTCACCTCCTATCAAGCAATGACAAGATGAACCCCAAACGTCTCCAAGCACTAGATCTTTCCCTGTCCGAAGAGCCCCTTACTCTTTTTCTTCCCACACGGTTTCCTCATAACACACGTAACAAAAGCACTCCCGTTCGCTTTTATTTTACGCTTACAAAAACAAACATTAACAACAATATCTAGGCCTTTTGAGGTCGGCAGTTTTGCAAAGTTATACCCGATCACAAGAGGATCTGTAAACAGGAAAGGGGAAGGTCCCAAAACAACAAGGATTTGGAAGAAGGATAACATTGGTGCAATCGCTAGGGTGTTAAGTAACCCCTTCAGTCACACATGCACACAATACAGATGACTCCTAAGTGATATCTTTAAGCACAATGGCGGGCAGATACAATGGATCTTTTGCTTGACAGCCCCCTGATGGTTGTTTCTGTAATCCTCTTCAATTTGTGAGTCAAGATCCAATTTGCAAAGGTGGGGAGATTTTGTATATTTGTGTTCCTCCACACATCATCTTGGCACACAAAGGCCGGACAATATCCAAAGATTTTAAGACCACATCTCTGATTGAATCATCGAGCGAGCACGTTCCCAATTCTCACTCGGCGACTAATGCCAAAAAATGACTCAGTGTAAGGGTTTTTTTTAATGCTAGAGATTTTCCCGATGACACACTTCTGTCAAACTTCAGGTCATCTTAACAAAACAGCTTAATGCTTGAAGCACCACTTATTTGCCACTGAACCAGCTTATTTTAACTCGACACAGGAGTGTGACTGCATGCATACGAAAAAAAGAAAAGCTCACGAAAAAAAAGAAAAGAAAAAGAAAAGTTCATGAAAAATTGTCTAGAGTAGATTGAAATTAGTGGTCTACAGATTCTCTACATCACAACAAATAGAAAATCTAGTGGTTCGGCCATAACACAACTTCAACTTGTTCAGGAAAATCAGAATGTTGGTGGGCAGTCCTGTGAAATGCCAAACCTCTTTGCTCAGTGGGGAACCAGTCAGTATATATATTTATATTTTTGAGGAACAAATAGTATCTATCTTTCCATTCAAACAGGAGAAAAGGAACGGGATCAATTCTCAAATTATTTCAACCCTTTAACTAAAAAAGAATATTGTAATAAATCATGGGGAACAAGTAGGGGCCTATCTTTCCATTTAAACAGAAATTCTGTTCTTGAACCAGGGAGGGAATCTTAAATACTTCAATTCTAAAGACATTCTGAAGTTAAGGCCATATGTTTGCACATGAGTTGGTTAGAGCTGCTTGGAGTACAAGTCGGTCAGAGTGTGAGTTGGTTGGAGTACGGATCTGGTTGAGTACGAGTCGGTTGGAGAACGAGTTGGTTGGAGTATGAGTTAACTCAAATTTGTTACCCTAAACAGGGGTGGTCCCAATCTGAGATTTCATATCAATACCTCCTGACAACCTATCCCATTTGAGAGAAGGATTGTTGTGGTTGTAATCACCATCAATGTTAACCCCCTTTTTTATAACCACAAAACCAAAAGGCCTTTTCACACTACGAAAAATCTCTGCGTTGGATACGGGTCCGATCTGTGTAAGTTTGACTGATCTTTTCACACTATAACATTTCAAACCGGTGTTGACCCATGTAGAGTGCTTGATCCGTGTCGAAATCAACCCTGGACGGGAGGTGGGTTGAGAGCTTTCGATCTGTGTAGAAAATTCCAGCGCGTGTCAAAAGCCGTAGTGTGAACACTCAGAGGTTCATTTTGTATCCGTGATGCGTGCAATTATGCAGTATGGGAGTGTAGGACCCTGGCTGTGTGAAATGATCGCACAATACACAGGTCGAAAGTTACACGTGCAACCCACAAGCTGATCTCGCGCAGAGCTAGTGCGAAAGCAGAGCAGATTTGAACTGTTTTGAAATTTTACCCAGTCAACACAGAGTTGACCCGTGTAGATTTCAACACGGATCGGATGTTGATAGTGTGAAAAGGCCTAAAGTTTATCTCGAAGTACACGCTGACTTTGTTCAGTAACTAAAGGTATCCAACTTAAGTCTCAGATAAAACCCTCTTCATTTTTTCCTCCTTGTCACAGAAGACTCTCCCAGCTCCATCCAAGACAAAAGCCAACACCTTTCACCAAGACAAGACAGGGCAGGATAGTGGGTGGTCCCAGGGTGGTTATCTCTAGGCCACTACCCCCTCCCAAGGTAAAGGGATGAATTCAACGTTGAGACGGGTAAGTGTGTGGCTATTCAGGGTACCGGCCAATTAAGTTGGTAATCCAATGAGTATTCACTGGGCGGGTGGCTTAATTGGTCCTGCTTTTTAGACAAATAATGGCGGGGTATTGTGGGAGGATGGTATTCAGTAAGATGCACTGAATATGGTGTATCCTTGCCATTGGTGTGGGAACAAAGCTTGTGGGATTTCCAGCATAACGGCTGGCCAACAGTCACTTGGTGAATAGTCCAAATCAAACCGAGTCTTTGGATATTTTGAAGTTTGCTTTTTCAAAATTTATGAAAAGGAAAAACTTGATAAACATGAAAGAATGTGATGATCAGTCTCGTGTCTGTATCATTTAACAAACATTATCGGCCAATGAATGATAAATTAGGTCGACTGTAAACCATGACTGCATCAATCAAATTCAGTGGATGGGTTTTGAAGGATTTTGAGATCACAAAACTACAGCTGGGAGATAACTCGTAAGTTGTATCATACCTGTCAAACAGCAGCAAAGCCAGGATTTTTTTTTTTTTTGGAGGGGGGGGGGGCCCACAGGGAGGCATTACTTTTTCAGTGGGGGGCCTAGGGCCATGATTTTTTTAAATGTTACTGGATTGTTTTCATGGGGAGCACGGTGGGCACTAGAAAATTCCGAGGGTGGCAGGTGTCTGCCCCCACCCCAACACGTATATTCACAACAATTTAATAGATAAATGTAATAGTTGATCGGGAATGAAGAATATTCATCTGCTCAAGAATTTACAGGGGGTCAGCAGTTTGAATCCCACCCGAGTGAAATGCATGTGGATTTTTTTTTCCACAGGACTCGGGAAAGTACAGAGTATTCAGTGCTTAACACAACAGTATAAGGGTAAAACACAAATAGTATTAGTTAACACACAAGCGTGAGTGGAATATAGAAAAAGAGAGCGTTTCTGCGACCCATATCCAACGTGACTGCAGACACGCTATATTTTCCGTATTCCATGAGCTCGCGTGTGATAAATAATTTATCTTCAAGCAAATGCACCACTTTTGAATTCAAAGTGAGTTTACAATCAGTTCTGAAGATGGGAATTAGAAAAGCACGTAAAACAGCGTGTTAGAGAGCAGGGTGTGATATGGGCCGTGTAATAT
Source organism: Marthasterias glacialis (assembly GCA_911728455.2). NCBI lineage: Eukaryota > Metazoa > Echinodermata > Asteroidea > Forcipulatida > Asteriidae > Marthasterias > Marthasterias glacialis. The sequence continues at coordinate 20,607,064 of OU452225.1, forward strand.
GACTATATATCACACTCTTGTTGCTATGGATCGACCAATCAGAATCGAGGATTCAAGTTTGCTTTAATATATAATTTTTTATCCCCAATGCAATTATTACATATATAAAGTATTTGAAATTACCTTACTTGGAGTAAAAGCAATTTATGTTTTTAAAGGAAAGAAATATGCAAGCACAAGTCATGCCGAGAAAGTTCCCTTTGCTAACCCCAACTACTAAAGCCCCGCATGAACCTGAAGTCAACTTTGTTTGAAGTTTTTTGAGTCGGCTGATGATAATAGAAACTTCATGCGTGGTTGACTGCACAAGATCCACATATTGAATGAACTTCGTTTTCAATTCAATGGACTTTTATACTACATTCTCAACAGGGTTATAATTCAGTGAAGACATTGTGTTATTAAAAAAAAGCCCGCAAAATCTTTTCATTTCTGTGTAAACCTTGGCAGTAACTTGCATAAAAAAAAATTACAGCAAACCAACTACAATAATCTGACCAAAAAGCAGTTAAAGTTGTGTTCAGTCAGTTCCCGAGGGAGATATTGTAGGACATACGGAGAAAATCACTTTTGAGCAACGGAAGCACTGGCCAAATTGTTGAACAGGATATGACATGCGCACACAGGCCAGTGGAAAGAGACAATGATGAACGCTGAGGTGTAAGAGATTACTGTGAATTTATGCTGCTGTTTACTTTTTTATCAACAGGATTATGGAATGGTATGTACAATGTACAATGCTTGAAGTATAGATAAACTAGATAGTAAGGCATCTGCAGTAAATACCCATGTTCTCACTTTGTTATTACTTGCACTAACCCCAGTGTAATAATAATTATGAATTATTAAGCGTTCATAGAGCTTTTTATTTCAACTGAGTATCTAAGTAGCAAAGTAACCAACACACTATTACTACATCTGTTCCATGGGTCTTAACCATTCCTTAAACATCTCAACTCCTTAGAAGTATGCAGCACCAGCAGCCATTGTGCCCTTTTCTGAAGAACTCCTCCCTGGGGATGAATTTGTTCCATCGTTTAAAGGACCCCCACAAATGCCCACTTTCATAAACCTGTAAGCAGATGTCTCATGCTTACGGAGAATCCTTTAGCACTTTTGTATTTCATAAACACTGCTCACCCTAAGCAAAGCAAAAGGCACGCTAACTTGCCTGGTAGTTCTTGCAAGCAGATGAGTGAGGCAGCAATGCAAATCCATTGTGAATGCGCACTGTCTAATCTTCTCTGATCATTTACGAAACTCACTTTTGCTTAAGCATGTTTTTATCTTATAGTAAGCGCAAAAAATTGCTTACGTTGGTAAACAACTTTATGAAAGTGGGCCAAGGTTGTAAACACTAACAAAGGCTGTAAAGTATAAAGCTTTCTCATTGCATTGTTCTTGTAAAAATGTTTTAGTTCTCCCCATCCCCATCCTCCGGCCACCAAATTACATTTTGTGGTTTTCAAGATTTAGATCACAACAAGAAATTTATCTAAATAAAAGCACAAATGTCTGGGCAGTTGTAGGCAGACAGCCCAGAACTCCCTGAATTCTCATGATTGGTTTTCCAAACAACTTAAACCCCTCTTCTCCTTTGATCAGAAATCAACAAAAATTCCACTCACCTTTATCTTTGGGCACAGAAATAAAATAATTGACGAGCGATTCTTTCTCTATAATGTAATCTGAACAGTCATGTTGAGGAAAACAAAACTTTCTTAAGTCTTTGAATATTTAAGTATCTGACAAATTATAAGTAACTATAAAAATAATGTCATACATCATCACGCCTTGCGCTTCAGCTTTTGTTTTTACCAGTTCCCGTCAGACTCTTCCATTTTTCCCGTCCAGCCTGACGGGATTATTTTCTCAGAATTGCCGGGATCACTTTTCTTTTAGAGTACCACTGGCACGAAGAAACTTGGTCTTTCCCTCCATTGAGCCAAAATCTAATCTTTTTGGAACACAATAACCCCCACACAATGGGAAAAAAGCGGCAAAATATTTCACTCCATCTGTCATCTTTGTGTGGATGAAATGAAGGGTATCCTGGTTGCTGCATGCTCTGTGCACGTTCTAAAACAAAATGTCTGGTAAACCTTTGTTCCGGTATTCCGATCTTAAACAATGGCGTGTTCACACGTCGCCCGTTTGCTGGCTCTGAAAATATTTGTGCGTCTACACAACATCCGCCGCCAACTGGTAAAAGTAATTGACTGGGCAAGTGAGCATGTTTCTTGCCTGCAGGAAGTTTTAGTTGCCCACATGTTTTGCACTTTAAATTTAAGATGTAAAACAAATCTGAAGACAGTGTGAAAATGCACCAAATGAGTATTATTATTATCATCTTCCAGTACTCACTAACCTTCCAATCAGATTGCTCAAACAGGAGTGTGATAATAAACCATATCATACTCCCAGTAAAATATATTGCACTCTGCATATTGTGAGCATCATGCGTCACGCTCAGTATACGGACAGCGCAAAATAACATTCCAAACTTTGTCGTGTTGAGCGCGCTGCTTGTTATGAGAAAAAGGCTAGAATGTGGCTGGAGATAAATGTGGAATAGAGACAAATACAGCGCGTCTTCGTCCCATATCTTTTAGCAGCCGCTCGGGCAAATTAAGAAGTGGTTTTTACCCGGCACTTGTTATGCCAAGCTTGTGCTTAGTGCATGCATTCTAATTTGTAGCATTTCTTATTTCTCCAATAACTCATTGAGATTAAAGCTTCACAGGTTTTGTTATTTCATGCACATGGTGGGTCACACAAAGTGCGGATACTGGTCCTCAATAAATTAACAGTGTTGTCAGCGTGCTTTCAACAAAGTTGAGCAAAATATGAAATCTGACGGAAAATTTATTGTCAAAGACACCTTCGGGACGCACAGCGTTTGTTAATCAAAGGATACAAGTTCTCTCATCATCGTTAGCATGTTCCAGCTTATCTGCTTCCTTGCCAAACAGAACCTGCAAAACAGAAGTCAATTAAGTATGTGACTTTGTCAGGGTTTGCTTTTCACCTTTTTTCAACGACGAGTGGGTCCAGTTAGCTTGTCGTTTCACTAATCCACAAGACTTTTCACCGAGTCCTTTTTTCAAATTGATGCTTTTCAGCACTTGACTAGATGGCTGGACATTTTGGAGAGAATTTTGACTGGTCCTGAAATGTTTTGATCTAGCATTTTTCCAGTGGACCACTCTAAAGGGAAAACACATCTTTGGATATTGAAAGGGTTTTGTGTCACTACAGACCATTCCTTTAAACCCCGCCCCCTGACATATTGACTAACCACAGCATTGGCTACATCACCACTGTACACAAGGTCAGCACAATGTGCGTCTCTTCAATGCCACACTGCACGACACGAATGCGCACGCTACAAGTACACGCACACATTGTTTACATTTTCCAATAGGATTTCATCATGTCAGACTTTTGTCAGACTTTTGGACGTGTAGCCAAGGCTGTGATTGTCAATACGTAAGGGGGCAGGGCTTAATGGATCGGTCTATTGACAACTATCCTCAGATAATAACGGGCAAGTTATTATCTAACTTTGTTCTCTTCTAACTAAATAAAAAAAGAAGAAAACTCTTGATGATGAGCAAAGCTCAATCTAAAAAAAAATGTAAAAACTGATACGTCTCAGATTAATATGTACTTCAGCAAAATGATCATTATTTCATGACCATGCTTACGTTTTTATTTCTGCTGAAGAAACAATTTCCTTATGTCAGCAGCCGAGGGTTCTACTGCTGGCCAGGGCTTTAGAAATAAGGGCGTACAAAAAAACGCCTGAATACACTACAGGCTAACATCTCGGTTTCCAACACATTTCACTTTTGCAAAATTAGGTTCACAAGATCAATCAAGCAGGCCCGACTTCATTGATCTGCTTAATGTAAGCAAGAAATTGGCGCTTACGCCTACAGTAAGTAGCAGAACAATCCGCATATTTAAGCGTATTCCAAAGGTTAGCAAGGAACTTTTTGCTAGTGCTTGTGCATTAATAAGTTCTCTTCCCTTACACACTTAGCGCACGAAGTTGGCGCTAACCCTGTAAAGTGGAGACTGTAAGGGCAGAATTTCGCAATAAGCAGAACCATGAGATTGCACTCGGGCTGTACACACCTTCCAGACGTTAGACTTGATGAAAAGGAGAATGTTGAGTAGTTTAGTTTCTCTCTTGAGACCTTTCTCTCGGATGAAAAGTAGATCCAGAATCCGAACTCCGACATGCTGACCCATTTCAGATAATCTACATGGATCAAAACAACAAACAATCAAAACTCTGCATAATGAAGCAGGATGGGAAACAATGAGAGGCCACGATAAGTGTGCTGGGTTCTTTTACGTGCACTACACATCCTATTACACGGGACCGACGGCTTAATGTCCCATCCGAAGGACAAAGAACTTGAGTCCGTTGATCTCGACCACTCAGCCACGAAACTCCACTAGATACTAAGAGTGCCATTATCGCCTTTTTTGTCGGATACCAGCGCTATATAAGTTGCCATTATTATTATTATTATATTAAAATTTTCTGTAATATTACTCGCTGCAAAGATAAATTGCAACTACTACTACTTGATGAATCAAATCAACAGTACTGGACACAGTAATCATGCTTCAAGGACTGTTTAGCATCTAGGCTTTACTGCTAAAAGTGCTATACCAACAGAAGATGCCCTTCAGCACTGCATAACTGTAACGTCAGTCCGTTAAGGGTGACCCAAATTATCCCATTAATAATTCCTTTCGCATGCTTATGAGCAACAAGGTTTACCGCTATTACTTACTTGCTTTGGAGTTCAGGAACCGACCCCACTCTGTTCTGACAGTAACTCACCATCTCGGAAAACAGCAAGGCAAATGTGCTGATATTCACCTGAAGAAAACGTAAAGAAAGTTGGTATTTTTTACACATTGCTTTGTTGACATTCTTGCAAAAGCCTAGAATTCTTTGTCGTTTGAAAAAAAGCTAAATGATTCTTCATATTTACAGACATGTAACTTGATGATCAACATTTTAAAAAGGAAACTACCCTGGACACAAACATTTAAACAGTGTTTTTTTGTTCTTTGTGGCATAAAAATCCAAGAAAAAAAAGGAAGAAATCAGCTGATCTGGATCCCAATTTCATGGTGCTGCTTACCAAAGAATTTTTGAACGGGGGTATGCAAAAAAAAAACATAGCTAATCACCAAAACATGACCTAAACACATACAATTTCCTTGGGCACTAGTAAGTCTGACCGTCAAACTCAATATTTAAAAAAGAGGAGTACAGCGCCCCAGTCAACTGGGTCTACCAGTACCATTACCTACAAAATTAGTTTTACTTCTCAACTTTATATATTTAAGTACGTTGCCAGCCCTGATAAATAAGCCGCAAGCTGAGACAGCCCAATTATTGTCCCTAAGTGGGACATTTTTTTTTTTTTAACAAGTTAATTGTTATTGTAAATCACAACACATCAACACTAGAAAGATCAAGCCGAGTCCTTTGTGCTTCGTTTTTTTAGAGTGCATTTTGGGGTGTGCGCAATCATCAACTTGCGCACGGTGTTCACCAAAAGACAGCGCAAAATAGGCCTAGTGCTCAATTACTATATACTAAATTACGCAAATCTTAAAAATGCGCTCCACCAGTAGCAGCATATAGTTTCACAATGTGCTGCCCATTTTGGGCATGAACACCGATTTTAGCCAAAAGTTTTACCTTTTTCAAGAAAGGCATCTGACACAATCATACTACCACATTAACCGGCAGTATCTCCTCTGTAGGCCTACCTCAGGTGACTTTCAAGTTGATAGTATTTAAGTATTACTAAAAATACTAATTTAGTACGGTAAAAAAACTAAATGTATATCAATCTCTGTTAATGGATTTTGGAGCAATTTTTTGTCACCGTTTTGGAAACTAGAAATTTGTACTCACAGTCACAGGTACCAAGTTTTGATGGGACCTCACTCGGACCCTATATACGCCAGATCATGTCCAAATGTTAAAAAAGGCGTGGTTTCGTCCAGGTAACTCGAACTAAACCTGGGCTAGCATTTTGCCAATTACAGTTGTAATTGTATTGTACACACGACGTCCACAAAACGATCATTTTGACTTGAGTCATGCGAGTGACGGGTCACACCAAAACAATAGCACAATCTTACTGATCTTGCACATTCTCTGTAATCAAAACCTTAAATAAATCCACATTACAACAGCCCCTGAAATCCTGACCACTATCGTATCCTTTGCTATGCATTTGTACCTCTGATTTGCCCTTGCTGAGCGGTCGATCCACCACACTTCCCCGTTGTTGTGTCTTTCGCTCCGCCATATTTACTCGCCCATAATAAGTAGTCTGGTGTCAATTGACCGTGCAGCTCCACTGTGCTGTCGCCGAACACGGATACCGTACCAAACCGAGATTTGTGTAGTTATCGACGGCTGTTTTATACGCATTTTGTGCGTTATAACTGGTGGGGGCGGGTATGAAGGGCTACTACCTTTGTATCGTATATAAATTATTAGGGGGCTATTTTTTATCAAAAAAGTTTTAGTTTGCTGGCACGTCACATAGAGAGATTAAGAAAAGTAATTAGATAAAGCACCTCAGCGCTTGATGTAATATTTCTTATTATAATCTTGACTTTTGCATTTTGAACAATGCCACCATACAGGTTTTGTTTTTTATTCATAAAATTAAGTAAGGCCGTGTCCGAATTGACGGCGGCTACGGCTGGCTACGGCTGGATAGCCGCGCATCATGCGTTAAAGTATAGGACGTCGTTAGCAACACCCTTAGCAACTGTCGTAGCCGTAGCCTGTAGCCGCTAACTCTGATACAGCCTAAACAATTAACAAATGCAGCTGACGTGGAACTCGATCTTACTAAGATTTTTTTTTTGTTCATATTTTTTGGGTGGCTGGCAACAGCACAATGCTGTTAAAATCATAAAGTTTTAGGTAGCAGAACTATCAAACAAACAAACAAACAAACAAACAACCTAACAAACAAACAAACAAACAAACAACCCAATAAACAAACAAACAAAACCTTTCTAAGGGTGTTTTTCACCCCGTCTTTCTCTTGGGGCTCGTATTGTATTCTTGTCTCGAACCCGGGAGCCTATACATAGAAGTCACACATTCCACGATAATCCATTTTGCACTGCTATTTTCAGACCTCGAAATACTAAGGAGACTTAACCGCTCCCCTTGAGAAATAAAACCCTTCCGATTCCAGCCTATTGGACAATCATCAAGCAATTTAGCGTAAGGTAGGGTTTTATTTATAGAGGGTAAAGGCTTACGATGAATAGTAGATAGGTGGGCTTCATTCGTGACCGTTTTGGGGGGAGTCAAATTGTGTTTCCAACTCTGGTGGTAATTTTGTCAAATTGCTCTAAATGGTTTTGAATTGATTGTCGCAATGGGTGGGGTGGGTGATTTGCTAGCATTCCCAGGTAATCTGGTTATAAATCATTCTTGAAACCCGTACAATGAATAGAAATAATGAATAGCTGGGAATCGCTTTGCATTGGGTTTGTGGAAGAAGGAACACAGTGATACTTGCTTTAATCAGGCAACTGAAATTGCCCCTCTACAAATATGTTCCCCCTTGCCCCCTCCCCTTTCCCCCTCCCCCTTGCCCCCCTACAAAAAAAAAGATGCTGGCGACATCACTGCGCCAGGCTCTGTAGGGATTTTGTATAGTCTCGTGGAGGTAAAGAGATTTCCTTCCTCCATGGTCTGACCATGGTCTGCCCATAGGATTCCAGGCCAGTATGACCCAAACGTAGACATCAGCCCAATTGGATAGGATACATGTACAGTCTGTTCCTGAAGATATACATGTAGATCGAGATTGAAATTTTTCCCCGGACAACGTTACGCGCTAGCTATTCCTATGCCCAAGTTAGAAATGAGATGTCATGTATTAATAGGCCTGTTTGTTCACCCCGTCAGTTGGTCTGTCAGAAAATGGTTCAAAAGTCAATGGTTCTACCATGAAAATGGGAATAAGATTGAATAGCCGTGTTTATTAAGTCAACCTGTTAGTCTGTTGTCAATACCTTAACTACATTATGGGACAGCATCAAGCTTGCAGATTATCCAAGAAGCTTATTGTCGGAAATAGGGAATGCCGTGGGAGGATTTAATACCTTTGCAAATCCAGGGGACCGTCGTCCAGGGGCACAGGGGGTGTTTATTACCCACTAGCTCCCTCCCCTGCATCACCCTCTTCAAAAGCCACACTAAAACAGTATTTACACTACCTGTCATACATTGGTCAATCTTTACTTTCTTTACCTGGGTGTCTCTGTACTTTTTTTTTCGAGAAGGAACAAAAATGAAGGGAACAAAAATCCTTCGTCAAAACTTTGTCTTTACTCCTGTTTGTTGTCCTCACTTGCCTCTCTCACCCAAGTCATTTTAAAACACTTGAGATGGAGTAGGCCTGGTCTCCTTGTAACCAGCGTGAAGTCGTACTTAATCATTACGAGCTCAGCTAAGAGCTACAAGAATATACCGTTTCTGCTTCAGTGGAAATGATTGGATCCCTCCAATACTGAACTAGCTTTATTCACCGAGTAAGGCTTCTGTACCCGTTTCACAAAAGGGGGGCTTTTATTCCCCAAAACGAGACCCATTCAAGGGAGGACATGGAAGAGTCACCTTCCGTGACTTCTCTCGATGTCTACGGACCCCTTCGCAGTCAGTGACATCTTCCTCGGGGAGTGGACACGTCTGGACACGGCCTAGATTTCTTTTCTCTACGATTGTTGCATCCAATACCTTACAGTAAGTAGCCTATACTGGAATCTATCAACATATTTTACGGATATTTGTGTCTTGTTGTTTTATGGATGACGACGTTGGATTATACTCTTCACGAGAAGTGTTACTTTTGCAGTCATGGCTTTAAACCACGCTCTGAGTGAGAGAGAGGGGATCTTTCGGATATAAAGTATCGGATATCTAATCCCGGATTGTATAATAAATCTCATCTCTACATACTCGATAAAGGAACAATTATTTAATATGCTTTTTATAGGTAAGTGTATAATGTGTGTAGTATCAAGAACCATGTTTTGGTCTAGCAATGGTGAGCAGTCAGTGTAAAGATTGGTTCAATATCTGGCTCGGCTCGTTTCACAATACTGCATCTAACAGTTTGTGACGATGCAAAGTGCCGAAGTCAGCATTAATAGTGTCAGATTTGTGATTGACAAACACAGTGGGTAGTACAGCTTTGGAAGGGTTTGACCGCGTTGCTATGGTTTGAATAGTAAACATATATATCTCTTCATTTGCTTTCAATATGATCTAAACTCTAACTATACCTCCAATGGTTAGTTTTTATAAAAGTATATTATGTTATTGTGCAATACTTCGTGTGACGTTTCAGACTCCTCCGTGTGACTAAGAAAACAAGTTGGCTATTTAGAAACTTAATAATCTATAATGATAATTCCATTGGTGTTTTAACACTGCGGCTTACATTTTCGTTCTTGTGGACTGGGGTTTGAATCCTGAGTGACACATGACGCTGGTTGTGTTCCTATACGAGATTCGTGCAATCTGTGTTTTGTTTCGATTCAACTATTGGTATTTTACCCATCGGTAAAACTCAATCTTATTTCACAACCTCTCAGGGGTCACAAAAATGTGTTTTTACCACACATGCAACTTTCCATTAAATGGTTGTTAGTTTTTATATGGTTGATTAATATATTGCGGTCGAAGATATTAACACAATTCGCCCTCAAACAGTTGTTTATGAAACGACCCACTTGCGTCCCATGTGACCCCTTGAAGGGTCGACCAAAAAACAAATTTGGTTTGTCCAAATTCACCTTGTTGTTCTCCTTCGGATTGTTTCCCGTCTTCCGTATCAGTCCCCCTTATAAACATGTTCCTTTCCACAAAGCGTAAATCCAGAGATTTGCTGGATCTGTCATACTTTTATCAGCTAAGATTGGGGTGGGTTTATCGAGCACTGTAGGCTTAGGGTGTCTGTTTGTGAAGCAAGCCATGATTATCTCTCACAGCTTAATTTTGGAAGAAGTGGCAACAACTATTCCCAGTTCACGCCTTTAAAGCAACTGCCGGTTGATCCTTTTGTGTACAAAATGAAAAACTTCAGTTCCAAAAATAAGGTAGTCAGAAATGTTAGCGCGTTGTTCTTACGAGATAAAGCTTATTTGATTGTGACATGGTGTGGGAGCCCATGAAGGTTTTGCAGTGATTGCTCCCACACCGTTTATTTGGAAAGAAATCGTGGGTAACATCCCCTTGTTTCCCTTTGTAATCCTTATAAACGAATCATTCTATCGACATTAACGATGACAGGGCTTCATTTTAACCCAAACGAACACCATTAAAAACACACTTGATGATCAATGATGTCAGGAAAAGACATAGAAGCATCTCGTTTGGGTATACCAAACGAATCTTGAGGCATTCGTCATCCATTTTCACGCTACCTCATCACAGTGTCATTTCTGTCAGTCATTTTTCAATTGTCCACAGGGGTTCAACTATATTTACAAAATTTTAAGAGAAAGATAATTCGATTTTATGCTGACTTGTGGCAAGTCAATTATTTGTAAAATTTTCGTTGTCCTTTCCTAAGACGCACGATCAAGAAATTAGTGCAACCTTCCATATCAAAGAAACATAATGTCTTAAACTGTGTGACAGACCACCGAGTTCGCCCTCGAGGAGGGCCAGCTCAAATCACGCAATCGACAGCGGGCATATCTCAAATCCACAATGAATTACAACTACTGTGAAATAATTGATTGAACAAAATGGCTGGCAACAATGTGCTTAGAAAATGTGTGCTTAGGGCCTACGCTGTTTTTAGTCCTGATGTAGGATTTGGGGCTTTGCATGGTAAACATACATATTTACTGATAATGTAGAGCAAACCAACAGGCTGATTCCAGAGCCACCGTTTCTCCCAAAAGAGATTGTACATGATGTTCCCATTTAGTGTATTATAAATAAATAAATAAATGTCATGCTCTATATGGCCAATCAGTCACTGAACAACGAAAATATTTACTTGCATCTTATACAGAAAGAATGATGGATTTCACTTTCATATGAATCCCAATCTTTAAACTCATTAGATGGAAATTCTGATGCGGATAATCATAATCTTTACAAGATGGCAAGACTGACAGCTCAAGCTGAAAGCGTTTATTGTGAGACCATGTCTCCTCACGGGTACAACCCCCCTAATGTCAAAGGTCAATGTATTCACCCTCTTTGATTGACATAGAGACAGGTGACTTTAGTCCTTTTGATCCGAAGCTTAAATCTCTTAGAGAAGATAATCTCTTGTTCTGTTTCAATTGACGTCAGCGAAGCATCAACCTCGTCACCTTGTTAACACCAACCAATCTCGTACGGACAATAATTTTGTCCCAGATCTACAAAATTAAACTTTTGAAAAGACAATTTTAAACAAACTTTTGGACTTTTTTTTTTTTACTCCGATGAGCACTATTCCCTCCATGAAGATTTGTATAGGTCAATACGCAAGGTTTTGCTTGCATTCTCAATAAACCAAGTGTGTTGCCAAGCAGCAGAGTAATGCACGACACCAGACGTGACTCGCACGTCATGCGTCGGGGTGCCGATAACAACTTTCGACAATTTTAGTGTAGCGCCCTCTTTTGTTGAGTATGTCCGTTTTCACGGCTGTTTTGTGAACTTTGTGTAAAATATCAACGGTAAGTCGGCCTGTCAGTTCACATTTTGAAAGTTGAGTGTTGGAGGTTTTTGTTATGAATTTACCGCTGCTCAGCTACTCTTCAGCTGCCTGTGAGATTGACTTTTCCCGATGTATTCGTAAAATCTCAAAATCTTTCCCTAAATTAATTTGACTTTGCTGACATCAATGGTCACCATTCTGTAAGTGTTTATAGATAAGGTTTATGAACGCGTGACATAGTGTTCATGATAGAATACACATTATTTGTATGAAATGTGTTAAACGATCAAATTCAGTTGGTGTTGAAATTGCTGCCTCAAAAACCGACAAACCGTCACACCTACACAGAAGTTCCATCACATTTTTCTAAAGCTATTTTTTCTGGCAGTGCGCCACTTTTGAAATTGTTTTGAAATACAAATATTGTGTGAACTCATCTGATCCACCCACATCCTTGTAAGCATAATAATGCGGTCACAATTTCCCGGTTGGATGATCATGGCGAAGTCACAGTCCAATGATTATTGAACTTGGAGTCACGCGCTGTGATTGGCTGTTGCTAATAGGCTAAAAGTTTTATCAGCCACTTGCGCACGGCCAGTTGGTGTGTGTGAACATGTTGCACGTCTACATTGTGTGTACGACGACGAGTGAGTAGGGTCTGAGTGTGTCACACCATCACCACTCTTTATCAGAGCGCCAAGCTTGATGGACACGCAAGGACCACGGTCAAACGTACATAAAACCCGGCCAGTTGTCGAAGTATTTTCACATTACTCGACCAACTCAGCAGGCAATTCTTGTTCTGACAGTTCTTTTTCAACATTTCGTTCTGGGAAGTCGTGGAATTTGTCGAAGCATACCACGTTGCATGGAGCATTTTCAGTGTGGGTTGGAACTTTCAACTTACTATCGATTCTGGAATTTAACTTCTTGTCCACTATCAGACTTTTGAATTAGCACAAGCTGAATCACTGACACAGATTGAAACAATTAGCAGCCTATTTGATGAGATGTTCCTCGTGCTGCAGTGGCTACAAATCAATCAGGAACGTTGCATTGTTCTTATATTATAACAACTTCAAGCAGCACAATGAATACACCATGGCTATGCAGTTCGTTTGATCTTTTGACTTAGAGACGCAAACATCGACTCACACAGTTACGACAGAATCATCCATCAACCTTTCGAAACATCCTTTTTGGTTAACCTTACTTTTACTCTTGTTTCCCTTTGTTTGTAGCTCCTCGCAGCTGACAAAACCAATCGGATCCGACCATTTGGATAGCCCTGTAATAAGCAGTTCTATCACTTCCTAACTCAGGAAATAGACCCCGGCAAGGACAATAAAAGGAGTGCCGTTATCGTAAAGCCACGGCTTCTGTGCAATCATAACCACGGATATTTACAACCGGAATATCTTGGGGGAAACAACGAAGGAGTGGTAACAACGTGAATCTGATAGTGATTTTGTAGGGGCATATGTTGCACTGTTTAACTGGGTGTAATGTGTACTTCACGGACCTTTTTCCGTTGCGGGATACAACCTTGTAGTTGACAACCGTAGAGCAATAACGTTAAACCGGGCTCAGCAAGTCTGAGTCACTCCAGGAGTGTATTCGGTGTCGGACTTTAAACTGCAGAACTTGCTACTTCACCGGCAGAGAGAAGGGAAAGAGGTGGGCCACCACACCACCGAGCCCCCCCTTGAACACCACGCCTGGGAAAGTTTATAACCACCGGCCGCCCTTTGCCCTTCGACTACGGGGGGGATTTCTCGGACAGTACCGGGGTGTAAAAGCAAGGCAAGCCGTGGTCGGTGTCAACAGACACACTGCCACGGGCGGACTGTAGAATGGGAAAGTACATTGTGTGGCTCTTGGTTGCGTGGATGTTTAGCCTTTTGGCAGTGGTTTACATTAGAAGGATTGTCAAAGCTCCACTTTTAAGTTTAAACGGTGAGTAAAATCATTCCTTTCCTCATATTATAAGTCCATTAAATATTCCCCAAAAGAGATCGACCGTATACTTTGTATGCCCAGTCCTGAACACACGTTTTAGATATGATCTGGACATCCCTTACAACATGTGGGTCCTTTATCTATGCTTACAAAACAACACAAGGACTTTCGTTCTGTTTGCAGGATATGTCACCCACAACAAAGTTGTCTGGGACTCGGTCGACCCGACAAAATATTTTGACATGCTTTATTTATTACACGTCGCACATGCTAAATCCTCTCCCATTACTCATGGCCTTTGAGCAAAGCTAGTGAACCAACTGGGGTATATTTTACAAATTTACACTGAACCTGTTTGTTTTGTGTGGGGGGGGGGTAGTGATACAAAGCTACATTTGAAGAAGTGTCAGGGAAAAGTTTGTGGACCGTAACAAAACTGCAAGGATGGCTTTGAAAAGTTGCTTAACAAGTTTTTATTTGACACCAAGTGTGTAACTGCTATATAAATTATAACAAAATTCTTTAACAAATGGATTTTAAAGCCCAGCTCAACATAGGTAAACTGACTGTAAATGCTTCCATTCTTTTGCACAAATCAAGATATTTCTAATAAAACCAACCTGTGAAAATGTCAGCTCATTTCGTTGTTTTATTAAAACAGTAAAAAAATACATTCAGCATTTTTTGTACGTATTTCTATAGGCAGAGTTTTCGCCTCACTGAGACCAGAAAACTAATTTTGGATCTTATTTCATTTATTATTTGAAAATGATAAAACTTTGGGCAGAAATATTTCAAGGAAAGTTTTCTACCATTATCTTTATACCATGTAAGGTATATGTAAATCTGTGAACACTTATGTTTTCCTTCTTACCAATGTTGAGTTGCGGCTTTAAACTAAATCGATTCCATCAAAAAATACTTTCTGTCACTTTAATTTTGTCCAAAAAGAGATTATTCATTAAAATGTCTGTAATATAAATTGACTTTGATAATCTTATCCTTCTCATAAAAGCTGTCACTGTATTTAACAATACTGCCTTTAAAGCAATTCCTGCAGTTTCTGTTGACAGTTTTGTATGGATGGAATAAAATTAAAGAGCAAATAGTTTTCTTGTGAGCAACATTATTAAGTTATCTGGTATAAGTTACATTGGGTTGATTCATTTTGTGCCATCTTCACAGACAGGCTGTCCTGTTGAATTTAGAGTATCAGTATACTAACAACCACAAACATAAACATGTACCTTGCATTTTTCAAACCCTCCAATACGTGCACTTTGTATTTTTCAAAGGTCAACAAAGTATTTATTGTTGATGAATGGACAAATAAATATAGGGCTGTGAAATAGGACAGATTGGTTTTCATAATGACTAGAGGGGGTTTAAAACGCTCTTTGCCGTGTTTGTTTTTGGACAGTAGTGTCAACAACCGAGCCAATGGCACACATAACAAACATGATACCTGTCTAAAAGTTAAGGCCATGAACTCCACAATGATGTCCTGATTGTTGCTTTCAATAAGATGCGTGACTCAAAGTCCATAAGAAAGTTACTTGCACGTGGCAATGAAAATTGAAGACCATACAAGCGGAAGGTTATCTCGTCTACAGTAACTGGGAGGAGGGGATGGGGGTTGAATGGAGAGTATGCAGTATTTGGTTTTTAGGAAGTGTTGCACAGTTAAGGATATTATTAAGTTTCAAGAAATAACCAAATGTGGACAATTTTATCACATACAAGATTTAAGCATGATTTGAGAAATGATTTTGTAAGCCTCACCCTCCATCGACTCTTTCAAAACTCAGTTGACTACAGTGTAGAATGCTTTAAAACACCCATAAAAAGCACTAGAATAGACGATACTTCAGTGCTGTATGGGCAAGGCAGGTTTTCATAAGTATAAAGGACACCTACTTGACTATGACGGAAATGTAAAATTCTACTGAAATATTTCAAGGGGCACCAAGGCAATGAGCAGGGAAGGGCATGTAAGGCGATTGCCTCTGTCGCCTCTTTGAAAAGTAGCAGGCCCGGATATAATTTCAGGCAACTATGTACAGTTAGATTAAGACTTTTAATTTTTATTTTTGACTCCTTGATTGCTTGAGAACCTTCAATTAAACCCAAACTTTCTAAGGCCATTAAGTGGGCCCTAGATCTCTTCTCAAGCCTGTAGTTGTAATCTCTTTTCTTCCTCCATGCTCCAGCCATCTTAGCTTTAAAAACTGACTGCTTAATATGGATGCGAAACTTTACGTAGGACCGGATTCGGCATTTTTGTCCTATATCATTTCTGTTACTAAAACTCTTTGTTTTGTTTTCACAGATGATGTACGCTTTTCAAGTTTAAGAGGTCAGCACCAAATAGTTATCCCCTCATTAGTTGACGAGAACGGTCACCACGTTTCGTACGACATTATTAACAGTCGCAAACGGACTCGTAGAGAGGTTCTGTCGGGGCCAGAAACGGCAGCAGAAAGACAACTGCATTACAAACTCTCTGCCTACGGGAGCAATTTTCACTTGAATTTATCTCTAAACACGAACCTTGTCACTAGGAATTTTCTTGTGGAATACCTTGATGAGCACGGAGTCAGAGATCGCCACCGGACCATTGATGACTGCCACTACCATGGATATGTTGTTGGCCATGACATTTCTAGCGTTGCCATTAGCAACTGCAAAGGTTTGGTAAGTTTTTATAGAAATATTTCTGGGTTTTTCCCCATTTAAAGCTTTTCAATCAGAAGCCAAATGGCCCTGTGTGTGTAAGCTTGTTGGTTTAGTGCTAGCTTTTTTGCTGGTTCGCACTCAAGGGTCTCTTTTCAATATTGTCATATTTTGTTAAAGTTGAATTTTATACCACATGGGCAATCAGTGATGTTATGCGTGTACAGTGTAGCTCTAAAAATTTTGTACTGGTCCTCGGCTGTTGTAACTGGTAAATGGGCAGTGGACTACTAATTAAATTTCTGTCTATTTTTTTTCACATTTTTACAGTGTTAATTCCAGGGATGAGAAATATCAGACCTTTATTTGAACTCAGACATTTATATATTATACAAGAACGCTGGGTTAAAAATAGCTCTTAAATTCCTCAAAAGAAATCCTGCTCATTGATCTACTTCTCTAGTGCTTAGGATACTGTTCCTAAAAGCTCCTTGAAATCTATAACACCAGGGTTAACTTAAAGGTGGAAAATGAAAATGTCAACGTTTCAACATACATAGTACGTGTACTGCCTAAAATTTAGATTCTAGTTTCTAGTTTTTTAAATGTTCAGTAAAACCGTACAGTTTTAATTGAGATATCCAATTCTAGACTGCTGTATTCTGTCAATACATAAAGTTGCATCACAGTACATTTAGATGCGCAAAAGGGTTACATATGCTTTATGTTATAATATTTAGCCAAATAACAAATCGGTAATTCATTTTCAACTTCCATGTGGTATACATTCATACGGGATGACCTTAACGACTTATAGTCACATATGATACTCATTTTGAACCAGCAACATGTTTTGTCTGGCCAAACAGTATCAGCGGAAATGGGCATCAAAAATCTCCCAAGTCAACTTTTTTTTGTATCGTTTACAACACTCATCCCAGTCCAAACATAGTGAACTTTTTTTTATCTTACTTTAAATAGGAGTGATACATAGGTTATCAGTTTGTACAAACATAGTTGTGGGGCTTTTTAGATACAACCTGCGTGGTGTTTCAAGTGGTACATGTACAATTTAGCGATAACTCAAAAATGGGAACATATCAAAACAAACATCCTGGTGGAATGTTTCAGCAGCGTAGTTCAGTGTGCTCATCAATCAAATAGAACTCCACGTGGACATTCTTTGGAGGGGAGGAGGAAAAGGGGGGGGGGTGTTAAACAAACCGGACGTCATAACGGCTGCTGTGCAAACAATATGGATTACACACCTGTGTTGCTTCCGTCTTGGCGAAGAATCTCCGCCTTCAAATTAACATTGTTATCTCACACATTGTGTGTCTTTACCTTGAGGGTGTTTTTTCTCTAAGCATTCCTATACAACACATTACAGAAGATTTAATTGGAACTGTGCATGTGTTGCGAGTTTTAATTGGCACATCAAACCGCATGCAGTAGGCCATTTAAAAACACAAGATGTTTTGACAGTCTGATGCATAATAATTAATGCCAAGACGTTTGTATGCACGCATCTTATTAACTTATTAGATATTGGTTAAATTGGCGAACTCATGAAAGTTACAGCAAGGATAAAGCTCAGTTTGGTAATTTGTACGTTTAATAAAGTTTTATATAAAATTTAAGATAATTTAAAACAAAAAATTCCTTTAGAAACAAAGGCTTCCTCAGTGTTTTTCACTGTAAAAGAATTAATCTCCAAACTTGCAAACAAGCAATTAGCAAACATAACAAACTAAGCATTCATCAAAAGCAAGCAATTAAATAGTTGATAATTCCGAACAAATTAATTTTACAAACTAACATAAACTCTTTACATTAAATATTGAGATTTAGAAACAAAAAACCTAGTACAATTAATTTCATTTTTAATTTTCTTTCTTTCTTTCTTTCTTTATTTATTTATTTATTTATTTATTTTTTTTTGGGGGGGGGCTCTGTGTGTGAAATATTATTCTCAACTAAAATTAGACTCTCCCAAGTCCTTTAACATTTATGAAAATTATGTTATGGTTCTGATGATACAATGTGTGTTTAAGCCCTGAATTCACTGTAAAGATAGTTTGTACTCCAACCCCATCCTTTTATGATTTCTAATAATCATCTTACCAGGGTTAAGGACTAGATCGTGACTATGAATTTTAGCCCACTGATGGTATCAAAAACGACTCGCTGACACTGGTTAGACCCATATTATTGATTTTATATTAAGAGCTTGACACACATTTTACTTAACAGCTCCCCATGTATAAATGAATGGTAGGGAATTATGTTGAGGGTAAGCACTGTGTACCCCCCCCCCCACCGCCCCAGGGTGGGGGTTTGGAACCCCCTGGGCACGGGAAGAGGTTGGTTGTCGCGTCTCGTCGTCGGTTGAAGCCGTAGCTGTAGGACCTCTGCGTCTGGCTGTCTACGCACATGTCGACATGCCTGATGCCTGTGAGGCTAACGATCTAGATACAAAGAACGTTGATTGATTCAGGTTGTTTTTTTGTAGTGTTGTGGTTGCATTTTGGGGAGAATTCTCAAGTCGGATTCCCATTAATTGGACAAACTGAAGAACAGGTTGCCTTAAAGTGAAGGTATCATTAAAAAGATCTGAAGTGCTTATTTGTTAAATAAAAAATTACCTGCAAGTTTATTTTCCAAAATATTAGAGAACCCCCCCCCCAACCTTTTTTCCCTTTAAGTATTACATTTTAAGTTTACTATTAAAATCACTCTGTGTGTAGAAACAAATTATAAGGAGAGTCAGGAATACATTTTTCTTCAGTCTTGGCCTTGGAGCTCCTTAAATGTTTTCCCATTTACACCTTCTGGTGTCCCCGGGAAAAATATGTCCAGTAGACCATTGGCCCAAGTCGAGTAAATTTATTGGGCTGTTATTTTTGGCTTACCTTACAATCAAAGTGCAAGTCAAGTGTTTTCCAATCATGTTCTGTTTCAGATGGGATAATTTCATACTTTTAGATTTCAAGTCTGAATTTCTTCCTAAAAGTTCAGTGTTATTGAAAGAAAAAGAAATACATTTGGACTTGTAAAAATGTTTCTATTCCAGTGAAATATCTGAGCTACAAGACTTGCAGGCCAGTGGAGATTGTTCTGAAATTCAAACCCAGCTTGTGCGTGGGGTCGTGCCCTGACAAGAGTTATGATGCAGATCTGCTTAATTCTGCTGATTTTACTTTAAATTAAGCATGTCATAGACAGACAAGTGTGATCAAAATCAGTTTCATCTTGAAAACTTACACAAAATGTAATGATCTCTACTCTGTTTTGGGAAGAGGTAGTGACCATAAAAGACCCAGTTACAGGGTTCTCCCCGGGGTCTTGCAAAATTGTGGGGCATTCTGGACCCAAATTTTGAAAGTGTGGCCGAAGCACACTGAATTGAAAACAGGTCCTCGGAATGTTTTTTATTTGATGTTTGGTTTGAAAAGCTCTGCTGTGCAATCTGGAGCATTTAAAATGGTAAAATGTTAGGATTTTTTGTGCACTTTATTAAAATTACAAAAAAACTCATTTTTAGCATATTGGCAGCAATTCCTACATATCGACCTGTAGATTGCATGTATCGGCCGGATTCGCTAGCTTGTGCATGGGGATTTCCCTGAGTTAATTTACTCTCAATATTTTGACTAGTGGGATCTAGTCGTCATCATTGAGACCAACTTACAGCTTGAAACAAGATGAATATCTTGAAAGTTTGTGAAATCAATGTATAATCAACCATTCCTGATCTTTCCATGTTGATTAAGGCATGTTAAGGAAAGATGCTACAAGTAGAATGCCAGGCAAGGTTGTTTGCACCTAGTCCAGGGACCTGAGTCCTGCCAGACGTCCTGCCACTCAATCTCATCATCAATCCCTATCAATAAAAAGAAAAGAAAAACCTGGCACACCAGTTGATTTCACATCAATGATCAGCAAAGCTTATTAATGAAAACCCCTCTCAGCAGCGGTGATGAGTGATTTCCAATCCGTGTGAAATGGTTAATTCAACCCTCACACTCCGTTAACACAAAGACCACCCTTGAAATGTGTCTCAAAAGACTTGGCATAAAGGATCAGGCCGTCTCATTTTTTTGCTCTTCTCATCAGTTCCTAGACAGTCAGGCTCGATATTTCATTGATGTAAGGGCAAGGAAGTTTTTCCTTAGTGAAGGGCATCTTGATGAGGGAAGTGTCAATTTGCACTGGAACATTTCAAGGGGCACCAAGGCAATGACCAGGGGCATGGAGACAATTTGCCTCTGTTGTATCCGGCCTTGATCGTAGAGTTTGAAATAAGATTGCCTGAGCCTTGAGCTAAGGAGCGACCAGCCAAAAGAATGTTCTCAACATTCCACAGGTTGCCCCCAAAAATACTACTTCTTAGGCACTCTTACTCTGCATTGGAATAACAAGGAATCCTCAAAAATACCACTGCTCTGTAACTGGTAAGCCAGAAGAAACCTGTAAAGAGAGAAGGTCATGAAGACATGTCGTAAAAAGGAATTTATCCAAAAAGGGGGAAAACTGACACAACTAGTTCATGTTTTATGTATGAAGCTGGTAGTAGTCGACTGAAACCCACCAGAGCCCGATTTCATAGAACTGCTTGAGCACAAAAAGTAGCAAAATCGTTTTGCTTATCAGAATATCAGTAAGGTCACCAGGTAAAATGCCATGCCACCTGTAGCATCTGTGACTGGTTTACTGCCAACTTTTGCTCAGCAGAATTTTTTTGAGCAATTTCCTGTGCTTAAGCAGCTCCATGAAATTGGCCTCAGAGGTGAAGTGCTGGGAAAACAAATTTATTATAACTAGACAAAACAGTTCTCTGTTTAATACGGACCTATTTTCACTTCTGCTTGATTTCTTCTTTTTTTTTGTTATCTCAGCATGGACTTATTTCAACAGCAGATGGGGATTATTTTCTCGAACCTGTTCAGGATTTTACGTCCAGTGATTCGAGTGAAGGACATCCTCACGTCATCTACAGACGTGAAGCAGAGACTAAGGAGAATAAAGACAGGGACTGTGGAGTTACAGGTAAGTGTGGCTCATAGATTGGTCGGACCACCCTGGCTGGATGCGAACCCAGGGTAAACTTTAAGAGTGGATGGTTCACCCTGGTTGGTTTCAAAACAATGATCTGGATGTTTCCAGCTAGCCGGCAGACTATGAATGAATTCGAAACAATTGTGGAAATTAATTTGGAACTAATGAAATAACTTGCTACGGTGGGTTAATCACTGTGTGTATTCTACCAGGGTTTTTCTTGGCAGGGTGTCAAGCTTTTACGCCATTGTAGAATACATTGCCTGTAGGCCTAATTAAAATGTGTCACATTACTGACGCATGCATGATCTAAAGCTAAGCCAACATGTACATGTAAGGTCATTGACCCCCATAATCACCCAAATGTACACTATGTAGTACAAGTATGTTGCATGTGTTTGTACTACATTATTGTTGCAGGCGTTAGACAGTCTCTTGATATAATGTCAACTAAAAGAGTGCTGGACTCCCTGCCTCCCCCCAACATCATCCGTCTCTTTTGAGACATATATGTATGTAGATGAATGCAATTTAGGACAGTATACCAACCAGTACTTTGTAAATCGGCCCATATGCTAGGGCAAGGCAATTTTTTGTTTTTCCTTCAGTAACTGGCACACTCCAGGTCATCGTGTGCCCGGTTAAAGGGCGTAACAACAAGTTCCCGGTAAAAGGGCATATAATAATGTGAAATTTTGTGTTTCAGGAAAACTGAGCGGGAAAGTTTGATCAATTTTTTGCTATTCAAAAGTTGTTATAGGAAGGTGCATGGGAATGGGAAAATATGTCTTTGGGTTTAATTCTAGCACAAAAATGTAACAATAATGCCATCTTTTTCAAGTCAGGGGCCATTTTATTACTTACGTCCTTTTAATACTGGGACGAAATACTTTCTGTGCCCGGTAAAAGGTCGTAAGGCCTTACGCCCTTTTACCGGGCACATGATGCGTAGGACTAGGAGCGAGGTTTGAATTTCTTTGGAGGCAGTAACCATAGTCATGGCGGCTGTTGTTGTTGTTTTTTTTGTGGATTTTTTTTCCCGCAGAGCTTTTGGAAAGCACTGAGGGTACATTGCGTACATCACACTTCTGCGCAGCACATCTGCTAAAACTGACTGCTATTTCATTCAGAATCTGACGGCTTAATTTTATGCTGAATTTAAGCAGAAAAGGGTTTTGTGTTGTACAGATTTACAGGCTCTGCAAGCTAACCGTATTAGACAGAACAAGTTTATTAAAGTAACCATATTTAAGGTTAAACTTCTAAAAAACGAACACCTGTTTTTTTCTTCCACAAATTCACAAAAGTTTCTTGAAAATGAGAGAACAGAGAGAATTGTCCAAACACCAAAGTTGTAGTGTCTCTGTTTAGCTTTCGAAGTCAAGTGAAAAAAAAAAGAAGTTGCGAAGTCGTGTTTACTCTTTCGCTCCTCTACTGAAGTGGGCCCACTTTGGTCAACAAAGGAAAGCAAACAACAATCCAGCCGAATTATGTTTATAAAGTTGTGCACACTGCTAACTGATCGGCCTTCAAATACCTTTTGAGAAGTTAGTGAAGAAATTCACTTAAGTGTCATCAAGGACTTAGTGTTGACTTTGAGTCCAATGAAGTGAACAGTGAGTTCTAGGCAGAGAGAAGTTGTCACTCTTGTAAATTTATAGTACATTCTTGAGTAAAAAGCTCTCCGTCCCAGCAAGTTTCGAAAATTCAAAAAGAAATCAATGGAGAAAGAAATCTAAGCGTGAGACATTTTTTTTTACTGTCCTGTGAAAGACGTTTAATATAAAAGAGGAAACAATCTGGAGATCTCATATATCTTCTTATTGATTACCTTATAAAGGCACCACTGGAGTGTCTGAGATATTGAAGTAAATCTTCTTGAAGTTTTGTATCACGTCTAATCTCCGAAGAATCCAAACTTCCGGCGAATTCCGCCAATGTTCTCTCCGGGGAAATCTTCCCCAACAAAAGGAGTTTTGTAATCCCCATCGTTTCAATGACAGAGATTTCCGTCATCGTGGTGCGACTGTGAGTGACACTGTAACCTTCCGGTAACAATGCCACCTCGAAACAGACCCCCCCCCCCCATCTTTACAATATCATTTTCAGGACGGATTGAAGCTCCGAGGAGCAGACAAAAGCCCTTGTATTGTGACACCCTTGAACCATGGAGGAAGGAAAGTACGTCGTAACACAGTCTGGTTACACCAAAGTGTAACTTTCGCTTCATGCACCCCATCCAAACCCCTACAAAGGGACTCTAAGGAACCTGACTGATACCCCCCCCCTTCTCCCCCTTAAGGGAGTATTAGTTTTTATCACTGAGGTCATCTTTTCAGACAAGATAATAACCCCAGGATCTCTGAGGAAATTTCTCATTTTTTTTTTCTTCCTTCTCCCCTCTGGCTAGGCTACTTGTTTAGACTTCGCCTCCATCTTTGAGCTGTTTGTAATTCTGTTCTGTGACAAATCCATGTTGGGTGGAGACTTCCATTACATGTCTTAGGGATGTCTCATAGACTCCTGTTTAGAAATGCAGCGATTTTTATAGTTTCAAATGTTGTTTTTTTTTTGTCAGTGCCAACTACTGAAGGAGAAAACAATTTGGAAAGTTTTGACCTACATTTAGCAAACTATTTAGGCGGTTGAAAACCAAGGACTGATGTTTACATTATTTAGTTATTCGATCGGAAGCGTTTTAAGGCTTCATAAATTTTATGGTGATCCTCTCTTTCTTGCATGGAGTGTTTTGTTCCTAAAATGTTGTTACGTAGGTATTGTGCGACTACAATGGCTGGGTTTTTATGTTGTTTGGGTTCGCACGTTAAAGTCATACTGGTGGATATGCACAGTTGGGTGCCATTGGTAGAGAGAGGATTCTACCAGTCAGGGCTGAAGTATGGGTTACACAGAGTACATGTAGTCCAGTTGGGTATGTTGCAGTTTGAGTGTTATGATTGGGCTCATTTGGGTAACATCAATCCTGAGATTGGGTTAGTTTGGGTGAAAATCACCATGAGATTGGGCTCATTTGGGTAACATAGATTCTGAGATTGGGTTAGTTTGGGCGACAATAACTCTGGGAATGGGTTAGTTTGGGCAACAACAATTCTGAGAATGGGTTAGTTTGGGTGACAACAACTCTGAGAATGGGTTAGTTTCGGAAACAACTCTAAGAATGGGTTAGTTTGGGCGACAATAACTCTGAGAATGGGTTAGTTTGGGCGGCATCTCTGAGAATGAGTTAGTTTGGATGACAACAACTGTGAGAATGGGTTAGTTTCAGTGACAACAATTCTGAAATGGGTTAACAACTCTGAGAATGGGCAATCATTTGGTGACAACCACCATGAGATGTGTGTCCTTTAATAAAGCATGGTTCGAGTAACAACTTTGTGGGCCTTGGAGAACTGTCACTTGTATTTTTTAGGGTCCCTGTGGTTTTATTGTAATAATGTGCAGAATGCAGCCCATTGTACAAGCATAAAAAGGATAGCTCCATGGTACAAGTACAATGTACAATCCATGTAGGGATAGTTCATTTTGGCTCTTGTTGCTCCACTCCCATTCCAGGACACCACATTGCAACTGTTGATACATTTACAGTGCAGTTGAAGGTTCATTTAGACTCATGGGCCAAAGCTGCTCTGGGTTCTTGCTTTATTCTCTGGCAAAGGAATTCTATATAAAAAAAATAGATCTAAAACCCTGGTAAAAGAAAAACCCAAAGTTGTGCAAGTACTGTCCACAGTTAGTCAACAGTTCTTGGGGTCAGACTCAGATAAATGATGAGAAAGCTATTTTGACGAGTTTGTAGAAATGCAGGCCTTGTGGAGATATCATATGATAGGGGAGTACTGTGCAAGAATGCAGTCTTATTAAGTCTTTGTGGAGAAACAACAGCGAATATCCACTGTCCAAACAGTCCGCCGAAGGTTGGCATAATTTGGGGAAAGTAGGTGACCTACAACTTGCCCAGTCCTCTCAGCTGGGGCTGGGAATTAATCAGGCTGATGGATGCCAGGGGTTTCAGTCCAGGAATTCCACTCTTGGCATTTTATATACTCAGTGGTGGAGGACATGCCACTTCTAAGTGCATTGTTTTTAATTTTAGCAGGAGGAATGTTTGAAAACAATGCTCCTTGCCTGAGGTACAGGTATAGTAAGTAGTCTAGAAAAGAGTTTTGTAGATCGTTGTGTAAAGTGGTCATGGCAGAATCTCAAGGCCGAAATCTCAAAATCTCAATCCGTGGCCGAAGTAAAATATATGGATAATAAAATATTTTGTGGGGTTCACCCATCACAAGGCCATAAATGGTCACTTAAGGTGAGAGTTGCAGAAAAATTGGGGTTGGGGGAAGGGGGCATAGAGGAAGAATCCAAAACTGTTATATAACTACGTTGGAACTGAGCCAAAATTTGGTTGACTGTGCTGCAGCTCAAAATTTTGATCGTCAAAAACTACTTCATGGGCGCTACGTATTTTTATAGTTGACTTTTCAATGACAGAGTGCATTTGATATGTTTTGCAATCTGAATGCAACTGTCAATGATCATGGCTGTACATTTCCGAAGAATACATTGTATACTCAATGTTGTATCACACGAGGCAAGGTGTAAACTGGAGCTGAACTTCAACCAAGTTCCACGCTCTCTCTGCAGAACCCAGCTGCCTCATATTTGCTGCAACAGTACGTGCATTACACGTGTAGGTCTACAGACGTAGTGCGGGTATACACATGGACTTCCGTAGTATATTCATCACATCATACGAGAACTAAGTGCAGTAGCTTGTAGACAAATGGTACTCGGGGGGGATTTCTCGTTTACTGCGGTTGACCTGAACGAGATTGATGAGTAAAACAACCCTTAATCCGAATTTCCTCTGGACTCTTCAAATCTGGTGGTGTTACAAATGCCATCCCTCTGGTTCCCTACATACAGTCTGACAATATCCATGTCATCATTTGTGCAATGACTAATAACGTAGGGGCCCATAGGTAGTAGGTTTGTGGACAGTCTGTCCAAATGATAGAGTATGGGCGGAAAGATCCGTTTTCAACACAGTCAAATTCCTTGTCCATGGTCAGGACATTGTGGGGCATTGCTACATGTACCAACGTTTTCGTGATTTCCTTCCTTCTTTTGTGCAAGACAGTGTGCAAACTAGTACTTCACACGTTATATAATGTAAACTGCACAAAAATAGACGGATCCATTAAGCCCCGCCCACTGTGCACTCGCGCCATAATGCATCAACGTGTTTTGTCAGACTTTCGGTTGTGCAGTCATGTCTGTGATTGGTCAATACAGCAAGGGCAGGGCTTAATGGATCGATTGGTCTATTGTGGTATACTGTGAGAGTGTTCATCCTCACAATGAGCATCATCTGATTGTAGCGGACGTGCTGTCAGAATAGCTGAAGTTTTTTTTGTGCTGATATTTTTGCTGAAAGTCCAACGATACACTTTAGGCTGTGTTCCTCCCTCCATGCTTGAAGAACACACCCTTACCATACAGAGTCATGTAGACACTAGACAGGATCACACCGGGGCCCAATTTCATAGCTCTGCTTAGCGCAGAAATCTGCGCTTACAGTCACCATTCTCTGCAGTGTAAGCACCGATTTTTCTGCACTAGCTGTTTAAGCGAAGAATATGCGTAGTAACATGATGTATGCATGCACACAAGCAAAAAAATCCTTGCTAACCCGTGAAATATGCTTACATTAAGCCTTACGATTTAGAAAACATGCTTACTACAATGTTAAACAACATGTACTCATTCGATGACACTACAGTTGTGGTTGATGATAATCAAACTTTAACTTGATATTCACCAGTATGGTTTGCACCTGTTAAGGTCTCATATGTAGGCCACTCACTTAGTGATGATCACTCATTCCAGAGCCTATGGGGGTCACTGACTCACCCCTCTTGTCCTCCATCCCCCTTAAAAGGAGCAGGATAACAAAGGCTAGGGGGGGAGTCAGGAAATGGCCACATCATCTTTCAAGGGATGCATTCAACTTTAGTCTGGTGCCAGGGACTTTGATAGTGTCTGTGGGATATACCAGAGGGTTACCGTAATGTGACTCATAATGGAATTGTAAGTCACGGATTGTAGAGCTGTCTGGATTAGAACTGTCATGGTGAGAACCCACTTCAAGAGGAAAAAAAACTACTTTGGCATATGGGGCACGGTTCCCACAGCCATTTGGGGCTTTGTTTCGATGGAACAGAAAGTTTCAATCTGCTTGCTATGGAGCACAAGCCCATACCCAAAGCTATGGTTTTGTAAAAATTGCTTGTCGTCACCGTTTTTTTTTTTTTTTTTATTTAAAAAAATAAAACCCAATGCCAGCTTCAGTTTTTATACATATGTAACAAGCGCAGTCACCCGATTCGGATGATCGGGCTTAAAGCGACAGGAAATGTGGAAAGTAGGAAGTTGTAGGAAGGGGAAGGAGAGTGTGAAGGGGCAATCTGATGGCACTGATATTAAAAATCAAAAGAAGTATACTGAGAGTGTCTATACTGTATCTGTCCTGTACTGCAAACAAACGAGGTAATACGGTTGTATTTTTTTGTGCAAGGTGGTTAGCTGAAGAAGGTGTGTTTGTAGGCCCCCTTCTAATAATAGGGTTTCCTTCCTTAACTCTTTCACTACGGTGCGCCGCTCACAGCGGCTCAATGATTTACTTGATACGC
This sequence comes from Marthasterias glacialis, assembly GCA_911728455.2. Lineage (NCBI taxonomy): Eukaryota > Metazoa > Echinodermata > Asteroidea > Forcipulatida > Asteriidae > Marthasterias > Marthasterias glacialis. The sequence continues at coordinate 20,635,211 of OU452225.1, forward strand.
TGGAGAGCCGCTGCCAGCGGCTCGAATTAAACAAAATATTAAAGAATTCCCTCAAAGCTGTACATTATATTCCATAGTGAAAGAGTTAACAATTTTGAAGACAGCTGATGTTAATGATGTACATGTACTGTATGTAGGCCTATGTAATCAAATGTGCAGTTTATTCACATGTCATTGTGTCATTGTCATGACAGACTTGTGATACACTATTTGTCATTTTGTTTTTAATGTCCCAAAGTTGACACTGTGTAACCAAGGTCTAAACCACATGATTAGTTGGCCTCCCGAATTCTTGAATTATCTTACTTTATCTTTCATAACATTGTGAGTACAAAGGTTTGGACGTCCAGTTTTGAAATTCAGGCCCGCAATTTACTTCCTCTCAATTTTATGAGTAAACCCCCCAGACTAGATTGCGTGATGAATAACTCTCAAAATAAAACCCACAGCCGAGCACAGAAGGAGTTTTTACTGCAGTGCAGGGGAATTTAAAAAAGAAATCCAGGCGGTGGTATTTCCTGCACGGAAAGCCGCCCATGTATCTCTACATGTGGGTCAAATAATTTTAGGGCCTGTTGGTTAATTAACCACTGGACCGCGATTTCCTAAAACGTCTGACAGAATGTCGTCATAATGATCAAGCTCTGAGGTAATGAAATTGAAGGCATCCTTTACAGAGATGGGTGTTGCAGAGTTAAAGGGAAGTGCCAGGGAAACGTGGAAGTAGTTTCTACTGCCATGGATTTATTTTTGCAAGCTCGACAAAATGTCACAATTATTTACAGGAAGAGCAATCGATTGGTAACTTTAATACGGTGCCTGTACGTACTAAGTACATGTACTACATTTATCGTTAAGGGCAGTGGCGTAACAAGAGGGGGGGCAGGGGGGCAGGGGGCCCTCCTCCCCCCCCCCCCGAAATGAAATGTCTGGTTACACCACTCTTAATGGCCGATTATGGTATGGTAGAAGCCCTTTTGATGTTAGCCAAGAACCAGTTTAGTTGATTTCATAAAAACATGGCCACCCACTGACGACATTTACACAAGCTTGCCTTAGAGAGTTTGCTGAAATCAAGTATAAAATGAGTAGAATATAATTTATGAAAACTGTGAACCTCCCCTTTAGATGCATTATACAAAGCTACCAACCCTCCCGGATTCTGTAGAAAGTTCCCTGAAAATAAACCAATCTGTCCATGTTCTGATGAAAAGTTTGAAAATCTTCTTGATTATGGAAACCTTTTCTAGATATCGCCCTGATTGTTGTGCAAAAATTCCCTGATTGCAAAATGCAAATGTTGGCGGCTTTTTAGTTCCTTATACACACAGCATCCAAACAACCTGTGAAAAAATCATAAAGTTATAATATGATCCCGTTTTAGGGTAAAAAAACAAAACAAATGATGTATGTTTTATCAGGGAATTTGTGCACGTTCACAAGCCTGATACTTCATGGAGGCAACAGAGGCAATTGCCTCCGTTGCCCCTGGTCACTGCCTCTGTGCCCTTGAAATGTTCCAATAGAAATTTACAATTTCCTCATAGATGTGCCCTTTATCTAGAAGAAAATGCCTTGGTGCCCTTGCCCTTTCAAGAACGAAGCTTGTTTTGATTGCGGCAATCAAAATAAGCAACGGTGGTTTGTAGCTTTCAAAAGCTGTTTTCTCGACATTGTCGGTATTCCAGACGGAACTATTTCTCAGGAGGAATGGTACTGATGTGAACTTTATAATCAGTGAGCTTTCAGAGTGAAACTACATGTTCATGTAATCAAAGTTTTTTCCCTGGTTATTTTAATGTACCAGTTCTGGAGTTTGGCTTTAAGGCATGAAACAATGGTATTATTTTCCTGATGTCTTTCCCATGCTACAAAATTGATAGCTGGGAGATCACCGAGGTTCCAGTTAGCAGAGGTGACTCATCAATCACACGGGGAAAATATTGTGTCAAAGGCAATGTCATTGTTTGAATAAGTCATTTCAAACACTGCATTGCTACTATACATGTGGATTAGCCTAAATGAGCCATCTACTCACCAGCAACTTTTGCATACTGCATTCACCAATCATCAGATAGAGTCTCTAACCCTAAACCATCATCGGGTGTTTTCTAGGCACCCTTCTAAATGCAGCAAAATGCAACACAGTTGAAATGAAAACCCTGCTGAATGCAGCAAAATGCAATCAGAGGATTCTCTTGCATTGTGAAGTGAACTTGGCTTGTGCCAGCCAGCCAGCTTTGGCACTGGGCATATATACCGTGCTAAATGCACAATATGCAGTGACGTTTACTGGGAACTTACACGTGTAGGTTGTATGCATGTCGAGGGAGGGGGAAGGTGGGGGGGGGGTCCTGTAGAACATTGCTTGTACAGTGCAGGCCTGATTGCTTCGTTCTTGAAAGGACAAGGGCACCAAGAGGCACTTTCTTCTTGAACAAGGGCACCTCTATGAGGAAATTGTAAATTTCTATTGGAACATTTCAAGGGCACCAATGAAATGACCAGGGGCAACGGAGGCAATTGCCTCTGTGAAGTATGAGGCCAGACAGTATGTTTTTGAGTTGACTGCTTTATGCAACAAAATACAACAACCTTTACCAACTGGTGCATTTCTGTTGTATTCTGCAGGATAAAGGAGATCACAGTAGAAAGTTTCTGAAGATGTTGATTAACTTCACCATGGATGCAAGAGTAACACCCTTGAACCGTTTTTCCATGAAGTGAAGTTTTGAATACATACCTGTTTTTATTATATTTCCATTAGTGTTTTGAAGTGAGCATTTGAATGTACTTGATAAATTGATATGTATAGTATTTAGTGCGGAAATCCTTCCCGAACTAACACCTCGTCAGACAACTTAAACTTGTAAACAAAATTTCTTGGAAAAACCGTCTCAATTGTGTCTTTCGTGTTCTTCGAAATTATGATCCGCCATTTCGTTGTACCCTTTACTAGTCGCACAGGTGTAGTGGTAATTTCATTTTGGGAGATGTAATTGTTTCATATTCCGGGCGGGATTCATGGACTATGTTTGCCAACGGAATCAACGCAGACCCAGCGAGGGGTTGTTATCAGGTAATGTTCCCCAGTTGGATGGGAATTACATTCATGCATGCAATGTCCAGTCTGGGACTTGCTCTGACTTCTACCGTACCACCACTCTTCCAATTTGGGAAAGTCGCCTGTAATCTGTTGAAGTTTTCTAAAGGAAGGATAGAATTTCATGGAAGATCCATTGGGGAGGCATCAGCTATAAACTACTACCCTCCCCGTCCTCCTTTCCACCCTAAACAGGAAAAGAAAAGAAAGGGTTTTTTGGTTCAGACCTGATACTTTGTTCTTGAAAGGGTAAGGTAGTTTTTTGTCTACAGTATAGATGGCACACACTCTAAGAAAGAGGGAAATGTAAATTTGTACTTTGAACATTGCCAGGGGCACCAAGGTCCCTAGAGACAATAGTCCCTACAGCCTCTGTGAAGTATCAGGCCTGATTTTTTTTTTTTTTTTTTTTAAATGAAGTCAAATATCCCTGAAACAAAATGAAGGACAGAAATACATGTACTCTCTAAATGTAAAAGAGTGAAAATTTCACTTGCTGTGCTAGAGTGGCGTCAGTTTGGCTCTTTTGAGAGTGAAACTCACTCTTCACCACTCTTTTTTGAGTGAAAGTCGAGTGAATTTCACTCTGAATCTAGTGAAAATACATGTTTTTCACTCTAAAAAGAGTTGTTCGCCATGTGGCTCCTTGTGGTTTTTCACTCTTTTACATTAAGAGAGTACCCTCCACCCCCCCCAAAAAAAAAAAAAAAATTAAAATAATCACTAACAACAACATCTAATCCAAAACAACAACAACATCCAATCCAACCACAAACGCAACAAAAATTAGTTTTATGATGTATTTCCTGAAGATTACAGGAATGACTTGATTTTGGGGTGAACAAAGAAAAATTGACTGGAGTAGGAGCGGGATTCGAACCAGCGACCCCCGGATTAACCTACCAAGGCTCTACCAACTGAGCTATCCAGCCCTAATGTTGGTGGTCTCCCTAATTTGTCAATGTCTTTGTTCACGGGTGCCAGTCATCAGAAGCCATCCAACAACTTGAAACTGCTGTGTAGCCAGGGATCACACTCTAAGTATAGGATCCAACCATAAAGCTATAGCTGTGTGGAATGACTTGATTTAGATCTTCCAAAAAAACCAACGTGTACCATTTCCTTTAAGTCTAGCACATGCTCATCCATAAATGTATTTTCAGCATGTGTTGTGGTTTGTTGTTTGGACTCAAAAGGATCCGTCCTGTGTCATAATTCACACCCCCATTTTGCCGAAGATACACCCTCAGCTGATGTCATTTGACCGACATTCTCCCTTTCATGTACACCTACGTACATTTTCTGGGTTAACCCATTTGGGTTCAATGACCCAGTTACATGTGGACAGATTTATCGCTGACAATGATACTGTGTTCCAATGTAAGAACAAAACAAACAAATAAGAAAACAAACAAGTAATACAATTTCATGCTACTAAGTTGTAATTGGAGCTGCTCAAATTTGATTTTCACAAACCAAATCTAAATGAGAACTTAAGTTTGGCAGGGGAACCATTTTCTTAAATAATATGGCAAGTTTTCCTAAGTTAAAGTGTTCCTCAAAAATGTCAAGAATAATAGTCAAGTCCTAAAATGTCCAGGGCTTCCCCACTTTAACATGCCCATTACCCATTAGTCCTAAAGTAGATTTAAAGAACACAGGATATGAAGCCCACTTACAGCGTGCTTGTACGATTTCTTATTCGCATGCTTTTTTATTTTGCTCTGCAAGGCTAGAAGCACACACTCAAGAATAAATGTCCTGATCATACTTTCAAATGCAGCTGTTGCAAACCTTTCCCAGAATCAATATTACCCTGGTCATGTTGGTGTACGAACACATGTATGTATGACGGCTAAGAGGCAAGCAACATTTTCCCAGCGGGGGGGACGTCGTATCGGAGTCTGATCACAGAGCAAAAGGGTCTGATCCTCTGAGAATGACAAACCATTTAAGAGATCGCTCATCTCACAACTTTCTTTGTATCGATTATACCTGGTAGCCACTCTTTTTCGGAGGAGGGGGGGGGGTGATTGTGCTGAGATGTTTTTTGACATGGAGACAGTGAGAAGGCGTCTGGTCTTCAGAGACTTTCTTCACAGTTGTTGACTCTTAGTTTTGAACGGTATCTTTTTTGAAGGGGGAATGAAGGGTGAAGTAGAGTTGGTTATTGAGTAGAGGCGTCGTCACAGAGGCGTCTGCTCCGTGCAGACTTTCCGACCGTAGCCGGCTAAAAGCTTTTGATCGATGAAGGGTATCATCTCAGAGGTAGAAGAGGGATATATGTGATGAACTGAGACTGAATGGTTGTGACGGGATAATTGAAGATGTTGCTATGGTAACACTTTTACATATTTGTGTATGATGATGTCTACTCCACAGGTGCCTCAGAAACAATGAGAATTAATAAAACAGATTTTTGATACTGTATTAATTTATAAATCTTTAAGAAAAAAACTAAATTAAAATGATTTACTGATCAAAAAAGTTCAAGTTCAATTCCCAGCAAAAAGTGTGCAATTGTTCATATAGGAACTATCCACCCGATGATTTTTTTTTTTTTAATTTCCCACCCATGTTAGAGTACATCTTTAAAATCCAAGTGCGGTTTTCATTCCTGAACTTTTTATGGGTCACAGAACTAAAATTACTGTAGATACTTCTACTAATTGTCAGACCTCACCCTTGACTTGCCCTTGTTGCTGTCTAGCCAAGGACCTTGTTACTCATGGACAACGTCGCTGAAAGGATTAGAACAGTGACCTGATTTCCCCTTTTGATTTCCAAAAGGGGAAGCCTCTCATGTATTCCACCGTTTGCGTCCACCATCTTGGTCTTGTTCCTTGTGTACAATTAGTAGGAATGAATGCTTGTTATCATTATTTCGAAGAGGGGCCAGACTGTTGCCCTTACAGCCTCAGTTTGGTTACATTGATTTGAGAAGATAGGCAAAACAAGATGGCTACACAAAGATGAAATGGGGCTCTTTTTGTAACCACGGCCCCGGCTGAGGCTCTAGCTTGGGCGCCATCAGTAATTTTGAAAAGGTGCGCTGTCGGTGCAGGACTTCCAACAGGTTCATGGACAGAGCTGAAGATGTGGTTTTGAAAATGGCCCAGGCTTAGTTGCAGACTTCCTGAGGATGATTATTTAATACTTAAATAGAAGGCAAGAACACTCACCTTTAAAGTACTAGTTCAAGTATTTTTCTTTTCATCACCACACTTTGAAATTAACAAAATATACCAAAATGAAACTAAAGGTCAGACAGAGGACTTTGTAAAAACATTTTTGCCCCCACCCACTTCAGGGTTCTGAAACTGCAGAATTTGCCGTAGATTTCCCTCAGTCTCTCGTGCAGTTGTATGGGGGGGGGGGGCGGCTTTAGCCCCCTCAAACTTTTGTCTGGAAAAAAAGAAAAGTAAAGAAAATACATGCCGGAAATACTGGATCTTCGTTAAAAATAGTGTGAATAGTGAATATTGGACTAAAAAGTATTTGAATTGTGACGTTAAAAATAGTGCTTGATCATTTGTTTTGTCGTATGTGTCGGAGTCAAAATTTGCAACTGCATCATGTATTGTATGATTATTCTAACTTTCCACTTACTACGCGCCAAATACATGAAAAATGCGCTGCATATATAGATTACTTTTCGACCTCCCAAAATGAAATACATGTAGCAGTAGCGAAAGTTAGGAGGTGGCGTCACATGTGAGAAGGGTCTATTCCCCCAAAAATATTGACTCTAGAACAATGCCTGCTCAGTCTTGGAGAAAACAACAATCCAGATGAGAACACAGGAGACCCTTCTCAATAATATAGTCTTTAAAAAAATTGTGGGTTCTTGTTTTTCCCCAAAACCATTCACCACACTTTGGTTATGAAGGATTTGGGGATAAATCCCTTTAAAATAGTATTTGTCACTTCCCCATTGATGGCAAAGACATCAAGATGACCACACCAAACATGAAGGTTAACCAGTTCCGGAAAACATATCCCCATTTAATCAAAAATCATTCAGCAATTCCTCCAGGGAAGTAACATTAGCACAGCAGGTGCGCCTGAAAATGATATACTTTTGAAAACATTTTTTGTAACTCTCCCTTTTGGACTGGGAAGTATCATTTTATACCCCTCAGGTTTCTAACTGTGTTTTTGTTAAAGACACTGCTCAGCAGCATATCAAAAGATATTCCAGTCAGGCTAGTGGTTTGTTTCCAGCAAGGATGGTGGTAAACTTGAGGGTTTTTCTCGGATAGAGCACATGCGGAAGGTTTAGGGTTTTTAGACTGAACTTTTGGTGACCTCTGCTGAATCTGAGATGTTCATTTCCAGCAGTTGTCAAGAGGTCAAGATACCCTCAGACTGCAGGATAATGGGAAGGGGCAGGTGGCGATCATTTCTGAAAAGATATCTATAGGTTGGAGTGGTCTGAGAGTATTTTACATTAGTAGAGCCATTTTAAAATTAAAAGTAAACATTATAATGTGCTTGTTCTTCTCCAACCATGCACACAGATCTTTAAGTGTCTGAAAATTGTCCATCAAAAAACTGCAAACAAATTAAAAGGCTTCAGAATTGTTAACTTTTCTAAATGTGTGTGTCTTCAAATTGAAAGACAAAATCAGGGGGTTATCAGGGCAAAAGCAATAGACGCCCAGGGCAAAATCAAGGGGTTCTCAGGGCAAAAGCAATAGACACCCAGGGCAAAATCAAGGGGCTCTCAGGGCAAAAGCAAAAGACACCCAGGGCAAAATCAAGGGGTACCCAGGGCAAAAGCAAAAGACACCCATGGCAAAATCAGGGGGCACCAAGATCAATTGCACTGGTTTCTGTGGTTAAGTCATAGCCTGGAACCATCCATCTTTGAGCCAAGTAATGCTTTTTTTAAATATGAAAGTCTGTTTATTTTCTTTTAAAATTCATAATTTGAAATGGTGAACAACGTAGAGTTTGTGTCTTCCTTTTCAGGTTGGTGTTTTGTCTGGATTTTCTAGATTTCTGAATTATTTCAAAGCCATCCTTGCCTTCCAACAATCCTGAAAGACACAAAACTTGCCATTAACGGGAGAAATGAAGCTCTTTTGTTTCCAAACCTCCAGTTTCAAATTTAGATAGATTCATAACCTCGGGGGTTTCAGGTCTAAATAGCAACCAGTCAGCATCACATCCCTGCTATTTCAAGTCAAGACAGGGTTCTCTCTCTATCCCTGCACCCACCAGACTACCAGCATGAGATTAAGTCGTCCGAGTTAGTTGAACATTAAGACTCGGAGCTCGGCCAATTTAGTCCTCGCTGTTCGCCAGTTTGGCTCCTGGCGGAGATAGAATTTGAACACTGAATGGCTCGGTTGGTATCCCGCTGGTAGGTCAGCGCATATATACTGATGGTGACATTGAAGAGGACCAGCCCCCAACTGTTAGTCCCCGCATTCTATCTCCATGGTGTTCCGTCTGTTCAATCCTCGGAGATCTTGAATTATCCACTATGTTATTATTCCATACACACGAGACTTGTCTCCACGGGTACTTGTACTTTCTAGTTACAAAAGGAAATGTAATTGAAAGTCAATGGTTTTCTGTATTGGTGGGTATTTTTGTTTGTGGTGTATTGTAAACGACATACCTTCTTAATTTTTCTTCTACTTCGTACTTTCTGGAAATGGAACCATGGAACCCTCTGAAGTGCCTCGCACTGTAACTCACATAAGGTTTACAGTGCAAGGTCTATTGACGTAGGCCTGAAGATAACCTGTGTCGAGATTAGAGAAGGTGATAGAGAAATCTCATTTGTAATTAATTTAGATAAAGTATAACTTTCTCAAAGAATCATTTTGACAATTTATTCTCGTTGATTCCTGTAATGAGCTGTCATTAAGGTACAAGATAGGAGTTTACATTTTTTTTATTGATACCATTTTGAGTGAATTTTGTTTCTTGTTTAGCAATGTCAGTTCATCGATTTCCAACATTTGTGGTTCTTCCACCGCATGGAAAGTCAACTTCTTTATACAAGTGAAAAATATGTCAAACCCGAAGGCATACTTGAAGAAAATCAATATTTGAGAATGTAACACAATGAAAAGTTTGGTTGTCAAAATATTGCCTCTCCCCATCTGATGAGAATGTTACCACACATGTTTTTATCTTTTCCAAATTAAGAAAATTGTGTGAAGTAGTCAAATGCCAAGTTGAATGTTCATCAAAAAGTTTATATAATTTAGAATCTGAGTGATACTTTGCTGATATCTGAATATTTGCTCTTTAGAAGATAAATTGCAGGCTCTTGACTCTTGATTTCACCAAGAGCTGAAATTGATCATAAGATGTGTATCAATCTTAATTGCTAAGCGAAGTGTGACATCACAATACATATCACTATGGTGATATTGACAACTTCATCTTAAGGCCCCAGCTCAACAGTGCTCAGAAGAAAAACATAAATGCTCACAGATTTACATATACCTTACATGGTATAAAGATAATGATGGGAGAAAACTTTCCTTGAAATATTTCCTTGAAATATTTCCTTGAAATCGTTTTGAAACAATAAATGAAATAAGATCCAAAATTAGTTTTCGTCTAAGACTCTGCCTATAGGAATGCGTACAAAAATGCTGAAGTACCTTTTTCTCGTAAATGAAACAACGAAATGAGCTGACATTATCACAGGTTGGTTTGATTACAACTATCTTGATTTGTGCAAAGAATGGAAGCGTTTACAGTCAGTTGACCAATGTTGAGCTGGAGCAGATGAATCTATGAAGTCAAGCCTTGTGTAACTGTTAAAGCCAAGACCCCCCCCCCTTTTTTTCGGTACAGGGACAGTATTGAGGTCGCGTGATGGGGAGGTGCATCAGAAAAAAAAGGCTCTGATTTCCTGTGGCTTGTAGGCAATCAGTGTTTCCCCAGGACTGCCAGCCGGTTAATTGGCTGTGACATAGCGGACCTTGTTGTCCAGATATGTAGCTAGATCTTGACTGGGACCAAAATAACCCCCACTAACTTTAGTTGTGCTGTGGCCCCTTGGAGAGACTACTTGTCCTATATATATACTTCAGCTTCATGTATGTGACCAGCTTATTTACCTCTTTAGAGGTATTGAGAAGTCGGAATTTTGAAGAGGAAGAACATCAATTGTTTTTTAGGAAGAAGAAATTAGTTCCCATCGTCTAGTTTTCAACAAGCGTGCTATACAACCAACCTGTTAAATTTTCATGCAATATCCAGTGGTGATGTGTGAGTGTAAAAATTATAAACGACGCTTTATTTATTTGTCAGGAATTTGTGGTCACGTTCATGTGGGGCTTGGTTTCGATTACGGCGATCGAAATTAAGCAATATGGTAATTTGGGGGGCTGCAGATGAATGTATTGGAACTATTTCTCCGGGGGGATTGGTACCGATATTGAAGTTTATGTAACCAGTGAGCTTACAGACTGGATTGAAATTTGCACAAATTTCTGTCTTTTCAGGGAAGCAAGACAGTTTACAATGATTGTTTTAAAGCTATCCATGATGTCATTTAACTTTTCAAAATATTCTTTACATGTGTACACCACACAGGCCGGATACTTCATTGTGGAAAAGGCAAGGCATTTATTCTTTCATAAAGGGCACCTTTAGAATATTTTTACTTCTACCAGAACATTTCAAGGGGTACCGTGACAACAGCCAGGGGGCATGGAGGCAATTTGTCTCTGTTTCCTCCCTTGAAGTAGCAGGCCTGCCATGCACCAACTACAAAAACCTTTATAAACATACTGACTATTTTTCAAAAAGCATGAGAAGTGAAATGAGCTTGTATAGTGACTCTGAAAGAACATAAATATCCATTAGCAAATACTTCTGGTTACTGGTTCAATGTTTATTTCCTGGCTGATTTGAAGGGAGGGGGCTATTTACAAAATAAGATGAGGGGAAGGGGGAGCTGGGGGTGTGTGGGAAGGAAGAGGTGTAAATTGAAGAACTATTGCCATCCCCTCTTGATCTGTACATCCAGCGATGTTTTGTTGTTGTTGTTGTTGATTAGGTTTTATTTTTATGGGGGTTGAGATTGTTGGTTGCATTGCTAACCATGGAATGTTATTACCTTTACAAACCCTGGGAATGTGGTGCTAGCTTTGTTGGATTTCTGTGAATCGCTTTTCCCCACAGGGACAGTGTGGTTCCCATTATACCCCTCACCTTGTAGCGCAGCACCTGGGGGGCGTGCTATTGCATGGACCGGTCCAGCCCCATAATAGTCGACTGGCCTCACAGTTTTATTCACCACAAAAAATGCAAATCGTAAGGGATGGTGGAAAAACACAGGGTGATACCATGTTGAGACGTGTTCCTCCATGGTTAAACCATTATACAAAAATATAAATTGAAGAGCTTTTGCCACTTGATCTGTACATCCACCAATGTTTTGTTGTTGTTGTTGTTGTTGTTGTTGTTGTTGTTGTTGTTGTTGTTATACCATGGAGAAAGTGTCTTTCTCCCATTAGTATACCCCGGAAGAAGAGGTATACACATCACCTGCAAGGATGAGAAATTTAAGACTTTTATCTGAACTCAGACTCTTTTTTTAATGTCTGCCTGGTGAACAAAAAGGCTATTTTGTACAGATGTGAAGAAATCCTTCTCCTTGATCTACTTCTCTACCACCAAGGATACTGTGTCCAAAAGCTCCATGGAATCTTTAACTCCAGGGGTTACTGGAAGGTAGAAATGTCATCATTTCAACATACCCCCTAAAATTTGGAATCTAGTTTCAGATCTTTTTGTCAGCACTGACTCTCACCCCTACACCTGATGAGTGACGAGGAAGGGGTTAATATTACCTGATGCAGTTCACATTTATTACCATCTTCTAACCCATCTTCACTAAGGCTCTTTAAAGAAAGAGGAATCTTTCTCATGGGGCGGACAATTTGACCCGTCAAGAGAAAAAAACACCCTTCCACATAGAATTCCTATCAACACATCCCTGCCTTGTGAATTCACTGGGTCATCCTGGGAGAAAGAGACTTCAGCGCTCCATCTTCTTCTTCCCATCAGAATCGTGGCCAGACATCTGGCTGAGGAATCACAAGATCGTTGGTGATGTGATGGGTTGGTAGCAACTGGCCGTGCCTGCCAGGGATGTACTAATGTGCAATTGAGAAGGCGTTGAGATACTCTTGGCATACCCCCACAAACTTTTTTTCTTTTTTCTTTTCTGGAGCGAAGAGAAAGAACCCACATATTAGAAGAAGGACCGCTGGTCCTTCCTCTTCCTATACTGAAATAAACAATTTTGAGGTGACCAAAGAAAATTGATTGGGGAGGGAGTTGAACCTGTGACCACCAGTTTAACATACAGACACTTTACCAACTGAGCTATCCAGCCCAATGTTACTGCCATGTAGCCAGGGATCACACCCAAGTTTACGATACCATAATAGAGCTATAGTAATAGCTCTACGTGTATGGATACAACCTGGGAATAAATAGTTGTGAACTTTCACAGACTATTTAAAGTCATTTCTTTACAAGACATGAATAAATTCACATTCTCCCAATAAAAAAAATACCTGGATGACTACCTGTAGATCGTAACAAGACAGAAAAAAAGTTCAACAGGAGTTGAAGTCAGACCACAGGGATGCGCAAACACATCCGCACTGCGGTTTCACCCTGAACTTGACCAAGGCATGACAGGTGTGTTGTGTCTACCCTCAGTGGACTGGCTCACCCCCTACCTGTACAGCAGCAGTTGTGCTGTTACTGAAGTGGGTGTGTGGAGACATCATCGGAGGGACAGGAAACACCTGGGCATGGCCACTTGCTGCTGCCCATACCGACAGCTTAAAAAATACTACGTGGTTACCGAAGCATGCAAAACTCTGTGTTTGTCTTCAGGAAATTATGTGGTTTTGGTCCGGACCCGTTTGTTAAATTGCGTCTTTTCTGCTGTTTGGGGGTTGGGGGGGAGGGGAGTGGAGATGCAGATGGAGGAGGATTGTGTGGAAGGTGACGGTGCCTTAAAAGGCATTAATAGATCTTTATCACCCTGCCACCATCTTGCTCATGTTATCCCTGACTGCAGTGATGAATACTGAATCTCATTCTACCTGAAAGGGACCAGTCTATCTTTCATCCCAGCCTCAGTTTGGTTCCATTGGATTGAATGGAAGAGAAAAGACAAGAACAAGATGGCTACACCTTGTTCAAGAATCTTTTATTGACTACTAAAGATTATTGTGTATAAATGTATGGTACCCTTTTTCTAGCCGTACCCAATGCTGTAGAGTTCTACAATTGTGATCTGCAGAAATAAAATCTTGGTTTTACTGACGCCCAATCCCCCTGAATCGCGTTCACCCCTGCACTTTCCGTGCTCTCGCATCTTGTAATCTCTACCCGTACTATACCCAGAACAAATTTACGAGTGAAACTCAAGAAGACGAATGGCCCCTTACTGTCCCTTCAACTTAACGTGACTAAAATTCCATTAACATTCCACTTCATCTTAGCCATTTCGTGCCTGTCATGATTACGCATTAATGAGGAACCCAACATGTCAGCCTCAGTCTTCAGAGGGTGAAATTTGTACAGCATTAAAGGTGTGATGCATCATCGGTTTGGGGAAGAAGTTGATCCAATCCTCTAGTCGTCAGTAAACACCGACCGCTGACCGTTTTTTTCCAAGAGTTGGGCATGTTTTGTTTTACTGAATTACTGTGCTGGTTTTTTCAGATTTTGTGCTCTTTCATTCCCTTGCTTGTTTGTAAAAGTGTGAGTGACACGAGGCCGGGAATTTCATCTTTGAGAGGGCCAGGCCGTTTTCTTTTTGCAAATGGCACTTTCATTGGAAAATCCTATGGGGAACTTTTGAAGGGGCACCAAGGCCAAGATCAGGGCAACCCAGCATGAGTTTTCCACAGAATGGAAACCTTTTATTTATTTCACATTCACAGATCCTTCTCTTATTTTGTTTTAAGTTTACTGAAACTTTAAAAAAGGAAACCTTTAAAATTGAGAGAAAGTCTTGTTTCAAGGGACCCCCACAATACCGTCCCGCAGCGCTGGCACAAGTCAACTCAACGCTGCATATTAAGCTGTCCCTCGTTTGATTGGGTCAATTATGTGGGTTTGAAGCCCTTCGCTTGTAATGAAAGGACATGTTGGAAGTCTAGTTCCCGTGAGGAATTAATGAGGAGGCTACAGGAAAGCCAAACCTGATGAAGCCAGGCTGTTTAGAACCAGGGTACGCTGAAAGTCTGCACTGCCAGACACTTGGTTTCCGGCTCAGTTCAGTCGCCATTTTCCAGGGCTGTCTAACAGCTCTTCTCAAACACAGATTATTCACTGCTAGAAACTTGAACATTATTTTTTATAGTGCTATAGACTAAGCACATGTATACTAATAGTGGAGGAAAAAACGACAGTAACAGGCCTTATTTTTGACTGCAAGAGGGCGCCCTTTGGGGGTAGATTGGGGGTCAGACCATGAAAAGTGTGGTAAACCAGATGCAATTAGACTTCTAATGAACCAGTTGATAACCAACTTTGTTTCTCCTTTTTTTCTTTCTTTTTTTTCTTTTTTTTCTTTTTTTTTTTATTGGCAGTTTTACAATGTAATCATCGAAGATATTTGCCTGGAAAATTTGTATTTTTAATGTTATGAAATATTTGTGTACCTTCAAAATGGAGTTAGTATTGCGCCCCTTTGCTGTCAAAAATTTGGCTTTTGTTGGCCTTAATCAAATGAAGAATGACCATTTACATTCTTTGAGTGGATTTTTCAAGTTTTATTTTTGATTTTATTTGCTTTGACAGCAAGACTTAATCAACCAGTATGAGGATTGAAACCATTTATAGGAAGGTGCTCAATTGTAGCATTTTGTCTTATTTATGGGTTGGTTATTTATTTGGATCAAAACAACAAATCTTTATGCAGATACTGAATAAAAATCTGCGTAGCACTGAGAAAGGGAGTAGAATCCAAATGAAAAATTGAATCAGTTCTTACCAAAACAAACATGTCTCGAATTTTCGACCCAACTGGGTCTTCCTCTGGGCTTCGTATGCTTCTTCTAGTTCTGCTAGTCTTTATGCGTGTATTCTTTATTCGTGTGTAATGTGGGTGACAATTTTTATATTCTGTTATTGTATCAAAGTATCTGATAAAGGCATTTGTTAGGATCAAGTTAGACTTCCTCTTTCCTTTTCTAGTCCTTTGTGTGTTTCTCGTTCATGAGATGAGCGAATCTGTGCATAGGCTGAGGTCAACGCAATGTTTTGCATTGGACTGGACATTCAGTTCAAACGCTAGATATCACTTTACACTGTTATTCTACAAGGACCTTTGGTCTGTGGATGTAAATGTATACCATCCTTTTCAGTCTAAGATCCATTTGGGAAGTGGCAGAGGAGAGATCCATTTGGGGAGTGGCAGAGGAATGTCTTACATCATGCAGATGAATAAGATGCCACTTACCTCTTGTTGAGCACTCTCAATATACTTTAATATGATTAATTGCATATGTTCCATACCTAAATCAAACACCAGCTTGGGTGACTCATAAACTTTGCCGGCTCCGTTGGAGAATTGGCAGGTTTGGAATTGGCCTACTTCTTCACTGCCCCGGATTTCATGAAACTTTTACATCATGACAAATGTTCCCCTCAAAATGAACTTAAGCGGTTGCTTTTGAAAGTTCACTTTTAAATTGAACGTTGGCACTATGAGTGCTATCACACTTGAAAATACTTTTGAGAAAATCAAGGATTGTGGAAATGGATGTATGGTGTTCCACAGCCAAAATTCGCTGTTTGGAGAAAATGTTATTTGAATATAAATTTCAATTTGCCTTACACCGATGTGTGATATGCACTGTATACTCAGTGCTTTCGAGTCCTGTGGAAAAAAATCCACAGGCAACTCGGGTGGGATTTGAACCCACAACTCCCGCATGACTAGAGCAGATGTCTTAACCACTAGACCACCGAGCACGCCCGGTGACGAGGGGCCAGTTCGAATCCAGTCAGTGTAAGGCAAATTGAAATTTATATTCATTCCCCCGATGCAAATATTAACATCTATCTAATGTTAGTTGAAGTTGAATTATTTTTAAAACTGCTGTTTCAGAGACTGCTTACTATTTTCTTTATTTTAATACCAAAATAAAGCTGACTTCTTTATTCATACAGAAGTGTTTTTAGTCATGCAACTTTTTTGATGAGTTATTGATTCCTAAACACATACGTCACTTTATGAAAACAGAAAAATGAGATGTGCAGGTAGAGCGCTGTGTTCACACCAATGCATATTGAGATTCGATGCTTTATGAAAATGCCAAACTTAAATAGGTCAACAGATACGTCTCCACTGCATGAAAACGCACATATCGTACTACACGTGTTTGGCTTTTTGCCGGCACTATGTATTTTAATGGATAAAGTGGCGTGGGTTAGTGATAGGTCACTTCGTGGAAAGGCAAAGTGGAAAACCTAGTGGTACGTCGGTCATGCTAATTAGTTTAATTAAGAAGATGTGTTAGGTCCTAAAACTTGCTGAAAATGTTAGCAGTACATGAGTAGGCCTATATCAATTTGTAATAGAGACTTGCCAAATTTTGTGATTTTTGACCGATATGTTGGTTCGTGGTGCGACTGACAATTTACTTGCAGTCCTAATGCTTCACTCTTGTATTTAGGGCAAGGCGGTTTCTCCTTGGTAAAGGGCGTCTCTATGAGGCAACTTTCAATTTGTGCTGAAACATCTCAAGGGGCACAAAGGCAACGCTCAGGGGCATGGAGGGCAATTGCTGTTGAGTTATTGTTTTAAATTGCCCCCGCAAATTAAAAAAAATGTTTGATCGGGGCGTGGGCCCAATCGTCACAGTTCACCTTTAGTTTCAGTCATTTACAGTCAAATTCAATTTAAACCGTTTGGAGTGGAAGCTCTGTCAGCAAAGCGGCAAAATAATCCTCCACAGCATCAATGGAATTCCAGAACAAAATTAAACAAATATCCTGCACAGTGAGTCAACAGGTGAGGTGCTATAATGACCACCAGCTTATCACACCACAGTAAAGATAAACCTATCAGGCATTAGTGGGTAGAACACTAAGTCAACTTGTTGTTGTAGCTCACTTGGGCTTCCAATGTCATCTGGCACACATGATTAGGACCCTGCTTATACACTGACGCTAAATCAGTAAGCTAACTGACAAATAATACAACCTGGGTTGTTATTATTAAGCAGAAAGTGTATTTGCTTCTTAGCGACTTTTATTTGTTAAGCCAGAACTGAAGCAGGGCAGCTGTCAAGTAACAATGTAAATCCAGACCCTCATTTTTAAAGGAGTCTGAGTGCAGTCGCACTTCTTACCCTTGTCCTAGGAGTGTGAAAAATAGCACTCCTTAAAGTTTAAGTGGATTTTAAAACATTTGGATAAAAACAGATTTTTATGCGCAGTAGGAAATGAACTACCGATGTGGACATTTATTTGTTTTGATCATGACTCACAAAGATACTACAACACCAAGATAGGACACTCTACTCAGAAACATGAAATGCAAAATAGGGGAACCCGCTGTCATTTGGTAGGTAAAATCAAAGAACCTTGCACAATGAGTAGGATCTACTAAAAGGAAAAACTTACGCCAAACGATCCTGCCAACTTAAAAAGGTGAAGGCAGATCAAAAATTTGGTGTTCGGCAATAAATTGTGTCAATAATTCTAGCAAAATTGACACACAGGGAAGGGCGCCATCACACGGTTGGTAGGTATAAAGGCGTTACATCTGCTACCGTGCAAAACGGTACAAGTGTCCTATCTTGTGTTTCTAGTATCTTTGGGTAAAACATGAGGCCATTAAAAAATGTTTGCGTTTATGCCTTACATGAAGGTCATTTGTGTTGTTATTTAGACAGTCTTCAACAGCTAATTCTATTTTTGAAACAAACAAAAAAAGCATATGAATCATCAGCGGCACTAACATGCCTGAATGATCAAACATCATGAACAGTCGGCTTTTATAAAATCATGCTTTAATTTCACTTTTTAGACTGATGTGTGAAGTTTGGTTCTGAGGAGTTCAAAGAGCTCTCCTCAATTATTTAAGGAGAGCAGTTTACAGCTGTCCTCATATCTCTTAAAAAGAAGGGACTGCGATCACATAATCTATTCTCCATAGTTTCTCCTTAGAAGAAACTTTAACATATATTTCTGTGTTCAGAAATCCAGATTTCTAAAACCTGTGCTCAATGCTACACAAGTCACTGTGGAATAACCTTCCTCAGCTTATGTATGACGTCATGATGATCAACAGATTATTAATCTACTCAGGGTAGTCCAAGATTACCTTGCAATCTACACAACTCACACCTGCCTACAGAAACTCACGATGGCTCACCAAATTCACAGAATACACAGACCCCCATCGATCTGTTGTTGCCAAGTACCACTGACCACTGACCGGTAACCACAAAACCCCTCCTCCCTCCCCCCTGTCATAACTTAGATCAGTAAACACAGGTGGTAATTATCCAATCTAACACTTTTGTTTGATGTTTTGGGCAAATATTTTTTAGGAAGTTGAATATTTATGCAGGTGAGGGGTTAAAAGTCTGACGTTGGTAGCACTATGATTTCAAAATTTTCTGTTAACTCTTTCACTGCGGAATAAAATGTACAGCTGTGATGGAATTCTTTTAATATTTTGTTTATTTCGAGCCACTGGCAGCGGCTCTCCAGCGTATGAAGTAATTCACCGAGCCGCTGTGAGCGGCGCGCCGTAGTGAAAGAGTTAAGTCAAATCAAAAGGATGCCATCAGGAGTTTTTTATTTTTTATTTTATTATTCATGAACCTAACGACCCTAAGCTGTAAAAAAAGAATTCAAAAAGGCAAGATCACTGTGTAAGCTGGATTGTTGCAAAATTAACTTTGTGTTTTGTGGGTTTTTTTTTTTTTTTTGGGGGGGGGTTGTTTAATAAAAGGATTGTGAAGAAAGCCAACAGGGTACCGTCCCTTTACAGCAAGATCCATTGAATAATAAATTCTCTGACATGCTGTTAAACCCTCAGGGTGAAAAACGATTTGATCGATCGTTGTTTTGGTGTACTATCAGCAAGGGTTGTTTCCCTCTGGCTGAAGAGAAGGTTTTTTTTTCCCCTGACTCTGAACTTTTCGACACGTCTTTTGCTTTCAATCTAAATCTCACCTCACCAATCAATTTGCAGTCATCAAGGCAGAGTTTGATCAGTGTCAACAATGCTGAGAATACTCTTTTTTCGAGCTCTTTTGAACTGCCGAAAAGGTAGGTCTGAATAATGGAGGTTGGTTTGTACGTACATTGTGTAATCCCTGATGTTGAATGAAAAATACCTTGCTTCTCTAGTTGAACTTTGTTCCTCCGTTTGAACTGCAGATAGTTATTCAAGTAATGTCCCTAAGGAGCCATTCAGAATAATCAATGTTTAAAAATGTTGATCTTTTTTCCAAGTTGTTTGGACCCACCCATCCCAAGTTTCGATTTTTAAATATTGACTGACTATTTGATATTGAAGGACCCTATACACATGGTTTGAGGGTAGACAGTCGATACTAGCTCCACTCGGTATTGGAAGTTGACAAACTAGTTCCCTTCACTTCACCTCTTCTCAACTTCAAATACCTCAGGGAACTAATATCGACTGTCTACCCTCAAACCATGTAATATTTGTATATTCCCAAGCATGCAGGGGTAACTTTTTCCTGGGAAATTGCTATTTTCCAGGAGTTTGCTAGGGTTAGTAATCAAGTTGCCCACCAAAGTTTCCTGGGAAGTTCCTGGGAAATTTGTCCAGTGTGAAAGAGGCTTCAGAGGTGCCCTTCATTAGGCATGTAGTTAGATTACTGTTTCACTAGTCAGCTTTGTCACTGGTCCATATTCCTAAGGTTTCCTGGTAACCTTGTCGTTTGTGTGGAACCTCAATTTGAAGATGTGTGAACAATCTGGGGAGTTTTAACCTTGTGGTTTACAATGTAGCTTTTTGGGGAAGTGTGATCTGGCCAGCTGGACCACTTAGACAGAATCTGACTGGTGGAAGACTGATGGGGATAATGCTGAAATGGCCTTACCACTAGCACAAGAATAAAATTTGACAACTTGTATCTTAACCACTAGTTAGGCTAGCCTTTTGTCAAGGCCTTTATGGCTTAGACAGCTTATTGAAGTCGCAAAGACCAAATCAGCGCGCCATGATTGAGTGGCGAAGCCACGAAGGCCTTTTCCAACTTGATTTTGCGGTTTTTGTTGATGAATTATTCATGAAGTTTCAAACATATTTTATTAATTTTTTTTTATGCCAATAAGAAAAGTGCTGAAAGGTTAACCAATCACAATGCGGATGAGGTTACTGCATGCTGACCCCTATTGCTTCTGATTGGTTGGGTACTTTGCGACCCCGTTAGGGTAGCAAAAATCAAGAAATAAAGAAAAACATTTGTAATTCCTGACAAGTTGGAAAAGGCCCTCGTGGCTTCACCCCTCGTCGTGCGCGCTAACTTGGTCTTTGCTGCAGTGACTTTGCGGCCACACAGATAAGCCACGAAGGCCTTGACGAAACGCTATAGTTAGGCTGTTTCCATGCAGTGTATACATCAAGGAAGGTGCGTGTATAAATTTTTAGATATTGAACTTTCATAGAAGAATGGTTGGTACTTTTTCTCTGTTTGCTTCTAAAACTTAAACATTTCTTTAAAAAAAAACCTGACAGCGAATGTTTCAAGAGATACGGACTGTTGACACAGTCTTGGAACAGCTCAAGGTTTGAGATTCAAGTACAAAGGATGTAACTCCATCATCTCCATTCAGAGCAATTACTTCCTCCACCTTGACATACAAGGGAAAATAATTAAAGAGCATACCCTCAAGATTCAAGGGGTAGCCCTGTAGAGGTAAAACAATTTAGTCCACTTATGTGTCAGGGGCACAGGCTGGAGAGGTCACCCTCGAAGTCTGTCACAATAAACACTAAAGGTTTGTTTGGTTTCTCTAAAAAATGTTCTTTGAAATGTGTCAAATTACAGAAGGCCTACCCGTAAACTATTAACAATTAACAATATGGTTTTATGCATTATGCAAAAGCTGTTTTGGCTAACGTATGTACCCAAGTGGCAAGTGTATGAAATGAAAAGTCGTGCTGTGGTCGAGTGGTCTAGCGTATTGAACAAGTTCTCGTGGCTTATGGTTATTAGAGTGTGGGTTTGAGTCTTGGTTGGACACTTGTGTTCTTGGGCAAGACACTCGACTATAATTGCTTCTCGGGAGTAAATGGGTACCTGCGGACGGTAGGGATCGCTGGTGTGAATGATAAGCAACCTGTGTGCCCATTTGGTTGCCGGTGCTGCATACTCCTAAGGAGTTGAGATGGTTTCAGGAATGCTTAGATTCTGATAAAAAGGGGGAGTAATTCTGCAAGGTGCTTTGACGGGGCCTACTCCTTGGCTTTATAAAAGTGTAGCACATTTCAACCTTTATGAACAATTCATTTGACTGAAACGATGCATCTCTCTGAATTAGAGATAAAGGAGAGTCGATTTTTAAATAATTTATTTTAGTTTTAACCAATCTGAGCACTGTGTACCCAGTCAAGCCTGGTACTTTGTTCCTGTAGGGTGATGCAGTTTTTCCCTGGTAAAGGGCACCTCTATGAAGGAAACAGGAACATTTCAAAGGGCACCAATGTAATGTCCAAAGGGTATGGAGGCTATTGCCTCCGTTGCCTCCATGAAGTGAAAGTATCGGCCTTTGGAATTAGTTTTTTGCTTTACCCAGATAGTGTTGCATTTGTACATGTAGCTGGTGTAACATAAACCAAATAAATAAGTTACAAGCTGTTCCTTGAAAATTTGTCTTCTTCAAATACATGTATAGAAACTTTTTTCTTCAGACCTTCATATGGAAACAAAAACCTCAAATTTCTGGTAATCATTTCCGGTTCAGCAGCTCATCCTTCCATTCTAATTTCCAAGAACAACCTTGAGTTTTCATACCAGATTTGTTTTTCCTATAAAATTAAATTTTGATTATCCTTAATGCCTCCAGGAGGAACGGGGATACTTCCTCACCCTGCAGCGTGACACATGCGTTCCCATCCAATACTGGCAGCTCGTGTCCCCGACTTTCCCAAATATCAGGGGAAATATTTTCTGACCTTTGGAAATGTCCCAAATTAAATTTATCATGTGTTCACTTGTTGTTGTCGTCGGCAGAAGGGGTGGGGGGATGATGGGAGGTAAAGATATGGTTTCACTTTACAGGATTTGGGTAGGGGCCTGGCGCGGGGGTGGGAAGGCATGTGGCTTGTCTTGAGGTGGGAAACCCGGAAATGGAAAGTGAGGGGGGTTGAGGTTAACATGAAAACAAAACTTAACCCAATTTTCTGTAATTTGAGTTGACCTGTTGCAGTTGTCAATCATGTAAAATGCAAACCTCCATGGAGGGAAGGTGACATGATTATTAGATACATCTCTCTCTTATTTTTATTTTATTTTTTTTCTTCTTTTGGTGGTGGGGGGGGGGGTGTTTCAGAAACACAAAATCACCAAGGAAAACCTTGTGTTTTTTCCCCCGACAGACTTAGCCTTGACTAAGGTCTTGGCAGTGACTGTGCTTGACAGCTGTTGTTAGGATAAAAACAAATTCCTTCCGATTAAAATTGATCGCTCGGAAGTAAAAAAAAAAAAAAAAAATATCAACAACAGCATTGTAAGAAAATGTAGGAAGGTTACAGACTTACTTTGGTAACAGATACCAACACAATTTAGAGTAACTTATTTAAGTGCAGCATTTTGAGGAAGTTAATTTAAAGTAAAATGTATTTCAATGCGGTCTTCATTTGGTAAGAAATGCTTAAAGATGTTTGTTCATGAATGACGGGAATGTTGTGGTATTAGATGACCTTCTAACATACAAAATTAAAATTATTTCAGAAATTCTTAAGCCCCTTTATTCAAACGCTGTTGTTATAAAATTAATTTTAAAATAAAAACAATCTTAAGTCCAAACAATTGGAGAATGAAGAGAAGGGTGAGATACCGATTGACATTGTGGACTTTAACAAAAGGGGTCTGAGTGTCTTGACAGTGAGGACATTCTCACTTCGCTTTTGTGTACAAAACCAATGGGGACATCGTTAAAAAAAAATAATGAAACCCAAACAATGGGAAAGCATAGAGAAGGTCTCGATTTACGGGGTCGACTAACAGATGTGTGTTTGTGTCTGTGTGTGGATGGTGGGGGGGGGGGATGAGTTGGTGGAACCTTCTTTATGCCAGGAAGAAATGCCTGGAATGGCTGCCATGGCTCATCCACTGGAATGCCAATTTCCTTGAGATTAAAACAATTAGCGTTAATTAGGGATGTGGAGAGATAAAGGAGAGATGTTTTAATTAGATTGGCCTCAAACACAGGATTGCTTCCTGCTGAATATTTTACACTCTGGTTTTTGTTTTTTCCTAACTGTGTTATGATTTTACTTACACGTACAAACACAACATGATTGTGTGTTTGTGTGGGTCTGGGGATGAGTTGATTGAACGTTCTTTATACCTTGTGGTAGAGTGGTATAGTTCTTGTTTTAAAGTTTTTTTATGATTGTAATTTTTTATGGTGCAGAGTAAGATTGCAATTTTTATACTGGCCATTGAATTGAATTGAATTGAATAGAATTTGAATTGAAGAAGTGAATTGAATTGAATTGAATTGAATTGAATTGAATCAAATCAAATCGAATTTAATTGAATCAAATCAAATCAAATCGAATCGAATCGAATCGAATTGAATTGAATCAAATTGAATTGAATTGAATTGAATTGATTAAATTGAAGAGTTTCAGTTCTAAAACCCTAGATTCAGAAGAGATGAAATTAGAAACAGTTCAGTCTAATTGCCCCATCTGGGTTGGCAATAAGGATTGGCATCTTAGAGTAGGTAAAGCTGATGTGATGACATATATATAGCCCAACAATTTCATCACCATGGCTATTAACACCTGGTGAGTGGAGAGGATTGAATATGGGGGTCTGAGTTACTGTGGGGGAGTAGTTTAACTTTCACCTGCCCTTACTGATAAATTTAAAGGAACAGTACAACTGTGAGATGAGTTTTAGGAGACTTGCATTCTTTCTATTTATAACCAGTTGGCGCCGGCTGACGTGTATCCACGAAAATATTTTGGGGGGCATTAAACAGGAGATGTTGAGCACGCCATGTAACGCTTGTCTCAACCATACAAACAGGACTGATGGCGCTCAATTTTAGGCTGGTGTGCAGGCGTTATTGTGTAATCCCGGATTTGTCCTTTTGTTCGAAGAAGTGGGTTATGAGACAGAGAGACGCTTCCACTATTGTTCATTGTTTTTTGGGCTCAATGGAGGTAAGTCAGGGTAAACCAAGAATCCAGTCTTGGTTCCGGATTTAGCACCAGTTGTAGGCCAGGGCCCATGCCGAGGTTTTGCAAATCGCGGTGCATGAATTTGACATTTTCTCGGTAGAGAAAACAAAAATCTTGGTCTGTGCAATAAAGAAAAACTTTGCACTCTTGGCTTTGTCCAGTCAGGTTTCTTTGTGCCAGCTGTTACTCTCAGAGAAAAAATGATTCTGACAATTCCGAGAATACAATCCCGACAGGCTGGATGGGAAAAAAATGGAAGAATCCGGGCAGCAACTGGTTAACCCGAAACAGAGTCTCAAGACTTTTACAAAGACCATGGATGGTCAATCTGTCAAAACCCCTCTCTTTAGCTAATCGGCTACATGCATCGGTACAATTTATCAAAAGTCTGATAGTTAACAGGCACCTTTTCATTTCTGAGAGAAATTATGAAAAACTAGATGCAGCTTTGTTTGTCACTCCATTCACCAATAATAGATGATATTTTGAAAGCGAGGTTGCCCTTGCAAACAGACTAAAACCAAAATTGGTCTGCTGTTACCCCATTGAGAATTGGCGGATTCGGCTACGGCTACGGCCAGATCGCCACGTCATCACGCGTTGAAGTATAGGACATCCTTAGCAACACCCTTAGCAACAGCCACAGCCGTAGCCATAGCCATTAATTCAGATACGGCCTTACCTTGAAGATCATTCGCGCTTCGTCACTGTTTAGAAGTAAGCATCACCCACCAGCAGGATTGCACGTTTCTAAAACCTTTGTGTTTAGGGAATAAGACTTTAAAAAATTTGAAAATTAGGGAGTAAAGTCCCATTGCCACTTTGCCCCTGGGCCTGATTTCATAGACCTGCTTAAGCACAAGAAGTAGCTAAGCATAACAATATTATGCTTACCAGAATAAAGGTTACCAGCCAAAATGCCAATGTCACCTGTACCATCTGTGACTGTTGTTTGTCATTGCTAGCTTTGAGGGAAATGTTTCTGGAAGATTTAAACCATGACAGAGCAAAAGAAGCGCACACAAGCGATACAATGAAGACTGCACATTGAAATTAAAAGAGGTGGGGGGAGGGGGACACACTCCCCCTTTTAACTCACGAGGATCACTCCCACTCCTGCCCGAAGTGGCCACTTTGAGAGAGGATTGAGTGACATATCTTGTCTAGACCGTCACTCGCTCAACTTTCTGGCTAATCTTCCCTTTACATATTCCAACATGACTGCTTAGATAACCAGTGACCTTCAACTAGCTGTAATGATGTTACTCTCCTACAACGCACCCCCTCTGAACTCCCAGTCTGTCAAGTCTACAGCTCTCCTCGATTCTTAAATATCCATGACAACTTGAAGACCCCTCAAACATGCTCAACTCAGACAAGAAAATAAACAGGGACCCGAACACTCCCAGTCCTTCTTTTTGAAAGTCTATAGTGGTGAACTGGTTGAAAAGTTCACACGGGGAGTATTTTGGCTGGCAAGTGGGCCAACTGGGTTACGGTAATTTCAAGTGACTTGTGGACAGGCCTCAAAAGGTGTTTTAGAAATGATCCAAATCTGGGTTAATGGTTTTAAGAGTGGTTCCTTTGAGAAGATGAGTTTTGATTGTTGGAAAGGAACACTGTTTATACTCGGAAGGTGTCGAGGTGTGAAATGCATGAAGGTGTGGGCGTACGTTGGGGAGGTCTACACCCTTTAGCACATTACGCAAATGTCTTTCTCCACGGTTTTGGTTTTTGTTGTGGCCCTACCAAAACATCTTTCATTTTGAACTTGTGTGTGGTCCCCACAAACTTGGGAGCATTTTTTGGGGGGGGGTTTTGTCTTGGGGTGTGGCAGACTGGGGTGAGGTGAGGGGGAGGTGGGGGGTTGTGTGTTGATGTCTCAAACAAGTAAGAAAACGTAGAAATTCAAGGGGATGGGAGAGACATTCTCTTGAGCTCTCTTGGTTTGTAGTTTTCATCGTAATAGAAAGCTTTGTTGCTATGTTTAATGTACAAAATTAGAAATTACATATTTACATGCATTTAAAAACACTTGTGCAAAATAACAAGCTTTGCGCTGCAGAAAACTTGTTTGTGGATGGGCATGGCAGCCTGGGGGTAAGGTGGGGGTTAAATCTCCTTGCCTTCGAGGTTCAAAAGGTACTGTGTACGTCAGATTTCAATTTTTTTGTATCATAGTTCATTGTGTGGGTTGAGTTTAACAGAGTGCACATATCTCTGGAGAAATGAGTCATTAATGCTACACGTACGCGATATGAATGTTGAAACAGAAACGCATTTGTTTCTTATGACTTGCTGCCTGAGGTCACGGAGCTGGAATCGTAAGGGTGCCTGGAAAGTGATGGTACCCAATTCTTGGTCCCTGTCTGGTTTTGAGGCTGAGCTAATGAATTATGGGTGGATTTCATTTTGTGGTATTGGCAGAATAAAAGGATTTATGGAAAGGAATGGACATTCAAGACCACATGAATCTGTGCTTGAAATCAGTGGTGGTGCGAACGAGAATTGATAGTACAACATAATGAGACGTTCTGCCATCGTCTGGTTATGGTAGAGCACTTTCTACATATAAAAGTCACTAGAGGTTCGAATGGAGTGCTGGGATTGTATGCCACTGGTTAGAGGTTCTAACCTATGTGATGAAAAAGCATTTAAGCTCGGAAGTCAGAGGTTCAAATTTGGCTCTTTCAGGTGATGGATTGTTGGCAATGTAATCTACTGGTCGGGGGTTCAAATCCACGTTTTTAATGCACAGGTTGGGGGTTCGAATACAGGATTGTAATCCACTGTTTGGGGGTTCGATCCACTTTTGTAATCTACTGGCTGGGGGTTCAATTACAGGAATGTAATCCACTGGTTGGGGGTTCCAATCCACTTTTGTAATCCATTGGTTGGGGGTTCGAATTCAGGATTGTAATCCACTGGTTGGGGGTTCAAATTCAGGATTGTAATCCACTGGTTTGGGGTTCAAATACAGGATTGTCATCCACTGGTTGAGGGTTCAAATCCAATTTTAACATCAACTTAAAGTACGGTCAGTGTAAACCAAACATCATGCAACCGTGGAGGTGCCTCACAGGATCAAGCTTGAGGATGATTGTTTTGGAAGTGTCATCGTCTGATTGCGTGACACAGAAAAACCTTCACACACGTCTCCGTCTTTCAGCAGGAATTTTTTAATCGCTTGGCACAGACGCTTATTTATTTAAATACACGTGTTACGAATATGTGTGAGTGTTCCTTTTAACAAGCATAACATATTAAACATCTTGACGGGAAATCTTTGTAGGGGGGGCAGAATTTTTAAAATGCAGTTGTTGGAATTGTTTGAATTCTTGCGTGTGAACGAAACCTAAATATTTGAATTTAACTACTGTACACATGTGATCTGTTATATTTTAGAGGATGCAGCACAGCATGGATGTCCGTGTAATCTGTAATAGAAAAAAAAGAGAGAAAATGTGTCAATGATAGATGATGAAAGCTGATGTTTTTCTAAGTACTTGTGTTGAAATTATTCTGAGTTTGATTCTTGTCAGCAGTACAGCTGCTAACCGTCTTTGAATCAAGATAAGGTAGAGCATGGTCAATTTTGGAACAAAAACGCACATACTGGTTCGCCTACTCGCTTTGAATCAATAAAATGCGCAGCATTGGACAAGATGACTTGTCTGGTGCATCAGTGGTTATGTTGACAAAAATCTCTCTTTTCGTATTTATAAATAAACCATTTTTGAATCAAGATAAAGAGCAGCACTTTAAGTTTAGCCCTTAGGCTTATTTTTGCGGTGCAACATTGGTTGGGGGCAAATATGTATCTTTTGGTAAAATTAAACTCGCTTTGAGTCAAGATTAGGCACAGCGTTGGTATTGTTCGAATCCAAATAAACAAAGTTTAGTCCAGAAGCTTATTTTATTTACAGGAATTATGAACCATGATATATACACATTTCCAAACGGGGAATTTATAAAAAGGTACCATTTACTTCTTCAAAGTAGAAAACATATCAGAGAAAGGAGAATTCTATGGAGATATTGAAAGCATCAACGCCAATGAACTCTTTTCCCAAAAGATCGATCAACAGTGTGCAATATCTTTATTAAGCCCACTCATTCAGACAAAATTTTTTTTGTTGATGAAACTGCATAATCTAAGAATACTACAGGTCTTTGACATTGGTTTCCCTGGGGTTTTTTTGTACGCCGATGTATGCTATGAGTGCTTAACCCAATTCGGCTGGGGTCACGAGAAGTTCACTCTCAGTTTGTAAATAATCGGGGGTAAATATAGAGGGTTTGGTCGGAAAGTTTGTCTGTCGCCCAGGGGGCTTTTTACCCGAGCCCTATGGGAGTTGGTTTTCACTATTGTGGGTCGGAAGATGAAAGTCGGTCTGTGAGAATGGGATTTTGATTGTCAGAAGAAACAATAATAATATCGTAAACTTCTCCAAAAACAGACTTGTGTTTTCCTTTGGATAATTTCGGTATTCGGTGTGTGACCTGACTGTTCAGAACCTTATGTATTTATAAATAACGAGAAGAGACCAAATGTTCACAACCCCCAAATCTACAAATTTATGTTGTACAATAAAACAACAATAAGTTTTCTCTCGACAGTTCAAATTTTAAACAGTTTATCATGATCTCTATTTGTTTATATCAAATTTATTTGTTAAAGAAAATTCCAGAAGAAATCAATGTTGATCAGGAGTTATTTGTGTAGGAAAGAATTTTTGGCATCAAAGAGAGCAAGGGGTTACATTTTCTAGGGTTATTACAGGTTCAGGTAAGCAGTTCTGGATATTTGTATTAGTTTTTCTTTATGTTTTGTTTTAACTAGGGTTTGAAACTTTGCATGGTGGATATGCAGTCTAGTAAGGTTTGCAGTAACACCATGTGCATGGTGGAGATACAATCTAGTAAGGTTTACAGTAACACCATGTACATGAGTAGGATTTGAAACTTTGCATGGTGGAGATACAATCTAGTAAGGTTTGCAGTAACACCATGTACATGAGTAGGATTTGAAACTTTGCATGGTGGAGATACAATCTAGTAAGGTTTGCGGTAACACCATGTACATGAGTAGGATTTGAAACTTTGCATGGTGGAGATACAATCTAGTAAGGTTTGCGGTAACACCATGTACATGAGTAGGATTTGAAACTTTGCATGGTGGAGATACAATCTAGTAAGGTTTGCGGTAACACCATGTACATGAGTAGGATTTGAAACTTTGCATGGTGGAGATACAATCTAGTAAGGTTTGCGGTAACACCATGTACATGAGTAGGATTTGAAACTTTGCATGGTGGAGATACAATCTAGTAAGGTTCGCGGTAACACCATGTACATGAGTAGGATTTGAAACTTTGCATGATGGAGATACAATCTAGTAAGGTTTGCGGTCACACCATGTACACAAATCTCTCTTTTGAGTTTTGGTGGTTCTGAAAAGAAATGGTGGTGTAACAACTCAACACTTCAACCGGTAGGCTCTAAAGACAATCAGAGCATACTGATCGAAACATCATAATGTTACACCACCGCTTCTTTTCAGAACGACCACAACTTAAGAAAAATTTCATGTAGGCCTACATGGTGTCACCGCAAACCTTACTATAGTATTTTTAAATGAACTACTACAGTAAACCACTGAAATGATCTGCACACTGAGATTTCTTTCTTAGAAAATTAGGGGTTGTGTTTGCTAATTATGAGGTACAAACGTGTACACACGGTGTCTTCAGTTACTTGTTGAGTACACTCTTATTCCTGAGTAGACAGCTTGATATTAGTGATTATTAGACAACTAATTCACATGTTCTGTGCCCAACGGATTCAGTGTTTCCATTCTGTACCCCACACCAGCCAGACTGATGACCTTTTGTAACATGGCTAGTGGGTGTTGTTACAAAACTCACCAAACTTGTCGTGTCTTGGTGACCTTCAGCGGGACTTCCTGCTTGGTTAATCCCCAAGTCTGGTACCCTGCGTGACTCATGCTGAAAAGGAGCAGTCCTCGGGGTCTGCCCCCATGTTGTCCTTCGTGTCAGAGGGAAGGAATTTGTAAGGAGGGATGGGTTGCTCCTTGACCTTGGAGTCTTAAGGAGGAGAAACAACTCCAGGAAGTGGCCCTGTCTGATCTCTTGAAAATGGGATTGATACTTTTAAGATTCCATCCATGGAGGGAGGAACTGTTTACTTAAAGGGGATATGTAACAGCGTTGGTTTCTGGATGAGCACATTAACCCTAAATCCCTTGATTAACTAGAATCCTTCCTCACTCTAGAACAGAATCCACAAACCGTGCTAACCTAACACCCAAACTGTAGGACTCTGATTATGGTGGTATGCCTGATCCCATGTAAAGTATCATCGGGTTTACTCGTCAAATCGTCAGTCCAACAGAATCAAACAATAAATGCAGTTGGATTTTGATGGGTTTGGGATTCTAGCAGGGTTAATATCAACTGTCCATTTAACAGGGAATATGTGAAAGTGCCGTACCTTGTTATACTTTCTGGAAAAGACGTACAGTTTTATTCTTTGAATTTTGTTTTTGCTATATCCTGTATGTTGTTTCGTCTTGCAAAGCAACGAAGGGGAGGTGAATGAGAAGATGCTGAAGAAATGTCAGTTTTAGATGTGGGAGAAAAAAAAATAAAAAAATAGGGAAAACCCATGCAATCAGGTAGGGACTGAAAACCCAATCCACATGCAAGGCTCCAGTCCGGGATTCGAACCGGAGGTCCACAGAGGTGAAAGGCAGGGAAAGAAACCAGTGAGCCAACCTTACCAATCCTTATAGGTTCTAGGACCCAAACCTGACACTTTGTTCTTGTAAGGTCAAGGCGCTTTTCTCAGTAAAGGGCACCTACCTGTATATGAGGGAAATACAAATTCTCCTGGAAAATTCCAAAGGGCACCAAGGCAATGACTAGGGGCATGAAGGCAGTTGCCTCCATTGCCTCCATGAAGTATCCGGCCAGAGGACTCATTTCCAGAATAGACCTTATGCCCATGACGTTACTATGGGCATTTAGTACGTGAAAGGACGCCCTCACCCAGAGGTCAAAACAGACTACAACGCACATTCGATGCTGCATTTGACCTCAAAGATGCCAGCAAATGCTAAACTTATAAGTCTATTGTAAAGTCACTTTACCTGATTTTTTGGTTATATTTTTGACGTCCTTAAACAAAACTCACCTGTCAACATTAACGGGCGGTCAGGTTGACGTAGCGGTATCTTTCCTCACCTTCCCCCTCTAGGACCCCGGTTCGAATCCTGCAGGGGGCACTAGGTGGATTGGGTTTTCAGTCTCTACCTGATTGCGTGGGATTTCCGTGGAATATATCTCTGGGGTTTTTCCTCCCACATAAAGCTGAAACTTCCTTCCTTGTCTTCTCTCCATGGGGTTCTTGGCTAGCATAGTGATTAAGTTCACTTGCTGAGAATCCGTGGTTTCACAACCAGAATTAATAAATAAATAAATAAACATACTACCCACTGCGGAAATCGCTTACCTGCAAAGAAAAAACTGCTTGCAGCAAGCAAATAAGTTTGTGTAAATTTTCCACCTTGGTTCAATGTATTGTTATTTTATATTTCAATCCCAGATTCAGAAGAAGTTCGTAAATCCTGGTGGATGACCAACAGCGACTTTTCCTTTGCGGAGCAGATCATGAAAAAACACCAGACACGGCGGCGGAAAAGACGGCGACGAGAAGTCAGCAGCATGTCGTCAGAGCTCAACGTTGAGACGCTCGTCGTGGCCGACAAGTTGATGAACAGCTACCACGAGGATTACATCGAGTCCTACCTACTCACCCTCATGAATATTGTAAGTTTGAGCTTATCGTAAAGTGTATCAAAATAAGGTAATGGAGCATTCCATGAAGTCCTGTCCTGCCCACCGTAGTAACTATCTATCGATGGCACCCATGTGGGTAGTGTGTGAGACCATGGAGGTAGACCCATGGTGAGACACAAGCATCTTGTTCTGCCCCACCCCACCCCACACACAACATTATGCAGCAGTCCAAATGGCAGAAACTTGTGTTCATTTTTGTCAAGGCATTTGGTTCTGGTGTAAGCGGAGATTCTGGCTTCAAAGATAACATAGCTCTATTACAATGTCCTTAGTTTCTGTCTTATCTTATTCTCTCCTGGTCTGTACTCCCCAGACAGACCCTCTGGCTTGCACAGTGGCCCAATCCATTCCACTTCAAGTTTCTTCTATCGCGCTGCTCTTTTCAACTTTACGACGCTTCTACTAATAGAGCCACATGTTTTGGAAGAAATGTTATCTGGAAATCAGCCTTAAGAGAAAGCCTCTGCTGTGTCCTTCTAAGTTCTTTTATAGTTCAACAATTCAACCAGCTCCAATAACAGGCCTGGATTTATATACGGAGGCCATGGCATCTGTTGCCCTGGTCTTGACCTTGGTGCCCCTTCAAAAATTTCCCATAAACTTAAAGATTTCCCAATGGATTTCCCCTTTGCAAAATGAAAATTGCCTTGTCCTTGCAAAGATGAAATTCCAGGGCTGTATTAAAACAAATACAAAAAAAAGCACCCATACACTTTTTGTGTTACACTGGTGTAAAAATCGTAAGCGTTCAGATTAAATAATGTCACTTTACATTTTGGATCCGTACTCATTCATAAAATACGTTTAAGTAAGCACCTCCATGTTTAGGGGGCAGATATAGACCATGTTACCTCTGTCATCACATGTTTACAAAAGAGCCGTAGAGTCTGGATTTCCTGCAGGCACAATTTGTACACAGCTCAATAGAGGAAAACTTAAAATCTGACATGTGCATTTGACACCAAAAAAGGGTGCACATCTGTGAACTCGTTCAGCTGGGGTTTTTTTGGTTTTTTTTTACAATTCCTGATTTTATGTGGTAGCTATGATACAAAATGTAAAATTCTCATCTTGCCTGCCAGGGAATGCCATGGAATGTACAAGGTCACTATTTTTGTTAACAAGATCTGTACAGCCATTGAACAGCTGGCTCAAGTGATACTCAGTTCATTTTCATCTGCATTCTACAACAAAGATGTCTAAACCAGAGTGAAACCCGCTTTTTTTTTTTTTAGTCATATAATCTCAAAACAAGAAAGGGGGTGGGGAGGTAACCGGATTGAGTACAGTTTCAAAAGTTCACTTTTTCCTTCCCTTGGGTTTCTATCTGATAGAGTTCTAATGAACACTTCCATGGCCTGGGGGATTATGAGGTTCCTTCTGTAGATTTGACCTACTTACATCATGGTTACATGTATGTAGTCAGATTGGTAGGCCGATTGGATCGCTGAGATAGCGCCAGTCTTTCCATCGGGTGGCATTTTTCTTTTGGATTTGTCATCAGTTTTTTTTTAATACCAGTAGTAGATCCTTTCATTTTGACATGTTTTCATACGAATGCAGGTCTGGAATTTGACATTTTTTTTTAGAATTAGGGACAAGGTCATTTGTCACTTCCAAATGGCATATTTGTATTATTTTTACCGGGTATTTTTCAATGAGAAAAGTTGAAAAACTCAACAATGTTATGCGA
The DNA here is from genome assembly GCA_911728455.2 of Marthasterias glacialis. NCBI lineage: Eukaryota > Metazoa > Echinodermata > Asteroidea > Forcipulatida > Asteriidae > Marthasterias > Marthasterias glacialis. Next base: position 20,669,311 of record OU452225.1, read on the forward strand.
AGTCTGGATGGATGGTCATGATTATTCAGACACTAATGGTCTCTAAAGAGTTAAAGTCGGAAAAATAAAGCATGCAGGCCAGATTATGGGCATTGGCTCTGTAGACAGACAAATCAGTACTCCATGTTTGGCCTCCGTCGCGCCATTAACCAGTCATTATATTAAAGGACACACGAAAATGTTTTGCCAAGGAAAACATCGTAAATGATCTAAAACACAAACACCACTCGCTCTAATGTTCAAAACAGTTTACGGTTTCCCTCCAGGTTCCAATCGTTCAGCAGACTTTTATTTCTAAAGATTTCCTTCAGATTGAAAAAGGTTTCACGAACTTCAGTTTTTCCTGTCAAACTTTGTATTATCGAAGCTGTATCCATCCACAGATGTTTCCTTCCCTGAAAGCTTGAACAGAATACTAATTCCAGATTAGCCTTTTCACCAAGTCAAGGGCAAACTGTTTGGGTTACCGAGGGAATCACCACCCTAAAAAAATGTGCCAAGAATGCTGTAAAGTGAAAGGATTGTGATGGAGGGAAGTGAAGGGGATGACGCAAGCAGAGTAGTTGCCTCTTCATGGAATTTCACTCAAGTGTCTTTTGATTGTGAATTGAAAGTGGCACTAGCAAGGTCTGTTATTTTATAAGAGCCGGTTAGGGGGGGGGGCAGGACTCTCTGTGTGGTTTGACGTCATGCCTGTCTATTGTGTAATTTGTGTTGGTCTTTTGGTGGTGTGAGACTTTTACTTTCTACTTGACAGAAGTTTTTGATGTGTTTTTTTCCTCTCTTGATGAGGTAATGCACCCATCATTCTGAGAAACTTATCGGAAGTACTTTTCTCATTAAGAGAAAACAAGCAGGGCCCAGTTTCATAAAGCTGTTTGGCAGAAAATTGTGCTGAGCAAATTGTTCTGCTAAGCAAAAATAAGCAGGGAACCAGTCCTAAACAATACATATTACATGGTATTCTGATTGGTAAGCCATTTCTGCTTAGCACAATTTTTTGTGCTAAGCTATTTTTTGTGCTTACTGGCTTCATAGTATTGGGCCCGAGATACACATCTACATGTAAGTGGCTATCAAACATTCAAGTGGTACCAATTTTCCTGGTAACCATTCTGGGATAAATTAAGTGTCACAGTTTATAAAGCTCTTCAGCGCATAAAGTGGCTAAGCACAGGAAATATGCTTAGCAGAAACAGGGTACCAGCCAAAATGCCATATGATAGGTAGAGTAGTTCATTGGTTTGTTGCAAAAGTTCGTACAGCAAATGATTTGTAATGGTGAGTAATGTTTTATGCAATTTAGGGGTCAACAAGGAAAATTTGACTAGAATGGGATTTGAACCTGCGACCTCCAGATTATCGTGCTGGTACTCTACCAACTGCTACTAGTCAATTTTTCTCACCCAAAAATTGATTTAAATTTACCCAGTGAGTTTCCCATGTGGTTTCTTACCTGATGTTTGAAATATTTTATGCTTAACTGATGTATGAAATCGTCGGCTCAGAACTATAAGGTCATTAACGTCCGTAATCGACAAAAGGTCGTTAACATTTCCAAACTAAAAAGCAGTAAACAAGATTTTAAAATAAAAACTAATGTTTGTCTATCCAAAAAGTAGTTTAACCTGTTATTCTAAACTACTTTTTGGATAGACAAACCATTAGTTTTTAATTTTAAAATCTAATTTACTGTTTTTTAGCTTGGAAATGTTAACAACCTTTTGCCGATTACAGAAGTTAATGACCTTATAGTTCTGAGCCGACGAAATGTGGTCTTTTATAGGACACAAACCTATGGGAGCAATTTAACAATACTGATGACAGTAAGTTTTTAGCCTTAGCAATGTAGAAACAGTAGTCTGTCACGGGGGATCCCTGGACTGCCTGTGTAATCAGCACCTTGACCTTCATGTTGTAGGATGTGGGGGAGCGCCCAGCTGAGGGTCCGAACTCAGACTCTAACCGCAAACTCATTGGATTGCTCACTGTTAACCTAGATCTGACAGACTGGATTAAATTCATGTGGGGATAAAGATACTTGTATCTTGTCTTCCACTCCCCCCGCCCCCCTTCCCTCCCCCGCCTTAAAGTCAGGCATGAAACTTTTCAGCTGATCAGCTGATTTCCTTGTTTTTTCCCCTTCCTTTGAAGTGCTATAGCAAACTAAAACACAGTGTAGAAAGTTTTTTGTGTGCTAGGCAGTTTCTTCTTCTTTTTTCGAAAGACCAGAATTGGGTGTCTCAAAATATGTATTTTTGGGGCTGTGATTAATTGAGCTAAAGAAAAAAACAAAACATTTGGACACTATGGAGAAACAGCATCACATTTTAATCAAAATTAAGGTACACTGCATATTTTGTTGTTGTTGTTGTTGTTGTTGTTGTTGTTAGCCCTGGTGCAACCCTGATAGCTTTATTTTTTGGTGTACTACGGTGTAGTGGTTTCTTTCAAACCTCAGAAATGTAAATGTAACACCCAGGAGGTTTCAGGGTAGCTTCATCCTCTAGACCAAGGGGTGACCCAGCCCAGACCAACTGGCTCAAGTTATTTGCGGTGATGTAGAGAGTTTGATGTAAATCCTCTGATGTGTAACACCCAGGAGGTTTCAGGGGGCTTCCTCCTCTAGACCAAGGAGAGACCCAGACCCACTAGTTCTACATTTGTGGTGATGTTGAGAGTCTGTAAATCCTCTGAAATGTAACACCCAGGAGGTTCAGGGTGCTTCCTCCTCTAGACCAAGGGGTGACCCCAGCCCAGACCAACTGGCTCAAATTCTTTATTTGTGGTGATGTAGAATGTCTGTAAATCCTCTGAAATGTAACACCCAGGAGGTTCAAGAGGCTTCCTCCTCTAGACCAAGGGGTGACCCAGCCCAGACCAACTGGCTGAAATTCTTTATTTGTGGTGATGTTGAGAGTCTGTAAATCTTCTGAAATGTAACACCCAGGAGGTTCAAGGGGCTTCCTCCTCTAGACCAAGGGGTGACCCAGCCCAGACCAACTGGCTGAAATTCTTTATTTGTGGTGATGTTGAGAGTCTGTAAATCTTCTGAAACGTAACACCCAGGAGGTTCAAGGGGCTTCCTCCTCTAGACCAAGGGGTGACCCCAGCCCAGACCAACTGGCTCAAATTCTTTATTTGTGGTGATGTAGAGTGTCTGTAAATCTTCTGAAATGTAACACCCAGGAGGTTCAAGAGGCTTCCTCCTCTAGACCAAGGGGTGACCCAGCCCAGACCAACTGGCTGAAATTCTTTATTTGTGGTGATGTAGAGTGTCTGTAAATCTTCTGAAACGTAACACCCAGGAGGTTCAAGGGGCTTCCTCCTCTAGACCAAGGGGTGACCCAGGCCCACTGTCTTTAATTCTTTATGTGTGGTGGTGATACATTCTGTAAATCCTCTGAAATTTAAACACCCTTGAGGTGCAGGGGACTTAATCCTCTAGACTAAGAGGAGCATAGGCGTATGGGGACTCTTTGGTTAAGGAGGGCAGAGGGGTTGATTTGCCTGAAATTTTATACAGATAAAAACACAAGTACCAATGTATAACAAAAAGTCTTCTTATTTTTTCTTCTACTTGCTTTGCCCGAATTTTCTCCATCGTTTTGCCTGAATTTTGGGGGGCAGCCCCCCAGCTTGTACTCCCATGAAGAGGAGACTTATGCACTGCCTCACTTATACTCTACCCTCATCCTTAAAAAAACAGATATGTGTGTTGCTTATAAATCCTCTGACATATATTAATCAAATGGTTCGGGGGAAGGGGAAAACACCTTTTCCGGATGTTCCCCTCTACCCAAATCGCTACCCAAGATCTGATCGTGGTTATTTATGGGTTTATTCTGCTCTTTCTCTGGAGGCTAGGTTGCTGATCTTTATCATGATGCCAGTGTGGGAAATGCAATCAACATTGTCATCTCCAGGATCATCCTCGTCTTACAGGATCAGGTGAGTTAAGGAAAGTTTGTTCCGAAGTCCTTTTCACACTATCAACGTCCGATCTGTGTTGAAATCTACACGGGTCAACTCCGTGTTGACTCGGTACAAATTTCAACACGGTTCAAATCCGCTCTCTTTTTACACTAGTTTTGCACGAAATCAACTTGTGGGTTACAGGTGTAACTTTCGACCCATGTATTGTGCGATCGTTTCACACTGCCAGGGTCCTACACGGATCCAAGCAGAAAACTCCCATGCTGCATTACTGGAGATGGCGTCACTCACTTAACACGTGTTGGAATTTTCGACATGGATCGAGAGCTCTCACCTCCTGACCAGTGTTGGTTTAGACACAGATCAAGCACTCTATATATGGGTCGATGCTGAATTGAAATGTTGTAGTGTGAAAAAGTCAGTCATGTGAAAAGGTCAGTCAAACTGACATGGATCGGACCTGTGTCCAACAAGGAGACTTCTTCGTAGCGTGAAGAGCCTTAAGCTCCCATGACCTCCAACCACCCTCAGATTCTCCAAAATCCACACCATTCTCCCTTAACAATGGTCTGCTGACGATATGCTAGTAAATACACCAGAAGACCAGTGACAATTCTGTGCATGTGTTCCAGCTGGTTAGTCCAGTATTAACACTTTTTTTTATTATGAAATATGGCCTGGTGAAAAAGCTTGGCAACTGGTAAAATGACAGGCTAACTGGCCTGGTTGGTCACTGAAAACTTACGGGCAAACCCTGAGATTTCATCCCATGGTTTTGATTGAGACTTGATGGAATTTGATAATGCGATTTTAGTTTATGCCATTCACCGATGTAGTGCAATCAGAGTCCCAAAATTTAGTTGTTGGGTTTCCTAGGAGTGTTTTGATGGATTTACCCCCCCCCCCTCCCCCCATGTCATCCATTATTAGCATACAGTCAGGTATATCAGAGGCCAAAAATTTGGGTTTTTGGTTACTGAAATCCATTGAGTGGAGTATTTTGATGGATTTGGTACCATACCCCAAACCACTTACTCTTAGCATGAGGCCAGGCACACCAGTTTTATCAGAGTCCAAACATTTTGGTGTTACCAAGAGTGAAGTATTTTGATAGATTTGGTACCCTACCCCCAGACCACTTCCTTTTAGCATGAGGCCAGGCTTATCAGAGTCCAAACATTTTGGTGTTACCAAGAGTGAAGTATTTTGATAGATTTGGTACCCTACCCCCAGACCATTTCCTCTTAGCATGAAGCCAGGCTTATCAGAGTCCAAACATTTTGGTGTTACCAAGAGTGAAGTATTTTGATAGATTTGGTACCCTACCCCCAGACCACTTCCTCTTAGCATGAGGCCAGGCTTATTAGAGTCCAAACATTTTGGTGTTAGCGTAGAGTGGAGTATTTTGATAGATTTGGTACCCTACCCCCAGACCACTTCCTCTTAGCATGAGGCCAGGCTTATTAGAGTCCAAACATTTTGGTGTTACCAAGAGTGAAGTATTTTGATAGATTTGGTACCCTACCCCCAGACCACTTACTCTTAGCATGAGGCCAGGCTTATCAGAGTCCAAACATTTTGGTGTTACCAAGAGTGAAGTATTTTGATAGATTTGGTACCCTACCCCCAGACCACTTCCTCTTAGCATGAGGCCAGGCTAATCAGAGTCCAAACATTTTGGTGTTAGCATTAAGTTGAATATTTTGATGGATAAATAACACTGTCTCGCCAGAACAAATTTGGAGTTATGGTTTTAGTCTGGGATTAGAAGACAACTTAGGAATTTAAAAAAAATAATAATAGTGTCCGTTTTCGTCAAAAATATTTTTGTGGAGGTATGTTTTGAATTTGTTTTCTGTTGGCGGTGCTGATATTTTCTACTTTGTTTGACATTCTTGTTGTCATTCTGATTCTTGTGAGCTTTTTTGTTTTACTTTTCCAACTTTGGAGTGATTTTGTCATAATTTTTGCAAGTGTATATGACTTTTGTTTGTTTCTTATTTACATTCTTGTCATGTTTTCGTCTCATTGTTGTTCACAATTGTTTTTATTATGTTTTTGTTCATGGTTACATCTCTCTCTTTTTTCTCAAACATTTATATTCCCTTTTTTTTTTTTTTTTTTTTTTTATACAACATACAAATATCATCAGTTGTTACTAGAACAGTTTGTTCAACTGATTTCAAATCCAAGTCGTAATCTACAGTTTTTGTCCGCATTTTTGAAAGTCATTTTGTGTTTATTCAAGCTCTTCACCTGTATCTAATATCCACGGATTCCTTTATGGCATTCAGGAAGATCTCTCCCTGGGCCACCATGCAGACATGTCGTTACAGAGTTTCTGCAAGTGGCAGCGGAGCCTCCGCCCACCGGAGAACCTCACTGAGGAAGACGGAAATGTCAAGAAACACGACAACGCTGTTCTGATTACCAGGTAAGCCCAGTCGAACTCTATTTCTTACCCAGCGGAGCATTTCGTACACCTGGGAAACAGCAGGCGCGGCAGGGAGAACTCCATCTGTGAAGCAGAACCAATCTTTTTCCTGGAAGATAAACTGGAAGCTCAGACTTAGAATTCTGAAGGAACTTCCCTGACCGACTTGATTTTTATTTTTAAAGACTTCTCTCTTTTCCTCAAAAGCCTCTTTCACACTGGAACAATTTCCTGGGAAATCCCCAATAGAATTTGGTTGACCTTTTCACACTTATCTGCAAGCCCTGGCAAAGTCCTGGGAACAAGCTTCCCCTGCTTGGGATGATGGGTAAGCGAAATGACCCCAGGGCTAGCATACTGGATGTTTGGTCAAAATTCCTGAGGAATTTTTCCGGGGTTTTGGTTCCAAGGAATCAGCTGTGAGGTGTCAAATCTTGACTGTAACATCGTGGAGGTTCAGGGGAATGTTGTTGGCTGGTGATCCACTGTTAACAGAGAACACTAACTCAGGGAATGTGTCACCCATACCGGTGGTAGACCCAAGAACATTGGGCTTGTTCTTTATTTGTGCTGACGAAGGAGGTTTTGGTTCCAGGAGGTTCAGGTTCCAGTTCCAGGAGGTCCCGGTTCCAGGAGTTTCTGGGGGCTCGTCTGATGTAGATCAACCCAGACCTTGCACAAAATTATTTGAAAGGATTTTTTTTTTTAATTTAAAAAAAAAAACAGAAGTAGGATCTAACAATTATATGTGCTGTTTGAAATTAATTTCCATTGTCCGTCAAATATTTCTGAAAAAGCCGGCGGTTTTCATCTGTCCACCTTTTGTAAAACATAACCAACTTTCTGTCCTGCTTTTTATTTATTATTTTTATTATTTTGTATTATTATTATTTTTTTTTTTTAGGAAAGAAATATCAGAACATTTCAGGTGAATGTTTCAAGTGAAACTGTTGTACACATTTTACCCTTTATAGGTACAGTGTGGCCTCATATTTCCAAAAATGATCTTATTTACCGGTTAAAAAGTTTTTAGAACCTTTTCGTAAAGAAATGTATGCCAAGTGCCCAGTTATTAACGAGAAATCGTCGAATAAAACAAAACAGGTCAAAGTTTAACATATACGGTCGTTGCAACCATCAAAATCAGTGACTTCAAATAGCAGGCTGAAACTAGCTAGCCGCAAATTCCAAGCCGCAAATAACAGCCGCGAATGCCAGCTGGGAATTACCAATTTCCAGCCGCAAATTCTAACCACAAATTCGCGAGGCCGGCCAGCAGCAAATTCCCCTAACAAACGTAATGGGGTCTTTTGACTCACTATTTCGCTCGGTCCCAGCACCTCAACCAAGATGGGTGGGGTCAAGTAATAGCCCCACAGATAGAGCAACCGAGCCTAGGTTGGTACCCGGACTCTCATAATACAACTTTTTATTTATTAATAGCTTGGATAAAAAATGTGAATGTACGTCCACCTTTGTTGTTAATACATGGACAATTTGCAAACAATCTGAATTTAGTTTGGTCCAGTAATAACATTTTTAAGAGGATGAAAATACAACCAGCTGACTGATCAGGTGAGTTATTGGTTTCAAATTTTTGAAGCAGATAAGTCACCTGCACATCAAGTGATCTTTATTTTTTATTTTTGTAGATTTTTAGTTTGGGTTATTGTAGTGGATGTTTATATTCTACTTTTGGACTATCTTTCTAGTCACGCGGCAGTCAATAATGTTTATTTTACCACCCAAGAAATTGCCCATCGAGGATGCAATGCACCTTTAAAATGAAACTGCAGGACTATTTAGAAAGATACACAATGTTGACCAATAAGCCGTTTTTGAAAACCATCCAAGGAAAGCTTTTTCGATTACTTGGATGTTTACACTCCAGAAGTGACTTGCCAGAGGCATAATCAATTTTGTTTAGCCCTGGATAACACATTGGAAAGGTGCCGAACACAAAATCTCCCCTGGAGTAACATAAGTGTTGGGTAAATGGTGTTTATCAGATTTTAGTGAAGTGGTGTAAGTTTTATTTATTTAAAAGGATGAGATTATAGGAGACCTCACCTCCCCCCCCCCCCCCCCCCCCCCCAAGCATCTGAATAAGCCAAAAGAAACAATAAAAACACAAAAACATGTGTTTTTTTTTCCTGGAATTATAGTGGTATCCGATTAAATTTCATATGTAATTTGTATGGAAAGTTATTGGTCGTCATAATTGTGTCACTTTTCTGAAGTGCCTTAAAAAAATCCGCATTGTAGAATTACTTCATGGCAGTCTGTTCTGGACCTGTTCCAAGTGACTTCTTTAATGTCATTTTAAAAAAGTCTGCAGACAATGTTTTCCCTGCTCTGTTGACGTTTTTGTTTCCCAGAATTACCAAGTGACCATCTGGAATAGACTTTAGCCATGACAGGTCATATCACATTCAATCTGTCCAGGGAAGAGGGGGGGTGGGGTGTGGAGGTCTCTGTGGAATGCAGTTGTTGTCTTGTGGTGTGCACGGTTCATTGAGCTTCCACCTGGGAAGAATTTTTCGTCGAAGTAAGATGGTCAACTCTTGATGATTCATCATCTGAAAATCAGGTTTCCACTTTTTCTACTTTTTCTTTCACTCGTTCATGTGAAAGTTACAAGGGGGCTCCTTTGTGTTTCCTTCATCTTTGAAGTTGATGTATCATCTGGAAACAGTTGTGTTTGATCTGCTCCTCATTCTTGGAGAGCAACTCTGATTGAAATGTAAGTGTAACGTGGTCTGGAGTTTCACTTCATGGTGGATCCTGTGATGATTAGTTACGGAGAGGATACTGAACTTTCTGTACTTGTGGGGGGGGGATAGAAAACAAATAATGTTGTTCATAAATCTTTGGTTCTTTGAGAGTCATGGTGGGAATGGGTTGGGGGTGGACTTTGAAACGTAGCGTGCAACCAGTCACGGTTTTACATCCTGGAACATTAATTGCTCCTTGTTCAGATGACGGGGATCATTTGTCACTACATGGGGTCTGATGTTGAGTGTGGCCCCTCGTAAACTCTCCACGGAGGTGTGAAATAAAGGATGTGAAATCACTTAAAATCTACTCAAAACCTACACTTTTTGCACCCTCAATGCATGGAGGAAGGCCTCGTTCTTCCTCCATGCTCTTTGCTTCCTCCTCTCCCCCCCCCCCCCAAGAAAAATAAAGTGAAGGGGAAAATTTAAAAAAACATAAAAATAAATAAATTCTTAAAGGGGGACTGTCATCATGAGCATAGCACTTGAGCTAAACATGAAGTTATGAACTCTAACCATAGAGCAAGGCTCTAACCCAGTTACTGCATGCGCGCGCTGACCGTCACATCACAAAGGGTAACATTGTTGTTATATTGTGATGTCACGGTCAACGCACGTACACGTGAAGTAACTGGATTCAAGTTCATAATTCCATGTACAGCCACAGGTCTGCTGTGATTGTGATGACCCCCAAAAAAAATATTAAATTGAAAAATTTGAAAAATTTGCAAAAAATTTGCCACTTCCTTACATGTAGACCGTTAGATGAAATCTAATAATTTTGGTTTTTAATTGAATGAACTAAAGAAGCTGCTTTCCCCAGATCCTTCAAGTCCAGCCACTGCATGTCATCTTCTTTATTCACTTTAGTCTAAAGTTAATGCCCAAGAGATGACATTTTCTAGCTACATACATGTAGTTTACTGCAGGGCCTTTGAACTCAAAGCGTGCATGCAGTCATGCTTTCATATCCTGTAACATTTACACCTCGTCATTTCATCGTAAACACTGGATGTGTCTGATTGGAGAGCTGTTTGTGTAGCCCTGGGCCCTATTCCATTTATTTGCTAATGTTGCTTAAAGCCCCAGCTCAACATTGGTAAGAAGAAAAAACATAAATGTTCACAGACTTACATCTGCCTTACATGGTATAAAGATAACGATGGTAGAAAACATTCCTTGAAATATTTCTGCCTGAAGTGTTATCGTTTTTTAATAATAAATGAAGTAAGATCCAAAATTAGTTTTTCGTCTCAGTGATATGAAAACTCTGCCTGTAGGAATGTGTTACAAAAATGCTGAATGCCTTTTTACCGTTTTCTCGCAAATGAAACAACGAAATGAGCCGACATTTTCACAGGTTGATTTTATTACAAATATCTTGATTTGTGGAAAGAATGGAAGCATTTACACTCAGGTTACCAATGTTGAGCTGGGTAAGTATACTCTTCCAGCTGAGCAAGTTTAAGCAGGGGACCGGTTATATACATACAAATAATACATCACATGGCATTTGGGCCGGTTACCTGGGGCTCAGTTATGTGGCTCTTCTGACTTTAAGCGGAAAATCATTGGTTTATGGAAGCAGAACAATCCGCGCTTATCGTAAGTGTATTTCACAGGTTAGCAAGGAATTTTTGCTTGTGCGCTTCTGTACTTCACACTACATGTAGCTTTATACACAGCTAGAGAATGGGGACCGTAACAAGAAATTCGTGCTAAGCAGAGCCATAAAATTTGCCCAGCAGCTTCAAGGCTAAACTTTCTCTGCTAAACAAACATGTATGCTAGGCACAAGCCTAACTTCACAAAAGCTTAAGCACAAAAAGTTGTTAACGACAGGCAAATATTGCTTAGCAGAAATACGCTATCAGCCTAAATGCCATATTGTTTACACCATTGCCACACTACTAGTTCTTTGACTTTGTAAGGAAAATTGCCAAGCCCTTTTTGGCATAGTAGCTGTATGAAGTCACGTGAGTGAAGAAAGAAGAGATCATACTACTTATGAAATTTATGTCTTAAGCGTGGTTAACGGGAACACAGTCACAAACAATATCTTGTTTGGCTGGTAAACTGTACCTCCTATAAAGCAAAGTCGCACTCAGCACTCTAGTCTAAGCCATGGGTCTGGAGCATCATGTTACAAGTTAGTGACATCACTCACTTCTCACAAACCCATACAACGATCCCCGAAATTGGGGGTACCGGTATTCAATGGTTCTCTGAAATAGTTACTATCAATGCAATAGTGTGACGTGGACAGGCAGCATTCATGCAATGCCAATATAGATTAGTAATGTGTGAACCGTTTCATTGGTAGACGTAAAAGGGAAATACTGGTTGCTTTTAAAGGAACGATGTTGGTGAACAACTTGAAGTACCACAGTAGTATCAGAAACTCTCCTCATGTATAGCACTATTATTATTATTATTTTTATATCTTTCTGGTAATGAAACCAGTACTTTGTGGAATCCACACCAGGGGGTGGATTTCACAAAACTAGTCCTAACTTGGGACTAGTCCTAACTTATGACAAGTCCTCTAACTTAGGACTAGTTACTCATCCTAACTTGAGATATTACTAGACCTAGCGCTTTGTTAAATCCACACCAGGGGGTGGATTTCACAAAGCTAGTCCTAACTTAGGACTAGTCCTAACTTTTGATATGTCCTATAAGGACTTACTCATCCTAACTCGAGATAAGACTAGTCCTAGCGCTTTGTGGAATCCACACCAGAGAAGATGTTGAAGAGATGTCAGTTTTAGATGTGGGCAAAAACCCAAGCGATCAGGTAGGGACTGAAAACACAATCCACATGCAGAAGGTTCTGGGTCCGAAGCGGGATTGGAACCTGGGTCCACAGAGCTGGATGGCAGGGCAGAAACCACACCGGGTACGTTCACATGAGTAGCTAACACCACTTTCTATCTTCATATTATTTGCAGAGGGGCTCCCTTGAAAGAGAACTTGGCTTAAATTTACCTTACATTCGCTAGGGGCACTGTCACCATGGGCCAATACAGGGTAGGCCTGATACTTCACGGAAGCATCATTGCCTTGGTGCTCTGGCAATGTTCCATTTTAAATTTACAATGTCCTCATGGAGGTGCCATTTATCCAGAAGAAAATGCCTAGGCGCCCTTGCCGTTTCAAGAATGAAGCAATCAGGCTTGACAGAGCGTTACAGTTAGGGGTATTTTTTCTACAGGGTAGTAGTTTTACATGTTGGCACAGAGGAGTAGTTTATAAATACAATTGGGTCATTCCATTAAGGTTGGACACAATTTGTTATATTTTTCAATCTTATCATTTTTAGAAAAAATGTTGATTCTAATTTATGTTTATCAATCATCACATTTTATTTGGGTGTTGAAAGTGTTTCAGAAAGTTTTAAATCCTTCCCACACCACCTTACCTGATATTTTTGCTAATATTCTTTAAAAAATCAATGTAACGATGTAACAGGGACACCATGCTTGTAACACATATTTTCCAATATTGTAAGTAATATTGGAAGTAATAAACAAATTTACAATGTTCAACATAAACAATGCTTCCTTCATGGGTATTAAAGTACACATGGTCGAGAAAACTAAGGATGTATGTCATAATGTAACGGGGACACCAAATGTCACACCTACGGTGTCCCCGTTACATCAGTGCGGGCACTGTATCACACTTATTTTACACCACAGTAATCAAGTAAAACTTTTTATGATTCCTGTTTGGTATTTATACTATGTTAGGCAAGATTGACTAAGTAGACTAGTGAAGTGGTGAAAAAGCTTCATAGGTGGTAACGGTGTCCCTATGGTTCTACCTTCATGGAATGACGCAATTGTAAAGTTTCATGTTTTTGTCTTGAGCGATCCTCACATGTTTCATCCCATGCCCTATCACAGTAAAGACTGCTTGTAGATTGTCCAATAGCAAAATATTGGCTTTCTTAACAGCAAATGTGACAGTTCTGGTTTGTTTCACATAAACGTGATTTTATGGGAGAAGATTTTGAACAGATGAATCCGGGTCTCAGTCTCCTTCTCAGACATTCAGTTCTCACTTTCAACACTTGGTCTTAATCTAGCTCTCAAATCTCCAGTTCTCCAGTTTTTTTTCTCATGACTGCGTCATCAACTTCACACTCGAAATAGTTCACATCACAATTTGATGCAAAACAATATGTGTTGTTTAAAAAAAAAAATGCTGTGTTTTTTGTTTTTCCCAGAGTACTTTTGTACCCAACCCATGATGGGATACACAGGGCTTACTTCTCTCAGGTGTGAACCGTCATCATGCCACCTTTTGTTTTCCATCCTCGTTATCGCGGGGTCTCCGTTTTTGGGTCATCAGGCTAGGGCTGTTGTTGTACCACCCTCCCCCCATGCTGTTTGTTATGAGCCAATGCGTCAAACTATAACATATAATGTTTGGGTAATTACCCAGGATAACACAAGAGTGTACTGACAAGTTTGTTTTGGAGATGCTGCATTTCGCACTGGACATGACCCTGGTGATATGTTTGACCCCTCCTGACTTCTTTTGACGACCAGGACGTGGAGGGAAATTGGTTGTCAAAATACCTGGGGATGACAGTTGATGGAATGTACTCCGTTGAAAAACAAGGAAGCTGCAGATGAATTCCGTATGAACGATGGAATTCCCCGTTGTACGTGTGTAAAATGTAAACCCTTGCTCTGTGGTTTAAACTGAACACACACAACCACCTTCTCACAGCCACCTGCACCTTGGTGAACACATCTTGTGTCTCTCCCATTCAATGTAATGTAACCAAACTGAGTCTGGTTCCTTTTTGGTATGATGAGAATTTGTATCCATCACTTCTGTTGCAAAAAAGGGAACATGACCTGGATTATGACAGTATGATAAAGGTCTATGAAGATCTGGGCCCAATTTCATAAAGATGTTAAGCAGAAAATACTGCTTAGCCAATTTCTTTACTAAGCAAAATGTTAATAGGGCATTAGTCGCAATAATGTAAACTTTATGGATTTTGGGCTGGTAACCTGTTTCTGCTCAGCAATATTTTTCTGTGCCTAGCAAGTTTTTGCGCTTGCAGGCTTTATGAAATTGTGCCCTGTACTAGTGCAACACTCACCCTTTCTCAATGTACATAGCTGTGCTGTGGAGAGACTTGCATTTATATCTCGCCCTGTCTTGTTTCTGTGCATTGGGGCAGGTTTCTATTCCTTCTGTAGCCCACACCTCAAGTGGCCTGTGGCTGAGCGGTCTAGTCCGCTGAACTTAAGTCTTATCTGTAGTTTACAGAATGTGGGTTCGAATTTCGGCCCGGCCAGTTGCGACACTTGTGTCCTTGAGCAAGACACAATTACCACAATTGCTCTGTCCTTCGGATGGGACGTTAATCAGTAGGTCCCGTGTACTAGGATGGATTAAGACCAGTAAAAGAACCCAGATACTTATGACTTGACGTGAAAGAGTAGGGTACCCCGGTGTTTCTGGTTCAGATAGCAAGCATTCTTATCTACAGGTTCCCTCAGGCGTTCCAGCTACAGTAATTAAGTTCGCTTTCGAGGCATCCTTGGTTTCATTACCAGAAAATAACATTAATAATAATAATAATTATAATAATAGGCAATTTGCATAAAAAAAGTTATAAAATAATAAAAGTACACCTTTATCCCATTTGATCCCCCTGCTCTCCTAGATCTATCCCACCCTGTCCCTTCCTCCTGCACCCAAGTATCAGTAACCCCTTTATCCTGGTGCCCCCTTAGCCCAGCTCAACTGTCACCTTCAGTGGGCCGTTGCCATTGTAGATGGGTTCACAGTGATGATAGAAGCTCCGAGTTTTCACAAAAAATAGAGCAAATATCACTCATCGTATAACAACACCAGTGGGACTGCTACATCAAATTGAAAATCTGAAAATAGATTGTTAGGGTCACCTCACAGCAGGTGGTCATAACTATGTAACTAATACCTGTTTCTGTTGAGATAAGGTGTATCTATTGATAAGGCATGTGGTTCTATTATGGAATTGGCTGAAGTTTAACTGCACCCAAATCCCCCATCCCCTGTGCAGTACCAACGACTGAAATATTTTTTAAAAGCCCCGGCAGAATTCAGGAAAAAAATTGACAAGTCAAAACCAATTTCTGAAGTGACACAACAAAAATTTTCTCTAAAATTAAAAGAGAAGACAAAATGTATGTACATATTATTTGTGTTTTACCCGTACACTGATGTGTGTTAAGGGCTCCATATTTAGTGCTTTCTCGAGTCCGAGTAAAGCCCCAGCTTGACATTGGTCAACTGACTGTAAATGCTTCCATTCTTTGCACAAATCAAAATATTTGTTATAAAACCAACCTGTGAAAATGTCAGCTCATTTCGTTGTTTCATTTGCAAGAAAACAATAAAAATACAGGCAGCATTTTTGTACGCATCCCTATAGGCAGAGTTTTCATCTCACTGAGACAAAAACTACTGCTGGCAGAAATATTTAAAGGAAAGTTTTCTACCGTCATCTTTAAACCATATGTAAATCTGTGAACATTTATGTTTTTCGTCTTGAGCTGGAGCTTTGAATGAAGAAAGCAAACAAACAAACAAAACCAGACCATTGGTGCCGTCATTTTCAACCAAATGCAAATAAAAATATCTTAAGAAGCATGCTTTTTCCTCAGACACTTCAGATTGAGTTTAGAAATCACAAGTCGAAGCATGCATTTCAACACATTAATAAAAAAATATTTCAAGGAAAACCTACTCGAGATAACAAATCCCAGCCCTTTTCCTTGTAAAACGTCATTTCACTTTTAAAAGCCAATGCCCCCCCCTCTCAATCAAACCCAAAGTGATTGAGTTTAATAATCACACATCTCAAAAGTCACATCATATATTTCAACACATCGCTAAAAAGAGCAAGCTGTACTTAGCGCACGGAGAGAAAAAAAAAAAACGAACGGAAAAACCTGCTTGTTGAGACAACGAGGGGGCACAAACCTCAACTTGCCTTTTCTAGTCCGTTTTACCCAAGCCTTCCGTCTGAACAAAATAAACCTAATGGTTAACATCTGGGCAGTAATTTCTGAACTTCCAACTTGTTTACATCCATTCCTCTTGAATTGTAATCTCTTGAAGGCTTGTTAGATCGTTTCAGAGTCTGTTTTCCTGAGGACAACGTGAGGAGTAATCTCTGGTTGAATAGGCTCCCCTTTACTCCCAGCCTACTGGCAATTTAGTTTTGCCCAGCCGAACTCTTCAGTCTTGGGTAAGGTCCAAAAGCATTTGGAGGGGGGGGGGAATTATTAGCGGAATCTTTGCAGGAAGTTTCAGATGGGAGTTTCAGATACTCAGATGGTTGTTATCAGACGACAAACTACCTTTTTATAACCTTGGAATGTCATAAAACTTTTCAGTTTGTGTAGTCACCTCGTTCGTGTGCGTGTGGAGTCTTGGACCTTATTAGCAATTTACTTTTATATTTTGGGGTATTTTTGTCTTTCTTAATTTGTGTATTGCCTTGCACTGACCATGGGACCGAAGTAAACTCTTACAGCTTGGGTTATTTGAAGTAGCTGGTAAACAAGTGAACTTGTTGCGGGCCCTACTGCTAATTGCACGGTGAGTGCATGCTCTGTGCACGCTCCGAAACAAAATGTCTGGGCTACCTATGTCCCGGTATTCCGAATTAACGCAACGCATGTTTAAACGACCTCCGTTTGCTAGCTCTGGGACTGAAGTAAACTCTAACAGCTTGGTTTATTTGAAGTAGCTGGTAAACAAGTGAACTTGTTACGGTCCGTACTGCTTATTGCACGGTGAGTGCGTACTCTGTGTGCCCGCTCCGAAACAAAACGTCTGGGCGACCTATGTTGCGGTATTCCGAATTTACACAATGACGTGTTTACACGACCTCCGTTTGCTGGCTGGAACAATATTTGCTTGTAGTTTAAAGCTAGGTTCAGGAAGAATTGACAAATCACTTCATCCCTTCAGAGTTCATCTTCAAACTTTGATTGGTTTCCTATCTTTTGTGATGGAAGATCAGAAAGAGAGAAAGTCGGGGTTCAGCTGAAGTTTGTCTCGTTGAATCTAGGGTAGAGTTGATGATACTTTTCATGTCACCAGGTCCCAAAGAAACTGGATCCTCTCTTTAGTCCCGCGGGACGGAAATCATGTTTGTAGTTCATAAGTCTCTTAAAAAAATTGAAATGTTCCACACATAAATATGCCGTGTTGAATTACGAGCAAGTTGCCACAAAAATGACAATTTCGGCTGGCTTCTGCTCTCTCTAATAACGTCTTGTCCAAGTTGAGGTTTGACAGCCGTGGGGACTGCTTAAGGGGTGAGAATTTGTCCCGCTTTTGAGGCGCCCTCAAACTCTTCGCAAAGTGGGGGAAAGAGATCTGGGAAAAGAAGGAGCTTCTAACGAAGGGGGAAACTCAAGAGGTTCTTGATGAAAATTGAATTGAATGCACAGAAGTCTGTCTGCAGAAGTATTGGAGATCGGGTGTATCCACTCGGTAAATCAGACCAACATTAAAAAAGGAACACTTGAACTTCCTTTTTTTTAAAGTGAACATTTTTTTTCTCCCTAGGGTAAAGGGCACTTCTGTATGATGAAAACAGAATCTTGGTTTTTGAACAAAGGGCAACACGGCGAACCTTGGCAAAAGCAGGAAGCAAATAGGTTGCTGTGGCCATTTCGAGGTGTAACTTGCTCACAGCTTCATCTTTTAAAGTAGTTTGTTTTTACCCCTGAAAAAAGGGGGGGTGGGTGCTTCATAACCCCCCCCCTCCCTACAGTGTACCCCCTTTCCCCCAATTCATTAATATTGAGTGTAATAACTGTACAACCTCTCGTCCAAGGTTGATCTTGAACGCCAGGTCCAATGACCTGCAATAGTAATCAGCGTAACAATACCCCGATGGAGAGGCAATCAGAGGAAAATATGATTATAAAAAGTCCCTCAGGAGGATCGTCGTTTCTGATGACAAGGTGAAGGTCAGAATATTAAATTAAGATGGATAAAGAAATATGATTTACCTAATGGTACCCGGGGGAGCCATAAAGACGCTGTATCAATGGGGCAAACACCTTGAGTTCAAGAGCATCCACAAAGCTTCCTTTCGTCAAGAGTGGAGGTTCAACTAAGAGAAAGTTGAAGACTCTATGGTGTTCTTTGCTCCACACATTTGATTTGCTCATGATTTGGGTCTGGGTTTTAACCTTGATGCATTTTATGTTAAAACCTTGGATACATTAGAGGAAGGAATTTTGTACCAACTGTTGTTTTGTGTGCTGTTGTTGACCTGGTGGAATGCAAGTTTTGTTGCTAGAAGTTTTTTTTTAAAAAAGGATTGAGGCAATTATGTACAGAGCAGGTCCCAATTCCATCAACCTGCTTTAACAGAACATTTTGCTTTACAATTTTTTTTCCCGCTTAGCAAAACTAAGCTGGAAACCAGTCACAAATTGGCATATGTGAAATGGTAATTTTGCTGGTAACCCTATTCTGGTAAGCAGGTTTTGATTCCCCCCCTTCATAAGTCTTCATTAGTCGGATGTTATTCATGGGCCGTTTACGAAACCACGGCTTGGGCTTGGGCTCGAGCTTAGGCTCTGTCAGTTATTTTGAAAACGTGTGCTTTCCTTATGGGGATTCAAACAGGTGGACAGAGCCCGAGCCAGAGCCCAAGCCCAAGCAGTGATTTCGTAAACGGCCATGGTGGCTTTTCTCAGTTTTCTGACTAAAGGCCATGTCACACGGGGCAATTTACAGGCAACCAGTTCCAGGCAATCTCCCAAGAAGAAAATTCATTCACATTTCAGTTTTCTCATTATATTCTTCGGGATAGTAAGTAACAGCTAGGAGAATTTCTTATGTGCTTCTGAAGGAAGTGTTCCTTGTGCATGCAGTGCAGTTGGTTGCCTCCAAGTTGTCAGTAAAAATTGCCCCGTGTGACATGGCCTTTAAGGTCAGAGTTTTAGACCCCAAAATCTCTGTTTTTGGTGTTGGTCTTGGACTCAGTTTTCTAGGGTTACAACGCTTAGATTGATTAGCAGACAATCTTTTATATTTTTGTTATTTTTGTTATTTTTTTTTTCTTGTCTGGGCAAAAGAAAATTGTCCTGCAGGGTGTAGTTTTGAGGAGATGGCCAGGTTCCAAAAGACACAGAACCCTATCGAGTTCCTGGAAGAGTTCTAATCCCTTAAACTCAGCCAAAGGGGTTGAAGAAAGTTACCTTTCTTGTAATCATACAGGGAACAACCTGGCTCGGTTAAGGGGGGGGGGGGGGGGAGTGTGGGAGCGGAGGTGAAACTTTTGCAGAGGTTTTGAAGAAACTGCTACTTGGGGCCCATCGTCAATAGCATTAAACACACAAATTTACTTACCACAGAAAATTCCTGCTTAGCAGAAACAGGTATTACCAGCCGCATTCACATTAACTTAACATTGATTATGACTGGTTCCCTGCTAATTGTTGCTAAGCGCATGAATTTGTTACACAGCAGCTGGGTTACCCAATACCGTCACCTCGCTTTAATTGAGTGGTGAAAATCACTTCTGTAGACGTGGATAATATAGAGGAAATGGAGTCTGTATGGAATTTCAAGTGGATTGAGGGTTTCATCGTTCGCCCTGTCTTTGTTAATGATTTAGATTCTTTTGTTTGAGTGCTTGGGAGCTGGTCAAGTGGTACTCTGCATATACAGGAATGTAGTGGCGCTTGTTCGTAATGCGTAGTAAATTACACCATTAGCTTGAGAGCTTTTAGCAGAGGGGCTGTTGTTGAGGTACTGTTTTCCTCTGGCTTTACTGGGGTGGTCTTGGGGAGGAGCTTTAACTCAGTCATGTGAAAACATGGTGTAAGTTCAGTAAACATTAATGACTTTTAGTCCAAATTAAACTTTGAAGGTTAAGTAATGGAGGTTTTGTGGTAAGGCTGTGTTAATATCTCTCTGGTGAGTTGCGGCGGTTCTGAAAAGAAAGGATGGTGTAACAACTTGAGGTTTTGATGAGGAGGCTCCCATGCCTGATACTCCGTTCTTGTATGGGCTTGGCAGTTTTTGCTCAGCACAGGGCACCTCTTTGAGGAAACACTTGAACATTTCAAGGGGCACCAAGGCAATGACTAGGGGGCATGGAGGCAATTGCCTCTGTTACTGCCACGAAGTATCAGTCCTGATGCTCTGATTCGCCTGACGTCATCATCACAATTTGTTGGTTATGCCAATTTGGGAGTCAATACCCCCCTGGTATTATAAAGTGTATTATGTAGTGCGCTTACCATGTGTGACACTGGTGCAAGGGGTCAATGCCCTTATTGTCCAACACGGCAATTGTTTACACAGTGTTTTCTAACAAATATATGATAATACTGGGTTTTACCCATACACCAAATTGTGATAAGCACTGTATACTCGGTGCTTGATAAGCACAGTAGGACAAAATCTGCAGGCATATTACTCAGGCGGGATCGAACCCACAACCCCCGCATTCTGAAGCAGATGTCTGAACCACTAGACCACCGGGCACAATAAACAAATAAACAGTGGTAATAATTGCATCGGGGGTAAAGAATATTATTTGTGTTTAACCTTAAAATAATTTGTGATAAGCACAGCGGGGAAAATATGACGTGTGAGTTATTGGAACCTTAATGATTAATTTAGTAGGAACTCTTCCGAACACCGAGGCTGCACCATCCCTTTAAAGTGGGCAGTGTTGTGTTTCATGTTAAAATCAATTCTTTTCACATTTAGATTTGCATTACCATTGTGACCACCAACAACAGTCCACTTGAAGAAAATCTAATTTCACTGGTCTGAACTTCCCATGAAGTAGTTATTGAACGCTTCCTGTTCAGTTATGAGTTCTAAATTAAATTAAGCACCAAAATGACCCTGTGAAAATGGCCCAAATTCCGGGCAGTTTTATTAAGGGTCATTCATTCCATCACTCACAGATTACTTTTGTGGTCAGAGCAGTCAGAGTATACGTGGGGTAAAGTCTGTGTGGTTTTTGTCTCTAATTTGTCAATTGAGAGTTTGTCAACACCAGTTGACTTAATTAGTTTGACTGTTCATGGAAGGGGTAGGACACATTCTTTGGAGGGTTGACTGGTGCTGGGATGCCGGTCAGAAATTTGTGTTCCTTGTGTAGCCGTTGGCTATGCACCAATCGAAACTCCTTGCAGCCTCAGATTGTGGGTTCGAATCCCAACCAAACTCTTTCTAAACTATCAGTAATAGTGTTTTAAGGTAAACTTTTGTTTATCCAGGCCACTTAAGTATGGATTCCCTCTAAGTCTTCTCCTCCCTTCCTCCTTTCTACCCTGCTCTCCCAGTTTTTATTGTAAACTTCTTTCATCTCAGATTGTGGGTTCGAATCCCTGTCAAGCTCTTTTTGAACTATCAGTGTTTTAAGGTACACTTTTGTTTATCTAGGCCATCTTACTATGGATTCCCTGGCTCCCGTCTCACTCTGGCTCCCCTTTCCCAGTTTGTCTTTTCAACTTTTTGCAACCTTTTGCAACCTCAGATTGTGGGTTCGAATCCCTGTCAAGCTCTTTTTGAACTATCAGTGTTTTAAGGTACACTTTTGTTTATCTAGGCCATCTTACTATGGATTCCCTGGCTCCCGTCTCACTCTGGCTCCCCTTTCCCAGTTTGTCTTTACAACTTTTTGCAACCTTTTGCAACCTCAGATTGTGGGTTTGAATCCCTACCAAGTTCTTTCTATCTGTAACAGTGACAAAATTTCCTATGAAAAAAACATGTTTAAATTTTAAGTTATTTTTTTATGATATTTTCACTGCTTGTATGTTTTGTTCTTGTCCGTGGCTGAATATATAACAACAATAAGAATAATAGGAAACTATGTCAGTACCTTAATCAAAGTCGGCTGATCGTTTGAATGACAATTCCAGATGTCGTTGTTTTCCCCACAGATAAAGTACCGGAACTTTTTACAACCAAAAATATGATTTCCTCAATTATGCTCTATTATTGGCAGACAGCGTCATAGGCAATGTTATTACATTGGATTATTGAGGTCCCATGAAAGATTTATCCCAAAATAGATCTGACCTCAGAAAGTTGCCAAAGCTGGACTCGCTGAAACCATAAAATTTTCATTTGTCTGTCTGTGACAATGGTGTAGTTTATTGTCCAAAAGGAATATGGCACGTTGATGTCAGCAATCTCCGCGTTCCTGTTTTTTTTTATGGCCCTTAGGTATAAAGACAAGGTTTGATATTACGAATCCAGTATTTTCATGGGGCGGGATACCACCTCTGTGTGCTGCACTCACATTGTGCACATTTTTAAATAACTGGTGTGCCTGTTAATGTAAGGCCGGCATCATGCAATGGTCATTTGTGACGCCAACCAAAAAAGGTCAAAAGGTGCAAGTCCCGAGAGCTCAGTTCGGGCGCCCTCAATGTTTGGAAGGCCGGTCCAAGGTGTATTTCACTGGCCCCAAAGTGATGACATCAGATGTTTGGTCTATCAGGGCTGGCGATCTGCTCTGAACGTCTATTAAATCTAACCTGTTGGCCAGGATTGTTCCAGGAACTCCTTTTAAACTAAATAAACTACCCGACGAGACGTAAATATTGTACAATAAGGTGTCCATGGGTCTATAATTTAGAAATCTTGCTATTGAGAATGAATGGTATGCCCTGACTGGCACATCCTTGTACACCAGCTGTTTGGGAAATATATACATTGTTTATCGGGGGTTGACAATTATTATTGTTACAGTGAAGTTCGGGAATGTGTCAAAGAGTTTATCAAAAGTGAGTTTAAAATTCTTGGGCCAGAGGAAACCTGTTAAGAATTGTGATGTGGACTTGGAACTTGATTGGGATAGACCCCCTTCTTTCCTGACTATGGTTTTGGGTAAGAAGAAGAAGAAGAAAAATAATGATATGTTTTTATTCTAAAATGTGCTTTGCAAGCCAGATACATGTAGTCCTATCAAAGAGTCTTACATTGTTATTACCCCCTGTTCGTTGGGCCCTAAGCATTCCTGAAACCCAGTCAACTCCTTAGGAGTATGCAGCACCGGCAGCCAAATGGGCGCATAGGTTCTTATCATTCAAACCGACAATCTCTACCCTCGCTGGTACCCTTTAACTCTTGTTTGATGAGAATCAATTTTAGTTAATTGTCACGTTCAAGGACCCGAGGCCATAACTTGGACTCAACCCACACTCCAATGCCTTAGCCACAAGTATGTGAGTTGGATGACACACAACAAAATGATTCTGTGAGTTGTTTCTTCAATTGAATCAAAATTATCCCAGATCTTCAGAATTCCATTCTGTACTGCAGGATTCTTGGCCAGGATTCGAACCCACATTCCAGCACCACCGTGCTTGAGACATTTGTACATGACCCTCGTAACCACAGCACCAATACAATATGAGTAGAGCAGGACCAGCAGCACCTGACATTAAAGACTAAGGACTGGTATTCAAGCATTGAATTATTATTATATTTTTCTGGTAATGAAACCAAGGGACCCTCAAATGGGACAAGCACTGTAACCTGTAGGTCTGTGTAGAGATGAAGATGGCATGGACTAAAAACCCAATCCACATGAAAGGGTCTGGTTCCGGATCCGAACCAGGTTCCACAGAAGTGAAATGCAGGGAAGAAACCACTCAGCCAACCTAAGTTCCCCCTCCCAATTCCCTATTCCTCATTTATTTTTAATAGTCCATCAAAGCTAGGTTTTAGATAATCGTACTGTGCTTTCAGCAAGTATTTGGCACATCGGCCATAACTGAGGTTAGTCCCTGGATGTACTGTGGCGAGAAATCAAGTTACTTTAAGTACCTTCCAATAAAACAGGAGGAAATGGCCCCCTCCCTATTCCCCATCAATTTGTCATTGATCTTGAGGTCTTGCCGTTTCCCTCCTCTTGTCGTACAAAAACAGGATTTTCCTCTACGATTGATCGTCTTACCAATTCCTTCCTCTAGATGACGCAGATTCCTGAATGATTTATCAGGCAGTTGGAAATGTTCATATCCTTCCATCAATGTCATCCATGTGTGTAGCTCAGAGACGCACAGCTTCCTCCGAGGACTAGGTGTGCCAGTCTAATCGCTTCCAAAGGGAGTGTTACAGACAGAAAAAAGAAATGATGCCCCACCCCAGCCCCCAACCCCCAACCCCATCCCCCAACCACAATCCCCAATCCCCAACCCCAATCCTCAAGCCCCCACCCCAATTCCTAAGCCCCCACCTCCAACTTTCAAATGAAAACAAAACCACAAAAAAACATAATTCTTTTCAATTTGAAATCTCACTCATTATAAAGTTCATAACAGTACCATTCCTCCAGAGAAATATTTCCATGTCAAAGCTCACTGATTCTAAAGTTCATACCACTACCAATCCTCCAGAGAAATATTTCCATCTGAAAGCTCACTGATTCTAAAGTTCATACCAGTACCAATCCTCCAGAGAAATATTTCCATCTTAAAGCTCACTGATTCTAAAGTTCATACAAATACCAACAATCCCCCATAGAAAAATTTCTCTCTGAAAGCTCACTCATTATAAAGTTCATACCAGCGTCAATCCTTGAGTACCAGTATATTCTAATGTAGATTTCAACGCAAAACAAATTTTCAATATTAATCCTCCAGAGAAATATCCCCATCTGATATAGTGTTAAGGTCAAAGAAATAGTATTTGAAGACATAGAAAAAATAATAATTCTAATGATAAACTAGTTCCTATTTATTATAGCACATTAATTTTCCCAATAACCTAACAGTGTGATTTACATTAGTGCCCTGGCTATTGGGCCAAAACATTCCTATAATCTTTCTCAGCTCCCTGGGGAGTATACAGCCCAAGGCTTGCCTTGGTGCTCCGAAGGCTTTTTCAAACACAATATCAACTTCTACCCATTTATACCCTTTTGTACCCATTTATACCCCCTGGGTGAAGTGAAGCAATTATATTGAATCATCTTGCTCAAGGACACTCAAGTGTCTTGACGGGGATTCGAACCCACACCCTGATGACTTGACCACCAGAACTTAAGTCCAACACACTAGACCGCTCGGCCACGACACGCTACGATAATGAGCCTGTTATGAACATGCACTAAATCCCTTGCAAAACGTGAACCATTTCTCGTTGTTTTAACTCAAACGAGACCACCGAACTTGATGAGATTCCCACAAGTCGGATTGGTTTGTTTGTTGACCATGAGAGGATGGATATATGAATTTACTCTTTACATTGTATTAGTGTAATATATCCGACTTTGATTTTGATTAAACAGGCACAAATATCGTGAGTTACAATATTTACTTATAAGTAAATATTGTAACATAAATGTAATTTAAACCCAGGGGTGTATTTTTTCCCATGAAGTAAAGGTGGATGTGGTTTTACAGGTAATTAAAACATCCATACCTGATATGCAAATAAGCCCATTAATCAGAAGTTCCTAATAATAACTTGATATTATCAATCAATCATGCGTGTATGTTCCTTTTTTTTCGCATCAGGAGGAGTTCTTTTAACGATTTAATTGCGTGTTATGCAACTTGTGATCTGCGTCTTTGTACTGTGCCATATCACTACACCCTTATCACGTACGTGAATCTTCAATTTCAATATGCAGTTTCTCTAGTAGCCTGTGTCGCGGTCGAGCGGTCTGGTGCATCATAGTTAAGATCGGGGGCCTGAGTCATTAGAGTGTAGGTTCGAATCCATGTTGGGACACTCGGTTCTGGAGCAAGACACTTTTGCTCCTTGGTGTTCTATCTTGATGTACATATTGCCGAGTGCAACCCGGAAGAGGAAATGCATGTGACTGCATCAAGGCTGGAAGGAAATTTACAGCTTGGTCCCATTTTTGTATAACATGCAGGATTTGTATTTGGTTATACAAGGAACCTGACCAAGAGGGCTTTTGTCAGGTTCCTTTGTTCACGCAGTTGGAGTAGTTAGTGCCGACTGTGAAGGGGATAAGACTCTTTCCTACTTCTAGCCTTAATTTCAAATGTGTGTAGTGGATGAATACAACAACAAAAATGGCTGATCTGTGATCAAGTTGAAGTGATAGTTAGGCCATATCCAAATTGGTGGCTACGGCTGGATCGCCACGTCATCATGTGTTGAAGTATAGGACGTCCTTAGCAACACCCTTAGCAACAGCCACAGCCGTAGCCACATCCGCCAATTTGGATACGGCTTCATACTTATGCAGTCCTTTTAAAGCCCCAGCTCAACATTGGTAAGAAGAAAAACATAAATATTCACAGATTTACATATACCTGACATGTACATGGTATAAAGATAATGGTAGAAAACTTTCCTTGAAATATTTCTGCCTGAACTTGTTTTTAAATAATAAATGAAATAAGATCCAAAATTGGTTTTCGTCTCATTGAGACAAAAACTCTGCCTATAGGAATGCGTACAAAAATGCTGAATGCATTTTTACCGTTTTCTCGCAAATGAAACAACAAAATGAGCCGACATTTTCACAGGGTGGTTTTATTACAAATATCTTGATTTGTGCAAAGAATGGAAGCATCACCAATGTTGAGCTGGGGCTTTAAGAGGAAATAGTCTTATTGTACAAAACCAAAAATGATACGTCATTGATTCTGCATTGCGTGACGTCTATGAGTAATTGTTATCTACAATGGAAGGAACTTTACCTCAGTAGACGATATCAATCAACAGAGATTAAACCAAAGCGTTGTTGTATCCTCAGTGATATCTGGAATGATACCACAGAGAAGACTCAAACCGGAACCTTCTCCAAACAGAGATGACTGTAGTTCTGATTTCAGTAGTTGAAGAGTTTTCCAACGATTTAAAAAACAAACAAACAAACAACAACAAAAACATTGGGGGTGCAATTATCACTGAAATAATTTAAAGGTTTAAGAAAGTTCCACCATACCTTGCAGTGTGATTATAATAAAGTTTGGACTTTTGCCCAATGAAAGCTTTGCAGCGCAACAATTTTTCAAGCACCGGAAAACCATATTTATTTAATAATTGCATCAGGGATATAGAATATTATTTTGGCTTTTCAATGTACTGATGTGTGATAAGCACTGTATACTCAGTGCTTTCCTCAAGTCCTGAGGAAACAGATTCTCAAATTACTCGTATGAAATGTTGCTCAGCAGAAATGCTTCGGACTGGTTCTGTGCTAATTTTCACTTCCCTATTAACCCTTACAGTCCCTATTCCATCAAACTACAACAGCAGATTTTGTTGGATTTTGTGGGACTGTGGGCTGACTAGTAAATTGATTATGCTTTACATGAGTTCAGGCATACCACCATAATCAGAGTACCACATTTTGGGTGTTGAGTAACCCATATGGTGTTGGGATTTGTTAGATTGGGGAAGGATCCTAGTAAATCACTCAGAGGAGTTAGGGTTAATGATTATTTTTCAGTTAGTTTTTCTACTGAGCACTTTATTACATTAGGGCCTAATTGAGACCATTTTGCTGTAATTTAAAACCAGTCACGTGTGTGTTTGAGTCAAAATCAGAATGTGTCTGAATTAATGCTGGCCTGATACTTCACGGAGGCAACGTGCCCTTGTCATTGCCTTGGTGCCTCTTGAAATGTTCCAATAGAAACTTACAATTTCCTCACAGAGGTGCCCTTTATCAAGAAGAAAATGCCTAGGTGCCCTGGCCCTTTCAAGAAGGAAGCATACATGCCTGTAATGGCCTGGTCCATTAACCCTGACTCCCCTGAGTAATTTAGACTCTGATGCCTGATCCCATGTAAAGCATTGATCAGTTTACTAAAGCAGCCCTCAGTCCAACGGAATCAAACAAACTATGCAGTTGGATTTTGATGAGTTCGAGGCGGTTGGGTTTAAAAGGGGGGTTTGGGGGTAAAGCCATTTTGACCTCCCCGGAACAAAGCAAGTCCTGTAATAAATGGTGCATTGTAAAGGCTCCGGTGTTTCAGGTAACAGACCAATTTCACTCGTTTGAAAGTCACCACTCATCACCTGGGTTCTATTAAGGCATTCCCCAGACAGATCAGTGGTATCTCAAACAGTAGCTGTTCTGTCAAACTTCCAACTCAGGAAACCCGCTGATGAGGTCCACATTTTGTGCAGGTCCGTTTTAAATCAGGGTATGGTTCAAAGCCACTATTAATTATTGTTAGTGGCTTTGAAGACCAAAAGCGGTTTCAGTAGCTTGACAAAAAATGGTGACGGAGCTTTGAAATACACTGGGAAAATGGAAAATCAGAGAACATTGCTTCCTTGCCCCTGTGCTGTGATGCACTTTGGAAGCGACCGATATAAGTTTGTGTTACTGTCCCTCACCAATTATGCCTTGTTGCATTTTTGAAAGTTGAATTTCCCTCGCCTATGATTTGTCGGGAGTTTCTTTGATTTGTTATAAATCTACCTTCCCTTTAAGAAGATTTGAAGTTGGCATCACACGGAAGAAAGATATAAGCCCATTGTTACAAGAAAAACTCTAGATTTATATTTGAGATGATGTAGTGAGTCTGTAAACATCTAAAACATATTCTGGGGGGAGGGGCTTCATCTTCAGATTAAGAGGAGGACACATCTACATTGTCAAGATTCTTTATTTTCATACTCACTTATTTCTAGAGATCTAGCCCCAATTTCATAGAGCCTCTTAAAGCAGACGATAATGCTTAGCAATTTTCTGCTAAGCAAAAATAAGCAGGAAACCAGTCACAAATGGTACACGTGACGTGGTATTAAGGCTGGTGACCTTATTCTTGTGAAGACAATTGTTTTTGTGCTTAGTTATGTTTTGTGCTTCAGCAGCTCTATGAAATTGGGCCTTCAAATAGTTAGAAAATACTTTCAGAAGTGATTTTTTTTCTCTCACCGAGGGACAGTTGCATTTATTTTTTTTCCCCTAAGGTTTGAGCCTTTCTTCCAGAAGGTTGGGAATTTATAAAAGCACTCACTATAACTTACAGAGGTATCTTTTTGTGAAGACATAATACTCATTGTAAACAACTCTCAGTCTGGTAGGTTTCTATTGACATAAAATGCATAAAACAGAAGATGGCTGCACCATGTTACAAAGGCCGTTTACGAAATCACGGCTTGGGCTCCGTCTTGGGCTCCGTCCACCTGAATCCCCGTAAGGAAAGCACACGTTTTCAAAATAACTGACAGAGCCTAAGCCCAAGCCCAAGCCCAAGCCCAAGCTTGGTTTCGTAAAGGGCCATAGAAGTACATTGTAGAACTCTGAGAGTGTTGCATGTGTAGTTGTCTGTGCGTATGATCTGCTTTGAGGCAGTTCATGCAAGTCACTATTTTTTAGTTGTGTGGCAACTTAAAGCTTTCCCACTGGCTGATCAGTTTAATTATGCCATACAGGCTAGTCACATGCTACATGTGTCGGCACTTGACAATAGAGGGCGTGCGCAGCAGACACAGATGACTGTTGAGCTTGGCATTCTCCGTGTTCTATTCCTGTGTTTTATGCCAACATTGTACCTACCTGTAGGGGTCTACTCTTGTGAAAACTAACAGGGCAATAATTCCACGCTAAATCAACAGGAATTAGAATTGAGGTACCTCAGAGCATCAGAGGAAACCACTTGTCGTAATTATCTCCTTTATTCGCCTGTTATGAGGTCACCACACGCAACAATAATCTAAAGTTATCTTCAACCTGCAGCAGGATCACAAACAGGAAAGCCCAGTCATACTCAAAGAATTTCTGGATCGTTGGATTTTATTTACTCGTACTATTATTTTTATTCACTGACCGGGGATAGATTTTGGCGTTATCTTGTTGTTTTTTCTGGTTTGCTGTTTGTTGGTCGGTGTGTTTGTTTCCTCTTTTGTTCTCGACCTTTGTCCGCCCCCACACAAGTCATTCATTGTATCGCACATGGATCAATAAAAGTACAATGACCCACATCACTCTATTGTTTTACAAAAGTACAAACCTGTCATTTTGTATCGCTCCCAAAATTTAAGTATCCAAATTCTTCTTCCCTGATTACAATATGTGTCTCTTCACCCCAAATTTAAGCAAACAATCTCTTCCCCCTTAAACATCACTTTTGAGACCCCATCCCCCCACCAAAGTTGCCGCGACAACTGCCTTTGAAACTCTCAAAAGTTTAGCAAAACTTTCCAACAGTTTAAAAGATTTAAGCAAAAGATGTTGCCTGGGAAATTAATTTGTTGAAAATAACTGGAGCCAGTTACACGTAATGTGATTCAAGTTGGCTGGTAACCTGTCTCGATGCTGAGTAAAACTTGTCTGTACCGAGCAACTTTGCATTTACCAGGTCGCTCAAATGTTATTCAATCAATCTTTCCCAATAAGTCGACCCAATTTTCTAAACTCCATGTCACCTTAGTCTCCCTCCTCAATTATCCAAATTGTCTAATAGTGACATCTTTTTCCCTGAAGTGCAATCCCCCATACACCAACTCTCTGGCACCTCAATCTTCCTAATTTTTGTTTCCAAAGTGGAGACACCCAGCCATCTTCTTTAGATCCTGCAATTTGTCAAAGCTGCCATGACCTTGTCCTAGAAATTGAGTCTGGTATACCTTGTAAGACCTACTTGTTTGTATGTACGGTATGCGCGGGGAACATGCACTTTGTCATTTGTTGGTTTGTTAAATACCACGAGACAATGTCACATTAAAAAAAAAATCCCTTGTTAGACAGAAACCTGGATAGCGTCATGGGAGGGCCATAAATTACAAACAAATCAGGAATTACTCAATGAATGAGATCAACATTGTTTTATGTCATGGAACATTTGCGCCGGAATGCATCATAAAAAAAAAACTGAACAATTTTGTTGAAAGTTATCCTCCCCCCTTGAGAAAATGTGACTCATAACTTGCTGATTTTTAACATTGCACAGTCATCCTTTTCTTTGCCAACCCATCCTATGCCCCCCCCAAATGGATCATCCCATTCCCTCATCAGTGCCAAAGGTCACACTTTCCTCCAATTTCTCTGACCTCAAATTCTTTTCTTCTTTTTTATGAAACAGCTCCCTCTGTGGTTTATTCGTTACATTTGGGTACATTTGTACACATCTCATTGAGCATCAGTTGTGTATCTGCGAAAACACCATGGTTTCTGAACCAAGACTAATTTCTAAAGAGAGTGCGTCTTGAATTATAGAAATCAAAACATTCAAAGGCATGTGACCTACATGTTGATTTAATATCAACTTTTGATGTGAAGGAAGGGGGAACATTTCGTTCGGGTGTATTTAGGAATTATAATACACAGTTTCTTGTTTGAGCAGTGAACTATTGCGCCTGCCTGGAAACACCCTGGAATGCACAAGGTTTATCTTTTTGTAAACAAGGTGATGTGGTCTGTAAATTTTGGCTTCATTTACTGACATAAGTTGTGCAGAAAGTTCTAGCTGGGGGTCAAAGGTAAACATATGATGACAAAGTACCAGTAGCTCAGGGAATGTGTAAAGATGATGGCACCTTTTAAACACACCTCATGTAAAAAAAAAAAAAAAAAAAAAAAAAGTATGGCTTCATCTACAGACAGTTTTTATCAAAGGTGGACACGCTGTCTGCTGCGCTCGTGTTTACTAGGTTAAAACATGTCATCCAGGCATGCGGTCTTGCTGATAGCCCACTTCGTCTAAGGGAAACGAACCCCATTGAAAAGTTGCCTTCAATCTGTGACCAG
Organism: Marthasterias glacialis; assembly: GCA_911728455.2. Taxonomy (NCBI): domain Eukaryota; kingdom Metazoa; phylum Echinodermata; class Asteroidea; order Forcipulatida; family Asteriidae; genus Marthasterias; species Marthasterias glacialis. Next base: position 20,701,166 of record OU452225.1, read on the forward strand.
TGATAAAAGAGTTTGAAATAATGCTCAGCACATTTTCAAATGCCTTGAACTTTGGATGACCCATGGTGAGCTTTCCCAATACCCAAGTTTTGAAATCTTGTGCTGTCCCTTTAAACTTTGCTTGTTCTATGCATTCACTACAGGTGCTGCCTTCAAGGTAGATGTAGATGGAAAAGTTCCCAGCATAATTTAATTAAGGTTTATCCTAGTTTGAGTCTGGAAGACTTTGTGGTTAGGTCGCTCTTTCAAGCTTGATTTCCAGGCTTCTTTAGACATGATAATCATTGTCTATTTGTCTGCCAAATCAGGCACTTCTCCTGACATTTTTTTTTTCCAGCCAGCTTTGGGGATTAGTTTTACAAATTAGGATGGCCTTGAATTGTGTACATGCTGTAGATGGCTCTTCATGGCTGCTGTACTTTTTTAGTTTTTGTGTGTGTTTTTGTTAGGCAAGTTAGTAATAGCTTCTTCAAGATTTTGTTTTTGAAAATCGAGGAACTCATTTTTGAAGATCCTTAAATTTCAAACTTCCGTGAATGGTCACAGAAAGTAGTGTTTTATTCTCAGGAGTCTTAGGTTTAGGGGGGGTGGTCCATGGTCCCTGAAGCCAACCTTAATGTAAAGCATGGTATGCTGGATGGAGGGGAATAACATTTGAAGAGTACAGACACCAGACACTGGAATAACATTGATAGTGGAAAGTGGGAGACAGTCAGAGTTAACTGGGTCTGACGGTTTTACCTTGAGGAATCAGCAGGCTGTAGGGACTTCTGTAATTGTCTGGTGGTGCAGCATGGAAGACGTAATGAGCAGTGCTTTCTCTTTCCGAGCAGCCTCAGATTACTTGTCAACATTTTTGTTTTCTGATTTTGTTGTTGTACAGATCTCCCTTTGCTTTTAAAATTTCTTGAAATATGTGAAATAGAAAGAAGAAACATACCCCCTGTTGGGTTTCAAACCTCTATATTTAGTGATGTTGATCGATCGATCGATTGATTGATTGGTTGATTGATTGATTGATTGATTGATCGATCGATTGATTGATTGATTGATTGATTGATTGATTGATTGATTGACTGATTGATTGAATGAATGCTTCGAATCACTGGATTTTTTAGGACTGTCACAATTGAAAATTAATATTATTGGTTTATTAAAAAAATACAAACAAATCGAGCATGCCTACATCGACATAAAAATTCATAAAAAAATACAAAATAGAAAGATTATCGAGATTACATTCATAACAAACAGAAAGCAGTTACAAAATGGTAAAACTTGACCAAACATGGACTCATGTACTATTAAAATACACAGTGTGGCTAAAGGGATAAAATGTACGACTCCCAAAACAATTGTGCACCTTCGTTTACTTTTCCATTGCTAACTTTATGGCTTCAATTGGATTGTGGTTTATTTACTTTCCTTTCTTTTGTACTAGATACGATATATGTATGTTGAAGAATCAGCCATGTGGAACGATAGGTGAGAAATATTTTGTCTGTTTTGCGTACCATATCCTGCCCCCCCCCCCCTTCCATAAGAAAAACTGAATATGAGTTTGTACATACGTGTAGTGTGATCTCATTCCTGATTCCAATGGCATTAGAAGTGAAGAGACTTCTGGTGAGGTCGCTGACCGTGTTTATTTTTGTGGAATAAATTTTATTGTTGTTTACAAGAGCCACTGTCAAGATGAATGAGCAAGGCCATGATGACATGGATCATGATTTTTAAGCAAATTAGTGTAAAGTCCTGGACATTATTCAAAATGAATCAAAGATTTACCATTTTGACTAATATCCCCTTCCAATGGGCCTTATTTTTGACTGCAAGAGGGCGCCCTTTGGGGTAGATTGGAGGTCAAACCATAGAAATAGTGCAGTAAACCAGATGCAATTAGACTTCTAATAAAGCAGTCAAAATACAACTTTTTTGTGTTTTTTTTATTGGCAGTCTTACAATGTAATCAGTGTGAGATAGTTGCTTGGAAAATTTGTATTTTTAATGTTTTAAAGTGTTTTTGTACTTTCAAAATGGAATTAGTATTGCGCCCTCTTGCTGTCAAAAATACGGCCTATTTAAGACTTTCAGAGAGACTGGATCGGAGTAGACTGGGTAATCAGTTGCTCTTAGAAATGTGCCCATTCTCAGAACTGCATAAACATTGAAAAATTACCCGATATTTGCTGCCCCCTAGAGTCGGAGTCTATTTTCTCAGTGCACCTGAAAGAAGTTTTGTTTTTCTATAATGACTGAATTGTTTTGTTTTGTTTTGATCCACAGGTTTGGCTCCAGTTGGTGTGATGTGCAACCCTACCCAGAGTTGCAACATCAATGAAGACACAGGTCTAGCGACTGCATTTACTATCGCTCATGAGATTGGCCATAAGTGAGTACTGGGCGAAGCTAGGGGTTTGAGAAGGGGACGTGTGGAGGGGACACCTTATAATACTACCACATTTTTGTCATGTCCTTAGTGTAGACGACCGATGTGCTTTATAAATAACATGGCCAGCCTATCTTCCCTTTTCACCTTGTTTGGTCGTAACGATTTTCAATTGAAGAAAACGAGATGGTTTAATGCCCTTAAAAGTTAAATTTAAAAATCAAACATTTCAATATCATGGCAAATTTCTGGAAGTAATGTCAACAGTAGATGAGATGAACGCTCCAAAGGATTTTTGGAAAGGGGTCTTTCAACTGACCCCAACCCCCCAAAAAAGATGAGACTTAACATAGATTCAGGCTTGTATTGCCTGATGGCTTTTTCCATCTCAGAATAGCTTTTAGTTTGATAAATGTTGTGTTTTTCTCAGTTTTGGAATGAAACACGATGGAGATGGAAACGCCTGTGGGTCGAGGGGGGGCATCATGGCCGACCAGATCACCGAGAACACAGATCCGTTTGCATGGTCAACCTGCAGTCAAGATTACATCACAAACTACATCGAGTAAGATATCAAATTTTCTGAAAATTTGGGAGCTAAAAAAAGAGCTCTTGGTAACACAGAGGCTTTCTACCAAAGATTATTGAGCGCCGTAGGCGCAAGATGGGGAACTGGGCCTTTATCTACTGTTGGAAAGTGAAATATGCATGAGCGCCATTTCGGCAAGTGAATGCCTGTGTTTCCCATTGATAGCAATTGTCATTGTCTACACTGGTACCCACGTATCAGTGTTGTATCAATAGAGTCACTTGCCGAAATGGCGTCCAGTGAGATTTCACATTTCAGCCAGAGTTCCCCATCTTGCGCCTACGGCGCTCTATAATCTTTGCTTTCTACACACTCTTGGAAGAGTACAATCATTCCTACCATCTAGCTTTGAATAAACACTGTACAACCAACCTGTGAAAATTTCATTTCAAAAGATGTTCACTGCTTTTCTTGTCATTTTTTAAACAAGAGCAGACAAGGTGATACACTAGTATTGATTGTGTTTCCATCCTTAATGATTGCACTGACAGTTTATTCGTTTGGGTGTTGTTGTTTTTTTTTCCTTTCTGTTGCTCTTCTGGGAAAGTTCTGGGAAAGCTGAGTGCCTTGTCAACCCACCTGAGCTAGTCAGCTATGGCTTCCCCACAGCGATGCCTGGTGAACTTGTGGATGGAGACCATCAGTGCAGGTTGCAATATGGGCCTGAGGTCAAGGCGTGTAAGACAAATGTAAGCCTCAAATTTATTGATGAGATCTTTTTTGTAATCATTTGACTCTGTGTATGTTTCCCTGAGTTAATTAAAATCAAACTTACTGGAAGGCTGTCTGCATGTAGTTTACAGATGAGTAAGTTAAAATCTTATGGGTTTTTTCTTTCTGCATACCTAAGGCTTGTTTAATTGAGTATCCTTACACCCTAATTTTCTTTGCAGAGCTTCTTTAGCTTGTTTTGCTTCTTTCTTTTTTTTCCTTAAAACCTGGTGCTGGAATTTATCTGAAACCAGCCTCACCTCACCCTACTTTTTGTTGTACATTTCAGAGTATCTGTCGAGAGTTGACTTGCCTGAAGCCAGGGTCACGGTCATGCTGGAGAACAAACACACCAGCGGCTGAGGGGACGCGATGTCAGAAGCCAAATGTTCTTGACGGGGTAAGAACTTTTAGGTGTTTTTCTTGTCTTTTTCTTTTTTTTCCCTTCTCTTTTTGACAGTCAGAGTCTGGTTTAGTTTCTGCTTTGTGATGAAGTCGTTCGTTTGCTTTTTGAAGAAAGTAAAGCTTAGATTTTGCCTTTTTGAAGAAAGTGAAGCTTAGATTTTGCCTTTTTGAAGAAAGTAAAGCTTAGGTTTAAAGAAAAATTCCTCAAAACCAATGGTGACTGCTCCAGAAAGTTCAAGTCAAACAAGAACAAGAACAGAAGATGTGAATATTATGGTCACTGGGTTTACATCTGGATTCATGATGATGATTTTTACATGTTGGTTTAAAAAAAACTTTCATGTAGTCTGTGGTTAACTTTATCACCATTAGGTCCCTTACCTAAAAATACTTTCATTTTTGCCATAAAAATACTTTCTTCTACTAGCACAGGACGTACGCAGGTTGTTTATATCAGCGTTTTCACTCTTAGGTACAGTCTAAAAATGTTAAACCCCCAGGTTTAAAAAGCAGGTATAGTCTAAAAATATTACCCCAGGTTCAGGGTGCAGACACAGTGTACACTGTAGCAAAATTCCCTGATGTACTACTGCAGGTATACTCTGAGGCTGTTTCTCCTTGATATAAATAGATCACTTCATCAACCTATATTTTTCAGGATATGCCTCAGTTCCCTTGTCATTGAAGTATTTTGTAGCCTTATTTTGGTTGTGATTCTGTTATTTTTTTTTGTTTTAGTGGTGTTATCAAGGGGACTGTGTGAGGTATGGGGAGCGACCCTTGGCCATTGATGGGGGCTGGGGGACCTGGTCTGCATGGAGTTCATGCTCACGGACGTGTGGAGGGGGAGTCACAGTGTCGGAGCGACAGTGCGATAGCCCAAGGTAATACTGACTAGCATAGTGGGTATTATTTTTATGGGAGGGCATTAGCTTTCAAAACCCGCTTGTGAATGTTTCAGTGTGCACGAAAAATGGAGTCACGGTGTCGGAGAGGCTGAACTATTGCCCCCAGGTAATATTGACTGGGCAGTATAACTTGGCAGGGCAGTAGTTCTTGATCATATTCTAGAAAATGTAAGTAAGGGGGGGCGGGGATTGATGGGGTGGAGTCAGGGATGCTGAGACTGTGTGGTAGCCCCCAGGTAAATATTGGCTTTGCAATATCACTATGGCAGGGCAGTCTTTGTGTTATATGCCACTGTCGTTTGATTGGTGCATAGAGAAAGGACTTGGTGGAAATCCCATCACGTGTCAGCCTTTATTTTGCCATGTATTTACTGCTGCGACGTTGGACCGTCGTATATGAATAATTATAGGACGTCAAACATGGTATTTTGGCACTTATTAATTTGCAGCATCGTTCCCAAAATAATCGACTCCGCCCTTTTGTCCAAATGAGGCAAGGTCATGTCACGACGGACAAGGTTGGTGTCTACATGGAGGCATCCACAATGTTTAGGAGTTTATTTTTGGAGAATTTCAGAGTTTGAGGTGGACGCGGAACCATGTCTATTTTGTGTTTACTTGACAAATAAATTCAAATAAGAAAGATCTATGTATGAGTGCATTGTCACAGAATATAGTCACTCGATGAAATCTGGCTTTTCCATTTTACTCAAGTTTGCCTCGTGAAATGAAATAGTCCAGATTTCACCTTGTGATTATATTCTGCGACAACGCACTCATCTGCATCCAATATTTGTATAGTATTTGGTCCTGCTTAAGAGAGAGTGGAGCTTGGGGCAGTGAGATGGGGTGGATTTACAGAGTCACAAAGGCTTGCATTACATGGAGGGCAATATAACATAGGCAAGGTTGGGTTATCAGGTAATGCTCAAAGTGTCAGGGCAGTAGTATCAGGTCTTTATATGTTTACATGTTTTACTGTATTGACTCCCTAGCACGCACATCGCACACGGCGACTGCGCCACACTCACCATTTTGGAAGTCAGTATGTATACGTGTAAACGTCACGTCGCCTAAAAAGTGCACGTGACTGTATAATACACAAAGACATTGACTTCCAAAATGGCGCCACCAAGATTATTGTGATGATGACGTCAGGTGAATTGGGTCAAAGGTACAATACAGGATTGGTAATCAGTCTGAAAGCTCACTGATTATGAAGTTCATACCAGTACCAATTTTCCATAGAAATATTTCTGTCTCAAATACTGTCAAAGTCAAGAACATAGAATTCGAAGGCCCTGATTTTAATTTCAGTTTTAAAAATCAAAATTAAGGACAATATGTTTACATGCTGAAAAGTGTGCAACTTTGTTCACTATTTTCTTCTGACTCGGATGGCAGATTGAGCCCAAAATTTTCACAGTTTTTTTTTTCATGTATATCTTGAATCATACAAAGTAAGAACACTGCACTATCAGCTTTACCAATCCTTAAATGGTCTGAGGTCAGTTTGCTGACACAGAGCGCTGTACAAAAATCAGTTATTAATATTATCATATCTCAAGGTATTGTTGAGGAGAGTCTCAGACTCAAAGAGGCAATTAGGGCAAAAGCAAATCAATATTGACTGCTGCAATATTTACATGCAAGAATGGCCAGCCCAAACTCCTCAAGAAATTCCAGAAGTAGTCGTTTTCACCTGAGATCCAAGTGTAAACCTCACTGAGGGCATTAACGATAATATATTGACCTCACTGAAGGGCATTATAACATACACTGTTTTTTTTTTCTTTTCATATCAGACCTTCTCACAGAGGCTTGTACTGTACTGGAGAGAGAAGTCAATATAAATCCTGCAATATTGATGTAAGTTTCTCTTATTCTTTTCTGTTCTTCCCTACAAAAAAAAACAATTTTCGGATCCAAATACTCTGGGATTGTCTTTAATTTTTGGACGGGAGATTTCTAAGAGTATTTCCTGAGGTGGCAACTTCAGGGAGCGTCCCCCAGAAATGGTTAATGAAATGATTGATCAATTTAGTTTAGGCAGTCCTATTGGTTGAAAGGTGGTCACATGACCATGTTTACCTAGTATTAAATGGCTGATAAAGGGCCACAGCTGAAGCTGTTTAAGACCAGTTGGCTAATGCGGTTTAGGCACTCATAGCCGTACGCATGTTTGCGCGTAAGTTTACGGAGGCACTAATAGTAACCAGTACTCAATGTAAAGTATTTTAGTACACGCATGTACGCACAGCCGTTGTGCATCGCATGCAGTTTGATCCCTCGTGAAACAGAGCCTGAGGACCAGGCATGCAACTTTTCCTCGGATCAGCTGATTTCCTCGTTTTTCACCTAAACACTCATGCCATTAAAAATTGAAAAACACTGTACAAAGTCTTGTAAAGATTGGAATTTCCTCGTTTTTTGTGAAGTCCAAGTTGCATGCCTGGAGGACATGACGGGAATTGAAAATTTACAAAACAGAAACTTTTTTCCACATTTCCCCTACATTATCATGCTTTTTAACAAAAAGGGCATTTACAAATGAGAATAAAAAAGTAGTGAATCTTGCAGGGTCGTGGCTGTGTGATAAAGGACCTTGCCTCCGGCTCAGTCCTTTATCACACAGCCACGACCCTGCCGGTCATAAACGGGCCTTTAAGACTTCGTCTCCACTCTTCTAGTCTCTTAATAATAATAATGATTCCTGTGGTTGAACGCTTACGGATGTTTTGTCAAGCAACACATTCTTTATCATGTTTTAACAACAAGCATAAAAATGTTCCGGATAGTGGATCCCTAATCAACTTGTTCCTGAAAAAAAAAAATTGGCAGTTCAATTCTAAAAATTAAGCCCCACGTGTATAAGGAGGCTGCTTTGCAGTCATTTGGTTGGTACCACACTGCACGCACTTCCTACATGAAACTTTAAAGGGTAGGGTAGCTATCTTATCCTCTGTGTGGATTTATCATATAAGAAGCCAAGCCTGTGTCTGGATTAGCTGTGGCTATGGCTAGATCACTTCATCTTTGTCTTGCTCCCAGTGTGCATGAGCAAACGTAAATACTGATTGTTATTATAACAGAAAGGAGGTCTGACTATTTCACCCTCCCAGCCTCGATTTGGTTTACATTGGCAATATCATGCTAATGGATACTTAACTCAATATCAGCCACAAAAACATACAACTATTTGAAACCGTAGCTATGCCTTGTGCAAAAACTATAGCATTTATAAAATAGTTCCACTGTCTGACTGACTGATGGCATTTTACAGACCTTTATCATGCTGCAACCATCTTGGTCATGTTCCCTGTATTCAATTACAGTAATATATGCTAATATTCATTGTACAAAAAGGAACCAGACTATTTGCCCTTCCAGCCTCGGTTTGGTTACATTGGTTTGAATGGGAGAAAATCAAAATGGCCGCACCATGATAAAGGTCTATTGCACAGCATCACAAGTGAATGATCGAACGATAATCTTTGTCTGTATATTTGTACTCGGCACTTTTTGGTTTTTTGACTTCGTGCCCCAGATCCCAAAACCTAGTGGTGCTTGGTTTGAGTGAAGGACAGTTACGTTCGCAAAAAACCCTGAAAAGTCATTCGCGGTGACGAGTTATTTCCTACGGAATCCGAATTGTTTATAAGGGCTTGATGGAAATCACAGATTGATGATCCATTTCCACATACAATGAATAAAATCCGACTAGATTTGTGAGAATTTTTCCACATGTCAGAAGGGGATAACATGAAACTTCCTTCCTGCACTGATCTCTTGATTGTAATAAAGTATGTGTCTGCCATTTATTTTCTCTCTTTTTTTGTGTGATTTTTTTTTTTTGCTGTTGTCGTTCAGCTGTTGCTGTCGTGTCTGCTCGTCTTGTCTGTCCATTTGTTCTTGTCCTATGTTTGTGACTGTTCTATATCAAGGCATTTTGCCACAGCCCTCAGTCACCAGTAGATGCCCAATATACTTATCTTTTCTTTTGTCCTTGTATATCTCTGCATCTTAGTTTTTTGCTTTTTTGCTAAGTGTCCATGCAACTTGTTCTTTGATTTCTTTTTTTTTAAGTAAATATGAGTTTGAATTTAGCAGGAGTTACTGTCGTTAAAGCCCCAGCTCAACATTGGTAAACTGATTATGTCAGCTCATTTCGTTGTTTTATTTGCGAAAAAAAGATAAAAATGCATTCAGCATTTTTGTACGCATTCATATAGGCAGAATTTTTGATTTCATTTAATATTTAAAAACCTATAACACTTTAGGCAAAAATATTTCAAGGAAAGTTTTCTAACATGATGATCTTTATATCTTGTAAGGTGTATGTAAAACCGTGAACATTTTTGTTGTTCTTCTTACCAATGTTGAGCTGGGGCTTCAAAAGGAATAGCCAGATTTCAAAATTATCAGATTATTAAAATATTGCATGAACTAATCAAACAAACTTTAGCTTTTAATCATCTTGAAAAATGTGTCTATTCAGATGCTGATTGAGGCTCAGGATTTTAAAAGGGTAAAGTGTGGGGGCACCAAAAATGGAATTCTCAGAGGGTTGGCTGCCAAGACTTGGACAGTTCATTTCATGCAGTCTTTTTTTTTTTTTTTTTTTTTTTAGGTGAGGTGGAGTCCAAATAAATAAAGGATAAATATAATGGTGTGTATTAGTGATCCCACTGAAACCCTCTAACTCTTCACCCTCCATACATTCGCAGCAATTTAATCCTATCTTTTTGAAATATGTTTTTTCCTTTAGGATTGCCCTGACCACTCCCGAGACTTCCGCTCTGTCCAGTGCTCCAACTTCAACAATGAGCCGTACAGCGGCCGGTACTACGTATGGGAGCCATACATTAGCCAAGACATGGACGCCTGTGAGCTGACGTGTATTACAACTGGCGGTGAGCACTTCAGGAAAGTGGACAAGGTGGTGGATGGGACGAGGTGCTACCCGGAGAAAATCGCTCCAGAAGTCTTGGACGTTTGCATCTACAAGAAGTGTCATGTAAGAGTGGACATCAACTCAAACTCTGCCCTAAAAAATAACAGAGAAAATATCTCAGAAGTGACCATAAGAATTTCCATATAACAAAACAATATAATAAATAAATAGGAAAATCACCACTTCATGGGAGCATCTTCTTAAAACCAATTCTCTTGTACCTCCTGTCATATTTTTGGCAACAATTAAAAAAAAACATCGCACTAAAATTCAATTAAAGCTTTTTTCAATTTTGATTACAATCATTTCCAAACAGAATTGTGAAATGGATAACATTATATCAAACTGTTTTACTTTCCTATCTCAACGAAAGAATCATATTTGGAAAAATTGCAGCCATTTTTTTTTTAACAAAACAGACGATCATCTTTGTATTCTCTTCCTGTATGGTTTAAAAAAAAATTGGAATCACAAAAGATTACACTATCAATCAGCCCCTTGAACTGAATATTTTGTACTTATGGCCTCCTTGTGAATCTTTCTGACAGCATGTGGGTTGCGATAAAATATTGGGATCCGACGTCACAGAGGATAAGTGTCGCATATGCGGGGGTGACGGCAGCACTTGTGAGACGGTCTCTAAAAACTTCACCCAGACGCTGTCGGCTGGCGACTACCATGAAATCTTCACCATCCCCCGGGGGTCTGTCCACATCAAAATTGAGGAAATGGCTGTCTCCAGAAACTACTTAGGTAACAGTTGTGTGTGATATCTTAATAAGAAACAGTCTCGCGCCATGCTAACCAGAAATTGCTTTTTATAGTGGCCCTCCTTCTTAGTTTAAATGAAGTCAGCCTCACTCCATGCTAACCAGGAATTGCTTCTTATAGTGGCCCTCATTCTTAATTTAAATTTAGTCAGCCTCGCTCCATGCTAACCAGGAATTGCTTCTTATAGTCGCCCCCCTTCTTAAATGAAGTCAGCCTCACTCCACGCTAACCAGGAATTGCTTTTTATAGTGGCCCTCGTTCTTAATTTAAATTTAGTCAGCTTCGCTCCACGCTAACCAGGAATTGCTTCTTATAGTGGCTCTCGTTCTTAATTTAAATTTAGTCAGCCTAGCTCCATGCTAACCAGGAATTGCTTCTTATAGTGGCCCTCGTTCTTAGTTTAAATTAAGTCAGCCTCGCTCCATGCTAACCAGGAATTGCTTCTTATAGTGGCCTTCCTTCTTAGTTTAGATTAAGTCAGCCTCACTCCATGCTAACCAGGAATTGCTTCTTATAGTGGCCTTCCTTCTTAGTTTAAATTTAGTCAGCCTCGCTCCATGCTAACCAGGAATTGCTTCTTATAGTGGCCTTCCTTCTTAGTTTAAATAAAGTCAGCCTCGCTCCATGCTAACCAGGAATTGCTTCTTATAGTGGCCCTCCTTCTTAGTTTAAATTAAGTCAGTTAACAATTGCTCTTAAGAGAAAACATATATAAGCTAGTAATAATTATTTTAATATGTGATTTAGAAGCCATCAACGATGGACTATAATTTTGTTTTTACAGCATTGAAGTCAGTGAACAACGACTATTACCTCAATGCAGAATGGATAATAGATTGGCCAAAAGCTTATGACGTCAGCGGAACAACCTTCAAGTACGAGCGACCGGATAACGAGGCGGAGTCCCTGACTGCTTTAGGACCAATCAATGAGGAACTTGTAGTAATGGTAAGATGGTCTTTAACCCAAATCTATCCCCTGGTTTTATTTGAGTTTCGTGTCACTTTGCTACACAGCCAAACCAACCAATCATGCTCATCATTACGGGTATATAATCACATCTTAAGATTTTACCTGTGTTTGATGAGTTCAATACTGCACAGCCAAATCCATCACTGGGTATTGGTGCAGTACATATCGATCTTCTCACAGTCCAAAGGTTTGGATGTAAAGATACAAAAAGGTTCTTGCCAAAATTCCTGTGGGCTCTACATGTTTAATTTCTCTTTTCTGCTTAAAAAAAGTGTCACATAGCATTTGACTTCTAAAAGTCACACAGCTTTCATTTAGAATGCAAATCAGATATAATTTGCTTTTAAAATCTGAGAATGAAAATATGAAAAAAGAAACCTTGACTTTGGTTTTGACAGTCAATAATGTTACAAGTGTTTTTCAACTGGTATGCATCGCTATTTTTCCCCTGGTAGCTGTTAGTGCAAGAGGACCAGCAGGGTATATCGTATTCATACAATCAGCCGGTAACCAGACAGGGTAGCGGTAACGATGAGGTGGTCTTCATCTGGCATTGGAGTGCTTGGTCGGTGTGCTCTGCAACTTGTGCTGGGGGTAAGTGTACTTTTTGCAAACAGAGGATCCAGGTTAATGGATGGTGATGGTTAAAGCCTGTAAGCAGAAACTTTCTGCTTACAGAGTAGTCCTGTAAGCAGAAAGTTTCACAGAGCAGTCCATAGCACAGTTCATAACCACAACGTCAGTTAATCTTGCACCATGGCTCGAAGGACATTGGCTCCATGAATTTTCACTCTCCACTCCTGGTTATCGTAAAGCAAAGCAAAAAGGCACACTCTTACCGGTGGTTCTTGTAAGCAGATGAGTTATGCGGCAATGCATAGAAACAGCTTACCAATGCTTCTGGTCCTAGTAACTTTCGCTTAGCAGATAATACTCCTTAAGCAATAGAAACATCTTCCATCTATCAGAGTTGTCCTAACCCAAACTTGTTGGGAAAAAAGTCTTCATAACTTTGCATTTCCTCTTCTTTAGGTGAATCTGTAGCAGAGGTCCAGTGCATTCGATATGATGATAAGACGGTGGTGTCAGACACATTCTGCAATGCTGGAACCAAGCCAAGCCGAAGGAAGGAACCCTGTAACACAGAGCCCTGTCCACCTGTGTGAGTAGTTAGTTCTCATAATCAGGGGCGTAAATCCTTTTTTAAGAGACAGGTTTTTTTTAATAGTCCCCGGGTTTTCACCCAAGGGGACATGATTCATGAAATTATCCCCTTCCTTTTTTTTTTTTTCCTCCCTGAAAAAAATGGCGCTTTTGTGGCACTTAAATCATAATGAGGTTATGGTTTTACACCCATTGTGGCCTCAAATGCCCAAAGGATTGTTTTTACCTTGACGAGACGGTCAGCAAACAGTTCAAGTGACTAACGCTCTATGTTCCTATGGAAACATAACCTATCTATTTTTAACCAAAACAAGTTCCTGCTCCATAGGTGTTTGTAAAGTATCAGGCATGTTTCTCAGGATTTTTCCTGATTTTAGGATTCTCTCAAAACTTCCTTGAGCCTTTAAATTTTCTTGAAAGAAGTAAAGCAATCACCAAAGGTAGAAAGAAATACATTGTGTCCAAACCTGTAGTTTTGTGTTGCAGGTGATGCACAGAGTCTGTAAACCTCCTGACTTGTATTATCTAGGATGTTCTGGGTCTAGAATAAGGGGACCCAGACCCACAAGCCAATTTTCAGGAGTTTAAACTTTCATCCAATCTCATCCCTGAAGTATTTGGTAGCATTTTTACGGTTATTTTCTCATGAATAGGAGTGCTTGTTTCAATTCCAAGTAATGGCTAACTTTGAGAATTATGCTTTGTGAAAACTGGTTCCCCCCCCCCAGAAAAAAAAAAAGTCATGTTTTTCCCTTTAACGAGTTCCCACCGGTAATCTTCCATTTTTTCTCGTCCAGCCTGACAGGATTATTTTCCCTGAATTGCCAGAATAATTTTTCTTTGAGAGAACCGCTGGCACAAGGAAACCTTGACTTGACAAAGCAAAGAGAACAAATTAAAGATTCTCTTTGAAGCACAGACATTTTTTGTGTCTCTATTGTGAAAAATTAATGTCAAATTCTTGCATCGTTTATTGCAAAACCTCGGCCGCCATGGCCTACATCCAGAACCAAGGCTGGATACTCGGTTCACTTGGACTTACCTTGGTGGAAGTAATCCTCTTCTCGGAACAAAAAGTCAAAGGTCTGGAATCGGGGATTACACAATGGGCAAAAATCAGCGAAATATTCTACTCCATCTATCTTCTGTGTGAGTGAAACGAAGCGTATCACGGCAAGTGCAGGCTCTATGCATACTCTGAAATTGTTCGGGCGACTTTTGTTCCAGTATTCTGATTTTACACCATGATGTTTACACGTCTCCCATTTGCTGGCTCGGGCAATATTTTTGCGTATACATGACATCCAGTATTAACTGGTTAAAGGTCCCATGAATTATTTTTTTTTATTGGTTAAAAAAGGAAGTATGCCTATCATAGTATACTATTATTTTTTAAACATTTTTTACATGCCTATTTACCGTAGAAATAACAATTTCTAAAATTAGGGGATTGCCGCGCTCCACCCACCCTTCTTCATTACCATAAAATCTGTGACGTAGACAGTGGACCGGCTGACCAGGGCCATGTGTGTGACAATAACACACAATGCATTGTTGACCACTCGGCACCAGAGCTGTCTTTGAAACGTTTGACCACAGTCTACGTCACAAATCATTTTGCAATCAAATGACACACATTTTCGGGGCTCAATTAAGGTGTGTTGACGCATAACAAACACATCAAAATAGTCAATGTTATGTTTTGTTAATTTCAAACCGTATATTAAGCCACAAAAATTAATGTGACAAAATACCTCTTCATGGGCCCTTTAAATGACTGTCTTACTTGTGTCTCTCTTGTACAGCTGGTCAGAAGGAGCATGGTCAGACTGCAGCCAGACGTGTGGTGGCGGTCAGAAGACCCGAGCAGTCCTATGTATGATGAAGGTCACCCAGTTGGATGAAGAGGTAGTTGATGAAGCCCAGTGTACCAAACGCAAACCCATCAATCGCATGAACTGTGGGATGCAGGAATGCCCACCACAGTGGGTTGCTGATGCGTGGTCTCAGGTTAGTTCCCCCTATTTAATTCTTTCTAGGGACAACCACTCGGTTCAAATAAAACCTCACACTGACTGAAAATGCAATATTTTTCAAAGAGTCCCGTCAGAGAAAGGCACTCTGACAGTTTGCGCTTATGCAGCATGTGATGGATGCATCAAAACAGTACACAGTTAATCCTGTGCACAGGTGCTCCACAGGCCAAGGAGAGACAGATGTATGTTTTTCCCGTGAAGTTGGGTCCGATAAGTCTGTTGCCCACTAACACCCCCAAAAAAGGCAGGTTGTTAATTGGAAATTTGGACATTAGTAAAATAGTATAACCATTCTTTGACACTTAATTTTCAGTGTATGCCGAGCTGTGGTCAAGGGCACCAGACTAGACGAGTAGCATGTATGAGCAGCGATGGTAGACCGTACCCTAACATGTGTAACTGGGCAACGAGACCCTCCTCTATCAGGGAATGCCAAACAGCCGGGTGTCCGCCCCCTACATGGGTAGCTGGTGAATGGAGTGAGGTAAGACGAGGCTTTTGTTTTTGTTTTGCATGTTAAAAGGGAAAAAACGCTTGTCATTCAATACCATTGAGATACCAAACTGCTAGACTAACAGAAGCCAGAAGTAAACAGAATATTGATGTGTTGATTTGAAATGATGGAAATAAATCACATCTTAGTAAAGTTCTGGTTTCAATTTTGGGAACAATACAAAAATTGACTAGAATGGGATTTGAACCTGCAACCTCTGGATTAACGTGCTGGCACTCCACCAACTGAACTATCTTAGCCCTATGTTGGCGGTCTCCCTATTTTGTCAGAAGCCACTCAACCTTAAACTTTACCCAGTCAGTTTCCCTTGTTGTTTATCACCTGATATTGGAAACTTCTGGTTTTTCACAATTACCGAATACAGGCACATGATCAAAGCTAGCTCCAAGTCAAAAGCATGTGGGAGGGGCGGGGGTTGGGCATCAAATACCCAAATGTTTTCTTTTGAAGCTTGAAATTTTAAATTGTTTCTCCCCAGATTTCTTTTTACCATCTGTCCTGAAAGATGTGATCTTTATGTGTGACAGACATAGCCCCTGTTGTTGTGACGTGAAGAGCTTGTAGTAAATCTTACTAAATTGTAACACTCTGCGAGTTCAAATTTCCTTAAAAGATCGAGAAGACCATGGCTTCTTTGCAGGGTTTTTCTCTTTTGTTCAATCACACACCAGATTTTGTCATTGAGTCAGCTGTACAAGCACTTTGTGTTCAGTAGGTCAAGCTATGATAGTTTTTTTATTTTATTGGAGGTTGACAGTATTTTTCTTTTGACTGATCTTGCTTCTAACAGTGCAGTGCAAAGTGTGGCCGAGGCCAGCAACAACGCCAGATCCGTTGTTTGTCGTACAACCGTGTTCAGCTGGGTGCGACATACTGCCAGCGATCTCTCATGCCAAGTTCACACCAACAATGTGAAAGCCCCTGTGTTGTACGGCCCACGGACCAAGAAGGTAAGATTGGAGGCTTTGCATGAACAATACACATCAGATATTAAATATAATGAGTTCATATTAAGCTGAACCTAGAAACTCCTATCAATGAACCCCAATGCGTCAATCAAACAGTTCACTGCCACTGAGTAAAAAATCACAATCAAACTGCAAAATCACAAAATACAAAGAAACCATTACATTGTGTACCGGTGAGATTTAACTATTAATGTAAACCTCCCCAGTGCGTATGAGTCACTGATGCTCAATGCTTCAAATTTGTTACCTTTTTCTTACGGCCGGCCAAATCTGTCAGGTTACCTCTTTGCACAATGACAATGGTAGTTCTTAGAGTTGTTGATTCGAGTCATGCGACTTGGACTTGAGTCAGACTGGAGAAGCTGTTTTTGTGACGTGTGACTTGACTTGTAATTACCAGCATTGACTTGTGGCTTGACTTGGACTTGTGAAAAAATGCTTTGTTACCATCGTAAGTCGGAAGCTACTTGAGCGACCCCATGAACTTTTAAAATTGGCCTTATTAATTTACGTGCATTCAGAAAATCATCAGACTTGGTTTGGCTCGTGGCTTTGACTGACTGGGATAAATAGCACCGTCAAACATCATCAATGACAGAGCAAACATAGCGGCTTCTGGTAGTGGTCCCTTTCCACAAATGATGAATTTTGACTTGCCTTGTGTTTGGACCAAGTGACTTGTGACTTGATTTGACTTGTGACCAAATTAAATTGTCTTGTGACTTGCCTTGTGACTGGACCAAATGAAAAAAGAACCAGACTATTTTTACCACCCAGCCTCGGTTTTGTTGTACCTAGTGGAATGGAAGAAAGACAAAATGGTTGCAACAGAGGAAATGAAGAATTGCAATGTTAGTATACAAGATAAATGACCAAAACAATATTTAATATGATCAATTTGATCTCTTTTTCAGATTGCCAAGATGCCACATCGGTTCAATACTGCCCTCTTGTGGTGAGATACAAGTTCTGTAACAATGAGTATTTCCGCAAAATGTGTTGTCACAGCTGCAGCAACCAATAAATGTTTAAAAAAGTTAGAAATAAAGTCAAAGAAAAAGGAGAAGGAAACTGAATATCTGACAAGGCGGTACTAAGCCAAGATGCCCCGAAGGAGAGCTGATTGTATTTCCAAGATGGTGTGAAACTTCTATGATTGAGACCTTTCTGTTTAATTTGTGTGACAAACACAAGGAATTTATGATCCATAAAGGATCAGACTATGAGGAGGATCAAGGATACTAGCGGCTGCAATTTATATAACCTCCAACCCAGATGAGGCTGATCCTACAAACCTCAGACCTCAGAGGCTGAATACAAATACCTCAGTCATTCTACAAGTAGACACATCGAGTGATACTTGTGAGGATATCATCACACTTCCACCATATCATTTGAATGTCTCAGCTAACACATGTTGTCCAATTGGAAGACTGTATTAAGCTGCCTACAAGTTTTTACAAGGACCACCTTAGTGAGATAGAGAGCAGTGGAGATCCTCTCAGAGGTACACCAAGAATCATAGTAAGAGGTGATTGATTATACATTGTACCCAATCAGGATATAAATAGTCCTCCATCAGGAAACATTCTGAGTACACAACACTTAACCATCCCAATTAGGATATACTCTATCCTAAACCTCTTCTCCAAATCAGGGTATAACTTGTTCCCAATCGGAAACCTTTTGATGACACAACACCTATACTATCCCAATTGGGATAGACTCTTACCCTGATTGAAACCTCATCTCTCAATCAGAGTATAACTTGTTCCCAATCGGAAACCTTTTGATATACTCTTACCCTGATTAAAACCTCATCTCCCCATCAGAGTATAACTTGTCCCCAATCGGAAACCTTTTGGTGACAGCAATACTTTGTACAGTAAACTTGCCATTGTTTCTTTGAACGCTCAAGATTTTACTTTGACCCAAGCTTTTCAGCAACAGAGCCATAAAAAGCAAAAGATACAGAGAGCCCCTAAGGATGATTTTGTAAGCTGCAGAGTTTGTTGTCGTGGATGTACAGATAAGAAAAGATCAAGGGAGGGGGAAGCTTGTGGATATTTTTGTATTTATTTATAAAGAAAGAAAACATGGATAATCACTAAAATATAGTTTTTATTTTCTCTGTAAAAAAGCCAGTTATGTACACTGTATTTTTACCGTCCATGTTTACTAAGGTTTTTGTTTTTTATCGGACGAAGACCTTTCTTGATTATTTTGCCATCGTATGGTTGTGAAGCAGAATGGAATTTACAATTGGTTGTAGAAACACTAGAAAGTTTGTTTTGAAACTTTACAAGGGGCTGGTAGTTGTAAAGTGTTATTTTTCCCGCGCAAAATAACCATTGAAAAGTTAATACATGAGTGTGTTGTTTGAGGGCCCGCTAAATAGCCCTGGAAGTGTAGGAGTTGTAGATAATCTTTTAATGCACATTGGTGCATTTATTTAAGAACTTGGATTTGGGGTCATCCACTAAATGTTTGATAGTTTAAAAAGATGACGTTTATATACTAGTTATTTCATGCTTAAAAAATGTAAGGGTTACATTCACCCTCCCCCCCCCCCAAGTTTGAACACCCACATTTATATTCCTGTTAGCCAATGCTACGCATATCAATGCCAATATTAACATTTTTCATAGTTCTGAGCTTGACATATGTAAAGAGCGCCCTCGTAAGTTCATGTATGGCATGGCTGTACTATGCTTAAGGCTAAACGTTACACTGGTGCGCATTACACCAGTGCTATTTTGTAATGGCAACATTTCTTTGGAAGCAAATTTTCTTCCTTTGTTCACTTTATAATGGTGGAGCCATCTTGGGTTATTTTTTTGGTTTTTTTTCCTTTTTTCCCCCCTCACATTAAAAGGATGTAACCAAACAGAGGCTGTAAGGGAAAGTAGTCTGGCTCTACCTCAGTACAATGAGATTCAGTAGTCATGATGGATGTTGTACACTGGGAACATGACACGGTCTATTGCAGCTTTCAAACATCCAACAAAGTCTACTTGCTTGCAAATTCTTAAAGCTTAACCAATATTGTTTAATTTATGATGATTAATTCTTAGTTTTTAATTTGAATAACTTTGTATATTCATGTGTACAGTTTATATTAAATTCTGTAAACATGGCATTGTGTTAAATACACACAGCATTATGGCAACAAATGATTTGCATTTTTCTAAACAGTATTTATAACTTTAATAGCAAAAAGCTTTTGGGAGAAATTGTACGGTAACTTAAAGGGAAGGTACAGGGTTTGTAAAACCAGATTTCAAATTACATAATTCCTTAAAGCGACACTCGGTGTAAAGTGTCTTCAAGTATCAGTTGGAAAAAGAACTACATCTTGAAGTAACTTTAGTTTTAAGGAAAAAGTAACTTTTCTTTGGGATTTGCAAGAAGATTCGTTTTCTCTCTCCAGGAAAAAAAGGTTTCTTTTGTGATATGATTGTAACAATGTAAAAAGTCTTGAAAGATTTGGTGTTGCCCCCGAACTTCATGGTGTACCAGGTACCTTCCCTTTAAGAGCTGGGCCCAATTTCATAGAGCTACTGTGGCACATAATATTGCTTAACAACTTTCTGCTAAGCCAAAAATGAGCAGGATACCAGTCATAGATGTTACATGTGACATGGTATTTGCGGGTTGGTAACCTGATTTTGGTAAGCATAATTTTGTTATGCTTAAAAGCTACTTTTCGTAAAAGCTGCTTATTCGTAAGGAAACTATGTAAATGTTATTAAAGAAGAAAACAAAGTGAAAGGGTGAGGAGATACTGATGTGTATATAAAGAACCGAATCTGATGTAAAGTAATTTGTTTAAAGTGGAACAAAAATGTATTAACTGATGTAGGAATCGAACCACGAGCGAACAGAACGCGATTTAAGTTTTTACTGTTTTTCTCTACCGTTTGAGAAAGGTTGGGATGAGGATAAGTTTGGCCCACAGTTTAAATGATTGTGATATAGTGGTGCAAAATTAGCTAAACAATGTTGTGCTCTACATTTGTTTTTGTTTTATAGCACAAACTTTGAAATTGTGATCAGTTTTGTAACTATAGTTGTGGCGGATTGGAATGTTATGGGGAAAAAATCACCCAACCTCCCTTGAAATGCAGGTAAAAAATACTTGCGAACTCTGAAGTTTTTAGAACGACACAAACAAAACTCTATTTTAAGAACTTAAGTCTTAAAATATCCAGCTTGAATATCTGGAAATTACCAGCATAAAGTTTCCCTTTTGGATGTTGGCCAAAAGTCTGTTTGACGTTCACGTGATATTCCCCTTCTAAAATAACAGGAAAACGGTAAATTGGATGCAGGATTTTGCCGGGAAAAATGCCATGTCGTCCAAGGATTGTTTCCTTATGATATTGATTTATTTGGGTTTTTATTTCAATAACAACCATCTTGGGTTTGAAGTGAAGAGAATTTAGTTCTGCAAATCCTTACAGGGTTTTCCCCTCTTTTCAACCTCCCTGCTTTTATCAGATCTGGAGTGAAGTTTGTGATTTTTTTCTGGAACTAAATGGTTAGCTTTATTTCATAGGAAAATAGTTTTCAATAATATCAAACATTTGAGGTACAGATACCATAAAATATCCTTAAGCTATGCATGCTTCAGTTTTAAAATAATACACCCAAACAATGCACTTTGAGGTTTTATTTCTAAGCACTACAGTAAAGTTTGAGTCCAACTTTGTTATTTTGAAATTTGTGTAAAAAACTGACATGGAATATAATTAACCTTTTAATTTAACCTTAAATAATAATGGTTAATAAGGTAATTTGGTGTTGATTTATGGAGGAAAATCATGCTCTTCCGATATTATTATTTAAATTTTTATAAATGCCCAATTAGACCTTTAGTGAGAGGTTGGAAAATGTTGCACACCCGTTTTTGAAACTTGAATAAAACGCACCAAAAAGCACAATCTTGGAAATGATTTTGACTGATTTTGGTCATAATTTCGTTTATGGGAACGCACCCTTTTCACTGATTGTGACATCGATTGTTGTTTGAATACACTTATAACGCACTGTGCTTTTTGACGATGATGTTGTGTTTGCAGCCATGAACAAAAAGAGGTATAATTAGAAGATTAAACAAATGTCCACTTTTCTGTTTGAATTGAACTTTATTTCTCTCACCCTTACTGGCACCTCGTGAACAATTTTATATTCAATTGCATTATAATCATTCTTGTACTCGGCTTATAAATCGGAATATGCATACAAATTTAAAATGTTACTGGAGATTGTTGCACTTTGTTGTCAAGTGTCTCACTATAAAAGATTGACATGTTTTCTGATAATGATGCGAATCTAAAGCAAGGGGAAAATACATCGTAGTGTGGGATTAAATTTAGGTTCGTGTTTGTATTTGAAAGAACTGTCTGAGTGTTCGACATTTTACAATAATGTTAGATAATTTTAGGAGAATTTATGGCGGTGAAATGTCTGTTTAACATTCGAGTCAACCAAACAATTTGCTGAGTTTCCTGGGGCAATGGGAATTTTTCTCCATTCTGGATTATGTCAATTGATTAGACATATTGCAAGTTGTTGTTTATGGCAGGTATTTGTAGATATGGGAAATTTAAATTTGTAACCACTTTTTTCTCTCAATCACTTCTGTAAATTTTTAAGAGTATGCTCACTTTGTGTTTTGACATGGGCTTTTAATGTTAGATAAAACAAAACTTACTATAAAATGTATAGTTTTTGTACAAAAAACAATAAATGAACTAACCAAATTCAACGGATTATACATGATTTTTTGTGATATATTAGACATTTTTAGCAATCATATATTTATTTTTTGCATTATTCAATTGTAAATAAATTTAAGCTGTGGATAATAAGTAACTTGCCATATGATATGTAACCGTTCACCATGTTATTTCTTGCAAACTTACTTTTAAATTAACTGTCACTTTCGTGTCCGTGTATTCAAAATAAAAATTAAAAAAGCATATTATATGTTTGTGGCCCAAAAATAGAAATGACGTGATCACTGGTACCCATGTACTGAAGACAATTGGTGACCAGTGACCTGTTGCCATGGAAACACAGCAACTAGCACGTATTCATGGTGATGTCGACGTACAATTCGCTATTTAGTAACGTTAAGGGCTGCTACATGTTATTTTTGTCAAATGTTTTTGAGATATCAAATATAATATCAATATTATTATCATGGTGGTCTACATACCACACCAAGACCTCACGCATACAACATGGTTTAGAATATCTTTATTTTAAAATCTACAATAGTTAATAAGAGCTTGTAACAAAACAGTTGCTGTTGTTGGTATTTGTCAAGAAAGCAAGTTTATTTTTGTCTTGTAATAAATATCCTTGATAATACAAGGTCTAACCCATAATAACATTGGTTGTGATGTTTTATTCATTCTAACGGAAACCCTTTTTTTATCTACACATCGTGGTGTGAAAAATACGTCCATATGACGTGAACACTTCTTTTGTATAAATAGGTACTCTCGGCCATGGCGCCTCATGTTTGAATTTTTGGGGGCCATGAAGTTTGTTATAATATTTGAAGTATCAGATTATTTAATTGTCCTCTACCTTGATACCTAATTAGCCCCCCCCCCCCTCCAATCCATCCCCTCTTCACCTCAGGTCAACACCCGGGTGATCACAACCTCTTTGCACAATGATAACAATGATGTCATAGTTTTAGCTTGAGGCGTGGAGAAATTAGAAGTTGTTATTTTTTTTTAATACTTGCTTTAATACTTTTTGTTAAATAATTTATGAGTAAATTCTAACCTCCTTTTTGGCGAAACTCTCCTGATATCGGTTAAGAGTTGTTTATTACATTCTTCAATGGGGTTAATTATCGAGGTGATGGCAAATCTCAAAGTTCTTTCTTTCTCACCCATCTTTCCAAAAGTCTTCAAAAGAAGTCCCACCCATGAAATAGTAGTTGGTTAGGCGATTTTTTACAATGTGGGTGGTGTCCAAAGATTAGAGCGCCGTAGGCGCAAGATGGGGAACTGGGCCTTTATCTACTGTTGGAAAGTGAAATATGCATGGGCGCCATTTCGGCAAGTGATTGCCCATGTTTCCCACTGATAGCAATTGTCATTGTCTACACTGGTACCCACGTTTCAGTGCTGTATCAATGGAGTTCACTTGCCGAAATGGCGTCCAGTGAGATTTCACATTTTCAGCCAGAGTTCCCCATCTTGCGCCTACGTCGCTCTATAATCTTTGGTGGTGTCCTGCCCTGAGTGCGCCCATTGCATTGTGGGCCACAAAATGAAGGACAATGGCCGACTTCGCAAGACTCCATGTTTTCTCTCATTATTCCACATTTTTCAGCTAATTCGACCAACAAAACCACTGCAAAATGAGAGAGGTGAGTTGAATATAACTTGTAGCTTCCAATGAGGACGTCTTTACAGTTAACATGAGGTTTCAAAATGGTGAAAATGAAGCAAACGTAAGGCTTCACTGTTCGGCCAGGCGGCAACTTTGAAATACGCTGTTCACGTGGCATGTCTGAAGTAATGGGAGACTTTTGAAACGTTAGCGGGCGCCACAGTCAGCGGGCCGCTTACTGGGGCGCCCGCTAACGTCTCAAAAGTCTTCCAATCGAACTCGTACACACAGGCGTACGGGGACTCTTTGGTTTTTGGGGCAGAGGGTTGATTTGCCCGAAACTTTACACGGATAAAAACACAAGTACTCATTTCTAACAAGAAGGTTTCCCTTGCTTTGCCCTAATTTTCCTCGCTGTTTTGCCCAAATTGGAGGGCAACTGCCCCATCCCCGTCTCATAC
Organism: Marthasterias glacialis; assembly: GCA_911728455.2. Lineage (NCBI taxonomy): Eukaryota > Metazoa > Echinodermata > Asteroidea > Forcipulatida > Asteriidae > Marthasterias > Marthasterias glacialis. Next base: position 20,725,367 of record OU452225.1, read on the forward strand.
GTCTTTACTCAAACAGTAACTTTTAACAGCAAAAGGGCATTCGAGTGTTTTTGTGAACACGTAAAATGTTACATTTATTATTGTCATCACAGGAATTGACAAGTGGGTGTGGGTAAACTAAGGGAACCTTTCAAGTGTTACACTGCAGATATCATTCCTATACTTTGTCTTTACCATGTTTATCGGAATATAAATTCACCAGTAAGATTGAAGGAGACTTAAAAATAACACTGTGGATAATGTCATTAACAATTAATAATTAACAAAAGATGGGATTTTTTTTTTGGGGGGGGGGGGGGTCTGTTATTTGAGGTAGTACTTTCAGTTAACTTTAATTTAAAGTGCATTAATTACGAAGTAGATATTTTTTTATAATAATTGTCAGTGATAATGCAGCAACAAATATCCAAGAAGTTAAGATCTAAGTTTTAGCTTACATTTTGATACTTATTCTAGGGTTCTGAAATGTATAAAGATTATTTCGTACAAAGAAAACATGGCTAAATGGAAACGGGTCAACTCGTACCCCCAACCGACTCATAATCTCACCCACTCGCACCCATTTTGGTCAACACTCACGTTATAGCCACTCGTACTTGCGCCAACTCGTCATTGCATAACATCAAATCAATTCAATTCAATTCAATTAAAAAGAAACACCTATTTCCATATTGGTGAAAATGAAAGAAAAGTTAACAAAATAATAGAAGACATTTAAATCAAAGACAATCAAGAACTGATTGAGAAAACAAAATAATTACATGGAGTAGGAGCAAAGAAATAATGAGGGCATTTTCAGAAACCAAAAGGAGGCTGTTATTGAAATGCCCATTTACAATAGCATACCACGCAATTAACAGCATGAAAAAAAGAAAACAAATCTTATGAGAGTATTTGTTTATAACATGGGAGACTTTGGAACGCTAGGTGGAAGCAGACTTACTTGGTAAATTTCCTTGTTTACGTAGTCTGGTTCCCTGACCAAAGATTCCCTGACGACTCTTGTTAAAAATCTTAGGTCAGGCATCATCCAAAGCTAAACACAGCTTATGACGCAATACATAAATATTCATTACTTGTCACCAACGGTGGACGATGTCATTGGATGATGACGGGCTTTGTTTACTTTCAAAAAGCCTGGGATTAAATCAGTTTGTAAAAATGTTACAAATGTATTCAAACATAGTGTTGAATTTGTTGGGGGAAAAAGAATAAGAAAAACGATAATGGGATGTGTCTGCAAATGTTTTGAATTTTTATCAACAAAAGAAATGTCCAACCATCAACGACACTGTCCGAATGTTGACGACAACGAGTTTGGAGCATTTCGGATATTTACAGAAAAGGATCAATTCCTCCTTTTTTGTCACGTGACATTTGGGTTATACCTGACCCTAAAATTGACAGAGAATTAGTCGGAGATTTTTTGGTCTGGGAACAAGACTATTGTTTATGTAGTCCTGAGCATGAGCACATTTCTGAGAACATGCATTTACCTGGTAAGTCTGCTGCCATCTAGCATCATATAAAGTCTTCCATTATTGTTGACTAAGTAGTGTAGGTCCGATATGACATTCTTGCCAAATCTTTATCAAACAAAATAATCTGCAAAAAGTGACACCATACTTGTCCTTACTCTGTGATTGAACCGAAATGAACAATGTGTGGCTTAGCAACACTAAAAGGGTTACACAAATTAATTTACATTTAAACAAAACAAAAATTCAAACAAAACATTCAACAACAACAAAAATTCGAACAGCCTTCAGCCAATAGGTTATTGGTTTTGGGGTATTGGATGGTGAGGTATCAATAGATCATCTTGAGAGGTAGGAAATCGGCCGGGACTACGACTACTTATGCTTAGTGGATCGAGGGGACTCTTCGTGATTAACTTCACTGCCACACAGTGCCCCTCCGTATTTTCCAAGGTTTTTGACCGATTTTGATGAAACTTGCCACAAATATTCATTCCACCAAGTTCTACAAATTTTGAAAACTCGTCACTAGAGGGCGTTTTTGACATTTTCGGTAAAAATAGTGTTTTCCTTATAATCTCTATATTAATCTGTCCAAATTTTTGAAACTTGTCAAACTTGTTCATTTTAACAGGACTAATATAATTGTAATCTAATTTAATAACTGGGGTCACCTTTGGGGTGCCATAATCCATTAACTCATCTTTTCTTTTTTTCTTTTTTCTTTTTTTTTTTTAAGGGGGGGGGGGGGTAGGGGGAATGTGTTTTTGTTTATGTGTTGGTTTTTGTTCACTTGAAAATCAAATTGCCACTGCCCAGGGCCCAAGGAGCAATGATAAGTCAAATCTACTTTTAGTTTTGGCCTGACAAATAAGAAATTAGCATGTTGAAAATATTCCATTGTTAACAAAATTGATATAATTTGACCCCCTACCACAGGCTGAAAACACAAATTCCAAGATGGCCGCAAAATATGGCGGCCATTTTGAATTCCCAAAAGCATTTCAGTCTGTCACGTGGTTCACCACTATCACTTTTCTGGCAAAAAAAAATTAAAAAACAAGTGGAAAAATGTTCAAAAAGTCAAGAAATCACTAAAAAAAACAACAACATTAAAATCGTGTGACCCAAGGTCAAATAAATGGTTGCCATGGAAACAGCTGACCCCTGGTATAAAAAATGTTTTGGCACCATGACCCTAGATATATTTTTTGACAAGGTCCGAAATTTTCGCGGTAATCGGACTAAGCATCAAAAAAGTTACGGGCAAAAATTAGATGGGGGGACCACATGTTTTTCGTTGATACAATACTATACTTCATTTTAGCAAAAATTCAGACCATTTTTTTTCGTTCGTCAAATTGTCTTTAAAAATGTCGACATTTCCGTTTGAATAACAAGCTCCATGATTTACAAAGGGCATATTCCCAAATTAACATACCTTTTGATATATATTTTTATTATGTCGTAAGAATTACTGGCCTGGAACAGCTGGTTTCATAATTTTGAAAAAAGCCTTATACAAGCCCAGAGGTATTGTTGGTTTGCGAGTGTATTTCCTTCCTCCATGGTTTAACCATGGAGGTAGAAACTAGTGTTGGCTGACTACCTATACTGTGGGACAATGTGCTTAACCAGAGGAGGGGGGGGGGACCCAAAAATGTATTATAATAAGATAAAGAACAAAAAGTTTGTGTTAACCTTAACCGTTGATCCAGAAACTTCGGTTCTGCTAGCTTTACAACATTACCGATCTCCGTATAGCATTGTCGCCTATGACGTACTGTACTTTAGTGAATACGCCCTATCCGATCGAGGCGGACAGGAGTTATCGGATTTCGGAGTTTTATATTCGTTTGGGTGTCAGGAAAATAGTATCTCATAAATAAGAAGTCTGCTCTTTGGGAAACAACATCGATGCGATAATGGGGAAGCGTGTTCTACCCCTTCTGGTCGCAGGTCTGCTGTTGCTGAGTTTACACTTGGAACAAGTTGACTGTCAAGGTGAGTATAGTGTAGGCTATCTGTTCTCCCGTAGTGCTCGGCAACATGCCTAACCCTAATCCTACAACTCAGATAGCTGTATAAATATTATTTTAAAGACTCGGGTAAAAATTACTCTCAGCGTTCAAACACCATAAAACCGTCATCTTGAAAAAAAAATCTAATTTCATTTTGTTGATTAATTAATGTTTAAAGAAGTATAAGCCTACATGTCTTTGAACATAATTTTCTGTCATCAGTTAACAAATAATTACTGAAGCTGAAGCCCCCAAAAATGTTCCTCTTGTTATTGGTGCCGAATGTAATACTATTAAGCGAAATAAGTAGGAATTAAAACTTGGTGTGATAAGAGAAAAATCTTGAAACTATGGTGGCTCTGAATTTTAACCGGTGGAGTAACAACTCGATCAATAGGCTTTTACTCTGGTATTATTAACAAGAAATGTTCACTAGTCGCTCACGTAGCATGACCACATTATTATCAAAGTTATTCTTCACTAGTGGTAGTGTTCCAGGGGTAAAAAACAAGCACCAACTTGTAACTCTGACATGGCTTTTATGACAGATTTTATTTATTTTACAATAAATATGTGAACATGAATAGTTTTGATTTATAATGCTCCATGTAATTCCAACAGCGACGATTAGTTTTTTAAACGATCAACACAGAACTTTAAAAAGCAAATGCAGCTCACGCTCTAGGCTTGTTTTAAAGCATTATAATGGGACAAATTATTCATGTTTCTTTAAAATGTGTCAACAACATAATATATGTGAATTTATCACAAATAAACAAACAGAAAACAAACAAACAAACAAACAAACAAACAAACGAGCAAACAAAATTAACTACGAACGAAGGGACGAAGGGACGAATCAATAATGCGCCCTTGAAAAGTTACCAAATGATAGGAGACTTTTGGGAACGCTAGGCGGCAGCATATTTACTGCAATTTATTTTCTGTGTTTGAAGTGATGACGTCAGATGTTCGCGCTCATTGATTTCCAATACTATAGATCAATGTTCTAGTCTTGTTCCCAGACCCCAAAATCTCTTAATATTCTTTGTCAATTTTAGGGTTTGGTATTACCCAATGTAACGTGACCAAAAAGGAGGAATTCGAAAATAATATGAAATGTTCCGAACTCGTTGTCGTCTGCATTCGGATAGTATTGTTTTTGTTTGTTTGTTTATTGTTTTTTTTTTTCTTTTTGAGTTCACACTAAAGTTGAAGCGCTTTGTATTGGTTGAAATCGTTTCAACTATTAACAAACTCCCCACCCCCTCTAAGTCTAACCCGGCCCCGTCCTGGCCAAGTCTGCAAAAAGTCAATTTCTGCAGACGATGGGGCGTTATTTGTAAAACGTTGTACGATCTTCTTATGCCTGCGTACCATCGTCACGACCCATAGACAACTTTGCAAATACTTTTATAGCGCGCGTTAGTCGTGGAATGAGCTGCATGCTGGTCTAGTTATTGACAAACTTACGAAAGCCCGTAATAGACCTTTATCATGCTGCCACCATCTTGGTCATGTTCTCTGTATCCAATAACAGTAATGCTAATATTCATTGTACAAAAAGGAACCAGATTATTAGCCTTCCAGCCTCGGTTTGGTTACATTGGTTTGAATGGGAGAAAATCAAGATGGCCACACCATGATAAAGGTCTATAGACCAATTGCGCGACCCGCGTCACGTGACCTATTGTTGGTAGTAAAAAATGTAAACAAACACGACGTCCTCCATAGGAAATTGCGGTACGGTACATGATGATTGTTGCATGTTTCTTTGTACGATCGAGGCTCTTCTTTCTCGAAATCTGTGAAAAATATCCCAGAGTTTGTAACAGAGACCTTCGAGTGGCTGAATAAAGCCAGTAAGGACAGTTCCAGCAAGTCTTGGAAATTGTACAAGTAACGTGTAAATGTGCACGATGTGTACCACTACCAGTGCACGACGGGCGGAACGTTTGGGCCAGACGACTGCGATCACACTCTTTTCAACACCAAGAATTTCACAGTTTTGAAGCTGAATCATCCAAAGAAATTGCTTTCCCAAACTGTGTGATTCCTTTGCCTATTTGAAATGTCGCAAGGCTATGTATAAATGCTCACTTGTCCAACGTTCTTTACCCTTTTTTATTTACAGTTATTTAGGCCTACATACATTACAAACAAAATACCAGGCGGGTGGCTACATAGTCGTCCGACGCCGGTAGTGCAAAGCTCAAAATAAGCCTCTTTTGTAGTAGAACACTGGTAGTTTATGAAACAGTAATGTGATTAATATCAATGTCACAACGTACAACTTTAATAAAATGGCTTAGTAACTGTGTTATTATTACCAAAAGCCGACTTTTGGTGTGACTCTGTCGGTCACGGCATGTGTTTGCACGTAGTTTGTCATCGCTCAGATGACGTATTACCCACAACAGGTCACGTGATGACATGTAAACATTGGTCGCGCAATTGGTCTATTGGTGCCATCGAAAGTATGAATTGCTTTTTTTGCAAGTATATGTTTCATCTTGTTTTTTGCATGATACAGTATCATATAAGCAAAAATTTAACTTTTCTTTCGGTTCTTATCAGAACTAAATTCTACTTGGCGAAACTCAGTATATCACGTGTTATCCAAAACCAAAATCATCAGTCACTTATAATATCCTAATCTAAGAGATGTCTTTTCTTTGCATTATACAGGCAATTTTGTTCCTTCATGTCCTCCACCAGAGGCTACCATGACCCATACAGATGGTACTGGTCTCATCCAAGTCTCGACCAATGACAGTAGCACTGTCCCAATTTCTTGGACCATTGGATATAGTGCTGCATTCTTGCAGGCGAACACAGGATGCTTTCCTACAGGCGCGGCCCCTCATCATCGGTGTAGCAGCGGAGATCAATTTCCCATCACGTTTCCTTTCACTGGTAGCATCTCATACCCCGCAAGAGTGATACAAGTGCAATACGATGTCTTTCTTTCTTTAAATCCTGACGGCTCCGTAAGCAGTGACCTATGCACATTTTATCTGAGTGTTTTAGGTAAGTTGATGCTTTTCTTATATTATAAATACCTCAAATTTAAGTTAATGATAGACCCAGTAACTGGGGGGGGGGGGGCTGTACTCCTTTTGTTGTTGATATTTTGACTTGCGACCATCCAAGTCAAAATGTTAAAAAAGGAATACAGTGCCCCAGTAACTGGTTTTAAGTTGATGATCTATTATCAACTCATGCATTTATGAAGGTGCCAGGGCCAGGGGGTTTTAATATTAGAGGGAGCACAAGTTGGCCTTCTATCTCTTCCATTCGCTAACTACATCTAAAGACTAGAGAGCTGGACGTACAACAAGGGCTTAGGATTAATCAAGACAAACAAGGAAGTGAAGAACAAGCGACGACAAGAGATCTATTTATGGGGCCTGCGAAGTTTATACAAACATACCGATTCGTGGATGATCGACATTGTACTATACCAGGTTTAAGCTGCAGGTTATGTCATGTCAGTTAAACTTTAAGTTAGAAATCTTGCAACTTGCATCATCAGGACCCCCCCCCCCCAAAAAAAAAAAAAAAAAAATCAAAACTACGATTTGATTTTGCTCTTTACACACCGATCATACATTAACTAATAATACTGATTAGGCTTACTGTGGAGATACTCTGTGATTTCCGAATTTAGGTGAAAAAATATGAACATAATGAAATTGAATGTTCATTAGTATAAATTACGCTAGTTGAGAAATGATGATCTACAGGTATTTAAGGCATTGCATTTTGTAAAATGTCACACATGTTCTCATAGGGCCTTGCCGATACCGCCCAAGCAAAATATTGTTGTCGTTTTTTTATATTTTTTTAATTCCACTTGTTTCAAAGCCAAGATTCATTCTAAATGCAAGGGCATTCAGGTTGACTCAGTGGTTTATTCCCCACCTTGCAATTTGTGAACTCGGTTCAAATCCTGCTTCAGACCGGAGCCTTTCATGTGATTTGGGCTTTCAGTCCCTTCCTGATTGTGTGCCCTGGGTTTCTCCACATCTAAAAACTGATGACATTTCTTTATGAGATTCCTATTCTCAACATGGGTATCTTCAGGCCTACGGGTTACACTCACAGTCAGACAGTGCAAGCTTAAGGCACTTTTGAGGGTTTTACAATTACCAGCAAGATTTGATGATAATAAGAAGGACAAGTTTAAAAAGAAAAGAAAAGAACCAGTTTATTGGCAATAATCGTGTGAAATTTAGCCTCTTCTGGAAAAACATGTATGTTTTTCTGAGATTAAGTTGAGTCTGACCTTTCAAACTGTGAACATATACTCTGTTCATTTTCAGGAGAATGCTGAAAAAAGTTTATGGAAAAACTAATTCAACATTTCATTGGTTTGCTTTTATATATCCATTAGTTTACCCTGACGTCATCACCACAGTAAATCTTGGTCCCGCCCATTTTCACCTTCCCCGTGGGTTAGTGTAGTGAACATTTTAGGCGACGAGCACATTAATACCAGCTCACCATGGATCTTGACATGCAATTTGACTCTCAATATGGCAGACCATGGGCAAATAATAGCTGCATGTGATATCAGTGCAAGGGATCATAGCAAAATGCCACACGATTCAATTTAATACTGATAACCAGTTTTATAACACCTCTTCCTTTGATTCCATCTGTTGATTGGCCGAACGTGCGTCACGTGGTGTTGTGTATTTTTACTATCACACTGCACACTGACCAAAAGAACTATTAAATGGTACATGTACTATCCAACGACAACCTCGAACCCGGTGAAACAATCAAATAATGCGTGCATTTGAAATACGATATGAGAACGAAGGCAGTGTGGTACCCCCTCTTTCTTTTTGTCAAGATTTCCTGTCAGATTTTATACAGTTGTTTGAAGACTGATATACGCACAGTTGTTTAACGAATATTACCACAAAATGGATGAAGTTGAGGTGTTATAAAACAAATATTGACTGCTTTATCTCGTGGCGTAGTAAAACTAGTCACTCTCGGTGATCCCCGGAGCCGCCTATCTTCCCTCGGCTCCGCCTCGGGAAGATAGGCTGCTCCGGGGATCACCTCGAGTGACTAGTTTAACTACGCCACTCGAAGCAGTCAATATTTGTATACTAGGCAATCTCCCAGGAGGAAATCCATTTACATTTAAATTTTCATATAATTCCTTTGGGAAAGAAACTAGATACTGTTAGGAAAAAACAAACAAACAAACAACCCAACAACATTTAAAATATAAATAAATAAATGAAAAACCAATGGTGATGCTAATGTTTTGAATTTAACTTTTTTAGATGGAATGACTTTTTTTGTGGATTGATTCTGATGTGAACCTTGTCAGTTAGTCTTCAGGTTGAAACTGTTATTTTAGTTTTTGTTGTTGTAGTGATTTTTGTAATTTTTATTTCTGTACTTTGTCTACATACAACAACAGATACAGGCAAACCTACATTACAATGTCCTACTTCTGTTGAGGTGCCTGGAGATGAACAAGGGTTCACTATGGGGACTGCTAATTGGACTGTGCCAGTCCCAACAGATAATTCCGATGCTGCGATCACCTTAACGTCTAACATCGACCCCATGACTCCTCCTATCACGTATGCCATTGGTACCCGCGAAATCACCTACACCGCAACGGACCAATCAGGGAACTCTGCATCTTGCAGTTTCAATGTGACTGTCACAGGTGAGTAGGTTTTTAGTTTAATGGTAATTTGCTTTAATTATCTTGTCTTGCTCATAATTTTTAATAGTCTTGCTGTTTTTGTTTTGCCTTTGTCCTGCGTGCCTCCATCATCTGGAGCTCTGGTCTGGACTTTTTAATTATCTTCCTTTAGGACTGTGTGAATAAAGTGATTTAGAATTAAATCTGGTTCTGTGTGGAGTAAATTCATTCCCACTTTGTGAGTGTCAGTAAATACGTTGTACAACCAACTTATGAAAAATTTGTCAAATTAAATGTCAAAAGTGCTAATTAAAAAAAAAAAATGTTTTAAAATGTTTTGTCAGGTATTCTTTGCACGTTCATACATGTTTCTGTTTCAAAGATGATTTGGGGGTTTTCAAATACTGTTTTGTCGACTTTGACAGTATTTCAGACGGAAATATTTCTCTGGAGGATTGGCACTGGTATGAGATTTATAATCAGTGAGCTTTCAGATTGACACTGATCAACCCTGTATTTTTTGTCTTTAACCACAGATGCTAAGGCACCTGATTTCTTGGACTGTCCCGCTGATGTAGTCACAAGGTGTACAACGTTTGGCCAATCCACTGCTAGTGTTACCTTTGACCTTCCAAATGCCACGGACAACAGCCCAGAGACTCCCAATGTGGAATGCTTCATTGTTGGGTTTACAGTACCTTTGAATAATTTAGGAAATATGGTTCCGATTGGAACACACAATGTCCAGTGTAATGCATCTGATTCAGCTCAAAATGTCAACTCTTCATGCCAGTTCATCATCACTGTTGTAGGTACGCACAAAACTAGTTTTTTGTTTGTTTCATTTTTTAAGCATTTCTTTAAATCATAAAAATGTCATTTTGTTAGTACATGAGAAGACAGGTTACTAGGCAAAATGCTATACAGTAAACATTGATGCGACCGTTGCCCTGCTATTTTCGGGTTGTTTAGGGAAAGACATCAGTGAAGCAATTATCGCCAGAGATTTTCTCAAGACAGTTTGGATGAAGCAAGCAAAGACTTAATGCACAATGCATGTAAGATATTGAAATGACATTGTCTTTAACCCTCCCACTATACCGTGACTGTCCAACAATATCACCCACTGTGGTTTTGAATGATAGATAAACTGTGCAAGCCTGGGCCCAATTTCATAGAGCTGCTGAAGCATAAAAACTAGCTAAGCACAACAAAATTATGCTTACCCGAATAAGGTTACCAGCCAAAACACCATGTTACATGTACAGCCTGTGACTGATGTCCTGCTCATTTTTGCTTAGTTTCTGCTTATAAGCAGCTCTATGAAAATGGGCCCAGGATATGATATCATGTGGTGAATGCAGTTCAACTGCATAGCTTTTCAAATGGTTGCTCAACTTGCTGGAAATTGTTACCAAGAGTAAGAAGGTTTTAGACGGAGGACTTAACACAAAATTTAGGAATCACATAAAAACTTAGAAATCAGCGTTAGTGTGTCGCGTCAGGTACAAGTTCTGGAGGCAAAGGGCTGTGCCACACGGGGCAATTTACAGTCAACCAGTTCCAGGCAATCTCCAAGAAGAGAAGGCATTCACATTTGAATTTTCACATAATTTTCTTGAGGGTTGGAAGACATCGTTAGAAAAATAACTCCTGCTCTACCAAAGTGTTCCTTTTGCATGCGGTGCAGTTGGTTGCCTCTAAGTTGCCAGTAAAAATTGCCCTGCATGACAAGGCCCTTAAGTCATTGGGGTGTGGATTTCAATCCTGGTCATGACACTTGTGTCCGTGAGCAAGACACTTGTAACTATTTGCTTCAAATAGGGGAAGAGGCAGTTATGTTCGTCTCGCAACACATTCATTTCCCTCATTGGATGTTCTTAGCTGTGCTGTGAAGAGACTTGCGTTTATATCTTGCCATGTCTTGTTTCTGGGCGATAGACCTTTATCATGCTGCAACCATCTTGGTCATGTTCCTGTATCTAATAACAGTAATATATGCTAATATTCATTGTACAAAAAGGAACCAGACTATTTGCCCTTCCAGCCTCGGTTTGGTTGCATTGGTTTGAATGGAAGAAAATCAAGATGGCTGCACCATGATAAAGGTCTATTGGGGCAGGTTCCTAACCCTTCTGTAGCCTACATCTCGAGTGGCGTTTGGGCCTTGTGCTTGGGCGTCTTGCATACAAAAAATTTAAAAAAATTAAAAAAAAAAAACAGGGATGCTTCTCGAACAAGCTTTACAAGGGTGTTTTTTGTTTGTGTTGCTGTTATAGATAAAGAGGATCCTAACATTACATGTTCCGGTAATGACACACGTGGCACGGACTTCCGACAGAACTTCACAACAGTTATCTTACCGGGGCCTGATGGAGCAACAGAGAACTCTGGGGTTTACAACATTACCATTCTGTTGGAGGATGGGAATGTGTATTCAATCAATGACACATATCAATTCCAGCTAAGAGATTCACCACATCAACTAAATTATACCATCACTGACGGCTCAGGGAATACTGACATATGCGATGTATTTATTACTATTGTGGGTATGTAAGATACTAAGTAATGAGTACGTTTACAGTTAATAACCATGTGAATTAAATTTTGTTTGGAAGAAGTATAGGTTGGGAGATGCAGTAGTGTCTCGTCTTTTCAAACAGTGGACTCTGCTCATCAGTCAGGAGAAAGCTGGAGTGCTGCTGATCTAGGGGCTCAGTGATGTTTAGGAGGATCTGTCGAGGACATTTTGAAATAATGGCCTTATGCATTGACCTCATCCTGTCACCATATGTTACCAGTGGTAAAATGATAATTGGAAACCAACATCTGAATACACTCGCGGTGCGTAGGATTGGCCTATGAGCAACCTTCGTTTGACCTCTAGCCGAAGACATGTAAGGTCTACTATGGATTTTAAAATGTCTAAGACTAGAGATCCTCCTGAATCCTCCATTACCCGTACAGCCCATGGACATACATGACTGAATGGCAGCTGTTGCTGTGACTGGAAAGGGCAGCCTATGCTACAACACATGTTAACATGTTGATCCAACCGCAGATGCGCATTTTGGAAATTTCCAGTCTAGTGCACTGGGCCCAATTATAGAGTTACTTCAGCAGAAAATTGTGTTTCATAATTTTCTGCTTAGCAAAAACTTAGCAGGAAACCAGTCACAGACAGTTACATGTGGAATAGTCTTTTGGCTGGTGACCTTATTGGTAAGCAAAATTGTTTTGTGCTGGGCTACTTTTTGTGCTTAAGCAGCTGTATGAAATTGGGTTCAGGGCCCAATTTCACACAGCTGCGTGTTGAAGCACAAAAAGCAGCTAAGCACAACAAAATTATGCTTACCAGAATAAGGTGACCATCCAAAATAACATGTCACATGTACAATCTGTGACTGGTATCCTGCTTAGATTTGCTTAGTCAAAATTTTTAAGCAATATTTTCTGCTTAAAAAGCAGCTCTATGAAATTGGGCTCTGGTGTTTCTGATCAGCAGAGTGTGGGTTCCAGTCCCGGTCTTGACACTTGTGTCCTTTAAGCAAGACATTTAACCACTATTGCTTCGTCCTTCGGATGGGTCTGAAGGCGGTGTGTCCCATTTGTTATTATAATGCACGTAAAGGGGTTCTTTTACTTATCAAGGGGTTTTCCCCATTGGGTCTGGCATTGTTGGCCGCAGATTGCACTGCGTCACTTTGCAATCCCATACAAGCTGCTTAAACTGGGTCTCACAATTAAAAAAACTTAACATACCTGTCTGAAAGATAATAAGAACTTTGACACACCTGTAGGTCAAGCGGAGAAACTGATTATTATTTATTATTTTTTTCATCCTTATATATTAAAATTATGAGACAGACTTTGGAGGACATTGGACTGTTAACATGGCAACCTACATGTATTTAAATATTGTGCATTTCTTTTTGTTGAAATCTCTGACAGATTTGGAGCCCCCTTTTTTTGAGGACTGCCCCGCTGATGTGTACATGAGTGCAGATCCTGATCAATCAACTGCAGTGATTACCTTTGACCTTCCCAATGCCACAGACAACTCTCACAATACGGTGAATGTTGTTTGCTTTGAGGACGGAACCCAAACTGTGCTCGATCATGTGGGTGCTATTGTGAGTATCGGCCCAACTAGTGCCAGGTGCAATGCTACAGATGCGGCTGGCCTGGTCAATAGCTCATGCACATTCTCAATCTCCATTCCAGGTAACTTGACAAAATAATTTTGTTGTGCATGTAGTTCAAATGATCTTCAGTATTCACTTCAGTTTACATAGAGTCTATTATGCTGTAGTTGAGCATCAAAGCTACTCCCATTGTACTTGGTATTGTTAGTACATTTCCTGTTGTTGTCTCATATCAACTCGTTGGCGCTCCATTTCGAGCATTCTCACAGTCACTGATTTTTCCACGATGGGAATAACCATAAAAAACTGCGCCTTAAAGTCATTTTTTGTACACAACTAAAAAGAGGACCAACGCTTTGACTTCTTAAAAGAATATAAGGAAGACAACAAAATTCTACATCGCACTGTTACAGTATAAAATATTGAACTTTTATTAAAGAAAAAGCCTATATATTTTTTGGGATTTATATTCCTTTTTTTAGCAGATTTTAACACCATTTTGTTTGTAAAATCAAGGTTTTTAGTAACCCAGGTCTATTTAACTCACCGTAATTACAAACAGCACAACCGTGTGACCTTCTTATAAAAAGTGATGTTAAGGAAGGTTCTGGTTTAAGTAATTATCAAAAACTTTGTCTGATTGGACCCGTTAACCAGTTGCCGCCAGGATTCTTTTCTTTTTTTGTCCTGTCCGCCTGGCGGGATTCTCTTGGCAGAACTGTTGGAATCTTTTTTCTTTGAGGATACCGCTGGCACACAGAACCTCCGACTTGTCAATGCCAAGAGAACAAGATTCTCTTTATTGGATCGTCCGTTTTGTTTCTTGACCGAGATAATGTCAAATTCACGCACTGAGTTGCAAAACATCGGCCGTTACCTACGGCATAGGAGTGGAACTAAACACAGAACCATGGCTGGATTGCTGGCTCACTCTGACTTACCTCCATTGAGCCGAAATACAATGAATGAACAATGGTGGAAGCCTCTCGATGCCTCATAATCCCCTTCTTGGAACAAAAGGATAAAGGTCTATAATCAGGGATTACACAAAAACTGCCTCTCAATAACCACAAAAGAAGTGTTAGACAGCTTGTGTGTGGTCTATAATGCACTCTCTGCAGTTGAATGAATTAGTAAAAATTGACAACTTTCAATCTGAAATCTGACTGATCAATAGCATCTGGAATCACCCATGCTTATTTGGATTGCTGCAATCAAAATAAACATGTAAATAAACAAATGTAAAATCCTTGATTAAACATTTACCATTTTTTTGCTGTTTAAAACAATTACCAATGCATTCAATTGGTTGGACGCTGTGTTGTAGCTAGAGGCATTCAGTGCTGGTTGCAAAATTTGTAGTTCCAGCCCAATGTGCACGATGCATACCACACATAAGTGCATTTTTTTTTGTCCAGTGACGTGATCAAATAACTTATTAGTGTATATTTGCAAGTATAGCTTACCAAAATAAATAAATATGGTTACCTTACAATTATTATTGAAGTTTTTACACAATCAAGTCATTCAGAAACAAACTTTCTCACGTGTGCACAGCGACAGCTGATTGCAATGAACATGACTGCTGTGTGGTAGGCTTTGGTGTTGTGTTTTCATTACGGATACCACCAGTGGCACTACCGAGTACCAGTGCTCAATACAAGTAGTGTGCATATATGTGTATTATACACATGTCATGTACATTACACTGCATAGACAGGTTACATATCCAGGGCCTAATATCATAGAGCTGCTAAGCACAAATTGTAGCTCAGCATAAAATCAATTATGCTGACCAGATTAAGGTTACCAGCCAAAACACCATGTCATGTGTGCCATTTGTGACTGGTATCCTGCTCATTTTTGCGTAGCAGAAAATTGTTAAACAATATTTTCTGCTTAAGCAACTCTATGACAACGGGCCCTGTTGGTAAGGGATGCTGTTTTGGAGCCAGAAGTGCAATGTATACGAATGGTATTATACTTGTACTTGTACCTGTACATGAACATTCGTTACGCTGTACTTCCAGCTCCAAAACGGGAGGATAAGTGCAGTCTGTAGTTACGCGTGCTGTATGATTGGATTGAGATCGGTAAGATGCATGTTTTACTGTGTTTGGATGATGAAGAAGTAAATGAAAAAGAAAGTTTGGAAATTATTCAATTAAATCATGGGCAAAAAATGCATTATCCGACTGCCACTTTTTCTCCCTCAATTTCGGTCAAACTATATCCTTACCTGTCCGGAGAAGTGGACAGAATGTATACAGAAAGAAACAGGCACTTTATCGGAATCATAAAAAATTGGCCACTTTCATGATTTTCAGAGCAGCTGAGCTCTGACAACACTACTCGTTAAATGCCACTTTGAATGTGTTCCGGTCGCGCGATGAAGTATGCACTTGAATTTCTTTTTGAAGGTAAAAATAATTAGCATTTTTGCTACCGATTCCTCGAGGGGAAACAAAGCCCAACATCCATTAAAAAATCCCTTACAAAGTGGCAGTCGGATATGGACATTTTTCCAAATCATGCAGTGTTTATGATTTTTTGTGTAAATTGGGTGACTGCCAGAGTAACTTTATTTTTCTTTCGTGCTAGTCGGCATTATTGAGTGGTGGTTAGTGCCGACTGGTGCCGACCAGCATGGCTACAACCTTGATTGGCGGTGGTTAGATGATTATATTATACTTTTAAATCCAAGTTGCTGAGGCAGTTGATGCTTTTATATGTACTGAAGTTGCAGCTCTAATTTTCCTCTTTTTTTTCTATATCAGATCTGCAGGCACCAATCTTTACGGACTGTCCCGCCGCATTCATACAGAACACTTCCTCTGGTCAACCTACAGCCAGTGTGTATTTCTTTCTTCCAAATGCTACTGACAACTCCAATAGCTCGGTCACTGTTGAGTGTTTTGCTCCAGGGGAGACCCAAGCCTTCAACAACTGGGGAGGTTTGTTGGGTATCGGCGTAAATGTTATCCAATGTAACGCTACGGACCCATCTATGCAGGTGAACGTGTCATGCAGTTTCACCATAACTGTTGAAGGTAACATAGAAACAGAATTTAAAGTTTTAGAATGGATTTTTCTAAGGCAATAATGGAAATCTGTGTGGCGGATTGACTTGATGACTAATAGGTGAACCCCAAATTATCTGAAAAATGGAAAAATCTATCCTGTTGGTTAGTATGACAGGATTCCACTTCAAGTCACTCCCACTTCACACAAACTGGCTCCATCGAGTGCCAGATCAAGCCCATAGGAAATGCATGAACTTTTTGTCTTTGAACATTTATGTAAAGAACAACATAATTTCTGACTTGCCTTTAACGTGTGTCTTGCAAAGACTCAAGGCCATCAGAAATGTTGGTTTCTTTCATCAGAAATGTCTTTGAACGAAGGGATGAGTGTTTTTCGGTAAAGTAGTACAGTAACATATGCCAGCTTTGGAACCGGAAGTAGTGACAACTTTGGGCGTGTAGAAGATGCGCACATTGTGACGCAATGACTTACCAACACTACAGGGTTGGTAATCTTGGCCACCTTAGGTCTTGATGTTAATGGCAGACAACTGCCCCCTCAGTCCTTTTCTTGTTGGATCTGAACTGCCTCAATCTTCCAAAACCAACTGATATGAATTTGTGTGGGATCTCCCACTACTGCCTCGGTCCTTGAAAATCAACTGATATAAGTTTATGTAAGATCCCTACTGCCTCAATTCTTCAAAGTCATCCACATCTGTTTGAAGGACTCAGGAATTGTGATTTAGGCTCCATCCTAAGTTTGTCCATTTTTGTCACTTGCAGACAAAGCAATATTTTGCAAATTTGTACGAACTTAACCCTAATTATATACAGTTCAATCAAGTATGTTTCAATTGCTGTAATAAGTGCATCAGTCAATGCTTTAAAACTGCTTTTTTAAAACTATATGAATTATACCTGTATTACATAAATATAGAGTTTGAAACTTTGCATGGTGGAGATAACAATCTATCAAGTAAGGTTTTCTGTAACATGTACATTAAGTATCTCTCTCAAAGTCCAGCTGTCTCCTGAAGATGATTGATGAGAGTATACTGATCGAAATGTTGAGTTGTTACACCGCCGGTTCTTCTCCGAACCGCCACTACTCATTTAGAGATGTTATTGTGTTACAGAAAACCTTACTAGATTATAAACATAAGGAGGAACTAAGCGAGATTTTTGTTTGTAAATCCACAGATAAAGAGGATCCTAACATTACGTGCCCTGCAAACTTTACGATGGAGGTCACTGATTCCATGCAGTACTACAACTCTTTCACGCTGCCTGATGTTACAGAAGCATTTGATAACTCTGGGGTATACAACATCACTATAGATATCGGAGAAGCCACTGTCTACTTCATCAATGATACTTTCAATTTCAATTTTACGTCATCACCCCATAGGCTTCGATACACCATTACTGATGAGGCTATGTTGACTGATTTTTGCGATGTTTACCTTTTTGTTCAAGGTATGAAGTAAATGACCTTTTTTAACTTATTGAGCTTCATATATTGACAAGAGCTTTAACTCTGGATTTGAGATGCACATATTCTTTGAATCCTCCGAGTGGCAGATATGTTTTCGGCTTGTTGCGTAAACTTGAATTTGAGTTGATACTGCTGCAAGTGCATATGCAATTCGCATTTGGCACGCAGAATTATGCACATTTTCTGATAACGCCTTAAATTGATGGATTCTGTAAGATCATAAGGGTGGATGATGCAAATAGCTGTTCGACAGCCTTATCAAACTGCAAGCACTTAGGTTGTACGTACCAACATGGCTTCAAAACGCAGGGTTTGTTAGCATCCTGGTCAATGAATTTAGCTCAATGTTTTGAATAGTGTTTTTCGTCATCATAATACCTCTGCTGGATCATTATTTGTATTTTCTCCCTTCCCTCTTGATAAACCTTAGAAAATCATCTGATTAAAAACTGAATGTTTTCTTTTTAATCCCAAGTGAGAAAATTACCCAAACACCCCTCTTGCAATAGTAGAAGTGTCCTGGAGTAGCTTCGCACTTTTACTAGATGAACAATAGACTGCAAGTCTTGCACGTATTATACTGTTTGGCACCGTTATTTTGTTTCCTTTACAAATTAAAGCATATAAACGTGGTAACTCAGCATTCCCCAAAATGTTTGAATATTCACAAGTCTTGCATGGTCTATGGTCCTACTGTAGCTGTCTATCATTGAGCACTCCATATCTCTCGCATGATGACATCACAAGCTTAAAGAGCGCCCTCACTGAGGTCAATGGAAGACCTCTAAATGGCTGAGCATCATGCGTTAGAGCTCAGCGGCGGGGGCCTATGCAAGGGGCTCTATATGGACTATGCAAAAACAATAGATGAACAATAGGCATCATCAGAAAACGTGCATTGTTTGTGGTATGGGTGGCGTGTGTGTAAAATGCTTGCCTCTCAATGTAACCTTGATTTTATTCCAGGCTGATGAGGCCATATGTGAGTAGAGTTGTGCGTTGGTTTTCTCCTGTGTCCAAATTTTTTTTCCAGACCCTCATGTTTTCCTCCCTCTGGAAAAAACCACTTTTGATCTCTTGCTTTGCTCCTTGGTCATCTATGAATTGATGTGGCTGGCTGTCAAAGGCGCTCTTGCATGCCTGCAGCTCGAACACGTTGTAGCTGCGTCCATTGCAATTCAGCTTCTCAAAGGATGGTTAGCCTCAAAAATATTTTGAAGTCTCATGGGTTGTGCCCCGTTGAAGTGCATGATGTTGTTATCTTCACGTGTCAAAGCAACTTGAGGTTTCCCCAAAATTACCTCTTGAACATATTGAAGTAGCCCACTATAAGGTGGGCATGCCATCATTCCAACATACCTCCTGAAATTTGGAGTCTAGTTTCAAACCTTTTTGTCAGGAAAGACTGTTGCCTCTGGAGTGGAATTAAGAACAGTACAGCACTTCTGAATCCAAGATACATGTACGTGTGCCCTGTAACTGTTTTGCTCAGTTGGTAATTTTGGAACAATCTACTGACCAATGCTACTCCAATCATCATTTAATTAACAGATAGAGAGAACCCAATGTTGACATGTGCAGATAAAACGGTTCCCACCCAGACCGGTCAGGCCTATGCACTCCTGAGCCTTAATCTGCCGGTTGTCATGGATAACTCTGGGGCAAGTTTAACAGCTGTGTGCACCCAGAGTGGAGCTGGTGGTGACCAGGTAGGGATCGGTATTCACACCATTAACTGTGAGGCTACTGACCCGTATGGAAACAGGGGGACATGTACCTTCATGCTGACTGTTACAGGTAAGCCCCCAAAACGTCAATAAATTAATACCTTTTTTTGCCTTTGAAAGAATTGAGTATGGAAGTTTGATAATAAGAATAAAATTTTATTTTTGTCTGCAAGTGATTTACATAACTTCTTTATTAAAAATTTATTTTATGCAATTCAAGGGCTGTTAAAAATTAAATAAGGTTTGGCACTTTTTGGCACAGAAGTACAACAAATCTTGTTTCATGCAAACCTGACATACACATATATTTTTTCCGCATCTAAATGTACATCGAATAAAAAATACATGCCAAAGGAATAATTGCATTACGGACAACGAAATGAGCTGACATTTCCACATGTTGGATTTATTACAGATATCTTAATTTGTGCCAAGAATTCAAGCATTTAACAGTCAGTTTATATAATGTTGAGCTGTGGCTTTAATTCACATTACATCATTGGGGGAAAAATCTTTAATGTGTGTTAGCTGAACATAAAACGTCTGTTTGATTTGGAAGTTTGATTTCATTCTTGGGAAATGAAGCTTAACTTGTTAGAAATGTCTGCAGATGTTTGTGTAGCAAAATCACTTGCTCTTTTGTACACCACTTAGTTGTACACCACTTAGAAAGGTTTTTTTTTGGCACTTAACTCAATTTTTAGTGCGAATTGAATACTGCATGTAGTTTTCCTCCCTTTGAATTGACCTCGAGGCCTGATTTTTCATGGAGGCAATCACCTCCATTGCCCCATTTCGTTGCCTTGGTGCCCTTAAAGCGTTCCAATAGAAATTTACCATTTTCCTATTAGAGGTGTCCTTTATCAAGAAGAACATGCCTTGGTGCCCTTGCCGTTTCAAGAACGAAGCAATCAGCCCTGGCCCTCTCTAGGTGGGCAAACTCTTGGCTGCTCATTTAATGAAATGCCCCTTATTAGGATAAGTCAAACACTTTTGATCTCTGACTGTGCTCTGTAGTCATATATGGGTGGATGTGCCTGCAGCTGGAGCACGTTGTAGCCACGTCCTTGGCAATTCAGCTTCTCAGCTGCGAGGAAGGTTGATTAGGCTTCCAAATTATTATTTTATTTATTATTAATAAATACTTAGGACAGTTTGTGGATTCTGATTGGTCAAAACGTGATCACGTGGGGGTGTATTAATGGCGATATAAAGACCGGCTAACAAAACAAGAAAGTATCGCCGAGAAAGAAAAGTTACAAAATGGACGATTTTAGCCGTTTATTTCGTTAAAAAGGTATTTATTAATGGGAATAACAGTGCGAGGATCCGGTCTTCACTGTTTGGTAATGACCTTGGGTGGTGGCTGGCCGCTGTTAACGACCGCGCCTCCGGCTTGGTCCTTAACAGCGGCCAGCCACCACCCCGGTCATTACCAAGCAGTGAAGACCGGGTCCTCGCACTGTTATTCCCTAATTACTAATAAACCTGAACCAACACCATATACTAAATTGAAGATTAGTCCTGTGTGGGATATAAGCTGTCAACTTTGTTTACTTTGCTCTTCATTTAGTAAACAATCTTCTCGTTGATACTTGTTTTAGATCAAGAACGTGCTATAATTATATGCCCTACAAACACCACCTTAGGAACGGCTGCTCCACTAGGAACCGCTTCTTTCACCGTACCTGCACCAGTAACCTCTATGGACAACTCTAACTTGTTGACTTTAACCATCTCTATGATGGGGACGAGCGTTAACAGCGGTCAGGTGCTGACTCTGGCGCCACAGCCCAGTCCCTACGTGTTTGTGTACACCGCGACAGACACAGCACTCCTGGTTCAGATTTGCTACTTTGGTCTCACAGTTATTGGTAGGTATTAAAAACCTTTAGGTTTGTACATGTAGGTGGTAGCAGAAACACCAGGTAACTGTCCATTGTTCACCTAGTTCTGAGCTTTTGTACATTTCTGAGAACCATGAGTTTATCTGTTGAAACCTGCCGTCCACAACAAAAATCTCCATTTAAGAATCTTCCAGTTTATCTACTTGTCATTTTTGCAGTTGTCGCTATGATAAAGTGCCCAGGTTGATTCACTCTGGGATAACGCCTCACTGCTGCCGACCAATCAGAAGCAGGGATTCCAAGAAAAAATTATGACACGTAATTGATGTTTTAATGGCATCGGGAATACAGAACAAATATGGTTTTCCTTTGCCCTGCATTGATATTTGATAAGCACTGTATGCTCAGTGTTTGTAGCGAGAGGGAAAATCCTTAAGATTTGAACCCATAACCTTTGTCAATTCTAGAGATGTTGTCCCTGGTTGGCCACCCAGCTCCCCCCAGGACCAGTTTGAATGCTATAACTGCAACATTTTTTTGTTGGTGATGAACAATTCATCACAACAGTGTGAGAAGGTCGTATGCTCCTTGTAGCAAGAATAATTTCTAATGGCAATTGTAAAAAAATCCCAGATGAAGGCACAAACTATGAAGAAAAACTACTTCATTGCGTGGAGAGGAGTATGTAATTTTTAAGTGTGCAAGAGAAGACCTTTTGACCGAACTTGCTCTGATATAACAAATTATTGTGAATTTTTTTTTTTAATATATACACAGATGATGATCCGCCCACATTTTCTGGTTGCCCTACTGACTTTACCGTTTGTGTGGGGTCACAATCTGAAACTGCCCTGGTTAGATGGACTCCGCCAGTTGCAACAGACAACATTGCTGTGGTCACTGAATCCTCAAATATCATGCCTAATAGCCGGTTATCGCCACCAGGTAACACAGTTGTCTACACAGCGGTTGATGGAGCCAGTCTACGGGGAACCTGTGAATTTATGGTCACGGTTGCTGTTGCCACAACAGGTATGCAGAACTTCACACATGACAGGTTGCATAGCACTAAATTTTTCATAAAAAGTGCATAAGGGGATTTAAAATATTAAACCTAAAAAAAATGAAAATATGGCCAACATTAGTTGACACTTGAAAATGACACATTAAAAATTACACTTGAGAACTAACCAAGTTATGAGCAGCTGAACATTTCAAAAATGCACATTCATAAAATGAAAAAAAATGCTATGATCAAATGAGATCAATAAAAACAGGTTCACTGCGAACTTAATGCGTAATTAAAATTTTGTGACTCATGTAAGATCTTCTGTTGTTATGGTCAATACTTTCACGCAGGCCTTCAGATTGGAACTGCTCAATTTTATTTTCTTGATAATTACTGACTAAATTTGTGTCGTGGCCGAGTGGTCAAGCGCACTGGACTCAAGCTGTGGTGTTTCTGATCAGCAGAGTGTGGGTTTGAGTCCTGGTCTTGACACTTGTGTTCTTCAGCAAGACACTTAACCATTATTGCTTCGTCCTTCGGATGGGACGTAAAGCCGTAGGTCCCGTGTGTTGTGTACTGCACGTAAAAGAACCCGGTACACTCACCGCAAAGAGAAGGGGTTCGCCCCTTTGTTCTTGGTTTGATCAGGTGCGGAATGCGCCACAGCACCTTGTAAACGGTTACATGGTGGTATGTAAAGGATGTAAAGGAACAGGAGTCAATTTCACGATATGTTAAGACGAGTCTTATCTCGAGTTAGGACGAGTATAACTCATCCTAACTTAGGAATAGTCGTAATAATAATAATAATATAATAATAACTAGTTCTTATATAGTGCATTTCACAATAACGTCTCAATGCACTTTACATTAGTGCCCTGTGGTCATTGGGCCAATAACATTCCTGTAATCTTTCTCAGCTCCCTGGGGAGTATACTGCCCCGAGCTGCCATGGCGCTCCAAAGGCTTTTTCAAACACAATATCAACCTCTACCCTCGAAGGTACCCATTTATACCCCTGGATGAAGAGAAGCAATTATAGTAAAGCATCTTGCTCAAGGACACAAGTGTCATGACCGGGATTCGAACCCACACCCTGATGACTTGACCACCAGAACTTGAGTCCGGTGCACTAGACCGCTTGGCCATGACACACTAGTCCTAAGTTAGGAAGAGTTTTGTGATATCGACCCCAGGTCTCATACTTCAAATCGTAACTCCGCATACCTAGCCGGAAAAAATAATGAACGTTTTGAGATGCCCATCGGGTGTGCGATAAAGCGCTATATGAGAACTGGGTATTGTTATAACCGACTGATCCTTTACTTCGTCTTTAAAAACAGGTATTATGAGGTATCAGCTCACAGTTATTATGGACATGATACGCAGAACACCAGGATCTGGAGCATCACTACTTCTGCAAAACCTTGCTGATGACGTAAGGCAATTTTGACTTTTCTTCCTGTGACCAAATCCTATGTACTGGTGGTCACATCTTGAAGCTTATATCACCGGCTTTTCAGCAGAAGGGCTAAAAGCTCTGTGCCCTTCTGTCAGCCACGCAAAGTACAAAATTGTTGTCCTTGCAGGAGGGCAATAGCATTAAAAGTGCATTGTTGAAAAAATAGGGCTTCATTTTCATAAGGTTCTTGCTCGATTTTCTCCCTACAATGACTTATGAATGACAGCAAAACGATCAAACTTTCCCATTCGGTTTTCTTGCAACACAGTTTTACACATCAAAAACTTATGACATCTTACCAGGAAAACATTTATTACATTCTTCTGCCAGGCACACAACAATATTGGGGAGGAGGGGTTGAGAGAGGTGGGTCATTCCATGAAGGTGGAACACTAGGGACACTGTTACATCGTTACCACCTATGAAGCTTTTTCACCACTTCACTAGTCTACTTCGTCAATCTTGCCTAACATAGTATAAATAACACCAAACAGGAATCATAAAAAGGTTTTACTTGATTACTGTGGTGTTAAATAAATGTGATACAGTGCCTAAACTGATGCAACATAGGTGTGACATTTGGTGTCCCCGTTACATTGTGACATATTTCCTTAATTTCTCAGCCATGTGTACTTTTAATACCCATGAAGGAAGTTATTTTTTTAATGAATTTGGCATCAAGTTTCTGTTGAACATTGTAAATCTGTTTATTACTTCCATAATTTTGAAGAATATTTGTTACAAACATGGTGTCCCTGTTACATCATTACCATGAATTTTTAGGAATATTAGCAAAAGTTTCAGTAAGATGGTGTGGGAAGGATTTGAAACTTTCTGAAATACTTTCAACACCCAAATAAAATGTGATGATTGATAAACATAAACTAGAATCAACATTCTTTCTAACAAAAATGATAATAATGAAAAATGTCACAAATTGTGTCCCACCTTCATGGAATGACCCAGATCTAGCTGACCAAAGAGCTTATGGTTTTATTTGTTTGAACATCAACTGATAAGAGGGTAAATAGACCTCATTGGGAGGGGGGTGGGGGGAAGCTCTGAAACATAACGTGATGTCACTGAGTGCAGTTCTTTCAAGAAGGTTTGCACTCACTCGGGGTTTGACAGTGGATTGCTCAGCAAAGGATTGGGTTGATTGTGCACATACTTTCCAAAAAAATTGATGGTGTATATCTTCACCCCATGGCAATTCCCAACAGGAAACATTTAAAAAACAGATCATTTTTGGCTCTGACACAACAATATTTCCCCTATTTTTGCTTCTTTGTAGCTAGAGGACCTGTTCCGTACATCTGGTAATCCATTAGCGTTTTTAATCGTAACAATTTCTCCGGTGAGATCACAATTAACTGGCAATGACATCATCGTGGAGATGGAAATGACCGTGAAGGTTTCTACCCTGTCACCTTCAAACATTGAGCAGGCATTTGATGCCCTCGCTCCGTTAAATCGGTTTCCCACCGACAATGTTGCTCTTGGAAACACGTTCACCATAGGTGAGTAAACATCAAAGACCAAACACAGGTTGGGTAAAAGACTGTGCAAGTCCATTTGTGTGAACATTGAGGTTGCACCTTGTGTGAACACTGCTTTCTGGTATGATGGAGACAAAGTTGCGCACTTTAATGTTCAAATAAGCACGAGACTTCCACAGCTCATCAAAAGTCTGATTATAAAATTCTGGGTTTTGGGTTTTGGGTTTCTCAGCAGGCTCAATTAGCTCTGCACTGGTTTTTAACAATCCAAGAAGAGCAAATGATCCTTCTTCTAAGATTGCTTTAAATTACACTTGCAACTCAGCACCGCACAGGCAGTTTGGGACCTTGAAATTGCCCGCGTGAATTCGAAAAATATTCAGTGACCTCACAAAAAGTCAAAAAGTACAATTTTGTTCCGTAAACACTTCAGAGAGCTACAACCTTGCTGCAAGCACCCCCCCCCCAAAAAAAAATAAATAAATAAATAAATAAACTAGCATTCTGACTAGGCCCTACTTTATATGTTTGAAACTAAATTGTGGGTGTCCGATCATTTGGTGCAGTTTGCTGAAAGACTCTCTGCTTTATTTTTGTTGATGCTGTTGCACAGGTCCTGGAGGTTGCACAAGCAGCAGTGTATGCCAGAATGGGGGATCATGTCGCCCTGGTAGAGCTGGATCGCATGTATGTGACTGCACAGCAGGTTTTACTGGGACTGATTGCAGTACAGGTAATGTGTCAATCTACCCTTTTACCTCTACCCTTTAACCTCAAAACATTTACCCCTTATTAAAGGTAATACTGTTGCTAAGTCAATGCATCATGCTCACAAATTTTGCTACTACTCAATTAAAACTAATTTTTATGACAAAGTTATGATTTTTTAATGAGATTATATTATGTTAATAGTAAAGTAATACAACAAAGACTTAGCTTTACAAAAAAAAATTAAAAACTCAAGCAGGCAAAAAGCACTACAGTAAAGAAAACACCACAGATTTTTTTTCAGTATTTGCAAAGTGTAGGCAAGTTCGAACTATTTTCTACAAGAAGACTGGCTCAGTGCATTTCCTTTGGACTGATAATTGTTGGATCCAAACTGTCTGGAGTGGGCATGGTTTTTGAGAGGGGTTGATTTAATTTTGTAGATGTCGTTAACATTGTCTATTATTGTTATTATAATTGCCTTGCAAAGCTATGTAAGCAATACTATCGCACAACCTTGAAATCAAGGCTAGTTATTATCAGGCTTTATGCTCTGTTAGGCCAAGACTTAGTTATTTTTTTTTGCATAAAGCCTGGTTCATGCTTCACTTGAATTGTAAAAGCGAAGCAAATTTTCTTGCATCACAATTGCAAAACAGCACAGACTGATTGTTTGCGTCACCAAAATTCACTTTGCATTCGCAATAAGTATGAACTGGGCTTTAGGTGATTTAGCTCACAGAGTGTGGGTTACAATCTTGGTCATGACACTTGTGACCTCAAGTTTGTTTTAGTTGTGCGAGTGGCTTCACTGGTGACAGATGCCAGACCCAAACAGGTAATTAGGTGTTCGGACTCTGGTCCGAAGACCTCTTGTTTTTGTTCGGTTTTTTTAGGTGTTCGGCCATCAGCCGAACAACTATTGTTATTGTTAAGTTTTTTTTTTTTTTTTTTTTTTTTTTTGTTTTCTCTGGGTATTCTTCCCCCTGAACCTTGTCTTCAAATTTTCTCAAAAAGTAAAGCTTGTATGAACCTGAAACTTACCATGTACAATGATCTTAGTGAGTAGATGAAACCGTGAATTTTTGGGAATGATGACGTCATTGATGACGTCATTATGTTAAATAAACGTTAAATAATTAAAAAAATTCATAACTCAAGAACGGCAAAGGCTACATTCAAAATCTTTGGTGCATATGAAAGGTCTTGTAATGTTGAACAAATTGTATGCACACCATGACCCCATTTGACCTTTACTTCCGGTAAAAACCGGAAGTTAAAGTACCAAATCATGTTATTTGGGGCTCTAGAACCTAAGTGAATAAAGATATGAACAAACTTTTAATGAATAATATTTTCTTTAGCTCAAGAGCATTCTAGAAATGTGATATATGACGTCATAGCTACGTCACAACGAAATTGATACACGAGGTCGAAAAAAAATTTATTTTGCTATCTCAAAAAATAAAGCACGTACGGACTTGACACTTACTACATACCTAGACCACAGTGTGTATATGACAAAACAAAATTTTTGGAATGATGACGTCATCGATGACGTCATTACATTAAATTGAAGTTTTATACTAAAATAATCATATCTTAAGAATAATACATGCTACATACATGATCTTTACACCATATGAAAGGTCATAAAGTATTAAATAAATCTTACACAGGGTGTGACCCCATTTGACCTTCACTTCCGGTCGAAAACGGAAGTAGTAGTTTTGTTATGAAAAATCGTTTCTCAATTACGTAAATTTGTGTATTAATATAATAACTTAATTTTAAAGCCCCTCGACGATTCTACAAATGTTTACAAAGTGTGACCTCATTTGACCTTCACTTCCGGTCGAAACCGGAAGTATAAGTTTGTACAACAAAAATATGTATCTCATTAATGAAACATGGTACATTAATAATCCTTACATCAATTTAAAGCTTTCTGACAATTCTAGATACCATGCACAAGGTGTGACCCCATTTGACCTTTAGTTCCTGTCAAACCGGAAGTTGGAGTTTCATATGACAAACCTTCATGCATAAAGATAAAAAAGTATAAAAAATATTTCGCCCGTCAGTATAGCACAAATAGACAAAAAACCTGCAAACAATATTGACCTTAAAATTACGTAATTAAGCCGAACACCGTGAGTTTGTCCACAAACTCTAAATTTCTAGTTTTTTAATACTTCTTCTTCTTCTTCTTCTCACTGGCGATTGTCCACTTTCAAATGCACACTTTCGAAGGTCATATAACCTTGAAAATTCATACATAGGTAGTTTATGGCAAGGAGACGAAACCGTTTGAGTGACGTCATGATGACGTCATCGGGTGTTGAATTACGTTAAATCAAAGTTTATTATTTAAAAAAATCATAACTCCTGAAGTACACAATGGAATTTTACAATCTATACATCATCGGAAAGGTCTTTAGAAAATAATTAAATGTCTCACAGAGATGACCCCAATTTGACCTTGTCTTCCGGTTCAAACCGGAAGTTGAAGCAAAAAATGCTTAAAAAGTCACAATTTAAGCTGTGGAGTCAATATGAAACAGAATTTGGACATGGTTTCAGTGTACGAAATAAAATGCAGTTTATGGCCTTTGAAAATATTACATTGATGACGTCATCAAATGTTACAGTTTGTTACGACGACGAGTTTAAAAATATTTTTTTTTTATTTCAAGTTTTTTTTTGAGCAAACTACATGTTGAATTTTTTAGTAATAAATAACGACTATAAAAGCCTTATTGTGAAATTTGAACAAAATTGGCCGTTGAATAACGAAGTTATATTAAGGTGAAAAGTGCCGTTTTTAGCGCGATCGCCGATAGAGTCTGTACAGTTACCTTACTGTATTGCACCCCGTGCGTGTGCACTCTCGGCTTTTACTGCACGCTGTGTATATACATACACGCAACAAGTCAGGGCCCAATTTCATAGAGCTGCTTAACGGCAAGCAAATTTTTCTGCTTACTATAGCAAAAAAATGTGCTTAAGCGTAAACGTATTTCACCAGCGTTTGCTAACTTAAGCACGTAAACAAACTGCGCACGCAACAAAAAAGTACCGTCTGCTTAAGCAAAAATACTTCCGATCGAAAAATTTACAAAATGGCGGACGAAGTCAACGGAGTAGCGGTGGCTAAAAAATCAACAAAAAAGGAAATTATCGATGGAAATAATAAAATTTTCTGATGGAATTGGGTCACATCAGAAAGCGCCCCCTTTGGTTCGAATAATAAAGAGATATACAGCCAAAATGAAACTTTGTATTACATTGTTACAATGTTTGATCGATGTTTGGTAAAACTATAAGTTTTCACAATACAATGTGTTTGTACACATTTTTACGTGCAGTATACGCGTACCTCACACACAAAATAACTAGCTGCCGATGATGTTTCATAACCGTTGCTGTGCACATTTTAAAGAGTACTGCTGGGACTGGACTAGTACAAAGTTAACTTACATTAACGACTCCGTGATACTGAATGGATCACAAAGGACATTTCTTTCGTCATATTTCTTATTTATCTTAAAGATCAAGGGGAGTCATAACAAAAAATGTGTCAGTCATGATGTCCGTTCCCTTTCTAAATTCTATTCTACAGTACTGCAAAGTTAACGCCGTTATTTTCCCAAGTTTGATTTGCTTTGGCAAAACGTTCACACCGTATGAAATATGACTGTTGTTAAATTCATGTCTTTACTGTAATTCAGGGCAATTTTCCAGCCATGCCTTTCGATAAAACTAGTCTATTAACAGGATAATTACATTGATTATCATGACAATATTGTGACTCTCCTCCAAATTATACTATAGCGGCCATTTTGACACAACATGACTTGCTTAAGCACAAAAACGAGTGTTTAAGGCTGCTTGTTGGTTGCTTACCGCGTTAAGCAAAAAATCGTGCTTAATAGAGGCTATGAAATAGAAAATCTGTTTAACACGCCCGTTAAGCACAAAATTGGCTGTTAAGCAGCTTTTTGAAATTGGGCCCTGGTCTTGTCACAGTTCATCGAACTTTGCGGTGTGTTAAGTTCTGTGTGTGTGTAATAATGCCAACGCAAAGAAAAACTGTTACGTCATGCCAAGTTCAGTGTGGAAATGTTTCCCTTTATGTCATTCTGGTGGCTTAATTGTGACAGGGAGAGGAAGAGGAGACTTTACTGAGATGATCACATGCTCACGTGAGTTGTTTGATGTATAATGGTGGAGAAAATGCAATTGACAAAATGATCGTCTTTCGTTCTATAATATAAACCGATCACGTACGTGCTTACGTACGAGAGTCACAAGTGTGCACCAGCGGGGCCAGAGGCACTTTACCCCCGCGAGAGTTGTTGTCGGGATTCGCTGAGTAAAACTGTTTAAAAGTAAAGTTTAAAAGTAAAGTCTTCGCTTTTCAAAATGTCCGTGTATTTCTTGACCTGAGTTGACCTCGCTTCCTGTCCAAACCGGAAGTCCCCATGAAATACATATGATAAAGCTCTTTTTAATTAGTTTCATATTCATATTTAAAGGTTTTATTTGATTTCACTTTTAATATATCAAACAAAATCAAAACCATGCGTTATACGGTGTCATAGACACCATTATGTTGCTTTAAATGTTTCATTCCTCCAAAATTTTCTCCAAATAAATAACTCAAAATTGAAATTAAACTGATCCTTGAAACTGTGCATATAATTATTTGAACCTCAATATGAAGACGCGAAATAAAACGATGACGTCATGATGACGTCATCAGATGTTGAGTTACAATAAATCAAAGTTTATTAATTAAATCAGAACTCCTGAAGTGCACAATGGATTTTTACAATCTACACATCATCGCAAAGGTCTTTTGGAAACTAATTAAAAATCTCAAAGAAATTACCCCAATTTGACCTTGTATTGCGGTTCAAACCAGAAGTTGAAGGAAACAATTGTTATAAAGCCATTATTTTTTAGTTCTTTGGTCAGTATAAAACGAGCTTTGGACAGTGGTTTCAGTGTGTGAGTAGGTAAAGGACTCTGCGTTTTCAAGTTTAAAACTGATGACGTCATTACATTAAACAGCGTCCTCTGGTAACAAGTTTGAAAACAATGGTGCTACAACACTAATTGTAACGGCTTTTTAGGTGTTCGGGCTCTCAGCCCGGAACACTTCTTGATTTTGTTCGGTTTTTTAGGTGTTCGGACTCTGGTCCGATAACCTCTTGGTTTTGTTCGTTTTTTTTTTAAATACTTCTTCTTCTCCTTGGCGATTGTCCACCTTCAAATGCACACTTCCGAAGGTCATTATAACCTTGAAACTTCATACATAGGTAGCATATGGCAAGGAGACGAAACATAACTCCTGAAGTACACAATGGATTTACAATCTTTACATCATTGGAAAGGTCATCCAAAACTGCGTAATCGCCCTACAGACATGACCCCAATTTGACCTTGTCTTCCGGTTCAAACCGGAAGTTGAAAATGATGGAAATTTTCAAAAATTCATATTTTAAGAAGTACTTATCACATGATCACAAATTTTACATCACATTGTAGAGAATTGAGCCTTCTCAAACTTGTGCATTGGGGTGACACCATTTTGACCTTTACTTCCGGTTCAAACCGGACGTTTAACGCAAATGTCCGTGTGCGTTCAAGCGTGTCCCACATTGCTGTAGAAAATCCAATGCCATGTACACGTCCTTGTGTGTGCGTGGCTGTGTAACATCGATGCCCCATTGCTATGCACATTAACCACGCGTTGTTCTTTTTTCAAGGTACACACTCCACGCTTTTTAAGTCTTTAATACAGGGCTTTTTTAAAACTTTATAAATCAACAAAAAATCAACCCTTTGAGATATGAACTTAATTCTTTCGACAAATGTCCAGGTAAGGGAGGCTCTTTCTTTTCGACACATTAAGTGACCTCTGTGACACCTACTTCCGGTCAAACCGGAAGTAGATCTTTATTTAAAAATGCTAAGAGCTAGGAACATGATTCTTTCACCAAATACCAAGGTTTGGAAAGTTCATTCTCTGTTGCACATTGGGTGACCTCTACTTCCGGTCAAACCGGAAGTAGCTCCTCGTGTAAGAGTGGTTAGAGTTAAGAACATGATTGTTTCGAGAAATATCAAGGTTAGGTAAGGTCTTTCTTTGTGAAACATAAAGTGACCTTTGTAACCTCTACTTCCGGTCAAACTGGAAGTAGCTCCTCATTTAAAACTAGTAAGAGCTAGGAACATGATTCTTTCACAAAATAACAAGGTTTGGGATGGTCCTCTGTTGCATATTGCGGGGCCTGTGATGTCTACTTCCGGTCAAACCTGAAGTAGCTCGTCAATTAACAATGGTAAGAGCTTGGAACAGGATTCTTTCACCAAATACCAAGGTGAGGGAAGGTCCTTCTCTGTTACAAATTAAATATTATCTTTTAAAGAACAATTTCATGTTCATATATTTAGATACTTTAGTTGCTACATCAAATAACAACTTTAAGTACTATAATCCGAACACCTTGTTTTTGTGATGTCACAAAAACCTATGTCTAGTTTAAGCTTGAATTTGTTTTCTGTCTGTCGTTCTGGTGCTTTTCCAAAGCTTGTTTTACAGACACTTCCCTTGTACCCTTGATTTTTGAGACTATATAAATAGGATTAGAACTGCCTCTAGCTACCGGGCAGTCTCGGAAGTGTAGTTGGTAAGACATCTGCTCTAGAATGGGGGGTGTTGTGGGTTAGAATCCCACACAAGGAAAATGCCTGTGAATCATTCAGAATGTTTTTGTGTTTCTGGCATATTTGGGTCATTCCATGAAGGTGGAACCATAGGGACACCATTACATCGTTACCACCTATGAAGCTTTTTCACCGCTTCACTGGTCTACTTCGTTAATCTTGCTTTACATAGCATAAATAACACCAAATGTGAATCATAAAAAGGATTTACTTGATTATTGTGGTGTAAAATAAACGTGATATGGTGCCTGCACTGATGTAACAGGGACACCATAGGTGTGACATTTGGTGTCCCTGTTACATTGTGACATATATCCTTAATTTTCTCAGCCTTATGTACTTTAATTAATACCCAGGAAGGCAGTTATTTTTCTTATAGATTTAGCATCAAGTTTCTGTTAAACATTGTAAATTTGTTTATTACTTCCATAATATGACAAATATGTGTTACAAGCATTGTGTCCCTGTTACATTGTTACCTTGAATTTTTAAGAATATTAGCAAAAATATCAGTTAAGATGGTGTGGAAAGGATTTGAAACTCTCTGAAGCACTTTAAAAACCCAAATCAAAGGTGATGATTGATAAAAATAAACTAGAATCAACATTTTTTTCAAACAAAAATGATAATATTGAAAAATGTCACAAAATAGGTCCCACCTTCATGAAATGACCCATTTGGCAGTAGGTTGCGCCGCAGCACCTTACAAGGAATCGATCTCATCATTCAAAATAGCACTGTATACCTGCCGTGAAATACTGAGTGCTTTGGGACAGCCGTAGATAAATTGCTTTATAAATGTTATAAGTTATCACATAAGCGTGAGTTAAATACGGGAAAATATAGCGCTTCTGTGTCCCATATTCCACGAGGCCGAGTGGGATATGGGCGCACACGCAGTATTTTCCCGTATTTCACGAGCGCGAGTGTGATAATGAATTTATCTTTCAGTCAACTGGAAGGTAATACACCTTAAAGCGTTACTTGATGAAGAGCAAAACGTGCAACGAGCAAATTTTAGAATGTCATTTTACACTGTCTGTATACGGAGCGTGACGCATGACACTCAAAATACGCAGAGTGCAATATAGACTACTTGGAGTATGATATGGTTTATTATCACACTCCCGTTGAGCAATCTCATTGGAGGATTAGCGCGCACTGGAAGATAACATATTATTACTATTATCATGTACTTTGTCCCAAAGTGTTTGTTTCTGTAAGAAAGGTAAGTAAAGATTCTCAATGGCTGGAATTTTGTATGTAATTAAAAAAAAAATTCATTCAGCGAGCACTGTTTCAGGAAGTTTGACAGAAATTTTCACCCTAACATTGAGTATTGTTTTTGGTTTTTTGTTTTTTACCGGACGATGTGTATTTTTGTATAGACCTGAGCTTGTAACAAAATTTCAGTTTTGCAGTTTTACCATGAGAATGATTGTTAACTATCTTCTCGTTAATCTGTGAAGAATAATTAAACAGAATAATTAAACACAATGAAAGTGATGCAGTGGCATGCACCCAATAGACATGACAGAAAAACTAGATAGACCATTATATACACCCTATTTACATCAAGTGGCTCCTGTATAACAAGTTTGTTGAAAATATTGGCAAAATAGCTCCATGATGGTCTTCAGTTTTTAGAATTGGAGACACAAGATTTGGCGCTTTAGATTTATTTCATGTTTATGTCCATCAGTGATCTGCAGGGTTATATTTCTAAGATTTTGGACTTTTGAAGGATACAACGATGTATTCTTTTTTACACTATTTGAGAGTTTTTCTTCAAAAGTTTGCACGTATTGACACTGCAGATGGTATACAGTGCATATAAACGCAGCGCATAATAACAAGGAAGTTTGCTGATGAGCGATTTAATCTGTACGCGAATCGCATTGACGTCCATCACCTTCGGAGATAGAAGTTAGAAGTTGTACATAACGGGGCAAATAGTTTCTGCACCTGAACAATATGTAACAAGGAACACCGGAGATTGCGAAAAAAGGATGACACAGCAGTGTTAGGTAATATGAACCACTTCTTGTGTTTTACAAACACCTTATCTTTAG
Source organism: Marthasterias glacialis (assembly GCA_911728455.2). Taxonomy (NCBI): domain Eukaryota; kingdom Metazoa; phylum Echinodermata; class Asteroidea; order Forcipulatida; family Asteriidae; genus Marthasterias; species Marthasterias glacialis. The sequence continues at coordinate 20,760,274 of OU452225.1, forward strand.
TTGGTGATTCTTGGCCTAGTTCATTTGTTGTTGTGTTTGTTTTTTTGAGAGTCTATTGGTAGGCCTAGACTTTATTTCGCAGAACCAAAAGACAGTATTTCAACATTGTAGATCTTAAACTTGCATGGACATGGGAGTGGACTAATGCTTAGCTTATGAATACATGGACTTTGTTTGTACTAGAACCAAAGGCAGTCTAAAGTGTTTAACGGAATAAAATATTATATATACAAATCTCTGCATATATACAAATCTAGTAATCTGTAACTTTCTGAAAAAGTTATGTTTTGGTGTTCACCCATATCTGCCAAACTTGCTGAGAAAACATGTGTATGAACAACAAGGTAGTGTCTTTATCTTTACTAGTGATATGGTACTGGAAATAGTGCAAAATATTACAAAATGAAAGAGAATCGTGCTCTTTCCAACAAAATACAGTTTATTATGACATTTTAATTTACAAGGCATATTGAATGTTTATTTCTATTTTGCAGTAATTAGCGCTACCACATGGGCTTAGGCAGGACTAGTTTTTGTGTACTATGACCAGTCAGGCAGCTATGGATCAACTTGTTACACTCATGATAATTTGATGTTGTTCCTTTTATTGATTTTATTTTTAATGGGGCCAGACGTTGGAAGCTGTGGAAGCAAAGTATTTCACCAGCACTGAAGAGCTTGGTAAGTGATTGTTGTATTTTAGCTATGTGGGTCAGACAGGAGAACCAGTTTTTGGTGTCTTTAGTTTTTGCCATTCCCTCCTGGGCCTAATTTCAGAAGCAAAATCAAATTGCCTTAGCTAAGAAAACGTTGCTATACAGGACCCGGTTGCCAGTCAAAATGTCATTTCTTTTTACATTATTGTGGCCAATGGCCTGCTTTGGCCAAAGGCCTGCATTGTTTTGCTTTGCAATATTTTCTGCTTAACAGCTGTATTACATTGGGGCCTGGTTTAGGACAACCATAGAGCAAGGACTACAGAATGATAATTATCAGGAAACAAATTTGTGACTGGCTTTATAATATCCATATTTAGTGGGAGAAGACGACCTTTCTCAGAATCTTTGCTCTCTGGCGTTTATTTTCTGTAAGAAGACAGATAAAGTTTGTAGTGTAAGTCTTTCAACGTCAGAGGTGAGAGTCATCAAATAAAACTATAGTATTAAACGGTACCTGAAAATAAAACTAACTTATGTCAACAATTGAGTTTACAGTTGCATCTGAGTGTCTCAAAATGGTGGCAGATTGGCTTTCTCCCAGCCCAGAAATTAAACATTTTATAAACAACAAATCAAATAAATAAATCGGATACTTCATTCAATGAAGAGTAAATATAAAAATATAATACATCTTTTGCTAAAGATTAGAACTGGATGGCAAATAGAAAAGGTTTAAATAAAGCCAAATAAAATAAGCCCTCTGGCAGGTTTCCACCAAAAGCTTTATGGCGTCCGCCATCTTGGGAATGTAATCAAATTTAAGGAATAACTAAACAAAATCATCAATATCTAGAATCTTCAGACATAAAACAGGAATAACATTACTCTAGGCTTTTAGTAATGTCACTGTTCATCCCTAGGGAATGTGAGTGAGTGAAGATTGTAATTACGGACTAGTGAGGGCAATGCAGTCATTCCTCCTGCTGTGTCCCATGTTGCTGGTCTACATGTCGCTTTAGGCTTGAACATTCCAGGCATGTGTATGTCCTGGGTGGGCTCTTTTGTCGATTGGGTGACTGACTTCTGTCAGACACACCATTCCCCATATCGGTCTGGGGGTTTACGTCTGCGCCCATGGGGTGGATCACTTGCACTTGCATCGCTGTTTCCACCTACATCTACCTACTCTGAAGCCATCTAGCCTCATGGCCCACAGGTTCCTTAAATCTGAACAACTGTTTCAGTGCACCGTGATCTGTCCTTAACAGGAACTTCTGATATAAAGGTATGCTCTGAAATGCTTAATAAAGTACACCACAGCAAGTATCTCCTTCTGTGTCTCACAATAGTTCCTCTCGGCCTTGGATAGAGCTCTACTTCCGTATGATATGACCCTCTCGGTGCCTTCCTGTTGCTGTGACACGGCTCCGATTCCATAGATGCTGGCATCTGCATCTAATGTAAACATCGATGTAGATGATGGGTAAGTTAATACCAGAGAGGAGACCAGTCATTTACTTCAACTCTTGAAATACTTGCTGACATTCTGCTGTCTAGTGGAACAGTCGGTCTGTATCGGTGAGCCTATGCAACGGCCTCACCACTCCAGCAAAATCGGGCACAACATTCCGGTAATAGCAAAAAACTGCGTACATCACGAACCGTGGCTGGGGAAGGCCGATCCCGCACTTGCTGAATCTTAACGGGGTCCGCCTTGACCCCCTCTTCTGAAACTATGTGCCCAAGGTACGCTACTTCTTCCTGAATAATGTGACACTTCTTAGGCTGTAGCTTCAGTCCAGCGTCTTTTATTTGGCTGAAGATAAGGTCAAGGCGCCGCATATGCTTGTCGAATGACCTAATATGCACAATGATGTCGTCAAGATAAACCAGGTACACTTGCCACTGCAGGCTTCGTAATCCCACGGTACATAAGGCATTCAAAGGTAGAGGGCACATTGCACAGCCCGAAGGGCATAAACCTTGCGCTCGAACTGGTACAACCCATTTGGAGTGGCAAATGCTGTTTTCTCCCTGTAACTAATTTCCTCAAATGACAAATGCCAGTAGCCTGATGCAAGGTCCAGCATGGAGAAGAACTTTGAGCCAGAAAGTGTATCTATGGTATTGTCAATTCGAGGTATAGGGTAGGCATCTTTCTGAGTAGTTTCATTCAGCCTCCTAAAGTCCACACAAAAGTGCACCTTCCATTCAAGTATGATCGATGACGCCCACCAGGGGGTGGTGGAAGGCCTGGTTACCCCTCTCTTGAGCATCGATGTAATCTCTGTTTCGGCAACTTCCCTCTGGTGAAGTGCCAGCCAGGTACCTGGGTCTCTGCTTTACTTCCCCAGTCTCTATCTTGTGCCTATTATTTTTGCCCAAGGTCTCCTTACCCACTGGAATACTGCTCCTGGTACTTGAGGAGGAGCCTTCTTAGTTGAGGCGCATGGACGATCTTTCGTACAAGTCTTGCACATGATTTGTTCTCTTTTGTCTCACTTTTCCCACGGGTCATCCTAACCCTCTGTATTTCTACCTCCGCAGGGGGTCAGATGTAACCAGCTTGGGGCTTATTGAATCTACCGGGCACTGAATACTGCTGTTTTTGTTTTTTGATGAAGGGTAAAATGTTCGTCTCTTGGGTTCATGAGACGCAAGGGGACTACACTGTCTTGTAACCAATTTTGGGTTCTATTAATCCACATGATACCATCACATCATCACCTTCTTTTAACAAGTATTTAGTGATTCTATTCATCAATACCTTTAACTCTTTACCCGCCATACATTCACAGCAATTTAATCCTATCTTTTTGAAATATGTTTTTTCCTTTAGGATTGCCCTGACCACTCCCAAGATTTCCGCTCTGTCCAGTGCTCCAACTTCAACAATGAGCCGTACAGCGGCCGGTACTACATGTGGGAGCCATACATTAGCCAAGACATGGACGCCTGTGAGCTGACGTGTATTACAACTGGCAGTGAGCACTTCAGGAAAGTGGACAAGGTGGTGGATGGGACGAGGTGCTACCCGGAGAAAATCGCTCCTGAGGTCTTGGACATTTGCATCTATAAGAAGTGTCATGTAAGTGTAAACATCAAATCAAAATAGCCCTCAAAAATAACGGAGAAAATATCTGAGAAGTGACCATAAGAATTTCCATATTACAAAACAATTTAATAAATAAATATCAAAATCAGCATTTCACGGGAGCATCTTCTCAAAACAAATTTTTGTAATTGTGATATTTTTGGCAACAATTGAAAAAAAAATTTCCACTAAAATTCACTTGTTTTTTTTTTCAATTTTGATTACATTCGTTTCCAAATAGACAAAATGTAATAGTAACATTTATAAATATTAAACTGTTTTACTTTCCTGTATCAATGAAAGAATAATATTTGGAAAAATTACAGCTATTTCTTTTACAAAAAAGAGTATCATCTTTGTTTTCTTTACCTGTGTTTAAAACGAAATTGGAATCACAAATGACTTCGGTATCAAACAGCCCCTTGAACTAAGTATTTTGTACTTCTGGCCTCCTTGTGAATCTTTCTGACAGCATGTATGTTGTGATCAAACCTTAGGATCCACATATGCAGGGGTGACGGCAGCACTTGTGAGACAGTCTCTTAAATCTTCACCCAGACGCTGTCGGCTGGCGACAACCATGAAATCTTCACCATCCCCCGGGGGTTTGTCGGCATCAAGATTTAGGACATGGCTTATTGTGGCCCTCCTTCTTAGTTTAAATTAAGTCAGCCTCGCTCCATGCTAACCAGGAATTGCTTCTTATTGTGGCCCTCCTTCTTAGTTTAAATCAAGTCAGCCGCGCTCCACTCTACCCAGGAATTGCTTCTTCGTGGTCCTTCTTAGTTTAAATTAAGTCAGCCTCACTCCATGCAAACCAGGACTTGCTTCTTAGTGGCCCTCCTAATTAGTTTAAAAGTCAGCTTTGCTGCATGCTAACCAGGAATTGCTTCTTATAGTGGCCCTCCTTTTAGTTTATATTAGGTCAGCCTCGCTCCACTCTACCCAGGACTTGCTTCTTAGTGGCCCTCCGTCTTAGTTTAGATTAAGTGGGCCTCGCTCCACGCTAACTAGGAATTGCTTCTTATAGTGGTTCCCTTTTTTAAATTAAATTAAGTCAGCCTGGCTCCACGCTAACTAAGAATTTCTTCTTCGTGGCCATCTTAGTTTAAATTAAGTCAGTTATCATATACTGTGACCTTATTACAACTAAATTTTTGATATTAATGATCTTAAAAGAAAAGAACAAAACGTAAATCTATTAACATGTAATTATATAAATATGTGATTTAGAGGCCATCAATGATGAACCTTAATTTTTGTTGAAGTCGGTGAACAGCAACTGCTACCTCAATGGAGAATGGATAATAGATTGGCCAAAAGCTTATGACGTCAGCGGAACGACCTTCAAGTATGAGTGACCGGATAATGAGGCAGAGTCCCTGACTGCTTTAGGACCAATCAATGAGGAACTTGTAGTAATGGTAAGATGGTCTTTAACCCAAATCTATCCCCTGGTTTTATTTGAGTTTTGTGTCACTTTGCTACACAGCCAAACCAACCAATCATGCTCATCATTACGGGTATATAATCACATCTTAAGATTTCACCTGTGTTTGATGAATACAGTACTGCACAGCCAAATCCATCACTGGGTATTGGTGCAGGGCATATATCGATGTTCTCACAGTCCCAAGATTTGGATGTTAAGATACAGGATACAGGATACAGGATGTTAAGATACTCTTTTCAGCTTAAAAAAGCTTTATACATTTGACTTGTAAACGTCTTGAGTCTTTCATTTAGTATGCAAGTTGTTTCAGCAAGTTGTTTTTAAAATCTGAGAATGAAAATATGAAAAAGTTTTTTTCAATTGTACATGGTTTTTTGGTTTTTGTTTTTCCCTGGTAGCTGTTAGTGCAAGAGGACCGACGGGCGATCATACTTAAACAATCAGCCAGTAACCACTCAGACAGGGTAGCGGTAACGATGAGGTGGTCTTCATCTCGCACCGGAGTGCTTGGTCGGTGTGCTCGGCAACTTGTGCTGGGGGTAAGTGTACTTTTTACAAACAGAGGATCCAGGTTAATGGATGGTGATGGTTAAAGCCTGTAAGCAGAAACTTTCTGCTTACAGCGTAGTCCTGTAAGCAGAAAGTTTCACAGGGCAGTCCTTAGCACAGTTCATAACCACAACGTCGGTCAATCTTGCATCATGGCCCAAAGGACGTTGGCTCAACGAATTTTTGCTCTCCACTCCTGGTTATCGTAAAGCAAAGCAAAAAGGCACACTCTTACCGGTGGTTCTTGTAAGCAGATGAGTTATGCGCCAATGCAAACCCATTTTGAACAAATGCTTGCGCTGTCAAACCGTTTATATAAAAAAGTTTTGCATACGCATATTTTTCTGCAATAGTAAGCTCAAAAGTATGCTCACATTTAAAATCTGTTGTAATGTTTAATAGGAACAGCTTACCAATGCTTCTGATCTTAGTAACTTTCGCTTTGTAGATAATACTCCTTAAGCAATAGAAACATCTTCCATCTATCAGAGTTGTCCTAACCCAAACTTGTTGGGAAAAAAATCTTCATAACTTTGCATTTCCTCTTCTTTAGGTGAATCTGTAGCAGAGGTCCAGTGCATTCGATATGATGGTAAGACTGTGGTGTCAGACACATTCTGCAATGCTGGAACCAAGCCAAGCCGAAGGAAGGAACCCTGTAACACAGAGCCCTGTCCACCTGTTTGAGTAGTTATAGTTCTCATAATCAGGGGCGTAAATCTTTTTTTAAGAGACACTTTTTTTAATAGTCCCCAGGTTTTCACCCAAGGGGACATGATTCATGAAATTATTCCCTTCCTTTTGTTTTCTCTCCCTGAAAAAAATGGCGCCTTTGTGGCACTTATGTTTGATAATAAATCATAATGAGGCTATGGTTTTACACCCATTGTGGCCTCAAATGCCCACAGGATTGTTTTTAGCTTGCCGAGACAGTCAGCAAACAGTTCAAGTGACAAACGCTCTCATGGAAACATAACTTATCTATTTTTAGCCCAAACAAGTTCCTGCTCCACAGGTGTTTGTAAAGTATCAGTCATGTGATTTCTAAGGGTTTTCTCAAAACAACCTTGAGCCTTTAAATTTTCTTGAAAGAAGTAAAGCAATCACCAAAGGTAGACAGAAAAGAAAGAACTGTGTTGCAGGTGATGCACAGAGTCTGTACACCTCCTGACTTGTATTATCTGGGAGGTTCTGGGTCCAGAATAAGGGGACCCTGACCCAAAAGCCAATTTTTATGGCTGTTGTTGTTTTTTTTGTTTTTTTTATTTCCAACGAAACCTCCACAAAAGGAGAGGATAAAAAAGAATTGGAGTGGTTGTTTCAATTTCAAGTCATGGCTAATTTTGAGAACTATGCTTTGAGAAACCTGGTTTGATTTTCTCCTCCCAAAATGTCATACTTTTTCCCACCGGTAATCTTCCATTTTTTCCTAAATTATTTTCCCTGAATTGCCGGATTGATTTTTCTATGAGAGAACCGCTGGCACAAGGAAACCTTGACTTGACAAAGCAAAGAGAACAAATTAAAGATTCTCTTTGAAGCACTAACATTTTTTGTGTCTCTGTTGCGAAAAATTCTCTGTCAAATTCTTCCACCGTGAATTGCAAAACCTCAGCCGCCATAGCCTACGGTTGGTCCTACATCCAGAACCAAGGCTGGAAACTCGGTTCACTTGGACTTACCTTGGTGGAAATAATCCTCTTCTCGGAACAAAAAGAAAAAGGTCTGGAATCAGGGATTACACTATAGGCAAAAATCAGCGAAATATTCTACTCCATCTATCTTCTGTGTGAGAGAAACGAAGCGTATCATGGCAAGTGCATGCTCTATGCATACTCTGAAATTGTCCGGGCGACTTTTGTTCCAATATTTCGATTTTACACCATGGCATGTTTACACGTCTCCCGTTTACATGACATCCAGTGCCAACTGATTAAATGACTGTCTTATTTTACTTGTGTCTCTCTTGTACAGCTGGTCAGAAGGAGCATGGTCAGACTGCAGCCAGACGTGTGGTGGCTGTCAGAAGACCCGAGCAGTCCTATGTATGATGAAGGTCACCCAGTTGGATGAAGAGGTAGTTGACGAAGCCCAGTGTACCAAACGCAAACCCATCGATCGCATGAACTGTGGGATGCAGGAATGCCCACCACAGTGGGTTGCTGATGCGTGGTCTCAGGTTAGGTGAAATTCTTTCCAGAGACAACCACTGGGTTCAATTAAAACCTCCTACTTACTGAAAAGTCAATACTTTTCAAAGAGTTTCTTTCAGCCTACGATTATGCAGCTTGTGATGGATGCATCAAAACAGTACACAGTTAGTTCTATGCACAGGTGCTCCACAAGCTAAAGAGAGACAGGTTGATTTTTTTGAAAGGTCTGTCAACTCCCTTGAAGTTGGGTCCAATAAGTCTGTTGCCAACTAACACCCCCCAAAAGGCAGGTTGTTAATTGGAAATTTGGACATTAGTAAAATAGTGTAACCACTCTTGACACTTACATTTTCAGTGTATGCCGAGCTGTGGTCAAGGGCACCAGACTAGACGAGTAGCATGTATGAGCAGCGATGGTAGACTGTACCCTAACACATGTAACTGGGCCTCGAGACCCTCCTCTATCAGGGAATGCCAAACAGCCGGGTGTCCACCCCCTACATGGGTAGCTGGTGAATGGAGTGAGGTAAGACAAGGCTTTTGTTTTTGTTTTGCATATTAAAAGGGAAAAAACGCTTGTCATTCAATACCATTGAGATATCGAGCTGCTAGACTAGCAGGAGCCAGAAGTAAACAGAATATTGATGTGTTGATGTGAAATGATGGAAATAAATCACATCTTAGTAAAGTTCTGGTTTCAATTTTGGGAACAATAAAAAATTGACTAGAATGGAATTTGAACCTGGGACCTCCGATTAACATGCTGGCGCCCCGCCAACTGAACTATCTATCCCGAATGTTGGTGGTCTCCCTATTTTGTCAGAAGCCATTCAACCTTAAACTTTACCCAGTCAGTTTATCACTTGATATTGGAAACTTCTGGTTTTTCACAATTACCGAATACAGACACATGATCAAAGCTAGCTCCAAGTCAAAAGTATGGTGGGGGTGGGGGGGGGGGTTGAGCATCAAATACCCAAATAATTTTTTTTTTAAGCTTGTAATTTCAAAATGTTTCTCCCCAGATTTCTTTTTACCCTCTGTCCTGTGAAAGGTGTGATCTTTGTGTGTGACAGACATAGCCCCTTTGTTTTCATAGCCCTGTTGTTGCAACAGGAAGAGCTTGTATTAATGTAAAACCTTGTGAGCTCATATTTTATCAGGAGACCGAGAAGACTGTGGCTTAATTTGCAGGGTTTTTCTCTTTTCTTCAATCACACACCAGATTTTGTCATTGATTCAGCTATACAAACGCTTTGGGTTAAGTATGTCAAGCTATGCTAGTTATTTTTTGGGGGGGAGGTTGACAGTATTTTTCTCTTGACTGATCTTGCATCTAACAGTGCAGTGCAAAGTGTGGTCGAGGCCAGCAACAACGCCAGATCCGTTGTTTGGTGTACAACCGTGTTCAGCTGGGTGCGACATACTGCCAGCGATCTCTCATGCCAAGTTCACACCAACAATGTGAAAGCCCCTGTGTTGTGCGGCCCACGGACCAATAAGAAGGTAAGATTCGAGGCTTTGCATGAAAAATACACATCAGATATTATGTACAATGAGTTTATATTAAGCTGAACCTAGAAACTTCTATCAATGAACCCCAATTGGCCAATCAAATAGGTCACGGACAGTAAAAATGTAACAGTTGAGCTGCAAGTTCACAAAACACAAAGCATGGAAACTCATGAGGTGAACAGAACACCAGCAACAAGCTGAGGCATTGAATGGTGGGCGATAAACACTATGTTTATTATCTGATGATCACACCTATGGGCCAAACAAATAGTTCACTCCCACTCAGTGACAATGTAACAACTGAACTGCAAATAAAAGTCACAGAAAAATGCAAAAATGACTTGTGACTTGACTTGTGACCAAATGAAATTGACTTGTGTCTTGACTTGTGACTGGACTAAATGACTTGTGACTTAATTGATTTGACTTGTGACCAAATGAAATTGACTGGTGACTGGTGTCTTGTGACTTGACTTGGACTTACCAAAAAACAACTTGTGACTTGACTTGGCCTTGCGAAAAATTACCTGCTGCCATCTCTGGTTTTAATTCTCATATCTTGAAAAAGAACCAGACTATTTTTACCACCCAGCCTCGGTTTGGTTGCACCTAGTTGAATGGAAGAAAGAGAAAATGGCTGCAACAGAGGAAATGAAGAATTGAGATGCTAGTATACAAGATAAATGACCATAACATATTTAATATGATCAATTTTATCTCTTTTTCAGATTGCCAAGATGCCACCTCGGTCCAATACTGCCCTCTTGTGGTAAGATACAAGTTCTGTAACAATGAGTATTTCCGCAAATTGTGTTGTCACAGTTGCAGCAACCAATAAATGTAAAAAAAATGTAGAAATAAAGTCAAAGAAAAGGGACTAAGAAACAACTGAATATATGACAAGGTGCTTCTAAGCCAACATGCCCCGAAGGAGAGCTGGTTATATTTCCAAGATGGCGTGGAACTTCCATGATTTAGACTTTTCAGTTTAATTTGTGTGACGAACACAAGGAATTTATGATCCTTAAAGGATCAGACTGTGTGGAGGATCAAGGATACTAGCGGCTGCAATTTATATAACCTCCAACCCAGATGAGGCTGATCCTACAAACCTCAGACCTCAGAGGCTGAATACAAATACCTCAGTCATTCTACAAGTAGACACATTGACTGATACTTGTGAGGATATTATCACACTTACACCATATCATTTGAATGTCTCAGCTAACACATGTTGTCCAAGACTGTATTAAGCTGCCTACAAGTTTTTACAAGGACCACCTTAGTGAGATAGAGAGCAGTGGAGATCCTCTCAGAGGTACACCAAGAATCATAGTAAGAGGTGATTGATTATACATTGTACCCAATCAGGATATAAATAGTCCTCCATCGGGAAACATTCTGAGTACACAACACTTAAGCATCCCAATTAGGATTTACTCTTTCCTGAACCTTTCTCCCAATCAGAGTATAACTTGTTCCCAATCGGAAACCTTTTGATGACACAACACCTATACTATCCCAATTGGGATAGACTCTTACCCAGATTGAAACCTCATCTCTCAATCAGAGTATAACTTGTCTTCAATCGAAAACCTTTTGAATGATTCAACACCAATACTATCCTAAGATGCACTGCAGAAGGGCTACAAAGCCAGAGCTGTTATCTCGGCAGTTACCAGGGCTACCTTGAAGGCAGACAGGATGTCACATTGCCCGAGCTCCGCAGAATCCTGAGATTCATCTCAAAGAGCGTGACCATTGATATGTTTATCAGGAGCTGGTTGCGGCGTCACAGGATCAGAAAGAATCACCACACAACTTTCTGAGCCATGCAATGAGTCTCCGTCAGAAGGTCAATATCTTCGCCTCACAAGAAGACCAATCACCACTGTGCTATGACAATGACCTGGTGCAGAGCAGCTTCATACAGATGCTGAGAACCGGCCTAAGCGGAAACCTTGAAGGAGAAATGCGGCAGTAATTACTGGACCCACAAATTTCAGAAGAGGAGCTTCTGGAAAAGTTGAACGCCATGGTCAGCCTGGAAGAAAAGCGATCAAGAGGATTCCGAAATCCAAGGTCAGTGTGATCACAACTGATACCAACTCATCTGAGAAAGTTCCGGCCCCAACAAAATCCACTGAGTCCATCCAGATCCAACAACTGAGAACTACAGGAACTGGCGGCATGTGTTGCCTCATTGAAGGAGTCCATCAATAAGTCCTCTCCAAAAGAAAGCTACCCGAGGGGATGTATGAGCTGTCGGGAGAAAGGAAATGGCAATGAGTTCTGACATTGCTACAAGTGTGGAGAACTGCAGTTCTCTGTTTTCTTAGTCGCAAAAAAACTGACATTGTAAATCATTTGCCACTGGGCTGGGCCAATAAAACACCTCTCAACAGGTGTCTGAGTTTCTATTCACACTAGGTTCACTTTTATTCATGTTGCACTTTCTTTTGTTGACTTAAAGTTGACTTTTATTGATGACAAAAAGTGACATAATTAAAATAGTTCTGTAACCAGGCCCAGTCAATGAACTAAATTCATAGATTAGCATTTGTAACACCATGGCCTTTTGTTTATTTTTCAATTTTATTGCCAGTCTTTACAAGTATTATTCATCCTGGAGTATTTTTTAAGCAGTTGTGTTCATTATGTTTTACAATTTTATTTGTAATGAATTTCTTGGTGAATGTAAATTACCGTACTCAAATAAGATTTCTTAAAGAGCACAAACATTTTATCAACAAGAATTGTAACTGTTTTTTTTTTCTTCTTTTCATTGAATATTTAATTGTTACTGTTTTCAATGTTTAGGGACTCAAAGGGAACAAAGGTGATTCTGGTGCTATCTGAGAAATGGTGAGTCAAGACTGTTTTTGGGGGGTCTAAAATAGAAAAAAAAAACCTGGATTGAATGTGTTCATCATCATTGTTATGACTTTTTTGCAGGGTCCAAAAGGCATGCAGGGCTTCCCAGGATTGCCAGGAGAAAAGGTGAGTTATCGGGGAAAAAACTTCTCAATAAAACGTGGTGCTTGTTAAATCAATTGACGGTCTGCTACTAAATGTTTCAGATTTTTAAAAAACATCCATTCAAAGAGACACCATTCAAAGAGTACCTTCATTCTAACCCCTCGGTCTCCAAGGAAATACCTGTGACAGTTTTAAAAAAGAAAAAACACAAAGAAAAATAATTTTAAATTTAGAACCATCTTGATAGAGGGTAACCCATCCAGCATTTGGGGCCCTCTTATAAAAACACTTGATAAAAATACAAAATTTACATCAAAATCATAGTTATTGACTTCATGTTTTGAATCAACTAAGTTGTTTTCCAAAGACATATATATGTTTTACAGTGAGATGTTTCGACATGAACAAAACTGAACTTTACAAAAATGTAACACCTCATGATTCTACTCTTGACCAGTTAGAAAATGTCTCTGATTTTGGTCTTCTTTTTCGTCACAGGGTCAGACAGGCGAGGCGGCTGACAGTGGACAATTATCACAAGGGTTACCAGGACCTACTGGTCCCCAGGGACCTCCAGGAGACCCAGGACTGATGGGACCAAAAGTAATGGGATGGGCTTGATTCTCGGTTTATTCCTCACAAATGTTTCATTTTTTTGCAAAACCAAAATTCTCTTGATGTGAGTCACCGTGATTGCATTTTTTAATTCAGTTGGTTATTATTAAAGTTTCAGACATTTGACTGATGTCTTAAATCTTCATTTTTGTCTCAGGGTGATTCAGGTATGGCTGGCCCTCCTGGGAAGACGTGTTCTCCAGGGGTTGAAGGAAGCAAGGTGAAACTTTAACCTCTTTTGTTTAAAGCTTTTTATTCAAGTTCCAATATTTGAATATTAGTTGTGGGTTCGAATCCCACCCGAGGAAAATGCCTGTGAATATTTTTTCGCAGGACTCGGGAAAGTACTGAGTATACAGTGCTTAACACACATCGGTGTATGGGTAAAAATTACAACTAATGTTCTTTATCCCCGATGCAAAAAAAACAAGTAAACCATTTTTAAATCTGGATGTTAGAGTTTGAGGAAGTGTTGTTTGCAAAACTTCAATCTTCATTAAAATTGAAGGATATTTTGGAGATATAATCGATACTTCATAAGATACTTTGACTATTATTGAATGATTATTAATGGGAAGCTTTTTAGGACACTAGGTGGCAGCAGATTTACCAGGTCCAAAAGTACACAAACAATGAAAATTTACCTTTAGTCTGCTGCCACCTAGTGTTCCAAAGTCTCCCATTCTGTAAGCCTACTTAGCAACTGTGCGCCTGGATAGTAATGATTTTGTGGGTTATGATTTATTTTTGTTGTTTTTAACAGGGCTTAGTTGGTGACCCAGGGAAAGCTGGTAGAAATGGGCCTAAAGGATCTATGGTAAGAACCACAGCTCGATTGAATCATACATGACTCAGAATTGTTTCCTGATACTGTATTTGTGGACAGGGAACAATTTAATCAAGTGTATAGGGAATCATCAGGGAGTGGAGTTGGTAAAGAGCTTAGGTATTTAAGAAGAATCAGATTTGCCTCTGATCATTGGGCAAAGACAGATGGTTGTGGGTTCGATTCCCACAACCATTCTTTATGTTTATCCCTGATGATGCCTTCCATTGTTTTATGAGGATATTTTGTTTTAAAAAGTCCTTTTTATCTTGGAAGATTTCTGTGGAATCACGGCTTTGTTTTATCCTGTTTCTTTGTTTTAGGGCACACCAGGTTTAAAAGGCGAAATGGTAAGATATTTTGTCAATCTTCACTGGCTTTTTCTTTTCTGTATTTTTTCTTTTTTCTATCAGATTTGCCTCTGATCATTGGGCAAAGACAGATGGTTGTGGGTTCGATTCCCACAACCATTCTTTATGTTTATCCCTGATGATGCCTTCCATTGTTTTATGAGGATATTTTGTTATAAAAAAAGTCCTTTTTATCTTGGAAGATTTCTGTGGAATCACGGCTTTGTTTTATCCTGTTTCTTTGTTTTAGGGCACACCAGGTTTAAAAGGCGAAATGGTAAGATATTTGTCAATCTTCACTGGTTTTTTCTTTTCTGTATTTTTTCTTCTTTCTATACCTTGTTGGTGTTTCCGAAACTAAACTTATCAAGTTCAGGCTTTGGCTCTTTGACATTTACAAACCTTGAGATTTTTTAGCTTTTGAAGCCTATGCTGGAGCCGGTCCATAGTTTTGAAAAATTAATTTTGTTTCAAATTTGATAAGAATGCCTTCCAAAGTATACTGTTCTTCACAAATTGTTTTGCACGTGGTGTATTTACTCTCATGCTTGCTAATGGGTAACTTTGGGACAATAAGTGGCAGCAGACTTACCAGGTAAATCATCTTTGTTTATGTAGTTCTGAGCACAAGCACATTTTCGAGAACAATGAATATACATATACCTAGTAAGTCTGCTGCCACCTAGTGTCTTGAAAAGTCTCCCATTGGAAGAGACAAAAGTATTTAAAGTTTTTTGGGGGGTCAAATTTTTGAGACTTTAGCGAAAGTACTCTTATTCCTCCATGAAAGTGGTTTTAACTTACAGGTGAAATTTCAGGTGTGGTGCATAGCGTAATTTTATTTCTGATATCATTTTGTGCCATTGTGAAATTTTGTGTACAATTTGTTTTAGTAATATTCATGAATTTTCTTTTGATTATTTGATTTATTTTTGTTCTTGTCTTGATTTTGGTTCTTGTGTTGATGTTGTGTTATGTTATAGGGTGAGAGAGGTTGAACAGGACTGGAGGGTCTCAAAGGAGACAGAGGTGATGATGGGTTGGAGAGTGAAAAGGTAAATAACAAACTGATATCTGGGGACAACTATTGAATTATTTTTATGCTCTTCACCAAAGACACCATTATGGCATTATGAACACCAAAGAAGAACAAATCTGTGAAGAATTCTTGAATGAGTAAGATAAAAGACCAATCAGTAGAGGCACTTTTTGTTTGGCTAAATGTTGTCTACATTAATGGAAAAGACTGCTTGATAAATGACTAATGCAAAGAAAACTGCTGTGAGTTGAATAAAAAAGCCACGAAAAAGACATCATCACCATCATCCCATTTACCCTTCCAACCTCAGTATCGTTACATTGGATAAATTGGGATAAAATTGCCCTTTTATCTCATTTTCTTGAGCATTGCTTTAATTCTCTCCATCATTGCCTCCTTTAAGCAATACTAGAGAAGAATCTCTAGCATTGCTTAAAGGCAGGGGATACTTTTTGATAATTACTCCAAAAAGAAATTACCATAGAAGCTTACTTGGTAAGGAGCAACGGAGAGCTGTTGATTGTATAAAACATTATGAGAAATGACTCGCTTTGAAGTAACTTAGTTTTTGAGAAAGAGGTAATTTCTTGCTAAAATATTTGAATCTGAGAAAGGCTTCATGCATAAAACCTTTTTCACGTAATGAAAAACATGCAGTTTCAGCATTTTCATATACTTCTGCATGGAAATAACCACTCCAGATTAGCCAGTATCTCAAGAACGCTAATATCTTTTGAAACAAAATTTTCAGAGGTTAGTTTTATGGTATATATATCTACAATTATAGGATTGAAACAAATGTATGGTTCCAAATACCAAAGGTATACCCTGCCTTTAATTATTCTCCTCCTTTATCTTTCTGACAGGGTGAACAAGGATGGAGAGGCAAGCGAGGATTCAAGGGATCCTTGGGGGATCCTGGACCGCCGGGCCTGGATGCTCCAGTCCCCATGGTGAGTGGGCCAGGCGTTTCCGCACTGCAGTGTTGCCTCAGGACCAGATGAAGTGGGGTTCAACAGTGACAGTTGTGAGGTTCTAAACAAAACAAAATCCAGAAATTAAAGTCGTGCACATTGCGTGTGAACTAGACACTGGTTGAGGACAATCTCTATGAGAAACTTCTAACTCACTTGACATTCAGACGCCATATTGTCAGCCAATCCTGTTTGGCTGTGGCTATTGTTGGATTACTGCATAAGCCATAGCCATAGCTGAAGTCACTTATTCACTAAGCTGGTGATGAGAGATCGGCTTGTGAAATGAGGCCATTACTAAACCCTTGGCTGTAACCATTGGGTGCAATGGTAATGTTGCAGCAATCTTTGTTAAGTTCCCTATCTACAACCACAATTTCAAATACTGATTTTCATAAAAAAATACAGGTGCCTGACTATTTTACCTTCCAGCCTCAATTTGGTTACATTGAATTGAATTGAAATAAAATCCTTGGCTGGCAATATGGCGGATCCGTTCCGTGACTTCATGAAAAAACACTCTATCAAATCTGTTGTACTAACTGTCATTGTTGAGCCTTCATCCTCTGTTCTTGTTGTAAGTACTACTGTCAGTCTGGTAACTGCCTCATTTAGTCTGGTGATGGGATAGAATTCATACATTCTAATAAACCTTGTGCATTTGATGTCATTTGAGTAGGGCGCCCTCATGTAAAGGTCAAAAGGAGGTTGCTTAATGGCCCATCCTGTGCGCTGCGTGTATAGATGTGTGTTTTCCATTGCTTCGTCATTGTTTCACCTCCAAGATGGCGGCAGAATGACATAAATGCATAAGGTCCATTAAGAGAGCTTACGGGGGGGGGGGGGGGGGGGGCTGTCATGTTGCATGTTTATAAACAGATTGGTGCATTGACTTCTGAAACATTGACCCAGCCTGAAAACTCTCTAAGAAATATAAACTGGGCACAATTATTTCACCCAGTTCAAAGCTAAAAATTGTGCCTAGGTCATTTTGGCACCAAGTATCCAGGACACAAGTAGGTCAAAGGTTAGAGCTAACTGCACTGGATTGTTCAGTGAAGGCCCAATGAGACATCAATCACCATTAAATCAACTGATCTATTGTACAAACCATCTTTTAGGACCACTGCGCCCCAAAGGGGAACAGATTTAAAAGTAGTTTTGAAATCTCACTTGGTGTAAGGTTTGCTGATATGTCAGTCATTGTGAAAGTTATTACACTTTCAAGTGTTTAAGTTTGACATTTTTGTCAAACCAGGTAAAAATGCAAAACATAACAAGACGTTTACTTCAAATGACTTATGAACACACTATATCTTTCCTTTTTTGCTAGGTGGATATTAAATCTTGAGAGGTTTGTGTTAAGAGAATGCGAAGATCTCTTAGTGAGTTGTGATGTCCATGGAACACTGTCTCTGTTCACAATCACCACTACTCTTGAGAAATAAATCTATGATGATTTCAAAAACTTCCCTCGATTCTTGTCTTTGGATTGCCTAAAATTACTCTCACTTCAATCTTTCTTATTCTCATGCATGAGCCCATATTGAAATCTCTTCTATTACGATATTAGATATTACGATATTACAATATCTTTTCATTTCTACCCATAGATAGGGGCCCAATTTCATTATTTTGCTTACCACAGAATTCTTCGCTTACAGTCACCCTTCTCTGCTAGGGTTAGCGCAAACTTTTTGCGTTTGCTGTATGAGCGAAAAATGCATGCGCACAAGCAAAAAATCTGAGCTAGTTTGTTAAACACCTTAATGTTAAGGATTTTTCTCTGCCATCAGTGCAAACTTTTCGCTATATAACCATGTAATAGACGTTATGCACATGATGTCATTTGTTAAGGATTTTACTGCCGCCATCAGGGCAGACTTTTCGCTGTATAACCATGAAATAGACGTTATGCACATGACGTCATTGGTGCAGAGGTCAAAAGAAGGTTGCTCATTGGTCAGTCCTCTGCGCCGTGCGTACATAGATGTGCTTTTCTATTGTTTCATCATCGTTTAATCTCTAAGATGATGGTGTGATGACGTCAATGAATAAGGTCTATTGGGCCACGTCCATTCCTTGACTTAGCTGTTTCTATTAAGGGGTGGGGAGACACTGGTCTTGGCCTCCGAGCTAAATTAAAAAATGTTTCCTTCTTGAAAAAATCTACATATTTTCCACTTTCCTAAAATTTCTTGTTTTTATTTTATAGGGTTCCAATGGGTTACGACTGCCAGAATGCTGCTTTTACCAACCATAGTAGGTAAAGAAATCACTTGACGGACCAACAACTGGACTATTTCTTAGGGTAAAGTCACCTAGCATACTTTATTGTTGTTTGAAAGATCACGACGTAACAAGAAATGTCCCACAGACATCATTTTAGTACTATACCAGATGGATTTGCATATATAGCAGATATATAAAAAAAAAATTAAAAAACTACAAAAATTTTAAAACCATTACAAAAAATACTTATGATGAAAAGTTTATATATTTTTTTTGTATTCTATTTGGAGAGAGAGGTGTCCTGGATGTAGGACAGGGGGAGAAGTCCAACATTTTTAGGGTTGAAGGCTAAAAGGCAGGGAAATCATTTTTATCTTCTCTCATACATACCTCATTTTTGTCTGAGCCAAACTCTTTGAAAATTATCAGTTAGGACAGAGTTATCGTAAAGGTCATGCTTGTTTGACTAGATGGTGGAATGGTGTACAGAACTTAACCTGATATTGGTTGAATTGAAATCTGCGATAAATTCATTATATTGAAATAAACAAGAGAAGCATAAAAAGAAGCAAGTTGCATACAATGCTCCAAATAACTCTACTGTTGAATGACAAACAAATGAAATTACTGAAAAATAACTATTAGAACAGGATTTGCACCTTGGTCCTTCTGGCTGTTGTTCAGGTGTTCTACCTGTTAGTTAAGCACTACATTCAAGGTACTTCTTTTTTAATCAAAACTTGGTTCAGGTAGATTGATGTGAAATTCTCAAACCTACCATCGCCATTGTCACTCCTGGTTTTGTAAAGTGTACCACGGCCGTTGTAACTCTTACCTTTAAAAAAAACTGAGCCTAAAGACAACTTGTTTGTTGTTTTGAAACAAAGTTTTAATCACCTTGCTATGTTTTCTGTTACCATAACTATGATTGTGTTAATGGGAATTACTCAAGTTTTCAGATACAGTTTGAGATGGTATCCTAGTGGTTTCTATACCTACTTTGTGTAAATGTAAAATAAGTATCATTATTTTTGTAATAATTTTTTTATATTTATTTGTAGAAATTAAGCTGGAGAGGTTGACTGGTTTTAGTGTCTCATGTTTGTCTGGAATATGTTGTAGCTTTTTTGTTGTACTAGAAATATGGTGTAAATAAATAGTACAACAGAGAACTATAGGCCTATGATACCAATTTCAATTTTACTGTTGGCTGAAATTTGCTCACGAATATTCATAGAGGCAAGGGATGATTTGATTGGATATTGCTTTTTAATGAATATCGGTAAAGAGGTTTTGACAGTTGATGTATGGAGCTACAAAACTGAATACAAAATAAATACCATCAAGTATCTGTAAAATGCAAAACCCACATTTATAAATAAATCTTTTTAATAGACGATAATAACAAAGCTGTAAATATGTATGGACATGAATTTGTACGAAGTATTCGTTTTCATAAAAAAAGAAGAAAACTTCTGAAATTTGTTTCCAATCATGATTTTTTTTTCTGTAGTCAGCCGTTCGTTATATAAATAGTAGATAGAGCATGAGGCTGTAAACGTATTTATTATTGTAGAGCTTTACTGGAAACTGTTGGCATAGGAAACAAGTGTTTTTTTAATGTGTTTCGCTGAAACTTTCTTTCATGACTGAAATTTAAAGGAAAGATAAATTTTTCTTCTAGTAAGGTTTGCGGTGACACCATGTAATAATCTCTTTTGAGTTGGGGTGGTTCTGAAAAGAACCGATTGCAACTGAGTTGCAATCGGTTCTTTTCAGAAGACAATGGGCTTTGTATTGACATGTACATATGTATAGATAATGGTGTATTACTTACATATACGCCTTTGGTATCATGCATATTGCATTGGCCATTTTGCATGTAGTAACGAGTTGAAAAATACGAAATTGATGTTCTATTTGAATTAAGATGAATGCCAACTCTGCACATAACCAGAACATAAATTTTTTTTTATTTGATTATTATTATTTTATTTTTATATTTATTTATTTTTTTTTTTTGGGGGGGAGGTGGGCCTCCTTGTTACCCCTCAATCACTTTAACAAATAATGTGTTAAATCTTCACCAGTTGCATCTGCCTTGAAGCTTTTCTTTCTATTAAATGGTTGACAGTTGGTATCGACAACTCGTTTTTATATTTTTGTTTATTGATTGATTTATTTTTTAGGCCGGGGGGGGGGGGAGGGGGGAGTGGATGAAGTCAGACTCGTTTTTACTTCATAACAAGTTACTTTGTACCAGTATTTATTTTGTAGGTCTTCAATGAAGGTTTATGTTTTCTTGAAATGACCCTGGGTTTCTGAGTTAAGTTTGTTATAATTTGTTCTAATTTTTTTCTGATGTTCAGACTTGTGTAAAGCTGTAAGGTTATGCAAATTATATATACATATTTATAAGGTGCTCATGAATAATGTATTTGCTGAATGTTTTTATCTTGCCTGTGAGTTGAATACCTCTTGGGCAGAGTCAATGTGTACATGAATAAATATTATTGATGACTTATCATCAATATTAATGTGTAACTTTGTGTCACATTATTAGTATTTACTTTTGAGTCAGTATAGTTTACATTTTAATGCACCACACGTGATCAATATCAACGAATGAGAAGTGTTGACTCATGAAAACAATATCAATAATTGTAAAAGGCAAAAAAGCGCTTCCCCATCGGTAGTTAAAAGTAGGGGCACTCTAATTGTTGCAAATTGAGTATAATGGTTACAAAAACATTGTGGTAAATGCGTTCAGCACCCCCCCCCCCCCCCCCGTCCTACTCCTAGTTTTGCATCCCTGCAGAGTCCTCTTTTGTTTTTTCCTTTGTCCCTGTACTTAAATATTCCTCATGGAGTATCCCTCTCTTTAGAATTTCCCTCTAGAGACGAGTGTTTCTTGCTTTTCCTTTTGTCTCAAGTCTCCATAATTTAGCAAACATGTTGCCCCCCCCCCCCCCCCCGCCACACACAAGCACACACAAACTGCCTAAATTAACCCCCATTGTTGGCTTGGGCAACCCTTCACGAAGTTACATTTCGAGGTAGGGAGAATTTAAAGGTTGTGTTAATTTTTACAACATACAAATTACGTTTAATTACTAAGTTCTTCTAACCTTCGGCAATCAGAACAGACTTGCATGATCCATTCTTTTATGGAGAAATTCATTAAGGAGTACGAATCTCGAAGCTCATTCTTCCATTATACCCATCTTTCCAAAGTTTTCAAAACACTCAGAAAACTCATTCAAAATACTTATTTATAACAGAAAAGACAATAATTTTTTAAACACAATTTTCTAATTTCATTTTGCATTGTGCACAAGAAATGTTTCACCTGACAAAAGTGTGGCATTCATTTCGTGCCTTATTACCATATGGGGAGCTTTGATATGCAAATTATTCCGCAGGGCGTTCCAAGATGGCCGACCTCAGAAGATTCCACGTTTTCGCTCCCGGTTTTCTACATTTTTTAGCCAATTTGGTTGACGAAACTCCTGCAAAGTGATAAAGGTGAGTTGAATATCACTTATAGCATCCCTAGAATACTTCCTGTAGTGAATATGAGATTTTGAAACGGTCAAATATAGCGAAATTTGAGGCTAACTATCGTCATGACTGTTTAGCGTAGCGGCGAATTTGAAATACATGTGGCGTGATAATGTAGCCTCCCATGACAAAATTGTTTGTGGAACAGAAAGCCATGCTGAAATAATTAATTAGGTTGAATTTTGACACGGGCTGTGTATGTATTGGGGGATTGCTATGCGAGTAGGAATAGGGACTAGGCAGAGACCTTGAAGGGATAACATTTTTTATTTTTTTAGGCAGAAAAAAAACATTCCAAAATGTGTTTTTTTTTGTTCAAACTGTCTTCATAATTTTAGGATATGACAACTGGATATGTTTTTGTTTTTGGGAGGGGTCCGGTGAACATAGGCATATGGGGATGCTTTGGTTAAATGCTGATGCTGAGGTTTTCTGCCGAGAGAGGGTGGTGCTGAGAAGAAAAAAAATTCTGTTAGGTTTAGTTAAAAAAACTACTGAACTAGATACATACATGTATATTTTCAAGTTTCACACAATGAAGAAGATGCAGTGTAAATTATGGAGTTTAAAGCCATTATGGAATGTCCTAGAAGAGTGAGGAAATCTTGTTATTTTACAAGGAGTCATTCACAATGATATTCCAAGAAAAACATTCATCTGCTCTAGAATGCAGAGGTATTGGGTTTGAATCCAGCCTGAGCAGTGTGCATGTAGATTGTATTCTGCAGGGCTTGTAATGCACTGAGAGTATTAGGATTTAAAAAATTTTGGCAAAAGTATTTGACTTGAAAAACGGTACACTAGGTTGAATACATTAGAATCACAAACAGTCGAGCAAAGGAGAGAAAAGCCAAAATACACATTCTGAGAAGCGTTACGGCCATAACACTTCTCAGATTCAAATTTTGGGGGATAAAAAGTGATGTATTTTTCCTGACTGCAGTACTTCAAAGTGAAACGTTTCTCAAAATGCATTTTACTATCCAAAGCTGCTGTACTTCTTACCAAGTGAGTTATTATTGCCATAAATTTTCAGTCATTACCAAACATATACAGACCCTTTAACCTGCCGCTAGAGGGCGCTCTTGAATTTCATGACGTCAAAAGTCCTAGTTTTCAAAGCCGACCCTTGATGGGTTTTAACACCGTTGAAAACAACTTCAAAAAAGTTGCCACTTTCAAATTACAAGGTACTTATGGTTTCAACCGGAAGTGATGGTCACGTGAGGTCACGCACACATCAGAAATGAAGACCTATAGTAGCAAAATATAATCTGCAAAAACAGCCACCAAAAGTCTCCCGTTGATTTTCAAAGATTTACAAAATTAATGCTTAAAAATCTTGAAATTTAACCTAATGACGTCACAACGTTCTCAGCATCTACAAGTTATAGTCTAACTACATGTAATGCTTCAACAAATGAATTACCTCATGTGTTACAATCATTCTACAAGACCAATCTTCATAGTCAACATAATACAATGCGTGGAATCCCGCTAGCATATCCAGCCAGTGTTGAAATTTGATATGTTCATATTGCATTGTATCTACTGCTGTTTGGTGGCATCAGCAGCTTAAGTGATAAAACGGCTGTTGTTTGTACAAGCCATGTGTTGCAGATCATAGACACATGAGGAAAGTTGGCGCAATGCCAACTGCAGTACGTTTGTACATGACTACAAAGAAAAAGCCTTTAGTAACAAAAAAAAAATTAACTCTGAGAAGACTTAAATGCAATTCTCCAAATGGAGCGGCAGTATCTTTCCAATCCACAAATCAATTTCGTCATGTGTAACGATCATTCTACGACCTATCAAATTACGTCAAATTCTGACTTGTAGTTTTTGAGATATTCGTAACATTCGTAACTTTAACATCCGGTTTCGACCGGAAGATGACCTCAGATAAGGGGTCCTCCTATTGTTCTATTATTCCCTTTTCTGAAGAATTCCTCTGTGGGGTAGCACTAGAACAAAGAAAACCTTGTGGGGTAGCATTGTTCCATTGTGTAAAGTGCCCCGTAAGTTGGTGAGTGTAAGGGCACACACACACACAAAATTGTTAAGCTGTTACCGTACTGTCTGATGGTGAACAAATTATTGTCATAGCTGCTGTCGTTTTCAAAACGTAGGCTTTCACAATATATTAACCGCTAAAACTTGTCGAAAATAACTCGTAAAGTACAGTTTTTTTGACTACTTTTATAGTTTGCACCGATGTTGCATATGTAAACCCTAATAATACTGCAAAGTTACGTGACAATCGAAAGTACGGTTTATGAGATATTGTTTTTTAAATTTAGAAACTTCAACTTCCGGTTGCGACCGGAAATTGACCTCGGGCAAGGTGACGTACACAAACAAAAATTTTAAGCTGTTGTTTAACTATATGATTGTGAAAAAACTATTGCCGTATCTTTTTGCATTTTCATTATGGAGGGTTTTCAAAACAAGCAATTTTAGAATTTTAAACTACTGTACCTTTAAACCTGATGACGTCATCATGATGTAACACCTAAAAACAAACAAAAACAATAGCTGTTTGGGCAATAGCCCTAATATTCTGGTCTTTTTTGAAAGCAACAAATGGAGGATTTGGAGAAATCCTCTGGAGTGTTTCGTTGCGTTGTATTAGTGGCCAGTGTTGATTGATTGCACAGGTCAAGTCACCATGATTGATACAAGGATTGTATGTTGTCGTAAAGACACGCGGAGTTTTGTTTTCCTTTTTTTTCCTGTCTATGAATCAGATTTGATCATTCTTTGAAAGATACTTTATCAGTGATTTTGTTTATTTCTGATAGACCGTAGCCTCTTGGCTTTAGTCCTTCAGAAAAAAGTATTAACCTTGATTGAGAAATCATCTTCATTATTTGTGTTTCAGGCATAGCAAAGGGGTTTCTCCGTATATGAATACTTTGAACACATGTGGGGGGTGTGATGATGTTCTGTGTAGGTATTGGTAGGTTTCCTTGGCTTTGGTGTAGACTTTTGTGTCCAGGGCACAAGTTTCTCGGAACCTTTTCCCTTTAAAAATGGTTAGGTCAAGGTAGTTGATCGAACTAACAGATGCCTCAAAAGTAAATTTGAGGGTAGGGTGCATTTGATTCATAGTGTTGATTAGATCCTTGAAATTTTCAAGGGTACTGTTATAGATGACAAGAATGTCGTCTCTATAGCGCCACCAAGTTAGAATATGATCAGCTTGTTGAAGGATTTGTTTTTCCAGATCGTGTAGTGTGATATCACAAATTTCTGGACTCGCAGTTGAGCCCCTGGCACATCCACTTTTTTTTAAGTAATAGTTGTCACAGAAATGGAAGCAGTTTCTTCCCAGAATCAGTTCCAAGAGTTTACGGATGTAGTCCGAGGGTGGTTTTGTGATAGGGTATGAGTGGAGGTTATGGTTGAGGGCATTGCATATGCTGTTTTTCGCCTCGTTTTGGCGGACGTTTGTGTACATCGAAACAACATCTATACTAGTTATCAGTACATTTGGTGAGAATTATGAAATTTCCAATTTTCGCAATAAGTCTGTGGTATCACGTACATATGTGGGTTGTGCGGTTACAATTGGAAGAACGAAATAGTCCACGAATTCTGAGTTTCTGGCTGTAGGGCTTGAGCATCCACATATGATGGATCGTCATATGAATGGGATTCCCTCTGGTGGTGTCTTATATGTATTTTTGGTAGAAAATACATGTAAGCCAAAGTTTCTTTGTTTATGTAGTTGTTTCGAAACATGTTGAGGAGTAGATTGTGAATTATTGTTGTGGTTTGGTGTGTAATATCCTGATCCAGCTTTGTATAGTGCTCAGATTCAAGATGGTAGTAACCTACTTGTAGGTAGTTGTCATGGTTCATTATGCAAATGCCTCTACCCTATTAGGGCTGAAAGCTCTTGTTTTGTCATGTTTGGTTTATGATTTTTCAGTCTGACATGGGCAAATTGGTATTTTGTAGCTTCCAAATAATTTTCGAGGGTCGACACATTGGGTTGTATTTGGTTGCCACTTTGATGGTGGTTTGAATGGTTGCGTTTTGACAGGTTTGTTTGCCTTAGGAAAGCAATTCTCAATCTTCTTTGGAAGATATTGAAATCACTCAGAAGTTTTCGTCTGTTGGGTTTAGCGGGAGTTGGAACAAAATTAAGACCTTTTCCTAAAGCCACTTTCTCGATTGGGGAAAGGTTGGTTTTAGATAAATTGGTGATGAATCGTTCACTTTCTTCCGCTAGTTGTGTAAGAATATTCTTCTTAATGAACCGTTTAGTATTTGAGCAGGTACTTGAAAAGCGATTGGCTTTTTGTTTGGATTGTGATATATTATTGGCTCGTTTGTTGAATTTGCGTTTAGTCATACTTCAAGAGATTTAATTTTAAATGCAAAATTAATTTCAAATAAATTACGGTATTGATAATAATAATATGTAATTACAGCGTTCTGTTGTAATATTATTATATAAACGATGATAAAGACAAGTATTGTAATTCTGTTCTTGGAAGTGGTGGTGGTCCTGAAAAGGACCGGTTAGTTTGTGTGAGTGAGCTCTCACTTATCTCTTTTTCTCTTCGTACCCTGGTTTGGTGGTGGTCTGGGGCGGTGTTGCCGTCCTTAGCTCCCCACCGTTGAAGTGTTGTACAAGGTGTTTTCGACCCGCTGACTTGGCTGCTTCCAGCTTACCGTCGATTTACGTTGTTACCCTGTCGTACTCAGCTACATTCAGTTTGGCGAACAGTAATGAGGCCTTATTATTGAGTCTGGTCCAGTCTGCGGTGAACGCAGAGCTGAATTCAAACTCCCAGTGTGGGTGGGGAGGACTCACTGTGTTCTTCAGGTATGGCGGGGGTTGGTTTGATGAGATAGCCTTGTTTAGAATTGATAGTTGGTGGGTGATGTGTCTTTTTGCGACTGTTAACCTTGTAACTGGGTCTGCTAAAGATTTCACCAATTTGAAATCGGATTCAGAAAGCCTGACTTGGGTAGTTGGTGTCTCGTTTGCAAACTCCTCCCGGACCTCGAGTAATGTGATGAGGGAGTCCTCGAGCTGGTTTATGAGGGGGATTTGTCTGCCAGTGGAATCTGATGAGTGGGATGAGTGTGATGCTGGTGAAGTTGTAGAGGCAGCTCTAGAATGCGTTGAGGGTCTTGGACTGCTGGTCTTGGGAGACGTGTGTTTCTTGTACAGCTTGGTGCTAAGTTTTGACATGATGTCTAATGACTCGTGGTCAGTGAAGACGGTGGATGTCGTGTGGCTTTGCCGACGTCAGGTAGATGACCCAACTGTGTGTACGTGCGTCGTGCCGCGGGTGATGATTGGTCAGTTGGAAAGTGCCTGTGTTGTTTGCGATCAGTGCGTCCAATTGTTCCGGTGGAGGTTTTTAGGCTGATACAGAAAAGCAAGGGAGATCCCAGAGGTTTATTTTGGGAATCAAGGCCAAATCTGTGTTAGTTTTGGTGTAGAAAAAGTATATTTTTTCCTTTCCAAATGTGGAATTGATGGAAAATAAGTGATTGTACTCCTTCTACTAGTGTATACATCTTATTGTGCATTTTTAAGCCAGATTAGAGTTTCCTTTCCGATTGGGAATTAGGAGAAGGTACCAAATGAGTTGAGTGTTTTTAGATATTTGTTTTAATTTTCTGTTCAGCTCGGTTAGGTAGGGTGGTTGAGTTGTCCTTCTTCCGCATGCGGATGTGTGGATGTTGTCAAAGAGTTTATGTTGGATTAGTTTGTCCATTTATTGAAAGGCAGAAAATTATAGTTCCAAAGGAATTGATATTTTTATCTTCTGTATGCGGGTGGAGGTGGGATAGCAGTACCTTTTTGGAATGAGAAAGAATAGAATGGGGTTGACATCAGGACATCGGTTGACATGTTATTTTTGATGTACATAAACAATGTATTAATGTATATTTTGATCTTTTTTTTAATGAAACCAACAGGAAATTTCCCGGGGTGCGTTGTTGCTTTGGATCATTGACCAGTGTTTTTTGACTGCACAATTTAAAACGAAATGGTTTATACAAGGGTTGTATGTTGCCGTGAAAACATATGGAGTCTTGATTTCCTGTTTTTTGTTTATCTGCCAACAGTTATGAATCAGGTTTGATCGTTCAATGAAAGATACAGTCGACTCTCGTTAATACGAGGTCTGCCGGACTGGCCCGTTTTTCTCGTATTAACCGAACCTCGTATTATCCGAGCGCGGTATTAACAATGCACAGTGCATGACATAATGGACGCACGTGTATAAATGCACCCGTACTGCAATTGACACTGCATAACTGTGATCATATACATGTACATGTACGATGCAAACATACAACATTTTGGGCAAATAAAACTGTTTTGATTTAATTAATTTATTTCGAAAGTCAATTTATGAAAATAATTTATATTTTTCATGACTGAAAAAAGAGCGCATATGACTTTAACTTGCCATTCTTGGCAGCCAAGTTTCGGTCGCAACGGCCAACATGACAAGTTGAATGTTGATTTTCATAGGTTTTCACACCTTAGTATGGTCACAGTAATGCGAGATAGCTCATTGCTAATGCAGGATACCAGCGAACAATAAACGGTCTGGTGTCCACCTCTCATCTGCGTTGTACTACCATTCAATAGACTGGTACATTTGCTTGTTACGGGCCGCAACAATACCTCGTATTAACCGTGTTCTCATTCTGACCGTGCTCGTATCATCCGTTTTTAAATGCATTAAAACACGCACGGGGTAGTTCGGGACCGGCAAAATACCTCGTATAAACCGGAACCTCGTAACATCAGAGCTCGTATTAACGAGAGTCAACTGTACTTGGTTTGTGGTGTTGTTTATTTCTGATGGATCATGGATGATCACCAGTTTTTCCCGTATATTTTGGTCTTTTTTTTTTTAATGAAAGCAACGGAGTGAGGGTAGGGGAAATTTCCCAGGGTGTGTTGTTGCTTTGGATCATTGACCAGTGTCTTTTGACTGCACGATTTGAGTCAAAATGGTTTACACAAGGATTGTATGTTGTCGTGAAAACATATGGAGTCTTGATTTCCTGTTTTTTGTTTATCTGCCAACAGTTATGAATCAGGTTTGATCGTTCAATGAAAGATACTTGGTTTGTGGTGTTGTTTATTTCTGATGGATCATGGATGAATACAAATGAATCATTTGGTTAGAATGCTTTAATTGTTCTTTTTATTTATGGTACTCACTTCTGTACAGCAGAATCAATATTAAAAGAATTGCATCACTGAAAGAATAGTAGAAAAATATTTTGATACATCACATTGCTTAAATTTCAATTCAACCCTGAACTCTGAGACTGTTGCCAGAGTCACTGCCAGGCATTATTATTTTAAATGAATCCTATTGTTTTTTTTTTACTTGTGTGTTCAGAAATGGCTGATGAAACATCCCTCTCTAAAACTTTGCACAAATCTGAGGTTTGCACAACCAAAGACACAATACTCTCTTACATGTAGTTAATCCTTTTCTGCCCTTCTCTTTACAACAGATAAAACCATAAGAGACAACACAAGATCTCAAGATGTACACCCTTCATCCCATTGATACTCCTTGGTCATCCTGTACTTAAGACACCTATGTAGTTGATGTCAATCTTACTTCGCACAACATAGCCTATGTGGTTAAATTTAACAGGAACACCCTCATGACATTGAAGAACACTCATAGATTGATCTCACTCAGTGGTACGAAACCTTTGATGTCACTACAGACCTGATGAGCAGAACACCAGGAGCAACGTTGGACCCATGATGCAACCAAGGTATGTTGATAGTCACTGCCAACAGCCTTTTATTTATCAGCAGAGTTATAGTTAAGCAATCAAGGTTTTCTTTTATTTATCAAAAGTTAAAAGAAATGACAAAGATGTTCCTTTCTAACACAGCAATGTTGCTGTCTCCTGTATAACTAAAAGGGTTCAGGCATTATGCTCACTCTTTGCCAAACCTCTTGGGGATTCATTTATAATTATTATTATTATTAATTTCTGGTAATGAAACCAAGGGTGCCTCAAAAGCGAACTTAATCACTATAGCTCGGAAGCCTGTGGAAACCTGTAGATAAGGATGCTTGCTATCTGAACCAGAAACACCAGGGTGAACCCCTACTCTTCCATGATTAGTATTCTGGGTTCTTTTACGTGCACTACCCATCCTAGTACATGGGACCTAGAGCTTAACGTCCCATCTGAAGGACAAAGCAACTATGGTAAAGAGCCTTGCTCAAGGACACAAGTGTTGCGACTGACCAGGCCGGGATTCCAACCCACATTCTGTAAACTACAGAACTTAACTAGTCCCAATTTGTGGTGATATAGTGAGCCAAAATTCTCTAGACCTTCCAAAGTTTTACCTTTAGATAAATTTGTAAACTTCTACAACGAATTTATTTTCAGGACTTGTCATTTTTGTACAACCAACACTCGTTTTGTCCGCCATACCACTCTTGCAAAGAGCCATATGACGGACAACTCTTATAAGAGTGAAAGACGGGTATTTTCAACTTGAATCAGAGTAAAGTTTGCTCCAATTTCACTCAAAAAGGGTGATGCACAGTGAGTTTCACTCTCAAAAGAGCCACAATGACACCACTCGGGTGAGAGAGTGAATTTTCACTCTTTTGCATTTAGAGAGCATACTGTTGGGGGACATACTTTATGGACTGCATTTGAAAGTGTGTAAGTCAGAACACACAGTCTTACAAAATTGGTGTTAAAGGAAATTCACACTAGCTGATCAGTTAATTTATTCAATGTTTTTGTATAAATTGTAAAATGCAGGTAAAAGGTTTTGACTGGTATCAGCTTGATAGTACCACAAAACATGACATCTTTACACTTTTATTCTATTTTTTAAACAATGATTTAGGTGAGCAGTATATGTAATGAAGGTTTTTTTATTCAGGTTTAAATAAATGATAAAAACACAATGTAACAGTTACACACCAGCCCTTTAATTTTATCTTTGAGGAGGCAAGAGTGTTTTCATTTCACAAAGGGCTGTACCATTGTAAAATCCTGAAGTCAGTGGCATTAACAAAGAAATGGTCTGCATGGCCTCTGTAGTTCCAGGCTGCCCCATTAATCCAGGCTTGTGCTGTTTAATAAATGTTCTCATTGTTTTTCCTTTACAACAGATTATCTGTGAGTAACAAAACAAATTCCTGAGATGTTCCTTGGTGGCACCCTGATGAACTCAGGGAGCTTGGTCATTCTCTGCTTGAGAACCCCTGAGTTGGAGACCCTGGCCTTAGCATCCACTGCTTGGTCTTGTTGAATCACCCTTCAGAGAGAAGCAAACCCAGACTTACCCACCGCTGAAGCTCTTTGATGTCATCCCAGTATCATGGACCTCTAGATGATGGACTAGAATCCTGGCTCTACAATACAATCAAGGTATGTTAAACACTTTTCCACAAACTGACTGGAAGGGTTTCCTTTTTTATTTATTTATGCTCACATGTTTCTTCTTCAAAAGTACCAAAAAGAATAGCTCAAAGTTGGGAGTATACAATTTACAGAGTGGTATGGTCTATTCCTGGAGGCCTTTCACTTTTGTATACATACTACAGTGACATCCGAGATGTGATACTACAGTGACATCTGAGATATGAGGGCCAGTTTCCAGGGCGGAAAATTTTCAGAGCTCTATACATGCCATAATTTAAATCTTACCTTTAGGAAGCTACTAATCTCACTGGATTAATATTCCATGGCCGCATAAATTTTTTGTTTGTGGGTTTTGGATGCCAGGTATTCCTCATGAATCTGTCATTTTCGTGAAGTAATTCAGCTCTCAACGTTAAACTTTTCTGCAAACTTTAAACACAGTTTAATCAAGCAAACCTATTATGTGTGTGTTTGCGCGTCACCAGATACTGACCGCACAGTACTATACATGCGAACGAAATACACTCATCTGTTCTGCACCAACACACGAGCGTAGGAGTACGCACAATAGGCATGTTTAAAAGAACGAATAAAACAGAAACCTTTTAATGTTGAGAGCTGACTTGTTCCACAAAAATGAAAATTTTTGAGGAATACCTGGCCTCCAAACCCAACTGCCAAAAATAGTACGACCAAAATAGAAGCTTCTTACAGGTAAGATTTGAACTATGGAGCTCTGACAATATTCCACACGTGAAACGGACCCTGTTATCTTAGTGTCCAGCACAAAGGAAAAATAACACTTGAAGACCTCACAAATCATCATTGTTTATTTTGATTGCTACAGTCAAATGAGACCAAAATGAAAAAGGCAAAACAAATCTTTACAAAATATCAAATGGACTTTTTTCCCTACCACATTTAATCTTTAGTTTTAAAATTGAAATTAACCAAGTCTCCCAAGAAGCAATGATGTACTTTGCCTTAACCACCATTCATTCTAAATGCGCAAGTTATACTTTATAGGAACCACAAAATTTAATTGAAATTCTGAGGAGATTATTTCAAGAACACTATGAAAATGTTATGTGTGAAAACATTAGATTTAATGAAATTGATTGATTGATAATGAAGGCGCTGTCTAATTCAGTGACACTCCAAAACTGATGACTTGAGGATCATAAAACCGCAAAAATGTTTTCACATGTTTTATGGGTGAGGTCCATGTCCGGGTATTATATTCATAGATTTTTTGTCGTTTTGACGAGGGTTATTTTTGTATGAATATAGAGTGATCAGACGAACTAACATGACAATTTGAGTCAATGATTTCAACCAGGGGTAGTGAGACTGAGGATATTTTTACAGATCCTCGAGTAGCAAAAACATGTTTTCATGCCTCGAGTACGGGCACTCTTCATTTGCAAGTGGTTGATTCTAGAAGAATCCGTATGTCTCATGTCTGGATTTTAGACGGTTGGGTTGAGTTAGATGGCGACAGTTCGAAGTAAATGTTGATAGTCCGTTAGTTGACGGTTATTTTGAGTGAGATCCTTGTTTGTTTGTGACTTGTTCTTCCAATAAGGAAAGTAGGATTTCCAGTGCTTCATCTTGACCTTCGTTAAAACCAGAGTCGTTGGGATGGTGGAGAGCTGTTGGGTTGACAAGTCGATTGGACCTTGATTAAATTTCGCTCTGATAAGTCTTTCCCTAATATTCTGGTCTTTTTTGAAAGCAACATATGGAGGATTTGGAAAAATCCTCTAGAGTGTTTCGTTGCATAGTATTAGTGGCCAGTTTTGATTGATTGCACAGGTCAAGTCACCATGATTGATACAAGGATTGTATGTTGTCGTAAAGACAAGCGGAATTTGGTTTTCCTTTTTGTTTTGTCGTTTATAAATCAGATTTGATCGCTCTTTGAAAGATACTTTATCAGTGATTTTGTTTATTTCTGATAGATCGTAGCCTCTGCTCTTTGAAAGATACTTTATCAGTGATTTTGTTTATTTCTGATAGATCGTAGCCTCTTGCTTTTATAGTCCTTGAGAAAAAGTATTAACCTTGATTAAGAAATCATCTTCATTATTTGTGTTTCTGGCATAGCGAAGGGGTTTCTCCGTATATGAATGCTTTAAACACATGTGGGGGGTGTGATGATGTTCTGTGTAGGTATTGGTAGGTTTCCGTGGGTTTAGTGTAGCAAATTGGTATTTTGTAGCTTCCAAATAGTTTTCAAGGGTCGCACATTGGGTTGTATTTGGTTGCCACTTTGATGTTGGGGTGAATGGTTGCGTTTTGACAGGTTTGTTGTGCATCAGGAAAGCAATTCTCATTCTTCTTTGGAAGATATTTAAATCACTCAGAAGTTTTCGTTTATAAATAAATAACGTTATTGATAATAATAATATGTAATTACGGAATTCCGTTGCAATATGATTATATTAACGACAATAAAGACAAGTATTGTAATTTTCTTCTTGGAAGAGGTGGTGGTCCTGAAAAGGACCTGTTTGTTCGTGTGAGTGAGCTCTCACTTATCTCTTTTTCTCTTCGTACCCTGGTTTGGTGGTGGTCTGGGGCGGTGTTGCCGTCCTTAGCTCCCCACCGTTGAAGTGTTGTACAAGGTGTTTTCGACCCGCTGCTTCCAGCTTTCCGTCGATTTACGTTGTTACCCTGTCTCTTTTTCTCTTCGTGCCCCGGTTTGGTGGTGGTCTGGGGCGGATGAAGAATCCAAAAAGATGTGTTGCCGTCCTTAGCTCCGCACCGTTGAAGTGTTGTACAAGGTGTTCACGACCTGCTGACTTGGCTGCTTCCAGCTCACCGTCGATTTCCGTTGCTACCCTGTCGTACTCAGCTACACTCAGTTTGGCGAAGAGTACATGTAATGAGGCCTTATTATTGAGTCTGGTCCAGTCTTTAGTGAAGACAGAGCTGAATTCAAACTCTCGGTGTGGGTAGGGAGGCCTCACTGTGTTCTTAAGGTATTGCGGGGGTTGGTTTGTTGAGATAGCCTTGTTTAGAATCGATAGTTGGTGGGTGATGTGTCTTTTTGCGGCTGTTAACCTTGTAACTTGTAACAAAGTCTTCCCGGACCTCGAGCTGGTTGATAATGGGGCTTTGTCCGCAAGTGAAATCTGATGAGTGGGATGAGTGCGATGCTGGTGAATGCGTTGTGGGTCTTGGACTGCTGGTCTTGGGAGACGTGTGTTTCTTGTACAGCTTAGTGCTAAGTTTTGACATGATGTCTAATGACTCGTGGTCAGTGAAGACGGTGGATGTCGTGTGGCTTTGCCGACGTCAGGTAGATGACCCAACTGTGTACGTGCGCCGTGCCGCGGGTGATGATTGGTCAGTTCGAAAGTGCTTGTGTTGTTTGCGATCAGTGCGTCCAATTGTTCCGGTGGAGGTTTTTAGGCTGATACAGAAAAGCAAGGGAGATCCCAGAGGTTTATTTTGGGAATCAAGGCCAAATCTGTGTTAGTTTTGGTGTAGAAAAAGTATATTTTTTCCTTTCCAAATGTGGAATTGATGGAAAAATAAGTGTTTGTACTCCTTCTACTAGTGTATACATCTTATTGTGCATTTTTAAGCCAGATTAGAGTTTTCTTTTCAGGGAATTAGGAGAAGGTACCAAATGAGTTGAGTGTTTTTAGATATTTGTTTTAATTTTCTGTTCAGTTCGGTTAGGTACAATGTAAGGTGGTTGAGGTGACCTTCTTCCGCATGCGGATGTGTGGACGTTGTCAAAGTGTTTATGTAAGATTAGTTTGTCCATTTTTTGAAAGGCAGAAAATTATAATTCCAAAGGAATTGATATTTTTATTTCCCATATGTGGGTGGAGGTGGGATAGCAGTACCTTTTTTGGAATGAAACAGGTTAGAATGGGGTTGACATCAGGACATCGGTTGACATGTTATTTTTGATGTACATAAACAACCAAAATGGTGTTTAAAAGAAATTTACAGATATGCCTTTTGCATGTTCTCGTAAATTTATAGGTTGAAGTTAATAACATGATGGGTATTAAATATGATTTTTTGATTGATAAGTGATGGTGCTGTCCAATTTAGTGACACTTTGTCACTGTTGACTTGAAATCACAAAAATGTAACAGAATTGTTTACAATTTTTATATTCATAGTGTTGTCATTTTGACAGGGGTTAATTGATGAATATAAGATGACCCGTGGAGCTAGCATGACAGATTGTGTCTTTAGTTTCAACGAGATAGGTGAGACTGAGGATATTTTGTTAGATCTTCAAATAGCAATAACATGTTTTCATGTCTCGAATACGGGCACTCATCACTTGCAAATAGTTGATTCTGACCAAGAATCGGTATGTCTTATATCTTGTGTGTAGACAGTGGAGGGATGGTTGTGTTTGTTTCTGTTCGAGGTTGTAATATGGTTGCCCTTTTGGGGACGGTTATTCTGAGTGATAGACGCCTTGTTTGTTGTCGACTTGTTCCTTCAATAAGGAGATTAGAATTTCTAGTGCTTCATCGTGGTCTTCCAAAACAGAGTCATTGGGAACGAGGGAGAGCTGTTGAGTTGATAATTCGGTTGGACTCCGATTAAATTTTGCTCAGACCAGTCTTTCCCGTATATTTTGGTCTTCTTTTTTTTAATGAAAGCAATGAAGTGAGGGTAGGGGAAATTTCCCGGGGTGTGTTGTTGCTTTGGATCATTGACCAGTGCTCTTTTGACTGCACGATTTAAGTCGAAATGGTTTATACAAGGGTTGTATGTTGTCGTGAAAACATATGGAGTCTTGATTTGCTGTTTATTGTTTATCTGCCAACAGTTATGAATCAGGTTTTATCATTCAATGAAAGATACTTGGTTTGTGGTGTTGTTTATTTCTGATGCATCATGGATGAATACAAATGAATCATTTGGTTGTCCCAACTGAGTGTTTTCGAGATCAAGACTCCCAGATAAGAATGTGAATCAACTGATTGCAATTCTTGCCCACAGAACGTGTAGATGTTGCGTTTCGGATTTTTGGTATAGATGGACATTGTGAAGCCCTTCTTTGGATTAAAATGCATAAGCCACTTGTCTTGCAAGTTTTTAAGCTGTTTCAGATCATCTTGAAGTATGGTTACATCGTTGAGTGATTTGATGGGTGTATACAGGAAGCAATCATCTGCGATCACACTGGACAGCTTTGTGGTCTTTCAAAACATTTCCATGGCAAATTCCACAAGGTGCGCAGCATTTAGGACAAAGCCATGAGCATGGTGAAGAGTGTTTGTTTTTGTTTTTCAAGCACTCTGCACGTGATATTCCTGCACACTTGATGTGGACAAATGAGTTGCATTCCTCACATACAAGTTTGAGTCCGTTTGATTTAGTTGTCTTGAAACATTCTCTTCTTCTTCTTAATGAACCGTTTGGTGTTTGAGCAGGTACTTGAAAAGCGATTGGCTTTTTGTTGGGATTGTGAGATATGGGCTCATTTGTTGAATTTGCGTTTAGTCATACTTCAGGAGATTTAATTTTAAATGTAAAATTAATTTGAAATAAATTACGGTATTGATAATGATAATAATATGTAATTACGGAATTCCGTTGTAATATTATTATATACACGATGATAAAAACAAATATTGTAATTCTCTTCTTGGAAGTGGTGGTGGTCCTGAAAAGGACCGGTTGGTTTGTGTGAGTGAGCTCTCACTTTTCTCTTTTACTCTTCGTGCCCCGGTTTGGTGGTGGTCTGGGGCGGATGAAGAATCCAAAAAGATGTGTTGCCGTCCTTAGCTCGGCACTGTTGAAGTGTTGTACAAGGTGTTTTCGACCCGCTGACTTGGCTGCTTCCAGTTTACCGTCGATTTCTGTTGCTACCCTGTCATACTCAGCTACACTCAGTTTGGTGAACAGTAATGATGCCTTATTATTGAGTCTGGTCCAGTCTGCAGTGAACGCAGAGCTGAATTCAAACTCTCGGTGTGGGTGGGGAGGCCTCACTGTGTTCTTCAGGTATGGCGGGGGTTGGTTTGTTGAGATAGCCTTGTTTAGAATCGATAGTTGGTGGGTGATGTGTCTTTTTGTGGCCGTTAAACTTGTAACTGGGTCTTCTAACGATTTCACCAATTTGAAAATCGGATTCAGAAAGCTTGATTTGGATAGTCGGTGTCTCGTTTGCAAACTCTTCCCGGACCTCAAGTGATGTGATGAGGGAGTCCTCTAGCTGGTTGATGATGGGGATTTGTCTGCAAGTGAAATCTGATGAGTGGGATGGCTGTGATGCTGGTGAAGTTGGAGAGGCAGCTCTAGAATGCGTTGTGGGTCTTGGACTGCTGGTCTTCGGAGACGTGCGTTTCTTGTACAGCTTGTTGCTAAGTTTCAACATGATGTCTAATGACTCGTGGTCAATGTGTTTATTCATAGTATTGTCATTTTGACAGGGGTTAATTGTAGATGAATATAAGATGACCGGTGGAACTAGCATGACAGATTGTGTCTTTATTTTCAACGAGATAG
The DNA here is from genome assembly GCA_911728455.2 of Marthasterias glacialis. Classification (NCBI taxonomy): domain Eukaryota; kingdom Metazoa; phylum Echinodermata; class Asteroidea; order Forcipulatida; family Asteriidae; genus Marthasterias; species Marthasterias glacialis. The sequence continues at coordinate 20,798,182 of OU452225.1, forward strand.
GTGAGACTGAGGATATTTTGTCAGATCCTCAAATAGCAATAACATGTTTTCATGCCTCGAGTATGGGCACTCATCAGTTGCACATAGTTGATTCTGACCAAGAATCGGTATGTCTCACGTCTTCATGTGTGTAGACAGTGGAGGGTTGGTTGTGTTTGTTTCGGTTCGAGGTTGTATATGGTTGCCCTTTTGGGGACGGTTATTCTGAGTGATAGATGCCTTGTTTGTTGTCGACTTGTTCCTCCAATAAGGAGATTAGAATTTCTAGTGCTTCATCGTGGTCTTCCAAAACAGAGCCATTATGAATGGTGGAGAGCTATTGAGTTGATAAGTCGGTTGGACTCCGATTAAATTTTGCTCTGACCAGTTTTTCCCATATATTTTGGTCTTTTTTTTTTAATGAAAGCAATGAAGTGAGGGTACGGGAAATTTCCCAGGGTGTGTTGTTGCTTTGGATCATTGACCAGTGTCTTTTGACTGCACGATTTAAGTCGAAATGGTTTATACAAGGGTTGTATGTTGTCGTGAAAACATATGGAGTCTTGATTTGCTGTTTATTGTTTATCTGCCAACAGTTATGAATCAGGTTTGATCGTTCAATGAAAGATACTTGGTTTGTGGTGTTGTTTATTTCTGAAGGATCATGGATGAATACAAATGAATCATTTGGTTAGAATGCTATGATTGTTCATTTTATTTACGGTACTCACTTTTGTACAGCAGAATCCATATTAAAAAAATTGCATCAATGAAAGAATAGTAGAAAGATATTTTGATGCATCACATTGCTTAAATTTTAATTCAACCCTGAAAACTGGAGACTGTTGCCAGAGTCACTGCCAGGCAGGCATTGAACCTCAACATTATTTTAAATGAATCCTATTGGTTTTTTTGTACTTGTGTGTTCAGAGATGGCTGATGAAACATCCCTCTCCAAAACTTTGCACAAATCTGAGGTTTGCACAACCAAAGACACATACTGTCTTACATGTAGTTAATCCTTTTCTGCCCTTCTCTTTACAACAGATAAAACCATCAGAGACAACACAAGATCTCAAGATGTTCACCCTTCATCCCATTGAAACTCCTTGGTTATCCTCTTTTTGAGACACCTATGTAGTTGATGTCAATCTGACTTCGCACAACATAGCCGATGTGGTTAAATTTAACAACAACACCATCATGACACCGAAGAAAACTCATAGATTGATCTCACTCAGTGGTACGGAACCTTTGATGTCACTACAGACCTGATGAGCAGAACACCAGGAGCAACGTTGGACCCATGATGCAACCAAGGTATGTGATAGTCACTGCCAATAGCATTTTATTTATCAGCAGAGTTATAGTTAAGCAATCAAGGTTTTCTTTTATTTATCAAAAGTTAAAAGAAATAACAAAGATGTTCCTTTATAACGCAGCAATGTTGCTGTCTCCTGTATAACTAAAAGGGTTCAGGTCTGTGCTCACTCTTTGCCAAACCTCTTGGGGATTCATTTGTGGTGATATAGTGAACCAAATCTCTCTAGAACTTCCAAAGTTTTACCTTTAGAGAAATTTGTAAACTTCTACAATGAATTTATTTTCAGGACTTGTCATTTTTGTACAACCACTCTCTAAATATGAAAAACCACTTGTTTTGTCCACCATACCTCTCTTGCAAAGAGCCATATGACGGACAACTCTTATAAGAGTGAAAGACGGGTATTTTCAACTTGAATCAGAGTAAAGTTTGCTCCCATTTCACTCAAAAAGTGTGATGCACAGTGAGTTTCACTCTCAAAAGAGCCACAATGACACCACTCGGGTGAGAGAGTGAATTTTAATAAATGTTCTCATTGCTTTTCCTTTACAACAGATTATCTGTGAGTAACAAAACAAACTCGTGAGATGTTCCTTGGTGGCACCCTGATGAACTCAGGCAGCTTGGTCATCCTCTGCTTGAGAACCTCTGAGTTGATGACCCTGGCCTTAGCATCCACTGCTTGGTCTTGTTGAATCACCCTTCAGAGAGAAGCAAACCCAGAGTTACCCACCACTGAAACTCTCTGATGTCATCCCAGTATCATGGACCTCTAGATGATGGACTAGAACCATGGCTCCACAATACAATCAAGGTATGTTAAACACTTTTCCACAAACTGACTGGAAGGGTTTCCTTTTTTATTTATTCATGCTGACGTGTTTCTACTTCAAAAGTACCAATGAGAATGGCTCAAAGTAGGGAGTATACAATTTACAAAGTGGTATGGACTATTCCTGGAGGCCTTTCACTTTTGTATACATACTACAGTGACATCCGAGATATCATATGAATTTGTCATGCACAAATTTGTAAACTTATTTTTACAAGTATTAACACATACTGTGTAAAAAGTACTCACACACATAGCATGGACCCACAAACTTTTATTGAAATTCTGAGGGGATTATTTCAAGAACACTATGAAGATGTTATGTGTGAAAACATTAGATTTAATTAAATTACTAACTTGTGTTGTTTACGCTTTGTAAAAAAGAAATGTAAGGGGCACCAGCCAATTCAGGCCAGCAGCTACAGAGGCCATGACACTGTTAATGGGAGACTTTAGAGACACTGGCGGCAGCAGACACAACGGGCCTTTTTGACAGTTCTGAGTGTGAGCGCACATGCTAAGTACTGCGTTTGTAGTTCTGATCGTGCATACTACTGGTAAGAACTGTGAAAAAGGACCGTTCAAAAGTCTCCCTTTTTTGTCCTTAGGGAAGGTTCATGTTGTTTGTTTTTTAGTTTGCTAAATAAGTTTGCTTTTTCTTTGTTTCATCTACTACAGAAATCAGCAAATCCAGACAGAGAGTGTCGGATCAACAAATCCAGACAGAGAGTGTCGGATCAACAAATCCAGACAGAGAGTGTCGGATCTCCATTCAGAGTGGATGCCGCTGTCTATCAACGCCGGAGCCCTGCAGTATCATCAGTAGTTTACCTAAACAGTAATTTAGATATGGGATGGATCTTTAGGTAGGATTTCACAAAAAGATACTTATCCTTTTGTGTGGTGAATTACCCATACTTCCCTTGTGTGGGAAATCACCAGTACTTCTCGTGTGAATTATCCATACTTCCCTTGTGTGGGAAATCACCAGTACTTCTCTTGTGTGGTTAATTACCCATACTTCCCTTGTGTGGGAAATCACCATTACTTCTCTTGTGTAGTGAATTACCCATACTTCCCTTGTGTGGGAAATCACCAGTACTTCTCTTGTGTGGTGAATTACCCATACTTCCCTTGTGTGGGAGATCACCAGTACTTCTCGTGTGAATTACCCATACTTCCCTTGTGTGGGAAATCACCAGTACTTCTCTTGTGTGGTGAATTACCCATACTTCCCTTGTGTGGGAGATCACCAGTACTTCTCTTGTGTGGTGAATTACCCATACTTCCCTTGTGTGGGAAATCACCATTACTTCTCTTGTGTGGTGAATTACCCATACTTCCCTTGTGTGGGAAATCACCAGTACTTCTTGTGTGAATTACCCATACTTCCCTTGTGTGGGAAATCACCAGTACTTCTCTTGTGTGGTGAAGGACCCATACTTTCCCCCTGAGGTGAATGACCCATACTTCCTGTGTGGTGAATGACCCATACTTCCCTCGTGTGGTGAATGACCCATACTTCCCCTTATGTGGTGAATGACCCATACTTTCCCCTTATGTGGTGAATGACCCATACTTTCCACCGTGTGGTGAATGACCGATACTTCCCATGTGGTGAATGACCCATACTTCCCATGTGGTGAATGACCCATACTTCCCCCGTGTGAATGACCCATATGTCCCTTGTGTGGTGAATGAACCATACTTCCCCTTGTGTGGTGAATGACCCATATGCATGTCCCCTGTGTGGTGAATGACCCTTCCACTTGGGTGAATTTGCTCATTCTTTCCTGCGTGTTGATTAAAAAAGATCCATCCCTTTGTTTATGGCCAAAGTTAAATGATTCAGAATTAAATAAAGTCTGATGATTACAAAAATTAGTGCACACAAATACTGAAAACTCTTGAAAAGTCTTTCCCAAGCAGACCTTCATTGCACATGATTGTCTTCCTGGGAAATAGTTCAACCAGTCAGAGTACTCTGATTGAAATTGTTCAAGAAGTTTACCCCCAAAATTCATTTTTGGACCAATAACTATGAAACAAATTTGAACTGTTTGATACATTTTCTTCTTTCTTTTTTTTCCTTTTTTCAGACTAGTATTTAATTCTGAATCATTTATCTTTGTGAGTTTACTTTGTGATTACCTTAATTTAAACATGAGTTGCTCCTACCATAAATGAAGCCATTACCAAATTTATAGATACTCATAAAATTATGATTTTGCTTGCGAGTGAAGTCATCATTTTTGTTTCAGAAATTGGCGAAACTTTACAGTGGGGTTAACATTTCTTTCAAAGCAAAATTGAAAAACAATTGCACTGTTCTTTTCTAACTTTGTATAGTATTCAGAGTATCGTTCAAAGCTCAAAGACAAAATCAACAAAAATTTTCAACTTTACTATCTTTTTCTTTTTCTGTTGTATTTTGGGTTTTTTCCCTATTGAAATGTTCCAAATTGAACACATGGCTTCATTGTGTAAGAGTAGCTCATTTTGATGAGTTTGTTTCATCCATGTATAAAATCCTCAAAAAAACTCATCTGCAGAGTTGTGCAAACACCTGTGCCTGTCGGTGGACCCTCTCGGCTGCCTGGAACAAGTGGTGATCCTGCTCGGCCCGGGTGCAATGGAAGGTATGTTCTCTGTTCAGTGAAGTTCAATTAGATGCACCACTAGTGTTCTCTTCAATGGTGTAATGCCTTACAAAATCTGACGAGCTAGAGCGAACATTTTTGGAAGCACACTATAAACACTAGGATGTGAGCTGGAAGCGAGTCGTTGGTCCCTAAAACGTGTTGATCGATCTCTCAAGACGTCGGGATGAGGGCCCCTTATCATTTAGCCTTTTGTTGGTCACGTCATTCTTTTGTTGTCTAGTAAACAGGTTTGTACTGGGGTTCGTTTGAGACCATCAAGAGGTGCCTTGAGATGTCTTCGCTTGAGCCAATGGAATCTGGACCCGGTAGATGATGATGACTTCTATCCAGTTGATGGTATGAGGGCCGGAGAAACATGTTTTGCTTGGTCATGCCACTTAGCGTCTACAATTTCTGTGTAAGAACAAAACTCATTTGATTGCCTTTTTATACCAAAGATGACATTGGATTACTTGTAGGTTAGTTCATAGATGGTTAGCATTAGGTGGAAGGCAAAGGTCGAGTCTATGTCAAGGTTAGGGCCTGGTCATGGTCTAGGGCAAACCGTTGCAGGAGATCACGTTTTTTTTACAAAGGTTCTTGACTAAAATGATTAAGTGAAAGATAACTAATACAGTTTATTGGCTAAGTTCTTGGAAAATTGCCATTTAAATCATATCTGAGGGCACAGTTTCGAAAATGGAACCAAGTAGGACCAAACTGCAGCAGTTTAGTCCTATAAAAGAGCTAAAGTGTTTCCATTATATTCATAAAATATAAAAAAAAAAAATTGTTTTTCACAATTGGAAAAGTAATGTTTTGCTTTGAATGTCTTATCTGAAAATTTCCTATTAAAAAACCACAAGTTTTTTAAAAAGGTATTATCTAAAAACGCCTAAAGAACAAAAATTACAAATTATTGTAAAATAAGTTGATGGCATTTGGCGTTTTAAATTAATAGCCAAATGAGGTAATAAATAATTGCCTTGCAAAAAAAGTTAGAAAATAAGTTGTTAAAAGTGCACTACATGGAAGTACATGTACTTTAGAACTTTACAAGTTGCTACATGAAATAGGTGTCCTATTCATAGCTCCGCATACATGTCATAAAAAACGATGCGAATATGAGCGCCCATCTGTGGCGGATACCGGCGCCTTTATAATGTTCAGCATTAAGTGGCATGTTTTTTTCTGGATCCAATGATGTAAAAGTGTATTGATCTGTACAACTCCAAAATCTCCATTCTTGGGTCAAAGGTCATAAACTGTCTGCCAAAATTAAAATTATCACTTGCACTGTCAGAGATCATTCAATTAGGCCCTAAAGGTTTGAAGTCTCAAGGTTTAGAGGAAATGTTTAAGGTTGTTGCAGTCAACTGTTAGTTTTGTTAACACTTGAGGAAATCAAGTCCAGAGGTGCGTTTTTTGAAAAACTTTAGTTATAGTTTCAGTCATCACTTGCATGGTCAGAGGTTCAGACCCTAAAGGATTGACCTCGTTCTAGCTTTACAGGAAATTAAGCAACATCCAAAATAATTGTCTTGAATTTTTTCAGCAACTGTTCGTTTTGTTTTGTAGATTTTTTTTGCACTTGAAGAAAACCAAATGCTACTCAATTTACCCAAAACAGGGGTGGGACATTTGAAAAACTAAGTTAGTTTCACTCATACTATACTTTGGACCAATCTTTGATAGAGATTTAAACATTCAGTCCTTCATTTTATTAGCTAATAATTTGAAGGCGAGTCAAATTCAGGAACTTTGTTGCAATGTAGAGGAAAATGCCTCGTCTGGAACTTTCGTCTTTAACGTTATTACAAACAAAGTGTTTAGATGTTTGGAAAATGTTTGTATTCGTTCAACTCAAAGCAGGGGTGTTTTATTTGAGAATTTCAAGAACATTTTTACTGACTTTTGGTCAGAAGAGCATTGAAATTGGGTTAATCTTTGAAAGAACATTGAACCCCATTAGTCCCTCATTTTGTTAGCTAATAATTTGAGGTTTAATCCAAGAGCTTTTACAATATAGAAAGATGAATTCGAACTCGCCAATGTTCAAGTGCAAACCAGTTGAAAGAATCCCGACGTTAAAGTCTTAAATTTTTAGACAGTATTTTTTCATGGTACAGTATTCACACGTCTTTTTTCCATTACCTTTTTGAATCAGTTATGTTTGTATCAATTTGCACAACAGGTTATGGTCCTTTTAAATTGTACTTTAGCCAACAGTTGCAGAGGTCTCAATAGTTAGTAAGAAAGTTCCTTCTAGGTCAGTCTTGATAAATCTTAGCCAATTTGAAATGTGTACTACTTATGGTCAAGGGCATTTGCAGGTTTCGAATGTTAGATATTTGAGAATTTCAAGAACATTTTTACTGACTTTTGGTCAGAAGAGCATTGAAGTTGAGGCAAATCTTTGAAAGAACATTGAACCCATTAGTCCCTCATTTTGTTAGCTAATAATTTGAGGTTTAATCCAAGAGCTTTTACAATATAGAAAGATGAATTCGAACTCGCCAATGTTCAAGTGCAAACCAGTTGAAAGAATCCCGACTTTAAAGTCTTAATTTTTTAGACAGTATTTTTTCATGGTACAGTATTCACACGTCTTTTTTCCATTACCTTTTTGAATCAGTTATGTTTGTATCAATTTGCACAACAGGTTATGGTCCTTTTAAATTGTACTTTAGCCAACAGTTGCAGAGGTCTCAATAGTTAGTAAGAAAGTTCCTTCTAGGTCAGTCTTGATAAATCTTAGCCAATTTGAAATGTGTACTACTTATGGTCAAGGGCATTTGCAGGTTTCGAATGTTAGATATTTGAGAATTTCAAGAACATTTTTACTGACTTTTGGTCAGAAGAGCATTGAAGTTGAGGCAAATCTTTGAAAGAACATTGAACCCATTAGTCCCTCATTTTGTTAGCTAATAATTTGAGGTTAAATCCGAGAGCTTTTACTATATAGAAAGATAAAGTCGAACTCGACAATGTTCAAGTGTAAACCAAGTGAAAGAATCCCTACGTTAAAGTCTTAATTTTTTAGACAGTATTTTTTCATGGTACAGTATTCACACACGTCTTTTTTCGAACTCGCCAATGTTCAAGTGCAAACCAAGTGAAAGAATCCTGACGTTAAAGTCTTAATTTGTGAAACAGTATTTTTTCATGGTACAGTATTCACACACTTCTTTTTTCCATTACCTTTTTGAATCAGTTATGTTTGTATCAATTTGCACAACAGGTTATGGTCTTTTTAAATTGTACTTTAGTTAACAGTTGCAGAGCTCTCAATAGTTAGTTAGAAAGTTCCTTCTAGGTAAGTCTTGATAATCTTAGCCAATTTGAAATGTGTACTATTTATGGTCAAGGGCAGTTGCAGGTTTAGAATGTTAGATCTTTAATCCAATGCAATGTCATCTTTGTTACTTTTTGGCAATCAAGTTAAGAGGTCACACTACTCATTCAACTAAAACCAAATTCATGTGATCTCTGTTAAATCGGACATTTATCCTGAACAAATCTGACGACTTTCTTTACACACTTGCGACTTTGTTTTTAATCAAAGTCGGTGAAAAGTAAGTTCTTCTGTAGTCATTTTGCTACTCGACTTCATTGTACATCCAGTTTTGGCCATTGCAAAACACGTTTCATCGACCAGCATACGATCATCTGGATAGACGTCTTCATCATCTATTGGGTTAGGATCCCATTGGAACAAGCGTCAATATCTCTTGACACCACCAGTGCAGCTTGGTTACGAAACAACATTAGGTGAAATCCTAAGCACTCTTGAGGGCATCACTCATTTAAGCAAGCAACAACTACCTTCTGCTCAAGACTGCGTCTTTAACACTGCGCAAATTTGCGTCTAGCTCGTTAGATTTTGTAAGACATTACAACATTGAAGTAGACCACTAGTGGTACATCTAATTGAACTTCACTGAACAGAGAACATACCAACCATTGCACTTGGGCCACTCACTGTAGGTCACTACGAGTTCCAGGTAGCCGAGGGGGGACACCGACAGGCACAGGTGTTTGCACAACCCTGCAAAATTTTTTTTGGCAATTTTTTTTAATAAAAAAAATGAGAAATGTACCCTCCTCTGTATTTTGTGTCTTATTTAGGCGAAACCTACCCCCCCCCCTTTCAAATATTGAGAGTCCATCTTATCGCGGTGGAACCCACCCCCACCCTGTAGTAACCACCCCCATTTGGGGTCCGTTTCTACAGAGTGGGGGTGGGTTCCACCGCGATAAGATGGACCCCCACGCCGCCATGTTTGCCCACAATGCAATTGGGTGTGTATAAGTCGCTTTTAGCCTGCAAGGTATTTTGCGCATTGAAACTTTGACCTGAAGAATTACACACCCAATTCAAGTTGCATTGTGGCTAAACATGGCGGCTATTATAGTATAGAAGACAACTGAAATAAGGAGACATCAGTCAGGGTTAGGGCAAATCAACCAAAGGGGAATCTTCATAACTTATCACTTTATTTTCAACTTCAATGTATCCCTTTGGTTGAGTTGATTTGCCCCTAAATAGCACCAGCCTTTATTTCACACATAAAACTGTTCTAACGATTTAGTATACACAAATTTGAAGAAGTTTTTTTAAGAAAACATTATTCATTAAGTCAAAGTAAACTCTAGGTAAAGATTTGCTCGTCAAAACGATCTTTTTAAAATAAATAATGCTGACGACTCACTAGAAGGTTAGGTTTCTGGCTAAAAGAAGTTTTCAACGTGGTCTTCCTTCAGGTTAAAAGTTCCATCCAAACATACTCAGCAATACTCGTTTCATTGGTACTTCCTCCAGCTTCAAGAAACATCTTGTTAAGTAAGATCTTTAAACTAAAACTCTAGCAACTAACTACAAAATCTTTTGAAAGATTACTGTCTTTGTTGATGACTTGATTTTAAAAAGGTTCTTCATTTTAACTTCATATCAGCTTTTCAAAAAGTGTATTTCCTGTCGTTCAGTCATCATCTTCATAGAAAATAAGTTCTTATGTCCTCCAGTTTCAAGATACATGTAATAAGATCATTGAACCAAAATTCTAGAAACAAACTATGAATTCTCTTTAGGCATCAGTGTCGTTGTTATAGACTTGATTTAAAAAAAGGTTCTTCAATTTAACTTCATATCGTCTTTTCAAAGAGTTTGTTTCCTGTCCTTCAGTCATCTTCCTTTTAGCAAACATCAGTTATTTACAGTTTATTTCAACTTAAAATGGCGGTGATGCCCAGGATGCAACAGGTTGCTTCATTTTATCCAGGGGCTCAGTAGAAATATCAGCTTACATTATGATAATCGTCTTGCAGTGCGTGTTGACGGTTCCAAAGCCGCATAAGATTATTTGTCTCCTTGTTGACCAGAGCAGAGAAGGAGGCCATTTCATCAGGGTGTGTTGACACTTGGTAAAATTGGTTGCGGCCTGTAACGATAATAAACAAAAATAATTAAAAACTCAGTCATCAATACTTGGATGATACCATCAGGAACTCTTGAGAATAACAAACAGAGTTGAGGACGGAATAGGTTTTTTTGCGGATAATGGGATTCATCTTGGGCTAAGCTTTTTAAGGTACGCCCATTCTTGTTTTGTTACACACTATAATGTTGCTTTGTGGTCTCACTCCCTCTTTCCTGTTTTGTGTGGGTTAGGTGTGTAGAATTCAATCTTGATCTTTAGCAACTATCCACGTATCAGTTGTCTTTCTCAGTATACCCCTATGCCCAAATGAGCCTGACGTCAAAGGAATCCATGGGTGTAACTTCCCTATAAACTAACTGAGATAAACTTACCTTAGAAAACGTACAAGCTGACGTGTATAGGTGGTTGCAATCTATTTGGTGAATACGATGATATCGTGGAAGTGCAAGCACAAGGTACAAGTCTGAAGGGGGAAAAAATGAAAGAATTTAGTACAAGTTTAGTTCAAACAACTACCAGTAGTACTTTAGTTTATTTTGGACCAAAAGTATCCATTTTGGAAATGAAGTAAAAGACCTATTGGGAAAGACAACTGAAGTGGGAATAGTTACTTTTAATTAAAAAACTTTACTCGTCATACCCAATCTGCGCATTGATACACTTTATTTAACTTAAACAGTCATTTAATTAAAAATTGGACTCTCCATATCTCGCGTTATTTAACTTTGTATTTTCGTAACTTGGATGGGGCAGAGGGGTGAGGCCACAAGGGCAACCTGTTTTTTATTAGTTCAGCTCAAATTGAATAATTTTTCTCTGCTGTTAACATGGACAAGTTCCTACTGAAGAAGGCAGTGTGTAATGTGAATAATTGTTCAGACTTGACTGTCATTTACAGAAATCTGTTGCAAATAGAACGCCCTCTGACAGCTAGGTATTTTGTAATACCCAAATGCTGCATAAAGTATTTAGAGGGTAGCGTCTCAAACAAAGACATACTTTGCCTCATGAAGTCCCCAACACCTCAAAGGCAGTGGGTAACCAGACATTTTCATCAGGGGGGCAAAGACATAATTCGGGGGCTATTTAACATGTCGAACCATTCATTTGTGTCAGCGTGTGCATGAATTTGGTTGTTGAGTTTAAATTCAATTAATTTTTAAGTTTGAGGTAAAAAAAAGGGGGGCCTTGTGGTCTCACCCCCTCTTTCCTGTCCAAGGTACTAAAACAAAGTTAAATGAAATTGATGTGTGGGTATCAGTTGTCTTTCTCAGTATACCCCTATATCTAAATGAACCTGACGTCAAAGGAATCCATGAGTGTAACTTCCATATAACTAACTGAGATAAACTTACCTTAGAAAACGTACAAGCTGACGTGTATAGGTGGTTGCAATCTATATTTGGTGAATACGATGATATCGTGGAAGTGCAAGCAGAAGGTACAATTCTGAAGGGGGAAAAAATGAAAGAATTTAGTACAAGTTTAATTCAAACAACTACCAGTAGTACTTAAGTTTATTTTGGACCAAGAGTATCCGATTTGGAAATGAAGTAGAAGACCTATTGGGAAAGACAACTGACGTGGAAAGAGTTACTTTAAAATAAAAAAGTTTACTTGTCATACCCATCTCCGCATTGATACACTTTATTTAACTTAAACAGTCATTTATTTAAAAATTGGACTCTCCATATCTCACGTTATTTAACTTTGTATTTTCCTAACTTGGATGGGGCGGAGGGATGAGGCCACAAGGGCAACCTGTGTTTCACTAGTTCAGCTCAAATTGAATAATTTTTCTTTGCTTTCAACATGGACAAGTTCCTACTGAAGAGGGCAGTGTGTAATGTGAATAATTGACTGTCATTTACAGAAATCTGTTGCAAATAGAACGCCCTCTGACAGCTAGGTATTTTGTGACACCCAAATGCTGCATAAAGTATTTACAGGGTAGCGTCTCGAACAAATACATACTTTGCCTCATGGAGTCCCCAACACCTCAAAGGCAGTGGGTAACCAGACATTTTCATTAGGGGGGCAAAGACAAAATTTGGGGGCTATTTAACATATTGAACCATTCATTTGTGCATTTTTCGATCTCATTTGTGGGGGGGGGGCAAGAGTTCTCAGTAGAGGGGGCCTCAATCCCACTGCCCCCTTACACAAGGACCTCCTGTTTTCGCGGCTTAGTTTAACTCAAGTTGAATCATCTTTCTCTGCTTTTTACATGGACAAGTTCCAACTGAAAAGAGCAGTGTGTAATGTGAATAATCTTTCTTACTTGATTGTCATTTACTGAAGTAACGTAAATCTATTGCAAATAGAACAACATGCCTCAAGACATATTTTTCCTCAAGTTGGCATAGATCACTGAGATATAAACTCCCAAACGCCTTACAAGGCGTAACCAGACATTTTTGTTTGGGGGAGCATGCAGGGGCAAAGATATAACTTTAGTGGTGTAATTTAACGTATCGAACCATTCATTTGTGCATTTTTCAATCTCATTTTTTTTTTGGGGGGGCAAGGGTTCTGAGCAGGGGAGGGGAAAGGGGCTCAAGCCCCCCCCCAGGTTATGCCGCTGCTCACAAGCGAAGTAAAATGAAGCAATCCAACCACGTCTGCCAAAATAAAAGTTCTTCAAGACAGTGGCAATGGTTTCTCATGTTGAGGCACTTGGATCCCACTATCCCCTTTCCATCTACCTAACCCCAACAACTGGTGTTTACCTTTTAAATACGACTGTTCTTCGTACTTCAGTTCTCAGCTGACAAAGGCTAACTTGGACACCCCCTGGCCAGTTATCTTAGTAGAACATTAGTCGTTCTTGACGTACATCTCCCCTCACTAAACAAACAAGAAAAAATGGAAATAAGTTAGACTAGAAAACTCATAGATTACATATAATCAATAACTAGTTGTTGATACATTCCTTTTATAAAAAATGTTCAGAACATTTCAATGTCAAACTTTATCTCTATTAATTAACTCTACCTCCCTAAACATTTTAGATTTTAGCCCCCCCCCCTCCTTTCAAAAGCGCCTTCCCAAATAGAATCAACATTTTTCAACAATTATGTTTTATACATTTTTATGAAAGTCAGAAATATAAATTTTAGGCCATTACATCCTTGAGTGAAATGTCTGGAAATCCTGAATGATCAAGCCCAGTAACCAAACCAGCCGGCCTCGTCAGGAAATGCAAATACCACTTGACCTACGTGCTCATACTGTTTTTGTACAATGTATTTCGCACATGTATGGGGGTGCTCGTTTGTTTGTGAAAATGTAGATTGCAGTTATATTACTGAGGTGAATGGTCACTTACAAATTATTGTAATCAAGAAACTTAGCATGAATTGAGTAAGCTTCATTTTTGGATGGCTTACAATCATGTTCAAATGCAGGGAGTGAAACAAAACAACTCAAAAATGTAGAAAACGTGATTTTTGACAAGCCCTTTCATTTGCGAAACCGGTGACAATTTGTTCCAGCTATCTGATATCTACATAAAGCATAAAAGTGGAATTTGAGGAAACTATGAGCATGTGTGCTTTTTTCTATCTCTTTCACTTAGTATTGCAGATGCTTGTCAACTATGTTTGCTTCATACTCTGATGGTCTTTTTTTAATATTTGTATATAAGAGGTCCCCAAATGATCAGCATTGCTGGATGGGTGATCCTCTCTAAAGACGGTTTTAAATGAATAAAATAAATAAAAGTACAACGTTCGTCTGGTTCACTATTAGTTATGGATAGTAAACAAACCCAACCAAAGTGAATTAATGCTTGTGTCAGCGTGTGCATTAATTTGGTTGTTGAGTTTAAAGTCAATTATTTTTTCAGTTTGAGGTTAAAAAAGGAGGGCCTAGTCTCACCACCTCTTTCCTGTCCAAAGTACTAAAACAAAGTTAAATGAAATTGATGTGTGGGTGGGGTGTGGAGAATTCATTTTTGATCTTTAGCAAGTATCCACATATCAGTTGTCTTTCTCAGTATACCCCTATGCCTAAATGAGCCTGACATCAAAGGAATCCATGAGTGTAACTTCCCTATAACTAACTGAGATAATCTTACCTTAGAAAACGTACAAGCTGACGTGTATAGGTGGTTGCAATCTATTTGGTGAATACGATGATATCGTGGAAGTTCAAGCACAAGGTACAAGTCTGAAGGGGGAAAAAATGAAAGAATTTAGTACAAATTTAATTCAAACAACTACCAGTAGTACTTTAGTTTATTTTGGACCAAGAATATCTGATTTGGAAATGAAGTAGAAGACCTATTGAGAAAGACAACGGACGTAGGAATAGTTACTTTTAATTAAAAAAGTTTACTCGTCATAGCCAATCTTGGCACTGATACACTTTATTTAACTTAAACAGTCATTTAATAAAAAAATTGGACTCTCCATATCTCGCGTTATTTAACTTTGTATTTTCCTAACTTGGATGGGGCGGAGGGGTCAGGCCACAAGGGCAACCTGTTTTTCATTAGTTCACCTCAAATTGAATAATTTTTCCCTGCTGTTAACATTGACAAGTTCCTACTGAAGAGGGCAGTGTGTACCAGGAATAATTGTTCAGACTTGACTGTCATTTACGGAAGTAACAGAAATCTGTTGCAAATAGAACGCCCTCTGACAGCTAGGTATTTTGTGATACCCAAATGCTGCATAAAGTATTTAGAGGGTAGCGACTCGAACAAAGACATACTTTCCCTCAAGATGACTTATGAATTCCCCAACACCTCAAAGCCAGTGGGTAACCAGACATTTTTATTAGGGGGGCAAAGACATAATTTGGGGGCTATTTAACATGTTGAACCATTCATTTGGGCATTTTTCGGTCTCATTTGTGGGGGGGGGGGCAAGAGTTCTGAGTAGGGGGGCCTCAATCCCACTGTCCCCCTTACACAAGGACCTCCTGTTTTCGCTTAGTTTAACTCAAATTGAATAATTTTTCTCTGCTTTTTACATGGACAAGTTCCACATATCTTTAGCAACTATCTACATATCAGTTGTCTTTCTCAGTATACCCCTATGCCTAACTGAGCCTGACGTCAAAGGAATCCATGAGTGTAACTTCCCTATAACTAACTGAGATAAACTTACCTTAGAAAACGTACAAGCTGACGTGTATAGGTGGTTGCAATCTATTTGGTAAATACGATGATATCGTGGAAGTGCAGGCACATGGTACAAGTCTGAAGGGGGAAAAAATGAAAGAATTTAGTACAAGTTTAATTCAAACAACTACCAGTAGTACTTTAGTTTATTTTGGACCAAGAATATCTGATTTGGAAATGAAGTAGAAGACCTTTTGAAAAAGACAACTGAAGTGGGAATAGTTACTTTTAATTAAAAATGTTTACTCTTCATACCCAATCTCGCCATTGATACACTTTATTTAACTTAAACGGTCATTTAATTAAAAATTGGACTCTCCATATCTCGTGTTATTTAACTTTGTATTTTCCTAACTTGGATGGGGCGGAGGGGTGAGGCCACAAGGGCAACCTGTTTTTCATTAGTTCACCTCAAATTGAATAATTTTTCTTTGCTTTTAACATTGACAAGTTCCTACTGAAGAGGGCAGTGTGTAATGTGAATAATTGTTCAGACTTGACTGTCATTTACGGAAGTAACAGAAATCTGTTGCAAATAGAACGCCCTCTGACAGCTAGGTATTTTGTGATACCCAAATGCTGCATAAAGTATTTAGAGGGTAGCGTCTCGAACAAAGACATACTTTGCCTCATGGAGTCCCCAACACCTCAAAGGCAGTGGGTAACCAGACATATTCATTAGGGGGGCAAAGACATAATTTGGGGGCTATTTAACATGTTGAACCATTCATTTGTGCATTTTTCAATCTCATTTGTGTGTGGGGGGGGGGCAAGAGTTCTGAGTAAGGGGGCCTCAATCCCACTGCCCCCCTTACACAAGGACCTCCTGTTTTCGCTTAGTTTAACTCAAATTGAATCACTGTGTAATGTGAATGATCCTTCTTACTTGATTGTCATTTACTGAAGTAACGTAAATCTATTGCAAATAGAACAACATGCCTCAAGACATATTTTTCCTCAAGTTGGCATAGATCACTGAGATATAAACTCCCAAACGCCTCACAAGGCGAAACCAGACATTTTTGTTTGGGGGAGCATGCAGGGGCAAAGATATAACTTTATTGGTGTAATTTAACGTATCGAACCATTCATTTGTGCATTTTTCAATCTCATTTGTGTGTGGGGGGGGGGAGGGGCAAGAGTTCTGAGTACGAGGGCCTCAATCCCACTGCCCCCCTTACACAAGGACCTCCTGTTTTTGCTTAGTTTAACTCAAATTGAATCATTTTTCTCTGCTTTTTACAGGGACAAGTTCCAACTGAAGGGGGCACTGTGTAATGTGAATAAACTTTCTTACTTGATTGTCATTTACTGAAGTAACGTAAATCTATTGCAAATAGAACAACATGCCTCAAGACATATTTTTCCTCAAGATGGCTTAGATCACTGATATATAAACCCCCCAATGCCTCACAAGGCGTAACCAGACATTTTCGTTTTGGGGAGCATGCAGGGGCAAAGATATAATTTTAGTGGTGTAATTTAACATATAGGACCATTCATTCGTGCATTTTTGAATCTCTCTTGGGGGGGGGGGGCAAGGATATTTGAGCAGGGGAGGGGAAAGGGGCTCAACCCCCCCCCCCCCCAGGTTATGCCGCTGCTCACAAGCGAAGTAAAATGAAGCAAACCAACCACGTCTGCCAAAATAAAACTTCTTCAAGACAGTGGCAATGGTTTCTCATATTGAGGCTCTTGGATCCCACTATCCCCTTTCCATCTACCTAACCCCAACAACTGGTGTTTACCTTTTAAATACGACTGTTCTTCGTACTTCAGTTCTCAGCTGACAAAGGCTAACTTGGACATCCCCCTGGCCAGTTATCTTAGTAGAACATCAGTTGTTCTTGACGTACTACATCTCCCCTCACTGCACAAAAAGAAAAATCAGAAATAAGTTAGACTAGAAAACTCATAGATTACATTCAATCAATGTCTAGTTGTTGATACATTCCTTTTATAAAAAATGAACATTTTCAGAACATTTTAATGTCAAACTTTCTCTCTATTAATTAACTCTACCTCCCTAAACATTTTAGATTTTACCCCCTTTTTC
Organism: Marthasterias glacialis; assembly: GCA_911728455.2. Classification (NCBI taxonomy): domain Eukaryota; kingdom Metazoa; phylum Echinodermata; class Asteroidea; order Forcipulatida; family Asteriidae; genus Marthasterias; species Marthasterias glacialis. The sequence continues at coordinate 20,815,584 of OU452225.1, forward strand.
AAAAGCACCTTCCAAAACTGGAATCAACATTTCTCAACAATTACGTCTATACATTTTTAAGAAAGTCAGAAATATAAATTTTAGGCCATTACATCCTTCAGAAAAATGTCTGGAAATCCTGTATGATCAAGCCCAGTAACCAAACCAGCCGGCCTCTTCAGGAAATGCAAATACAACTTGACCTACGTGCTCATACTGTTTTTGTACAATGTATTTCGCACATGTAAGGGGGTGCTCGATTGTTTGTGAAAATGTAGAATGCAGTTATATTACTTAGGTGAATGGTCACTTACAAATTATTGTTATCAAGAAACTTAGCATAAATTGAGTAAGCACCATTTTGGGATGGCTTACAATCATGTTCAAATGCAGGGAGTGAAAAAAAAACCTCAAAAATGTAGAAAATGTGATATTTGACATGCCCTTTCATTTGCGAAACCAGTGACAATTTGTTCCAGCTACCTGATATGTACACAAAGCATAAAAGTGGAATTATGAAATTAGGAAATTATTATAGGAATTATTATTAGGAAACTATGAGCATGTGTGCTATTTTCTATCTCTTTCACTTAGTATTGCAGATGCTTGTCAACTATGTTTGCTTCATACTCTGATGTGTTTTTTTTATATTTGTATATAAGAGGTCCCCAAATGATCAGCATTGCTGGATGGGTTACCCTCTGTAAAGATGGTTTTAAATAAATAAAGAAAATAAAAGTACAAAGTCTGTCTGGTTCACTGTTAGTTATGGATAGTAAAACAAACCCAACCAAAGTGAATTAATGCTTTGTGTCAGCGTGTGCAATAATTTGGTTGTTGAGTTTCAATTCAATCAATTTTTTGGTTTCAGGTAAAAAAAAGAAGGGCCTTGTGGTCTCACCCCCTCTGTCCTGTCCAAGGTACTAAAACAAAGTTAACTGAAATTGATGTGTGGGTAGGGTGTGGAGAATTCAATCTTGATCTTTAGCAACTATCCACATATCAGTTGTCTTTCTCAGTATACCCCTATGCCTAAATGAGCCTGACGTCAAAGGAATCCATGAGTGTAACTTCCCTATAACTAACTGAGATAATCTTACCTTAGAAAACGTACAAGCTGACGTGTATAGGTGGTTGCAATCTATATTTGGTGAATACGATGATATCGTGGAAGTGCAAGCACATGGTACAAGTCTGAAGGGGAAAAAATGAAAGAATTTAGTACAAGTTTAATTCAAACAACTACCAGTAGTACTTTAGTTTATTTTGGACCAAGAATATCCGATTTGGAAATGAAGTAGAAGACCTATTGGGAAAGACAACTGATGTGGGAATAGTTACTTTTAATTAGAGTTTATTCATCATACCCAATCTCGCCATTGATACACTTTATTTAACTTAAACGGTCATTTAATTAAAAATTGGACTCTCCATATCTCGCGTTGTTTAACTTTGTATTTTCCTAACTTGGATGGGACACAGGGGTGAGGCCACAAGGGCAACCTGTTTTTTATTAGTTCAGCTCAAACTAAATAATTTTTCTCTGCTTTTAACATGGACAAGTTCCTACTGAAGAGGGCAGTGTGTACCGTGAATAATTGTTCAGACTTGACTGCAATTTACGGAAGTAACAGAAATCTGTTACAAATAGAACGCCCTCTGACAGCTTGGCCTTTTGTGATACCCAAATGCTGCATAAAGTATTTAGAGAGTAGCGACTCGAACAAAGACATACTTTTCCTCAAGATGACTTATGAACTTCCCAACACCTCAAAGGCAGTGGGTAACCAGACATTTTCATTGGGGGGCAAAGACATAATTTGGGTGCTATTTAACTTATTGAACCATTCATTTGTGCATTTTTCGATCTCATTTGTGGGGGGGGGAAGAGTTCTGAGTAGGGGGGGCCTCAATCCCACTGCCCTCCTTACACAAGGACTTCCTGTTTTCGCTTAGTTTAACTCAAATTGAATCATTTTTCTCTGCTTTTTACATGGACAAGCAGGAGCATGCAGGGGCAAAGATATAATTTTAGTGGTGTAATTTAACATATAGGACCATTCATTCGTGCATTTTTGAATCTCTCTTGGGGGGGGGGCAAGGATTTTGAGCAGGGGAGGGGAAAGGGGCTCAACCCCCCCCCCCCCCCAGGTTATGCCGCTGCTCACAAGTGAAGTAAAATGAAGCAAACCAACCATGTCTGCCAAAATAAAACTTCTTCAAGACAGTGGCAATGGTTTCTCATGTTGAGGCTCTTGGATCCCACTATCCCCTTTCCATCTACCTAACCCCAACAACTGGTGTTTACCTTTTAATAACAACTGTTCTTCGTACTTCAGTTCTCAGCTGACAAAGGCTAACTTGGACATCCCCCTGGCCAGTTATCTTACAAGAACATCAGTTGTTCTTGACGTACTACATCTCCCCTCACTACACAAAAAAAAAAATTGGAAATAAGTTAGACTAGAAAACTCATAGATTACATTCAATCAATAACTAGTTGTTGATACATTCCTTTTATAAAAAATGTTCAGAACATTTTAATGTCAAACTTTCTCTCTATTAATTAACTGTACCTCCCTAAACATTTTAGATTTTACCCCTTTTTCAAAAGCACCTTCCAAAACTGGAATCAACATTTCTCAACAATTATGTCTATACATTTTTAAGAAAGTCAGAAATATAAATTTTAGGCCATTACATCCTTCAGTAAAATGTCTGGAAATCCTGAATGATCAAACCCTGTAACCAAACCAGTCGGCCTCTTCAGGAAATGCAAATACAACTTGACCTACGTGCTCATACTGTTTTTGTACAATGTATTTCGCACATGTATAGGGGTGCCCGTTTCTTTGTCGAAATATAGAATGCAGATATATTACTTAGGTGAATGGTCACTTACAAATTATTGTTATCAAGAAACTTAGCATAAATTGAGTAAGCATCATTTTGGGATGGCTTACAATCATGTTCAAATGCAGGGAGTGAAAAAAAAAAATCAAAAATGTAGAAAACGTGATATTTGACATGCCCTTTCTTTTGCGAAACCAGTGACAATTTGTTCCAGCTACCTGATATGTACACAAAGCATAAAAGTGGAATTATGAAATTAGGAAATTATTATAGGAATTATTATTAGAAAACTATGAGCATGTGTGCTATTTTCTATCTCTTTCACTTAGTATTGCAGATGCTTGTCAACTATGTTTGCTTCATACTCTGATGTTTTTTTTATTTTTATATTTGTATATAAGAGGTCCCCAAATGATCAGCATTGCTGGATGGGTTACCCTCTGTAAAGATGGTTTTAAATAAATAAAGAAAATAAAAGTACAAAGTCTGTCTGGTTCACTGTTTGTTATGGATAGTAAAACAAACCCAACCAAAGTGAATTAATGCTTTGTGTCAGCGTGTGCATTAATTTGGTTGTTGAGTTTCAATTCAATTAATTTTTTAGTTTCAGGTAAAAAAAGGAGGGCCTTGTGGTCTCACCCCCTCTTTCCTGTCCAAGGTACTAAAACAAAGTTAAATGAAATTGATGTGTGGGTTGGGTGTGGAGAATTCAATCTTGATCTTTAGCAACTATCCACATATCAGTTGTCTTTCTCAGTATACCCCTATGCCTAAATGAGCCTGACGTCAAAGGAATCCATGAGTGTAACTTCCCTATAACTAACTGAGATAATCTTACCTTAGAAAACGTACAAGCTGACGTGTATAGGTGGTTGCAATCTATTTGGTGAATACGATGATATCGTGGAAGTGCAAGCACAAGGTACAAGTCTGAAGGGGGAAAAAATGAAAGAATTTAGTACAAGTTTAATTCAAACAACTACCAGTAGTGGTTTAGTTTATTTTGGACCAAGAATATCCGATTTGGAAATGAAGTAGAAGACCTATTGGGAAAGACAACTGATGTGGGAATAGTTACTTTTAATTAGAGTTTATTCATCAAACCCAATCTCGCCATTGATACACTTTATTTAACTTAAACGGTCATTTAATTAAAAATTGGACTCTCCATATCTCGCGTTGTTTAACTTTGTATTTTCCTAACTTGGATGGGACACAGGGGTGAGGCCACAAGGGCAACCTGTTTTTTATTAGTTCAGCTCAAACTAAATAATTTTTCTCTGCTTTTAACATGGACAAGTTCCTACTGAAGAGGGCAGTGTGTACCATGAATAATTGTTCAGACTTGACTGCAATTTACGGAAGTAACAGAAACCTGTTACAAATAGAACGCCCTCTGACAGCTTGGCCTTTTGTGATACCCAAATGCTGCATAAAGTATTTAGAGAGTAGCGACTCGAACAAAGACATACTTTGCCTCGAGATGACTTATGAACTTCCCAACACCTCAAAGGCAGTGGGTAACCAGACATTTTCATTAGGGGGGCAAAGACATAATTTGGGGGCTATTTAACGAAATGAACCATTCATTTGTGCATTTTTCGATCTCATTTGGGGGGGGGGGGGCAAGAGTTCTGAGTAGGGGGGCCTCAATCCCACTGCCCCCCTTACACAAGGACCTCCTGTTTTCCCTTAGTTTAACTCAAATTGAATCATTTTTCTCTGCTTTTTACATGGACAAGTTCCAACTGAAAAGGGCAGTGTGTAATATGAATAATCTTTCCTACTTGACTGTCATTTACTGAAGTAACGTAAATTTATTGCAAATAGAACATGCCTCAACACATATTTTTCCTCAAGATGGCATAGATCACTGAGATATAAACTCCCCAACGCCTCACAAGGCGTAACCAGACATTTTCGTTTTGGGGAGCATGCAGGGGCAAAGATATAATTTTAGTGGTGTAATTTAACATATAGGACCATTCATTCGTGCATTTTTGAATCTCTCTTGGGGGGGGGGGGGGGGGGCAAGGGTTTTGAGCAGGGGAGGGGAAAGGGGCTCAACCCCCCCCCTCCCAGGTTATGCCGCTGCTCACAAGCGAAGTAAAATGAAGCAAACCAACCACGTCTGCCAAAATAAAACTTCTTCAAGACAGTGGCAATGGTTTCTCATGTTGAGGCTCTTGGATCCCACTATCCCCTTTCCATCTACCTAACCCCAACAACTGGTGTTTACCTTTTAAATACAACTGTTCTTCGTACTTCAGTTCTCAGCTGACAATAGCTAACTTGGACATCCCCCTGGCCAGTTATCTTAGTAGAACATCAGTCGTTCTTGACGTACTACATCTCCCCTCACTGCACAAAAAAGAAAAATTGAAAATAAGTTAGACTAGAAAACTCATAGATTACATTCAATCAATAACTAGTTGTTGATACATTCCTTTTATAAAAAATGAACATTTTCAGAACATTTTAATGTCAAACTTTCTCTCTATTAATTAACTCTACCTCCCTAAACATTTTAGATTTTACCCCCTTTTTCAAAAGCACCTTCCAAAACTGGAATCAACATTTCTCAACAATTACGTCTATACATTTTTAAGAAAGTCAGAAATATAAATTTTAGGCCATTACATCCTTCAGAAAAATGTCTGGAAATCCTGAATGATCAAGCCCAGTCACCAAACCAGCCGGCCTCTTCAGGAAATGCAAATACAACTTGACCTACGTGCTCATACTGTTTTTGTACAATGTATTTCGCACATGTATGGGGGTGCTCGATTGTTTGTGAAAATGTAGAATGCAGTTATATTACTTAGGTGAATGGTCACTTACAAATTATTGTTATCAAGAAACTTAGCATAAATTGAGTAAGCATCATTTTGGGATGGCTTACAATCATGTTCAAATGCAGGGAGTAAAACAAAACAACTCAAAAATGTAGAAAACGTGATATTTGACATGCCCTTTCATTTGCGAAACCAGTGAATATTTGTTCCAGCTACCTGATATGTACACAAAGCATAAAAGTGGAATTTGAGGAAACTATGAGCATGTGTGCTATTTTCTATCTCTTTCACTTAGTATTGCAGATGCTTGTCAACTATGTTTGCTTCATACTCTGATGTTTTTTTTATTTTTATATTTGTATATAAGAGGTCCCCAAATGATCAGCATTGCTGGATGGGTTACCCTCTGTAAAGATGGTTTTAAATAAATAAAGAAAATAAAAGTACAAAGTCTGTCTGGTTCACTGTTAGTTATGGATAGTAAAACAAACCCAACCAAAGTGAATTAATGCTTTGTGTCAGCGTGTGCAATAATTTGGTTGTTGAGGGCCTTGTGGTCTCACCCCCTCTTTCCTGTCCAAGGTACTAAAACAAAGTTAACTGAAATTGATGTGTGGGTTGGGTGTGGAGAATTCAATCTTGATCTTTAGCAACTATCCACATATCAGTCGTCTTTCTCAGTATACCCCTATGCCTTAACGAGCCTGACGTCAAAGGAATCCATGAGTGTAACTTCCCTACAACTAACTGAGATAAACTTACCTTAAAAAACGTACAAGCTGACGTGTATAGGTGGTTGCAATCTATTTGGTGAATACGATGATATCGTGGAAGTGCAAGCAAGGTACAAGTCTGAAGGGGGAAAAAATGAAAGAATTTAGTACAAGTTCAATTCAAACAACTACCAGTAGTACTTTAGTTTATTTTGGACCAAGAATATCCTATTTGGAAATGAAGTAGAAGACCTAATGGGAAAGACAACTGATGTGGGAATAGTTCTTTTAATTAAAAACAAGGATCTCACCCAAAATAACCGTCAACTAATGGACTATCAACATTTACTTCGAACCGTTGCCATCTAACTCAACCCTACCTTCTAAAATCCAGACATGAGACATACAGACTCTTTTAGAATCAATCAATTCCAACTGATGAGTGCCCGTACTTGAGGCATGAAAACATATTATTGCTACTCGAGGATCTGTAAAAATATCCTCATTCCCACTTGTCCCCCAGTTGAAATCATTGATTAAATTTGTCACGCTAGTTCCTCTGGTCACTCTATATTTATACAAAAATAACCCTCGTCAAAACAACAAAAAATCTATGAATATAATACCTGGACATGGACCTCACCCATAAAACATGTGAAAACATTTTTGCGGTTTTATGATCCCCAAGTCAACAGTTTTGTTGTGTCACTGAATTGGACAGCGCCTTCATTTATCATTCAATCAATTTCATTAAAACTAATGTTTTCACACATAAAATCTTCATAGTGTTCCTCAAAAAATTTCATTTTTGTGGAACAAGTCAGCTCTCAACATTAAAAAGTTTCTGTTTTCATGTATAGTGCTGTGCGATCAGTGTCCGGTGACGCGCAAACACACACATAATAGGTTTGCTTGATTAAACTGTGTTTAAAGTTTGCAGAAATGTTTAACGTAGAGAGCTGAATTACTTCACGAAAATGACAGATTTATGAGGAATACCTGGCGTCCAAAACCAACAACCAAAAAATGTATGCGGCCATGGAATATTAATCCAGTGAGATTAGTAGCTTCCTACAGGTAAGATTTGAATTATGGCATGTATAGAGCTCTGAAAATTGTCCGCCCCAGAAACTGAGCCTCATATCTCAGATGTCACTGTAGTATCACATCTCGGATGTCACTGTAGTATGTATACAAAAGTGAAAGGCCTCCAGGAATAGTCCATACCACTCTGTAAATTGTATACTCCCAACTTTGAGCCATTCTCATTGGTACTTTTGAAGTAGAAACATGTGAGCATAAATCAATAAAAAAGGAAACCCTTCCAGTCAGTTTGTGGAAAAGTGTTTAACATACCTTGAATGAATTGTAGAGCCATGGTTCTAGTCCATCATCTAGAGGTCCATGATACTGGTGTGGCGTCAGAGAGCTTCAGCGGAGGGTACGTCTGGGTTTGCTTCTCTCTCAAGGGTGATTCAACAGGACCTAGCAGTGGATGCTAAGGCCAGGGTCATCAACTCAGGGGTTCTCAAGCAGAGGATGACCAAGCTCCCTGAGTTCATCAGGGTGCCACCAAGGAACATCTCACGAGTTTGTTTGTTACTCACAGATAATCTGTTGCAAAGGAAAAGCAATGAGAACATTAAATTAAACAGCACAAGCCTGGATTAATGGGGCAGCCTGGAACTACAGAGGCCATGCAGACCATTTCTTTGTTAATGCCACTGACTTCAAGATTTTACAATGGTAGAGCCCTTTGTGAAATGAAAACACTCTTGCCTTCTCAAAGATAAAATTAAAGGGCTGGTGTATAACTGTTGCAGTTACATTGTGTTTTTATTATTAATTTAAACCTGAATAAAAAAACCTTCATTACATAGGCTGCTCAAGTAAATTATTGTTTCAAAAATAGAGTAAAAGCGTAAAGATTTCATGTTTTGTGGTACTATCAAGCTGATACCAGTCAAAAATGTTCACATGCATTTTTCAATTTATACAAAAAACATTAGATAAAATTAACTGGTCAGCTAATGGTGTGAATTTCCTGTAACACCAATTTTGTAAGACTATGTGTTCTGACTCACACACCTTCAAATGCAGTCCATAAAGTATATCTCCAACAGTATGCTCTCTAAATGGAAAAGCGTAAAAATTCACTCTCTCAACTGAGTGGTGTCATTGTGGCTCTTTTGAGAGTGAAACTCACTGTGCATCACACTTTTTGAGTGAAATGGAAGCAAACTTTACTCTGATTCAAGTTGAAAATCTCTGTCTTTCACTCTAATAAGAGTTGTCCGCCATATGGCTCTTTGCAACAGTGGTGGCGGACAAAACAAGTGGTTTTTCATATTTAGAGAGTGGTTGTACAAAAATGACAAGTCCTGAAAATAAATTCATGGTAGAAGTTTACAAATTTCTCTAAAGGTAAAACTAGAGAATTTTGGTTCACTATATCACCACAAATGAATCCCGAAGAGGTTTGGCAAAGAGTGAGCACAGGCCTGAACCCTTTTAGTTATACAGGAGACAGCAACATTGCTGTGTTACAAAGGAACATCTTTGTCATTTCTATTAATCTTTGATAAATAAAAGAAAACCTTGATTGCTTAACTATAACTCTGCTGATAAACAAAAGGCTATTGGGAGTGACTATCAACATACCTTGGTTGCATCATGGGTCCAATGTTGCTCCTGGTGTTCTGCTCATCAGGTCTGTAGTGACATCAAAGGTTCCGTACCACTGAGTGAGATGAATCTATGAGTTTTCTTTGGTGTCATGATGGTGTTCCTGTTAAATTTAACCACATCGGCTATGATGGCTAGAGGTTGACCAAGGAGTTTCAATGGGATGAAGTGGACATCTTGAGATCTTGTGTCGTCTCTGATGCTTTTATCTGTTGTAAAAAGAAGGGCAGAAAAGGATTAACTACATGTAAGACAGTATGTGTCTTTGGTTGTGTAAACCTCAGATTTGTGCAAAGTTTTAGAGAGGGATGTTTCATCAGCCATCTGTGAACACAAAAAAAAAACAATAAAAGTACAAAAAAACCAATAGGATTCATTTAAAATAATATTGAGGTTCAATGCCTGCCTGGCAGTGACTCTGGCAACAATCTCAGTTTTCAGGGTTGAATTAAAATTTAAGCAATGTGATGCATCAAAATATCATTCTACTATTCTTTCAGTGATGCAATTTTTTTTAATATTGATTCTGCTGTACAGAAGTGAGTACCGTAAATAAAAAGAACAATCATAGCATTCTAACCAAATGATTCATTTGTATTCATCACATACCTTGGGTTTATATTCCTTGTGTAGTGTTGAGGACAACAGGGATACAATGACTTAATCTTGTGGGTGTTACTGGGTGGCATCAAGGGAGGGCCTTCACTGGAAGTTCAAACACATGAGAAATGAAGAGGGTCCAATTGGCTCTGACTTAGAGCAGCAAGTGATCTATTAGAAGGTGACGCTGAGTGTCTTCACTCTTCAGTGGCGGGTTACTGGGTTTCAAGAGTTAGTAGGTGCTGCTTGGTTCATCCAGCATGTCTGTGATGCTGAGATGAAATTAAGGATGGCATCCCACTGAAACTTCCAGGGTGTTCAACATAATCTTCATTAGTGACAAGGTTCGATTCATGTCATGGCTGCTGATGGGTGATCTCAAGTAGGCGATCTTCATCCTTGGCTTATTTAGTATGTCTGGGTTCCACAAGTTCCTGTGTTGCTGAGATGAAATTAAGGTGTGTTCAACATAATCTTCACTGGTGACAAGGTTCGATTTGTGCCATGGGTGCTGAAGGGTGACATCAAGTAAGTGATTTTCACAGGTGAGCTACTGAGTTGTACACAGGAAGTGATCAATGATGGGGTTGCATCATGAGGTACTGCGGGGGTAACATCATCTAAGCTTGAGCCTGAAAAAAGGATATAAAAGAGTTAAATCATTGCCCAAAGTACAGAACAGTTCTGTGTATGTTTCATGGTTGCTCTGATTAGTACACTAAACAAATTTGGCATATCCTGAGTGTCAATATGGCCGAAAGTTCAGTAAAATACAATCATCACAATAGAAAGAGTCTAATTTTGTCAATGTTTTCATGAATGGACGGGCATGTCGAAAATCATGAGTCTTTTTGGGAAATTACATTTTTTCCACTGATATAAGGCTGGTTTACCAAGAAAGTTTTGATATTGTAGTTTCAAATTTAGCACATGTTAAAATGTGAATAACTTTAATCGTTATTTAACGCCTTTTGACATGCCCGTCCCTTCGTGAAAATATTGACAATTTGCTCTCAGGTTAGGTTAAAAATAATGTTGAAAACTTTAAAAATACACATTACCAGAAACCATGCCAAAATTACACAAAAAATAAGTAACGTCAGTGCAAAAGCGTTGTTATTTCGATTGTGCAACAACATTGCATCTCGCACGAAAATGCTCCATGCAAAGACGGTTTGGTGTGTACATCCGGGTTATTTTAATTAAGATAAAACATTTCTAACTCGCACGTAGGCCTAATGTAAGTGCTATTAATAGGAGATACTTGACCCAGTAGCTGGGGCGCTGTACTCCTTTTAAAAAAAAATTGACTTTATCGGTCATATTAGTGCCCCAGTAAGGTATATGTAACATCACTGTGATGAAGTGGATTTAAAACAAATGTGTGATACTCTGTAATACCCTGTCCTGGGTTGAGGACAGAAAATGATCATGGGTACAATAAAATGCCTTTTATTTCATCTTTGATATCTTGAGAACCCAGTAGGCGATTTTACAGCATTTTTGTTGAGTCTTTGTCGTAATTTGTGCATTTTTTTGGATTAGGGTATCACACATTCATTTTAAATCCACTTCGTCACAGCGATGATAACATAACATAACATAACATAACATAACATAACATAACATAACATAACATAACATAACATAACAATTAGAATTTGTAAGGTGCTATTCCATCAACATCATAGCGCACATGAAAGAGATCAATATGGATAAATGTGAGTCTTAAGAAATTTACAAAATAAAGATGAACTAACCAATTCCCTACCAACAGCAGGAAGCTTGTTCCAAAACATTGGCCCAGCTACACTGAAAGCTTTTTGACCCAGAACTTTGTTTGTGCGGGGAACATTGAACGCTAGAGGGTGCTTTCAAAACAACATGAAAGAACAGGAGAGTGTGCCCTCTATTGTTGAAATGTACCTGTGCATTTTGACAGAATGCCTTCATCTAAGACTAGAAGGATCTGGGCATGCTCGGAACATCGCTGGTGCACTAACTGCTGGACGTTTACACAGCATTTTCATCGCTGGTGTGCACGCGAAAGCCATCGAAAGCATGGTCAGTGGAGCAAGTTCCCCGGCAATTGCAGCATGTTTACAAAAAACTACACAACATGTAGGCTTTATTTGGCTAAAATTATAATATTTACAGTACCCTAGATGAATGGAAAGAGCATTTTACAATAAAATGTAATATCTGTTTCTTCTTGTTTTTCGTTTTTGTTTTTTTTGTGGGGTGATTGCTCGAAGTAAAAATGTTGCGATGCAGTCACAATTTTTTTACAACTTGTGCCATCGTCATGTAACCGCGTGTTTTTTAACTCTAACCAAGAGTGATGGTGATTTGAGGTTTTGTGACTAAAGTGGTGCCTCCTGCTTGCAAAGTAAGAAATAATTGTGGTCTGGATACAACTGCAGTTTTGTATTAAAATGTTCTTATTTATTTATTTGTTTTCTTCTGCACAAAAGTTGGAAAACTTTTGCATGAACTTGGACTCCTATGCATGGACAATTTTATTAATGAATTGTCGGTGATTTCGAGGACATCACGGCAATGACACAGGGCACTGACGGAAATTGCTGTCGGTGCTGTCGGTAATTTTGAGGCCTGGGCAAGATTGGTGACAATAGGTGACTTTTGAAACGCTGGGTGGCAGCAGACACAATGGTCCTTTTTGACAGTTCTGAGTGTGCGCGCATAAGTGCAGAATTCCCTGGTAAGCATTCCTATGAAATTAGGCCCAATTCAACATGGTGGCTCAGTATTAGGGATGTGTGAGTTTTTGGAAACTGTTATTTTAAATTCTGAATTCCTAAAATGATTTTTTGGCAATCTGGGTGATCTACGCCATACAACGTAAATAAAAATCACTTGCAGGAAACTTCATCAAATCTCAGGTTCACTCTAAACTGACACTGCCAAATTTAACAATTTAACCCTTTAGAACTCATACTGCCCAGAAGCACCCTGCCTACTACTCCGCAAATCAGCCACGACAGCCCTCGAAATTTGACAAGTTGTAAGTTGAGTTATATACACCTAATTGAAATACATCAACAGCCGTATATAGGACGCAATCTCAAGCTTACAATGGTCTAAAAACTAATACATGGTCTCCATAAGAAAAAATTACATTGTCTACAAAGCGAGTTGTTCTGTGTGTGTCTACAGACCGTATTTCATGTACAATGTATTTCACTTGCACTGTACACAGTAAGGCAACCGCGTTAGTTTTCACTCTAAACTTATGGTTGTTTGTTTTAAACAAGGAAAATCATGATTTGAAAGGATTTTACATACAGTTTTAGATAGAGAAGCTATCTGTAGTTAATAGAGGCATTTATTCTTATTTCCCAAGGTTTGTTTTGATCATTTTCTATCTTAAAAAATCAACAAAACATTTTCTTTCTTTGAGATGACAGTACAGTTGAGCAAACTTCTGTGCACAACTTTCCACGTAACAAACATTTACTTCGTACATAGAGCTGACTAATTTTAGTTTAGCTGTCTTTATGTTTCCAACCTCAAAGCTATGATTTGGTAGAGCAAACAAAACAACTGTGCAAATCAGTAAAAAGATAATTTCATCCTCAACACAATAAACTAAACTTGTAACACAAGAATATAATCTAAGGATAACGAAAGTTATCTAAGGATTTCTATGAACTGTAAATTTTTTTGTTAATTTCTGTGGTGCATTCAAGGAGTAAATGACTCAATGTTTAATTGTTCAAAAGTGCTTAAGGGTTAATTACTGGTTACTAGTCCTCTAAGATTACAACACTTCCTCTAATAATGACATAGTTTAGATCATTGAACAATTCCCTCCCCTAATTCCCATCCCAAGCAAACTAAAATGCAGCAAAATAACAACTTCTTCAAGACAGTTGCATCACTTACGTGCAGGGTCCATTGTCATAGAGCTATTAAAACACAAAATGTAGATAAACTAAGCACAACCAAAATTATGCTTACCAGAATAAGGTTACCAGCCAAAATACCATGTCACATGTACAATATGTGACTTGCATCCTGCTTATTTTTGCTTAGCAGAACATTTTTGAGCATGAATTTATGCTTAAGCAGCTCTATGAAATTGGACCCTAATCTATTAACCACTTAACGCCAAGGATCTTAAAAACTGACTGGATTAATTTCTCGCAACGGCAGTGAATGATTTTCCTTTGAGAATACCACTGGCACAAAGAAACCCCGACTAAAAAAAGCCGAGAGGACAAAGATTCTCATTATGTACTAGGACTTTTGGTATCTCTTTTGAGAAAATAGGCATATCAGATTCATTCAGCATGAATTGCAAAACCCTTGGCCATGAGACACAGCCGATAATTGGTCCCACTGTCTGAACCAAGGCTGGAATCTCAGTTCACTCGATTGAGCCGAAATACAATGATAAACAATGGTGGAAACCTCTTGATAGCTCGCATTCTTCTTATACAATAACCCCCGCATAAAGGAAGAATTTCAGCATCATTTCCAGTACATCTGTCCTCTTTGTGTGGGTGACTTAAAGCATTTCACAGTGAATATACAGACAACCTTCATTCCAGTCTCATGAATTCGCACAAAAATACAAATTACACTTCGTCCAATTGGCAGGGAATATATTGGTGTGTATATACGTCAGTCAGGAGTTAACTGGTTTACTATGGCACTTGGCCCACTTACCCCTCTCAACCTCCCAAAACCCCAACATGTCTCATAATGTTGGAATAGATAATGTGCTCCTTCCAAAAAGAAATTATCTTAATTCAAGGTGCTTACCTTAAAAATAAGACTGTTCCTTGTGCTCCACTACCCATATTGCGGGGGATTAACTGAGGATGTCCTGCTGTCACTTCTTAGTGGTTGATTGAATGTTCTTGATGTCCGTCTCTCCTCACTGCACACAAAGAACAATAAAAATGATTTAGATTTAAAACCCAACTTGATTAAAACAACAAAGGCTGGTTTGAAAAGGAATTTCCATAAAATTTTATAAGGACGCATCTTACTAGATGTTGAGACTTCTTAAAGTGTTTGCTTGTCTGGAGAAACAACAACGGATGCTAAGACCAGCCCTTCCCAAGACGAGAATTAAATTTTATTTACTGCATATATTACTATGCATTAATTTTATTCAAATGCGAGCACCATCATCTTCAGTGTAATACATAATACATAACTTCAGAGTTGCCTTTTTTACAGCAATAAAATGTAAATCATATTATTTGAATGGTTTATTATTTCATACTTTTCAGTCACACCATACAGGCTCGTTATCTCTCACAGTGAGAAAGGTGACTTGTTTTAAGTTGTACATTGTGTACATGATCTTTCGGGTAATTGCGCCGAGCCTGCGTCTTTAAAGGGAACAGAAGGCACATTAATAGATGTACTAACTGCATCAGGGATGAAGACTATTATAATTTTGTTTACCCAACATGAATATGTGATTAAAAATTAAGATTGTTTAATAAAGTGAAACAATTAAAAAAGCACAACTAATAGTATGAGAAAAAATGTGGCCTTAAACAAATTGCTGTGTTTCACATAACTTATTTACAAAAATGATGATTTTATTGTTGTCATATTTGGGAGTAACAAAAAAGCAAAATATATAATATCTACCTTTCGCGCGTATTGTTTGGTCTGTCAGGTTATCAGATACAGAATTTTGTTTGTCAGGCAATACTGAAATTCAGTGACTTTTATTTTGCTGTGAAAATTCCTGTGTTGATTTTTGTTAACTTGTTTTAAAATCAATGGAAAAGGAAAATGATTTGGAAAAATAAATATGATCTGTTACTTTTATACAAAGAAGTCCATGTATTTTTTCATTAGTACAGTATGATCACACCATTCTACCACTGAAAGATCAATATACTATATTGTAAAATAGATTGTTTACACTGCTGGTATGGTAGACAATGTATGAAGTCCACATCACCCTACCATTTTTCACTACTCATGACCACCCTTGCCACACTCCACAACACTACAAATCCCCACCCCTGGTCCCCACCCGTGGTGCACACATCCCAAATTACCCTTTTCATAGCAACGAGTAGGTGTCTCCATGTACATACACAAAACAAATAAAAAAAACAGGTAATTCAGTTGTTTTCCAATGATGACCCCACGACTGTATTTTGCATTTACACACCGGAAGTTGCCGTATATAGCAACTAGTTGCTGTACAAGGCAACGTTGTCGTATCTGGAATTTTCTTAGCCCCATACATTGTGCCAATACGCTGGACTACCTCCGCTTCTTGGCCAAACGAACCCTGTTCTCTAAAACCAGACATCAACTTTCGAATCGAGACTTACTTTTTTTGGCAAATTTATCCCTCAATAATCGTTGGTCGTTGCTGTCAGACATGTCAGCTAGACTCACATACAGAGTCTGGAGAAGATTTCCGCACGATCCCCCGTGCAATAACTCCTAAGCTTTTGCTGGAATTTTATGTCAATTCTCGGTGATATTATTAAGCCTATGTCAAGCGTACTGGCACAATGTAGAGTTTTCCCGGACTGTACTCAGTTTCGTTTCTCCCACTTCGCCCTCCCCTCACCCGCTACACACACTACCAACACACACACACCCAGTCACAAAACTATAAAAACAGTTTATGAACAAAATTAGCGTCTTTTCCTAATTAAATTAACAAGTTTAGAAATGTCTTTCAAACAACTGCACGGTCATGACGGTGTACAGCCGGATACATTTTCAGAGCACGTGTATTTTAAATTCGCCGCCTCGCCCAACAGCAAGCCATAAGTTTCGCTTCATTTTGACTGTTTCTAAATTTCATATTCACAACAGGAAGTATTCTGGCAATGCTATAAGTAATATTCAACTTACCTTTATCACTTTAAGGTGGTTTTATCCACCAAATTGGCAATAAAATGTTGACAAACTGGGGAGAAAAATATGGAGATTTTTGAGGTCAGCCATTTTGTTCACGTGCGGTATGGGCGCCCAAGCGCACACTGCTGATAATTTGCATATCAAAGCAAGCCATATGGTAATAAGACACAACTTCCATGGTACACTTTCGTTGGGTAAAACATTTCTCATAAATGAAAAAGTGGATATTAAAAATGTAGATACGCAAGTTTGGTGACGTGCAAATTGGGCTTCTGGTTAAAATATGCATTCTGAATAATCATGTTAATTGCCTTGAAGTCTTTTGAAAAGATGGGTAAGACAGACGGACCTTTGACAATCGCCAATCATTAATGAACATCCCTATTGAAAAAAAATGAACTTTCGAAGAGAAGGCTAAAGCAAGAAAAACAGGTTAGGAGAATTAAGTACTTAAAAGTCCATTGAATGTATTAAACGAAAGATAAACTTCTAAATTCTCCTTACCTCATTATGCAAAGAGTAGTTTCCCTACAGCAACAGAAGGGGCTGAATGTATATGGGCGGAGCAAAGGGAACTGGAGGAGGATGGACAAGGGAAGGATGGATGGGTGGGGGAAGGAGGGGAAGGGGTGGGTGAAGAAGGGGAAGGGTGGGATTTGGGCAGGGAGTAATAGTGCAAGAGGGGGCTGGCTATTTGTATACCTGGAATATAAGATATGAATGTATAAGGAGCTAGAGGAGAACGTGAAAGGGGCTGGATGGGGGTATGGGCAGAGATTAATGGGGCGGGGAAGGAGGGGGTTGGCTATGTTTGTAAACCTGGATCGCTCCGACTAAAACTTGAAGGTCTGAATGGTTTTGGGTATGGCGTAGCAAGCATATTTTTTTTTATGAATCTCCTCTACGATAAAAATGTTGATTCGATAAGAAAAACCAAGGTTGTGATTTGATGGTTTCGATTCGACTTTTCAAACAGTATACTTTGACTGCTTCAAGAGCTAAATTTCACATTGTTGTTACCCATAAACTTATTCATTTCTCACCACATCATGTAAAGCTTCCAATCTTACACAAAACCATTAAAAAGAATGCCTTGTTGAGCAAAGTCAATAAATTTTAGACGAGAGAGTAGTTCGTCCCATTGTAAAGTGACTTTTATTTCATCAGTAACATTGAAATGGTTTGAATAGATAAACACTTAAAGAGATGGTTGATATCAATGCTTATTTCCCCCTCCCCCCCCCTTTATCACAGTCCAGACAAAATTAAAAATCATTAAATATATCATCTCGGTATATTAATAACATAAAACAGTGTTTGTGCCGACAAAACAAAATGTGATAACTATTAGTTCTATAGAATTGATAACATGAGGTACATTAATGCTGACTGTTCATTTAGTTGAACGTTGAATCGATGGAATAGTTGAAAATTTGTGATTTTTCCTTGAAATAACCAGTGAGATCATTCAGATTCAAATGGTGATTTAAGCAGCATTGTTTCTTTTTTCAAGAAGTTGTCAATGTTACAAATCATATTGCACACTTAACATAGTGCCTATTGATCATGCAAAACCATTTGAAGGATATTTGAAAAGGTCAAAGGTCATATTCTTAGGTCAAGAGGTTACAATGAGCAAGTTCAAAATGGCCGCTAAGTGTCAATCTCAATCTACAGACAAGGTTGTGTTTGTAATTTGTCGACTCCACTTTTCCAAAGTGGTTCCCATTATTCTTTGCCATGGTTTGACAATTAGGTAAAGACTGAAATATGAGCTGTGGGCACCAGCGGTGATTACGTTATCAAGAACATGTCTCCAGATTAAATTTTTGGAGATAACGTTTCGACAACGACACTGCATAGATTTAAAATCCAAGCCATATCGGTCTACATGTACTTTGAGTTTCTGTTTCCTCAAAATGAAATATCATGCAACAACAAAAAAAACCTAGAAAATATGATTCATAAATAAATGCTTGATGAAATATAACTTATACTTCTTGCTTCCCAGAAGAAAAAAATCATTTTTCCTCTGAGCAAATCCTATTATCATGATGCAGTCTATAACTTAAGGACCTATAAGTCTATGTTGTATGAACAAATTGCTTTCAAGGAAAACAAGGAAAATATCAAAAGAAAACATTTTAGGACTGAAAAAACTACATGCTGTACTTAACATCGATAACACATTCATCACATAATAATAAAATTGTTGTCTTCAATCCCATTAAATTATATTCAAACTTGAAAATGCACACCGATTGTTTAAACCAATATTTCAAAAGCATCCTCTGGGTCAATTATATATTTAAGACTAACTACTTAAAAATGTAATCAACCCCAAGAATGCGAGTGACATAAATTTACTGAAAAGGTACAACATTGGTTTATGAACAACCCCTGTAGTACATGTTTTTGGTTTTCGTGAACCATTAAACCAAACCAGGAACTGAATTTCATCACAAGTGGCTGTCACTTCAGCTTTGCCTTTCTTTTCCCCTTCATTCTGACAACCTCTTCACTTTGAAAAGATTTTACAAATGTTTGATTGGGTACTCCTGAAAAATTGCATTCTACAAGGTGGCCCAGGGAAACTTCAGTCCTACTATGAGGATAAGAGACATGTCGTAGTATCCAAGAAAGGTGACTTACCAGTATATTATGAGCTGTCCCCTGAAGATGGACTAGGTAGAGTGAGAACACTTCATGGGAATCTTCTCCTTCCATGTGATTTCCTATCGGTTCAAAAACCTCCAGATGAGGGTGTCAAGAAGAGAACTACTAACAGAACTACCCAGAAAAAGACAGTACATCACAAGGACAAAGCTAGGAAACCATGCCTACCACCAGGTGTCTGTTCAGAAGATAGGTCTGATGAGGAGGAGGATTACCATCAGGAGTACTTCTAAGGGACACCAAGCGAATTAACAGCAACTTGAACACTCTTCATCGTCAGATGAAAATGAACTGCAGCAAGATCATGCTGTGAGCCCACCAGTGAACACACTAATGAAGGAAATCTTGATGGTCACAGTCACACCAGTGATGATGGAATTGTTCTCTCTTCACAACTGAATACGTTGGATGTTCAACATGATGACGTCACAGTAGTCTCTTCATCACATCTTGGCACTGAAGCCACCGGTGAGGCGTCTGCTGACTCTTTTTCATATCCACAGATTACTGAGCAAGCAGCAGCCGACATGGAGGATAAGGAGGAACATCGGCGCTTGATGAGGCAAAGACACCAGCCCAACACCTTCACCTATCAACACCTTGAATCACCAGATGCCAAATGTATGCCTGTGAATGCTGGACAATGGAATCCACCAATGGTACCCGTTAATCATTTTAACCCCAAAATCTTACCACTGCCAAATCAGTTTGGTTATGGAACTGTCCAACCAATACCACAGCAGATGGATGTTTCCCCAATGTCACTGTACCAACAACCAACCATCCATTTCTATCCATGGACATGTGATGCTCTGGGACAACCCCTCCCAGTCGCTCCCAGATATGCTTTGGGAATCCAGGTCCCCGAATCGAACTATGATGTTTACGATATTGCACTTGCAGAGTGTAGGCATAAGTCGCGTTGATTGCCAACAGTGCCTGACTCGCTGCTAAAGATTTTTGATTCCGGTCAAATGCCATGAATACTTCTTTTGTATAAATATGTACTCTCGTCCATGGCGCCTCATATTTTGATGTTTTGGGCGATGAAGTTTGGTATAAATATTGACGTATTCAGATTTAACTGTCCTCTACCTTGATACCTTATTATGAAGTAACAGTAGTTGGTTAGTCGATTTGCCACAATAAAAATGATCTCTGTTCAATACATGTTGTAAATATGGATGAATTGTTTCACTTTTTATTTATTCAACTCAATTCGTTTAATTTGTAGTAATAAATTACATATGATCAGTATTTATTGAAAACCAAACTATAATCAAACCAATTATAAATCTTTCAAAGGATTTTCCAAAAAAGTTGCATGGAATATTACATAAAGGACGGAACTCTCATTTAGAAGTACGTATATATAGTTAAAATAAATTTACAACAAAACGTGCACATATTATGAAAAGGACGGAAATCTAAAATAGTTTTGCAAAACCAAAGCCGTCAATATAATTTTAGTCCTCCCACTTTCAGAGAAGGTGTGTTGGGAGAGTTAAGTGGTTGTTGCTGTGTGATTTATTATATAGACCATGTAACCAGTGACATCAAATGTTTACAAAAGAGCCACAGAGCCTGCTGGACGTCTTCCTGCCGGCACGACTTGTACAAAGCCCAATGGAAGAAAACATAAAATCTTGCATTCTATTAGCCTTTTTGAGATATGGCGGACACTATATGGTTGCGTTGTTTGGTTTGGATGTATACAGATTTACCCAATCCAAAAAGTGCACTTCTAATGTGTCCACCATATCTCAAATGGCTAATGGAGATTGCACTGTTCAATTTTTATCAACTTTTGATATGAAGAAAGGGGGGTCACATCTCAAAACTTGTTCAGCCGTTATTTTTATAACTCTTGAATTTATGTAGAAATTATGGCACAGAATGTAAAATGTCCCATATGACCAGTGCAGTATCTTGCCTGCCACAAAGGCACTGGAATGTACAAGGTCACTCTTATTGTAATCAAAGGTTACATGGTCTATAGGACTAAAAGAATCAGAAAGTTTCAGGACTGGTTTAAGTTTACCCGACAACCAGAGATAAAAGACCTTTCTTATTGTTCAGCCACTTTACTTCTTGCCCATTCACTCCGATTGAACCAAACTGAGATTGGAAGGTAGTCTGGTGCCTTCAGATGGAAAGAGGATCTAAACTGTCATTGCCAGTGTGTTTACAGGTAACTTGACAAAGATAGCCACACAATGATACAAGTCTTTTAAGCAATGCTTTCAAGGTTTTGTGAAGTATTACTGCATCTTGTTTTCCCATAACTGCCGAAGTAGCAGAAAGGTCTGGAAGGATTAAGTGGAAGATCATCAAATGGACAAAGGCAACAGATCATCAAGAATCAAAATTACAGAAACAGTTCATTCAGTGGCATAAAAAATGAAGGCAGCAGAAGAGAGGGGGCCTGTATCTACACCCAAGGCTCTTCCAACTGAGTGTACAGAATGTTCAAGTAAACTGTAGGCACAGAGATGACTGTTTGAAGAAAGGGTGTGGGAATGTACACCCAAGGCTCTTCCAACTGAGTGTACAGAATGTTCAAATAAACTGTAGGCACAGAGGTGACTGTCTGAAGAGAGGGTGTGGGAATGTACACCCAAGGCTCTTCCAACTGAGTGTACAGAATGTTCAAGTAAACTGTAGGCACAGAGGTGACTGTCTGAAGAGAGGGTGGGGGAATGTACACCCAAGGCTCTTCCAACTGAGTGTACAGAATGTTCAAGTAAACTGTAGGCACAGAGATGACTGTCTGAAGAAAGGGTGTGGGAATGTACACCCAGGCTCTTCCAACTGAGTGTACAGAATGTTCAAGTGAACTGTAGGCTCAGAGATGACTGTTTGAGGAGAGCGTCGGGGAATCTACACCTCGGGCAGGGGCTCCTCTGGTGGATTGTACAGCCCAAGAGCTTCCAGGAACTTCTTTTCATCTTCTTTGTAGTCTAAGTACCCAACCCTCATCTTATTCTCAACCTCCTCAGTGCTGGGTTCTGGGGGTTGCACCATCTGAAAAATTAAAAACAAAGTTGGAATAACAGTCTCCCATAGGTAAAGTCTCAAAGCCCAATAATAATACCTAAAGTCCCTATGGTAAAGTCTCTTTTACCTCATAGGTACTATTCTCTCTCCTTCCCTTTACAATTTGTATTGGAATTTTGATATTTTTAGATTTATCTTTTTATTTCTGTACAAACATAGGATGATCTGTAAAAACGGTCTCAATTTGTCCCTTTGGTTGTGAGAATGTTTGTTTTTGATGGCAAACCATCCCAAATCAAATAAAATCAAATCACAGTACAGTAAAGTCCCAAGTCCCCTAGGCAAAGTCTCAAGTCGCCTGGGCAAAGTCTCTAATCCCATGGTTTAGTTTCAAATCTATAGGGTAAAGTCTCAAGTCAAGGCTCACTAATGCAAGGGCATGTATGTCTTGAGAATGATCTTAATTTTTACCTTCTTCTGTGCCTCTTCAGCATCCAACTTCCTTTTGTTCTGGATGTGAAAATCTTGGCGTGCATCGATGTACTCGAGCCTCTTCACTTCACGATCAATGTAGCTGGACATGCTTGGTAGCTGGGCAAAAGAGAGATTATTCATAAATGGCAATGTAAGGCCCGTTTCAATTGTTGCACTCCTGCCATGCCGAATTTAAATATTCAGATTTCTTCCGATTCGACACGGCAGGAGCGCGAAGTTTCAAACCACTTTTGGAATTTGGTGCAGCAGAGGCTTAGCTCGACCATGGCTCGACAGGCCCTGCCGATGGCGCCTTACTGCCGAACTCAAATGATTTTAATTCGACACGGAAAGAGCGCGTCGTTTGAAACGGACCTAAATTAACTTGCCGAGCAAAAACCAGCAGGGCACTACCCACAAACAATAATAATCATATGAATTTTTGGCTGGTATTATGCTGTGCGCTGAACCATTTTCTGTGAAACAGAACTTTTCAAAAGTTATTCCAGAAATTCCTTAATATAAAATAGGTTGTGTCATAATATTAATAACTCAAAGAATCTTACCTCTGCTGATGTGGCATGACGTAGGGTCCAGGGTACCTCCAAGATGTGCAAAGTCCCTACACTGTCTGAAACTGCAAGAAGCTGCTGCTTGCCTGTATATTCACATGAAAAAAAGAGAGAATAAATCAACCAATCCATTGTATACATTGACAAAAAAAATAAACAGTGAAAACATGCATGTGTTATGTGAAGCACAACTGCCATCGAATTGATGTGCCCCCTCTAAACGATTTAGAGAAAATAGCTGCCACCACTGGTACTGAAATGCCCATAGTGGCTGCAAGGGGATCAGGTTGGCTCAGCGGTTTCTTTCCCTGCCTTTCACCTCTGTGGACGCCGGTTCGAATCCCGGCATGTGGATTGGGTTTTCAGTCCCTACCTGATTCCGTGGGTTTTCCCCCATTGGGGGTTTTCCTCCAACTTCTAAAACTGAACATTTCTTCGTGTTTCCTAATCACCATCTTGTTATTGGCGCTTGCGCTGTTGGATGTGTAATAAAATATTTAAAAAAATAAAAAAAATAAAATAAAAAAAAGTGGCTGACAAGTTTGACCTCATTCTGTTTAATCAAAGATTCATATAAAAGGTTGTGTCAATAAATTTAAATAGCAAATAAAAAATCTGTTTCATGTTATTTTTTTTACATTTTTACTAGAAAGGGATATTAAAGTGAAAAAACATGGCAAATTCGGATATATCTTGAAGTATGGTAACAACTATTGCATAGTCTCTAAAGCATTAGACATTGTTTTACATTTAAACATCACTACACGTGGGAACAATACAAATTGAGGATCATAAGCAAGAGATTATGTAGTTACATTCATGGTCCTTCATCCTTCGGATGGGACGTAAAGTCGTTGGTCCCTATGTTGTGTAATGCACGTAAAATAACCCAATACACTTATCGTAAAGAGAAGGGGTTTGCCCTGGTGTTTCTGGCATGGTCTGGCAGCAATATGCGCCACCTCACCTTGTATCCTTTTCAAGGTGTTGTATTACGGTTCCTTCGTCTCATAAAATCATTCTTAACAAGCTCCACCAGATTTGATAATTCGGCGCCAGGAGTGCCATTTATGACAGACATGGTGCATTATAAAAGTCCACTATTATTATTATTATTAATTATGGTCATTGCTGTTGGAATCTTTACAGCAAAATGGACTTGTAATCCAACACTCTAGTTTTTTTTTGGATGCTTACATTTGTACTCGTTGCATGAAGGGGAGAGATAGTATCTTTAAAGTTTAAAGCCATGCATGTATAACAAAAACATACTTTCTTAGGTGTTAAAATACAAGCAGAAGTGTGATAGTACAAAACTGCATAATCATGACAGACACCTGTCTGTCATGATTATGCAGCTTTGTACTATCAGATTATAGACCTTGTGCAACTTCGTCACAGATCACACAAGTGCTTTCAACATTGCCATTTTGGTGATCACCTCTCCATAAGAAAAGTACACGAGGTTCATCATGTTCATTGTAAACATTTAACAGATTCGAGCAGGAATATTGTAACTGTTTCTGAAAACTGAAAACTATTATGTGACTTAATGAATTTACATACCAAGGTTACTCTCATAATGATGATTTTTCTATTTTGAGTTTAAAAAGAAGATTTGATGTGGTGAAATTACACAACACTTATCAACATGTGTGTCAGCCTGACGCGCAGCAACAGTACGCACATAATTTAGCGTAATGCAGAAGATATTTCTTTGCAGTGATTGTCTCAATACCGCCTCTCGGTCGTGCACAGGATAATTGTAACAGTCGTACGCGACTAAAATACGCGCTGGTGATCACCAAAATGATTGCAAATGATTGCACAAGGTCTGTAAGAGAATTTAAGCAATCTTTACATCACCAGAGGTGGAAAAATGACGGTTTGGAAAAATTGCAGGTATTTTCTTCTCCCCGTGATGTGGCAAGCTCACATCTCTCGCAAAGTTTGGCGTCAAGGGGGGGGGACCTGTAAAATAAATTCTGACAAATCACAGGCCTGACAAAGTGCTACGTCCAAGTAAAGAGGTTTCAAAATAACTTACTGTTGACGACCCACGGGTAGATCTGAGTGATACTTGAAGCAGATACGTTCTGAGTCTGGGAAGGTTCATGGGTTTTATCCAACAGGTCCCAGATGTCTATATTACCATCAGCGCAGCCGATGAAGAACACCGCTGGACGAGTCGGTGACCAGTAACCGGCTGTTAATTTCTTGGGTGCTGTGGCGGAGTGGATTATTGGCCCACCCTGGAGGAAGAAAAAAAAAAGAGAGTATTTTTTTGAGTTACATTTTACACAAGGTTGACCACAAGGGCTGACCTAAGTATGGTTTAGACTCTGATACAATTCTTCATTAACAATCTCACTGATTTTCTGAGAGGAACAAAAAAAAAATAATAATAATAAAAAATCAGATTTAAAGCCCCAGCTCAACATTGGTAAGAAGAAAAATATAAATGTTCACAATTTTACATATACCTTACATGGTATATATTTCTGCCTGAAGTGATGAAATAAAATCCTAAATTAGTTTTCGTCTCAGTGAGACAAAAACTCTGCCTATAGGAATGCCTATCGACTTTAACAAGGAAAAAAATGAAGCCTACAATCTCAAGTAAGTCAAACACTTTTGGCTGTTGATTTACCATGTAGTGGAGAATTTTGGAACATGGGAGGGTCTCTACGCAAAGTCATTAACGGGTGAGTGCTATGTAGCTGTTTTCTCTTCTCTTGAAATTAGGCTCTGAAGAAAAACAAAAGATGGCTACTGAAGCTTCCGATTAATTTTTTTGTTTTGTTACATTTTTGTTCTAGCAGAAAGTTACCCCAAAATTTGTTCTGATCATTTTTTACCTCGACTCCTTCCTTCCAGAGAGTGAAGTTCCAGCCTCCAACCGTCAAGATGAGATCCTTGTAGAATGGAGATCGCTGGAGGGTGTTAACACTCCAGTCATGATACAACTTGGCAAACTGGGGCTTCGGCGCTGAATTAGGATAACAATATACAAAATAACATGGTTTGCGGGTGGACAGTCAATATAAGCTCCCAGAGGTATTGGAAGTTGACAAATTAGTTCCCAAGGCGAAGCCGAGGGCATTAGTTTGTCAACTTTCAATACCAAGGGGAGCTAATAACGAGTTTTACTATACCTTATAACTTCTCTAGTTCAGCATCATTGAGCTCGACAAAGCGCGGATTGACATTTGATTTTTTACCGCCATTTTCATGTATTTTTCACGCATTTGCTGGCAATGTTTACACATGTGTACTACACCCATGCGACAGTTCCGTCAGTGCTGTGTAAAGCACATGCATTGTAGTCTGGTACACATGCGGCAGTCTACTACGCATGCGTATTTACCATGTGCATAAATACTAGCACACATGCTTGGTAAACAGCAAAAATAGCATCTGACACATGATGCCAAATGGACCAGTGAAAGTTCGGCTCTCGACCATGAATATGTATGAGATATAGTAAATAAGAAAAAATTCACAAAGGTATTCTTGGCTTAAAAAAAACAAAGCAGGTTATTCAACCTAGTATTTTCTTACTTTAATTTTGAGTTTCTTTCTGCTTGTACAATCTTATAATGCAGAAATAACTCAAAACAATCCTGTCAACTGGATTCTCTTTTCTTCCTTTAAGGAAGAAAAGAGAATCCAGAAACTAATAGTTTTAGGAGTTGATGTGACTTACGTTGTAGCTTGCCAGAGTCAGCGTCCTTCTCTAGTTTCCAATCTGCATACACAATTTCACCAGACTGTATAGAATCAAAACAAAAACAAGGCATATAAAGGGAAGACAATAATGCATCTAGAAGAGTTGGTTGGTTTATAATATACAAATTATATTGAATGCATATGAGTGCACTGTTGCAGAATATAACCACGAGGTGAAATCTGGACAATTCCATTTCGATAGGCCAAGCCGAGTGAAATAGACTGATTGCGTGGCAATGTTGACACAGAGTGAGTACGAAAACAGTCGATTTTACTTTTGTTAAGTGATAAATTAGTTAATCAGCCCCTTTATTTAAAGTAGTATGGTGTGGCATTAATTTAAATCACATCTCTGTTTCATAATTTAACAGAATTCTACTAAAAAGAGTTTTTTTTAGCCATGCACTACCGGCGTCGGACGACTCATATGTAGCCACCCGTCTGTTATTTTGTTTGTAATGTCGGCATAAATCACTGTAAAAAAAAAAAAAAAAAAAGTTTGAAAAAAGTGAGCATTAATACCTAGCCTTGCAAAATTTCAAATAGGCAAAGGAATCACACAGTTTTGGAGAGCAATTTCTTTGGACGATTTCAGCTTCAAAAATTTTTGTGTTGAAAAGTGTGTGGTGATCGCGGTCGTCTGGCCTAACGTTCCGTCGTGCGCTGTACACATCGTGCACATTTATACGGTACTTTTACAATTTTCAAGACTTGCTGGAACTGTCCTTACTGGCTTTATTCAGCCACTTGAAGGTCTCTGGTACAAACTCTGGAATATCTTTCACAGATTTCGAGCAAGAAAAGCCTCGATCGAATATACTAAATGCATTAATCATCGTGTACCGTACCACCCTTTCCTATGGAGGATGTCGTGTGTGTTTACATTTTATACCCAGAAGTGGTCACGTGACGCGGGTCATGCAATCGGTCTATTAACTCCCCTAATTCCCATCCCAAGCAAACTAAAATGGTCTATCGGTCTATGGCAATCGGTCTATTGGAAAAGCCAGATTTCACCGAGTAATTATATTCTGCGGCAATGTGTTTTTGTAAATATTCTTGTGCCATGCTTGCCAACGTCTGTCATGGTTCTTTTAAAAAATGAAATGTTTCCCTAATGCTTGTTTTTATGTTTTAAATTTTTTTATATTTTAAGGGATTGCTCTTTTGGATAGTGATTTGTTCGCTTTTGGCAATCCCTAGGCTCCTGTTTATTCTTTGTATTTTAATATGTCTTATTGGTTTTCGTAATTTTATACCCGTTTTTTTTATACTCTGCGTGTTAATGTTTTTTAAGCCGAAATGAATAAATAAATATTTAAATAAATAAATGCACCAACGAAATGCATTCAATATTTGTTTTATAAAATTCATACATAAATGTAAACTCTTGTCATTTAAATTGTTTTCACAAGAAACACAAAATAGACACAGAAACCTGTCCACCCCACACTCCTGAAAATTCTGAGAACCCCTTCTAAATAACATGAACGACTCCATGTAGATACCAACCCTGTATTTTAACCATTTATTAACACATTATACTTTGAAGTTACATTTTTAATACAAAAAAATGATGGAAGTCGGATTTCTAAAAATGAAACATCCAAGGCAGAAAAATCATAAAATTTGAAGTCGTATTTTCATAATTACAAGGTCAGATTTCCAACAAAAGTCGGAAGAATCTCATCCTTGTGGATAAACGTCAGCCGGTGCCAACTGGTTGACTTGAATTTTCTCTTACCTCAGTTCCAACGAAAAATTTAGAGGTGGCTCCTTCCAGAGGCTTCTTGTCCTTAGCCGAGCCTGTCCTCATTGAGCTTCCCATGCCTATGCCTCCCACGCTGGTATCCGACCCCTTACCGATTTGCTTCTCCACTGAAAATATGTATATTCATGAGACCTTATTAACATTCAAAAGACATATTATTTGTCAATAATCATTAGAATCATACTCATCAAGTGTTTCCCACTCTACAGGCATCCGAGAATCTTCCTCCTGTATATGCCTCGTCAATTCAAAAAAAGGGTGCCATTAAAGTCTTACAGTGATTTATCCCACGCAAAGGGTGTCTCAAAGGGCTCATTATTTTGTCATAAAGGTATGCAGAACTAAGTTTAGCATTTGAAGACTCATTTAGATACATATGCAGAACTAAGTTTAGCATTTGAAGACTCATTTAGATACATATGTATCACCTTGTAACAGTTTACAAGGTGATGCTGAGAAATCTGCTGACAGTCTTGTAAAAAAAAAACACATCGAAGCAAACCCTTTCTTATGCAGTTCTTATAGAGCTTTATCACACCCGATGGGCATCTCAAAGTGCTCAGTATTTTTTCCTGCAAGGTATGCGGAGTTATGTTTTGAAGTATGAGACCTGTTCCTTTACATAGCACTATGTAACGGTTTACAAGGGATGTGGCACAATCTACAGCCGATCAAACCAGGAACACCAGGGCGAACCCCTTCTCTTTGCGATAAGTGCACTGGGTTCTTTTCATGCATTACACGACACATAGGACCTACGGCTTTACGTCCTATCCGAAGGACGCAGCAATAATGGTCAAGTGTCTTGCTTAAGGACACAAGTGTCACGACCGGGACTTGAACCCACACTCTGCTGATCAGAGACACCAGAGCTAGAGTCCGGTGTTCTTATCCGCTCGGCCAAGACACACCACATGTAGTGGGTTCTTTTACATGCATTAGACACCACAAGGGACCAACGGCCTAAAGTCCTATCCAAAGGAATGTGTCTTGCATGAGGATACAAGTGTCAAGACCAGCACTCAACCAGATCTCGAGTCCAATGCACTTGGCCGCTCGGTCACAACACTCCTTAGAATGCTTATTTCCTGTTGGAATTCCAGGCTCTGTGATATCATAAGTCATATTTTGTATACTTACAGGCACCCCTGTCTCCTTGTCTCTCTTGAATGCTGATTCTCATAACACCGTACTCCCCAGTTCCTTCAATTTTACTCACTGGAAACTACAGAATGAAACAGAATAAAACATCATTGTTGTTTATGGGTTTACACTATCTTCTACAATATCCAAACACTTTGTAAAATTTCATCAACTTAGCTGGTCATGTTTTTGAAAAAACACCTAAAAGTGATTTATGTTTTGTTACGATTTTGTGATTATTAGCACAAACTGATTAACGCTAACCCTCCCAAATCCTCAAACATTTTCAGCAGGAAGATGTCTGATTGCGGAGGATTGAGGACTGTTGGCCCAAATAACAATTGCTTTATCACTGGATAATGCAAACAAATTTTATCCAAGTCCAAATGTTTTGGTGCTGAGTGACCATGAAAAAGAGGATAGTAAAATATTGAGGTTGCCTTTGGTCAAGTGAGCCTTTGGTTAAGTGGGCCAAGCATGCCTAGTGGGTCTAGGTAATAAGGGTTATAGGATTCATAGAAGACTTTCAGTCCAATCAGTGAGCCACCTGTTAGAGCTGCAGCCTTCTTAACTGCTGACATACCTTAAGGGTTGGTTTCCATGTAAGGTCCAGATGCTTGAACGTGGACGATACAGCAAGGGGGTTGTCCTTCTGTCTGGCCTCTTCTACAGACGGAGTGTGACCCTTAGGGGGTTTTGTGTCCCAGATACCGATGTAGCTAGTCAACAAAAAATAACAATCTTCCTTCAGAACATATCCAATAAAATAGCTCAAACTAACACACCGTTTACAACAACAAAATAATAATAATAAAAAATCTAAATCAATCTATGCTGCAAAAAGCTGATAGTGTATCATAAATGATAACAATCTTACTATAATTCATGCAATGTTGTATGTTATGTATCCATAAAAGGCTCTTTCATTTTTCATCTAAAGGCCATAAAAGTTGCATGGAGCATAGATGATGATCCGGGATGTGTTACAACCTATAAATGAACAAAATCCGTTCAAAATCTACCAACATACGATAAAAAAACAAGAAAATACATAGTTTTACGGGCCTTTTTCTATTGTTGTTATGGGCCGCGGGTTTCTGCGTGCAGTGTAAACAAACCAATTGCAGACAGGACGCGTTTTACAGGTTTTTTTTCACTAATGTTATGGGCCGCGCATTGCTCCATTGCTGCGTGCAGGGTATTGTTGTTATGTTTGTAGGGGGGGGGGGGTGTCTACCCCTTGAAACCAAAGACGTTAACGAAAGGGATCCAGGTGTTTAGACAGAGTAAGGACGCCCTCACTTCGCTTTCGTGTATGAAACCAATGGGGATGTCGCTATAAAAAAAAAAAGTCAAAAGAACGGAAGAACAACGAGAAGTCTTTGATTTATAGGATGGACAGACATGTGTATGCTTAAACGGTTGTTCCAATAGAAACACACTTGGGTCCTTCTAAGAATGGGAAAGTGCTTTAAAAGGAGGAGGGTTGTAGGCCTACAGGCTTAAAGCCCCAGCTCAACATTGGTAAACTGACTGTAAATGCTTCCATTCTTTGCACAAATCAAGACATATGCATAAAACTAACCTGTGAAAATGTCAGCTTATTTCGTTGTTTTGTTTGCAAGAAAACGACAAAAATGCATTAAGCATTTTTGTACGCATTCCTATAGGCAGAATTTTTTTCTCACTGAGACGAACACTAATTTAGGATCTTATTTCTTTTATTATTTAAAAATGACAACACTTGGACAACACTGTGAAACATTTCTTTCATCTCAAGCATCGAAAAACTATACACAAGACATACTAATAATAATAATAAAAACAGGTTGGAACAAACCATTCCGAGTGCACAGGAGAACCATCCAGATAAAATAGACACAACTGTGAGGATCGATCTTCTATAGAAGGTGGTGCTTTTGGGAACAACGAGGATCCTGTAAAAGACCCTCAAGATCTAAGGCCTCTAAGACATAGCCTGACTCAAGGAGTTACCAGCACAAAGGAAAATGTGATCTTTCTTTTGCATGCTGTGATATCTTGAAATAATAATGATAGTGCCGCGGCCGAACGGTTAGTGCATCGGACTCAAACTCTGGTGGCTAACTCATCAGGATGTGGGTTTGAATCCCGGTCATGACACTAAGTTTGTCTCGCAACGGATTCATTTACCCCGCTCTTTTCTTAGCTGTGCTGTGAAGTGACTTGCGTTTATATATCGCCACATCTTGTTTCTGCGCTCTGGGGCAGGTTTCTATCTTTTCAAAAAGTAGACCACACCTCGAGTGGCCTTTAAGCCTTGTGAACACGGTGAAGGGGGACTTGCATTAAAGAAAATAATAATAAAAAATGGACAATTATATTTCATCGATATTTTTTTATTATGACGCTCATGGCGCATAAACATTATTACACTAGTCATTGGGCCAGTTACATTATTACTTCACTTCAGATGTGTCATGGGCAGGATGTGAACCCACCTTCCGATGATTTTGCCACTAGTCTACTCAATCATGACATTGAAATGAATACTCACCCATCAGTAGACCCTGTTAGAATCTGACTGCATGTCTGAGTCTTGTTCTCCACAATGACCCCCATACGTGTAATCTGAATTTGAAAAAATACAAAACCTTTCAGCAGGAACCTATGTGCTTATCTTAATAAAGGGGGACTTTTGAGATGCAGGTGGCAGCAGACACAACGGTCCTTTTTGACAGTTTTGAATGTGTGCGCACACACTCAGTATGGCGCTTGTAGTTCTGAGCACGCATACTACTGCTAAGAACTGTGAAAAAGGACCGTCCAAAAGTCTCCCATTGCTACTTGACATGTAACTCATTAACTCTTTCCAGTTCTGTAACCAACAATTCAGATTTAAAGACTTCAACTGAAATTTATTCCTTCTGGATTTCTGACATGATTCAGCCAAAAGTAACGCTGATACCTGAGATCAAACATTGTCAGAAATATTCTCAGTGGCTATCCATATTTAGTACAGGCTTTGAAATGACTTTCTCAGTGTCAAAACTCACATTACTGCATGACACCTTCCTTCTTTGGGTATCTGCAAACTCTAGACGGTGCAATGCATTTTAAATGTCAGAATGATCTTGATTGCTGGAATTCAATAAAATCAGAATCAGATTGAAAGTTTTACCTCCATGTGATCCGGAACCCATTGTAAGTCAGCAATGGCCGTCTTGTGGCTGTGTTCAATGCCAGAGACGGCACAGTACCTTATGATAGGTGTCTTGTCAACATTCTCATCCTCAAAACCAGGCTGCTCAAAAATAGTAACAAGAGCAAATAAATAAACAACAATGTAAAAACAAAAACCAACCAACAATAATTGGCAATACAACAGAATTGGCAACTAACCAAAGCATCCAGAACAATGATTAACAAAATTCTAAACCAAACTACATTTACCCCCCCCCTCGCAAAAAAAACCAATAAAAACAACACTGCATTATTTTTTACAAATTAAAAAAAAAACTAAAATGAAGGACGAAAAAACAAAAAAGAAAACAATAACTCCAGCTGCTCAACACACTTCAAATAAGTGAAACATTTTATCCTTCAAAATAAACAATGTTACAAAATATCAATAAATGTTGATTGCTAAATGTTGTTATAAATGTTTTCAGACAAATAGTCAATTGTAAACATGTGAGTTACTATGACATATGATTCCAATCGTAATAACGAACACAAATTACAAATCTAAATGTCATTAATACAAGTGAAAAGTGTAGTGTAAGTAATGTAAGTTTAAAAAAGCTGTGCACTGTTAGTATCAATGAACTGTTTTGGGAAAAGAGTCCATGCGTTTCTCTGTAACCACTGCCGAACTTTTTTTCTAATTATGTTGTGCTTAAAAATGTCTTGGAATACCTGAACAGCATTATTTGTTTCATATTATAAATGCAGTGTGTAGTGTGTGAGCATAACTATAGGCTTATTTTTTACTGTAAGAAAGCGCAATACTAATTCCATTTTGAAAGTGCAGAAAAGATTTCAAAATGTTGAAAAATACATTTTTTCCATGCAAATATCTTACACTGATTATGTTGTAAAACTGTCATAAAAAAACCTCAAAAGTTGTACTTTAACTGCATTATTAGAAGTCTAGTTGCATCTGGTTTACCACACTATTTCTCTGGTGTGGCCCCAGTCTATCCCAATGGGCGCCCTCTTGCAGTCAAAAATAAGGCCCATAGACCCTGCAAGTCTGGTATGTATTTCAGCATTTTCGGGAACCCTTCCCACGTACTTGCTTCTTTCATGTAAAGGCAACAAAATCATGCATTTTATGAGGTCTAAATGTGTGATAAATGACCAGAATTGCAGTCTCTAGTCAATTTAAAGACGTCCTGTTTCATAAGAATGAATTGGGCAACAGTGCAAGCTTACAGTGGCTGCAATTGTCTCTTAAGTGAGGGGGAAAAAAACATTTTATACTACGTGAAAAATGAAATGATGAAACAAATTTCAATCATTCAATGGTGTTTCAATTAACCATTTTGTGGAATACCCCATCATACAAACTTACAACAAAATTAAAGTCCTCTGAAATAATTTATTTCATATCGGCAAGATAATAAGTCAATTGTGTGTTAATATTTGTGATGCATTTAGGTTAGTGCAAAAGTGGTGTAAGTGTTGGTGAATGAAGTAAATATCAAACAATCTTAAAACTTCAGACAACTCAAGTAAACAGTGAAACTTTTTTTTCAAAGCAGGTAACTGTTTTCAAAATATTCTTCTTGTAAAAATAAATGTTAAGCTGACTTGTTTTTAAGACGAGTCTAAGTCAGAGTCACCACTCAGGTCGAATCACATTACGTGTAATATGTCAAGAAGATTGAATTAATAAATTCTGAACTCACAACTGAAAAATGCATTTTGGCAAAATTAATCAGAGTCAGAACCTCTGTACATAGTGAGTAACAGTTATGACTGTTTCATGAACACAGCTTGAATCTGAGTCTGAGTAGGATTACAATGGGCTAAGTGAGTTAAAATGAGATGAGTTTGAGTCAATGTATCAGGTGAGTAAAGTCTGCGACTCATTTACAAGGACTGAGTCACAGTTCAAAGATTTGACTCTTGTTCTTTTGATCATACATGACGGACAAAATACGAGGCTGGGGAGAAGGGATTGAGTCATAGTACCAAGGTGATGGCCTGAGTTTGAGTCAATGTGACTCAAGTCTATAACACAGTCAGACTCCAATATGGGAGTAACAAGTCATACAAGTCAGCTGTTAAAATGGTTTCCATGGAAATACCAATGAAATTATGAAGGATGGACGGAGGTTGAGAAATTTTACCTGGTCTCTGCCTCTACCATAGTGCTTGATTGGGAAAGCAAGGAAAGAGCATGGCAAAGGATAAAAGCAAAATCAAAATCGAGCAAGAAAGAAATGTGATGTCACTTCGTCAGCATTAAAAATTAGATTCCAATGTCTGCTTTATCAAAGTATAGAAGGGCCTAAGAGAACCTAAAATTAATAGTACTAGGTTTTTTGAGACACTTCATGGCAGCAAAACAACTGATTAAATTCATTTTTCTTAGGCATGTGCACATGCTAAGAATGACTCAATGAAAGACTCAGTCTACTGCCACCTAGAGTTTTGAAGTCTTTCATTGGGCAACCGAAATTTGAACTTTTAAAACGATGAGCTACGCAGTTCTGGCCTTTTGGTGCTTTGTCTCTTTTTTTTCTTTACCTGGTCACTTGAACTAATTTTGGGAGATTCACCAACTTTTTTCACCATCTTGTTTTGCTTTCAACAAGTCTGATGCAAAAAAAGTGGTATCAAATATCAGGTAATGTCTCTTTTTTTTAGGACACTATATGTATAGCAGTCTTAATGAAGCATGCGAATAGGGAAAGAGGGGGATTGCCACATGCAAAATAATAAAAACTGAGAATGGGTGAAAACAAACTTTTTAAAAAGTTCACTTATCATGCCAGGGGTGTGAGTATACCATAGAAAAAAACAGAGAACGCGGACTTCCTATCGACTAATCCGAGCAGCTCGTTCATGGGTGTTTACACCACCACAGCTAAGGCCGGCGCATGCGTGCGTCAACACACATACAGTGTGAATCCTCCATGCTGACTGATACATATGCGTGCTGATGCGCTATTGTTGTGTCACGCGTGCGTGCAGCGGCCATAGCTGCGGTGGGTAACCACGTCATTCCTTATGGCCTCTCAAAAAATGTACCTCTCGGAAAACTCAACATTTGCCGAAACCGAACGGTAGACAGCGCATCAATCTAGCACACCTGAAAAATATGGCTTGTTTTTTATGCATGATCCACAGCTTTAGCGCATCCATGTTCAGCGATGATTAAAGCGCATGGCGCGATTGCGGTGCATGTGTTCATGCCATGACGCAATTTTGTTATGATTCGCATTCACAGCGATGGGAAACAAACACGTTTCAGCACAGCCGAGGCATGCCAAGGGTACACTATTTTGTGCTCAATAGGCAACAGCAATGGTAGCGAAGTCCCGGTTCTCTGGTTTATTTCTATGGGGTATACAAAAGTGAAAAATCCTGTAAAATGGGCAGCGGTATCTACTAGGTTTGGAGATGAAGCTCCTGGAGTATACAACAATTTACATTTGAGAGGTTTTTACAGACTATCTGCATCCCCGCAAATAAAAATCTAGTGGATTAGTCATAACAAGAACTCCGACCCTCGTCTCTAAATCCATCTTCATGTCTTTCAAGAAAAACCAAAAGTGAAGGGAGATCAGTGAATAATTCTGAGAAATCACTCTGGTTTTATAGGGTGTGATTACCAATGGAGGAGACTTTGGAATGATAGGTGGCAGCAGACTTACCAGGTACATTACGTAGAACGAGCACGCGCACATTTCAAAGAACAATGGATACACCTGGTAAGTCTGCTGCCATCTAGCATCCTCAAAAGTCTCCCATCCGGTTAAAATAACTTATTTACCTCCTACTCCAATAAATTACACCAACAAATTCTGGCAAAGGTTGTCTGAAAAAGGTGCAAATCGTTTAAGTTCCCGTAACCGTTATTATAGATGATGCGACCTTTGTGTATCTCAAATTGTGAAGTCAAGTCTTATGGAAGTCTTGTGCGTCTCATTTTGCAAAAATCTGTTTTAGGAGGGCACTTTTTTCACATGGGAAAATGCAATGTCACCAAGTTATCTCGTCAAAGGAAGACTTTTGAGACGTAAGAAGGTGCCCCAGTTAGCGATCCTTTTCTATTGGTCTCGTAATAGAAAAGGACTGCTTACTGGGGCGCCCGCTTACGTCTCAAAAGTCTCCCTCTGATCCAAAAACAGATTTTGTGTTCATACAGCTGAGCAGAATGGAACAGTGTTTTTAGGACTATCATCCAAGGGTACATCATCTACGAGTCTTTCATAGCCACCATGTTAATTGTCTCCCTAAAATATATAAAAGTACTTGTTAAAACTGTTACATTTGATTTTGATAAAAAGAAAATTGGGAGGTGGGGTGGGTGAACAAAGAAAAATTGACTAGAATGGAATTTGAACCTGCGACCTCCGGAAACGTGCTGGCACTCTACCAACTGAGCTATCTAGCCCCTATGATGGCCATCTCCCCATTTTGTCAATAATTATCTTTGATCCTTTTGACAAGATCATTTCAGACAAGTCTTCATATTTTGTGTCAAATCATGTATAATCAAACCTGGATAAAATGGCCACCCAAAATGGACAGGAGAAAAGCGGCCACTATGGACAGGTGGCCATTATGTCAAAGTTGTACATTAATGTACGAGTAAATATTGCCTAGACACAATGGCCATTTACTCTGGACCTCATTTAAACCATTTGTTTTAATGATGAATTATGCACTTTTCATTTTTTGGATAACACAAGTGATTTATTTCTGAGATAACTGTAATTTCACAGCATTTGAAACATCAACACAAAAACACATGTAGTCAAAACTTGTGTTTCTTTTAAGTTTTCACGAAAAGGTTCAATGGGTTTAACCCATTCTCTATGGTTTTACCGACACACAAATTTTAAGGTTAGCTTTGTGGAGTTTTTTCCAGATTCTCCTCGGTGCTTTTTTTAGTTTTCACGGTTGGTATGTGAAGGTTATAACATAAAAATAACAACAATTTGGGAGGCTAATCATCCTTACTGGCAGCTGAGAAGCTGAACTGCAAAGGACGCAGCTACATGTGTTCGAGCTGCAGGCATTCAAGGGCGCCTTTGGCAGCCAGCCACATCAACCCATGACCACGTAGCACAGCCTGAGATCGAAAATGTTTGGTTTTTCCGGAGGGAGGAAAAACCAGATGGCCTGGAGAAAAACCCTTGTGGCACAGGAGAGAACCAATGCACAACTCTACTCACACATGGCCCTAGCCAGGACTCGAACCAGGGACACACTGGTGAGAGGTGAGCACTTTACGCACACGCCACCCCGTAATGAAAAACATGCAGTCAGTATATGAAAATGTGGCCACTGGCCAGTTTGAGCAAGTGGCCGGAATGATAAGGCTCATTTACTTGGAAAAAACATTCAAGACCAAAATGAACTAGCCTGATTGGGCAAGTGGCCATTTTATCCAGGTGGTCGAAGCAACAGATTTGACAGTACCTGACAAATGCAGAAAACTATGAATAAAAGTTCTGAACTTCTTTTAAAATTCTTCTCCTCATCATCCGAACCTTCACAGTTAACTTTGTTTGACTGTAGAAATCGAATATCATCTTACTGATGACCAGCTAAAGACCTACCAGTTTCATCATGGAGTTCTTTTTGGTTTGTTTTCCACGCTGGTTGCTACGGAGGCGGTCGGCATATTTACTGATATCCCACATGACGACCTGGCCGTTGATACAACCCCCTGCGATAATGTTAGGGTCTGTAGGACAGAACTTGAAACTGAAGATGTCATCTGGAGCTTCCAACAAAATCTACATTAAAAGAAAACAAAAATCCTGAAAATCTGGAGCTTCCAACAAAATCCAAATTTAAAGAAAACAAAAATCCTGAAAATCTGGAGCTTCCAACAAAATCTAAATTAAAAGGAAAGCACAAAATTGGTGGTGTACAGAATCCATGACAAAACAAAAACTGTTTTTCATCATTTTCACAAAAATGAGACCAACAAATTTGGTGACATTTTCACAGGTTGGGTGGAAGGCAAGTTTGTTGCAAACTAACGGATATAAATTAAGTAACAGTTCCGAAAAATAATGATGTAACAGGAATGATTCTCCATGGAGGCAACAGGAGCAATTGCTTTCATGCCCCTTGACATGACCTTGGTGCCCCTCGAAGTTGAAATGTTCCCGTCGAAATTTTGTATTTCCCTCTACGGAAAAACTATCTTGCCCTTCCTTTATAGGAACCAACTTTTATGCCTGATTTAATATCAATTTGAAACAGGAAATAGTCAAGCAAACATCTTGACAAATGCATTTCTGATGACGGGAAGCCAGTTGCATAACCAGGGTACTGCATCTGGGTAAGCCTACACTTCCCTTCATCTTACCCATCAATGTGATTTCAGTTGTTGGAGGACCCTTCAAGATATAATGCATGGTTGGAGATGATCAAGACCACCAATGATCTTTCATTTCAATTCGCCAAAGAATATTACTATACCTCATGCATATTCATGAACGAGAGCCGAATTCTCACTGGTCCATTCGCCATCATGTGCCAGATGCTATTTTTGCTGTTTACCTAGCGCGCGTGCCAGTATTCACGCACAGGGTAGATACGCATGTGTAGTAGACTATCGCCTGTGTAATAGTCTACTAAGCACACGCTTTCAAAAGCATTTACGGCTCATGCGTAAACATCGCATCTAGCTAGCTAGCTGGTACAGTATGAAAGTATGGCGGCTTACACGTAACTGTCAATCCACGTTATATCAAGCTCAATGATGTCGAACTAGAGAAGTTATGAGGTAAATAGTAAAACAAACATAACATGGTTTAATTCAGGTGGAGGGTCGATATTAGCTCCCCTCGGTATTGGAAGTTGACAAACTAGTTCCAATACCTCGGGGAGCTATTCAACTGCCCGCCCTCAAATCATGTTATATTTGTATACTATCAAAGATATCATAGAGAAGATCAAGGAAAATAAATGGGGATGGGCAGGGTACTTGGCAAGAAGGCAAGACAACAGATGGACCAAGAGACTCACAGAATATCAACCAAGGAAAGTTCAGAGAAGAAGAGGAAGACAAAAAAGGAGATGGAAAGATGAAATCACCACATGAACACAGAAACAAGCGATGAAAGTGGATGAAAATGAAAAATCCACGAAACATCGGTGGAGGTTTTGGTGGCTACCAACCACGCAATAACCTGTATCAATGGCAGCATTCTGTGCTTAAATGAAGATGGGGCAAGCACCTTGGTGTAGTCAAAATAAAGTACAAGTACTGTGTTAAGGATTTACAAGAGCCTGGATGTATGTAAATAATAATAAATGACATTAAACAAAGTTTTAGTAAAAAAAATACCACATTATTTTTGTAAAATCCGGAAATCTAGAAAAATCCGGAGGAATCTCATCTCTGAGAAACATGGAGGAGAGTGACAAGTGACAGAAGAGGATGGAAACTGCTGGAGGGCATCATCACACAATGAATGAATACAACCTGATAATGATGATGGATTATCCTGAATTAATAGAAGGATCCATTAAGCCCCGCCTACTAACCTATTGACCATTCACAGCCTTGACAACGCCATTGAAAGTCTGACAAAAATCCGACACGTTAAAAATCCCATTAGAGAAGTAAACAAACCGCCGCCATTGTTCTGACACACAACAGCACACAACTGTACTAACTTTCGTTTTGTTCTCTGGACTCAAGGCACTGCTCAAAAGGCAACGAAACTAAATCCATATCACTCACCAAAACTATGTATGTGTGTGTGTGTATCCAATACATGTGTGTGGCCGCATGTGTTTGTGGCCGCTTTGTGATCGATCGTGGCAAGAGCTGTCACACCACGTGTTGTTGCTTGGCAGTTGCTAAGGTAGGCTGGGCTTGATGGATCGGTCTATTGTCAAGAAAATTCTGAAATAAATTCCTCTCACATACCTGTGGATGGATGGGGTCTGTGAAGCTCCAGAGCAGGATCAATGAGGGGCTCATGATAATCTTAGAGCCATTTTCGACACGGTCATCAAACGACATGCGCTCCGAGCACGCTACTGCTACGATACCTTTGATCGTCGGATGCCACTCAATGCAGGTGATGGCTTTGTCTTTGCTGAACTGGAGATCAGTGAAAGACTGATACTCCTGTTTGAAAACAAGGGCAAGTATTTTGATGAACTTTAGAGTGTCAGAAAAAAAGTTGGTAACAAAAAAGCAAGTACTTAAATCAAATATTTTAATCTCAAAGGTTACATTTGAAAATGATCATGGAGTTTAAACTTAATTCTTAAAGGGGCGTAGGGAGTGCCTTAGGTTGTCTAACCTTAAGGTGGCTGTCAGACTTGCTGCCAAAGGTGCTGTCTTCATCAGCGAGGGCCACCCAGTCATCGAAAAATACATTCATGATCTCATTCTGCTGTAGAGCTAACTCAAACCTGCACAGAATGAGAAAATAAAATTACAAGATTCTAATAACTATGATTTCTGCTACAAAGCAAGTGTATTCTTAGCTGAGCAACTTTGTGTGCTTAAGCAGCTCTATTAAAATGGCACCTGTCACAAGTGAGGAAGAAAGCCCCTTACAGTGCAGCTGATGTGACAGTATCACGAGAGCCAGAAAGTCCCTTCCAGTGCAGTTGATGTGACAATGTTACAACAGAGATAGAAGGCCCCCTTCAAATCCAACAGATGTGACTTTGTCACAAGAGAACCAGAAAGCCCTTTCCAATGCACCTGATGTGACAATGTTACAACAGAGATAGAAGGCCCCCTTCAAATCCAACAGATGTGACTTTGTCACAAGAGAACCAGAAAGCCCTTTCCAATGCACCTGATGTGACAATGTTACAACAGAGATAGAAGGCCCCCTTCAAATCCAACAGATGTGACTTTGTCACAAGAGAACCAGAAAGCCCTTTCCTATGCACCTGATGTGACAATGTTACAACAGAGATAGAAGGCCCCCTTCAAATCCAACAGATGTGACTTTGTCACAAGAGAACCAGAAAGCCCTTTCCAATGCACCTGATGTGACAATGTTACAACAGAGATAGAAGGCCCCCTTCAAATCCAACAGATGTGACTTTGTCACAAGAGAACCAGAAAGCCCTTTCCAATGCACCTGATGTGACAATGTTACAACAGAGATAGAAGGCCCCCTTCAAATCCAACAG
Source organism: Marthasterias glacialis (assembly GCA_911728455.2). Lineage (NCBI taxonomy): Eukaryota > Metazoa > Echinodermata > Asteroidea > Forcipulatida > Asteriidae > Marthasterias > Marthasterias glacialis. The sequence continues at coordinate 20,857,792 of OU452225.1, forward strand.
ATGTGACTTTGTCACAAGAGAACCAGAAAGCCCTTTCCTATGCACCTGATGTGAAAATGTTACAACAGAGATAGAAGGCCCCCTTCAAATCCAACAGATGTGACTTTGTCACAAGAGAACCAGAAAGCCCTTTCCAATGCACCTGATGTGACAATGTTACAACAGAGATAGAAGGCCCCCTTCAAATCCAACAGATGTGACTTTGTCACAAGAGAACCAGAAAGCCCTTTCCAATGCACCTGATGTGACAATGTTACAACAGAGATAGAAGGCCCCCTTCAAATCCAACAGATGTGACTTTGTCACAAGAGAACCAGAAAGCCCTTTCCTATGCACCTGATGTGACAATGTTACAACAGAGATAGAAGGCCCCCTTCAAATCCAACAGATGTGACTTTGTCACAAGAGAACCAGAAAGCCCTTTCCAATGCACCTGATGTGACAATGTTACAACAGAGATAGAAGGCCCCCTTCAAATCCAACAGATGTGACTTTGTCACAAGAGAACCAGAAAGCCCTTTCCAATGCACCTGATGTGACAATGTTACAACAGAAATAGAAGGCCCCCTTCAAATCCAACAGATATGACTTTGTCACAAGAGAACCAGAAAGCCCTTTCCTATGCACCTGATGTGACAATGTTACAACAGAGATAGAAGGCCCCCTTCAAATCCAACAGATGTGACTTTGTCACAAGAGAACCAGAAAGCCCTTTCCAATGCACCTGATGTGACAATGTTACAACAGAGATAGAAGGCCCCCTTCAAATCCAACAGATGTGACTTTGTCACAAGAGAACCAGAAAGCCCTTTCCAATGCACCTGATGTGACAATGTTACAACAGAGATAGAAGGCCCCCTTCAAATCCAACAGATGTGACTTTGTCACAAGAGAACCAGAAAGCCCTTTCCTATGCACCTGATGTGACAATGTTACAACAGAGATAGAAGGCCCCCTTCAAATCCAACAGATGTGACTTTGTCACAAGAGAACCAGAAAGCCCTTTCCAATGCACCTGATGTGACAATGTTACAACAGAGATAGAAGGCCCCCTTCAAATCCAACAGATGTGACTTTGTCACAAGAGAACCAGAAAGCCCTTTCCAATGCACCTGATGTGACAATGTTACAACAGAGATAGAAGGCCCCCTTAAAATCCAATAGATGTGACAATGTCACAAGAGAACCAGAAAGCCCTTTCCTATGCACCTGATGTGACAATGTTACAACAGAGATAGAAGGCCCCCTTCAAATCCAATAGTTGTGACTTTGTCACAAGAGAACCAGAAAGCCCTTTCCAATGCACCTGATGTGACAATGTTACAACAGAGATAGAAGGCCCCTTCAAATCCAACAGATGTGACTTTGTCACAAGAGAACCAGAAAGCCCTTTCCTATGCACCTGATGTGACAATGTTACAACAGAGATAGAAGGCCCCCTTCAAATCCAATAGTTGTGACTTTGTCACAAGAGAACCAGAAAGCCCTTTCCAATGCACCTGATGTGACAATGTTACAACAGAGATAGAAGGCCCCTTCAAATCCAACAGATGTGACTTTGTAACAAATGAACCAGAAAGCCCTTTCCTATGCACCAGATGTGACAATGTTACAACAGAGATAGAAGGCCCCCTTCAAATCCAATAGTTGTGACTTTGTCACAAAAGAACCAGAAAGCCTTTCCAACGCACCTGATGTGACAATGTCACAACAGATATAGAAGGCCCCCTTCAATTCCAATAGATGTGACAATGTCACAAGAGAATCAGAAAGCCCTTTCCAATGCACCTGATGTGACAATGTTACAACAGAGATAGAAGGCCCCCTTCAAATCCAATAGATGTAACTTTGTCACAAGAGAGCGAGAAGGCCCCTTCCAGTACAGCTAATGTAAGAATAAATCAATACTTAAAGCCCCAGCTCAACGTTGGTAAACTGTCGGAAATGCTTCCATTCTTTGCACAAATCAAGATATTTGTAATAAAACCAACCTGTGAAAATGTCAACTCATTTCGTTGTTTCATTTGCGAGAAAACGGTAAAAATGCATTCAGCATTTTTGTATGTATTCCTAGGGCAGGGTTTTTGTCTCACTGAGACGTAAACTAATTTTGGATCTTATTTAAATTATTATTTAAAAACAATAACACCTCAGGCAGCAATATTTTAAGGAAACGCTTCTACCATCATTATCTTTATACCATGTAAGGTAGATGTAAATCTGTGAACACTCATGTTTTTCTTCTTACCAGTGTTGAGCTGGGGTACTGATCAATGATTTTATGTACCAATCCCACAAAAGCACTTCCCCCCACACTTCCTCCCTCTATCAATCCCTCATCCTCCCACCATACCTTGGTGTGACTTTATTGATGGTGTTGAGCACCTCCTCTGTCTCCATCAATGTCTTCTTCTCATCAATGTTGAATTCCCGAGGGAAATACTGAGTGGCTTGGTTGCGTGGATGTTTCCTGACCAAAGCAGTAAAAGTGATATTATTATAAACTAGATTGACTAATTGAATGAGATAATAGTGAAACAAGCATAATGACCAACGTCATCTCACCATTCAGTCTGGGTGCCGCTTTCTGTGTACGTTGGCACAGCCTGTGTTGCAAAATCCATTTCCATCTTCTTCACGTTGTAGCTTTTGTCTTCAAATGATGAGCATTCAATGAAGCCATCCTTTACATCATCTGCGTTCCGGTCAGTGAACTTTACAGGTGCACCGAACTCACGTCGCACTCGCTGAATGGTCATTTGAATCTAGCACACAAATCAACACTCAAGTTTTATCTCCATGAAAAACATGATGGAAAACATTTCAACAGTTTGTTCCTCAAGAATTGGTCTTCTTTAATTAGCCTTCATTAGTAGTAAACATGAAAAGACAGAAAAGCGGACAGTTATATTTGACTACACACCCCCATCCCCCCCAAAAAAAAAACCGGATACCCTGTCTCAATACACATATTTTCTAAGCCAGCAAGCGGGTGACATGAATTTTGTATTTTTGTGTGAAACCCCAAGCCCGGAAAAAAAGGTTTCTTTACTTTTACGGGAAATGTAAAAACTTTTTTGTTTAGGAGGGGAAAAAAATGTACAGATCATTTTGAAGTTAGAGATTTTGAATTAATGCACTCTCCCAGGATAGCAAGGTTGTTTGTAACGACATATGACATTTTCCAAGTTCAATTTTTCAAGGACGCAGCAACGAGGGCTTAATAAAGCTGTATAAAAATTGTACTTTTGTGTTCTGCGGTTGACAAGATAGCATGCCCGGAACATTCTGTATAGTACAAGTGCAACAAGGGTTGATGTGATAACACGTCCAGAACATTTTGTGTTGTACGAGTGCAACAGTGGTTGATGTGATAACATGCTCAAACAATTAATTGTTTATGGTGTTTGTTTCGACAAAGAGGGACAAAATGTACGGGAATCATGCTCGAAATCTCCCTTTTTTCCGGGGATTATTGTGTAAACCCCAGTTCCAGACCTTGTCTCTTTTGTTGGACAAAAGAGGATAGTGAAAGATCAACAGGCTGCCATGATTGTTTCCCATTGTTCTTAGCATGAGAGGTAAGTCCAGGATTCAAGTATGCCATGGCCAATCATCAGCCATGGCTTACAGCCAAGGGTCTGGCTGAGTCACAATGAAAACAAAATCTAAATTTTCTCGAAAGAGAAAAAAAAATCCTGGTGCATTTTATGAGAATGTTTGTTGTCTTTACTTGATTTAGTCATGATTTCATTTCGACAATGATATTCTCTGACAGAAACTTTCCCCTGGGTTTTTCTGAAAACCTCTTGGGTGGTCTTTGAATAATTTAGGGAACCCTAGAGGGAACTTGTTAAGCTGTTAAATAGCTCAATTTTTTGCCACATTTTGTTTCTTTTTAATTTCCTTTTTCACCTTAGGTCTGCTTTCAACAACACTCTCCTCCTCGATCTCAACTTCGCTGCCGAGAGACACCCACTCCTTGGGCTCTGGAGGAATGTACCGATACACCACGACCTCCTCCTCCTCACCTGGCACCCCTCCACCATCAGTTTGCTCCGCCCCTTCCTCACCTTCCTCAGATGGAGGCTGAAGCATTACAAAAAAAATATTTAAATGGTTATTGTTTGTTTCAAGCTCTGGTATTGATTAAGAGTCTTTAATTAATATATATACCATGCAATATCATCCACTGTGTTAGGAATGATGGATTTATACATTATCAAGTGGTACAAAAATGTACCCATTTAGTTGCATTTACAATAACTGTGACATCCTTCGTAACCCTTGAGGGTTAAAGATGTTAAATGGTTGTTCAACTCGCAGGAATATTTTTACCACGAATAAGAGGGTTACAACAAAAACTGATGTCTAATGTAAGTGAGCAATCTGGACACCATACTATTTAGTTGACAACAGTTTTAGATGCTATATCATCAAGCCTGTAATTTTATTTCTTTGAAGGGACAAGGTCGTTTCTATTTTGTGAAGGCCACTTCCATTGAAAATGTGTGATGTCTATGAGAATACTTTGCAGGGGCACCAAGGCCAAAGCCAGGGGCAAGTGAAGCCATTGCCCTGGTGTATCGCCTGGTTTGCTAGGGCTAGTATTTCTACATTCTGGAAAAAAACGCTGTGAAAGAAAATACCACACACTTACTTCCATGAAGTCAAGATCTCGAGTTTAATGCATTGTACTTACATTCAGAATACGCTGCTTGGCTTCCTCAGTTAAAGCAATGTAGAAATTCTGTCCTAGCTTGAAGTCAGGGTCGAATACAACCAATACTTCTTCACCTGGGTAGTCCTAAATGTAAAAAGAAACAGATCAGAAATCATTAAAAGAAAAAGTGGCACACATGCACAATTTTCTCTGTTCAAAGTTGTTCTTGGGAACACTCTTGTATTTTCATAAGAAATATTTCATTGGAACAGTACATTATACAAATGTTGGATGCATATGACATGTATGAGTGCACTGTCGCAGAATATAATCACAAGGTGAAATCTGGACTATTCCATCTAACAAGGCGAAGCCGAGTGAAAAAGCCAGAACTTACCGAGTGATCATATTCTGCGACAATGCATCTAATGTTTGTTTTATATAACTCACACATAGATCCTTGTCATTTGACATTTTTCACAACAAACACTAAATAGACACAGTTCCTCGGTCACCTTTCTAAACAAAGAGGATGATTCTATGTAGACACCAACCTTGGGACACAGATGGGCTTTATTTACAAGCGCGTGTGATAATGAATTTCTTCAAGCAAACTTGATGCCCAGCTTAAAAAAGCACAATACTTGGAGTTAGAACAGTGCAATATGCAGGAGTGGTGTGCATATTAAGTCAAACAAACTGTTGTTTTTGATGGATTTAGCTATTTGGAGGATTGGGGCATTCAACCTTTAGCACTTTTTACTCAGGGAAAGTCACAAGATTATCAACTGTACCTCGAAATCCTTAGATAACTTTCGTTGTGATTACTTTAATGTGTTACACATTTAGTTTTGTAGAGGATGAAATTACATTTAGAAAGATTTGCACATTTGTTTTGTTTTCCTTACCAAATTGTGCACAGAGGTTTACTTAACTGTACTCAAACAAACAAAATGTTAACAAAAGTGATTGAAATTAATCGCAACATACCTTGAAAATAAAGCACTAATGCCTCTATTACCTACAGGTAACTTCTTTACCTAAAGCTCTCTGTAAAATCCTTTCAAATTATGGTATTTCGTGTGTCAAACCAACAGATCGATCCATAAAGCCCCGCCCCTAAACTTATTGGCCACTCACAGCATTGGCTAAATAACCACTGTACATGTGGGCAGCACAATGTGCGTCTCTTCAATGCCACACTGCACAACATAAAAGCGCACGCTATAAGTACACGCACACATGTTTACAAATTCCAATAGGATTTTTATCGTGTCGACTTTTGTCAGACTTTCGGTGGCGTACCCAAGGCGTCGACACCTATGGGGACGGGGCTTAATGGATCGGTCTATTGTAAGTTCATCGTGAAAGTAAGCACGCTCACCATTACTGCATACATTGCACGTGTTATACATGTACATTGTACACGGTCTGTACACATACCAAACAATTTTGTGTTGTGTGGTTATGTGTGTGCGTGCTGGAGAAAGCAGGAACCATGAGCGTCGCTGCCCTGCTCCTGCAGACACAATTGCGCTGGGCAGTCCATGTTGCCAGAATGGATGATCACTGCCTGCCGAGAATCGCCTTATATGGCGAACTCTCTAGTGGCAAGCATGACAGAGGGGCCCCAAGAAAGCGCTACAGAGACACACTGAAAAAGAGCCTTTCGGTTACCAACATCGACCATCGTCGGTCAGTAGGTAGCGCAGGCTGCAGACCGGAATACATGAAGGCAACAAGTCAGACAGGCGATGTATGTCTTCGAGACCAACGGGAGAAAGCGAATCAAGGACAAAAGAGAACGGCAGAAAAAAACACAGACCCTGACTGTTAACCCAACTTTTGCATGCAGTCAATGCGCCAAGACCTGTTTCTCTCGGATAGGTCTCTTCAGTCATCAGCCTGACTGCATTTTACAAGGACACCCTTTCTAAAATCTTCGTTCACGAAGCAAAGCCAAGAGTAAGACAGGGCGCATGCGAGCGATTGAGGATTAAAGGATTAATCTTTACATACCAACATAATCTGTTTGACCGGATGGAAATCAGACACAGCAGCCCTCGTCTTCATATCTTGTAGGATCCCTTCCTTAGGGATGAGTTTACAAGGGTTCTCTTCACTCACATCCACGTCGGCAACACAGGAAAACAGCTCCTGAGTCTTCGAAGCCAGAAAGAGGGGCAAAATATCATCTCCCCCACCCCCTCCTTTAAAAGAAGAACAAGAGAAAGACTATTATATGGAATTTAGCTTTCACTTTGAGCAACAGAGCCCAATTTCATAGAGCTTCTTAAAGGGGCTGTGTCGTCATGACTATAGAAGTAAATGGAATAACCCAGTCACTATGCTCCTGTGTGTGCCGGCAGTCACATCACAGTTTAACGAAGACAGCACCATTTGTGATTTGACTGCAAGTGCGCGCGTGTGCAGTATCTGTGGAAATTTCATCTTTCCATGCACAGCCACAGGCCTGCTATCATCATGACGACACAGCCCCTCTAAGCATCAAAATTAGCAAAGCACAAAACAATTGTGCTGACCGCACAAAACAATTGTGCTTACCATTAATAAGTTACCAGCCGAATACCACGTCATAACTATTGTTTGCTTACTAAGCAGCTCCACGAAATTGGGCCCCGGGCACTATTTCATAGAGCTGCTTAAGCACATAAAGTAGGTAAACACGATAAATTTATGCTTACCAGAAAAATGTTACCAGCCAAACTACCATGTCACATGTACAATTTGTGGCTGGTATCCTGCTCATTTCTGCTTAGAAGAATTTTTCTAAGCACTATTGTCTGCTTAAGCAGCTGTATGAAATTGGGCCCTGGTTTTGAACTTTGCTTTTGAAGTCACACTAGATTTCTATTCTAGCAGTAAACTATCATGATGAGACAACATTAACACACTAAGAAGGATCAATAGCCCGTGCACAAGCGCCATATTAAATATATACCGCAATACATCTTGGGAAACCGAGTACAGCTAAAAAAGAAATCAAGTGACCTATGAAATAGAGTAGTCCAGATTTCACCTTGTGGTTATGCTCTGGTCAAGTTTGCTTGAAGAGATAATATTGGTTATCATGCGTATGTGCAGTATGAAAAAATATAGCGCATGTGTGTCACAAGGTTTGGTGTCTACATGGAGTCATCCATGTTCTTCAGATAGAAGGGGTTTTAGAATTTTCAAAGTTTGGGGGTACACAATGAACCGTGTTTATTTAGATTTTTTGTTTATTGTGAAAAATTCAAATGACGAAGATCTATATGTCAGTTATATTAAACAAATATTGAGTGACTTTAATTCGTGAAATGGGAGGAATTTTATCACTCTGTAAAATTTTGACTATTCCATTTCACTCGGCTAATGGGACAGTCCAAATTGTACCTTGCGATAATATTCCTCCCATTGCACTCTGAGCCACTCAATATTTGTACACGATATTAGTAACTGCCAGAATACAAGGCCGCTTCATTTGCAAGTTTTCTGCCTCTCCTTGGCTTACCTTTTTCATCACCAGCAGGCTTTTCTTCTGGTTCATCCTTCTTTGATTTGCCTCCTGCCGATACAAATCCATTTAGTAATGAGAGGTTGTAGCAATTCAAGAAGACAGTAGAAAACCATTATTCTTGACGATGTTTGCATGCTCAAAAGATTAAGTAAACAATGAAAAATAGCCTACAATGTCAGCTGCAACCTAGAGCAAGTTCGAGCGCGCACTATGGTTAACTAAAGGTTGGCCATCTTGACCCAAACCCAGTCTGGTCGACCATTGGTTGACTGCTGTGGTCGACCATTTGTAACCAGCCTCAGGACCTTGGTTTCTTCCCTGGTCCCAGTAGCCTTGTTTCATGGCAACCTGTGTGAAGCGCAGAAGGGAACCAGTTTGGCAATATTGCAAAATGGCAGAAAGTTGTGGAAGTTCACTCGACTACCAATCAAGTAGTTCGAGTGAGTATGTCACTGCTTCCATTCTTTGCACAAATCAAGATTATGTAATAAAACCAACCTGTGAAAATTTCAGTTCATTTTGTTGTTTCAGTTGCGAGAAAACGCATTCAGCATTTTTGTACGCATTCTTAGGCAGAGTTGTGGTCTCACACGAGACGAAATAAATTTGTGATATTATTTCATTATTATTTAAAAACGATAGCACTTCAGGTAGAAATATTTGAAGGAAACTTTTGTACCATCTTACAGCTGGGGCTTTAAGATGAATCTTAGTCATTCGAACCCTGTGTTAATTTTTGATTTAATAAGATTCTTTTCAGAGACAATGAAATTAAATGTCCTCAGAGTTTCAAATATTCCAAAGCATTTTTATTTTGTAAATTTCTTTTATTAACCCTTGCAATCCCAAATCCTTCTTAATCTTATTGGCAAAGTGAAGGAACTCAGGCCCGAACAACCAGTGTTTATCACAAGATCAGGCATTTCAAGAATGTCTAAATCCGAACAACTTGGTGTGGTGTGACATAAGGGAAAGGATATTGAAAGATTAAAAAAAAAATTGTGTAGTAACGGCGATGATGGTACAAAAAAAAATTCTGATTGGAAGCAATTGAAGATCCTTGCAAGAAACATCAAATTTAACATTTAGGAACTTGTGTTTTTTTTTTCTCAAAAGTATGAGCATCTACCATGATGAAACATTCACTGGTCCAAACATTTGCTTGTCTCTTTGCTCAAATCAATTCAACTGACAGACTACCTTTGACTGGCTTCTTGCCCTTAGCAGCCCCTTTATCGGCTGGCTTGGCAGCAGGCTTGGTGGCCGGGGTCTTGGCTGGAGAAGCACTCCTCTTACTGGAAGCTGATGGGGTTCTTGTTTTGGAAGAGCCTGCACTTCCAGGCTTCAAGCCTTTCTCCTTAGTGTCTGTCTCTTTCTCTTCCTCCTTGGCAGTTTCTGCCTCCTTCTGAGAGACAGCATTTTCATCCTCCATAATTGACGCTGCAGAGATCTGTTATTTTGTTTGGAGCCTGTCAGTGCTATACAAGTAACAGTAAACAAAGAATTTTTAGATTGAATGGTTTGAGGTGAGTTCTTCTATCTAATACCACACACCTTTAAATAGATAGATAGATAAATTGTTTATTATACTTAAAAAGACATCACAAATGGCAGATTGAATTGCATCTTAATTTACATCGAGACAATAATTATTAATTATGAACACACAAACAGTCCACACACTTTATGACATACACTGTGTGGACATTCCTTTGTCAACGTGCAGTTAAGAACAAGAAATCTTTATAACCACTGCCATTTATTTAAGAGAGCTGGTTTTCGGACGCCTGATCCCTTTAATATAATACTGGCTTTTGAACTGTTCAATGCTGTACAGAAAATGCTCCTATTTGAAGTAAAATGAGAATATCTAATTCGTGAAAACACTGTGCAGACGTGTGTAAGTCACAAAGTTCCTACACAGTGTGGACATCTTTCGTTATCAGTAATCAAGTTCACACATTTCGTATGTAGCGCTTAAACACACAAGTACACACATACAAAGGGGGAAAATGAGATTAACAGGATAAAGGGGCAGAGACGCTGACAAAAAAAGCTCAAGAAACAAATGTAAAGAGCCGTAGGGAAATTAAAACTAGATGTAAATAAATAAAACAGAAAGAGATTTAGCCCATCCTGCCTGCAGGTCGAGTCCCTCCCGTCTCATTATTATTATTATTATTTTTTAATTCTAAAAAATAGGTTATTTAACAAATTATTTTTATTATCTCAGTAAAGTAAAATTATACCAAAAATGACAGCTGATTGAAAGTATTTGTACCGGAAAGTCATTCAGTAAATCACTGTAAGGTTTAACACCCGATATATCAATTAAAATCAGTATTTTGGATGTGTTGTCGGTGTGTTGACGTTATTTAGTGTGTTGTCGGTAATTAGTAGTATGACCGCCATTGATTTATTCGTTGGTTTGAAGGTATTTGGAACTTGTTGTCGGCGTGTTGTCAGCACCAAGGGCTAGTTGTCAGCGTGCTGTCGGCTTTTTTTAGGACCGGGCCCAGATACCGCCACTGCAGCTGAGCCTGTGCTGTGCACTGCCACTCCACTGGGTCTAACTTTAGTCAGGATAGGCCTACTGTTAGACCCAGTAACTGGGGCGCTGTACTCCTTTTTTAAGATTTCGACATTATCGGTCGTACTAGCGCCCCAGTCTCTGATATATTTGGGAATTGTGACGAAGTGGATTTTTTATGAATCAGTTATAAAATTGTCAAAATTACGACAAAGACTCAACAGAATTACTGGAAAAACGCCTACTGGCTTCTCAATCTATCATGGATGAAATCAAACGCATTTAATTGTACTCACGATCATTTTCGGTCCTCCAAATCGATGATTTTTAAGGCCACCTAAAAATGCAGGCGTTACGATCTGCATTTTACTACTACGTGACATCAACTACTGTTAACAAAATGGATTGCGTGTTCACTGATGCCCTGACTTGTGTGTTGTTTTGCGCCGTCAACGCAGGATACCAGCTAAGTGAGTCGTGCGCTCGGCCAATCATGACCAATGGAAAATTCTATACAGTGTGGATGATTGCTGTTTGGCTTGTGCAGACTGGTATCCTGTCTTGACCACGCGAAACACCATGCAAGCCAGGACATCAGCGAACACACAATCATTTGTCAGGAAACAGTAGTTGATGTCAGATTCATAAAAAATCCGCTTCATCACAGTTCTCACATATACCACGGACTGGGGCGCTAGTACGACCGATAATGTCAAAATCTTAAAGCCCCCAGTTACTTACTGGGTCTACTCTAGTCTTAGCCTATTTCATTTTCAATGTGTGATCAGTGATTAATTTAAATAATGTATGTATGATGGGCGTAGAAATAATTAGCAGACCAATTATAAATATAATTTAAATACCGCATCCAAGTGATAAATTCCATGAAATAACACTTTAAACAGTTCAAATTTGACACTCAGTGACCGCGGTCGAGTTGTCTCAACTGGTTATATTGTAATTGCGTTGATAACGTGTTGTTAAAAACAAATTAACGTAAAATTGAACGGGCGTCAACTCAGTCTCACACAACCCATTTTCGAAAAGTTTTCAAAAGACAAAATGAATTAAATTTTTATCGGTCACTTATTGTAAAAATGGAAAGGAAATCGTCTTACTCTTTACATTATCTTCGGGAAAAAGCAACACACACACACATCATTGTCGCGAAGAAAATCGTTGACATCGGTTGCCAGAAGAATGACCTCTAAAAGGTCAAACTTGTTAAGTAATAAAACGCCCCAAAATTTTACATTTAAAACAATTTAATGGATTTTAAAGAAATACTAAAATATATTTTTCATAGATTAAAAATACTTTCCGCAAAAACATTTAACATATTGCTATTTAAACATATTTTAAAGATTGTTTAAAATAAAACATTTCCATTACAAAAAAACGGCACACGATCAATGCGTTGGACATGTCTGCTGATCGATGGCTTCGGCAGTTGCTAGGACCTGCAGATCACGGAAAATACCTACTCTTCAACGTTGTCACTACATATCCAGCAGCCATAGCCGTAGACGAAGTCGTTTGATTCGTACACAAAGTTCCATAGGGTTATATTATTAAAAATTTCCTAGTGTATCGTAAGGGGGTATAGCTCAGTGGTAGAGCATTCGACTGCAGATCGAGAGGTCCCCGGTTCAAATCCGGGTGCCCCCTTGACCACATCTTTTTCTTGATATTTTCTATTTCATCTGCATATTAACTCACTTTTAATTTAATTTAATTGTTTTTCAAGCTTAACTATATCCCTCCTTTTTCATGTTACACAACTCGGGTAATATAACAGACAAGCAAAGTTTTCATGCCAGTACAATATAAATTATACTATCATACACCACCAAATTGTTTACCTTTTTGACATTTATTTTGTTTCTTTTCACATTTTCCTTCAATCAAGTTACTTTTACAAGCTCAAGAAAGCCACCAGAATACAACTTTTCAGTGATAGTGAAGAGAATAAGTGCCAAAGAAAAGTGGGTTATTTAAAGCTGCTTTTCAAGTAAATAGTTCTCCCAAAAAAAAAAAAAAAAAAAAAAAAAAATCAGCAGTAAAATAGCAGAGTACACATGTCACAGGGGTGAGAGTCTGTGCTTACAAAAAGGTCTGAAACTAGGATGCAAATCTTCGGAGGTGTATAGACCATGTAACCTTTGTTTACATAAAGAGTGACCTTGTACATTCCAAGGTCTTTCTGGCAGGCAAGATAATGCATTGGTCATAAAGGAAATTTTACGTTTTGTGTCATAATTTCCACATAAATTAAAGAGTCATAAAGTAACAGCTGAACAAGTTTTGAGATGTGCCCCTTTCTTCAGATCAAAAGTTGATAAAAAAATCAGGCAGTGCAGTCTCCATAAATATAAGATTTAATCTTTTTTTCCATTCAGCAGTGTACAAATCGTGCCAGCAGGAAGTCCAGGCTCCGTGACTCTTTTGTAAACATTTGATGTCACAGGTTACATGGTCTATTGAAGTGGTGGCATTTCCACCTTTTGGTAACCCCCTGGAGTTAGATTGCAAAGAGCATTTGAGAACAGTATTCTTGGAGCTTGATAATTATCAGAATAAAACAAGTTTATTTTGTCACCAGACAGACGGACATTAAAAAGTCTGAATTCAGATTTCAAAGTCTTGAGTTTCTCATGCCTGCAGTTAAACCAGTATTCAACAATTTGGCTGGTGAACCGAGACTGATAAGCAATGTTTTCCCTCTGCTGTATGGCTCTATGAAAAATTGGTGCAGGTCAAAGTAACATACCATCATGTCAATAGCATTTGTAAACAAATATTTGTGTGTATTTATAATACAGTGGGTGTTTTCTTTTTCATTAAACAAAACTCTGCCAAGCATCACCAACTACATAATCTACATGTATTGTGGATTTTCTGAATTAACAATCATTTGTGATTTCTGTTTTTACATAATGAACTATTAATTAAACTTATTAATCAGTTTGTTCATTTTGTATTTAAAATAAAGAAATTGATAAAAAACTGATATACCAACGGGCTAGGACTTCAGAATAATGTTACTGCAGCCAAAATCAGTCATCAAAGAAAATATGAAAACAAAAAATAAAATACAAACAAATCCAGGACTGGAATTGTTTTTATTTTTTATTCAGTACAAATACGGTAGAGGCTTAAATAGACATTTTCAAGCTATTCAAAATCAATCTTACCAATTTTCTGAGGCAACAGAAATTAGAAATTGGATCAAAATAGGAAATACACCATGCCTGAAAAACATAAAAGGTAAACTTTCCACATACTCTTTGTATAGTTTTACAACACATTACATGAGAACAACACTACTGTACCCGACCAAGTTCTAAAACCGCATGCATTTCTAGGATTGTGACTTATTTTCACGTACAAAAATCCAGAATTTATAAAATGTGTCTTGGTCTAAAGGCACATTATACAGTAAAAAGTATCGTCTTTAGCAAAAATTCTGTAAATATTTCCACACTGTAAAAGGTGTAAACATAAACAAAAAGTGTGAAAATTTGACTTTACTTTATAGGGTGCGTTTGATTAGCTTACACGTGTAAGTAAAACTTACACGAGAGCATTCGATTAGCCATCACGTGACACTCGTGTCTGCCCTGGCCTGGTGTATGCCACCACAGCCCAAATTCGCAAACGGGTCTCTGGTGGATGCCCAGGTGTAATGACGTACTTCCAAGCGAAAACACAACAGCGTTCGACTAGCTATCACTCGTGGCTACCGCGAGTGTAACTCCCCGGTATACACGTGTAAGCTAATCGAACGCACTCATATATGTACATGTACAGACCATGCAGATCGGTTTGCCCCAGTGTTTTCTGGCATGGTTGGCTGTAGATTGCGCCTCTATACAAGGTGCTACATTAAATTGGTCTCATTTTCATAACTTTGTATAAACGGTCTTGAAAAAAAAAACATGAATGAATACCAGCACCATGAGCGCCCATCTGTGGTGGATACAAGAGCTTAACAAGTTGTTTTTTTTTCTAATGCAAGTCCCCCATCATAAGGCCCAAATGCCACTTGAAGTGTGGGCTACAGACGAGATAGAAACCTGCCGCAGTGCGCAGAAACACATGGCGAGATATAAACGCTAGTCTCTTCACAACGCCGCTAAGAACAGGGAGGGGTAAAATGAATCCATTGTGAGACAAACATAACTGCCTCTTTACCATTATCATTTGATGCTGCTTTGACTTGTACTCAGGCATACAAAAACACCGAAAATTCTACATCTAGATTGAGGTAAAGGTTTTCTGACAATCACATTTCAGCACAGGGCTCGAAATACCCACTAAACCACTTAGGGACCTTGTCAAAATTAGTCTAGGACAACCAGCAGGTAAAAACCGTCCAGGACAAGTTTTATCACCCACTGTTGATTGACCTTGTTTGGAGAAACCATGGGAGAAGTAAGCAGCACCTGGCTTCCTCCAGAGTTCAATTGTTTACAAGCAGAGACTTAGATCACCAACTTCTGGAAAACAAACAGGGGGTCTCCACAGGGCTGGTTTGTGGTTTAAAGGTTAGGTGTAGCTACACCTCGCACCAATGACCTCCAAACCTTCCAGCTCACTCCAAACCGCAAGTTTGTTTAGACTACAATCATTATTAAATCAGCCAGTCAAAACGCAGAGTGCTCAGCAGCTGGTGAATCGGAGAACTGCGTTCCATTCAGCGAGAAAAGCAATGTCTACCATAGAAAATAATCCGATGGAGGTTCAACAAAAATTCCACATCAGAAGAATGTTTTCCGATTATCTTTCCCGGAATAATTTTGACAAGACCCCTTAATAAGTTGAAGTCCAAACCTCCTAAAGATTTGGTCAACATTAAAAGAGAAAGAACTCATTTGTTTTGTTTTTTAAACTATCTCTAGTCCAGTAAAATTTCTGGGCTACGAGACCCGTGGTCCAGTAGAGGTTCATTTGAAATCAAAGCCTCGCGTTTTCCCTGGAAAAGTGTAACTTCAATACATACCACACAACTAAAAATGTACGTGTATGGGCACATTTTGAGACAGTTTGAGTATTTCAATTCTTCACCTAGTTTCAAAATCACATGCAAGTATACTTTTGGTAGTTGTTTAGAAAATTTCTATTATACTATGTACAGCACATTGAAAAAACAAACAAAAAATAGACACTACGGTAAAAATAAATATTCAGTGGTCCATTGCAGATACGTACTCTGGTAAGCTACTATTACTGTCCGTGCTGAGGGGAACTGCTAGGTCATTTGAAGCTGTGAGCTTGTCAAGGGGGGAGGGGCAGGGAGCGCTACTCGTCGAGTGCTGGGAGATGTTTTGAGTAGGTGGAATGTTCTCACTGTTCATTGTGTCTTCCCAGTCTATCGTGAACCGGGTGATCCTGGGATTAGAGTCTAAGATGTTCCTGACAACCTGTAAGGTTATGAAAAAAGACAAAGTTTCATTCAAATTGAATTATTTCTTCAACTAAGTCAACCACACCCAAACATTCTTTTCATACTTTGAATGGATTGGGTACTGTCAAGTCTGTTCCAGTCTAATGCCTGGCATAAGGGCAGTTTGTCATCAAGTCTTTGACATCAAGTCTCAAGTCAAGTCCCAGGTCCCAAAATGATGTGACTCCAGAGTGATTTGAGTCCAAGTTTCTTACTCGAGTCACAAACTCTGCATAAGGGCCAGCAGAATAAAGCGCAGGTGTCAGCCAGCACTGCATATGGCTGTCCTTTAGATTCAAGTTTCAAAGGCATCTTCCTCTATCTTTCATTCATATTCATGTTACAGAATCGACACTGGAAGGGCAGAATAATCTGAACTTTTTCTAGTACATAATGAAAATCAGCAGTGCAGCAGGACATTTAGGTCTGTATGCACTGACCTTATTAAACTGTGGTTTAGCTGGTGGATTCTCCTTCATTTCTGGGTCTGAGTATTCGTTGTTGACATAGTAACCGACTCGGACAAACTCCTGACTTCGAAAAGAGCATGTAATCAGCACCACTGTAACACCGAGGGCATCTTCCTCAGGGATGAGAGATGTCTCTGGTGAGTTTGCCTAAAAACAATTTTTTTAAAATTAAACAAAACACTCCACAATTAATACTACAGCCTTGTTCCCCAACCTGTAACTGTACAGTGAGTGTCTTATTGAAGTCTGGGAGGTATCTGTTCATTCTTGAGCTAATGTTTCTCCCATCACTGTCCCATCACATGACCAACAATTACAGTTTATCTAGGATCATATTTTAATCCCCCCCCTTTACTCTTGGGATCATTTGCCAGTGAGCTGACCAACAATGGGAGACTTTTGAAACATTAGCGGGCGCCCCAGTAAGCAAGCCTTATCTATTGGTCTCATAATAGAAAAAGGACTGCTTACTGGGGTGCCCGCTAACGTCTCAAAAAACCATTCAACTGCACAGGTTGTGTATGGTGGCACAACAGTGCACTGAATGGGAGACTTGGGAACGCTAGGTGGCAGCAGACTTACCGAGAAAACTTCCATTGTTTGCGTAGTTCTGGGCACATACACGTTTCCGAGAACAATGGATTTACCTGGTAAGTCTTCTGTCACCTAACTGTCCTCAATAGTCTCCCATTGACTGTGTAATGTACATGTACTGGGTAAGATGCATTTACAACACGATATCGTATTGCAGGCTGAAAGTCTATCATTAAAAACCTGAGTGAATGATATTGAATGGTCAGACAGTAGGAGTGTTAAAATAGAATTTGGATGATGATCAAGTTTGTATGTAACATCAAGCTGAGGTTGCTAGGGGAGTGGGCATGTCCCATTCACATTGTTGATTTACCAGCACCAGTGATGCTGGTAAAATCATAACCTTGTGCAGGGAATCTGACCAAGACGGCATAAAAACTATGACTGACCTGAAATACAAACATGTGGTGTCCAGCTGGTACAGGCCCAACGAGGACTGAGTCTAACGTCTGATCATGGTCTTCTGATTCTGCTGACCCTACATAGATGATCTTCCATTCCAAATCTGAAAAATAAACAGGTCAGGTTTAACTAGTTACTTTGTTAACCAGGGTGAAGATAGTCATGACTTGAACATTTTTTGACCTTGACTTCAAACACTGCTATTATCCGTTGTTTTGGCCAGCCTGTTTGCCTATTTGAGATTTATAAAATGTTGTCACCCTATTCTCGCTTTTGACATGCTGGTCTTTTCTTCCTGCCATTTTGCAAGTGAGCTATTTTTATTTATTTATTTTTTGTTTATACGAATAAGCACAGAAGGGTACTTCAGTGCCCACTGATACTTTATTTTTCAGGATTTGACACTTTCCAGCAGTTCAAAGTGCTTGTTCCTCTCTGTATACATTATGTCTTTGCCTTTCTCAAGAAAATGCCCCCAAAACAGGAATTGGTGCAAAAAAGTGAAAAATGCAACAGTGTGAATAGGAAAGGATATTTCCACTTGCAGGCCTTGATCTTAACCGAGGCCAACAAGGCCAACGAGGCCATTGGCCTCATGCCCTGTCGAGTTGGCCAGCATGCCCTTCAGAAAAATTGCACTGTCACTACCATCTCGGCCAGCATGTCCTTGTACAAATTTTTCTGATTTGGCCAGCAAAGACCTGCCCCATTTTTTTTAAGATCGAGGCCTGCACTTGTCATGTTTAGACATGTGTAAAGATATTTTGCACATGCAAAAATGATGCTCTATTATGACAGAGTATGACTAATGTTGTGAGACTAGAGGTAAAATGAAAACCTGTTCAGCAACATAAGAAATTGTCGTGTAGTGCCTCTAGTCAATATTCCTAGAACTATGAGGTTCGTTCCGCTATCGTCTCCATGAACCTCATAGAGTGACATGTACAAAATCCTATTCGAAACTTTCTGCCCTTCACATTTACATGGCTACAGTTCTTTTTTGTAATCAGATCTCGCCAAAACTAGGCTCTATGTGTTCTTTCAACTCTCATCGAGCGTTGCACAGGTCCAGAAAATCCACTCCGCAAACTAAAAGTTGTTAAAAAGGGATAAATTCTCACCGTAATTCAGATCCCATTCAAACAGTATTGCAACAAATATGGCGACCGGAGTTGCAAAATTAACTGGTATGCTGCTATGCGGTGCGCTGGTCCTATGGGCTGGTTTCGCGTACCAGTTAATTTTGCAACTCCGGTTGCCATATTTGTTACAATACTGAACGAATGCGGAACAAACCTCATAGTTCTAGGACTAGGAGTATCTAGTCAAATGCTTCGGCTTTGTAAAATAAGGAAAATTTTCCATATCCGCCTGCCAATTTCTAAGCGATTTTTTAAATATTTTTTAATGGGTGTTGGACTTCATTTCCTTTTTTTTTTATATTCATCTTGAGAAATTAGCAGTTAAAAAACGATAATTATTGACCTTTAATTTGATTAATGTTAAAATCTCAAAAAAGGAGTTCAGCGCCCCAGTTATTGTATGACCGATAAATGTCAAAATATTAAAAAAGGAATACAGCGCCCCAGTTACTGGGTCTAGGGGCTATCATAATCATATGTCAGCATGGACGGTCAACTGGTCAAAAGAGGCAGTCTGGCACTGGCAGTAAATTAAGCAAAATACAAAGTGACAGCGCTCGGGGTAAATAAGACTAAGAATAACTGTCAGGCTTATTCGCCCCGAAAAAGGGCCGCAATTAAACAATCCTCAATCAATGGTCCAACCTTCTGGAGAATATCCCCCACCCCCCCCCCCCAAACAATCGTGTGACATTTGCATTTGAGTTGACAACCATGAACATGATGAGATGAGTACTTACCTTCTGACAAGTCTTCCAGGCAAAGGAATGTTATCTCGAACTGAAAAGGGTTAAGGTAAGATGTTGGGTTATCCAATACTTTGACATTCTCTATGAGTACTTTCGCCATAATTTTGTTGGCGCTGGAACTTGTTTTAAATGGATATTATGAGGTATTTTAGGAGGGTAAACTTTCGCGGCGTTTTGAATCGGAACTGGAAGTGGCGCAAAATCACCGAACAAGGGAATTTCTATTGATCAATTTGATTGGTTGTAGACCCATGACGACACTGACTTATACTAACGATTGTTTTGATTGGTTTGTTTTTATTTGTCTCTTTCAATTTATCCTTTTTTATAATTTTAAGAACCTTACATTTTTATAATATTAATAGTATTATTATTCACTTAAAGTTATAATTTATAAGGATATTAGTTTTAAATTGTTATATTTATTTTTGATTTAAAGAATAAGATCAATACTTTGCAGTTAATAATTAATCAAAATACTCACTACTTGAAAGAGGTCGACAAAAAATTAAAATGGCAGCCACCATGAACAACCAAAATTTTAAGTTGTCATCTATTTTAGAGGGCCATGAAATGGATGTAAGAGCCATAACTGCTGCTTTCTACCCTGAGGGATCTATAATAACAGGATCAAGAGATAGGACTGCCCGTATATGGGTTCCAAATAGGTATTTGTTACTTATTTTTGTACGGTTTGCAGTTTCCAATACCGTGCATACGATTGTTGTATTCATGAGTCAAGTCGACCTTACGTTTTTTTTGACAATACATGTATTCTGTATTCTTATATATTCTTTTAGGTTTTAGAGTTTTTAGAGTTACTATCATGGTTACATTTAGTCGTTTATATTTCGTAGTGTTTTTCTTCAATGAATTTTTTGCTCTTCTACAATTTAATTAGGATTGTCTGATTGTTTAGTTTTTAACTTTATCTTGTGAATTTGTATCTACAACAACGTACGTAAGGCGCTTTATAAATTGCACTGTTATTATTATATCGGGCAATCCTGCTGCCACCAGTCAAACACTTTCTCTTTACAATTCACAACTCTGGAGGATTTTTTTAAAGGTAAGTAAAGTCCTAGACCCAGTATTACTGGGGCACTGAACTCCTTTTTTGAGATTTTTTTACGACCGATAATGTAAAAAATCTCCAAAAAAAGGAGTTCAGCGCCCCAGTTACTGGGTCTAGTATAAAAGTCCCAGATATCCTTCAGAATTGACAGATCGTGCCACGCGATTGACCGATCGTGCAGATCAACTGATCGCGCCCCAAAAATTAGACAATAAATATGCACTTTTATTAAATGATTGATCTGACTTGTTTGTGTTGGGCGCAATCGGTTGATCGCATTGCGTGATCGGTCGATTCTGAAGGATATATCGGACATTACTTACTCCGGTGTGATGAATTGGAAAGAAAAAGTGTTTGACTGGTTGCGGCAGGATTGACTGGTAAAGCGTCATGATGGACTGATCGCTCAACGATCAACCAATTGTGCAGATCTACCGATTGCACCCAACAATCTGTATCAGTACCCTTTCTGTATCAATCAATCATTTTCTTTTGTTTGCAGTAATGGTAGCTACGAAGAAAAACATTGCATGGGTGGTCATGAAAATTTCATTGCTGCTGTTTGTGTGATGCCCCCAAGTGACAAGTATAAGCAGGGACTGATTGCCACGGGAGGAAATGATCACAAGATAAATGTCTACAGATTGGATAGTCCTGTACCAGAGTTTACGTTGACTGGTCATTCTAACACAGGTAGGTGGGCATCTTGGTTTTCTTTCTGTTTTCTTTTATTATTTTAGTTTGTGCTGAGAAAGTGATCATTGATACGTTTTCATGAAAAGCCATGGTTGTACAATTTACTTTTCTTGATGAACCTGTAATGACAACATCCTCCAAATGTATTGTAGATCTTATCTTAAAAAAATAAATGAATTGTTTCAACATTTTAATATTAATGTTTAATCTTTTACATTGTTTCTACCCATAGTTTGCACCCTGGCAGCAGGAAAGTTTGGTACACTACTCAGCGGATCCTGGGATACAACAGCTAAGGTGTGGCTCAACCAACGCAATGTGATGACACTGAAGGGCCACGATGCAGCTGTATGGGCTGTAGCGCTCATGCCAACCCAGGGGTTGATGTTGACTGGCTCTGCGGATAAGACGATCAAGATGTGGCGAGCTGGGAAGTGTGAACGAACCTTCGTTGGTGAGTTGTGTGTGGTATTCTGAAATGAATACAGAATTGATAGCTTAGAATTGAAAAATGGAGGAATATACAAAGGGATGGATGGAAGACAATACAGCACTTATGAGAGTGATGTAGCTAAGGGCAGAAAGACAAAGTAATGGAGAAAAGAAAACTTAAGAAGGATTACATCAAACAGTGGATGGAAACAGCCTGGCAGGTGAAGCTAATGATAATCATGATGACGATGATTATGACGATGATCATGGTTCTTATTTATTACCTAACATATTGGCTAGATACAGGCATATTTTGGGCTGATACGCTTAAAAAATAGCCAGCACTGATTTCTTTTAAATGTTTTTATTTGAAGATTCATTTTAGCCTTTGAGAAAGACTCCGCTAGGCCAATAACAATTTTGCAAGATTCATTTTAATGATTAAATGTACATTCATCATTGACAAACCTGTTTCAAATGCTCCAGATTGCACAGTAGAGCATTTAGGAGCAAACGTAAACATTAATTCATCTTAAGTGAACTGGTTGCACTTCAGGAAAACTTTCAAAAGTTGTGTCCAGAATCCCCTACAGTTGTAAAAATACTGGGGAGAACCCTGATGATGAGGTTATCAATTTGTACCAACTTCTATCAAACGCGGAGAAATGATTGGTAATTTGTAACTATTTTTTACTGTTGTTTTACTTTTCCCTAGGTCATACTGATTGTGTTCGAGCCCTTGTCATTCTATCGGATGTTGCATTCCTCTCAGCTGGAAATGACAACACCATCCGACGCTGGTTGACCACAGGGGAATGTGAGCAGCAGTTTCAGGCTCACACTAGCTTTGTTTACAGCATTGCACTGCTGCCCAATGGGATGGACTTTGTGTCTTCTGGGGAAGATAGAACCATAAGGGTGTGGCGTGAGGGGAAATGCCATCAGACCCTGACCCTTCCTGCGCAGTCTGTCTGGTGTGTCACAGTTCTCCCTAATGGTGACATTGCTGCTGGTTCAAGGTTTATACAATTTGTTTTCTTATAAGAAAAACAAAATCACTGATCTTGATTAAGGAGCTCTCTGTTACTTGTTTGGTAATTTTGAAACTATATCATTACCAATTTTACGATTACATTTTTGTTCAGCGATGGCGTGGCCAGAGTGTTCAGTGCAAACCCAAACAGGATTGCCAGCGCTGAGGTCCAGGACCTGTACGATAAACAGGTGGCAGCCTTTTCAATGCCAGCCAAGACACAAGCTTTTGGAGGAATCAAGATGGAGGACCTGCCTGGCAAGGAAGACCTGGCCAAGTCTGGTAAGGTGTTAGCTTTAGCTTAGTTTCCTCAAGATTAGCCAAAGATAGGTTTGGTTCTATGTACTTTAACAAGTGAGTACTTTAGCAAGTGGGCACTTCAATTTAGTGGGTACTTCAGTTTGCCTTTAAAATAACTATTTAAAAGGTACGTCAAAGGGGAATTTGTTATGTCCAACTTAACAACTTTATTAAAATATTCATGTATACTTTACTTACCAAGAATTGACCATATTTCTTATTGGAAAACAGGCACAAAGGATGGACAGACTAAGCTTGTGAGGGTTGGAAATATCGTGGAGGCGTACTCCTGGAGTGTTGCCGATAGCAAATGGAATAAGATTGGTGATGTTGTTGGAACTGAAGGGGACGACACGCAACCCAGCAGTAGTAAGGTCATGTATGAGGGCAAGGTAGGAAAAAAGAAAGGGCAAAGTTTATTTGGTTCATTGACACACTTATACTTTATGTCAATGCAGACTATAGCCGGCACCTCCAAGAAGATTAAGGATACATACAGTGAATTCTTTTAAATTTCTTTTCCTGGTTTGGATCTTTCAAGTCCGGCTGGAAATCAATCTCAGATTTACTAATTTGTTAGATTCAAAAAATTCATTCCAGGAATATGACCACGTCTTCAATGTAGACCTGGAGGAGGGTAAACCAGCCTTAAAGCTCCCATACAACCTCTCTGATGATCCCTGGCTTACCGCCCAGCGGTTCATTCACTCCCATGACCTCAGCCAGCAATTCCTGGAAGAGATTGCTAACTTCATCATCAACAACACCAAGGGGGTGACTTTGGGCACAGGCGGAGCTCCCGCTGCTGGTGACCCATTTACAGGTAGGCTATGAAGACAGCCAAGACAGGTTAAAGAACAAACACAGAAAAGTAATTTAATGGTCAAAATTTTGAGGGCTTGCTTTACCTCTTTATCAGTCTGTTTGTTTGTTTGTTTTTATCCACAAGGTGGTGCTCGATACATTCCCGGATCTGAACCTCCCCCTGGCGTTCCAAGAGCAGGAGGCGACCCCAATGCTCCTAGAACAGCCACAGACCCACTCACAGGTAAGCTTGCTGTCTGCTGTTCTTACTTCATGGGGAGGGTGCAATATGGGTTGTTGCAAGAGACTTACAGGATGTTATTTCTAACAAAGATCCAAACTCACTAATACTGTCCTTTCTTTATCACAAGGTGCTGGACGTTACATCCCCACTTATGGGGCTGAGGCTCCCTACACCCAGCCACCAGCATCAATGCCTCAGACAAAGCCACCAAACCCTTACTTCCCTAAGTTGACATTTGTCACGTTCGACTCGGCCAATGCCCAAGCAATTTTAGGTGAGTAGTCTTCTTTTGTCAATATTGATAATAACAATAAGTTCTTATACAGCGCTTTATCTACAGGTATGCTAAGTTTGAATTACCGTTTTAAAATATAGCACCTTGTAAGGGTTGTACAAGGTGATGCAGTGCAATGTGCTGCCAATCATGCCAGAAAATACCAGGGCAAACCCCTTCTCTCAACGCTAAATGTACTGGGTTCTTTTACGTGCATTACACAACCCAAGGGAACGCACTGTACGAAGGACAAAGGAATTATTGTCAAGTGTCTTGCTCAAGCACACAAGTGCCACAAGTGGGACCCCAACCCACACTCTGACAATGCCAGAACCACTGGTAAACTCAGTAACTCGTATGAAGAGGGGGAATTATAGGAATCTATGAATGAGTGGGTTTTTCTTTCTTCCAACAAATGGTCACACAGAGTTGCCAAGCAGAAATATTGCTTAAAAAATTAATTTGCTAAGCACAAGATTCACAATAATTCCAGCACCAGGCCATAATGATATAATAATTTGCATCATATGGCAGATAGCATGTTTCTGCACTAGTGAAAACCATGTGTGCTTAGTAAATTTGAGCCCCGGTTCAGCAAATTCTGACAGTGTCCTATTCAACCAAATAAACATTTCTTCACTAGGTAAACTGAAAGACTTCAACTTGGCCGTTCCTGATACTGACCAGCTTGATGCTCAATCCTTTGAACTCCTTGAACAACTTCTTCAAAGTGTTGGAAACTCAGGAACCCCAAACACCCAGCAACTGACAGTTTTATGGAAGACATTACAATGGCCCATTGGTAAGATTTGGGTTTTGTTGCAAGCAATAATCAAAGAACTAAGTATAGACTTGAAGAAATTGCTGCCTATTGACCCAACTCGCCTGACGACATCACCCATAAAAAATCTTGGTTGCGCCATCTTGAGAGTCTGATTCTTTATGTGTTACTGTGCAGTGAGCATTTTTGGATTCCCAAAGTGACAGACCATGGGCAGACAGTAGCCACATGTGACATCAGTGCAAGGGAGTTTATATCACCTCCGCCAGGCTCAGCTTTGCTGTGTTTCTGTTGATTTCGTCCATCCTTTTATTTATCACCTGAAATTGTTTGTTCTTTCCACAGACAAAGTTTTTCCAGCCATTGATATCCTTCGGCTGGTAATCCGCCACCCAGCAGGCAACCAGTACTTCTGTAACCAGAAAGATGGTGCCCAGTTCTTATCCCACACCCAACACCTCGTCTCTGGGTTCTCAACACCAGCAAATCGTCTGCTCACCATGAGAACATTTTCAAATGCTTTCAGCCACCCCGACGGTGCCTTACTGCTTACCTCCAACCGCGAGGACATCATTAGATCAACACTAGAATGCCAAACCGTTACCAACAAGCAACTCCACATCGCAATGGCAACTGTGGTTTTAAATTATGCTGTGGTTTTACAGAGCGGAAATGACAATGAGGGACAGTTACAATGCCTGTCGGCTGCAGCTACAATCCTCGAGAATGAGAACGAACTAGAGGCAGTCTTCCGACTCCTTGTTGCTTTAGGAACACTCATGAGCATAGATGAAAATGCAGTAGCGATAGGACAATCATTAAACATACTTCAAGTTGTCAAAAAGCACTGTGGCGTGAAGGAACCAGCTAAAGTCGGAGAGTGTGCACAAAGAGTATCCCAGATGCTACAATGAGACCACTTTTATTTCACAGAGACAATCACTACATCCCTTGAACAATGCATTTATTGAATCAGACCCAGTATGTACTTCTTTGTTTGTTCACAGGAGAATCTACCTGAATACATAAATGTAAATATGGATTATGGAATCATAGAATCTGCAATCAGCATTCACTAATTTGCATGTTGGCTTGTGCTTAAAAAGCAGGAAAAGTTTCCATATCCGGCTGCCACTTTCTAAGGGATTTTTTAGACTTTTTAATGGATGTTGGGCATTATTTCCCTTTTATAATATTCCTCTCAAGGAATTGGTAGCAAAAACGGTAATTATTGACCTAAAAGAAAAACAAATCAAGCGGACATTTCATCACGCGGCTGGAACTTTTGCACATTAACAAATTAAAATGGCGTTTAGCGAGTAGTATTGTCAAGCCCAATGTAAACGTGAAATTAGTTTATTTTTCCTGATTTCGACACTTTGTAATTGTTCAAAGTGCCTGTTCCTAGCTGGATATATTCTTCAACCCTTCTAGATAGGTAAGGATCAAAGTTTACTTAAATTCCATGGATATAAATTGACAGCCAGATACGGCATTTTAGCCAAAAAGCATTCAAAGTGGGGGATTTAGATCACTCAGCAGTGTTGTCTTGATGTTGATGTTAGTATGTTGGTACTGGCTTAAAGGAGGTCTTAGACAGCTGTAGTGAAATCACTTAATACTAAGGAGGTAGGTTTTATTATCCCACTAGCACCTTTGCCAAGTTCCCTGTATGCACTAACAGTCTTGATGAAGGATTCTCATGAAACCAAAAAGGGTTCCGACTAATTTTCCCTTTCAGCCTCAATGTGGGGTACGTTTATTTGAATTGGAGAAAAACAAGATGGCTGCTCGATTGTAAAGTTGGAGCTTGCTAAATATGTAGTACTGTAGGTTAAGTAAAAGTTCAGGGTACCAAGATGATGTGCTTTGGCCCATCTAGTAACAAATTGCACTATTAAAAAATAGAGATATGGAATAAAATAAAAAATTGTTGGCAATTGTCTTCAAAAATTTGGTAAATCAAAAGAAGTCTTTTTTTCATGGGAACATACAGTTTCGGCAGTTATTTGAGTATCAAAACAAACATTTTTGAAAAAGTTAAAGGTAAGGTAGTGGCTAATTTAGCCAGGGAGGCATCTAGGTGTCTTTTGGGCATGTTAGTTTGTGATTGTTTACAAGTTGTTTCATAAATTATTTACTTGTACAACTTTTTTTAATGGACAAGTTTACCATCCTGCTTTTCAGTTACAGTAAATCTCATTGGGATAACAATTCCTTTAACAGTAACCTACAGAATAAAGTTTCTGGTATAACAAAGCTCAAAAGAAAAAGTGTGATACATGTAATCAATTCAATCTTAAAATTGCTGTTTGTCCACGCAAAATAATACACACTATTCACATGTTGTGAACCACTTAAAGATTAGGTTTTAGAAGCTCTTTTCAACGGTAAATTTGTTAAATCTTGGGGGCAGAATTGTCATGTTAAATATAAAAAGTATGACCACTGGATGTAGGTCAGCAGCACAAAGTGTCTTCTTTGATCGTTATTTATTGTTGTTTTGTTTTGATTAGGATTGTTTACTGATTATTTTTTTTAGTGTGCGCCCTCTATTGGCAAAAATCTTGCCCTTTGGTGTGCCACATAGATTAGATGGGGACTGAATGAATTTTTTGTGATCGAGCAAGAACTTCGTTGTTTGAAAAGGGGCATACTGATGATAAAACCAGATCACAATAAAATTAATCTTGTATTTTTGTTTATGCTAGTTATTATTAAAATAGTAAATCTATGCATTATTAAAAGTGTTCTGAGACAAATGGTGGTTTAACTATATTGTAAAAGATCTTTTTTTTACATGAGTCTTGCAGTGCCCTCCCCCCCCCTACCCCCCACTTTCCGAAAGTTTATGTGATTGAACAACACTTTTGTATGCCTTTCTTTTCCTTTCAATTTGATCATCAGTGACAGATCATTTTCCATTGAGAACTACTGCTCCGAGACAAAAGAAACTTCTTCAATCGCCCATGTCTGTTTTTTAACAGTTTATGCCTGCTGCTGAAGATTTAACATGGCACACAGTATACACATTTTGAAAACTTTAAAAATACCAAATTGAACTTACCGCTCAAATTAAAACTTGTGTCGACATGTAATTTTGTTCAGACAATGAAACTATTTCGTTTGAATGAATAAATTCCCAATAATGGACCTTTCCTGTCTTCCAAGCCAGCGTAATTTCCACAAGGAGGGTATATTACTTATGTGGGGTACAGGTTAACCCCCTCCCATTGACATACCCGCTCCGCCCACAAGCTGCGAGTGGCAACCTCGGCACCAGCAAATGCGAGAAATATATCTACGTTCGAATGCACACGCATACTTAAGTTCTATACAGAGTGGTTACACAGTAATCTGGGAACAAGCTTGTGACACATGCTCCAAGTAGATGTCTGGGTGCGTGTACAGAGAGCATGCATGCAGTAGCTAGTGTGTTGTGTACACATACGAGCGCAGTTGAACAAACGCCCGGTAAACGTGGCCATACGTTTTGTGAAAAATATAGCTTCACAAGAAAGGTAAGGATAAAACGTGTAAATTTTGTATTTTATATTCTACATGAAAGCGTTGTTTACAACCTGTTATGGGTTTCTATAGATCTTAATTTTTGACAGTTTTGGGGGGCTTTAATGTTAAATTCGAAATGATTTCTGTCGGGGTAGAACTGAAAGTCCAACAAAATGTCCGGGGTAGGTAGCGGGTCGTCGGGGTTACAACTGCCGTGGATTTATGCATGGTTTTCATGAGTGACGCGGTGATGTGTCGTGTGGTCAGGTTTCATCTGTTGAATTGCTTTTCCAGCATATAAACGTACATTGAGAGTAAATAGTAGTATGACAAATAAAATTCAGTTTGTTTGTTTATTTGTTTATTTGTTTTTTTCCCCACAAATTTATTGGTAAAAACTAAAATTATGAAAAATATTTTAATATAACAGTTCAGTGATGATTATTGTCATGATTGTTGTTTATTTTACATGTATTTCTACAAATCATAATTAACATTCAGTTGAAGCTGGTCAGAGTGCATAATTAATCTACTGTGCATATAATAACAAATGGATTGTATCATCTTCATATCTTTGAATATTATTACCAGTATCAGATAAAATTAAAATTGTGCAAATAAAACACACACAAACAAAATAAAATAAAATTTAAGTATCAAAGAAATGAATGACGTACAAATGACTTTTTATAACAGACATTTTAAACTTTTCATTCTTGTTTTTCAGATTTGATTTTGAAACTTATTGAAGAAGAGTGTTCATTACAACATGGGACGTCGTCGTTCAAAGAGAAAGCCCCCACCAAAGAAGAAATTGGTTGGAACATTGGACACACAGTTTACATGTCCATTCTGTAACCACGAAAAGGCTTGCGATGTGAAAATGTAAGCTTTATTTGGTCCGAGCTGCAATAAACAGACCTGAGTGATAGCTTTTTTAACCAGTTGCCACCAGGATTTTTTGGTCCCGTCCCCCTGGCGGGATTCTTTTGGCGGAATTGCCGTAATCTTTTTTCTCTGAGGGTACCGCTGGCACAAAGGAACCCTGACTTGACATTGTCAAGTCAACAAAGATTCTCTTTGTTGGATTGTCCGTTTTGTTTCTCGACCGAGAAAATGTCAAATTCACACAGTGTGAATTTCAAAACATTGACCGTTACCTATGGCATAGGAGTGGCACTAAACACGGAACCATGGCTCGATTGCCGACTTACCTCCATTCAGCCGAAATACAATGACTGAACAATGGTGGAAGCCTCTCGATGCCTCATAATCCCCCTCTTGGAATAAAAGGACAAAGGTCTATACTAGGGGATTACACAAACACGGCCTCTCAATTCACAACCTTTTTTTTTCCTTGTGTGGATGAATCAAAGCATTACACAGCGTGTGCGTGGTCTGCGCACGCTCCGCAGTTGAATGATTGGGCGACCTTCGGTCCGCTCCGGGGTCCGAAATTACACAATGGCGTCTTAAGGCGGCTTCCGTTTCCAGGCAGGGGAAACATTTGCATGTAAACATGTCATCCGGCACCAACTGGTTAAGTGACATTGGGATAGTCTTCCAAAATAAGTGTGGCTAACTAGAGCATATTCGCTTTTACTTGAACTTACTTGATCATTCGTTTGAACATTTAACTGACAGGCTTGTTCATGCTGCGTTTACTTCAAAGTTGAATTTTCGAGATTTGATATCTTTATCTTAACTCTCCCACTGTTGGACCATTTAATATAACCCACTGTGGTTTTGAATTGAATATACATTTATTGTATCAAATATGTCAGCTTGATATCTCAAGTGGTGAATGTACTCAGTACACATGCACACAGTCAGGCCAGATACTTCACGGAGGCAACATAGGCAATTGCCTTCAGTACCCCTGGTCATCGCCTTGGTGTCCTTGAAATGTTCTAATAGAAATGTACAATTTCCTCAAAGAGGTGCCCTTTCGAAAGGAGAAAATGCCTTGGTGCCCTTGCCCTTTCAAGAACGAAGCATTTTGGCCTGCACAGTTAGTTCTGAACTTCTATTTCACAGTTGCGCCACCATAAATAACACATAAAGTTGAATGGTTCCAAGTGGTTGGTCAACTTTTAGAAGAAAAAACTTACCGCGAGTTGGAGTGTTTGAAGTTTGAGATATTTACCTTAAAGGTGCTATCACATTGCATTTTTCTTGTAATGCATGGTTTTTTGAATGCTTCCCTTTGACCTAATGTTGAATAGAAATAACTGCCTAACTGGTTCGCATACTGAATCTCTTTTCAATCTTTTTTTAATTTAGGGATCGTACGAGACAGATTGGCGTCATCTCCTGTAGAGTCTGCCTAGAGGATTTCCAAACCAACATTAACTGTATCCTTTCCAGAAAACTTTAATTGCTTCTCCTCACCCAGGGGTAAATGGGTACCTGTGAGGGCAGATATGGTTCGTGTGATTGATTTAGCTTGGTGCGCTACATACTTGGCAGCACAGGCTGTATAGTCCCCAGGGAGCTGAGATGGTTTAGGGAATTAAATAAATGGAACACTTCAAGTGACCCACTTATTAAGAAGCCCCACTTATTATTATAATTATTATTAAAACAACTGCCACTTCTCTCTTAATATTTCCCGAGCTTGGTTGATACAGTACCACCCATTCATGCCAATCTTATGACACAAGATTTGGTCGTCAAGTAACCCTGTAGTGAAGTATGTGACTGATATAATCAATCTAGCAACTTTTCAGCTGATTTCCCCTTTTTGTGATTAAAATAGTGAAAAAAATGGTTCTTCGTTTTCAGCATTTTCTCAGTTTTTCCACATTTATAAAAATGCATGTATGACTGAACTATTCCAACTTATATAATCAGGCAGGCAACTTTTCAGCTGATTTCCTCTCTTTGTAATATAACGGTGCCACAGAAAAGTGCGGAAAAAATGTTCGAAGTTTTTTATTTTCAGCATTTTCTCAGTTTTTAACATTTACAAAAATGATGTTTGACTTGATCCAGCAAGTCATGGGATTGAGGTGTTACAAAAAAGACAAATCATTGGCATTAATATCAGTAGACATATTGACAGTGGATTGCATTTTGGTTTGAGGGCCATTTCACTTGAGGCAATTTACAGGCAACCAGTTCCAGGCATTCACATTAAATGTTCACCTAATTTTCTTGAGGATTGTAAGACATTGTTAGAAAAATGACCCCTGTGCTACCAAAGTGCTTCTTGTGCATGCGGTGCAGTTGGTTGCCTCCAAGTTGCCAGTAAAAATTACACTGTGTGAAAAGGCCCATGAATCACACACATCCTGTTACAAATTGTTGTGTAAACTAGATGAAAAGCTCTCATCTAGTTTCCATTGACCTCTTTTTTTTTTACAGTGAAAGTTTCTTTAACTCCAAATTTGTTCAGATCTAACAGAGCCAGTAGATGTGTACAGCGACTGGATTGATGCATGTGAATCAGCCAATGGGTAGCACATCGACAGCATCAGTATGGGGAAGGGAAAAAACGGGGGTCAACCTTTGAGAAACAAGGGAGCAATCCAATTCTACAACCTTATGAGGGTGTAAATAATTTTGTTTTTTGGTCTTTACAATGTTGGTTTAGCATATAGGCCTTTGAGGCAGTTTTAATTTGATTTGTTTCTAGAGTGGCCTAAACCCGGTTCATACTTCACGCGAATCGCCAAAGCGAAGCGAATTTTCTTGCTTCACAATTAAAAAACAGCGCATTCGAAGTATGAATCGGACTTAAGGGAAGATTATTTTTAAGTCACTGATCAAGGTGCAAAAAAGCAGTTTACGTTCTGAGTTATCTCTCGTTTGCCTTTCAGAGGGAAGGAAAATGTTTCCTGAAGAATGCTTTCAAATACTTTATTTGGCAAGTCTGAAATGTTTGTCTAGTTCCCTGTGTGTAAACATAATTGTGGAAGCTTATCAAAATTACAAAGGGACCAGACTTCTTTTGCCTTTCTGTCTGTTTGGTTACAATGGTTTGAATGGGAGATAAACAGCGCCATGACAGTTCTATGGTGTGGCTTCCCGATACATGCTTGTCAATTGTACTCTAAGTACTAAACTAGAAATCTACATTGTCATATTGCACCAAAAATTGCCTTCAAAACAGAAAGCTATCACAAAATCACGTTAATTCATGTTTTATTTTAAAAACTGGAACATCAATGAAATAGTTGGTTTTGATCCGTATTTTTTCTCTCCTTTACTGTGGCTGAGAAAAAAACCCAAATAAAACAGCCCTTGTTCCATTTTATTATTAGCTAGCTGCTAAGTACACAAATGTATCTTGTTTATCAAGATGGTTTATGTGCGTAATGAATGGGAGACTTTTGAAGGTGCTATATGGCAGCAGACTTAACAGTTATTTTCATTGTTCTTGGAAATGTGGACATACTCGTAACTATGCAAACAGTGACGAATTACCCGATAAGTCTGCTGCCACCTATTGTTCCGGAGTCTCCCATTGTATCGGACAGGTTCACTCTAATTATTGCTCTGAAAGTAGTTTTATTGAGCAATTATTTAATTTTGTATGATTGCAGCTCAGTAAAATACAGCCCTGTTTATTCCATCATAGCTGCATTTTTGGATTTGCTTTCATTTCTGTACAGTTTTAGAATAGCGAGGTCGAAAATACATGAATTCGTTGATGATTTTCTAGTAGGAACAACTGTGTAAATAATAGACTAGGATTAATTGAATAAACCAGTTTATGAATTTAGTCTTTAAATAGTGCTTTTTAAGATTTAATTTAAGTATTTTACACAAGTTTGTACTTGTTTACATTGTATGGGTTACAAGTCAACAGGAATGAGAAGTTTTCAGACGTTGCGTATAACTTTCGTGGCTGAGTGGTTAGTGCGTCGGACTCGAGCTCCGGTGGCTGAGTCATCGTAGTGTGGGTTCGAGTCCCGGTCATGACGCTTGTGTCCTTGAGCAAGGCACTTAACCATAATTGCTCCGTAAAAATTGGGGAGGTAGAGCCTTCTGCTCTACCAGCCAGGCTTCTGATGGATGATACCCAAGCCTACATCCTTACGGACTGTAAAGGGGGTTACCCCGTTTCAGCCCCAGGAGTAGGTGGCAACGGCCCCTGGATAAAACAGTTGATTTGTAGCCCACACCTCTAGTGGCTTACTGACCTTGTGTGTCAGTATAATAAAAATAAAAACTTTCTCCAGATACAATAAAAGCATGTTCATTGATCTACTTCTCTAGTGCTGAGGATACTGTCCACAGAAGCTGCTTGGTCTTGATTTCATATAAAAAAAACAAGAGGCATCTTTAAGATGGGTTGTCAGTACTACCATGCTGATTTGTTCTGTGACATCACACTGAACTAAGTAAGATTGATGCACGCCTAAAGACCAAGCTTAGGTCTTTGTGAAATTTAGCCCAGGGGTCACTAAAAGATTGGACATGTCATCAATTGGACATACTTCCTAATTTTTGGATCAAAATTTCAGACCTTGTAAGCAATGAGTCTCACTCCTGTATTGATTTTTTTTTGCGTTAACCAAATCTGCTGAAACCTGGACCCAAATTCATAAAGCTTTTAACCACAAACATTTCCTAAAAACAGAAAATTTACATGGAATGGTTTACCAGTCAAAGTTGGGTCTAAGTACAATAACTTTTGACTGGTTCCCTGCTAATTTTTGCTTAGCAAATCAAGTTAAGCAATGTTTTATACTTAGAGACTTTTGAAACTTGGTCAAGATTAACTGGAGAACGTTGAAAAACTTCACATATGATTAAAACACAACTTTTATACAAGAACAATGAAGGTCTCCAAACAGTAAAAAATACACGGGTAAAATTCTGGGGAAAAACCCACTGATATTCTGACAACAGAATATCCTGCAAAAACACGCTCATAAACAAAGGTTTTAAATGTTATTAAATTTTTTAATTCGCATGTATCATTGCAAATTTTAAGCATAGATATGGATACAAATTAATATTTAAAGTACAGTTCTTTTTGTCAGGGACTACATCATAAAGATGCTGTGAATAAAAGACATAATTTTCATAATTACTTTTACATTTTTAAAGGAAACGCAACACTATTGGTATAAATTCATTCCTTTGGTTTTAATTTTGCATCAGCCTTTGAGCAAAAATGTGTTAAAATCTATCCACATGTTTTACATACTTTTACTAGGTATATGAAACCGATTCGCCAAGCAACTGTAGATTAAAAGCAAGCTGCCAAGCATGACTGCTTCGCTTATAAACCTCCAATGATACTATCATGGTATCATGATAGAGCATCCACTCTTTAAGCAGCTGATTGCATTATCATGATACCCGACCATCTCGTTTATAAGCTACGGTGGCTCGTCGAATTGGGTGCTGTATGTTAAGGCTGAATGGTTGTATCTTGTAAAAGCTGTTATTAGTTATGAACAGTATTTTATTTTGATTAACGTGCAAGAATTAAGACTCAACAAGTTGTATGGGTAAACCTTCCTAGTTGTTGGCAAGCATTAAGTTTGGTAATAAGTAAATTGTTCTAAACAGCGATAAAAATGTTTTGGCTGCGATTGGAATTTAGCATCTATTTAGAGTCCTGTCACCAAGTTTTGTTCTACCAGCCAAACCAAAGACTGTTATTCCAAGATCTACCAGACTTGACACAGACAGGTTTTTATGTTGGATCAAACAATGTCACTTGAACGATGATGCTAAGGGAAGCTTATTTCATCAATTCCAAGTTTTACAATGGAAATAAAAGGCGGCATCACCCAAAATCAAATTACTGACGGAAATAAAAGAATTAACGACTTCCCCTGCCCAAGTCACAGGTAGCTGTTGAATCAATCTGTATTCTCAATTAGGACTGCGAATAAATTATGAGCTTCCGTTGGGCCAACATTTCCAGTCGCAAATGAAATGTAACTCGAGACTGTGACATTTCCATGACGGCTTTCTCTTCAAGGGTGACGTATGAATGGATTTATTTGGGTACAATTCTGGAGGTGAAATACGTCCTTTAAGTTTTTAAGAATAAAAAGATGTGTTAAAATAATCCTGTTGAAAGGTGTTCCATTAATCGGTTTATGTTGATGTGAAAGCGAGCCGTTAAATTTACCCCTTGTTGAGTTAATTATGGGGTGTCCTGGAAAACTTAACAACAGAAGAGTCGGATTGTCATAACCAAATTGTACAAGTACATCAGGTTTGCATCTGGAAGGGCCGAGGTGTCGCACCTCTCAGGAGCTCAGACTACTTGCATAGGGACGAGCCTATCATTGGCATTAAATGAAAAAATCCAACTATCTGATCCCAGAGTTTTAACAACAAAAATAATCAGAATATTATTTTGAAGATTTGGGAAATCTCTATTTGAGAAGAATTTCACAACCTATGAATAGCTCTTTGAATATAAATCTTTGGAATACAGATTTTTGCGCTAAAAACAATTACCGGAACCTGATCAGCAAATCTCTCCTTCAAAGCCACAGATTTAAACTGAGATGAAAAGAACTACAAATTGTGCAAGGTTTCAATGTACTTCATGTAATGTCTACTGAGTTTTCCTATATACATGAAAATATTGATTATGACACATACAAATATCTTTACAATCTGTGACTAGTACAAGCTAGACTAAATCTGTGAACCATTGAAATCTGCCAATACTGTGACGGTACCACCACCAAGAACTAAGATTGAATTCATCTGTCACTTTCATTTGTCAGTGGTTTAAATTATGCAATGGTCTGTTTGAAACATAAAAAACTAGCAAAGGATTGATCAGATTTATGTATAAACCGTTTTGTGCATAGACCGAAATGATTCTTTGACCAATATAATGTTCAATCATTGACAAAATGCTAGCTTTATCCTGTAACTTCTCGAACACTTTACTCCCATAGGCTTGGTTTAAAGTTTATTTAATTGAATTAGGGGAGAAAATAGTGTTGATTATGGAAATTTACAATCCATCCAGGGTCATTTAAAAACTGTCTGGCATGTACTGCAGCAAGTATTTAAAACATTCAGTATATGGCATATAACATCTGACATTTGAAATTTTTTGTCATTTCGAATTTTTAATTCAGTCAGTAATGTTGAAGGATAGGACTTTTTGTCATTCTGGCCATAGCTGCAGCAGCCATTAATTCGGACAGGGCCTTAAGAGTTGGATTGAACGAAAGTAACTCCTGATTCAGACTTGAACCGATAAACTTGTGATTCTGAATCAAACCAAGTGACTTGTGACTTGGACTCGGACTTGAACCAAAGTGACTCAAGACTCGGATTTGATCTAAGTGAACTGATTCTAACTCAAACCGATAAACTTGTGACTCTGAATCAAACCAAGTGACTTGTGACTTGGACTCGGACTCTGACTCGAACCAAGTGACTCAAGACTCAGATTTGATCTAAGTGAACTGATTCTAACTTGAACCAATAAACTTGTGATTGGGAATCAAACCAAGTGACTCGTTACTTGGACTCGGACTTGTGATTCGGAATAGGAAAAATGCTGGGGGTCTCATTAAGTTTGCTTGTGTCCCTGTAGTGGGATACCATCGCAGTGATGGCAGGATTTCATTGGTTATCAGATAAG
Source organism: Marthasterias glacialis (assembly GCA_911728455.2). Classification (NCBI taxonomy): domain Eukaryota; kingdom Metazoa; phylum Echinodermata; class Asteroidea; order Forcipulatida; family Asteriidae; genus Marthasterias; species Marthasterias glacialis. The sequence goes on from OU452225.1 coordinate 20,895,041, forward strand.
TTTGTAGCTACAAAGTTCCCTGAATCCCCTATACCCTGACCTGGTAGTCCCCATTCTGTGTGATGTATCGAACCCATGGCAATGCCTGGTATCCACTCTTTTCAATGATCTTTAAGTACCGCACCTGTGGGTATCAACAACAGAAACAACACCTTAACTTAAATAACAAATATTTACATCATTTTGATTTCAGCTAATCCATTCAAGGAATCTAGGCTGGTGGATGATGAAGTTACGGTAAAAATTATAAAAAGTATATCTTATTATATTGATCCCTTTATTTTTCCCACTGTGGTTTTCCCAAAGCAGAACTGGAACTCTGAATTCATCAAAAACATTTTAAAGCTCCATCCATTAAAATCCTTGTACAGAAAGAAATCCTACCTGAATGCCTGAAGTGGTGAAATAGGGAATTTCAAATTTTACACTAATAGGAGGCCTGCCTTCTGCTTCTTCAGCCTCTACGCTGGGTAGGTTGAAGTGCGCCCTCATGAGGTACTCCTTGCCACCCTGAGGTCAAAATGAATATGGTCACAATCATCATCATGAAAGGGTGACAAACAGCAATGCAGTGATATGGAGTTATCACTATCATATAATTACATAATTACTGTAATTAAACTAATTGCCTGACTTTACACGCGTGCACGCATAAGCGCGTGCATGAATTTATCTAAGAATATAATATTTTGTTCTGGAATGAAAATAATAAAGTAAAGAGTAGTATGTGCTGACTTTTAGAACAAGAGGTCAGTCAGCCGATTGATCATAAAAAAAATAAGGAATTGCAAAAATGAAGTGATCGCCCTATTGATTTATATTAATCTGTCATCTAACTTCATTGTGTATCTATACATGGTATAGTTTATTTAAAAATATCATAGCAGCAAAAATCTGAATTGCGACATAATTTACAATCATTAAAAAAACATTACAATCAACAAAATCATTAAAAAATACATTAAAGACATCAAGACAAGAAATAACTTCAAACAGCCTACAAAAAACATCCAACAATTAGAAACCAAAAAACAAATTTAAAAAATACAACTCATGAACCTCTTTCCCTTCCAAAGAATAATATTGTATCACTTGCATGAGAGAATTTTGTTACAATAAGTCATCTTATTCTTGTGAATTAATAATCAATGGACCTTTCCCAAGAAATATGCTAATTACATTCACGCATGCGTACAGACCCTGTTGGTTGGCAAACGCCATAGAAATGTGCACAAAGCACACAAAAAGCGCATACGCATCACGCTTCCATCAGTCCCATACAAAAGGCTGCACTGTTCCCACAATTTTGCCAACCAAAATGTAAGTGCGCAATTTACATATTTCATGGGAAAGGTCCATTAGGTAAAATAATTATGTAAACATTGCAACACCTAAAGATAAATTCTCATCAGACAGTAATCATGAATTATTTAAAACATCACAAGGAGAATAATCCGAGTGTTTTAAAGTTGGGTGAAATAAAACAAAATTCAGTCCAAACTACAAGAGTCCTACTTACTGGGAATGACTTGATATGCCAGACCACAGCACTCTTTTCTGGTAGGTACTTAGCATAGCCGACGGTCGTCTTGAACTTGGGCGAGTCTGCATCATTTGGAACTGGGATGATGATGTCTACGTTGTTTGCCGTGGAGCGACGTTTGAATTGACTTTTAGCTTTGATCATGTATTCAACACGAGAATGGGTGTGGCGCTCAATCACCGACTCAATCCAAATTAAGGGTTTAACCTATTAGAGGTATAAGGGAGAGGTAAATCATTGCATGGTTCTTAGAAAAATAATCTGTTAACCCTCCTACTGCTAGACCATTCAAAACTATTCAAATTCCAACTCTTAACATTTCACATTGCTACTGTACACACAATAGTATTATCATTTGAACAGTGTTGATATCAAGCTGTACTACCATTCAAAACCATTCATAGCATATAGAGGGTCCACTGATTCAACACAGCTGTACTGCCATTTGGAATGATCCTCACAAGGCTTTGTATCAGCTTACCTACCATTCAAAACCACTTGGGGAATCAACACTGTACACAGTTAATTTAACATTCACAACCACAATGGTGAATGGTTTCAAATGGTGCATCAACTTATACAGACAAGTTACAAAGAGTAGGAAGGTTAATCTTGAAATGAAATATTAACAGCAATCTTTTCAGGCATTTTACACACACACACTCTCTCTCTGCTTATTGCTAGACAATGTCCACTTTATAAGTTCTGTTAATTACTGTTAAATATCACTAAAATGTACATTCATTTACATGTATATCATCACAACTCAAATCACAAAAACTTCCCTGTGGAAATTAAATTACTATGGACAAATAATACAGTAATAAACACAAACACTTTAAAAAGTTCATTATGATTTTTGCATCAGGGATAAAGAATATTACGAGCCCATACACCAATGTGTGTTAAATCCCTGTATACTCATTACTTCCCAGAGTCCTGTGAAAAAAAAATTATAAAAATCCACAGGCATATTCCTCTGGTGGGATTCAAACCCACGACCCACGCCATTCTAGAGCAGATGTCTCACCAACTAGACTACCGAGATTACCTGGCAGCTAGAGGCAGTTCGAATCCTATTAGCAGCAGGTACCGCAACCATTATGATACACGTTAAGTTTTGCATCGGGGATAAAGAACATTATACTGTATTACACTGTATATTTGTTATGTGTTTGAAAGCAGATGGAAAATGAAATGTAAGGAAGATATGAAGGAGGGTAATACATTATTTTAAGATAACGTTTAAGATTAGGTTTAAGTTAACAGTTTGGGGAAAAAATGTCTCGAAACATGCTATTAGTTCAGTACAAGTTAAAATCTTAGGCCATTGTTTTTGTATACATGTACATGTGTAATGTACACTCAAAAATTTTTAAAGATACAACTTTACTGAAGTGAAACAAAATGTTACCGCAACAATGTCACTAACATGACAAATGTCCATTAACCATTTTATTCTTTGGAATATTTTCCAATCAATTGATCAACCATTTGAAACCATACAACTGCATGAGTTGTGTATTTAGGAAAAACTGTACACAGAACTAACATGTGTACATGTGTATACTGTGTAGATGCATTTAATACATGACATTATACTGCAGGCTGGCACAGTCTGTCTATCCTTCAAAACCAGTGGATGATATTACGTGGTCAGACAGTAGGTGGGTTGACTGTGTGGATGCAATCACCACATAATACCATATTGCAGGCTGGCATAGTTTATCTATCATTCAAAACCACAGTGGATGATACTAAATGGTCAAATAGTGGGAAGGTTAAGCATAGCTACTTAAGGTTAAGTTTCTTCTGGACTACTCACATGCGTATTGAGCCGGTAGGACATGAGTTCAAACTCGCCATCGGGGGGAATGAATGAGATGGTGCGGTCGTTTTCAAAGCGAGATAGCCGAACACACTGATGGAATTTAACATCTTCAAGCTCCACGGATTTACTCTTGCCTCCCCCTGAGTGTCATGGATGGACAGAAGAAGCAAAAGTCAAAAAATATTACAACACAGACAATTTCTTTTAGCAGTAACAGAGGCCATGTATTACCTTGATAAAATCTACAGCAATTTCTAGGCCTCAAAATATCCACTGGACCACTGTGTCTAGGGGTGGAAATCACAAATCTAGTCCTAACTTAGGACTTTTCCTTACTTATGACAAGTCTAGGACTAGTTACTCATCCTAACTAAATTCGAGATAAGACTAGTCCTAGCGCTTTGTGAAATCCACACCAGTACCTTTAACATCAAGCCAGTAAACTCTCAACCAAACAAGTCCAGCAGTCAAGGGCTTTCCCCCCAAAACATGTTCAATCACAACTTGTAAGGTTTGATCGCTGGGTTTTCAAGTCTAAATGTCTATCCATATGTTCAGCAAGTCAAGTATTTCTGGTCTAGCTGAAGTTCCTAGGTATAAGCCCTGTGATCTACTGCGGCCTGGCAATGAGGTCACTAGTGCACGACTTAGAGTGACCAGAAGAGGGTCCTATTTCCCCCAGGCTGAAGGCCAAGGGAAATAGGACCCTCTTCTGCTCACTCACAGGCCCGAGGGAGATAGATGTACACTCGTGACCTTATTAATCCAGTCCGTATGCATTTTATAACACACCACAGTCAACAATATTTATGTCGAAAAAAAATATACAAAATATTTTAAAAAGCTGTTTTTTAAGCCAAATTGTTTTAGTTTAACAATTAACTCATGAGCAATTCAACTACGAGCAATTCAAAAATTGAAGGAACACATTTAAATTCCTTAGTTAGTTGCTATTCACAGTTCACACCATGAGAGGGTGCTGTTACCAGTAATATCTTTTGGAGTAGTTCCCATTTCCGGAACTATTTCCCGCAAATTACACGCGTGATGTCTTCACATGCGTCTAGTACCTGGTGGCGCAAATGTCATGCACTAGCCTATTTTAGTTTACCCCATGTGACCGTGTTTCGGCCAACCAGAACACAGAACCACCAAGAGGTGTGTTATAAGGAAGATTATTGAAGGGCATTTCCATACATGTAGTTACAGACATTACATTAATCACATGAAATCAAATTTCTTGTTTACAGAATGATTTATATGACTGTAATGATAAGCACTGTATACTCAAACACTTTCCAAGTCCTGAGAGGCATACAACTCAGGTCGGATTCAAACCTAGTACCACCACTTTCTAAAAAAAGATGTCTTAACCACTAGACCACACAGCCCAGTGCCCACATGCCCAGTGACAAGAGGACAGTTCGAATACTGTAATTAGCAGTGGCTACCGCATTTAATAGGGGCAAAACTTCCATCGGGGATAAAGAATATTGTTCACACATTGGTGTAAGGGTAAAACCCAGAAACAGTATTCTCTATCCCCGAAACAATTATTACATATATGGCTTTATATATGTTTAGATTTGTTACTAAACAAAAAATATTCACAAAACTTAAATAATATTCTAGCGGTCAGTGTGAGTGACCGTTAAATTGCCCAAAAGGAGTTCAGACAAATCTCTAAAGTTAGCTCCATTATATACAATATACACTTTTTATCTTCTCTAATAACACAGAAATAAATTTACAGTCACTTTGCAAAAGGTGAATTCGTCACATCAAAAGAGTTTACGAAAATCTCTACAGATCTAGACTCACTTCCTGTGTTCTCAAATAGTACTTTATCGTTCAGTCCGAGTCTCAGCTCAGGCATGCCGCTAAGGAATACTCGCATCTTTACAGCGCCGACAATCTCACTACGTAGGACGTTACCGTTAGAGTTTACCTACAAGGAATGACAAGGTAAGTTCCTTTTTAACACAAATGGCAAACTGATTAAGCCTTGGCAAATGGCAAACTGATTAAACCTTACAGCCCCAGATCCTTCGCCATGAATCCAATTGCCAAAGTGAAGGATTCAGAAGGATTGGGGTCGGTAGGCCCAAATAACAATTGCGTATCACTGGGTCAGGCATACCAATGTTAACTAAGTCCAAACAATTTTAACCCTTACCACCCCAGGCAAAATATAGATCACAATAAAGAGAATTATGTGCTCTTTCAAACAGTTTACAGCTTGTTTGGGTATGTTTGTAAATAAGGCATATTTATTGTAATGCAGCAATGAGTGCTGCAAGGGCTTGGGAGGGGGCAGTGTTCATGTACTGCACCCAGTCAGGTGGATATGTGTTAAATACACTCTTAATGATAACTAAAGGGTTAAACAATAATACGGCAGTAATATATGTAGATTAAAGTGTCTCCCTCAGAGACAAATTCTTTGAAATTCAAAAGTAATTATTCTAAAAGTAACAAAGTAATAAATACACAAAACAATGTACACTCAATGGAGAGAAATGAACAATTTGCATACATTGGTAATAAATATACATTAACCAGAAATACACAAATACAACATGACAATTCAACAGCTACAATAAAATAATGTCTCATTCCAAATGTAACGACAAGTTTCCATCAATCCACTGAAATTTGTGAAATATTTACAAATTGAATTCAAGTTACTCACCAGAAGATTTACAGACTCAATGACGTCAAGGAACACCTCATTCTTTCGATAACGAACACCTTCACTTCTCCAGGAGACGGCGTTGGTGATGGCTGGGGGCGGCTTGGGGGCCAGCTCCAGCTTCTGCCCTACCTGGGTGATATATCTAAGGATGAAAATAACGCAGTGATTTAAATGCACTGTTGCTTACAACACCCACTGGACAGCTAGCCTAAGTCCAGTAATTTTAGCATCAAGCTATAGTAACTTCACAACCAAACAAATGAAGCAGTTTCCCCTCCTAAATAAGTGCAAACAAAGTTTTGTTACGATTTGTTGGTTAGGTTTTTTCAAATTTAAACCTCTGAAAACAAGTTCAACGAGCGACAATTGTACTAATAATAAAAATAATCATAATGAAAATAGTGGCTTCTTATATAGTGCTCAAACCCGTCACTCAGATAGGCTCATGGCCCTCGAACATGTCAATATGAGAAGAAAACAAATATTGGTCAAAATATTCCCAATCCAATGAAAGCTTAATTCTGCAAGTCCTGTTGCATGATGGAGAGGTCTTTCTTGAAATTTGAGAAATGATGCAATCAGGGTTAAATATCGCAATCCGAATTTGCAACCGGTCCCTTTGTGATTATAAACATCATCTAAAAGTTCTATAATTAACCTTCTACTGTGTGGCCACTTAATATCATCCACTGTGGTTTTGAAAGAAGCCAGCATGCGATAATCATTTGATAATTGATATCATGTGGTGAATGCATAGTGCACCCATATACACACTACACAGACAGTTCTGCCCAGTTGAAAGGTTTCAAGTGGTTGGTTAACTCACTGGAAAAATGGTACCAACAGTAGGTTAATAATAATAACAATAATACAAATAACAACTGTAACAATAGAGTCACTTCCATTGAATGCCTCAGACTTAATACAAGTCTGAAGCGTAACAAATATGCCAAATATTATAAAATATTCATAAACCAGATGTATTGTACATAATATAAAAATCAGTAATGCATGTCACATAATAAAATCATAGCACTTACATAATTCAATCAATACAGTGCAACAAACTCAACAATCAACAATCTCCTCAAGTTAACAAAAACGAATAAACACAGCACTTACTCTTGTAATATTTTGCTGTCTGTCGTCTGCGGATAGCCAAAGTCAACCAGCTCATCTAGAAGTTCATAGATCAAGACAAAGTTGTCTCGGATACTTTCCTCTTCAAGCTCTTTGAAGTACTCCACAAAAACCTGGCCAAGAAAAATCAAACAGTTCCTCCGTTATTGCATTTGTCTTGCCTAATTTATACCCAGCATGCAAAATGCCGTTCAACATTAGGAAAACTTGTATTCACACTTGTCACAGCTAACTCTCTTAAACGTAGCCATGACCAAAAGACTGTAAATAGCACAACATTAATGGATGCACGCAGACACACCCAAGATTATATTTACAGTTATTGCCTACAACAAATTCCCCAAACTGCTCTTTCTCTATCATGCATGTCTAAGTCACAGCTAGACAGCTTGGAAAGTGAAAAACCACACCCCAATGTTTCCTACATATCCCAACTAGAACATTCTTATGCAAATCAAATACCTTCTGGTCACTCATTCACAATACACTTGGCCAGAGCACAATAGCCTTAGGAATCCCGAGGGAATACTTGCCTGTGTTAAACTAAATAGGATGAATAAATTTACCTTTCCACAAAAGGAAATCAAGTTACAGAATACTTACCTTTGGAAGTGCTGGAAGGATGAATATTTATGAGACAGAGCAAAGGTTACAGCAATTTACATACATGTTTATGCAAAGAAGGGTGAATTCTGACAACCCTAACCATCCCCAACTGTTTGTTACTGTATGGCATTGGGTTTTGTTACTGTATGGTGTTGGGTTTTGTTACTGTATGGTGTTGGGTTTTGTAACTGTATGGCGTTGGGTTTTGTTACTGTATGGCTGGGTTTTGTTACTGTATGGTGTTGGGTTTTGTTACTGTATGGTGTTGGGTTTTGTTACTGTATGGTGTTGGGTTTTGTTACTGTGTGGCGTTGGGTTTTGTTACTGTATGGCGTTGGGTTTTGTTACTGTATGGCGTTGAGTTTTGTTACTGTATGGTGTTGGGTTTTGTAACTGTATGGCGTTGGGTTTTGTTACTGTATGGCTGGGTTTTGTTACTGTATGGTGTTGGATTTTGTTGGGAGTGAGGAAGGATCCTTATAAATCACTCAAGGGAGTTAGGTTAATAATAACTTTTCAGTCTACGACAACACACACATGTACATACCTCTACTATTTTATGGAGAATCGTGAAGACTAGGGCAACATTGGCATTCTTCTTTGAACAAGCGACCACTGAAAATTGCAGTTAAGGAATAATTGTACATCAAGACTGCAGATCGGGACAGTTGATTGATGCATTATCTTCTGCTGCTGTTTCAGCAAGAGAGTTGTCAGGGTGCCTTTTCCCATCACCCTGTTTTTAATCTGAAAACTCAGTTGTAATTTTTTTTTTATTTCACATGTTTTTTGCATGTGAAAGTTATGAATAAAATGTAACAGAGCCAGTTTTTCAAAAATATTTTGAAGCACAGACAAATGTTGCTTAGCAGAAACAGGTTACCAGCCTAGTTAACTTGCAATGTGTATTGTTAGTGACTGGTTCTCTACTATTTTCAGCTGAGTTAGAACATTTGCTAAGCACCATTTCCTGCTAAACAGCTTGATAGAATTGGACCCAAGTTGACACAATTTTTATACTAATTCTCATAAAACAAAAGAGGACCAGACCGCTTTTTGCCTTCAAGCCTCGATTGTCTTACACTGATTTGAATAAAGAAAACAAACAAACCAGTGTTATTTTCTGCTGTTGTTTTGAGTTTTTGTTTACTATCATAACAAAAATAATAATACTTTGGGAGGCTAAACATCCTTACTACATGTAGCAGTTGAGAAGCTAAATTGCGAAGTATGCCGCTAAAACGTGGTCAGGCCCCAGGCATGCAAGGGTGCCTTTGGCAGCCAGCCATACTGACCCATATAACCAAGGAGCACAGCCAGAGATCCAAAGTGTTTTATTTTTTCAGAAGGAGGAAACCCAGAAGGGCCTGGAGAAAAGACCCTTGTGGCACAGGAGAAAATCAACACACAACTCTCCTCAAATATGGCCCAGCCGGGAATCAAAACAGGACCACATTCGTGAGAGGCGAACACTTTACCCACTAGCCACCCATGCCACCCATGTTTTGATGCACATGTATGTGTGATATTTCTTGAATTGCTTCAGTTGTTGTGGATGATTTCATAATCAAAAAAGATAAAAAAAGGATACAGTAGAGGTTGTTGCATTTGATAAACATGAAGGTGACAGATCCGTGGGTGAGGATGGGTGAAACTTGGCCCTCTTCTTCTCTATCCAGTAACAGCGCCATAAACTTATCCACTGACGACATGTCCACATCCCCACGGTAGTTACGGGAAATTAGAACCTATAGGAGGAAACAAACAACAATCAACACTCAGGTCTGATTGCTTCATTCTTGAAAGGGCTAGGGCACTAAGGCATTTTCTCCTTTGGAAAGGGCACCTCCATGAGGAAAGTGTAAATTTCTATTAAAACATTTCAAGGACACCAAGACAATGACCGAGCTCAGAGCTAATACTGACATATTCAAGCATCATCGGAGCCACAAACTTGTATAATGTTTTGCGCAGTCAATGCAGGATACCAGCTGTGTAGTGTCAATGACCCCACAATGGCAACATTGTACAGCGTGCGCTCGGCCAATCATGACCAATGGAACTTTGTGGCGTTCGTTGACTGGTATCCTGCGTTGACTGCGCAAAACATTATACAAGCCCGGGCATCAGCGAACACATGATCCCCGCAGAGTTAATACGACTTTTATCAAGTCAGGAAACAGTCGTGACATTAGTACTAAAAATGATGATTGTAACGGCAGGGTTGTCAGGGGCCCTAAAAATCATCAATTTGGAGGAAAGAAAATGATCGTGAGTACAATTAAATGCATTTTATTTTTACCTTAAACACTTGGAGAAGACAGTAGGCGAATTTTGAGCAATTCGGTTGAGTCTAATAAGGCATTTTTTTAACAGAGGTGTTTTAAATTCTCCTGACCGTCGCAGTTACTACATATTCCTTACTGGGGCGCTAGTAGTAGAACAGATAATGTCAAAATCTCGAAAAAGGAGTACAGCGCCCAAGTTACTGGGTCTAAGTGGAAGTAGGGCCAAGGATACGAAGTGGATTGTATTGTCCCTATTTATGGGACTTAGTAGATCTTTGTCATTTGATTGGAGGATAACACTACACTAGTAGGCTGTTCCGGTGAAAATTAATTCAACTGGTTTTACCTCTTAAAAGGTTGTAGGCTGAACACATACACTCTGAGAAGTATGATGCAATTTAAATTTCGAAGATCGGATGTTTAGTTGCAGAGATACATCATTTTTTATGAGGAAGGGTCGTACAAAAATTGTACCAGAGTTCAAGCTCATTTTCTTATGCTTTATTTCGGCCACGGCCAAGTTTAATACACAGCCTATGGCGAAAGAGGGCGCACTCATTTTGTGAGTGTGTCCTCTACCGACCGGCGTGTATCACAAACAGCGGCGCTCGGATAAGACTGTGGTGCAATTAAATACGAAGTTCTACGAAGTCCATTCGTGACGCAGCACGAAAAACAGCGCATGACATGGTTGCACAAAAACCCTTGGGGATTAAAGAATCCTTTATAATATTACACCAAATTTTCACAAGTTATACTTTAAAGTATGAGCATTAACGCTGACAAACACGCATTAAATTTTGATAGTTAATTGAGGATGAAATTTTGATTCAAAAAACAGAAAACGTCGTAAAAAAAAAGTTCTCACGTCAAGAATTATGCGTGTAGGCGTACCATGTGCGGAAACTTTTCAGCTACACGATGATGTAATCATTATCTCATTTTGTGTAAACAGGCGCAATCCCCACGCCAAAAACCGCCTTCGGGTTCCTTCGGTTGAATTCCGAACATTTCCGAAATCTGTCGTCCACGCGGGTTGATGGGTGACGTCATGCATAAACGAATAGACTCCACACGCGAGAAAGTGCATGTGTCATCCGTAATCGCTCTTTATTTTTCACAATATCTCCAAAATTATTTGTCCGATTTTCCTATTTTTTGGCTTGTAAGTAAGACGAGAGAATACTTATGCCTCCTGTGAAGTGTCATAGTTGTGAAATTTACGAATCGTGAGTTATGATTTAATATGTTTTGTTCTTTTCTTTTCGGGGCCTGTGTGTGTGTGTGTTGGTACACGTAAAATATCGGTTGTTGGAACTGCCTAACACTAGAAATATCAACTGTCCGGATACTGGGCACCGTTGTACACAAACTCAATGGGGAAACTCTAACCAGCTAGCGGACACTCCTCCCTCCCATTTTTAACGTACCTTTCCCTTCAGGTCCAAGAAGAAAACTGCCGACAAAGACATGATTGCAGTATAAATTGTGTCTCCTTTATCTGTCTCCCTCGTTCATTTGTAGTAAATACCGAACAATAATGGACAATTCTACGATTAAAAATTGCTATAAATGCTAACTTCCCACACAGACTTTCGGTCGCAGAGGAGAGAGAGCCGATGTGGCCTATCCCAACATGCATTGGGGTTGAACTCATTTGACCTCTGGAGGAGTTCAATTTTTCCAGCTGTGTGTACAAAAGTCAAAACACTCCATCGACGAAATCCGCTGACTGCTGTGGATCAGATCATCGGATGTTGTGAGATTTAAAATTTGGGAGTTGTGTGAAGAGTATTTTGGTGTTTCCTGACTGTGTTATTTATTGTCCTGACATTCCACCGACTTCCCTGCCCTGATGTGTGAGTATGGCTACATGCTGAAAATATCATTGAAATGTTTTTTGAAAATTAGCCGATCAAATTCAAAACAGGCATTTTTAAGTACAAAAGTAGGCCTAAGTAAGTAACTAGTGCTGGGCTAGCTACTACTAAAACTATTTTACAGTAGTATCCTTTTGGCCCCCTTATTCGTGCATGTAAGACTTGAAATTTAATTTTGACTGATTAACAGAACTAAGAATAACCTAAATTAAAGCTTTATTTTTATTTGTTTGATGTCAAAGCCAACCTTTTTTAGAGAAGAGGATTTGAAGATTGCAGAACATCATCAAAGCACCACAAAGCTTGTCGTCTGCAAACGATCCTGATTTGCCGTGATACGTTCTACAACACAAATTCATACACCTGGGTTGGATCGTCACTACAAAGTACCTGTTGTGCCGCCCTTCTTCTAAACATTCAATTCCTTGTGGGCTAGAGTAGACGATTGAGTTGTCATTTTCATAGTAAAATAAAAGTAGTTATGGAAAGGGTGGGTTGGAGGGGGGGACGAGGAGGAAATGGACACCTGCACTGTAATCACAAAGTTATTGCACAAAATTTCAATCGTTGCTAATTCATAATTGCTAGACCCAGTCAGTAACTGGGTCGCTGTACTCCTTTTTTGAGATTTTGACATTAGGGCCTATCTCTCGGTCGTACGACTGATACTGACAAAAAATTTTTAAAAAGAGTACAGCGCCCCCAGTTACTGGGTCTACATAATTGTTATCAGTTCACTCCATTATCAGCTATTCATCCTCCACAGGTATGAAGGGAATACCGTGGCAAGGACAGAAAAACGGGTCCTCAGAATTGACAAACTACACTTAATATTTTAATTAAAAATAACTTACAGTTACACCATTTAAGACCTAAAACATCAACTGGAAACACCTGTTTATTTTTAACTATATTGCATGGGCTGAAACCAATGCACAGGTCTGTAATATAACATGCATTGAGGATTGAGATTAAGCTGGCCTGGCGATATCCCATCTAATTATAAATTACCCCATCTCCACCCCACAACAACACGTGCATCCATGGATATCATTAAAATCATTATTTGAAATACCAGTAATATGTATTATTCAAATGCTTAATATTCATAATCAATTTTATTATATGTTTATTATATGTTTAGAAAAATCCCTGAATGTGTTTATGGTATAGGCCCTGCGTTCAGTTTCAATTTTTTTTTTTTCTGAAAATAAGCACAAAAGGTGCAAGTCTCCTTAAACCTTCCGTAGTATTTTGTCCGCCCTCTGTTGCCAAGTGATTACTATTTATGATTATTAAAAATATTCTTTGTATATTTTTCTTCAGAATAACAGAAAATGGACTGACAAAAATGATAATCATCTGAGTCTACAAAACAACCTGTTAGTGCCACTTTTTCTTTTATTCCAACGGTCCCACTCCCCATATCTTCACAATGCAAGTACCAGGGAACCCGTTCCAGACAGCGCAGTCATTTGAAATGAACATCGCTGCACCAGCAGGCGGCTGCCTGAATGGCCACCACCATGCTGGAGCAAATGGCGCCCTCAATGGCAGCTATGGATTCGGTCAGAAAAGGAAGAGGGTTGGTGGAGAGATGATGGATGAGCCAAGACACAAAAGATGCAACTCACTGGAGGCAAATGAGTTCAGAGGTAAGAAGGTCTTCCATTTTCTGTCTTCACCTGTTCACTCCCCTTGGGAAGTGTAACCAAGCAGTAAATTCCAAGGTTAAGACTCATAAACAGTGTGAAGAATAATGTATAGGCAGTCTTTCGATCTCACAGCTCTCTACTATACATTTTGTACATTATGCACAATGTATAAAACTAGGTGGAGAGAAGCAATAACTAACGAACCCTAAACCCATAATACATGTGTACTTCCTGCAGAAAGCAGTATCAAGCCTCCAACATAAACCAATAGGAAATCAACCAATGTATGAGTTTGTTTAGAATGCCTACTGCCTCAGTCCTCCAAAATCAACCAATATGAGTTTGTTTAGAATGCCTACTGCCTCAGTCCTCCAAAATCAACAAATATGAGTTTGTTTAGATTGCCTACATTGTACTGCCTCAGTCCTCCAAAATCAACCAATATGAGTTTGTTTAGTATGCCTACTGCCTCGGTCCTCCAAAATCAACCAATATGAGTTAGTTTAGTATGCCTACTGCCTCAATCCTCCAAAATCAACCAATATGAGTTATTTTAGTATGCCTACTGCCTCAATCCTCCAAAATCAACCAATATGAGGTTGTTTAAAATGCCTACTGCCTCAGTCCTCCAAAATCAACAAATATGAGTTTGTTTAGATTGCCTACATTGTACTGCCTCAGTCCTCCAAAATCAACCAGTATGAGTTAGTTTAGTACATGTATGCCTACTGCCTCGGTCCTCCAAAATCAACCAATATGAGTTAGTTTAGTACATGTATGCCTACTGCCTCAGTCCTCCAAAATCAACCAATATGAGTAAGTTTAGTATGCCTACTGCCTCGGTCCTCCAAAATCAACCAATATGAGTTAGTTTAGTATGCCTACTGCCTCAATCCTCCAAAATCAACCAATATAAGTTATTTTAGTATGCCTACTGCCTCAATCCTCCAAAATCAACCAATATGAGGTTGTTTAGAATGCCTACTGCCTCAATCCTCCAAAATTAACCAATATGAGTTTGTTTAGATTGCCTACATTGTACTGCCTCAGTCCTCCAAAATCAACCAATATGAGTTAGTTTAGTATGCCTACTGCCTCAGTCCTCCAAAATCAACCAATGTGAGTTAGTTTAGTATGCCTACTGCCTCAGTCCTCCAAAATCAACCAATATGAGTTAGTTTAGTACATGAATGCCTACTGCCTCAATCCTCCAAAATCAACCAATATGAGTTAGTTTAGATTGCCTACTGCCTCAGTCCTCCAAAATCAACCAATATGAGTTAGTTTAGTACATGAATGCCTACTGCCTCAGTCCTCCAAAATCAACCAATATGAGTTAGTTTAGTATGCCTACTGCCTCAGTCCTCCAAAATCAACCAATATGAGTTAGTTTAGTACATGAATGCCTACTGCCTCAGTCCTCCAAAATCAACCAATATGAGTTTGTTTAGATTGCCTACTGCCTCAATCCTCCAAAATCAACCAATATGAGTTAGTTTAGTATGCCTACTGCCTCAATCCTCCAAAATCAACCAATATGAGTTTGTTTAGATTGCCTACTGCCTCAATCCTCCAAAATCAACCAATATGAGTTAGTTTAGTATGCCTACTGCCTCAATCCTCCAAAATCAACCAATATGAGGTTGTTTAGAATGCCTACTGCCTCAATCCTCCAAAATCAACCAATATGAGTTAGTTTAGATTGCCTACTGCCTCGGTCCTCCAAAATCAACCAATGTGAGTTAGTTTAGTACATGTATGCCTACTGCCTCAGTCCTCCAAAATCAACAAATATGAGTTTGTTTAGATTGCCTACATTGTACTGCCTCAGTCCTCCAAAATCAACCAATATGAGTTAGTTTAGATTGCCTACTGCCTCGGTCCTCCAAAATCAACCAATATGAGTTAGTTTAGTATACCTACTGCCTCGGTCCTCCAAAATCAACCAATATGAGTTTGTTTAGATTGCCTACTGCCTCAATCCTCCAAAATCAACCAATATGAGTTAGTTTAGTACATGTATGCCTACTGCCTCAGTCCTCCAAAATCAACAAATATGAGTTAGTTAAGTATGCCTACTGCCTCAATCCTCCAAAATCAACCAATATGAGTTAGTTTAGTACATGTATGCCTACTGCCTCAATCCTCCAAAATCAACCAATATGAGTTAGTTTAGTATGCCTACTGCCTCAATCCTCCAAAATCAACCAATATGAGTTAGTTTAGTATGCCTACTGCCTCAATCCTCCAAAATCAACCAATATGAGTTAGTTTAGTATGCCTACTGCCTCAATCCTCCAAAATCAACCAATATGAGTTAGTTTAGTATGCCTACTGCCTCAATCCTCCAAAATCAACCAATATTAGTTTGTTTAGATTGCCTACTGCCTCAATCCTCCCAAATCAACCAATATGAGTTAGTTTAGATTGCCTACTGCCTCAGTCCTCCAAAATCAACCAATATGAGTTAGTTTAGTACATGTATGCCTACTGCCTCAATCCTCCCAAATCAACCGGTACATGCAGTATGAGTGTTTACAGTATCCACTGCCTCCATCCTCCAGAATCAACTGACCAGTGCCAGAGGCCATTGGGGGACTGTTGGGCATGTGCCCCCTAGGTGCCCCTCTTGTAAAAATCCAGATGCATGTAATTCATACAAAAAACCATGGCCCTGGCCCCCCACTGAAAAGCATGCCCCACTGTGTTCCCCCCCCCCTCCCCCCAGTGAAAAAATCCTGCTTACGCCGCTGCAAACGATAGGCCCATGATGTAGGATCATACTGCCTCAATCCTTCAAAATCAATCAAGAACAAGTTTTGTAGGCTCCCCTGTAACTTCATATAGGTGAATGTCCAAAGTTTCTTGATCTTAATATGCCAGATAAGACTAAAGATTTAGTCATCTTGCCTGGAACAAGTCATACCATGCTATGAGGATTAACCCTTTTGAGATTTGAGTGATTGCTTTTCAATTTTAAGTTTTTCGGTTTTAAATTTCTTCAATTTTAATTTTACTGAATTTTATTTGTTTTATTTGTTTTTATTATTATTTTTTTTTTGGGGGGGGGGTTTGGGGTTGGGAGGGCAATTTTTTTGTCTTTTTTATCTTCATAAATTGGATTGAAATTAATGCAAAACATTTGTAATTACCAAGAAAATGCATTTTAGTGAGTTTTGTGTTGTAAAACCTTTTGTTTTTGTTTTTAAGAGGTGTTGTAAAATGCCTGTCACCCTAACGCAAATTATAAGATTCCATATTAAGTGATCAGGCATCAACTTCTTAATGGATCAGCAAATTTCCTCTGTCTTTTTTATTTTATTTATTTGTTTGTGCCATTTAAAACTTAAAAACACCGTACTTACATGTACATATGTACATTGTATTTGTGTCTAAGGCAATTTCTCCTATTTGATAATATGAATTTTAAATGATAAATTTGATGATAAATATGCATCCACATTGTATTTGAAAGTTTGTACCAATACACCAATCGAGCAGAGCTCGTTTATAGTGTTTCACACCACTGGAGCTATGGCTGCCACACGCGCAGGCGACGCAACAATAGTGCGTCAGTGCGCATGTACCAATCGGCACGGAGGATTCTCAGTGCATGTGCATTGACGCACGCATGCGGCAGCCATAGCTGCGGTGGTGTAAACACCCATGAACGAGCTGCTGCTGAACCAAACTGGCCATCAAGCAACATCAGTAACAAATTTTAAGGTCAAGGTTTTTAAACCACAGGTGCTTCTAGGTACCATACAAAATTAGTCAATTTGATCTGCCTGGATTACATGTATGCCGGCCTGGCTGTGCCAAATTCATCAAGATGCTACTTTTGAACAAGATTCACTGACTTGCCCATTCTCTCCGAGCCAGTTGGTGTTGCGCCCTCTACCGGCAATTAAAACAAAAAAACTAGCATCACCCCTCAAGACTTTCCCCAAGCAAGGAGCCAACCTGGTCGCAACTAGACCGTTTTTTTTTCTACCTTCCATGGGGTGGGGGGGATAAATCCAGCAGAGTGTACGTGATAGAGAAAGAATTGATTCTTCTAAAGTTTTTCTCAAGTTTTACCATGAGAATTACTGTGTGTCACTTGAGCCATGTGGTAAGCCGAGATAAACTTGAGAGGATTGAAAACCACTTCAGAAGCCCAGTCATTGTGGTCCTAGATCTACAGCACTATCACTGTCACTATCAGTATCACTATAGACCTTTCTTTTGCAACATCACAGCCCGAGTTTTTGCCAACCAAGATGGAGAAACTATGGGGAGCTATCAATGCAAAGCAAAAACAGATAACCACAGTTTGCAAAAATGTTGCACAACATTAAAAAAAAATAGAATTTGTTGAGAAACCAACCAACCAATAATGGGATTCGTATTTTCTTTAAATAGAAAGTTTGCAAAAACGTTGAATTTGGTCACAAAGTCTGTCAACAAGACCTGAATGGTTTGCAACAATTTTCCTTCCACGCCAACCAGTGCGGTTTGTTTATTAAAAATAAAAAGGTCTATAAGGCAATCCCAGCTGAAGTTGGGCCGTCCCAACTGTAACAATCAAGTTGGGACCCATTCAACCATGGAGGTAGAAATAGAACTTAATAGCAAGGACTATTCTAAAGTTGTGACAGAACAAAATACACAACGTATGCATTACACAGCAAAATATCAACAATTTGTTTAGACTGCTGACCTTGTCATGGGCTCATAACCATGAACTTTGAAATATCTTTATGTATGACTGACTGTTGAACAAGAATCAGACCTTGGAGACTGGAGTGATAATGGCCATAAAACTAAAAAAACATGTTTTGTGTTATTTGCCAGATGACTATAACACTGTATGTAATGAATCAAGCCAAGTATTCTTGTTGGGTTTTTAAGTCAATTGTAAGTTGTTTAAATGAACTTTCATATTTGAACTACATGGGATGTGACTTTATCAAAAGATTTACTTGCAAAGTGTACACACACAAAACACTATAGGCCCTAGTTTGTATGCAAAAATAGATTGGGTTTCACAACTTTCAACCTTGATAAAAATGAAAGAGCCGCACTTTTTTCTGGCATGGCCAAGTTCACTTTGTAAACAAATTCCCGTCTGCCCAATTCCCAGCCTATCCCTGCTGCTTGTGTGTCAATGTTTGTAAATATTAACAGAACAGCTGACCTCTTTAGGTACATGTAGTTCATGAACAGTGTGCGGGAACAAAGTCTGAATGCTGAATAGAAGTTTGTATGCTAGACAAGTACATGCTTCAAATGGTATTTGAAGTGACATGTACCTTCAGTTTTGTTTGGCAGTACTTGTGAAGGTGCACTGCAGGAAGTTGGCACTTTCCATCAAAGTGAATGACATGTAGCATATTTTGCATCCACACTACATGCATATGGAAAAGAAATGACTGATTGAAGTACAGTCTACTAGTTTACTGCAAAGGTGAGGCTATCACACATTGCTCATTAGATACACTCCACCGACTGTTTAGTACAACACGGATCAGCGGCTGCCTTCCACTAAATCACCACGTAGCCTTATATAACCAGCTGTCAACAACCATGTACATGCATGAAGCTGAAAACATCATGGAAAGCATGAATGAAGACTACATCCATTTTTCCCCACCACCAGGTCGCAACTTTCTGCCGGTCAAGGGTTCGGACAACGTTTTCCAGTCCGAGGTCGTCAAGCCGAAGGGGGAGACGATGTACCGCCCCCTAACAGAGGACCTTCTCATTAATATGCGACACATTGAACAAGTCAGCTTTGGCATGGGCGTGTACTTCATTGGTGACCTCCGAGGGAACTACGTCCGGTCAGATCGGGGTAAGATTTTTGGTACAATAACCTGTTAAATCACTTTTAAAAACTTTCAAAGTCAAGGAGCCTGTTTTATCAGGTGTTGGTAGTTTCTTCCTTCCTTTGTGGTTTCCTTTGATCGGGTAAAGGTCAAATCATGGAAGTAGAAATAGGTACATGTACCAGTAACTGACAAGTCTTGTCAGAGGCATGGCACTTGAGGCATAGACGGAGCTGCCAGAGTGCTCAACTCACTTAAATGCACAACTATGAACATGTACAGTATGTACTCATTTGTTTGCCCCAACTCAACCAGTGGCCACAATACATATGCACATGTTCATGCTCTATACTGGTATTCTTACCTGTATGACGGGAAGTCACAATAAAGGGACAATTTTCTGACGCCATGTTAGCAGTCTTTCCAGTAAAAATTTATTTTAAGAACCTGGAACCACCAAAAGTGTTTCAACAAAAGAATGGACATGCAGGCTTACACTGAAAATAATTTGAGTTGATTTTAAATAATCATTTGTCCATTACTCTTAAATTTAATTCAAAAAATGGATGGAATAGGCAGGTAACTTTTTCCATCTGTTTTTTTGTGGAAATTTGAGGGCGATTTAAAAGCATATGTATATTTTAAAACATCAAATGACTCAACTCAAATTATTTTCAGTATTTAAGCCTGCATGTCCATTCACATGTTGAAACACTTATGGGTCGTTTCAGGTACTTGAAAAAAGTTGGGTTTCCTGTTGTACCCACAAAACTAGTCCTAACTGATGACTAGGCCTATAAGTTAGGATTATTAGTTAATCGTCCTAACTCGAGATAAGACTTAACCTAGTGCTTTGTGAAACCCACAATTGTAGTTGTATTGCTAACTACGCTACATGTAGGCAACTGCTGCAGGGCCCACCCACTTTCATGGCTCTGCATACCACTGGTAGTAAAGCGTCACATCTCATGTGGAATGTCGTGGCCGAGCGGTCTAGTCCGCCGAACTCAAGTTCTGTAGTTCACAGAATGTGGGTTCGAATCCCAGCCTGGCCAGTCGCGACACTTGTGTCCTTGAGCAAGACACTTTACCATAATTGCTTTGTCACTCGGATGGGACATTAAGCCGTAGGTCCCATGTACTAGAATTGGTAGTACACGTAAAAGAACCCAGAACACTTATCATGAAAGAGTAGGGGTTTACCCCAGTGTTTCTGGTTCAGATTGCAAGCACCCTTATCTAAAGGTTTCCTCAAGCTTCTGAGCTACAGTGATTAAGTTCGCTTTTGAGGCATCCTTGGTTTCATTACCAGAAATTCATAATAATAATAATAATAATAATAATAATAATAACTGATGATATTTTCTTTGTTTTCAGGTCATGTGATCAACATGTGGCGCTTCGATACAAACCAACAGAGACTGTTCATCTCTAGGTCGCTTCTCTTCACTGATCTCATGAAGTTTAATGAGCTACAAAACATTCTACAAACAATGTGAACAGGCACCCTTATGGTGAATGAATAAATGTGAGAAATGGGGCCATGGATTAACCGATCATACCTTTTCTGGATAATCTTTTTTTTTTTTCATAATTTCATAACTGTTTTAAAAAAAGGAGTTAAACACAAACTATATTGGCTTCGGCGATGACTGGTGATCTATAAAATTAATTGCTGATTGTAATACATAAAATCTCGTACTTTATCATCGATGGTACTTACTTACACGTACACATGCTTTAGCATATGTTCCCTTGTAGTTATTTGAGCAAAGTGAATCTGGTTTTATTTTGTTTTGCATTGCAATTTAAGTGAAATTTCAAAACAGGTACATGTGTATGTATGGAACTAAATGCAAGCATGTACATTTTTTAGTCTTTAAGTATATCATGCAAAAGACTACTTGTCTAGATGAGAAAGTACTCCAATTAAATTATTGTTAGAGTTGTTTCTTAAGAACTTTAATTTAACTATCGGGTCAGTCAGTAACACAAAAATGTTTGATTTTTGCGTACATCTCAAACACTCTGTTTCTGTAACAGTTAACAGCGTTCTCCCATATCAGTGGTCTGCTGGCCAAATGCTTGTAAAAACGCCTGTGCACCAGTCAAAACTCTCAAGTAACTCTCTGGGGGTAAGTTTAGAAACCCAGCCTTCTACCCTCACCATGTGTTAGCAATAATCAGGTCATGTGGTCATAGATTTTCGCAGTGTTGCATCCACTGTTAGAAACTCATGAATAATTCATCTGCATAGTTATGAATATTTATCACTTCATAGAGTATAAATTGCTAAATCCAGCTGAACATATTCTATGCAAAGTTTGTATGTAAATTAGATGTTAATTCTGCTGTATATAATTGTAAAACTGCTAAAGTAACAGTATTCATTTGTACATGTACATGTACAATACATGTCCTCCCATCGTTAAAAACACATGTACATGTAGAGTAGTCCTTTATAACAGTGCAGTCATTTTTCCCCCTCTATTCAGTTCAATGGAACCTAATAAAATGGAGAACAAGCTTCTTTGAAATTGATGAACAACTCTGTAGTACTATGCCAATTAGAGTCACTATTATATTTGTTTTACCCATACACTGATGTGTGTTAAGCACTAAGCACTATATACTCGGTGCATTCCAGAGTACTGTGTAAAAAAAATCCAGAGGCACATTAATTGGGTAGGAATCGAACCCACGACCTTTGCCATTCTAGAGCAGATGGCTTACCACCAGACCACCGAGACTGTCAGATAGCTATAGGCAGTCCGAATCTTTGTTTCTTCAGTGGGTAGGGCCTACCACAACGATTTAATAATGTTAAATTTGCATAGGGGATAAAGGATGTGTGTTTTACCCATACCCTGTACACCAATTAACATCTATTATATAGAGTCACACTGTATTATTTTGATCATTTTATCTTTCTGGTAATGAAACAAAGGGACCCTCAAAAGTGACTGGCACTGTAACCCGTAGGATTGAAGATACCTGTGTTGAGAATACAATAAAGAAATTGTCGGTTTAAGATGTGGTAGGAAAAGCCGCCTAGGGAAAACCCTCCAATCAGGTAGGAACTGAAAATCCCATGGGGTTCGAAATGGGAAGGAGTCACTAAGCGAACCTGAATGCCCCAAAACTCGTTTGTGGTATTGCTGCTTGAGATTCGTGCAAGCGCATTCAAACTGGAAGTCATGGTGCATTTATAAACAAACTGTCAGTTTGAACATAAGCGTTAAACTACATGTACAATAACCAGGTTTGAGTACAGTTCATTTATATAAATATTAGAAGTTATGTTTTTTGTAATGGACCAGTACTATTGATCATCTATGTAAATATACATGTAGACGAATAATTACAATGTATATTATGTTTCTGTTCAGCCTTTAATCTCATTTCTTAATTTAATAAATCAAGATATTCTTATTAATGTAAAAAAAACTTCAACAACAACAAATAATACAACTGTTTTTAAAAGACATGGTGTAACATTGGCATTTAGGCAAAACTGACGCTACACACGTGTGCAGTAATATTATGATCAAATGTCAAAGAATTGCCCAAAGTACACACAAATAGTTGAAGCTGTGATTAAGAGCTGGCTCAATAACCAAGCCGGGCCCAAATTCATGAAGCTGTTAAGCAGAAATTACTGCTGAGCAAATTTCGTTGCTGAGCAAAATATCAGTTGCACACCATGCAAAGTTTCAAATCCTACTAGTGGGACACCAGTCGCAGTAATGTAAATTTTATTGAATTTTGGCTGGTAACCTGTTAATGCTTAGTAATCAATAAGTGTGGCAATTGGCCCTTTGAACAGGCTGTGTCACATAGGGCAATATTTTATTGGAGACTGCCTGGAACTGGTTGCCTGTAAATTGCCTTGTGTTACATGGCCTTAGTTTCAAGGCAACCGACTCTTGGTTTGTCACAGCCATCTTGTTTCAGCCATCTTGTTTTTCTTCCATTCAAATCAATGTATCCAAACCGAGGCTGGAAGCGTATACAATCTGGCATCTTTTTATGAAATATAAATTAAAACCATCATGCAGGACATCATCATCGGGCAAAGACGGTTGTACACATGTATGTAGCATGATAAAAGTCAATCCAAAAATTGTGTTTAAATTGTCCACTAGTCCCAAGATTTGCAAATTTTTGTCTGAAATGGATTCCGTCATCATTGACAAAGACATGTAAACAAGTAAACATCAACATATCAACTCTTTGTATCCAATGTTGTACCTTGGGTCGTTACCGAAATAGTGGATGAGGCTGGATAACCACATATTTCATAAAGCATAGGCAGCCCTTAGTAATAGTAGAAGCCGCAGCCACAACTGCCTAATCAAAATAATAAAAAAAAATAGTCTAACAAAAATAAATAATAATTTATACATCTCAGATAGTGTGCTACTATATAGGCTTGTACATTGTATCACTGAAAAAAACTTTCATGGGTAAAAAAAAAGTGCACAATGGAATAGGTTAATCAAGATTGGTACACTCCTTTGCTGTCAAAAATTACCTTGTGTTAGACTTGCAAGTTAAGTCCGACTGGTTAAGAAAAGAAGAATATTTGAATTAAATTCTAGTAGCAGAGACCTAGCTTCCTTAGCCATGGTCTTGGCACATACATGAGAAAGGTTACTTTGTTGCCAAAACAAACAAACAAAACAAACAAACTAAATTCTGTTTACAACCTGGATTATCTAATGGTATGGTATACAGAATCACTAAATGTATGCTCACCATTCATAAGTTTTAAATACATGTACTGTACATCACACTTGATCATGGCTGTATGTTTATTTTGTAGAAGTTATATTCACTCTGAAGGTAAACTGTACATGTAATAATATGATTATATGTAATCTTGTAATTTTTTCTTTTTCAGTTCAGAATCTGAAATAAAACCAAATGCCAATTTTGTAAAAAGAACTCAGGCTGGTATTTAAAACTTAATCGAGTTGAATTGTTGTAAAATAAAATAAAAACATTTGTTCAAAATTGTTTTCATTTTTAATACTGAATACTGAGAAGAGACCAGTTTTACAGCTCACAATCAAACCCTCTTTGCAGACCCAGCATGAAGTAGTGCAGAGAGCTTTCTCTGTCCCCAGAAATGCTAATTTTTCAATACCAGTAAGACGAGCCATGAAACTGGGCCAAGATTTAATCATTTACAGGCAACCAGTTCCAGGCAAACTCCAAGAAGCAAAACGTTCACACTTTAATCTTCACATAATTTTCTTGACGATTGTTAGACATTATTAAAAGAAGAAAAACAAAACACTTGTACTACAAAAGTGAACATGCAATGTAGTTGGCTGCCTACAAGTTGCCTGTAAAAACAAGACCCTAACAAAGACCCTTCTCAGATTGCGTCACTATATTATGACTCGCCATCCTAGATTACTTACACGCGCACGTCACACACACACAATTTACTAGAACTACACAAACGTGTGCTACAAAATGCAACACTGGATGGCCCTTCGCGTACGTAATGTTCAAGTGCATAGTGCTCCAGCATGGAAGAGCTCCCGCATTGCTACAGAGATGAGATGTCAGTGAGAAGGGTCTATGCCTGATGTTAGGGCCTAGTTTTTTACAAGCAACTTGTAGGCAAACCAACCGCATAACTACGGTGTTACGGTTAAAACTATGACTCCCATGGTAATCCCATGGAGGAGTGCTCCTATTTTCTCTCTGCCTTGGGGAAATAAGAAGGTCTGATCCCAGGATCACCGAGGTTGAGTATGTTGTACCAGGCCTCGAATTAACCCACGGCACCCACAGCAATTGCCGTGGTGCCCTGTGCTTTTGCTGTGGTGCCCTTTGCAAAGTTCCAATACAAATTTATATTTTCCCCAGGAGCGAAGTTCAAGGCCTGTTGTACCATCATATTTTTTTTCGGCTTCAGACATCACCTCCTCAATAAGTCATACAATAGTTCGACAGCCTCAATCTTTCTGGAATTGCTTCCTCAAATCTAGTGACCTAGACCTTGGGTCAACGTTCTGATGAACTTCCAGGATTTCAGGTTAAAGCAATGTTGTTTACAAAACATTTCGATTCCTTGTGGTTTGAGGCTCAGTCACATGGAGCAATTTACGCGCAACCGGGTCCGGGCAATCTTCACAAAGAAAAAAGCTTCACACATACACACAAAAAGTTTTTGAAGGTAGTGAGACACTTTTAGAAAAATGCCTCTCGTGCTTCTTGTGCTGTCGTACATGTACTGTTCCTTTGAAATACAGTGCAGTTGGTTGCCAGTAAAAATTGCCTTTTAATGTTCCCAAAGTACATGTACTTGCCTCCCTCCGCTCTGTGTGCATCCACCATCAAAATTCAACACACTGTATCAAGTGTATAGATTCTTTATGTAGGTTCAAGTTTTCCCACATGAAAAATACATGAATCCAAGTTACTGTGGTCCAAAGAAACATTCGAAAAGAGAAGTGGCAAACAACGCCAGAACCTCATTCTGAGAAATTTTTCTCATTTGATTTACCCGTTATCCAGTCTCTGTGAAACCGCTCCGACAGCATTTGTAAAGATTCCCTCAGACGATTCCTTCACTTGGTCCAACTGACTTTAGGGATGTCAAAGTGTTCAGTTAAGGTATCTAGCTTACTGTTGAATTCCTGTAGCAAAAAAAACATAAAGGAAAGCAATATAGATGATTAGATTCCGGATAGTTCGTGAAAATTAGTACACCGGAGTGTCTATTTAATTGTAACTAGGCCATACTACCTATTGAAACCTGCTTATACAGTCTTTTATCATAGGAATGAAATAACAGGCTCATTATCAGTAAAACCAAAGTTTCATTAACATTATGAGCAATAATGTTAGTTCAAAAACATTAAAATCCAAATGGTAAAAAGCTATACAGCAGTAAACTTTACAGGAGACAAATTGCCTTCAAACCTCTTAAAATTTTGCTAGAGTTGTTCATGAAATAAACATGTAATTAGCATGTAATTAGCAAGTAGTGATTTTTAAAAAAAAACATACATTTGCCTCTGGAAATAATGCATACCCAGCAGAACCACACTCTACATAGAAACATACGGTCCGCTGTTATTTCTGGAGTCAAAAATTTGGTTCTACAAAATAGCGGAATGTGTCCTATCAGGAAACTAAACGAAAACCACACAACTTCAAGGGATATTTATGTGAATCAATTATATTCTACTTTTAAAGTATCTATCCAACCATATTAATTTCATCACAAATGTTTTTTATAGCCCAAAAGTGCCCAATCCGAAGACAACGTGTCCCTTCAACAATAGTAAAAGCAACATCCTATCAGCAAATCTAGAAAGTAGTAGCTGCAGTTTCATTCAATTAGGTTCGTGAATTACATGTATGCACATAAAAACGCGGTGTGTCGTGGCCGACATGTAAAGTGAACCGGACACAAGCTCTGGTGTTTCTGATCAGCAGAGTGTGGGTTCGAGTCCTGGTCTTGACACTTATGTCCTTAAGCAAGACACTTAACCATTATTGCTTCATCCTTCGGATGGGACGTAAAGCCGTAGGTCCCATGTGTTGTGTAACGCATGTAAAAGAACCCAGTGCACTTGTCGTTAAGAGATGGGGTTCACTCCGGTGTTTTCTGGTATGGTTGGCTGCAAATTGCATCACAGCACCTTGTAAACTGTACTATGGTGCTATGTAAATAAATGGGTCTTATAATTTGAACATAGCTCCGCAAACCTTGTAAGGGAAAAAAAAATAAACAATGAGCAGTTTGAGACGCCCTCAGGTGTGATACAACACTACAAGATCTGCATACTGTCATAATTATTAAAAACAGCTTTTAGAGTTTCACAATGGATTCAATTAAGGTTCATAAATAATGGACACAAAAACAGATTTAACAATGGATTCAAAACAATAAATCATAAAAAGAGCACACAAATTTAGCGTACGCTACTAAGTAAATCAGCCTAGTACTTACATTGACTCTGTCTTTATGTTTCTTTTGGGCCTTCTCCAATATCCGTTGTGTTTGCTGTAGATAGAGGAGGGGGAGGATATATCAGTGTAAGTAGATCATCTAGACCACAAGAAGGCATGTATGGTGCAAGTATTCCCATGCATTTTAGCAAGGGTAAAAAATAATGACAAATTTCGATAATATCAATTTTCAGAGATGGGTTGACAAGAAACTCACGACTAATTTGCATTGGCCTTACTTGTAACTAAAGCCTGTATAGCTGTAGTTTAAAACTTACTGGGCACAATCAATAAATTGTTCCCTCACAAATATATACAACCGGTTATTCAAATATTAAAATGTGTTGAATTGTGACCTACCCTGCTCTCTTGAATCTTGGCAAAGGCTTTCTCAGCCGGCGTTCGTTTGTCTCTCCCCTGTTCTTTGATCTCTTCCCCATTGTTATCATCTGCCGACGTTGAGATCTGATCAATTATTTGTTTGGAAATCTTCTTCTTCTTCTTCTTTCTATGGATCAAAAGATACATTTTGACAAACATCATGGTCAATGAAAACTACAATGTGAGGAAATTATATTTTTCCCCAAAAATTATAAAACAAATTAAAAGAGGCCACCTTGCCCTCGACTAAAGTTAACCCCGAATTTCAAACGATTGCATTTTTGCAGTTTCGAACCAACAATTTCTCAATTTCTCCTTGTATAAAACTAAATAGAGAACTAAATAGTTTAACCTTTGATGGAGAGTAGGCTGTCTTGTATGCTCGGGTACGAAATAACCTGACGTGTCGTGGCCGAGCGGATAAGAACACCAGACTCAATCTCTGGTGTTTCTGATCAGCAGAGTGTGGGATCAAATCCTGGTCGGGAAAATTGTGTCTTTAAGCAAGACACTAAAACCTTTAATGCTCCATCCTTCGGATGGGACGTAAAGCCATAGGTCCCATGCGTTGTGTAATGAACGTAAAAGAACCCAGTGCACTTATCGCAAAGAGAAGGGGTTCGCCCGCTGTTCCTGGTTTGATCGGCTGCAGATTGCGCCACAGCACCTTGTAAACCGTTACATGGTGCAATATCTGAATATAAAGGAACAGGTCTCATAAAATCGTAACTCCGAATACCTTTCAGGAAAAATACTTGTATCCCTTGGCAATTTGGCACTATATAAATCCAGTTATTATTATAACTAGAAATTTAGAGTTTGTGAACAAACTCACGGTGTTCAGCTTGAACATAATAAAGTGAATGCGTAATTGAAAATTTTAAGGTCAATATTGTGAGCAAGTTTTTTTTCTGTCGTATGAAACTTCAACTTCCGGTTTTGACAAGAACTAAAGGTCAAATGGGGTCACACTTTGTACAAGATATCTAGAATTGCCTGAGAGCTTTTTGTATCTACAAACTTATACTTCTGGTTTCGACCAGAAGAGAAGGTCAAATGGGGTCACACATTGTAAAAATTTGTAGAACCGTCGAAGGGCCTTAAAATCAGGTTATTATATTAATATACAAATTTACGTTATTCAGATATGAATTTTTACATAAAAAACTACTACTTCCGATTTCGACCGGAAGTAAAGGTCAAATGAGGTCACACCCTGTGTAAGATTTTTTTAATACTTCAAGACCTTTCATATGGTGTAAAGATCATGTATGTAGCATGTATTATTCTTAAGATATGATTATTTTAGGATAAAACTTCAATTTAATGTAATGATGTCATCATTCCAAAAATGTTGCTTTGTCATGTACACACTGTGGTCTAGGTATATAGTAATTTTCAAGTCTGTACATGCTTTATTTTTTGAGATAGCAAAATAATTTTTGGCTCAAAGCCGAACGCCTATTTATTATTATTACGAGTGGAAAAGTTTATTAAGAATGAGATGAGTTGGTTGGGTACGCAATTAATAATTGAAAATTAAAGTAGGCTAAGTAAGAATAATAATAATAATAATAAAATTAAATAATAATAATAATACGCAGTTTTTATATAGTGCTTTATCACACCCTATGGGCGTCTCAGAGCGCTCAGTATTTTTTTCCTGCGAGGTATGATGAGTTACGTTTTTGAAGTATGAGACCTGTTCCTTTACCTAGCACCATGTAATGGTTCACAAGGTGCTGTGGCACAATCTGCAGCCGATCAAACCAGGAACACCGGGGCAAACCCCTTCTCTTTGCGATAAGTATCACTGGGTACTTTTACGTGCATTACACAGCACACGGGACCAACGGCTTTACGTCCCAACCGAAGGACGAAGCAATAATGGTTAAGTGTCTTGCTTAAGGACACAATTGTCACGACCGGGACTCGAAACCACACTCTGCTGATCAGAGACATCAGAGCTTGAGTCTGGTGTTCTTATCCGCTCGGCCACGACACACCACTAGAACAACCCTTACAGTCCCAATCCTTCTATAACCAAGTGCCAAAGTGAAGGATTCAGAAGGAATGGGTCGGTAGGCCCAAATAACAATTGTTTATCACTGGGTCAGGCATTCCAATGTTATCCTTAAGTCAAAACAACTTGGTGTGGAATGACATTGGAGTGACTGAGGCCACACGCTAGCCAAACTGCCTAGTCTGTAAAGGATAAGTTTGAAAGTAAATAGGAGAATGTCAGACAACTTGATGGCTGACCGACTTGACTTCATCAACTCAACGAATGAGACAACTTAACGGTTGAGACAACTTGACGGTCAAATCTGTTAAACCGTAAGAAAACTCGGCAGTTCAGTCGTTGCTTCAGACTACTTGTTATATCTACTGGTAACTCAATGGTAATAGTTATTTGAACCCCCAATTTTTTTAGCTGTTTTTTTTTTCGAGATAATTTTAAGGAAGTTACATGTACTCGCAAAACGGCCGCCTCTGGTGGCCGTTCGTTAGCGAGAATGAGGATTGCAATAGACCGATTGCGCGACAATGTTTACAGGCGGTCACGTGACCCCCTATTGGGTATGACGTCATACAGCTGCCGGCAAAATACGTGTAAAGAGATGGGCCGTGACACAGAGTGAGTACGAAAACAGTCAATTTTACTTTTGTTAAGTAATAACTTAGTTAATCAGCCCCATTATTTAAAGTAGTATGTTGTGGCATTAATTTAAATCACATCTCTGTTTCATAATTAGAGAACTATAACTGCCTACTGACATCAATCCATCATTTCCCCTTTTGATTCACAGACGCTGTTGTCATTGCTTTGAGACGTTGAAGTAAATAGTACAATACTTATTTATGACAACAGCGTCCTTCAATAACTGCCCCTTCGTCACCACCACACTCCATCAGAACATTGCACCATGAACACCATTCCCTGCCCAGCACCAAATTGTATCACAACATGGCCCACCACCACACCCACAGAGGTTCTGCTTAGCCTGATTGACCTGCATGGCAAGACTGCCCACCCAGTCGACCACGCCCACCTCCCGGCACCTACTCTAGGCGCGGCCAAGGCAGAGAAAGTGAAACGGCCTACGATCTCAGCGGCTGGTACGAGTGAGGAATGGGCGTACTTTGAACAAAGGTGGTCAGACTACAAGGCCGCCACACACCTCACTGGCCCAGACATCATCTTCCAGCTACTTGAGTGCTGCGATGAGGCGCTCCGGAAGGACCTTACGCGGACCTTTGGTACCCTCGCCTCTAGTGATGAAACGACCATCCTGAGCAATATCAAGACACTTGCTGTCCGTCAAGAGAACATCATGGTGTCCCGAATGCAACTCCAACAAATGCGCCAGGATCGTGACGAGCCAGTGCGGGCCTTCTCTGCTCGCCTCCGTGGCCAGGCAGGCGTATGCAATTTCAAGATAGAGTGTGCATGCAAACAACTGGTTGACTACAGCAACATTATGATCAGAGATGCCCTTGTCAGGGGCCTCGAAGATGAAGAGATTCGATTGGACATTCTCGGCGAAGCGAAACAGGACATGTCACTTGAAGAGGCACTCAGATACGTCGAAGCAAAGGAGAGTGGAAAAAGGTCAGCCAATCGCCTCCTTGAGGGCGGCAACACTGCAACAGCAGCTGCCGCCAGCTCCTACAGACGCCAAGAGAAGGGACGACTACGGAACCAGCCCAGTAGCACCACACCCGCTACCTCACCCTGCGGTTATTGTGGCAGGCCAGGCCATGGACGGAGCAGGCAGGAACGTATGAAGAAGTGCACAGCCTACAACCACAAGTGCACCAAATGCGGTATCCTTCACCACTACGAAAATGTCTGTCGCCAGTCACGCAGGAAGGACCAGTCCACTACACTTCCTGCCCCTCCGCCACTGGATGATGCCACGGCCATCTTTGAGACCCTGTGCTCCATTGGTGATGACCCAGCCGTTTGTACCCATGCAATCACACTCCGGCACCATGTCTACAACGAGTTCTGTAATGCATGGGAAAAACGCGCATCCGACCCCCAGCCCTTCATCCACGCCTCCATCAGAGCTGTTCCGTCTGACACTCGTGCCCTTGGCTTCCGGACCTCCCTCCTCAACTCAACGCCTATTGTTTCCTACCCTGCCATGGCCGACACTGGATGCCAGTCATGTCTCGCTGGCACAAAGCTCCTGCCGAAACTGGGGCTTGGCGGAGAGCACCTCATTCCCGTCACAATGAAAATGACTGCTGCTAACAACCACCGCATTGGCATTGCCGGTGCCCTTGTCCTACGGATCTCCGGGACTTCTCCTTCAGGAGAGACACTTGAGACGCGTCAGATAGTATATTTCACAGACTCCTCTGACAGGCTATTCTTATCCAAACAGGCTTGCATCGCCCTCGGCATGATATCTCACAAATTCCCTACGATTGGTGAGGCTTCTGAGCTCAACAACACCAGCGTTGACTGCTGTAGCACTCAAGTGTGTGAATGTCCCCGACGCCAGGCACCACCGCCGCCCTCTAGAACACCCCCATTCCCAGCTACAGAGGAGAACCGCGAGAAGCTGGAGAACTGGCTGCTCGAGCACTACCGGTCAAGCACCTTCAATGTATGTGAACAACAGCCACTTCCCATGATGTCTGGCCCTCCCATGAGACTTATGATTGACCCCAACGCGCCGCCAGTAGCCCATCATACTCCAATCCCTGTCCCAGTGCACTGGCAGGACGACGTAAAAGCAGGCTTGGACCAAGACGTATGCCTCGGTGTCATTGAACCAGTCCCTGTCGGCACACCCGTCACTTGGTGCCATAGAATGGTGATCTGCCCTAAGAAATCTGGCAAGCCGAGACGCACAGTTGACCTTCAACCACTCAACCGTCACGCAACCCGCGAGACACACCACACCCAGTCCCCTTTCCACCAGGCACGTGCGGTACCCCCTCACACACGCAAGACCGTCTTCGACGCATGGAACGGATACCACAGTATCGCCCTCAATGAACAGGACCGCCATCTTACGACGTTCATCACTCCATGGGGCCGCTACCGCTACCGTGTTGCCCCACAGGGCTACATCGCCTCCGGTGATGGTTACAGCCGCCGATTTGACGAGATTGTCGCTGACATTCCGCGGAAGACTAAGTGTGTGGATGACACCCTGATGTGGTCCGACACAATTGAAGAGGCGTTCTCCCAGGCTGTTGAGTGGCTTGACATCTGCGGTCGCAATGGTATCATACTGAACCCCTCCAAGTTCTCGTTCGCCAAGACTACGGTCGAGTTCGCTGGCTTCGAGCTCACCCCGACCACTGTGCGACCCTGCCATCGTTACCTTGAGGCGATCCAGAATTTCCCAACTCCGCGTACCATTACTGACATCCGCAGCTGGTTTGGCTTAGTTAACCAGGTCTCCTATGCATTTGCTGCAACTGAACGGATGCTACTCTTTCGTACACTCCTCAAACCCGGCACCCCCTTCACATGGACAGACCAACTAGACCGCCTATTTGAGGAGTCCAAATCCTTCATTATCAGCGAGATACACAAGGGGGTGGAGATCTTCGACAAGACTAAGCCGACCTGCCTCGCCACTGACTGGAGCAAGGATGGTATCGGTTTCTGGCTGTTCCAGAAGCACTGTGCCTGCCCCTCCTCCAAGCCCTTTTGCTGTAAGACTGGCTGGAAGATCACACTTGTTGGAAGTCGCTTCACATCAGGAGCAGAATCCCGTTACGCTCCAGTGGAAGGGGAGGCACTGGCAGTCGTTGATGCTCTTGACAAGGCACGCCACTTCACCCTTGGCTGCTCTGACCTCATCGTGGCAGTGGACCACAAGCCCCTCCTGAAAACACTCAGTGACCGTTGCCTCAACGACATACCAAACCCTCGCTTACGCAACCTCAAGGAGAAATCACTCCGCTACCGCTTCAGAGTGATTCACATACCTGGTGTTCGCCACGCTGCAGCTGACGCAGTATCCCGCCACCCCGTTGGTGAACCTACACCATTGCCACTCCCAGATGATGTTGCATCCCTGCTCAATCCACCCAGTCAGCTCCCCCAACTTGGGATGGCCCACTCCATCCTAGCTGCCCTCCGCACTCTCGATCAGGACACCGTCCAGGTTTGCACACAGACAACTTCGCTACCCACTGAGTTGATCAAGTCAGTTACATGGGATGACGTCCGACACGCTACGACCAGTGATCCCTCGATGTCCAGATTGGTTGAGATTGTCAATGATGGCTTCCCTGAGCTTCGTGGTGACCTCCCTTCTGAACTCCGTATATACCACCAGTTCCGTGATGGCCTCACCAGTTTTGATGGGGTAATTCTCTACAACGACCGCATTGTCGTCCCTCCATCACTGCGGCACCTCGTGCTTCAGGCCCTACACTCAGCCCATCAGGGCGTTTCACAGATGTGTTCCCGGGCGGAATCCTCTTTCTTCTGGCCAGGCATGACACCAGCCATCACAGAGTTGCGAGCACGCTGTTCCCCATGCAACCGCATGGCACCCTCACAGCCGAGTGCACCCCCTACCCCTCCAATCAACCCAGTCTACCCATTCCAGTGCCTTGTGTCTGACTACTTTCACTACCGTGGTCGGAACTACTTGTTAGCTGTGGACAGATACAGTAACTGGCCGATAGTGGAAGAAACTGCCAATGGTGCTGCTGGACTGATTGCTGCCCTACGTCGCATCTTTGTCACCTTTGGCATCAGCGATGAGCTAGCTTCTGATGGCGGCCCTGAATTCACAGCTGGCACCACCGCCACCTTTCTACGCAATTGGGGCGTGCGCCACCGCGTCTCATCAGTCGCCTTCCCTCACAGTAATTGCCGTGCAGAGGTAGGAGTCAAGACTGTAAAGCGTCTCATCACGGACAACACAAATGCTGACGGGTCACTAGACACAGACAAGTTCCAGAGGGCGATGCTTCAGTACCGCAACACCCCTGACCGTGACACACACCTCTCCCCGGCAATGTGCATCTTTGGGCGACCCATCAGAGACTTCATCCCCATTCATCCTGGTAAATACCAGCCCCACACGACATGGCGGGAGACCCTTCTGTCACGGGAGGAAGCGCTGCGGAACCGCCACATGCGTACTGCTGAACGCCTTTCTCAACATACACGCACCCTTCCCCCGCTGGTTGTTGGGGACTGTGTTCGCATCCAGAACCAGGTCGGCCCTCACCCCACCAAATGGGACAAGACCGGTATCGTGGTTGAAGTGCGCCAGTTTGACCAGTATGTCGTACGAGTGGATGGCTCTGGCCGAGTCACACTGCGCAACAGAAAATTCCTCCGGAAGTATCTGCCTGTCCTGCCTCGTGCATCCTTGGCCATGGTTCCGGGTGCTACAACAGCCATGCTTCCACCAGCCCGGCTGGCAAGGCTCTCATCCGGCCGCTCCCTTCAGCCGCCTTCTCCCACATCTCAGGCTCTACCACCCGACCCACCTGTGAGTGGAAATGGCTCATCCAACCCCCCACCAAAGCCTTCCGCCACCACGACTGACCCAGGCCCACCGACGCCTTTGACGGCCAACCACCCGCTGCCGGCCCAGACAGCCCCCTGCCCACAGTCACCTCAACGCCAAGCAGCCACTGGCCTAGTCCCCCGAGCTCTCCGCGCCATCATGCCATACAATGCCCCCGGCCTCCAGGAGCATCCCACACCCATCATGGTGCCTCCTCCTTCAGCCCTCTCCGGTGCATCACCTACCCCAGCTGTGCGTCGTTCGACTCGGCAGTCTAAACCACCTGCATAAAGTTCCCCCTGGATGTGTTTATTATATGGAGGAACCCTGAGTTCTCTAGTTCCGTGTGTTTTGTTCCTCCAATAAGTTGTGTTCCATTTGTTGTGCAGTTCATTCTTCAATCAACCAGCCAATTAAGCCAGACATTTGCATGGAATCAGAAAGGAAATAATCATTGTACTCTTGATTTGGCTACGATTAAAGTCCTAGCTCTGCTGTGTACCAATCAGTCTTTGTCGCTCCCCTCAAAAGACGTAGGGGGGCATAGAGAACTATAACTGCCTACTGACATCAATCCATCATTTCCCCTTTTGATTCACAGACGCTGTTGTCATTGCTTTGAGACGTTGAAGTAAATAGTACAATACTTATTTAATAATTTAACAGAATTCTACTAAAAAGAGGCCATTCCAGCTTGTAAACTCACCGCCTGTGTGTGTAAGCATCGTTCCCTGGACATTGTACATGTACATTGTACATGTACAATGTATTGTGTACACTTGCATGCTACACGCACA
Organism: Marthasterias glacialis; assembly: GCA_911728455.2. Classification (NCBI taxonomy): domain Eukaryota; kingdom Metazoa; phylum Echinodermata; class Asteroidea; order Forcipulatida; family Asteriidae; genus Marthasterias; species Marthasterias glacialis. Next base: position 20,931,146 of record OU452225.1, read on the forward strand.
CACAGTCAGTGTGTGTGTGTGGCCGTGTGGCCGTGCGGAAGCACCACTAGGCGGTACTACGAGCTGTGTAGTTTGTGCACGCATGATGTTCATACGTACCTGCATGCTGCGCACACGGTCCATGGATCGATGCTTACACACACAGGCGGTGAGTTTGCAAGCTGGAAAAGCCGATACGCACATGACAGCCATGGCTCGTCCGGATGCGTGTTTAGTTGGGTCACGCTGATTGGTTGTAGTCAATGGATGTAGTCAATGGATATTTTGGTCAGTCTTTTGGTAAGTTTTTGTCGTTTTTTTGTGACAAATATTTTTATGATTTTGTTTTAAGGGTTCCAGATGCCGTTGTCATACAATAAAGATCAACTCCATGTGTTTAGAATGTCTGTCATGATTTTTGAAAGTGGAAAAAAATGGACGAATCTGATCACGAGTCTGGCAAAAACTGGTCAAAACTGCTAGTTACACGGATAATACCCGTCTTGGATCGTAACCCTCCGGTCTCCGACCATCGGGAGGATGGAGGGTTACGATTATCGCAACTACTGTACTAATAATCATACCAACGTTACAAATATTAATAGGCCTACATAATCTTTATTTGTTCTTTTTTTTTTGTATTCTTTATCCTATTTAAAATGGTAATAATTAATTATTCTTTAACTGGATATAACTGTTTTTGCTTTCATTTATTATTTTAGTTATTGTATTAATTTGTTTTATTATACTTTTCTCTCTTGTACGCTGTAGTTGTTGCTGGCTCTGGCTCTGCTGCAGTTTGATTTGTCAATAAATTAAAATACATCATGAAAAATCATGCCTTTCATTTCATCTTTGATATCTTGAGAAACCAGTAGGCGTTTTCCAGCAATTTTTTTGAGTCTTTGTCGGAATTTGGGCAATTTTTTGGAACAGGTACTGTATCAAAATCGTTTTAAATTTAAACCCACTTTGTATTGAACTGAAATGAACTTACGAAGTTACGTTAGTTTGTCACACACGACACAGCGGTGAGCACGAATCAGACTGTAAACAAGCTAATCTTACAATAAAGCCATTTACAACTCCTCAAAAATAAGAGGACGAATGAAGGATTATATCTGAAAGCAAAAAACAGTGAAAATGTATCTTACTTTTTGCTCCCAAGGTCGCCAATTCCCTTCAGTTTCAGAGTTCCACCAGCGCATTGATATGGAGACGCCATTTTTAAAATGTTTAAATAATGTAGAATACATGCAGAGAAAGTCGTTTTTCCCATAGAGTTAAAGTTTTTCCTAAGGTGCTTAGACTCTTTCTCAAATCGTTTTATTAAAAATTTCTTTGTATTTTAAATAAAATTACTTTAGAAAAAAATAACCTGAAGTTTTATCATTAATTTAAGTCATTTTAACATTTCAAAGTTTTGAAAATCAGTTTTAATATTTATTTGGATATTTCGGTTCAGTATTAAATTACTGCAATTTTCGTACAAACCCCGAGACATTTTTATGAAATGGCGTCATCAACATTCTTCTGGAAAGGCATGGGTCCTACATATAATGAGCGCTATTCCCCAAGAGGTGGCGCCATTCAATAAGAACGGTCGCGGGAATTTAAATTATGTGGGTTTCACTCAATTTTTTGACCTTTCAATACAATCTGTTGACTAATCCATGTTATGTATTTGCATGATTAAAGGACCACGAACTATAAACTTGGATCTGTGTCACACATTGATTTTAATGTACATCACGCAAAAATTTAATTGGTTTAAGATGTCTGTGATGTGTTAAGAATAACCAGTGATTGCACTGTGTTGACCAATCAATTTTAGATCAATTTCATTTCATCTACAGATGTTTTTAACCATTACAGACTTATGTACACACATCACACAGGCTTTAACTTGCACCATTCTCCTGGTGCTATCATTGCATCAACATCATTGGTCGTGGAAGCCTGTGATGCCATTAAAAAAATAAGAATAAATATAAAAAAAACACTGGGCATATTTGCGCCCCACTCAGGCTATCCGCAATGACTTGGTCTAGTGAATGGCACCTACACGGTAATGGCAGCACATTGGCTATTAGTATGATTGTAGTTTTTATAACAAGGACCCGTCTATTTTTCCTTTCAGCCTCGCTTTGGTTACATCGACTTAAAAGAAATACAAAATGGTTGTACCATGACAAATATCTGTTGACCAATATCTCTGTCTTTATTCTTCTGTACATCTTGTCGTCAGTAAATATTTCAAAGTCCACAATTACTATGCTTTATTTATAACAGTATGTACATAAAAGGGCACACTCTATCTAAATTTTGCCTTCATGCTAAGATATTATAATTTATTAACTATGTCCAACACATCAGCTTCTATTTCAAGCTAATAATCATAACCTTTAATACAATTTGTTAATTTTGTTTTTATAATTGCACTGGTGTCACACATCTTCACACAATACCTAAGCAAACTCTTCAATTCTTTTAAAAGCAATTAAAGTCGTGCCCGTCTTTTCCTCTACCAAAAAATAATCTTGTAACCCACAAAAACAAAAATCCTCTGACCCATCAGTTTTTTCCCCCGAGGCATGCCATATGAATCTTTTCATCTGATTGCACATGCATGAACAGTCTTGATATTTAACGGGGGGAAAAATGTAGGGAAAAAAGCCCTTTAGAAATTAGTGCTTAACACAAATAGATAATGCATTTACATGTAAGTAAACATGTTCACACGAACACGAAAAAAAAATACACAACTGTATTCATGTGCAGCCCATTGCAAAGAAAAAAAAGGGGAAGGAACAAAAATACCTGTAATTTTTTGTGAAATGCTCAGGCAGTGCAGTGTGGAGAATTGTTTCAATTAAATTTATTCCATTACAATTTTGGCTGGTAACCTGTTAATGTTAATCATGATTATAAATGCTTTTTGGCTTTCAGGAGCTGGGGCCCAGGGCCACATAAGAAAGCCTATGCAAATACAGATTTGACAGAAGTTCAGTGACAAAAAAAGCCTTTCTTAAAAACAGAATAATAATAATGACAACAACAATAATCTTCAATTCAAGGCGTTTGTTTTAGCACCTATAAATACAGCTGGCTTCCCAACTCTGATCTACATGTAGGTTTATAACTTGCAATATATACAAAGCAACATTTCTGAAAGGAAAATAAATTTTAATATCTGAAGCATAATAAGGAGACAATCATTTGATGAAATACAATGTTTATGTTGCAGAGAGACGAAATGTCAGTGTCTAACTTCACAGTCCAAACTACTTTTGAGTTTAACTCAACTGTCTCTTCAAAAACATTTACAAGATGCAAGTGTACAAGACACGAAAGCCTCAAAGATTTGGTTTCAACAGTAATCAGATTATACATTTAAGATAATGCTCACATATTATGATAGATTCTAATGCCCATTTTGAAGGGAAAATACAACCTTGGCACTCAAGAAAACACATTTTTGTAGGCTTATTTTTTTTCTAGAAGTTGAGACAATGAGACGGTCTTTTGTTCACATTACGGCCTGGAATTACACAGGGCCACCGAGACCATGACCTATGTTTGCCCTGGTCTTGGCCTTGATGCCACTTCAAAAGTTTCCCATAGACTTCAAGATTTTCCAATGCAAAATGCAAAATGCAAAATGCAAAATGACAATGGCCGTGCCCACTCAAAGATGAAATTCAGACCTGAAATTACACAGAGGCCAAGGAGGCCATGGACTCTGTTGGCCTGCTCTCTTCCTTGGTGCCACTTCAAAAGTTTCCCATAGACTTTAAGATGTTCTAATGGAAGCACCCTTTGTAAAATGAAAATACTTTGCCCTCTTAATGATGAAATTACAGGCCTGTACAGTGGAGACAATTTGAAAAGGCTATAACGCTTCAACTTTTCTTAATGTTTTAAAAGACAGTATGTTTAGCAATAATGCTTCAGCTTTTCTTAATGTTTAAAAAGATGCCAGAATTGTGTTTTTGATAACGTTATAAATTTTCTCTTTAACTTCAAACTTGTGTTTGAAGTTTATTCTCCAGAAGGCTTGGATATCAAATGTTGCACATTTCTCTTTTTGATGAAGACAAACAAAAACAGATTTTGGCTTTATCTTTTGAAGGCATCATATCGTTTGGCTTTTCAGCTAATTGCATGATACTTTTTTCTCGGAAGACGCAGTGTCAAATTTTAAATTAGAATACAAAAATAATTCATATTTATACCACACACCATTTGCAAGGAATTAACTGATGTTTAAATCATCAGGCAAAGAAAAAAAAACATACTGGAAATATTTTACAATTAATTACATAAATTTAAATAACATGTATATAATTAGATATCTTGAAACAATGTGAGTTGAAAAGACTTACATGTAGGTATGCAAACCAAATCAGGCAAACCATAACAAGGGATGCTTTCTTTCAAATCTTTGGCTCAGTTAAGGTCATCATTAGGCCAGCAGACCTCTATCATGGTGCAACCAACTTGATTTTCTCCCATTCAAATCAATGCAACCAAACCGAGGCTAGACGGAGAAATAGTCTGGTTCCTTTTTACAAAATGAATATTAGCATTCATTACTATTGTTGGCTACAAGGAACATGACCAAGATGGTGGCTGCATGATAATGGTCCATTCCCTGGCTACTCACGGTTACACTCACTGACCTTAGAAATTTGTTTTACTGAATGTTTTTGTGACTTGATGTCAATGTATGAAGTCAGGAAAATCACACAGAAATTCAGATGTATGTAATCTGGTATCGATAAAACTGCTCATTACAATTTTTCTGAATTTCCTGAAATGATTTCTTAACAATTTGAGCTCCTGGTGAATGAGAGACTTTGGAGCACTAGGTGGCAGCAGACATACCAGGTAAATTACCATTGTTTACTGAACATGCACACATTTCTGGAAACAATGGATTTACCTGGTAAGTCTGCTGCCATCTAGTGTCCTCAAAAGTCTCCTCATTGGTGGACAAAGGATTAAGAGACTTTTGGGGACGCTTGGTGGCAGCAGACTGATACCAGGAAAATCCATTCTTCCCAGCAATGTGTACATGCTTAAAAATACGTAATCAATGGAAATTTAACTGAAATTTAACTAGCGTTCTGAAATCTCCCATTATAGGCAATATGCAACACAAATTTTGAAAGGAATACATTTATTTGCATAATGGTTAAATTGTTCTCTCTGGTTTATAGCCACTTTGACTTTAAGACCCTTTTGATGGTTAATTTGATATGAAATTGCCAATAAGAGGACGTTACAGCACCAAGCCCTCAATTTGTCTAGTTAGGGACAGGGTAGAAGTATCACTCATGCACACCTTTATGTGTACATTACTCCCAAGCATAGCCTCAAAAAACAACATAATTTGCTGAAATTACAAACAAATATTTACACATAACTATAACTGTGATACTAGATAAGGCACTTAGACTACAAGACTGAAATAGTGCATCATGTACACCTTCGTTCTTACATGTATGTACGTACCCTCCATTTTTCACTGCATGTGCCATGACAGATTTGTCAGCACGTTGCAAATACACAAAGCAAGTTTGACTCTAGTAAAATGTAGTTAGACTCTGCTTCTGAGACCTGTGTACGTGTAGTTCATGTCGGTCAGTTTCCCTATACTCCAGTGTAACATTTTGTACAAAATGATCTACAGTACCAGCTCTTGGGACTTGGTTGCTTTTCTTAATGCTAAATCCCCATCTTGCCTTGAACCTTTCTAGTGAAACATTAACCATTTTGTCAAACTTGCTCTGTATGGAAATCAAAACTAGAGTTGGAATTCATGGACACTTTCGTTGTTGTTGCTTTCAGTTTTCAGTTTCTATCAACAGCAATATCGTTGTTTATCCCCTGTTTGTTTTTCTTTAGTTTATCGATTTTGTTTCCCTGTTTCTTGTCTTTTATTGTTGTTTTTCTGTAAGGACCCCAATGGAAATAAGTTATTGGCTTTGGGGCTATCCTTAGATAATTTTGTGCATTTTTTATCTATCTTTATATATTTCCTTATTTATTTGTTTCCTTTTATATTCTCCTGTATTTTTGTATATTTGATTGTATTTTGCCATGTTTCTTGCCGTTGCTGTATTTATCAGAATAAATTCAAATCAAATCAAATGGTATGACAAATCATGGAGGAAGGACAACAAACAACAAACAACCATTTAAAGACCATTAAAGCCCATTTTTTTCAAGCTGTCAAGCACAGAAATTGCTTAGCACAGAAAAATCTTGCTTGGCAGAAACAGAGTGGCAGCCAAAACACAATGCATAATGTCTACTATTTGTGACTGGCTCCCTGCTCCTTTTTGCTTAGCAGAAGTATTTGGTAAGCACAATTTTCTGCTTAAAAAGCTTTATGAACTTTGGCCAAGTTCATAAGAAAAAAGGTGGTATCGTTTGATAATCCTAAATGTACACAAATGCATAAGATTTTGTTGTTGCACCGAACTGACGATATGTAGGCACAAGGGTCAAGCACATTGAATGTAATAAGGCAGCTTTTTCTTCACCACATACTTGACTTCAACAATTCATCTATTATTGCCTTTTTTTTTCCCTATACCATATTTTTGTTACTCCTAGGATGTGTTTTGGGAGGCTTGACCAAGAATAGACCGATCCATTAAGCCCCGCCTGCTAACATATTGACCAATCACAGCCATGACAACGTCACTGACAGTCTGACAAAAGTCCAACATGTTAAAATTCCATTAGAAAAGTAAACAAACCGCCATCATTGTTCTGACACACAACAGCACACACAACTGTACTAGTTTTTGTTGAGTTTAAATTTTTTATTTCTGGTGGTGCAAATTACACAGCAGCGGTCCCTGTACAGTTTTTTGAAAGTGGTTTAAAAGTGGTCTGTATTGTTCTTTGGACTCGTTGCTCAAAAGGCCACGAAACTAAATCCACACCGTTCACAATAACCATGTTTGTGTGTATATCGTATCCGATACGTGTGGCCTCAACTGAACCACCGCTGCGATCGTTGCAAGAAAGTCGCACCATGTGCTGTTGCTAGGCAGTTGTTAAGGTAGGCGGGGCTTGGATCGGTCTATTGTGTTGGTTGTTGGTCTCTTACACTGGCAAACCACTAGCCAAACATCATGGTGCATCCCATGAGAAAACACTTCCCTGGTAAACTGTGTTATTAAAGGCAGAAGATAAAGCATGTCAACCAGTGACAACACTTCCTGAATGTAATAGCCTCCACAAAGCATCTACTATGCATGAACAGCGCCCTCTTAGGTTCCTGCCCTTGGCAGATAGAGAGCCCATTTAATGCCACCCCATAAAATGCGGAGAACATTTTCCCCAATATTTCTTTAAATAATTTGTTCAATAAATATGCATACATACATCTGCAATATTTTACATGCAGTAGGACAGTAAACACAGAGTTAGTTCCGACTCCGAAACCTGCAAGTTCTGGGCATTGAAGTAATATTTATAACTTTTACTTTTAACTCAGCAGAAATTTTCTCTTGCATCCTCTGCTTGGCAGACATATTTCTGATATGTAAAACTTCAGATGACAAACTTTATGCAACCTGACAAATCAATTCCGTAACGAACCTGAGCAGACTTTCATAATGGGTTGCAATGCAGAATTTGATTCTTAAAAATTCGTTGAGCACAACCCAGGGCTGTCATACATAAACAATATTTTCAAACATTCCTTGTTGGATGGCATCCTGTTTCTGCGAAACATTCATATGTCTGTGTTCAACAACTTTGCAAGCTTTGCAGCTTTTTGGATGCAATACAAATACCGGAATTCAGCCCCTAGAACACTACACTAACCTTTTTTGATATTTAATCGTTATTTTCTCTTTCCAGTTCCCTCCCCTTTCTTGGTCCGATGCCCATGGGCCGTGCGTAGATTCTGCTGTTTGTGATCCTCTGTTCTCGCCCCAGACGCTTTGCTGGATGAATCGTTCCCTCGCTTAGCGCTGTTCATCTGATTTGTGATTCGTCGACTGCTGGTGCCGCTGCTCTGACTGCAGACGGAGCGCGGGGTCGTCATTCCTGATCGCGGAGTGCTGGCACCTGATTGGTCCGTGTCTGAATAGTAACTGGGTGCGAGTAGGCTCTCTCTTGACCTGGTGGGATTTGAACAATAGAGGGCAGCATGACATGATTACACTGTGCAAATTCAATCCTGAGGGCCTTTCTACTCTTGGCTTCATGCAATTTTTCTAATAAATCCTAACTTATGTTACATGTAAAAATGCCCATATCAGGCTGCACTGCTGTATCACATTTTCCTTTATCTAGCAAACATTTCAAAAAAAATATAAATACACAAAGAGAACTGTACAGTGTACAATAATATAAAAGTGAAAAGTTATTAATTAAACCATCCCAGGGTTTTAATAACTAATAGAATAGAGACAGTTATTCCTGGTACAGACTTACGAGTTTAAACACTCCCCTCTATCAGGGTTTTAATAACTAATAGAATAGAGACAGTTATTCCTGGTACAGACTTACGAGTTTAAACACTCCCCTCTATCAGGGTTTTAATAACTAATAGAATAGAGACAGTTATTCCTGGTGTAGACTTACGAGTTTAAACACTCCCCTCTATCAGGGTTTTAATAACTAATAGAATAGAGACAGTTATTCCTGGTACAGACTTACGAGTTTAAACACTCCCCTCTATCAGGGTTTTAATAACTAGTAGAATAAAGACAGTTATTCCTGGTGTAGACTTACGAGTTTAAACACTCTCCTCTATCAGGGTTTTAATAACTAATAGAATAGAGACAGTTATTCCTGGTGTAGACTTACGAGTTTAAACACTCCCCTCTATCAGGGTTTTAATAACTAGTAGAATAGAGACAGTTATTCCTGGTGTAGACTTACGAGTTTAGACACTCCCCTCTATCCGGGATGAGTTTCAAGGCCCGGTACAGCTCCACTGTCGTTGGTGTGCTGATGATATGCTGTAATCGTTGTCCCTTCGGTGTATTCTCGTTGGTGGGCGGGGCTGTGGGCGTATGTTCAGAGAGATGGCCGCTTGGACCTTGGATAAACAGAAGAACATAAAGATAAGGTGGAGAATCACTTCTGAACTCGATTTGAATTCAATTACAATTTAGATAACTACATATCATTTAGTGTCAAATTCCTCCTAACTAGTTGCTCTTGGGGCACAGGCCTTGATCTTAACCGAGGCCACCAAGGCCATTGAGTTTCATGCCCAGTGGAGTTGGCCAGTATGCCCTTCAGAAAAATTGCACTGTTACTACCAACTTGGCCAGCATGCCCTTGTACAATTTCTCTGATCTAGCCAGGAAAGGCCTGCCCCCGTTTTCCTTAAGAGGGCCTGGGGGCATCACAAAAATGTAAAAGTTATATTTAAAGATTAAAGCCAGTGTATTACACTTTTTATAATACCCAAAAGAAAGAGTTTGATTCGATTTTCCACTCTGAGAAATTGACAAACACATTTTAAGGGAATTTAAAAAACAGGATAACAATAAAAGAATAAATAGCAAAGTCAATGAAAGGAATGTGGATGAGGAAGCAAAAATCTAGTTATAAATAAATGGGAATAAAATGTATTTTTTATTTACACAAGGAAGGGTTTCAATGCAATGTTTTTCCATAATAAAAAAAAAAACAACAACAAATACAAACAATGAATTTATAATTGAACAAGAAATTTGCTGAAAAGTTGCTTGCCTGGACAACGTAAACAAAGTACTTTTTTCCAGTAACAGAAGACCGTTATGGCATTACTGTTACACTTTTGCTGCTAGAATTACACCACAGACATGTTTTCTCATGCACAATGTAACCTTTCGTATAATGACTTATGAGTAGTAGAAAACCGATCAAACTTTCATGCTCAGTTTTCTCAAAACACAATTTTGCACAGTAATTGTTTTCGTCTATTTTCCAGTAAAACTTCTGTTACGCCCCTTCTTCCGGTCACACCACAACGACATTTTGGCTGGTATCCCACTTCTGCTAAGCAGGATTAATCTGTGCTAAGCAAAGTTGACTATGTCAGAATGGTTAAAGATTTGATGTGACTTACTGCTGGATTTGTTGATGTACTTGGCTGGTCGGAGAGGAGGGGATGTCCCTGGTTTGGATGGGCTCAACATGAGTTGCTGTTGGAGAAAAGTTCCTCGCTCTTCCTCAAACTTTTTACGCTGTCAAAAAAGATGATGAAAACAAAACCAATTGACACACTTTATCCTCCTTGGAAGATTCGCAGATAGATTTGCAGATGAAAGGATTTGGTGTCTTGAAATGATGTGTGGGGTTCAACCATTCCTGGTAGGTTGTGTTTCCAATAATAAGCCTGATACTTCACGGAGGCAATGGAGGCAATTGCCTCTGTTGCCCCTGGTCATTGCCTTGGTGCCCTTGAAATGTTCCAATACAAATTTACTACTTCCTGATAGAGGTACCCTTTATCAAGACGAAAATGCCTCGGTGCCCTTGCCCTTTCAAGAACAAAGCAATCAGGCCTGCAATAAGATGCTGGCGACGCCAAATGCGACACCAACAAATAAAAAAGTCAACAGTTTATATGTTGAGAAAATTCATACATTCTTATAAGGGACCTTGTCAAAATTGGTCCAAGACAACCAGCTGGTAAAACAGTCCAGGACAGGTTTTCTCAGCCACTGTTGATAGACCTTGTTTGCAACTGCTTTATGGGACAAACCATTGGAGAAGTTAACAGTGCCTGACTTCTTCCAGAGATTAATTGTTTACAAACCGAAGACTAAGATCACTATCTACTGGAAAACAACCTGGGGGCTCTCCACAGGCATGATTTGTAGTTTCAAGGTCGGGTGTAGCTACACCACACACCAATGACCTCCAACCTTTCAGCCTTTTCTGAAAGTATAAAAGCTACATGCATATCAAAGCTAGTGGCAGTTTGCGGCCGTTATGTGTGTTTAACAGGGTGTTTGTACTCTGGTTACAGCAATGGCCATTGGCTGTAGTGACAACACTAAAGAATAGGCCTATTCAGTGATCCAGCCATAGCCACTGCTCAAGCCATCAATTTGGACATTGCCCTTTATTACCTCTCGTCCAAGCCTGATGGCAGCATCAGTGAAGTTCCTTCTCTCTTTCTCAAAGGAAGCCTTCTGCTGATAGAACATCCTCTTCTCATCTGCCAAGGTCTCCTTCTCCTCTAAGAACTGGGAGTCCTTCAAGAGAGCCATGAGACCGTCGTCCATACTAGTATCCTGTACAGACTGTAAAAATGTGGTGAGAAAAAGAATTGGTTTAAATAATAATAATAATAATAATTTGAGAGGTTAATCATCCTTACTGGCAGCTGAGACGCTGAATTGCAAACGATGCGGAGCACAGCCTGAGATCGAAAGTGTTTGGTTTTTCCGGAGGGAGGAAAAAACAGATGGCCTGGAGAAAAACCCTCGTGGCACAGGAGAAAACCATCGCACAACTCTACTCACATATGGCCCTAGCCAGGACTCAAACCGGGGACACATTGGTGAGAGGCGAGCGCTTTAGGCACATGCCACCCATGCCTTGTTTAAAATGTCTTTACATCAATCAACAGATCAATTACCTGAAGAGCTTATTTTATGCATGCAAGTGTTTTGTGTCTGTTCTCTTTGGACAGGGGGGGCAGGGGCCAGGGGAGGGACAAGGTAGAACCGCTCAGTTGTTATTTCTCTTTGATAGAACCTTGTAGTTTGTCACTCAAAGATATAATGTGGAACTGAGACAAGCATTTACATGGAATAATGGTATTTGTAGTTCAGTCTATCTACTTATTTGGGTTTGAGTGGGACTTTTATTTCTTTGTATTTTAACGAAAAAGGTGCATGAGAATGGGAGGGACTTACATGTAAGACGTGTTCCTGCTGCTCAATGATGCTATGATACACCTGTACCTTATCCTTCAACCGTGAGATCTCATCCTCCATGGTCTCAACGGTCGGGGCATCACTCCCTGGCAAGATCACCGTCCCATTAGGGTCACCAGAGTTCTCCTTGTTCTCCTGACTGGCAAGCTTGTCCTTCTCCATTCGCTGGATGTGCTCCCTCAGCCGCTGCCACTTCTGTCTCAGGCTGTTCTCAATGCCTTCCCGGACCATCTGGTAAGGCATCTGGAAGTGGCCGTGGGAGAGTTCATCCACGGAGGAGTCGTCGATGGATGTTGTGTCTTCGTCACTGTCATTGTTGTTCTGGGAAAGCTGCAAAGAGAAACAATCAATTGGCTGTTAATAATAAAGGGTTAGTGAATGAGCGTTGCCACTTCAAAAGACCTCAAGGTCATATACTATTAGTTATCACACAAGCGCGAGTGGAATACGGACAAATATAGCACTTCTGCATCCAAATGAGGCTGAAGGGTGTGATAATGAATTTATCTTCCAGCTGACTAAAGTGTGATCATCACACGATCAAACAAAGCTTACAAAGGAAATTCAGCAAACAAATTATCTTATTTAACTTTCCAAACAAACTACTGCTAGAGACATGAAAGCGTGATAAATTAATTTTTGTGGCGTGACGTTCACGAAACTAAAGATATGCAAAGATTTTGGGTCTTGCACAATTTGAGCTTAGTGACACTACTGTAACTAAGCAACCAAGACGTTTCAAGACTTGTTACTTGGCAGAAAGAAAGGTATCAGTGAATACCTTCTGAATATTAACATCACTAAATTTTTTTTAGCATTATGTCAATTCGTGAAAACCGTGACGACTTGTTCCCTGTTCAACAACCTGGCCAACTTTGGCCTGTTATACAATACTCTTGGGTTGGGATGGAGATGAGGGATTAAGGGGGGTGATTAAGGAGGGGGGGTAGGGGATTAAGGGGAGAAGGTACTAACCAGGCCTTTATCTCCTTCACGGTTCAGAAGATCCACCAGCTCCTTCTGCATATTACTCAATGACTCTCTTAACACTTGGTTCTCCAGCATCATCTCTTTCTGTCTCTCCTCGTAGTTCGTGATGATCAGTCGATACATTTCCTCTTCGTGTCTACAAGAAAAAGAGATTTTCAAAAAATAACCACTTGTGTACACCTGGGCAGCACATTACCAACAACTTTGTAACTAAGTAACTTTCTTAAAAAACAGCCTAGAGCATGTTCGATCAAGGACCATAGTCAAACATTGTTTGACAAACTCTAATCGGACGCTTGGTAGTTGTCAATGGTTGGACTAGTCTAGTCGATGATTCGCAACCAGCATATCACATCGCTGGTTACCTATAGCTGTTTTAATATTACAGTGCATGGAGGACCAGTTATCAGAAAATAGAATAGTTTGACTAGTCATCATTCGCACTTCAGTGCGCATACGCTACGCATGTTACAACCAACCACTAGTTAACCATTGGTCCTTGATCAAGCATGCTCTAGTCTCCATTCCTGGAGATTCATTCCTTAAACAGTGAAGGTCAATTCAAAATAATCAAATCTCTTACAATTGAATTTTGTTCCCCAAATGTTTTGCCCCACCCATTCATCCCCGATTTTTAATTTCAAAAGATGTTTTTCTATATTATTTCCTTGTTTTGCCTTGTTAAAATTAAAAATAAAAAATATTGATGATTCTGAATAGCCCCTAAACCCGCTTTTCCGGGGCAAAAAAAAAGGGGCATTCCAATAAACAATGAACAATGGTACAGGGAAATTGCTGATCAAATTTAAATAATAAAAAATATTGATGATTCTGAATAGCCCCTAAACCCGCTTTTCCGGGGCAAAAAAAGGGGCATTCCAATTTAAAACAATGGTACAGGGAAATTGCTGATCAAATTTAAATACAGTCATCCCTGAGTATGTTTGGTTCCATCAACAAACACTGAACTTACTTTGTACCCGTTTTTCCAGTTTTCCACGTGGCTCTTTTGCCATCTGTTCGTTGCAATGAGTTCAATATGTCCATACCTACAAGTAAGACGTAAATGAGGAAGTATTATTCAACTTGTGGGATTTAAAACCAACAATAATTGAAATTTAAATCAACTTTTGGGCGAACAAAGAAAATTGCGAGAATGGGATGGCTTCTGACTAGCACCCCCGAACAAAGATATTGACAAAATAGGGAGACCACTACATAGGGCTAGATATCTCAGTTGGTAGAGCACCAGCACATTAAGCCGTAGGTCACAGGGATTCACAGGTTCAAATCCCTTTCTTGTTAATTTTTCTTTGATCACCCCAAAACTGAATATGATAATTTTAACAGAAACCTATTGTCAGTAAATGTATCAAATTGCTGTTTATTTATATGGATGTATTTTCATAGATGGGGGAAAAAACGATGGGGGGAAAAAAAAGATGGGAGAAAAATTAATTTGTTATTTTTGATTACCAAATCGTGTTGGAGGTGGTGGAAAGGCAAATAGTCTGAACTATTTTGATAAAATGATTCAGTGTTTATTATTGCTGTCAAATATAGGAAACAAGACAAACATGGTGGCATTATCTTCCAGTACGCGCTAATCCTCCAATCAGATTGCTCAATGGGAGTGGGATAATAAACCATATCATACTCCCAGTAGTCTATACTGCACTCTGCGTATATATTGAGTATCATGGGTCACGCTCTGTAGACAGACAGTGCAAAGTGACGTTCTAAAATTTGCGCGTTGCACGTTTTGCTCTCCATCAAATAACACTCAAAGCTGTATTATCTTCCAGTTGACTGGAAGATAAATTTGTTATCACACTCCAACTCGTGGAATATGGGAAAATATAGCACGTCTGCGTCCCATATCAGACTCCCCTTTGGCCTCGTGGGATATGGGATGCAGAAGCGCTGTATTTTCCTGTATTCCAAGAGTGCGGGTGTGGTAACTTATAATGTGACACAGCTCTATACTATGTAGGCTGGTGTTCCATCTGACTCATACATGTCATCAGGGTCTTTCCAAAACCACGGCTTTGGCTTCAGTTCCGGCTTAGGCTCCTTCAGATGTGCTTTTGTTATGGGGCTTCAATCAAGGTGGATAAAGCCTTTCGCAGAGCCAAAACCAAAGCCGTGATTTCAAAAAGGCCCATGATTCAAGGTTTTTACAGCTTGAAGTTAAAGCGTTTAATAGTTTGGCAGGAAAATGACAACTGTTCTACTGATGTCATTCTAAATTTAACTGGAATGCTATTTTGATGGGATTACATAAAGCACTATCGGAAGTTCTTTATTGGTTTCTCTAAGCATCTAATTTGAACACATGTGTTCATACGGAACCAGACGAACTGCGCATACAAGTATGTTGAATAAAAACAAGACAAATGTTGTGTGTGTTTTTCTACAGATTATTACGTATTACATTACTGCAAGTGACACAAAAAGTTAAATGCAAATTATTGGAAACAATATCAATAAGTTTCAATCTGAAAGCTCACTGACTATAGAGTTTCAACCTGTACCAATCCTCCAGAGAAATATTTCCATCAGAAAGCTCACTGATTCTAAAGTTCATACCAGTACCAATCCTCCAGAGAAATATTTCCCTCTGAAAGCTCACTGATTATAAAGTTCATACCAGTACCAATCCTCCAGAGAAATATTTCCCTCTGAAAGCTCACTGATTCTAAAGTTCATACCACTACCAATCCTCCAGAGAAATATTTCCCTCTGAAAGCTCACTGATTATAAAGTTTAAATCACTACCAATCCTCCATTGCATCTGATTAAGCAGTTGTTGCCATGAAACCTCATGCAGTTTTTTAGTTGGTCTTAAAGTGCTAAACGGCTACCCTCATACACATGTAACTACCCTCCAGGGAAATACTGTCAAAGCCGAGAAGGTAGCACTTGAAGACCTCTAAAACCACAGCCTTCTCCCTTAACAGTGGTCCGCTGGCTAGTTAATGCTAGTTAAAACACCTGAGGACCAGTCAAAATTCTCTCCAAAATGGCCTGTTGGCTACCTCAGTGTTAAAACACGTCCCTATTTAGTATGAAATGTGGACCAGTGAAAACGATGGTGGACCAGTGAAATGACAAGCTAACTAGTCCTGCTGGCTAGTTACTGACTGAAAAAGTTAAGGGCAAACCCTAAACCACCATTGCTTATTTTGATTGCCACAATCGAAATAAGCCAGATACAAAAGAATCCCTCACAATACATAAACCATTTACGATGTTTTAACCTTTTAGTCACTGTATCACCCGAAACCACTCGGCCTTTTATTCACTGAACCACCTGAAACTGCCTGAGATTATAAAACACTTTGTATCTCGGGTTTTACACATGCTAGCGGATCACACTAAACAACCATAGGTAGAGCGTGATCTGAAGACTACAATGGTCCCAAAATAACCTACGGTCACCATTGAAAAAAATGGAATAATCCACTTCCAAAGGTTAGTAGTAGTACAGACCATATTGTATGTACAATGCATTTTACGCATAATAATGTACACAGCAGACGGCGACAATGCTTATTTTAGTTGTGCTTTTGCCATGTTTAAATACATTATTGAAAGGAATTTACATTTTAAAGCAAATTGTTATCTGTAAGTACTAAAGACACTGTTGGTCATTTCCAAAGGTATGACTTGATTTGTTTTAATCACTTCGTTAACATTTTGTTCTGGTTTGAAACGACGGTACAGTCGAAAAAGTTGTGTGCACAACTTTCCTTGCAAATTTCAGGTTCTCTAATTTAGTTGATGTGTCGTTACATTTCCAAGCTCAAAGCTTCAATTTAGTAAAAGCAAACAAACAAACGTGTAAATCATTGGAAAAATAACTGTTTCCTCAGCAAAATAAACCAAACTTGTACCACAAAAAAATCATCCCAACGAAACTTATATCAAGAATTCTAGATACTGCGTTAAACCGGTGACGTTTCCCTGTCTCGTTCAGTTAGTAAATTACATAAATTGAAGTTGTGTACAGGGGCTAATGGATGAAATAAAACATGAGCACTGATATTGATGAATTTATCACAGGTTGGTTGGATGATGTGTTATTTGAAATCTAGAGGATCGGAATAGTTTACTTTTCTAACAATGCAAAGTACATAACCATGCAAAGTACATGACCATGCACTATGTACTTTGCCTGTGTTTGCAACACATTTGATGAATCTAAGCATATATTACAAGCAGAGCATACTGAATAGATTCATATTTAACATCATCGGTAGCTTCTTAAAGTTCTTTATACAGGATGTTATCTATTACATGAAGAGGAAATCAGATTCATTCTCAACTTTCTCAAATTAATTTTGCTTCCTCTTTTGCAGATGAATAAATTCATGAGCTGTCAAGTGGATAACTTCTGGGATTGAAGGGATCCATGAAAGCTACATGTACATTGTAAGGTACTGGGGTTAAGATGAGACCTAGGGCTCTGGGTGTTGGTTAAGGGGCTAAGGAGGCTTGGGCTCTAGGAGTTAGGATCTAAGAAAGGTATGGTCCTTGACATGCATGCATGGACTAGGGAGGCCCAAGTTCCAGGTGATAGGATAAAGGAAAGGTAAGTTTCGGGACATGAGTGAATGGAACAGGGAGGCCTGGGTTCCAATTGATAAGATGAAAGATAAAGTTCTGGTTGTGGGTGAAGGGGCTAGTAGAGAGGATTGGATTCCAGGGGATAGGATTTAACAAAGTTAAGGTTCCGGTTGTGTGTGGAGGGGCTAGAGAGGATTGGGTTCCAGATTCCAGGTCATAGGATCAAGGAAAGGTAAGGTTCTGTTGTGGTTAAAGGGGCTAAAGGGGATTGGGTTCCAAGGGATATGATCTAGGAAAGGTAAGGTTCAAGTTGTGGGTTGAGGGGCTAGAAGGGATTGGGTTCCAAGGGATATGATCCATGAAAGGTCAATATTTAGGCATGGGTGAATGGAATAGAGAGCCTTGGATTTCAGGTCATAGGATCAAGGAAAGTTAGAGTAAAGGGATTTGGTGAAGGGGCTAAGGAGGCTTGGTTTCTAGGGGTTAGGATCTAGGAAAGCTAGGGCTCAATGGATGCATTCAGGAACAGTGAGATGAGTGAGGTGTCTTCTCATCTCTACTAACCTATTCTCCTCTCTTGGTTTTTATCTGTCAGCAGCTGATGTATTCTTTCTTTCATCTTATTGATCTCTCGTTCTTTCTTCTTCAGATCATGCTTGAACTGAGTGTCTCGATGCTTCACAATGCTCTCCAGTTTCTTCATCTAAAAAAGACAAGTACAAAGAGAACGTTGGTCATTCGGGTACATGTAACTCAAATGACCAATCCGGAATGTGTCCTGGCAAGGCCTAGTCCAAGACACTCGGGTCCAAAGAGGAGACTGAGATGGTCCGATTCTTCTCAAAAAAGATGAGCACAAAGAGAATGTTGGTCACAAGAGTAAATCCAATGACCAATCTGGGGTGTGTCCTGCCAAGACCTAGGCCTACATGTAGAACAGGACAAGGTACAAGGGGGAGACCCAGAATGTCCATACGAAAGGTTCGGGTCGATGCCAAGACCTTGAGGTCAGAGACAAAGATTGAGACTGAATTCTGAAGGTTGGGACATACAATGTAGACTGCAACTTTGAGATGTAGACATGCAAATTACATTGAACGAAATAATGAGGCCAGACAAATCTGACGTGCGATATTTAATAAAGTATTAATACAAACATGAGCACCCAGAATACAAGTACAGGTAGCTGATGTGATTATTTTCAAAAATAAAGTTTGAGTTTGTGATCTAGCGAAATATCTTAACAATCAATTGGTTTTTCCATGGATATTATTCCTGAACCTTTTAAATCTTGGTAGAAGAATGCAGTCTCACTGCAAATTAGAAACAAAACATGCAGTTTCATTTGTCACGTCTCAGCATGATCCAAGTACAATTTTGAAATCTTAATTATCCAAAACAACGACCAAGACTGGTCATAACACTTACATGTACAACAATAATGTCCAGGAACAGGAACCAACAGTTTTTTTGAATTCTAATTTTAATAGGCAAACAAGGAAACAATCATGAAGGTATTATTTGTAATTTTTACCCATACACCGACGTCTGTACACTATACTCAGTACCTTCCCGAGTCCTTTGAAAAATTCACAGGCATTTTCCTCGGTAGGGATTCGAACCCACACCTGCCATTCTAGAGCAGATGTCTTACCACCTAGACTGCCCGATAACATCTATTATAATGATGAAGGTGTTTAAGAAACAAGGTAAATTAAGAAACAAGTCCCCAAGAAATTGTGTATTCATATTCTTCAAATTGACCAACACAAGACCACATTCAAACAACCTCACCTCTTCTCTTGTGGTCTTGAGTTTGATGGCCAGCGTCTTATTTTGGTTAAGCTGTTGTCTCTCTTTCTCCGTCAGGGACACGTTGTCTCTCTCCAGCTGCTCTAGTTGTAATTTGAGACGGGAGTGGTTGGATTGTAGATGCTCCAAGTCCGAGTCACCCCGCATTTGCCTGTGATGAGAATAAAAAAACAACGCAAGTTAGAGAGTATCTTCTTTAACCTTAGGGAGAAAATTTGTTATTATTTCGATTGCTATTATTGTTTGGGAATATTGTTTTGGTTTAAAAAAAACCTAACATTTACATAATTACGCATACAACACAACTTTAAAAAATTGGCAAGTTAGCTTCGGCACTTAGAGATGGTAGAACACTTTAAAGAGGGAAAAAAAATACACAACATAAAAATATACACAAATATAAAGTTCATATAGATTCTTAAAACACAAGCACCAACTTATAAGTTGAGGTCTGACCTTCCAGTGCTTTTTCAATAAAGTGTACACCTGTACAGTAAAAAGATTCTTTTTTGTTGCCTCACAGTCCCCAGAGGACTGTGCAAATTTATTTATGCCGAGGCAGGCCTCGATTTTAAGAAATATGGGGGCAGGCCATTGCTGGCCAAATCAGAGAAAATGTACAAGGGCATGCTGGCCAAGTTGGTAGTGACAGTGCAATGTTTCTGAAGGGCATGCTGGCCAACTTGACAGGGCATGAGGCCAATGGGCTCGGTGGCCTTGGTTAAGATCAAGGCTTGCCGAGGGCAATTTATGGGAATATGTCATGCTTGGATGATGATCATAACAAGGACTTTGCTACTTGAAGTTTTAACACACGAATACAATT
This sequence comes from Marthasterias glacialis, assembly GCA_911728455.2. NCBI lineage: Eukaryota > Metazoa > Echinodermata > Asteroidea > Forcipulatida > Asteriidae > Marthasterias > Marthasterias glacialis. Next base: position 20,951,237 of record OU452225.1, read on the forward strand.
TGTTTTTCTCAGTACTCACTTGGTTTCTTGCTCGTCGAGCTTGCGTAGGTTCTGTTGATGCCTCTGTATGAGTTCATAGCAACAGTTTACTAATTGCACAATGTCAAATACCCCGGGCTGGCCTCGATCCGGCGATGTAAAGAGGGTCGGAAATCCTAGAATGGTCATCTCCTGAAGTGAATGATCAATGAAAGAAAAGTAGTTAAAAATGATCTTTGTTGAGAACCGGTCGCATCAAATGGGCCGTGCTATGGGGGCAATTCTCCAATGACTCATATTTGTTGACCACAGGTATAAAAAAAAAAGATCTTCTGAACAATTTTAGTGACTTGATATGTTGTAATCTATTACTGTCAATAACAGATTTTAACATATCGAGTCAAGAAAGTCATCCAGTAGACAAGATTTCTAATTCATGTTTTCGATGTAACGCAAACTGTCACCATGAAATTGCCCATGGGGTAAACCATTGGAATGCCCCATACAGTACACAGATGTCAAAATGGGTCGACTCCTCAACAAAGAGACTTTATGATAAGAAAAGATGGACAAGCAAGGTGGCAACATGGCCCCAACCCTTCAACTTGTCTTAGCTTCACTAAGTTAGTGCAAGTTAGTTACTGTCGAGTTGGGACTGAAAGATTTTTGCATTTCTGGATGGATCTTCAATAAATTAATTTATTCTAAATTTTCATTTTCCCCCAAAAAATAGCCACATAAAATTTCTGATGGAAACTCTTGCATGAACAAGAATGAAATTCCAGATGTATGTGTAATACATTTATACAGCAGTACATGTATGTATCAGTAGTTGGGAAAACACCTTTTTTAATTGTAGTTTTGCAAAGTTTGCCAATTTCCACAAGGCAAAAGTTTACACCAAAAAACAACCTTCAAGATATTCATTCCTTAATCTACCCATTACTTTAAGATACAATAAAAATCAAAAGTTGAAAATGTAACCACCCTTACCTGCAGTAAACAAAACAAAAACCTTACATGTATATAATGGGTGGATATTTTTAAATTGAGTGGTAAGTATTTTCCTACTGCGGCCTGGGCCCAATATCATAGAGCTGCTTCAGCAGACAATACAGTAGTGCTTAACAATTTTCTGCTCAGCAAAAAATAAGCAGAAAACCAGTCACAAATGGTGTATGTGACATGGTATTTTGGCTGGTATCCTTATTCTGGTAAGCAAAATTGGTTTTGTGCTTAGTTACTTTTTGTGCTTAAATGCAGTTGTATGAAAATAGGTCCTGGGCCCAATTTCATAGAGCTGCTTAATCAGAAAATATTGCAAAAGAATTTTCTGCTAAGCAAAAATGAGCAGGATACCAGTCACGGATGTGAAATGGTATTTTGGCTGGTAACCTTAGTCTGGTAAGCAAACTTTTGTAGTGCTTAGCTACTTTTTGTGCTTAAGCAGCACTATGAATTTGGGGTCTGGTGATTGCATCCAGCAAGGTACCTCTAGAATGTCTGTCTTGTCTATAGGATTAAGGCGAAGGCTCAACCACTGATTTGGTGATTTTTAATAGTCAAGATAAGTGTGACATTTCCATTGTAGCTGCAGCCTCACTTTAATACAATTTATCAAATCATTGCACAGTACCATTCCTCTGACCTTCGACATGCACCAATTAATGATGTGTTGAGAAATGGTTCTTTGTCATTTGACGGAAATGCTGGAAATGGCAAAGAGGTTCAGTTAGTCTACAAGGGATCGCTGCACCAATGCTGGCACCCCACTAAGATTGAACATGTCCAGGGACGTGATAGCATTTTTCCCCGCAACACTTCCCCCCAACCCCCCCCCCCCCCCCCCCGCCATCCCCCCCAAAAAATAATAATAATAATAATAAATAAATAAACAAAATAAAATAAAAATAGTGCACTTCAAGAAAAGCCGTCTTTGTTTTGCATTTAACATGTTTGCACTTAAAAAATGTCCAAAAGGAACCACCGGTGTAACAACTTGGCGTTTTGATGAATATGCTTTGATTGTCTTCAGGAGAAAGCATTCTAATCGTAACATGGAGTTGTTACAACACCAGTTCTTTTCAGAACCACCACATGACATATGGTGTAAACCGCAAACCTTACCAGAAGTTAGAAATTCATGTTTACCCGGGCCCTTTCTCTATGGTACACAATGCATACATGTACAGATGCACAAGTAAACTTGATTGGAAGAGTGAACTATATTGATACATGTACAGGTATCTAAGAAAAAAGTTTTCAGGGTTTTTCATCATGTAAATGAAAATGTACTTCTTTCAAAACCAAAGCCCTTTAATATTTTAACAATTGAACTCTTTATTGGTACAATTTCAACCTAGGCTTATTATTTATTGGGCTTTAGTATCTAATGGGACAATAACAATCCCAGAAACAGACTACTCCCACTCCATTCTGTTGGTAAGGTGTGGGAGGTTGGGCGCCGTGCCAGGGGAAATGCTTCCATGTAGGAAATGATGATTAAACCATGGAGGCAGAAATAGATTACACAGAGGATGTGACATGAGCCTGTGTCATTATCATGTATTTCAGCGAGCACTTTATGATGCGTTTAATAGCAAAGGCGTTAGCATTACGTATATAGATTACACGTAAGAAGCACACAAAAAAAGTACACTAGTACTGTAAAGTACATACTGAACAAAATATATAGTTAATGACATTATGCACATATTCTCCTCCAGGCCTATGTACTCTACAACGTCTACCATTGCGTGACTGGATTTTCATGTCAGCTGCACAGAGTTGCTCAATGAATTTTAGTCAGTTTAATTCTTTATTTGACAGGCAATGAAAATTGGCCAAATATAAAGCCCAAAAATCTAAAAGGCCTCTAAAACATCGCATCACTTGGTGTCAACATGATCAAGAATTTAAACCCTTTTAATAAAAAAAGGTATGTACTTTGAACCAAGTTGTGACAAAGTGGTCAATCGATTAAAGGTTTCCAAAGATCCGTGCTCAAGGTGACTTCATCTTTATAAGGCAGACTTTACCCTTCCAATCAATAATACTTGAATAAATAAACAATAACAAAAGATGGCACTGCATTTTCTGGCTTGTACGGATATTGATACAATAGGTGTGATTGAGTATTGATTTGACAGGTTATGGGTGTAAACATTGGTCTTGTCAAGCGGATTACTGACAGCTTATTGATGTTTGATTTTGTTTGTAAAACGAGACCCAGAATCCTTTCAAGTGCATCAATATGCAATTTGCAAATCCGAGATAGTGCATCTATACTTGCACATATAATGGAGTTATACTTTCCAGTACAGGTGTATTACTGTACTAACAAGTTTACAACACACCAAAATGTCACACCTACTGTACACTAACTTCTTTGTCTCAAATCAAACACTTAGGAAATTCTCCACAAGACCACTGGTCATGTAGCTCAGAACTAGGCTTGTGCATACGTTTATTTTCCTAAACGTTTAAACGGAGTTTGTGACTTCCGTTTAAACGTTTCTAGCAATGAATCCAAATTGAGAATGGGGACAATTGTTCAGAGGTGATAGGTACCCGCGATCGTTGATGCCTGATTTACAGTCTCTGTGTATTTTGAGCCAACCTGTAAAGGAAGAGCAGATGTCAACGCACTTTCAACTGTCAGGAAATATATTATTGTACTGACTGTCCCTTCTTCTGGCTTGTGTACTGTGGACTTATGGCTTTTTCACATGAAAAATCTCTGAGTTGGACATGGGTCCAATCCATGTAAAGTTTGACTGATCTTTTCACACTACATTTCAATCCGGCGTTGACATGTGTAGAGTGCTCGATCTGTGTCAAAACCTACCCTGGTCAGGAGGTGGGCTGCGAGCTTTCAATCCAAGTCGAAAATTCCAACACATGTCAAAAGCAGTAGTGTGAACACTCAGGGGTTCATTTAGAATCTGTGTTGAGTGCGTGGTGCCATCGGCAGTAATACAGAATGGGAGTTTTCTGCTTGGATCTGTGTAGGACCCTGGCAGTGTGAAATTATTGCACAATAAATGGGTTGAAAGTTACACATGTAAGCCACAAGCTGATTTCACGCAGAGGTAGTGTGAAAGCAGAGTGGATTTGAACCGTGTTGAAATTTTACCGCAGCATCACGGAGTTGACCAGTGTGGATTTAGTGTGAAAAGGCCTAAAGTTTCCACAGTCTCCTGTGGAATTTTGTGGCATGTGCCAGTTGGGCAGGATAGTATACCGATAGTAATCGAGATATACTGTACATATGCTTAATAGCAAATCTTCAAATACATACGTGTTTGGACAAGCATTAGTTTGTGCACAGGAGTTCCGAAATTACCAGACTCCGGCCAGTGGTCCTGTGGGTATTACAATTCATGATGTTCTACAGATTAGACAGCATTCAATCTTAACATTGCTCTGTCGTTGTGTTTTCCTTGAACAATTCAGAGTGGGATTTGTTTACGCTTGAACCACTCTACAACTAGCTGCACATGGCAGTGTACAATAAACACAGCCCTTGCATTGATGCTGAAATGTCTTGTACTGTATGCTGTATGAGACACCTTCTTTTGACCTCAGTGAGGGGGGAGGAGCTCTGTATAAGCTTGTGACATCATAATATGATGGGATCTATAATGAGATCTACAATGAGCTGAGCCATAAGTACACATGTAGTGTACAGTTGTCATGGACAGATTTGTCAAATGAAAACACTACAAGAAAATACATGTACATGTACATGTATATCAACTTGAACGGGATGATAACTTTAGCTTTTGTAAGAGTTAATGCCAAAATGAACAAACCATTACTTAGATCTGTTATGATAAACCGTGACGGATCTAGGACACAAACATCAGACGTACAGGCCCGGTACTTCATGGAGGCAAATGGAGGAACATGCCTCCAAGCACCCGGTCACTGCCTTGTTGCCCCTTGAAATGTTCCAGTACAATTTTTTTGATTTCTCTCAAAGAGGTGCCTTAAGGAATATACATGCATGCCTTGCCCTGAGAAGATCAAAGTATTGGGACCAGCAAGACAACTCTGTATCTTTCTGATCATACATGTACATTGTAGATCCTGCATGTCTTAAGAAACCATGCTTGCCTAATGACCAGGGCCCAATGTCATGGCACTACTTAACGATTAGCACATTTTTGTGTTAACTTGAGCAGAAAATTTGCTTAACATATTTCGCAGGTTTGCAAGAAAATTAGGCGGCCAGCTTAATGGTGATTAACCATGTATTTGCACTGTTATGTCATTTGCTTTTAGTAAGCACCCGAAAATTAGCATGCCTTTTCCAGCGCTTACAGTTAACAGCACTATGAAACAGAAATCACACAGCAAGCACACAATCAGCTGTTAAGCAGCCCTGCTTACCAAAGAATTCTGTGCTTACGGCATCCTGTAAAGCACTGTACATGTACTTCTATGGGCTGTGGCAGGGTGTAAGCGCAGAATTCCACGGTAAGCAGCGTCGTAAAGTTGGGCCCAGCTAGGTAAGATCAGTTCATAAGTTTGACCCAGTGAAAATATTCAAGGGCACAGCATAGTTTATCTGTTCCCAGCAATCCGTTTCTGAACTGCACAGATAAGAGTGGTCTGTGAATTACAAACAGGAAAATGTGGGGATTTATTTGCAATCTGGACCACTTCCAGTCTGTCAATTTAGCAACCATGCCTAGAATGACCTATTACACAGAATTTTCACTTAATCTTCTGTCAGTGTCACTTAACAGTTTGACTTTTTGTAAATTTGTACTATCTAGTCTGCCAGCTTAAAGATTGAGGTTTTTAGAGGAAAAGTTTGTTTGATGATGCTCTCTCAATCATTTCAAAGTTAACAGCCCTCAAAGTTGTATGGTTTTTTTTTTACAATATTGACTTATCGTCCAAAAACTGAAAACGTTTGTATTTTCACATTAGAAGGTTGATGCCTGTTGATGAATACATTTTGCATAATTATCAAATCCACTTTCACTAGTCTAGTGTCAGGCTTTTTGTTGCTTATCAACTTCTTCGCTTTGTTGATGCTTGTTTCAAATTTTGTTATTCATCTTTTTCGGCTTGTTCCCCAACAGGGCAACCGTGCCCGTGCCCATGCCCCTGGTGCCCCTGGTCATTGCCTTGGTGCCCCTTGGTCATTGCCTTGGTCCCCCTTGACATGTTTCAGTAATAGAGTTACCCTTTACTAAAGAAAAACTACCTTGCCCTTTCAAGAATGTATCAGGCCTGTATTTTCTTTTTTTACAACTGTAATTTCATGGTTTATTACTCAACCTATTTTTATACTGGAAATATGTAATTTCTCGTTTTAATGGCTATTTATTATATGGATACATTAATAAAGGAATAAAAGAATGGCGATGAGGTCTTAAATGGCCGTTCAAAACCTGCTGGGTCGCGGCCGTGTGATTATGGACAGAGCCGAAGGTCACAACCCTGCAAGATTTTAAACCGCCGTTTAAGATCGAGTCACCACTCTTTTATTACCATTCATAACTGCCCTTTTTGATAAAAAGTGTAATAAAAATTATTTCTTCTAAATTTTGAATTCCAAGGGTCAAATTGCGTGCGCCATTCAGCGGTTGTGTGCACGCCCAGGTACTGAGTACTGATGTGTATTGATTGCATTACGTGTTCAAGCTAGCGCACCAACATTCGTATGGCTATGAGTGCCTAACGGGTGTTCCCAGCTCCAGCTTTGTCTTTTTCAGCCGTTTAAATCAAGTCTTACATGTAAATGGTCATGTGACCATCTTTCAACCAATGGGACTGCCTAAACTGTCTGGGGTATTAATGAATGAATGATACAAGATGAACGCTTCCCTCTTTGTGATTTGAAAAAGGAATACCAACCTGATCCAGATATGACACACACTGGTCCAAGTTCTCCTTATTGCAAAACGACGGTCCAAAAGTTTGTGAAATTTTCCGTCCCGACGGCGGAGAGGTGAAGAGAATCCCTGACCGGCGATTGTGCGTCACTTGGAAGTAATTATCCTCAGGTGCGGATGAGGTGATGGTGTGACTCTGGAGATATTTGGAGACAAAGTCGTCATGGGTGGTGCTGATGATTGGGGTGTGGTTGCTGCTGCTGGCCAAGCTGTGGCTTACTGGGTTCGGAGTGTGATTGGGTAGACTACGGTGGAGGAAGGTTGTGTTCTGGATGTCCCAACCTGCCATGGTGGTTGTGTGGCTCTGCAAGGAGAGCATCTAGTCAATCTTCTGCAGGGGAAAGAGAAGAAAAACACACGATTATGATCCAACTTAGCACATTTACTGACACCACAGAGAATATAAAAGACTTCACAAAATGTTGTAATGTACATGTATGAAAACTTTGGCCACACTTTTACCGTTAACATATACTTTTCAATGGACATCTTTATAGACTGTCTGTACATATACAATATGTACACACATTACATACGCAGAAACTACCGTACTCCAGAAACACTGGGCTTCAGATACAATGTACCTTATACATGTATAATGTGCACATTAATTACAAACAGTCTGCTTAAAGATCATGTCCTAGCATAATTACACATTGCCTTAACACTACACATGAATACACATTACGCACATTACACATTGCACAGTACCAATAAAAACAGGCAACATAAAGTACAGGTGTAGACAAATACGTCCACATTGATTTCAAATGCATTAACATGTCTGCATGCTCGTAACCATTACTTATTTTTCAAGTACCTTTACACATGTACAGTAAACTCATCCACAACCTACATGTACATCGCAAACCAACAATTCATAAAATCCAAATGCCATCGGACAGACAAGCTTCTTGTATGTTGATGCGTACGTACACTAACTGCATACCCATGAGTGTACATCTGCATTATAACAACCACAGATAATGACTCATTGCAGTGTGGTACTCCATATCAGACAAAATCAAAACAGGGTAAATATAAACAACATACAGGATGCAGGTCACAGTACCGTGGAGTCCCGATAGACTTCTTCATTCAACATCCACACCCTTTCCATCCCTGAACCGTGCTTGGTTCTTTATTTTAAGAACAAAAATGGAGCACGCCTAGAGTTTATCTACACAGGCCATTGCCTTTGTTACCCTGGGCCCAATTTCATGGCAAGCTGCTTACCACAGAATTCTGCGTTAATGGTGCCCTAGTAAGCCTGTGATTCTATGGGCCTCTTGAAAACTTTAGGGAAGATGCCCCCCACAAAAATCGGGGCTAATACATGTACTACTGGTACAAGTGGATTTGGACAATAGTGTGTACACTGTATCAAGGCCCAACAAGCTAGAAATAGTGCCTAGTGCAGAACAGTTTTGCTTAGCAGAAATTGGTTACCAGCAAATATATACTGTTTATTGTACCTGTACATGTCATTGCTAGTGGCTGGTTCCATGCTAATGTTTGCTAAGCAAAATACAATTTTTGACAAAACCAGATTTTCTGTTTTAAAACATCTTTACGAAATTGGGCCCTGTGCCTTGGCACAAACTGTAGCCATGTAGTGGCTGTTCATGTCACGTTAGGAGTGCCTCGATGAGCACATGTATAACACCTGAGTATTAATGTCTGAAAACCCTTGAACATGTGTGAACTGCACATTAGCAGTCTGACCGCTGTAGCATGATTTACTACAGAGTACACCTACAATAGACTATAGCCAGTAATTAAATTTGACACCACCTCCTTAGTTGAAAAGTACATGAGCGGACACTGCCCTATTTGTGACTTCCACATGAAACAACAACCAAATTAAAGGTGAGGTGAGTGTACAACATTGGCAATGTCTACACTGTGATGACTTGGCATTCCTAACACTTCTACATGTACTTCATTTTGTGTAGTATCAATATGTTTCCTCAGCAATGAGCTCGTTGGATTGCGTGTCCACAAAGCAACAATCAGTTTTGTTTCATGCAATATCTGCACAGAATTGTGAATACGTTCCACAAAGATGTTTTAAGATAAATAGTACATGAACAATCCATTCTTTTATTATACCTTTTTAAGAGGTGCACTACTGTCCACAGCGTCTGGAATGTATGTATTTGTACGAATCTGCCTTGAAGTATATATTTAACAAATAATCTACAGCACCAGGTGCAAAAATTATGCATGACATTTGATGACAGTAACAGATAACTTACTCTCCTTCACTGGGGAATAACTGATTCAGAAATCATAAGCACCCAAGCGGAAAGCGGATTATTATTAAATTATGTAAATACTTATCGCATTGTTCAATTCTAATCTTTATTATAAAGTGACCATCTGGGCCCAATTTCATAAAGCTACATGTACTTTATGTCCAATTTTATGAATACTGTGCGATTTCCATTTCATAGTGGTCCAGACCATTGAAGCAAACAAAAAAGACTAAACTTTCGGTTCTTACTGTCACTGACTGTAGGAAAATGGATGACATCACATTCACAATGCAAATCCTAAAGGAATGCAAAAGCTGGCTACCTAATTTTCTTGCTAATTGTGAAATACGCTTACGCTTAAGCAAATTAAGCTACAACAGTCAGCATGAAAACTGAAAATTTGCTCACCGTTAAGCAGCGTTATGAATTGGCCCCTGTTTAATAGCAAACTATTCTTTTGACAAAATGAAAACGTTGAATCGAACAATAGAACCTTCTGGTCAATATACTGTACTGACATAAATACACAGCATCATGCAACAAAAAGAAGAGGCACGCCTGACACTTCACAGTGGCCTTTTTAATGCCCCATTTAAGCTTGTTATTGCCTTGGTGTCCTTTGAAACGTCCCACAAAAATGTTTTATTTCTCCCATACAGAGGTGCCCTTTGCCATCACTAAGGAAAACTTTCCTTGCCCTTACAAGAACAAAGTATCCAGACCTGGAATTACACGAAGGCCACGGAGGAAATGGTCTCTGTTGCCCAGGCCTTGGCCTTAGTGCTCCTTCAAAAATTTTCAACAGACTTTAAAACATTTCCCAATGGAAGTGCCCTTTGCGACATGAAAATGGCCTTGCCCTCCAAAAATAAAATTCCAGGCCTGAGTATCACACCTGATGAAGGACACGTACAATCCATCAAGTACATTTTTTTTTACCACCCCCCCCCTGCAGTTCCTGACTTTTTACATGTTATAAATTCCTGCCATAAATCTAACCAGCTTCAAAATTTTTGCGCCAATATTTTCTGAGGATCAATCAACGGGGGACATTGCCGTGCTGGCCCCCAGGACCATATGACGAGAAATCAGACAATTTATGATCCTGCCGAGTCACCCCACTGAACTTGAGTCCCACCTGGTTGGGTCCACGTTCAAATAAACAAAGAAACTGAGCAGTTGAAACATGCTTAATGCAAGTTGTTTAAAGGGAAAGTAAATCAAGTTTTTGAAGAGTAAAATGTATACGTGTAGTATACGTAATTCAATTCCCTAGTTTCCAACGAACACACACAAAAAAACATGCACAGTTTTGCTACTCCCACGTTGTCATAGTGTGGATTTCTAAAATTAAATGACAAATCAATAAATTCAGGGTAGAGTTTTGTGTTGTGTCTGTGACATGAGACAGGTGTGGGAGATCACCAAGCCTTTCAAACAGAAGCTTGTTGCTATGGCAACTGTTAGCTATTATTCTCAAATAAAGGGTAATCGTAAAGGTTTTACAACAACTATTAGGCCTATACAGTATGTAACAAAAACATTACAGGAATGCCCTTTTACTGTTATCAAATGTATTGTCCATTTTACCAATTCTTGTATTTTTTAAACAATTTTGGGAGTCAAATAAAACAGATGCATATATGTATTTATGTACCATACATGTACTGTACACACATGTAGTACAACTGTACAACACCTTAAATTTTTTAAGGTGTTGTCAAATTTAATAAAACATGAACACAAATTATTTGTTGCTGAACTGCAAACTACTCAATTAAATGACCTACTGTACATGTAAAAGAACCATCAGTGTGTAACATGAACATAATACAATGTACTGTGAAGGACATTTTCGAAGAAAGTACATTTTTTTTAGTACATTCTTTCTCAACACTCAAATTGGTAAAATGGACAATACATTTGATAACTTTCATAATTGTTTGATGGGATTGTATCTACGTACTGTATGTATGTGTCATGTACTTGTACACATTGGCACAGACAACTTTGGCATGTATGATGGGAGTGTACAAGCTGTACTATGTACACTTTTTGTACCCATCGTACATTTTTAAATTTAAGGGAATAAAAGAGTGGGACCGAGGTCTTAAACGGCTGTTTAAAACCGGCAGGGTCATGGCGTGTGATAAAGGACCGAGCCGAAGGCGAGGTCCTTTATCACATGGCCACGACCCTGCAAGGTTTGAAATGGCCGTTTAAGACCGAGTCACTTCTCTTTTTTTCCCATTCATATGCCCTTTTTGTTAAAAAGTGTAATAATAAAGAAAAATCCAGGATACTTTTCTGATTTTTTTTTTTATTTCAATTCTTGCCACGATCTCAGGCTCCATTTCGCAAAGGGTCGACGCTCAATGTATTTAATGCGATACGCGTAAACTAGCACCAGCGTAAGCTAGTGCGCCAACACGAGTGTGGCTGTAATTAGCGCAGACGGCGCCTTCACAGCTCCAGCTACATGTATGTCATTATCATCCATTTAAAACCGGTCTTAAACAGTCATGTGTTCACCTTTCAACCAATAGGAATGCCCAAGTTGTCCCAAACTGACTGGGGTGTTTATGAATACGGGAACAATATTGGTGAATAAAGTCTCAAACAGCCGTTTAAGACCAGCAGGGTCGTGGCTGTTCGACTCCACGGCCTTTGATACTGAGACACAACTCTTTTTTTCTCATTCATATCCTTTTGGGTAAAAAGCATAACAATGCAGGAAAATCCGTAAAACTATTTCATTTTTTTTTTAATTTTGTTTCTTCTCTCACTTCCAGTCACGTCCTTGGGCTCCATTTCAAGAGGGTTCAGTAGACCTGTAGTGGGTACTACATGTACATCATGAGCTGATGGCAAACTATGTGCAAATACATGCTGTGACCGAGAGAGTCACACCAACAGTCGGCTTTTGTTAATAATAACACAGTTACATATGTACAGTATATGATGAAGTTGTATGTTGTGACATTGATTTTAATCGCATTACTGTTTCATAAACTAACAGTATTCTACTACCGGCGTCTGACAACAACGTACACATGTAGCAACCTGCCTGTTATTTTGTTTATAATGTAAATCACTGTAAAAAACAAAGGCAGGCCTCGAAATTACCGACGGCACCGACGGCAATTGCCGTCGGTGCCCTGTGCCATTGCCGCGATGCCCTCGAAATCAACCAAAATTCACGGCAATATATTGCCGTGCCCTTTTTGTCCAACTGCCGTCGGTGCCCTTTTGAAAAATTGTAACATGCATATTAAATGCCAAAATACCCGCTTTGAAAGAGACAATCAGGCGAGAAAAATGGTCGTTGAACAACTGAAAAAAGTTACCCCAGCTTTATATCACGCAAAAGAACGTACAAAATTGACTTACAGGGCTGTGTGTGTGTGTGTGCGTGTGTAGAAACTCGTCCTTGCCAGGCCTCGACCTTAACAGCGGCCACCAGCGGCCATTGTCGCGATGCCCCAGCAAATTGCCGTGATGCCCCTTGAAAAAATACGTACCTTACGGCCACTTGGCCGTCGTGCCCTTTTCCGTAGCGTACGCTTTCGCACACTAGTTTTCATAATGCTGCTTGCCATCATGTGTCGCGCCATGCATTTATACTAGTACTAGTACCGAAGTGGAGAACTCGGCACGGCAACCATATCAAACGTAGTTGAATTGTTTACTACTGAAACACGGCACCAGACTACTCTCATGTATAAACTGGCTACAAGTCCCTACACTAAATTACACATGTTCGCACTGATTTATCTGCCTATTGAGTGGATGGGGGGCCGGGAGGCGAGCAGCCGGGGCGGGATCGAGTCTAGGTTTTTCCCTCGCTATCTCGCTGGTCTCGCTGTGTCCAAGGTTTGTTGTGTTGGATAAAAGTTTGTGACATTGCCACTTTCTTTTTCATTGCCAAAAGTTATGTACACGTTGTGTACACTGCGCCCTAATTTTATACTACATCAACTTAACCGTAACGATTAATCAGCATGCAATCCCATAAAAGGCTTAAAAAAAACGGGAAGCTAAAAGGGTTGGAGCGGCAGCAAAGTGCCACGTTAGGACGCGTTTTTGGGGTGAGTTTGTTTACAAATTTACAGTCTAGGCAATCAATAAACGTCGGCATCGTCGGCATGCACGTTCCATCCATATACTATCAGACTGTATTAACGTTACTACTAGGTAGTACTACTACTAGTACTAGTAGACCAATTTTTTGGCGGGGGGATTCGTTCTCAATTTTCATAATCTTATTTATTTTTAAGAATATTGTTTTTCAAGAATTTTATATTCCAAAAGGTTTAATTTTCCGGATCAGCGGATTTTGTTGAGCCTCGGGGTTGGGGTGGGGTGGGTGGGGTTCGTTTGTCTCCCTCGGAGAGTTGGGGGTGGTGTAGTTACAGTAACCGTAACGCTTATACGAGGGTCGGAGACCCGAGCGTTACAGGAAACCACATTCAAACATTGTGTTAGTGCATGTGCCTGCACACACGGAGTAGTATAATGTAAACTATGATTAAGGGGGGGGGGGGTTGAAAATGGGTAAGTTACTGGGGCAACTTGCATTGCAAGAAGTGCTGCAAAATAACTGTAAATAATTCATCAACAAATAAAAGTTTGAAATGGCCTTGGTGCCCTTTCAGTTGGCCTTGGTGCCCCTTTCTTTTTTGGAGCCTTTAAGGCCAAGTGGCCTTGACCCTCTGAAGCTTAAGGTAGAGGCCTGCCTTGCTCTAGCGGTTGGTTCAATGCAACCCACGTTTCGTTTGGGCCGCATTGCAGTCCTAAGGATATGTAGGAAAATCCCCATACGAAACCGCTGGTGTCCATGTGCGATAGTTAGTGTTAAGTAAACTGTCATTGGTACCCGTACAGTAGAAGCATGGCCCCATGTTGCACACGACTGGCGCCCTGTATACTGTATGCGTGTTTGTTAACTGCGCGACGGGAGCGTGCTGGAAAATGGCTCCTGATGTGTGTGTGTGCGGTGTGTGTGTGTGTACGATCGACGACCAGCTATTATGAAGTTTGTGTCGCGTTCACCACAGTTTTAGTACATTTTAGCGTCAGCAAAATAAAAGGCAATGTAGAGTATGCGTAAAGTGAATAAAATAACACTCCTTTTTATTTATGGGCCCAGAATGAATGGTGATGATAATTCGTAAAGGGTAAGAATTCATTAATTATTTTCATCATCAAGACTCAAAAAACTAGCGCAGTTTGCATTTTGTTAAATTAAGTTTTTGCCGTGGTGCCCCCCAAATTTCACAAAATTGCCGTGGTGCCCTTGTTACACTCACAAAATTGCTGCAATGCCCTTCAAATTTGAGAAAATCAAGGCACTTATTGCCGTGCCCTTTTCAACACGAAGTTCGAGGCCTGCAAAGGGGTGGTAGTCAAGAATGTGGGAAAAGTGAGCATTTCTCTAGCATTGCTGAATTTCAAATAGACAAAGGAATCACACAGTTTTGAAAAGCCTTTTCATAGGATTATTTCAGCTTCAAAATCTGAAATTCTTGTGTTGAAAAGTGTGTGATCGCGGTCGTCTGGCCCAAACATTTTGTCATGCAACCAGTACTACTACATTGTGAACATAGTTTCTTGTAGAATTTCCAAGATTTGCTGGAACTGTCCTATTGCTGGTTTTATTCAGCCACTCAAAAGTCTCAGGTACAAATTCTGGAATATTTTTCACGGATTTCGAGAAAGAAAAGCCTCAATCGAATAAACAAATGCAACAATCATCATTGTACCATACCGCACATTCCTATGTAGAACATGGTGTTTTTTACATTTAATACCCACTACAGGTCTATTGCATGCGACACTCAGCGGTTGTGCATACACACGCATGCTAAATTTAACATTGAGTATGGGTACATATTGCGTTCCTACATAAATTAGCGCCTGTGTATATCTAGCACATTTACAACTCTAGCCATGACTCTAACAGCCATTTAAAACCGGTCTTAAACGGTCATGTGACCACCTTTCAAACAATAGGACTGCCTGAACTGTCCTAAACTGTCTGGGGTATCTACATTATGCAATACACAGTACGATCTTCAGGGAAGTGTTACTGAAAATTTAAATTTCCAAAATACAGTGTGCATACAATTACAGTGTACTATACACTAAATTGAAACAAGTGTTATCGACCTTCATAATACTGTTGCTATGGAAACGATCCAGACTTATTAATTTTTCACACCTGTTCCACAACACACACAGGCAGTGCAACAAGGTGGAACAATCTGTATTGATTTTTCATAGAAATTAAATGTTCCTGTACAGGCTTGAAAAATTAACCATGGGAAGAAAACAAAACAATGCTACAGTATTTGAATACTTTGTATTGTAACATGTACAAACATGTAGCCTAGCTATGACACACTGTCACAATAAAGACTTCTTGCAGTCAAATTCAAAAAGCACTTGGTGATACACTTATTCGTACACTGCACACATGAAAAAAAAAAAAATAAATAAACAAATAAGCTTGGAAAGAAATCACTTGTTTGACTACAAACAAGAATGAGATGTTACACACATAAAATGTAAATTGTGTAAAAGTTACACATAGTTTTGTTTGTACAGTGTGCAGCACATGTGACAATCAATCAATCCAAATAGCTAAACAACAATGTACGAACCCCAGAGTGAAAATGCATGATTCATCTTGCAAGAATTATGCACTGCAATAAAAACAAACAGCAAATATCAACTTAATATCCAAAGTCTCTTTTAAATGTACATTACACGTATGTATTCTTCCACACACAAATTTTGCGGGTTTCTTGAAAACTAAAAGACAATTGAAACTACACATGTACTAAGGCATTCCTGGCATGTTTTTCAATTCAATATGCAAATTCAGACAAGCTCTTTCGGGAGCCTCTGGAGTCCTGACTATTACATGTACCTTGCTTTAAGTCTCCAGAAAAAAACCTGAATGCATTACAGAAAAGTTCAATCTGTAAAAATCATCCCACCAACATACTTTTAGGTGGAAAAGATATCTCACCTTACCCAAACAATGCGCCCCCTTGGGTGAGTTCACAATGCAGTCGACCCCGGAGGCAAGTTCACTGACATAATTAAGCATTGTATGAATTATGCCCGTTTCTACTACCGATGAAATTGCAGGTAATCGTCCATTGTTACGACTGTTGACACTACCAAACTCGCAATTGCAAGGTATCCACGCTTCAGTGAATAGTTATAAAAGCTTTTCAATTGCACACAAAATGACCAATTGAGATCTGATAAAATGTCTGATGGAGGTAAATTATGAGAGACAAATTATGTATTATGCGTATTATTAATAAACTGAAGAATTTTTTATTTCATTCTGCTCAATGGCAACTATTTTGCATTATTCGTGTAAGTATTCTTTATAAATAGAGAGAATAGTGAAATCCACTAAAGTACATACCTTCATGTGTTAAGGGTAATTATGTACATTGTGTATGTTAATGTACAAATTTTTAAACAAGTGGGCCTACACACGTACATTGTAATTTATTTTATTTTTATTTTTTATTTTTTTTAATGCAATTCATCCATCACAAGGCCCAAAGGCCACTCGAAGTGTGGGCTACATTTTGAAGGAATAAAAACCTGCCCCTATGGTGAGATATAAATGCAAGTCTCTCCACAGCACAGCTAAGAACCGGGAGGGGTACATGGATCCGTTGCGAGACAAACGTAACTGCCTCTTCCCCTATTTGAAGCAATTTTACATGAAGTTACATGTAAGTTTCTTGCTCAAGGACACAAGTGTCATGACCGGGATTCGAACCCGCATCCTGATGACTCAGCTACCAGAACTTGAGTCTGATGCACTAAACCACTTGGCCACGACACGCTAAAGTAGGCCTGATAAAGGGCAAGATGTTGTTCTTTGGTAAAGGGCACACCATGTACATGTAGTATACCAATTTCCAGGGGCATCGAGGCAATGACTGGGGTCATGGAGGCTATGGAAGGCTTTTGGGGCTGATACACACAGTACAGATGGTATCAGACTTACCAGGTAAACTCTCCATTGTTCTTGGAAATGAGTGCATGATCAAAACCGCTCAAACAATGGAAATCTACCTGGTACAATGCTGTCACCGACATGTTGCATTCCAAAGTCTCCAACTGCCTGTTGCCTTAGTGAAGAATCAGAACTGTGCATGTACATGGAATGATACGCAGCACACTGGCCAGAAGAAGAATTGTGCCCAATAAGTACAAGTACAAGCTTGTACATTGCCCCTATCAAAAGGCATGGCACCCCTTTCACTTAACGAACTGGAATGCAAACTGTAAATTATGCATTGATTCTTCATCTTGTAATAAAATTTAATAAAGTCAATTTTTGCTGGTAGGCCTTTGTATCACAACAATTTGAAGCTCAAAAGGTTTTTTTATTTGGTTGCTGTTTTTATCCTAACTAGTGTGTAGTACCATGGAGGTACATGTAGAATTAGGCCTCTATGGTAGTACAGTATTTTAATCTTTTCCGTAATTATTAAGGCTTTTCCAACACACACGTCATGAGGATCTCTACTCAACAACCTTGCTTTTTGGATTTCCAGTTTCTCCACCACTTGATCACCTTTTCGCGTAAATTGATACCGTATGTTTGTGTTATTTTTGAAAGAAAACCAAATTTGCACTTAAAAAAAATAAAATAAAAAAATTACTGAAAAAGTGGCCGTCAGATTCAGCATCTTTTTTTCCCGAACTGTGTCAGTCTACACATATCTACGATGTCATGTACAATATACATTGTACAAGAACAGTATTATTAATATTAGTTGTGATTAGACCCAGTAACTGGGACGCTGTACTCCTTTTTTGAGATTTTGACATTATCTGCCGTACTAGCGCCCCAGTAAGGAATATGTAGTAACTGCGACGGTCAGGAGGATTTAAATCACCTCTGTTAAAAAAAATGCCTTAGACTCGACAGAATTGCTCAAAATTCGCCTACTGTCTTCTCCAAGTGTTTATGGAGTAATAAAATGCATTTAATTGTACTCACGATCATTTTCTGATCTCCAAATCGATGATTTTTAGGGCCTCTGAAACCCTGCCGTTACAATCGCCATTTTGATTACTAATGTTACGACTGTTTTCTGACTTGAAAAAAGTCGAATTAACGCTGCGGGGATCACGTGTTCGCTGATGCCCGGACTTGAATATTGTTTTGCGCAGTCAACGCAGGGTACCAGTCAACGAACACCACAAAGTTCCATTGCTCATGATTGCCGAGCGCGTGCTGTACAATGTTGCCATTGTGGGGTCGTTGACACAGCTGGTATCCTGCTGGTATCGTGAGTACAATTAAATGCATTTTATTACACCATAAACACTTGGAGAAGACAGTAGGCGAATTTTGAGCAATTCTGTTGAGTCTAAGGCATTTTTTTTAACAGAGGTGATTTAAATCCTCCTGACCGTCGCAGTTACTACATATTCCTTACTGGGGCGCTAGTACGACAGAAAATGTCAAAATCTCAAAAAAGGAGTACAGCGCCCCAGTTACTGGGTCTAAGTTGTGATAATCATAAACCTCCATCCACCAAGTGGTCACAGACCAGAGGGGCATCCCTCCACAGTGCGACTGTCAGGAGCATGGCGGGTTACGATTATCACAACGATTGTATTACCATTGTCTCAATATTAATCTTATTCTTAGGCCTACACAAAACTAATGCCAGCTTGAATAGTGCATGCATGCACCATCATCATTGGATTGATAATCATTTAAAAAACAAACCATGAATCAACTGATTAAAAAAAAGAATGAATGCCATAAATAATATTTAGAAATTAACAAACAATAAGTCAATGAATGTGACTAGACCCAGTAACTGGGGCGCTGTACTCCTTTTTTGAGATTTTTGACATTATCTGTCGTACTAGCGCCCCAGTCCGTGGTATATATGGAAAGTGCTCCGATTCGGAGTCCGAAGCGGTTTTTTTCTGAATCAGTTACATGCATATTGATTTGCGCAGTCAACGCAGGATACCAGGCTACACAGCTGGTATCCTGCATTGACTGCGCAAATCAATATGCATGTCAGGGCATCAGCGAACATTGGCGCTACACACAGCCTGGTATCCTGCGTTGACTGCGCGGAAAACAATATGAAAGTCAGGGCCTCAGCGAACACGCAATCCTCGCAGCGTTTTAGACATAAGGAAACGGTCGTTGAGTATCACATTCAAAATGGCGATTCTAACGGCAAATTTGATATATGCGTGATAGTGGGCTAAAAATCATTGATTTGGAGGACCAAAAATGATCGTGAGTACAATTAACTGCATTTTATTTCACCGTAGATACTTGGAGAAGCCAGTAGGCGATTTTCAAGCAATTCTGTGGAGTCCTTGTTGCAATTTTGACAATTTTGTAACTGATTCAGAAAAAAACCGCTTCGCACTCCGAATCGGAGCACTTTCCATATATACCACGGACTGGGGCGCTAGTACGACAGATAATGTCAAAAATCTAAAAAAAGGAGTACAGCGCCCCAGTTACTGGGTCTAGAATGTGACTATAACCACCTAGCGTACAGGTGCAAACAGACCTACCCATACCATTATAGGATAACACTACAGCTAACTTTTAAAACACAACAGTATCTATCAAAAGCATGACTGTGCTACAATCACTACCACAACTATACTGGTGGTAAATGGTATTGCCCGGGCGCCTCTGCTTGTGGCTGTGTGTTACACACAGCACGCTCCTCAGACTCACTCAGCATTTGTGGAACCAACTGGTCATGCTGGTTAACGTTACTTGCTAATCAGACTAATGCTCGGTCTTGAATAGTAACCAAATGGCTTTAACTACAAAATAGTGTCACTTAAAACTGACCTTCCTTCAATATACGTTGGCTCATATCGATGTCATATATCCCAAACGTCATTTTCTTCCATCATTCCACGACCAAAATATCTTTGGAAATCAACCGTGCGGCGGTAGCTCGTATGTGTACGGACGTACGCACGTAAACACGAACTATGCACATTTTTACATCCGGTTAATTATACACACGTAATCTCGTAGTTGATGTCATCAGTCAAGAAAATACACTATGAACAATAACAAGCTCTCCAATTTTTTTTTTAAATATTACTGAAAGGTCAGCATGAGTTTGTTATGAATACTTGTCTTTATAAATGTCAAAGTTTAAGTCTTTGTTAGTGACAGTAACAGAGTAACCTTATAATTGAGTAACTCCAAATACAAGTTGGATATTATAAGGCGGTGAACTTCTTTTGCCATCAGAGCGCATGCGTGTTTTCTAAACCTCCCGGTAAATTTTGATTGGTTTACGACGAACCACATTAACCTATCAATTTTGTCATCTTGCAAGTTTTGAAGCCACAGCCCTCGACATTAGAAAGAAAAAATAATAAACTTTTACAGACTTACATATACCTTAGATAATGATGGTAGACAAGTTTCCTTGAAACAGTTCTGCCTTAAGTGCTATAGCCATTCGCCAAGTCCTTCGTGGCTTAGACATTTTGTGTAGCTGCAGCGAAGACCAAGTCAGCGCGCACGAGTGGCGAAGTACTTCGCGGCTACATAGCTGTCTAAGCCACGAAGGCCTTGGTGAAAGGCTATAAGTGCTATTGTTTTTTAACAATAGTTGAAATGTACGAAAGCCCAATCGTGCCACAGAAATAAATAAAATCACTGGAAAATAATCCGTTATAACGAATTAATAATACGTAATAACGAATTAATAATCCGTTATAACAAATTAGTAATCCGTAATAACGAATTAATAATCCGTTATAACGAATTAAATAATCCGTAATAACGAATTAATAATCCGTTATAACGAATTAATAATCCATAATAACGAATTAATAATCCGTTATAACGAATTAAATAATCCGTAATAACGAATTAATAATCCGTTATAACGAATTATTAATTCGTAACAACGAATTAATAATCCGTAATAACGAATTAATTAATTAATTCGTTATAACGGATTATTAATTCGTTATTACGGATTATTTAATTCGTTATAACGGATTATTAATTCGTTATTAGGGATTATTAATTCGTTATAACGGATTATTAATTCGTTATAACGGATTATTTTCCAGTGATTTTATTTATTTCTGTGGCACGATTGGGCTTTCGTAGAAATGAGATCCAAAAATTAAATTTCGTCTCATAACACCCAAACTGCCCAAGAAGAATGCGTTCAAAAAAACGAAAACAAAATGCAAAATGTATTTTTAAAGTTTTGTCACAAATGAAACAACGAAATGAGCTGAAATGAAAGCATTTACAGACACTTTACAATGGGTGGTTGACCAGGGCTTTAAGTTGGGAAAAACGAGGTCTTTATTTAAAAAAAAAAACGAATCTTTTAAATTGTGAGGGGGAAAATAACAGTTTTGTGTGGGAGACTTTTGAATGGTCCTTTGTCATGGTTCCAGGTTTCCCACCTGTAGTACGCACGCTCAGAACTAGCTGTCGAAAAAGATCAGTTTTCTGGAAATCAATGGTTGTGTGTCTATTATCTGCTGCCGCAAGCGTCTCAAAAGAGTTCCACATTTTTCTGCGCGCGTGAATCGTGGGGGAAAAAGAACTTTGCTAGCGCGATACCCCCTGCGCGATACTGCCGGGGTGGCATAAAACACAATGCAAAAGAACGCTGTCATTTAAAAACTAAACACTTTCCGAAGCAACACCTTTTGGTTGACAACTTTTTATACTTTCTTTTTTCAACAAACTTTACACCTCGAGATGGGAACTGTTGGGGCGAAGGCCAAGAAGCGCACTGCAAAAGAAATCGAAGAGGAATACATTGACTGGGAAGCCCGTACGAACCAAACCCGGAAAGTTGGTAGGTTGAGTCTGATTGTGCGTGCGATGCGAGCGGGAAATCGCGCTGCAAAGACGGTTGGTGGGTCCACAGGAGCTGCCTCGTCGTCCGCTTCGAGCAACGCAGTGTTTTCTCAAAAGTAAGTTAAAGTCCCAATATTTCATAGTTATCATCAGCACCATTCTAAGTGAACATAAAAAGGGCCTGGAGGTGAGGGCGCTCGGCACACTTCTCAGCCGTCATTAATTGAACCGGCGAAATCAACTTGCTTCGCAAGTGCGAAGTAATCATTGCAATGTGTGATTTTCTGTTGGTATTAGGTTAATCGCCCCCACCAACCCCCCCCCCCCCCCTCCCTGCCACCCCTCAGCTGGCCACACGGTCACAATAAGTGAAAGATCCTATCCCCACCCAAATTACTAAAAATAATACTGCCACCTGTTTGGTGAGATGAATAATACAGGTGGCGGTTGATGGTAGTGTGCCATCGTTCCGTGGTTAACACCACAACAGTTCAGTGGCATTATTGATATCAAAGATCGGTAATATTTTATATAGGTCTTTGTTTTAAAGTCAAAATGGCTTGCCGTCTGTCATCGAATTAATCTTCGATGCGATTCACTTTCATATAAATACTAACGGTTAACCATGTTTCACAAAGAGCTAAGATTGATCTTAACTGCGACTCACTCTTAATTGCTAAGCAAAGTGTGATGTCCCAATACAAATCATCTTAAGATGAATCTTTGTGCTTTGTAAAATCGACCCCTGGAGGCGTTTCACTTTCGTACAAATACTACTGTATCTGTGTACAGCACAGAAAAGACTTCCATATAGGGCTATTTTGGGAGAAGACTTGGGACACGTTTGCATCGGTGGCCGCTTTTGTCAGATCATACACACTGAAAAAATAATAGTTAATCATATAATTTGCGCATCATAAACCACTGTAATTTGAATTAATATAGAGCCGCTACAGACAAAGCCTTGCTTCCCAATAAACTGACCGGACTTTCGGAGAGGGACAACGCAATTCTCACCCGCGATGAAGAACTGAGCCGTCTGGCCCGTGACGACGCAGATTTCCACGATATCGACGGCAAACTGAAGTACGATGCCGAGCACGAGGTATGGGCGGGAAACCAGATGCCACTTTGTCATTAACGCCGTTTGGTGGGTAGAGCTGGGAGGCTCTGTCACAGAAAGTTTATCAATTCCAGACATACAGCTATGTATGATTCGAGGGAAAAATCGAGGAGTTTCAAAGACTCTGAAGAGTTTGCTATACGTCGCTAACCATTTGGCAAATTTCCAGAACCTAAAAGAAACTTGGAGTATATGGGTGACGTCTTCGCTGGAATGGATAACTTGAACATGCGGGTTGTGCCAACTGGGCCTACGGGTTATAAAAAATTGTATAATTATTGCAGGTTCCTTAATCATTATTGTTCTAGTCGTAGACGTTATCCCCACCTGGGGTGGGCCAGTACGACTGCGCAGATGTTTTTTCTTAATGTCCAATGTGTCTTTAAAACCATCAGAATGAGCTGACCGACCCCTGCGTCATCTGTTCGATGTATAAACGCGACAGTATCTTCGAGTGCCGGGTGTGCGGCCGGCTGTATCACCATAGCTGTCTGATCGGCCGAGGGATTGGACTAGACACTAACTCTTCCAAGGCAATGGAGAGCGCAGAAACGGAGATTGGTTGGACCTGCCCTGACTGTGTAAGACAATACACCGGGCCCAATTTCACAGAGCTGCTTACACAAAATATAGCTAAGCACAGTCAAATTATGCTTACCAGAATGAGGTTACCAGCCAAAATACTATTTCAAATGTTCCGATTGTGACTGGTATCCTGCTTATCTTAGCAATATTTGCTGCTTATACAGGGCCCAATTTATAAAGCTGCTTAAACAGAAAACAATCTTTTAACAGATTTCTGCTAAGCAAAAATACACAGGATACCAGGCACACGGTAAATATGAGATAGTATTTGTGGGCTGATTGCCTTATTCTTGGAAGCAGAGATGTTTTGTGCTTAGCTACTTTGTGTGCTTTTTAAGCAGCTCTTAATCATGGTCATGGACTAAGAAAGCAGCTTATGTGCGCTGCAATCATTCCCATATACTATCCTGCCTTTTACTGTTTTATGCTAAGCTGGTTTGTTAGCTAAAGTAGCTGTATGAAAAGGCTGCAGTCGATCTTCCAACTCCAGATCGATCCTCCAAAGGTTTGTCATTAAACACCTCGAACCTTTCATTTCACTTTGGGGCTTGTGGTGAGAAATAAATTAACACTCTCTATATAAATCCTTTGTCAAAAGGTGCAAAACGCTGATTCATCGCAAACCTTTCAAATCCTTTTAGATCAGAGCATTAAGTCTAATGATTAAATTGATTTATATATAAGTTCCTTTTGAGCCTGCCATTTATTTTACTTCCTGTGATTTTATTAAGGTGACTACTTTCCAAAGAAGAGAACTTTATGACGAAGCTTCTAAGCTTTTGAGACTCATCATGTGTTTATAATCCATGACCCCAAAACGACTGCCTTGTCAATTAATGGCCAGCTTGAAAACAATCAATAATGATACAAACTAATATAGTTTTTAAACAAAATTAACAATAACAATAAAAAGGTATAATACTGGTAGTAATATTAACTCTTGCTCAGGAAAATAACTTGTTGAGCCTTAAGAATCCTTGTGCGATTTCATGAACCTTGGTACTTAAATTTTCAGCTTAAACTGTTGAAATATTTCTCAGCACCAAAATGTTACCAGACAAAACTACCAGCAGTCGATTTCATCCAACTCTTCCTAACTTGGGAATCATTCTAATTTAAGATGCATAGTGACTTATATTGTAATATCACACTTTCCTGAGCAAATAAGATTGATTCATACATTTACCCATCTTAAGATTGCTCTTAGCGCTTCGTGGAATTGACTGCAAGTGTTGTCATTGCTTGTGACAGGTACCTGCTAAATTGTGCTCAGCAAATCAATTTTCCTAAACAATATTTCTTCAATAAATGAAATAAACACAATTTGAAAATGAGGTTTTCAATAAAAAAATGTCTTTAGCAAATCATTTTTCTAAACAAATTTTTGTTCTATCTATAAAAAAGTCTATAAAATACAAATTGAAAATGTGGGTTTCAATGAACTTTTTTCTGTTTTTTTCTGCTCCTTTTTAGGAATCTTTTGGTGATTTGGTATCGATGGATGCAATGAGTGACATAATGATGGCATTCGACAGTTATGACACCGACGGAGGTCAGTTGTTTACAAGCAAATTCAAGGAAATTAGTTGTTTTCTTTTGAACGGTTTAACTGCTAATTCTTGCTTGTTTTGGGTGAGTTTTCAAAGTGTAAACATCTCCTATTTTGAATATTCTAGATGGTATGATCAGCTTATCGAATTACATGGAATACGAAGTTAAAAAATATGACGTCGAACATAATGACTGCATGCCGGGGACAGAGGTCAGAAAGTGCCAAACTAAGGTATGATACCGGTATTCAGAGCATGCGCATTTCTGAGAAGTGATTCTGGGTAGAGCTGCACTTTTAACTATGAAAAAAAAAAATAAAAAAAAAAATACAAGAAAAACATTCGCATAATGCCCTGTACACGTAACACGCACACAAAAATTATTTGTTTGTACATGGCCGATGGACTTGAGATAGTGTCGGGATCCCGACAATAATTCATTTTTGGTTTTTAATTAACTACCACTTGGGGCCTATCATTTTTTTTGTGTGCAGTAACTTTCTCAAATATATAAAAACAGCAAATTTAAATTGAAATTTTCGTGTCAAATCGGCCACAAAATAGACCTAGAATATACGTTATACAACTTTGACATGATTATGTTTTTATATTTAGTTTGAAATTTACGACCGCGATGATGACGGCATTGTGTCTTGGTGGGATTTCCTTACGGTGGAGGCCATCAGATTACTACAGCACCAACCACAGGTGAGCACCCACAAATTCGCAAATACTTTTTATGCGTGCGTTATTCGTGGAATGAGGTACATGCTGGTTTAGTTTATTTTTATTTTTTGGCAGTGCATAGTTTATTTCCATGAGTAAGGTTGTACAACTAGACCAGCATGCACCTCATTTCACGGCTAAAACTAACACGCGAGTAAAAATTATTGCGAGTAAAAAGTATTGCGAATAAATTATTGTCTACCTTTAATACGGTATTGCCTGGCCACATAGTGCCCTCTATTGAATAAATATGCTGACACAATGTACCAAGTTAAATATGAATACACGGGAGGCTCTGTAGTCGGTTCCTGGCCATAGGCGTACCGGGCAAAACCCGGATAATTTCGAAACGGCGCACCGGTATTACCGAGCTGTCAGTTGTTTTCTGGAGCCTGATAACCTGCATTTCGCAAAGACCCCTATTAACTTAAAGAAAAAACCTGTTCAATATTTTCAAAGCGACGGACTGGAATAACCAAGCTCCAGTTGTTTTCTGAGCCTGAAAACCTGCTTTTCGTAATTTTTTTTAAAGAAAAACCTGATATTTAATTTTAACATGGTTTACATTAATTTAATCACAGGGTTAACAAATCATTATAATCATGACTAAGTCATTATTATAATATCGACTTTTCTTAACAGACCATAACATAACTGATCTGCAAATGTGAAATTTAGGTTTAACTATAACACCATCAAGAACATCACACGAAATTCAGCAGTCTGCTAAAAAGTGACTTTTCCCTCTGAAAATATTTCTCCAATTGAAGAGCCAAATTGTACAGTATCTGAAACCAAAAGAGATTGCCCGCCTCCGAAGGTTCTTCAAGATGTCCGACAAGCACAACATTGGGCTGGTGACCGTGGGCGAGTCGGAACAGGCGTACCGAGGGTGGCTTCGGGCACAGGGGTAGGTATTTTCACAGTCGATTCAAGAATTCATCATTCGTGTATGCAAGCTGTGATACGTCATGTGCCCCATCTGCAGTAACAATAACTAAAAGCTTATTTTTCATTTATTACAAAGTAAAAGACTGTCATCCGATCCCCAGCAACCAGTCCTTTTGAACAGAGTGATGAGCTGATTACAGCTGGGGGATGGGGGGCGGGTGGTTGGATGTGGGTGTGTGGTTATAAAAAAGCCTCAAAATAATGCTAATAATTTGAAAGACAACAAACTGAGTGACTGGGCAGGCACCATTCTCTAACCTTGCCCTCGGGGCTGCTGCGAACTAACTACACATCTGGCTGGATAAGCAACATATTATGATTATATTATGATTTACGGGGACTTTTTTTCCCAGGTTAGTAGTCCTTCCATGTTATCAAAAACCACTTTTATTTTCCTCGCAGATTGCATGACACGGACGAAATGATGCGCTCATTTGAGAGATCTAGCAGTTCAGACGAATGCAACAAGTACGTTAACTCATAACTGCTTATTTATAACTAACCCTATAAAGGACTCGTCCTCTATAGCATTTATTTGAAAATGAAGGGTCCGAGGGCTAACTTATAACGTGAAGCAAAACTTTACAGAAAGTGGCGGTCAAAGACGGGAACTACCGTCACAAAATGCTGGGGAAACTGACACTGACTGGTTCATGATCGGGGGATGACAAACAAGTGGTGGTATATCTTTCATTTTTGTTTTTGTTTTTTTCGCAGAATGATCACCTGGGAGAGGTTTATATGGAACAAGGCGTTAGCTCTCATTACATCTCGGCCGAACACTCACACGATCAAACCGTACGTCACCACCAACGAGCAGACCGCTCTCTGAAACCACTCGGCAAATCGTTACTCAAGACTTCAATAGTCAAAAACGCTCTGAAACCATGTTGCCGATAGATCATGCTCATTTTAGAAACCTTGGGTTCCCACGTACATTAGTATGTGTGAATGAAAAGGGTCCTAACATACGGAAGCGTATTGCCACCACGTGAATGCTCTTACTCTTATCGTGTACATACACGATAAGTTATCGTGAGCGTTATTGTGTACGTACACAATAAGTCTATATTGTGTACGTACACGATAAGATTGCTCAAGTTCTTAAATTTCAAAGGAAGTGTACACGGTCCACAAAGGATAAAACTGACCAAAAGAATGACAAAGTCGACAGTCAAAATTCTATCCACTGCATTTAAAAGTGTTTATTGAAACAAATTATTAGTATGCTTGTTATGTTGTTGTTGTTGTTGTTGTTGTTGTTGTTGTTACATCTTTCAGGTAATAAAACCAAGACACAGCTTGACCCATTGCATAGGGCTTGTTAAACAGCATTCCTTACAATAATGCCATAGGCAAGCATGGTATATAATCATACCAATAATTATCATATTAAAACAGACATTTTTTAAAGCGCACAACTGCAGGAGCTGCTATGCACAATACATAAATCAAAATACATAAACTAAAATTACGAAAATGTAGATTCAAACAAGTGAGTCTTTAAAACTCCTTGAAAAAATTAGAACAGAGTCAGCTTGATTAATAGAAAGTGGTAAGTCATTCCACAGTACAGGCCTACATATATCTGGATTACTTTATTTGATTTCCACAAATAACATGTACAAAATATACTCCTTTTCAAAATTTCTGAGTGTTAAAAAAATAAAATACTTTTGTCACTTTCATCGTTATTTCAGATTCTTTTACAGTATATACAATTTTCTTTGCTGAAGTAATCTTAACTTGCAAGCTATTTGGCATTTGTCTTTTTCGTACAAAAAAGGCAGACTTCTATAAAATACATGTTGCATTGTAATGAAATAAAAAACTTTCATTTAAATAGGCCTTTAAGACGGAGCTTTCCGAATATATTATGCTTGTCATAAAAAATATGTTAAAAACTGTATAACACATCTCTTTCAACTGTAGTACTGAATCATAAACGAGGTACATGCATGACATGAACAAAAATACAAAATACAATTTTATATTGTGCTATCACTTTCTTTGTTTCCCTTAACATAAAACTGTACAAGTCTCGCTGTAACGAACGTTAGCATCATAACTGAGTGATTTTGTTTCCTTCAAAATGTACTACAGCAATGCAATTGGGAACCAAAGTCCTCAAAATGTTCAAATATGCTTGAGACTTGCATGACCTATTTATTGGTTTTAAATCTAGATTGTCTTCTTTATAAACAAAAATAGAAATGTATGTATGATAACTCATACTATTTGTCAGCATTAAAAAAAATAATAATAATAAAAATACAAAACAAGAAACAAACAATATAAGAGACACTGATGACTGGAACTAAACAAAGTGAACTAAATCACTGTTGCTCTCGGCATTTAGCTCCTGATAAATTCAAGAAAATAAAATTTGATTAGAAGAAGCAAAAAATACCAGTCTTAGGAAATGTCGTCACCTTCTTAAAAATGCAACACATTAACTTGATCATTGCATTGCTTATCTGAGTACAACCAAACAAGGAAAATAAATTTAGATAATGAGAAGGTCATCCTCCATGAAAAATCCTTTTGTTTTGTCGCTGTGTACGATTAATATTAAACAAAATTGATTCAAACAGCAACTGTTGAACGATATAGCTTGTTAACTAAAAACATGGATATATGGTGATTATATCTACTGTGCTATATATATACAGTAGATTGTTCTTGTGAAAACTTGTCCTATTATTGTTCTACTATTGCTTAGTGGATTGAGGGGACTTCTTGGATAACTTAACTGCCGCAGAGTGAGTTTGTCAATTGGTCTCAATTAGTTTGTCAATTAGTCTCCTGATGATGACGAGAGCAGACTAGTCCAATCATTGACAAACTCACTCCACGGCAGTGAAGTTATCCGAGAAGTCCCCTCGATCCACTAAGCGAAAGTAGTAGTAGCCCCTGCCGATTTTCTAACTCCCAAGGTAGTACTTCATCAGCAGGAAAGTTCTTTTCAGAACTAAGTTGTCTCCCGAATTCCAAAATCTACTCCGCGGTAGTAGAATAAACAGGACAAGTTCTCACAAGAACAATCTACTGTATATAGCAAAGTAGATATAATCACATGGTGTTACTGCAAACCAAGTATACATAAAAACATGTAGGTACTAAAAATCAAGGCTTCACAGCAAAGTGTTTGCTTAAACTTTTTTGTTGCAAAGGGTGTGATCATGTCCACGTGCCTCAAACTATCTAGCCTCGACCAAGGCTGTCTTTGCTCCTATATTCGCAATAAACACGAACGCGCCTTGATCTAGGCTACAAACTATCTAACAAATCAATCGAATCATTGGAGTTGGCAAAGTGATGGCTTTTAAGCAGCGACAAAACTAGGGTAAAATTTTTGGGGGTGAGCACAAGGGGTTCACCATTTTTTTCAAAGGGGGCACTTCTGGCCAATTAAAACTGTAGTTTCTGTTTGCATGTTTCTTACACAAGTACCTTTTCAGCGCTCTTGGTATGCCATTTACTATTTTTGTATAAGATAATCTGACATTGAGTTAAAAACAAATACATTGTCTGCCGGTGGAAAAGTAGTTTCAAAAACATTGAAATTACTACATAAAAGCTTAGAAAATGTAATATTTCATTCAAATTAGGGGGGGGGGGGGTTCCCAGGGGACTACGACCATAAATTGCTTTATATTTTTACTTCTATGCGTATTTTTACGGTGGGCTTTTTTAAAATTTTTGTATCAATATATATTTTTGTGTGTATAGAATTGTCTTTGTCTAAAAATCAAGACCTCTTTGTGACAGTGGTGGTCATTAAGCTTCAACTAGACATGAGAACAAGTGCACCATCTCTTCCAGCCGAAATACAATGCTTGTTAGAGTCACACACACACAAGTTGTGACAAACACTGTGGACATTCCTTTTGTCATTGTGCTGTTAAAAACAAGAAATCTTTCAAACCACCGCCATTTTGATTAAATACTGTTTTGAGAGCTGGTTTTCGGACACCCAATTGAGCTATTCATTGCTGCACAGAAAATACTTCCTTTTTGAGTAAAACAAGAATATCTAACTCGTGAAAACACTGTGTTGACGTGTGTAAGTCCACACAGTGTTTCAAGTTCTGACACGGTGTGGACATCTTTTGTTATCAGGTCCACATGTCGTATGTAGCGCTTAAATACATGCATACACACACCAAACCGGTCACCTAGTATCATTACTCCACAATACTTAAAATATCAGAAACATTTTCCAACTTCATAGAATCCATTTATCATTCATCAACTACGCTGATGACGAGCCAATCGGTTGGAACTGGGAGAGAAAACTTCGCTACATAATGGGAGAGAAGGAATCTTCTGATCATGGCTTTGAAACCTTATTCTGGTAAGCAAAAATATTTTGTAAGTCTAATTTTGAATTTCGACCACTGGATGGTCTAACAAAGTAGACCACTTTGTAACAGACATTTTTGAAGACATCCATATTTTGGTATTTAGTTTCTTCAAAGTACATGTACCTGATGACGAGGATTTGTTACAGGTTTGCATACACAGCGTTGGCATCCAAATACATCTTTAAGGCCTCATATATCAACTTGTACTGCTCCTGAACAAAACAAAACGGAATTGACAAAACAATGCATTATGTCTTGATTCATTTGCTGCTCATTCCAGTACTCTAAAAGTAGTTCATTCATCAGGTTGTACACTTTTTGTTCACACTTATTGATGATGATCTCACATTCAGTCTAGAAAATATGAGTACTGATGCCATGATTAAAATATTTATAACAGATGTATATCATAAGGTGCACAGTATCTGGTCAAAGGCGCGGGACTGTGGAAAACACAATTTCAATTCAATTCAATAACACATTTATTTCAAAACTCACAGTACAATATTAAATAAACATAATCAATTGGGGGGAAAATAATCAATACAAATAATAATGCAAAAGATGAACAAGGCCAATGAATAAAATAATGAAATAAACACAGGAAAAGGAGTGAGTAAAGGGGGCTGTTCAAGTAAGCCGGGGCTTGTAGGGAACATCCCTGAACATGATACAAATACAGTGAACAAAGGCACAGCAAAAAGAAAAACAAGGACAAACAACAACAGACAAAGTAAACAATTAAAGCCACAAATTTAAACCAAATGAGAGCCTGAGTGACAAAAAGCTGATGACGAGCCTAACGGTTGGAACTGGGAGAGAAAACTACGCTACATAATGGGAGAGAAGGAATCTTCTGAACATGGCTTTAAGAAACCTTATTCTGGTAAGCAAAAATATTTTGTAATTAATTTGATCAACTGTTTGTGCTGAAACAGCCTCTGAAGTTGCACCCTGGGCACAATTTCATAGAGCTGCTTAAGCAGAAAATATGAGCAGGATGACAGTCACAAATTGAACATGTGACACGGTAGTTTGACCGGTAACCTCATTCTGTTTAAGTATATTTTTTTGTGCTTTTTGCAGCTCTATGAAATTGGAGCATGATCTCTATAGGTTGCCAGGAGAGTTTGAAGAACAGACAGCACCAGGCATATGCATTGATTGCATGGAAAGCGTGATGCCAAAGTAAACCATCATGCGCCCCATGGTGCATAATGGTAGTAGCTTACCGATGACTGCACCAATCCATGTCTTGAGACTCGGAGTTTCTTGACTACCTGAAAGACATCCACCACATTCTCAACACTAACTCTCTCTATAGCGTTAAGGAGAGCGCAGAATGTTCCACTGGCGCCCTCACCATCACTGTCGAGAAAAACCACAAAATCATTAGGGCTATGGGTTACATACACCATTTTCAAAACCACGGCTTGGGTTTGGCTCCGTCAGCTATTTAGAAAATGTGCACTTTCCTTACGGGGCTTCAAAAGGGCGGACGGAGCCCGAGCCGCAGTCCAATCTCAAGTCGTGGTTTCGAAAATGGCCCTAGTCTATAGTCAAAACAATGATAGTCCTATCATTTATGTTTTTCTCGTTGTGGTATTCTTAGCACATACTGGGAATCTTAAAAAAGTCTTGTTCATAACTCTGAATTGGAATAAAAAAGTATGACTGGAAGAGCAATAGAAATAAAACATGTTGTCAATCAAAACGTTAGGCAAACATTATCATAAATAGTTATTTGATGGAAGATCTCATCTATTTTTGACGTGAGACTGATACTAACGTCATTTATACACAAGTTAATCATTTCAATTGGCCATCTTTGATAACTTAAAAAAACAAAATACAGTGGGTGAAATAATTTGAAAAAAATTGTTGGAAAAATTGCTGAGTTACTCTTACAGTTCCCCCCCCCCAAAAAAAAAAAAACTAAACAAAGAACAAAAAAACAAAACAGTAAGTGCTTATTTAGATTGATGCAATAAGTATTTATGAGAATATTTACAAAATCTAAGTCAAAACATAAATGCATTATGTTGTTTTATACTTCAATGGGGCCACCAAATTTTCTGAAATTCTGAAGTTTGCTGAAGTTTGGTTGGATTGATCTTTTATTGAAAACCAGTAAGCGAAGATGAACAAAAACCATACATGCACTGAATTGTAATACGATCATCGTTATGCTCGCGTTGCCACTCTTTTACAGCTGTAACCAATTCCAAGATTGATTTTGGAGATGACGGTACGCCACCATCGGGCCAGTTCAGTAGTTGAAGGTGACAAATCAGACGAGACTCCTAATTACCAATGACAGGAATAAAACAAAAACTTCAAACTTCTGCAATTATAAAGTCATTCAGTGCTAAAACATTGCATCTGGATTTTGTGATGATCTTGTAGCACAAACAAGAGAGCCTCCAAGCAAGAACGTTCTCATCTTAGCACAACTGATTTATGTGTATTATCTGAGATATATTCAGTGAGTTGAACGTTTCTGCATTTCAAACCAGCATGTAGTGGAATCTCCCTCCTTTTCAAGATACAACATTTTTTTTTTTTTTAGCATTGACATGACAGTAACAACATATAATAATAATAATTTGGGAGGCTAATCATCCTTACAGCTGAGAAGCTGAATTGCAAAGGATGCCGCTACAATATGTTTGAGCTGCAGGCATGCAAGGGTGCCTTTGGCAGCCAGCTACATCAACCAAATTTGACCACGAAGCACAGCCTGAGAAGCAAAGTGTTAGGCCCCAGAGGAAAACTCTTGTGGCATAGGAGAGAATCAATGCACAACTCTACTGCCATATGGCCTTAGCCGGGAATTAAACCAGGGCCAAAGTGATTAGGGGTGAGGACCTTACGCACTAGCCACCCACATACAATGTACATTGCATTAGTTGAATCTGGCACTAGTTTAGTTTCAAAGACATCAGTCAAATATTTCTGGTGGTTCTGAAAAGAACAAGCAGCAGTGTACAACTTGAGGGTTTTGATTGGTACGCTATGGGCCCGAACTTGTGGCTCTGTTTCCCATAGTGCTTTACAGACACCATTCTCGGCTTACAGGGTAAGCGCCAAATTTCTGCGCTAGCTGTGTAAGCAAGGAGCACTTAGTAACGTGAAGTACGCACACGCAAAAATTCCTTGCTAACCTCTGAAATTGGATTAAGTTAAAAGTGCCCATTTTTCTGCTTCTGTAAGCACAGATTTTTTTCTCACAGAAAGCAGAGCCATGAAATTGGGTCTTCATCATCCTTCACAGGCAATTTCATACAGCCTGTAAGTAAACGTTTTCTGCTTAGAAATTTTCTGCTTACAGAGCGGCCCTTAGCAGAGTTTCTATTTTATAAACACTGCTTACAACCAGGTTTTTCCTGCCAGGATGATGGAATTTTTTCTTGGAATTGCCGAAATCATACCTTTTTGAGAGTACCGCTTGCACAATAGCCAAGAGAACAATGATTCTCTTTATTGCACTATGATTTTTGTTTTCTCTATCGAGAAAATGTCAAATTCATGCAACGCTGACTGCAAAACCTTGGCCGTGTGAAAAGGCTTACGATTGGTAGTAAACCTGGAACCATGGCTGTATCCCCGGTTGAGCCGCAACACAATGAATGGACAATGGTGGAAGCCTTTCTGTGTCTCCCAATTCTCTTCTTGGAACAAAAGGATAAAGGTCTGGAATCAGGGATTACACAATATCTTCTGCATAATAGCCAAAAATCGGCAAAACATTCACCGCCATCTGTTGTGAAACGGCATGTGTGTGCTCTGTGCTCGCGTGGCAGTAGAATGTCCGAGCAACCTTTGTTCCAGTATTCAAATTTTACGCAATGGCATTTTCCAGTGCCCGTTGGTGGCTCGGAAAATATTTTAATAATAATAATAATAATACGCAGTTCTTATATAGCGCTTTATCACACCCGATGGGCGTCTCAAAGCGCTCAGTAATTTTTCCTGCAAGGTACAATGAGTTACGATTTTGAAATATGAGACCTATTCCTTTACAGAGCACCGTGTAATGGTTCACAAGGTGCTGTGGCGCAATCTGCAACCGATCAAACCAGGAACACTGGGGCAAACCCCTTCTCCTTGCGATACGTGCACTGGGTTCTTTTACGTGCATTAAACAACACATGGGACCTACGGCTTTACGTCCCATCTGAAGGACGCAGCAATAATGGTTAAGTGACTTGCTTAAGGACACAAGTGTCATGACCGAAACTCGAACCCACACTCTGCTGATCAGAAACACCAGAGCTTGAGTCCGGTGATCTTATCCGCTCGGCTACGACACGCCGCCGGCTACACGACAGCCGGCGCCAACTGGTGAAGTACTCTGAGGAAATCTATCTCCTCAATGAAACTCTAAGGTTGGAAACCATCACACCTTAAATGCTAGACCATTATCCCCACCTTGCAAGGTTTCAATGATTGTTCTATAGGAGCATTTTACCTGATCGTCATCTTTAGCTAAGGATAGGTAGCGTATGCAGATGTTCGGCCCCACTTTATCAGTAGACTGTGTAGTGACTGTGAGACTGCCAAACGCTGCAGAGTGCCTCTCTGGCCAGTACTGGACACATGTCTGTGGGAAAAAGAAAAACAAGTAGGTAAGATTCAGCCAATAATTACAGTTACAAAACTACAATGCATCGGAAAGTGTTTTGTACCTCGAGCTCTATAAAAATATGTATTAAAAACACAAAACAGAAAAATTACTAACAGTAAATTAGATTAGTTCTCATTATATACATGAACTGCACTAGGATAAAGACTCTTAGTAAAAAGCTTGTCTGTCATAATAAATAGATTCCAGTGATGGCAGGCTAGTGCCAATAAACCTCTCTGTAGAACAAACAATAGAGTTAAACTGATGAAGATTTTCAGCCATGTTTCTGAGAAACAGGAAACACAATAATCTCTCTGGTCAGTACTGGACACATGTCTGTGAGAAAAAGAAAAACAAGTAGATAAGATTCAGCCAATGATTACAGTTAAAAAACTACAATACATCGGAAAGTGTTTTGTACCTCGCTCTCTATAAAAATATATATTAAAAACACACAACATCCAGCAGCAAATTATTTCTGGTTGGTGATACATTAGATCAATTCATCCATATGGTTGTACAGTCTCTGGACAGTTGATAAAATCATGCTAGAACTGGAGTTTTTCCCTCACGGCGGCACAACCTCACCAACACTCTGCTTCTCCTGGAGATTGATAAGGGTAATTCTCACCGAAATCTAATCTAATCTAATCTAAATCTAATCACTGTGATGGAAAAATTACTTAGTGCCGAACCAGGTTCACACAAATAAGATGTATTGTTAGGCAAAAGAAGTAAATGAAACAAAACAAATGAGAAACTGGAATTAGCTGTTGCAACCTGCTTACCGACAAAAAGGACCTGGGCCCAATTTCATAGCGATGCTTAACGGTAAGTAAATTTTCGTGCTAACTATAGCAGAAAAATTTGCTTAAGCTTAAGCGTATTTCATAGGTTCGCACGAAAATTAGGCAGCCAGCTTGCGCTATCACCAAGGATTTGCATTGTTACCTCATTCATTTTCCTACAGTAAGCACCAGAAGGTTAGCTTGCCTTTTCCTGTGCTTACGGTTAGCAGCGCTATGAAATGGAAATCGCACAGTAAGCACAAAATCGGCCGTTAAGCAGCTCTATGAAATTGGGCCCTGTAATATAAATGCATAAAATTGTTCATGGTAGCATGTTTCGACCCTAGCAGAGTCTTGCTCAACGGCTAAATGAGAAAGACTTTGCATGGGTCGAAACATATTAAAAAAAAAATTGAAATAAAATAAGAAGGACTTAGGGAGTACAAATCATTATACACAGGTATATTTTCATAACTGATTTTCCACAGCAGCCATACACATGAACCTGTGTAAAAATTTCTAAACTTCTAAAATTTCAATACTTACTGGGTCTTTTTTGTCAACTGTGTTCAACATAACGATACAAGTAGACTTGTAGTCATAGACCATCCTCCACATGTCACTGATGGTGTGGGGTAAGGGCATTTGGGTAGCAATGTACTTCCCCTTGGAACTGGGACTCTGTAAAATACAAATTTTGAGACAAATTAATGATTCATGACCACAGATTATAGAGCGTCGAAGATGCAAGATGGGGAACTCTGGCTGAGATGTGAAATCCCACTGGACGCCATTTCAGCGAGTAACTCTTTTGATACAATAGATCAATTCAGACAATGACCATTGCTATCAATGGGAAACAAAACATTCACTTGCTGAAATGGCTCCCATGCGTATTTCACGTTCCAACAATAGATAAAGCTCTAGTTCCCCATATTGCACCTTCGGCAAATATTTCTCTGGGGGATTGGTACTGAAATGGACTTTTAGAATCAGTGAGGTTTCAGATGGAAATATTTCTCTGGATGATTGGTACTGGTATGAACTTTAAAATCAGTGAGCTTTCAGATGGAAATATTTCTTGGGATGATTGGTACTGGTATGAACTTTAGAATCAGTGAGCTTTCAGATGGAAATATTTCTATGGGGGATTGGTACTGGTATGAACTTTAGAATCAGTGAGCTTTCAGATGGAAATATTTCTATGGAGGATTGGTACTGGTATGAACTTTAGAATCAGTGAGCTTTCAGATGGAAATATTTCTCTGGAGGATTAGT
Organism: Marthasterias glacialis; assembly: GCA_911728455.2. NCBI lineage: Eukaryota > Metazoa > Echinodermata > Asteroidea > Forcipulatida > Asteriidae > Marthasterias > Marthasterias glacialis. The sequence goes on from OU452225.1 coordinate 20,989,269, forward strand.
ACTGGTATAAACTTTAGAATCAGTGAGTTTTCAGATGGAAATATTTTTCTTGATGATTGGTACTGGTATGAACTTTAGAATCAGTGAGCTTTCAGATGGAAATATTTCTTGGAAGGATAGGTACTGGTAGGAACTTTAGAATCAGTGAGTTTTCAGATGGAAATATTTCCCTGGAGGATTGGTACTGGTATGAACTTTAGAATCAGTGAGCTTTCAGATGGAAATATTTCTCTGGAGGATTAGTACTGGTATGAACTTTAGAATCAGTGAGCTTTCAGATGGAAATATTTCTTGGAAGGATAGGTACTGGTAGGAACTTTAGAATCAGTGAGCTTTCTGAGTGAAAAAAAAAATCTTTTCTGATACTTTACCAATCCTGTACTTTTGCTTTCAAACTAAAAGAAGGACAACTCAAACAACCAAAGTATTATGACTTACACTTAAGAAGCAGGCATTGATGTAATTGTTGGATCCATCTCCTCCTGATGTCATCAAGTGAGGTCGGTACATATCAACTTAAAAAAAAACAAAACATGTTAGTCAGTGACACTAATTTCACTGTTTAGTACTCCATAGAGACCCCCTCAAGGAAGACCTACACAGCTTTGAGCTGGCTCAACCAAGCTCAGTAACAACCAACAGTGTAGTTCCAAAATAACTTCCAATAATAGCCAATTAAAGGAAACACCAAATTTGTTAATGGCCTCACGTTTCGACCCTAGCAGAGTCTTTCTCAAAGGCTAAATGACAAACACGACACACACATACAAGTATACTGGATTGAAGGAAAAACAATAAAGGAAACACAATAAGCCATCTTGAGATACAGTGGACACAATACTATGACACTAGGCTCGGGTAAAATTGTCTGTATATATCCAAACCAAACAGTGCACTTCTGGAGTGTCCGTCGTGGCCCAATTTCATAGAGCTGCTTAACAGCCGATTTAGTGCTTACTGTGCGATGTCCATTTCATAGCTCTGCTAACCGTAAGCCCGGGAAGGCATGCTAACCTTCCGGTGCTTACTGTAGGAAAATGAATGACGTAACAATGCAAATCCTTGGTGAACGCGCAAGCTGGCCGCCTAATTTTCGTGCTAACCTGTGAAATACGCTTACGCTTAAGCAAATTTTTCTGCTATAGTTAGCATGAAAATTTGCTTACCGTTAAGCAGCGCAATGAAATTGGGCCCAGGTCTCAAAAAGGCTCATGAGGCTAACTCTCTATGACATGACATGTTTAAGCAATACTTTATAAAATATTTCCAAAAAAAGTATGATCTTAATCAAAGTGGATACACATCAAAAATAACTTGTAATCTTAGATTTTGTTTTACTGTTGCAGTTATATTTAAACACTTCAGGAACACCCACAGAAGGAATCCAGCCATTTGGGAGTTCCTGAAGACCGTTACTTTTTAAGAAAATAAATCATGTACAAATATACTGGAAGGCACACCCCAAAAATTTCCAACTGAATTATTGTATGATAATTATTAGGTGTAAATTAAAAATATCAATACTTAGTAATTTACCAAATCTTTAAATACTTCTTATTCATGAAACCCTTGCTAGTGTTTCCTGCTCTACTGCAAAAGCACTTTGTATTTATACATTTATTATTCTTATCATTATTATTGTTATTACTATTGTTGTTTTGTTCTATTGTGTCAATGTTGTTGTGTTGTGTTTTTGTTGTTGTTGTTGTTGTTGCTGTTGTGGTGGTGGTGGTTGTTGCCATGTGGTGGCGGAGACGGGGTCATCGTCACTTGTTGTTATATTATTATCATCATCATAAGTAGGAAAATAACTATTACTAGTAACCTTGCGATACAACCATATGTAAATTTCTTTCAGCTTCAGTGTGGTCTCGATGTTTCGAACAGTATACTCTGCTTGTCTTCAGGAGAAGACAAGCAGAGTACACTGTTCGACACGTTGAGACCACAGCTAACACTCCGCCCAAAAGAGATTTACACATGGTTGTACCCGCAAGTTTACTAGTAATAGTTACATCCTATCATCCACACCATAGAAGCTTCAGACACCACTTACTTCCACTGGGACTTATCAAAATATTTCTTAGTTAAGTGTCAGGAAGTATTTGATTTAAATTTAATTAATATTACCCTAATGACCACTTCAGTACCATTTTAATTTGATTCAATTTGATTTGATTTCTTGTTTTATTCCACAGAGGGAACATACCCCCATCACCCCCTGGGGGGAGGGGGGGGGTTACAACACTAGTTTAAATAATACAAGTAACGTTGACATCATTACTGAAGAGTTAGCTAAGATCATTCATTTCAAACTAATAGCAGAATGAATTAATTTGTTTTCAACTTGGTAGAGAGAAAAATGTACTTGGCTAAACAATGCACAATACCTTTTTCCTGAGAGGTCATTTACAAAATTTAATCAAGCCTCACCTGGTAGTTTGTCTGGAAATCTGTTTTTCTTAACATTTTCAGGTTGCTGACCTCCTTTAAATTTGTCAGGGTTCGGAAGATTGGTCACCAAATTAAGATTCTGTAGAAGGACAACCAGAATGATTTGAAAATAGTACAATTGGGAATTAAATGCTTAGTTCAATAGACCTTTTGCAATGACATCATCACACTGCCGTCTTAGAGGTAAAACAATGAAAAATGATGTCTTATTGTGAATGCACAGGAATAAAGCTGACCTTAACATTAATAGAGGGCATTGAAAGGAGGTTGGCACACCCAAAACCTGCTCTTCTGTTAGTGTTTCATTTTGTACTTTTAATGAGCATCACACATTCCCAATCATCAACTCCCCCCTCCCCCCAACTCCCGGTGAAGGCAGAACAGGTTATAACATTTTGGTTTATAAAATTACAGGGTATTTTCTTATACTTAGTGGGAAAGTGTGTCTATGAGCTGTTGTTTATATGCAGACTGGGCCTTGCTATATGGCTTTAAAAAATAGTAACAGTTGACTCCTGTTATTTCGAGCACGGCTACGAAGATGTTTCGGTTTTAATAAGGGAAATTATGAAGCCCTGATTGCTGTGGGAATAGTTAGGGTTAATTAACAAAAGAAACCCTGACCTCAAATTCTACTTGGAATCCTGTCTTCCCACTGCCCTTCTTGACCTTGTTCAAAGCAGTGAGCTTGGACAGCATCATTTCCGGTTGAATGCTGGTGTCACCACACAGGAACGTTTCAATCAAGACATCAAAGATGAACTCATACTGGGCCTGTTTGGATTGAGAAAGAAGTACGGTAAGGGTCGATGGAAGACATCTACTGCCTTAACCAGTTGCTGCTTGGATTCTTCCATTTTTCCCGTCCGGAAAATTAAGATGCCATTTTTCAAGATTTGGGGTCTAAGACAGTTGATATCAAACACTCAGAGCTTCAGACAGTACTGAAGTTTGTTAAGGTTATAGTAAATATAAATGTAGCGTGTCATGGCCAAGCAGTCTAGTGAACTGGAATCAGGTTCTGGTGATTTAAGTCATTTGGGGTGTGGGTTCGATTCTAGGTCATATGAAACTTGTGTCCTCGAGCAAGATGCTTCACAGGGTAACTTCTAGGGTAGAGGTTGATATTGTGTCTGAAAAAGCCTTTGGAGCGCCACGGCAGCTCAGGGCTGTATACTCCCCAGGGAGCTGAGAAAGATAACAGAAATTGTATTGGTCCCAAAACCGGGGCCCTAATGTAAAGCTCATTTGTTATTGTAAAATGCACTAATGTAAGAATTAGTTATTAAATATTAAATTAAATTTGTCATTTGTCCAACGATACCCTTTTTGACTTTTGTAATATTGTGGAAGCATTTTTGTACCTAGCCTTTCTTTTATGTGAGTGCTTTAATATAAAGCCAAATCTGAATAAATATTGTAAGCTGCCAATTTATTTAAATAAATTACCGGTGTCTGAATCATCTTCATCCTTCTGTCTCTCATGCCACAAGCAAAGTTCCAGATGTCGACCCTGTCTTCTGCCTTGGCCTGGTCCAACATGGCGTCCAAAACTAAAAACACCCCAGTGCGGCCGATTCCAGCACTACGAAGTAATTAAATAAATATGAAATGAAAACCATGACACTGTCTGATACAAAGTTTGAATGTCTACAGAGTTAGTCTGCTGTGTTACTTTTGGGGGTTTCGGACAACCGCCGAAACCACCTTTCGTATTCGTTGAGATTTTTATTATTTTTATTATTATTTCACTGTCTGAACAAATCTCATTGATTTAACACATGAAACTTGTGAGCGTTCGATCTCATCAGGGAGTACGGTCTTAAAAACCACAATACACCATATCAAAGCTTATGGTCTAACTTAGTTCATGAACAACATGATGTCACCATTGCATCACTGATACCTGTTTTAAAGACGTGTTTAAATTCCTGGCTAGCCGAGGACATCTGAAAACAACGGTGAACTTGTATGGCGCCCTCTTGTGAGAGCTACTCATAACGGAGAGGCCGCTATACAGATTGACTGTACAGATTCTCACTAGACTTAGCTCTAGCTAGTGCTAATGGCAAAATAAATTTTCCCATGGCAGTCGAAAATCCTCGCTTACGGTTACGAAAATTTTAGCTGTTGACAGGAACCTTGAGATATTATTTCACATCGGGACAATATTGTTACAGTTTTATACACAATATTGGGACAGTCACGACCTATACCATAGGACATTAAGTCACCATGATGTCCTACATTTCTCAATCGGTTATTTTGTTTTACCCCAAAACCCTGTTTGTTTTTTTTTTTTTCTACCAACACAATTCTAGTTTTGTCAGTGTTATTGCAACTGCAGTTGTGCAAGAAGCATTTCAATGGCCATAACGTTTTCTTTTCTCAATTTGTAGGTTAGAATTACGTCGTTTTCCAGGGCACCTAAATAACTTTTATGAAAGATGGTGCCAAAGGTATACTTCCATTAATAAAAAAGCTCTTATATCTAATTATCCAAAGAGTCTCTTCCTGATAGAAAAAGCTTTGATTCGGGAGATTCAATGAGTTCTAGGTGGAATGACAGCCAATGACATTACCTACCTGCAATGGATGACCATTGGACCAGCGTCCTTAGGGTTATACTCCTTCACCACTTTGACAAAATTCACCACCTTGATGGGATCATGGGGCAAACCCATATCAGGCCATGTTATGAAATGATACTGCCGAACCACTCTGTTCCCTTCTTCCTACAGTGTGATAAAATAGAATTGTGAGCGTTAGAGCATTACTTACACTGTATCTTTAACACATCAGGCTTAGTACATGAGCTTTGTATCTCACTACAATAGACCGATCCATTAAGCCCCGCCCCCTAACGAGTGGACCAATCACAACCTTGGGTATGCCACCAAAAGTCTGACATGATAAAAAAGCTATTGGAGAATGTAAACATGCGTGCGCGTACTTACAGCGCGCACGTTCAAGTCGTGCAGTGTGGCATTAAAGAGATGGACATTTTGCTGGCCACGTGTACGGTGATGATGTAGCCAATGCTGTGATTGGTCAATGTGTTTAGTGGGTGTGGCTTAATGGATCGGTCTATAGGCTTAGTATGTGCAACTGGTATAGTTCAAACTTGTGTGTAGCACAAAGGCAATTCTGAATTAAAACAAGACAAATTAATTATATTTGCAAAGTCTGCATGGATTGGTTTAAGTGTAAACAAGATATGTATTTCATTACCGACAATTTTAGACCCATCATGAAATCCCGAACGATGTAGTCTGTGTGTCTCTCCTCCTTTTTCAAAGTGATCACATAGTCACCATAACATGCTGTTTTATCTGGCCAATACTTCTCACATTTTCCCTGAAAGTTCAAAATGGAATGGGGGAAAAAACAACATGAGAATCATCCAGAAAAATAAAATGAGCCAAGTCTTCTTTACGGCTACTTCTGCACCAAGGTAAAAGTTTTCTAATTCCACTTTTCTCGTGTTCATTTTCAATGACTAGTGTCCCACTCTGTCAGAAAATTAATAAACCATGCAGTTGCCACCAGGATTCTTCCAGTTTTTCCCGTCCAGCCAGCCAAGACTATTTCATCAGAATTGCCTGGTGAATCATTTTGCTTTGAGGGTCCCACTAGCACAAAGAAACCTTGACTTGACAAAGCAAAGAGAACAAGGATTCTCTTTATTGGACTGTGAGTTTTGCTTTCTCTATCAAGAAATTGTCAAATTCGTGCACCGTCTACGATTGGTACTAAATCCAGAACCAAGGCTGGATCCCCGGTTCACTCCGACTTACTTCCATTAAGCAGAAATGCAATGATGAACAATGGTGCAAACCTCTCTATGTCTCGTAATCCTCTTCTTGGAAAAAAGGACAACGGTCTGGAATCAGGGATTACACAATAACGCCATCACAATAGCCAAAATTCAGCAAAACGAAGCGTTACACGACAGGTGCGTGCTCTGGAATGTCTGGATGATCTTTGTTCCGGTATTCCGATTTTACGCAAAGGTGTGTTTTAACGCTGCCAGTTTGCTGGCTCCAAAAATATTTTCGTGGATACACGTCAGCCGACGCCAACTGGTTAAGGATGAAAGGGAGTACTACTTTTAAGAGCAGTACTTACCCAAAATTGTGTTGCATGTCAATTTTGATGTGGATTTATATAGTTAATAACAAAATATTTCCAAAAATTCAGCTATAATCAACATGATTGCTTACTAGATTTTAAAGTAACTTTGCATACAAAAAATCCATCTGTTGTTTCTACTGTTGAAATATCAAGTCATACACACCCTCTGCCCCCTGCCCCTTTCATTCTCTTTGTATGACCATTTAAATGTTGAAAACTTTGGACAGCCCCTAAACTGACTATTTATCACTAAGGATAAGTTTCCTTTTTTCGTTCATCGTCTCAAATGAAAGTTCATTAACGTTTGAAAAACAGCTGTTTTAACAATTAAATCAAATTTTTCTACCTTAAAGCCCCAGCTCAACATTGGTAAACTGACTGTAAATGCTTCCATTCTTTGCACAAATCAAGATATTTGTAATAAAACCAACTTGTGAAAATGTCAGCTTATTTCTTTGCGCGAAAACAGTAAAAATGCATTTAGCATTTTTATATGCATTCCTATAGGCAGAGTTTCCGTCTCACTGAGATGAAAACTAATTTTGGATCTTATTTCATTTATAATTTAACAAAGACAACACTTTAAGCAGAAATATTTCAAGGAAAGTTTTTTAAAGGAAAGTTTTCTACCATCATTTTCTTTATACCATGTAAGGTATATGTAAATCTGTGAACATTTAAGTTTTTCTTTTTACCAATGTTGAGCTTTAAATTAGTTACAAATTAGGTGATGTTACTTGAATTACCTTGACTCCCTCTTGTAGGTTGGTGAGCATGACAATCTTAGCTGTATTCTCCTGCCATACCATCCTCCACATGTCACAAACGGAAGCCTTGTTTGGACCTAAAATTTTCAGATAAAATAATAGGAAATATACAGCGAGGGGCTGGTTGCCATTTTACACCAAATGTGCAGTGGCACAGGCCTTCGCAAAATGAACATTTTCATCCCAGAAAACTTTCTTCCAATTTTCTAAGTAATTGCACAAGTTTTTTAATATCACGGGTGTCCCCTTTTTTTCCAATTATTTCAAAAAAAGTTTTTGAAACACAGAAAAGTGAAACCAAAATGTTCACACTCAAAAAACAATCCAGTTCATCGTGTAATTAGGATCAAATATGGATGCATTTATGGACATTTTTTCAGTTTTTAGTTCCATTAACTGTTGTGGTTTAAAGCTCTTCGGAAAGTTGCACTTTATCGTTTTACTCACCTTGGCTGGCTATGTATCTGTTTGGTTCATTGAAACCCTGTAGCGGTGAGCAGGGAAATAAAAACAGTGGTTACCATTATGTCTCCCCATTTCTACAGATGTCTCGTCAAAATATTTTGTTTGGTGTTGGACTGAAACAAAAACGTTTTCTTGAGCTGAACCAAATTAAAAAGAATTATCTATTACACATATAGATCCTTGTCATTTGATTGGTGAAACACGCGTCATGTGTCATCTATTATTTTGCCATGTATTTACTGCACCTTCAAAATTTAATATTGTAAAGGCCCGTCCAACATGGATACTTATTGGACGCTTCACAGCGTTGTTTACTAAATAATAATTCCTTGCCCATTTGTCCAAATGAGGCAAAGTCGAATCACAGCGGACAAGGTTGGTGTCTCCATGGAGTCGTCCACGTTGTTTAGAAATGTTGTTTTGAATTTTCAGAGTGTAGGCTGGACTAATTTCCCTGTTTATTTTGTGTTTATTGTGAACAAATTTCAAATGACATGAATCTATGTGTGAGTAATATAAAACAAACATTGAATGCATTTCGTTCGTGCATTGTTGCAGAATATAACAAATCTGGCTTTTTCACATTGTGGAAATGGAAAAAGTCCAGATTTCACCTCATGATTGTATTCTGGGCCAATGCACTCAGATACATCCAATATTTTTATATTATTGCATTTGCGATTCTTTTGAGGAACAAAGTTGTTCATTTTCACACAGCCTGTATCTGTGTTAAAGTTATTCCCCCAAAATTTGTTTCAGTTCTCTCCTGCTCAGGGGAGTTTTCCCAACTTGTTTTAGTTCTCTCTAAACCTAAAGAAGTCATCATCACCAATTCTTACAGACTTACAGGTAACATTCAAAATCCCTTGTTTTTTTTTATTTATCAGAAACAGACCATATTAATTTATTAACTTACATCCATGTAACTTGCATTGATATAATCCGAGTCTGGTTGATCTCGTAGCTTCTCAAGCAAAACGCGAGAAAAGTCATCTGTGGTAGATACAATGTAAGGTATATAATAAATGCAAGAAAATGAAATTGAAATTGTAGTCCTATGCTCTTGTTTCCAGTTCATCTGGCTTGGCAAAAACCGTATTGCAGGGCACAGTAAAAGAACGTAGAAGGGGTAGACAGAGATAGAGATAAGAAAACGGCATCAAAGAGTGAACTAGTATAGAGTTTACCAACTCACAGAGGGCAGTGGAGGATGCATGGAGAAAGACTGCCAACTCACAGAGGGTGGTGGAGGACAGAGAGGCATGGAGAAAGACTGTTACAGAGGGCAGTGGAGGACAGAGAGGCATTGAGAAAGATTGCTACAAACAGAGGGCAGTGCAGGACAGAGAGGCATGGAGAAAGATTTTTACAAACAGAGGGCAGTGGAGGACAGAGAGGCATGGAGAAAGATTGTTACAAACAGAGGGCAGTGGAGGACAGAGAGGCATGGAGAAAGATTGTTACAAACAGAGGGCAGTGGAGGACAGAGAGGCATGGAGAAAGATTTTTACAAACAGAGGGCAGTGGAGGACAGAGAGGCATGGAGAAAGATTGTTACAAACAGAGCACATTGGAGGACAGAGAGGCATGGAGAAAGATTGTTACAAACAGAGGGCAGTGGAGGACAGAGAGGCATGGAAAAAGATTTTTACAAACAGAGGACAGTGGAGGACAGAGAGGCATGGAGAAAGATTGTTACAAACAGAGGGCAGTGGAGGACAGAGAGGCATGGAGAAAGATTGTTACAAACAGAGGACAGTGGAGGACAGAGAGGCATGGAGAAAGATTGTTACAAACAGAGGGCAGTGGAGGACAGAGAGGCATGGAGAAAGATTGTTACAAACAGAGGGCAGTGGAGGACAGAGAGGAACGGAGAAAGATTGTTACAAACAGAGGGCAGTGAAGGACAGAGAGGCATGGAGAAAGATTGTTACAAACAGAGGGCAGTGGAGGACAGAGATGCATGGAGAAAGATTGTTACAAACAGAGGGCAGTGGAGGACAGAGAGGAACGGAGAAAGATTGTTACAAACAGAGGGCAGTGGAGGACAGAGAGGCATGGAGAAAGATTGTTACCAACAGAGGGCAGTGGAGGACAGAGAGGCATGGAGAAAGATTGTTACAAACAGAGGGCAGTGGAGGACAGAGAGGCATGGAGAAAGATTGTTACAAACAGAGGGCAGTGGAGGACAGAGAGGCATGGAGAAAGATTGCTACAAACAGAGGGCAGTGGAGGACAGAGAGGCATGGAGAAAGATTGTTACAAACAGAGGGCAGTGGAGGACAGAGAGGCATGGAGAAAGATTGTTACAAACAGAGGGCAGTGGAGGACAGAGAGGCATGGAGAAAGATTGTTACAAACAGAGGGCAGTGGAGGACAGAGAGGCATGGAGAAAGATTGTTACAAACAGAGGGCAGTGGAGGACAGAGAGGCATGGAGAAAGATTGTTACAAACAGAGAGCAGTGGAGGACAGAGAGGCATGGAGAAAGATTGTTACAAACAGAGGGCAGTGGAGGACAGAGAGGCATGGAGAAAGATTATTACAAACAGAGGGCAGTGGAGGACAGAGAGGCATTGAGAAAGATTGTTACAAACAGAGGGCAGTGGAGGACAGAGAGGTATGGAGAAAGATTGTTACAAACAGAGGGCAGTGGAGGACAGAGACGCATGGAGAAAGATTGTTACAAACAGAGGGCAGTGTAGGACAGAGAGGTATGGAGAAAGATTGTTACAAACAGAGGGCAGTGGAGGACAAAGAGGCACGGAGAAAGATTGTTACAAACAGAGGGCAGTGGAGGACAGAGAGGCATGGAGAAAGATTGTTACAAACAGAGGGCAGTGGAGGACAGAGAGGCATGGAGAAAGATTGTTACAAACAGAGGGCAGTGGAGGACAGAGAGGCATGGAGAAAGATTTTTACAAACAGAGGGCAGTGGAGGACAGAGAGGCATGGAGAAAGATTGTTACAAACAGAGCACATTGGAGGACAGAGAGGCATGGAGAAAGATTGTTACAAACAGAGGGCAGTGGAGGACAGAGAGGCATGGAGAAAGATTTTTACAAACAGAGGACAGTGGAGGACAGAGAGGCATGGAGAAAGATTGTTACAAATAGAGGGCAGTGGAGGACAGAGAGGCATGGAGAAAGATTTTTACAAACAGAGGACAGTGGAGGACAGAGAGGCATGGAGAAAGATTGTTACAAACAGAGGGCAGTGGAGGACAGAGAGGCATGGAGAAAGATTGTTACAAACAGAGGGCAGTGGAGGACAGAGAGGAACGGAGAAAGATTGTTACAAACAGAGGGCAGTGAAGGACAGAGAGGCATGGAGAAAGATTTTTACAAACAGAGGACAGTGGAGGACAGAGAGGCATGGAGAAAGATTGTTACAAACAGAGGGCAGTGGAGGACAGAGAGGCATGGAGAAAGATTGTTACAAACAGAGGGCAGTGGAGGACAGAGAGGAACGGAGAAAGATTGTTACAAACAGAGGGCAGTGAAGGACAGAGAGGCATGGAGAAAGATTGTTACAAACAGAGGGCAGTGGAGGACAGAGATGCATGGAGAAAGATTGTTACAAACAGAGGGCAGTGGAGGACAGAGAGGAACGGAGAAAGATTGTTACAAACAGAGGGCAGTGGAGGACAGAGAGGCATGGAGAAAGATTGTTACCAACAGAGGGCAGTGGAGGACAGAGAGGCATGGAGAAAGATTGTTACAAACAGAGGGCAGTGGAGGACAGAGAGGCATGGAGAAAGATTGTTACAAACAGAGGGCAGTGGAGGACAGAGAGGCATGGAGAAAGATTGCTACAAACAGAGGGCAGTGGAGGACAGAGAGGCATGGAGAAAGATTTTTACAAACAGAGGGCAGTGGAGGACAGAGAGGCATGGAGAAAGATTGTTACAAACAGAGGGCAGTGGAGGACAGAGAGGCATGGAGAAAGATTGTTACAAACAGAGGGCAGTGGAGGACAGAGAGGCATGGAGAAAGATTGTCACAAACAGAGGGCAGTGGAGGACAGAGAGGCATGGAGAAAGATTGTTACAAACAGAGGGCAGTGGAGGACAGAGAGGCATGGAGAAAGATTGTTACAGAGGGCAGTGGAGGACAGAGAGGCATGGAGAAAGATTGTTACAAACAGAGGGCAGTGGAGGACAGAGAGGCATGGAGAAAGATTGTTACAAACAGAGGGCAGTGGAGGACAGAGAGGCATGGAGAAAGATTGTTACAAACAGAGAGCAGTGGAGGACAGAGAGGCATGGAGAAAGATTGTTACAAACAGAGGGCAGTGGAGGACAGAGAGGCATTGAGAAAGATTGTTACAAACAGAGGGCAGTGGAGGACAGAGAGGCATGGAGAAAGATTATTACAAACAGAGGGCAGTGGAGGACAGAGAGGCATTGAGAAAGATTGTTACAAACAGAGGGCAGTGGAGGACAGAGAGGTATGGAGAAAGATTGTTACAAACAGAGGGCAGTGGAGGACAGAGACGCATGGAGAAAGATTGTTACAAACAGAGGGCAGTGTAGGACAGAGAGGTATGGAGAAAGATTGTTACAAACAGAGGGCAGTGGAGGACAAAGAGGCACGGAGAAAGATTGTTACAAACAGAGGGCAGTGGAGGACAGAGAGGCATGGAGAAAGATTGTTACAAACAGAGGGCAGTGGAGGACAGAGAGGCATGGAGAAAGATTGTTACAAACAGAGGGCAGTGGAGGACAGAGAGGCACGGAGAAAGATTGTTACAAACAGAGGGCAGTGCAGGACAGAGAGGCTTGGAGAAAGATTGTTACAAACAGAGGGCAGTGGAGGACAGAGAGACATGGAGAAAGATTGTTACAAACAGAGGGCAGTGGAGGACAGAGAGGCATGGAGAAAGATTGTTACAAACAGGGCAGTGGAGGACAGCGGCATGGAGAAAGATTGTTACAAACAGAGGGCAGTGGAGGACAGAGAGACATGGAGAAAGATTGTTACAAACAGAGGGCAGTGGAGGAAAGAGAGGCATGGAGAAAGATTGTTACAAACAGAGGGCAGTGGAGGACAGAGAGACACGGAGAAAGATTGTTACAAACAGAGGGCAGTGGAGGACAGAGAGGCATGGAGAAAGATTGTTACAAACAGAGGGCAGTGGAGGACAGAGAGACACGAAGAAAGATTGTTACAAACAGAGAGCAGTGGAGGACAGAGAGGCATTGAGAAAAATTGTTACAAACAGAGGGCAGTGGAGGACAGAGAGGCATTGAGAAAGATTGTTACAAACAGAGAGGCATCGAGAAAGAAAGTTGTGAAGTCATCAGTTTGACCCGAAAACCCCTCGAGGTTAAGGAATTTATTGATGATGAATACCCATGCTCCTCAGGGAAAGGAAAACACTGATTATACTTCAAAAGTCAAATTTTTTTACTAGATTTTTGAAGACCTTTTTAAAGATTATTAGATGAAGAAAAATGATGCATACAACCAATGTTCTTTTTTAACTTACAAGGAATGATGTTTGCATAGCGATTCTTTTCCTTGTTTTTGTCGTCCTTTGCCCTTGTACATGAATGACGGTCAGAATCGGGCAAGTTCTAAAAATGAAAGGAATATAATCAAATGAAACAATTTTTAATTTTTAATTGTGGGTGGGTAGTAAGGGCCACATAGGTCTCCAGTCTTGAAGAGTGCCACATACATTTAGCAGAGTCAACACTCAAATAAGCTTAGCAGATACAAATCTTGCTCAGCATAATCATTAGTGTGTCGTGGCAGAGCGGTCTGGAGCATCGGGTGTGGGTTCGAACCCCAGTCATGACACTTGCGGAAGACACTTAACCTTAATTACTTCTCTTCATCCAGGAGTAGATGGGTACCTGTGCGGGCAGAGATGGTTCATGTTGGCGCGCTACATACATGTTCTCGGCAGCACAGGTTAAGTGTACTCCAAGGGAGCTGACATGGTTTAAGGAATGAAATAAATTATAGCCCAATGATCAAGGTGATAATGTTCACGCACCACTGCGTTATGGATTAGACAAAAATAACTCATAAAGAATACTATCACACAAGCATTTAAGTACCAATTTTGGGGGAGATTTGATGAACAATAGTGCCTTTTGGTTACCTAGGGCTAGTTTTACCTGTACTCTCGTTCATGCCAACTTTGGGGCTAGTGTTCTAAATCAACACTAGGTACTGTAGTTGCTTTTGGTAGCGCCCTTTGGGTCCGATGGGGCTACAGTCTTATTCCCTCAGACTTTCACTTTAGGTAATAATTCCTTTAAATTGACACATTTATTTGTTGCTGTACAATGTTTTTTTTATATGTACTAACAAGGCAAGGTACGTTTGTGTAAATGTCATTTTAACTGTGGAGGTTTGGTAGATGACCTGTGATTGGGTCACATTGACCCGGCGTGTTCATGTATTGTTGTGTTATGTGGTATGGACTAAAGGTTTAGTTCATATACATGTGGATTAGGTGTGGAGCCTTCCGGATGTGGCCACAATCTGTGTTTGCAATTGGTGAGCTCTTTTAATTTGTGTGATTGGACGCTTGTCCTAAAAAGTTATGTCATTTGTGAGTGCAATTGTATCTGTTGACGTGTCTGTTAAGCTGGTTTGCCTTTTGTTTGGTATCTGGCTCCTTGCCTTATGCTAAATCTGCTTGTGAAACATTTGAGTAAACATTTTTGTGCGTGCGAATAAATCCAGCTTCAAGCTGTGGCAGACAATCAAGTTGCTTTTGCCATGTTGTCTAAATGAAAATCTACACTAATTATTACTGAAGTGACGGGCTTTTTAATGATAAATTGGTCATGTCGTCTTGCTAAGCTACTCATCTGCTGTGTTTCTGAAGTGACTATCAGCAAATCACACAAGAAACACCAATGGAATAATATTTGGATGATAATAATAATAATAATAATAATAATAATAATACAATTATTTAAAAAAAACAGTTTCCATGTCACAGTCATCACAAAGCGCTGTACAATATTAAAATTCCACAGGTTAAGAAATACAGAAGTAATGCTTAAAAAAGATGGGTTTTCAAGTAGGTTTTACAAATTCCAAAAGTATCTGCTGATCTAATTGCTGCTGGTAGCCCATTCCATAATTGGGGGGCATATATTGTGAATGAACGATCGCCATAGTAATTAGTTCTACCCAGTGGCTGCTGTACACATACCACACCAGAGGTTGTCCAGCGCAGAGTGCGTTAAGTTAGTTTACACTTAAAAGTTCACAAAGATAACCTGGAGCTATTCCCCTGAGAATATTGTAAACAAGACACAAATTTACAATAATATTGTAAGGGGCTTTGGAGGGGCCTACTTGGCTTGAAAAAGCGTTACCAACTCATCATTATCAACACTTACCTCATAGTCAAACAGAAACCCATTGCCATCTTTGTATGTTTCGTTCTTCTTCTTGCTGACATAACCTTTGAACTCTGACAGGGGAACAGGCAAAGGAGCCTTAAATTGCTTCTTCTTGTTGACCTGCTTCGGTCTGGGCGGCTGGGAGGGTTGTGCTGTAGGCACAGCAGCGGGTGCTGCGGCTGGTGCAGCGGCTGGTGTTGGTGCAGTGCCAGCTTCGTTGGCAACATCACTATATGGATTTTCTTCTCCGGCACAAACTTTGTCATTGCTTACCCTCACTCCTGCTGATGAATCAAATCAAACATTCAACATGTATTTGGCTGTGAAGTTGCCAACAAAATGATAGGCTGAACCAGATGTAGCCAGCATCATTTTTGTAGGGGGACTAAAGGGGGGGGGGGTGGGCACGGTTATTTGTAGAGGGGGAAATATTAGTCTAAATTTCCTGATTATAGCAAATCTCACTGTGTCCAGAGGCTGACAGGGGGGCAAGCAGGGGGGCAAGATGCTCCAAGGAAGGGCAGCTGCCCCCCTTGGCTATGCCACTGTGCAGGACTTGTTTACAATGAACTTTTTTATCATTCTTTTGTAATTTAAACACTTAAACACTTCTGACTTTTTTTTAAGCTGCCAATGAAAAAATAAGACTCCAACTTTATGGTTTTGAAAAACTAGCTACACTTCTGCCGTTGACAGCGTGTCAAAATGACAATACTATGACGTAATCTGTGAGATGTTTATACAGAATGAAGTGATGTAACAAATGTTTTCCTAAATCTTACTAAATTGCACCTGATAAAGGGTGTTCAAAATGACACTCATTTTACAATTTAAAAACTGCTTAATCTCATATAAATCAGCAATGTAATCTACCCACCTGACTTAACTGATGAATTTGTCCAAGGTTTCAACTTACTTGTTAAGATTAGCAGATACACATTGAAAGTATTTACACACAAAATTTCCACAAAGTGGCAACAAGTCAAACTGTTTTGGGTACATGTGTATACTGTGAGAAAACATCACTTTGCCTGATATACATTTTAAAATATATTTTTGCCTGTAGTAAAATAACTGTTCAACCTTTTAGTGAAATACTATTTTAGAAATCAAGCAGTCTGCAAAAACAGCATCATGTTTCTGATTGACACAGGGTACAAGTCATTGCTGTCAAAAAGGTCTGAAACTAGGATCCACATGTTATGTATGTTGAAATGATGGCGTTTCAACTTTTTTAATAATCCTTGGAGTTAACCATTTCAAGGAGCTTCTGGGAAAAGTTTCCTCAGCACTACAGAAGTAGATCAAAAAGCACAGTTGCTTTGTAATATTTGAAGAAAATAACAGCTAGACTTTTTGCCAGGCAGATGTGTAAAGGCCTGAATCCAGATACAAGTCTGAAATTACTCCTCCCTGCAGACAAACCTACATATTATTTAATCCGAATGAAACTTTAAAGGGATGGATGTAAATTGAACCTACCATTTGCAGGGTTGAAGCGTACATGGTCTCCTGAGCTGCGGTGTAGCTTTTTGTTCCTCCTGTCAAAAGTTACAGTTAAAAAAAATAAGATATACAAAATTACCACACACACAGCAATATACCTTTATCATGCTGCCACCATCTTCATCATGTTCCTTGTATCCAATGACAGTAATAGATGCAAATATCCATTGTACACACAGGAACCAGACTATTTTTCCTACCAGTCTCCATTTGGTTACATTGGTTTCAATGGGAAAAAATCAAGATGGCTGCACCATGAAAAAGTTCTATGATTAATTGCTATGTTATCAGTATTCATTCATTCATAATGGTTTAATTATTACTGCCATGCTCAGTGAGACAAAAGCTTTGTCTGCAGGAACGCGTACAAAAATGCTAAATATATTTCTACCATTTTCTGAAAACAACAAAATGAGCTGAGGTTTTCACAGGTTGGTTTTATCACAAATATCTTGATTTGTGCAAAGCATTTCCAGTCAGTTTACCAATGTTGAGCTGTGGCTTTAATACAAAAACAGCAATTAGATAACAAGAAAAAATATACAGAGACTCCAAAGCCACCTATGCACTGCTTGTGTATGATAGTAAACTAAAATACTCATTGACAAAACATCAACTTTTTTGGTTGTGAAACTGATGTGAAATGTTTACACTGATCATGTAGTTCAATGGATGATTTATTGATGGCAGTATAAAGATAGTTATTTGGGTGATACTTGGACAATTGTCAGTTGTATTGCACTGGTTTAAAAAAAATAATGTTTGCATTGGGTGTTTGTTCTTTGTGATGTCTTAAATTAATTATTTTAAAGTGCAATTTTTATCATAACTTGTTTGTACATGAATGCTTGCCTCGGAGCTAATCAGTTATTAGACATATACATTTTCTATTTTTAATTTTTAAGTGGACAATAAGATGAAATGAAATGAACATACTTTTCCAAAAACCAATGATGTAGTCTTCCTTCCTTGAGTCATTTCTCAAGGAATATTTAATTGATTGTGCATTGTGGATATATGAATTTTCTCTGGTAAAGTTTTCTCTGTTAGTATACGGGGTTTGGGGTTTATGCTGTACTCTGATATTAGACACTAGTTAGGCCCAGGGGTCGATTTCACAAAGAGCTAAGATTGATCTGAACTGCGAATCACTCTTAGTTGCTAAGCAAAGTGTGATGTCACAATGCAAGTTACTATGGTAATACTGACAACTCATCTTAAGATGAATCTTAGTGCTTTGTGAAATCGAGCCAAGGGCTTAATATCACAGAGCTGCTCTGAGCACAAACCAAAGCACAAAACAATTGTGCTGACCAGAAGTAGGTTACCAGCCAAAATACCATGTCATTTGTACCCACATGTACCTGTTGTGACTGGTATCCTGCTTACTTTTGGCAATGCAGCAAATTGTGAAGTAAAATTTTCTGCTTAAGACCTGCTTCAGCACAAATATTAACTAAGCACAACAAAATTATGCTTAGCAGAATAAGGTTACCAGCCAGAATGGCATTTCACATGTACTATCTGTGATTGGTATCCTGCTCATTTTTGCTTAGCAGAAAATTGTTAAGTAATATTTTGGGCCCAGGTTTTTTGATTTGAACGATTTTAACAACTTTCAACATAGAACTGTGGCAATAATATTTACCTTATTTTGAAGATCAAAGCAGCTATAACACAAATCAAGACAAGAAGAAGCAAAGGAACCACAATCGCGGCTACTGATGGGCTCTCATTTTCTGGCACTGCCAAACAAAGATTAATTTTGAGATAAAGTGATTTATTATTGTTTATAATATTCAACTGATGTTAAAGCTTACATCTTTACAGTAATATAAACAATAATTATGTGTTATGGGCAATTGATGACAGTAATAAAATAACCAATTCAGGATTCCAAGTTCATTTTTAGTCAATAGCTGGCTTGGTTGTTTTTGAGTTTTCCAGATCAAACAACATGTTATGATAAGTGTCATAAACTACAATAATAACTCATAATTTTACCTTATTACTATATACTCACTGATGTAATAACACGTGATGCATAATGCAGACATGCAACTTTGCTTTTCCCAAAAAAGAGGAAACTGCTAAACACACAAATCTTTGTACAGTGTTTTTCAGTTTTCTATGGCACTAAACTAGAAGAAAAAAGAGGAAATCAGCTCATCAACTGCAAAATTGCATGCCTAATTATGTGCTCACATCTATGTGTGATACCCAGGGAATGATAGCTTTTGTTCTTATTTCACATAAAGGGACCAGACTATTTCCCAGCCTCAGTTTGGGATAGACTGTGCTGAATGAGAGCAACATTGTCGCAATACAATCAAGGTGAGTTGTTGAGCAGTATTTACCTTTAACTCTGACAGGCTCACTCCACACAACAGCATAGGTCTAAGAAACATGAAGAGATATAATATATCAAAAACACTTTTTCTTAAAGAGATGTTTTATTTAAGGGATACAATACATCATTGGTTTTGGGAAAAAGAAATTATTAGTAGAATCATATCTTCCTGGTAACAACCAAGGGACCCTCAAAAGTGACTAGCACTGTGACCCGTAGGCCTGAAGATACCTGGGTCTGGTAGAGAAGATGATGAAGAAGTGTTAGTTTTTAGATGTGGGAGGAAAACCCCACAAAGGGAAAACTTTATACCCAATCCGATAGGGACTGAAAACCCAATCTAGATGTGAGGCTCCGGTCTGGGATTTGAAGGTAAAAAGGCAGGGAAGAAAATGTCAAACCCAGCCTGATTGCCATTCCTGTTCACTAGTTTTCAATAAACACATCATCCAATCAACCTGTGAAACATAGAAAAAAGCCTGTTGACCCAACAGACCAATCCATTAAGCCCCGCCCCTAAACTTATTGACCAATCACAGCATCGGCTAAATCACCACTGTACACGTGGGCAGCACAATGTGCGTCTCTTCAATGCCACACTGCACGACATGAACGCGCACGCATGTTTACATTTTCCAATATGATTTTTTCGTGGTGGCGTACCCAAGGCTGTGATTGGTCAACATGTATGGGGGCGGGGCTTAATGGATCGGTCTATTCACCTGACGTCATCGTCACAATCTTGGTCGCGCCATTATAGAAGTAATGTCTCCAAGTGTAGCGTGCATTTACGAGACGCAGAGTTTATATGCTTACCCTAACTCCCAAAATGGCAAACGTGGCAGACAGTAGCTGCATGTGATGTTGGTGCAAGAGTTCAATACCTCATATTGTTCATTAAAAATCCCACAAGAGATTCAATAAAAGGCTCACCGATTCAGAGACCCTACTGACTGATCCAAGGTAGATGTCATACTCAGCGTTGCTTTCCAGAGGTTTGTTTTCGAATTCATTACTTCCCTGTGTTCCCTCGTTACCAACGGTAAATGTTGCAGGGAGATCCTTCTTAGGTAGTTCTACAGCAACATAATCAAGATTTGGCTCAATGGATCGTTGGTACCTCGATCCTCTGGTGTCCCTCCTGGTGACCGCCTGAACTCGTCGTACACCAACTTGCATGCCTCTAAACAATACAATAGATACACAAAAATGTTCATTGAGTATGAGTATGTAGTTAAATTTCTCTTTTCGTTAGTTCAGATATGTTGTTGAAATTTTCTTGAGTAAGTTTATTTTTTGTGGCGTGTCGTGGCCGAGTGGTTAGTGCGTTGGACTCAAGCTCTGGTGGCTGAGTCATTGGAGTGTGGTTTCGAGTCCCGGTCATGACACTTGTGTCCTTGAGCAAGGCACTTAACCATAATTGTTCGGTAAAAGTAGGGGAGGTAGAGCCTTCTGCTCTACCAGCCAGGCTTCTGATGGATGATACTCAAGCCTACATCCTTACGGACTGTAAAGGGGGTTACCCTGTTTCAGCCCCAGGAGTAGGTGGCAACGGCCCCTGGATAAAAACAGTTGATTTGTAGCTCACACCTCGAGTGGCTTACTCGAGTGGCGAAACAGACAAGGCAGTTTGGATAGTGTGTGGCCTCAGTCACTCCTATGCCACTCCACACTAAATTGTTTGGATTTAACAGCTCCTTTGTTCTTTTCACCATGTATCATATCAATTTGTTAGTTCTCCTTTTCAAGCGTTCGAAACAGTCACTGATTTTTCCATTACGGGATATGCGATCAAAAACTGCAACTCAGTATCATTTTTTGTGCACAACTACAAAGAGGAGCAATGCTTTGACTATTAAAAATAATTCTTCATCACACTGATATAAAATATTGAACTTTTATTAAAGAAAAAGCCCATACTTTTTAGGATTGGTATTGCTGTTTTGGAAGAATTTATCACCATTTTGTGTATAATATCGCAGTTTTCAGTAGACGGAGTCTCTTCAACTCACCATAAATACAAACAGTGCCACCCTGTGACCTTTAAAAAGTGTTAAGGTAGGTTCTGGTCTAACTAATTATCTACGTGTAAAACAAATTCTGATTGGACCTCATTAAGGCTCGTACTTTCAGGATTGAAGAAGATGATCACCAATCATAATCCTGCTCACAATTGAGTAAAACCCATTAAAATAAAATAGGGGGTGTTTGGGAATAAATTGATATGACATAAAAAGTCTGAATTCAGATAAAGGTCTGAAATTTATCCTTCCCCAACACACAAAGGGTTCAAATGAATAATACAGGTGTGATATCATTTGTATCGTTTCAACTTACGTAATGTACTTTGACGATGATGGTAGACTCAACGCTATAGTGACTGTCGAAGAAGTCAACTCTGAGAGATCTTTTTGGGATGGCTTGGTTGGAGCGGGAAGATCTGTAAAGTCAAAGCAATAATACCATGTTGGTAAGTCAATACGTTACACGCATGCACATCCGCTTTACACACAAGCATTTCGCTACTCCTGGTTCCAAATACGTTTGAGACAGTAATTTGACAAAAAAATCACCCGTTCCGTCCTTCAAAGACACTTTTTACAACAGAAACTGATAATTTGGACAAGACTTTGAGACTCTGCAAAACATTAATGAAAGGCAAGTCCAAGAACTATTTTTTTGCATTTTTCAAAGAAACCCTCGCTCAATGCATTTCCTATGGGCTTCTGGTACTCGATGGAGCCAGTTCATGTGGTGTGGGTGTGGCTCACAGTGGAGCTACGTCACACTTATTAACAGGTTAACCAGGGAAATGTAGGGAACATTCTCTATCCAAAGAATCATAAGAACATCCCATTATTATGAAATACAAATAAAACTAGACATAAGTTTTTGTTCCAAGAACAAAAACTAGGTGTTCGGAATTAACCTAGTGTAAGTTGCTATTTGATATATATAAAGTTAAATCAACTAAAATATCTTAATATGAAAATAAAAACATGAAATTGACCTCGGTATTTTATGAAAGATCATGTTCTTAGCTGTAACTATTTTTAAGTGAGGAGCTACTTCCGGTTTAACCGGAAGTAGAGGTCACTGAGGTCACACAATGTGCAACAATGAAGGACCTTCCCTAACCTTAGTATTTGGTGAAAGAATCTTGTCCCTACCTCTAACCACTTTAAAATGAGGAGCCACTTCTGGTTTGACTGGAAGCTAAGGTCACAGAGGTCACGCTATAGCAAACAGAAAATGGCCTTCCCTAACCTTGGTATTTGGTTAAAGAATCATGTTCCTGGCTCTAACCATATTCAAATGAGGAGTTACTTCCGGTTTGATCGGAAGTAGAAGTCACAGAGGTCACGCAATGTGCAACAGAGAAGGACCTTCCCTAACGTTGGTATTTGGTGAAAGAATCATGTTCCCATCTCTTAGCATTTCTAAATAAAGAGCTACTTCCAGTTTGACCGGAAGTAGATGTCACAGAGGTCACCTAGTATGTCATAAAGAAAGACCCTCCCTATCCTTGACATTTGTCGAAAGAATTAAGTTCACCTCAAACGGATGTCTTTTTGTTGATTTTTAAAGGTTTACGCAGTTTTGGATGACCTTTCTGATGATGTATAGATTGTTAAAATCCAACGTGTATATCAAAAGTTATGATTTTTTGAAATAATAAACTTTGATTTAATGTAATTCAACACCCGATGACATCATCATGACGTAACTCAAATGGTTTCATGTCCTAATGAATATCTAACTATGTGTGAAGTTTCAACTTCATACAAGCTTAGGAAGTGTGCTTTTGTTAGCGGACAATCGACAGGCATGAGAAGAAGAAGAAGAAGAAGAAGAAGGAGAAGTAAAAAAAAAAAAAAAAAGAAAAAACGTACAAAAACAATAGGTCTTCGGACTTGAGTCCGAACACCTAAAAACAACAGCTCTTCATTATTTAAATATTTAAATTTTACTATTATTGACTGAAATATATTGAGACTGTTGCTCCAGCACAGTTTATCAAATGTCGAAAAAACAAAATCTTTAAAACAAAAAATGATTACTCATATAAGAATGGAGGATTCCATAAATTCACTTCAACTAAATCGTGATTTGAATGCATTGTTTTACAATAC
Source organism: Marthasterias glacialis (assembly GCA_911728455.2). Classification (NCBI taxonomy): domain Eukaryota; kingdom Metazoa; phylum Echinodermata; class Asteroidea; order Forcipulatida; family Asteriidae; genus Marthasterias; species Marthasterias glacialis. Next base: position 21,012,449 of record OU452225.1, read on the forward strand.
CTGTCTCAACTGGAGTAAATGCCTCTAGTATTGCTTTCTCTCCAGCACCAACACTGTTGAAACCTTTCAGTCGGAACTCATATTTTGTGGAGGGTTCTAAACCGCTAAGGTTTGTAGATAACATGTCTGACGCATCTATATCGACCTTGTCAAATGAGCTGTTCAGTTTAAAGTTGGTGTCATAAGGTTTTTCCAGCACTCTATAAAAAAGCTGTATATTGTTCAAAATGGGGAAAAAACACTGATAGCTTAAAAACTATAAAACTTAACACTTGACATCACTACCAGTAAATGTAATCAAAGTTTTTCTGCAAAACTGAAACTGAAGAGATTATATAAATCCACCTTATTAGAATAAGACAATAAATAATGGCTCTCAAAGTACATGCATGTGATCATTTTCAAAACTTGGTATTTAGACAGCTAGATCTAGAGTGCATCTCTGGTGATAATTCAAATATTGAGTCCTCATCAAATATTACCTGCTGTGCAGGTGACTACAAGCAGAGTTTACTGATTGGAATCAGCCCCTTATGTTATAGATAACAGATGAACAACTGTGAAAAGCTGCTAAACATCCAACAAAGGCAGGATGACACTGTGTGCGCAGTGGAGGGAAAACGTCTTAAGAGACAGTGCAATTAGGATAGCACCTTTAAATTGGCTTCCAAACTTTGGTGCATCTTGGTAATTTTGTGCAAACAAAAAACACCAATTTACTTGTAGTTTCCTACCACAAAAAACACACAAGAACCTAACACCAATAAACATACTGACTGCAGAACAATGATCATCCTATACAAGTACTGAAATGTTGAATAACTAGATAGAAATAAATAAATTGTTTTGATCTAAACAATCTGCTATAAAAACTCACTCTATATTTAGTTATAACACCATTTCTTTGACCACAGGGTATTTGTTCCCAGCTGAATGCCAAACTGTGCTTAGTTGTTGAAGTCATCTTGAAATCTGATGGAGATCCCGTTGGCTCTTATGGTAATTTGAAAACAAAACATCAAATTTGATATCATTTGATAAAGTTTAATATTCAAGATGTAAATAACACGACAATAATTGAAAAAAAATTAACATCACAAACTATGTAGAGATGAAAACAGGGTTTGTGTATCTATCAACAGCATGTCACTCTATCCTCAGTGGTGTAACCAGACATTTTCATTTGGGGGTGGGGGGAAGTGGGAGAAAAGGACCACTGGACATCCTTTTGTCCACATTGCTGTAGTTTGATTGGTCATCAACAATCCCTTTGTCTGTAATTCATTCACTTTGATTGGCTTTCTTTTTCCCGCCTATTTTGGATTCCTTCCCTCAATTTTAATCCCCTTTTTTTCTATAAATGGATCGGTATTTATGTCTGTGCTTGCTTTTGCCTCTGACAAAGGTCCGGTTTGGATCGAAAACTAAGGCCATCAACCCTACGAGTTATCCCTGTATCAGCAGATATGGTTCGGCTTCTGACTGGACCCCCCAAGCAAAGTGGTTTGGCATTGCACAGGACCGCCCACCAACATAGGGCTGGTTAGCTCAATTGGTTAGAGCGCTTGTACGGTATTCAAGAGGTCGCAGGTTCGAGTCCGGCATCAGCCAAATTTTCTTTGCTCACCCCAATTAATATATAGGCCTATATATATATTTTTTTTTTTGGGGGTGGGCACCATTTACTGTATCGAACCATTCATTTGTACATCTTTTTAATCACAGTTGATGGGGGGTGGGGGGGGGGGGGTGAGGGAGCAAGGGTTCTGAGCGAGAGTTACGCCACTGTTTACCCTCTTGGTAAGTCGTAACATTGTAAGAGCGCATCTGCTGCATTCACATTTTCCTTACTTCCGGCTCCAAAACGACATAAATTGCGCATTTTGCACAGCAAATGTAAAAGCCAAGTTTAATGGCAAAATTTTCTTACGTAAATCCTCGTAAAAAAACTAGCTCCATGCATTGCCTACATGTATGATTTACATGTTGAAACAAAGGCATTTCCTTCTTTGGAGTTCAGACACATGACAGCAAGGTTTAAAATCGTGCAAATGTGGTTGTTTTCTGATTCTCAAAAACAGTGAGTTTTACTGAAAGGGCAGCAGATGTTCATTAAAATGAAGAGGCTCAATTTCTTTTCATCGTTTGCTTTTGTTAAAAACAAAAGTGAGTAAAACTGTTTTTTGTTGCTTGAATTCATACACTTTAAAAGCACTTAAGCCTGAGCACAAAGGCAATTTGTTATGAAGCTGTAGTTTTGTCCATGTTCACCCTTCGTTTCCGAGCTTCCCATCATTAGAAAGAGAAGGATTGGATCTTTCTAATGATGGTAAAATAAAATAAGGTTGCTATTATACAATCCCTTCAAATTGGAGTGGAAAGATCCAAAGTGCTGAACATCTACGGAACGCCATATGGTTGTGTACAAAAAAGTGTTTGAGTTTACAGACCACACTTAGGAAACAAAGATAAAAAATTTGGGCATATATTGGTCGATCTCAATGATTTTTAGATTATAAGACAGGGAATTCAATAAGTAAGACTTGTTTTGTTACTTACTTTGCTTATAAAACAACATCTTCAAGTGATAGTAGAGTTTGTAAAAATAGCCTTTGAATGAAACCTTTGTGTTATGTTAGAATGTGTGCAACAATTTGACAACAAAAAGGTAAAAGAGAAGGATTTCTTAATATTTTGAGAAAATTACAGCCATGCCATATCTTCATCAAGCAGACTTAAAGAAGTCTGAATTTAGATTAAAGTCTGAAATTTCTCATCCTAGTAGTCCTTTTCTGTCAAGAATTTAATACCTTCTTCAGGTGTTGTGTGTTTGATATAACTCTCCTCCTTCAATTCACCAAGTCCTGCCTCATTTCTGGCAAGTACACGAACCATGTAGTTTGAATTGGCGAAGAGAGATGAATCGGGATGTGGTAAAGTAGACTGTCTCTCTGTTGTGTTGTGTAGAGTTTCAAATTCATCATCCACCTCTTCGCACTGACCTCTGTTAACCAGTTGATACTGCACTGCGTAGTCAATGACAGGGCACTTGTTTTGAGGAGGTTTCCATGTAATGGTCCGGGTGGGATCTTGCTCAGAGCTGGCTTGAAAACTCACTGACACAGGAACTGGCAAAAAATAAATAAATAACAGCGATACTGTTGAAACCCTTCAGCCTTTATACATTGTAGGAAACCAAACCACATGTTCCTATACCTGAGCACTGTGACCTGAAAATTTGACATTTTCACCCCAAAACAATTCCAACTTTCTTTCCCCCAAGGGTACCCCCCCCTACCAAAATTAAAGTTCCAAATGTTACTTCTAACTGGAGTTATGGTCCAGAAACCATTTACCTATAACTAACCACCAAGACCTTGACCTTTGACCTTTCCAACCCCAAAACAATACCAACTTTCCTTTCTCCAAGGGCAACCCCTATCCAAGTTACAAGACCAAATGTCACTTTTAACTAGAGTTACAGTCCAGAAACCATTTACCAACTCACAACCGTGACCTTGACCTTTGACATTTCACCCAGAAAGCAATCCCAACTTTCCTTTCTCCAAGGACAACCCCCTACTCAAGTAACAAGACCAAATATTACTTTTAACTGGAGCTACGGTCCAGAAACCATTTACCTATAACTAACCACCAAGACCTTGACCTTTGACCTTTCCAACCCCAAAACAATACCAACTTTCCTTTCTCCAAGGGCAACCCCTATCCAAGTTACAAGACCAAATGTCACTTTTAACTAGAGTTACAGTCCAGAAACCATTTACCTATAACTCACCATCGTGACCTTGACCTTTGACATTTCACCCAGAAAGCAATCCCAACTTTCATTTCTCCAAGGACAACCCCCTACTCAAGTAACAAGACCAAATATTACTTTTAACTGGAGCTACGGTCCAGAAACCATTTACCTATAACTCACCATCGTGACCTTGACCTTTGACTTTTTCACCCTGAAAACAATCCCAACTTTTCTTTTCTCCAAGGGCAACCCCCTACCCAAGTTACAAGACCAAATGTCACTTCTAACTGAAGTTACGGTCCGGAAACGAAAGCCTGCACATCCGTCTGCCCCGACAGACCGACGGACGCCGTAGGCAATGACATTTACCCCTTCAGCCCATGGGGCTGAGGGGTAAAAAAACATTAGCTTGATGTGTTTTTTCCTCTCTTTCCTTTTCCCCAAGTTTTTGCCGAGTACAGCCAATATTATAGTGATGTTACTTTAACTTATCACTTATGTGGGAAGTCTTGGCAGGTGACATAAAAGCCTGCAAAGATTGATCTACCAGACTCTAATTAAGTTCAAAGTTTAAAAAAAGGAAAAAACATGATCATATCAATTTTTAGCTTTCTTTACCAATCCTTTCAATGTTCACTTTCTTGAATTTCCTGCCTTATTTTGTTTCTTTCATTTAGTAAATTTTACGTCAAGTGTCTATTGTGGTTGGCAAGCTTTCAGTGTCACTAACAATCTATTTTAAAATTTTAAACACGAGTCAAGACATTCCCTTTTAAGCAGGCATCAGGTTTATCATTTAGAACAATTGTTCTGGGCTTAAATTCCACTAAACCACAGGCCTTGTAATATTAAAACTATCCTGAACCAGAAATCTTTTACAAGACCCAAAATATTTCTTTCTCGTTTCAAATTTGCTTCACTTTTAGGAACAATTTGGAATTTAAAAGCTACAAGTGTACATTTAGTAAATTTCTAAAAAGTATGTGATTGGAAAACACTAAACTACAGGACTTTTATACTTTTGGGGTCATCGGGAAAAATACAAAAATTAACAGACATTTCCCAGTCATGCCGTGGGTATTCCAAGCCCTGTCACTATAGTAACCAAACTGTTTAGTGTATTATCTTGCATTGTTGCATGTATTGCAAATATCAAGTACTTTTACTTTAATTTCCATGTGAATTGGATTGTGCAATTGTGTGCCTTTTAGATTTTTGTTTTCAGCTTTTTATAATTTTGGACTCTACCGTGTCTTTTGTTACTGTGTTGTGATGGATTCTTCGCTTTAACTTAATTCTTATCGATCAGTTTTGATCTCTAATGTTTTTGAATGGTATTGATTAATTTTAAGGCTTTTGGACTGTTACGTATTGAGTGCAATTCACTCTGTTGTTGTTGCTTGTATGGTAGTATTTTTTTTTGCATGTTTATTGTTCTTTTTAACTTTGTAAAGCGCCCAGACGCTTCTGGGTGCTATATCAAGGTCTAGTTTATTTTTTTTATCTTTTTAATAAACAGTGATAAATAAAGATTGCTTTAAGGCTTAAGTCATCTGCTAACCTTACCGTAACAAATTGTACAGTCTGGACGAACACCAATGTGACCATACTGGCAGGAGTCTGCAAGTAAAAAATGTTTTTTTTTTTGATAAATCTGAATAAAAAATAAAACAAGAATAACTTATGCTTTTATTACTTTAGGGTTTGACTACTCTTATAGCAGTACATGTATAGTCAAGCCTGATGGGGAACGCCCGAATTGCCAATTCACATACATTTTATTGGTCAGTAATACAGTAGGTCTCATGTGTCCAGGATTACAAGAGATGAAAGTGGAAGAAACGACAAATGGAAGACACTAGAAAGTGAAAGTACAACTTGCATCAGGTTTTAGGTTAAATCACGGAAAAAATAAAGTGGAGTCAAATTATTAACTGTGGTGATTATTGGAGAAATAGGTTTCAACTTTTACACCTAAATGTTACAGAGCGAACTTTTTGCTGGACGACAGCAGTCTGAAACGCATTATTTGGCTGAGATAATGATAGAAGTCATCACCCTATACTATCCCAAAACACTTTTCTCAACATGTTGAATTCTATTTGTAGATAATAGACCGATTTATTAAGCCCTGAGTACTAATGTATTGACCAATCACAACCTTGACAACGCCACTGAAAATCCGATACGTTAAAATCCCATTATAAAAGTAAACAAACCATCGCCATTGTTCTGACACACAACAGCACACACAACTGTACTTACTTTTATTTTGTTTTAATTTTTTTGGTGTATTTCTGGTGGTGCAAATCCCACAGCAGTGGTCCCTGTACACTCATGTAAAAGTGGTTTAATAGTGTTCCTGTCTGCATTGTTCTTTGGACTCAAGGCACTGCTCAAAAGGCCACAAAACTAAATCCATACCGTTCATAAAAAACCATGTACGTGTGTGTGGGCCGCAACTGAACCACCGCTGCGATCATGGCAAAAAGTCACACCATGTGCTGTTGCAAGGTGCTAAGGTAGGCAGGGCTGAAAGGATTGGTCAATTTTCTCAGGATCTTCACAAGTCCTGAGGAACTTCAGATTTTCTTGAGTTTTGAACATTACAACAAATTTATTTTTTTTTAACTTGAACTCAAATGATTAGAGGTTTTCCATACTAGTTTTTCACATATATAATTTTCTTTTTTGATTCTAGAAACCGATACTGCAATGCAGATCAAATGGTCAAAAAGTGTAAAGGCTGTCATGCACAAATTCTCTTGTGACAAATGGAGAAGGGGAAGGAGGGGGAGTATGACACACAATAACCACTTTATTCCCGGTATATCAAGCCTATAATATGGCTGTTTGTATGACTAGTCTGAAAAATGATTCAATTAACAGGTCACTCCCATGACATTTGTGCATAGGAAGGAATAAATGACTGATCGATCAGCTGAACTTGATCATACTTTTTATACTTACTTTGGCAGTTTTCACCTCTAAAGCCGTCTTGACACATTCCATCATTTAGGCATTTTCCACTGCCTTTATCACAAACGGCATCATCAGCACAATGACACTTTTGAACACAATTAACTCCAAACCAACCATCAGGACAAACTATATTTAAAAATAGAGTGACATGACAGCTTTTTATGCATATTAAATAAGGCGAAGTAAGTGTGAACTTTTGATTAAACTTCTACATTTTGGACATTTTCAGCAGCAAGTATAAAATAAAAATTGAAAATACCCGATATTCCATCTTGTGCACTGTTTCTGTGTAAAGGGTAACTGATTATCACACTCTCTGTTTTAGATTGAACTCTGCAGTTTTTCTCCTGAACTCAAATGTACATTTTACATTTAATGAATATGTGGGATGCCACTGATGTGCCAGACATAATCGACCTTGTTGTGCCAGATACACAATTAACACACTCATCAACAGTTGAAACAACTGTTTGTCTTTTGTCAGGATGAATTTTTGATAAGCAAAGGACAATTCAATGGGTCAGTGCAATAACTGGTTTTTATTTGCAATTTCATATCCGTAATAATAAAAATGGCGTTAAAGCCTCAGCTCAACATTGGGAAGAAGAAAAACATAAATGTTCACAGATTTACATACACCTTACATGGTATGAAGATAATGATGGTAGAAAACTTTCCTTGAAGAATTTCTGCCTGAAGTGTTATCGTTTTTAAATAATAAATGAATTAAAATCCAAAATTAGTTTTCGTCTCAGTGAGACGAAAACTCTGCCTGTAGGAATGCATACAAAAATGCATTTTTACCGTTTTCTTGCAAATGAAACAAAGAAATGAGCTGACATTTTCACAGGTTGGTTTACAAATATCTTGATTTGTACAATGAAGGTATTTACAATCAGTTTCCCAAGCTGGGGCTTGAAAGGGTGTGCACATCATTGTTAAGATTGCAAGTTTTGCAAATACCTTGCATGGTATAAAGATGGTCATGCTGGAAAACTTCCCTTGAAACATTTGTGCCTGAAATGCTATGGTTTTTGAGAAATGAGTAAAACAGTTTTGATCTTGTGAGACCAAAACTGTGTGTTCTAAAACAGTGAAAACATTGGAATTTTTTCCTCACTATTTACTCTTGACTCCGATGACGGATTGAGCTTAAACTTTCACAGGTTTGTTACTGCATGTTATATGTTGGGTCACTGGTGTGAAGATATTGGAGTAAAGATACTGGTTTTTGACAGTTACCAAAATTGTACATGTTTTACATGTGCTTTAAATGTACAAATATTTATTTAAACATCAAAGCCACATATCAATATTTATTTTTATTACAAAATAAACTTTCTTTTTGCCAAGCAAGTACTTTTGAGACCAATTGTTTTATTAATAAACTGCATTTAACAGCAGTCCAAAATATGTAGAAGCATTTTTATGCAATCCAAACAAAAAAACAAGATGGAATATGGCATGATTTACCAATTTTTTGTCACATAAGCCAACTTCGAATATCCCATTTCCATTCCATCAACTACACTTCTGTTCTGAATAAGTCTTCTTTTTTCCCAGTATTCTCTGTACACATTTTTTTACAGTGACTATAAGAGACTAAATTATTCCAATGATATCATTCATGCATGATAAGAATAGATCTCATCTAACAAAGTTCTTACAACCACAAAAGAACAATGTAGGAATCTGTAGGATAATCAAAATATAAACACATTCCAGCCACTCCTTCCCCTTGAAAAAATACAACTGTGCTGACCACCAAATTTGCCTTCAAATGCCCATCTTTGAAATTGAATTTATGAATCTGAAAAAAATAACAAGCTCACTTATTGAAAATAAGTTGCATAATTCCTTACTCTGACAATTTTCTCCTGTGAAGCCAGTCTTACATTGTACGCCCGTCGGACATTTACCATGTCCCTTGTCGCACACTACATCACCCGCACAATGACATTTAAACTTACAACCAGCTCCAAAGTAACCATCCTCGCAATCTGCAAGAGACAATATCATGATCTTTAATAAGGCTTTCCCTTTGACCAGTAAATAGAGCCATTTTGACCGTGTGTCTTTTCGTTTGCACACAAAAGCAAAGTAAGCTCATTATTCCATATCTAAATTAATATTCCTTGTACTTGAACAAGCAACCAGCTTCTGGTTGACTATTGCTATACTTTTAAAAAGGAATAAGCGAACCAACTGAAGGTTGATATACCAGTATGCTTGGCACATAGTCATGACGAAGTTTGTTTTCATAAAAGGTATAAGAATAAACAAGAGAGCTTGTTCCTTATTTATTTACAGGAAAAGAACAATGGTGTTGTCTTACTGCACTGCCCTGACCTGGAATGCACCGGTCCATTAAGCCCCATCTTTGCTGTATTGACCAATCACAGATGTGATTGCGCAACTGACAGTCTGACAAAAGTCCAACAAACATGTTAGTGCACATGGCGTGTGTGCACAGTGGGCGGGGCTCAATGGATCAGTCAATCACACAGAGGCCATAGCCTTCCGTTTCCCTGGTCTTGGCATTGTTGCCCCATCAAAAGCTTCCCATAGATTTCCAATGGAAAAGCCCTTTGCAAAATGATAATGGCCTTGCCCTCTCAAAGATGAAATGCCAGTAGACCTGACTGCTTGTTTATTTGTTAGTTACAGGGTGTGTGGCTGGCTGCCATTTTAATTGTCCATCTGTCTGTTTTTATTTCATTATGTTGGTGTTTGGTTTCTCGCTGGTATTAGTTTATTAAATGTATGGTATTTATGTTTACGTATTATTTATGCTTACGTATTGTGTGAAGTTATTTTGTTTTGTAAATCTTTGTGGGCTCTGCCTCAAACGTGCCAATGAGTAAAATAAACATTTATACCATAATAAACTAAAGGTGCTTTATTTTTTATTTCTTCAGTTTTATTTTATTTCTCAAAATGCCTTTAAATGTTGTCTTGCTTTCTCATGTGAATGAGTAATATCAACTGAGACCAGTTGTGCAATTTGTGTCAACCACGCATGGACACTGATGGCGATGCATTGATTCTTCTGAGAGTAATTCAAAGTTTCACTAATTTGAGCTGGAAGAATGAAAAGCTCAAAAGTTACAAACCTGTACCAGTAAGACTTAGCTCCAAATAGCTTGGCACTGGGGTGAACAAAGAAAATTGACTGGAGCAGGATTTGAACCTGTGACCACTGGCTTATCATACTATTTTTTATTATTATTTGTAATTTATTTTGTACTTTTTAATACCTTCAATAGTTTATAAACTTGAACACAGCTGATCAAGAATTCAAGTGACATTTAGAAAGGGTCAACTCTTGAATCACTGTACAGTATGAGTTTCATTAAAACTTACCATCTTCACAATTCCTGCCTGTGAAGTTTGCTGCACATGTACATCCAAAAGGATCTGGAGAACACATCAAATTACCACGGCAGGCTCTGTCGGCATTGCTGCTACATCTCAGCTGGCTGTCCTGACCAAACCAGTTTTTGCCCCGCACTGCATACATAATGTAACAATCAACATTTTTTGAAGAATCAAAATGATTCCTCAAAAGATAAAGTTTCTTGAAATTAAGACTTAAACCAAAGAAATGGAAAATTTCCTAATTGACTAAAATAAAAAAAATGAAGTGGTAGAATGAATGGAAATACTATGCCGAGTTTAAAGTTTAAGTTATCTTCTATGAAGTCACATTATACTAACTTAAAGGTGTACCTATAGTGCTTTATGTGCCACTCTGGCTGGTGTTGCATTTTTGGTTTTGTGTTGCATTTTTCGGTTTTGCATCATATTTTCAATTTGCGTCACATTTTTTTGCCTGCTTCATAGTAATGACGGACCAATTCATCTCTTGGTAAGAAATGCTCAGGATAAAGCTTCAGTGGAAACCAAGACTCAATTGAACGTGTTAAAATAATTATTGCAGATATTTCTCTTTAAGTTTATACTCAAACATCCATTCTTGACCCTAAATCTAAATAACATTTTGAAAAAATCCTGGCTACGCTGCTGCTTTCACCACAACAATGGCCAAGTTTTCAGTACACATACCAGTGTTATAGTCAAGCTAGCACTTTTCAGCCAAGTATCAAGTACTGCTGAGTACTAGGGTGGCCAGGAAGTACTTGAGTACAAGTATTTGTGCCATCGAGTACGAGTAAAAGTGTCCGAGTGCCAAGTTATTCTGATATACTTGTACCGAGTCCTACAGCCAAGTACCAGCACTTGGATCTCTGAGTCTGAGTGCGAGTACAAGTAATTTATATATACGAGCTATAAATTTGAGCTATAAACAAATTTATTTGTTTTAGGGACTAATTTCTTAATGACAATTTGTGCTTGTTATGATAATTATCTTTTTAACATGAATTAAAGACAACTTAAATTTTACTTTTTCCAGAGCTTTATTCCTCTATTCCTTGGATATTAATGGCATAAATGCCACAGTACCATTTAGGCAACCTTAAAGCCTGTCCTCATTTTGGAACAAAATTTCTTTGAACTTCATACAAAAAGCACATTTGAACCATTCTTCTTACAAACAATGTCTAAATTCAGTTGCACAGAAGGAATCAACTGAAGCTAGACATAACTTGATAGCCTTTTGAACTATTTGATTGTTTAAACTTTTCATAAAGTTACATTATGTAAACAACAGTAGCATGGAATTCTGGCATAAATCTACAACATCGTCTCATAACCTCTCTAACCATAACTTGGGTCATTTGCAGTTATTCCAGTAAATGAGATTTTTAAACTGGAATTCGGAAAAAAATAAAAATAACAGGAGCAAAAGATCTCTTCAAACTGCACAGTTAAAAATTACAAAAGAACAATACTGTTCATTTTGTTCAAGTTAATAATTAACTTGAACAAAATGAACAGTATTGTTCTTTTGTTATAGAAAGGTAAACGAGTGTGTAATATTACATATATAAAATTTGTTTCAGAATGTAAACAAAACAAAAACATTTTGATCAAAAAACATTTGGTTTGCGGTAACACCATGTGATTATATCTACTTTGCTATATACAGTAGATTATTCTTGTGAGAACTTGTCTTGTTATTATTTTATTACCGCGGGGCGGAGTAGATTTCGGAATTCGGGTGCAACTTAGTTCTTAAAAGAACTGTCCTGCTTATTAAGTACTACCTGGGGAGGTAGGAAATCGGCCGTGATTACCTCTACTTTTCGCTTAGTGGATCAAGGAGACTTCTCGGATAACTTCACTGCCGCGGAGTGAGTTTATTAATTGGTATCAACGATCCACTAGCCTGCTCTAGTCATCGTCAGGAGACTGAAGAGTGTTTGAGATGCTGGTCTCTTTATAGGAATTCACAGGTTTCAGTGTAGAGTCAGAATACTGAAATCTACTCCGTGGTAGTAGAATAATAACAAGAAAAGTTCTCACAAGAACAATCTACTGTATATAGCAAAGTAGATATAATCACATGGTGTTACCGTGAATACATTGATACCTCACCATGCAATGCCTTAAAACCTATATAACATTTTGATCACTGAGCAAAAACGCAGAGTTTCACGAAAAGCCCCTAAGCACCTAGGAATCAAAACAGCACTGTGACATCACACCACAGACTCAATCCAAACAAGACAATGAAAAATGCATAGCGACAAAGATAAACAACCTTCACCCAGTCCGTGGTGTGATGTAATGGTTTACACTGGTTTACAGAGCCACTGGTACTTCAGTGTTGATTTTATGTTGTATTCTTATAGGTCTTTGTAGGGAACCATGCAGGGTGCCACCAATGTTGGAAAAAAAAATAGTTAAAAAATCGAAGAAAGGGGAGGTTTGTTTTTCCGATCAAATTTCAACAAAATATAGCCTACACTATGTTAACGAAAGAGTTTGCAATCATCTGGTTCCAGAGGCTCATCTTCTACAGCTGGTAACTGGTTGATGTGCAGACCCGACCTATAGATCCTTCTCAGATGATGTCACTATTTTATCGCTCACCATGCTAGAGCACACACTTTTGCACATCACACACACACATTACTAGAACTGAACGAACATGTGTTACAAAACGCAACCCTGGATGGCATGCACACATATCCTACATGTGCATATAGTACTTGCAGCATGGCACACCAGTGTTACTACAGAAATGTGAAGGCAGTGAGAGGGTCTATAGGCAGCCAGTGCGTTGTCAAAGTACAGTGAAAAAAATGGATTCTTTCAGCACAATGGAATGACAAAATCAACAAATTAACGCATGCATAGGAAAGCGGAAAGGAGAGTGGAATTTTCATTTCGGTACAGGTTATTTTTCAGTTGAGTATCGAGTATGGACTTTGAGTAAGTATTTTGCAGCGGAGTACAAGTATGAGTACCACCAAAACGGTACTCAAGTGGTATTCAAGTACAAGTTCCGAGTTTGATTATTACAACACTGATACATGTATCAGTTACATTAAAAAAACCCAGTATAATACTCTCATAACCATCTAGCGAACATTGCAGATGAAGCAGGGTATACATTTTTTTCTCCTGATTGGATATGTGTTAAGATCTGCAGTATACTATTACTAGTACTAAAGTACTAGTGTAGTACTAGTAGGCCTAACAACAGGTCAAAGTTTAACTTCCTACTCACATGGGAGCCACGTGAAAGAAAAGATGAATAACAATTATAGTAAGTCAGATGCAACAACAAAAATTCAACGCAAAACCTCAAAACGGACGCCAAACAAGGGTGGCACATATGGAATACCATAAAATGTACAACATTTTTGGAAAACTATTAACAACAGTATTTCTGTGTGGATTGCTTTGAAGCACACTGTCATGGTAATAATACATGAAGAGCCAAAAGTGAATGTCTCAATCTCAGAGATAGCTGTATATGACGAGAACTTAACACTTCACTTATAGACGATGAGTGCAACTATAGTGCTGTCCAAAATCCAAACTTTAATTTTGGTAACAAGTGATAATCGATTGTCTATAAATCTATAATCAATAACTCAAAATGTAATTTCACAACAAAGATTAGTTGATCAACGTACATGTGTCATCACATTTTGAACCACTGAATCCTGGTGCGCAGATACATTCTCCGGTGTTATCATCACACTGGCCGCCATTGTAGCAGAAAGGACAGTTATTATCGCACGACGGACCCCATTTATTGGGAGAGCACTCTGAAAAAGAAATTTATCAAACAGATCATTATTACTATCAACTCCATTGAACTAAATTCAACAATGAGATAAATTATTTATAGGCAATGATTATCATGATCATGCTATTAAGTACAATATACAGTTGGAAGCTTTTGATGTTCAGGGTGAGTATGTGACTAGACATTACCAGTTGACAGGTACTATTTGGATCCAAATCTTCATCGGGTAAGTCCGCATCACTTATTATAGACCGATTGCACGACAATGTTTACAAGCGGTCACGTGACCTCCTATTGGGTATGACGTAAAAGCATAGGTCGTGACACAGAGTGAATACGAAAACAGTCGATTTTACTTTCGTTAAGCCATGAATTAGTTAATCAGCCCCTATTATTTAAAGTAGTATGTTGTGGCATTAATTTGAATCACATCTCTGTTTCATAAATTAACAAAATTCTTCTAAAAAGAGGTTTTTTTAGTCATGCACTACCGGCGTCGGACGACTATTATGTAGTCACCCGTCTGTTATTTTGTTTGTAATGTTGGCCTAAATCACTGTAAAAAAAGGATAAACAACGTTGGAAAAGTGAGCATTAATACTAAGCTGAGGATTTCAGCTTCAAAACTTTGAAATTTTTGTGTTGAAAAGTGTGTGGTGATCGCGGTCGTCTGGCCTAACGTTCCGTCGTGCGCTGTACACATCGTGCACATTTATACGGTACTTTTACAATTTTCAAGACTTGCTGGAACTGTCCTTACTGGCTTTATTCAGCCACTTGAAGGTCTTTGGTACAAACTCTGGAATATGTTTCACTGATTTCGAGCAAGAAAAGCCTCGATCGAATGAACTAAATGCATAAATCATTGTGTACCGTACCACCCTTTCCTATGGAGGATTACGTGTGTGTTTACATTTTATACCCAGAAGTGGTCACGTGACGCGAGTCGCACAATTGGTTTATTGATGAGGAGATAGATAGCCAATAAAGATGTTGATCCCAACAATACCTGGTTTTAAAACTTTGTCAATGTTTTGAATTGAAAACATCAACAAACTAATTCTAAATGAAAAGCAAAATTGATAGCAAAATCTGTTAAGACCGATTTGTGAAGGTTGATTTTTGTAATTGTCAAACCAAGATGGACATTAATAATGATAACTCTGTAAAAATAATGGTACAAAGACACTGGTGAGTTGTGGCTCAAAACGACTTTCAATGTTTCTCTCAAGTTATCAGTAATAGGAATGACTTAGGAGGAACATAGAGAAAAAACGGAATGAGGACTGCCAACACACCAGATCTCTATTGACCCAATTCACCAGTCATCATCATCACAATAATCTTGGTTGCGCCAATCTGGAAGTCAATGTCACTGTGTGTTATTCAGTGTGGTGCGCATTTTAGGTGACGCGGCGTTTTACACGTATAGACCTTTCTATTGTTGATAAACAAACCGCGCAGGTTGGCAAGGATGGCCAAGTGTAGCAAAATATTCAAGTCTTGTTGACAAAATTTAACACTTTTGCAAACTTTCTCTTTTAAGAAAATACATCCCTTTATCGGTTGCTTTGTTTCCAACAAGTTCTGAACAGTTTTTAAATATTTGTTTAACATTTTTACAAACTGTGGTTATCTGTTTTTGCTTTGCATTGATGGCTCCCCGTAGTTTCTCCATCTTGGTTGGCAAAAACTCGGGCTGTGACGTGGCAAAAGAAAGGTCTATACCTCTTGACTTCCAAAATGGTGAGCATGGTACAATCACCGCGTGTGACGTGCATGCAAGGGGTCAATACCCATAAAGTTGCATATGACTCCTTAAGGTTGTACTTCCACTGCTGTTTCGTGCTTCCAGTATGAACTAATACACTTTTACTGACATGAAACAGCTCAGATGAACAATGTAAGTAGAAACCCCCAAAAGAAGGGGGGGGGGTTGATTAGCATATATGCCCATGAGCTCTACACATCTGTGACCTGTAACAGAATAAAGAAGCACTTTTATTAGCAAGACCAAGAAAAGTTAATTTTGTGAAACTTACTTCTTACAAGGAGTTTCATGATTGCGTGGTTCTGTTGATCATGTCTACCATCTCTGTAGCATTCATAGATACCAGCATGGTTGTCTTGTACATTGGGGATACTGATGCTTGATTGGCCATCCCGTGCAGTGACGTCAACACCATTGTGTCTCCATCGAAGCTCCGTTGATTGACCGTTATGCTGTGTCATTGTCAATGTTACATCCTCTCCAGCACTCGTAGTCAAGGTGGGTGAGGCTGGAGATACATCACCTACAATCAATAAGCTCAGATGATGAACCGTTATATAACTGTGTCATTGTCAATGTTACATCCTCTCCAACACTCGTAGTCAAGGTGGGTGAGGCTGGAGATACATCACCTACAATCAATAATAAGCTCAGTTGATGAACCATTATATAACTGTGTCATTGTCAATGTTACATCCTCTCCAGTACTTGTTGTCAGAGTGGATGAGACTGGAGATACATCACCTACAATCAATAATAAGCTCAGATGATGAACCGTTTCATAACTGTGTCATTGTCAATGTTACATCCTCTCCAGCACTCGTAGTCAAGGTGGATGAGGCTGGAGATACATCACCTACAAACAATAATAAGCTCAGATGATGAACCGTTATATAACTGTGTCATTGTCAATGTTACTTCCTCTCCAGCACTCGTAGTCAAGGTGAGTGAGGCTGGAGATACATCACCTACAATCAATAATAAGCTCAGATGATGAACCGTTTCATAACTGTGTCATTGTCAATGTTACATCTTCTCCAGCACTCGTAGTCAAGGTGGATGAGGCTGGAGATACATCACCTACAATCAATAATAAGCTCAGATGATGAACCGTTATATAACTGTGTCATTGTCAATGTTACATCCTCTCCAGCACTCGTACTTGAGGTGGGTGAGACTGGAATTACATCATTATATGATAGAAACAATGTATTACAGAATAATGCATTGAAATGTAGTTGTTGTAATGTGAAACTAGGATGCGACTTTTTACAAAAGTGAAAACAAACATGTTTTGTCTCAAAAAGCAGGTTAATGGCCCTTGAAAATATTTTATAAAGGCACGAATAATAATTTTTGAACCATTATCATACGAAAAGGGGTAGAAAATACTTAAAGTCGGGATCTTGAAAAAACAAAGTACACAACACTATTTACATTTTTAAAAGACTATTTTTGAGTCAGTTATATTGGGGTCAAAAGTAATTTCAAATTCTTGACACAGAGTACATTTAGATGATTAAAAACACAATTCGTTTATTTGAAAGTAACATTTAAGCAGTTAATAATATGTCCTTTACCGTTTTCACGCAAAATAATAGTCGTTATCTTGACAGGGTCTTGTGACCTGAAGATACAGTTGTAGGCACCGAATCTGTCAGCACCAATGGAGTCAAGCATCTTATATAATCTGGCACTGACTGTCTTATGATCTTCCTCATACCCTCCATCTGGTAGATCACTGCCACTACCAGTATCTAGTACACGCTCGAAGGAGACTGCCGCACTAGTGTCACTACCGCTCTTATAGCCACCAATGAAATGTCGATTGTTGGAACTGGGATTTTCATCTTTTGCATATAGTCCTAAATTGAAGCAAGTGAAATCAGGAACTGCTCCTAGTAAGAAAAACAATATATAAGAAAAATATCTTAGAGAAGCTAAAAAGAAGTTGAAGTATTTGTTTATGATTGTAAGACCCCATGGATCATTCAACGCATTGTAATCTATGTCTAAAGATGATTAAGAACAAAAAAGGCAAGTTTCAGTACTGTGCTGGGGAAAACCCTAATGGGGAACCATCCACAAAAGAAAACAACATAAATTTTTAAAATTCTTATCGAAAGTTTAAATTCATTAAGATTTTATATTTCACAAATTAGCGTGCCTTACTGTTTAATAACTGCGTGTCTTGGCTGAGCGGATAGAAACACCGCACTCAATCTCAGGTGTTTCTGATCAGCAGAATGTGGGTTCGTGTGACACTTGTGTCTTTAAGCAAGACACCTAACCATTATTGCTGCGTCCTTCGGATGGGACATAAAGCCGTAGGTCCTGTGTGTTGTGTAATGCACGTAAAAGAACCCAGTGCACTTATTGCAAAGAGAAGGGGTTTGCCCCGGTGTTCCTGGTTTGATCGGCTGCAGATTGCGCCACAGCACCTTGTAAATTATTACATGGTGCTATGTAAAGGAACAGGTCTCATACTTCAAAACTTAACTCCACATACCTTGCAGGAAAAAATACTGAGCGCTTTGAGACGGCAATCGGTGTGATAAAGCACTATATAAGAACTGTATATTATTATTATAAATAACAACCAGGCGGCTGAAATTTATGAGAAATAAAACCGGAAAACTGGGTTATGACTTTTAATGAATGAAATGATTGGTGATAAATCATGTTACGGTTCTCCCCGAATTAGTGCATTTTCCTTGAAAGAAGCACAACTTCTTTGATATGTTTTGGATATCGCACATGAGCTGAATGATTCTATCAACCAGTTGAAAATGAATTTTAGAAAGAAATATTCAGCCTTTTTCCACATTAAGATAGACTTTTGTATGCTAAGGTTGTATACACCATCTCTGTAGTTGCATTTTTGTCAGTGAATAGTGGCCACAACTATGTCTTTATGTTGAATACAATCGTCTCCCATTATAACTAAGGGAAATGAGTCCCCAGTCAACCCCCTCTGGGAGACAAATTTCCAGCCATCGCCAATATTTTCACCAAGTCCCCAAAATGTTTAAAGTGTCCTGGTACAAAATCTTCAGAATCAAACACAGAGAATGCCAACTGGCATTGTCAAATTTCCAGCCATCGCCAATATTTTCACCAAGTCCCAAAAATGTTTAAAGTGTCCTGGTACAAAATCTTCAGAATCAAACACAGAGAATGCCAACTGGCATTGTCATGTATGTCAGCTGTAAACATAGATCAATACTGTGTGACATACAATCATGTCAGTGTTAATGGCAAAGTTTACCAGAGCAGCCAATGAAAAATGTGAAATTTGCCATTTGCCATACAGCTGATGGCAGTGTGCATTTGCAGATTGGCACAGCATATGTCTCAATCTCCAGGTTCTATTTTTATGTACAATTTCTAGCGACCTTGTCAAATTAAATTATAATAATAACAATTTAGTAAATTTATATTGCACTCTCTCCAGGACCAGCCTGTTCGAGGGTGTATTACATCAAAATTCCAGTTAAAAAAAATCCAAAACAGTAAAAAGGAAACATAAACAAGTTTACATACATACATACAACATACATACATACATGTACAACATACATACATACAGTTTGCATAATTAAAACATAAAAAAGCACGTCGATATACAAACAAAAACACTAGCAAACTAAAACAGGAACGTTTTGAGTTGAGTTTTGAACAAACTTTGTGAGTGCAAATTACGAATGTTGGATGGCAAATTATTCCGTAAAATATGTGCAGCTGAATAAAAAGTGCAGTTTCCTAAACATTAGAATGGTCATGCGTACACAGCTCAGTCTTAGGCCTATGCCCCATCAATACATTCACCAAATTTAACCCCTGCCCTGTGAAAAAGAAACCACAATAGCCCAAAACAAACATGGAATAAGCACTGAAAAGAAAACAGGATAAGAAAACCTTTTGAAGTCTTTGTAGAGTTGAAAATACACAGAGCAAGTGGTTGAACCATGCTGGAAACATTTCCTGGTCGCTTTCCATGACAATGAAGTGATTAGACCCCGTGCTGATTAAACACCAGTATGGGGTAGAGAGTAGCAATATCCTCTTATTAAAGTTGACAAACCGCATTCAATTTCAGTTATAATTATATTACACTTCACAATAAATTAATATTTCCTGCACTGGATAAAATATTCAGGAAATGTGATGACTTTTTACTAACAGTGCACACTTATAAACTGTGAAAGACAGGGGGTACTTTTGGTAATTACTAAAAAAAAATGACCATAAAAACTTACTTGGTAAAGAGCAACAGAGAGCTGTTGATAGTATAAAATATTGTGAGAAACAACTTCTTTTGAAGTAACGTAGTTTTTGGGAAAGAGGTAATTTCTCCCTAAAATATTTGAATCTGAGAAAAGCTTCAAGCATAAAGCCTTTTTCACGTAATGAAAAACATGCAGTTTCAGCATTTTCGGATCTTCTGCATGGAAATAACCGCTTCAGATTTTCGTCGATATCTCAAGAACGCTAACATCTTTAGAACCAAAATTTTCAGAGGTTAATTTTTGGCATATATCTACAATTATGTAGGACTGAAACAAACAATTTTGGTGTGAACAAAGAAAAATTAACTGGAGCGGGATTTGAACCTGCGACCACCGGTGTAAGGTACCGACACTCTACCAACTGAGCTATCCAGCCCTAATGTTGCCGGTCTCCTTATGTTGTCAATATCTTTGTTCCGGGGGTGCCAGTCAGAAGCCATTCAACTGGTTACTGCCGTGTAGCCAGGGATCACACCCCATAATATACGATACAACCACAGAGCTAGCTGTATGGATATAGCCTGGGAAAAGGCAGCACGGGGATCTACCTTAAGGGTGATCCAACTTTTTGTTTTTAAATATCAAGCAATAAACCACAAGGGAAACTGACTGGGTAAATTTTAAAATTTACCCAGTCAGTTTCCCTTGTGGGTTATTACTTGATACTGAAACAAACAAACGGTTCTAAATACCAAATGTATACCCTGCCTTTAATTCACTCATTATGACCAAATAAAAACAATCAGTAAGATATTTTTGTTTAATATATTTTTTTACTCATCACAAAATCATTTAACAAATTTTTTTAACTCAACATTATGTTACTATTACTAGTATTAATGTTTTTAGATGCGATGAGCCCAATCAATGATAATCTAATCAAGGTGATACCATGGAGGAATGGTGAGCCAAATGTCTTCCTCTATGGACAGATCCAGCACTTTTTCATTAATATTCAAAGGGCTAGGAACTCATCTAAACAAAAACTTTGATTGCCTGCAACAGTATTAAGACTTGAAAGCACACAAAAAGTATATTTAAGTTTTTAAGCACTGACAACAACATTAACACTGAAGCTGGCAGTCACACTCACAGTGACATAATGACAATGTCATCAAGGAAGGTCAAAGTTCAACACACACGATTCAAAATAATGACGAGTCATCGAAAACAGACTTTGGTCATGTCTGAACCAAGTGCTACAGATACGGTCGTTGGTAGCAGTGGCAACATTGAAGAATAGGACTTTTTGTTGTTACGGCCATAGCCAGTTTCAACCCGGCCAGTTTAATCATGGTGCAGCCATCTTGTTTTTCTTCCATTCAAATCAATGTTATCAAACTGAGGCTGGATGGAAAATAGTCTGACTCCTTTTTATACATTGGGAATTGAAACGATTCGTTCCATTTAGTTTACAGGGAATTAAATAAGTTCAAAGCATTTATGATTATAATAACTACAATGTGGATTATCTGAATCTTGTAAGACCCCATGAATCATTCAACGCATTGTAATCCATGTCTGGAGATGATATAAAAAAAAATAAAATGCAAGTTCAGTACTGTGCTGGGGAAACCCCTAACCATCCAAAAAAGAAAACAACATGAATTAAATTCTTATCGACAGTTTATATTCAATAAGATTTTATATTTCACTTTTTCGGGGCACCAGTTAGCATGTCTTACTGTTTAAAAACGGTGTGTCTTGGCTGAGCGGATAAGAACACCGGACTCAATCTCTGGTGTTTCTGATCAGGAGAGTGTGGGTTCCAGTCCCGGTCGTGACACTTGTGTCCTTAAGCAAGACACTTAACCATTATTGCTGCGTCCTTTGGATGGGACGTAAAGCCGTAGGTCCCATGTGTTGTGTAATGCACGTAAAAGAACCCAGTGCACTTGTCGCAAAGAGAAGGGTTTGCCCCGGTGTTCCTGGTTTGATCGGCTGCAGATTGTACCACAGCACCTTGTAAACTGTTACTCATACTTCAAAACTTAACTCCACATACCTTGCAGGAAAAAATACTGAGCGCTTTGAGATGCCCATCGGTGTGATAAAGCGCTATATAAAAACTGCATACCATTATTATTTATCATTATTAATCAAAACCGGGCGGCTGAAATTTATGAGAACTAAAACCCGAAAAAATTAGGTTATGACTTTTAATGAATGAAATGATTGGTGATAAATCATGTTATGGTTCTCCCCAAATTAGTGCATTTCCCTTGTTGTTCAAGCACAACTTCTTTGATATGTTTTGGATATCGCACATGAGCTGAATGATTCTATCAATCAGTTGAAAATGATAGAAAGAAATATTCACCCTTTTCCCACATTAAGATTTTGTATTTTGTATGCTAAAGTTGTATACACCATCTCTGCAATTGCATTTTTGTCAGTGAATAGTGGCCACAACTAAGTCGTTATGTTGATCCAAAGATACTAGAAACACAAGATATGACACTTGTGACGTTTTGCACGGTAGCAGATGTAACACCTTTTTACCTATCTACAGCATGATGGCGCCCTTCCCCATGTGTCAATTTTGCTAGGATTATTTGCACAATTTATTGCTAAAAACCAAATGTTCGATCTGCCTTCACCTTTTTTAGTTGATGGGATGGTTAGGCCTAAGTTTTCCCATTTAGTAGGCCTTACTTATCACGCAAAGACTCTTTGGTTTAACCTACCTAACAACAACGGGCGCACCCATTTTGTATATTTCTACAGAGTGTCCTAATCTTATTTTTCTAGTATCTTTGGTTGAGTACAATCGTCTCCCACTAACTCAGGGAAACAAGTCCCCTGCCAACCCCCTTCGGGAGACAAATTTCCAGCCATCTCCAATATTTTCACCATGTTCGTATAAAAATTTTAGGAACCGAACACAGAGAATGCTGAGTGGCATTGTCATGTGTGTCAGCTGTAAACATAGATCAATACTGTGTGACATACATGTCAGTGTTAATGGCAAAATTTTCCAGAGCAGCCAACGGGAAAAGGTGAAAATTGCCAAATAGCTGATGGCAGTGTGCATTTGCAGATTGGCACAGTAAATTATGTCTCAATCTCCAGGTTCTATTTTTATGTACAATTTCTAGCGACCTTATCATGTTAAAGTACAATAATAATAATTTATTCAATTTATATTGCACTCTCTCCAGGACAAGCCTATTCGAGGGCTCATTACATCAAAATTCCTGTTGAAAAAATTCCAAAACAGTAAAAAAAACAAAAACATAAACAAGTATACATACAAACACACATACATACGTACATACATACAGCTTGCATAATTAAAACATAAAAAAGCACATCGATCAACAATAACAATAACAAACAATAACAATAACAAACTAAAACAGAGAGGATTAAAAGCACATTACACATCACTAAATGCCTTCCTAAATAGGAGCGTTTTGAGTTGAGTTTTGAACAAACTTTGTGAGTGCAAATTACGAATGTTGGATGGCAAATTATTCCGTAAAATGTGTGCAGCTGAATAAAAAGCGAAGTTTCCTAGACAAAGTATTTAAGACATTAAATTAAGACATTAGAATGGTCATGCATACAGAGCGCAGTCCTATGCCCCATCAATACATTCACCAAATTTAACCCCTGCCCTGTGAAAAAGAAACCACAATAGCCCAAAACAAACATGGAATAAGCACTGAAAAGAAAACAGGATAAGAAAACCTTTTGAAGTCTTTGTAGAGTTGAAATACATAGAGCAAGTGGTTGAACCATGCTGGAAACATTTCCTGGTCGCTTTCCATGACAATGAAGTGATTAGACCCCGTGCTGATTAAACACCAGTATGGGGTAGGGAGTATCAATATCCTCTTATTAAAGTTGACAAACCGCATTCAATTTCAGTTATAATTATATTACACTTCACAATAAATTAATATTTCCTGCATTGGATAAAATATTCAGGATATGTGATGACTTTTTACTACTGTGCACACTTATAAACTGTAAAAGACAGGGGTACTTTTGGTAATTACTAAAAACAAAATGACCATAAAAACTTACTTGGTAAAGAGCAACAGAGAGCTGTTGATAGTATAAAATATTGTGAGAAACAACTTCCTTTGAAGTAACGTAGTTTTTGGGAAAGAGGTAATTTCTCCCTAAAATATTTGAATCTGAGAAAAGCTTCAAGTATAAAGCCTTTTTCACGTAATGAAAAACATGCAGTTTCAGCATTTTCGGATCTTCTGCATGGAAATAACCGCTTCAGATTTTCGTCGATATCTCAAGAACGCTAACATCTTTAGAACCAAAATTTTCAGAGGTTAATTTTTTGGCATATATCTACAATTATGTAGGACTGAAACAAACAATTTTGGGGTGAACAAAGAAAAATTGACTAGAGCGGGATTTGAACCTGCGACCACCGGTGTAAGGTACCGACACTCTACCAACTGAGCTATCCAGCCCTAATGTTGCCGGTCTCCTTATGTTGTCAATATCTTTGTTTGGGGGGTGCCAGTCAGAAGCCATTCAACTGGTTACTGCCGTGTAGCCAGGGATCACACCCCATAATATACGATACAACCATAGAGCTAGCTCTATGGATATAACCTGGGAAAAGGCAGCACAGGGATCTACCCTAAGGGTGATCCAAATTTTTGTTTTTAAATATCAAGCAATAAACCACAAGGGAAACTGACTGGGTAAATTTTAAAATTTACCCAGTCAGTTTCCCTTGTGGGTTATTACTTGATACTGAAACAAACAAACGGTTCTAAATACCAAATGTATACCCTGCCTTTAATTCACTCATTATGACCAAATAAAAACAATCAGTAAGATATTTTTGTTTAATATATTTTTTTTACTCATCACTTAAAATCATTAAAATTTTTTTTAACTCAACATGATGTTACTATTACTAGTATTAATGTTTTTAGATGCGATGAGCCCAATCAATGCTAATCTAATCAAGGTGATACCATGGAGGAATGGTGAGCCAAATGTCTTCCTCTATGGACAGATCCAGCGCTTTTTTCATTTATTCAAAGGGCTAGGGACTCAACTAAACAAAAACTTTGATTGCCTGCAACAGTATTAAGACTTGAAAGCACACAAAAAGTATATTTAAGTTTTTAAGCACTGACAATAACATTAACACTGAAGCTGACAGTCACACTCACAGTGACATAATGACAATGTCGTCAAGGAAGGTCAAAGTTCAACACACACGATTCAAAATAATGACAACGAGTCATCGGAAACAGACTTTGGTCGTGTCTGAACCAAGTGCTACAGATACGGTCGTTGGTAGCAGTGGCAACATTGAAGAATAGGACTTTTTGGTGTTAAGGCCATAGCCAGTGCCAACACGGCCAGTTTAATCATGGTGCAGCCATCTTGTTTTTCTTCCATTCAAATCAATGTTATCAAACTGAGGCTGGATGGAAAATAGTCTGACTCCTTTTTATACATTGGGAATTGAAACGATTCGTGCCATTTAGTTTACAGGGAATCTGACCTAGATATGCAGGACTGAGCGTAGAAAACTGAATCTAAATACACTTGAACACAGAGGGCGCACTTTTGTTCCCTACACACCTCTGCCCTACAGCAGGGTTGTGTCATTTTTATCACTGGCCATCTTGATTTGATCCCATTAAAATTAATGTAACCAAACTGCGGCTAGAAAGAGAAAAAATCTGGTCCTTTTTTTGTACAATAAATATTAGCATTCTTTACTGTTATTGGATACAAGGAACATGACAAAGATGGTGGCAGCAAAACGGTTGAGGTTTTGATTAGCAAAACGGGAAATGAATAAGTAGCATGCCCAGAGTTAGCTGACCCCCTTAACTCTGGTGTCCCTGAACTTTGACAACAACCAAAGTTTGAGGAAGTATTTGTGGAAATGAAATACTTCCCCGCTTTGGAATATGTTAACTTGAACTGTAAATTAATTTCTTCCTTGGCACATATAGTTTTATTGATTAGAGAACAATCCATCCAGGCGATAAAACACTTTCAAATGTTGTTTGTACAATTTGGTCTTCAGCAGAACTTATCATAACACGTGCATTCAGCTTATTGGATGTATTTGAATATTCCAGTTTTCAATAAAGTATTTTTGTTATTTCTTGCCAACAGGACCTCCATAAAAAGAGAAGATAAACTACAACGAGTTAAAAACAAAATAACCCTGACATTCAAGGGTGGCTGCCCAGATCATCTGGACAAACAAAAAGGATTATCAAAACGACCCGGGCAAAGTCATCCCAATCAAGAAATACTGAATACGATAATAAAACTGTTTTGACACTATCACAAATACTGTGGTTGGCACAGTCTACATTCTCAAGGGTACAGATGCATTTTCGTCTGAATGATGAACTGATGCATATCAACAATGAAAAATCATCTCGCATGCTAAAACCATTTTTGACTCTATCAATTAAAGTATTCTTGAATGCAAAATCATTACTGGCCTTGCAGTTCAGGAGGTGAGCATAGAAATACTTTGCTTTCGAAGTGTTGTTACAAATCTGACAAAACATCATTGATCTTACATAAATTCACACCATGTAAAAAAGGTGTTGTTCTAAAGTACTTATGAAGACCCATGGCAGCTTTCCCTGTGGTTTTTCCCCAAGATTTTGGAAAGACCTGGAATTAAAATTCACACACTGGCAACCATATATATAAGAACATGAGTCAGAGCTGTGCTTTAACCCAACAATAAACTTGATTTAGAATCAATAAATAAATAAACAAACAAACAAACAAACAAACAAACAAACAAACAAACAAACAACCAACAAACCAATAACCCAACAACCCAACAAACAAAAAAACACAAAAACAAAACAAACAACCCAACAAACAAACAAACAAGCAAGCAACCCAACAAGCAAACAAACAAAAACCACAATAAACAATCAAAAACATCCCAACACCCCGGCAAAAAGAGCAGTTCAGTATAGCAAAACCGAAAGAAAAACTGAGTTTGTTGATATAATTTGTTTTGATTAAACCTTTATTAAGGGGAATTTTCCCGAAGTAGATAAAGTATTTAATTTGTCATATTTTTCAGGATAGTTTGTGAAGGGTTGTAGCTTAACTACTTTATAAAGAGTGTTTTTTTTATGAAATTAATAATAATAATTTGGGAGGTTAATCATCCTTACTGGCAGCTGACAAGCTGAATTGCGAAGGATGCAGCTACACGTGTTTAAGCTGCAGACAGTCAAGGGCCCCTTTGGCACACAGCTACATCAAGCCATATGACCACTGAGCACAGCCTGAGGTCGAAAGTGGTTTTTCGGGGGGGGGGGGGGGGGGGGAGGAAAACCGGATGGCCTGGAGAAAAACCCTCATGGCACAGGAGAGAACCAATGCACAACTCTACTCACTCTAGCCGGGAAATCGAAACAGGGCTTTACCAACATGCCACCCATGCCACCCCTAATAAGCGACCACTTCCCCCCCCCCCCCCCCCCCCCCCCGCCCATTTACTAAAATGGTTTTGGGTCATTCCATGCCAAATCACCCATAATTCTGAAAAGTTTGGCAGTCACCGATTCAGATTTTGCTATTTTTTGTTAAACAATCCTCTATGGGTGCAATGAACAAACACAAAATTTTAGATTCCTACTCCTTGCCGTTTCTGAGATATGGACCCCTACAAAATTAAGCCCCGCCCCTTCTAATTGATTTTTTTTTTTTTTTTTTGCATTTTTGAAAGCCTATATCTCCAAACTGTGATAAGATATGTTGCTTCCAATCGGTACACAGGTTGACTGGCATCCCAACAACTAGAATCTGCTGTCAAAAGTAGTACAGAGAATTTGTCAATCAAGATATAGGTCTTTAAAAACCTACATTTTAGCCTACAGAACAACTTTTTATCATTTTTTAGACCCCCTGGTGCCCGCGTGAATTGTCCGATTGCTTTGATATTACATTTGGTTATCAACTAGGTGCATATGTCTGACCTGAAATAAGGATAGACCAATCACACCATTGATGGGTGTTTTGCAGGGGTCTGAAAATGGGTCTGCTTGGAAAAATGCCAAAAAACGCCTTTTTCAAGTGGTTATTTCATAATGTGAGACATTACTGACAAATTTCACAATTTTTCCCCAAAACACTTAATATCCAGTTAAGTTTTGTGAAGAAAAAAAAAGTTGGTTTCTCAACTCCTTCATGTTGGGAATTTAATTTTAATGAACGTAGTATTTTGCCTATTGTACTTTACATATAGGAATATGTCTTGTGTATAAAAAGTAATACAATGCTCTTGAATGCTGCTTGTAGTTTTCCAAACATATTGTAATAATGCAAAGTGCGACGGGGATGTAAATAGTTCCGTCGTGCAACTAGCTCCATGCTACTTAAAGTTACCCATAGACATCGTGAACGAAACGTTCATTGTAGAAATTCCAATGCTTGCTGGAACTGTCCTTACTGGCTTTTTCTGCCACTCGAAGGTCTCTGGTACAAACTCTGGAATATCGTTCACATATTTAGAGAAAGAAAAGCCTCACACGACTAAACACTAAAATGCAACAATCATCATACACCATACCGCACTTTCCAATGGAGGGCGTCATGTTTGTTTACATTTAATACCCCACTAAACAGGTCATGTGACTTGTAGAGCGCAATCGATCTATACTCAAGCAAGAAGAGGGGGGACAAAACAAATACAAGAGAGGGGAAAAAATTACAAAAATGAGGAAAACATTCGTAATAAAAAATGTCTTACCTTGTGAAGGTTGTGCCAGAACTAGAAGGAACAGGCCAAGTAAAGTACATCCAGACGCAGCCGATGAATATTTCATCCCGCGTGGACTCATCGTGTTTCGAATGGGAGACTCTTAATTTATTTGGAGCAATTATTTATTGTTTAGTGGAAAACTGCAATTCTCCCTGTGAACGAACCAAATTACTTGGGGTCAAAAGAAGACATACATGTAACCATGTTGAAACTGCCACACGAGGATGAATTATACAACTGCATTACAGTAAAGCAACACTTCAGTTTCATAACCTTGGTAGTCATTTGACCAGTTCTAGATCATTTTTATGAATTCACGCTGTGCCATCGCAGCTTTTTCGACAATTTTTAATGAAGTATGTCAATTAGTTTACCTAAACAGGCCATAAAAGTCACCAAGTGTGGACCACAAACATGTATATCTTGGAAGGGGCTTTGAGAAAACAATTGACCCAATTCACCTGACGTCATCATCACAATAATCTTGGTTGCGCCATTTTGGTGGTCAATATCACTGAGAAAAGTGCGCATTTTAGGAGACGCAGTGTTTACACATAAACCTATTGACCACCAAAATGGTGAGCGTGGCACAGTCGGCGCGTGTGACGTGCATGCAAGGGGTCAATTGCTTTTATTCTGGATCAGTAGAGGAACCTATTGCAAACCCTCATTCCTATTCATAAAATTGTCGTGCATAAATGCACAAGAAAAGAGAAAAGATAACTGCTCAGTAAATTTACATAAACACCGTTCAGGCATCTGAACCATTTTAAATAAACTTTATCTGCTCATACCTTCAAATATGAAAGGTGAGAAGTTTGAACAGCGTTTTTGAACGATCATTTTGTTTCAAAAATAACAATGATTGTCACTGACAAACTTCAGAAAATTTACTGATGATCGACGGGCAATGCAAAGTTGAAGTGATCCGGAACTGGTCAATGATCCTGAACTGGTCAAATGACTGTACCTAGTACATACACAATGGCAAAACCAATTGAGTAATTTTTTGCCAAGTTTATTTTTTTTTCCGGTATTGTTGTTGGGGTCTTTAGGGTCCTGTGATGTTTTTTTGTGTTTTTGTTTCCCTTTGTGAAAGTCTTCACGGTTCATATACCGGTATTATTATACTTAATAATCTAAAACATGACAGTGTAAGCCCATGTCTATTATTATATTAAACGTATTGAAACCTAAACTTATTGAAACCACTATGAATGACTATTATATTTATGCCAGTATCACAACAAAGGGGGTAATCAACAAAAGGTAGAAGTGAACCAAAAGTGACGACATTGACCATGAACTGTAGCGAAGCGGGCGAGAAGCACCCTCCCTGTCCGTTCCCTCTCCTCTTGTCCGAATGAATTTGATACATCGAGAGCCACCCCCATTGTCTTTGCCTCGCTTGCCCCCCTAAAACAAAAATACCTTGTGTTTTTTGTTGTTATTATTATTATTATTTATTTGTCATCAATTATTATTAAAAATAGAAAATGTCATTGATGACAGGAGATAAAAAAGTTAACTAAATCACTGTTGCCCTCAGGCATTTAGCTCCAGATAAAATAAATAAATTAAGAGAAAATACAATATAGAATCTGATAAAAAAAATAAATATAAAAGAACAATTCTAAGACTAGGGAAAGTATTTTAAACAGCAAATAAAAGTATTCAAATTTTTTTTTTAAATAACAAAAAACCAAAAACAGATATAGGGCCTAAATAAACCAACAAACACTCAAAACACCCAACACACAAACAAACAAGACTCAGCAGCAAGCAAGCAAACAAACACCCCAATAAACAAACAAACAACCCCAACACCCCGACAAACAAACACCCCAACACCAACCCAATATATGTTACACCATTGATGAAATTTTAGAACACTCTGGACACATCAAGGCCACATGTCCTGATTTAATACCACCGCGGAGGTACATAACTGGTGATTAGGTCAGGCTGGGGTCGTCGAAACTGTCAAGTAAAAGCCCATCACGTGCCGTATATAAATATACTTTGCTTGATAGGCCCAATATATTATAATAAACAGTTACTAAAATCTTATTGTACTATGTGAAATTAATTTGTGTTTGGCTTTTAACTGACTTTCACTATCTGAGTAAAATACTAAACAAGTATACTGTGGGAATAATCTTCGGACGAATTCCCTACGATTTTAGCCACTAAATAAGTAATAGTTTTACATGATTTATTTTAAGAATCAATGTAGAATGCTCACCAGAGGTCTGCATCATTTACCATAATATGACCCCTTACGTTAATATTCTAAAGTTTTCTATATTTTATGGTCTATGTCACTTTAGGGTCTACGGTACGTCAATAGCTGATCTTTTATGTCATATCAATAATTATTCCTCACAATTCACATTGGCAAAAAGATCATCCTAAATAATAAAATTAATATATGAATTTGACTTGCCTGCCCGTACAAAAGCGTCCACCATCACGAGAATAAGGAAATGCACTGATGAATGTAACAGAATATGTTCCTAAAATATGGAAGTGTAGACCTACGCCCATTTACTTCCTTGTCTGGTAACACTGCCACAGTACTGTGTCACCTGGTCCATGTTTACGTTTCAATTGTGTGTGATGAAACACCTTCAGAGCACTAGGAACCGTGGAGCTGACAATGCGGAAACACGGAGGAAATGTTCCCTCAGTAAAATGCCTGAAGTGGTTGCGGCGTTGTTTGTGCAAAAGGTCATCGCTTCAAATTAAATTTGTGCAGGCCCATGTGATTTCTCAGGATTTGTTCTGATTTCCTCAATATCTCCCTGAGCCTTTCAATTTTATTTGAAGAAGTAAAGCAGTAATCAAAGGGAGGCTGAGGAATACACATTGTTTCTAAACCTTTTATATTTCTGGTAATGCAGAGGTCTTTGACCATCATAAATTTTAACATCTGGGCGGTTCTGGGTCTAGAATAAGGGGAAGTCAGACCCACAAGCCATTTTCAGGAATTTTCACATTTCGTCAAATCTCATCTCTGTAAATTTCATCAGATTGACTTCAAAAAGTTAATGAAAGGCGCGTGACTAAATCAAACCTGATGATACTACAATAGACGATAACTTAATTGGCAACAATTCAATGTGGTTTATAAAGTTCAAACCAGAGTCAATCCTCAAGGGAAATTTTAAAGTCGAGAGAATGGCATTCTAAGATCCTCGAAAATTCGTTTTCTTTTTATTACGGTTGTAGCCATCGAAATAAGCACGTGTATGAATGATTGTGTAAACACCTACAAAACACCAACTGTTTGTCATTGTTCTTCTTAAACTGGACCACCCCATTTTAATGAATTTTTCACCGGGTTCTTGAACTGTCTGTTTATTAAAAACTAAAGAATGCAGGAAATGAATTTACTCTTTCAAAAACCACGGACGTAGTATCTTATAAAAGGATAATATTCCGGGCCCGTGCATTAAGTTGTTGAAATTGATCACTAGAATGTTTGTTAAAGTATTATATAACGGACGCTGTCACTCCAAGATTTCTAAGTACAGGAGTACGATGCCCGATTTGAAATTGAGACGACAGAAACTGCGGTTTTTGATAACAGCTTTATTAACACTTTGCACATGTGCTTTTATATTTTTACAGTTTCGCAACCGCTGTGGTTTGAGTTTGGGACCGTACCAAAATACATAAAGTGCATGACCTGTGCCTATCAACTTATATTCAACTCGTCAATAAAAAATAATCTTGTGAACGGTGTCAAACAGGCTTTGATTACAATTTTTATAAACACACATACAAAGTTTCATTTCATTAGATAAAATTAGGATGGAAATTTTTGAGTGGAAAAGTGAAAATAAAACAAGCCGTATTTTATAATCATAAATTGCATGTATTCACTGCCACACAGCGACATAAAGAAATGCAGTACTCATCGCTATATTGAAATTAAA
Organism: Marthasterias glacialis; assembly: GCA_911728455.2. Taxonomy (NCBI): domain Eukaryota; kingdom Metazoa; phylum Echinodermata; class Asteroidea; order Forcipulatida; family Asteriidae; genus Marthasterias; species Marthasterias glacialis. The sequence continues at coordinate 21,045,106 of OU452225.1, forward strand.
ATAAACAATGCTATTGAGGCAAAACAGCCGTGTGTGTGCATTGTACAAAAGATACTGTACCAATTGAGGATGGCAACCTTGTCATAATCATAGGACTGTGTCCGTACATTGACCTATCCATAGTGGAGGGCGTGACGTCATCAGTCTCGGTGTTCCCCACACAGTACTTCATCGCATAAGAAAGGGCAAACCCATCTATTGTCACCTTTCAGTTGTTGGTTAGTTAAGTTGTTTTTAAGTACACTGTGTTAATCAATATAAAGACAATAAAACAAGTACAAGTACAAGTACAAGTAGGCCTACAAGGCATTTCTCACAGACTCAAAAACAGTTTAGTAAATTCTTACTGGAAGTGCGGATCCAGGCGGGCGTTGAATTACAAACACCAAGTGTTTGGGTTTTTGGAAAAGCAGGTAAACTTTAAAGTCTAAACAAGTGACATGTATCAGTATAAAGATGAACAAACATTATAGACAGCTTTATAATAATAATGCCATTTGAATTTCCTGCTTTTAGAGGAATCAAATCAGATCACTACTATCCAAACAATTAGCATACAAAAAAACTTCACAGATGATGCAAAAATTAAAATAAAATAAGCATAAACTATACTACAAATATAGTGTTTGTAGAATGATACAAACACTAGAAGTTTGGGTTTTGTGAATGGAAGATAAAAACAAAGTAGGCAATATGGAACAGACTAATCGCAACGAACTTTAAAACCATGATAGCTTCATAACATTGTGTGTGTGGTTTTTTTTGGTGTGTTTTTTAACTTCCCCATTGGACAGGAAGCACGGTCAATTTAGGTCATAAATGTATATTATAATATTACTGTTTGTTTTAAAATTTATGCAAACACCAAACCAAATAAGAGATTCAAACATATTACATGTGAAAGTGCAATCCATACATTAAAGGCAGGGTACACCTTTGGTATTTGGAACCGTATTGTTTGTTTCAATCCTATTTAATTGTACCATAAAACTAACCTCTAAAAATTTTGTTTCAAAAGACGTTAGCGTTCTTGAGATATCAGCAAAAATCTGGAGCGGTTATTTCCACGCAGAAGGATCTGAAACTGCATGCTTTTCATTACTTTATAAAAGCTTCATTTGCATGAAGCTTTTCTCAGTTTCAAATATTTTAGTGGGAAATTACCTCTTTCTTAAAAACTACGTTACTTCAAAGGGAGCCGTTTCTCACAATATTTTATACTATATCAACAGCTCTCCGTTGCTTCTTACCAAGTAAGTTTTTATGGTCATTTATTTGTCAAGTAATTACCAAAAAGTACCCCCTGCCTTTAATGGAAGGTTTTCTTTCTGGCGCTCGTATCATACCTAATGCTTGCCGTTTGTGTGTCTTGAATGCATCCATATGATAATGATAATGAATATTAAATAGAAATATTGTTGTTCTTAAACCGAACGGTTATACCTTTGACGAAATGTTTAACAAGCCATTCCCACTCTATAATAGTTACATTCATTGTTTTGAGGAGGAAAAGCACAACACGTTCACAGTCAGAAAACATTATTTTTGTGACTAGCGGGAGTCCCGCTACTTGAACTAATATTAATTCTAAATAGGGCTGCCCCGTTCTCAGAAAGAACCATAGTGTTTCACACAACGTTTCTCGTCCCCGTTAATCGATGACTTCTCTTTGTTCTTCAATAGATAAGCTGCAATGGACGCAATCTTCGGTGACAATTTCTATTTTGACTACCCCCTTTATTCATTTTTTTTAGCGACGTCCCTGCTGGGGCTAATTTCATAGCGATGCTTAACGGAGCGCAAATTTTTTGTGCTAACTATAGCAGAAAAATGTGCAAGCGTTGGCGTATTTCACAGGTTAGCAAGAGAATTAGGCAGCCAGCTTGCGCGTTCACCAAGGATTTGCATCGTTATGTCATTCATTTTCCCACAGTAAGCACCGGAAGGTTAGCATACCTTTTCCTGTGCTTACGGTTAGCAGCGCTATGCAATGGAAATCACACAGTAAGCACAAAATTGGCCGTTAAGCAGCCCTATGAAATTGGGCCCTGGTTTCCGTACACAACTAAACATGGACGTCCTCGCTATGTGTCAAAACTCACGCTAATACACGCGGGTCCCGCTAGTTGAGTTAATTTAAAATGGGTGGTTACAGGCTATTTTTGACTCTTATTTGTTGCAAGTTGTTTTCACTCTTGTCTGAATTCTTGTTTGTTACAGGTTGCATGTTTGAACTTTTGTTTGTCACAGGTTGTTTCATTGCTTGTCTGTTACAGGTTGTTTCCACTTTTGCCCCTATGGTTTTATGTCCTTTCTCCACATGTAACCTTTTTCTTCACCTGTATAAAATAACAATTACCTACACTTTGCCTCCCTCTATACAGATTTATTATTTCACATTGTGCTTTCACTAACATCCTAATTTATTTCAGTTTACATCTCCTTTTGTGTAATAACTTTTCCAGTTCATTTCTGACTATGTTTTAACTGACTAAATTAAAGTTTTTCTCTACAGGTTTCTTTGCTATTTGTTTCCCCTTTGACCATGTCTAACCAAAGATGCATTCGTTTGTTTCTGGCACTTAGGAAACTGAAAGAGAAAGCACTACTGTACATTTCATCGATACAACTGCAGGTTGTACACACTAACCTGTTTCATTCCCAAAGGTTTACAGGTTAAATCTGACCCAGCCCTTGGGTATGTCTACCCCACTTCGCCGTCAGTGGGACAGCACACTGTATAGTACTTCACTTGCAGCCTCATTTATATTATAATGAAACACTGTGAATTCTGTCTCAACAGCTTCAACCAAGATACATCCTATCTTGAAACAGAACTTAGGTCTATCTGCTCAGAAGCCCGTTATGAGCAATTCACCAGTGAAATTGCTGCTGGTTTACCTGAACTTGAATCTGTTCTTGTTTCTATAAGAGAAATGGTAAGATTGGTCGACTTCTTTCCAAACAGCAACAATACTGACAGAGCCAATTCAAGAGTGATGTTCCCCCCTTGTTAACCTCTCATCATCTACCCTTTCAGATGCAGAACACAGCCTCCTCTCCAAGGGACTCAACTTCTGCCCCACTCAACCCACAGTTCATCAGGTTGAGCTCAGTCAGGACCTTACTGACTACTACCGCAGAATTCGCCCATGTGAATTCTCCCTCGACTCTCCACCTATGGATCCTGGGCCGTTTTACTGCAAGAGCAAATGGGTACCACCTATAAGAACCGTATGCAATCACTCGAAACCTACATACAGGTTGTTAGTTCATAAATTAATTCCAGTGATCAGTCCACCCACAGGACACATGACAGCCTCTCCAGGGAAGAACACGAGGCGTCAAAGAATCTACGAGCACGGAAGGATATCATCATCAAGCCAGCTGACAAGGGTTCTGCTGTTGTTGTCTTGGGCCGCCAGCAATACATCAATGATGCCATGAGACAAGTCAACAACGCAACTAACTATAAACCTCTTGACACTGATCCAACAGGTACCTTTTCAAAGGAGATTCAACTAACATTGGATGACATGCAAGACCGTGACTACCTCTCCATCAAGAAAGCCCACAAGTATCTCTCCCCATCGACTGTAGAACCACCAAATTTTACCTCCTTCCCAATGGGGAAAAAAAACCAACAACCCAGGGAGACCCATCATTCCTGGCAATGGTTCCCCCACTAAGCTTATATCTCTCTTTATTGACAGTTTTCTCAAGCCGTTAGTGGTACAGATCCTGTCATTCGTGACACTCTAGATTTTCTCTGTAAAATTTCAGGTATCCAGAACCAGGCATCGGGGATTAACAATATCATTAACAATATCATAATGATACTGTATATTTGGTTTGCAGTAACACCATGTGATTATATCCACTTTGCTACACACAGTCGATTGTTCTTGAACTTGTCCTGTTATTATTCTATACTACCGTAGAGTAGATTTCAGAATTCGGGGGGACAACTTGGTTCTGAAAAGAACCATCCTGTTTATTAAGTACTACCTGGGGAAGTAGGGAAATCGGCTGGGACTACTACTACTTTCGCTTAGTGGATCGAGGGGACTTCTCGGATAACTTCACTGCCTCGCATTGAGTTTCTTTATTGGTCTGAACATTTCGACTAGCCTGCTCTAGTCATCGTCAGGAGACTGAAGAGTGTTTGAGATGCTGGTCTCTTTATAGGAATTCAGAGGTTTCAGTGTAGAGTCAGCACTGCTCTGATATATATTGAAAGAATAAAACCCCTTGCTGGCGTTAACCCTGTAATGTTACCGGTATGGCTATATATATACTAAGATTCAAAGAACTTAAGGTTTGTGGTAATTGTTTATGTCATATTATCTCTCTGACGGGTTGTGGTGGTTCTGAAATGAATCCAAAACCTGTGGGTGGTTGTGGAAAGCATCGCATACGCGACTTTGATTTTTCAACAATTGCAGTATAAAACTGCAATGGGCATGGCACATGGGTAAAAAAAGGCTACAGGCAACTTCTTATACGAAACAAGACAAAAATAAATGTATATATAGGACAGGAATTTTATCCCAAAGCTCAACTGAAGTTTACTTGTGATGATGTATGTATGTAAACAAGTATGGTTTCGATCTTGGGACATGCTGATTATAAGAATTGGTTTTGATTCACTATCCTGTTGGTCTAATGTCATTAAGCAAAAACCACACCACAAATGCCGGCTCCAAACATCATCAGAAGTCCCATTGCAAATATGCATTGGCCAACATTTTCTTTAACGATTTACGCAAAAAATTAACAAAGGTGGGTGGTTGTATTAAACACACGAGTCGCGCAGACACTAAATATTCTTAACGATGCCCTCCTTTATTTTAAGAAACGTGTCTAACTGTAAAAAAAAGTATAAAAAAATATTTTAAAAAACACACAAGGATTTTAGGTTAAATTACATACCAAATGCCAGCTTTGTTCACGGGTATTACCAATGCGTATGCGCATGACGTATTGACCCCTTGAACACAACGTCACACACGACGATTATACGATCACCAATTTGATGGTACTGCTTCTTGAAGATTTCTGTGCTTATGCCCTGCATTTGCCCATAGGAGTAGGTGCTTTACAGGGCACTTTAAAGTGTAGAATTATTTGGTAACCAGCGCCATAAAATTTGGGTAAATGCCACCTACAAGTGATTTATTTCAACTCAATGATTCACGCTTTTCAAAGAACGTTTCTTTACTCTTAAAAGAAACCTTTTTTTCAAGCACTCTTCCCTCGTCAGTCTTCTTGAGCCCAGCTATTGACCTAATTCACATGACGTCATCATCACAATAATCTTGGGTACGCCATGTGGCAGTCAATATCACTGTGTCATATGGTGTGCACTTTAGGCGACGTTTTAAGTGAAAACAAAGACGAGTGAAATTAGCGACGAGGGAAGAGTGCTTAAAAAAACCTGTTAAGAGTGATAAGAAACGTTCTTCGAAAAGCATGAATCATTGAGTGGAAATAAAACATTTTTTAGGTGGCATTTATTATTACAGAAGAGCCAAATGCCATAATGTACACTTCGGTATAGTAGTTGGTTTGCTGAGAAATAATTTCACATCGATCAAGTGGACCTCTGTACAATCCAATCAAGGTATCAATAACAACTATCGACTTGCACCCCTTCCCCCACCAGCAGGGGCTAGGAATAACAAGGGTGGGTCCATTTTGGAGGGGTCGATAATGAATAATCGCCCCAAATTTAGGGAACCTGAGGTATTCATTATTAACAAGTGTCTTTCAAAACAAAAGGTTCATACCTGGGTTGAGAGAGGGGCCTCCACCCTCCCCCCATGAAGTTTTCAAAGGCAACCGGGCCCCCTCCTCTTGCTTATTGTCGCAAGTCACATTTTGCATGCATTTGCGTCCCTATTTTTAAGAACATGGGACATATAATTCACTCAAATCGTGCTCAGATATATATTTTAAGGTATAGCAAAATAAATTGAGCCCTTTTTAAGGATATTTGAGTATAAACCAGAACTGTTTGTCCAAACTCAAATTGATACCAAAGGGAATGCAGCTCTTACAACATGTACCAGGGGTCACTCTCTGGACTGCGGTATATAGTGCATCATAAAATGTTACTAGTTCACGCTGATGATTCCCTAGGTCTATCAGATCAATCAAAAAAGTTTAATGAAAAGATGTCAAAATGTTGCCATGTCGGGAAAAATTGGTCAAACATGTATAAGGACACAATTGACCCCATCAAAACCACTGTGCAGTTCTTGAATAGTTTTGAAACTACATGTAGTGTCTTTGGTAATTTCCTCAATTCAATTCAATCATTCAAAGACTTTCCAAGATTGATGGCTTGGGAAAATTACTGAGACAAAACCAGGAAGTTTAGACAAAATACGTATACAATATTTTATGTGTAATGATCTGTTAATGTGTAATGTAACAGCATCCTAAAGCAGCGATGACAACATTCTTTTAATAATAATAATATCTTTAATAAATATTAATTTGCATCGTGGATAAAGAACTATTTTAAGTTTTACGAAAACGTTGTACATGAGAAAGTTTGCAAAAAGGCACACTCAATTATTTCTTTTGAAAGTGTTTTGGAAAAATTCCCATATCCCATTGTCACTTTCTGAGGTTTTTTTTTCATATTTTTAAATGGATGTCGGGCTTTGTTTTCCTTTCAAAAATATCCACCTCAAGGAATTGGTAGCTAAAAATCAATGCTAATTATTATCCTTTTTCAAAAAGAAAATTCAAGCGGACATTTCCTTGCGCGGCCAGAACAAAAAAGAAACAAATTTATAATGTTTAAAAAAAAAAAAATTAAAAACCAACCCTTATGCTCTTGGTCCACTTGCCCACAGGCAACCTAAATCCTCCACTACCCTCCAGTGCTTCCACTCAACACTAAAATGTTATGACTTAGATATACGCCTTTCCCAGTGAAAAGGACAACTTTTCTCAATTGGGCCTACAGTCCTCAATCCTCCGCATTCAAACAACATCTTGTAAGAGGATTTGGGGAGGTTAGGGATTTATTTTAACCTAATCTAAATTAACTTGATAAGTTATTACACAAAACAACTCAGATATTTAAATGATAAACAACAAGAGAACAAAAATGTGTTTGATACTAAGATTCTGACTCTTAAAAACTATTTTTTCCCCAATAATACTTTACAAAGATGAATGCAGAAATCCAACTTATTTTTATCATGTAACATCTGAAAACATGCTCTTAGTACTCAGGGGTGTGATTGTTTGAGACTGAAAACCCCTGAAAATAAACAGCGGTCTCCTCTGTCTAGAGGTGAAACCTCTGAAATTCAGTGACCAAATTTAAACCAAGGTAAAATTTTACTTGGGCACACCAGGGTTGCACCATTTTTCTAGGGAGGAGGCACTTCTGGCCAATTCAAACTGTAGTTTCCGTGTGCATTTCTCTTAAATAAGCGCTCTTGTTATGTCACTACTGTTTTTTTAAGATTATCTGATGTGGAGGTAAAAACAAATACACTGCATGTGTGTAAATAGAGAAATAGTTTTAAAAACATTGAAATTACTACATAAAAGCCAGAAAAAATAAACATTTTATTCTGGTATTTTTTCATAACAAATTTCCAAATTTCAAGTGGGGGGAGGACACCCAGGGGGACAAGGACATCAATTGAGGGTCAGGGATGGGGGGGGGGGGGGGGCATGTGCCCCCGTGCCCTCATTTCGTTACACCATTGCTGAAATTGTGGATTTCCAGACTCTCCACATCACAACAAAAAGGAAACCTAGAGATTTGAACACAGCAGGGCTGTCTCTCTCCCCTTGATTGTGTGTTCACATCTTTCAAGGCAAAGGATGATCTTTGAAAAGAAAATCCTGAAATTGGGAAAGTCCTGACAAATCACAGGCCAGACTACTACAAAAGCTGTCACTGTGTGAGTAGGCCTGATACTTCACAGAGGCAATGGCGGCAATTGCCCCTGGTCATTGCCTTGGTGCCCTTGAAACATTCCAGTACAAATTAAACATTTCCTCATAGAGGTTCCCTTTATCAAGGAAGAAATGCTTTGCTGCCCTTGCCTTTTCAAGAACAAAGCAATCAGGCCTAGAGTTCTTGGGAGTTTGCTGCTGTTCTTTAGGATCTCAGTGTCAATTTTTTAAACAAGAGGAAGCTTTCTGGCTTAAACCATTTCAGCTAGTGGTTTATACAAAAGTAAAACCTGTTCAGTGCCAAGCAGATTAATTAAGTACTTTGCATGAAAGTGGCTGAAGTAATTGAAAAAAAACAAAAAACTTACTTGACAAACTGGAGACGTACTGGTTGTGTTTGGGCAGTTTTCCAGCCGCCATGTCATGACGCACAGATGAACTTTGAACAGCTACTATGTCAGACGATTGACATACTTTGTTCCAAATAGCAGATGATCAACGGCTAATGTACGTCAAGTGTATGAGATGGTGCGCATTCATGAGTCCTTTAGCTGAAGTAGTGACAGGTTAAATGGACATTTAAAGGTGATGGCAAAGGAAAATCCCACTCAAAAGTCAATGATCTCTGGAGGTTTTTTTTCAGTAGAATAAAGGTACATTGCCTAAATGTTGATTCAACATTTTTTCTCAGCTTGTTGAAGAACTTAAGAATCCAGTGCCAAACAAAGGTTAGCTCATCCATTGGTACTAGTCCCAACATTGACTTTTAGACTGAACAGACAGTCTTTGTCTTGTATAGACTGATCATGTTTAATGTTGATTGAACTTTAATTGACAGTAGAGGTAGCAAAGCCTAACTTCCATGTGCCAGTGCAGCAAAAAAATCAATATGTAAACATCCTGACAACTGACAGCATAGTTATTAAAGGTTTTGTGAATTTCTAAGTATTGATGTTTTTAATTTACACCTAATAATTATCATACAATAATTCAGTTGGATTTTTTTCTTCATGCTATCCAGTTTATTTTTACATGATTTATTTTCTATAAAAGTAATGGTTTTCAGGAACGCCCCCAAAAATAGGTCACTTACTGACATGGCAGGATTCATTCCGTGACATCATCATTATAAAATTTATTCATGAGCTATTCCAGAGGACAATCGTTTCTGGACGGGGTCTGCCAAAGGAATGACAAATATGTGTTCTTTCTTTTCAAAAATTCACTCATGAATATATATTATGTAATGCATGTGATGTCACAGAAGGAATCCAGCCATGTCAGCAAGTGACCTATTTTTGTGGGTGTTCCTGAAGATAGATAAAGATAGATAGATAAAAACTTTATTATCCCACAAGGGGAAATTAAAATGGTCTTGACTAAAACGGTACATACAGTAATGAACAATACATTAAAATCTTACGACAAAAATACATGTACACATTAAAAAGATTTGACAAAGTTACAGAGCTACTCATTAAGAAACAGATAGTATATTAAAAAGGCACGACCCCTACAAAAATATGAAAATTAAAAAGAGTAAATTTTTAAAAGTAGTAATACAGGAGACTATTTAAAACCCACAGTGCATGAGAAAAAAGAAAAACGAAGCTCCAGCTACTTCAAGTTATTAAAAAAACGAATTGCTGTTGGGACAAAGGATTTATTGAAGCGCTGTGTTCTTATTTTACGTTGCAAAAGATGATTCCCCCAATTACTTTGTAAAAACTTGGGATACATGGGATGGGACGGGTCAGACAGAATCAGGTTGACTTTACTGCAAACTTGGTCATTGTGAATTTCCTCTGGGCTTTTTAGTTGAGTTCCAGTTATTCTTCTTGCCTGCTTAACCACCCTAAGAAAAGAACCTTTATCACAGGATAACATATTACCATAAACACATACCAGGCTAAAAGAGAGACCACTTTGTACAATTGTACAAAAAAACATTTTGATAAAAGATTGTGTTGTCTACGCCAAACGATTTAAGCTTCCTAAGGAAAAAGAGTCGTTGCCGCAGTTTACTGACTGTAAGTTTTGTGTTAACATCAAACCTCAGCTTATCGTCGAGGACAGTTCCTAAATACTTGTATTCTGTAACACTCCCAACTGTCTGGTAGTCTGATAGTAATAGCTGGTACAGGCAAACTCTTCTTTCTAAAATCAACAATCATTTCTTTAGTTTTGTTCACGTTAATTTCAAGATAATTATTCTCACACCAGTTTGCAAAATGAGAAGTTTCATTGTTGTAACACTGTAATGAGTCACCTGTAGAGAGCATACGACCAACAATGGCTGTATCATCGGCATGTTTGATTATCAAGTTATCTGGGTTAACAGTAGTACAGTCATTGGTATAAAGAGTATACAAAACTGGAGACAAAGCACCCCCCTTCGGGGCTCCTGTGTCTGTACCTAAAACGGGTGAGAAAGTTGAATTTAACTTGACCTGCTGAGTACGGTTTGTAAAAAGCTATGTATCCATAAAATGATACCAGGCTCTAACTTTCAGGTCTAAAAGCTTTTGAATCATGAGGTGGGGCTGAATTGTATTAAACGCACTAGAAAAATCAACAAAAAGAATTCTGACGTAAGTCCCCACTTTTTCTAAATGTTCGAAAGTCGCATTCAAAAGACTCAGCATGGTATTGTCAACACTTCGCTTGGGTCGATATGCAAACTGCATCCGATCGAGAAGTCCACTAACAGACGGCATTTAACATGTTTCATAACAAGCCTTTCTAAACATTTCATTGCAATTGCAGTTAACGCTACTGGTCGTAGATCGTTCATCTCTTTGTGGTTGGGTCGCTTGGGCACGGGAACAATAGTTGATAGTTTCCACAAAGCCGGGACTTCCCTGGTGCTGATGGAAATCTGGAAAAGCTTCCGAAATAGAAAAGCTAACTGGTCAGCACATAGTTTTAAAACTTTACTGCTAACTCCATCGGGCCCCTATGCTTTATGTGAGTTTAATCTGGTGAAAAGTTGTCGAACTTCACCAACTGAAAGTGAAATGCTACCAGTGGGACAAGACCGCACCAGGTCTGCCATCTGTCTTTGTTGACAGCTAAAATCTGTTTTGTCAAATCTACAAAAGAACACATTTAGATCTTTAGCATAATCGGATTCATTTTCAACATTAACACGTTTAACCTTTGGCTTAAAGGTCATAGTTTGCAATCCCTGCCATGCACTCTTGGTGTCATTTGCTCTAAACATGGCTTCAACCTTTTCTTTATACAGTTTCTTACATTCCTTTATTTTGGACTTTAGTTTCTTCTGAATACACTTTCGTTCATCTTTAGTACCAGTATGAAATACTTTCTTTTTCTCATTCAATAATAACTTGAGTTCTTTTGTTACCCATGGTTTATTGTTTGCAAATAGTTTAACAGTCTTAGTTGGGATAATTGAGTCTTCACAAAAACGAACATATGCTGAGACCACATCCACCGCATCATCCAAGTCATTGGCGGTGTCTGTGAGTTCATTCCAATCAGTACAGGAAAAGCAATGTCGAAGCTCCTCAGTAGCATCCGCTGTCCATGATTTGACGTTGAGTTTTCGAACGGGTACGGTCCGCACACGGGGCCGGTACAAAGGAGTCAGTTGGATCATATTGTGGTCTGACATTCTAAGTGCGGCTAACCCTTTAGCTCGATAAGCACCTTCGATGTTTCCATAGCACAAGTCAAGACATGGGTCATGTCGGGTGGGGCATTTTACATATTGATGATAGTAAGGCAGACAATCAGTTAGGCGACAATGGTTAAAGTCTCCAAGAATAAAGTTTGCTGCATCAGGTGATTCTGTTTCAGCTTGGTTGACGTAATCGTGAATTGTATCAGATGCAGTATTTATGTCAGCTGTTGGTGGGATGTATACAACAAAGAGCCTAATTTGGTGGATTTCTCGTGGCAGATAATATGGCCGCAGGGAAATTTCCAAAAGTTCAATGTCTTTCGTGCAGATTTTTACCTTGACAGTTATACGCGATGGATGACAGTACTTTTCATTTACGAAGGTACATACACCACCCCCTTTACTTTTCCCTGAAATTATTGTTCTGTCATTTCTTATCAGGGTAAAGCCCTTAGAAGAATCTGGATCATTTTGTGTTAACCATGTTTCTGTTTGGCAAATAAGGCTGGCGTTGCGATATTCAGACAATTACTGTGTACAAGCTCTCAATTCAACTGTCTTATTTCTGATACTTTGCACATTTCCTTGTATTATGGCTAGTAATGGGGTTCTGAACTTAGCCTTTCTGAGTCGTTGTCTGATGCCACCTTTCCATCCTCGTTTACCGGTTTTAGGCAGGTTAGAACATACATCAGGGATGACATAGTCGGGCTCCGTTGAGAAAGCACGTCGGCTCAAAAGAAAGTCACGGCTGTATGTAAGCAATGGCGGAGGCTCACCTTCGGCATTTATGGAGTGGGTCATTCCCAAAACTTGACTAGCACTCCAAGAACCAGTCAGGAAAATTACAAAAATTGCAATCATCAAGGAGTGGAACTCTTCAGACATCGTTGAATGGTTACACAAATAGCAAATAACGGGCAAAAATTGAAGAAAACAGCGGACAACACGGAGACAGTCAAGAACCGTGTCGCCACTAGAGCAGCGCCATAATGTTGTGTCTACTATTTTTAAAGAAAAGACTACTACTTTTAAAGAAAATAAATCATGTAAAATTATACAGGAAGAGGCACAAAATGATTTTTCTCAACAGAATTATTGTATATTAACTGTAAGGTGTAAAATAAAATCATCAATACTAAGTAATTCACCACACCTTTAAAGAGTACAAACTTGTAGTATCTAAATTCAAGGTGAAGAGGAATGTAGTATCCATGCATTGGCAATACTCTTGATATTACATTAGGTGCTCCATATGTTAAGGTCAGAGGTGGAGGAATAAATAAGTAGTTACATCAGGTAGTCAGAATACAGTATTTCAGTGATCATATCATTGTGCGAGTTTCATCAACTATATCTTCAAGGCCAGAACACTACAAAACTGTTGATCAGACTTAATCAACTTAACAATAACTAGACATTGAGAGTTTGTGAGCAATTCTGTTGAGTCTAAGGCATTTTTTTTAACAGAGGTGATTTAAATCCTCCTGACCGTCGCAGTTACTACATATTCTTTACTGGGGCGCTAGTACGACAGATAATGTCAAAATCTCAAAAAAGGAGTACAGCGCCCCAGTTACTGGGTCTACATAGGTACCAAGTTTTGATGGGACTTCACTTGAACCTTACATATGCCAGATTATGTCCAAATATTGAAAAAGGCGGTGTTGGGTCCTGGTAACTCGGACCATGGAGGATGGAGGTAGAAATATATTTCTCCATGCTGGAACTAGGGTCTAAAGTAGGCTTAGCCCTAGCACCATAAATAGTGCCAATACGCTGGACTACCTCGGCGTCTTTGACTGGACTCCCTTCGCTTCAAGAAGCGGAGGGAGTCCAGCGTATTGGCACAATGTATGGGGCTAGGTTTGACCCCCAATCTGCCCCACAGGACGCCCTCATGCAGTCAAAAATAGGACCCATTGAAAAATAAATAAGGATTGAGATCCAACATGAACAAGCAAATATTAAAGATAAATACATTGTTTTGGACTAGTTTGTACGGTAAAGAGTTCCACAGGTATGATCACATGTCAACACTTGACCGATGTTTTCCAGGATGGGCGCGTCCACGCAAACATCAGGACCGTGATTCAATTCATTCAAGCAAGGAATAGCTTTACAAATTCATGTGCAGAATGGTCAAGTAGGATTCTCAAGAAAAACAGCTATTTCAGATTAGTTCACTTGAAACATACCTTTAAATCATGGGCAAGTCTTTGATGATTGATCAGGTGTACCTTGAAGAATCACAGACGGAGGAAACAACTTATATTTTTATAGTGAACTTGTGAAGTTGTTGGCGACGTCAATTCTCCCTCCATTGTTCGCAAATGGAACTAGAGAGGGCACACTCTCTGATAATAATCAACAGAAGGGCTGGGTTGTGCAACAATGGGAAGGGGCTTTCCCTTCTAGATTATATATACTGGTCAGCGTAGTGTGCAGTTCAGCCCCAATTTATAAAAACAAACATTACTTTGTATATTTACATAGTGGTTTTGGTATTCTTGTTTTTATCAATAATTGATTTTTAGTGGGGGAGGGGGCGTTGTGTTTGTTTTAAATTAGAGGTAAATTAAAGGTAAATTCTGTTAAGTTACAGAAACCCTTTCTTACCCTAAATTAGCCCAGTTACAGAAACCCTTTCTTACCCTAAATTAGCCCAAATCCCCTCCATGAATCATTACAAAAATAACTGATAATCTACTATTACCGTTATTTAGCCTTCATTTCTAAGCCATGCACCAACCTTAAAATTGCTCTGAAGCAATTGGTCCCCAATTTTCTTGAAAAACCATAATTCTTTCGTCCTCATATTTTGTATCCCCACGATGGTGTGCAGTGGCTACCAGGACCGAGTCTTATGCCTTAAATTAAATATTAGATTAATATTTCCCCTGATTTTCTTTCTCGTCTTGGACTTCAATAACAAAAAGACTAAAAAAATACTACTAAAAGGGAAGTGGGGGGGGGGTATTTTTATTATGTGCTGGCTACACACTTATGTTCTGACACCCCTATTGTATTTTTTTTTTCTAATCTTAACCCTAATCCTAACCCTCACCCTAACCCTAGCATGTAGATCAGTCACGAGGGGTTATCAGAAAATAGGGTCGTCAGAACATAGGTGTGTTGGAACAAAGAGCAGTCACCATTTACTACAAAAACTTGGACTTTGTTTCAATAGCAAACCAGGATGGGTGCACTCATGCCAGTAGAAACCCATGTTAAGTGAACTGCCAACAGTGTTTGGTGTCAAAGGCACACCCTTTCAGATTTTCTATCGGAATAAATCAGTTTGAAATCAATGCCAAAAAAATCAATTTAACACTAACAGCTTTTGCAGTGTTGGTCCACGCCTGGTCTAAAATGACGACAACAAATTGGCTTTTAAAAGAATGATAATTAGTATCATGGCATACAATAAAAATTAAGTAAACCATCCAAACCAATGTTATTACAATATTCTTCAAACCGATACCAAGATCTAAGTCACTGACAAAACAAAATTTATTCCCTTAAAATGTTCTAAAACAGTGAAGATTTTTATGGAACCGGTACAGCATCTTCTTTATCTAATCATTAATCTAAAATATAGATTTTCCCAAACAAATTTAATACAAATTCATTCTATTTCAAACCCAGATCATTCAATTTCGTAGTGAAAATGAATGCTCTGTTCTATCAGCATTCAACAGTAAAAAAGTGGTCTAATTTAACAGTTTAGCATTCATTGGTCAAATAATATCATTCAAATTCATTAGGTCGCAAAGATCATTCATTTTCACAAAAGCCAGCAGCGGGAGGCTGGTCAACCATTCAATTTCATCTTTAGTAAATGAGTAATAGAAATTTAACTGAAGAATGGTGAAAATGTAGTCTTGATTGTTTATAAATGAAATAGAATGATGAACCTGAATTAGAAGAAAGAAATAATGTGCGCACGAAATCAACATTGAATGCAACAGTAGCTAAAAGGAACTAGTTTGAATGAATTAAGGAAACATGCGTGAATTTGAATGCATGTTATGAAACTGAATTAAATTTGCTGAAATTGACCTGGAAAACCAACAAAATTAGTGTAGTAAATCATTCATAAAGCTCCTTTGTGTTACTGAGTAACTTGTTTTGATAAAATATTTATATAAACACATGAATATTTTCTGTGAATTAATAACAACTTCTAATCATGAGAAACATATCACCATAAATTCAAGAATACTGTGGGAAAAGGGGAAAAATACCCTGAAATTTACCACAGATGTTTTAAGTGTCGAAACTCAACCACATCACCTCATTTTGAATTTTGATGATTAAATGCAGAACTATTATAGTCAAACCCTTCTACACACCAAAATATTTGTATTCTTTACAAAGTAAATACTAACAGTGGCGTAACTAGAGGGGGAATGGGTGGGGGGATTAATCCCCCTTACATAGCCCCGAGCGCTCATGAGGTTTTTCAACGATTTGAAGGTTTAGAATGGCCCTCAGATACCTAGCATTAGACGACTCATATTCGAAATGCAAGCTTTGAAAACCGTAAATTTTTTGCTAATCCCCTGTTGGAGTATATAGACACAATTTCTAGTGGGGGTTCAAGGGGGGCGAAGCCCCCGGACACTCTACGGTTTTAAGGGTTTTCAGGGCTAAGGAGGACCGTCAAGTTGCCGAAAATAGACAATTAGTTTTGAAATTCAAACTTTGAATACTTTGGACTCGGAACAAATCCCCTACTGTTGGAATTTTATAGGGGCAACACTTCATAGGGGGGTCCGGTGACCCTCCAAGGCTTTTAGTGTTTTCAGAGCGCAGATTTCTGCACGTTGCCAAGAATCTCTAATCTGGTAATTCAAAGTTTGACTTCTCACACTACAAGGATAAAACTAAAATTTTCAGTTGGCAAATCTCTAGGCTTGCCGAATGGATTTGTGTTCAATCTGAGCCCTTACCGGGGTAAGTTTGGCGCTCAGTTTGCCGACTTTGGCTCTAAAATGCCGACTTATGACAAATGTTGGGGTGTCACCTCTCACACACAACCCGGTTGCTACACCGCTGGTTCAGTACATCAACTAATGTAATTAACAGAATATGTACGCCTAATCTTGCACTTCTTACAAATGATTTCTCTCAATAAAGTATAAAGCTACGCAAATTCTTTGACCCTGCCCCTCCCATACAAAATAACCAAAAACAATAATAATAATAATAAATAAACAAAATAATAATAGTAAATAAAATAGTAATACTAATAATTATAAAAATTCAGTTATGCTTTTATTCCACTGATTACTACCCTAACCATACACCTAAATAAATAATACACCAATACCAGAGTTTTGTATGTCAATTAAACCATTTTAAGTGTAGTGTTATATCTTGTTGTCATAGGGATTAAAAAAAAACTCAAAAACAAAGTAGCAGGCATTTATGATATATTTCATAAAAACCTCACATTATCATATTCAATTCAAACTCAAATTATCCATTATAAATATCTTGTGTAAAATGACCAAATTCTAATGTGATTTTTTTGACAACTACAGTAGAAAGCTTATATACATATGTAACATGGTTGTATCTCAATTTTAAGTGATCTCATTGGTTGATTCAAATCATGACATAGCCAATAGACTATGCAAGTTTCATGCATATGCATGATACGAGGAACATGTTTTTTTTTTGGGGGGGGGGGCATGTTAAAGCAAAACACATGGAAATTTAAGGTTCACTTAAACAAATGTTAGATTATGTGCAAGACTTGCACGGCTGACAAGGATACAATGCAGCTACTATCAAAAATATTGTATAAAAAGCAAAATAATTACATAATATTTGCATTAAAACTACAAATACCGTACGCATAGAGTAAAATTGTCCTTGCTCTTATCTCCCAGGTAATTATAAAATAAACACTTTTCCCAGTAAAGTACTTATAAATACTGCCCCAGGAGACGGACCTTAAATATCTTGTCAATTAGTACCTCCTGTTAATTTCTCAACATACATTTGTCAATTTTCATGATTAAAAAAACTTGCTTTCATATGAAAACTTTTCACGCTTTTTTCCCCATTCTTTTGTCACGTGACCCACGGGTGATACCGGACCCTAAAATCGATAGAGAATAGTCAGTGATTTTGGGGTCTAGGAACCAGACTATTAGTGATGGCGCTGTTTGAGCTTGTGACGTCAGATGCAAGGGGTTTAAAGTTTGATATTTTGACTGAAAGGGAACATAAGAGAAAGAGCATTGACATCAGTCGTTTAGGGTATCTCAGAAGTAGTCTGCATCTCCTCTATAAGGATTTTTTGGCAGTCGATTCATCTGAAAAAAACCCACAATGAATTTATATGCATTAAAGGCAGTTAAAAGTAATTTATATTGCATTAAAAATTTATATACATTAAAATAAACATTCCAAAACCTCTGGAATGTGTGCTTGATTTTGTCGCAGTGATTATTTTTACTTATTTATGATTCTATTAAGTTCTTTTGGTAAAAACAAAGATGACCAAAAGGTCTGCTTATTTACTTATTACTTATTTAACAACGTCTTTAGAAGCAATGATTATAATTTTTGAGCGCACAACTACGCTTTTTGCATAAATACCATGTTCTACACGTGGGAGTTTTATCAAATTCCTTGCATGATTGGTCATTAAACCACTTGGCCGCGTAGAAACATTAGAACGCTCAAAGCCAAACCCAAGGTGCTCGTAAAGATGGCACCTATCAGGAACTAGCTGTTAACCTTTACCCATAAAGCCACCATCTTGTCATATTCCCTGTACACGTCATAATTATATGAATGTCAATTGTCATTAATCCAAAACATCCGACCATTTTTGCCCTTCCAGCAGCGCCGTAACTAGGGTAAAATTTTAGGGTGCACAAGGGGCCATTTTTCCTAGGGGGGCACTTTGGCCAATTAAAACTGTACTTCCCGTTTGTATTTTTCCTAAACAAGCCCATCTTCAGTGTTTTCTGAGGTGTTGACGTAAAACAAAATACATTATGTGTGTAAATAATTCAAAATAGTTCTAAAAACATTGAAATTATTACGTCAATGCTTATAAAATGTAACATTTTATTCTGATAATTTTTAATCTCAAAAGTCCAGATTTCAAATGGGGGGAGGGGGCACCAGGGGGGTGGGGGGGGGGCACGGGGCCCTCCCTTAGTTACGCCACTGCCTTCCAGCCTGTGAAGTGCACACATATTTAACGGAAATGGAAACCAAAACATGATAACTATGCATTGAAGGTCCAAAATGAATGTTTAGCCCATCTGGGATCATTTTGGATGCTGGAGGTACATTTTACAACATTAATACTTTGCCAATCTAGGAAATATTTGAAAAACTATCTTACCGGGACAAGTTCTTGTCCTGACGCAATATATGGAACAGAAAACTGTCCAGCATTCATCCTGTAGTCCCTCTCCTGAAAAGAAAATTTATCAACCAATTTATTATATTCGTATATTTATACTTATTTCATTCCTCAGGAAATTATAAAAGTACAAGAACATACAAATACCAAACATTATATCGACAAAAGGAAAGAACTGAACCAGCTAGAGCCTGACGGATTCACCTCTCTATCTGGCACCCACAGAAAAACGTATATAAAATATAACTAATAATATGTACAACTACTATTGCAGTTAAAGATGCTAGATCCATGTTTTGGCCGGAAATCTCAATTAAATTTTAATTTTTTTTTTTTTTTTATAGATTGAAGAAAGTGACAAGCTTTCATTTTTGACATTGCACAAAAAAATCCGCCAATGATTACAAACTATAGTGAATATTGGCGGGATCCCGATATTAAATCACGTCCATCAGCCATATTCAAACAATTTTGCATGCTACATGTATTTTGTGCATTGTCCTTGGCATGTTTTTTTGTTTTGAAAAAGCATCATCTGTCAAACTTCATTCACAGAAAAAATTCGGGCAATGCAACTTTAAAGACAAAGTAATACATTGGTAGTTTTTTTTGTTTGATGATCAGTTTCAATCTGAAAGCTTGCTGATGACAAGATTTTATACCAGTACCAATCCTCCATTTTGAAAAATGTTGTCAGGTTGAGTGAATAGCTCAGCATATGATGATCCCAAATATCCCCAATGCTTTGGAATGCCACAATAAAAAATGAACACTTATTTGATTAATGTGCATAAAATCCCTGAAAAAAACATAGAAGCATTCCTTTTAATGACACAGGATTTTTTTGATGAAGGTTTGCAGGCTGGTTGGTGTGTTGTTTAAATATTAGGAGATTAATTTACTGAGCAATCCAATTGTCAAAATCATACTAAACAAAAAAATTTGCTGAACATTTTATTGTCCTGTATAACTTCCTACAAAACTGGACCAATTTTTGTTCAATTTTTTGGAGACGAAACCTGGAATTTCTTAAAGCCAAGTTTAATTTTTAAAGCTATCAAGCCAGAAATACCATCCAAGCCCCGAGAAAAATCTAAAATAAAAACAAATAAAAATATATGGCGTGTCGTGGCCGAGCGGATAAGACCACCGGACTCAAGCTCTGTTGTTTCTGATCAGCAGAGTGTGGGTTCGAGTCCCGGTAGTGACACTTATGTCCTTAAGCAAGACACTTCACCATTATTGCTATGTCCTTTAAATGGGACGTAAAGCCGTAGGTTCCCTGTGTTGTGTAATACACGTAAAAGAACCCAGCGCACTTATTGCAAAGAGAAGAGGTTCGACCCTGTGTTCCTGGTTTGATCGGCTGCAGATTGCGCCACAGCACCTTGTAAACCATTACATGGATCTATGTAGAGGAACAGGTCTGATACTTCAAAATACTCTGTATACCTTGCAAGAAAAAGTACTGTGCGCTTTGAGATGCCCATCAGGTGTGAAAAGGTGCTATGTAAGCACTGTGTATTATTAACCCCCTAAGACTCACAGAGTAACCCTAACTGTTTTGGAGTATTCTGGGTTTCATTAGTGCCCTGGTCAATGGGCCAATAACATCTTTCAAAGCTCCCTGGGGAGTATACAGCCCCGAGCTGCCTTGGTACCAATTTTTACCCCTGGGTGAAGAGAAGCAATTATAGTAAATCATCTTGCTCAAGGACACAACTGTTATCACAATTGTGTCCTTGTGCACAAGTGTCGTGACCGGGATTCGAACCCACAAACCTGATGACTTAACCACCAGAGCTTGAGTCTGGTGCACTAAACCGCTCGGCCATGACGCGCCACAGCTTCAGCCCTGTGAAATGGGGCTTTCATTGCTGATGTACTTACGTCTCTTGTGTAGCCGCGATCCAGGTTTTCACGTCTTCTTTGATTGTCATAATACTTGTAGGGATCACGGCCGTACATCGCTCCTGTTCTTGAGGAAGACGTTCTGCTCATGAGGAAGCAGACACCAAGGACGACCATGATGATGATGATGAGCAAGATGGTGCCTCCCACAGCAATGGCAATGATAGCTTCAGTGGATAAGACACCACCACCACCACCTCCATCACCAGGGCTAGCAGTGGTACCCGTAGTTCCACCTCCACCTACAAAATAAAAACAAAAAAATTAGCAAATACAATTTGACAGAAAAATGAATTTCTCATGGCTCTTTTTCCCTCTGATGGGTTTTTGCCCAGTTCCTGACCATCCTATTTGTTTGTACTCATGTATTGCAATAGTAGTAATGGTAATTCCAAACTCATCACCAACTCTAGAGAAAGGAAAACCTCCAGTTTCCAGTTGGTCAAGACTCACTGAATGTCCCAGGACAACATGGTACAGCAGACTGGAAGACCCAGTCATGGTTGAGATTGTACGAAAAAGGAAAAATATCCTCTTGGTCTGAAGATGAAAGCTCCCTGTAGAAATAGCATGTTATATTTCAGGGTTTTTAGACTCGTTACATCACAACAAATAGAAATCTAAATTTGGTCACAACAAGAGTCAGATCTTTTGTCTGTATGACAGCAAGTTTGCCTCTTTGAAGAAAATCTGAAGGAGGGAGGTAAATGAAAAATCCCCAAATCAGGAGAAATCCTGATAAATCACAGGCATGCCCAGTGAGATCAACAGGCTCTGGAGATGGTCCATTTCCCGCTACAGACTGTGCAAGTCTGGTGCGTATCGAAAACGAGGAAAAAAGGCAAAAGAATTAGATTTGAACAAATTTATTGAAAATAAAAAAACTCATAGCAATTTGTTTACAAAGACAATTTCAGTTTTTTTATAATGAAAATAATTTGTAAAAAAATAACAAGACAACAACAATAATAACAATAACAATAATCAAGACATTTATATAATTTTCCAATTTATTTTGACCATACACCGAAGTGTGTTAAGCACTGTTTACTCAGTACTTTCCCCCGAGTCCTGTGAAAAAAATTCACAGGCATTTTCCTTGTGTGGGATTCTAACCCACAACACCCGCCATTCTAGAGCAGATGTCTTACCAACTACACTTCCGAGACTGCCCGGGAGCTAGAGGCAGTTCAAATCCTATTTATATAGTCTCAAAAATCAAGGGTACAAGGGAAGTGTCTGTAAATCAAGCTTTGGAAAAGCACCAGAACGACAGACAGAAAACAAATTCAAGCTTAAATTACCTGTTTGGGTCTGGCATCTGTCACCAGTGAAGCCATTCACACAACTAAAACAAATAAAAGAAATGGACTTAACAGATTGGTTACCAGGAATGAGATTTGAAGAGCATGAACATTCCTCAAAATGGCTTACTACTCTGGAACCTTCCAGATGTTACATTTCATGAGGTTTACAGACCCATGTGCATCACCAGAAATACAAACCTAAGGGCTGGGTCACCATGTGGACTATTTTCTTCTCCCTTTGGTGACTGCTTTACCCTTTTTTCAAGAAAACATGGAGGATCAAGGAGATTTTAAGAAAATCCTAAGATCAGGAAAAATCTTGAGAAATCACATATCTGGATTACTTAATACCTTACCAAAAAAACAAAAAAAAACCCAAAACAAAAAACATATCTTCATTAATTTGCTCCCAAAATAATATCTAGTAATAGAAAAGCTATAAGCTAAATCCAACAAACCTCCCGTCATCAAATCTGGTGATAGGTGGCAGAGAAAATAGCTGGTTACCATTTTTTAATAACCTTTATAATATTCTGAGGGCAAACTAAGTAAAATAATAAGCACATCATTCTTTTGAGACAAACTTTTTTTTAGGTTTAAACAATGTGGTAGGAAACAGGTCAGTGTAAGCCAAAATTGTGAAAAACTGTGTCTGCAGTGAGCAAGTTTGGTTGCTTCTCAGATGTTTACAATTCTACGTGAATCATTATGATTTCAGCATAGAAATGGGAGGAGTAATTTTAGCACCTCAAATGTTCATCGTTGTTTAAAATGTGGACATAAATTGCAGACAACCTTCAGTTGTGATTGTTGAAAATGTGTGCCTAGCAGGATGGCAAACGGGTAACATGTATTTCTGCCTGGCATTTTAAAAAGTACCTGCAAACACTTGTAAACGTGGTAGGCTCCATTGAGCAGACTCCGCTATTCATACAGTAATCTGCCTGGCATACCTCTGAAAATGAAAAAGATGAGATGTTTTGGAATGCATGAGCGGTCTCTGAGAAAGTTTAAAAGATGACTGAAGCACCGTGCAATGCAGTCAAGGACTTAAGAAAGATATTAATGAACTGACATTTTGCAGGGATCTGCCTAAATCTTTAGGGTTCTAATAAAAAATTCAAAGATCTTTTAGAGCACAGATAGCCTAGTAACTAGATCAAGGCACTACACAATAAAATGAAACAAGTTTTTGAATACTAAGCTGCAACCAGATCTAAATAGTTTCAACATGAGGACATCAATGGGCTGGCAGAGTTAGAGGTGAGATTTCGGGGGCATGTCTGGGAACACGTAAAGCTTAAAGCATCATGCCCAAAGATTACAAAGCACTGAAGGAGCAAGATGGGGAACTCAGGCTAAAATGAGAAATCCACTGAACGCCATTTCAACAAGTAACTCTTTTCATACAACAATAGATCAGTGCAGACAATGACCGTTGCTATCAATGGGAACAAAACATTCACTTGCTGAAATGGCACCCATGCGTTTTTCACGTTCCAACAGTAGATAGAGCTCCAGTTCCCAATCTTACGCCTTGTGCACTTTATAATCTTTGATCATGCCCAGCAGAAGTTGCTGTTTTTTGTTGTTTTTTTTTCAGAGCAAAGCCCTCCAGGAGGTTGCATAATCTGCTGTCAATTTGGTAGACTATTGAAACCATAACCCCCTTAGTATCTTCAGCTGAAGACCTTCCCACTTCCTGCTCAACACAAGAATGTTTTGACTTTAGGACCACTTTGCCTTTTCTGATTGCGCTGCAGTACCATGTCAGTCCTACAATATCGGACAACTTCAGAGGATTTTAGAATGTTTGGGCCTGTTAGGGTAACAGAGATCTTACAGGTAGTTAGGGAACATAAAGATCTTCTTTTTAAGACACAAGATGCCCACAGTTCTCCTATCAAACTCCTTTTCTCCATTTGTTGACATTCTTTGATTTGTCTGAATTCACAATATAAGATGATTGCACTTCAAAAAAAAAATCATAAATATACCGGTACCATTTCCACGGTACATAGACTGAAAATAAAAGTCTTTCCATATCAAATAGTCTCCTTTGAAAACCAGATTATATCTTCATTTCATATAAAAACATATATACACTTCTGCAGATACATAAGCTTTTCAATCCCACTTGCTTCTTGCCTTCTGTAAAATTGTTGAAAATGATGAATTTCGGGTTTTCGAAAGGAATTACCGATCAAATATATATACCTTCAGCAACATTTACACCTTGCGGGGAAACACCGATGTTATTGCCCAAATTGTTGTTGTTGCTTGTAATGGCTTGGTTCAAAGTTTCCTGAATGTTTTGTTGAGTTACTGGTGAATTTGGATCCACAGTTACAATGAGAGCTGGGACGATACTTCCAGCTGAAAAACTGAGGACTCGGACTTGAAGGAACCCATATCCTGGGAGTACAATCAGTATATTGTATACCTGCCCAAAGTGAAAGAAAAGTTGCACCACATTAATGCTACTAAATCATTAAACAATTACATGAAATTAATGTAGCAAAATCGCACCACATGGAAGCAATTAAAACATTATTTTTTTATTGATTTTTTTTTTGTAACAGCACATCGCTGTATCTGTTATTAATAATAATAATAATAACAATAAAACCAGAGTCTTATATACCAGCAATTAGGTACTCAAGGCGCTTATTATTGTCATTTTTTTACGACAGGTTTTTGAAGTTTTCTTGAATTATGAGACCCATTTATGTAGCACCTTATAAGGGTTTACAAGGTGCTGCGGCGCATTCAGCAGCCACCGCCAGAAACACCGGGGCAAACCCCTTCTCTTAGCGATAAGTGTCACTGGGTTCTTTTACGTGCATTACACAACGCACGGGACCAACGGCTTTACGTCCCATCCGAAGGACGAAGCAATAACGGTAAAGTTTCTTGCTTAAGGACATAAGTGTCACAACTGGGACTCGAACCCACACTCTGCTGACCCGAACACCAGAGCTTGAGTCCAGTGCACTAGACCGCTCGGCCACGACATGCCACAAATCACAAAGTATAATGGCATGAAGTATGAGCCAGGGAAATTATAGAAATAAGTCCTTTTTATCTTGTTCCAGCTGTGCAATCTTTGTTCGTATTCACTGGCGGGATTAATTTCTGGAATTTCCGGAAATTTGTTCTGGGGGGAATATCGTTGTCAGAATGAAACCATGACTTAACCGAGTAAAGACAACAAAATGTTCTCATAAAACGTTCTAGGAATGTTTTCTCTCTTTCAAGAAAATGTGGCTTTGTTTCTTGAAATCGGCCAAACCTTGGCCGTAAGCCAGGGCTGATAATCAGCCATGGCATGCTGCAATCTCGAACTTACCTCTCATGCCCAATACATTGGTGGCAGCCTAATGATCTCTCGTGTTCATGGTATATCCAACAAAAGAACAAAGGTCTCGAATAGCCCATATGCACAAGCCCCATCTTAAATTTATTCCGCAATGCATCTTAGGAAACTGAATACAGCTAAAAAAGAAATCTAAGTTGCCAAGATAGACGCTGTGCTGTAGTTTACATGTAAATATGCCAGGTTTTACGTGTTGTGTATTGCTTCAAAATCATTACACCATGATGGTTGCTGATGCTGTTTAGACTTGAATTTCACCAAGAATCCTTTGCGCGCTGACCATTTCTGGTCATGCACACTGGGACATGCATGGGCTATTAGAGATACACAATAATCCCCCAAAATGGGAGAACTCTGAACATGAATTCCAGTACCCTCTGACCCTCTTTATTGCGAGGCAAACAAGGCGCAACCAAGTGAGTACACAATGGAATGTCCAAGCGTGTTTACTTGTCTGCCGGAAGCAACCCTGGCCTGGACATCTTTTTAAAACGGGTTTATCTCACTTCCGTTTGTATCCGAAAAGGTTTTGCTTGTCTAAATGCCTTCCGGCGTTAACTGGTAACAAAGATACAACCTTGTAGTCACAAGATTATGCCTTGTGCAAAACACGGTAATTAAGTTATGAGAACTAGATATTATCTGATCGGCCACGTCGGCACTAGATATCACCCTGTGGGGCATAGATAATATCTCATGGGAATTAGATATCTTATGGGACTACATATTATCTTGTGGGAACTAGATAATATCTTGTGAGAACTAGGTATTATCTTGTGGGAACTAGAGAGAAAGAAAGTATGACTTCTCCGCTAAACATTATCTTGCAGGGTATTATTTTGTGGGAACTAGGTATTATCTTGTGGGAACTATATATTATCTTGTGGGAACTAGATATTATCTTGTGGGAACTAGATATTATCTAATGGGACATAGGTATTATCTTGATGGAACTAGAAATTATCTTGTGGGAACTATATATTATCTTGTGGGAACTATACATTATCTTGGTGGAAGTAGATATTATCTTGTGAGAAAGAAAGGATGACTACCCTGCTAAATATCACCCCATTCTTTTGAGTGCACATAAAAAGAATTGTTAATATTGCTTGAACAGGAACTTACAGCTATCTCAACTTCACCCCGGAGACGAACATATGCAGTGGATGTTGAAACTAAATAGTCATTTGTGAAGACAGCTCCCAGTTGATTCAATGTAACAATAGTTATAAAGATCCTGAAGGTTTTTCCAGCTAAAAAATGTAAAAATAAGGTAGAAGTTATTATTTTCTTTTATCAGTGAAACAGATAGAGAAACAACATTCAAAAGTGTTATAATTATTAGTAATAATAGTACTAAAATTTAGTTTTGTTCTATTGAAAGAGCGAAATTTCAGGCATAGCACCCCCTGGTCACATGGACAGGGTGTGGCCAGTAGATAAGAACATAGGTATTCAGAATTCAGCGAAGCATAACAGCAAACTGCTGAAGCGTTCATGGTATTTAACCCAAAGGAAGCTATGCGTAAGCAGTTCAGGTCTTATTCTACCGCTATACGACAAATCCTTTTTTTCCCCTTTTGTCCTTCTGCTTTTGTATTGTTTTATTCTTTACACCAGGCTTGCCGAATGGTGTGTGCTAAAACTGCAAAACAGCCGGCCATTGGGCGCGAGAATGCCCCTTCATTTGTAGCCCCATTCAACCCCCACGTGTCAAGCCAAGAGCTCAGTCCGCACCTTTCGTCGGACACAGCAACTATCATTCAAGATATGCAACCATGGCAAGTCCCGGTTGCTCAAAGACCAGTTCAAGCCCTCATGCCCGTAGCAACAACCAACGCAGCCGGGGTCAGCAAAGAAGCACAAGCTTTGAGTTCCAGCCCGTCATAAAGGGGCAAAACTTCAAGACAAATTTGGTGACGTTTTAGAGGTATATTGTAATTTCAAGGTTTTAGATGTTAAGGACTTAATATCAGACAATGTAAATGTAAAGGGAAGATTAAAGGCGCATTCCCAGTTTTGGAAAGAGATTGGAGCATCCCTTACAGTAATGTCATTTATTAGAGAAGGTTAATCGCATTCCCTTTGCTCAACAGCCCCCTCCAATGTTTGCAAACAAAAACAAATCGTCCATGTTGGAAAGTACTTATGTATCAGAAGAGATAGGAAAGTTGTTACATTCTGGGAGAATCACTGAGAAAATGATGCCATCTTTCGTAGTAACCCCTTTAACAGTTGCAATTCAAGCATCAGGGAAGACGAGGTTGGTTTTAGATTTAAGCAACTTAACAAGTACCTCACAAAAACACACTTTCAGATGGACGATTGGAAACTAGGCTTGCAATTTCTTTCAAAGGAAGCTCATCTATTCACATTTGACTTAAAATCTGGATATCATCACATTGATATCGCCACTGATCACCAACAGTACCTAGGCTTTTCGTGGGAGTTTGAAGGTGTTCGTAGATACTTTGAATTTAACATTCTTCCTTTTGGTCTCTCCTCAGCATCCTTACTCTTCACAAAAATCTTGAAACCACTCGTTACTCACTGGAGAGCCTGTGGAATTTGTATTGCTTTATATCTAGACGATGGTTTTCCTTTTGTTCCAAAGTCTACAAACGATCAAGATTTTAATTTGGCAGTAGCCAGAGAAATTTCTAAACACGTCAAGGTTGATCTTCCTAGGGCAGGTCTAATTTATAACATTCAAAAAAAGTAATTGGAACCCTAACACCCACATGGACTGGCTGGGTATGACCTGGGACACTTTAGCTGGCACCTTGCAGGTTGTGCAGAGAAGATTAGACAAAATTTGCCATAACATACAAGTTTTGAAATGTTCACTTCATATTACCATCAGAAAATTACACTCTTTGGTGGGACAGGTCATTTCCCTCAGTCCTGTAGTAGGTAATTTAAGCAGGTTGACGACAAGGCATTGCCAAATAGAAATCGCAAAGGCCACTAATGAAGACGATAGGGTCGCGTTAGATGAACATTGCATGTCAGAGATAAATTTTTGGGAGAGCAACTTGCCAAAATTAAATGTGCGTAAGGTGTTTGCAGCAGACAAGATCAGCAAAATTGCATGTTGTGACGCGAGCACCATAGGATCGGGAACCATCCTTGGCAATGACATTCATACAGCGCACAAACATTGGACAGAAGTTGAAGCCAAAAAGAGCTCAACATGGCGAGAATTAAACACCATCCTTTTTGCAATATGCTCATTTCTGCCTATCATCTCCAATTCCCAATTAAAACTTCTCACTGACAGTCAAGCTGCAGCTCGCACTGTAGAGGTGGGAAGCATGAATCTAGAATTACAAATGCTAGCCCTAGACATATTCTGTACTTGTCTCAGCAACAATGTAATGCTAGAGGTAGGTTGGATTCCAAGAAGCAACAACGAACAAGCAGATTTCATTAATAGGCTTATTGATACAGATGACTGGGAAATATCGCCAAGTTTCTTCCAAATACTAAGTTGCCCCATTTCTTCTCAAGGTTTTGTAACGCTGAATCATCTGCAGTTGACACTTTTGCACAGGACTGGGTAAACGAAAATTGTCTTTTAGTTCCCCCAGTAGTACTTATCCCAAGTGTCCTGAAACATTTTGTTTTCGTGCAAAAGTAAAGGGGCACTGGTATTCCCCTGGTGGCCATCTTCACCTTTTTGGGCAATACTCTGGTCTCGTTACAAAACTTGGATGAAAGAAGTTATCACGGTTGAAGGGTCTAGTGCACTACAGTTGGGAAGAAATAAAAATTCACTTCTGGTTTCCAGCAATTTTAATAGCCTTGTTTGTGTTGCTTATATTGATTGTACCAACTAAAGTGTTGTTCTTTTCTCCCATATTATATTAGATCATTTACAGTCAAGTTTTCTTGTCCGATTTCCCTAACACCATGGAAGAGTTCAAGATTGAAATATTTTACGAGGTTCTATTCGCCAAAGCAAATGGTACCATAACAGGATACTTATACAAATGTAGAGAATTCTTCGCATGGGTCAAGAAACAAAACATCCAAATTGTTCTTCCCATTAGAGAAAATATAGTAGCTGCTTTCATTGTAGATAAAAGTAAAGTCGTAAATTTTGACAGTACAATAGTACAATTACAATACAATTTTGTATGCACGTACTCATTTTGACACGCGTGTACTAAGTGCCCTACAAGTGCTCAAAAGTTTTTAACAAACGTGCAGGTAAAGCAGTGACTTTTTGGATCTGGCGTGCTGCCCATTAGCGAGGTTGATCACACTCTAATCAAAAGGTAAATCTTACCTCTACAGGTGCCTGAATTGCCATTCCTCCAGTAGCCATGAGGACAGTTACAACTATAGGTGCCAAGCGCATTGTAACACGAGAGCCCTTGGGATGCACACAACTGACTATTTGCAGCTACAGCACACTCATCAACATCTAGTCATAATTCAAAGAATAACAATTTATTTGATGTAATAATTGCATCGGGAATAAAGAACTTGATTCACATTGGGGTAAGAGTAAAAGCAAATAATCACAATGGGTATTTATATAGTACTGCAGTATCTACCACAATGACACTCATGGTACATGAACAGCAGTATCCCTATCATTGGCAGTGTCGTAGGACTGCAAGACTCAGACTCAAGCCTGACTCAAGTCGCGATTTGGGTGACATTCACAAAAGACTCGGACTTGAACTCAGACTAAACTATCATGACTTGAACTTGACACTGAGGAATCAGGACTCATGACTTGATCTTTACCCGAGTGATTTGAGACTCAGAATTTGACTGGCCCCCAAATGACTTAAGACTCGGACTTAAGACTCAATCTTACTGACTTTGCTTCAACCCTGGCTACTTTGCCAGTTATTTCATGCCTTAAACCATCTTCATTCCCAGGAGAGTATGCAGCCTATTTTTGTAAGTATGTAGCACATCAATAAGCAGGAAACAATCTCTGCCCTCAAAGGCACCCATTTACACCAAGGGGAAGAGAAGCAATTATGGTTAAATCTTAACTTGAGGTCACAAGTGTCATGACCAAGATTGTAACCCACACTCTGTGAGCTAAATCACCTAAAGCCCAGTTCATACTTATTGCGAATGCAAAGTGAATTTTGGTGACGCAAACAATCAGTCTGTGCTGTTTTGCAATTGTGATGCAAGAAAATTTGTTTCGCTTTTACAATTCAAGTGAAGCATGAACCAGGCTTTATGCAAAAAAAATAACTAAGTCTTGGCCTATCAGAGCATAAAGCCTGATAATAACTAGCCTTGATTTCAAGGTTGTGCGATAGTATTGCTTACATAGCTTTGCAAGGCAATTATAATAACAATAATAGACAATGTTAACGACATCTACAAAATTAAATCAACCCCTCTCAAAAACCATGCCCACTCCAGACAGTTTGGATTCAACAATTATCAGTCCAAAGGAAATGCACTGAGCCAGTTTTCTTGTAGAAAATACTTCGGACTTGCCTACACTTTGCAAATACTGAAAAAAAATCTGTGGTGTTTTCTTTACTGTAGTGCTTTTTGCCTGCTTGAGTTTTTAATTTTTTTTTTGTAAAGCTAAGTCTTTGTTGTATTACTTTACTATTAACATAATATAATCTCATTAAAAAATCATAACTTTGTCATAAAAATTAGTTTTAATTGAGTAGTAGCAAAATTTGTGAGCATGATGCATTGACTTAGCAACAGTATTACCTTTAATAAGGGGTAAATGTTTTGAGGTTAAAGGGTAGAGGTAAAAGGGTAGATTGACACATTACCTGTACTGCAATCAGTCCCAGTAAAACCTGCTGTGCAGTCACATTCATGCGATCCAGCTCTACCAGGGCGACATGATCCCCCATTCTGGCATACACTGCTGCTTGTGCAACCTCCAGGACCTGTGCAACAGCATCAACAAAAATAAAGCAGAGAGTCTTTCAGCAAACTGCACCAAATGATCGGACACCCACAATTCAGTTTCAAACATATAAAGTAGGGCCTAGTCAGAATGCTAGTTTATATATATTTTTTTTGTGGGGGGGGGGGGTTGCTTGCAGCAAGGTTGTAGCTCTCTGAAGTGTTTACGGGACAAAATTGTACTTTCTGACTTTTTGTGAGGTCACTGAATATTTTTTGAATTCACGCGGGCAATTTCAAGGTCCCAAACTGCCTGTGAGTTGCAAGTGTAATTTAAAGCAATCTTAGAAGAAGGATCGTTTGCTCTTCTTGGATTGTTAAAAACCAGTGCAGAGCTAATTGAGCCTGCTGAGAAACCCATAGCCCAAAACCCAGAATTTTATAATCAGACTTTTGAAGAGCTGTGGAAGTCTTGTGCTTATTTGAACATTAAAGTGCGCAACTTTGTCTCCATCATACCAGAAAGCAGTGTTCACATAAGGTGCACACTCAATGTTCACACAAATGGACTTGCACAGTCTTTTACCCATCCTGTGTTTGGTCTTTGATGTTTACTCACCTATAGTGAACGTGTTTCCAAGAGCAACATTGCCGGTGGGAAACTGATTTAACGGAGCGAGGGCATCAAATGCCTGCTCAATGTTTGAAGGTGTTAGGGTAGAATCCTTCAAGGTCATT
The DNA here is from genome assembly GCA_911728455.2 of Marthasterias glacialis. NCBI lineage: Eukaryota > Metazoa > Echinodermata > Asteroidea > Forcipulatida > Asteriidae > Marthasterias > Marthasterias glacialis. Next base: position 21,077,262 of record OU452225.1, read on the forward strand.
TCCATCTCCACGATGATGTCATTGCCAGTTAATCGTGATCTCACCGGAGAAATTGTTACGATTAAAAGCGCTAATGGATTACCAGGTGTACGGAACAGGTCCTCTAGCTACAAAGAAGCAAAAATAGGGGAAATATTGTTGTGTCAGAGCCAAAAATGATCTGTTTTTTAAATGTTTCCTGTTGGGAATTGCCGTGGGGTGAAGATATACACCATCAATTTTTTGGGAAAGTATGTGCACAATCAACCCAATCCTTTGCTGAGCAATCCACTGTCAAACCCAGAGTGAGTGCAAACCTTCTTGAAAGAATTGCACTCAGTGACATCACGTTATGTTTCAGAGCTTCCCCCCGCCCCCCTCCCAATGAGGTCTATACCCTCTTATCAGTTGATGTTCAAACAAATAAAACCATAAGCTCTTTGGTCAGCTAGATCTGGGTCATTCCATGAAGGTGGGACACAATTTGTGACATTTTTCATTATTATCATTTTTCTTAGAAAGAATGTTGATTCTAATTTATGTTTATCAATCATCACATTTTATTTGGGTGTTGAAAGTATTTCAGAAAGTTTCAAATCCTTCCCACACCATCTTACCTGATATTTTTGCTAATATTCTTAAAAATTCATGGTAGCGATGTAACAGGGACACCATGTTTGTAACAAATATTCTTCAAAATTATGGAAGTAATAAACAAATTTACAATGTTCAACAGAAACTTGATGCCAAATTCATTAAAAAAATAACTTCCTTCATGGGTATTAAAAGTACACATGGCTGAGAAATTAAGGATATATGTCACAATGTAACGGGGACACCAAATGTCACACCTATGTTGCATCAGTTTAGGCACTGTATCACATTTATTTAACACCACAGTAATCAAGTAAAACCTTTTTATGATTCCTGTTTGGTGTTATTTATACTATGTTAGGCAAGATTGACGAAGTAGACTAGTGAAGTGGTGAAAAAGCTTCATAGGTGGTAACGATGTAACAGTGTCCCTAGTGTTCCACCTTCATGGAATGACCCACCTCTCTCTCAACCCCTCCTCCCCAATATTGTTGTGTGCCTGGCAGAAGAATGTAACAAATGTTTTCCTGGTAAGATGTCATAAGTTTTTGATGTGTAAAACTGTGTTGCAAGAAAACCGAATGGGAAAGTTTGATCGTTTTGCTGTCATTCATAAGTCATTGTAGGGAAAACATGTCTTGGGAGAAAATCGAGCAAGAACCTTATGAAAATGAAGCCCTATTTTTTCAACAATGCACTTTTAATGCTATTGCCCTTCTGCAAGGACAACAATTTTGTACTTTGCGTGGCTGACAGAAGGGCACAGAGCTTTTAGCCCTTCTGCTGGAAAGCCGGTGATATAAGCTTCAAGATGTGACCACCAGTACATAGGATTTGGTCACAGGAAGAAAAGTCAAGATAGCCTTACGTCATCAGCAAGGTTTTGCAGAAGCAGTGATGCTCCAGATCCTGGTGTTCCGCGTATCATGTCCATAATAACTGTGAGCTGATACCTCATAATGCCTGTTTTTAAAGACGAAGTAAAGGATCAGTCGGTTATAATAATACCCAGTTCTCATATAGCGCTTTATCGCACACCCGATGGGCATCTCAAAACGTTCAGTATTTTTTCCGGCAAGGTATGCGGAGTTACGATTTGAAGTATGAGACCTGGGGTCGATTTCACAAAACTCTTCCTAACTTAGGACTAGTGTGTCATGGCCAAGCGGTCTAGTGCACCGGACTCAAGGTTCTGGTGGTCAAGTCATCAGGGTGTGGGTTCGAATCCTGGTCATGACACTTGTGTCCTTGAGCAAGATGCTTTACTATAATTGCTTACTCTTCACCCAGGGGTATAAATGGGTACCTGCGAGGGTAGAGGTTGATATTGTGTTTGAAAAAGCCATTGGAGCGCCATGGCAGCTCGGGGCAGTATACTCCCCAGGGAGCTGAGAAAGATTACAGGAATGTTATTGGCCCAATGACCAGGGCACTAATGTAAAGTGCATTGAGACGTTACTGTGAAATGCACTATATAAGAACTAGTTATTATTATACTATTATTATTATTACGACTATTCCTAAGTTAGGATGAGTTATACTCGTCCTAACTCGAGATAAGACTCGTCTTAACATATCGTGAAATTGACCCCTGTTCCTTTACATCCTTTACATACCACCATGTAACCGTTTACAAGGTGCTGTGGCGCAATCCGCACCTGATCAAACCAGGAACACCAGGGCGAACCCCTTTTCTTTGCAGTGAGTGCACTGGGTTCTTTTACGTGCAGCACACAACACACGGGACCTACGGCTTTACGTCCCATCCGAAGGATGAAGCAATAATGGTTAAGTGTTTTGCTTAAGAACACAAGTGTCAAGACCAGGACTCAAACCCACACTCTGCTGATCAGAAACACCAGAGCTTGAGTCCAGTGCGCTTGACCACTCGGCCACGACACAAATTTAGTCAGTAATTATCAAGAAAATAAAATTGAGCAGTTCCAATCTGAAGGCCTGCGTGAAAGTATTGACCAAAACAACAGAAGATCTTACATGAGTCACAAAGTTTTAATTACGCATTAAGTTTGCAGTGAACCTGTTTTTATTGATCTCATTTGATCATAGCATTTTTTTTCATTTTATGAATGTGTTTTTATATACATTTTTGAACTGTTCACCTGCTCATAACTTGGTTAGTTCTCAAGTTTCATTTTTAATGTGTCATTTTCAAGTGTCAACTAATGTTGACCATATTTTCATTTTTTTTTTAGGTTTAATATTTTAAATCCCCTTATGCACTTTTTATGAAAAATTTAGTGCTATGCAACCTGTTATGTGTGAAGTTCTGCATACCTGTTGTGGCAACAGCAACCGTGACCATAAATTCACAGGTTCCCCGTAGACTGGCTCCATCAACCGCTGTGTAGACAACTGTGTTACCTGGTGGCGATAACCGGCTATTAGGCATGATATTTGAGGATTCAGTGACCACAGCAATGTTGTCTGTTGCAACTGGCGGAGTCCATCTAACCAGGGCAGTTTCAGATTGTGACCCCACACAAACGGTAAAGTCAGTAGGGCAACCAGAAAATGTGGGCGGATCATCATCTGTGTATATATTAAAAAAAAAAATTCACAATAATTTGTTACATCAGAGCAAGTTCGGTCAAAAGTTCTTCTCTTGCACACTTAAAAATTACATAATACTCTCCACGCAATGAAGTGGTTTTTCACTCCATAGTTTGTGCCTACATCTGGGATTTTGTTACTATTGCCATTAGAAATTATTCTTGCTACAAGGATCATATGACTTTCTTACACTGTTGTGATGAATTGTTCATCACCAACAAAAAAATGTTGCAGTTATAGCATTCAAACTGGTCCTGGGGGGAGCTGGGTGGCCAACCAGGGACGACATCTCTAGAATTGACAAAGGTTATGGGTTCAAATCTTAAGGATTTTCCCTCTCGCTACAAACACTGAGCATACAGTGCTTATCAAATATCAATGCAGGGCAAAGGAAAACCATATTTGTTCTGTATTCCCGATGCCATTAAAACATCCATTACGTGTCATAACTTTTTCTTGGAATCCCTGCTTCTGATTGGTCGGCAGCAGTGAGGCGTTATCCCAGAGTGAATCAACCTGGGCACTTTATCATAGCGACAACTGCAAAAATGACAAGTAGATAAACTGAAAGATTCTTAAATGGAGATTTTTGTTGTGGACGGCAGGTTTCAACAGATAAACTCATGGTTCTCAGAAATGTACAAAAGCTCAGAACTAGGTGAACAATGGACAGTTACCTGGTGTTTCTGCTACCACCTACATGAACAAACCTAAAGGTTTTTAATACCTACCAATAACTGTGAGACCAAAGTAGCAAATCTGAACCAGGAGTGCTGTGTCTGTCGCGGTGTACACAAACACGTAGGGACTGGGCTGTGGCGCCAGAGTCAACACCTGACCGCTGTTAACGCTCGTCCCCATCAAAGAGATGGTTACAGACAACAAGTTAGAGTTGTCCATAGAGGTTACTGGTGCAGGTACGGTGAAAGAAGCGGTTCCTAGTGGAGCAGCCGTTCCTAAGGAGGTGTTTGTAGGGCATGTAATCATAGGACGTTCTTGATCTAAAACAAGTATCAACGAGAAGATTGTTTACTAAATGAAAAGCAAAGTAAACAAAGTTGACAGCACATATCCCACACAGGACTAATCTTCAATTCAGTATATGGTGTTGGTTCAAGTTTATTAGTAATAACAAATAAAATAATAATTTGGAAGCCTAATCAACCTTCCTCGCAGCTGAGAAGCTGAATTGCCAAGGACGTGGCTACAACGTGCTCCAGCTGCAGGCACATCCACCCATATATGACCACAGAGCACAGTCAGAGATCAAAAGTGTTTGAATTATTCTTATAAGGGGCATTTCATTAAATGAGCAGCCAAGAGTTTGCCCACCTAGAGAGGGCCAGGCCTGATTGATTCGTTCTTGAAACGGCAAGGGCACCAAGGCATGTTCTTCTTGATAAAGGACACCTGGAAAATGGTAAATTTCTATTGGAATGCTTTAAGGGCAACGAAATGGGGCAATGGAGGTGATTGCCTCCATGAAAAATCAGGCCTCGAGGTCAATTCAAAGGGAGGAAAACTACATGCAGTATTCAATTCGCACTAAAAATTGAGTTAAGTGCCAAAAAAGCCTTTCTAAGTGGTGTACAACTAAGTGGTGAACAAAAGAGCAAGTGATATTGTTTTACAAACATCTGCAGACATTTCTAACAAGTTAAGCTTCATTTCCCAAGAATGAAATCAAACTTCCAAATCAAACAGATGTTTTATGTTCAGCTAACACACATTAAAGATTTTTCCCCCAATGATGTAATGTGAATTAAAGCCACAGCTCAACATTATATAAACTGACTGTTAAATGCTTGAATTCTTGGCACAAATCAAGATATCTGTAATAAATCCAACATGTGGAAATATCAGCTCATTTCGTTGTCCGTAATGCAATTATTCCTTTGGCATGTATGTTTTATTCGATGTACATTTAGATGCGGAAAATATATGTGTATGTCAGGTTTGCATGAAACAAGATTTGTTGTACTTTTGTGCCAAAAAGTGCCAAACCTTATTTAATTTTTAACAGCCCTTGAAATGCATAAAATAAATTTTTAATAAAGAAGTTATGTAAATCACTTGCAGACAAAAATAAGATTTTATTCTTATTATCAAACTTCCGTACTCAATTCTTTCAAAGGCAAAAAAAGGTATTAATTTATTGACGTTTTGGGGGCTTACCTGTAACAGTCAGCATGAAGGTACATGTCCCCCTGTTTCCATACGGGTCAGTAGCCTCACAGTTAATGGTGTGAATACCGATCCCTACCTGGTCACCACCAGCTCCACTCTGGGTGCACACAGCTGTTAAACTTGCCCCAGAGTTATCCATGACAACTGGCAGATTAAGGCTCAGGAGTGCATAGGCCTGACCGGTCTGGGTGGGAACCGTTTTATCTGCACATGTCAACATTGGGTTCTCTCTATCTGTTAATTAAATGATGATTGGAGTAGCATTGGTCAGTAGATTGTTCCAAAATTACCAACTGAGCAAAACAGTTACAGGGCACCAGTCACAGCCATGTAAATGACATTGCCTTTTGGTTGGTAATCTGTTTCTGCTTAACAATATTTGTCTGCGATTAGCAAATTTTCGTGGTCCCCCCCCCCCCCCCCAGCTTGTCCTCTCTGTAAACCAAGGCAGTTGGCCAATCCCACAATGCATCACACAGTAACTAAAATGGCATCAGTTTACACTTTGTAATGGATTTTAGCAAGTCAATCTATTGAGCATGAAGTCACAGTTGTGATTGGTCACTGCATTAAGAAATCCTCTCTGCTGATTGGTTAACATTGTTACCGTTTTCCCAAAATTGCAATCATTATTAATCCATTTCTGCTTCCTGCGTAATAAACACAATATGCAAATGTACCCTCTTACTGCATTGTGTTTAAAAGTTGTAAAATCAAGACCGTAACTGTTGATGTTTCTTAGCACAGAAGTCACCAAGACTAGCTTTTAATAAGACCTTTACAAGAATACAAGAATGTAATATTCGGAAATTCATGTAATTTTTGTTAAATGTTGCTTCTTGTGCTAACTTTTAGACAAAATAAAAACACCTGAATGAGGTTGAGGCCTCCAAGTAAATTGAAGTTTTTTGATGTTTTTTATTTAACTTTATTTGGTTTGAGGATAAATTCCTGAAGACAAACGTGTCCTTGCAGTGCTGAGATTTATAGAGCCTCTGCATCCCACAGATACACGTAACTTGGATGCAGAAGTGCTGTACTGTTCTGTACACTCCAGAGGTAAGTCTTTCCTGACAAAAAGGTTTGAAACTAGACTCCAAATTTTAGGAGGTATGATGGAATGTCCACCTTTAAGTTACCCCTAGAGTTATAGATTTCAAGGAGCTTTTAGGAACAGTATGCCTCAGCACTAGAGAAGTACATCAATGACTATGATTTCTTTATATCTGAAGAAACTAACAGCTACATTTTTTGTTCACCAGGCAGACATAAAACATGTCTAAATTCAGACAAAAATCTGAAATTTCTCATCCCTGATTCCACTCTTACCTTGAACTGTAACAGAGAAATTACAGGTCTGACTGTTACTGCTTCCATCAACGGCTGTATACTGTATGAAGTGTTCACCAATGGGCAAGCCTACACCCATTGACACATTTGAAGATGGTGTAATGGTCTCATTGGAGTTATCCGTTACAGTTGGCGGCGGCCAGTTTGCAATGCCTGTTGATTGGCCAGTTGTCGTGTTAACAGTAACAGGAGCAGGACAGACGATAACTGGCATTTCGCGATCTTCAAATTAAAATTGTCAAGTAGTATGTTACTGAGACGAAGTTTGTAGTATTCATGCAATTATAAAAAAAAAAACAGACAAATTTTATATAGCTGCTATTTATCAGACTACATTGATTAGCGATTTTCTCATTTATTAATTTACTAATTTATTTATTTATTTATTTATTTATTTATTTTTTGGAGGGGGGGGGGGGGCTCGGTAAAAAGTTGAAAACTCAGCGGGGCACCAGTCAATACAGGCTTCAATCCTAATAAGTGAGACCACCAGGTAGCACGGTTACCTTCACAGGGGTCGAAGCTTGGGTAAGCAAAGAAACATTTCTTGTGGTTTCCACGTGATGGGACATTATACTTAGTTTATGAACCTTAACTGGTTTATTATTGGGTTGCATCCTAGACCATCATCTAGGAAAGAACAAGCGGTGAACTGTACTAGTGTACATAAGTATATAATATAGTAAAATACTTCCTTATCATACACTGTCATGACTGTGTACTGGGGTATAGATGCTTATGGAACCCTTGTATATATGACGTCAAAACCTTAAACAGCACCATGAATGAGGTCAAGAAGACTCATCATTGGCTGAAAGTAGTGCATGGTGCGTACACACGTACACATTGTGCGACTTCAGCAATGACGGCCTATGCAAGGAGTCCATCGTTAATGAAGTGTGATTTTAATTTACTTTTCACAGTAATCATTCATCTGTCGTAAATTTAGTATAAAAACAAGCTTGCAGTGAGTATTACCCACTCACTCTCTCTCACTCACTGAGTCGACAATTGTCGGACTTTTGCGATGGCTCTACAAACAGTCCTGTCTTGCATGCAGGTCTTCATTTCTTAGGCTCTTGACCAGTATCCTCACACAGTACATCCACGTAGGTCTTAGTTGGACGTCCTTCATTTCTCCTGCCCTGGTTTGGTCCCCATAGAACTAGATCAGACACTACCTGTGTAGAGCTCCTCAGGCAGTGACCAGCAAATTGTAATCACCTTGCCCTGATTTTATCACTAAGTATTATTATTGAGTATTATACTTCACCAAAATAGAGTAGTTGGAGTTTTCACCCTTACCTTCAACCACAACAGTGATGTTGCAACTTGCAGTATTCCCCGCAGCATCAGATACCTTATACATCACCTGATGAGGAGACATGGCGAGATTGAAAGTCACATTCTCACCAACACTGTGCATATTAGTACCAACGCAGATTGCAATTGAGGGAGGGCCATCGTTATCTGAAGAGTGTGTGACATTCTCCAGTGTAACCAAGGCAGTATTCAGCCCCTGGTTAGTGTTAACAACTTTGTGTGTTGGACAGCCGAGTTGTGGATCTTCATCATCTGTGAATAAAAAAGAAAACATTAACTGCATGTCCAGCTCAGGTAGAGTAGGAATGGGGGGAAAAAAGAGCAATAAACTGAAACTTAAGAAATGCCCACTATAGCAACTGTTTATCATGGAGATCAACGTGAATAGTGTTTAAAACACCTGCATCTTGCTCTGCACCATTCCAAACACAAGGGTTCAAGGCAAGAATCTAAATATAGTCAACTGTCAGACTTTTGTGGTGCGCATTTGAAGTTTGCATTGGTCAATGAAAAAGCAGTTCACTTTACTTTTTAAGATGTCACCAAACATCTCAGATTAGAAACGAAACAATGATTTAGTATTAAGTGGCTTTTTGTTGCTGTTAAGTGGGCAGTCATTGTTTTATGGAAGAGTAAAATAATCCCAATGCCAGTTTTCAATAAACACAGCATACAACCAACTGGTGAAAATCAAATTTGGTGGCTGTACGTCCTAGTCAAACGAACAAAAAGTGGTTTATAATTCTCAAGAACGTTCTTATATGGCTTCCCCTTTTCTTACCATAGGCGACTTTTTGTCAACTGCACCCACACCCCCTCTTCTGTACCACTGGCAACTTTTGTCGCCCAAGCTTACACACAAAAAAGCACTCAATCCTGAGCATAAAGGTCGTTTGTTATAAAGCTGTAGTTTTGTCCATGTTTACCCTCCATACCCAAGCCTACTATGGTTGGAAAGAGAAAGATCAGATCTTTCCAATGATATTAAAAATAAAGTAGGTTGCTATTATGCAATTCCCTCAAATTGGAGTGGAAAGATCCGAAATGCAAAACACCTACAGAGCGCCCTCAGGCTGTGTACAAAAAAACTTTGAATTTACAGACAAAATTGAGGAAACAAAGACCAAGAGCTGCTGAACTGCCTTTAAACACAAGCTTTCTGTTGTGTAAGAATGTGTGCTTCACGCTTGAGTGGTCAAACAATGCGGTCACCAGCAGTTGTTCATGTCAAAACAAATAAATAAAAATTCTTCATCTTTATCATACCTATGACTTGAACGTAGAATAGACAGACTCCCTCATTCCCAAACGGATCATAGGCAATGCAGTGAACAGCATACATGCCGATTGGTAGAACCTGCCCAGCTGCTTGTATCCCACTTGTACAGTTTATGGTCACATTACCGCCAGAATTGTCCGTGGCGTTGGGTTCGAAGAATGACACAAATGTTGAAGCTACTCCATTATCAGTCCCCTTTGTAAAATTTCTGCAGTCTGGGAACTGTGGTGGGTATTCATCTGCCAAAGAAAAAAAATGTTGTTTGTTTGCTGTATTCAAACAGCTGTGTTTGCTATACATATACCATATAACACAGCGCTTGGTTAAAATTGGAGACTTAATTTGCAAACTCTAGGAAAAATAGCATTGCAATGTTTGTCAGTTTTCAAACAGGTAGCAGCCAGATTTTAAACGAGTTCGACAGAATAAATCTTTATGAGCTACTTCAGTTCTGAAGTGAAATTTCAACAATTTTGACAATTGTGAACTGCCTCTAGCGGGATACCATCACAATAATGTGAAACACAATGTTAATTTGGCTGGTAACCTGTTGCTGCTAAGCATGAAACTTCTGTGCGAAGCAATTTTTGGTTCTTATGAAGACGGCCATGATTATTTACTCACCTACAACGGTAACATTAAAGGAGCAGTTGTTACTGTTACCACTTGCATCGGTTGCATTGTAGTGTACCATATGAACACCAATAGAAAACAACGAGCCTGGTGGACGATCTGTTACCGGCGTGATGGGCAGCAGTGAATTGTCTGTGACAACGGGGAGCGGCCAGAACACTTCACCGTCTGGTTGATTGTCCAGCGTGGTATTCCTCACATGTTCTGGACACATTATGTCAGGAATCTCATTGTCTAGAACAAAACAAATAACACTTTATGAACGGATTTCGAAAGATAAAAAGATGCTGGGAGTAACATACTAACTAAAGGGGAAGGGGGAGGCAGTCATCCCCCACACCCACCCACAAGATTTATGGCAACATTTCAGAAATTTGGGCTTTAGGGGAGAACAAATTTAACAAGGGCCAAAATAAAGGCTATGTTGATGTTAAATTATTCCAAAACCCCACAATTTTGACTGCCAGTAATTTGACAATGATTTTAGCCGACTATTTTGAAAACAGCTCAATATTGCTTCAACCGTATTTAGATTAATTTTGTTTTAATTTTTTATAATAGACCTTATGCACATAACCATTTGAGTAGGGAATCCTCGACCAGAGGTAAAAAGCGGGTAGCTCATAGGCTGATCCTGAGCGCCGTGTACACATAGCTGTGCATTTTCCATTGTTTCATTACCATTTTGCCTAGAAGACAAAGCGGCATGTCGTCAATGCATAAGGTCCATTACCAATCCTGTGTTTTGTCTTGAACAGACTTACCGCTAACACTGATGAAAGTATCACAAGTTGCATTACGCTGAAAGCTGTCCCTTACTATATACTGCAACCTATGTGGAGTTACAGACAGATTGAACCTTATGGAATCGCCGACGTATTCCGTCCAACCGTCGATGATAATGGTGACATTAAAAATGTTGGAGTTGTCTGACACGGCTTCAGGAGGAGAAAGTGTGACTGTGACATAATTCTTAGACATTTCCGTAACTAAACTCTGGTTGCCTGGACAGGTAATTTTAGGGTCCTCATTATCTGGTTTGCAAAACAAAAAACAAGAACAACAACATTTAAAAAGGATCAGGCATGATATTAGATTGTTGAAAAGGGAAAACATTGTTGTTTTGTAATACAGGGCTGAGCAACGTTTTTTTTTATATATTTCTTTTTAGGACATCGCTCAGCATCATTTAGAGTCAAATAACAAAAGTAAAGTTTTTCAAAACTGGTTAGTTGTGCAAAAGTCGGCAACACAGAGGATGTAATATTTATCCAAGGCTTCTTAAGGTTTGGAAGAGATTGAAAAATCAAAGTCCAATCCAGCATGTGCAACAAGCTAACAGTATTGTTAATGAATGATGTAAGCAAATGTTACTAAATAATGCAGGCCCCAAAACATTGGTTTGAAGGAGATAAGTAGGATCATTAGCCTCCGTGTGGTTCTTGAGGAACTGTCGTTGCTGATGAACTGCCGATGGGAAATTTTTGGGGGATGATACTATGGGTTGTTCCTCGATGTCCAAACAAGGGGGGGGGTATATCTTCCATGAGATAGTAAGAGAGTGATTCTAAGAAGCAATACAACGAGCATATTAGTGACAATAGGCCGATCTATTAAACTCCACCCCTTAATTGTGCCCAATGACAAACTCTGACATGTTAAAATCCCTTCACAAAATGGAAACAACTGTTTGTTGGAGTGCTGCATTGTTTTTTGTGTGTGGCATGGGGGAAACTAAAGTGCATGTCCTTATGCGCTATCCGGATGGGGTGCTGTTGAAGAACAGCTGCCATGGTGGAAGGGGCTTAATGGATCGGTCTATCATGACATTGTTGCACAATTTAAAAACTGACCTTCTACAAACACTGTCCTATGACAAGTGGCGGTATTATTATATATATCTTTTGCAGTACATGGAATATAATTGTATCCTATGAAGAACTTCAAGTAGCCTTCCGATGAGCCCGGACACTCTATAGTCACGCTTCCGGGAGAGTTATCCGTAGCGTTGGGCTGGTAGATTTGTGCAAATGCAAATGACTCGTTGAAAATTGATGTTTTGGTGATATTCTCGCAATCCGTAAATTGAGGTAGCTCCAAATCTGTAATGACAAAAGAAAGGCATGGATTTACACCGAAGAGTTATGGGGGACGATTGATGAGCACAAACTCAAAGCTACGTAAAATCTATACACAATGAAATGGTAAGTCTGCTTCAATCATCCAAGTTTACCAGTATTAATACATTGCAAGATCAGGGTCAAAACATTGTCTAATTTTTGAAATTGCGCAAATATCATCTCTGACCATAAAGTTGCTATCCCAGAGAAACAAATAAACAACATGGCACCAAGGTGTAATATTTTTTTGGAACAGAATGTTTTTTTGGTGAGATTTTGTAAAAACAGAATCAAGATACAATGCTCTTGCACTGACATAATGATTCTTTTTCCTTTTATCGTTCATTAGTAATGATAAAATGTCTCATGCTCAGTGATGAGCGCAGTGTTTGGCTATGTCCTGTTGGTGCTGTGTACTCAAAATTAGTGGCTGAGCGGGCCGTGACCCACCCCGTCAGTCGCACACACAGGTCAGGGACCAGCATTGCCACACCAGCAATGTTTTTACAAATCTGGGTTAGTATGTTGCAAAAAACATTAATTGATACTTTTAGCCAATCACGTCCCTCGTTTAACGTTTGGCGGTTTTATTCGGCGGGTAGCTGTCACTTTCGTTACAGTCATCTAACGTTTAACTCAAAAACAATGTTGGCTCAATGGATGTGCCAAACTAGAATGATAATTTAATAAACTTGAGGTAATAAGGGTTTCATGAGGCATATGATTGTTATGATGAGGTGCAGTTGCCATAGCGCTCACAAGTTTCAGGAGGCTATAATTCTGACCAATTGTTTCATCGGTGGATACACAACTGCACTGAGTTTGTAAATTGTAATGAACAATGTTTAATATGTGAACATGCTGATTGTATCATCGACTTCAAAAACACATTTAGTTGTTTAGCTTTTTTTGGCTGTATGTTTTGATGTTATCAGTTTGCCAAAAGGAGTCTGACACTTTGAATAAAAAACAGCGTAAAGACTAGGACAGGAATTTAAAAAAAAAAAAAAACTTACTTTGTAATTTTAGAGTTTGAGCAAAAATATATAATACATCACCATTTTTTATTTGACCAAGTAAAATTGGTAATATGATCAACTCAACAGCGTTGTTGGACATTCAACATTATTTCTTTACATGAACTTAAAACAGATTCTACATTATTACAGTTTACATGGTTACAAAGGTAGATGTTTAGGTTTTGGTGAGGCTGGTTGCTTGCCTTCACCTAGAGCAGACAAGAAAGCGCCAAGGGACTGAAGTAACATGGATGTTTAAACACAGGCGGAAAACAAGATCAGAAATTTAAAGCAAGCCTATTACAGTGAGAGCTTTAAATACATCAGCGACACAAGACGCGTAGACATTACAATAATGCAATTTTTTTTTTTACAGTTTATTAATTTTGTGTAAGAAGTGTCAGTATCTTAATTAAGCAATACAAGTTAAAGAGGATGGGCTGTGGTGATTGATGTTGACGTTATTGTTTAGTTTTCTGCTTTCTATAATTATTGCATCGGACAAACTTCTCTTTTGTGACATTAAATTGACAAAAGAAGTGATATTTGCAGGGAGTTTTTACTCCTTTAACTAGCCCGCCGCCTAAATTTATCAAAGTCCCGGAAATGAGGGCAGCAAACAAATCATGACGTCACTGAAAGTACTGAATCCCCGGATGGTCTGCACTGAGCAATGCTTCAATGAGTAACAAAAAACAGCCGTTTGGCAGAGGAGTACTTCCTACGACGTCGCTGTTCTTTAGAATTTCTGGAGACAACTTTTAGGCACCGGCTGCTGTTGTTCTGATTTTGGCTTGAGGCGGGGGTGAAAAGAGGCTCGGAAACTGCCTCTGTAAATGAATAACGACGCATTCTATAATTCTGTCACCGTTTTTTTGTGGTAGATATAGGTGTATTTAGGGATGTAAAACGTTTTTTAAAAAGAGACTTCTAGTGTGGCCCATCGTCTTTAATTTGAAAAAAACGATTTCTACAGATTATGAAAAGTTAATTGACAGTTCTGGTATTTGAAATGGATAAGTTTACCAAGTTTCAAAGTTGCATGTAACAAACACTCTGCTTTAACAGAATGATTTCCATATTATTTCTTCTTTTAATGATATAAAGTACTTATGTCTTTTATTTAATAATCGTTTTCTATTTCTGAGCAAGTTCTTTGAGCAGTCAGCTGAGTTCTAATATCCCTCATTCCAAGAAGAATCAAGACTGGGGTTTTTCAAGTGACATTTGGCTTCCCTTAATCTTGACCAATGGCTCTCCGACATCAACCCCACCACCAACAACCCAAGGAATGGGTTCTCCATGCCTCCTGCTCAGTAAATCCCGTCTTCCTCCTATCGGCACTTATTTCTAACTGACACATTTCGCTTTGCACACACTCCCACTTGATCCTGCTCAACTTTCCCACCTCTGCGCTTCTTAGAGCAGATTCGCCCAAGCAGTACTAAACAGCATGCAGCATCACAACAATGAACTGTAAAAACCACCAGTGCACAACCAGAGCCAATTTGATTTTTCATCAGCTCTAAATTATACTTACTGTGAATTTTATGAAACATTTAATAGTTGACAAATTAAATTTCTGAATATTTGTAATATTTAATGCCTGAAAAGCTGTGGTTTCAAAAGCATCAAGCAGCACAGTCTGAGGCTGTGGAACAAAACTTTCAAAGCTGGAGTCAGGAGTAGCAAAATAAAAGTACGATAAATGTACACATGATGTCTCCTAATGTCTTTTTTGACCAAGAGGACAAAGGTCTGGAATTGGGGATTATACCAAAACTGCCTCTCAATAGCTAGAAAATGGTAAATTATTCAAGACCATGTTTTGTCTTTGTGTGGGTGAAATGAACCGACAGTGTGTGTGTGTGGTCTGTGCACGCTCAGCAGTGGAATGTCCTGGGGACCTTCGTTCTGGTATTCCGATTTTACCCAATGGCGTCTTCACACATCTTCTGTTTTCAGGCAGGGGAAACATTTGCATGTAAACAACATCATACGGCAGCTACTGGCTTATCATACATGTACAAACCAGGCAGCAAGAAAAGCAACAACTTAAACAAAAATGAAAAAGAATACCTTCTATTGTAACATTAAATGTGCAATTGTTTGTGTTGCCACTGTTGTCTGTTGCATTGAAGTGCACAAAGTGGACACCAACGTCAAACATAGAGCCAGACATGAGGTTTGTTTCAACAATTGGGGTTTGCCAAGAATTGTCTACCACAATGGCGTCAGGCCAGAAGGCAGAGCCAGTTGCTGAACCCACATTTGTTGTGTTGTAAACATCAATCGGACAAGTCATGTTTGGAGGCTCGTTATCTGCAAAAAGAAATAATAAAACAATCCCATAATGACCATGTAAAATACTGTCACCAAACCACAATGATCAAACAAATTTACTTTTGTCCCTTTTAAATATCTTTTGTCCAAGGCATCTTTTCCTGAATTGACTTTTGCAGCACAATTAAAGATACATTTATTGTTATTACTGTATCTTTCTGGTAATGAAACCAAGGGACCCTCAAAAGTGACTTGCACTGTGACCCGTAGGCCTGAAGATACCTGTGTAGAGAAGATGTTGAAGAAATGTCAGTTTTAGATGTGGGAGGAAAACCCCACATAGGGAAAACCCACGCAATCAGGTAAGGACTGAAAACCCAATCCACATGCAAGGCTCGAGTCCGGGATTCAAATCAGGGTCAACAGAGGTGAAAGGCAGGGAAAGAAACCACTCAGCCAACCTGAATGCCTGAAATTTATCTGTGTTGAATTTCAACTATTTGCAAGGTACTTTAAGGCCTTACATGAGGTAATATTTTCCCTAATGACTTTTTTATTTATTTTTTGTATTGTTTTTGATAATATCAATAGCATTCCTCAATAGACCACTCCATTAAGCCCCGCCCCCTTACATATTGATCAATTACAGCCTTGGCAACACCACCGAAAGTCCAACAAAAGTCTGACATGATAAAATCCTATTGGAGAATGTAAACATGTGGGCACGTACTTATAAGCCCACGTTCATGTCCTGCAGTGTGGCACTGAAGAGATGCACATGGTGCTGCCCACGTGAACAGTGGTGATGTAGCCAAAGCTGTGATTGGTCAAATTGTTGAGGGGGCGGGGCTTAATGGATCGGTCTTTTCCTAACTGTTCCGATATCCCAGGTAAGCCACCAAGCAAATGTTTCACCCTTTCATCACTAAAGATTTCTCTCACCCTATGTACTGAGCAAACCTTTCCAGAACAAACATAATCACTGTAAACCATCTTTATATGAGAAAGTTTAGTCAAGTATAGTAAGATTACACCCAGAGTTTCTTTCCTTACTCTATGCCTAAAAAGGCCAATTTTAATACACAAATCACCTACCTATCACCATGATGTAGAAATCACAAGAGGCATTGTTGGTAGAGTTGTCTCTTGCTGTGTACTGCACTAAATATGGCATGTTGGAAAGGTTAAACCTGGCATCGTTTCCGACGCTGTAGATTCTGCTTTCCACATCGATGGTGATATCAGGAGGATATCCAGAGTTGTCAATGGAAAACTCTTCCGGAGGTAACCTAACTGTTGCATAATCCTGACCAGGATCCGTGTAAACTGTCCGATTACTGGGGCATGTTATATTGGGAGATTCGTTATCTGTAAGAAAATACAAAGTACAAGAAATAAAATCAATATATAGCAAAGAGAATTTATGCATTCTGATCAGTCAAAACCCAGCCAGGTGGATTCCATTAATTATGTGACAAAAACAGCAGCTTTCAGAAGTTGTGTACATGCATTGTGCTTGTAATAGCAAATCAACTCTTTTCTTTGTACTATTTTCTGGTGGGCAGGGAGGGGTGGGTAGCTAGTTGTAAGAAGATAAGGTACCACACACGCCCCTCAAACACGAATACAACAAGTCATATATTTTGAGTAATTTTAACGCTTATCGCATTAATAACAGTAATTAATGAAAATAGTTCTGTCTGTTTAATTTAAATGACGATTTTGGTGTTGTTTGTTTTGTAAAGCATCAACCATTTTTTTTGTTTTTTGGGCTTCAATGTCACAACTTGTGCGCTGGGAAACATCTAAAAATAAACATGAAGTGCATTTATTGTTAACCACTTGAATAGAGAATCTTCCATTTTTACCCATCCAGCTTGACAGGATTATTTTCCCGGAATTGCCGGAATCAGTTTTCTTTGAGAGTACTTGCTGCTGGCACAAAAAAAATCCTTGACTTGACAAAGCCAAGAGAACAAAGACTCTCCGTGTAGCACAAAGATTTTGGTTCTCTCTATTGAGTGAATGTTAAATACATGCATCGTACATTGCAAAACCTTTGCCGTGAGCTAAGTCAAGGATTGGCATGTGCGTGATCTGTGCATGCTCAGGGGAATTTCCGGGCGACCTGCTCTGGTATTCCAATTTTACACAAAGGCGTGTTTAAAAGTTGCCCGTTTGATGGCTTGGACAATATTTGCATGTGTACTCACCATCTAGCACCAACTGGTTAATATTATGGAAATGTATGAAGCGAGAGGGAAGAAATGAAACCTCTGAATGTTAATAATGTTCAGGAAAAAAAGGGGAAAAATAATACAAAGACAAATTTTGAAACTCTGTTGATGTGACTAGGGAACTAAATTACTGTTCATATGATTACTATGCATTCAGAAATATCATACCTTTTACAGTAATGTTGAACTTGCATGAGGAAGTCAGTCTAGCTGGATTATCGTGATCTATAGCAACGCAAGCTACATCCTGATGAAGACCAATTGAAAGATAATCTCCATCATTTCTCACCATGATGCAATTTACAACCACCGTGCCACCAGAGTTGTCTGTGGCACTAGGGATGGTGTAGGTAACATAGGCCGTGGGTTGACCAGGAGATGTGAAAAAGTTGAGGTTTGGACAATTTCCAATTACAGGTGGCTCGTTATCTGAAGTGGAAATATAATATCATGCATTGGTGAGAATGTTGAGAAAACGATTGTACTCAATTACAGGTGGCTCATAATGTGAAGTTTTAAAATATTTGTCTTTAATCAATCAGACATTCAAATTACCAACACATGTTAACATGCACTTAAATCAAGTGCAAAATGTTTAATGTAAAATTGTTAAGGTGGTAGGAACATAAATAGTCAGACTCAAGTGACCATCATGTGACGCAGTCAGGTGCACCAGCACGATCACCTGATCAAGAATTGATTATCAGGTGGTGGCTGTCTAAGCATGGATGAAGGAACATTGGTGACACAATTCAAATACATATCCATGTTTGTATTATTTTTAAGAATGTTTTATTTCAAATATACATTCATTACATGCAATATACAATATAAGGACAAATGAAAATGATTCTTAATATTATTATAATTATTTATTCAGCCCAAATTCAAACAATTATAATAACAGGAGGAACTGGTATGAACTTTAGATTCAGTGAGCTTTCAGAAGGAAATATTTCTATGGAGGATTGGTACTGGTATGAACTTTAGAATCAGTGAGCTTTCAGATGGAAATATTTCTCTAGAGGATTGGTACTGGTACGAACTTTAGAATCAGTGAGCTTTCAGAGGGAAATATTTCTCTGAAGGATTGGTACTGGTATGAACTTTAGAATCAGTGAGCTTTCAGATGGAAATATTTCTCTGGAGGATTGGTACTGGTATGATCTTTAGAATCAGTGAACTTTCAGATGGAAATATTTCTCTGGAGGATTGGTACTGGTATGATTTTTAGAATCAGTGAACTTTCAGATGGAAATATTTCTCTGGAGGATTGGTACTGGTATGAACTTTAGAATCAGTCAGCTTTCAGATGGAAATAATTCTCTGGAGGATTGGTACTGGTAAGAACTTTAGAATCAATGAGCTTTCAGATGGAAATATTTCTCTGGAGGATTGGTACTGGTATGAACTTTAGAATCAATGAGCTTTCAGATGGAAATATTTGTCTGGAGGATTGGTACTGGTATGATCTTTAGAATCAGTGAGCTTTCAGATGGAAATATTTCTCTGGAGGATTGGTACTGGTATGAACTTTAGAATCAGTCAGCTTTCAGATGGAAATAATTCTCTGGAGGATTGGTACTGGTATGAACTTAAGAATTAGTGAGCTTTCAGATGGAAATAATTCTCTGGAGGATTGGTACTGGTAAGAACTTTAGAATCAATGAGCTTTCAGATGGAAATATTTCTCTAAAGGATAGGTACTGGTATGAACTTTAGAATCAATGAGCTTTCAGACGGAAATATTTCTCTGGAGGATTGGTACTGTTAAGAACTTTAGAATCAGTGAGCTTTCAGATGGAAATATTTCCCTGGAGGATTGGTACTGGTATGAACTTGAGAATCAGTCAGCTTTCAGATGGAAATATTTCTCTGGAGGATTGGTACTGGTATGAACTTTAGAATCAGTAAGCTTTCAGATGGAAATATTTCTCTGGAGGATTGGTACTGGTATGAACTTTAGAATCAGTGAGCTTTCAGATGGAAATATTTCTCTGGAGGATTGGTACTGGTATGAACTTTAGAATCAGTCAGCTTTCAGATGGAAATATTTCTCTGGAGGATTGGTACTGGTAGGAACTTTAGAATCAGTAAGCTTTCAGATGGAAAAATTTCTCTGGAGGATTGGTACTGGTATGAACTTTAGAATCAGTGAGCTTTCAGATGGAAATATTTCTCTGGAGGATTGGTACTGGTATGAACTTTAGAATCAGTGAGCTTTCAGATGGAAATATTTCTCTGGAGGATTGGTACTGGTATGAACTTTAGAATCAGTGAGCTTTCAGATGGAAATATTTCTCTGGAGGATTGGTACTGGTATGAACTTTAGAATCAGTGAGCTTTCAGATGGAAATATTTCTCTGGAGGATTGGTACTGGTATGAACTTTAGAATCAGTGAGCTTTCAGATGGAAATATTTCTCTGGAGGATTGGTACTGGTATGAACTTTAGAATCAGTAAGCTTTCAGATGGAAAAATTTCTCTGGAGGATTGGTACTGGTATGAACTTTAGAATCAGTGAGCTTTCAGATGGAAATATTTGTCTGGAGGATTGGTACTGGTAGGAACTTTAGAATCAGTAAGCTTTCAGATGGAAATATTTCTCTGGAGGATTGGTACTGGTATGAACTTTAGAATCAGTAAGCTTTCAGATGGAAAAATTTCTCTGGAGGATTGGTACTGGTATGAACTTTAGAATCAGTGAGCTTTCAGATGGAAATATTTGTCTGGAGGATTGGAACTGGTATGAACTTTAGAACCAGTGAGCTTTCAGATGGAAATATTTCTCTGGAGGATTGGTACTGGTATGAACTTTAGAATAAGTGAGGTTTCAGATGGAAATATTTCTCTGGAGGATTGGTACTGGTATGAACTTTAGAATCAGTGAGCTTTCAGATGGAAATATTTCTCTGGAGGATTGGTACTGGTATGAACTTTGGAATCAGTG
Organism: Marthasterias glacialis; assembly: GCA_911728455.2. Taxonomy (NCBI): domain Eukaryota; kingdom Metazoa; phylum Echinodermata; class Asteroidea; order Forcipulatida; family Asteriidae; genus Marthasterias; species Marthasterias glacialis. The sequence continues at coordinate 21,097,787 of OU452225.1, forward strand.
AGCTTTCAGATGGAAATATTTCTCTGGAGGATTGGTACTGGTATGAACTTTAGAATCAATGAGCTTTAAGTTTTAAACTAATCACATTTTTTCTTCTTATCCTTTGTCTTTGATAATTGAAGGTTCTCCGTGCAGTCTTGGGCCTCAAGCTTTGTCTTGAATAATTGAAGATTTTTAAAAAGAAAATAATTTTTCAGTCATCTTGGCCTCCAAGCTTTTCAGAGAAATGGTACAGAGTTTCTGTTTCCCACAATTTGGAGAATTCAACATACACTGCACCAGCAAGAGTGATCTTTTCCACAGCAAGGTATCAATGGAAAAACATGCAGAATTATTTGAGATACAAAAGTTATACTTAACCTTTTTGCACTCTACCTTGAATTATAAAAATGAAAGTGCAAGAGTTAGTGTAAATTGGAATGCAAACTGGAAGACTGCCATATCCTAATATTATGCATCATCATGTGTGGGTCGTCACAGGTTTGAGAAGAAAACATTTTACCTATTATTTTGATGGTGAAGTTACAATAGTTAGTGTTGCCACTGCTATCTGTAGCGTTGTACTTCACAAGATGGGTACCAATGCCGAAGGAAGATCCTGATGTTTCATCTCCATCGAATGTGACCATTCTAGAGTTGTCCGTGACCATAGGGTCAGACCAGGTAACAGTAGCATTTGCTAAACCTGGGTCAGTATTGTTGACTATATTTTCAGGGCACGTTATGTTTGGAGCCTCTTTATCTGAAACGAGAAACAGACAAAGATTATTTGACAATAATTCTTCAAGAAGTTTATTGATCAAAATATCTAAATAGCATCATAAGTTCAGTCTTTTCTTGCAAATCTTTAAAATAAAGTTGGATATCATCAAATATTAAATTCAACGAGTGCCATAGTAAAACTATGGTTACCTATCACTGTGATGAGGAAATCACAAGAGGCATTGTTGGTAGAGTTGTCTCTTGCTGTGTACTGCACTAAATATGGCATGCTGGAAAGGTTAAACATGACATCGTTTCCGACGCTGTAGATTCTGCTTTCCACATCGATGGTGATATCAGGAGGATATCCAGAGTTGTCAATGGAAAACTCTTCCGGAGGTAAACTAAATGTTGCATAATCCTGACCAGGATCTGTGTAAACTGTTCGATTACTGGGGCATGTTATATTGGGAGACTCATTATCTGTAAGAAAATACAAAGTACAAGAAATGAAATCATATATAGCAAAAAGAATTTATGCATTCTGATCAGTCAAAACCCAGCCAGGTGGGTTCCATTAATTATGTGATATAAACAGCAGCTTTCAGAAGTTGTGTACATGCATTGTGCTTGTAATAGCAAATCAACTCTTTTCTTTGTACTATTTTCTGGTGGGCAGGGAGGGGTGGGTAGCTAGTTGTAAGAAGATAAGGTACCACACACGCCCCTCAAACACGAATACAACAAGTCATATATTTTGAGTAATTTTAACGCTTATCGCATTAATAACAGTAATTAATGAAAATAGTTCTGTCTGTTTAATTTAAATGACGATTTTGGTGTTGTTTGTTTTGTAAAGCATCAACCATTTTTTTTTGTTTTTTGGGCTTCAATGTCACAACTTGTGCGCTGGGAAACATCTAAAAATAAACATGAAGTGCATTTATTGTTAACCACTTGAATAGAGAATCTTCCATTTTTACCCATCCAGCTTGACAGGATTATTTTCCCGGAATTGCCGGAATCAGTTTTCTTTGAGAGTACTTGCTGCTGGCACAAAAAAAATCCTTGACTTGACAAAGCCAAGAGAACAAAGACTCTCCGTGTAGCACAAAGATTTTGGTTCTCTCTATTGAGTGAATGTTAAATACATGCATCGTACATTGCAAAACCTTTGCCGTGAGCTAAGTCAAGGATTGGCATGTGCGTGATCTGTGCATGCTCAGGGGAATTTCCGGGCGACCTGCTCTGGTATTCCAATTTTACACAAAGGCGTGTTTAAAAGTTGCCCGTTTGATGGCTTGGACAATATTTGCATGTGTACTCACCATCTAGCACCAACTGGTTAATATTATGGAAATGTATGAAGCGAGAGGGAAGAAATGAAACCTCTGAATGTTAATAATGTTCAGGAAAAAAAGGGGAAAAATAATACAAAGACAAATTTTGAAACTCTGTTGATGTGACTAGGGAACTAAATTACTGTTCATATGATTACTATGCATTCAGAAATATCATACCTTTTACAGTAATGTTGAACTTGCATGAGGAAGTCAGTCTAGCTGGATTATCGTGATCTATAGCAACGCAAGCTACATCCTGATGAAGACCAATTGAAAGATAATCTCCATCATTTCTCACCATGATGCAATTTACAACCACCGTGCCACCAGAGTTGTCTGTGGCACTAGGGATGGTGTAGGTAACATAGGCCGTGGGTTGACCAGGAGATGTGAAAAAGTTGAGGTTTGGACAATTTCCAATTACAGGTGGCTCGTTATCTGAAGTGGAAATATAATATCATGCATTGGTGAGAATGTTGAGAAAACGATTGTACTCAATTACAGGTGGCTCATAATGTGAAGTTTTAAAATATTTGTCTTTAATCAATCAGACATTCAAATTACCAACACATGTTAACATGCACTTAAATCAAGTGCAAAATGTTTAATGTAAAATTGTTAAGGTGGTAGGAACATAAATAGTCAGACTCAAGTGACCATCATGTGACACAGTCAGGTGCACCAGCACGATCACCTGATAAAGAATTGATTATCAGGTGGTGGCTGTCTAAGCATGGAAGAATGAACATTGGTGACACAATTCAATTACCTACCCAAGTTTGTTGAGATGGTTTTTTACACTGTTTTATTTCAAATATACAATCATTAGATGCAATATACAATATTAAGACAAATGTAAATGATTCTTTTTATCATCATAACTATTTATTCGGCCAAATTCAAACAATCATAACAATAGATGGAGTGTACGTATAAGTATTTCTACAACTTTATCTAATGAAAGATCTACAATGTAAACTGGGAACAAAAAAAGAGGAATAAAAATGACAAAAATAATTCAAGATAAGACAGTGAGACAAAAAGCATTTGGACACAGAACACAAGACAATCCATCTCAAGTTGGCCAGGATTAAAGGTAGGGGATACCGTTGGAAATTACTCCAAAAATAAATTACCATAAAGACTTACTTGGCAAGGAGCAACTGATAACTGTTGATGGTATGAAACCTTGTGAGAAATGGCTCCCTTCGAAGGAACTTTTAAAAAGTAATCAAGTAATTAATCTGAAATAAATGAATCTGATAACACATATTCTTGAAATAAATCAATTTTAAAAATAAATCAAGTAATTAAACAGCAGAATAATTAACTAAATAGCCAATCAACTAACTGAACATAGATAAATCAACCAATCAATTAATTAATTGATCTATCAATCAACCTAAAAAATAAGTTATTACCAAAAACAAAACAAAAAACAACAAACATACCGATTTTTCATTACCTACAACAAAAGATACCACTTATGAAAACATTAATCTAGATAAGACAGGTATTGAGTGCACGTCAGGATTAACAAAAGTGAACTAGATTACTGGCTGAAAAAAATGTCAAAAGTTAAACAAAGTGTAAGAGTGAATCTGATGAAAAGCATTAGAAAATAAATAAATACAAAAATTAATAAATGATATCAATACAATAAATTAATGCCAACACAATTAAAATAAATGTCAAGGTTTTAAATTTAAAAAGAAGATTCAAAAATAAACAAAACTAAATAAATAAGAGAGTGTATTCATGTACAATCCTTACTTTTAATCTTTAATAAATTACTCATTACAATCCTTCCAGGTGCCGCAGATCCTCCACCTTACTGATTGTTCCTCCAACTCACAACTCGTGGGTTCACTGCTCTGGAACAATCTGCCACTTAAAATCCATTACATGTCTTCTGTTCAGATTTTCAAAGAGGCTTTCAAAACTTCCTTATTCACTGCCGCTTTTCAATAGGTAGATGGTTTCACTGTTTGCTCTTTAATTAATAATGTCTTTCTCTTCGTTCCATTCTGTGTTCTCTTTGTTTGTGTTTCCTTGCGCCATGAGCATCACTTGTGATGGATACCGGCACATTACAAGCGTTCACATTATTGTTATTATTATCATACATCAACGAATAAATAAATAAATATAATTTTTGAATGTATAATAAATGTTAAAGATCTCTATTTAAATGACTAAATGACTCTAAGGTGAGGGCATCTTTAACATAGGGAGGTAGGCTACTCCAAACACGAGGAAATACATGAATAGATGTGTTCTTAAGGCTTAGGGTCCTAGCATAAAGATGATAGAAGATCAGTGTATCCACGTGGCGGGTGTTAACTGACGTATTTGAGTTAATGGCTGGACAATTAATTAAACCTAATAAACATTTAGCGGTGAACTGAATAGTGAGTCTTTGTCTTCTAGATGTTAGGGTTTGCCAGTTTAGAGATCTTGGTCTAGCCTCATACGACATCGCACCTCATTCTAGTAGCTCTCCGTTGTACTCGTTCCAGTCTTGTAGTGAGGGATGTTGTTTATGGGCACCAGGCAGGCTGGCCTTATTCAAGGATGGGAATGACGAGAGACACATATAGGGACATTAATGCTGTTGTTGAAGTTCCAACTGCAGTGTGCCAGATGAAACCAAAAGTCTTTAGATACCTTAGAAACCACACTGTTGACATGGTCATTCCAGGTTAAGTTATTGCAGACAGTAACTCCTACATATTTGTATGTTCTGGTAACTGACAGAGGGGATCCATGAACAGCACACTGGGGGAGGGTTTGTTCTTCTGTTGATCTGCTGATATGCATTATCATAGATTTATCTGTGTTGAGTTCCATGTCGTTAGACTCATTCCATGGGGGGCACCGGATGTAACAAGGGGCCAGGACGATAGAGCTTCTTGGTACATTACACGCTGAAAGTGACCAGTATCAGGAATGCTTTGAGGCTAAACCAAGTTTGACCACGAATGAGGAATTTTTCTGCAAGTTTATCCAGTAGTATGTGGTGGGGCATAACGTCGAAGGCTTTGCTGAAATCTAGGATGACAAAGTCTATACGAGGTGGGTGGGGCTTGTCCATGATTGAGGCCCAGTCATAGTTGGCATTTGTGAGTTGGGTGACGCAAGATTTACGTGGTGAGAATCCATGGTATTCATTATTACTGAGTTTATTACTGAGTCCAGAGTTTGTACCAGAGACCTTCGAGGGTACCAGTTGAAAGTGAAAGATTCATAGTTGTAATAGTGGCGGAGCGATGGAGGATGCAGCTGAACATAACACTGCTGGTGAAATCCCATCGGGGCCTGGTGCTTTGTTAGGGTTGAAGCTACGTAATGACTTTGAAAGCCATCCTAGTTGTATTTGAATCTGTGGCAGTTCAGGGATTGGTTGGAAACAGAGTGAAGGAGATGATGAACATGATCCAGGAGGGGACTGGGTTGATGTGAACAACACGTTGAAAGCAATATATATGCTCAGCTTATGGAGTAACTGGTGAACACTGGTGTAGGTAAGATTTGAGAAACACGACGAAAGTGTAGATGTTGCAGTAATTGAGCAAGCAGGCTTAACACGTGTGGTTTCAACTGAAATCCCCCGCGTGCAGCAATACACAGCAAGCTATTGCTGTTCAATGATGTCACAGGTCCATACCACAAAGTTAACATGACCCTTCATTTTTCAGATTTTGCACTGGGCCTGCATGGGATATTTTTATCTTTTACTTCTTTTTTAAAATGAAATTAAAAAATTGCAATATTATTTTTGTGTACCTTATATCTCCTTTTATTGAAAAATTACAGCTACTCAATATTCAAAAAAACAAACTTGTGAGTCCCTGTTTAGAGGTAATTTCTTCTATCCTAAAGTAAAGTCATTTTTATCCTCAGTTTCCAATAAATACACAATACAACTAACCAATGAAATTTGGTTGTGCCATTTCAGTAAAAAGAACAAAAATTGCCTTCTGTTTTTTGACAGTAGAGGTACTATGCAGTTTCATCTCAGGCTTATTTTGATTTTGAAGCAAGGGTCTTTAAATGTTTTTAGACAGTTTAAGGAATATTTCAGACATGAATATTTCTCAGGAGGATTGGTACTGGTATGAACTTTAAAATCAGTGAGCTTTCAGATGGAAATATTTCTCTGGAGGATTGGTACTGGTAGGAACTTTAGAATCAGTGAGGTTTTAGATAGAAATATTTCTCTGGAGGATTGGTACTGGTGTGAACTTTAGAATCAGTCAGCTTTCAGATGGCAATATTTCTTGGGAGGATTGGTACCGATATGAAATTTAGAATCAGTGAGATTTCAAATGGAAATATTTCTCTGGAGGATTGGTACTGGTATGAACTTTATAATCAGTGAGCTTTCAGATGGAAATATTTCTCTGAATAATTGGTATTGGTATGAACTTTAGAATCAGTGAGCTTTCAGGTGGAAATATTTCTCTGGAGGATTGGTACTGGTATGAAGTTTAGAATCAGTAAGCTTTCAGATGGAAATATTTCTCTGGAGGATTGGTACTGGTATGAACTTTAGAATCAGTGAGCTTTCAGATGGAAATTTTCTCTGGAGGATTGGTACTGGTATGAAGTTTAGAATCAGTGAACTTTCAGAGGGAAATATTTCTTGGGAGGATTGGTACTGGTATGAACTTTAGAATCAATGAGCTTCCAGATTGAAACCAATCACATTTTTGTCCTGATCCCAGCAAAAATAATTTCCCAGTCACCTTTGGCTCCAAGCATTTTACACGAATGACACAGAGTTACTAATTGCCACAATTAGGAGAATTTGAGATACACTGCACCACCAAGAGTGATCAATTTCACACAAAGGCATCAATGGAAAAGCATGCAGATTTACTTTGAGCTAGGCATACTAAAACTTTTCCAAACTTTACAATGAAAGTGCAAGAGTTAGTGTAAATTGGAATGCAAACTGGAAGACTGCCATATCCTAATATTACGCATCATCATGTGGGGGTCGTCACAGATTTGAGAAGAAAACATTTTACCTATTATTTTGATGGTGAAGTTACAATAGTTAGTGTTGCCACTACTATCTGTAGCGTTGTACTTCACAAGGTGGGTACCAATGCCGAAGACAGATCCTGATGTTTCATCTCCATCGAATGTGACCATTCTAGAGTTGTCCGTGACAATAGGGTCAGACCAGGTAACAGTAGCATTTGCTAAACCTGGGTCAGTATTATTGACTATATTTTCAGGGCACGTTATGTTTGGAGCCTCAATATCTGAAATGAGAAACAGACAAAGATTATTTGCCAATAATTCTTCAAGAAGTGTATTGATCAAAATATCTAAATATCATAAATTCAGTCCTTTCTCGGAAATCATTCAAACAAAGGTGGATATCATCAAATATTAAATTCAACGAGTGCAATAGTAAAACCATTATCTTGAGGTGATCCCTGGACCAGTCTATTTTGCCGAGTCATCAGCAATGGGAAACTAAAAAGCTCCAGGGATCGTCGAGCGATGATAGTTTTTCTATTTTATGAATGATTATGCAGTCAACCAGTTGTTTCATAATTACACATCTTACACAGATTCTGCATGAGTTAGTAAGAAGTGTTTGAAATAACTGAGCAAATTAGGGTGGAGGTTGATCTGCCATAATAAATGATGATAAATGCATTGGAAAATGGCCACTAACCATTACATCTTTGCTCGTCTATTTACACTGCGAATAAATGTAACGAACAACAAGGTTGTGTTAACATATATGCACCATTGTATGGTAAAATGTAGACGCTCTGGTACAATGTCTTCTTATGATAATTCACTTGTTGGTAGGGTGATAGTCTGTTTACAGGCAACAGAATATGTTTCTGATTTCCGCAATTTGATCGTCGAAATAACATATTTGATGTGACACATTAAACAATTAAAAATGCGAGAAATACATTGATGAATCAGAACACTTAATAAAAAAAATTTCTGATGGTATTCAAAAGTTCAAAATAAGCAATTCATTATCTTCGATTAAGCTGACATTTATCACAATTTCAGCGTAACGCCTTGTGCGTAAAAATGAAAATGCACACAAGGTAATGTGCATGATATAATGTGTCTGTATTAAATGACCATTTCAAAATGAAAACACTCTTTTGAGACATAAAAACAAATGGCGGTTCAAATACAACACTGATGGACACATGGCTTCTAGTTTTACAAATATTCAAACATTTTTGAAACCTTTGTTCATTCTCAGAAAAGTAAACTTAATCACTATCCTAGCCAAGAACCGCATGGAAGGAAGGAAGTTTCAGTTTGAGATGTAGGAGGAAAACCTCAGAGATGCAATCCAGGGAAAACCCATGCAATCAGGTACGGAATGAAAAAAACCCAATGCACATGCCTGGAGCCGGATTCGAACCGGGGTCCAAGAGTTGGGAGGCAGGCGAGGAAAGATACAACTACGCAAACACCAACACCCATGTACAATGCTTTAATGTGTGAATAAAATACGATCATGCATGAGGCTCAATGTTCGAAAATATACGTGAAACTTGCACAGTCTAAACAAAGAATGATCATTACAGTTACCTATCACCATGATGTAGAAATCACAAGAGGCATTGTTGGTAAAGTTGTCCGTTGCTGTGTACTGCACTAAATATAGCATGCTGGAAAGGTTAAACATGACATCGTTTCCGACGCTGTAGGTTCTGCTTTCCACATCGACAGTTATCTCAGGAGGATATCCAGAGTTGTCAATGGAAAACTCTTCCGGAGGTAACCTAAATGTTGCATAATCTTGACCAGGATCCGTGTAAACTGTCCGATTACTGGGGCATGTTATATTGGGAGATTCGTTATCTGTAAGAAAATACAAAGTACAAGAAATAAAATCAATATATAGCAAAGAGAATTTATGCATTCTGATCAGTCAAAACCCAGCCAGGTGGATTCCATTAATTATGTGATAAAAACAGCAGCTTTCAGAAGTTGTGTACATGCATTGTGCTTGGGGCATGTTATATTACTGGGGCATGTTATATTGGGAGATTCATTATCTGTAACAAAATACAATGGGAGGATTGGTACTGGTATGAACTTTAGAATCAATGAGCTTTAAGTTTGAAACTAATCACATTTTATCTTGGTATCGTTTGTCTTTGATAATTGAATATTCTCCCTGCGGTCTTGGGCCCCGAGCTTTGTCTTGAACAATTGAAGATTTGTTAACAGCAAAATAAAATCCCAGTCATCTTGGGCTCCAAGCTTTTCAACATAAGCTGCACCACAGAAGAGATCGTTTTTACAGAAAGGAATCAATGGAAAAACATGCACAATTATTTGAGGTATTTAAGTTATAATTTACCTTTTCGCACTCTACCTCGAATTGTAAAAATGAAAGTGCAATAGTTTGTAAATTAGAATGCAAACGGGAAGACTGCCATATTCAAATATTGTACATCATCATGTGTGGGTCTTCATAGATTTGAGAAGAAAACATTTTACCAATTATTGTGATGGTGAAGTTGCAATAGTTAGTGTTGCCACTGCTATCTGTAGCGTTGTACTTCACAAGATGGGTACCAATGCCGAAGGAAGATCCTGATGTTTCATCTCCATCGAATGTGACCATTCTAGAGTTGTCCGTGACAATAGGGTCAGACCAGGCAACAGTAGCATTTGCTAAACCTGGGTCAGTGTAATTGACTATATTTTCAGGGCACGTTATGTTTGGAGCCTCTTTATCTGAAATGAGAAACAGACAAAGATTATTTGCCAATAGATCTTCAAGAAGTTTCTTGATCAAAATATCTAAATAGCATCATAAATTCAGTCTTTTCTTGCAAATCTTTAAAATAAAGTTGGATATCTTCAAATATTAAATTCAACGAGTGCCATAGTAAAACTATGGTTACCTATCACTGTGATGAGGAAATCACAAGAGGCATTGTTGGTAGAGTTGTCCGTTGCTGTGTACTGCACTAAATATGGCATGCTGGAAAGGTTAAACATGACATCGTTTCCGACGCTGTAGATTCTGCTTTCCACATCGATGGTGATATCAGGAGGATATCCAGAGTTGTCAATGGAAAACTCTTCCGGAGGTAAACTAAATGTTGCATAATCTTGACCAGGATCCGTGTAAACTGTCCGATTACTGGGGCATGTAATATTGGGAGATTCATTATCTGTAAAAAACAAAACAAAGTACAATATATAACGTTGAGAATTTATGCATTCTGATCGGTCAAAACCCAGCCAGGTTGGGTTCCATTAATCATGTGATATAAAGAGCAGCTTTCAGAACTTGTGTATGCACTGTGCTTGTAATAGCAAATCAACTCTTTTCTTTGTCATTACTATTTTCTGGTGGGTGGGGAGGGGGTAGGGTAGCTAGTTGTACGAAGATAATCAATGGTACCACAAAAAAAATCTGCGAACACGAATACAAGAAGTCACAGATTTTGAGCATTTTTAATGCTTATCTCATTAATAAAGTTAATTAATGAGAACAGTTCGGTTAAATTTGTTTAATTTAAAGGACGATTTTGCTGGTTTTTTTTAAAGCATCAACCATTTCTTTGTTTCTTTGGCTTCAATGTCTACATCTTGTGTGCTGGGAAACATCTACCCCATTATGCCCCAAAATAACATGAAATGCATTCATTGTTAACTAGTTGAAGACGAGAATCTTCCATTTTTTCCCATCCAGCCTGACAGGATTTTTTTCCCAGAATTGCCGGAATCATTTTTCTTTCAGAATACCACTGGCACACCAAAAAATCCTTGACTAGACAAACCCAAGAGAACAAAGACTTTCTTTGTAGCACAAGGATTTTTGTTTTCTCTATTACGATCATGCATGAGGCTCAATGTTAAAAATTATGCGTGAAACTTGCACAGTCTAAACAAGAATGTTCATTACAGTTACCTATCACCATGATGTAGAAATCACAAGAGGCATTGTTGGTAAAGTTGTCCGTTGCTGTGTACTGCACTAAATATGGCATGCTGGAAAGGTTAAACATGACATCGTTTCCGACGCTGTAGATTCTGCTTTCGACATCGATGGTGATATCAGGAGGATATCCAGAGTTGTCAATGGAAAACTCTTCCGCAGGTAACCTAAATGTTGCATAATCCTGACCAGGATCCGTGTAAACTGTCCGATTACTGGGGCATGTAATATTGGGAGATTCATTATCTGTAAGAAAATACAAAGTACAAGAAATAAAATCAATATATAGCAAAGAGAATTTATGCATTCTGATCAGTCAAAACCCAGCCAGGTGGATTCCATTAATTATGTGACAAAAACAGCAGCTTTCAGAAGTTGTGTACATGCATTGTGCTTGTAATAGCAAATCAACTCTTTTCTTTGTACTATTTTCCGGTGGGCAGGGAGGACTGGGTAGCTAGTTGTAAGAAGATAAGGTACCACACACGGCCCTCAAACACGAATACAACAAGTCATATATTTGAGTATTCTTAACCCTTATTGCATTAATAACAGTAATTAATGAAAACAGTTCTGTTAAATTTGTTTCATTTAAAGGACAATTCTGATGCTTTTTTTTATAAAGCATCAACCCTTTTTTTGTTTTGTTTTTTGCTTCAATTTCTACAATTTGTGTGCTGGGAAACATCTAAAAATATATCCCACAATAACATGAAATGTATTAATTGTTAACCAGTTGAAGCACATGATTAATGGAATCTTCCGTTTTTTCCCACCAAGCCTGAAAGGATTATTTTCCTGTAATTGCCACAATCATTTTTCTTTGAGAGTACCACTGGCACAAACAAATCCTTGACTTGAAAAAGCCAAAAGAACAAAGACTCTCTTTGTAGCACACAGATTTTTGTTTTCTCTATTGAGAAAATGTTAAATACATGCACTGTACATTGCAAAAACCTCGGCCGTCAAGGATTGGTTCTAAATCCGGAACCAAGGCTGGATTGCTGGTTCACTCCAATTGCCTCCAGTGAGCCGAAATACAATGAATAAACAATGGTAGAAGCCTCTTGATATCTCGTAATCCTCTTCTTGGAGCAAAAGGACAAAGGTCTGGAATCGAGAACTGTATACACAAAAAACCCTGCATAATGGTTGAAAATCGGCAAAAAATTCAAGACCATGTTTTCTCTTTGTGTGGATGAAATGAAGCACTAGACGGCGTGTGCGTGATCTGTGCATGCTCAGGGGAATTTCCGGGCGACCTGTTCTGGTATTCCAATTTTACACAAAGGCGTGTTTGATGGCTTGGACAATATTTGCATGTGTACTCACCATCTAGCACCAACTGGTTAATATTATGGAAATGTATGAAGCGAGAGGAAAGAAATGAAACCTCTGAATGCTAATAATGTTCAGGAAAAAAAGGGGAAAAATAATACAAAGACAAATTTTGAAACTCTGTTGATGTGACTAGGGAACTAAATTACTGTTCATATGATTACTATGCATTCAGAATATCATACCTTTTACAGTAATGTTGAACTTGCATGAGGAACTCAGTCTAGCTGGATTATCGTGATCTATAGCAACGCAAGCTACATCCTGATGAAGACCAATTGAAAGATAAGCTCCATCATTTCTCACCATGAGGCAATTTACAACCACCGTGCCACCAGAGTTGTCTGTGGCACTAGGGATGGTGTAGGTAACATAGGCCGTGGGTTGACCAGGAGATGTGAAAAAGTTGAGGTTTGGACAATTTCCAAATACAGGTGGCTCGTTATCTGAAGTGGAAATATAATATCATGCATTGGTGAGAATGTTGAGAAAATGATTGTACTCAATTACAGGTGGCTCATAATGTGAAGTTTTAAAATATTTGTCTTTAATCAATCAGACATTCAAGTTACCAAACATAATGTAAAATTGTTAAGGTGGTAGGAACATAAACAGTCAGACTCAAGTGACCATCATGTGACGCAGTCAGGTGCACCAGCACGATCACCTGATCAAGAATTGATTATCAGGTGGTGGCTGTCTAAGCATGGATGAAGGAACATTGGTGACACAATTCAAATACATATCCATGTTTGTATTGTTTTTAACAATTTTTTATTCTAAATATACATTCATTAGATGCAATATGTAATATTAAGACAAATGCAAATTAGTATTATTATAATTATTTATTCGGCCGAAATTTAAACAGTCATAACAACAGAAGGAACTGGTGTGAACTTTAGAATCAGTCAGCTTTCAGATGGAAATATTTCTCTGGAGGATTGGTACTGGTATGAACTTTAGAATCAGTGAGCTTTCAGATGGAAACATTTCTCTGGAGGATTGGTACTGGTATGAACTTTAGAATCAGTGAGCTTTCTGAAGGAAATATTTCTCTAGAGGATTGGTACTGGTATGAACTTTAGAATCAGTGAGCTTTCAGATGGAAATATTTCTCTGCAGGATTGGTACTGGTATGAACTTTAGAATCAGTGAGCTTTCAGATGGAAATATTTCTCTGGAGGATTGGTACTGGTATGAACTTTAGAATCAGTGAGCTTTCAGATGGAAATATTTCTTGTGAGGATTGGTACTGGTATGAACTTTAGAATCAGTGAGCTTTCAGATGGAAATATTTCCCTGGAGGATCGGTACTGGCATGAACTTTAGAATCAGTGAGCTTTCAGATGGAAATATTTCTCTGGAGGATTGGTACTGTTATAAACTTTAGAATCAGTGAGCTTTCAGGGGGCAATATTTCTTGTGAGGATTGGTACTGGTATGAACTTTAGAATCAGTGAGCTTTCAGAGGGCAATATTTCTTGTGAGGATTGGTCCTGGTATGAACTTTAGAATCAGTGAGCTTTCAGAGGGCAATATTTCTTGTGAAGATTGGTACTGGTATGAAGTTTAGAATCAGTGAGCTTTCAGATGGAAATGTTTCTCTGGAGGATTGGTACTGGTATGAACTTTAGAATCAGTGAGCTTTCAGATGGAAATATTTCTCTGGAGGATTGGTACTGTTATAAAGTTTAGAATCAGTGAGCTTTCAGATGGAAATATTTCTCTGGAGGATTAGTACTGGTATGAACTTTAGAATCAGTGAGCTTTCAGATGGAAATATTTCTCTGGAGGATTGGTACTGGTATGAACTTTAGAATCAGTGAGCTTTCAGAGGGCAATATTTCTTGGGAGGATTGGTACTGATATGAACTTTTTATAATCAATGAGCTTCCAAACTGAAACTGACATTTTTGTCCTGATCCCATCTTGTACTTTGTCTTGAACAATTGAAGAGTTGTTAACAGCAAAATAATGTGCCAGTCATCTTGGGCTGCAAGCTTTTCAGAGAAATGGTACAGAGTTTCTGTAACCCACAATTTGGAGAATTCAACATACACTGCACCACCAAGAGTGATCTTTTCCACAGAAAGGTATCAATGAAAAAACATGTAGAATTATTTGAGCTATTAAAGTTATACTAAACCTTTTTACATTCTACCTTGAATTATAAAAATGAAAGTGCAAGAGTTAGTGTAAATTGCAAACTGGAAGACTGCCATATCCTAAAATTATGCATCATCATGTGTGGGTCGTCACAGACTTGAGTAGAAAACATTTTACCCATTATTTTGATGGTGAAGTTACAATAGTTAGTGTTGCCACTGCTATCTGTAGCGTTGTACTTCACAAGATGGGTACCAATGCCGAAGACAGATCCTGATGTTTCATCTCCTACAACAGTAGTCCAGAAGATGTTGTCCGTGACAATAGGGTCAGACCAGGTAACAGTAGCATTTGCCAAACCTGGGTCAGTATTATTGACTATATTTTCAGGGCACGTTATGTTTGGAGCCTCTTTATCTGAACAAAAAAATAACAATAATTTGGAGTTGGTGAAAAGGTCACAAAGACAACAAAGACATACATTTCTGACCTCCAAGAAAGTACAATTTGATAAAGCTGATAAGCAGAAAATCTTGCTTAGAAATTGATCAGACAGACATCTAGACGGAAACCAGCTGCATCAATGGGAATTACAGGTTTGACTGGTAATTCGTGTCTGTGCTCAGCAAATTTGGTTGAGCTCACCAGCTTTAGAAAATCAGTGCCCAGGCGTAGAATAACTTTTCAGAATCAAATCAGATCTACCTGTTACAGTGATGTAGACTTCACAAGTAGCATTGTTCATGGCAGCATCGGTTGCAACGTACCACACTAGATGTGGAGACATTTCAAAATTGAACATGGCTCTCTCACCGACGTTAAACACCATATTGTCAAATTTTATTGTGATGGTCGGTAACTCTCCAGAGTTATCAAAGGAAGAGGCTTCGGGAGGCAGGGCAAATGTAGAAAAGTTCTGACCAGGATCTGTGGTTACGGTCTGATTGGCTGGGCAGTCAATGCGCGGAGGCTCCATATCTGGAAATAACCGTTTGACATACAAGAGAACTTAGTAGCAATTTACTAATAAAAAAACATACACAGTGGAAAAACAGCCTAATAATTTGTCTGAAGAAATGAATCAATATCTTTTGACAATTTCCAGTGTGGAATCAGGTTGGCCTAGTTGTTGTTTTTTCCCCTGCCTCTTACCCTGGTTCGAACCCCACCATGCACCAGAGCCTGGCATGTTTCCCTGGTTTTACCCTGTTGGGGTTTTCCTCCCACATATAAAACTGAGTCAGATTTCTTCATCATGTTCTCTTCACAACTTTCTTCAGGCTGACAGGTTACAGTGCTTCAGGGTATTTTGCTTCATTACCAAGATATATATAAAACTAAACTAAGAATAACAATAAAGTGTACACTAACAATCAGTATTTGTTTTTGTTACATAAAAAGAGAAAATATTTCACCCTCCAAGCCCTGGTTTGGCTAATAGTGACTTGCTCTGGGAAAAACAAAAATAGCTAAGATTTGTTTGTTACATCTCAACCTTTTCAAGACGGCTGTAAAGTGTAATGCATTAATGCCCTCACCTTTATGTACATGTATCGATGAAGACAA
Organism: Marthasterias glacialis; assembly: GCA_911728455.2. Classification (NCBI taxonomy): domain Eukaryota; kingdom Metazoa; phylum Echinodermata; class Asteroidea; order Forcipulatida; family Asteriidae; genus Marthasterias; species Marthasterias glacialis. The sequence continues at coordinate 21,113,804 of OU452225.1, forward strand.
AATTGACGTATGGTTTTCAGGCTATAAGATTTCTAACCGAGTGTGGATGGATAACTGTTTTGAAAACAACATTCCTGACCTTGGTTTTGACAATTATTTCCTTCAGAGTTACCCAGTCTGTAAACCTAAGCATTGAACATTTTCCTCCTGATTCTCCTCCCAGACACACGCATTCCAACCCCTCGTTTTAACCATTTTGGGACCATAGCAGCCACAAGCTGCCTGAACCAAAATGCCCACAGCAGCCACAAACGGCTGCAAGATTCCACCCATTTCTGATAAAACAGGACGGTCGAAGAAAAGGTAATGTCTCAAACTAACATTTTCCAATGTTTCCAATGTTAACATAGACTCTACAATGACAAACCAAAACCATATACTTCTGTTTCTTAATAATTTGTCTGTTATTTCCCTGAAAATCCCAAGTCAAAAAACAACAAGATTAGCAATGTATGCTGAGTGATGATACAGAAATCAATTGGCTGCAGTTTGGACAGCAAGAGGGCGCAATACTAATTCCATTTTGAAAGTACACAAATATTTCAATACATTAAAAATAAAAATTTTCCCAGCAATTATCTTACACTGATTACATTGTAAAACTGTCAATAAAAAAAAACCCTCAAAAGTTGTATATTAACTGCTTTATCAGAAGTCTAATTGCATCTGGTTAACCACACTATTTCTGTAGTTTGACCCCCAATCTAACCCCAAAGGGCGCCCTCTTGCAGTCAAAAATAAGGCCCATTGTCTTTAAAGGGTTAATGACTACCTCTAGCAGCATTACATACCAATGGCTGTGACTTGGAAAAAACAAGTGCCATTATTTCCTGAAGCATCTGTGCCGGTGTAGGTTACTGTTAGCGTTTCTCCGAGGTTGACAGAAGTCCCGTTTGTCTTGTCTGACGTGAGACTCACCATAGCCGGGGTGTTATCCATCACTGTTGGTTCGTTCCACGTGGCAATGGCATAGGAACTGTTGAACTCCGTTGGTTCTGTTCGATTGTCTGGACAGACCAGTACAGGTGGTTCAGTGTCTTGAAACAAAACAAAAAAAAAACATTGATAAGCGTCCACCCACTGCATCACACAATATTTTTTAGTTTATGGACGAGTAAAATCATTCCAGTCTTGTAGATGTCAATAAACATACCATCCAATCAATCTGTGAAAATGTCTGCATGGAATGCTGGTTCGACAAGAACTCATGTCAACAAATTGGAGTCTATTCGAAAGCCAGCACTTGGAATAATTATGGGCATAGGTTATTCAGTTTATAACAGTGCATTGATCAGATGCAACTTGGTCTCTCTGCATGATCGCAGAAATGATATTTGCCTTAAATAATTGTTTGATTCTGACGTGTTTCATCAATGGTTACCCCAACCGAGAAGATGTAGTGTGCAATATGAATTTAGAAATGGCAGCAACCTTGCCGAAATCAAATGCAAACAAACAGATACAAAATAGTCCAATACCTTATTTTGTAAATCTTTTGAACTACAAATAGTTTTTTTTGTTGGTATTTATTGTGTATTTTCTATATAATATTTAAAAACGTTTTTAATAATATGTGCACTTCTGTGTTTTTTAGTTGTAAGCTTTGTTTTTAATAAACCAGAAATAATAACAATAATAATAATAATAATAATAATAATACAGATAAATCTACTGAATTAAAAAAACCAATGTTTACCCACCTACTACAAGAACAGTGAAGTTGCAGTAACCGACATTGCCGGAGGGATCTGTAGCATTGTATACCACAGTTTCTTTATTGTTGATGTAGATCATGCTTGTCCCATTGATATGGGATGCAGCTACAGCATCAATTTCCCCTGAGTTGTCAGTTATTTCTGGTGACGGCCATGTTGGTGTGCCGAAGAGTTGTCCACGTGTTACAAGCATTTCAACGTTTCTTGGGCACATTAGAATGGGGTCTTCATTGTCTGGCAAAAGAAGAACGAGACATTCAGATTAAAGGTATATCGCATCATTGACTTTCAAAAGAGTAAACACATTTCACTTCTCTAGTTTTCACTTATCAAACCATACAAAGCAACAAAGTTATGCTGATTAGTGAAATGGAAGTCACCTACCTATCACTGTGACATTGAAATCACATGATGCATTGTTGGTGGAGTTGTCTGTAGCAAAGTACTGCACTACAAACGGCGACATTGAAACATTGAACGAAGCATCTTCTCCAACATTATACGTCGTACCCTCCACAATGACAGTGATAATGGGAATAAATCCAGAATTGTCCACGGATGACTCTTCCATGGGTAGCGCAAAACTTGCATAACTCTTGCCAGGAGCTGTGTATACGGTCCGATTACCAGGGCAGGTAATATTCGGCGGCTCATTATCTGTACAAAAGTATACGAGTACCATCTGCATTTATTTATAGACCCCTTGTACTGATGCCTAATTATTATTAATATGGTTAATTTCTGGTAACACACAGGAAATGGGAAACAGCTACTCCTGCTGGGAGTAGGGTCAAGCCTGATAACTGTTCATTTTTCCAAGGGAAGTTGCAACAGGTGTGGGTTGGAAGTTGGGATTCAATTTCTCCAGGAATTTCCTGGGGATGTCATTTCCTGGGAACTGGCAGTGCAAAGAGTTTTGGTAGTGGGGACCAGGTAATGGCTTAGTGGTTTCTTTCCCTGCCTTTATTCCGTGAGGTCCCCGGTTTGAATCCCAACACGGATTGGACGCCTTGAATGTGAATCGTGTTTTCAATCAGCACTTGATTTTTTTTTATGTTAGTAGCCCATCACAAGGCACAAGGCCACTCTAGCAGAGGGCTACAAGGAAAAGAGATAAAAAGTGGGGAAAAAAATTAGGTCCGAAGAAAACTGTTTACATTCTGCTTAAATTGAGAAAGATTATAGCCCACAGGGAAATGGTGTACAGGCAAAGAGTTCCACAGTGGAGCAGTGCGTGGGAAAAAACTTGTAGAGTACATCTCAGAATTACGTTTCGGAACCGTTACAGTGTAAGGATGGGAGAGGACAGAGAAGCGTGTAGTGCGTACAAACGGACGGTTGACAGGGATAACCAGTGATAAACCATTGGAAAACATCCCATGGTAATACCTATAGAAGAGGGGGAGTGACGATACATTACGACGATGTGAGAGGGGTAAACGTGGGTTTCCCTGTTTGATGGTATCCTCCTGCATTTAAAACTGAACATATTTTTATCCTCTCCTATTCATCCTGTTACTGGTGCTTGTGCTGTTGGATGTGAAACCAAATCAAATATAGAACTACAAGACAGCTTTGCAGACACATACTCTGAGGCTTACCTTCGATAATGATGTCGAAAAAACAAGAAGAAGAAGATCTATCTGCGGCATCCTGATCAATGGCAACACACACAAAACTGTGTATTCCCTGCTGCAGTGTGTCTCCATTAGGGTTTATTCCTATGCAATTTACAGTCACCGTGCCACCAGAGTTGTCCACGGCAGCAGGATGCATAAAGGTGATATATGCCATGGGTAGACCAGGAGATGTGGGAAAGGTAAGATTGACACAATTGGTGAATACTGGTCGCTCGTTATCTGTGGAAAACAAAACCAATCAAACAAGTTTAGTTCCATACTGCCGTCTGTGCAAACTGATTTCCTTAGTAGATTTTTATTTATTTTTTTCCCCCAGAAATAAATGGTATCTGGCTTTTAAAATTTGCTTGATCCTCAAAAAATAAAGAGAACATTTTACAAGATTTTTAAAGTTTAACTTAAGGGTTTATTACCGCAACACATATTCACTTCTTCAAAAACAATAATAACAAATACAATGAAATTCTATATGCTTTTGTTTATATAAAATTTAGAAACATCCTCCAAAATAATCTTGGTTAGCATTTCCAAGATTTGTAAAACATTTGCTTTACACTACACAAGACTACACTGAAGAGGGATATTGTCACATGAGGCAATTTCAACAGGCAACTCGGAGGTCACCAACTACACTATACATGCAAAAAGAACACTTAAAGAACACAGTAACTACAAGAGACATTTTGTTGATACATGAAGTGTAGTGGCCGAGTGGTTGAATAGCACACCTGACTCTTGTGTTTCCAGCCAGCAGAATGTGGGTTCGTCAAGTCCTTGTCTTGACTCTTGTGTCCTTCAGCAAGACACTTAACCATTACTGCTTTGTCCTTTGGGCCGTGAAGCCATAGGACCAGTGTGTACTATTAGGCTTAATGCATGTAACAAAACCCAGTACATTTATCGCCAAGATAGGGGTTTGCCCCAATGTTTCTGACAACTAATGCGTATATTGCTCCACCTGGTCCTGCATTATACTCATATACATCCAGATCAGTGGTAGTGTATTACTGTTCACAAAAAGGTTATTAAAATATCTGTTCTTCTTGCACAATGTCTGAACCAAACTAGCTGTCTGTGAAATGCCTCATGTGACATCGACCCTAAAAAACTGACACTAAACAGAAATGTTGTTTCGTTTGAAAAAGTATACAAAATGTTATGAAGGAAAATGACCTTGACATTGACCTTTACGGTTGAGTGTAAGTAGGTCAAGTTTTGTGCCTGCTAGTGGCTGCTATGGGCATTTTGGTACAAGCCGCTTACGCCAACATGGTCTCCAATGGATCTGAGCTTGTCATTTATCACTGACGCACTCAATTATTTTCCTGCATTTAAACTACGTTCAAAAGCACCAATTAATCAGAATTCACAAACTCAACCAATCGCGTTGAGTATTTCTACCTTAGCCAACATGACTTTCACACACTGTATCTTTACCATGTGACCGCAAAAATCAATTTAACACAAAAAACACTTTTGAGAACTTTATTGCTTATATGCAGAATAACGCACAAATGCACAAAAGCCCCATCTTTAAATGCACAATATGAAAAAAAACCAAGCATAATAGTGGTCAAAATTAGGGGCAAAAGGGGGAATACAACCCAATACAGCGATTAGTAAGGCTGTTTCAAATAAGCGGCTATGGCTGCAACTGTGGCTTGGTCACCACGTCATCATGCATTGAAGCATAGGCAGCCCTTGGCAACACCCTTAGCAACAGCCACAGCCATAAGTTGGACACGGCCTGACACTCTTTAAAGCCATTAGAGACCGAAGCAGCCACAAGCGGCTTGTACTGAAATGCCCATAGCTGCTGCAAACTAAACGACCTAATTCTATTGAACCGAAAAAGTTGTGTCTTAACTTTAATTTTCCTCAAGTTTCTCAAGTTGACCTCAATATTTAATATAAAAAAAATTTTAAACTGTGTTTCATACAATTGTCTAGATATTTTTTTACTGGAAAAGGAAAACATACATGCCTGGGTTTTGGGTTTACTGTAACTACTACAGAATACATTATTTCTAAATGATTTAGGTATAAATAAAGAACATTGGTGGATCAAATTACTTTGAGCAATAACCAAACAAAACAAAAAGTAGCTTCCAATGCCTTTGCCAATCTTCCATTCACTTTGAGCTTTGATGTTGCAGTGGCATCTCAAGAGCGAAGTTTTCAAAAACAAGCACACATTCGCAAAATTTTTTTCCCCCAAGTAAATTTAAAGGGATGGTACATCATTGGTTTTTGGAAGAATAACTGAACAACTGATCCACTAAATGACCAGCTCAGGAAAATTTTGTCCAAATGGGTGGTCACATTTGAGTGGAAAACAGCAAAAAACAGTTTATAATTTGCCAGGGATTTTGTGCATGTTCATATCACACTTATTTTGATTGCTGCAATCAAAATAAGGCATAGTGACTTGGGAAATGCTATTTTCTTGACTTTGAAAGTATTCCAAATGAAAATATTTCTGGGAAGGATTTTTACCACTATAAACTTAATACAAGCAAATTTGTTTTTGTTTCTGAAATCAGGCACAGGTGGGAATGGCAAAAAAGAAAGACACAAAAACTACTTGATGCAAATGGTTAAACACTACATCCACATGGTTAAAGACAACAACCCCATACCAAGCTCTCCAGTGCTGTGAAATACTTTGCATCCAACAGCTGCCCCCTTTGAGAATAAAAGCAATGAAAAATCACCAAACACAAGGCCAATGTGCTACTCAGTCAAGGTGAAGAAAATCAAGACAATTTAAAGAGAAAGAAGGTATTTCTTCATGTTCCTCATGTTCATTAAAGTGAAACAGATTCCAAGATAGTGGAAAACAAGATACAGGTAAGGAGCTCCAAAGCACAAGGGGAAAAAAAGGCTATTTGAATATCTCACACTATTTGCCTTTGAAACAGATAGCGGGAAGGGATGAAAACATGTGGCAAAGCGGGTGCTGCAAGTGAAGGTGCGTACAGAAGAGATGAGTGACCGACCTTCTGCGCACATGCCATGGATGTCCCTGAAGAAGAGGCATAATGAGGAGACAGAGCATCTGACAGAAAGAGGTTCAAGAGATGATGCCAGTTCCTGTCCTACAAGATTAATAGCTCTCTGCTGAATCCTGTCAAGGAAGGATAGGTGACATGCTGGAGCACCAGTCCAGGTCGTGACAGCAATGGTCCACAACTGGGGGTATGGTGGCTTTGTAGACATGAAGCATGGCAGAAGGTGTCAGGCACTGCCGTGCACGGCACAAACAGCCAAGACGCTGAGGTGCTTTTTTAGCTATGTCGTTGACTGATATACGTGTTTTCTCATATTGCAGAGGCTTACAGCAAGCTCTACTGAAAATCCTGTAGTTAGGCAGATACGGGTTAACCAGAAACTTAAGTTTTTCCAGAAAGTTACAAATTACTCAATGCAGAGATCTTTTTATACAATTTTTTTCTTCAAACTTGATGTGACTTAACGAGTTAATTAGCACGAAACATACACCTTAGACAGCCTTTAGTTCCAGTACAAACAAACATGTAAAGCCCATGTATTCATAAGCTAAGCATTAGTCCACTCCCATGTCCATGCAAGACTAAGATCTACGATGTTGAAATACTGTCTTTTGGTTCTGCGAAATAATGTCTAGGCCTACCAATAGGTTCACACACACAAAATTTAAAATAAAAAATGAGCGAGGCTAAGAATCACTGACTACAGATAGTTTTGTAGGTGTTTGTAAAACACAAGAAGTGGTTCATATTACCTATCACTGCTATGTCATCCTTTTCCGCAATCTTGAGGTGTTCTTTTTACAAGTGCAGAAAATATCTGCCCCGTTATGAACAGCTTCTAACGAAACACAGCTGGCGTATACTTTTCTGTTGTGGCTTATTTCTCCGAGGTGGGTTGGAGGTCAGTGCGACTTGCGTATGGAATTAATCGCTCAGCAAGCTACGTAGTTATTATGCGCTGCACTCGTATGTGCTATGTTCATATATGCACGATAACATCTGGGGTCGATTTTGCAAAGCACTACGATTAAACTTAAGATGAGATGTCAGTATTACCTTAGTCATTTGTATTGTGACATCACAATACTGAGCAGTTAAGATTGATTTACTTTGAAGATCAATTTCAACTCTTTGTAAAATCAAGCCCTGCAGTGTCAATACGTGCACCATTTGAAGAACAACTCTCAAATAATGTAAAAAAAGAATACATAGTTGTATCCTTCAAAAGTCCAAAATCTAAGAAATATCCTGCAGATCACAGAGTAGACATAAACATGAAATAAATCTAAAGCCCCAACTCTTGTGTCTTCAATTCTAAAAACTGAAGACCATCATGGAGCTATTTTGCCAATATTTTCAACAAACTTGTTGTACAGGAGCCACTTAATTAAAAAATAAATAGGATATATATAATTGGCTATTTTTTTTTTTTTGGGGGGGGGGGTCATATCTATTGGGTGCATTTAAATAGCTGACCAGAGTCGACCTGGGTGTACTCATCCAGGTGCGCCCCTGACAAGAGCTCAGGTTAAAACAACAAAGACACATCTTCCAATAAAAGAATACTCAATGCTCAAAAAGTCGCTATTTTAGGGTGAAAATGTGTGTCCATTTTGTAAAATGTATTATTTATATAGCGATTTATCTACAGCCATCCCAAAGCACTCGGTATTTCATGACAGGTATACAGTGCTATTTTGATGAGATCGATTCCTTGTACGGTGCTGTGGCCCAACCTACTGCCAGATATGCCAGAAACACACAAACATTCTGAGTGATAAATGTAGTGTGTTCTTTTAAAGACGGTACTTCACACAATACACATGATCTTTGGCTTTACATCCCATCCAAAGGATGAAGCAATTGCGGTAAAATGTGCAGCTTAAGAACACAAGTGTCATGCCCAATAACTGAGCCCATATTCTGAGAACTCTTGAGTCTGGTGCACTAGACCGCTCACCCAAGACACTTCAAGATAGGAAGCTTAATAAGTATGAACGAGATTAAGGATACTATACCTATAATTGTAACAGTGAAGTTGCACGCAGCCACATTTCCACTTCCATCAGTAGCGTTGACATATACAGTAGTATCACCGATAGGAAATTCAGACCCAGACGACATACTCTCCAGAAAAATGACGTTCTGCATAGAATTGTCAACCCGCATAATCTCTGACCAGTATACAGTACCATTGGGCTGACCAGGCAGAGTGTTGTTTGTCTGATTCGATGGGCATGTCAACTGTGGAAGCTCATTGTCTAAAGTAAAACAAAGAGGCCAGTGGCCAATTTCACAAAAGTTGATAATCAGTATAGGCAAATTTGTGAGTCTACTACAACAGCAAAATATGTTATAAAAAGTGTACTTCACACACAATCAAGAAGACAGCACCTGTGAGCGTTTAAAATAAACCATATTTTTTACAGCAAGAGCTCGCAATACCAATTCCATTTTGAAAGTACACAAATATTTAAAAACGTTCAAAATACAAATTTTCCCAGCAAATATCTCACATTGATTACATTGTAAAACCGTCAATAAAAAAAACTCAAAAATTGTATATTAACTGCTTTGTTACAAATCTAATTCAAATCAAATTCTACCTCCCCAACTTTTACGGAGCAGTTATGGTTAAGTGCCTTGCTCAAGGACTTAAGTCTCATGACCGGTACAAACCCACATTTTAGCGAGCTACTTTGCAGTGTGTCTCCTAGCACTAGGAATCTATGTGTCTGTCGCATCATCCATTTGAATCATTCCGTGGAATGCATTTATTTTTATCATTTATTGAAAATTGCTCATTGATGGTGTAAGTCTTAGTTTTACACAAAACGCATTATGGACACATGGATTCCTGGCCTTCACAGGGTACCACTCAAAAGCAGTATAGGTCACATTTAATTTTGGTTTAGCTACGCAAGTAACCATTGTAATGTCAAACTTCTTTATTCTGTGAACTTTAATGTTGCATGATGCACAACCACCATGGTCAGAAACAATAGGGGGACATAGTGGGCTACTTCAATATGTTCAAGAGGTAATTTTGGGGAAACCTCAAGTTGCTTTGACACGTGAAGATAACAACATCATGCACTTCAACGGGGCACAACCCATGAGACTTAAAAATATTTTTGAGGCTAACCATCCTTTGAGAAGCTGAATTGCAATGGACGCAGCTACAACGTGTTCGAGCTGCAGGCATGCAAGAGCGCCTTTGACAGCCAGCCACATCAATTCATAGATGACCAAGGAGCAAAGCAAGAGATCAAAAGTGGTTTTTTTCCAGAGGGAGGAAAACATGAGGGTCTGGAAAAAAAATTTGGACACAGGAGAAATCCAACGCACAACTCTACTCACATATGACCTCATCAGCCTGGAATAAAATCAAGGTTACATTGAGAGGCAAGCATTTTACACACACGCCACCCATACCACAAACAATGCACATTTTCTGATGATGCCTATTGTTCATCTATTGTTTTTGCATAGTCCATATAGAGCCCCTTGCATAGGCCCCCGCCGCTGAGCTCTAACGCATGATGCTCAGCCATTTAGAGGTCTTCCATTGACCTCAGTGAGGGCGCTCTTTAAGCTTGTGATGTCATCATGCGAGAGATATGGAGTGCTCAATGATAGACAGCTACAGTAGGACCATAGACCATGCAAGACTTGTGAATATTCAAACATTTTGGGGAATGCTGAGTTACCACGTTTATATGCTTTAATGTGTAAAGGAAACAAAATAACGGTGCCAAACAATATAATACGTGCAAGACTTGCAGTCTATTGTTCATCTAGTAAAAGTGCAAAGCTACTCCAGGACACTTCTACTATTGCAAGAGGGGTGTTTGGGTAATTTTCTCACTTGGGATTAAAAAGAAAACATTCAGTTTTTAATCAGATGATTTTCTAAGGTTTATCAAGAGGGAAGGGAGAAAATACAAATAATGATCCAGCAGAGGTATTATGATGACGAAAAACACTATTCAAAACATTGAGCTAAATTCATTGACCAGGATGCTAACAAACCCTGCGTTTTGAAGCCATGTTGGTACGTACAACCTAAGTAAAGCTTGCAGTTTGATAAGGCTCTCAAACAGCTATTTGCATCATCCACCCTTATGATCTTACAGAATCCATCAATTTAAGGCGTTATCAGAAAATGTGCATAATTCTGCGTGCCAAATGCGAATGGCATATGCACTTGCAGCAGTATCAACACAAATTCAAGTTTACGCAACAAGCCGAAAACATATCTGCCACTCGGAGGATTCAAAGAATATGTACATCTCAAATCCAGAGTTAAAGCTCTTGTCAATATATGAAGCTCAATAAGTTAAAAAAGGTCATTTACTTCATACCTTGAACAAAAAGGTAAACATCGCAAAAATCAGTCAACCCAGCCTCATCAGTAATGGTGTATCGAAGCCTATGGGGTGATGACGTAAAATTGAAATTGACAGTATCATTGATGAAGTAGACAGTGGCTTCTCCGATATCTATAGTGATGTTGTATACCCCAGAGTTATCAAATGCTTCTGTAACATCAGGCAGCGTGAAAGAGTTGTAGTACTGCATGGAATCAGTGACCTCCATTGTAAAGTTTGCAGGGCACGTAATGTTAGGATCCTCTTTATCTGTGGATTTACAAACAAAAATCTCGCTTAGTTCCTCCTTATGTTTATAATCTAGTAAGGTTTTCTGTAACACAATAACATCTCTAAATGAGTAGTGGTGGTTCGGAGAAGAACCGGCGGTGTAACAACTCAACATTTCGATCAGTATACTCTCATCAATCATCTTCAGGAGACAGCTGGACTTTGAGAGAGATACTTAAATGTACATGTTACAGAAAACCTTACTTGATAGATTGTTATCTCCACCATGCAAAGTTTCAAACTCTATATTTATGTAATGCAGGTATAATTCATATAGTTTTAGAAAAGCAGTTTTAAAGCATTGACTGATGCACTTATTACAGCAATTGAAACATACTTGATTGAACTGTATATAATTAGGGTTAAGTTCGTACAAATTTGCAAAATATTGCTTTGTCTGCAAGTGACAAAAATGGACAAACTTAGGATGGAGCCTAAATCACAATTCCTGAGTCCTTCAAACAGATGTGGATGACTTTGAAGAATTGAGGCAGTAGGGATCTTACATAAACTTATATCAGTTGATTTTCAAGGACCGAGGCAGTAGTGGGAGATCCCACACAAATTCATATCAGTTGGTTTTGGAAGATTGAGGCAGTTCAGATCCAACAAGAAAAGGACTGAGGGGGCAGTTGTCTGCCATTAACATCAAGACTTAAGGTGGCCAAGATTACCAATCCTGTTGGTAAGTCATTACGTCACAATGTGCGCATCTTCTACACGCCCAAAGTTGTCACTACTTCCGGTTCCAAAGCTGGCATATGTTACTGTACTACTTTACCGAAAAACACTCATCCCTTCGTTCAAAGACATTTCTGATGAAAGAAACCAACATTTCTGATGGCCTTGAGTCTTTGCAAGACACACGTTAAAGGCAAGTCAGAAATTATGTTGTTCTTTACATAAATGTTCAAAGACAAAAAGTTCATGCATTTCCTATGGGCTTGATCTGGCACTCGATGGAGCCAGTTTGTGTGAAGTGGGAGTGACTTGAAGTGGAATCCTGTCATACTAACCAACAGGATAGATTTTTCCATTTTTCAGATAATTTGGGGTTCACCTATTAGTCATCAAGTCAATCCGCCACACAGATTTCCATTATTGCCTTAGAAAAATCCATTCTAAAACTTTAAATTCTGTTTCTATGTTACCTTCAACAGTTATGGTGAAACTGCATGACACGTTCACCTGCATAGATGGGTCCGTAGCGTTACATTGGATAACATTTACGCCGATACCCAACAAACCTCCCCAGTTGTTGAAGGCTTGGCGGGTCTCCCCTGGAGCAAAACGGTCAGCAAAACACTCAACAGTGACCGAGCTATTGGAGTTGTCAGTAGCATTTGGAAGAAAGAAATACACACTGGCTGTAGGTTGACCAGAGGAAGTGTTCTGTATGAATGCGGCGGGACAGTCCGTAAAGATTGGTGCCTGCAGATCTGATATAGAAAAAAAAGAGGAAAATTAGAGCTGCAACTTCAGTACATATAAAAGCATCAACTGCCTCAGCAACTTGGATTTAAAAGTATAATATAATCATCTAACCATCGCCAATCAAGGTTGTAGCCATGCTGGTCGGCACCAGTCGGCACTAACCACCACTCAATAATGCCTACTAGCACGAAAGAAAAATAAAGTTACTCTGGCAGTCACCCAATTTACACAAAAAATCATAAACACTGCATGATTTGGAAAAATGTCCATATCCGACTGCCACTTTGTAAGGGATTTTTTAATGGATGTTGGGCTTTGTTTCCCTTTTTTAAATATTCCACTCGAGGAATCGGTAGCAAAAATGCTAATTATTTTTACCTTCAAAAAGAAATTCAAGTGCATACTTCATCGCGCGACCGGAACACATTCAAAGTGGCATTTAACGAGTAGTGTTGTCAGAGCTCAGCTGCTCTGAAAATCATGAAAGTGGCCAATTTTTTATGATTCCGATAAAGTGCCTGTTTCTTTCTGTATACATTCTGTCCACTTCTCCGGACAGGTAAGGATATAGTTTGACCGAAATTGAGGGAGAAAAAGTGGCAGTCGGATAATGCATTTTTTGCCCATGATTTAATTGAATAATTTCCAAACTTTCTTTTTCATTTACTTCTTCATCATCCAAACACAGTAAAACATGCATCTTACCGATCTCAATCCAATCATACAGCACACGTAACTACAGACCGCACTTATCCTCCCGTTTTGGAGCCGGAAGTACAGCGTAACGAATGTTCATGTACATGTACAAGTATAATACCATTCGTATACATTGCACTTCTGGCTCCAAAACAGCATCCCTTACCAACAGGGCCCGTTTTCATAGAGTTACTTAAGCAGAAAATATTGTTTAACAATTTTCTGCTACGCAAAAATGAGCAGGATACCAGTCACAAATGGCACACATGACATGGTGTTTTGGCTGGTAACCTTAATCTGTCAGCATAATTGATTTTATGCTGAGCTACTATTTGTGCTTAGCAGCTCTATGATATTGGGCCCTGGATATGCAACCTGTCTATGCAGTGTAATGTACATGACATGTGTATAATACACATATATGCACACTACTTGTATTGAGCACTGGTACTCGGTAGTGCCACTGGTGGTATCCGTAATGAAAACACAACACCAAAGCCTCCCACACAGCAGTCATGTTCATTGCAATCAGCTGTCGCTGTGCACACGTGAGAAAGTTTGTTTCTGAATGACTTGATTGTGTAAAAACTTCAATAATAATTGTAAGGTAACCATATTTATTTATTTTGGTAAGCTATACTTGCAAATATACACTAATAAGTTATTTGATCACGTCACTGGACAAAAAAAAATGCACTTATGTGTGGTATGCATCGTGCACATTGGGCTGGAACTACAAATTTTGCAACCAGCACTGAATGCCTCTAGCTACAACACAGCGTCCAACCAACTGAATGCATTGGTAATTGTTTTAAACAGCAAAAAAATGGTAAATGTTTAATCAAGGATTTTACATTTGTTTATTTACATGTTTATTTTGATTGCAGCAATCCAAATAAGCATGGGTGATTCCAGATGCTATTGATCAGTCAGATTTCAGATTGAAAGTTGTCAATTTTTACTAATTCATTCAACTGCAGAGAGTGCATTATAGACCACACACAAGCTGTCTAACACTTCTTTTGTGGTTATTGAGAGGCAGTTTTTGTGTAATCCCTGATTATAGACCTTTATCCTTTTGTTCCAAGAAGGGGATTATGAGGCATCGAGAGGCTTCCACCATTGTTCATTCATTGTATTTCGGCTCAATGGAGGTAAGTCAGAGTGAGCCAGCAATCCAGCCATGGTTCTGTGTTTAGTTCCACTCCTATGCCGTAGGTAACGGCCGATGTTTTGCAACTCAGTGCGTGAATTTGACATTATCTCGGTCAAGAAACAAAACGGACGATCCAATAAAGAGAATCTTGTTCTCTTGGCATTGACAAGTCGGAGGTTCTGTGTGCCAGCGGTATCCTCAAAGAAAAAAGATTCCAACAGTTCTGCCAAGAGAATCCCGCCAGGCGGACAGGACAAAAAAAGAAAAGAATCCTGGCGGCAACTGGTTAACGGGTCCAATCAGACAAAGTTTTTGATAATTACTTAAACCAGAACCTTCCTTAACATCACTTTTTATAAGAAGGTCACACGGTTGTGCTGTTTGTAATTACGGTGAGTTAAATACACCTGGGTTACTAAAAACCTTGATTTTACAAACAAAATGGTGTTAAAATCTGCTAAAAAAAGGAATATAAATCCCAAAAAATATATAGGCTTTTTCTTTAATAAAAGTTCAATATTTTATACTGTAACAGTGCGATGTAGAATTTTGTTGTCTTCCTTATATTCTTTTAAGAAGTCAAAGCGTTGGTCCTCTTTTTAGTTGTGTACAAAAAATGACTTTAAGGCGCAGTTTTTTATGGTTATTCCCATCGTGGAAAAATCAGTGACTGTGAGAATGCTCGAAATGGAGCGCCAACGAGTTGATATGAGACAACAACAGGAAATGTACTAACAATACCAAGTACAATGGGAGTAGCTTTGATGCTCAACTACAGCATAATAGACTCTATGTAAACTGAAGTGAATACTGAAGATCATTTGAACTACATGCACAACAAAATTATTTTGTCAAGTTACCTGGAATGGAGATTGAGAATGTGCATGAGCTATTGACCAGGCCAGCCGCATCTGTAGCATTGCACCTGGCACTAGTTGGGCCGATACTCACAATAGCACCCACATGATCGAGCACAGTTTGGGTTCCGTCCTCAAAGCAAACAACATTCACCGTATTGTGAGAGTTGTCTGTGGCATTGGGAAGGTCAAAGGTAATCACTGCAGTTGGTTGATCAGGATCTGCACTCATGTACACATCAGCGGGGCAGTCCTCAAAAAAAGGGGGCTCCAAATCTGTCAGAGATTTCAACAACAACAAAAAAGCACAATATTTAAATACATGTAGGTTGCCATGTTAACAGTCCAATGTCCTCCAAAGTCTGTCTCATAATTTTAATATATAAGGATGAAAAAAATAATAAATAATAATCAGTTTCTCCGCTTGACCTACGGGTGTGTCAAAGTTCTTATTATCTTTCAGACAGGTATGTTAAGTTTTTTTAATAGCAGCTTGTATGGGATTGCAAAGTGACGCAGTGCAATCTGCGGCCAACAATGCCAGACCCAATGGGGAAAACCCCTTGATAAGTAAAAGAACCCCTTTTACGTGCATTATAATAACAAATGGGACACACCGCCTTCAGACCCATCCGAAGGACGAAGCAATAGTGGTTAAATGTCTTGCTTAAAGGACACAAGTGTCAAGACCGGGACTGGAACCCACACTCTGCTGATCAGAAACACCAGAGCCCAATTTCATAGAGCTGCTTTTTAAGCAGAAAATATTGCTTAAAAACTTTTGACTAAGCAAATCTAAGCAGGATACCAGTCACAGATTGTACATGTGACATGTTATTTTGGATGGTCACCTTATTTTGGTAAGCATAATTTTGTTGTGCTTAGCTGCTTTTTGTGCTTCAACACGCAGCTGTGTGAAATTGGGCCCTGAACCCAATTTCATACAGCTGCTTAAGCCCAAAAAGTAGCCCAGCACAAAACAATTTTGCTTACCAATAAGGTCACCAGCCAAAAGACTATTCCACATGTAACTGTCTGTGACTGGTTTCCTGCTAAGTTTTTGCTAAGCAGAAAATTATGAAACACAATTTTCTGCTGAAGTAACTCTATAATTGGGCCCAGTGCACTAGACTGGAAATTTCCAAAATGCGCATCTGCGGTCGGATCAACATGTTAACATGTGTTGTAGCATAGGCTGCCCTTTCCAGTCACAGCAACAGCTGCCATTCAGTCATGTATGTCCATGGGCTGTACGGGTAATGGAGGATTCAGGAGGATCTCTAGTCTTAGACATTTTAAAATCCATAGTAGACCTTACATGTCTTCGGCTAGAGGTCAAACGAAGGTTGCTCATAGGCCCATCCTGCGCACCGCGAGTGTATTCAGATGTTGGTTTCCAATTATCATTTTACCACTGGTAACATATGGCGACAGGATGAGGTCAATGCATAAGGCCATTATTTCAAAATGTCCTCGACAGATCCTCCTAAACATCACTGAGCCCCTAGATCAGCAGCACTCCAGCTTTCTCCTGACTGATGAGCAGAGTCCACTGTTTGAAAAGACGAGACACTACTGCATCTCCCAACCTATACTTCTTCCCAAACAAAATTTAATTCACATGGTTATTAACTGTAAACGTACTCATTACTTAGTATCTTACATACCCACAATAGTAATAAATACATCGCATATGTCAGTATTCCCTGAGCCGTCAGTGATGGTATAATTTAGTTGATGTGGTGAATCTCTTAGCTGGAATTGATATGTGTCATTGATTGAATACACATTCCCATCCTCCAACAGAATGGTAATGTTGTAAACCCCAGAGTTCTCTGTTGCTCCATCAGGCCCCGGTAAGATAACTGTTGTGAAGTTCTGTCGGAAGTCCGTGCCACGTGTGTCATTACCGGAACATGTAATGTTAGGATCCTCTTTATCTATAACAGCAACACAAACAAAAAACACCCTTGTAAAGCTTGTTGGAGAAGCATCCCTGTTTTGTTTTTTTTTAAATTTAAAATTTTTTGTATGCAAGACGCCCAAGCACAAGGCCCAAACGCCACTCGAGATGTAGGCTACAGAAGGGTTAGGAACCTGCCCCAATAGACCTTTATCATGGTGCAGCCATCTTGATTTTCTTCCATTCAAACCAATGCAACCAAACCGAGGCTGGAAGGGCAAATAGTCTGGTTCCTTTTTGTACAATGAATATTAGCATATATTACTGTTATTAGATACAGGAACATGACCAAGATGGTTGCAGCATGATAAAGGTCTATCGCCCAGAAACAAGACATGGCAAGATATAAACGCAAGTCTCTTCACAGCACAGCTAAGAACATCCAATGAGGGAAATGAATGTGTTGCGAGACGAACATAACTGCCTCTTCCCCTATTTGAAGCAAATAGTTACAAGTGTCTTGCTCACGGACACAAGTGTCATGACCAGGATTGAAATCCACACCCCAATGACTTAAGGGCCTTGTCATGCAGGACAATTTTTACTGGCAACTTAGAGGCAACCAACTGCACCGCATGCAAAAGGAACACTTTGGTAGAGCAGGAGTTATTTTTCTAACGATGTCTTCCAACCCTCAAGAAAATCATGTGAAAATTCAAATGTGAATGCCTTCTCTTCTTGGAGATTGCCTGGAACTGGTTGACTGTAAATTGCCCCGTGTGGCACAGCCCTTTGCCTCCAGAACTTGTACCTGACGCGACACACTAACGCTGATTTCTAAGTTTTTATGTGATTCCTAAATTTTGTGTTAAGTCCTCCGTCTAAAACCTTCTTACTCTTGGTAACAATTTCCAGCAAGTTGAGCAACCATTTGAAAAGCTATGCAGTTGAACTGCATTCACCACATGATATCATATTCTGGGCCCATTTTCATAGAGCTGCTTATAAGCAGAAACTAAGCAAAAATGAGCAGGACATCAGTCACAGGCTGTACATGTAACATGGTGTTTTGGCTGGTAACCTTATTCGGGTAAGCATAATTTGTTGTGCTTAGCTAGTTTTTATGCTTCAGCAGCTCTATGAAATTGGGCCCAGGCTTGCACAGTTTATCTATCATTCAAAACCACAATGGATGATATTGAACAGTCAGACAGTAGGAGGGTTGACTGTGCACTGTGTAGATGTACTCACCACATGATATCATATTGCAGGCTGGCACAGTTTACCTATCATTCAAAACCACAGTGGGTGATATTGTTGGACAGTCACGGTATAGTGGGAGGGTTAAAGACAATGTCATTTCAATATCTTACATGCATTGTGCATTAAGTCTTTGCTTGCTTCATCCAAACTGTCTTGAGAAAATCTCTGGCGATAATTGCTTCACTGATGTCTTTCCCTAAACAACCCGAAATTAGCAGGGCAACGGTCGCATCAATGTTTACTGTATAGCATTTTGCCTAGTAACCTGTCTTCTCATGTACTAACAAAATGACATTTTTATGATTTAAAGAAATGCTTAAAAAATGAAACAAACAAAAAACTAGTTTTGTGCGTACCTAGAACAGTGATGATGAACTGGCATGAAGAGTTGACATTTTGAGCTGAATCAGATGCATTACACTGGACATTGTGTGTTCCAATCGGAACCATATTTCCTGAATTATTCAAAGGTACTGTAAACCCAACAATGAAGCATTCCACATTGGGAGTCTCTGGGCTGTTGTCCGTGGCATTTGGAAGGTCAAAGGTAACACTAGCAGTGGATTGGCCAAACGTTGTACACCTTGTGACTACATCAGCGGGACAGTCCAAGAAATCAGGTGCCTTAGCATCTGTGGTTAAAGACAAAAAATACAGGGTTGATCAGTGTCAATCTGAAAGCTCACTGATTATAAATCTCATACCAGTGCCAATCCTCCAGAGAAATATTTCCGTCTGAAATACTGTCAAAGTCGACAAAACAGTATTTGAAAACCCCCAAATCATCTTTGAAACAGAAACATGTATGAACGTGCAAAGAATACCTGACAAAACATTTTAAAACATTTTTTTTTTTTTAATTAGCACTTTTGACATTTAATTTGACAAATTTTTCATAAGTTGGTTGTACAACGTATTTACTGACACTCACAAAGTGGGAATGAATTTACTCCACACAGAACCAAATTTAATTCTAAATCACTTTATTCACACAGTCCTAAAGGAAGACAATTAAAAAGTCCAGACCAGAGCTCCAGATGATGGAGGCACGCAGGACAAAGGCAAAACAAAAACAGCAAGACTATTAAAAATTATGAGCAAGACAAGATAATTAAAGCAAATTACCATTAAACTAAAAACCTACTCACCTGTGACAGTCACATTGAAACTGCAAGATGCAGAGTTCCCTGATTGGTCCGTTGCGGTGTAGGTGATTTCGCGGGTACCAATGGCATACGTGATAGGTGGAGTCATGGGGTTGATGTTAGATGTTAAGGTGATCGCAGCATCGGAATTATCTGTTGGGACTGGCACAGTCCAATTAGCAGTCCCCATAGTGAACCCTTGTTCATCTCCAGGCACCTCAACAGCAGTAGGACATTGTAATGTAGGTTTGCCTGTATCTGTTGTTGTATGTAGACAAAGTACAGAAATAAAAATTACAAAAATCACTACAACAACAAAAACTAAAATAACAGTTTCAACCTGAAGACTAACTGGCCGTTCATATCAGAATCAATCCTCATAAAAAAAACCAGTCCGTGTGAAAAAGTTAAAATGTAAAAACAATAGCATTTTATAAGGTCTATTGTTGATCGGTTGATTTCAACAGGTTGCACCCTGCGCTGAGGCATGATGGGATAGGAAAGGGATCATGTGTGTATTGCGGCGCAGTTGCCACTGCCCCCTTTGTCTTCCCATCTTGCTTTGCGCTATTTCGTCGTAGCGATCTGCAATAAACCTTATTACCCTGCAAATCACCACTGGTTTTTTTCTTTTTTCTTTTTTGTCTAACAGTATAGGTTCTTTGCCAAAGAAATTATGTGAAAATTTCAAGATTAATGTTTTTCCTTCTGGACAAAATTGCCTGCAACTGGTTGTCAGTGTTGAATTGAATCGTGTGGCATTTTGCTAATCCCTTGCACTGATATCACATGTTTGCCCATAGTCAGCCATATTGAGTCAAATTGCATGTCATGATCCATGGTGAGCTAATGTGCTCGTTGCCTAAAATGTTCACTACACAGTAACCTACAGGGAAGCTGAGAGTGGGCAGAACCAAGATTTACTTAGCTCCACGAAATTGCTTGTTTTGATCAACTTCGCTAAACCATAGGCGGCGCTGTACTCCATTTTTTATTTTGACTTGGACGGTTGCAAGTCAAAATATCAACAACAAAAGGAGTACAGCCCCCCAGTTACTGGGTCTATTCACCAACTTTGATTTGAGGTATTTATAATATTTATAAGAAAGGCATCAACTTACCCAAAACACTCAGATAAAATGTGCATAGGTCACTGTTTACGGAGCCGTCAGGATTCATAGAAAGAAAGACATCGTATTGCACTTGTATCACTCTTGCGGGGTATGAGATGCTACCAGTGAAAGGAAACGTGATGGGAAATTGATCTCCGCTGCTACACGGATGATTAGGGGCCGCGCCTGTAGGAAAGCATCTTGTAATCGCCTGCAAGACTGCAATACTATATCCAATGGTCCAAGAAATTGGGACAGTGCTTCTGTCATTGGTCGAGACTTGGATGAGACCAGTACCATCAGTATGGGTCATGGTAGCCTCTGGTGGAGGACATGAAGGAACAAAATTGCCTGTATAATGCAAAGAAAAGACATAAGTGCCTGATGGTTTTGGTTTTACCATTCCTTTCTCTATGATAATACTCAGCACAAAACTTACCCGATCGTCATTCCCGATAGATAGCCCGTAAATGTCAAAGGCTTTCTTTGATCGATTTCAGGCTGGACCCGGGCGCACTAATTCGTGCGCGTACAGCATGCAGCACAGTATAGTGGCTAACTACATGTACTTCGCTCGCCAACCTTGCGTGGTGCGTCGGAGAGGGAATAGACCGATTGCGCGATCCGCGTCACGTGACTTATTGTGAGTATTAAATGTAAACAAACACGACGTCCTCCATAGGAAAGTGCGGCACGGTACATGATGATTGTTGCATTTTGTTTATTCGATCGAGATTTTTCTTTCTCGAAGTTTGTGAAAAATATTCCAGAGTTTGTAGGCCTACCAGAGACCTTCGAGTGGCTGAATAAAGCCAATTAAGGACAGTTCCAGCAAGTCTTGGAAATTGTACAAAACGTGTAGGCCGAAACGTGCGCGATGTGTACTAGTGCACGACGGAACGTTAGGCCGGACGACCACGATCAACAGAGTGATTCCTTTGCCTATTTTGAAGTTTCGCAAGGCTAGGTAGAAATACTCACTTTTTCAACGTTCTTTGCCCCCCTTTTTCACAGTGATTTGGCCTAGGCCTACATTACATACAAAATAACAGGCGGGTGGCTACAATAGTCGTCGGACGCCGGTAGTATCTCAAAGTAAGCCTCTTTAGTGAAGTAGAATACTGCGGGTGGTTTCAATGAAACAGTAATGTGATTAAAATCAATGTCTCATCATACAACTTTAATAAAATGGCTTAATAACTGTGTTATTGTTACCAAAAGCACGTATAGTAGTTTGCCATCATCTCAGATGACGTAGTACCCACTAAGGTCACGTGATAACATGTAAACATTGGTCGCGCAATCGGTCAATTCGGTCACTTCGTACCCAAGTCACTTCGTACCAAAGTCACTTCGTACTTCGCCTGTTTAAAGGCAAAGTATACCTTTGTTTTTTGGAACCGTACGTTTGCCTTAATGCATTGTAGATATATACCATAAAACTAACCTGTGTAAATTTCATTTCAAAAGGTGGCAACGTTTTTTAGGTATCGCCAAAAATCTGGAGCGGTTGCGTTCACGCAGAAGAAGTATCCGTCATTGGAATACACATTCTGAGAAGCGTTACGGCCATAACGCTTCCCAGATTCAAGTTTTTAGGGGATAAAAAGTGATCTATTTTTCCATAACTGCAGTACTTCGAAGTGAAACGTTTCTCAAAATGCAGTATACTATCCAAAGCTGCTGTACTCCTTACCAAGAACGTTTTTATTGCCAAAAATTTCAGAGTCATTACCAAACGTATGCAATGCCTTTAATCTGGGATAGATGATCAATCACCGTTTGTAATTATTTTCCCTGCATTATGAAAAATGGTGGCATGCGGGTAGATCTGAATAAACGTTCCTAACTAACCTTTGTCAAGTGTCCAATAGTTACTGAATTGAATTGATTAAATAATTGACGATGTCTTGTAATGTTTTGTTATGATTTTTAACCAAATAAGCGTAATAGTGTAGCTGCTAAGAACAAAAATTGTAAACTTTGTGGTAAAAGCATGATACTTGCCATGGTGGTTGTTAACGGGCTAAATAGCATTTTAAGACCGAGACCCACCTTGGGTCTCAGCTATTTTAGGGCGGCGCCGCATTTGCTTAAAGTGGGGGTCTTATACGTAAACAGTAAGAAAAATTATAAATTATAAATTAAAATGTAAAATTGAAATATTCATTTGTTTAGATTAAAAAAAAAACAAGTTTGACGATTGTTGTTGTAATTGGGATACAACAGATTGTCAAAAGGTGTCCATTTTGTTGGCAGAGCTTCAAAATGCATAAGAGCGGTCGGATATTTAAGAAATATCTCCCTGAGTGAAATATTGTGTTTTTGTGTGCTTGCTAATGTTAGTCAAATAGAAAAAGTATGAGAAAGTATCACAAATGAAATAAGTCTGCAGACCTACCTCTCTTGTAGGTGAGGCTAGAATAGTAAACATAGATAGACATGTCGAAAATATACATACGTTTATCTTACAATTTTGAGTCTACTTAAAAAAAAAGACATATTTATGCAGGTTCTCATTGAAAGATATTCGACAAACTTTCCTTTTTTATTACAACAATTATTTATTTTTTCAATACAATAATTATTGTTTGTTTAAGGGAAAAGCGAATCATACATGTAGTCGTGTGAAGTTCAAGCCAGATAGGGTCATCTTTTTAGACTATGACGTTGTCAACGTATAGATTGCGTACGGCCTGGTAGACCATAGTTGTGATCAAAGATTATAGAGCGCCGAAGGCGCAAGATGGGGAACTGGGCCTTTATCAATTGTTGGAAAGTGAAATACGCATGGGCGCCATTTCAGCAAGTGAACGTTTTGCTTCCCATTGATAGAAATGGTCATCGTCTAAACTGGTCTGCACGTATCTATTGTTGTATCAATAGAGTCACTTGCCGAAATGGCGTCCAGTGAGATTTCACATTTCAGTCAGAGTTCCCCCATCTTGCGCCTGCGGCGCTCTATAATCTTTGGTTGTGATTTCACCCGTCATGTCCCGACTAACAACCTTCCTAGTGCATTAGTGTGGCCCGGATAGTTTCCTCAACCCTTCCTCTATATAGTCTGATCTGTTCACAACACAAACACCAAGACCTCTGTCAAATTGTTTTATGACAATTGTATTGTCTTTCTTTAGGCCTGTGAGAGCAATGCGTTCTGCTTTGGTGATTTTCAATGTCACGTTTTTTATTTTAATTTTGGACAACTCCTCAATGTGCCTTCAATGTTTGATTCTAGTTTTGTGTTGAAGGTAGCTGGAGGGTTTCATTTTGAGGGCACGCGAAAGGGATGGATTAGACCCATTTTCCATTTCCTGCCATTAAAACGCGTTATCTTATTTTTCTGGAAAGCAGTTTTGAATGGCGTAGGATTGTTGTCTTTTTTTCGGTTTTATGGGTATGGGAATGAAGTTCAAACGCTTTCCAAGGGTAATCGTTTCCATCAAAGACAATTGTTTTTCAGACAGATTTTTCACAAAATGTTGGCTTTCATTTGATTTTTGGTTCAGAATATCCAGTTTCTTGTTTGTCTTTCTTTTTGGTTTTCTCAACTGTGGCTAAAGGTTAATGGGGCAAAACAGTGACGCTACAACTGGTGTCCTTCCAACCTCCCCTCTTGGGGTTTTGGATTGGAGCTTGCTCTGATCGATCGGGGCTTTTGACGAATCATCGGCAGTTTGTCTCTTGCTCATATCGATTTGATTAGGCTTCGGTCTAAAACCTTAAGAGGAAACGTAACCCTCCTATACACCCCACTCCCTTCTTCCCTTTCTCCAGCAGTACTTTGGTCCCAGTTTGACCCTCCTCCATTTTAGTTGGCCAAGGTGCTGCCTCTATTTTCTTTCTTTCCTTCCCTCACCCTGTTTTTTTACCCCTTCTCCCAAACACGTCCCCAACCCCATTCCCCCTCCTTGTACCCTTTCCTTTAAAAAACATCATAAGACACCTCAAATTCGTTTCTGAGAAACCTTGCCTATACCTGCTTCTCAACCTCTAGGGAAGGAAGGGCAAACAAACTGACAATCAAAAGAGGTTTCTTGAAAATGAGTGCATTCCGGTCTTAATACTTTTTTTCTGTGTGTCCCCTAATATAAAAGAACCATAATAATGCTTTTTTAAACATAGACTTGCAAGTTTGTATTGGTGTCTAAAAA
Organism: Marthasterias glacialis; assembly: GCA_911728455.2. NCBI lineage: Eukaryota > Metazoa > Echinodermata > Asteroidea > Forcipulatida > Asteriidae > Marthasterias > Marthasterias glacialis. The sequence continues at coordinate 21,138,551 of OU452225.1, forward strand.
GATGACCCTATCATGGCTTAAACTTCACATGGCTAAATGACGATTCGCTTTTCCCTCAACAAACATTTTACAGATAGGCCTATGTAACTCCGCCCATAAAAGGGGACAAATTATGTACTGAAGTAAAATTATGTGTAAAGTAAAATAATAAAATGACCAAAAACTCAATTCGAGGGTTTACCCCCCCCCCCCCCCCCCACTGTTAGAAAACATAGCCCCGCACTTAAAATGGGCGAGATCCAAGATGGGTCTAGGTCTCAAATTGATATTTGGGTTATATTTAATAACTGCGGAAAGTTTCACGCTTTTACCACAAAGTGCACGATTTTCCCCCATATGGTCCTTATAGCAGATGCACTATGAGAGCAATTTCAGTTTTAGACGAGCACAAATTTTACCTGTCACTTTGTCACAGTTGATGAAGACGCTAAAACATTTTTAGTCACTGTGAGGATAAAGGGGCTATTAAAACAATCGACTCTTGGGTCGATTTGCCAATTGTGGTTTTAATTTTTGTTGAGGACGCGGCTAGCCCTGCTAAGGACGTCAAGTTCATCTACAAATCAAGCTAAGTTGATATTAATATATAATGTCCCTATGTTACTGTATTTATCTCTTTTTCATGTATTTCATTGTTAAGCTTAGCTTAGTTTTAAAAAAGAAAGAAAGAAGAAAGCCCTACACTCTATCCCAAATAAATTGCTTCTGTTTCATTTGACCACGTTTTTTTCTGCATACAATTTGTGTTTTGAGTTTAGTCTGAACTATTAATTTATGCAAACTATTTATTAGTTTGTTACAACTTGTAGGCAGATATATAACCCTGATTATACCGTCTATTAATTAATAATTGCATGAGAAGTTTTGGGCTGTTCAGTTGAGTTGACGCTCATGTTCTACATGCATGTCATGTCATGTTCGATTTAATTAAACCTACATCGTATTGTAGGCAAATATTTATTGATTTATTTGGTTTCACTTGTTACATTGTTGTTGAGAAATGACGTTGGTCACTGATTTCACTGCACCTTCATATTTTTCTTGAAAGAGCCAAACAAGCATTTGTTATGACCAGACCTTCAGATATTTATCTGCAATGATAGCAATACAGTCTGTCCATTCATTTTTGATTCCTTTCCACACCAAGAGGAAATTGTTACCCAATTTTCTTGATTCTCCAACTTCATTCTATCTAATCCCTGCCCATAGGGCAATGGAAGGCAACTAATTAATAACACACGGTTTACATAAATGTTTTAGTTTATAGTAAGGTTGAGTTTATGAAGGGTCTTATTTTGTATAAATCTGAACCAGCAGGGGCTTGTTTTGGAATGGCTGATCGTGTGATGAAAGCTATTTAACAGAGCACGATTTTATGTGCAGGTGGAGGGCCAAGTGGAAACGTATTTGTTTGTTGTTGATTGGATGCCATTCAAGGTTGACCAATTAGAAATATATACTGTTGTAAAGTTCAACCAATGGGAAGTAGCGTGGCTGTTTGTTTGGTGGGCACCTACTGCATATCTTAATATTATAGCAATAGCTTTTCAACTGCATTCCTCCCTTACAGTGCCCGTTGGTAGTACAACGATTGAATGCAATTTAAAAAACATTTACATGATTTTTTTTTTCTTCTCCAAGTTACATTGGAAGTATATGTGCACTCTGATCTGGTAGCCTCTGTGATGCAAATCATCAGATTGGCATAGCAATATTGGTGCCAAACTAGAACGTTCTCGTTTTCCCAAAGGGTTTTTGAGTTCTCGTATAGCCGGCTACTATCCAGATTGGTTCTTTATATGGTAGCCTAACTATTATATTTGTGCTAGTCCGTCGAACTTAAGTTCTGTAGTTTACAGAATGTAGGTTCGAATCCCGGCCTGGCCAGTCGCCGCACTTGTGTCTTTGCTGAGCGAGACACTCACCGTTATAATTTGCTTTGTCCTTTGAATGGGACATTAAGCCGTAGGTCCCCTGAACTAGGATGCATGGGTAGAGCCCGTTAAAGAACCCTGAACACTTATCATGAAAGACTAGGGATTTCACCCCAGTGTTTCTGCTTGAAGCATCCCGTCTACAGCTCTCCTTATACAGGCTTCCGACCTAAAGTGACTAAGAAATCACTGCAGGCCATTCATTTTTTTGAAATCACGGGTCACGGCTTAGCGCTCCGCCTGCCTGCGTTTAAAGCCCCGTACCGAAAGCGTGTGTTTTCAAAATAATTAAACCGCATTAATACTTTGTATGTCATTGGAAGAAAAACAAAAGTTTCGGGGATGGTGTTGTTTAATATCACCCAAACTGTTGTCAGCATGTTTGAGTTTACGGTGTTTCTGTTTCTTTCTTTATCAGAATGTACTAGGATTATATATTTTTTACTTTTGACTGCAAATAAATTTTCTATTTTTGTCAAAGAGTAAAGCAAAACCTACTCCTTTTTTTATGACATTTGGAAAGGGGTACATTAAGAAGTGAGGTATATACGAATTGGCTGATGTGGCATAATATTTTTTACCACTTCAAACCCAAACCCAACCTCCAACCCTAACCCCCACAGACCCTATCCTGAAACCCCAACAACCCTAACCAGCTGTGACCCCAACCCCTACCCCGACTATAACCCCAACCCTAAACCAAACCTTAACCTTAGTCCCAACCCTTAAGCGCCGGGTAAAATTTTAGGGGGCACAAGAGGGGCACCATTTTTCCTAGGGGGGCACTTTCGGCCAATTGAAAATGCAGTTTCCGTTTGTATTGTTCCTTAAAAGGCCCCCTTTTCAGCTTCTGACATGTTGAGGTAAAACAAAATACATTCTGCTTGTAAATAATATTTAAAAAAAATAGCTTTAAAAACATCGAAATTACTAGGCCTACATAAAAGCTTATAAAATGTAACATTATATACTGGTAATTTTTAACCTCAAAAGTCCAGATTTCAAATTGGGGGGGGGGGGGGGCACGGGGGGCACGGGGGGCACGTACACAAGTTGGGGGGCACGTGCCCCCCGAGGGCCCCCCCCCTCTTTGTTACGCCACTGCAACCCTTGTAGCCCGTTATGATACTTCACTAAATTGTGAAAGCAAAAGGGCGAATTTAAAATTCCGTGCGTCACAAAGAGGAAACAGTGCATGCTGATTGTTTGCGTCACGCAACTTCGCTTTGCATTATGTTGAACTATTTGAATTTCCCTCTCATTGCTCGCCTCCCCAATCTTCATTTATAAGAACGGCTATACACCTTTAAACTCTACTGCTATTATACAGACCTTAACCTTAGCACAACAGTATATTCAAAGTATTTTAAGCTGAATCGCCCTTCTACATTCAAATTATTTCGTGTGGGTTTTCAACACAACCATTGAATATAATTATTCATTCATCCGAGATTTGAAAGGAGCTTTTATCAACCATAAATGGGCATTATTGACGGAAAGGGTGTGTGCGCACTGTATGCCACTAAATCCAACGACCACGAACGCACTTGATAAGAGAGTTTGCAAATGTGGCTGTTTTTCAGGGCCGCGTTTAAATCCGCCCCGATATTTTTTCCCCGCAAAGTCTGCATTCTGCCGTAGATTTACAAAAGATTTGTACATTTTCCAATGCGTAATCTACCCTCACACACGTCGTATAAACAACCTTGAAGATAAAAATAACGTATAGACCTTACCCCCCTTTTTGTTTTTTTTTTCAAGCAAAGATTTTTGGTTCAAACTGCCGTCAAAAACCATCGAAGATCCTGCACAAACCACCATTGATAGGAACGTGCAAAACAGTTTGTTGTTGCTGTTGTTTTGCTTGTTTTGTTTGTTTGTTTGTTTGTTTGTTTGTTTGTTGGGTTGTTTGTTTGTTTGTTTGTTTGTTTTGCTGGTTTGCTGTCTGTCTGTCGGTCGATCGGTTTGTCTGTTTGCTTGTTGGGGTGTTGTTCTTCTTGTTGTTGAGTTTTTGGAGGAGATTTTTATCACTTACATATTTTTACAGTTTATGATGTGATTATTAAAAATTAAAGGATATTATTCTTCCAAAACCATGTTTAGGCCTAAGCATCATTTTTTAACTGTTGGTAGGTACCAGTAACCAAGAACGTTTAATATCAATCTACCAGATGAATTCCTATCTATTATCTGTTTGACACATTTTAAAGAAACTTTAATAATTTGTCCCATTACCGTGCTTTGCAACAAGCATAGAATGTGATCTGTACATTGTTGTTTGTAGTCTTATTTTGATCATACTCAAACTGTTCGTCTATTTGTCGATGTGGGGATCATGTCAATGGGGTGTACAAATTGTCATAAAAACCATGTCAGAGTTATTAGTTGGTCCTTGGTTCTTTAGTGAAGAATAACTTTAAATGTAAATAACGTGGTCGTTTTTAACTTTGAAGTGGGGGATTTCCAAACTGGGGGCGAATTCAAACATTTCTCGTTATGAATACCAGAGTAAAGACCTTGTTGTTACTCCACCGGTTAAAATTCAGAGCCGCCACAGTTTTAAGAATTTTCTCTTACCACACAAAGTTTCAAAATCCTACTATTTCGCTTAATCTTATGTCGCACTTGGCACCAATAAACAACAAAAACGTTTTTGGGCTTCAGCTTCAGTAATAATTTGGTAACCGGTTGTTCAAAAGCATGTAGTGAAGGTAATTTCTTTAAGCATTTAACCAACAAAATGTTTTTTCAAGATTACGGTTTTATGGTGTTTGAACGCCGAGAGTAATTTTTACCCTAGTCTTTAAAATAATATTCATACAGCTAGCTGAGTTGTAGGATTAGGGTTAGGCGTTGCCGGCCACTACGGGAGAACAGATTACCTACACTATACTCACCTTGACAGTCAACTTGTTCCAAGTGTAAACTCAGCAACAGCAGACCCGCGACCAGAAGGGGTAGAACACGCTTCCCCATTATCGCATCGATGTTGTTTCCCAAAAGAGCAGACTTCTTATTTATGAGATACTATTTTCCTGACACCAAAACGAATATAAAACTCCGAAATCCGATAACTCCTGTCCGCCTCGATCGGATAGGGCGTATTCACTAAAGTACAGTACGTCATAGGCGACAATGCTATACGGAGATCGGTAATGTTGTAAAGCTAGCAAAGCCGAAGTTCTGGATCAACGGTTAAGGTAACACAATTTCCCACAAACGACACCCTTGCAAAATTCTTTGTCCTTCTTATAGACTACATAATAATACAAATTTTTGGGGGTTGTTTTGTACCGTTTATGCTCCATTGGCTACATTCCTTTGCCTGTGTACTCCGACCATGGAAAAAATACTACTCAATGCAAAATCATGCATAACATAGTAGTCTGGTTAAAAAAAATTTTTTAAACAAGGCTGTTATAGAGTCACGCAACACGGAAGTCATCGCTAAACACTGTGGGCCTACAGTTCATAATTTACTTATTTTGAAACTTTCCCAGATCTAGACTCTTCGAGAATATTCACATACACATGAAGGAAAAACACTAAAATTGTGCAATATCTATAAAAAAAAAAAACCCCAAAAACAACCAATTATCAGCTTACTATAATCAATATCTTACCAACCCTCTTAGAGAAATAGTTTCACCTGTTCCACTAAAATGCTGTTAAAATTTACGAAATAGAACTTGGAGAACCCACAAATCACCTTTCTTGTTTCGATTGCCGCAATTAAAATAAGAAAAGAAATGAATGTGCACTAAACCCCTGGCCAAAACAAAGACTGTTTTTGATGTCTTTATAATAACCAAAATCACCAAATATGATGATATTTTTACATGTTTGTCATAGCCTTATGGTGTGTTTATTGAAAATAATAAGAATGAATAATATAAAAAAATTATATAATTTCCTCTCAAGTGATGCAGTGTTACTTCCCTCCCCCCCAAAAAAAAAAAAAATAATAACAATAATAGTAATAATAATAATAAACAAATAAAAATAAAGCAAAAAATGAAACAAAAATAGAACAAAATAAAATTACTTCAAAACTTTAGGGACGGTGAGGTAAAAACGATGCTGTGTTGATTTTTAATATTAGTATGTTCATTCGATGTATCAATGTAATACAAATCATTTTATTGCTGGTAAAAAGCAAGTTATCAACAGCTTGGCTCCTTTGGTACAACGATGATCATTTGGTTAGGTTAGCTTATATAGCATCTTTCTCTGTATTCTACCAAAGAAAACTCCACGTTTTTTTGAAGCGTGGAATATATTGCTTCTCATCCGACACAGAGAGAGAGAGTTTTTTCAAAATGATGTAAATTGTAAAAATTTTTACGCTTGTCCCTCAAAAAGCCTCTCTACGGTGCGTGAAAACTATACTCTCAAGATGTTTTTAGTGGTCAAACTATGGTCTCTTATGACTTGAATTTCTCGAAGCTACATGTAAGAATTCACTTTTCCCTACATAAACAGTAGCATTGTCATCTGTATTCTACCATGATGACTCCGGTTCGAGCCCCACCTTTTATTTTACATCAGTTTTCCCCCATTTATGGGCTTCCTTTCCTCATCAAAACTAAACTTCACCTGCACCATCTTCTCTTTACATGTAGTTTCAGGCTTTTTTCGATACCGAGACCCATATATGGTTTTATAGATTTTGAGCAAAACAATCTCATAAAACTACCACACCCTATTTATCGTGACACTCCTTGTTTCTCATGGAGAAATGGGCTGGGTGCCTCGTCACTGTTAAGTTGGGTTTCCTTTGTTGTTTTTGGTTGAATGAAGCGATTGTACGCCTGGTGTTTGGTCACAATTTCGCGTTACATTGTGAAATAACCCTGTTTAATTCATATGATGGTGCGTAAATATTTCATGCATTGATTATACAATTTTACAGGAAGTTTAAAGGTCGATTCTGCGTTTAATATCATGTGCTTGTTCTCTGATCTTAATACTTGGTAATGCTTTGCATTGCCGATTGAGGAAGATCAAAAGAGGGCAGCACTTCTTATGAATCTAGCAGGGGGACAGTGATTTAGGAAGGAATGTTCACTGGTTCTGATGGGGGGGGGGGTAATTATAGGGGAGAGGTTTAGTGGATGGTTTGTTCAGATGTGAAGTATCATAGAAAATAAGTTCAGCAGGTAGTAGGTTCAGATGTGAAGTTTGAGGAAGAGAAGTTCAGCGGGTGATGGTAGGTTCAGATGGGAAGTTTGTGGAAGACAAGACAAGTTCAGCAGGTGATAGGTTCAAATGGGAGGTTTGTGAAAGTGAAATTCAGTGGGTTGGTAGGTTTGTGTGAAAAAAAAAAAAAAAAAAAAAAAACCCAAAAAATTTGGACTCAAGCAATTGTCAGGGTCCGGACAAAATAGTGAAAACCCGCGCACACTTTTCAGTATGTAAACACATTGTCCTTATTTTGTATTGTTACAATCGAAATTAAAATCGGGGTCTTCAAATTCTGTTTTCTGGACAAGTACAGTATTTCAGACCGAAATATTTCTATGGAAGATTGGTATGAACTTCATAATCAGTGAGCTTTTCGACCGATTCTAGTACAAAACATTATTATATTAATAATAATAATAATAATAACAAGAATTATGAATAAAAATATTCTACTGAGGTGGTGGTGAACAAGTGACAAGGCAGAAGTGACAAGGAAGTTCAGATGGAAATTTGAGGAAGGGGGCTCAGTTGGTGTGAAGTTTAGTGATTGGGAATGTTAAAAGTGAAAAATAGCATTTTTGTTTTCTTATTACTTGCAAGTAAAGAGGCTGCAGTTAAAAGAAGAAACAGGATGAGATGAGGTTCAGGGCAAGACGTTTCGGAGACGGAGAGGAAATTTGCTTCAAACCGCATGCCCCACTCCAGAATGCCCGTCCCATACTTTTGAAAGTGATGGAGATTTCGGGTGAATCTCATCAATGTTTGTGGAAGTGGATCGCTTGGTTTCTTGTGGCAGTTTTACATTGTGGAAAGCGTAGAGCTACATTCATAAAAAAAGATTGTTGTTGTAATAAATATAAACTAAACCAATGATAATCTGTTATAAACATGATTGTGTTATTTCTATGTTGGAAAATTGTCATTTGTTTAACAAAGCTCCAACGACATACAAAGCGCACATTCCGCAATTTGCATTTTACCTTATATTTTGTTATTTATCATTGACCCGGAACAGCTGGTTTCATGTTTTCGAAAAGGCCATACAGTTAACCTTGCCTATAGGCCAACACGGTTTTGCGAGTTTTAAGTTGTAAAAACTGCTTTCCTTTTCGATGCCTCTTTTCTGTATGAGATTTACGGACGGCTGAGTACCTATAACTGTGGGACAATGTGCTTAACCAGTGGAAAAAACAACAGGAGACGCCCAAAATACACTCGTGGTGTAGTTTCTACCACGCAATGGTTCTTGGTGAAACTAAAAAAAAAAATCACGTTGTTTACATCACCGGGCGTTGTACAGTGACGTCTTTCAATTGAGAGTTCTGCTGACAAAGAACAAAGTATGAAGTGGTTTATTTTTCGGGTTAAACTTTGATTAGTTTCAATCTGAAAGCCCACCGATTATGAAAGTCCGCAGAAAGCCTTGTTTGAATACTGGCAAAGTTTATGAAATAGCATTTAAATTTGTTTTTGCTTATTTCATGCTTTGCCGCATCGGCGAAACACACGCAGCTAACAAAAGATGCAGGGAAAAAAGTTTTTTTTTGTCATTTCAACAAAACAGGCACCACTTGGCCCAATTCACCTGACATCATCATCGCAATAATCTTGGTTGCGCCATGTTGAAAGTTATTGTATCCGTGTGTTAGTGCGCATTTTAGGCAACATGGCGCTTACACGCTTACTTGTTGACTTCCAAAATGGTGAGCGTGTGACGTTCGTGCAAGGGGGCAATACGCTAATCCGAGCAGCGCTCGTCTTCAGAGTGGTTTACACCACCACATGGCCGCCGCACGCACGCGCGACGGGACAATAGCGCGTTGTCCGCGCATAATGTGCCAAGCAGCAGGGAGGATTCACAATGCGTGTATGTCAACGCGTGCATGCGGCGGCCGTAGCTGCTAGGGTAAACGCCCATAGACGACCTGCAGCTGTTGGTAATAATGCTTGTGTCACACTGAACGCCTGCATCTGCTGCACACACAAACTGATTGCCACATCCGGTTCCACATTTCGTCATTAACAAAAAAGGCATTTCTTTTGACACAAAGTTATAATACACCAATCCGGGCGCGCAAGTACTGGGCGCCGCACGCCATTCCTGCGGTGTATCTGTGCCTAGTTTTGTGCACAAAGACACGAAAAAATCATGCTCCTTTTCACTCTTAATGGAAATTAAATGTCTTCCTCAACGATTTGCGCAATTTCCCTGACATGACAGCATGATATAACGATGTACTACATACTTGATAAATATTTACAATTGCAGAAAGTAAATACTGAAATTATGACAAAAAACCATGCCGATGTAACGCATTAAACCAGCAACTGTGCAGTTTCCGCGTCTATCTCACTTAAACTCACCTATAACCTGCACCGTTTCAGGATGATTCAATTTCTATTTACATGTAGTTGCAAATATTTACCGACAGTGATCAACATTGGTATAATCATCCTGTCCTGACAAGGAAATTGCGCGAATCAATGGGGATCTTGTGCACAAAGTAGACTCGGCGCAAACGACTCCGTCCGGATAAACAACTCTGTGGGGTTCGCAAACAAACTAAACGGCTGCTGCATGTAAGATTTGAGAAACACCACGAAGGTGTGGCCGTTGCGGTAATTAAGCACACCGGTCAAGAATATTAACACAGCACCTAAGAGAAAAGAAAGGGAGTGTGTGCGAAAAACTGAGGTTTTCGCTCTTGATTAGATAATTACAAAAAAATATTGATTTGTGCATGCAACGAACGGAAGCATTTTCAATCAGTTTATCAATGTTGAGCTGGGCTTTAAGTGTGTGCAGTCTTGAAACTCTTAAAAATCGAAGAAACAAACTGTGTACAGATTTTGATTTGTCAATTGAATCCAATCAAAATGTGCAGAAACTGGCTACCTCTCCCGAAAAAACATTCCGTTTAATTCAAGACACAAAATATTCGAGCAATTTAAATGTCGAAGATTACGTTACCACTAAAGTGCAATTACTCACTTTATCAGTCTTCTAAATTCTTTTTTATTTATTTATTTATTTTTTTTTTGTTCACTGGTAAGTTTTATTTTTTTCAATGTTCTGCCTTTTTGTTTTTTATTCAGTTTCGGTTTCTTCCCATTGTTTTATTTTTATTTTATTATAATTTACATAATATTGTTTCTTTTTTTTTACTCTTTACTTTTTTATCAGTTTGATGTATTCCTGTTTGTAAATGCACGTAAGTAAACATGTACAATTCAGTTTTGTAACTCCTATTCATGTTTCCTTTGAAATAAACAATTAATTTTATCTATCTATCTATCTAAATGACGGACCGGTATTTTTCTATGTAAAATGAGGTTCCGCTGGTTGTAATTTCCGAGAGGTATGTGTGTTTTTTTTTATCACTTACTATATGATTACAACACACTGTATGTGTTTTATTGCATGAACAATTCTTAATGTGATATAGAGCTATTGTAAACAACCAATATTTGAAGGCAATGTATGCATTTAATACACCGTCTCAGTTGAGATAGTAATGATGGGGCTAGCTGAATGTTTGTTGAACCACAAAAACTGTTCGTTCGTGTCAATCTGGGTTTTTTTGTCACAAAGCAGTAAACCATATGCATTATAAAAATTTTGTTAGTACCGAGTCAGGGTAAACCACGTTGACGCCATTTCCCAGGCTTCAGGTGTGTTAGTTTCCAGTGAACATACAGTACGGAATACATTGTCAAACGAATGACATAAAGAAAAACCTATGCCGAATCTCAAAGGTATCAAGAGACGAGAATATGGTGAACAACTTTACATGTGCTGTGATTTTAAAAAAAATATGCACGATATGTGGCAGGGTGTACCCCACTCCTATTGTGTCTTCATTGTGTTCTGGAAATCCCACGAATTCTTTTGAAGATTTTACGGGGGGGGGGGTGCTTCTGTACAAGAGGGGAAGAGTGTGTTAGAGAATGGGAACATTTTATTTACAAAATATGGGAAAGGGTGTGGGGTTTGATCCTTGCAAGTGAAAAGAGGTGCAGTGGTCCTTGCTCTGTGATTCAACACCCTAAATTTCAAAAATCGCGCCGACGGCTAAAAACATTTCAAATACAGTGAGTTTTCACGAGTATTCAATCACTATGAAATCGGCTTCATCTACTAAAATATTTGAAATCCGTCCTTTTGAGTCGAGATTGACCCTACTTTGTGTCAAATTGACTACAAAATTATTTATAACATGTGTTCATAATCTGAACACGGTAACTTTTGTCAGATACTCATGTATAGTAAAAGAAAAATCAGATTTGACTGTGGTGCAGTAATTAACTTTTATACGGCTGCAAGTAAAACCAGCTCCGAGATCACGTGATTCATCTGGTTCGGATAAATCACGCGACCCTTATATATTTTGTTCTTTTCAATGCTCGAAAACGGCCAAATTTGATGTTTACAGACCGTTCTACTCTAGTCCTGCAAGACCTCGAGTCTTTTGTGTGTGTTGTGTAGGCATAGCATAAATAAATAGCCCAACGAAGCCAGTATATGTACATGTACCTTCATTCTGATACCTGCACTACTAACTTGTAGATGCACAATGTAGTTCTCTTTATCTGGACGAACGTTTATATCAAGGAGATTCTGATACTTAAAGGGCCTATCAAATAGCATTTCTATCACCTGAAACAACTCTACATTCATTCGGCTAAAATAATTCCACATTTTGATTGCCAAATTGGGGTGTTTTTGACACTTTTTTTCTGGATTTTGTTTTATGCAAATTGAATTTTGCATATTTATGAGCAAATGTGTGATGTCATCGAAGGAAAGCTGCAATATCATGGTTGGTTTGTTTCAAAACAATTACAGATTTTTTTTCTTTCTTTCAAATGGCAACTCCACTATTATTTGGTTGTTGTCTTATTGACGAGTGTTTAGACTTGTCAGTAGGCCTACATAATTTGGGGTGACCGCTGTTTTCTTTTGAAAAATTTGGAATTTTGTTTTTGTACATGGTGAATGCTGCTGTGAAACTTTGTTCATATAATGAGTCACACAACAGAGCCCTCATGTGTCTAGTTTAAGACAGGTCATTTTTGAAAAATCAATTAGTACGTTAAACCTTAATTTTAGTACAAAAAATATTTTTCATTTTCCTTCAACTGTCCTTTTAAAGCATAGATATTTGATAGAAAATGGATTTTAAAAAATTGCTCTTCATAGCCCTTTAATCTGTGTTCGTATCTCAACCTTGGACATGCCTCAGGGTGCACGATTGTAGTGGCGTATGTGTTTATGGCGCCCTCATTTGGCGAGCCATTGCATTTTTAAAGACTAAATATTCTCTGACACGAGAAAGGGGGTAAGCACTTAAAAGGGTCAACCTAGGAATGCCACAGTTAGTGAGGTTATAATGCATATGGAGATTCTTCTTTATAATGGGTTATTGAAGTCTATATTGCCACCGGGATATAAGGAAATTTAGAGGGTTTTGTTGTCAAATAAACATTATGGTTCATGTAGTATGTGGTGCTACATGGGGTTTGAACTTAGGTGATATTACATGTACATGCCTTTCAGATTACTGTAGGAAGACCATGAGTGTTGCCGATACTATAGGTTTGGTTTATTTTGTTTCTTTTTACACTTGTGACCAATGGCCAAATTACTTTAAAAATGACAATAAAATGACAATAAAAAAAAACCCACTGCAACAATTTATTTCATAAATTACCAAAATAAGGGATAGGGCTGTTTTTAAAACTAGAAGTTCTGGTATGAAGCTGAGAAACCATATGAGAATTACGCAGATTGCGAGAATGAATCTGCTCATTATAGGAGGGAGAAGGTCCATAGTATGGGTAGACTTGGACAGCCCTTCCGCAAACTGACAGCAAATTTAGGCTCCCCCCCCCCCCCCCGAAAGAAAGTGCCTTCGCTGCGCCGCTGTTCGTCCCCCCACTTTTCGGTAGCGATCGACGCCCTAGGAGACAAGTTTCTTTTTATATTTGTCTGTTAACTCAACACAGAGAGTGAAAGGTTTGACCTTCATTAGTGTGAAGCAGTCATGTCATTATTTTGTTCGTGTGTGTGCAGCGCGCGCGGTGGACGCGCGACACACTACGGAATGAGACCCCATTTTTTGTAATGAACAAAACAATTTGCAATCAATTTCTAGTCTGTATCATTTCGTTTGTTGATGTATGCCCCGAATTTTTTTTGTAATTGGTTACCTCTTTTGTTTACTGTGCAAATTTGACAGTGTGATATATTATATGCTTTACTACCGGGATTGATTTGGCCAGCGGCCAGCTGCACCGTTATGATATGACCGTGCATGTGCGAGACTTCAACTCTCATCATTTATACGAATCATCGACCTTAATTTATTCAAATAAAATATTTGACAAACAATTCATGAAAGGTTTTGTTACTCTTTTGGGTTAGTTTAGATAGCTTCCACGGGACAAATCCATGCTATAACGACACACGAAGGCCTTATAATTACAAATTTAATTATTCTATTCGATCTGCACAAGAAGTGCCCCCCCCAAAAAAAAATAAATAAATAAATAAATAAATAAATAAAAAAATAAAAAATAAAAATAAAAAAAATAAAAATAAAAAAAATAATAATATTCAATGGAAAATTTGTTTAAACTGCACTGCAGACTATTTTGCCACCGTTAGAATATACGCAAATTTATTTTATGTTTAATTAAGACTTATATGTTGGTACTTTTTATTGTTTCTTCCTCCTTGCTTACGCAATAAAAATCAAATCTGAGAAAATTTAATAAGAGGTTCGAGATCTTTTATGTTAAATCTCTGCCACAGCTTTTAACTGATTTTTTCCACAAAAACACAGGGAAGAGTTAGAGATATTCAGTTAAAATGTTCAACTTTATGCCTTCAGAAATGCCTCAGAATGCACCATATAGCATCTTGGGGTCAAAATTTTCGATTCGATTTTAATTGAAGAGAAGTTTAAAAATACCACTTTTGTAAATTTGATTGTTAACGATGTTTTGCGTGGGGGGGGGGGACAGCTGCTTTAAAGACTAAATAGGCATGGTGCCAAATCAGGTGCATACAGCTTGATGAGAAAGTGGGTGCGCTAGAGTCACTGAGGCAAGTGAAATCTGTGTTTGCAGCATAGCAGAGATTAACCAAGAGCTTATTCAACCCTAACCCATAAAGTCACACTCCATTCATAGAGACATTTCTTTTGTTGGCTTGGATGCTGTTACCAAGTTCAACTTTTTTGCACATTAAAAAAACACATACATCCCACAACTGGGCCCAATTTCATGGCTCTGCTTACTGCGTCATTCTGCGCTTACGAAGACCATTCGCCGCTTACGGGGTTAGCGCCGAATTTCTGCGCTAGCTGTGTAAGCACGGAATCCTTAGTTACGTGAACTACGCACGCGCACAAGCAAAAATTCCTTGCTAACCCGTGAAATACGCTTAAGTAAGTGCGGAATTTTCTGCTTCCGCAAGCGCCGATTTTTTGCTTACGGTAAGCAGAGCCATGAAATTGGGCCTTGGTAGGTTTGTTTCCAACTAATTCTATTACACACACACCCAACCTATGGCAACCTATCCCACGCAGTTTTCGGTGTGTGTGATGCTTTCTAATATTACTCTGGTCGGGTGCGTTCGATACGCTAACCTAATAAGTTCGTTGGAGCAGCTTTGACGTCATTGGCGTGAGTAGAGCTGCTTAAGCAGAAAATATTGCTTAAAAATTTGCTGCTTAGAAATAAACAGGATACCAGTCATAAACTGTACATGTGCCATGGTAGTTTGGCCGGTAACCTTATTCTGGTAAGCCTAATTTTGTTGTGCTTAGCTGCTTTTTGTGCTTAAGCAGCTCTATGAAATTTGCCCCAGATGGTCAGCTCCATGATTCATTTGAAGTAGGGTCTTGTAATATACTTGCACGTGACATGCGCGCACTTATTTTGACACGCGCGTACTAAGCGCCCCTACAAGCGCCCTGGGGCGCTCGAAAGTTTTGAAGTGTGCACAAAGCAGTCAGTTTTGGGAGCCAATCAGCGTTGTTTTTCAGTGCTTCCCATCCAGGGGTTAGAAACGAGAGGTATCGATACGGCACGCTGCCCATGGTGGTAAGGTTAGAAGGCATGCTGCTGGGGGAAAATGGCTCGGTGAGATCGATCTCTCCTGGGAACGAGGTGGATGGACGGACAGTGATAACGCTGTTTGTGACACACCCAATACAAATTATTAGCAAAGCAGTTGTGGCACGTAATAGTTTTTCCTTTTTAAGTAATATTAAACGAACCCACATCTATTAATTTTCTAACTTAATATTTGTTTTAGTGTGTGAGTTCGGTTTCATCTCGTGTAAACATAGCAGTGTGCTAACAATCACAATTCTTAAGTAAACAACATTTAATTCACACAAAATTCTTCTGTAAAAAAGTGCCTAATAAAAAAAGTAATAATTCGTAAAAATTTTATATTTTAACATTTGAAAAAAGTTAAATTATATCCCACTTAAATGCCCCCGAATCCGGCCAAAGTCATAAAAGAATCACATAAATTGCTAAGTGTATTTTTAAGAAGTGTATACCAATAAAAAACGTAAAATATATATAGGCCTACAATATAAGTGTACATAAATATGTATTCAGATATAAGTTGGTTAAGTTTAATATTTCTTTAAATTATTACGAAATAATTCTTTAATTTTCTCCAAAAAGATGGTACAATACGTAATAAAAAATGTCTGTGAATTATAACTATCCTGCACAAAATTTGTTAATGACCTCACGTTTCGACCCTAGCGGAGTCTTTCTCATAGGCTAAATGACAAGCATACTGGAGTAACAAAAGCAGTCAAGTGGAAAGAAGTGAAAAGAGAGAGGCAAAAAGCAGTCATATAATGCCAGGGATAAACAATGAAGAAGGAGACAAAGGTTTTTTTCAACCTATTGTGGTTAAACCAGACTCTCCCCCCCCCCCACTCTGCGAGGGTCAAAACGTGAGGCCATTAACAAATTTTGTGCATTAATACTACAGGTGGTTGTGGTTGGTAAGCAGTTTGCAACAGCTCATTTCATTTTTTCATAACTATCCTGAGAGATACATAATAGCCCAGTTGGTGCGAACCCAATTCAGGGAACAATGGTACCAAGTCAGGAGAGACCCTATAGTGTGATATCACAGAGCTTTATAGCTCTATGGTGACAACAATCAAACTGTTTTCAATTGGGTTCTACATTTCTAATTGGGACATATTTAAAAAAAAAAAAATGTTTAATGGCCTGACGTTTCAACCCTAGCAGAGTCTTTCTCATAGGCTAAAAAAGGGACATACTTAGGAACAGGCTACAGTACTAGGCCTACCAGTCATTCAAATGTCAGAGTGCGTCCCCTTGCACTTAATTCAGGGTCAGTCAATAATATAGCTCTATCTATCATATTCATAATGGTCCAGTCAAACTTTTGTTGTGACTGTTTAGTTGTTTACTGGGACAATGTTGGACCGTCCGATCGGACGGTGAATATTATCATATCTTGCATACTGTGCTGTTCTAACTCTGCATATTGCGCTTTTTAAAGCTGCACGTCAAATATAACGAATCTGTGTCACAAGGTTGGTGTCTGCCATGTTGGTAAGTCATTGCATCACACGCTTCCATGTCTAGTCTGCAGGTCGCTCAAAATGATTCCTACTTCCAGTTACAAAGCCAACATGCATCACTTAGTGAGTAATTTTAAAAGGCATTTTTTTGTGTGACAGAAACTTATGATTTTTAGAAGCCCTTGAGTCTTTGAAGAACGTATGTAAAAGTAAAGTCCATTAAAGTTATATGAATAAATCATCAAAGAAAAAGTACCTCAATGCAATTCCTATGGGCTTCTGCTAATTGTTGAAGCCAGTTTGTGTGAAGTAGACGTGGCTTACAATGTAATCAGGTCCGTATCTACGGAAAATAGCGCTGATGGCAAGAGCACTAAAAGTGCGCCCCTTCAAAACATTTTGACCCATCTTTTAGATAATTTTACCGTAATATCACCTCAAAAATACAAGCCTGTTAATCTTTTAATTAACAAATTATGGCACTACCTGAAAATTATAACTGCCCCTCCCATGCTTACACTGATGCAAACTGGCCTGTGATATTGTGATAAAGTAAAGTTTTTTCAGTTTCTTCTTGCGCCCGGGGCATGTACCATACCTACCACATAGACCCTTATCAACATATGCAGCCGTAGCCACAAATTCGGAAACGGTCCAAGTGCTTTGTGAAATCAAGCAATCAGATATCAGTGTGGAGACAAAAACAATAGCTTAGATAATGTTCTAAACCTTAAAAATCCCACAAAATTATGTTTTTTCAAAGTCAACTGGGAATATGTGGATACCTAAGATGGAGTCATAGGGGCTGGGCTGGAACTTGGAGCCTGGCCCTCCATGGAAATGTTTCCAAAGATGATTTTGGTCCCAAAGGCAACAGCGATGGCAAGAATGGCCGTGACAATAGTAGAGTAGTTCAGTGAAAAGCCGTAGAGCTTTAAAAATAAATGAAGATAATTTTAGGAATGTACATTGTACATCTCCCCACTCACTTTAAAGAAAATAAAAAAGTAAAAAGCAAACAAATATAAAACAAAAATTCAGTTGTTTAGAAAAAAAGCAAAGAAAATGAAAATAATATCGTCGTTTCAGCACAAACAGTGTCTACATGAACGTGTTTGAAACTTCACAAACTTTTGTGTCTCACCTCAACTATCCTGGGCGTACACACAAACCAAACGGCAAGATACAACGTTATAACAAAATAAAGAAACAACCTACAGGCCCAATTTCACAAAACTGTTAACAGATAATTGCTTAGCACAAAAAATCATGCTTAGCAGAAACAGGATACCATACAAAAGCAAAGAAAATGAAAATAATATCGTCGTTTCAGCACAAACAGTGTCTACATGAACGTGTTTGAAACTTCACAAACTTTTGTGTCTCACCTCAACTATCCTGGGCGTACACACAAACCAAACGGCAAGATACAACGTTATAACAAAATAAAGAAACAACCTACAGGCCCAATTTCACAAAACTGTTAACAGATAATTGCTTAGCACAAAAAATCATGCTTAGCAGAAACAGGATACCAGCCGAAACACCATGCATTGTATCTTGTTTGTGGCTGGTTCCCAGTTGTTTTTTGCTAAGCAGAAACAACAACAAACATCCAACAATTCACCAAAATCAGCACAAAATACAGGACATTTTTTATATTTAATGACCAAAAACAGAAATAATGGAGATGGAAACAAATGAATGAAACCCTTTCGAACACAACAATTATCATGCCTTAATTGTTCTTTTATATTTGCACCAATCCTCTAAAGAAATATCTCCGTCAGGGTCCTTGCTCTATGGTCTGAACTACTGCTGAAAAAATGACATTTGAAAACCCAAAGTCACCATTCCTTATCTGCATGCAAAAACCCTAACAAATCAAAACCATTTTTTTGTTTCATTTTTTTTTTCATTAAAATCCGACCACTGACTTTGTTGACATTTTCACAGGCTTGTTTTATGGTGCGTGTTTTTGAAAACTAGAGGATTGGAATGAATGCACTCTTTATACCGACAAAAATGATGTATCATTCGTTTAAATGTATTCTTGTGGATATCTAGATTTTATGTTAATGTTGAACAGTAACAAGGGTTAGGTTAAGAAACATGAATGCTTACCGTTATAGAAAGAGGTGCTTGTCTGATGAACATAATGACCGGCATACGTTTTTCATTTGGGCAAATCATCTACAGAAATGTGAATTTCAAATGAAGACAATAAAGTACAAACGAGTAAGTGCTTAGTAGAAATGGGTTACCAGCCAAACGTATCATTTAAGTACAATCCTTGATACTGGTTACCTGCTCATTTTCACTCGAGAAATAAATTTGTAAAAGAGGGACTCCAAGGTGGAATTCAGTTTTGTGATGCATTTCATTTTCCAACAGAAAGAGACGTTAGGAAAGTGGGGAAAAATTACAAGTTTCTTTAACTCTACTAGCAGTATTAAATATATGTGTAATGCCATGCACTTCAAGCTGTCAATTACTACTCTTTCTTTAAGAGAAAATTACAAATACAAATTCTAGAAACACTGACTGCAGTCAAGGCATACTAAAGTTCAAAGCTGACTTCCCAAACTTTACTTTGGTCACAACTTAAAATTTGACAAAGGTCATTTTAAGGTCACATGAGGTGTTGCGACAAACACAAATTGTGGGTTATAAATATGGCCAATTTAATCAAACCAGCCAGTACAAAGGCAAAAAATTGAGCCCATTTCGTCACTGACACCACGAAGAGAAAACCGCGTCTAAAGCTGAACGCTTTTTAAAACGCCACTATCCTTTAGAATTTTAGAGTGTTTTCAACTGGTTTTCTTATTGTGGATTCTGGATGCTTTGAACTTGATAAATATACTGCTTTTGTCCGCTTTGCATTCTAAATTAACAAGCAATAAAGGAAAAAAGGCGCATGCTACTTCGTGAAACCGAAAAAGAAGCAAAATAGACTATTTCCTATTTCACGAAGTAGCACTCTCCAATGTATTAGTAATGCAAGCTTGTGCGCGCGCGCACACGTCCTTCGCGCAAAAGGATAGTGCTACTTCGTGAAATCGTTTTGTTCACATTTGAGTATGGTGCGCGCCGTGCATTTCAATGGTAAATGTTACTTGTGTGCTAGTTCGTGAAAACAAAGATTGTCAATTCCGGGCAAATGTTGCCATACATAATTATTATAATTAAAAAAGTAAAGCAAGCAAAGTTTTGAAACTTCATGAAATTGCAGGGCATGACGAATGTTGTATAGAAATGTAAAAAACTGAAAACTGAAAAAAATATGTTTTTGTACACAAGGTGCTACTTCGAGGTGTCGGTGACGATTTAATTGGCCCTGGGCACTGAGAGAGTCGCAATATTTGTCTGCTTTTACTCTGCTCTAAAGATCTGATAAAGAAACATATTTTTTTTTATAAACTGTCACAATGTTAAAGGACATACTGCTGTTGAAACCAAATAAATAGAACCGAAAGATTGCCTGCTGTCAAAACCAAATCAATGGAACCAAAAGAAACAAAATAAATTCAATCGAAATCAATGGAACCAAAAGACAGCAAAACCTAGATGTTCATACATGTATATATGTACATTGGTCTCACCACACTAATGCATATGTTTATGAGACATTTTGGGACTGTAAAGTAACCTGATGAATAAAATAAAATATTTTGCTTATTATTTTTACTGTGTAAATTTCAAAGCCTTTGGGGATTGTACTCAATAACAATTAAGATGAGAAGATAGAATTAGCTGTTGCAAACTGCTCACTAACCAAAAGGACCTGTGGTAAAAACGCCAAACAAAGTTATTAAAGGCCTCACGTTTCGGCCATAGCAGACTCTTTCTCAAATGTCGCATCTCCTTTAAGGTGGTACATGTACCTGTCATGCCGCTTCCCAGGTTGTATCCTAAACTTAGGTGTGATCCCTGGCTATACGACAGTTTCAGGTTGTATGGCTTTCGACTGATGGCAACCCAAAATAAAGATATTGACAAAATAGGGAGATGGGCAAGATAGCTCGGTTGGTAGAGTGCCGTCACGTTAATCTGGAGGTCGCAGGTTCAAATCCTGTTCTAGTGAATTTGTCTTTGTTTACCCCAAAATTGATCCCTTGAGGTAGGACAATCAAGGCGTAGATACTTACCCTTGAGACACGCTCCCCCTCTCCGTTTACCTCGATAGGCCCCGAGCAGAGTAGAGGTAACAACGAAGGAGGGATGAAGAAGATGAGCATATCGGCGATGGTGGCATCATGGTCAATCCAGTACATGAGGTAGTACAGACTCCATAAGAGAATTAAGACAATCCAGGATGTTATCCATCGCTGTAGGATGGTGGAAGTTGTGTTTAGACGACACTGTAAACCAACAAAACACACAGATACTGGTTGGATTTAATAACAATAACAATAATACTACTACTACTAATAATTATAATGATAACAATAACAACATCAACAATATTAGAGTTTCTTCGATGAGGCACCGTGAGGGTAGTGTTGAGTGGACTAAAGAAGATCTAGATGTCACTGACAGAAGGACAAGAAAGCTGATGACCATGCATGGCATGCTACATCCATGGGCACATGTCAGCAGACTAGAGGGCGGTCAGGGGTTACTGAGCGTGGCAGACAGTGTCAACATCGAGCGAAGGAGCCTGCATCGTCATGTTGGGAGTACCAAGGAGAACTTGCTGAAAATTGCACAAAAATACACAAAGGCAGACAAAGCTGGGCCGAAGGAGTACATGAGGGAAAGGAAAGAGGAAAGACACCAAGATGTACAGAAGAAGTGGCGAGTTGCAAATCCTGGAATTGGTTAAAGAGCAGAGAACAGAAGAAGGAAACCGAGGGCTTGATTACTGGGGCGCAAGACAAGTCTCTAAGGACAAATATAATGAAGACGAGGATAGCAAAAGCAAACGTCTCTCCCTTGTGTAGAATGCGTAACAAGGCAGAAGAGACTTATTATATATTGTCAGCAAATGTAGCATGATGACCCAGATGGAGTACAAAGGCAGACATGACAAGTTGGCCAAGGTGATTTACTGGAATCTGTGTAAGACTTATGGTGTCCAAGTGCATGCCAAGTGGTACAACCAAGTTCCAGAGAAAGTTGTTGCAGTGGCGTAGCCATGATTTTTTCGCTGGGGGGGAGCCCAGAAACAATTTTTGTTAATTAATTACATTTATCTACATTTCTTTATGGGGCGCACCTGGGGAGGGGGGGGGGTTCCTAAGGTTGTCAGGTGTTGATTTACACAGTATGGGTGCTATATGCTGGAAAAGGCCCTCTCCCTGTATCTGGCCAAGTGAGAAGGGGGAAACATCTACATGTAGCAGCATTGTTAGTACTGTAGATCTCAAACCTAGGCCCAATGTCATAGAACTGTTGTTAGCACAAAAACAAGCCAGACACATAACAATTATGCTTACCAGAAATAGGTTACCAGTCAAAATATCATGCATGTCATATGTGTCACTTATGACTGGTTTCCTGCTATCCTTTGGTCAGCAGAAATGTGTTAAGCAATATTGTCTGCTTTATTTAGCCAATTGGCCCCTGGTTTTGTAGGACAAGGTGTAAACAGGTTAATATCATGGCTAGCAAATCATTGTGTTTTTGGAAGATTAAACAAAGTATGCAATAAACACAGCTTACAAGCAACCTGCAAAAATTTTATCAAAGTAGGTGCTTAGGTTTGAGTGAAAAAAAAAGAAGGTTAGGCTATGTTTTGTCAGGAATTTTGTGCAAGATTTCCATTGGATTATGCATTTGTTTTATATGATATGATATGATAATTTTTTTTCTTATAATTTAAGAGCATGTTATGCATAGTTTTTACCCAATCTCCATGATAATTTAGGCCAGAACTTTTCCTTGAACCATCGTAGTATCACATAAACACTGTATAAGCACCTAAATCTGTAAAGTGTGCCTACAAGAACTGCAAAAGTGGTTTGGCAATGTCATCCCAAAAGATCCACAACAAACTTGGGCGTCTTTTATAAAAATTTTAGTATGCAGGCATGTTATGCAGTGTGTCGTGGCCCAGCGGTCAAGCGCACTGGACTCAAGCAGAGTGTGGGTTCGAGTCCCGGTCTTGACACTTGTGTCCTTAAAGCAAGACTCTTAACCATCGAATGGGACGTAAAACCGTAGGTCCCGTGTGTTCTGTAATGCTCGTAAAAGAACCCAATTACACTTATCGCTAAGAGAAGGGGTTTGCCCCGGTGTTTCTGGCAGTGGCTGCTAAATGCGCCGCAGCACCTTGTAAACCATTACAAGGTGCTACATAAATGGGTCCCATAATTAAAAGAACTCAAAAACCTGCCTTAATAATAATATAATAACTGCCTTGAGTACCTAATTGTTGGTAGATACCTGCGCTATATGAGACTCCGGTATTATGACACTTCACTCTTGTTAGGACCATAGAGGAAGGAAATTTTCCTTGCTCCATGCTAGTCTGACAAAGATGACGGGGAAACTTTCTGGGCGTAGTCAGGCTAACATTACAGTTCTGCAAATCTCACATGAAGCGGTTCAAAGTAGATTATGAAGCATACTGAGACAGTGTGCTTCACTGATCCCATTCAATGCTAGGTTGAGTTCAATGAACATTATTAAGCATAACCAATTGACAGCTTGTGCCTCACTGATCTTGTTCTATAGACTAAGTAAACTTTGTTTACAATATGTGTGGGCTTGTACACTTAATCCATGGCCTTTCTATAGGCGAGATGTACAACACTGGTTATAATTATTGGAAATTTTACATTGTATTAACAATTTCCACATGAATTCAAGAGTTATACAAATAACAGCTGAACATATTTTGAAATGTACCCCTCTCTTCATACCAAAAGTTGATAACAATCAAACAGTGCAAAGATTTTATGTTTTCTTCCCTTGAGCTGATTACAAATCATGCCTGCAGGTTCAGGGACTACATGTAGATACATTGTTAACGTTTGGTAGAGCGATTTATTTCATCACGCACGTAGGTAAATCAAGGTTAAGTTTTTACCTAACACTACCACATGAGGGCATTGTTGCTGACTTTCGCGATAGTCAGGGTGTGTCTGAAATGTGACAGGGTTTGGCAGTTGGCTTCAGCACCAATGCTGAAGCATAAAAAGTATCTACATGTAGTCATAGCCATTGTTACCAATATCAGCTTTGTACAAGTTGTTGAAGTTCCATCTACAAGTACGTAGCCTGCTCTAGTCAACCTCATATTTCAGAACATTGAGACCAATCTTTAATATATTTAAATGTGTCACTGCCACCGGACTGGCCAACCGTACTGCTTGCATCCTTAAAGCCCAAGCTCAACATTGGTAAGAAAGAAAAACATAAATGTTCACAGATCTACATACCTTACTTTGTATAATAAGATAATGAGGTGGAAAACTTTCCTTGAAATATTTCTGCCTGAAGTGTAATCGATAATGATGGTAGAAAACTTTCCTTGAAATATTTCTTCCTGCAAAGTGTTATCGTTTTTGAACAATAAATTTTTCAAAAATCTAAATTTCGTCTCATGTGAGATCAAAAACTCTGCCTAAAAAGCGTACAAACTGGCTGAATGCATTTTACCGCTTTTTTGCAAATGAAACAACAAAATGAGCTGAAATTTTCACAGGTTGGTTTTACTACATCTTGATTTGTGCAGAGAATGTAAGCATTACAGACACTTTACCAATGTTGAACTGGGGCTTTAAGCAACTCACTTGACCATTATCTGCTTCTCATAACCCAGCTGTATAAATAGGAGCCTGTGAGGGCTGAGATGGCATTGTGTTGGATGAAAATCTAGTCAATAGACCAATCCATTAAGCCCCGCCCCTTACGTGTTTACCAATCACAGCCTTGGCTATGCCACCGTAAGTCCAACAAAAGTCCAACACAACAAAATCCTAGCGAAAATTGCATGCATCTGCTTATAGCAGACGTTCATGTCATGCAGAGTGGAATTAAAGAGACACACATTGTACTGCCCACGTGTACAGTGGTAATGTAGCCAATGCTGTGACTGGTCAATATGGTTAGGGGGCGGGGCTTAATGGATCAGTCTATTTCAACCCCTGCAAATATAAATAACAGTGAAGATAATTACAAGAAGTCCTTCGGTTCACTAAGCGATAGTAGAAGTGCAGTTCCTCTATCTACTCTGCAGCAGTAGATAAATAGCAAGACAAGTTCTTTCAGAACTATGAAGTTCTTTCAGAACAATGCAGGATAATTTCTTATCAGAAATAAATTATCTGCAGCAAAAGTAGATACATGAAATATCAATAGTATCACATAGTGTTATGGCAACCAAATTTAACAATATCAATAGACCCCCAAGCAATTCCATAATTTTAAAATACTTGTTGCATTACTTTGTAAAATATTTACCCTTCCCATTTCTGTTTACGCTAATGAAACTGGGACGTTTTCTCAAGAGCTGTATAAAAAATAAATTTATCAAACTGGGCCTTGTCTGACATAAGGGTTTTAGCTATGGCTAGAACGACAAAAATTGTATTCTTCAACTTTGTCATTAAATCAAACGGCGATAGCCGTAGCTGAGTTTGAATAATGTCTGGTACACTGACTTCACCAGTCGTTATAAAATGCTCCATTTGAATTCATCAAACTCAAAAACTACTACTGTTACATCACATAGTTCAGGGTAAGCTTTTGCGCAGCAACCTTGACACCAGCCAAGTATTCTTGTGCCACACATTTCATTGGAAATTGTGTGTAAGTGTTCGCCATGTCTTATGTCACCTTGCAAAAGCTTGCCCCTTCCAATGTAGCAACCACTGGATTTAGTCAAAGGAATTCAAACTGATCATTCACTTGTAACTGAGAAAGGCACTGTACCAGAATCATTCAAATCTAACTTGCAAATAACTTAGTTTATAGGGTGTTATCCCTGGCTAAACGGCAGTATCTGGTTGAATGGCTTCTGACTGGCCCCCCCCCCCCCCGAACAAAGATATTGACACAATAGGGAAACCACCAACATTTGGGCTGGATAGCTCAGTTGGTAGAGTGTCAGTACATTTAACCGGTGGTCGCAGGTTCAAATCCTGCTCCAGTCAATTTTTCTTCGTTCATCTCCCCCCTAAAAAAAACAAAAAAACCCAAAAAACAACAACAACATGAACGAAAAGCTTACCTGCAGCTTCCAGTAACGGTCTAAGATCTCTGGATTAGTGAGGCGTTTGACCGCAGGCGTATGGGTAAACCCAGATATTACGGATGTATTGTGCCATTTGAACCCATCCTGTAACATCAACAAAATAAAGAACTGATATCAAGTCTATCCTTAAAAATGATACGCAAAGTTTAATTGGTGTAATAATTTCATCTGGGATAAAGAATGGTTTGTTAGTTTATTGTTACCCTTACACCAATGTGTGATAAGCACTGTATACTCGGTGCTGTCTTGAGTCCCTTTATTCTACCATGTTCTTACTGTCACATTGTTGGACTGTCGTATATGGATAATTTCGGACATCCAATGAGGATTTTTGACGCTTATTTCGCAGCATTGTTCCTGCCTGTTCGTCCAAACGAGGCAAGGGTGGTGTCTACATGGAGTCGTCCTTGCAGTTCAAAAGAATTTTTAGAATTTTCAGAATGTGGGGTGGACGTGGAACTGTGTCTACTTTGTGTTTGTTGTAAACAAATAGACCGATTGCGCGACCAATGTTGACATGCTGTCACGTGATCACGTCATGTGTATGACACCATACAGCTGATGGTAAAATACGTGTAAGAGATATGCTGTGACACGGAGTGACTACAAAAACAGTTGATTTTACTTTTGTTAAGTGATAAACTAGTTAATCAGCACCTTTATTTAAAGAAGTATGTTGTGGCATTAATTTAAATCATTAATTTAAATAATTTGTGGCGTGTCGTGGCTGAGTGGTTAGTGCGTCGGACTCAAGCTCCGGTGGCTGAGTCATCGGTGTGTGGGTTCGAGTCCCGGTCATGACGCTTGTGTCCTTGAGCAAGGCACTTAACCATAATTGCTCCGTAAAAGTTGGGGAGGTAGAGCCTTCTGCTCTACCAGCCAGGCTTCTGATAGATGATACGTAAGCCTACATCCTTACGGACTGTAAAGGGGGTTACCCTGTTTCAGCCCCAGGAATAGGTGGCAACGGCCCCTGGATAAAACAGTTGATTTGTAGCCCACACCTTGAGTGGCTTACTGGCCTTGTGTGTCTGGCGACTTCCAATAAAAATTTTAAAAAAATAAAAAAATCACATCTCTGTTTCACAATTTAACAGAATTCTTCTAAAAAGAGGTTTTTTAGCCATGCACTACTGGCGTCGGATGACTATTATGTAGCCACACGCCTGTTATTTTGTTTGTAATGTTGGCCTAAATCACTGTAAAAAAAAGGATAAAGAACATTGGAAAAGTGAGCATTTATACCTAGCCTTGCAAAATTTCAAATAGGCAAAGGAATCACAGTTTTGGAAAAGCAACTTCTTTGGATGATTTCAGCTTCAAAACTTTTCAAAAATTTTTGTGTTGAAAAGTGTGTGGTGATTCTGGTCGTCTGGCCTAAAGTTCCGTCGTTCACTAGTACACAATTTGTACAATTTTCAAGATTGGAACTGTCCTTACTGGCTTTATTCAGCCATTCAAAGGTCTCTGGTACAAACTCTGGAATATTTGTCACAGATTTCAAGCAAGAAAAGCTTCGATCAAATAAACTAAATGCAACAATCATTGTGTATCGTACCGCACTTTCCTATGGAGGACGTCGTGTGTGTTTACAGTTTATACCCAGAAGGGGTCACGTGACGCGCAATCAGTCTATTCAGATGACAAAGATCTCTATAAAATAAATATTCTATACGACAAATATTGACTGCATTTGGTTCGTGCATTGTTGCAGAATATAATCACTTGGCTTAGCCTCATGAAATGGTATAGTCCAGATTTCACCTTGTGAGTATATTCTGCGACAATGCACTTATATGCATCCAATAGTTGTATATTATTATTATGTGACTGTTTCCTTGTGTCATATTGTCCCTTATATCAGAATTTTTCCTTAGCTTTGTATGGTGTGCAAGAGAGGCTCAGCACCATAGTAATAATAATAATAATACCTGAGTCTTACATAGCGCACGTATCTACCAGCAATTAGGTACTCAAGGCACTTATTATATTATTTTTTAAGGCAGGTTTTTGAGGTTTTTTTTATGACAGCCATTTATGTAGCACCTTGTAATGGTTTACAAGGTGCTGCGGTGCATTCAGCAGCCATGGCCAGAGACACCAGGGCAAACCCCTTCTCTTAGCGATAAGTGTAACTGGGTTCTTCTACGGCTTTCCATGCCATCTGAAGGACGAAGCAATAATGGTTTGGTGTCTTGCTTAAGGACACAATTGTCACGACCGGGACTCAAACCCACACTCTGCTGACCAGAAACACCAGAGATTGAGTCCAGTGCGCTTGACCGCTCGGCCACGACAGCTACAGTGTGTATGGAAGTCCTAATTTAGCCAGATACAATGTTTATGCAACTTCTCTTGGAAAAAAAGGCTGATTCCCAGATTTTGCACCAACATAGCATTATACTCTTTTTACCTGATTATTTTCATGACAAAGATTTCTATCCCCATCTGGGAAGTCTTGATTGATTACGGCATCATTCACGCTGACAGACATACTTGCATCATGGTGTGAGCTGCTAATACGGTACTGCCTCCTTTCAAACTCACTCCTGTCCCAAGCAACTACAAACAAACATACAAACTTTACTTTATTACCTCATGTGTCAGCAGACGGACAAGTAAGAGTGCCCAGCAGAATGTCATAAGCAATTCAGGTGAACATTTTGGAAAACCATACATTTCTAAGATTTCTGTCTTCAAAGTAGGCAATTTAAATTCAAGATAGGAGTGGAAAACATGATTTGAGAGTAACTACTAAACACTATCACACGTATTCAGGCCTTGATCTTAACCAAGGCCACCGAGGCCATTGGCCTCATGCCCTGTATCGAGTTGGCCAGCATGCCCTTCAGAAAAATTGCACTGTCACTACCAACTTGGCCAGCATGCCCTTGTACAATTTCTCTGATTTGGCCAGCAAAGGCCTGCCCCCGTTTTTCTTAAGATCAAGGCCTGCGTATTCAAACACTTTTTGTTTAACCTACATGTCTAACTCCCCAGTACATTGTTTTAACATGTGAAGGAAACAAAATCGCACACTTTAACTGATCTCATCTTGGGAATACCCAAGACTTACATAGTCTTTTAACCAGTTCCTATCAAGGATTTTCCAAATTTTCCTGTCCAGCCTGTCGGGATTATTTTCTCCAAATTGCCGGAATCATTTTTCTTTGAGCGCTTGAGCTGGCACAAAGAAGCCCTGACTTGACAATGCTAAGAGAACAAACAGTTGATTTATTATAGCACTGGGATTCTTCTTTTCTCTGTCAAGAAAATGTCAAATTCCTGCACCATAACCATGGCTGAAGCTACGGCGAGGATTGTTCCTCAATCCAGAACCAAGACTGGAAACTTGTTTCACTTGGAGATACCTCTATTGAGCCGAAATACAAAAAATGACCAATGATGGAAGCCTCTTGATGTCTCGTAATCGTCTTCTTGGAACAAAAGGACAAAGGTCTGGAATTGGGGGTTACACAATAACCCCTGCATCATGATGGAAATCTGCAAAATTTTTAGCACTATATGTCCTCTTGTGGGTGAAACGAGCATTGCATAATGAAATGAGTGCATATTCCAAAAACACAAATTGTCTGGGAGACCTTTGTTTCACACAAAAATATGTAACTCACGTCACCCGTTTGCTTTTGTGACGCAAATTGTGACTGGTTAATGCATTAAACGTAACCCCTTGACAGATTTACTAGGATCCTCCCTTGCTCTAACAAAATCCAACACCAAATGGTAACTCAAAACCCAAACTGTTGAACTCTTGATTATACCTAATCCCAAGTAAAGCATAATCAGTTTACGAGTGTAGTCCTCAGAACAATAGAATCAAACACGGCTGACTTAAGGGTTGGGTGTGGTTAGGGCCGAGCTTGGCTCTCAGCCTCCTTGACTGACCTTCAAGTCTACGGACAGCCAAGTCATCCTGGATGGCGGCTTCATGTTCCCCATTCGATATATTGTCTGCCTGCTGTTCACCATCGATGGAGTCTTCAGATACTGATGATAATGCATTTCTGTTTCCCTTCTCACATATCACGGCATCTTCATCCAGCTCTATGAGTAAATGACGAATACCTGGGAAAAATACACAAGTATTTCCTCTTTTTTACATGGCTATTACAACAGAAGAACAAAACACAGATTACTGCGTTGTAAATTATCATTGTGGACAGTGGCACAAATCAATGTCATCAATTTTTTTTTGGGGGGGGCTGACTGATTGAACTGTGGTTCCTAAAGGTTTTTATAAAGGTGCAGAACCAAACAACTATCCAATGTTTGCAACAACACCATAGTATTGGTAATAAATGACAGACAAAAAATGGTCCTTCGTGCAGACTCAAAAACATTGGTTTTCAAAGATGGAAAATTCAGGGTGGGGACGATGATCTTACGATAGCAATCCTCCTTCAGCCTCAAACTTCAAGAACGTTTCTGAGCTACAGACCTTGTCGCTCAAAATTTTCACCGGATATTTCCATACATTTAGGAGGTTTGAATTTGAAAAGCTAAAAGTATACATTTAGTGAGTCATAAAAAGTACTGTATGTGATTGAAAAAAAAAACTGCAGGAATTGTTCGGCTGAGGAGTTACTGGAAAAGTGCTAAGATGAGTAGTTCAGTCAGTGGTTCCGTGGGTGTTTCAAGCTCTTATTCCCCTAATGTCTAAAATGAGGGTGGTGGTAGATATCCCAAAATCTGCCTTTGAACTTAGCAGCTGTGATTAACCCTAACTCCCCTGAGTGATTTACTAGGATCCTTTCCCACTCTAACAAATTCCAACACCATATGAGTAACTCAACACCCAAACTGTGGTACTCTGATTATGGTGGTATGCCTAAACCTATGTAAAGCATGATCAGTTTACTCATGCAGTCCCCAGTCCAACAAAATCCAACAAAACCTGCTGTTAGAGTTTGATGGAATAGGGACTGTAAAGGTTGAGGCAATTTATCTCTTCGACTGATTTCTTATAACACAGATACATGATCAGGCATGACATGTTACCCTTAAAAAGGGTAGACAAATATTAATGAACACAAGGAAGGGCTTACATACATATTTTATAGCCTTAAAGACACCCGCTCGTCACCATTACCCGACGCCTGTTTCTGTGGCACAAAACGATCATGTACCCGTACCAAGTTTAAGCACAGCGCGTGCGCCGGTCAAAAGTGATCTTTCGTGGCATGAATTTGTTTGTTGCACGTTGACGAGTGGGTGTTTTTAAATCTTTTTTTTTTTAAAGGCTATTTAATAAGAACTGATTTAAATAGCAGGAATATCATACCCAATAATAAGCCAGTGACTTACTGATTGTATGCGTACGGCAAACTGACATGCAGACCACAGCCACCAACAGATTCCAGATGAAGGATATCACAGACAGCGCGATTTGACTGGGGAATTTGATGTAGCAAATTACCGGACTAAGCTGTATATTTTCACAGTGTTTGGCTTCGAACCCCGAATAGCAAATATATGTGTAGATCCCAATGAACAAGAGGCTGAGGATCACCATGAGTAAGGATGTATTGACCTTCAGGATGGTCTTGGAGTGGAGACGAAGGCTCTGTCTAAATACGGTGTTGGTGAAGAGCTTGAAAGCTAAGTTGTTGGCGTACACGGTGACACAACAAAATCCGGCGGCCATCAAAACCGTCACTGAGCCGTTCAGGACATCAAATTTGGTTGTGGTGGCTTCAATGTCATAGCCGACGTACCAAGATGTAGTGATGAAATATGCCAATGTGACAGTCAGAGTGAATGCGTAGAGTATTGTGGCTAGAATTGGCTTATCTTGTGGATGTGTCTTGATGCCAAGTGATTTGGCTAAGCACAACCACAACCACTTCGGCATGGGTGGTGACTGCCGTAGTGTGGCACTGCTGTTGGAAGGATGGAACATATTTGCAGGCAACGACGTTGATGCCCCTATTCAATTTCAGACTGGACTGTTGTCTGGAATTAAGAGCTACAATCTCTAGTAGTATTTATGGCTAGAGTGTGTCAAACCAGATGTTGGTAAATTCAATGCATGTCATACCTATAAAATATAATCAATACAAATATTCATAGACTTTAGATTTATTTACTTCCCACTTAACCTCATAGTCATTCAGGGGCACACTAACACGTACTTGCAAAATCAAATAAAACAACCGGTCTGATCCAGAGTACAAAAGTACAAAAGGTCAGTATTTCAGACAAGCAATTTGTATTTTACAGAAGCTGACTGGATTATACCTCAACATCTGAGAAATGAAGTATTCATAATATAGCAGTGTAAGACAAAGCAGATTAAAGTGAATACTATTGTGACGAAATCTGCTTTTCAGCTTAACATTTTAATTGGCACAATACTTAGATGTCATTATAATGTGTAATTATAGAATATTTCGGTTGCCAGTTATTTTCTGCAACTGCGAGCTAGCAATGCACGCGATAGTGTGTTGATTAGCGTGTGCGTTGTGACGCGCATATTGGCAAAACGCGCAGGCTACCATAGCAGTTTACATTTATTGGTCTATTATTTTAATGCAGAACCAATCAGTTTGTTGACTAGGCAATGCGCTTGCAGCGCGCACGCTCGACTAGGCTATATAAACCGCTGCAAAGCGAGTATACGGGGCTCTGCTCTTTCAGACGGAGTTCGCCGCTCTCAAGACACAAAGACCCAAAAGACCTAAACACCGCAAGATACAAAGACCCAAAAGACCAATTCAAGGTGCAATGAATAAAACAGCACACACGCAAATGATGCCACTCACACTTTATTGGCGATCTGTCGATTGATAATGCACTCTTAATAGCAGCCACCGCTACCTCAAAATGCTGCGTGCAACTCTCTTTACTATCGCTGATCATTTGCAGTTAAAGAATTACAAATGTACTCCTCCCAATCAATAGAGGGCGATGTGTACATTTTGTAATTGAACATGAGAAAGGTGTTGAATAAAATACACATTGTGTAGTTCCTTGCGGTTAAAGACAACCCTCCGTTTGAAACAGTTCATTTATTTCATCAGCTGCCTAGTGGGCAATGGAAATATTCTACTTTACATCTCCCTCTGAGTCTTCAAGTTCCAACGTGGTGGCTTAGTTATTTTTCTGATAGCTACCCTACCCTGGAATCGTTACACTATGTTGGGTGCCATCGGTCAATCTGGGCATTTGGTTGATCGCGTTTCGCAATCGGTCGATTCTGAGGGATATCTCGCACTAGACCCAGGAACTGGGGCGCTGTACTCCTTTTTAAAAAATTTGACATTGTCGGTCGTACTAGCGTCCCAGAAAAGTATGTGTAAGTTGATTTGAAAAGCTGTTATGGCGAAGAGGATTTAAAACACCTCTAAAAAAGTGGCCAAAATTACGACAAAAACTCAACAGAATTGCTGGAAATCGCCTACTGACTTCTCAAGATATCAAAGATGAAATAGAATGCATTACATTGTACTTACGATCACTTTCTGTCCTCCAAATCGATGATTTTTTAGCCCACTAAAACCACTCAAATGCAGCCGTTACAATAGCCATTTTACTACTGATAATGCTATATTCAACGACTGTTTCCTTATATGAGGATTGCGTGTTCGCTAATGCCCTGACTTGCACATTGTCTTGTGCAGTCAATGCAGGATACCAGCTATGTAGTGCAACGACCCCCCGTGGCTCCTGAAAGTTCCATTTGGTCATGATTGGCCGAGCGCGCATGCTGTACAGCTGGTATCCTGCGCTGACTGCACAAGACAATGTGCAAGTCAGGCCATCAGCGAACACGCAATCCTCATAGTGTTAATAAAACATATAAACCTGTAAGGAAACAGTCGTTGAGTACTGCATGACTAGCAGTACTAAAATGGCGATTATAACGGCCGCATTTTGAGTGATTTTAGTGGGCTAAAAAATCATCGATTTGGAGGACAAAAAATTATCGTAAGTACAATTAAATGCATTCTATTTCATCTTTGATATTTTGAGAAGCCAGTAAGCGATTTTCCAGCAATTCTGTTGAGTTTTTCTCGTAATTTTTGCCACTTTTTTTAGAGGTGTTTTAAATCCTCTTCGCCATAACTGCTTTTCAAACCAACTTACACATACTTTTCTGGGGCGCTAGTACGACCGACAGTGTCAAAATTTAAAAAAAAGGAGTACAGCGCCCCAGTTACTGGGTCTAATCTCGGACATTACTTAAGCTCTAAAAAAATCTTCCAGAGTTGTGATTTGTAAAGAAAAAGTGTTCGACTGGTGGCAGGAGGAAGTATGACTGAGTGCAGATCTAGCAATTGGGCCTAACACAAACAGTTAAAAAAAAACCTGGTTACGCCACTGCAACCATCTCGAGTTCAGTCCATGCGAGTTGACTTGGGACCAAGTAGCCCCACTAGTGTGGCAAAGGATTTTTGACATCGGTTGAATCCTTAGTGTGGCAAATCCTTGCCACACTAGTGAGTGGGGCTAGGCCCAGGTAGGACGTCAGTCTCCGTTGTACTGTAATTTTAGTGGTAGGCCTAGTAAAAAGTACAACGGAGACTAACGTCCTACCTGGGCTAGTAAGTATGCTTGCCCAGTTCCTGGACAACACCGTTTTGATTTTTTTCTTTTTTGAGATTTTGACTTCATTCATTGGTCGTATCAACGCGGTTATCGGAAAATCGGTAAAGTACTTTCCTCTAATAAACCAATGCAGCTAAATCTAATGAAAATATGAACATAGTTTACCTCCAAAGCGAATTCCCAGCAAGTGAATTCACGGGGGCCCAATTTCTTTACAACACTAAGACTGAGACTAGTGAGACGAGAGTATGACACACCAGCAGCTGCATCGCCCATCGACGTTCTTCGTCACAAACCTAGTCTTGGTGCAAGACCTTCTCGTTTATTTGTATTTTTTCCCGCAAGAGGGCGCTATCATCCACTAACCGCCCCACGAGAAGGGTGCATGCACCACACTAAATAGGCTAACATAGTAACCAATGCTAAATGCTAAATATTCAAAAATACTCAAAAAATACTTAAAAGTCTCTCAGTCTCTAGAAAACAAATCGAATATATTTTCTGACAACTGAGCTTCATTTTTCTTTTCAATTTTTAGTAGGTTAGCCGTTGAGAATTTTTGCTAGGCTGACCCAAAGTAAAAACACCCCTGAACGACGAGTAAACTGGCCAGAGTTCATCTGGGAAAAATGACCCTACACCGTTAAGTTGCGATGCGTATAAAAACGATTTCATCAAAGTTAAGATGCGTCGGATACGTCGCAAGTTCCTTGACAACACGATGAAGAACACGTCGTAAGTTACGATGACCTAAAGGGTCGTCTTAAGAATGTGGTTTCATATTGATAACACGCAAATGCATGGAGAATGGCATTGATGCTGCTTGCTAACCGAGAAGCCGGAAGAGCATTGCTTAGAGAGAGACAGTCTATTACTGATGATGAAATATTTCGTCGGTATAGATTTACCATTGTATACAGTTTCTAAAAATGTACCCACAAAGATCGACAGAAATTCTTATCAACAAAATACTTTTAGCAGACGACATTTCACTCTCCAATCATTTCCATGATCTCTCCCCGATGCGTCCATGGTGCGCGGAACGGCACTGAGTGTCTGCAATCTTAAATGAACTATATATACGACTGTTTTATGACCGAGTTGTATACAACAAAACAGCCACACGACTTACGCAGTTTGAGTTTATCCTCGCTTACGACGTGTACGTGTATGGTGAATGAAAAGGACTGTAGAACTCGTCGCAGCCGCGACTTGTCTTAGGTGTGCGACGCATCGCAAACCCTACGATGCATTGCTTCTTGCGATGAGTTTGATGGAATCGGGGGCCGATCCCACAGTGTAAACCGTGGCCACTGTTGTTCTGTCGTGGGTGATACGTGCCTTGATGCGGGCATGGAAGTCGTGTACCACGCCATGCAACAGTCGTTGAATCAGCGTTATTCGAATGGAGCAAGCATTTTTCTCGGACTTGTCCGTGGGAGTCTCGTCAGATTTTCACGAATTTGCAGCCCCCAAATGATCGTGAGTACTAGTGAAGCCCCATAAGTTCGTCTTTGAAGGATGTAGGCCCTGTTTAGATATTGTGTAAAGTGTTTGGCATGATTTGGGCATCATTTTGCCGACTTTTGTTTCAATTTCATATGCTTGGCATTACTCGTAACACTGGGAATTCGTAACACTAACTGTGGCGTTAGTGAACGGGAGAGAGGGAGTACTTAACGCCCCAGTTACTGGGTCTAATCATAGAGCTCTATGGTCTAATATGAAAAGTTCAGTGTATGGGCTTTAGTTTAGAAACACATATGATATGATTGTTTCGATGAGCCAGCCAACAAACCAGCGGAACTAACACTTGTTGGAATGCTTGTTTCATTTATGATTGGTCGACATTATTGCTTTTAAAGTTAATTAATGATCGGGAGTGCTACCTCTGCGCTAGCCCCACTAGTGTGGCAAGGATTTTTGACATCGGTAGCCCCACTAGTGTGGCAAGGATTTTAGACATCGGTTGAATCCTTCAAAAATCCTTGCCACACTAGTGGGGCTACCTCTGCGCATGAAAGAGACAGTTCATGTTGGGTAGGATGTCTCTTTTTTTCAGTGGTCTATTCCTGGTGTAGTTGTTGTGTCCAGTGTTGTTGTTTGGGCCATATTTTGTTTGGTTTTTGTTAACAACAAAACATGTCTGTTTACATTTCTTTTATTTAGAAGATGCCTCTCAAATACTCCGCCAACTTGTCGATGCTTTACAAAGAGCTGCCAGATTTAGAGGCTAGATACACGGCTGCCAAGGCTGCAGGATTCGAAGCGGTTGAAGTGAGCTTTCCATATGACACTCCAATTGAGAAACTTGTTGAGGTGAAGGAAAGGGAAGGACTTGAACAAGTCTTGATCAATTCATTTCCGGGTGAGAA
Organism: Marthasterias glacialis; assembly: GCA_911728455.2. NCBI lineage: Eukaryota > Metazoa > Echinodermata > Asteroidea > Forcipulatida > Asteriidae > Marthasterias > Marthasterias glacialis. The sequence goes on from OU452225.1 coordinate 21,175,407, forward strand.
CTTAGGGGTGGGGCGAGGTGGGCCCACGTGGGGCAGGACAGTGGATCGTGGAATTCAAGGGACGATAGACTTAATCATAATGAAATTATACAAACTGAATTTAACATTGTTTCTGTTATAATAGCACAAAATTGTTTAAACTTACACTAATATTAGACTGAATTACTGGACCCAACCAACAACACTTTTTCAACACTTGGATATTATCTGGCCTACAGTACATATGCCAGATAAAAAAGTATTAAAAAAAAGTGTTATTGGGTCCAGTAACTCGGACTACACTAATAATATGCAATGCAGTATCCTTGGAAATGGTGAATAGTTTACTGTTAAACCAAAATTTTGAATTTACATGGACTTTTTACAATAACTATAATTTTTCCATCCATAAAGTGTTTAAAAACTAGCCATGTCATGTCTGTTATTATGGTTAATCCCAATTTATTTATTTAATTAATTACAATGAATGTAATCCTCCTCCCCGACAAGAATCATCACAAATTACAAACTTCAGTTCCTGCATTTTTATTTCTTCAACCTCAATCACATCTTTACTTTTGGATGTGGGAGGAAAACTCCAGAGGTTTATCCCAGGGAAATCCCACGCAATCAGGTAGAAACTGAAAACCTAATCCATGTAGTGCCCCCGGTGGGATTCGAACCGGGGTCCTAGAGGTGGAAGGCAAGGAAAGATATACCACTACGTCAACCGGACTTGTTTGCTTTTGTCCAACAGGTGACTTGAAAGCGGGAGAGCTTGGTCAGGCTGCTGTACCGGGAAAAGAAAAGGAATTTCGAGAGAATCTTGAAATTTCGGTGAAGTACTGCCTGGCATTAAAATGCACAAGGTATAGTAGTTATTAACAAGGGCAATAAATTCATTGACAACAAAACAACAATGAAAGTATTGAATTGTACTTCCAAGCCCCATTACTCTGGATAAAGTTACATTAAGTGTGTAGGGGAAGTACATCATTGGTTTTCAGGAGAGTAGATTCATTCTAATTCTCAAGTTATCAATCCTGGTCTTCGTCTTCGTCTTCATCTTCTTCTTCTTCTCGAGTCACTACGCAGCTAATGTCATATCAGTCCCGTCCAGTGCTCCACGCATGCTCTTGTGCAAGGGGACAGGTCATCAAGGTCCTCACGGGTGCAAGGGGTTGGTAGGAGAGGGCATGCTATGAGGTGTTCCATTGTCTGTTCCTCTCGGCATTGACAGCTGAGATCCCCATCATCCTTATAGCCCCATCTTACAAGGTTGGCTTTGTAAGATCCTGGTAATAAGTGTGAGGTAATTCCACTGTCAAGTCATGCCCACTGAACACAAACAGGCTCCATCAATTGCCAGAAGCCCATAGGAAATGCTTTGAACCTTCTTGTCTTTGATGATTTATGTAAGAACAACATAACTTCTGGACTTGCCTTTCATGTGTATCTTGCAAAGACTCAATGTCTTGTCAGAATTATCAGAAACACTGGTTTCTTTCTTAAGAAATGTCTTTTGAATGAAGGAATGAGTGTTTTTTCTCTAAAATAACTCAGTAACGAAAAGTAGCGAAAACGTTAGGTGTGCAGCAGATACGTACGCGTGTGTTTTAATGATTTACCAACAGGATAAATGCACCATCTAACCAATCTCTGAAAATTACATCCAATTTCCAATAATGTTGTTTTAGTGAAATCAACTCCCAATGGAATGTTGTGTACATCGGTTAGGCTTATTAACTGCAGCAATCAAGTTAAGCATAGATTGTAATTTTTGGTGGTGTCATCAAATGCTACTGTCTAAACGTGGCAGTATTTTAAACAGAAATATTTCTCCAGGGGATTGAATTATTTGATCAGTGAGTTAGTTCAGAATGAAACGAATCAATTTAGTTAACTCATTAAAGAAAGTATTTAAAAATGCCCTGAAACTATCGTTGAGGCATAAATTAACTCAAATTGTGCAAGTAATAAAAAAGGTGTATCCTGGCCGAGCGGTCAAGCGCACCGGACTCAAGCTCGGGTGTTCTGATCCCCAGAGTGTGGGTTCTAGTCCCGGTCTTGACACTTGACCATTATTGCTTCTTAAGGCGTAATTTAAGCCTTAGGTCCGGTGTGTTGTTTAAGGCACATAAAAGAATCCAATGCACTTATTGTAAAGAGAAGGGGTTTGCCCTGGTGTTTCTAGCATGGTCTGGCAGCAATATGCGCCACCTCACCTTGTATCCCTTTCAAGGTGTTGTTTTACGGTTGCTTCTCATAAAATCAGTCTCCACCAGATTTGATAATTCTGCGCCAGGAGTGTCATTTTTGACAGACATGGCGCATTATAAATGTATGTTTATTATTATTACAAAATTAATTACTTATGCGTTGCTGTATAAAGATTGAAGTAATTAATTTATTATTTAGGATTGATCTAATCTGTAGCAAAGTTTAGTAACAGGAGAAGTCAATAGTAAAAAAAAGGTGTTGGGATAGGTGAAGCTGTTGTATGCAGAAAAAAAGTAGGTTTTTAATACCCTATTTTAGCTAAGCATCAGTTTCAGGTTACCAACCAATCACAGCATTGTAAATTACATTTGCAGCTCAGCTGGAAACCTGTTTCTGCTAAGCAAGGTTTTTGTGTAAAGCACATTTTTGGCCCTTACCCACTTTGACCTCTTCTACTTGATCTAATAAATTGGAAATGGGATTGTCAGATTTAAACATGTCAGAATAATGAAATTCAAAATTGGGTGGTCAGCATTATGGTATAAGTGTCATGACCAGTGAACGACTGAAAAATCGTAAAAAAAAAAAAAAAAAAAAAATCCTTCAATATTTACAACTCCTGTACTTCATCTTTCAAACTTGTTTCAGAATGCATGTGATGGCTGGTAAGATACCTGAGTGCAAAGAAGACGAGAAGTCAAAGTTATTGATGAGAATGGAGGAGACATTCATCAACAATCTCAAGTATGCTGCAGAAAGGCTTAGTAAGGTGAACTTTAACTTCCTGGGATCTACCCCAGTGGGCTTTTTGCTGAGGGTCTTCTTGAATCCATCAGCATGGTACCTCGATACTCGGCAAACCTTGTAACTCATGTCAACTGACAGGCTAACAGACTTGGTCAGGCTATCCTACACTTAGATCTTTCAGAATCAAGATCAGTTTATAATAATGTAGAGATTTGAATGGGAGTTCTCCAATTCATTGGGTTCGTTGGTCCGTGTGGAATCATTAATAAGACACCGATATTGGTTGATATAGTGGTAATCTGATGACCAAGTTTATTCCAAGCTCCGCTTCTTTCAACGATCTCTGACCAACTCCCTTCTATTTGTTACATTTATTTATTTAATTCCAATCTTTGTTATTAAATCTCTTCTAAATCAAAATATTTATAAAAGGAAATTAATCACACACGTGCTTTGCAAGCAGCTTGCCCGGGCGGTGGATTAATTTGCATATCATTACAGTGAATAATACTAATTTTGGTGTGAACAAAGATTTTAAATATTGACTGGACCAGGATTTGAACCAGATGATTCCAGTATCTTTTTCCCTTCTTTCTGTTTTGATGAACAGGATGGCATATTGGCTTTGATTGAACCAATCAACACCCTTGTGTCAATGCCTGGCTACTTTCTCAATAGACAACAGCAAGGTAGGATTTTAAATTGAGTTAATGAAATGTTTTTGTCATTGATGGAGGAGGGGTTAGACCAAGCGTTGTCAAATCAATAAATGCACAGCATGAACTTCTGTATGTTGCAATTGTTGAGACGAAGTTGTGTTAAACCCATCTGAAAGCTCAGTGATTTTAAAGTTCATACCAGTACCAATCCTCCAGAGAAATATTTCCATCTGAAAGCTCACTGATTCTAAAGTTCATACCAATACCAATCCTCCCAAGAAACATTTCCATCTGAAAGCTCACTGATTCTAATGTTCATACCAGTACCAATCCTGTAGAGAAATATTTCCCTCTGAAAGCTCACTGATTCTAAAGTTCATACCAGTACCAATCCTCCAGAGAAATATTTCCATCTGAAAGCTCACTGATTCTAAAGTTCATACCAGTACCAATCCTCCAGAGAAATATTTCCATCTGAAAGCTCACTGATTCTAAAGTTTATACCAGTACCAATCCTCCAGAGAAATATTTCCATCTGAAAGCTCACTGATTCTAAAGTTCATACTAGTACCAATCCTCCAGACAAAAATGATTTTCCATCTGAAATATTTTAATTGCTGCAATTGAAATTAGCACATGAACGTGCACAAAATCCCTGGCAAAACATACACCATCAAGAATACAAAATTACCCGACTTGACGAAATTTTCACAGGTTTGTGGGACATTGGTGTGTTTTTTTATTTATTTCTTTTTTTTTACATGTAGCTGTCAACATCATCGGGAAAGTAAATCACAAGAACCTGAAGTTACAGATGGTAGGAAATTTATTTACCTAATAATTGTTTGCTTTCTTTTACAGAAAGAAAACAACCAAAGATTGTTTATTTTATTTATTTACATCCAGGGAGTACAAAAACATTACATACAAAAAATATATAAAAGTACAATTAAATAAATGATTACAGAAGACAAGCGTGAGGATAACCCAAAAGCAAGAGAAGTCACTATCTTAAGGTGATCCAGATGATAAAAAACCTACAGAAACATGAAAAAGGAGGACAGGAACAAACACGCTAATAACATTTGACGTACAAAGTCTATAGACAAAAATTGTAAATGTAAAAATATATAGAAGGTTTGTACTCTTCAATTTGCAATTTTGTTATCGTAAAATTTCCTGGCTTTTGTTTTTTATATTCCAGGATTTATTCCATGTTCAGATAATGGAAGGAAACATCAGCAACACAATCAAGAAGTTCCTTCCGTACATTGGTGAGAACAAATATCTCTTTTATAAGAATTAATATTTGGTTGAACAGGAAGCAGGTTTTGGTTTTAGGCTGTAAAATGTGACACCTTGAGCAGGACTTGAACCAAAGACTTTTGGATTCTTGTGCAGAGCCAAATTTTATAGTAGTTTGCTACGGATTTCTGCCTTTAAGGTACCCTGTAAATGTCATAAATCTATGATCGTATTGTGTCTAAATTGTAGGGAAACTAATATTGTTCTTTCCTCGATGCATTAATTGCAATGATAATTTCGGGAAAAATTTTATAAAGCGTGTTACCTACAGAGATCTGAAAATGCTTATTATTGTATGAGGTGTACACAGAGATGTGTTTGAATTATGAGACGTATATGGGGTTCAATCTGCAGCCAACCATGGCAAAAACTCAGCGATAAGTGCACAAGGCTGGATTTCACAAAGAGCTAAGATTGGTCTTAAGATGGGTGTTAATCTTAATTACTAAGCATTAGGTGATATTGGCAACTCGTCTTAAGATGAATCTTAGTGTTTTGTGAAATCAAGCCCTGAGATCTGTAACAAGCGTTACATGACACAAAGGACCTACAGCTTCCCATGACATGGCCTCAAACTCAAAACACTGACAAGACTTACCAGAGCTTGAGCCTGGTGCGTTAAAATGGGCCCTGGATAATAGCTCTATACAAATTATGTTAAAGTTCTCTTGGAATGAACTGACTTGTCTAATGTGGAGTTCACTATAACCACATTGACCTTTCATTGTTGTAGGGCACATGCAAATGGCCCAGATACCTCTGAGGAATGAGCCGAGTGCAGATGGTGAACTGAACTATGACTACATAGTGTCCTACATAGAGAGCCTTGGCTATGAAGGGTGGATGGGAGCAGAGTATATACCCGTTCATGGTGAGTGCATCTTTATATGTCCAGCAGGACATAACAAATCTTTGCCCGGCAAAATGTTGTAAACGACGGTCGCACCGCCAACCATCTAATCAGTCAAAATTCGGCAAATCAGATTTTCTACAACTTACTGATGTACTCATTACTGTTAACATTATCACCAACTTTCAGGACCTAACCTGTAATAGTTTCATAATTACACTAATTAGCAAGAATGATTTTGCTTTTGCACGAAGTGCTGTACGGCGATATGCCACTTTATCCATTAAAATACATAGGACATGTTAGGTGCCAAACACGCTCAGTTCGACTTTTGCTGTTTCAAAAAGTAACATATCCGTTGACCTATGCGTTTTCACAAACCAACGTATCTCAACATGCATTGTTTTGTACACAGTGCTATATGTTCGCTTTTCAGTTTTTCTTTTTCACAAAGTTACGTATGTGTTTCGGAATTGGTAACTCATCAAAACAGTTGCATGATTGAAAACAATTCTGAACAAATAAAGAAGTCAGCTTTATTTTGATATTAAGCAATTTTGTAAAAACTTGTAGGCAGTCTCTGAAACACCAGTTTGAAAAATAGTCCCAACCTCAAACGATATGAACACTGATATACAACAGGCAAATATGAAATTGAATGTTTTCAAGGAAATGCAAGTGATTATTATTGTTAATAATGTATCGCAGACGAGTCATGTTGTGCCTTTGTCAACCCCTTCGAGCTCTTTCCCAATAAGTCTGTAAGGGATGGTCCCTACACAGCAGGCTGGCAAGACAAGTCATCCGCCACGACAGACGTCACTTTGGTCACATGCTGTAGTAAGGCCTCATTGGTTCCCCTGTACAAAATAAGATCTGATGGTGTGGGGTTAATAACACGCAAAGGTATGGTAAGGTTCTTGGGATTTACCAAAGTTCTACCCAACACTACACCAGTAGACTTCATATAGTATTGTGGGTTGGCTTCAACCATACCTAACTTTGGCAAGGTTCTTCTCGCTCAAACTTTTCCACTAATTATAAGTTCAGACCCTGACGGTGGATTGTCAACTTCTCTTCGCAACGGAATCAAACACTCCTCAATGACTAGTTTAGCCCGTGCAAAATCCAGTACTGCATGATGTTGCTCTAAAAAATCAGAACCCAAAATGCCTGTTTGAGTTACATCTGCAGTGACGACATCCTGCTTCAACTTCATTTTACCCATGTGTAAGGTGATCGTTGCTTCACCCACTACATCAAGCAGGTTTCCACCAGCAGTAACCAAAGGAGTCAAATGGGGCCTAAGATTATTTTTAACTTCATCTGTCAACTCGTTCCACACTCTGGAGTGAATGATCGTATGCGATGACCCTGAATCGATAAGAAACCTCACATCACAATTGCATACTCTAACCTGTACAAAGAGTGACCGTCCACATTTCTGATTATCTGATTGGGCCCTAACTTTCATACTCGACTGAGATTTGGGCCCACCACACCCAGTCGAATCTAGTTTTCCGACATAGGCTTATTAGTTATGTTAGTATGTGCTGGATTAGTTGTTAGGGGACAATTTGTTCGGACATGTCCTTTTGCATTACATTTCCAGCATCGACCTCTGGTTTGTGTTAGCGCAGCTACTGCTTTAGCCAATTCCTCTATCTTTTTGCCAAGCTCATCAAGGCGACTTTGCCCATCAGGAATCGTTGAGCACGCTGCAACTGTGGGGCTGCTGGCCTGCACATTATTATTCGCAGCAGCCAGCTTTTCACTACTTCTTTTGTTCTCTAAAGAAACAAGTATCTCTTCTTCTATCGAAAGTGTTAACGCTTCATCAAGCGTTTTTGGCTTGTTGCATCTGACATGCAGGCGAGTGTTGCAAGAATCTAGTGCTTCTAAGAATTGGTCTTTAGTAATATCATCTCTGATACTCTGTGACACTGCAGGATAAGCCCTAGTAGTCAATCTGGGTATTGCTGCTGCAACTTCTGACAAACTTTCACACGGTTTCCGCACTCTAGCTCGGAGCTGTCCCTTATACAAATCTGTCTGTTTGGCTCGATCAAACCGATTCTTCATTCTTGAACAATCTCAGCATAACTCGCTCGATCTTCAGCCGACAAATCAGTGTAGACATGCAGTGCTGCCCCTCTAAGTCAGACAGCCAAGAACGTACACTTCTGAGTTTCAGACCAACCATTAATCTCACTACACAATTCAAAGTTTGTCAACCAATCTTCAAACAAAGTAGACTCTCCATTATACGGTTCTGGCATCACCACAGGTTTTGGCTCTGCTACACTAACGTTTTGTGAACCAGATCGGCTACGGTAAGAAGGTGGTGGTGTCATTGGCTTTAAACTCGGAGTGGATGTAGCTCGTGGGGTGGGCAAATTGTCCACTACACTTGGTGCTACTTGTTCATTAATCACAACCTTTTTCTCACAAACGCCTTTCGGTACCTTACTCTGCCTTAAGGGCACAGTAGTGGTACCTTCATTATCACTGTTACCTACACTAGAAAACTGTCCTACGGGTGTGCTTAACCCACTGTAGGCAACTAATGACTCCCCTTTGGCAGAGCTAACTTTCGGGTGCGGCTGCGGAGAGCTGGGTTGAAGAGAATGCCTCAAGGGAGTTAAAAAAATGTTCTGTACCAGTCACAGGAGACCTACTTAAATCTTTGTATGCCTCGTCAATCTCCTCCTCTAATACTCTGATTGTTTTCTTAAGCAGCGCATGTTCGGCCTGAGCGCAAGGTGAGAGGGCATCTCCCTCTGCCAGTTTTGTTCGGGAACCTCCCTCTGCCATTTTTGTTAGGGTGCCTCCCTCTGAAATTTTGTTGTTAGGACACCTCCCTCTGAAATTTTGTTGTTAGGACACCTCCCTCTGAAATTTTGTTGTTGTGCAAATGCAAGTTAAATGTGCTTTTGCAAGATACTGTATTGTCACAAGACGTTTTTATTTGTGGAACTAACTTGATTCTGCAAAACTCTTTTTTTTTAGTTTAAAGGTAAGTGCCAATTGCAAAGGTTAGTTTGGCTGTCAGCTCACGACCCAAAAGTAACAACTCCTCCTCCACAATTTCAATACACCTCTGCGAAACCTCTTAACAACAACACAATCGCTTTACTCAAAAACCTCAGCAATCAGTTCGCTAAGAGCCAGTGCAAGGATTCACTAACAAACTGAACAGTTGTATTAAGAGCGTGTTTTTAAAAGAGAAATCCTTTATGACTACATGCATCAGTCATTTCAAGTCACGCATTTTGTTGTGCCGACAAATAATGCACACGGGCGTGGCAATAAGACGATAGCCTTTTTAACCAATGGCACAACCAAAATTGCAATGTTTAGTTTTCTACTTGTTATGTGAAACTGTGCATTTTTTCTGTTTCAATTTAACCGGCAGATTAATTGTACATTAGGGCCAAGGCTTAACCTGAAAATTTACTCAATGGCTGGTTCGTATCGCGGGACCAGTATTTAGAATTATCTTTATTTTACTGATCCCACCGCTGCTACCAAATGTAGCGTAGACAGGGCGCCTAAACTCAAACTCAAACAACGAACCAAGTTTTGATGGCTTTACTTTCTAGCCAAGAAAATGCAAATTTAATACACACAAGAAACCAGAAATACTTAATAAATTACAGGTGGAGACCTAGGCCCTTATGAATCAAGTACAATAACTGCAGGGAATATTAAAATGAATGCAGAAATGACTGGAAAAATGAACTAGAAAACCCTATTTGCAAAATCCCTTTGTGATTGGTACAGACAAGAAGTTGGGGAAATAAATAGATACCTTCTAAGAAAGACTCTACAATTTTATCCGAAGCAAAAATAAGTAACTTACTTTGGTTTTGCGCTAGCATGCAGGGCACCTACAAAAACTACACTCATCAACCCAAAGTGCCAAGCCTTCAGCCCTCCGCACACATGATGTTACCTGGCCGCAACCAAAAAGCCAACTCACCCTAGCCTAGCTTTCTCTGGCCAGAGCTGTAAATCTAAGAACTAAAGAAATGCTAAAGATGATAGAAATGCATTGTAATTAACTGGGGCGTGCTACATGTAGTTGATGTAACTGAACAAAAAGAACTAAGGCACAGTTGGTTTTACTAAAAGAATGAATGTATACAGGTGATGGCTCAATGTACACTACTCAAGGTTTAATCAAAAGGAACCCTAATTCAAAGGGAAAAACATGTCATCCTCAACAAGTCACTGACCTGGACTAGTCCACATCTCCCACAGGGAGGGGAGCTGAACACTGGACCAAACTACTAGTGAAAAGGGGTAGTTTCACTACATTAACATCAGCTATTACAAAATGGATGTGCCCTATGACTACTTCTTTAAAATTGTAAATACATGTACTTAAACCACTGTGCTGTGTATCCTGGGAAATTTGATGAGAGTGCACATATTTGAACAGGTCTCACTGTCACACGGTGAACTAAAAAATAATTCTTTTCTTTTTTCTTGTCACTTTTACAGGAAAAACAGAGGAAACCTTAAAATGGTTGGAAAAATATCGTTGATCAAAGCATCTGCAGTTCACAACCTTGACATACAGCTGCAACAGCTTGGAATCAAAAATGGAATGGTTCCTTGTTGGGCATCTGTGTTGCAGACGACAAACTTGACACGCTAAGGTGGCACCAGACAAATCTGGGCTCGATTTTACAATGCACTAAGATTCATCTTAAGATGAGTTGTCAGTATTACCATAGTGATTTCTATTGTGAAATCACACTTCCATTTGGCAATTAAAATGGATTCGCAGTTAAGATCAATCTTAGCTGTTTGTGAAATCGGTCCCCTGTATATAACCCATAGAGTACCATAGTTTTCTTAATGTGCTCAAAACACTTTGGATTCAAGTTGGAGTCTGCTGCCACCTAGTGTCCCGTAAGTTTCCAATGGTGCAGCCATCTGGTTTTTCTCGTAATTCCCGAGATCAGAAAGCAAAATGATCTGGTACCTGAACTTCCAGTTTTTACATTCAGAAGCAGCATTGCAATTGTATGTGTACTGTACAAGGTACAGACAAAGATTGACTGTAGGTTGGTTATGGTACTTTTTCCATTGAATGGAATCGAGCATTACAAGTTTGATTAAATATTAAAATTTTAAACAGACTGCTATATTGTTAAATAATTTTCAATAAACTTGGTCTTGCTTGTAATGAAAATATCAAAAGTTTTCCAGACTACGTACAATATGAATACAAAACAGTACATGTATTTAGTTAATTCCTTTTGGTGTGAAGAAGCAGGTGAAGTGGTCGTCTTTCTTGAATAGATTTTATAATATATGTAACTCGGACAAAAGTGTCAAAGGAAAATCGACTGAAATCAATATAAAGTATATTACTGACATGTTCATCTAACATTGCATTGAACTCAGCAATCTTGTTTTCTAAATCATTTTCATGACTTCGATGTCACTTTTGTGTGTCAAATTTAATTCAAACTGTGATTCTGTTTTGATATTTCTGCCTAATTGCATCATTTGATCATAGTATTTATTTCATTTTATGACTATGCTTTCATAATCATTCCTTGCAGTTTAGCGATTTATAATTTGTAACCAATTCTTTTGATGGGGTTGAAGTTCAGTACAGACAATAATTTTAAACTCGGACCAATAATGGAGGGCATGGGGTCATTCCTGGGGCCACAACCACTGAGTACTATGTAAACCATGACTCTGCTATGGGTTGAATTTTGAAAGCTGTTAATGCCACATTTTATTCTCAATCTTGCAAACATTGTCAGGATTTTAGTTTTTATTTTACATTTGAATGTTTACAAACTAACATCAATCATCGTTATGTACACTGCTGTGTGAAAAAAAACTGGCAAAGCTAATTAATTTTATTAACAATCAGATCATGTTAAAATAAACAGTATTTCTTTTCCTACTAATTGAACAAGAGGCACTAAACATTGTATCGTTGTTTCATTCAGACCGAAAGGCCCCTGGTTACTCTTTTAAAACTAAGGTCAACTTTAAAAATAATTAGTACAATTTTTTTAACCCAAATGTGTGTAATCCAACAGGTCAGGTTTATTTTACCTAGACCGAATGGCTGAACCTCAAAAAAATCTTACCAAATAAACTTGTTCCGAGTTCAAATTACAGGGTACCGGCCACATACATAACACCACATTGCCTTATGGCTGGTAACAATTATTTTGAGCAAATTTTGAGTCCTTAGAAAAGCTGTGAAACTTGGCCACTGATGCAGCCACTCTGTATTTTATCCACAATTTACCCAAAATTGAAACAATATTTTCCTAAATATGTATTAAACAGCATTTACTAGACATGGGCCTTGTCCAAATTTGCAGCTACTGCTATGGCTACATCGCTGCATCATCATGTGTTCATAAATAGGATGTCCTTAGCAACAACCAAAGCTGTAGCCCCTCATTCGGATACGACAATCGACCATAGTTAGAATGATAAACAGTGTTCAAATTGGTGGTTGTTGCCAAGGGTGTTGCTAAGGGCTTCCTAGGCTTGAACGCTTGTTCATGTGACAATCAAGCCGCAGCTGATAATTCAGACCTGCCGTTCATTTCTTCAAAAATGACAGATGATATTAATATGGCTAAATTTAAATGCATTTTTTTTTAGGATGAGATTTCAAAGATTTCCATAAAAATACACTCGCCTAAATGTCAACAATTTCTGTATACATTTTATATGTGAATTGGGTAACATATTATTTTTGGAAAACTTATTTGATTAAAAAAAGTATTTGGACAAAATAATTTCATATTTTTCTAAGATTGTTCAAACCTGGTTTTTATTTCTAATAGTATATCTTTATTGAAAAGTTACGGTAAACCATTTAGTTGAACCCTTGCAAGACCATAGCGACTACCAACAGGTTCCACCAATACCCTTTTTGAAATCGCGATTTCGCTAGAGCTACAAACAGGGAGCTAAAACTACCTGCACATAGTTTCTGCACACGTTGGTCAGTGCCGGAACGCCCCCCCCCCCCCCCCCCCCCCCCCCGGCACTCAGGATTCCCCGACCAACACTTGCAGAATTTTTCCTTTTTTCCAACCAGCAAAAAAACTGTATCCATAGCTGTAAATTTTGAGTACTTCTTTGGTTTGAGTCTATTTTTGTGATCCACAGTGTAGTGGTGTAACCAATCCAGCGAAAAATACCCGCATTGATCTCGCAACGGTTTCCAGTCACACTGATCATAGCTTTACGGTTGGAATGACATGGTATTAGTTTTTTCCCCATCACTAAAGAAATCCTGGGCAGAACCCTGCCTGCAGCAGCTGACACTGTTCAATGCACTCAAGAAAATTCAAAGTACAAGTCATTCTATGAATTCACCATGACAATTATTCATTCTGCAGTTTTGGGTTGGTTTTTTTTCTCCTCCAAACTATATTTTAACTAAAACATATATGACAACTTGGTTGATGTGTCTTGGTGTATGGCAATACAGAGAACTCAAGTCATTTAAGGGTTACCATAGTTTTTTTCTTCTGAACTGTATACATTTGTTTAAATTTAAAACGTTGCTGTTATACTTGAAACATGGTTTAGTGGTATTTTTTCCCTGTAAGTTGACTTTTCTTGTATTCTCGAAAGTCAAAGGCAAAATTAAAACTGGCACACATATCTGCTACAAGAATTAGAATACATTGGAGCAAACCTGTTACAGAAATGGTTTCTATGTTTTTATCCAGCCATGAGAGAGATATAATTTGAATTGATACTTAGAAATTCATGTTTTCCTTTGTTTTTCCTAACTATAAAATGTAGACTGTATAAAGAGGATTATTATTACAAACATTGCAGTATTTGAGAAACTAATTTTAACTTTAACATTTACATTTTGTTGTACAAAATGATAATTAAAATTCGATAAAGATAGAAAGTATCCCCAAAACTGTCATCTCTTAATTAAAATAAGAAATCTTCATTAAATAGAAATCAGCATTTAAGTTTTTACTTTCCACTGTCACAATGAGTTTTTTTTAGAAAAATTAATAATTGTAACTGGATGTTTCAAATGGTGCTCAAGTAATTTTTTTCTGACTGGTAAATGAATATAAAGCAGACACCATGTTTAATATGTTCCCAAACACATTTCCATTGTTTCAAATGAAAATACTGTAGGGTGAATGAAATTCAGTGAACACTGATTGGCATTGAGTCTAAATCTTGTAGGGCCAGTCCCACGACCACAGACTTGGCTAAAATACTTTTATGAAATTGAGCTGCAGATTTATTTGGAAGGATTAAGTCACAGTAGACTAATCCAAAAGAGTCCCCACTCCTGCAATGACAAATCAAAATCACCACAGCGTGCACGTAACATCCGACAAAAGTCAAACCCAATGGGAGACTTTTGAGACGATAGTGGGCGCCCCACAGACCGGTCCTTTTCCATTGTTCTCAGCGATGAAAACAATGGAAAAGGACCGGACTGTGGGACGCCCATTCGAAATGTAAACAAGCTGCTGCCATTAGGGTGTAACGCTTTAATGGATCTTTAATGGGGCTTTAATTGATCAGTTTAGTATTAACACATCTTTACTCGTATCACGTTATTTTAAAATGTTGAAGAATCTTCCAGATAAGAACTAGTAGTGTCGTATTTTATACTTCAATCAACACCTTTTTCAAAACTTGAAAAAGAACAGGCCTTTCCTTCAGTTGTATTTTATATTCATACAGTGGATCATGGATACAATAAAAACAAGAGTTATATGTCTAAAAAAATCACTCAAAATCTGATAAATTCTATACACAAACAAACCTCTGTACAAATCAGCTTGCACTCCCACCATCTTTTGTGTGATAAGTGGTTTGCAAGACTTAGAATGAACAAAATCAACACTTTTCTTTCTAAAAACTAAAAAAATCAGTTTCATAAATTTGTAAAATTACCAATGGAAAACATTTTATAATTATAAATCTAGTAAGATAAATTTGAAATATAAAGTATGCAGTCAACAGCAATCCATGTGGTTTAAATAGCAAAGCAGAAGCATTTACAGAACACGTCTTGAACTTGAAACAAAAATGATATTAAAGTCACACACAGGAATGGCAACCAAACTCAGTATAAATAAAAAACAAACGTACTCTACTATAATTATACGAATGATGGCACACCCCAAACAAATAACGTTAACTAGTAGAAATAAACCAGAGAAAGGAGACTTCGCTGCCATTGCTGTAGTCTATGGAGCACATAATACTGTATCCTGGACATGCCTTAGCTGTACCGAAGCGAATTCCGTTACAATCACTGTGAATGAGTATAACAAAAATGCATGAAATAGCATGAACACCTGCATCATAATGGCTCCATGCACTTTCATGATTGCGCTGGACATATGCACGCTAAAGCTGCAGATCACGCATTGAAAACACACCACATTTTTTGCAGGCACGCTATTTCGACATGCTGTCTACCGATCGATTTCAGCAAATGTCAGGTTTTTAGAGGGTACACTATTAGAGACGCCATAAGGAACGACGCAGTTACATGGGGGGTATAGGAAGTCCCCATTCTCTGCTTCATTTCTATGCATTAACTACATGTACTTGATCAAGTATAAACAATATGAAGACGGTCAAACATATCAAACATCAGTCAGCTTCGGTGGATAAGAAAGATAAGGAAAACAAAACAAAAACAAAACCCTCCCCAAAGATTCCAAAAGGCAATTCTGTGGTCATTTTACATTGATCTTAGAATTTAAAAATATAGGGCACTGAATGACTTTAATCACTTGCCATGTGGAATATCGTCATTGATAATAAAACAAAATCATCAAATCATTCAGAAGAAAATGTTTTGCTGGTCAATGTAAAGTGAATAACAGGAATTGCATCAATGATTTTGTGCTGATAACGTAAGATAGTCCGAAAATGAATGAATGCATGAAATCATGCAATTGACATTAAAGCAGTCTTGTTACTTCAAATTGTCCTCAATTTTTTGGGGTTACACATTACGACAGGTCTCAACTTTGGGATCAAATTCCACAAGACTGCCAGGTTTGAAGCTCAATTGTTTTTACCACACCTAAATTGATTTTAAAAGACGAGAATCCAAATGAGAAAGAACTTTCTACACAGTTTAACATAAAAACTGTTATTTGAATGAGCACTAGGAGACAATTGATCTCATTTGGATTAAAGGTAAGTACATGTATGTACATGTATGTACATGTATACTTCCATACTCAACAGAATTGAAAGTTCAGACTCCAAGTCAAGATTTGAACATAATAGGCATTATTTTTTTAATGCCAGAGGGTGCCCTTCGGGGCAGATTGGGCTTCTAACAAAGCAGTTAGTATACAACTTTTGAGGGTTTTTTGTTGTTTAACATTTTTAGAATGTAATCCGTGTAAGATCTTTGCTTGGAAAACTTGCATTTTTAATGTTTTGAAATATTTGTGTACCTTCAAAATGGAATTAGTATTGCACCCTCTGGCTGTCAAAAATACGGCCTATTGTTATTTTAGTAAAGATACTACAGATATTGATATTCAATTGAAAAACACAAGACTGCTGGACTCGTCTGTTTGTAAGTTTACTTGCCCGATGCTAAAATCACTGGCCTTGGGTCTGCAGTCCAGTGTAAACTTCAAGCCCTGATTAAAACAATTAACATGGGAGCCAAAGGTTCTCAGAAATGAAATGATAATGCTAAGACTTGCACAGTCTATGATGGCCAGTAATACACTGTAAGGGTTGTCATGTTAACAGTCAATCTACAATGCTCAATCAATAACTTCCCCAAACACCTCAAACTTGGTTTCTAACCAAGTTTGTACTTCAGGGCTGTTAACTCTTTCACTACAGAATATAATGTACAGCTGTGACGGAAATGTTTCATGTTTTGCTTATTTCCAGTGGCTCTCCGGCATATGAAGTAATTCACCGGGCTGCTGTGAGCGCCGCACCGCAGTGAAGGAGTTAATATGGTGTATTGATGTTTCACTTTGTTCTTTTCTTGGTTGTTTGGTTACAAGAAGAGCTCTATAATATTTTATTTTACACAATTCATTGGAGGTTTGTTATATTGTGTCCCAATTTTACACGGCTTTGCTTACTGCAGAACTATACGCCTAAGCACCCCATAATATGCAGATTCTTTGGCTTGTACACATAAAGTTCCATGGTAAGCAGCACAATGAAACTGGATCCACTGGTGAGTTGATATTTATGACTGGTGCCCCGCTATTTTTTTTCGCTTGGCAATATTTTCTGCTTAACAGCTTAATGAAATTGTACCTACAGCTGCTTAAGCAGACAATAGTGATTTACAATTTTTTGCTAAACAATAATAAGTAGGATACCAGTCAAAAATAGTACAGGTTACATGGTATTTTGGCTGGTAACCTTATTCCAGTAAGCATAATTGTTTTATGCTTAGTTGCTTTTTGTGCTTAAGCTCCTCTATGAAATTTGGCCCTGGTCTTTATATGTGACACGTTTGACGCTGCACATGTCTCATCTAGTCAACTTATTGGATGTACACACAAAAGCTATGGCACCATCATACAATGTTTCCGTACAAAGCCCCAATGGAGTATTAACACAAAATCAAGATGTACACATTTTGTAACTAACAAAACAAGATGATTCATCATAATTTTATCGCTCTCTTAAAAAATGTTTGTCAAAAATTGGAACCCATATACAATTGTATGTCAGATCAAGATTTTTTATCTCTCTATGTAGGTGTTTTCCTGTATTGACCCCTTGCACGCACGTCACACGCGCCGACTGTGCCACGCTCACCATTTTGGTGGTCAATAGTGGCCGCGTCTCCTAAAATGCGCACTTCACTGAATAACTCAGTGACATTGACCACCAAAATGGCGGAACCAAGATTATTGTGATGATGACGTCAGGTGAAATGGGTCAATAGACATATAAACTTAAGTCAAAAATAAATCAATAACAAATATTTACAAAACAGACGTGACAATCAAACAAACACACACTGAAATGCTCAAAATTATACACAGCTTGTGTAGAAATTCTTGTCAATTTGTACATTCATATAATTCTATGGAATTCTGGAAGAGTCTTGGGGTTCAGAAAAAGAAAACACAGTTCCGACTGTGGTGTGATGACCAGTATGACAAATATACACCTTTTGAGCTGTGTTTGTAGCTTGAATTACAGGATAAAAAAAACATGAGCACTCTGTGAGTCCGTCCAAAATCTATTTACTGGCCTAATCCTACAAAATACTGCAAGTTTGATAATAAACGGACCACTTTCAAACTGGGGAAACCAACGTAATCAATGTTATCGTAACTCTTTCACTCCATCATGGACATGTATGACCTCATGTGCGTGCCCCTCTGAGCCTCAACTAAGTCTTTATTGGCCTAGATGTCATAACCTCACAACAAAGAATCAAAGAGTTAACACACCCTCTGGAAACACGTCGGTACCACAGCCTTTGGCGTTCATAATTAAAACTGACCCGTGAAATTTTATCTTCAAATATTGTTGCAGCAAACAATTTTGCTACTTTACTCAGGGGTGAGACTGTGATAGAATGTTCATTTTGAGATGACCAAAGGGTATAAAATGGTTTCTTAAAAAAAAATATAAAAAAAAAAAGCTTATCCCTACTGTTGGGGTATAACGTCCAAACAGTTCCCATAAAAATAATTACAACCAAGTAAAAACAAATAAAATATACACTGGAATGTAAACAAAGACACCAAAAGTGCACTTGATATATAATATTCAATTTTCTTTTGACTACAAAGACTTAACTTTCCTCTAACACATTACGTCTGTCTTCACTTGTCACTATTTGGCTTAGGATTTGGGACTTTGGACAAGGGAATATTCAAAATGACCTGATCAGAACTCCACTTCATATAAATATATAAATAAGATCCTGACACTGGGCTTATATTAAGATTACACTAGCTAAAGGGGTAGTGGCTAGTCAACGATACTTCAGCTTGTCATTTTACTAGTCTGCCGGCTTTTTCACTGGTCCATATCGGAAGGTTTTCTTTCAACATTGTTGCTTAAATGGGACTTTAAAAATTATTTGAAAAACCTGTGCTGACAAAGCAGGGCTTGAATTAATAGAAGCATCCATTAGACCAAACACCTTGCAGCTTGCAACTGTCACTGTTCCACAAACTTGTTGATAGGACCAACAGATTTCTTTGTATTGCTTGAACTTACTGGTGGTTTAGAATCGCAAAGCTTTTAGTATTAATTACATTTGTTTCAAAAGTATTTGTTTGTTGGCTTAATACTGCCCCAGGGCTAAAACTGCTCAGTGCATTCTGGCCAGTGGGTATTTCGAGACGAGCAAAGGGTAAATGTAGCTGTAGGGAAGAGAGCAAAGCACAAGTCAGAAGGACAGCTTTTACTGGCTCTTAGATGTTTCAACCCACATTTTGAAACATATCCTCCCAATGAGGCTTTTAATATGCACTTTAATAGGAGAGAAATAGGGGACAATATTATCTACCCAAATAATAAATATACTCTTCATCTAACAGGAACCCTATCTTACTTAACAGATTGTTAATGGTGCCCAGGTAAATGACCTTGGGTGCCAGCCTGTAAATCTAACCTAAATCAGGGTATTCTTTTATCACACAAGGAAACCTGTTCTTCCAATGGGGGCAAATCAGAAAACACCTTTGTATCCCAACAGAAATAGTTTTACAAACTGACCATTAAGTTTGTTTCAGAGAAAACGCCACTCGTTTTGTTAAAATTCACTAATAGAAATTTCATATACATTTTTTATGTCAAAAACAGGAAACCACAAGAGCTAAAAAACAACAATTACATACAGCAAACAGACTTGCCATTTTGATGTACCTGTGTGATGGAGGTGGGGGAGTAGGGGGACTACACAGACGGCAGTCCTCATCACTTGCTGTTGACCATCTTGTGCGCTGAGTTTGCAACGGAGGTGGTTGGAGCGTTGATAATGATGGTGTTGACACTGTTGGTAGTGGGTAATGAGTTGGTCAAGGGTGGTTCGGCCAGGGTGTCCACTTTGTCTGTGATGTCACAAAAGTAAAGAGTACGATGTAAGAATTTTTAAGTAGCAAAACGAGGCCCTCACAGAATAATTTCTTTGACCACCTGTTGCTTATTCACAGGTAATATAAAATACACATTGACACACAAAATGTTGTAGCTTAAATCCTCTTAATTTGTAATAAATATTACAACTAAACCTTACTTTAAGTCTCAAAGCCTAGCAGGAAAATGACAAAATTAACCCCTGAAGTAAATATCCTATAAATCTGCAATAAATTAATTCAAGTAAATCTCATGTTAAATTTCATACGTTCAACTTTATACTTTAACCAGTTGCCGTCAGCATTCTTTTATTTTATTCCTGTCCCCCCTTGCTGGATTATTTTGTCAGAAGTGCTGGAATTGTTTTTCTTTCAGAGTACCGCTGGCACAAAGGAACCCTGACTAGACAAAGCAAATGTCTGGAATCGGGAATTGCACAAAAACCAAATGTCAATGGCCAGAAAACGGCGAAATATTCAAGACCATGTTTTGTCTTTGTGCGAGTGAAATGAAGCATTAGACGGCGTGTGCATGGTCTGTGCACTAGGCCTACTGTACACGCTTATCAGTGGAATGTCCAGCAAACTTTGCTCCGGTATTCCAATTTTACACAATGGCGACTTTACAACGCTTCTGTTCCCAAGGCATGGGAAACATTTGCGCGTACACAACTCATCGGGCACCAACTGGTAAAGAATGAAAGCCTAGAAACTGTGAACATATCCCTGCAGTAAAAGTTTGAGATTCTGGGCTTATCAGTTCCATTCAATTCAATTCAACATTTATTTCCATATTGGTGAACAAGAACAAAATGTCAACAAATACAGACGACGTGTTGAACGCAGAGATAACCAAGAACTTATTGAATAAACAAACTACTGAAACGGAAACATAGAGCAAACCAATATTGGGAGTATTTTTAGAAGCCAAAAACAAAAAGCTTGAAATGTATTGAAATCCCCATGTACAAAAAGCATACAACGAAACCTTACAGCAAAAACAAACTGGAAAACAATTTAAGTTGGAGGTGTACTTTACAGTCACAATTAGTGAACAATCAACAGTATTTTGGGTGGTAACTTTCTCAGCACACGTGATAAGCAGCTATAAAAGGACCCAGTTAATGCCCTTTGACCTTACAGCAGAAAGTGGACTTACCCATTACAGCGATAGGGGTTTCTCCTGTGGCCGCTGCCACCCTGTGCTCAATCAGGTAGAACATGAATTCATCATAAAGCAGACGTATTAAATGGAACGACCCAAAGCTTGCGGCGCTACGCAGCGTCAAGTCCCGAATCACCATGGAACTGTAAGAAAGAAAAACAGAAAGCACTCCAATCTAATTTCACCCAACATCTTTGTTTTTTGTTTTCTTCATTACCTGATGAAAAAAACAAAAAACCATAACCTTGAAAAAGGTGAGACCTTACTTTCGGAACGAGTTGCTGTGAATGCCACTTTTCACTTATGTCCAAAATTATAATTAAATATGGGTAATTAATAAGATACTAATTTTGGTTATCAAGAGTGAAAAAGTGGCAGCACCCTTTCTTTACTTCCTTCAAGCTTACCTGTAAAAAGACCACTTGAGTAAAAACTGTCTGGCTGCCTTGGCAAAGTTTGGTGAGTTCTCGTGGGGCTCCAGTACCTCTGTCACCACCCCTTCCAGCCATGCAGCCCACTGCTCCAGTGAGTTCTGTTCCTGGAGGGTAGACTTGAAATCCTGCTCGAGACGTTGCACCATCTGGTCATCACATTGACACACCCATGATGCTTGCTCCTTTACAGAAAAATATCCAAAGAATTCAGTTTCTCATACAGTAATTTTAAATCATTTGAAAATCACTACAGTGAAATTTCGTAATGTTTTATTTACATCCTGAACATTTACTTTTTTAACAACTTAAACAAATTCTTTCGGCAATATGACATTTGGGGCTACAGTCTTGAAAATTTAATTCCATAAATTATTGGTTGTAGAGACGAGACCCTACTTCATGTCTGAAGTCACTCATATAGATTGAATTCTATCAAACTTGCTTCAAATCTGACTCCTACAAGTTTTAAAAATGACAGAGCTTGCAACGCATTTTTTTTCTACCAGTGTGCAACACTAGCACATGATCAAAATGCAAATGAAGTCTCTTTTGTTTAATAAGCACTGTTTATAAACAGTCTAGTATGATTCCACATTTAGTGTTTATTTATATTCATCACTGCACTAACACCAACCTGTACATTTGCAAAGTCCACCCGGTTGAGATCACTGAGCATCTGGTTGATCTGGGAGGTGTTCTGCAGCACGGCTCTGGCTGCCTGGGCTAAGTGATTGAGTGAGGTGTAACGGCGGAGGGTTTGAGCAAAGGCTGTCACGGCCCCAACCTGAGGGACAAGAAGTGATCCATGCCAGTCAAATACAATAACACTACGAATTCATTGCAGTTTCCTCACATTCTAGCAATAAAAAACTCTTGTACATCCAGGGCGTTTCAAGAACCAATTCTCTACATCACCACGAATGGAAAACTAGAGGCTTGGTCACAGGTTCACATTTCCCAGAGAGTTTAAAGGCAAAGAAGACCCATGAAATAATCTTAAAATCAGGAAAATATCCTAACATTGCAGGCCTTCAAATGTACATTTCCTGGAAATGTCTAAACAGTGGTGCAACCAGAGGAAGGGAGGGGGGTAGCCCCTCACTCAGAACCCTTGCCACCCCTCATGCACAAATGAATGGTTTGATACAATAAATAGCCTCTCCAAATGATGTCTTTACCCCCTCTTGCCCCCACCCACCAAATGAAAATGTCTGGTTACACCCATCGTCTATAAACATGAGCTCTTCGGCAAAACCAGGCTGAAATCTGCGTCTGTACTCCTCTAGTTACCGCCCAAATAAATGACTTAAAACAATAAAATCTTAAATCCTAAACCCCCCGGATTTTCAGCAAAATGAACTATTACCTTGAGGCCGATCATGTCTTGTGGAATGCCCGTCATACTGTTCTTCAGCCATGTCTCTAATGTCTTTGCAAAGTTACGGATGGATTGCGTCAAGGCACCTGAAAATAAATCAAACCATCCATTACAGACAAACATTTCAGGGTGGATATTATATTTCATAATTATGTTTACACTTTAATATTTGCAGAGTAAAGCTCCAGCTGAAATCAATTAAATTGTTAATGTACCAGAATCCTGACTTTGTTTGCGAAATTGCGGAAAAAGAAAAAAGAAGAAGAAAAAAACGGAAATATGCGAGATTCATAAACTTACTTGGTATTGGGCGCAGCACATCTGGTATTAGTACCTCCACTAGTCCCTGGTATAATACATGGTCGTAGTGTTTGACATAGTCCTGCACTGGATCAGTCTGACATAAGGAGATGAGCTTGGCTTTTGGAAGTCTTTTCTCTACATCCACCTCGCTGAAAATAAAAACAAAAAGTAAAAACAAAGTTATATTTCCAGCATCAGGTAAATTAGCAATTACTTTTGTTTTGCTAAAACCTGAAATATTAAAGAGCCCAGACAATTTGACTTCTTGCTACAGAAAAATTAACAATCACGTTGATCAACAGACTGTTACATATAGTGCAGGTTAATTGTGATAACTGCATGATGTCATACAGTCACTGACTTCAACAGTCTGTTACATAGACATGACATTTGACCATGGACACAAAGTAGGAACATCTTATTGAGTACAAGGGCTGACCTAAATACGGTATTGACCCAATTCACCTGGTGTCATCATCACAATGATCTTGGTTGCGACATTTTGGAAGTCAATGTCAGTGTGTGTTATATACAGTGTGGTGTAAATTTTAGGGGGACCCGGTATTTACACATATACCTATTGATTTCAAACACGGTGAGGGTAGCACAGTCCCCCAATGTGACGTGTACGCAAAGGGTCAATAGGCTCTTCTAGACTTTTAAGAAATAATCTTACTGATTTTAAGCAATCGTATCAATATCCTGCCTGATTACATAATGTATTAAACTTTTGATACACTTTCACACAATCAATTACTGAACTTCTTTTCCACTGGTTCCAGTACAGTGATTTTCGGCCCTGTAATGGTCAATTCAAGAAAGAAAAGAACTGTTGAATGACTTACTTCTGCTGTGCATCGGCGGGAGGATTTCTCCAGAATGTTTGCCACAGTGCCTCAATGAGCGCAAACTGAAGGTTAACCACCACATCAAGGATCGCCTGTGTGCATACAAGAAGTTGTGTTAATTTGGTAACATCAATAATTAATACAGAAAGCGTCATCAGTAGTTACAAATATTCTATAAGAAAGAGTAACATACCAATAGACTGTGCAAGTCTCGCACGTCTCGAACTTCAAAGACCAAGTTGGTCCCAATCATATTGAGTTTTACATGTGCAAGATTCTGTTTTTTCAAATACTTCACTTTAACATAGTTTATGGCTATACTAAATAATGTTGAGAAAGTAAACTTTAGCAATGAAATATATGAAAGTAAAATAAGTTGAACAAATTGCTATGAGTATTTTTAGTCTTCTTTCGACTTGTTTTTTTGTTTTTGATACAAGCGAGACTTGCAAAGTCTATAAGAGAAGCGTCAGTGTAAATTTAGTTTTGTGCTAGTTTACCTTTGACACATCATTGGTTTTTGGAAGAGTTACTTTATTTCCACGCTCACTTACCTCACAGTGTTCCCTGTACAGGCTCTGGAAGGCTTTCACATCATCATGCGTTACTCCATCTGGCAGCGGGGTGGTGCCGAACTTGAGCTCGGTGAAGTCGGGTAGGGCCATGGAGGCATCCCCCAGGAACTGCTGATGCTGCTGTGTCTGAGTCTGCACAGGGTCTTGGGCTGCTGCCCCACTTATCGCTCCCCCTCCCTCTGTGCTGTCCTGTTTGCTGCCTATTGGAGATGGCTTGAACCTTGAAGAAAGGGAAAGGTCAAATTCTTGTTTAATTCTGCTTTTTCAAAAACCACCTGCTCGCCTTATCCATGGGTTACACATCTTATGTCTGAAATTCCCTGAATAGTAAGATTTAGAAAGTGTACAATGCTTACTAGGGTAACCTCGTTTTTAAATGTCAATGCTTTTCCTTGACTACTTGAAAGAGCTGCACCCAGTTCTTTGTTATGCCTGAAATGAAACAAGGCTGCTTAACTATCAGTCCTTTTCACTGATACATGCATTAAGGTACAGGGGGCGGGGAGAGTTACAGCCCAACCAACCATAAATAAAGTGACCCAAAGTCTAATTTTGGTTTATTTCAGTTACAGTTAAGATCGAGCAAGGCATGTTGGGAAACAATTGGTGTGGTGAGATTGCACACCCATGGGAACGAGGTTGGGTTTGTATAATACTCACCTCTTAGCGGAGTTGATGGGTTGCTGTCTCATGGCTGTGTGGCCACTCTCTTCCTGGTACTGATTGAGAGGTGAGGAACTCTTGATACGAATGCCATAATAATGGTACTTGGAGTTACCCCTGATTGTAACAAGACAATGGGATGTTTAGTATTTATTAACTTATGACCGTTCGTTAAGTTATTCAAAGGGTTGAATATCTCAATGAAAAGGGCCAGGCTGGCTAACCCAGCAAATGGGCACAAATAGCAAAGGATACATATTTACAGATGTTAAACCTGCTACTGTGTGGCAATCAAAATCATCCACAAGGTTTTGAAAGATAGATAAACTATGCCAGCCTGCAATATGATACTGTGTGGTAATCACATCAATACAGTACACTTTCAAAATTCCTACTGCCTGACCATTTAATGATAGATATCATATCATGTGGAGAATGCATCTATACAGCATAGTTAGTTCTGTGCAAAGTTGTTCCACCATAAACAACTAAGTGCAGTTGAAATGGTTTCAAATGGTGGTCAACTCACTGGAAAATGTGACCTAAAGTAGGAGGGTTGAAGATCAACTTGAATTAAATTAACAAAATTGTTCTTTTCTTATAGAAAGGTGTAAACGAGTACGCAATGATCACACACATGAGTAAAACTCAATAAAAATTGTTGAGTTGAGTTGCTGAGTTTCTTAAAAAGCCCCTAGTCTTGGTGCTAGAAGTTCCAGTTCTGTAGTACACGACCCATACGAGTCCACAATGCACTCCAGCCCCCATCACGAATTGCCGCCAATAGAGGGCGCTATCACTCCACAAACCCGCTATCACCCACGAACCGCTATCACAGGAACTTCTTGGGAATCTTGTGAATTCCGAGCAAAATTCACTGTGGGTATGCATACATTATGACGTAGCTTGTACAACCGCTGAGCATTGTGACGGCTCATGAGTTTGGTATCTGCACATCTGCAGTGAAATTTTGTTCACGTACATGCACATACTGTACGTGTACTGTACATTCATATAACTGTCCTGATAATGTATGATGAATGTCAGATCTTTGTGTGATCAATCGCTTCCATTTGTGTCCTTTTCTGTACACGTTTGGATTGTTTCCTTGGCTCTGTTTCATTGGTTAAAGAATATTCTTATCACATGGTGGACCAAAGCTATCGATTTTGCAGCAAAGAGGTTATAGCGCCGGGCAGTGGAAAGCTCAGAAACACAAAATTAAAAAAATAAAAGTAATACAAAACTTTGCCCTTCATTGTTCAACAATTTGCAAGTTCTCACAATTTATGTGTTACAAACCCTTGGCCTCGTTCCATTTTGTCCTCACAGGCGGTGTAAAGAACAATTAATAAAAATGCTTACATCTTTTTTAGCAGTTTGAATAAATGAACTCCCTTGAACTCTATGACTCTGTATATTATGGGTTTATAAGGCGATCACAAGGACCTGTTGACAGTGTCAGCCCAGTTTCCGGTTCCTGGTATTAAAAACAGGCGTACGAGCCCGGGGGTTGGGGGAAGGGACAGTTGCCCCCAAATTCAGGCAAAACAGTGGGGAGAATTCGGGCACTAAATAAGAAAAACATCATTTTTATTAGAAATTGGTATAACAGATGTTAATTTTGCCTTGGGGGATGTTTTTACCCATACACCAATGTGTGGCACTCCTCTATGATTAAACTCAGTACTTTCCTGAGTTCTGTGAAAATGCCTGTTTTTTTTGGTTTTTTTAACGGGACTCAGGAAAGTACCGAGTATACAGTGCTTAACACACATCGGTGTATAATTATGTAAAATCACAGATATACAAACCCACCTGTGCTTTTATGATATATGTAAAATTTCAGGCAAATCAACCCTTTGCGCCCCCCCCTCAACCAAAGAGTTCCCATACGCCTGTGATTAACAGTTGACGCTGTTTCCCAGAAGCGATACCCATACAGCACGCAACGCATGCAAGCATCGCAATATACCAGGTGTTTTGTATTGCCATGAGGCAGTGGCCCGAGGCAATGCTGACAACAGCCTAACCACAATAACCCCACGCAGACTGCTCGAATTACAATCAATGGCGGCTATTGCTGTATATTAAAAGTGTCTAAGCTGTTTATTCTTAGACTTTACGGCTATTTCAGTACTCAAACTGAACCTCAAGATTTTAATCTTTTTTGTTAAAATTGTTATTTTCCAAGCAGCAACATTGGTGTTTTGGGGGCCCATGGACTTGCTCTGTAAGGGCTTGGTAATGTGCAGATTCTTGTGCTCTGCAGGCCACCATTGCTAAAATACTACCTTTGCGAGTGGTGCATTTAATATTGTTATATAATCTTGAATCATACGTCCTTACTTTTCCGTAAACTGTAGAAGCTGTCACATTGTTTACACAATGTTGCAGGTTGTGCCCAGGTGCAGAATGTCTTCTACAACAATGGGATTTAATATGGCAAAGAATTCCAGATCTTTTTTATTTCAAAACTGTGTGGTAAATTGTCTGCACTGATTCCGCAAATCACACACCATCGCTGAGTCGCCCATTTTCCTACCCCGACCACTGCCCGCCCGCAGCCCCACCACCACCAGTCTCCACACAGTGCTAGTATTATTTAGGTGCCAGACACGTACCACACGTGTGTAGCTAGCTTGCATAGCAAAGGTTACCAGCCTGGCCAGCTCATTACAAATGTACTTATTGCTGTTAGTGCGCGTGCGCTAATGGTTTATTCTCCCACTGTTGAATTATGCATATATTATTCAGACAGACCACACCCACGTCCACTACAAGATTCCCCAAGACGTTCCTGTGAGAGTGGTTTGTGAGTGATAGCGGATTCATATAGTGATAGCGCCCTCCATTGGCGGCAATTCGTGATGGGGTGGATCGTGGACTTTTATGGGTTGTGGACTACAGAACAGGAATGTCTTTCACCAAGACTACTAAGCACCTAGGAATCAAAACAGCACTGTGACATCACACCACAGACTCCATCCAAACAAGACGATGAAAAATGCATAGCGACAAAGCTAAACAACCTTCACCCAGTCCGTGGTGTGATGTAATGGTTTACACTGGTTTACTGAGCCACTGGTACTTCAGTGTTAATTTCATGATGTGTTTTTATGGGTTTTTGCTGGGAACCATGTAGGGCGCTGCCAATGTGAGGGAAAAAATTTGTTAAAAAATCAAAGAAGGCAGGGTTAGTTCCTCTGATAAAATTTCAACAAAATTATAGGGAGGATCAAATAATAATTTAACACAAAGGATAATTAGACAAATTAGTTGGAGTGATTCTATTCAAGTTGATCTTAAATGGATTCCAAGCTATTGATCCCTTTTAACATTAGAAAATGACACTTACAACTTTACATTTAGACTTGTCATAGATGGTATAATCAAACAAGCTGAAATTTCCACTATGGGTAATATTGGGATTCAAGTAAAGTAAAACATTACAGATGTTTAACTAAAGGTCCTTTAAAAAATAACTTCAGAGATGGACAAATCAAAAAGATTTGAGGTTCCTACCTCGTTCCTAATCTTCTAGTCCTCAGACCAAGAAACACAGAGCGGATGAGCTTGCCAAAGGAAGCCGCGTTGACAGGGTCGATCTTGTGTTCCTGACAATGTCTCATGTAGTGATTGAAAAGAGTGCTCCGGGGCAAGCTCACGCCCTCTGCACACTCATAGTTATCCAACAGCCACTGGACCTAAGGAAAGGAAAAGAAGAAAAAAACAGCTATCAGAAAGAAAAGTGCATAAAAGGATGACAACAAACAAAGGAGTGTTTACAGACTACCACAAAAACTATTTCTTTTCTAATTTTGAGTAACCTTGTGGCCAATTTCCATAAAAAAAGAACTGATACTGTCTGCAAAAGTATTGACATCAACATGCAAATTTAGTTTGTTTGGAAGTTATTGATACACAAAGAGAAATTAAATGTACTTTTGTTTTTCTTTTTGAAATGACAGCAAATTTGACAAGATCCCTGTGATGCATACATTCCACAGGTTGATCTTCAGTCATTTTAAAGGGCCCATGAAGTGGTATTTTTCCACATTTTTTCGGGTTTAATATATGGTTTGATATTTAATAGAACCAAAAACAATCCTTAGTTTTCAACGAGTTATTAACTTTTAATTTATCACTCAAAACTTGCACTATCCATTTTGATATCACCTTTCATGACGTAGATCCAGGCACCCGATGACAATGCAAATGCAGTGACAATGTACATTCACGACGATTAGACTCTGGTATGTTCCACTGCAACAATACGCCTTTACGCCTATTGTCCATGTAACAAAAGCCAAAAGGGCAAGAGATTTGTCCAGAGAAACTAAGCCCCTGAAGTTACATAAGTATGCATATGTAGCGCATTCACACATATCAATCGCTAGGCAACAACTGACAGTATTTGCAACTTTCTACGTCATAATTTTTGCCTTATAGGGGTATGGGTTCGCCCCTAATTTTGGTTTTTACTTTTTTTTTTTGATATATACTTGCTATAAATTTTAAGCAAACTTGCATTTGTAGGGCCTAGGTTATTATGGGCATACCTTTTAGTATACCTTTTACTCCCAATGTTTTTGTTTTGTTTTTGTATTTATTATTTATTATATAGAAACAAAAAAACTTCACTACTACATTTAATGCAAAGCACAACTTACATGAAACTGCACTTACAAAAAATAAAATACAATGCATCCGGCAAGGAACGACATTCGTACAAACACAAGATTGATTGAAAAGGTTTTTTTAAACTACCAGTGGTCTTACTGTGGCGGGTGATGCACGTGTGGTGTGGGTAAGCGGGTGTCCGTTGCCATCCATAGTGTGCCCTTGTAGAAGATACGTATTTCCCTGTTGCGTAATAAGCTGCGGCCCTCCCAGTAGGTTCCCTCCGATGATGTTCCCTCCAACGATCGTGGTACCACCCACCGACATGTTGGACCCTCCTATGGTCTGGATGCTTCCAAGTGGTCCAGAGGTGAGAGTCTGTCCTGATGAGTAGTACGTGGCCCCTCCTGCCGGGGTGGCCTGTGTGTACATCGTGGTAGCTTCACTGTAAGGATAGTTTGCCCTACGGTCAGCGAGATGTTTCATACGAAACAGAAAAAAGGGAGAGGAACTCCGCCAAAACAAAAAAATATCCCAAGGTGGGTAAGAGGAAACGGAGAGTTCCAAGGGGAGAAAGGAAGAGTAAAAGGGGGAGAGAACGATTGCATGGGGTTAGTATGGTTTAGCCACATCACCGTGGGTAAGGTACAACAAACAGGGTGGGGGGAGGGGTAATATAGTGGGGCTGTGTGGTGGGTATGTCGGGCTAGACACCAAGGTGGGTGGGGATGGGGTGTTAGTTGGTTCCAGGATCTAAAACCTGCTGTGCAGTTGTAAAAACTGAAGACAACATTTGTGTGCATTTTTTGCAAGTTTGAGCTTCAAATTTGAGTGCGAACATTTGTAAGCTTTTGAGAGCAAACATGCCCAAACTCACATCAAAGTAAAAACTGAACAGCCAGATGACGTTACAACAGCACTGATTCTTTAATTAAAACAGCACTGATTCTTTATAGTAATACTTCACTGAAGAGAACTGGCTCAGTGACATGTATTTAAAAAAAAACAACTTTCAAAAATCCCTTTTTTCCTGTAAATAATTTAAAATCTCAGAATTAGACAAAACAATAAGCTTACAAACACTATTGTATCTTCTGTCCTTATATAAATTTTCCCTACTGAATTCAAAGGAACAAAGTCTTCCCACAAGTAAAAAAACAAACTCACTGCATGTTCCACAGCACAAATAAACTTTTTCAAAAGCTCTTCATACTCACGCTGCAAAATAGAAATCTCCTACATTTCAAATTTGACTATGATTAGACCCTTTAAAATATCATACACACATGTACAAATGTAACAAATGAGAGCAAAAGCATTTGACCAATGAGCACAGACAATGTGAGGTCAAAATGAGATGAATAATACATGGGTGTGATTTGGGCAGGGTGTGAACTTCCAACCTGTGGCAGAAAGTTACATCTACTAGCTAAAAATGCTGAAATATGTCTGGAGTGAATGCTCTCGAGAGTACAACGCTGCACATGCAAGCCTTAATTGCATCTACCCATCACTAAATGAACATTTTCTGAAGGTTAATTCCAGCTAAATATGTGTAGTTTGACATCTAAAGCTAGTGAAATGCCCATTTAAAAATTCAAAATATTGCACTATGTGGCAATTTCAAGCCTTCATCAACAGCCCGATCCATTAAGCCCCGCCCTTAAACATACTGACCAATCATAGCATTGGATACATCACCACTGTACACGTGGGCAGTACAATATACGTCTCGTCAGTGCCACTCACTGCACGACATGAATGTGTGCGCTATGAATAGGTACACTCATGTTCACATTTTCAAATAGGAATCTATCATGTCAGACTTTTGTTGGACTACATGTGTATCTGTGGCGTAGCCAAGGCTGTGATTGGTCAACGCGTAAGGGGACGGGGCTTCATGGATTGGTCTATTGCTAACAAGAGCTATTTGTATGTTTGCACTTTATCATTTCTGTTCAAAACAATGACTCAAAAATAAATTGGTAAACCGCAGCTAGCTCATTCACGTTTTTGATGACAATTCACAGATTAATCATCATCAAACATATCAGACACAATTAAGTGAAGTTACTAGAGAACAAAAGATTCTCAGTTCCTTGCTGGTGCATTGAACAGGCTGAAAATTGTTGGTTTTGCATCGTGTTATATTCAGCAGAGTGCCTAGATGAAATTTCCATAGTTGGGATTAGGTTTAGAGACACGAATGCAATATGGAAATGAAATGAAACGTATACTGCCATGAACCAAAACACACCAACCTCAGGAACAACGCACACCAATGCAATAGAAACCCTTGCATACACTGACATCACTGAGAACAAACAATGGAAATGTGCACGCGAGTAAACGCCACAAATCTATCAGCCAATGATAGATCTTCTTTTGACCTCAGTGAGGGCGCAATTTGACCTAGTGACATCATATGCAAGGAATCTAAACACTGCAAGGCCCATTGAACGTCAACAGCAAATAGTGCACCGCAAACCACAGTGGGAAGATTGGCTGGTTGGTCATTGAGAAATGCAAAGTCTACAGTCACAAATTGCAACATTACAAGTTCTGTAATTTTCTAACAGATTCAACAAATCTGTTGTTTTTGCAGAATTATTCTTTGGCAGGATTTGTACAAGATTCTTCAAGTGCCAACTTTACAATATTACTGTTCTGCTTTCATAATACTAGTTTAATCTCCTAAGAAAACAATTTGATACTTGACGTTTTTGCGTCTTGATATGGACATTAAAGGTGATATTTAAATTAGCCATGGATTAATTTTTGGTTAAAACAATTTTGTAAATCAGATCAACTTCACATTCCACAAATCACTGTACCTTACTAACCCTTTTTGTTCTGAAAAGAATTTTATTATTTTCACCACAGCCTACTCCACCCCAGGTTTGACTTTTCATCACAATGTTTTGTTTTTGTCATTCATCAGTTCATAACCTGGACCACAAAAATGTTTTCTGATTTGAACTATACTCAGGTACTGGTCTTTCACACTTTAACCGTCAAATTTTTAAAAGTTTTTTTATGGTCGTACACATTTGATGCCTTGCAATGTTTTCTCAGCTCAGTACAGCTTACTCTTTTGAGATAACCCCATAAAAAAGTAAACATTTTTAGGAAGCTCAAT
Source organism: Marthasterias glacialis (assembly GCA_911728455.2). Classification (NCBI taxonomy): domain Eukaryota; kingdom Metazoa; phylum Echinodermata; class Asteroidea; order Forcipulatida; family Asteriidae; genus Marthasterias; species Marthasterias glacialis. Next base: position 21,208,394 of record OU452225.1, read on the forward strand.
GGTCTTATTCTGCTGTTTCATTTGGTGCTAAAATTAGCAAAATACAAGGGAGAGTTAAGAAATCATGACCCCAAAAAACATGAAATCCAGGATTTTTTATTTGTCAAGATTGAATGTACATGCACACTTGTGAATCATTATGCACCTCTTTATGCCACATGTTGAAACTACATGTACATGTTACAGCCACTATTGCATTCTGGAATGATACACATGACAGCAGACTATTTCTTCATCACCTTCTTCCAATTCTGCATCGTTTTTTTCTCCTAAAAATCTCCCTATCCGACCTTTGACGGACTTATCATCGACTGAAAATGGCTGCATGTTGATAATAACATTGCTCTGGTCTTGTATGAATAGGGTGCCCTCAAGTAGCGTATTTTTTTGAGGGAAGTTATGATCTAGCGAGTTTACAAATGCATATTTGGAATTTGTACGACTGACGGTTGAAGGGTTAATGACAAATACTCAGAATAGGATGATTTTAGACCAACCAACCAAGCAGTTAGGGTGTTGGGGAAGGGAAAGGAGGGAAGGGAGGGGTATTAACGAAGGAGGAGTTCATTAGAAGGGCCAGCATGCAGGATGATTTGATAATGAGCTCACATAGCACCGTTAGCATAGATGGAACTGGTGTGATCGGTTCCGTCTACGTACTGCACAGGTCCTTGGTAGATGCCTTGCTGGGAGGACTGGCTGACAGGTATCGTCTGTAGGGTCACTGTGGTGCCGGCTGAGGGAACATCCTTCACTGGCTCAGTCACTGGGGCTGGTAATCATCAAAAACACAAGTAAAAAATAGTTCAAATATCCATGAGGTTATTGTCATAGCTGTGTACAGTCGACTCTCGTTAATACGAGGTCCGCCGGACTGGCCTATTTTTCTCGTATTAACCGAACCTCGTATTATCCGAGCGCGGTATTAACAATGCACATTGCATAACATAAATGGACGCACGTGTATAAATGCACCCGTACTACAATAGAAACTGCATAACTGTGATAATTTACAGGTACATGTACCATACAAACATACAACATTTTGGGCAAATAAAACTGTTTTGATTTAATTAATTTATTTCGAAAGTCAATTTATGAAACAATTTACATTTTTCATGACTGAAAAAGGAACGCATAAAAATGACATTAACTTGCCGTTCTTGGCAGCCAAGTTTCGGTCGCAACGGCCAACATGACAAGTTGAATGTTGATTTTCATTGGTTGTCACACCGTACCTTAGTAAGTAATGCGAGATAGCTCATAGCCAAGGCGGGATACCAGCGAACAATAAACGGTCTGGTGTCCACCTCTCATCTGCGTTGTACAAATACTACCATTTAATAGACTGGTACCATTGCCAACGCGCGAATAGCACCTCTATTGATCATGATCAACGGAGCGGTAGCACATGTTTTGAAAGGCTGGGACGTCAATTTTTCACCTCCATGAAGGTAAACTATCGATGCCCAACAATTGATTCCCCAAACTCGCTATAAAAGTAAGACAAACAATACATTTGCTCGTTACGGGGCCGCAAGCATACCTCGTATTATCCGTGTTCTCGTTATGACCGTGCTCGTATCATCCGTATTTAAATGCATTAAAACACGCACGGAGCAGTTCGGGACCGGCAAAATACCTCGTATTAACCGGAACCTCGTAACATCCGAGCTCGTATTAACGAGAGTCGACTGTATAGGTTGAGTTGAATTGACAGCGTCTTATTTACTTGCTGAATTAAATTTACATGCAAGCTTATCTTTGAAATAACTTTGAACCTTGATTTCAATTTTTCAAGTTTGGGGTGAGGTTTCTGTTTGTTGTTTCTTCTCTTCCATGTGCAATTCTAAAAAAAATATTATGAGTATTTTTTTTTTTTGTAAAGTGTTTCTATCTTTTTCTCCTCAAAATAATGCGAACAAATTTAACAATGACCATGTCTTCCAAGAAATAAACAAATATCTGAAATGCATACAATATTCAACAAGTACATAGAACCTTAATTAAACACATTATGTAATACCCTCAGTAATCATAACAGGAATTGAGAAATAATTTCTCATGCTTGTGTTTGTGTAATGCTCACTACTTTTACTGGTAATGTTTACAAACACTGAACACTGGCATTTTTTGTATTAACAATGTGTTTGCTTCATTTGGATTATGCAAACCACAAGCCTATACATTACATACCTGCAACTTGTACAAACTGCTGTGCTTGTATGGTCTGTGTGCTGGGCTGATGTTGTGCCTGGTGAGTGGTGATAATAGTTGGGGCTGAAATCTGCTGCTGTTGGGTTGTGGCACTGATAGCTTGCATCTTGAATGTCTCGGTTGCCATGAATCAATCTTTGCCTGTAAAGAAGGAAAGGTTCCATAATAATGTTATTTCTAAAGTTGTAATTAAAAAGGTTTTAATATACTGTTTAAGTGTTATCATGTGTGTAAGCAGAGGAAGAGAAAGAGCCGAGGCAAAAAAAAAAAATGTCCAGTTATTGATCATGTCATGTAGGTTGTTTTGTACATTGTACATTGTGAAAAACATTCTCTTAAATTACTTTCATCTCGTTCATGCAAGTTGAAAACAGTTACACCTTTTCTGTCTTTCTTCAAAAGTAATCTACTTTGATTGAACAGTTATGTTAAAACAATTCAATTTTAAAATAATATTTACGATATGATAAACCTCTTACAATACATTTTAATATAGAACCACACAAAGTCCATAGATGATGATGAGCAACTCCACAGTGACTCTAGATATATTGCACATGTCGCATACGGGTATCATAATCTGGTTTTTCAATGATTTTCTACATTTCAAACTACTACAAGGGTATACATGTACCTTCCCATGCACCTTTCCAGGTTGTACTACCTCATTTCAACCATTTCAAAGAAGAAGAGCTAAAAAATTTAATCCCTAAAAGTGCGTCATTAATGTTTTCAATGAATGGCTTGACAGACAATTAAATATCTACCAACAATTAGGCACTCAAAGCACTTATATTATTTTAAAGACAGGTTTTTGAAGCTTTTTTATTATGAGACCCATTTATGTAGCACATTGTCAGGGTTTACAAGGTGCTGCGTCACATTCAGCACCCACTACCAGAAACACCGGGCTGGGGCAAACCCCTTCTCTTAACAATAAGTGTTACTTGGTTCTTTTTACGTGCATTACACAACGCACAGGGCCTAGGACTTTACATCCCTTCCAAAGGCCAAAGCAATAGGCCTAATGGTTTAGTGTCAAGACTGGGACTCTACCCAAAATTCTGCTTATTAGAACACCGCAGCCTGAGTTCAGTGTGCTTGACCACTCAGCCACAATAAAAATAAACAGTGGTGATTCTTGGGGGCTTCAAATCCCATTTTCCTAACTACACCTGTACATGTATGACAGTATTTCTAATGGAAAGGTTTCTCTGGAGGATATTGATGCTGGTATGAAATTTAAAACCAAGTAGCTTTCAGGTTGAAACTAATCATTTTTATTTTAATTAAGCCTCACTATGCTGTACATTGTCTTTAAGTTAACATGTGTACTGTACATTATGTATGGGGTTGTCTAGGAAAAGGGAGGGGGGTGTCATTATAAAAAAAGCTTTGGGCGTTGCCTCTTCCAAGTGTGAGGCAATTCTAGCAATAATCCAAGGTAAAAATACCGCTCCCCAATCTGTCTCTGCAAAGCTGATGAATTGAGTTACCATCAACTAGAATACGATACAGGAAAATACTTGATAAACAGGCTCCAGTGAACTTTCAATTAATGACCAATGCACTGATGAAAGCACGTCGCATTCAACCAAATCAACCATACTTTAACCAAGTTAAACCGAGAGTCCAATCTGATGAGTAATTGATATGTAACTCTGCACTCAATTTCAGAATAAACTTTCACCCATTGGGCAGTCGGTCGTAACAGACCCCAGAACTTGGACTTTGACTGTCCAGCAATTAGCCAAGCATTCTTTCAATACGTGTATGTATGAGCATGCAACAACACCCTCATGAATTACTTTCAGATCCGTTATTAGAAATATGCACTTTCACGAAAAATAACCTTAAGTGCCTCAGCAATCTGTAGACAAAAATTTTGTTGTTTCCTTGGTAACGTTTACTCTTGTTCCATGGACGGCCAAAATGTGATAGCACTGAGGGTTTTAATCAACCTAGGGTGGGTATAGCATGCTTTATTAGATGTTGGGGTTGCTTAGAAACGGGGCAAATGGTGTATGTTTACTATGGAAACACATTAAAGACTCAAGTGGAATGACAACAGAGTGAGCCTGGTTGGTTGCCAGGGGAGGTCTTGCTGGTGAGAAGTAATTTCAATGTGTTCTTTGCAGATTAAGAAAGACAAAGAAGTGGCTGAGCATCGGACTGAAGCATTGTTAACTAAATGAAATTGCCAACGAGAAGCTTAACAAAAACCCTAACCTGACTGCCGCTGTTAGTACACCAATTGTGGGTGTGGGTGGGTATTGTGCATTGTGCAAGCCGACAGGCCATAAACAATGTTTGCATTTCTACCACCAAAACTAATTCCTTTTGTTTTCAATAATAAAAAAAAACATACTGTATGCTGTCTAGAGCCTGCAGACAGTCTAGTGTTAGCCACTGGGTTGTCTTTTAGAGACTACTTTGAATTTGGACACCTTTACACAAGTACATCAGTCAAGTAAAGTATGTAGATGTGTAGCGTATTAAATGTATCTTAAGTACATACCAGAGATTAACAATTTGGACCCGCTGGTTTTGAATTGTCAACAAATTTGCATGCTGTTTTTTTAGATCCTTGCTAACACCTAGTACACAGCATGATTTTTGCATTCAAGCACAAGTTTGTACAATACAAACCTGCATTTACCATACAACAACATACATGTACTTTGTCAAATCACTTTATAATAGAATGGTAGTGAATAACCTGTCTGGTGGCTCTAAAGGCGGAGTCAAAACACAACTACACTGTTGCCATGACAAGAGAACTAACTTCAGCACTCAAAACAAATGGTCAATACATGTAGTTTCTACAAGCAAAATTACACAACACACATTTAGGCCTATTTAAATGTATCAATTTATTACTTGGTATGTACTTTGCCACCAAGACTTGGGAAAGGATTTAAAAAAACACATCACAGTATATGATAAGTGTACATACAAATACCTGCACACAGAAACAATTATGAGTGTTGGAAATGGAAATTTCATGAAGGCTAGCAACTTAGCATAGCATTTCTACCAAGCAATGACACAGGAAGCTACACTGTGTACTGTGTGGCATCTAAACCAACCTAGATCCATATCAGGGCAAACAGTGTAGTAGTAACCTCAGAACTTCAACCAGTTGCCACCGGGATTCTTCCATTTTTCCCGTCCAGCCTGACGGGATTATTTTCTCGGAATTGCTGGAATCATTTTTCTTTGAGAGTACCGCTGGCAAAATGAAACATTGACTCTACCAAAAAAATGTCAAATTCATGCACCATGGATGCAAAACCTCGGCCGTAAGCTATAGTACAGCGGGATTTGTACTGTACCTGAAACCATGTCTGGATCCCCCGTTCATTCTGACCAAACTCAATTGAGCTTAAATACAATAAATAAACAATGGAGGAAGCCTCTCGATTTATTGTAATCCTCTTCTTGGACAAAACGGATGAAGGTCTGGAATCGGGGATTTAACAAAAACCACCTCTCAATAGCCTAAAATCAGCGAAATACCCAAGACCATGTTTTCTCTTTGTGTGGGTGAAATGAATTGTTAGTCTGCGTGTGCGTGCCCTGTGCACGCTCAGCAGTGGAGTATGTCTGGGCAACTTTTCTTCCAATATTCCAAATCTACACAATGGCGTGTTTTAACATCGCCCATTTGCTGGCTCAAAAAATATTTTCATGGATACATGTCAACCAGGTGTCAACTGGTTAATGAAGCTTTTTTTCTTTCTGTCTATCACCATGTACACTGTACTTGACCAAAGTTGAGTGGAAATTAAAAGTAAGATCTTGGTGCATTTCGATGAGTCTGAATGGAAACATATTTGAGCTTTAGTCATTGGTCCTACCAGTTACGAGTAATTGGGCCGACCAAACTGTAACCAAGTTTTTTTTCTTCATTTGCCTTGCAGGCCTCGAATTAACCCACAGCAATTGCCATGGTGCCCTGTGCTTTTGCTGTAGTGCCCTTTGCAAAGTTCCAATACAAATTTACATTTTTCTCTTTGAAGTGCCACTTACCAGAGTAAAATTGCTGTGCCCCTTGAAGAGAGAGCGTAGTTCAAGGCCTGGCCTTGAATGGCAAAAATTACAGTACTTGGTAATAAACAATTTTCATGGTATTTGTAAAAAAACAAGGGGGGGGAGAGAACAAATTTGTACACAGCTACATGTCCCAAACACCAGAATGTTTTCTTCTTGTAGGATAGCCGTAAAATCCACAATTTTAAGGTAACCTGGCTTGGGACGTACTCCAAAGCTTATGGGATTGAATTTTCACACAGCTTTCATAGAATATAAAAACTAACCCTCCGACCACAGAGTGGAAACAATTTATAAGCTTAGATGACGCAGAAAGCAACACCTGAAATTGGAATCAACTCTAATGAGCTAAAAGAAACTTCATACAAACCCAAAGGATGGATTGTTTGCAGGGGGAGTTGTTTGGCATCATAGTTGTACATGTATATTACTACACAATTCTCTGTCAGGAAACAATCTCTCTGTGCAGAATCTGATCTCCAAAGACAAGGACACACAGGAAGTATGGCACATGTACTGTAAGTTTCACTTAACTTAGCATTAATTTTCACAGATACAGTGTAGGCCCTAAAATTTGTATCATACAAAATTAGTTTCCACTTTAAACTGGTTCAGTTGGAGCAGCAGGGTGCCGTAGTTAGTACAATCTGAGTGGGTGTGATGACTTGATGAATGCCCTTTCTGCTTTTAGTACACTTCATTAGACATTGTACAGTGTAAATGTGGGCGAGGTAATCACAGAAAAAAAAACATCCATTTGACTACCATTCCAGTACTGCCGTGCTGCATATTTCTGTACACTTTCTTATACCCATTCTATGCAGGCCATATTCATGTCTGATACATTGGATTAACATGTATTTTGCAATTTAAAGAATGTAAAATATCACTTCAAAACAGGAGCAGCCACTTCAGAGTGTAATATTGCACAAAATTTATGCATCTTGCATTGATCAATATAAAACTGATACATTTTTCAGCCAGTGATCTGCAATTTTAATGCAGCACCTGGGTTGAGGCCAGAATTGAGAGAGTCTGCTATCTCACCTTTCATGTGAGCTCCTATTCATGAAAATTTAACCATTGCAGCATCATTCAACTTAACAATACCCCTGGATGTATCCTTGTACATGTACATGTTGATTTGCATTTGTTTAACACCGCTGTGCTTGTCCCCTGTTGCCAATTTATTAGCCAAGTTATAATTTACATTACAGGTTTGAGTGTTGTCATAAGGTGTTGTCATTGAATTCAACCCACAAAAATATTGTTTGAAATTACACTTTATTTCAAAGTCATTCTTAATTTAAATTCAACCTTTAATTTCAGTAAGTTCAAAACTTGAATGTGTCACTAAACTTTATACAGAACGTTTGGAAAAAATTAACGAAACCGTAAAAATGATTACTTTATTTTTTTCAGTTTCGTTTAGACACCCAATAATTTAAATTTTTCAAATGTTTTGTAAAAAATTTAGTACCTTATGTTAGTTTTGAATTTACTGAAATATTCCAATTTGTTAGAAAAATAAAAGCAGGCCTTGTGCTTAAGCTTTTTGTAAAGTAGCCCAAGGGGCTAGTAAACTGTGCATTTGACTTGCCCCCAGGAAGTTTTCCTTGCCCAAATTTTAAACATGGTTTGTCATAAATGTATCTTTCTGATACTAATGGTAGCGATCACAACCAGTTTAATGGTCAAATGAAGTCACACTACTCAAAAACAACTTAGCACATTTCTAAAATTTATAATTTACGTATACATCTGAAAAGGAAGAAGTATGAGCATTATAAACAAGTAAGTTGCACAGTTTTTAGTAGCCCACAGGGCAAGTTGGGAAGTGGTGTTCACTAGCCCATAGCAGTTTCTACTAGACAATGTACGCTGGGCTAGTGTTAAGGATGAGCCCTGAACAGAATACTGAATACTTCACAAGGGGTACATGTACGCAACTACCTCCAAGCCCTTGTATCAAGCCAGAGTACATCAAGCATGAAAATAGAAACATGCAGGTGACTGATAATTAACACTCAATAAAACAATACATCAATATACAGCCATGCTATTAGACCCTTGAAAATAAGGACATTTTATTGAGTGCAAGGGCTGACCTACATGTACATGGTATTGACTTTGAGGCTTTCTACATGCTATTTAATAAATAATTTAATATCACCAATTTTTGAGGGCAACAAAATTGGAAGTCTGATCCTCTATAGGTATGATTAGCATGACTATATTTTGTATTCACTAGGGCTACAAATAACATTGTTTCCAACCATGCCTTCCAAGAATTATAACTACAAGTGTTCAACTAGGCAACAAAACAGTTTCACATTTTCAATCTTCAATTCAATAGACCGATTGCGCAATCAATGTTTACATGTCACCACACCACGTGACCTGTAGTGGGTACTGCGTCATCTCAGCAAATGCATGTACATGCTGTGACTGACAAAATCACACCAACAGTCAGCTTTTGGTAATAATAACACAATTCCTAAGCCTTTTATTAAATCTGTATGACATTGTGACATTGATTTTAATCACATTACTGTTTCATAAACTACCAGTATTCTACTACAAAGAGGTTTATTTTGAGTTATTCATTACCAACGTCGGACGACGATAGCAACCCCAGGCCTCGAATTAACCCACGGCACCCAAGCAATTGCCGTGGTGAGTTCCAATACAAGTTTACATTTTCCTCATAGAAGTGCCCCTTACCAGAGGAAAACTGCCATGCCCTTTCAAGAGCAAAGTTCAAGGCCTGCAACCTGCCTGTTATTTTGTTTGTAATCTATTAAATCACTGTAAAAAAGACACACAGTTTTGGAAAGCCTTTTCTTTGGATAATTTCAGCTTCAAAACTGTGAAATTCTTGTGTTGAAAAGTGTGTGATCTTGGTCGTCTGGCCTAAACGTTCAGTCGTGCAACTAGTACTACCACATCATGAACATACACTTTCCTTGTAGAATTTCCAAGACTTCCTGGAACTGTCCTTACTGGCTTTATTCAGCCACTTCGGTAAGGTCTCTGGTACAAACTCTGGAATATTTTCACCGATTTCAAGAAATAAAAGCATCGATCGAATAAACAAATGAAGGACGTTGTGTTTGTTTACGTTTATCACCCACTACAGGTCACGTGACTTGGGTCGCGCAATTAGTCTATTGACACTCAAATAAGCACAACAGCAGGATTCTCCCCAGGATTTTTCAAAACTGAGGACATTCTGAACCCAAATTTTGCAAGTGTGGCCGAAGCACGCTGAAATGAAACCAGGTCTTCAGAACATTTTTTATTGTATGTTTATGTTTGGTTTGAAAAGCTCTATTGTGCAATCTGTAGCATTTAAAAGGGTTTGATGTTACGATTTTTTGTGAATTTGATCTTAAATCAAAAACAAAAAAGAATCATAAAACAAATAATTGTTATTTAGGCCTATTTTTTTGTTTTTTGAGTGCATTGGCCGAAATTCCAGCTTAGCGGCCTGTAATTCGCACGTATTGGCCTGATACCCTACATGTAGCTTGTGCATGGGGAGAACCCTGAACAGCAACTAATCAAGCAATCTGATTAACATTGCTGCATTTTTGTGGTTTTGGGGAATTGACTCTTTTTCTTTTTGTCTAGTTACTAAACTGCTCACTAATATGTTAATTCAATCCTGCAATGATTCTGTCTTCCTCAAGTGAACAAACATGGAACTGATTTCATTTTAAATCACACTGGTGACCTTTGTAGTCTTATTATTGAGTCAATCGCATTCAACCAACTGTCTACAGTGCACACCATATTAAAGACAAAGAACAGGGTTGGTAAACGGGGAGGGGGGGGTGATTGACGAATTTTAAACCAAAAGCTCACTTATTACTAAATTCGTACCAGTTCCAATCCTCTAGTGAACTATTTGTATGGATAAATGAAGTGTCATGCAAGTCAAGGAAAATATCATTTGCAACCCTTCAAGTCTCATTTTAATTGTCTCAATAAAAATAAGCCTGATATGACATGCACAAATGGATCAAATGTTGGTAACAAGAGTGATGTAAAGTGATTTTCTTTTCCAAAAAACAATGATGTACTTTTTCCTTGCAGGCTCTTTCCTATTCCATTGATATTCCTGGGGATCAACTGATGCAGGTCATTAAGATACATTTTACAAAGACATTATCCATGATGTTCACACAAAAAAAACATTTTAAGGGCAAAGTTTGCTGGGGAAAAAACAACAACTGACATTTCAGACTGAAATATTCCACTTGCAGTGCTATCAGTTGTGAAAAGGGCATTCACGTGAATAAAGGAGTACATGTAATGAACAAAAATGTGTAACCATCTTTTAAAGGTTGACAGGATTCTATAAGAACACAGTCCAGATAAGCTTAAAACACTTTTATTTGCATTAAATGGATATTTTAAAACGTTACAAAAACATGTTACATGTGCCCGTAACTTGTGTAAGTAACGAAATCCGTGATACTTTATCAAATATGGTTTTAACTGAAATTCCATCACAGTGTATACATATGTGCTTGCATAAAAAATATAAAGTATTATGACAAATTAAAATTAAATTTCTTTTCAAGTTTTGAATAATTTGTATAATTTGAAGGAAAAAATTCAACTTTTCTCTGAAACACCATGACCCCACCCTGCAATCATAAAATTCCAGCTGTGGATCTCCGATTAAAGGAGATGTGTCGTCATGACTATAGCAGGCCTGTGGCTGTGCATGGAAAAATCAACTCTCACCCAGACACTGCACACGTGCGCGCTTGCGGTCCAATCTCAAAAGGGTACCGTCTTTGTCAAACTGTGATGCGTGCGCGCAGTGACTGGGTTATTCCATTTACTGCTATAATCATGACGACATACAATGTAGCCCCTTTAAGGAAACTTGGCAAAATTCCCACACCACATGCAAACCTAATGCGACACTGGCAATAGCTGGTCTTCCTTCAGAATACAAACATCATTTAAACTACTTTGATAATTGACACCAAATTAAAGCCCTCCTGCCTCAACATAATGTCGTCTTTAAACCATTCAAATCTAACTTTGTTTGATTCTGTTGGACTTAAGACTGCAGTAGTAAACTGATTATGTTTTTACATTGGATTAAGCACAGCCCATAATCAGAGTCCAACACTTTGGGTATCGAGTTACCAATTATGGCAATGAATTTTGTTAGAGCCAGGAAGAGTAAATCCCTCATATTCGCATACAGGGTTTTAATCGGATGACAATTCCCATTATTTCTAAGCCACTTTGGATTCGAACCCACATCAACAAATTGAAAGCCTTGCAGTCCAAGCACTTGGCCACACTGTGAATCATGTCATTACCAATCTTGGGATCTCCCCTTTAAAGAGGAAAGAACCACAGCCTAAAATAGCACAACATTATTTGCATTCATGGGAATATCCTGTCACAGATTGATAAAGTTGATTTTAACAGACTTTCAATGTTGAACACAGCGTGATCACAACTCCATTCTAAAGAAGACCAGGAAACAGACCAAACAAAAAGGTCAAATATCAACTAGACAGAAGAGTTTTCATTAATCAGTTGCCACTTGGATTCTTTTTACCATCCCCCTGGTGGGATCATTTTGTCGGAATTGCCAGAATCATTTTTCTATGAGAATACCGCTGGCACAAAGGAACCCTGACTTTACGAAGCTACATGTCAGAGCACAAAGATTCTCTTTATTGCATCGTGCATTTTCTTTTCTCTACCAAGAAAATGTCAAATTCACGCACCGTGAATTTTAAAATATTGGCCATCACCTACAATGTACGGCATAGGGTTGGTACTAAACCCGGAACCATGGCTGGATTCCCGGTTCATTCTGACGTACCTCCATTGAGCCGAAATACAATATGGTGGAAGCCTCTTGATGTCTCGTAATCCTCTTTGAACAAAAGGACAGAGGTCTGGAATCAGGGATTACACAAAAACCACCTCTCAATAGCCAGAAAACAGCAAAATATTCAAAAGCATGTTTTGTCTTGTGTGGGTGAAATTAAGCATAAGATGGTGTTTGTGTGATCTGTACACACTCAGCAGTGGAATGTCCAGGCAAACTTTGTTCCCGTATTCTGTTTTTTGCACAATGATGTCTTTACATGGCTCCCATTTCCAAACAGTGGAAACATGTACAGGCCTCAACCTTCGTGTTAAAAAGGACACAGCAATAATTGCCTTGCTTTTTCGAGAGTTTGAAGGGCACCACGGCAATTTCGTGGAATTTTGGGGGCACCATGGCAAAAACTAAACAAAGCCTGTGCCGGTTACATGTTTAACCGACAGATCATCAGGTTACGCATTTACATTTTTACGGTACGGATGACTCAAAAACTGCAATCAAAAGTGCCCCGCAATGCACACTACATTGCAATCACGACATACACAATGCAGAAAGAATGTAATATCTGTGTGACATGTAAGCATCGTTTACAATAGTTTACAGGCTGATAGTCTTTGTATCTCGCTACTTCGCGTGTTACATTAAATTCAAGAAACATTGAACGCTAGAGGGCACTTTCAAAACAACGTGAAAGAATGGGAGAGTGCACCCTCTATTGTTGAAGTATACCAGTGCATTTTGACAGAACGCCTTCACCTAATACTTGACAGATCTGCACATGCTCGGGACATCGCTGGTGCATAAACAGCTAGACGTTTACACAGCATTGTCATCCCTGGTGCGAACGCGAAAGCCGTCGAAAGCATGGTCAATGGAGCAAGTTCCCTGTTTTTTGCGGGGTGATTGCTCGAAGTCAAAATGTTGTGATACAGTCGAAACGTTTTGACTACACGTGCCGTCGTCGTGTAAACTTGTTTTTTAACCGAGAGCGACGGTGATTTGGGGTTTTACGACTACAGTGGTTCCTCCTGCTTGCAATGTAAGAAATAATTGATGTCTAGATACAACTGCAGTTTTGTATTAAATCGTTTTTATTTGTTTTTTCTGCACAAAAGTTGGAAAACTGCATGCACTTGGACTCCTTTGCATGGACAATTTTACTAAAAGGGCACCGGCGGCAGTTGGATAAAAAGAACACAGCAATATGTTGCCGTGAATTATCGGTTATTTCGAGGGCATCGCGGCAATAGCACAGGGCACCGACGGCAATTGCCGTCGGTAATTTCGAGGCCTGCATGTATATCATACGGCAGCTACTGGTTAAGAATTGGCAATCGAAATAAAGAGATCTACGTTCCACAAGAAACAAATCAATTAATTAAATTTGGGGGTGGGGGTGTTAAAAAGTAGAAAATCTAATTTTGGGAGATAATTTTAGTAATGTCACATTTTGTATTGGTACTTTTGAATTTCGTCTAAATTGAAAATAATTGTGTATTTAAACTCTATGGTTAGTCTGGTAGTACCACTGCCGCTGGAAGGAACTGATAAAACTCAAGATTAGTCTAAAATAATGTCACTGATCATCTTTTGGGCACGCATATAAAACCATATTTATTTATAAGCCAGTACAATAAATATACAATGTAATGCAATGCCATGCATAACTTCATTGGTGCGTTGTGTCATGGCCAAGCAGTCAAGTGCACCAGACTCAAGCTCTGATGTGGGTTCGAGTCCCAGTATTGACAGTTGCGTCCATTATTGCTTAGTCCTTCGGACTGGACGTAAAGCCATACATGTAGATCCAATGTGTTGTGTAATGCACACAAGAGAACCCAGTATGTTTATCCTAAAGAGAAGGGGTTCGTCCCGGTGTTTTCTGGTATGGTTGGCTGCAGATTGTTCCAACAAAGTTGAAATGTGTTCAGCTCCTGCAAACCTTTCTATAGAATGTCAAAATTTGCTTTGCATTTGCTTGCCCCAATAATAATAGTTCTACTACCATGTACCTCCGCTTCTTAGCCCTAAACCCACATCGCACCAGGAACTGACATTTTTTGGGCAAAATGTCTCCCCAATGTTTACTTACCTGTAACAAGATTGTGGCGTGTACATTAAAACAATTAAGTGCTAGCTCGTGTAGTTTTACGAAGAACCTCCATGCTAACAATTAAACATTTTCAAAAACCATCATCGGCAGCCATGATGTTTACTGATGCGCATGTGCGCTGACAGAGCTGTATCTCGTACAGGCCTACGTTTACTTAGTCTTTATACCCCTATTAGTTGTATTCATGACGCACTCTATGACATCCGGGTGGGTAAGTCACGGTCCATATTTATGCATCAGATTTCGCATGTCCAAAGACCCAACCTGAGTAAAATAAAATGACGCCACCTTGTTGCAGGTTTGTACACTCTTTTGGAACGATTTCTGACACACCTACTGCGGAAAACAACGCATCACGGCTGGCCTGAAGTCAGCTATACTCCAATGGCATTTCACCTGCATGTTTTTTTGTTGCAAGGCATCCAGACTACATACATGTATGAGGCAGCTTATCAACTAGTCTAGTTCCCAGACCCAAGACTATCTGACTATCGTCACGGCATCTTTGGTCAGTGAACCAGACTACTAATAAACGCAATCTCATGCCCATGACTCAACAAACGATCTTACTTATCTGGGGCGCTAGTACGACAGATAATGTCAAAATTTTTTAAAAAGGAGTACAGCGCCCCAGTTACTGGGTCTACATGCAATGCATCTTTGGGTACAACTTACAAGTGCATGTAGAAACTTCACACAGAAAGTACCAGTCATTAGGTTCCGGACGATTTGTACAAGTTCGCGTTTTATTTTAAGTATAATTTTCACCCGAAGTGAACGCAGATGTTGAAAAAATATTCAAGGAGTATTTTGTAGTATTGGGAATATATAAACGGACTTTCAACTTCCAATATCAGGTAAAAAATGAGAAACAACTCTTGTAATTTTGTTCGCATTGCGAAGAAGCTTTACATCCAGGACGTCAGCATGGTCAGTCGCAGGGTACGGAGACTGACGTCCTACCAGGGCTAATCGAGCCCCAACTCTCTTGCAGCTGATCAGCATCACATCCCCCAACACTTAAGACAGGTGCGCCAGCGGCTGTTAACTCCTTCACTATGCTCACAGCGGCTCGGTGAATTACATCATAGGCCAGAGAGCCGCTGCCAGCCGCTCGAAATAAACAAAATATTAAACAACTCCGTCACAGCTGTACATTATATTCAGTAGTGACAGAGTTAACCAACTAAGTCTGATTACCTCTTGCTTACCGTCTTAGCTGCTTTAAGTTTCCATTGTTTAATTTATTTAAAAAAATATGTATCAATATAAAATAGCTACAGTGCTACAGTGCTAGGCCTCGTGCTAAACAAGTTATAAAACTAAAACTTGGCAAAATAAAATCTGAGACACTTATTTAATAACATTAACAATTGGACTATAATCAATCATGACTATCCAGTATCTGACTACAAAAAACAAGCGTGAAATTTGTGAAGAGTACAGACATAGCATTGCACAAATTTCTTAACCGTGTGAGATCAAGCAAGATGCCCAACGTGCATGACATGCCTACGTTACCATCTATGATGCAATGCTTCAGTACCATACCACAACTACCCGGCGAACAAACTGCAGATTTGTACATGCAAGAAATAACCCCGCGCAAAATCGCCATTTTGGAACGCCGCCTGTAAAAACCTAGCCTCAACATTCCCCGACATTTCTCAGTCAATTTCTCAAATTCAGTACAAATAAATCACCCAGAATAGAGCCAGAATGTGCAGTTTGTTCGTACAGGCTATAGTCTTTACACACTCCAACGAATCAAAAAGGAAAAATTACCTTGTAGTTGGCGGGTAACAGTCGCCAGGACTACCGTGGCTATGGCGTTTATTCTCAAGGCAACAGTTGCTAAACCTCGTCACTACACATCAACGATAAAACATCCGCCAATGGCCGCTCCCTGCACCTCAAATTCCTTAAAAGAACTCACCAATATATAATTCTTTTTTGATAATATTAAATTCTAAGATTAATTTATCTATTTAAAACATATTTTCACATATATCCGCTCGTTATATGTTGTTTATTTAGAAGCTAATTTGGTAAATAGTGCGTTGCTATGTGGATGGATATAGATGTGCTTCGGCGCTAGAGAGAAGAAAAAGACAAGCTCCTATGTTTAGTGCATAATGCATGCGCACTACATGCACTGTGCAATTATTGCGTACATCCTAATAGTAATACACACAATCACACAACTTCGCATAATGTATAGATTATCGATTTTGATTTTAACGGAAACGATTTGTGAGGTGTGTGACCTCGTTCCGTTTCATGCTGCATGAATCTGTTGTGATCTAGCTACCCTCAGATTATTTTCAGTTACTTTGGCCGGCCAGGTGCAATAATAAACACCTGTTCTGCGTTGAGATAAAAGAGTTCACAAAACGGATTATGCCGTATCAATCATGAAAATTGCTACCATAATTTATTCAAATTATTGATTACATTTTTTCGAAATGCGGGTGTTTATAAAATGGTTAGAGCGCCCTCTTTTGGTTAAACGGTGACTTTGTCTGTTTATCGTGATTGGATTGGGAAGGAAGGGTAACAAAACATTAGTCGCCTTTTTGATAAGTTGCTGCACAACCGTCTGCAGTCATTGAATCTCGATCTTCTCGTATTATAGAACTGTCTTTTGCAAAGCTACAGCCGCTAGTTTTGCCAACCAAAAGTACGGGCGCCCTCACTGAAAAAACATACAACCGTTTTTATTTGACCAATAATGCTATCAAATTAATGCCCATATTAAATGATAAATAAAATGTACTGTCCACAACAAAAAGTATCCTTAATTATACTTCGTAATAATTAAAATTTATGTGAAATATTATTTAAATTTAAAAGGGCAATTTTTTGCCAGGCCAGTTTATACATTTTGTGATACTAAAGGCCTCCAAAATCCTCAGTGGCACCCTTAGTTTGCTTTGTTACAGCGTCGGGTTACCAGCCAAAATCGTAGGCCTATTAATACTGTTCAAACAGTTTCTCTGCATTTTTTGCTAGTTGTTTTGCTATTGTTTTGTCTTAAGTAGATATTTGATCAATAGTGATTGATTTGATTGAATAAGTTAATAGCTTCAAGTACACACCAGAGCTGTGAATACCGATGATGGATGGAGCGCCCTCTGTTGGGTCGGATTCAGCCAAGCTGCAGAACCCACAACGCAGACGTTACGGTACATGATGATTGTTGCATTTGTTCATTCGTTTGAGGCTTTTCTTTCTCGAAATCTGTGACAAATATTCCAGAGTTTGTACCAGAGACTTTCGAGTGACTGAATAAAGCCAGTAAGGACAGTTCCAGCAAGTCTTGGAAATTGTACAAGGGGAACGTATAAATGAGCACGATGTGTACTAGTGCACGACGGAACGTTTGGGCCAGACGACCGCGATCACACACTTTTCAACACAAAAATTTCAATATTTTGAAGCTGAAACATCAAAAGAAAATGCTTTCCAAAACTGTGTGATTCCTTTTGCCTATTTGAGATTTCGCAAGGCTAGGTATAAATGCTCACTTTTCCAACGTTCTTTACTTTTTTTTTAGTGATTTAGTACGGGTGCGTAGTGCCGCCACATGAATAAAAAAGTTCCACTCTTATCGTGTACATACACTATAACTATCATGTATGTATAGATAACTATCGTGTACATACACGATAATAGACTTATCGTGTACGTACACGATACTATCAGGTACGTACAGAATAATTTTCATGTACGTACACGATAATTATCATGTACGTTCATGATAGTATCGTGTACGTACACAATAATTTTATCATTTACATACGTACGCGATGAGTTTTGACTTATCGTGTACTTACACGATAAGTGCAAACTTATGTTATCATGTACGTACATGATAAGTTTGGACTTATCGTGTACGTACACGGTAAGTCTACTATCGTGTACGTACATGATAGTTAGTGTGTACGTACATGATAAGAGTGGCATTTTCTTTGTTCATGTGGCGGCACTACGTTTCCCTAATTGAGGCCTATAATACAAACAAAATAACAGGCGGGTGGCTACATAGTCGTCCGACGCCGGTAGACGGTGCATAACTCAAAATAACCCTCTTTTGTAGTAGAATACTAGTAGTTTATGAAATAGTAGGCCTAATGTGATAAATATCAATGTCATAACATTCAACTTTAATAAAATGGCTAAGTAAGTGTTATTATTACCGAAAGCCGTTTTTTGGTGTGACTGTCGGTCACGGCATGTAATTGCACGTAGTTTGCCATCAGCTCATACCCGCAATAGGTCACGTGATGACATGTAAACCGGTCGCGCAATCGGTTTGTTGTTGTGATAACCAAAATAGCGTCGTCCCCAAAAGTTTGCCAATTGTCTAGGCGTAGGATGGGGACTCTTTGGTTACGGGGAGGGGGGGGGGGGCAGGGGGTGAGCAGAGGGGTTGATTTGAAATTTGATGCAGATAAAAACACACAGTCCTTTGTGACATACACTGTGTGGACACTCCTTTGTCATCGTGCGGTGTTAAGAACAAGAAATCTTTAAAACCGCCGCCATTTCTATTAGAGAGTGTTTTGAGAGCTGGTTTTCTGACACCCGATCCCTTTAATATAATATTCGGTTCTGAGCTATTCAATGCTGTACAGAAAATGCTTCCCTTTTGAGTAAAACAAGAATATCTAATTCATGAAAACACTGTGTGGACGTGTGTAAGTCCACACAGTGTTTCAAGTTCCTACACAGTGCGCTTAAAATACAAGTAATGTATATACCAGTCTCTCATAACAAGTGTTTTTTCCCTTCTTGTATGCTTTGCCCGAATTTTCCACAGTTTTGCCCGTGTTTTTAGTTTTTGTTTTGTTTGTTTGTTTGTTTGTTTGTATGTTTTTGTTTTTTGTTTTCTTTGGGGTGGGGGCAACTTCCCCTGCCCCCTGCCCCCGGCTCGTATGCCAACTTTTAAGGGCAAACCATTTCTGTGGTAAACATTTTAAAGGCATTGCATACGTTTGGTAATGACTCTGAAAATTTTTGGCAATAAAAACTTACTTGGTAAGGAGTACAGCACAGCAGCTTTGGATAGTATACTGCATTTTGAGAAACGTTTCATTTCGAAGTACTGCAGTTATGGAAAAATGAATCACTTTTTATCCCCCAAAAACTTGAATCTGAGAAGCGTTATGGCCGTAACGCTTCTCAGAATGTGTATTCCAATGACGGATACTTCTTCTGCGTGAACGCAACCGCTCCAGATTTTTTGGCGATATCTAAAAAACGCTGCCACCTTTTGAAATGAAATTTACACAGGTTAGTTTTATGGTATATATCTACAATTATATAGCATTAAGGCAAACGTACGGTTCCAAAAACCAAAGGTATACTTTGCCTTTAAAAGGGGCAAACAACGCGGTCACATACGACTTGCGTTCTTTGCTGATTCCGAGCGGCAAGCTTCAGGCGAAGGGAAATAAAACCCTATTGTTTACAATAATTAACAGCCAAGCCGGAGCTTGTTTTAACAATAACATTGACCTTTTACATGAGTTAAAGCCAATAACAGTCAACTACAAAATTGCATGGCCTTATTTTCGCCGGAAAAAAAAACACTTTTAGATTTGTTTCTCTGAACGAATTTAACACATGATGTTGTTTTTAAAAGAAAAAGACATAGGCCTACACAAAAACCTTTGCATATAATTATGTCACGGACAATGCATAAAATATACATGTAACATAGGCCTACACATTGTTTGTACATGGCTGGTTTATTGTCGGGGTCTCGACAATAAATCATTAATTTTAGTTTTTAATTATTTATCACTAATCTCTGGCTGTTTTTTCGTGCATTACCTTAAATGAAAGATTGCAGCCTTCTCGAAAAATAGCTAGCAGGTCAATTTAAACTTCGGGTCAAATCGGCAAAAATCTTTAGGCAGTATATGACTGGTAAAGATAAAAAGCTTCATTGTTTCAGTCTAAAAGCTTACTGTTTATGAAGTTAATATAGAACCAAATTTTCTGTGAAATCTCTCTGAATTGCTTGTTGTATACGAGAAAACTGTTTTTGAAAACCTAAAAATAAAAAAATTAAAACATAAATAACAAAAACGCAACAGCAGAATTCGGTTGTGACAATATGCAGAAAAGTGCACGTTTTTTTCTCTCTCACTTCTTTGACTCAGACGACTGATTGAGCCTAAATTTTCACAGTTTTTATTTTTTATTTTCATGTATAAAAATATTGAATCAGACATAGTAAGAACACTGCTTTAATACCAATCCTGTATATGGTGCCTTTAAAGAGTGAATGAAGTGGTATTTTTCACTCTTAGTTACGGTTTTTTCAGCTTAATATAATGGTCTGATATTAATACAGATTAATCCTATACATGTACTGTTTTTATGAGTTGTTAAGGGTTATTACCTGTTAATTTCCTCTAAAAATCTGTATTATCCGTTTCGATATCGCATGGTGGCGCGCTTTCGTGACGTAGATCGGGGCACCTTATGACAAGGCAAACGCAGTTACAATGCACATTCCTGACCATTTAGATCCGGGTGTGTTTCACTGCCTGTTTAATTGCGTTGGTAGTTTGGATCTGATGGGAATCTGTGCAGACTGAAACTATCTTTAGTAGTGTGTCAACCAGCAAACACCTTGTTGGCATTTTCCATACAACAAAAGCCACATATGTATGTGGATGATCTGTCTTTTTTAGCAGAAATTGTCAAATATGGGGCGGGGGTGGGGTGGGGGGAGCAGAAATTACAAACTCAGCTATAGAGAATTTTTCTTGTTGGTGTAAAGACAATGATGTATTGCCTAAACTCAGAATATGATAGTTTTATGAGACGTGAATTTAAATTGCCTGTCTCATCAAATTACTAGCGGTTACCATGGTGATCTTAAATGTAATTTACATATAAATGACATTGTTTCTAGGGCCTCTTGCAGGTTATAATACTCTACGTCTGCTAAAAAAAGCAAGAGTTCCCGAAGTGGACATAGTAACCGTTTATATCTGCTACCTCAGACCTGTTTAATATGAATATGCTAGACAAATTCTAAACACTAAACTGGGTCAGAATTGACCTGGATTCCGGGTCCTATTTGGCCTGACCCATTTCTGGGTCAGTATAAACCGGAATCTGTGTCAAACTGATCCAAAAAACTGTGACAAAATGACGCAGAATTTGAGTCTAAATCATTATTTTTCAACCACTTTCAGGGTCAGCCTGACACATAAATGGGTCAGACCCTCTGACTCCGGGTCAATTCTGACCCGGGAGGGTTTAGAGAGCGGGGTCGATTTCACAAAGAGCTAAAATTGATCTTAACTGCGAATCACTCTTAGTTGCTAAGCAAAGTGTGATGTCACAATACAAATTACTATGGTAATACTGACAATTCATCTTAAGATGAATCTTAATGCTGTGTGAAATCGACCCCTGGTGTGGCACACATTTTTATCAGTACTGAATAGAACCAGTCCATTACGTGTCCAGAAGCGTGTATGCCGTGTTTTACTTGGTCAACAAAATAATTTTCTACCAAACTTTTGCCAGACTTATAGGCAACGAACTTTAAAACCCAGACGATTTTTACTTAATTAAATTTGGTAATAAACTCCTTGGCTCTATTTATATTACCAGAAAAAGATAATATGGGGGGGGGTAGAGTACTTAGGTCAGATACTATTCCCGGATTGGTTGTACCCAGATGTAAAACTCAGCGGTATAAGAAGTCAACAATACCCTCACGTGCCAGAATTCCAAATAAAAATGTTGGGTATGTTTATGTCTTCAAGCCCCGCTCCTGCGTGCATCCTTCTCCCTTCTTTCCCATTTCAACCCACCCAACCCCCAGTCCACTCACCATCCCGCCAACCATTTTACCACCCTTTTCCCCACTCGTATACCCACCAACTTCCCCTCTATCCCCACCCTACCCCTGCTTCCCTCCCAACCCCACCTTGATTTTTGAGAATCTTATTTTATTAACTAAATCGTGCCTTGTTTTGTGAAATTTTCCCCGGGGTGGATTTCACAAAAATAGTCCTAACTTAGGACTGGTCCAGCAGCATTGCCAGGATTTTTTTTACTAGGGGGACACGGGGGGGGGGGGGGGCACTGCTTTTCAGTGGGGGGGGGGGGCAGGTTTCCATGTTTTTTTTAATGAATTATATGTACATGTATCTACATTCTACAGAGAGGCACCTGTGATAGGGGCACTAATTTTTTTTAATTTTTTTTTTTATTTATTTGTTTATTTTATTTTATTATTATTTTTTTTTTTTTGGGGGGGGGCACGTGCCACCACCCGAGGCCCCCTTGGCTGCCGCTGGACTAGTCCTTATACTTATGACTAGTCCTATAAGTAGGGCCAGTTACTCATCCTAACTCGAGATCAGACTAGTTCTAGTGCTTTGTGAAATCCACGACTGGTCAAGACTTATTTGTTTGCCGACAAGCGAACATTGTATTGTCACGGAACAAAATAATGTCATTGCGGGCTTCTTTTGTCAGGAAGATAGATTACAAAGTCATTAAAAACGGGAAAAAATAAGAATAATGAATGTCTGACATTATTACATCGGCGTTCACTTTGTAACAGTAAACGGGTGACATTCATTCCAGCGCTTTGGTTACCAAGGAATCACACAGCCAGTCAGCAGAGGTAAAAAGAATAATTGAAGTTACTAACACATCAATCATTGTGAGGCGTAACAATTCCTAATTCTCATCCGCTTGAATCTTTGATGCCAACCAACATTTGAACAACGAACGATTGTGATATTTTATTATGGATTTTGTGCGCGTTCATGTTTATTATTTTCAAAACGTCGTGCAAACATTTGGTTTCAACAAACAATAAATTATTATGCAATGATGAGTGAAGGGGTCTATATAAATATTTTTTTCTTTCACAGTATTTCAGACAGATATATTTATTTATTTTATTATTATTTATTTTTGTTTACTGGTATTATATTTACAATCTGGAAATTTTCAGACTGAAACTATTTCTCAGTCAGATCTCTGGTTTGGTTATTTCTACATCTTCCTTCATTTCCCCCTTTTGTTTCTTTCTAATAAAAATATAAAAAAACAACACCCCGTTTAAAAGAATTAAGAAACAAGCCCCTTGTGCTTTGTTTCTTTTTTTTACAACTACCCTTGAGAAATCAGGACTATTTTGAAAAATCCGCTATTTTTTTTTTTTACAGGTTTTACAAAGAAAAGCAAGTTCAGTGGCAGAACTAAGGGGGGGGGGCACGGGGTGGGGGCACGTGCCCCCCCCCCCAACTGAATCAAAAGGGTGTATCTCAAATTGTTCTAAGTATGAGATACACCCTTTTGCCATCTCAGGGCCGTAATGTCCGTGCCCCCCCCCCCCAACCCGGGTGGTGCCCCCATTTGAAATCTGGACTTTTGAGATTAAAAAATACCAGAACAAAATGTTAAAAAAATTTTATTAGCTTTTCTATATTAATTTCAATGTTTCTAAAACTATTTTGTATTATTTACACGCAGAATGTATTTTGTTTAACCTCAACAAGTCAGAAGAGCGCTGAAAAGGGGCTTGTTTTGGAAAAATACAAACGGAAACTAGTTTTAATAGGCCAAAAGTGCCCCCTATGAAAAATGGTGACCCCCTTGTGTCCCCTAAAACTTTACCCTTGTTACGGCGCTGAGCTTGATCTTGTAATGAAAACTTTAAACTATAAATGACACAGCCATAATGAACAAAACAAATTTATGTCACCACAAATTGTTTCGTAAACGCAAATGAAAGGTCAGACATTTACGCACCAATTAGTAATTTAGCTGCATGGTTATTGTTAGCTTGGCTGGCGTCTTTGCTTTCATCCGAGTTTGACTGCCGTGGCAAGTACTGACACTTGACAGATCGCCACCGCATGCAGAGGCACTTGCGCATGTTTTAGCATTATCTATTTTTCAGTTTACTTTGACTCGTGAGCAGATTTGGTATGTTTTTCACCTTGTGCATGATTATTGGTGTCTTGTCATGCGAGGGTAAGTTCCATTTTGATTATTATACTGTACAAATTTAGTTTACATAAATTGTTTTATTGATGAAATAATTGCACAGGGGAAAAATAAGCATACTTTTGTTTTACTACACTTCAATGCTTAATAGACGCTGTATACTCGGCGCTTCTCAAGGTATAGTAGTACCAGGTTTATGATAAATTTGACGTAACAACTAAATATTCGCAGCAAATGTTTCGCAACTTTGAGCACATTTTCAACTTGGACGAATTGTAATTCGTTACGAATTTTGTGACTTTAAATCAATTGGTATTCACATTCGCATGAAGTATGAACAGGACTTCATGTGGGGAAAAAAGCACAAGCACCACGGCGGGATTCGAATCCACGACTTCCAGAGCAGATATTTTGCAAAGGCCAAGAACGTAACATTTTTCCATTGGTAAAGCAATTTGTATGCAATGCATGTACAATGAGAATGAAACACAGAAAAGGTACAAACAGTTCTCTGCAAGTAGAATGAATTTGTTGATGTGAAAAACTGCCGATAGACAGTGGATGGGAGTCTATTTAAATTCTGACATTTGCATGTTTTACTGCTGGATGGCTGATCTGTCACGCTGACAAGCGATAATGATAGATATGAAACACTGATGTGTAAAGCTTCAAGTGTCGAAAACAGGAGGAAGTTTACTGGAACGGTTGGGTGACTTAGTTCGATAATTTACATGGGTGATGACTCCGGGGACGGGGAACTTGTCCCCCAAAAATGTTTATGATAAGAGTAGGGAATTATGGGATAAAAATAGAGGTAATAGCTTCATAGTAACTTACAGTGTGACTTACATCAACATAATGAACAATGACATTGTTTTGATACACCATTAAGACCGAGCCCGCATAGCATAATGATACCACAAACACTGCGTCCTCCACTTCTTATTCGTATGCCAGATTTTTAGTGATGGGGTAAAACGCACATACCGCCAGTCGTCTAGCGAATCGCCGCCGCTGTCGCGCTTAGCAACAGCGGCGGCGTGAGTTGAGATCGATGTTTCCATTCCGATCATGGGAAAGAAAAAAACAACTGCCTTTATGAACGGTGACACTGCCCCATCATGGTTAAACAACGTAGGCCTATAATCAGAAATATTGAACGAATATCTACAATTATTGCAAGACTAAAAAATGTCATTATTATACAGGTAGGCCCTAGTACCATGGGCTTGCGTAAACATTGTCAATGCCATCAAACAATTAAGATTTAGATAAAATGTTCGGAAAGTGCCCTCTAGAAACAATAGGAACGAGATGAGGGCAACTTGAGATAACGGTCTCAATGTTACCTCCTTTGTGACATAATTATTTCTCTCCCGTCTCTTGTCCTCTCTCTCAAACGGCAGTTTATGCCCACGTATGTCACATCTACCAGGAGCCGATTGGAAGGGGTAATGGTGAACGACCCCGTTGGTGGGTATCAGAGACCAACCCATGTGAATGCACTGAGATGAGACTAGGTGGTATCAATATGGTATCCTACGACCGACCACTTGAAGAAGTCAACTTTCTCCTCAATGGCCTGCTTATCAGCACCGACCCGGAGGAGATTCGTGATTTCTGGGGTTGTGAAGAAATATGTGAGCACTTATTTTGTTTTTGATCCCGGGGAAAGGGGAGGGCAGTGACGGAACTGACTCTAATCTTAAACTTTTTTTTGGAAATAAAACAATCTTTATTACCCCGGTGTTTCTGTTTTGTCTCCTTCGAGAATTGTCCAAAGTGTAGGCATATGCAAAGGTTGGGTGTGTGGAATTTGTGATAGGGATTTAGGGTTTTGGTGGTTTTTCAACCCAATTGTTTAGTTCCACCAAGAGAATGTAAAAAGAAAACTGTTGCTAAGTTGCAGCTCATCTTGTAAACTCTTATAATAAATGGTGCGTAAATTGGTCGTCTCATTTAAACAGCTCTATTGGATGTAAGAAAAGCACTACATGTGTATAACATCTGCGTTTTGTTATTTAGTTTTTAAAAGGTGAAATGCTTGGCATACAAAGAAAGCTTATCAATAACACTTTATACTTTCCGTTCATTTGTCAGGGGCTACACAGTCACGAGGTGATACCCAAGGGCAACAGTCACGGTCACGGTCATGGTCATGGTCAGGGTCATGGTCACGGTACAGGCGAAGCACATCGTCACAGTCGAGGCACCATTAGACTATTAAAGCCTCAGCTCAACATTGGTAAGAAAGACAAACACAAATGTTCACAGATTGACATATTATACCTTTAACATGGCACAAAGATAAAGACGGTAGAAAACTTTCCGTTAAAATATTTATACCTGAGGAGTTGTCGTTTTCGAACAATTAATGAAAAAAGATCAACAAATTAATGCTCATCTCATGGGACAAAAACTCTGCCTATGAATCCGTACAAAAATGCTGAATGCATTTTTACCGTTTTCTCACAAATAAAACAATGAAATAAGCTGAAAATGTTCACGGGTTGGTTTTATTACAAGCCTATCTTAATCTGTGCAAAGAATGGAATGGAAGCATTTACAGACGCTTTACCAATGTTGACCATGGGCTTTAAAGCATAGAAAATTATAAACATATTTTTGCAAGTCCTGGAAAAAAAAACTTGATTTCTGTGGCTGTAATCAAGTGGACGAATCTGTTAGTTTAATATAAAGTAGGATACAGTGATCTAGTTATTAACAGTTAGTTTGGCTTTATTTATCATATGCATATCTATCATTTTTATTTAAACAAGAAATATTTTTTTTGAAATGAAGTCTTGGATCGAGGCTGACAATAATTCATAACAATATGACTAAAAAACAAACCATTTTTCATAAAAAAAGTGTTAATACTTTTGTGTTAACATCTGGTAGAAGTGCCTTTTGATTGCCATGTTTAAATTGGATAACTTCTCATCAGAAGACTTATTGAGATGTTGTCACTGACAGTGTGACCAATAACAAGGCTTGTTTGCAAATGAGCAATAAAAAGGGCACATAATATACAAAGATCAATGAAGAAAAAGAAATCTTAAATTTTATGAAAATGGCAGTGTGTGACATTAATCGTCCCCACAGGGGTGAAGTGTCGTGGCCAAGCGGTTTAGCACATAGTGCACACTGGACACCGGCTCTGGTGTTTCTGATCAGCAGAGTGTGAGTTCGAGTCCCGGTCTTGACACTTACCCGGTACCAATTATTGCTTATCTGGATATTCATATCTGATGGTCCTGACCAGTATCAAAGAAAAAAAAAACCCAAACAAACAAACAAACAAACAAACAAACAAACAAACAAACAAACAAACAAACAAACAAACAAACAAACAAACAAACAAACAAACAAACAAACAAACAAACAAACAAACAAACTTGAAATTCCGTTTTTGTTACATACATCATTGTAGGCACTTTGAAATTTCATGACATTAATAAACTATCATTGCCTTATTTGAAAGGGCCATGACCAAAGTGTAATTTTTCGCACTGAAACCATGTCCAAATTCTATTTCATATTGAATGCAGAGCCGAAATTATGGCGATTTAACAGTACTTCGCTTCAACTTCTGGTTTGAACCGGCAGACAAGGTCAAAATGGGGCATTTACTTAGTTTTTTAAGATTGATTAATGTTGATAGTTTTTTAAATGAGGCATTTACTTAGTTTTTGAAGACCTTTTCCGATGATGTATATATTGTCAAAATATATTGTGTGGTTCATTAATTATGTTTTTTTTTCCTTCAATTATTAAACTTTGACACACTTCATTAACTTTGTGCCGTCTTCTTATTGAGGTACATTCATTGTCTAAGGAGTTTCAAGGTTCAATTCAATTTCTATCTTGAGTTACGCTGTAGAGAAGAGTTGGGCGGGAGAAGCAAAAACTAGCCATTGAGAGTTTGTGAACAAACTGACGGTGTTCAGTCGAATGTGATGACGTAATTTAAAATGAGGTTATTATCGTGTACAAAGTGGTTGCTACACTCACACTCCGCCATACAATGATGCAAAATTTTGAATTTAGCTCTTCTTGATCTTTATGTATGAATTTTTAAGAAACTAAACCTCAACTTCTGATTTTGACCAGAAGTAAAGGTCAAATTGGGTCACACTCAGTGTAACACTTGAGATTAATTCAAGAGTTTTCAATCATCAATGTACTACAATTGCATTTCTTCAGATATAAACATCCGGTTTCGACCAAAAGTAGGGTCAATTTGGGTCACGCCTTTTGAATCATTCATAGAATGATTAAAGGGCTTTCAGACGATGTGATGATTATTTATGTACCCTTTTTGGAAAACAAGATTTTTTAAAATGTGAAGCATCAACTTCCGGTTTCGACTGGATGTAAAGGTCAAAAGGGGTCACACTCTGTGATAGAGTCGTACCAATACTTGAAGAGCTTTCATATGGTGCAAAGATCTTGTGTGTAACATTTATGGTTCCCAAATATGAATTGTTCACATCATACCGAAAAAGTTGCAGTTTCATCTGAAGTTATTAGTAAGTTTCAAGTCTGTACTGCATTTAGTTTAATGAATTATGAATTTATTATGTGAAACATCAACTTCCGGTTTTGACCGGAAGTCAAGGTCAAATGGGGTCACAGCTTCTGAAAGATTTGTAGAATGGTTAAAGGGCTTTCAGATGAAGTTATGATTATTAATGTAACCTAACGTTTTGTTACTGAGATATAAATGTTTTGAAAAATAAAATTTCAACTTTAGGCTTTGACCAGAAGTAAAGGTCAAACGGGGTCACACACTGTGTAAGATTTGTACAGTATTAGAAGAGCTTTCATATGGTGCAAAGATCTTGTATGTTGCCTTTACAGTTCTCCAGATATGAATTTTTGAAATATTAAACGTTGATTTAATGTCATGTCATGACATCATTAATGACGTCATCACTTCAAAGATGTTGCGGTTTCATCTAAACACTAAGTTCTAAGAACATGGCAAGTTTCAATTCTGTACAAGCTTTAGTTTTTGTGAAAGTTGTGAGAGACAGTTCAGGGAGAAGATGAAGAAAAAACAAAACAAACAAACAAAAAAACAAACAAACAACCTAACAAACAGAACAATAACAATAGGTATTCGGCAAGCCGAATACCTTAAAACACAGACCTAAAAGGTGTTCACGCAGTTGCATGAACACCTAAATATGAGGACACAGCTTGTTCACCCATTACATATTTTGTATTTGAACAAAAAGTAGGTTATGTGGAATTTACCACAGACAATGATGACACAATTAATTGCCAACCAGGAAAGGTTAAGAATCATACTCAAGGTTGACAAACTTACGTTTTCCAATATAAAGATCCAATTGTTGTTTCTTCAGACACATTATGTTACCTTGACAACCATATTCAATTTCAATTTTGAACTAAAAAAGAGCTTTATGGCACAAGTTCACACAAGGACCTTTTTGTTGACTAGAGGTCAATATTGCCTGGTAACCACCACATGTTTTTGAGCACGAGTACCTGTTAATATCAGCCGCTAGACACAAAATAGGTCCATGTGCGATCTTGGCCTTGAATTTGACTGACTGCACGCTCAATTAAACACATTCATAACAATTTGAGGAACAATTTGTTGCCTGTTTACATTTCAGGGATGAAATTTTTTTTAACTAACATAATTTTATATTTTTTTCATTTTTTTTTCTTTATGGGGTGGGGTTGGGTTACCATTTATTGATGTTCATCACTGGCTTTTGACCTATTTTGATTTGCACAGACTGACTAGTTTTCAAGTAAAAATATAAACTGACCACTCAAAATTCATTGTAAAAGCAGCTCAAACTAAACATGAAGCATTGATAATTATCATAACGAAAAATTCATACCAGTACCAATTCCCCAGAGAAATATTTCCATCTGAAAGCTCACTGATTCTAAAGTTCATACCAGTACCAATTCTTCAGAGAAATATTTCCATCTGAAAGCTGACTGATTCTAAAGTTCATACCAGTACCAATCCTTCAGAGAAATATTTCCATCTGAAAGCTCACTGATTCTAAAGTTCATACCAGTACCAATCCTTAAGAGAAATATTTCCATCTGAAAGCTCACTGATTCTAAAGTTCTTACCAGTACCAATCCTTCAGAGAAATATTTCCATCTGAAAGCTCACTGATTCTAAAGTTCATACCAGTACCAATCCTTAAGAGAAATATTTCCATCTGAAAGCTCACTGATTCTAAAGTTTATACCAGTACCAATCCCCCAGAGAAATATTTCCATCTGAAAGCTCACTGATTCTAAAGTTCATACCAGTACCAATCCTCCAGAGAAATATTTCCATCTGAAAGCTCACCGATTCTAAAGTTTATACCAGTACCAATCCTCCAGAGAAATATTTCCATCTGAAAGCTCACTGATTCTAAAGTTCATACCAGTACCAATCCTCCAGAGAAATATTTCCCTCTGAAAGCTCACTGATTCTTAAGTTCATACCAGTACCAATCCTCCAGAGAAATATTTCCCTCTGAAAGCTCACTGAAGCACTGTATACAGTTGTATTTATAAAATTGTGCCCAAGTCAGAACTTTCACTAATAACAACTATGCGAAAATAGAATTATATTTTAATGGCCTCATAATTTCACCCAGCAGAGTCTGGAGGCGCCTTATCCACAGTTTTTCCCTTCCCATTTTACTCTGTCTTGTAGCTCTATGGTCTTGTTGAATAATTAATTACCTGTTCTCCCTTTTCCAACCTTTGGCTTTGTCTTTTGTGTTTCCAATCTCTTGTGGTTACTAGCCTGTTCACTCTACCTGCCATTGTCCCCCATTCCATTGTTCATCCTGCCCATCTTCTGCATCCGGTCTCTCTCTTTTCATCTCTTTCTGCTTGACTGCTTCTACTACTCCATCATACTTCAAAGCCTGTGTTGTGTTGTGTTGTTATTGAGAAAGACTCTGCTAGTGCCAAAACATGAGGCCATACAATTTTTTTTGATTTAATAGTAATTATCTGAGAGCACCTCTCAGGCAGAAAAATTCCCATGTTTGCTCCGGTGACTTTCAATTAGCCCCGCTTCAGTATGTCTTCAAGGGGAAAAAATGTATACATTTTATTTTGGAAAAAAATATTTCGAAACGAAGGAAGAGTTTTGTAAACATTGACCACTTGCACGCACATCACACGCGTGTTGCATGCACGTCACACGTGGCAACGGTGCCAAGCTCACCATTTTGGGAGTCAATAGGTTTACGTGTAATTGGGCGTCACCTAAAATGCGTACTACACTGTATAACACACAGTGACATTGACTTCCAAAATGGCGCAACCAAGATTATTGTGATGATGACGTCAGATAAATTGGGTCAATTCATGTACCACAAGGGAAACTAAAGGATGGTTTATAGTTGGTCACGCAATGCAGTTTACAATTAATGCTGATGCCTCAGTCACCGTAGGATGCAATGAAAAAGGTGATTATCATCACATGACAAACTTGAAACTGGCTTCATATATTAGGCATATATTTTATCGATATATCAATCCAAAACATAGTAACTGTAAAAATAGCAACCGAGTTTCCAGCCTTGGTTCTGGATGCAATTCACGGTGCACAAATTTCAAATTTTCTCGAAAGAGAAATAAAAACAATTTGAGCTTCAGAGAGAATCTTTTTTGTCTTAGCTTTGTCAAGTCAAGTTTCTTTGTGCCAGCGGTAATCTCAAAGAAAAATGAGCCTGGCTATTCTGAGAAAATAATCCTGTCAGGCTGGACGAAAAAAACAAAATGGAAGAGTCACAGTGTCAACTTATAAAGGACTGTGGCTCAGGATTGAAACTGTGCCAGAAACATGTAATGAAAATGAAATAAGAATTAATCATTTATTTAGCTTCTACATGTATCAATACAAAACTGAAGAATAGCATTTAGGTAATAGTTAAAGGTCATTCAAACAAAGTATAGTGACATCATCCAGGGGAGAGAATACAGGCTCAGTGCCTAAAATTATCGGACTCAGGCCGGTGGTTCAGTGCGTATTTCAGACCCCAACAATTTTTTCTACAAAAATATTGTCTTCTTCACATTGGTAGGAAGTATAAAACTATTCTTAGAAATGGTACCTCATGGATGTCCATTTCTAGTCACAGCGCACTTCAGAGCTGGTTCTTTTAGAATGCCTTGCACAGATCACCAGTAAAGGCCTATTGTTTGTAATCCATCAGATGTTCAAGTTTACGCTTGTACTCAGGAGCCATCTGGATATTTCTACAATGAAACAACAATATCAATCAATTTACTTGATGTTGGTTTTTGTTGACGATTCTGGAAATAAACACATGTGAGTTGTGAACAGGTCATCAGTCATGGATAACTCTATCGTGTCAGTGCAAGAAATGTTGTGTATATCAAATTTGTTACAACTGATGCTGGATGCAAGAGTGTTGTCCGTTTGGGCCATGAGTTCCTTTTGTTCATCTGTGATAGAAATCCGACTTTCATGCACTTTCAAATTCACAAGTGGTGTACCTTCTAACTTTGGAAATGGGCTATATTTGCGTGTACACTAAAATCTAGTGAAGGGTGATGAATTTATAAATGTCTTTATCAACTATACCTACAGACACTCAAGCCACTTACTGTTTGGATTTTAATAATGTCTGGTACAATGACTTGCTTAGTCACAAACTACTGCTTAAATTTGATTTGATTTCCTCAGACTAGAGACAGTTGCTATGTCACATGATTTGGGGCAAGCTTTTGCGTAGTTACACAAGAGAAGCGATCACGCATACACTATTCTGAAAAATTGTGTATGGCACAATAGTACCATGATTTGCCTGTCTGGAGGTTGCTATTCAAAAGCTTGCCCCAAACCATTTGATATAGTATAGCAACACTGCCGTTAGTCTGGACAATCCAAATTGAGTGTTCACTTCTGACCAATCAAGTCACTGTACCAAACATTATTAAAAAATCTAACTTGTACCTGCATCATGCTTTCTTGCCTCTTATAACCTGTCCCAATTCGAACACAATATCCATGGTCATCTTTCTACTTTTTGATTTCCTCTTCTTTTACCCCCTTCCCCTTTTTAGACCTCACCTGGAGTGGCCTGTTTTAGGGCTTTGTAATTCCCGTATTTTTTGTTTAAACTTGCAAATGGCTTATTTATGCAGTTTAATGTAGGGAAGCTTGATATCTTTCTCCTGTACATTCAAATACTTGGACCCTTTTTCTTTTTCCATCACACGTTAAAGCGTTGTGTGTAGGAACCCAAGGTTCTTGAAAATGAATAAAACTCACAAAACTTGCATGGTCTATTATTAGTGGTTATATTCCTTCCAGACTCACCTCCATTTTATTTTTGTAGTCAGAAAACATTTTGTAAAAGCACCCTGATTTTATTACTCACTTCAAATGAGGGCCAAAGGCTGCCACAACGCGATACAGTGATGTCATCACAGTTGACCTGAGGTCAAAGCGTAGTCTATCGTTGGGATGTATTGGGCCAGATCGCATGGGTCTGAAATCGCTTGGGCTTCTCTTCGGAAGAGACGTGGGTAACTTGAAATGCTTCTCTAACGCCTGATTGATTAAACAAATATCATCCATGATCAACCTGTTAGAAACTACACAGAGTCATTTTTATAGACCAGTCCATTAAGTTGAATTTCATATTATTATTATTATTATTAGCAACCACAAGAGAGATTCTCAAGAGATTCCTGTTTACATGGAAATGGAAGCAGTACCAGCCGCAATTGGATCCAGTTAAGTGTTTAAGCCATTCCTGAGATACTTCTACGCTCGCAGACGCAGGTTTTAACTTGCCTCACGCTGGCGTTTTGTACAGTAGCGTCAACATCATTTGTGGGAGATGACTAACTAGAGATGACCATAGCGTATATACAAAAATGAGTGCTTGGCGTATTTGCATCCCAGTAATGGCGGAAAACACTTGTACAGTATATCCCCCATCAGGGATAAGATTTGATGAATGTGAAAATTCCTGACAAATGGCTTGCTGGCCTGTGTTCCCCTTTATTCTAGACCGGCTTAATTTACAGGCTTAGACACAATGTGAACTTGTTCTTTTTCCCTTTGGTGACTGCTTTACTTCTTCCAAGAAAATTTGAAGGCTCAAGGAGATTTTGAGAAAATCCTGAAATCAGGAAAAAATCCTGAGAAATCACATGCCTGTGATTTATCTGTAGCTTCAAATTCAAGTCCTATACACAAACGACAATGTTCAAAGGAAACCTTAACATATGGTCCAGTGAAAAGCGTGAGACCAGTGAAATGACAAGTTACCTGGTCATGCTGACTAGTCACTGAATAAGTTAAGGACAAACCTGAATAGATACTTACATTCTGCAAAGCCAGCATACCAACTAGGATATCTGGTAATTTCCCTTGAACTACACCATAGGTGTCCTCATGGTAAGATGCTGTCACCAGAGATGATAGCGCTGTGTGTAGAAGAGTACCATTGATACATTGATTCATTGTATTTAAAAAACCCACAATACAGATGTGTTGTAAGTAAAAAAGAATGTAAATTCTTTTTTGAAAGGCTGGATAAAGGCCCATTTTATTATCTAAAGTATGGTTATCTGTGAGCAAGTGCGTCTTTAAAATTTTACAAATGCATGTCCACATCTGGGCCCAATTTCATGGCTCTACTTACCGCAGAATTCTGCGCTTACGCCCTGCCCTGGTCCATAGGAGTACACGCTTTACAGGGCGCCGTAAGCGCAAAATTATTTGGTAAGCAGCGCCATGAAATTGGGCCCTGCACAACAGAGAGCTTTATTAAACACAGAGATGAGAGTCATTGCTGACAAAAAGGTCTGAAACTAGGATCCAGATTTAAGGAGGTATGTTGAAATGAAGACATTTCAACTTTTTAGTAACGCCTGGAGTTACAGATTGAAATTAGCTTCTTAGAGGAGTTTCTTCAGCACTAGAGAAGTACACCAAATAGCAAGTTTTCTTCATACCTGAAGAAAGTAACAGCTATTTTCTTCACCAGGCAGACACAAAAAGTCTGAAGAATCTCATCCCTGTTGAAACACTAGCTGCTGGGATTCTTCCCTATTTACCATTCAGCCTGATGGGATTATTTTCTCGGAATTGCCGGAATCATTTTTCTTTGAGAATGCAGCAGGCACAAAGAAACCTTGACTTGACAAAGCCAAAATAACAAAGATTCTCTTTATTGCATCGCGATTTTTGTTTTCTCAACTGAGAAAATGTCAAATTCATGAAAATTCATGTTTGTGTGGGTGAAATGAAGGATTATACTGCGTGTGTGTGGTCTGTGCACGCTCAGCAGTGGAATGACCGGGTGACCTTTGTTCCCAGTATTCTGCAATGATTTTACACAATGGTGGCTCAAATACTATTTTTGTAGATAAGCCCAACCAACTAAAGCAACTCATCACTCACTTGAGTCTTCACCTCTTCATCACTGAGTCGGTACATTGTCCCACACACACAAAAAAGCGCACTGTAGCTATGGCTTGCAGCTTAAGTTTGTGATGGACTTGTAACGTGTAAGACCTATGGTGCACAGTTGGCATTGTAATTAATCAATACATTAGAACTTGAAAACTGATGAGAACACAATGGCTTAGAACGCCAACTCTGAATTCGTTTTCTACGGTCAACTTTTTTTTATTGAACTCACCTTCAAGAGCCCAGATATGTAACTGGGCATCAGTGAACAAAGCCTGGCTCATGGACTCAGGGAGAGGGTTCAATAGATAGGCACCAAGACGCCACTTCCTCAAGCCGTCCAGTCGGTGCTGCCACGGTAAAACAGCAGGGCGACGGTGGTCCCCAATGGACGATGACCGCTTCCTCTGGTCTGGGTGAAGAACAGGAGGAATGTCAACAACTGTAGGAATTATTATTGGCGTGTCAGGGCCAAGCAGTCTAGTGCACCAGACTAAAAAAAAAATTATGGAAATGTCATTGGATGCGGGTTTGAATCCCGGTCACGACAATCATGTCTTTGAGCAAGACACTTGCTTCTATATACCAAGGGGTAAGAGGGTACTTAAGAGGGCACAGGTGGCTCTTGTAGCACATGCTGCATACTCACCAGGGAGCTGAGATGGTTTAAGGAATGAAATATTTATTTAGCACAATGACCAAGGTATTAATGTTCATGCTCCATTGGTGTCAAAATTTATGCCAAATAGCTCTGAATAATGAAGTGAAAACAAATTGTATCCCTCATTTCATCATTCAAAGCTATTTTTTTATGACAGAAACTGACAATTCTGACAAAACCCAAGTCACAAAACCTCAAAGGGCAAACTAGCCCAATACATTCCCTATGGCTTCTAGCAATCATTGGAACCAGTTTGTATTTGAAGTTTCCATGGCTCTCAGTGAGATTCAGTGACACTTATGAACAGCAGAGGCCTTTTCACACTACAACATTTCAATCCACCGTTGACCCATGTAGAGTGTTCGATCCGTATCGAAACCAACCCTGGTCAGGAGGTGGGTTGAGAGCTCTTGATGTGTGTTGAAAATTCCAACACGTGTCGAAAGCCATTGTGTGAACACTCCTGGGTTCATTTTCGCTCTGTGTTGAGTGCGTGGCGCCATCCGCTGTGATGCAGTATGGATCCGTGTAGGACCCTGGCAGTGTGAAACGATCGCACAATACAAAAATTAAAAAAAAGTCAAAATTTACACGTGAAACCTACACGCTGATTTCACACAGAGCTAGTGTGAAAGCAGAGCAGATTTGAACCGTGTTGAAATTTTACCCAGTCAACACGGAGTTGACCCGTGTAGATTTTGACATGGATCAGACGTTGATAGTGTGGAAAGGCCACAGGACAGGTACAATTTCCCACAGCTCTTACCTCTGTGAATGGATGGTCTTGCCAGAGGTCCGTATCCAGAGCCAGGGGTGGCATAACGTGTGCTCTCTTTCCCTGGAGTACCAATGTCCTGGATTCCATCCAAACTTGTGATCTGTGGGGTTTCTAGGATGGTGCTGTACATGGGGTCATACATGCTGACCCCGGGGGTGATCGGGGAGGCCACAGAGCTACGCAGGTGGGGACCTCGAGGCTCTCTTGGGGTGTACCAAATGTTAGATGCATCTGCAGTAAGGAGGTGAAAAAGAATTGTGAAGGAGAGTTTCAAATGTGGAATGTTTGTATTTGTTGTTGACAAACTAAGCATTTGAACATGTCTCCACATTCTGTCAAGAAACTTTTTTATTCAGCCAGACTACCATTCAGCCAGACTTTATTCTCCAAAGAAATGTAAAAACCTTGAGATAATGGAAACTATAACTAGTAAACTAGTAAAATTGCGGGTACAACCATGTAAAAATCTCTTTTGAAGACGAGCAGAGTATACTGTTCGAAATGTCGAGACCACAACAGCTCTTTTCAGAGCCACCACTCCTCCCGAAAGAGATTTGTACATGGTTGTACCCGCAAGTTTACTAGTTAATCAGTTATAGTTTCCCATCCTTCACACCATGCAAAGCTTCAAACATCACCAACTTGAGATAATGGAACAGTTGCTGGATCACGCACAATGCTGGCAGATACATGGATTCCCTGCTGAAAAAAACATAGCAGTTTCTACAAACCTTGGTTTGATTGTCCGCTGAGGTATCCAACCCTAGAGCCCTCTGCCCTACTCCCGTTGGAGGACTGTACTCCAGGCTCACTAGGAGTACTGTCCTGAGTTCTCTTCTTCTGGGCAAGTCCGTTGGCAATCCACTCCTGGTGAGAGTTGAGTCTTTGTGTCAGAGACTCAATGAGTGACAGGCAGGCTCCACAGATGCTGATCCAGTTGAGTGGATGACCACCTTTTTTATGCGGATTAAAAAAGATGATGAGTTAAAGGGGTAAACTTATCATTGGTTTTCTGGAACAAGAAATACATTCCCATCCTCTATATTTTTCAATAAACACACCATCCGTGGAAAATTGGTTTAATGTTTTGATTTTCTTTTAGAGATACTGTTGTGGCGCTCATCCACACCAAGGAGGCAAACTTAACAGTCCACTTACAGCATCACTTGCATTGACATTTTGAGCTTAGTCATCACCCTTCTCAGCTTACAGACTTATCACAACATTACTGAGTAAGCAAAGAATGCTTAGTAACATGAAGCAGGATTCTCCCCAGGCACAAGTTAGAGTATCAGGCCGATACGAGGGGAATTTAGGCCAATATGAAGATTTTTTTTTTAAAGATTTAAAGCCCCAGCTCAACACTTGAAAAGTGTCTGTAAATGCTTCCATTCTTTGCACAAACCAAGATACATGTAATAAAACCAACCTGTCAAAATTTCAGCTCATTTTGTTGTTTTCGTTTGCGAGAAAATGGTCAAAATGCACTCAGCATTTTTTTATGAATTCTTAGGCAGAGTTTTGGTCTCACATGAGACGAAAGCTAATTTTGGATCTTATTTCATTTATTCAAACAATTTAGGCTGAAATGTTTTCAAGGAAAGTTTTCAATCATCAGTATCATGGTATCTTTATACCATGTAAGGTGCATGTAAATCTGTGAACATTTATGTTTTTATTTCTTACCAATGTTGAGCTGGGGCTTTAAGATGAAATTCACAAAAAAACTCCTTTAAAACCATTGAAATGCTCCAGATTGTACAGTGACAGAACATCTTTTCAAACCAAACATAAACATCAAATAAAAAACACTCCGAGGACCTGGTTTCAATTCTGCGCGCATCGGCCACACTTTCAAAATTTGGGTCCAGAATGCCCCCAAGTTGTGAAAAAATCCTGGAAGAACCCTGTGAAAACAAGCAAGAATTCCTTCTTAATCTGTGAAATATGCTGATGAAACAGCCGAGAAGTTTACAGTAACCAGGGCGCAACTTCTTACAGGTGGTAACAAAAAGAAACTGCACCACCAAAAAGGTAGTGGGGAACCAGTCATATCAATGTGAATTACATGGCATTTTGGCTGGTAACCCAGGTACTGCTCAGCAAAATTTATCTGTGAAAACAACGGCTTGGTCCCTCATTACTTACCTGGCTGGCTGAGAGCAAAAACCTCCACTCTACGATCCTGTCTGTGCTCAGCCAATGAGCTCAGGTCCTGATATGCCAAGTACTTGACCAAAAGGTTCTGTCTTTCAGACAGCGCCTTGTGGAGACAGCGTTCTTCTTGTCCAGCAAAGGCTGCTTCGATGGGGAACGGGTAAACCTGATAGAAGAAAGCATGATCGCTCTAAACTAGGCTGCTTCTAAATTAGTGGCTGCGACTACAGGTTGATCAACATGTTAACATGCATTTAAAGCATAGGCTGTCCTTAGCAACAGCCTTGGCTCAGCAGCAGCCACAGCTGCCAATTCGGACATGGCCCAAGATATCCAAGTTCTTTTAATAGGGAATGAAATGGTATCAATCAAATAGGTTGGTTGTAAAACTAAAAGGTAATGGCCTATAATTTGTAATCCTGTAATTATCATGAGGCTGGGTCTTTGGCATGATCCACAGTTACCTCTGTGTTTCCAAATACTGTCAGTAAAAATACAGGATTGGACATTATTGAGTACCAATCCTCCAGAGAAATATTTCCATCTGAAAGCTCACTGATTCTAAAGTTCATACCAGTACCAATCCTCCAGAGAAATATTTATATCTGAAAGCTCACTGATTCTAAAGTTCATACCAGTACCAATCCTCCAGAGAAATATTTATATCTGAAAGCTCACTGATTCTAAAGTTCATACCAGTACCAATCCTCCAGAGAAATATTTCCATCTGAAAGCTCACTGATTCTAAAGTTTATACCAGTACCAATCCTCCCAAGAAATATTTCCATCTGAAAGCTCATTGATTCTAAAGTTCATACCAGTACCAATCCTCCACAGAAATATTTCCATATGGAAGCTGACTGATTCTAAAGTTCATACCAGTACCACTGTCACAGTCAAGGTAAGACTGATGCATGAATGCATTAAAATCACCTTAGTGATTTGATGACATTTCCACATGTTGGTTATATTATGTATTTTGCAACTCCCAATTTCATAGGTCTAATTAAGCAGAGAATAGTGCTTAAAAATGTTCTGCTGAGCAAAACTAAGCAGGATACCAGTCACATATTGTACATGTGACATGCTATTTTGGCTGGTAACCTTATTCTGGTAAACCTAACTTTGTTTGTGCTTAACTACTTTTTGTGCTTTAGCAGCACTATGAAATTGGACCCTGCGGTGTCTTGAAATATATTGGAAGTAAGACAACTTTCTGCATAGGATTTTGGAGGATTTGGTAGGGTTAGGACTAGTAAAAAAGAAAACCCTACCTCTGTATTGAAGATCTTGAAGAGAAACAGTGAAACTCCCCATAGGTGTGTTGTGACGACACCGGTCCACAGAACTATCCACAGGAGGGAGATGTCTAGAAGACCAGAAACTGAGTTGAGAGGTACAGGGGATTCCTCAAGGTTCAAGTTGGATTGCAACCAGTTCTTGGGTATAGATCCTACAACAGAGAAGATAGGAATGTATTAAGTTGAACTTGTAAACAGTTGTTAATGGCCTTACATTTTGACCCTAGCAGAGACTTTTTTCAAACCAGCTGGCACTGGATGTCGTGTACACACCGAATCAGCAAATAGGTGATGTTAAATACACCATTGTGTAAAATCAGAAAACCAGAACATAGGTCGCCCAGACATTCCACTACTGAGTGTGTACACAGCATGCACACGCTGTCTCACGCTTCATTTCACCCACACAAAGAGGAAACAGTGTCTTACATATTTTGTAGATTTCAGACCTTTGTCCTTTTGCTCCAAGAAGAGGATTATGAGCATCAAGAAGCTTCCACCATTGTTTATTTATTGTATTTCGGCTCAACGGAGGCAAGTCAGAGTGAACCGGGAATCCAGCCATGGTTCCGGGTTTAGTACCAATCCTCTGCTCATTAGAGAAAACAAAAATTTGGGTGCTATTGAAGAGGTTTTTTGTTCTCTTGGCTTTGTCAAGTCAAGGTTTCTTTGTGGCAGCAGTACTCTCAAAGAAAAATGATTCTGGCAATTCCGAGAAAATAATCCTGTCAGGCTGGACGGGGAAAAATGAAGAATCCCGGGAGCAACTGGTTAATATCAAGATTGGTTTACTACCTTGTTATGGAAGGCAATTATGGCGTAAATTTGAATACCCAAAAATGACTTACCGAACAGATAAAAGAGAATGTAATAGTATCCACTGGCTCTCAATGAATGGATCAGATTGAACTGCATGCTGCGCCACATGTATGTCTTCACTTGGAAGAATTTCAACTGCTGTTTTGTGAATTGATTTAAAAAACAAATTATATTTCAACTGCTGTTTTGTGAATTTAACGATAAACAGTTTGATTTTAGCTGTGTTTCTGGGAATTAAATAACGATGGTAGATTCATTACAACTGCTGTTTTGTTCTTTATTCAAAATTATATTTATACTAACAAAACAATTACAACTACTGTTTTGTGAGTAGAATAAAATCAACAAAAAAATCAACAGAGAATTTATACTGATGTTTGTGTTTTCAAGAAAATACCCAATAAAATCATCTACATGAACTCTTTTTATTCACACTCAATACATCCAAAAGTGTCAAACCCCTTCTACATTTCAAATACATAAATCAGAACATAGATATAAAACAACACAAATTACTTGACTTACTTGTATAACTGGGAAATCCATATATTGATCCTGTTGCTGAATGTAAGAAACTGAGTACAGAAAACCCTGTAAATAAAAATCAGATGACGGAAGTTTTCGTTTGGTAGAAAACTTTGAAAGTCGTCCCCATTCATTTAAGTTTCCTTAAACCAGGGTCCAATTTCATAGAGCTGCTTAAGCACAAGTAGCTAAGCACAATAGAATTGTGCTTACCAGAATAAGCTTGCCAGCCAAAATACCATATCAGATGTACCATTTGTAAAGGTGATGTGGTGCAATCTGTAGCCAACCATACCAAAAAACACTGGGGCAAACCCCTTTTTAAATGGTAAGGGTATTGGGTTGTTTTATGTGCATTACACAACACATGGGACCAACAACTTTACGTCCCGTCCAAAGGACGAAGCAATGGTTCAGAGTCTTGCTTAATGACACAAGTGTCATGACCAGGACTCGAACCCACACTCTGACAACACCAGAGGTTTACCCCAGTTTGTAGATTGCATTTAGTAAGGACCTTTTGCCTCTTCACATGTGTACTCTGTGAAGTTTCCACACTAGATTTTATGATCACCATCATTTGAAGTTTCAAATCCTACCATGAATGCACCATGCAACACCAAAAACAGATGACGGTCGTTCAGACAAAGCACGGTGCCCTCGTTGGTTGTCACTGTCAGGGTGCTGTATGACGAACCAATAAGGGCTGCCCAGCAGTAGGCCATCAGGACTCCAGCCAGGGTGTGGCACGCCATGTGGAGTAGGCTTTGTGGTTTGACCAGGCCCCAGATGACCGATAGGCGATTGATATGGACAGTAGGGACAACTTCAAAGTAAGGGTAAAAAAGTTGTTAAATATTTCATGATATAATTTATGCAATTTAAAGACCATCGAGCATAGAGAGAGTTAATTCATTTAATACTTGGGGTAAAAAAAAAAGAAGAAAAAGAAGAAGAAAAAAGACGATCCTTGGCAAACTTATAACTATAACTGTATAGCAAGTCTTATAGTTATCATTTAGGGAACTTGTCAAAAATTTGCCCAAAGCAACCAGCGGATAATAACAGTCCAGGTGTGGATTTCACAAAGCGCTAGGACTAGTCTTATCTTGAGTTAGGACGAGTAAGTAGTCCTAACTTATAGGATTAGACATAAGTTAGGACTAGTCAAGTTTTATCACCCAATAACCTTGTTTGCAATTACGTTATTGGAGAAACTACGGGAGAAGTTAGCAGCACCTGGCTTCCTCAAGAGATCAATTGTTTACAAGCAGAGACTTAGATCACCAACTACTGGAAAACAAACAGGGGGTCTCCACAGGGCTGATTTGTGGTTTAAAGGTTGGGTGTAGCTACACCTCGCACCAATGACCTCCAAACCTTCCAGCTCACTCCAAACCGCAAGTTTGTTTAGACTACAATTATTATTAAATCAGCCAGTCAAAACGCAGAGTGCTCGGAGGGGTGCATCGGAGAACTACATTTTGTTCAGCGAGGAAAACAATGTCTCCCATACAAAAAGAATCCAATGGAGATCCAACAAAAATTCCACATCGGAAATCGGAATGTCTTCTGATTATCTGTCCTGGAATATTTTGACAAGACGGTTTTGTCCAAATTATTCCAGGGCCCCTACCATCTCTGCATTAAAAATATCAATCAAACAAACCCCAATTTTTAATACAATCTTGGGCTTTTGTTCCAAATGAACAGCCACTGTATACTTAGGTATATTTAAAAAAAAAAAACAAAAAAAAAAAACGCTTAACATGGACTCATTTATGAAACCGAGCTAGAGACTGAAAGACCTTTCAGAATGAACCACAAATACCTTACCTGTGTAGCAGATGACATTACCAATAGCTACTACTGTTATCAGGATGGCAATTAAGATGATGTAACCAAAGCCTGAGAAGGATAACGCCGTGCCAAGCCAATCTGTTGGCCAGGAAACAACAAAGTTTTAATCTAATTATAAAACTAATGAAATCTTTTTGACTTTCAACAAAAGTATACCAGTAGGCCTACAAATATTCCTGACAAATCTTGCTTTGTGAATGATGCCATGTGAGTCAAAGTTGTACTCGAGTTAAACACCAGAACTCGTTGCCTTAACAGTGGTCTGGAAAGCGTGGCTCTGAGAAGAGCAGATGGTAAAATAACTTGATGTTTCGATCACATTACTCTCACTGTCTTA
Source organism: Marthasterias glacialis (assembly GCA_911728455.2). Taxonomy (NCBI): domain Eukaryota; kingdom Metazoa; phylum Echinodermata; class Asteroidea; order Forcipulatida; family Asteriidae; genus Marthasterias; species Marthasterias glacialis. Next base: position 21,252,544 of record OU452225.1, read on the forward strand.
AGGAAAAAGCACTTTCCATAACAGGTTGACCTTTGTTAATGAAGAAATGTGTGGTATTTTTGCAAGTTTCCATGCATTATTTTGCTACAATACCCAGTCCTTTAATTTACTGTTGCATGTACATGGGTGACATTGTATGAAAATGAAAAGTCCCCAAATTATAACAATATCCTCTTGGGTATAGAGATGAAAGTTCCCTGAAGAAATAGGATCTTATATTTCAGGGTTTTTATACTTGTTACATCACAACTAATATAAATCTACAGGTTTGATCGTAACAAGAGCAGAGTTTTTGTCTCTGTGATGGCCAGTTTGCCTCCTCCACAGAAAATATGAAGGTCAATGAGGGAGGTCAAAGTAACAACTAAATAAACAAATAATGAGTGAACAAATAAAGAAATAAATATAAAATGAATACAGTACAAGAAAAATAAATAAACAAAAAACAAATGAATGAGTAAAATCAAACAAACAAACATCACACTAGTAAATTTACAAAAACAATCCTATATGTGATGTAAACTTGTGCTATTATTTATGAGAAAAAAAGCCAAACAATTTTCAATTCTACTCTACTCTAAAATTAATGATAATTGCTTATAAACTTACCAAGTAACCATCTGTATGGATGAAGGACATTGATTTTAACAAGAATGATGTACAGGATTGTTGTGAAGGGAAGGAGTATGAGGGACCAGGCTAGACTTGCTCCAGTTCTCCATCGAAACACCTAGTGATGATGAAACATAAAAAGAAATGACATCAAACACCCACAATAAACACAACAATCAGTTTAATAAAATAGCTTCTTTTTTTGTTGTATTATTGACGGACAGGCAACAGTGATGAATGAAAAAAGAAAAAAATAACATTAAATAAAAGAATTGGTGGGTCCTAGGTGTCTTTTAGTTTTTTGCCTCAAAATAGTCGACTTGGGATGGTTTTTGTCATATAACTTTTTTTTCAGGAGGGATAGGGAACTTTTGTGAACATCATGACTGCCAAGGAGGTTTGAATGGGTTTGTGTCAGCTTGTAGATTCTCCATATTACACCAAAACAAGTCAGCAGAGCAATGTTTTGTCCTCGCCACAGAATGAAGAGGGGGTCAACTAAAAAAACATTATGCATTTTTATAATTACAATTTTTTTAAATGCTCAGTGGGCAGTAAAACACACTCGGATTCAAATTTATTTAGGTAGCCCAATATTTATATGAAGCTACCTACATAAATTTTAATCCGAAATACATCACCGGGTGGCGATAGAGGGGCCAAACACAATTCACTACTGTTTTATGTACATATATCATCGCAAGTAGACAGCCATACTTGCAATGATGTATGTACATGAAACAGCAGTTGAATTGTTTGTGCCCTCTCTCGCCACTCGGTGGCGTATCTTGAGATACAACAGAAAAGAAGTATAACTTTAAAAGTTTCCTTGACATGTATAAATAGAAATTTACAATTTCGTAAAATGTCAACCTTAAGAAGCAAAGCCATTCCTATTCCTGATGACTTGAGAGAAACATTATAAGCAGTTTTGAGCAACAACTCAACAGTGTCTTTGTACCATTATTTTTACCAATGTTGATGTCCATATTGGTGTGAAAATCCTTGTTTACCCAGGTCCGAATGCAACAAATAGAGTAAAGAAAGTAATAGCTGTGATTTTGAACTAAAGAAGAGGTTGTCTAGACCCAGTAACAGGGTCGCTGTACTCCTTTTTGAGATTTTATCGGTCGCACTAGCGCCCCAGTCCGGTATATGTGTGGGCGCTCTGATGAAGCGGGTTTGAAATCTGTGATACCCTGTTCAAAAAATTGCCAAAATTACGACAAAGACCCAAAGTCTTAATTTTGTCAAAGGGGAAAGTTTTCATATCCGGCTGCCACTTTCCATGGAATTTTTTTGACTTTTTAAAGGATGTTGGGCTTTATTTCCCTTTTTAAAATATTCCTCTCAAGGAATTGGTAGCAACAACAGTAATTATTGACCTTAAAAAAAGAAAAATCAAGCGGACATTTCGCGTAACTTTCGCGTAACGAACTAAATAGTAAAATGGCATTTAGCGAGTAGTGTTGTCAAGCCCAACGTAGTTGTGAAAATGGCTTTTAGGCCTATTTTGCATGATTTCGACACTTTGTAATTGTTCAACATGTTCAAAGTGCCTGTTCCTCTTTGTATACATTCTGTCAACCTTTCTAGATATGTAAGGCTATAATTTGACCTAAATTAAGGGAGATAAAGTGGCAGTCGGATACGGCATTTTTGCCAAGACGAACTCACCCAGAGTCATTCGCTAGGTGTCGGAAAAAGACGTACATAGGCATCATGCATTTAACAATCACGTGTCAAAAGAGCACAACTCGCAAGACGTAACTTTCAACACTCACGAAAATACCACTTTAAACAATTAATAAACATACGACTTACGTCTCTCATATACCAATGTTGACTTGTTACTATTCTCGCCATTTAGCTTTGAACTGAGGATTATTAAAACTATTTTTTTTGTTGGTATGGTAGTCGCTAGTTTCTACATCACATATTTCTCGTTTCAAAAGTCGCGGTATAAGCAAATGGTATAGCCCTTAAACGTATGCTGTAAAATCTGCACAGGGTTCGGGTGCGAGTGCACAAAATTAATAGCACCTTTAAATGGATGTGTTTTGAGTGAAGCGCACGTATACTATTTGAAAGGAAGCAGAGAGACAAACAAAACAACGAAAGCTGGACTTTGCACTTTTTGATAATGGAGTTTGATTGAGTGTTACTGTTAATTATTACACGTTTTCTTATTTACATTATTCATGTGGCCGTGTCAAGATCCGAAGAACGATTTAAAAGAATAAAGGATCGTCAGACTCAAAGATGGTTCTAAGGAGTGGGGTCTTTGCTGGCTATTTACATCGATTAATAGTTTGTGCAAAATGCTCGAGAAGCCCAAGGGACTTCAATAATGTAATCCGACGGCTGATGTCAACAAACCTGGGTGGAGGAGGGGGCGGGGCTGAGTTAGGAGGGGATGGGATCCCCTTCAGGCCCAAACGAGCTTTGGTTGTCTCCAAACTGTCACGCTATGCATTTGAGAAGAAGCGATACAGTCGGCTGGGAGAGGATGGTCTCAAGAAAGTGGTTTGTTTCAAAATGCTATCCTTTCACTTTCAACGTTTTTCATTTTCAGAGTTTTTCATTTGACCTCTTATTTTTGTGATAGTTAAAGTTTCATTTAATTGTACTTTTGTAGTTCTTAAAACAGCTCGGGCTGTGAGTTACCTTTTGAATGGACCCAGTAACTGGTGCACTGTACTCCTTAATTGTTGAGATTTTGACTATCGGTAATCATACGACTGATAAAGTCAAAATCTCAACAACAAAAAAAGGAGTACAGCGCCCCAGTTACTGGGTCTACCTTTTGAGTCATTAAACATTAACAAATGTTAATTATAAGAGTATCAACTTTAATGTTTATTAATATAATATTAATTTGGCCAGAATGACATACCTTAAAGTAACACTAACAATGAAACTAAAATATAAACATTCAGGAAAGTTTAATGTACATTTGATTTTAGTTCTATTACTGAAACTCGGTGTGATGATCGCAAAAAAAAATATCATTTTTTATAGTTTTGATAACTTGTTTAATTTACACTAACCATCAAAAATTCAACTGAATGTTTTGTTTGATTCAGGGTTGGAGCATTGAAGAAGTGAGGACTGCGCTACTGATTATGTCCATGATAGACTCAAATAGAATTCCTCTCTAAAATATCTTTCATCTTATTCCTTTACCTAAGTCTAAAATCACTGGCCATGGGCCTGCAGCCAAGTGTACATTTCAAGCCCTGATGTTATGTTACCGTTTTTATAAACTGATGTTGGTGATTGATTTTGCAGCTTGTTCAGCGAGGGTCTCAGTATGACAGGCTGGTAGAGAAACATAACGTACACATTGACAATGTTAACAAGATAGTGGACAGCTTGCAGTAAGTATTGCACCCCAGTCCCTATAGAACAGGGGCATAGTGTCAGGCACTCTGATGCATGGTTTTAAAGAGTCAGATTAATACCCATTGTTATCAATAGTACATTGTAGTTAGCAGGTGCAGCATACTCCTAAGGAGGTGAGATGGTTTCAGGAATGCTTCATGGCCAGATGAATAAAAGTAGTAAAAGTGTCAGGCACTTCAATTGACCCCTTGCACACACATCACACGCGGCGACGGTGCCAGGCTCACCATTTTGGAAGTCAATAGGTATTGTGTGTAAATGCCACGGCACCTAAAATGCACACTACACTGTATAACACACAGTGGCATTGACTTCCAAAATGGCGCAACCAAGATTATTGTGATGATGACGTTAGGTGAATTAGTGGGTCAGTATTAAAGAGCCACAATAACACATTATTCACAGTATTACATGTAGTATATTTATTAATATCTTTCCAGATCGCAGAACATTGAGGTCAAGGTCGCTCAGAGGTTTGATCAAAGCTTGAACGAGGAGACGGTAAGATGGGCAGATATTCTCATCCCAGCTGGAGGGGACGGAACATTCATCATGACAGCTAGCAAAGTCACTGATGACAAACCTGTGCTGGGAGTCAATACTTACCCCAGTGGGTCGGCTGGATTCCTCTGCCTCTCACCAAGGTACACAGAGAACTTTGATGAGGCCCTGAAGAAAATTATGGAAGGGAAATTCAGGTAGGTGCCCATGTTATTACAACCTCACTCAAGTTTGATTTAATTCATATTCAACAAAGATGGATTATATTAGGTGGTTGGTACTGCATAATTAAAAAAAAGAATACCAACTTCAGTTTAATAAGTGTTCTGGGTTCTCTGTTTGAAATGTATTCAAAAATGTTGTTCTATAGACCATTAAGCCTAACTTTTATTTACAAAAAGTGTGACCTTAGACATTCTAGGGACGAGATACTGCACTGGTCATGTGGGAAGTTTTACATTTTATGTCATAACTTTCACATGAATTTGAGATTTATAAAAGTGCAATCTCATATCTTCATATCAAAAGTTGATAAAAATTAGATAGTGCGATCTCCATAAAATATAAAATTAATTGTTTTCTTCCATTGAGATGTGTACAAATTGTGCCTGCAGGAATTCCAGGCTCTGTGGCTGTTTTGTAAACGTGATGTCACAGGTCACATGGTTTACAGACCTTTATATTTCATCCTGCTGCCGTTGATGAAACAACGGAAACACAGCACTCAGGATGGACCAATGGGTAACTTTGTTATGATCTCCATGAGAGGGTGTCCACTCCAATGACATCACATCCTGTAGGGTATTACAGATAGCAAAATGGTCACAAGTCGTTGTTATTCAATAGTTTTCAATAAAAATATAGTTTTTCCTATACGAATGAAACTCTTTTCTTCTACCATTCCCAACTGTTTCTCACACTTCCACCTCCTAGATGGAAATGGCGGCAGAGAATTCGTGCTACTGCAGAGAGTGGGTTGATCAACGCTGAACCCATAGACCTTCATGAAGAGCAGATGAAGCTGCCTGAGCTTAGAGACAAGCATTGGACCAAGGAGAACAGACTAAGACATGGACTGGAGAAGGCTGAGTCAGTGCCCAGGGTGCTTCCAATCAGAGCCTTGAATGAAGTCTTTATTGGTGAATCACTGTCCTCAACGTAAGGTTTTACTGGATAGTACATCAGGGTTTTTGTGAAGAGTAATCTAATTTCTATTCTCTAGATTCCATAAATACACCAGCCATCCGACCTGTGAAATTTTATCAAAATAGGTTGTCGTGGTTTAATAGCGCAAAAAACAAAAGGTTCATGTTTTATCAGTGATTTCCACTCATAAACATGTACGTGATTGTGTGTGTCCATAAAGCGCTCGCCTCTCACCAATAGTTGAGTCCTGACTAGGGCCATATGTGAGTAGAGTGCATTGATTCTCTCCTGTGCTACGAGGGTTTTTCTTCAGGCCATCCAGTTTTCCTCCCTCTGGAAAAACCACACACTTTCGATCTAAGGCTGTGCTCCGTGGTCATATGGGTTGATGTGGCTGGCTGGTGGAGGCGCCCTTAAATGTCTGCAGCTCAAACATATGTAGCCACGTCCATTGCAATTCAGCTTCTCAGTTGCCAGTGAGGATGATTAGCCTCCCAAATTATTGTAGTTATTATTAGTATTATTATTATTGCTTATTTGGATTGTGGTATTCAAAGTAAGCAATGTCGGGGGTCTTCAAATGCTATCTTCTTGTTTGTACGAGCCTCAATCTGTTAGGTTGTTGTTAAATGTCTGGGCATCTCAGTTGCAGCCATTCCCTTGTGGCTTTGTCCTTATTTTTTCCATTGTCGTTTGAATTTCTTGAAGCTTATAATCATCAGTCTTGATCTTGCTTTGATGTTTATACAGGGTTTCTTATTATGAGATATCAGTGGATGGTGGACCCATGGAGAGACAGAAAAGTTCAGGCATTACAATCTGCTCAGGAACTGGCTCCACATCGTGGTAGGACAACCGTTTTCCCTCTTTCTTTTTTAAACAAAGGGAATTAAAAAAGTTCCATCAAAAGTTGGACATGTGATGCTGGTCTCAGACTTCCTGGTCTTGACTGCAACACTTTGGGAGTTCAGGCAATAGTTATTTTTCCAAATACATATCGGGCTGTCGGGTTTGCCTAGTGGTATCTTTCCTTGGCTTCCACCTCTAGGACCCCGGTTCAAATCCCGCTGGGGGGCACTGTGTAGATTGTGTTTTTTAGTCCCTACCTGATTGTGTGGGGCTTCCGTGGAATATTTCTCTGGGGTTTTCCTTCCACATCTAAAATTGAAATTTCTTGCTTCGTCTTCTCTCGGAGGGATTCTAGTGTAGAGATTAAGTTCGCTTTTCAGAGAATACTTGGCTTCACAACCATAATGAATGAAATGAAATGAAATGAAATGAAATGAAATGAAATGAAATGAACCCTAACTCCGTTGAGTGATAAACTAGAATCGTGCCTTACTGTGAACAAAATCTAACACCATATGGTAACTCAACACCTGAACTGTTGGACTCTGATTATGGCGGTATGCCTGATCCCATGTAAAACATAATCAGTTTACAAGCGCTGTCCTCAATCAAACGGGGCTGATCAAAGGGTTAAAGGGTTGGGGATGGTAAGAGAATTGTAAGAGTAGCTAACAAAACTTGTTTAATGTATTTTAATTTTTCACCAGGTCCCTCAACATTAACAAGCTGTCACATCAGAGTGTAAGAGAACTACTAACAATATGTAAGAACATACACCACTTACCTGTTTTTCTTCTTGGCCTATAATGGGACTAAGTCAAAGATCAAGCAACAGTGATTATGGGAGTGATGTTTGAAGCTTTGCACGGTGTAGGAGACTAAGAATACGCTATTAGCTAGTAAAGTCGCGGGTACAACCATGTGTTTGAATCTCTTTTGGGAGGAGTGTTGGCTCTGAAAAGAGCCAGAGTGGTCTCGACGTTTCGATCAGTATACTCTGAACGTCTTCAGTGATTATGGGGTCTGCAAATGCTATGTTCTTGACTTTGGCAGTGTTCTAGACAGAGATATTTCTATGGTGGATTGGTAGTTAGGTATTTGGTATAATCTTTATAACTCATTTCTCTTTTCTTTTTTTCTTGATAATCATCAGTTCTGTACTATGTCTTAAATGGTCTTTACAGTTAACCAAGAGACGGGAGCCAATATTCCAATCAGCCCTGATCTCCAGAAGAGAGTTGCTTCCCGCTTCAATAACTCCCTCGTCTTTGAGGCTAGCGACCCGACCCTATCCTATACAGTGCGTGATCCGGTCATCAATGGCATCTACCAGGCCAACATGCCAAGAGGATTTGCAAAGAAGTAAGTACATGACATACCTGCCAACAGTTATTCTAAATTGCTTTGGTTTTTTAATTTGAAAACCCCCCAAAATCAGAACAAGTTCTGAAAACAGGGAGAATACTGTTATAACAGAATTTTTGCAAGGAATACATGCAACAATGTGTAATGAGGACTTTGAACCAGTACTTTAACATAGTGTCATTCTGCCAACTGAACTATTTAGCCCTAATGTTGGCAGTCTCCCTATTGTGTCAATATCTTTGTTTGTCAGACGCCATTCAACCTGTTACTGCTGTGTAGCACACCCCACCCCAAGTATACAATACAACCATAGAGCTATAATATATATAGTTCTATAGATATAATCTTGGTGGGGACAGGACAGGGAATCACCTTAAGGGAATGCGACTTTTAAAATAATAACATTTAGAATTTGAAACAACAAATGTTAGAGTTGGGGTAAATGTACATTTTTTGATTATTGTATTATTATTGTGACTTCATCCAATGCAGAATCCGTGTTCGGTCACGTGGCTGGGATGCCTGCCTCGTCATGGACAGCGGGTCATCATTCGTCTTCAACGACGGTGCAATAGCAACACTAGAGACCAAGGAAGAAGATGCATTGAGAACATTTGAATTGCTCGATTAGCATACTACCAGTGGCATTTCATTTCATTGTACCTGCTCATGCAAACTAAGTGATTAAAGCTTTAAAAATACCAGGTAGCATCTGTCAAATTCAGTGTTATATTGCCATGTACAACTTTCTTGAGCAAGAAAGGTTTCAGGCAGTGCATGTTGTCGCAATGATGGGTTTTGGGTTTCATCTTACCACTCCCTCTGAGTGTAGTTTAAAGAGGTAATACATCATTCTTTTTTGAACAGTAAAGTTATTCCTATCCGCTAGTTTTCAATAAACGCACCGTACAATCAACCTGTGATGGTTTGATAAAACTCTGTGATCCGATTTTATTGAAAACATCGAAAAATACTGTTGGTTTTTTTTTCAGGGATTTTGTGCACTTTCATACACGTGCCTATTTTGATTGCGGCAATCCAAATAAGAAATGGTGACTTTGGGTGTGTGTAAACATATTTTACTGATATTTTCATCACAATGTTTTGGGATTTTGTTGGAAAGCTAACGTTCAAAAACACTATGCTCTTCTTTACGGAAAATGCTGACATAACTCTCAGTTTGCCGGAGCTGGCTAAAGTCTTCAGTAGAGGTTGCATGCATACAAAAGTTTAATGCTTTGAAGGTGTACAAAATTTGTATAGACCATGTCACAACTCCAGGGTATTTCCTGGCAGGCAAGATTCCACATAGGTCATAATGAGAAATTTCTCTTCTTTCATCATAATCAGTTTATAAAATTAAGAATTGTAAAATAACAGCTGATTAAGTTTTTAGATGAGCCCCTTTCTTGGTATTAAAAGTTGAAAACTATAGCACGGTGCCATGCCCATAAAAGGTAAAATTTTATGTTTTCTTCCATTGAGCTGTGTACAAATCAATCGTGCATGATGTCCAGGCACTGTGGCTCTTTTGTATTAGTGACATCACATGCTTTAAGCATGTGATGTCACAGGTCACATGGTCTAAAGTACGGTCAAAGTTTACAAAAGAGACTGTCAGGTCAAAGGCTTGCAGGCACAGTGTAGGAAAGAAATCAAACAACTTGATTAAATGTGTGCAGGTGAACATTGCTTAATTGTTACTTTTATTGTAAAAAAAGAGCACATCTTATTTCGTATGCAGCTGTCGTATTATTTTGTTTTTGTTTTGTTGCAATAATGGGATGTTTGGAGGAAATTCCAGTGCAAAAATGTTTCTTAAATTCCGATAATTATAAATACACAGATCGATTAAAGTTATTTACTTTAGCTTCAGGAAAACTCGACACCCCACAGGGAATATGGATCAAATTGTTAAAGGTCAATATTTTGTTACTTGTGTTTGTGGGTGTTCTTAATAACATTGGTTTTGTTTTTGGAAGGGGGGGGGGTGCGACGATAAAGCTTAATTTTCAAGGAATTATGGACTCACTACAGATGAAATTCCAAGCCAGTATTGAGCTATTGAAGGTTGCAGTTTTGTTTATTTGTTTGTAGTAAAGTGGTCAACATTGTAACAACAATTTCTAACACTATATCAATCTTGTTTGGCATTGCATCATTTGCTGTGCCGTAACCAGTTTTCAGTTTATATGAAGGGCATTCAAGAATGTTAATGAGAATTATTTTTCAAATCAATGGCAGTATGAGAAAGTGGTCCATTGCTTGCTTAGGTGACTCACTAGAGCAGCGGTCTTAGGTTCAAATCCTGCCTGTGTTAATCTTCTTTGCTCATCTGAATTTGGTTGCAAACTTTTGTCTGTAATTCACTCATGTTAAAATTCAAAGTGTGAAGGGTCATTGATGAAGCAACGTTTACATAAACTTCATGCTGCTTTTTGTTACTCCTAGGTCACAAAATGTGGAGAAAGGTTTTTTTAGTGTGTTTCCAATATACATAATAAATCTACATATGCAAAATGTCATTTATGTAACTGTTGAGTGTAGAGTCAAGTCTGTATTTGCACAATTCACCTTATGACTGAAGCTAGGCGTGTATTGGGCCAGAATTACGCGGCTAGCTTCAGTCTGGTCACCTTATTTGCAGTGTTGCCATTCTGTGTCTTATACCCTAAACACATTGTACACAGGGAACAGCGCCATAACCCCCGCTCAGAACCCTATCCTCCCCAAATGAGATCCAAAAAAATGCACAAATGAATGGTTCGATACATGAAATATCCCCCAAAATTGTGTCTTTGCCCCGCTTTCCCCCCGCCCCACCCACCCAATTGAAAATGTATTCGTATCTACTTTGCTATATACAGTACCGTAGATTGTTCTTGTGAGAACTTGTCCTGTTATTATTCTACTACCGCGGAGTAGATTTCGGAATTTGGGGGGACAACTTAGGTCTGAAAAGAACTGTCCTGCTTATTAAGTACTACCTGGGGTAGGAAATCGGCCGGGACTACTACTACTTTTGCTTAGTGGATCGAGGGGACTTCTCGTGATTAACTTCACTGTCGTGGAGTGAGTCATTAATTGTTCCAGCATGCTCCAGTCATCAACACCTGATGTTGTACACAATTATACCAAGCGCCATAACATTACTTGAAACCAAGAAAGGCTTCTGCATTAATTAACGACAATGATACAGTGCAAAGGAAATTACAAACATAGCATCAACCATGAGTAAACCAGGAATTAAAGTTGTCAAGCTTATTTGATAAAATCAATCAGTTTTATTGTTTCCACCATACACAGAATGGATGAAAGAAAATGTACACGTGGCTATATACATGATACAAATGGGTAAGATACAAGTTAAATGATATCCTGTACATGTACTTCGGTAGAAATTGAGGTTCATTTCCTGAAACGGAAATCTCACAAAATGCGGGGTCTTCTTTGCAGCTTTTTTTTTTCGTCTTCTTCTGATCCAAACAACATGAATCAACATAAAACATGCAGGACATTTCATATTGTATGTTATCCTACTGTTCATTTACATTTCCTTTTCTAAACATACCTCTGGTCTTGGGTTTGGATCAGTCGACATTATTAAAACTTTCTTCTCAAGTTGGATGTCTTGTGCTGCATCCCCAACACTGGAAATTAAGTACATGCTCATCAAAGTCACCTGACCATTTTGTCAACATGTTCTGCTTAAATTTTATCAAAATGTATCAAGGCTTTGATTTCATGAATACTTTTTTAAAAAATTTAACTTACTTTATAATAAAATCATCTTAATACTGTACATTTTCATAAGAATACTGTTTCACTCTTTTCCAGATGAAAAACCAACTCCTTCAATTACAAAAATACACTTTAAAAAAACTTGGTCCTTTTATCGTTTTACAGGCTGTAAAAACACTTGTTTACAAAAGTTATTGCATTTTCTTCACAATCCTTGCTCCTTTCTTCATGTGCACTACTTCCTTTGGTTTAAAAAAATACAAAAATATTTCATCAGCCCCAAAGGGTAGTACATCTATAACATAATTTTTATTAAAATCGAAACTAAAGTTAAAAACCTTCGCTTTAAGTAAGTTGATAAAGAAACAGAAGTTTTTTTTTCTGCTTGGTGTACTTCTGTCTCCAAGGAGTAAACATTGACTAATTTAATGGCAACCTTTATAAAAACTTGAAAAATAATAACAAATGATCCCCGGATGTGTGACATTATTTCATAACTTAGTTTTGACTTATGTTTTCTTGAAGAGTGTGTGTGTACTTGTAGTGACATTTAAACCGAGGACTTATAACAAAAGGGACAATAGGTCCATGATTGCTATCACAAAGGAAAACAATGGGGTCCACGTTTGTCAGGACAAATAGTTGAACAAAGGAGGGTCCAAGATTGGAGGTCATTACACGCGTGTGTGTGTGTGGGGGGGGGGATCTAGTCTTCTTAAAGTCAATGATGTACCACCACTTATGCTTTGTCAATGTACTGACTAACAATAGTTATAACATTTGTTTGTGAGTACATATATTCAATGCATATTTATTTACCCTAGTGTCACATTGTGTGCAGTTGGGAAGGTTGTGGAGTGAGCAACCTTTATAGTCAATTTTCAAAGTACATTACAAAATAGACAGGATAGATGTTAATTTTTGCATCGGGGATAAACAATATTATTTGTGTTTTTTTTTGTTACCCATACACAGATGTGTGTTAAGCACTGTATACTCGGTACTTTCCCCGAGTCCTCTGAAAATAATCCACAGGCATATTCCTCGGCTGGGATTCAAACCCACGACCCCCACCATTCTAGAGCAGATGTCTTACCAACTAGACTACCAAGATTGCCCGGCAGCTAGAGGCAGATTAAATCACATTGGTGTGTGGGTTAAAAACACAAATAATACATTATAAAACTTTACAAATCTTCCCTAATGACCAATTCCAAGGCACTTTATGTCAAAGTTATTTACATATCAGTCAGTACAGACATACTCAGTGAACATACTCGTTGTATATGGGTCACATAAAGACAAGGCATATCATTGGTATTGACTCCATAAAAACCCAACTTTCCCAGAGTCTATTAAAATCGGGAGGATTTGGATGATTTTGAAGGGTTGAGGCACATTTGACAGGCAGTAGGATTCCTACAAAATTCACACTGGTTGATTTTGGAGGATTGAGGCAGAAGGAACCCGACAAAACTCATGTTAGTTGACTATGAAGCATCGAGGCAATTTTGTCTGAAATGTCATGTTTCCTTTCTCAGAACAATTATGTGAGCTAAACTCACATAAAAAAATGTCTGGTTATGCCACTGATGAGTTGCATGAATAATGCTACTCAGCAGAGGTCTAAAGCTTCAGTCAATGAGTGGGTCAAAGATTAGAGTTCAATCTAATGAATTATTCAGTAATAGTAACACCAGATAGCACCCTTAACTTCTACAGATTAAAGCGTGAAAGTTTCTGCTCATTTAGTAACTGATGAAAAAATGCATCGGCGTTTGCCGTGCCTTGCAAGCAGAAAGTTTTCTTTTCAAATGGCAAAACTGACGAGCTTCAAATTTGCTTCTCAATAGGACACCTCAGACAATGATACTTTTGGGGAAGATGTCATCACAAGCTTCAAACCAAGTAACTTTTAGAAGGCAATTTCTCCGTTTTCATTACAGTCCATTTTGTTCATGAAGACTTACCAATGCTGTACCTTGCTTTTGATTTTCTCTTCTACTCACTTCAAACAAAAAGTAGCACACCCATTAATGTGACTGTTTTTTTAAAAACATCTGAAAAGGTGAAAATTTGACAATGGACGGATTTATTTCTATCAAATTTGTGAAAATGCATGACATATTTATTTGTTTACATACTGATTATATCAATGAATACAGTCGTTTAAGAAAAAAACATGTGACATTCAGAAAAAAGTTCCAGTTTTTAAGTAGACGATGCCCAGTGAATTCATAAGCAAAGGATACATTTAAGAAATGTAAAAACTATTGGTTAAATTTATAAACGAATGAGTTGGTAAACAAAATACCATTTATGGTGGATATCTTTGAGACATTTTAAGTTCTGTACACATTTAAAATTTTACATTTATCTTGTTTAGAACACCTCTTTGGTTTGTGAGCCTGCATACATGTAACTGTAATACAAATCTCCATTCCAATTTCGGACTATGTTTGGAACAAAACAATCTGATTGCATAAACGCTAAGTTGAAAAAATTTGATAAAATAAAAACATGTGACAGATCAAGAGTGTGTGGCCATCGCAGCATCACACTCTGTCATACCCTGTCAGATAATGTACACAAATAAACATTCACAGATGTTATTTTTGCATCGATTAAAATTATTTGATGGTTTTAAGAAGGGTAAAAGTTACATCAATGCTGACAATGCTCTTTACCCTTTTTTACAGTGATTTAGGCCTACATTACAAACAAAATAACAGGCGGGTGGCTACATAGTCGTCCGACCACAGTAGTGCATAACTCAAAATAACCCTCTTTTGTAGTAGAATACTGGTAGTTTATGAAACAGTTTCATGTGATTCAAATCAATGTCACAACATACAACTTTAATGAGAGGGCTTAGTAACTGTGTTATTATTGGTGTGACTCTGTCAGTCACGGCATGTATTTGCACGTAGTTTGCCATCAGTTCAGATGACGTAGTTAGTACCCACTACAGATCACGTGATGACATGTAAACATTGGTCGCGCAATTGGTCTATTGGGCAAGTAGGCATCCAGGAAATGGTATCCCTGGCAAAATGCAAAATAAATAAAGCACCTAGCATTCACCGGCTGCCATTTCTATCTGGTGGTTGATTTTTTTTCCGGGTTGGGGTTAGAATCCCTGGCCATCGAACAATGAGTTTACACTCCGCCCCATGTAAGTTTGACTGACTTTTTCACACACCAGCGTTTCAATCCAGCGTTGACCTGTGTAAAGCGCTCGATCCTTGTCGAAACCAACACTGGTCGGGAAGTGGGATGAGAGCTCTCTATCCCCCATGTCGAAAATTCCAACACGTCAAAAGCCAGAGTGTGAACACTCCGGGGTTCATTTTAGATCCGTGTTGAATGTGTAGCTTCATCAACAGTAATGCAGTATGGGAGTTTTCAGCTTGGACATGTTGGATCTGTGTAGGACCCTGGCAGTGTGAAACGATCACACAATACACAGGTCGAAAGTTACACATGACCAACAAGCACATTTCACGCAGAGCTAGTGTGAAAGCAGAGTGGATTAGAACCGTGTTAAAAATTTCACCAAGTCAACACAGAGTTAACCCATGTAGATTTCAACACGGATCGGGTATTGATACTTTGAAAAGGCCTCATGACAGGCAGCTAGCCTATCCTCCATCCACTTAGAGCCGTGTGAATACCGCATGCTTCAGGAGATCTGCTGAGCTCTCCCGGTTTGCAGGCTTGTGCTCAAAGCATCGTAGTAGCAGATCTCTGGTTGGGGCTGACAGGTCGTCTGGTATCGGAGGGGGTCCTTCAGCACTGGCAATCTGTTATCAATCAGGAGACAATCACTGTTAAAATCACATCACTTTGGTACTATAACATTGTATCTTGATTTTGTTTTAACGCTGCATCTATACACACACAAAAAAAGAAGAATAAATACAACCAAGATTGGGTACTGTTCTGTATCAGCTTTATCTGCTCTTTATTCTGTTTTGATTGAGTTTGATACAGAGGGCCCCAAATGGTCAGAATAAACATTGTTGTCAATAAATAAATAGAATAAATAAGTTATATTTAAACCAATGGAGGAAAGGAAAAATAGCCAGGTCCCTGTTTTATTATTAAGATAATCACAAAAAAATTGTTAATGGCCTTATGTATCGACCCTAGCAGAGTCTTTCTCAAAGGCTATTAAATGACAACACAACACACTTAAGTATACTGGGGTAACAGAAGCAGTCAAGTAGAAAGAATTGAAAAGAGAGAGGCAGAAAGCAGTCAGAAGATGCAAGGGATGTACAAGGGATGCCTGGAAGGGGAGACAAGGTGGGGGTAGAGGGAAGAGGCTGGTTTAACCACAAGAGATTGGAAACACAAAACACAAGACATAATCAGTAGTCACTGCTGCTGTTGTACACGGAGAACATGACGAAAATGATGGTAGGCAGCATATGATATTAGTTTACCAACTAAGCGCTTACTACCAACTGCTGAGGGCTTTTTTTTTTTAAATGATGGCTTGTGCTCAAGATTAGCTTCTATTTTTTTTAAATTGTGGTCTTTCCTTGGCACAGGGCTTCAGAAAGGTGGACTGAGCCTGTGGCGGAACAGAAGAAGAAACCAGGGTTTGAAAAGGCCCTTTATACAAATAGCACATAGAGATGACATTAAGAACA
This sequence comes from Marthasterias glacialis, assembly GCA_911728455.2. NCBI lineage: Eukaryota > Metazoa > Echinodermata > Asteroidea > Forcipulatida > Asteriidae > Marthasterias > Marthasterias glacialis. Next base: position 21,268,821 of record OU452225.1, read on the forward strand.
TATATCTAACCTTAAAGATGAGCTGAAGATGATTAGAGATTGCTGAGGCATTCCATGGAGGATGTGCAGTGGACATCTCAACCATACAGCATCCAATACTCCATACGTCACATGAACGCCCATATGTCTCTCCCCTCAACACCTGCCCAACATCAAATAAAAACACCCAGAAAACGCTGTCAAAACACTTAACAAGGAAAGGTTACCTGTTTCATAACGCATCATCCTCTTTTGGTTCAAAATGGTTACATGACAGATGTGTTTGAAAGGGCCCAAATGATGTATCTTGCAAAAACTATTTTGTCTCAAAAATAACATGTAATGTATCTTGCAAAAACCTTTTCTGATTGTACACCCAATATTCTAGGTGGACTTCAGCACAATTTCAAATCGTCCACCAAAAGTCAAAAATCTCTGAATTCACTTACCTCTGGTGACATGAACGCAATAGTGCCAATGAGTTGACCTTTGAACTCTCCCTCGGCAGTGACCTTTGAGGCCATCTCGGCAGCGGTGCCGAAGTCTGCAATGCGTAGATGCTGCCCGGTACTATCCAGTAACAGATTGGCACCTAGGTGAAGAACAAATGTATAAACACACTCATAAGAACGCTGCTGGAGTTTTTTTATGTATTCTGAGGGGTGTTTAGGGATAAGACTAATACAAGATTAAATTTAATAATAATAAAACTAATTTGAGAGGCTTATTATTATTACGCGCAGCTGGACAGCTGAATTGGGAATGTTGCAGCTACAACGTGATTGAGCTGCTGGCATTCAAGGGCACCTTCGCCAGCCAGCCACATCAATCCATAATGCATGCAAGCACCTTTGGCAGCCAACCACATCATGTCAGCCCATATGACTGTGGAGCACAGCCAGAGATCGAAAGTGTTGGGTTTTGGAGTTTGAGGAAAACCGCAACGCCCGAAGAAAAACCCTTGTGGCGCAGGAGAGAACCAATTCACATATATGGCCCGAGCCAGGAATCAAACCATGCAAGGCAACATTGATGATAGACGAGCACTTTCTGCACACGCCACCCATGCCACCCATAAACATGAATAAGGTTAACATAATTCTTTCCCCCATTACCTTTAAGGTCTCTGTGTACAACATGCTTGCTGTGGAGAAACGCCACCCCAGTAAGAAGCTGTTTGGTATATTTCAACAGCACCGCCTCTTCAAAAGCACCATAAGCAGACAGAACGGAGGCCACTGAACCACCTGGGGGTAGGGGGAAGGAGAGATAGATGGGATGATACAGAGGGTAGGGGGGGGGGGGGGTAATCACCAATAGATTGCTATCATGCATTTCACCCATACTGAATCCCTTCTTAAGGGAATATATCCCCAAGAAGTTCCATAGGAAATTTTAACCCCAACTTTGACCCAAAACGGCAAAAGATCTTTTCATTTCTGTCAATCAAATCAAATTTCTGGTATACCACCAGAAAAAGCAAAGAATTTAAAACCTGGGCCAAGGACAAGATGTAAAGTGGAAAAATACAGAGCAACACGCTGATGAGCAGTCTTGAACTGTTGCTATTCAGTTGTTGGTCTATTAGACGTACCTGCCATCCACTCAACAAAGACATTGAAGTGTCCGTTGTGCCTCGTTGCACCCAGCAGTCTGACGATGTTCGGGTGGTCCAACTCCTTCATGAGTTTTATCTCGCGCATCAAAGACGCCACCACTTTCTCTTGATCGCAATTTTTATTCCTGATGAACGAAACCTGGGGAGGTGGGAGGGATTGTTTTGGAAAATCACCTTCATGGTAAAAATTTCAAATTTCTTAAAAGCCAAGTTGAAATACCAAAGTTAAAGTCCCAACGAAGTGATAACTTTGCCATACCTGTTTGACAGCCATTAATGTCCCTGTCTTAATATCCCTTGACTGGTAGCAGCTTGAGAATGCACCGGTGCCCAGCAGTACTCCCTTAACCCAATGCTCCTTCTCCACATAGCACTTCTCTCTTGGTGTCACACCATCCTAGAACAAAAAAGAGTTGTTTACGGTGAATTTTAAAATCTCCAAAAAGGGATATTCAAAGCTTTGGGGAAAATGAACTGTGCATATCTAAAGACATCTACATCATCCACTTACTTCACTCTGTATGTGAACTATCACGTCCTCATCCTTGGCAGGTGTCAATCCTGGTACCACTGGAAGAGGATTCTGGGTAATTGATGTTTCCATAGCAACAGCAATGGCTTCTGCCTCCTCAATCTCAATCTGCTCCTTGCAGCTGGGGACCTTTGGAGCATGTGTTGGTGACAACCAGTTGGCTGTGGCTACCTCGCTCTTGAAGGTGATGGCACGATCGGTTGGTGAGCCAGGAGACATGGAGAGAGACAGGTCAGAGAGGTCCTCGGTTTGGCAGTTGCTGGCCCTGTTGGGTGTACCGTCGCTCTGGGTGGCCTGCATATTGTTTTGCCTTGGACTTGCCTTACCCTTGATGACAATGTGTGGTCTACTTTGTCCCTGATTATCCTGCACCAGCACAGGGATTTTGGAAGCTGCTTGTTTGGATTGGGTAGCACCTTGTGATGGTGGGGTGGGTGGTGGTGTTAGTAAACCCTGTGGAGTTGGTTTGGCAGTCGTACTGTCGCTCTCTATACCTTCAACATCATCCTCCAGGTCGTCGACGACTCTCCCATAGATATGCATATCTGTCTCCTGCAACTGTTCTGCGACGTTCCTGGAGGCCTCAAAGTCATCCAGAATGTTTGTCAGACGCCGCTGCATCCCATGCTGCAGATCGGTGTCCAACTCCACCACCGAGTCGCATACCTTCTCGTAGAGCTGCGGTATGTGGACTGTGTTCCGGGCGACATTCACAAAGAGTCTCTTACCAAGCTTGCAGATGCGACTGTGGGCATTCGGGATGGCACACAGGGCAAAGCGTAAGACACACATCAGGCGATCGCAGCGAGAGTTGTGCGTCGGCACCACTTCATGCTGGTCAGGGACATACTCCTCAGGGAATTCTTTCATTAGTTTTTCCAGGACACACAGGCGACCCAGATGGGGCTGCCATGCTGGCTCGAAGGACAGAGAGGAATCAAAGATGCACTCTTCAACGTACTCCACTGCGCCAAGACCAACCAAATCTATGAAATCAACATAGTCAAAATCTGGTTGAACTAATCAATTAGTAGAATCCCATTACTTCACAATCTTTGCCTCCCCAAAAGAGATACTGGAAGGCCCAACCTTTAGACCTAGACATTTCCTCAGCAGGCTGTAACTTATCTCATTTATAAATATATTGGTATTTTTTTGAAGAAATGCCAGAAAATCAGTCTCCACTCAAGGTTTTTGAATTTCATTGTTACTAAACTTCAATGTCCACCAGAAATCTTGCTTTCTAAACATTCTGCCAGACTTTGGTTTCAATACCAAATCTCAACAAATCCTGTCCAGAAAATCATTCAGAAAGCCAGACTGCTCTCTTGTTGTACATGAGTAACCATGGATTTCCTTATAGTGAGCTTAATTTTGCAGCACGATGGGAAGTTAGTCAATTCAAAGTTTACTTTGGAGGGACTTTTGAATTTGAGGGAGGAAAGAGAGGTATACAAACCTGATGCTGAGACCTCACGACCCAAGGCCAGCTCACCCGCTTGACCTTTACTCAGCTCAATCAGAGCAGAGATTGACAGCTGACTCGTGCGTCTATTTAGTAAAGGACACATAGAATAATGTTCATAAGAGGAGATCATCACTACATGTTGACATGAAAGGTTAAAGTGTCTGTTAAAGCCTTGAGAGACCATGCTATGTATGATCAACACCATATAATCAACACCATACGCCAAAACTTGGCTGCAGATATTTGACATGTTTGGAAAAATTCAAACTTAAAACTTTTGAAAATGAGTATGAAAAAAATGAATATTGCTATTGATTAAAATTAGTATGTTAAATGAGAAATGGTTATTTTTAACATTTATTTATTTAAATAAAAATAAACATGACCTTTACTACAACCTTTTTGGTTGAATCAAAAGTAGGTCAAATTCTGTGGCTATTTGTAGTTGCTCTAAAGGATTAAACGAGGGTGATGGGGACACTAGGTGGCAGCAGAATTACAGGGTGATCTTTCACTGTTCAGCTAATCTGCTGTGAGACCACACTTCTGAGAACAGATTTTACCTGGTAAGTTTCCTGCCACTTTTAGCTTCCCTGGAAATCTATTTTAGTAGTTTATAAATTATTTCTTATTGTGAAAATCATTAATAATAATAATACTAACAATTTGATAGGCTAATCATCCTAACTGAGAAGCTGAATTGCGAAGGACGCGGCTACAACGTGTTTGAGCTGCAGGCATTCAAGGGCACCTTTGGCAGCCAGCCACATCAACCCATATATGACAACGGAGCACAGCCTAAGATTGAAAGTGTTTGGTTTTTCCGGAGGGAGGAAAACCGGATGGCCTGCAGAGAAACCCTTGTGACACAGGAGAGAACCAATGCACAACTCTACTCAAATATGGCCCTAGTATTAAGTTAAGTTATTTACCTGTTTCCATCTGCACACTTGAAGAGGATTTGTTCAATGACTTGCTTGAGTTGTTGCCTCAATCTCTGTCTCTCCTCCTCATTGAAACACTGGACACAAGACAGCAGAGTCCGCAGTCCTTTCTGTCAAGTACAAATCAAAAACATGGCTGCTTACATTGAGCTTTGAGTTGCTTGGTCAAAGGGCAACAATGAAGGGATCCGATGGAGCATTCATCTTGTTTACAAAGAGAATGGCTGTGTGCATTCCAGGGTATTTACCCAAAGCAAGACACTACACTAGTCATAGTGAGAAATTTCATTTTTTTATATCATAATTGCCAAATCAAAACAAGTCTTGGGATGAAAACCGTACCTTGCAACTTCCATAAAATGTCAATTTGTATGTGTTTTTTCTCTGTTGAGCTGTGTACAGACCAAGCCTGTATGAAGTCCAGACTCTGTGGCTCTTTTATAAACATAACGTTACGTCTGTGCAACAAGGTCATAGCTGGGATTTGATTCGTTTCGCATAAATTGCTTTTTAAGGTTTGGGGATGTTTGTTTAAGACAAGTCCACTTGTCCATAGGAAGTATGAAGATATATCTACACTTAATTATTTATAAACTTTGTCTTGTTTACCATGACAATTGTTGATACGACCTTTTTTGCAGACGAATATGCATGGTTTAAATTAGTCAAGGGTCAAATCTTGAGGATACGACTTTGTTACACAAACCTGCACCATGTGCAGTTGATGAGGAATGACATCGTAATTTTTTAGTGCAACTACGTTGACCTCAATTATTGTTAACAATCCGTATCTTTTTAATTACATTTTGGATAAAATACTAACTTTTACTATTTATTCATACAAAAATAAAGCTTTTTTTGCACATTTTGACTTAATTTCACCAAAAATGTGACATACGACCTTGTCGCATTGAAGTGATGAAATGATGTCGAAAGTTACACAGTCTATTAAGTCAACATTAGTTATCAAGTCACTATTTGCATACAATAAGACACAGAAGTGCCTTTTACATCAATGCACCAGTAGTAAAAAAAAAAAAGCCTCACCAGTGCTGCTACGTACACCTTGTACACAGGATCTGAGCATCCAAGAGCTAGTATCTCACAACAGCTTTTGATCACAGCTTCGTCGTTCTGCCTGTACACAACAGCTCCCTCCTGTGACTGCATCTTGGCACGCATGGCTGGCCTCAGGTGATGGAAACCGGTTTCGCGGAGACTCCATTCCCGAGAGAACATCGGCCGAATGACATCTTCTGAGAATTCCTGATAAGAGGAAAACAATCAATATAAGTACAAAATGTATATTTATGGTGGAACTTCATGGTCTAAATGGACCATTGGTAACACTACAGGGCCCATTTTCATGGATCTGCTTACCGCAGAATTCTGTGCTTACAGTCTCCTTTTTTTCTGCTAAAAGGTCAGCACCAAACTTCTGCTTAGCTGTGTAAGCGAAGAATACACAAGCAAACATTTCTTGCTAACGTGTGAAATATGTTTACAGTAACATTGAATGTTTCTGCTGCCACAAGGGCCGTTTTCTTCGCTTACAGTAAGCAGAGACATGAAACTTGGCCCTGTGCCCAAATTTATAAAGCTGTTTTACGGTAAGCAAAAGTGTATTTTAAAAACCATCGAGAAGATTTGACAGTGCGTGTGCACGTTCACAATGGATTTGTATTGTTGCATCACTCATCTGCTTACAGAAACCGCTGGCAATTTAGCGTGTTTTTCGCTTTGCTTATGATTAGCAGCATTTATGAAATAAAAATTCTGCTAATGGCCGCTCCGTAAGCACAAAACTTACAGACTTAATTGATAATGGCCCCAGGTTTAAGTCATAATGCACTGTAGGAGTGTGTTATAACGATTGTAGCACATCCGTATTTTTGACAAACCAGTAAGTCAAAGCTAGAAAGTTTGTACTGCTTTGGGAACTTTATAATGTGCCAGGATGTGAAAATGATATGTCATCACCCACCTCGATCCAAGGCATGGTGTCTGGAGGCAGCTCACTGTTATCTGACTGTTGTCTGCTGGCACGTCTCATCAGCCTTGGTGAAGGTGCTGGAGAGGGTTGCCTAGTGTTAGGGGGTACATTACTGAGTTCGTTGGGGGGTGTATCACCGCCATCCTCAGGCGGAGTGTCCCACTTTGTACGACACAACGGGCAGTTTAGGGCTTCGTTCTGTCTCTCACACTCTGCTGCCCCTGTTATTTTTAAGGGAAAGAAAAATAAGTTGTTAATTACTGAGTCTCACTTCAAAATCATCATTTGCACTGGAATTTCTTCAATCACTTCCATTGGAAAAATGTAAAATCATAGACAAAATTAAAGGTCTTCTGATGATGACTAGAGCAGGCTAGTTGAAAACGTTGAGACCAAACTTACTCCGCGGTAGTGAAGTTATCCGAGAAGTCCCCCCAATCCACTAAGCGAAAAAAGTAGTAGTAGTCCCGGCCTATTTCCTACCCCAAGGTAGTACTTAAAAAGCAGGACAGTTCTTTTCAGAACTAGGTTGTCTCCCGAATTCCGAAATCTAATAATAGCAAGACAAGTTCTCACAAGAACAATTTACTGTATATAGCAAAGTAGATATAACCACATGGTGTTAACGCAAACCAAATGTACATTGATACCTCACCATGCAATGCCTCAAAACCTATAAAATTAAAGGCCTACAACTTTTACAGGCCAATTTTTTATTTGGTAAATCTGCAGTTAATACATGATAGACACTGTATGATATAATTAAACACTGTATACTTAGTGCTGTCCAAATCATACCGAAAAATCCACAGGTATCTCGGGCAGGATTCGAACCCGCAACTTTCAGCATTCTACAGCAGATGTTTTAACCACTAGACCACCAAGCTTGCCTGATGACCAGAGACTCGGGAATCACTCAGAATACAATGGCTATCAGACATCAGTGTCAGGCAAAAACCCCACCTAAAAATCTAAATGTGATATACACTTACAGATAGCAACACAGTGATGGTGTAGCCTGTTACGACAGCCATCTTGGCACACCACAAGACTCTCTCCGTCAATCATCTCCAACAGGCAGATTGGGCAAAGGTCCTCTTCCTTATTACTGCGAGACAAAACAGTGTATGCTAATTATGTGTATGCTAATGAATGTAAATGCTTATGACTGATTATGCTAAAATTTGCATATTGATGGGAAGGATTTCTCAGTATGGGTTCCCTTCCATTCAACCAAACATCCCCTTTGATTATTAAAAAGTTGTTTTTGTATCCTCTCTTCTCATGATGAAAACTTTTTTAAAAGTGAAAAGGGTACTATTGAACAAGACAAATATCCAAAGTTTCGTCGAAAACATTCCTAAGGGGTTAAAGGTCATAATCAATGGCTTTTGATAAGGTTATGGCCAAGTCAATTGACTTGTACTGGTAAACAAAACACCAACCAGAAATAAGTATAATTTATGAGTGATTTAGACGCAGTTTTAGTTTGAGTTGCTACTATAGGTTTAAAAATGTGAGTCACTGGTCCCCATTCTAATACCTCTGATCACTATTCATTGTGTTATCGGAGGAACCGGTGCAGGTGGACGTTGTCGTTTCGGTTGGGCCATCATTGGAAGACTTCCTCTGTTGCTGATTGGTCACTTTTGATGATGAGCGTTTAAGCCTCGTCTTCTGTCTGGCTTGGTAATTTCTGAATAAAGTCTCAACCTGTGGAGACAATTTCCATGTTGAAGTTTATCAAATTTCAAATATGACGAAACTTGCTTGTTGTTTTTATGGGACAACTTGTATTAGAAATAATTTGGGTGAGCAACAAAAGCTTATGGTCGGTAGTGCCTTAACACAACACCCATGTTTGAAACGTCATAAACATTGTATCTCTCTACAACCATCCCAAACATACACACAAACCCAATGCAGACTACTTTTGCATTATGTAGCCTTATGATGCAGTGTTACGCTGACATCAAGAAAGCATTTTAGCGCTGAGGCAACATCATGTTTTTTTAAGCTGGTAACCTGCTAAGTTTTGCCTAAAAGCTCATTTGCAAAACAAACAGCTCTGGGAAGGAGAGTGGTGGTCATAGTGTGACTGGCTTACCTCATAGTTCTTGAGTGTTCTACTCCACAGCATTGGGTCTCCTTCTTTCACTTGGAACACACGAAGCATAACAAATAATACATGGAGACAGAATGGCCCCTTTCCACAGTTGCAATTCTGAAAAAAAACATACAAAGTTCATACTGGTTGAATTTACAAAACCTGAACAGCGCAAGATTTGTACATGTTGTACAAAATCACAAGAAATTGGTTTCAGACAAAAATCAATGACAAGAACAGTATACATGGAAATATTGAGATGTGACCAAAATTTAAAAACAATTCTAAACACAGGGTGGCCACACAATTTTTTTGTTTAATAAGGAATTAAAAAAGTACAGGTATATTGTACATTAAAGTGATAGCCATGGTCCCAATAATCGTCAAACCCTTTTAACACATCCCATTATTTTTAATCAACTTTATAAAGACATGAAAGTCATATCTGATCAATTTACGCAAGTTCTTTTTTAAGCAGCATATCAATTATTAACAAATATTATAGATATTTAAGAAAAGATAACATATTTTCTCTTATCAAGAATTTGTCAGAAATATTGATTTTGATTGACACAATAAAGCCCGGTTTGGTGACATCACCATTTTTTGTCTGTTCAGTTCGTCATACTTTCATTCCTTGGTTTCGTTGCAATTCCTAAAAAACTGTAAACTATTATTTTCTTAAGAAGTGAAAGTAATTATTGAAATCAACTCCTCATTTTGTTTGCAAACCTGTAAATTTTTAACCATTATTATACCTAATACATGGGCAATAAGAACAGCAGGTTTTATCGACATGCACAATACTAATTTCGCCTATAGTCGTTGACAGCACAACCATGATTAATAACATCTGTTACCACACAACAAACTCTCATTGAGTGTATCATGGTTGCCATAGCTACAGCACACAATGACCTACGCTTCGTGTATCCAAGAGAAATTACTGCTACACCAGCGTGATAATACATACAGTACCTAATGGCGTAATCACCTTGAATTTTTTAAGAGTGATACGCCCGAATGGGAAATGAAAATAGAGGCAGATGTCTTTTCTATTTCTAATCCATCTCCGATGACGGGCTGGGGCAAAAATAGCCGTAAATGATTTTTTGTCCTTGTAACTGATCTTGCAGGGGGGGGGGGGGGGATGGTAGTAATGCAAGACAAATGTAATGAGATAATTAGCATGTGAAAACCTTGGTCTGTTTCACGATTTCATGGCTTAAGTTGGAAATTTTTAAGTGTCCATTTACGTAGGAACACTTCATCAGGGCCCAATTTCATGCCACTGCTCACTGTGGAATTCTGCCATTTGCGGCCCATGGAACTTTGTGCTTTACAGGGCAGCGTAAACGCAGAATTTTGCGGTACGCAGAGCCATGAAATTGAACCCTGTTATTAAAACAGATTTAGGGTATTGGATGGTGGAACACCATGTGATATTATCTACTACTGACTGACTGAGTAGAATTTAGTTCTGGAAAAAACTCATCTTGCTTTGTTCCAGAAGAACTTGTCTTACTATTATGTGCTTTGACAGCTAATTTTAGATTTTGAGAAAGACTCTGCTAGGGTCGAAACACAAGGTCACTCCCACTGTTTACATTTATGTCACTAGTCATTTTGGTAAGCAGTTTGCAACAACTAATTCATTTAAATAAAATCTTTATCTACTGCCACGGAGTAAATTGAAAGAAAAGGACTCTTCAATTTGCTTTGGGGACTTCAATTAGTTATTTTCAATATTCCTGACTGATGTTGAGTGTCTTATTATCTGGGTATATTCTGAACAGTTGAATTTACTCAAATGAAATTAAGATTTCAACTGATTTGACCATCAAAACAAAACTCAAAAAGTCAAAATCGGCATTTGTTGTACATAAATGTTTCTGACTTGAATAACTGTGATTCCAACCTACTGACCAACATTACCAGAACATGGGTAGTTGAGTCAGGGCTCCAACTTTACACTGGACCGCAGGATTGAGGCAGGTGATTTTAGCATCAGGCCAGTAAACTCAAAACCAGACAAGTCCAGCAGACTTGTGTTTTTGAATAATACCTCGCTCTGTATCTTTATTATTTTAAATTATGTTCAAATATTGACTTTAAATCTGATAAATATCTTTCAATTCTGTTGAGTATGAATGTATTTACCATTAGACAATTAAGATAAATCTTCTTATAGTGTTTGTTCAAATAAAAACAGTTTGGTATTTGAAACTACATGTGTAGATTGTTCTCATTTTGATTCTTGTATTGTAACAAATATTCTGGTCCAGTAAAAATTTGAGGCTACAATACATGCCCTGTGGTCTTTCGGACTTTCCCCAAATATTTAAGGCCTGTGAGTTTAGTGCACTTGACTACTAGGCAAAAAACTCTAGCATCGGAAAGCTAAACAATTAGGTACAGATCTTAGCAGTTTGTGCCCCAGTGTTTGTTGATAAAATAACATGTTGATGAATTGAATCGAATGAAGAAAACACTAAAAATGTGTGGTTTTTTTTTTAATAATAACAAGTTACCTGTGGTCCAATGATGACCTTGTATTTGTGATTGGGTGAATCTCCACCAATAACGAATGAGTTGGGTCCACTCTGCTGTAGGAGGTACAGTCTGGCGTGGAGTGACCTTTCAACTCTCTTCCGTAAGATTTCCTCAGCAATGGCAATACAGATCTCTCCCTGGGGGGAGGGGCTTCTTCTGTGTACAAACGGTGGGGATGGAGGGCGGGAACTCTGTGTAAAGGAAAAAAAAATCATTTTTAAGTAAATGTTTGAGGTAAAGCCTTCAAAAATGAACTTACATAAACCTCTTTTTTTTAAACAAAAAATAGGCTTCTGAAAAAAAAAATGGGAATTTACATGTATGACAAGATCCATAATGATTTGAGAGTTTAAACACTGAGATAGGCTTGGGAATTAGCCTTGGGTTTACACCAGATTTGAACCAGATTGAACCAAGGGTTTTGAACCAGTTTAAGAATGAATTAGTCTTCAAATTTAAATTAAGATACAATGTGAACAATTAAAGCCAATATACAGCAACTTGATCTGGGCTCGAAATTTAAACTGGACCACAGGCCCAAGGCCAGTGAGTTTACAGTTGGGCCAGTAAACTCACAATCGGACAGGTCCAGTGGTCTTGTGTTTTTCAATTGAATAATGTTTAATACATGTACCTCCTTGTACAACAACTTTAATAAAATACAAAATTATGTTCAAATGTTCGACTTTGAGTCTGATAAATATCTTTCAATTCTGTTGAGTATCAAAGTTTACTACCCACCCCCCAAATAAAAAGAATAAAAAGAAAAAGAAAAAAGAGAGAAAATATTCTCTTAGTGCTTGATCAAAATACAAACAGTTTTTACAATGTATGTTTAACTGTGTAGTGGTTCTTGTCTCATTTTAATTCTGGTCTTGTATTAACAATTTTGGTCCAGTAAAAATGATTAACTCTACAAGCCATGTGGTCTTGTTGATTTCCCAAAAATTCTGTGGACAGGTACTGTTCTGAGAAATGTTGACTTTTATTTTTGATTTGAGCAAATATTGTAAAGAAAACTTACATCAAAACAGTTTAGCTAAACCAATCAATGTTGTACACCTCTATTTTATCTCAAGTTTCTTATGCTAAATGGTTCTCAGAAAGCATGAACCTTGTTCTATAAACGTTTAATTTCAAACAATCTATCCACAAAATATTGATTCATGACGCATTCAAGGCTTTAATACCTTCGGACATTTCAAATTGAAAAAGCCTTGATTTTACGCTGATCTTCACGCGCCGGGTTGTAACTTCCTGACACTGGTGTATACGTTTGAATTAAAATACGTTCATGCACAGACAAATGACCTTTACAATGAAAATCTTTTCATCGCAATATTTATGTACATTTTGGTTATATTTTCTGCTAATTTGAAAACTGCAGAAAACAGTGTTTCTGTGCTACTGAAATTTCAATAGTTGTTTCAAGTTTGGGAAAATGAGTTAATCATTTCATTAAACCTACAAAACGTAACAAAACAATGGAAACAGCAGAAGTTAATTTCTTTTTATGCACATTCATTTTATAAATGCAAAGAAGGCACATTTAAAAAAAAAAAGATTGTGATAACTCTGTGAGAAAAAAACTCAACCCTGGATTCTGAATCCATCAGAATCCAAAACATTTCAAACTCAATAGTTGGACTCGAATTACTCAATTATTCATTACAGGGATAGGAGCAGTTCTTAAAAAGTTATTTGTACATTATCTGGAAATAGATACATTTTGTACATTATAAAAAGAAATAGTCACTTTCTATTGTTACAGATATAGGATCCATGTTCCTGTGATTAGTGCTTGAAAATGAATTGATTACTGAGAATGAAATTTAAAAGAGCATGTTATTTTATTACGAATAAAATTTAAAAATCACGTTTTGACCTTGTAGATGGCTATAAAAATGTTGTTTCCCGGCACTAACCACCCTACATGAAAATGTGTATGACGTCCATGCCTGCTGAGTACCCAGAAGTCATACTACAACATCATATCACCTGCTTTTTGTTTAAGTGTCACATGGCACCAGTCTGAAATTGAGCAGGCAATGCGCAGACTTTATCTATTGTGCTCCACACAGTATTGTTTATTTTTTATTAATTACTCTGTTATTATATGTTGATGGATTTTTTTGTTCATTTTTTTTTTATTAGTAAATAACTTTGTTCATCCTACAAAAACTGCAATTCAACATTGGATTCATTTTTCAAGGTAAATTCGGCTTGAGCACGGATCATATCTTTAATAAGTTTTTTGTTGTTGTTCAGTGTCTCAAGTGAAAGTTTATAACAGCCTCGACTAAGGAAAAATATTTATGCTAATATTATCAACAACTGGGCAATGTTTCTTATGTCAAGCATGATGGGTTGGTTTGAAAATGAACACGGTAGATTTTACCAAAATGTATTTAAAAAATCTGCCAGATGTTTGATTTTGCTGGATTTAGAGGGAACTAGGGTAAAAAATTTCCACTTTGATTATTTTGAAGTTCTTGACAAAGCCTTCTCTTACCACTGGAGATATTCTAGATCGATGTCTTGGTATCCGCGGTGAAGTGGGTGACCCCGATCGGCAGACAACCTGTAACAGAAAGAGACAAGAAAATTATGAAAAATTGTAGACAGTATGAATAGCGATTTGACCGTAAAATCTGCTGCTACAATAGTAAGTTTTTATTTTCTATTTTCTTTTGTTTTTTATTTTTTGGGTGGGGGGGGGGGGCACATCACATGCAACTTTCTCAAGAACCTTAAATCCTCTATATAGGGAAAGTCACAAATGCTATTATTTAGGGGAGAAAATATGTGTGTGTTTTTTAAAGCTAAATTACACGACTTTTAAGATCCTCTTTTTCTCATGAAATTTTGGTCCAGTATTTCAAGACATGCCACAATTGACTGAAATTTGGACTGCATGAGGGCGCTTTCAACAGCTAATTTCCTGGCAACATAATTACAATTTTATCTTATTTTGACTGCCTGTATGTTGTTTTCTTGTATCAATGGACAAATAAATAATATTATTACTATTTAGTAATAACAACAAAGGAAAAACCAGTTCATTTTACTTATTTTTGCAGCACATAAATTTGGTTCGTACACGCCCTCACTTGGTCAAAAATACTGCGAATTAGGAAGACCCTGTCTTTATGATTAAAACATGACCAACACATTGTGCAGAATTGTTTGCAACGCACATTGTACACCTGGTCAATCAAACCACGTATTTACTTTTGTATACATGTACAACAAGCAAAATCCTTCCAAGGTACGCTTCTGACAGAGACAGCAACGGTGGACCGCTAGCTTATGAAATATGAATCATACGACCTTGATGATTCACAAGAGAAATTAGGTGAACCTCCCAGGCACTGCCAGAACGCAAAATGAAAATGAACCAAAGAAGAAGACGGGGAAAAAACACTAGTGGTACACTGAAAGCTGGGACTGGCATACAATGTTAACACCTGAACATTGCTGAATGTTATGAATCACTAAAGACAATGTACTGCATGATTCATGTAAATCGGAATTGAAAGTTTGTATGTAGGACGATAGAAATTTTGCTATCAAAATCACATCATACATGGCATGTCTGGGCCAAACTTCATAGCACTGTTTACCACGGCATTCTGTGCTATGTGCTTATTACGGCCCAAAGAAAAACATGCTTTACAGGTTCACTTCTTTATGTATTGTTAGTGAACATTACACATAATTTAGGTCTTACATTCACAGTTTCACATATACTTCTGAACAGTTTTTTGTGACCAGGGAAAATTACATCAAGATGCAATAAAACAGAAAACACAAGTAAAATGTAGAGCTTGATCATAAAGTTTCTACTGAAGGGAAAAAAGGCGGGAACCTTGCAGGACTTCAAAAACAGTTTAGTTGATGGTATTTTGGTTGGTATTCGGTAACCCATTTATTTATTTGATTTATTTTTGGGGGTCGGCAAATTGTTTTGTGCAAAGCAATGAGCTCTAAAGCGTCTGCATACTGTATGAAATTTTGCCAAATACTGTGCCTTGAATCTCATTGTCTTAATACAGATGGACATGTAATGCTAGGCACTGCATATCGACTGTTCTTAACATTTCAATTATTGTTGAGTTCGTAGAAGTGTTGTCGGTAGATTAGACAGACGTGGAATTGTTACGTGAGGCGTACTAGTACCTGCGCATCCACCCCACCCTGTCCGATGCAGGTATGGTAATTAATTGAATCATGATGACACACTGTACGTCCCAGGGCTGCACTAATTACAGGGACCAATGCCATCTGATTTGAGAGAGTGTTGCGTCACAGTAGGATTTCTAATCCGGGACTTCATTCCGAAAAGCTGCTGTAAGAATACGATTTCACATAGAATTTCCTTGAATATTAAATCAAGTATTTTTGTTTTAAACAAAATCTCTTTAAGATTAAACTAGCAAAATCATACAGTACGTCATCTGTAAATAAATGGTTCAGTTCTTATTAAATGGAAAAAGTTGTCTCTACGCTTTCATTGTTGGACGCTCAGCCTTTTCACTGCAGTCAATGGTTACTGAGGCGTCAGCGTTGACTATAAACTGCGTCCCGCATCAATTTTACCATCGTGCGACCATCGTACGACTGTCTTTAAACCAGCCTTAAGAATGCAATATTAGTCCGTGGTTAGTCTGAGGCACTGCCTACTTTATCGATAGGAAATCATTGTAGGAGTGAAGAGTCGTACTAGGAAAGGAAAAAAGTAGACTGTACATTTTACCCTTAGACTGAGATCATTCTTATCAATCTGTTGTAAAAAAACAATTTTGTTCTTCGCACATACATGTAGAAATTCTACCACAGTTTATTTCAAACAAGCCCTTATAATGCAATTCTAATCAGGTGTTTTGCAATACATTGTCTATTACTATGCAAGTCAATGTCTTGTCACGGCCTCCATAGTTTGCGTTTGCATGTTAAATATGCGCAAAAGTGTCAACACCCAAAACTATATATTCCCATAAATTATCTGAATCTAATCACGGAAAGAAAAAAAGGGAAGAAAGCCATTAACTGAGTAGACCAAAGCATGTGCACGAACCATGAGGATTGCTCAAAGAGTCGGTTACCATGACAACTGGGATGTTTTGATACCTGACGTAGATGGCTGCCTAGCAACAAGGCACAATAGGCAGTTGTAAAGTGTCGCCTAGCCATCATGGCCATGGTTACAATGTGTATTGGGTGTAAACAGTGGCTTTTAAATCATTTTAAGAAATTGCCCATTTTCAAAGCATACTTATGGCCTAAAACAATGTATTTTCTTGAACATTTTCTTTGATGCATAGTCTTTTTCTCAGCCATATAAATGCACATTTACATTGTAAAAACTAAGACTGTATTTTTTCTTAAACTTTAATTAAAAATATTATTTCTGTCTCAATAGAGACCTATTCTGTATGAAATAATTATTTTGGAAAATGTTTCTTTATGTTTGTTTTGAAATCTCTTTGCCATTGGATGGAAGATGAGTTAATTGAGGCCTTATAAAGTTAAAATCTTGAAATGGTTTTGAGCAAAGAGAAATCAGATTTTTTTTTAGGGATTTAAAAGAAGTGCATACACTCAGAAAGCTTTTTACAAAATAACATTTTACATATGTAGCTTTGAATGCTGAAATGGTTCAGATTAGTTTTGAATAAAAAAATTGTGTCAAAATGTGTTTCTCATTTTCACATTTAAAATGGAATTTTGCAATTCAACTTAAAACTACTGTATTTTCTCCCAACCACATAATTTCCTGTCTTATTTCATTCATTTGTCTGTTTTTTTTTTTTTTATAGCTTTTTTGTCTGATTATGCCTCTGTCTAATTTGTTTGTCTGTTCGTTTGTCTGTTTCACTTGTCTTGCATTGTTGTTAACAAAAAAAGGTTCTGAAAAAAATTTGAAAGAATTTTAACAATGTACGTACATGTATAGCAATCTGCAGAACGTAGATGGCCATAGTCAGTCAGTACTAGTATTGTGAATGACAAGTCAAGCATGCTACCAAACTAATTCACTGTTTACAAAAGTTCACAATCGCCCAATGTGAACAATACTTTCTCTACGCTCACAATGTACATGTACATTGTACATACTTGAATCCAGACATGCGTAAGTGACAGTTATCTCCCGCCAAATTTACGCAAGTATTGTGACACCACCGTACACCCACTGAGCAAAGCATCCAGCCGTGACAAACTAACCCCACGGTTTCACAGTCGCACAAAGCCACTATTTCTGTGCACACACGTGTACGGATGATTTTGTATACTTTCAGTCGTACAAACTGTAATCGCATTTCAATGCCTGACTCATGCAATTGTTTACAATATTTGGACAACGACTAGGAGTTTTTTGCCCACGGGGTACAAAGTGTGGAAGGTTTTTAAGATTTTTTAGTGACTGGTGTTGCTTATAAAATGGGTGTGGTGTTATGACACTTCAAAATACGATTTTGATTGAAATCACTCTTTTAGCAAAATTTGTTGAGGATTCTTCAAGTGGACAAGAGACTGGCAAAAATTGCTTCTGAAGATTAAACTTGAATTTATAATCTGAACTGATATGTTGCTAAACCATTATGCTGACAGGTGTTTGCATTTTCGGGGGTTGTTTGTCCCCCCACCACATTAAAGCCCAAGCTCAACATTGGTAAGAAGAAAAACATAAATGTCAACAGATTTACATAGATACCTTACATGGTATGATAACGATGGTAGAAAAATTTCCTTGAAATATTTCTGCCTGAAGTGTTATTGTTTTTAAATAATAAATGACATAATATCAAAAATTAGTTTTCGTCTCAGTGAGACGAAAACTCTGCCTACAGGAATGTGTACAAAAATGCTGAATGCATTTTTTACCGTTTTCTCGCAAAGGAAACTACGAAACGAGCTGACATTTTCACAGGTCTTGATTTGTGCAAAGAATGGAAGCATTTCCAGTCAGTTTACCAATGATGAGCCTGGGCTTTCAATATCTATATTTTCTACACAACAGCCTACTTGTTTGATTAATTTACATTCTGTCTTGTTTAAACCATTTTAATATGCATGAATTATGTGGATATTGATTTGAAAGTCAGAGTCAATTTGAAAGTCAGAGTCTGATTAATCTTACACTCTGATATCCATGGTAATTATACACGATCCTGTTTCTCCATAACAACAAAAATGAGTATCTTGATTTATGTGCTGATAGTTTTGAGTTTTCTATGAATTCCCAATGAGCACGTCAGACTGTGCAGCTACTGGGGTGGGGGATATTGGCCTATTTAAATGGTGATCAAGATTGTACTAAAGGTTAAATTTGAATTCTATACATTTCAAAATAACAGAGGAAATGGTTAGCAACTTTGTAAAGTGTTTTCCATTCTCCTATGATTATTATTAAAACAGAAAAAAATCAGCCGATCAGCTGAAAAATAAAATCAATACTTAAACAAAATCTGTAGACTGTGTAAAATATAGAGATACTATGATGACTTTATGGGAACTTAATTATATAAGAAAAAATTATTGAGAAAGGATTTGCGAAACAATTTCCCCGCAAGAAAATGGTTTCCGTAATACAGTGATTAAATTTCTCAAAGTTGTGTTGACAATATTTGCAAAGAGAAAAAGCTTGAATGTTAAAGAAACAAGTCTCTCCTTTATGTTCAACAATGACCCCCCAAAAAGAAAAAATCTTGACTTTTAACACTAAAAACGCATTCTTAGGTTTGTGTATTTGAAAAAAAGACATACAAATACAGTACGTTGTAATTTACTCACAGTATTTCAAACATCAACATAGAATCCAGTTCATACAAGTTATTCAAAAACCTGCTATCGTGTATTTGCTTTTAGTGTAGACATTACAGCCTTGTCAATACCCCGCAGGCCTTATGGCCTGCAGTCTGTCATTATCTACACACAACAGATTTCTGATAAGGTTATTTGAGTGATCTCTGATTTCAAGATAATTTTTTAAATATCCAACTGCCAACCCTTGGGGCACTATTGTGTCATTTTTTATTTCGGCTGAAATTTGTATGTTTCAGATGTGTTAAAAGCCCCAGCTCAACATTGCTAAACTGACTGTAAATGCTTCCATTCTTTGCACAAATCAAGATATTTGTAATAAAACCAACCTGTAAAAATGTCTTTTGTTGTTTTATTTGCTAGAAAACTAAAAAAATGTATTCAGCATTTTGGTACGTATTCCTGCAGGCAGAGTTTTCATTATGGACATCAAAGATACTAGAAACACAAGATAGGACACTCTGTGTAGATACATGAAATGCAAAATGGGTGCGCCCGCTGTCGTTAGGTAGGTATAAACCAAAGATTATTTGCGCGATAAGCAGGGCCTACTAAACAGAAAAACCTAGGCCAAACGATCCCACCAACTAGAAAGGGTGAAGACAGACCGAAAATTTGATGTTCGGCCATAAAATTGTGCCAATAATCCCAGCAAAAATTGACACATGGGGAAGGGTGCCATCACGCGGTAGGTAGGTAAAAGAGGTTACATCCGCTACCGTGCAAAACTGCACAAGTGTCCTTTATTGTATTTCTAGTACTGTATGTTTAGGACATGGACCAGCTGAAACGATCGTGCACAAGTGAAATGACGAGCTAACTGGTCCCATCCTGCCGAAGTGTGATAAATTATATTTTAGAAAAAGAATCTCAAGTACCTGTTGGGTGAAGACTGAATCTGGGGTCTGTTTTGGTGATGGGGATCGTCTTGTCCTTAGTGTAACTGGCCTTTTAACACCGTCAACCTTGGACCCAGATGATCCAGAGTTCAATGTGTATGTTGCAGGGGATGGAGGTCTGACCACCTGGAATAGAAAAAACATTTTAAATCGATAAAACAACTAAATCCTAAACATTAAATGGGTTTAGAGGTTATTCATCCTTACAAATTGCGCGAACAAATGATCATGCCACGGTGTACTGTCACTGTATTTTTAAAGGAAGTTAATTTTTTTATTAAGTTAATTTCACCAGGTACACCTCAACTGATAATAATAAGGTTATAAAAGTCAACATTTACAGCAATTTTTTGAAATATCTATATAAAAAAAAATATCTACCATTGGTCCTCTGCCTCGTTGTTTGTCGTCAGCGTCTTTTTTCCCAGCAGGCATTGCTCGTAGCCGCTCTCTGATTCGCTGTTTTTCCAGTGGGTCCTCCAGCTTGGACATCCATTTCTCTTTTTCGAACATCCTGGGTAAACACAGACAGGTGTAAAGTTTGGTGATGACAATTTCGCTTTGCATCAATAGAGTCCAAGAGTTCATGATGATTGAACCTTTCCGAGGTTTGAATGGAGTGATTTTTAGTTTCCAATCAACATTATGAAAAGATTGTAGAAATAACAAATCATGAAACATTACACTGCAAACAGTTTCTCTCTCATACAATTATCTGTCTCTTGTCTAGGATTATAAACTTAACAAATCCAAATTTTCAAAGTGAAAGATGATTGATTTACCAAGTTTTCTTCACAGAAAACAGACAACACTTGCTTTTCATTGAGGAAGAAAAATTCTGATTTTTCAATCGCTTCACACAGTTGGTGTTAAAACGTTTGCAGAGTGGAGTGCATATACATCATGTGCTGTTGAGTTTTCAATAACCAAATCTTGATCTAACATACACTGTGTCTTCACAAGTTAATATTTTGATGAAAATATACTTGAGGCTATGTGCGGCAATTGAGCTGGATCTGTACACAACTTGATCAGACACTTTCACTTGTACTCAAAATTGTCAAAAAAAGATGCCACATTTACAAAAATTATGCTGAGTGTAATGAGAAATTGTACATGTATATTTATCAGACTGTCTAATCGGATACAATGACGCACTAAATTCAACGTCAATCTGTATTTGGTTGGATGAAATGACCAAGCACTACGTCACAAGGAAACTCCATATTAACCATGTTTACAAACATTTCCATAAAGGTATGAGTATTTGCAAAGTCACACTGCATATTAACAAGTTTTTAAACAAATCACAATTTTCTTTTTCACAAAAAATAATTTTAAAAAGTAAATACACTAATGTTTTGTTAACCTGCTGATTCAGTTTTATTTGTAAATAAAAAAAAAACAGTTTTCCTGGGTGAACAAGAAACTTAGGCCTACATGCTCATGTACAGTCTTTTGAAACGTAAAGCCAATAACTAATATTTTGTAACTTTAAAGTAAGCATCGGAACAGAGAACTTACAGCAAGCCAATAAAAAAAAAATAAAAAAATTGCTGCAACATTCTTCCTGTTTGCTGATTCACGATTTTTAATTACGAATTATGTTATAAAAGTGTGAGTAGAGTTCAAACATTAATTCATCTTTAAGTCTTTATTATGTCCAGTAAAAAATGACCAATGGATATATTTTGAGGGACAAACAAAACTACAAGTCCAGGGCAAAAATGCATTCTGACAAATCTGCGACATGGCTGGATTTTGAAACAGGTAGGTGTTAACATGTCTATCAGTATTATACAACAACCATAGAGCCAATCATTTCCTGTTTTTAACTCAAACACCTATCCCAGGAAGTGACTTTTTTAGTGGCAATCGAAACTTTTTCAATTATTTTTTTCTTTCTCTTGTCATTGAACTCTTGGAACAATTGTTCCGGGCAAAATTTTGATTAATTTTCAATCCAAAGATCCAAGGCTGCATTTATCATGGGACCAATTCAAGTATCAACAATAATTTCAATTAACAATGTGTGATTAAAAAATCGAAACAACTTTATACCAAAACAAGCGACAATTTAAACAAATTTAAATATATTGCAATAAAGTACAAAAACTTACACTTAAGTTACAGAACTACATTCTGTATTATTTATATCGAATGTTACCATCATGCTACAGTGTATTCCAAGTTAATGGACCCAACGATGCTTTTTTAAAAAAACATTTGGACATGATCTGGCGTTTCTACACACGCCAGATAATGTCAAAAATGTCAAAAAGTGTTGTATTGTAGGGTCCAGTAACTCGGACTTGTGACAGTGCAAGGTAAAATGAAGGTAAGTTTTTTCATTATCTCAAGTAATTCTGGCCCTGTCATAATTTAATTATTTAGTTTGTCAATTTTTTAACAACTTTGTTCAACAACTAGGGCCTACTTAAAAAAGTACTACGTTCATTCAAGGTTTAATTCTATAGACAAGTTAATTAAATTATTTCTCACTGTTAACAGAGCAGTAACTTACATTACCACTTACAAGTACTAAGTTCTTTAGATCCTAATCAAATGAGACATTAATTGACACGATTTACTCACCCCGAATTGCTACAAGCAGCCCCGGGCATAGAGCCCAACACGGCCTTGTTTACAGCGTGTGACGCAACCGACTGCCCCGCCGTACAATCAACCGCCGCCCCCGCCGAGTTCTCGGCTGGGGACTGGTCCTTCTTGTGCCGTGCTCGATTTTTACTGAACTCCGGCGAAGGGTCGCGACTTGAAGTCTTCCGTCTGGTCCTTTCTTTTTTCTGATCCATTTGAAAAATTCCAGCAGGCCCAGTAAATTCTTTCGTAAAAAGCTAGTGAGGTCTTGTTATTAAAAATAGAATGCAAAAAGCGCGATGCTACCGCTAGCAACGTGGATTTAAAATTAAAAAGTATGTGGTCGGTCCAACCACCAATTCTACCTCCATGCACCACCACTCACTGGAAACTTCACGGGATCTCCAAACTAAACTGCTTGTTCGTGGTCATAACTAATTAATCCAAAGTAATCCAGACGATTCTAAGTGGAGTAGCACATCCTTAACACCCATACACATTAAAAACAAACCGCAGAAGGTATTTCCTAGACCGATTTTGCGAGGTGGTTTTCACAAGTTATTATCACTTGCCCACCCCAATGACTGTTTTGAGTTAGGAATGTGGTTGATCGAGCGCGGCGGTTGTGTTAACAAAAGCTATGAATGAGATCATTTCTATTTTTAGCATCAGTTTGGCTGGTAGCCAATCTCTTTTGTTGTTTGACAGTGAGTAGACAAACTACAAAAGCGAGCCCGGGAAAAATCGATACAAGATTCTACGGTGGCCTGGAGTGAACAATCTTTTTATCTTGTGGTGTGATAAGGTAAATAAAAATGTGTGCTTATTATAGATAAATCAATTATAAAAAATAAAAAATAAAGATATTTGAGCAATCGTTAACTATTTGTGTGTGTAATTTGATAATTAAATTGTTCTTGTTTTTAAGTTATATTCAATTGATGTGATAATGTTAATAAATACCCTACAGTAAAAATGAAATAATAGAAAACGAATACAAATATTGTAAGTCTTGAAACTAAAAATCAACCCAAAACGACAGGAGAGAAACTTCCTTAATTTTCATTAAAGAACGATCACCCCCCCCCCCACCCTCCTTCACCTTCACCACTGCCCCATTACTTCTACAACCATGCTCCAAGTATACAAGATAGCTCCATGCGACAAATTTTTATAACTAGTAATTTAATTATATTTTTGTATTTTTGTTTATGTATTGACATGACTTAAGTTATAATCTGTAAATTAATTTTGCCGCCACGATGGAGGAAAGTTCCTTCCTCCACAGTGGGATGGAGGCGTGAAGGAAGGAACGTGGCGGCAAAATTAATTTACAGATTATAACTTAAGTCATGTCAATACATAAACAGTTCCTTCCTCCATGCCTCCATCCCACTGTGGAGGAAAGTTTCTTCCTCCATGCCTCCATCCCACAGTGGATCTGGAGGAAAGTTCCTTCCTTCATGCCGCCATCCCACTAGCACTGTGGAGGAAAGTTCCTTCCTCCATGCCTCCATCCCACTGTGGAGGAAAGTTCCTTCCTCCATGCCTCCATCCCACAGTGGAGGAAAGGTCCTTCCTCCATGTCTCCATCCCACAGTGGATCTGGGGGAAAGTTCCTTCCTCCATGCCTCCATCCCACTGTGGAGGAAAGTTTCTTCCTCCATGCCTCCATCCCACAGTGGATCTGGAGGAAAGTTCCTTCCTTCATGCCGCCATCCCACTAGCACTGTGGAGGAAAGTTCCTTCCTCCATGTCTCCATCCCACAGTGGAGGAAAGTTCCTTCCTCCATGTCTCCATCCCACAGTGGAGGAAAGTTCCTTCCTCCATGCCTCCATCCCACTGTGGAGGAAAGTTCCTTCCTCCACGCCTCCATCCCACAGTGGAGGAAAGTTCCTTCCTCCATGCCTCCATCCCACTGTGGAGGAAAGTTCCTTCCTCCACGCCTCCATCCCACTGTGGAGGAAAGTTCCTTCCTCCACGCCTCCATCCCACAGTGGAGGAAAGTTCCTTCCTCCATGCCTCCATCCCACTGTGGAGGAAAGTTCCTTCCTCCACGCCTCCATCCCACTGTGGAGGAAAGTTCCTTCCTCCATGCCTCCATCCCACAGTGGAGGAAAGTTCCTTCCTCCATGCCTCCATCCCACAGTGGAGGAAAGTTCCTTCCTCCACGCCTCCATCCCACAGTGGATCTGGGGGAAAGTTCCTTCCTTCATGCCGCCATCCCACTAGCACTGTGGAGGAAAGTTCCTTCCTCCATGTCTCCATCCCACAGTGGAGGAAAGTTCCTTCCTCCATGCCTCCATCCCACTGTGGATGAAAGTTCCTTCCTCCACGCCTCCATCCCACAGTGGAGGAAAGTTCCTTCCTCCATGCCTCCATCCCACTGTGGATGAAAGTTCCTTCCTCCACGCCTCCATCCCACTGTGGAGGAAAGTTCCTTCCTCCATGCCTCCATCCCACAGTGGAGGAAAGTTCCTTCCTCCATGCCTCCATCCCACAGTGGAGGAAAGTTCCTTCCTCCACACCTCCGTCCCCACTGTCTTATTTCTCCTGGTTTTTGGAAACTTGCATAAACACATACTTTTAGGCATTGACCGAATTGTCGGCTACGGCTACGGCCACGGCTGGCAACAGCCGTAGCCGTAGCTGTAGCCGCCAATTTGGATACGGCCTTTAGCCTTTTTATGGCTTCGGCAGTGGCTATGGCCGGAATGCCGAAAAGTATGGCTGTAGCCGAAGTCGCTTGATTCGGCGCGGCCGGTTTACGGTGAACGTGCACAGCGCCCTCAAGAAGCTGAGCCCGTAAGGGAATGGCGGTATAAATTGACTGGCTTGATCGATTATATTGTTAGGTATTTTATTTTATTATTGTAAAAATGATTATACTCAAAATATCATCATTACATCATAAACATTTATTAAGATAAAATTATTTAGTATTTAATGTTCAAAGCAGTAATTTAATTGGGTTTTACTTTCATATCAAAAGGAAAAATACAAATTACGTGAAGAGAATTCCCTCTGGTAATATTGGACTCTCCTGATGTTTACGTTGTTCTTGACAACTGCACCTTTTTTACATTGGATGAAATGAATGGCTGATCTGGATTGGATACAATGCACACATGGCATATCGGTATGTGAAAACGAAATTTCATCAATCAATCAATCAATTCAAAGCCATCGCAAGTCTTGATATTTTAATGCACAGTACATTATTGCAGCGTCCATGGTGACGTAACTTTATCACCCTTAATTAAGGTAAATATATTGCCTCTCGTTATCTTTTTATGACTTTATAGTTTGATTGATAAGTATTTTTATTTGTGTTACTCAAATAGTCGTCTACATGAACAGTAGGGCCTAACTCTGTGTTACTGCCCTTACAGTGCAGTTTTTACACTACAGTTATTTCAGCAGTATTCCAGTGGAATGCTGCTGCTTGCAGGACACTGGAAATAGAATGGATATGGATAGGTTACTACGATAATTCTCAATCTCAGTATAATTTGTTGAGCGCAATTGGTTGATTCTGAGTGAAAGATATCACTAGACGAGAGATGACTAGAGCAGGCTAGTCGAAACGTTGAGACCAATTAATTAATAATTAATAAACACAATCTGCGCCAGTGAAGTTATCTGAGAAGTTCCCTCAATCCACTAAGCGAAAGTAGTAGTCCCGGCCAATTTCCTACCTCCCTAGGTAGGCTAGTACTTTATAAGCAGGACAGTTCTTTTCAGAACTAAGTTTGTCCCCCCAGATTCTAAAATCTACTCCGTGGCAGAATACAGGTCAGGTTCTCACAACACAATATATGGTATATAGCAAAGTATCACTTACACTTACAACTTACAGGGCTCACGCTTAACACTAGCCCGGCGTCGTTGTCTTGTAAAAACTGACATGGGATAGTAAACGCCACTTCTCAACTTGCCCTGTGGGTACTCCTAGAACTATGAGGTTCGTTCCGCTATCGTGGAGATGATAGTGGAACGAACCTCATACAGCGCCGTAACTAGGGTAAAATTTTAGGGGGCCACAAGGGGGTGCACCATTTTTTCTAGGGGGGCACTTTTGGCCAATTAAAAATGTAGTTTCCGTTTATATTTTACATAAACAAGCCTTTTTTCAGTGTTTTCTGACGTGTGGACGTAAAACAATGTACATCATGTGTGTAAATAAATAAAAATAGTTTAAAAAACATCGAAATCACTACGTAAATGCTCATAAAATGTAACATTTTATTCTGGTAATTTTTAATTACCCCCTGTGTCCCCCCTTAGTTATGCCACTGACCTCATAGTTCTACGAGTACCCTGTGGGCTATTAAAAACTGTGCAACTTACTTGTTTATAATGCTCATACTTCTTCCTTTTCAGATTTGAATAATGCATTTTAGAAATGTGTTAATTTATTTTTGAGTGTGTGAGTGTAACTTCATATTTGACTGTTAAACTGGTTGTGATCGCTACCATTAGTATCAGAAAGATACATTTATGACAATACTGTTTAAAATTTGGGCAACAAAAAATTCCTGGGGGCAAATAATATGCACAGTTTACTAGCCCTTGGGCTACTTTACAAAAAGCTTAAACGCAAGGCCTGACTTATGGTGTTACCGCAAACCATATCTTTACTATGTACTACATAGAGAAAGGATTCACAGACCTTTCTCTATGACTGTAAGTAATACTACTAGACTACAGTACTACTACTTAGTACTAGTAGGCCTACTAGATTACTGACTGAATGACTGTGTGTAACTAGTTCCTTAATAAAACCTTTCTGAAACGGTAATATGCGCCATGTTGAATCTGCCCCCTGCACCGTGGTGCATTGCTGATTTCCAACTGTGCAACTTGTTTGTTTGAACGAACAAACAACCCAACCCAACAAACAAACAAACAACAAACAACAAACAATCAATCAACAACCATTCAATCGAATGATCAATCAATCAATCGATTGATTGATCGGTCGATTGAATGGTTGGTTGATTGATTGATTGGCTGTTTGTTGGTTGTTTGTTTGTTTGTATGTTTGTTTGTTGGGTTGTTTGTTTGTTTGTTTGATTGTTGTTGTTTTTTTGTTTTTTTTCTTGTTATATTTTGTACTATAAAGTGGTATTTTTGCTTTCAACACACGAGATAAGGAATTTCATGTTTGTATACTAAGATGAATAATAAATGAACTGAATTGAATTGAACTAAAGACAGTTAGGGAAAGTGGACATTTTGGGGCCTACAAAATAATTGTTTTTGTCTCCCAGTCCCCAATATTTTATGTTCAGTTCAAACAAACTTGCAGTTAGTAATATTTGTGCAACAACTCTGTGATAAACAAATGCAGTCAGTGATTTTGCAAACCAGGTCTAATAAAACAATAGGAAATGATCCGAACGAAAACGTGCAGCAGTATTCTCAGTTACCTTTAACATTGCAGTAAAAGCTTGTGTCAAGATGTACAAGAAGTATCTAGATCCCAAATATGTAAAACATTTCTCTAATTCTTGTTTTCTCCCAGCAAGGTGTGTCTTCAACATTAGAGCAAAATATCAGCAACTATCAGAGCAGAAGACTCGTGTCACGACACCTCATCTTCACTCATAGAAAAATGAAAAATGGCATGGCGGAAAATTGCCGACTGTTTGAAACGTAATGTGTTGGCATCTTTATAAATTTGCAATGGACTGTACACTTGGTATTAGAGCCACCGAAGTGGCCAGAGAACGGTGAGATCACAGATTTGTGCAGCGCTAGACGAAAGAGAAAAGGAAGAACTGGTAGTGCTGAAAGGAAAGTTTAGGATGGCTGCTGAGAAGTGCCTGTTTGCATATGACTATGTAGACTTGAAAGACAGGGAATATGTCAAGAAACATGCAAAGGTTTGTTACTGAGACAGTTTATTGGCGGACTTTCAACTTTACATTAATTAATTAATAACTATTTTTATTGTATGCCCCTACAAATAAAAAAAAAAAACACTTATGTTGGAAGAGTGCATGTAGGTTTCCCTCCCCAACCCACCCCAGGTATTTCTGGTTTGTTGCATGCCCCTTTTTCTACAGGTCTGAGCTACAATTGTAAAGTTAACTTTTCAAGCATCCTTGATTTTGTTACCAGCAGAATACATAATGGTAACATCTTTACCAATAATTGAGCTTTTATGAATTAGACATATTTCCAACAGTACTGCTTTTCTTTGGTTTGTTTTGTCTTTTTCAAGCCTGTTTGGAAAATAAGATCACTCATTGTATTTACACAGAGGTGGGATTCATTGTTTTCTTTTGAATGTTGTCAGCACATGAGAACGTTTTGATAATAAGGGACAAGTAGCCCCTTATCTAACAGTTGCCAGGTGATGACTGACATTTTTGTCAACCCTGGACCCATTGTGAAAAAGTCAAGGTATTATATTCCTTTGAATTCCTCAGTTTTTTATGTTTACCATTTGACTTTGCTATTCAAATACAGGGGTAAATCTGTGTATAAATGTTGTGTCAAGTAATACGTTTTTTAAATGGAATTTGAAATTGAAGTTGTCCATAGTGGAGTGTAATTGCGGAGCGTTCTAGCGCATCAATCCCGGTTCTTGTGGCAGAGTCATCACAATGTGTATTGGCATCCGGCCTATCTTGCCATGATGCCTGCGTCCTTGTGCCAGACACTTAACCTGGGGTCGATTTCACAAAGAGCTAAAATTGATCTTAACTGCGAATCAATCTTAATTGCTAAGCAAAGTGTGATGTCACAATATAAATCACTATGGTAATACTGACAACTCATCTTAAGATGAATCTTTATGCTTTGTGAAATTGACCGCAGGGTTCTCCCCAAGCACAAGCTGGCATATTGGGCCGATACCCGTAAATTACGGGCTGATACGCAAATTTTTTTAGTTTTGTGAATGTTCTCCAACAAATAATTTTTTTTTTTTTTTTTACGCTTCCAGTTCTACAAGTGTCAAAGCTTGTGCAAATTGTTTTTAAAGAATTAGCAGAATTCATACAATCTCTAGATACAGTTTGCAGATTTCTTTAAAATCTCCCCAAAATGCTGCCCCAAAAGTAAATGTCTCTGAAGATTTGTCAAAGAAGACCCAGGAAAGAATTTCCAAAGAGGTTTTCTTTTCAGTCCTAAAATGCCGTTGAACATTTTTGTTGAGGTGTATTTGACCATAGAGCTAGACTGTTCCTTGCTCTATGATTTGACGATCCCTCCAACACCCTGTGGACACTTGTTGCTGGGAATTTACACTTTTATACAGGGAGACAATCGTCTGCCCTCCCTCCCCTTCTCCTTGCCATTTTGGGTTTTTTTACGCTCTTCTCTATTCCATCAATACTGGTTTCAGTCAAAGTGTTAGTACTTTATCCTCAAAGATAATCCCCAAGATTATGCATAACGGTTAGGATGATCATTCAAAGCAGATCCCAAACCCCCATCAGCAACGATTCATGGCCTCAGGCACAGTCTTCCCTCAATAGGCTTTGAGAACACAAACGACCCTAGAGTATTTTTGTTGTCAAAAGATCAATATACCCCGTCCACCAAAGTTTAAAGGAAACCGCACAATTACCTTGCAGCTGTATAAAAGACATTGCAAGTTTGTTTTGAATGACCCTCAGATTCACATGTACTTTGTTATTGTTCAGTCAGTGGCTGAGAGAAGGGGGAGAGGCGGGGGGGGGGGGGGGGTTGCAGAAGGGGCAGGACACAACTTTCAATAAAAACGACTCCCCTTTCATAGTTCTAGTTGCATAATTATACTACAGTACAAGCTGAATAAGACATTGTGTTTTTCTTCTAACCTACATGTGTAGCAACGTCATCTTGGTGATATTGAAGGGAAACATCGCTACCGGTCCCGCCCATCCACGGCGACGGTCGTCAACTCCCTTGTCAACTTAGACTTCCCAGAAACTAGAGCGATAAACACCACCACGGCCCGTAACATCATCTCAGATCAATGCAAACAGATCAGAAATCGCTATCAAAAGACACAATGGTGAGACAGCAACTGAGCTAGATATCTCTGCAAAATTTTGTCAGGTTTCATAGAGCTCCTTCTAAGCAGTAGCACACTAATTTACTTAGCACTAGTGCTTACAAGAAAGTTACCAGCCAAAATACAATATAATGTGTGCTGTTTGTAACTGGTCCCCTGATTGTTTTTCCTTAGCAGAAATTCAGTGACCAATATTTTCTACTTCAAGCAACTCTATGAGATTGGGCCTAGGTTGGTTACAACAATTAGCAAATAGTTTATGACTAGCGCCCCCCCCCCACCTTTACGACTACAATAGAAGTAAGTTTGACTGGCCTGCAAGTTTTATCCTGTTCTGATCACATATTTGCTGATGTTATTTCAGGAAGGAAACACTGAATGGATGGAGTCGGCCATCTTCATCGCTGGACGAGAGAGTTCAAACACCAGGTACCGAATAAGAAATGTTTACTTGTTTATCATAATTGTGTTTATAATAATTGTGTCAGGGATGAGGAATTATTTTAGTTTTATGCTTACATTGTAGCTATGTTTTATTGCTTCATCATTGTTTTACCTTTGACCAGTTGCTGCAAGGATTCTTCCATTTTTTCTGTCCAGCCTGACGGGATTATTTTCTCGGCATAGGATTGGTACTAAACCCGAAACCATGGCTGAATCCCCAGTTCACTCTGATTTTCCTCCATTGAGCCAAAATGCAATGAATAAACAATGGTGGGAGCCTCTTGATGCACAAAGGTCTGGAATTAGAGATTACACAAAAACCACTGCAAAATAGCCAAAAATCGGGGAAATATTCGAGACCATGTTTTCTCTTTATGTGGGTGAAACGAAGCGTAAGACATGTTAGACGGCGTGTGCCTACTCTGTGCATGCTCAGCAGTGGAATGTCAGGGTGACCTTTGTTCCAGTATTCAGATTTTACACAATGGCGTGTTTCAACGATGCCTGTTTGCTGGCTTGAAAAATATTTTGCGGATACACGTCAGCTGAGGCCAAAAGGCTAAGATGGGTGGAGGGATTACAACAATGCATAGATCTACAACCCTTGCAGGAAACCTTGCTCCAAAGCTCTCATGGTGTTTTTAGATGAACAGATGATGAATAGAAATAACTTATCCGTATCTTTTGTTCGCAGTTGAGGTTGAACAGCGCCCTCACACATCAGCAGCAGTCTCTATACCAGATGGATCCGGACAGCTTCAGATGAGTTCCACAACGCTGAGACCTTTCAGTACAGGTATTTTATCTCAGTTCATCAATATAAAGATTTATGGCTTGATCCACTTGTAATGGTTGAAGTTGGCTGTTTTGTTCCATTTGCAGTTGTTTGACCCAAAGTGTCAAATTACTAAGAAAGAAATAGGTTGTTTCTTGCTGAGATAAATGTTGAATCAGGGATGAGATTCCTCCGGATTTTTCTGGATTTCTCGTTTTTGCTAAGTTGTTGTTGTGGAATTTTTTACTAAAAAAAATATATATATTTTAATATATAGATATATATATATTAATTGGGGTGAGCAAAGAAAATTTGGCTGATGCCGGACTCGAACCCGTGACCTCTCAAATACCGTACAAGCGCTCTAACCAACTGAGCTAACCAGCCCTATGTTGGTGGGCGGTCCTGTGCCATGTCAAACCTCTTTGCTCGTATGTCATTTACATACATCCAGGCCCTTGTAAAGCCTTAATGCAGTACTTGTACTGTATTTTGACTACACCAAGGTGCTTGCCCCATCTACATTTAAGCCCAGAATGCTGCCATTGATACAGGTTATGGTGTGGTTGGTAGCCACCAAAACCTCCACTGGTGTTTTGTGGATTTTTATTTGCATCCACTCTCATCCCTGTTGAATATGATGAAATAAGAATCTATAATTGCTTTACATTTCATTGATTATTATAATTTTCAGCATAATATCTAAAAAATAATTACATGAACTAATTTAATTGTTGAAAATTAACTTGAACATTTCACATAATTTTATTGTGTAAATACAAAAACATTGATTTTCAAGTTAAATTTGGGACCAGCTCATCAGCTTGTTTCCATGGATTAGTTTGCCTCTGAGATTCTTCGCTCATCTGGTTTAATTCATAGCGCGTCGTGGCCGAGCGGTTTACTGCATCGGACTCAAGTTCTGGTGGCTAAGTCATCAGGATGTGGGTTCGAATCCCGGTCATGACACTTGTGTCCTTGAGCAAGACACTTAACTTCAATTGCTTCAAATATGGGAAGAGGCAGTTATATTTGTCTCGCAACGGATTCATTTACCCCTCCCTGTTCTTAGCTGTGCTGTGAAGAGACTTGCATTTATATCTTGCCATGTCTTGTTTCTGCGCATTGGAGCAGGTTTCTATCCCTTCAAAAAGTAGCCCACACCTGGAGTGGCCTTTGGGCCTTGTGATGGGTGAATTGCATAAAAAAAAATTGTTTTTTAAATACTTACCTTTCACAGGAGCAATCCGTAGACCCTCGCGTAAACCTCCACAGGCCTCAGGCTTTATGTGGGTTAGGATGAAACAAAACGGCAGCTCCAGTGGTAGCAAGATCCACTTCAAGCAAATCACAGAAGAGATCAGACAGCAGTGGGAGGAAGAAGACAAGAAAGAAAGGGTGGACTCTCGCAGAGAGAGGAGTCAGACCCCGAGGAGGTACGACTCCTTTGCTGGACAGTGGCTCAGCTTCGCCGCTGGTGGGATGGACACAGGGGAGGACAATCATGGAAACAGCGGCGGTGTTGTGGATGCTTTCACTGGTAAGCCAATCATCAATCCAAAACTGATCTTTTATCACATTATTTGAAAGTTGTCTAAAATTGAAACAAAAATATGAATTGATTTCTTTTTTAGGGGAGACAAACTCCGAGTATTACAATATCGAGGGAAGCATTGGAGCTAACGTGGCCACCCAGCTGCGCATCGGCAATAAAATACGTGTTGGCGTTAATGGAAACATGCAGTCTGACAGTCTGAGAGTACGAAGATGGAGGAAGGAAGTAGAAAGGTGAGAGGGAAAGGCTGAGATCCGGGGGAGTTGGGTTTGAATCAAACTGAGCGAGCCAACATCACTTGGTCAGTGATGCAAACATTAAAAATGACGATTCAAACTAGTCTTAAATATGTGTCAGAAATCGGTTGTCCTAATAACCAATTTCATACATACCCATTAAGTATGTTTGACATTTTTCTGTCCCCAGTTCATCCAACCCAGCCGGATCAGTAGCGTCCCTTGATTCCATGACGACTTGTGACTCGGACCTCTTCAGGCTGAGCGGGCAGATGGGAAAGCCAAAGAAGAAAACAGCGCCTTCTGTTGTACCCCTCTGCTGGGATGAGCAACTACAGCGTCCTGATGTAAAGGTTCTAGAGGCCAAGGAAAAACCATCACTTGCTGCCAAACTGGTAAGGAATGGGCTTTCAAAGGATGTTTGTTTTATTTAACATGATATTGTTTTAGAGAATTTCCACAATTCAGATTGACAAAAAGTATTAATCTTACAGCATTCGCTCTCCAAAAAATAAAAATGTCAAACCTTACAAAGAGAATATTTCATTGTTTTGTCCACAGGACCTCTCTGAGAGACATCCTGTTGTGTTTGAGAAGTTGATCAAAGATGACGCCCGTCCCAAGAGAGGTCCCAAGCTGGAGACATATCGACTGAGTCACCGCACCAAGAGTAAGAGGAACTTGGATGGCACTGAGAGCCTCAGCAATCGCATCACTGTCATCACCGTTGATCAGATTGATGAGGATCGAGAATCCTTAAACTCCCTGGACTATGAAGAGATTTTGCAGAGGAGTTTGGATGTGGAGCAGTCTCCCGAGGAGGAAGCTTTGCCATCTCAGCTGCAGTTCAGTGAGGACCTGAAAAGGGGCTCGGTAGTGTCATCAATGCTTGGGGAGGTTGCCCTGAGTGAATCAGAAGATACAACCACATCTGGATTGTTGGAGAAGCCCGTCACACCGCGCAGCAGCCCCCACCAATCATACGCAAACAGCGATACAGGACTTACTACTCATGGCATCAACCCCAAGCCTCGCTCCATACCCTTGACAAGTCCAGTACCTAGCTCCCCCAGTATCGTCAGTGGCCGGCCATGGACAGGATCCCAAAAGTCCCAGCGAGCACAGTCAAGCAACAGTAAGGGCAGATATTCCTTCAGCCAGGCACCCACGCCAAGGAATCTGAACAGTCCTCATCCAAATTTAGCTAAACCAGGACAGTTGCCCAGAACAGGTGTATCAAGTATTAACCCCGGTGTACAAGATGGTGAGCATGAATACATAAAAATATCACAGCAGATTCTCCCAGGATCGGACAGGGCCAATTCAAGAGCAGACAACCTGGCTGCCATTTCTCGTGTCAGTGAGAGGAATGTTTACGCCGATAGCCACGATGACACACAAAGCCTTGGCCAGAATCCTTCCATTGCTAGCTTTGATAGTATAGACAGTATGAACGTTGAGGGGGACCGTGGTGGGAACCACCTGCCCGAAGACGTGACCACTTTGACCGATCCACCATGTAGCTGCAGCCCCGAGGCCAAGAGGGTCATGTCCTCTGCCATTTCAAGGATCTCTCACTCCTCTTCCAACTTCATAAACATACCAACAGCGGACATGAACACAAGTCTGTCTGATTTAAATTCCATCTCTGATATGGACCCTATGGCTTCCTACTCATCATTCCGTGGGAGCCTGAGCTCTGAGCTTGCCGAAGCAAATGATCTTACACTTGAGGATGATGAAGATAAGTCTCCTCAGAAGGACCCTAATGACAATCATCTCACTGATTCAAATAATAAACAAGAAGGCAGGGCAACTGTAAGCTCTGCCTCAAGCACCTCCTCAAAACGCCAGCCACTATCTCAAGACAGTCAGGAAGAATTGGGATATGTCATCAACAAGGTGGACGGTCTGGACCTAAGGTATTCAGACAACGAGGTTCTTGAACCTCAGCGAAAGTCATCCTCTGCTAAAAAGTCCAACCGGACGGTGACATTTGCTGAGGAGATCCCTTCTGTCCCAAACTGCACCCCTGAGTCTACTCCAAGAGACCCCACAGACATTGACTCAGTAAAGAGTGACAATGATCAGACGAGTTACCCAGAGATTAACAGTCATGAAACTAAAAGTAATCCTGAAAGGCCCCTGAGCGCAGAGTCCAACCGGTCGTCAAGAGCAGAGGAACTTAGTACGCTCAGATCTAAGATCAAATCGGATCTGGTTGAAACGCAGGAGGCGACGCAAAACGATATTAAAGCACTTAATGAACAAAGAAGTAATGGAAAAACGTGATTGTGTCTCATTGACACAAGGTGTGAAAAAAACTGGAACAAAAATTCTTGAAATTTAAAAGACATGATGCAGCATTGGACAATTATGCTCATGAAATACGTCAAACCAAAATGGTCTTTCAATTTGACTAGTTTTAAGGACTACTTCTAAGGTGTTAAGGTGGTATGAGATCTGGTTTTTCATTGATAGTATTTGTATTGTTGACTATATTCCTCTCTCCCCCATCCCTAGCCCCTCCCCCCCAAAGGAAAACCTTTCCAAATTAGGCACATTATTGTTATACAGAAAACTCTTTCTTTCACGGATTACAGGTTTTATTGTTATTGTTTGCGGTACCCATTGCTTATTACAGCATTTGAACTGGCCTCTGTTCTCCGGGCACACGTGGTGGTCTATCGGTTAAGACATTTGCTCTAGAATGCAGGGGTCTTGGGTTTGAATCCAACCCGAGTTCCCTGCGGATTTTCTCCTGCAGGACTCAGGGGGAAAGTATAGAGCATAAATTGCTTATCACACATTGGTGTAGGGTATATAATATTTAAGTCTTTCATGAAACACTTATCTGTAATTGCTTCAGAAAGGGGGCGAGACAGTTATGTTTGTTTCGCAATGGATTCATGTAGCCCTCCCTGTTCTTAGCTGTGCTGTGAAGAGCATTGCATTTATATCTCACCTTGTCTTGTTCCTGCGCATTGGGGCAGGTTTCTGTCCCTTCTGTAGCCCACACCTCAAAATGCAGTCAAAACAGAAAGTTAGTTGGACAGTCTTTGGAACTTTTTGAATGTTGGGATGAAAAGTGTTGAGAAAATCATTTTCCAACGCCATTGTGTCAAATACATGTATGGTGACATAAAGGTCATTTAATTCTGAGAAATATTTGGAGAAACTTAAATACTACATAGTGAATTGGAGCAAAATTTTAATAGAGAAAAAAAAGAAGCAAGCAAATTGGCTTGTAACTTTTAAGTTAGTACGAAAGTTTCATATCATTCCTTTGGATATGAGATGGACAGGTTTGCTAAAAGTAAATCATGCACACTCCATGGAGGTGTCAAAGGAAAACTTTTGAACAAATGCAAAACAAAATGTATAATTTGTAAACTATTGCGATATTGCTTTTTTGTTCAGCCATGCCTATCTCTATGTACAGTTTAAGAAATAGTTTTTTTAAGAACAGCCAAAGATTTGTTTGCGGTGTGATGTTAAATTGTACAGATATGTAAACAAAAGGAAAGATGTGATTATTTGAAGATGCGCAATAGTTTCATGAAGGGTTTAAATTAGAAGAGCATTCTTTACTTTATTTCTGTATTTTTCTTGAAATGTTATGATCTTTGAGCATTTGTGAACAAAAAATGTAGTAAACAATACTATGTCAATATGATGGTACCCCATGCCCCAGAACAGGCACTTCTCAGAAAAAGTGAAATGGCATTAAATTCACCCAATTCACCTGATGTCATCATCCACAAACACACTAGTTGTGCCATTTTGGCTGTAAGGTTCCCTGCAAATAAACCCCGTTCCACTTTCAGTTTCAGACAAACTTGCTGAGCTCAGATTACATTGCGCTGCCTACTGTTTGGCATTTGATAGTTCAAGCCATAGTATACAAACATAACGTGGTTTGAGGGTTGCAGTTGATAGCTCCCCCAAGCATTGTTGTAGTCGAGACCTGTAAGTCCGAGACCAAGACATCGACATTCCAGACCGAGGGGGAGACTGAGACCCAAGACCTACAACACTGCCCCCAAGTATTGGAAGTTGACAAAGCTGAGGGAACTAGTTTGTCAACTTCCAATACCAAGGGAATTAATATCGAGTGTCCACACACAATAAACCATGTTATATTTGTTTTACTGTACTTCATAACTTCTCTAGTTCAGAATCATTGAGCTTGAGAAAACGCTGATTGACATTTTTGTGTGTCACTATATTTTCATGTGCTGCTATACTTTCATGTGTATGTAACAAGCTAGGGTGATGTTTGCACATTTGCGCTGCACCCGTGTGACTGTTACACAAGCGTATTTACCATGTGCGTGAATACTCATGCGTTTGGTAAAAGCAAAAATAGCATTTGGCAAGTGATGGCGAATGGACCAGTGATAATTTGACTCTTGATCATGAATATGTATGAGGTATAGTAGTAGAAAATTATGGGCAGTTGGAGTGACTACTTCACCCATCAGAGCTTTTTGAACAATTTGTTAACTATCTTTTGTAAACAAACGAGCCTTCTGTACAAGTATATTACTGAACATTTGTTTAAACTTTTTCTTTATCAAACACAAGTTGATACCATACTTGCCTTTCATTCTTTCAGTAAAATTTTTCATTCCTCATTTTCAAGAGGGTTATATTTTTTGGAGTTAATCTTAACAGACATGTTTGATTTTGAAAAGAATAACATCATTTTGTAATTAAAACCAAACTATGCGTGTGTACATTTAGAACAGAGTCTGGAAGTGGTTTCTCAGAAGAAAACCCATAGTAATGTACGGCTGATGAGTGTAGTTTTACAGTATCAGTCTGTTATTCACCCATTCCCATTCCCTTTAATAAGCCTTCCATGATGGGAAAACCTTTGCACTCTATTAAATAATAGAAATAATAGAAACACTAAACGATTTTCCTGTTTACTGGGGTAAAGCCTCTGAGAAAGGAACCTTGAAGTTGAAGTAAGCTCTCCCACACTACAGGGCTAAAACTATAGTCTTAATGCACTGCATACTTGAATATAAAATACTATAGCTGTGTAGCCCATAGACAACTTCCATTTGGTGCTGGATATGTGGCAGGGTGTACCCCCACTCCTATTGTGTCTTTATGTGTTCTGGAAATCTCTGGAATTCTTTTGAGGATTTAGGGTTGGGGGATACTTCTGTACTAGAGGGGAAGAGTGTTAGAGAATGGGAACATTTGGGGTGGGGGCCTCCCTCTGCCACATATCGGTCATGGTATAACAACTTCACAAATAATTTTTACGTGCACGTTAGCTATGGAACGAGTAGCATGCTAAACTAGACCAGCATGCACCTCATTCCACAGCTTATAGGCACGTATGTGTTTGCAAAGTTGTCTGTGTGCTCTTTGTTTACATCTAAACCGCCCTCTATTGAAATAACCTTAGGAACTCCAGTGGTTTAGGCCTCCCGAGCGTGAACATCTGACATCATACTGCGAGACTCGTGAATAAGACTAGATACCAGCCTTTGGTTCCTTGGTTCCTGCCGAATGTAACTTTGACCTCCCATGCCATAATATTGTACTGTGTGTGTGCGCAAATCCTACACTGAACACACACTCATGTACATATTGCTGTTAGGTCTGGTTGCTTTTTCAGGTATTTATTACAGTCATCACATGACAGGCATGGCCATCTGGACTACCTTCAAAATGCATTATTCACAGCAAACACAAATACTACTGGTACCAAACTCCAAATGTTTATTGGCCATGAGACCCAATTGTTTTGGACACACACAAACTCGTTAATGATATTAACATCTTTCTAAACACACAAAACTAACCATGTGTTAACCTCATCTTTGGATTATTTCCAGACTTTTGAAAATATTATTATTTTAGATGGATATATCATAGAAAATGATATAGAAAACAATCGTTAGTGATTGAAATGGAAAACCAATCCATAAATCAAAGTTATAAATATTGTTTACATTTTCTGCAGGGAAACCCTTCTTTTGGGAGGTTTTTTTAAACCAAGAACTCTTTGCCAATTTCATAGTGATGCTTACTAGGGCATTATATGCTTCTAGTCACCACAGTTTACTCACTGGGTTTGCATCAAATTGAGCAAATTTGGGAGGGGGCTTGTAGCTCAGTTGTTGTCTGTGTCTGCCACACATGCTTTCTATGTCAGCATTGGTGGAGAGTTTCAAGACCATGTGGAAAAGCTTAACCAGTAGATGCTGGATGACGTGTAGACATGAAAATAATGTCCGAGCCAGCAAACGGGCGACGTTTAAAGACGCAGTTGTGTAAAATTGGAATACCGGAACAAAGATCACCTGGACATTCCACTACCAAGTGTGAATAGAGCACACACATACCGTGTAATGCTTCGTTTCACCCACAAAAATGGAAACATGGTATTGAATATTTTGCCGATTTGTGCGCATTATGCCGGGGTTATTATGTAATCCCCAACTCCAGATCTTTGTCAAGAAGAGAATTACGAGACATCGAGAGGCTTCCACCATTGTTGTTTATTAATTGTACTTCCGCTCAAAAGAGGCAAGTCCGAGTGAACCAGGGATCCAGCCGTTCTGGATATAAGACCAATCCTAGGTCGTAGGTCACGGCCCAGGTTTTGCCATTCACGGTGCATGCACTGACATTTTCTCGATAGAGAAAACAAAAATCCCGATGCCAGAAAGAGAATCTTTGTTCTCATGGCTTTGTCAAATCTAGTTTTCTTTATGCCAGCGGTACTCTCAAAGAAAAATGATTCCGCAATTCTGAAAAAAATCATCCCGTCACGCTGGACGGGAACTGGTTAAATTTACCACATGGCTAAAATGGTAATGCATGAATTGCCTCACAGCAGATAAGCGCAGATATCTACGTACACAGTATACTCAGAGTTCTATTGCACACAGTGAAAAAGTTCCTCGCCAACCTGTGAAATCGTTCACAAGCAGTGGATTTTCCTCTTCCCAAACACAACACCATGAAATTTGGCTCAGGTTTAACCAACGTATGGATAATCCCTCATGTACACTTAAAAGATATGACGTTAATTGGTCAGCAGCTGCACTTGGTCCAATAAATAATGCATGGACAAGGTAAAAATACACAAGTACAGAACTCTTTTAAAAAGTAATATTTAAAGTATGTAACACAATACGTATATACCACAAGGGTGGAGAAAGTTATAAAGGGCCATTAATAACAACACGCAATTTGGATGGAACTTTGGACGAAAGCGTATTAATTATAAAATACTAGTTACATTGTACATGCACCAGACGCTCTGCACCAGCACACAAGCTAGCTTACAAAAATACTTCCAAAAAACAGTACTAAAACATGCAAATATCTTTTATGGAAACATTACAATTTACCTTAATGAATTAAAATCAAGCTTTAGTGACCAGGATTTCCTATGACAGGACTTTTCTTTCTACAGAATGACATGAACACTTTGTTAGTAAACACAATTTGAATATCCTCATGGTATGTATGGACACAATATCAGAACCTCTATTTTGTTTAATCAGAAATCATGTCTACTGTAAGGAATTACAAAACAACTAACAAATAAATACAACAGTACATTATCTACTTTTGATGGTCAACCAATGCAGTTTTTGTTTTGCCTTATGAACGCAGCATATCAGCTGATTGGACCACTTTGCGCCAAGAACCTTTTGATTGATCCAGTGTACACAGTTGCTTTGTGACACAACTGCAAGAAAGTTAATGAATGAACATAATATTTCCCAGTCCTGAGGTGGATTTCACAAAACTAGTCCTAACTTAGTGCAAGTCCTAATTAAAGACTAGTCCTAACTTATGATTAGTCCTGTAAATTAGGACTAGTTACTCGTCCTAACTCGAGATAAGACTAGTTTTGAGCTTTGTGAAATCCACACCTGGGCTGACTAGGGTGGGAATAAGACAACATTTTCATTCTTTAGCAGTTTATGGTCATTGCTCAATCAATTTCTGCACAAGCTGTGTCAGCAAGAAATGCTTTATAGCAGCGTAAACTATGCACAACCACAAGCCATTGTTTCTTGACAGCAAGGTGCATGCTCCAGCCATACATATCATATATATGTCCACGTACACACACGGACAAAAATCAGACTCTGTCAGCAACTTTTGGATAAGAAAGCAAGCTTGTGATTGGTCGAATATAACCAAGTTGAGCTAAATGGGAGACTTTGAGACACTAGGTGGCAGCAGACATACCAGATACTTTTCCATTGTTTGCATACTTCTGAGCATTTGCACATTTCTCAGAGCAATGGATTTGTCTGCTGCCACCAAGGGCCGCCAAAAGTCTCCCAAAAATATTATCTACTCACTCTCAACAACTTGCCAAGACACAGATTCAAAACTACAATACTGAATTTCAAATGCTGCATTAGGTATACTGATAAATAGTTAAGAGTACTGTGTGTTGAAGTTAAAAAAAATAATACATGAAATAGCCTCCAAGTGCACCACTCGAAAACCATTATGAAAGGGCAACCTTGTAAGAAAACCCCACAAATATTTCATGAAACCTTTCCAGAGTGCACATCTAAGATTAATTATATATGAAGTAGCCTCCAATAATGTAACTATCCCCACTCAGAAAGTCCCTCTGACTGCAAACCCACACAAAATCCGATAAATGATACATGAGACAGCCACAGCAGCCAAAACCTCCCAAACAGATCACCTACAAAAACTAGACATGAAATAACCACATTGTGCAGACTGAAATGTGCATTTGTCTACTCTCAGTGCATTCCAACACCACAAAAAGGGTCTTCCACACCAAAGTGTTCTATTCAACATGTTGACACAAGTGTAAAACTATGTTATTTCCAAGATTCAAACTGTTACCACTGTTCAATACAGACATGTATTCACACATGAAGTGCTGCTATCTATTGCTATGGTTACTGTTTGCTGAAGTAGTCTTTGCTTTGTTTGACGTCTGGCTTGATGGTGTCGGCTCCAGGGCGCCAGCCTGCTGGACAAACTGAAGTGTAAAAAAAAGGATTTAATAGTAAAAAACATTAAATAATTAAAATAAAAATTAAAAAACGTCAATCCTAAGCTTTCAAACATTGTACTTTACTGACAAGACTTAGAGTTCTCCAACCTACTAGGGTTTGAAATACCCACCAGACAACTGCCCAGAGTCTAGTAACTTAGCAATAGACTTATCAATTAAACATATTGACCAATCACAGTATTGGCTACATTACCACTGTACATGTGGGCAGCACAATGTGTGTCTCTTTAATGCCACACTGTGCAACACTGTGCAACATGTGTACACTATAAGTATGCGCACACATTTACGTCTTTCCAATAGGATTTTATCTTGTCGGACTTTCAGTGGCGTAGCCAAGGCTGTGATTGGTCAATGCATAAGGGGGCAGGGCTTAATGGATCAGTCTATTGGCCAGTAACATCACAACCCAACAAACTCACACATACACTCTTTAGAGATTTACTAATGCATATCATTCATTTGATTCCTACCTGGGTAGTATATATGCTAATGGATTTGTTTTCCTGGCAGGAATTGGGAAACACCCGAGTATTGACCCCTTGCACGCACGTCACACGCAGCGACTGTGCAAAGCTCACCATTTTGGAAGTTTGTTTTGCCTAAAACATGCACTACACTGTATAACACACAGTGTGACATAAACTTCCAAAATGGCACAACCGAGATTATCAGAATGATGATGTCAGGGTGAACTGAGTGCTTATCATAAAAAAACAAACTAATATTCTTTATCCTCCGTGAATTTAATACATCTACTTCACTTGTAATCTTGCTTGTCAACTTAGATTGGTAAAAAGCCCCCGGGCTTATCCGACCCGTCTCATCAAAGATAAAAATCAATTGGTACTAAAAGAGGGGAAGCATCTGCAGACAGTACGTGGAATTTAAAGTGAGGTGCAATACTTACTATTGAGATATCAATTTGCAGTCTAGGTTTTTTCCAGGATTTGTTAAAATTCGTTTTGAATTGCTAATTTTCTAACATGAAGGCTGCAATGCTGTTTGTAAAGCTTTTTGTATCGGTCCCCCGAGGCCCAAGTTAAGGACAATTGAAAGAAGTCATCTATCTCCACATGGTCGATGTCATTTATGATCTTGTAGACCTAGATCATGTCAGATCTCAACCAACGATGTTCAAGTGTAGGCAAACCCAGTGCCAATAGCCTTTCTCAATAGGATTTATTCTTTAGTCCAGGGACTGTGCTGTGCTGACTCTACTAACTCATTCCTATTATTTTATATATTCAGGTAATGAGAGCAAGGATGATTCAAAAGCCTACTTAATCCCTGTAGCTCAACAGCCTGAGGAAACCTGTAAAGAAGAATTCCGCGGTATCCCAATTTGCCGCTACGGCTACTGCTGTTACTAAGGATGTTGCCAAGGATGTTGCTATGAACATCCTATACTCCAACGCATGATAACGTGGCGATCCAGTCATAGCCGTAGCCCTAGCCCTAGCCCTAGCCGCCCATTTTGACACAACCTCAATTCCTGTTTCCCCTCCATGGTTTAGTTTCGGTTAAATTAACTCAATGAGGGAAAAGAAGATCACTACCGACAATAGCAAAGTGTCCAGCTGGGGCCGATTTCATAAAGAGCTAAGATTGATCTTAAAATGTGTATCAATCTTAATTGCGAGGCAAAGTGTGATGTCACAATACAAATTACTATGGTGATATTAACAACTCATCTCAAGATGAATCTTTACTGCTTTGTGAAATCGAGCCCAGGGGTCCAGACTACGAGAAGAAAAACATTTTTGTTTGGCAGTTACCTTCTCCGTGTTTATCAGTGAACTGGAAGGCCTGAACGAGTCGTAATGTCTCATCAACAGAACGACCTACCGGGAGATCGTTAATGGTGATCTGTCGCAGGTTACCCTTGTCATCAATGATGAAGAGACCGCTGTAATCAATGACAAATTAATCACTAGCTCATCAAACTCTACCTGGAAATTCCATCTCTTTTATCACACAGCCTCATCACCTCAGCTTGGTACGCTCACTTCACCCTCGATCATATTGCAGACTAATAAACCGTTTGCAAGTTAAATTGGAATAACATCTGTTACTACACTTCCTTGGTCATTACTGCTCAGTTTTGAATTCTCAAAACGAAATAAGACACAAGGTTTGGAGTAATTTTGCGTATCTCCACTAACCTCCACATCATTAAGGCCAGTAAACACAATCAGTGAACATTGTTCATGAGGTGGTCAGTGTCTTGCGTCTACACAAAGACTAAAGTCCTGTTCACACTATCAACAACTCATCCATGTCAAAATCTACACGGTTCAAATCCGCTCTGCTTTCAAACTAGCTCTGCTTGAAATCAGAGTGTAGGTTACACGTGTAATTTTC
The DNA here is from genome assembly GCA_911728455.2 of Marthasterias glacialis. Taxonomy (NCBI): domain Eukaryota; kingdom Metazoa; phylum Echinodermata; class Asteroidea; order Forcipulatida; family Asteriidae; genus Marthasterias; species Marthasterias glacialis. Next base: position 21,313,774 of record OU452225.1, read on the forward strand.
AACCTGTGTATTATGCGATTGTTTCACACTGCCAGGGTCCTACACAGATCTGAGCGGAAGACGGACCCGTGTTCAACACAGATATTTTTCATAGTGTGAAAAGACATTATGTGTGGCTTCGCTGTCTTCAGTTCAAAGAATTTATTTTCTCCACAAAAATCCAAAAACACACTGCGCAATTCCATGGTTTATCATGTAAAGTTGACCAACAGATTCAGATATCCATGTTTCTGTATTGCTTTTGTTGAATTAGTACAATGAGATTTGCAATTTTAAACAACAAACCTTAAAGTTTGATGGCCCAATTTTCCCCAAAAGATATTTTTTTGATTATTTTTCCTGTGATCAAATTGGATGGATGATGGTGTTTCAAAATGGAAAAAACATACAAAAACCACTGCATATGCCACTGACAACGAACAAAATACACATACCATGCAAAATTAATTGTACCTAGCTGATGAACGTGAGATATCATCGAATCTCGACAATAGAACTGTTTAAGTTTTTAAATAACTACCACTTATCATTGGCAGATTTGTTCTTGCAATACCTTAAATGAAAGCTTACAATTTTCTCCAATCTATAAAAATAGCTTTTTAAAATTTGAATCTACATTTCTGAGTCAAAACTTTTGACCTAGCATCTTTAACTACAAAATCATTGAAGAAAACAGATTTCTGTTTGCTGTGAACAATGAAACATGAATGCCTAAGATCCCCCTACCCCAAGTTTACAATTTCATTTATCAATTCTGTTTGTGAAACCAAGGATTCTCAGAAAGCAAACTTAATCACTATCCTAGCCAAGGACAAGGAAGGAAGTTTCAGTTTGAGAAGTGGGAGGAAAACCTCAGAGAAGTAATCTAGGGAAAAACCATGCAATCAGGTAGGGACTGAAAACCCAATCCACATAGTGCCCCTGGTGGGATTCGAACCGGGGTCCTAGAGGTGGAAAGCGAGGAAAGATACCACTAAGCCAACCCAACTGCCCGTAATAATTCCATCAAAGGGCCCTATTCTTTCTGTATCGAGTTCTTTATCTTTTCCTTACCGGAAGGAGATGCCGGCTTCCTCATTGAGGACACCATAGTCCCTGGCGATCTGGCAGTTCTTATCAGCCAGAAGAGGGAATGCCATCGTTCCAATACCACCCTTTTTGCGTGGTGTGTTTGTCCTATTATGCAAATAATAAGGGGAAGGGATATGAGACGTTAATGGGGGTGGCACATTCCAATAAAAGACCTTATAAATGTACCATTGTCAACCCACTAGGGTTAAACAATGATGAAACAATGGAAGCACACAACTTTGTACAAAATCATTAATAAAATCAATGAATTAACGTGGCGTGATATGGCCGAGTGCCATGTTCTGGAGGCAAGTCATCCAGGTGTCTGATCGAATCCAGGTGATGACAATAATGTCCTTGAGCAAGACAATTAAAGGGACACGTTGCCTTCACACCGAGTGCCTTTTGGGTTATAAAAAGCATTTGTTATGAAATGAATATGGTTGAAAAATATATTTTAAAAGTAGAATATAATGAATCACATTCTAATTATCCCTTGAAATTGTGTGGTTTTTGTTAAATTTCATGACAGAACAGTATCAGCCATTTTGACGAACCAAAATTTGGACTCCAACAAATGGCAGACCGTATGTTTTTATGTAGAGTGTGGTCCCACTCGTTGAATCCCTACTCACTAATTACAACACACTGTTATGTATGTGTTTTATTGCATGAACAACTCTTCAAAAGGATAAGGAGCATTTTCCAAACAGCAACATTATAAGAGATCTGAAGGCGATGTGTCCATTTGACTATAATTGCTTCTCTTCACCTGGGGGTAAATGGGTATCTGTGAGGACAGAGCTGGATCTCGTTATTGATCAGCTTGATGTGCTACATATTTTATGGCAGTCTGCAGGATAAATGGCCCAATAATTAGAGTAATAGTATTCATGCGCCATGAACATCGACGTTGGTGGTTACTGGTGCAATATAAATCTCTATTATTTCATGATAAACAAATACAAAATTGTAAATCAAAGACATTAACTGGGCTTACCATGCTAAATGACTGAAGTGAGAATCACAGGAACAAGCCAACACTTCACAGTTGATGTCAGTAAACTCCTTCACTCGATCACTGAAGGCAATCAACTCTGTCGGACAAACAAATGTGCTGCAAAAAAAAAAGAATATAGGTTTTGAGGCATTGAGTGGTGAGGTATCAATGTATATTTGGTTTGCGGTAACACCATGTGATTATGCTATATTTACTATATGATATATTTACTTTGCTATATACAGTAGATTGTTCTTGTGAGAACTTGTCCTGTTATTATTCTACAACCGCGAAGTACATTTCAGAATTCAGGGGGGGGGGGGCAATTCAATTCTGAAAGGAACTGTCCTGCTTATTAAGCACTACCTGGGAAGGTAGGAAATCGGCAAGGACTTCTCCTATCACTTAGTATATTGAGGGGACTTCTCAATAACTTCACTGCCGCAGAGTGAGTTAATTAATTAGTCTCAACATTTCGACTAGCCTGCTCTAGTCACCGTCAGGAAGAAGAAGAAAAAACATCAATGTGAAAAAATACAAAAGGAAAATTCACTACATTTATTATGATGATTAGTTCTTTACTGATACACATGTGTTTGTCAAGAAGGCCACTTGAGGAGCCTTATTTTCCCTCACATTGTTTGATGGTATTCTTTTAAGCCTTCTAGCTATAGACTGTGCAAGTCTCAAGGGTATTTAAACGTTGTGACCTGTACGGTGTGTGAGCGTGTTTTAGTTTGGAAACTGAAGGTTCCAAAAAATGTTTAAATTTGTGCAAGACCTGCATGGTCTAAAAGGTTCAAAGCAAGGACTTCCCAGGCTTGACAAAACTTGGCCCTTGGAAAAAAGAAGGAACATTTCATTGAGTAAGAGGGCTGACCTACACTACATATATGGCTAAGACTTCTCAGACTAGAAACTTCATAACAATTTTGTTCATTTTTCTGAGGGCAAAAAAATCTGAAATCAGCCTTAAGTACATGTAGGAGGAATATTATGCCCAAGCCATTAGTGCCAACCGGAAGACACGCTCACATACGTTCGTCGACACAGTAGGACCTTCTCATTATTCTTGTATCGGTTGGACTTGTTTGGAGGAAAAATGCTGAATCCGAATGCCACGCTTCCTGATTCATTATTACAATAAATAGTATCTCTTTTTTACCCAGACATGGTTTTATTTTTGGTTATTTTTAGCAAAAAGGTGGCAGTTAAATTTGGTAACTTTTGTCCACTGAAATCCACACAGTCAATGGACATATCACACCCCTCCCACATCAACACAGAAGAAATGCTTTACACCTTTATCTTCCAACACATTTGAATATGATGAATCCTTCGTGCTGATTGGTTGCAGGACATTTTCTTGTATAATGTAACTTAATAACGAAAACATGGTTTTGTTTGGGTTCCGGCTTAGGCTACATGTACATCAGTCATTTTGACAACCTGCACTTTTGGTTGACAGATTCCAAGAGGCAGATGAAGCCTAAGCCGGACCCCAAGGGGAAGTTTGGCTAAAAGGACCTTGGTCCTTGGTCTCATATGGCATACTGAAGCCCTATATGTATATGTTACTGTACCCTAATCATGCTTGTCTGACAGCTAATACTCCAGTCACGACATTATTACAGTTTCAAATTTCCTTACTAATCACTAGTATACATTGACCATCTGTTTGGATGAAACTGTATACATGTTAATTTACTATATTATTTATTGATTTATTTACTGATCAAATCAGGCTTAACAATTGTGCAAAGACAAAAAAAATAAAAAAAAGACAATCAAAAAACAAACGGAAGCTTTGGAATTGCACCAAAGCAAAACAATATCTATCTAAAAGAACAATTCCGTTACTAACAGTCATAATAATGACCATTACAAACATTACAAATCAAATAAGAAAGTACAAAAGAGGCCCAGCAGTGGATTTCACAAAGCGCTAGGACTAGTCTTATCTCGAGTTAGGACCAGTAACTAGTCCGAACTTTTAGGACTACTCATAAGTTAGGACTAGTTTTGTGAAATCCACCCCAGCTCCAGGAAATATTTCAAAATATAAAACTGACTTACAGACTGCCTGACTTGTCAATTTACGGAAAGGTTTGATCTGAATGCATGTAGGGCCCTATATCAGATTTTAACATCGGTATATTTCTCATGTTCAAATAATTTATAATGCATTGTGTATAATTACTAATGTTATCAGTTTACATCAAGCAGACAGCTGATTTCATCCATTTAATTTCATTATTCTTGTACCATCCTTGGTTGATTTTAAACGATTTTAGCAATCAGCACGCAGGCTTAATATGACATTACGTTTACACAGCTGCGGTATTGTTGATGTAATTTTCTTTACAGACATGACCCACACTAATTTCATTACTTCTGCTCGTAGTTGTCACTATAAGATGAAGCGCTAACGATTGATCCAGCATCTTCCATGGTTTGTTTTCTTGTTGGCTTTTCTGCTTTGCAGCGGAAAAGGCATTCTTTTTGTTCTGATTTTTTTTTCCTTCTTCCTCCTCGTCTTCTTCTTTTTCTACGGACAAATGCCATAGAATTTGTACACATATTTTTCTAAACGGTCTTTTGGTCACTTGCCAAACTTGCATCTTAACCAAACTTGGTACAAACAAAACACGTAACAAACATGTGCACAGTACCAATGACGTCATCATCTGTCACGTGACATCACCTTAAAGATACAACTTTTAAATCTTAAAAATTTGATATTTAATTAACCACAAGAGACCGCAGGACTCTCTTTGCAGGGTGTGCGTGACATCACGTGACCTTTTCTTCTCAGACTAGTATTTCATAACAATTTTTCTCAAATATCTTGATTTGTGCAAAGAATGGAAGCATACATTCAGTTGACCAATGTTGAGCTGGGGCTTTAAGGGGTCTGTAGTGTGTTTATACGTACAGGTCCCAATGTCATTGCAGTGCTTACCATAGAACTTACATTGCCCCAATAAGTGTGTAATTCTAGGGGCTGTAAGCACACAGTGCCATGAATCTGGGCCAGTCTGTGGGAGCAGCCTGCAACTCTCTTATCGGATGCATACCAGTTCACACCCTTTATTCATATTTCATTCTGATGACTACTTTGACTTTCTGAAATTGATATAACTTTCTAATTGCTACTTTTCAATTATTGCTATTTCTCAAACCAATGATTCATCTATCTGGTCCCTGATCCTTGTTACATGAAAAGTAACTAATGGAAGCCTATGAATTAATTTCTTCACCAGAAATAAAAAAATAAATGAATAAAACCACCATCACCACCACCAACAACGCGATGATTCGAAGACATGTTGAGGACAGTCCAACCTCATTAATAAAATACTTCCATTAAACCAATAGACCGTGCAAGTAGTCAAACATCTGGGCTCGATTTCACACAGATCTACATGACTGATCTTAAGTGCAAATCAGTCTTAATTGCCAAGCAAAGTGTGATGTCACAATACAAATTATTATGGTAATACTGACAACTCATCTTAAGATGAATCTTAGTGCTTTGTGTAAGCGAGGCCTGGACTCACTTAGTGCGTGATTTTGTTTCCTTCACACACAAACCAGGTGCCGTCAGGATTCTTTATTTGTCCCATTAGTGCAACACACACAGTTCACTTAGCAAAAGATCTCCCTATAAAGACCACACTGACCTTGTTAATTTGACATCATTAGTTGTATGAGCAGCCATTTTCCAAGGTCTTTGCCAATTATTTTTTAGATAATTCAGGAAATAATCTTCCATTCCAGCTCTGTGTTCAATTAGACTAAAAATAGAGTAACATTCTCAAATATCAAGGACTTATTTTGCATACAAACATAATTAATATGCTATTTATATTGGCTGGTACTCCCAGTTGTGTAATCACACTAATAAGGAATAAATGACATAATAAAAGAGTCAAGCAAAGTTGTTAAACTGTATGAGTGATTGTGTGCACAATTTGATTCTCACGAGAACAAGTAAACAACATGTAAAAACCAAGCTACTAACAAAAGATGCATTCCTGACCCCTCGTCATATCAACAACAAAATGCTGAATAAAAGCAATCTCAGAACGTTTCAATGGGCCCAAATGAAAACGATCAATCAATTATTTTAATAGGTTGCATTATAATTGTAAAAGACCCGAGATCACGACCGAGACCACAGGGTATCTAGACAGAGACTGAGACCAACACCCATGACAAGCAAATCCAGTCTGGAGACCAGTCCTGAGACCGAGACCAGTCTCAAGACCTACAACTTTGGCAATTGCCTATGTAAAGTATCATGACTGAAATACCATTGATGTGTGAACATTATACTGTCCAAAATAATGGCAACAACTACGCAATGGACCATTCAGTAAACATCAAACACATCTATGTTTATATGGCTTCAGTTTTTATGCCTCTTGATAGATCTTAAAAAAAAAAAGCCTGTTTCTTTTCATGACTGTAAATGTTTAATTCAAAGCCTATGTACAAGTACCATGTACTACTGTACCCTTTCACTTACTCAAAATGTACATGTACAAGGCATAGCCCTAATACTATTTCCTGATGGTGTCAAAGGTGAACAAATCTCATCAAGAAGAATTTTTTGTGGTCAATTCAGGATGGTACAGCGCTGTTCAATTTAATTATTTAATTTAGTTTTTTTCCCGAAGTGGCAGGAACAAACCACATCAAAGAAATGTCTTGTAGTCATTGACTCCGGCAATGGGGAAATTCATTGGGTTGGCTCGGACAGTTCAGGGTCACGTGTAATCATCACACAATCAATCAAAAGAAGACCAAATATGACAATCAATGGCTTGAGAAACAAAACAAAAACCGCCCTTAACAGCAAGTGCAATTCACTTCTTATCCTTGCATTACGCCTTCAATATTCAATTTTGTACATAAATACATGCGCTTGCTTTGTAACTTGGCTTGCCATAACATTACAAAACTCCCAAACCCCACATATATTATTTTAATAATAACAAATTACAGTGCCAAATATTTATGTGAAAATGCTAAAAAAAAATTCATGAACAGTACAAGTACACAAAACTAGAATTATCCTTGCTGTGTAAAACATACCAGATATAAAAATCTGTTTAATTTATTGGAGGCTAAGAGACCATCAGGACTATCAATTCAAGAATCTGATTGGGCTACATCTCACGCAAGCAATGAGTCCCACTGTAAAGAAATCCTTTACATTCACCAAGAAAAAGAAATCACATTTCAATCTTCACTCAATACCGTAAAAAAAAAAAAAAAAAAAAAAAAAATGCAGCGACTCGTATGTCTTTAATAGGAAGTGTGTCAATCTATGAATCAATGTCATCTAATAAAAGAAATGTTATGGGAGAGGAGAACATGCACACATTTATAGCGCTTTATATTTGGGTGTCTCAAAGCACTCACTATTTTATGACAGATTTATGTATACAGAGCTATGTTTGATTGATGAGACCCAATTATATTTATTTATATATCTAGTGCCTTGTATTAAAAGGTATACAAAGTGATGCGGTGCAATCTGCAGCCAACCGTGCCAGAAACACAGGGGAAACTGCGTCTCTTAACGATAAGTGTACACATGTAGTAGTAGTGTACTGGGTTCTTTTATGTGCATTATCACAACACATGGGACATGTGCCTACGTCCCATCCAAAGCGAAAGCAATTATTTGAAAATTGCTGTATTTCAGCCTATGTGTTGCGATGACCGCTTTATTTAATGAACCAATTTATCTATCCATCTATCATGCCTTTTTTGGTGTCTTGCTCAATGACACCGAGTGCTCTGATAGGGAAACAAATGAACACTCTGACAACAGGGCTTGATTTCACAAAGAGCTCAGATTGTTCTTGAGATGTGTATAAATCTTAATTGCTAAGCAAAGTGTGATGACACATGACAAATCACTATGGTAATACTGACAACTCAACTCAAGGGGAATCTTAATGTTATGTGAAATCGACGTAGGGCCCAATTTCCTAGATACACATGTACCTGCTTTAAAGCACAACAAAGAGCTAAACACAACAAAATTATTATTACCATAATAAGGTAACCATCAAAAATACCATGTAAAATGTATTTCGCTTTCAGCTTTAATTATAACGTTGTTGGTCGTGCTTGAACAGTGTGGGTTTTGTCTTTTATTTTAATATTTATCAAACACTTTATTTATTCTACTTTCTTAACATGTAAATGAACTTTTTAATTTTTATATGTCTAACTTTCCACAATTCAGCCTTCGAGCCGCAATGGATGTTTTGTTTGTTTTTTTCTTGATGTATTTTAAAAGAAAAAACCATCAATGAATGAATGAATGAATCTTTAATCAATATTTTCTGCTTCAGCAGCTCTGTAATAGACCTGCTTAAGCACATCGAGTAGCTAAGCGCAATAAATTATGCTTACCAGAATAAGGTTACCAGCCAAAATATCATGTCACTTGTACATGTACCAACTGCAACTGCTATCCTGCTTATTTTTGCTAAGCAGAAAACTGCTAAGCAATATTTTCTGCTTAAGCAACTCTATGAAATTGGGCCCAGAACTTGAGTCCAGTGCACTAGATCATTTGGACGCAAGACATAATGATTAATCCATCTCAGTCTGTAAATCATTCACAGAATATTTTTGACTTTAAGGGGATTTGTCTTAATTAAAGATAGTACATTGTATAAATTGACCACCCTCCTAAAAAAACACAAAGGTGCTGGTCTTTACTCTTCATAAAACCGACATATGAAATGATAAAATTGTTTATTAGATTCTGAAGTCCTCGGCAAAAGGGTCTTCATGATAGTGTTTGCCATTCACACATGAGGAAAGTCTACCTCCCTACTTTCAGTATCTACAAGTCACCATGCGACTCTTGTGCATAGTTCAAACATTTAATGGAATCTCAGATTCCAATATATACATTGCTTCTTTAATTTGTGAAGGAAACAAAGACCAGAGGAAACCTTGGTCTTCTCTGTCAGTCCAGGCCTGTTATACCAATTTCAACATCATGCCTTTTCCCAAAACTTGGCGTCTGGCTTTTTGCTTTGAGCTCTCTCTTCCTGTTCGCACTCCGTAAAAAAAGGGCAACTTTTTCAAAATTACTGAGAGAGCCTTAGCCACAGCCTAAGCTAGAACTGAGGCTATGAGGGTTTGAAAAGCGGCGTTACATATACATGCACTCCCCCTCTCTGAGTGAACAGTGGCAGTTTTCTTGATGCCACATGATGTTTATTTCACGTGGCTGACTAGGCTCACAGCTTATGATTTTAATCTGGTCTCTTGCCTGGCTTCTGAGGCAATTAGTGAAGGTCTGATGAATTTAGACTTCACCTGACCTTGATGTACATCTCAGCGTCTGAAAACCTAGTCCTTAGATGCACTCGCTAAAATTTCATATCACAAGATATAAATCGGCCTTTACCACTTAAACAATTACACGCATAATGCTTCAATAACCTCTACGCTGTATACATGCAGCAGTATACATGTGACATGTACAAGTTATGCACTTTTATGTCTCAGAATGATTTTTAACACATTTTTATTATAAAATACAAATAATTGTATTATTATTTTATTGTTAATGTGATGACAGAACATGTTGATGCACCCTATTTTTGAAGGAGGGACCGTCATTGTCATTAATTAAGTTTTTTTAATATATTTTTTATAGTCAGGGCTGTTAGGGATATTTTGGTTCAGATTTTTCCAAAAGCACCAAATTTGGCCCAGATGTTGCCCATACCATACTATTTCGATTTTTGACGGGCGCCAAGGCGGGCGACCCATGGGGCGGCCATATTGGCAAAATCCAATATGGCCGCCATCTGGGTCAGAGGTCAATCACGATTAAAAAAGTAAAAGGGCTAAAACAATAAATTATACAACTTTTTAGGGGTTTTCAGGGACGGGGAATCTGATTCTGATGGTATTTCCAAGATTTGAGGTCAACTTTACCTTTAAAAGTCACCGTAAAGGTAATTTCGGAGTCAAAACTGGTGTTTCTTGTGCGTCATCCCAGAAACCAACCCCATAAATAAAGTGTTTTCCTATTATAAGTTAGTATGTATATGTCACATCATTTGACATTTACTCCAGGAGGTCATAAAACAAATATGTAAAGAATAAGTTCAGGAACAACTCTGGTTTGAACCAGAGTTGTGAAATGGAAATGGCATTTGCAGTGAAAATACTCTATATGCCACTATATATATTCAAATGATCAAAATACTTTACAATGATCTGTTTAGCAACAAAATACAAATACTTTCTGGCTGTCACCTCCATTATCAAGGCACCTGCCTTTGCATTTGCATTTTAAGATGCACGGTTGGATGTGCACCTTCCAGTGCATGCTGTGAGGCAGCCACAGTGCAAGAGAATGGCACATGCAGCTGAAGCGTTGCTGAGTGTGGTCCATACAGGTTGCCATGTATCGTGCCATCTTTGTGCCAGCCCCACTCACTGATGTCAGGACTTTTCTTGTCAGACCGAGGTGGACTGACTGAAGCTGAAACTCGCCTGTAATAGTGCTTTACATGCTGGAACAGTGTGGCTTGGGTAGGTGGGATGCTTTCCAGTGATCTGCTTCCACTGGTGAGGAGGCGATGTTTGGCAGTGTTGACAGCTTCACCACAACCCATCTTATACATGAGTATGACATAACATCGATGACCTGCTTATGGACATACTGGAGACTGAAGAGATCATGCGTGAGAGCCACAAGTGTGTCGGTGAGGTCCAGTATCCCTGTCCAGGGTGCACATGGTGTTTTCTAGCAACATCCAAGAAAAATGCAAATGTGTCACACCCTATTAGGCTGTGTCCTTCCCCATGATGAGCAGTGGATGACGGTGGAGGGTCAATGATGGCTTCGAACTCAAGCTGTTTTACAGCTAACCAACTGCATGCAGTCAGGTCTAGCCAGCATAAACAGTGTAAGGGCTTTGGGTTTCTCATAGGTTTCAACCACCCAGCCATGTGCCTGGAGGCTTATGTTGGACTGTTCATGGGCTTGGCCATTGGCTTGGCCTTGAGGCTGAACTTTCTAGCTGATTTCTGCACAAGAAATTTGCCCTTCACGAATTCAGCATGTACTTGAGGGTGTTTTACAGCTAACTCCACCATGTCTCACACATGGACCGGCAGCCAATGTGCGTAGTTGGCGCGGTCAAGGCAGTGAAACCAGCCACAGAGTTCGTCACATGCTTCACATACAGTGAGAAGTCCCCCTCCTGCAGGGATCGCACAAATCAAGTCATTAGTAGCTCCAGCCCAATTATGGTTGACCAGAACTTGAACTGGGGAACAGTTTGGGAACGTTGATCCCACATGTCGAATGACTCAAGTGGGGTCATTACATTCTCACAATAGTTTGAGTAGGGGGTCTGCTTGAACAGGTAAAGTGACATGAGAGAGACTTGATGGGTATACCTCGTGGGCTTATGTGCTGCTAATTGAGCGCAGACTGTGCTCCACCACATTTCTGGACCTCAGCCCTAGAGAGGACGGTGGGCCACCCAGAATGGAGAAGTACCTTTCCAATCATAATAAGCATCTTTTCTTTAATGTGCAGTGCGCCCATCTTAGAAACCAACTTGTCTTCTCCCAAAGTGTTGGGGATATTGCCATTGGAGCGGTTTGATGATAGCAGTTTCATGATAGCATACAGTGGCTGATCGGTACCGAGGACGGTAGTCTGACCTGGGTTGATGGAGCCTTGTCTGGGAATAGGGGGAAGATGCTGATCTCGGCTGGGGGCTTCAATGACTCCTCGCTTGCTTGCATTGAAAAGTATCCCAACCAAGTGATGATGTCACCATCTGCAAGCGTACCTTACTTCAGCACACTGGTGACCTGCACCATCCATGCCTCATCCTTTACCTTGGCACCTCGGACAATAAGGGGTGGTCTGACTTTGCTGTTGCTGAGTCTGGGTGCAAATACATCCGGCCAAGTGAGTTCGACTGGGGTCTGGATCATTAAGAGTCTGGTAGCTCCATAGTTGACTTGTCAGAGGGGTCAAGCTTGATGAATCTGCTTTACACGAGAGTGCTCATGCCAAAGATGGTTGGTCGCGCTTAGGGCATATCCATGGAACTTATTAAATAAGAAGTTTCCCTCAGCCTTGGTGCCTATATTATCAACATCGCGGAAGATAAAGACATTGAGACAGCTATTGGTTGAAAACACCACTCCACCTTGAGCTTGTGAGCACACATCTCATTCCATCAAAGTCCTTGGCACTACCCCTCTTCCACAGTCTAACAGGATGTGATACAACTTCACAGTTTCTTGGATGTGGCAAGAATACAGCCTGGGCAGTCTGGACAGGCATACCGGACCTTACCAATGGACTTGTGGCTCTCACGCATGACCCTGATCTCTTTAGTCTCAAGTCAGTGCAAAAGCAGGTCATGCAACACTTTGTCATGTCATGTACAACAGGGTTTGTGGTGTGCAGCTGGTGTCAATGCATCCAAACATCGCCTCCTCACCAATGGAAGTAGATCACTAGAAAGCATCCCACCTACCCAAGCCACACTTTTCCTGCATGTAAGGTGAGCACTATTACAGGCGAGTTTCAGCTGCAGTCAGTCCACCTCGGTGGACAAGAAAAGTCCTGACTTCATTGAGTGGGACTGGCACAAAGATGGCACGATACATGGCAACCTGTATGGACCACTCTCAGCAACGCTTCAGCTGCATGTGCCATTCTCTTGCACTATGGCTGCCTCAAAGCATGCACTGGAAGGTGCACATGCCTTGATAATGGAGGTGACAGCCACTATATAATAGAAAGTATTTGTAAGTTGTTGCTAAATATTGTATGGTATTTTGGTCGTTTGAATACATACACTGGCATATGGAATATTTTCACTGCAGACGCCATCTCCAAATTGTTTAAATCAAAGTTGTTCCTGAATTTATTCTTTACAGATTTGTTTAGTGACCTTGTGGAGTAAGAGACAAATGATGTGACATATACATGTACAGCTTATAATAGGAAAATACTTTTTGGGGTTGGTTTCTGGGAAACACCAGTTTTCAACTCCGAAATGACCTTTACGGTTACTTTGACGGGTAAAGTTGACCTCAAATCTTTGAAATAACATCAGAATCAGATTCCTCAACCCTGAAAACCCCTAAAAAGTTGTATTATTTTTTATTTTAGCCCTTTTACTTTTTTAATCGTGATTGACCTCTGACCCAGATGGCGGCCATATTGGATTTTGCCAATATGGCCGCCCCATGGGTCGCCCGTCTTGGCGCCCGTCAAAAATCGAAATAGTATGGTATGGACAACATCTGGGCCAAATTTGGTGCTTTTGGAAAAATCTGAACCAAACAGCCCTTATGGAGCCCTAACATCCTTGACTATTAGGAAAGCATTAATCAGTTGGTGGTTAATTTATTATTTGTTTATTTTTTTTATTTTTATTTTAGTTTGTTTAATTTTTTTTAATTTTTATTGGGGGGGTGATTTAAAACCATTTTAGATTTGAGGCTCTTTTGATTATTACAAATTTATATAAAGTTGGCGATATGGATCTTACAGCACTATGCCAACGAGGTGACGATGCAACATTTGTTTTACATTTACAATTTTTTTTTTATACTATTTCCTCCGGTCTCAGTAAAGCACTACTAAGTATACAATGCTTATCACACACCATTGTGGGGTAAACAAATAATAATAATTTAAATTTCAAAATTTGGTTTTGGATATTTTGAAGCTCTTGGTTAACTGAGCTTGTCAGTGATACATTAAAAAGCTACCCAATAAGTATTTGTTTGGCAAAGATATGTGAATTTTGTCAGGAGAAAAACAATTTCAGTTGGTGGTTGATGTTTGGGGGTATTTTAAGATGAGGCCCTTTTATAAAATTGATAATACGGATCTTACAGCACTATTTTGCCATTGAGTTGATGATGCACCATTTTTGTTACAATTTGTCTGTCCTTGGACATGTACATATTGTAAATTATACAGTTCATCATAACCATGGAGGGCATACAAAAAGCGCACGTTCTGAATTAGACAGAGGTATGGGCTAGCCCCAAGGTAACAAATTAAAAGCATTTTACTCCGGGGGGTTGGATGAATGAATAACGAGAAATTCTCTTATTGCAGTGGACATGCTGTATGTTGGATTGCTGGATGATATGTGATCATGCATACACAATTGTTCAGGCCTACATACAATCAATGTCAAATCATCATCTATATAACATTTGAAAATTGTATACACTTATTATTAGTGTGATTACACAACTGGGAGTCCCAGCCATTATAAATAACAAATTAATTATGTATGTATGCAAAATGACTCCTTGACATTTGAAAATTTTAGACTATTTTTAGTCTAATTGAACACAGAGCTGGTATGGAAGATTATTTTTCTGCAATATCTATTAAAACATAATTGGCAATTACAAAGATCTTGGAAAATGGCTGCTCATACAACTAATGATGTAAAATTCACAAGGTCAGTGTGGTCTTTATAGGGAGATCTTTTGCTAAGTGAACTGTGTGTGTTGCACTACAACTTCAACCAGGGCACTGCTAAACCCTCTCAGCCCCACATTGTTCAGACACAGTAGTAAAGTCAGTTTAACTCACGGTACAACCTGATCGGGTTCAACTCTGTGTGTCTGAACGGTTCTAAAGTTAGACTGAATCAGGTTCAATCCCAAAAAGTTACACCGTCGAGCTGGAGGGTTTATCTTTAGACCGCTTCAGGTTTATCTTTCGTATGGACAGAATAAAACTGACCACATCCGGTTTAACTCACAATAATGACCTGCCAAGTCAAGATCGTTTGCAACACGCATGCAAATCAACGACAACACCAGTGACATGGAGAAATCTGTTTGGGCAATGTTCAAAATTTGTGTCTTTCTCACCTGTTATGCGGTCTGTTTTCCTCTGAATACGATAATGTATAAATTTTTCCGGAGGTAACGTATTTTCCTATTAGTTGACAATGTCTATGTCTTACGCGGTCAGCGAATTGGAAAATTCGTTACAGACTGCCTGGCAGCAATGCCTTCACGCACGTGCATAATATCATACGTCATCATCGTTTACACATGCAGTCATTACTAGGAAAAGTTTTGAAAATGTTGAACAGTCATGGCCAGAAAGACGTGGAAATTCAGCAGAAATATTAGGAAGTATGGCCTTGTAAATAAGGAACTCAAGTAGGCGACAATACTATGCATTTTGCAACGTTTGCGGTGCCGATCTCCAGCAAAACGAGTGAATGGGGATGAAACGATGTACTGCAGCATGCGGGACAATCGGTTTGCAATCTGGACTTAAGAAAAGCACAACCTAAAAGAAAACACGAGGTACAAATTGCTTTCACACTTGCTTTGCATTAGAAAATCTGAACTGATTGCAACATTCAACCGGATGTGAAGGTATATAGACCATGTTGCTATTTGACCTCTTAAAACCAAAGATAAACCTGATTAGGTTTAACTTGATGATGTCTGAATGCAAGGTGAATTTTTTTTACGACTGCCCCCTCCCCCACCCTAAATCAGCCATTAAGCAGCTCTACGAAATTGGGCCCAGTAGGCGCCAGATGGCGTGTATACACACAAATGTTTCCCCTGCCTGGAAATAGAAGCCATATAAAGACGCCATTATGTAATTTTGGACCAACAGAGCAAAGGTCGCCCGACATTCCACTGAAGAGCGTGCACACACCTCACAAACTGTCTAACACTTCGATTTACCCACACAATTACAAAAAATGGTTTTGAATCAGAATACATGTTATCTGGCTACTGAGAGGCAGTTTTCGTGTAATCCCTGATTCCAGACCTTTGTCCTTTTGTTCCAAGAAGAGGATTATGAGACATTGAGAGGCTTCCACCATTGCTTATTCATTGTATTTCAGGTCAATACAGGTAAGTTAGAGGGTGCCAGGAATTGAGTCATTGTTCAATATTAGTACCACTCCTATGTCGTAGGTAACGGCTGAAATTTTGCAATTCAAGGTGTGTGAATTAGACATTTTCTCTATCGAGAAAACAAAACAGACAATCCAATAAAGAGAATCTTTGTTCTCTTGCCGTTGTCAAGTCAGGGTTTCTATGTGCCAGCGGTACCCTCAAAGAAAAAACGATTCCAACAGTTCCGCCAAAAGAATCCCACCAGAGAGACGGGGCAAAAAAACAAAACAAAAAATCCCAGCTGCAACTGGTTAATGCTGTGAGCTAAATAAGGTGTATTCTAGTCACAATGATAGAATTTTTTTTTCTCTCAGAAAAATGGCAAATTAAAATACTGCCGGCCTTCAAAAGAGCCCTGTTAATTATTTTCTCCTCATTGAAGCTTGTACATCACAATTTTAGGGTCGATTTCTACAGTGTACGTTGGCACAATAACCAATGTCAGTTAAAGGCATTTTGGTATTAAGTGTATCAAACGGTTGACTATATGAAGTTTACCATACCAGTACTTTAAAACAACTTTTAACAGTTTTTTGTTTGTTTAAATTTAATAAAAATAACATGAATATTGAGTGCACCACTTCACAGAAACAGATGTTTAGATACGTGTAGGTCAAATATCTCAGGAAATATCTAGTGACTTTAATGTTTGTTTGCTCACTTTCACACTAATGATATTTACACACCCATATTTAAACTAGGTCGGCCAACCACATACATGTTGACTATTCTGTGTGACTTAATTACATTCAATTCACAGTAATAACACAGAGTACATGGGCTAATTGTATACTTACAAGTCCAATGGGTAGAAGAAAAACACCAGGTACTTCCCTACAGAAATTGAAAAAGACAATAAATTTGATTAGTTTTGAGGCTAAACTATGATAATCTAGGGCGAAAGGTATCCATTTGTGCCTTTTGGAACCCATTTTGAACTATTTAACAGAAGGTTTTTCCTTAACACATTTAAACCCCAACAACCTTAACCTATCAAAATCCAACTGATGGTTTCTTTGATTCTGTCGGACTGAAGACTGATAATACTTAACTGAGACTAATTTATATGGGATAAGCATACCACCATAATGAGTGGCCAACAGTTTGGGTGTTGAGTGACCCTATGGTGATAGATTTAGTTAGAGTGAGGAAGGATCATTTGGTTAGGCCTTATGGTTTGAAGAAAACCAACAAACCGATATTTATAACAATCTGGATGACAACCCAGTTCTGTTAAGCAGGAAATATTTGTACCAAGTGCATTTTATGGATTGCCTGCTTTTGGGTCCGAATAAAACTGACATTTCTTCATCATGTTCTCGTCACATGTAATGCATCTTCAGGCCTACGGGTTACAGTGCTAGGCGCTTTTGAAGGTTCCTTGGTTTCGTTATTAGAAAGATGATAACAAGAACGTCATCAAGAAGAAAGAAAAGATGCTTAGCTAAGAACAATCTGGCTAATAGACTGCACAAGTCTCACGTGATAAAGCAATGTCTGTGGCCAAAAATGTTCAAATCCATGAGTCTTGCAAAGACTGTACCAGCAGAACCAAAATGAACCACTCTTTTCTTTATTTTAAAGCAATTCTTAAAGCATTTCAAAAAGTATTGACATTGGGTATTTCTCCATGAATTTTTGGTGGTACCAGCTCTGAAAACCTCAGCCTTCAGGCTGTCTTGACAGCTGAACATTTGATTAGCACACTGACTAGCCTGTGTAATTATTGGTCAATTTCTTTGTGCAAAATTAAACAGATTTATAGCCTGCTGTCTGGTTGTGCTACCTAAGAAGTTTGACGAGCCCGCAGAACTCCTGCTTAGTGTGTGAGGGCTTTTGAATGAATAGAACCCTGTCAAGTTAAAATAGCGAGAATTGGATGTTGGCATACGGACATTTCACATGGATTTGTGAGTCTTTGACCAATTGGAAACCGGATGACGTGAATACACGCAAATGTTTCCCCTGCCTAGAAACGGAAGCCGTGTAAAGACGTCATTATGAGGTTGAGAGGTGGTTTTTGTGTAATCCCTGATTATAGACCTTTGTCCTTTTGATCGAAGATGGGGATTACGAGACATCAAGAGGCTTCCACCATTGTTCATTCATTGTATTTCGGCTCAATGGAGGTAAGTCAGAGTGAGCCAGCAATATAGCCATGGTTCCATGTTTAGTTCCACTCCTATGCCGTAGGTACCAGCCGATGTTTTGCAATTCACGCTGTGTGAATTTGACATTTTCTCAGTCGAGAATCTTTCTTCTCTTGGCATTGTCAAGTCGGGGTTTCTTTGTGCCAGCGGTACCCTCAAAGAAAAAAGATTCCGGCGATTCCGCCAAAAGAATCCCGCTTGTATGACGGGACCAAGAAAACTGGTTAAATGGTTACTCAGAAAAGACACCTTGTGTCCCAAAGTTTAGATGCAGTCTTAAATACCTTTGTAGTCCGACAGTCTGATGTCTTTGAATTCACCTCCTGGCATGACAGCGGTGCCAGAGAACTCTGGAGCAGGGTTAGGGATTTGACATTTTCCGGCAGACATGGTGATCTGGGGTAACTGGCTGGAAAACACAACAATTAGGCAAACATCAAATTATACAACCGTCAGTGTAATGTAAATAAAAACCCAGACTATGTCTTTAACATTATCAGACTTTATTAGACTTTATAGCTTAAAAGAAGATCTTATCTCTAAACATGAAGGTTTCCCATTAATACATTGCACAAAACCAACATGCAGTAAGATACTTAGAATAAATGTGATGTTCCATGCACATGTATGTCATGCACAATTACACAGAAACATTTATAGATACATATATTGGAATAGTACATTATATCGTAAGGCGCATGAAGAAGAAAATCTGATAATATTATGGTGGACTACGTATTGAACGCTTTTGAAAACAAACAAGTTTTCAGATTAGACTTGGAAATATTTAAAGTTTGCATTGTCCAAATCTTAAGCAGTAATTGATTCCACAAGTATGGTGCAGCAGCTGTGAAAGACTGGTCCCCCAACAGACAACTTTGTTCTTTGAGCTACCAATAGATTCATACCAGGGAAAGAAAGACTTCTGTTGACTAGGCATACATGTATTCAGAAATCAGATTTCTGATGTATGATGATGTACCATATCGGTGTAATGCTTTCCAATAAAGCAGTAAGATCTTTTACTCAATAGGGGTGTAATGTTCGCTTCAATGTAGCCAACCAAAAGATGCCGGATAAACTACATGAAACATGCACACTAAATCTGTCACAATTTAAAGTCCGACGACTGTTGCATGAAGTTCAACTCCCCAGCTTGAACGCAAGCACGCTGGTAAATGGTACATGTATACTGCGCGCAACGCTGATCAACAATAACTAACGCTGTTGCGCATATGCGCTTTACAGCTGTACTCCTCTGGTCTTTGTTCCAGCAGTCTTCTTGTGAGGTGTACCTCGAAGTGATGACATCTAGGTTCCGAGCAGCGCGCGAACAGTGACACGAAAAAGACTAGAGGAGAACAGGTCATAGCACTGCACAGTGCGCATGTGCAACAGCAACTGATCATCATGTTCACTATCAGCTCTGTGATTTTTCATAAAATTCCACCAAAATAAATCATCCCATCTCGGATCTAATGTACTCCAGACTCTCGAGCAATGACCAAGAGATCATGGAGGGAACATTTTGGCAAACAATATGCAAGTCTCAATTTGAAACTTGATGTGACATTGTGGGTCATAGCCTTCGTAGGGCCAAGAAGCGGAGGTAGTCCAGCGTATTGGCACTATTTATGGGGCTAGATTTACTATAGCATGACCTGAGGTTCGTGTAAGAGCCTCATAGTTCTAGGAGTAGGTAATCAGGACATCAGTTGACACATGGCATTTTTTAATTTTTTTTATTCAAAGAAATAACCTTCAATCCTCAAAAACCACAGACTGTAGGACAGGCGGGCATATTAATAAAATAAAAATGAAAATATATTATGCGTATGTAAACAACAAGACACACAGACCCAGTACCTGGGGCGCTGTACTCCTTCTTTTGAGATTTTGACGTTATTGGTCGTACTAGCTAGTAGTACGACCGATAATGTCTTGTTAGGTTTGTTTGACAAAAACTCCGAGAAAAAAGACAACCTAGGTATGTGCTTCAAAAAATTGTTGACTAAGACTTAATATTTAAAGGTTACACTTTAAAATGTGCTCTTAAGTGGGTTGTAAATTCACTTGAAAATGTACACTTTCGTACAATTGGTCTGGGAAGCCCATTTTTTTTATACGCACAAAAATTGCTATTACTAATGATATTCCATGGGAATTTTTGTTGTTGCTTGAATTTAAAACAGAAATGGGAATCCGGAAGAAAAACTTTTGGAAATTGTGTGTAGAAAAAAAAATTGCGCCCAGGGACTAACATGACTAATGGTAATCATTATTGATCATTGGTGGACAGATGGGGGATGGGGCAGTACTGGACTTCTGTACTTGTATCTTTTTATGGGGCTCGTGAATTACTGGATTCAAGGTATTTTTTATGCTTTAATGTTCTCTAAGTTAGGGATGATGACTGACGATACAATATTTGTTATTCAAGACACACTCAATGATTAACTAGTTGAATTTGTTTATAACTGAACAAATATTTATATTAAGTAGTTGAATTTTTTAAAACCAATTTTTTTTGCTATAATAAGCCTACTGCTTTTTACGGAGGACTGCAGTGGTTGAGTTTTTTGCAGTTTTATAAGTCCGCAGACATGTTTTACAGATGAATCCGGTTGTCTGGCTAATGATTGGAGGCTCATGACTATACATTAGATTTAATGTTGCCTTGCAATTTTTTTTCCTTGCTTGATGGAGATCAATTTAGCTTCATTGTCCTCATCGTGTATTAGAGCACCACATTTTCTTTTTCGGCCATTACAAGCTCCTGGGGTCCCACTGCTCCCAGTATTCATTTTGCCAGTACTCTGTAAAATTAAATACAAAAATTGTCTCAGTATTGTGTTTACCCACTCGACCTGAATGAAACTTTCCAAGTGCATGTACTGTAGCCCTACATTTTAAATTCCAAAAAGGTACAAACATTAGTATATTAATGCATAAGATGGCTATAAGAGCTGTCCTTACCATAGAGTAAGTTTAAATGAAATCATAGCACTTACGATTACATGTATTGTACAAATGAGTATTATCCCAAGTCAAGAATCATTCCTTAACCTCAGCTTTCTTGGGAGTACAAAGAAATAATTGACAGATTTTAGATTTTACCCCCAAAAATGATAATAATGTGCAACAATACATTCTTCTCTTACTAACAACTACATGTATGGCCATCACCCTTGTCCATTTGTTCCATATCATCAAGACCAAAAAAGCTGGAAATTATGTACAACTGTATGGAAAAACAAACATGATAAACACTAACTAAAAAATCTTAAATATACTTACAGCTTCTTGAAGAAATCAAAAACCAGTTCCATTTCACAAAGTACATTGTATTCACCAACATGCTCACTAATGCACAGGATGTGGTGTAGCTTTTACTGCAATGTATTTAGTCTTCTAAATAACTTTTTTTAGAGGATGAAAACTGCAATAAACTTCAGAACGCACATGTCATGTCATGTTTTTATTAAAGGAATTGCGCTTCATGTTTTTCAGTGGTTCCTTTGAATTGCAATATCAAAGGAACAGACACCGAGTACCAGTTGTGAGTAATCAAGAACCTCCTGATGTAGCCATTACTAGAAAACTGCTTAATAAAGCTACCACTTAAAGAAACGCTAAAATTTAAAGCAATATTGTTTTAAAAAGCATTATTGCCAGATTTGGCATCATTTTCACACAACCAAGAGGTCGCCACTAGATTAAGGCAATAACATCAGATACAGCAATTACGTCAAATCTGGCTTAAACTCCTAGTCCTAGTCTGTTAACAACCATAAAGCAAGGTACTTGTTCTATCTATTAAAGGGGCACACCGGCTTTGTTGGGCTATTTGGGCTACAAAATAGGCTAACATATGACTTAAAAGGTCTTCCAGGAATGGAGAAGAATGGTTCCTAAAAGAAACCATCAAATTTTGCCGTTTTCGAGCATTTTTCAAAAAACGATTTATCCGAACCAAAAAAGTGGTTCGGATAAATCACGTGATCTTCGGAGTTAGTTTTACTTCCAGCCGTATAAAAGTAAATTACTGAACCAAATTTAAATCTTTATTTTTACAATTATTTATGAGTATTTGACAAAAAAGACTGTTTATTCAGATTATTGATACAATTTGTAAATAATTATGAAAAATCGAACGTAATATTCGCATTCAGAGAGTCCGTGCAACCGAAGCATGTTTTACGGCGCACCAGCTTGGGAGCTCGCGGAACGTAAACCTTGGGGCATACCCCGACAGCCGGTGCCGTGTCTCGTGGGGCCAGAGAGACAAACCCTGGGGCATGAACTCCCCAGCTTGCCGGTCTAGCCGTAAGCTTAGGAGCTTGTCGGAGGGGTAGGGTGCCAGACCAACAATTACGTTTTTTTTACGACTGTTTTAGTCTGTACCCCTAGCTATTATCCCCTAACTATTGGAACGTGTTGCCTGCGTTACACACAAGCGGGACGACGACGGGAAATGTTTATCCATGGAGATAGAAGTTAGACTAATTTCTACCTCCATGGTTTATCCCATACAGCTGATCTATCTACTTCTATGATAACTGCATAATGTCCACCACCCCCCCAATCGCCCCGAAAAACAGGAGAATGCCATCGCTAAAGCTGCCAGGAGAAAGGCAATCCGTTTGCAGCGAAGGTGGGAGGTTCGCTTGGCACATGCTGGCTTTCCCTTAGGATTTATCGTGTTTTTTTTTTTTTTTTACTTTTTACTTTTCGTTGGACCGCCTTCTGGTTTTTCCTTGCGATGTTTTTTTGTACCGATCCTTGGATGTCGAAAAAACGTAAGTAAGTTTGTCCAGTTCGTCGTACACAGAATACAAACTGTCCGTTTATGTCTGGGTTTTTTTACACGTGAATTTGAAAATTGTACAAGAGGCAGAATCACTGACATTTGACGGTGGGGGGGGGGGGGGCTGCAAGAGCACAATGGAGCGTGCTATGTCTGAATAATCAGACGTATACAGCACCACGACGACGATTATGTATTTTTTATTTACACAAGAATTTGTGCTGGATGGATATGAAGTCTGGATCCCCATGCCTCACTATTGTAATAATTCATACTTAAACAGAGCACCAGTCTACTTACAACATTGTGCAACATTGTCACGTAAACTTGACATTTGCAACGGCTGCAAAAGCGTATAAGCTGACCTTTGACCGTGTTTTGTTTTTTACACATTTTTCGTAAATTACGTGGTATTTTGATGATTTTTTTTTATAACAACCATTTAAATATTATTGTCTGTTATTCCACATCACTAAATTAGGTAAACAGTAAGCCGGTGTGTACCTTTAAGAGTACTATTAGACCCAGTAACTAGGGCCATAGAGATTATAAGCCAACATGTTATATGTCTATGCTAGGGCGCTGTACTCCTTTTATGAGACTTTGACATTATCTGTCCTTGCTCTGATCTGTCTAGCCCCATACACTGTGCCAATACGCTGGACTCCCTCCGCTTCTTGGCCCAACGAACCCTGTCCTCTAAAACCAGACATCAACTTTCGAATCAAGACTTACTTTTTTGGCAAATTTATCCCTCAGTGATCGGTCGGTCGTTGCTTTCAGACATGTCAGACTCACATACAGAGTCTGAAGAAGATTTCCGCACGATCCCCCGTGCGATAAATCCAAGGCTTTTGATGGAATTTTATGTCAAATCTCGGTGATGTAAGCCCATGTCAAAGACGGCGGAGGAGCCATGATGGTTGCGGTTGCTTTTTTTTGCGGGGCTGTGCAGGGGGAGGGCGCTATGACTCGTCGTACTCCTGCGCTAGTCTTTTTGGTGTCGCTATGTGTGTGTATTCGTTCATTGTGCTGTCGTCCGTCATCCAATGCACGCATTCAGTCAGCACATTCAATTTCAAGAATGTTTACCGCTGCGCGAAACCTTGAAATCACCACCATCAGGTAAACGTCGCAAAATGACTGCTGGAATAAAGACTAGTGCAGGAATATCCTGGAGCGACCGGTTTTCGGTCACTTAACGGTAAAAATCGTTCGGAATCGGAAACTAAATGAAATTTTTTAAAACCATCTGACCCACCTTTTAACAAGACACTTTTAATTCATAATCTGTTGAAATCCCAGAAGTTGCAGTCATAAATTCCGAAATATCGTCCTAAATTTACAGCGGTGCTGTATTCGTCGTGCACACGTCGCGTTACCCGTTTCCGGTCGGTCCATTCAGGGGCAGTTTCTATCAACTTCACGCACTAGTATGGCGCGCAAAATGCAAAAAACAAAAAAACAAATAATAACGATTGTCCAGACTGTCTCTGCGGCTAGTGAGATGATTATTGGTTAATAAAATAACAAGGTTCTTCTTTACATGATTTTTTTGCTTTATTTTGTCCTTTTCTTTTTCTTCTTTATTTTACTTTAAAGTGGTATTAATGATTATTTTCAAATTAAATGTGATTGTTTTTGCTGAACTTATATAAAATTTGTATAATTATATACATCAATTATCCTTTTCTTTTCTGTAGTTTGTGGCTTTTCTGCTTCATCAACATAATAAATGAACACTTCTTGAAGTGCCCTCCCGCCCCAAGAGAAAAATCAAGATGACACAAGAGAAAAGCATGACACATTTTCTTTTCTTTTACTTCTTTATTTGTCTTTGAAGTGTTTAACATAAATTGTTTTAAAATCAAATGTAATGGTTTTTACTGAGTTTATATAATTTTTTTTAAATTGATACAAATTCATTTATATTTATTTATCAAGTTATGTGACTTTTCTGCTTTGTCAACATAATAATAGTTCTTGCATTGCAGTTTGTTCCTCTTCCTGACTCATTAGGGGAGCAGGTCCAGAGCTGGTAGCTTTGATGTTTTATTTTTTAAAGCTTTTCTGATTGATCAACAACAGCCTCGTATTCATCATCAAGACATTTTTGAGAATAAAATAGTCTGTAGCTGGCTTTTACTTTGCGTATCACAGTCTGTATAAAGAGAAGGAAATATAACATTGCCATTAAAAAATCTATAAAACCAATCATAAAGTTCCTAAAATTAATTGTAATAAAGATGACATACTTTCTGGATCCTGACATAAATTCATGGTCATTAGCTACGTACAATGTCAGGCCCTACAAGTATTTTGTGCAATTATTTTACACATTTTGTGCACTGCCCGTGGCATAAATATGAACATTTTTGATGTTTTTTTTTTTTTGAAACTGCATTATCTGTCAAAATTTGTTCAAAGAATGGGGAAGGGAGGGGAATTAAGTGAAAGTTGGACCACACAACTTTGTTGTTCTTCATAAAAAAATATTACTGAATAAAATAAAAGTGACTGTTCCATTTCCTCAACACATTTTTAATTTAAAACAAAAAATAATATTTATCAATCTGATTATCTTGAATTTCAGAGTGGCCAATAATATGAGTAATTTGGGGAGAAATGAACTTTATATAGCCATTGCAGCTTTCATTAGGGCCCATTGCAATGAAGCAGAGAGTGCAGTATAAACAAAAAAAGTCATATTCACTTGAAATACACTTAAGGTTTCTGCAATGTTGGCACTCCATACAATCCCACTTAGCAACATAATCACGTGATCTACCGTTCTACCTGGGGAAAATGGAACTTGACCTTACCGATGAAACTTTCATTTGGAATGTTTGACCGTGGATTATAATTTTTAGAGACATTTGATTGTGAATAAAAAGTGTATTAGTGATCTATACTGAAAATTTAACATTTTATAAACTTTTGGGTGTAACTTACGACAGGAAACTTGAATCTCAATAATTTTTACGTGGGTGATCGTAAGGAACATCGGTCGTGAATGAAACTTCTAGTCGCTGTATATCTAGCGCCCTCTCGCAGTAAACAGGAATCAAAATGAGTGACCGGGTATAGGTGTCGACCGAAAACGGGTAACCGCATGATACGATCCGCACTGAACAAACCATCATGGCTCCTCCGCCGTCATGGCTCCTCCGCGGAGGTAGTCCAGCGTATTGGCACAATGTATGGGGCTATGATCTGTCGTACTACCCTGCTAGTGCTAGTACGACAGATAATGTCAAAAATCTCAAAAAAGGAGTACAGCGCCCCAGTTACTGGGTCTAATATAATAGAATATATGGAGGTACTTCCACCCTGTGATAAAACCGTAGACGTTATTAATATTATATTCAATCAGCTTTTCTGCCCATTGTGCTGGTACTGGTAGTCTAGTGGTGGTAGTGGTACTTTGTTGGTAGGCAGCCTTAGTGTTTGCGTAGTGTACCTCTGCTCTAGTCTACATTGTGTCACTACTTCAACTTTGCAAATGCTTTGGCCGCGGAAGGAAATACAAAAAAATTGCATTTTCTTTGAACAATTTCATTCAAATTAATATATTTCAGGTACGTAGTAATCTTATGGTCGCTGAAGTATGATTTAAAATAATGATATTTACCTTTCTTTGGCAATGAAAGCTTGGGTATATTGTCCTCTTCTAGCACTCCGCTGCACCGACCGTCACGACTTCCGCGGCTATCGTATGTACAATGACACACAGGAGATTGCGTACACTCACTTTATTCTCGCGAGCAATTTTTATGCAACATGTGCACGTGTGCTGCCATCAATGAGCGTGATCCAATAATCCACCTGCCGTGCAAATTGGAATAACTCAAAATTATAAACTTGATAATTCTGGACAATGTGTTATTTCAAATTATTTCAATTAATTTCAGTTTTTCAATTTTGCTATAGATTTATTTCCTTTATTTTTTGCAAAATGGCTTACATTATTGTGTTAATGTGGAAATATATGGGTGATACCATTATAAACGGGGTTCTTTAGTTACTCATTTTGGCCCTAAAGGGGGCGCTATCATTGAACCGACCAGACACGAAAGGTCTGTGACCATAAGCCCCGTTTTGGAAACCACGGCTTGGGCTCCGTCAGCAGCGTTGCAACTGCTTGGGTATTTTCTCAAGGGAATTTCATACCCTGCTTGGGATCTTGGGGGTTGGAGAGGCAAAATCTTGGGAATTTTCGTTTAGGTGCCACAATAAATTGTCTAAGTATATATTTTTTATGTTTTATTGAATTGCTATGTAAAAAAGAAAATCTGTTCAAATGGGGCACTCCATAATATACCACAAAGTAGGGTCATTGGTGGTGCGGGTATAGCGGTTTTTTTTTACACCACAGCGACGGGTGTCTTTATTTTTTTTCTGCAGACCAAAATTGCCACTGTCGTGATTAATTTTCAATTAGTCTAGTTCATTTAAAGGTCCTTCATTAGTCTCCAAAGTCAATTATTTATTTTCTTGTTTTCAATACCCATCCCCCACCACCACCACCACCAAATCCGACCAAGGACATTTTTGTTGTCAAAAAAACATTTTCATAATCCATACCACTCCCATCTTGAGAATTGCTACTGGTGTGAACTTTAGAGTCAGTGAGCTTTCAGATGGAAATATTTCTCTGGAGGATTGGTACTGGTATGAACTTTAGAATCAGTGAGCTTTCAGAAGGAAATATTTCCTGGAGGATAGGTACTGGTATGAACATTAGAATCAGTGAGCTTTTAGATGGAAATATTTCTCTGGAGGATTGGTACTGGTATGAACTTTAGAATCAGTGAGCTTTCAGATGGAAATATTTCACTGGAGGATTGGTGTATTAACTTTAGAATCAATAGGTACCGGTATGAACTTTAGAGTCAATGAGCTTTTAGATGGAAATATTTCTCTAGAGGAGTGGTACTGGTATGAACTTTAGAATCAGTGAGCCGCTTCAGAGGGAAATATTTCTCTGAAGGATTGGTACTGGTATGAACTTTAGAATCAGTGAGCTTTCAGAAGGAAATATTTCCTGGAGGATAGGTACTGGTATGAACATTAGAATCAGTGAGCTTTCAGATGGAAATATTTCACTGGAGGATTGGTGTATTAACTTTAGAATCAATAGGTACCGGTATGAACTTTAGAGTCAATGAGCTTTTAGATGGAAATATTTCTCTAGAGGAGTGGTACTGGTATGAACTTTAGAACCAGTGAGCTTTCAGATGGAAATATTTCACTGGAGGATTGGCGTATTAACTTTAGAATCAATAATGGGCTTTCTGAATAAAATTGAACAC
The DNA here is from genome assembly GCA_911728455.2 of Marthasterias glacialis. NCBI lineage: Eukaryota > Metazoa > Echinodermata > Asteroidea > Forcipulatida > Asteriidae > Marthasterias > Marthasterias glacialis. The sequence goes on from OU452225.1 coordinate 21,342,106, forward strand.
TTCTTTGCCACACCGTATTTACGAATCTATATACTGTAGTTTATTCGTCGTCACCAAAGTTGATCCTGAGTTAAAAGGGATTATATAAGGGATTCTTAAAGGATTGAGGGGATTATTTAGGGGATTATGCCAACAATTCTAATTATAGCACACTGGGCCAACAGACTCGCAGTGAAGAATATAAACAATGTAACTTCAACGATAGATAATCCAGCTGAGATTATTAATTTTAAATTCAATGATTCAACAAGTATCAGCAATGTAAATTGAAATACCTACAAATTAAATAGATTATTTAAAAAAAAAACAAGCAAAAAACACCAGGCCCACACGAATAAATGATTTGAACAAAGCAATAATACTGAGTTTGAAACTGCGGTGTCTAAACTTATAGAAGTATAGTACGGATATAGTGTTTGACTGGATTATTGCTGGTTCAATCGGCATTATCATATAATGTTTCGGGCCTAAAGTTGGTAAAGGGTCAGCAAATTACATCAGATTTGAACTATAGGCTACATGGCGAAGTGGTAAAGAGAACTTAAATTGAAGTGAAAGTGAAATCGGAAGGTAGGTCGGAAATCGCTGTAAATTGTGAAACGATGTCTGTAGATATAGATTAAATGTTTTGAAAACATTGTGTAGAAACGCATTTTGGGATTTGAGAAAAACAGACACCCTAGTCCACGTTGTATCCCCCTTGAAACACACGTCTAATGGCACCTCTAAACTCTGTCACAGCAGCGAATTTCCCCCAAATTTGTTCTTATGATATTTTCAAGAAATGTGAATAAAATTAATGTATGAAAATGCCTTGCGGTCAAGCTGTTTTGTGGCGTTCGATAGTCTCCAGACTTTTTTGACCAAGGTTACCGGTTCGAATCCTGGTCCGTCTTTTGTTTTCTATTCATCACCTTGTTTTTTTATTTTGTCCAGATTTTTTCTCTTTAAACTTGATTGTTATTGTTTTGTTTTTTTATTATTTTTTCTTCACGTTTCTGGCTTCCGAGGTTTTTTTTCAGGGAAAAGGGACCAGGAAACCTGTTTTCGCGATGTCGAAAAAACGCGTTCCGGCAACTCGTGTGGATTTAAATCACTCTACATGTACATTATCACTGACACCGCATCCCCTGATATTCAAAACCGCTAGTTTTGGGTAAAGAAAACAATATATATGCGTTCTGTGATCCCCGGCTGGATAAGACAGATATCAAATACATGATGTTATTTAAGTACATGTATAATTAAAAAAAAAAAAAAAAAAAAAACATAATAAAAGTCTTTAACACTCATTTCCTTCTATTCTTTGATAAGAGTGTGAAACCAAAACCAAACATGACTGAATTTACTGTTAAATCGATGTTCCAAATGTTTTCTTCTTAGTGGCAATGAATAAAAACAATTGAGATGACTTTTCTAAAGAGTTCGGTGCTCTCTCGTAACTTAAAGACAGTTCAGATCAAAATTAGAAAAGACCGTATAACATTGCAAAAGATCCGTGTTCTGTATCTTGATAAACGCAAATTAAACCTATCTCTTTTGTTGACGGAAATGCATTTTGTGTAACTTATTTTTTTCTAAATATTAACTGTAAAATATAGAAATTTGTGTCTGTATAGTACGTCATGAACAACACTGCATTACCATCTTTACCTACTTCTTAGATGAAATTGGATGAGTTCCGAATAATTTCTGTCATAGTTACTTTTAAAATCAAGCAATAATGCACTACAATAATCAAAGTTAGCATGTTTTTTTCTTGTGGGAAATAAGCAAGATATATAGACATAAAACTTCAATACTTATTGTTCAGCCGTCTCGACTCTGTTTTGTCTTGAGATATTGAAGAGCTCGTGATGGCTGGGGTATTTCAGACCACCTGCACCTTATCATTGGTCGGAATACCTTCATAAACTGAGGGTGGTTAACAGCGTAGATGATTGGGTTCACGCAGCTGTTGCACAGTAGGATCGTTGCACCGTACAGTGCAAACTTCTTGCTGGCTGGAATGAAGAGAGAGATGAAGTACGGAGAGATGCAGAGTGAGAAGGCACAGAAAGTCACAAAGAGATTCTTGGTTATCAGAAGCTGCTGTCGGCTGAACTTGTCAGAGTCAGACGTGGGCATTGATCCCACGCTTGCCTCGCTTGCCCCCGGGGGTCTGGATGAGCTGTTGCTCTTCTTGCATACCCGCCTCTTAAAGTGACGTCTAACGTGGACGTAGATGATAAGGTAGCTGATGATAAGTGTTGCCATGGGAACGGGGAAGAATCCAATGGTCTGAATAAGGTTGTAATCATCTGCTCTGGGGTGCAGATCTTTGTCCGTGCATGTGTCATCGATGAGATCGTGTCCTAAGCTGCCGACACCAATGGCGATGGGGAACAAGATGATGAAGAATGGGATGGCCCAGGAGAGGATTACGATGCCAGCCATCTTATAGGGCGTGTAGAGCCTGGAGTAGATGCCTGGGCGGGTAATCCTGACCAAACGGTTTACCGCGATTAGGGCCAGGTTGAAGAGGCTGGCACCAAGGCCAGTGTGCCACATGAATGCTGCTACCTCACATGGGACAAGACTCGGCAGGGGCCAGGTACTGTCACTCAGCAGTGCTACGGCGTTCCACGGGAGAGACAGGGAGGTCCACAGGTCAGCCACGCTGAGATTGACCACTAAGACATTGGTCATCGTACGGACACTCTTACTCAGGACCACAGACAGAATCACCAATAAGTTGCCAATGATTCCCAACTTTGCTATCAAGATCAGGCAACGACTACTAGCACACCGTAGGAATGGAGTTCCGCAGCCGCCGTTGTCACACTGCTTGGGCCCGTTGTCGATGAAGCAAAGTTACCATAAGCAGAACTTTCTTCGATTAAGGGAAACGTTGAGTTGAACTTGTTAGCCATTGTCGTTAAATCGTTAAGTTTTTATGCGGTTGTCGGATCAGTGTGTATCGCAAACCTCCCAAAAAAGTCGTCTGTAATTAGTGTCTGTGGCCATCAATCAGTAGACTGTAAAAACTAAAGTATCCTGCTACCGGAACTTTAAAAAAAAATTAATATAAAACAAAAAACTTTGCGGCCATCGTCTGTTTTCACGGAAATAACCAATGAACAACGGTTTCTACGCTGGCTCACATTCGCCACTTCCTAGAGAATACAGTGTAATTTTACTACGTTATATCGCCATACTATTGCGTTATATCGCCATACTATTGCGTTATATCGCCATTGTTGCGATTCGCATTGTCGCGCTTCGCCTCGTTGAATGGAACATTCCATCTTTCAACGAATGAAAATATTCTTACCATTGCACGAATGAAAAACATTCATTATTTGTTTTATATAACATCCAAGTAGATCTTTGTCATTTGATTGGAGGATAACACTATAAAGTATAAGCTTCAGCCATTTTTAATCGAATAGTCACTTTCGTCAATGGAGGGAGGGCGAGCGTGCAATGGAACAAATCGGATGGAACGAAAAATGCACGGTGAATGGAACGAAAAATGCACGGTAAATGACGTAGCGTGCAATGGTACGTTTATTTGCTATCACGTGACCGACCATGCTCCAATCAAATGACAAGGATCTACTTGTGTGTTATATAAAACGCACTAGTACGGCTATATAACGCAATAATGGCGATATAACGCCGTAAATTACACTGTGTTCTTTGAGAAATGGCGAATATGAGCCACAGTAGATAATGAGCCACCGTAGGTTTCACAGGGAGTGCGTTACGCACAATACAATAGTTGATCGATCATGTTATAACATGTATCGAAACAGTTTGGTTTCATTTATTTTATTTTTTTAGTCGAAGGATTCTAAAAAGTGCAATTCATAGAATAGGCAGTAGAAACTGAATTTAAGATGCAAGATGTTGATATTATTGTTTTATTATCTTCCTGGTAATGAAACCAAGGAACTCTCAAAAGTGTAGGCCAGAAGTAGTATCGGTAGAAAAATGTTTAAGAAACTTGTAATTAATTACCTCAACAATAAAAATGCTTGAAAATGTAAACGATAAGTAAGCTTTCTTTTTTACTGAAGTTGCAAGAAGTATAATAAAACTTTACAGGTAAATAATTAGCTTTTAAGTACAATGAAACGAACGACAATGATTATTTCGTGGATTTACGCCATATTATTATTGATAGATGTCGAATCTTTCGTAAACAGATAGAGGTGATCTGGACGATTAGGTCAGGGGAAATGGTCCAATGAGCATGCGTATATACTTTAGCCCTTTCCAGCACCTTTGGGTGAGGCGCTCTGGGACCGAGCGAAACTCAGCTCACAAACAGGCACCTATGCCTGAGTTGAATATTTAAGTGTGTACATATTTTTGTTGTGCTATCGGAGCAACCCTTCCACAGCCACAGTCATTTATAAACCTCCCCCTTGCTGGCTAATAATTCATTAAAAACATGTTACTAAAAGGAGCGTCTAAGGCATTGTGGGGATGTTGCCACAACACAAAAAGCTGCTGTTCTGGTATTTATATTTTACATGATACCCTCTCCTTACGGAGCCCCTAAGGGGACAGGTGCAAACAATTGGACGGGTGAAAAAAGGGTGAGATTTGTTTCATTCCCTCGAAATATTTATTCGTCCCCTCGAAATACTATTTCTTCCCAGAGAAATATTATTTCGAACCCTCGAAATAGTATTTCGTTCGTGGAAACGAAATAATTTCGAGGGAACGAAATACATTATTCTGTTCTCTCGAAATACTCTATTGCGTTACCTCGAAATAACAATTTCATTAGAACGAAATGATTGACGGAACGAAATAATGTTTCTAGGGAATGAAAGAACTCTCAATTTGTTTTCATTCGTCCAATTTTTTCCACCTGTCCCTTAGCGAAACCGCAATTTTTTGGTAAAGAAAACAATTAAATGCGTTCTGGGATTACCCCGGCTGGATAAGACAGATATCAAATACATGATGTTAATTAAGTATAATGTTACAAAAACAAAACATAATAGTATAGTCTGAAACACTCATTTACTTCTATTCTTTGATAAGAGTGTGAAACCAAAACCAAACATGACTGAATTTACTGTTAAATCGATGTTCCAAATGTTTTCTTCTTATAGTGGCAATGAATAAAAACAATTGAGATGACTTTTCTAAAGAGTTCGGTGCTCTCTCGTAACTTAAAGACAGTTCAGATCAAAATTAGAAAAGACCGTATATAACATTGCAAAAGATCCGTGTGCTGTATCTTGATAAACACAAATTAAGCCTATCTCTTTTAAGTATTTGTTGACAGAAATGCATTTTGTATAACTTATTTTTTTCTAAATAAAGTTTAAACTGTAAAAAAAAATATGGAAATTTTTGTCTGTATAGTACGTCATGAACAACACTCCATATCATCTCTACCTACTTCTTAGATGAAATTGGATGACTTCTGAATAATTTCTGTCAACTTTTAAAATCAAGCAATAATGCACTACAATTAATCAAAATTAGCATGTTTTTCCTTGTTGGAAATAAGCAAGATATAGCCTATAGACATTACTTCAATACTTATTGTTCAGCCGTCTCGACTCTGTTTTGTCTTGAGGTATCGAAGAGCTCGTGATGGCTGGGGTATTTCAGACCACCTGCACCTTATCATTGGTCGGAGTACCTTCATAAACTGAGGGTGGTTAACAGCGTAGATGATTGGGTTCACGCAGCTGTTGCACAGTAGGATCGTTGCACCGTACAGTGCAAACTTCTTGCTGGTTGGAATGAAGAGAGAGATGAAGTAGGGAGAGATGCAGAGTGAGAAGGCACAGAAGGTCACAAAGAGATTCTTGGTTATCAGGAGCTGCTGTCGGCTGAACTTGTTTTTCTCTAGCACAGCCGGGACATCAGAGTCAGACGTGGGCATTGATCCCACGCTTGCCTCGCTTGCCTCCAGGGGTCTGGAGGAGCTGTTGCTCTTCTTGCATACCCGCCTCTTAAAGTGACGTCTAATGTGGACGTAGATGATAAGGTAGCTGATGATAACTGTTGCCATGGGAACGGGGAAGAATCCAATGGTCTGAATAAGGTTGTAATCGTCTGCTCTGGGGTGCAGGTCTTTGTCTGTGCATGTGTCATCCCTGAGATCGTGTCCTAAGCTGCCGACACCAATGGCGATGGGGAACAAGATGATGAAGAATGGGATGGCCCAGGAGAGGATTACGATGCCAGCCATCTTATAGGGCGTGTAGAGCCTGGAGTAGATGCCCGGGCGGGTAATCCTGACCAAACGGTTTACCGCGATTAGGGCCAGGTTGAAGAGGCTGGCACCAAGGCCAGTGTGCCACATGAATGCTGCTACCTCACATGGGACAAGACTCGGCAGGGGCCAGGTACCGTCACTCAGCAGTGCTACGGCGTTCCACGGGAGAGACAGGGAGGTCCACAGGTCAGCCACGCTGAGATTGACCACTAAGACATTGGTCATCGTACGGACACTCTTACTCAGGACCACAGACAGAATCACCAATAAGTTGCCGAAGATTCCCAACACTGCTATCAAGATCCACAAACAGGCAACGACTACTAGCACACCGTAGGAATGGAGTTCCGCAGCCGCCGTTGTCACACTGCTTGGGCCCGTTGTCGATGAAGCAAAGTTACCATAAGCAGAACTTTCTTCGATTGAGGGAAACGTTGAGTTGAACTTGTTAGCCATTGTCGTTAAATCGTTCAGTTTTTATGCGGTTGTCGGGTTGTGTATCGCAAACCTCCCCAAATATTCGTCTGTAATTATAAGGATCTGTGGCCAGTCAGTAGACTGTAAAAACTAAAGTATCCTGCTACCGGAACTTTTTATTAAATATAAAACAAAAAAACTTTGCCATCGTCTGTTCTCACGGAAATAACCAATGAACAATGGTTTTACAGGAAGTGTTTTATGCACAGTACAAATAGTTGATCGATCGTGTATAGGTATCGAAACAGTCCAGTTTCATTTTATTATTTTTTTAATCGAAGGATTCTAAAGTGCAGTTCATAGAATAGGCAGTGGAAACTGAATGATGAAAGATGTTGATATTATTGTTGTATAATCTTTCTGGTAATGAAACCAATGAACCATCAAAAGTGTAGGCCAGAAGTAGTACGGGTAAAAAAATGTTTAAGAAACTTGTAAACTACCTCAACAATGAAAATGATTGAGCTTTGCCAAATATTTCGTTCGTTTGAATATACTTCCAACTTGTATTAACTGCTGTTATTATGATTTTTCAATTGGAGTCTAGATTTTGATTAACTTTTAATGTAAAGTCACTATTAAAATAATGGGGCCAAACATGGTGGTAATTTGCTGTTAGTTAAAAAAGTGGCCACCCACTTTTTGTAGCTATTCCGCTTGTTGTCTAATGCACGCCCGGTGTGGAAGGAGATTCTGTCCGGCAGGAGATTCTGTCCGGGCATACGGCGAATTGTGTACTAACTCCTTCTGATAGCACCCTCTTTTGAATAAAACGTTAATTTACCGTATGGTGGACACATTACCTTAGGGCAGAATACCCTATGACACCTGCACTTCGCCTGGCCCCCATGCACCGCTGGGATGGGCAGATGATATTATACCCTTGAACATAATTGTTGTTGAGGACGTAGTGATGGGTAGAGCTGGGACTATAATTATGGAATTCCATATCTGCCGTCGCCCGTCGTCCGTCGTCCGTCGCCCGTCGCCCGTCGTCCGTCGTCCGTCGCCTGTCGCCCGTCGTCCGTCGCCTCTTGCTCCTTTTTAACTGGAAATTACATCCCATATCTGCCATTTGCCAGTTTCATTATGCCATTTTCCGTCGTCCGTCGTGCGTCGCCTGTCGTCCGTCGCCCCCTAAATCCGATCATGTGACTGTCACGTGAATGGGCAATACTGCTCTCCAGACGTATGCATTAGAAGACAAGCTCGTGTGTTTTGTTTAAGGGAAAAGCGAATCATACATGTAGGTGTGTGAAGTTCAAGCCATGATTGGATAATCTTTTTAGACACCAAAACAAACTTGTAAGTCTATGTTGAAAAAAGCACTATTAAGGTACTTTTAAGGGGGATACACAGAAAATTATAATAAGACCGGAATGTACTCATACATGTACATTATTCAGGAAACCTCTTTTGATTGTTAGTTTGTTTGCCCTTCCTTCCCGAGAGGTTGAGAAGCAGGTATAGGCTAGGTTACTGAGAACCGGATTTGAGGCGTCTTATGATGTTCTTTAAAGGAAAGGATACAAGGAGGGGAAATAGGGTTGGGGACGTGTTTGGGAGAAGGGCAAAAAAAGCAGGATGAGGGAAAGAAAAAAGGTACTGGTTCCTGGTAGTGGTAGTGGTATTTGGGTTCCGTGCGCCCTGCAGAAGACAAAACATGTCGATCTATGGCCAAAGATAATATCTTTGCTGTGGCTAACTGTAGGCTGTCGTATCAGGGGCGCAAGCATGTGAAAAGTCAAGGGTCAAAGTCAATACTGCACTGCCCAAGCGTAACATGAAATCTAAACAAGCGACGCACGACGGACGACGGGCGACGGACGACGGACGACGGACGACGGGCAACGTTCGACGCACGACGGCAGATGATGGAATTCCATAGTATGTATGTTCGTACTGTCGATCGGCACAATGCGCACAATGGCACAATCACAACACGTAGGCCTACACAGACGATGAAAAATGTAAACGATTGCAAGAAGAATAAAACTTTACAGGTAAACTATTAGTTTTTAAGTACAAGGAAACGAATGACAATAATGATTTTTTTGAATAATGAATTTACACCATATTATAATTGATAGAGGTCGAATCTTTCGTAAACAGGTAGAAGTGACCTGAACGATTAGGTCAGGGGAAATGGTCCAATGAGCATGCGTATATACTTTAGCCCTATCCAGCACCTTCGATTGAGGCGCTGTGGGACCGAGCGAAGCTAGCCCAGCTAACAATCAGGTACGTATACCTGGGTCGAATATTGAAGTGTGTACACATTTTTGTTGTGGTCTCGAAGCAACCCTTACTGAGCAATCAATAATTTCTGCCCCCCGGCTGCTGGCTGATAATATTCATTAAAAAATATTACGAAAAGGAGCGTCTAAGGCATTTAGGTGGGGATGTTGCCACAACACAAAATCTGCGGTTCTGGTTTTTACATTTTACACGACACAGTCAGGAAGAAAACTATTTCTTATGCCCTACAAAAAATTTGATACGTGGGTTATTGGTTTGAAAGCGTGATCAAAATGTATTCTATAACATATTGTTAATACGGGCCCCTAAGGGGACAAGTGGAAAAAATGGACGGGTGAAAACAAAGTTGAGAGTTACGTTCATTCCCTATCTCGAAATATTATTTCGTTCCCTCGAATTACTATTTCGTTCCCTCATAGTTACTTTCAGGGATTGTTGAAATGGGGAGGTTATTTAATCATGGGGTTATGGACTCTCAATTTTGGGTGGTTATAGGCCCTGAAAATTGTCTGATTTTGCTCTTTAGTACAGGACCCCTGTCCAAAGATGGCCGCTTTTCTGTTTGCACATAAACACTCCCGTAGCGTTTTTTTCTTTGTGACGGGCGTAGCTCAGGGGCACCCTGGATTACTAGAAAGGAAAATAATTGAAGTTTAGATGCCACTGTACATTGTGTTTTTATTTCAAAAGACTGAGAAACTTCTGCCTATTGTTTATGGTTGATTGCGATCGACTTTGATTTACTGGGGCGCACCACAGACATGTCTGTGGATAGGCCGTGTCCGAATCAAGCGACTTCGGCTACGGCTATGGCTTCTGGCTGCAACGACAACGTTGAAGAATAGGAATCCTCGGCGTTCCGGCCGTAGCCACTGCCGAAGCCATTCATAACTCTATGTGCGGAAGCCATACCGCCCTCAATACCTCAATACGGTCAGTTTTTAGTCAGATACCTTGTAACCTTACAATTAATTCGTATGAAGTCAAGGTAACATACCCATTAAACATGTGCGTTTGTGATACTTTTTTAGTACATCAGCCAAATGTGCCAAATCTCTGTAAAAATTGTATAATAAAATGCCTGGAGGAAGCCAGATATTTGTTGGTTTTCGAGCCTTAGGCTTCCACTGTAACCAAGTTCCGCTAGCACTCCGTTATAATCAGAGACACAAGGATCATTATGTTGTTACGGCTGTGGGGAAGGCTTTCCATACATACAATGTGAGTATTTCTACAAGTATTTATTATCCTAAACTTAACATGCTTAATTATAAATTAAATTAAAGAAAGTCAAGAAAGCCCCTACAATGTAAAAAGTTACAATACAACAACTACTTTTATGATTATTATATTAAAACTAAGTTATAAAATATAAAACTAAAACTTTAAAAGATAATTTAGTTTATTATATTAAATTATATTAATATTATTAATATTTAATATAATAATTAAAATAAGTTATTGTAATATATTTAGACCCAGTAACTGGGGCGCTAAACTCCTTTTTTGAGATTTTGACATTATCGATCGTACTAGCGCCCCAGGGACGCCTTGTAGATTAAATGCTGATGGGCTATTTGCTACGATTTCCACACAAAATGACAAATAGGACATGACTAAATAGCATGAAAATCGCTAGCCCCTAGACCCAGTAACTGGGGCGTTAAGTACTCCCTCTCTCGTACACTAACGCCCCAGGGAGAGTAATGCCAAAAATATGAAATTGAAACAAAAGTCGGCAAAATGATGCCAAAATCATGCCAAAGATTTTACAAAATATCTTAAACAGCGCCTACCTCCATGACCTCCTTCTCCAAATGTCAAAGACAAACTTATAGGGCTTCACTAGTACTCACGATCATTTGGGGCTGCAAATTCGTGAAAATCTGACGAGACTCCCATGGACAAGTCTGAGTAAAAATGCTTGTTCCATTCAAATAAAGCTAGCTGCCAACGTGGGCTGCAACATTAATTCAATGGACGGCCATACAGGAAGATGGGGGACACGATGCCGTCGTGTCCCCCGTCTTCGTGTACCGTCTTGTATGGCCGTCCATTGAATTAACGTTGGTTTTTTTGGCAAATTTATCCCTCAATGATCGGTCGGTCATTGCTGTCAGACATGTCAGACTCGTCTGAACAGAAATTAGAAGGTCTGACTTGCAAGTATTTTTTTTCCCGATGGATTGGTTGACATTTTTGTTGTTTTAAATCTCATTTTGAATTGGTAAAAATAAAAAAATAAATCGCGTGGCCCTAAAAAAGGAAGCGGGCGAGGACCCTAAACATGTTTTTTTTTTTATTTGGCTTAATTGGCATTTAATTGTATTCCGACCATTTTCTGTCCTCCAAGACCAAAGAACAAGATGCTTTTTCGGGGACTAAAAACCTTGCAGTCTGTCATTTGTTAAGCCCATCAGCATTTCATCTACAAGGCGTCCCTGGGGCACTAGTACTAGTAGTAGTAGTGACCGACAATGTCAAAATCTCAAAAAAGGAGTTCAGCGCCCCAGTTACTGGGTCTACTACTAAATGTAACACCTTAAAGTCCTGTTTTTATTCAAAGGTGTATATAATAATTAATAGATTATGATAATGGTTATGGTTACTACGCAAACACTACACTCCCCTACAGTCATAATCTTAAGAGTTATAGCACAATCAAGCATCATTGGAGCCAAGCCCCAGTAACTGGGGCGCTGTACACCATTTTATCGGTCGTATTAGGGCCCCAGTAAGGTATATGTATTTTCGCTTTGACGATTATGACAAAGTAGATTTAAAACGAATCTGTGATACCCTGTTCAAAAAATTTCAAAATTACGACAAAGACTCAACAGAATTGCTGGAAAATTGCCTACTGGCTTCTCAATATATCAAAGATGAAATAAATGCATTCAATTGTACTCACAATCATTTTTGGTCCTCCAAGTCGATGATTTTTTAGCCCACTAAAAATTTTGCCGTTACAATCTCCATTTTGCTACTAATAGTCACATGATACTCAACGACTGTTTCCAAATGTGTATGAACACTACGAGGATAGTGTGTTCACTGATGCCCTGAATTGCATATGGTTTTGCCCAGTCAACGCAGGATACCAGCTGTGGAGTGTCAGCGACCCTCCCCCACCCCACAATGGCTACACAGAGGATCTAGGGAATGTGCGTTTCAACCAGCGCTGTGCAGCCAACCTACACCGCTGGTATCCCGCGGTCTTAGTTACTGGGTGTAGTTGGACTTGGAGCCATGATGGTTGCTGTTGCGCATCCGCACTGTAAAGTACTGTATTACTTACTGCTGAATTCTGCGCTGTGCCGTGCGCATGCGCAACAGCAACCATCATGGCTCTGACTAGCCCCAAAATAGTGCCAATACGCTGGACTACCTCCGCTTCTTGGCCCTATGAACCCTCTGACCCACAATGTGACATCAACTTTCGAATTGAGACTTTCATTTTTTTTGCCAAAATTTTTCCCTCACTGATTGCTTGGTCATTGTCTGGAGTACCTTAGATTCGTGATGCAGAGACTTCTTTTGGTGGAATTTTATGAAAAATCTCAGAGCTGATACTGACGGTGACACATTATTCAAACAACGTCAGACCCATGATGGTTGCTGTCGCGCATGCGCGCTGTACATCGCTTAAGCGCAGAATAGGGCGCAGAATTCTGCGGCAAGTCATAGCGGTAAGTTATGGTGCTGTACAGTGCGCATGCACAAGGTTGACATTTACTTTGTAGTGGCATCTTGGGGCATAGGTGGATTTTGTCAAAAATCACACTGATCTTAGGAGGGTTTTAAAAAAACTACATGTACATTTTATAATTCTCCTTTATTTTTTGTCTTGCAGTGTTCGAAACTAGGAATCGTCAGTGTTAGTAAGTACCTAGTTTGATCTTCTTTATTTTCCAGAATCCATGTCAGAATGATGACGCTTAAGAGTAAGTGAAAGTCAAAAAAGAAGAAAAAAAGAATTTAAAAAAAATTGTTAATGTCAAAATCATTTGACATCTGGTTGTGGTAACCAAAATAGGCCACAGATTTCCTTTAAAAAAAGTTGCATTCACTTTGCCGGTATGGCATGTGTGGAAGTGAAGGTTTTGACATTTATCCACCGGCAAACTTTAATCCTCACTGCTGCAAACCAGTCAACTGAAGTACAAGTTTTTCCTACATGTACATGGTATGCTGTGCTCTTGAATACTCTGATCAGCTGAGTGTGGATTCAAGTCCCGGTCTTGACACTTATTTCCTTCAGCAAAACACTTAACCATTATTGCTTTTTCCTTTGGATGCGTCGTAAAGCCGTAGGTCCCGTGCATTGTGTAATGCACATACATGTAACACCAAAGGTTTGCCCTGTCAGTGGCTGCTGAATGTACCGTAGCACCTAAGTAAACCCTTCTAAGGTGCTACGTAAATCCATCTCATAATTCAAAAACTTCAAAAACCTGTCTAATGGGAATAAAAGAGTAGTGACTCGATCTTGTTTTTTCCCCCTGGTAGGATTCTTTTTGCGGAATTGCCAGAATCTTTTTTCTTTTAGGGTACTGCTGGCACAAATAAAACCTCGACCTGACATTGCCAAAAGAACAAAGATTCTCTTTATTAGATCGTCCGTTTTGTTTTCTCGACCGAGAAAATGTCAAATTCACTCAGCGTGAATTGCAAAACATCGGCCGTTACCTACAGCATAGGAGTGGTACTAAACCTGGAACCAGGGCTGGCTTCCCGGCTCACTCTGACTTGCCTCCTTTGAGCCAAAATACAATGAATAAACAAAAGGACAAAGGTCTGGAATTGGGGATTACACAAAAACCACCTCTCAATAGCTAGAAAACTCCAAAATATTTAAGACGTTGAAACCTAGGATGCTCATAGCAACACCCTTAGCTACAGCCAAAGCTGTAGCCGTAGCCGTAGCCGTAGCTGCCAATTAGGAATTGTAGAATATATTTCTTTTCAAGATTTGAAACCTTGCATGGTAGGAATACAATCAAGGTTTGTGGAGACACCATGTACATAAAACGTCTCTCTATGAGTTGTGGTGGGTCTGAAAAGAACCGATGGTTTGAGGGTAACTAAGAGTTGTAAGGCCATGTCGGAGTTAGCAGCTGGATCATCACGTAAACAAGCATTGAAGCCATTGGTTCTTTTCAGAATGGCTACAACTCATAGAGTGGGTTTTATGTACACGGTTTCTCAGCAAACCTCACTAGATATTTCTATTTGCCATGCTGACAACACTCAGAAAAATGGTATGAACATATGCCAATGAAATCTCGCCTCTCAGTCAAGTAATGATGTAATTGTATGTTTGACACTGTCCAAATGTGTGTTGTAACCATGGTAGCATGGTAAAATATGCTAACTATGCTTGATTTCCTGGTTGTTATTCCAAGGTAATGCCCATCCTGATGAAATCACATGCATAGCTGCAGATGCTGTCCTGGTCTTTACAGCCTGTAGGAATATCGTAAGGGCATTCACCCAGGGTCGACAGGTAAGAGTAATAGTGACAGGTAGTCCAATGTGAGGCACATGGAGGTGATAGAAGACCTACTAAGTAAAAAGCCCAATGTTCTTGAATATTTAGTCATCAGGGCCCAATTTTATAGAGTTGCTTAAGCAGAAAATATTGTCAAACATTTTCCTGCTGAGCAAAAATAAGCAGGATACCAGTTACATTTGGTACGAGTAACAGCATTTTAGCTGGTAACCTTATTCTGGTAATCACAATTTGTTTATGCTTAGCTACTTTTTGTGCTCAAGCAGCTCTTTGAAATTGGGCCCTGTACTCAGAACACGGACAATTCTCAATACAGTATATCCTCCACAGTTTACCCCGGAGAGGCCATTTTTTTCCAAAAGAGGTTGCCTACAACAATCACGCATGGACAGTTTGGGACCTTTGAATAGCTAACATGATTGTGGAACATGTTGACCAGCTTCACAACTACCATCTGATCTCATAAACACAACAGAGTACAACTTAGCTGCTTTGCCAACCACAAACGATCTTAAACTGGGTGGGGACCAAAACTTGTCCATTTTTGCCAGGATACACTGTGAAAATGGCCTCCCGTGGGAAAACTGTTGAGGGCGCTCTGTAATAGAATCACCCATATTACATGAACAATGAGAATTTAATACTGCCATATCTGCTACCACCCAGGGAAATAACAGGGATATTCTTTTGGGGGGATGGTGTATGGAAGCCAACTTGGTGACTTGCCAAAGATTCTCCACAACATCAAGAAAGTCTAGGATGTCCCCAGCACAAAACCCCATAGTATTCATTAACGTCAAAGCAACAAACCTTTTATTTGCAAATTAAGAGTTCTTAAAGGGAAAAACAAAAGATTTAATGATCTACAGCCATAGTTGCCTTACTAGACAGGGTTTCCTGTAGAATACACAAACGCTGTGCATATACATGTGGGAAAACCTGTATATGAACAGTAATTAGTGTCTTTCTTTGAACTCAAGCTGCTAGTAATATGAGACTGTCAACCTATATCGCAAAATCAATAGAATTATGTGTCCTTTTTAAACATTATGCAGTTTTTGGGTGGTGTGTTTATTTGCAAGAATGTTTATTTTAACCCTAACTTCCCCAGGTTAGTCAAAATCCAACAGGGGGTGTTGTTGGACGTTGGATGGTTGAGTTCTGTGAATTTTGTCTCTGCTGTTGGACTATGGCTGGTTGAGTACCAATGGTTCAGGGGACTAGTGTTGAACTTTGGCTGAGTGTGGAAAGTAGTACTATGATATGAAACCCTGTTGGACTTTGGCCGAGTGTGGAAAGTACTATGATATGCAACCTGTGCTGAGCCCGCACCGCCCCTAAAAACAATATATATAATAATATTAAATAGATCAATAGATATTGATTAGCTTGGTACTGTACTTCTCAAATAATCAAGCTATACCCATGTCATAACATACCCAGTCAGCCAAAATCAAAAAGCACAAGACCCGTTGGAGTATGATGGGTTGTGTACTGTCCCCATATGTGTACTGTGTAAGTATAATGGGTTGTGTACTGGCCCTACAAGTGTACTGTGGGAGTATGATGGGTTGAGGAGGTCTCCTAGTAAAGATGCTTAGGGGGTTAGGGTTAATGTAGCAATTAGCGCTACGTGGGCTTAGATGTACATGTAGATGGGAACGGTGTGTATGTGATCAGTCAGGTGGATATGGGTTAAAACACTGAAGCATTAAATTGATGTGCAATCTATTTGAATTTCTTGTTAGGTTGTTTATACGTACACAGGACACAAGAAAGATGTACATCTGCTTTTGCCATTTGGTGAGCATCTGGTGTCAATCGACGAATCCAGCAGTCTCAAGATATGGGACATCAAATCTACAGGTAAATACTAGGTTGTATTTGACAAAACACATGGCTGAGGGGTCTTGTGCACCCAACTCAAGTTCTGGTGGCAAGGTTATTGGAATGTGGGTTCGAATCCTGGTCGAGACACTTGAAGAAGACATCTAACTATAACTGCTTGTCACCTAGGAGTAAATTGTTACCTCTGAGCATAGAGATAGGGCCATGGAAGAAGTTTGAACTTTCTTACTTGATCACTGCTGCTAATACCTTGCAGTCGTATATGCTAATCGTATTGTGACTATTGACACAAACATGCACTTTGTGGTCAGCCAATTGTCCAGCATGGCGCAGTTTATTTTGGATAATTGGCGTGTGAGCCAAACCAGTAGTTTTGGGGAATGAAAGTGTGGCAGTAAAAAAGGTTTTCATCTTTTAAAATGTTTTGATTTGTGGTTTGGAGTTGGCTGCTGTTGGCCACATCATCGATTGACATGTTTAAAAAGACAAACTCATTACCTGTCAGATGCACAATTTTCTCCCAGAAAATCCATGAAAATCTTTCTTATGCCAATTTTAACAAAAGTCATAATTCTCGCATAAATTTTGAAGGTTTTGGTGTAAATTTCTTAAACTTTTAAAAAGCAAAACATTGACGGATAGCCGTCATTATATTCTTTGTGATTGCATGCGTCTTTATGAACCAGGGTGTACCATACTTGAAAGGGCATGCGAAGAAGTCTTTGATGTGAAATATTTACTCCAGTACTGAGGAAAATCTTGCAGCAAAATGATGTCAGAAAATATGCTATGGCATTCTTCAAAGCATGGTGCAAATGAGCTGCAGTTTACCAGCATCAAATGCAGCGTTACACAAGCTATACAGAGCGTTCATGCAGCCCTTTGTTCTGTATTGTTACTGTCTGGGAGGTTCAAACTCTATGCTCTGAGGTTAGA
This sequence comes from Marthasterias glacialis, assembly GCA_911728455.2. Lineage (NCBI taxonomy): Eukaryota > Metazoa > Echinodermata > Asteroidea > Forcipulatida > Asteriidae > Marthasterias > Marthasterias glacialis. The sequence continues at coordinate 21,359,370 of OU452225.1, forward strand.
GATTGTTGATAAGCAACCTCTGCGACCATTTGGTTGCCAGTGCTGCATATTCCTAAGGAGTTGGGATGGTTTCAGGCGTGTTAAGAGACGGTGAAAAGGGGCAGTAATTGTGTAAGGTGCCGTGAGACTTTAAGTAGCTCATAATAAATACGTATTGTTATTAATTTGGTTTGTTGTGGCCAAGCGGTCAAGCGCACTGGACTCAAACTCTGGTGTTTCTGATCAGCAGAGTGTGGGTTTGAGTCCCAGTCTTGACACTTGTGTCCTTAAGCAAGACACTTAACCATTATTGCTTCGTCCTTCGGATGGGACTTAAAGCTGCAGGTCCTGTGTGTTGCGTAATGCACGTAAAAGAACCCAGTGACACTTATCGCTAAGGGAAGGGATTTGCCGCGGTGTTTCTGGCAGTGGCTGCTGAATGCGCCGCAGCACCTTGTAAACCCTTATAAGGTGCTACATAAATGGGTCTCATAATTAACCAAATTAAAAAACCTGTCTTACAAAAAAGACTTAGCGCTTTGATATGCCCAAAGAAAAAGCGCTATATAAAAACTATTTATTATTATTATTATTATCATTATTATTATTATTAATAATTAACAATTATAAGCTACAGATATTAAATCATGCAGACCTTGACATAACACAGTACCTTATTTTCAAAATGTAAGTTTCTTGTGGTTTCAATTGTTTTCAGAGGTTTATCTTGAGATTCAATTTAGCAATGAAAGTTTCCAGGTTTCCGCCCTCATGCACCCGACCACTTACCTCAATAAAATCCTTCTGGGAAGCAGACAGGGTACCATGCAGATCTGGAACGTCAAATCAAAGTAAGGGTTCTCATTCAGAACAAACAAAGTTTACACGTCTTGGAATGTGTGTGATAAAAGTCTGTGCCTGTTCAAATTCCATGACAAATGCAAAAAATTAAGGCTGTATCAGAAATGGGGGCTACGACTGTTACTAAGGGTATAGCTATGGGCATCCTATATTTCATCGCATGATGATGCAGCGATTCAGGCATAGCCATAGCCAGAAAGAGGTCTGGAATTTGGGATTGCACAATAACCCCTACATAAAGGGATAATTTTAGCATGAATTCCAGTACCATCTGTCCTCTGTGTTGGAAATGAAATGTTGCACAGTGAGTGCATGTACTGTGCACGCTCCGGAACGGAATGTCTAGGTGACCTTTGTTCCGGTCTTCCAATTTCACACAAAACTAGAAAGTTCACGCCATCTGATTTCTGGCAGGGAAAATATTGGCATGTATACATGTCATCCAGCGTTAACTAGTGAAATCTTTGTCCAAGTTTGCCAGCACTCATCATCTCTAAACATCCCCATTAGAGAGCATAGAACCTGGAGTCTGTTAGCTCATTAAATCTACTTGGGGAAAAAATGCCCCCAACAAACAGGAGTGCGTGTTATTATGATCCTTTGTTATGTATGAATTTAAAACAAACAAATTCTGACAAACAGGTAGTGGACTTCCAGTGTGCCTCTGGGCTTTTCAAAAGAATGGCGTCTTATTGCGGACTCGTATTTTGTTTTTGTTAGGCCATTGAAATGGGATTACGCAGTACTTATATCTTTCCACTAGTTCAGTTGTGCTGCTGCACAGTTGTTCCGACCAAACTGTTTACTTTAAAAATGCTGGGGTGGATTGGACCTTCTTTACACGTACATTGACTAATTCTTGATTTACTGTATTGGTTCTTTCCTCAGTAAACTTGTGTACACTTTCAATGGCTGGGGATCTCCAATTACAGTAATAGAGCAGGTAATGAATTACTCTTGATCCTCAAAGATAGATCTATTGAGTCCCTTCTATTTAACCAGTTGCCGCTGGGATTTTCTTTTTTGTCATGTCCTCTTGCATGCCCTGGGGAATTCTTTTGGCAAATTGCCAGAATCTTTTTTTTTTTTTGAGGGTACCACTGGCACAAAGAAACCCTGACTTGACAATGCCAAGAAAACAAAGATTCTCTTTATTGGATTGTCCATTTTGTTTCTCGACCGAGAGATTGTCAAATTCATGCACCATGAATTGCAAAACATTCGGCCATTGCCTACGGCGTAGGAGTGGTACTAAACCTCCGCAGTGGGATGTCTAGGCGACCTTTGCTCCAGTGGTCTGAAATTATACATTGACATCTTTACACGGCTCCCTTTTCCAGGCGTGGGAAACATTTGTGTGTATATCATCCAGCGCCAAGTGGTTAAAGGCCTGTGTAAATGCCCTTTTGTCTTTCATCAGATCCGTTAACCTTAGAGGTTGTTGGGTCACCACTTCAACAATCTTTCTCCATGCCTCTCTGTCCTCCACTGCTCTCTGTAACAATCTTTCTCCATGCCTCTCTGTCCTCCACTGCCCTCTGTTTGTAACAATCTTTCTCCGTGCCTCTCTGTCCTCCACTGCCCTCTGTTTGTAACAATCTTTCTCCGTGCCTCTCTGTCCTCCACTGCCCTCTGTTTGTAACAATCTTTCTCCGTGCCTCTCTGTCCTCCACTGCCCTCTGTTTGTAACAATCTTTCTCCGTGCCTCTCTGTCCTCCACTGTCCTCTGTTTGTAACAATCTTTCTCCAAGCATCTCTGTCCTCCACTGCCCTCTGTTTGTAACAATCTTTCTCCATGCCTCTCTGTCCTCCACTGCCCTCTGTTTGTAACAATCTTTCTCCATGCCTCTCTGTCCTCCACTGCCCTCTGTTTGTAACAATCTTTCTCCATGCCTCTCTGTCCTCCACTGCCCTCAGTTTGTAACAATCTTTCTCCATGTCTCTCTGTCCTCCACTGCCCTCTGTTTGTAACAATCTTTCTCCATGCCTCTTTGTCCGCCACTGCCCTCTGTAACAATCTTTCTCCATGCCTCTCTGTCCTCCACTGCCCTCTGTTTGTAACAATCTTTCTCCATGCCTCTCTGTCCTCCACTGCCCTCTGTTTGTAACAATCTTTCTCCATGCCTCTCTGTCCTCCACTGCCCTCTGTTTGTAACAATCTTTCTCCATGCCTCTTTGTCCGCCACTGCCCTCTGTAACAATCTTTCTCCATGCCTCTCTGTCCTCCACTGCCCTCTGTTTGTAACAATCTTTCTCCATGCCTCTCTGTCCTCCACTGCCCTCTGTTTGTAACAATCTTTCTCCGTGCCTCTCTGTCCTCCACTGCCCTCTGTTTGTAACAATCTTTCTCCATGCCTCTTTGTCCTCCACTGCCCTCTGTTTGTAACAATCTTTCTCCATGCCTCTTTGTCCGCCACTGCCCTCTGTAACAATCTTTCTCCATGCCTCTCTGTCCTCCACTGCCCTCTGTTTGTAACAATCTTTCTCCATGCCTCTCTGTCCTCCACTGCCCTCTGTTTGTAGCAATCTTTCTCCATGCCTCTCTGTCCTCCACTGCCCTCTGTTTGTAACAATCTTTCTCCATGCCTCTCTGTCCTCCACTGCCCTCTGTTTCTAACAATCTTTCTCCATGCCTCTCTGTCCTCCACTGCCCTCTGTTTGTAACAATCTTTCTCCATGCCTCTCTGTCCTCCACTGCCCTCTGTTTGTAACAATCTTTCTCCATGCCTCTCTGTCCTCCACTGCCCTCTGTTTGTAACAATCTTTCTCCATGCCTCTCTGTCCTCCACTGCCCTCTGTTTGTAACAATCTTTCTCCATGCCTCTCTGTCCTCCACTGCCCTCTGTTTGTAACAATCTTTCTCCATGCCTCTCTGTCCTCCACTGTCCTCTGTTTGTAACAATCTTTCTCCAAGCCTCTCTGTCCTCCACTGCCCTCTGTTTGTAACAATCTTTCTCCATGCCTCTCTGTCCTCCACTGCCCTCTGTTTGTAACAATCTTTCTCCATGCCTCTCTGTCCTCCACTGCCCTCTGTTTGTAACAATCTTTCTCCATGCCTCTCTGTCCTCCACTGCCCTCTGTTTGTAACAATCTTTCTCCATGCCTCTCTGTCCTCCACTGCCCTCTGTTTGTAACAATCTTTCTCCATGCCTCTCTGTCCTCCACTGCCCTCTGTTTGTAACAATCTTTCTCCATACCTCTCTGTCCTCCACTGCCCTCTGTTTGTAACAATCTTTCTCCATGCCTCTCTGTCCTCCACTGCCCTCTGTTTGTAACAATCTTTCTCCAGGCCTCTCTGTCCTCCACTGCCCTCTGTAACAATCTTGCTTGCCAGGGCAGTATGTTGCACATCAGGAAATACCCTGGAATGTACAAGGTCACTTTTTTTTCGTAAACAAGGTGACATGGTCTGTCAACCAATCCATTTTAGATCAATTTCACATGTTCTGTACAAGTGTTTTCCCGCTTTTGAGTACACAGGGAGCCAGACAAAGGTCGGATTGAAACTCTCATTTAGTCTCTGATTGATTGATATACAGGCTCCAGCTGTAGACGTAGTAGCAGTCGGTCTCGATGATGGCCGAACCATTGTCCACAATTTGAGATACGATGAGACCATTGTTACTTTCACTCAGGACTGGGGCCCGGTCACGGCCATTACTTTCAGAACAGGTAAACAGTTTATCGAAAATGTCCTCATTGGTAACAATTTGTTCGATTGCTGAATAATCTTTTCGAATGCCAAGTCTCTGAGGGGGCAATTCATATTGTATTTGTGTGGATCGGAAGTAAAAGTTTTAAAGTAGGCTTGAAATTTCTCGTGATTTTTTCCGAAGTTCAGTATTTTTTCAAAATCTCCTTGAGCCTTCATTTTTTCCTAGAAGAAGTAAAGCAATCCACACCTGTAGTATTTCTGGTGATGCACTGCGTCTGTAAACCTCCTGAATTGTAACATTTGGGAGGTTTCAGCTAGAATAAGGGGCAACCCAGGCCCTGTAGCCATTTTCAGGAATGTTCACATTCGTCAATTCTCATCCCCGTTATAGTCATTTATGAGGTGCTTTTGAACACTATTACCCTCTTCATTTGGTAAAAGGTGTACCTTAAATCATAGAGCATACTCCTTAGGAGCAGCGTTTTTTCTTATAACTATGGTCCGTTGGCCAAACAGCTGAGGACCGGTCACAATTCTCTCCAAGTGGTCAAGCTGGCTAGTTCAGTGTTGAAAAGCTTGATACCTCTATAATATGAAATATGGACCAGTGACAAAGCTGGCGGACTATTTAATGAAACAACCTTTCCCAATGGCTAGTCAATGCAAATGTTAAGAGGAAACCCTGCCTAAGAGTGTGGTATTTTATTCCTATCAAAGAAATGTGATACTAAAAGAAATTCTGCTTAATAGCTTTATAAAAATTTGGTTCGTTATTTATGGGAAAAAGATGGCGTCGTCTTTTCATTGTGTGGAGACAGATAGAACCTCACTGTATAAAAAGCAATTATATATATTTGTTTTTGCTTTACTCCATGCATTGCTTTTTTTTTTCAAGTTTATAATAACATGATAAAATAACATCTTTGTGTTTCTGAATCAGACGGTCAGCCCATCATGGCCACTGGAAGCACCCCTGGGCACATTGCTCTCTGGAATCTAGAAGAGAAACGTCTTCAAGCTCAGATGCGAGATGTCCACAAGTCCGGCGTCGCTGGCATGAAGTTTCTATCATCAGAACCCGTCATGGTGACAAACTCTGCTGATAATGCCCTGAAGGTATGATCGATCATCTTATCCCATCACCTATCATTATTTCCATTGGCGTGTGAACTACATGCATACTTCCTCAAAAACAAAAGAGATGCAAGAGAAATTAAACTCCCTTGCGTCTGCTGCCATTGCTGAAATAAAACAAAAATGGAAATGCTCTTGGGTGTTTTGGCCACCAAACTCTCAGCAGCGACAAGAATAATGTACAGTTATTAACATTGTCTCAATGTTAGTACCCCTGTTCATCAGACCCTCAGCATTCCTTGTGTTCATATTACATTGAACTGTAATAGCGCCCTCTCTTGGTCAGAGAGTGTCCAGATTTAAAATGGCTCTGTTAGTAACCATACATTCAGACATGTAACAGTTCATGTATCACAATAAAATCAATAGTAATCCTCACTATCCCAGTCTTGTTAGATCACAATGCCTGAAACCATCTTATGGCAGCCAATTGTGCGTACAGGTCAACAATCTCTACCCTCGTAGTTACCCATTTACTACTGGGAGATGAGAATGAATAGTAAAGTGTCTAGCTCAAGGACAAAAGTGTCATGACCGGGACTCAAACCCACACTCTTGTGACTCAGCCACCAGAGCTTGAGTTTGATCTTCCTTTGATCCCTGTGGTGGTGTTGTTTATGCTGGTGTTGTTTATGCTGGTGTTGTTTATGCTGGTGTTGTTTATGCTGGTGTTGTTTATGCTGGTGTTGTTTATGCTGGTGTTGTTTATGCTGGTGTTGTTTATGCTGGTGTTGTTTATGCTGGTGTTGTTTATGCTGGTGTTGTTTATGCTGGTGTTGTTTTGTGCTGGTGTTGTTTATGCTGGTGTTGTTTTGTGCTGGTGTTGTTTATGCTGGTGTTGTTTAGGCTGGTGTTGTTTAGGCTGGTGTTGTTTAGGCTGGTGTTGTTTGCAAAGGGTGTGTTCAGAGGGGTAATACCAAGTTACCTGGATCATAGATGTTAGAAATCTGGTTTTCTGAATGAGTTTTCATGACTTGATTTCTTTAAAATTGTTATTGATAGTAACAAATTTCAATTTTTTGTCTCTTAAATCATTCCCAAAACCATATGTAAACTTTCATGAGCCTGGTTCAAATTTCATAGGGCTGCTTAACCAGTTGTTGCCGAGATTCTTTTTGTTTTTTTGCCCCATCTTCTGGCGGGATTCTTTTGGTGGAATTGCCAGAATTGTTTTTTCTCTGAGGGTACCATTGGCACAAAGAAACCCTTACTTGACAAAGCTAAGAGAACAAAGATTCTCTTTATTGGATTGTCCGTTTTGTTTCTCGACCGAGAAAATGTCAAATTCACGCACTGTGAAATGCAAAACATCGGCTGTTGCATACAGCATAGGAGTGGTACTAAACATGGCACCATGGCTCGATTGCCGGCTTACTCTGACTTCATGAACCTCCATTGAGCCGAAATACAATGAATGAAAAACTGTGGAAGCCTCTTGATGATCGTAATCCCCTTCTTGGAACAGACAAAGGTCTATGATCTGGGATTACACAAAAAACAACTCTCAATGGCCAAAAAATGCCAATATATTCAAGACCTTTTTTGTCGTATGGATGAAACGATGCATTAGAGGGTGTGTGTGTGTGGTCTGTGCACGCTTCCAGCCGAATGACCGGGCGACATTTGCTCCGGTGGTCCGAAATTACATAATGGTGTCTTTACACGGCTTCAGTGTCCAGGAAGGGGAAACAGTTGCGTGTATTCACGTCGTCCGGTGTTAAGCTGGTTAGACTGGTTAAGCTGGTGACGTTGTTTGCAAAGGGTGTGTTCAGAGGGTTAATACCAAGTTACCTGGATCATAGATGTTAGAAATCTGGTTTTCTGAATGAGTTTTCATGACTTGATTTGTTGAAATTTGTAATTGAATTTTGTTGTCACTAAAACCATTCCCAAAGCCATATGTAAACTTTCATGATCCCTGCCTGGGCTCAATTTCACAAAGCACAAAGATGTATCTTCAGATAAGTTGTTCATATTGCCATAGTGATTTGTATTGTGACATCACACTTGAGATGAGATGAGATGAGATGAGATGAATCTTAGCTGTTTGTGAAATGGGCCCCAGGTAGTTTGATACTACGTTGAATGTACATAGATACATTTTTCACTGAAATTTAATTGTGATTCTTAACTTGTTTTTGTGAGATTGCTGATAGAGTTTGATTATGTTTACAAATATTTATTTTCTCGTTTTAGATGTGGATATTTGATCAGCCCGATGGAAGTGGACGCAAATTACGTGTTCGTGCAGGTCACAGTGCACCCCCAGCTAAGATCATGTTCTATGGGGAACAGGGACAGAATATTCTTAGTGCAGGTAAAGTTTTATTGGTTGTTTTGTTTCTTAAGAGTATGACTTTCCTTTTGTTTGAATTGGCCATTTACTTGAATGATAGATAAACTATGCCAGCCTGCAATATAAAATCATACGGTGAATACATCTACACAGTACACAGTCAACCCTCCTACTGTCTGACCGCTCATATGACAGCCTGCAATATGATCTCATGTGTTGATTGCGTGTACACAGTACACACATAAGCAGAGATAATTACTTACAGTTGCTCTACCATACATAATGCTCACGGTTGAATGGTTTTGAATGGTCAGCCAGCTCAATGGCAAAAGTCAATTTAGCTCAGTTGGTTGAGCACAGTACCATAAACTGGAGGAAGAAGGTTCGAATCCTGTTGCAGTCAGTTATGTTGAGATCCCTTAAGTCATTACCTGCAGATATTTTTGTTCATAACTATGAACCCTTGGGGCGCAGAATGAAGGACTTTTTTAGGGAAGGTGTGGCACCAGTTTCTGGAAATGAAAGTTTATCCAAACCCTGAAGTGTAAATATTCATGATTGTGTAGTTTGATATAATGGAGCCAGGAAAATGGATAAAAATAAACTCAGAAGGGTAGTGTAACAAGCATCTAGGATTCTGTAGGCATGCAACTTTTCAGTGGATCAGCTGATTTCTTCTTTTGCCTTCACTTTTAGTGTCACAGAAAACTGAAAAACACTGTTGTAAATTATGCACATTTGGCTATTTCCTCATTTTTTAGCAACTTCAAAGTTGCATGCCTTATTCTGGGAGTAGATATAAATTTGGATGAAGTCTTTCAAGAGAGGGTACTTGCTGAAGCTAAGAGTGTGTTAGAAAATGACAATCATTCCCTCAACAATTATTTCAGCATGTTTGGCAGTGGTAAAAGATGGCAGTCAGGGAGGGCCAGAACAAACAGATATTTAAACTCATTTGTCGATATCGATATGTCTCTTAAATGACCAGCACCTGTTTTAACATCTTAATCTTACTCCAACAGTTAACTGCCCTGCCCCTATCATGTCTATAGTTTGTACATCAGTTGTTTTATTTTCTGATATTCTGTGTCTATTTTTATTTAAATTTTGAAATCTAATGTTTTTAACATATAAATTGCTTGTGTGTACATTGTTTATTTTTATCAATCTATCTTGCTGCATGTAATGGAACAATTTTCCTTTTTAAAGACCAATAACATAAACATGAATGTGAATATGAATACGAATATGAAACTGTGTAGCTCTTGGCGATGCAGAAACTAATATTTTCTCCCAAAATATGGTTATTATTGTTGTTGTTTGTCTCAATGATTTTTCTCAAAAGGCCAAGACAGTAGCCTGAAGTCCTTCTCCACTCTACATGAGAAACACAACAAAGACCTTGGCCAGGCTAACCTGAAGAAGAAGCTGGGTATCAAGAAGGGTCACCTCAATCAGAGATACAAGATGGCACCTATCACGCAGTTTGCAGCAGGTAAATGAAATCAATAGATATTGTATTTAAAAAAAATGTAGTTGTGAAATACTGTCAAATTATTGAAAATAGCATTTATAGACCCAAATGCCAGCAATTTTCACAGGTTGATTGGGTCTTTTTTTACAGAAAACCTAGGGATGAAATCAATTAAATAACAATAACAATAATAATGATAACATTAACACATTAACAATAACAATAATAATAGTGTACATTTATAACACAACATGTCTGTCATAAACATCACTCCAGGCACCAAATAATCGAATTGGCTGGATAACCATGCTGCCAGACCATGTCAGAGGGGGGGGGGCTTAGACATTATTTGGGGTAGGTGGCTATTTAATGTATCAAACGATTCATTTGTGCATTATATCGATCTCATTTTGAGGGGCAAGAAGGGGGCAAGCAACAGTTCTGAAGAGGGTGGCTCAAGCCCCCTCCTCCCCTGGTTATGCCACTGCCCAAAGGACAAAGAAAAAGTGTCTAGACCGGGACTCAAACCCACGATCTGCTGATCTAGAAACACCAGAGCTTGACTCTGGTGTGCTAGACTGCTAGGCCACAACACTCCAGAATTACTACAAGATTAATTTTCACATTCGTCCCTTTTAAACATACAATCCAACTTTTCTTCTCTTCATTTCCACGTCCACAGAGAAGAGTCGTGAGAGTGAGTGGGACAGCATCGCGGCATGTCATCAGGGAACTAACATAGTGACTACCTGGAACTACCAACGCAGTACCATGGGCAACCACAAGATAACATGCCCACATGTTAAACCATCAGCAGCTGTTGAAGCCACGGTAAGCTGTTTATTCCCGCAATAGCTGCACAATTCTAATCAGGGCCTGATTGTAAGCTTAGATTTCTCCGCTAAGCAAAAAATGGTGGCTTACAGTGGAATTACATCACACTTACCAACAGGATATGGGCTTGGCCTCTTATAATTCGGCTGTCAGGAGGAAGCTTTGCTAGGTTTTAAGACTTCTTTGTGACCAAAGAATGGGTGGCTGGGCAAATTGTTTTCATGGATGTCATTGCATTAGTTCGTTTTAAACTTGCAGATAAAATAAAAGCTTTTGAACACACACAAATATTTAATATATGAAAACTTGATTGTTCTTTTCAGGCCATTGACATCACGTCATGTGGAAACTTTGTCGTGATTGGTTGGAGTACAGGTCATGTGGACACTTACAACATCCAATCAGGGATCAACAGGGGTTCCTATGGCAGCCAGAAAGGTAAAGTTATTTTTTTAAATGCAATTTCTGTTGTTTTTCGAACTTTTGGCCACTCAATGAAAGAATTATATAAAGACCTTGTTTGGCTATGTTACATTGATAAATCCTAAATACGATATATACTTTTGTTTATTTCATGTATACAGCGAGATGTATATATTGATCAGTTAACGTGGTTACCAATTAGCATTCATTTTATAACTAACCATAGCTAGTTTCTTTGGTGGCATATTGTTTAATAGCAGGAGTTCAATGGTTGTTTGAGCTTCACTTTGTCATAACTTGTGTTTGGAGTAAACTAGTTGGGTTGAGTGTCATGAATGTGCACATGAGTGTGGCATGCCATATGCATACCTGCTAACCGTTCTCTTTTAATCGGAATTGTTCAGATTTTTAAGTTTTAAAGTCCTAAAATATCAGAACGTTCAGATTTCCGAAAACGTGAAATAAAAAATAAAAAATAAAAAACGGAAAGTGCTGTTTTGCCGACAGTTTGAGAAAAATTAATTAAATAGAGCGTTATGTATTCAACGTCGATACATAATGATAATAGGCAGTTCTAACCAGGAACACCAGGGCACACCTCTTCCCTTTACATAATGATAATAGGCAGTTCTAACCAGGAACACCAGGGCACACCTCTTCCCTTTACATAATGATAATAGGCAGTTCTAACCAGGAACACCAGGGCACACCTCTTCCCTTTGCTTTAAATGCACTGGGTTCTTTTACGAGCATTACACAACACACGGGACCTACGGCTTTACTCCCCATCTGAAAGACGCAGCAGTAATGGTTAAGTGTGCTTGCTTAAGGACACAAGTGTCACGACCTGGACTCGAACCTAAACTCTTCTAATTGGAAAAACACTAGAGCTTGAGTCCTGTGTTCTTATCTGCTCAGCCGCGACACTCTACAACATGACATGAGTCGACATATCTACGGATTCGCATGCATTGATAACCTCTTCTACTAGCTGTCAGCATGCACTTTCTCTGGTAAAAGCACTGTTTTCCAGATACGGTTAACGTATTTTACGACTAATAGACATTTTTGTGGGTGAAGATGAGTTTGGGCTTTGGACCTACCACCTGTAATAAACATCTAAACGATGTGTCCGACCATAGACCAATGACATCTGACTCACCTGCGTGAAGAATCGAGTTGTCTCAGATTATTTTTCCAAACATTTGGGAAAAATAACCTGAGATAACGCAAACAGTAATGCAATTGTCAACGATTTAATGCTTCAACGTGTAAACTGTCAAGATAATCTTGAACATGTTGAAAAGGGTCTGAAGAACAAATTTCAGTGGCAAAAGGATTGCAACACATGTTCTGTCACCAAAAGAAGATGTATGATCTGTGCTGGTGTGATTTGTGCTCGAAAATGAATTGATTCCAGCAAACGAAATTCAAAAGAGCATGTTATTTTATAACAAATAAAAATACTAAATTACATTTTGACATTGTAGATCGGTTGAGGCTTACAGCTTAGGTTTTGCAATCCATGCTAAATGAATCTGATATTTTCTGGAAAGAGAAACAATAAATCCTGGTGCGTCAATAAGAACCTTTATTGTCTTGTCTTTGTTAAGTCAAGGTTTTTTTTATGCCAACAATATACTCAAAGAAAAATGATTCTGGCTTTTCCAAGAAATTAATCCCGTCAGATGGTATGAAAAACGTATGGAGAACCATGGCGCTAAGTAGTTAAGCAGTATGGTTTCTCATCATCCGTAGAAAATTTAAACTTGGATTTCCCTTCTTAGTAAAGAATGTGGGGAAGGTTTCATTTGTAACAAAGAAGCAAAAAGGAGTAAATTCTTGACTCTTTGAACATTGGATTTCTCAATCTGAATTGAAAGCCTTACTCAAAAAAAAAGAAAAAAAGAAAACCTGGAAACCAACTTTATGAAGGAGATATTGCTTAGGTTGAAGAGATGCTAAATTGGAAGGTTTGTTTTACATGTACTTCTAATTGGAAAATATTCCAATTAACGAAACCACACAGTGACAGCTAGCTTATGCATGGATGGTTTCCAGTCATTTAAAAGGTGACATCGGGGGGGGGGGGGGGGGGGAATTATTTTGGTATCGAGATCCTTGGAGCTTAAAATAAGTCACGTTTTCCTGATCGTGTTGTTTCTGGTTTTGAATTGCTAATTAGGTAGATTCATTATTCAAAAGACGAGGGTCACGTTTTACTCAACGTGTTTCTGGTTTTGAATTGCTAATTAGGTAGATTCATTATTCAAAAGACGAGGGTCTTTTTTCTGCTCGTCCCCCTGGTGGGATTCTTTTGGCAGAATTGCCGGAATCGTTTTTCTCTGAGGGTGCTGCTGGCACAAAGAAACCCTGACTTGACAATGCCAATGACAATCGTCCGTTTTGTTTTTAGACTGAGAAAATGCCAAATTCAGAAGGCTTCCTGGAATGTTTTTTTTTTTATATTTATTTTTCAATTCCTGTCATGTCCTCAGGCTCCATTTCGTGAAGGGTCAAATTCAGAGCCACAGATGTGAGATAAAAAGAACAGAAACATTTACGGTCTTGTGAAAGTTCATATTAGTGAAAATTCTCAGCTACAATCCAGCATAAATTTTCTCTAAAATAGAGCTCTGATGTACTCAAGAAGGGCACAAGTCTAATGACAATTTTCTTTTCTTTTTGTTCAGCTCATGAGGGCGCAATACGAGGCGTTGTTGTTGACGGACTCAACCAAATAGTCATCACAGGGGCGTCCGATTCCAAACTGAAGTTCTGGAACTTTAAGTCCAAGAAGTTGCTTGGACATCTAACATTGAATGCAGCTGTCAACCAGTTGCTACTGCATAGGGACAGGTTAGATTCTACTCAGTTTAACTCACCTGTTTTGTAGCTTAGCGAAGCTATTTTGGGTGATGTTGCTGAGCGGTGTAGTGTACTAGATTCAAGTTCTGTTGGCAAACTCGATGGGGTGTGGGATTGAATCCCAGTCAAATATGTCTGTCCTTGAGCAAGACACCTAACTATAATTGCTTCTCGTCACCCAGGAGTAGATGGGTACCTGTGAGGAATGAAATAACTGGTCCCAATGACGAGTATAAATGTTTTTGCTCCATAATCGCATCCAAAACAGTGAAGCACGGTTTATTGTCCGAGCAAAATTCGGAGAGCACATCCCATCTGTCCTTATTCCCTTCACCTGGCTTCCAATTAACAAACGAACCCAATTCAAAGTCCCCCTCTTTGTTTTTAAAGTCAGAAATGGTCTAGTTCCTGGCTATCTTCAGAACCTTATTTTTACTACTACCCTGCACCTTACACCCAGACGTAGTATGGTCAACGAGCATTTACAGTCAGTGCACTGACATTATGGAACAAATCTCCCTCTTCATCTCTTGAATCCGTCCAAGCCATGTTAAAAACACATTTGCATGTAATTTAGCTTGAAAACTATTTAGTAATATCCCATTAAGGTTTAAATTAAGTCATTTTGTACAGCACTTTGAAACCAGCAAATAGGCACTTTATAATAAGTTTTAATGAACCTGACAATCAACAGATTCCTGTGCTATATTACCTCCATTGTTGTATTTTATTTGACTTTTATTTTCCTTTTCTTTTTTTTTAAATTTACTGTCATTGTTTTTTTTATTTTGTTATTTAGTTCGATGCTTGCTGTTGGAATGGACGATTTTGTTGTCATTATCGTTGATACTGACCTGAGGAGAGTTGTGAGAAGGTTCAAAGGTCATCAAAACAGGGTCACTGACATGGTAAGAGATTGTGTATATTTATTGTGACGTGTTTCTTGGTAGTTGTTTTATGTTTTTGGGTTTGGAATTTAAAGAAAATTTCGATAATTCCCACACTTTTCCATTAAGGCACCCTGTGCCCTCGTTGAGCAAGATTTGAATTTTCTTTAAATTGAATTGTATTCTTGCTTTAAGCTGTTTGTTTTCTTACTACAGACCTTCAGCCAGGATGCCCGGTGGCTGGTGACATCATCAATGGACTCAACCATTCGAACGTGGGACCTCCCATCCAGCAGGTAAAAAGCAACATTCTTAAGGAAGACCATGGTGTCAAAGAAATGAAAATAATGCTATCTCTCTACCACCACCCCCACCTCATGCAGCAGATTTTCTATCTGTGTACTTTTTCTAGTCAAACTCAGAAAAACTTGTTTACCAGTTACCGCAGGAATTCTTTATTTTGGGTCCCGTCCCCCTGTCGGGATTCTTTTAGCGGAACTGCCAAAATCTTTTTTCTTTGAGGGTATCGCTGGCACAAAGAAACCCTGACTTGACAATGCCAAGAGAACAAAGATTCTCTTTGATGGATCGTCCGTTTTGTTTCTCGACTAAGAAAGTGTCAAATTCATACACCCTGAATTGCAAAACATTGACTGATAGCTACGGCATAGGAGTGGTACAAAAAACGGAACCATGGCTGGATTGCCAGGCTCACTCTGACTTACCTGCATTGAGCGGAAATACAAAGAATGAACAATGGTGGAAGCCTCTCGCTGTCTCGTAATCCTCCTCTTGGAACAAAAGAACAAAGGTCTGTAATCGGGGATTACACAAAAACCGCCTCTCAATAGCCACAAAATATTCAAGACCTTTTTTGTCCTTGTGTGGGTGAATCGATGCATTAGACGGCATGTGTGTGGTCTGCGCATGCTCCGCAGTTGAATGACCGAGTGACCTTTGCTCCGGTGGTCCGGAATAACATAATGGCATTTTTACACGGCTTCCGTTTCCATTTTACACGCCTTCCGTGTTCAAACTTCATCCGGTGCCAACTGGTTCATTCAACCTCTCTGGTGTTTTTTTTTTTTTTTTGAGAGGCTAATGACCTGCACCAATTTGGATGACCTGCACCAATTTGGATGACCTGCACCAATTTGAACCGCTTACAATTCCCCACCCTAGGCTCTTATGGAATAGACCTATTCATTACGTCCCATCCATAGTAGCAAATGTCTATGTACAGCTTGTGGCAAGTTCGATCAAAGACCAATGGTTAACTGTGGTTAGTTAGTGATGTACGTAGTGCATGTGCACTGATGTTTTTCTGATAACTGGTCCCCTCTGCACTGTGCTATAAAATGGTTTTTGGTAACCAGCAATGCGACCAGGCCCACCAGGGCTTGTTCAAATAGTGTAGTCCAACCATCGTTGACTAGACAGAGTTCGAACTAACTTAAGTCGTTTGATGGTTAACAACAGTTCTTGCCTGAACTTGGCCTTGTATGTTGGAAAAACCACATGCTTATTGCTCTGTGAAACATCGCATTACACAAATATGCGGCAGCTTGTTTACTTTTTGTAACAAGATTTTATGTTTTGGACTTTTGGGTACGCATTTGTGTTTTGTGATTGGTCAATGCATTGAAGGGTGGAGCTTAATGGATCGGTCTATTTGTATGCCTGGCTCCGTGCCAAGTATATACAGTACATGAATCTAAAGAAAAACTTATCCCAATTTTGTGGGTGGTTTGGAAGTTGAAAATTACTGCTCATGTTTTCATCGTCCATAATTGTCATTGTTCTGATTATTTTGTTGATATGAGTGGACTGTTTTCATTGTCCATATTTTCCATGATTGGGATTATTTTATTCAGGTTGGTGGATAGCTTTCTACTAGAAGATGCTGCAACTAGTATAGCTCTCTCTCCAACAGGTGACTTCTTAGCTACGTCACACGTTGATGACCTTGGTGTCTATCTATGGTAAGGGACGTGACTGACTCCCTTTCAGTGGGAATTCAGAAATTGCTGTGTCATGGCAGACAATTTCTGTCCCAGTGACAGGTATCGCTTGATTTTGAAAAAATAAATTATTTGAACTGAAAACATTCTTTTTATAGTACTGATAGACCAATTATGCTCTCCAAGTCATGTGACCTGTAAGGGGTATTAAACATAAACAAACACGGCATCCTTCATAGGAAAGTGCCGTTGTTGTAAAGTACATGATGATTGTTGCATTTGTTTATTCAATCGAGGCTTTTCTTTCTGGAAACTGTGAAGAATATTCCAGAGTTTGTACCAGCCAGACCTTATCGAAGTAGCTGAATAAAGCCAGCAGAAACTTCCAGCAGTCTTGGAAATTCTGTACAAGGAACGTTATGTTCACGATGTGGTCATTGCACGGAACGTTGGGGCCAGACGACCGTGATCAAACACTTTTCAACGCAAGAATTTCATAATTTTGAAGCTGAAATCATCAAAAAGAAAAGGCTTTCCAAAACTGTGCGACTCCTTAGTCTATTTGAAATTCCACAAGGCTAAGTATAAATGCTCACTTTCCCAACGTTGATATTATAGGATAATTACAGTGATTTACATTATGGCTACAACGTCTACATCGTCGTGCATAACTCAAAATAAACCTCTTTTTTAGTAGAATACTGGTGCTTATGAAACAGTAATGTGATTAAAATCAATGTTACAACATATAACTTTAATACAAGGGCTTAGTAACTGTGTTATTACCCAAAACTGACTATTTGTGTGACTCTGGCAGTCACAATATGTAGTTGCACGTCTTTGCCATCAACTGAGATGACAAAGTACCCACTACAGGTCACATGATGACATGTAAACATTGGTCGCGCAAACAGTCTATTGTCTTGAGAAATATAACTGTCTGAAAAACTGCATGAAAATTGTTACCACACATTTCCTTGTAGTGATTTGACAGGTAAAAGTAAGCATGTATAAGAAGTTGCACAACATCCTTTACAAGACATAAATTATTTGGCTTTAACTCTTTTATGAAACCACCTATTTGGCTAATGCTCATTGATGTAATGGCATGTTCCTTACACAATCCAAAGGTCAAACAAGACGCTGTATGCCCACGTGCCGGTACGTCCCCTACCAGATAACTATGAGCCAAGCATTGTATATCTTCCAGGAACAAGTCTTGAACCAGAGGGTAAGTCTTGGCAGATACATGATTTAGAAAAACTAATTTTCCTTCGAAAGAAGCATATTCTTATCATGGTTATAATTGCATCTCAGAGTGAAGTTGGTTGTTTAACCAGTTGGTGTCTGATGACCTGTTTACATGCAAATGTTTCCCCTGCCTGGAAACTGAAGCCATCTTCAAACGCCATTATGTAATTTCGGACCACCAGAGCAAAGGTCGCCCGGTCATTCAACTGCGGAGTGTGTGCAGACCACACACATGCCGTCTACACAAGGACGGAAAAAGGTCATGAATATACTTGTATTTTGTGGCCATTAAGAGCAATCTAGCCATGGTTCCGTGTTTAGTACCACTCCTATGCTGTAGGTAACGGCTGATGTTTTGCAATTCAAGGTGTGTGAATTTGACATTTTCTCTGTTGAGAAACAAAACAGACGATCCAACAAAGAGAATCTTTGTTTTCCTGGCATTGTCAAGTCAGGGTTTCTTTGTGCCAGCAGTACCCTCAAAGAAAAAAGATTCTGCCAATTCCGCCAAAATAATCCCACCAAGGGGACCGAACAAAAAAACAGAATCCTGGCGGCAACTGTTTAAAGGTAAAATATAGGATTGGTAAAGCTGACAGTGCAGTGTTCTTACTTTGTGTGATTTAATACATGTATTAAACATGAAAAAACAAACCTGTGAAAATTTTGGCTCAATTCGTTGTCCGATTCAGGAGAAAATAGTGAAAAACCGTGCACATTTTTCAGCATGTAAAGACATTGTCCACAATTGTTACAACCAAATTTAAAATCGGGGTCTTCAAATTCTATTTTCTCAACTTTGACAGAATTTTAGGCAGAACTGTTTTTATGGAAGATTGGTACTGGTGTGAACTTCATAATCAGTAAGCTTTCAGACTGATACTAATACAAAGCTTTTTCGACGAATTAGAGCAAAAAGTCTGCTCATAAAATAACTTCAGATAAATAGAATGTGTTTTTCTACATGAAGACAAAGGAATATCCACAGAGAGTATGTCATGCACATTGTTAAACTGCATCTACCCCCTCTATTGGTGAAGTCCACATGTTGTTCTTATTCCATATCAAAGCGGCTGTGCAATCTGAAGCACTGGACTCAAGCTCTGGTTTTATCAGGTCGGGTCTCGGTTATTGTACTTAGGTTCTTGAGTAAGACATTCAATCCTTAATTTGCTTCGTCCTTTGGATAGGGCTAAAAGCCACATCACATGAGGCAATTTACCATGTTTACAGGCAACCAGGTTCAGGCAATCTCCATGAAGAAAAAGACATTCGCATGTCAGTTTCTACATAATTGTCTTGGAGACAGTAAGACGCAAACAGAAAAATAGTCCCTAGTCTTACTGAAGTGTTCCTTGTGCGTGCAGTGCAGTTGGTTGCCTCCAAGTTGCCTGTAAAAATTGCCCTGTGTGACAAGGCCTTCAAAGCTTTAGAACCTGTGTACCGTGTGATGTACATAAAAGACACATAGTATACACATATGGACTGGCAATGAGGGCAATAGTGCACGTCTATGCACCCCGAGGGCCTGTGAGTGACCAGGAGAGAGTCCTATTTGCCGAGGCCGAAGGCCAAGGGAAATAGGACCGTCTCCTGGTCACTCACAGGCCCTCGGGGTGCATAGACGTGCACTATTGCCCTCATTGCCAGTCCATATGTGTATACTGGTGACCTCATTGCCAGTCAATAATATGTGTATACTGAACACCCTTTCATTCTCTAAAATAAGAATGGCATTCAAATTTCTAAATGTAGATCTTAATGTCTTTTTATAGAAATCCATGAGGTAGATTCTGCAGAGCTTGAATCTGATGACCTCGTGTCGGAGTTCACCTCACCACAACAGATCTCAGCTGAGCTGATCACGCTCTCACTGCTGCCCAATTCAAGATGGAAGAGTCTTTCCAACCTTGAACTTATCAAGGTCAGAGTTCAAACTTAATTTTGTTTTATGACAGAATCATTGTATTTTTATTGAATGGTATATTTTTCCCTTCAACAATGGCTAAGTTTGCTTAAGAACATTTGTCGACTTATGGCCGATATTAACTGGTACTCATGCTCAAAAGCATGTTGTGTACCAGGTAATATTGGCCTCTTGTCGAAGTCCAGGAAATGGTATTTGTTCCTTGTTTTTTTTTTTACAGAAAAGGAACAAGCCACAAGAGCCGCCTAAAGTACCAAAGGCAGCTCCTTTCTTTCTTCCCACAATAGCAGGCCTCACACCTAAATTTGTTGCACCAGACATCGAGGATGAGAAAGACAAAGTAAGTCAATTTTTATACTTTTCATTTTGTATTTAGTATAACATGTAATTTGTATTTAGTGATAAAACAGTACAGTGCAGTCTCCATAAAATGTAAGATTTGATGTTTTCTTCCCTTTGGCTGTTTGCAAATTGTGCCTGCAGGAAGTCCAGGTGTGGATTTCACAAAGTGTTAGGACTAGTCTTATCTCGAGTTAGGATGAGGCCAAACAAAAAAGTGTTCTGTTTCCGGTTACCCGACCGACCCTAATTTTACGGCGTGACCCTAAACTTTTTATCCAACTTTTTCCTTTTTCAGCGGCTTAAAATAATGAATTAATTAAAATGAAAAAAAATAAATAAATAAAATCACAAATAAATACATAAAATGGAGATCGACCTCGTCACTATGAAATGAACATGAAAATAAAATGGTCGTAGTTCGTGCGTCGACATCGTGGTCGGTAAAACATCAACCCAATCTAGCTCCTCGTTCGTAGCATTTACTGTGCTGCGACCGAAAGTGACACATAAGTCGCTACGATGAGTCCCTCTCATTCACTCAAATTTTTCTTTGCCAAATAACATTGATTACAATCACATTCAGTCTTTTTTGCACCCTTTACTAAATTCTATGACATCATCAAGCAACAACATGAACAAATAAAGGATAGAAAACATACCTGAAACATTGCAATGATTTATTTCTTATTAAAAATAGCCATCAGAAAAGAAAAATTAATTTAAAAGCACACAGAAAGCTCGGTGCGCAGGGGGGGCCAGTTTCTTGCTTCATGTCTTTCAGTTTTACAATGACGTCAGCACTTGAACGCCTGAAAGATTTGGACGTGCAGTTGATGATCATCCCACGTCCAAACAAATCCAGCGCGCACTGTTGTTGCACGTGCTTCGTGTGTGGAGCAAGCGCCACGTGTTGCCTTCGCAGCATCATTTTCAAAATAATCGGTCCCCGCTTGTTGTTCAAACGAGGCAAGTTCGTGTAGCGGCAGACAAGGCTGCTTCCTATGTGGAATTGTCCATGTTCTACCGAAGGTTTTTAAAGAATTTTCAGAGCGTGGGTGAACGATTTTCTGTGTCTATTTTGTGTTTATTGTGAACAAAATTCAAATGACAAGGATCTATTTGTGAGTTATATAAACAATATGGAATGCATTTCGATCGGGCATTGTCGCTGAATATCATTTGATGAAATCTGGCTTTTCCATTTTACTCGGCTTGTATCGCTTCGCCTCATGCTGAAATGGAATAATCTAGATTTTGCATTACGTTTTTTCTCCAAACTGCCTCTTTTACTTAGTGGCAGTCTGAACAGGAATTGCACGGTACGTTTACTTTAGTATTGGGGGTTAAACAAATAAATAAGGCATTGACCTATTGTACTGTATTGCATTTTAAATCAATATTACCAAAATAAAAAAAAATGTGAAAAAAAAAGTTCCCGACCTACCGACCCTATTTTGAAACGGCATGTAATCGGAAACAGAACATTTTTTTTTTGGCCAGAGTAACTAGTCCTAAATTATAGGACTACTCGTAAGTTAGGACTAGTCCTAAATAAAGTTAGGACTAGTTTTGTGAAATCCACCCCAGGCTCAGCTTACACAATCTGAATATATACATGTAGCTCTATGGGTTGCTCTTATCCAGTTAATAGGGAACAATGGAATAATTATCTAATAATAAAGGCAGTAGAGTTCACAGCTCAGAGGAGTAACTTCTTTTAAATAATTGTCTTTTTCCAAGGATAAGGGAAGGCCTTTCAGTCTGCAAAGCTTTGGGTCACAGTCTGTCCTGTCATCAGCTCTGGAAAAGAGTGTCCACACAGAGACATGTAAGTTACATTGATTTGTACTGGTAAATTGACGCTGTATGGCTTATTGCTTTAATTCTGTTTTATTTGGTGTTGCCCTAAACGATGTATGATTATCTGTCTACTCGGTCCTGCAGAAAAATGCAATTCCTAGGCACCTTAGGTAGGATTTCAATCTGTGACCATTGGCATACGAGCTGCCCCCCCCCCCCCTCCCTCCAGAAAAAATTTAAAAAATAAAAATAAAAAATAAAAATAAAAAAGTAAAAATAAACAAAATAAAATATTAATTAATAAATAAAACAGTCGGGGGGGGGGGGGGAGGAAGTGGGAATTATTAGAAATTGTTGTTTGTGTTTTTATCTGTGTTAAATTTCGGGCAAATCAACCTCTCTTCTCAACCCCCCCCCCAACCCTTAACCAAAGAGTCAAGACTAGTCTTTGTGATGATTTGGTTTTCTGAGACTTTGTACATAGTACCCCAGACAAAGACTAATTACAAAAAGGAGTAAACATATCTTTTTTGGCGTGGGAGGAACTTTGAGGAATCTTCTTCTTCTTTTACTTTTTCCTAACGTGAATTACTACGAGCATACATACACAATCCACTAACGATCATTAATGCCTTGTATGTCTTGGTTTACAGCGACTTTGTACATAGTATCCCACACAAAGACTAATTACAAAAAGGAGAAAACACAGATTGTTGGAGGAAAGTGAATCTTCTTTTAACTTTTCTATCATACACCTACACCAAAACATGAGTAATATACTATTAAATAAAGGAATAAAAGAGTGACAATGAGGTCTTAAACAGCCGTTTAAAACTGGCAGGGTTGTGGTCATGCGATAAAGGACCGAGTGTCCAGAGTGTCCACACAGAGACATGTAAGTTACACTGATTGGTACTGGTAAATTGACGCTGTATGGCTTATTGCTTTAATTCTGTTTTATTTGGTGTTGCCCTAAACGATGTATGATTATCTGTCAACTCGGTCCTGCAGAAAAATGCAATTCCTGGGCACCTTCGGTAGGATTTCAATCTGTGACCATTGGCCTACGAGCTGCCCCCCAAAAAAAAAAAAATAAAAAAAATAAAAAAATAAATAAATAAGTGAATAAATAAATAAATAAAAATTATTAGAAATTGTTTTTGTTTTTGTTTTTGTCTGTGTTAACCAAAGAGTTCCCATCTGACTATGTCTCACTGTCTGGGACCCTCCAAAGTCTAGAGTACGGAGGGGTGTGTTTTGGTGACCCTGGCCAAAAAAAAGTTTCTGACGTAAAATTCACTGGCTGAAACAAAATCTGAGAGCTATGTAAAAATGGGTTGGTAACCAGAAACAGTTTCACTTGAAAATTAACGCTCTCAAAACATAAGGTCTTTATTGTATTTTCACATAACAGTCTTTATAATGCTATTAACATTAATGGAGGGGTACACTTTAGCATTTGTCATTTGTAAGTAAATTCAGTAGACACATTAGTTTGTTGGTAATATCCACTATCTTGAAACGGAGCCCATAACCAAACCAATGACTCGGTTACAGTCGGTTTAGAACGGCTATGTCACGGGGGGCGGGGCTAAGAATATGAAGGAAATGTCAGGGACTGTTCATTAGAAAGATGAAGATGGAGATTGTAAGTTCTCCTTGCTCTTTGTCATTAAGACAATTTTAGAACTACTCTTAACCTTGGCGCGGGAAGCTGCGAAAAATGAGAAAAGGCCGCTGACCATTCATTAGAGATTTGTAAATGCAAGATACATGTTACTATTTTACCTTTCTTGTAATGAACTAAGCAACCCTCGAAAGTGACAAGAACCGTGACCCGTAGGCCTGAAGATACCTGGGTAGAGAAGGTGATGAAGAGATATCAGTTTTTAAATTTCCAGTGAGCACGGAAAAACTTTGGATACTGGGGGTTAGTGGTTAATGAGGTTTGGACTTGAATAGCTAAGTTATAAATTGTATGGCAAAATAAAAACGTTTTAATGTGTTTGATAAAAAAAAAAACACCGGCCAGCTTGACTTGTTCGGTTGTGAGGACTAGAATAGGACCAGTGGTCCAATGTAAATAGAACCCTTTGGGTACCAATTATTTGGAAAAATAGTTTATTTCCATCCTTGTGTAGTGCACAGAGTTGTTTACTGACACGATGAAACCACTGAATGATTGAATACTGATGGACAAAACAGGGGACAAGTCTATACCGAACATTCTCAGTTGTTTATCAGAATATCCAATTAACATTGAAATCTTAAAAAAGAATGTAAAGGCTGTGTCTACATGAAGTGACTTCAGCTATGGTTATTGCCGTTAGTCGCAGCAGCAACGTTGAAGAACTGGCCTTTTCAACGATCAAACATATAGCTGCTGCCGAAGCCATAAATTCAGACGCTGCCTAATTACCCACCACGGCAGAATCAAAACAGGTTTATAAACCACAAAGGGAAAGCTGTTTGGAGACTAGTAAAAAATAAAGAGAGGAAATATCAAGAATAAAAATATTCTTTATCTCAAGGTATTAGAACAAATAGACTCTATCTACAGAGGAATTTTTATAAACAGTCCAAATCAGACCTGGAGTGTTATTACCAGAATCAGTGATAATTGGAGAATGCAAGAGGAAGGAAAAAATAAGGAATTTTTTTTAGTTGAGTTATTTTTGTTGGTACACTTTCAAGAGTAGACGTATATTTTGTTATAATATTAATCTAAAATGGCTTCATCAGAATTGTTTTTTCATTATTTTATTTTTGAATTTCAAGGAGGTATTTTGTGCTTTTGATAAATGATAAAAAATACCTTCAAGACAAAGTACAGGATGGACTTATACATGGTACAATACAGGACTATTTTATAGAAATTAAATTGAGATGTTTAACAGGAACTTTCATCTTTATAAGAAGGAGGCGGAAATATTTTTGAAAATCTCCTTTTTTTCTTGTATGTTACCAAGTTTACGTTTTGTGTTCACAGATGAAGATGTTCTTGCTCTCATGAAAACACTGTCCCCGTCAGACATCGACATCGAGCTACGAAGTCTATCCCCCCTAGGTGGTGGTTCCATGGAAGCCATAAAGCAGTTTCTTATTTTTCTTCGCAAGAGTCTCGTTACTAACAGCGATTTTGAACTCATACAGGCTTACACGGCACTTTTTGCAAAGGTGAGTGAGTCTCTGTGTAGTCTTAGCCCTAGACGTCAGTGCTCGACAGCGATTTGTTATTAAAATTAAACAACATGACCCTGGGTCACACAACAGTTTATGAAAGAGTATTTCTGCAATGGCATGCTGATTGGTTCTCTGGGAAAGACTGGGGAGAAAACAGAAAAAAGTTCACCCAATGCTGCAGGATTCCCAAGACGTTAGTGAGTTCTGGTCAATTATAATAGATGTTGTTTTTTACATTGGGGATAAAGAATATTAGTTGTAGTTTTTTACCCATACACCAATGTGTGTTAAGCACTGTATACTCAGTGCTTTCTCAAGTCCTGTGAAAAAAACCCATCTATTATCATGGTTTGGGTACCCGCTGCTAATAGGATTTGAACTGCCTCTAGCTGACGGACAATCTTAGTAGTCTAGTTGGTAAGACATCTGTTCTAGAATGGCGGGGGTCGTGGGTTTGAATCCTACCCGAGGAAAATGCCTGGGAATATTTTTTTCACAGGACTCGGGGAAAGTACTGAGTATACAGTGCTTAAACACACATCGGTGTATGGGTAAAAAACTACTACTAAGTTCTGGTCAAGTTGGTTAAATCATAATAATAATATAATACCGGAGTCTTATCTAGCGCACGAATCTACCAGCAATTAGATACTCAAGGCGCTTATTGTCATTTTTTACAACAGCTTTTTGAAGTGTTTTAATTATGAGACCCATTTATGTAGCACCTTATAAGGGTTTACAAGGTGCTGCGGCGCATTCAGCAGCCACTGCCAGAAACACCGGGGCAAACCCCTTCCCTTAGCGATAAGTGTTTCTGGGTTCTTTTACGTGCATTACACAACACAAGGGACCTAGGGCTTTACGTCCCATCCGAAGGACGAAGCAATAATGGTTAAGTGTCTTGCTTAAGGACACAAGTGTCAAGACCGGGACTCGAACCCACACTCTGCTGATCAGAAACACCAGAGCTTGAGTCCGGTGTTCTTATCCGCTCGGCCACGACATGCCATAGACATTTAGACCGCTTACAATCAGTAGGGTTGGAAATATATCTTGGATAATTTTTATTGTTATGATAAATAGATTTACATAAGCTAACAGTTATCCAAAGGATATTTAGGAGTAACTTTGTGAGAATTAGATAAATGACTCTTGGGTATATTTTTGTCGTGGAGAGAATGATAATGTCTGTAAATCCCTTAAAGATATATGATCCGTACTCAAATCAATTGTACCTTGAAAATGAATTGATTTCAGTGAACGAAATTTAGAAGAGCTTGTTATTTTATAACGAATAAACTTAATCGCATTTTGACCTTGCAGATGGCTATGAGAATGTTGTTTTTGAAACAATTATAACGGCCAACCACCTTACGAGAAAATGTGTACGATGGCCGTACCCGCTGCTGGTACCCAGAAGTCAGCTAGGTTACAAGGTCATTTCGCCTGCATTTTGTCTCTGTGTCACAAGGTGCCTAGCTTAAATTGAGCAGGCAGCGCACGGAGTTTATTCATGTGCTCCACACAAAGATTGATTTTTTTAATTAATTACTTTGATGGATTTTTTTATTCGATAGCTTACTTGAAAGTTAATAACTGTGGTCAACATACGAAAATAGCAATGCAACATTTGGATTCATTTTTCAAGGTAATATTGGCTTGAGCCTGGAATCACGGGTCATATATCTTTAAAGGCTGCATTTGTGTCAGGTGCATTCAAAACTACAGACCAGCCACAGGAATTCAAGTCATGTTTAAAATTAGAGATATTTTCTTTAGAATAATCATGTGCATGAATAAATGGAGATGTTTGTAGATTCAGATCAAGCCGAAAGGATGTAAATATAGGAAAGTGATCAGACAAATCAGTCACAAAAATTCCAGATTCGGGAGAATATTAGGTAGAATAGTTGGTAGAATATTACAAAAAATATCAATAAGAGTGGCAGAGCTCTGATTAGCCCTGGTAGGTTTGTTGATGAGGGGTATACCATGATATATACCATGCCCAATATGTGGCAGAGGGAGTCCTCCCCCCCCCAAGAAAAAATATAAAAATATTCCCATACTGTACCACACTCTTCCCCTCTTGTACTGAAGTACCCCCTAAAATCCTCAAAGAATTCCAGAGATTTCCAGAACACAATGAAGACACAATAAGAGGGGGGTACACCCTGCCACATATAGAGCATCAAATAATTTATGATGAAGATGAAATTTGTAAACAAAAATATCTTCGGAAAAAGACTGAGAAGTGTTTCTCAATTGATTTTCTGTATAATGTTGCATGGTGAATGAAGTTTGCTGTCTTTTTGTTGGTGTTTATTCCTTGGACAGCAAGCCAAGTTTTGTCTTGCAAAGCATCCAAAGAAATAGTTAAACAAAACCAATTTCTGCCTCAAACTTGATTAACTATGATGAGTCCAGCATTCCATAAGAAAATATCAGAACAATAGACCCGCTAGTGTCATGAATATGTGGCGTGTCATGAATAAGTGACGTGTCATGAATATGTGGCGTGTCGTGGCCGAGCGGTTTAGCGGATTGAACTCAATTGCTGGTGACTAAGTCAACAGGGTGTGGTTCGAATCCCGGTCATGACACTTGTGTCCTTGAGCAAGACACTTAACTACAATTGCTTCTCTTCACCCAGGGATAAATGGGTACCTGTGAGGGCAGAGATGGTTCTGGGTGCACTTTATACTTGGCAGCACAGGCTGTATGCTTCCCAGGGAGCTGAGATGGTTTAAGGAATGAAGTAAATGGCCCAGTGACCAGGGGTAATAATGTGAGCGTCACTGAGTGATGGACCTGAGCGCTATAGAAGAAGCCACTATTACTATTATTATTATTTATTAATATTCACACGCAAAAATTTCAACCTTTAGCTTCCACGCACATTGCTTTAATGTTGAAATATACACTTAGATAAGATTGCAGTCCATTTGACAGAGATATAAAAGAAATGCCAATTATTTTAAAACTGTGTCCCAGAGGCTTTAGCCTATACTCTCTTCCTTTGTTTGGCTTCTTTTTTTTTTTGCGAAACTATTTGATAGATTTACAAGTTTTTTCAATGATACGCTATTATTAGCAGACAAAAAAAGAATGCCTAATGCAAATTTAAGTCCCTCAAGACATGTTTTTTTTCTCATTTAGAGTTTAAAACTTTAATGTGAAGCTGAAAATTGAATTAGATTGAGAGAAATTTTGGTGAAACTGCTTTGTAATATTTTAGATTTGAACTATAGGCCAACTTATAAAATATGTTTCCTTGATGTAGAGGAATTGTAAAACGTCACAGATGTCCTCAACTTGAAATAAAGGGCCTTGTATGTCATTTTTTGTTGATGGTTAAATTTGCCATGTGACATTGACTACAATACAACCTCATCACTAGGTTGTGTAGTCTCAACTCTTCTGTATATTTTGTAGACTAGCAGGAACTAGACGAGTATATTTTAAAGTGGGCAGTTAATACACCTAAACTTTAGATTTGTAAATTATTTTGTAGCCTTAATATCATTCTGCCTCTGCGCAATTTCACAAGGCTGTTGACTGGTAAGCATGTTTGTACTTATTGCAGGAAAATATGACACAAAACAGAGTATGCTCGTATTCCTCATAATTTCTCGTTGACAAAAAAATTGGCATTGCTATGCACCTCGACGACGGATTTGCATTGTTACGTCAAGTGCTAACCATGGGTTAGCAAGCCTTTACCCTTCCTTATATGGTAAACAGCTTTATGAAATAGAAATTAAGCAGTAAGCATAATATCTTAAAGCTTAAAGGCTTTACTTATTGTACACAATGATCACATGACAACAAAAGCCGAAATGTCATCATCGGGATTGGTCTTTGAAATTCGGTGACCAACTAAACCACGTTCCATGCAGTGACATGCCTTAAAATATACAATTTAAAAAAAGTGACATTATAAATTATATCAATACTACTGTAGTCTCAACACACACATACATACATACAATATTGCGTGAATTATAGTAAGATGTGGCCATGATGTTAAGTCTTTTATCAACCTTGCTGGTGACAGTGCCTTATTTGAAACTCTTTACAGGGCTAGAAAATAATTGCAATGATATCAAAGAACTTCTTAACAGACCTTAGGATTCTCACTTGGAATTGAATGTACAACAAAACAGAAAGAACTTATTGTGGAGTTTAGAAGAAAGAGTGAGGATATCTCTTTAATGTTTATTCACAATCAGGAAGTAGAAATTATTTCAAATTACAAACACTGAGGCAATGCACACAAGTAGTTACCAAACATGTCAGTAACGTGTTCACTCTCTCCGGAAGTTGATGACTTTCTCAGCTGACTTTTCTTAGTCTTTTTTTTAATTGGATGTTTGTTGAAACTGTTTTATGTTTTTCATTCATTTCTTGGTACTTTAAATGTGAAGAAGAGAAACGGTTTGACAAGGATTGTCAGCAGCACTGGCCTTGGGTCGAAAATAAACTAACAGAGCCTTTGTAGTGTCAATTAAAAAATACTTACTGATACTAAGAAAAATATATTGATAAATGCCTTGAACCCTGACTAATGCAAGCGGAAGGTGGTTGTGTAAGATTCAACCTCATCAGCTAGAGTTACTGCTGTCTTCATTGCCATGGTCTGACCAAATATAAATTAATGATGTGTGCTCAATGACGAGTGACAAATTATTCCATTGTGTAAAGGGTTGTAAAGGGTAACTATTGATGTCAATGGAAAATGTATGGATTTGTTTGTAATAATTACATGCACATTATTGCTCTCCTAAACCTGTGTCTCCTAGCCCCCCCTCCCCCCCCCCCCCCAAAAAAAAAAACACCTGCTAGTTTAAACAATTTAAGAAATTAATTTAAATTGAATGAACATATAGTTATTTTCGTATGTTGTAATAAATAAAATGAAATACTGTTATAAATAAATAAACATCAAGTAATAAACAACAAGGGAAACTGACAGGGTAAATCTAATTCAATTTTGGGGTGAACAATGATAAATGTACTAGAATGGGATTTGAACCTGAGCCCTAATGTTGGTGGTCTCCCTAGTCAGTCAGAAGCCATTCAACCTGAAACTGCTGTATAACTAGGGATCACACCCCAAGTATACAATGCAACCATAGGGCTATATAGCTCTGTGGATATTACATGGGAAGGGCTCATCTTAAAGGGATGCAACTTTTTATTATCATTTTTTAATAAAAAGACAACTACATGCTTTTATGTTTTAGGGCAGTAATTAAGAATATATAACCAAAAGAAATTTAACTTGAGAAACAATTTCCACTTAGAGAGCAGACGAGGTAAAGAACACATTTTTTCTTCTTAATCCTCTCTTGAACTTTTGTCAATATCTTTTTCTAATAAACATTTTTGTTTGAGATGAGAGAAATCGAAAGAAGGTGATTTAATCCTAACAAAAAAAAATTTTGAATCTTACTGTTAAAAACCTTACAGATATTCGTCTTTTTTCGTTTATTTACAGCTCCACGGTGATGAAATAGCAAAAGAACCCAGCTTGGTGGAAGAGGTAAACCACCTGGTTGATATTCAGCAGTTGTCATGGCAACGCATCCAAACACAACTCAACAAGTGTCTTTGCTTGATAACATACATGAAAAACCCGGCAGTGTAAAGTCTCAATTTACTTTGCTGTGTAAAATGAGGTTGTGGTCAGTGAGGTACTGGAGCATTGTTGGTGTTTGGATTATTGGATGAACCACCCACATCCCCCTCCTAAATGGATTGGCCATGACATGCTACAAAAGCTTTTGTAAGGTATAAAACATGATTGATATACTGATGTAATAGTTGCATAAGGGATAAAGAACACAGACATGTGATAAGCATGGAGGACACAGTGCTGATTAGGGTCAAACCAAATTAATACGATTGAAAATGAATTTAAGAAAGAAAAAAGATAAATTAAAGGGATTTTTTTAGTCTAGGAGCTTACTCAAAAATACTTGCATCTGGAGTTCCACCATTTGTGAAAAAAGTTTGCATCAAAATTTGCCTGGGGTCGATTTCACACAGAGTTAAGATTGATCTGAAATGCAAATCGATCTTAATAGACCCATCCATTAAGACCCGCCTCCTAACGTATTGACCAATCGCAGCCTTGACAACGCCACTGAAAGTCCGACAAATGTCCGACACGTTAAAAATTCTATTAGAAAAGTAAACAAACCGCCGCCATTGTTCTGACACGCAACAGCACACACAATTGTACTTGTTTTTTTAGTTTTTTTAGTTTTTTCGTACTTCTGTTGGTGCAAATCCCACAGCAGATGGTCCCTTTACAGTTGTGTAACAGTGTTCCTGTCTGCATTGTTTTTTGGACTCAAGGCACTGCTACAAAGGCCACGAAACTAAATGATTAATTTACACCGTTCACAAAAATCATGTACGTGTGTGTATCAGATACGTGTGTGTGGCCGCAACCGAACCACCACTGCGATTGTGGCAAGAAAGTCACACCATGCGCTGTTGCTGCAGTTGCTAAGGTAGGCGGGGCTTAATGGATTGGTCTATTGCTAAGCAAAGTGTGATGTCACAATACAAATCACTATGGTAGTATTGACAACTCATCTTAGTGCTTCGTGAAATGGAGCCCATGGCTTTGGATTAAATAGACCCTATTTGTAATGCATCTGCATTGTTTACAACACACTTTGTGAGCTTAAAAGTACCTCTTTTTTAAAGTTTTCAAGTTGTGACCAAAATAAAGTATGGCCAGCGGTCACCTTTGAACTGTGGTGTATGCTGTGACTGCAATCTTGAGTAACAACCAGTGGCATAACCAGACATTTTCATTGGGCGGGGGAGGGGGTGGGATGGGGCAAGTGGGGGCAAAGATAAAATTGGGTAGGGGGCTATTTAATGTAAAGAACCATTCATTTGTGCATTTTGTTTTAAAGTTTCATTTGTGGTGGCAAGAGGGGGCAAGGGTTTTGAGTGGGGTGGGGGGGGGGAATCCCCCTGCCCCCTCTGGTTATGCCTATGGTAACAACCAAAACAACTAAGGTCAGAAATCAGGTTTACCAAAAATTCTTGTTTTAAGCACAATTTATATTTTTCTCCTGCTAAATGTGAGCCAAAAGAATTTAACTTTCCTGAAAATGTGCTGTGCATTTATTTGTTGGAAACTGGTTCTTTTATAGGTATATAAAAGTTGTCTTTTGTAAATTATACAATGGCTTGAAATGCATCAATTATTTGAAAACCCTGCATTAAGTTAGGAAGGGTAGGCGTTTCTGTCACCATAGTCATCATCGTTATTGATACTGAATTTTCTCCAATCCATACCTTATTTTTTTGTAATTTTGTTTTAGCAATATACTGCCCCTCCCTCCCCAATACACAGTCTCACACACACCCAACATGTTGGTCGACCTGGTAAATCCAGGCTTCTCTTTGTTCTCTCAACGTTTGCCTTTTTTTTCGTGGACGACAGCCTCGGTGTGAAAGAGAAGGACACGCCCCACCCACACCGACACTGTAAAATTCCCATTGTAGTCTTTTTCTCTCGTTTTGTTTTTTTGTTTTTTGTTTGCTTGTTTGCTTGCTTGTTCGTGTTCGTGTTCGTGTTTCGAATAAAAATATGAATTATGTTTTAGAGTTATAACATATTGTACGTCATGCAATCCTGACGATGCCAGCATTATGTTATTGTTCATATTTTTATTTGACGCATAAGACTTGATAAACATCACAAAACGTATGTTACGCACCATTATGTCCAACATGGACCATTATGTTCGACGAGAAATGTGTGAACCATTATGTCCGACCCATTCAGTCCAACAAACCATTATGTCCGACCCATGCAGTCCAACAAACCATTATGTCCGACCCATTCAGTCCAACAAACCATTATGTCCGACCCATGCAGTCCAACAAACCATTATGTCCGACCCATTCAGTCCAACAAACCATTATGTCCGACCCATTCAGTCCAACAAACCATTATGTCCGACCCATTCAGTCCAACAAACCATTATGTCCGACCCATTCAGTCCAACAAACCATTATGTCCGACCCATGCAGTCCAACAAACCATTATGTCCGACCCATTCAGTCCAACAAACCATTATGTCCGACCCATTCAGTCCAACAAACCATTATGTCCGACCCATTCAGTCCAACAAACCATTATGTCCGACCCATTCAGTCCAACAAACCATTATGTCCGACCCATTCAGTCCGACAAACCATTATGTCCGACCCATTCAGTCCAACAAACCATTATGTCCGACCCATGCAGTCCAACAAACCATTATGTCCGACCCATTCAGTCCAACAAACCATTATGTCCGACCCATTCAGTCCAACAAACCATTATGGCCGACCCATTCAGTCCGACAAACCATTATGTCCGACCCATTCAGTCCGACAAACCATTATGTCCGACCCAAATGTACAACTGGCTATTAACGTTGATCCGTTGGGGACTCCGTAACACATGTTTTCCATTGCGCCGAAAATTGCACTTTCTTTTGACCATATTTGCCAATCCAGAAATAAAGATGATAAACATTATAGCATCCATAGTAGGTTTTGTGTGGGTGTTTTTTTTTGCAAAAATTTTCAGATAGCTTTTTTCATGTTCTCATGGAAGTTAAAAACTTTCGTTTGAGATAGGCCTACTGACCAAAAAAGCCTTAAAATAGTAACCATAGTTACAGATACAACATGATTGTTGAGTTAAATTGTTTGGACCCGACGTCATTTCACATTGAAATTTGATTTATTTCTGCGTAAGCTCAATGGATGCAACTACATGTATAAGGGTTTGCATTGTCTACATTTTTTCCTTCAAAACAAGAGCATTGTCATGATAATTGCGATCATCGGTTTTAGTGATAAATGCAGTAAACCCGACAGCGATGGCCGATGGGGACACAAATAACATTATTGACGTTAATGAGAAGGACTTAACATGGAATTAATGAAAGCAATTTGTATGAATAACCGTCACCATTTCCCCCCCATTCAAGTACTTCAGTCAATTAGTTTGGGTTAGCTCTTGCTGCAAATGGAAATTTTTAATTTAGTAGAAATGTATTGCTCGCATTGGTGATCAATGAAAGACATGAAGAAAAAAATGTAGTCTTACATCCAAGCTACTAAAAAAAAACCTACTTGACTTAAGAACATAATTATAGACCGATTGCGCGATCTACGTCACGTGACCACTGTTGGGTTAAAAGAATATAAACACACACACACGTAATCCTCCATAGGAAAGGATGGTACGGTACACGATTATTAATGCATTAAGTTAATTCGATCGAGGTTTTTTTGCTCGAAATTTGTGAAACATATTCCAGAGTTTGTACCAAAGACCTTCAAGTGGCTGAATAAAGCCAGTAAGGACAGTTCCAGCAAGTCTTGAAAATTGTAAAAGTACCGAATAATGTGCACGATGTGTACAGCGCGCAACGGAACGTTAGGCCAGACGACCGCGATCACCACACACTTTTCAACACAAAAATTTCAAAGTTTTGAAGCTGAAATCCTCCAAAGAAATTGCTTTCCAAAACTGTGTGATTCCTTTGCCTATATGAAATTCTGCAAGGCTAGGTATTAATGCTCACTTTTCCAACGTTGTTTATCCTTTTTTTTTACAGCAATTTAGGCCAACATTACAAACAAAATAACAGACGGGTGGCTACATAATAGTCGTCCGACGCTGGTAGTGCTTGGCTTAAAAAACCTCTTTTCAGAAGAATTCTGTTAAGTTATGAAACAGAGATGTGATTTAAACTAATGCCACACCATACCACTTTAAAGAAAGGGGCTGATTAACTAATTCATCGCGTAACGAAAGTATAATCGACTGTTTTCGAACTCACTCTGTGTCACGGCCTATCTCTTTACACGTATTTTTTCACCAGCTGTATGACGTCATCCCCGATAGGGGGTCACGTGACCGCATGTAAACATTGTCGCGCAATCGGTCTATCCACGTATCAAGTGAAATGGTTTTAAGCAAGTTTGCGGGGGGGTTCGTTTGAATACGGATTCTTCATCATTCTGCGTGGAAATAACAAGTTTTCGCCACTATCTATTAGACCGATCCATTAAGTCCCGCCCCCTACGTGTTGACCAATCACGGCCTTGGCTACTACACCAAACGTCCAACACAATGTAAATATGCGTGTGCCTACTTGAAGAGACGCACATTGTGCTGTTCACGTGTACAGCGGTAATGTAGCCAATACTGTGATTGGTCAATATGTTTAGGGGAGGGGCTTAATGGATCTCTTAAAGTGTGTCCTGTTGGTAAGTCACTACGTCATACGAGCGCGCATTGGTAGTTATACGCGCAAACGTTTCGCTTACTTCCGGTTCCATTATCTTTCTGAATAATATGTGAAGTTGTTTTGCAATAATCTTCAATCTCTGGCATTTTGCCATGATGAAACCTGCACTTGGCGGGAAAAGATACCTATGCACAAGGTTGAAGCGTCAGCAAAAAAAAAAATAACTCGTCTGACAAATACATTGTGTAACTAAAGCAAAACAAAAAAAGGACAAAGCAGATAAGATGGAACATAGAGAAAGGAGAAGCCCTTCTTGACTATCCCAACCTGAAACCCCCAACAACAAAACAAAAGAGGAGCCCTTCTTCTCCGCGTCATGACAAATAAATTGTGTACTAATGCGAAACACAACAAAAACAAAACCAGGAACAATCTTCCAGGAAATCATCACATGTTGTTTTGTCTGTGTTGGTGGAACAATGACTGTGTTAAGCTGTCAACATTTTTTTAGTTTAACTTTGTGGAAACTCAAGTTTTTGGATGGTTTTACTGTGTGACCTTCTGCGTTTTATAACGACTGACTTGATGTTGGTTGTAGTTAATTAAGCCTGGGTTTGTGCGTAAAAATTACATAGGGCCTACTAAATAATTCATTGGTATAAAGTCAGGACAGACTGCGCAAGGGTTGCGCATATTTTAAAGGCATTGTACACCTTTGGTATTTGGAACCGTACGTTTAATTCAATTCTATTGTAGATATATACCATAAAACTAACCTCTGAACATTTTGTTTCTAAAGATGTTAGCGTTCTTGAGATATCGGCGAAGATCTGGAGAGGTTATTTCCACGCAGAAGGATCCGAAAACGCTGAAACTGCATGTTTTTCATTACGTGAAAAGGGCTTCATGCCTGAAGCCTTTCTCAGATTCAAATATTTTAGCGAGAAATTACCTCCTCGAAAACCAGGTTACTTCAAAGGGAGTCATTTTTCACAGTGTTTCATACTATCAACAGCTCTCCGTTGCTCCTTACCAAGAATGTTTTTAATGGTCATTTATTTTTGGATTAATTACCAAAAGGATCCCCTGCTTTTGCATTTTTGGGAACTTGGGTGCCAACATATAATGCTTTAACGTGCGATGGGGAAATTCCGGCACTTTAAAAGTTATAAGAATACAGGATTGGTGTTCATCAAAATTGTTTTTATCAGTCTGAAAGCTCAAGTTTATACCAGTACCAATCATCCAGAGAAATATTTCCATACGGAAGCTCACTGATTCTAAAGTTCATACCAGTATACCAATCTTAAATAGAAGTGTTTCTCTCTGAAATTTTGTCGAAGTCGAGCAAATAGAATTGAAAACCTCAATTTTAACGTTGGTTGTAACAATGTGTTTACATGCCTGAAAAGTGTGGACGGGTTTTCACTATTTGCTCTTGACTCGGGCGACGGATTGAGCTCAATTTTTTACAGCTTATTTGTCCAGGTGTATATTGAATCACACAAAGTAAGAACACTGTACTATCAGCTTTACCAATCCTATAGTTTACCTTTAACCGGCCGGACCCTAAACGTCGCACATCAGTGGAGTAACAATGACCTCATGATATTCAACCATTTTTTTTCAATACGTTGGATTTGACCGGGGGGGGGGGACCACACACACAGACACCCTTACATGGCAGTTACGGGGTCCTATTGTTGTTCTATTATTCCCTTTTCTGAAGAATTCCTCTGTGGGGTAGCACTAGAACAACAACAAAAAACCTTGTGGGGTAGCATTGTTCCATTGTGTAAAGTGCCCAGTAAGTTGGTGAGTGTAAGGGCACGCTTGATTGTCCCCATCTTGCTCCCCCCAAAAGTAATAAATAAATAAACTAAAGATATTTTATTTTATTTATTTATATATTGTATATATTTTTTAAATAAAGAATAAATAAACTATACTCCGTCTGTTATATATTCACCAGTTATTAGCAGTTATGAAATGACTGCTTTTACGTTATGATATGAGTCATGTGGAAAACAAAAATCCGCATACATCTCGGTTGGGGTAGTGTAAAGCAAGGCACCAAATGAAACAATGACAAGACGAAACAGACATGTAAACAGAAACTGCCGTAAGACAGACACGCAGATAGAGGAAACAAAACACAAACAATCTTCAATATTCCGTGGCACCCACCGTATCTTTCTGAAGAAAAGATGTTCTTATTCGTGAAAAGCTTGTGTGTGTGTCTACATAATGTTTCAACATGAGTGGATATTTCTGGTTCCCAGATCCACACTTTGTAGTCGTAAAGCCTATTCACAGTAGTATTTTGTTGCCCTTGTCATTAATTGTTAACCACTGAATACCAATGTACATGTATATTGTGCATAGACAACAATATAGGCAATTTACACTAACAGACTCACCCCTTATATACTGGCTGTTTGACGAACAGTAATACAAAGGTACACCACTTTGCTCAAAATGAAACATTCTGAACCATGGGCCTTTCTTCAAAATAAAAAATGGGAGAAAAATTGCTTAGAACTCAGTATGAATAACGCATAATATGACAGCGCATGAACGCTGCCAGAGACACTTATCAACGGGTCTTTAAAGACACAAACAAATATAAAACGTAATCCGAATTCAAAAAATACGGTTGTGGATTGTTTTCTCCATTAATGCTGCCGCATAATTCCCGATCATAATTTTCAAGAGAATTTTCCTCTTGAGCGATCTGCCATTATTATAACAATGGCGCGGCAAGTACCGTGCAATATTGATGACTCTGTTGTAGTAATAAAAGCGTTACCAAGGCTGCGCCACCTGTAACCTTGGCATCGATTGGTTCCTCACTCCCATCATCCAACAGGAAAAATGGTAATAAAAAAAAGCAAAGAGTGCGGGTTGATCGGTTGGCATGGAGACAAAAAACGCAGACAAATTCTGGTAGCACAACAGTATATCACCACTTGTTATTTACTAAACTCACAGATGAGGCTACAGTTTCACTGGTAGACAATTGTGTTTGTTTAAACCTTGTTTTTGTGCGAACATGGATCGCGCTACACGGAAGAAGATCCTGGAGTCGAAGAAGGCCCAGCTTGCCGAAGCGATTGATGCCGATGCAATCGCTAAGGAATTGGTCTCAAAAGATGTGATAAACGAGGGCATCAGAGATCTGATTCTGAAGCTGAAAACCAACAAGGAGAAGACATACAAACTAGTCGACGCCCTCAAAATCTCAAAGGGGAAGAAGTTTGAGGTGTTTTGCAATGTGCTGAGTGAACAGGGCCACCAACAAATCGCGCAAGAGCTCATGCAGAA
The DNA here is from genome assembly GCA_911728455.2 of Marthasterias glacialis. Taxonomy (NCBI): domain Eukaryota; kingdom Metazoa; phylum Echinodermata; class Asteroidea; order Forcipulatida; family Asteriidae; genus Marthasterias; species Marthasterias glacialis. Next base: position 21,397,852 of record OU452225.1, read on the forward strand.
TGACAAAGCCAAAGATGGTGGCGGGACAAGAAAGAACAGGACTCCATCTGCTGGTGGTAAGTATACAGAGTGAAATATCTGACATCAAGGATGAATTCGTATTTAAAATGACATCTTAAGATTGTTTTTCCCTGGTCGTTGCCCCTTTATCTCCTTCCACGCCCACGGTAACCAGATGGAAAACTCGGACGGAAATGAAATGGCGAATCCAGCGCTCAAGTTAGAATGTGAGGAACGTACCCCAGCATGGTTCATGTTTAATTCTTTAGCATTTTAAACGGCGTAGGATTGAAATTTTCTAGTTATTCTAATCGTGTTAAAATAATCGCATCAGTGTAAATCACCTAGCATTTGGTTGGGTATAACCGCGATATGTTTGGGTTCTAAACACATTATTGTGCGTTTATACAAGCTTCATAAAAGTGTTCCTTCACTAAGATTTGGTAATTCCATTTGGGGAAAGGACTCTGAGAAAATGTCCGGCCGCTTAAATGTGTTCAATACACGTTAGATTCCTGGTGTCATTGGTATCTTGTGTGACGTAAGTGTGACGTATAGTTCCACACAAAGGCCACGCCCAGTTCACACAGACTGGCTCCAATAACCATAAATAAGTAGCTTATTTTGAATTCATTGTTCTCTGAAGGATTCTGACAATAAATTGGAACCTCTTGCCCCGGAGGCCTTAAGTTACACTTTCGAATAAATACTACATTAACAATGCACAGCACAGAGTCATATATGCAAGTTCTAGATATTCCATACAGCATAACTCTATATATTGTATGTATTTTGTTACTCTCCATCAAAAGTTCACTCTGGAAGTTTGGTTTTAAATTAAAACACCGTGCGACCCATGCTGTAAACAAATCTCGTCAAGTAATTCGATTGTCACGTTTTGCGAAAACAGAACAAATTGAAAAATTGAAAAACGTGACAATCGAATTACTTGACGAGATTTGTTTACGAGCAGCGCTCTATAGGCCTCGCAGCAGACACGACGACAACGTGGCGGCCTCTTTGGTTACGAGTCAATGGACAGGTCGTCAGTGCAAAAAAAAATAATTAATGCAAACAGCGCCGTAACTAGGGTAAAATTTTAGGGGGGCATAAGGGAGGCACCATTTTTCTTAGGGGGCACTTTTGGCCAATTAACACTGTAGTTTCCGTTTGTATATTTTTCTAAACAATCCCCTATTCAGCGCTCTTCTGACAAAATACATTCTGCGTGTAAAGAATGAAAAATAGTTTTAAAAACATTGAAATTACTACGTAGAAGCTCATAAAATGTAACATTTATTTTCGGGGCGGGTGGGGGGGGGGCAAGAGCCCCCAGTTATTTTTTCCCCCCACCCCAGCTCCCACCTCAATTTTTCGCCAAATTATACTTAAATATTTTTGTTTGCCCCCCTAAAGTTAAGCTTTACCCCAAGATTAACAGATTTGGTGCAGCCGCTGCATTTGACAATAACGTCTCAATGCGCTTTACATTAGTGCCTTGGTCATTGGGCCAATAACATTCCTGTAATCTTTCTCAGCTCACTGGCTGGGGGGTATGACTGTCGTGGCACTCCTCGCGTCAGTAGTTGTGACTTGGGGGCACAAATTGTGAATTATGACGGCAATATTGGCGTCAATATATGCAACTTGGGGGTACAAATTGTGAATTATGACGGCAATATTGGCGACAATATATGCGACTTGGAGGTACAAATTGTGAATTATGACGGCAATATTGGCGACAATATATGCGACTTGGAGGTACAAATTGTGAATTATGACGGCAATATTGGCGACAATATATGCGACTTGGAGGTACAAATTGTTAATTATGACGGCAATATTGGCGACAATATATGCAACTTGGGGGTACAAATTGTGAATTATGACGGCAATATTAGCGACAATATATGCGACCTGGGGTACAAATTGTGAATTATGACGGCAATATTGGCGACAATATATGCGACTTGGAGGTACAAATTGTTAATTATGACGGCAATATTGGCGACAATATATGCGACTTGGAGGTACAAATTGTTAATTATGACGGCAATATTGGCGACAATATATGCGACCTGGGGGTACAAATTGTGAATTATGACGGCAATATTGGCGACAATATATGCGACCTGGGGTACAAATTGTGAATTATGACGGCAATATTGGCGACAATATATGCGACTTGGGGGTACAAATTGTGAATTATGACGGCAATATTGGCGACAATATATGCGACTTGGGGGCACAAATTGTGAATTATGACGGCAATATTGGCGACAATATATGCGACTTGGGGGTACAAATTGTGAATTATGACGGCAATATTGGCGACAATATATGCGACTTGGGGGCACAAATCATGAATTTTGACGGCAATATTGGCATCAAGAAATATGCGATGTCCCTTTAAAGCCACCAGAGGTACACCAATCTATCTACGTCTCACAATGGTGTAATGACGTTTTTAATCATTTGACATGGAGCTTGAATACCCTGGCATTAATACACAACCTGTCAGAATGATGCACATTGCATCAGTGTTTACTATTATTTGCCTGAATAAATTATTTTTTTGTAATTAGAAGTCGAGATAACAACTAAGAATAGTTTTTCGCATCACACGACTTTATTTCAGTCGAAATTATCATTAATATTATTAGTAGATCCTCATTAATCTGATTATGTTGTCGCGAACTTCCCTATTGTTCACGACATGAGTGACTGATCAGGATTAATTTTATCCATTCTGATTGGTCGAGAGCGTGTCACATGTGGGTGTTTAAACAGCTGATTAAGTCAAGGCCGAGACTGTTTATAACCAGTCAGCAATAGACCGATTGCTGAAAGCTGACTGATTCTCAAGTTCATACCAGTACCAATCCTCCAGAGAAATATTTCCGTCTGAAAGCTCACTGATTCTCAAGTTCATACCAGTACCAATCCTCCAGAGAAATATTTCCGTCTGAAAGCTCACTGATTCTCAAGTTTATACCAGTACCAATCCTCCAGAGAAATATTTCCGTCTGAAAGCTCACTGATTCTCAAGTTTATACCAGTACCAATCCTCTAGAGAAATATTTCCATCTGAAAGCTCACTGATTCTAAAGTTCATACCAGTACCAATCCTCCAGAGAAATATTTCCGTCTGAAAGCTCACTGATTCTCAAGTTTATACCAGTACCAATCCTCTAGAGAAATATTTCCATCTGAAAGCTCACTGATTCTAAAGTTCATACCAGTACCAATCCTCCAGAGAAATATTTCCGTCTGAAAGCTCACTGATTCTCAAGTTTATACCAGTACCAATCCTCCAGAGAAATATTTCCGTCTGAAAGCTCACTGATTCTCAAGTTTATACCAGTACCAATCCTCCAGAGAAATATTTCCGTCTGAAAGCTCACTGATTCTCAAGTTTATACCAGTACCAATCCTCTAGAGAAATATTTCCATCTGAAAGCTCACTGATTCTAAAGTTCATACCAGTACCAATCCTCCAGAGAAATATTTCCATCTGAAAGCTCACTGATTCTCAAGTTCATACCAGTACCAATCCTCCAGAGTAATATTTCTATTGGAATTATTAGTATTTTCTCTTATTTTGATTGCTGCAATCGAAATAAGAAAATAAGTTGCACGAAATCCCTCACAGATGTAACCGTTTCGGGTTTTTTTTTTACTAATGGAATCACCTCGAAATTTATTCTGTCATTTTCGTAGTTTTGTTGAATGGTGTGTTTATTTAATACTAGATGGTAGAATTTTATTTACTCGTTCAAAAAACTAATAATAGAATATACCATTAAGAGCAATTTCTTTCTCGAAAACAAATAAAAGAGAGACATCTCATAACAAAAGAGATATTTAGATTATATATGGAATAGATTAACCTCATTCTAGAAATTGACATACATCAGACAAATGTTTTTACCTATTTTAGGTAACAATACCAAACATTGTTATCTAAAATACTGCATTTTCAATTTTCCATCTCGATGTAAACAAAAGTAAAATATGTGCACACTTACGTGCTTTCAGGTCACAACATCTAGCACAAAAATAATAATGGTCAGGCATTCTTGAAGGGATACAAGTGATGACTGACTAGTCGTAAACATGAATTTATTTATTCAAAATAATCATGGGACTGCTTCTTTTAGACTTGCGCACTAATAGAAAACATTCACACTAATAGGAGGTGAACAGCAGTTGATGAAACCTTCCAACATAAATGACAATCAGAATTACTGTTGTTGTATTGACAATTTTACTTTTATTTCTTAGTTTACTTTTAAATGTTCAAATCTCCTCTTGGTCATTTCTGAATTGTGTTTGTTATTACAGTTTTGGGGTGAATAAAGACAAATTGACTTGAGCAGGATTTGAGCCTGCAGGATAGTATGTATATAATTATTATCGCTCTATGGTTGTTTTGTATACTTGGGTGTGTGATCCCTGGCTACACGGCAGTTTCAGGTTGAAAGGCTTCTGCCGGCACCACAAACAAAGAAATTGACAAAATAGAGAGACCGCCAACAAAGGGCTGGATAGCTCAATTGGTAGAGCGGCGGTGTGTTAATCTGGGGGTCGCAGGTACAAATCCTGCTCCAGTCAAATTTTCCTTGTGGTTTATTGCTTATTTCGTTGTGTGCCCGGTAAAGGACGTAACGACAAGTTTCTGGTAAAAGGGCGTAAGGCAATGTGAAATTTTGTGTTGCAAGAAAACTGAACGGGAAAGTTTAATCCATTTTTATGCCATTCAAAAGTTATAGGAATGTTAAATTCTGCACGGGAATGGGAAAACATGTCTTTGGGTTAATTCTAGCAATAAAAATGTATCAACAATGTCACATTTTTCATATCAGGGGCTATTTTATTGCTTACGTCCTTTTAATACTGTTATGAAATACTTGATGTGCCCCGTACAATGGCGTAAAGCCTTACGCCCTTTTACCGGGATCATGACGATTTGGTTTAATTCCAAAAAGACAAACGCGAAAGGCGATTTGCTATGGCAATGTTTTCAAATCTTGGATGAAATTAATTCCAAGACAGTCTGACTGAGCACAGACAGAAATGATTTAATTTAAGGCCACAAAAAGGCTTGCCTGAGAGTTTCTAGTAAAACAAATAATATCTAAAACAAAAATGTAATGGAAATCATAATGATAATATGCCTTGCCCAGTTCTTCTGGAGCACTTTTTAACATCATTACCGGGAAAGAACTGGTATACAGTGCTTAACACACATCGGTGTATGGGTAAAAAACACATCTAATTGGGTCTATGTTGCGTAATTTTTTAAAGATTATGATCCGTGCACAAGCTGATTTTATCTTGAAAATGAATTGATTCCGGCGATCTAAATCATTTTAAAAGAGTATGTAGTTTCACAATGAACAAAAAATCAGCGCCTTGCATGCAATTAATCATTCCACGGCTAACGCGCGATTAAAAATTATTTGTGAAGGTTTCTGAAATAATTACAGCATGAAAAAATAAACCTTTCGACGTTCGCAAAGCATCATGGGTATGGATGACAAACATTGGCCGTATTATCGCATGACTCTATGGCGCAGCGGTAAGTTCGTGATTTGTTTCGTCTTTTTCTCGAAAACCTGATGGAGTTCAGCAATGAAACACACATACTTTTCGTCTGGAAGCAGGCAACAAAATACACTTTTGGTCGGCAAATTGAGTGGGTAGTTTTGTTGAAATCAGTGGGGATTCCCTTGATGACTAGATGGCAGACTCGGCGCGCGCGCAGCTAGCGGTGTACATGCATGGTGTATGCATTCAGTGCATGTTGCCGGTGTCAAGTCACTTCGTACCTTGGACACTTCGTACCTTTTACAAGGTACAAAGTGTCCAAAGTCACTTCGTACCCTGGGCACAATGGACACTTCGTACCTTTGGAATGGAATGAATGGAAAGTTACACTACGGAGATGAATGGGATAATGATGCCGTTTAATGACACAAAGGTCACGCCGACGCCGCGAAAAGCCGACAGCCGTGCCACCACATTAGCCACTAAGAAATAAAGAATAATTTGAAAATAAAGTAAAAAAATAAAAAATGAAAAATCCTTCAATCAAATAATTACCTTACAATAAAATTATAGACCAAGGATATAAAAATAAATGAAATAAAAGAAAAAACAAGTTACCTTCAATCAAATAATTACCTTACAATAAATATACTTCGATAAAATACCAGGAACAAAGGAGAAGAAAACAACATGCCTTTAATTTCACAGAAAATAAAAAGTGTTGTATTACACACAAATTACATTATACAAATACAAAATCAATAAAAACAATTTTTTTAAAGTGCGCCTATTGTGTTCGCTCCATAGAGCTATTTATAGGCTATTGGCTCTATGGTTCTCTCTCTCTCTCCGGGCACCTCAAAAACACTTGAACTTCTTAGCCCTGTAAACAACCTGACATTACTGTCTTGTATCATTTTTTCAAAGACTGCACTTAATCGAAGACTTATGTGGGGTACGTGGAGGTTCAGGTTCATTGGGCACTTGGGTCAACTGTTGGGGCTCCCCTTCCTTTTGCTGGGGTGGTTGACTCTGGCGTCTCCTATGTTTGCGTTTACGTGGACTTTTCCTTTTCTTGTCACTTGGTACCAAATATAATGTTGGATGAGGTTCTGCATTTGTTGGTCTTCTATACTTAACGTGATTTGAACACACTCTCATGAAGTTTGTTGGTTTGAAGAATTTTTTCTTTTTACTGATGTTCTGCTGCCAAATTTCTCTCTCTGTTTCTCCTCGTGTTTTTCCTCGCAGATTTCCTTTTGAACGGAATCAATTTATACAAAAAAATAGGATGGAATAAAATAAATAGGCTGTCATGAGAGTGTACACTTATTAACTTTAGGAAATAACTGAATTTCAAATTGACAATTTTCAATAAAAAATTATTTTTTAACGGCGATTATAGCAATCGGCACAACATTGTGTATACTTATATAAACATGTTTGGCAGTGCAGGACCAGGAAAGCAACAATTAAAGAGCATGCAATCTATAAATAAAGTCTTTTAAATTACTTAAAATAACATGCTAACTAAGGTAACAGTTTCTAAAACTAACGGTTTGCTTATATTTGATGTCTTTCACGTCAAGGGAACTTGGCATGCATTTTTTTGTCAGTAGCACTAAATGTTAGAGGGGGCAAAGAATGGGTATTGCAAAGAAATGAAATATGAACTGAATAATGAATCATCGTAGAAAGAAAAATGAAAAGAAGGATGATAATAATGTTGATACTTACCATTCAGTCTTAACAGACCTTTTGTTTGTGCAGGAACATCACAGTAAAACAATGCGTCTTGACATGTCTACCTCACAGTGATTATGATTATTCCCCAGAGTGACAGACTACTGTAACTGAGATCATTTTGTACTTTAGGTATTAGTTTATAACATGAAATAACAACATTGATTAGTATTAACTAATGAAGGGATGAAACTTACAATTGTACAATTGAACAAAAAAAAGGAAGAATTCCATACTTCAATGTCTAATTTTTACCCCAGAAATGAATTGCACATTTGAAAAAGATACAAATAATATCCCATGCATGCATGCAAATATGGAAAACAATTACTAGTTTCACAAATTTGGTGTCAAGTGATGGCCAAGTATGGAACTCTCCTCCCCTTAAAAAAAAACATGCAAAAAATAAAATAACAGAAAAATCAAAATCAACATGAACATTCCAATAAACACCTTTCACTTAATTTAAAAATAAAAATAAAATTAAAGTGTTTTGTAAAACCCCCAAAATGAAGTATGAACACAAAACTATAAATTAAGTTTTACCTGTTAGTGTTAAAACTTCAAACTTGACTTGTCAATCTGTCACTAGCTGAACATGGCAAATAATCAACAGAAATTATTTTCTCAAAAGAAACAAGACTTAAAATTAAATAAGAAAAAAACAAAGGAAGGGTTGAAACACTTCACTTGTTCTCTAAAAAGTCAAAGCAAATTTCTCAGAAAAGTTATGTGCATATGCAGCATGTATTGTTAGGCCTACAGAAACCAAGTAGGCAACATGCATTGAATGCATACACCACGCATGTACACCGCTAGCTGCACGCGCGCCGAGTCTGCCATCCAGTCAGCAAGGGAATCCCCACTGATTTCATCAAAACTACCCACTCAATTTGCCGACCAAGAGTGTATTTTGTTGCCTGCTTCCAGACGAAAATGTTGTGTGTTTCATTGCTGAACCCCATCAGATTTCGAGAAAAAGACGAAACAAATCACGAACTTACCGCTGCGCCATAGAGTCATGCGATAACACGGCCAATGTTTGTCATCCATACCCATGATGCTTTGCGAACGTCGAAAAGGTTTATTGTTTTTGTATGACTGCTTATATCTGTTGTCGTTTACTTTTCATTCAGTGCCTTAAATTGATTTCATTGACTAAAGGAAATAAGCTATTCAATATTATTTCAATAAATTTGTGTTACCATCAATTTGGTAAAAAATTATGAAAGTTTCTTTCAAATAATCTATTCATTGAATGCCTTTTTACTTACCTTTTTTCACAGACGCAAAATTGAAGTCCCCCGTTTCAGGCAGCTACGTCGACGTCTTTAAAACCTGTCGTAACTGTTTCATCAGTGATGTATCGGCCAATCCAGAGAGTTTAGTTCGAAAACTTGAGGCGGGAAAAGGAGTCATCCTGACAAGCGCCACCAAACGGCAGCTAGAGCTCGAATCTCACGCAGAGGCAAAGGCTGAGATATTGTTCAATGCTATTTTGCCTCAAGTCAATGAATATGGGCCCTTTTTCGACATTGTGCAGCTCTTACGGGATCCGTTCCCGCATCTCTCCAACAAGTTATGGGAACAGCTGAAAAACATCGTAGTACCCCCAAAGAGTAAGGTTCAAATTGAAAACAGCCGGTCTCGGCAAATTTTGGATATAATTGTGTTATTAAGATGATTATTTGCAATTTTAAATAGCCTATTTCTATATACTGATAATCTGTTTGGGAGTTAATACGACTACTTCTATGAGGTTTTTGGAAGCATTATAAACTGTGGCTAATAATCACTTTATATATCAAAATAATTTGGAAGAATTTGGATTGGTTGTTCCGCGAAGAACCAGAGATGAGTAAATTCTCTTTCGACTGAAAATTTCCAAGGAGGGTAATCCTTTATTGAAAACCACAGGATTAGAACGAACTATGGATACTGTTAATAAAATTGTCTGTTGAGTTGTGTACACATTTATTGTAGACTATAACTTTTTGAATTGTCGTTTTACTCTCTATCTTAGGTGGATCTAACAGTAAGCGCAAGAAACACAGCGCGGGAAGTTTTCAATCGTCTGTCCCGTCATCATCAGGGAGTTTTAGGGGGTCTCCCGGCACAACCCGAAACGGGGCCTCCAACGACGTCATGAAGTCATTGACAAACCTTCAGTCAGAGCTAACGGAGTCACAGAGTGACAGTTTGAAGCAATCATTACAACTGGAGAAGTGCATACAGACCACAGCTGAAGCTAACATGGCCATCAAGAAGCTCAAGGAGCAACTAGCACTTGCCGAGGAGGAACGTGATGCAGCCGCCTCCCAAGCAGACATGGCGAGGCAGCAGGCGGTTGAAGCCCGACAACAGCTCGAAGTTGGCATTACTGAGGCAGAAGGAGAGAGGAAGAGGCTGGATGATCAGCATCGCAAGTGGGAGGGCCAGATGAGGAGGCGCATGGCAATGCTGGAGCAGAAGGAGACATACCTTGCATCCAAGGAAGTTGAGCTAAAGCGGCGGGAGGAGGAGCAGAGGCAACGCACTCAGCTTAATAGACGCCAACAGGACTCCCTTGACATGAAAGGACGGGACATGGCCTACCGTGGAGATCGCCAGGAACGTCGCAGCGCCGAGCATCACGTCAGAGAGGATAGGATAAAGGAACGGGAAATCAATATCGAGAACAAGGAGTTGCAACTGGCTGAGAGAGAAGATGAGATTACCAAGAAAGAGGGCGCTCTGAAGAAGAAGGAGATCGAACTTCGTCGTAAAGAGATAGAGACGGTACGCCTCGAAGAGCAGATAAAGATGATGCAGGCAGCGCAACGAAAGGTGGCAAATCAACTTAAACAGAGAGAACAAACAGTGGCCCGGGCAGAAGAAGATGTCAAAATCATCGGTGAGAGTCTTGACCAGCGTGAGAAGAATCTCAAGGAGAAAGATGCCAAACTCAAACAGAAGGATATGCAGATTACAGAGGGATTGGAGGAGTTGGAAGAACGTCAGAACCTAGTCGATAAGAAGGAAAGAGAAGTCCAAGAAATGGCACAGGAGCAGCGGGAGTGGGAAAGCGCCATGGAAACCAAGGCTCAGGAGATGGGCGATGCGTCGACAGAGTACGAGAAGAAAGAAGAAGAACTGCGTCAGAGAGAGGAAGAGCTTATCATCAAAAAGAAAGAGCTGGACAGTCTGCAGGATGTCTTGGATTGTCGCTTACAGGCCCAGGAGAGAATGGAGCGTGCCCTGAGGATGATTGAGGTCGAGCAGATACGCCGTGATAAGGAGCTCCTCAACAGGGAGGCAGAGCACTTCCAATTTGTTCTCCCGAACCGTGAGAAGATCACTGAGATGGAAGATCGCCTGGAGGAGCTGGAGAAGAAAGACGGTGAGTTACAGAAACGCGAAGAACTCCTCAGCTGGATTGAAGTTGAACAGCAGCGTCGAGAGGTAGAGCTGCAGAAGCAAGAACTGATGACAGAGAAGGCCCGTCGGAAGAAACAAGGACTTGGGGAGCATCCAGATGATGCTGATTTTGACATGGATTTCGACCAGAGGACCGAAGTGGAGTCGGTTCCACTCAGCGAAAACCAGGATAATGAACAGGAGCAAGAACCACATGGCTTTGAGATCGCTCTGAAGGGTGCCCGATATCCTAGACAATCCAGAAAGGATTTCTTTGATGTCAAAGCAGCTGGACTGCAGACTGTCGGGGATTTCAAGAATGTACTGGAAGTAGAGGAAGGGATACCAGTCAGTTGGCAAAAGCTGTACATGAATGGACAGCTTTTGGAAGACAACATGCCAATACCCAGCGTGGACAATGGAGGTCCTAAACCCAAGTTTGAAATGCGATTGGCAACACCCGCTATGAGTCAACGGAACCTTTTCAAGTTGAAGGTGAGTTTATACTCAAATATTGCTACCTTAATTTAATGTTATCAATGCACTCCCTGTCTTCAAACTTTGGTTAAACTATCAACTTAGGCCAGGTCCTTAAATTCCAACTGACCCTTCAGTCCCCGCATTTTTCAGGATGTTTTTTGATAAATTGCATTATTTTAGTAAAGTTCTGTTTTTCCGGAGGTCAAAACAAAAACTTATTTTGTTTTCTTAGCTCAGTACATTGAAAGTACACACCTGAAAGTCATAAGGGGCACTACAACTTCTTTTAATCAATTCAATGATTATAAACCTCAATTTTGTTATACCCGTTCATGTCACTGCAGGTGAAAAGTTGTCATGGTCCTACCCACACCATTGAGTTCTCCTTGGAAGACACTGTGGCACTGGCCAAGTGCCGCATCTACAAGTATACTGGCATACCCCCTCACCAGCAGCAGCTGTCATATAAAGAAGTACTCCTAGAGAACCACGCATCTCTCCAGCTCTACTCGATAAGGAAGAATGCGACCCTTGACCTCAGGTTGAGGTTTCCGGTGGTTGCTAAGCTGTCTGATACAGAGGAGCTCATGATAACCGCAGATGAAATCAACACCACTGCTAACATCAAAGCCACTATTTTCGAGAGGACCAAAATACCACTGGATCACATAAAGGTAAATAAGATTTTCCTCAAAGAGGAACAAACAACAAAACGATAATAACAACAAAGACTAAACTTAAAGGTCACAAATTGTCCAAAATAATTTGGACAGAGTCCAAATTCTAGGTTTATTTTTTAAAGGTTATTGTTGTGGCCAATATCCATCAAGAATTATGAGAACTTAATACTGTTTACTGTGAAAACCCTATAACCTTTGCAGCAGAAAAGTAATTCTTGCCATTTATTCTCTGTTGTTGTTGGTTTAGATCTCTTACAGAAACAAACAGCTGGAAGATTACCGCACTTTGTCTCACTACAACATCGACGAGGGTGCCATTCTGCAAGTTACGTGCCCCGTGGAGGTCAAGCTTCTCCCCGGCGGTACCGACATCCACGTGGACGTGGAACCAGGGATGGCCGTGCACCAGCTGAAGCCACTCCTTGCCCGCAAAAAGAACCTCCCCGCTGATAAGATGTACCTAGTCTGCGGTGACCAAGTTCTTGCAGACGATCAAGATGTAGTTGATCTACTGCGAGCTAACAAGGAGATATCCATGCACGTTGGCAATGTCCTCGTCATGTCTTCTTCTGGCCAGCTCATGCGGGAAGCCTGTGAAGATCAACCGGATAATTCACATCCAGACCAGTCCCTTGATCTCAGTGTGTCCTCACTGAACCTTAAGCAACCTCAGTCCACCCGTTAGGGTTTCTTGGCCTCTCAGTAGAAACCAAAAAAGTTGACTTAAATAAACTGAGTGTGCCCACGCAGTTTATTTCTAGAGACCAGCTTAACTCTTTTCAATGACTATTACTTGTATTCTTTGTACAGTTTTGGTCGTAAAAGGCTCGTCTTGCTTGACACTAAACATGACTTTTAAAGCAAAATCGACACGCTGATAGAAGCAAAATTGGGGCCGGTGAAAGTAAACTTTTTAAATATGAAACCATGATGGTGAAAATTAATTGTATTTTGTTTTCCTGTAGATTTTCATAAAATTATTTAATAACGCATCGTGATGTGAGTTTTATTTTTACTTTGATTTCTTTATGTAATGGTAAGAGATGCGATCCCATGCACATTTTTCAAACGTTTTTGTTTGAGAGTAAAATCTACATGATTTTCAATGCCGTTTGAAAGCTTATGAAAGAACAGAGAAAACGCTCCACCGGAATTTTAATAATGGCCTCTCACTACTTTGGAGAGAGCGTCATGGTTTTAAAGTTCCTGGAAAAGAAAAAGGATGGGGCTGTTTGGTAAGGAAGGGGTACTTTTTCGCACATTTTTCGGGAAATGGTGCAACCGTCTTTTGGACAAGGCTAGGTGAACCTTTAATCACCTTGACCAAACAATCTGTGCAGTTTGAGACATTTTCCGGGAAAATGACACTCAACCGCCTTGGACAAGTACAGGACTATCCAGTTTGTAAGATGACGTTTTGGAGCCGGAAGTGTAATGTGAAGGAATGGTATACATGTACATACATATGTGTACATGAACATTCGTTACACTGCACTTCCGGCTCCAAAACGTCATCACTTACCAACAGGATTGGCTAAATTCACATGACGTCATCATCACAATAATCTTGGTTGCGGGGGGGGGGGGGGGCCATCCTGTTGGTATGTGATGACGTTTGGAGCCGGAAGTGCAGTGTAACGAATGTTAATATAGTTGTATGTATACCATAAAAGGTCATCACTTAACCAACAGGATACCCGTCTCCACGTGATGTCACCTTCTAAATTTTGCTACTGCTATTTCATTTTGGGAGTCGAAAAGCAACCTATATAATGCAGTGCATTTTTCACATGTTTGGCGCGTAGTAATTAGAAAGTTACAATAATCATACAATACATGATGCGGTTGCATGCAAATTTTGACCCCAAACCGGTGGACAGAACAAAACATCATGCACTATCAATTTGAAGATCCCGTATTTTCCAGCATATAACTTTTTTTTTTTGGGGGGGGCGCTAGCAAATAATCAAGGGGGGGGGGGGGGCTACGAACCACGGGAGTCAATCATTGGCAGATCCGGGGCGCTAAAGTTAAAGATGAATGAAATCTTTATTAGAAAACGTTTATGCCATAATCAACCAGTTATGTCCTGCAGTAAATGTCCAGACAGCTGCCCTATTTTGGAGATAGAACTTAATGAGACCGTAAGTTAGTGTGAACCAATCAAAATAATGGAATCCCCATTTTAATCCTAACAAAAGTGTGCTCAAAATCGAGATGAAAGTGGCCAGGAATCGTCTCAGATCTCACCAATGAGGTTTTATAGAATCAAACAACTTTCGGGTACCTTCAACGCCTTAAGGGCTTCACCCTTCGCGCTTCCCTGGTCGATGTCCCCTTGTATTATACAGTGTAGTGCGCATTAGGCGACGTGTCGTATAGTTTCACTGCTGAACCTTCTTAATGGCCTCAACGATTACCAGAATCCCATAGAAAACGCACTGAGTTTAGTTTTCCTGTTGGGATTTTATGGACAAAGTATTTAATTTTTCGATCGCCTCTCATATATGTTTTGCAAAGACTCAATGTCTTGTCAGTATTATCAGTTCTTAAATTAAGAAATACTTTGAAATAATGAAATGAGTCATATGTATATTATTTATAGTGAAGTTACATAGTAAAGTTACATACTAATATAATAACAATAATAATAGTGGCTTCTTGTCTGGAGCTCAAATCTGTCACTCATGGCGCTGCAACATTATTTAATACCCCCTCCCCGGCCACTGTGACTTTAATTATTTCATTCCTTAAAATAAACCATCTTTACTCCTGGGGAGTAAGTGCTGCCTGTAGCGCACCAAGCTAAATCTATCACACAAATCTATCTGCCCTCACAGAACTACCCATTTTACCCCTGGGTGAAGACAAGCAATTATAGTTATGTCTTTCTCAAAGACCAAGTGTCATGACTTGGATTCGAACCCACACCCTGATGTCTTAGCCACCCATGCACTGAAACGCTCGGCCACAACACTCCACGACATACTAAATATGCAAGCTCTTGAGCAGAAAATAGCGAAAACTTTGCTTGTGATGAGCAGATGCGCGCACGTTTGACGTATCGAATCAACGGTAAAATTTACTTTCCAAAAGTAATGTGTATTTATTTTTCTTTCCTGTTTTTTTACGTGTTTTTTTAATATTTGCTCGCAGGAGGGTTGATCTATGGCTGAAGAATTGACAAGTTAGTAACAGAAAAAGGCTGACAAACTTTTATTTTTTCATCGTAAAAATGTGTGTACAAAAAAATATAGAAAAGAGCTTATATTTAATCTGATAATTTTATGTGAATTGAGTAACTTGATGGTGTAAAATGTATAAAATGTGTGGTACAAAGTGACAATAAGATTATATTTTCTTAATTTGCAACCCTCGTAGATAAAGTTGAACTATTAATTAAATTAACGACTCGTTGAAATTAATTTCACCAAACACTTTACGACACAATTTACGACATTACGATCACTATTTGCCTCCAATAGAACTAAGATTCATATCTTTATGTTCACGTGATATTAATCATTTAAGCTTTTGATATCTTATTCTGTTTTAGTAAACGGATTCGAACCTTGGCCCACCGGTATGACCATGCCACTAAACCCACCTCTAATACATACTTTTCTACACCCAGCGCCAAAAATACATTGCATCACCTCACTTTCTCACTTTCTCAATTCCTATTCGAGATTTGATTTAAAAGTAGTGTTCATGCACATAATTGAGAGTTGATTACACAAATTATTCTAGCTCCGTAAATGTTATAGGCAATAAGAATTAAGCAATAAGCCACAGCCTTATTTGCTATTAAGCATGGGAATGTGTGGTTTAGGGAATAGGTTACCAGCCAAAGTACCATGGAAAGTCACAATGTGTATTCTTCATGATTGGTACCCTTTATATTTCCTTCGCAGCTAATTTTATAGACAGTCAAATTAGTATCTTGTTTTTGCTAAGTAGGCCTAGCTCTATGGCACCATAATGTTTGTCTGCTGTACCCATCTTGATTATATCGCCCATTCAATTTAAGTGAACCAAAGCGAGGCTATAGACCTTGTGCACGTGACGTCACCGACCGCTTGCAATTATTTTGGTGATCTCCAGCGCGTATTTTTATCCGGATGAGGGACACAAGATGCGGTATTGAGCCAATCACTGCAAAGAAATTCACAAATCTTCGTTTATATGAAAAGCTTGGTATGTAAATCCATTAAGTGACGTCATAGTTTTCAGTTTTGGAAACAATTACACAATTCCCGCTCGAATATGTTAAATATTTACAATAAACAACATGAACCTCGTGTATTTTTCTTATGGAGAGGTGATCACCGAAATGGCAATGTTGAAAGCACGTGTGTGATCTGTGATGACGGTGCACAGGGTATATAGGAGTAGAAAAGGAATAGCCAGACCCCTATTTTTTGTAAAATGGAAATCGAATAGCCTGAATGTCTTCAGGGGACATGACCAAATGGGGGAGAAAGCAAAAGGTCTTAAGTTGTAACAGTAGACGGCAAGTCTCGCGTGAATTCGAAAATTGGGCTCCGTTAAATTATGTGAAATGTTCAAAAACACGCGATATTTGCACGGACTATAAGTGTGGCTTATAATAAGTAATCGTGTATTGTTACAGTGCATAAGGATTTAAAAACAGTAGCTGAATAAATAAAGGGAAGCACCACATTGTGTTCGGGTTATGTTTATTCCTATGAAAATGTTCAAAAGGCTTACAAATTTGTAGACTTGGCTCAATAGACCTCACAATGAACCCCATAAGGGGATTCTTTAAAAAAAGGACAATAAGTTAAACAATGTTGAATCCGTGATCGTGAGGCTGTGTTCTTCGTCTGTTTGTAGTAGGCCTATTAGGTCGTGTCCGAATTGGCGGCTACGGCTACGGCTACGGCTACGGCTAGATCGCCACGTCTTCATGCTTTGAAATATAGGACGTCCTTAACAACACCCTTAGAAACAGCCGTAGTCGTAGCCGCCAATTCAGATACGGCCCTAGTATTAGGTTCTCGTAATGCGTGCCCTCAATGCCTATGGCGAGTTACAGATGGCGAAATTGACTCTGGCAAGTCTGGGCGCGCGTGGGTTTCCCTAGATAACTGTTTCCCTCCACCATAGTTGCCCAAAGTTAAAGATTAAGTCTTGAATATCTAATGCATGTGTCACGTCATTCCACTGTAAACCACGCCCACTTCACTCAAACTTGCTCCAACCCATGAAGTTGGGTACATAAAGTATGCCATTTTGCCCAAAATGACAATATTTAAACCCTAAGAAATACCTTTTATACCTTTCTCAGCTTTACCTGATCTGAATAATATTTTTCAAGCACAATTTACTTGTAGTTACTGTTGAGACAACTTAACGGTTGGGACAACTCCACGGTTGAGACAACTCCACGGTCAAAACAAGACAAGTCGACGGCAAAGACAGAGATACCTCACTCCGTTCTCCGTCTACTGGTTCAACAGTCGAGTTGTCTTAGGGTAGAACTTGGCCGTCGAGTTGTCTCAATTCAACCGTCGAGTTGTCTTGAGTCGAGTTGGTCAACCGTCGAGGTGTCTGACGTCCTTTTCAGATCATCACTTTGGTAATGCATTTTTCCAGGTGACGATGAGAATCAAATTGAATTGAAAGGTTCTGGAACCAGTCAATTTAAAATATTTAATCTTTGGGGACTGGATGCGCACGTGAGTTGCGTCTTTCGCGCTCGTATTAACATGCCCATTTTCAGGTAGCTTCAGTAATTGTACTTTGTCACGATAATATTTCTGGGAAAAAGTAAGTGGTGTGAAATTTGAGTGTAATCGTGTCCCAAACCTTAGTTATGGTTTGTATATAAATAACTCCTCACTTCGACGTTGACATTGTTCTAGCTTGGCACATAACTTGTGTTCAGTCATCCTTGAATATTGAGAGAGAATTCCTATAACAAATGTACTGAGTCTGATCATGTCTAAATGAAGTTGAAGATGCCACACAGATTTCATGAAACCATGCACTTTCCGCAGGGCAGAAGTCTTACGGTGTAATTGGTAGCTGTAGGTTTTCACCGTGACGCACGGAGTTTCAACTTCTTTTTGTATAAAAGATGGAGTTTACTGCGATAGAGCCATTCAGATACAAACCCTCTGAGAAGACGAAGACCAATAAAAGAGCCTGGCATCTTCTAAAAGAAACTTCATTGGTAAAACTGTTGAGCTCAGCTAGCTACAATATCTAGCAGGATGAGGCAGCGAAGTGAAGACTCCGACGCCTACCGCCTGGTCGTCTTGGGCTCCACAGGTGTTGGCAAGTCAGCCCTGATCTCCATGTTTCTTAATGGTAGCATTGACAGGACCTACAAGCCAACGGTGGACGACATTCACGTCGGCTACGCGTTACAGGGACGCAAGAAGTGTAAACTGGAAATCCTGGAAACGTCGGGCAGTTACGATTTCCCTGCCATGCGCAGACTGTATATCTCCACGGGTCAAATATTCCTTCTGGTACATTCCCTCAAAGACCCCAACTCCTTCGAAGAGGTTCTCAGCATCCTCGAACAGATAAGAGACGAACGCAAGGAACAAGATGTGCCAATCCTTGTTGTCGGTACCAAATCGGACCAGAAACGCCCGGGCTGCGTAAGCAACGCCGAGGCTGAGCTCAGACTCATGGACTACATGAACATCGTTAGGTACGTCGAATGCAACGCCAATAGCGCGGACAGCGTGAACAGTCTATTTAACCAGGTAGCCAATGTGGTGTTGAACCCCCGTGATCGGGCGACTTCTTTACCGGTAGACACGGACGTGGAGCCCCAGAAACGATCCCTGTCGTTCTTAAGGAGACTGAAGAGCATTCGCCGAAAGTGAAATTGTTGACTTTAATAATTTTAGACTATCGCAAAGAAACTCTACTAATCTTATTGAAACTTTTGAGAATGACAAAAGCATCGATGTAATCTTATTTGACTCTGTAGGTATTTAATTTTGAAACAGTGGAGCTTATGAAGTGATTTGTCATTAAATATGTTGTTACTTTTGTCGGTGCTGGGTGTCACACTTAGACAACTGGTTATCATTGAACGATTTGTATGTATCTAGCTAATACCAATGAAATGAAACGCCACAAGTGCTCTCTAAATGTGATAGAGTGAGAAATCACTTGTTTTGACCGCCATACCACTCTTACAACTCTTTTTATACTGAACATGTATTTTCAGCTTGAATCAGAGTGAATTTTGCTCCAATTTCACTCAAAAAGGTGATTCAAAGTGAGTTTTACTCTGAAAAGAGCCGAAATGTCACCACTCGGGTAAGAGGGTGAAATGTTCACTCTTTTACATTTAGAGAGTGATTTTGTCATTTTGGATGTCATTTTCGTGTTGAATGATTTATCTGGACTTTCCTCTTTTTTTTTTACAGCTATGTCATTTTTCATTTAAAGTAGACCTTTATTTACACACTAAGGAAAGACAGACAATTAATATTAACCCAATTCTTAACGGAAATTTGTTTGCTATAGTTGAAAAGTAGTAAACAAAAGTACCACAAAATAAAATAAACAAATTTTTACCAGCTTATCACAATCCATATCAGATTGAATAAAGAAAATCTTCTAATAAAGAAAATCTGAAATGTTACATTTCAACGAATGTTGATGTTTTCCGGTACAGTGTGCGTTGATGTTGATGACTTGAAGCTGCAAGTTCCCTTTGATTTAAAACAAAAGTAAAGTAATACACCTTATGCACATGACGGCTAGAGGTACAAAGAAGGTAGCTCATTGGCTGATTGTGTGTTCTGCGCGTACATAGCTGTGCGTTTTCCGTTGTTTCACCATCGCTTTACCTTTAAGATGGCGGCGTGATGACTTCAGTGCACAAGGTCTATTCATTGAGATACAGATTGTGATCCTTGTTGAGTTGTTTGTTATTCATTAAGATTTCTTGACTGAGAAATATTGAATAAAAAACCCAGAAGTTTATAACTGCATAATTTTGTTTTCTGTGTGTTGTTTAATAAGTGGTTATTAACGACAACGAAGGGCAGAGTGTGGGCGTATCTGACTGAGAAACAATCTGGGAGAGCAATCTGACACCTCCCCCTCCTCTCCCAGTTCTAACAACAGATCGCCGATGCTTTAGTTTAGTTTGGGTGTTTGTTTATTTGGCTTCTTGAAGGTTGGGAATACTTTGTTTCGAAAAAAACATAACCGAAGTTGGAAGTAATCTGAACATCAAAATTAATTCGCGCCATGGCGCTGTTTAACGGGTCTGGTGCATAAAACAAGAGAGCTCTGCATGCAACACGGTATGCAACACCACCTGTTCAACCCCATACACATTAAAACATTACACTATACTACTAATAAAGTAAAACAAAACACATGAACCATATCAAAACCTTCCGGACCGTGCGCCTCTCGCCGGAAAACTATAATGAATAAGTCAGTCACAATTAGCCACACCTACTTCTATGACGTTGGCTTAAATTATGATAATTTCAACCCTGCGCCTTGTGATACAGCGCTTACATATACTTCTTCACATGATGACGCGGCGATCAAGCCTTAGCCAATGTCGTAGCCGTAGCCGTAGCCGTGACTGCCAATTTGGACTCGGCATCAGGCGTAATATTTCCTACTGAATTTTAATGAATCAAGTTTTGTTTTGGCACAAGACCCCTGGACCTGTCCAGCCACGGTTTTACTGGCCCAATGCTAAAATCACTGGCCTCGGGCCTGCGGTCTACGGTACATTCGAAGCCCTGCAATTAATCGAGAGCCACAGCTAGCTACAGTCGATTAATTTCAAAAACAGTTCAACAGTTCAGTTGGTGTTGACGAACAAACTTTGTCCTGTAAGACAATTAGAAAAGTTGAGGATTACACAACCGGGTGTGTCAGACCCAACATTGCTACTAGAACAACTCTCAGTAATAACAAAAATGGAATAAACTCCCGCTAGACACAGGAAGACACGCTCGTTGCCCAAAACCATAATTTACACCTCCAAAATTAATATTTCACTGTAGGTCCTTAATTACGAGGCCTTTCGTTGTTTGACCTTCTCATGGAAGGTTCCAAACCTCAAAATTTTCCAAACTTTATTTAAAGGTCTTTTAAAAAATAATGTTTAGTTTCTTTTTTCTTTTCTGTTTTACTTCTTCCTTTGTTGTTGTCGTTAGTTGACACTTTACGAATACACACCCCAACCGAGAACGTGAATATTCATGACTTTGTCTTTGACCCCATCCATATTGCAGTAAAGAGTGAACCATGGTGGCTGGGTTCAGTCTTGGTGGATGGATTCAGTGGGTTGGATTGTAGATCGCCACATCCAGCGTTGCCACTGCTTGGTAGTTTTCCCAAGATCTTGGGAATTTCATACCCAGCTTGGGATCTTGGGAAAAAAACGAAAAAGAGGCAAAATCTTGGGAATTTTCGTTTAAGTTCCACAATAAACTTTTTAAGCACATTTTTTTTTATGTGTTATTGAATTATTAAACCAAAAAAAATATTTTCAAATGGGGCGCTCCATACTACAAAGTAGCCGGATCCCTGGTGGTGGTGCGGGTAGTCAGTGATTGGTATACGCCTGCTTATACAGTGCATTGTACACACGCATGGGACCTAGACAATGTGTCTAGTAGTTTTGTAATGTCCCTTTGCAATACACGCTGCGTTGGATTACACTGGCTTGAATTTCACAGAATGTAGACCTCTACGCCGGCATTACGAAGGTGACAGAAAAGATCCGTGAACGGCACCTCAAGCTTGCGCTGAGTCCGTCACCTGGAGCTTGTTGCTATGGCCGAACCATCTGGGAGCCCACAAGAGTCATAGCCTCACATTGGAGAAGATGTCTCCCCTCCGTGGACATGCTGAAAAGGGACGCTTGGACAGCGCTCTGAGGAGCATGCTGGACCGGGACATCTGGACCAAGATCATTGGGCGGGCTCGAACTGCCGTATGGTCTCGACTTGATTGATTGAAACCTATAGTCAAGTTGCACACTCAATATGCTGAATTTTAATGAAAAAAACATGACCCAAATTACAATAAGGTACTAATACTTACACAGCCATTAAAGGAATGTTTCAATAGCGATAAAGGCGCTCAATGAATTTCGTTTTCAACTTACTGCCCACCTATATGGCTCTTATTATGTAGAATGTTAAGATGATTTAGTCAGTATATTTCAGAGCAATCTCTCTCAGCTGGTTATTCGGGTTTTTTTTTTAATTGGATATTATTGAGCCTTGGCCCATTGTATATTGTGACTTCTTGAAACCCGACCTGACGTGCTCGTTGGAATATTGTTGGTCATTTACAGTTTGAGTGACGTTGGTTACACAAATCTCCAAACCTGTAATGGAACTATTGAAGTCATTGGCTCTGTGGTGGCCCCACAACAAAACTACTAATGATGCCGAGCAACTCTGAAACCATATCGAAACATCGAAACTATATTTTTCTATAGGCATAATCTTCACTTATTAAGTTTAGTGTTATCAACTGTAGTGTATTTGGGTAAAAGTACTTTTTAAAGGTACACACCGGCTTACTGTTTACCTAATTTAGTGATGTGGAATGACAGACAATAATTTTTAAATGGTTGTTCTTAAAAAAAATCATCCAAATATCACGTAATTAACGAAAAATGTGAAAAAACAAAACACGGTCAGAGGTCAGCTTATACGCTTTTCCAGCCGTTGCAACTGTCAAGTTTACGTGACAATATTGCGCAATGTTGTAAGTAGACTGGTGCCCTGTTTATGTATGAACTTTTACAATGACGAGGCACGAGGATCCAGACTTCATATCCATTCAGCACAAATTCACGTGTAAATAAAAAACAGACATAAACGGATAGTGTATTTGTGTACGACGAACTGGACGAACTTACTTGCAATGGAGGACGTTTCTTTATTATATCGCAAGTAGGCCCTATGTTGTAAAAAAATACTTGGGTCCAGGACTGATCTGTGTTGTCAGGTCGTGTTCAAATGTAGAAAGGGAGAGAATAAGCTTGGCATAATGTGGACATCACAGACATGATGGACCATTGTCAAAATGTGAGTCTTCATGAATTAAAATACATGTATACGCAGGCATATTCACAATACAGTTCTATGACACAAACCTGTCAATCAAAATTATGGCAAAGACCACATCCTTAATGTTCTCATCGTGACCAGCCTGCTGCAGTCTAAAAACTTATGGTAGTGTCCCTAATCTTGGACCATCTTTTCACATTGGCTAGGCCAATAACAGTCATGTGCCAAGCGAGCCTCCCGCTTTCGCTGTAAACGGATTGCCAATCCTGGCAGCGTTAGCGAAGGCATTTTCCCGTTTTTCGGGCGATGACTTCACTGGCCGGCCGCGGCCACTGCCACCGGTTTTTTGTTGTGGCGATTGGGGGGAGTGGACATTATGCAGCTATCATAGAAGTAGATAGATCAGCTGTATAAAACATTCCCCGTCGTCGTCCCGCGTGTGCGTAGCGCAGGCAACACGTTACAATAGTTAGGGGATAATAGCTAGGGGTACAGACTAAAACCCTTGTAAAAAACCGTAATTGTTGGTCTGGCTCCCTACCCCTCCGACAAGCTCCCACGCTTACGGCTAGACCAACCGGCAAGCTGGGGAGTTCATGCCCCGGGGTTTGTCTCTCTGGCCCCACGAGACACGGCACCGGCTGTACGGGATATGCCCCGTTCCGCTAGCTCCCACGCTGGTGCGCCGTAAGACACGCTTCGGTTGCACGGACTCTCTGAATGCGAATATTACGTTCGATTTTTCATCATTATTTACAAATTGTATCAATAATCTGAATACATAAGTCTTTTTTGTCAAATACTCATGAATAATTGTACAAAAAGATTTAAATTTGCTTCAGTAATTTACTTTTATACGGCTGGAAGTAAAACTAACTCCGAAGATCACGTGATTTATCCGAACGAATTTTTTGGTTCGGATAAATCGTTTTTTGAAAAATGCTCGAAAACGGCAAAATTTGATGGTTTCTGTTAGGAACCGTTCTTCTCCATTCCTGAAAGACCTTTGAAGTCATATGTTAGCCTATTTTGTAGCCCAAATAGCCCAACGAAGCCGGTGTGTACCTTTAATAAGCCATCAGAGTTGTGGGCATTTCTATATTAAGAACAAAATGATGTCATGACAAGTTGAATGTGTCTGCCCGCCCTTTTGTGATTATATTATAAGAGAAGCAAACATGATTAATTGAAGCTCTGTCAAATGGATTTATAATGAATATCACGTGTAAGGGGAAAAGCTTCAAAGGTACATGTAAAGAGAGGAACGATTATCAAAAAAACATTATACCTCACTTTGTTTAATCAGGGCCCACATGGCTCTGCTTACCGTAAGCAAAAAATCGGCGCTTGCAGAAGCAGAAAATTCCGTGCTTACTTAAGTGCATTTCATGGGTTAGCAAGGATTTTTTGCTTGTGCGCGTGCGTAGTTTACATAACTGAGGATTCCGTGCTTACACAGCTAGCGCAGAAATTCGGCGTTAACCTCGTAAACGGCGATGGTCTTCGTAAGCGCAGAATGACCCAGTAAGCAGAGCCGTGAAATTGGGCCCTGGTCGCCATAGCTGAGGTCAAATAAACAAAACACTTGTACGCGTACATCTCTAAGCCAATGAGAATGCCTTCCGTTGATCTCAGTGAGTGCGTTGTTTGACCTTGTGACGTCATAGAAGGAAGCCATATCCAACCTCGCTACCATGGGCAGCGCGCCTTAACGAAAACTATCGAGCAAGGCATGCAAAGGAAAATGGCTCGGCAGCAAGATCGATCACCATGGGAACGAGGTTGGGCCGTTTCCAACCAAATTGGCAGCTACGGCTAAGGCTGTTGCTATGGACGTTCTGTACTTCAACGCATGATTACACGGCGATCCAGCCGTAGCCGTAGCCGCTATAGCCGCCGATTCGGACACGGCCTAAAGAGAACTTTATGCTAGTATTTTCATTGACGGCGTGGTCGCACGACCTTTAACCTTGAACATTAATTCATGACGGGACACGTTGAATCTCATATCTTTCACAACGCCTTGTCGGTCCACACGTATCTCAACGAACCGGAAAACAATGGGGCATTCTTTTAGCGAGATGTCTTTTACAACGTCATTTTTAGTGTTGATCTGAGACAACTTCACATGGCACGTGATTTCCTCTGCCACGTGTGTCTCGTAGACCATGTAAAACGTTCTTCTATCGATCAGTCTGGCCACCGGAGACGTTGGCTTTATCCGACAGTCCAACAATTTCCGCGGATCCACCTTGCGGATACGCACGTTGTAGACGCCTAGCTTAAACGTGGTCTGGTAACCGCCACCGGGTATGGTCTCTAGCGTTTGTCCAAGAAAACATTTTGTTTTTTGTTGTTTCTCAAAGTTATTGGGGCCGTTTAATGGCGAAGTCTCTTCGAGTAGGGTGATTTCTTCAGAAGAAGTTCTGTGTCTTTCTCGAACAAGATACCGCCTGCAGATACATGGAAACGACATGTTTGGTATTAGAATACTCAGAAAGTCAGAACTCACTGGGAATTGGGATGAGCTTGTACATACTGCATTACGCCTTGTAGTAAGAATATATAAACATCATCGACACTTTGGGAGTTTGTGAAATTGACATCTCACACAAAAGCCAGTTGATGCTTACTGAAAGGCTGCCGAGTGGAGTAATACTGACATTATTTTCAGTTCTTAGGGCGTGTCTGAATTGACGGATGCGGATGTTTCTAAGGATGTTGCTATACTACTTCAGAGCTTCTAAACGGAACGGTCAAGCCGTAGCCGCAGCCACTAATTCGGACCACGGCCCAAGGCCGTATCTGAATTAGCGGCTCCGGCTTTTGTTAAGGGTGTCGCTATTAGGACGTCCATACATCAAGGCATGATGACGCGGCGATCAAGCCGTAGCCGTAGCCGTAGCCACAACCACTAGTTCGGACATGTGACACGGCCTTACCTTCGAAGTCGATTCAAACTTGCGACTAGTCCTGACTCCCTGTCATGCGCAGTAAAGAGAAGTCGTTCCTGAGTGTGATCAAGTTTTACAACAGACCCTGAATTTATTGACTGAGCATCCGTAAAAACCTGAAAGGAGTCAAACAATTTACAGCAGGCTGAAGAACTACATTAAAAGCCATGGCTATAAATCATTTAAAAACGCTCAGTTTGTATTGTCTAAAATACTGTATTTAATTCTCTGAGCAAACACGGAGCCAGTCACGTGCAACGTTTGGACAGTAACGTATAGGCTAGCCCTGGTAGGATGCCAGTCTCCGTTGCACTACACTGACGTCCTCGATACAAAACTTGAATGCAATTAAAATTACAAGAGTTGTTTTCTCCTGTTTACCTAATGTTGGAGGCTGTAAGTCCGTTCATTATTTCGGCACTTTAAACTACTTTTTGATCTGCATTCACTTTAAAAGAAAACTCGAACTTGTACACTATCGTCCTGACCATTAAACGCACTTTCCGTGTAAAGTTTGTACATGCACACACGCCACATTATTATGCATCTCTCGCAAAATTCCAAGGGCAATTAAAACCACGTGCGCAAATTTGAAAATTACGCGGCTAAAATAGCGTGCAATATTGTGCATGTACATGTACATTATGTTCAATGTGCACACTGCAAACGAATGTGAGCAAGGCTGCTACGTGAACTATATAGACCTTGCACACGAATGTTATGCGCGTGCGCGCAAGGTTTCACACACGGAGTTACACCGGAGACGTCAATTTTTCGAAATAATGCCACCCCAGATCAAAATGAACGATTCTGAACCCAGCAGTCTTGGAATATGTGAACAAAGTTTCAGCTTCCTCCATCAGGTAGAAATATCAAAATATTCTGTTATAAAATTGTTCACAATGGCAGGGACCTTTATACCATGGACTTCGTTGCGTTGTATGCAACGGAGGAGTCCAACCTGGGCTACATAATAGGTCTAATGGTTATGTCAAGCACATTTGAGTTGAACAAATATGAATACGTATTGATACAAAGCCCAAAAGTTCCTGCATTCATGTCATGAGCTGATAGCGTTTCTAACAAAAAAGATCACATAAAACAATCTTTGAAAGCAAAGTAATGTTGACCTGAGTGCACAATGCCGCGGTAGGCAGCGCTATAACACAGTGCATTGCAAGCGTCCAGTCACAATGTTTATTTTGATCACCTTATTTACCTGCAATGGCAAACAGTTTCGACCGTCTTCTGATAATATTGGTACCGGAGTATACGCAGAGTTTCCCCCGCACATTTCACGCACAACACTTCCCCAAACTGCTCCCCAAACATCCGCAAGGTCCCGAGAACTAGATTTTTTCGAAGCCATTTTTATGGGCTTGTCCAACGTGCATTCTTCCTCTTCACTTTGAGTTCAAGACGAAGATGACGGATAGTAAAACATTTTGCAGATGTGAGTTTAAAAAGAAATAAACAAATTTAACACACGTTGTATATATACAGTGTTTGTGATGTCGTTGGAAACGGCTACTTTTACTTTTGTTTTTATTGATGCGTAAAAAAACACTTAGGAATATAGACTATTACGAAACAATATCAATTAGCCCTTCTCATGAAATATGCTAATTACATTCAAGCATGCGTACAGACACTATTAGCTGGCAAACGCCAAAGAGTTGTGAACTAGGCCATAGAAGTATATCCCGGTGAACGCTGAGCTCGACCGCCCTCTGTGTCGTCTGTAGACGCGGCGTATCCATACGCGTGACACGCGTGTATGGCAAAATGATCATCACGTGACAAGCGTGTATGGCAAAATGGAAACGCACATAGACAGTTTCTGTGTGTTTTCAATGTGCCAATTTTGCCATACACGCGTAAAAAAATGGCGGACGCGCGTCCATAAAGTGGTCTCACAACGAAATTGCACGCACAATGACGCACTCAGCGTTCTCCGGGACATATTTCTATGGAACTAGGCAGACGCACAAACGCGTATGCGTGACGTCACCATTAGCCCCATACAAAAACAAAAAAAGCGCGATGTTCCCTCATTTTTGCCAACCATGTGCTCGCGTGATATTTTACATTTATTTTCATGGGAAGGGTCCGCGCGCGTCTATAAAAGTGTTTGTGACGTTTCTCCGTCATAAATCACTCCCTCTTTTCCTTAATGCCAGCCTCGTTCTCATGGACAGCTCGTCGTATCGTTCCCACTTATCGAGCAAGAAATGCTGGGGGAAATACGTGACGCGATTGTACACTCCTTTGAAATGCATTTCACGTGTTTCACATAATAATGAGAAGCACGCATGATTATCCTTCTCAAAGTCTGCTAACAATATAAGCATAACAGACGTTGTGCAATTAGCTGCCACTGAGGTCAGCTTGGGAACAAATTATGAATGATTTGTTCCCAAGCTGACCTCAGTGGCAGCTAATTGCACAATAGGCCCTACTCATTAATAAAAAATAATGAAACCAACTTTTCAAATGACAGACTTTGTAAGAATCAAATGGCCTTATCGGAAGAAACATTCTCACAAATTCTAGACGATAATGATCGTAAAGAACCTAGTCGACAACATCATGAACATGAACTTTAAACTTTTGCCGCAAAACATTTCGGTTATTAGGCGATACAGGACATTATCTCTGAAGATGCGCCCTCCCCCCCCCCCCTCTCCCCACCCCTGGATCTCTACACAGTTCAGAATGCATCCAAGTATCTTTCCATTCTTGCATAACACGCGCTCGTCGTCTCTTTGAAACCAGTCCCTCGTACCAGTCTCATGAACCGTCAAGTCACGGACTCCCTAATGTTCTTTACACACTAAAGCGTTGTGCAATTAGCTGCCACTGAGGTCAGCTTGGGAACAAATCATTCATAATAATTAGGCCCTACTCATTAACAAAAAATAATGTACGGGATAATTATTTTTTTTAGATGAACCAAGACGAGAGTCCATCCGTAACTAAAACATTCAAATAAGAGACAAGATTTGTCTGAAATTGATCATGATCATTGTTTTAAATAGCGTTTTTTATCTGTACTTGTCAACAGTACAAAGTACAATCCCAAAACAGACTCCTCCCTCTCAGATTACTGTTAGTACGCGATCAACAGAAAACTAGCGGCGTAAAATACTGTGTCTGTATATGAAACCCACGGCCAGCAGTTCCGCATTAAAACTGAAACAGCAACTGGGAGCAAATTAGTGCAGGCACAGCGTGTTTTAATCTACGTCGGCAAGCTGTGATTTTGGCCCTTGAAGAATCTCCATTTTGGTTTCTTGATGTCAGTTATACTTTAAATTAAACACATTGTACACGAGGCCTTAAAATGAGGTCATCAACGGTCTTGATTCTATTTTCCACGATACTTTTGTGTGGAAGGGTGTGCTGCCAGGGTAAGAAATTCATTCAATTAAGTTTTATTTGTGCATGAACAACGATTTATTTTTATGCAACTGTTCCCAGGCAAAAATGTGCGGATATACTATAATGTAACTTAGTCATTAATTGTATGAGGCAAAGTAGGTTTTGACACAGAATGGAAGGCAGAGGTGCAACCGTGGTTGGCTATGTAGTGGTAAAGCAGACAGTCTTCACTCACTGTATATACCAGTACTGTGATCACCATGCGTATTCAATC
The DNA here is from genome assembly GCA_911728455.2 of Marthasterias glacialis. NCBI lineage: Eukaryota > Metazoa > Echinodermata > Asteroidea > Forcipulatida > Asteriidae > Marthasterias > Marthasterias glacialis. The sequence continues at coordinate 21,427,364 of OU452225.1, forward strand.
TATTTTGGGAACTGATCCCACGTACCATAAGGAAACTAAATCTTGCCTTTAATGGATCTCAACGTTCAAGTTATTTATTATGTGTGAGACTTGCTCAGTCTGTGAACAAAATTTTTTTTAAACAAAAACTGCTTCCGAATCCTTTAAAATGTTCTAAAGATTTGTGTTAGCGTATTAACGAGTTTGCAAGTCAGTTATAATGTACATCACTTGGTGTTTTGGCTGATTCGTCTGCTTTTGCTTAGGAGCTTCACCCAAGCATGTTTTTTTTTTTAAATAGGTACGGAACGGTTGAAAAATATAGCATTTCAGGTTTGACCAACACTCGTTTGCATGCACATCTTACATTAAATTGATATCTCGGGAATATCGTTTTAATATCATCCTGCTAAATACTCGTCCCATTTGTGTAACAAATTGACTGTATTTACATTTTGATAAAAATTGCCGACGCAAAAAAGAAAGAAAGATAAGGCGAGGTTACACTAAGTATACCTATGCAATGGAACCGTGCTAGTTCTTCGGTCAAAGGTCGTAAAACATACTGCCTGAGTTGTTACCGCGTTACGAAAACAGTGTGCAAACACAATTACATGATAAAATAAAGTTAATGATAAAATCGGATTTTTTTTGTCTGATCCCCGCAACATTTTTTTATGGTTCCTTTCGAGGACATCACAAAAGGTCCCCATGTAGAAAAGTTCTTTTTGTTCTCAGAGGTTTCGATAAAGAATCGTGTACACAAGAAATAAAGTTTGCTACAGAAAGTCCTTCGACAAAGGGGACAATAGGATGGACAAAGGAACAAAGGGTTCTCATTTTGGAACAATTCTCTCGATTTTGAGTTGTCTTGGTTCCCCTACCAAGGGGTTGGTTCCGAATTGACCAGTCATTCTCTAGCCCAGAAGGACATTGTGGAAGGTACGATGGTGATGCCGAGGATCCCTTTCTTGGTTAAGAAAGAAACATCATGCTTCTGTAAGTTAGATTACGTTTACGGTTGGGACATAGTTTGTTTTTTTTTTTTTTTTTGACGAACAGTTTTGGTAATTTTGTGCACCGGCTGAAGCGACAACACCGCGTGCCAGCTGCAATGGTCAAATCACTGATATCGGGCCCTTCGTCCATCATGGTTTTCACCGTGTGACCAGTGACGTAGATGGTGTATGACAGTGGAGTTTATTGTGAAACAAGTTTTAATGAACAATCTCAAACTATACACTGGTGTTATATTAACTTATACACAGCGCTCATCAGCATTGGAGACCTACTTTGCATAATAATTACGTGTCCATGTTACACATTGATAGGAAAATAGAGTTGTAATCTTTGTCCACTGTCATGTTCAGTACGGAGAGGTTCATTGCCATTTTGTGATTGGCTAATGAGTTATGGTTTGTTTGTTTGTTACGCTTTCCTACCTCAAGTTAGTCAGAATAAGGAAAGCGTAACAAACAGGCCTTCCAGAATTCTATTTATTTTATCGTGATCTTTTACTTGCCCTTTTCTGCCACTTTATCCTAAATTTGTAGTTTTCCGTATATTCTGTATCATCGATTTTATATTGTCTAAAATTAGCGGGGTCTGGGATGGCACATCTTTTGTTATGCCAGTTTTTCTTTTTTACTTTTGCCCTTCCCTAGACGACCTCTGTTCATATACATTGTATTGTACAAATAACTAAGATGAAAGTAAAGAATAAAATAAGATCTCAATGCTATGTGAAATTAATTCACGAAATTAATTTAACATGATTCACTTCTTGAAGTGTTTCATGTTATACATGAAGCAAACATTTTTGGCAGCTTCTTTATTTGTTGTTTATGAAAATAAATCTTGATTATATGTTTTGCCTTGAAAACTTGTCAATCTTTTACCGAGAAAGATTCTCTGACGAGACTTGAAATACCTCGATCCCACATATGTTTTGCTCAAAAAAGAACTGTTCGTTTTCGATATCTGATCTGATTGGACAGCTATTACAGTGTGACCATAGAGATGTTGTTAGAAGTCACTGTTTAATAAGGCACGGGGAAACTGGATTTGCAGATCTCTTGAATGATAGTTTATTGACGGATCAGAATCTGTAAATTGGGTGAACAGAGATGTTGATGATAGTTCGGCCAATTTCAGAATCACGCTAACATTAAGCAAAATAGTTAAACAATAACAGTTAAACGAAAATAGTTAAACAATAATAGTTAAACAATAATTACAAATATATTAAATGAAAAATAAATAAAACTAAATCCCGGTCGCCATCTTGGCGAACCACATATCTCATATAGCACAAATATATGTTGATTTAAAGAAACAATCAATTCTCATGCATTCTATTAATAAATAGGTAAGACTTGAAAGTTTAAGAAATGATGCATAAAGATACAATAAAATAAATAAGAATCATACCTGTAAATTGGGTGAACAGAGATGTTGATGATAGTTCGGCCAATTTCAGAATGACGCTAACGGCGGGAAATACAAATGAGAACGTAGGGGGCGCTACGCAAAACAGGAATTAACCAAAATTGAACGGGGGTGTTATTTTATGTACACCTGGCCGTGACAACAGTACTCCTCTTACTAGTGGAAACATTGTGTATAAGGGGAAGCTACCTGCAACATAAAAATGTTAATTAAGGAAAGGGTAAAAGCAAGGAATGTAGCACATTGACATCTGGTGAACCTTTGCTTAATATGTCATTATACTATAATTTTTAATATCTGGTTTAATTGTTTTTGTTTTTTTTGTTTTTTATTAATGCAGCTTCCTCATGTTTATGTGTTACCTGTTATTTTGACCTTTACTCTCTGACTGACAGGCACAACACCCGCATCTCCTAAGAGGGTGATCCTTCCACCACCCCCTCCACCCCCTCCGAATCCCCCACAAAACTTCCAGCGGGACGATGACGAGACCAAGGTAACAGAGCCGCCTGTGACCAAGGACCCTCAAGAGCCCATTCAGGAACTGATTACAACGGGAGGGAACAAACTGATTGTTAACATCGAATTTAAATCGGTTTGTACACACTTAGGCTGACAGTGATTGGCTTAGACTAATTTAATACAAAGAGTTTTCAATACTGCAATAGTGCCTGAAATACCAAATGGACCCAAGGATACAAAATGGGCTACAGTTTTTCGATTGGGTCACAGTATATCAAATGGACCCTTGTTGAATAATTTAATACAAAACGCTCAGGGAACTATACCTGGAATACCAAATGAGCCCAATGATACCAAATGGGCTACACGTTACCGATTGCCCAATGATATCAAATGGGCCCAGGATTGCATATTGGCTCGAGGACTCCAGTTTACTGATTGGGCAACTGGATATTAAACGGGCCTAGGATACCGAAATGGCTTAAGGGTACCAAATGGGCCCGATGATGATAAATGGGCATGGTTCGGGCTACTGTATGGTCTGAGGAAAGATAACATCCCAGAAAGAATATTATTATCTGGATCATGAACTTGAACCCTTTTCAAGTGAAATTAATGTGAGCATCATTAGTGACCCTATATACAAATATTCTTGATTTATATTTTCATCAGTTTTTCCCTACTTCTTCTTACAGTTTGATGCAATGGAACAAGAAAGGTTTCAGATCACGATGAGCAATATTTGCAATGACTACTGCAAAACCAAGGGAAACTGCGAAGGGGACTTCAAAATGGTGAGGTAAGTCAGTGCTTCATAAAACCTTTTGCCGGTGTTTGAACAATTTTTGTGAATTGTTTAAAATTGTCCAACAGAGACAAAAACATGTCTTCAAAATTGTGGAAACTGTAGATGGGAGTTATTACATCAGGTATATTGTATAACCCATAGCACTACAGTAGGACTCGGTGTTGTGAACTGCATTAATTTGGTAGTATATTAGGAAGGGAAAGTCCAGAGAATTTTGTAAACAGTCGCTGTGAAAAGAGATAGGTAAGAGAGACTCATCGTGCCAAAGAACTACCGTAACATTAACGGCTATTGTTCTTTAAATTACGGGAATCGACCGTAAGTGTTACACCGCAATAAGAGAGAGGAGGGAGGGAGAGAGCGAATTATATCGAACTACGTTTAGGCCAAAAAAATAATAATTGTTGAGCTGCCCTCCAGTGAAAATATTTGAAGGGGTCGGTCGGTCTGAATTTTGTTCCCCCTTTTTTTTTTTGTTGTCATTTTAAGATTGAAAGGTATTGGAACTGATCACATTCCATGTTTTTCTGTTTTTCAATGTTGTAAAAATAAACATTGGAAAGATTCACAAGACCGATTCGGGATAATTTGCTGGAAAGTGTGACAAACCTCTCGCTATTTGCATCGCTGTACAACGTAGAGGGCGAATGATAAATACATCATTCGTGATTCTGGTAGCACCATGGCAGCACGGTCTATGGTGTTCGCCATTGGATAATCTGAGATTGACTTAAAAGGACATCAAAGACCTTGGTTTTTGGAAGTGAACTGTGGTACCTGTGGGGTACCAGTAATTATAGAGTATTTCACAACCCTCGGTTTTGATGGATTGAAGGTATGAGAACTATTTCTTGCTTTTAGTTCGAGCTGTCAATCATTATAATTGCTAGTGTAACGCAGAGATTTTCACGACGTTTATTCTGGCCTCAACTTTCTCTGGTTAAGTTGATCTTAGTGAGCGGAGTGGAGTGTTGTGACTTCAGTAGTGTACACTGGAAGCAAATGTAGGCCTACGCCAAAACATTATTATTTATTTAAGTTGATCATATTTTACAAGTGCTACACTAAATCGGATGGAGTCACAGAGGAGTACTGAGGGAAAATTTAGGGGTTGTCTTATGAAGTTTCTGGTGGTGAGGGAAGTCTTGATTTAGAAACGATGTCACATAGAAATAACATAAGATTATCGACTGCTAAATTGCCGTACCTGGCTGCCACTTTAGCTCCCGTAAATTAGATCAAATCACATCTTTACATGTCCAGAAAGGTTGACAGAATGTAAACAGAGAGGAACGGGCACTTTGAACAATTACAAAGTGTTGAAATAATGAAAATAAGCCATTTTTACGTCTACGTTGGCTTGACAACACTACTCGTTAAACGCCATTTAGTGCCTTTGAGCATGAATGCGCGGTACCGTATAGCGCTGGGCCGGGCGATGAAACGCCCACATGATTTTTTCTTTTTTAAAGGTCAATATTTAGCGTTTTAGCTACCGGTACCAATTCCTCGAGAGGAACATTAATCCCAACATCCATTAATGATCTAAGGGTGGCAGGCGTATGGAAACTTTTCCAGGCGACATCGTGTAGTGCTGGTGATGTGTCACAATCGAGGTATTTATAAGAGAAAGTGTGAAAACGAGGGCAAAAACAAGGGAACCTTGGTTGGAACCTCGGCAATTGCTAGCGATGCAGTTATTCGACAGTCAAGCTCCATGAAACATTAAGAGGGATGAAGAATGCCTCTATGCGCCTTGCGTTCAATGCATTCAACGAACCGGTGAATGCAGAAAACATTGTGTTCAAGTAAGACAATAGCAATTGAGAAAATATTTGCATGTGAGCGTCACTTGATTGGGGCAGTATTCTGTTCTGAGAACAGGCCGCAACAATAGGCCCGTGTGATAAGTTATTCATACCAACACTGATAGGATTCCGTGGATTATTCATCCATTTTGCACGCAATTTTCAACCTGTTATGGGCCATTCGATTTTAAAACGTGTAGATTGAGTCATGGGTAAATGGGAAGTGGATTCACAAATCAAACGTATTAGGCCAATGTTTTTATAATGTGACTTAATTTTTTGTATAGGCGTACTGTGTGCGTTAGCAGCACACAAACACATGTAAAATGTCGCCCTTCGGCGTATTATTTACTTTAGAATCTATGTTTTGGACATTTTGTTTAAGTTTATTTGTGATAAATATTTGGATTTCAAGGATATTATACACAGAATTGGTAAGTTTCACTAAATATGAATGGACAGATAAAAATTGAAAAAAACGACCCGAAATTTCAACACTTTTGGGTTGGTCGGTGGAGGGCAACTCAACAACAAAAATGTTTAGGCCTTATATAGAGTAGACTTTTTTAAGCGCTACCGTAAATTAGTTTACGATTGTCTGACACCCATGATGCTAAACGCAAACGAAACTGAGTTGTCAATTGAGCTCCATGCCTCTTCTAATTGCAGTGTAAATGATGTAATAGTGTACAACATAAAGGCTGCAGAGATGGACAGGACGGCCGTGTCCTTTTACATTAAGAATCCCGACGCCCGTACGATGCTTACGATGACCACCGAACAGATCGACAAGATGGTCGCCCAAGAAAGGGTAGCTCTTGAGGCTGAGCTAGGATACAAGTAAGGATTTACTCTCACCGATCAATAAATTTACCTAGGTTTCCTCCATCACCCTGCTTAACACCTGGTGTATAATAAAGCACGGTTTACTCAATCCTGTCCGAGTTCTGCGGGGATGGGTCGGGTCAGGTAATAGCTTTTTGTCACCCGTGGACCTCTGTCATCAAGTGAAGACACCTACTCCAGAATCAGAAAGGTTATAATTGGTTTGAATCCCATCACAAAAGGTGGCCTCAAATTTTGTCCGCAGGTCAAACAGTGTGCCCGATTAAAATTTACTAAGATTAAAAGATTAAGGATGATTAACACTATACAAGACTAATCTTTTGCTAGAGTAAGCTTTTTCAAAACCATCAGGGCCCAATTTCATAGCTCTGCTTATTGCGTCATTTGTGCTTACGAAGACCATTCGCCGCTTATGAGGTTAGCGCCGAACTTCTGCGCTAGATGTGTAAGCGAGGAATTCTTAGTTACATGAACTACGCACCCGCACAAGCAAAAATTCCTTGCTAACCCTTGAAATACGCTTAAGTAAAGCACGGAATTTTCTGCTTTACGTAAGCGCTGATTTTTCGCTGACGGTAAGCAGAGCCATGAAATTGGGCCCAGATTCTAGATCTTGATGATTGGAACCGACTCCCCCGTCCATGAATAAAATTGATTGCTTCATTTGTTTACTACATTTGTTATAAATTGAAACTATTCAGGATTGATCTGGGTGACTTGGATGGTTTCCAACCATTTACCAATGGCCTACTCCTCGAGTCTTGGGTAATAGCTTTACTGTCGGTGATTGGACTGTGCTTACTGTTTGGAGCATTTGTTGCATGTGTGCATTTCAGGAACAAGAAAAGGTAAGATTAGGAAGACATACAATTGATAACTTCATGGTTACCCTCATCACAGAAATTAATGTCACGAACCTAATTCGCATAACTTAGCTGTAGTTATTGACCTTCAACCTCGTCACCATGGGCAGCGCGCCGTAACGATATCTCTCGTCTCTAACCCCTGAAAGGGAAGGACCGAAAAACATGGTGAGTGGCTCCCAAAACCATTGACTGGATAGGACACGTTGCGTGTCATACAAAAACGCGTGCGTTTTTTCAAGAGAGTTTTAAAAATTCAAAACGCGAGTCGTCACACTACTCAGTACGCAAGGCAAGCATTGTAATTATTTACATCAAAATTTACTTATTTCTCTGCAGTTTGAAAAAAACTTGAAATCCATTAAATTCAAATATTAAGGTGCAAATACAGCAAAAATGTATGGGAGATTTTCTTGTCACAATCGGGGGCTTTGATCGAGCCAACCTTGGTACCAAAAAAAAACATGGCACAGCCAGATCAATTGCTCTTTGAAACAAGGTTGATAGACCTCTTGCACATGACGTCATATGTGTTTGTTCGAAACGTATGCAGTCTTTTTTGTGACGGTCACCTTGACAAGTTGACAGTCACAGCAAAAGGACAAACACAACACAAATCCACAGCTGTTTCTAGTACTACTGACTTACAACTAAACCTTTCTGGATAGCGATAGTCGTTTACACATCCATACATTGGTGGGACATTTTGCAGACGTTTACTATCAACGTAACTATATACAGCCCTGTCCGTGGTTTCAATCACCGCGATCGCTAACTCTCCCAGGATACATAGCACGGTCATTAGATCCATAAGATTTTAACCATGGGCCAATTCAAATAGCTGAATGGGAAAAAAATAATTTGTCTGGTATGTTAATTGAAAAAAAGATAGAAATATTTTACTTTAAAAAAAATGATTTATTTCTCCAGAGATACCAAACTGACTTTTGATGATTTGGAGTTGCAAGCTTCAAGTGTTCCAGTCAAAGTGTTACCAGTGGATCCACCTACTTCAGGATTGAATTCTCTGAAGAAGAACATGGTAGATTCCTCAACCAATGTATATCAATCCGAGATCTTAGCCGAGACGAAGAGTGTTTTCATCAAGGACAAACCCTCTGAGAAGAAAGATAAAGACGGTGCTGACAACGTTCACCAACATGCAGAACTTGATAATAAACGTGAAGTATGTGACTTTTTTTCATTTAAACGCTCATTGTTTGTTTATCATTATGTTACGTACAATGTTCTTTCTCATTGGTCGTTTAGCGTTTTTTCTGAAACCATCTCAACTCCCTCATGATTGTCATTTTTTTCTTACACGGAAATACCTTTGTACCATTTATTCCTATGTAATTTTGCTAAAACAGATGCCAGAAAAGTCTGTGTCATAAGGTAAAACTTTTTGGGGAGAACAGCCGTCGTCCATTGTTGCCCAGCGTGATGTGGTTGTTATACCATGGTGTTGTATTAGATTTCAGCGTAAAAAATAGGCAAATAAAACAAAGAGAAAACTTGGGCATATTGTTGTTAACGTTTATTAAGATTTGAAAATTGAACATTGAAACTTTAAGTTATAAGAACATGAGCATTAATTAATCGGTTTTTACCAACTGAACGGGACAGAAAACGTTTCTTTGGTGGTGACTGCAACCTTCGTGACATTGTTAATCTTTGTCTAACAACAGTAACGACACACACCATGAACGATGCCTGCAGACGATAAATAAACAACATAAATGGCGCCGCGCGGTCAGTGGAGTCAGTATCTTTGGCGGAACGAACATAAAAAACTCAAATTGTGCATGCAGCTGGTCCCTATAGAGCATAAGCGTGGTATTCGTAGTACCAGTAGGGTAACAACCTTTGTCGCTGTTTTCTACTTACACTCATTGAGTAGATAATGGGGATGATAGTCTCGAGGACGATCAAGGCGATGTTCATCGATCTGGGTGTGATGTGCTACTTTTGACGTCACTGGAGAGTGGCGTTAAAAGGGTAACATGTATTTTAGAGGTAAACATCACTTTTGAGCCACATCAAGAAGGTAACATGAAGGTTTGTGACTTGTCATGTTACTGGCTTTCAACCAATGAAATTCTACCATCTAACACCATCGTATAACAAACATTAATGTTTCGTTACTTTAAGGAAGTGATACATTCACTAGAGAATGGTACATTCCATAAACCCCAACACGAGAAATATTGCTAACTTCAGCTTTTTATTAAAAAAAAATTATCAAGCGAAAAACCACAAGGGATGCGAAACTGACTGGGTATTTTCATATTCATACTTGGGGTGAACAAAGATAAATTGACTGGAGCGGAATTTGAACCTGCGACCCCCGCTTAACGTTCCAACGCTCTACCAACTAAGCTATCCAGCCATGTATGTGTTATGCAAATTCAAAAAAATCACAATTAACACATAATATTGCTGACAACTGTATACGATAAATGCACTCTTAGAAAATCTACTATTATACTTTTCAAACCAAACTTCCTATACAGAGGAAACTCTCCTACTCTCGATTATGCTGTGTTAATCTGTCACCAGCTACCTGCAGTCTCTTTATGGATGGTTAAAATGTGGGTCAGCTTAAAGGGTAATAATCAGCACCGTAACTTGGGTCAAATTTTATGAAGGGGCACAAGAGGGGCACCATTTCTCCTAGGGGCACTTTTGGCCATGCAATTAACACTGTAGTTTCTGTTTATATTTTTCTAAACAAGCCCCTATTTTCATCGCTCTTCTGACGTGTTGAGGTAAAAACAAAATGCATTCTGCGTGTAAAGAATGAAAAATGGTTTTAAAAACATTGAAATTACTACGTAAAAGCTCATAAAATGTAACATTTTATTCTGGTAATTTCTAATCTCAAAAGTCCAGATTTCAAATGGGGCACCCGGGGGGTGCACGGACATAAGTTGGGGGTTCACGGGAGGTTACAAAAACATACCCCTGTGGGGTTAATATGCTCTATGGTTAAAGGTACACACCGGCTTACTGTTTACCTAATTTAGTGATGTGGAATGACAGACAATAATTTTTAAATGGTTGTTCTCAATAAAAAATCATCAAAATATCACGTAATTAACGAAAAATGTGAAAAAACAAAACACGGTCAAAGGTCAGCTCATACGCTTTTCCAGCCGTTGCAACTGTCAAGTTTATGTGCCAATGTTGCGCAATGTTGTAAGTAGACTGGTGCTCTGTTTATGTATGAATTATTACAATTACGAGGCATGAGGATCCAGACTTCATATCAATCCAGCACAAATTCACGTGTAAATAAAAAAACAGACATAAACAGACAGTGTATTCTGTGTACGACGAACTGGACGAACTTACTTGCAATTGAGAACGTTTCTTCATTATATCGCAAGTAGGTCTTATGTTGTAAAAAATTACTTGGACGAATGCCTGTTGGGTCCAGGACTAATCTGTGTTGTCAGGTCGTGTTCAAATGTAGAAAGGGAGAGAATAAGCTTGGCATAATGTGGACATCACAGACATGATGGACCATAAATATTGTCAAAATGTGAGTCTTCATGAATTAAAATATACGCAGGCATAGGCCTATTCACAATACAGTTCTATGACACAAACCTGTCCATCAAAATTATGGCAAAGACCACATCCTTCATATTCTCATCGTGACCAGCCTGCTGCAGTCTAAAAACTAATGGTAGTGTCCTTAATCTTGGACCATCTTTTCACATTGGCTTAGCCAATAACAGCAATGTGCCAAGCGAGCCTCCCGCTTTCGCTGCAAACGGATTGCCAATCCTGGCAGCTTTAGCGAAGGCATTCTCCCGTTTTTCGGGCGATGAATTCACTGGCCGGCCGTGGCCACCGCCACTGTTTTTTTGTTGTTGTGGCGATTGGGCGGGGGGAGTGGACATTATGCAGCTATCATAGAAGTAGATAGATCAGCTGTATGGGATAAACATTCACCATCGTCGTCGCTCGTGTGGGTAGCGCAGGCAACACGTTACAATAGTTAGGGGATAATAGCTAGGGGTACAGACTAAAACCCTCGTAAAAAAACATAATTGTTGGTCTGGCTCCCTACCCCTCCGACAAGCTCCCACGCTTACGGCTAGACCGACCGGCGAGCTGGGGAGTTCATGCCCCGGAGTTTGTCCCTCTGGCCCCACGAGACACGGCACCGGCTGTACGGGATATGCCCCAAGGTTTACGTTCCGCTAGCTCCCACGCTGGTGCGCCGTAAGACACGCTTCGGTTGCACGGACACCTCTGAATGTGAATATTACGTTCGATTTTTCATCATTATTTACAAATTGTATCAATAATTTGAATACACAAGTCTTTTTTGTCAAATACTCATGAATAATTGTAAAAAAAAAAAGGATTTAATTTTGGTTCAGTAATTTACTTTTATACGGCTGGAAGTAAAACTAAATCCGAAGGTCACGTGATTTATCCGAACCACTTTTTTGGTTCGGATAAATGGTTTTTTGAAAAATGCTCGAAAACGGCAAAATTTGATGGTTTCTTTTAGGAACCATTCTTCTCCATTCCTGAAAGACCTTTGAAGTCATATGTTAGCCTATTTTGTAGCCCAAATAGCCCAACGAAGCCGGTGTGCACCTTTAACAAAAGTAATGTGACTACATTATACCAAGTAACCTTTGTTTAAAAAAATGACCTTGTACATTCCAGGGCCTTTTCTCGCAGGCAGGCGAGATACATGCACTGGTCGTATGGGAAAGTTGACATTTTGTGTCATAATTTCCACATAAATTCATGAGTTATAAAAAAATAACAGCAGAACAAGTTTAAAATGTGCCCCCTTTATTTCTATACAGCAAAAGTTGGTAAAAATCAGACAGTGTATTCTCCATTATGTAAGATTTGATGTTTTCTTCCCTTGGGCTGTGTACGAGTTGTGCCTGCTGGAAGTCCAGGCTCCGTGATTCTTGTTTACGTGATGTCACGTGTTACATGGGCTATAGAAGAAATTTCACTTTGAAATCGAATAGTGTCTTTTCTTTTGAAGGACAAGTCACGATAACACTGTGACATTGAATATCACTGATTGTCATTATTTCAGATATGTGCTGATAGAAACGAAACTTAACACATAAAACCTTGATAAGATATTTATATTTTGTGATAAGCTGCCACCTTTGTACATCTTCCTTTCTGAATCTGTTGGGGGTAAGGCATAACATTTCCAAGAACCATGAACACAAATCCGGCATTAATTGTCAAAACCATACACGAGGTATAACACAGTTATGTCCCTTAAAGGTACACACCGGCTTCGTTGGGCTATTTGGGCTACAAAATAGGCTAACATATGACTTAAAAGGTCTTCCAGGAATGGAAAAGAATGGTTCCTAAAAGAAACCATCAAATTTTGCCGTTTTCGAGCATTTTTCAAAAAACGATTTATTCGAACCAAAAAATTCGTTCGGATAAATCACGTGATCTTCGGAGTTAGTTTTACTTCCAGCCGTATAAAAGTAAATTACTGAACCAAATTTAAATCTTTTTTTTTACAATTATTTATGAGTATTTGACAAAAATGAGTGTGAATTCAGAATATTGATACAATTTGTAAATAATGATGAAAAATCGAACGTAATATTCGCATTCAGAGAGTCCGTGCAACCAAAGCGTGTTTTACGGCGCACGAGCGTGGGAGCTCCCGGAACGTAAACCTTGGGGCATACTCCGTACAGCCGGTGCCGTGTCTCGTGGGTCCAGCGAGACAAACCCCGGGGCATGAACTCCCCAGCTTGCCGTTCTAACCGTTAGCTTAGGAGCTTGTCGGAGGAGTAGGGTGCCAGACCAACAATTATGTTTTTTTACGAGGGTTTTAGTCTGTACCCCTAGCTATTATCCCCTAACTATTGTAACGTGTTGCCTGCGCTACCCACACGAGCGACGACGATGGTGAATGTTTATCCCATACAGCTGATCTATCTACTTCTATGATAGCTGCATAATGTCCACTCCCCCCGCCCAATCGCCACAACAACAAAAAAACAGTGGCGGTGGCCGCGGCCGGCCAGTGAAGTCATCGCCCGAAAAACGGGAGAATGCGTTACACACACGCGGGACGACGACGGGGAATGTTTATCCATGGAGATAGAAGTTAGACTAATTTCTATCTCCATGGTTTATCCCATACAGCTGATCTATCTACTTCTATGATAACTGCATAATGTCCGACCCCCCCCCCCAATCGCCCCAACAACAAACCGGTGGCAGTGGCTGCGGCTGGCCAGTGAAGTCGTCGCCCGAAAAACAGGAGAATGCCATCGCTAAAGCTGCCAGGAGAAAGGCAATCCGTTTGCAGCGAAGGTGGGAGGCTCGCTTGGCACATGCTGGCTTTCTCTTTGGATTTATCGTGTTTTTTTTATTTTTTACTTTTCGTTGGACCGCCTTCTGGTTTTTCCTTGCGATGTTTTTTTGTACCGATCCTTGGATGTCGAAGAAACGTTCTCCATTGCAAGTAAGTTCGTCCAGTTCGTCGTACACAGAATACAAACTGTCCGTTTATGTCTTGTTTTTTTTTTTTTTGACACGTGAATTTGAAATTGTACAAGAGGCAGAATCACTGACATTTGACGGTGGTGGGGGGGGGGGGCTGCAAGAGCATAATAGAGCGTGCTATGTCTGAATAATCAGACGTATACAGCACCACGACGACGATTATGTATTTTTTATTTACACGTGAATTTGTGCTGGATGGATATGAAGTCTGGATCCCCATGCCTCGCTATTGTAATAATTCATACTCAAACAGAGCACCAGTCTACTTACAACATTGCGCAACATTGTCACGTAAACTTGACAGTTGCAACGGCTGGAAAAGCGTATAAGCTGACCTTTGACCGTGTTTTGTTTTTTACACATTTTTCGTTAATTACGTGGTATTTTGATGATTTTTTTTATAACAACCATTGAAATATTATTGTCTGTTGTTCCACATCACTAAATTAGGTAAACAGTAAGCCGGTGTGTACCTTTAATTCACTGCTTTATGTACACTTAATAATTAAAATTGACTAATTGCTATGAGCTATGCTTTCATGACCAAGCAGTTACAACCATGGAGATGGCACAAACACTTCGATTCCAACCTTGGCTCAAACTAATAATCCAGCCAAAAGCTTACCAAATTCATATCACACGTGTTTTGGACGCGCGCGATCAGCGGCATAGCCACAGGGGGGGGGGGGCTGGGAGGGGGAGGGGTTATGTGCCCCCACAATTTCCAGTGCCCACCAGGTGCCCCCCTACACAATTCCGATACATGTAATTATTTTTTTTTTTAACATAGCTCCTGCCCCCAACCCCACTGAAAAGCAATGCCCCCCCCCCCCCCCCCCTGTGCCCCCAGCAAATCCATCCTGGTTATGCCTATGCACCGCTGCACGTGATCCTTGGTCCATAGAGCAACGGTAAGAAGTTAGTAGTTATTGAAAGCACCGGAAGCTCACGAGGTATTACCTAATTTATAAACTAAATGTAAAATGTACATTTGATGATGGCTTGGTAAATATACATCACCCAAATCTCAATTTACAAAGATACAAAAAAAAATGTATTGATCAGTGCGTCTTACTTTTGAGGCAGCCAACAATGCAAACCAAAGTTGTCTTAATAATTCTATTGAGTTGCCTTTTTACAACACGTAGAGCACGGGTGCCTTAATTTCTTCTCGAATTGGTTGGTTTATCTTGTCAACATTTTTATCGTTGAAGAATTGAATCTTTAACTAACTTGACAGCAAAGCAAACAAGGAATTGTAGATGAGCAGCCAGCATCTCCTAACGCCATCGTTGTGACAGCTGAGATCGCCTCCTCCTCATCTAATGACAGTAGTTCTGAGGGAGAACCTGATTCTCCCAGCAACGTCATGAAACCGCCAGACTATGAGGATGTTACAACAGGTAATAAACTGAATTTAATTGGGGTTTGCACAAAATAATGTACGATCAAAAGCATTAAATTCGGGCCTTTGCAATTCATACACAACGTAAAAGCCTTTCTATGTATGCTGTTATCACGTGGGCCGATTTCACAAAGAATTATGATGCAACATAAAGACGCCCACTCGTCAACGCGCGACAAACAAATTCGTGCCACGAAAGATCACCTTTGACCGGCGCACGCGTTGTATGTAAACTATGTACGGGTACATGATCGTTTTGAGCCACAGAAACAGTCGTCGGGTAATGATGACGAGCGTGCATCTTTAACTGTGTATCAATCTTAATAGACCAGTCTCTTAAGCCCCGCACCTTACGTGTTGATCAGTCACAACCTTGGTTACGCCACTGGAAGTCCGACAAAAGTCGAACACCATAAAATCCTACTGGAAAATGTAAACATATGTGCGCTTACTCATAGTGTGGCATTGAAGAGACGCACATTTTTCTGCCCCACGTGTACAATGGTGATGTAGCAAATGCTGTGATTGGTCAATATGTTTAGAGGGCGGGGCTTAATGAATCAGTCTATTGCTGAGCAAATTGAGCAAAAAAAAAGTAATTTTAATCTTAGCTTTTTGTGAAATCGAGCCTCTGTAACCTTAAACATTGCCCTTTTTTCAAGATGGCGAGACGGTGACTAAGTCGCCGACGAATGAACCCGTCAATGATGATGACTTGCCTCCACCACCGCCACCCGTAGAGGAATCCCCTCCAGCATCATCAGATGAGTTACCACCTCCCCCACCTGAGCACGAGACGAAGGAACGTAAGGCTGAAGAGTCCCCAGACTCCTCCATGAAAGAAGAGGCAGAGGTTGTGGGTGAATTGGAAAACCTCATTGCTGATCAATCAAAGTGAGTGCTGCATTTTATTGACCAGAAGGCTATTTTTATGCAAATTAGGACCAGGTACCGCAAACAATCATTTTTAAAACATATGTCAAGGTTTTTTTATATAGTCTTTTGTCACTTTGGGGCTGGAATGTTTCAAGCGCTATGATGTCAAAGAGGATTGTGCCTGTGTGTTTTTGTTTTTGTTTGTTCGTTTGTTTTTTGTTTGCAAATTTGTATAATCAAGCATGAGTTGGACGAGAACCAACCTTTTCTAACTGTATAATGCTATTTTGACTGGTAACCCGTTTCTGGTAAGAAGAAGTTGTCTTTGCTTAACAATGGGCTGAGAAGCTGAATGAAGTTAATTTTATGGTGTGGATATGACAATGAGTAAAATGAAGTCTTATTTGTCTTAACATGATGAAAGCTTGATGAAACTTTTGGGATGGCTTTTTGGATGGCATGGCTCTGAAAAGAGCCGTTGTGGTCTCGACGTTTCGAACAGTATGCTCTGCTCGTCTTCAGGACAATGACTGCTTGCTGGAGTGTGTCATCACTGACGATCACGAACAGCTTGGATCCTTTCGGGATAAATGTCAATTCCTCCAGCCCTATCTTAAGCTTCAGCATCATCAGCAGTCCAGCATTCTCCTGAAGACCAGCTGACTATACTGTTCGAAACGTCAAGATCAGAACGGCTCTTTTCAGAGCCACCATTCCTCCCAAAAGAGATTTATGCATGGTTGTACCCGTAAGTTTACTTCTTGACATGAAGTTTGTTCATGATGGTATACGCGTTGCTTATTATTGGATCGAACTGACCTCTCGTCATCGGGCACGCTTGGTTGTCATAGTGGTTAAGACATCTGCTCTCGAGGGGTCTTGGGCTCAAATTCCATCAGAGTAGCACGATTTTCGATTATTCTTACAGAACTCGGGAAAGAACTGTGTATAGAGTGCTTATCACACATTGGTGTTAAGGTTAAACAAATTAAAGTAAAAACAGTGGTGTAGCTACGGAAAATAGCGTCTAAATGGCAAGCACTGAAATTGCGCACCTGTCCAAACCTGAGACAGACAGACAGATCATACATGGGATGAAGAAAATTCCCTTCTTTTCACTATCCGAGGATGGTGCCCCCTGCTCAGTGGCGTTCCCTGCAAGTGGCGCTCAGGGCACGTGCCATATGCCATATAAATACGCAATTGAAATGTCTTTTTTTTATGTTCGTATACAGAAATGAGTCTGACAAACAAGGCTTAGATAACTCCGGATTTGACACGGTTGTTGGGGACGACGGCCAACCATCAACGGAGCTTTAAAGATATTTTCATTGCATTACTAAACGTTATAAACAGGTAAATTTTAAGAACACTTTGTTCACTGTTTTGTTTACATCTTTCAAATCAGGTGGCAAATAATTCATCATGGACAATACCGGTGACTCACAATACAGTGCGCCGCCTAGAGTTTGCCCGCGAAGATCATTTTCAAAAAATGCAGTCGACATGATCAAACAATAGATACGCAGAAGTATTTCCAAGGCCGGGTCCGAATTGGCGGCTACGGTTACTACAACTGTTGCTAAGAGTGTCCAGGCGCAGCACATTCAGACACGGCCCGCATTGTTAATCACTCGCACACAGAGAACATTATTCTAACAAACCAAAGTGCAGTTTTCAAAGCTGGAACTGAACTTATAAAGGCAGAAACTTCGTGTTTAACCAACTCAAGCTACATAACGTTGACCAATCACAGCCTTGGCAACCACCGAAAATCCGAGAAAAGTCACCAAAATGTTTAGGGTACCTTTCCTGGGCAAACACTTTGTGTCCACCGTATTCTGAGTCGTTCGGTAGCGGTTGAAACTACTAATCCAGTTTTTACCAATCATGTTGGTAAGTGTGACGTAATTCCACTGTAAGCCACGCCCGCTTCACTCAAACTGGCTTCAACCGGTTGCCAGTAGCCCATAGGAATCGCAGTGAACTAGTTTTTGTAAACAGATTTATGTAAGTGAAGTTTAATAATTGGATTTTTCTTTTACATATGTTCTTCAAAGACTCAGCGAGGTCTTCTCAGAATTATAAGTTTGTGTCAAAAGAAACGTGTTTGCACGAAGCCCGGGAAGGGACAATGGAAAGAAGAAAAGAAAAACATACAGGCGCTAATCATTTACATGGAACGAATTCGAACGAATTATCCAAGGCATTAAAGGGCGCTACACGCATGCGTACGATCCACCACAACAATAGATTCAAGATGGCAGAGGGAAACGGACGTAGTTGTTCTGGTGATGACCGTATTGGTAAGTTTTTACATCAGAATTATTGGATAAGTAAGCATTGTCAAATGTTCTTTTCAAATAATAATACTTCTTTATCCAATCATACTGATAAAGATTGACAAATTTACCAATACGGTCATCATCAGAACACACCGTTTCCCTCTGACATCTTAAATCTATTGTTGTGGGTGGATCTACGCATGCGTGTAGCACCCGTTAATCTCTTGGCTAATTCGTTCGAATGGATTACTAATCCGTTCGAACAGATTACTAATTCGTTCAAACGGTTTAGTAATTCGCTCGAACGGATTACTAATTCGTTCGAACGGATTACTCATTCGTTCGAACGGGTTACTAATTTGTTCGAACGGATTACTGATTTGTTCGAACGGATTGCTATAATTCGTTCAAACCTAAACCGTGCGAATGGGTTAGCACCTGTAATTTTTTTCTTACCACTATCCCATTCCAGCCTTCGATGAAAATGTGTGTTTTATTTGGGGTATCAACACACAAACGTTATGCCAGCTCTGGGACCGGAATTGAGTAGCGATTACTTCGGGCGTGCAGAAGATGCCGTGTCTGTCATGCAATGACTTATCAACAGGATTGTGTAACGTACTTTTCTAATCAACCAACAGAAATCAAATATTTATTTTTTTTATCATTGGAATCTGTGATTTTAACGTATGTTTTAATAAAGTATATGGTTTATATTAAAGTGCAGATAACTATTGTATATTATTGATCGACAAAATGGTAAAAATATTTAATTTCATTCATTTTGTTTAAACGTTTGTGAAGGAGCTTTTTAATCCTGTAGAACAGTTTGATGTGCTTTTTAACTGATATAATTATCTCTACATTCATGACATTTCAATAGTATGTATAAAAAATACTAAGCATTGTTTAGTTTTTTCAATTTGGGGGTGAACGAAGCAAAATTGACTAATTTCAGTTTCTCTGTGGTTTATAGCTTGGTGGACCCCCATTGAGCAAAACGTAGAGGTTTGGATTTGAACAGGACTGCCAACCAACATATAGGGCTGATTAGCTCAGTTACAAAGCTCTTGTTGTAGTTTCTTTAAGTGCTATCAGTTTATTTCTGATTAAATGTAATTGGGACAAAGCAAGGTATCCCCCATACATAATATTTAAAAGGTGAATGAAGGAATCATATCCACATAGCCACTGAAAAGAACTGGTACATACGTCGCATTCAAAATGCTATTGAGACCCATAAACACTGTTCCTCGAGACAGGCTATTTCATCAGCAGTATGTGGCACACAATCCTACCACACTACTCCACTGACATCCTACAGCCTACTGAGGCCGTGTCCGAATTAAGCGACTTCGACTACGGCTATGGCCGTTTGCTAAAATGACCGTAGAATGAGAGACTTTTGAAACGCTGGCGGCAGCAGACACGACGGTCCTTTTTGACAGATGTGCACATACTCAGTATTGCGCGCTTCTGGGTGCGCGTACTACTAGTGAGAACTGTGGAAAAGGACTGTCCAAAGGTCTGCCAGTTCGGCGTTCCAGCAATACACAAATCCGGGCGCGCAAGTGCTGGGCGCCGCACGCCATTCCTGCGGTGTACCTGTGCCTAGTTTTGTGCCCAAAGACACGTGGAAATCATGCTCCTTTTCACTCTTTATGGAAATTAAATGTCTTCCTCAACGATTTGCGCAATTTCCTTGACAGGACAGCATGATATAACGATGTACTACATACCTGATAAATATTTACAATTTAACAGAAAGTAAATACTGAAATTAGGACAGAAAAACATGCTGATGTAACGCATTAAGCCAGCGACTGTGCAGTTTCACTTAAACTCACCAATAACCTGCACCGTTTCAGGATGATTCAATTTCTATTTAGTTGCAAATATTTACGGACAGTGATCAACATTGGTATATAATCCTGTCCTGTTAAGGAAATTGCGTGAATCGTTGAGGAAGACTCTTCCTCAACAACTCACGCAATTTCCTTATACATGTATAGGACAGTTCTTTTCAGAACTATGTGGCCCCCTAAGTTGGCCCGAATTGTGAAATCAACTTTGCGGTTTAGTAGAATAATGGCAGGACAAGTTCTCACATGAACAATCTATTACTGTACATAGCAAAGTAGATATATAAACACATGGTGTTGACGCAAACCGAATAATACAATATCCACATAAAGATCAAAATAGTTATGAGTGTTGATTTTGTTTAGCTTTAGAACAAAGACTATTGATAAAATAAGAATGACGGTTCTAGATGTTTCAAGACATTTTCAAAATGAAAACAGCATTTGACATCAGACCTTATAGTCAATAAGGGTTAAAAGCCGTTTCCGAATTAGTTGCTACAGCTGCGACTGCGGCTTTTTTCACCATGTCATCATGCGTGGACGCATAATGCCGCTCATAGCAACACCCTTAACAACAGCCGTAGCCGTAGCCGCTAATTTGGACACCGTCATAGTGAATTAACAAACGCACCTCAATTGGTCGTTAAACTTCCAGCTCCAATTGGAACCGGAAGTTTAAGCTGGTTGGTTGGTTGGTTGGTGGGTTGGTTGGTTGGTGGGTTGGTTGGTTGGTGGGTTGGTTGTTGGTGGGTTGGTTGGTTGGTGGGTTGGTTGGTTGGTTGGTTGGTTGGTTGGTTGGTTGGTTGGTTGGTTGGTTGGTTGGTTGGTTGGTTGGTTGGTTGGTTGGTTGGTTGGTTGGTTGGTTGGTTGGTTGGTTGGTTGGTTGGTTGGTTGGTTGGTTGGTTGGTTGGTTGGTTGGTTGGTTGGTTGGTTGGTTGGTTGGTTGGTTGGTTGGTTGGTTGGTTGGTTGGTTGGTTGGTTGGTTGGTTGGTTGGTTGGTTGGTAGGTTGGTTGGTGGGTTGGTTGGTTGGTTGGTTGGTTGGTTGGTTGGTTGGTTGGTTGGTTGGTTGGTTGGTTGGTTGGTTGGTTGGTTGTTTGGTTGGTTGGTTGTTTGGTTGGTTGGTTGGTTGGTTGGTTGGTTGGTTGGTGAATGGGTTGGTTGGTTGGTTGGTGAATGGGTTGGTTGGTTGGTTGGCGGGTTGGTTGGTGGGTTGGTTGGTGGGTTGGTTGGTGGGTTGGTTGGTGGGTTGGTGGGTGGGTGGGTTGGTTGGTTGGTTGGTTGGTTGGTTGGTTGGTTGGTTGGTTGGTTGTTGACAATTTGTTGCTGACATTTCATCTTCCTCTAGGAATATGGTTACATTGAGAAAAAAACGTACAACACAAAAATAATAAAATCAAAAATAAAATCGTCTCTCATTGGTACATATTCTGTGAAATGTCATTCAGTTGAACCCAAGGGTCACCATTATGGACTGAAGTTGCGAAGTTGTTCGGTGAACCAACTGCCCCCCCCCCCCCCCCCGGCAATGGTTAAGTCGCTGTTATAGCAAGTAAAATTAGTAAAATCATTTCTAAGTTTAGTTTCTATAGGAAATTTGGCCATTTTAAAGCTTCTAGTGCATACGTTGTTTCTCTTCAGTCAGTGGCGTAAACAGCGGGATGGTAGGGAGCCAAAGAAACGCTCGGAACCCTTGCCCCCCCCCCCACCCCCTTGCCCCCGTGAGGCAGGGAGCCAAAGAAACGCTCGGAACCCTTGCCCCCCCCCCCACCCCCTTGCCCCCGTGAGGCAGAATATGTCTTTGCCCCCGCTTCTCCCCCGCCCCTCCCCACCAAATAAAATAATAATACAATAACTAAATACCATAAACATGTCTCATTACACCACTGCTCTTCACCGACGTCTGCAAAGTTGGAGCAGATATAATTGTTATGCTGACCTTTATATTAATTATGCCGTTTGATAACGAGCTTTGTAATAATGAGCAGATGTCAGTTCTACATTCAAGGTATCTAATAGTACAGTTTCCCAAATGAAGTCACAAACTCTGAGACTTGTGCAATCAATAAGCTTGCAGATTTATTATTATTTTTTTTTTACTAATGACTAAAAATGTTAGTATAAGAAAACCTTTATTTTACAGACCATTATTATTTGCTGCAGGCACCATGTTCCTAAACACCCACATTAAACAAAGCGGTCACGAGGTTTGACCATTCGTGACAGTCAACCAAAATGGTCAGTGTAAAGTTCGTATCCTGAATTGACAGTTTTTATTACAGCTGCTAAATCGAAATTTATTTCGTTTTATTTTTTAAATATTGCACTTGAAAGGGGGGTAAGCATTGCAAAATTATAAGGCATGCATGCCTGGGCGTAACAGTCATATCACTCTTAGCCAGTTTTCCGACACTCGCATAATTTCTTATAGACCACCTTAATAATTTAATAATTTCTTATCGATACAGGCCAGTTTCGTAATGTTCGTCTGTCATTATTTTGATGTCACTGCACTCTTTTTAAATCCAGGCCGAGTCCAAATCATGGGTCGGCAAAGACCGAGTCACAGCGTCCAAGGGGGAGGTCAAGGCCAAAACATTCCGCGGAATAAGGCCGAGAAAACTGACGATCGGTAAAAATTAAATAATTTCAACAACTTTTGCAAAGGCGCCCTCAATGTGTGTGTTTTAGCATACAGTAAAATTTTGCGCAGATTAAAGACTTGCCTGCGCAAGTACAAAACTCGCCAGGGCAATACGCGCAATTTTCAAAATTGTGCAGTTCAGTTTTCAATTTACGCGGTTACTATTTTGCGCTTAATACAGGGCAATTCTATGACGTACCGGACCAGTCCAAAATGGAGTGCAGGTGTGTCCTACTCCGCAATTAAAATGCTTAGTAAAAGAGCGAAACTGGCCATTCTGGTAAGAAATTGAAAATTGTAATTCATGTAGGCCTAAGGTTAATTATTTCATATTATTATTGAATTTAGCTCCATTAATGCAGAGGAAAAGGCTTTGCGGACCATTTGAAATACTCCCGCGGATATATGAGACTCGCCTCAAAAATCACACCGCGCGCATGCTCATTTTTCTAAGATGTTTTCGACGCATTTAATATGAAAATTGGTGCATTTTGTTTAAGTCAAAGTTGAAAGTAATACTTCAGCAACAATAATAACAGGACACTTTGCAAAGGTTGGTGATTTATTTTTTATTTTGATCGAAAAATGCAGCAAGTACTGCGGAAATAGGGTATTCCATCCTACATTTACCCCCCCCCCAAAAAAAAAACAAACAAGCAAACAAACAAACAAACAAAAACCAAATACAACTATACACAAAGGTTATATTCTTAAACGAACAGACTTGTTGGACAACTCGATGGTTGACCGAAACGACTCAAGACAACTCAACGGTTGAGACAACTTTGACGGTTGGGACAACTCAACCGGTTGAGTGCAAATTGAAAAATAGGGTGGGCAACTTTTTACAAAAATTCTACCTAGAGCGCAAATCATGCACAAGCACAGCGCTGTCAGCACACCAACTCATTCAAATTACCTTGAACATTAAATGTTGTTGTTATAATTAATTAATTTGAACGAAATAGGATAAAGGGCAGGAACCCTCTTTATTAATTGTAGATACTCTCTGGTGTATTCTGGGCAAAGAAACTGGGTTCCAATGTTGTCTTATGAACAATTGTGTTGTGAAGTTTATTCTAAGAAATCAACGTGTTTTTCCTTTAATTACCGTTAAGTTTTATTATTTTTTTAAACGAGACATTAGTCAGCGCGTATGGCTTTAGTTTTTGCAATAACCATTAAAAAGCTGTGATTACCAATCAAAACTTTTCAATGGTATGCTTAATAAGAATCTCAATAAACATAGTATTACTATATTTACTTTAGTACAGTTTAGCTGAGCATATGTCTTGACGTTTTAGGTGGCATAACATTTTTTTTATTGTTATGATAAATGAATAATAATAACTTTTAAACGGGACACAGGTCAGAGGTAAGTTTTAACTGATCTTTGTGGACATTTTCAGTACCATTTTCAGAAACCAAAAACCTGAGTATTTTCTTAGGCCAAGTACATTCTTTATGAAAAATAAATGTGTGAATTTAATCACATATGAAGAATTAAGTAATTTTAAAACTGACTAGATAAAAATTAAAGGGAATGACATAAACTTGTTCTCATGATTATTGGCGGACTAGGTAGCGATGTAGTTTCACTTGATTTAAAAGGAGACCAACGTTCTTCCAATTGTCAAACTTCCATGCAGAAAAACAACGATTTAATACAGTTTTGTTCTTACTTTGCAAGCGGGGATGGCATCAGTTTAGTTGTAAAACTCCGTAGTTCAGTCATAAACAATCCACACGTGCCAGTCAAATAAGCATGCAGTCTGGTTGCAATTCATTTCGCTTTGCCTTTGAATTGCCACGAGGCGAATGTTGGACAATTATTATTGCTTGTTTAAATTTGCTGGCAGTTTTATTTGAAAAGGGTTACCTCCTATTTCAAATCTGTAATCTTTGAGGTCTGATTGCGCACGTGTGAGTTGCGTTTTGCAAACCCTCGAGTCTGCGTCAGTAATAGCCTTGAGTGACCAAGGCTGTGTTTCCTGAGTTATCCACCCACGGAGTCCATAAGGACGATAAGCAGTCGCACCCCCACGCAGTCACGCATGCAGTCCCTCAGGACGATACACATACGCACACTGTCCACGCACGCAGTCCGTCACACAAACAACTTATTTTGAGTGGTTGTAAATTATCTGTGAAGATGGTGACCCCATATTTGATTCGGCGGGAAACACGCATAGTATTTGAATTTCCTTTATTAACTCATGGTAATAGTACCGGATCTGATCGCCTCATTTTTTACTCCTTATGTAAACAAAATAACCATATTTTGGTAAATAGGCCTGACACAAATTTAGCTGGGCCTATCCGACTCGAGTAGCAGGGCAGTGGATGTTTCCCTCATCAAAGGACTTCGGAAAGTACTGCGTTTACAAGCCTTAACACACATTGGTGTAGGGTGAAACACAAATGGAACTTGGTAAAGAAATGATGGCGCTGTCCAATTCAGTGACATTTGATGACTGTTGACTTGTATTGCATAAAATTGTAAAATAAAAAATTTCACGTGTTTTATGAGTGAGGTCTACGTCTATGTAACTTTGTTCACTTTTTGTCGTATTAACTGGGGTATGTGTGACAAACAAAGTGGGTGACCGGAGGAGCCATTTTGACAGAATGCGTCTGAAAATTTTGCATGGGGTGAGACCGCGGGGACATTTTTTCAGATCCTCTGGTGTAGCAATAACATGTTTTCATGCCTCTATTTCGGGCAATCATCAGTTGCGGGTGTGGGTGATTCTATCAGAATCTATAGGTCTCATGTCTCATTGTGGAGACAAGAAGTTTATTTACGCTGGTTCAAATGGAAGATTTTGAATCTGAATGCGGATATTGTTTTGAAGTGAAACCCTGTTCCGCGTCGAATTGTTCTTCCAGTAAGGAGATAAGGATGTTAAGTGTTTCGTCTGGATCATCAATAAATCCAGAGTCGTTTGGGATGGAGGTGAGCTGTTGTGAGGATGAGTCGGTTGGACTCCGGTTGAGTTTAGCTCTGATCAACTTTTCCCGTATGTTTTGATCTTTTTTGTAGGCAACGAAGGGATGTTTTGGGAAAATACCCGAGAGTGTTTCGTTGCGTTGTATCAAAGACCAGTGTTTGTTTATCGCCTTGTTGATGTCACCATGGTTGATGTAAGGGTTATATGTCGTACTGAAGACTAGTGGAGTCTTGGTTTTCTGATTGTTTGGTTTTCGTTGAATCAATTGGGATCTTTCATTGTGTGATACTTTTCCCGTGATTTTGTTTATTTCCGAAAGTTTATAACCTCTTGTTATTAGTTTTTCGGAAAAATTGTGGACCTTGCTCAGGAAATCATCTTCATTGTTTGTGTTCCTTGCATAACGGAGTGTTTCTCCATAGATGAATGCTTTGAACACGTGAGGGGTGTGAAGATGAGCTATGTAGGTACTGATAGGTTTCGGTGGGTTTGGTATATACTTTTGTGTCAAAAATACCTGTTTCATCGAACCTTTTACCTTTGAAAATTGTCAAGTCAAGGTAGTTGATGGAAGTATCTAAGGCCTCAAAAGTAAATTTGAGGGTTGGGTGTAATTGATTCATACTGTGGATGAGGCTCTTGAATTTTTCAAGAGTGTTGTTATAGATGACGAGAATGTCGTCTCTATAGCACCATAAAGTTAAGATGTGATCAGCTTGTTCAAGAATTTGTTTTTCCAGATCGTGTAGTGTAATATCACAAATTTCTGAGCTTGCTGTTGAACCCATGGCGCATCCGATTTTTTGAAGATAAAAATTGTTACCAAACTGGAAGCAGTTTCTTCCTATAATCAGTTCCAATAATCTTCTGATGTAGTCGGAGGGTAGTTTTGTGATGGAGTAGTTGTGGTTGTTTCGGTCTAAGGCATTGCAGACGCTATTTATTGTTCGGTTTGGCGAACATTGGTGTACATCGAAACGACATCTATGCTTGTTATCAGAACTTGGGGTGGGAAAGTTGTCTCTTCTAGTTTCCGCAATATGTCTGCTGTGTCGCGTACATATGTAGGTTGGGCGGTAACTATTGGGAAAAGAAAGTGGTCTACAAATTCTGATATTTTGGCTGTTGGGCTTCAACATCCACTTATGATTGGTCTCCCTACAAAAGGTGTGCCCGGGGTGGTGTTTTATGTATTTTCGGGAGAAAATACATTGTAGGGCTTTGGCATGGTTGGGAAAGTGGATCGAGGTAGGCCAAAGTTTGTTTGTTGATGTGGTTGTTCCGGTGTAGGTTGAGAAGCAGGTTGTGAACCAGAGTAGTAGTTTGTGGTGTCATATCTTGGTCCAGCTTTATGTAATGCTCGGATTCAAGATGGCGGTATCCCACTTGTAATTAATCGGTTCGGGTTAGAACACAAATGCCTCTTCCTTTGTCGTATGGTTTGATTACGACGTATGGATTGTTCTTTAGTTTGAGTATGGCTGATAGCTCTTGTTTTGTCATGTTTGGTTTCTGATTTCTCAGTCTGACATGGGCAAATTGGTATTTTGTAGCTTCCAAATAGTTTTCAAGGGTCACACATTGGGTTGTATTTGGTTGCCACTTGGATGGTGGTTTGAATGGTTGAGCCTTGTTAGGTTTATTGTGCATCAGAAAAGCAATTCTCAATCTTCGTTGGAAGACATTAAAATCACTCAAAAGTTTTCTCCGGGTTGGTTTAGCGGGAGTAGGAACGAAATTGAGTCCTTTTCCCAAGGCTATTTTCTCTATGTCAGAAAGTTTAGCCTTGGATAGGTTTGTTATGAAACGTTCACTGTTTTGCGCTGATTGTGTTTGGAGATTCTTCTTATTGAATCATTTGTGGTTAGAGCACTTGTGTGAGAAGCGATTGGCTTTCTGTTGGGATTGAGATTGGCAAGTTCGCTTAGTTATTTTCCGTTTGGTCATTGTGAGATAAAGTGAATTTACGAAAATTTGTTTATAAGGAATAATAGTATATACTTGGAATTGCCGTTGTATGTAGTAATATTATTAATAAACACAAGTGATCATGTAAATTATCTCTTTTTGGAAAGTGTGGTGGTCCTGAGAAGGACCGGTTGGTTTTGAGCGAAGTTGCCCGTTTACTTGTTGTCTCTTTTCCTCTTCATGCCTTTGGTTGGAGCTGGTCTTGGTCTTGTGAAGTAACCGAGGAGATGAACTGCAGTGCGTAGTTCCGCTCCGTCAAAATGCTCCGTTAGCCTCTGCCTTGCTTGTTTACTTGTCTCTTCCGATCTTGCGTTGATTTCCTTGGACTGGTGTTGATATTCCTCTAGAGTGAGTTTAGTTAACAACAGTGAGGCCTTGGTTGTGAGTCTTTCCCAATTGTCCGTGAAGGATTTTTGGAAACTGACTCCCCGGTGTGGGTGTGGAGGCCTCACTGTGTTCGTTAAGTATGGTGGGGGTTTGTTCGCTGTGATGGCTTTCTCGAAAACCGAAATCTGTTTTGTGATATGAGCTCTGGCAGATGTCAGTTTGTTGACAGATTCTGCCAGAGATTTCACGAGATTGAAATCGGTTTCCGAGAGGACTACTCGGGGAGTATAGGTTTTTTCACTAGCGAACTCCTCCCGGACATCTAAAGAGGTGATCAGTGACTCTTCGAGCTGGTCGATGAGTGGTAGTTGTCCACACTGGAAATCGCTAGATGTTGAAGACGCTGGAGATACGGGAGATGATGTGTTGTGGACGATAGGCTTTGGAGTCTTGGTTTGGCGTTTGAAGGACTTGCTAAGTTTGGTAGACATGTTGTCAGTGGTTGGTAAAGAAATGATGGCGCTGTCCAATTCAGTGACGTTTTATGACTGTTGACTTGTAATGCATAAAAACGTAAAATAAGATTTCACATGTTTTATGGGTTGGGTCCATGTCTGTATAACTTTGTTCGCAATTTTTGTCGTATTAACTGGGGTATGTGTGGCAAACAAAGTGGGTGACCGAAGGAGCCATTTTGACAGAATGCGTCTGAAAATTGTGGATGGGGTGAGACCGCGAGGATATTTTTTCAGATCCTCTTGTGTAGCAATAACATGTTTTCATGCCTCAATTTCGGGCAATCATCAGTTGCGGGTGTGGGTGATTCTGGAAGAATCTGTAGGTCTCGTGTCTCGCTCTAGAGACACCAAGTTTATTTACGCTATAGTTCAAAGTGAAGGTTGTAAATCCGACTGCGGACACTTTTCATGAGTGAAATCACTCAGAAGTTTTCTCCGGGTTGGTTTAGCGGGGATTGGAACGAAACTGGGTCCTTTCCTAAGGTCATTTTTTCTATGTCAGAAAGTTTGGCCTTGGATAAGTTGGTTATGAAACGTTCAATATTTAATGCTAAGTTTGTAAGGAGATTCTTCTTATTGAACTGTTTGTGATTAGCGAACTTGTGTTAAATAATAATATACTACGGCAATTCCAAGTATATACTATTATTCATTATAAACGGACATTGATGAATTCACCCTCTCTCAATATGACCAAACGGAAAATGACCAAGCGAATTTGCCATTCTCAATCCCAACAGAAAGCCAATCGCTTTTCACACAAGTTCACTAATCACAAACAGTTCAATAAGAAGAATCTCCTTACAAACTTAGCATTAAATATTGAACGTTTCATAACCAACTTATCCAAGGCCAAACTTTCTGACATAGAAAAAATGACCTTAGGAAAGGACCTCGTGGCTTCACCACTCAATCGTGCGCACTATTGGTCTTCGCGGCTAAAGCCGTCTAAGCCAACAAAGGCCTTAAAGCTAACCGCACCGTTGATAATCAAACATGTACAAAAGTGCTCGACGTGTCATATCCAGTATTAACGGAGATCAATGGTAACTGATAAAATATATAAAGTAAAATAAATTTGACAAAACAACCAGGAAAACCCAAGAACCCAAAACTTGACCCCAGTTTCCGGTTAAACAATTAAGAATTTTGCCTACCTGACACCATAAAAGTTATGCAACGCTTGTTTTGGTTGCGTGATGATAATCGCCATACGCTTAGCCTTTTTATTGCATGGTCGCTGAGGCGTCTGTTTCCACTATAAACTGCGTCACAGCGAAAAATCAGAAATACTTTAGCAAAATGTCTTACTTAATGGCGTAACCAGCATCTTTTTTTTGCAGGGGGGGGGGGGCACAGATATTTAAAGAGGGGGCAATTTCTGCTAAAATTACCTGATTATAACAAATTTCTTGGTGTGCAGAGTCTGACAAGGAGGCAAGCATGGGGGTCTACACCACTGATTTTACTGCAATAATTTCAATTTTTGTAAATCTGAGCCCAATTTCATGGCCCTGCTTACCACAGAATTCTGTGCTTATGATGCCCTGTAAAGCACACAATTTATATGCTGTTGAAGCAGAATTCCACGGTAAGCAGAGCCATGGAATGGAGCTCGGAGCCCATTTTCATAAAGCTGTGAAGCAGAAAATACTGCTTAACAATTTATTTTCTAAAATGAGTGGGGCAATAGTCACAACAATGTAAAGTTTATGAAATTTTGGCTGGTAAGCTGTTTCTGCTAAGCAACATGTTTCTGCGCTTAGCAAATGTGTGTGCTTACATTCTTCATGAAATGGTTAGTTCCAGGATCGTTCACCATAGTATGGTGGCTCTAAAGGAACATCCATGCCTTAAATAATGCTCTTAAAAGCTGGCCCTATCTCAACTTTCTGATACATTTATGTGAATTGGTTAGGAACATAAAAATCCATAACTTCATGGTCTGGTTGTACAATGTTTTTTCTGTGTTTTTTTTTTATTATCACCGAGAGTTCCAACTGTGAGTAGGAATGAATTAACAGTATTTTTGTGTTTCCCCCTTTGTTATTCACATTATTGCCTTTGTGAATAAATGCTGTCATGCATTTTAATTAATTATTCTTTTTAATAAGAGAAAATATTGCTTTATAACAGCAGGTACTATGACATCTTACTGTTTTTGTTTTATTTCTTGATGGGCTTTCCTTAGCAAAATCTTATTAGACTCTATACACAAAACTGCACCTCAGTAACTGAGATGTACCTTAATAATACCTCACATGCCAAAATATGTCTCTATCCAATTGCCAAAGTGAAGGATTCAGAAGGACTGGGGCTGTAGGCCCCCAAAAACAATTACTTATCCCTGGGTCAGGTGCTCCAATCTAATCTGAGTCCAAACAATTTGGTGTGGAGTGACACAGGAGAGGAGGATATGGGAGGATTGAAGCCACAAGCTGGCAAAATGCCTTGTATGTAAGGGTCATGTCTGTCATGGTACAAGAAACATCCACAACACTACACTTGTCTGTCCTAAAGGCAGAGGAGTGGAGTAGCCAGTGGGGGCAATCCCCATCTCTCTTGTCTTCAACTTTGATACTTTTTGAAGTAGTATTTTTGTGTTGAATGTATCAATATTTCAATGCAAGCCCCCTCAAATGAATTGTAGTTCCTTTGGTTTTGCTTCATAATGTTAGACAGATTTTAAGAAGATTCGGTGGATACAGCTACTTTGAACAATGTCTTGACGAGATCATTGTGGTTTGTAAGCGAGACAGAAGGCTCCTTTAAACTGTCGCTAAGTCCATCCTTCGGCATTGCATTCTGTCCTTTACCAAGAGATCCACTTTGAAGCTTCTGGGTGATTTTGAAAACTGTACCAAAAATGAAAACATTTCTTAAGATTGAAAACCAAGATGCATATAAGTAATTAGTACTATTATGTTTAATTAATTTATATCAATTAGAACTTTCTCACTGACTGGTCACACAGGCTTTTTTATCAAAGGCAAGGTTTGTAAAAATCTAACAGATGATGTAAGGAGGAAGGTTGTGGGTTCGAATCCCAACCTAGGTACCTGTTGATTTTTATTGTTGTGGAAATGTAGGGTATACAAGGCTTTCATAATATGATGTTTTAAGAAAGGATGAACTAGCCAGCCAGACCACTTGGAAATACTTTTTGACTGGTCCTCAGGTGTTTCAAAAATTTGCATTTGGCCAAAGAACTGCTGTTAAAGCCCCCGGTCAACATTGGTAAAGTGTCTGAAAGTGTTTTCATTCTTTGCATAAAATCAAGATATAATATGTAATAAAACCAACCTGTGAAAATGTCAGCTCATTGAGCAGATACTGGTTTATTACCTTGGCAATGGTCACTGACTGTGCTGTTTATTTCAACTTAGTATGATCTCTCATGAACAGTATTCTTTACAATATGTCTAATACTCTTAAAAATATACCTCATTTTGAGCACTTTGCACAATTTTGTACACTATGTATAGGAAGATGCAGAGTCTGTGATCACTAGGAACGTGTGTTATACATAAACACCAAAACATAGACTTACTCAGATCCCTTGATCTCTTTAGTTCCTGCTGTAGGTCTTGGGATGAGCAGTGTTTTTCTAGGTTGGTGTGGACCATCTTTAAGACTCCTAAAAGGGACTAAAAAAATTGAGAATAAAAGTGATAATAATAATTAAAGCTTAAAATTTGAGGCATTGCATGCTAGAATGGGAAAAAACAACAATGTGGAATATTGGTAAAGATATTATCTGCCATCACTAGGTATATTAAGTTCTGAAAAGAACATATCTTGCTGAAAGAACTTACACCACTTAGTTCTGAAAGAACTCATAATACTTAGTTCTGAAAGAACTCATAATGCTTAGTTCTGAAAGAACTCATAATGATTAGTTCTGAAAGAACTCATAATGATTAGTTCTGAAAGAACTCATAATACTTAGTTCTGAAAGAACTCATAATGATTAGTTCTGAAAGAACTCGTAATGATTAGTTCTGAAAGAACTCATAATGCTTAGTTCTGAAAGAACTTATAATGCTTAGTTCTAAAAGAACTCATATGCTTAGTTAAGAAAGAACTCATAATGCTTAGTTCTGAAAGAACTCATAATGCTTACTCCTGAAACAACTCATAGTGCTAAGTTCTGAAAAACCATATGCTTAGTTCTGAAAGAACTCATAATGCTTAGTTCTGAAAGAACTCATAATTCTTAGTTCTAAAAGAACTCATAGTGCTTAGTTCTGAAAGAACTCATAATGCTTAATTCTGAAAGAACTCATAATTCTTAGTTCTAAAAGAACTCATAATGCTTACTTCTGAAAGAACTCATAATTTCGGGTGGTTTCAGGTTCTTAAAAAAAGTTCCAACCCAGGGATGAGAGTGGATGAAAATGAAAACTTCACAAACCATGCAATAACCCAAATCAGTGGTAGCATTCTGTGCTTAAATGTAGATGGGGAAAGCACCTTGGTGTCATCAAAATACAGTACATTTACTGTGTTAAGGCTTTACAAGGGCCTGGATGTATGTTACGGAAGCGTATAGCTGCCAACATAAAATTAAATTTTCCTCCCAATTAAGTTGTACGTATGAGATAATAGGGGGGCTGTTTATGCACTTGACTGCACAAGCACACAAACAGCCCCCTCTATCGACCGTGGAATTAAAAATAAGGAATGTTTTGCAGTAAGACTATTATTTCATACCATACGTACGACTCAATTATCTGGTACGTACGACTCAATTATCTGGGACGTACGACTTAATTCGTAGTATGTAAATGACATGATTTCTTTTAGGAACAAAATTCTACAACAATAATTTTGTAAATCCAGAAATCCGTTTGTGTGTTTCATGATTTATGATTTTATTAAGAGTTTATCCTGTTGGTTGAGTCATTATGTCACACGTATGTGCATCTGCTGCACGCTCAAAGTTTCTGCTACTTCCAGCTCCAAAGCTGGCATACTTTTGCGTGTAATTTTACACCAAAAAAAACCCCACCCATTTCAACGCTCAAAGGCATTTTGAAGAAGGTATGTAAAAGCCATGTCCAAATATTCCACGAAAAAGAACAATCAAAGAAAAACTGGCTCAAGACATGAAGTGAGCATGGCTTATAGTGGAACGACGTCACACTTTATGAATAGGATAGACCTTCGGAACAACAACTGTTTGAACTTAGCCTATAATAATACATTGTCTTTTAATCAGCTTAAAAAAATGACACAGTTTGGTTGACACATCATGGTAAGTCCTTCATTCTTAAGACGTTACAGTATTCTTTTTTTACAATTTCCGTCAGCATTAGTAATGACTGACTTTTAGCTCAACCTAAATCCATTTTCTTAATTAACTTGAAACATGCGTTTGGTTGTTGCAGAAGCCATTGCCATGAGCTAAAAGACTAACATCTTATTAACAATTGTTGTCAGCATCAGCAATGACTGGTAAAGAGCAACCTAGTTTTAGTTTGAAATGTGATGCACAATTCAGTTGGCGTGGTGCAATCTTTCCCTTCAGGGGGAATGTTATTAACTCATTGCCATTGGAATGCAAATTGGCTGATCGTCTTTAACTAAGCTTGGCAAATGGCATGTAAACATTTATTTATCTTGCTTTTGTCATGCAACAGAAACCTTTCAGAAGACTGGTGTAGATCAGTGTTCAAAAGTGGGGAAGGGAGGTGATCTTGATGTTTGCATACACTATGTGAGATAAATTTAGTGTGAAATTACCAACTTTGTTTAAAGCCAGTTTTTTTTAATAGAGGGGCAGACACTCATTACAATAGTTGTTTTGAATGGTTTGTGTTTTTCTCTTTTACTAAAAGGAAACAAAAAAATGTATATTGATCAAAATATGGGGTAGCAGGAAGCCTACTAGGTGTGGGTTCTAAGGCCCTTTCCAGGAAAATTCTTGGAGATGAAGATGCTCTGTGGTGAAGTATGAGCCTTTAATTAGTCTTTCTTAACCACTTGCTGCCAGAAATCTTCCATTTTGTGCCTGACGGGATTATTTTCTCAGAATTGCTGGAATCACTTTTTGTTGAGAGTACCGCTGGAACAAAGAAACCTTGACTTGACAAAGCTAAGAGAACAAAGATTCTCTTTTTTTCACCGTGACTTTTGTTTTCTCTATCAAGAAAATGTCAAATTCATGCACCATGACCGCCTTCCAACCAATAAGACTGCCTAAACTGGATGGGTAATTTATGAAGAAACAATGTTAAAAACCAACCTTACATAATGCATATCACCGTGAGGTCCCTATGTGCTGAATTTAACAATATTATACAAAATCTTTCTTTTAAGAAAGACACTGATAGGATCCAAACACCAAGCCACTATTGCTTTTTACAACAGAACCAGACTTCTCTTACACTTACCTTATATTGGTCACGCTGCTGATTGCTAAGGGACTCTGATCGACTTAAAGCAAACAATCTTGCTCGCAGGGATGCGTATCTGTGACAAATGACATTTCAGACACACAGACGTTACTGCAGAGTTTCACAGTTGAGTGGGCTCGGGAACTAGACCTTCAGCTCTGTTAGGCCATTTTTAAAACATTGGCTTCGGCTCGCGCTCTATCAGCAATTTTAAAAAATGTACTTTCAGTACAGGATGTCAAACAAGTAGATGGTGCCTAAGGCAGAGCTAAAGTTGTGGTTTGAAATGGCCTTAGTATCAAGAGGTGCAGTGGGTTTCCTTCCTTCCTAATGGACAGCCATTACACTTGTGCAATTGGGTAAGACAGTCTGGAATTGGCAATTTTTTAAAAACCACAGATTGGGTTTGGGTTTGGGCTGGGCTCCATCAGTTATTTGGAAAATGTACGCTGATGACGTTTTGTCTTTTATATAAATATTCTTATAAATTATTATTATTATTAATTAATTCTGGTTGTGAAGCCATGGGTTCTCAGATAGCGAACTTAATCACTATCCTAGCCAAGAACCCCACGGAGAGAAGACGAGGAAGGAAATTTCAGTTTTTAGATGTGGGAGGAAAACCCCAGATTTAAACCAGGGAAAACCCACACAATCAGGTAGGGACTGAAAACCCAATCCACATAGTGCCCCTGGTGGGATTCGAACCGGGGTCCTAGAGGTGAAAGGTGAGGAAAGATATACCACTATGACAACCCGACCAACCCAATAAATGTTTCTGATTCAATTGCCTGGGACTATTTGTATCATCTCAGATGAGGCAATATAGTCTTTTTTCAAAATAAAGACCAACCTTTCAGCCATTTCTTTGTCTTCTCCAACTCTGCCAGGCCACTCACTTGGGTAACTTGAAATGACTCTATATTTGTAAATAAAACAAAAACAATCTTACTAAACACAGAATCCTGCCGTTAAGGTATGTAAAATGGAATTGAATGAACAAATAGACCCCTTGCGTAACGCCCAACACTGCTGGTATGCTGAGGTCACACGCATGTTTTTACGACCAATGATCTGCCTCCTTTTGCCTCAGTGAGGGCGCTGTTTGAGAGTGTGACGCCATATGCAAGGGGTCTATACTTTCACACTGTTGTTGACTTTGGAAGTCAAGAACAGTATGACTGCCTAATAATGGTCCATGAAGATGCATGCATATAACCAGTCCCCAACGTGGCCTCCAATCAAACCACTGCATTTGTATAATGACTGGCCATAAAGAAAGAAGCACACCTGGTAGATGTTTGTTGCTAGAATTTCTCTGCAGAAAGGTTTTTGTCCGTGTAGCACTGTATTATTCGGTGATCGTATTGCCTGCATGCTTTTAGCCAGATAACACTATGCAGTTCTTACTTGGCGCTTTATCACACCTCACCGGCATCTCAAAGCACTCACTTTAAATGACAGGTATGCAGAACTGTCTTTTGAATTATGAGAACTATTCATATAGCACCGTGTAAGAGTTTACAATGTGATGAGGTGTAACCTGCAGCCAACCATACCAGGAAAACTGGGACAAACCCCTTCTTTTAACAATAAGTATACTGGGTTCTTTCATAAACAATACACAATACAAGTCCCTTCAAAAATAGCACATCTGATAAATATGGCTATGTTCAGCACAATAGACCTTATGCATTGACATCATCACGCCACCATCTTAGAGATAAAACGATGTATATATGCGCTGTGCAGAGGATGGGCAAATCAGCAACCTTCTTTTGACCTCTAGTCAAAGGCGCCCTACTCAAATGACTTCATGTGCATAAGGTCTATCATGGAAATGCTATTCCACTACGTGTTTTTGTTTTTATTCCATTGCTGACGACAGCAATGGAAGCCAACTCACCGTTCTCGGCTTTATTTCTATGAGTCCAGTGCACTAGACCGCTCAGCCAGGACAATCAACACTCAACATAAAGTGATCACTTACTCTTGTAGGTTGGACTGGTCTCGTAAGGATGGCTTGAGACTACTCTGTGAATCTTCCTGCGGCTGTTTACGGAGTTCATCCAAACTCATCAAGGTCGTTCGTTGCTGTTGACGTCCAAGTTGTCGCTGGTACACATCTTCCATGGTGAAATTGACTGAAGAGAAAACAAAAAAATAGTTCAAACAAACTGATCAAGATAGAAGACATCTTGACATCTGAAGGGGTCATGGAAAGTCTAAATTTTCTTAGTATAATGATGTAAAGCAATCAATTCCAACTCACAAGGTGCCAGGCAAAAGGTCATGCAAGTTGAATGTGTAATAGTTTTAGTCAATTATCAAAATCTAAATTCCGTACAGGGCTGGAAACCCTACATAAAGGGCGCTCTATAGATGGATGTCAGAGGCTATCAGGCTGTCCTTTAGCCATCCTGTTTCCTGTTTGGACACCCTGCTTTTATCTGCAAATTTATATGAAGTAATAAAAAAATAATTTTGGCAAATTGTTTTTAAAATTGAACAAGTTAACTTCATCAGCCATTTTTCAGATCATGGCTGGCACTACAGAGGAAGCAGTAATGGTGGCTATGGTCCTCTACCAGGTTCACATCAGATTACCAAATTTATTTCTCAATAATCCTTTAGTTGTCAAGGGAACTATCGGTTCTTCCTGAACAAAACAACTTACTTTTAGTCACAATCCTGTCAATAACAGAAGATGGGACGTCTGGTAACTCATCATTATGACTTGACTGTTGAGCTGTAAGAGTAAAACCACACTCATATTGGGCATCAAAGAAATCAGCAATGGTGATTTGTAGGCTTTCTTTAACTTTGTCAGTATTTCAGAGGGAAATATTTCTCTGGAGGATTGGTACTGGTATGAACTTTAGAATCAGTCAGCTTTCAGATGGAAATATTTCTCTGGAGGATTGGTAGTGGTATGAACTTTAGAATCAGCGAGCTTTCAGATGAAAACATTTCTCTGGAGGATTGGTAGTGGTATGAACTTTAGATTCATTGAGCTTTCAGAGGGAAATATTTCTCTGGAGGATTGGTACTGGTATGAACTTTAGAATCAGCGAGCTTTCAGATGAAAACATTTCTCTGGAGGATTGGTACTGGTATGAACTTTAGAATCAGTGAGCTTTCAGAGGGAAATATTTCTCTGGAGGATTGGTACTGGTATGAACTTTAGAATCAGCGAGCTTTCAGATGAAAATATTTCTCTGGAGGATTGGTACTGGTATGAACTTTAGAATCAGTGAGCTTTCAGATGGAAATATTTCTCTGGAGGATTGGTACTGGTATGAACTTTAGAATAAGTGAGCTTTCAGATGGAAATATTTCTCTGGAGGATAGGTACTGGTATGAACTTTAGAATCAGTGAGCTTTCAGATGGAAATATTTCTCTGGAGGATTGGTACTGGTATGAACTTTAGAGTCGGTTATGGAAACTCATCATCCCCCCTGCTAATTACCAATCCTATATTTTGTCTGATTGTTGTATTATTTAATTCAGACTTCCTCATTGGACCAGGTTCCCTCACCTTTCCAGGCATTCATCCAACTTCTGGGTCCGGATTCCAGTACAAAAGGCGTTGACATGGCCCGGACCTGGCTACTAATGAATTCCTTGTCAGCCATATGAGCTTCTACTTCTCCACTGGCTATGATTACAATGTCTGCATGAAACAAGGTGATAACACAAAGAAGAATTGGTTTAGTGTTTCCATTAAGCATTTAATTGGTTAAGTGCTTCTGTTTCCTATATTGCGGCCTCTTGGGATATGGGATGTATCTTGCGAGTGTGATAACAAATTTATCTTCAAGCAAACTTTTTCATGTGCGACGCGTGAAGTTCAAAAGTTTTTGAGCGTCATTTCATGAAGAGCAGTTCGTTCAATGCACAAAGTTTAGATTGTCATTTTGCACTGTCCGTATACAGAGTGTTACGCATGATACTCACAATACACAGAGTGCAATATACATGTAGACTACTGGGAGTATGATATGGTTTATTATCATACTCCCGTTGAGCAATCTGATTGGAGGATTAGCACGTACTGGAAGATAATGCTTGTTATCTCACCAATAAAAAAAAAATCAATCAATGGCCAAGTTTCTTTGCACTGCAAAACCTGGTATATTCCCTTACAGCCATCGTTCTTCATTGACAGGATTAGAACCAACTAGACATAATTGCATTCATGAACGAATGCCAAGCTGTTTCGCCGAAAACATTTTCAAATAATACTCATCTTAATATGAAAGTCTGAAATTGTGTGCATGAAGAAGTTAATAATGGAAAAATTCATGCCTTGTGAGATCGAATCCATTCTGTACATATATTGTGAAACTGTACCTTTAAGATAATATAACCTGACAAATGATGACGTCATGATGACGTAAAATCGTTTTCAGAGCATTTATGACCCATCGAGCCTGTTTAAAAAGGAATTTTGATTATACCATATTCCGTTAGCAAATTATGACTTAAAGGGGCAAATACTGAAAAAAATCATAAAAAATTATTTGATGACGTCATCATGACGTCACTTCACAATAACCACGAACTTACCAGTATCTAACAACATGCCAAGTTTTAACATGATCGGACCAACACTTTCGGAGATATACGACTTCAAAAAGTGCACCCTTAATGGTACATCATGTGACCGCTGATGACGTCATCAACCTAAAAATTCACACATATGTTGGCTGCCTGACGATCATTATGTGTATCAATTTTCAAGCGATTACAACAAACTTTGCCACACAGATCTTCTCAGAGTGCATTTTGAACAGTTTTCAACCTGCCGCTAGAGGGCGCCCTTGTATATTATGACGTCATCGGTATTTTTTTCCAAAAGCTGACCCTTGCTGGACACTAACATCGTTGAAAGCAACTTCATAACTTTTAACACTTTTGAATTACCAGGGCACTTCCAGTTTCGACCGGAAGTAGAGGTCACGTGAGGTCGCGCACACTGAATAAAATGAAGACCTTATTTATACCTGAATAAAAATCCCGCAATCAGAAACCTACGGTCTCTTGTGGCTGATTTGATATGGATTTTCAAATTTTAAGCTATAAATCTTTAAGATGACGTCACATGACAGGTAATGACCTCATCATGACGTAAGTGCAATATATATACTGCATTGCACTAATACCTTTCATCACTTAAAGTTTCATTGCAATTGCTCATCGGGAACATTGCAAAATAGCGCTTAGAACGAAACATGTGTTATTGCGATACGCTTCCGGGACGCTGAAAAATAAAAATTTAAAAAAAAACTTTAACGAAAACAAGAGCTGTTTCGCTGCGCTTTGCTGCGAAACAGCTAATAATGCTTATTTGAGTTCATGTGGTGCAGCTTCATTGCAACATCTCGATATGGGAAAAGGGTTGTATCTTGTACTTAAACTCTACCTTGGTTCAGTGCTTACATCCAGGATGGTTAAAGAAACTTATGACATGATTAATCCATAGCAACTGCCAAGCAACAGAGATCACTTTGGATGGACATTACATTACTCTACACCTTGATAAAATATACATGTGTGTGATGTAGCTATTCCAGCCTGTTTACACTTTGTACTGGGATACTGACACCCTGGCTACTTTAATGCGGGTTAATTTTTGCTTTGTTCACAAATTGAATCAAATTTACCCAGCATGCCCAGTCAGTTTCCCTTGCGGTTTATTGCTTAATTTACAAAGTTAACAAGTTGCATCCCCTTGAGGTGATCCCTATCCTGCTGCTTCCCAGGTTATATCCATAGAGCTATATACATTATAGTTCTATGGTTGTATCGTATACTTGAGGTGTGATCTCCAAGTAAACGGCAGTTTCAGGTTGAATGGCTTCTGACTGGCACCCCCCAAACAAAGATATTGACAAAATAGGGAGACTGCAAACAGGGCTAGATAGCTCAGTTGGTAGAGCAGCAGTATGTTAATCTGGGGGTTGCTGGTTCAGATCTCGCTCTAGTCAATTTTTCTTTCTTCACCCCAAAATGGGATATTAATACATTAGACTTTTGGGCACAAAGACGTGGTTGTGATTGGTCAATACATTAAGGGGAGGAGCTCCACAGATAGGTCTATTCAACAATGCAGAATCTTGTTTACAAACCTGATGCGCTGACATGACTCACTAGTTGGAAATTAACCATTCAAAGGGGAAATTTGAATTCAGACAATAAACTCCTTTCATTTTGCAAATATTTTTGATGGCCTGACATTTCAACCCTAGCAGAGTCTTTAACAAAGCCTTTGCAAGGGTCGAAACATGTGATCATTAAAAATGTTTGCATTTATACCATAGATCATTTATGATGGTAAGCAGTTTGCAACAGCTAATCCCCCCTTTTTTTTACCTTTCTTTTTGATAGGTTTTTTCTTTGAAACTTTCCCCATCTCTTGTCCTTCACTTCCTCCTTCATGTTGTTCTCCAGAACCATCTCCTTCATCATCTGTGCTAGGGCTGTAATCTGACCTTCTTTTCTTAGTTTGTTTTGATGTTTGGGTTTCATCTTTTCTTTTCAGTGATGTTTTAGGGCTGAGGGGATGGAAAGACAGATATGGAAAAAAATTGATAACATTTTCTAACTTTACTTGATGAATAGGACAGGACAGGGAAAAGTAAAAAAGTGGTTCAATAGTGATCAATCTTAGAACCACAAAAACATTAAATTTCGATCAACTTCTCCTTTACTTTGTTTCAAAAACAACAGCGAGTGCTATGAAATTGGTTGACATTGTTGTGACATTATCTGCAGTAGACACACACCACCTC
This sequence comes from Marthasterias glacialis, assembly GCA_911728455.2. NCBI lineage: Eukaryota > Metazoa > Echinodermata > Asteroidea > Forcipulatida > Asteriidae > Marthasterias > Marthasterias glacialis. Next base: position 21,469,139 of record OU452225.1, read on the forward strand.
TGAAATTCTTACTATTCAAAACACAATTTAAATTTTGGGGTGAACAAAGAAAAATTGACTGGAGCGGGATTTGAACCTGCAACCACCGGCTTAACGTACTGACGCTTTACCAACTGAGTTATCCAGCCCTAATGTCTCCCAATTTTGTCAAAATCTTTGTTCGGGGGGGGGGGGGGGGGCAGTGCCAGTCAGAAGCAATTGCTAAAAAAATGATTCAGTATTAAGATTTTTTATGAGCTACATTTACTTTTATGTAATATTCACTGAAGGTTTGGCTAAACTAACTCATTCCATACAAAAAAGGTTTTCGTTTTTTGCAGTTTTGAAAATCAGATCTTTAAGGTGTAAGAGAAAGAAACTGGTAAAAAAATACAATACTTGAGCCAAGCTTAATTAATTCTCCCAAGCTTCATCATTTGGCATGTTTGGTACCTGTTATCTGTGTTTCTTTCATCTGATGATGCTGATCCACTTTCTTCTTCTGTATTGTCCGAGTTGTTTTCATCCTTCTCAAGAGGACCAGTGGTATTTTGATTGTCGCTCATCTGTTCACCATCCAGTCTTTCCTCCGTGTCGGTGCTCGTCAAAACTGACCTAATCGGAAACCTTGTTGGACTCTGAAATAACTTCTTTGATCTGACATCTGGTGAGAAATACTTGTCAATTTGAGTGACTTTCTCAGCCAAGTTACTCTTTGATGTTTTTCTTCTTGATCCTGTCTCTTTGACAGACGAGTCCTGACTGGACACTGTAGATGGTTCCCCTTCTGATACACTAGGCTCTGAGGCTGAAGGGTTGCGGGTACTAAACCGTCTCTTCATTCGGTCAACAAGGCTCACCTCAATCTCAGGGGTAGGTACAGTAATTTGATGCTGCAGAGTTTCATCCTGGGATGAAGGTTGTGATACTTTTCTCTTCTTCAACTTTGCCATTCTGAAAAAAAGTACACAAGTACAGTGTTGACTTTCAATCAAGAAATGAAACAGGTTTGTTGTGACTTACCATGGAGCTGCACTTATGCCCTACTGCTGTTCATAGGAGCATGCACTTTCAGGGCGCTGTAGTGTGCTTACACTACAGTGCCCTGTAAAGTAAACAAGCACACACAGGCGGTGAGTCTGAAAGCGAGAATAGCCGGCTAGCCAAGGCTCTGCGGGGCTGGGTCTCCGCTGATTGGCATGATTGGTCCACATCTTGTAAGTGTGTGGTTCAAACTCACAACCTGACTGAGGAACAACTCGGACAGTCTTTGGTAAGTTTTTGCTCATTTTTCTTGCAATTTTCTCGATAATGTTTAAAGTGTTCTTAATTGATTCATTACACATTGAAGATCAAACCCATCTTTTTTATAATGTGTATCATGTGTATCATGATTTCTGAAAGTGGTAAAAATTGGGCAAATCGTATGTGATAGACCGATTGCGCTCACCAAGTCAAGTGACCTGTAGTGGGTATTAAATGTAAACAAACAGGTTGTCTTCCATAGGATATGGTACGGTATGGTACATGATGATTGTTGCATTTGTTTATTCGATCGAGGCTTTTCTTTCTTGAAATCTGTGAAAACTATTCCAGAGTTTGTACCAGAGACCTTCGAGTGGCTGAATAAAGCCAGTAAGGACAGTACCAGCAAGTCTTGGAAATTCTACACGGAACGTTATGTTCACAATGGGTATTACTACACGACGGAACAGTTGGGCCAGACGACCGCGATCACACACTTTTCAACACAAGAATTTCACAGTTTTGAAGCTGAAATTATCCAGAGAAAAGGCTTCCCAAAACTGTGTGACTCTTTTGAAATTCTACAAGGCTAGGTGTAAATGCTCACTTTTCCAACGTTTTTTACACTTTTTTTATAACAGTGATTTACATTACAAACAAAATCACTTGTAGGTTGCTTTATCATCGTCCAACGCCGGCGGTAGTGCATAACTCAAAATAAACCTCTTTTGTAGTAGAATACCGGAGTTGCAAAATTAACTGGTATGCTGCTATGCGGTGCGCTGGTCCTATGGGCTGGTTCCGCGTACCAGTTAATTTTGCAACTCCGGTTGCCATATTTGTTGCAATACTGTTTGAATGGGATCTGAGTTACGCTGAGAATTTATCACTTTTTAACAACTTTTAGTTTGCGGAGTGGATTTTTTGGACCCGTGCAACGCTCGATGAGAGTTGAAAGAACACATAGAGCCTAGTTTTGGCGAGATCTGATTTCAAAAAAGAACTGTAGCCATGTAAACGTGAAGGGCAGAAAGTTTCGAATAGGATTTTGTACATGTCACTCTATGAGGTTCGTGGAGACGATAGCGGAACGAACCTCATAGTTCTAGGAGTAGGTGAGCCCTGCCTACCATAGTAATAGTATCATGTAATTGTAAATAAATGCACTAACTAGTACTACTAAAAAAAAAACACTACCACTACCAGACAACAGACATGACAGACTCTCCAGCAAATGACCGAGCGATCATCCAGGGGAAACCTTTGGCAAAAAAAATGTAAGTCTAAATTCGAAAGTTGATGTCACATTTTTGGAGTATCTACATGTTCGTAGAGCCAAGGAGCTGAGGCAGTCCAGCGTATTGGCGCTATTCATATGAATTATGATAGGGCTAGCGTAACAAAATGAACACGAAATGTAACGTCCGTAATCTGGACAACTAGCTTACACTCTCCGAATATTTGTATCTTTGTTTCCTTCAGCAAGTACGGCATAAAAGAAAACAAACGAATCTGACATAAATTATCAGGTCAAACTGTTACAGGTCAAGTTGGTAGTTATTTTCAAATTCTACTCCTTCCTGCCGCCCGTTCTTGGCGGCATCCATCACCAATCCACAGACAGAAGTTTCTTGAGTTTACGTTAGTATCGACAACCACTTGAGGGCGCTAATTGAAATCAACACAGTCAAGTACCCTTAAAAGACTCCAATTTTAACGCGAAAGCCTATGTGGGAGGCAGGGTGGTGTCCCCTATCGATTTTTGTGCACATTTGATGCAATTTCGTTCAATCTTCATTGTTGTCACACAACCACCAAGGTTGTGTGACAACTCTGTCACTTTCAATATCATATGTCGGTATGTTTTTCAATGAAGCTGTTGGAAGGAGTGTGTGATGTTAGGCGTGACTAACACGCTACTAAGAAGCGTGAGTAGTACAATTTTATTATGATAAAGTGAGTCTGAATTAGTGAATAATGAACTAATAATACAAAACAATTATTAATTGTTATGGTCATACTTTATTTTTACTTAGAAAAAGTGCCCCCGTTGTTGTGCCTCTTTAGTAATCATGGGCCTACCCTAGCCTAGCCCAGGTAGGACGTTAGTTTCCGTTGTACTACACTAACATCCTGGGTATAAAGGTCTCGCTACATAGCGAAAAAATTTATAACTAACTTATTTCATTGTTTTACCTGATTAAATGAGCTGAAACTTCGTCCTAGTGTTCTATGGGTCCTATATTTGCAGACTGGCGGGTTCAAAAGTCTTTAAGATGCATTGAGCACACATTATTGACAAAAATAAACTGAAAATCAGAGCAAAATCAGAAATCGACGCGGCCCGTTTAGGTAGTCTCCGAGTGACATTGTCGGGGGCGACTTTGCTGGGGGGGGACATTGTCGGGGGGCGACTGTGTCAGGGGGCGAGAATGCGGAGGGCGACTTTGCGAGGGGGCGACAAGACTGGCAGCGAATTACCCCCACCCCTAAGTATGTGTTTATAATTTAGCGGGGAAAATGTTACAACATCCTAGAACTACTCAAAGTTCTCCCATGTTGTCCAAATGACTTATAAATTGACACAAGGTTTTGTTTTGGAAGGAAACAGTGTTCACTTTTTAAACTGCCTGTAGAGATTGTTCACTGACTATGATTGAACCTAAAACACAACAATCTTAAGAAGTGAACTTGTAAATTTTGGTAACTCGTAAGAAGTCAACTTCCTCATCAGGGACAATTTCACCCAGCAACGTGGCATAGGGAAATATTGAGACTAAACATGTTTTTAGCACAATGATGGCTATTAATAATTATAACAATAATAATAATAACTATGTTTGTAGCAAAACAAACACGGGGGGTTTCTGGTAAAACAAACTAAACGATTGAGAAAAGTAGGATGTCATGGTGACTTAATGTCCTTTGTGTGTGAAAAAAATGTGCAGGTCAGTTTTGCATTTGGCTCAGGTTGCACCAAATAGCATAATCAAAAAGTTTCACGCCCCATAGCTAGCTCTATGGTTATATCGTAAAATGGGGTATGATCCATGGCTACACGGCAATAACCCGTTGAATAGCTTCTAACAAAGATATTTACAAAACAGGGAGAATGCCAACATTAGGGCTGGATAGCTTAGTACATGTAGGTAGAGCATTGTTACATACAGCCGGTGGTCGCAGGTTCAAATCCCGCTCCAGTCAATTTTTCTTTGTTCACCCCAAAAAATGATTTTAAAAATTTACCCAGTCAGTTTCTCTTGTGGTTTATTGCTTGGTATTATTTATGCAGTGCACAAATTTTCACAAAACATCATTCATTAACCATTCCATCAAGACGTCTTCCTAAATCAAAGCGATTAGGAATTCAATTTGAGCATTTTCTTGTGAAAAAACATATGTTATGCGTCACTTAGTCAAATTGAACTTAAATATGGCTTACATGTATAAAATAAATGTAATGTAGTTGACAAACCTTTTAAGAAATCACCAGTCCTATGTACATCATGTGCTCATCCAAGGGATTCTACATAAACATCCATGCACTCCATGTACTAATCAAAACTTGCTCTCTTCTACTCTAAAATATGAGCTGAAATTGATGCCTCAATTCTTATATATGCATACACATCAATGAGAATAACAGCCCTGCCCCATGCCATTAAACAGCAGCACTCACACTAAGAACACTAAGTCCTTTGTCATGTTTGTGTCATTGTTTCTCAGTTATTCCTGGATGTTTTCACACTGTTTTATTGTGAAGTGAAATGAACGCCCTATATTATTACTCAAGCGTGAAATATGCAATCTATAATGTTGTTACCACAAGCTAGTTACTAAGTAATAACGCTTTGTGTTCACATCGGTGGAAGGCAAATTGAAATTTATATTCATTCCCCCGATGCAAATATTGACATCTATTTGTTTGTTTGCGGTACCTGCCGCCAATAATACTGGATTCGAACTGGCCCCTCATCACCGGGCGTGCTCGGTGGTCTAGTGGTTAAGACATCTGCTCTAGTCATGCGGGAGTCGTGGATTCGAATCCTACCCGAGTTGCCTGTGGATTTTTTCCACAGGACTCGAAAGCACTGAGTATACAGTGCTTACACATCGGTGAAAGGCAAATTGAAATTTATATTCATTCCCCCGATGCAAATATTGACATCTATCTAATTGTTTGCGGTACCTGCCGCCAATAATACTGGATTCGAACTGGCCCCTCATCACCGGGCGTGCTCGGTGGTCTAGTTGTTAAGACATCTGCTCTAGTCATGCGGGAGTCGTGGGTTCGAATCCCACCCGAGTTGCCTGTGGATTTTTTCCACAGGACTCGAAAGCACTGAGTATACAGTGCTTACACATCGGTGAAAGTCAAATTGAAATTTATAAAGTGGCAGATGTTGCTCACTATTGCCAAGTTGCTCCAAATATGCACTTGTTTTTGCATTAAGTTTGGGATCATGTTGGTTCAGTGGTTTCTTTCCCTGCCTCAGACCGGAGCCTAGCAATACATGTAGCAGTGAATTAGGTTTTGTATCCCTGATTCCGTGGGTTTTCCCCCATTGCGGTTTTCCTCCCACATCTACAACAACTGAACATTTTTTTCTCGTTTCCTATTCATCCTGTTAGCGTTTTTGGCACTTATTGTGCTGTTGGATGTCATGATGTGAATTAAAAACTTTTTAAAAAATTAGGGCCAATGATCAGAGGCAAATGTCATTCCGTCAGTTTTATCGGCACAAATACAAACAACTACATGTAAGACCTGCACAGTGTATAGACTGTACCATCCCTTTACAGCGTGCAAGAAGAAGAAATCATTAATTAGCCTATTAATCAGGAAATAATTTATTTTAAACTTTGAGAAAATCTTTTTTGATTCTGCTCAGCTGTCTGACATGCAATGTGTAAATGAGGTACACATTTGTAGTTTGTTGTGCCATGCAAGCTTGTATTGCTTGGTAATTAAAGTACATACATATAAGCATTATCAAACTGATGTACGTAAAACGAACCTAACTACATGTACATACCGGGATGCATTGTATGTACATACATTGTACATGATGTAACCCTTAGATTTTCAGTAAAACATACCCACGTTTTTAATTTGTTAAATTTATTTACAAAGCTAACCATGCCAGAAACACCAAGGCAAATCAAACCCCCTCTCTTAATGAAGTGCACTGGGTTCTTGTGTGTGCATTTCACACCACACCAAACAGTATTGTGGTTCGTGGTCAAGGACACAAGTGTCACAACTGGGGCCCAAACCAACACTCTAACAACTCTAGAACTTAAGTCCAGTGCACCAGACTGCTCGGTCATGACACAGGCGTTTCTCTCCAAGTAATTCTATACACCTTAAAGCCAGACATTCAGTCCCACTGGGAAACAAAACACGTACATTGTTTGTGTCTGTGAACCAGACAGACCAGACGCTTGTACATTAACATTTGAAAATACAATACAGCATGTACATGCCAGTGTCTATATTAATTTCCACACCCTTTGAATCAGGGGTTACACAAAGCGTTATTACTTAGTAACTAGCTTGTGGTAGCAACATTATAGATTGCATATTTCACGCTTGAGTAATAATATAGGGCGTTCATTTCACTTCACAATAAAACAGTGTGAAAACATCCAGGAATAACTGAGAAACAATGACACAAACATGACAAAGGACTTAGTGTTCTTAGTGTGAGTGCTGCTGTTTAATGGCATGGGGCAGGGCTGTTATTCTCATTGATGTGTATGCATATATAAGAATTGAGGCATCAATTTCAGCTCATATTTTAGAGTAGAAGAGAGCAAGTTTTGATTGGTACATGGAGTGCATGGATGTTTATGTAGAATCCCTTGGATGAGCACATGATGTAGGACTGGTGATTTCTTAAAAGGTTTGTCAACTACATTACATTTATTTTATAAGCCATATTTAAGTTCAATTTGACTAAGTGACGCATAACATATGTTTTTTCACAAGAAAATGCTCAAATTTGAATTCCTAATCGCTTTGATTTAGGAAGACGTCTTGATGGAATGGTTAATGAATGATGTTTTGTGAAAATTTGTGCACTGCATAAATAATACCAAGCAATAAACCACAAGAGAAACTGGGTAAATTTTTAAAATCATTTTTGGGGTGAACAAAGAAAAATTGACTGGAGCGGGATTTGAACCTGCGACCACCGGCTGTATGTAACAACGCTCTACCTACTAAGCTATTCAGCCCTAATGTTGGCATTCTCCCTGTTTTGTAAATATCTTTGTTAGAAGCTATTCAACGGGTTATTGCCGTGTAGCCATGGATCATACCCCATTTTACGATATAACCATAGAGCTAGCTATGGGGCGTGAAACTTTTTGATTATGCTATTTGGTGCAACCTGAGCCAAATGCAAAACTGATCTGCACATTTTTTTCACACACAAAGGACATTAAGTCACCATGACATCCTACTTTTCTCAATCGTTTAGTTTGTTTTACCAGAAACCCCCCGTGTTTGTTTTGCTACAAACATAGTTATTATTATTATTATTATTGTTATTATTATTAATAGCCATCATTGTGCTAAAAACATGTTTAGTCTCAATATTTCTCTATGCCACATTGCTGGGTGAAATTGTCCCTGATGAGGAAGTTGTCTTCTTACGAGTTACCAAAATTTACAAGTTCACTTCTTAGAATTGTTGTGTTTTAGGTTCAATCATAGTCAGTGAATAACTCTACAGCCAGTTTAAAAAGTGAACACTGTTTCCTTCCAAAACAAAACCTTGTGTCAATTTATAAGTCATTTGGACAACATGGGAGAACTTTGAGTAGTTCTAGGATATTGTAACATTTTCCCGGCTAAATTATAAACACATACTTAGGGGTGGGGGTAATTCGCTGCCAGTCATGTCGCCCCCTCGCAAAGTCGCCCCCCGCATTCTCGCCCCCTGACACAGTCGCCCCTCGACAATGTTGCCCCCCTAGCAAAGTTGCCCCCCGACAATGTCATCCCCCGGCAATGTTGACCCCGACGGTGTCGCCCCTGACAATGGTGCCCTTTTGTAATTTACGTTATAAACCGTAGAAAACGTAGAGTATTTTAATTGCTGTTTGGTCCTTGTAAACAAGTCCAGGTTTATGTGGATATGGATATGGAATCCATATGGGAAGGACAATGATTGTCCTTTGGGTGGCCACAATTTTTGTTGGTTTGGATGGGCGAAGGCATCCATTTTAAATGTGCACATTTGTATGGATGTTTTGTTTTGTCCATGTGCAAGCAATGGTGTGTCTGTTTAGTCGGTTTGCCCCGTGTCTGGCAAATTATAGTGTTTTGCGATTCTGTGCATGCGAATGAACCCAGCTTTAAGCTGTGATCGGAAATCTCAGAAAGTTGTATGGTACCAAATATTGTCTGAGTATAATTCCCATTTAGCGTGAGTTATCTGCCTTCTTGACAAGCTTCCACCAAAACGGGGTCATGACAGAGGCTAATGGCAATTAAAAAGTCTGATCCGTCAAAGTATCTTTAGTAAAGCTGTATGATAAAGAATTATTATAGGTATTAAACCTTGTGTGCGTTGTGGTGTGGGGACCTAGGCGAGGTTTGAATCACTGTGGCGGTGTGTTTGTGTGGCATCATTAGCATGTCACTGGTGGTACAAGTATTTAAAAGGTGCTGCCTGCACTCATTATGATGAATAGGCCTATTCAAAATAATTTCACTTTGTCTCACTTTGAGTGACAGATTATTTCAAACACAGACACCACCCACCCAGGCCTACCCGAACCCCCAATTTTACCGATTGGATACTTCATTATTTTTACATTTCGTAAGATTTAAAGTCACTTTTACAGGTTTTGATATTATAGTAATAATATTTCCATTGGTGAATGAGTTTGAGCGAGTAATAAATGAAAATAATAGATAATAGATAAATAGTTTCCACGATTGCATTCTTAATTCATGTTATTATCTGAAACTCAGATATTCAAAGAAATGGTGTTGACACTTTCAGACATGATTGAAACTGATAGACTGATATGGTTTTGTGAAGTTTGAAGCAAGACTTCAAGTTGTGATTGCGAAATGCCAGTCATTGTAAATAATGAATATAATTTAATGTTGATTTTTAATCTCAACTGCTGTGGAAGAAAAAGTATTTCCATTACTGGGAGGACAAACTGCTCCATCTCGCGTAGCCCCTACTGGGAATGAGCGTGGTAGACCCAGTTACACGGGCCGGAGATAGACACGCACTCCGGCAAAATTCCTCATGGTAAGGCCTATGAACCTCGGAATCTTTTGGAGAAAAAAAAAGTGAAATTCCTTTACAGTTTTGTTTGTCACTCTCCTTGTTGCTATACTGTTTGTGGCCAAAACATAAAATGTCAAATTTCCACCAGAACTTATTCCATTTGAAAATGTACATATTCCCTTTGCATTCAATTCAGTGGGCGCTGATTAATTGGGAAGACCGCTTTGATTTTATCACTGGTCACGGAAATCGATAAAGTGGAATAGTTCGATGGGGACTGACGAACAAGAGAAGGAACTGATTGACAAGGAATTCAACTTCTCTTTCTTGCGAACAATATTGTGCATGTTTAACACTTTAACATTGTCGGGAGCAACATTGTCGGGGGGCGACACCGTCAGGGGGCGACATTGCCGGCGACATTGCCGGGGTGAGGGGGGACTTTGGGGGGCGACTTTGTCAGGGGGGGGGGACTTTGAAATTGAGGGGGCGACAATGCAAGGGGGGCTTTGCGAGTGGGCGACATGACCATGAATCAGGTAACTAATAGGGCATTGTATTTAAAAACACCGTATAATTAAATAATGGTTTCACCATCGGACAGGAAGTGATTGCCTCTCCAATATTTTCCTGAATTGCAAGGTTGATTTACTCGATTACATATGTAAAGTACGATGTAGGTCACTCTATTAAGATGAATTTAACCAGTTCCCACTGAGAATCTTCAATCTTTCCCCCCCACCCCAGCCTGACGGAATTATTTTCTCAGAATTGCTGGAATCATTTTTCTTGGAGAGTACCGCTGGCACAAAGAAAACTTGAGTTGATGTAACCTATTCTCTTTGAAGTACCAGGATTTTTGTTACTATGTGGTGCACAATTTAACCCATTTTCTCGATAGAGAAAACAAAAATCCTGCTGCTTCAAAGAGAATCTTTGTCTCTTGGCTTTGTCAAGTCAAGGTTTCTTTGTGTCAGTGGTACTCTCAACGAAAAATGACTCCGGCAGTTCTGAGAAAATAATCCTGTCAGGCTGGACAAAAAAAATGGAAGCTTCTCGGTGGGAACTGGTTGAAAATGTAAGAACCTATTGTTAAAAATTGTAATAGATCTATTTAGATGGATATCATTTTGGCAAATGACTGAAAAGTCTGAAAATCTGAATGGAAAATACCTTTCAGATAAACTACATGTAGATGTTATGACGGTCATCTACTACAATCCTGGGGTAATTAATTTGTCGAGAGTATGTCCTTCAAAAGATCACCAGAACTTCCTTGACCAGCAAATTGCTTTACTGCACTTCCTTAAGATTAAAATGCCTTCCCGCTCTAGGTTCATTCTTTTGGGTCAGTCAGTGCTAGTGGGTGTATTCACTTGAAAAGGCAAGTCTGTTGATATGACCGGAAACATTTCTAGAGTAGAAAAGTTATTGATTGGAAACAACTACAAGACTTTTAAGACTGATCGACAGAATTTATTTGTAATGTACATGTGTTATTTCATACATTGTTGATAAAAAAAATAAGGCCCCAAATTCTCGGTTTTGAAGAATCAGCTACACTTCTACTGGTGACAGAGCCCATCAATATGATACTATTATGACATCATCTGTAGACTAATGCTTAGCATGTGCCCAAGGAGTTTGTAAAGATAAATTTAAGAAAGAAAAAAGATCTACATGTACTTGTACCTCTGGATTTTGTGAAATGCTTGACCTTTGAAGCAGTCTTTGGTTTCTTGGAAAACACTCTCAGGGTTCTCCCCAGGATTTTTCAAAACTGGGGGGCATTCTGGACCCAAATTTTGCAAGTGTGGCCGAAGCACACTGAACTGAATCCATGCCCTCAGAATTTTGTTATTTGATGTAGGCCTATATGTTTGGTTTGAAAAGCTCTACTATGCAATCTGGAGTATTTAAAAGGGTTTGATGCTATGAGTTTTTTTGTGAATTTGTTCCTAAAGTCTACAAAAAACAACAACAACAAAAACAAGGTGTTCATGCTTATATTGCATGAACACCTAAAAATTTGTTGTGTATCGACCGTAATTCTCACGTATTGGCTCAAAATTTGCACGTATTGGCCCGATATGCTGGCTTGTGCATGGGAGAATCCTGACACTGCATAAAAAGTACTGGTATAAATTTGTTAATACTTTTGTGTTTGTGTTTGTGTTTTTTTATTCAAACTAGATTACGTCAAGTCCAGGAAATTATCAGTTTACTATGAGTCAAAAAAGGTGACACACACAGTTCAAGGGCTAATGCCAAAGTCATCAAATTAATGACAGAAAGAATCGTATTTTTGCAGGTAAGTTTGCTAAGGATCTTTGCATCTTAAACTTTTTTATATATTCACCACAGTATCCAATTCATTTCAAACTGTTCCTAATTACAAAGCCATCAATGGACTTGCTCCACAGTACATCAGCGATCTCATACTACTTCAGTCATCTTCTCGCAACTTATAGTCTTCAAAGAAACTTCTCCATGTCCCTAAACTTAATTCATATGTCCGGCGTGCATTTTCCATTTGGGCACCATTTTTATGGAACGACCTCCCTATCTAGACATCATAACTTCCCCAGAAGTGAACATTTTCAAAAAGAGCTGTTTAAAACGTTTTTTTGTTCTAAAGCATTTTCTGTATAACTTACGTATTTCTTTGTCAAAGTGCCCTTGAACGTGTTTTTGATGAATACCGGTGCTATATAAATTATATTGATTGTTTATTTAAATGATTAATTGTATGACTTTGGTTTCTTCAGAATTTTGCACTTACTGTGCTCTGCAAAGCTCAGCATTCTAGGGGTTATGTGCAGGATTCATTGACAGCAGACTTGTAAAAATGGGTCCAGGGCAAACCCATTATCATTCACTGTTGACCTCAGTGTTGCACACAGGTCCGATCCGTGGAAGTTTGACTGACTTTTTCACACTACAACATTTCAATCTGGCGTTGACCCGTGTAGAGTGCTCGATCCGTGTCGAAACCAACCCTGGTTAGGAGGTGGGTTGAGAGCTCTCGATTCATCTTGGATCCGTGTAGGACCCTGGCAGTTTGAAACAATCGCGCAGTAAGCGGGTTGAAAGGTACACAAGTAACCCACAAGCTGATTTCGTGCAGAGCTAGTTTGAAAGAATGGATTTGAACCGTGTCGAAAGTTTACCGAGTTAACATGGTGTTGACCAGTGTAGGTTTCGACATGAATCAGACATTGACAGTGTGAAAAAGGCCTTATTTTGGTCCCAGTTTGCTTGTCAATTTTTCGGGGTGGGGGAGGTTGGTGTTTACAAGGATTTTTACTCAAATCAAAAGGGGTTAGAATTCAGGTCAGTTAAAATGTTTACATCAAGCAATTGCGTTTTGATGATTGTATTTTCCCTTGCCACTTACGGCTATAAGGTTGACATACAATGTAGTTTATGTTGGAAATCACAAGTGTACATGTACATTTTCATGTCATGCTTATCTTTTACAAATTCATATGATACACTTGGACTCGAGTTCTTGAACTCTTAATACATTATGTTTATTTAGTGTCCTTTATTGCAGCACTATTGCAGATAAGTATCCATCAGATAAAAAGTCCATTAATGCACTGATAAGAAAGTGCCAGGGTTTGTAGGTGTTTCAGTGTCACTAACAAAATTCAGGACTCAACAAGAACCATACAATGGATTTTAACAATCATCTTTGACATTGTCTTCCAGTCCATACCAGAAATTGAAGTGAATAAATCATTTAAAACAACTTTATTTCAGCTCTGTAGCCAACATAAGAAGGAATTGGAACAAGGTTTCTGTGTCTGAAATGACCATGGACCCTTGTCCTTTTCAAATAATTGTACAGATGATGTCATCAATATTTTCAGTGCCCCCAGGTGACTTTATTTAAAAAATTATCATTTCATAAAATTCATAACTCCTGAACAAAACACAAACAACAAAATTCTACTATTTTGTTTACGCATGTATACACTTCCAGAGGAAAGGTAATGAAACTTTTAAAATTGATGACATCAACATTAGTTAACAGCGCCATCTGGTGACATCAACCATTGATTATGAATCACAAATCTTAATCATTGAATCATGAGACATGAACCATGAGGTCATGCAGAACAAAACTCAATTCAAGGATCATCAACACGAACACCTTGTTTTTGTTATCAAAATTGTGTAGTTTTATTTGATTCATTGACACTACACGTAAGGTTGCTGTTTCCAGGATGTTGAATGCATTGTAAGTATACACACATGGGTTGGCTTGCCCCGCCTTAAACCTCTGTGGACCCTGATTTGAATCCCCCACTCCCCACCCTCCTTCCTCAGACCGGAGCCTTACATGTGGATTGGGTTGTCAATCCCTACCTGATTGCATGTGTTCTCCTCTCTCATCATGTTGAAAGAAAAGTTTGTGTAATATGCAGTTCTCATCTACATTACAGACTAGGCAGTTTGGCTAGCATGTGGCCCAATTCCTCCAATATCCTTCTCCTATGTCACACCACACCAAGTTGTTTGGCCTTAGACATTCTTGGAATGCCCGATCCTGAGATAAGCACTGGTTGTTTGGGACTGAGGACCCAATTCCTTTGAATTGCTTCACTTTGGCATTATGATTTAAAAGGATTTGGGATTGTAAGGGTTAATGCCCAAAGTTTGTAAAGATAAGTAAATTGAAAAAAATATAAAAATTGGATACCTTTGGATTTTGTAAAATGCTCAACCACTGAAAATGCTATGAAATGAATGGTATCTTTAAAAAAACATGCCTATAAAATAATAACATTTGTGCTCATAATTCACCCAGCGCTCAGTGAGGTAGTTTATTTTAGGTAAACTGAGGTAAAAACACCCACTTGACTTGTTTCCACTGCTAGTAAAAAAATGGCAAGATGAACAACCAAATGGGATATATATCTAATAAGTACAATATATGTAAAATCTAATAGCACAACAAATTTAATTCATTTCTATATTTTAAGGTTCAGAGGTGCTGTTGAAAAAAAAAGTTTTAAAAACTGACCGTCACAGGTTTTGCCTGTATCACTTCAAATGATTTTTTAAAGGAAAAAAGATGTGTTATTTTTTAAAGTTGTTGGTTGATATCTATTAGGAAGGGTTAATTACACAATAATAAACTACTACAATTTTAGAATTAGGCCTAATTTTAATTTTTTCTCAGTAATGTTTTTTTGAGTAGGTGTTTTTACCCCAAGCAAAATCAGGCGCCTGGTAGCATTTTTGATGTTAAACTGTATTGTAGCTTCATTTATCTCTAAAATCCTGGATGTTAGGATTTTCTGAAGCTGTATTTTTTGGCATGGGTAAGGTTTAGCTATTAGAAGTCCACTTCATTTATATTAAAACGATGTCTTTCTGACATTTTATTATTCAGGTTTGATCAATTTCAGCACTTTCTATACTGGACTTATAGGCCTATTTCTACCCCTTCCAAACATCCAATGAAGCTGTGCTTGGTCTTTTCTTGGTTGGGGAACTCAACATGCTCAAATGTACCTAGACACTAACCACATATCCTATAATAAGCAAACTGACATTTTATGTGGGCACAAGGGGGTTCAAAATCACCAAACGTCCCTCACGTCAGTAGATTTGTGGGCTTTTGAGGATCCATCCCAGGAAAAAATTAGTCTTAAAACCAATCCTGACAGCAAATTCTGATAATTTGGGGTACAGTTATCCACAGATAAATTATTATTGTTATAGGTATCTCATCTTGATTTTGAGATATGGGCCTCTGAAATTTGCCCAAAACTCACCAATACCACAAGGGATGAAAAAGGGGTCACGGCTTACACGTAATTGTTCGAGAGGCCGTATCTATTTGTTTATTTAATTTATTTATTCATGTACTATTTCTTTTATCTGATTTAACCAGGGTAGACCCATCAGTTTAATGTAGAAAAATGTGTTTGTGTGTTCTCTGCACCATTAGAGGATTCTTTAAAGAAAAAAATAAGAATAAATCCTGAGTTGGCCTCGACCAACATCTCAGTGAGCTGGTGCTGAATGTTGATGAACAGCAACAAAACAGGCCTAATAGTTTTAGAATTAAATTTGTCTTTCGTGATTCTTTAAAAATAGTTCAGTCATCAGGAACTTCTGGAGTAATGACCCTGGACCAGTAGACCCTAGCTAGGGCTATGACTGTTCTTATTTTAGACTTTGTAATGCTGGTAGGTCGTAAGCCTACAAATTTGTTGTGTGTGAATTATGTACGCTAATGTCAGACTTCCCTCGTCATAAGAATACCTTTATTTTATTGAGTTTGTAGTTAAAGTTAACTAGCAATGTTTGAAAAGCTGATTGATTTTCAATGCTGAGATATTTTGCAAAAACTTAAAAATCAGGCGTTTTTACCCCAGTTTACCCTAAAGTCGCAAGTTCCGTTTAACCATTCAAAAAAATAAATGACATACATATACAAATGTAGATGCACAACTGGTGAGTAAAGGATCAATACCATGACTTGGGTTGAAGTACTGGTGTGATAACATTTTTTAATGGGTGTGGTTTTGAACAGTAACTACAATTTCTCATGTTTTTTTCTGCTTTAATTAGGTGAATCCGTAGCAGGTAACGTGGAAAATACCACCCAAGATGGAAAGTGAAATACCCACACAAGAACAAAGTCAAGGTAAGTTTTCCAAAGAAAAAGGGGGTTATTATTATACACATATGGACTGGCAATGAGGTCACTAGTGCAGGTCTATGCATCCCGAGGGACTGTGAGTGACCAGAAGAAGGTCCTAAATCCCCAAGCTGAAGGCCCAGGGAAATATGACCCTCTTCTGGTCACTCACAATTGCAAAATTAATTGCAAGAGAAAATTCACTTAAGAATATAAACTAATCTATGGAAATAACAGGGTCAAGACAGGAGGAAATGCAAGAAGTAGGACAGTGACTCAGTATATAGGTTACCACAAAACACTGTGAACAGGTGAAACCAAAGTTAAAAGAAAAAGAAAGCCAGATCAAAACATTGCGCAGTGCCAAAGCAAGTTACAGATTAAAAAACGAAACAGTTTAAAACCAAGTCCATATCAGCATCTCGCTCAAAACGGGCAAAACTTGGAAGGTATATTTGGAAGAAACTGTGGAAAAGCACAGCAATCTGGTGTCTCCCTTACACTTCCAGGTTGCAATGATGACCACACTACCAAGGATTACATATTAAAGAGGTCTTAAACCGGCAGGGGCGTGGGCGTGTGATAAAGGACCAAGCCGAAGGCGAGGTCCTTTATCACACGGCCACGACCCTGCAAGGTTTTAAACAGCCGTTTAAGATCAAGTTACTACTCTTTTATTCCCATTCATAAATGCCCTTTTTGGTAAAAAGCGTAATAATGTAGACAGATCCAAGGAAACTTCTCTACTTTTTTTATATTTATTTTTCAATTCTTGCCACGTCCTCAGGCTCCATTTCGCGATGGGTCGACGCTCAACGGTTGCACGTACGCGCGCGTATTAATAGACTTTACATTGAGTACCGCTACGCATAAATTAGCTCCTGCGTAAGCTAGTGCGCCAACACGCGTGTGGCTATAATGAACGCAAAACGCGCCTTCACAGCTCCAGCTATGTCTTTATCATCCGTTTAAAACGGGTCTTAAACAGTCATGTGACCACCTTTCAACCAATAGGAATGCCCAAATTTTCCCAAACTGACTGGGGTATTTATGAATGTTTATTACAACACATTCCTAATTAATTATGAAACCAAAGAGATTCTACTCACAAATTAAACCAGAGCTGAAGGGAGAATTTGCTTCAGGGAAATATAGGATTGGACTTGAGGGATTGGACTTCAAAACAATCCTTGACTACACCTGCCACACTTGGCATGGGGCCAGAACTCAATTGCTCAGGTGTGGATATTTAATTATGCTAGTGTGTGTTTAGGTTCAGCATAGGAGCTGAAAGCTGATAATAAATAACTACATGGATTAGTATTAGCTACATTGTTTACCCTTTTAATTGACTTGGGTTAATGTGGAACTAAACAGACACAGTACTGAACAGTTAAACATTGATAGTATTTGAAAACAATTTATTCCCATTAGTAATTGATCTTGTCATTAACCAGTTGCTGTCAGAATTCTTCCAGTTTTTGATTTGACAAAGCCAAGAGAACAAAGATTCTCTTTATTGTAGAGTGATTTGTAGTTTTTTTTCTCTACCAAGAAAATGTCAAATTGATGCACCGTGAATTGGATTGGTGCTAAACCTGGAACCATGGCTGGATTCCCAAATCACTCTGACCATAATTTTGACATATCTCTATGAAGCACAAAATGCAATGAATGAACAATGGTGGAAGCCTCTTGATGTCTTGTAATCCTCTTCTTGGAACAAAAGGACAAAGGTCCGGAATCGGGGGATTACACAAAAACCACTGCACAATAGCCAAAGATCAGCAAAATATTCAAGACCTTATTTTCTCTTTTTGTGGATGAAACGAAGCATTAGCTGGCATTTACATTTTCTGTGCATGCTCAGCAGTGGAGTGTCTGTGCAAACTTTGTTCTGGTATTCCAATTTTACACAATGGTGTGTTTCAACGTTGCCTGTTTGCTGGCTCAAAAATATATTTTCGTCGATACACGTCCACTGGCGCCAACTGGTTAAGCATTAAAGGCTTTACCTCGTAATTTTACATTTGGACATTTTATTTTTTGTTTTGTTTTATTTAGGTAAACTGATAATCAATGGACACAACAGTTATGAGGAAAACAGAGGAGAGCTTGTCACCAGTGTCGGGGTACCAGCTAAGACACTGAACAAGCAAACACTAACGCCATGGAGTGACGTTGAAGGTTTTCAACCCAAGATAGTTTCCGATGAAGACAGTGAAAAGTTCAAGATGGAATTCACTGATTTGAATGCTGATATGGGTATGCAAGATTCGAACCCTTCCCCATGGGGAGATGTGAACAACACCAAGAATGAAATATCACAAAGTGAAATATCTCACTGCACCAATGGGAATGGGAACGGGCCTTTGTGGAGTGTTACTGAGAGCAGCTCTGGTTGGCCAGTGATATCCAATGGCAGTATAAGTACTTCAGAAAATCCAAGCAAAGATGCAAACCTCATATGGGGGGATTCCCAAAACGGTGAACAGCAAGCGTCAAATAGCGAAGCCGCAGACCTTTCTATGAATTCAGCTGATGCAGGGAAAAGCCTAGCCAGTCAAGGCGATCCCTCTATGAATCCATTTTCTCAAGATAATGGATTTGTGGACAACTTTTGTGAGATGTCAGAGACTGATTTGATCTTCAAGTCTGGACTGGTCGATGAGGAGTTCAAGACTATTTGTGGTAAGTATGAACAGACAAAAAATTTCTTTTTTCTCTTTAGAGGAGGGAAGAGAAGAAAGGTAGTTAGGAAACACATGACATTTATTTCTGCTTGGACACACAAATGAAGGTTGTTGGTTTTTTATATTGGGCGGGATGGATGTCATTCAATTTCTTCAAAGGTTTGCTTGCAATTAGGAGTAAACAGCGCCCTCTTGTGTTCAGTATTTGTAAATGTTTTCATGTATTTATTATGATTGTGAATTTGCAATTCCTTACTGCTCCTGATACATGTACTTCACAGAGGCACTGGAGGCAGTTGCCTCCATACCATTTGGCCATTGCCTTGGTGCCCCTTGAAGTGCCCTCACAGTAGTTTAATTTTCTGACATAGAGGTGCCCTTTACTGATGAGAAACAGCCTTGCCCCTACAAGAACAAAGTATTTACTGGCGCTGTGTAGTTTTGTTCACATGTCATTTTAGTTTATTTTGAGCTACCTACAATGCTTGATGTTTGTAAGCCAAAAAAAAGGAATAAGTAAATTACGTTTTAAACTTTTTTTTCATGTTTGAAATAGTTACTGCTGAGGAGGATGATCTTTGGTCATCTTCACTTACAGCCCCAGCCAATCAGACAGTTAGCTCAGCATCATGGGACCCCTTCTCGGCCAATCCAGCATTGACAGACCCAGCACCAGCAATGCAGACCTCACCAGATGATCAACCGTCTCTGGGCGAAGAAACCTCACAACCAAGTAACCAGGCAGAAGTGACAGAACTTCCATGCAGTGATCTCAGGGAGCAACCAATGCAAGTGCCAAGTATTCCACAACCAAACACCACTTCAATAGTACTACCTCAGGATGGAGAAACCAGCCAGCTGGGTCCCACCATACACTCCACCAATCACAGTGCTCATCTACATCACATTCCAGCCAATAGGACTCAAGCATTGGGTTCAAATCCCAAGACTAATTTGAACATTGGACAAATGTTGCAGAACACAGCATTTAAAGAGGTCATGTTGGATGAATCTTGGATGTCAGAAAGTGACTGTCTTGAGTCAAAGGTAAGATAAATTTTGCAAAAAAATCAAATCAAAATCCATTTTAACTTCAAGCTATTTTAGAAAAGCACATTACTTTTGGATTGGAATGTGGGTGTCTGCCTTTCTATTTATATTGGGCTTCAGAAAATAGACCGATCCATGAAGCCCCTCCTACCTTAGCGACTGCAAGCAACAGCACATGGTGTGACTTTCTTGCCATGATCGCAGCAGTGGTTCAGTTGCGGCAACACACGTATCGGATACACACGTACATGGTTTTCGTGATAAGTATGAATTTTTCGTGGCCATTTGAGCAGTGTCTTGAGTCCAATGCAGACAGGAACACTGTTAAAGCAATTTTTACACGACTGTACAGGGATCACTGCAGTGGGATTTGCACCACCAGAAATACGAAAGAAATTAGAACAAAACAAAAGTTAGAGTTGTTGTGCGTCATAACAATGCCGGCAGTTTGTTTACTTTTCTAATGGAATTTTAACTCGTCGGACTTTTGTCAGGCTTTCAGTGGCATTGTCAAGGCTGTGATTGGTCAATATATTAGTAGGCAGGGCTTAATGGATCGGTCTATTGCAGGGTGTTCTTTGCCACAGCTGCCTGATGTATGGTAGACAAACTGGTGAGTGGTGTATGGAAGTACATGTAGTGAATTCTACCTACATGTACATGCTGTAAACAAAGGTGTAGGCGTACATGTACAGTACATCTACTGTATAATATTCTTAGTACCGACTGACTGAGACAAGAAACATTAGTTACATATATGCAGCTTTTCCAATGTTGTAATATGTTTATGTACCTGAAACCACCTAAAAAGTATAAAGCATGTGAATGGACATGTAGTCTTGTACTGAAAATAATTTGAGTTGTATATTATTCCTTTTTGTTAATTGCCCTCAAATTTTAATCAAATAATAGACCGAAAATTTAGGTAATTTTTGTTTCTCATTATGATGGAAAATTGAGGGTGAATTAAAAAAAAACATTTAAAAACAACGAATGAATCAACTAATGTTATTTTCAGAATAGGCCTGCATGTTCATTCATTTTTTTTGTGGTTACAGTTTCTTACAAAAAATTTACAACCATTGGAAAAACTGCTAATAATGACGGCTGCAAAAAGGTCCCCTTTATTGTTGTTGTCGTTTGTTTTGTTTGTTTGTTTGTTTGTTTGTTTGTTTGGTTTTTTTTAATGCAAGTCACCCATCATAAGGCCCAAAGGCCACTCGAGGTGTGGGCTACAGAAGGAATAGAAACCTGCCCAAATGCGCAAAAACAAGCCATGGCTATTTTTAAACATAATTCTCTTCATAGCACAGCTAAGAACAGGGAAGGGTAACTGCATCTGTTGCCAGACAAACATAACTGCTTCTTCCCCTATTTGAAGCAATTATAGTTAAGTGCCTTACTCAAGGACACAAGTATCATGACAAGGGACTCCAACCTACGTCCTAATGACTCAGCCACCAGAACTTGAGTGCGATGCACTGGACCACTCGGCACCATTTTAATAGCTAGCTCTCTGGTATACACTTGAAATGCCACATTTGTCTGAAGTAGACACAACCACTGGTTGTCTATGCTTTACCAGGCAACATTTAAGTACATGCAAAGTCATTATCTTGGAATCAGTTGTTGTTGTTCCAAGAATGATTAATGAATGTTTGTGTTTGTGGCTTTTTTTTTCATCATAAATTTGTTGTTTTTTTTGGTTAGAGAATTGCTTTGGTGATAAGTAAGGGTCATCCGAAAC
Source organism: Marthasterias glacialis (assembly GCA_911728455.2). Classification (NCBI taxonomy): domain Eukaryota; kingdom Metazoa; phylum Echinodermata; class Asteroidea; order Forcipulatida; family Asteriidae; genus Marthasterias; species Marthasterias glacialis. The sequence continues at coordinate 21,490,772 of OU452225.1, forward strand.
CAAAGCATAAAGATTTACAATCAAAGTCTGACTGAATGTTAGTTATGATGTTGGTTTTGTTTTCTAGAGACGTTGTCTGTTGTCTGTTGTCTGTTGTCTGTTGTCTGTTGTCTGTTGTCTGTTGTCTGTTTTCCTGTTTTCCTGTTTTCCTAAACTTGGCTTGCATTTAGTTTAAAGGATAATATATACATGCATGTAAGCAGAGCTATGTTTGATTTGATTTATGACACCAAGGGTGCTGTGCAATATTCAGACTACCAGAAACACCAAGAAAAAACCCTTCGCTTTTCAATAAGTGTACTGGGTTCTTATACGTGCATTACACAACGCACATGCACAGTGTCTTCAAATGCTATAGTTTATTTTCTCTATTTTGACAGTACACTATTTCAGATGGAAATATTTCCTTGGAGGATTAGTACTGGTATGAACTTAAAAATCAGTGAGCTTTCAGATGGAAATATTTCTCTGGAGGATTGGTACTGGTATGAACTTTAGAATCAGTGAGCTTTCAGAGGGAAATATTTTTCTGGAGGATTGGTTCTGGTATGAACTTTAGAATCAGTGAGCTTTCAGATGGAAATATTTCTCTGGAGGATTGGTACTGGTATGAACTTTAGAATCAGTGAGCTTTCAGATGGAAATATTTCTCTGGAGAATTGGTACTGGTATGAACTTTAGAATCAGTGAGCTTTCAGATGGAAATATTTCTCTGAAGGATTGGTACTAGTATGAACTTAAGAATCAATGAGCTTTCAGAGGGAAATCTTTCTCTGGAGGATTGGTACTGGTATTAACTTTAGAATCAATGAGCTTTCAGATGGAAATATTTCTCTAGAGGATTGGTACTGGTATGAACTTTAGAATCAGTGAGCTTTCAAAGGGAAATATTTCTCTGGAGGATTGGTACTGGTATTAACTTTAGAATCAGTGAGCTTTCAGAGGGAAATATTTTTCTGGAGAATTGGTACTGGTATGAGTTTTAGAATCAGTGAGCTTTCAGATGGAAATATTTCTCTGGAGGATTGGTACTTGTATGAACTTTAGAATCATTGAGCTTTCAAAGGGAAATATTTCTCAGGAGGATTGGTACTGGTATGAACTTTAAAATCATTGAGCTTTCAGATGGCAATATTTCTTGGGGGATTGGTACTGGTATCAACTTGAGAATCAGTGAGCTTTCAGATGACTTTTTTCAGGAGGATAGGTACAGGTATGAACTTTAGAATCAGTCAGCTTCCAGATGAAAACATTTCTCTGGAGGATAGGTACTGGTATGAACTTTAGAATCAGTGAGCTTTCAGAGGGAAATATTACTGAGTGATAAAAACCTTTAGGAATCAAAGTATTTAAGATATAATTACCAGTCATGTATTTTGACTTTAGAAGTTTACACGTGTACTGTCCTTATTGTAGTGTTGATTTAATTGATACATTTACTGGCTTTCTACATAGTACATGTTGTAGCAGAAACTCACAACACTTGTTATATGTTACATCAACATTAAGCGACCATTGAAAACTATGTCTCATTTACTGAACCAGATTCCATATAAAACAGTACATTTCAGGATGACATTTCTGCCAAGGTCTTAGGTTACTCTACACATCAAAACACACATTTCTTCACGTACCCGCCACATTATTGGAACATTAGAATGTTAGGGTGTGAAGATCAACATCTCAATTTGCTTTTAAGAAGTTGTGAAGAGGTCATGGTATGATCCCAGTATGGAGTAACTAGCGAGATCATTAGGAGCAATCACAACATGACATTTAACATTCCGAGTGATTTAAAAAGATTTGTGTTCTCAGTGGTTGGTCCAGAATGCCTCGGAGACTAGGATCGAACTTGTATTTTTCTGGTTAACAAAAGCATGCTTGTTTAATATGTACATGTAAATGTATGAGTAAATTGATGAATATTCATGATACATGAAAAGTAAGACACTGTAATTGGTACAATATATCATTGTATGATGTGTAGTGAATGTCTGCACTTCAATGCATGAATGTCATTACAGTGCATATCAAAGGATTCCCTTTGAATGGACTGGTCCTAATATAATGAATATTCATTAAAAAGTAATTGGGATCCTCCTGAGTGGTGTCTTGATACTCATACATATTCATGCAGATGTTCCATTAATGTGTCCTTGGTGTTGATTGCTGAAATACATGGCGTAGATGTAGCTATTGATTAAGACTGTTTAAACCCATGGTAAAACCCAATGTTGAGAAATGTGCAAGTGTCACTGAATGACACACACACACACACACACACACACACCAAGTCAGTCCCCCCACCATTAAATGGAAGAGTCTCATGAATATTCACAGATAGATGAGCCACCTGGGGGTTGCTGGTCAGAAGTACAGTATGAGGAATGCAATGTTTACAGTGCATGCCTGGGCACAGTCTCCTGCAGACACTACAGGTGTGCCTAAGAAGCACATTGTTGTGGCTTTTATTGTCAATCTTAAGGACAAGAAGATGAACTAGGCAGATTATCCTGATCTTCTTCAGCCATCTTAATGTTGCCAGAGCTATTAAGGACAGAATCCAGGCATTCTCTAACCAAACACCTGTGTACTGATACTGTAGATAGGCAGGTGAGTTAGTTACACATGTAGTTGATAGTCAGGATTTTGTTTTTGATCATGGATAAGGATGACAGTTGTGTATTCTTTCCTTGTTCATGCAAGTTGCAGATTACAGTTGTTAATTTGTAGGATTTTATATTTCCAATGACCGAGAATACAATCTAGAAACCAAGGTATTTCTGTGACACCATGTAATGAACTCTCTTCATGGCTGTACCATTGGTACCTTCCTGGATGACTGTACTTACTGCAGAATTCTGCCCATTCAAGCACTTTACAGGGTGTTATAATGTGTAGAATGTGGTAAGCAATGGCATGAAATTCAGCCCTGTTCTTTTACCCTAAATATTGATATGTACCGTATTTTCCTGCGCATTAGGCACTCTGTGTATAAGGCACAGTACCCCCAAATCACCAAAACACAATTCAACCGTCAACGTACAAAGCCACAACGCCATATAAGACGCACCCAGACCGCACACACACAGGCCTGCCTGGCACCACTCACTGTCAGTACATCTCCACAAAGGGTTATTGTGTTGGTACATGACACTTAACGTCAACTTTTAATCATGAAAATTAGTTAAACATCACTTCTGTTTTTTAAATTAAATGCTTCTCATTTTTGTTTTGAAGATTTTTTCTAAAGCTCCTAGTGGTCAAACGCACTGGACTGGAGTTGTGGTGTTTTTGACAAACAAACAGAGTGTGGGTTCAATCCCAATCTTGACATTTGTGCTCTGAAGCAAGACAATTAACCATTAACAATGCGCCACAGCACTTTGTACACTGTTATGGTGCTTTGTAAATGAATGGTTCTTATATGTATATGACCCATGTCAAATATAGCTCCGCATACCTTGTAGAAAAAATAATGAGTACTTTAAGATGCCTTTTGGTGTGATAAAGCGCTATATTATAAGAACTGCATATTATTATTATTCATACCTTTTTTCTTACACGACACACTGGACTCAAGAAATCTGTCACAAAAATGTTATTGATAAATCAAAACTTAAAAATAATTAATTGTTATAAGGAGTAAAGTGGTCATTACAATAGTGTATGTGAAAATTTGATAGACATTTATACAAACAATTTTAAAACATTAAGGTTTTCTTCTTAACCAGTTGCCACCATGATTCTTCCTTTTTTTCCCGTCCCCCTGGTGGGATTATTTTGTCAGAATCATTTTTCTTTGGGAGTACCGCTGGCACAAAGAAACCCTAACTTGACAAAGCCAAGAGATTTAAGATTCTCTTTATTGCATCGTGCGTTTTGTTTTGTCGTCTGAGAATATGTCAAATTCACACACCGTGAATTGCCAAACATTGGCTGTTGCCTGAGTATAGGATTGGTACTTTGTGTGAGTGAAACGAAGTGTCAGATGGCGTGTGCCTGGTCTGTGTATGCTCAGATGGAATGTTCAGGCGATCTTTGTTCTGGTATTCCGATTTTACACAATGGCGTCTGTAAAATGCTTTTGTTTCCAGGCAGGGGAAGCATTTGCCTGTATACATGCCATCCAACGGCAACTGCTCTCCATACACAAAGAATTTGTTCATAAAACCTGTGCTTATAACTTCAAACAACCCCCTCCCCCCTCCCCAATACACCATCAGTTGTCAAACACTTCTCAATGTGCTCCAGGTTACACCGGAGAGCATCTAAGATAAATAGAGAATTCCAATCTTCCAATCTGGAGATTTCCTCCTTGACCCTAACATGCCATCATACTGCAACCAAACATTTCCAGAGTATGTGTAGATCCAGCCCCATCCTCCTCCTCCCTGATATGGCCACACCCTCAGCTTTAAAGGCCGTGCACATCATTGTAAGACTGCAAAAAAATGTTCACAGATTTGCACATAACTTACATGGTGGAAAAAGATGGTCATGTTGGAAAACTACCCTTGAAATATTTTTGCCTGAAAAACTATAGTTTTTGAGAAATGAGTGAAACAATTAGTTTTGGTCTCGCTAGACCAAAACTTGGTGTTCTAAAACAGTGAGAACAAGGGAGTTTCTCACTTTTTTCTTGTGACTGTGATGACCGATTGAGCTTCAATTTTCACAGGTTTATTAAAATATGATATACATGTATATGTTGGGTCACATACATTACAGTGCGGATAATGGTCTTTGACAATTACCAATGTTGACCATGTGCTTTTAACCAAAGTGAAACCTGAGTTGATGTCATGATGTCTGTGTATTTAATTTGAATATAAAATGTAACCAATGTGCACTTTGGGTCACATAATGCATAGTTATGCCGCAAGTGTAAATATTGAAATAAAAGCGACGCCTTCTTTCCCACAATGCTTTCAGCTCAAATCAATCTGTGCTGTGCTCTGAATAGACTCCATAGTTCAAGTGCTCTAGGGATGTGTTTCTGATAACAAAGCATTGGCAGATAATGCAAATTGTGATTGTTGCGAGGATGGAATGGGCAAGGGGTAGTTTAGCATGCTGTGTCCTACGTATACAAACAGTGAACAGCGTTTCCACAGGTGGTAGGCGCGCCGTCATTCTCTGCGTGTTAACACCTCCTGTTACCAGAAAGATTTCTATATTAGAATTTGATTGCTGTTGAACGACCTCCATGAGGGCTGCGTAAGTAGGAAGTAATTAATATGTTTGTTTTTGTCTCTGTAAACATGTGGTCAGTCTAGTGGCTGGCCTCTGTTGTTTTTGAGGACTGACATGGCCTAAACATTCACATCAAATTAGTTGGGTTTTTTAATTGTTTTTTAATCTGATACATATGAAATTGGAGAAAAGGCAGATATATGTCTGCCGCCCATTACCAGAGTTTGGGTCTTGTGAGATTAAAAATAATTCTTGGGTCTTAAAATAATAATGATAATAGCAGCATTTAGTATAGCACCTTTTCCAGTGGTTACAGCATTATTCAAAAACAATTACACTTTAAAAGTTTTCTACCATCATTATGTTTATACCATGTAAGGTATGTGTAAATCTGTGAACATTTATGGGGTTTTCCTTACCAATGTTGAGCTGAGGCTTTGCCATGTATTGTGTTACACAAGTACATTTTTGTACATGTACATGTAGATGCCAGTACCCTACCCGTGTGCCCTACCTCTGTGTCTGCTGACTGCATTGCTTGTTACACTGGCATGTGTTACCATGACTACGTTTACAACACTGTTGGGGATCAGGGGCCCTCGTTGGACTCAAATGTCAAGCTGCAAAGTGAGGCCATGAAGGCCAGTGGGAAAGGTCAAATAAAATACATAAATACTAATGCTGTCTGCATAGTGATGTGCTGTACATTTACATGGTGGAATGCACCCATGCAAGGGTCCTTTGGCAACATCCCAGGAGTTTTGTGGGAGATATGTTCATTTGAAATTTGTTTGTGTGATTTGTTGAGAAAACGAATGGCATACACAGTGTTCTCCAACTTTAAAAATGAAAGGTTGTCACTGAGGGGCGTTGGGGGGGACGATTAAGTGCGAGTGCGAAGACAATTTTTGAGTTAAAATAAACGTGATCCGAACAGTAGCTCTTCATCACAGTATCTTGACTTTTGAGCAATCACCCTGGATTAAACAAACCAAACAAAACAAACGTGGGGGACGGATTTTAAACATTAGCAGTGACTTCTTTAACATGGCAGGTGCTGCAAAAAGCGATGTGCCACGCTTGTTTTACATGTTGGAGAACGCTGCATACATTTGTACATTGTACATATTGTACATGTATAGGCCTACCAGTACATGTTCGGTTTTCAACATTTTTTTTTCAGACGACCATCAGGACACAAGTGTCAAGACCGAGACTGGAACCCACACTCTGGTGATCAGAAACACCAGAGCTTGCGTCCAGTGCGCTTGACCGCTCGGCAATAATAATAATAGTAATAACATAACATTTATAAGGCGCACAGTATCTGGAGACCATTCAAAGGCGCCGGGTGCTAGCAAGTCCCTGTGGTTGATCGAATGACAGATTGAAAAGATAGGTCTTGAGGCTGCGTTTGAAAGTTGACAGATCAGTTTTATCCCTCAATTCGTCTGGCAAGGAATTCCAGAGACGCGGTGCGCAGCTGGAAAAGGCCCGGTCTCCGTAGCTTGCCAGGCGAGTTTTGGGAACAGAGAGTATGTGTGATGAAGATGAGGATCTAAGGCCTGGTCTCAGATTGCGCATTTGTAGCAGATCTGTAATGTAGCAAGGGGTTTGTCCATGGAGGTCCTTGAATGTGAGAACCAAGATTTTGAATTGGATTCTATGTTTAACAGGAAGCCAATGGAGCCAATAACATGCCACATCCTGTGCATACTTCTATCATGTCTATAGGCTGTAAGCAGGACTACATGTACTTGTATAAAATTTGGCCCATATGTCATGTTAGCTGGTAACCTGTATCCTAAAGCAAAAGCTTTTTGTTATACTCAGATACACTTACTGGTAATTTACAAATGTCAACCAGTTGTACAACATCAGCGTCCCTCTATAAGATGTAGCCTAACCATTCAGTAATATGACAAGCTCATGGTCCAACCCCAGCTGAGACTTAATTTATTGTCGAAAGGTTAATTGTAGAAAGACTCTGCAAGGGTCGAAACATGAGATCCGGCTGTGCTAGTTTGAATTGAACAAGTGATTTACATTTAGTGTCGCAATACTGTGGGGCAGCAATGACAACGGTTTGACTGGGGATTTTAGCATTAAACAGTAACTAATAAACATGCATTTCAGTTTACATAGTGAACGTTATGTAGCACATGAAATGTCCATGGAAATTTGTAAATATGCATGATAAGTCACACCCTAATCACATTCAAAGGCTTACTTGAGCCAGTTGATGAATTTCTTTTTACCCAAGTGTCACAGGTTGTGACATGATATAAGTCAGAATTAATGTGAGTTTCAAAAGCAGGGAAATTATTTTAAAAACAGAAATTCATCATATTTTGTGAGTTTTCAAACATCAAGCATATTTGAAATACTTGCTGCAAATAAAGACTCTCAGTTCATATCCTTGAAGCAGACTTACCAGTCCACAGTTGTTCTTGTTATTCAACAAATTCCTTCTTATTGTTAATAAGTGAAGAACCTCATACCTTGTCCAAGGCCATGCCTTAAAGGTGTAATGCCAGATTGGCTGATTGGTAATGATTGGAAAAAGACAGCAACTTTAGTAACCATATTGGATCTCAAATCAAGCTTGTTGTCTGTGGCAGCAGTAGGTTATCATTTGTAATGAGAAGTATTTCTGTCTGAAATACTGCCACAAAAAAAATTGCTAATAACAATTTGATTTCTCATTTTGAATAGCACTCCAAGAATAGAAGCAAGTACCCAGATCTCAGACAAAATGTCAAATTTCACTGGCGTAGCCATTGTCAGTATTTTATGTTTATGCACGTGTACTTATACTACTGTGGTCTTACGCGCTGATCGCGTGCCATTGATAGTGTGAGTGGTAGAAAGTTTGTTTGACATCCAGGTATTTTTAGCAAAAGTTATGTCATTAGTGCGGAGTGCTATTGGTGAAAAATAACAAGCACCAGAAGGAAGTGCACCAAATCCCAGACATGACATAAACAGCTTCTTGGTCAATGTAGGTACAGGTACAGGTATTTTCTTCAAAATTGTGGACCCCCTTGCTATATTTTTTGCGTATTCCACGCGTGCTTGTGTGATAAATAATGTTATCACATTCCCGTTGGAGCAATCTGATTGGAGGATTAGCGCACACTGCAAGGGATTTTCAGGCCTACTGGTTATAATGCTAGTTGCTTTTTCGGATCACTTGGTTTCAGTCCACAGATTTACATTGAACATCATGCCATAAATTGTCTTATAATTTGGTAAAGCAAGTGCACTCTTTTCCTGAGAAAAATGAAAGTTGACATTTGACACTGACTCGGCCGTTCAACATCATTGATTAGTTCTAACTGACCTTTACTTTCCTGTATTCAAAGTTTCCAATTTCAAACCTTTGTGTGGGTGTGATAATGATGACTGTATTCATTGTTATTTCACCTGTAACTAGGTTTTATTGATTGTGTTATTTCACAACAATAGAGCAAAACAATGACCACTGACTGTTCCTTTGTACCGTACATGTATGGGTATTTCATGGTTTTAGCATTTTTCAGGGTTCTGGGCTATATACGTACATACTACAAAGTATTAACAGTATCTGTATTCTAATGGCAATTTTGGTTCAATGGCCTACATGTACATATACAACATTTATTAACCTCCGCAAAACATGTCCATTAATCAACTTGCTATGATTATTCTTTTGGATTGCATGGACTTTCTTGCTTTACATTAACAATAACCACTGATGGTTTATATTAATTTTTAAGATAACCTCCATACATGTGCATCAGTTTTCTTGCCGGTTCTGCATACTCCTAAGGAGTTAAGAATGTTTCAGTAATAAATAGGTTTTAGGAAGACCCAATGAAATTTGCAAACAATAGTCTGAGGAGCTTTGATGCTTTGTTTTTAAAGTGACAAATGAATTTACACTTAAGTTTCTACCATTCTTGAAAATGATCAACTTACTCATTTTCATCCAAGTGGAAAATGAGACCCCCCAAAAAATAGCATTTCAGACAATTTCCAAAGGTGTGTTGATCTTAAATACAAAGTAACCAATTGCCCAAATTGCAAATTGTTACTAATGCAGTACTTAATACTGAAGGACAGCATTGCTGAACAAGCCATGAGCAAGCACAAGACCTTGCTCCATGGTTTGACAGACAAATCTCTCAGGGGTGCTAAATTAGTACAATGGACTAAAAACATGGTTACCTTGCTGTTACCATAGTGCAAACTGGCTCTTGACATATCAAAAACAAATATGGCCATCAGATCTCAAGGCAACTTTGTATTGCTTTTTGGCAGAGTTTTCAAGGTGCAAACTGAATATTTTGAGAAAAGCATTTTGTTTACATATAGTATACAAAGGTAGTAAAAGGCAGTGAGTGTACGTGTACTGTACTGCTTTAGTGCATAAAACATTACAAATACAGAACTTACATACATCATAGTTATTTCTTGTTATGCCTACTATCACTGTAGGTGATGTGCCCAGGAGCTGTTCCAAATTCATCCATTTAAAATAATGGGGCCATTCAGAATTAGCAGTGTGTTTAAGTTGCAGTTTTCACTTATTTCCTTTGACCCATCCCCAACATTTTTGAAATAAACAATTTGAGTTTTAAACATTTCTGAATGAACGCTTACAATGTGATAACTCAATGAGAGAAATGTTGATATGGATTGATATGCCTGGCCTCGTGCTACTGTGTAAGTGTTATGGTTTGTGGTGAGACAGAAATAGTAAGCAAATAAAAAAGATGAGCATCATTATAAATGAGTAGAAAAGCCATTTCAGTATAAAACAGTTGACCCGACAAAGTATTTACAAGCCACTGTTGAAACGGGTAGACATTATAAAAGTATCTGTTTAGGGGAGTTTTTTTCTTTCTTGGAAACAAGCACCGACATCCCTCATGAGGATTAGAGAATGTTCTCTGAATACTAAGCAAGTGGTTTACCATAGAAGTTTGGAGGTAAGAAATGCTTTGTAGATCCTTCAAGGAGAACAAAAGTGGCTTACCTTTTTGCAACAAAAGGACACAGTTTGTTGTGGCTGAAACCAGACACTGGAAGGTTTCTATTTTTTTATAGAGTTAAAGGTGTGGTACATGTATTCACGTCTTCTACCTTCAGCCAGTCGATCAATCAATCAAAACAATTTATATATCACTGGTATCCATAAAACAAATATGTTCAAAGGCTCTTGGACAAAGAAATGCATTAAGTTATGCAGAACATGCTTTAGAGAACAAAATTTAATGAGTTTTGAATCTTTTCTTGAAAATGTTCACTTCTGGGGAAGCTTTGATATATAGATAGGGAGGTCGTTTTATAAAATTGGTGCCCAAATGGAAAATGCACGCCGGCCATATGAATTAAGTTTACATTTGGGGACATGGAGAAGAAGTTTCTTTGAAGACTATAAGTTGCGAGAAGATGACTGAAGTAGTGTGAGATCGCTGATGTATTGTGGAGCAAGTCCATTGATTGCTTTGTAATTAGGAACAGTTTGAAATGAATCCGATAATGAACTGGCAACCAGTGTAGACTTCGAAGAACTGGAGTAATGTGATTGGATTTCTTGGTCTGGGTGAAGATTCTAGCAGCAGTGTTTTGAGCGCGCTAGAGAAAAAATATTCATGCATCGGGAAGTCCAAACAAAAGACCATAGACATAATCCAGTCTGGCAGACAAGACAGTGTGGATGATTTGTTCACATGATTGCACAGATAATTAAGCCAATGTGGATGGGACATCCTTGCTCTATCATTAAAGCTTGTAGGAGTAGGTCCAAACCTGTGCCAGCTCCTTGATTAGAGAATTAACCTGAAGGATAAATGGTTGTTTCCTCTAAGTTTGTCTTCATCAACTCTTGAAGCATGTCTGGCTCAAATCCTGCCATAAGCCAGAATGTATTTGTGGGGCTCTGCATTTCTCTGGCACTACTACATGTAGCTGGTGGTACTAGTCACATTTGCTCTCCAATTCATGAAAGGATGATGTGCATGTTTTGAACACAGTCTTTTGATTTTAAGTTTCTGGAAAGCTTGGGAACCTTTCCCACGGACATTACTTAAACGTGTGAAGGAAGCAAAATCACTCTCGTTAGCAAACCCCAATTTTCCAATGTGCAGTGTGTTCAGTTTGCTTCTCAAGTGTAGTTTTCAAGAAACTTATCCAAATCATCCTTTGAAATTTCCTTGACAAGATTGTACTCATAAATACTCATCTCCGGAAAAATGGCAGTTGTTCTCGAGCAGTTAGAACTAATAAAAGTTTACAACCTGCTTAGGCAACCTGCGGATAAAGTCACCTAAGTATGTACATATGTACAAGTGTGGATGATTTTATGCAGACAGAACAAATACATTCTCAAGGACAGTTGTACATGCGATGCACGTGTATGTACATAGTATGTAAGAAAAAGCATGTTGTCAAGATATATTAAAAACGCAAAAAAACAAGAAATTGGTTGCTAGCTACTTGCTAAAAAACCTTTGAAGCAACACAAGTGTCTCATCTCCCTGAACGAAACTTTACCATCAAAGATGATTTTTTGTGCACACAGAATAAGAAATTTCTCAAAAACGATGAATGTAATAAAAAGCACGAAGATGAGATATATTGAAAGCTTCCCTGATTAAATTGTCATTGAGTACATGTAAGCTACAAAGCTATACACTTCACCATTTTTAGACTCTCATTTGCATTTACCTGTAGCACTTGGAGTCCACAACAAACACTTCAGAAGTCTGACTAATATTTACTCTTATAATTATGGTCTACCTGTCTTCAAAGCATTTTTTGTGGGTTTGTTTAAACAAATCCCTGTGGGTCACACTAACAGCAGTTTAGGCATCATGTCAACAGTACAGGTCCTGCTTTTATGGGGATGTTAAGCTAGCTGGTGGTTGTAGTACCTTACTGGACTGCCACCGTGTCCCCTGAATATAAACTCTATTTGCTTTAGTTCCTGTGCTGAAAAGATGTAATCATTCGCAAAACGACAATGTGCATTGCCTTCAAGTAAGATAAAAGTAAGTTTGCCTGCTTACTGGGGGATTGTTGTCAAGATCATTAGACCATCAAATCTTCCTGAACGGCCATTGATAAAGCATGGACAGTCTGAACAGTTGATGGGAATGCTCTGGGAAGCAACTCTTTTTTTGTGGGGAATTCTTTACAATAACTCTGTGCTTCTTGGCTGGAGATTATTGACTTTCCTGTGACTTTCAGAATTGGTGAGTTCATCCCTTACTTAAATACCTTATTCAGGAGTTCAAACTTGTACGGTGCATAATTTTAAAATATTTTAAGGTTTAGAGAAGGATTGACCCTATTCGATTTTGGAAATGTTAAAAATGTTTCTTGATAACAGTTCAGTGAGTAAAAAACTTTTGTATAAGCATTTGTATAAGGGATGAAAGTCAGTGTGTGTAACTTCCAGAGAAGTAGAAGGGTCTTGTATAGAGTAATGCAGAGTACATTTTGTGTACAGGTCAGTAGTTGCTGAGAATTCAATATAAACAAGGATTGTGGTAACACCATGTGATTATATCTACTTTGCTATATACAGTAGATTGTTCTTGTGAGAACAAGAACAATCTACTGTATATAGCAAAGTAGATATAATCACATGGTGTTACCGCAAACCAAATATACATTGATACCTCACCATGCAATGCCTCAAATCCTATAATATAAACATGGTTTATCAACTACATGTATTCAGTCCTGATACTGAGCCATAGGAAGCAATTTGCCTCCATGCCCCTGGTGGTTGCCTTGGTGCCCTTGTTTAGTTGAAATGTCCCAGTAGTAAGTTACATTTTCTGCATAGTGTGCCTTTTACTAAGGACAAACCGCCTTGCCCTGATAAGAATGAAGTATCAGACCTGTGTACTTGTAGTGTATCTAAGTCTTTCCTGACACTATACTGTGAATAAACCAACATGTGCTTATGGAACTTGTATGAGGACATGATAATGTACATTTTATCTGTTTTTTTCCCCTCTACAATAACCCTAACTCTCTTGAGTGTTTTACTCGGAATGTGGATCCTTCCCCACTCAAAGAAAATTGGACATCATGTGGTAGACTCAATATCTAAACTGTTGGACTCTGATTATGATGGTACTATGTATGCCTGATTCCACGTAGAGCATAATTTGTTTTACTGAAGTTTTCAATTGATCAGAATTAAAGAAAACATGAAGTTAGATTTTGAAGGATTGGGGATGGTTGAGGATAACGATAATTATGATTATGTTGTACAGTGTCGTCCCTCAAAAGAGAAGTATTAATAAAACACGATGTGTCAATTTTCCTCATTTTCTAAATTGAAAAAAAAATGAATCCAAGTTTTGGGGGGTCTACAAAATTTGTCAGCCAGCAGGCCCTGTGCACATAGGCCAAGTTTGAACAGGGACCATTTGTCCACTAGTGGTCGATATTAACTGGTACTCATGCTAAAAATTATTCGCCTGTAGTCGATAATATCAGCCTGTAGTTGACAAATGGTCCTTGTGCGAACTTGGCCATGTATGTACAATGAACATGTAATTTCAATTTTGAACTGTCCTGTCGACCTTTTCTATAATTTCTGTAGCTTCATATATTGCAGTAATTTGGTCATTGTTTGGGGGGAAATGTCTCCCCATTTAATGGAAGAAATAATTTCTGTCTGACCGTTGACATATCTCATCACTGTGTAATTTCACTGTGTACATTGTGCATTATAATAGTTCCTTTCAAACTTGCCATTTGAACACACCTTTGGAAACACTGTGTATTATCCTGTGGGTATTAATTCACTGTACTGTGAAATCCCGCCAGGTTGTTGCCCCCTTTTTGGTTGTTGTGGAATACCAAGAACCAGTGACGTGAATAATGCAGGATTGTGATAGTTATTTGTAATGACTGGTTTCGATGTGCATGATTTGTTATTTGTGATTTCATCTTATTGTTAACATTATAGACAGGATAGATTGAGCTTTATTTAATAACGTTCATGTACAGTGTAGGTCGGCAGAACAATCAGAAATTAAGTAAATTAAGACTAATTTCAGATGGTAGCAACTGAAAAAAAAAACAAGATTTAAAAGTACGTAATTGGGACTGTATATAAACAGCCGGTACTTTTGTGATTCCTGAGGAAAGTAAGATGAGTCACCCCTAGGGAATAATGCAAAGCTACTTGTTGTTGCAAATGATTTAAGCGTTAAATTCCAGCGCAATGGCCTCTGTTGGTATTCAGCAAAGCAGTTAAGCCACTGGTGTTGATGGCAGGATTTGCATCAGAGCTTTTAGGCAGCTTACAAAAGATTGTCCGTCAACAAAAGGAAGGAATTTTTTAACTACTTGGACAAGAGCACTTGGACAAGAGCGCATGTGGTGGGAAGTCATGTTGGAAAACAGGACAACCGATGAAGATATGTTCAGTCAATCAGTGTGCATTATTTTGTTAGCTTATTATATTCTTTCAGGATTTGCAAACAGTACATGAGCAAGTTGATTTGCATAAATGCAGGGTTTGCCCTTTCACATTTTTAGTGACTGGCCAAGAGGACCAGTTAGACCATAGAGCTACAATAGTTAGACCAGTCATTTCACTAGACCGCCAGCTTTATCACTACTCCATATTTTAAATGAAATCTAGTCAGCCAGACCACTTGAAATGAGTTTTGGTTGGTCCTCAGGTGTTTTAATTGGCATTTGGCCAGCAGAACACCGTTAAGGGAAAACACTTACATATAGGTTTTCTTAATAACTGCAAAAAAAATTCTAATGTTCACACTTTTTTGTAGGTGCACTCACATTATTTGTACACTCTGTGAACATGAGGTCATAAATTCTGTATACCTCCATGTGCCATTCAGGTTGGCTCAATGGTTTTGTCCCTACCTTTCACCTCCGTGAGCTATAAGCAAATTTCTTTGTGGTAACCAGTGCCATGAAATTGGGCCTTGATTTTGTGGGTTTTCCTCCCACTTTGAAAAACTGACATTCCTTGGATCATCTTCTCTACAGAGGTATCTTCAGACCTACAGGTCTCAGTGCCAGTCACTGCTCTCCAGAAAGATATATAAATAAGAAGAATAATAATACAGCATTACTATTTTGTGAACATACACTTTTCTGTATTTTGCAATGGTTTTAACACACACAAAACTGTATTTGGGTCATTCCACCAGGTTGGCACACTGGGTGTGACATTTATCCATATCATTAAAAGCATTCTTACATTTCACACAATTATTTCATTTTACATTCGTCTGTGTGTCTGAAAGTGTGTGTTCAAATTTTGAATTGTTTAAATTTTATTTCAACAAAAATATGATCCAAAATGTAGCTTAACCTGGACACTGTCAGTGTTACTTCTGGGGGTTTAATATTTTGTAGTTTTTCAACACTCAAATACATAATTATGCAAACTCGCTTTGTCTATTAATTACATAAGACACAAGAAAATCTTTTTAATATTTTTTATGCTGCCAATTTTTGCTGTATTTACTCAACGACTACCATAACAAACTTTTCCCTTGGTACACTGTGTTTGCCTTTATCTATTCGAGTGATGAAAAAGGCTTCTAAACAACAATCCAGATGTAACAAGAACACGGTGTCCTTGTTAAATCTGAACAATACATTTTTCATCGTATTTGTTGATAAAACAAATCTAAACATTTCAAAACTTTAACAAACACTTTCACACTCAATTTATGTGAAATAGACATGAAATATTTGGGTCAAGTGTAAGAATGCTTTTAATAATGGACAAATGTTACACAATGTGTCAATCTCATGAAAAGCCCATTTGTTCATTGTCATGTACTAAGCAGTTGTACATTGTAGGTTCTATGTGTTGAAGTATTGATTACCTTTATTGTATCATTCAGCACATGTACAGGGGAGCTGTAATAACATCATTCAGGCCTAACCAGCAAATTGATATTACTGCATCCTTGAACAGTATAGGTTCATTTCTACAATATTGATAGGATATTGATTTATTATTATACATACACCATCACACAGCATCTCGCTGTGGTCATGAATTATGTCCAAGTTTGGCATCATTTGGCCCTGACCTTAAACATTATAGAACAATTTCAAATCGTTTTGATGAGCTTTCATACATTTTAGATTTGTCTGCATAAAATATGCAGAAACGTTTAGATCGTATTTTTTTTCATACCTGGAAAAAATATTCTAAATGGGTTGATACTATCAGTCATATTCATTGGTTATCATGTCATCAAGCTGATACAATGTCTACCATCATGTTGGCCTGGCTGAGGGGATTGATGACATCATTGAGCAATTGAAACTTATCTTTCAAAGTATTGATACTACATGTATTGATTATACCTGAACCATTGTACAGCAACAAACCGAGATGTGTTTTCTCATTAGAGAGGTTAAGCTCGACGTTTTCATGTAAGGCATACGTGTAACATGCAAGTTTCTTTTTCTGTTTCTGTAGCAACCTGCAAGAGACTTCTTGGGTATATGACCGCAGACTGCCCATGCGTTGGCTAGACCATAGACGCGTACATGTAGGCCATACATGTCTACTTATTTTACTATTCGACATATATTATGGCCTAACATACGCGTCACATGTCAGGCGTTACAAAATACTTGTGACTTAACCCCTCTATTGTAGCCTCTCTATTGATGACATGGCTGCATTGCTGAGAAATTTAATGTCATCTTTGGAAGTATAGATACTTTGGATTATTGTGATGTCACATATATCCAACTGGTGTCTTCTTGCGCATAATTGCCTTTACAAGGAAAATTTATCACAATTGGAGGAGTAATTTGAAATTATTTTATAGAAGTATTAATGCTATCGATTTTTACCTGTACCATCACTTGGCACCAAGCAAAAAGATGCACAATAGATGTTTGCATCATTTGGTTCTGACAAGACAAAAAGAAAGAAAAAATGCTGACAAGGCCCCCTGCATCTTTGAACAATTTAAAGAGTTTTGTTCTGGTATCCAATTCATTCCTATCCTTTCTCCTCTACTTTCTTCTCTCCCTTCTAAATGGTGAAGCCCCTGTCAAGGAACACCATTGTGTAAAGGCAACCAGGGGTGATGGCATGTGGTCTAATTTGAAAACATTGTTTGTGTCACTGTCCACCATCAGTCTATCGACTGGAACAGAGATTAGTCGTAAACACAGCAGACATCTTCAGATAGTTGTTGGTACTGGAGGTACATGAAGCTACAAGAGAGGAACATGGGTGTGGTGTCTGGTGCCTTCTTAAACTTCATTTCAAGTGGAATAGATTTGTACTTGATTTATGGTCATTACTCTTGAGGGCATCTCACTCTTATCTTGGAAGTGTAATGAAAAAAACTGCTGAGGAATCAAGCTGAACAAGTTCAAATAGTTTTGGATGCCTCGCACTGTTTTTTCAAAAACAAACAACGTGAGAATTTTGTTGTAAGTGAGACATTAAAAGGGTTAGAGTTCTGATGGTTTAAGAGCCAATTGTTTTTACAACTCTTTGAAAGGAACGCAATGAAAGATGAGAAACTAGGTCAAGTTGTAAACGTTGAATCCTGGAATGCCTTGAGAGTTTCCTCCCTGAGGAGAAACATTCAGGGAAATGAGCAACGAGGAATCATTTCAGGAATCTAACCAACAAGAGAAGCCAGATGCTGGACCTGGCACACTTCATGAGACAGCCTCACACTCAGACCCTCTGATGGAGCAAGCAGCATCCGATTCCGTCCTTGATGGAGACACAAAAGGAATTTCCAAGGAGAACCACTCAACCAATCTGAAGGACAGCTTGACTACTCTTTTGACGTCTGATCCAGATCTCTTAAAACCCATGTTTAATGCTGTTGCTGATACATTAGTCACTAAGCTTTTGACCTCTCAACTTGTGGACAGAATTGTGAGTACAACAGGGTAGTGCAAATTTTAGGCGACGCAGTGGTTAACATGTACTCCTATTGACTCCCAAAATAGTGAGCATGGCCTAGCCGCCACGTGTGACGCACGTGCAACGTGCGTGCAACATGCGAGCAAGGGGTCAATACATGTACTTTGAAATTACAACCAAGCCGGGCAGTTAAGAAACTGCAGTGCAGTGTAAAGCTTTAATTGAGTATTTTGAACATAAATGTGATGTAAAAACAGAGCCCATAAGGACTATCAAATAATGTAGCTAGGTTTTTATTTGTGTGGGGTCCTATTAAATTCAATTACCAGTACTATTCCCCTACTCCTGTTTTAAATAGCGTTTATTCTTTGGTTTGGGAACACACAGCTCAATGATATAAGGACATTCAGGTTGGCTCAGTGGTTTCTTTCCTTGCCTTTCACCTCTGTGGACCCTGGTTTGAATCCCGGACTGGAGCCTTGCATGTGGATTGGGTTTTCAGTCCCTACCTGATTGCGTGGGTTTTCCCTATATGGGGTTTTCCTCCCACATCTAAAACTGACATTTCTTCAACATCTTCTCCACACAGTTATCTTCAGGCCTACGGGTCACAGTGCAAGTCACTTTTGAGGGTCTCTTGGTTTCATTACCAGAGGAATTAAGAATAATAATAATAAATGTGCATGTATACTGGTATGGGTGTATTTTATGTACAGTTTATGGACTAGGTATAGACAGCACCAGCAGCATAGCAAGGGCATTTTCTATGGGATGACCAGCACTAAACCCTACTTTATAGACCCTTGCATAACTTGCAATACTGCTGGTACACCAAGGTCACGCGCATCATCCAATGATCTGCCTCCTTTTGCCTCAGTGAGGGCGCTGTTTGAGATTGTGACGCCATATGCAAGGGGTCTGTTGAATAGCTGCAAATTGGTATTCTTCAAAGAAAAACAATTAGCCTTTTTGAGATATGGCGGACACTATACGAGTGCACTGTTTGGTTTGGGTGTATACAGACAGATTTACCAGCTCGAAATAGTGCTCTTGTGATGTGTCCACCATGTCTTAAAAAGACGAGTGGATGTCTTTGTTCTACCTGTACTTGATTTCGTACTTCAGTTGCCAACTGAGCTTAAAAATGCCAACTGAGAAAAATGATTTGGGGTATGACATCTCCTATACCTCACTGGTCACTACACTGTCTGCACAGGGCTCTGCAGAAAGCATGATTAAGATACTGTATGTGAAGAAAAGACTGTTGGATTTGACCTACATGTACATGTCTATTATGATGGACCTAATTGTACATGTATTGACCCAACTCACCTGACCTCATTATTACTATAATCTTGGTTGCGCCATTTTGGAAGTCAATGCCACTGAGTTATTCGGTGAAGTGTGCATTTTAGGAGACGCAGCGTTTACACGTAAACTTTTTGACCACCAAAATGGTGAGCGTGGCACAGTCGGCGCGTGTGACGTACGTGCAAGGGGTCAATACCTGCAGATTACATTTAGACGTAATGAGCATGTTTTATGATGTTACAGTTGCACAATGTTGAGTGTGCATCTGAATATGTACAGTTGTTCGTTTATTTAGTTTATTTTAATTGGGTTTTCGGCCACCCGCCGAAACAACTTTTGTTTTCGTCAAGATTTTTATTAGGCCTATTTGTATTATTATTTTACTGTCCGACAAACTCTCAAATTTTAACACATGAAACTTGTGCGTGGTTGATCTCAGGGAGTACAGTCTTAAAAGCCACAAACAATACATCAAATCAAAGCTGATAGATACAAATAACATAACGTCAACATTGTGTCACTGTTGCCTGTTTTATAGCTGTTAAAATTTGTGGCAAGTTTTTTGGGTGACGACTTGGTCATGTATTTTGAGTTTTGATGCCTTCGCCACACACGGAATTCACAAAAACGGACAACCATAACACGGACATAACCTTAGCGCTTGCACCGTTTCATGTTAAACAGATTTTCAACACTTTAGGCTGTCTCTCGGAACTGGCTGACTGGAGCACTTAGAAGACTGGGCCCCACACCAAATTTGCTGCTAGCATAAATTAATATTTTTTGTAAATAGCCAACAACCGTTCCTCACAGTACAGGGTATTTTTAGGGTTTTTGACCAAACTTTACATATAATTTGCATATTACATGTAATGTTCGGTATGAAATAATGATATTGAACTTTTTTATTTTTTTTTTTACACCAACCGAAACCCCCGTGTTTGTTTTGTACGAACACCACTAGTTTTATTATTATCATTTTTTTTTTTAGAAAGAAGAATGAGCTGTTGCAAACTGCTTAGCAACCAACAAGACCGAAGTAATTTGTACAAAACATTGTTAAGGGTCTTAAGTTTTGACCCTAGCAGAGTTTTTTTCAAAGGCTAAATGACAAAACAACAAAACACACACACACAAGTATACTGGAGTAAGAGAAGTAGTCGAGTAGAAAGAAGTGAAAATAGAGAAACAGAAAGCAGTCAGAAGATGCAAGGGATGAACAATGCAAGGGGAAAGAAGGGGGTAGATGGCAGTCTGGTTTAACCACAAGAGATTGGAAACACAAAAGACGAGAAGGTGGGAAAAGGAAGGAAAATAATTAATTTATAGTGAATGAGACAGAAAGAAGAAGGTAAAGACAACAAGTTGTTAATCAATTCATTCTTGAATGTTCATACCATTGGGTTGAATGGTGTGGAGGCGCCTTATCCACAGTTTCTCCCTATTTAGATGAACAGTCTCTGTGTGGTTACCTAGTGCCTCAATGCCCTGTAAAATCATGTCAGAAGTAGAGTGATATATAATTTTTTATTATACTATAGTTGGTTAGTGTGTGTTTGCTGTCAGATTGCTTACATGTAGTGTAAAACTGTTATACATTTAGCAAGAACAAATCAAAAAGAAACGGAGCATGGATTATGCCAATTGTCAACCCCACCCTGATCCTCACCAATGTTACCAATAGCCTTTGTGGTTGAAATACATCCCTACATTTGTCCTTGTTCTGAATCTTAATAGGCTCAGGTGTCTATTACCATATTTTGTTTTCATTTCTTGAAGACGGTGTACAATGTCTGTACATCAACAGCTCCATTTAGGCCATGTCTTACACTTTCCAGTTCCTTCAATTACTCTAAAAACCCTAACCAGAAGGGTGCTTAAAGCCACCAAATCCTTCCTGATTAAAAGCTTTATTGCGCTTCAAATCACTGAAATGGACACCAGCTTGGCACCACTCCTATGGTAGCCCAGCAAGGACGAGATTTCTTTTCAAGATTTCTTTACTCGGCCATGGATGAATGACTGCAAGTAATTCCAAGGAAAAAGCAAGTGGTGTCCAGTATCTGTTTTTAAACCACACACACAATTTAGGTTTTTAGGTCCTTACTGGGACACATAAAATACATGTATAGTGGCACACAGAAATGTCAAACTGTGTTTTCCTGAGCTCAATGATGCTGAACTATAGAAGTATGAGGTATAGTAAAACAAATATAACATGATTTATTTCGAATAAAACTCTGCACTGAGAAATGGAGTGGAATCAAAGTAAAAAATTGAAGCAGTCCATACCAAAACAAAATATTTGGATGGCCAAATTTTTGACCCAACTGGGTCTTCTACTGGGCTTCTTAACAGTCGACAGTCGACTTGACAGTAAGTTGACTGTTGGGTGGACAGTCGATATTAGCTCCCCTCAGTATTGGAAGTTGACAAACTAGTTCCCTCGGCTTCACCTCGGGAACTAGTTTGTCAATTTCCAGTACTGAGGGGAGCTATTGACTGTCAACCCTCAAACCACATTATATTTGTATACTGTTTTTTTGTGTGAAGTGAGCTGGTTTATGCCTGCCTTGGATTGAATGTAAACATGTGAAGGCCATGTAGAACCCTGCTAAATGCAGTACAGAGTGCAGGATTTAAGTTGACCTATACATATAAATGCAACAAAAAACCAACAACTGTTACCATGTGATGCATTCTGTTGCATTTTGCAGGGTAAGGGTTATAGATTGTTTTCCCACCACACTGCTGTTATATGAAACTAGTTTTCCATGGAATTTATAAAGATTTTTATTGTATTTTTCAGGCATTTACTGTTGATCTGAATCATACATCTACCAAGAAGGAAGCTGAAGACTCAACCGCCAGCAGCATGAATACCATTGACCTCCTATCAGACCAACCCATCACGAATGGGGACAGCTCAGCAGATGCTACCATGACTTCTTCTAATGGGCAACCTCAGCTGTGGATGGCCTCAAATGGAGACAGTCTCAAAACACCAGCAGACATCAACTCCAACATGGAAGGACATGGGGAAGTACAAACTGACAATCTTCTTGATTTTGGAGATACCATGGAAACTATTGATGTCAAAATGGTTGTTGCACCACCTCCTGAGTTCGATAACAACTT
Source organism: Marthasterias glacialis (assembly GCA_911728455.2). Classification (NCBI taxonomy): domain Eukaryota; kingdom Metazoa; phylum Echinodermata; class Asteroidea; order Forcipulatida; family Asteriidae; genus Marthasterias; species Marthasterias glacialis. Next base: position 21,513,324 of record OU452225.1, read on the forward strand.
TGACTTTGTGCCTAACAGTACAGAGATTAATAACACACATGAACCCTCAGTATCTTTGAGCTCAGACCAGAGTAACGGTGACTTGCTAGCATTTCTTGGTTCCCCCCAAGAAGTGGTAGTGGAGGAAACACAGAATAAGGAGACGACAAGGGGAAGAACTCCCAGTGACCTTGATGCCTTCTTGAACGAGTTGGGAGATGGAACCGCCATTGATGATGAGGAAGACCCCTCAATGAACAGTGGAGAAGGCGCAAATGCCTTGGAACAGGATCTAAAGGATTCAGAAAAGCTTGAAGGAGAAAGTTTCTCCGAAGAACCATCAGAACAAAATGTAAAATCAAAAGAAATGGCAGAAGAAGAAACATTAGTAGACAGTAGTGTCTTGGTGCAAGAAAGTTTTCCCAGAGAAAAAGTCGCAGACAGAAGCACTGAGATGCAAGAAAATTTACAGGAACTGTCCAACGATATTAACGATCTTCTTTCTGTTGCGAGTGAAAGTGAAGAAGCTAATATGGCTAGTATCACCAAAAAGAGTGAAGATTCTGAAGATGTAACAAATGATATTAAGAATCTCAGGGAAACCGAAACCAAAGTGAGCATGACAAGCATAAAGCTAGACTTGAACGCTAAGCGACGAAGCTTTTTTGGAGATGAAGATGTTACTTCAGACCCTGTGCTTCAGCCGCAAATTTCCAGTGCCTCTTCAGTTGTGTCACCCACCACAGTCAACCTCTCCTCCGCCCTGCCAACAGTGCCTGTTCTTCCCAAAGTGCAAACTACTTACCAGCGGCCAGAGACCAAATATGAGACCAAACCAAGAGCTGCAACAGACAGTTTTGTATCTTCACATGCCCTTCTGGGACTAGGTGGTGACCAAGTTGTCCTAACTGACACAAAGCCACGGAGTGTGAGTGAACCTCCACCAAGTAGTCCTATTTCAACAGCGGAAGGTATCTCCAGCCTCAGAAAACATGATCCTAGTGTCTCCGCTAAGTCAACCAAGTTTATCCGTGCCTTGTACGGACCCAAACCTGGCTCAAAATCTTCTGAGCTTGTGGATGAGGATGGCAAGAGTCTGTTTGAGTATGAGAAGGAGAGACGAGATGTCTTGGATGCCATGAAGGTCAAGAGGAAGAAGAAAGTTAGCTGGCAGAAAGACAGCCTGTCAGAAGATCTCACTTCACCGGAGAGCGAAGAGCCACTGTCACCGTTTGGGATGAGTAATGGTAAAACTGAAACACCAGTACCAAGTCCATGTACCACAAGCTTAATTCATCAAGATGCTACTGCTGATGAAGCAATCAGTGAGACAGCACTGACACCGGAACCTGAATCATCCACATCTTTCATACTTGAAGTTGAGAAGCCTCAGCAGTCCTCAAATGAAGATGTCCTAGAAAGTGAACCACAGAAGGCCTGTTTGGAATCACCCTGCCTTAACATGGAAATTAATCCAGTTGATAGCAGCCCTTCTACAGAAGAAGAGGCTGTTGTTTCCTCACCTAGGAAAACTGATGAAATTTTAAATCTCAGTAGTGAGAAGGAAAGTATTTCATCTGCTCCAAGTACACAACCTGCAGAGGTTTCAGAAACATTACCAGAACAGACAGCAGAAAACGTTGCTGAGGTGAAAGAGGAAGAAGTTCCCATAGACTTGGGGAAGATGCGAAGCCTCTGGGAACAGAAACTTGCCACTGCATCAGAACAAAATGCAGAAACTCAAAAGTTGAAGAAGAATGTCCAACCAAGGAGGATGTTCTCCTTTGAGGCTAAGGCCAAAGAGGCTGCTTTCAATGAAGAGAAACTGAGGAAGGAGAAGAAAGAGAAGGCTAAATTGGAGATAGAGATTCCGGCTGAACCAGATATCATGAGCACAATGCCTAAAGATCCAGATGATGACTTTGATCGCAGTGACTCATATAGCTATGATGTCACTCCCACACGCAAGGTTGAAATTCAGAGTCACTGGGCCAAATCGGAGAGCGTGATAGAGCAAGACATCCGACTGCAGAAAGAACGTGAGCAAGAGCTTCTGAAAGAAGGGCTTCTTAAGAATAAAACTGAACAGCCGTCAGTGGTGAAGTTAGAGATACAAAACAAAGTAGACAAGGAAGCAGTCTCTGTTCAGGAGACGATAGTTGAGCGGGAGGTCCGCCTTCAAAGGGAGAGAGATGAGATTGATGCTAAAGAACGGAAAATGATCCGGCAAATGTCATCAAGCAGACAGTCAAGCCTTGAAAGCCCTTGTCATCCATCAGAAAAGCCTTTGCAACAAGTCTCCACAAGCCCTACATGTATGCAGCATAAAGACATTGCCACCCCAGTAAAGCCTGCTGAGCCTAAAATCTGTCGGCAACAATCACAGGAGCAAGAGATGCCACCACAAGAACTCTTAACGGGAAGTCCTGAGTTGGAGGTAATTATAAGAGACAAGAAGGACAAAAGCAAATCACAGAATGTCGCTGAGGAGAAGTCTATCATTAAGGAGTCTATAGTGCAGCGGGAAATCCGTTTACAGAAAGAGCGTGATGAAGCCATCGCACTTGAGCGTCAGAAAGCATTGCAAGAAACCCAAGTAAAGCACGCCAACAATGACAGCCCCCTCAGCTCATCTGGGCGTTCAACCCCCAAAGTTCCCCAAAGTCCTGTCAAACAGAGTGCTACAATCACACCCATCAAGCCAGTCTCACCACAAGTCGACCCCAGATCACCTGAGATTCCTCCAAGTGTATCCACAAAGACACTACCCAAGTCACCCTCCGTGAAATTCGGTCTCCAAGCAGTTTCCTCCGATCCATACAAAAGCTACAGAGAGTACCAGAACATGCTCAGAGGAAGGAGGTCTAATGAAAAGAGTGGAGAAAAACCTGGACCTTTGAAGGCAACAGAGGGCAGTGTTTCAATTGGGCAGTCGCCAGTTAGCTTCAGAGAGAGCCTCATGAATAAGGTAAAATACTCTTTAGTATGCAGATCATAAAGTATGTTTGTAGAATAAGGATTTGCAGAGCCGAAAAAAATAATTAATTTCAAATCTTTTAGCTGAGAATTTGTCTAAGTTTTGTTCGTACGCAGAATGATACATGAACAAATGTTGAAGTCATAGCAACTACATGTATTGTCATATTTTAAAGGACAGTTTAAAGTTCAATATTATCTTTTTATCACAAATAAACTGGATTGACTATAAATAAGATACAAGAAACCGATTAATTTGTAGACTTTTCTGCAAATTTTGCCAAATAACTAAAGCACACTCAACCTTTTGATTATGATGGTAAAAATTGAGTTACTTCTTTATTTTTCCTTCATTTATCAATCTTAACTCTTACAGTCAGCTCAGCCAAGACCACCATCTCCCCACCTTCAGAGGCCTGCATCCCCAGTACAATTCCAACCTGCCTCCCCTGTAACGAAACAAGAAGAGCCTAGTGGAAAGAACTCCCCTGACTCATCACAGAGGAAAGCAGAGACGCCAGTCCAGCGTGAAATCCGGTTAGCCAAGGAGAGAGAAGCTGAGCGTGAGAAAGAAAGCTTAGCATCCACCCACGGTTCCTCCACGAAAAGGAGGCCCACGCCCCTAAAAGCTGTCCACACACCAACCTCAGCCTCAGCATTTGATGCTGACATCCCTAACGTTGTCATTGTGGAAAGGTCGGATGTAACTGAGATGACACAGGTCACCACCGAGAGTCCAAAGGTCCCAGATTCGATGGTATTACCGGAGAGGGAGGGTGTTGTCATGCGAAAGAAGAAGGAGACTCCGATGGAAAGAGATATTCGGTTAGCGGAGGAGAGGGAAATGATGCTGAGGAAAGAAAGAGGTAAAAATCCCAAGTTTCTCTTCATTTATGGCGCACTTTTCCATAAGAACAATCAGTCATTCTAATAAAATATTCCATTTCTGTATGTGCAGGAACACCACTGTTTGGCAGACATTTGAATGAGAAGCCACTGGTATGAAAAGGTGGTGATTATGTGCAAACATCATTTTCAACTTGGAATCTGTCCCTTGATTTGTCACAAATGTTTTTGAAAAATTGTGTTGTGAAGTAAACCGATCTTGGGAATTTTTGAATTTATGAACGAGACCAAAGCTATGCAGCAGAAAGGAATAATGTTAAACATTCTTTGGCTGTGATGATGTCAGTTTAACCGATGAAGTAACCCATACATGAATTAACTTGTGCATTACATGTATGTACACATTTTTATGTTCTCTACGGCAATTTGTAAATTAATAGACATTATGCTTGAACACAAGAGGGCGCCATTTAGGTTTACAGTTGGGAGACTTCTAGAAATGCTGTTAATCAAAACTATTTTAATTTCATTAATTTCAGCTTTACGAATGTGAAAGAGGAAGGTCATATAACTTTAATTTTCATTTTAATCCTAAAAGCGCTATTTAAAAATGTTGATTAATGTTTTACCCTCAAAATGTCTTAAGATTGCGCCCTCTTGCAATCAAGCATAAGGCCTCAAGTTTGGTCGCAATAAAATGCAAGGGAGATTTTAAAAAACACTGCACTTTCACAGTGGGCACCTGTAGCACTCAAAGATGTTAAAGTGGTGTGGTGTGACCAGACTTAGGTGCTGCTTACTGGAAATTAAGAGCTTTAGAAAGCTGCTTAAACCAGCTGTTGTACGTTAGCAGGAATTGGCTTTCTGATGTGTGTACTTCTATTGGATTCACTGCTTACACAGCTTGTGCAATCATATAAAGCTGGTATCTGCTAGTAAATTACCTTAGCGCAGAAAAAAATCTTGCTTAGCAAAAGGGGTTGCAAGGCAAAATGCCATAGTACATAAATTGGTTGTGACTGGTTCCCTGGTTTGTTATAATGCATTTTGTGCTTCACAGGATTATGAAAGTGGTTACCAACAAGCTAACCTCATTAACAGTGAATGGTGGTTGAAACATGAGTGCAGGATCCAATTTCATGATGCTGATTACCACATATTCTGTACTTAGGGAGTGGCCAAGCACACCAGACTCAAGTTCTGTTGTTATGCTCAACAGAGTGATGATTAGAGTCGCGGTCTTGACACTTGTGTTCTGAAGCAAGACACTTGATCATTATTGCTTCCTCCTTCAGATGGGATGTAAAGCCCTAAGTCCTGTGTGTTGTGTAATGCACATAAAAGAACTCAGTACACTTATCGCAAAGAGAAGGGGTTCGCTCTCTAAGTGTATGCCACAGCACCTTGTAAACCTTTACAAGGTGCTAACATGAAAACCTACAAATAGACATGTAAAATGGGTCTTATAATTCTAAACATAGCTGTGCATGGTGTATGAAAAGCCCTAAACAAGAACTGTGTATTATCATTAAAACGTGTGAATCTATGGCTGGCAGGCACAGAAATCTATGGTAAGCAGATTCAGAATGCAAAGTAAGCAGCACCATGTTGTTTTTTCCTGCTTGACCATAAAACCAAACGTCTGTTTTTATGCTTTATGGTTTGACATGCTACTTTCCCAGTGTTTGTCAGGAATATTTAGTAGTTTATATATTGTGTTCATGTTGTTGTTTACTAAATGGCTCTCTTATGCCCCTGTGAGTATTTTGCAGGTCCCCCTCTCTCCCCCGATAGAGTAGTACTCTCTCAATTTCAAATCAAAGTAAAAATGAAAACATTTTTCTTAACTTCCAACTTTCACAAATTTTCCTTTTTAAAAGTACTGGATTTAGCACTTGAAAAATGAGTGGTAGGCATTGCAAACAAAACTGCTAACATATTGAGTGTAAAGTTTTCAATCTTGCTAACTGCTTTTGGTTTAAACAGGTCTATTCCTAAAACCCACCCTAAAACTCAACACCACCGAAGCTCGCTCTACCAAACCAACTAAATCAAACAACGGCCCCTACAAACTTGGCTCTAACAACCCTGGTTGGGGCACCCTCTTCAAAACAACAAACAACTTTTTCATTGAAAAGGAACTCCAGGCTGAGAGGGAACGTGAGCTTGTCCTGAAGGGTGAGGGGGTTATAAAATCAGTGTCTGAAAGTGAGGATAAACGCACAACATATGAAGGTCAGATGTGATGCTTTCTACATTGAGCTTGTGTGAGCATTGCATGTCTTTGCCATGGTCAAACGCATCCATTTGACTTCTTGAAAGCGCTATGCATGAATGGTACATGATCAGTTTAGAGTTTAGGTAAATTGAAGCTTCGTTCATTTTGCATACATGTGCCATTTCTCGGCCAACCTGGCCCAATCAAAACCACACCCAAATCTCAACATTAACCGTATTCAGTCACCATTGTTACATTACAAACATGTACATAATCCTACATACATTAAGCACTACGTGGATATCTCATTGGAGCCTCCTTCAAGCTAAAGGGCCCACCCCCACCCACCCTGCTAGCCCTGCTTGAAATCCCAACCTCATTCAAGTTCAAATCAACCCAATGTTTGTATACTAAGTTAGCCAAACCAAAGGATGACCCCCAACAGCATTAATTTATCTCTGATCAGTTTTACTATGTGCATTTCATCTTCCATAACAGATTAACTACAGTAGTAATAGACGAACTTCGCAAATACTTTTTAAACAGGGATTAGCCATGGAATGAGGTTCATACTGGTCAAGTTATTGACAAATTTTATCACTAAGTAGACCAACATGCACTTCATTCCAAGGCTAATGTTCCAGTAAAAAGTATTTACGAAGTTGTCTATAAGATTCACCAGGGCCCAATTTCATGGAACTGGTTACCATGAAATTCTGCTCTTATGCCCCAAAGAATAGACCGTTCCGGCCTGTCAATCAAACTGAGCGCATTGACCAATTGGATCACGTCTTTTGGTCATGTGACTTCGGTCACACGTGCATCGTAAACGCACACAAACTAAGGTGTGTGGGCGGGGCTTGTTGCCGTAGCCGGTTTGTTGGCTGTGTCATCTTAGTATTCTGTCTTACATTAGATAGCAGGTAGCAGTGCTTCAATGCATGTATTAAAGCAGGGTATACCTTTGGTAATTACTCCACAACTTAATGACCATAAAAGTTTACTTGGTAAGAAGCACTGGAGAGCTGTTGATAGAATAAAACACTATAAGAAACGATTCCCCTTGAAGTAATGTGGTTTTACAGAAAGATAATTTCCTGCCCCTAACATTAAATCTGAGAAATGATTTATGCATTGTATGAATCGTTATTCACATAATGAAAAACATGCAGTTTCAGCAATTTTGGATCATTTTGTGTGGAAATAACTGCTCCAGATTTTTTGCCAATATCTCAAAAACGCTACCATCTTTTGAAACAAAATTTTTCACAAGTTACTTTTTATGGTAAATATGTACAATTAGCATAGGATTGAAACAAACGTGCAGTTCCATATACCAAAGGTATGCCCTGCCTTTAAGACTTTCTGTCTTGGGAATACATGTTAGCAGCTTTCATTTTCATTTTAGCATCTTGCATGACTTTGCACAGCGTTTTTACATGTCCTGTAACATGTACCCATACGCAACTTGTTTTGATGTTTCAAAAGTGTGTAGATACAATCTACATGTAGTTAGAGCAATGTTGTGTGATAGTGGATCGTGTGGTGTTGGCAGCCTCAACATAAACAATCAAAGCCATTGACATACTGGCATAACTGTGCTCCAATTACCAATAACAACAGAAAGATGTTTCTCAAATCAATATTGAATATCAACATGCTCAACATTGAACAGGGGTTGACAGCGTTTCTTTTTCACAAATCTATTTGCTTGTTTATTGTAAACAACTACAAAGCTGTTGACCTGCATGTACATGTACCAATCAGTGTCAGGGCCATGTCTTGCAAGGCAATGTATCTCCAACCAGTCTTCCTGGGGAAAGTAAGGCGCTGTAAGGAAAATACTTCTAGTGCTACTGAAGTATTCCTTTTGCTTACACTAGTGACTGCAGCTGGTTGCCCCAAAGTTGCCTGTAAAATTGGTCACATATTATGACAAGGCTAAAGGATATGGTGAAAATTCAGAATCTGACGGGTTCAGCATTCAGTTGAATACAGGGAGAGGTTTCTGAAAGAACTATTTATGTGTCATGGGGTGTTTCATCTGCTCATGGTATACATGTAGAGTGTGTAGATGTAACCCAAGCTTGGGTTTTCTTTTAAGTTAGTGCTTTGGACTGTTTTGCTGCAATTTGATAACAATTCTTCTACCCTATATGTATTTCAATTGTGAGTATAATATGTAAACAGAAAATGTACAATATCTACATGGAAGGACTTTTCTTTGGTTTACAACTATTGAGCACCATCATTGATGGGCTCTGAGTTGTCAAAAATGGCCACTGTCTCGGTAAGACATGTGTATTTTATCTAAATTAACATGAAATGCATTTTGTGTTCAGCAAACATTGTGAGGTCATCTAATCCATGTACGTGTTACATTTTACTGTTGGTATTGTGCCTGAGACACATTAGTGTTTTCAATAGTTGCATTGTATTAATTTCCCGATCATTTAATCATTTAGAATTATTTGTTTGTTTTGTACATTTATCTTCCAAGTTCCAGTACGCGCTAATCCTCCAATCAGATTGCTCAATGGGAGTGTGATAATAAACCATATCATACTCCCAGTAGTCTATATTGCACTCTGCATATTTAGAGTATTATAAGGACAGTGCAAAATAAAGTAAAACTTGAAAAGAGCAACTGTTTACATTAATAACCTTCCACATTTTTCCATACTTTATCTGCAACAATAGCCTGTAGGTAAGAAATAAACCCCACTGATTCCTGTTTACTATTTTCATTTTTAATCAGGATTGTTTTTTCTGTCAATTGCAGATGCAACTCTAAGTCCCGTCAAGAAGATCAGAGGCCCTCAATCAGAGTCCCTCATAGAACTGGAAATCCGCCGGCAACAGGAGAAGGAACAAGAATACAGACGAGAGAAAGGACTCTTAAATTCACCCCCTACTAGCCCAGTAGGAGAGATGACAAACACAGGGACACCAGGTGTGACAGATGCAAGGGAACAAGTAAAAATTGCCAAAGAACAGGACGCAGTAAAGAAAGAGGTATGGTCACATGATGTTCATTCTTATCACAGTCGTATGCATAATTTTCATCACATGCACTTACTTACAATTCTATTCAATTCAAAATTTTATTTTGTCGGAATTGCCGGAATCATTTTTCTTAGAAAGTACCACTGGCACAAAGAAACCTGGACTTAACAAACCAAGAGAACAAAGATTCTCTTTATTGCACCGCGAGTTTTGCTTTCTCTACCGAGAAAATGTCAAATTCATGTAGTTCAACCTCGGCCGTAGGCTACAGCATAGGATTGGTACTAAACCCAGAACCAAGGCTGGATCCCCCGTTCACTCTGACTTAATCTCCATTGAGCCGAAATACAATGAATAAACAATGGTGGAAGCCCCTCAATGTCTCGTAATCCTCTTCTTGGAACAAAAGGACAAAGGTGGAATCGGGGATTACACAATAACCCCAGCATAATGCAGAAATTCAGCAAAGTATTCAAGCGCAATCTGGCGCTTTATGTGGGTGAAACAAAGCATTACACAGCTTGTACATGCTCTGTGTACACTCTGTGATGGAATGTGCGGGCGCCCGGGCTTGGAATATCACACAAAAATACAAAAGTCACGTCATGTGTTTGCTGGCTCAGACAAATATTTGCATTGGTACATGGCATGGGCGCCAACAGGTCAATTTTGTTTAAACATGCTAGTCGCGTGGAAATCTAGAATGAATTCTCCTATTGTTTGTTTGTTTTGTTTGGTTTTTTTTTTAGGGCGGTGGGAGGGATTCGGGTGGGGGGTTGTAATTACAGTTTAAATTTGGTACTTGTTTTAACAAAGTTATTTCATTTTCTCTTTGATAATTACTTCCCTTGTTTTACTTTGAACTTAGGAAACACTTCCAAAGTATCGGCCACAGAGGAGAAGCCTCGTCTTAGCCCAGCAGTGGGAGCAGATGTTTAAGTAGCCACACCCGAGCCATGCCCTGACCACGCCCTTTGCAACTCGATTCTCTGTAAAATAAAAGAGCAAGTTTACTTAGAGTACTAATATCATGTGTGCGGTGCTGCTTACGTTAACAGTGTTTTGTTGAGAGTGTAGATGGTATTAAAAGAACCTTGATGGTTCCAAATGAAGTATTTTAGTTTACTTTGGGATTTAAAGTCAATTCCTGCTGCTGTTTGTCCGTGGCACATAAGACCAAACAAGGCTTGCTTTTTGAACATTTGGGACCCGTGATAGTACATGATTTTGTTTCTTTTATGTTAAAGCATTGTATGTGGGTTAACCCAAGGTTCCAAAAATTTCAAGACTTGCACAGTCAATCAGGAAATCAAGTCCTGGGCCCAGTTCCATAGAGCTTAAGCACAAAAAGTCGCTTAGCACAACAAAATTATACTTAGCAGAATAAGGTTACCAGCCAATGTCTGTACAATCTGTGACTGGTATTCTGCGTATTTTTGCTGAGAAGAAAATGTTTAAGCAGTATTTTCGGCTTAAGCAGCTCTATGAAATTGGCGTAGGAGTTCACAACAGAGATGTGAATTTAAGACATTGCATTTCAGTACTGATGACGAGAGTTTTTGTTGTGCTTCATGTGTGAAATAACCCAAAGACAGCACTACGTGTGAAAGAGATACCAATTTGGTACGTATGTTAACCCATTTAAATTGCAGTGAGTTCAACTCATATGTCACATTTATGTACTTTTCTATCTGCAAAAGCTCATTGTTATTATTATGTATTCATTAAGCGTTATTTAAAAAAAAAAAAAGAATTGTGTTGGCTTTAGTGAAACACTTATAATTATAAGCAAATTTGGGGTCGCAGAATTTGTACACATGGGATGGTGTTTTTAAAAGTATCGTTAATAAATACCTTAGAGAGTTCATAATGCAATCCGATTGGTCGAAGACCAGTCATGTGGTGGTGTATTAACATGTGATATAAAGACCGGCTGTGTGAAATAGCCAATAAAAGGCCCCTAAACAATGATGGGAACTACCAAATCAACTGTTGTCTTTGTGCATATTTTTTATTATTATTATGTAAGAGATGTTGGTGCAACATGCACGCATATACGAGTATGCATGAACACACTATGTATCAATTAAAGGTAGCTGGTTCACACAACATAATGCAAAGCAGAACACCAACCAAACTATTTCCACATAATTATGGTATTGTTAATTTTCAGAGCTCATAGTGTGGTTCTTGAATATATGTATAAGTAATTAATTATGTGTAAGAGATTAGGTGCCCTGCAAAACAGCCTAAAGAATGGCCCATGAACATGAATAGAACAATTCTAAAAATAATGGCGAAAGAAAAATCAAAAATTCTTATAATCACAACAGTTTTTTTATCAAAGGTATTTGGCCACTGTTAATTGACCTCACCTTCAGCTTAATCCATTAGCAGTGGCCAGCCACCAACCCGATCGTCACCACGCAGTGAAGACATGGTCCTCACACTGTTATTCCCTATTAATTAGCACACTGTGCTTTTGTAACTTTAACTTTATTACTTAAAATTAGGCATAAAATGCAGCAGATTTGCTGTCACAGCTTACTGCAGTAGTGTTAACATTATACATGAAGAATGTACATGCAAGCAGGTATTTGTATATATTTGACTTTTCTAAAATGCCTAGAAGAATGGCTTTATTTATGAAACAGGTTTTGCGTAAAATGCTTTAGTGTGTACTTCATGTTTGAACTAATAATTTGGCTGACTGTTTGTGTTATGTAAGATGGGACGTCATAGAAGCTTCTCTGTACTCACTGGTTCATTTAGAGACATGTTGAATCTTGATCTACAACCTAGCCCTAATATCGGACATCAGTCTGTGTTACATACTACTGACCACACATTCTATCCATGTTGCTGTGCATGTTCCAGGTATGTTTTAGGAAGATGTCTGTTTTTCAACCATGATGTTAGTAGTTATGTAACGGAGACTGATGTCCTACCAGAGTTAGATCTTAACTAAATTTCACAGAGCTACTTAAGCACAAAAAGTAGCTCAGTACAAAAAAGTTTGCTTACCAGAATAAGGTAACCAGCTAGAATACAGTGTCACACATACAGTCTGTGACTGGGATCCTGCTTAGTTTTGCTAAGCAGATCTGCACTGCTTACACAGTTAACAATAAAATGATACTGTAGTAAGTGGCAATTGTGAAACGCAGGAGTGACATTTGTTTTTAAAGTTTGCTAGATCCAGCAGAATTGATTTCACTGTGCATATTGTCTGTAATCATTTTTTTTTAATCCCTAAAACATAGACGTGACAATTTTAGGTATGAATTAATGTAACAGACACAAAGCAGTAAAGAGTTTTCTTGTGTTATTGCTTGCAAGCTATTAAGTAACGACTAGAGCAAAGAGGAGGCTTAGCAGTCGTAATTTTAAAACTATTTTCTTATTATACCCATGTACCATCATACTGTGCTTCCAGATATTCACTCACTAAATTATATTTTCCCAAGTTGATGCTCAGTTGTTTTCATAGAAGTAGAACACAGAGAATGCCAAGCTCAAATGTCGTCTGTGTGTGCTGTGCATGCCTTACATGCCTACCATATCAGCTTAGGACATAACGTACGGTATCAATTCCATGTGACATGCCTGGGTGGCAACATTAACCAGATCAACCAGTGATTGAATGGGAAAGCTGAAATTTGCCATACAGCCAAAATGGCAGCAGGCATGATTGTTTTCAAAGCAAACACACACAGACAACTACAGACACAACATTCTCAGCATTGTATTTTTATGGTTATTTCAGATTCATTGGAATATATTTTTGTTTATAAATGCGTTGACCATTTTGCCTGTAAGTGAGGTATAGTGGACCAAGAAGTGGAGATGTAAAACACGAAGCAGTCATTTAACAAAAAATGGCTTTGTGTCTTAAAATGAAATGCAGATGACATTTCCACACGTAATCTTTAAACCAGGCTGATAGACAATTTATCTTCTGGGATCAAACTCTCTAAGTTGTATACGTTCACTCATCTGAAACACCTAAGAAACCAAAGACAGCTGTTAACATGGAGTGTGCTGAAACAGTCCATGCAACACCAGCCTATGTTTTCATGCCATCTATCTACATATATGTCTACACAAATGTTATATTGTTGGGAAGGCATCAAATATTGAACAGCTCATTGGAGTGGGAGGTCTCTCTGAAATTGCTCTATTCCAGAAAGACACACAATTTGTTGCAAATATGACATACCAACGAATAAGCCATAGTACTAATATGGCTTATTCCTCGGTATAACAGACTTGCAACGAACTGTTGTCAACGTAAAAAAAATGGTTTGGTCAAAACCAGAAACTCAACTTTTTCGAGACTATGTTCAATTTGTTTAACAAATGAGATGTCCAAAATTGCACTGTTAATCTTTTTAGAGCAGGACTTGAAGATTATTCAACTGTGTCACGTTAAAAAAATATATATATTTTTTGGAGTTAAGTATTTGTAAATTAACCAAAGTTGTCTTCAATTGTACGGTGTGTTAATTATGTAATCAATTATTAAACAATGCAGTTTATGTGTACTATGTGATGACAGAGTACCTAACAAAATAGCATTATCAATTTGATTTAAGTATTTAACAATAGTTAGCAATAACAACAACTGCAAATATTGTCTACCTACTCATGTATTGGGGCGTTTACATGTAGTTTAACCATTTGTGTGTGCGTGTGTGTTTAAAACTAGATAATACATTTATATCATTTTGCATAATGGATGTTTTTTCATTTAGTGACAAATAAAGCACCAAATCATTTATATTTAAGTGGAGCCTGGAACAATTTTCTATAAGAAGCAAGAAGAGAGAACAAGACAGAGATTTTATGCTTTTAATGCAAAGTCTTTAAAATTCTAGAGATTTTGTTTTGATTTTTGTATGAATGTATTCAACATTTGATGAGGAGTATGTAACTTAATAGGTTGTATTGACCTTATGCACATGACTTCATTTAAGTAGGGTGCCCTCGGTTAGAGATCAAAAGAAGGTAGCTCATTGGCTGAACCTGTGCGTACGTACCTAGCTGTGTGGTTTTCATTATTTCATCATGGTCTTACCTCTAAGATGGCAGCGTGATGACGTCAATGCATAAGGTTCGTTGAAGGCTGCTCACATTTGTACTAAAACTCTGATGTTGATAGAGCAGATTGTCTTTCATGTTAAAAAAAAAAGCAATCTTATGTAATTTTCAAATCATGTAGGAAAGGTTTGCTCTGTGTTATGACGGAGCATTCCTCAAAACAACAGGAAACAAGTGTAGCAAAAGATTTCCTTTAACTGTACCAACCTAAGCATGTTGTTATTCAATGTGTCATGGCCGATCTGTCTAGCATATCAAACTCAAGCTCTAGAGGCAGAGTAATTGGAGTGTGGGTTTCGAATCCCTGTCGTGACTTTTGTGCCCACGAGCAAGACACTTAACTACAATTGCTTCTCATCATCCAGGAGTAAATGGGTACCTCTGTGAAGTTAGAGAATGTTGATGTGAACGATAAGCAACCTGTGTGCCCATTTGGCTGCCGGTGCTGCATACTCCTAAGGATTTGAGATGGTTTTAGGAATGCTTAGGGCCCGATAGAACAGGGTTTTTTGTAAGATGTGTTGAGGGGCCTACCTGGCTAGAAAAAGAACCTTATAAATAAACGATATAATTATTATTATATTCTTACTATTCATCCACCATGCAGACAATTAACCCTTTTACTATGACAAGTACTTATTCCTGACCTCCATATCTTAATAACAGTATGCAGAATGTATGCGTCACCTTGTGCCTATATTTCCAGATTGTGGGGTTTATGTTTTTATGAAAAAACAGCTTGTATATAGACCAATCTTTTTTAGTTCGTACACGCATGTGCTGCTTGCCGCACCGCCACTGCTGGGACGCTGGCATAACAAAGTTTTATACACAAAGACTTGAGAAAACAGTCGTCTTTATAACTTTTTTCATGTGAATGACTTTGTCCTGTCTTGCTCAATGATTTATACAATTTTCCTGATGGGGACAGTATGACATAATGATGTAGAACACTGACCAAAAGTATTTGCAACTAAATAGAAACTGAATGCAGAGAACGGCACAGACAATAGGTAAGTTTTCAGTGGATAGACACAGAAACTGCACACTGTTGCAGGTTGAATGCATTACATCAGCATGTTTTGTTATTTGTCAGAAGATCTGCTCGGTTGCAAATATTGAATAAGTATGTTCTACATCGTTATGTCATGATGTCCTGTCGGGGAAATTGTGTAAATGGTTGAGGAAGTCACTTAATTCACATAAAAAGTAAAACAGACAAAAGTTTTTCCATGTCTCTATGTACAAATTGTGCTACCAGCTCCTCTGCAATAGTGGCACGGTACACAGCATTTGTGCAAATGGGACTAAAAATGATTAGGGTTAACCTGTTAAGGCAGACCAACATGAGCAGAGAAGATACTTAATAAGTATTACCACATCTATAATAAAAATGTGGTACCGACTGCTAATTACAGGATGTGAACTGGTGGCCTCTTGTTGGCACACTCGTTGGTCTAATAGGTAGACGATTACAGGGGTTATGGGTTCAAATCCCACCCAAGTATAGCCTGTCAATTTTTTTCTGTAGGATTCAAAACACTTGAGTATACATACAGTGCTTCTCATACCTCGGTGTAAGGGTAAAACCAAAATAATATGTTTAGTATTAATACACCTATTGGGGTGAACCCAGATGGACAAACTAGTGGAGTGCATGTTTGTCAATGATTTATACATGTACTTGTGTTCAATAAAATACAGAGATTGAGGAAGCTATTATCTGAGAGAAAATGAACTTGTTGAATTCCGAATGAAGCCAAACTAAGCTCCTTTTCATCTTTTGTTTTTGCTCTTTAAATAAAAACAGAGACCTAAAATTGCTTTTTTATGTCCTATAAATATTAAAAACAAAAGTAGTATAAAATAAATAGCTGTAAATAAATACAAGGGCATTTGCTCAAAGACATTTCGAAGTGGTTTGATGACACTTGACCCCCCCCCTCCATCGCTCCGGTGTTCAGCCACCATGCATCACTTTTGCCATTGAGCCCAAGGCAAGGTTACCACCCTGTTTTGTCAATTGTCCAACGTGTTCAGGAACGCACTTAGTTGGAAACATGTTTGAAAATCTACGCATTGCATCGGAATGGGGCTTGCAGGAATATCTGGGTCAGGAATTTGTGGTTTGTTCAGGGGGTGAAAACATACTGAAGACAATTAGCTGCTTCGCAGTAGCCATAACAAACATGCAGTTGTAAAACAATTAGTCTATCATTTTTTATAATTACAGAATGTTGCTTCATCCTTCCCTCTGCTTCTCTCTTTTAGTATTATAGACCCTGGGCCTGTGTATTTTTCTTGTCAATTTTACCAGGGTGTGGGGGACACGTGCCCCCTGGCCCCCCTCCCATGGATCTGCGCCTGAAAGCAATGTCAGTTGTCCTCATGTTGCAAAGTTTCACATTTTGTTTGAAGAGACTATCAGTTTTATGCTTCATCGAGCCAGCCAGCCAGACTAGATGTGGTGACAGCATGAATTACTCGTCAACTTTGTTTGCAAATGGAAGCCGAGTTACAAATAAGACACAAATGAAAGCAGTTGAATACAAAAGACAGGTTTTATATTTTTCAAACTGATCTGTTCAGCTTCAAGAAGCCACAATTATACTGACCCTTTGCACCAATGTCACACATGGCTACTGTCTGCCATTTTGAGAGTTAAAGTTGCATGTAAAGAAAATGCGTGCACGTCACACAAAATGCGTTGACCCTTCCATGAAATGTGTAAATTGCACATTGTGCATGCACACTTAAAGAAGCAGGCTTCTCGCCTGACAGCCATTTTCGTGGCACGAAAGATCATGTACATGTTCATGTACATACATACAATGTGAAACAAGTCGCCATTATCACTGCATGAGATACCTGATGGCTATTATTTTCTGAGGAGCCTGTATCTTTAAGTTGGCAAAATGAGGGAACATCGCACCTTTTTATGGTTGGCGTAACACATACGCGTTTCTGCATCTGCCTAGTGCACAACTCTGTAGCGCATATAGCGTGTCTATAAGCATGTGTGAATATAATTAGCATACACAAAGGGCCAATTAGTGGCTACAGCTATGGCTATGTCTGGATCACCGAGTCAACATATGTTGAAGTATTTGATGTCCTTAGCAACAGCTGCAGCCATAGCCTTAACTGCCAAATTTGGACACAGCCTTACACATAGGGAAACTAGTGCCCAAGATGACCATGACATCAGGTGAATCGGGTCAACTAGCCAGATGTTCACCCCATGGTATGCCATTAATCTTCACCATAGTCAAGATGCTTCCCTGAATAATTTACATCTGGGCAAACTTGATTTCTGAAATGTTTTTTAAATGATTTCATCAACTACTGAAATGTCAAATTAAAAAGGTGCTTAATTATTTCAAACAAAAATGTGTACTGTGATCAAAATTAGCAATTACAGTGCATACCGACTTATTTGTGATTAAAGCATTCCATTTTTGAACATTGGTAATTGTCAAAGACTGGTACCCACACTTTATGTGATCCAACATGTACATAAAATAAACCTGTGAAAACCCCCATCAGTCTTTTCAAACATCGGATTTCAGACTCACAAGATCAAAACTTATTTATTTTACTAATTTCTCAAAAACTACAGCATTTTGGGCAAAAATATTTCAAGGGAAAATTTCCACCATGACCATCTTTATACCATGTAAGTTATGTGTAAATCTGTGAACATTTATATTTTCAATCTTACCAAAGTTAACATGTTAGGTTGATCAACCGAGCAGTTTTAATAAAACTGGGGTCCAAAACAATTTTCTTTCAAAAACAAAACACTTTGGACTAAGCAGCAAGTTCAGTTTAAGGTTAAGACAATTTATTTATTAATTAATTTTATATAACTACCAGTCCTATACAGCCTTTTATATGGACACTAAAATCCATATGAAAATGAATTATTAAACAAAAGGAAAATTACACAAATTAAATATTTCAGGACGGATGGATCAGAAGAAGTGATTCAAATGGCTCCTGGCACCTCAGTGACATAGAATATTGATGGCATGACACTACAGTTATTTTAGCATAGACCTTATCTTTATGATGTCACTTGAGAAGAGCGCCCTCATGTAGAGGTCAAAAGGAGGTCGCTGATTGGCCCATACTGTGCAGTTCCATCATTTCATCATCATTTTACCTCTGGATGACATCAATGCATAAGGTCTATTGGGCTAGTAATTTCAAAACTAAAGGCAATCCAGTAACGTTTAAAATGCATCTTTTTAAGATTGACTAATTTATACTTCAGCTTCTCAAGTCTAAATCTCCTCCTAAAAGTTCATCAAATGTGGACAATTTCTAATTGTTAATCTTGCAAGACAATTGTTCAATTCAGTGCAAGGTCTGAGCTGCAAGATATTTGGTCTCATGGAGATTTTGTTCCAAATTTAAGCCCTAATCTGCTGTTGGCTTCTCTGGGCTTAGAGTTATTCTGCATTTTCAAGGCAATTGAAAACATTTAATGGGGCAGGATTAGGGCTCTTTATGTGTATACTTCTGGACACACCCCAGTATCCTCCTAAGCATTTGTAAGTGAACAAGTATTGATGTTTCACGACACCAACCTACCTATTGTTTAACTCATTATTATGTGATGTCACACTATTACCATGCTTTGATTGGTCAAACTAATTGCAATGCTAAGGCATTACATAAACCATGTCAAAATGTAGCTCCACGTCAAAATCATAGAGTTATATGTAAGAATTAGAGAGTGCACCAAACTATGCAACATGGCCTGACAAAAAGCATTTTTGCCTATTTAGAAAATGGTGCTGACTAATCATACTACACTGGTCACTAATTAATACACAGCAACCATTTTCTAAGTGGACATTCGTATGCAATTGACCCATAGGGATTTTCACCCATGGTGGGTCAGCAGAGTGCCATGCGTAACATAGTGAGAGCTCCCTCTAGTTCTTACATATGACTCTATGGTCAATGCATTTTGTTTGACCAACCAATACATGTTCATTTGTCTACAAAATGTTTTTCTAATAAATAAAACACTCATTAAATGCTTTAAAATGCAGCTTATTTGAGATGGAAATGTACAACTTAAAAAAATGATAACACAATGGAACAGGTGGTCAGTTAATGAGTAGTGGCTGCTACATGTACTTAGATCTGTTCTTGATCTAATGAGGCTTATTACAGGCATTTCATATCAAGATTAGTTTCATAACTTGATCCAGAGCTAACCGTGGTAAAAATATGACAATCCAAACTAGAAGCTGCTGTTTCTGTGACTGTGTGTTGTACAGTCATATCTTGAGTAGACGGTCTGGAGGAACTGAAGAACAGCATTTTGTACAAACTTGTAGAGTGTCTTTTGTTCACTACAACAATCCTTGTATATGTATGTTATCCCACAGACAGCACACAGTAACATGGTTTCAGCAACTAACAGGCGTCATCTGTTATATTTAGTAAATGATCATCAGCACATATAACTGTAACTGTAGGGAGACCTGACAAAGGTAACCGTAGTAACAGGTAATATGGCTGGGGTAACTGACTTTACCTACATGTACGACATATTATCAATCTAGCATTATGGCATAGTGAAACTGTCTGTTGGTTTCTACAGTGAACCTGTTAGGATCCTTACATGCTTTAAACAGATATCCTATCACATTAATGTGTGAAAAAACTCATTAGCCCTGTATTTAGCACCTTAATGAAAGGCAGTTGCAAATTGTAATCTCAGTGAGTATTTTGCAAGGAATTCAGGGTTTGTCAAATTGAAAATAAACTTATATACAAAAAGCCTGTAGGTTCAATGTTTACATGTCGTACAAAAGTATAAAGCATTTAAACTGTTTTTGTAAGTACAGTGTTGATGCTAGCTTGGCTTTATACAATGCCTTCCCATCAGACTGTTTGGGTCACATTTCTTGTTTCTTTGGTTCTTTGCATTTATATTACATGTATACATACTCTACTCAATTTGACTTTAAAATATCACGAAAGAAAAATAGTATTACCGTTGATGTCCAATTATTAAAAGTAACCATGTAATGTTTAAACACAAGCGTCAAACACAGATGCTTACCAGCCAGCTTTACAAACTGTGCATTTTAAACATTTCCCAATACATTGGAGAAAACATCTGTACATTCATCATACGCACATCAAATGTACATTACAAAATCAAACTTGATTACAACAAATAGGCAAAGAATGGAAAGCAATGATGAAAAACACTCCATGATAAGATGACAAAGACAGACTAGCATCAACAACATGATAAGGTCCATAGTGTCATACGTCTAGTACCCCATCTTCTTTGTCTTGATCCTTCTCTCCATCATAAAATTCATTTGCCGCTTCAATCCTACAAAGCAATCACATAACCATGATGGTTAGTAAACCAACCCAAATCAATGTTCCAGTATACAAATACTGGTTGCTATGAGATGGTGTGTTGGTAATGTACAATACTCCACAAAGGAAGGTTGGTTTCAATCTCCCACAAGTGAAAGCAGTTACAATTTGTTTTACAATACCCCATACAGAGACCATCATCTCAGTAACATACTAGGGCTAGTTCATGTGGTTTGATTGTAGTGAATAGGCCATGTCTGATGTGATGGCTTAAGGACAAAGGTCATAGCCAGATTGCTAAAAAGACCCATTCCTCAAGTTGTCACTGCAGCCAGTAGCCATAGCCGTAGCTGTAGCCGAAGTCACTTGATTCAGACCCAGCCATAGTCTCTTCACCTTTGCATGGCACGACAGTAAAAACAGCTCTTATCGTGTGACCTGCTTTCAACCAATTAAAAGACAGCCTCTATGTACAATGTATTGTGTGTTATGACATACTACCCAAGTAGATCTTTGTCATTTGATTGGATTGTAGGTCACACGTCATTCATTAATCAAACCATTAAATGGTCTCCATCAAAAGTGAATTTTCGATCCATCCTTTTCAGACTGTTGCTCACTAGCCTACAACATGCATTATACACAGCAGAACGGAATGCCCTCGTAGTGGAGGCCAGAATACAATCTTGTACAGTTTGTTTAGTTTTATAGTTTTATCCTCCAATCAAATGACAAAGATCTACTCGGATGTTATATAAAACAAATAATGAATGTTTTACAGAATTTGTTCATTCGTTGAAAGATGGAATGTTCCATTCAACTCTGTTTTGCCTCATTGAATATAACATTCCATGTTTCAACTCATGACAACAATCTAACCATTGAACAGATAAACATTCATTATTTGTATGATACTATTAGTCCCAACACAGTACAACTACTGACCTTTCATCCTGTTCTTTGGTACTATTCCTAACATCAGGGTCTGGTTCTTCTGTTTCATCTAAACTCAGTAGATCTGGAGGTACATCTTGCATCTGTACACTAGGAGCATGTGCTATACACTTTAGATTCTCTTGTACAGTCTGTCTCACCTGGTCAATGTACTACAAACAGAATAAACCACACACAAATAATCACAGATTGAAACATCGTGCTGAATAGGTCAAAATGAGACTGCAGCAAAACAGGGTACACTACCAGTATATTAAAATAGGTTGACCATTTGTTTTGTCAATCAGACAGGGCTTAATCTTTCTTACCTGGTGCTCGGTATGATGCTCATATTATGGTTTTGTCCATAGCTTTTTGTAGGATTGCAACCAACAAGCGCCACGAACAAAACCATAAAGTGGCTACAAAAACCAGGTGACTACCAAGTTTTACATTCCAACTACTGTATTTGACTCCATTTTTGAGAGTACAATATTGTTTTTCTTACTGCATTATATTACATACTACCAATGATAACATTCTTACTTGTTTCGTATTCAGGTTTTCAATCCGTGTTGTTGTGTCCGGATGTAAAGTGAAATCAGGAGCAAAATATTCAAAGTAATCTGTGTCAAGAAACAAGAACAATCAGTCATTACTACACTCATTCCAAGACAATCATCGTATTATATTAACAACTAAACCAAGGGGTTTTAAGGCACCCCCGCCAAAAAATAAAAAATAAAAAAATAAAATGTAGTACTTTAATATCAATATTTGTTGTGCATGTCAATATAGATGTGAATTAATATAATGTTCATAGACCTCATCCCCCCCACCCGACAAAATTGCTTTCTGGATTTTTAGACAACATTATTTTGAGTCTACTGTAGAAGTATCAGCCTTTTAAAACACTTCCTAAAGTTGTACCCAACCTCTACCTGTCCCATCTACCCTTGTCATACTCTTTGTTTGACCAGGGTTATTTTAAACTAACAGGGAAGTAACATGCTCAGGAAGCCTGTTACAACTGATTTCTGCATACAGGATAACTCTTGTCTCTAAACACATACAACCACCAACTATAATGATCATCAGTAAACCATTTATGAGTTCAATTTGAATGTTATCTTGTACAATGACTTGCCTGGTTGAGTTCCTGTGTCTAATAATGCTGTTGCTACTTCCGATGGTTCAGGCAAGCTTTTGCAAAGCAAGCCTGGTATCCTTGTGCCAAATACAAACAGCAAAGTACAGTGTATGTCTTTGGATGTTCACACTCTTTTATGTAATTATGAAACAGCTTGCCTCTAGCTATGTCATATAATAGCACTAAATCTAGTCTTTGGATGTTCACACTCTTTTATGTAATTATGAAACAGCTTGCCCCTAACTATGTCATATAATAGCACTAGATCTAGTCAAGGCACTCAAGTGCATTTAATAAGGCCAAGCAAGTCATCGACCTAATATTATTCAAATCTAAACAAGGCGCTGGTTCAATTTAATGACAGTATTTGCAAAAAAAACTATACTTTCAGTTTATAAGATGCATAAGCCAGGCACACTAAAGAAAGAACCAAACGTTTTTAACACCATGCTTCTTCAAAGAACAAAATCTGTAAGGTGGCTAAGCTTTATACCAATGAGACTACAAAACAAGCATTTCATCATTGCACTTTGTATTGACTCACCATTATATGGAAGTTCATTGCTAATATCTTCATCTAAAAGTAGTGCAGTCTCAAATGTCCTGTAAGATGAAACACATGCCAATCATCATCATCTCATAATGACATACTTAAAATCTACTTAGACAGATATGAAAAATACATTGTACAAACATACAAACAAAATTGAGATTGTGAATGTAATTTATTTGCATTGAATCTTTACAATGACTTAGAGGCTGCAGATTCTGGGCAGACCCAGACGCATTTGTGCATATTCTCATTTGTATAATTATATGACTAAAATATCAAACCAGTCATAATTTGCTTTGTGAAAAAGCTCACATCAAATAGACCAATCCATTAATGTTTGGCAAATCACAACAGCAACTACACACTCGAAAATCTGACATATTAAAATGTAAACGAGTTTCCTCAATTTGGGTTGTTGCTTCGTTGAGTGTGTGTGTGGCACAGTAAGCTACTTCACACAGCCAAGATGCATTTATCATACACATTACACAAGTGGACTTTGTTTCAAATCGGTTACTATAGACCGATCCATTAAGTCCCGCCTACTAACGCATCAACCAATCACAGCCTTCACAATGCCACTGAAAGTCCAACAAAAGTCTGACATGTTAAATCTCATTAGAACAGTAAACAAACCGCTGCCATTGTTTTGACACACAACTATACTAACTTTTTTTTTTTTTTTTTTTTTTTTTTACCACAGCAGTGGTCCCTGTACAGTCATGTAAAAGTGGTTTAACAGTGTTCCTGTCTGCATTGTTCTTTGGACTCAAGGCACGGCTCAAAAAATCAATGAAACAAAATCCATAATATTCATGAAAACCATGTACACGTACATTGTACGTGTGTGTATCCGATACATGTGCGGCCGCAACCGAACCATCGCTGTGATGTGGCAAGAAAGTCACACCATGTGCTGTTGCTAAGAAGTTGCTTAATGGATCAGTCTATTGCAGGCTGGGCTTGATGGACCAGTCTACTGTTTAATGGTAGAATTATTCAATGATTTTTTTCGATAATTAAGACAATGAAGTTACCAGCAGCGAGCTACATTCCTGACGGTATAGCCTCCACCACCAAGCACTAATGTAGGTACATTGAACGTCTTGACAAACTTGACACATTCTCCATGGCCTTTAATACTGAGATTGAAACATCCTAATCTATCACAGCCCAGTGAATCTGCTCCACACTGTAGATTAACATGACAAATAACATTAGATATACACTCCAGGTGTAACTTTCATCAGGAAACTGTTAAAAAAACAAACTTGCAGGTTATGTGCATCATGGTTTAACACTTGTTTTAATACCAACATGGTTGATTAGGTGAATGTTTCTTTGTACTTGTGTCACACACCTTAAATGCATGTGTTAATGGTGGGGGATTGTTTGTTTTTTATATATTTAAATTACTGGTATGTTAAATTGCTTGGGATCTATGAGACAATGCCTTCCTCATACAGTAATTAGTCCAGTCTCTTAACAGATTATCAGAGTCAACCATAAATGTATCAACAATGTTTTGGGGAACTTTTCACAACTTCCTTCGGTATTGAAGTTTGTTATAACAAAGTGTTAAAAGCGTTGGGTTAGCAATGTGAAAGTTGTGATGATTTCTACTACAGTGGTATGGATATGTATTTACCATTATCTAAAATGTTCTGACTATGGTTCTTTAAAGCTACACAGGTAAACTTCTGTAATGCTAAATTCAATTCAATGTTAATTTCAAACAGTACAACTTTCATAACGCTCACAAAGCTTTTCAAGTAGACTTTGTCATATTGATATATTTATATTCTTAACTTAATTAATTCACCTGTTAGAACACCAAGCTATATAGACAATTTGAGACTGAAATACCTGTAGCACAATACAGCTTGGTCTGTAGAAGTCCATGACACTTTGAATGACAGGTTTGAAGAGGCCAAAGTACATCTGGTCATCAATCCCATCCTTCAGAGGTACATTAATGGAATAGTATCGTCCACTCTCCATACCTATCTCATACATATCCCCTAAACAAACAATGGACAAGTATAGATCTATTAAACTACATCTCTGTATTGATGAAAACACCAAGGTCTCTAGTGCAGCAGCTATCCTAGGAGTCACACCAGAGCCACAACATCAGACATCACTTTGAGGAGCCTGTAATACCCCAGGACCCAACAAGCTCCACAAAGATATGTTTTGACCATCTAGCAAATGTTATATCTCCAATGCTTGTGAGCTTGGGTGTATTTAGACATGGTTCCAAGTCTGTGATCGTGGTTTGCTATTATGTCCGACA
Organism: Marthasterias glacialis; assembly: GCA_911728455.2. Lineage (NCBI taxonomy): Eukaryota > Metazoa > Echinodermata > Asteroidea > Forcipulatida > Asteriidae > Marthasterias > Marthasterias glacialis. The sequence continues at coordinate 21,538,738 of OU452225.1, forward strand.
CAGAATCATTGTCGCCTGAAATGGCGCCCTCTTGTGGCCTGAGCATGAGAATTTTAACCTTCGATCACAGACTTGGGAATGTTGTTCATCGGTTTGTACATAGCATACGGCGATCCGTTCAAAACTGGACGGAGCAATCTGATTGGTCAGTAACCCCCAAAATAATGAATATTCAAAGAAACTTTTTACTGGTTGGAAATACAACTTGCGTGCATAAGCAACGTTTGCCAATGTGTTTGGCCACCTGTCTGGCATCTCCTTTGTTATGTAAATTTCAGTTACGAATACATGAATACGCCATGAATGCAACAGGGTCAAGTCTGAGATCGTGAGTCGACTGTGGTAATGGTATGTGTGTAGTACATGTATATGGGCAATCTAGTCAGATGATGTTGCGGGGAGTATACGGACAAATAACCGCGATCTCGGACTTGAAATCAAGGCTAGGGTGTATTGAGTCATAACTCATCCAATGAGAGCACTGAATTCAACCAAATCCAGTGACTGGTCTACATCTTAATACTACTAAGCATAGACAACACAAACAGTGAACAGAACCTGTTGAGCTGATGTTGCAGTAGCACACTACACAATTCATTGGATACTTAGCTAAGCTTTCATGCATTGTATAAATAAAAGCCAATGTACATATTGCTGTTATTTGCATCATGTTTTTAGTTTTGATTAAAAACTAGAAGGAATGAACTCTCCAAAAACACACAGATAATTTGTACACGTGTCTACTTGCTTTTAGATCCCAGCATTTGAGTTTCCTAGAATAAAGGCCTGATCAACCCAATTACTAGCACCAAGGAACAAAGATTAATAATCTCACCTGTACCAGGGAAGAAATGATTACCATACTTGTGGAATGAGACTGTCATAACTCTATCTGTTAGGTAGAATGCTTCTTGTACACCATCACCATGATGTATATCAATGTCTATGTACAATACACGAGGATGATATCTGAAGATGAGACAATGAAAAGCAGTACGATTACTCAACTGTACGTACACAGAACAAGAATGTACTCCACTGTTAGGAGAATGACATACAGGCCAAATTGGAGGCAAATTCTGGTTAGCAAAGCCTGACGTGGGAAGCCTACAAATACATCATGGCAACAAAGTATAACAAACAAGAGAAAGAGAAAAAAACACTCCCAATCATCTCTGGGCATTCAATGCACTAAGATTCATCTTAAGATGAGTTGTCAGTATTACCATAGTGATTTGTATTGTGACATCACACTTTGCTTAGCAAAGTACTTAAAATCAATCTTAGCTCTTGATGCCATAAAACATCTCAAAACATACATTAAGAAGCTAAATGCTAAAAATTAATCATTTATACTAAATGCAAACATCATGACAGAATGCCAGACTGATTGACGGAGAGAAATCATCATTACATAGTCTCACTCTGCTACAATGCTCAACTATAAAAAAAAAATGGCATTCAACGTGAGAAGTCTAAAGCTAGACTTAAGTTTGATGCACTGTAACTCACTTGAGTAGTTCTAGAATGCCGATGACAATGTCATTGACGTAACAGAATCCAGAGGCTTCAAATTTCTTGGCATGATGTAAACCTCCAGCCCAATTGACTGCAATATCACAAAGCTGTAAAACAACATACATATCATTTGTAAGAATACTTTATTATATCATTAACCATCCAAATCTTGTTCAGGATGTTATCTGACTTTGTAGGCTAGTGCTGCAGGTCTCAATATCATTGAAACAGGCATACCAATCCTTGAATAAGTCCAAATTTGGCAGTTACCATAGAGTTATGAAACACACTGAGGGTAAAGGTTGACTCTATAAAAACAGATTTGTCAAATGTTTAAATCAATTGTTCAAAGAGTTTGGTTTATAAATTCAAATTTAAAAAGACACAATTTGGCAAGCGAACATGTACAAACTACATTTAAACACAAGTTTATGCTTATTCTTCTAAGAGAAAGATTGGTTGGCCTTCATGCAACTATGGGCAACTAGAACAGATTCATCCTAATAAATATAGTTTTTTTAAACTTGTCTCCTAAGCATCAAGACAATCCTTCATTTTGTGCACTGAGCACATGTTATGTACAGATTTCATGAATGAACTAGCACATGGAGTAAAGTTATAACGAATGCAACAGTTGTTCTTACATTATTATTGAGTTTTGTGGTTCCTTCTAATGTTGCTCCTGTATACATTGAACAGAAATCAAATAGACCAGGAAAAACCGGACAATCATCACCAACATTAAAATGACTGAGATGTTTGGTAAAGGTTTGTATGTTCTGTGGTGTTACTCGATGTAAGAAGTCTATGTAATCTTCAGAGTGGAAGCGACACATGTCATGCATGTTGGCTTTGTATGGCCGGTACACCTGCACAAAGGATAACAAATAAAAGGATGAAAAACAACAGTGAAAAGCAAATAAACAAGTCATCCACCTAGCAGTGTATGTAAGAGTGGCACAACACCTGGTACTTCACAGCTAGTCTACATCCCTTACTGCAATGAGTTCTAAATTTTGGTTCCCGAGTACAATCCCATTTAGAACCACTTACAGCCAGGAGTTCCAACAAAAGGCCAGACTCAACCGCAGGATTAGCTTTCAGAATTTCTGGAACATTTTTGTTGTTGAGAATATCATTGTCGCAATGAATCCAAGACTTAACTATCATAAAATATTTTGGTATTTCTTTTTCTTTTTTGTGTTTTTTTTTCACAGTGAACTGGCCAAACCTTGGCTGTAAGCCATAGCAGATAATCGGCCATGGCATGCTGGAATCTCGGACTTAACTTCCCATTACAAATACGATGGCAGCAGCCTAACGATCTCTCGTAATCCTCATTTGTCCACCACAAGGGCAATGTTCTGGAATTGGGGATTACACAAACCCCCGGAAAAGGGGAGATTTTGAGCATGAAATTCCAGTACCCTTTGCCCCTCTTTGTATAAGGGCAAATGAAACAAAACATGGCGAGTACTCAATGGAATGTCTGGGTGTCTTTACACATCTGTCACGGGCATCCCTGGACATTTTTTATCAATCGTGTCTACCAGGCTTCCATCTGTGTGTCCAAAATATATTTTCTTGTCATACACGTCTTCCAGCAGTAAGTGGTTAACCACCTCTTAACCCATAGGCTCAGCACTAGGTCCATGTGATACTAAACAGTTCAAAGCATGACATAATTGACAGACTTACTTGTAGTTTTTTGTAGAGTCCATAGTTGAGCACCAGATTATGTGTCAATGACAAACGATGTGGTTTCATTGGATGACCTGGACCTAAATAACAAAGATAAATACTCATCATTTACTACATATGTAAATAATTCAAATTTGGGCTGAAAATGACATGGAAAGGAGCAAAACATGTACAACACAGAAATTAAATTATCAACTACTGTATCAACTTTGGTCTGCATTATGTTGTACAACAGCACAAACAAAGTGCAATGTGTTTTTATGTAAAAATATCAAAAATTAGAGCAAATGTGCAGAAATACAATTTGGATGTACAAGTATCCAGCCCATGTTCTAACTTATTGAAATAGCACTTCACTCAGCTTACGTGTGTGTGTTTGTTCAACTGAAAAATCATCACACCAAATTGTATGTTTTTATAATTTCCAAATGATGAAAATTTCAATTGATATCAAGATTTGATTCAGTCACGAGACTGTTAACATATGCTACTTCATTAGTGATGCACACTAGTCAAACTTACATGAACTTCTACTGTAGCCTGTTGGGCTACACAAAACGAGCAATGTTGAAAATACCCACCATAATCACACAGCCTAGCTTAAATGCTTAAACCCTAAGGATAGCATGGGAAAACAGTGTAAGGTTTCATATTCCATATCTTTCACAAACTGTTGTCTTCCTATCCTAGACTTGTAACCTACTACACTGTGTATGTAACGATTTAAACTACACTACAGAGCTAAAACAACTTTCAATTCTGAGGCCTCATATATCCAGGTTGTCAAGCTGTAGTGCTTAAACAAAAGCGAAACTTCTGCTGCGATGAGTCAACCTTGTGACAATGATAATTCATAGTCAAACTAACAGGTTGACTTGTATTCTGAAAACTCAATAAACATATTAGGTATTTTGTGAACACGGATACCACCTTGTCCCATGCAGGAAGGGTCCTCAACCAATTAGTGCTGGGGTTAGTGAAATTTTTCTGTGCCACCTGACGGGATTCATTTTTCGAAACAGCTGTAATTGGTTTTCTTTGAGAATACCATTGGCACTAAAGAAAAACAAAGCCAAGAGAAAAAAGATTCTCATTGAAGTTCCAGGATTTCTTGTTTCTCTTTTGAAAAAAAATCTGAGATTAACCCTTACAGACTAGGCAGTTTGGCTAGCACAGAACCCAATTCCTCCAATATCCTCTTCTCCCTTCTCCCATGTCACACCACACCAAGTTTTTTGGCCTTAGACATTCTTGGACTGCCTGATCCTATGATAAGCACTTGTTGTTTGGACCTGAGGACCCAACTCCTTCATATTCCATTGCTTTGGTAATTGGATTTAGAAGGAATTGTACTATGTACTTGTAGGCCTAGTACTCGTTCGTCATTCGTCCTACTGTCGTCTCCGAGTGTACTATGCACGTTCAGCACATTGTCACTTCCACAAACTGCTTACTGCTGCTTAGAACCTTGACATCGTCACAAGGTAAATGCCACAAGAAGACTGCTGGAACAAAGACTAGAAGAGGGCAGGTCATCGCTGTACAGCAGCGTGCATTCACAACAGCAACCATCATGGCTCCGACGAAGTTTGAAAGTGTCAGCATCAGCCCTTAGATTTTTTATAAAACTCCACCAAAAAAAGTGATCGTATTGTGAATCTAATGTACTCCAGACTCTCATGCAATGAACAACCAACCAATCTTTGAGGGTAAAGTCTCAATTCGAAAGTTCATCTCACATTTTTTGGGGACATAGCTGTAGGTCCAAGGAGTGGAGGTAGTCTAGCAGCATTGATTCTGCTTGTAGCTGTTTTGACCTTCCAGCACGAGTGTGTCCTTTCCTGTACTACATGCACTACTCCTAGAACTATGAGGTTCGTTCCGCTATCGTCTCCACGAACCTCATAGAGTGACATGTACAAAATCCTATTCGAAACTTTCTGCCCTTCACATTTACATGGCTACAGTTCTTTTTTGAAATCAGATCTCGCCAAAACTAGGCTCTATGTGTTCTTTCAACTCTCATCGAGCGTTGCACGGGTCCAGAAAATCCACTCCGCAAACTAAAAGTTGTTAAAAAGGGATAAATTCTCACCGTAACTCAGATCCCATTCAAACAGTATTGCAACAAATATGGCGACCGGAGTTGCAAAATTAACTGGTATGCTGCTATGCGGTGCGCTGGTCCTATGGGCTGGTTCCGCGTACCAGTTAATTTTGCAACTCCGGCCGCCATATTTGTTGCAATACTGTTTGAATGCGATCTGAGTTACGGTGAGAATTTATCACTTTTTAACAACTTTTAGTTTGCGGAGTGGATTTTCTGGACCCGTGCAACGCTCGATGAGAGTTGAAAGAACACATAGAGCCTAGTTTTGGCGAGATCTGATTTCAAAAAAGAACTGTAGCCATGTAAACGTGAAGGGCAGAAAGTTTCGAATAGGATTTTGTACATGTCACTCTATGAGGTTCGTGGAGACGATAGCGGAACGAACCTCATAGTTCTAGGAGTATACATGCACATAGTGACATCATACGCATAAGATCTATCAGTATCGGTATTAAGTTTTATGATCAGGAACATTGCAGGTCAAAAACCACAGTGGGCACAAAGATTGGATTGCAATGGTGCTGGGGCCAAGGATACTAAGTGGACTGGCCCTTTGATGTATGGGCCTAGAGCTAGGTAGTCCAGCATATGTTGGCACTAATCCCTAGCCCCCTACTGCCCTCCTACCCCATAAAAAAATAGGGTCAATACACTTCATATCCTTGGAATTGGATTAGCCGAATTTATGGGGCTACACTACTAAATTACTAAATCCTACAATGTACAGGTGTAACTGCTACCCTAGTCCTAGACCCAGTAACTGGGGCGCTGTACTCCTTTTGTGAGCTTTTTACACTTTATCGGTCGTACTAGCTAGTGTAGTACTACTACACTATAGTATTACTTAGTAAGTAGTAGTAGTGTACGACCTGGTATTCTGGTATTTATAACACCATAATGATTTCTACCTCCATGATTACAGTTAAACCATTCTACATCCATTAATAACAACCCCAGTGAGTGATGGTCTAGGGCTGTATGAAAATAAATCCTAAAAATAAAATAGGATAGTCCGTCATAATTGCCCAAGTTAAATTAGGGCTGGTCGAATATCCACGATCTGACGATTACATTTTATAGATTGAAAATTAAATAAAATTCAACGAAATTGTAAATGTGTCTCATAAATGTTTGATAGCATTTGAAGACGAAAACAAATTTAACATACCATAATGAAAATTACCGACATCTGCATCGTAAAAATAGGCAATTGTCTGTGGCCGGGTAGACATCTTAAAAACAAAAGACAAACTTCACATTACTGCAGCTATGCACATTTTTTGTAGGCATACATACAGCGTGTGCTCAAAAAGAATGATGATTGTGTGCGAGACAAGCCGACGGGGGACGTGTTCGCCACTGAAATAGAGTGGTACCACCCACTATGGTACGGTGAATTCTCATAAAGAGAGGTTGGGTGTCAACCCACGGAGGTCGACTTGCTTTTTACTGTTTTCCATTGTGTTTGTGCACATTGTGTGTGTGTACATTGTACACATGTACTAGTACACAGCATTGAGGTTAGACTTGGTTCCAAGTCTGCGATCGTTTTTTTTTTACAGCGCTCGATAGTGGACTAGACTAGTTCCCGGTCCCTATATCGTTTTCGTTCTGACTGAATATAGGGACCGGTAGCGGGTAATGAAAATTAGGTGGACAATTAGACCCAGTAACTGGGGCGCTGTACTCCTTTTTTGAGATTTTGACATTATCTGTCGTACTAGCGCCCCAGTAAGGAATATGTAGTAACTGCGACGGTCAGGAGAATTTAAAACACCTCTGTTAAAAAAAATGCTTTAGACTCAACAGAATTGCTCAAAATTCGCCTACTGTCTTCTCCTAGTGTTTAAGTATGGTGAATTAAAATGCATTCAATTGTACTCACGATCATTTTCTTTCCTCCAAATCGATGATTTTTAGGGCCTCTGACAACCCTACCGTTACAATTGCCATTTTTATTACTAATGTCACGACTGTTTCCTGACTTGAAAAAAGTCGTATTAACGCTGCGGGGATTGCGTGTCAGTCAGTTGAATTTTTTATGTGACGCAATGAAGTGTCATACATTGTTACAGGAAACAATGACAATCCTCGTTCTACGAACAAAGATATTTCTAAAGTATTAACTTAGAGATATCTCTTAACATTTAGAGATATCTCCAAATAATTTAGAGTATTTTTGTTATAAAGGCGTTCATGCTTGTACTAATAAATGCTACTTTGGCTTGCCATACAGTCGATCGTTAAGTTTTTCTCCAATACTCCATTCTTTAGATTTTTTTACTTTAGTACAACGTAAACACGGGTGAAAGTAGGGATATGCCGAATCAATTATTTTAATATTTTTTTGTATATAGATTCAATGATGCCGTGCAAACCGAAATATTTCAAATGAGAAAGTTAAAATCACACTTTTTGAACACGAAACTCGCGTGAGGACACAGTGCCCTCTGACGGTTATTTCCGTGGATTGCAAGCTTGATCAACACTATATGGTGGAGTTATGGAGGATTGCTTGATTCATTTCTGTATTTTATTTTGTGCATTGTAATGGGTAAATATAAACAATAGGTCACTCAGGGTGCGTTGGATTAGCTTGCCCGGATCGACACGCGGTTTTGCTCATCAGGGTGATCCCCCAGCAAGAGCGAGAACAGAACGCCAACTTCCCCTTGCATTCAGAGCCGTTGGCCAATATTTAATGTACGACGCTCACAAAGAACATAGCTCAAGGTGATTTCTCTTGCCAGGAACATCGATCATCGACTAGGCCTATGAGACGACGTTTATAATGTCAGACACGGAAAACCATAGTGTTTGCTTTTATATACAAAGAAATCCCACATCACCCATACCTCACAGGTGATCTAGACCGCTCAACAGTGGCGTAACTAAGGGGTGGGGGCACGTGCCCCCCCCCAACTGATGTCCGTGCCCCCCGGGTGCCCCCACCCCCCCCCCCCCATTTGAAATCTGGACTTTTGAGATTAAAAATTACCAGAATAAAATGTTACATTGTATGAGCATTTACGTATAATTTCAATGTTTTTAGAACTATTTTTAATTATTTACACATTCATAATGTATTTTGTTTTACGTCAACACGTCAGACAGAAAACACTGAAAAGGGGCTTGTTTAAAAAAATACAAACCGAAACTACAGTTTTAATTGGCCAAAAGTGCCCCTTAGGAAAAGTGGTTTACCCCCTTGTGCCCCCTAAAATTTTACCCTGGTTACGGCGCTGCCGCTCGACGACGTACGACAGCTCGCATAATATTGCCTCATCAGACATACTTCACCAATTGTTGGTGCAGTGACAAAAATCTCTTTGAGTCCTAGTATCTTCTTAAGTGACCTCTTTTAAGTTTCAATAAACGTTGAAGGCGATTGATCGATAAACGGTAACAAAAGCGTGTAGTTACCAAGGTGAAGTTGGGAACTCCAATCCCCAAGCAGAGGGGTCTTGTGCTGAAACATTATCTGAACAGAATGGAAATTATTTCAATGAAAGTTTCAGATACACAATAAGTCTGTGTTTTTATATTATCTTGAAACCAGTGCCATTCTTCACCACACCGTGATACCACACTGACTATTTTCAGGTCAGTTTGGTCTCTATATAGGGTCATGACGGCTACTTAACGTTTGGCTTTTATTGACTATTTTTTTTTATCAATTGACCCCCCGTGGTCAATGCGTGGACAAGGGACGGTCCCTCAATAACAGTGGGTATTGGAACAATGGTTTACAACCAATCCCCCAGGGATTATCAAACTCATGAAGTCTAACGCAGTATAAGAACGAAGCTAATCAATAAAATAGGATCAATATTGCCTATAACGGTGTCGTCAACAGGTGTGTTTAGGCGTGGAGGTAGCTACTGCCCAGGAGGGATAGGCCAGCACACAGTGGGTGCCCAGTGCCTGGCAGGTTCTACTCGGAACCATGGAGCAACAAACTAGATGTTTAGCGTGAATTCATGCCCGCCAAGGGACTTATCATTTTTGGATGGGGTAACATACTCCCAAGGCCCGCCAAGTCGCTCTCGGATGATGCTCTTTGGGAACGGGGATAGGGGTTGGGGTTGTTGTAGGGCAAGATAAGTTTTGCGCAAGTATAATGCAACGTGGTGAGGGGGTGTTTTAAAGTGAACTTTATTAAAAACACAGACTAAGGAAACGACTGGTCAATGTGGCAATGTTTAAGTCAGCAAATGATTATTCTTTGTCGGGTGTCAATTTGGTATTGCATACCTGAGATGCATAGCGCAAAATAGCTTAACTTTGGGCCAGCTTTTTCCTTTATAGGGCGGCCACTTCTAAATGAAAGATCAACAAGCACGCAATCTTTGACAGTATGACAAACTCATTCAGTAAATTCTTCATTTCTGTCCTTGCACTGAGCTTAGTAAATAAACACTAAGTTTACATTATTTTCCGTCAACTTTGGTCAGTTTATTGTCAATTTTGTAAAGGATTAGCATTTTTTATTCTGCAACAAAATACGAAGACTAAATAAGTGAATATTTCAATCTTGAAAAAGGGAATCGTCTACGCAAACTTCACTATTTACAAATGGGTTTATTGAATTGTAATTCCCCCACTGATAAAAGTAATACATAAAATAGTTCACTTCAAATCACCATAATATACGCAGACACACAATAATAATAAACGGTCCTGACCGGGATGTGTCGCTTCCCACAGGAAAATGGTTTCATAGGCAGTGGCACAGCCAGCATTTTTTTATGGGGCAGGGGAGGGCACAGATATTTGTAGAGGGTGCAATTTAAGTTAAATTTGACAGATTATAGCAAATTTCATGATGTCCAGAGGCTGATGGCGGGGGGGGGGGGCAAGCAGGGGCAAGATGTTCCACAGGGGGGAGCTCCCCCCACCCACCCTGCCACACCCTGACTACGCCACTGTTTATACTTACAGGTCTTCGCAATCCTGCAAACCTTTGGAAAATGTAATGATATTGTTTTATTGTTCAAGTTTTCTATACTGGTACAGCAGATTCCAGGGTGATTTTTGTACATTAGCCTATATGTTTATTTCAATTTTAGCTCAAATGAAGTAAGAAAACACTTTTGGCAGATATTTTTGTTTGCACCATGTCAGTAATGCGGACAGCAATATTTCTGTGGACAATAATTGTCCACAGAAATATTGCTGTTGGCAACATGACAAATTTTATGACAAAGTAAGCTTTAGAATATGTTCTCTCTACCATTACCAAAGCTGTACTTTGAGTTTAATATCTTACAAAAATCATAAACATAAATGCGCTCCGTCTCTGACAAAATGAAGCACTATAAGGCTAGGATACCGATGGTTGCTTTTAACTAAATTGATGCACACACAAACCTTACAATCAAATCTATAATTTACAGTTAATTTTGACTGAAGCAACTCCTTGCAAAATGATGGCCCTTTATCCCTCAGACAAAGGCCTTCTCAATGTAAATTACTAGTTTAACACGGTAAAAAAACTTTCGTGATAAATTAGGGATTAGGGTGGGACCTCCAAGTACAATTTGAATGACATCTGCGTTCAGAAAGCACTCACTGATTCCTTGAAATGAGAACAGAAACTTCATAGAATTTCTCACAGACAAATATCCATGGGGTTCTCATCATTACCGTTGATTAACAAAACATGATTGTGAAATTTCACAGCAGACCGTACAGTCACACCGTACAGAAAATCACCAGTGTTTCTCTGAAATGTAAGATTGTTATTCTTGATATATTCCGTACACTATTCCCAGAGCATAAAGTGAGCCATTCTTGAAAGTGAACTCCGTATAAGTGTCGAACTTCTCATTCCAGACACATTGGCTGGCACATGAAGACGCATTGTTCTGGAGTGATCCAATAGTAACCACGGCAACGATTTTGTATCTGCTGAACTGCAGCTCCTTGACTCTATTTTTAATAGTGTCTGCAAGATGACGACAAAGATGCTGACTTCTCTCTGGGTCATATTTAGTATCACAAAGCTGGCTTTCCAGAACATCTTCAATAATACCACCAGCTTGGTGTGACATGAACTGCAGATCTGGTTCCATTTTATAGGTGCATTCGTAGCGAGTTTGAGGCCGTGTTCCTCCCAATGGACCTCCTCCTCGAGCGTCGCTGCGCTGGGTAGAAGCTGACAACTTGCTGACGGATATCTGTGCCATGATGCTTGCTCCTAAGAAACGAATACTATCGAACAATTATCCGTAGATGTAAAGTAGTTGTGTTCTCGCAAGTCTATTTTATTTGACAGAGAACTTATTGGAAATTGAAGTTCACAGGTTCATCGATGGTTGAACACAACATAACTTTTTGTAACATCCGTCCGAAAGATACAACATCAGCAATGTATCTGGTAAGTTGATTGTCAAATCTGTTGATACGGACGCGGTAGGCCTAATACGTGCACAATACAACTCAAAATTGAACGAGAACACGAAACAATGTATTTATGTGCTGAAGGATTGTTGCATGGTTTGAAGTGACTGGAGGCGAGCCATCAAGTCAACTGTGTCTACCGGCCGGCGTTTGGCAACTACGAGCAACCAATTGATCTGCATTGATGGTCTGCTACATATGAAAGCCATTCAGTTTTATTCATCGACTTCCTACACAAAGGAGGGTTGCGATCTACAAGAAGCTTGTTGGTATCGATTAAGTACCTTCAGAGGCGTAGCCATGGGGGAGGCGGGGGAACGTGCTCCCTCTCAATTTTCAAGTCCCCTTCCCAGGTGCCCCCATGAAGAAAAAAAATCAAGATACATGTAACTGATTATTATAACCATGCCCCCGCCCATCGAAAAGCAATTCCCTCCTGTGTCCCAGTGAATAAATACTGGCTTATACGCCACCGAGTACGTTAATGATTGGATAGTGACATTTTCATCATTAGTTCATCTTAGTTTAACTCCGTAAGACTCTTTAAACGAATGACTTTTATTGTTGCACATTTAATTGATAATTATCAAAGGCCAGACAGCTTGGCTGGCTGTAATGTGTTTATTAAAACGATGATTGAATGTACACTACTACCAAAGATCTTTACCTGAGTTAAGAGTAGCCCTATCTTGTTGAGTTTTCTTTTATGAAAGTGCTTTATTTTGGTTTGGTGGAATATTGATCGAGTCTTCCGTTGTACAGTGGCTAGTCATGTTTAGCTTTCCATTCAGTATCTTTATAGACACAGTACGCACTCGTTAATTATAGATAAATAAGAATCACGTCTTTAAAATAAAACTAGTTTTATTGTGAAAGCTTACTGGTTATCAAGCTCGTATCAGTTCCAATCATGCACATATTATTCTAAAAAAAAATATGTCAAAGTCGACGAAAGAAAATTTGAACAACCCACATATGATTGTAGCTCATTTTGATCGCTGAAATCAACATAAGCTCAATACGAACATGCATAAAATCCCTGTCAAAACATAATCGTTTTTTCCCAATGTTTTGCTCTAAAGCTTGACCACCTAATTCGATGAGATTTTCACAGGATGTTTGTGTGGTGTGTTTATGGAAAATTAGTAGATGTGAATTAAGTTACTTTTTCAGAAACCATTGATGTACTTTATTTACACCGGTATAGGGTCAACAAATGAGGTCACATAGTCTCTCTCTTTATCTGTTACGGTAGAAGAGGTTGAATTTATTCAATTCATGTATCGTTGCAAGGTACTATTATATTGTTTAATTACAAAATGACATTAGTTGTATAAAGTCTACAAAATATCAAAGTTGATAGTTTGCACAGGAAGCCTAAAACCTGCTTGGAACATGGTCAAGCACCCAGTCTGTATCCCTTTATCCCTGATTTAGAAGTAAAAGTGGTATCTGACTATTAAGTGAACATTATTGTTCTGGCAAACGCAGTTACAAGAATACAGTTTTCAAACCAGTTTCATGTTAGCAAATTAACCTGTACAAATTTCATGACAGTTTGTGTTCTTTTGTAACAAAAAATACTTCAGTCATGAGTTTCATATCAAAACCAGCTAATGAAAAATCCTTTTCTACAAAATCTAAAATCACTTTATATACTAGTATTGGGTGGATTGATATTTGCACAAATATGACATTAATGATATAACCCTTTGTGCTGGACTCGTTTCAGCTCATTTAAAACCAATACTGAGAAAATGAAGACAACATTTGTATTTTACTTTTCATTTCTTGTTTTGCTCAAAATAGGAGTAAATAAACAGTAATTTTGCAACTAATATATGTAACTGTTATTTCAATAAAGCTGTACATAAATGTAAATGTAACATACAATGCATAACTGACTGATCAAGTTGAAAGTACAAGCTAATTTAGATACCGTGATAAGCTATTTCTTCACTCTTGGCCAAAATAGAAAAGTGAAATTATACCAGAACAAAAGTAACAATTACTCAATATTACTGACAAGAAACATACCATTTATCACATTCAGATGCAAGTTACTCTGAAATAAGCACATGTATTTTTAGAAGCAATGTTCTTCAATCAAAGTTGTGTCATCAAATGACAAATATATTTATATATTGTCCCAAAAATCTGTCAAATTAAATATATTTCAGAACAAGCAACAGCGTTATCAGATTGAGAGAGGGAGGGGGGAGAGTGTAGCTACAGAACACAAACCTCCCTCATGGATTGAATAGTCTGATAACATCTGATGTCGTTCATTAGTTACTTGGTAAGGACAAGGTAAAATTATTTTTCTTATTGAAAAACACACACACTCACCAACATTTAACTTTTAAGTTTCTTTGGCCATTAAAGAGAACCAAACTAACCCATGACAATTGAGACAGTGTATACACCATGTACATGAACTGACTACCTAGGTACATGTATATCAAGTCATTCCAATCTGCGTTATGTACCCTCTTGGGTAATAATGTGACTTCATGCTACTCCACAAGTTTGAACGAATGTGAAGAACACATTTGTACAACACATAAATAATGCAACAAAAATTAACCTCTCCCTTTTGAATCATTGTCTTTATTTGTGCTGTTGTTAAATGTTCCCTTTAGACAAATCATCTCCCTATTCTAATCAGAGTGAAGCCCCCCCCCCCCCCCAGCCAATTGAGCTGGATTCTTAGCTTGGTAAGGTCACATCTCACATGAACCCAGTAATTTCATCTCAAACTACTAATCGGAATCCAACTTCAACAGTATTTCCTGGTAGACAGCAGACCGACTTGAGTTTCTGTTTTGAACTTCATACAAAATTCCACTTTTAGAACATTAGAACAAACAAGAAAATTTCAAAGATTATTTTTACTTCTCAATTACAAAACTAAACAGCTTAGTTTCTAACATATCCCCCTAATTTAGTCATGCAATTTGCCATAAATCAGCAACTTGACAACTTTGAGGTTTGCATGGTAGATTGATATGGGTTTTAACTTGCAGTAAATTAACTGACTTCATTCATTGATGTATCACAAGAGAAGGATTTAACAATTGCCAATTATATGAGCCATTACCAGTAGTCTGTACTGTTCCATTCCAACGCCTCCCCCCCCCCCCCCCAAATGTGCTGTATACTTTGTTCCCAAATAAATTCATACATCAATGTTTTTGCCCAGAATTAAAACAGAATATACTTAGGGTAACAAATATGAAATACTTCATGGTGTTTTTAACAAACACATGAATATATTTGTTGCAAATATTGTCAAGTGTACATGTTCTGTAGGATTCTATGTAAATGCAACAATGTAGTGAACACTATTAACCAGTTTGCTTTGGAGGACACAAAAACACGCACAATTCTTATGCAACAGGCCACATGTGGTAAGACACTGTAGTGGATTACATGTACACAGGCAACTGTTTTACTGAGTCAGGGTTCCATGGCACCAGGCAAAAGGAACTGCTAACAATAAACAGATTAACTGTATGGAAGACCTGTTCATTTCACAAACCAGACAAGATTTTGTACAGACAGATTATACAGCATTTTCAGGAGGCCTTCCATCTCTCTCTAGGATGCCATCTGTTGGACCTGGCATGAGACAGTGATCGGCCATTACATAACGGCTTTCTAATGGTCTGATTGTGCTTCAGAAATAACAGCCATTCAAATCTGTAAATGTCTAGGAAAAACATCTGTATGCGGGTGTCATTGACAACTGAGTTTCATTGACGAAACAAATTATTAATGGCTAGGAAAAAAGGTGCTTTTTGACTGAAAATAATCCCTCAACAGGAAAAGACTTTTTAACGCCAAAGCGAACTGGTTAACAACCTGTTAGGATTTGGCAATCTGTAAGCGATCCAGCTTAGCTTGTAACTGCTTGAAGTTATTCAAGATAGATTGGACAGTCTGTGGTCTGCCTGTTGTAGCTTCTAACTCCACCTTGTAGTTTGCAATAGCATCAAGGGACACATTAATAAACTGTCGGCTGAAAATCATACAAGGACAACCAACAAGTTAATAACATTGAAGGAATAATGGAGCACTCTCAACATGATCACACTGCAATGACTACCATCACACTTATAGGTTTGCACATTGCATTAAAATACATCTCTTCGATAACTCAGCAAATTTGATTCAGATGTATGTATTACGCTTTTCAAAATTCTGATATGTCATTGTTCATTAATAAATACCTAGGACAGTTTATGGATTCTGATTGGTCAAAACGTGATCACGTGGGGGTGTATTAACGGCGATATAAAGACCGGCTAACAAAACAAGAAAGTATCGCCGAGAAAGAAAAGTTACAAAATGGACGATTTTAGCCGTTTATTTCGTTAAAAAGGTATTTATTAATGGGAATAACAGTGCGAGGACCCGGTCTTCACTGCTTGGTAATGACCTTGGGTGGTGGCTGGCCGCTGTTAACGACCGCGCCTCCGGCTTGGTCGTTAACAGCGGCCAGCCACCACCCCGGTCATTACCAAGCAGTGAAGACCGGGTCCTCGCACTGTTATTCCCTAATTACAGTGCATGTTTCTTGAATTCTCTGAGCACCCTAAACCCCCTATGACATCATGCACTATAATAACATTCATTCAAAACATGACAAAACACTTCAATATATCTCTTGTGCAGATTGAGATGTTGACCTGTTGATTGTACCTTCTCTACTTTTTACATTTATTTGAATTGTATATAATATTCATGTAAAGTTTGATTTGTTTATTGTTACTTGCATAGGGCTGTTGAAACTGTGGTTTCTGATAAATAAAACTAAAACCTAAATAATACAAACTTTACATGTTGGAAATATAATCTAGAAGTTTGTGACAAAACATGTCAACATCTCAGAAGAGTTACATCTTTAATTTATTGAAAACCTCAAACTTTCCATAATATTTGTCAATGCCAAATGGAATGAACATTTCAAAACCATTCAATAACAAGGGTTGCGTATGGTGACATAACTGTGCACTGTGTATTGTGTAGATGTATTCATCACATATTATAATATTGCAGGCTGCCATAGTTTGTCTATCATTCAAAACCATGTGGATTATATTGAATGGTCAGGCAGTAGGAAGGTTGGCTGTGTGTTGTGTAGATGCATTCACCACATCATACCATATTGCAGGCTGGCACAGTGCATTTGTCATTCAAAACCATAGGATTATATGAAATGGTCAGACAGTAGGAGGGTTAATATCCAAATTAACCTGTCCATAGATTAGGAAGAATGCTATGTGACTGGCTAAAGTCCCTACATACTAAGTGAGAGTACCTCAGTGAGATGTATCTTAATAGATTGTGTATAAGCTGATGAGAGTTTCTTACCGTTCATAAATAGGTACAACATTAGGAGAATCAGCAAATGTATTGAGTAATGCACATATTACATTGAGTAGATGCAATGGCTGTCTACATGTCTGCCAGAAAGGATCCTACAAATAAGAGAAACAAGCAAACATTTTAACTGATCATCATAGACTGTATTCATACAATATTAATAACAGGTAAGCTGAGACTACAAAGCACACTATACTATGCAGAGAGATAAAACCTTGAGTAGTATCTACTCTTTTGTATTTACTGAGAACATACTTCAATTTGTGGCGTGTCATGGCCGAGCGGTTTAGCGCACTGGACTCAAGTTCTGGTGGCCAAGTCATTAGGATATGGGTTTGAATCCCGGTCATGACACTTGTGTCCTTGAGCAAGACACTCAACTATAATTGCTTCAAATAGAGGAAGAGGAAAATATGTTTGTCTCCCAACGGATTAATTAACCCCTCTCTGTTCTTAGCTGTGCTGTGAAGAGACTTGTATTTATATCTCGCCATGTCTTGTGTTTGTGCATTGGAGCAGGTTTCTATCCCTTTAAAAAGTAGCCCACACCTCGAGTGTCCTTTGGGCCTTGTGATGGGTGAATTGCATAAAAATATATACATATAAAAAGTTCAGTAAAGCAATTTACAACAAATAAATTTCCTCTTGTTAGTTAACAGTGATTTGAACATTAACATTAGTTTTCCTCACTATCGACTGCTGAATATCCCAATGAAAATACATTTTTACATGGTAGAGTTTCATACATCTGACATTGTTGATGTAGTGCACAATTTGTAGAAACCATATAAGCTTATAACCCTTGGAGAATAAGGACCTATATCAAACTAATGCACCATTCAAAAAACACTAGCTTACTACTTATCGTTATGTACCACACACACAGATCCTTGTCATATGATTGGTGGAACATGCGTTAAGTGTCATACATAATTTTGCCATGTATTTACTGCTGCGGTGCTCCAAAATTAAATATTGGATAGGCCTGTGTAATAAGGAAAATTTTTGGATGCTTCGCAGCATCATTTCCAAACTTATCGTTCCTCACTCGTTTGTCCAAACGAGGCAAGGTCGTGTCACGGCAGACAAGGTTGGTGTCTCAATGGAGTCAACCACGTTCTTTAGGTTTTTTTAAAAGAATTTTCAGAGTTCATGGTGGATGAGTTTCCGTGTCTATTTTGTGTTTATTGTGAAAAAAATTCAAATGACAAGGATCTATGTGTAATATATAAAACATATTAAATGCATTTCTTTCATGAAAGAACCAGTTACATTTATCGTTAAGAGAAGGGGTTTGCCCCGGTGTTTCTGGCAGTGGCTGCTGAATGCGCCGCAGCACCTTGTAAACCCTTATAAGGCGCTACATAAATGGGTCTCATAATTAAAACACTTCAAAAACCTGTCTTAAAAATATGAATAAGTGCCTTGAGTACCTAATTATTGGTAGATACATGCGGTATATAAGACTGGTATTATTATTACCGTGTACTATTGATAACACACTATAGTGGAAACCATTATATCTATGCATACAATGCTTACCTTAGCTTTGAAGTGGCCATCATATACAGTATGTAACTTAGAAAGTGGAGTACCAATAGTCAGAAAGCATCTAAACACCCACACTGTCCCCCAGTTTAATTCACAGCTCTTCTTTTCCAAATAGAGAACCAAAAATCCTGTAAAGTAAGCAAGTCTGATATAAGAATTGGAACTAACTGTCTGTAACATCTAACTGTGGTCTTCAAGTTCTATCTACATTCAGTCAAACAACACCCCCTCTTCTACCTTAATGCTTGATTTTCCTGATATCTAATGCAATATGTTGATATATCTTGAATGACTAACAATTATTAAGTGCATTTATAATGCTGGTGTTTCCCCTGCCAATATAAATGTGGATTTTTTTCACAAGACTCGGGAAAGTACTGAGTATACAGTGCATAACACACATCGGTGTATGGGTAAAAAACAAATACTATTGTTTCCTCATGTTTCCAGACTAGGTAAGTTTATCTAATAGATGTAATTTTTTTACTTCATTTCTATTTTTGATTTTTGCATCGGGAATAGAATATTATTTGTTTTTTTTTACCCATACACCGATGTGTGTTAAGCGCTGTATACTCAGTACTTTGCCGAGTCTTGTGAAAATAAATATTCACAGGCATATTCCTCAGTGGGATTCGAACCCACGCCCCCCGCCATTTTAGAGCAGATGTCTTACCAACTAGACCACCGAGATTACCCGCCAGGTAGAGGCAGTTCAAATCCTATATTTTAGTAGTGGGTACCGCAACAATTCAGGCTATAATATAGGATTCGAACTGCCTCTAGCTGCCGGGCAGTCTCGGTAGTCTAGTTGATAAGAATGAATTCTGCTCTACAATGGCGGGGGTCATGGGTTCGAATCCCATACCTATGGATTTTTTCACAGGACTCAGGAAAATACTGAGTATACAGTGCTTAACACACAGTTTATCTACTACAAATGACTAGTCTGAACACATCACAGGCCATTTATTTTGATTTGTTCTCAAACTACACAAAATTGATCTAACCTGCTGGGAAGTATCGTTCTGATGTGAAGTATTTGCGTCCCAATGATTGCAGTTTATTGGTTAGGATACCAATCCTGCTGTCATGTGGTTTACCAATACTATCATCAAGATCTGCAATAATAACAAATAAACAAATGTACACATACCTATTAAGCACTGTTCATACTACACGCAAAAACCATGGTAACTAAAAATTATACCGCCGTGTAAACCATCAAAATAATGAATCTATCTTCAGAACGTTGATGTGCTCTTTTATCACTCACAAAGTAACATATTTCCAGCTGTAATTCAAGATACAAAGTATAGACCTTATGCATATGACGTCAGTATGAGCATTTAGTACAAAACAGGACACTCTCACGCTGAGGTCAAAACAGCTACAACACATGTTCAATGCTACGTTTGACCTCAAAAATGGCGTGAATGCATAAGGTCTGTTGGTAAATACCCAATAATTGTTTGATCAAGATTAAGTCAGATTAAGATGGAGTACAATCACTAACACAAAAGATACCTTTTATGTTTATGGTTTAATTCTTAATTAATACAATTAATAAAACAATCTTTACATAACTTACCTTTGTCAATGATTTGTTGCCATAGAGACTGAACCAGTTGTTGATCATAATGTCCAGCACAATGCACAATAGCAAGTTGGCATTCATAAAGATGAAACATATCAGCAAAGTCTCCATACAACTATAAAGAATACACAGACAAACCCTGTCATCAATCTTGAACTCAATCAAACATGTATGCAGTATAAAGGATGGTAAATACTTATTGACTATTCAGTGTGCATACAGTACAGTTTAGCCAATGATTCCTACCTTAGTGACATCTTGTAATTCAGCATTGAGTTTAGACAATGCTTCTTGATATCTAGGATCAGCTGTAGCGAACCTTGCAATAGACTCATAAACCTGTAGCTGAAGATTAGCCACCTATAGGAGATCAATAACATCACATCAAAACATCTATGTCAGTGTATATTAGGCCTACTTACCAATGATAAACCAAGTGTGCACAAAATTACAAATATACTTCACAGTCGGTTTTTCAAAATACAGTTTGCTCCAAAAATACACATTTCCATCTTGAAAGTGTTTTTAAGATTCAGAGATAGGAGGGAACAATCGTCCAATGGCTCAGCAAGTGGTATGATAATGAACATTAAACGCATTGCAGGGATATTGGATGGCTAATGGATAACCAATAATGGCTGATACACATCTTAAGATCGATAATGAACATTAAATGCATTGCAGGGATATTGGATGGCTAATGGATAACCAATAATGGCTGATACACATCTTAAGATCGATAATGAACATTAAATGCATTGCAGGGATATTGGATGGCTAATGGATAACCAATAATGGCTGATACACATCTTAAGATCGATAATGAACATTAAACGCATTGCAGGGATATTGGATGGCTAATGGATAACCAATAATGGCTGATACACATCTTAAGATCGATAATGAACATTAAACGCATTGCAGGGATATTGGATGGCTAATGGATAACCAATAATGGCTGATACACATCTTAAGATCGATAATGAACATTAAATGCATTGCAGGGATATTGGATGGCTAATGGATAACCAATAATGGCTGATACACATCTTAAGATCGATAATGAACATTAAACGCATTGCAGGGATATTGGATGGCTAATGGATAACCAATAATGGCTGATACACATCTTAAGATCGATAATGAACATTAAACGCATTGCAGGGATATTGGATGGCTAATGGATAACCAATAATGGCTGATACACATCTTAAGATCGATAATGAACATTAAACGCATTGCAGGGATATTGGATGGCTAATGGATAACCAATAATGGCTGATACACATCTTAAGACCAATCTTAGCTTTGTAAAACCAAGCCATGCCATTCATCATAAAGGGACTGTCACTGTGTGTCAGGAACAAAATCACTCTGTACTACTAGACAAATAGGAATATTTTCAGAGAAAGAATTACCTCTCTTTTAACAGAAAATGATTACTTCTTTGAATGTTCAGACATGACAAAGTTTGTTGAGTTACCTCTAATTTCTCTTCCAGTTCTTGTAGGAATTCTCCTTCACTGCTTACACTGGTTCTGAGATTGCTACTCTTAGCACACATCACAGCACGAGATAAGTACTCAATCCGCTGCTGTAAAATCATATCAGTGCTGCAAACAACAAGGTTACCATTAGTCTTAAGCCTGTCATCTTAATAGATAGGTTTCATGTAGTGTGTTTCACACATTCATAAAATGTGCTAATGTTTAGAGATTCTAAATGCAGTTGTTATGCATTCTATCCTTTTCTGTCAACTATCAAAAGCTGTTCCAATCCAAACATACAGACTTCAAACAACTAACAAGTTGATAGAAGTTAAGGATGGAATTCAATGAGGTTATTTATTTGAATTGCATGGCTAAACTCATTAACTGTTCAACCTCAAACTTTTCACTATTGTCTCTCCGTCATGTAAATTAAAGTGTTTTGTTGTTGATCTATTATAATTGTACACTTTTTGTGCAGATAAAACAAAGATGTGGTTTGAATCTTGCAACAATCCATTTCTGTCAGATGCATAAAAAGAATAAGAAGATAGTTGCCTAGATGTTTATTTGTGGGAGGTCTTGTCAAAATTATTCCAGGACAGATAATCAGAAAACATTCTCATGTGGAATATTTGTAGGATCTCCATTGGATTCTTTTGCTATGATAGATATGTTTTACTTGCTGGATGAATCACAGCTCTCTCGAACATAGCCAGGCCATCTGTTGATGCATCCTGCTGAGCTTTCTGCGTTTGACTGGCTGATTAAATGTAGTATAAACAAACTTGCGGTTTGGAGCAAGCTGGAAGGTTTGGAGGTCATTGGTGTGTGGTGTAGCTACACCTGACCTTGAAACCTCATCCATGTGGAGATCCCCAGCTTGTTTTCAGTACACAATGATCTAAGTCTCTGTGGATTATAAACAAATGGTCTCTGGAGGAAGCCAAGCACTCTGAACTTCTCCCATGGTTTCTCCAATAGTGCAATTTCAAACAAGGTGAATCAACAGTGGGTAAAAAACTCCTCCAGACTTTTTTTCCCGCTGGTTGTCTTGGACTAATTTTGACAAGGTCCCTAGGCATGATAAAATGATGGTGTGAGTTGAATCTTGCAACTATCAGTTCCTCACAGATGCACAAACAGAAAAGAAGTTAACTGATGAGTGGATGACTGTGGCAGTATTGAATGAGTTTGAAAGACCTTCAAAAATATAACATTAAACTCCTCAACCAAATAAGGTCACTGTAAACCACTGTTTAGTTGGATACATTTACATATATTTCTTTTAATACAACATACTATTTTCTTTAATATTGATAAAATGTTATCTGTATATTCCCAGCTGCCTGCAGGTTCTTGATTGGTTAGTATTACCTATATCTTTCAGCTAGTTTGAGTAGTATCCTAGCAGCAGCAGGATAGTTCCCTGTCTTCTCATGATACTTCCATAATAGATCCATCATGTGAAGATTATCAGATGAGTACAAGGCAGCACGCTTCATATACTCTTCAACATACACAGATTGGATCTACACAAGGATAAATACAAAAACATTCCTTCATTTCAATTTTAAGTTCCAACTATTTTACAAAAAACTTTGAGATACATCAGGCAGGTCCCCTGTCTGCATTTTTCATGGTCATATAATACAAGCATTACAGTTAACATTCACTATTCAAACCATGGTAGCACTGCTTTTACCCTTTCCTTACCATAGGTGACTTTAGTTCATCAAGACTACACATGCACAAACCTGAGCACCAAGGCCATTTGTTATAAAGCTGTAGTTTTGTCCATGTTCACCCTCCATATCTTTTCAATGATGGTAAAATAAATATGCTGTAATGCAATCCTTTTAAAATGATGTGGAAAGATGTAAAATGCCAATTCAGTAACCAGCGATTGTTTATGTCCAAAGAATCTGGTAACTAGAGGGTTCAATGAGTGTTTTAACCCCCCTCCCCCCACCCCACCACCCTACACCACACATTCCAAAGTGACACAGCAGTAGTTGATGACATCATTTACATGGAGTGTAAACAACAATGCAACCAGCTCTTGATTGGGATCACCGTTATCCTATATCAGTATGTAACAAGTTGGTACATTTCATGCATATTTAGCCACGAATTCCAAACAGACATCAAGACTGTTTTTTAATCTGAAATCTTGAAACAAACTCTTTACCCAAACTCGTATCAGGATCTTGAGTGATAAGACTTTAGAAGAAAAAAACTTTATGCTATTTACTTTAATTTGCACTATGAGAAGACATGTTACTATGACAAACAAACAAATTTGACACGCCTTAATTAAATTGACTTAGCATTTCAAACAAGATAACAATTAATTTGTTGCTGCTTTGCTTTCTTCATATTAATCTCATTTACCAATGACATGTTGAATTTCTTTTTTATCATGGTGATATTCTTTCTCTCCTAGCATGACACATCACTAAAGTGTTGATATGATCTTACCTCAAGAAGACGGTCTTTGAGACCCTTCTCCATTAACCAATCATACAGAGCAACATGGAATAATTCATCATCAGATGCTAAAGCTTTCTTCATCATCTCATCCATCTAAGTGTTAATAAGAAGCAATACAAGTTGTTCATTTAATATCATCCATCAATCAATCACGCTAAAGGCAGGGATGCTAACTCTGCTCCACAGCAGGAAAGCATTTTGCATAGAGTAAAATTATGAGCACACTGATTAATGAATATTCCCACTGAATCCAGTGTTACAGCTACAATACATTACTACTACATGTCTGGTCTACACATCTATTCTTTATATTAGCGTGTTTTTTTTCTTCAAATCCACATCTTTTCCATCCTTCATTTGGTAGCAAAACTGAGTAAGATCAGTAAAACAATTCAGAAAATGCTTGCTAAGAAATGCAACCACCATGTTTTGATCAATGCACAATGCACTGTTGACACACACACACACATATCGCGCACATGTTGTGAGGTAAATGGCCAAAAAATGGACTAGTCTTCGTCATCTTGCATGCACTACAATACATGTATGACTTAAATGATGTCATATGCATAAAGTCTATTGCACAAAAAGAGTATATGGCAAACCACAATTTTTTCAGTTTTTCTTTTATTCAAGAAAACAAAAGGAAGAGGAAATCAGCTGACCAGCTGAAAAGATGCATGACTGTAATAACTTCAATCTACTTACATATGTTTGAGACTCTTGGCTGGATAGTCTATTAGGATCAGTCTGAGGTGGAGGACCTGGATGTGTTGGTACTGCAGGAGATGTAGGATGTGTCTGACTCAATAGTAATAACTCATCCAGAATATCTGTTATACATTTATAACATTCATACCTACAAATAAACATAGGCAACTGTATTCATCACAAATATCAAAACAATCCAATAGAACATTCATAAAAAGGAAAATATCTTTATAACTTCAAAAGTAAAAACAACAATATGATTTGATGATGAATGATTTAGTCTGGTCCCTCACTGATGATCCTGTATATTAATTCATTGCCTACAGAAGACACTTGCTGGTAGCACTACATGCCATCATTAGTGCAGTGGCAACATGTATTGCCAAGTTTGGAGTATAGACCACAAGGCATACATGAGCATGGAACCACCTCAGAAATGGTTGCATATAGTGTTGCCACTGAATGTCTTCCCAAAGTGACTAAATAGTGTAAAGTTCGTTTTCTCAAACACAGTTGTAAATTCAGGTAACTGTTTTATGACAATGTGAAGCCCAAACTTGAGTTAGATTTCATCCAATGGATCTGAGATCCGACAATCCAACCAACATCAAACTCAAACTTACTCAGTCAAGAATACTTTATATTACTTATATGGCAATGCAATTAATTATGAATGAAGTTATAATGCATGACCAGGCATGAGAATGGGTGACGATAAAAAAACAGGAAATCAATTTTGTTGGTACATTAATAATCGCGAATTGCACGGCGCAGATACCAGCTGAGTAAGAGGGGGTGGGGTAAAATTGTTTGCTGTGGGTACAATACCTTGATGCTGAGATGCAACTGGCTATTGAAAAAACAATCGGAAAAATCTAACGTAAAAAAATACATGTCCGGATTTTGGGCAACGTCCGGAAAGTGGGCAACGTGATGCCCGGTTGGCGCCGCACTCGGTGTGAGCCCCGCCGCTAGCGGTAGTGGGACCAGGGCCGAGTAAATGGGAGGAAAACACTCAATGAAAAAATGATGAAATTCTAACAACGCTAGATGTATCTTCTCTTAAAAAGCTCACAGTAATGATCTTCCAAGTTTGTAATCCATGCATCGGTCACATTTATAAATTTGTAAAATTTGTCTTTACCTGTGATAAGCGTTGTGACCCATTCACCATTAAAATTTACTCTTCAAAAAATTGTGCTTTCATTGGAAAGTGTGTACTGACGGCTGGTGGAAGAGGCTAAAATAGAAATCGCGGCCGAATGTACACATTGTTGTCAGTAGACTTAGTAAAGTCTCCATACTTCTGCGTTCGCTGCATCAGCATCAAACGTATTGCAATCAACAGACGAGCCGTATCGTGAAAGAAGCAAGGAATGAGAGAAGTCTACTCATTTCGTCTTGCACGCGGGGGGCGGCCTGCCTAACCAACACCCCGCACGTACCACGGACGGTTATTTTTCACAAACGAGAGATGTCACGCACGTAGAGTACATTATACATTACGATTAACGTTTATAAGGTAACAATTTCTGATTTAAAAAGAGAGATTAGCAAAATACACATGTATACCCCCGAACCTCACCCCCAAATTTTATATCAAATTCACATTGATCTCGAAGACCACAAATTTGAAAGGAAAAAAAACGGAATTCCGGTCTAAACCGGAAGATTCTCATGCCTGATGACAATCAATAAGCCTGACACCGTTCACCTGATGTCATCACATGGGATGAATCATTTTGGGTGTCAGTGTAACCATACAGTGCTTATTTTCAGGCAATGTGCAAGCAGTAAGATATGTATCATTTCTTAATCTGCAAATTTGACTTCCCAAATATCAGACCCTGGGCAGACAATAGCTGTGTCTGACATCAGTGCAAGGGTCTATTGACCTATTGCATGCAGGTCAAATGCAACGACCGTGCCAAACTCACCATTCTCGGAGTCAATAGGGATAGGTATATGTGTAAACGCTGCATCGTCTAAAATTCACATTACACTTTACAACACACTAGGACATTGACTCCCAAAATAGTGCAATAAAGATTTTGTGATGAATACGTCAGGTGAATGGGGTCAATAGGAAGAATACTGAGTGACAATTGACCATGTTCTTACCGTGCAGTGAATGCCTGAAAACCTTGAACATCCTCTAATGGTTTACCATTCTTATAGTGATGCAAAGCTAAATTCTGTGGATCTCTCTTTTCAGCAGCCGACAGACTTAAATCAACAACTCCATCATAAAACCGTGCTGTCAAACAAAGTCATACATTGATTTGGCATAAGAACATTCTATATAATTAAATAAATTAAAACAATATTTTGAATGTTGACAAGGAGGTAAAAAAAGAGTATCATGTGAGTTTAAACAATTTAGGGAACCTTGGGTTCTCTTGTACATCACTTTGAGTGAAGAAAACAGAATCTTGCCTTTTCAAGGCCGGTTTCTCCTCGCTGCGTTTTCACTGTGTACGCAACGTGTGGACCCATTTCGCACAGTCCACAGTGTGTAAATGGAAGCATAGTGCGTAATCACACTGGGCTTCCGCGTCTGAGCTTTTTTTTTAAATGAAAAAGAGGTCGTACACACTAATTGCATGCGTAGTCGGACAAATTGAAATATGTTAACATTTGTCAGATGCGTATACACGCAGTGTCAGTGAATGAATGATGGCAAAACTTTGAGAAGATGAAAAGCTTATCAAAGCCAGCCGCAGTAATGACAAAAGGTGAATTTCCTCGATTCCATCCATTTTCTTTAATCAATCAATGATACAGGAAAAGAATCAGTGCAATGCACACATATGCATATGATTTTTCAAAGAATGTATGAACACATATTAACATGTGCGTTTCCGCACACGAATGCAAAATTAATGCATATCTATTTGTTATTTTGATGAAGTATGAACGTTAAATCTACATTCACATTGTCGGATACGCGTGCGTAGTCACAGCAAGTATGAACCGCCCATAACACTCACGAGTACAGATTGCTAGCAGCAGTCTGTAGATAACATTTTCATTTTATAATTTAGGGGAAAAATCAATAAGTACTGATCACAAACATCCTGATTTGTTTTGTTTTGAATAGTTGAACAGCTTGCACATACACACAGCTTGCACTAGCAGGCTAAAATGTTCGCATATATATTTTTGATCGTTTGGAGAATTGATCAGTAATATATGCCACATCCAACATTACACATACAAGAGATGACACAGATCTTACAACTATAAGAAAGCATTCAGCATCTACACCCATGATGCTGTCTGCACCCTAGCTACACTGACGATGTGTGTGACTTATAACTAGGTGCAGCATGACTTACATAACTAGGTGGCATACTTCATAGACTTCTGTTAGTACTGATTACAACCAAAGATTATAGAGCGCCGAAGGCGCAATATGGGGAACTCTGGCTCAAATGTGAAATCTCACTGGACGCCATTTCGGCAAGTGACTCTATTGATACAACAATATATACGTGCAGGCCAGTGTAGACAATGACCATTGCTATCAATGGGAAACAAAGCATTCACTTGCCGAAATGGCTCCCATGCGTATTTCACTTTCCAACAATAGATAAAAGCCCATTTCCCCATCTTGCGCCTTCGGTGCTCTATAATCTTTGATTACAACCCAGTACTAAGTTTGATTTACCAATAGCTCATACTCACCTTGATGATATTCAATGCATACTGCTGAAAGAATCAACTTCTGACTGATTGTCTTGAATAACTGCAATGTAAAAAATGGACCACAATGTAGAGTGTTACACAGGATTCCTTGTCCACACTTCTTGTGACAGCTAGCTATGTAGGATTTCTAAACTTGATTAAAGCCAAGGTTATATTTTATATCAATAAGATACATGACATCAATTAGATTCATCGCATTTCAAATGGAGATTTGTTTCTGACATTTCAAATTGACATCTGTTTCTAAATAAGCCTCAACTTGATTTTATAGTTTCTTCAAACTGGTATGCCTATTTATTTCAGTCAACATAAAAAAAAGAAAGACTAGCAATCATAGGCAATTAAAAGACTTGTTAAGAAGAGAGATCAAGTTATAGATGACAGGTTTGTGGTAATAAACACCATTGGGGAATTCCAGATTACAGCAGAGAAGCTGAGAGTGTCCATAAATTTATCATACTGGTCATCTGTGGCATGGCGGCCATCTTAAAAAATAAATACATATTTAAATAGTATCAATTTTTAGATTACTTGTTTTAGCCTATCCAAGGAGTTCTTCAGCATATTTGTTTTTCCAATTTCTATATATCATGTGTGTCTTTACTGATTGCATTTGTGTGACGGCAATTATTATTACATTAACTTATTTGACCTTCTGTTTTTATTGATAAGTTGTTATATGATGTTCATTGTGGATATTTACAAATATCCCAGCCATGCATAGTCAGCAATGAACAATTTGTACAAGTTGCTACCATATGGCAATATGACATGAACTGTTGTTATTTTACCTGCAATGATTCTTGGAGCATTGAATGTCTATTAGATTGTGTCTCTGCTTGCTGAGCACCTTTAACTAATTCATTTGCCTGGAAGTTAACAATAACAACAATCATTAACATTCCATAATGGCAAACATTCAAACAATGTATCATGCTTTAGAATGATCTTCAATTAGAATGCAAATGTGATATCAATATAGTATACAAATATTGAGTGGCTCAGAGTGCAATGGAAGGAATATTATCGCAAGATAAAATTTGGACATTTCACTCGGGTTCACCCCATGAAATGGAGCAGTCCAAACTTTTGGGAGCTATACATATTCCTCCCATTTCACGAATTAAAGCCACTCAATATGTTTTACATAACTGACATAGATACTTGTCATTTGAATTTTTTTCAGTCAATAAACACAAACTCAAAACGAACATGGTTCATCGTCACCCCACCATACTCTGAAATTCTAAAACCCCTTCTATCTAAAGAACCTGGATGAATCCACATAGACATCAACCTAGTGACACAGACGCGCTAGAACAGTACAATACGCTGGTTGTGATAATATTGCAACCTTTGCACAGGAGGTGCTCCTTTGCTTTAGCAGCTGCGCTCTACTGCCCAACAACATTGGGAACAAGGATGATCCTAACTGTTGAATGGGAAATACTATTCCCCAAGGACGAACAGGACTTTTTTATCGCCAATGCAGATGGTAGTAATAGTGAATGTGACATTATGAAAGTTCCACCAATCAAATGACAAGGATCTGTATGTCAGTTACATAATTCAAAATAACTGAGATTAAAACCAAACAAATTACAAGGCCAGTTAATTGTCCAAACAATTGCTCAATTATTCACACTATTCATTGTACCAATGACCTATGACCTTGTGATGTCATACCTTTGAGCACACAGCATCTTCTTGACTGTATATAGATGGGCAGATTTCCCGTAGATTGGCACTTATTGCATCAGTAGTAGCATTGTCTCCAATATAGTGATTGATCAGTGATGTTATCAACATATCACAAACCTGTTTAGCAACAAAAATGAGGTTACATGCAAACTTCAATATCATATGGTTCCATTAGCTAGGGCACAACATTGTTAGAGTTCAATGTCTACATAGAGTCTGATACCACCTTACCATTGGTGATTTGATTTCATATTGATAACTCTCTTTCAGCCTAGGTACTGTACATGCTGGAAAAAAGTAATTGTTTAGAAATGAAAGACACTTGTTCTGTTTAGCTTTGGATTACCTCTTCACTTTACAAGTGGAAAACATTTCTACACTAAATCTTTGAAAAAAATTAAAACGATGTAAAAATTCAGAGGGTTACCTTTTTTGAGCTATTAAAAAATCTCATGTTGTGAAGGTGCCACTATACAATTGTATCTTACTTTAAAAAGTTTTTTTTTGTTACTGCAATACTTGATGATTTATACAGACTACAGTGCATGCAAAATTCTTAATATCATTACTCTATGGATGATAACATTGATATCAAATACCATAACTTACCTCCTTGCCATTAATGATAAGATCTCTCAACGTCATCTGCTTTAACTTGTTTTGAATCTCCTAATATTCAATTAATCATAACATTACAACATTTCAATAATTCCATAAACTACATTGGAATAACAAAGTATCAATAAACTACAGCTGCAGTGTTTCTTGAGTCCTTCCAAATAGGGGTTTAGCAATTGCAACATGTCATATTGCAATGTACTCAATATTACTTGTCATATTATGACTAATGGACAAGATGTAAATAGTCTATACTGTGATGCACAAAACTAGATTCTAGAAAATCACAACTGACCCCAAAATATTGTGTTAGAATACTTATAGTTTGGTATGGAAAGAAATGATAAATGGCTTCATATCTGTACATGATTCATAATGTGCCAAATTTGAAGATTTTTGACCCATATGTTGGTTTCTGGCACGACTGACTATAAGATATGAATGTACCTGTGGTAATGCTGCAGCTAGAGCATGGAACTGATGATAGCATAGTAGTTTGAGTAGAGCCAACACTTCACAGCTTGTCTTGACTAACTGATGGAAACTCTGCAAAGCTTTCTTCTCAACATTCTCAGCATCACCTAGATGCAACATCAATGGGATTGATTGTTATACTGTATCATGGTGGACAGAGCATAATGATCAAAAACTCAAAACTCATCACTGGTTCTCCCCATCACATGTTTATTGAGTGTCATCCCAGCCTAGTTTCCTTACCATGTTAAGTTTTAAATCTCACTGTATCAGGTTTTTTAAAGTGACTCATATTCGAAGCTATGCTCAATTTCAGAAAGCTTTCAAGACAAATAAGTATCTAAAGTGTAATGTGTAACATAATAATTCCACAGTGCGAGGTATTCTGTCTTTGATTAAATGGAGAAGACCCATTCAGCCAGGTGACGCTCAATGCAGCTCCCATTTGAATTTGAATTACTAAGCAACATTCTGCATCACACTGGGCTTGTCTTTGAGACAAACATACCAAAACAAAATTATCACTAGCTTAACAAACAAATACTATACACCTTTAATTATTGATCTTTAACTTAAGACATCTTTGTCCTAAAAAACTGTTGGCTGCAATTTTAGTTTAAAAATGAGATAATTTGTTGATGTTGTGACTTGTTTACCTTGTTGCATTTGGTTTTGTTCTCGTTGCAGCTGTCCCATTGGTCGTCCTATTAATGAATCGGGTCTCACAAAACTTAGCATCCCAGTAGATATGACACTACAAAAATACAATCATAACATACCAAATAAATTAAACAAAATCAATATCAAAGCTTCAATCTTATAAATATAGATGAAGGCATTTTATCATAGTACAGCCATCTTGTATTCTTCTATTCTAATCAATGTATATCCAAACTGAGGCTGGATAGAAAACAAGATCTGACCCTCTTTTGAGTGCTATGAGAATCAGTATTCCTCAGTGTTTATACAAAAAGGAAACACAACAGAGATAGTAACAGCATGATGAAGGTTTGGGATTTCAACTTATTGCTTCTTTTTGTACAATGACCCTGAATCTTATAAACAGCGCCATCTAGCAGAATCGTTGCAAGTAATCCTGAGTGGCATTAACTGGAATAATACTGACATTGAGCCAAGAGCTCCACAAACAAGAACTTTTCCTTAAGATATTGCACTATTTGTGTGAAGTGGAAATAACTGTTTCATGGAATTGAATTGAACTGAAATGTTTTTAGACTTCATTGACCACATATCAAACCTAACGTTCACCAGAGGATTCATGAAAATCAATAATACATCAGAGAAATTACCCAGATATATCTGAATTTCCCTCCAGGAAGCACAATAGTCTCATTACTGCTAAAGCCAAATGCATAGCATGATAACTTTAAACTAAGCTTTGCCATAGTATCCTCATTACATCTGTCTTACCTTGCAGCTACTGCTGTATACTGTGAGTTCTGATCTAAGAATTCCTTCAATGCTTTCAATTCATCCAGGACCCAGCATAACTCATTATTATCAAAGTTAGTCACCAGCTGAATTCATATACAGGATTGGAAGGAAAGTCAAGACATTTCAAATATTAACACAAGTACTAAAGAAGTATATATTACTTGTCACATAATATGCCTTATTTCTTGTTTAATAAGCAATATCAATTCTAAACTCATTTATAAAACCAACTGTAAAACTTAACTTATCAAGTTTAACAGTAATATCTGCATTGCTGTGACATATATAAAACAAAAAACTAAAAACATTAAGACCAAGCTGTCAGCCACAAGTCCTGCACATTCACTTCATTTGACTTTCATCTTATTAAAAGAGGAAATGTAACAGATTAGATTTCGATTATCACTTTCATTCTGGCCATTTTAATGCATTTTCTAAATGTTTGTTAACATGATACTTTAAACTATCCTGATCACAATAGAGCAATTGAAGGAAGTACATCAATATCATTAGAAAGGTGCCACCTGCAATAGACAGATCCATTAAGCCCCGCTACCTTGCGTGTTGACCAATCATAGCCTTGGCTACGCCACCGAAAGTTCGACGAAAGTCCAACACGATAAAATCCTATTGGAAATGCAAACATGTGTGCGTGTACTTATAGCATGCCGTGTCATGTCGTGCAGTGTGGCATTGAAGAGACGTACATTGTGCTGCCCACGTGTACAGTGGTGATGTAGCCAATGCTGTAATCAGTCAATATGTCAGGGGGCGGGGCTTAATAGATCGGTCTATTACAGAAATAGAAAACATCTCATTAATTTACACAATGTAAATACTTAATATGTGTACAATGATTGTGAGTATTAATGTATACCAGCTGCAGATCTTCTTAAACTTTCTTATTACCAAACTATAGTGTACAAGACATCATTGTAGAAGAATGTCTTACCAAGGTACTTTGAGATCCATATCCAACAGATGGAGCCTGTACTGCAACAAGTGATTCCCAAAGAGGTCTGTGTGTTTCAAACATGAAGGTATTGAGTCAATGTACTGTGTAACAATCAGTCTGTCAAACCATTTCAACTCACTGTTGACAAGTTTAACAAACACTTTATGTTCTTTTGTCGTGACAAAGATTACTTTAATGTTTGAGACTAAAGAAATTAACAAAAATTGACCTTAAATTACCTGGCACCAGTCACAACAATATAAACAGCATGCCATTTTGGCTGGTAACTTATTTCCACTGGGCAAGAGTTTTCTGTAACTGAGCAATTTGTTTGCACTTGACATGGTACTATGTATTGAATACCCTAAGCATGCACAACTATAGCCAATGGGAGACTTTTGAGACGTTAGCGGGCGCCCCAGTAACTGGTCCTTTTCTATTGCTCTCATAATAGAAAAGGACCGGTTACTGGGGTGCCCGCCAACGTCTCAAAAGTCTCCCATTTCTGTATTGCATGATAAATCACGGCCATAAGTCTTTGTTTCATAGTTTACATGAGGAATCTGTTTTAGACCAGATGAATTTCAGCACTAGTGGGCTAGCTACCACTGTGTCAATAATGAGCTGCAGGCTATTCTTTTATCACAAATATGTCTCTTTAGTAACATCAACACGGCCAATCCCAAATTCATTTTGCTAGTCATTGTAAAAATATTTTCCCTCACCTCGTTATTCTGCCAAAATAAAGACACAGACCCTTAAACTTTCCTGAGAATTCCACATCATTAGAGCTATGTATTTGCCCTGGTTGATTGGTAGCCTGGACTCCACCAGTGTTTGGTAGTGGAGTAGAGGCTATGGTGGGCTGCAAACCTACAGGAATCACAATTCAAACAAAAAATGATAGAGTGGGATTGCATAACAGCACCTGGATACTGATACTGCTTCAATAATAAAATGACCCATCTAACCATCAAAGGTATCAACTGTAATCAGAAGTTCAATAAAATATTCTAGCAGTTTGGCTTTTATTGTCCATCAATTCTTGGATTCCTTTTCTTCAATTTAATTCTTATGGTAATAACAAACTCTTATTCACTCACTAAAATTTGGAATCTCTCTTATAATCAGTTACATCAATCTCATAAAATGACAAGGTACAGTTTCATTGCTTCCTGTTATAACTTGACATAAAATGGCATCATTGTGATGTATGTCTGAAAGGTAGAATTGAACAAATGAAGTAAGTGACTCATGACTTCTTTGATTGTAAATGAAATGTGTACCTGATCCAGAAGGAATTGCAGCATATTGACCATCAGATCTCTGCCCAGTAACAGGTGATGTACTCCCTATTAATACAATCAATACTAATCAACTTACAGATTTGGACTGTGCCAATATTCACTTCAACATTATTAGGATTAGACTTCTTTACGATCATTCCCTGCTGGGTCTTCCCACTCGGTCTGACAATATAACACACATAAAGACCACAAATACCACTGAGGGTAAACACTTGTAGACAATTTGACTGGGAAGAAGATGGGCTGTTACTTTGCCCTAAAAAATGATGCATACCTTGCCCAATTGAGGATACTGTGCCCAATTGAGGATACTAGCCAACTGGATTATGTTTCTTACCAAATAGGTTAGATGGTGTATTTGGGATGTGAGTTCCATACAATTTCAATGTAGCTGCTCCACCATATTGAAAGAATGCTTGCGTAGCCCAACGAGTAACTTGAACATCACTTGATGCTCTTGAGCATGCTAAGATGAGACAGGTTGCACACGCTTGATCCTCCTGAAAATTCAACAACAAAAAATTTATTTACAATGCAATAAAAAATATAAATTTAAGTGTTTGTAAAAACAAACACATAGGTTTTAGGGTGGACAAAAAGAAAAGAATCACTGGTCAGTCAACACAAAGAACTAATGTCATATTCTACACACAAAATGGTCAGAAACCTTATAATAATTTTGAATAAACACACATACTTGAACTTCCAGTTTTTAACCGGAAAACGAAGTCAAATAGTGTCATGGATAAAATAAAAATGTTTAATGGTTATTTCCCTCAAAAGTACACAAAAGTGATAATCATATCATTTGTAGTTTAGGAGATGTGAATTTGTGTACATGATAAACTTATAATTGATGTAATTTGAGCATCGATATTATGTGGAGGTCATCGTGTAATCCCTGATCCCAGACCATTGTCCTTTTGTTACAAGATGGGATTACGAGACACCAAGAGGCTTCCACTATTGTTCATTCATTGTATTTCGGCTCAATGGAAGTAAATCAGAGTGAACTAGGGATCCCGCCTTGGTCAACAATCCATGGCCACAAGTTCATGGCCAAGGTTTTGCAGTTTGTTTGCCTGAATTTGACATTTTCTCCATAGAGAAAACAAAAAACGTGGTGCTATAAAGATAATCTTTGTTATCTTGGTTGTCAAGTCAAGGTTTCTTTGTGCCAGCGGTACTTTTAAAAATGATACCGGCAATTCCAAGAAAATAATCCCGTCAGGCTGGACGAGAAAAAATGGAAGATTCCCAGCGGTAACTGGTTAAGTATAAAACTATCTACCAACAAAAAATCTCGACAAAAACAAAAGGCGTTTTGGCTGTAGGGCCGAAACCCCTAATAATGTCATCACTGGTCATCTCTCCATGAAATTGTATTCACCATATTTATAAATATAAATATAATTGACTCATTTATCAGTTTACTTTCATTCAACTAGTTGTACAACTTGGACATGAAATCTGATCACACACAGAAAAACAAATAAACATTGTGTTTTTATGACAGTTAAAAATCATCAGAATATTGTATTGGATATTTCAATGTTATTAGCTGCCTTCACCAATATTCCCCATCTCCCATTTAGAATGGTGGTCATTTTACATTCTGACCTCCTACTCTTAGTCAATCCAATAAAACAACACCAATCTAAACCCAAAGAGTGAATAGTAGTGTATCTTTACCTTGTTTAGTTTGAAGAAGCTTTCAACCACAGGGTTATCTGGTCCCATATTGTTCAGCATGAGCTGACGAAGCTGATCCACGGGACGTAATTTATTCACCAGGTAGCTACCCTGTTTATAAAGCCATTCTCAATCAATTTCAAATGTTTGCAAATTCTTATACACTTATACTTTGGGGGTGAGCAATGATCAATCAATAATCAATGAACACTGATTCAATAACTTGAATGTTACACATTTAGGTCTTGCTCTTTTTACTTTTTTTTTTCAAACTTGCTAAAATGTTGGTTCCTTTCAACACACCATTTGGAATACAAGATTAGATGTGTCTTCTGCAGGCAGAGTGGACAAGTTATTTACTCCAGACACAATTGCACACTGGAAACATCAAAAATGCAATTTGCATATTGATCACATGCCGTGTTGCAAAGATTTGCCTGCATTGGTGGAAAAATGGTAGCTAAAGTGACCAAGGTCAAACTGTATAAACTACGTCAGTCATGACGATGGTCCTCAAGTCTGTTGGCATTTGAAGCCCAAAATGTTGCCCAGATGTTGTGTTTCTGGGAGGATGTTTTATGTTGTTCAATAAATAAACATGTAATGTGTCTACAAGTAACATATAAATGTGCCCGATGTGTACTAGTGCACGACGGAACGTTCAGGCCAGACGACCGCGATCACACACTTTTCAACACAAGAATTTCAAAGTTTTGAAGCTGAATCATCCAAAGAAATTGGCTAGGTATAAATGCTCACTTTTCCAACGTTCTTTACCCTTTTTTCAGTGATTTAGGCCAACATTACAAACAATATAACCCGACGTTGGTTGTGCATACATGTAACTCAAAATAAACCTCTTTTGTAGCAAAATAATGATAGTTTATGAAACAGTAATGTGATTAAAATCAATGTCACAACATACAACTTTAATAAAAGGGCTCAGTAACTGTGTTTATTACCAAAAGCCGACTTTTGGTGTGACTCTGTCAGTCACAGAATGTATTTGCACGTAGTTTGCCATCAGCTCAGATGAAGTAGTACCCACTACAGGTCACGTGATGACATGTAAACATCGGTTGCGCAATCGCTCTATTGGTGATGTCTGGCCATGTGATGTTTATAACTTGAATCTAACACTACCTCCATGAAGCAGCTAAATTCACAATATCCAAGTGGTGCACTAATGTTCAGATTTCAAAATGTCATTTTACTGTATTGAACAGTTATCTCACTCTTATTGCTATGAATTAAAAAAGTTCATTTTAATAAAGTTCATTTTAATTCAGAAAATCCAAACTGTAATTGCAACAATGTAATATAACTACTCTATTTAATAGCAAATGCATCTCCAAAAGAACTGTTTATTTCATAATTACAAACGTGAAATGAATTGTAATTCCTAGGTTTACAAGGGGAATGACGTCAGACTAAAAGAGTATGTTACATTTGATGTTATTCAGTCAGGTATATGTTATGATTTACCTTCGAGCTAAGCAGCACATAAGAAGGTGATGTAACAGTGTGTTGAGTTACTACACTAGGTGGTTCTGCTTGTCTTGGTTTCTCTACATCAATTCTTGGTGTCAGGAGTGGGATGGATGGAACCTCAGCTATAACCCACGTCCTACTAGCAATCAAATGAGTCACCTACACACAGCATATCACAATGTATTAGATACATCATCTGTCATACATCTGGTTAAGATGGCAGGGGGTGTCTGAAGATACCATGTGAGGTATTAATTGCATAGATTACATGTACTTCACATCATGTACCCTCCTACTGTCTGACCATTCAATATCATCTACATGGATGTTTAAGATAAATGCACTATGCCAGCCTGTAATCTAAACATACACAAGTATACAGATAGTGCAGTTGAATGGTTAAATTGAATAAATTGGTCAAGTACCTGGCAAATGTTACTGGGATAGATTAGAAGGGTGAAGACACAATGGTTTGTTTCTGCCGACTACATCAATACAACATTAATGCTTCTGGAGCTGTAATGTACCAGTCTCACAAAGATTGTTTGAGCATGTTAAACACTTTTCTGTTTTAAAGAACAAAATACAACTCTTTTAAGATTCATCTCGTGTTCCAAGAAGAGATTATAACTGCATGATGTAAGATGAAATACTTACCTGAGTTTCCATGAGTGAGCGTTGGAATGGGAAGGAATCTGGATTGAGACACCATAGATGATCTGATTCTTCAGACTGTGAGCAACATAACAGCATTGTACCTGGGCAAACAACCAAGTCATTACATCATTATTGCTACTCAACTGCAGCAACTTCTAAAGTGTAAAATACTCCACAATCTTAAGCACCCAGCCAGTCCTTTGGTAATCTGAAAAGTATACCTAATGATTATAACAAGCAACAAGTACAATATTGTGTACACATACTTGAAAGAGCGAACTAGACATGTTTCGACATATCAATTAAGATATCAATAACATCAAATTACCTTGACTGTAGACAGCAGCGTGTACATTGGTTGGTCTATGCTGAGATGCATTAGCAGTGAAACCTGGCGGTAGTCTAATATGAACTAGGCACAGAGTAATGGGCCTATCTCTAGATCCTACACCACCAAACCAACCTCCTTGGAAAGGAATTGTTGTAAAATACAACCTCACACCTGCAAATAAGAAATACAAAAACCTTTCACCAAAATATATTATTTTCTCAGCTCTACTTGCATATATGATCAATATGTATTGACCCAATTCACCTGCCATCATTATCACAATAATCTTGCTTGCGCCATTTTGGAAGTCAATGTCTCAATGTGTTATACAGTGTCGTGCACATTTTCAAGGTCCATCAGAGAACTGTGTCATTCAGTGGATTTAACAATGTCTTACATACAAATAGAATTTGATGTAGTTCCAACAAAAAACAACATCGGACAAATGGTTCTCTGATTATCTGTCCTGAATTAATGTTGACAAGACCCCTAAGCCGCGACTAATATTCTGAAAATGTGGATAATACTGAACAGCAACCTTTGGCATCAATTCCATTCCATCAAAGCCCATCTTGCAGATTGCAAATGACAAGGTCTGTTTATCATGTTGAATGAGCTGGCCACAATGTATAATAGATATAATGTTGTGCAAGCTATATCCAATGTCATTAACCATTGCACTAATACACTAGAGTCCTTCAAGTTTTCTGCCCGCTGGTTTGTGCTCACATCCTGTTTGCATAAATGTTGGTGTAAAAGTAATGTCTGTTGAACAAACCTGTTTGTGTGACTGCCACAAGATGTAGTCTGCTGGACTCTGTACAGGGTATAGCAGCGATGTGAACAACTTGCTTGAAGTTACATCGATCAATGTTCCTTTACAAAAAAGATAAATCAAAAAAAAATTGTTTCATTATTTTACACTGAACCAATATTGATCCTACCATCCGAGATATGATGTTTCTTTAGAGGGTACCAGCCTTGCAGAGTTGAAGCTTTTTATCAGGATCTTGTGATGATAGTAAATCCTCATATAGATCATGTAACCTTTGTTTACAAAAAGAGTGACTTTGTACATTCCAGGGCCTTTCTGGCAGGCAGGATACCACACCTGTCATATGGGAAATTTCACTTTTTGTCATAATTTTCTAATAGTTTCAAGAGTTATAAAAGTAACAGCTGATAGTTTAGAGATGTGCCCGCTTCCTTCACATCAAAAGTAGATAAAAATCAGACAGCACACTCTCCTAAAAAAGTAAGATTTCTAGTTTTTTTCCTCTGAGCTGTGTACAAATCCTGCCTGCAGGAAGTCCAGGCTCTGTGGCTGCCTATACTTTTTAGATTAATACTAACCTGGCATAGAAGATAGCTTGTTTCATCATAGAGTAGTGAGATACTGCAGTGACCCGACTCATACTACAACCATCAGATCCCATGTCATATACCTGTATGGTACCCTTCTCTGACCGTGTGTACAAAATGTGTCTAGTTTCATCTACAGTTATCTCTGCTATAGGATCTAATCAAATGAAGAAAGAAGAAAACATCTCATCAGGGCAACTTGTAGTAGAATCAAATGAACACTTGACATTGGTTTATGAGGAGTAAATTGTTTAATGAAATCTCAACTTACAAATACCATTAACATTATAACTACTATACTATATGTATATTTGGTTTGTGGTAGCACCATGTGATTATATCCACTTTGATATATACAGTAGATTGTTCCCGTGAGAACTTGTCTTGTTATTATTCTACAACCACAGAGTAGATTTCAGAATTCAGGGGGGACATCTTAGTTCTGAAAAGGACTAAGTAGATACAAAGCAAAGTAGATATAATCACATGGTGTTACCGCAAACAAAATATACACTGAAACCTCACCATGCAATGCCTCAAAACCTATACTATCTTATAACTATTGAACCACAGTACATTTGAGTAGAGCAGACCAAATATTTTTAAGCACAAACAGCCTATGAAAACATTTATGGTAGATTTTAATCTACCCTACTATTTGAAAGCTTCAACACTGAGAAAGAGTACAACTGTTTGTTGAAAAATATATTTATTCGTGTGTATTAGTTTTTCAGTGATCACGTTTTCGTAAAAAAGAATTTTGTAAATGTTCCTATAGGTACTTATATTGCAGTTACAAGCAACTGTTACTTCCGGGATCTTCAAATGCTCTTTTCTCAATTTTGATAGTATTTCAAACGGAAATATTTATCTGATGGATCTGAACTAGAAAGAACAGTGCACTTTCAGGGTGAAGCTAAGTTGTTGTTTTTTCATTAATGACCAATACTGTACTTTGTCTTATAACAAATGTAGATATAAGTTAGACTACTGTTTGTCTTTATCAATAGTGGCAGCAAGGTGAGACACCTGACAGCTGTGGCTAGCTGTAGTGATGAATGTTAAATTGTCATGACTAAGGTATACGTAAGAAATCAACAATGATACAACACATCATCAACCCCAAGGCCAAGACTTGGCAGTCCAAGACTCTCAAGTCACTTGCTTCAGTTTCAAGCTGAACACACATTCTCCCTCCTTAATTAAATATCATATTTGTGCATTGAATCACGTGACAGTTTGCACTACAGTACAAATTTGCATCAAAACATTCATAATTTAGTTCACTACCCTTTTACATCATACCAACTGAAATGATTTCAACATCAACTTACCATCTTCTGAGAAATTAAGAAATGAAGGCACAAGAAATGAGAGTGAGCTACTAGAATGGTTGACTTTACGACACTTGCGACTGAACCATCCATCCTGTGCCTGAATTCAATCAATCCAAAACATTATTCAATCAAAAGTTATTATAAGATGACGCTATGCTATCAGTGCATTGTTGCAGAATATAATTGCAAGTTGAAATCTGGACTTTTCCATTTTACGAGGCGAAGCCAGATTTCACCTCGTGATTATATTCTGCAACAATGCAAGAATAAAACACATTTTTTCTTTTATATAATTAACACATAGATCCTTGTCATTTAAATTTTTTTCACAAAAAATAAAAAAATTGACAGGGTTCCTCGCCCATCCCACACTCTGACAATTCTTTTGGAAACTTCTAAACAACGTGGACAAATCCATTAGACACCAATCTTGTCTACCATGACACGACCTTGCAAACGAGCCTGAACGATTATTTGTCAAATTGAGAGTCAAAAATCCATATTGGTATCCTATAGTTATCCATATACAACGGTCCAACGTAAATACATGGCAGTAAATACATGGCAAAATAAAAGATGACTGTGTGATGCCTGTTCCACCAATCAAATGACAAGGATCTGTGTGTGTGGTAATTAAAACACTGCCTGACGTATTAGGTACAAGCTTTTTTAAGTATGTTTTATACGCAAAATACAGGCTATTATAAGTTAACCAAATGTCAAAATACAAGTGATTTCCTATTATTATGCACAAATACACAAGAGTTACATGAAGGTTGCAACTTTTAGTAAATTGCCTCCATATCCCTTGAAAGTAATGTTGGCAACAAAGTACATTTCCACATATCCTGTCTGGTAATACATAGCTTCAGCAAATCTTATTCATGCAAGGCCATATGAGATAGGACACTTAATGGGATGTGATTGGCATTGAAAACCCACTACAATGTGGAGATAAGTCCTGAAAATTTGCAGGGCCCTTAGGACATTCGGTCCAGAGCCCACCTTAGGGCCTCAAGACAATTTTAAAATTTAGAAGTTAACTGTAGTGCAACCTGAGCACTCCCCAAAACCATTGCCAGTGTTGTATTTAATGTTTTAATTCCATCAGCAATATAGGCATACAGATATAAGTTTTAGTAGATCTACCATGCCCCACATTTTTCCAATGGACCCACATGTCTCATGTTAGATGACTTTCACAGCACCCCTGAAAACGCACATCCAAGAAACCAAAACTCACATCCCTGCAGAAGCTATGTATTAAACTGCACAGTCTCAAACACTTTGAGTAATCTGCTATTGGAACAAATGTCATATTATGGCTACTTTTTTCTTTAGTCCTACTTCAAAAGTAATTTCTTTCAAAGCTACAAAGAAATTGAAAAGTTGTTATAAGAGACTAAAACTGTCTGCTTTTCTCAATTGTTATAGGCATTTATTTTTTGTTTCACTGGGAAGCCTTTTATAAATATGTAAAAAGTTGTA
Organism: Marthasterias glacialis; assembly: GCA_911728455.2. Classification (NCBI taxonomy): domain Eukaryota; kingdom Metazoa; phylum Echinodermata; class Asteroidea; order Forcipulatida; family Asteriidae; genus Marthasterias; species Marthasterias glacialis. The sequence goes on from OU452225.1 coordinate 21,582,272, forward strand.
CCTGATACATGATCTCATACAAGCAACCATCCTTGCCAGCTAGGAAGATCCGACCATTGTGTGTTGACTTGATACTCAACATGTATGTATTGTCCGATGGTATAGAAAACAATGGGTCAGGTAGCAAATGCATCTCACAGCGACTGTAATCATTTACATTTACATCTAAGGGGAAAAAATAAACATTTTAATTAATTGTATTGTACATAATAAAACTTGTCAAAAACATTCTTGAGGTCATTAGAGTCTCCCTGTAATACTGACTATTTATGATAAACTTGCTTTGTTATTGCATTTATACACCACCAACACAGATCCATGTCATTCAATTGGTCGAGCATTTGTCACGTATCATCCTTTATTTTGCCATGCATTTACTGTCCTGATGCTCAAAATTGTAATATTGGATAGGGCTGTCCAATATGGAAAATTATTGGATGCTTCTCAGCGTCATTTCCAAAATAATCATACCCCGTCCGTTGTCCAAATGAGGAAAGGTCATGTCATCATGGCGGACAACATTAGTGTCTAATGTTAGGAAGGTTTTTTTTTAGAACAGAGTGTGGGGTGTGTGAGTTTCTGTGTCTATTTTGTGTTTACAGTGAAAACATTTCAAATGACAATGATCTATGTGTGAGTTATATAAAACAAATAATGAATGCATTTTGTTCATGATTATTCCATTTCAATTGGCTTCGCCTCATGAAATGAAACAGTCCAGATTTCACCTCGTGATTATATTCTGCGACAATGCACTCACACGCATTCAATATTTGTATATTACACATGACACAATCAGTGAAAGAATACATGGAACACTTCAGTTTTACACAAGGTGGTTTGTTTTTCTGAGAATCATGATTGGTCACATTAATGACCAGTCCCTTGCCTGTGTGTCGTTATAATTGACTGGCTATATATTAACAACATACATACCCTCATGAGGTTGACCAAAGCTGACACCAAGCAGTACTATCTCCACAGGGGTCACCAAACACAGTAAGAAGCGAATATGACTTTGGAATATATTGGGCTTAGGACGCACCAAGCCAGCACAAAGTATGGTCTCACTTAATCCATCAAAATAAGCCAAGTCACCCCTGCAATCACAAGCACAAATATATTACAAGAAACCATCAACAAAATACTAAAATTACAAAAAGCTCCACCACAGATCCAGTGTAAAAGAAACACAAGAACTAAGAAACTCATCTTCTAGGGTAAGATGCTTTGGTAATTTATTCATGGCCCAATGGTAGCCACCTATATGTGATATTGTTACTAATACTATTACTATATGAAACTTGACACTGTTTTTACCCATCTTCATAGTTCCAGACAAAGATGTCACTGTCCACTGATAGCCAAGCTCGACTTATCTCAGGAAACACACCCATCATGCAGTTACATTGCATGTCTGAATTATACACATCAAGGAACAATGTCAAAAATGGAATCAAATACTTCCCAACAGTTCCTATAAAACTAATGTCAAATATTGAAATTTATTTTCTAAACGTAAATAAAGAAAGCAAAAAAATGTTTAACTTGAGAAATGACTGAAAAAAATAACTTGTATCAGTCCAACAGTTAAGGTTTATTTTAAAATTTGTTGGCTTTTACATTTTTTAAAGTGTTCAAATTTGTGTGTGATATTTTAACCTGTACAATTGTCTTAATTCGGCCTGTGGCCGTGATGGCTTTTTAACAATAAACCATTTCTATTGAATTCCATTAAGTTGACAGAAAAATCTTGTCAAAATAAAAAGGAGACTTATAGTTGTTATTGATCAGTCTTTGAGTTTCACTTTCAGCCTGAGTAGGGAATATCAAGGTCAAGTCCCATTTCATGGGTAATTCCAAAATGAATAATCAAAATGCTCTGTTTGACTAATTATTGTTGGAGCTTGTTCAGTTTGGGTCCAAAGTTTAAATCAAATACCTGTCTGCAATTCAGATGGTGCTGACTATACCACATTTTAAACAAGGGATGAAACATCTCAAAATTGACTCCAACATGTTTTGTTAATAATTTAGGGCAATGAAACTGGTACAAAAAGGATACGTCCAAACTGTTCCACAAGTTCTGGAGGTAAAGGTACTTGCTTTGCTGGACTGAGTTGTGGCAAGTCTGCTAATCCCACAGAAGCCAATGATAATGACGGATAATCCACATCACTAATTCCACTTACAGTAGCATGAGCTGTCAAATAATCAAAACATCACATTCAATATCTACGTGTAGGATTGTAAATGAGTGCAACAGCTCACAACTTTTCAAAAACCTAAACCCAAATTCCAAACTAGTTTCAAGCATACTGAGCTGATGTATAAGGAATAATAGACCGATTGCGTGACAATGTTTACATGCGGTCACGTGACCTCCTATCGGGTATGACGTCATACAGCTAATGAAAAAATATGTGTAAAAGCATAGGCTGTGACACAGAGTGAGTACGAAAACAGTCGATTTTACTTTCGTTAAGCGAAGAATTAGTTAATCAGCATTATTTAAAGTAGTATGTTGTGGCATTAATTTAAATCACATCTCTGTTTCATAATTTAACAGAATTCTTCTAAAAAGAGGTTTTTTAGCCACGCACTACCGGCGTCGGACGACTATTATGTAGCCACCCGTCTGTTATTTTGTTTGTAATGTTAGCCTAAATCACTGTAAAAAAAAAAGGATAAACAACGATGGAAAAGTGAGCATTAATACTTAGCCTTGCAGAATTTCAAATAGGCAAAGGAATCACATAGTTTTGGAAAGCAATTTTTTCATGGTAACCTCTGAGCATGCTTGGAGCATAGATTATACACATTGTAATGCGCATTTGATCATATTAATATGGAATTTGCGCAATATAAATGGAAAATTATAAGTTACTCACCTGATGAAGTGACATTGAGAAACTCAGCTAATTCACAGTAGGTTACTCACCTGATGAAGTGACATTGGGAAGCTCAGGTAATTCATGGTAAGTTACTCACCTGATGAAGTGGCAGTGAGAAACTCAGCTAATTCATGGTAGGTTACTCACCTGATGAAGTGACATTGGGAAGCTCAGGTAATTCATGGTAAGTTACTCACCTGATGAAGTGACATTGAGAAACTCAGCTAATTCATGGTAAGTTACTCACCTGATGAAGTGACATTGAGAAGCTCAGCTAATTCATGGTAGTTTTTATCTTGATTGATGAAGAAATCTACATGTTGACCAGCAGTCTGTAGATTATCATTTACAGTGGTCAATACTGGACCAGCACTAAATGATGTTTGAGCCATCATACTATCTGCATGTAGGGAACTGTCAATGTTAAAAAAAAAAAAAAAAAAAGTTATATTTGCAGTCACAATCAATTTTGAAATATTATTTTCTGAAACTACATGAAGGCATACACGAACAAGATGTTTTGATAATTTGGAGAAATTAATTTTTGTTTTTTTCAAAATGAACGCATTAGGCATAACAATTCAAAACAATGAAAATCAACAGTTATTCATCTGACAGGAAGCAAACAAATAGATTCAAAGGTTCAAAAAGCAGTTGAAGCTACTCCAACAACTGCTTTGAACATCATTCATATATCTGTCTTTAACAACCTTATACACATAGAACACTAATTCAAAATGCATCAAAGAAATGAGCATTGTATTCTGACATCTACGACCCCATGTATTGGTAACCTTGTTCCCATGGATGTAGTGATCAAAACGCTTGGCCGTTTTTCCCAAGCATGCCCATATACTGTTTTTGCAACGTACAACCAGTGTCACCCATTACATTTCCGATCAGGTCATTGAGCATCAGTTTCTGTCAACTTTTGATATAATCAAGTATGACATGCAAAATGTCTAAAAAATGTGAAAGTATTGTCCACACTGTCACTGGTGGTTAGTGAGACGAATTAGTTAATAAATTATAAAGTTCTTCTTTACATATTGCATGTGTTACAAATACATGTTTATTAATTTGTCTTTATCCTACCTTAAAGTGGTAATAACTATTCATTTTTTAAATTAAATATAACTGTTTGTACTTATTATCCTTTCATCTCCTGTAGTTGCTGGCTCTTCAGTAGTTTGATTTGTCAATACAATAAATGATGAAAAATCACCACTTGAGAAAAACTGATTTTTCTTTTGGCAACATTGGCACAACATGCAATCCCACTTGAAAAATAGCATCACCTTAGACCCAGTAACTGGGGCGCTGTACTCCTTTTTTTGAGATTTTGACATTATCTGTCGTACTAGCGCCCCAGTAAGGAATATGTAGTAACTGCAACGGTCAGGAGAATTTAAAACAAGTCTGTTAAAAAAAATGCCTTAGACTCAACAGAATTGCTCAAAATTCGCCTACTGTCTTCACCAAGTGTTTAAGGTGAATTAAAATGCATTCAATTGTACTCACAATCATTTTCTTTCCTCCAAATCGATGATTTTTAGGGCCTCTGACAACTCTGCCGTTACAATCGCCAATTTTATTACTAATGTCACGACTGTTTCCTGACTTTAAAAAAGTCGCATTAATGCTGCGGGGGTTTCTGTGTTCGCTGATGCCCGCACTTGCATAATGTTTAGCGCAGTCAATGCAGGATACCAGCCGTGTAGGGTCGATGACCCCACAATGGCAACATTGTACAGCGCGCGCTCGGCCAATCATGACCAGTGGAACTTTATGGTGTGCGCTGACTGGTATCCTGCGTTGACTGCGCACATCAGCGAACACGCAAACCCCCGCAGCATAGATGCGACTTTTTTAAGCTCAGGAAACAGTAATAAAACTGGCGATTGTAACAGCAGGGTTGTCAGAGGCCCTAAAAATCATCGATTTGGAGGAAAGAAAATGATTGTGAGTACAATTGAATGCATTTTAATTCACCTTAAACACTTGGAGAAGACAGTAGGCGAATTTTGAGCAATTCTGTTGAGTCTAAGGCATTTTTTTTAACAGACTTGTTTTAAATTCTCGTGACCGTTGCAGTTACTACATATTCCTTACTGGGGCGCTAGTACGACAGATAATGTCAAAATCTCAAAAAAGGAGTACAGCGTCCCAGTTACTGGGTCTATCATCACCTGATCTTTCTACCGAATGAGAATGAAACTTGATCTACAGTACAAGATGAAACTTCTGTTTGGAAATTTTGACTGTGGATTATATTCTTTTGACACACTTGATTATTAGTGAAATAGTGCATTAGTGATTTATATTACCATGTAAATTGTAATGTAAAGACAAACTTTATTATTTTATAAACTAATTCGTCCCACTAACCACCACTCCAGTAACAGTGTGGACAATACGTTTACGTTTCTAAGACATTTTACATATCATAGTATGATATGTAAAATGTCTTAGAAACGTAAACGTATTCATACATGTATCTGAAGTTGATAAAAATTGCCACTCAATGAACTGATCGGAAACAGGTGACGCTGCCTGTACACACCGCAAATACAGCACCGCTTGTAAAATGGCGGACGATCTTTCGTAACGTAAGACTAAGAGAAGAGTCAAAACTACAGCTCTAGGATTTCAACAGATTATGAACTAAAAAAAAGTGTCTTGTGAAAAGGTGGGTCAGATGGTTTTGAAAATTTTCATTTCGTTTCTGTTTCCAAGCAATTTTCCTGTGTTATCCAATTGGGAACCGGTTGCTGGTTTTTTTTTGCACCAGGAATCAGGATAAGATTATATCTGTCAAGTCCAATCTTGACACTTGTGCAAATGTACTCTACCCTGCCCTGACTTGATTATCATATGAATGGATCCATATATATGACAGTCAAGTCAGGGTAGAGTACAATAAATTTGCGCAAGTGTCAACACTTGCGCTCTCAACATATCCAATCCATTGTTCGTGTCCGTATACTGGGCAACAACAAAGAGAATGTGGGTTTCACATAATTAACTTATCGATAATGCATCAATAGAGTTTAAACATTAAAAAGCACACACATTTTACCTTAATAAACCAATAAATACAGCAATTACAGAAAACTCATTAGAATGTTTTGAATTGGTTGAGTTAATATTACCAACAACAGAACACTGCAAGTGTAAGTGCAAACAGAGTCCAAAACAGAGTCCAAACCCATGTGTGCCAGTTCCACCGTGCAGCAGTCTAGTCCGCCATTTCAAACGACAGGTTTAACCTTCTACCCCGGGCCAACCAATGAAGATTCATGTATAATCATTCATGAGTACGAGAAGATTGAGTGCGAGCGCGCAAAAAAGGCGCGGGATAGTCTTGGACCAAGACGTCAGTGACCACTTACGGCATGACCGGAATCCACTATCGACCACTGACGTCTTGGGTCAAGACTAGGTGGGGATATCCGGCCGATTTATTTTTTTCTGCAGTCCAAAATTGCCACTGTCATAATGATTTTCAATGGGAATTTTTGTTTTCTTTGAATCGATTCCAAAAAGGGAATCCTTAACAAAAAAAAAACGTTTTCGAGGATGGCAATCGTCGACTGCAGAAAAAAATTGCTATCCGGCCTACCACTAGTGGGGCACGGCGTATAGTGTTTTTAGGGCATGGCTTTTATCCGGTGTGAGTAATCGTTTCCCCACTTCTTGGAGTGGGGGTAGGGGGTGAAAAAGTCGAACTGTTATGACTCACTCTACGGCAGTAAACAGCGGTGGAGCGAAGGCACTTTCTTTGGGGAGGGGAGCCTAAATTTGCCGACTGACATTATCAAATGAAAGTAAAAGCGCATGAAGGTTTTTAAGTAGTTCCAAGGTTCAAAATGACCTTCAGATGCCGAGCATTAGACTCAAATTAGAAATGCAAGCTTTGAAAACCCCTGTTGGAGTATATGGACACAATTTCTAGTGGGGGTCCAGGGGGCAAAGCCCCCGGACGCTCTACGGGTTTTAGTGTTTTCAGGTGAGGAGGACCTTCAAGGAGTAAGCGTAAAGGAGACGTTTAAAGGCAAAGTATACCTTTGGTTTTTGGAACCGTACGTTTGCCTTAATGCTATATAATTGTAGATATATACCATAAAACTAACCTGTGTAAATTTCATTTCAAAAGGTGGCAGCGTTTTTGAGATATCGCCAAAAATCTGGAGCGGTTGCGTTCACGCAGAAGAAGTATCCTTCATTGGATTACACATTCTGAGAAGCGTTACGGCCATAACGCTTCTCAGATTCAAGTTTTGGGGGGATAAAAAGTGATATATTTTTCCATAACTGCAGTACTTCGAAGTGAAACATTTCTCAAAATGCATTATACTATCCAAAGCTGCTGTAGGGTACACTGGGGGAAGATGGGACATTTCTTACTAAACGTGTTTTAACATGATCAAAACTCTTTCCGGCAAATCCCCTTTCTACATGTTGGTTTGTTGGCATGACGTCTGTCTCTTGAGGTCGTCGTTTTAGCATTTTCTTTTTCTATTAGCGTGAGTGGCGGCAAACAAAGTTATGTGTCTGTTGTCAAGTTTCACGAATTAGTATAATACTTGCAGGTTACCAGTGTCGATGAGTGAGTTTAGAAGAGTGTCGAGATTTATTTACAATAGCAATTGACCCTTTTGTTTGAGCACATATTCAGAAATGATATCAATGCCGGCTAAAAGCAATTCAGACTTACTAGGTGTAAACAATTCTTTTCCCAGGGTGGTTTTGGTGATCTGTCCCGTTTTACCCCAAAAGTAATTTTAGTTGGGTAAAATGGGACAATTATTCAACAACTTATTATGAACTATGAGCGGTTGGGGTAAAATGGGACATATTCATATTGTTTAAAACAATTAAACTATTCAATTTAAAAATTCCACAAGATGTAAACTGTAATCGTTGATTATTATAATATTTTAACAACAACTTGTTTTGAACTGACTTACCACACTAAGCACTGACAGTTCTGGAAAATGGTCATGTAATCATGTCCCATCTTGCCTCAGTGTGGGATCCAATTTTCTCCCCAAAATATCAAATATTCAATTTTAATGTTTTTTTGTTCAGTCATTGATTCAATGCATGTGTCCCATCATACCCCGAAATGTGGGGTAAAATGGGACATTAAATTTATATTCAAAATTATAGTATTGGCATCTAAAACTCTAAAAAAAAGTCGCTTGAAATTTTGTTAAAAGGTTAAAATATAAACAACCTTGAGTATCAATAAGCCAACATGGACACTTAATGTAAATTTTTATTTTTATTATCCAAAAAAAATGGTTTCTGTCCCATCTTCCCCCGGTTTACCCTACTCCTTACCAAGTAAGTTTTTAATGCAAACAATTTTCAGAGTCATTACCAAACGTATGCAATGCCTTTAATATTGAATATTTAATATACCCAAAGTCGCCAATATTGACGCCAATATTGACGCCAAATATTCACGACTGTGCCCCAAGTCGCAAACCCACTCAGGCGTGAATATATGGTTTTGTTAGCAACCTAGGTAGGCAAGCAATAGTCTGGAATGTTTGCTTCTGCGTGTGCGTACTTTTCTATAGATTGAAAACCTAGGGCGAGATTGAAAACCTAAGGCGAGATTGAAAATCTAAGGCGAGATTGAAAAACCTAACGCGAGATTGTGAAAACATATCGCGAGATTCGATAACACAAGATGCGAGATGGCAGATATAGAAAACCATAATTCAGAGCTTATACAGCATAGCCTTGTAAACAAAGAATGTTAACCGCAACCGCAGAATCCTGCGGTAAGCAGAGCCATGTAATTGGGTCCAGGTGCAGCTGACGACTATACTCGAGAGCGCCTCATGTTAACAGTCGGAGATCAGAGTGCCTAGGTGCCAGACTGTGAGAGGAACGAACACCCCAATTTGCTGTGAAAGAAATTCACGCCTGAGTGGGTTTGCGACATGGGGCCTTGTCGTGAATATTGGCGTCAATATTGGCGTCAATATTTGCGACTTTGGGTACAAGTCGTGAATTGGCGTCAATTTTGGTGTCAATATTTGCGACTTTGGGTACAAGTGAATATTGGCGTCAATGTTGGCGTCAATATTTGCGACTTTGGGTACAAGTCGTGAATATTGGCGTCAATTTTTGCGTCAATTGCGACTTTGGGTACAAGTCGTGAATATTGGCGTCAATATTGGCGACTTTGGATACAAGTCGTGAATATTGGCATCAATTTTTGGCATCAATATTTGCGACTTGGGGTACAAATCGTGAGTATTAGCGATAATATCGGCGTCAATATTTGCAACAAGGGGCCAAGTCGTGAATATTGGCGTCAATATTTACGACTTGGGGCCAAGTCGTGAATAATGGGGTCAATTTTGGCGTCAATATTTGCGACTTGAGGTATAAATCGTGAATATTGGCGTCAATATATATTTGCAATGTCCCTTTGAAAGCCACCATTATACTGTACACCGGCAAAAACTGCAAATGTACACCTCACCATGCAATACCTCAAAACCCATATAAGCAAGTAACTGTACTTTTTGTTTGTTCAAAGAACAGTGTTCGTATGTTGTTTTGGTTTTTTTTTTCATGTCAATTATTGCCACGAGCTTGCCCATCAAACAACGATGGAGGACCATGTTATTTGGGCCTATTTCCAGCTCTGTTCGATTCCTTCCTCCATAGTTCAATAGCAATGCAGACAACGAGTGACATGAACACTCCTGTTTCTACGTTATGTACGGCATGCAAAAATAACTCTTCACACACACAAACGAACGAGCCTGTATGAACAAGATTTGCCCCATTAGAACGAAAACATTCACTCAGGTTCAATTTTGGTAAATTTTGACCCCCTGTACACCAGCGGCGTAGCCACGGGGGCCTGGGGGCACGTGTCCCCATAAATTCCCAGTCCCCCAGGTGCCCCCATGAAAACAATTCAGATAGGCCTACATGTAATTAATTTAAAAACATGGACCGAACCCCCCACTGAAAAGCAATGCCCTCCCCCTGTGTGCCCCCCCCCCCCCCATATTGAAAAAAAATCCTGGCTACGCCGCTGTGATGTATATCGCCTCTTGGTCCATTGACGATCATGGAGATACAAACATACTGAACCGTGTGATTGATAACGGATAGCAAATAAATGTTAAAACAGGAGTAGGGGTGTAAGATGATCGTCCAAGGCTTGCACTACGGTTGATTTGGAGGGCCACACTTTACTTTCACGCTGATAAAACGAGCATGACTCACTTCGAATATGAAGCTGTACTTATCTGGTGACAGTCACATCAATACGATGTTCGTTATTTTGGTCAAATTCCATTACAAGAACAAACATGATTCGACAAAATATAAAAACCGAAACGTCGTCAAATTTTGTCAAAATCAATTAATACTATAATCACATTTATTAAGGTCTACCGGTAACAACACACAGATTATAAAATAGTTGGTATATACGCATTGATTACTAAATGTTGAATGCATTCATCACAAATTGACACAAAGTAAACAGTTGACGAATTAAGTTGTATCGATAATGAACAGTTTGGCCATAGTTAGTCTTTGAGGGAAGCACAGTATACAATATCCCAATGTTACGACAAATATACCTTTTTATAGTCTGAAATACACACTCTACGTGTAAACAACTACATGTCCTAAGAAGTTTTTTTTTACAGTAACAGACGCTCAAAGCGCCCGATGTCAAGAAACAGTTATATATTAAGTAAACTAGTCATTATTCGCGAAGAGATCTACTACAAGGATTATAGCTCATTCCTGAGCTTTATGGATAGGCCTGTTTGTATTACAGACCACGTCACCTTATAATACATAGAGTGGGCATTGATCATTCCACAGCTTTTTCTATCACTATCAGGAAAATATGTAAAGATATCGCTTATAAATTGTTTAATATTAATTTATTTCCAAATAAAATAAAGTGTTGTTATGTAACGGCTGAATCAGTTTTGAGATGTGCCCCGTCTTTTACAATGGTTTTAAAAACGTACTCATGCCATCTGCATCAAACAAAAGTGCTCACTGCGATTTGGGGCACTTTTCACAAAAAAAATTGTTTCTAGGATAAAGTAAAGCAGTTTCTCTTCAGATGTGTACACGAGTCTTCATGTTTCATCTTTATTCGTAATAAATCCCAAATATTGTAGCAACGCAATATAATGATGCATTCTGGTATCGATACGTTACAAATGAGTCTACTTCTACATCCCAGATTCCCCGACTGCAAACACGAACTGCTTGTTGTTGGATCTCACCGATGTTAACCACAGTTATCAGTTTATAACGCTCGATGCACAAATCTTTCACTCTCTCCTGTATGTCACCAGCCAGTAACTTTGCTTGTATTTTACACAGAGTGGCATCGTAGCACATTTTATCGAGTCTTTCTGGGATCATTTCTTCAAAGATATCGTTTATTATTCCCTGAAACTCGCCAAACTTCTGTGGTGGCAACAATTGGTAAGATGGCTCAACAAGAACATCATGTTCTGACGATAGAGTCTTTCGTCTTGGACGGTCAGTATAAGTGATGTAACTCCGACCACGACGTTCGGCTAAGCGCTGAGTGGTCCGAAGTTTAAGATTGCGGGCAAGACGTTTAGTCACAAGAAGCTGTCTAAATCCAACCACAGATGGTCCAGATGCATGCCTTGGCTGATGACTTCCACTGTGACGATCCGAACTACTAGACACCTTCCTAGTCATCAAAGCTCCCGAACTTCTTGTCTTTGCGGTGGACAACTTTCGTCCAGTTGAAGTAGTGGACGCAACCGACATCTTTCTGGTTATACCAGCTGTGGACATCTTTCTATCTGATGGCGAATGTTTCAAAGCTGAAGTAGACGGTTTCCGTACCAATTCACCTGTTGGCTTATGTGTTGCATGATCCTTTTGCCTTGCATGATCCTTCTGCCCAATGTGCCCTGAAGTTTTCTTGTTATTAGACGCCATTCTGTTGTTAACAAGTCATATGACGACTATGCAGAGTGAGTGTTTCTTCTATCCTTGCGTCCCAGTGCTCCAGATGAAAATGAACTTGACAAACAAAGTGTATATATTGTAAGGTGAGGTCACTTTGTGTTTGTATCGCTGATGAAGTTTGTCTACTTGGTTTCAAGTATAGCAATGTGGGAGGTTAGTTTACACTTCATTTCACGGATCATTTTGGTAAGCTTGAGCTGGTATGTCAACGTTGGTGAGTATCGTATACCTGGGAAAAAGTCGACACTACAAAATTCAGTCACCGTTGATAATTTATGAATTAATTTGGAGTTAAACACGAATTTAATTAATTATAAGCGACTCACAAAGTTTTCAAATGTTCCAGTCGTTTATCACGTTTTAACATTACGTACAATGTATAGTAGAACATCCGTCTCAAAGATAACGAAGTCTTGTAGACCAGGTGGCGATGAGTTTGTTCTGCTAACGACAATCAAGCGGGTAACTTGGTGAAACCCAAGTACTGCAAAGTCCTTACAACAAATCGCTTAACTGTACACGACACCGTGTACTTCTGGGGGTTTTGTTACCATACTCAAACAGGCAGTTGTTTAAGTGTTTGTTTTTTGAATTCGGTTGCCAAGGCCTTATTTAAATACATTGTTGATGAGGTGACGATTTGGGCAACTTGAACCATTATTCCTTCTTCCGTAAACATGGCATAGTGCGCAGTGACGAGATTGTACTTCGTTTGCTTTTCGCCTTAGCGGCCTTTGGGATATATTGGGATTCGTTGAGCTCTAGCCTAATGGCTTGCAAAGACCAATTTAGCTCCTGAAAGTAGATAAGGAATCTCCAAAAGATTCACTCACCCAAGTTAAACATCGTAACCAAAATTGAAAGGGCAGACGAAACAGCTTCTTTTTTTTTAGAGCGAATCCAAGACAAAGCGACTTTTTTAAATGGCGTGTCATTTTGTTGCTTAGTTAACGTGTGTTGCCTGAGGTCTTTCTGTGTGTATGAACCGGCATTCGTAATAATTCTCAGTGACAAGACACCACGTCGTAATTATCTCTTCGTAGAAGGGGTGGCTCCGGCTCAGCTTTGTTTTTTCAAGTTTCGACAAGATGTGTGCTTAAGCCTTAAGCGTGTTCAAAAGACAACAGATAGCATCTCGTGATGCTCATTTTAATAGTCAATCCGCTGAGAATCGTACTACGCGGAGCTTCACATCTATACCATGAAGATGTTTTCTGCAGAATTGAAGCAACACGCCTCCCGAGGCTGAGAGTGCCGGTATCTGCGTTCTGCAACACTATCAATCATAAAGGATCTCACTCAATTACGTTAAACGGATTTACGCTTCATAAAGGAATAATTCACAACAAAAAGCCCAATTAGGCCTAATTATAGGGCAGACAAACAAGCTTTAGCAACAACGGTAGTTTGGGAGGGAGCAATGTCAGTGTTCCCATGCAGTTTGGACAACCGTTGCTCTTAAAAGATGCGGATAACATCTAATATCAGTGATTGTATTACCCTTCAATTATTAACAATGCTGCGGACCTTTAGTTGGTAATTTTCTTTCAAAAAGAAGAAGCTAAAAACAACCCAAAACATGAGGCCATCTTGAACACTCATAGAAAGTGCCCCAGTTCAGGATATGAAATGAGATTTGCCAATTACAATAAAAAATATGTCTTAAAATATAACTCTGCCCAAACTTCCAATGAGGTCAAAAGCATGATTGCAAACATATGTATTCATAACTTTGGGGCCCATTTGCGTTTCATAATTTGTCATAATTGCGCAGTTCCTTACTGTGCATGTAAATAGCATGTAATATAACTTTGTTTAGAGTCACTAGTGGCTCCATCTTCTCATTATTTTGGAAGAAAATTCGTTATCATTTAAAATCCATGAATTGTAAAACAAAACTGCGGTAATCATTTTGACACGCACAGCGCCGTAACTAGGGTAAAATTTTAGGGGGCACAAGGGGGCACCATTTTTCCTAGGGCACTTTTGGCCAATTAAAACTTACTGTAGTTTCGGTTTGTATTTTTCCTAAACAAGCCCCTTTTCAGTGTTTTCTGACGTGTTGAGGTAAAACAAAATATGTAAATAATTCACAATAGTTCTAAAAACATTGAAATTATTACTACGTAAATGCTCATAAAATGTAACATTTTATTCTGGTAAATTTTAATCTCAAAAGTCCAGATTTCAAATGGGGGCACCCGGGGGGGGGGGGGCACGGACATCAGTTGTGGGGGCACGTGCCCCCCCCCCCCGCCCCCGCCCCGCCCCCTTTAGTTACGCCACTTGACACACATCGTGCTATATCAACGAGGTGGGATATTTTGATTGGGTGTTGTCAAGTAAAGTTCTAGCAGGTATACATGTATAATTTTATATCTTGCCCACTGCTTCATAGAAGCACTGATACTGACGTGGAACACATTACCGCTTAGTTCAGTGCCTATAAGGTCCTTGGTGGGATTTGTATAAAATTGATCGAATTGGATACCATTATTTTGAAGCACCCCAGGTCAATTTGTTTTATTAGGGATATAAAGCCCATACAAATTTTGTTAGGAATTTTGTTGTGTTTGATTTTTTTTTCTGATTTAAAGCCACTTCACAATGCAGGTCCTTTTGATTATAGTACAAATGAGTTGGAAATAAGAAGTTTACATCACTGTCCAACAATTATTAAATGAGGACGAGTGAGATATCAACGAATTATGTTTGTTGTCATGCAAGAATTTCATTTTGCTTATATGCCATGTTAAGTTTGTTTTGTCGTGGTAACTATACGTCCGTCCGTGTTGTATACCGGTACAAACTACATTTAAATAATTTTACGATTGAATCACAGGAACAAGAAAACTGGGAGGACAAACTACACAATAAACCACTAACAGTTGTTGTATGTACAACAAAATTACTGACTTATTGACGAGCCCACAAATTTAAGAGTCAGCCATTGGTGTGATATTGTTAAAATCTGACGACATGTACTCGTGCGGTCTTTGCTGACTACGTTACGCAATAGTGTAGCTAAAACCTCTCTACGTGGTCTCGTTACTTTTTGCATCGGGGATAAAGAAAAGTGTTTTTACCCATACAGCGATGTGTGTTAAGCACTGTTTACTCAATACTTTCCGGATATTCCTCGGGTGGGTTTCGAACCCACGACACCTGCCATTCTAGAGCAGATATCTATAAATAGATTTTCCGGCAGCGAGAGGCAGTTTGAATTTGAATCATAGCATGCAGCGGGTACCGCAACCATTAAATCTTTTTGTTAATTTTACTTGTGTTTTTTTTCCCCACCCATACACCGATGTGCGGTTTACTCATTTTTTCCTGAGTCCTGTAAACAAATTCACAGGCATTTTCGTCGGGTGGGATTCGAACCCACGACCCCCGCCATTCTAGAGCAGATGTCTTACCAAGTAGACTACTGAGATTGCCCGGCAGCTTGAGGCTGTCACAGGTTGAACCCGTTGCCAAACTGAGTTCAAACTATAAGTTAACCGAAAAGCCATTTCAGAACAGTGGTAGGACTGATGGAGATCGCTGACTCGGTGGGTTATAATACTATGTCATTATTTTATTCATACTCAGACGTCAGACAAGAAAAGTCAACATAATTATGATGGCTACGAATTCGACCTTTGTACTACAAACAAATTCAGCATGGTCAGATAAATACACTAGTCAATGCAACCCCGTGTGTGCTGGGACTGTATTGAGTGTCAATTTTCTTTATGCATTAGGGTCTGCATGTAGTGTAGGTGTCTTTGCTGCAGATAAACTATCTGAAACGGTAAGTGACCAAGGCTTATTTTTTTAACACATAAACCGTTTGTAACAACAAAATACACACAGACAAAAAACTATGCGAGGCAAACTTTCAATGAATAGATTCAATAAGCCAGATTAGCTGGAAGTAACGTTTTCCACGTTGACCTATTTGTTGTAAGGCATTGAGCTGCTCTTTGAAGCGGACACGGGATGAGTATAGTTGACCAAATCAGTGTTTATGAAAACGTATGAAAGATGTGTCCGTTATTATGATTCATTGTAAAAGAAAACCATTATTTCATGTTGAGAAGTCTGTTTTAACTTCATTTGATGACAGATGAGTTCAACAGCCACGATTTGTAAAAAGCACCCATCTGAGTTCGTATACGTGGTTGCAGTACTTGTGCTGGCTATTCTACCTTTGGTGGCTATTATCCACACTTTGGACAATTTACGGATGCATCGTGCAGACTTATTGGCTATTTCCAAGCAACGGGAGTTTACAGTTTCGCACATTGGAATCCAGTGGTTGAACCGTAGAAAATCGCTCATCAGACAGCTCAAATCCAGACTATCTGAGGAAAGTACTGTGAGCATTCAAGATGGGCCCCTTTCGTGTCGCGATATAGAGACAGTCGAAATAAAAGAGCGCCTCGGACGGGGGGTGACGAAAGATGTATATAGAGGTGTGTACAGAGGAGAGTCAATAGCCGTCAAGATGGTCACCAACAAAGTGGAGGACATTAAAGCGTGCATGAGACGAAAGAAATACCGCTCCTTCTCAGACTGTTTTGTGTATGCCAACTACAAACTAATGAAAGAAGTGGCATTGTCAATGCAGCTGGATCATCCAAATGTTATCAAAGTTAGTAACATAAAAATACACGAATATCTGATGAATTTATATGAAATAAAATTCTATAGTCTGTTTTCGAAAATGGTACATCAAATCTTCAAACATAAATAAAAACACTAGGACCGATTGTTATCCGATTTGACCCGAAATTGTTAATTTAATTTCTTAATACTTAGCTGTTTTGTAGATTCGGAAAAGTTACTAGCTTTCATTTTAAGGTAGTGCACACACTAATGATAAGTTGTAGAAATTGAAAAAATAAAAAAATAACTATTGTCGGGATCCTGACATTATCTCACGTCCATCAGCCATGTACAAACAATGTTTACATGTTACATGTATTTCGGCATGCATTGTCCGTAACATGTGCGAAAGGTTTTGTATGTTTTTCGTTTTGAAATAGTATCATCTGTGGAAATTCGTTCAGAAAATAAAATTCTAAAAATACAAATCCACACAATATATTAATTTATGTTTGATATAATATTTCATATTTTTGATGAATTGCGTATAGAACCATGGAATGTGTATCCGAAGCACTAACACCATGTCAAGCCATGGAATGATAGCGATATATGAGATAGGAGACAAGACTGCAAACAGCGTATTGAAAAAGCTTCCGTGGGACACGCGGTTAGATGTAAGTAGCTGTACGAAGTCAGCCAATGTAAGATGCATCAATAAACGTTCAGTTCGCTAACATTATCAGGACTTTAAATGGTTTAGTTTAACGTAAAATGTTTGTGAAATTGTTATTTTTGTTCAAAGAAAGTAGTCTTCCCGTCAAACAACAATTTTATACAATCTCTGCATCTCCCTATACCGTCAAGTAACTGCGTGGAAATGCTCCGATACATACCTCATACAGCTCAGAAAAAAGACCAACAACCCAACAAACAAACAAACAAACAAACACACAAACAAATAAGCAAGAAAGCAAGCAAGCAAACAAACAAAATAAGTGTACAACCCACGGTTAGCCTGCCCACGGCATCGGATTGGTAATAATAAACATGTACTGTCAACCTCAAGTGCCCCAAAACATCAAAAGACATCTCCGAGATTACTCATCCCGCCCTAAATCTCTTTTGTTAATTTGTGTTATTGTTCTTAATTTAACGCACTTTATAGGTATATGGTGCAAATATTACTAAAATGTGTATTACGATGTTTTACTGACTTCAGATGAGTATTGAGATTGCAGACCTTCTTGAATACTTACAAAGTTCACCACTTGGCTCTCTGGCAGTATGGGACTTCAAAACACGACAATTTGTCATCGTTAAAGGCAAGATAAAACTCGTTGATTTGGATGACTTATCAGCGCAGGAACTACCCTGTGAGAAGCATACAGATTGCAACATCAAGGTGGACACCGACTATGGGAGGGAAAACATTGGTGAGTTTATCAATTCTGGCCATTGTTGGCTTCAGCAGCAACAGTGAAGTATGGTGGCCCTTGAGAAAAGTAATTTTTTTTCCCTCATGAATATTGACGTCAATATTTAAGTTTTTGATGTCCTAGGCCATTGGGTGAATTGGATTTGACGTCAGATTTCGCGTCCGGTGGGAAGTCAGACATTTAGTTTGACGTCAAATTTCATGAAAATTTCGCGATTTTCACCGGTCGCAAAATTGGCCGTGAATTTTTATCGCGTCCGGGAAAAAGTCGCAGACAAGATTGACGTGAAATTTCGCGACTTTGGGAAATGTCGTGATTTTTCCCCATGAATATCAACGTCAATATTGAAGTCATTGGTGTCCCTTCAGTGCCATATGGGTCAAGTCACAGACATGAAATTATGTTGACGTCAAATTTAGCGACTTCGGGGAAAATGCCACCAGTGAGATAACCTTTGTTTGTATAAAACAATAGAATATGGACCTTTATAGGGTTTTCCCTGAAAGGCCAAGAAAACATTTTGTGGACATTATTTGACTGGATTAATAAATTGCTCTTTCGAAATTAAAGCTTTATCAACGCAGACCGGGGTTTTATTAACAAATTATGAAAACATCTTGTTTCAATTTAATTAATGTTTATTATCCATTCTCCTTTTAAAATACAGTTTCCAGCAACTCTGGTCTGGTGCCCTGTGTCAACTCTACATGTTATGGGCTGAATGCTAAATTTAACGTAATTAGTGCTATGAGTGGGCTTGTTGGACAGGCTTTACTAAGTAACCCGCCGCCTTTCATAAAGCATCGTCTTGATAATATAACATTAAATGCTTCACAAGGACAACTCAATGCAAGTCAACTCAAGCAAAGTTTGCAACAATTGATAAATCAATGACGACTGACAAAAAAACAATTTAAAAGGGAGTCGTCCGCTCATCCGTCGTTCACGAAGGTCAGGAATTCGAGTTGTGATGCCTACCTAATGAACAAGTATGCAGATCTGATATAAAAAATAGCATTGCAACAACAGCAAAGTCGGCGAATTCCAGAAAAAATGAGT
Source organism: Marthasterias glacialis (assembly GCA_911728455.2). Taxonomy (NCBI): domain Eukaryota; kingdom Metazoa; phylum Echinodermata; class Asteroidea; order Forcipulatida; family Asteriidae; genus Marthasterias; species Marthasterias glacialis. The sequence continues at coordinate 21,601,275 of OU452225.1, forward strand.
TCATTGTTTGTTTATGTTACCGGTACTCCTCATGAAGGGCTACCGGTCGTCAGCATTCCTCGATTCACTATAGTGAAATCCATGCACTCTGAATCTGATAGGAAACTCAGGAGTAAAAGCAAACTTATGAAAAGTTGTTCATATACTACTCAAAAAAAGTTAAGGACCACTTTTTAAAACGTATATAATTTTTTTATACAAGGTGTTTTATTTCTGGAAATACCTCAGTACAACTGTCCTGAATGTCCTTAAACACGCTGTAATCAATTTCACGCATGGGTGGTTTCAGTTGTTGCACACTGTCGCTCGCATCACTGCACATCCTGAAAAGTGGGTTCACAGGGGTATCAACTATCGACATGAAGAGGTAAAAACGAATGTCTGAGTGTCTTTCAGGCAGCCTAGTATCGCGTATGACCTCCTCCTGCAGCAATAACGGCTTCACAGCGCTGTCTCATGGAGCTAATGAGGTGATTAATGTCTCTGACGACCAGTGCATCCCATGCAGCCTCCAGAGCCACACCCAGCTGCCGCAGTCCAAGTGGATGGGCTTCGAGCTGCTGGATACTTCTCCCCATCATGTCCCAGACGTGCTCTATCGGGTTCAAGTCCGGGGACCTCGCTGGCCACTCCATACGCTCAATTCCATGGCCCTCAAGGAACTCGGTCACCACCCTAGCTCGGTGGGGACGGGCATTGTCATCCATCAAAATGAAGTTTTCACCCACATTTTCAGCAAATGGCACCACAATAGGTTCGAGGACTTCATCCCTGTACCTCACTCCTGTCATTGCTCCCCCTGGGACCACGTAGAGACGAGTACGGTTGTCATAGGTGATGCCTCCCCACACCATGATGCTGCCTCCCCCATAACGGTCATGTTCTGCAATACAGGGGTCAGCAAATCTCACTCCTGGTCGCCTCCAGACTCTCAAACGTCCATCATTGTGGTCAAGGGAAAATTAAGGACATTCAGGACAGTTGTACTGAGGTATTTCCAGAAATAAAACACCTTGTATAAAAAAATTATATACGTTTTAAAAAGTGGTCCTTAACTTTTTTTGAGTAGTGTATATCTGCTTCATTCCGCAATTTGCGATTGGCAGTATTTGTTGCCGGGTAAAGTTTAAATAGACCGTCTTACTGCTGTTGACCTATCCTCCGTCGACGACCAACGTAAAGCACACTACTACAGCGATTTCTAGAACGGCCTATATTGGCATAGGCCTAATACGAGTTTGTCAACACAGTACTATAAGGCATATCTGAAATACAAATAGATCACTGTCTGTCTAACTGTGTGTTTTTATTTTATACATGTATTAATCTGGTTGTTTTGGGATTTAATGTATATTGTCGAGTGCTCTAGTGCTCTAATCTGCTGTGTTTTTAATGTGAATTTTAGGCCTATTATTATTGTAACGACGCGGAGTCGAAGTTTGGTTGTGGTTTTCAACGTAATATTTCTCTTATTTATTGGGTGGGACAAGAAATAAATGAAAACGATGTATGGTTGCTCTGATTTCTTTGGTTACGTTGGCCTACCGGTTAGTTCTTTATTCGGTCTCGCAGGCTCTTCTGCATTATTGACGGTTGGTGCCTCAAAAGGCTGCAAAGGGAAAACTGTCACCATGCACAATCATGTCTGAAGTTAGCCTTCGTGGCTGAAACAGCTGTGCCCGCGAAGCGACTGGAACTGCAGACTACATGCACGAGTGTAATCTACTGCAGACTACATGCGCGATTGTAGTCTGCAGTTCCAGTCGCTTCGCGGGCACAGCTGTTTCAGCCACGAAGGCCTTGGCGAAAGGCTAGTCTGAAGTGTACATGGCGTTTGCATGGTCCACGCACTGAGACGATTGTGACTTCGGACGTTTAATTCAGACAAAATCACTGCTTCTATCCACGGGCGTAAATCCTACCGCGCCGTTCCCACATGTTTTGGACCTGGGATTTGGGCTTACTGTGTTATAAAATGCGTTGGAATTGTGGAAACAACGGGTGGATTGAGCCACTCAACATTATTACACCATTCCATTATGGTAGAATTAATTAGATCCTCACAATACGACATCAACAGTTGGCCACAAATACTTATGCAGAATTCCTTTATTTACGAAGGGCTTTTCTCTTATTAATAATAAATGCTGGATAACAACTGTTGTCCATACAAACATATAAATGTCTCATTCTTATTAACCAAATATAAAATAATGAAAAACATAAATTAACTATTTGGACCGGCAATAATATGGCTTGCTTAGCAAATCAATTTAGAGTTGGTCTCTTTATTTGACAATGACCAATTGTCATGTTATGTTTCTGTATTCCCTCATAATCAAGCAACTTACACAATCCCTCAACTTACTAAATGAAGCTCTCCTCCTGCAACCTCGTTCCCAGGGGTGATTGATCTCGCTGCGCCATTTTCCCCCTATCATGCCTTGCTCACTCATAACCCCTGGAATTGGTCAATTAAAATGTGCCAGTGTAATTTGATTAGTCCTATGGCCGATCCACGCGCTCGGCAAGTATGGTAGCCCGCAAGTCATGGAGCAACTGGTCCCCTCTCACTCTTCTTTAGTTTTATGATATGTCTCACTGTATGCAGTTTCGGGTGACCGTGTAAAAACATGATTGATTGAGTGACCGTGTAAAAACATGATTGATTAGACGAGGAATTGCGTCAAAATACTTGCATTTCAACACGCGTGTACTAAGCGCCCTACAAGCGCTCTCAAGTATTTAACAAGCGTGCATGCAAAGTAGTCACTTTTTTTTGCCAATCAGCATTGTTTTTTTTAGTCCATTCATACCAGGGGCCAGTGATGAGAGGTAGTGATACGGCGCTCTGCCCATGGTAGAGAGGCTGCTCCTCCTGGCATTGAGTCTACTTATGCTATATACAATGGACTTTCTTCCCACTGCAATGGTCACAAGTACTACATGTGAGATTATCTTCAGTGGTACCTTCTATTTCCATAAATAAATACAGACTTAAAACTTCTACCTATCTTTCACATCTTGTCTATGCTGACAAAAACAGGGAATCAATATGAACATAACAAAAGACATCTTCACAGACACTAAACAGGATTTTCCTTTTACATTTTCATTGACTAGCCATGGCACTGGAACTAAATAGATTGTCATTTTACTGGTCAGCCAGCTTTTTCACTGGTCCATATTCTAAAATTATCTTTCAACATTGTAATTTGCATGGGATTTTTATAATTTCAAGTAATATGAACAACTAGTGGCTTACATGTAGTTATGACAGGCAATAAACTAGTCAGCTGGACCAGTTGGATAGAATTTTGACAGGTCCTCAGGTGTTTTAACTAGCATTTGACCAGCAGACCACTGTTAACCAGTTTCCCTTGGAAGACGTCTTCAGATGTTATTCCTTTTCATGTCAAAAACGAGTGACGTCCATTTTGTATTTTTGTGTAAAATTCTAACCCGGAACAAAGGCTGAGGTTTTGCAATTGACATGTTCTTGATAGAGAAAACAAAAAGTGTGGTGCTTCAAAGAGAATCTTTGTTCTCTTTGCTTCGTCAAGTCAAGGTTTCTGTGCTAGCGGTAATCACAAAGAAAACATATTCTGGTAATTCTGATATAACAATCCCGTAAGGCTGGACGGGTAAAAATGGAAGATTCCAGATGGCAGCTGTTTGAGGGAGAACACAGGTGAATAGTCCCATTACTGGTATTAACTTGGTTTTCATTTAAAGGAGACACCGTGCAAACAATGTCCATAAGACTCCTATGGTTTGATAAGACTTTTTCAATGTGACACTCAATGCCAAAATCAGGCACTTCCTGCTCAAACTTAAAACTGGGCTTATTTGCTCATCAGATAGATGAAAAGAAGAGCTTTCAAATAACACCTAAATGGGCCTATAAGTTTATATTTCTCAACATTAGACTGTTTAAGACATCACATGACACTGATATCAAGGCTGATGTTTGGCTTGTTTTCACCTTTAAGGCTGTTTCACTATTTCTGAGAACTGCCTAATTATGGTACAGGCCATCAGAACTGATTATTTTCTTAAAGCCATTACACATATATATACTTGGTGATGGCTCTATTTGCTTCTTTTCTTTGCATCTTGCTTTGCTTTCCATATCATGAGCTCCATGCAGCTTCGAGCATCTTCTTTACTGTCATGTCCACCAACTGAAAAACAAACCCACAAACACCTCAATATATTTAGTGTGCTATTATACTTATGCATTTATGGATAATTCAGCTTTAATTTAGAGTGCTACAACATAGATTGATCGTTTATCGATGATCAATGCACTCATGGTTTACACTGTACAAAGAGGGAAAAAGGGTACTGGAATTCATGCTCGAAATCTCCCATTACCCTGGGATTATTGTGTGATCATCAATTCCAGCCCTTCTCCCTTTTGTCTGACAAACCAGGATTACAGGAGGTTGATGGGCTGCCATGATTGTTTCACATTGTTCTCAGCATGTGAGGTAAATCCAAGATCCCAGCTTGCCATGGCTGACTAGTGGTCGTGGCTTACAGCCGAGTCAAAGTGAACGAAAAGACAATTTTCTTGAAAGCGAGAAATAATTCCTGGTGCATTTTATGAGAATTTTTGTTCACTTTACTTGGTTTAGTCATGGTTTCATTGTGACAACAATATTCTAAACAACAACAATTTGCTCCATGTACTCCACAGGTTAATCCTCCCCAGACAATTTGTTTGAATCCCGGAGTGAATTGGTTCAAAACAGACATTGTATGATGCAATGTTTGGATGATGATAAGTAACCAAGAACTCACCATCATTCTGGATGATTCTATTGAGACATTCAGCCATTAAAGTCCGTAATGCTCTCTTGAAAGGTAATCCTCGTCTATGTGGGAAGAGCACTGCTGTGTCTATAACACGACTATGAATCAGCTATGGAATAAAACAATATCATAAGATTAATCACCAACTGGTTCATAACCTCCATAATTACATCCATTAATCCTATCCCCAAAGTGTCTTTGGCTTTGCTTACCAAATGGGGGAGAATGCTCATTAAACAGTGGAAGATCACACTTACCTAGGGGTCTAATTGAATAGAAACCATTACATTGTCAAAACTACAGCCAAAGCCAACAAAACACTTGGTCTTCTATGCTACAACCTTTATCACTGCACACACACCACTCGAATATTACTCAACCATCTGGGATCCAAACCATCAAGTTTAAATTTGCAGCCAGGCAATCTGGGTTGTCTAGTTTGGAGGACATCTGCTCTGAAATGGCAAAGATCGTGGGTTTGAATCCCACTGAGTAATATGCCTGTGTTTTTTTTCACAGAACTCGGGAAAGTACTGCTTAACACACAGAGGTGTATGGGTAAAACACAAACTACATTATTATCCTCGATGCAAGTTTAACATCTATTAAGTTTACATTAATTCTTCAAAAGGCTTTGTCGGGCTGCAAGATTCGTCAAAAGAAATTTCAGGAAATCATTGGAAGTTCATCTCTCATCCCTTTACAAAGCATCTCACTAACTTGCTGCCATCGACATCAGTAAATATCATAGCACCAGTGCATCATCAGGGAGAACAACAAGACAAACATCAGCTCTCTCATTCAAGTACCCATTACCCAACAAGGACTGTTATAAATACTCCTTTCTGCCAAGAACTGTTGCACAATGGAACACTCTGCTTGCCACAATTAGAAACTCAGCCACAATCGACTCATTTAAGAGCCAATTGGAACTCAGCAATGTATTGTAAACTTGCCAACTATATCCGAATAGATTACTCTTACATCTACACATAGTAAGATCAGTTTGTATAACAGGGTTGTTATACTAGATGTAGATTGAATATTACCTTGAGAGACAGTAAATCACTCTCCAAGCTATGACCAATCATAATAGTCTCACTGCTACACATACTAAGAAGAACTGCTTGCACGTCTTGTAGAGTTGTAGTCACATTTTTCAGGTCATCTTCTGTTATTCCACTGAATCTGTAAAACCAACGTCAGTTGTTTGTTTCATTGAAAATCTTAACACCGGCAGCAGTATAGAATGATGAGGGTTCTAGAAACTAAAGACCTCATCCTAACAGTTCAGAGATGTGTCAGGGTTGGTAAAGTGATGAACACAGTACTCTAGAGCCGATGTAAAGACGGCTGGCATGTTCAGACCTCTAGTATCTTTGGATTCAATGTATTCCTTCAAACCTAACTTTTTCATTACAGTTTGTTTGCAGAGTTGCCAACTTTGCAGTCTGACCCAAAATCACTAGCTACAATCAATACCAAAAACATCTACCAATCTTAAACGTATCAGTGCTACAATAAGCATCAACATAAACAATTAAATTTTGAAAAACAAATGAATAAAACTAGACACCATACATCAACAATAATGGAGACAATGTAAAACTTACCTTGTGTTGTAGTCTACTATTTCAGCATTTGGTTTAACCAATGTGTCATAAACACAACTGAGTTTATCATCAACCACAGTTACTCTTGTTAACTCCAGACCTTTTGCTGTGTAACACTGCAAAGATGACACAAAATCACTTTGTTTCTATACAGATATTCAGGGGTTTTCCTAGCCCAGGTAGGACGTTAGTCTCCGTTGTACTACACTAACGTCCTGGGTATAAAGGTCTCGCTACATAGCGAAACAATTTATAACTAACTTATTTCATTGTTTTACCTGATTAAATGAGCTGAAACTTCGTCCTAGTGTTCTATTGGTCCTATATTTGCAGACTGGCGGGTTCAAAAGTCTTTAAGATGCATTGAGCACACATTATTGACAAAAATAAACTGAAAATCAGAGCAAAATCAGAAATCCACGTGGCCCGTTTAGGTAGTCTCCGAGTGATACGCGCAATGATGTGCGGAAGTACATAGTAATGCCGGAAGAGGGCGCAGTCTATGGTGTGACGATTCGGTCGATCTGTGCGATTGACCGATCGCACTGCGCTATTGGTCAATCGCGCCAACATATTCATTGCGCGATCTATCGATAAGTGCGCAAGTGAAGCTTTATACCCAGGATGTCAGTGGTAGTACAACGGAGACTGACGTCCTACCTGGGCTAGGGTTTTCCTTAACTTTTCTTTTCTTTTCAGCCAGACTACTTTTGAGTAGTCCGCGTGTATTTGCAAGAATCTTAAGACCTAGCTTTTGATTTTTTTTTGAAAAGACTAGCTACTAGTAGTACTACCTACATTAGCTGGTGCAGTATAGCTGCACAATCATCTGCGTATACACAAGTAAATGACATAGTAAAACCACAGCATGGGAAACAAAAATATCAATGCAAAGTACCCATGTTACCAAAAAATGTATGTCTTTGTAAAAAAATTCTGGCACTATTAGCAAGTATCTCTGTTGTTGTAGATGTTAACTTTGCATCTGGGATAAGAATACTATTTGTTTGTTTTTTTTGGTGTGTTTTTTTTTGCCCATACAACGATGTGTGTTAAGCACTGTACTATACTCAGTACTTTCCCGAGTCCTGTGAAAAAAAACTCACAGGCATATTCCTCGGGTGGGATTTGAACCCACGACCCCCACCATTCCAGAGCAGATGTCTTGCCCAACTAGACTACCGAGATTACCCGGCAGCTACAGGCAGTTTGAATCCTATTAGCAGTGTGTACCGCATCCACTATGATATATGTTAATTTTGCAACAGAGATAAGAACATTATTTGTGTTTTTTTGCCCATCCACGGACGTTGTTGTTGTGTATCCTGATTTACAAGCTTTCGAAAAAGTGAAATTCAATTTTGCATTCACAATCCTTCACACATTTATTTTAAAGATATTTGATCTCTGCCAAGTCGATTTTACCTTGAAATAGAAGTGATTTCAGCAAACAAAATTTAAAACAACATGTTTTTTATAACAAACAAAATTAATAAATCGTGTTTTGACCTTACAGATGGGTTTAAAAAAATGTTTTTGAAACGTTTATCCCGGCCAACCACCCTACATGAAAATATGAGCCCTTTGCTGGTACCCAGAAGTCAGTAAGCTGTATTACAACGTCAATTCGCATGCATTTTGTCTTTGTGTCGCAAGGCAACTGGCTGAAATTGAGCAGGCAGAGGATGGAATTTATTAATTATGCTCCACACAAAATTTCACTTTTTACACTAATTACTCTGTCATTATTTGCTGATGGATTTTTTCATTCGATATCTCATTTGAAAGTTGATAACTTTGGTCATCATACAAAAACAGCAATTTAACATTAGGATTCATTTTCAAGGTAAAATCGGCTTGAGCACGGATCATACATCTATAAATTGTTTTAGGAAAAAAAAATACAATAGCTGTTTGGTTTGAAGGCAAAATGAAATCAAATCACTTGTTTAAATCAACAGAGAACAAAAAACAATGTGTGCATTCTTCTGTATTCCGCTTGGTGCATGTAGGACTGAGGTCAACAGATCATACTACATGTCTAAGTCATATTGTGTACAATGCAATCAGTTCTTACCATTTCACAGTCCATAGCATAGAGACCTGGATTGCCATTGGCTGGTGGTGACTTGGCTACAGTTCTCATGAATCCAGTTAAATTGTTTGTCTTGTCATCAGTTACATGATACTTGAAAACAAAAAACACAGTCAAAGGCTCTCTCATAATTATTTATATTTATGTGGTAAGTGAAAAACATTACTAGTTACATGTATTAAGTATTACATTATTTACTGCATGAATTAGACATTACAATTTACATTAGTCCTCAATAACTTTTTAATACTTCAATCAAGTGGATTGTTAAGTTTCATCAAACTTGAGGATAACATAAAAGAAAAGAAGATGTTTGTATCAAAACATGGTTATCAAATGTTTCAGTTTATTTTGATCTTTGTTTATTTTCTGAAGCTGAATTCAATTGTCTAACAATTAGTCCAAACACCAACTTAACACTATCTAATATGTAAAGGTATTAAGAACAATTTGCTCATGTTTAAATATAGCTATTGTGAATATTGCAATTTGGTGCTAAATTGATTTACTTTTCATCTATAAAGTCATTAAATAAATAGATTCATAAACATAAACTAACAATATTTTCTGACAATGTTTTAAATGTTGAAGAGGAAAGAATCCATCAAAATAAAAACAAAATTGTGATATAAGATTTAAGAATACTTTGATATATGACAAAAGTGACCAGAACCATTTTTTTGTATCTATTGTTATAAGTTGTATATCGATTTATATGAATATAACTTATCAATCATGGCCATTATAAGAAGCTTGAAATTCACAAGAAGCTATGTAAAAATAGAGTTGTAGTTTGTACCTTAGCAATACTGCATCCTTTAGCACTGGAGTCACCTGAACAGCAGTTAAATCGACCCTCTACAGTCCCTCCAACTACACTCAGATAATTCATTCAATTCAACTCATTAGTACATGCTGTAGTTATCAATGTGGGTGTACATAGATCAGTGGCTAGAGTGATGAGAGTATTTCATGTCAATTAACAGTTCAGATTAAATCATATGCATACTATTGATTTACTCTGACATGTTATAACTGATATGACTTCAATATAGGCCATGTTGTATATGAAAGTGGTTATAGTTTTAGACAGTTGCAAACACATTTTGAATGTAAATTCTTATATTTCTTTTACGCTTCATATTTGTTATTGGGAAGTCTAGGTGTCAATTAAATTGTGCAACATGTCACATATATCTGAAAAATGCACAAATAAAACTAAATATTGATCAAACACATGACCAATTAAAAGTAAAAAAAAAAAATTGAAAATCAACAAAAATATAAGTTACTTCATAGAAATCTGAGTAATTTGATTGAAAATGGTAAATAAATGCCAATTTGACCATTAACATCAACAGTGCATTTCAGTCCAACATCAAACTATGTTTGTGTCTTTTAGACTTTGAACCAAGAGTTAAAACCATTTTTGAGTTTGAGTGATTTTTTTTTGTAACTTCTTACCCTTATTATGCCAGAATTTCCCCCAGTGGTAGATGCAATTTTCTCTAGTGATGTAGCGGCCATCAGAACGACGCAGAAATGTTGTACCACAGCGACTGCATACATGTTGGTTAGCTACAATAGGGGATATAAGGACTGATTATACAATGGTTAGAAGAATTCAGGCTCTGTAAGTTTGGAATTATGGAAATGACAAATGGTTTCATGTACGATGACAGATACAAGATTTCGTTACTATAGTATCCCTTCCTAATTTAAAACTGAACCTCAAACTGCATATAGTTTTATTGTTTGTACAATGATCATAGGAAATGTCATTTATCTTTTAGTAATGTTTTTTAAATACGTGATTTAACCCTTTAGTCACTGCGATCTGAAGACTTTGATGGTCTAAAAATAACCTATGATCACCGGAAAAAGAAAAAAAAATGGAGTAATCTATTTCCCATGGTCAGAAAATGAATTCCCAGTGTCGTTAAGTGTTGTTATATTTACAAGCTCGAAGCTTGAATTTAGTATTAAAGAAAATAAACAATTGTGTCGGCTAAATCACTTGAAAGATAATTTTCATCCTCTACAAAATAAACCAAACATGTAACATGCAAAAAATAATCACAATGAAAGTTATATTCAAATTTCTAGATACTACACTAATTTGTTCAATGAGTAAATGTCTTACGTTGACATGGTTAAAGTTATGTGCAAAAGCTAATGGGTTAAGGTTATTGGTCTCAATTGGTTCTTGTTCTTAGTGTAGGTCTTGTCTTTTCTCTTCCTCAACTCAATGAATACAGATGTTCTTCTTCTGTGAAAAAAGGGAATAAAAGAGTAGTGACCCACGCCTTAAATGGTTTATTAAAACCAGCAGGGTCGCAGCCATGTGATAAAGGACCAACTCACTACTCTTTTATTCCCATTCATAAATGCCCTTCTTGTTAAAATGTAAAAAAATCTGTAAAAATTTTTTTTTTTCCCTTCAATTCCTGTCCTGTCCTCCGGTTCCATTTTACATTGAGTACTGCCACTGACTGCTATGTATTGATTGCGAAACATGCAAGTCAGCACCTGTGTATAAAGCTAGTGTGCCAAATTGTCCCAAACTGTCAGGGGTATTTATGAATGTATTTGAAAGTGTTTTGGAAGGTTATCATCTCAGTTGGGTCTCACTGTTAATGATTGTAAATATTGCATGTACTGGCCCTTCTTAAAATGGAAAAACTTTGTCCATATATTCTATTCATGGAGAGGGGGAGCTGGTTAATGAAACAACAATTTAAAGTTAGCAACTTACGCTGATTTCCTGTAGATTTCTTGGAGTCCTCAACTTTGATGACAGCAAGACCTGGTGTCTGAGATGGTCGTGGGTAGCCATTGTCAACTAATTGATCTTCAGTCATCAAATATGTCTTGAAAATCTCATATAAATATTTGCCTGTCAATACAACAAAGCTTCAATCAGCTTAATAGAATGGGCATTTGTAAAACAACAAATATATTAATAACTTTAGTCTTCATTCAAGTGTCAAAGCTAACATTACCAAACAAAAAATGCATTAAATTTGGGGGTGAACAAAGAAACATTTACTAGAATAGGATTTGAACCTGCGACCTCCAGATTAACGTGCCGGCACTCTACCAACTGAGCTATCTTGCCCTAATGTTTGCAGTCTCCCTACTTTGTCAATATCTTTGTTTGGGGGTGCCAGTCAGAAGCCATTCAACCGGTTACTACCGTGTAGCCATTTTACGATACAACCATAGAGCTAGCTCTATGGATATAACCTGGGAATGGTAGCACGGGGATCTACCTTAAGGGTGATGTGACTTCATTTATGTTTGTTGTTTTATATCAAGTAATAAACCACAAACAAAACTGACTGAGTACATTTAAATCAAATTTTGGGTTGAACCGTCAGTTTCCTTAGTGGTTTATTACTTGATATAACAAATACATCAATCACTTCTTGAAAAACATTTGATTTATTGCAAATGTTAAAAGTTTGTAATACTTAACCCTTTTAATAATACTTAACAATTTCCCTTAGTACATGTATTTCACATAATGATTGCCAGTGTTTTCTCTTTTAAATTACACATAAACTATTCATTTTGAATTCAATCATATGGGGCAGAACATGACATGTCATGAGGTGGCAATATCGAGGTATTATGCATCACCTAGAAATCTTATTTTAATGTTTGCTGGTTCTGGTTCCTCTGTGTTACAGCATAATCTCCTCAGACTGGATGCAAACATGCAGGCACTCATGTCTAGATGCACAAACTCCTCATCACCTATTCCATGTTAATTTTAGCCATCTTGCTTTGGAACGAGTCTATACTAAATACATCCCATATACTTGCTGGTAATTTATTCCATTTGGCGAAAGTCTACGGAAAAAGTGAGTATTTGCTGGTTCTGTTCATTATAAAGAAACTATCAATACGATGGTTCAGGACTATTAGGTTGTTATTACAATTTGTATGAATTTAGAGTAATTGGTTTACCATATTTAGAAGCGCCGGGTAAATTTATTTTATTGATGATATAAACGTGAAAAGATCAAAAAGAAAAACATGAAGTTGGTTTGGAAAACACTTATTTGTCTTGTTTGATTGCATTTTCTGATTTCTAACCATTGTAGGTTTGAAGCTCTTTTGATCATTACAAATAAAGTTGGGGAAAAAAAGAATTTTATAGCACTGAGAGGATGAACAGTAATTATTGATTTCTGGTAAGAGACAGCCAGAAACATGTACTAATGTAGACATATACCAACTATTACAGATTAATTTAACATTTCCATCAAAGCAAGAAGACAATAAAGTAATAGAATTTAATCTTTGACAGTACCAACCTTCATATTTTTGCTGTTGAGCAGGGGATTGGTGAGAGCGATTTAGAGTGAATGTGTGTTGAGTAGCTGCTTTACCACCAATAACAGCTTCATGTGAAATACTTCCTTTACTGGTCGGTGATGTGACTTTATCTTGTGTCTCTGTCTGTGCATTACGTAATCTCTTCAATGTGTTGACTGATAGATTCAGATAGATGTTTTTTGAGGACGCTCTGTCATATACAGACTTTTCTTCCTTCAAACCCTGAACATCAAATCACACCACAAAATCATCATCAGTATTATCTGCATAGTAGTGAATGAAGCAGTGAGTTGGTAGGCTTTTCAACTCAATCAATCATCAACAATTTTCAATTGTTGTATGGCAGATTATATGTAGCAAGATTAACTTTACAAGATAGTGCAAACCATCTATGTACACATGTATGATAGTCCAGCACATACTACATCGTCGGCTCACAACTATAAGGTCATTAACTTCCGTAATCGACAAAAGGTCATTAACATTTCCCAACTAACAAACAGTAAATAAGATTTAAAAATAAAAACTAATGGTTTGTCTATCCAAAAAGTAGTTTAGAATAACAGGTTAAACTACTTTTTGGATAGACAAACATTAGTTTTTGATTTTTAAATATTATTTACTGTTTTTTAGTTTGGAAATGTTAATGACCTTTTGTCGATTACGGATATTAATGACCTTATAGTTCTGAGCCGAGGACATGTAAATAGACTACTAACTAACATTAAACATGTAGTGGCTGATATGATGTATGCTTGAAAAGGCCTCAAATTGCTATGGCACTGTTTGTTTTGTAGTAGTTTGCTTTTTACATAGAAAGGAATTTTGTCCTCAAAGAAGTACCTTTTCAAGAAGTAAGTTCAAGGCATGACAGCTTACAGCCATGTGAATAGATTGAACAATTGATGCCAATGACATCAACTGCAAGTTGATTTACCTGCTGGAATGCTTCCGGCTCTGTCTGTGTCGTCTTAAGGTACTCATCTATGAAGAGATTCAGATATCGTTGTCTTACGTTACATGGAACCTTGCCTGCTGTGTCTGGTGGTATGAGTGGTCTTGGGTTCACCTGATTCAATACAAATACAATGGCTGTTGTTAATATTTATTCAATAGAAAAAAAATATTCACAATAGATGTACATATGTACTATGGGCAAATAACCTGGTAAGACATTAGGCCGCTCAGGTTGGGGTGAGGGCCAAAAGTTGGATGTGTAACGTCCTTGTAAATCCTCATTAGAAAAATTCCTAAAGCTGTATGTTTAAGTATTTCAAGTTAAGTAATACATAGGGATTGATTTTACAAAGCACTAAGATTCATCTTAAGATCTGAAGTAGTAAGTATTGCCAGAGTAATTCAGTATCATTTCTAGCATCCGATTTCCCTTAGTTGGCTTATACTGATCTTAGTCTGACAATGAACTGAAGTACAACGAGTTGAGTCCATGTTAAGTCCAAATTGTGTCCTAATGTACAACAGTTCATGTATGTTATAATCCACTGGGGTCAATTAAGTACAAGTATTGACTTATTTCACACCACGCAGCACACTTACATGCGCCTACATGTGCATGTATCGAAAATGTACACAAAGGAAATGACTCCCAAAATGGTAGACCCGCATTGTGCGGATTACGGAGGTGCATTGTGCATCATAGAAGGGGTCAATAGGTCAGGTTGCATGTACTCAACCATTTGTGGGCTGGCTGCTGTCAATAAATCAGCGTCAAGATTCTTATAAATTTATAAATGTAAATTTATCAAGCAAAATAGTAACTTGCTTATTGTTGGTACAAGTTTTAGTCTGAATGACTAATGAGAATTCAGTTAAATTGAAGGCACTAGCCATGGCTTTAGGAGAGGTCTGCGCTCTCAGCATGACACAAGTCTATTTCCAGATGCTCATTAAGACTTCTTACATGTCAAAGAAATTAATCTTTATAATAAATTTAACAATTACTGCAGACATGTAGTCTTCATGCAATAACTCAATAACTCAACATTTCAGAACAATGAATACAAAAAATGAGGCAATTGCCTCCATTGCCTCCGTGAAGTATCAGGCGTGGTTGTTGTAACGTTGACTTGAAAATGAAACGGCACATGATTTTTTTTATATACATGTACAAATACAATAACAACGCATCTACTATAAGTACTAGTACATGTAGATCTACTCACTGTTTCTGCAAAGACCAGTACAATGCGAGGCTTTTTAGCAGGTGAGGTAGATGGGGTTGATGTGGCTTTGCGTTTAGTACTCCCACTCCCAGTTGCACTTTTGCCAACACCAGTCTTTCCTCTGTTGGATTTGGCTCTACTTTTTGTCTTTCTTTTTCTGGTTTGTTTAGTCTTTGACTTGGATTTTGCTTTTCTTTTAGTTGTGGTGGTTTTGCTTTTACTTTTAGGTTTCGCCATTTCTTTCAACAACAAATGCTGGTAATTGTAACTAATTCAACTGTCTGAGTGGTACTTAATCTATAACTGGTGTAAGCATTCACCACACATACAATGTACACAGAACAGCAGTGTTTTGCAAATGTTGTGCATCAAGTGCAACACTCTGCTGACTGTACAATCATTGCATTCACATACAGTAACACAAGGTACAAGACTAGACAGTTCACAGTTTTGTTGGGCAGCGCCCTCTATAGTTAAAATAATGACAATTTTTAACAAACCATTGTGCCCTCTTGACATCAAAAGTCTTGTAACTTTGCATAAATTAATGATCATATAATGCATAGTGTTGCTTTTTTCCAAGACAGAAAACTAACTTGTCAAACTATTGAATGTAAACATCTCGCTATGAGTAATAATAATGGGGGTTTCTTTTATTTATTGTGTTTACCCCTTTCTGTAATGTGATGTCCTGCAAGGGTTGTGGTGGCACTGCTGCATATAGAACAACTTGTTTAGTTTTCCAATGTTTTCATTTGAGCCACTTTGTTCCATTTCTGCTTTAGGCATTTAGCTTAATAGTTCTAACCATGGGCCAATTTCCTTACTCCATGTTCTTACCAGCTTAACTACTGTTAAATATTATGAGTTATTATTTTTCTGTCAATATCTGTATTATTTTTATTTGTAAGGTCGTAAAGTTATAACTAACTTTGTGTGTGGATTTGATTTTTCTTGTGATCTTTCTTCTAATAATATTGACCAATAGATTATTTTTGATATAACTGCTCAATAAGTTCATAAGTTTTATCATGCTGTTTAATGTAATAATGATGCTCACACTGTTCTTACTGTCTATTAATTCCTGTTCATTATTTGATTTGTTACAAATGTTGATGTACCTATATAATGTTTTGTTATATTTTTGTGTGTACAAGCTGGAGAAGAGACTTTGTTTCATTAGACAATCCCCTGGGCATCCCTTTTGTATTATTTGACTTACCTATGTTACATTGTCATTAATAGAACATGTTCTTATATCTTTACAATGGCCCAAGAAGTGAAATAAATATTAATATCAAATCAATAATTAAAGGCACTGTACATGATTGGTAAAGATAAAAATTGTTTAGTTCCAGTCTGAAAGCTTACTATTTATGAAGTTACTACTAGAACCAGTTTTTCTGTGAAATATTTCCCTTTGAAATGCTGTCATATACGAGAAAACGTATCTGAAAACCTAAAAAAAAAAAAAAACAACAGCTGATTTCGGTTGCAACAATCAAAATTTAGGACAATGTGTTTACATGCTGAAAAGTGTTTTTATTATTTTCTCTTGACTCAGAGGGCGGATTGAGCCCAAATTTTCATAGTTTTTTTTTTCCTTTATGTATTTTACTGAATCAGACAAAGTAAGAACAATGCATTATCAGCTTTACCAATCCTATATAGTACCTTTAATGAATGGAATCCATAGATCCTCTTACATTGTGCAGGCAGTGACACCACAATAAGACATCATGATCAAAGACTGCATTATTCTGGGTATTATTCTTGCATGCTAAATGTCTGATGTACCTTAGTGATGAATCTTATTAACATTTGCACTGATCTTATCAAGCAATCATTGACTCAAGTCATCAACAGCAGGTAGTTACTTTTGAAAACCTACACAAGATTAGATTTGGGCACGTGTTGATGTTTTTAAGAAGGTTCAAAAATGGCAGTGATCAGAATCTAGCAGATGGCATTGACACAAGAAAAAAATGGATATTGATCAGTGTTTTGAAATGCCTTCTCAATAAGCCATTTGCGAGTTTCATTTGTATAATTTCTAGTGCAATGGCCTGCTTTGTCATAAATGACCTCTTAAAATGGGAAGAATGGAAATATCCTTTGGCCTGATAAAACAAAGGGATGTTAATTTGTTCTCCCATTTCTAAGATACCCAGCAGGTTTTAAACATCACACTGATGATCCTTTCATTTATTTTACTTTTTTAAAGCATACATCATCTTAATTTAAATGTTAGTGTTATATCAACACTAACTTTTTCAACAAACATCTGCAGTTATACGAGTGGAAACAAAATGTTTCACAAATTTGCATGTGAATGGCAGCATGCTTTGGTCTAGTACATAACTAAAAAAATTATACAGACCATGTGCATATGACATTACTATGAGCATTTAGTACAGGATTTGACACCCTTGCGCTGAGGTCAAAACAGCTAAATTTGACCTCAAATATGGCGCAAATGCATAAGGTTGAATTGTAATTGCATTGAACTTGAAAAGTTCAATGCAATTACTGAAACTGCTGGCAACAATATAATGAAAATAGTGACACCTCAATCCTAATTTAAGGTGGACATAACATTCATTGTGGGAGACATATGTTGGCAACACTTCATATTTTTGTACAAGCAAAGACACTGCCAACTCATAAAAGTACCAGTCTTGTTTGTATAACATAAAAAAGGTCAATCTTGTTTGTAAGTGTGTCGCAATTCCACTGTAGACTGCACTTACTTGACACAAACTGGCTCTAGCCATTACCAGAAGCCACTATAGATAAAATGCAGTGAGCTAATATGTGTTACGGTATAGAATTTAACTTTTTACAACAAGTCAAGGTCTTGTCAGAATTATCGTTTTTTAATAAATGTCAGACACACAAATTAATTGAATGATGAAACGAGTGGCTTTTAAGAAAAATCAAACAAATGTACGCCAGCTTTGTGTGAGCAGCAGATGTATGCCCATCAGCACGATACTAGAACAAGTCATGTTATATAATGACAAGAATATGTAGGTTTGTTATGGCATCACACAAGATATACAAATAATTATTGTTTACCTTCTTTGGTAAATGGGCGAGTCGTCTTTCTCCTTTTGGCGCTGTTATTGCTATTGTCTTGCTGGAATGTCCAGTAGAATAAGATGCACTATGTCCAATGGAATATTTCTGTTGAATCTTAGCATTGATTCCAATGACTGGTGCACTCAATGGTCTGATTGAAGAGGATTTATTAGGAGAAGTCTGCGGTATCTGTAATGGTGGGACATGAGCCACCCGCTTTTTGGAGCTAGATGAACTAGTTGTATTTGCTACTTTCACTTTAGGAGTTGTCACTTTGAGGGTGTCTTGCTTTTCTTCAAGATGTTGCTGAGCCTGCATGTAGCGGTTGTGACATACTTGTAATGGACTGGGTCTTGCTTTTGGCCTTGGTGTGAACTTCTTGTGTTTTAACTATTAAAGTAAAACATGCAATTGCCAACAGTTAAACTGGAAAAAAGTGTTGTATTCAGGACTTGTAAGTTATAAAATCTATTCATATCTGACAGAACTTTGGTTATTATTCATCATGACACATTTTTAATTTTTTTAGTAATAAAACAAGAAAATCTCTGAAAGTGTAGAGTACAGTACCCATAAACTAAAACAAATTGAATGGAGAAGTCAATGAAAAACTGATAGCTTAAGACCTGGGTGGAAATCCGCATACATGTATAGGGTTAATGATTTTCTGTTTTAGATTGTTGCAGGTTTCGTTGTCGCATCTACATGTAGCATCTCACAGCTCGCGTTACGTTTTGAATCTTGCATCTCACATCTAACTTATTTACAAATTTCACATTATGTTTGAAATCTCACATCTCGCATTAAATGTAAACTCGTAATTTGATACCTTGTCTCAAATTTGTTTACATTGATGGCGTGCGCACTTCCTCCATCTTATTTGTCATGACCAGCATGAAAATTGTACTCCTTCACTCTGAACCATACAAAATGCAATCATTAAAAATATTACAGAAAACAAGAAACACAAGTAACTACATAATAAAAAAGGAGAAAATAAAATTAAATAAATAAAAATATTAAAAAAAATTGCACAAAATATAAAATAAAATTTAAAAACAAAAGTGTAATGCGTACTAAAGAAATAAAAAGATACAAACAAAAGTATATCTTTTTGTTTTGTATTTTCTAAGTTGTCTTTTTTGCCCTAATGGCACCAAACAACTGACAGAGTAGGCACCATACAGCTGTAGCTCTAAGGTAGACACATACACAACAGGAAACACACTGTGGCAAAAGCGCAGCAATGATGGAAGAGTGCACACCATCAATTTAACAAAAAATTGAGACAGGGTATCATCAAATTACCAGTTTAAATTTAACACGAGACGCGAGATTCATAAATGCAAGATGTGAGATGCATGATGGCAGGTATGGAACACCACAGTGTATAAATTTCAGAGTTTCAAAACAGATGCTCAACAGCCCTAAATGTAGGTTGGGGAAACCCAGGTAATGCAATCCACATATTCTGTCTGGGGTGGGAATTAAATTTAGGATTCATGGAGCTAATAGGTGAAAAAAACTAAATCATTAAGCAACAGACATACTTCATATATTTCTCAATAACACTTATAGACTCTGGTTAGTTCAGTGTATCCTCTTCACACACTGAAAGACTGGTATTTATATATTGCCACTTTGAAGTGGAATTACTCAGTAAAGCTTTCATACTTCCTACTGCCCCCAAAAACCTCAACTACTGCACATGTCCCAATTAAAATCAACATAATAAATAAAAAAGAAATTAACTGATTATGAAAACAACTAATCTTGATAGATTCAGTTCATTAAAAGATGTTAATTAGGCAGAGAAACCATAAGTAAATGTATATACCATTAGTCCCTACATCTCGTCTTCATCACTTAATTTCTAGGCTGAAGGAACTTGACATTTTCAAAAAGGTTTTAATGATGTAAATCTGAAACTATATATGAAAAGAAATATTTAGTCTATGTAACAATTAGCTGTGCACTGGAGGACTGGTAATGATGACACAAGCTCCTGTGATAAATCTGTCATACATCTCATGTCATTTCTTCATCACTGCATGGTCCAATGTTAATACAGCTTTCATAAAAGGTAATACATTTGCTGAAATATAAATGTTTCTTAACATATCTGATGCCAGGTATGAGGTTAGTCAAAATGAGAGAGATGAAAATGGCAAGTTAGCAATGAGATCCTCTACATACGTACCACATCAAACCTGGATACATGAGCAACTCTTGACTTTGAAGTAGACATAATCAAGTCCTCTTTCTTACACTCTTCTGGCTGTAGGCAAAAAACATAAATAAATAAATAAAAATAAACTATAAACACTCCGTACAATTTGTGTACATTATTTTTTGTTTGTTTTTATTTTGTTTTTATATAAAAGCAACTGTGAACAATAGCCACATCAGTATTTGACTAAAGACATGAAAGAGGTCATTCTGATAGGCCAATCAAATGGGGAAAATTGATATGTTAAATAAAGAAAGAGAAAAAATATGTAGCAAGGCGACGGACACAAGGGTAGCCCCTGTGCCCCAGTAACGCACCTGAACAGTGCGGTGAAGATATGTGCTATACATGACCTGATCTGAAAGCATCATTATATGACTCAGAACAGATCGGGTTCAAAGGAGAACCACTTGGTCAAGGATTGGGTGATCAGCACTGATGGAGAATTGTATCCCTCCACTACCCTACTTTCATAACATCCAACAGTGCAAACAACAGGACGAATAGGAGACAATGAAAGCATGTTCAGTTTAAGATGTGGGAGGAAAACCCCAAATGGGGAAAACTAATGCAACCAGGCAGGGACTTCAAACCCAATCCACATGAGGCACTGAGGCAGGATTCAGACCTGGGGTACAATGACATGTAAGGCTGAGAAAGAAACCACTACTAAAGCCAACCTGAAACTGATACATGTTTGAGCAAAAATAAATCTGAGAAGTAAAACTATCGCTTAACCCCCATTTTAGGACTATCTATAATCTGACAAGGCTGTTTGGTGAAGCACATTTTTAGTACAAGATGACTTAAATGGGTCATGTCATTGTCTTGAAGGAAAAAACAAACATCACTATCAGCTAGTTTCATGTCCAACACAATTCATAACAAGAATTCATAAGAATAATGAAGATCAAAGACATCAGCATGTTGGATGCATTACATCTACACTCAATGGTACTGTACCCCGATGGTCAATCATAATTGTAATCCTGTTGGCGTGATGTACACTTTGATTCCCACCTATTATCAGACTCCCATAGGAAATGTAGTTTTTCTTTTAAAGATTAACAAAAGAGCAAGTTATTAACTTGCCTTGCGGTCTTTTTAAAAATTGTCAACTTTTGCCAACTTTTGAAACAAGGTTTTTAGTTTAGATTATGTACAAACATATTGTATGCCAGCTTTAGCGTAGCGTGTCATGCCCAAGCAGTTTACTGCATCGAACTCAAGTTCTGATGGCTAAGTCATCAGGATATGGGTTTGAATCCCGGTCATGACACTTGTGTCCTTGAGCAAGACATTTAACTATAATTGCTTCAAATAGGAGAAGAAGCAGTTATGTTTGTCTCGCAACGGATTCATTTACCCCTCCCTGTTTTTAGCTGTGCTGTGAAGAGACTTGCGATCATATCTCGCCATGTCTTGTTTCTGCACATTGGAGCAGGTTTCTATCCCTTCAAAAAGTAGCCCACACCTCGAGTGGCCTTTGGGCCTTGTGATGGGCGAATTGCATAAAAAAACCAAAATAAATTAGAGACAGAAGTGGGGACAAAAAAGCCCAAGTATGCAGTCAGTGTGCCGTATTGACTGACCAACAGAATAACATTAATGATCTTAAGGTCAAAAGGCAAGTTCAAAGGAAAGTTTGTGATTACTCTATTTCATTTTACCTCTTTGAATTTTTCTTGCACTTTGTTGGGTCGTTTTGAGCTTTCCTCCTTGAAAATTTTGAGACACTCTTCGAAAGTGTCTGACTCTGAGAAGCTCAAGTCGTCATCTTGAATGTCACTATCACTGATTGCTGTATAGTCCTTATTATCATCAGAGCTATTCATAGTGGTGTCATTGTCACTATAATCACACATCATGACAGCATCCAAGACCTTCCCAGGACTGTAGGATACTCTCCTCTTCAACCCCGTTTTCTCATTTTGCTGGGTCTCTGGAATTTTACTGGATTTTTTGTCTTTACTACTATCTTTTGTTTTGCGATTATGTAGCATACCCTGACTTTCACTTGGTTTTTTAAGCCCATGTTGAAGGACAGTCCTTTTGTTGAGATCTGTTTTTCTGTGAATGCTCTTTGACAGTGCTGTGTGTGACGATTTGTCAGATGTGAAGCCATTAGTGTCTCTTTTTGAAGAAGTGGTAGAGCGTTTTGGTTCCTCTGTATAACTAGACCGAGTACTGCTGTTTGTTATGTTATCGTCTGAACTTGAGTAGCAGTCACTGAATAACACTACCTTCTCCTTCTTTCCATGTCTTGCATGATGACTTGCTGCTTGTTCATCACTGTTATCACTATCACTGTCTTCTCCAAACAGAATGATATTGGATGACTTTCGGTTACATATCTTGGCTGGCTTCTTTGTATGGAGTAACTTTCCTCTATCGTCTTGCATTGGACCAGTTTTCTGAACTACCTTTCCCTTATTAGGTTGATCATCATCAGCAGAGCTGGAGCTTATAACTATGACGTCTATATCTTTACAGCTTGGATTCCTTGAAGTAACTACACCTGTATCAGCGTGTTCATTATCATTGGGATAAGGAGCTTTGTGCTTGTCAATAGATTGCTCTGATAAATTGTTAGGGTCCATCAGATCAGATTTGAGCAATCCGACAGTGTGTCCACTTTTCCTCTTAATTTGCTTGACAGATTGAGGAGTTTTATGTTTGCTTTGCAGGTTATCGCCACTTAAAGATTTAGTTTTTTGTTTTTTTTGTTCACATATTTTATTGAAAAAATTTGACAATATTTCTGAGGACACTTTCATTCTTGGTTTTTCTTCTGGTGTTTCCTTGCTGTAACATTCAACTCTGTTGATTTTACTTTCATTTATTTCTGAATGTATTGTATTTGTTGAAGTAGCATTTTGAGTTTCCCTTGTTAAGTCCTTGGTTTTGCATAAATCTGAACTGTGTCTTGCTACATTCTTATCTTTACTATTTGGCTTGGGTTTGGAGGATGGTTTATTCACTCCTTTCAAATCTGTTATTTTTCCTTTTTCAGAGGTCTTTCTTCTCACTTCAGATTGTTTTTGCTGGGCAACATTGTCTCTTTTTAATTTGATTTTCATTTGACTGCTTCCCTTAGTCATGGAATGATTTGAGGACAGTTCTGTTAAGTACTGTGTGGGACTCCATTCCTCCTCCAATCCAGCATCACGGTGGTCATTTGGACGGCTATCTGAAGGGCTGTAACTGTAACTTGGAGTGAACGTTCTCTCATTGTCAGATGGAGGGTGAAAATTCACATCTTGAAGGAAATGTTTTTGTTCCACATTACTCAACCATGGTTTGTCAGTTTCCTCCTCAGTGCATTCTCCATCTCGTTGCTCAATATCTCCATGTTTCAATTTTTTGTGTCTTAATTCCTCATCTGTTGATGAGTGGATTTCCGTTTCTTCAATTATCATCAAAGCATCACTGTCAGATGATTGGTCACAATCATTTGATTCTAAGATCTGTTTCCTTTTCTTTGGCAGGTTGTTTTTCTTGAAATTTGAAAAAGGATCATACTCCAAATCGTTGGTGGGATTTGACTGGACGGAATCAACAGAATACTTGGTAGTTGGAGTGTAGTTTGCATGTACAGATCCCATGTCTTCACAAAGCAATGGCTCATACTCCTCAGCACCATCAACAGAATCACCGATGTCAGGATCATCAAAAATATACAAACCATCCTCCTGTCCACACACAGGTATTGCCACTGTGTCATTTGTGGTGCTGCTAGAAGCTTTCATGGTCTCCTCAGAAGCACAACTGTCTACATGTTCAGTTTTACTTCCACAAGAATCAGGATTACAGGCACTATTAGCAAGGGGATCATACGCAAGATTAGTTTTACTCTTTGAACAAGCTTCAAGAGAGTATTTGCTAGATGAAGAAGGCAAGTCACTTTGTATAGACTTTTCAGGATTGCTTTTCATATATAAGTTGTTTCCCAAAGGATCATATTCATCGTAACTGACAGGATGGTCGTGGCTAAGGGTGTACTTCTCTGTTACTGAGCTAGTATCTGATGGTTTTGTTGAATTATACATAACACCTTTGTTTCTTTTAACTTGCGATTTCTGAGACTTTGAGTCTGTTCCTGATGGAGAAACAATCTGAGACAGTGGTGTAGGAACATACACTGGAGCTGCATTTTTCTCTTGACCTCTCTTGGATGCTTTAGCAGCCATCTTGTGTCTTCTCCTAGCCAAGGCAATCTGTGCAATTGGAGTAGGTACATACTGCACTGGTTTTTTCTTAGCGGTGAGTTCTTGTGTGGCAGGAGAGAGTGAGGGAGGGGTTGGATTAATGACATACTTGCTAACATCAGCAGTTTGAGGATATACATCATCAATGGTTCCTTTTGGTCCCCTGGACTGTGCCTTTTCTGTCTCTGAAATTAAAACAATCAGTTAAATAAATTGAAAAAATGAATTCCTACGTTATTTTATATGAACCAAACAAATATTTAATTGCAAAGTTGAACAAAACAAACACCCTCTCTTTATTAACGCACATGAATATGTTTTATGGTCGTCTACAAATTTATATTTATACTGTTATTATAGGAACCATTTTAGAGTTAAACTACAGTTTGTTTTCTACTTCCCAGGTCTTTTCCCCTTTTCAGGAATGATAGCACTTTGTTTATCCATCCCTTCCAGTGAAGAGTATTTAACATCACTTTTGTGAGGATAACATTTTGTACTAGCCAGAATGGATTATCTTAATCTACAACATTTTGTTCATCACGCTCACAGGAAAAACAAGAGATGATTTAGAGCTTTAAAAATTATAACATGTTATCTTTCTAAAGTGAGCAGATTTATTTACTTGAAAATGATTGCTAACAATGAGTGGTGCTTTTCTCATCAGTACAATCACAATTTAAGTTTTTCATGTGAAGATGACCCTGCTCTTTCTTGGGTTCTTGCTGGTTATTAACCAATTGAAAACTGGAAAAAAAATCTGTATTGTTTCCATGAGGTTCAAATAAACAGCTGCTAATGCTATCATTGACCAAGTTGATCGAACTTGCAAATTTTGTTTTTGTTTTTTTGATATACTTCAAAATAAGGACGTGTGGGAAAACCTCAAATATTGTTTCACTCTTTCCTAGTCTTAGACTTACTCTTACTCTATTTAGACTCATGTTAATCTTCAACTAGAAAACAAATTCCCCATCCGACTACCACTTTTCCATCCATTGTAATCTATTAATTATAAGACTTAAGCTTAACTAACATTAACAATTAGTTTTAAACCCAGTAACTGGGGCGCTCTACTCCTTTTTTTTTTAGATTTTGACTTTATCGGTCAGTACGACCGATAAAGTTTTTTCTTAGTTTTAACGTTTCATTCTTCTTTTTTCATAATCATACATAACAAAAGTTAGGCAAAGGCCTACATTCAATGAAAATCATGAAAACAATAAAAATGTGGATTCAGCACAGTTTACTTGAAAGTTAAGTTAAATCAAGGACATCATCAGATAGGCCTCTGTACCGGTAGTACTAGTAATACGGTACGTAGTAGGCATATTTCATTACCATCTGACCATGGCTGAGGTAGAGATATAACTGTAGTCTGTAGTCATGAAGAACCACTCCAAAATTGACCTTACCTGCTGCTGCATGATGACGGACATGTCGAAAATGACAGTAAGGACGTCGACAGGTCCCATTACCCATTGAGTAAAATGGGCAATTTAGGCCACGGAAATATCCAGAATTAGAAAACATCTTGCACTGAAGTTTAACAGGTAATTAATGAGATTTTGAAGTTGTAATTTAAATAAATGTAGCTATAAACGCCATTTAGAAAATGTACAATTGATGAGGTTTCACACTCAACCTCAAGTAAATGTCTGAGGCGGTAGACGTGCATACATTATCGCCCATGTCATCATTCCGACTTCCTTTCTGCATTAGGGCCAATGTTTTCTGCTGCATGCTAGTTACACTAGACTGTACGACGAGTAACACACACACACACACGTTGTATGTACAACTTGTAGGGCGCCATCAACTGTCTGTAATCGGTCTTTCGTTTTTCGTGTAAATTAAACAAGGGCTTATTTCCCCTAGCATGGCATAGCACGTCAAGTCTGGATTGTGGGCGGTCCCAACTTTTTATGGCCATCATGAATTCCTTTGGTGCAAATTATTCAGCTGTAGTTAAACAAAAAAAAGTTTTAACTGACTTGTGAAATAAGACCATAAAGGTGGCAGAACCGTTGGGGGGGGGGGGGGGGTCGTTGCCCCCGCTGATCCCCGGCTTTTGAAAACTTCTTTAATAGCTATTTTTGCCGCCCGCCACTTTCCACCAAGCTATTAAACAATGTATTCAACAATTGTTAAAAATGTGTTCTGCCGCGGCCGCAAACAAGACATTAAATGTACTTATTAGGCCTATTATTCAAACTTATTTGAAAACTTCATGGTTGTACAAAATAAACAATTAATTTGCGACCGCTCGCTGCAGGAAATGAGTCCCATGGGGCAATAATGTTGTGGGGGTTAAGTTTTGAAAGCGTAAACCACTTAAGGGAACGTTTACATTCCATCACGTGACTTAGTGCCGGGTACTATGGGTCATCTCAGCTGATGGCAAAGACGGGCAAAGACTGTTGTGACATGCTGTGACCGACAGAGTCACACCGACAGCCGGCTTTAATTTGGTATAATAACACGGTAAAAGCCCTATAAGTTGTACGTTGTGTTGATTTTAATCACATTAGGCCTACTGTTTCATTAACTACCAGTATTCTGCAACAAAAAAGAGTTTGATTTTGAGTTACGTGGCAGGGTGTAGGCCTACCCCACATACTCCTATTGTGTTCTGGAAATCTCTTTAACTTTCATTTTACGGCGGGGGTGGGCGGGGGAGGAGGGGGAGAAGGCTTGGGGGTACTACTCCCTCTGCCACATCGGCTCTACAAGTGCCGTTTGGAGTGATGATTGTTGCATTTGTTTATTCGATCGAGACTTTTCTTTCTCGAAGATATTCCAGAGTTTGTACCAGAGAGCTTACCGGAGTGGCTGAATATTAAAAGCCACTAGAGGGCCGTCCAGCTTAGTCTTGCAAATGATTCTATATACAAGAAACGTTTTGTTCACGATGTGGTAGTTGCACGATGGAACGGTGGGCCGACGACCGCGGCGATCACACTGACTGACTCAGTTCAACACAATAATGTCACAATTCGAAGCTGACTCACCATAATAAAATTTGTCATGCTTTTCTGGTCAGTTGAGTTGAGTGCCGTTATCGTGATCAGGGAGACGTATATGTCATGGTCCCTTTAAAGAAGACCTAACAACAGGTCTAAAAGCCATAAGCAGACTGGTGTAAGAAAGAATACTCTTAAAAGTGACTATACATGTTTGTGTCTTCTATTAGAAGTGTTACTTTTTTCATCCACAAAAATAAACATTGGGGTAGCCCACAGTTTGATACTCAGGATTACCAACTCGAAAATGATGTCACTGAATGATGATTTTTAGCTAAAATAAATTGGTAAGTGGCAGATATTGCCTGCATTGCAAAAACTAGGGTGTTCAATGGATTCTCTTGGTATCTATAATTATGTGACAATACTGACATGGTGTTAGTTACCAGTAATAAAATTAAGTCTGACTATTTGTGTTATCTTCGGAAAACACCATCTTTTCTTTTACTGCTTTCATATTGTTAATGTCTATTATTGCTTTTTCCTTCTTTTCTTTTTGTGAGTAACTTGAATGTATTCTCTTTGCGGTTTGCCAAATACATACAATCAAACGGCCCTTTGCTAAACCACGGTCTCGTGACGACTTTGGCTCCGTCGTGGGCACACAACTTTCCATACAGGACTTCAAACAGATGGACGGTGCTGAATCCTAAGCCGTGGTTTCATTGCCGCCCTAGAAAAAAAAAGGAAAAAGAAAACGAAACTCCCATAAAGCGCTACACTTTAAATATTGACCCGGGGTCATTCAGGTTTCCCGCCACTCTGCACTCACATGCGCACACACATTTTACGCTGCATGTCCATGCAGAGCACATTTCGCGAACAACAATCCCTCGATCGAGGAGCAGCACGCACTCAGTTTAGCATGCACTCTCTGCAGCCAGTAATAAAATACATGGTTTGGTAGAGAACATAGTAGTAGTACGTGAACTACTTAATTTGTGTTGACTTCAACTTTTAAAGATTTGGAAATTGTCCACCTGTTCTAGACACATAAAGAGCAAGTAGTTGTAGTCATGTGGATACAAGTTCGTTCTTTTGATGGGCAAAAGTCCATTCGAGTTGATGGGTTGTCAAAATTGACAAAAATAGAGGAGTTGAGGTCTAAGCTCGTGGACCCCTTCGGTGCCCCACAGGATAGACAGCGACTGTTTTATCGAGGAAAGCAGGTAAAGTATTTCAAGTAATTATATTCTGTTCGAAAAGTGAGGACGGAGTTCGATATTCTTGCCTTCAGTTTGTAAAACTAATATTAGGTTACTACACTAGGCTAGGGGCCTACTGACTGTAAAGACGGCTAAGAACAAATTTTACTTGCACTTTGCAGTGTGTACGCAAAAGGTTCAGGCCCTAACTTAACTTAACTAACAATAACAATTAATATTTAACAAAACACTCCTCACTCATCTGAGTCCTCATGTAATGAAATTAAACTGTTGAAGTCCTGGTTGTCATGGTTGTGTTCTGCAAGAACATTTGGCAAAAATGCCGTATCCGGCTGCCACTTTATCTCCCTTACTTTTAGGTCTAATTATATCTTACCAGTCCAGAAAGGTTGACAGACATGACAGAATGTATACAGAGAGGAACATGCACTTTGAATGATTATTAAGTGTCAAAATCATAAAAAATAAGCCATTTTCACGTCTACAGTGGGCTTGGCAATGCTACTCACTAAATGCCATTTTAGTTCCTTTGGCCATGAGTACGCGAAAGTGCCGTCCGCATGATGAATGTCGGCTTGAATTTTAAATATATTGAATAAGGTCAATAATTAGCATTTTAGCTACCAATTGGTTGATAGGAATATTTGAAAAAGGGAAATAAAGCCTAACATCTACTAAAAAATACCCCCAATTCCCTTAGAAAGTGGCATTCTGAGTGATAATTATGGATACTTTTCTGAACATTTCTATACATGCTATTGCTATATGATGAGAGACGGAAAATAGGAACGTTCTGAAGCCATTTTATTCCTGGTTTGATTCAGATAACTATTTTATAAGCGTCATCATACACTTACAAAGTAGTTAGACTTGGAGGCACGTAGTGAACATGATAAACTAACCTTAGCTTACCCTCCCAAATGCCCAAGACTGGGCTGGGCAGTGTTAGTGTTACTGTTAGGTATTAGTGTTAATGTTATGGCTCTCATTCATCATTGACATTGGTCTCATATAGTCGCCATACACAGCCCACCCCCTACCCATGCTCCAAATGCTAAGATTTCAAAGTATGGGTAGGTCGTACCACTTTGATTTCAAATATCGCCCTCTTAAATACACATCGCATAGGACCTAATGAAATCTGTTATTATTACTGATCCAACAAAGGAATAGGATGGAATACCCTAGCAGCCTATTGTAATAAAATAGTATTACCGCATTACTTAGCACGTTTTTTCGATCACAATAAAGAAATTTCACAGAACTTTGTGAAGTGTCCTGTTATTATTGTTCTTGAATAAATGTTGAAGTATTATTACTTTCCACTTTGACATAAAAAATACATAGGGCCTAGTTTGATTAGATTAGTCCCGAATTCTCTGAATGAAAGTGAGCATACGTGCAGAGTGATCCTGAAGGTGAGTCTCATAATATCGCGGTAATCGGAAAAAGTTTTTCAAATGGCCCAGGGTTTTTCAAAACAAGAGGACATTAACGGATCCAAATTTCGTAAGTGTGGCATTTCGAGCTAAAAGAGAAACCAGGTCCTCAAAATGTTTTTTATTTGATATTTATGCAGGTCTGAATGCTTCGTTCTAAAAATTGCAAGGGCACCAAGGCATTTTCTCCTTGGTAAAGGGCACCTCTATGAGGAAATTGTAAATTTGTATTGGAACATTTCAAGGACACCAAGGCAATGACCAGGGGCAATGGAGGCAATTGGCTCCGTGAAGTATCGGGCCTGTTTATGTTTGATCTTATTGGCCGCAATTCGTGTGTATCTGCCCAAAATTTCCGCATATTGGACCTGATGCTAGCTTGTACCTGGAGAGAACCCTGGGCCTGGCCTGCAAAGCACTTTCCTCTATATTATTAAGTGACCAGATCGTGTTTGTAATCAAAAGTGTTAGCTGTAAGTTACAGGGATTGAAGTGTTTAACATCCCACCAGATGGGCAAGTTATTCTCTTGTACTAGGCTCTTGTACTGGCACTGTTCTGATTACGTCATAGAATTGCCCATATTAAGCGCAAAATAGTAACCTTGCAAGTTTAAAACTAAACTTTGCAATTTTGAAAATCGCAGGCATTTGCCTTTCAAGGGTTATACTTTTACTGGCAAGTCTTTAACCAGCTTGAGTTTCTTCATGTCAAATAGACACATTGAGGGTGCCCTTTGCAAAGGTTATAGAAGTTTTTTCCCCGTA
This sequence comes from Marthasterias glacialis, assembly GCA_911728455.2. Taxonomy (NCBI): domain Eukaryota; kingdom Metazoa; phylum Echinodermata; class Asteroidea; order Forcipulatida; family Asteriidae; genus Marthasterias; species Marthasterias glacialis. The sequence goes on from OU452225.1 coordinate 21,632,241, forward strand.
GTTTCCTGTCCTTGTTTGGTCACCGGACATTTGTTTTTGTTTTTGAGGTGCAAATACTTTTCGATGTCAATTTTTGTTTTAATTTTTTTTTTTAAATTTTTTTAAGTGAAACAGGATCAGGACACTGATATTTCAAAGGACAGAACAACAATTAAGGTAAAATTGTAATGATCAAATGGCAGTTTTGATAAGATGGTCAGTGAAAATTTGTCCGATTGGAAAAGTGTTTTTTTTTTTTTATTTTATATTTAATATTACTAAATTGCTGCAACATTTCAGATTTTAAATGTTTTTTTTACCAGATCAGGATAAGGTTATTGGTTACCAATTTACCTTATGAAAGTCCTCAATAGATGATGTATTGGCAACACAAAAAGTAAACTTTCTGATACCGCGGCAATATTATGAGACTTGACCTATATTGGCTTAAAAATTATTATGATACATGTACATACATGTAATAGGGCTTACCAAACAATTCAATTGATTTGAAAACGAAGAATTAAAAACCCTAATAAAAATGAAAAAAAAATCAATTATGTCGTGACTGGCTGCGGCTATCTTAGTTATTGCACACTGCCTACTGATCGAGAGAAGTCAGGACAACCGGCTTTATGCAAAATTGCAAGAGGGCTGCCCAGATCATGAATATGTATGAGGTAACTTATGGTATACACCAGGTCACACAAGGCATGCATGCAGTGTCATGTGTGCGCACATAATAAAGTAACTGCGCGACAACACGTCATGCATATATTCCTAATTTTGCTGTCGACTAGGTTCCCAAATGTGTGTAAGAGGGCGATATTTGCGATCAAAGTGGGTCGACTTGCTCGTACTTTGATCCTTAGCGTCTTGGGCATGGGAAGGGGGTGGGCTGTGATGGTGACTATGATGAGACCGATGTTTAAAAGAGAGTCTTAAAAGCTCAGCAAGGTGGGCTAGCTTTAGCTCTGATAATCATCTCACTTCCAAAGAAACTAAAATGCTGTTTAGTGAGTAGTGCTGTTACGACCAAATAATTCAAAGTGCCTGTTCATCTCTGTATACATTCTGTAAATCTTTCTATAGTGGTAAGAGTGTAATAAAACACAGACAACTTCCTTAGAAAGTTTGGGCCATTTCAATGACAACAAATCGTCGTGTCAATGCAAAAACCTTGTATCTTTTAAAATGGGACTTATGCACACGCTAGTTTGAAAGTGTCAAAACGTATCTCGCTTAAAGGGGCTGTGTTGTCATGATTATAGTAGTAAATGGAATAACCCACTTACTACACGCGCGGTCAAATCACGGTTTGACAAAGACGGCACGCGCGTGTGCAGTATGTGGGTGAGAGTTCATCTTTCTAGGCACCCTAATGCACAGCAACAGGCCTGCTATAATCATGACGACACAGCCCCTTTAGTATAACCCAGATGTACACACAAAACCACTAGGCACAGAGGTACAACGTTTTTGCACGCAACGTTTTTGTGCGAGAAACGATTTTGTTGCACAATCATGACATGACATTTTTTGCACTGACACAAAATAATGTTGGCGTGTTGTCATTGATATTGGACTTAATAATTGTGACAAGTTGCATCAATATTGATTTAAATATATTGCAGCAATAGAGCAATGTTTTATCCACAGAAGAACCAGTGTCCAAATGAATCTTGTGGGGAACGAAGGCCACAAAATAAACTTATACCTGTTTATTATATGCCAAGACCTTGAAGAAGAAATGTCAGATCTGGCATTCCTAACAAATGATAAGACCTTGTGACTGAAGGGTGCTCTACAGTGCTGGGTCTCAGTGGCTCAATGATAACTTGATGAGATGTACTGTACAGTGTAGCTTGTTATCAACAGTATAGCTTATTATAACACCCCTTACAAAGATGCTGCATTGTGATCGGTTTAGAGCGCGTCACATGATATGTCTTATTTTTACTAGAAAGCCGTGCGCTATGCCCATAGCAACCAATGTACTATCCCATAGCAACCAATGTACTGTCTCATAGCAACCAATGTACTGTCTCATAGCAACCGATGTACTATCCTATAGCAACCAATATACTATCCCATAGCAACCAATGTACTATCTCATAGCAACCAATATACTATCCCATAGCAACCAATGTACTATCCCCATAGCAACCAATGTACTACACCCAGAGCAACAGCATTGTCTTGGTACCTTGACGTCTAGCACAATACATGTATGGGTGTTTTACAACAGATATTGACCCCTTTTACTTGTGCTATATGGTTAAAACTATGACTCCCTCGGTGATCACTGGACAGTACTATTTTTCCTCTGTTTCAAACTCAGGAAAACGGAATGCTCCGTTGATTACCTCGGGAGTCATAATTTTAGCCACAGCACTCAAAGCGGTCAATATTTGTATACTATTTCCTGAGCGTGCACTACAATGTATCTTGTATTATATAGTCCCAGGGTTGGCAAATGACAAACCACAACAATTTAATGAAGAATGTTACATACGGTCAGGGAAAGAACAGTAATAATTAATTCATATTCAAAACAATCAAAATAAGATTTGGACATCTTAAGTAGATGTGTCTTGACCCAATAATGCAATATACAGCATCCTTTTACTTGATCGCTTTATCTTTACAGTTGTTTTTCTATAAACTTCATTTTTGTAGTACCTGTATTGCAACATTTTGATTGTGAATTATTTATATTGGCAAAGAAGAGAAAGGTGGCCATTGAAACTACAATTTGTGGCTAGGCCTTAGGCAGTCTGGTATGTTTGAATGGACAGGAAAAAACACTACCTGATCTGGTTCTCATGAATCACCAAGCAATGTGATGCACTCTTGTTGCTGTAGCATGCTGACTATTTTAGCACACAAAGGTCAGCTTGTATGAATGTTGTATCTTAAAATGTGTTTATTTGTAAGTGATTGATTGCATTGGTGATTTTATCCCTATTTTTCAGCTGGAGAATGAACAGACATTGTTTGACTACAGTGTTGGTTTGAATGATATCATTCAGATCATGATTAAAGCAGAGTGCATTCCCCCACAGTCAAAGGTAGATAGTGGTTTTGTATCTGAGACCAGTGACTCTGAGCATTCTACATGTACCTCAGGGGGCAGTGAAGTAGTCTTGGATACAGAAGATCAACCATCTACAAGTAAACAAGATCTTGGTGAAGGAACGTACAGGGTGTGTATAAAGCTATCATGTACATTACAATCAAGTCAAACAAAAATGTTTGTTCATGTACAGTATGTGCATTGACATGTAAAGTACACCTTAGAGTATTTGCCTGGTGGTCTTGGAAGTATTGCATGGGGGTTCTGTTCCTTTTTGAAGGTTTTAAACCCTACCAACTTTGAATTCCTACAAATCTAAGTAAACTGAGTTATGCAGTTGGGTTTGAGCAGTGTAGTGCAGGGATCACCTTGTGTGTATGGTGTACTGGTGTGTTATTTCTTTTTTACTTGGGGGTGGGGGTCAAAAGGTCATTGACATTGAGGGTAGTTGAACAGGTTGGCTTAGTAACCGCAAACCACAAAATATGTAGTTTTTCTATAGACAGGGCTTAAAAAGACACTCATTGATAGAATGTCAGGGTTTCATTGAACTGAACTTTGTAAACCTTGAATGATTTTATCAAATGATAAATAAAGTGATTGAATTTATTTGACCTTGTTTTCTATTTCTTTGTGTTGTTGTGCATTTATATGTGTTCTATAAAGGTAAAACCACTATATATATATATATATATATATATATATATATATATATATATATATATATATATATATATTGGTTTTTTGCCTCTGACGAAGGTCCGGTTTGGATCGAAAGCTAAGGCCATCAACCCTACTAGTTTTATATATCTACGGTCATCAGGTTCTTCCTGTTTGCAACTCAGTGGTTTCAACAGACCCTTCACAAGTCGTAGTAAGAAACTTATTTTTTGTTGAGGTATCCCTTCGTGGTGATCCCCTTGAGTTGCTTGTTCTTGTTATTTTTGTCTTGTTTGATTGCATCCATTTTGCTGTTTTCCTCCCCCAACCTGTTCTTGTCAGAACACTAACTGCCTTGTATTTTGTTCCTTTTCTCTCCTACAGGTCTTTATAACCCGTTTTTTCCACAGATTTGTAAGTTTACCGTTGTATTTTTCAGGTCTTTCACTTTCTCTCCTACATGTCTTTATAACCCGTTTTTTCCACAGGTATGTAAGTTAACCGTTCTATTTTTCAGGTCTTTTAATTTTTCTCCTACATGTCTTTATAACCCGTTTTTTCCACAGGTTTGTAATTTAACCGTTTTGCTTTTCAGGTCTTTAATTTTTGTCTCCTACAGGTCTTTATAACCCGTTTTCTCCACAGATTTGTAAGTTAACCGTTTTGCTTTTCAGGTCTCTAATTTCTGTCTCCTACAGGTCTTTTTAACCCGTTTTTTCCACAGATTTGTAAGTTAACCGTTTTGCTTTTCAGGTCTTTAATTTTTGTCTCCTACAGGTCTTCATAACCCGTTTTTTCCACAGGTCTGTAAGTTAACCGTTTTGCTTTTCAGGTCTTTAATTTTTGTCTCCTACAGGTCTTTATAACCCGTTTTCTCCACAGATTTGTAAGTTAACCGTTTTGCTTTTCAGGTCTTTAATTTTTGTCTCCTACAGGTCTTTATAACCCGTTTTTTTCCACAGGTTTGTAAGTTAACCGTTTTGCTTTTCAGGTCTTTAATTTTTGTCTCCTACAGGTCTTTATAACCCGTTTTCTCGACAGATTTGTAAGTTAACCGTTTTGCTTTTCAGGTCTTTAATTTTTGTCTCCTACAGGTCTTTATAACCCGTTTTTTCCACAGGTTTGTAAGTTAACCGTTTTGCTTTTCAGGTCTTTAATTTTTGTCTCCTACAGGTCTTTATAACCCGTTTTCTCGACAGATTTGTAAGTTAACCGCTTTGCTTTTCAGGTCTTTTATTTTTTTTGTCTCCCTCAGGTCTTTATAACCCGTTTTCTCCACAGATTTGTAAGTTTACCATTTTGCTTTTCAGATATTTTTTACCCATTGTCTCCATATCCGTTTCCATTGTACCCAACTTTTCCACTGTTTATATTTCATTGTTCACATGGAATTCCCCGTTAATGCTAAATGTCTTTTCCGTCAGTTACGCAAACTGAAAGAAAAGAATGTGCGTTACTTGTCACATCTTGATAACTACCGTTTTTACCGTCTATCCCGTATCCTCCCAAAAGGCCTTCAAATCAAATGTGCCCCTTCCTTTGGGGACCTTAACCCCGCATTTCAGAAGAAATGGAATAAGACACTAACAGACACGTCTTTCCATTTACTCATGTTGTTGGAAGTACAATGCCAACAATGCATTGATGACCAATTGCTTGAGATTACTCAGATTGAATCTCAACTGAAAGATTCATGTTCCAATCTTGAGTATGAATATTTCCAAGCCATTCTGTTGTCTAACATCAACCACTTAAGGACCAGCTTATTGGACAAACAAAACAAGAAGCGCCGTAATGTACAAGCTAACCACAAGAAATACATTCTAAGGCGTTTCCACAAACAGGGGTTTAGTGACCCTCCTACTGAAGGGCCATCAGTAACCACACAGCCTACTACAGTTGTTAACCTGTCTGACACTGTCTTAACTGACCCACAGGTAAAACTGCTCTCAAGGGGCCTTAAGTTTTGCCCCACACCCAGAGAACCCAACCAGCTGTCTTTACAACAAGACATTGCCCAATTTAATCGCAGGCTACGTTTACGTGAATATTTTCATGTAGACCCCTCAACAGATGATGAGTCATCTGAGGCCACTCAGCCTGCTCGCAATCGCTTCAAAGAAAAGAGCAATTGGGTACCCCCAAAGAACCGAGATGTAGCTTTGGACACCTACATCAACTCAGTTAACACTGAGGTGCTTAAGGTTGCCAATACCAGAGTACCTAATAACCTCCCCCAAGAGGAACGCAAGGCCTTAACTCAACTTCGGCAGTCACCTAACATAGTGATTAAACGTGCTGACAAAGGGTCCGCAGTTGTAGTCATGAACACAGATGACTATATAGCTGAGGGCCTCAGACAGCTCAGTAACACTGATCACTATGTTGAATGTGACACTGACCCCACTCATTCATTCTCCAAACAAATCAGTGACACCCTCGTAAGCATTCACAATGCTAAGGGTATCGACAAGGATACACTTAACTACCTTCTCCCACAGGATCCCCGTACAGCACGCTTCTATCTTTTACCGAAGATACACAAGCCTAACAACCCAGGCCGTCCCATTGTATCTGGCAATGGCAGCCCCACAGAACGTATCTCTGAATTTGTTGATAGCTTTCTAAACCCACTCGTACCTCGCATTCCCTCATACATCAGAGACACCACTGACTTTCTTTGTAAATTGGAGGGTATCAAACACAAAATACCTGACTCTGCTTTTCTGGTGACTCTAGATGTATCGTCACTGTATACTAACATACCTCATAAAGAAGGAATTAAGGCATGTGGTTCTGTACTCCGAGCCAACAAACAAACCCGCCCCTCTGTGAGACACCTTACAGAACTCATCAGCCACATCCTAACTAAGAATAACTTTTCTTTCACAGAAAGGCACTTCTTACAGACACAAGGTACTGCCATGGGTACTAAAATGGCGCCTTCATATGCTAACTTGTTCATGTCTGACTTAGAAGACAAACTATTGTCTTCTGCTCCCAACCGCCCACTCGTGTGGTGGAGATTTATTGATGACATTTTCGCTATCTGGTGTGGTAGCCAAGATAGCTTGGAAGAATTCATTGATCATATAAACTCATTCCACCCCACCATTAAATTCACTGCCGATTTCTCTGTTACCTGCGTGAATTTTCTAGATGTGACTATAACTAAATCCCCTAATGGTATTGTGACAGATGTATATAGCAAACCCACTGACACCCATCAATATCTTCTCTCTAATAGCTGCCACCCTAGCCATTGCAAGGAGGCCATTGCCTACAGTCAAGCCTTACGTATAAGACGTATCTGCTCCACAGATACTCTATACAAAAGGCGTTCATCTGACCTAAGGCACCACCTTGTTTCTAGGGGCCATAGCAAACGAAGGGTTCAACTTGCCATCAACAGAGCTTTTGGCATACCCCGCCATACTCTGCTGACCAACACGGGCACTAAGAGAACCCCGACCAATAGAGTTGCTCTGGTCACTACTTTCCACCCTAGGTTACCCAAGTTGTCATCTATAATCAATGACAACATGCCAATTCTCCACTCCTCCAACAGGTTGCGCTCAGCAATTTCTGAGCGCCCCATGGTCGCCTTTCGTCGCCCTAAGAGCCTAGGTGACATTCTAGTTAGAGCAAAACTCCCCCCAGGTACATGCCAAACTCCCTCCCCACAAGACATACAGGGTTGTCACCACTGCACCCGCTCTAAGTGCAAGACTTGTATGTATATCAAACCCACTGTACAGGTTAAAAGCCACAGCACTGGCTTTACCTACAAAATCAAGACCAACTCCCAATGCCAAACCCCAAATGTCATCTATGTCATATCATGTAAGAGATGTGGAGTACAGTATGTGGGAGAGACAAAGACCAAACTTAGTCTTCGCTTTGCGAACCATGTCTCCTCCATAAAGACCAAAAAACTGTACCCAGTATCTATCCACTTTAATAGTCCTAATCATAGTGTTAAAGATGTGGAACTAACTGTCATTGAGGCCTGCAACGGCGACGATTCACATCGTAAACTCAGAGAATCCCACTGGATTCACAAACTCCGAACAATCCAACCATTCGGATTAAACATAAACACAGGTGTTAAATAATTCCTCTTGGCAAATAACTACTTTATTACGATGCTTTTACATTATCATCATAGTATTCTCATTATAGCCCCCTCTCTATTATTCAATGTTTACACTTCTACTGCTTTATTTAGGGAGATTACCCTTAATCACCTCCCTCATGTGAGTTAATAATCCTGTCCTTTCATGTCAGCCGCATTTCCCACCATGCAGCTTTCCTCCTTTGTTCACTAATCTCCTTTTTGTACTAACCGACCACTGGACATCCCATTGTCCACACTGCTGCATTTTGATTGGTCATCAACAATCTCTTTGTCTGTATTTAATTAACTTTGATTGGTTGTCTTTTTCCCGCCTATTTTGGATACTCTCCATCTGTTCTAATCCCAAGGTTTTTCTATAAATGGATCTGTTTTTATGTTTGTGCTTGTTTTTGCCTCTGACGAAGGTCCGGTTTGGATCGAAAGCTAAGGCCATCAACCCTACTAGTTTTATATATATATATATATATATATATATATATTTTTTTGGGGGGGAGGAGTAACTTTTAGCTTTGGTGATCTAGGTAAAGTGTTAATGTCTTAAATTTCCCCTTTCCAACAGTTAGTAGGTGATATTTTGGCTTATATGCTTGAGTAATCAGGTGTCCGGGTACCTGAAAGCCAATGGCAATACCCGGTTTCATTTTATCGGTTCCATTACCCGAAACCTACAGGAATATTTCCATTTAACGTTATAAAAAAAACTGTTAACAATCCCTGACCCACGAGTATAAATTAAAAGACTTTAGAAAAATAAAAACATTGCAGATGTATTTTAAAAACAAAAAAACAACTAATGTTTATGTTCACTCGTATTTTGATCTTTTTGAAGCGAAATGAAATTGGAAATAAAACAACGAGAACAAGTTTGTTAACGCATGTTCTACCTCCATGTTCAACAGCATGTGAGAATCGAGCTCCATGAAGACATATTAAAACACAAACAAACTTACTAAAATGAGATGTCTTTTCTTGAAAATCTTTATTGAAGTACAAATATCTTTTGAAACATTTAGAAGCATGAATTAAACCCCCCAGATTGAAAATAAACAACAATCTTTTCGAATTCACAATTTTTTTTTATAGTTGTATAGTAATTTGCTGTAAATTACATTAAGCAGATTGTGGACAATTATTCCCGGCAGCTGATTGGGTCGCACTTCATAAACGATAATTATGATGTCAGCATTCTCCAGGCAGATGCACCTCAGACGTGCACCTCTGAGGTGCGAGTGTGCTTATTTTTAGTTTGACTGCTTTTTGGAATAATGGCCTCTGGAGATTCAACTTTAGAGGCTGCACTGTATTCTGGATTGACTGTACTGCCAATCCTCTACTTTAGCTTTAAATGATGCTTTTATCAAATAAACTCCCACAGCAAAATCAAAGGAAACCAGAGAAACACAACTTGTGCTGTGTATTGCAGTTTTACTAGTTCATTTACATGTATATTTACCTGGTTTGAGCTTAGCAAAACAACATGTATTCTGCTGGCAGCACATTTGTCTTGTTAACAGCGTTTAACAGTTGGCTCCTATTTAACCACTGCAATTTAAGGTATGTATTTCTTCATTTGTTGTACAGATTGGTGACTTGATTGATGCATTGGACTTGAGCATAGGAGCATGGTTTGAAGCTTGTGTCGTAGATTTATCAAAAGCATCTGAAGAAAACACTCAACTCAATCATACAGATCCAGCATCTGAAATCAACAATGCTAGACTTACAGATGATAACCATAACATCAAAGATGAAAATGACAACTCCAAGATAGATACTGGTGTGGATTTGAAAGTAAATGGTATCATGAAGGAACATGCACAAAATGGATGTGTGAATGGAGTCACATTGGAAAGCACTGATGACAAGACTTTGCTGGATACGAAAGGATCCAATTCATCAGGTGACATCAAAACTGACACATCAGCAAAACTGCAGACTTGTAATGATGGTTTCCTATACCATGTCAAATTCGAAGGGTAGGTTTACCAAGATGGTTTGCCATTTTTAGGTTCATCAAGATGATTGGCCCATTTTGGGTTTACCATGATGATTGTCCCATTTAGGTTTACCAAGATGATTTGCCATTTTTAGGTTCATCAAGAAGATTGGCCCATTTTGGGTTTACCATGATGATTGACCCATTTTGGTTTACCAAGAAGATTGACCCATTTTGGGTTCACCATGATGATTGGCCCATTTTGGGTTTACCATGATGATTGGCCCATTTTGGGTTTACCATGATGATTGGCCCATTTTGGGTTCACCATGATGATTTTCCCATTTTGGGTTTACCATGATGATTGGCCCATTTTGGGTTTACCATGATGATTGGCCCATTTTGGGTTCACCGTGATGATTTTCCCATTTTGGTTTACCATGATGATTGGCCCATTTTGGGTTTACCAAGATGATTGGCCCATTTTGGGTTTACCATGATGATTGGCCCATTTTGGGTTTACCAAGATGATTGGCCCATTTTGGGTTTACCATGATGATTGGCCCATTTTGGGGTTCACCAAGACCATTAACTTATTTAACCAGTTGCTGCCTGTATTTTTTATTTATTTTTTTGTAGTGGTCCCGTCCCCCTCGCGGAATTCTTTTGGTGGAATTGCCGGAATCCTTTTTTCTTTGAGAGTACCGCTGCAGGGGAAACATATACACATCATTCAGCGCCTACTGGTTAACGAGCCATTTTATAATCTGTAACTTTTCTCTCTTGTAACTTTACATTGGTCAGGTATTTTCAATTTTGTCACTGGCAAGATGAAGCAGTGTTTTTTTTTATAAATTAAAATAACAAGACTTTAACCACATCTTCATCAGTTTCTTAGTCTTCCAAATAAAAATGATCTAATTGCAAGAGTAAACCATTGAGACTGTTGTCTGTATGTGTAGGTATGAAGACCAAGGTATACTGAAGCTACCAGGTAAATACTTGAGGCCTCGTGCACGTACGATGATTGACTATGATGATGTTAGAATCAATGATGTGGTGATGGTCAACTACAATCCTGATGAACCAAAGGAAAGGGGTTTCTGGTATGATGTAGAAGTCACTGCTAAGGTACAGTAAATGAGTCCATTCCCTGTAGTTTGATTGATTGCAGTGTGTTAACTGTTAAGATGTCTGCATTATTGAGCTAAATGTCATTGTGTTAATCTCACTACACTAATGACCTAAGCATTATCATCAGGTGACTAACACAATGAGGTGTTTCAAAAACCAGTCATTACAGAGTCAAATTGTCTTATTTTTGTTACAGAAAACAACCAGGACGTACAAAGAAATGATTGGTAATGTAAGACTTGGAATTGATGCAAATGTATTGAAGGATTGCCGTATTCGACTAACAGATGAAATATTCAAGATTGAAAAACAAGGAGAAGTGACCTGTGACCCAGACCTACTCAATGGAGAAAACTCACCTGTCAAAAGTAAGCTTTTTTAATTTATGTTGACCGATACTGGGCTTTAGCTAAATCACTGAGTTGCCAATCAGTACAAATTGTCTGAATTCAACAAATCATGTTACATATTTTATGTTGTTTAATTAAGTGTGTTTTGAACAGGCTTAGCTCCAGGAGCCCAGCAAGCACCAACACAAAAACTCCAAGTTGTTTCCTTGTTAGTTAACATGGATATACGACCGAATCTTTGAAAATCCTATGCGTAACATGCACAGCCTAGTTTTTAGGCGGCCAACAACAATTTGCACAACAAACTTGACAAAAACCACAAACTTTCTTTACCACAACTTCTATTTTTTACTTGCAAGTAAAACTAGTCAGTCATCCTGTTTGATCAGTCAATATCCTCTGCTACAGTGTTGAATGATAGATAAACTATGTCAGCCTGTAATATGTTATGTAATTGTATTGAATGCATCTACACTACACAGTTCACAGTTAACCCTCCTACTGTCTCACCATTTAATATCATCCAATGCGATTTTGAATGATGGATAAATTGTGCCAGCCTGCAATATGATATCATGTGGTGAATGCATCTACACTGTACACACATGTACACAGTCTGTTCTTCACACAAATGTGCCACCTTACACAATCCATGCAGTTGGAAGCTACAAATGGTTGGTCATCTTGCTGGACGGACCATCTGATTTACATGACCCTGTATTCAGCTGTGCATTGCAACCGTTTTGATTGATTTTGTTTTAATGTTTAATATCAGGATCCAACAAGGCTGAATGTGCACACTGTAAAGACAACCCAAGACGTAAGTGTAAGCAGTGTGCATGTCATGTATGTGGTGGTAAAGATGATCCTGATAGACAGCTCATGTGTGATGAATGTGATATGGCATATCATTTAGTATGCCTAGACCCACCATTGGAAGAAATACCTGATGTAGAAGAGTGGTAAGTACATCTAACGTTACCATTTCAATACTTACTTGACAGTCACACAGTTCATGTTTATAAAATGAAAAGAATCCCAAATTGCTAAAATGTTGTTTAACCAGTTGCCGCCGGGATTCTTTTATTTTTTCCCATCCCCCTGGTAGGATTCTTTTGGCGGAATTGCCGGAATCATTTTTATTTGAGGTTACCGCTTGCACAAAGAAACCTTGACTTGACAATGCCAACAGAACAAAGGTTCTCTTGATTGCACTGTGAGTTTTGTTGTCTCCACCGACAAAAGGTCAAATTCATGCACCGTGAATTGCAACACAATGGCCGTTACCTACGGCATAGGATTGGTTCTAAACACGGAAACATGGCTCGATTGCCGGCTCAGTCTGACTTTACCTCCATTTGAGCCGAAATACAATGAATAAACAATGGTGGAAGACTCTCGATGTATCGTAATCCTCTTCTTTGAACAAAAGGACAAAGCTCTGGAATGATGGATTACACAAAACCACCTTTCAATAGCCAGAAAACGGCAAAATATTTAAGACTGTTTTGTCTTTGTGTGGGTGAAATGAAGTGTTAGAAGGCGTATATGTGGTCTGTGCACGCTCATCAGTGGAATGTTCAGGCAACCTTTGTTCTGGTATTCCAAATTTACACAATGGTGTCTTTAAACGGCTTCCATTTCCAGGTAGGGGAAACATTTACCTGTGTACATGTACATCCGGCGGCTACTGGTCACACCACGTAACGCCAAGAATTGTGAATTTTTAATGTTCTCACCTGTGTAATTTTTGAAATTTTTTGAATAATTTTGTTGATGAGAATGTTGATGTTACAATGAAACCATGATTTAACCAAGAAAAGACAGGTTCTCGAGAACATTTCAGTATTTCTTTTTTTTTTTTTTTTGGAGAAAATGTTGTTTGTGGTCACAGTGAATCGACCAAACCTTGGCCGTAAGCCACAGCCAATAATCGGCCGTGACATGCTGCAATCTCAGACTTACCTCCAATGCCGAATTCAATGGTAAACAATGGCAACCTATCGACTCCTCGTAATCCTCGTTTGTCCAACAAAAGGACGCAGGTCTGGAATTGGGGATTACACATTAATCCCCGAAAAAAGGGAGATTTCGAGCATGAATCAAGGTACCCTTTGTATTGGGCAAACAAAGACAAACACAGTTAAGTGCAAAAAGAGTTCCGGAATGTTAGATAGATGTTAATATTCGCATTGTGGGAATGAATATAAATTTTCAATTTGCCTTGCACCGATGTGTGATAAGCACTGTATACTCAGTGCTTTCGAGTCCTGTAGAAAAAAAATCCACAGGCAACTCGGGTGGGATTCGAACCCACGACTCCCGAATGACTAGAGCAGATGTCTTAACCACTAGACCACCGAGCACGCCCGGCAAATTAAAATTTATACTCATTCCCCCGATGCAAATATTAACATCTAGGACAACTGACTATGGTTTAGTGTTTCTCTAAACCATTAGTGCCACAACTGAGACCTGAACCCACACTTTGACTAACAGCAGAGCTTGAGCCTGGTGCACAATGCCACTCCCCAAGTAGAGTCAATTTTGAATGTATTGTATACGTTGTTTTCAGGTATTGTCCATTATGTAAAAATGATGCATCTCAAGTAGTGATGGCTGGAGAGAAACTAAAACATAGCAAGAAGAAAGCAAAAATGGCATCTTCTCTCAGTGGAAGCACAAGAGATTGGGGGAAGGTAAGGTTTATACCAAGTAGCTCACTTGTATCACCAGAAGTTAATGGAGTTTTCATTCATTACAAACTAAGAAATGCATTTTTGAAGTGTAAATAATCCTTTTTTTTTTTGTAAAATTAATTTGGCTGATTTTCAAGTACCGACCTCGCCCCTCCAGTGGGAGCATTAATTTGCATAAACATGAGCCAACTTTTGAGATAAGGTCGGGAGCTTCTGTTGCCTGTGTATAGCCTGACTGTGCTGCTGCCCTGATGTCTTGTGTGTAGTTTGAGTCGATAGGAAGTGTTAACGCAGCAAAGTTATAATATTAGTAATATCAAGAGACCAGACTAGGGCCTTCATTTTTCCCGACCTTGCGTCATGAAGACTGCCATACAGTTTTCATCAGTACTCGGCATAGTCCTTCAGTCAGGATATGAGACAATATTTACATAGTGCATTCATTTTCCAGTCGATGGATAAACACTCCTTATGAACTTAGAAAAAAAACAAAAAAAGTTTACCCTTTTTTGTATGGAACAAAAGCACACAATGAGAGAAAATTTTGCCTTTTCATTTTGATGGACATCCCCTTTGTCCTTTAAGAAATTTGACCCGAATTGAGTAGGAATATTAGAATACTGAAAAACACCAGTCAAATAATTTATTTTCCATGTCAGAAAAGTTGTAACATTTCCAAGGTAGTCTTTTTAACCAAAACACCATTCATATAATATGGATGGTGTTGTAAATGATATTGTATATTAGATTGTCTTTTTACAGTGCTATGATTATATTATGTGCAGGGAATGGCTTGCCAGGGTCGCACCAAGGTTTGTACAATCGTTCCACCTAATCACTTTGGAGAGATTCCAGGCATTCATGTTGGCCAATCATGGAAGTTTAGAGTGCAGGTAATGTGTAAAATATTTATTATCATTGTCGTCCATTTCTAGATTCTTTCGGTAGTTAAACCAATGATGCCTCAATATCAAACTTATTCACTCTAGCTCAAACTTAATGCATAGGTAATTAAGCGACTCAGCCACAGTCCATTACCCGGACTCTCAGAATATAAATTTGAAATTTACCTCATTATTAATAACTTGGATCAAATATTTGAATATATGTACACATGTGTTATTTAGTTACAGCCATTTGCAAACAATCAGAGTTTATTTGGTCCAGTAATAAGATTTTTAAACAGATGGAAATACAACTAGCTGAATAATCAGGTGAGTTATCGGTTTCAAATTTTTGAAACAGATAAGTCACTTGCACATCATATGACCCTTGTTTTTTTTTTATAACCTCAAAACCTGCCAAATTTTGAGGTTATTGTAGTAGATGTTTATATTCTACTTTTGATTGATCTGTCTAGTCATGCTGCAGTCAATAATGTTTATTTCACCGCCCAATAAATCACCAAACGAGGATGCAATGCACTTTAAATGTACCACACATTGGCTTTATATGCTTGTACTGTGTTAAGACTTACGCAATGCTTAAATTGGGAGAATTTCAATTGTATTCATTTAAAAATGTTACAGACAAAAGCTTGAGAACTTAATTATAATTTTCCCCAAGATATTCAGAAGTTGAACTGCTTTAAATTGTTGTTGATTGAAGTGACACTGATGCATATTTGAATAACCATGACCAAACAGCATTGATTCAACTCTGTAGAGTTGCACATTTGAATAACCATGACCAAACAGCATTGATTCAACTCTGTAGAGTTGCACAACCTGGATGATTACATGTACCAATTTTTGTCAAACATTAACCCATTTACACAGCAGCATTGGTTTTGTGTGGATTGTTCATATAGGTCAGTGAAGCTGGAGTACATCGTCCTCATGTTGCTGGTATTCATGGCAGAGAAATTGAAGGAGCTTATTCCATTGTCTTAGCAGGGGGTTATGAGGATGATGAGGTATGAAATAAGGCTTTCACAAAGAGATAAGATTCATCTGAAATAAGGCTTTCACAAAGAGATAAGATTCATCTGAAATAAGGCTTTCACAAAGAGATAAGATTCATCTGAAATAAGGCTTTCACAAAGAGATAAGGTGAATCTGAAATAAGGCTTTCACAAAGAGATAAGGTGAATCTGAAATAAGGCTTTCACAAAGAGATAAGGTGAATCTGAAATAAGGCTTTCACAAAGAGATAAGGTGAATCTGAAATAAGGCTTTCACAAAGAGATAAGGTGAATCTGAAATAAGGCTTTCACAAAGAGATAAGGTGAATCTGAAATAAGGATTTTACAAAGAGATAAGATTAATCTAAAGTAAGGCTTTCGAAAAGAGATAAGATTAATTTGAAGTAAGGCTTTCAAAAAGAGATAAGATTAATCTGAAGTAAGGCTTTCAAAAAGAGATAAGGTGAATCTGAAATAAGGCTTTCACAAAGATAAGGTGAATCTGAAATAAGGATTTTACAAAGAGATAAGATTAATCTAAAGTAAGACTTTCAAAAAGAGATAAGATTAATTTGAAGTAAGGCTTTCAAAAAGAGATAAGATTAATCTGAAGTAAGGCTTTCAAAAAGAGATAGGGTGAATCTGAAATAAGGCTTTCACAAAGAGATAAGGTGAATCTGAAATAAGGATTTTACAAAGAGATAAGATTAATCTAAAGTAAGACTTTCAAAAAGAGATAAGATTAATTTGAAGTAAGGCTTTCAAAAAGAGATAAGATTAATCTGAAGTAAGGCTTTCAAAAAGAGATAAGATTAATTTGAAGTAAGGCTTTCAAAAAGAGATAAGATTAATTTGAAGTAAGACTTTCAAAAAGAGATAAGATTAATTTGAAGTAAAACTTTCAAAAAGAGATAAGATTAATCTGAAGTAAGGCTTTCAAAAAGAGATAAGATTAGTTTGAAGTAAGGCTTTCAAAAAGAGATAAGATTAATTTGAAGTAAGACTTTCAAAAAGAGATAAGATTAATTTGAAGTAAGGCTTTCACAAAGAGATAAGATTAATCTGAAGTAAGGCTTTCAAAAAGAGATAAGATTAATTTGAAGTAAGGCTTTTACAAAGAGATAAGATTAATTTGAAGTAAGGCTTTCAAAAAGAGATAAGATTAATTTGAAGTAAGACTTTCAAAAAGAGATAAGATTAATTTGAAGTAAGGCTTTCACAAAGAGATAAGATTAATCTGAAGTAAGGGTTTCAAAAAGAGATGAGATTAATTTGAAGTAAGGCTTTCACAAATTAATGTTTTTACTAATCAATGGTAGAGTAGAAGGTGACTAAAAATGATGAAGTTAACTTAAAGATACATTTCTAATAGTTTTGATGAGGTGACATAGACCATCTTTAATGTATTTTATGATTACTTGTTGTGTAGGATAGAGGTGATGAATTTCTGTATACTGGTAGTGGAGGCCGTGACCTATCTGGAAATAAAAGGACAGCTGAACAATCCATGGATCAAAAGCTCACTAAGATGAACATGTAAGTGAAGATACTGTATGTAAGTAATCCTGGATAACATTTAGCTATGAAGTAGAAATCTATGACATAGAAGTCAATGCATGCAACTCATTAGTTTTAAGAAACTGCTGATTATGTTATACAATACAATCATATGCGTATCTAGTGTGCTCCACACACTTTTTTCTTTGGAGGGCAGTATGACATCACAAGATCGACGCCTTCGGTATGATGTCATGGGACGGTGATGGGTACCCGACCAACAGTCCGGGTACCCGGCTCCAATTGTGTCGGTTCAATTACTGCTAAAAACTTCGCAAAAAAACAACAACACAATGTTCTGACTGCAATTAATTTAGGCAAATAAAATGAGGCATAACAGTTATTTCGATTGCCTTTGGAGTTTCCGAAGTTGTGTGGGCATCGTGGTGTTAACTTTGTCTTTTTATTTGTATAAGTCACTAATCCAATTTGCTTAACAAGCAACGCATTCTACATGTAGTTGTGTTTTCTCCCTCATTATTGACTGTTTCCAAATATTGGTAAAGTGTGCCTGTGCAAAGCCAAATTTATCAACTCCTGAGTGACTGTATATGACGAACGTATTCAGTCGGGCAACAAAATTTCTTTGGACGCTCTTCTATCATTTATCACTTTATAAGGATGTATAAGGATGTTGTTTTTCCAGCCTTTCTTATTGTCTGGTATCCCCGGGAGAATTACGCTGGGCCTAATTACAGGACCAAATTACTCAGACTAGACTAGGGATATTTTATGGCAAGATATTACACAAGTAGCTCAAAAGCTGATTTTATGTTGAGGCAGTGTGAATTTAGAGCTGGATTGATCCATATAGACCTTATGCACATGACGTCATTTGAGTAGGGCGCCCTCGTCTAGAGGTCAAAATGAGGTTGTTCATTGGCCAATCCTGTGCGCCGCGCGTACAAATCTCTGCGTTTCCATTGTTACATCATCGATTTACCTCTAAGATGGCGGCGTGATGACGTCAATGCATAAGGTCTATTGAAATGTTGTGATGTTGACGTGAATAGCACTCCGGGCTAATGCTAAAAATAGGTCACGCAAGTACCTAGATATCAGACAACGTGTCAAATTTCACTGATGCATCCTTACGTCGATTGTATACAATACGCAGTGTGTACTGTACTAGTGCAGTCTGGTGTGCTGATGCGGCTATCACTTGAGTGGTGGAAAGTTTGTCTGACATCAGTGACGTCGTTAGTGCAGAGTGCTATTAGATCAATGTAGATTTTGACATGGGTCAAACGTAGATAGTATGAAAAGGTCTGTTGACTACATTAAAGTGAAAATCAGACTCCATTTTCAAAATAAGAATAACTATTACAATTACCACCACAGAGCTCAAAGTAGCCTAGTAGTGATTCATGTTCATAGCTCCTTACCTCAAAACCTAGAAAACTTAAGCTTCAAGCTGTTGTTATGATGACACTTTTATTACGAGTCATGTAGTTCCAAAAGCCATTGGTGTGAATACATAGGACTGAAGCCAACTCCACATCTAGTAGTTTCCTTAACCCAGTTGTATATTTCTACCATTTAGGGCTCTTGCCAGAAACTGCAATGCTTCACTGGATTCCAAGAAAGGTAATGAAGCTAAAGATTGGCGTTCAGGAAAAGCAGTTAGAGTCATCAGGAACTCAAAAGGACGTAAACACTCCAAGTATGCCCCAGAAGAAGGCAATCGTTATGATGGTCTTTACAAGGTATAGTAGGAATACTTGGACTTTTACTGCAAACAGTCTTTCTTTTACGTTTTTGTAATCAAATGTTTGCAATGGCAATGTGTTTTTTTACTTGGTTTTTCATTTTTAAAAAGCTCAGTGTTTGTCTTGCAGGCATGAGAATCTTCCGGTTTAGACCGGAATTCCGTTTTTTTTTCCTTTCAAATTTGTGGTCTTCGAGATCAATGTGAATTTGATATAAAATTTGGGGGGTGAGGTTCGGGGGTATACATGTGTATTTTGCTAATCTCTCTTTTTAAATCAGAAATTGTTACCTTATAAACGTTAATCGTAATGTATAATGTACTCTACGTGCGTGACGTCTCTCGTTTGTGAAAAATATTCGTCCGTGGTACGTGCGGGGTGTTGGCAGGCAGGCCGCCCCCCGCGTGCAAGACAAAATGAGTAGACTTCTCTCATTCCTTGCTTCTTTCACGATACGGCTCATCTGTTGATTGCAATACGTTTGATGCTGATGCAGCGAACGCAGAAGTATGGAGACTTTACTAAGTCTACTGACAACAATGTGTACATTCGGCCGCGATTTCTATTTTAGCCTCTTCCACCAGCCGTCAGTACACACTTTCCAATGAAAGCACCATTTCCAGATACGGTTAAGGCATTTTACGGCTGGAGATAAATTTACGTTTTGACCTATGACCTGGCAGAAATTTCGAGACTGTGTGTGTCCGACGCACGTGTGTGGAGAATCGTCGTTGTTTGCAGATTATTTTCTTATATTTTTCTAAAGTGCTACGGTTTTTTAAACTCTCAAGATTATTTTGAAGATACTGAAAAGTTGTTGAAGAGTAAATTTTAATGGTGAATGGGTCACAACGCTTATCACAGGTAAAGAAAAATTTTACAAATTTATAAATGTGACCGATGCATGGATTACAAACTTGGAAGATCATTACTGTGAGCTTTTTAAGAGAAGATACGTCTAGCGTTGTTAGAATTTCATCATTTTTTCATTGAGTGTTTTCCTCCCATTTACTCGGCCCCGGTCCCACTACCGCTAGCGGCGGGGCTCACACCGAGTGCGGCGCCAACCGGGCATCACGTTGCCCACTTTCCGGACGTTGCGCAAAATCCGGACATGTATTTTTTTACGTTAGATTTTTCCGATTGTTTTTTCAATAGCCAGTTGCATCTCAGCATCAAGGTATTGTACCCACAGCAAACAATTTTACCCCACCCCCTCTAGTCTTACTCAGCTGGTATCTGCGCCGTGCAATTCGCGATTATTAATGTACCAAAAAAATTGATTTCCTGTTTTTTTATCGTCACCCATTCTCATGCCTGGTCTTGGCATGTTCAGCATATTTTGAATGCTGAGTACATGTGTCACATTTGGTGACTCGATCTGTGTTGATTGATTTTTATCGCTGAATGTTAGAGATAATAAAGTTATGAAGAGGAATTATGTGTCTGCATGTACTTGAGTATATAGTGTTATAATACCATTGTGTATATTGCTGTTGTGACTATAGTAAACTTGGGCGGTATTGAATTTTTGGGTACTTGGTAATACCGTCGCCAAAATACCGTGGTATTCGGTACTACCGGGAACTTTTTTCATGGGGCTAAAAAAATGCTAGCGCTGAGCTTGTCTCTATATTTAAAGAATAATTGGATAAATAATTTGACTTGTTTTCAACATAAAACTTATGAAAAATAGCTTACTGTTCGTGTATCAGCGCTATGAAATTGACATGGTTGACATGACACTTGATTAAAAGCTTAGGCTATAGCTCTATATGATTAATGTTATACTTTAGTAAGTCTTCATTGCATTTCAGGAGATGTTCTACAATTTAGTTTTTCTTATTGAGCCAACAATTTCCCTAGCCCCTGTAAATGCTGACGTAAATGCAGACGTAAATAATAACTTGAGTATTTACTCCATATAGATGCAGGACATAATCTGTGCAGTCACACTGCTACATATTGAACACAAGTACCATGCAATGTTACAATTCCGGATCAGATGACATGAGATTGACATTATGTTAGGGAGAAACAGGTAGTAAAGGTGTGACTAAAACAAGGTATGGATTTGTTTGATTACTTTCCTAGGTTGTGAAGTTTTGGCCTGAGACAGGGAGAAGTGGTTTCTTAGTGTGGAGGTACCTACTACGTAGAGATGATCCTCAACATGCTCCGTGGACTAAACAAGGACAGAAAAAAATCAAAGCACTTGGTCTTCAGATGGAAGTAAAGCAACTCATTCTAATGGAATCAATTTTACTTCTGAGAAATATTTGTCCGATTGTGTTAAAATGAGAAGTGAAAAAGTAATCATAACAATATATTTGAGGACTCCATATTGGCTTTTTGCACTGTCAGTTGTGGTGGTGTTGAACATTGTACAACCCTTTCCCCATTCCATTCCCCTCAAGAGATGGCTTCAGATTGTTTGTGTTACTTGGAGATTAATACTACACCTTTTGATTTAGGGGTCAGCCCCAGACCTGTCTTTGTAGTTCTTTGTGTTAAACATGTACATGACTGTTTGTGAAGTGGGATATTTGGCCTGGTTGTGTCATTTTACTTTACATGTCCAAGCTGTAAACATTAAGTCATGTTTGTGTTTATATATTTGGACAGTATCCCGATGGTTACCTTGAAGCAATGGCTGCTAAAGAGAAAGAGAGAAATAGAGATTCTGGTAGTGAAGAGGAGGTCAAGAGGGTCAAAGGAGGCCAAGGCAAGGCAAAAGGTCAAAAAAGAAAAAGAAAAGGTAAGAGGCAATACTATCAACAGCAAAATATAAGTGTATTCAATTCATAAATTATGCATTGATAATGTAAGTAACATTGTGCCTTTTTATATTTTGGAAAAGTTTTCTCTGTGACTAGAGCAGATCTCATATTTTTAGGGGGATGGAAGTCTTTTTTTACCACCTTGAAGAAGGTAACCTTTTGTTGCACAACATTAAAAAAGAGAAGTTTCCCGATCTTGCTACAGAAGTATTTAATACAACATGTTTGCTCGTAGTGGTGCAAAATTTCCACGTATTATCCGTGTTCTTGCTATGACCATGCATGTGTCTTCTGTTTTTTAAGACATAGAAACATGCAAGGGACAATTTTTGGACCAGTGGAAAACTTCATATAAATCAGGGTTTTGTAACTTCCGAGCTTGTATTAACAAGAGTCAACTATACATG
Organism: Marthasterias glacialis; assembly: GCA_911728455.2. Taxonomy (NCBI): domain Eukaryota; kingdom Metazoa; phylum Echinodermata; class Asteroidea; order Forcipulatida; family Asteriidae; genus Marthasterias; species Marthasterias glacialis. Next base: position 21,654,569 of record OU452225.1, read on the forward strand.
GAAGATGAGAAATTCACCCTGATAGTTTTCAAGACTGAAGTGCTAGTCTGGTCTGTCAGCAACAGCCTTTACAATGTGCATGTAACTTTTATCTTTGACACGTGATTCAAGTGTGATTATATATAAGGCAGCGTTGTTTACTGCTCTGGTGTTGTTGATGTTTGACTTAAATATGTACAAGGAGTAAGTTGTAAACTTTTTTAATTTCTGTAGAAACTGAAGATGATGTTCCCAAATCAACGCCCAAGAAATTAAAGGTGACAATTCCAAGTGACATCCAAAAACTGATTGATTGTGATGAACTGAACAAAAAGGTATGGGAAGAGGTAGCTCAGGAGATCCAAACAGGCAAGGTAAGTTGGCTTAATTAATTGAAACCAAGCTTCGTAGGTCCCTTTTTGCTTCCTTTTCATACCAATACAAGTGTATCGACACAGGAATAACTGAAACCAGGCCTGAATTTCACAAAGAACTAAGATTGATCATAAGATGTGTATCAATCTTAATTGCTAAGTAAAGTGTGATGTCACGATACATATCACTATGGTGATACTGACAGCTCATTTTAAGATGAATCTTAGTGTTTTGTGAAATCAAGCCTTGTCATCATTTGAATTTTGCCCACTGGTATCATTAACCACTAGGCACAGGATTATGTGAATACATGCAAATGTTTCCCCTGCCTGGAAACAGAAGCCGTGTAAAGACGTCATGTAATTTCAGACCACCGGAGCAAAGGTCACCCGGTCATTTCACTGGGGAGCGTACACAGACCACACACACCCCGTCTAAAGCTTCATTTCACCCACACAAGGACAAAAAATGGTATTGAATATATAGGCATTTTGTGGCTATTTAGAGGCGGTTTTTATGTAATCCCTGATTACAGTCCTTTGTCCTTTTGTTCCAAGAAGAGAATTGCTTTGGGTAACGGCCCACATTTTGCAATTCAAGGTGCGTGAATTTGACATTTTTTTAGTTGAGAAACAAACGGACGATCCAATAAAAAGAATCTTTGTTCTCCTGGCATTGTCAAATCAGGGTTTCTTTGTGCCAGCGGTATCCTCAAGGAAAAAAAGAATCCCAGCTGCAGCTGGTTAATGCAATCTAATAGAATGTGCAAGTCTTGCACATATTATTCAAAAAATGGTACCTGTCAAACAATGCATAACGTATTTCTTTGCTCCGGTGGTCTGAAATTACATGACGTCTTTACACGGCTTCTGTTTCCAGGCAGGGGAAACATTTGCATGTATTCACATAATCCTGTGCCTAGTGGTTAATGATACCAGTGGGCAAAATTCAAATGATGACAAGGCTTGATTTCACAAAACACTAAGATTCATCTTAAAATGAGCTGTCAGTATCAACATAGTGATATGTATCGTGACATCACACTTTACTTAGCAATCAAGTTCTGCGAGTTCACAAACAGATGAGTTTTTGTGGCACAAATTTGTCTGTCATGCAATGATGAGAGAGTGCCTTGGAAGCTTAGTCTGTTGGATCCTAAGGTTCACCAAAATGTGTGAATATGTGCATGACTTGCACATTCTATAGCAATTTTAATCTAATTCATCTTCCATACAGGAATTTTAACTATTTGTTTACATTTTCACATTTTATGCACTTCTGAATTCTAATACTTTTTGTCCTCAGAAATTGTTAAGTGCAGTTGAAGATGCATTTACATGCATATGCTGCCAGGAAGTAGTGTATCAGCCAATCACAATGCCATGTCAGCATAATATATGCAAGGTAAGTAGTTTTTACTAAAACCACTTATATTTCAAGTCTTAAGATTTGCCCAAAAAGGGTTAATTCTGCATCAACAAATTGACAAAATCCCCAGTTACCATAACTTGGATTTTCACTAACTTCCATATTCAACACCATAATAAAGCTACAGTAAGGGGGTTAATAAAAAGACTAGGGTCCAATTTCATGGTAATGGTTTAGGGCTAATAGAATCACATGCTTTACAGGGTATGATAAGCACAGAATTCTGTGATGAGCAGTGCCATGAAATTGGGCCAGTAGCTGAGCAATCTATTTGCAAAAGTATTACACAACTTTCCCAAACAGTAGTTGCATGATTTTAACATCTTGAAATGCCTTATTCGGTCAGTGATTGTGATAAAGATTAATGTTTAATATGCCTTTATCAAACCATTGATAACTGTATTTTTCTTTTTATTTCTTACAGTCATGTCTTCAGCGATCATTCAAAGCCAACGTTTGCCAATGTCCTTACTGCCGTTATGACTTGGGTAAAGGCTATAGTATGGCATACAATAAAGAACTACAAGTGATTTTGAAGGAGTTGTTCCCAGGTTACAGTGTAGGACGTTAACGGGATGATTCTTACTGTGATCAGTATATTAGGCTTCTTTCTAATAAATACATGTATCTATGCCCTGTAGAAATGCTATACTGTCCTTCAAGTGACCTTGCTTTAGGGGTGATTGTAGATAGCAGGATCAAACACCATGTCATTGTTTGATTTAGAGTACCATGGATTCACAGCAAATTAATAATCCAGTCATGCCAGTTGAGATGTATTGAAGTTTTAGTATTGATGTCAACATTGCAATTCTGGTCTTTATATTGTAAAAACATCACCCAAAACAGACCATAATAAAATGTATAGGAGAGATGGTCTGTTGTGTGGAGGTATTGGATAGGAATACATGTAAATTGAATTTCTGATGTGACTGAGAATCTCAAAGCGTTCTAACATTAATTCTATGTATATACAATGAATGCTTGCAGAATTGTTAACCCTGGCAGGACTGTGCTTTGTTTTAATTTTTGTTTTTTACCTGTAGGGACTGGGGAGGGGCACATAGTGCCCCTCTGTATTTTCCAAAGTTAGAGGCTAGTTTGCATAGAGCTTTCCACAAATGTTTCCCTTTTTTTGTGTAAACAAATATTTAACAAATAAAAATCCCCCATATTTTCCATTTTTTGTTGTCCAAATGTTTTTAAAATTTGCGACCATGTTTTTTGATGACGCATGGAATAAAATAACATTTTAAAACTGTCACCATTGAGGGTGCTATTTGTCACCAAGTTTCACAGACAAATACAACATCAATATGGCTACTAGCCTGAACATCTGACGTTGCACTTTGAGGCACGTGAATAAATAACCCCAAATACCAGCCAATAGAACTTGCTGGTTCTCTATATGGCTACCAGCTTTTATGGCCATATTGAATTCCTTACAGGTACTGTGATGATCATGTGACACTTTTTAATATCCATACTTGGCCTGAAGAGTTTAAAGAAATGAACACGTTCAAAATAATTGAGTAGTTATTGGCATCACCATAAAAACAATGTTAGAGGTGCCCCCTCCCAGTCCTGAAAAGGTTGATGCATGACTTGATAACAGTACAAACCAGCAATACTGCATCAAAGCAGCCATCATTCAATTTGCCAAGGACTTGTTAACACTGTAGAATAAATGTATATAAATTTGTCTATTTCATTATAAAGCGATGTTTAGCTATGGAAAGTAAAATGCTGTTGATACAATTGCCAATTAGTCATGTTATATTTAACTTGTTACATTACCATTTTACTCTTACCTCATTTTAAACAATATTGAATTGAAAGTTTTTAAATGTATCGAAAACTGTCAGAGTAGTTAACTCTAGCTTTTTATATTTGAAATGCATTGACTATTGTAAATATTTCTTTTATACAAATATAACAAAAAACAAAGTACTTTTGACAAATTTATTGTATTTGTGCCTTTAAGTAGTATCACAAACTGTTGTTGACTGTTAAAGTTGATACAAGAAGCCAATTCTAATGAGATTTAAGTGACTGTCAAGTGAAGTTTAAATATTACTATGGTTTGTTGTTCCTTCAAGCTTTCCAATGTTGTACTGAAGTTATAACTGAACACTGCGTATCAATTCAAGAAATACAGCCATAGTAGAAGCAACCCACTTACAAAGTTGACATTTTTACTGAACGATGCCCCCAACCAGTGGAGAGTAACAATTTTGATCAGATCAATCATGGCTGGGTTATGGTTAAACTGTACAGAAAAGCTTTATAGTTAAATGCTGTTGCATTGATGATGTTTGTGTGTGTGGTAGGGGACCTGTTGTGACCCATACATAAATGACTTACAGTTCACTTCATGTTTAACATTGTTTTGACCTTTTGTAAAATGTAAAAGTCATGGCAATGACATCTCAATTATATTACGGAGAAAATAAATTTTACTTTCAATTATTTCTTTACTTTTTCATATAATTCAATTTAAATGTCTGTTTTCTGCAGTTGTGTTGATTCAAATAATGTAATGTCTTTGTAATTTTTGTTGTCATGTTAAACAGCAGACAGCATTCTGTTCTGATTGGTCTTATTTTGATATTGAAAATACTAAATAAATGTTTATTATGCTATCAGTTGCTATCTGGATCATTATTTAGATACTTGAGTTTATATTCTTTTTACAGGGTCTGACAAACCTTCAGTAATTAATTGACCTACAGATCAGGACTTGGTTTGTTGGCCCTGTTCAGACAATTATTTTCTACTTTAGTAAAACATTCCCTTTAAGCCAAGAAATACACCAACTCAGCACATCATTTTTCTGCAAAGAGTAGAAGCCAGGAAATTTCTTGCAGGTCATGTGTATATATTACTCCTAGGGGTTTGTAGAACACACTCAAATTCTTATAACAATTGTTGAATGTCTAATAATGTTGAATTAACTTCCAAACATTAAGAATATGATTAAAAAATTGGTGATGGACCTTATTTGTGATGATTGTATCTTTCTTTCTTGTAGTTTTGCGTGAAAAGTGCACCAATTTTGGTGATGAGAGGATTTGTGTAACGGTTGTTGAAAACACTATCAGTCAACAACAGCTCGGACCACTTTCTCTTAGCTCTGACAGAATGAATAATCTTGGACAAATGGATCTAAATAGAGTGCACCAGAAGGGAACAAGATTCTTGCTGGAGAGGCTGAGCAGCCATTGATGCATCATCGTAAATATGTGATTTTGATTAATGTTGGAGTTGGGTAGATTTCCTTCAGTTGGACATTGATGATGGTTATGTGCACTGTACATACTAGTCATTGAGGTCCATGATATACTCGGACAAGCTGCTGAAATTTTAATCTACATGTACTGACACTGACTTCAACATTGACTGACAACACACAAGAACAACCCAGTCATACAAAACTGTCTGCATATAAATGTGGAAAATTTTATTCAGATTTGTTCATAAAATTAAACTGTACAATTTGAAATACATGTATTTATGTAGGTTTGTAGTTTCCTATGTTCAATGAGTGAAGGAAGCTTTCTGGTTGATGACCACCCAAACGTGACTAGCACCTCTAATCTAAAAGATTAAATTCACCCATGATTTTAGTATTCCTATACTAATGTATTAAGAAAAAGCACAACTTACATTACCCAAATCAATCACTACATAATTGAAATTGTTTAGTTTTTATGTGGTTTGATTAATAAATAAATGAACTTTTTTTTACAATTTTTGCTGTTAATATTCAAACAAAAAGAGGGTGACAATAACATCAATGAAATAATGTTGGTACAAATGCAAGTCACCCTGAGAAATATTTCAGCCCCACATGCTTTCAGATTTGACAAAACAGAGTCCGACTTGTCAAATGAAAGAGGGAAACTTTTAGTACAGCATATAACATAAATACACAACATGTAACTTTTACATGCTGTTTCACAATTACTAGCACCCGTTGGTTGATATTTTTGAGGTGGTTTATTTGTTATCATTTTTTTTACAGTATTTCAAAACAAAACATGATCTTGCTGTGAGAATTATGTGGACCCAGATCAATTAACAAGTTTGAACTGTAAAGCTCTGTTAGTATTTTCTTTTTTACAAAGTGAGCTTCCCAGTTCAGGCTTCTATTACATGTTTATGTTCCATTCATCTTAATTGTTAACATATCTTTGAACATTGTTGTAAAATTTTGTCTTACTTCTCTTCCCTTAAAAACATCCCACTGTTGCATTCTTAAGGTTTATATTTCCTAAATCACATGAGCAGTTTAGCACCTATTTGTTATTAATGTTTCATTACGATTTAAATGGAAGCATCTAATCTTCCTAAACCATTGTATTATTATGATAAAGGGGTTGGAAACATACATTGAAACTAAGGCTGTATAGGTACAATTGTTTGAGCAAGTCAAAAGAATAAAAGAAAGAACGAGTGAAAAAATTGTATTTCTGGAGCGCATACATTTCATAAATCCACACCACTACCACATCATTTATAACTTTGTGGCACACAGAAATCTGATGACATAGAAACTACATTATCATTCAATCATTCAATCATCTAAGATTTGACATCACTTTATCAGCCATGCACTGATGCAGTGACATAATCAACTCGCAGTGTATGTCAACAGATTACATGTAGCTACCCACAGTACACCTACATGTATATGTAGGCCAATTGTTTACAAGCAAAACATTAACAGTGCAAATAAAAATATACTCTTTTAAAATCCATCTTAAAGCGACTTACTTTTTAAAAAAAATGATGTGCTGCACTATACAAAGCTAAACCTGTTATCATGGAATTAGTAAAGATTTATAAAAAAAAGTTGTTTCATCCCAACACCACAATCGGAGCAAAAGCATTGTACTAAACAAAGGTTATATGTAACTTGGCAATGTTTGATGCATGTCAGTAGTCAAGTATCACTGCACTAGGAGTATAGTCACATACAAAATGTAAGTTTCCTCTTACCGACAATCTGATATACAAAACCATTCAAAATTCACAACAGACCCTGTAAATAAGATGGAACCAGAACCATTGGATGAAACAAACAGAACTTGTAAACAAACAACGAACAAAATGATTTTCTCTCTTTACCCAGTTAACACTGGATGACATGTGTACACCAGGAATGATATTTGGCTCTTAGTGCTGACCTATATGTGGCAATACAAAATCCAAAATCAGATTAAAGTAGGTTAACATTTTAAAATATCATACCCAATAAAATTCAAACATTTTCTGCATTAGCTCATGGATGGCGTGTGTTTTGTATTTTTGTGTGAAATATCAAGCCAGGAACAAAGGTCGCCAGGACATCTCAGTACGGAGCGTGGACAGAGCATCCATTCACCATTCAACACTTCATTTCACCACACAGAGGACAGATGTTGCTGAAAATGTTGCTAAATTTCTCCCGTTATGCGGGGGCTATTGTGTAATCCCCGACTCCAGACCTTTGTCCTTTTGTTCAACAAACGAGGATTACAAGACTTCACGATTTTTCCACAATTGTTTATTCATTGTATTTTGGCTCACTGGAGGTAAGTCTGAGTGAACCATGTGCTAAGTGTTTGTTCCACTGCTAGGCACAATCCTCAGCCGTAGCTCAAGGCAAAGGTTTTGCAATTCAAGGTGTGTGATTTTGACATTTTCTCAATCACAAATCCTGGTGCATCAAAGTCAAGTCAGTTGCTTTGAGCCAGTGGTACACTCAAAGAAAATGATTCTAGCAATTCTGAGATAAAAAAATAAACCCAGTGGTAAGTGGGTAAGTGAAATACCCTTAGATAAAATGTCAATTTAAAAGAGGCATAAAATCAAAGATTGTTTTCAGTGCTGTATTTGTCCAACACTGAGGGTAGTCTGAACAAATAACTAGTCTAGCTCAACATAACCATGAGGATTGCACACATAAACTATGCTAAAATAAGCCAACAATACTTTTATTCAAGAGGTAAAATAATACAATTCAATAACATGGTTTGTTGAAATACTCTGGTAAAAGCATACACAAGAATAACTGTGTTAAGTTACACAAGCATAGCCTGTTTCCAACAGAAAACTTTTTTTTAATTTGAAGTAAAAGTGTAAATAAAAAAAAAACCTTCAAAGTACTTTAAAAATGGTATAATGAAAATTCTTCTATTCAGAGTAAAATCTTGGCAAAATACCAAAAAATGAATAATATTGTGATTATAAGATTTGAGTCTTTCTCTTACTTTGTAAATGACAGCTCTTGTTAAGATGATACAATGAACAGACTAGTTTAAGGCATAATTGCATCTATAAGTATTATCTATGTCCTTTCACACTACAGTCATAAGAACATAGGTAAACCCATTAAATTACTAATAACGAGTTTCTAATTGAAATTGGTGAAAATCAAACACAACAAAGGACTATAGGGTAACACACTCTTTACCACTTGTTTTCAATGCCCTCAAAATCCATCTATGATGTTGGTCTCTCCACACTCATCAATACAACTGATAACATTTAGCAGCATGTTGGTGAATCAATGCTATTTAAGTTTATCTTCAAAACCTCTATTAAAAATATGTCTTTTCCCGTGACATACATTACAATCTTAAATATTGTCTCCATCCCAAGTCCTCTTACCATTGCTGGCTGCAGCACATTCTACTGTATGTATTTAGTATCATCATTGCATTCAGCATCATGCAGCCCATAGATTTGTGAACAATTTAAGTTCAGTACATTGAAGGTTACATACTTCTTTACAAGGTAAAGTGAAATAAATGAATTTTGCGTATCACAAACCATTCACCTACAGGGTATTCACCTGAAATAATGTTGGAACTGCACTTTAGCATATAAATAGTCTACCATTATTTTATTCAGAATAGAACATTTGGGACTCAGTATGTTAATAAATACTCAAAGAAATTGGAAGAGAAATTTATCCTAAGCAGAGGGATATGCGTACTGCTTGCCTGAATCTTTGGTAAGTTATTGCTAGCTGGTGCTATAGCTCTGGGAAGCGGCTTGAATCTTGAGTATAATCCCGAGGGATTCTAAAGAGAGATGTGGAGATGTTATCTCGATATTGGAAGTCCTGAAATGTAACTCGAGCTGTTATAGTAGGCAGGACTGGCACATCTAAGGAAACAAAAACATTGGATCAATGTCAATCAAGGAAGTCTACTCATCCTGTGACAGCTAAATGCTTGCTGGTTTGTCCTGGATTAGTCATCATTAATTTAGTCCATGGACTGACAATATAATTAGTCTAATGTGGCACCATTTATGTGAAATTTCAGTCTTTGGGTCATGACAAATCAATGGTGTCACATTTAGACTAATGATATTGTCACTTTCATTGCTACAAATGATATAAAACTTTATCATACACTAAGACAGCCCTCATAAACAATTATCATTATAAATATTGGTTTTTAAGGATTTAACGCTATAAACAGTGATATTAGAATAAGTTCCTTGGCTGGCTCATGAACTGATGCAGGTGATAGCTATTTACTATTGTGATAGTAGCTTACTATTGTGATAGCAGCTTACTCTTGTGATAGCAGCTTACCACTGTGATAGCAGCTTACTCTTGTGATAGCAGCTTACTCTTGTGATAGCGGCTTACCATTGTGATAGCAGCTTACTCTTGTGATAGCAGCTTACCATTGTGATAGCAGCTTACCATTGTGATAGCAGCTTACCTCTGTGATAGCGGCTTACCATTCTGATAGTAGCTTACCATTGTGATAGCAGCTTACTCTTGTGATAGCGGCTTACCATTGTGATAGCGGCTTACCATTCTGATAACGGCTTACCATTCTGATAGTAGCTTACCATTGTGATAGCAGCTTACTCTTGTGATAGCAGCTTACCACTGTGATAGCGGCTTACCATTCTGATAGCAGCTTACCTCTGTGATAGCAGTTTACTCTTGTGATAGTAGCTTACCACTGTGATAGCGGCTTACCATTCTGATAGTAGCTTACCATTGTGATAGCAACTTACTCTTGTGATAGCAGCTTACCATTGTGACAGCAGCTTACCACTGTGATAGCAGCTTACCATTGTGACAGCAGCTTACCACTGTGATAGCAGCTTACCATTGTGATAGCAGCTTACCACTGTGATAGCAGCTTACCATTGTGATAGCAGCTTACCACTGTGATAGCAGCTTACCATTGTGATAGCAGCTTACCATTGTGATAGCAGCTTACCATTGTGGTAGCAGCTTACCACTGTGATAGCAGCTTACTCACGTAATAACAGCTTACCATTGTGACAGCAGCTTACCATTGTGATAGCAGCTTACCACTGTGATAGCAGCTTACCATTGTGATAGCAGCTTACCACTGTGATAGCAGCTTACCATTGTGATAGCAGCTTACCACTGTGATAGCAGCTTACCATTGTGATAGCAGCTTACCATTGTGATAGCAGCTTACCATTGTGATAGCAGCTTACCATTGTGGTAGCAGCTTACCACTGTGATAGCAGCTTACTCACGTAATAACAGCTTACCATTGTGACAGCAGCTTACCATTTTAATAACAGCTTACCTATCTTAATAGGGAATCCAGGTGGCATTTTGATTGAAATGAAATCTCGTAGTTTCTGGAAGTGTCTCATCGGTGTTAGTACTTCTAGAATGTTCAGAAGATCTGGTATCTCCATTGGAAAGTCCTCACTCTATGCAACAATCATTACAACAAAAGATAATCAAAACCCTGTTATTAACATTTCCTGTCAATGTGATTGTTTTGGCCAAACACCAATAAATCCATGTATACTAGGTGCTGTCCAAGTCCTGAGTACAAGAAACAGATACATAAGGGAAAAACCTCAATTCATACTAATTAGTCTTCATCCCACTTGATCCTAATTATCCCACAAGTGCAAGTGGAATATGCACACATATATTACAAGCGTGTTCCATCTTCTACAAGTATAGGATCAATAATTTATTTATCCTCTTACAAATTTGTGAATAGAGAAAAGAATACAACAGATGAAGTTAGTGCTGTGTTTACAAACATCAACAGTTAAGTTCTTTATCTTACAACCATTAAACTTGTTGCAAGTGCGTTCATGTGTGTATTGAAATCAGTATCTCGTTTACAATAAAGCAGTATCAGAATGGAATATTAGAATTTATCTTCATGCAAACTTGAATCCTCGTTTCTGATTGGTCGATCCATGGCAACAACTGTGTGATGTTAAACCATATTTCATGGTCCATATCACACACTGTGAATTGTGCGGTTCTAACTCTGCAAGTTTAACAATGCGATCACAATAATGCAACTTAGTATGCAAAAAAAGAGTGAAAGGCCAACCACACTAGTTTTCTATGAACTGTAATCTTGCATGTCTGCAATATACAAAACCAGTTTGAAAAAATAGAGAAAACATGATATATTTTTTGTAGATACTGACCAATGCTAATGTAGCCTTGAATATCTTCTTTGTTTCTTTACATACTTGTTGTCTCCCAAGGTGGGATCTGCATATAATAAGACACAAAGTCAAGATAAAACTAAGACCTAAACTAAGAAATAAAACTAGCCTTTCATTAGAAACTGGTAAATTATCATGTATAATAAAGAACAAAACATTGTTACAGGCTTTGGGATGAATTTTTGATGTCATATAACAAATTCATAATGTATTTGACCTGAAAATTGTGATTTCAATTTTAACTAGCTATTTCTATATATTCAAGAATGTTATCAGATTTCATTTTAGGTATTGCACAAAAAATCTGTGGTAGTATATTAAAAATTAGAAAGAAACTATTGTCAGGATCCAGACATTATCTCACATTCTTCAGCCATGAACAAAAAATTATGCATGTATTTTGTGCATTGTCCGTGGCATATGCGAAAGTTTTTGTATGTTATTCGTTTCGAAACAGCATTATCTGTCAAATTTGTTCAGAGAGAAGAAAAAACAACAACACATTTACGGCGAAAATAAGGCCATGCAACTTGAATGCTTTAACGAATTCAACAATAAAAATCCTTTATTTCACTATTAAATGTGGAAAATCAGAAGAAACAAATGGTTATCTGAATGATGACATCGATGGTAAAAGTCATGAAGTATCTTACCGTCCTGGTCTAGTTTTGATGTATTCAGACCATGATATCTCATTGGGTGGTGGTGAAGACAATGATTGTCTGTACTGAGGCTGTCAACATTTGGAAAAGGAGGTTACAAATTTATTTCATTTGTCAAACTTTTCAGTAATATCAAATGTAACACATGTAAGTCATAGCATCCACTTATGTACACATTTTACATTTTCATTCTTACTTTTCATGAAACTATTTGATGTACATTTAAGCTTCTTGCATATTGCCCTGTCTTTTGTCAAGAAGTACACAATCAACCATAAACTGTAACTTGTCATTGACTCTTGCTTTGCCTGTTGGTATGGATTATGCCAAATTGCATCAGATACATGTGTTTCTCTTCACATTTCATTCAGATGTGAGAGGTGAATCAATTAAGTATCATCATTTGCAACTTGTTGCACCTACTCATTGAAATCTTGCATTTTTTGTGCTTTGCTTAAGGTAGAAATACAAGACATGCCAAGACATTTGATCTAAATTGCAAGATCATAGAAGTCAGCTACAGTTAAACCCTACCAAATCACTCATCTTCTTGGCCTCTCTGTCTCAAATTCGTGAAGTTCTCAACAAAATTCCAAATCTAGTTTGTTGCCCTGTTAATTTATTAAGTTGATCCTTCAAAGATTCCATTAAAGTCCTCCTCACTAAAAACGAGCAGTACAAACCACTGGCTCTTTTTACCATGTACAATTTCAAATCCCATAGAAATCTTCAAATGAAATTCCATTACTTTCCAGGGCAAAATTCAGGTCCATGTTTTTTATGTTTTTTTAACATCTTAGAAGTTCATTTACAATACACTGGTTTGTCACATACTTGATATATAGGTCTATATGTTTAATTATAAAAGGCTGGAGTAGTTCAGCTTTTCAGTTTATTTATTGTACAGACTTTTTCACCCCAAGGCTCATCAGCAACTACAACAAACTTAGGTCTACATGTAGATGTAGTGTGCATTATCATTAACAAGATGGCCTCTGCCTCTCCTTTCCTCCACCCACTTCATTCTACATATCATCAACACACTGTAGGGACAGGGAAAAAGTCTACCGCTGCTTTTTTTGTTCAGATTGGAACGCCATAGGTCCTGTGCTTTGTGCAATGCATGTAAAAGAACCCCAAAACTCTTTGTTCGGGGGAAACAAATCGTTGCACTGTGAGTGCATGCACTGTGCATGCTACACAATGGAATGTCCGGTCATGTTAATGTTTCAGTATTCTGAGTTTACACAAAAGCAGGTTTTCACATCCATAATTTGCCAAGGAAAATTTGTGCGTGTATTCAGGTCATCCGACATAAACTGGTTAACTATAAAGATGGTACTGGAATTCATGCTTGAAATCTCCCTTTTTCCCAAGGTTATTGTATAATCCCCGATTCCATACCTTTGTCCTTTTGTTATAGAAAGAGGATTACGAGAGATTGTTAGGCTGCCACCATTGTTTATAATTTTATCTAGCTCAATGGGAACAGAGATTCCAGCATAGATTTCGTGGCTTACAGCCAATCTTTTGCGATCCACACTGAACGCATCTCATATTTTCTCAAAAGAGAACAATAAATTCTGGTACTTTTTATGAGAACCTTTGTTGTCTTTAACAAACTATTACGGCAGTTCCAAAAACATGATACCGTACAGAGGCACAGAAAATATTTGTTCATACCAATGTTAACTTTTACAAAGTGCCAAATAAACGGGTTTCATAATTTTGAAATATATGTAGCTCTTCATACCTGCCGTATAATAATGTGTTCGTTGAAACAAATGTAGATAAAGTGTTATAAAAAAGTTGTGTATTATCGATGTATTATAGAGTTGTGTAGTAATAATTTTCCATTGTGAACCAGAGAACCATTTTTCAAGTACACATTGGCTCCATTAGCCATGCCAAAACTGATCTAAAAGATCAAATTGATCATTCAAAAATCAATGACAATCAATTGAATACCGTTAAAATGTTATGTGTGTAGTCCTGTACAACTGTACCACACCGATAACACTGGAATGGTACAAAATGAGCGTGTCATTTATGTTTGCACGTAGGGAACACTTTCCTAGTCTGACTACAAAGTTTTCAACATCACTTCAACTACATACAAACTCCATATCATCCCTAATGTGACAACTTTAGTAATTAGATCAAGCTATTATAGTGTTGTGCATAGCCTAACATTATTTGTCAACATGTGTGGGTTGTTCTGCATCATGATTCCATTACTTTTATTTCTTGGAATATCAAGTTTCTATGAATCCTTGCAAAACAATAAAATTCCATGATTATTAATCAGAGCTTTAAACTCAAGGATTTTCCCTGACTGGGGGATTTCTGCACTGGACTAATTGTAATCTTGGCCCAAGACCGCGCGTGCATACACTATCCACTATCGAGCACTGACGTCTTGAGCCAAGACTAGACTAGTTGTAAATCTTCAATTAATATATTTTATTTTGATTTAGACTCATAATAAAGTACATGCTTGAAAGAGAATGAGCTAAAAGCTCAAGTTTGAACTTTGCATTAGATGAGTGTATATATTGATACAAGCCTAGTTGTGACTCAGCTGGTTGCTGTGTACATGTACTTACTTGGAGGTTTGTTGGTAAGACAGCACCTTTGCTTAAATTCTCTAAAGCTGTCTTATTCTTCTGTACATCCTCATCTGATAAATGCTCTCTCCTGTCACAAATCAATCAAGGCAGCTGATTGGATCAGAATGCAATGTATTGTACCGCAGACATTTCAACACTACAGTTTGTTTCCGATAGAATATCACAAAACTGTCACTAATAAACCAAGTCAATTTCTCATTTATTTGAACCATTTGCTGATTATCAACTGAAGTGTTGATACCATCAATTCCATCAATTATATGAATATATGTTAAAGGCATCCTATCTTTACAATCCATGCCATGTAATAATTGTCACAAATGTCACTGCTGATCTTTTAGCAGTATACTCCAGTATACTTGTGAGTCGTGTTGTCATTTAGCCTTTGAGAAAGACTCTGCTAGGGTCGAAACATCAGGCCATTAACAATTTGTTGCCTATCTTTTAGCTTACTCTATCTAAAATGTTAATGACCAACACTGTTTACATTAGAGATTGTACAACAAAGTATCTCATTTATATCCAAAACAAACTGTAATACTTCCATGAACCAACAAGAATCATCTTGTCATGAATGTATAGCAACAAGCTTTTATTAATACCTTCACTGAGTGATTTACAAGGATTCTTCCCCACTCTAACAAATTACTACACCATATGGGTGACTCAACACCCTAACTGTAGTACTCTGATTATGGTGGTATGCCTGAACCTATGTAAAGCATGATCAGTTTACTCATGCAGTACCCAGTCCAACACAGTCCAACAAAACCTGCTGTTAGAGTTTGATGGAAAAGGGACTGTAAGAATTAAAGGTTTTTTTTGTATACGTGAAATAAATTGACATAACTGATAGTACAAGTACCTTTTTCTCGTCTCAATGATCAGGTTATTGATGGTGTAGAAATTTGCATAGAAGTTACCAACCATTTCACTCTTGTTTTCCCTGAATAACCAGCCACTCTGTGCACGGTTGAATGTGATTGGTTTAGTTGACATTGTTACCGTTACAATGTCACTACTCATAAGAATGTCTACTTCCTCTTCCATTTCTTTATCTGTTTCCTGTAGGAAAGTGTAATACAGTCAACTTGTTCATAATAAGACAGTTATTGTTACACCATAAACCAAAGTCTGTAACCCTTTCAACAATTGATGTTATTAATTAAAACATGCAAAGTGCAACAACTTACAACTGATCAAAACTGTTTCTGACAAACACAAAAATACTTCTTTACTAAACTTTGTATAATCAGGACGATTTTCCCAACTCAGCATGTTTTTTCCATTAAAATACAACCATTTATTAGTTAAAGAGGATGGGCCATAGTGATTGATGTTGACATTATTGTTTAATTTTCTGCTTTCTATAATTATTGCATCAGACAAACTTCTCTTTTGTGACATTAAACTGACAAAAGAAGTGATATTTGCAGGGAGTTTTTACTCCTTTAACTAGCCCGCTGCCTAAATTTATCAAAATCCCGGAAATGAGGGCAGCAAACAAATCATGACGTCACTGGAAGTACTGAATCCCCGGATGGTCTGCACTGAGCAATGCTTCAATGAGTAACAACAAACAGGCGTTTGACAGAGGAGTACTTCCTGCGACGTCACTAGTCTTTAGAATTTCTGGAGACAACTTTCAGGCACCAACTGCTGTTGTTCTGATTTTGGCTCGAGGCGGGTGAAAAGAGTCTCGGAAACTTCCTTTGTAAACGAATAACCACACATTCTATAATTCAGTCATTGTTTTTTCGTAGTAGATATAGGTGTATTTAGGGATGTAAAACTTTTTTTGAAGAGAGACTTCTAGCGTGGCCCATCCTCTTTAAAATGTATAATTGTTTTCAATTATGGTTAAAAACAAAAACCATTTACATCTTTACAGAAGCAAATTAAGGTAATTATGACATTAATGTTACCTTTCTGCAACTAAAATGTCCTAGTAATGAAGAAAAACAGGAGGTATTCAAATTTAGAAACTAATCAGAAACCAGCCAACTCAACCCCAGCAAAGTCATCCCCTAAGCAAAGTCACCCCCTGAGCAAAGTCACCCCCTGAGCAAAGTCACCCCCTGAGCAAAGTCACCCCTAAACAAAGTCACCCCCTAAGCAAAGTCATTCCCTAAGCAAAGTCACCCCCTTGGCAAAGTCACCCCATTGGCAAAGTCACCCCCTGAGCAAAGTCACCCCCTAAGCAGTCACCCCCTGAGCAAAGTCACCCCCTGAGCAAAGTCACCCCCTAAGCGCAGTCACCACCTAAGCAAAGTCACCCCCTTGGCAAAGTCACCCCATTGGCAAAGTCACCGCCTGAGCAAAGTCACCCCCTGAGCAGTCACCCCCTGAGCAAAGTCACCCCCTGAGCAAAGTCACCCCCTGAGCAAAGTCACCCCCTAAGCAAAGTCACCCCCTTGGCAAAGTCACCCCATTGGCAAAGTCACCCCCTGAGCAAAGTCACCCCCTGAGCAGTCACCCCCTAAGCAAAGTCACCCCCTGAGCAAAGTCACCCCCTTGACAAAGTCACCCCATTGGCAAAGTCACCCCCTGAGCAAAGTCAGCCCCTGAGCAGTCACCCCCTGAGCAAAGTCACCCCCTGAGCAAAGTCACCCCCTGAGCAAAGTCACCCCCTGAGCAAAGTCACCCCCTAAGCAAAGTCACCCCCTAAGCAAAGTCACCCCCTAAGCAAAGTCACCCCCTAAGCAAAGTCACCCCCTGAGCAAAGTCACCCCCTGAGCAAAGTCACCCCCTGAGCAAAGTCACCCCCTAAGCAAAGTCACCCCCTGAGCAAAGTCACCCCCTAAGCAAAGTCACCCCCTAAGCAAAGTCACCCCCTAAGCAAAGTCACCCCCTGAGCAAAGTCACCCCCTGAGCAAAGTCACCCCCTGAGCAAAGTCACCCCCTGAGCAAAGTCACCCCCTGAGCAAAGTCACCCCCTAAGCAAAGTCACCCCTGAGCAAAGTCACCCCCTAAGCAGTCACCCCCTGAGCAAAGTCACCCCCTAAGCAAAGTCACCCCCTAAGTAAAGTCACCCCCTAAGCAAAGTCATCCCCTAAGCAAAGTCACCCCCTAAGCAAAGTAACCCCCTAAGCAAAGTCACCCCCTAGCAAAGTCACCCCCAAGCAAAGTCACCCCCTGAGCAAAGTCACCCCCTGAGCAAAGTCATCCCCTAGCAAAGTCACCCCCTGAGCAAAGTCACCCCCTAAGCAAAGTCACCCCCTAAGCAAAGTCACCCCCTAGCAAAGTCACCCCCAAGCAAAGTCACCCCCTAAGCAAAGTCACCCCTGAGCAAAGTCACCCCCTGAGCAAAGTCACCCCCTGAGCAAAGTCATCCCCTAGCAAAGTAACCCCCTGAGCAAAGTCACCCCCTAAGCAAAGTCACCCCCTAAGCAAAGTCACCCCCTGAGCAAAGTCACCCCCTGAGCAAAGTCACCCCCTAAGCAAAGTCACCCCCTAAGCAAAGTCACCCCCTGAGCAAAGTCACCCCCTGAGCAAAGTCACCCCCTAAGCAAAGTCACCCCCTGAGCAAAGTCACCCCCTAAGCAAAGTCAACCCCTGAGCAAAGTCACCCCATGGGCAAAGTCACCCCTAAGCAAAGTCACCCCCTAGGCAAAGTCACCCCCTGAGCAAAGTCACCCCCTGAGCAAAGTCACCCCCTGAGCAAAGTCACCCCCTGAGCAAAGTCATCCCCTAGCAATATCACCCCCTGAGCAAAGTCACCCCCTAAGCAAAGTCACCCCCTAAGCAAAGTCACCCCCTAAGCAAAGTCACCCCCTGAGCAAAGTCACCCCCTAAGCAAAGTCACCCCCTGAGCAAAGTCACCCCCTGAGCAAAGTCACCCCCTGAGCAAAGTCACCCCCTGAGCAAAGTCACCCCCTGAGCAAAGTCATCCCCTAGCAATATCACCCCCTGAGCAAAGTCACCCCCTAAGCAAAGTCACCCCCTAAGCAAAGTCACCCCCTAAGCAAAGTCACCCCCTGAGCAAAGTCACCCCCTAAGCAAAGTCACCCCCTGAGCAAAGTCACCCCCTGAGCAAAGTCACCCCCTGAGCAAAGTCATCCCCTAAGCAAAGTCACCCCCTGAGCAAAGTAACCCCCTGAGCAAAGTCACCCCCTAAGCAAAGTCACCCCCTAAGCAAAGTCACCCCCTGAGCAAAGTCACCCCCTAAGCAAAGTCACCCCCTAAGCAAAGTCACCCCCTGAGCAAAGTCACCCCCTAAGCAAAGTCACCCCCTGAGCAAAGTCACCCCCTGAGCAAAGTCATCCCCTAAGCAAAGTCACCCCCTGAGCAAAGTCACCCCCTGAGCAAAGTCACCCCCTGAGCAAAGTCACCCCCTGAGCAAAGTCACCCCCTGAGCAAAGTCACCCCCTGAGCAAAGTCACCCCCTAAGCAAAGTCACCCCCTGAGCAAAGTCACCCCCTAAGCAAAGTCACCCCCTAAGCAAAGTCACCCCCTAAGCAAAGTCACCCCCTGAGCAAAGTCACCCCCTAAGCAAAGTCACCCCCTGAGCAAAGTCACCCCCTGAGCAAAGTCATCCCCTAAGCAAAGTCACCCCCTGAGCAAAGTCACCCCCTGAGCAAAGTCACCCCCTAGCAATATCACCCCCTAGCAAAGTCACCCCCTAGCAAAGTCACCCCCTGAGCAAAGTCACCCCCTGAGCAAAGTCACCCCCTGAGCAAAGTCACCCCCTAAGCAAAGTCACCCCCTGAGCAAAGTCACCCCCTGAGCAAAGTCACCCCCTGAGCAAAGTCACCCCCTGAGCAAAGTCACCCCCTGAGCAAAGTCACCCCCTAGCAATATCACCCCCTGAGCAAAGTCACCCCCTAAGCAAAGTCACCCCCTAAGCAAAGTCACCCCCTAAGCAAAGTCACCCCCTGAGCAAAGTCACCCCCTAAGCAAAGTCACCCCCTGAGCAAAGTCACCCCCTGAGCAAAGTCACCCCCTGAGCAAAGTCATCCCCTAAGCAAAGTCACCCCCTGAGCAAAGTCACCCCCTGAGCAAAGTCACCCCCTAAGCAAAGTCACCCCCTAAGCAAAGTCACCCCCTGAGCAAAGTCACCCCATAAGCAAAGTCACCCCCTAAGCAAAGTCACCCCCTGAGCAAAGTCACCCCCTAAGCAAAGTCACCCCCTGAGCAAAGTCACCCCCTGAGCAAAGTCATCCCCTAAGCAAAGTCACCCCCTGAGCAAAGTCACCCCCTGAGCAAAGTCACCCCCTGAGCAAAGTCACCCCCTGAGCAAAGTCACCCCCTGAGCAAAGTCACCCCCTGAGCAAAGTCACCCCCTAAGCAAAGTCACCCCTGAGCAAAGTCACCCCCTAAGCAAAGTCACCCCCTAAGCAAAGTCACCCCCTAAGCAAAGTCACCCCCTGAGCAAAGTCACCCCCTAAGCAAAGTCACCCCCTGAGCAAAGTCACCCCCTGAGCAAAGTCACCCCCTGAGCAAAGTCACCCCTGAGCAAAGTCACCCCCTGAGCAAAGTCATCCCCTAGCAATATCACCCCCTGAGCAAAGTCACCCCCTAAGCAAAGTCACCCCCTAAGCAAAGTCACCCCCTAAGCAAAGTCACCCCCTGAGCAAAGTCACCCCCTAAGCAAAGTCACCCCCTGAGCAAAGTCACCCCCTGAGCAAAGTCACCCCCTGAGCAAAGTCATCCCCTAAGCAAAGTCACCCCCTGAGCAAAGTAACCCCCTGAGCAAAGTCACCCCCTAAGCAAAGTCACCCCCTAAGCAAAGTCACCCCCTGAGCAAAGTCACCCCCTAAGCAAAGTCACCCCCTAAGCAAAGTCACCCCCTGAGCAAAGTCACCCCCTAAGCAAAGTCACCCCCTGAGCAAAGTCACCCCCTGAGCAAAGTCATCCCCTAAGCAAAGTCACCCCCTGAGCAAAGTCACCCCCTGAGCAAAGTCACCCCCTGAGCAAAGTCACCCCCTGAGCAAAGTCACCCCCTGAGCAAAGTCACCCCCTGAGCAAAGTCACCCCCTGAGCAAAGTCACCCCCTGAGCAAAGTCACCCCCTAAGCAAAGTCACCCCCTAAGCAAAGTCACCCCCTAAGCAAAGTCACCCCCTGAGCAAAGTCACCCCCTGAGCAAAGTCACCCCCTGAGCAAAGTCACCCCCTGAGCAAAGTCATCCCCTAAGCAAAGTCACCCCCTAAGCAAAGTCACCCCCTGAGCAAAGTCACCCCCTGAGCAAAGTCACCCCCTAGCAATATCACCCCCTAGCAAAGTCACCCCCTAGCAAAGTCACCCCCTGAGCAAAGTCACCCCCTGAGCAAAGTCACCCCCTGAGCAAAGTCACCCCCTAAGCAAAGTCACCCCCTGAGCAAAGTCACCCCCTGAGCAAAGTCACCCCCTGAGCAAAGTCACCCCCTGAGCAAAGTCACCCCCTGAGCAAAGTCACCCCCTAGCAATATCACCCCCTGAGCAAAGTCACCCCCTAAGCAAAGTCACCCCCTAAGCAAAGTCACCCCCTAAGCAAAGTCACCCCCTGAGCAAAGTCACCCCCTAAGCAAAGTCACCCCCTGAGCAAAGTCACCCCCTGAGCAAAGTCACCCCCTGAGCAAAGTCACCCCCTGAGCAAAGTCATCCCCTAAGCAAAGTCACCCCCTGAGCAAAGTCACCCCCTGAGCAAAGTCACCCCCTAAGCAAAGTCACCCCCTAAGCAAAGTCACCCCCTGAGCAAAGTCACCCCATAAGCAAAGTCACCCCCTAAGCAAAGTCACCCCCTGAGCAAAGTCACCCCCTAAGCAAAGTCACCCCCTGAGCAAAGTCACCCCCTGAGCAAAGTCATCCCCTAAGCAAAGTCACCCCCTGAGCAAAGTCACCCCCTGAGCAAAGTCACCCCCTGAGCAAAGTCACCCCCTGAGCAAAGTCACCCCCTGAGCAAAGTCACCCCCTGAGCAAAGTCACCCCCTAAGCAAAGTCACCCCTGAGCAAAGTCACCCCCTAAGCAAAGTCACCCCCTAAGCAAAGTCACCCCCTAAGCAAAGTCACCCCCTGAGCAAAGTCACCCCCTAAGCAAAGTCACCCCCTGAGCAAAGTCACCCCCTGAGCAAAGTCATCCCCTAAGCAAAGTCACCCCCTGAGCAAAGTCACCCCCTGAGCAAAGTCACCCCCTGAGCAAAGTCACCCCCTAGCAATATCACCCCCTAGCAAAGTCACCCCCTAGCAAAGTCCAAGTACTTTTTTAATTCATGAATTAACTCTTTAAAAGCAAAATCTGGAAATGTAATTCAAGGTGGTTTTTGGGCATACCATTTTGTATTTGTCTTTGTGAAATTTTCGCTTTTTCTATTTATTTCAGGTTATTGGTAAATGTTTACATACATTGTTATTTTATTTTATTTTTTTTTGCATTTTGTACTTAGTAAAATATTCGCTTAACCAATTATAATATTTTACAAAATTTTGTTTCTGGTTTTTATTATTAAATTACACATTGTTCTTTTGCATAATTAGTGTCACCTTTCTGCAACAAAATTATCCTAGTAAGGAACACAGGAAGTATTCAAATTCGCCCCCTACAAATGTCACCCCCACGCACTTTATGCTATTCCCGAATTAACTCTTTCCACAAAATGTTTGCTTAACCAATTATAATATTTTATATTTTGTTTTTTTGTTTTATTGTTAATTCACGAATCTGGGACAAGTTATCGATTCTGATTGATCAAGGGGTGTTTAAAGAAATGGCCGATTGTTTATAACCAGTGAGCAATAATACTTAAGTGGGTGCTAATTTACACATAGTGCAATCAATATGTACCATCCGATACTCATTGTAAAGTCTATTAGTACGCACAACCATTGAGCGTCACATGCAATTTGACCCTTTGCAAAATGGAGCCGGAGGACACACATGAATTAAGAAATAACAAATAAAAAAAATTAAAAACAGAAAAATTTTACGGATTTTCCTACATATTACGCTTTTTATCAAAAAGGGCATTTATGAATGGGAATAACACAGTAGTGACTAGGTTTTAAACGGTCGTTTAAAACCTTGTAGGGTCGTGGTCGTGGGATAAAAGACCTCGCCTTCCACTCAGTCCTTTATCACACTGCCACAACCCTGCCGGTTTTAAGCGGCCATTTAAGACCTTGGTCACCACTCTTTTATTCCTTTAATTACACATTGTTGTTTTGAACAATTTTTCGTTTATTGTTTTGTTCAAGAAATATTTTTTAATTCACTTGAAGCACTATTTAGATTTCATATTTGTTGAAAGCAATAGATTTTTCTGAAGGAAAATACATTGGCTATGTTACTTGATTCTGAATTGTGACCAAGAAATTTGAACAGGGCAGGAATGAATGATAAACTAGTACTGATGTACATGTATACTCATATGAGTCAGGGGCTACTGTGATGGGGGTGACTTTTCCAGGAAGCAACTTTGCAGGCGGCCACTTTGTAGGGGGCGACATTGTAGGGGGCCACTTTGCTTGGGGGCGACAACTTCAATACAGTTATCTCACACTGAAAGTGATGTGCGCTGAACATGTGTATAGTGGATTATGTACATGAACATGTACACTTTTCTTGCTTTATCAATTAATGGAATCAAAGTACTGAGATAACTCTGAAATTACATGCCGTCAACAATAAAACTTCATTTAAAATAGGATCCTTTAGTCTTGCCTTTGATTCATCTGACTATAAAAACAAGCTACATTATTTCCACTTTACACAGTACATCTTTAGGACATGTTTTTGGATTGGTTTGCTGAAATGAGCCACTGTGTTTAACAACTTAATGTTTAGTTTCAAGGCGTCGTGGATGTGAGTTTTGATTGTGCCATTATCAATTCAAAATAAAACAAATAACTTGCGCAAGTTTCACCACAGCATTTTAGTTATCAGTGATCTAGGTTTGTACAGGTCCACTTATTGGGTATTTATTATAATCTTGACTTCTACATTAATGTTATGTAGAATTTGACAAGGAGATTTTCTTAACCTATTGGATGTGGGTTGTTTTGACGCACTGGAAATAGGAGACTTCCTTTTGCTTCAACCACAGTCAAGGCCAATGTACCACATTTCCTGTTCATCATCTATTGAACCAGGTGGGTGGTTACCACGACAATCTCCACAACAAAGTCAAGTTCAAAGTTTGTAGGTCAACGAAGTGTGTGTAGGTTGCATTATGGAGACTGATCTTGATTTGTGTCTAATTTATCCTCAACCAATTCCAGAAAGTCGGTAAGGGAAAGATATATTGATTCCAACAGTTGGGAAAAAGAAGTTTAATGTGCATATTGCATATAAGAAAGAAAATTGTTTGGGTCGGTAAACAAAGAGATAAATGATGACGGAAAATAAACATGCTTTTGTGCTACCAAAATGTACCCAGAAAAGGGTGATTTTCAGCCTCATATCTATGGCAGCAATACTATAGCTCTGTTAATTGATAGTTAGATATATACAACAAGTACAATAATATTCAACCAGATACTTGGTCCCATCACCATATTACTGTGCACTGACTAAAAAACCCATCCCTCGTGTAGCAAACCATATGATACTCAGTATATACATGTATTCAAATTAACCTGTCTCATTTTGTAGTGCTTTATTCATACATGATGTCCACAAGTTCAAGCAAAGATAAGAACAGAAATATAAAACATAAGGATTGTTAGTATGAGCTTTTTACAAGCAGAAAGAGTCAGGCGTCAAAGAAGTTTGACTTTTAGAGATACCATGTGTATCACATTGTTGCAAGAATAAATTTCATATCAAGAGAACTAAAGGGTAGAAGCAACACTGGCCTGTTATAATGACATTCATTCTAATATGCGTTCCTTCTTTGGTATAATGTGTACATAAATAATCATTTAAACCATGAGTAAATTGTCCATTCCTACTCTTAAAACTTAATGTTTGGAAGAAAATGCTGTTTTGAATGATCACATTCTGTAATTGAAAATTGACATTAAATTGATCATTAACCAATTTAAGATATGAACAGCTCACCTCATATCGGACTCTCTGGTAGAGTTTATTGTCATTATCCAGCACCACTAAGGAATTATCCGGCTTCGCATCACCGTTGAATAAAAATGTATTATTGCCTCTTTGCCATCTCATGTCATTGAAATCAACTAGTGTTGTATCCATCCGTACACGAGTACCTCGCTTCAGAATACGACATGTGTCTGATGGAAGCATTCTGGAAACTAGAGGCACTGCCAATAAATGTGTAAATGTTCTTTGTTAAAATCTAAGTATTACACTATCATGTTATACACAAATAGTATTGTTGTGAATTACCCAATTCTTCATAAATGTGTATGTAATTATTATGCTTGCAATAAAGGTGAAAAAGTGCACTGTGCATTGCATTTATTATTTAGCCTATATCATACTATTCAAGACCATACAAATCATTCTTTCTCCATGGTTAATGTTCACATATCTTACCCCAACTTTGGAAATCCCATCTGAGTTCAAGGTAGAAATCTCCTAGGTCTTCTAAAGCCTGAATGAGTTGAGGGCGCTTTGCTTCTAGCAATTCCCTAGACTGTTGTTTCAGCTTCCTTAATAACATAGTAACTATAAACAACAAAAGAAACACAAACACTTACAGTTACCTCTCATTTACATGTATTAGTAAGAAGTCAACATTAGTCAATAATGTAGAAAAAAACATCTTAAGTTTTTCACTAACATGTTGGTTTCAAATGTTGATAAAACATATTATTAGATTGTTATTTGAATGGTGATTGTGATTTGTCAGCCGGCGCCAACAGGTTAAAACAGGCCTTTTTGCCTGCATGTCACTTCAATCATCCTTTCTTACATGTATGTCACTTCTTACCAACATGTTTGGTCTACAATAACACCAGTGACCCAGTGATAAGCAATTGTTCATTCATTCATTCATTCACTCATAATGATTTAATATTATCATGCATCGCAGCCAAAAGCTGAACTCTACATGATTTAAAGGAAAAATAAACAGCTATAAGATGTTTAAAAAAAAACACGCTAAAACTGGGGAAGTACAATGTACAGAGATAAAAGCCCAATTAAAAATGGAACAACAAAGTCAAGGAAATACAAAATGAGGACATAAAAAGATAAAAGAAAAAAAAGACTATTTAATGAACAATTGAAGGGAGAGCACAAACTGAAACCATAAGGGGAAAAAATTGACAAGGAAAGATGAAAATGTGCATTAAAACAAAGACTGAAAGAAAACAAGCTAAAATGAACAGGGACTCCTAAGCTACCTATTGAGAATCCAAATAAGGAGTAACTTCTCCCACACAGTCCAAGTGAACCTACAAGCAGATGCACGACATTAGGATTAGAAATCACTCTCTTATTCAACTCGTTTATTATCAAGATTTGTTAAGTAGCCATTCTAATTTGTAACTAGGTCTTCCATGGGCATGTCAAATTATTTTAAGCGTATCAACATTTGGAGCCTGCCGTTGGCTTTTTTGAGTATCTCATCCACGTGTGAAGACCATTTCAAATCTGAGGAAAGTTGGACTCCCAAGACCTTGGTGGTGTCAACTTTCTGGAGAGTAACATTGTTCAATTTGGGAGCAGTAATACGTTGATTGAGGGGTTTTTGGAGAAGGAGATGTACATGTCAGCACATTGTCCAGGTTAAGTTTCATCTTGCTCTCATTCGACTATTCGGCAAAATCATCTTGTTGTTTTTTAATTTACACTCGGCCTGTTTTTGTCTGAAGCTTCAATGATTGTCATGTCATTGACATACATGTACTTGAGGACAGTAATTGGTGAAGGCATGTAGGAAAGGGCTTCATTGATCAGCACAAGGACTCCATTAGGAGGGAAATGTTCCACAGGGGGCCAGTTGCTCCCCTTTGCACCCCCTTTGGCTATGCCACTGCATTGGTCACTGAATCAGTCAATCCAATTCTCATTTGTTCAAGTACATGAAGTGCAACTAAAGTGTACATAAACACGCATTAAATCAAATCTCAGTTCGACATTTTAAGTGCAATGACAACAACCTTTTATTTGAAGAACCTTGTACCCCTTAAAAACCCACTGTTTATGCCCTTCAGTACAACATTGGCATTCCTTCCATTTCATACTTACTTCATCAAGAGTTTGCCCGGGAAAGCTCATTTCAAAAATCATCTGTATGCAAATTCTTACTTGTTTGTCTGTCCCCACGACTGACTGCTTCTGCCAATGGACTCCATCCTTGAATGTTTTTCAATCTGACTGGTGCATCATGGGCTAGTAACAAGTGAATACACTCTGTCAAATGACACCAAAAACAGTCATACATTCAATTAAAACATTATAGCCTAAATCAGTCCTGGCCTAAATACTTCACGTACATGCAATAACAACATGAAGGGATACAAACATAATGCAAACAGAATTATGCATGAAACACTTCTCTTTGTAAGAAGGGCACACTAGAGAAACTTAGAGAAACTGTTGATGCATGAAACACTTCTCTTTGTAAGAAGGGCACACTAGAGAAACTTAGAGAAACTGTTGATGCATGAAACACTTCTCTTTGTAAGAAGGGCACACTAGAGAAACTTAGAGAAACTGTTGATGCATGAAACACTTCTCTTTGTAAGGGCATACTAGAGAAACTTAGAGAAACTGTTGATGCATGAAACACTTCTCTTTGTAAGAAGGGCACACTAGAGAAACTTAGAGAAACTGTTGCTACGCACAGATTTTTAACAATGGGAGACTTTTGAACGGTGCTTTTTCACAGTTCTTACCAGTAGTACGCACACTCAGAACTACATATGCAGTATTGAGCATGTGCGCGCACGCTCAGAACTGTCCGAGGCCCATTGTGTCTGCTGCTGCCAGCATCTGAAAGTCTCCCATCTTTAATGTACATGTACAATAAAAGGTACAAGTACAAAGGGAAAATGCACACTGTAAATAACACATATGGTGATAACCTTTCATTACTAAAGCAACATTTTAACCATCAGCTGCTGTATGTATCAACTGACACAGAAATTTAATTACATGTAACACAAAGTGTTTCTTTTATATTAAATGATACCAGCATATTTAAAATTCACACAACACCACTATACACATGTAGCCACTAGCACCTGTGTTCAATAAATTGACATTTTCTGTATGGGCACTTTCCCATAAACTATAAGTATTGGAGTGACAATTAAATTGTTTTTTGGTTTTTACTACACACCAATGTGTGATAAGCACTATATTCAGTGCCCTCATAAGTTCTGCAGAAAAAAATCCACAGGCATACTACTTGGGTAGGATTTGAACCCATGACACCCAAAACATTCTAGAACAGAGTTATGTTAACTACTAGACCACTTTGACAAGATGCCAGTTAAAATCCTGTCAATGCAACAATTTATGTCTAGGATAAAGATTGTTGCAGTACACCCAAGTCAGTGGTTTATTTTGAGTAATAGTATTGTGTACCATGTAGTCTTGATTTATGCAGCTACTTTATATGTACATCCCATATAGGTTGTTTTGAATCCTTGAATCAAACTTAGTTTGGCCTTTCTACATAGGTCCTAAACTGTCACCTGAAATAAGCAAAGCAAAATCATTGCAAAGGATTGTCTACTGGGACTACTGGGCATTCTGCACTTTCAATCTAATGTAAAGGCAATAACAGTTGTAACTTTTATAACCACAAGTAAATAAATTTTCCACAAAACTAAATTGCCCAAAGTGTTCAAAGTAATGCATGATTAGGGATGTACGTGCAACATTGTGTGTATGTGTGTAAAGTTATAATGCCCATGATAAATACTGCAACGGGCATGACTTTACCGATTCAAGAACAAAACTAATGTAACTAGTTCCATAACTAGTGTATAAATTATGTGTAGGAGAGACATCGTGTTGGCTCTGCAAGAAGAGTAATAACGACTGTTTTATTTGATCACTATAACTCACTACAGTCCGGATTATGTGTAAACTACATGTATTTAAGCTTAACTATCATAGTGACAATGAGGCAACACACCTATGCAGACTCAGCAATCTACTATTTAGATGCGCTCCTCTGCAGAACCTTAGCGAGTTTAAACAAGTAAACTCACTGAACTAACTCACTGAACTCAACTGAAAACTGTAACCACAAGCTCTGCATGAGCCCCACTTTTATATGCCTTTGGCACGTAACCAGTATGAGAAGCTAGCATTTCACAACAACACGCCTGTTGTACCACATTGATGTTCTCCTACCTGTCTTAGCGCACTGTCGATTAAACTTGTATATAAGTCATCTGGCTTAAGAACTACTACACTAAAATAATGATTCCAGGCGCTCTTAATAATAGACCGATTGCGCGACCTACGTCACGTGACCCCTGTTGGGTTAAAATGTAAACACACACGTAATCCTCCATAGGAAAGGGTGGTACGGTACACGATGATTAATGCATTTAGTTAATTCTATAGAGGCTTTTTTTGCTCGAAATCTGTGAAACATATTCCAGAGTTTGTACCAAAGGCCTTCAAGTGGCTGAATAAAGCCAGTAAGGACAGTTCCAGCAAGTCTTGAAAATTGTAAAAGTACCGTATAAATATGCACGATGTGTACAGCGCACGACGGAACGTTAGGCCAGACGACCGCGATCACCACACACTTTTCAACACAAAAATTTCAAAGTTTTGAAGCTGAAATCCTCCAATGAAATTGTTTTCCAAAACTGTGTGATTCCTTTGCCTATATGAAATTCTGCAAGGCTAGGTATTAATACTCACTTTTCCAACGTTGTTTATCCTTTTTTTTACAGTGATTTAGGCCAACATTACAAACAAAATAACAGACGGGTGGCTACATAATAGTCGTCCGACGCCGGTAGTGCATGGCTTAAAAAACCTCTTTTCAGAAGAATTCTGTTAAACTATGAAACAGAGATGTGATTTAAATTAATGCCACACCATACTACTTTAAATAAAGGGGCTGATTAATTAAGTCATCACTTAACGAAAGTATAATCGACTGTTTTCGAACTCACTCTGTGTCACGGCCTATCTCTTTACACATATTTTTTCACCAGCTGTATGACATCATACCCGATAGGGGGTCACGTGACCCCATGTAAACATTGTTGCGCAATCGGTCTATTGTACAACTGTTTGGCATTAGTTGTGATAACTGTGTAACTTTATGACCCTGTAAATATTTCTTGTCTATCTAGTGTTATTTATTTAACTTAAGGAGAATTCCTTATTCATTGAGATCTAGGAAAAAACTACGATTTAATAAACCTAGAACTAATTGGCGACTTCTATTTTCCTTACAATACCATGTTTAAGCACTGTGTCTTTACATTCTAACAATTGGCCTATTAATTAATGAAGCAATTTTCACTTTATGGCATTTTTACATATCGGGGAATGTTTCTCTCCTACAGTTCTTTTGAAAAAAAATAGCATTGATGCAAGCTACACATGGTTCTTTGGGCTGACAAACAAACAAGAGGGTAGTGTTAGGAATGGGCTTTTGTTTGTGCACAAGGCTATGAGAATGTTTCCTTTGATAACCATCACCGTTCAATCTCAAGGTACATTATCAAGACTATTCAAAAAACATGTTGTATTTCCACCTCACATACCTTTATGTCCCAGCATAACAGCCAGATGAAGTGCTGTGTTTCCTGTCAAAATAAACAAGTTTTACAATAAATAGTACATTTGACTCAATTTTGACACACATTTAATACATACATGTTGTAAGTAAGACAGTATACATGTAGCAGTAAAACCAAACTGTCGCTTTTCAACACACACAGCTTTGAACTTCCCTGGATTAAATATTGGATTGTTATCCTTATGTGTACAATTAACTATAATGTAAAGGATACCATTGACTTGGGATTCTAGAGAAGGATCATTCATTGTACTCTATACCATGCACATAGCTCAATATCAGGTCAACTGACATGTTGTGCATGCAGAGACTGGCAAGCTTACATTTTTTAATCATTCATAGAATGACAATATGACAATATTATCCAAACATTTGTGATAATGTGTTTAAGAACTGTTTATTGTTTATTAAAATGATATTATAAAAACAGATTTTGTTTGATCAACAGATGTACCATTTAATTACTGCATCATCACAATATGCCCACAGGCTCAGACATGGTTAATAATGTTGATTTGTTTACCCAATATCTTTAGTCAAAATGTCTGGAATTAATAATATGAAAAAGACATTTTTAAAAACTGTAGCTAATAAGCATGTTAACATGGAAAATATTGGAATAAAATGTCATATAATATAATCTTTACTTTGACCTTTATGGCTGAGTGGAATAGGTCAAATCTTGCGGCCGTTTGCGGCCACCTAGGGCATTTTGGTACAAGCCACTTGCAGCTACTATGGTTTCTAAAGATGGTTTCTATGGTTCACTAGAGTGCCATTATGGAGTTTTCCACGATTTGTAGGAACTTTATGTGATATAGGAAATGAAAACATGAGGTTATTAATTAAACACAAAACTGGGTACACAAGTTTATGGAATATGGGCCTGAAAGAAAAACTTTATAAAAACAGAGTGATTCAGCTTCTATCCCCAAATCAAAATGAACAAGTTAATACAAATAGGGGTAATCATTTTGGATAGTAATTTCCCAGTATTCATACCAAAAATCAAACTCAATTTTGAACCCAACAATAAATTCTGTCATTATAAATGTCTCACTTGTTCTTTCCATAATATTTCTCAAAAAGCATCATGGTGAGCTGACAAACCACTTCAACAAGTTATGCAAGGTACGATACGTACTGTATAGCATTCATACTGCACTTGCAATTAGTGAATATATTATTCAATCCTTGTGGTGATTATTGAATGGGCAGACAGTATTAAATTCATTGCATAAATGCTTTATTCTTGACATTACTGGTTATAAATGTATCATCTGGTATGCATGGCCTATTTTTCTTTTTGCTTAATATTTAAAAGCATGCTTTAACAATGCATCAATTCATCAGTTAACATATAAAAAGGTATGGGCATTTTAGTATAAACACCCTAACAGTCCCTATTCCATCAAACTCTAACAGCAGGTTTTGTTGGACTGTGTTGGACTGTGTTGGACTGGGTACTGCATGAGTAAACTGATCATGCTTTACATAGGTTCAGGCATACCACCATAATCAGCGTACTACAGTTAGGGTGTTGAGTTACCCATATGGTGCTGGAATTCGTTAGAGTAAGGAAGGATCTTAGTAAATCACTCTAGGGAGTTTAAACACTCCTCACCACAAATGGTACACTACCCATTTGAATGAGGTTGGGCTGCTAGGGAGGCCTCAAGTGTTCAAAAACAGTCATGTTTTTGAAGTCTTTGTGAAAATGACGGTACAGTACTGGATACAGCACTTTGGGTCATTTTACCCAACCATTGCCACTCTGACAGGGTTTGACCTTGCATGGTGGTCCACTGGCCAAATGCCAGTTGAAATGGTGGCGGACCAGCTGAAACACCTTGCGAAGTGGTCTGGCCTGCCAGTCTAAAATATCTGCATTGGTATTACAGAACTCTGACAATTTATTTATTTATTTTTTTTTTTCCTTAGGAGGCTACCCTTTTAAAATAAAATTGCAAGGAAATTATAAGCAATAACCATGTTTCACAGCACGGAACATTCGAGTTTCCCCCATGGTTCGAGGCAGTGCACACGGTACACAACAAGATCAGCCACATGAAAATTTGTTACACGCTACGTAGGAATTCAACAGCTAATAGAAAAATTTGTTTTGCGCTATATAAATTAGACAGTCTAGACCTCAGGGAGTCCAGTGTATTGGCAATTTAGTATTTTGGGGTTAATCCCAACTGGACCAGTCCCAACAATCATGACTAAATGACAATATATTACTATAGCATGTATAGTTGATTCTTATGGTATGGGACGGAATAGCCCCATACATTGTGCCAATACGCTGGACTCCCTCCGCTTCTTGGCCCAACGAACCCTGTCCTTTAAAACCAGACATCAACTTTCAAATCAAGACATACTTATTTTGGCAAATTTATCCCTCAATGATTGGTCGGTCGTTGCTGTCAGACATATCAGACTCACAGGCAGAGTCTGGAGAAGATTTCCGCACGATCCCTTTGCGATAAATCCTAGGCTTTTGCTGGAATTTTATGTCAAATCTCGGTGATATAAGCCCATGTCAACGACGGCGGAGGAGATGGTTGCTGTTCAGCGCGCGGGTCGCGGGGTCGTATTCCTGCACTAGTCTTTTTCGTGTCGCTATATGTGTGTATTCGTTCGTCGTGCCGTCGTCCGTAGCCGAACGCTAACAGACAATGTAAACGCCGCAAGAAGACTGCTGGAATAAAGACTAGTGCAGGAATACCACCCGTGCTGGGCAGCAACCATCATGGCTCCTCCGCCGTCGTTGACATGGGCTTATATTCCAGCAAAAGCCTAGGATTTATCGCACGGGGGATCGTGCGGAAATCTTCTCCAGACTCTTCCTGTGAGTCTGACATGTCTGACAGCAACGACCGACCGATCATTGAGGGATAAATTTGCCAAAAAAAAGTAAGTCTTGATTCGAAAGTTGATGTCTGGTTTTAGAGGTCAGGGTTCGTTGGGCCAAGAAGCGGAGGGAGTCCAGCGTATTGGCACAATTATGGGGCTAGGGACGGAACAGTCTATTAAGTATTATGGTTATTATGAAGAAAGGTGCATGTCAATATGTATGTAGTTTTACACTGAAGTTGGAATTTGTAAATGTTAAAATTCCTTTGATTAGAGTTTCATGAATGAATGGCAAACCAAAGCTTATCTTGGTTGGCTATGATGATTATAATATCACTCTAGTATCACAATCATTTATAACTTAAGTATAATGAATGGTGGATAACGATAGCCTATTTATCGTTGATTGATGCCCCTGCCCTACTCCTAGAACTATGAGGTTCGTTCCGCTATCGTCTCCACGAGCCTCATAGAGTGATGTGTACAAATTCCTATTCGAAACTTTCTGCTATTCACGTTTACATGGCTACAGCTCTTTTTTGAAATCAGATCTCGCCAAAACTAGGCTCTATGTGTTCTTTCAACTCTGATCGAGCGTTGCACTGGTCCAGAAAATCCACTCCGCAAACTAAAAGTTGTTAAAAAGAGATAAATTCTTACCGTAATTCTGATCCCATTCAAACAGTATTGCAACAAATATGGCGACCGGAGTTGCAAAATTAACTGGTATGCTGCTATGCCGTGCGCTGGTCCTATGGGCTGGTTCCGCGTACCAGTTAATTTAAAAATTTGCAAAATTAACTGGTACGCGGAACCAGCCCATAGGACCAGCGCACCGCATAGCAGCATACCAGTTAATTTTGCAACTCCGGTCGCCATATTTGTTGCAATACTGTTTGAATGGGATCTAAATTACGGTAAGAATTTATCACTTTTTAACAACTTTTAGTTTGCGGAGTGGATTTTCTGGACCAGTGCAACGCTCGATCAGAGTTGAAAGAACACATAGAGCCTAGTTTTGGCGAGATCTGATTTCAAAAAAGAGCTGTAGCCATGTAAACGTGAATAGCAGAAAGTTTCGAATAGGAATTTGTACACATCACTCTATGAGGCTCGTGGAGACGATAGCGGAACGAACCTCATAGTTCTAGGAGTACCCCTGCCCTGGGCTGGGCCTGGCTGATGCCATTTTTTATAAGAAAAAAACTGCACTGCTCGATACAAAAACGAAGTATCAGGTCTGATGATAGCCTGGCCTGCCAGTTAGTTAGTTCTTGCATAGAGCAAGTTGTGATATTATTTATCACTTTATAAAACTAAACGTTCTGCCAGCATACATCAAAACGGTCATGACGGTGTGTGTATGGTCGGCTAGTCGTACTCGTCGATGCCCGTCTTCCCAGCATTCAGCAATTTGCATTAGGCCTACTTCTGATCTGTTTAAATAACATAATTATACCATAAACATACCATGAACATCCTTCTCAGCTACATCATGTTTACGTAAAAGAGCAGAAAGTCTTCTTTTATCGTCGCTGAACACGCTTTCATGCAGAGGATACTCAGAGAGTGTTCCTCTAGGAGTAGCGGCCATTATTCATTATTACTGTTTAGCCTACAGTGTGTAGTATAGTACTTCAAAGTAAACACACACACACGGACGTACACAGAGTTGCCACTTACCTTACGTGCATATTGCGAGCGCGATTTCTTCGGGATCGATACCAATACCATTATGGACTGGCCCAACCAGCGGACACCACACACCAGACAGTCATCACATTATCAGCACAATACCCCACCATGCCACGGCACACACTACACCACATCAAACAGCCAAGGCTTTATTATTACAGATTGGGGAAGGGAAAAATTGTGCAGTGCGTGGTTGGGGGATGGAGGGGGTTGAAGTATGGTGTATTTTGATGTTGATGTTTTGACACATACGTAGAAACATCACAGTATTCACAACAGATTTTTTAATGGACTGGATGTGACTGCATCCAAATCCATTCACAATGCAAGAGCTTGTTACTCCAAGTTTTTTTTTGTTTTACTACACAGTGAATTATCTTTTACTTTTGAATTACTTGCAATTAGAATAACTTCACCTGACCCATTAGGGGATATTGGAGTGCTGTATTTTGTAATTTCCTCTTATCAATCATTAAACTTATTACTCAGCACACATTGAGTCTTGTTAAATCACTCAACAAGCATAGGTTTTCCCATTCACTGTTATTGAGAGTTGGGTATTAAAGAAAACTTTTTCCATCTGTGAAGTGAAAAGTAAAGTCAACGTCCATGGAGCATTATCAAATTAGTACTCAAACATTACACTAACAAAGAACAATTTAAAAGACACTATTTTCAGTTGTCAAAAAAATATTCAGAGGTGGTTAAAATCTCTGAATCATTTTAATATTACACACAAAGAAGTTATGGTAAGACACACACTTTCTTTTAAATGGTGGGAAAGAACGGAGGATTATTATGGCTAGCAGATATAATTAACATGAAAAATGAAGCACCTGTAAAACAATACTGTACATCATCTGGACTCTGGTCTACTTGTTAACATTTGTAGTAGGAATTTAGAATTCACCCAGAATTTCTGTTTTGAAATTCCCACTACATACATACACAAGCAATAGTACTGCCTTGCTATCCCATGAAATATGGAAATGCAAGCACGGTATTTCCCACTATCATGGTGCTCACTTTAGTTACCACAAAATTGGGCCCAGCTTCAGACTGCAAACAAGCATGCAACTCTGTTAATGAAGCAGCCATGTAAAGCTCCTATAACCCAACATTCAGTAGAGGAATACATTCAGATGAAAATAGCAGTGACACGGTTATAACAGGATGGCAGACTTGCTGTAAGTTTAGCATTCCTGACATTTGGTCATTTACATTCTCTTTTTACCTTTTAGGGCCTCACTGTTTGCTTAAATATCATAACCTACAGTGAGTAAAGAAAAAAAAAGGGTAGTCTTCAGTTCAACACTAACTTGAACGTCATGAACTTAAAATCTGTCTATACTGATGCATTGTTGATTCATGATTCAACACACCATCCTTGATCCCATATGGTTTACTGGAAGGCAAATTGAACATGTACATGTATTAAAACAAATGAAACAGACGTGTACGTGTGCTGTTGTTAAAACATAGTACAAATAATACTGCTTTACAAAAATACTTTTACCAATAGTAATAAATAAATTACTTTATATCCAAGTAATCATAAGAATGTTTGCTTTGTAGTAGTACAAACATATAACAACTCCTAAAGAGCCAAGAGCTAGAAGCCAAATGAAGTAAACTTGCATAATTGGAGGTTAGTATCCTTCAATTGTCATGCAGTATGCACCATACAGAAACAATACAGTAAGCGCATACCAATCAGAGCATATTCTCAATTTGACTACACAGCTAGCAAATGCCATAAAACAATAGGTTGTTGTGCTGTTACTAATAGAAAATATTTTATTTATATCTAATAATTATAGTACCCCTCATTATACAATGGTCTACTAACTATTAAGGACACAATTCAGTATCGTACACCTAGTATGAACACAAGGTTCATCAACTGAGATAATTGTACCCAGTCTTCACCAAACAGACATCAGGACTAATATGTCACAAACTTTTGATTCTTTTTTGAGGGGGGGGGGGTAACGAACCTTGTCCAAACAACAGACATGAAGACTAAATCTGATATCTCTAAAGTGGTGTTATTTTTTTTTTTTTTTTTATTAACTTTGGCAAAATTTGTAGAGTGTAATGCCAAGTATTTTGTATATTTGTATACCATCCAGTTGCTCACAAACTGAGTGCAATTAGAACTCTGTTACATAGAAAGGAAATAGCGTTGACTGACTCAGAGGATAAGGAGAAAGAGATCCAACATAATTGCATCGTTTTAAGACATTGCAGATATCTCAAGTGGGCCTTTGATTTAGCGAACGGCAATAAGAACGAATCCGACACCCCAGATAAGCAGAGAAAAAGAACACGACATTGATCACTTTTCCCTGTGTAGATGGACTGTAACAAAAACTTTAACAAATTTTCAAAGCTTATGGTGTTGCCACCTCATTTAAGCCACACAGCACTTTGAGAAAATAAATCGTGTCACCAAAAGGTCCCATCCCAGCTAAGAAAAAATTGGGAAATGTATACGTGTGCTGTAAGGAGTGCCCCAAAACTTACATAGGACACACTGGCAGGCAGTTAGGGGAGTGCCTAAAAGAACTGACATCACTAGCTCCCAGCCAGCAACTGCCCACGGTTTCGGAACACTTCACAACCTCCCGTCATAATCAACTGGGAGAACACCAAAGTTTTGGACAGAGAGGACAGTAGTCAACTTTCACTTGACAATGCAACACAATGATCTGCATAAACTGTTGTCCCTATATCTACTTTCTCTTTATAGCCAACAGATCACGGGAAAACAATTTGAAACTCAAGAAGATTCCTCAAATAATGGCATCAATTTGCCTTCCATGGACTCATTGATCAATCATATCTAAACATTTCCCAACAAAAACAGTAAAACTTTACAAAACAGAAATGAAAGATGTAAAAAAAAAATTCAAAGTACGGGAAAAGTCCACTGGATGATATATGACCAGTACCATTTTTTTTTTTTTTTTTTTTAATGCAAGTTGCCCATCACAAGGCCCAAAGGCCACTCAAGGTGTGGGCTTCAAAGGGATAGAAACCTGCCCAAATACACAGAAACAAGACATGGTGAGATATAAACCCAAAGTCTCTACACAGCACAGCTACGAACAGGGAGGGGTAAACGAATCCGTTGGCAGACAAACATTACTGCCTCTTCCTCTTTTTGAAGCAATTGTAGTTAGATGTCTTGCTCCAGGACACAAGTGTCATGATCGGGATTCAAACACACATCCTGATGACTCGAGAACTTGAGTTTGATACATGTTTATAGACTACAGGCAAATAGTTTAAAGGAACCCCAACCTAAAAAGGCAGATGTATGTGAACCTGATGGACAAAAATGATATTAATATGAATGTGTACTGTGTGTTCAGATTCCACATGCGATTTTCTGAAATATCAATTTGTCAAATTAATGTTAACCGGTATTAGACAACTTCAAGGCAGTGTACACTTTGGGTAAAATTTGTAAATTGTACTCTAATATAAACCGAAACAAAGCATTGTGATTTACATAAACAACTTGACGTATTTGGAAGAAAAAATTACTTATGTTTACTATTGTTATCTTTTACTGTGATATGGATTCAATTCAAGAATGTCATACCCTTAAAATCTAGCAGCACATCATGTAAAGAAACCAATCCTAAAACCAGTGGGTGGAGAACCTGGGATTTTGCCATTCAGATTCTTGAATTTATTATCTTTTTGAACTCCATCGTACCTTAACCATATCAAATCCTCTTTAATCCATTACATGGTTTTGCTGAATTTGTTTTGGTTTAGTAATACATGTATTATCCCAAAGCCATCCATTCTTTGCATGGAGCCAGGCAAACCAACATTTCCAGAGTCTAAATATTTAGAGTTAACTTGCTACAATGATTACATATTTCAATGGATTTGGTACAACTCCATGCAAGAACAAGGGTTCATGGCTCACTTTCTTTACAGTCTATGATTCTCACAGTTCAAGTAATAATAATGGTTGCAATCATGTCTAGCCTCAAATCATTCCATGGATACCTGCAAAACTTGTAATATTGTTATCCAAATGAATAATTTGTCAAATGTGCTAGTCCACATGTCGTTTGGTTCAGATATATTCTAAATTTGTTTGTGTATTAGTATGAAAATGAATGTTCAATCTTAATTTTGTGTCCTTTTAACCATTCATCTAAAATGACAATTTGGAATTTCATTATGATGGAAAGCAAGTCTAAAGCTTGCAACACCAGAATACATGTAACATTATTACCGCTCAACTTACAAGTTTTTACTTTTGGCCTACTGGACAAACGCTTTATACAGAGGTAGCACAATGTGTTTGTATACACACAAACATTATATACATATATGTACAATCAAGTCAAATAAAAAGTGATAAGCCTTATGAACTATTATTAGCGTACCTGTACATAAATCTACTGGGAAGTCTTTTTTGCACCCTGTTACATAGAAAGAGTAGCGATCAGGTCTTAATCGCCCGTTTAAATCCTTACAGTATTGCGGCCCAAGTGATAAAGGCCCGAGCTGAAGTGGAGGACCATTATCGCACAGCAGCGCCATCGGAAGGGTTTTAAACGGCCGATTAAGACCGTGTCAGCACTCTTTTATTTCCATTCATAAATGCCATTTTACTGTTAAGAAATAAAATGTTGAAAAATCAGAGAACAACACAACAAACCTTGCTGTAACATTAAGTTCAGGAGCCCAGCTTTGAACTATGAGTCTGTTTCGTGCCTCTTCATATACGTTTGCTAGTGTTAGAGTATCAAAGCAGGAAACCAGACTAAAATAACCAGTCTTAAACGGCTCCAGCCATCAGCCGTTTAATACCAGGTAAACATTTTCATGTGACCAACCTTCAACCAATAGGAATGCCTAAACTGTCTTGGGTATTTATGAATTATTACTAAAGACAAGAGACAGCCTTGACATACATGTTATTGATAATGAAATGTATGTTTAGCATCTCTTACCAAAGATACATGTGTAGCAACCTGTGCAAGTTTCAGCTTACATCAGCTTGATGTGTACCAACAAACATATAATCTAATCAGGTATTAAGTTTTCACTCACTACAGAGCCAATAGTTAAGTCAGTGTCTGTTTCCTTAATTCGTTGTCAAATTGTAATACCTGTATTTTTCTAAAATATGATGGAAATAGGTGCCATCACTAGCTTTAGGCAAGTAATTTTCAAACAAATACATGCATTTGACAGTTTGGTTTAAGGATTTTTAATGCTGTCCGTTGTTGAGATGTACACTACGGGTGAAACTTCTTAACCATGTTTTACAAGAATTGCAAAACTGTACTATTTATAGAAGAAAAAAAAACTGTTTTTCACACTTTTTTCTATTTTTCTAATAATGCTAAAAAACACCACACTTAAAATGATATACATACATGTACCAACATTTTTTTTTTTCCAAACTGATTTCCCAGTGTTTTTGTTACCACAACCAGAATTAAACCTAGCCTTTTTTGAGCCTGTATTTATTCTCCCACTGACAGAAGATTTTAAGTTTGGTTTCTTGGATACAGCTTTAGAAACCATAAGGAATTCAGGTTTGGTTAATTGTATTCACTTATTGCCAAGTACAATTGGAATGACTCCTATGAGATTAAACCAACATGCAAGTCCCAGTATGTCTGCTACTCAATATGAACAAACTTGAATTGTTTCCAGACTACAGTGATTGGTAATTTGTGAGATCATAAGCCTAGAGCCAGTAAATACCTACATACTGAACCACTATCCTCTATCTTTGGCTTACGACATCAACACCTAATGTCAAGTTCTGTTCAAAAAATTTGTACAACTCTTAAATATTTCAAATTTATCAGTGGAGAGAATAATAAACACACTTTTAATTGATACAAAATCTCACAATTAATATTTAGTCCTATACAAAAATATCTAAAAGAGTACGTGATTGTTTCCATCATATAAGGAATTGTTCATGCTAAATCATGTAATGGGATGTCATTCATGATAATTAAACCCGTTCATGACACATCCACCATAACACAACGATATTGCAGGCAGTAGTCTACTAACTCATAATACTTGATCCTCAGTTGATGCATGTTTGCAATCATCAATGAACTTCTTCCAAGTAACCACCCCACTTGACTCGGAAAGTTCCTGTACGCCACTTTACCTTATTGTTGAAACAGCCCTTCAAAAAATGGTACAAAGTAGTACACTCACGATATGCCCATGCAATTGTGTAGTCAAACTTAGACATATTAAGTGGCTCCACCTTAAAAGAACAGAAACAATAATAATCTTAAGGACATGTAAAGGTAAGCGTATGTCGTCAGCTCGGTGAAATAAGGTTCTTATTTGCAATTTCATATTTATAACACTAAAGCTTTAAACCTACATGTAAAAAAGGCTATAAATCAAAAAGAAATATTTGTCAAACAACATTCAACATTTTCTGACACAATTCATTACCTTTGCCCCCAAAATGGTTTGTGGAAGAAAACACACCAACTAAATCTATTTACCAGCCCCTTTAAAATATTATAATACAATCATTTTATGACATTCATACAAAGTGACTTTTATAGGGACCTTATAGTACTGTCCGAATGATCAGAATACAGAAATATCAAAATTGAACAAGATAAAGTTTCAACTTGTTTCAGGCAACAACAAAAAACAACCAAGTTCACCATCACATTATTTTCCCAACTTCTAGTGGTGAAATGGAGAAACAGCCTGTGACTCATTTCAAAATGTACATTTAGTCTATACATGTACTTTCTTGAACATTTGGTGAAAACATTTTCTAACAAATGTTTGATGCTTTAACTGTCTCACATACTAAGCTTCTTTTTTATAACATATCTGAACTTTGGGGGATAGATTCCATGGGTGTGTCCACCCTATATAGCATTATTCAATGTCAGACAACTATTTCAAACAATGTAAGAATTTGACAACTCACCTGCAAAGCACGTAGCTGAATGTAATCCAATAAGAACCACTGCAGTGTATGTACCATAAAGAAGACAATAGGATCCCAACCAAATAGGAAGTTAGCAGCCCATGCAGCGCATAGACCACACACCAAAACTTCTGAGAACGGTTCCATTATAATAGTAGAAGGTACTGAGGAAGTTCGAACTGTTGTCCATCTAAAATAGTCACATAACCATTCTTTTATTATTCCTTTGTTCTATTACCAACAAATCATTTTCTTATGGGAATAAAGAAATCCAGTTGCA
This sequence comes from Marthasterias glacialis, assembly GCA_911728455.2. Taxonomy (NCBI): domain Eukaryota; kingdom Metazoa; phylum Echinodermata; class Asteroidea; order Forcipulatida; family Asteriidae; genus Marthasterias; species Marthasterias glacialis. The sequence continues at coordinate 21,696,536 of OU452225.1, forward strand.
ACAAAGATAATTACAAAATAATCACAAGTCCATGAGTGTCTTTACGATTATTCCAGATATGAGATTTGTCCAAAAGGATGTGAAACTATCAAAAGTAACAGTAAATCACTTCACTTGTGTGCTACAGTGTCAGACACATTATATTTGCACCACAAAAAAAATATAATCTAAACCTTGCTTTCAGTGCTGAATTTCTGCTTAATAGTTCATAACAATTTGCTTAAAAAAACACAAGCAATTTCTGAATGAAGAAAGAGTCAAAAGAAGTCCATTAAAACAAAGCATAAGGCCTACAATGTATAGAAAAATGTGTGGGCATCACATTAACAGTATTTGGGGTTATTCGGAACTAGAAATTACAGTGCACTATGACTAAGGGTTAACGTATTATCCACAACACTAGCAAGACTAGTTAAATGTTTCCTTTATGGTATGGTAATTAACAGTGCACCTGTTAAAAGTAAGCAGTTGCCATAAAAAGACAAGCTGGCAAAGTGGGTATGCACTTCCTAAGGCAGGACAGGGTTAGCAATAGTATGTAACAATGCAGGCATGTAAAATGTTTCAAAAAGTGACCACAATAATCTGAAAACTGCAGATCTGTGGTGAATTATCATACCTGTCCAGGGCATGTACAGAAATCCTGATATGACTTACAATACAATGTGTACTACATTTAACCTTTAATTATGGTAAATAACATTGAAGGTCATATCAACCAACTGTTAATATAATGAAGGATTACAAACTTCAAAAAAGGCCTTGGCTCTAAGTCAGGTTTCCTGAAATTGTTTACTTAATGGGAACTGTTTTAACAGAGCAACCAATTCACAGGTGTAAGTGATAATATTGGGTTTGGTTAAGCTACATGTGCAAATACATCTACATCCTACTAAAGTTAACATTAGAGTTGCCAACGAAAATGTGTTGCTTTGAAGCCATCATAAGAAACAAGCAAGAAAGTTACTGAATTCAATCAACCTAGCACTGCTCAATGCTGTGTAACTTACAGGAACAATTCTAGGTGAATACAACCATAGTACAGGAATATTGAACAACGTACCTGACCATTCTTTTGCCGAAAGATTCCAGTGAATAGTTAGCTGAATTCTGCATTGCAGGATAACTACTGATTTTGGTAGTCAGACCGCTGTTTAAAGAAAAGATCATATGTTGAATGGACTACAAAAGGAAGTTTTACTTGACCAAGCATACATGAGTTTCACATTCTACACTTAACCAGTTGAAACCGGATGACGTGAATTAATATGTTTCCCCTGCCTTGAAACAGCGGTCGTCTTGCGATGCCTTTATGTAATTTTGGACGAACGGAGCAAAGGTCACCCGGTCATTCAACTGTGGAGCGTGCAAAGACCACACACACGCCGTGTAACGCTATGATTTACCCACACGAGGACGAAAAAGGTCATGCATTTACTTGTATTTTGTGGCCATTGAGAGGCGGTTTTTGTGTAATCCCCGATTATAGACCTTTGTCCTTTTGTTCCAAGAAGGGGATTACGGGGCATCATGAATTCCACCATTCATGCTGCGTGAATTTGAAATTTTCTCTGTCGAGCAACAAAACAGATGATCCAACAAAGAGAATCTTTCTTCTCTTGACATTGTCAAGTCAGGGTTTCTTTATATCAGTGGTACTTTCAAACTCAAAGGAAAAGATTCCGGCAATTCCGCCAAAAGAATCCCATCAGGGGCACGAGACAAAAAAGGAAAGCTGGCGGCAACTGGTTAATAGAAACAAACTACACTTGTTATTTGTGTGATACCCATACACCGATGTCTGTTAAGAACTGTACACGCAGTGCTTTCCCAAGCCCTGTGAACAAAAATTCCACAGGCATATTCTTCAGGTGAAATACAAACCCACACGACCCCCGCCATTCTAGAGCAGATGTCTTACAAACTTGACTACCGAGATTGCCCGGCAGCTAGAGGCTGTTTGAATCTTATTAGCAGCGGGTACCACAATCATTATAATACATGTTAATTTTTGCACTGGGGATAAAGAACGTTATTTATGGGGTTTTTTAAACACAAATAATATTCTTTATGACCAATACAAAAATTAACATCTATTATAAACTACACTTAGTTATACTATGTGTTATTTGAAACATCTGTTATAAAATTAAGGAAAGTTGATACAAGTATCCAGAATCAGCCTGATGAAATGATATATTTAAACATGATTTAATTTTGGGTAGATACATGTTGAGTCAAAGTACAAAGTGGATGATTATATTACCGTGGGCGTTGTCAACATGCTGTCTACAAATCAAATATCTGACATAATTGTAATTCTGCAGTCCAGAATTCATTTTACTCTTTACATCCAGTTGATACAACATACCTTTTGACAGCAGCCACTCCCATGTAGAAGTCCTCTGATATATATTTGCCAAGTTCTGTAAATCCTCCAGCTTCTTCTAGTACACTCCTACGTATCAAGTTGGACATACCCGTCACACATGTGGCTCCTGCCATGTTGCAGCATATATACATTCGACAATGAGCACCACCAAAATAGGCCTATAATTGAAGGAAAACAATTTCAGTACCTGTGTTATACCTGAAAACTCTTTAACCAGTTGGCGCAGGGTGACCTGTATACACGCAAATATTGTCTGAGCCAGCAAATGGAGGTCCGGTAAACAACGCCATTATGTAAAATCGGAATACCAGAACAAAGGTCGCCTAGACATTTTGTTTAGGGGCGTGCACAGAGTATGCACTCACCATGCAATGCTTCATTTCACCCACACAAAGAAGACAGATGGTGCTAAATATTTCTATGATTTTTGCCAATTGTGCAGGTGGGTTACTGTGCAATCCCCAATTTTCAGACCTTTGTCCTTTTGTTCCAAGAAGAGGATTACGAGACATTGAAAGGCTTCCACCATTGTTCATTCATAGTGTTTCGGCTCAATGAAAGTAAGTCAGAGAGAGCTAAGTTTCCAGCCATGGTTCTGGATTGAGGAACAATCCTCGGCCTTATCTCATGGCCAAGGTTTTGCAATTCATAGTGCATGAATTTGACATTTTCTTTACAGAGAAAACAAAAATCCCAGTGCTTCAAAGAGAATCTTTGCTCTCTTGGTTTTGTCAAGTAAGCCTATTGATGGGTACCCGACCAAATGTCCAGGTACCCAGTTCAAATTTTTTGGTTCCATTACCTGCTGTTTTGTCGCAGAAAAAAGGGAGAAAAAAAACAAAAAAAACAAAACAGGTTTCCAACTGCACACTTAATAGACCTATTGCGCGACCAATGTTTACATGTCATCACTTGACCTGTAGTTGGTACTACGTTATCTCATGGCAAACTACGTGCAAATACATTCTGTGACCGACAAAGTCACATCAACAGTCAGCTTTGGTAATAAGAACACAGTTACTAAGCCCTTTTATTAAAGTTGTATGTTGTGACATTGATTTTTATCACAGTACTGTTCCATAAACTACCAGTAGTCTACTACAAAGAGGTTTATTTTTAAGTAATGCATCGGTGTCTGACGACTATGTAGCCACCCACCTGTTGTTTTGTTTGTAATGCAGGCCTAAATCACTATAAAAAAGGGTAAAGAATGTTGGAAAGTGAGCATTTACCGGTATACCTAGCCTTGCAGTATTTCAAATAGACAAAGTTTTGGAAAGCCCTTTTTATGATTTTAGCTTCAAAACTGTGAAATTCTTGTGTTCAAAAGTGCGTGATAGCGGTCGTCTGGCCCAAACGTTCCATCGTATATGCAACCATTACTACCATATCATGAACATTATAGACTTTAAGACTTGCTGGAACTGTCCTTACTGCAGGCTTTATTCATTCACTGGAAGGTTTGTGGTATAGAAACTCTGGAATGTTTTTGACAGATTTTGAGAAAGAAAAGCCTCGATCGATTAAACAAAATGCAACAATCATCATGCATCGTACCGCACTTTCCTATGGAAGACGTCGTGTTTGTTCACATTATATACCCACTACAGGTCACGTGTGGTGGGTCGCGCAATCGGTCTATTTACCAACATTGAGACATAACAGTTATTTCGGCTGCCTTTGGAGCTTCACAATTGGGCAAGCCTACTCACGGGATTAACTTTGTACTTTTATTTATATAATTCACTTATCCAACTTGCTAAACAAGCAACGCATTCAAATTGTGGTTTCTTACCTTTTCTAAAGTAGCAGCAAAGCCTTTCCTATTACAGCAAAATGGTATGGCATGGACCAATCCAACGTTTGCAGTCATTTTACACACCATTTCCGTCAGAGTATTCTTATTTACTGTAAATTCAATAGTCACATGTAATGGTTTAATTTCTTACATTTTTTTAACCCTTTTTGTACTTATCTTGATAGTGTAACGATTGTACTTTTAAGGGATGGCCCATTGCAAATCATCTTTTTAGGTGACATGGTTACCATCAATAAATAAAGCTTTATTATATTATATATTATATTATTATAAAAAACTTACTGAGTTAAGAATGAAATAACACTCATGTAATCAAAATATTCACTTAGCTACAGACAATAATGACAGTGTAATTTGAACTTTTTGAATCATTTTTGTATCCACTTACCCATAATACCACTATCACTGATCATAATGAGTTCATACTGTGCAGCACTATAGCCCGGCATTAGGTTATTAAGCTTAGGATTAAGTCCCACTTTGGAACCACCTGCAACAAATAATAACAAGACTTGTAACAAAATTCAAACATATTCAGTTATACATGTACAATACAATGAGCGTTTACTATCAAACTTAAACTTTCTGAAATGGTTTCATCATTTATTAGTGATAAATAATGTTTAAAGCTGATTGATGTACATGTATATAAGTCTTTCTGAACTACACATGTACAGAATACATAGAAAACAAATGTGATCATTTGTGTCATTAAGTTCCATTTGTATACACTTACATTGTAGCAAGTTCTGATTAACTTTCACATGCAAATCTATAGAATTTAATCCAAATTTAACATACACATGTGTAAGTTAAATTTCTCATGATCTTCATGTGTGGTATACCTGAGTTTTGTCACTTTTAATGACTTGCCCTAAGAAGAAAAAAGTTGGAGCATCAAAACACATAGACCTATTCAATACTCACCAACAAACAGCCTGGCATCCACGTGAGGATATTTCTCTATAAGTGGTTCTACAATTTTACATGCTGGATCCTTTTCATCTTGTATACAAAATATAAGCTCAAACTGTAAAAATAAAAATAAAATAAACTCAGCTTCGCATAAGTATTACAACCTTCCCTGTCGTTTTCAAAGAATGTAAAGGTTTACATTGTCCTTCATTTCTCAAATGGTTCTAACTTCATATTTTTCTCTTAAATAATTAGCTCAAATGTAAAAATGAAATTGAATCACTGGATATTCAAAATGTCCATTTAAGACAAATTGCGGTTATTGACAAAAATTGAAACTACATAAAAATAAGACTTAAAGAGAGCGTAATTTTCCTGATTTCATTTCCAACTTCATGTCCAAACCCATAACTAAACTTCATGTAGTTCATTTGAAAACTAACTACTGTATTACATGCATTGTACATCTAAAAGTTTACCTTTATCAATTAAAATATGGATCTTCTCTCAATTTATGTTTCCACTGATTAGTTTTTATCAAATAAAATATATAAGGGAAAAAAACTTTCCTAAAATCTATGACAATTTTTATTGAAAAAAATGATGTGCATTTTGTTTTATAACAAGACATGTATAAAAAACTTTTAAATTGTAGTTTCACTTGAATGTACACAGCATGGTTTACTCTTGAATAAAAATGAGACTGAGTACATTTTGTGAGTTAGTATCTCTCTGTTAAAACTTTTTAAACTACATAACCAATTCTGTAATCTGTAGCCCACCTTTCACAACACTTGCACTATTCATTCTAATAACAAGTTTTTTGTTCTGAATACAAGCACTGTTTCAAACTTACTCTGGGGTAATCCAAATTGAAAAATGTTTCAAGATTCTCTTCTAAATTTGCATCAACACCAACTAAAGGTTTAAGTATAGAGACTCCGGGTAGTTCTTCCCTTACTACGTTGCTTGGTTTTCGGTACATGCATAGTTTTCTGTTGATAAAAGAACAAAATAAGCTATCAATTTATTTGTTATGTTACTCGGCACACTAGATGCCAGTGCCACAGCACTCAATACATTGTTTTCATTTTATCATTGGTCCTTTGAAGTTACCACTCAGTTCAGCCGTGACTGCAGGGCTCAATCTTAACACTAGTCAGGCTACATTGTCTAGTAAAATCTGCAACGGGCTGGTAAACACCACTTCTCAACTTGCTCTGTGGGCTACTAAAAACTGCAAAACTTACATGTGCTTGTTCACAATGCTCATACTTCTTCCTTTTCAGATGTGAATATTTAATTTGAGAAATGTCTTAATTATTTTTGAGTGTGTGAATGTAACTTCATTTGACCGTTAAACTGGTTGAAATTGCTACCATTAGTATCATGAATATACATTTATGACAATACATGTTTAAAATTTGGGCAACGAAAAGTTCCTAGGGCAAGTAAAATACACAGTTTACTAGCACCTTGGGTTACTTTACAAGAAGCTTAAGCGCAGGCCCTGGACAGATTGCTGTCCCAACTGCAATTCCATGAATCATTAGCCTACATTGTATGCATTGTGTTATTAGTGTGTTTATAGGGTCCATTTAATTTACATCCTTGTAAACCAAAGAACCAATCTACTACAACAATCAATAACCCAGTTCCAAAATGTTAGTGTTAATACAAAGGTAAACAGCAGTGCATATTAAATTCCTCTAAATTTACAGCCTAGTAAATTATCAATGAGCTTATTCAGATTATGTGTGTTGATGATTATAATGTTTATCATGTTTGTTGGTTGACTGTTTTTTTTTCCATTGTCACTTCATGTGCAACTTCAAATGCCTTTCATCATCCCAGCATGTGCCACCATGGCTACTGCTAGACTTTTGGACAAGATAACAGTAACAGCTCTCAAGCTACTCTCATGATACTGCTGCTGTTCTTGCGATGCTGCTGCTCCTGTGATTGGGAGCCAGCAGTCTTGCGAGAGAGCAGTATATAGGCGCATGAGTATGAGTGCTTAAGAGTCACTACTTTATCACTGTGACAAACATTTAACGACTTTTCCACAAGTCTAAGCCTGTGCTTGTATCGTAACAATATCAAATGGTAACTGCAAATCACATTATTACATCAAATACTGTAGTTTAAAAGTAATTGATTGATTTTTCTGAGATCAAGATATATATCAAGGTACAAAACAAATCATGCCTGTGAACTGAAAAATACTGTAATATTAATCAACTGCTCTACATTGTATCAATGATAGCTAGCACGGTCTGGACTCCGCACGAAGAAAACATGTACATTGCACTGGATGGAAAAACACTCAAATAAAAATTGTAGTTATTAACATGGCAAAAATGCAGTATTCAACCCACACTTTCTATGGGATTTTTTTCGATTTTATGATACTCATTTGGGCCCCTACGCGCATAGAAATATTATATAGAAGGCACACAGACATGACAGATAGGAACAGAAAACAGGCATTTGAGTTACAAAGTGTTGAAATAACGAAAAAAACAAGCCATTTCTGGTCTCAGTGGTCTTGTTGAGACTTGACAGCGCTACTCACTGAATGCCATTTCTTTATTTACGTTTCTTTGGTGGGCATGTCATGTGTGCATGACATGAGAGTTCACTGCGAAATGAAAAGTCTACTTCAATTTTCTTGTAATAAAGCCAAAGGTCAATAATTAACATTAACAAAGAGAAATAGTGTCCAACATCAAAAACATCCCAGTACAGAGGGATAGTAGGCCTGTGTAGACATGTACTTATTTTAACTAAGAATTAAGATAATTTATATTTTATAAGAGTGGATTGGATTTGGATGGACACAGCAATCAGCATTTTTTGTTCCATTCAATTCAATTAAATACATTTAAAATAAGTAGTCCAGCAGGGCCCAGGGTTGCACAGAATCTATTCTTAGTCAGTATTAATTGCATAAATTTGACTGAAATGAGAAAGGTCCCGGGATACAGAGGGAACTGAAAGATACTTACACATAAAGTATTCCAACGATGTGGAATATATACAGGCACAACACATCCACGCATAGGAAGAAGTAGGCGAGGCCCAACGTGAAGTTAGACTTGAGATATAAACTCCAAAAATCCATCGTCCAAAATGTTTTTTTACCTTTTAATGGCCACTGAACTGATCACCTAACTAAAGTCTACACATCTAAATTTATGTATCATCTCAACCAGTAAAGATTAAGTTAAATTACGCAGTTACAAAGATCCACAAATTGTGATAATTTCAACATTCCACCATTTCGACATATCGCCTGTGTTGTAACACACCCGTCCCGTGTGTACGGGTCATCTACACACACACACACACACACACACACACACACAGTACAGTTGTCAGTAGTAATGTACATGTATGTAGTATGTCGCCCCCACTGGTTCACGATACGTCACCGTGTGGTCAACGCCTTGTTCGGTTTGCATACACATTTCTCGCGTGGAGTGGAGCTACACAATTTTAATGGCCAACTTAACGACTGATTTTCTACAATATCAAAGCACAGAACCGAAAAGAAGAGACTACGCACTGGTCATCCATTGACCCTGTTGGCCCTGACGACAAGTTTGACGTCATTTATTTTCTGGTTGACCACCAATGAGCATCAAATTTGCGGTTGGGAAGAAACTGATAAGATCACGAATCCAATGCATGTACAGCATGATGATCGGGGACGAGCGAATAATTACAACCTCTTTCTTTCTATTGTCCCACTGGTGTGTAGACTGGTTCCCTGTCCCTGCATCGTTTTCTTCTGACTGTACATTGTACATGTATATTCAGTCAGAACGTAAACGAAGTAGGGACCGGGAACCAGTCTAATTGGTGTGTTCAACAAATGCTGAGAAACGAGGTGATCAGCTGCAACCATAGAAATATATCCTGTGGCTGCAACTCATCGTCATGTGATCATATACATGCACGGTACCGCACTTTCCCGATAGAGGACGTTGTGTTTGTTTACATTTAATACCCACTACAGGTTACATGACGTGGGTCGCGCAATCGGTCCCCACGGTAGGAAACTGAAAATAACCCTCTTTTAGCAGAATACTTGTAGTTTATGAAACAGCAATGTGCCGACTGTTGATATGTGACTCTGTCAGATGACGTAGTACCATGGAGTATCTCGGTACAGGTCACGTGGTGACATGTAAACATTGGTCTATTTAACAATGCGATGTGTACTGTACGGCAGCACAATGACCCCTAATCTAGAAAAATCTCGCCAACTGAGCAGTGTGAGTGGAACCAGCGGCGTAGCGAAGGCACTTTTCTTTGGGGGTGTGGAAGCCTAAATTTGCCGACTGACATTATCAAATGAAAGTAAAAGCACGATGACATGGGGGTGTCTGGGGCATAGCCCCCGAGCGCTCATGAGGTTTTTCAGTGGTTTGAAGGTTTAAAATGGCCCTCAAATGCCGATCATTCGACGACTCATAAGTTCGGAATACAAGCTTTGGAAACAGTAATATATTTTGCGAATCACCTGTTGGAGTATATAGACACAAATTCTAGTGGGGTACAGGGGGCGAAGTCCCCCGGATGCTCTACGGTTTTAAGTGTTTTCAGAGGGCTAAGGACGACCGTCAAGTTGCCGAATAGACGTTTAATTTTGAAATTCAAACTTTGGATATGGGGGCAAAGCCCCCGGACACTCTACGGCTTAAGTGTTTTCAGCATAGATTTCCACACCTTGCCGAGAAAATTTGGTAATTCACAGTTTGACTTCTCACACTACAAGGATTAAGCTAAAATTTTCAGTCGGCAAATCCAGTCGTTGCCGAATGGATTTGTGTGCAGCCCGAGCCCTTACTCAGATAAGTTTGATGCTCAATTTGCCGATTGTGGCTCTAAATGCCCACTCAGGAACCCCCCCCCCCCAGTCGGTACATTTTCAAAATGTCAACAGTCATAAAAAGAATAGTTAGAGGGTGAGGTTTGAAGGGGAGAAACCTGTAATGTTTATGAGGGGCTGTTTAAAATTGTACTCATGTGACAAATCATAGAACCCTACCTTTTTTCTTAAAAAAATATATTTAAAAAATTGAAGTGGTTGTTTGCATGTTAAAAGATATGAAAATCGGAGCCCATCGTACAACTTTGTCAGTTTTGTAAAATGTTGATTTAACAGTTTACGTATTAGTAAACGCCAGCCGGGGGGGGGGTTCCATGTAACATTAATACAACTTTAAAAAAGGTTTGTAAAATGTTCATATTATAAATGGTTTGCAAAATGAGAACTCACGATTGTCTGTGTGATCAGGGCCCAATTTCATAGCGACGCTTAACGGTAAGCAAATTTTCGTGCTAACTATAGCAGAAAAAAATTGCTTAAGCTTAAGCGTATTTCACTATGGTGTTCTATAATGGACACTTACAGTACATGGCGACTTTTTTTTCATGCGGCGACTTTTTTGGGGGGCGGCGACTTTTTTTTACGCGTCGCCTTCCGGGTTGTGATTGTGCACCCAAAAAAAGTCGCCGCCCAGAAAAAAAGTCGCCGCGCTAAAAAAAAATAAAAATAGTCGCCGCCAAATATTAATATCTTATATATTAAATATAGGTTTTCCCGGCCAATTTAACAAAATTTTCAATCAATTTAACGCCAGGTTCATTCAACTTAGATCTAAGTTGAAATATCACGCAGATAGTAATTCAAAAATTCAAAAGAATCATTCAATTTCATTATCCGAGCATTCTACCATCTCTTAGCTTCACTCGTTTTCATAAGAGTTGCATTCAAGTTAAAAATGTTGCAATGTTCATTCAATTTCGCCTGAAGCAGTTGCAAGGGTTAGTCGTGCATTCATTTTCATCAATGGGCAAAAATTTTCAAGCATTTTCTACATGTATCTGCATGTCTTGTGAGCGTGTGATAGAGGTGGCGCAGGAAAACGTTGGAGAAATTACCCAAGAAAAATGTGTCCGATTGTACAACTATTCCCAAACATATTTGCCCCATGTCTAGCACGTGAAAAAATCAAAGGGTGAATTCAGCAAAAACGTATCCCCAAAACACCGCCCCAAAATGGAACAGTTAACAAAAAGAAAGAATAAAGCATATCTTATAGAATTATAAAGAAATTGAGTTTAGTCACACATTACAATGGCCGTTGAGAAAGATCTGAACGTCAGACCGTTGTATCTTTTTTTGTTGAAAGTTTTAAACAAATGTAATGATTAAATGAACAAAACAAATCATTAATCCTGTTAAGTTTTGATGCTTTGTGATCCAGCTTAATTACTTTGTTACTTTCAAGTTTTCAACCAGTATATAATGAAAAAGGACCTTAGATGAAATTACAGTCTATTTAAATTTGAATTATCACTTCATGAAAATGACTGCCCATAAACGAAAGGAAAAACACCGTCGCACATCTTGTGCGCTCCACCGCTCGCTAATTTGAATGCTATAAAAGTGGAAAGACTCGAAAAACGTCATGCAATAATGCAAACATTTGAGATTTGAATGCATCAAAACGAAATAGAATGATCATTAACGAAAACGAATGATACAAACAAGGTCCTGATTGCCAACAAAATTAAATTGAATGCTCCAAAAAGGAAAAAGAAACCCTACTTTGCCCTGGTACGTAAAAATCGAGTGAAATTGAATGCTTGAAAATGAAAATGAACGAAAACTTTTGGGATTGACCGGGAAAACCTATATTAAAATTAATATCTTTATGTTTTACAATCATTCAAATTACGTGACATTCTGACATGAAGTTTATGAGAAATTCATTACAAACTTCAACATCCAGGTTTCGGCCCGAAGATGACCTCAGCCAAGGTCACGCACTAACACAAAAAAATGAATGTCAACGTTTCATCGTATTAATACGATGGTGAATAAGTTATTCCCATACCTTTTCTAATTTTCTTGACGGAGGAAATAACTAATTTTAAATTTGTAAACCAGTGAAATTCAACACCCAAATGACATCATCACCATGATATCACAACTTCTCCTGATTCTACTAATTATATTCTAACTACCTGTTGTAAAGTTTCAAGTTGATAACAGCTTTGCAACTACGTCTTTTCAAGACGCAGGAGGCCTTTGAAATAATTTACCAGCTATAATTTGTAAAAAGTCGCAAAATGCAGTTTTCGCTCCTTATCTTCCGGTTGGATCACGTGAGTAATTACATACTTTGCACCAATATTATGTGAACCTAAATAACACTGCAATATTACGTGACAATCGAATATGTGGTTGATGAGATATTGCTGTTTAATACTCATAAACTTTAACTTCAGCTTTCAACCGGAAGTTACCTCAGGCAAGGTCACCGATACTAACAAAAATGTCAAACTGTTATTGTTTTATACAACGGTGAATATATTAATTATATATATTTTTGTATTTTCTTGACGGAGGGTTTTGAACTAACTCCTTTTAAATATTTAAACCACTGTAACTCAACACCCGATGAAGTCATTCAAACTACATGTAAAGTTTCAAGCTGATACTAACTTTACAGCTATGTGTTTGCTTGCGGACAAAGTTCATGGAAAAGAAAAACTAAAAACTAAAAATAAAAACGACCAATAACAATAGCAGTTATTGACCACCATCTAAAAAAAAAAAAAAAAAAAAAAAAAAAAAGCAAGCACCCCAACAAACAAAACCAAAACAAACCAAAAACCCTGATAAATGAACAAAGATAGAAAAAGTACACAAAAACCACCTCATAGGCCTAACGAACGACACACGGTATGATCCATGTAACTCTGATTGCCAAAAACATATCATTTTATTTGCCAAAAACACAAAATTGAGTAGATTGTTGATGTTGTTTAAAGCCCGACTGTCAAAAATATGCAAGCTGCTTTAAATGTTAAAATACAGTTTGTATTAGACACTAATTTGTTACTATTGAAATAAAGGGACTCATTAACTTCTTCAGATGTTAAAATTAAACCCTAACAATCGATATATACAGCTGGATGTTTCTGATGACATAAAATACCAGGTATAACACCAGTATACCATCAAGCAAGCTTTTTATGAATACCCCATATTTTAAGCTCAATGTATAAGTAAAAGTCACGTAATATTATCACCGATTAAACTGACACATTTAATACTCAACTCTGCATTACTGCTGAGCTATCTAACATTGTCAACTGACATTTTTAAAGTATATTTTTTAACCGACCAGTCACTATAACTATTTGCAAAGAGTTAATATTGTGTATGATTGCAGTATTTGAGAGGCTTGGTAGCCATAATAGATTGAGTTTGTTTTAAACACATTAATACATGTAATCTTTACATGCAGTAAGGAAAGCTTGCAATCAAAATGAACTAAACTTAACACAGTACAGCAATGGCAAAAGGTTTAATAATAAGCCTTTACTATCTATAAAGATACACATGAGACAATAATGTTCAGATGGACAGTTTCTGGGTCCACTCCTTTCAACTCACACAAATTTGGAAAGGAACCGATCTTAAAATAATTTATTAAGAAAAGTAGTTCAATAATTGAACACAGAAGGCATTCAAGCTAAGTTTTGACCCTTTTTTAATCCAACAATACAACCTTTATGGTTAAATAAATCAAAGATACACCTTTTGCCATTTCTTAAAGACATCCATGTACCAAATAACACTCAAGCTACATGTAACTCAGTGACCATTTGGTACAGTAAGCAAGTAGAGTATAAACTGTTCTAATGAATGAGCAAAGATTAACGATTATTTAAACATAATTGATAACATTATAGACTTTCGAACAGATGCTACCAAGTAACTTCTTAATATCACTGATGAAGTGTTACAATACTGATTCCCTGACAGTCTTTTCCTTTACAAATCTTTCTCTATGTGCAACCTGTGTCCACAAACCTACACTCCAAATCAAATCTGTCTTATTGTGCTTGTTCATTATGGGGTTTGGGTTGGGCTTTTATTGCTTTGGACTGTTGTTTGATTTTGTTTGCTCCTCTTTTTAACAACAGGGTATGCAGGGAATGTAAGAATGTGAGAATGTGATTTTGTAATACAAATTTCTTTCAATTGAAGGAGCCGAGATCACAAAACCCTGTTTATAGTGAGAGTAAAATAAGGTTATTCACACGTAACAGTAAATTGGACTGGCTGCTTGACTGAAACGCTGATCAGCAAGAAAACGAAGCTTGTGTAAATATTGGTCTGATATGACTCTGTCCTATTTCAAATGGTCCTAAAAGACAGTATTGGTTTTTATGATTAAGTGATAACAACTATTTCTATTTGAATTACAGGAACTTTAAAATAACTTCCTTGAATTGAAAGAAGCTTGTAACAGTATACATGTATAGAGTAAACAATCATTGCAAGTATTCTTAAAAAGGTGACATTTTTTATACTCATTTCCACACTGTTGGTACTGTAACTTTCATCAAATAATGTCTTTATGGGATATTTCTGAACAAATACTTGAATTTGATGAGTTCTCAAGTAAATGACATATGTGAAGTTGTACCCTTTGTTCCCCCCCTTTTTTGGGGTGGGGGAGGGAGATACTCTTACAATTCTTCTTATTGTATAATGGCGAATATTTTTACTTTGTCTTAAAATTAAATGGTTGTCTATTTAATAATTATGTAAATTATGTAAAATCTCATCACAAACTGAGTAAATCATTATAGAACCGCACGATGAATATCCTTTCATTGTAATAGTGATTAGTATCATTAATTTGCAAATGAAACAGCTCAACATCTCAAGACCCCTTAAGTTATTGAGTATTTAATTTGTACTCAACAGTATTATTAAGAAAAACAAACAATCATGAAGTGATCATTTGTTTACATTCAATAGAGGTTAACTTATCACATGCATTAGTATGCACAAGCAAATATTAACTCCAATGGCCACAATGTGAATGATATGACAAAATGTGTACGTTGTTTACAACCGCAATGAAGCATCTCTGTTACATACACTGCATTCTCCTGGTGGGTAGCAGGGTTGTATAATGGTAGGTATTTGTAGGGTTATTAACTGTATAAATCATCATCTCCATTGTCATCAGCATACAGTCTTGGGTCATTTCCTGATGCTGAGCCTGGTCCTGGAGCTTGACCTCCACTAGGTCCTTGTGCTTCAGGAAACCTGACAAATTCATCAAACAGTATTAATTAGACTTGCACAAAGTATGTCTTCACCAAATACTTAGACATACATTAATTGGAGTCCATTTCAAAGCCTCTGAAAAAGAACCTGCTAGGGTTTTAACATCAGGCCATTAAACCACAGGTCCATTTGGTTGGTAAGAAGTTTGCAACACTTACTTTTTGTCTTCATTTAATTGGAGGTATATATCAAATGGATTTCATGAACCTCTGGGATGAGATTGTTAAAAATAAAAAATGTCAGACATTTTGAGGGTGCCCCAACATTTGGAGTTCAAAATTATTTGTTTACATAGACTGTGGATCATCATCATGGCATTTGGACTTATAATAGCAAAAAAACAAAATCAAACAAAACAAACGAACCAAGAAAGAGAATAATGTTACATTAAAACTGTTAAATAGTCCTTTCATTCGTCCAGGGTATCCTACATGTTATTATATAATTGAAATAAAACCTACACATTGTTGTTTTTGGCTAACAAGCTCAATTTTCAGAGGAACTGTGTGCAGTTTGCCACTGCACCGAACCATGCTGTCTGTCCAAGGCTTCTAATCGCAACCAATGCTATACATATAGATCTAGTGTGCACACCAGTGGCAATGCTTCAAACATTTTAAGTCATTTACAGGTTTGTGCCAAAAGAGGGCACATGCTCTGATTCTTTTGTGTTGTTAATGAAAGTGCCGGCTAGTGTACGATGGTTCTTGTCTATGTTTGCATGCAGAGATAATAAAGTAATGCGAGATAGCAAAGACTATCAACCCATATATTGGAATTTAGAACCGTTGTGACTGCACGTTTTTGTGTGTCACTCAGAACATTGAGCTATAAAACCTTCAGAGCTATTGCTATTTAGCACATTGTACTTAAATGTTACATTCTTAAAACAAAAAGCTACGGAAGTCGGATTTCTAAACAAAAAACATCAAAGACAAAAAAACAAGAGATGAAATTTTAAGTCGGATTTCATTATTGCAAAGTTGGATTTCTGACAAAAGTATGAAGAATCTCATCCCTGGAATGAGATTTACATTACAAGGTGAAATGGAATATTCAATGAAATCAGATCCAACTTTGAGCCAAAGGCTTTAGAAAATAAAAATTCTTCCAAAACATCAGGGACTCTGGGGAAGCATGACTTAAAAAAAAAAAGTACAGATGAAAAAAACAATCAAAATAGACTTACTTCAAGATATGACATGAAGTTTGGAAAATTGATTTACCCCCTAATTGAATGATTACTGTGCGTTCCATATGACATTTGAACTCACCTGAAGTTACCACCAAACCCTCTACTCTGCTGCAATGTCTGTGCAAACATTTCATATTTGCGAATGTCATTGTCACTGACGGATCGCCTGGCAAACAACATAGCTTCCTCAAAATGTGCTCGGGTAATCTCAGGAACTGCATCATCCTCATCCGTTTCCTGCAACATGGATTTAAAACATAACATCTTACAATTGATATAAATAGTGATAAGATTATCTTGAAACTTTTAAATACCATGGAACTTTGGAAAAATATAAACAAATTTATCTGCAAATGTCGATAATTCTCTATACACGTGCGTCAGTCACATCTTATCTTGAAGTTTGTCCCAGGGTCATAGGTGATTGGGTAAATTATCTCCAGCTGTAAAATGCTTCAACTTTATCTAGAAAATGGCGCTTGTACCAGAGAAAGTACGTACTGACGACTGGTACAAGAGGCTAGCGATGGGCGCGCATCCGAAGAGACAGGATCATCATTTTTTAGACACAGCATTTCCAGAATTTTTGGGGATAAAAATCGTGAGAAGAAAAACAACTTTTTGGTGGTCAGAAAAAAAATCAGAATTTGCGGGTAAATTATTAAAAATTCGGATTTCAGGTTTAAATTGGAAAAGCTGCATCTCTGAACAAACGGTCTCATAAAAGCACCAGGATTTCTTTTTCTCTATCACAGCTGGTAATCACCCATGGCATGCTGGAATCTTGGACATACCTCCCATGCCAAATACAATGGTGGCAGCCTATCCATCTGTCGTAATCCTCGTTTGTCCAACAAAAGGACAAAGGTCTGGAATTGTGGATTACAGAATAATCCAAGGAAAAAGGGAGAATGAGCATGAATTCCAGTACTCTTTGTCCCTTGTTGTACAGGGTAAATAAAGCGTATTACTGTGAGTGCTACACACTGTGTGTTAACGTGTCACCCCTTTATTTTCATCATACCAAAAAGAACTATTCTGATGTGTATACATGTCTGTTGGCGGCATCCCATCTACAACTTTAAAACGTGTTTATCTGACTTCTGTTTGTATTCCCTTGTTAAACCTAGGCTAGTTATATCAATTTACCATGTCCAGGTCAGGGTTGTCCATACGCTCTCTCTGTTTACGTATGTCATTCTCAATACTTTGACGGATAGCTAATTTACAGGCACGTTGACATATCTCTGTCAGATCAGCACCACTGAATCCATGGGTCACTTTGGCCAAATAAACCAAATCAACATCCTGGGAAGAAAACAAAATAAGGAACAAATAAAGCACATGGCTATCATTGGTAATTGTCAAAGACCAGTATCTACAGTGTGTGTGACCCAACATGAAATAACTAGACATTTAGAGTTTGTGGACAAACTCACGGTGTTCGGCTTGAACATAATAAAGTGATTGCGTAATTGAAAATTTTAAGGTCTATATTGTGAGCAAGTACTTTTCTGTCATATGAAACTTCAACTTCCGGTTTTGACAAGAACTGAAGGTCAAACAGGGTCACACTTTGTACAACATATCTAAAATTGCCCGAGAGCTTTAAATTGATGTAATGATTATCAATGTACCACGTTTCATTTACAAGATACACAGTTGTGTATGTACAAACCGATACTTCTGGTTTCGACAGGAAGTGAAGGTCAATCGGGGTCACACATTGTAAACATTTGTAGAATCGTCGAAGGGTCTTAAAATCATGTTATTATATTAATACACAAATGTACGTTCATGAAAAACGAATATTTATATAAAAAAATTCAACTCCCGGTTTCGACTGGAAGCGAAGGTCAAATGGCGTCACACTTTGTGTAAGATTTGTTTAACACTTCAAGACCTTTCATATGGTGTAAAGATCATGTACGTAGCATGTATTGTTCTGAATCAGCTACTTCCGGTTTGACCAGAAGTAGAAGTCACAGAGGTCACCTAGTATGTCATAAAGAAAGACCCTCCCTTACTTTGACATTTGTTGAAAGAATTATGTTCATACCTCAAACGGTTGATTTTTTGTTGATTTTTAAAGGTTTAAATAAGCCCTGTATTAAAGACTAACAAAGCGTGGAGTATGCACCTTGAGAAGAGACTAAGAACAACGTGTGGTTAATGTGCATAGCAATGGGGCATCGATGGCACACAGCCACGCACACACAAGCAACGTGTACATGTATCATGGCATTAGATTTTCTACATCAGTGTCGGTCACGCTTGAATGCACATCTGTTAAACGTTCGGTTTGAACCGGAAGTAAAGGTCAAAATGGTGTCATCTTGATGCAAAAGTTTGAGAAGGATAAATTCTCTACAATCTGATGTAAGATTTGTGATCATGTGATAAATACTTCTAAAAATATGAATTTTTGAAGTTTTCAACTTCTGGTTTGAACCGGAAGACAAGGTAAATTGGGGTCATGTCTGTGAGGCGTTTACGTAGTTTTTGGATGACCTTTCCGATGATGTATAGATTGTAAAAATCCCTCCTGTAGATCAAAAATTAAGATTTTTTGAAATAATAAACTTTGATTTAATGTAATTCAATACCTGATGACGTCATCATGACGTCACTCAAACGGTTTCATGTCCAATGAATATCTATCTATGTGTGAAGTTTCAAGTTCATACAAGCTTAGAAAGTATGCCTTTGTTAGCGGAAACTCAACAGGCATAAGGAGAAGTAAAAAAAAAAAAAAAAAGAAACGTACACAAACAAGAGGTCTTCGGACTTGTGTCCGAACACCTAAAAAACAAAAACAAAACAGAACAATAACAATGGGTCTTCGGCCCGTAGCCGAACACCTAATAATCTGTGATTGTTCAATAGGTCATCATACACTGCAAAAAGTAATAACATTTGTTGGTGTTACTAGTAGACTTCACCAATTTGGTGTCATTTTAACACTTTTGGTGTTATCATTTACACCCATGGGTGTCTGTACACCCATGGGTGTAAAGAATAACACCAATAGTGTAAAACTAACGCCGGTAAAAATTCTTGGTGTGGTCCTCTAGTAACACCGGGGGTGTTAAATTTAACACCCCAGTTTTTGCTGTGTTGTCACAAGATAATAGTACAAAACCCCATCACTGTTTTCACTGATTTCAAACACTGATTTCGGACTTGGAAGATCAAAACTAATTGTTTTACTAATTTTTCAAAAGCTACAGCATTTCAGGCACTACCATCTTTATACCATCTAAATGTAACTTATGTGTAAATCTGTGTACATTTCTATTTTCAATCTTACCAATGTAAGAATACAAATTCATAACAAAAGGAAATTTTTGAATGTTCTGATATTGCCAAAAAGTGACTTCCTTTTTCAAAATTTACCAAAAGTTACAGATCCTTAGACCTTTAAGAGAAGATCTAGCCCTTATAAGAAAAGAGACCTGCTTATTCAAGAATATCAGAGTACTACACCTAGACAGAAGACAGTGTACCTTGGATACAGGTGACTTCCTCAGGTTAGCTTTTAAGATTGAAACACGTGACAGCTCATCAGGAAGTGGAATATAGATCAGTTGATCCAATCGACCAGGACGTAATATGGCTGGGTCTACAATGTCTGGCCTAAAAACAAATAACAAAACAAAGTGTACAAAGTTTTGTACTTCTTTTGTTCCAATGAATAAAAAACAAATATCTGCATGTTCCATTCTATATTTATAAGAGGAAAAATACTACATACCATTAACGCTGCTATGGATAAAAAATAACCCAGTATGAAATGCTTAGTCAAAACAAATACAAATTTCAGAGAATTTAAAATACCACATTTCTAACCCACAAAGTGTTACTTTATTATTGGTTACTTTAATTAATTAAAAAACAAAAAGACAGTTCTAAAAACATCTTGTCAAGAATAAGAATCGACTTTTTAAAAAACCTACTGGAGAGTCTGTTACATATAATGATACATACAACAAGATCAACTCTAACAATAGGCTATGACATGACCTTTGCATTGGTGTCATACATGCACTGTGTGTACAACTCAAGTAGACACTGAAACCATGCTTAGTAAAACATGCATTACTATCCATTTTGGGATGATGTGATATTTTCTGACTGTGAGCACTTATGGATGTATTAAGGAAATCTTGTTTTGGGGATAGTCCTGATCAAGTGCAGCAGGTTACAGATGTCAAAGCTGTTTGGTATAATCAAGGAGTAGAACAATGGGTACCTGTTGGTTGCACCAATGATGAAGACATTCTTTTTAGCTCCCATACCATCCATTTCTGTCAAGACTTGATTGATAACACGGTCAGAGGCACCACCAGCATCACCAACGTTACCTCCACGGGATTTGGCTATGGAATCCAACTCATCAAAAAACAGCACACATGGGGCAGCTTGCCTGGCCTATAAAAACACAAAGAGAGAAAAAAAAATACGTACTAATACTACACCAACAACATTAAGTAATTGTAATAATTGAAGAAAAAATGCTGTTCAGTTTTAACAAAATGTTGAATGCACCATGTAACCCATGAAAATAATTAAGAACAGTAACCTTTCAAATTCAAAGGAATATACTTTGAAGATTTGTTTATAATAAGTGCATTAAATCAAATCATAAATTTGCAAGAAATATACCTCAAATCTTTCATTCAAACAGATGCTTATGCTTTTGGAAAAAAGTCCTCCAATAGCAATAAATGGATCATTACCAACATTATAACAAGTTCACTTGATTTAAAACTGAATGTTAGAACCGTTAGATGATAAAATAATCATTACATTCAATTTTAAATAAATCACCCATAACTTCATGGCTTTATTATAATTAAATGCTCAATGTTGTTTGTTAAATAGCCAGAAAGTAAATATCTTACCTTATCAAAAACATCTCTGACATTTGCTTCTGATTCTCCAAACCACATAGTGAGAAGCTCTGGTCCTTTAATTGAGATGAAGTTGGCCTGACATTCATTTGCAATAGCCTTGGCTAAGAGAGTTTTACCTACAAAAAGAACAAACGTCCATTCTGATTAATTGTGTGCTTCATCTAAGAACAGAGCTGACTATTCTACTGGAAACATGTAGGATCCTCTGCAATATTAAGCCAAGAGTGCAAATGTTGTTCCAACCATTGTGCTAATATTTACACAAGTATCATAAACATCCCACTCATCCTTCCACATTTACCCCTTACTTTTCAGACTCACTTTCAAGTTCCATTTTTTGTGAGAGGTTTGTGGACACCTTCTAGTCTCTGGTGGCTAGGGACATCCTTCTACTTATCTTACACATGTCATCAGTCAAAAGGAAAACTTTCCCAGGTTAGGGAAAATTGTATCAAATGCAGCTTGACTGAGTTTTCCAAACAATTATATTAAAGATGCATTGCCCGATTTTGGGCCAAAGGATTAAAAAAAATAATTTCATTGAGCGAATGAATTTAAAAAGTTTATGTTTGTGTAACGAAAACTAAGAATTCTGATATCAGGAACTCGAGATAGAACACTTTTAAGTTTCTGCGGGCATTTGCCGACTTCAATTTGATTGGTTTCTCAGCGGCCAATCAGAAGAATCCGCAAGTAATGAATATTCATGATTCTTGTGACCTTTTTTAGTATGAACGGGTTGTGACCCCTGCGATCGATGCTCTGACTGCTGCCGGCCTACACGGCTCGCTGTGCGCGTACATACAATGTACATGTTGTACGTACATGTACAGAGTGCACGATCCGAGCGATAAACTACCACCGGCTCTCTGCTGCAAACACACCGTGCGGGTTGGTAGGATAGGGAGCTGGTCAATTGACGATCACACGGACCAGACCTCCAGACAGTTTTGACCACTTCCTGCAAGATTGAGACTTGCGGCAGCACAAAACGAAACAGTGGACGACCAATATTGTACATGTACAGTGTACATAAATGTACAGTGTGTGGCGTTTAATTCTCATTACACCATGTACAATGTGCACCACACATACAACCAGTCGATTGTCGTTCCGAATTACGTTGCTTGAATACAAGCATGAATATTCATATCCTGTGCTTCTGCATAATGCAAATGATGTACGTCATAGCTCTGAGGATTAAAAGGCTGGCCCAGCCTTTTATTTATTTACGTTTTTAATTAACTGCCACTTATCCTTGACAGATTTTTTCGTTCAAAGTATCAAATAAAAGCTCATTTTTTGTTTATACCCCGTAATATTAGCAATTAGAAAGATAAATATATTTTTGACCCCCAAATCGGCCTGAAAAATCCAAAATAAAAAAACATAAAAAAGGATAACGTTATTACCACACTCAAGAAGCCTGATAGTAAATATTCCAGGAATGTCAACTTGATAAATTATAACTTACCACATCCTGGAGGTCCATAGAAGAGAACTCCACGGCTTGGTGTCATTCCAAACTTAAGGAATTTATCTGGATGTTCCACAGGATACTGTACTAACTCCTGCAGCTCCCTCTTCACACTCTCAAGCCCACCAATATCAGTCCAAGTTACTGTTGGTACCTCAACCACAGTTTCACGCAATGCACTGGGACTACTCTTACCAAGAGCATACTGCAATCAAACAATTGAAATCAAACATTTGCGTAAGAATTTAATTGTTTAGAAACAAGTAAATGAAATGCTTATAAACATCACTAATTAACACACAAAAAAGTTGTTACTAAAACGGGGGCACAACACTGTTTTAGTAATATTCTTTTAAACTTGTTACCAGAGAGCGTGCAAGCCTGGAATTACAAAATCTTTAGGAACCGGCCACTTTCGCCTTGGAGCAAGCCAAATTTTGGAGGTCACCAAAACCAAAATGTGAAAATAAAAAAGGCACGGAGGCCATTAAATTAAGCCTGTGCCTTTACAGTTATTTTTGTAAACGTTTCTCAAACTACCTTCATGGTTACAAATGGAACTGTCCGTTTCAAAAACAAAAACAAAATTTAGAGTAAAAAAAAAAACACAAAAAAAACACGTTTTCACGACTGTGTGTTGAAAACAAACACCTCGCAAAAAATAAAAACGAGAGGAATGTGTTGCCAAACACAAATGCCCTGTTGACATTAATTTCATTCTTTGAGGGTAATACATGAATGCATGTTCAATGTATTAGTGATTCATGGTTGAAAGTTTGTAATATTTACATATTTTTTGTACTAGTTAGCAGCTATGTGTATAAATGTCCAGTCTCTTCAAAAACTATAAAAATGTCACACTAACTTGCCCTTCTACTATTGAAAAACCCAAAAAGAAAACTAGATATTGAGTGACTCAGAGTGCAATGGGAGGAATATTATCGCGAGGTAAAATTTGAACTGTTCCATTTCACGAGGCCAAGCCGAGTGAAATGGAACAGTCCAAATTTTACCGAGCGATAATATTTCTCCCATTTCACAAATTAAAGTCACTCAATATTTGTTTTACATAACTGACTACAGATCCTTGTCATTTGATTTTTTCACAATAAACACAAAATCAAATAAATATGGTTACTGAACCACCCACCACTCTGAAAATTCTGAAACAACTTCTAAACAACGTGGACGACTCCATGTAGACACAGACGCGCTATTTTCCGTCCTCCACGCGCACGTGACAACGAATTTATCTTCAAGCAAACTTGACGCGCACAGCTTTACAACCTTTTGCACAGGTGCTTTTTTGTTTTAGCAGCGGCGCTCTATCACTCAAAATCATTGGGAACGAGGATGATCCTAACCGTTCAATAGTAAATACTATTCCCCTAGGGCAAATAGGACTTTTGGATCACCGACGCTGATGGGAATAATATTGAATGTCATGTGATGTAGTTTCCACCAATCAAATGACAAGGATCTGTGTGGCAGTTATATAATTCAATATATAGAAATCAACTCACTCTGAAGTCATCCATATTAACAGCTAGAGAATCCATGACCTCTGCATCTATTGTCTCTTCTTCAAGGTCAATCAAATCCATCTTCTTACGAATCTGTTGTAATGCAGCTTCTGAGCACAATGCAGCAAGGTCAGAACCTACATGGCCATGAGTCTCATTACCAATCTGAAATATCATCACAGATTTGGGGTGTTTAGAAAAAGAGAAATGACAACAAAAACTGTTTTTCACATAATATAAATTACAAGAAAATATATAAAATTGCAAGTTGTAAATGGTAGGACTCCAAAAGAAAAATCTACATCGTTTTGTTTTTTACATGAGTTCAACTTATTTAAACATTGTTTAACAACATGACACAGTGATTTGTACCTGTTCCAAGTCCACATCTTCAGCTAGTTTCATGTTCTTTGTGTGAATGCGAAGAATCTCAAGACGTCCAGTAGCATCAGGAATACCAATATCAATTTCACGATCAAATCGGCCTGCATCAAATACACAGGCAAGTCAAAAACAATTATGGTTCATTGTCATTTTAAGGCAAAGTTAAAAAAGTCTAATACGTGAAGAATGTGACAACTTTAGCAGAACAAAAATAATAAATGTTAGAATGAGGCCTGAAACTATGAGTGTTTGACCTCTCAGGCCTCATTCTAACATTTATTATTTTATCTCATGTTATTATGGCAGAATAGTTTGCACACAATTCAACTACAGTTAGGTTGCTCTTAGTTTGTTATATTGTCTGAACAAGTGAGATAATTATTAATGGTTTCCATTGTTTCTTCTTTGTCTTATTCTTATCATTTACTTAAGAAAATTCTAAAAGGTTTTCATAACTGGTTCACTTCACACAACCAAATCAATGAAAAGTGTGGAAACTGTGTACAAACCGAATCTTCTGAGGGCAGAATCAATGCTGTTTGGTCTGTTAGTGGCTGCCATGACGATAACATGTGCACGTTGCTTCAATCCATCCATGAGGGTAAGCAATTGAGACACAATACGCCTTTCAACTTCACCATGTGTCTGCCAACATAACCACAGTTAATAGGGAAATACTTCAGTTCATATTGCACAACAATGTGGGTTTATGTTTACACATAGACCTCATGTACATGTACATGACATCAATTTAGTAGGATGCCCTCACAGAGAGGTCAAAAGAATGTTGTTTATTGCAGGCATGAGAATGGGTGATGATAACAAAATAGGAAATCCAATCACATTGATAATAGCGAATCAAGTGGAGCTTGTAATGGCTGGGTCAAGGCATGGGGAATAATGCAGAGCTGCCAACCTTCACTAATCAAAATCAGTATTCCTAAAGCCAAAAATCAGTATTTTTCCCAAAAAATAAATATTTTTCAAAATTTCAGTTTTAAAGATCGGGATTTTTTTTTGTTCATTACACCCGTTATTTATACTGATAATGAAACATGCCTTCACACATTGTAAACAAAAGTTTCACAATGGCATGAAATATTTTATTAATTTTGCTGACAACTTGTCCATAAAACCTGCTTCAGTTCAGAGCACAAACAATTTTAAATTTTAGATGCTTTTTGTATCATGACTTTCAATATTTTGGTAAAAACTTTTAACCATTTTGGAGAAAACTTTAAGGATTAAGTTAGCAATTTACACTGAAAATCTTTCCAAATAATCTGAACAAAATGCTCATTGTTTCATTGTTTATTATAAAAATAATTTTAATGAATAATATTATGCTCACATTTGCACAGCAAACAGATACACTTTTACCATCCTTGCCGGTCAAATGTTCGAACAACTTCAGCAAGAGGATTTTTGTCAACTTGTTTTTCAAACAAATTCCATTTCCACCCATTCTTTATGCCTTTATCGTCAGTTTTCTTGAGCTCTTGGCCTCAATCGCGATCGACATATTCTAGTTGGTTATGGTTTCATTTTTAAGTTGATTCAGCACAGCGTACGTGTGCTTGCTGATAAATTCTCAGTGTCTGTCTGCTGCCACTTCCATGCGAAAAGCATTAGAAAAAGCTGCAGAGCCAGACTCCGTAGAGTGTATGCTGTACAATGTGCACTTGTGTCTGTGTCTAGACTTTATATTGGCTTATGTACAAATTATGTACATTTATATAGCACCTTGGACCCCGACTTCATCCTTTTAATGCATGTGTTTTATCTAACTTACTAGCAATAGCAGGATTTTTCTATTATTTAGCACCAGGATTTTGTGTATAAAAAAAGAAAGGTCTTTCATTGTCTTTGCTTTTTATCGTGGCTCATTGTTTTGAACGTTCTGTGGACTATTAAAAACAACAATTAGCCCATACTGCCGTATTTTGGAAATATTTCCGTATGAAATACAGAAAATCTGTACTGGTTGGCAGCTCTGATGATGCCCTATGCATTTGCAAAGAAAGAATTTCAGATTCTTTAACTTATCCAAGTCTGTACTTCATGTACCAGAGCTGCTAATCTTCACCAATCATAATCATACCCGATGCATGGAAGATAAAATCACCACATGGCAGTAATTGATTGTTATGCCATTGTTTTTCACGAACAGCGCGTCGATCCATGATACCATTACATGTGGCAACTTTTAATTTCTGATTCAAAAAGAGAGATTGGTGAAATCCACACGTATACCCCCGAAACTTCAACCCAAATTTTACATCAAATTCACACTGCACCAATATGAAAAAACAAAAACAAACAAATTCTGGTTTGAAGCAGAAGATTCTCATGCCAGTTATTGGCCAACCCTGTGCACTGTGTTTCCAATGGTTCTTAATGGTTTTACCTCTAAGATGGCAGCTAGATGACGTCAATGCATAAGGTCTATTGGTAACTTGCAATAAAAAGCTATTTTCAGTCAATTGGTCATCTGCTTATCAAGTCTTAACTATCATAACTCCTTAGCAAGTGGCAATTGTACAACACTAATGAAATGCATTGTTGGCATGCTAGGATCGGATTACCTTCTCTCTCTTAGGAGCAATAGAGTCCAACTCATCAATGAAGATAATGGCTGGTGCATTCTTTTCTGCTTCCTCAAATGCCTTACGCAGATTAGATTCAGAGTCTCCTGCAAGCTTACTCATGATTTCTGGTCCATTAATGAGGAAAAAGAAGGCTCCTGTTTCATTAGCTACTGCACGAGCAATCAAAGTCTTTCCTACTCCAGGTGGTCCATAAAGAAGAATGCCTCTTGGTGGCTGTCAAGAAATCATATATATACTTGGATGTACACTTAATCCAGCAATCAATGTAGATTTGATAGTTTCATTCACATATTGCAGTGATTCTCCCATTACTGGTTCTACACATTACTGGTTAGCTCTTATAACTCTACAATTACATGTACATTGTACGTACTTACCATCATGGTTTTTTTCAATTCATTTATATGACAATTCATTACCATCAAGACCCCTATATCGACATTCTTCACCAAAGACACATCACTCTTATTTGATACTAGTTTCAAATTATTTTCCTTCGGTTATTAATTGTTGCAGATATGTACATATGTAAATCAATGCTGATTATTTAGCTTTTGTGGACCTTGTCATTCTTTTTGAACCTCAACCTGGTGATAGAGGGGAAACATTTTCACATATGTACAACCAAATAATCCAACGAATGTCTGAACTAGCAGCTTACCACTAACAAGCAGAAGTCAATGTAGGGATGCTTTTGGTTCTTTCTAAATTCAGCTTTCAACTAACATTGGTTATTTATGAAAAGATCAGCTTCCTATCAACCACTTAATTATGTTGAATAAAGACAAACTTGTGCAACTAACTTAATTTACCTTGACACCAATAGCCTTGAAGAGTCCTGGATGACGTAACGGTAATTCCACCATCTCTTTGATCTGAGCAAGCTGTTTACGTACACCACCAATGTCATCATAGCCAACCTCATTTAAGATTTCTTCTTCTTCCTATCATAATCACACCATAAACAATATAATCTTGATCAAACTAACTTTTCAATACCAGCAATGGTCATTCCAATGTCTTTGCTCAACAAATTTGACTTTGTTCAGAAAATAGATTTTCTGTCACTTGGCTGTAAAACATTTACAAAGGCATAAGTCAGTGTACTTGGCTGAATGCTATATCTTGGGTTTCAAACCAGCTAATTGTTGAACTGGTCAACAAATGTGTCAGTTGTCAAAAAATAGCTGTCCATTATCTTATGTAGCATAAGGTATACAAATCAAATCAAAGAGGATTTTTCTAGGCGTTTGTTTATCTATAATATTTCTAGATTGTTATGTGTGCAGAGATTGCAGGGATGAGATTGTGAGCAGAAATTTAATGTGACAAGCGCCACAGCTGCATACGAGAGCCAATATTTGAAGTCCACAAATATTTTGATTACACAACTGCGCATGATGCTCATTGCGTCTTTATCATGGCATTTCAAGTTTTAGAAATCGGCCTGAAAAAAAAAAATAAATAAATAAACACGAACAAAGAAAGAAAATAATCTTACATTAGAAATGCAAAATAATTCTTTCATTCATCCAGGGTATCCTACATGTTAAAATTTTATTGAAATAAAACCCACATGTTGTGTAGTTTTTAGCTAACAAGCTGAAGTTTCCGAGGAACTGTGCATGGAGGAACCATGCTGTCCAAGGCATTAGGGTGCAACCCATACTGTACACAGATTTAGTGTGTGCACCAGCAGCAACGTTTCTTACAATTTTTGGGAATTTTTCAACAGCGCTTGTGCTGATAAATAGTCTTTTACAAGTTTTTTTCTAATGTTATTGCTTGATGCACTATTAGATTTCTCCACAGAGGGCGTTTCTATTGCACTGTTATTCACCCACTAGCGTACAATAGTTCTTGATGGCCTTTGCTTGTGGCGAGATAACAAAGACTACCAACCCATTTATTGGAAATGGTGTGACAATGTTTGAGTCTCTGTGTGTGCGTTGTGAACATCGTATGAATGCAATAGTTCGGTTTTGCGGCCATTTGTTACGACCATTTATTAACACATTATACTTTGATGTTACATGTTTAAGACAAAAAATGACGAAAATCGGATTTCTAAAAATGAAACATCCAAGGAAGAAAGTTGAGTAGGACATTTAAGTTGGATTTTCATAATCGCAGGGTCGGATTTCCGCCAAAAGTCGTAAGAATCTTATACCTGAGTTTGAGAACAGATTTCTTTTACAGTAAGTTTACAACGGAAAATTAATACATTTGCATTAACCAAGCCGAAACACCTGAATGCAACTTCGCAAGCAAAGTAAATAACCAACCTCTCTTTTGATGGGTTCACCCTCACAATGAACCATAGTGTCTGGAGCTACAATGCAGTAAGGACCTGGGTCTGTCTCAACTACTTTAAACTCTACACCCCGTAATCCTCCACGAACTAGGAAGATGTCACCCTTACGCACAGGTCGATATGCCTCAGTGAAGTATGGCTTTAGGTACACCTCAAACAGGTTTCTGAATACAAAGAAATGTATAACTATTAAGATATATGCCCTTCAATTCAATGCAGATCACATTCTACATCTTAGCCATTTTCAGTCATGTGTCCCGAATACAGATTGCAAATAAAAATATTTAATTACCAAACTTCAGTTTATAAGTGCAGTTGAACACGGTTTGTATAACACAGTCAGCGTAAATTCACAATTTGACACTTCAAACCGGACATTGGAGGTTGAGCAATATTACTCCATTTTCTCATTAGTTTTCCCTACTTTATTTCATTTTATTTATTACAGTCGACTCTCGTTAATACAAGGTCCACTGGACTTGCCCATTTTTCTCTTATTAACCGAACCTCATATTATCAAAGCACGGTATAAACAATGCACAGTGCATGATAAATGCACCCGTACTGCAATGGACACTGTGATCATATACATGTACATGTACCATACAAACACACAACATTTGGCGCAAATAAAACTGTTTTGATTGAATTAATTTAGTTTGAGAGTCAATTTATGAAAACAATTTACATTTTCCATGACTGAAAAAATGCACATGACTTTAACTTGCCGTTCTTAGTAGCCAAGTTTCGGTCGCAACAGCCAACAGGTGGAATGTTGATTTTCATTGGTGAACACCTTAGTAAGGTCAGGGTAATGCTAAATGGCTCATTGCTAAGGCGGGATACCAGCGAAATCTTACCACTGCAATTAATTAATTATCTCGCAAACATTTAAGCGTTTTTAGCTGTGTTTCTTTTTCCGCCGGAAATGTACATCAAGCAATTCTAAAATCACACAATCTTGTGTAATATTTTTGGAAGAAAATTTATCTGAACATGATTGAGTTAAAGAAAGTGTTGATTTTTGAAATAATTAATTGACGTAGAAGTACCTTTTCTTTTTTAAAAGGGACAATGATGTTAACCTCTGTTTTGAAATTATTCAAGTGCTGTCCAAAATGGGCATAAAGAATTCCAAACCCCCTGAATTGTTTGGGAGATTTTTTCAATTTGAACAAGTCCCATATTCAGAGTCGATTGTACATTGAAGTTTCAAATCATTCCACCAATGTTTTTGGGGGTGGAAAAAGTGTTTTGACAAAAGTAAAAATTACACAAAAATAGCACCCGTGTTAATCTCCCATAGCTGATGGCTCAGAGTTGCCCAGAAGCTTAGTAGTGACCTTTTCGTTGCAAGACTTTGCAGTCTATTCAATGTTTTCCCAAATATGTTTGAATCTGGATCAGAGAAAAATTGGTTACATTTACTATGCTCTGAAGACAATTACATCAGTTTGTTATTTATATACATGTAACTCTATCAAGTTATTATTAACTCTTTCTATTCTTTAATATTAAGGATAGAACACTAACGGGTCCATGAAAACAAATTCACATCGCAGGAGACCTTCTCACCCGAACGTAGCGAAAAATGTTAAGAAAAATACAAGCCTTCTCCAGAAAAGGCAGAAGTACTTGTGGTTTTGCCATATTGTAGTCTTGAATGATGTCTAACAATAACATTAGGTTCTCATTATAATGGGACATAAGGTAATTAGTCCTAAGATAATGCAGCAGACCACACAAATCTAAACTGTCCACATTTTAAATGGTAAATTAATGTAATTACCCAGAGAGTCCTTCCACAGTGTCATCCAGAGGCAAGACATGGATTCGTTTGCCATACTTCACATCTGGGCAGGCTTGTACACTATAAAAGCAGCAAAGAGATTACAATGTACATTAATCGTTAAATTCATCGTATTCCATTTTATTTCTTCTGATAAGATAAAAACAATATGCCTTTCAGACCTTGTGTATGTTTTGCTGTTGACTGGTGATGATGTCACTGAACATATTTATGAAAAATGAACGCATCAATAACCATTTTCAAGCCATATTCAAATTGTCTCGACACAGTCTCAGGATGGCTAAGAAGGCTTTAGATCTATTTACTTAATAGTGTGAACATACATACGGGCCACAAGCCGAAAGCACCATCTTTCAACCCCATTCCACTCAAATTAGAATATGTGAACTTCAGATGACAATAAAGACAAACAAATAAAACATAAATATTACCAAAAGTTCACAAGCAAAAACAGCGGCAAATGGAAAATTATGCATTTTACAATTAGGGGCCTCGTCCATAATGTAGCCATGTGATAAAAATTTTCAAATCATAATCATGCATTGTATGTAAACATGGCAGTGTCTGATGGGAGTGTGTGCAGCAATAACAGAAAGATAGAGTGTTATTTCCACTTAAAATCCATCGACACTCTGACTGTTTGTTTGGTGCATTTTAATCAGTTGGCGCCAGTTGGCGCCAGATAACCTGTGTACACGCAAATGTTTCCCCTGCCTGGAAACGGAAGCCATTATACAGACGCCATTGTGTAAAATCGGAATACCGGAGCAAATGTCGCCTGGACATTCCACTGCTGAGTATGTACATGTACATACCATACAAACGCCATCTAATGCTTTGTTTCACCAACACAAAGACAAAAAAAGGTCTTGAATATTTCGCCATTTTTTGGCCACTGAGAGGTGATTTTTGTGCAAAAAAAAAAGAGGATAGCGAGACACAGAGAGACTTCCACCATTGTTTATTCATTGTATTTTGGCTCAATAGAAGTATAACAGAGAGAGCCGGCAATTGAACTATGCTTCCGTGTACAGTGCCACTCCTATGCCATAGGTAACGGCCGATGTTTTGCAATTCACGTTGTGTGGATTTGACATTTTCTCGGTCAAGAAACAAAACGGACGATCCAACAAAGAGAATCTTTCTTCTCTTGACATTGTCAAGTCAGGGTTTCTTTGTGCCAGTGGTACCTTCAAAGAAAAAAGATTCCAGCAATCCCGCCACAAGAACCCCGCCAAGAGGACGGACCAAAAAAAAAGAACCCAAGCTGCAACTGGTTAAGAGATGCAAACACTACAACAGTCAACAAAGAAAGAACTACATACATGTAAATACAATACCTCTTCACATCCTGGTCCTGTCCTTACCTGACAATATCTCCAAGGCGCACACGTAAGTTATTTCTGACTACACGATTGATGCGTATCTTTTCATCTGTAAGTTTGTCATCAGAAAGCACAATACAGACTGTGTCACGTCTCTTCTTGCCCTTGAGAAGAACTGTATCACCCCGGAAGAGCTGAAGTTCATCCATTTTAGCCTATGAAAGTAGTTCAACAAATGTCAAATCTAGTGATTTTAAAAGTTACCAAACTCAATTTTGTTTACCTGATCCACTGCAGGCCTGGAATTTCATCTTTGAGAGGGCAAAGCCATTTTCATTTTGCAAAGGGAAATTCCATTAGAAAATCTTAAAATCTATGGGAAACTTTTGAAGGGGCATCAAGGCCAAGACCAGTGCAACAGAGGCCATGGCCTCCGACGCCTCTATGTATCCAGCCCTGACAACTGGACAGAATATATACTTTAAAGAGATTTCAAAATGTTTTATGACAAAAGCATTCCAGTTTAAAATAGTAATCTCTTAAAGCAAATACTATTCAAAGTTCAACAATCTGTACATATGTACCTGTGACAAAGAAACAACTGAGTTATCTTCATTGATTGCATCTTCAACAATAAGTCTGTTTGGCTTGGACTTGGTGCGCAGAATGGCTGTTGCAATATCATCACTGTATAAAGAAAAAGAACATTAGATGAAAAAGGTTACATGCATATAGCAACATATTTTATGTGTGTTTAGGTGGTAGTAATCACTAATTGTTTGGGTTGATTGGTCTGACATGTAAAATAAAGACTGTTTATTCTGACACAACTGGAAAGCTTTGACTTACATGAAGTAAAGTTTCATCTCAAGGAATTCCAAGGGTGGTCAGTACTGATTTCTAAGCAGGCAAGACTTTTTGCACGCTTGGTTTATGCATCCTAATTTACATAAGAATTCTCATCCTCAGCACATAAAACATTGCACGTCACCTGGCTTTTGGAGGTAGCAAGCAGGCCTGCAATTTCACAGCGGCCACTACAGCTATTGCCATTGTTGCCCTTGAAGTTGAAGTGGCCGTGCTACTAATTGCAAGTGAGCAAATATACAGCCAAAGTGCTCAACCGGCATCAATGCGGTCATCAGTTCAGATTTTAGTCAACAATTTCTCTTTTTTTTCAGAAAGGTATCTGACACAATCATACCATTCTATTAACCAGCAACATCTCTTGTGAACATCAGGTGAGTTTGAAGTATATTGTAAAGGTCTGTGATGGATTTTTGAGCAGTTTTTTGTCACCTCGCTTTAAAAACTTGAATTTTTTAAGGCATTTGTACACAGGTACCAACAAAAACACCAGCGTTCACTTGGATCCTACAAACGCCAGACACTATCCAAATGTTATAAAACGTTAAACAACTTGCATTGTTTATAACTCTGCAGATGTTTCATTTATTTGTTTTATTTTTTTCACATTGTATTCTGTGTCGAATAATGATTTCTTCGTTTTGAATCTTTGTTTGTTTTTACATGTATTGCCATGGCAACCAGGCATACAGTCATTGTTTACATTTTAGTCTGCAGTTGGAAAATTTGCATAAATAATAACCACAAGTGACCATAATTGCATTTTACATTCTTAATAGTTTATGTATGAAAAGCACACATGTGTAAGTTAATCAGTTAAAAAGTTAATAATATTTGCATTTGTTTACTAAAAAATGCTAACTAATTACTAATGTTCAACTATATACAAAGTAGTAAACAAATTGAAATGACTAAATCAATAAAAAAAAATAAATAGCAGATACAATGAAATTTCTTTTTATCTGTGGTAAAAACACAAATAGTATTCTTTATCCCCGATGCAAAAAATTAACATTTATTACAATGGTTGCGGTATCCGCTGCTAATAGGATTTGAACTGCCTCTAGCTGCGGGGCAATCTCAGAAGTCTAATTGGTAAGACATCTGCTCTAGATGAATTATGCCCGTGGATTTTTTTCACAAGACTCGGGAAAATACTGAGTGAACAGTGCTTAACAAACATGGGTGTATGGGTAAAAACACAAATAATATTCTTTATCCTCGATGCAAAACATTCATATCTATTACAACACTTTTGTTCTTACAAACAAAAACAGAAACCTGCGAAAAATTATTTTGACAGCCAGTGACCCAAGAATATTTCGTCAACGCACGAAAAACGCCACGTAAATCAGGGCCAAGTTCACCATTGTTTTGGAGCAAGAGTACTTTGCAATATGGCAACTAATATTTTCTACGTCCATAGTCAACGGCGTAAGGGACCTGAGCTCTGTGAATTGTGGAAAATAATAATACAAACAAACTTACTGAAATACGTGTATTGAGATTTCTTCTTTCTTTACTCTTTATTGAAGTATTTAAATATCTTTTGAAATTGAAAATGTGTAACATGAAAAAAAAAATCTTTTCTGACAGCTGTAAAACAAGTTTTATGTAAATCACATCGGGCAGTATGCAGACAATTGTGCCGGCTTCTGATTGGGCTGCACCCTGAATGATAATTATGATGTCATTATTCTACATTCTTGTGTGCATGCTAAGCTTAGTGCTAAAACACATTGCCAACTTCGTCCCCACGAGTCTTGAATCCACATTAAAGACCTTCAGGTAAAATGCTGGGAACGAGTGTGCTACATGCTTACATCATGGGGAATTCCCAGTCTGAGCAATCTTGGCAGAAACATAAGCACGATGTCATAGATGCTGATTGGACAATTTTGTTTGTCCTTTTATGAATGAAATGGGTGGGATCACATTGTGAAAACAATGGACTGGCTTGTATGCAAAAAGTTTATCAACCATGTCAATAACATTGTTTCCAATGCAATAAACACAAAACGATAATTTTATGAATTATGTTTACGTTGACAGCAACACTGTTCATCTGAACCAAAGTTATTGAGAATTGTCAAGAAAAATAGTACGACCCATGATTGCAAACTGGTAACATTTAGCACTTCAAAATTATATACCATGGGTAGAAAGTGAGACATGAGGTTGAGGAGGGAATGAGCTCTATTGTACAATGACGGTTCAACTTGTCGACCAATTAAGATAACTTGACCGGTTGTTTTACGGTTGAGTTATGATCGAGTTCAATCAACTGTGGAATTCTATCAACTGTGTCGAGTAGGTCGTCACCACTGCATCAGCCCGGCACTTCTGAGCATACTTTTCTAGATCAAATTTTTAATAAAAGTGGCAAGCTGCAAGATGGTGTTTCTTTGTGTGTTAATTCGCACCAGAAGTCAGATTCTTAAGCCCTGGTACATGTATGCCAGTTTGAATTAAAATGCTTGGCGACCATCTTGCAAAAAAGTAAAAAATAAAAAACCAGGACGATCAACTGGTATGTTTTTTTTACTTGGCCTTACACAAAAAGGGTCAAACCAGGCTAGACTGGTCATGCTGGTTCTCCGACGCTGCTACCAAGTTTTTCTAGTCTTTATTCCAGCAGTCTTCTTGCGGCGTTTACATTGTCTGTTAGCGTTCGGCTACGGATGACGGCACGACGAACGAATACACACATATATAGCGAAACGAAAAAGACTAGGGCAGGAATACGACCCGCGCTGAGCAGCAACCATCATGGCTCCTCCGCCGTCGTTGACATGGGCTTATATCACCGAGATTTGACATAAAATTCCAGCAAAAGCCTAGGATTTATCGCACGGGGGATCTTGCGGAAATCTTCCCCAGACTCTGCCTGTGAGTCTGACATGTCTGACAGCAATGACCGACCGATCATTGAGGGATAAATTTGCCAAAAAATGTAAGTCTCGATTCAAAAGTTGATGTCTGGTTTTAGAGGACAGGGTTCGTTGGGCCAAGAAGTGGAGGGAGTCCAGCGTATTGGCACAATGTATGGGGCTAGTTAAAATCCAGTGCCGCACCCGTTAGGTTTCGAAGCGGGGGTTTGTGGGATGAGCTGCACAAAAGATAGGCTTGGACGTGTGGCTAAGGATTCAACTGATGTCAAAAATCCTTGCCACACTAGTGGGGCTAACACTAACACTAACACAGTTAGTATACAGAGAGGAACAGGCACTTAGAAGTTTGAACGATTACAAAGAGTCGAAATCATTAGTCTGACATGTCTGAAACTAATGACCGACCAATTATTGAGGGATAAATTTGCCAAACAAAGCTCTCGATTCAAAAGTTGATGTCTGGTTTTAGAGGACAGGGTTCGTTGGGCCAAGAAGCGGAGGTAGTCTAAACACCATTGTTCCTTTGAACCGTTCCTTTGAGCATGAATGCATGAGAGTTCTGGCCGTGCAATGAAATGTCCGCTTGATCGTTTTTATTTATAAAGGGCAATAATAAATAAGCGTTTTCACTATCAATTCAAGAGGAATATAAAAAAAAGGGAAATAAACTAAATCTAAACTAATAAAAAAAAAAAAAATTAAAAATAAAAATAAACTAAAAAAATCTAAAAAATCCCTTAGAAAGTGGCAGTCAGATATGGAAACTTTTCCCATAATTTTACTTACTTTCCTCCATCCGCCATTTTCGGAAGTTATGTATACAAACAAGTCTTATTAAATGTTCTTCAAATAAAAGTTGTCCTTTTGTAGCAAAGGTCTTCAGCAGGCAGCAGGACAATGTGTAAGGATCGTACGTCTACTCAGCAAACAACTGTAGTCTGTACTTAAACTATTGCCTTTATTGGGGAAGTCGAAATTTTCTATTACGCTGTGTCATACATGCATGCGTGTGCGTGTATTATGTGTTTTGTAAGACGTCATTGTATGTATTACACGTGTATATACGTAAAAAGGGGAATTCCAATTCATTAATTTAAAAAACTTTACAATTTGTTTTTAATTTTTACAATAAAATTTGTGTTTTTTCTACACATAAACACAATTTACTTTTAATTTTTTATTTAAAATATTTCGTCAATTTTAAAATGTTTCAATGTTATTATTTTTGTGGGAATTATATGTCACATAATAAAAAAGTGATTACATTTGTAGTCTGGAATTGGGACTGCGGCCAGACTAGTCTGGTTCCCTGACCAAGATTCCCTGACGACTCTTCTTATGTCCGAATCAAGCGACTTCGGCTACGGCTATGGCCGCTGGCTACAACGACAACGTCGAAGAATAGGAATCCTCGACGTTGTCGTTGTAGCCACAGCCGAAGCCATTCATTCGGACACGGCTTCAGAAATCTAAGGGCCGGCATCATACAAGGTTAAAAATAGATTATGACGCAACAAAATAAATATTAATGTCGCCAACAACGGTGGATGGACGATGTCATTGCATAAAAAACAAAGCCCGATGATGACGACGCACTTTACTTTAAAAAAGCCTGGGAAAATCACAGTTTGTAAATGTTTGTATGTCCATGTGCAACCAGTGTAATTTATTTATCAAAAGAAAGGTCTACACACGCACGCACAGAAATGTTCGACCATCAACGACACTGTGCGAATGTTGACGAAGAACGAGTTCGGAACATTTCGGATATTTTCGGAAAAGGAGGAATACCACCTAACCTTTCAGTCACAGGACCATCGGGTGATGCCGAACCCAATTTTTGTTATGCAGTTCAGAACTGCCATTCCCCCAAAAAAATATTTTTAAGGATTCCCTTTTTGGAATCGATTCGAAAATCCTTCAACAAAAACATATCGAACCCTAAAATTGACAGAGAATAGTCAGAGATTTTTGGGTCTGGGAGCCAGACAAGCTGTAGACCATAAAAACTAAAGGGAGCTCGCGATGCCACGGAACTCCACTGACTCACCACGGGCGAAAAGGCCTATGGGTCACTTGCATACGAATGTCCACTTAGAAAATGGCTGCTGCGTGAACGGATGAGTGACCAGTGTAAATGAATGGTCCGCGCCATTTTCTCAATAGACCGTCTCATGTTTTGCGCGCCCCCTGTTCTTATAACTCTCATGCTGTAGACCCAACCTTGTTCCCAGGACGAGTGATCTATCTCGCTGCGCCATTTTCCCATTCGTGCCTTGCTCGCTGAGCGCTAAAGCCAGGTTCATACTTTACGCAAAGGCGAAGCGAATTTTGGTGACGTAACAACTCAGTACGCGCTGTTTTTCAATTGTGACGCAAGTAAATTGGAAGTATGAACCAGGCTTCAACTCTCTACATTGTTTATGCACAACCGTTTTGCAGCTGCACTGCACGCACACGTTTAATATTAATAATAATAATAATAATTATAATAAGGTATTTATAAAGCGCCTTATGCGAAGCCTCAAAGTGCTTTACACAGAGTAAATACAATTAGGTAAAATCAAAACTTAAAAAGAAAAAACAATAAAACAAAAAAGAAAAACAAGAAGAGTTAAAAATTATATTAGACTCTCACAGATCTTTAGACCGAAACCCACCCCAATCCACCAAAACTAGGGACAAAAAGAAATTGTCCCCAGCCTCAGCAGACCGATTCCAATACAAAAATCCAAGAAAGTAGACTAGAGCTAAAATGACTACATGAGACAGAGGTAAAACATTAAAAACAGAAGGCTAAAAAGTTGTATTTAAAAATGCACACAGATGGACACCAAAAAAATATACAATAAATGTAAGAGGGGAGATGTTTAGTCATTGTGCGTCATAATTTTGAAGAAAGATTTTAATGTTCAAAGAGAATTTGCCTGGCTGCGAGTATTCTGCATACGCGTGCGCGCGTGTACGGCTATTCAGCACTCTCCTGACATGTTGAGGTAAGACAAATGAATTCTGCGTGTATAATAAAAAAAAAATAGTTTTAAAAACATTGAAATTGCTACGTATTTTAATCTAAAAAAAAATATCCAGATTTCAAAGGGGGCACCCGGGGGGGGGGGGGGGCACGTCGGACATCGCCCCCGCCCCGCATAGTTACGCCACTGGTACCGTACCGCACTTTCCTATATAGAAGACGCCGTGTTTGTTTACGTATGGGTCACTTACTGATGAAGAACGCAATCGGTCTATTGTCTGTACTACACGTTCTTTATTTTACCGATTTTTAGTGTGTGTGAGTGTTTAAAGATGCATTGCCCGATTTCAGTCTGATTTGGGGGTCAAAAATAGATTTATCCTTCTAATTGCTAATTTTACGGAGTAAAAAAAGTTATGAGCTTTCATTTGATACTTTGAATCCGTCAAGGATTAGTGGCAGTTAATTAAAAACGTAAATGAATAAAAGGCTGGGCCAGCCTTTTAATCCTCAGGATCGGATCGCGCACTCTGTTGTGGCGGCCGCCAATGGTGCAAACAAATTTAATATTCATGCACTCATGACAAAAATATTTCACCTCTTACTTATCCCCTGGCTCTATCCGGCTTCCGTAATAAAGTCTAGTCTTGGTGCAAGACGTTTCTGTTTTGAAAAGTGTTGTGGACTAGCAGAACAGAAACGTCTTGCACTAAGTAAGACTGGTAGCGAGGCTGAGCGTCATCTGATCAACCTCGCCACAATGGCTGGTCTGCTCCAACCAACAATCAAGCACCCTTGGCTTTAAGTACGTACTGGATGGACACCCCGGGCCCATCAAAGTCCAACAGTTGGTTTTGTTAGATTTTGGCGGGTTGAGTACAGTGAACTTTTGCTCTGCTGTTGGACTATGATTAGTTGAGTACCAAAGGCCCAGGGTGATGGTGTTGGATTTTGATAGAGTGGGGAAGGTAAACGCACACGTAGGGTTGACTTGTGCTGGATAACCCATGCAATTATTATTGTTAGATTCTGATTTAGTGCAGTGTGTGTGAATGTGTGTGTACACAGTGTTTGTTTATAATGGACCACCCGTTATAAACAAGTGGTAATGCTACGCTACTGCTTTGTGTGTTACACCGAGTCCTGAACAATGTAATGGATCTTTCCCATGAAATATGTTAATTGCATTCACGCATGCGTACAGACCCTGTTGGTTGGCAAACGCCATTGAAATGTGCACAAAGCAGACGCACAAACCGCGTACGCGTCACGCGCCCATCAGTCACATGCAAAAGGGAGCACTGTTCCCAAAATTTTGCCAACCAAAATGTAAGTGCGCACGCGCGATGTCCAATTTACATATTTCATGGGAAAGGTCTATTTACATAATGGACAGAACCTACCATTTTTAAGGTGGGGGAATTTTAACTTTTTTTGTTGAGACCGACAAAAAATAAATTTGACGTGTGCGTTGATACCCTAAAATTAGCTGGCATGGGTTGTGGTGGATTGAGTACTGTGTGACTGAACTGTTCAAACTTTACACTAGGCCAATGGTACACACTCGATCAAGATCAAACACCTTAGAGCCCGTTGGAGGTTGATGGGATGAGTACTGTTCCTATACTGGTACTGGTGTGTTTAAATTTGATGGGTTGAGTACTGCAGGCTATACTGGGTTACTCTAGGTGTTGAAGTTTGTTGGGTTGAGGAAGGTTCTTAGTACAGTTTGGGGGTTAGGGTTGGATTCAGCCGAGTATAAACGTAAACGAAAGGGCGAGCCGTTTCGACCCTCTCGTCTCTCAGTTTTGATTAAGCCAACCTCGGTACCAAAAAATTGGCGCGGCGAGATCGATCACCACCCCTGAGAACAAGGCTGTAGTGTCATGTCCTGGCTGCTGATGTTTGGCTCTCTCTCTACTGATCGACCTGGCCATGTACACTACATGTAATGTACATGTAGGCCTATATGACGAATCTCACACACACTACACCAGTCGAGGAGTCATAGCTTAGTCATAAAGCAGAATGCAAACTCTCCATTCGTTTGTCTAAATCTGATCATCCAGGCAAACATGGCAGGAATAAAGAGTAGGTTTGATTTTCTTTTCTATTTTTAAAATCTCTTTGACTTGTACAATTAGATCTATGGCGTGCAACACAAACGATACACTCCCGTCCCAGTCACTGGGCTCTGGGCTAGTTCCTAATCCTAGTTAGTTAAGTCAAGAAGTGATCATTGAGTCATTAAATTTAACTTAATATTATTATAAATACTAATCATTCATATGAAATGTAGCCTACACCAGGGCCAGACCTAATAAAAATAATAATCTAATTCATATTATTATTGTACTATTTAAATGACGATAACAATCAGGACATTGGAGAATTACCTTGCCTTGCTCCCTCCTACTAGTCCTACACAACACAAGTACAAATCCTAGCTAGCCCTAGACCAAGTCTGGGGCTCTGTACTCCTTTTTTGAGATTTTGATATTATATCGGTCGTACTAGCACCCCAGTCCGGTACATGTGTTGGCACTGTGAGGAATTATGGGTCTAAGCTACAGCCCCATGCCATAGTGCCAATACCCTGGACTACCTCCACTTCTTGGCCCTAAGATAAAGAATCCTCTGACCCACAATGTGACATCACCTTTTGAATAGACCGATTGCGCAACCAATGTTTGCATGTACTAGTGTCATCACGTGACCTGTAGTGGGTAGTACTACGTCATCTCAGCTGATGGCAAACAATGTGCAAATACATGCTGTGAGCGACAGAGTCACACAAACAGTCAGCTTTTGGTAATAATAATAACACAGTTACTATAAGGTCTAAGCCCTTTTATTAACGTTGTATGTTGTGACATTGATTTTAATCACATTACTGTTTCATAAACTACCAGTATTCTACTACAAAAGAGGTTTATTTTTAGTAATATGCACTACCGGCGTCGGCCAATGATGTAGCCACCCGCATGTTATTTCGTTTGTATTAATTGTAGATCACTGGGGGAAAAAATAAAATAAAATAAAAAACCTTGGAAAAGTGAGCATTTATACCTAGCCTTGCTGAATTTCAAATAGACAATGGAATCACACAGTTTTGGAAAGCACTTCTTTTGATGATTTCAGCTTCAAAACTGTGATATTCTTGTGTTTAAAAGTGTGTGATTGCGGTCGTCTGGCCCAAACGTTCCGTCGTGCAACTACATGTAGAACAACCACATCGTGAACATATATAATGTTCCTTGTATAATATCCAAGACTTGCTGGAACTGTCCTTACTGGTTTTATTCAGCCACTCAAAGGTCTCTGGTACAAACTCTGGAATATTTTTCACAGATTTCAAGAAAGAAAAGCCTCAATCAAATAACAAATTTATGAACAATCATCATGTACTGTACCGCACTTTCCTATGGAGGACATCGTGTTTGTTTACGTTTAATATCAAATACAGGTCACGTGACTTGGAGAGTGCA
Organism: Marthasterias glacialis; assembly: GCA_911728455.2. Classification (NCBI taxonomy): domain Eukaryota; kingdom Metazoa; phylum Echinodermata; class Asteroidea; order Forcipulatida; family Asteriidae; genus Marthasterias; species Marthasterias glacialis. Next base: position 21,739,606 of record OU452225.1, read on the forward strand.
ATTGGTCTATTGAGGCTTAAATTTTTTGGCCAAAAGTTTTCCCTCCATGATCGTTTGGTCATTGTCCGAGAGTCTGGAGTACCTTAGATTCGTGATGCAGAGACTTCTTTTGGTGGAATTTTATGAAAAATCTCAGAGCTGATACTGCATATTTAAACATTGTCGGAGCCATGTTGGTTGCTTTTGCGCAGGCAGGCTGTACAGCACTATGACTTACCGCTATGACTTAACCACGAAAATCTGCACTTACATTGCCCTATTCTGCTCTAGTCGACCCTTTCACGATAATATGCGCCATATTGAATCTTCCCCCGTGCACCATGGTGCTTAGTTTGCTTTTAGGCATTTGCACAATTCGTCATGTCAAGTGTGCTTCTCACATGGTGTGTCAAGTCATTGCAAGTGCGATTATGAAGTTACAGATTTTAAAATAACGCACCATGACGCACAGGGCAGATTCAACATGGTGCATTACCATTTACTGAGTAAGGGTTTATAACTAGCAGATTGTGCGTGTCCATTATGCCACTAACAGTAACACGGTACTACTGGTTGGCAAAATGAGGGAATATCAAGCCTTTTTGTATCCGGGCTAATGGTGGCATGATGCATAAATGCACAAATCCATTCTTCACACTTGCCCTTAGCTTTGTACCATTAAATCAAAGTGTACACAACCATGCATGATTAGTGAAGCATGCAAAACACTTTACTATAATTGCTTCTCTTCACCCAGGAGTAAATGGGTACCTGTGAGGGCAGAGATGGTTCTTGTGATTGTTTTAGCTTGGTGTGCTCACTACTTGGCAGCACAGGCTGTAAACTACCCAGGAGCATGGTTTAAGGAATGAAATAAATAGCCCAGTGACAGGGTAATATACATGTAGTAATGGTCATGCGCCACTACCATCAAAATATACAAAATAACTAATCCATTATTATTATTATTTTGGGATATCACAGTAGCCTATGTTGAAGAAAGGTCTTACATGTACTTTCCTCTGTGCGGGTAGTTCCTTGAGTTGAGCCTTAGATCTCAAGGGTCTTTTGTAGGATCCTTGCTGTTCCAAAGAGTGTCTCCTTGTGCAACAGATCTACCCTTACAGTTGTTCCAATCTGATCTAGATGTTTCTCTAGGGACTTCGCAATGGTGCCAAGTGCTCCAACCACCTCGGTAGCCCCATACTGAAAGTGAACATTTTCAAAAAGCCAAAGCCATGTTTTTTTGTTTAAAGGGTTGTAGTGTGTTGCATGTGAAAAACATGGCCAAGACTGCCCTGTGGGCATGGACATGGTTGTTTTTGCATCAAAATGAAGAAAAAATTGTTGTCAACAACTTTTGTGTATTTTACAAATAACCCAATGATTTTTGTAAACATTTATGGGTATTCAGCAAATAAATGTCCACGAAAAGTATACTTGGCATTGGCAAATTAAAAAGGGCATCTTCACAAGTATCCAGTAGTTTTACAGGGCATTTAAATTTAGGTCTCTTTCGAAAAGATGCCTTTATGCATTGCTGGCTAAACAATACCCTTAGTGGAGGCAATACCAAAAGTGTAGGCCCTTTTGTATGCTTTAGTAAGAATATACTAATAAACGTACATGTAGGAAGTAATGATAATGAACTATCAGATTAATGTATGTAGTTGGGCCTGAGGTCCACCTTTTGTAATGTACATGTAGGGTTTGGAATCCTGAAATCAATAGACCTTATGAATCTGATGTCATGAGTCCCATAGAGATATGTACACTAAAACGGCCGTAAATTTACTGTAGGAAAACAGCAGTGCATACTCTCTGTTACAAACTGAAGTGATTTGTAAATCATGGCTGGTTACTACTTGTTCACTTGGACCCACCAATGAGATGTAATTTAGTTGATTGTATTTAGTCATAGTCATTTTGAGTCATCTCCAGCAGACTCAAATCTTTGTCTTATACACTAATCCGAGCAGCGCTCGGTCTCGTTTATGGTGTTTTACACCACCGCAGCTATGGCCTCCACATACGCGCGTGACACAACACGTGTGTCAGCACGCATATGTACCAATCAGCATGGAGAATTCACTGTGCGTGTGCGTTGAGGCACGCGTGTGGCGGCCATAGTTGCGGTGATGTAAACACCCATGAACAAGCTGCTCGGATTAGTCTATATAGAGTCAATGGACAGTTTTAATACAAGGTTGTATTTTAATATCTTATAAATGTTTGCAGCTCTTTTAATACTATTCTCTTGTTTTGTTTTGTTTTTGCATATTACTCTTTTCCTGGAATGTCGGCATTTGGTGAACACATTGATTTTTTAGGGTAAGTTGACAACACCTTTTTGATATATTGTCTTACTCAGTGTTATACTCATGTAATGAGACCTGTCAGAATCTTAATTAAATGACACCCAACTATTGATGTACATGTCACTACCAAAAATGGAATTGATTGTGAAAGATTAACAAGCGTACTCTGACTCTGGTTGCTTTTTCTGTGAACAGTGTTGATGAAGAAATTATTCTTGGATGGGTTCCTTCTCAAAATACTGAAACTAACTGCTGGCAAAGGATTGAAATATTCCAAATCAGGTCCTTGACCTCATTAATGTGTCTTTAGGTTGTGTTAATACAAATGATTGCACTCTTTGTTAAAATGTGTTGTTATTGGTCCCATTAGTAATGATGTCTCCATTGTTTTGATTTCATAGCCTGGTTGCTTTGGCTTTCTCAGCTTCGATTGGAATTCTACTGGTTGTGTTATCATGTGCTTTGCCAACTTGGGGACAGTAAGTTTTCTTGTTTAATGTATGTTTGTTGGTATGTTTTCTTGTAACATGTAAATAGAAATTAATTTTTTATGAGTTTGTACATGTTTTTAATTTTTGTTTGTATTATTTGTTTTCACATGTAACAAAATTTCAGATGCCAACTGCTACTAGTATTTCCTAAGGTTGCCCTGATAAAACTTTTGCAGTGGTTTTTATCAATGTATTTGCTGGAATGAATAAAAAACAAAATGCACAAACAAAATACCACAAGACATAGCAAAATATGCAAGAAACATCAGATGTTTCCTGATTTAATATTGCCAAGACTGTACAAATTCTGTTGATGCATTTAAAACCTCTATGATTTATGTAGCTGGGCTTTGGCCAGTCAGGATAAAGAATCAACAAGAGTTGTATTATTGTTAATGTAGATATTTGTTGTTATTCAGGCAATGGTGGCCAATGTTTGTGGTGACATTCTATGTGCTATCTCCAGTACCTATGTTAGTAGGTAATCGGTTATCTAATACAGACAGTCTTGGAGCAGCCAGTAGTGCACTGCGTGAGTTATGTATCTTTCTAACAACTGGCATTGTAGTATCTGCATATGGACTACCTCTAGTCTTTGCACACACTGAAGTGGTAAGTTAATTCATGTATACTGTATACTTATTGTGACTCTAAAGAGTCTAAGTAGTCAAGTATAGCCTCTTGGCTTGTCATTTTCTTTTGTTTTGCAAAGCATGTACACATTTGCAAAAAAAAATAAATATTATTATGGGTAAATAGTAAATTGTTTTATTTTATCGGATGTAGAGAAAAAGATTAACTTCGTCCATGTGTAATTCATTTTTATTCAAACTTGCACTCAGCACTTGCTTTGCCATCAACATTTCTCTCGACCCTTTAGTCTTCAAACCGCTCTGGAAGTTTGACAAAAAGTATCTTGAGTTTTACATGCAATTGAAACGCACCAAACAGCCGCAGATAGAGCGGGATCTCAAGATTACAATGGCCTAAAAATAGCACATGGTCCCCATAAGAAAAAAATGACATTGTCTACCTCCAAAGGTTCAAAGATCGGAAATGCTATTACACCAATGCACCAACCTCATGTGCGACACAATGAGTTGTTGTTTCTGTGTGTGATGGACCGTGTCTTATGTACAATGTATTTCATGAGTAATATACACCGTAATGGCGGCCGTGCTTGTTTTCTTGGTAAACTTATGGGTGTTTTTACATACAGAATATCATGATTTGAAATGATTTTACAGTTTGGGGTAAATGAAGTTATCTGTAGATAATACAATACAAGCAGTAGATTTTATTTCCAAAGGTATGTTGCGATTGTTTTCAAGCACTTTTCAAAAATGTTCTTTCTTTGAGAAGACGGTATAGATGAGCAAACCTTTCTGCACAACTTTCCACTGACAAACATGACAAACGTTTACTTCGTACACAAACAGAGTTCCCTAATTTTAGTTGATGTGTGTTGTGTTTCCAACCTCAAAGCTTCCATTTGGTAAAGCAAACAAAACAACTGTGCAAAACATTTAAAAGGTAATTTCATCCTCTACAAAATAAACTAAACTTGTATTTGTAATGTATATGAAAATAATCACAACAAATGCTTTCCAAAGATTTCTATGTACTGTAGAAAATTTTGTGAATTTCAATGGCGCGTTCAGGAGTAAATGACTTGATTTATAATTGTGCACAAGTGCTAAACGGTTAAAGCAAAAGCTGATACATCTTGATTGTTGTTGAAGAGCAATAAATAAAATAAGTCTTTGAATATATGCTACTGAACCAAAAGAATAATTTGCTATGTATGCACTGTAGAAATGATTTCTATTGAAAAATCATGACATTAAGTATTTGAATTTTCTGGTTAAATAAAGATATATTGAATTAACTTTTAGCAAACTCAGTTTGTTCTGCTATTTTTCCTATTAGATTTTGTTTGAAATTTTTTACTAGATGTTAAATTTGCATCTGCGCAACTGTTGAGGGTCACTTACAATTTGACCCCTTTGCGAAATAGAGCCTGAAGACCTGACAGGATTTGAAAAATAAATAACAAAAAAAAACTAGAAAAATCGGAAGGAATGTCATGCGTGCAGGAATGCATCAATTGTTGCTGTACTAAAGCAGTTTCCATTGGTGGCACCAATCACAAATCAATGTTTCTAGACGATTATCTCTCGCCATGGGCCAGGCAATGTTTTGTCATGTAGTAGTTGCTGGCATTTAAATGTACATTGTCAGATGTTCCTGAAAATATGTAGAGAGACCAAAATCAAGTCAATATTTCTTGCACTCTTCAGATTTTGCTATTGGCATTTTATTACACTGGACACTTTACTCCCTGCATATTTAGTAACACACGAGCACATAGGGGAAATATTTGGGATTTGTGCCTTTGATCTGTTGATGATACAAGCATGGAATTTGGCACACAGAGTATGTCATGAGAATTTAAAATATTTGGCTGTAGGGAAATCGCAGCAGCCATTTTGAAAATGTTCAAAATTGCTTGTTATTTTACCTATTTTTTCAAAAGACAAATCTGTGATGGCTCCATAGCCAACTATTTTTCTCATGACATACTCTGACTGTATGCCAAATGTCATGCTTGTATCATCAAAGGCACAATCCCATCACCTACCTGCTGTTCTATAAGAAGAGTATTTCCTTCAGATGCATTTTGTACAATTAAGCAACAAATATGATTTTTTTTTTAACTTGAGTACAATTTATGATGCATTTTTATGTAACATACTGTATACATTTGATTGCATCATATAGATTAAATTGCAATAAATACTTGTCATTACATGTAGTGCCTACAATCTCACTCTTTGAATTGATTTATTTTACAGATTGAGTGGGGGCCTGCCTTGCTAGTCTTAGCTGGGAATACATGGTGTTTTGTCACAATTCTGGTGTTTTTTATTGTTTTCAACCGCAATGATGATTTTGAATTCCAAGTTTGGTGAGAGGTTGTCTTTCAGCAAGCCATGACATGTATGTTCTTTGTAGATACGTGGAAAGATGTTTATTTGAGATTATTTGTTGCAGATAGCAATCAGCCACCTAATCGGATTCCTAGATACACAGTTGCATATTTTGTATATGATTTTGTACTGCATGTATTTATCAACTATGCCATATGTATTAAGATGCGTGGTTTATGCAATTGCAGGACATTTATTCTGTCCCTAACCCTCTGCCATCCGCTCCCAAACACAGTCTTGCTGGCTAGAAACTATCCTGAATCAAGCATGATGGTGTTTTAATTTGGTAACTCAATACCTTAACAGGCCTGGTTTGACAGTGTCCCAAAAATGACTGCAGTGTGGAAGATTCATGCTAACTGCTAATTGGGTCATTCCACCAAGTTGGGACACAGTGTGATTTTTGTGCAACATTTGTCCATATTATGAAAAGAAATCATTGATTTGACTCAATTATTTCATGTAACATTCTCCTTTGTATGTGAAAATGTTTGTTGAAGTACAAATTTGTTTTAATGTATTTTAAGGGAAATTATTATGAAAAATAAAATTCTGGATGTAACACGGACACGGTGTCCATATAACATCCAGAATTTTCTTTTCAAAATTTTCAACACTCAAATACGCAATTATGCAAATTCACTTTTTGCACTAATTACAAGGTACAAAATGTACCAGGCAAAACATTTGTTGTGATAGTCAGTGATTAAATACAGCAGAAATGGGGCAAGACTAAAATCATGCAGACGTCACACAAATGTCACAAACTGTGTCCCAACTTGGTGGAATGACCCAATTCCCATTTTAGATTTGTTTTCAAGATTTAATTTTGTTGTGTTGTAGGTTAAACAAAAAATAGTAAAAAAAAGTGTTATTTACCCCTATTTCATGTTTCAACAAGCTAGTACAAAACACTTGTAACACTATAAAATTCAAAATTTATGAATAAGCTAATAGACAAGCATGGACTGTGATTGGTCCATGTCATGCCTTGCATCTCACTGACTGATTGTTACAGTTGGCCCACCAGTTATTATTACATGTATATATCAAATGATGTCACATGTCGTCTGTAACTGCAATTCTAAAACTTTTGGTACATGATCCCGTTTGGGAGCCGGAAGTGCAATGTAAACTAATGGTATACATATGCACATGAACATTTGTTAAAATGTACTTCCTGCTCCAAAACGTCATCACTTACCAACAGGATTAGGGTGAAAGTTCATCTGTGTTGGTACTGTAGTTAGATACAATTAAATGGTCCAGTTTTTATCACAGCACTTGAACTCCTATCGTACCTGTAACTTTCAACCGAAGCTTCAGTCTTCATCAGCAGGATGATCCGGATGTTGAATCCATGACCTTGCAGACACGTAATCCCAGCACTGTGTAATAGACTCCTGGGAGTTTGTATTCCGCCCCCCTATCCTAGTTCAGGGATGGTCTGAAGGCTTTGATGGAAGCTGCTCCTTCGACCCCCTTTTGAAGTATCGTGTGTGTCTGTCTGGGATGTTTACTTAAGATATGTCTACATGGTGGCCTTGTGATTGTAAGTGGATGTGTTGAGAAACCTCAGAAGATGATAAATTGGGGCAACCTAGTATTAAGGGACCTCTTGGTTTCTCCAATGTAGGATACAGTACACTGGCCATGTCTGGTTTGGTCCTTCTTTGCTGTTTTATCCTTGGATGATACAAGTAGCTGAGGGTATTTGTGGGCTTGAAACAAGTGTTCATGTTACATGATGCAGGACCTCCCAGGTTTTTGGAGCACAGTCACCCCAGTTCGTCCTCTTTGGGAGTCTATGATGCGGTTGGGATCACATGGATTCAACATCTAAGGGCATTCTGCTGATGAAGACCAAAGCTTTAGTCAAAAATGACAGGTACGGAAAATGTTCAAGGGTTGTGATAAAAAGTTTACCATTACATTGATTGTCATTATTGTTAAGATACTTTCATTATCATGAAAAAAACAAACAGTATGGAAATACATACATTGGATTTTGTATTTCAAGGAAGTAATAAACATTTTTTAAATTGTCATTGTCAACAGTAATCGAGATTCTAAAAACATTTCGCTATGGAACTACACTTACTTATAAAGCAAAAACAAAACTCTGAAAACTAATGAATGTTGTATTTATTAAATTTAGATGTATAAATGTGCATGCATGTATATTTAAAAAAAAAAAAGCATGGCATAAAAGTAAGCCAGATTAAGGTAATGTACATGTGTCTAACACTTTCTGTTCCTTTAATGAATAGTATACAAATCATGAATGTTCAGGAGTGTAGTGGTGAGAATACTTTCCATTCAACAAGTGAAAATATTCTGTCCATTGCATGAATGCAAAACATTCATAACATATAAGTAGATCTCTGTCATTTGATTGGAGGATAAAACTGTAAGAATAAACAAACTGTACAATATTGTATTTTGGCATCCACTACGAGACCGTTTTGTACTACTGTGTATAACGCATGGTTATGCATGGTCTAGCTTGGAATTGTCAAAAAGTATGGGTGGAAAAAAACTTGGTAAATTGTACCAAAATGCAGGGTTTATGATGTAGGTCATGTTATGGTTTGATTAATGGATGCTGTGTGACCTACAATCCTCTGATCAAATGACAAGGATCTACTTGGGTGTTATATAACATTTCCCATTTCCTCAAGAAAGGTGTGTTAATCATAAATGTTAAGTTCATGTTAATTTTGCAAAGGAAACATTTGGACCTAGAACATTGTGACTAATCCATTACAGACCATGTATTTCTGTGTAATGCCCAGACTTGGCAGATTTGACATTTTATCTAACTTTCCCTTTTATTGTGCAAATGTCTTGACATAAGCATGAAAATGTTTTTATAGAAGTAATTGTACTATGTATGTTAACAAGGGAAATGTGAATAATACGAAATCTATTCAGGACATTACCTGTTTAGTGACCTTTTTGTTTGAATGGAAGTAGGATCTTTGAAGGGAGGACATTTTAGACACATGCTGGGTCAGTTGGAATTTTGTTTTGTAAATGAATTGTTTAGATGATAGGAAATACTTTTGCCAATTATTTTGCCACATTGACATTGGATAGGTTCATTTAAGCACAGTAATGATAAAATGTGGTTTGTGTTTCCTTCACTGGATTATTTCCAAAATGTTCAAGATCCAAATACACGCAAACTTTAAGTCCAATTGAGTAGAATAAAAGATACGGTAACTTAAACATGTATTCTTGCTATTGTTCTGTTATTGTTTACGATATGCTTTGCTGTAGGATGAATGGACAACATACACTACATAGTGATGTATGGGCAGCCAAGCCTGTGCCAAGCTCGACAGATTATGTTGTAACAATATTCCTGTCAAAAAGTCTTCAAAACTCCCACAAAGCAAAGACAAATTTCCTGCCATCTCATAGATGTAATCACAGCATCAGGGATAACAAATAGACCCCTATTATTTCAATTTTACCCTTACACCAATGAGTGATAAGTACCCCCCCCCCCCCCCCCCCCCCCCATTCTAGAGCAGATGTCTTAATGAGTAGACCACTGAGCCGGTGACAAGAGGCCAGTTCAAATCCTGTAATTTATTGGCAGCTGGTACTGCAACAATTTAAAAATGTAATAACTACATCAGGGATAAAGAATATTTTCTGGTTTTATCCTCACACTGATGTGTGATAGCATTTTCATAGTACCAATATACAGTCACATGCAAGACAAGTGGCATACATTGTAGTACCAGATATTAATCCAAGCCCCCAGTGAGGGCTATGACTTCATATCTGTCACTCTAGAAGAATACCAAACATTAAAACTATGACCAGTAATGAAACAAATAAACAACACACATAACTGTAAAATCCATCATTTATTTTGGCCTCGTTGGATATGGGATGCAGACGCGCTACATTTTTATGTATTTCACAAGTGCTTGTGTGATAACAAATTTATCTTCACGCAAACTTGACGCTGTATGTTTTGAGACCAACCAAACTAACGATTATGTATGCAATCATAGCAGTACATGTATTATGATGATAAAGGACACAAGATGAAACTGTGTGACTTATGCATTAACAAATTGCCAAATGAGAATTTGTTTGCTACATTATACACATGTATTTGTTGGAACTAACCAATAAGAAGACAAAAACACATTTTGGGGCTACAATTAGTTGAGGAATTTGTTCTTAATACCTTTTTACTGTTGTTCGATATCAACTATTATGACTTTTTTTATAGAAAAGCTTACACCTGAAAAATGAGTGGAGTTGGGTGACAAGACCTTGGACACAGTGCAGTGGTGCCGTGGCAATTAAGAAACTAAAACCAAAGATTACTGAGCCCCGAAAGCGCAAGATAGTGAACTCAGGCTGAAATGTAAAAATTTACACTCTTTTGCAACAGTAGATCAGTGCAAACAATGACCATTGTTATCACTGGTATAACAAAACATTTGCCCGCTGAAATGGCACCCATGCGTATTTCAGGATCAAACAATAGAAGAGCTCCAGTTCCCCATCTTGCGCTTCGGCACTCTATAACCCTTGACCAAAACTTATTGCTACAGTCAGCAAGTTTACACCAATTTCTTTCAGCACTTTAGTTTGACCACTGCTCACATTATTTATCTAAGAACAACCATTTCAACGAAATCCAAATCAGATTTAAAAAAATGTTTACAAATTAAAATAAATGTCCATTATATTTTGAAGTTTGTTTCAAACTAACAGCTAAGGCAATTGCAATTGAACAAAATGAAAGCATTTGAAAGCAATTAATCTCAGTATATCTACAACAGATCAGACCTTTTTAACTGAATGCTGACTTGATGTCTTTCTGGAACCTTTTGTTTTGTTCATCTATGAGATCTTGATCTCATAGAATTAGAAATAAATGTACTTTAGAGTACATGGAAACACAATATTTAGTATTTAGAACTACTTCATAGCAGTTCACTATCAAACTATCAAGCATAGATGGAATGCAAATGTACATTTAATGGCATGTTTCTACATGTTGATCCAGTATCTGTGTAATTCATTTACAACAATCTTCCTGTGACAAATACAATATTGTACAACCGACAATTTAACCCCACCCCCAAGAAAACCAAAAAGTTAAAAAGAGTTTGTTCTTTAAACTTAAAACTTTAATTTCAATTTGATACAGTCCCTCAAAATTTAATTTAATTTAAGGAAACCTTATTTTCATAAAAAAGAAAAATATGTATAACTATGTATACGCAATGGTAAAATTATTATATATGCATGACAAAAATAAAAAAGGAGCAAAAGACAATGAAATTAATCAGTTTTAAGCACTTGACATTTGTGATTAACTAAGGCTTACACTACTACACTATTGGTATTTGGAAGAGTAAATTAATGACCATCCTTGAGTTTTCAATTACCACACCATACCAGAAACCTGTCAAAATTTCATCAAATTAGGAGGTCATGTTTTAGTGACAACATATAGTTTAGATTTTTTAGAGTATTTTTGCATGTTTATACACATGCTTAATATGATTGCAGCAACTGAAATAAGCAGTTGTGATTAAGGGGTCTTCAAATGCCATTTTCTTGACTTTCGCACTATTTGAGACAAAAACAAGAACGTTAATAATGAGCTTTCTGATTGAAACTAACCTACTCCTGTTCTTGATAATTACAAATTTGGACAAATGGGATTTCACATAAAGTCAATGGCATAAAATAAGAGATGGTTAATAACATATAAAAGGTGACAATGAAAAACTGAAATATTGAAGTTCAACTGCATGTAGGTCAGAAACTTAAAAACTCAGGTCAAATTACAGTGAGGATTATTAAAATATAAATGCACTTCAAAGTCACAACATATTTATTGTATCCATAAAAATAGAACCTGTTGAACACTTGTCAACCATGAGTCCATTACTTTTATTCCTGCATGCAGATATTCTGTTTACATGTATACAGCAAATTTCAGCTTTCTCTTCTGCTCATGGTATAATTGATCTATTATGCAATATACGCTTGTTATACTAGTGATGATTCTCTTTGTCCCAAGGGGACACAGATGACAATCAACCTCAGCATTCTCCGTTTTCCTTTTTATCCCACCGGAAAATATTTAGCAAAAACTAGTTAATGATGGCCTTACATGGTTTAAACCCAGCAGGCACTCTGTCAAAGGAAAATAAAATTCAAGCACCAGTATCAAAGATGACATGGTCTTTATGGATATCAGTGTGACAAAAAGAAATTTGAAAAAGCATTGCCTCCTAAAATTGTGTCACTATTCACTAAATGTATTGCAATGCCTCATAAGCAGGGAGACTGCTCTGATAAATCGACCTACATTTATACAATCTACATGTTCAGTGTATATTTAACCCATCACTGTTGAATACTACCATGTTGATTTACATGTTGTGGAATTGTAGATTCAGATGATGCTGTATCACTTCCCATTCTATGCATTGGTGTCATGTGTTGCATATCATTTTGACCAGTCCCACTAAAACAACAAAAAAAATAAAAATACTTCAAAACTACATATTTAAGGGCAGCATTTTAACAATATCAATTAGAAATTCAATTTTTATGACATCACAAAACAAGGTGCTTATGATTCTGATCTATGACTTATGTTTTGTTCTTCATGATTCAAGACTCAATATTCAATATTCAAGATTAAGCAAAGATGGTTGATGTCACCAGACCGATGATTTGATGACGCCAACAATGATTATTTTTTCACAAGACCTTTCACAATAGACATAAATAAGAGATTTTACGTTGTTTTGTTCAGGAGTTATAAAAAAAATAAATAAATAAAATGCGCATGTGCATAAGTGTGTTTAAAATAAGTTAATCTTTGAGACTTAAGCGGTGTGCTAAGATAAGTGGAGTAGTGTGGAGGTTTTGTGAATAGGTAGATAAGTACCCAACTTAGGCGCGCGGTCCATTTAGGGCCGGTTCGGCAACCGTCAAACGGTTGACAAACGATTAAAGTAAGAAACGATTCAGTAGCATTTGGGAAACGGTTGGGAGGATAGTATTTGCAACGCATCAGTGCGCTGAGCTTATCTGATCCTCCGAAGTCCGAACAAAAGGGATATTATCGGATTACTTTCCATTGTGTTGGGATTGTGGCTGCAGTTGTTCATGTCCGACTATGATTATGAATTTCAAAACTAAACGTCCAAACACTTTATTACTGCCCTCTGTTTTTGTTATACCTAAAATGCTAGCCAAACGTTACTACATATAATACTTTTAATCATAAAAAATGATGAAGTATAACCTGAGATCGTAGCAAACCTGTTTACGTCTTGTAGGCCTACTTGGCGCGGTCATGTACTTGCTGTTTGGCTTTGCCAGGTATTGGCAATACCAAGTGCGTGTGTACACCGTGTCAGGTGTGTACATGTATATGGATTTGAACGTTCGAGGCCAAGACGACCTCAGTTTTTGGTATGTTCCAATTAGGAATGTTTCCCAACTTATGTTATCAGGGAACATAATGAATAGGTTGTACAAATTCGGGTGTGACTTGCAAATGGAGTTTCAATCAGTACATCTATTTGAATTGTATAGAAAATGAAACTGCATTCGTTAAAGCACTGCAATAAAGATTGTTTTTGTTCAAGATTTTTGTTTAGATATAATTGAAACAGATTATTTCATTTTAATAACAGAACCCCTCCCGTTTATACGTTTAAATGGACATCATTAAAGATGAATGTCCCCTCTATTTTTAAGGTTACATTCAAGCCGTTTTGGCCAAAAAACTCAGTTCATTCGTGAATGGGAAGAAAAAGCTACAACCTGGGTGTAGTGCAGCTAGTGAAAACAAATCCATTGTTACCAGCATTCCTGGCAGTGGAGGATTAGTTAGGATTAGTGCTGGATTAGCGGCCAAAGTGTCAGTGATAGCCTGGTGTGTGACAACTCCTTTGTTAGGTGTAAACCACAGTCAAGTCTCTCTTCTTTTGTCTGTCACCAAAGGTTAAGCCTCAAAAGACTGTCTTTAACCCCCCAGAAACGATTGCTTGCCGAAACTAAAACGGTTGAAGCTATGTAAATGAATCGTTTGGGGCAACCGTTTGACGGTTGCCGAACCGGCCCTAAATGGACCGAGCGCCTTCAGTTAACAGGATGCTTAAAACTTATGTGCAAACTATAAGCAATGTTTTGTGAATACGGGGCCCTGAACAACTCCAAAACCTCATATAAAGATTTAGGCTTATGACCATAAGCAAGAAGAAGAGCAAGGTGATAATCCAAGCCTGATCTATTACCACCGACAATAACAAGTTTGAGTTTGTCCACCAATTTACTCATTTGGGGTCTACCACAGCCACCAACCTCTCACTAGCAGCTGTAGTCAACCAACGGATTGGGTCATCTTCCACGACTCAATCCAGGCTAACAAAGAGGGTATGGGAGAACAAAAAGTGGACAGTACCCACAAAATGAGCAGTTTACAGAGCCTGTATTCTCAGCATGCTCTTTCATGGTAGTGATTTTTGGACACTCTACTCCAGCTAAGAAAAACAAAAAACTCCACTCTTTTCACACCTACACTCTAAGACGCATACTGTACTTGGGATTTTATGGGCAGTTATGCAGTTTTTATGCAGTTTGTACAACATGAACTGTCACTCTCATGTGGGTCTGCACAACCACTATCACTACTGCTCTCAGCAACAAGGACCCTAAAGGCACAAACCCAGTCTCTCCACACTGCTAGATGCCAATTTAATATGATGAAACCATGATAAAACAGCATTCGCAGTACAGAATTTGTGGCTTACATACTCTCTCCTTCATGCAAGGAAGTAGAACTACATGTACATGTATCTCCCTGCTTCGCACATGGTTAAACCAATGTACCATGGCAATGGTAACCCAAGATTTACTACTCCAATGTGAGCGAGACTTACAAGGTCTATTTAATGTTTCATTTACACAATCAATTTCTCAACATCAGTACATAAAACAATATACTGCCCGCCATGCTGAAGCCAAGCCGAGGCAACTTGTGGGATTTGGCTTGGTTTTTGTATCAACGAGCTCAGCAATTGCATGTTAGTTGCAAAAAAAAAAGCCGACTGCAAGAACCCAAAAGCGATCTATTTAAAATTGAGGGCGGGTTGGACTTATCAGCATGAATGATTTGGTGCCTTTCATGATTGAAAAAGAAAAAACGAGTTTGAATTTAATTTTTACTTCGTTGATGCTGCAGTATACAAATCAACATATTATCCAAGTCTTACGTAGTCTTCGAATCCCTTCCCCATCATGCTTTGTACGACCTTGTAAATATTGAAAACTTTGGATGGCCCCTGAATGGATTTCAACAATAACAAATTCAGCCCTTGACTCAACATACATGACTTGTATTTAACTCCTTCTTTAATAGACCTTATGCACATGACGTCATTTGAGTAGGGCACCCTCCGCTAGAGATCAAAAGGAGGTTACCTAATGGCCAATTCTGTGTGCCGCGCATAAACAGGTGCGCTTTTTCATTGTTTTATCATTGGTTAACCTCTACGATGGTGGCTTGATGATGTCAATACATAAGGTCTATTACAAGAAAATTGTGTCGTTACCTTTGCAGAACACTGACACCTTGAAGAAGAGCACTGCCAATGTTGCTTTCATTGGAATGATAGTTGGGATAAATAGACTGCTGGTCACTAGGCCAATACATAGATGGGTGTACAGGTACATCCTTATGGCTATTCAGCACACCACTCCCTTGGTTCCACAATCCTCCTTCAGCTCCAAATGTATCTGGTACAGACTGATAGTGGTAGGTATCCAATAAAGAGCCTTGTCTAGTCATTGGTCTAGATGATGGTGAGGAAGACCTAACCACAAAAGAAACGAAACCTAGTAACCAGTTATGAATGCAGTAGTTTGTACCTCCAGATTTGTTTTACAATGTAAACTACTTTTCTACATTATTTACTTTAGTAGTGTGTATGATATAACGATGGTTGACCAGTGAGCGCCGGAATTGTATAAATAAACAAGAAGGATGTGTTGACAAACACCAATGCCCTGCTGAGATTAATTTCATTCTTTGAGATAAATACATGTATACATGTTCACTGTATTAGTGATTCATTGTTGAAACATGCCATATTATGACAAGCCCATAGGGGTAGACTTTTCAATAGGCTTCTTAGGGCTTCTAGTCAACAGTATGGATGATGGTAAGGAAGACCTAGTCATAAAAGGAATGATACCTAGTCATCAGTATGGATGATGGTTAGGAAGACCTAGTCATAAAAGGAATGATACCTAGTCATCAGTATGGATGATGGTTAGGAAGACCTAGTCATAAAAGGAATGATACCTAGTCATCAGTATGGATGATGGTTAGGAAGACCTAGTCATAAAAGGAATGATACCTAGTCATCAGTATGGATGACGGTTAGGAAGACCTAGTCATAAAAGGAATGATACCTAGTCATCAGTATGGATGGTGGTTAGGAAGACCTAGTCATAAAAGGAATGATACCTAGTCATCAGTATGGATGACGGTTAGGAAGACCTAGTCATAAAAGGAATGATACCTAGTCATCAGTATGGATGATGGTTAGAAAGACCTAGTCATAAAAGGAATGATACCTAGTCATCAGTATGGATGATGGTTAGGAAGACCTAGTCATAAAAGGAATGAAACCTAGTCATCAGTATGGATGATGGTTAGGAAGACCTAGTCATAAAAGGAATGATACCTAGTCATCAGTATGGATGATGGTTAGGAAGACCTAGTCATAAAAGGAATGATACCTAGTCATCAGTATGGATGATGGTTAGGAAGACCTAGTCATAAAAGGAATGATACCTAGTCATCAGTATGGATGATGGTTAGGAAGACCTAGTCATAAAAGGAATGATACCTAGTCATCAGTATGGATGATGGTCAGGAAGACCTAATCATAAAAGGAATGATACCTAGTCATCAGTATGGATGATGGTTAGGAAGACCTAGTCATAAAAGGAATGATACCTAGTCATCAGTATGGATGATGGTTAGGAAGACCTAGTCATAAAAGGAATGATACCTAGTCATCAGTATGGATGATGGTTAGGAAGACCTAGTCATAAAAGGAATGATACCTAGTCATCAGTATGGATGATGGTCAGGAAGACCTAATCATAAAAGGAATGATACCTAGTCATCAGTATGGATGATGGTTAGGAAGACCTAGTCATAAAAGGAATGAAACCTAGTCATCAGTATGGATGACGGTTAGGAAGACCTAGTCATAAAAGGAATGATACCTAGTCATCAGTATGGATGATGGTTAGGAAGACCTAGTCATAAAAGGAATGATACCTAGTCATCAGTATGGATGATGGTTAGGAAGACCTAGTCATAAAAGGAATGATACCTAGTCATCAGTATGGATGATGGTTAGGAAGACCTGGTCATAAAAGGAATGATACCTAGTCATCAGTATGGATGATGGTTAGGAAGACCTAGTCATAAAAGGAATGATACCTAGTCATCAGTATGGATGATGGTTAGGAAGACCTAGTCATAAAAGGAATGATACCTAGTCATCAGTATGGATGATGGTTAGGAAGACCTAGTCATAAAAGGAATGATACCTAGTCATCAGTATGGATGATGGTTAGGAAGACCTAGTCATAAAAGGAATGATACCTAGTCATCAGTATGGATGATGGTTAGGAAGACCTGGTCATAAAAGGAATGATACCTAGTCATCAGTATGGATGACGGTTAGGAAGACCTAGTCATAAAAGGAATGATACCTAGTCATCAGTATGGATGATGGTTAGGAAGACCTAGTCATAAAAGGAATGATACCTAGTCATCAGTATGGATGATGGTTAGGAAGACTTGGTCATAAAAGGAATGATACCTAGTCATCAGTATGGATGATGGTTAGGAAGACCTAGTCATAAAAGGAATGATACCTAGTCATCAGTATGGATGACGGTTAGGAAGACCTAGTCATAAAAGGAATGATACCTAGTCATCAGTATGGATGATGGTCAGGAAGACCTAATCATAAAAGGAATGATACCTAGTCATCAGTATGGATGATGGTTAGGAAGACCTAGTCATAAAAGGAATGATACCTAGTCATCAGTATGGATGATGGTTAGGAAGACCTGGTCATAAAAGGAATGATACCTAGTCATCAGTATGGATGATGGTTAGGAAGACCTAGTCATAAAAGGAATGATACCTAGTCATCAGTATGGATGATGGTTAGGAAGACCTAGTCATAAAAGGAATGATACCTAGTCATCAGTATGGATGATGGTTAGGAAGACTTGGTCATAAAAGGAATGATACCTAGTCATCAGTATGGATGATGGTTAGGAAGACCTAGTCATAAAAGGAATGATACCTAGTCATCAGTATGGATGACGGTTAGGAAGACCTAGTCATAAAAGGAATGATACCTAGTCATCAGTATGGATGATGGTCAGGAAGACCTAATCATAAAAGGAATGATACCTAGTCATCAGTATGGATGATGGTTAGGAAGACCTAGTCATAAAAGGAATGATACCTAGTCATCAGTATGGATGATGGTTAGGAAGACCTGGTCATAAAAGGAATGATACCTAGTCATCAGTATGGATGATGGTTAGGAAGACCTGGTCATAAAAGGAATGAAACCTAGTCATCAGTATGGATGATGGTTAGGAAGACCTAGTCATAAAAGGAATGATACCTAGTCATCAGTATGGATGATGGTTAGGAAGACCTAGTCATAAAAGGAATGATACCTAGTCATCAGTATGGATGATGGTTAGGAAGACCTAGTCATAAAAGGAATGATACCTAGTCATCAGTATGGATGATGGTTAGGAAGACCTAGTCATAAAAGGAATGATACCTAGTCATCAGTATGGATGATGGTTAGGAAGACCTGGTCATAAAAGGAATGATACCTAGTCATCAGTATGGATGACGGTTAGGAAGACCTAGTCATAAAAGGAATGATACCTAGTCATCAGTATGGATGATGGTTAGGAAGACCTAGTCATAAAAGGAATGATACCTAGTCATCAGTATGGATGATGGTTAGGAAGACCTAATCATAAAAGGAATGATACCTAGTCATCAGTATGGATGATGGTTAGGAAGACCTAGTCATAAAAGGAATGATACCTAGTCATCAGTATGGATGATGGTTAGGAAGACCTGGTCATAAAAGGAATGATACCTAGTCATCAGTATGGATGACGGTTAGGAAGACCTAGTCATAAAAGGAATGATACCTAGTCATCAGTATGGATGATGGTTAGGAAGACCTGGTCATAAAAGGAGTGATACCTAGTCATCAGTATGGATGATGGTTAGGAAGACATAGTCATAAAAGGAATGATACCTAGTCATCAGTATGGATGATGGTTAGGAAGACCTGGTCATAAAAGGAATGAAACCTAGTCATCAGTATGGATGATGGTTAGGAAGACCTAATCATAAAAGGAATGATACCTAGTCATCAGTATGGATGATGGTTAGGAAGACCTAGTCATAAAAGGAATGATACCTAGTCATCAGTATGGATGATGGTTAGGAAGACCTAGTCATAAAAGGAATGATACCTAGTCATCAGTATGGATGGTGGTTAGGAAGACCTAGTCATAAAAGGAATGATACCTAGTCATCAGTATGGATGACGGTTAGGAAGACCTAGTCATAAAAGGAATGATACCTAGTCATCAGTATGGATGATGGTTAGGAAGACCTGGTCATAAAAGGAATGATACCTAGTCATCAGTATGGATGATGGTTAGGAAGACCTAGTCATAAAAGGAATGATACCTAGTCATCAGTATGGATGGTGGTTAGGAAGACCTGGTCATAAAAGGAATGATACCTAGTCATCAGTATGGATGATGGTTAGGAAGACCTAGTCATAAAAGGAATGATACCTAGTCATCAGTATGGATGATGGTTAGGAAGACCTAGTCATAAAAGGAATGATACCTAGTCATCAGTATGGATGATGGTTAGGAAGACCTAGTCATAAAAGGAATGATACCTAGTCATCAGTATGGATGATGGTTAGGAAGACCTAATCATAAAAGGAATGATACCTAGTCATCAGTATGGATGATGGTTAGGAAGACCTAGTCATAAAAGGAATGATACCTAGTCATCAGTATGGATGATGGTTAGGAAGACCTAGTCATAAAAGGAATGATACCTAGTCATCAGTATGGATGATGGTTAGGAAGACCTAATCATAAAAGGAATGATACCTAGTCATCAGTATGGATGATGGTTAGGAAGACCTAGTCATAAAAGGAATGATACCTAGTCATCAGTATGGATGATGGTTAGGAAGACCTAGTCATAAAAGGAATGATACCTAGTCATCAGTATGGATGATGGTTAGGAAGACCTAGTCATAAAAGGAATGATACCTAGTCATCAGTATGGATGATGGTTAGGAAGACCTAGTCATAAAAGGAATGATACCTAGTCATCAGTATGGATGACGGTTAGGAAGACCTAGTCATAAAAGGAATGATACCTAGTCATCAGTATGGATGATGGTTAGGAAGACCTAGTCATAAAAGGAATGATACCTAGTCATCAGTATGGATGATGGTTAGGAAGACCTAGTCATAAAAGGAATGATACCTAGTCATCAGTATGGATGGTGGTTAGGAAGACCTAGTCATAAAAGGAATGATACCTAGTCATCAGTATGGATGACGGTTAGGAAGACCTAGTCATAAAAGGAATGATACCTAGTCATCAGTATGGATGATGGTTAGGAAGACCTAGTCATAAAAGGAATGATACCTAGTCATCAGTATGGATGACGGTTAGGAAGACCTGGTCATAAAAGGAATGATACCTAGTCATCAGTATGGATGACGGTTAGGAAGACCTGGTCATAAAAGGAATGATACCTAGTCATCAGTATGGATGATGGTTAGGAAGACCTAGTCATAAAAGGAATGATACCTAGTCATCAGTATGGATGACGGTTAGGAAGACCTAGTCATAAAAGGAATGATACCTAGTCATCAGTATGGATGACGGTTAGGAAGACCTAGTCATAAAAGGAATGATACCTAGTCATCAGTATGGATGATGGTTAGGAAGACCTAGTCATAAAAGGAATGATACCTAGTCATCAGTATGGATGACGGTTAGGAAGACCTGGTCATAAAAGGAATGATACCTAGTCATCAGTATGGATGACGGTTAGGAAGACCTGGTCATAAAAGGAATGATACCTAGTCATCAGTATGGATGATGGTTAGGAAGACCTAGTCATAAAAGGAATGATACCTAGTCATCAGTATGGATGACGGTTAGGAAGACCTAGTCATAAAAGGAATGATACCTAGTCATCAGTATGGATGACGGTTAGGAAGACCTAGTCATAAAAGGAATGATACCTAGTCATCAGTATGGATGAAGGTTAGGAAGACCTAGTCATAAAAGGAATGATACCTAGTCATCAGTATGGATGATGGTTAGGAAGACCTGGTCATAAAAGGAATGAAACCTAGTCATCAGTATGGATGATGGATAGTATTTCTCCATCTTGGTAATTTTCAAAAATTTTCAAATTTTAGCTCGATGCTAGATTGTGGTCATCCTGGGCACTGGGCGACAGGATTTGTCAAACCTTGATACAGTAATGATTTGTTCAATTAAACTTTTACTTCTTATCTGTGCAAAGAATATGAATAAATTGTTATGGTACATGACTTTGAACTTTTGACTTACAATGACTGGCTACTTTGAATCCTATTGTCTTCCTGCTGGTGTTGCTTTGCCTGGCACTGTTGCTGTTGTTGCTGCTGAAGAGCCTGCAATTGTTGCTGATTTGGTTGATTCCATTGCTCCTGATACTGCTGCAGATTTTGTTGCTTCTGTAGCAGGTGTTGCTGCTGTTGATTGAAATGTTTTTGTTGCTGGTTTTGCAGCTGATAGGGCTTTTGCTGCTGTTGCTGAAATCGTCCTTGATTGTGGTGTTGCAGCATATGTTGTTGACTCAGTTGTTTCTGTAAATGTTCGTTCTGCAGATGTGACTGATTGTGTTGCTGCTTGATCTGCATGGCTTCTAGTTCATGTAATCGCAACGATTGTGACTGATTGTGTTGCTGCTTAATCTGCATGGCTTCTATTTCATGTAATTGCAACGGTTTCTCATTGGTTGGAAGTGGTTGGCTATGAAAAGGAAGCGATTTTGCAAAATTGATGATATCAAATCCTTCTGCAGTATGTTCATCAGCTTGCGTGTTGTTTAGTTGTTGTGGTTGCATCTGTGGTAATACCAGCTGCTGTTGCATTTGGTGGTGGTGATGTTGCTGCATAGGAGACCAATGCTAATTCAGCCAAAACAATGAAACATTTCCAATTAATGTTTACACTGCACAAATCTAGTCGTCAATAATCACAGTTGAAACTTTTATAAGGTTGTTATCAGAAACTAAGACTTCCATTTCAATATTTCAGATTTTCAACCAAACTAAAAATGTTCTTAAAAACATGCTGTTTAAAGTTACCCAGCCATGTCTCCATCTCTCCAGGAGATGTCATCCATAGTTTTACAAGATATTATATTACACTCTACCAATTCAATCAACATCAATTATTGTTACAACCCTTTAAATTGTCTGATTAAACTGTAAAAAAAATAACAATAATAATAAAACTAAATTAGATGGAACAAAGAGCATCTGAAAGCAAGAGAAAATTTCTCTTTTATGTGTATACTTAAGTCATGGGAAATAAATGTTCATAACTCTTAACATTTAATGCATGCAATCTGTTTCTAGATACAGTTTTTGGGGCTGTGTGTGTATATGTGTGTGACCAAATAGCTTTTTTGACAAAAGACCCATCATTTACAGACTCCTCGGATGTGACCTGTTTATGTGGTAGAGAAATATAAGTGATTTAGACATAAGATCACTCACCTGGGATCCACTATCCAACTGTTTATCAGAAGGGTGTCTGAATCTATAATTTTGCTGTTGGGCAATTTGTTGTTTGTGTTGCTGTAAAGGCTGCTGCTGGTCAAGGTGCTCAACACTACGCATTGCACCTGCAGTAGAGTTATTGGATGAGAGGTAAGCCTGTAGATGTACAGGCTGGCTTTCAGTTGTAGTATAGTACTGCTGCAGTCTTTGGTCTGAGAGCTCCTGTGATCTTTGTTGTAGTTGCTGTTGACCTGGTTGTTTCTGCTGTACATATTGTGATTGGTCCATTGTACATGTAGGTAATGCAGGATAGGCTTGATCATAGGTTCCGTTGACAGATTGCTCTACAGCAGACTGCTCTACAGATGTTCTGTTGGCATTGATCCTTTGGACTGTTTTATTAGTGTTCACTGACCTTTTCCCTCTTCTTTGATCATGCTTCTTGTTTTGTTTTTTGTCCACTTTATGCTGATTCCAAGTCTCTTCAATATTTTTCTGTTGTGGCATGTCAGTTTTCTGTTAACATAAAATCATCCAATTAGTTACAACTGGGTAACGTATCAAACCTGGTAAGTACTGCCTTTGAATTCAATAAGAAAATCATTGTTATATTAACTTAATCTTTATATATGGCCTATATGAGCTCATCTCAAAAGCTGTTGAAGAAGGCTGAATACTGTTTTTTGCTTCATTAGTAATCTGACACGACAAAAAAATGTTATAAAATTAGCAAAATTTACTTGTACTATTTTATCTTTAAACATATGAGGACTGGTTATAAATGCAAAGAGTAAAATAATTTTTTTTTCAAAGATGAGGTTTACTAATGGCATACAGGAACTAACAGTGTTAAGCTAAAATGTTTACATTGGTAATGAGTTGGTTTCATAACAAGAGCCAAACATTTTCCACATCCGCGGAAAACAGACACAGAAAACAAACAGAATTCGCTGATCTGCCCCTGAAAACAGAAAACTAGGTTGAAATGGGCAGTAAACCATTTCCAAAATTTATTGACATAAATGTTGAATGTTTTTAGCTATTAAATCCAAACCCAATGAAAATGATTTAATGATCGAACAGGCAAATCAAATAAACAACGTACTCTATAATACAGCAAACAATAAGAAATCAAACCATAAAAGTTACAAGATCACTCTTGTATGTACGTGAATGTTAAGTTGTTTGTAGTCACCAGAATAGGGCAGAATCATCACATTCACTGCACGCTCTCAGGTTGTACTTGCTACATCTGCAGTTTTGTTCCAACTTTTTAATCAACAGCTATATGTAAAACAGCTGAGCCTACCGTATCTTATCTAGATTTGTCGCAAAGTGTGAGAATTTTTTCTAAACGGCGGACATTCCTTTTGTTTCCTGGGAGAACTTAAGGATCTGTAATGTACACTTGGTGCTGTTAAAGGCTGTTACATACAATATGTGCTTCTAAACAAAATCAGCTGCTGCGATGTTTTTTGGTAGGAATTTTTCAAGGGAAAAACTTTAACTTACATGTAAGTAACAGTAAGAAGTCAACAGTGCATCTAAATACAAAATTTATGTTTATATTCACTCTCTGTGTATGTTTACTTCCTTTTATCACTGAAGATCAAGAAATGAAATTTCTTTAGTCGGACACAGAAGTCAAGATTTTTGAAAATGGAAATTGTCTTTTTCTTAAACAGAAATACATTGGCTCTACATTTGACCAATGATCTCAGTAATATCACTGCCTGAAATGAGGTCATTTGTGCAAATACTGCGTTTGACTCTGACATTATCTTCACTGCCTTAACATGCAAATGAAAATAAGTATATATTGTAAGAATAATTTTAAAAACATGTCATGGCAATATACTATTTAAAACATGAGCACCTACAAGTGATCCTTTAGGATTGGACTTTAATTGTCTTCTTAATAAAGCCAATGATGAATAATTTCTGTGTAATAAAAGTACAGTTAGTGCTAAATAATAACAAGTTTAGCATCAGTGTCATTTAAAAAGGTTTTTAAATATTACCAGACAAATATTCGTCTTTCGCGGTTGGTGAGAAAAAGATCGATTCTAGTTGAGGTGGTTGTTGGAAGAGTGACCTTTGACCCCTGAAGTGTTACACTTGACCCTTGTATGAGCTATGTTTGACCTGAGATTACAGCGGCGTTATTTTTTATTCATAATCAGAATTATTTTCACCAAGATCGAGCCCAATCCGAGCAATTTAAAAAAATTACCTTTGACCTCAGATGAACTTAGTCCAATTATTTCATGCACCTTACAGTCAGGATTAATTTGACCCAGTTTAGGCCTAATCCGAGCACCTTAAACAATTTGACCTGTAGCTAAACTTGGACCTGGGGTGACATAACATATGTAAACTTGCTCTGGGTTAGACCAAGTTACATGCACCCACCAAGTTTGAGAGGCCTGCGACCTACCACCTAAGAGAAAATAGCCTGACAGACACACAGACAGACAGACAGACAGACATAGCGTATTGTAATATAGATTTGCTAAATTTTTCCCAAACTGTCATTTCAAAGTTAAGCATTTGTCAGGGTGTTTTTCTTAAAATGAGTAAGGTTCAATGTCAACATTACCAACTGGTATTTTTGAGAACCAAGCTGTAGCTACATGAATGCCACCATATTCCATGAAGTAACATTATGATGGCCCATAAAATGTACTTTCAATATGGGACCTTGTCAAAATTAATCCAGGACAACCAGCGGGGAAAAATAGTCCAATGAGAGTTTATCATCCGCTGTAGATCCGCCTTGCTGTCAAATGAGTCACTGGAGAAACCGTGGGAGAAGTTCATAATGCATGACTTCCTTCAGAGATCATTTGTTTACAAACCGCAGAGACTTAGATTACTATCTACTGGGGAAAACAAGCAGGGGGTCTCCACAGGGCTGGTTTGTAGTTTCGTGTTTAGGCCTCAACAGGTCCTGAATTGCAATAGATTTTATTCTCTCTCACTCTATAGTATCCTCAAGTAAAAAAAAGTAAAGATGTGTTTAAACCTTATGTGCCAGCCTGTGTTTACTTGCACTCATCATTTTTGTTTTTTGCATGCTACTCCTTTAGAGGAATAAATGTGTGTATTTTGTGTTCACACATGGTTCAGCTAGGAAAGTGAGTATGAAAACTAGGTTGTTAACTCCACATGACCTCTAAACCTTCCAGCTTGCTGCAAACCGCAAGTTTGTTTATACTATAATAAATCAACCAGTCAAACCGCAGAGAGCTCAGCTGGGTGCTGCCAAAGGGCCCATCGGAGAAATGTGTGCCATTCAGCGGATTTAACATTGTCTCACATACAAATAGAACCCGATGGTGCTCCGACAAAAAGTTAACATCGGAGAAATGGTTTTCCGATCGTCTGTCCTGGATTAATTTTGAAAATACCCCTCAACTGATACTTTTCCACAAAAGAAAATTCAGTCAAGAATTTGTTTTTTGTTTTACTAATCTTCAGTGAATTGATGAAGTTGTAGTGACAGTGTCACATGTACACATGCACTTGTATACTGCCTTCTATTGGGTATCTGGGATTTAATATGATTATTACAGAGGGAATAATGCTTAAGTATTCAACTAGACAATCTGAAATCATCTTTGCAGTGTCAACATTACTCAGTTAATTTTTTTCTCAAAAGAAGCAATATCTACCCTCTCAATAACAGCACCTAAACATTTCAGAGATACGTACAGTTTGAACTTGGACTGTTGTCTGCTGCATGGTCCCTGCATGAGGTTGACCTGATGTCTGCTGCCTAGTTCCTGTATGAGGTGGAGCTGATGTCTGCTGCATGGTTCCAACATGAGGTTGACCTGATGTCTGCTGCCTAGTTCCTGTATGAGGTGGAGCTGATGTCTGCTGCATGGTTCCTACATGAGGTTGACCTGATGTCTGCTGCCTAGTTCCTGTATGAGGTGGAGCTGATGTCTGCTGCATGGTTCCAACATGAGGTTGACCTGATGTCTGCTGCCTAGATCCTGTATGAGGTGGAGCTGATGTCTGCTGCATGGTTCCTACATGAGGTTGACCTGATGTCTGCTGCCTAGTTCCTGTATGAGGTGGAGCTGATGTCTGCTGCCTAGTTCCTGTATGAGGTGGAGCTGATGTCTGCTGCATGGTTCCTACATGAGGTTGAGCTGATGTCTGCTGCCTAGTTCCTGTATGAGGTGGAGCTGATGTCTGCTGCATGGTTCCTACATGAGGTTGACCTGATGTCTGCTGCCTAGTTCCTGTATGAGGTGGAGCTGATGTCTGCTGCATGGTTCCAACATGAGGTTGACCTGATGTCTGCTGCCTAGTTCCTGTATGAGGTGGAGCTGATGTCTGCTGCCTAGTTCCTACATGAGGTTGAGCTGATGTCTGCTGCATGGTTCCAACATGAGGTTGAGCTGATGTTTGCTGCATGGTTCCTACATGAGGTTGAACTGATGTCTGCTGCATGGTTCCAACATGAGGTTGACCTGATGTCTGCTGCCTAGTTCCTGTATGAGGTTGACCTGATGTCTGCTGCATGGTTCCTACATGAGGTTGAGCTGATGTCTGCTGCCTAGTTCCTGTATGAGGTGGAGCTGATGTCTGCTGCCTAGTTCCTACATGAGGTTGAGCTGATGTCTGCTGCATGGTTTCAGCATGAGGTTGAGCTGATGTCTGTTGCATGGTTCCTATAGAGGTTTTAGCTGGTGCCTGCTGCCTAGTTCCTACATGAGGTTGAGCTGATGTCTGCTGTGTGGTTCCACCGTGGGGTTGAACTGACGTTTGCTGCAGGGTTCCTGCAGGGGATTTAGCTGGTACCTGCTGCTTGGTTTCTCCAGGAGGTTGAGCTGTTGTCTGCTGCATGGTTCCACTGTGAGATGTAGTTTGTTCAATTTTTGCTGTCTTTGACCCACCTCCTGTTGACTTTAATGCAAGCTTGGCTTTGTTATTTGCTCCTTGCATGGATTGTCTGGATGTATATACTCTGTCTTGTATAGGACTGTGTGGCACATGATTTCTTTTCTCAATTTGTTGTGCATCCTCAAAGGCCTTGACTTCACTCTTGCCTGCTAATCAAACATAATATAAAGAAATCTTATAGAAATCCAGCGCTTGTGACATTATAAACATTAGGTGTTTTAACATCAGATAGGTGAAGAATCATCCCCAAATCAGCTGCTTAACCAGTTGCCGCAAGGAAGCTTCAATTTTTTCCCATCCAGCCTAAACATTGCCGGAGTCATAGTACCGCTAGAACAAAGATACAGTACCTTGACTTGACAAATGTTTTTTTTCTAGTACCAGGATTTTTTGTTTTCTTTATCAAGAAAATGGCAAATATGTGTACTAGTGTACTGTGAATTGCAAAACCTTTGCTTTGAGCTACTTCATCGGATTGGTACTAAACCCAGAACCAAGGATGAATTCCCAGTTCACTCTGACTTAAACTTTCACTAGTGGAATGTCCGGGCAACCTTTGTTCTGGTGCCAGCTGGTTCAACCTGGATTACTTTCTATTCAAAATTTTAACCATAACTTTCTAGAGTGATTTACTAGGACCTCTCCTCACTCTAACAAAATCCAACACCATATAAAACTTAACACCCAAACTGTTGGACTCTGATCATGGTGGTAGGACTGATCCAATGTAAAGTATGATCAATTTACAAGCGCAGTTCTCAGTCCAACTGAATCAAGCAAAATATGCTGTTTGATAATGAAGGGTTGGTTGGTTGACATGTGATGACATGTTAATCATGACATCACATGTTTACAAAATTATTTGTACACATCTCAATTGAAGACATAAACAATCATACATTTCTTTGGATTGTAGCATGTGATTTTTATCAACATTTTGAATTAAAGAAAGGGGGCATATTGCAAAACTTGTTCAGCTGTTATTATTACATAGCTTGAATTTTTACTATCTAGTAGTGTCTGTGGTCCATGAAAATCATCTCTCTGTGAGTTGTGGTGGTTCTGAAAAGAACCAATGTTTCACAATATGAAATTCTGATCTTCTTCATATGCTGACATGGCAAAACAAAATATAAAGCTTTCCATATCACTAATGTAGTAACTTGCCCATCACAAATTTCCCTGGAATGTATAGGGAAACTCTTTTTTGTAAAACAAGGTGACATTGTCAATAAATCTGAACCTACCTCTGTCTCTGCCTTTTTTGCCCTGTTCTCTGTCTCTATCTCTGCCTTTATTGCCCTCTTCTCTGTCTCTGTCTCTGCCTTTATTGCCCTCTTCTCTGTCTCTGTCTCTGCCTTTATTGCCCTCTTCTCTGTCTCTGTCTCTGCCTTTATTGGTATCTTTTTTTCTTTTACGATGTGGGCAGTCTTTAAGGAAATGTCCAATCTTTCCACATACTCTGCAACATCTATCATTCGGTGGAGCTTCTCCTCCAGTCAATACATAAGCATCCAAAAAGAAATCCTACATGTTAAAGCCAAAAACAACAAATCATTTTTATTTCAGGTTAACTTTCCCAATAGAAACTTGTTATCCTTCTTAGAAAACATGGAACTATTACAACCTATAAATTTAAAGTAGCAAATTAATGACATTAGTTTTGTGGTGATTTTTTTTTTGCAGAAGTGGCTCAATTAACACTGCTATTGGCAGGCCTTAAATTGAACTCCAACACTTACTTGTACACCCTTAACCTTATTTTATGTTGTATCCTCCTTATCTACAACTTAGCTTCTTCGGCACATTCTGAAGAAAGTGATCAATGTCTTCTTGTACCTTACAAATTTGATGAAGATTTATTTTTGGTTTTGCATGATGACTGATGTTTTTGGCACCTAATTTCTGTCCATCAATTGATGTTCCATCTGAGAGACTTTCCACCCATTGGAGACTTGGGGATTGATCTTATTATTGCCTGTATCCAGTTCAGAACCTCTTTGGATCATTACATACTTGCGTTACATTGACATCTTGACTATTCAGAGCTTGTTCACAAAAACAATGAAACTAAAAAAAAACATGCTGCACACAGCAATGATATTCACCCCTGCCTCTATTGGCAAAAATTCCTGATTCTTTTGGTAGACTTGATTTGAAGGCTGTGTATACATGCTGTATCCAAGAAATTTGCACTACACAAAGCGCAGCTACTTTTACCTGCCTCACATATAGATGCAACACATCCACAGTCAATGTCTAGCTATGCCTCCTTATGAAGATTGATATTTATCAACAGCCAATCACAGCCAGATAATACTGTTTGTTAGCTTGAACATTTGACCTGTATGTCTTATGTTGTTGTGTGTGTACACAGGCAACTGCTGTGTATGCAAAGGCAGTTCATCTTTTGCGTGTGATGCACTGCATGTTCTCAGGCATGTGAGTGGACCATTAAAAAAAAACGAAAACAAATATTTACATGTAAAAATGATCATGGGAGCGAAGCTCAGCAGCAGTGAAACTCTTGATAATTGTTCTAAAAACATACGGCGTTCAATCAGAATAGCGACAGCCATACATGCATTGCCCCCACAAAAAAACAAAACAGACCATGAAAGAAACAAATGTTATATTTATATATATACTGGGAATTTCTCTATTACTGTGCATGTGCAGATAAAATCTTGATTCTCAAGCCATTTATTAGTGATTTTGTATTGCCATTCGATGGTTCTTGCCCTTATGCAGCATGTAAAGTAACGAGATAATGAAGACTATCATCCCATTTAAGCATTCCCAGTTCCCACTACACAAAATAATTTACAAAAAGGGACACACATTTTGTGATCGTCTTTTCAAAAAAAAGGCGGAAATAAAAATTGGCCACAGATATCTGCTTTAAATCAGAAATTTCACAGGCCTTGTGTACTGCACATCTCAAAATAAGTTATGATGCATTTTCTGTGTTTGGTGGTGCATGACAACAAACACAGCAGCAATATAAACGCTAACCATTTAATGACTACATGCTACACAAATTATTTAAACTAGGAAATCAGTATTTTGCTTTTGACTGTGCAAGTGATTTCTTAACATTCCTCTTTTGATAAGAGTACTTCAGACTCTGAAGCAAATCCTGGTAACAATATACAACAACTTCTCTAATTACAGAATTAATATTCTTTTCAATCCGTTGGTGCGAGATTAACACAAGTGGGGAGTACTTACACAGTCATCCATGAAACGCCCAATGTTCTTTGGCAAACCAAAGTGCTCTCTAGCGTTGATAAACACTTGCATAATGAATGTTGCCACTGTATAAAAATGAAGCAGACAGATGAAATAAATTGACGTGATGGCTAAAATTCAAATAGAACTAATGTTTGTTTAAATATTTAAGGAAGTCCTATCTTTAAGACTGTAATTTGTACCTCAAGACAGTGTTTTCCCTTCCCATTCAAACATGAGGCAGCCCAACATGCTACTTTCAGTGACCACCTTGCTCATTTTTTACCAATGCCAAGATTTCTAATAAAGGAAATACTAATCAACAATTTTATCATTATGAGTTATTTATGAGCTTTTCCTTGTCCTCTAAATATCAAGAAATGCATTCTTTAAAGGCTGATTAAATTTTGTTCCTCTCATTAATTTGTAATTTAAATTTTTTTCCCTTCAAATATATAAATAGATGGCTGTTTTTTTAAAACGCACTTTTTCTAGAGACTCCACCACCAAGATTGTGATCCAGGTCAAATGGGTCCTCAATAGCAAAGCCACGTGCAGCACCAGTCCACATCTTTTCAAAACGTGTCAGTGGTTTATGCTGTCTGATGCAAACAACATACTTCTTAGCATTGAAATCTTCAGTGAAGAATCGCAAAAATCCAAGCCACAATTCACCCACTGACTCTGTGTTACTTCCTCTCCAAACCCCGGACTGCAAAAACCAAACAAGAAACACTTAAACATAAAAGCACATTCGAGTAGCTCCCCCAAGTCATTCCAGCAGCTCATGATGTCACTCTCATGAGTCAGCCAAGACATGCTAGTTAAAGGTTCACTGAAATACACATATTAATGCTTTTATGTTACACCTTATGATTTTTATAAAACGATTCACATGTAAGAAATAATTTTTTGCATTCCTGTGTATTTTTCGCATAATTTGTTTTTTATAACAGTCGTCAGGAACGCCCACAAAAATAGGTCACTTGCTAACATGGCTTGATTCTCAACATGACATCATATGCATTACATAATGTTTCCTGAGCTATTCCACAAAACAATTGTTCTGGGATTGGGTCTGCCAAAGGAATGACTAATATGTGTTCTTCTATTAACAAATTCATTCTTGGTTGATTAGCCCTTGTGGGGTGTCAGTTGGTTGAAAACACACATGGTGCTTTGATTAGCCCCTGTAGGGTGACAATTGGTTGAGAACACACATGGTGCTTTGATTAGCCCTTGTGGGGTGTCAATCAGTTGATAACACACATGGTGCTTTGATTAGCCCTTGTGGGGTGTCAATCAGTTGAGAACACACATGGTGCTTTGATTAGCCCTTGTGGGGTGACAATCAGTTGATAACACACATGGTGCTTTGATTAGCCCTTGTGGGGTGACAATCAGTTGAGAACACACATGGTGCTTTGATTAGCCCTTGTGGGGTGTCAATCAGTTGAAAACACACATGGTGCTTTGATTAGCCCCTGTAGGGTGTCAATCAGTTGAGAACTCACATGGTGCTTTGATTAGCCCTTTTGGGGTGTCAATCAGTTGATAACACACATGGTGCTTTGATTAGCCCTTGTGGGGTGACAATCAGTTGAGAACTCACATGGTGCTTTGATTAGCCCCTGTAGGGTGTCGATTGGTTGAGAACACACATGGTGCTTTGATTAGCCCTTGTGGGGTGTCAATCAGTTGAGAACACACATGGTGCTTTGATTAGCCCTTGTGGGGTGACAATCAGTTGATAACACACATGGTGCTTTGATTAGCCCTTGTGGGGTGACAATCAGTTGAGAACACACATGGTGCTTTGATTAGCCCTTGTGGGGTGTCAATTGGTTGAGAACACACATGGTGCTTTGATTAGCCCCTGTAGGGTGTCAATCAGTTGAGAACACACATGGTGCTTTGATTAGCCCTTGTGGGGTGACAATCAGTTGATAACACACATGGTGCTTTGATTAGCCCTTGTGGGGTGTCAATTGGTTGAGAACACACATGCTGCTTTGATTAGCCCTTGTGGGGTGTCAATTGGTTGAGAACACACATGGTGCTTTGATTAGCCCCTGTAGGGTGTCAATTGGTTGAGAACACACATGGTGCTTTGATTAGCCCTTGTGGGGTGTCAATCAGTTGAGAACACACATGGTGCTTTGATTAGCCCTTGTGGGGTGTCAATTGGTTGAGAACTCACATGGTGCTTTGATTAGCCCCTGTAGGGTGTCAATTGGTTGAGAACACACATGGTGCTTTGATTAGCCCTTGTGGGGTGTCAATCAGTTGAAAACACACATGGTGCTTTGATTAGCACTTGTGGGGTGACAATCAGTTGACAACACACATGGTGCTTTGATTAGCCCTTTTGGGGTGACAATCAGTTGAGAACACACATGGTGCTTTGATTAGCCCTTGTGGGGTGTCAATTGGTTGAGAACACACATGGTGCTTTGATTAGCCCCTGTAGGATGTCAATCAGTTGAGAACACACATGGTGCTTTGATTAGCCCTTGTTGGGTATCAATCAGTTGAGAACACACATGGTGCTTTGATTAGCCCTTGTGGGGTGACAATCAGTTGATAACACACATGGTGCTTTGATTAGCCCTTGTGGGGTGTCAATTGGTTGAGAACACACATGGTGCTTTGATTAGCCCTTGTGGGGTGTCAATTGGTTGAGAACACACATGGTGCTTTGATTAGCCCCTGTAGGGTGTCAATCAGTTGAGAACACACATGGTGCTTTGATTAGCCCTTGTTGGGTATCAATCAGTTGAGAACACACATGGTGCTTTGATTAGCCCCTGTAGGGTGTCAATCAGTTGAGAACACACATGGTGCTTTGATTAGCCCCTGTAGGGTGTCAATTGGTTGAGAACACACATGGTGCTTTGATTAGCCCTTGTTGGGTATCAATCAGTTGAGAACACACATGGTGCTTTGATTAGCCCTTGTGGGGTATCAATCAGTTGATAACACACATGGTGCTTTGATTAGCCCCTGTAGGGTGTCAATTGGTTGAGAACACACATGGTGCTTTGATTAGCCCTTGTGGGGTGTCAATTGGTTGAGAACACACATGGTGCTTTGATTAGCCCCTGTAGGGTGTCAATCAGTTGAGAACACACATGGTGCTTTGATTAGCCCTTGTTGGGTATCAATCAGTTGAGAACACACATGGTGCTTTGATTAGCCCTTGTGGGGTATCAATCAGTTGATAACACACGTGGTGCTTTGATTAGCCCCTGTAGGGTGTCAATCAGTTGAGAACACATATGGTGCTTTGATTAGCCCCTGTAGGGTGTCAATCAGTTGAGAACACACATGGTGCTTTGATTAGCCCTTGTTGGGTATCAATCAGTTGAGAACACACATGGTGCTTTGATTAGCCCTTGTGGGGTATCAATCAGTTGATAACACACATGGTGCTTTGATTAGCCCTTGTGGGGTGACAATTGGTTGAGAGCACACATGGTGCTTTGATTAGCCCCTGTAGGGTGTCAATCAGTTGAGAACACACATGGTGCTTTGATTAGCCCTTGTGGGGTATCAATCAGTTGATAACACACATGGTGCTTTGATTAGCCCTTGTGGGGTGTCAATTGGTTGAGAACACACATGGTGCTTTGATTAGCCCTTGTGGGGTATCAATCAGTTGATAACACACATGGTGCTTTGATTAGCCCCTGTAGGGTGTCAATCAGTTGAGAACACACATGGTGCTTTGATGAGCCCTTGTGGGGTGTCAATCAGGTGAGAACACACATGGTGCTTTGATTAGCCCTTGTGGGGTGTCAATCAGTCAATCAGTTGAGAACTCACATGGTGCTTTGATTAGCCCTTGTAGGGTGACAATCAGTTGAGAACACACATGGTGCTTTGATTAGCCCTTGTAAGGTGTCAATTGGTTGAGAACACACATGGTGCTTTGATTAGCCCTTGTGGGGTGTCAATCAGGTGAGAACACACATGGTGCTTTGATTAGCCCTTGTGGGGTGTCAATCAGTTGAGAACACACACGGTGCTTTGATTAGCCCCTGTAGGGTGTCAATTGGTTGAGAACACACATGGTGCTTTGATTAGCCCTTGTGGGGTGTCAATCAGGTGAGAACACACATGATGCTTTGATTAGCCCTTGTAGGGTGTCAATTGGTTGAGAACACACATGGTGCTTTGATTAGCCCTTGTAGGGTGTCAATTGGTTGAGAGCACACATGGTGCTTTGATTAGCCCTTGTTGGGTTTCAATCAATTGATAACACACATGGTGCTTTGATTAGCCCCTGTAGGGTGTCAATCAGTTGAGAACACACATGGTGCTTTGATTAGCCCTTGTGGGGTGTCAATTGGTTGAGAACACACATGGTGCTTTGATTAGCCCTTGTGGGGTGTCAATCAGGTGAGAACACACATGGTGCTTTGATTAGCCCTTGTGGGGTATCAATCAGTTGATAACACACATGGTGCTTTGATTAGCCCCTGTAGGGTGTCAATCAGTTGAGAACACACATGGTGCTTTGATTAGCCCTTGTGGGGTGTCAATTGGTTGAGAACACACATGGTGCTTTGATTAGCCCTTGTGGGGTGTCAATCAGTTGAGAACACACATGGTGCTTTGATTAGCCCCTGTAGGGTGTCAATTGGTTGAGAGCACACATGGTGCTTTGATTAGCCCTTGTGGGGTGTCAATTGGTTGAGAACACACATGGTGCTTTGATTAGCCCTTGTGGGGTGTCAATTGGTTGAGAACATGGTGCTTTGATTAGCCCTTGTGGAGTGTCAATCAGTTGAGAACACACATGGTGCTTTGATTAGCCCCTGTAGGGTGTCAATCAATTGAGAACACACATGGTGCTTTGATTAGCCCTTGTTGGGTATCAATCAGTTGAGAACACACATGGTGCTTTGATTAGCCCTTGTGGGGTGTCAATTGGTTGAGAACACACATGGTGCTTTGATTAGCCCTTGTGGGGTGTCAATCAGTTGAGAACACACATGGTGCTTTGATTAGCCCCTGTAGGGTGTCAATTGGTTGAGAGCACACATGGTGCTTTGATTAGCCCTTGTGGGGTGTCAATTGGTTGAGAACAAACATGGTGCTTTGATTAGCCCTAGTGGGGTGTCAATTGGTTGAGAACATGGTGCTTTGATTAGCCCTTGTGGAGTGTCAATCAGTTGAGAACACACATGGTGCTTTGATTAGCCCCTGTAGGGTGTCAATCAATTGAGAACACACATGGTGCTTTGATTAGCCCTTGTTGGGTATCAATCAGTTGAGAACACACATGGTGCTTTGATTAGCCCTTGTGGGGTGTCAACCAGTTGAAAACACACATGGTGCTTTGATTAGCCCTTGTAGGGTGACAATCAGTTGAGAACACACATGGTGCTTTGGTTAGCCCTTGTGGAGTGTCAACCAGTTGAGAACACACATGGTGCTTTGATTAGCCCCTGTAGGGTGTCAATTGGTTGAGAACTCACATGGTGCTTTGATTAGCCCCTGTGGGGTGTCAACCAGTTGAAAACACACACATGGTGCTTTGATTAGCCCTTGTAGGGTGACAATCAGTTGAGAACACACATGGTGCTTTGGTTAGCCCTTGTGGAGTGTCAACCAGTTGAGAACACACATGGTGCTTTGATTAGCCCCTGTAGGGTGTCAATTGGTTGAGAACTCACATGGTGCTTTGATTAGCCCCTGTGGGGTGTCAATCAGTCAATCAGTTGATAACACACATGGTGCTTTGATTAGCCCTTGTGGGGTGTCAGTCAGTTGAGAACACACATGGTGCTTTGATTAGCCCTTGTGGGGTATCAATCAGTTGATAACACACATGGTGCTTTGATTAGCCCCTGTAGGGTGTCAATTGGTTGAGAACACACATGGTGCTTTGATTAGCCCTTGTGGGGTGTCAATTGGTTGAGAACACACATGGTGCTTTGATTAGCCCTTGTTGGGTATCAATCAGTTGAGAACACACATGGTGCTTTGATTAGCCCTTGTGGGGTATCAATTGGTTGAGAACATGGTGCTTTGATTAGCCCTTGTGGGGTGTCAATTGGTTGAGAACACACATGGTGCTTTGATTAGCCCCTGTAGGGTGTCAATCAGTTGAGAACACACATGGTGCTTTGATTAGCCCTTGTGGGGTGTCAATTGGTTGAGAACACACATGGTGCTTTGATTAGCCCTTGTGGGGTGTCAATTGGTTGAGAACACACATGGTGCTTTGATTAGCCCCTGTAGGGTGTCAATTGGTTGAGAACACACATGGTGCTTTGATTAGCCCTTGTGGGGTGTCAATCAGTTGAGAACACACATGGTGCTTTGATTAGCCCTTGTGGGGTGTCAATTGGTTGAGAACTCACATGGTGCTTTGATTAGCCCCTGTAGGGTGTCAATTGGTTGAGAACACACATGGTGCTTTGATTAGCCCTTGTGGGGTGTCAATCAGTTGAAAACACACATGGTGCTTTGATTAGCCCTTGTGGGGTGACAATCAGTTGACAACACACATGGTGCTTTGATTAGCCCTTTTGGGGAGACAATCAGTTGAGAACACACATGGTGCTTTGATTAGCCCTTGTGGGGTGTCAATTGGTTGAGAACACACATGGTGCTTTGATTAGCCCCTGTAGGATGTCAATCAGTTGAGAACACACATGGTGCTTTGATTAGCCCTTGTTGGGTATCAATCAGTTGAGAACACACATGGTGCTTTGATTAGCCCTTGTGGGGTGACAATCAGTTGATAACACACATGGTGCTTTGATTAGCCCTTGTGGGGTGTCAATTGGTTGAGAACACACATGGTGCTTTGATTAGCCCTTGTGGGGTGTCAATTGGTTGAGAACACACATGGTGCTTTGATTAGCCCCTGTAGGGTGTCAATCAGTTGAGAACACACATGGTGCTTTGATTAGCCCTTGTTGGGTATCAATCAGTTGAGAACACACATGGTGCTTTGATTAGCCCCTGTAGGGTGTCAATCAGTTGAGAACACACATGGTGCTTTGATTAGCCCCTGTAGGGTGTCAATTGGTTGAGAACACACATGGTGCTTTGATTAGCCCTTGTTGGGTATCAATCAGTTGAGAACACACATGGTGCTTCGATTAGCCCTTGTGGGGTATCAATCAGTTGATAACACACATGGTGCTTTGATTAGCCCCTGTAGGGTGTCAATTGGTTGAGAACACACATGGTGCTTTGATTAGCCCTTGTGGGGTGTCAATTGGTTGAGAACACACATGGTGCTTTGATTAGCCCCTGTAGGGTGTCAATCAGTTGAGAACACACATGGTGCTTTGATTAGCCCTTGTTGGGTATCAATCAGTTGAGAACACACATGGTGCTTTGATTAGCCCTTGTGGGGTATCAATCAGTTGATAACACACGTGGTGCTTTGATTAGCCCCTGTAGGGTGTCAATCAGTTGAGAACACATATGGTGCTTTGATTAGCCCCTGTAGGGTGTCAATCAGTTGAGAACACACATGGTGCTTTGATTAGCCCTTGTTGGGTATCAATCAGTTGAGAACACACATGGTGCTTTGATTAGCCCTTGTGGGGTATCAATCAGTTGATAACACACATGGTGCTTTGATTAGCCCTTGTGGGGTGACAATTGGTTGAGAGCACACATGGTGCTTTGATTAGCCCCTGTAGGGTGTCAATCAGTTGAGAACACACATGGTGCTTTGATTAGCCCTTGTGGGGTATCAATCAGTTGAGAACACACATGGTGCTTTGATTAGCCCTTGTGGGGTGTCAATTGGTTGAGAACTCACATGGTGCTTTGATTAGCCCCTGTAGGGTGTCAATTGGTTGAGAACACACATGGTGCTTTGATTAGCCCTTGTGGGGTGTCAATCAGTTGAAAACACACATGGTGCTTTGATTAGCCCTTGTGGGGTGACAATCAGTTGACAACACACATGGTGCTTTGATTAGCCCTTTTGGGGTGACAATCAGTTGAGAACACACATGGTGCTTTGATTAGCCCTTGTGGGGTGTCAATTGGTTGAGAACACACATGGTGCTTTGATTAGCCCCTGTAGGATGTCAATCAGTTGAGAACACACATGGTGCTTTGATTAGCCCTTGTTGGGTATCAATCAGTTGAGAACACACATGGTGCTTTGATTAGCCCTTGTGGAGTGACAATCAGTTGATAACACACATGGTGCTTTGATTAGCCCTTGTGGGGTGTCAATTGGTTGAGAACACACATGGTGCTTTGATTAGCCCTTGTGGGGTGTCAATTGGTTGAGAACACACATGGTGCTTTGATTAGCCCCTGTAGGGTGTCAATCAGTTGAGAACACACATGGTGCTTTGATTAGCCCTTGTTGGGTATCAATCAGTTGAGAACACACATGGTGCTTTGATTAGCCCCTGTAGGGTGTCAATCAGTTGAGAACACACATGGTGCTTTGATTAGCCCCTGTAGGGTGTCAATTGGTTGAGAACACACATGGTGCTTTGATTAGCCCTTGTTGGGTATCAATCAGTTGAGAACACACATGGTGCTTTGATTAGCCCTTGTGGGGTATCAATCAGTTGATAACACACATGGTGCTTTGATTAGCCCCTGTAGGGTGTCAATTGGTTGAGAACACACTTGGTGCTTTGATTAGCCCTTGTGGGGTGTCAATTGGTTGAGAACACACATGGTGCTTTGATTAGCCCCTGTAGGGTGTCAATCAGTTGAGAACACACATGGTGCTTTGATTAGCCCTTGTTGGGTATCAATCAGTTGAGAACACACATGGTGCTTTGATTAGCCCTTGTGGGGTATCAATCAGTTGATAACACACATGGTGCTTTGATTAGCCCTTGTGGGGTGACAATTGGTTGAGAGCACACATGGTGCTTTGATTAGCCCCTGTAGGGTGTCAATCAGTTGAGAACACACATGGTGCTTTGATTAGCCCTTATGGGGTATCAATCAGTTGATAACACACATGGTGCTTTGATTAGCCCTTGTTGGGTGTCAATTGGTTGAGAACACACATGGTGCTTTGATTAGCCCTTGTGGGGTATCAATCAGTTGATAACACACATGGTGCTTTGATTAGCCCCTGTAGGGTGTCAATCAGTTGAGAACACACATGGTGCTTTGATGAGCCCTTGTGGGGTGTCAATCAGGTGAGAACACACATGGTGCTTTGATTAGCCCTTGTGGGGTGTCAATCAGTCAATCAGTTGAGAACTCACATGGTGCTTTGATTAGCCCTTGTAGGGTGACAATCAGTTGAGAACACACATGGTGCTTTGATTAGCCCTTGTAAGGTGTCAATTGGTTGAGAACACACATGGTGCTTTGATTAGCCCTTGTAGGGTGACAATCAGTTGAGAACACACATGGTGCTTTGATTAGCCCTTGTAAGGTGTCAATTGGTTGAGAACACACATGGTGCTTTGATTAGCCCTTGTGGGGTGTCAATTGGTTGAGAACACACATGCTGCTTTGATTAGCCCTTGTGGGGTGTCAATTGGTTGAGAACACACATGGTGCTTTGATTAGCCCCTGTAGGGTGTCAATTGGTTGAGAACACACATGGTGCTTTGATTAGCCCTTGTGGGGTGTCAATCAGTTGAGAACACACATGGTGCTTTGATTAGCCCTTGTGGGGTGTCAATCAGTTGAGAACACACACGGTGCTTTGATTAGCCCCTGTAGGGTGTCAATTGGTTGAGAACACACATGGTGCTTTGATTAGCCCTTGTGGGGTGTCAATCAGGTGAGAACACACATGATGCTTTGATTAGCCCTTGTAGGGTGTCAATTGGTTGAGAACACACATGGTGCTTTGATTAGCCCTTGTAGGGTGTCAATTGGTTGAGAGCACACATGGTGCTTTGATTAGCCCTTGTTGGGTTTCAATCAATTGATAACACACATGGTGCTTTGATTAGCCCCTGTAGGGTGTCAATCAGTTGAGAACACACATGGTGCTTTGATTAGCCCTTGTGGGGTGTCAATTGGTTGAGAACACACATGGTGCTTTGATTAGCCCTTGTGGGGTGTCAATCAGTTGATAACACACATGGTGCTTTGATTAGCCCCTGTAGGGTGTCAATTGGTTGAGAGCACACATGGTGCTTTGATTAGCCCTTGTTGGGTATCAATCAGTTGAGAACACACATGGTGCTTTGATTAGCCCTTGTGGGGTGTCAATCAGTTGAGAACACACATGGTGCTTTGATTAGCCCTTGTGGGGTATCAATCAGTTGATAACACACATGGTGCTTTGATTAGCCCCTGTAGGGTGTCAATCAGTTGAGAACACACATGGTGCTTTGATTAGCCCTTGTGGGGTGTCAATTGGTTGAGAACACACATGGTGCTTTGATTAGCCCTTGTGGGGTGTCAATCAGTTGAGAACACACATGGTGCTTTGATTAGCCCCTGTAGGGTGTCAATTGGTTGAGAGCACACATGGTGCTTTGATTAGCCCTTGTGGGGTGTCAATTGGTTGAGAACACACATGGTGCTTTGATTAGCCCTTGTGGGGTGTCAATTGGTTGAGAACATGGTGCTTTGATTAGCCCTTGTGGAGTGTCAATCAGTTGAGAACACACATGGTGCTTTGATTAGCCCCTGTAGGGTGTCAATCAATTGAGAACACACATGGTGCTTTGATTAGCCCTTGTTGGGTATCAATCAGTTGAGAACACACATGGTGCTTTGATTAGCCCTTGTGGGGTGTCAATTGGTTGAGAACACACATGGTGCTTTGATTAGCCCTTGTGGGGTGTCAATCAGTTGAGAACACACATGGTGCTTTGATTAGCCCCTGTAGGGTGTCAATTGGTTGAGAGCACACATGGTGCTTTGATTAGCCCTTGTGGGGTGTCAATTGGTTGAGAACAAACATGGTGCTTTGATTAGCCCTAGTGGGGTGTCAATTGGTTGAGAACATGGTGCTTTGATTAGCCCTTGTGGAGTGTCAATCAGTTGAGAACACACATGGTGCTTTGATTAGCCCCTGTAGGGTGTCAATCAATTGAGAACACACATGGTGCTTTGATTAGCCCTTGTTGGGTATCAATCAGTTGAGAACACACATGGTGCTTTGATTAGCCCTTGTGGGGTGTCAACCAGTTGAAAACACACATGGTGCTTTGATTAGCCCTTGTAGGGTGACAATCAGTTGAGAACACACATGGTGCTTTGGTTAGCCCTTGTGGAGTGTCAACCAGTTGAGAACACACATGGTGCTTTGATTAGCCCCTGTAGGGTGTCAATTGGTTGAGAACTCACATGGTGCTTTGATTAGCCCCTGTGGGGTGTCAACCAGTTGAAAACACACACATGGTGCTTTGATTAGCCCTTGTAGGGTGACAATCAGTTGAGAACACACATGGTGCTTTGGTTAGCCCTTGTGGAGTGTCAACCAGTTGAGAACACACATGGTGCTTTGATTAGCCCCTGTAGGGTGTCAATTGGTTGAGAACTCACATGGTGCTTTGATTAGCCCCTGTGGGGTGTCAATCAGTCAATCAGTTGATAACACACATGGTGCTTTGATTAGCCCTTGTGGGGTGTCAGTCAGTTGAGAACACACATGGTGCTTTGATTAGCCCTTGTGGGGTATCAATCAGTTGATAACACACATGGTGCTTTGATTAGCCCCTGTAGGGTGTCAATTGGTTGAGAACACACATGGTGCTTTGATTAGCCCTTGTGGGGTGTCAATTGGTTGAGAACACACATGGTGCTTTGATTAGCCCTTGTTGGGTATCAATCAGTTGAGAACACACATGGTGCTTTGATTAGCCCTTGTGGGGTATCAATTGGTTGAGAACATGGTGCTTTGATTAGCCCTTGTGGGGTGTCAATTGGTTGAGAACACACATGGTGCTTTGATTAGCCCCTGTAGGGTGTCAATCAGTTGAGAACACACATGGTGCTTTGATTAGCCCTTGTGGGGTGTCAATTGGTTGAGAACACACATGGTGCTTTGATTAGCCCTTGTGGGGTGTCAATTGGTTGAGAACACACATGGTGCTTTGATTAGCCCCTGTAGGGTGTCAATTGGTTGAGAACACACATGGTGCTTTGATTAGCCCTTGTGGGGTGTCAATCAG
The DNA here is from genome assembly GCA_911728455.2 of Marthasterias glacialis. Lineage (NCBI taxonomy): Eukaryota > Metazoa > Echinodermata > Asteroidea > Forcipulatida > Asteriidae > Marthasterias > Marthasterias glacialis. Next base: position 21,782,595 of record OU452225.1, read on the forward strand.
TTGAGAACACACATGGTGCTTTGATTAGCCCTTGTGGGGTGTCAATTGGTTGAGAACTCACATGGTGCTTTGATTAGCCCCTGTAGGGTGTCAATTGGTTGAGAACACACATGGTGCTTTGATTAGCCCTTGTGGGGTGTCAATCAGTTGAAAACACACATGGTGCTTTGATTAGCCCTTGTGGGGTGACAATCAGTTGACAACACACATGGTGCTTTGATTAGCCCTTTTGGGGTGACAATCAGTTGAGAACACACATGGTGCTTTGATTAGCCCTTGTGGGGTGTCAATTGGTTGAGAACACACATGGTGCTTTGATTAGCCCCTGTAGGATGTCAATCAGTTGAGAACACACATGGTGCTTTGATTAGCCCTTGTTGGGTATCAATCAGTTGAGAACACACATGGTGCTTTGATTAGCCCTTGTGGGGTGACAATCAGTTGATAACACACATGGTGCTTTGATTAGCCCTTGTGGGGTGTCAATTGGTTGAGAACACACATGGTGCTTTGATTAGCCCTTGTGGGGTGTCAATTGGTTGAGAACACACATGGTGCTTTGATTAGCCCCTGTAGGGTGTCAATCAGTTGAGAACACACATGGTGCTTTGATTAGCCCTTGTTGGGTATCAATCAGTTGAGAACACACATGGTGCTTTGATTAGCCCTTGTGGGGTGTCAATCAGTTGAGAACACACATGGTGCTTTGATTAGCCCCTGTAGGGTGTCAATTGGTTGAGAACACACATGGTGCTTTGATTAGCCCTTGTTGGGTATCAATCAGTTGAGAACACACATGGTGCTTCGATTAGCCCTTGTGGGGTATCAATCAGTTGATAACACACATGGTGCTTTGATTAGCCCCTGTAGGGTGTCAATTGGTTGAGAACACACATGGTGCTTTGATTAGCCCTTGTGGGGTGTCAATTGGTTGAGAACACACATGGTGCTTTGATTAGCCCCTGTAGGGTGTCAATCAGTTGAGAACACACATGGTGCTTTGATTAGCCCTTGTTGGGTATCAATCAGTTGAGAACACACATGGTGCTTTGATTAGCCCTTGTGGGGTATCAATCAGTTGATAACACACGTGGTGCTTTGATTAGCCCCTGTAGGGTGTCAATCAGTTGAGAACACATATGGTGCTTTGATTAGCCCCTGTAGGGTGTCAATCAGTTGAGAACACACATGGTGCTTTGATTAGCCCTTGTTGGGTATCAATCAGTTGAGAACACACATGGTGCTTTGATTAGCCCTTGTGGGGTATCAATCAGTTGATAACACACATGGTGCTTTGATTAGCCCTTGTGGGGTGACAATTGGTTGAGAGCACACATGGTGCTTTGATTAGCCCCTGTAGGGTGTCAATCAGTTGAGAACACACATGGTGCTTTGATTAGCCCTTGTGGGGTATCAATCAGTTGAGGACACACATGGTGCTTTGATTAGCCCTTGTGGGGTGTCAATTGGTTGAGAACTCACATGGTGCTTTGATTAGCCCCTGTAGGGTGTCAATTGGTTGAGAACACACATGGTGCTTTGATTAGCCCTTGTGGGGTGTCAATCAGTTGAAAACACACATGGTGCTTTGATTAGCCCTTGTGGGGTGACAATCAGTTGACAACACACATGGTGCTTTGATTAGCCCTTTTGGGGTGACAATCAGTTGAGAACACACATGGTGCTTTGATTAGCCCTTGTGGGGTGTCAATTGGTTGAGAACACACATGGTGCTTTGATTAGCCCCTGTAGGATGTCAATCAGTTGAGAACACACATGGTGCTTTGATTAGCCCTTGTTGGGTATCAATCAGTTGAGAACACACATGGTGCTTTGATTAGCCCTTGTGGGGTGACAATCAGTTGATAACACACATGGTGCTTTGATTAGCCCTTGTGGGGTGTTAATTGGTTGAGAACACACATGGTGCTTTGATTAGCCCTTGTGGGGTGTCAATTGGTTGAGAACACACATGGTGCTTTGATTAGCCCCTGTAGGGTGTCAATCAGTTGAGAACACACATGGTGCTTTGATTAGCCCTTGTTGGGTATCAATCAGTTGAGAACACACATGGTGCTTTGATTAGCCCCTGTAGGGTGTCAATCAGTTGAGAACACACATGGTGCTTTGATTAGCCCCTGTAGGGTGTCAATTGGTTGAGAACACACATGGTGCTTTGATTAGCCCTTGTTGGGTATCAATCAGTTGAGAACACACATGGTGCTTTGATTAGCCCTTGTGGGGTATCAATCAGTTGATAACACACATGGTGCTTTGATTAGCCCCTGTAGGGTGTCAATTGGTTGAGAACACACTTGGTGCTTTGATTAGCCCTTGTGGGGTGTCAATTGGTTGAGAACACACATGGTGCTTTGATTAGCCCCTGTAGGGTGTCAATCAGTTGAGAACACACATGGTGCTTTGATTAGCCCTTGTTGGGTATCAATCAGTTGAGAACACACATGGTGCTTTGATTAGCCCTTGTGGGGTATCAATCAGTTGATAACACACGTGGTGCTTTGATTAGCCCCTGTAGGGTGTCAATCAGTTGAGAACACATATGGTGCTTTGATTAGCCCCTGTAGGGTGTCAATCAGTTGAGAACACACATGGTGCTTTGATTAGCCCTTGTTGGGTATCAATCAGTTGAGAACACACATGGTGCTTTGATTAGCCCTTGTGGGGTATCAATCAGTTGATAACACACATGGTGCTTTGATTAGCCCTTGTGGGGTGACAATTGGTTGAGAGCACACATGGTGCTTTGATTAGCCCCTGTAGGGTGTCAATCAGTTGAGAACACACATGGTGCTTTGATTAGCCCTTGTGGGGTATCAATCAGTTGATAACACACATGGTGCTTTGATTAGCCCTTGTGGGGTGTCAATTGGTTGAGAACACACATGGTGCTTTGATTAGCCCTTGTGGGGTATCAATCAGTTGATAACACACATGGTGCTTTGATTAGCCCCTGTAGGGTGTCAATCAGTTGAGAACACACATGGTGCTTTGATGAGCCCTTGTGGGGTGTCAATCAGGTGAGAACACACATGGTGCTTTGATTAGCCCTTGTGGGGTGTCAATCAGTCAATCAGTTCAGAACTCACATGGTGCTTTGATTAGCCCTTGTAGGGTGACAATCAGTTGAGAACACACATGGTGCTTTGATTAGCCCTTGTGGGGTGTCAATTGGTTGAGAACACACATGGTGCTTTGATTAGCCCTTGTGGGGTGTCAATCAGGTGAGAACACACATGGTGCTTTGATTAGCCCTTGTGGGGTGTCAATCAGTTGAGAACACACACGGTGTTTTGATTAGCCCCTGTAGGGTGTCAATTGGTTGAGAACACACATGGTGCTTTGATTAGCCCTTGTGGGGTGTCAATCAGGTGAGAACACACATGGTGCTTTGATTAGCCCTTGTAGGGTGTCAATTGGTTGAGAACACACATGGTGCTTTGATTAGCCCTTGTAGGGTGTCAATTGGTTGAGAGCACACATGGTGCTTTGATTAGCCCTTGTTGGGTTTCAATCAATTGATAACACACATGGTGCTTTGATTAGCCCCTGTAGGGTGTCAATCAGTTGAGAACACACATGGTGCTTTGATTAGCCCTTGTGGGGTGTCAATTGGTTGAGAACACACATGGTGCTTTGATTAGCCCTTGTGGGGTGTCAATCAGTTGATAACACACATGGTGCTTTGATTAGCCCCTGTAGGGTGTCAATTGGTTGAGAGCACACATGGTGCTTTGATTAGCCCTTGTTGGGTATCAATCAGTTGAGAACACACATGGTGCTTTGATTAGCCCTTGTGGGGTGTCAATCAGGTGAGAACACACATGGTGCTTTGATTAGCCCTTGTGGGGTATCAATCAGTTGATAACACACATGGTGCTTTGATTAGCCCCTGTAGGGTGTCAATCAGTTGAGAACACACATGGTGCTTTGATTAGCCCTTGTGGGGTGTCAATTGGTTGAGAACACACATGGTGCTTTGATTAGCCCTTGTGGGGTGTCAATCAGTTGAGAACACACATGGTGCTTTGATTAGCCCCTGTAGGGTGTCAATTGGTTGAGAGCACACATGGTGCTTTGATTAGCCCTTGTGGGGTGTCAATTGGTTGAGAACACACATGGTGCTTTGATTAGCCCTTGTGGGGTGTCAATTGGTTGAGAACATGGTGCTTTGATTAGCCCTTGTGGAGTGTCAATCAGTTGAGAACACACATGGTGCTTTGATTAGCCCCTGTAGGGTGTCAATCAATTGAGAACACACATGGTGCTTTGATTAGCCCTTGTTGGGTATCAATCAGTTGAGAACACACACATGGTGCTTTGATTAGCCCTTGTGGGGTGTCAATTGGTTGAGAACACACATGGTGCTTTGATTAGCCCTTGTGGGGTGTCAATCAGTTGAGAACACACATGGTGCTTTGATTAGCCCCTGTAGGGTGTCAATTGGTTGAGAGCACACATGGTGCTTTGATTAGCCCTTGTGGGGTGTCAATTGGTTGAGAACACACATGGTGCTTTGATTAGCCCTTGTGGGGTGTCAATTGGTTGAGAACATGGTGCTTTGATTAGCCCCTGTAGGGTGTCAATCAGTTGAAAACACACATGGTGCTTTGATTAGCCCTTGTTGGGTATCAATCAGTTGAGAACACACATGGTGCTTTGATTAGCCCTTGTGGGGTATCAATCAGTTGATAACACACGTGGTGCTTTGATTAGCCCCTGTAGGGTGTCAATCAGTTGAGAACACATATGGTGCTTTGATTAGCCCCTGTAGGGTGTCAATCAGTTGAGAACACACATGGTGCTTTGATTAGCCCTTGTTGGGTATCAATCAGTTGAGAACACACATGGTGCTTTGATTAGCCCTTGTGGGGTATCAATCAGTTGATAACACACATGGTGCTTTGATTAGCCCTCGTGGGGTGACAATTGGTTGAGAGCACACATGGTGCTTTGATTAGCCCCTGTAGGGTGTCAATCAGTTGAGAACACACATGGTGCTTTGATTAGCCCTTGTGGGGTATCAATCAGTTGATAACACACATGGTGCTTTGATTAGCCCTTGTGGGGTGTCAATTGGTTGAGAACACACATGGTGCTTTGATTAGCCCTTGTGGGGTATCAATCAGTTGATAACACACATGGTGCTTTGATTAGCCCCTGTAGGGTGTCAATCAGTTGAGAACACACATGGTGCTTTGATGAGCCCTTGTGGGGTGTCAATCAGGTGAGAACACACATGGTGCTTTGATTAGCCCTTGTGGGGTGTCAATCAGTCAATCAGTTGAGAACTCACATGGTGCTTTGATTAGCCCTTGTAGGGTGACAATCAGTTGAGAACACACATGGTGCTTTGATTAGCCCTTGTGGGGTGTCAATTGGTTGAGAACACACATGGTGCTTTGATTAGCCCTTGTGGGGTGTCAATTGGTTGAGAACATGGTGCTTTGATTAGCCCTTGTGGAGTGTCAATCAGTTGAGAACACACATGGTGCTTTGATTAGCCCCTGTAGGGTGTCAATCAATTGAGAACACACATGGTGCTTTGATTAGCCCTTGTTGGGTATCAATCAGTTGAGAACACACACATGGTGCTTTGATTAGCCCTTGTGGGGTGTCAATTGGTTGAGAACACACATGGTGCTTTGATTAGCCCTTGTGGGGTGTCAATCAGTTGAGAACACACATGGTGCTTTGATTAGCCCCTGTAGGGTGTCAATTGGTTGAGAGCACACATGGTGCTTTGATTAGCCCTTGTGGGGTGTCAATTGGTTGAGAACACACATGGTGCTTTGATTAGCCCTTGTGGGGTGTCAATTGGTTGAGAACATGGTGCTTTGATTAGCCCTTGTGGAGTGTCAATCAGTTGAAAACACACATGGTGCTTTGATTAGCCCCTGTAGGGTGTCAATCAATTGAGAACACACATGGTGCTTTGATTAGCCCTTGTTGGGTATCAATCAGTTGAGAACACACATGGTGCTTTGATTAGCCGTTGTGGGGTGTCAATTGGTTGAGAACATGGTGCTTTGATTAGCCCCTGTGGGGTGTCAACCAGTTGAAAACACACATGGTGCTTTGATTAGCCCTTGTAGGGTGACAATCAGTTGAGAACACACATGGTGCTTTGGTTAGCCCTTGTGGAGTGTCAACCAGTTGAGAACACACATGGTGCTTTGATTAGCCCCTGTAGGGTGTCAATTGGTTGAGAACTCACATGGTGCTTTGATTAGCCCCTGTGGGGTGTCAATCAGTCAATCAGTTGATAACACACATGGTGCTTTGATTAGCCCTTGTGGGGTGTCAATCAGTTGAGAACACACATGGTGCTTTGATTAGCCCTTGTGGGGTATCAATCAGTTAATAACACACATGGTGCTTTGATTAGCCCCTGTAGGGTGTCAATTGGTTGAGAACACACATGGTGCTTTGATTAGCCCTTGTGGGGTGTCAATTGGTTGAGAACACACATGGTGCTTTGATTAGCCCTTGTTGGGTATCAATCAGTTGAGAACACACATGGTGCTTTGATTAGCCCTTGTGGGGTATCAATTGGTTGAGAACATGGTGCTTTGATTAGCCCCTGTGGGGTGTCAATTGGTTGAGAACACACATGGTGCTTTGATTAGCCCTTGTTGGGTATCAATCAGTTGAGAACACACATGGTGCTTTGATTAGCCCTTGTGGGGTATCAATCAGTTGATAACACACATGGTGCTTTGATTAGCCCCTGTAGGGTGTCAATTGGTTGAGAACACACATGGTGCTTTGATTAGCCCTTGTGGGGTGTCAATCAGTTGAGAACACACATGGTGCTTTGATTAGCCCCTGTAGGGTGTCAATTGGTTGAGAACACACATGGTGCTTTGATTAGCCCTTGTTGGGTATCAATCAGTTGAGAACACACATGGTGCTTTGATTAGCCCTTGTGGGGTATCAATCAGTTGATAACACACATGGTGCTTTGATTAGCCCCTGTAGGGTGTCAATTGGTTGAGAACACACATGGTGCTTTGATTAGCCCTTGTTGGGTATCAATCAGTTGAGAACACACATGGTGCTTTGATTAGCCCTTGTGGGGTATCAATCAGTTGATAACACACATGGTGCTTTGATTAGCCCCTGTAGGGTGTCAATTGGTTGAGAACACACATGGTGCTTTGATTAGCCCTTGTGGGGTGTCAATCAGTTGAGAACACACATGGTGCTTTGATTAGCCCTTGTTGGGTATCAATCAGTTGAGAACACACATGGTGCTTTGATTAGCCCTTGTGGGGTATCAATCAGTTGATAACACACGTGGTGCTTTGATTAGCCCCTGTAGGGTGTCAATCAGTTGAGAACACATATGGTGCTTTGATTAGCCCCTGTAGGGTGTCAATCAGTTGAGAACACACATGGTGCTTTGATTAGCCCTTGTTGGGTATCAATCAGTTGAGAACACACATGGTGCTTTGATTAGCCCTTGTGGGGTGACAATTGGTTGAGAGCACACATGGTGCTTTGATTAGCCCCTGTAGGGTGTCAATCAGTTGAGAACACACATGGTGCTTTGATTAGCCCTTGTGGGGTATCAATCAGTTGATAACACACATGGTGCTTTGATTAGCCCTTGTGGGGTGTCAATTGGTTGAGAACACACATGGTGCTTTGATTAGCCCTTGTGGGGTATCAATCAGTTGATAACACACATGGTGCTTTGATTAGCCCCTGTAGGGTGTCAATCAGTCAATCAGTTGAGAACTCACATGGTGCTTTGATTAGCCCTTGTAGGGTGACAATCAATTGAGAACACACATGGTGCTTTGATTAGCCCTTGTGGGGTGTCAATTGGTTGAGAACACACATGGTGCTTTGATTAGCCCTTGTGGGGTGTCAATCAGGTGAGAACTCACATGGTGCTTTGATTAGCCCTTGTGGGGTGTCAATCAGTTGAGAACACACATGGTGCTTTGATTAGCCCCTGTAGGGTGTCAATTGGTTGAGAACACACATGGTGCTTTGATTAGCCCTTGTGGGGTGTCAATCAGGTGAGAACACACATGGTGCTTTGATTAGCCCTTGTAGGGTGTCAATTGGTTGAGAACACACATGGTGCTTTGATTAGCCCTTGTAGGGTGTCAATTGGTTGAGAGCACACATGGTGCTTTGATTAGCCCTTGTTGGGTTTCAATCAGTTGATAACACACATGGTGCTTTGATTAGCCCCTGTAGGGTGTCAATCAGTTGAGAACACACATGGTGCTTTGATTAGCCCTTGTTGGGTATCAATCAGTTGAGAACACACATGGTGCTTTGATTAGCCCTTGTGGGGTATCAATCAGTTGATAACACACATGGTGCTTTGATTAGCCCCTGTAGGGTGTCAATTGGTTGAGAACACACATGGTGCTTTGATTAGCCCTTGTGGGGTGTCAATCAGTTGAGAACACACATGGTGCTTTGATTAGCCCTTGTTGGGTATCAATCAGTTGAGAACACACATGGTGCTTTGATTAGCCCTTGTGGGGTATCAATCAGTTGATAACACACGTGGTGCTTTGATTAGCCCCTGTAGGGTGTCAATCAGTTGAGAACACATATGGTGCTTTGATTAGCCCCTGTAGGGTGTCAATCAGTTGAGAACACACATGGTGCTTTGATTAGCCCTTGTTGGGTATCAATCAGTTGAGAACACACATGGTGCTTTGATTAGCCCTTGTGGGGTGACAATTGGTTGAGAGCACACATGGTGCTTTGATTAGCCCCTGTAGGGTGTCAATCAGTTGAGAACACACATGGTGCTTTGATTAGCCCTTGTGGGGTATCAATCAGTTGATAACACACATGGTGCTTTGATTAGCCCTTGTGGGGTGTCAATTGGTTGAGAACACACATGGTGCTTTGATTAGCCCTTGTGGGGTATCAATCAGTTGATAACACACATGGTGCTTTGATTAGCCCCTGTAGGGTGTCAATCAGTCAATCAGTTGAGAACTCACATGGTGCTTTGATTAGCCCTTGTAGGGTGACAATCAATTGAGAACACACATGGTGCTTTGATTAGCCCTTGTGGGGTGTCAATTGGTTGAGAACACACATGGTGCTTTGATTAGCCCTTGTGGGGTGTCAATCAGGTGAGAACTCACATGGTGCTTTGATTAGCCCTTGTGGGGTGTCAATCAGTTGAGAACACACATGGTGCTTTGATTAGCCCCTGTAGGGTGTCAATTGGTTGAGAACACACATGGTGCTTTGATTAGCCCTTGTGGGGTGTCAATCAGGTGAGAACACACATGGTGCTTTGATTAGCCCTTGTAGGGTGTCAATTGGTTGAGAACACACATGGTGCTTTGATTAGCCCTTGTAGGGTGTCAATTGGTTGAGAGCACACATGGTGCTTTGATTAGCCCTTGTTGGGTTTCAATCAGTTGATAACACACATGGTGCTTTGATTAGCCCCTGTAGGGTGTCAATCAGTTGAGAACACACATGGTGCTTTGATTAGCCCTTGTGGGGTGTCAATTGGTTGAGAACACACATGGTGCTTTGATTAGCCCTTGTGGGGTGTCAATCAGTTGAGAACACACATGGTGCTTTGATTAGCCCCTGTAGGGTGTCAATTGGTTGAGAGCACACATGGTGCTTTGATTAGCCCTTGTTGGGTATCAATCAGTTGAGAACACACATGGTGCTTTGATTAGCCCTTGTGGGGTGTCAATCAGGTGAGAACACACATGGTGCTTTGATTAGCCCTTGTGGGGTATCAATCAGTTGATAACACACATGGTGCTTTGATTAGCCCCTGTAGGGTGTCAATCAGTTGAGAACACACATGGTGCTTTGATTAGCCCTTGTGGGGTGTCAATTGGTTGAGAACACACATGGTGCTTTGATTAGCCCTTGTGGGGTGTCAATCAGTTGATAACACACATGGTGCTTTGATTAGCCCCTGTAGGGTGTCAATTGGTTGAGAGCACACATGGTGCTTTGATTAGCCCTTGTGGAGTGTCAACCAGTTGAGAACACACATGGTGCTTTGATTAGCCCCTGTAGGGTGTCAATTGGTTGAGAACTCACATGGTGCTTTGATTAGCCCCTGTGGGGTGTCAATCAGTCAATCAGTTGATAACACACATGGTGCTTTGATTAGCCCTTGTGGGGTGTCAGTTGGTTGAGAACACCCATGGTGCTTTGATTAGCCCTTGTAGGGTGTCAATCAGTTGAGAACACACATGGTGCTTTGATTAGCCCTTGTGGGGTGTCAGTTGGTTGATAACACACATGGTGCTTTGATTAGCCCTTGTGGGGTGTCAATTGGTTGAGAACACACATGGTGCTTTGGTTAGCCTTTGTGGAGTGTCAACCAGTTGAGAACACACATGGTGCTTTGATTAGCCCCTGTAGGGTGTCAATTGGTTGAGAACACACATGGTGCTTTGATTAGCCCTTGTGGGGTGTCAATTGGTTGAGAACACACATGGTGCTTTGATTAGCCCCTGTAGGGTGTCAATCAGTTGAGAACACACATGGTGCTTTGATTAGCCCTTGTTGGGTATCAATCAGTTGAGAACACACATGGTGCTTTGATTAGCCCTTGTGGGGTATCAATCAGTTGATAACACACGTGGTGCTTTGATTAGCCCCTGTAGGGTGTCAATCAGTTGAGAACACACATGGTGCTTTGATTAGCCCTTGTGGGGTATCAATCAGTTGATAACACACATGGTGCTTTGATTAGCCCCTGTAGGGTGTCAATCAGTCAATCAGTTGATAACACACATGGTGCTTTGATTAGCCCCTGTGGGGTGTCAATCAGTCAATCAGTTGATAACACACATGGTGCTTTGATTAGCCCTTGTTGGGTGTCAGTTGGTTGAGAACACCCATGGTGCTTTGATTAGCCCTTGTAGGGTGTCAATCAGTTGAGAACACACATGGTGCTTTGATTAGCCCTTGTGGGGTGTCAGTTGGTTGAGAACACCCATGGTGCTTTGATTAGCCCTTGTAGGGTGTCAATCAGTTGAGAACTCACATGGTGCTTTGATTAGCCCTTGTAGGGTGTCAATCAGTTGATAACACACATGGTGCTTTGATTAGCCCCTGTAGGGTGTCAATTGGTTGAGAACACACATGGTGCTTTGATTAGCCCTTGTAGGGTGTCAATCAGTTGATAACACACATGGTGCTTTGATTAGCCCTTGTAGGGTGTCAATCAGTTGAGAACACACATGGTGCTTTGATTAGCCCCTGTAGGGTGTCAATCAATTGAGAACACACATGGTGCTTTGATTAGCCCTTGTAGGGTGTCAATCAGTTGAGAACACACATGGTGCTTTGATGAGCCCTTGTGGGGTGTCAACCAGTTGAGAACTCACATGGTGCTTTGATTAGCCCTTGTAGGGTGTCAATCAGTTGAGAACTCACATGGTGCTTTGATTAGCCCTTGTAGGGTGTCAATCAGTTGATAACACACATGGTGCTTTGATTAGCCCCTGTAGGGTGTCAATAGGTTGAGAACACACATGGTGCTTTGAGTAGCCCTTGTAGGGTGTCAATCAGTTGAGAACACACATGGTGCTTTGATTAGCCCTTGTAGGGTGTCAATCAGTTGAGAACACACATGGTGCTTTGATTAGCCCCTGTAGGGTGTCAATCAATTGAGAACACACATGGTGCTTTGATTAGCCCTTGTAGGGTGTCAATCAGTTGAGAACACACATGGTGCTTTGATTAGCCCTTGTAGGGTGTCAATCAGTTGATAACACACATGGTGCTTTGATTAGCCCTTGTGGGGTGTCAACCAGTTGAGAACTCACATGGTGCTTTGATTAGCCCCTGTGGGGTGTCAATCAGTTGAGAACTCACATGGTGCTTTGATTAGCCCTTGTGGGGTATCAATCAGTCAATCAGTTGATAACACACATGGTGCTTTGATTAGCCCTTGTGGGGTGTCAGTTGGTTGAGAACACACATGGTGCTTTGATTAGCCCTTGTAGGGTGTCAATCAGTTGAGAACACACATGGTGCTTTGATTAGCCCTTGTGGGGTGTCAGTTGGTTGAGAACACCCATGGTGCTTTGATTAGCCCTTGTTGGGTATCAATCAGTTGAGAACACACATGGTGCTTTGATTAGCCCTTGTTGGGTATCAATCAGTTGAGAACACACATGGTGCTTTGATTAGCCCTTGTGGGGTGTCAATCAGTTGAGAACACACATGGTGCTTTGATTAGCCCTTGTGGGGTGTCAATCAGTTGAGAACTCACATGGTGCTTTGATTAGCCCTTGTTGGGTATCAATCAGTTGAGAACACACATGGTGCTTTGATTAGCCCTTGTGGGGTGTCAATCAGTTGAGAACTCACATGGTGCTTTGATTATGTACCCCTCGACATTTATGCTAATAGTATCAAAGGTTAAAAATCTCTCTCAAAGATTTTGTACGAAGGCAAAATATATTGTACAATGCATTTGCTACAATTTTAAGTAATTTTAATGATTACTGTTTCTGTTTGAACTACACAGAACTAGAATGACATAAAGAGAGCGATTTTATCCTCATGGTGTTACCACACAACTTTACCAATATAACAATATCCAGTCAGTTTTTTATCACTGATATAATTGCCCAACATATTGTAAATGTTTTTACTTCTGGTTTAAGGATTATTCTTCGTCCTAAAACACTCTTTAGAACAAATGAATTATATGCACTCTGACATCAAAGCTTGAAGTTGATTTGGTCTGTCGTTTACTCCAAGTTTCTAGTAAAACCAAAACCAATTTCCTGACTACAGTTTGCAATGTACACATGATCCTTTATTAGGCCTATAAGAATCATTTTAGCTCAACTGTTGTTGACATGTACATAAATGGACAGATGTCCTGTTTACGCACAAATATTTCCCCTGCCTGGAAACCGAAGCCGTGTATAGACACCATTATGTAATTTCGGACCACCAGAGCAAAGGTCGCCCAGTCATTCAACAAAAAAATCTTGAATATATTAGTATTTTGTGGCCATTGAGAGGCGGTTTTAGTGTAATCCCCACTAATAGGCAGCGAGAGGCTTCCACCATTGTTCATTCATTGTATTTTGGCTGTATGGACGTAAGTCAAAGTGAGCCGGCAATTGAGCCATGGTTCCATGTTTAGTTCCATTCCTGTGCCGTAGGTAACAGCCGATGTTTTGCAATTCACGGTGCATAAATTTGACATTTTCTCGGACAAGAAACAAAACGGACGATCCAGTAAAAAGAAAATTTGTTCTCTTGGCATTGTCAAGTCAGGGTTTTTGTGCCAGCGGTACCCTCAAAGAAAAACAATTCTGGCAATTCCGCCAAAAGATCCCACCGGGGGACGGGACAACAAAAAAAGAATCCCGGTGGCAACTGGTTAAGCGATGACTTGTGCTGACCTCACAAATCATGAAACCATCAAATATCGCACTATATCTGATGATATAATGTGGATGAAAAAAACAGCTTCTGAAAATGTTTTTTTCCCCATAGCTTTTGCCAATATGATTTTGCTTTATAATTCATTAACTGGTGTTTTTGTTTTTAATGTTTTGTATAACTTATCAAACTGAACTCATATCACTAATGCTTGAAATAGTTGAGACCCACTTCAAACATGCACACAATTTACAAGAAAATATCATGATATTGTATGAAAGAATGGAACAATTTTAAGTCACTAGGTGGCAGCAGACATATTAAGTAACTTTCCATTGTTTATGTAGTTCTGAGCATGCTTAAGCTGCGTCTGAATTGGCATTGTGGCTGTTGCTAAGGGCAGCCTATGCTTCAATGCATATTGCAGTGGTGATCCAGCCATTGCCAAAGCCCCAATGCGGACACGGCCTTACCTTTCTAATAACGCTGGATCTACCAAGCTAATCTACTGCCGCCTAGTACCCCAAAAAAGTGCCACATTCATGAAAACAATAAACTGATGGTCTTACCAGTTTGTGGAGGTCACTAAAATACCACGCATTGCAACCTTCAACAACATGCTTAGGCTTTTCCTTGCTCTGGTAAAGCTACAAAGATTCAAGAAAAGCAATCAATCAAATTAAGTATTTACAGCAATATCACATATTATTCTTTTAATTCAAAATTCCATACATGTGTTTGGAAATAAACATTTAATCAAAACTCTTACTTGAAAGCCTGGACCATCCACTTTTGCAAACTTTGACTTCTCTTTTATTTCAAAAAGTTATTTCTCAATATCTTGTCAACTACTTGTTAAATGTTCCTTCAAATTATTTCACTTTTATTTAAAACAATAGACACGTTCATGAGAAGTCTGTTTTATTGATAAAAAAGACTGTCTTTTCCAAAAACCAAAGCATAGGAAAAGTTCCATTCATGTTGTATCAACCATATGGCATCATTGTATCGTTTTTTTTAAGGCAGATGTTGCTGGGTGTTTGGTCAACCAGCTTGGTTGGATACTTTTTTGGGATGTAAAAATGTGGATGTATGAAGTAAGCACTTGTAAGCCATTAAGAAACAAGAAAAGTCATGTTTGGTAAACACTAATGCCCCACAAGCCGGTCCTTGCACATGACTAGACTTTACCATTTAACCAGTTGAAACCGGATGACGTAAATACACGCAAATGTTTCCCCTTCCACTATTCTTTCATCCAATGTAATTCGGCTGAGTGGCGGTAAGTCAGAGTGAGTCGGCAATGAAGCCATGGTTCCATGTTTAGTGCCACTCCTATGCCATACATGTAGGTAACAGCAGATGTTTTGCAATTCATATGTCAAATGAATTTGACATATTCTCGGTCAAGAAACAAACAGACGATCCAACAAAGAGAATCTTTCTTGTTATCATTATTTATTTATTATTATTTATTCGGCCCCAAAAAATGTACAAATACAATATAAACAAGAGCAAACATAGATTAAGTATGTGTACGATATAAATCGCTGTCTAGTCAAGTCAGGATTTCTTTGTGCCAGGGGTACCCTCAAAGAAAAAATATTCCAGTAATTCCGCCAAAAGAATCCCGACAGGGAAGATGGGACAAAAAAAAGAATCCCGGCGGCAATTGGTTAAACAAAGTCCATTGCACCAACTGGTTCTGTGGAAACATTAATTCTGACCCATGACTTCATATGCATCCAAAGTTCAAAAGGCAATGTAGGAATACCAATTTAAAACCTAAATTTCCCTTTGATAGTGCAGATACCACTTCTTATTTAAGCCATATTGACCTTGACATTTGACCTAGGAGAGGCCAAAAACAATAAGCTTCTAAGGGATCCCAATACCAATCCACACACCAAGTTGATATGCTAGGTCCTACTTGACCACATTTCTTTGGTTTTAGCCAAATTGACCTTGACATGTGACCTAGGGGAGTCCAAAAACAATGTAGACTTCTGAGGATTCCCAAGACCAATCTATACACCAAGTGAGGAGTTGATATGCCAAGTCCTTCTTAAGTTTTCGCTTAGACCACATTTCTTTTGTTTTAGCTGTAATGACCCTGATATTTGACCTCGGTTAGTCCAAAAGCACAGTAGACTTTTGAGGGATTCCAAGACCAATCTGCACACCAAGTTTGGAGTTGATATGTCAAGTCCTTGTTTTATCACTCTAACAAAAATTCTTTTGTTTTAGCCATAATAAGACTAACAAAAAAAAAATGTTCTGTTTCCGATTACATGCCATTTCAAAATAGGGTCGGTAGGTCAGGAATTTTCTTTTTTTACATTTTGGTAATATTGATTTAAAATACAATACAATACAATATGTTAATGCCTTATTTATTTGTTTAACCCACTATACTAAAGTAAACGTACCATGCAATTCCTGTTCAGGCCGCCACTAAGTAAAAGAGTAAGTTTGGGGAAAAAACGCAATGCAAAATCTAGATTATTCCATTTCAGCACGAGGCAAAGCGACACAAGTCGAGAAAAATGGAAAAGCCAGATTTCATCGAGTGAAATTCAGCGACAATGCCCGAACGAAATGCATTCCACATTGTTTATATAACTCACAAATAGATCCTTGTCATTTGAATTTTGTTCACAATAAACACAAAATAGACACAGAAAGTCATTCCCCCACGTTCTGAAAATTCTTTAAAAACCTTCTGCAGAGCGTGGATGATTCCACATAGACAGCAGCCTTGTCTGCCACTACACGAACTTGCCTCGTTTGAACAACGAGCGGGGACCGATTATTTTGAAAATGGTGCTGCGACGATAACACGTGACGCGTGCTCCACACACGAAGCATGTGCAAAATGCGTGCTGGATTTGTTTGGATGTGCAGTTCCCTCACGCAGTGAGCAATGATCATCAACTGCACGTCCAAATCTTTCAGGCGTTCCAGTGCTGACGGCATTGTAAAACTGAAAGACATGAAGCAAGTACCCCCCCCCCCCTCCTGCGCACCGAGCTTTCGGTGTGTGCTTTTAAATTTATTTTTCTTTTCTGATGGCTATTTTTAATTAGACATAAATCATTGCGATGTTTCAGGTATGTTTTCTGTCCTTTATTTGTTCATGTTGTTGCTTTTGATGATGTCAAAGAATTCAGTACAGGTTGCATAAAAGACTGAATGTGATTGTAATAAATGTTATTTGGCAAGAAAAATTTGCCACACGCAGAGTGAATGAGAGGGACTCATCGTAGCGACTAATGTGTCACTGTCGGTCACAGCACAGTAAACGCTATGAATGGGGAGCTAGATTCGTTTTACGGCTTGGGTTGATGTTTTACCGACCATGGTGTCGACGCACGAACTACAACCGCTTTAATTTCATGTTCATTTCATAGTGACGTCGATCTCCATTTTATGTATTTTTTTGTTATTTCATTTATTTAGTTTTTTTATTTTAATTAATTCATTATTTTAAGCCGCTGAAAAAAGGAAAAAGTTGAATAAAAAGTTTAGGGTCACGCTGTAAAATTAGGGTCGGTCGGGTAACCGGAAACAGAACACTTTTTGGGGGGGCCTGACCTCGATGTTTGGCACAGGTGTTCGAAAAACAACAGACTTCTGAGAGATCCCAAAACCAATCCACGCACCAAGTTAGGAGGTGATACCCCAAGTATGATTTGCCAAGTTGATTCGCTCGGACCACAATTTCGTTTTAGGCATAATGACCTCAACATTTGACCAAGAAGAGTCCAAAAACAATAAGCTTCTGGGGGATCCCAAGACCAATCCACACACCAAATTTGGAGTTAATATGCCAAGTCCTTCTCAAGTTATCAATCAGACAAAATGATTGTACACACACATACATCCACTTAGAAACACACCCCCCCAACCCTATACACCCAAACTTGTGGGTTCCTGCAGCTGATTTCACAAAACTTTATGCAACTGCGTATATCCACTTGCCACATTTAGTGCGTAAGTTGCGCCACAAAGTTAAGATCGATTTCATGAAACTTACGCAAGTCAGGATTTTATGCCATAAATATGGCGTAACTTGTGCACTCTATTTCGACTGCGCAAGTCAGTATTTTGTTGCGCAAGTTAATAAGCTGTGTATGGCCTAGGGCAAAATGAGGTTTACCCAGTGTATGGTAGTTTTGGTACCCTTGGGATGCAATGTTGTTTCAGTGTTTTCCTACAGGTCTTGCTCATAAGCCTTGAAAACTCATAGTTTGGAGGTACATGTAATTAACAGTATATTAATTGTTCATTGTTCTGCTGTTGTCTGGACCCCAAAAGCTCTGGTGAGTTAAGGGCACACCCACCCACCCATGGAAGGACTTGTCGGAAACAGTATGCCCCTTTGGTGGCTTCGCCAAACGCAGGGCATAAATATCAGGTATATAGTTTGCAAATTAAACGTAAACTGCCAAGCATACATGTGTAGTTATTATGTCAATGGTTTTGAATACCACCGTAATCTAGTTTTGAAAGATTAGTTTCAGCTAAGTTTTATTAAAGTAATAAAGTAAACATTACCTCCTGCAACACTGGCAGTACAGATGGCGTTCTTTGTTGAAGGAAGAATATCATCATGAGAGTGTAGGCATAAGAAGACAGACTACCCTTTGATGCATCCCCTATGTCACACACCTAATACATTATAACCAAACATATCATCAATAACAAGTATGCAGAGAGTGGAAGACTATCTGTGCACACATAACATGGATAGAAAACTAAAAGACAAGTGGAATATGGTCAAATGTAGCACTTCAGGTCACTTCAGGTCAAAGGCCGAGTAAATATGAGATAGTGGGAGGCACAAGCACTGCCGTATTCACATTCTATGAGCAGACAGGGGATACATGTAACTAATTTGTCCTCTGCAGCAAACTGGGGAAAAACCTCAATTGGGTGTTTTGGTTGTTTCTGAAGATTGCCACAAATAGCAACATTTTAAACAACTTAAAACAACATAAACTTCACGTTATATTTTTGAAGAGGTTGGACTTAAGTTAGGCTTGGGAACTGCTGTGCTGATAACATCAACAGTTAAATTCTTTATTTTACAACCATTAAACGCATTGCAGTAAACAAGTACTTGTAATAAAACCAATACCCAGGATGCAATTAAGGACTTGAGCAGGGTGATAATAGGTAGGTATATACATGTTTACCAGTTATTAACCAACAAACCGATTGCGCGACCCATGTCACATGACCTGTTGTGGGTATGTAAACAAACACGACGTCCTCCATAGGAAAGTGCGGTTCGGTAAATGATCATTGTTGCATTTGTTTATTCGATCAAAGCTTTTCTTTCTCGAAATCTGTGAAAACATTCCAGAGTTTGTACCAGAGACCTTCGAGTGGCTAAATAAAGCCAGTAAGCTGGTAAGGATAGTTCCAGCAAGTCTTGGAAATTGTACAAGTAACGTGTAAATGTGCACGATGTGTACTAGTGCACGAGGGAACGATTGGGCCAGACGACCGCGATCACACACTTTTCAACACAAGAATTTTAAAGTTTTGAAGCTGAAATCCTCCAAAGAAATTGCTTTCCAAAACTGTGTGATTCCTTTGCCTATTTGAAATTTCGCAAGGCTAGGTATTAATGCTCACTTTTCCAACGATCTTTACCCTTTTTTTTACAGTGATTTAGGCCTACATTACAAACAAAATAACAGACGGGTGGCTACATAGTCGTCCGATGCCGGCAGTGCATAAAAATAAACCTCTTTTGTAGTAGAATACTGGTAGTTTATGAAACAGTAATGTGAATAAAATCAATGTCACAACATACAACTCTAATCAAAAGGCTTCGTAACCGTGTTATTACTACCAAAAGCCGACTTCTGGTGTGACTCTGTCAGTCACGGCATGTATTTGCATGTAGTTTGCCATCAGCTCAGCATCAGATGACGCTGTACCCACTACAGGTCACGTGATGACATGTAGACATTGGTTGCGCAATCAGTCTATTAGAAGCGAGTATTCATGTTTGCTCTTTACTGCTTTAAGATCGGATGGGTTTTCAGCTCAAACCTCAGTTGCTATATACAATGTACCCTACACACACATCTGTCAGTATCTTTAGCCTATTGTAAAAAGTGAGCACAAAACTTGGGTTTTTTTATTAACCAAGCAACTAAAAATAAAGTACCTTTGCAAACACTTTAACAGTGTAGACCAGCTGTCGTACTCTTGGATCAATCTTGGAGTATGCATATAGCATGCGTGTATTGGCCTGAGCTAGACAGTTGTACAGACTAATATCAGCATCTAACTGCATGCAGCGATCCATAAACTTGACAATAGGAACTTTAGCAGTTGAGATTGGAATTACATTGCACAAGTTATTGTGTCTTTTCAGTTTCTTAGCAAGATCTTCAACAATGCTTGGAATTGCTAAATGTAACTCCTGAAATTTAACAAATATAAAAGAAAATTATCAACAAAAAACAAACATAAATCAGGCCAACCTTTACAAAAATGTTGTTTCCTGTCCAGCGGGCGGGGAAAACAAAAAGCATGGTTATGTAATGGGACTGTGAGTGACCAGAAGAGGGTCCTTTTTCCCCCAGGCTGAAGGCCCAGGGAAATAGGACCCTCTTCTGGTCACTCACAGGCCAGAGGGGAGATAGCCGTGCACTAATGACGGAATTATGCCAGTCCATACGTGTTTTATAACACATCTTGTCCACAATATGAAATAAGAAAAGAACATTTTTTTCAAGGTTTTATAACTGAACTGTTTTAATTCAAAAAAAATCACGAGCAATTCAACAATAAGCAATTTGACAAATAAAGGAATGCTTTAGTTTCCTTCGATTCCCTTTTCTAGTTGCTGTTCACTGTTTACATTATGAGGGAACTGTAACCAGTCAAAATTACGCACGGTATGTCTTGAATCGCATCTAGTTCGTGGTGGCTCAAATTTCATATGCATTAGCCTATATAATTTAACCCCAGAATAAAGAACCAGCAAGAGGTGTGTTTTACTCAAATATTGTGAACTGTGGACTAAATAAAAGCACTTACTTCTGCAGTTTGATGCTGAAATTTCAAACATATGTCCATGTCACTTTTTGAAAAGCCAAATCCATTTCTTGATGAACCAAATAGTTGAAGCCTGGCATCTGGGTATCCATTGGTCTGAATAAACCACTCGTAATTCTCCACTGCTTTATCTCTATGCTTCATATCAATGTCTTTCAGACAGTATCTTTCTGAAAACAAACATGGAAAACTCATTCTACAACCAATATCAAAGTTTTGAACATTACATTTTCTTTTCCTTAAACTGTATTTTAGATGCTCCCCCCCCCCCCCCAGTAACTGACATACTACACATGGCATGCCAAAAATCAAGTTTTTGGAATGGCTTGGGTAATGCACATGTATACGTAGCATGTCAACATTGTGTTGCTGATGACCATGAGCAAGGTGCATACTAGTACATGTAGGTTTAAAAAGGGATTTCCGATCTTCTTCTTACTGGTATAAAGTGCATCATACCACTTATATCAGGCTTCATTAATAGTCCTACATAATGTTAAATTCTATTATAAACCAAGTCACATAAAAACAAGTAGACAATGATTGTTATTATTCCATCTCAAATATTTGATACCTTTTGTACCAAAACCAATACTGAGGTTTTCATCTCAAATGTATGTCATGCAGGTACAAAGAGAAGAGTGTTTAGTCTAGGTAACAGACCAACCCATGGACCGATTTGCTCCATAGGATATCATAATATTCAGATATTTCTGTTACATTTTTGCTTTATGGCATTTTTAGAGTATTTATATAAGGTCTACAAGGCTTTGTTATGGGGATTAAGAGCTATGCATTTCAAAATAATTACTTTTAGGGGAAACTTATTTTTACATAATTTACAATTCCAACTACATGTATGGACCAAGACTTCAGTGTCTTTTGAAACCAATATAACTAACACCCACACCCTCTCCCCATTAATAATACTTCATTGACTTTGTATATCCAGCTTGGGCTCATTTATTTCACAGTGACAAGACATATTTCATTAAATGACAAACCTGCAATATTTATGCACAGTGCATCTATTCTCTTGAGATAGTGTCTGTCCATTGCTGGTAATGCAACCAGGTTAGGAAGACATTCATCAGGACATTCCTGTAACCAATCATATGACAAGATCATAGCAGGACTTCTCACTTCAATGCAATGTAGTAATCATCAAAAATGGGCTCAGCGTACTTGTATTTGAGTTACAATTTTTGGTATTGTTGACAAAAAAATGTAAACGTCAAGAAATACTTTCATCATTAGGAGGAAGAGCCGATCTTTACTAGAAGCGAGTTTAACATGCTTGAAATAATTTCACATTGACACAAATTGCGCTTGATGAACTTATTGTAAGCAATTCAATTTAATCCACTAGTGTATATTGCACAAGCCCAATACATGTGCAACGTGATAACAGTGAACATGTACCAAGAGTCAGAAGCCTGAAAAGCCAGGCTTGTAAAACAAACAATGAATTACTTACAGAGATTTGATGTCCTTCCTTTGCACAGCCATTGCAGACAACCATAACCTTTTTGCCTCCTGTTAAAACCTTCTCATCAAACACAAAATGGAAATCTTGATTGTTACCCGACTCATTGGTTGCACTATCTTCAATGGGTTTGTTGACATCAAGTGAGTCAGTTGTATATTCAGCAACCTCCATCAAGGCATCTACCCGCAAAGCATCATCTTCAACACGTGGGTTTGCATGGCACATGTCAATGGACATTTTATCAATGGCATCTACTAAACTCTCTGAATTTTGTCCAGCAATGTTTTTATTTATCTCAGAGTCATCACTGGTACTGACATCGAGTGTTGATAAGACTGATGCAGAACATTCTTTGTAATCAGGCATGACTGCGTCAGTTGAAAGATCAGTGCTGCAACTATTCACTGAATGTTCTTGGCCCATGTCTCCACTCCCTGTACAAGACTCAACGGTGTTCGACGGCAGAACACTTGCAGTACCCTTGACAGAAGTACTTGTAAGTACATCGCTTGCATCAATATCCTCACTGTGTGGCTGCAACTGTGGTACTCTAGAATGTGTCTTAGAATTAGTTGCAGGTTCAGTTGGAGCCTTCTGTGGCTTACCAAAATAAAGCAGTGCATCTTGAAGACGATCAAATACATACTGAAACACAACGTTGGAGCTCAGACTCTTGGCAATATTTTTCTTGTTAACAGCAATGGGATCTGAAGTAAAAGCAATTATTAATATAAGTATTTTTTACTCAATACATTATTTGTAAATACACACAGATGCATTTGACAATGTTAAAAGTATAACATCACATACCTTCAATAGCTAGCCTTCTATTTGGAATCTTCAATTCATCTCGACTAACAGGTTCTCGTTTGCGTACTGAAATCACTATCTCCTCAATAGCTATGTCAAATGTATAGAACTTCAACATCTTTACCCACAATACTCCAAGGCTGTCTGTGTTAGTTACTTCCAAAACTTCATTCTTCGATAAAAAAAATAATAATAATAGTTATTATCTCAATGTAACAGATTTTCATAAACAAACAGATTTTGGCTTAACATACTAATAAAACGATTCAGGAATAGACAGACATTTTCTTTCTAGTTGTTATTCTTTCCAACATGGAATGCTTTTCTTTGACACTCAACTGCATTCATGTTCCTACATTCATAGAAGTAGTTTGAATTGTTATTGCAATGTTGTGGCACTTAACCTCACCTCCTGCAGGACAGGCACAACTGGAGGTTCACAATGCTGCAAGAAATAGATGGTCATCAACACAAAGGAGTATGCAGGCATGCTGCCATCAGACTGACTGTCTACACCACATAGTCTTGCCCAGTATCGCAGAGCCATTGCCAATAAATGCACCCGAGGATCAATCTTACGATAGTCACATAACAGCTGTGAAGTCTTAATGGCTGCTACTGAACCTGTACTTAGTTCACATCTCAAACCACTATCAAGAAAAGGTACGTAAGATACAACATTAGGTCAGATTCATGTGTATTTCAAACACTGTGGACATTCAAACAATATGGTAATAAGTTTCCAAATGTTACAACAAACAATTTGGAAAAGTTCAGTGGTGATTTTTCACCAAAGTAATAACATTTAATATTGTTGAAATAAAAGATAAAATACTTTTTCTTCTCATTCATAACAAAATCTGACTTTGATTTTCACCAGTTATAACTGGAAGATGTGTATGCATGCACAACTATTTTTGGACTATAGTTGGGTATTTAAACCCACTTTTGTATGCACCCCGTATACCGAACATTAACAAGACTGGACATTCCACTGTGTAACGTGCACAGACATGCACTCACAATGAAATGCTCTATTGGCATAGAGGGACAAAGGGTACTGGAATTCATTATTGACATATCCCTTTTTCCAGGGGCTATAGTGCAGCCCTGATTCCAGAACTTCGTCCTTTTGCTGTACAACAAGTATTACGAGAGATCATTAGGCTGCCACCATTGTTTCTCATTGTATTCTGCCTATGGGAGGTAAGTCAAGATTCCAACATACCATGGCCGATTATCAGCCATGGGCTTACAGCCAAGGTTTGGCCAATTCACGGTGAATGCATTAGGCTAGAACACATTCCGTATTTTCTCAAAAGAGAACAAAATATCTAGGTGCATTTCATGCGAACGTTTGTTGTCTTTATTTTTTGTATAATCAGGGTTTCATTGTGAAAACAATATTGTCAACCACAAATTATTCTGAATTCCAAAAAATTAATCTCGTGCATGAGCTAGGACAAATTTTGGAAATCCCGGCACTATTCGTGGTTAACAACCTGTTTTATGAACATCAACAAGACTTAGACAATCATTACTCTTACTTTTATTCAAACCTTTGTAAAGCAATTTTAAATTTTGACAAATGTCAATATGATTTCCATGTACCCCACCTTTTGTGTACCCTGTTTGTTGGACCCATTCACCTGAACCTTCTTGAGTTTTGTAGATTGTATATTAAGACTGAACTTAAACTGTTCCCTTTATTGCATCTGAAGAAGTTGTTGCTCTCTAAGCTCTTGCATCCTTTGTAATTAATCTTTACTCTACCACTACCATTTATTGTTTTACAATGGACCAGTAATTAAACCGGTAGGTTATTACATGTCCGTTCTAGCCTCCTCAGACATTCCTTCATTATTGTGTAGTTTACAACAAGGCATTTTAAAAACGATTCTGATATTTGTGTACTTCTATTTATAGAAAAAGAAAAGTCCTGTTTGGTAAACACTAATGCTCTGCAAGCTAAATAAAGTCCATTGCACTATCTGGTTCTGTGGAAACATAATTTTGACCATTGAGTTACATGTACTATGTATCCCAAGTTCAATAGGAAATGTAAAAACAATTTAAACCTAAATTTCCCTTTGATAGTGCAAATACCACTTCTTATTTAAGCCATATTGACATCGACATTTGACCTTGGGGAGTAAAAAAACAACGGACTTCTGAGGGATCCCTAGCCCTGGAGGCCTTCCACTTTTGTATAAATACTAGTGACGTCCTGGTCATGAGGGTCCATTTCGGGGGTGGAAAAAGTCTAGAGCTTCATAATTCAAATCTTACCTGTATGAAGCTACTAATCTGAGCAGATTAACATTCCATGGCCCCATACATTTTTTGGCAGTGGGTTTTGAACGTCAGATATTCCTCATAGATCCATAGCTGAAATAATTCAGCTCGAAACGTTAAATATTTCTGCAAACTTTAAAACACAGTTCATCACGCAATCCTATTACACGTGTCTGCGTGTGTTTGCACAAAATCGTACACCGACTACACAGCATACTATACATGCGGAAGAATGCACAACCAACCTGCACCAATTATTTCACAAAAATGACGGATTTATGAGGAATATCCAACGTCCAAAACCCACCAACAAAAAATACTAATCCGGGGAGATTAGTAGCCTCTTACAGGTAAGATTTTAATTATGGAGCTCTGAAACATTTTCCACCCCAGAAACGGGCCCTCATATCTAGGACTCTGTATCTGTGCAAAGCACACAGGAAGAATCCTGCATAGGGCTAAAGGATCTCAAAACCAATCCAAAGACCAAGTTAGGAGTTATTAATAATGACCTCGACATTTGACTTAGGGGGTCCAAAAACAATGTAGACTTCTGAAGGGTCCCAAAACCAACCCATACACCCAGTTTTGGAGTTGATATGCGAAGTCCTTTTGCAGTTATCGCTCAGACAACATTTTTGTTTTAGCTACAATGAGCTTGACGATTGACCTAGGGGTCCAAAAACAATAGGCTCTTGGGGATTCCAATCCATACATCAAGTTTGGAGTTGGTACGCCCAGCCCTTCTTGAGTTATCACTCTTACATGATTGCACACACACACCCACACACACAAGTGTGTATTTACCTCCAATCAGGGACCTCCTATTGTCCCTCTTTTGTTTGTACTTTAACTTTTTAGCAACAGCTCCCATTGGTTTTGTACATAATTTCCAACAGGGGACCTTTTCCAACCGGGAACTTTATTGTCCTCTTTTTGTTATAAGTCCCCGGTTTGAATGCCTAAACAAACTCACACACACACACACGCGTGTAATGACCTCCAATCTTGGACCCTCCTTTGTTCAACTCTTTGTCCTGACAAACGTGGACCCCATTGTTTTCCTTTGTGATAGCAATCATGGACCTATTGTCCCTTTTGTTATAAGTCCTCGGTTTAAATGTCACTACAAGTACACACACACCCCCATTCACCAATGGAAAGACATGTCAGAAACATTATGCCCCTTCAGTGGCTATGCAAACTTTAATGAAAGGGCTTAGTAACTGTGTTATTATTACCAATAGCCAACTTTTGGTGTCTCTCTGTCGGTCACAGCATGTTGTCTTTGCTATCGGCTGAGATGACGTAGTACCCACTATAAGTCACATGATGACATTGGTCGTGCAATCGGTCTATTGATATTGTATGTTAAGTTCCCACTTACATGAATGCATTATATCATAAATGACTATTACCTTTGCTTATCATTGAACCGAATACATGGAAACCGGCCCTCAAAATCAGACTCGACGTCTTCAAAAATCTCATCTGTAAATAAAATAGTATTTCAGGCAGTACATTATATCTTATCAAGGCATGTTAAAATAATGAGACATTGTTATAAAATTAAAGTTAGAAAGCAAACATAATCACAGCTCAAAGTCAATTCACTTGCATTCTTTCACAGATTATATGATTTGTATGGTACAAGATTGACCATGGAGTTAAATTGCTAAATTATTGGGGATGCATTCCAAAGGACAAATGTCACACTCACATAACCAATAAAGGAATAAACCCAAACGCCCAAGATTTGGAAAAGTGCTTGTCCTATTGACCGGTTTAACTTGTTAAGAAGTATACATGTGTAACTTACATTTAACTTTGCTATTAGTCTCAACCAGGTGTAAATGACAAGATGGCTCCCACTACACCACACAATAATTGAATGATGATTCATTGCTAAAATTGTATACAATGTATAACACCCTTAAAGTAGATTCTTGTCATTTGATTGGAGGATTGTTGTTCATGCTGCATTCATCAAACAACCATTAAATGGCCTACACTGTTTAACCCCGTATTTTCGTCCCATCCGTTTTTCACTATTGCAGGCGTTATGCATGGCAGTACAAAATGCCCTCGCAGTGGATGCCAGAAAACAACGTTGAACATTTTGTTGATAGCTTTCCCTTCAAATGACAAAGATCTACTTGGATGTTACATGTATATAAAACAAATAATGAATGTTTTGCATTTGTGCAATGGAGAGATTATTTGCATTCTTTATGAGACCAAGTTTTCTATTCAACCATCTTTCAACTCATAAAATATTCTCACCATGGCATTCATAAACATTCATTATTTGAATTTTACCATACCGTTAAAGTATTTAAATCATCATCATACACCAAACTGCCCAAATGATGGCTGACTTTTTACGCTTTTCCCCCCAATAAAAATGGATAAAAATATATAAAAGGGTAAACTTTGTTTTTACACAGACTTGGTTGATAGTGACATACACGTAGTACACATGTTTACTACCCTGGTTTACATAACAAACTGGCGATTCAAAACATGACTCTACATCCCATTGCCATATTGGTGCAAGATGCTGACAGCCACTTAGCAGGTTTAAAGGCTAAGGGTATACAGGTACATCCTTTTTCAAAAATTCTTTAATGTTTTTTAAAACTAGAAATAGTCCATTATTACAGTTATACTGTAAACATGTAAAATGCCCTATAAACATGTAAAAAAAAAAAAACAAGAAAACAAAGTTTCCATAAGTACATTGTAAAACTCAATACCCTAAGAGCTTTACTATAAAATGACCAATACTACAAATACATATTTATAAGAGGGACTTTGTTGATCTGACTGGTGAGTCTGATCATTGAAGAGGGCTAGATGCATATACTGGAAAGGTCTACATATTTTTCTAAAGGAAAGTTCTATATGCTAATCCGAGCAGTTCGTTCATGGTGGTTTCCACCACCACAGCAACGGTTGTTGCATGGGTGCGTCAACGCACACACACTGTGAATCCTCCTGATACGTTATTGTCATGTCACGTGTGTGCGGCTGCCATACATGTAGTTAGGGTGGTATAAACCACCATGTCAGATTCATGTACATGTATTTTATAATAAGCATACAATAATTATTAGTTACGTTCCGTGGGAAATAAATGATTAGACCATGCCACCCAGTTAGATACACAATTTTGATCATAAGAAACAAGAAAAAATCATGTTGCAAAAATTTAGGTTCCTCAGAGATGGCAGCCAAAGATGCCATTTCGAATCCTTTTCTGACTATAATTCAACTTGTGGGTATTGTGTTTCATCAATTTTGGTAGATTTACATCCTAAATGGTTATTTTAATGGTACAAAAATTGTAAAAATCGATTGTAATGGTTTGTTAATAAATGTCGGCCATGATGATTTTCAAAATGGCCAACATTTTTTGTTAGTGAACCCTTTTTGACTAGTACCTCAATGTGTGCATCATATTTTGAAAATTGTTGTGCCTTTACAACCCAACTGATGTCGCCAGTGGTTAGAAAAGTGTATTAAAAATTCAATAGTAAAGTAAGATGTGGCGGCCATCTTATTTTTCAAAATGGCCGCCATTTTTTGAACTATTGAATATACTAGCAGGAACTGGGAAGTGGTTTTAAAAGGAAGAAGGATGTAGGCCTGCTACAGGCTAAAAACTACAGTATACATGTATATTTACAATCTTCATAACCATTTTGCAAATGCTGTTGAATCATTTCTACCTTCAATCGTTTGTCAATTGTTTAACAGTTGTTCAAATGGCCGTGTGCCTTACTGTAAAGGTCAATAAATAGTGGTGATGGAGTTTATTTTGATTTCATAACCTCAAGTTTTGTATTTGGAGAAAATCTGACATTTTTCAGATTTTATATTCTGTCAAGTCTGTGAAAATTTAGAAAGATAATTGTTTTGTACTAATTTTTTTAAAGTTCCAGCTGCACTGATTATACTATTGTGTGCACCATTGATGTCTTTAGTTGATAATAATTATTTAACTGAAGTTAAAGCAGTTTTGTTTCCATATTTTCTTTTATGACAGTTTATTCCAACGGTTTATCACTGGTTGTCCCTGGCAACCGTCCGTTTGTACGCACTATACGATTCTCTGTCCTCTCCCATCCTTACACTGTAACGGTTCCGAAACGTAATTCTAAGATGTACTCTACAAGTTTTTTTCCCACTCACTGCTCCACTGTGGAACTCTTTACCTGTATACCATTTCCCTGTGGGCTATAATCTTTCTCAATTTAAGCAGAATGTAAACAGTTTTCTTCTGCCCTAATTTTTCCTGTTTTCTTTCACTTTTCCTTGTAGCCCTCACCTAGAGTGACCTTGTGCCTTGTGATGGGCGACTAACATAAAATAAAAAAGTACATTTTTCCATCTTGACAACTGCCAATGAGTTAACCTTGTTACATATTAGTAAAACCCAATGAAATGAAACACTTACCTCCAGGACTAAGTGCTTGACAAGCCATAACAAGTACCTGAGATGGGACAGAGCCTTCAGGAACCTCAATGCTAAGATTAACATCACTGTCTTTGAAACCAAACCCACTCAGAGAAGAGCCATATACATTCACTATTACATCTGGTTCATACAAAAAGTTAGAGATAAATAAATATCCAATGTGTCACAGAGAAACCCTCATATTTACTTTTTAATGCATATTCATTAGCTGTTGTGAATATTAATGTGATATGTAACCCATAGTGTGAATAATGCATATATTAGACCAACACCCAAACCAGTAATGCCATGGTTGACTGAAGCTGAACAGGTAGTGACGATAAGTAACAGTTGAGGAATGCTTGCGTTGGGGTTTGCAAGGTTGTGAGTTGTGTATTCATCAGGTCAGTTTTGAATTAGAAAAGGATTTGAGGTAAAAGTTGAGTGCAGGGTGGAAGAATGATTTGAGATGATGTAAATAAGATGCAAATTTGAAGTTCTATGTTTTTCTGTGTGAAGTAAATGTTACGGAGTTGTCTCCAGGATCTGTTTGTGTGGACTGCCTTACACTCAGCTCTGCTGCAGTGAAATTTTTTTATTGGGAGTAATTAAGGCTTTTAATGTGGCTAGAGGCGCAGTTGTTTATACATCAAGTGAAGAAGTTATTGTACTTTTCATGTTTGGTAATTTGTACAGAAATCTAAACTCAAAATGACGGCAATTATTTGGTTTATTATGTAAATGCAGACTGCTTTGGTTCTGGGCCACAACTAAATGTTGGAGGACCCTTTTTAGGGTGGAGCTTGCTCATCATTGAACACCACTCTCTAGAGGCAGTTATTGAACTCGGCGGCGTATGACCCAGCTTCGCTATAATATCAGCACTGATTGATTCAAAGGGGAGATTTCTACCTTCAACATTTCGCCTTTTCCTTTACATGGATGGAGTAGCCAGCAATAAGCTTGATGATTTGTGGTTGTGGTAACGTTTGAATATGAAATGAATTTGTTTAGAAGTGTATAAAGAGTGCCAAGTATCGTTAATTGTAACATTATCTGTATTTCATAAAAAGCCTGACTTGATAGTGCAGGCTAAAACTAAATCTTTAGGGGGGTTCACCTCCATGTAGTTGCAATTTGTGTTTACACTGTTGCGTGGTGCTTTTAAAACAGTGGAAAGGTGTTGGGTAAGACTAGGACTGTTCTACTGTGAACTTAAAAACGTAACATTTTGAGACAATGGAATTCTTTACCAGATTGTGATAATGGTGTAACTTTGCTTCAAGGCTGTTGCTAGTGTGCCTGAGTGGCAAGTCCCTTAGTGGGAACAATTCAACATTTTAGTTGAAAATATGAGAATTTGGTAACATTTGGTCTCAGTTACCTTGTTTTTTTAGTCTGAGTGACTCTTAGGTGACCTACATTGAACTCTTAGTGACTTTTGGTCTGAGTGATCCACATGAAGACTTAGTTATTTTTGGTCTTAGTGACCTGACCTTTTGCCTAAGTAGCTTTTTTGGACTAAGAAATAATTTAACTCCCCGTCTGAACGTACCCAATGTAACATGTAATGAACAACTCAATAATAAACACTAAATGTATTCACAATCAGGACTTTAACCCTAATTCATCCAAACCCATCAAAGTCCTGTTGCATGAATGGAGCCCGAGTAGCTAAGCTACTTCCACTTCAGGAAGCAGGAAAGTGCCAGTAAGATTGTCAAGTTCATAATGGCAAATTACATGTAGATATTAACTAAACAACAAAACAGAGAATTATGATGGCAATGCAAGCCAGTGACATTGCAGTTCCACCATACCAATATCTGTTTTAGGAACTGCTATTATGAGTATGTCATATAATAAATAAAAGTCAACAATTATATTCCTTTGAATTCATCATTCTAAGTGCATTTTTAATTTGAAAAAATCAGTTTCATTTGTCAATTCATTTTAGCACCTTTGTTTTGTTAATGGTAAAACCAAATACACTTCTTCTGGGTTCTACTTTTTGAGGTGTTGGTCAGGTGATGGATGCCATGACTCCTTGTAACATAACCAAATTGTATGACCTTCCATGACTTTCCAGTACATGGTATTTGTGGCTGATAGCAATTTTCAACTAAGCAAGTTTCTGTGATTACCAGCTTTATTAAACTATGCCCTGGCTACAATTCCTCAAAGATGGTTCTAATTGAAGTTACGGTTTCACCCAAGGCATTATTTTTTGGAACACCAAACTGAATGGTCCATCTTTAAGAAGATGTCATATCTCATCCCATGTGGTGATTCAAGGCAGCAGGTCTGTGTGCCTTCATCCCAAAATTTGTTTCAGATTTACATTTTCTGCATTCACATTTTTTCTTCTTGTTGATACGTGTATAAATGCATACTGCCCCATATAATCATTTGTGCAGGATGGGCCAATCCTTCTTTAAAGACATTTGTTGATAAATACAAACATATTGGCATGGAAAACAGGTATACAAGTACATGAACAGGACGATGACAACCAACTAACCTGGCATTGCCTTGTGCAGTATTTTCTCAACAGTTTGTGCTATATGTTGTCTTATATCTATATCTCCTTGGTTGAGAGCAGTGTCATCCACAATAGTCTTGAGTAATGTTGACAGTGCTCCTGCATGTGCCTTAGTGGGAGCTTTGATCTTCTTAATTTCCCATTGATGGCTTTTGCTCTGTAAGTACAATATCAACTGAGATAATTTTTTTCTTTTATCAAAAGGCTTGGATTTAAACCAAGGAAACAACTTTTAGTCGACACTTACACTAATACAGAAGCTAAGCATCTTAATGCACGTGCCGTGACTGACTTGAACCTTTATTGTAATTGTCTTTTAGGCCTATTGTACAGAGTACCACTGGCACAAAGAAACCTTGACTTGACAAAACCAAGAGAAAGATTCTCTTTATAGCACCAATATGTTTGTTTTCTCAATGAGAAAATGTCAAATATGTATTCCATGAATTGCAAAACCTTGGCCATGAGGCACAGCATAGGATTTGTACTCAATCCTGAACCTAGGCTGGATCCCTGGTTCACTCTTACTTACTCCACCGAGCCGAAATACAATGAATAAACAATGGTGGAAGCCTCTCAATGTCATAACAATGTCAAGTTAAAGAACCCAATATACTTAAGAGATTGGGCTCACTCAGTATTTCTGGCATATGTTGACAGCAGATTGCACCTTAGCAATCCCTAGTAAACTTTTACAAGGCGCTATATAAACGGAGCTCATACTTAAAACTAGCTCTGCATGCCTTTATCCAATGAAAAATCAATCAATATAACCAATGAAAGTACCCATTATAATTTTAATTAATCAGTTAAGTTAAATATAATCCTCACTACTGCAGTTTAATCAAATGTGCTTGAAATGTACTGCATAAAAATGACAAGTATTAATCTCAGGTCTAAATCAGCAGTTGTTTCTTTATATTTAATATGTGGGTTTTCAAATTAGTGTTTGTATAAGCTTTCTATTTTGATGCAAGTGCTGGGTATAATGCCACTTTACCTCCTCAAGCTTAGAATGTCGTGGTTCTTTCCAATGCTTCTTACACAATGTCAGACTGTCAAGATGGTAGTTACATAACCGGCAATAGAACTTTGCATGAGGAAATCGTGGATTTTTCTACAAAGTGTAAGACAAAAGTAATGTGTTAAATAGTAAAGAAACTTTTCATTAAAACTAGAATGGTGAAAGCTGCCGAAGCCAGCTGCAGATTGTTCCGATAGAGAAACAATGACTAAAAGATAACCAATCATTTGACCAACTGATGTTCAAAGGGTGGGGACATTAACAAGCATGCACTTGACCACTGCCTACTTGTTTTGAAATGGGAGTGGTGGCAGAGGGGCACAGGATGGGTGTGGGGTGACTAGGAAGAGAAATAATTACAGTAGATGAGAAACATATTTCACCTGGACTGGAACCATGACATTATCATGCGTTTCATTCTTGTTTACAATAATGTCCGTTGATGTCTGATTTATGCAACAATTGACATATTGGAAACTCAATATCGAGTATACTCAATCCAAAACACATATCAAAATCCCTAATGGCATTACGAGTTCCCCCAAAACAATTGTTTATACGACCCCTGCATGAAAACATTACGTCTTCATCGGGACATTTTGACTTAGAGCAATCACCCCCCCCAAAAAAGGAGAAAAAAAAAGAACCAAGAAAGAAATAAATCTTACATTTATACTGTAAAATAATCCTTTCATTCCTCCAAGGTCATCCTACATGTTATCATTTTATAAGAATAAAACCTATATTGTGTAGGTTTTAGTAAATAAGCTAAAACTAGACAAAAGTGTCTGAGAAACTGCAAGTCGTGACCATGCTGCTGTCAAAGGCATGAACCAGCAAGGGTCAATGACCCATGCTGTACATGTACATGTACATGGCTTTAGCATGCACACCAGTGACAAAGTTTCTTATAATTTGGGGAAATTTAAGTTTTATAGAGCATGCACAGATAGGTAGCTTGTAGTTCTCAAGTCCTTTACAAGCCTTTTTTTGTATATTATCACATAATACACTATTATATTTTGACAACAGAGGGCGTACGCTCTCATTCTATTACGTTGTTGTGCAAACACCAGCTAGCATTCAATGGTTCTTGCCTGTATTGTAGCATGCAAAGTAATGTGATAACTAAGACCATTAATTGGAAACGATAGGACCGCATGTGTGTCGATGGTATGCTTTAGTAAATTTTTCTTTGTTCACCAAAAACAAAATTAAATTTACCATCAGTTTCCCTTGTGGTTTATTACTTGACATTTGAAATAAAGTCACATCCACTTAAGGTGATCCCCGTCCTGCCGCTTCCCAGGTTGTATCATAAAGCTCGAGTGTGGTGACCCCTGGTTAAATACGGCACCCCAAACACAGATACCGACAAAATAGGGAGACCACCATCATAGGGCTAAATAGCTCAGTTGGTAGAACGCTGGCACGTTAATCGAATCGCAATCTAGTCAAATTTTTAATTTATTTATACACATGTACCTCATACAACATTACTGCATAATAAATATTTTAACATTACGTACATTACACAAACAAGGAAAAAAATGAATTTATTAAAATGCAGGACCATGTTAAAATTCTACTTACCTTGTTAAGTCTAAATATGTAATGTTCCTCTACTACAGAGTCTTCATTATTGGTGTGAGCAGCAGGTATGTGTAACTCTTCACAATGCCTCTTCTCAGTGGAGGATTCATCGTCATCATCTCTTGCCAGTGCTTTGCTCTGCTCCTTGGTTTGGTCTGTGACATTATGATCTGTGCTGAGTAGACTTTGGTTTGCATTGAGATCGTTAGTTTTTTGTGGTTCTAAATCTGAAGTGTCATCTTTTAGACTCTGTTTAGGAGGATGCTTATTGACTTCTTTTAATGTATCCACAGTGCTCTGACGTGTTGCATGTTTTTCAACCATATCGGCCATTTCTAGATTTTTCTGGATTTTTCTCTGATAGCGTGCTTGTTCTTTTGCTTTTTGCTTTTCTTTGGCACTCTTAATCTTATTAACTTTTTGACTCCCTTCAAGTGGATGATGTGAACTGGAGAGGTCAAATTTTCCAGTACCTCCAATCGCAGGCTCTCGCTTCTGGGAATAAGACGTATCAACTTGATTTGAAGTTTGCTTTGGTCTCTTGTTACCATTGATGTTCAATTTCTGAGTTTTGTTCTTATTTTGACTATTTGTTGGTGCACAACTTTCTTCCATAGTGAAGGATTTTACATTCACCTGTTATGAAGTAGACAACGTCATTATTTTCTAATTCAATGTTGTTAAAAATGGTAAGACTCTCAAGCTCCTGAAAATCAAACATACAAAATTAAAACAAATTAATGTATGGCTTTAATTAACACAAACCAATGACTATTTATTTTTGAGAATAACTGGTTGATTGACTTAAAGCTATGATAAAGCTCTTAATAAAAGTCAGTTTCAAGTTATGACATTCACCATACATATTAGCAAGAGGAATGTCAGTAGAGATTCTGAAAATCTACATTTTATGGAGTCACCATTGTTCCTATTGTAACATGTAATCCAGTGTAAATCAGCAATGCATTTACACCTTTATCAGGTTTAATAGATGCCCATACTTGTGAGTGTTTTTTCAGTATTACCTATCATTCAAAACCACTTCGGGAATCAACACTTTACAAAGTCACATGTATCTAACCATTCCAAACCATAATAGTGAACATGGTAAATGGTTTAAAATGCTGCATCAAGGAGGGTTAATGTGTCTGTAAAATACCACATGTACATATATTATATGTTCAAGAAAGGTAAGTTTACCAGAACTTTTGTGTTTGTTTTAACAATGATTTATGAATTGTAAACTTAGATAATCACACACAAAAACAATGACAAACAGCAAGTATCAATTGATGTCTTTATTAAAATTCATAGTAAATGAAATTTAATACAAAAATACTAAACTTATTACCTAATAATTATTTTTAAGGGGCATCACAACACCGAACTAAACAACTTTCATTTGTTTATCCCGCAGAACATATATTATGTGCACAATGGATGATGGTGACAGCGTCTTGAAATTGGTCAAATTGACAAGTGCAAGGTCTTACCATGGTTTCACCATCACCGCCCCAAAAATGTTAAACAATAAAATACACATCTGTTAAACTTAACGCAATCAATATTTATTCAATTACTAATGTTTTGAAGTTTTAATAAAATGAGAAACATAAAAAGGACCCAAAACAAAAACAAAAATCCAGAGAGTTGAAAGAAAAGAAACATTTGTAAAAATTTCACATTTTATTTTTCATTTGAAATTTATTGCATAAACACCATATTTTTATGATAATTTTAAAATATGAAAACAGATTTATTTTGAAAAATATAAAGACAACTGCAAGCTGTTGAGCCATATAGAGTCACATATAACATTTGGAGTCACTGCAGACATTTGTTCCACGTATTGCTTCACCTACAGCTCGCGGAATTAGAGTAGTAAATAACTGGGGTGATATTTGTAAGGCCATCAAAGATCGGACAGTGGTGTAGAAGTTGCAACACAGATCAAGTTTTAATAGTCAAAATAGTTGTTTGCATACTTGCATACATATCAGGTGATACATTGCACAATTTGTTTATTTTTTTCAATTCAATGAAATAGCCTTCAGTTTTTCAGCTCAATCCCCGAAAAACCGAACACTGGCATGACTAGAGAATACTAATACAAATACTAAAAAAAGCTCTTTTCTTCAGAAACGTAGCTGACACAATTGTAGCATATAATATTAATCAGCGACATCTCCGCTGACTTCAGGTGAGTTTTAAGTATATTGTATTATGTCTTCGATGGATTTTTGATAAATTTTTTGTCATTCCCTGTTTTTAAAGTTTGAATTTTGTAAGGCATTTGTACTAATTTATTTTGTACACACGTATAACAAACACTTGAGCGTTCACTCGGACCCTTCACACATGATATACGTAAGATAATGTCCAAACGCTAACAAATCATTGTTGGGTCCAGTAACTCTGACTATATAACTACTAAGATAGACCCAGTAAGTGGGCGCTGTACTCCTTTTTTTAATATTTTGACTTGGGCGGTCATACTAGCGCCCAAGGGAAGCAAGGTGTTTTGGCTTTGTATGTTGACATGCTAGATAAAACATAAAAAAGTCATGTTTGGTAAACACCAATGCTCCGCAAGCCGCTCCATTCATATGACTAGACTTTACCATTTAAACAAAGTCCATTGCACCACCTGATTCTGTGGAACCATTCATTTTGACCCTTGACTTGATGTGTTTTTCCAAGTTCACTGGGCAATGTAGCAAGAACAATTTAAAACCAAAATTTCCCTTTGAAAGTGCAAATACCACTTCTTATCTAAGCCATATTGACCTTGACATTTGACCAGTCCAAAAAAAATAGACTTCTGAGGAATCCCAAGACCATGGTCTGCATGTACATGTATTTGTTTTGTTGTGTCAGGATCCTGTAAGGGTCCATGTAGGTACACACACAAACACACCCAAGTGTGTATTCACCTGCAATCAAGGACACCCTATTGTTCCTCTTTTGTTTGTACTCTTAACACCTCCCGTATGTTTTGAACACGTTTGGCAACTGGGGACACTTGGTGAACTATTTTGTTATAGGGTCCTGATTTGAATGTGTACACAAACTCAAACACACACAACCTTACGGATCAGGTTTGTGAGGTCCTGCCATTGTTGGTCTATTGTTCACTTTTCTAAACAATTCCTGTGTGGGGTCCAAGTTGAACAAAGAAAACCTTGTGTGTTCCTTTGTTCCTTTGTGCGAAATATCCCATAAGGGTCCATCCATTCTTTTTAACACCTAATTGTGGGAACTCACTATTAACTCAAGGAATCACAAACACGCAATCCGCGCAATGTTAATACATCTTTTTACATGTAAGGAAACAGTCATTGACAAATATCCAGATCCCAAATGCAAAGTGTCATGGACCTCGTAGAGAATGAAACTGGATCTAACGGCTTCATGTTGGGCATAGGTTTTGGGCCTAAAAACATTGATTTGGAGGACAGAAATTGATCGTGAGTACAACTACATGTAAAAGCCTGTTATTTCATCTTTGATATCTTGAGAAGACAGAAAGCGTTTTTGGCAGAATTGCCGGAATCTTTTTGCTTTGAGGGTACCGCTGGCACAAAGAAACCCTGACTTGACAATGACAAGAGAACAAAGATTCTCTTTAAGATGTTGGATCGTCCATTTTGTTTCACGACCGAGAAAATGTCAAATTCAGGCACCGTGAACTGCAAAACATCGGCTGTTACCTACAGCATAGGAGTTGTACTAATCATGGAACCATGGCTCGATTGCCGGCTTACTCTGACTTACCTCCATTGAGCCGAAATATAATAATGAACAATACGTAATCTTCTTCTTGGAATAAAAGGACAAAGGTCTATAATCGGGGATCACACAAAAACCACCTTTCAATGGCCAGAAAACACCAAAATATTCAAGACCTTTTTTTGTCCTTGTGTGGGTGAAATGAAGCATTGGATGGCATGTGTCTGGTCTGTGCATGATCCGCAGTTGAATGACTGGGCGACCTTTGCTCCGGAGGTCCAAAATTACATAATGATGTCTTACACAGCTTCCGTTTCCAGGCAGATCATCCAGCACCAACTGGTTAAAGACCTTGAGGTAAACAGTGGGAATGAGTGTGCTACATGCTTACATCATGGGGAAATACCCAGTCTGAGCAATCTTGGCAGAAACATGCGCACGATGTCATGGATGCTTATTGGACAATTTTGTTTCTCCTTTTATGAATGAAATGGGTGGGATCACATCATGAAAACAGAATCCCGGCGGCAACTGGTTAAATGTACGTATGCTTTGTAAGTTTTAATATTAATACATCGGCGTATAAGCCACCCGGAGTATAAGCTGAAAGAAATTTTTTGAGGGCCAACATCAATGTATGATCTGCAGCATACATGCATAGGCCTATACGCCGAAGATTACGGTATGCTTCCCTGGCGCTCAAGTTTGACCATCCAAGTCAAAATTTCAAAAACAGGAGTACACTACAGCGGCCCAAGTACTAAACATGCGGTCCAAGTTACTAGACACTACAAACACTTTTTAACATTTTGACATTATCTGGCATATGTCCGAGTGAATGCTCATGTGTTTATTGGTACCGGATTCAAATCCGTGAAACAGGGAGTGACAACAAAACTGCTCCAAAATCCATGGAAGACCTCTACAATATACTTTAAACTCACATGAAGTACACAGGAAATGTTGCCGGTTAATATGATGGTATGATTGTATCAGATACAATTCTGAAAAAAAGTACTACCGATAAAATGTCAAAATCTCAAAAAGGAGTACAGCGCCCCAGTTACTGGGTCTAGGCAACATTATAAATCCATACTTATTGATGTGGAAAAATAAGTTTATATATCGTAAAATTAACCTGCTTTTCCTTGTTCGTAGAATTTTCCGTCGAGGTGTTATTGTGCTTGCACAATGACATTGAACCGCATCATTTTATCATAGGGGTGTGTTTCTTATGACCGGCCACGACCCTTTTGCGCATGTAAATGTGGCGAAACAGTATTGAATTGCGCTGAAATAAAGTTTTTATTTAAAGTTTTATTATTTGTTGATTTAAGAAGAAATGCAATTTTGTTAAAGGTCTCTTTATATATTGATCAATTATAATATTAATAGTTATGATCTGCCTTACAGATTGAATTGATTGAAATTGTTTTTCCTCTAGGAAAATAAGTCTCTCTGATAATGAAAATCAACATCAGACCTAATTCTGAATACATTTGGGCAGAAAAACTGCTTTTTAAGGTATTTTTAACTATTTGATTTGAGTTGTTTTGACTCTTGAGTTGTCTTGAGTTGTGAAATTGTCAAGTTGACGCTAAATAATGACCCATCATACTAAAACGGTCTATACTATTACTAGACCCAGTAACTGGGGCGCTGTACTCCTTTTAAAACATTTTTTGACATTGTCGGTCGTGCTAGCTGCGCTAGTCCCGACTGACAATGTCAATTTTTTTTAACTATTTGATTTGAGTTGTCTTGACTCTTGAGTTATGAAATCGTTAGACCCAGTAACTGGGGCACTGGGTACTCCTTTTTTGAGATTTTGACATTATCTGTCGTACTAGCGCCCCAGTAAAGAATATGTAGTAACTGCGACGGTCAGGAGGATTTTAATCACCTCTGTTAAAAAAAATGCCTTAGACTCAACAGAATTGCTCAAAATTCGCCTACTGTCTTCTCCAAGTGTTTATGGTGTAATAAAATGCATTTAATTGTACTAACGATCATTTTCTGTCCTCTAAATCGATGATTTTTAGGGCCTCTGACAACCCTGCCGTTACAATCGCCATTTTGATTACTAATGTTACGACTGTTTTCTGACTTAAAAAAAGTCGTATTAACGCTGCGGGGATCACGTGTTCGCTGATGCCCGGACTTGAATATTGTTTTGCGCAGTCAACGCAGGATACCAGCTGTGTCAACGACCCCCCCACAATGGCAACATTATACAGCACGCGCTCGGCAATCATGACCAATGGAACTTTGTGGTGTTCGTTGACTGGTATCCTGCGTTGACTGCGCAAAACAATATTTAAGTCCGGGCATCAGCGAACACGTGATCCCGCAGAGTTAATATGACTTTTTTCAAGCCAGAAAATAGTCGTAACATTAGTAATCAAAATGGCGACTGTAACGGCAGGGTTGTCAGAGGCCCTAAAAATCATCGATTTGGAGGACAGAAAATGATCGTGAGTACAATTAAATGCATTTTATTACACCATAAACACTTGGAAAAGACAGTAGGCGAATTTTGAGCAATTCTGTTGAGTCTAAGGCATTTTTTTTAACAGAGGTGATTTAAATCCTCCTGACCGTCGCAGTTACTACATATTCTTTACTGGGGCGCTAGTATGACAGATAATGTCAAAATCTCAAAAAAGGAGTACAGCACCCCAGTTACTGGGTCTATGAAATTGTCAAGTTGAAGCTATATAATGACCCATCATACTAAAACGGTCTATACTATTACTAGACCCAGTAACTGGGGCGCTGTACTCCTTTTAAACATTTTTTGACATTGTCGGTCGTGCTGGCTGCGCTAGTCCCGACTGACAATGTCAATTTTTTTTTAAAGGAGTACAGCGCCCCAGTTACTTGGTCTAGGTCTGTACCATACCTAGCTCTGTGCCTAGCTAGCTAGAGTGTGTAGGACCGGTAGGACCGTCCGAGCAAGAGTAGGCTGGAACATAGAGCAAGGGCTGGAACTAGCTGGGTGAAACTCGACTGGTGGTAGGACGTCAGTTGTGTAGCAATGTATGTAACGGAGTCCAGTCAGTCCAACCTGGGCACAGTGAAACTCCAGTTTCCGGCACTCTGCCTGGAGTAAATGAACATGGTGGACGGTGCACGAGAAACAAGATTTTGCAAAAACTGAAATAATTTATTACAGCTTCTGCACATGACGCATACATATAACTAAAATAAAATTAATGTTAAAATGATTTATGATTTCACTCACTGAAGAATATCGGTGTTTTCCATAGCTATCTTATCTACCGTCACACCGATCGAGCACGCAACAATCGGCAACTTCATTTCAACCTCGTGTCTACGTCCTGTATGTGATGAACGCCCCCACCTATTATATTCGAGTTTGTTGAGCGTTTTTACATATACTTGGAAACAAGATCGATAAACTGGACAAGGGCGCCCTCGCGTCTCGCCCTCGTCGCGTTGCATATTACGAACTTGACCCATATTGTTGAATGTGCCCCCGCCGCAGAGGATTCTCGCTTTAAAAATTAATCTTAGGCAACGCCGCAATTTGTCAACCTGAT
The DNA here is from genome assembly GCA_911728455.2 of Marthasterias glacialis. Classification (NCBI taxonomy): domain Eukaryota; kingdom Metazoa; phylum Echinodermata; class Asteroidea; order Forcipulatida; family Asteriidae; genus Marthasterias; species Marthasterias glacialis. The sequence continues at coordinate 21,824,574 of OU452225.1, forward strand.
TTTTGCTAAACTATTTTGTTCGTTTTCGGGCGTTACTAATGATAAACGTTGCACCTTCCTGAATGGCATGTAAAAACAAAATCGGAGACGGAGCATCTGCAGCGGTGTGACTCTAATTGTCTGAGCATGGCTCTTTGGTCTGAGCTATCTCAGGAATGCCCTCCCTACACTCAGTAACTGGGGCGATGTACTTTTTTTTTTTAATTTTGACATCGGTCGTACTGTACTTTTTTGAGATTTTGATATTGATATCGGTCGTTAATGTCATTATTTGACATTAATAGTACGACATTATCGGTCGTACTAGTAGTAGTACGGCCGATAATGTCAAAATCTCAACAAAATAATGTCAACAAAATCTCAAAAAAGGAATACAGCGCCCCAACAGTTACTGGGTCTATATGCCTTCCCCTTATTTTCGCTCGGCCCCACCAGAGTCTCCTTGGTTCTGGCGCTGGGACACATCGACTTCTCACTACGCTCACTGTATGAACTTGAAGACCGACGTAAATATACATGTACTCATCAGAGTCGAGGCTTCCCTGATGGATTGTAGCACAGGCCTACTACTACACGAAAAACACTGGCCCTAGATCAGGCGAAAAAGACCAGCGCGAATTGTGACCAATTAGTTTTGGGGTCTCCATGTTTTTCTTTCAAATGCATAATGCATTTAGCTATTATTTGTGGCCATTTATGAGCAATCAGTTCCTCCATGGTTTGTTGTTATACCATGACTTACATGTAAGAGAAGAAACTGTGTATGAGTGACCAGAAAAGGGTTCTAATTCTTGAGGCCCAAGGGGAGATAGACTTGTGCTAGTGACCGAATTGTATCAGGTTTATTATGCGTTTTAAACCACACCCAGCTAACGTTTAATTTCACGTTTTTACAACGTTGTGAGGAGGTCAGACTTTAGTACCAGCAACGTTATTTGTATTGAACGTTGTAGCAACGAAACTTTGTCGACTACCATTTACGTAATAAGAACGTTACGGCGACGTAATGACGACGTTCCCGCTACGTTTTAGGGACGTTACGTTTGACACATTTGTCGCGCGTTGACAACGATGTGAGAACGTACCAGAGTTTGGTACTGAATGTTATTTACATTACGTTGTAGCAACGAAAGTTTGTCGACTCCCATTTACGTCTTAAGAACGTTATACAGCTACGTAATGAAGACGTCCCAGACACGTTTTAGGAACGTTTTGGCCACGTGTCTAGCACGTTGTGACAACGTTTACGGATACATTAAATCAGTCAAAAAACTGATCATCAAATATATGGTTCAAACACTTTCTAACTTCAGCTGGATCCTACCGATTGTAAACGAAGATGCTACTTATTGTGGCAAAAATCGCCATGTGTAATTAAGTTGTGTAACAGAGATAGACAACTATTTATTTCAATGTTTCATTTTATTATTTTTTCCTTGTAGTAATATTTTTGCAGACTTGTGAGGACACCCAGCTGTGCGCTGTTCCGACTCTGTGGCTGCGCCGTGTTGTTGTGCTCTAATTGAGTAGTCTTTACTGTACATTGTACTATGAGGCACACACATGACGCAGACTCAGAGTACGGACGCGCGCCGGCTGAAGTGGAGCAAGCTACCGTTGAAAGGTGTTTGTGATTAGTCAATCATTTAGTACGTTTTGATCACTGCGTATGTAACAGAAGTGCGCCGTTGAGTATACGCACCCCTGACGGCTATACATTCAGCTGCAAACTCATTTTTCGGGGACTTCTCATTGAGCTGAGATGTCCTTACCGCAAGACCAAGGACACAAAGACCATTCTACTCAAGACGTACTACTTAGGGTTGAAGCCCACGCTACCGTACCAATACGATTGAGGGCCCATAATAAATAATACTCTTGCATTAGTTTTTACGAAAGCCCATTGGCGCCAACAAAGATAAAAAAATTCAAATCCGTTATTACGGATTCGAATCCGTTATAACGGATTCAAATCCGTTTTTACGCATTCACAATCCGTTATTACGATTCACAATCCGTTATTACAGATTCACAATCCGTTATTACGGATTCACAATCCGTTATTACGGATTCACAATCCGTTATTACGGATTCAAATCCGTTATTACGGATTCAAAAAGGAGGGTCGTCGATACAGGTCCTATCGCAGTGTGACCTGCGTGGTCATTATATTTGGTGTTATATTATGCAGCGTGACCAGACCTGTCGCTTAAATTGCTTGAATTCCAACTGTAGCGCCTATCTCACACCCCAATGATACGAAAGATATCAGGAATTCAATGAAATGGGAGAAGTTTTTTTCTTAAATTTGTATGCTGCAGCAGCCCAGAGTAATGAGCGTTGTGAGACCCAGTGATCAATAGGATTTCATTGACCCACCGAGAAATAAACAGAGTCCCTCTGATGGTCTTACTCTTGAAACACGTCTAGCAACTTGAATTAAAGACAAAATTTTATCAACTTCCGAGCCTTCTTTAAAGACATTTCTTTTGGGGGCTTGAATTAGCTATGATCCAATGGAAGGAGATAATCTGAATTAAAACTTGTTTTAATGAAGCTGCACATAATCACTTTGTCTACAGTTTCTCCTGCCTCGAATCTCTATTTCGCCTTTTTCATCTGTACTTGCATGCAAATTTATTTTCTTTGCAAATCATATTTATATTGACCGTAATCCATTGTCTACCACTGGTTAGTGGCCCTTTTCCAGGTTGATTCTTTAACGTGACGTTTACGATCATTTACATGAAGTAATCATTATTAATAAAACTATTTTTTTAGAAAGCTGTTATTTTTTTTGGTGTTTTATTGAACTAAAGACGTCATTTTTTTCTGTGAAGATGCAAACTAACAACAGTTGATTGTTCACCAAACCTAAAAGAAATTAAAGGGTGTCATACATTTTGGATGGACATCTATGTAGCTTTAAAAGGACATCGCAAATACATATTGACGCCAATATTGGCATCAATATTCACGATTTGTACCTTAAGTCGCAAATATTGACGCCAATACTCACGACTTTGCCCCAAGTCGTAAATATTGACGCCAAAATTGACGCCAATATTCACGACTTGTACCCAAAGTCGCAAACATTTACGCCAATATACAGCGTGAGTCAAAAAGAAAGTTACCCATATTTAGAATGATATTGTTCCCTAACACATGATTACATTTTATTCAACAGTGACTGCGTATTAAAATGAGCATCTTCCCACAGATCAGAAAAAAAATAACCACTAAAATTGTTTCTTGCTATCAGCAAAATCATCATTAATCTCCAAGGCAGATGCATATAGTTTTATCCTATCCCTATTGCCCAAAATTTTGATATTAACTCTCGATTTGAGGCTTAAATTTTTGGGCAAAATGTTTCCCTCGATGATTCAACCTGTGTGCTACCTCCGTTTGATGGAATTTTATGAAAATTCTCATCGCCGACATATTCAAACAACGTCGGCGCCATGATGGTTGTTGTGTCGCGTATGGCATCGGCGCTTCGTGTGTAACACAATGAACCGTTGGTTATCGTGTACCATCGTTGGGGGCAGCATACCATTAACAGCATCACAATGAAGCAAACTGGTATGGGGATGCCGCGTTGAACGCTGGTCGACTATAACCAACAGTTCGTGTGACGAAGTTACTGGTGTGCAGAAGGTAAATTTTCCCATAATCGGGGTTGTTAGTGTATTTTACAATCACAACATTCTCGTAGCTAGTACCATGGAGGAATAAAATATTTTATTCCTCCATGGTAGTACCATAGACGGATCTAGTGTTGAGTTCCCGGACCAGCTACATCCCACCTTTGTGATCACTTTTTTGAAATTTAAATAATAAACATTTTTGATTCTATAGGCCTCTTGGGAGATCTTTTTTTTATTGTGGGTATTATTCGCTGATATTCGTTTTTAGTTTTTTTTTAGAGGGGTGTGGGGAGAATAACTGGCCTTTCCGTTAAGTTAATTATGGAACACACGGAAAGCCTATATGTACACCTCAGTCCCACCCCACTGCACTAGTACGTTGTGTTTGCAACATGACCACAACATTACGAAAGTGCTACGTTTATACTACGTTTTGTTTTCAACATAACCACGATGCTGACGGGACCAGTACGTCTTCACTACGTTGTGTTTGCAACAATAACCGCAACATTAATGGAAAACATAAATACTACGTCTTCACTACCTTGTGTTTGCAACATAACCACAAAATTAATGAAAAACATAAATACTACGTCTTCACCACTACGTTGTGTTTACAACTTGATCATAACATTAATTTAGAACATCAATACTACGTCGTCAGTACGTTGTGTTTGCCCATTACTACAACGTTAATAGAAAACGTAAATACTACGTAGTCAGTACGTTGTGTTACTAAAACGTTAACGGAAAAAACAAAATACTACGTTTACACTACGTTGCGTTCGCAACATTAATATAACGTTATAAAAACACCAACACGTTGCCAAAACGTGAGGCCTTGAACAAAACTACAACGTTACATTAATACCAACATACAACGTTAGTATCATGTTGTTGTGATCCTGAAAGAACACGTATAAAATACCAAAATATAACGTTCTAACAACGTCTTGCATGGAACAAATCAACAACGTTTCAAATAATACCAAAATACAACCTTTATACAACCACCTTCTTTCAATCTAACGCTCTTACAACGTTGTCACAACGTTGTAAAATCAGTACCTTATGACAACCAAACCACAACGTTGTGAAATGTCGTGGTTACGTTGTGTATTAGCTGGGACCTCAGTCAATATTGTATCAAATTGAAAAATGTGTGATAATAATAAATACATAAATAATAAAAGACTTTAGTTCCAACCGGAAGACATTGTGAAATTTGTAGATTTTTACAGACCTTTTTTTGACTTATAGATTCTGAAAATATAGTTTGGCCGTTCACGCGCCGGGCTGATCCAGGATTTTCCAAATGGGCCTGTGTTATACAGTATACCTATCTGATCCTCCGGGTAATGAGTGTCCACCGTGCGAGCGACGGTAGCGCGAAGCCCTAACGACGGCGTGGGGTTCGCAGCCCGCTAAAGACCCCGGAATATGTTTTATTCTAAATGCTCTGTGGTGCGATCTTAGCTCAGGCAAGTTTCTGACCACTTTAACCAATTTATTTTGTATCTAATCAGCTATCCTGAGTATCAAACCGTGGGCTACAATATTAATTGTTGTGGACGACCTTTTGGAACTTAAGACTGCAACTGAATTGCAGAATTTCAACAGGTTATAAACTTAAACTTTTCATTAGAAAAAATAAAATAATAACATCTTTATAAAACAAAAATAAATTTTAAAAATAATAACTAATAACATCTATTATAAAAGTGTCTTGTGAATGTGGGTCAGATGGTTTTGAAAATGTTCATTAAGTTTCTGATTTCAAACAATGTTCTTGTCCGATCAGCTTAATTTTTTTCAGCAGTCCGAAATTGCCACTGTCGTTTTGATGTTCAATGGGAATTTGTTTTCTTTAAATCGATTCCAAAAAAGGGAATCCTTAAAAAAAAAAAAAAAAAAATCGAGGATGGCAATTCTGGACTGCAGGGGGAAAAATGCGTCCGATCAGGATTTCAAAATCTCTGACTATTTTCTGTCGATTTTAGGGCCAGGTAAATAAAGTTGTATGTAAGAACTAGAGGGTGTACAAACTATGCGACACGGCCCGACAAGGAGCATTTTTGGCCATTGAGAAAATAGCGCCGACCAATCATTTACACTGGTTACTCATCCGTTCACACAGCAGCCATTTTCTAAGTGGACATTCGTATGCAATTGGCACATAGGGATTTTCGCCCATGGTGAATTAGTGGAGTTCCGTGCGTGGCTAGTTCTTACATGTAGGCCCTAACTCTATGGTCAGGTATCACCCAAATGTCACGTGACAAAAAAGGAGATATTCCTCCTTTTCCGAAAATAACCGAAATGCTCCGAACTCGTTGTCGTCACCATTCGGACAGTGTCGTTAGTGGTCAAAGATTTCTTTCGTTGATAAAGATTCAAACATTTTGCAGACACATTCCATTAGCGTTTTTCTTTTCTTTTTTTCTCCGAACAAATTCAACACTATATTTGAGTATATTTTAAACATTTTTACAAACTGATTATCCGAGGCTTTTTGAAAGTAAACAAAGCCCGTCATCAACGCTCTGCTTTGTATCCAATGACATCGTCCACCGTTGTTGGTGACAAGTAAGGAATATTTATATATGTTGCGTCATAATCTATGTTAAACTGTGGATGATGCCTGACCTAAGATTTTTAACAAGAGTCATCAGGGAATCTTTGGTCAGGAAACCAGACTAGATCAGGATTTACTTATACTATAGTAGCTAAGTCTGCAGTAAAAGTAGAATGCATTTTGCACAAAGGGCCCACACTTGCGCGTGCGTGTGGTTCTGTTTTTTTCCTGTCCAAATTGCCACTGTCGTAATGATTTTCAATGGGGATTTTTCTTTAATCGATTCCAAAAAGGGAATCCTTAAATTGGAACATTTTCGAGGATGGCAATTCCGAACTGCAGACAAAAAATTGCAAGCGAGGGGAGGGGGGGGGGGGGGGGTTCTAGCCGCTCAATTCCAAATTTCTAGCCGCGAATTCCAGCCGCGTACTTGCTTTTGTCCAAAGATTATAGAGCGCCGAAGGCGCAAGATGGGGAGCTCAGGCTGAAATGTGAAATCCCTCTGGGTCGATTTCACGAAGAGCGAAGATTGACTCTTAGTTGCTAAGCAAAGTGTGATGTCACAATACAAATTACTATGGTAGTACTGACATTTCATCTTAGATGAATCTTGCTTTGTGAAATCGACCCATGGACGCCATTTCAGCAATTAACTATTTTGATACAACCATAGCTCAGTGCAGATCAGTGTAAACAATGATTATTACTATCAATGGGAAACAAAGTATTCACTTTCTGTAATGGCGCCCATGCGTATTTCACGTTCTAACAATAGATAAAGCTCCAGTTCCTCATCTTGCACATTCGGGCGCTCTATAATCTTTGCTTTTGTCCCAACCAAAGGTTATAGAGCGCCGAACATCACTACTTTACCAGGGCAGCACATGCCGTATGCGTATTTTTTCAGGACGATCGTGGGCAATTTACATAAATGGGCGTGCGTGAACCCCAAATACCCTCGCACATGCGTACTTGGACTTTATAGTTGTGAGTTGATATAGCGCTATCACGAATCGCAGACAAAATAAACAAAGAAACATACAAAGCCCCCAAACAAAACAATTCTACATCATCAGGTACAAGATGACACTAACAAAATCGTATTTTTCCGTACGATTTGGAAAAAAATCTTAGATCACAATGAGACAGTGGAATACTTTAGGAATGGCCATTTTAGCCTTGATGATGTAACGATGTTAACGAAGAGGGTTGTGGGTGATGATTGTGGCCAACATACAAATACTCGAGGGTAAACTGTGCATGCATTTAGAAAGACCTTGAGCTAGCATGATAATATAATAATAATACTAATTGTTAATATTATTATTATAATTATTAATTAATTAATCATTTATTATTAAATACTTGAGGGTAAACTGTGCATGCATTAGAAGGACCTTGGGCTAGCATGGTGGTATGATGTGGATAAGTCTTAATTGGGACCAGCTGTTCCATTACTTTTTGCAATATTATTGTATTTGCACCCAAACTAACAACAATGTAATGTTGTACTATACAGTGTACTTTTTTTGAGTCGTTTCCTTCTATATGCTAGTGTATGTTTTGTCTTCAATAGTCACAATTGCCCCCCAAGAAAAAAAACCCTTTAAACTTTAACTTGAAATGCTTAATACTTATAATCTTGTGTCAACGCTTATCAATCTGTAGCTACATTGGTTATCTATCTTATTTTTTTTACGCGTCGCCTTCCAATCCGGGTTGTGATTGTGCTGGGGGGGGGGGGGGTTCCCCTATAGTAGGTAAGTCACGTGCGAGCGCACAACTGATGCGCTTACAAAATATAGATCCTTACTTTTCGTTTTAATGTAAAATATTCTGCCTGCTTTTAAATCAACAATTTTTTTAAATTAAATTTTACAAAAATATTATGCAAGTCGCCGAAATTGGGCCCAGGTCAGGACACTTGTGTCATTGAGCATGGCACTTAACCTATAACTGCTTCGTAAAAGTTGGGGAGGTATAGAGCTTTCTGCTGTACCAGTCAGGCTTCAGATGGATGATACCTAAGCCTACATCCTTACGGACTGTAAAGGGGTAACTCTGTTTCAGCCCCAGGAGTAGGTGGTAATAGCCCCTGGGGAAACAGGCAAAATATTTTACATTAAAACGAAAAGTAAGGATATGTACTTTGTAAGTACATGAATTGTGCGCTTGCGCGTGACTTATCTAAAAATAGGGAATCCCCCAGCACAATCACAACCTGGAAGGTGACTCGTAAAAGAAAAGTCGCCGCGTAAAAAAAAAGTCGCCGTGCAAAAAAAACGTCGCCGCCACAAAAAATGTCGCCGCCCAAAAATAATCGGCGCAAGAAAAAATCGCTGCCGCCAAAAAAGTCGCCAACACCAATGGGGACGATGGAAACGAACTAACGAAAAACTTAACGTTATACCATGTATCATGTTATGCCATTTATATCATATCATAATGTTATTTTACTCAAATTAATGTACAATGCTCACAGTTTTGTTATTAAAAATTATTAATAGTTATAAAAAATGATAAAAATAAAAAAAAACTGATTTATGTTGCAGGAACATCGGTGTTCCAGTCGTTTATCAATCAAAATGTTTCCCATATATTTCGCCTTACCTTTCATTCTTTACAACAAAGAAAAAGGAAAGGAACAAAAATTATTGAGTATGTCATTTATTTTTCCTTAGGTTTATTGGCACAATTCTTTGATTCTATTACAGCCATTTTGCGGTTTCGGCGCTCTATAATCTTTGGTTATGACATGGAGGGAAAAAATTGATTATGATCAAGCTAGACTGGTTCCCAGTCCCTACATAGTTCTCCTCTGTCTGTATATAGGTAGTAGCTACTACCGATATGGCGCTTTTGATAGGCCCTCGATATCGCGGGCGCAGTAATAATTTTCTAGTTTTAGAGATGTCGTTGGCCGGCTATGCTCGTGACGTGTGCATGTCGTTTTTTGACACTAGCACACGTGTACATCGTAACCCTTCACCCGGACATAGCCTTTCGCCAAGGCCTCCGTAGTTTAGACATATGTAGCCGCTAAGCAACTGCAGCGAAGACCAATAGACCGATTGCGCGACCTACGTCACGTGACCCCTTGCAGAATTTCAAATAGGCAAATGAATCTCACAGTTTTGGAAAGCAATTTCTTTGGAGGATTTCAGCTTCAAAACTTTGAAATGTTTGTGTTGAAAAGTGTGTGGTGATCGCGGTCGTCTGGCTTACTGTTCCGTCTCGCACTGTACACATCGTGCACATTACGGTACTTTTACACTTTTCAAGACTTGCTGGAAATGTCCTTACTGGCTTTATTCAGCCACCTTGAAGGTCTCTGGTACAAACTCTGGAATATCTTTCACAGATTTCGAGCAAAAAAAAAGCCCCGATTGAATAAACTAAATGCATTAATCGTCGTGTACCGTACCACCCTTTCCTATGGAGGATTACGTGTGTGTTTACATTTTATACCCAAAAGGGGTCACGTGTCGCGGGTCGCGCAATCGGCCTATTATTCAGTCAGAACGAAAACGATGTAGGCACCGGTAACGAGTCTATGATCAAGCCAACCCTCCATTTGGTGCTCGATAAACATTGTGAGGCGAGATCAATCAATCCTGGGAACGAGGTTGATGAGAGGCTGACTATTGTGGTCGCGTGCTCTCTATATATCCTAGCCATGCTAGCCAGCCGCGGCGAGCTTATAAAGGACAAAAACGAATTTGCGGCCGGGAATTGGGAATTACACATGACATTGAGACTGCACGGTGTACCACCACCACTAGCAGGCAATCGTTGCGCCTCCTGAAAATAACCAAATGTTGCTTTAAAGTTTAACAGTATTCAGACTGAAGTACACTTTTCTTAACCTTAAAGAACGAGTGACATCAAATCAGGATGACTGGTGTAACTACGAGGGTGGTACAGGCAACAAATATTTCCCCTGTGGCAACTGTGCAACAACTTCAAACGTTGTTTGGCTATCTTGGCAAAATAGAAGAGCTCAGACTTTTTCCAAAGGAGTAAGTAAAACTTTATTATTAATAAATGATAGTACTTTTATTAACATAAAGTACTATTACTAGTATTACTAACACTACAGAAAAGTGACACAGACGTAACATATTATTTAGTTAGGCACTCAGTCTTTGCTACTTTTTTAGGATATATCTGACTATGGAATTGACAATTGTTATTTCTAAACTTCAGTGACATGAGTGACAATTTAATTACGCTTTTTTCATCCACGATATATACTGTTAGAAATATATCAAGATATTTGATGGTATAGTGATTAATTCATTACGCCAACGCACACAGGAATACGCTCACAAAGTGCAACGCACACGCCCAATAAACATGATAAACAAGAAATCAAATGGATACAAACTGCAAGAGAGAATTCGTAATCATGATTCATACCGTGCCGCTGTCATGATTTTTGATTGGTCCATGAACGGCAGTTCGTCTGTTGGCAAAGTATAATAATGCGTTACACGATAACAAAAAACGTCTTGATAAGGAACACTAGACATCTGTGCATGCTCCTTTGCTGGTGCTCACACTCAATCCGTGTACAGCATGGATCGTCCCTGGTTCCAGGGTTAAAGCCTTGGAAAGCATGGTCGGCGACAGACAGTTCCTTGCAAAATTAAGCTTGTTCCGATGTACAAACTATGCAACTTGTAGGGCCTAGGTTTCGTTTTTAATAAAACTTCATGTAGGATAATCTGGATGAATAAAAGGATAATTTGACAGTAGGCCTATATGTACGATTTTCTTCCCTTTTTTTGTTTTGTTTTGTTTTGCGGGGCGATAGCTCGAAGTCAAAATGCTGTGATGAAGATACAATGTTTTGTCGATCACCCTACTAGTATCATGCGCGGTTGAATCAACTGTCAAACAAATTTGTTGTATGTGCACAAGTGAGTAGTTTCTGGTGGGAAAAAAAGGAGTTTATTTTGGCCCCGGTGCCCCATGAGTTGGCCGTGGTGCCCCCTGGAATTTTGACAAAGCCAAGGCCAAAATGGCCTACCCCTTTTTTCCTTAAGGTCGAGGCCTGAATGAGCATACCAGTTTGCCTGTGCCATTATTTGCATTAAAGTCGCACAAATCACAAAATACTAAAATGTTGAGATGGATTTAATAATTAGGTCCTAACTGAAAAAGTATAAATCATGTTTTTGTTTTTTGCATTATCACTGTGACTGTATATGAAACATGGACGTGCTCGCCCCGCTTTTTAACCATGTTAACCCTTTGTGGTCACCACACCATGGCTAGACGAAGCAAAAACAATCTCTTTGACATTGTCCAAGGAGAAATGATTAGTTGACAATAATTAACAGGTGAATATTTTGGGATCTTGACGATGACCTACATGTATTGGCGTTAACCCCAAGTTTACAGAAGTAATCAGTCCCAACTACCATCTACATCTGTGGATGCTTTGGTTCGTTTGTTGCTGGATAGAATCCTGTCGGGTCCATCAAACTCAAACATGTCAAGTACGACCTTGGGCTTTGAAATTTTCCTATCCTGACATGCCTGATGCTAAGTTTTGTACTGTGGGAGACATTTCACAGCGATGTTTGAAAAGAAATCGCAATATTTAATTTCATCGCGATAAAATGACAATATTTGGATATAGTTTCAAAATTGGGGTATCTTAATGGGATGGAAGTTGGTTTTGTGATTGTGGATGATATCGTGATATTGCCCAAGCTTTAGTGACATCAACCATCGGTTATGAATTTCTAATCTCGAATCTGGAATCATGAGACATGAACAGTGAAGTCATGCAATAAGCTTATCATGCAGAATAAAACTCTGGATCAGCATCATGAACACCTTGTTTTTGTGATGTCACAAAAACTGAATTTCTAGTTTGTATTTATCTCATAAGTGAATCTCAGGGATGCATCAGTACTGTACATAATAATAGTTTACATTTGATTTGCAACACTTTACAACTACATGTAAGTACAAGGCTAAGCACAAATATTTTGTGACAGACATTTGGATATTGAATCCTTCATATATTCCCATGTTGAATCCATTAATTTAAGAATAGTAACTAATTTGACAGGGTATGTACATTAAACAATAAGCAATTTCTATTTGTTTTACAGAGACTCTGTTTTGCCTGTAACAACTCGAGTATGTTTCATAGTGTACGAAGATCCATCAAGTGTAGGAGTAGCACAACATCTTACAAATACAGTATTCATTGATAGAGCACTTGTAATTGTTCCTGTTCCAGAAGGTAAGAATTTATTGTGCAAAGCTAAAACCATAAGCAAGTTATGCTACGACCCTACAATACTTTATGCAGTTTGTGCATACAGTGGTGATTAAAGGCAGGTACCCATACAAGGAACGGGTACTCGCAGATCATTCGCCCGATCGCTAACGCTAACAGAGTACTGATTGGCTACTGAGGCCTGACATGAAACTTCTGCCAAAGGTTATTTGTTTTCATAACGAAACAGTAGCTGGCTAATCTTACAATGTAATACTTGTGTTGATAAAATAAACGGGGCAGGAGAAAAATATCTGGAACGGGAAATATTTTTTAATATATTTTTTAATGTTTTTAAATATACATATTATTCTCCCGTGTTTTTCTTATGCCCGTTTATTATTTTCCCGTCCCATATATTATTTTTCTGTTCCGTTTATTATTTTCCGGACCCGTATATTTTTCATCCCGTCCCATTTATTATTTCCCCACCCGTTATAATATTTTCCCGTCCCTTAATAATATTCTTCTGTTCTGTTTACTATTTTCCGGACCCGTTTATTTTCTTCCCGCCCCGTTTATTCATTTTCAGTCGGCCTACCTTTTATTATTTTCTCGTCCCATATAATATTTTCCCGTCCCGTATATTTTTGGACCACCCCGTTCATTATTTCCCCACCTATATAATATTTTCCCGTCCCATATATTATACTTCTGTTCTGTTTACTATTATCCAGACCCGTTTATTTTCTTCCCGTCCCGTATATTTTTCTCCCGCCCCGTTTATTATTTTCCAGTCCTATTTGTTTATGTTCACGTCCCATTTATTATGTCCCCAACCATATAATAGTTTCCCGTCCCATGAATTGTTCGCCCGCCCCATTTATAATTTTCCAGTTCCATAATTATTTCCCGTCCCGTATATTTTTCTCTCGCCCCATTTATTATTTTCCAATCCCATTTATTTTTTTCTCGTACCATTTATTATTTCCCTGTCAAATGTAATACCCCTGTATTTTCTCATCCCATTTATTTTTCTTCCTGTCACATTTATTATTTTTCAGTAGGCCTACCTTTTTATTATTTTCTCGTCCCATATAATGTTTTCCCATCCCGTACATTTTTCTACCACTCGGTTTATTATTTCCCTGCCCATATAATATTTTCCCGTCCCATATATTGTTCACCCGCCCCGTTTATTATTTTCCAGTCCCATATTTTCCCATCCCGTATATTTTTCTCCCGCCCCGTTTAATATTATATTTCCGCACTTATATTTTCCTGTCCTGTCCCATCCCGAAAAATAATGAGTGGGACGGAAATAAGCGGCTTAGACGGAAAGAAAAATAAACGGGTCCGGAAAATAGTAAACGGAACAGAACATATGGGACGGAAGATTTTTAGTTGCATGGGAATTCAAGGGATTTTGTGGGCCCATTAACACGCTCAAAATTGTTAGGGGTACCTACCTTTAATCACCACTGTATGTTATTCCTACTGCATTGTAGAGTATGATATGCACTTTTGTGAATGTGTGATTCCTGCTGCATGGCTAGTAGTGGCATGCTTATAAATTTAAAGAGTCTTTTGGACAAGGCAAATTATTGTCCAGAAATTGGTCAATACTAAATCAATATACATGTAATACTATTTGCTTATAACTCTTTTAATCACATTTAAGCAATGACAACCGTGTCTGAAGCAAAGAAACACACGGATATAATGTCAATACACATGCAGTAAGTCATAGTTCTGAATGCCCTCCCAAGTCTTTGGAGGGGAGTGACAAAGACTGATATGGTAGACAGTAGAGCCGGAGGGTCAATCATGCATTGATAGGTTCTTGTGTGATGTCCAATGTCTTAATGTCCCTGGCCCGACTGTCTGCATGAGCGATGAATGATGAGCAAAACAAATGAAACCCAACTCATTGGAACTTGGAAGATCAAAATGCATGGGAAATAGAGAACTAGAGAATTCCTCCAATAAGAACTTGTCAATGACGTCTCCAGTGGGCTTTCATGTTGTCAAGTTGAACGACACACGGCAGATGGAGGTGCTGTGACAGTGGCAGAATGCTCCTTTAGACATGTTAGACCAGAGGCATTGTGTGGTATGAGTGCCTGGAGAGCGCGGGGGGGGGGGGGAAGGATTGGGCTAATGGCTGCCTGGCAGGGTGTTGTCGAGGGAGGTGAAGACAGGGTGGCTTGGGGTGACTCCGTGTGCTTGGGAATCATCCATGGTGGCAGGGGGATCGGTGTGGGGCAGCCAAGGCATGGTAGAAGGTGGCAGAACAGAGGCACCAAGTAACGGGTGTGCCGACGGGGACTGGCTTGATGACACCAAGGTGCACGTCTTGGTGGCTTGGGGTGACTCCGTGTGCTTGGGAATCATCCATGGTGGCAGGGGGATCGGTGTGGGGCAGCCAAGGCATGGTAGAAGGTGGCAGAACAGAGGCACCAAGTAACGGGTGTGCCGACGGGGACTGGCTTGATGACACCAAGGTGCACGTCTTGGTCGAGGCCTGCTTTCTCATTGTTCTGCCAGTGCACAGAGACGGGGATTGGTATGTGGTGGACCACTGGTTGAGTGTCGGGGTCAATCATAGGTTGCATTGGGGGGCTGGACATCACATTGACGGTGCTTGACTAGTAGTGTGTGAGCAGCCTCTCTCTGTTCTCCTCCATGGCCGGAAATGGGGGTGATGTGGGAGAAGGTGGTGGTGCCTGGGGGCACTCGCTTGTGTTGGTGTTGCAGGAATCAACTCTGGTATTGCTGGGCTTATGTGCCTCGCCAATCAGGGGTAACCCACATGATATCAAGCCGAGAGCAACACAAGCTTGTCTAGATAAGAATAGCCTGTCATGAATGTTTGTTGGACAACATTTGTGTTAGTCAGTTTTTATGAATGAAATGGGCGGGATCAAATCACGAAAAAGGTGGACTGGCTTGTTTATGTATGCAAATATCGTTTAATGTTCAGACAAATGATTGTAATATGATGATAACAACATAAATTTTATTAGAATTATATGAAGTAGTTGATAGCTACATGTACATGTACAGTCTATTTGAAACAACATTAGGCCCCCCAAAAAAGTGTTCTGTTTCCGGTCCCGACCGACCCTAATTTTACGGCGCGACCCTAAACTTTTTATTTGACGTTTTCCTTTTTCGGCGGCTTAAAATAATGAATTAATTAAAATGAAAAAAAATAAATAAATAAATAAAATCACAAATAAATACATAAAATGGAGATCGACCTCGTCACTATGAAATGAACATGAAAATAAAGTGGTCGTAGTTCGTGCGTCGACAACGTGGTCGGTAAAACATCAACCCAAGCCGTAAAACGAATCTAGCTCCCCGTCTGAAGCATTTACTGTGCTGCGACCGACAGTGACACAGTCGCTACGATGACGAGTCCCTCTCATTTACTCTGCGTGTGGCAAATTTTTCTTTGCCAAATAACATTACAATCACATTCAGTCTTTTTTGCACCCTGTACTGAATTCTATGACATTAAGCAACAACATGAACAAATAAAGGATAAAAAACATACCTGAAACATCGCAATGATTTATTTCTTAATAAAAATAGCCATCAGAAAGAAAAATAAATTTAAAAGCACACCGAAAGCTCGGTGCGCAGGGGCCGGTTACTTGCTTAATGTCTTTCAGTTTGACAATGACGTCAGCACTTGAACGCCTGAAATATTTGGACATGCAGTTGATGATCATTGCTCACTGCGGGAGCGAACTGCACGTCCAAACAAATCCAGCGCGCACTGTTGTTGCACGTGCTTCGTGTGTGGAGCACGCGTCACGTGTTATCTTTGCACCATCATTTTCAAAATAATCGGTCCCCGCTCGTTGTTCAAACGAGGCAAGTTGGTGTAGCGGCAGACAAGGCTGCTGTCTATGTGGAATCGTCCACGTTCTGCCGAAGGTTTTTAAAGAATTTTCAGAGCGTGGGTGAACGATTTTCTGTGTCTATTTTGTGTTTATTGTGAACAAAATTCAAATGACAAGGATCTATTTGTGAGTTACAATGTATATAAACAATATGGAATGCATTTCGTTTGGACATTGTCACTGAATATCACTCGATGAAATCTGGCTTTTCCATTTTACTCAGCTTGTATCGGTTCGCCTCGTGCTGAAATGGAAAAATCTAGATTTTGCATTGCGTTTTTCCCTCAAACTTACTCTTTTACTTAGTGGCGGCCTGAACAGGAATTGCACGGTACATGTACGTTTACTTTAGTATAGGAGGTTAAATAAATAAATAAGGCATTTAACCTATTGTACTGTATTGTATTTTAAATCAATATTACCGAATTAAAAAAAAAATGTAAAAAAAAAAAATTCCCGACCTACCGACCCTATTTTGAAATGGCATGTAATCGGAAACAGAACCTTTTTTTGGGGGGGGCCTTATTAAGAATTTGTCATTACACAGAGTACATTGTAAGACCCATGATTGCAAATTGGTCACATTCAGCATTTCAAAATTCTATACTATGGGTAGAAAGTGAGACATAGGCCTAAACAAAGGGATTCTCACAGATACATTGTACTATTAGTCAGTTGGTCAGGTCATAAAACTCTGATGTGATGCGAGTATCTGTTTTGTCTGAGTATTTTCGAGAAATCACTCCATAGTCTAAAACCTCGTTCCTAATGAAAAAGCCACCAAGAAACAGCACAGATTTCTTGTGTTTTGATTCGTGCATTAAAATTACACCTGATTTTTGGTATGGAGACTGTAAAACTATCTTCAAATGTTAATATTTAAAACTACACACTGTACTGTTTTATAATAGTAACTGATACCATTGGAAAGCATTTGACTTCCTGGAAAGTTTCCACATTATGGCAGTGTGTGTATCCGAGCCCAAGAATTTTCCATTACACCATTATTCTAATAAGTTATTTTTTTCTCATGCCTCTAGTCCTTTATACTATATTTGTGTTCTTACTATCCCGCCATTGCAATCTGTACACATAGCAAAATGTACACAAATGTGTCCTTGTTGGGGAGACTATTATTTTAGTAGTGTAGAACGCACTTGCTATGTTTAAATGAGTGAGGAACCAGACCACTGAGATGAGCAAGCAATCATGCTAGCACTGAATCATGTAATATGTTGTAGCAGTAGTTCTGCACACGTGTTGAAGTGTTGCACAGGCAAGTACGTAACTGAAATGAGAATTTGCAATTGTTTTGTGTTTTAAAAAAAAACTGAAGTTGGACAAATTTGTTGGCTTAGTTTTAGTCAAAATTGCTGAAACTTACTTTTTCATTGCTGTATAAGCAGCCCAGAATATAAGTTGGGGAGCTCGTTGTCAGCATTGAAATCAATTCATAAGTCACGGCTAATATTCCGAAAATTACGGTAATACAAATTACCACATTATTTTTAAGGCTTCAGTGCATGCTTTGTTAAGGCTTCTGTAACACTTTTTTTTATGAATTCCACTAGTCAACCAGCCCTACTTCATACCAACCTATGAAAACAAATTGTCACTTTATTTAGGAAATGTTGGCCTTTAAGCTCTACATGTTTTGATCTTCATACATGTATAGTATGTACAACATGATTCTCTTACATTGGCAAGAGAGAATATGACAGCTTTCTTTGAAAAGCAATCTTGTAACTATTGACATTTATTTTGTTAATTTGCATGCATCTAGGTAAGATACCTGATGAACACCAGGCTTTACAGCTGACAACTTCTCAAGGTAATGGAGCAACCACCGGATTAATGCCTGCACCTGGAAGTGGCCTACTACCTACACCACCACAACCACTCATGTCTCAGGTAAATGTCATCACTAAAACTCACCAAGGAGTACACATTGCAGATAGTTTGACAGATGATGTTTCTTTCAATTACATTGTTTTATTGTAGACATCTGTAAGTTGAATTGGTTTGGGCGGTTCCTTAAAATTGTGAACCATAGAACCAATTCCGAGTTGAAAACGGTACCAGCAGATCCAATGAAAAAGATAAGAAAATAATGAGGCACAAAAAGACAGTCCACTCAAAAGTAGGTAATTATCCAGGCATAAGTAACGCAATAGAAAAAAGCAAAGTACTTTATAACCTACAATGTATTCATTGGCTGTTGAAAATGTGTGTAACTCTCTTTTGTTTGCTGGTACTCGGTGCTATAGCTCATAAAGTACATGTATTGAAAATGTTTTTGAACCAGCTGGGAGGTAAAAACTGTTGCGCATGTGAGGAAAATGAACTGCATCATGGGCATGGGCTATCATAACACAATGTTTGGATGTAATTGGAATGGGGGGGACTACTAATTCTAGCGGTGTATCAAACCATTGCACTATGTTTTTAAACAAAATGTTGGTTTGCAATTGGAGTGTTGATTAGTTTAGTTGATTTGTTTTTTATTTTCAGTGTGTTTCCTGTTTTGGTGTTGTTTTACTTAAGCTGAAACTAAGTGATTTATTATCTGTTGGTGTGTGTTTATAAAGGCATGATCTATGAATATATTTTAGATACAACTTTGGACAGTGCGTGTTTATTTTGGAATAAAATATGGGCATTTGTGGGGCAGGGTCGATCATGATGTTGAACCTCATTTTTGAGAAGTTTCAAAAGTTTACACATATCAATTTAATATTCAACTTGGATTTTTTAAATTGAAAACAAAACCACAGCATATATTTTTTCTTCCTGTGTGCTTAAAATGTCAGACTACACAACTCCACTGGCTGACCAAGATCATGTTCTTGGGCCACCACGGTATTAATTGGAAACCACGATCATCCACTGTACAATGGCTGCTTGTTTGATAATCTTGGCTCTGAATTATGCAGACAGACTCGGTACTTTTTGTAAGCCGGTAACAGAAAATCAGTGTCAACAATTGCGGGTACCCAATACTGTACCGGTTTAAATTTTGGGACTGGGTAGAATCATGTAACCACCGAAACCTAAAGATAGATAAGATTTTGGTTCTTAATTTGTTTCCGTTTTTATTGCCCCGTGGTTGGCAAAGCCATGGAAGGGGCAAACTGTTTCTGACATGTCCTTTCATGTGTGTGTGTGTGTGTGTGCGCGTCACAATAGAAAAAGTAATGATAGACTAACAGAAATCTATGAAAGATATTCCAGAGTTTGTACCAAAGACCTGAAGTGGCTGAATAAAGCCAGAAAGGACAGTTCCAGCAAGTCTTGAAAATTGTAAAAGTACCGTACAAATGCACGATGTGTACAGCGCACGACGGAACATTAGGCCAGACGACCGCAATCACCACACACTTTTCAACACAAAAATTTCAAAGTTTTGAAGCTGAAATCCTTCAAAGAAATTGCTTTCCAAAACTGTGTGATTCCTTTGCCTACACATGTATTTGAAATTCTGCAAGGCTAGGTATTAATGCTCACTTTTCCAACGTTGTTTATCCTTTTTTACAGTGATTTAGGCCAACATTACAAGCAAAATAACAGATGGGTGGCTACATAATAGTCGTCCGACGCCGGCTAAAAAAAACCTCTTTTCAGAAGAATGCTGTTAAATTATGAAACAGAGATGTGATTTAAATTAATGCCACACCATACTACTTTAAATAAAGGGGCTGATTAATTAATTCATCGCTTAACGAAAGTATAATCAACTGTTTTCGAACTCACTCTGTGTCACGGCCTATCTCTTTACACATATTTTTTCACCAGCTGTATGACATCATACCCGATAGGGGGTCACGTGACCGCATGTAAACATTGTCGCGCAATCGGTCTATAGCATGTCCTCACAAAGACCGTGTGTGTGAGTTTAAGCACTTCATGTGAAGTGTGGACCTGATAAACAAAAGATGTCCACACTGTGTAGGAACTTGAAACACTGTGTGGACTTACATGTATACTTGTCCACAAAGTGTTTTCACAAATTAGATATTCTTGTTTTACTCAAAAAGGAAGCACAGAACCAGATGGTGCGATGGATTTTGTTTAAATGGTAAAGTTTAGTCATATGCATGGAGCGGCTTGCCGGGCATTAGTGTTTACCAATTTGTCTTGTTTTAACTTGCATCGATCAATCCAGAAAGGTGAAAGATTAACATATTTTTACCTCAATGTGATTTACAGATTCCTGACCTGAATTCCCTGACAGCATTAACATCCCAATCTACAACTTCACCTGCTATCTTGGGAATGGATCCAACCTTCGCTGCTTTAGGACTACCCCAGCCCCCTCCACTTAATAATGTGGATCCTACTAAGATTGAAGAAATTCGCAGAACTGTTTATGTTGGCAATCTTGATTCTGGCGTAAGTGTAACTGTTTTTATTTGTGATTATTCCCAAACCCAGGATTACTATTTACCTTTGTGTAGGACCATTTTCTTTTATTTTTTCCCCCAAGCGTTTATCACTTATTGCATTGTTGAAATGTTTGCTTTTATCATCAGTGTTCGTAGAACAAATGAATAATGGGTATGAATCCTTGAATATCAATTTCAAATATTTAATGTCCTTTACATTTGTTGTTGGGGTTATAATGTTTGAGAAATTCAAAAGTATAACCTGTTATTTTGTAGTAATTGTCTTTTGGTGGCTACATGAATATACATGTAAGTGGCCATTGCAAGAGGTAGTGTACTATGACAAATCTGCACTTAACAGGGGATTGGTACTTCATTCTGCTAAGGTTGTTTCAGGTACATAGTGTATCTGGACACTAGGATGGATGTGAGGTATCTGTATGTAATGCTGTTTGTCAGTTAATTGTTAAGCGAATTTTGACATGTTTTTACCATGGTTTATAACAATTAGGTGTGATTTATAAACCATGATTTGTAAATGTTGATTGAACATTGATTTGTAAATGTTGATTTAATTTTCATGGTTTGTAAACCATCAATATAGACATACATGTACATCAAAATCATTGTTCATGAAAAGCACAAAACATTACTGATATGTAAACCATAAAAAGAGTTTTGGCAACACTTTCTATAGTTAACATCTAATTGTTGTAAACCATGGTAACAACATGTAAAAAATGCTCTGAACAACTAATTGACAAATGGCGCCCCATATGTCTGAGCACCTGGATATTTGCCAGGTATCTGGGGCCTGGGCACCTGGATATTGACCAGTTATCTCTGCACCTGTATTATTGCCAGGTATCTGGGTGCATGGATAATAGACTGATCCATTAAGCCCTGCCTACCATAGCAACTGCCTAGTAACAGCACAAGGTGTGACTTTCTTGCCACCATCGCAGCGGTGGTTCAGTTGCGGCCAGCCAAACACATGTATCGGATAGACACTTGTATGGTTTACGTGAATGGTATGCATTTAGTTTCATGGCCATTTGAGCAGTGCCTTGAGTCCAAAGAACAATGAAGACAGGAAGACTATTAAACCCCTTTTACACAACTGTACAGGGACCACTGCTGTGGGATTTGCACCACCAGAAATATGAAAAAAATAAAACAAAACAAAAGTTGGTACAGTCGTGTGTGCTGCTGTGTGTGTCAGAACAATGGCGACGGTTTGTTTATTTTTCTAATGGGATTTTAACATGTCAGACTTTTGTTGGACTTTCAGTGGCGTTGTCAAGGCTGTGATTGGTCAATATGTTAGTAGGCAGGGCTTAATTGATCGGTCTATTGCCAGGTATGTTGCCATCTGGATAATTGCCAGGTGTCTTAGCATGTGGATAAGGACCAGTTTTTCTAGGGGTGTGATTTTGGGAACTGCGTTTGTAGAAATAGACCTACAGAAAAGGTTTGTTTTGGGTAACTGAGTCTATTCTTTCAATAACCTTGTCAATTCTGTTTTAGTCTTGTCTCTTGCTTTTTGTAATTTATTTTATTTAAAAAATTTGACATTATTTGTTTGCAGACCGTAACAGCAGAGCAGCTCTTGAGTTTTTTCCAACATGTTGGAGAAGTGAAATATGTGCGCATGGCTGGTGATGAAACCCAGCCTACTCGCTTTGCTTTTGTGGAGTTTACTGATACAGGCTCTGTTGCTAAGGCCCTGGCTTACAATGGTGTCATGTTTGCAGGAAGGCCACTAAAGTAAGTTTCAAATAATCGACTGCTTTGATCTGCATTATCAATTTACTCATTACACTGCGATCTTATGCTTAATAGCTGCTGTTTCTAAAAATGAAATGAGAAATAAACTGTTACAAAACAACAGAGATGCAACTTTTTCGATATCAGTCAGAAATCTGACTTTTAAACTGTTTACCCCCAAATTCCGATTTAGTCTACTCAAGAAATCATTTTCCCCAACCATCCCCACAACCAACCCAAATTTGTATCACAAAATAATGTGATTAAATCTGAAAAAATTCATAAAATGCTGTGTCAAAAAAATTATAATCCTGTCTGTATAGATGCCCAGGCATTGCTAGCCTCTTCTACCAGTCATCAGTAAGTTTTTTCTCCGGTAAAAGTGCCATTTTCCAGATACTGTTCAAGTATTTTACGGCTTGAGAGAAATTTACGCATTGACCTATCACCTGGGAGACACATGGAGATGATGTGTATCAATTGTACGTGTGTGGAGAAATTGACGACATTTGCATTTACTGTTAAGTCTCAGATTATTTTTCTTAAAGATAATCTTGAAGATACCGAAAAGTGTTTGAAGAACAATTTTCAATGGCCAAAGGGTCGCAACACTTTTAAATAACACAATCACATATCAAAGGTAAAGACAAAATTTCAACATTTATATTGTGACTGATGGATTACTAATTTGGAAGATTGTTATTGTGAGCTTTTTTAAGATAAGATACATCTAGCATTGTAATAATTTCATCATTTTTTCATTTAGTAATTTTTCCCCATTTTTACTCAGCCCCTTTTATAATTTTAAGGGTCATTTTGGTAAATGAAAAATTCACACATGTATCAGCCAAATGCTTTATTTTTTTTTCTTGAAAAATTGACACTTTACAGGATAAATCATTCCAATAATGCCATCGTCAAACCACCGGCCAAAACCGCTGAAGTTGCTCAGAGAGAATTGGCTGAAACTATGAAGCAGGTTCGAGATGCACAAGCTCTTATTCAAAAAGCAATAGAACCAGGTAAGGTGTTATCTAGAAATACACAACTTATAACACGTATGCCAGGAGATATTTTTGCAATTCACAACTAACAGATTATCAGTGACAATTTGCAGACCATACACATTTTCCTGTTCAATGTTGAGAAATCCAGACGCCATTCTGGGCCAAGTTCGCACAAGAACTATTGTTAACCATAGTTGAACTACTTGCAAACTTACTGCCCATGATGCCTGCTGGCATGTAGGGCAGCAACAAAGGTCCTCCACTCCTTTCTGTTCTGAGCCAGCTTCTGGATGGTACAACTGTGGTTCTGGGTCTTCAGCTCTTTGGTCTTCCGCTCTTCCTCCTTCTGGTGTCCAATAGAGGGTTGTGCACATGCTCATGCCCAATCCTTGCACATGCCCAATCCAGGTCTGCTGCCTTCTTATGAGGATGGTTTCAATGTTGGCATGTCCTGAGTTGTTGATCTACTGCGTCTGACATATGTTGAATGATAATTTTTGCCAGGATCTTGCTTGGAATTGACAAAAGTGTAATTCCACGCCAGTTGTTGCAATTTCTCAGGGTGCCTTTCTTTGGAATCTTCACAGTGCAATATCTTATAAAGAGAGGAACGAGTATTTTGGTTGCAAGTTCTGGATCTGTCTTGAACACATCTGCATTGAAGTTATCTTTGCCAGAGGCTTTCCCATTTTGAGAGATCTAGTGGCTGTTATAATTTCCTCCTTAGTTGGTGTTTCAATGCTAACATCAAGATCAGCCTCTGCCTCTGAGATGTCAGCCTCTGTTGTTGGGGGTGGTCTGTTCAATACTTTACTGAAGTGTTCTGCACACAAAAATGCTTCTTGTTCTGCTTCTGTTGTTAGAAGCCGCCCCTGCTGGTCTTCAATCGGTGCATTAGTAGTTCCAGCGTACTTGCCACATATTATCTTGGTAATTTTGTATACATTTCCCTGCTCTCCAATTTTAGCTGAGTCTTCCACTTGATTGGCAAGGTTTTCCATGAATGCCTGTTTGTCTACTCTTGTCTTCCTCTTCACTGCTTAGTTTGCTTCCTGGTATTGCACCTTGTACCTTTCTTCAGCCTGTTAGATTTTGCTTCCATGACCTGTTTCTTCAGAGTTCTGTCTTTTTCAATTGCTTGCCATGTTTCTGTTGTTATTCAATCCTTTCTTTTCTTTGGTTTAATTCACAAGACAGTTTCTCTGGTGTTTACTTCGTTTGTATCTGGCTGTGAGTAGTCTTCAATATTTGCCAGTGCCTGGAATTTGTTCTTCAGCTGAAACACAAAAGTATTCTTCACTTTAGGGTCCTGTAGTCTGTTGACATCATGCTGCTGTCTTCTTGCCTTTTGGATACCTTTTTTTCTCAGCTTAACTTTGAGTACTGCTAGCACAAGGTGATGTTCACTGCCGACATCAGCTCCCCTCTTCACCCTGATATCGAGTCGTGAACTTCTCCAGGTGCTTTTTATCATATGGTCTATCTGGTTACTGTCTCTTCCATTAAGGGAGTACCAAGTCAGCTTGTGGATGTCTCTGTGTGGAAAGAGTGCTCCTCCAACAACAAGGTCATAGGTGGTACAAGATTGTAACAACCCCCACCATTTTCATTCATGATGCCATATCCTTCTGTTCCCAATGGCCCTGTCATAGTTTGTGATGTTGTGTTGTGTGTGTACTACACAGTATGTCATTGCATGTATATATCTATCGAGTGAATATAACTTTTCTGATTAAAATCGGAAATCCAATTTTAAAAATATTTTGCCCCTAAATTCTGATTTTTTTTCCAACCCCACAAAATCTTTTTTTCCCCCCGATTCCCCCCTCCCCCATGTGCTGAACACACATCGGTGTATGGGTAAAAGACACAAATAATACATCATGTTTTGCTTCAAAAGTATTACAAACGAAGCATTTACAATGGAATAGTAGGTTTCAAAAAGTCAGGGAAAACTTTGTTTTAAAATTCTGATGTCTGATAGTAGACTTCTCTGTTAAAACAGTTTTTGGAATCAACCTTATCTTGTACAATTGCCTTTTGTTTTGATTGAACAGGAATAAATCACTGCGACAGATTTCCATTAATATTTTAAAACGGTTGATCTCTGTTAACAGAGGATTTAGAAAAAGAAAAAGAAAAGGAGGAAAAGAAAAAGCGCAGTAAGTCACGTTCTCGCAGTCGCCATCGCTCAAGATCCCGATCTCGCTCACGTCGTCGAAGGTCCCGCTCACCGAGACGATCTTCTAGAAGATCCCGGTCTCGGGGTCGACGATCACGTTCCCGCACTCCTCCAAGGAGACGTTCACGCACACCACCAAGAAGACGATCACCAAGGAGATCTCCAAGAAGATCTCCTCCTAGACGTAGATCAAGGTCTCGTACTCCACCAAGACGTAAAAAGAGTAGAGAACGATCACGCAGCAGAGACCGGCGATCAAGATCGAGGTTCAGAACATATTTTTATATTGTTTATTTTTTTCTATTGTTTTCAATAGATGTCAAGTTTCCATTAGGGATAAAGAATATTATTTATTTATGTTTTACTCATACACCAGTGTGTATACTCAGTACTTTTCCGAGTCCTGTGAAAAAGAAAAACACATCAGTGTATGGTTAAAACATAAATAATGTTCTTTATCCCAGATGCAAATTTAACATCTATTGGAAACCGTTGCGGTATTCGCTGCTAAAAAGGATTTGACATCTGCTCTAGGTTATGGTTTCAAATCCCACCCGTTAGTTGGTCCTAAATTTTTTGGGCTAATCTATTCAGCTCTTTTTACACATTGAAGAAAGCAACTCAACATACCTTGCTAACATTTCTCTCAATTTTTGAATATTTTCAAAATGAGCTTCGTGTGAAAGGACAGAAATGTTTTATATGTTCTACATTCCTTGCAAATTTGTTGCAGATATTGAGAACATTTAAACGTACTGCAAAATCTTAGACTAGCGGAATATTTTGTATGGTATGTAGTCCACTTGTGGGAAACAATCCATTGACTAACCTTCTGTGCGAAAACAGTCTTGTTGCTCATGCGTAAAGACATGAACATTGGTACAGGTTTTAAAAACAGCGCGTTTCAGTAAAAGTTGTTGGCATGATGCATGTTTTTTAACCTGTTTGCATGAGATGACCTGTATACAGGCCAACATTTTCCTAGCCAGCATGAGGGCTGTGGATTTTTTTCACAGGACTCAGGAAAGTACTGAGTATACAGTGCTTAAAACATATCGGTGTATTGGTAAAAAAATAAAAAAGTAATATTCTTGATCCCCGATGCAAAAATTAACATGTATTATAAAAGCTAAAACCTAGACATGAAAAAAACATGTAGTTGATCGCAGGTTTCAAAACAGTTGCCTACAGTGACTGGTTAAAAGGCAAACTTTTCTTCATATCTAGACCATTCGATATAAGTAAAACAGACAAGATTTATTTTGTTATTGGTCAAGAACACAACACTTTTTTAGTCAAATGTTTTAGTAGTGAAATTAACATCCATTGCTGAACCATTGCTATAGGTCATGCTTGATTGTTGGGAGTTGGGTTATATAATTGACACTGTTTTAAATCTGTTTTATATACAGGGAGCGTCGGCATCGCTCAAAGACTCCACCTAGGAGTTATAGAGCATCAAGGACATCACGTAGTAGGAGCAGGTATGTTTATCTCAGTCAGGAATGGACATTTGGAGTTCAAACTAAATAGTAGTTAGATTGAACTCAAAAGACCTCAACTAACTATTTATAGAATTATATATGTTTATAAAAACAGTTTGGATGATTGTTTCTTAAAAAGAATATGCAAATATTGGGTATTTAGCACCACCGTCATCAGATAAATTATTTTTATTTGTCAGACCTGCACCATATCCACAAATGAAAGTAAATGACGTATGACACAGATGAAGTAACAGGTGTCAGTTTATTTATCACCAAATGATCATGCAATAGCTTCTTAAGTTTGTAATTCTGATATCTTGATAGGAGTCCACCATCAGCTCTAACATCCCGCTCAAGACATCGTACAAAATCACTTTCTCGATCACGTTCTAAGTCAGCCTCGAAATCGAGATCAAGGTCAAGATCTGGATCTCCAAGAAGAAGCAAGTAAGTAATCATCTAGATAAGAACCTGCCTAAATAAATGGTGCTATTTTACTGTCTCTGGTAACACATCAGTTTAATGTTTGGTTAGAATTAGTTTTGTCATAGACCCCCAATGTACAAACTTTTTTTTCTCTAGGCCAGCCCTATGTGTTTAATTTTGGAAGGAAAAATAATACACTAAATTACTTGCAAAACTCAACAAACAATCCCGGCCCATAAGTTGTACCCAGACTGCAAAGTGGGTTGAGTGTGTACACATTCTTATAAGCACCAGTAAATGAAAACAAAACACACTTAGAATGTAGCGTGCGGCACAAGAAGTATAAGCATATTCTCCAAAACATTTGATGTTAGTCAAGTGACAGCCTCTGTTTCTTTGTAAACCAGACAAGCTCTCTCAAATTGACATCATACTGACCAAGCTACTACAGAAGCTAAAGTAAGCATAGTCTGTTATTCATATTTTTGTTGTGATATTAGGCATAAGAAGGACAAGAAAGGGAGAGAGCGTGAAAGAAGCAAAGAGCGAGACAGCCGCAGCAGCAAGAAACACAAGAAAGATAGAGACAGGGATCGTGAACGAGACAGAGATCGTAGAAAGGATAGAAGCCGTGATAGAGGAAGGGATCGTAGCCGTGATAAAGATAGAGATGGTGAACATAAAGACAGAGACAAGAAAAACATCAAAGTCAAACGTGATTATGATGAGGAAGAGAAAGGTTATGATAGTGACAAGGGTAAAGGGTCATCTTCATCTAGTGAAGGTGATGAAGATAAGGCTGGGATGAAAATCCAAGTAGTAATGGGTGAAGGAAGTCACTCTGGTGGAACAGTAGATGTAGATACCAATGTTCAAGATATGGACATGGATGTGGAATCTGATTAGAACACATTTACTATGTGTATAGTCTTTTAGCAAAACTATGTTTTCTTGTAATTTGTACACATTTTAGTTGTAGAATGTTTGGTAAATCTTTTTTGATGCAATTTCTCAAAGACCATCTTGTTTCTGCGTAAAGTTGTTTTTCAGGTAAAGAAGAGAACTGCATTTGTTAATGTTTTGTCTTTCTTCAAATTACCGACCATTGCACTGTTGGTAAAGTCAGTACATCATGCATGGGCTTCTGCTGCTGTGTAAAGTTTTCCCTACTTTAGGGTAAAAAAACGCATACATTTCTGTAACCACTTATGTCATCCTTCAAAGGTATTTCTTATAAACAAAATTGATAATTAAGGGATTCTTCCATTTTTTCCTGTCCAGCCTGACGGGATCATAATAATTTTTTCTTTGAGATTACCGCTAGCACAAAGAAACTTTGACCTGACAAACCCAAGAGAACAAAGATTCTCTTTGAAGCACAGGGAATTTTGTTTCCTCTATTGAGAAAATGTAAATTCACTTGCACCGGGAATTTTGTTTTTTCTATCTAAAACATGCTCCGAAACAAAATGTCTGGGCGACCTTTGTTCCGGTTTTTGGATTAATGGAGTTTGCTTTAAATGTGTGAAAGAAATAAAAAAGGTGCTTTTCAACAGGGCCATTGCATGGTCTGTACAGGGCCATTGCATGGTCTGTACAGGGCCATTGCATGGTCTGTACAGGGCCATTGCATGGTCTGTACAAGGAAGACCCAGTTATACTAAAAGCTTCATTGCAGTATTTTGTCAACTATTAAAATGAGTTGTGGCTTTTACAATGTAGATTTAGAAGCAGTTAGTATTTATGTCTGGGCACTTACCACACACACTAAATGGTTTTTATAATACACCTGCAATAGTTTTGTCAAATACTAGTAGCGCTGTAGAAATCAAGCTGGCCTCTTGTTAACCAAGGCCTAATTTATCTGGGTAAGATTCTCTACTGAGCTAGTTTGAGGACATTTACTCTACAGTGTGTGGTAAGATGCTTTAGTTTTTTTTCTCTTCTTTTTCTTCTTCGTTTCTCTTCTTCAACAGGACTTTATAACATGGGCCTGGAGACAACACATCTGCTTAATGACATTTCATTTAATATTCAAACATGGTTTCCTTTCCCATTGCCTGTAATATTTCCCTCAAGTTGTGACAATTTTGAGAGCGCTTTTGCAATCAGGATTGGCAATAATTATGGTCCAAGACGAAAAGACCTAGACTTTTTAGGACCTTGGTTCATGTAGTTTGACTACAGGAGTAGGCCAATTTGCGAAAAAAAAATATAAAAAAGTACTTGTATACTTACTGTTCACATGAACAAAAACTACAAGTACTAAAAAGTGTTAACAGTATACAAGTACATTTTTCAAAATTAAGCACTTCAAAAAGATTTTTTCTTTTATTGCAAAGTTTGCACTTGTATTTTTTTAGCAAATTGGCCTACTCTTGTAGTCAAACTAAATGTAAAAGTATCAACCGTCTTAGAAACTTCAGAATAGCATTTCATATTTGAGTGTTCCATGCTTTCCAGTCACCTTTTTGTAGTGTTATCCTTTGTAATGTTAAGCCTGTAAAACATTGGAAAGTAGCTGATTAAAATTTTAAAACAAATGATTTATTGCCCATGAGTATGAAGTTGTTTAGTTTCTTATGGTTGTGTGATGTCATATAAAATACAACATGTAACAAACAGCCCCCATCAGCCTCTCCATGAGCCTCTTTCTGCCTATTTAAGGCTTAACACCTTGCAGAGGGATAACCCTCTCCATATTTAGATTGTAGATACATTTCCCACATTGTCTATACAGGGCCATTGCATGGTCTGTACAGGGCCATTACATGGTCTATGCAGGGCCATTGCATGGTTTGTACAGGGCCATTGCATGGTCTGTAACGGGCCAAAGCAGGGTGCCACAATACACCACACCATAACGGGAGAACATGCAGGCTTAGTAAAAGATGGGCGACTGCAAACAAGGTTTTTCATGACTACCAAAGACAGACTTGTCTTTTTATGGAGCCATCCTTAAGCATACTTGGGCTTATCGGTCTCCACTGCAAAAGTGCCCGACTCACAGTTATGACAGGATAGGAACAAATCCTGGAGAAGCACTGGAGAACTTAGCCCTGGAGGACTTTCTTGTTCATATAAATAATTACTACAGTGATGCCCTGGATATGATGCATTGTTTCAAGGGCAGGATGTTTGGTTCATCTTGAATTTACATTAAGCTGTGAGAAGCTCCAAAATATATCCCATTAACTAATCCATGGTTGCATAAATTTTATGTCATCAAGGTTTGGATGTCAATCCAAAATTTTTGTGAAATAATAGATGGGTTGCAATTAGATGCCATCTTTGATGACAATTTCTATTTTTGCCTGTAGCCGCATCAAGCTCTGTAAGTTTCAACCAATCATGGAAGGAGTTTATGAAATGCACTCATGCCATGTGAAGTACTTATGTGTAACGCAAAAATGTGCCATTGTTGTCATCAAAGACGGCTGATTTTTCCCAGTGTTGAAGTCATGTGTAACCCATCTATACAGTTTTCAATGTAAAACAGTAAACTTTCTTCTCAAGTTTAAGTGAAAAACACTCTCTGTTTTGTACCCTCACAGGATGAACGCCTGAACACCAGAAAATGTTAATGTATGTGTGAAATACACACTAAAAAAACATTGTTGTCAATATGTGAGCAGTAAGTGTAACAGTAGCCCAAAGAGTGCAACATACATAATCTTGTTATTTTGAGATCTTCATTAATAATTAATATGATCGTAAGTGCAGAATTCTGCGGCTCGATTTTACAAGGGATGAACATTCATCTTTTAATTGAGTTGTAAATATTGCCAGTGATTTGTATTGGGACATCACACTTTGCATAGCAATCAAGATTGATAGTTAAGATCAACCTTAGCTCTTTGTGAAATGGAGCCCTGGTCGTTAAAAAACAAAAAGGCAGAGGAAAATATTTGTGTATTTCTTAACCAACAAGCAATAAAGTTTCATTAAACATTTAAAAGCTTAAATTAAAAAGTTTTCACTAAAACCCATTAAAATGCAAGCCCCCGAATCGGCAAGTCCTGCATACTAATTATTAGAGCCTTGTTATTAGAGTCCAGTCACATGACTAGACATTCTACTTACCAAAGGGGCCAGCACTGTTTACCAAAGTCTTTTGGGCTAAAAAAACTTACAGGACATCTTCCTATCCTCTTAACAGACCTGAAGGACACAAAGTATTTCTTGGGATTAGGATCCACGTTTATTATGCATTAACATTCTTCAGCTCTTTATAAATAGAAACAGTAGGCACACAGAATTAGAGAAAAACTAAACACTTTCTTTTTTTATTAACATGTTGAATTTCCTGTGTTGAAAAACATCATACAAGTATAAAACATTTCAATATAACATGTTAAAACACAAAACCTGACAATTGGTAAATTTATCCAGTTAGTATCAAGTGAACAATGAACAATCTCTCAGATGAATCAGCAATACATAACAAGGAGGATATTTATTCCCATTAATAAATGTCCATTTAATTGAAAATCATAACATAAAGGTGAATTGGTAAAAAGTTTTCTTCAACTGTTTTGTAAATTTTTTATTTAATTTCTGTTCACCGGTCCACTTTTGCAAGGAGTCTTAACCCAAGAGATGCTTAACCCATGGTTGTGTGTATGCATAAGTGTTCTTTTTTGCAACAGATTTCATTTTGAGTAGTGGTAGTACTGTGTTGCACATTATCAGTACCCCTTGCAATTAGGTGTGCAGATAATGGCTTTGGCCATAACAAGCCTTAAATAGCTCCAGCTATGGCCCTATGTCTACGGCCGTTGAAGATCAGGTAAATATGATCATTTGACCACCTTTCATCCAATAGGATTGCTTAGACTGTCTGGGGGTACGTACATGGAAACATTTTGATTAGTTGAAACCTGATCATGATTGCATTCAAATTTGATGTAAAGACAAACTAGAAAATAACTAGCTGGCCCTTGAAGTTTTGTACACACTTTCTCATCAATTAAGAGTTAATTATTTTATTTTTGTTAAGTTGGTGGTGCTGTTGCAGGCCACACACATAAGCACAGACAGTGTCTCATTTAGGCAATCAAAATGTAAATTAAAAACACTAACCCCAACCAAAGTATTTTCATACAATTTGTTTATTCACAACTTTACAGTCTGAATTGAATCACTATAGTTAACCACATGAAAACTTAACCTAAATTTGAACCTTTAACATGGAAACAAATCTGCAATATACCGATCTGTTAAGGCCCACCCCCTAGAAAATGGCCATTGACCAATCACAGCATTGGATACATCATCACCACTGTACACGTGGGCAGCACCGTGTGCATCTCTTCAATGCCCAACACTAAACGACAATTACACGCACGCATGTTTACATTTTCTAACAGGTTGTTATCGTGTCGGTTTTTCAGTGGCGTAGCCAAGGCTGTGATTGGTCAACATGAAAGGGGACAGTGTTTAATGGATCAGTCTATTGAAAAAATTACAAATTTTACTATTTTTAAGTCCTTTTTTTTTTTTTTTTTTTTTTTTTTGGTGCTCAGAAAAACAGTGTAGGACCTAGTCTTTATAAAATGATACTGACACGGTCTTAACCATTTCACGCTGGTAATAAAATTCTTGTCCATGCCTCTGTGCGGTATTATTATTTTGAACTGCTGGACTGCTGGAATAAATTTATGTTGAGAATTTCATTGTCACAATGAAGCCCTGACTAAACAATGCAAAGACAACAAAGGTTCTCATAAAAACCACCAGGATTTATTGTTGTTCTCTTTCCAGAAAATGTTTACATAATGCATGTTTACATAAGCCATGGCCGAATATCTGCCCCATGGCCAGAACATATATGCTGGAATCTTGGTTCACTCGGACTTACCTCCCATTGGGATGAATACAATGACAAACAATGGTGGCAGCCTGTATCTCTTGTAATCCTCTTAATATAACAAAAGGACAAAGGTCTGGAATCGGAGATTACACAATTACCCCGGAAAAAGGGAGATTTCTAGCATGAATTCCAGTACCATCTATCCCTCTTTGTACAGGGAAACAAATCATTGCACTGTCAATGCATGCACTGTGCATGTTACACAATGGAAAGTTCACGCGTGTTAATTTTCAGGTATTCTGAGTTTACACAAAAGCAGGTTTTCACAATGCCTGTAATCTGCCAAGGAAAATTTAGGCGTGTATTCATATCATCTGACGTGAACTGGTTAAAACTGTTATTCCCTAACACCAAACCACCTTGGATGTATTTAGCGTTCATCTAAGTTCCTTAATTGATCAAGACATAAACCCACATCATTGTTGTACACTTCCTGTTTGTACAAAAATAGCAGGATTCTTGGCAAACTTAAGCCACTGGGTACATGCTTCAGGCAAAACAACTTAAAAATGCCAAGCACATTTGCATGCTTTGTACTGGTTTTCTAAAGTAGGTAGAATTACTAGGGTTTACTCAGGAAGCTTTTCGAAGTGTTTAGACTTTGTAATAAAGCATCATGGTTGAAGCTAGCAATTGACTACAATATATGTATGAAGAGAAAATGTTGTGGTGTTTCAGGATTACAAACATGAAGAGAAGATGTGCCAAAATCTTATTAAAGAGAGTTCTGAAACAATAAGCACTGTATACTGTGTAGGACAAATCTAAATCATGGTCTTTTTACCATTAATACAATAATTACATGTATCAATTATACATAAGTACCAGCAAGTGCTATGCTTAAATCTCAGTGACTAACATAAGTACAACACTGAGTAAATTTTATAATCCAGAAACATTAAGTACAACGGTAAGTACTGCATTGAGTACATCATGAAGTGAATCATGGAATACTAAACTCTAATACTGCATTGAATCTTATAACATAACAAACCTACATGTAATCCACAAACAACAGAAATATGTGAATAAACATTGCTAAATAAAAGTAAGTCTTGTTTGGCCATCTCTAGCTCCAGGTATTCTTTCATAGGTCAGTCTTTGTCTCTTTGATGTATCAACATGAATATCACATTGATTATCATGTACCACACCACACTCCAGATCTATTATTAAACAAGAACAATGAATTAAGGCATAATATAGCTTCCCATGTCTATTTTTATTCATTTGTTTACTTGTAGTTTTATTTAGACAGGGTAGCCTTATCAGTCAAAAAAAATAATAGTAACCTGCTATCCATAAGGGCCCTGTATACAAACAGTCAAAAGTAAAATGTAAAATACACAGAATTAAAAAACAAACCAAAAATCAAAAACAAAAAATTGAGTTTAAAACAATAAACATTTTACACGTCAACTGGAATAAAGAATTTGGAGTAATACTGTTAATGCGAAAAGAGTGCGGGCTGTAGTTAATTTAAAAAGAACATGAAGCCATTTTGGGGATACATTCTACTCATTTTCATTCGATCTGTCAATCCATGTAAAAACCAGCGACTGCAGGAAATATTTGGTACGGTAAAACAACTAAGCTTTTCCAATTTCTATGGTGCAGCCGTCACAGACAGCCTGAAAGGGTTGCTCCAACCTCCCCTCCCAAGAAGAATTAGAAACTACTTATCTTTACCGTGACCTGTAGTTATTAAATAACTCTTAATACCCAGCTCTCCAAGGTGTAGCAGAACGTACATGTTTGTTATTGTTATGAGAAAGAGTAAAGTTACTCTGCTTTTTAATAAACAGACAACCACTTTCATCAAATTCTGAGGTCACGTGTGAAAACAACAAAAACTGCGGTTTGTTTGGTCAGGGATTTTGTGAACATTTATAT
This sequence comes from Marthasterias glacialis, assembly GCA_911728455.2. Taxonomy (NCBI): domain Eukaryota; kingdom Metazoa; phylum Echinodermata; class Asteroidea; order Forcipulatida; family Asteriidae; genus Marthasterias; species Marthasterias glacialis. The sequence goes on from OU452225.1 coordinate 21,859,967, forward strand.
CTAAATTCTGAGGTCATGTATTAAGTGAAAACATCAAAAACTGTTTTATGTTTGGTCAGGGATTTTGTGAACATTTATGTTTGTTCAGGGATTTTGTAAACATTTATATCCAAATTATAATAGATGTACATGTATACAGTGCTTAACACACATCGGTGTATGGGTAAAAAAACAATAATATTCTTGATGCCCGATGCAAAAAATTTACATCTATTCAGAAAACTTTGTATCACAACATCATATTTATAGTAGTTAGATTTGTATGTATCAGGGTACAGTACTGAAGTAATTGACAAAAATGTCTGCATCTATTAATGACGGCAAGCTCCAACCCAGTCATTATCAAACAGTGAAGACTAATCTCAAACTTTTATTCTCCAAGTGTAGAATCTAATAAGAAAGATCAATGACTGATTAAATTAATCTTAAATACCTTCATACTAGAGAAGTAAGTCTGTGAGGTATAGTAAAAAAAATGTAACATGCTTTATTTCGGTTGGACAGTTGATATTAGCTCCCCTCGGTATTGGAAGTTGACAAATTAAGTCAGTTCCCTCAGCTTTACCTCGGGAACTAGTTTGTCAATTTCCAATACTGAGGGGAGCCAATATCCGTAAGTCCACCCTCAAACCATGTTGTATTTGTATATACTCCATACTCTAAATTCAATGATACACAAGAGTGCTGGCAGAATTGTCATGATATTTTTTGTATATGCAGTAACAACCAAACATATATACCTGTATCAGGAACACTCTCAGAATGATGATGCATTCCGTTGTCAAAGTATGTCTCCTGAAAAAGAAGCAACTTATGAAAAATGATTTTAAATTGGTAACAGAGTCAATCTGAAGAAAGAGTTGGTAGTTTTTTAGATTTTATTTGTGTATTTCCTTACTTTCATCTTTTTATCATCTTAACTATTTCAAGTGACCTCATTTGAGATCAAGGTATTAGCCAGCAGTTCATCCGGGGTCTTCTGGATCCCCTTTTTATATTCAGATGGCCCTCTGTGAGTTCTGCTACAGGCTACTTTTTCTGCATGAGTCAAAAAACACTCAAGTATACAGTACTATCACACATTGGTTTAATTACCAATTAGGGTAAAACCAAACTACTATTATCTTTCTGTAATGAAATATATACATAATATGAAACTGTTTTCCTGTACCCACTGCTAATTACAGGATTCGAAAGCACTGAGTATTTAGTGTTTATCTCACATTGGTGTAAAGACAACTAAAATCATATCAATACTAATGATAAGTTCTTTATTTCCCCCATTTTGGTGCAAACAGAAAAAAGAAAAGAAAAAAGAGAGATTCAAACAGCAATTCAGTACATTACATAAAGCTGAAGTGTAACATTATTTCATGCTTGTGGACAGCATTCAACACAACCACCAGCTGGCCGGTTAGCCATTTACACATAATGTCCGTAGTCAATGCACAAACCTCACAAACAAACCTTCCAGCATTAACAGGAAGTGTTGACCTTGCCTGCACAAAAATGAAGCAGCAACTAAACCTAGTTGCATACTACAATTTATGAATCATTGTTCTTGAATATGATTGCTACTATGAGAATATTGTTATAGATTGCAACAGAATCAGACACAATGTCTCTTTTTAATAAGTTTGTACTGTCACTTGGTTACCATTGTTAAAAAGGACACAATGGAACTTCCAAAAGAGTCAACCCGGGATTTGAAACTGTTTATTGGTCTTTTTTATTTCATGTTAAAATTTCCATCCAAAATGAGATGTTTCTGAAAACGTTCAAGTATTATTCCATCTGTTTTTATTATGTGGATATTGGATAATTCTTAAGTTTGGAGCAATACAAACATTTCTCGCACTTTACTTTAAAGAGTCATTATAGTTAATTACAAAACGTCATCAAGGTGTGCATAAAATGCTAGTAGGATGATGCTGGCAAATAACAGCCCTGAATTATTATGCTTTACTTTGCTCTGGAATTCTCATCAGCCAACCATAGAATCAAGATAACTCAACAGAATTTAGGAAGAATCACAGGCTTGCTACTCACCTGTTCATGTATCCAGTCTGATGATGATGAACACACATTAGGATTCAAGGAATTATCATCAGAGATGTTATCAGTTACACTATATGTTTGGGACATTGTGGCCATTTGATTGTATGTTGTGTTTTTCTTTATCAGATGAATGGACTTTGGTATCTTGTTTACTTCATCTCTCTTGGACAATGCTGCAGAATTCTTGCTAGATGTAGACTGTTTTTTTGTGGGATGTTTGTCACCTCTGAACATGATTTGTTCATCCCCTTTATGTTTTGCTATGAAGTCATCGTTGCATTCAGAGTTAACACATTGAATAAAAGGACTGTGACCAAGCTTCCAATTATATTGTTCAGTATTAAAACTACTGCTCTCTTCAGCACCATTCCAGTGACACGATGGATTCCTGCTTTCATTCTCTTGAATGACCATCTTGTCCACAGGCATTTGATATGTCATAACATCTTCAGCATGGGGATTCAAATCTTCCTTACTGAGCATGTCTTGAGCGTAGTGATGTAAGGGTTTCTCCTGCTCTTCATATAGCAGCTGGTCTGCTATTCTACTCTTCCAACATTCAGCAATGTGATCACATTGTACTGACTTGGCATTTTGCTCAGTCTCATCTTGATTCCTTGGTTCATAGAATGCCAATTCTTTACAAGAATCGCTATTTCCAGCAGATATTGATGGAATATCACGTGAAAGCTCAACAAAAAGCTGCCAAGAAATAGAATGAATATAAAAGCATTACTGTCATGAACAATACATATTGAAAGAACAAAAATCACTTAACCCTTTCATTACCTTAGGCGACTTTAGAAATAAGTAAATTTTGACGCAAATCATTTACCTCGACACCAACCTACATTTGTTTGCGTTTTGTACAGAGTAGTGTGATGACTCGCGTTTTGAATTTTCAAAACTCTCTTGAAAAAAGGAAGGGGTTTAAGCATGACGCGCAACGTGTCCTATCCAGTAAGTGGTAATGGAGATCACTGGGTAAACCTCAGTCACCTGTGGTAATGTGGGATGTGTTTTGACGTACTGTGCTTGGGTTTTGTCATAGCAATCTGATTACCTGATGAACGAGTATGGGAACCAGTTTGTTTGTCATGCAAAAATTGACATTGTGAAATTGTGTACATGCACAGTACTGAATATTCCCCTGTACAAAATCTACAGTAGGGAAGTGATTTTTTCACAAGCATTCTTTTATTTGACACCGGCATGCGCAGACCCTTTAACTTTACAGTTTATGGTTTTTGATCAAAGGAATTATGGCACCTGTAGCAACTTTTCATACGATGGTGAGTTGATTACAAAATTGTCACTATGGATAAAATCCAAACAAAATTGTCAGTACAGTTCATTAATTGTGATGGAGCATATTTTATCCCCACTAGCACGCTGCCACCTAGACAGGAAAAATAAGTAGTCCAGCTTTAAATCCACAAGTGGGCCAGCGTCAATTTCGAACCCGGTAAAGGCATATGCATTGCACACGAGCAATTCAAACAACATTGCTGGAAATCGCTACATACATGTAAATATAACTCTGAACTTTCCCTTACCTCTAGCATCTTGTGTGGGATCCAGGGGCATAGCTGAATAAGTGAAGACAGTGGCATGGCTAACAGAGAACTTGGGGGTGCACCAGTGCTGGACATCAGCTGAGCGGTGAAGGGGGTAATACAGGGAACCCTCATTAACAACTTCTCAGGCTATGTGTGGAGATAAGAATAGACACTTTTACAATAGTAGTATGTAGTCAATATATGATCATAAAGCTATATGATCAATTACAGGGGTCTAGTACCGCTTTTACTTCAAAAAATAAATTGCTAGTGCCCTCTTCCAAAAAAATAAATAATCAACTAAAACAAACACAAACAAACAGTCCTATAATCCTGATTAAGTCCGGGAGTTGTATAAATGCCTTCAACTTAGGGTTGGGAAAAAAAAGTATGTTTGTAATTGTATTAAAGAAAGCACCCCCCAACTGCTGAAAAGCCATGCCCCCTTGAGCCGGCCCCTCCACCCCCAAGTGGACAAGTCCTAGATACACCGCTGTTTTGTAGGACTCATCAGGCAGAGCCAGAATTTGGCAAAACAAATCACTCTGCTGATCTTTCACACAAATTAAACATCTTCAATTAAACTCACATCTTATTCAACATTTTACTCAAATGTGTTAAGAATGCAATCTTTTTATCTGTTACATTTACTTCTTGTTTTAATAACTGTTATTTAATTCAATCATAAAACTAAAAGATCTAGAATTAATTGTTTATGACAGCTGCACTACCTGAGAAAGCTGAAGTTTAAGCCATGACCTCTGCAACCAGTCTTGTTCATTCCATGATGTATTCTGGCAAGCTTTGTATGCGATACTATACACCAAATCAGCTGTTGCAATGTCACTATCTGAATAATGAATCTATGAGAAAACTAATTTCATTTACTCCAGAGATCTACATAAATATTTTTAGGGACACCGATGTGATTATGATAAAAAAATATAGAGTTAATATTAAAAATAGCAATTTGTCATTATTACCATTATTACTGTATTATTATGGGTTTATTTAAAAACAAAACAAAATTGGAAACCATTGGGATGAATTGTGTGTTTGTACGATCAGTACAATAAAGTGCATACAAATACTATATAATCTGTTTAATTCACAAAATACAGTCCTTAAAAATTATTACTTAAAAAAAAGACAGACTAACAGCATTCCAATGATCGACCATCTTTGTCTACGTGCAACACACAAATGCATAACCCGAAAAACAAAGAATGACTCAACAGTAACCGTATATAAATTAAAAGCCCGATCCCAAAAAACATACATGCCATAGTAACTCACCTTAATATCAAAGTCATTTGCAGTTTTTGAGAATTGACTGACTGCTTCATGCAGGAGGGCCACATTACTCCCAGTTTGACCAGTATGATCATCAGGATAACTGGGGAAAAAGGCAATCAAAATTACTTACTATGAAAATAAGCATACCTTTTAGAAAATGGCAAGCAGGCGATGGCGTAACTGGACATTTTCAAGCAGGTGCTAAAGAAGTCATCTTTGGGGGCTTTTTGATGTAATGAACCTTTCATTTGAGCATTTATTCCATCTCATTGGGGAGGGCAAGAGGGGGAGATGAGGGCTTGTTAAGCAGTAAAGTGCTCATTATATAAGATCAGGAAAAAACAAAATCTCCGGTCTGCAAGTAGAATGGGAGACTTTTGAGACGATAGTGGGCGCCCACAGACCGGTCCTTTTCCATTGTTCTCAGCGATGAAAACAATGGAAGAGGACCGGTCTGTGGGCCGCCCACTATTGTCTCAAAAGTCTCCCATTGCATTTACTCATGATGTGTCATGCAAACAAAATTCCTTAGGCATCATGCCCATGTCTGAATAATCCCCATATTCTACAAATTAATAACAAGTAATAAAGTGATACTTAAATTTTGCTGAATGAAAATGTGTTAAAGTAACATATAAACTTACGCCATATTGTTCTTGAGTGGATAGCATAATAAGATGACCCAGCAGCAGCAGTATTGTAAGGATAGTCTAGCTAGTCTCCTGGTTAATGCCTCTAGTGAAATAGCATCACGTAAAGTGCAGAAATCATGAAGTACAATTCCATTTCTGTCATCAACACAAACATCAGCATAATATGGCTCTCCAAGCCCAAGAAACACACTATCTTGGTATAACTCTTTGTAGTTGCACTCCAAGATTTTAATGTTATGCCTATAAAAAACAAAAGGTATATTAAAACGAAGGCTTATTTAGGCCTTCAAAGGAGTCACTAAGCAGTCGCTCAGCAGTCACTAAGCATGCAGTCGCTAAGCAGTCACTAAGCAGCCGCTAAGCAGTCGCTCAGCAGTCACTGAGCAGTCACTAAGCAGTCGCTCAGCAGTCACTAAGCAGTCACTTAGCAGTCGCTCAGCAGTCACTAAGCAGTCGCTAAGCAGTCGCTCAGCAGTCACTAAGCAGTCGCTAAGCAGTCGCTAAGCAGTCGCTAAGCAGTCGCTAAGCAGTCACTAAGCAGTCACTAAGCAGTCACTAAGCAGTCACTAAGCAGTCACTAAGCAGTCACTAAGCAGTCACTAAGCAGTCACTAAGCAGTCACTAAGCAGTCACTAAGCAGTCACTATATATATAGGACCTTATTTATTTTACCAGATAAATTTTTCTCTTTCCGACCATAGTAAGCTTAAGTATGGAAGGTAAACATGGACAAAATTACAGCTTTATAACTTTTGTGCTCAGGCCTGAGTGCTGTTTTGTGTAATTGTAAAAGCAGTCACTAAGCAGTCACTAAGCTCTCACTGAGCAGTCACTAAGCAGTCGCTCAGCAGTCACTAAGCTCTCACTGAGCAGTCACTAAGCAGTCGCTCAGCAGTCACTAAGCAATCACTAAGCAGTCGCTCAGCAGTCACTAAGCAGTCACTAAGCAGTTACTAAGCAGTTGCTCAGCAGTCACTCAGCACTCACTAAGCAGTCACTAAGCAGTCGCTAAGCAGTCGCTAAGCAGTCACTAAGCAGTCACTAAGCAGTCACTAAGCAGTCACTAAGCAGTCACTAAGCAGTCACTATATATATAGGACCTTATTTATTTTACCAGATAAATTTTTCTCTTTCCAACCATAGTAAGCTTAAGTATGGAAGGTAAACATGGACAAAATTACAGCTTTATAACTTTTGTGCTCAGGCTTGAGTGCTGTTTTGTGTAATTGTAAAAGCTGGGGTATGATCGAGTGAAGTCAACAAAAGTTGCCAATGGTAAGGAAAGGGTTAAGAGGGATGTGTGAAGTAATAAACCACAAGGGTAGTTGACAGGGTAATTTCAATTCAATTTTGGGGTGAACAAAGAAAAAGTGACTAGAATGGGATTTGAACCTGTGACCTATAACTTCACAAAGCCCCTTAATGTGATCTCAGTATTGCCACTTCCAACCCAGGTAAAAGGGCAGTTTCAGGTTGAATGTCTTCTGACTGGCACCCCTGAAGAAAATTGGACAAAATAGATCACCAACAGTAGGGCTAGATAGCTCATTTGGTAGAGCTGATCGGCATGTTAATCCATCACATCATATCCCATTCTAGTCAATTTTTCTTTGTTCATCCCCAAAATCAATTTAAAATTACCCAGTCAACCTCCCTTGTGGTTTATTACTTGTAAATTTAAGTCAAGTTGAAGTTGACTCTCTATCAGACCAGGGATCAATTTTCTACCGCCATGATCATGGACAAACCTTCATCAAATCTTAATTGCTACTAATACCTTGACTCAAGCAGCAGTAGTAAATTTGATGCTTGTGTAATCCTTTCTGAACCAATTAACCTCAGAGTATGTCCTCTCATGTCACATTTTTCATCTGTAAACAATGTTTCAAAAATAAAATAGAACAATATAAACAACAAGTAATCTTTGACCTATTCTTAAAATAATTTTGAATATATGTTCCTGTAAATAATTGAAGTAAGAAGCAGGGATGAGAGTGGATAAAAATGATAATGCATGAAGACTGCTGGAGTGTTTGGGGGCTCCCAAAACCCTTGCCATATGCTGTATCATTGGCAGCAATCTGTGGAGCAAGTCCCTTCCTTGGTAATGGCATATATTATCCTATATATTATCCTATCCAATGCCTCAGACAGAGGGTGGATGGCAGCCAACTTTGCAATACATCTCCAGGATACAAGAGTGTGTAGGAGTCTGATTTGGGGTTTGATTGCAAGAGATTTAGTTTTCAAAGACGTCAAGACTGGATTTCTGTTTATTCTGCTTCTGCAATTTGCAATTGCCAGTCTTTTGATGTTAAATGAGGACCTTACTAGATATGTAAAGTCCTGTACATGTTGACAATTTATGTCCGAAATACAGCGATAATGGGGAAACTTGCTCATTAAATTGATAATGCTAGACATATCTTATCATAATAAATAGGTGACAATAGTTTATATTTGACTTTTAACTGATCTTCTGAATCTATGCATCTGTCAAGCATTGATACATTCCCTAAAATCAGAAATGCTGAAGTGTTTATTTTGAAGCTTGCTATGTAAGTGAAAAACAAATTACTCTTGCTATTCTATTTTTCCAACCATCAACACTGATATTTTCATTAAATTCAAGATTATTTTGATGGTTTACAAACTGCTGCATTTTGGGAAAACATAAACAAATCTGAGACTGAACAGTAAGCACAAACATACAGAGGATAAAATTGATTATCCACGCACATGGGTTAGTCATACAAAGCCTTTAAAAATGTCTCACTATGGATGATCGATTAGGTCAGTGCTTAATGATGGGTTTAGGGTGTGCTGGTGTGACTTGGAGACTTGAGTAACTCCGCTTTCACTGATGTTTGTTCTGACATCTGCATCTCCATCCTGGAGTATTGGACCTTATACCGCGCATATCTAAGGCCTTGAGGCAGGCTTCAAAGGCACAAACAGCACCAATGGCACCCTCCAGGTGATGGTATTCCTTGCCCCTCCTGTTGAAGGCGTTGCACTTCTCAATTTGGACTTATAAGTCATATGAGGATACATCCTTGCATTACCTAATCCGGACAATAACTCTTTTCTGTTGATGATTTGTGAAATATCGTCATTTCGACTCTTACTACTGCTTAAACTTGTATCCAGCCGTTAAATATGGTAGCAGAGATTAAAATTGTGCTCGCGAAACAGATGGGGTTTTCTCTCCTGCCATTAAATACATTAATCGTAGCTGAAAATGTGGAATTTGTCGTAGCTGAAAATCAGGACAGACATGTTATTATATTAAGACGATGCCTTTTTGTAATTAAAGAATTCCACAATGTTATAAAAATGGAATTATTTTGTATTCAAGAATGGATACAAAATTCTAGAGAACATCAGGAGAAATCTCTCCCCTGTTATCTTATAAAAGGGTTCATCTTACAAAAGGAGTAACAATAGAAAAACAACAAGAATACCAATTAAGGTGTACCATACTCATCTTAAAGAAATTCACAAGAGCTTGAATGGTCTTAAATCAAAATTACACAAAATATAACAAAGCTTTAGATCTGTAGTAACCAGCAATCCATGAATACATGAAAATAATGGTGTTGAATTACTTACATGGCACGCTAGGATGCTTGACATTTTTCTCTAGTTGCACTGCTTTTTTCATATGTCCCATTCTTAAGAGCAAAAAATCATCTAATGAACTTCCTGTGTGTTGATCACAGCTTTTAGTCTTCTGTTTAACATTTGTAGCGTTCTGCTTGTTTCCATTGACTACTGGATTCAATATTTTATTGCTTGACGAAGTACAGGCTACCTCATACCAACTGGAAACATCCTCTATTATAGGGACGGATAATGACACAGAAAACAATATTAAACTGGTGATTCTGTTTAGGTGTTGAAGGAAGCATGCAATTTTATCCCATATCCAAATTTGCATAATTCAGTTAACAGTAACATTTTAAAAATGTAAAAAAATGCTTTTGAAGGCCTAGATTTATGGTCAAAAACTGTTAGGAAGAGATAGAAATTAAACATGCTCATATACAGATGGTGTGATGTGATATTTAGATCTTACCATCATTAAAGGATATTCCCAGAGTGAATTTCTGTAACATGTCATTTGTGAGTAGATGCAAACTATGATCAAATCTGTTGTCATGACACTGAAAGAAAGATTCAGTTGACATATCCTGAGTCTTGTCTGCATCATTAGCTGATTTAGTGACTGGATCCCAGGGTAATGTGAGGTCCAATTCATCAGGCCTCAATTGCAGACCACAGATAGCAAGCAACACACCACTGCACACAGATTTGTCTTCTTTGAGGTTTGGAACTTCAAGTGAGAAAAACAAAGTTAAAACAAGTTGATACTAATTAAATACAAACTTGAAATGAAACAGCTTCTATTAGGATGTTTTCAATTCCAAAATGTTCCACAAACAAAAGTTATGAAGGTAATGAAAAATTAGGACCTTTTGTCATATTGCCAGTGTCTGCAAGAATTTGGGGTTGAATTTCATGCATCAGTCTGACGACACTTGATAAAAGTGACATTTAATTGTTTGTACACGAACCAATGGTACTGATGTTCGTAACCAAACCTGCGTGTACATTAATTGTTGGCCAATAGAAGCACACACGCAGTCACCAGCAGTTCATACACGTACTCTTTGGTGCAGTAAGGTCAGCGCTGCTCAATACATAACCATGCCTGTTGTGTTACGTAACCACAATTTTTGTAAACTACACAACCAATATTGTGAATCTATCCTCTGCGATAAAACTCATTGACAGCCTGCCTGCCTCAATGCTCATCTACAATATAAAATAAGTTTATAACTGAAAAAAAAGTTTGAGGATCGGACAGATACTTCTTGAGATGGTGCTGATGTAACCTTGAAAAATGGTACACATTAATAAATCAAATAAAACTAAATGCCGGGGGAACTCACTTAAGAAAAACTCAACTAATCTAAGGATTGAATAGGGTCAAGATGCGAGGAAATACAGAAGTAGGACAGTGATTCAAGATTGTAGGTTTACTAAAAAAAAATAATAAAAAAATGACTTTATTGGTGAACCAGTGTCAAAAAACCTTAAAAATAATGAACCTAAACCTTAAATTTATCTTGTTGAAACCCAAACTTACTCAAAGAAAACCCAGTTAAAACCAGTAAAAACTAAACCAAGACCAAAAACACACAGTGCCAAAGCAAGTTACACATTAAAACCAAAACGGATTTGAAACCGAGTCCATAGCAGTTATGACTCCAAGTATGCAAAACTCAGTAAATGAGGGTACAAATGGAAATGAAGAATGCAGTTGGAGAATTAAAAATGTGATGTTCCCCTTGCACTGCCAGGCTGCTATCTGAAGTTGATTACATTTACAAGGGATGACTAACCACACTACCACCAACGATTACACAAGAGGGCTCTTTGTTTATAACAAGGAATTTCTAAGAAGTTAACAAAACGAATGCTAGAAGCTACGGCTTAAGGGGGAAATTTAAACAGTGGAAAGGTATAAATACAAGCTATTTATACCCTGTCACACTGACAAGATTGACAAATTAAATACTCATATTTATGGTGGCTTTAGAGGGACATCACATATATATTGACGTCAACATTGCTATCAATATTCACGACTTGTGCCCCCTAGTCACAAACAGTGATGGCAATATTGCCGTCATTATTCACAATTTTGTCCATGTTGCAAATATTGACAGCAATACTGGTGTCATTCTTCACGACATGTGCTCCAAGTCCTAATTTTAACGGCAATATTGGTGTCAATATTCACGACTTGCATCCCAAGTCACAAATATTGACGCCAATATTGCTGTCAATATTCACAATTTTGTACCCAAAGTCGCAAATATTGATGCCATTTTTGTCATCTAAATACATGATTTTACCCTTGTCGCAAATATTGACAGCAATATTGCCGTCAATATTCACGACTTGTACCCCACGTCGCAAATATTGACGGCAATATTGCCTTAAATTTTCACAATTTATGGCCCTTGTCGCAAATATTGCCATCAAAATTGGTGGATAAATTAACGACTTGGGGCACAAGTCGTGCAACATTGGGAACAAGTCATGAATATTGACGGCTAAATTGCCGTCAATATTTGCGACAAGGGCAAAATCATGATTGCTGGCAATATTGACGTCAATATTTGTGACTTTGGGCACAAGTTGTGAATATTGACGGCAATATTGGCATCAACATGTCCCTTTAAAGCCATCATACATGGTTAATTCATTAAGAATTTTAATCTAATGACATTTAAATGTTCAATCTAGGCACAAGCTTCCATATGGTGTACGAAGATATTCAGAGCATAAGTTTCCTATTTATGGGATTATGGGGACATTACATTACAACATGCTTTCTGTTTGGATACAGAAAAAGAAACACAAAGAAGTCAAGCAAAAGGGCGACTATTGAACCACCATGCATTAGGAAGCTTGTAAATAAGCATCATCATTTCGTTGCATTCTTTTGCTTGGAAAAGTTTAGAGCACATCATGTGAATGATAAAACCTTTATCGAAACTGAAAATACTGCCATATCTTGGACAAGACAACAGAAGAAAAAATAAAGGCTGGCACCCTTTTAAAATATTTCTTACAATATAGGGATTTAACATTGAGGACCATTTTATAAAATCATGCAATTTTAGGAAGGCGTTGTCACTTGAATCATTCGGAGCCCTATTATTTGGTGGAAGACCTTCAAGATCGTAATAGGGTATTAATTACTCTGGCATTTTGCAAAAATTATGAAAATGATAGAAATGATTTGAAAAAAATCACCAGGTTGAAGAAAGCGAAGATATACACTACTGAGACCCTAATGCTGACTCTGAAATGAATGTAGATGAAGAAGTTGAAAATAATCAAATTCAGAATCCTATTGGCAGGACTTTTCTGTCTTCCATGACACTAGGGGCGGCAAAACAAGATCACCAGAACAGGGTCGGGTGAAAACTAACAAGAGTCTTGTCAGACAGAGTCCATTCACAAGAAAAGGAATTTGCTAATATTGGGACTAAAGTTCATCATGGTGGAAAGGAAAATTTGTTTGGCGATGGAAATGAGCATAAATGACACCATCATACTGAAAACACAGCCAAACCTTCCTTTTGGTATCGATCTCCCCTTTTTAAAATCCATATCACATCATACTGAAAATGCAGCCGAACCCCGTTTTGGTATTCAAACCCCCCATTTTATTAACACATTTTATTACAGCATACAACTATTCCTGGTACCATTGAGGAATACAATCTGACTATTCTGATAAATGTAAGTATATAATGGTGAGCCATTATCTGCAAGCTAACATTATGCACCAACACTAGCAATAAACATCAATCACTTCTTGACCATTAAAACATTGATGGAGTTTGGTAACTTAGTTTGTGGGACAGGCTGGACATTCAAGAATGTGGTCAGTACGTATAGGAGACCTTATTATGTGGTGATTTGCAAATGCAAAAAAATATCTTCCCTAAATTACACTTTCAACGAAAGTGAGTTTGAAATTCAAAGTTGTCCTGCCTTTCGACAAAGTTGTTGCCTACGGTGTATATGATTCTGGATTATCAAAATAAAATTATATTATATATTGATGCAGAATAATGAAGCTATTATTCAAAGCTTGTAGGGTATTACAAACCAGCACTTAAGTTCAGTCTTTGGTTTGATACACTTCATACATTAGATCAAAATATTATATGTTGAATATAACACAATTCAAATAAGTTTTATCACGTGCCGGTGCTATGCAAAAACTCCAGTCGAATGACGATAATCATAAAATAACCAATACAAAAATATCCACTAGCTTTTTTGACACTGAAAATGACTGACAGTCAGATTTCATTGTTCAATTACATGAAATAAATTGTTAGGAAATTAAAAAGGCAAAGGAACACATGTTGTTTTTTGTCAATTGCAAAGTTGCATGTCTGATTATAATCCTCAAAGCCATGAAAATGCCATGAGCCAGGAGAGGCTTGATCTATTCATAGACTTAGATTTGTATTTCACTTCACATCAGGGAAAACTTTGTCTAGTTATTGAGCAAATACAATTTGAGCCATACAAGTCCGTTGTTATACAATCAAGAAGGCATGCACTGACCATGGAACTGCAGTAGCACCACTGACCTTAATTAAAGCGAAGGCAAAACTGTTGGTGACGGCGTGTACGTGCTTCCATTGGTCCACACAGGTTTGTACAAGAACCACTATACCATTGGTAGGTGCACAAACCACTCATACCGATTTTCGCTGTGAAAATGGTGTGAAATTCGTGTTTCTCTGTGAAATGGTAAATCCCCATTTTCAATCTTGTTTTCAAGGAGTTCTCTTCTACCTTAATTAGGTGTTCGGGCAATTTGCCCGAAAACCTCTTGTTTTTGTTCTGTTTTTAGGTGTTTGGGCAATTTGCCCGAAAACCTCATGTTTTTGTTCTGTTTTTTTGTTGTTTTTTTTAGGTGTTCGGACTCAAGTCCGAAGACCTATTTTTTTTTGTACATTTTTTTTTTTTTTTTTTTAAGTGTTCGGAGCAACGCTCAGAACTCCTCTTGATTTTGTACGGTTTTTAGGTGTTCGGGCAATCAGCCCGGAACACCTCTTGATTTTGTTAGTTTTTTTTTGTTTTTTTTTGGTGATCAGACTCCAGTCCGAAGACCTATTGTTTTTGTACGTTTTTTTTTTTTTTTAGGTATTCGGCCAACAGCCGAACAACTATTGTTAATTTTTTTTTCTTTTTTTCCTTTTTTTTCTGGGTATTCTTCCTCCTGAAACTTGTCGGTCGAGTTTCTCAAAAAGTAAAGCTTGTATGAACTTGAAACTTTACATGTACAAAGATATTAGTGAGTAGATGATGCCGAAACTTTTTTGAAATGGTGACGTCATTGATGACGTCATGACGTTAAATAATTCAAAAAATTCATAACTCAAGAACGGCAAATGCTACATTCAAAATCTTTAGTGCATATGAAACGTCTTGTAATGTTGGACAAATTGCATGCACACCATGACCTCAATTGACCTTTACTTCAGGTAGAAACCTGAAGTTAAAGTAACAAATCATGTTATTTGGGGCTCTAGAGCCTAAGTGAGGAAAAATATGAACAAACTTTTAATGAATAATATTTTCTTTAGCTCAAGGGCATTCTAGAAATGTGATATATGACGTCAAAGCTACGTCACAACGAAATTGGTACACGAGGTCAAAAAAAAAAAATATTTTGCTATCTCAGAAAATAAAGCATGTATGGACTTGAAACTTACTATACCTAGACCACAGTGTGTACATGACAAAGAAAAAAGTTGGAATGATGGCGTCATCGATGACATCATTACATTAAAATGAAGTTTTATATTAAAATACTCATATCTCCAGAATCAGATATGCTACATACATGATCTTTACACCATGTGAAAGGTCATAAAGTATTAAATAAATCTTACACAGGGTGTGACCCCATTTGACCTTTACTTCCGGTCGAAAAAGGAAGTAGTAGTTTTTTACATAAAAAATCACATCTGAATAACGTAATTTTGAGTATTAATATAATAACTTAATTTTACAAATGTTTTTAAAGTTTGATTTCATTTGACATTCACTTCCGGTCGAAAGCGGAAGTATAAGTTTGTACATACAAAAGTATGTATCTTATTAATGAAACGTGGTATGTTAATCATTACATCAATTTAAAGCTCTCTGGCAATTCTAGATACCATGCACAAAGTGTGACCCTATTTGACCTTTAGTTCCTGTCAAACCGGAAGTTGAAGTTTCATATGAAAAACCTTCAAGTATAAAGATAAAAAAATTCCAAAAAATAAATATTTCGCCCATCAGCATAGCAGAAATAGACAAAAAACTTGCACACAATATTGACCTTAAAATGTTCAATTACTTAAATAAGCCGAACACCGTGAGTTTGTTCAAAAACTCTAAATTTCTAGTTTTTACTTCTCCTTTTTCTTCTTCTTCTTATGCCTGTTGATTGTCCGCTAACAAAGGCATACTTTCTAAGCTTGTATGAACTTGAAACTTTACACATAGTTAGATATTCATTAGGACATGAAACCGTTTGAGTGACGTCATCGGGTGTTGAATTACATTAAATAAAAATTTATTATTTCAAAAAATCAATCTATACATCATCGGAAAGGTCATCCAAAACTGCATAAACGCCTCACAGACATGACCCCAATTTGACCTTGTCTTCCGGTTCAAACCAAGTTGAAAACTTCAAAAATTCATATTTTTAGAAGTACAGATTACATGATCACAAATCTTACATCAGATTGTAGAGAATTTATTCATCTCAAACATTTGCATTGAAGTGACACCATTTTGACCTTTGCTTCCGGTTCAAACCGAACCTTTACTGCATTCGATTCAATGTGCGTTCAAGCGTGACCGACATTGCAAAAGAAAATCCAATGCCATTATACATGTACACTAGCTTGTGTGTGCGTGGCTGTGTGCCATCGATGCCCCATTGCTATACACATTAACCACATGTTGTTCTTAGTCTCTTCTCAAGGTGCATACTCCACGCTTTGTTAGTCTTTAATACAGGGCTTATATAAACCTTTAAAAATCAACCGTTTGAGGTATGAACATAATTCTTTCGACAAATGTCAAGGTTAGGGAGGGTCTTTGTTTATGACATACTAGGTGACCTCTGTGACATCTACTTCTGGTCAAACTGGAAGTAGCTCTTTATTTAGAAGTGCTGAGAGCTAGGAACATGATTCTTTCACCAAATACCAATGTTAGGGAAGGTCCTTCTCTGTTGCACATTGCATGATGTGTGTGACCTCTACTTACGAGCAAACCGGATGACGTCATCGGGTGTCAAATTACATTAAATTAAAGTTTATTATTTCAAAAAATCATTACTTTTGATCTACACAAGGGATGTTTACAATCGATACATTATACATGTACATGTTGCTTGTGTGTGCGTGGCTGTGTGCCATCGATGCCCCATTGCTATGCACATTAACCACGCGTTGTTCTTAGTCTCTTTTCAAGGTGCACACTCCACGCTTTGTAGCCTTTAATGCAGGGCTTATTTAAAACTTTAAAAATCAACAAAAAATCAACCGTTTGAGATATGAACTAAATTCTTTCGACAAATGTCAAGGTAAGAAAGGGTCTTTCTTTTTGACACATTAAGTGACCTCTGTGACCTCTACTTCCGGTCAAACCCGAAGTAGCTCATTTTTTAAAAAGGCTAAGAGTATGATTCTTTCACCAAATACCAAAGTTAGTTAGGGAAGGTCCTTCTCTGTTGCACATTGGATGACCTCTGTGACCTCTACTTCCGGTCAAACCGGAAGTAGCTCCTCTTGTAAAAGTGGTTAGAGGTAGGAACATGATTGTTTCGAGAAATATCAAAGTTAGGAATGTCTTTCTTCGTTAAACATTAGATGACCTTTGTGACCTCTACTTCCGGTCAAACCGGAAGAAGCTCCTCATTTAAAAATGGTAAGAGCTAGGAACATGATTCTTTCACCAAATACCAAGGTTAGGGAAGACCCTTCTCTGTTGCAGATTACGTGACCTCTGTGACCTTTACTTCCAGTCAAACCGGAAGTAGCTCCTCATTTAACAATGGTAAAATCTAGGAACATAATTCTTTAACCAAATACCAAGGTAAGGGAAGGTCCTTCTTTGTTGCACGTTGTATGGCCTTTGTGACCTCTACTTCCGGTCAAACCGGAAGTAGCTTCTCATTTAAAAATGGTTAAAGCTAGGAACATGATTCTTTCACCAAATACCAAAGTAAGGGAAGGTCTTTCTCCCTGTTGCACATTGCGTGACCTGTGACCTTTACTTCCGGTGAAACCGGAAGTAGCTCCTCATTTAAAAAGTGGTAAGAGCTAGGAACATGATTCTTTCACAAAATTCCAAGGTTAGGAAAGATCATTCTCCTCTGTTGCACATTGGGTGACTTCTGTGACCTCTACTTCTAGTCAAACCGGAAGCAGCTCCTCACGTGAAAGTGGTTAGAGGTTAGGAACATGATTGTTTCGTGAAATATCAAGGTAAGGGAAGGTCTTTCTTTGTGAAACAGTAAATGACCTTTGTGACCTCTACTTCCGGTCAAACCAGAAGAAGCTCCTCATTTAAAAATGGTAAGAGCTAGGAACATGATTCTTTCACCAAATACCAAGGTTAGGGAAGGCCCTTCTCTGTTGCAGATTACATGACCTCTGTGACCTTTACTTCCGGTCAAACCAGAAGTAGCTCCTCATTTAACAATGGTAAAATCTAGGAATATGATTCTTTAACCAAATACCAAGGTAAGGGAAGGCCCTTCTTTGTTGCACATTGTATGGCCTTTGTGACCTCTACTTCCAGTCAAACCGGAATTAGCTTCTCATTTAAAAATGGTAAAAGCTAGGAACATGATTCTTTCACCAAATACCAGAGTTAGGGAAGGCCCTTCTCCCTGTTGTACATTGTGTGACCTCTGTGACCTCTACTTCTGGTCAAACCGGAAGTTTTAGCTCCTCATTTAAAAATGGTAAGAGCTAGGAACATGATTCTTGCACTAAATATTAAGGTTAGGGAAGGCCTTTCTCCCAGTTGCACACTGCGTGACCTCTGTGACCTTTACTTCCAGTAAATCAGAAGTCGCTCCTCATTTAAAGTGGTTAGAGGTAGGGACATGATTCTTTCACGAAATATCAAGGTAAGAGAAGGTACGTCTTTGTGACACATTTAGTGACCTTTGTGACCTCTACTTTGGCTGACTTTAAGAATGGTAAGAGCTAGGAATATGATCTTTACCAAATACCAAGGTTAGAGAAGGTCCTTCTCAGAAGATAGTTAAACAAGTTGACATTGCCTACCGATTGGAATTTTTATAGCAGAATAATGTGAAGAAGCCCTACTTTAACAAAACATGTTTCATCACAATGTTTCTTAACATTATCACAAATCATAATATTGTTCATAACCCGAACATAAATTGTGTTTGTTATCACAAACACAACATGTCTAGTTGTATTATTTTTTTTATATAAAAAGCAACTGTGAACAATAGCCACATCAGTATTCGACTAAAGAGGTCATTTTGATAGGCCAATCAAATGGTACGTTCCGAGTAAAAAAGGGAAAACAATGACAGGAGAAAAAAATATGTACAAAATAAAGAAAGAGAAAAAATATGCAGCAAGGAGACGGACACAAGGGTTGCTATAGCCTCTGTGCCCCAGTAATGCACCTGAACAGTGCGGTGAAGGTATGGGCTACATACATTACCTGATCTGAAAGCATCATAATATGACTCATAACTTGGTCAAGGACTGGGTGATCAGCACTGATGGAAAATTGTATACCTCCACTACCTCCACTCTTAGCCAAAGAGTAAGTGTTTCACCATGGTTTCACTGTGTTTTCACAGTGCTCTGCTATACTGGAAAACAGCCAAAGGCTGTAGTGTGGTTTAATCTCAAGGAGTATTCACAGAGTATTCAAGGTGTCCTTTGGCACCAGCACAGCTTGTTAATTACCGTAATTTTCAGCCCATAAGCCGCGGCTTGGTGGTTGTTTTTCGCCCTCAAAAAGTTCCATGCGGCTTATCGGCCGGGCGGCTTATACGCCGACGTGTCAGTAACGGCCAAAAATCATTGTATAAATATTAAGCAAATTATTTCAGCGTGACAAGAAAATTTGCAATGTGAGATTGAGAAACAAAACTAACCACAAAACATCAAGGCTGTAGTTTAGTTGTAACGAATGTCGTTGATATTCAACCATGGACATGATGGAGGAAGGAATAATGATCCAACCAAGACACGCAAAGCCGACCGAGCTAGAGCTACAGAAAACACACACATCTCAAGTTGAGGAGACTGGGGCCCGTTCACTATACATAGTCTCCAGCCTAGCACGAGGGACGGGAGCCAGTCTAAGGAGGGATTTTATGAGATTAACAATGAGGGCGTTTGAAAACGTTTAGCCAACGTATACCAAACACGTGCACTGTTCACCATGATAAGCAACAAGCCCAGCAAACAAAATGATATAAAATATATAAAAAAATTATAAAATACCAGCCGGACAATATCATGGGTGGATATTTTATCCCATATTAACAGCAATACATGAATATCACGGAACCCATTGTTTTAAGATCCACTGTATTTTTCGTCATGATTGATCGATTGCTTCTTTTGGACATGATCTTGATCAAGAGAGTCAGATTCTTTCTGAAGGAATTAAGTGTAGCTATACACAGATACTTTAAAATCTTAAATAATCAGCACAATTTCATACATGTCTGTGTTTCCATGTTAAAGTAAACCACATGACAGTATATGTCCATTGTTACTTATCTTTATGTCACGGTATCTGCCTCTGAAAACCAGTGCCATTGCAGACACAATGGATTTTTATGACTTCCATTTAATCCTACAAAATGTAGATGTGAATTTGGATGTTAATTTTGGGGATAAGAATGTGAATTTGGACTTTTATTGTCCAAATTCACATCTTCCTAATCAGCTTGTCCATTTAAAAAAAAAATTCACATTTTCTGTTTGGTGTTCTCTGTTGTATCATCGATTAGAGTGTAACCCCTTCCTTAAATGTGCTACAACCACCTACTACACCCTAATGTTTATGTTTAGAGTGGAGTTGTAACATAGCTAACCACCACCATAAGACTATGGACTGGGGCAGTAATATTCCTGAGAGTTACAGGGTATGTTCAGACACAGGACTAAAATTAGACCAGCACTGGGGTCGATTTCCCAAAGCACTAAAATTCATCTTGAGATGAGTTGTCAGTATTACCATAGTGATTTGTGTTGTGACATCACACTTTGCTTAGCAACTGAGTGATTTGCAGTTAAGATCAATCTTAGCTCTTTGTTAAATTGAACCCTGGTCTAACTGTGACAGTTGTTTTTTTTTAAGTCATGTAAATTGGGTTAAAAATTACTTTAAGTTGTATGTCTTAAAGCTCTGTGGTTGCTTAGCAAAAGCCCCCCTTCTGTTCAATGAACTTTGGGAGCCTCAGACCTGGTCACACTCCACAGGTCGGTTAGCTCAGTTTTCACTCAGTAGTCGGCAAAGTGAGTTCTATGCAATTGTGTCTCTATTATAATCATCCAGTCATCTTATTACTTGGTGTAGAAGCCTCCTTAAATATCCGCAAAGTTCAATGTGCCAACCTTTTTTTTATTTGTAATATTATACTTGTGACAATAAACCATTCCTATCTTGCAAAGAAGAACATCCTTTCACAAGCGTCGTAGACAGGATTTGCAAGAGACACAAATAAAAAAAATAAAATAAAAAAACCACAAAAAAGATTGGTACCAGACTTTGTGTAGGAAATGGTGGAGATGAGGGAGCAGCTGAAGTTGTTGACCAATTGCTTGGTGGTGATGGAGGCGGAGAAAAAGGGTGGCGAAAGTAATGGTCCACCAAAACTGTAGTAGTTCCGAGGGAGCGAGGGACCAAACTCGCTGGTTGGCCAAAAAGCGACAGAGACCCAGAGGTGACTGAGTGGGCGGAGGACATGCGCCGTCTCACTAAGGACATGTCAGATGCCGAGGGGGCGCAACTTGTCATCGACCACCTCACCGACCCAGCACGGGACGAAGTGCGACTTTGCCCACCGTCCGAGAGGTCAAACCCTGAGTCTATCATCTCTCATGTGTTGAAGGCCCATACATGCCATGAGACACCTTCCACCAGGTGGGAGGACTTCTATGCGAGGAGGCAACGGGGAGGGGAAACCTTGCAGGAGTATTCTCTACAACTTCAGAAGTTGCTGAGGAAGGTCGAGCTGGCTTCCCCCAATGACGCCCCTCTCCTGCAAGACAAGGATGCGGTCTTGTGTGAGAAATTTGCCGCCGGTCTGACAGACCCATCTTTGAGGAGGGAGGTACGGCGGTATGTAAATGAAAACTCTCCCATAGAGTTAACCGATCTGAGGAACACGGTCCTCTCATGGGAGAGCAACCCGACCCCAGTCCAAGCAGTAGAGACCAGAGCAGCAACTGCAAGACCACCAGTTGATCCAACAGTTCAGGCACAGCTGAATACCCAAGCCAGTCAATTGAAGGCAACCCAGGAAGCAGTGAGCCAGCTGTGTCAGCAAGTCTCCATGTTGCTGAGCCCTGTGATGTCTGGAGCAAAGAAGACCGGATCGACATGTTATTCTTGCGGTGATATTGGTCACATCGCGAGAGTGTGCCCCTATAGTAACAGGAGAGGGCAACTAAGACCTACAGTGACGACGCAACCACCTCACCAGACCCCCAGTAATTTGAGTTGGGCACAAGCTTCTTCATTTCAACCACAAGACCAGACACAGACCCCCGGGAGTTCCAGTTGGACGCACGCTCCCCCCAGAAGTGCCAGTACCCAATTTCAGCCGCAAGACCAGACGAAGACCCCCCAAAGCAAGAAGTCCCCAAATGCCAGCCCTCCATCGTAAGGAGCCTCACGGTGGAGGACAGGGATGGCTCGAGCATGCAGACACGTGAAGAGGTTTTTGGCAGCCCAGAGGTCACAGTCTTGATCTGTGGGCAAGAGGTACAGTTCATTTCGGACACAGGAAGCGAAGTGACCATCCTGCCAGAGACCGACTGACATCCAGCAAACCAGTTCGGCAAGATATAAATAAGTGGCTGAAGGTGTATGGTGCGAATGGAATCGAGATTCCATATGTTGGCTACGCTGAGGTCAACATCGACCTTCTTGGGGTGCAACTTGGCGAGGTCGGAGTCCTGATTTCGAAAGAAAGATCTACACCACACAACCAACGAGACATTGGACTGCTTGGATCCAATGTTCTTTGGGAACTGCATGCTGTCATGAGAGAAGAGCACGGGGATAACTACTGGCAGAAGATGGCACAAGCCGGTGATGCAAAATGGGTGGAGGCTTTGTTTGCTTATGATCTGGAAAAACAAACTAAAAATAGAGCCTCCTTTGCCAGAGTTGGAGGTCGGGACCCAGTGTGCATTCCAGCCAACTGTACCCGCCTCGTCACCTGCACTGTTAGACAGACGGCGTCACCGCACGAGGACATTGCCATCCAGGCAATCCATGACAAGGCTGGTAACTTACCGAAAGGCATTGCTGTTATCGACACATGTGCCCAGGCTGAGAGAGGGCTTACCCAAGTTACTGTGGCCAACATTGGAGATTATGACGTATGGTTTCAGCCTAAGAGGAGGATTGGAATCGTTTCCAAGGTGGATATCAACCACTCCAGTCTCTCTTCAGTTCAAGTGACAGATGATGCCATATGTGTGAGCCGCGATGACACTTACGAAGTTACCATCAAGCAGGTAAATGCAGCGGAGTCTGAAGGGGAGAACATTACATTGCCCTTTGACATAGACCTTGGAGAAGCCAAGTCCAGTCCTCAGGAAGTACAAGTGAAGAAGCTTCTTTTGAAGTACCAAGTTGTGTTTTGCCAGAGTGAGAGCGACCTTGGCTACACTAACACAGTCAGGCACAAAATTCCGACTGTTGACAACCAGCCAGTGTGTGTTCCCCACCGGCGAGTACCCCCACACCAAATGAACGAGGTGAAAGCGCATCTTCAGAAATTTCTCGGGCAAAACAAAATCAGGCCATCTTCCAGCCCCTATGCTGCGCCAGTGGTCGTCGTACGTAAGAAGGATGGAAGTCTTCGTCTTTGTGTTGACAACAGGATGCTCAATGACAAAACCCGTAAGGATGCATACCCCCTACCCCGTATAGAGGAAGCCCTTGATTCCTTGAAAGGAGCAACTCTCTTCAGTTCCATCGATCTGGCTCAGGGTTATCACCAAGTTGCAATTGATGAAGACGATATCCAGAAGACGGCATTCAGAGCTGGCACTGGAGGGCTTTTTGAGTATCTCCGAATGCCTTTCGGCCTCAGCAATGCTCCAGCAACCTTTCAGCAGTTGATAGAATCTGTCATGGGAGACCTGAACTTCAACACTCTTCTTCTGTATCTTGATGATATCTTGGTGTACTCCAAAACCTTTGAAGAACATCTCCAGAGGCTGGAAACTGTCATCCAGAGATTGCAACAGCACGGATTGAAGATCAAACCCAGCAAATGCCACCTGTTCAGGAAAGAATGCCACTTTCTGGGACATGTGGTGTCATCAAGTGGGATTGCAACTGATCCAGGGAACAATAAGGCCATCAGTAACTGGCCCCGCCCCTAAAGCGAAAAGGAGCTCCGTTCATTCCTTGGACTGGTGGGATACTTTAGACGTTTCGTTAAGCACTTCAGCAAAGTGGCTGCACCCCTACATGCCCTACTATCCAAGGAAGAATGCCAGAAGGGACGGAAACGTCACTGTAGTCTCCATCGAAACTTTGTTTATATATGCTAATGTCGAATTCGACCTTTCAACTCACCTTAATGTATTCAAGATCATTTGCATGCGAAGTGTATTTTCGCAATGCATTGTGGGGCGATTTTGCTAGACACATTTCATGCACAGAGAGATAGGAACTGACATCGTTTTTTACCGTCATTTTCATTGCCTTCAATTCGTTATTGTACCAAAGTTAAATGCAAGCATCTTTTCTCAGTTTATTTGAACAAAGCTTAAAGACAGAAAGAACACAAAGCTTGAGACAAGAGAGATTAAACGCACAGACGATCCTTGCAGAAAACAGATTTTCTTTGTTTACTTTATTGATTGATCGTCTTCAGTTCATTCTTAAGATTGATTAAAATAGAACTTAGAGAAGCTTGTGATTTTGTGACGCGTAAGACAACAGCCTATCTCTACAGTCACCGTCCAACAGTCCAGCAGCAACAAGCATTCAAGGAGAAACAGAGTCCAGATTGTACCCTTGCATTTCGAGAGCTGCAGCAAAGACTGACGTCACCACCAGTGCTAGGGTACCCAGACTTTAAAAGACCTCTAATCGTTGAGACAGATGCATCTCTAGATGGGCTGGGTGCCGTTCTATCCCAGGACCAAAAAGGTGGAAAGGTTGTTATCGCATATAATAGTCGCAGCCTAAGGCCAGCTGAGAAGAACATGGACAACTACAGTTCCATGAAGTTAGAGTTACTGGCACTAAAGTAGGCTGTGACGGAGAAATTCTGGGAGTACCTGATCGGAGCAGAAATTATCATATTCACGGATAGCAACCCACTTTCTTACCTCAAGTCCGCAAAGCTAGGTGCAACTGAACTTCGATGGGCCAGTCAACTATCCCAGTTTAACTTTCAGATTAAATACCGATCTGGTAAGTCAAATGCCAATGCAGATGCTCTGAGCTGCCAGAAGATTCATGCAGAAGAGACGTTGCAAGGAGTTACTCAGTTCTCAACACTTCATGAGGTCAATCGAATAGAGGTGAAGAGGGTGAAGGTACGTCAAATCTCTACCGCAGGAGTTGAATGTGCTGCAACCACCATGCCAAAATACTCCCCAGGTGAACTTGAGAAGCTACAACAGAAGAATCCCCTGCTTGCAAAGTTTTCCCAGATTTGGAGATATGGAATGAGGCCGCAGCTGAGGTATGCATCAAATGCTATGAGAGCTCTCGTTAGACGATGGGATAGAGTGGTAATCAAGGATGGAGTGTTCTACATCAAGTCGCATGACCCAGTTGAGGGTGACTTCTACCAACTTCTACTTCCATCACAACTTCAGCCAACAGTCCTTGATGCCCTCCATAACCAAGCAGGTCATCAGGGACGCGATTGGACCCTTGCATTCCTGCAGAAGATGTGTTACTGGCCAGGAATGTAGACAAATGGTGTAAGAGCTGTGAGAGATGTACCATATCCAAGGCACCAACTCCAGGTGTTAGCTAGGCCCTCCATGGGTAGGATGATGGACCTCACCAACCGATAGAGAAGCCAACAGATGGGCGAGAGAAGGTATTGGTCATGACAGATCAAGGAGACCTAGTCTTCAGCAAATTCACCCAAGCGATTCCATGTAGAGATCAAAAGGCAACAACAGTAGAAAAGGTATTAGTTCGGGAGTGGTTTCAGAAGTACGGAGTCCCTCGCCGCATCTACAGTGACCAGGGGAGAAACTTCAAGTCCCAGATCGTGAAGGAATTGTGTTCCGTGTATGGGATCGCTAAGAGCAGAACTACGCCGTACTGACCCCAGGATAATGGACAGTGCAAGAGGTTTAATCGCACTTTGCATAATCTTTTTCGTACTCTATACCCTGATCAGAAGAGGTGCTGGCCCCAACATCTTCAGGAGCTGACCTTCATGTACAACTGTACGCCGCACTCATCGACTGGCCTCTCCCCATTCTATGTGTTCCTGGGACGTGAACCGATGCTGCCTATTGATCTCCTGCTTGGGAGTGGTGAGAGAAGAGATGTGGAAGCTACCAACCCTGCATCTTGAGTAAAGCAGTACCAAAGCAAACTTAGAAGTGCTGCAGACCATGCCTCCAATAGTATGAAGAACATCGTAACCAGTAGATGTGAGAAGAGGAACACCTAGGCCATTGTCAAGGGGATTGAACTTGGAACCAGAGTACTCCTCCGGAATCATTTCCAAGGCAGAAACAAGATTGGGGACTACTGGCAACCAGTGCCCTTTAAGATGGTTGCTCGACCGCAACTTAACGTTTATGAAGTACAACTTGCTGACAGTACAGGACCTACAAAGCGTATGACTAGAACGGAGTTACTGGACACGAAGGAAGAAGTCCCGCCGACTGAAACTCATTCAGAGCTCACACCCGCAGTGAGTAACGAAACTGCTGAGAATACTCCCACCGTGAATGTAGCTGGTGGTTCAGACCAGTTAGGTGATGGCCAAGATGACGAACCCCCACCATTGTCAGATACAATGATAATAGTAGATGATCCCAGCCTTGCAGAAGAGACGCCCCAGAGTAACACATGTCCCAAGCCAGAAGTGCCTAGCTCAACTCTATCTTCAGAACCATGTGTTGTTCAACCCCAGAATTACGCTATAGCAGTGGACCTCACAGCTATCTCCTTCCAGTTCTGAAGTCAGCTTTCCCTCAGTTCAACCCCAAAGTAGCATCATAGCAGTGGAGACCCCACAGCTATCTACATCACCTGATGAGGATGCTGGAGCCTTGTATCCCATGCTTCTGGCGAAGCAGTGGAGACAGCCAAACCCCCTGAATCACTTTCTACTTCAGAAGTGCCTCCACTGAGAAGGACGACCCGATCCAGTGCTGGTCAACATTCCAATCTACATCATCTGCCACAGTCAACAATCATCAACCGGACCACAGTGTGTCAAGAGATTACAGGGCAGACAATGGACAGATGTTAGCAGAACATCTACAGACTACAATCTGGACGGCTTGCATCGCATCAGATCCCCTACTACATGGACACTGGAATGAACAGTTAATTAACACTTAGAAGTTTCTCTTTTTGTTCTTGTTTTTTTTTGCTTTGTGCGCATCTAGTCCAATGTTTTTTTTGTTTTGGATTAATTAGCGATGCTTACCTGGTACCCAAGGAGTTGGTGTGGAACCCAACACGCAAGCAGTGGAGAATTGTGACAGTTGTTTTTTTTAGTAATGTAAATTGGGTTAAAAATTACTGAAAGTGGTATGTCTTAACGCTCTGTGGTTGCTTAGCAACAGCCCCCTTCAGTTCAATGAACTTTGGGAGCCTCAGGAGACCAGGTCACACTCCACACTTTACTACATGAAAGATGTCTTTTACTACATGAAATACGCTTTTTACTAGATGAAAGATGTATCTTACTAGATGAAAGATGCATTTTAAAAGATGAAAGATGCGTTTTACAAGATAAAAGATGTATTTTACTAAATGAAAGATGTGTTTTACCAGATGAAAGATGCATTTTACTGGATGAAAGATATTTTACTAGATGAAAGATGCATTTTACTTAATAAAAATTTTTATTAAGACACATATAAAAAAAAATGGTCACTAAAACAAAAAATAAATTGCTAAATAGAAAGTATGTAATAATACTTATCATTCTAAGAAATATTTTCATCAAAAAAATTGATTGAGTCTACTCTTAATAGACTGATTGCGCGACCAATGTTTACATTGGTTACTATTGTGGGTACTACATCATCTGATGGCAAACTACGTGCAAATACATGCCATGAGTCACACCAAAAGTCAGCTTTTGGTAATAATAACACAGTTACTAAGCCATTTTATTAAAGTTGTATGTTGTGTTTGTTTACATTTAATACCCACAGGTCACGTGACGCGGGTCGTGCAATCGGTCTATTGAACAGCCTGGCAGGCCAAGTTACTCAAGCATTAGAAATTTAATGAAGTATAATAAAATTCTATCTAAACATGGGTCAAAAATGAAAATTATATCAATTTTTCAACCTCATATTCCTTTATTTCTAAGGTCATAATCAGTCAAAAGCAATAATAGAATTGTTTATATTATTTTAATACTCTCAACGAAGTAATTCCACATTAGAATGCCCAAACATGCAATTTAAATAAGATCAATGAGTAGCTGTTTATAAACCATTAACCTACCTTGTAATCTCAAAGCTAAGGTTTGCATGAAGTGCCTGTCTGTCTCTAAAGCTTGTACTTCTGTACATTCTGTAGTCTGAAGGTTGCAACTCGTACTGATAATCAAAGTTTAAGTATACAAATAATAAGCTTCAGGAAATTATATTTGTTTGTGTCAACGTCAGATATTAAAAATAGTATATGATTTGCTATCACCTCTATTTTCTAAACTAAAAGAATTTGTGACAGAAAGTAAAATAAGCAATTGCCTCTGTTAATTTTACTGTCCTCTAGCTTGCCACAGAGTGAGCTTTGCAGAAGGTCATGGCTTTGAATCCCATCCAAAAAGGTTAACTTGTGGATTTTTTTTCTGCATGACTCACTGAGTAACACCAAGTAATATCACAAATCGGTGTTGGGTAAAACCAATATAAGAAGTAATAATAATAATACAATAAATTTTTAAATCTTGACACAACCTATTCAAACTTGGGGAAATTTCTATATCTGATTTAACCATATTAACTATAAGAGCTGGGATATGTACTGCTGTGTCAGGCACCCTGCATATATCATGTGCTCGCGTTTGGAATCTATGGCATTTAAAGCATGCATATTATAATATAAAATCATGCATACTATATATAAGTAATCACTGACCCCTTAAAATGGTGGGCAGTGAATCGTGTGTATGTATTACATGTATAACTGCACATCATCTATAAACTGACAGGTCAATTATAAGGCCAGTTTAATCAGAATACTTACAGTTGTTTCATATGTAGTTCAAACTTGTTCATTTGACAGTCACATCGAACGAGCATAGTCAACATTTGTTGTCCTTTAGTTGGAGATTCTAGATCACAAACTGTCTCTGATATTCCTTCTGTCAATCCTTTTAAATAACATGTACATATAGGCATGAATGTCCGTTGTACAATGAGAACTTTTTTCATCTTTTCACAAGAGGAATATTCATACAATGTAATAAATGTGCATTTTAATAGCAAAATGGAAGGGGGGTTGCAGGAGGCTGGTGATACTTTGGTTTAACAGCTAAGTTGGGTCTGAAGCAGAAATGCTGTTAACTTCAGTAAGCATCACAATAAAATTGGGTCCAGTGCTTTTAGTTATTCCTCACATTAGCGAGTGAGCAAGATTTCCATACAGGGAATAAAAATTGATTTATGTTTTTTAAAAATCTTCTTTTTTGGGGTGGGGGGTGGGGATCTGACTTGTGTGATAACTATTTGAATGGTGTACCTCAACCATTCAAGACATTAATTAATGTTAGACATGCATAAACAAAGTTCATCAAATCTAAATTAAACAAGGAGGTTCACTGCAAGACAGGGTGTGTCATATAATAACAGTTCAACAACAATCACTACACCATAGTACAGCTATTGGGTGTACATTCCAACATGGTTTGAGGCACACCTACATGGGTATAGCGAGATATGGTGGTCTGAGAATGAGTGGAATAGATCTAGAGCAACAGCCACCATGATTTACAGGGGTGTCCGGCTTTATGGCAATCAGGACTAGCAACACAGCACTACATTCATTTCAGTATAGTACGGAATCTTTGTTGCAGAGCATCCTTAAATGAGCAGTGCTGTAGTTGAGTCCTTGTTGAGTGAGTCTGAGTCTGGGTTCTCGTCAATGAGTTTGTGTCCCCTTTAGTCCAAGTTCGAATCCCTCATGTTCCTGTAAAGTTAGTTAATAAGATAGATAGATAGATAATAGATAGGTAGATAATCTTAACCTAAGATCCATAGCACATACATTATAACATGCATAATATTAGCTTGATATGTAATAGTTGACCTCCTGACAGGTCCCGTGATGTTATTTGCAGTTAGCAGACTTGTCATCTTGGTTTGACAGGGTTCTTGCCGCCCTCAACACTCTCCTTCCCATCCTTCCTTCCTGCTGGAGAACATCCTTTAGGTAGCAATACGCAAAAGTGCTGGTAGACATCAGCACGCTGGTCGGATGATGTCATCAATAGGAACCCCTCTAAAGAAGACCCACAATGTGGTCACCGCTTAAACTTCAAGTTCCCAGTTGTGATGGCCAGTCGTCCCCTGACACTGCCCAAATTGGTTCAACGTCCTTTGAATCTGGCCATTGTGGGGGGATGGAAGTGATGAACAGCTGCTATACAATTAATCTCCCCACAGGGGCTTCGTCCAGCTTGAGTACAGTCCATGCACAGGGCACCAGAACCTGTCCTCTGGAACCGACGAAAGGGACTTAGTTCCATCACAAAAATTCCTGGTGCTTGAATGACTTGATTAGTTTTTGGTGAGGAAACCCACTCAAGGGACCAATCTTCCACCACCCTGCTCCTAGCGGATGTGACTAGGCTCAATCATCAGTAAATGGGAGCTCACTCCAGCGTCTGACAGCAGATGCTACCAGCAAAAAAAAAAACTTGGTTTGAAGCCTTGATGAGTTGGCCCAGGGATTTGAAGGGAGACATTCCTTCCTCCATGCTTTGACATAACTGCTAGAACCTGCGATAGGTCCCAGAAAGGGATTAACTTCTGCTCAACAAACATTCCTCGGATCAGTTGGCTTAAGGCACAACTGTTCGATACTGAGAATCCATCTGAAAATCTGCCGTAAATCACCACGGTGGCTAAAATGGTAGTGTTTGTTAAAGAAGTGAACCAAAAAGTCAACAAGACCTCCTAAAGAAGCACTGGTGAGATTAACAGCCTGCCCTCTACACCATTTGTAAAAGTGACACGGTCAGTTGGCATACACCCCCCCCCCCCCACAGTCAATTTGTGGCTGGCTGTGTGCTGCGATGGCCACAGCATCCTCTGAAAGTCCTGCTGCTGTAATGGATCTTTTGATAATTTCCAGGAAGTCATGTGGAGGTCCTTCAGAGCCAGATGGAGAAGGTCTTACAAAGGCTGGACGACAGATGTAGGTACTACCAAACGACCAACAAGCATCCTGACTATCCTGATGAACCAGGGTCATGGTGGGGGCAGATAGAAGGGAGTAATGAGTCGGAACAGTGCAATCTTGCTGCTTTGACAGCACCCTTGGTAGAAGGGAGATTGGTGGGAATGCATAGGCCATGTAGGCCGTTCCATGTCACTGACAAGGGGGTAGGGAGTCCAGGTGCAATACACTTAAAGTTGTGCATTTGTCGCAGATGCAAACATATCTATGTGTGGGTGATCTATCTGGGAAAACAGTAACTGAGCGATGTTTGGAAGGAGTTTCCAATCCGTTGGCACAATCTGTCCCTGTTACAAGCCGTCGTCAAGGTTGTTGGACTCGCCTGGAATGTTAACCAGTTGAAACCGGATGACATGAAACATGAATACAAGCAAATGTTTCCCCTGCCCGGAAACAGAAGCCGTCTTAAGACGCAATTATGACAGTTTTGCGCCCCAGCCTGTCAGAGAGGTGTCTGGTGCAATCAATTGTGACCATTTGCTGTACACAGGGCAGTCCTTGGTCTACACCTGAGGTGTGGACGTATATGGGCCTCTACCAGCAGAACCAAGCGGAACATGGTATGCCACTTCTGACAGTAGAGACAGCAGGTGGAGCTTTAGCGGGCACATCAGAAACTGCAAAATGACAACAAACCCACCATATGGGCCATAAGACCCAGGAGCAAAAGCCATATCTGAGCTGGTTTTAAAAGATTTTAAATTCAGTATCGGTCACCTGGCATCAGGCACCTTTTTGGAGTCAGGAAGGTTGAAAAGAAACCCAAAAGTTCTTGACCAGGGGGCACCACGCAAACTGCGTGCTTAAAGAGGAGAGACTGGATCTCCTCCTCAAGCGCCTTACGTTTTGCCCAAAGGACGGGTATCAGTGTCTGGCTGATGATCCTACCTGATGGAGGGGGACTTGTTAACTTAAGAGCTTAGCCCTCTGTGACTGTTCAAAGCACCCAACTAAAGCGGATAAGACTCACCCAGGGCCCTTTGATGAGTCTCGGATGGGGGGGGGGGGTCACCTCAGATCTGCGCTGTCACTTACCAAGATTTATTTTCTACGTGTCTTCCAGGCGCTTTGCCTCTCCCTACCTCGCATCTTGGAATAACCCTCCACTCCATAATTTCAAAAATGCTGCCACGATGGATTTCTCCCACCTTTGAAAAAAAACTGGTGGGAGCACTGTATCTGTGCAGACAGAATTGACATGAGGGGTAGCACTGGAAAACTGTCGGACAAGGTTCTGCAGGGCATGTACGCCGCTTGAAGGACTGACATGCTGGAGCAAGGTTTTCTTCCACTAACACCCAGATCATGTCTCTTTGAACAAGGGGCAGCTGGGTCTCAAAATTCGAGAGCCAGTGCAAATCCAGAGCATCTTCTGAAGCAGATGAGCCCTTCGAGGGTGATTTATAAACTAATTTAGTTAGAGGTTCCAGAATGGCATGTCCAGGGATTCCTTCAGCAGTGTATACAAACCCGGACATTCCATTGTGTAGCACGCACTGTACATGCGCTCACTCACCGTATTTACGCATTTTTTGCCTCGTAAAAGGGTCAACGGGTACTGGAACTTATGCTCAAAATGTCTCTTTTTCTGGGAATTAATAGAGACGGATAGGCTGCCACCATTGTCTTCGGCATGGATAGTAAGCTTGAAATTCTAGCATACCATAGCTGATTATTGGCCATAGCTGATTATTGAACATAGCCAAAGTTTGGCCGTATATGACTTCTAGAATTCAAGGTCAACAGGTGACATCAACAAGTTTAGATTGACCTGATTCAGCTTGGCTAGCTTTAGATTGAAAGGGTTAAGCTAGGCTAGCTTTAGATTGATCTGGTTAAGCTAGGCTAGCTTTAGATTGACAGGGTGAAGCTAGGCTAGCTTTAGATTGATCTGGTTGCGCTAAGCTAGCTTTAGATTGACATGGTTAAGCTAGGCTAGCTTTAAATTGACGTGGTTAAGCTAGTCTAGCTTTAAATTGACATCGTTAAGCTAGGCTAGCTTTAGATTGATCTGGTTAAGCTAGGCTAGCTTTAGATTGACAGGGTTAAGCTAGGCTAGCTTTAGATTGATCTGGTTAAGCTAGGCTAGCTTTACATTGATGTGGGGTAGAGACTGGCTTGTCACCTTCAATCAAAAGAAGACTCATTTGTTATCTTTTCCCAGGTGCAGATCGATGTCGAAATTGTTTTACCTTGGCAATGATTTTAATACCACTGCGGGAGTTTGCTGACATTCAGCTGCTTCATCTTGGTTTCACCTCTAACCTCTCAGGGGGACCAGCACATTTGCAGTATTGCCAAAAGAGCCTCACAGAGCATACAATGTAGGCGGCTCATATCGTGTACAGCAATATCTTCCTCCATCTGTATGCTCTACTTGTATCAGTCCACAATTTGTCCTGTTATGGAAAACTGCTGCCATATTTGGGCTGGTGCCCCCAGCATATCATTTGTCACTGCTTCACAGTATTGCATGACTCTTCATCCCAGGATTGCTTATGCCCTATCTTGTTGTTGCTTTAAGCCTCATGAGCCTCTTTATCAGGTATTACAACGGTAGGTGCTCCGATGGATCGACTTTCATTGGTTGTTCCATCTAACCAGGCCTTGGGCTGCACTACCTAGCCATTTCTCTGCCCATTCACATCCTTATACTGTAGCTGTCCCCAAAGCTAAAAGTATTTATTGTCGTTACTGTTATTATTATATTAGTTATGACACAAGTGCGAGGTCCAGGAATCTGAACTGGGGTCTACACAGGTGAAAGGCATCGAAGAAACCACTGAGCCAGCAACCTACAACATTTGGTGGTACTCATCAAGCTTTGTCCCACTTACTGCCTTACTTTAGAATTCAGTACCAGTATCCTGCTTTCCAGCCTCCTATATCCTGTCTAAATCCAAACACGATATCAATGGTCATCTTTCTACTTTTTGATTTCCTCTTCTTTTATCTCATTATCCCGGCCCTTTTAATCTCTCACCTTAACTGAGTGGCCTGTTTTAAGGCCTTGAAATTAAGGCTTAAAGCACTGCATGTACCAAACACTGCACAGTGCATTGCTTGATGTATGTCAGTGGCTATGCTTTAGCTGATGCATTGATTTTGCAGACATAGCAGGTCAGTTGGAGTGACTCTTGGTGGCATGGGGGATAGGACCACATGCCAGGGAAGCCTCAAAGCAGTAGACTCTGAGAGAATTTTGGGAAAACAGACCAAGTTAAAAAAACCTAAGCTAGTTTCACAGTGTGCAGCATAGATGTGGCTTATTATATGAACCTATGTCCATGAACTTGAGTATTGAACGAAGCTAGTGTTGGAATGATTGTGGGTCAAACATTGGAATGTGGCAACATATTGAGAGTTTAGCAATTCTAAATGTCGGGAAATAGAAATTGCCCTCCAAAATATGTTTTATAAAAGTACTAGACTTATGTGTTTTAGTTTTAAGGTAATTTATTGCAAAAACCTCATCAAAATTCCTCAAAAGATGTTTCCACCATAAGGATGTACAAAAAAGTGCTGAGCATGGTTAGGGAAAATTCCAAGTTCCTCACAAGGGTCACATAAATATTAAGAGTGGTCATCTTGATGACAAGCCACTAATGACCATTTCTATGTATATACATTGTTTTAAGAAACTTTCCCATGGCCTTAATTCCTTACAACCAATTATATGTGGTTCAAGTGGAAAAGTTTAGTGTCCCTTAAGGACAGCTAGTCCTGAGCCACGACCTTAAGAGTTAATTACCTCATGGGTCAAGTTGGGGGTTGGGACCGAGTCCAAGGAAAAGTTCCGCTGTAGTCAGCAAAACCTCAAATTACACCACCTCATGATAGGTGACCAATACAAACTGACCAATAGTAAGTCTAAAATTCAAATAAGTATTAAGTGTTCCTTGGTGACTAACCAATTGGAGATCGGTTCAGTGCCAGTGACCAACAAAATTTAGGCTTCTTAAGGGGTTGCACAGAGAGTCAGAAATCATTCCGAATTGACGAGCACAATTCCAGAAAGCTGAATAAGAATCTTCATAGCCGCATCTCAGGGTGAGTTTTGATCTTTGACGTTTTAAGTAGAATTTTAGTAGTAACAATTTCTTATTTAAAAGTGTTATCTTGTTCAATTGAATGAAGAAGTTGAAGTTAGCATAATTCTGTGATTGGTTGATTTATTGCATTTGTTCTACAGGAGCACTCATCTTTTGAATCTTTGTTAAAAGGATCTTTCTTTATAGTTTAACCCACAAAGGGTTATAACTTTGCTGTTTTTGTTGAAACAAGTTAATCTTCTGGATCAGTTTCAGTGGAAACTCTTTACCTGTGCTATGAATTTATTTGTATTAAATGTTTAATATTGTATTTAGCTAATGGACAATTTCATTGTGTATTATTAACTTAACTATAGCCTGAGCACATCAGCCTGATGGTGCCGATGAGATTATAGAAAGAGGAGTTAGAGTCGGTGCATAAAAGTGTTCAGGTTAGCTTAAACTTTCTCGATCAATTTAACTATTCATATTTTTATATACATTGTTGGTAATCCTGGAGTTTTAGAAAACAGTTCAACTTAAAATAATGGGTTCTTTAATCTGTGGACAGAATGTTATTATTTTCATCACACTGTACCATGGTTCCAAGACTGTGACCATGGAAGGGTTACCTTAAGTGTGAGTCCTCATATTGAGGTCAAGGAAATTCTTTAGTAGTCAAAACCTATTACATAATCTGTCCTGGATCAAGGTTGACCTTTTTTTAGCAAGTTGCAGTTTGCTGAACTGTGCTGTGTTATAGTATGTTTATGACTGTGTATTTTAAACCCTTGTTTTGTATGCTTTAATTTTATTCAGGGGTCTGTCAGGAGTCTGTTTAGAGTCTGTCAGGAGTCTGTTTAGAGTCTGTCAGGGGTCTGTTTAAGCCTGTTTAGGGTCCATTGCTGTACGTTGAGCTACATGTGTAAAAGAAAGTATTAAAATCTTTTGGTTATAACAGTACACCTTGGACTGTAGTATTTTTGTGTGCATATTCAGTGTCGTATCTCTACACTAAATGAATCCCAGTGCTACACAGCACTAAAAAGTAGAACAAGTCTTAACGTTATACGACATAAACATAACATTGATGAATTGAATAATGGAGGTTGAAGAGGGTGCTAGAAACTAAAAAAAAACACAGTACAAGGTTCTCAACAAAATCAATATGCTGCACAGTAAGGTTATAGCTGTTACTTTAATCTGTGTAATGTTTAAGTTTTACCTGCAGTATTAACTTTCATAAAGGAAGGCTCGTTGATAGAAGATCTTTCAAACCCTTCTACATGTATGCTTAAAAGTTGTGATGATTCAGGAAGATTGTTACCACTACCATCTAGCCCTGCAATGAAAGAAAATAAATAGTAAAATAAAAGTAACTGTACTATGATCATCAATGTCACTAAATTTTTTTAAAGTTAAATAACTGTGTATGTATTGGCTTACATATCTTTTTGCAGGTAAATGTAATATCTGAGAAAGTTTGCATACGTTATCTTAAAAAAAAAAATTAACTTGAAGTAAATGAAATGAACATACCAAAACATTCAGATTTGACTAGCTGGTAAGTGCATTTAGTAAAAAGACTTTTGACTTCCAAAGTTGTTAAACAAAAATTGTGTTTTGTGATCGTGAGTAGAAAATGCCGGGATGTTGATTGATTCATTCTTCTCAGAAACCTGTACAAGTGTACAAATGTACACATTCAAACTCACATTTTTAAAAGTCTCTGGAAAAAACCCTGAAATGATTATAACTTTGCACTCACCTAAGATGGTCTTTTCTATAACATGTAGTTGTATACAATCACCTTGTTGTTCATTTATTGCCTCAGACATACATTTAAGGCGATCATAACATGCTATTACACTTGAATGCATCTGGATGCCGCTTAAGGTCTCCTCAACAAAAACATCCTAAAATCAAACAAAATACAATTTTCTTACAACTGTTTATATGAACTTAGTTTTAGATTCAACATATTTTTTTTTTTATGGACCAGACATAATTAACAGCATGGCTAAACCCGTTGTTCAAAGGCAATTAAATAAATTAACAACAAAATAATTTGCCTGTTGATGAAACCCTAAAGCATTGACCATTTAACCAGTAAAATTACCAGAACAAAGTCACCCAAAGTCACCAACTTGAAAAGAATCCATTCTTTTTTAAATTACTAAACACCAATTAAAAAACAAAAGTAAAACCTTAGTGTTAAGAACAGACCCCCCCCCCTCCCCACACACACACACACACCTGCATTTGATGACACCATAAATCAAGGACTTATCTCTTTTCTCCCACTGTTTGGACATTGCTTTATTTAGCGCCGTCCCCATTTGCACACAAAAGCGAAGCGAGGACAACCTCTGTCAAAACACCCGGACCCCTTTTGTTAAAGTCCTCAGTTTCAACGGGCAGACACCCCCACACAAATCAACCAGCATGAACCCACAAACCCCCCCCCAAAAAAAAAAAACCACTACAATAGTAAACTAGAAACATAGTAGAATTACAAACACTGGGTGTTTGGGTTTTGTGAAAAGCAGGTAAACATTTAAGTCTAACGATTTTAGAGACGACTGCTGGACACTTAAAATAGATTACAAAAATGGATAAAACAGGACACAATTTGCCAATGATGGTCGCTACAGTGCAGCACTCTCTAAAGATAGCACCATTAATTCACCGCTTCCGACCATCCTTTTTGCAAATGTGCGATCGTTAGCCAATAAAATGGATGAACTTAATGCCTCTACCCATAACCTCCATGAATTCTGAGAGGCACGCCTGAATAACAAAACCACAGCATAGAGCTTCCCAAATTTGACATTGTTAGGGGGGACAGAACACTGGAATCTAGAAAATCAAAGGGTGGAGGAGTGTGTCAGTACATAAACCAAAGATGGTGCAACAATTGGTCTTTGAAGAGGAAAGTATGTACTTCTGACTATGAGACTCCAAATCTTTATCACTGTAGCATACTTCCAACCCAAAGCAAACACCCAAGTAGCATGCCAGGCTATTACCTCAATTATCCAAGAACTTGAAACAGTTTCGATCAACTTGCCAATGTCTTCACATCAATCTTTCAAATGACCTTAGACGAAGGCTCTATTCCCAAATATTGGAAAACTGCAATGATCGTGCCAGTGCCAAAGCAAGACAAGGCTACTGTGTTAAATGATTATTGGCCGGTTGCATCTAATATCATGAAATGCTTGGAAAGATTTGTCACAAGGTTTCTCATTAGCAAGGCGAGCTCATTTCTTGACAATTTTCATTTTGCATAATAGGCAAAGTAGGGGAGTTGACGATGCAGTGCTCGTCTATCTTCACAAACTTTAAAGTCGCATGGATTCACCATAAACTTATGCTAGGTCGCTCTTTATCGATTTTTCTGTGCTTTTAATACATTACAACCCCACATTATTGTATAAAAACTATCAAAAATGGATGTCTCTCCAAAAATTGTGCGATGGATACATGGGTTTTTAAGAAAAAGGCCTCAATGGGTCACGGTAGGAAGTATTTGTTCTGATGTGAAACATATCACAACCAATGTTCCTCAGGGTTGTGTCATCTCTCCAGTGTTATTTTCTTTTTACACCAGTGATTGTTCAATTTTCTTGTTCAAATTGCAGTATCATAAAATATGCTGATGACACATTTATTACAGGGTACCTGAAAAAAGGCTCTACTGAATATGCAACAGAGGTGTTGAATTTCATTGACTGGTGTAATCGTCATACCTCTCGATTAATACACAGAAAACTAAAAAGATGATTTTTGATGTTCGGCGAGGTGCTGAGGCTCATGAACCATTCACTACCAATGACTACAATATAGAAAGAGCCAATGAATGTAATTATCTTGGAACTGTTGTGGATTACAAACTGAACTGGAATAGGAATACTGAAACCAGGCAAAGCTAGCCATTGAATGTACTTTTTAAGGAAACTGAAGAAATATCATGTTGACCGTACTATCTTGTGTATATTTTATCAGTCCTTGATACAATGTGTTTGAACTTTTAACAGAATATGTACATTTGGTTCACTTTACAGCAGAATAAGAAGACAATGACCGGGAAAAGAAAACTGCTCAGCGTATTATAGGTTTAAACTTGACATCCTTGGATATAGGGTTTGAAACACAAATGCTTGCCAAATTATATACAATTATGAAGGACCCAACCCATCCACTTTTTAATTGCTTTGTTTTGAATCACTCTGGTATCAGACTCTGTCCACCACAAACAAAATTACTTCGTTTTAGTAAATCTTTTGTACCCAATTTAATTCATCTGTTTAATTATTTAATCAAGCGGTAAATAACTTACGTGTCACAGCCATACTGGAAGAGGTAGAAGTAAATTGTAAACTTTTGAAATTTGATGTAATTGTAATTTTGATTATATGTAATTGTAAGTAAATTTTAAATTTATTCCTGTTTTATATTTGGCATTTACATTTTAATGTGGTTTTTGTGGTTTACTTTTTTAAACATTTGTTTCTGTCAGTTTTTAAATGTTTCTTCCTATTGCCAATAGAACACAATTATCTGTATTATATTATGCCGACAAAATAAAGAATTCTGTTCTATTTCAATGTAAATGTTTGAGAGGGCTTAAAGCTCTACAACCTGGTTATATGATAGTTCTTGAGATATAATTTTTTCAAATTTTCAACTTCCTGTTCGAACTTTCCGAAGATGTATAGATTGTAAAAATCCAAAGTCTAGTTCAGGAGTAATGACTTTTGAAATATTAAATTTTGAATTAATGTAATTTGACCAGTGTCTTCTATTATTTAAGATCTATCTATATATGAAGTATGTGAGCTCAGGAAATGTGTCTATAGTTGGGAACAATCGCAGGGAGAAGAAGAAAAAGAAGAGGTAACTAGACATCACAAAAACTAGGTGTTCGGAATGATAATAATTGAAATAGTTGTTTGATGTATTCAAAGTTAAAGCAATTAATATATTTAAATATGAGCATTCAAACCATTAAATAGAGCTTTATATTATGTATTTTATAGGGACTTCTGGTTTGGGAAGGAAACATCAAATCAGGTCACTAGAAAATATAAAGAACTTCATACATCAAACTTTCACATATTTATTGCAAAGATTCAAGTATAACAGCAATGGTTCTAAATATCAGAGTTTTTGAAATAATAAATTTTTTGTTTTCAGCATAATAGTACAATATTAAACTTGTCACAAGAGGGTGCTGTTGAGGATGATGACATCATTACTCTTTTAATTGAAAAGCCTAGGGGTCAAACATTATTTCATACACAGAGACCATGTCCAAAGTTCAGCTGATCATATCTGCAGACCTCAAAACAAGGCCCGAGATATTCCGTTCTACTCAACTTCCGGTTTCGACCTAAAGAAAAGGTCAAAATGGGGTCATGTCAGTACAACATTGTGAAGTATATTCAGCCTTTTCATATGCCTTTTTAACAAAGCATGGTGCCAAATCTGGCTACGCACACCTTAAACGTTGAACATTGCATGGTTTATCTATGTATGTCAATTGGCACATCAATGGTGAGTGTACAAGTACGAGTATAAGTAAAATGTACAATTGGACTTTGATCTTTCTTTAGTCAAGTGTGACACGCTTGAATTCACACACACTCACGATAAAATTGCACTTTAACATGCGGTTTGAACCAGAAGTGAGGGTTAAAACTGTATCATCTCAAATTTAAAAATTTCAGCAGGCTCAAAGGTCTACGTGCCGAAGTTAACAGTTTGATTAGATGAGAAGTAGTTCTTTAGTTATGAGTTTTTGAAATTTTCTACTTTGGGTTCCAACCGGAAGAGAAGGTCAAATTGGGGTCATGTCAGTGAGGCACTTATGTGGTTTTAGAAGACCTTTCCGATGATGTATAGATTGAAAAATCCATTGTGTAGTTCAGGTGTTATGTTTTGTTTAAATTAATCAACTTTGATTTGATGTAATCCAACACCTGTTGACATCATCATAAAGTCACTTCAGCAGTTTTATGTCCTAGTGAAGTTCTAACTATGTGTGAAGTCTGAAGTTTGTGTGATCTTAAAAAGTGATTATTTGTTGGGGACAAAAAACTAGGTGTCAGGGGTATTTGTGCTACTGATGACATCCATGACAAAACCAGACAATATGATTCAGAATCACAATTCATGTTAAACTGGCAAAAGTCATATCATAAAATTCAAACGCATTTTCAAGCCTTTTTGGCAGTAAACCCTAATAATGAAGAGTCATAAATACATTACAGATCATGAATCATTTTTTATACCTTAAAAAAGCCCATTGGTTTATATCCAACGAGTGTCGATTTTTCAAATACAGATTGCGTTCTATTTATGGCTTTTTGGTGTCATCCAATAGCGTGAGATTTACCGTATCATGCAATGGTGAAAAAATTATTGCCATAGCTGTTTGCGTTTTCAAGGCGGAGGCTTTTGAAATAATTTACCAGCTATCATTTTTTTAAACAACTTGCAAAATGCTTTACACAAATGTTTTATATTCAAACATCAATAGTACTACAGAATTAGGTGACAATGGAATATTTGCTTTATGAGATACCTTCCATTTAACACTCACAAATTCAACTTTAGGCAAGGTCACCTCCACATACAAAAATGTCCAGCTGTTCTTGTACTCTCCAATGATGAATAAATTATTCCCATATCTTTTTTAATTTTCATGACAAAGGGTTTCAAAATAATCAATTTTTAAATTTAAAGTACTGTAATTCAACACCAGATGATGTCATCATGACATCACAACTTTCTCAGCATCTACAAGTAAAGTTTTAACTTCATACAAGCTTTGCAACTATGTGTTTGCTTGCGGACAAAGTTCACTGAGAAGAACAAGAAGAAAAACTAATATATTTTTTTTTTTACAAAAAAAATGTAAGAACCGCGGAAAAAAAAAAGAGGGGAAAATACGGAGAGGGGAAAAAGAAAAACAGACAAACGAAGAAAAAAAATCAGAATTTGCTATCAAACTGTGACCCACTACAGATGGTTGGGTAGAGTGTCTGACCGAGCCCATCGTCTACAGCGAAAAGTCACTCAAAAACACACACAGAACACAGCACACACTCTACAGTATATGAATACTCTCCTGTTCATCAAACAAAAGATAATTTCTTTTGCAAAAAGGTAAGAACATCTGATTTACATCTAGCACCAGTTACTCTCAGACATGTCAGATGAGCTGTAGGGGTAACTTGTGGTGAGTGCCCTACCCTACTTGATGGTCCAAACTCCAGGAATTTGACGAGATCAACTGAGGACTCTTGAGTGTGATTGCGGAGGAACATACCTCCTGAGAGTGTCTTCAGTCTCATCGGTTGTCAGGAGTGGAACTTGCAGCTAAAGGGAAG
Organism: Marthasterias glacialis; assembly: GCA_911728455.2. Classification (NCBI taxonomy): domain Eukaryota; kingdom Metazoa; phylum Echinodermata; class Asteroidea; order Forcipulatida; family Asteriidae; genus Marthasterias; species Marthasterias glacialis. Next base: position 21,902,461 of record OU452225.1, read on the forward strand.
ACTACCGGTAAACTGTCGTGTGTGCACATTAAACTTAAAGAGATCTCTATAAACATAGCCTTAAGATTCGATCAGATCCCCTTTTTTGAGTAGTGTTATGATTTAACCTTTTATTAAAATACATTGTTATTGTTGTTAAAGAGATTTTGTGTTTTGGGTGTTATTGAGAGTAACTCACTTTACGTAGGTTCACGGCTTACATGTTTTCTTAAAAGATTTAAGCTTTCTGTTTGGACTGGAAGGAAAGCCAAAGTGGGGTATTTCTGAAAAAAATGTCACAAATGCTGCAAGCTACAAAATGGAACAAAGATTATGAATCTATCACATGTGGTTCAGCAGATGTGAAGTTTCTAGTAATATACTTTGAATTAAAGTAATTTGATCGATACCTAATGAGGTAATGATGGGAAAAATATGTTTTCCAAACTGAATTTTTTCGTTATTTAAAAAGTGGTATACCCAGGGCAGGATCCTGCAGGGGGTTTCTGGGGCGATCCCCCCCTTTTTCTTTCAGAAAAAAGAAAAAGAAAAGTAAATAGAAAGAGAGGGAGAGATATCAAAATGAGGGGGAAAAAGTGGGGAAGACAAAATCAATAGGACAGTTCACATCAGACCCTCAAAAGCACAATCAATGAAATAACTTCAGTTCTTGTCAGTTTTGTGACCCACCATGTTGTAGTTGATATGTACATGTGAGCGCAGTGCCAGCAAGACTGGCACGCAGTGATTGAATGTTCTTCCCACCATTTTTTTCCCGCCCGTTGACTCCCTGACACGTCAAAATGAGGTAGTTTAGGTGTAAACCAAAATGAATTTCATTCAACACTACCAAATAAAAACGGCTACGAAACAGCTATACACAAAATATGGTGAACAGCATTTAGCAAACTTGTGTCTGCTAAAGAGCACTCTTAAAAGTGATTATGTTCGTGTCTTTATTTTCGTGTTTTTATTAGTGTCAATTTTTTCATCCACAAAATGAATATATTGTAGCCCATAGTTTGATACTCAGGATAGCTGATGACTCACCAACTCGAAAATGATGTTTGAATGATCTTTAGCTAAAATAAACTGGTGAAAGTGGTCAGACATTGTCTGAGATCGCACCACCGAGCATCTACAATCTACAATTTTGGGGGCCACAAACCACACGCTGTTAGGGCTTCGCGCTAAAAGTTATGAAAATTATTATGAATGTAATTTGTTCATTCATGTACATCTTTTGAAAAATTTGGAGTACGACAAGTTTATTCATTTGATGCTTAACTATAAACGCACAATCTGTGGAAGTGTTGGAAAAGGGGGTGTTGGTACTGGATTCTACTACATGGTTTCAGTCCAAGTGCAGATACACTGTGAGGAATGAACAGCAGATTAATTATCTACAGTCAGTGCCAGGAATCTTCAATTTCTTCATGTCTTGCCTGATGAGGGGATTATTTTCTTGAAATTGCCGCAATCATTTTGCTTTGAGAGTACTTGCCCAAAAAACTGACTTGAAAAAGCTAAGAGAACAAAGATTATCTTTGAAGCACTGTGATTTGTGATTTCTCTCATGACAAAGTTAAATTCAGGCACCATGAACTACAAAAACTCGGACGTGAGCTATGGCTGAGAATTGTTCCTAAAACCTGAACAAAGGCTGGATACTCGATTCACTCAGACTTACCTCCATTGAGCTGAAATACGAAGAATAAACAATGGTGGAAGCCTCTGGATATCTCGTAATCCTCTTCTTGGAACAAAAGGACAAAGGTCTGGAATCAGGGATTACACAAAAAATTCTGCAACATTTTCAGCATCATCTGTCCTCTTTACGTTGGTGAAACAAATTGTTAAACGGCGAGTCTATATTGTAAGCACCCTCTGTAGTGGAATGTACGGGCCACTTTTGTTCCAGGCTTTAAATTTTACACAAAAATACAATCTGTAAGCTGCGGCTCGGAAAACATTTGCGTGTGTTTATGTCATCCGGAGTAACCTGGTTAAAGTCACCAGCTATCAATAATTAATGCAAGCAAACTCATCCAGAAAGGTACTGAATGCAAAAGTAAACATGGTTGAGGGTAAATAATTACCAGATATATGGAGGTAGTATTGTGCATCAGCTCTGAATATGTAACATGACAATTCAAACAAGTTGAAAATCCATGACTGTTGCTTAATTTTACCACAAATGCTACTACGGGTCAATGGGCCAGCGGCCTCCTCCATGCTTGCTGGCACATGATCCAAATAGTGTTTGTGGAGCAAGATATGAGTCAGGTTGAACAATATCACAACAACAATTAATAAAGTTTATCATTCCATGTTTCACAGAAAAATATAGTGTACCTAAATCTTGATTTCCTCAATATAGTCGACATGATGATGGCTACTGTAAACAAAAACACCTATCGAGTGTTTAATATTTTACAATTTGGCATTTTGCACTTACCTGTTTGTCATGCTTGTCCAGTTGGAGGCCCTTATTAGGTGTACACATGTTGAAACTTGTCAGCCAGTAATCAGTTAGATTGGAAGCAGGATATTTACGTAAATGTTTTTCATTCCTAAAGATAGATAGATAACTAAGACTATTCAGGCAAAGCATTTATGATGCTACAGTCAAGGGCAGATCCAGGACTTTCAGATTGGGGGGTGGGGGTGGCAAACTTTAAGGGCTAAAAAAATAAATGCAGGTGACCTAATTTTTTTTTTTGAATAATAATCTATGGATGAGGTGTTATAGGCCTACTGAATGAGAGGCAATGAAAACCATAGGAAGCTCCACATCATTGGTCATAGTCCCATCTCAGAAGCAGATACAGGATTTACATGTATCACTGAATTCCTCCCATAGTAAATGACATTCTAGATGCTCTGTGGTGCAATGCAAGACAATTCCTGGCAACTTTCTCCTCATTTTTGAGCAACAGTTTTAAAGTGTATAAAGAGAATTCCATGTTATTGGTTTTAAGTCTTGCCATTTTAAAAAGTTTCTTATGTACACATACATGTATTTCCATCTCAAAAATAACATTGGTTGCTTGGGGGCACTATTTAGCATCTTCTAAAGGCCACTTCATTAAATTTTAACTTGATACATTAAGTGTTTAAAAAACACACTTTAGTTTAATATAAGTTTGGGGGTTTATTGTCAAGGCAGATCCAGGGTATGGTAAATGGGTGGATACTCATAACAAGTGAATATTTGTTTAAAAGAACCAGACAAACACATGTCTTATAAATTAACAATAAAATGAAGTAATTTGGTTGTTGTTGGGTTTTATGCTTTGCATTATGTTGGTTTTATGTGCGTACCAGCTGCCAGAAATTGATACACAGTCTGCATGTTCACCATTTAACTGTATGATACACAAATGCCTGTAGCACCAACAAATCTTGCCAAAGTAACAAAATACAAACAAAGAAAACCGTTGATATAATAGTACGAGCAGAGTGCATTACAAACTTTTACACAAGGCTGGATCTGGGGTAATAGATCGATTGCGTGACCAATGTTGACATGCGGTCACGTGACCCCTTATGGGTATAACGCCATACAGCTGATGGCAAAATACGTGAAAAGAGATATGCCGTGACACGGAGTGCCTACAAAAACAGTCGCTTTTACTTTTGTTAAGTGATAATTAGTTAATCAGCCCCTTTATTTAAAGTAGTATGTTGTGGCATTAATTTAAATCACATCTCTGTTTCACAATTTAACAGGATTCTACTAAAAAGAGGTTTTTTAGCCATGCACTACCGGCGTGTATTAATATTATGTAGCCACCCGCCTGTTATTTTATTTGTAATGTTGGCCTAAATCACTGTAAAATAAGGATAAAGAACATTGGAAAAGTGAGCAAAACTTGCAAAACTTCGAATAAAGGATAAAGGAATGCAACTATGGTATTGTTTTGTGATATTTGACATCAAATTTTTCTCTGTCCCTAGGACCAAGGAATGCAGCAATGGTATTGTTTTGTGATATTTGACATTCCAGTTTCTCCGTCCCTAGGACTAAGAAATGCAGCTATGGTATTGTTTTGTGATATTTGACATTCCAGTTTCTGCATCCCTAGGATAAAGGAATGCAACTATGGTATTGTTTTGTGATATTTGACATTCCAATTTCTGTGTCCCTAGGACCAAGGAATGCAGCTATGGTATTGTTTTGTGATATTTGACATTCCAGTTTCTCCTTCCCTAGGACAAAGGAATGCAACTATGGTATTGTTTTGTGATATTTGACATTCCAATTTCTCCGTCCCTAGGACCAAGGAATGCAGCTGTGCTATTGTTTTTTTGATATTTGACATTCCAGTTTCTCCATCCCTAGGACCAAGGAATGCAGCTATGGTATTGTTTTGTGGTATTTGACATTCCATTTTCCTCATCCCTAGGACAAAGGAATGCAACCATGGTATTGTTTTGTGATATTTGACATTCCAGTTTCACCATCCGTAGGTCGAAGGAATATAGCTAAGGTATTGTTTTCTGATATTTGACATTCCAGTTGCTGCGTCCCTAGGACGAAGGAATGCAGCTATGGTATTGTTTTGTGATATTTGACATTCCAGTTTCTGTGTCCCTAGGACAAAGGAATGCAACTATGGTATTGTTTTGTGATATTTGACATTCCAATTTCTGTGTCCCTAGGACCAAGGAATGCAGCTATGGTATTGTTTTGTGATATTTGACATTCCAGTTTCTGCGCCCCTAGGACAAAGGAATGCAGCTATGGTATTGTTTTGTGATTTTTGACATTCCAGTTTCTCCTTCCCTAGGACCAAGGAATGCAGCTATGGTATTGTTTTGTGATATTTGACATTCCAGTTTCTGTGTCCCTAGGACGAAGGAATTCAGCTGTGGTATTGTTTTGGGATATTTGACATTCCAGTTTCTGCATCCCTATGACGAAGGAATTCAGCTATTGTATTGTTTTGTGATATTTGACATTCCAGTTTCTCCTTCCCTAGGACCAAGGAATGCAGCTATGGTATTGTTTTGTGATATTTGACATTCTAGTTTCTGCGCCCCTAGGACAAAGGAATTCAGCTATGGTTTTGTTTTGTGATATTTGACATTCCAGTTTCTCCATCCCTAGGATGAAGGAATGCAGCTATGTTATTTTTTTGTGATATTTGACTTTCCATTTTCTCAGATCAGCAGAGTGTTTAACAATGGCAGATTTGTCAAAGTGCCCTTTGCACTGTATAATATTAGCCAGTAATCTGACCTCTTTTAAGGTAAAACCATACCATTTGTTTATATTATTTTAAGAGTGTCCCGAATATGTTCTCTTTTGAGTGGCAAAGTTACTTTGTATTTTCAATGGCCCCATTGAGGATAATATATTATGTTGAATTGGCATTTAGTTTCCATTAAGTTCCAATTATTTTTGTTCTTATTTCTCTTACTAATTTAGTTGTTCCTTTCACTGGCGAAGGCTTAATCCGTTACAATACACATCCATGTGACCGGTCTTTGACTAAGGGACCATGGATAAATTAAGAACGCAGTCGCCTGCGTGCTGACGCGGCCCCGTGACATGATGGGATTTACGCTCCGGTGATTTTTAGGTACCCTCATTATCGACCTCTATTGTTGGTGCCTTTTGTTGGTCAGATTACACGGACAAGGCAGCACTAAAGTAGCCCATAAAGGAGTGAAGCATTAGTGTTTGCAGTCCAGCTCAGGTATACCAGACAATGGGTCTGAGAGATGTATGGTCAACCCTTGAGTTTGTGAAAGCCAATATGCTACAAGTACTTGCAATGTATTTTTATCAAAAGTTGAACTTTAGTTCTATTTCGATTGGTACAATTACAGCTGGTGAAAGTTCTGCAACTGATAGCTAGAGATGTTGGCCTTTTTAAACGGCCCTTTTTACCGCAACATTATACCCTTAAACATCGCCCTGATTGTTCGTGATATAATGTCATTAGTATGAGCCGTAAGGGCAAATTGTGTCATCTTTTATTCACTCAACAGCTACAAACTTGTTTTTCACCCATTACATATAAAGAATGATAATTCAATAGCGGATATGAATAATTGCAATACATGTACACGAACAGTTTTATTGTAACACCATATTTTTATATTTTTATAAATATATGTGTCACACATATATGCAAGGCAATGCATTATTGTTTTGCGTCAAAAATCACATGATCACAAGTTCAAGGAGTAGAAACAAATACACATTTATATAAAAAAGCAATTATTTCCTAATTACAATTTTCGGTGGACACACTTCCTATTTCCTATTGGTATGTTGGCCAACAAATTCTTAAAATAGTATCAGTTATTAACAAAGCTCTTTCTCTAATAAAAATAATAATAATAGTAATTTACTCTTCATATAGCATTTTGAACAAAAATCTGTTGACGATGTGCAGGAAATTACTTTTTACAGATCTGGATTTGGCCACTGTTTCTGTGTTGACTACAGTTAATGCGGTCACGCTTTTGTTCACCTGAAATTAAACCGTGCTCATTGGCCTTTATTTTCGGTCTTTTTCTGAAAAAATACTGCGGCTTATGGGGTATAGCGGCTTATGTGCCGACAACTGAATCTTGCTTTGTAAATTCTTGGGCGCAGCGGCTAATGGGCCGAGTGGCTTTTGGGCCGAAAATTACGGTAAGCCGATTATAACTACACAGGGGCATTTGGCCAACACCATTGTTCCTTTGTTAAACAGTGATTCTCCCTCAACACCAGGCGATTGCAGAAAAACGTGTGACAGTGCGTGACACTGGGTGGTTTTCCTTTTGTTTGGGTTGTCACGCAAAGGAACGCGTCGGATCGCGGCTGTACCCGTGACATTTATCCATGCTCCCTAATCAGAATGTATTAATTCTCCAAGGCATTTGTTCATAAAAGAATAGCGTACCAATTATAACCAAATAAAATATTCTTACCAAAATATGGATATCTCATCACAATGAGAACCTGAAGAATTAACAAAAGGATCACAGACCACTTTAGAAGCCAAATGACGGCACAAACAGACCGTCTGTGGATGCTGTTGAGACACCATGTTACTCAGGATGTTCACTGATATGACGCTTTCACAATAAAGGTCATTAGCTATGACAGAGAGAAAAAATACACTGACTGTTTTATTACAGGAAAAATAAAAGAGTAGAGCTGAGGTCCATATTGGGTTGTGGCTGTACGCAAATTAAGACCAAACCACAACCCTGCAAGGACATTTTAGACCGAGATACTACCCTGTTTTTCCCTTCCATTAATACCATTTTCATTAAAAAGGAAAATCTGTAAAACTTTGTAGAGCCCTCCAAGAATAATGAATTGTTTAGAATGTGTCACCCCCTAAAATGTCAATAGCCTATACATTAACCACCCCATTTTATCAACAGCCATTTCACAACCCCCTTGAAGCAACAGGGTAGTGATTTGATGAGTTGATACGTGTTCTCTCATGAACAGCTAGTCATATACTGGATGACTGTTAGTGAGATAACACTTGTTAAACTTATTGGATCACTAAAACTTGTTGTTCTCATCCATTTTTCAGGTATGTGGATTTTCTTTATAAATTATTTACAATTACAAATCATATAGATCAGCTAGGTCTAATTCTTGTTTACTTAAAAGTTAGTGAACGGAGAGATTTCTGGTACTAAATATTTCCAAAACTTTCAATTATTATCTCTCCACAAACTGTATAGGTTTTGCCCAGTTATAGAAAGTTCCAGAAAGTGAAGTTTTTCTTGAGAGATTATTGATGTTTTCCTATTGATTATGTCGCTTAGTTGTTGCTGATATGAAATCACATAGTTTATAGTTTTGATTGACGCTTAGTTTATGTTTGATGACTTTTCCAATAGTTAAAAGTTTGGCTAGGAAAAGTCACGTTAGTTTGGTAGTAAACAAGTTTCTGTGGTGCCACCACCATTGTTTCAATAACCAGGATTATACACACAGTATATAGACCATGTTACCTGTGACATCACATGTTTACAAAAGAGCCACAGAACCTGGACTTCCTGCAGGCAGGATTTGTACACGGCTCAATGGGAAAATACTTTAAATCTTTCATTTTATGGAGATTGCACTGTCCGATTGTCATCAACTTTGGATATGAAGGAAAGGGGCACATCTCACAACTAGTTCAGCTCTCATTTTAATAGCCATTGAATTTATGTGGAAATTATGATACAAAATGTAAAATTTCTCATATGTCCCATGCAGTATCTTGCCTGCCAGTAATTGCCCTGGAATGTACAAGGTCACTCTTTTGTAAACAAGGGTCACATGGTCAATAGTCCAGTACTGTATACCAATCAGCCAGTCCATAGAGAAAGCCCGGATGGTACAGAGACCATGCCCTACACTCTAAACTGTGTGGCACCATCAGGTCTGCTAAAGTAATTACTCAAGCACTGGGGGCTTTGGTCAGTGGTAGTGGGATAGATGATTTGTTGATAGAACTACAACCTTGCCAAGGTCCCCCCACAGAGAAAGTGGATTTTGAGTTAATGTGTTTCTTTATTCTTGTATCTTATGTCTTTCTTTGTTTTGAGTTCGCTGCAAAAGGGCTGGATTTACAATAGTTCTGGAGTATAGAGTTAAGATTTTATGATAATTATAGAGGTTCATTTTGGATTAAAGGATTACTTCTATGTTTTGACTTTAGTTATTACTGTTTACCTTTGATATACTGGATGACTGTTAGTGTGATAACACTTGTTAAACTTATTGAATCACTCAAACTTGTTGTTCTCATCCATTTTTCAGATAAATTCAATGTAACATTTTGACAAGGGTCACAACATGTCTATTTTGTAAATTTTCAATTCCCGTCCTCATCAGGCTGTTTCGTAAGGGGTCAAACTGCAGGCGTACACTCAAAGAGTGTGCTGATAAATTTTTACATTGAGTACCCATATGTATTAATTGTGATATGCTTTATGAGCGCCTGCAAGCTTGCGTGCCAACAGGGGTATGACTATATGAGTGCCAAACAAGGCTTTAACAACTATTTGAAGATCATTATAAAAATGATTATGTGACCAGCAATTATCATCCAATAGAATTGCTTAATCTGTCCAGGGTATTAATGAATTAATGAATATAGAATTATATTTGTCAAGGCATGTACATGTATGTCATTGCTCCTTTTTAAGTATGACTTAATATGTAGTCTATTATAAACAACGTTGTTTTTATGGTTATTTGTTTAATTGGTTTCTTTCCCCCTATTGATGTGGGTTTAATATGAGCGTTTCTTAGAATTTAAACACTCTGGGGTTTTGATCTTTTTGCAGTCATCAACTCGTTTAATCAAACAATCCTTTTATTTCAACGAAGTTTAGTTGATATATATTTTATCTTTTTGGGGGATTTGCGCAGTAATAATTTGGGGATAATCATTGTTGCTTACATTTATTACAAGTGATTATAACATTTGCTTACCCAGTGAATAAATTGTATCAAAGTGACGCAATTTTCATACTCTGTTTTCATAACCAAAGAAGATAGTATGTGGTCTTGAGTTTACCACATCCAGTTCTTTTCTAGTATTTTTATGGTCAATCAGTTTAGATAATGTTCACCTTGTCGCTTGAGAAAACGTGTTGATAAAGGATTTTGAGTTTGAGTATAACTTTTAATCTGAAGTGTTTTAGATGATAATTTATAATTAAAAAACACATCATGAACTTATTTGCAAGAGCCTAACTGCATTTAAGCTAAGTTTGATTATCTTGACCATTCCTTTTCCAATTCCATATATGGCTTCACAGAAACCTGGTTTAAGGAGGTCTTTCTGCCTTATGTTCACATGGATGACTATCATCTTATCCATTCTTCTAGGTCCCATCATCATGGCAGAGAGGTCACCATGTTTGTTAGCTCCTCCCTGAACTTTCACATCCGGGTCATTCCATGAAGGTGGGACACAATTTGTGACATTTTTCAATATGATCATTTTGTTAAAATAAAATGTTGTCAATCATCACATTTTATCTGAGTTTTGAAAGTATTTCAGAAAGTTTCAAATCCATCCCACACAACCTTTTTTGCTAATATTCTAAAACAATCATGGTAATGATGTAACAGGGGCACCATGTAGCAAGGGACCAAATGTCACACCTATGGTGTCCCCGTTACATCAGTGCAGGCACTGTATCACATTTATTTTACAACTCAGTAATCAAGTAAAATTTACTTACTCTGCTTACGACATAGTTCTGTCTAAATTTTCTTCCCTTTATGACTATCATTTTCCTCTTTTAACCAAAACAGTTGGTAAATCCAAGGAAAACCAGCTGTTGATCAATCAGTCCATCATCAATTCCTACATCTTTAAAAACAGACTACATAAGATGTTCTTGCACAATCCATCTGAAGTATATAAGTGCAACTACAAGGTTTTCTGTAATCAACTTACACTTTCTAAATTCTATACGAGCTGCAAAGAAAGATTCTTCTCTTATTGCTCGGCAGTTTCATCAACACAAAGACAACCTTAAAGGGCTCTGGCGTTGGCAAAAAAATAAATAGCATTATCGGCAAGAAAAAAAGATACTTCTTTGCTTGATGGTTTCACCAATGGAGAAAACAGTTTTTCTAATCAAGCAGATGTTGCAGATTCTTTCAATAAATTCTTCACTAACATTGGTTCTTCTCTCGCTAACAAAATTCCTGCCTGTCACCAACTTCTCTGATACCCTTCACAATGGTAAAGCTTCCTCTTTCTTCCTCACACCTACTAATAGTAGAAATCATCCAGACTGGCAAGAACCTTGAGAGTGGAAGCAGTTGTGGAAATGATGGAATCAGCTGAACTGTGTCACATATCGAACACTGTAGATACAACTGACCTATGACCTGTGTGTCTTTATTAAACGACTTGTTCATTCCTGTACACATGTCTCCGTAGTACATTCTTACATGGTGTCAGAAGTTAGGAGCCCTAAAAAATCGTTTCAAAGGGTTTACAGACCAACCAAGTTCACAGAAGGAATAAAGTTGAATTCCTGATTTCGTTGATGTGCGGACATTGAGTGAGTAGTCAGAAATATCTGTAAATTTTCGTGCAGAAAATTTCTTCTTTCCACACACGTGAGCGACAACACGTAGCGTTATAAAGATGCACGCTCATGAGTGTTGTGAGCGAAGCGTGGTTAAGAATCGCAGTAATACACAAATATAGTGCAACGGACAGCCGTACAACTTATTTTGAATAACTGTAGAGTAAAATAACTCACCCATGAAACATAATTTTACCGAATTTTAATCGAATTTCGGCGCACATACTCCTCTACTCGGCGAAAATTAAACTACGGAAGCCTGTAAGAGATAACAACAACAAAATGTCAAAGACGGACAAGCCTAGCATGAATTGGCTTGCCAGTGATCTACACAAGGAATGGAAACGTTTCAAGCAACATTGTGAGTTCACGTTTAAGGGTCCTCTTGCATCTAAATCAGAAGTAGAAAAAGTAAACTACCTGATGACATATATACATAGGAGACAAAGGGAGAGAGATGAGACCTTCACGTGGACACCGGCAGTTGATGATACCCCAGCTGAAAATGATACTCTGCTTGGAGTCTGTGCTAAAAATGAGAGTTACGTGGCACCGAAGAAAAATCAGATCAGAGCTACAGTAAATTTCCATCGCAGAAAACAACAAGATGGTGAGAAATTTGATGCTTTTGTAACCCATTTGAAAATTCTAGTGAAGGACTGCAGCTACACAGATGAAGACCGCATGATCCGTGATGCCATCGAATGTCATGCCTTACACTCCAAAGTCCAGGAAAAGTGTCTTGACAAAGGTGATGACCTAACTTTAGACATAGCTATCAGCATTGGGCAAACTCATGAAACATCACAAGAAAGCTTGAGGATCATCAGCAAGGAAGAAGACTCAAAAGTCCATTCCATCAAGAAACGCTACTTCTCGAAACGAGCTGAACAAACACGCAAAGGAGGAAATAGCAGCCAGAAATACTGCAGCTGATGGGATACAACAAAAGCACTTCAATAGCAACCGAGGTGCCCAATCAAGTGAACAGCTATGCCATAAGTGTGGATACAGCACATCACACAGTAAGTGCCCCGTTGACGAGACAGAGATCTGAACATCAGATGAAGGCTCTGCATCCGACAACGACTATGCACATCTGATCAGCTCAATTGGGGATCACGCAAGGCAACACATCTGGTTGACGAGACAGAGATCCGTACATCAGATGAAGGCTCTGCATCCGACAACAACTATGCACATCTGATCAGCTCAATTGGGGATCATGATGCTGACGAATGGTATGAGAATGTTAAAATAGCTGGCAAATCTGTATGCATGCAAATCGACACTGGTGCAGTACAAAGTATCATGCCACACAATGTCTTCATTGCTCACAAGTCCGATCTCAAGTTAAAGCCTACGAGATAGAAATTTGAGTCCTACTCCAGTCACCCCTAGAGGTGAGAGGATGCGTGACGATGCCCACACTTTACAAAAACAAGTCAGTCAACGTTCTGTAAATTGTCAATTCCAACAAGAAGCCGCCACTCTTGTCTGGAACAGCCAGCCAACTGCTAAGACTCATTCACAGAATTCATAGCATAGATGACTACCCAGAGCTAAAGAAAACAACTGGTACACTTCCAGGAACATACTCACTAAAAATAGACCCAACAGTCACACCAGTGGTACACGGGCCAAGGAGACAACCACAAGCACTGAGATCCAAGATCATCAATAAATTGGCTGAGATGGAAAAAGATGGCCACATCACCAAAATTACTGAGCCCACAGACTGGGTCAGCTCAATGGTGACAGTGGTTAAGAACGGCAAAGTTAGAATATGCTCTGACCCGAAGGATCTTAACAAAGCCATACGAAAGGAATATTACCCCATTCCAACAGTTGAAGAAATAGTAGCAGTGGTTCCAAACACCAAAGTATTCTCCGTCATAGATGCTAAATCAGGGTTTCTTCAAATCAAACTTGACTATGAGTCCAGCCTACTGACAACATTCAACACTCCAGTTGGAGCACACCATGACAAGATCATGAAGAAGTTAGAATATGCTCTGACCCGAAGGATCTTAACAAAGCCATACGAAAGGAATATTACCCCATTCCAACAGTTGAAGAAATAGTAGCAGTGGTTCCAAACACCAAAGTATTCTCCGTCATAGATGCTAAATCAGGGTTTCTTCAAATCAAACTTGACTACGAGTCCAGCCTACTGACAACATTCAACACTCCAGTTGGACGCAAATGATGGCTGAGACTCCCATTTGGCATCAAAAGTACGCCAGAGATGTTCCAACCCATCATGGACACAATGCTCGAAGGCATAGATGGCGCTCGTGCAGTGATGGATGACATATTAATTGCTGACAGAGATGAAGCACACCATGACAAGATCATGAAGAAGTTGTTAAACGAGCAACAGAATGGAACCTCAAGCTAAACTTCGATAAGTGTCAAGTCAAGAAATGGAAAGTAAAGTACGTTGGACACTTTGATGACAGAAAAAGGTCTCAAGTCGGACCCTGATAAAGTGAGAGCAATCAGAGAACTTCCAACACCTAAATCCAAAGAAGACATCAGATGATTTCTTGGAATGGTACAATAAGTTCATCCCAAACCTTAGCTCCACTACGAGAAGTCACAAGCAAAGATACTGAGTTCCACTGGGACAAACCGCAACAGTGCAGTTTTAACAAGCTGATAGAGATGTGTAGTAGCACACCCGTACTTGCCTACTACAATGTATGCAAACCCGTCACAATTTAGTGTGATGCCAGCAGCTTTAGTCTAGGAGGCTTTTTTCTTCAAGGTGGTAGACCCATAGCTTACACCTCCAGAGCCCTGACTCAAACAGAGCAGCGGTATGACCAGATAGAAAAGGAAATGTTAGCCATAGTACATAGCTGTAAGAAGTTTCATCACTACATCTTTGTTAAAGAAGTTACGGTCGAGAGCGATCACAAGCCACTGCAAGCCATCTACAGCAAACCATTACTTGCAGCGCCGATGAGACTTCAAGCCATGCTACTTAGACTCCAACCCTACGACTTACATGTGACATATAAACCTGGCCGAGAAATACAGATTAGAGATGCACTCAGCCGTACCAATCTACCAGAGTCCGAGCCAGACATGAAGCCACTAGTAGTAAACATGACTGACTTCATTGCCAAAACGCCAGTACGATACACGCAGTTCCAGAAATGCACAACAAATGAGCTAAACGAGCTGCATTCCATAATCCTCAAGGGATATGGCCTGATACTAAGGACGAAACTCCTCACTCCAGTTCTGGACTTCAAGAGACGAACTATCAGTTGCTCATGGAATCGTCTATAAGGGCATGTGCATTGTCGTACCACCAAGCATGAGAACTGACATGCTGTCGCAAATCCATGCATCACACTTTGGCATTGTCAAGTGTAAACAACGAGCTAGAGAAGCCTTCTGCTAGCCTGGCATGAGTGAACAGATTACAAACCTTGTTCAAGACTGTCATCTGTGCAACACCAACCAGAACCATCAACAAGCCAAACCACTAAAGCCCTCCAAACTTCTAGACCTTCCATGGAGCGAACTTGCCTGTGACATATTTGATTTGAGCGAGAGCAGTACATTGTCACAATCGACTACTACTTAAAGTTCATAGAGGTAGACAACTTAACTGATATGAGCAGAATGACCATTGTAGACGCGCTGCGGAAAGCACAGTTCTGTCGTCATGGTATACCAGAGAAATTGAGGACAGACAGTGGCCCACAGTACTCTTCAGGTGAGTTCAACAAGTTCTGCAAGGACTATGAGATACAGCACATCACCTCCTCACCCTATTATCCACAGTCAAATGGTGTGGCAGAACGAGATGTACAAATAGTAAAACGTCTATGGAAGAAGTGCCCAGACACTTGGTTCTTCTTGACTATCGCACAACACCCTTTAGCCAGCTGCAATCTATCTCCAGCACAACTACTAATGGGACGCTGACCCCTTAATAAGCTACCAACATCTATAAAGCTACTTCAGCCGAAGCTATACAACACCCCAGAAGTGAAACAATGCTTCAACAAAACCAAATCCAAACAACAGTACTACTACCACAAGAAAGCTGGTCGAAACCTTCCAGCACTCATCTCTGGAGATCCAGTCCAGATGGCCCCTCTACCTGGTTCAAATTCCTGGCTCCCAGCTGCAGTTGTTGATCATCACTCATGTGGTTGAACACTATGGCCGCAAATACAGGAGAAACAGGCGGGATCTTTGTCTTGCCACTCATGAAGCTAACAAACCCCTTCATCGCACTCCTACAGATTCAGACCACATAACCTTGCCAGTACCAACACCAGTCCCCATTCCAGTGAACACACCAGTAGCCATACCACCAAAGAAACACGACACCCCAACTCCAAAGTCATTGCCCCAAACCCCCTGAGCCCAACTTGGAAACCAGTGTTGCAACCCCACCGACCTATGTGACGAAAAGCGGACGCATCGGCAAGCCACCAAAATGCCTGGACTTGTAAAAACATCTTCGACAGAAATAGTTCTCCTTCAAGAAATCTCCTTCTATACACATTTCGGCTCAGTGTTTTATTTAAAAAAAAAAAAAACACAATCAAAATTTTTTGTTCGTAGTTCCTTTTGGTTTTTTGTCCTTGCCAAAAGAAGAAGAGAAAAAAAAAGAAGACCTTGAGCATTTTTGTTATCCTTGTTATTTATTTCATTTTTCTTTCCTAAAAAGAAAAAAGGAGAGAAAAAAGAAAAAGTTTATTTGATTGACCTTTAAGCCTTGAACCGTTTGCTTATTTCGTCACAGACAGCATATATTGATTTACTCATGGACAGTTGAATATTAGTGTAACTCATAACTGGACTCTAAACTTTTTTTAGCAGACTTTAATTACTTGACTCTTCTTTTTTTTATGTTAACTAAAAGAACAACAACATGAAAGAAATGGAGATGTCACATATGGAACACCGTAGATACAACTGACCTATGACCTTTGGGTCTTTATTAAATCTGCTCTTACATTTATTGTGGAAATGATGGAATCAGCTGAACTGTTATTAAATCTGTTCTTACATTTATTGTGGAAATGATGGAATCAGCTGAACTGTTATTAAATCTGCTCTTACATTTATTGCCGAACCTCTGAGCTATATCTTTAATCTTTCTTTTCTAACTGGTTCTGTCCCTCTAAAAGATCAAGATTGCCAAAATCATCCCTATTTTCAAAAGCGGGGATAAGCGAAACATACATACCTTTTGTCTATCTTACCTTGCTTTTCTAAAATTCTTGAGAGGCTAGTCTATAATCGGAT
Organism: Marthasterias glacialis; assembly: GCA_911728455.2. Taxonomy (NCBI): domain Eukaryota; kingdom Metazoa; phylum Echinodermata; class Asteroidea; order Forcipulatida; family Asteriidae; genus Marthasterias; species Marthasterias glacialis. The sequence goes on from OU452225.1 coordinate 21,918,793, forward strand.
TTTTCATTTTATTTCTCAACTTCAGATTCTGGTCGATCAACAGTATGGCTTCAGGTCCAAATATTGCACTGATATGGCTTTTATCCAACTCGTGACAGAATTAAAAGTGTCTTCAGTAACAAAATGTCTGCGTTTGGTGTATTTACTGACCTCTCAAAAGCTTTTGATAGTATCAGTCATTCTATCCTCACCAAACTAAAGCACTGCGATACTAGGGAACTTCCTCTTATCTGGTTCTCTGACTATCTTTCTAATAGGCTTTAGTTTACTTCTGTTAAGAAAGTTGAATCTACTCAACTTAGTATTCAGCATGGGGTCCCCAAGGACCCATCTTTCGTCCTCTTCTTATCTTGATGTATACAATTGACCTTTGTCTTCTTCTTTGTCTTCTTCTTCTAGACTGGCTTCAAGAAGCCTTGCTTTCCCTCAATCCTCATAAGGCATCGGGTCAAGATGGCATTTCACCAAAATTACTTCGAACCACTGCATCTTCCCTTGCTCCTCCACTTTTGCGAGTGATGAATTCTTCTCTAGCAACTGGATCCGTCCCTATGGACTGGAAACTTTCACAAATCACCCCCGTATTTAAGTCTGGCAAGCGCACTGACATTAAAAATTATCGACCTGTTGCCCTAACTTTTATTGTCTGTAAAGTTTTAGAAAGGGCTGTGGCTGATAGCATTAATGATCATGTGTCCTCCCTTTGCCTTGGAAACCCCCAGCAGCATGGCTTCACTGCACACAAATCCTGCGTCACACAACTCACCAATGCTATCCACGACTGGGCAAGCATCCTCGACAAACCATCCCCACCTCGAATTGACTTGATTTTCTTAGACTTCAGTAAAGCCTTTGATGTCATGTCGCATCACATCCTACTCGAAAAACTTGCCTGTCATTACAACATTCGCGGCCAAACCTGGGCATGGCTTAAAGCTTTCCTGATTGGCCGAAAGCAGCGTGTTATGTATCGCGGTTGTTTCTCTGAGTGGGAACCAGTTACATCCGGAGTCCCCCAGGGTAGTGTTCTCGGCCCCCTGCTGTTTAATCTGTTCATCAATGACATTTCTCATAATCTTAAAACAAAGTTTTTGCTTTTTGCCGACGACACGCTGATCTATCAACCCAACCTCAACCCATCCGGTCTCCCTGCAATCTGACCTAACTGAACTTGGTCGGTGGAGTGACTTGAATGGTATGCAGCTCAATATCCGAAAAACCAAAGTCATGCATATGTCAAGAGCCAAGAAACCAGCAGTGCTTCCCAACTACATCCTCCATGATACCCCCCTCAGTGTCACATCATCATACAAATATCTGGGAGTAACACTGAACAACACTTTGACTTGGAATGACCATGTCAATGCTGTTGTTTCTAAAGCCAATAGAACATTGGGTTTTATTTGGCATGTAGCAGGTGGAACATCTACCAAAGCCCTGACATCACTCTACCGGTCCCTTGTGTTGCCGATCCTGGAATATGGGCTACCTGCCTGGAACCCCTACACCTCTTCTGCCAGCTCAAAAATTTAGAAAATCCAAAGGCGAGCCAGCAGAATGTGTTTGAAACAACGCCAAGGCACTATGACATACGAGGATAGATTGCGCACATTAAATTGGATAACCCTTGACTCAAGAAGACAAAAACTCACTGTATCGTTTGTAACCAAATGTCTCTTTGGTTTGATTGACTGCCTCTCAGTTCGCGACAACACAGCAGTCAACACTCGCCATGCTGATACCCTAACATTTCATCACCACTACGCAAGAACTCTAGCCCTCAAGAACACTCCTACTCATTCATTCCCGCGTATCTGGAGCAGTCTGCCTTCCCACATTAAGGATACTTTAACTCTGGACTCTTTTAAGTGTTTTCACAGGAATTTATCTGCTCATTTTCATGAAACATAATTTTTGTCTAGCTGCTTGAGACCTCACATCCCTGTTTTTTTACTGTTTTTTAATAACGTATTTTCCCCTGTTTTAATACTTTCTTTATACAGTTTGTTTTTAATTTATTATTTTGGATTATATGTTTTGACCGACTATTCTGCAGTTCCATTTTTTTTTCCAACTTAATTTATATATAAATTTGTTTTTTTCTTTATTCTGATTTTTGACCGCCTATTTTATCCACTTGCCATTTTGTTTAGGGTTTATTTTTTAATTTTTTATTTTTAGATTCTATTCTAATTTATTAATTTACCTTTTTAATTTGTTTATTATTACATACATTTATGTTTTTATTTATTCATATTTATTTATTTGTTTTTCTTGCATGTTCTAGTTATAAAACTTATTTTATTGTATACATTGTGCATCATAAAATTTATTTAATTACATAGTTCATTTATTTTACTCATGAAATCTTATTCTTTTTACTTGTTCTGCCTTTATTCAGATATATATATATTTATTGTACTCCTTGTTTAAATTTATTGCCTATATGTCACCATTTAAGCTTGGATAGACAGGCCTTCGGGTCACAGTGTTTGGGTACACTTTTGTCTGTCCTGGCCGGCTTAAATTGGTTATGTTGTTTCTTGTTTCATTTGCTGGTAATGTTGTTTTTGTCATGATTCTGGTTTAGTTATTGTCTTGATCTGTTTCTTTGATTGTTTCTGGTGAGTTTTTTTCTCTCGTCTTTGTGCTTGGTTGCTCAACCACCTGTCCCTTTCCTACCCTTTTCTTTCCAAGTTGGTTTTGTCTTTATAGTTTTTGTGTGGGTGTCTTTATTTATTTAATAATTTTAATTTATATGTATTTTTTATTTTGCTCGATTATGTTTACTTGTACATACTGTATTTTTGTGAACTTTATTGTCATTGAATCTTGGCCGAATAAATAATAATAATAATAATAATACTCTGAATTTCACCCTTTTTGCCGATAACATCACAATCTTCTACTTTAACCCAAGTAGTCCAGTATATATGGGGGAACTAGAAAAGTTCCTGTTCACTATCAAGCATCTTGTACATCGCGCAGCTGATGTCCATAGCAGGTAAACCACTCTCCATAATGATCTGTAAACTGCAAACATTGATCCTTTATATTAACTCCCATCTCATCAACCCCCAAAAAAGAGGAAATTTTTTCGACAAGCCAATATTTTCAGTGCGCATTTCTAAACTGCCAATATGATGTTTAACCATGGTTTAATGGGCCCGCTATGGAGGCCGAAAACGACTAAGAATTTTAAGAATTTTATTTTGGATGCAAAATAAAATAAATAACAAAATTTTTTTTTGCGGTGTGTTAGCCCTGCAATTAGGGCGAGATTGTGCAAGGGGAAGAAACCATACTGTAATTTTTTTGAACAAAATGCTTTTGTTTCTGATCCATTGTTTGTTGATATTAATTCAAGCAATGATTGTAACTACAATTAGAATGACAATGCTCACATTTACACAGCAAACACGCAATCATAACTGGCCAGTCAAGTTTTGAACAACTTCAGCAAGAGGAATTTCGTCAACCTGCTTTTCCAACCAATTCCATTTCCATCCATTGTGTTCTTTGTGCCTTTTATCGACAGTTTTCTTCAGATCTACGCCTCCATTGCGACCAATGATTATATTTTTCTTCCGTTTTATTTCAAGTTGACACAGTATGTTTCACAGCACGATGCATGCTTTTTTGCAGAAAATAGTAGTCTCAAGGTGTCTGTTTCCCGCCGCATCCCAACACGTGAAGCATTAATTGAAAAACTCTGGAACTATGCTGTACAAGGAGCAATGTGTCTGTGTCTAGACTGTGTAATGCCTTTGCAAATGTAAACTACCACGGAGCCAAACTTTAACCGTCGGTATCACGTACATGACTTGTATATGTTTTTTCTAACTCGCGTGATAATTGTATTTTTTAAAGTAATTTTTAATTCAGCGGGATTTATTTTTGAAACGCGGATTTGTCATGAATGGCGGATTTTTTTTTTCAAAAACGCGGAAATCCGCGTTTCCGCGGAAGAGTTGCATGCCTGAATGCAGCTTGCAGGTGATCAGGCAAAAATGTTGTCAGCCTCTTCCAGCACCACCACAGAGTCAAATACCAGCGTCAATGCTTTAAAGAAGAAACAACATGCCTAACAAGCCAAATCAACGACAGACATCCACATGCGGTAGTTCTACACAACAGTAACAGCCCAGAAAACCCTGTGGAAATTGCGGAACTTTTCACAGGAGACGTGAATGTCCGGCCTATGGCAAGACTTGCCACAAGTACCACAGAAAGAATCACTTCGGTGATTACTGCAGAAGCAGCCGCCGCATCTACGCCGTAAACCCAGACTCATGTTCCGAAGAAGACGAACCTGTCGTGGATGAGTAAGAATTATTTTACGTCCGTGCCCTGGACAATACCACTTTGAATTTGAAACACGACATCCACGCTACGCTTGTGGTGACACACATGTTCCTGTCCAACTCGACATTGGTTAACGTTGTAATGTCCTGCCCATGAAGGTTTACAGTGTCATAGCACCACCTAAGTCCATGGATCATTCCAAGTCAACCACGCTCATAGCTTATGGAGGAACAAAGCTCCACACGGTTGGACTACCTACACTGCCATGTTGCATTGACTCCTCGCAGACTGATCACATGATCGACTTTCACATTGTTGACGCACAAGTGAAAGCTATACTCGGATTGACCAATTGCCTCTGCCTAGGCCTGTTGTCTGTCAATAACTTAGTTTACCACGTTTCAATCGACACAACATTGCCTCAAGTCTCCAAAGACTACGCCGACCTGTTTGACAGCTCGCTAGGGTCACTACCAGTCATCTACACCATGACCATCGACCCTAATGCTACGCCGGTTGTCTGGCCTCCACATCGCATCCCTGCAGCAATGCAAGACAAGGTCAAGTCCGAACAGCAGCGCATGACTACCCTTGGTGTGATCACCCCAGTCTCAGAACCGATCGACTGGGTTTCCTCCATGGTTGCGACTCACAAGAAAAACAGCGGCGACATTCGCCTATGCATCAACCCTCGTGATCTTAACCAAGCCCTAGGAAACGCCCACACCACCCTACTCGAACAGTAGAGGAAGTTGCTGCCAAAATGGATGGCGCCACAGTCTTCTCAGTGCTTGACACTAAATGCTCGCTTTGGCAGATCCCCCTGGATTACCAACCAACACTGCTGACTACCTTCAGAACACCATACGGCAGATACCGCTACCTTCGCATGCCCTATGGAATCTGTTCTGCCTCTGACGTGTACCAGAGAACCATGGAGCAGATATTTGCCGATCTGCCATGCTCCATCATCGTAGATGACATATTAGTTGGTGGACGCACCCAAGCAGAACATGATCACAATCTCAAAACCGATCTCGATCGAGTACGCAAAATCAACATGCGCCTTAACCCAAAGAAGTGCCGATTTGGTCTCACACAAGTCTCATATGTCGGTTACATCTTCAACGCCAACGTTCTAAAGCCAGACCCTCCCAAAGTCAACGCTATCACCGATATGCCTACACCCAATGACGTTACTGCCTTACAACATTTCCTCGGCATGGTGACATACCTAGCCATGTTTGTACCCAACCTAATTGATTTAGCAGCCCCACTTCGCGAGCTCACACACACTGACGTCCATGCTGGCTAGACCAACACAATGCAGCATTTCTAACGATCAAGGACAAGATCGTTAATGCCCCGACACTCAAGTACTTTGACGTCCACAAACCAGTCACAGTAACCTGTGATGCCTCCAAGTTTGGCCTTGGAGCAGCCTGCCTACAAGAGGGTGCCCCTGTCGTGTATGCCTCATGTAGTATGACTGACACTGAACAACGCTACACAAAAATCAAGAAGGAACTGCCCGCAGTTGTGTTTGCCTGCACAAAGTTTCACGACTTCATATACGTAAAGACACTGTCGTTGAAACAGATCATCAACCATTGGTGACCATTGTCAAAAAGCCTCTGCTGAGTGCCCCCAGCACGTCTTCAACGCATGCTTCTCCGTTTGCAGAAGTATAATATTACCCTCGTGTACAAGAAAGGAAAAGAAATACTCCTTGCTGACACTCTGTCACGTGCACCTACATCCACGACGGCTACTGACGACTACGACCTAGAAGTCATGACCCTCCTGCCAATCTCTGATACACGACTTGAACTGCTCACCAAAGCCACTGCGTGTGACCCCGCCATGCAACGGTTAACCGATATCATCAGTCGCGGATGGCCTTCGCATATCAACAATGCCCCACCAGAGTCCCGTCACTACTTCGCATTCAGAGATGAACAGATCGTCGACCGCGGTATCATCTTAAAGGGACACAAGGCCATCATTCACAAAGCCCTACGTACGGAATACATCAGAATACTGCATGAAGGTCACCCAGGTATCGAGGCTACCAAACGCAGAGCCAGAGATGTAGTCTACTGGCCATCAATGTGCATGGATATTGATCAGTCCATTTCTGGATGCACAGTTTGCAATGCTATTAAAGCACATCAACAGAAAGAGCCAATGAAAAGCTACCCCCCACCCAGCCTTCCATGGGAACTCATTGGTGTTGACCTATTCCACTGGAATGGCATGGATTACCTAGCCCTTGGCGACTTATACTCGGGCTGGTTTGACTTCGCTTCGCTTGATGACACCTGTGCCTCTACAGTCATTGAGGTACTCAAGAGACAATTTTCCATCCATGGAATTCCCCGTGTAGTTATCAGAGACAACGCGCGACAATTTGATTGCTTTTACCTTCAAACAGTTAGCACAGTCATGGGGTTTCCAGCATACAACCAGCAGTCCCCATTTTCCACAATCCAATGGCCTTGCTGAAAGTTCTTTCAAACGCACCAAACAACTCCTCGAAAAGACAAAACGCCACAATTCCGACCTCTACCGAAACCTGCTAAACATTCACAATGTCCCAACCAACCCACAGCTTGACTCCCCTTCCCAACAGCTTATGTCACGGCATCTTCGCACAACCGTCCCCACCTTTGACACCACTCCTTAAACCCACGGTTTACACACGCGTCACAGCGCAACTTCGCAAACAACGCCAGCAACAAAAGACTTCCGATGACAAATCCACTAAGCCCCTCCGCCCGCTGAAACCAAGCCAAGTTGTTCGTCTCCAGTCGCCCAAAGGACACGATCAACTCGGAATAGTCCAAAAGTCTTCCGGCAATCCCAGATCGTACATCATCAATGTTCACGGCACACTCTAACGCCGCGATCGACGACACCTATTGCCAGTCGCCGAACCACCTCCACAGCACCAACACCTCCACAGGATCCAGCGCCTCAGCCCGCCATCCCCCCAACACCTCCGCCACCGCCAGTTACAACTCGCTCTGGTCGTGTCTCCAAACTGAACCCTAAATACACTTAACAGTTTTGTTTTCTTGCTCTGCCCATACTTGATTTGTGTTTTTGATCCCAACCTAATGCTGATAACTTTGGACCGTCCCTGACCGCCAGACTCATTGTAAATAGATTGCCTACTTAACATGCGGTGTACACTTCAAAGATGAGGGCAGAATAATCCCTTGTGCACGCATTGAGTACTCGAGACAGTCTATCTCGGTACTCACAGGCATTAAGCATTTTTTTTGTTCTCGTTTTAAAAAAATATAAATAAAAAAAAATTAAAAAAACCTTGCTTATTTTTTTTTTAGAGGAAAGGATAGTCACTAGAGACTGTTCATCTCGATACATTTATGCAACAAACTGTTTTGAATACTTGCCAATTGATCCCTTACCAGTGAGACACTCAGACTTTAATTTGGCAGACTTTAGTTTACAAATTCATCAGATCGTCTAATGTTTATTTCATATTTCATAAAGCTGTTTTATTCAAATTGTTAAAACAAAACTTAAAAGCGAGGATGTAGCGGTTCACCTTCAATCGATGCATTGACAAGTCTAATCTACATGTAGGTATCCCAGCATGCATCACCCACCACTCTCTCTTAACATGGCCGCTTACATGATCATATGTGATCTCGTGCTACGGTGTAAATAAAGCTTATCAAGTATCCATCATAACGGAGTCCATAACATTCTTTAAACACATCAGTAAGCTCATAAAGGAGAACAAGCCTACACAGAAAATACTGGAGCTCTTGAACCAGTTGCAGGCCAGAGACAACATTTCCTAAAAGAAGCAAGTGGTTATAAAGTAACATGAAGGCAGTTACTCTGCAGTTCATGATCAGGTTAGACATCAAGGGCTACATTTGACCCCCACACTTGTCCAAAGCAGATGTTTTTTACCTGAAATGATAAATGGCAATGAGGAATATTGCCAGACATGCCTGAAGTGTAATTTAGAGAAAGTCTAGAAGAAGCTTCATCCAACAAATGGGTTCCTTTATTGCAAACGAACAGAAGAAGTTCTTGCCATGGACTTCACTGCCCTAGACCCTGTCTTTACTGATGTCTTTACCAAGTTTACCCAAGCCATACCCTGCAAGGACCAGAAGACAATAATTGTGGCCTGATGTTTTAGTGAGGAAATGGTTTGTCTGTTTTGGGGTACCTTGAAGAATCCACAGTGATCTGGGCAGGAATTTTACAATAAAGTTCACCCAGGAATTCTGTGAGATGTGTCACGGAACAGAGAACTTATACCAAGAAGCAAATAAACATGTTTAATTCCATAATAGTAATAAAGTAATAAAGAATGTAAAGGCTACGAAGCACAACAGTGGGCACTAGTAAAATTGCAGTAGGCTAAGTACATGAAGTACAAAAGTATAGGCAGTGATCATGAAAGCGGTACCGGTAGTGCACGTACAGTATGCATGTGCGAGGCCACTTGCAAAGTATATAAGGCGTGTTGCACGCACATGCGGTGAATCTCTTCCACCTAGAGACAGTTAGCTGTGCAGCTGACAGTTGGTGAGTGTGTTAACCCTTATGTATAACTAGGCGGGTAGGACAGTAAGATGCGTGTGTGGGGGAGGGACATTACAATCCTTGTAGGATTTGGTATTGCGGAAGCAATAGATCGATGGGTATCACTGCTGGATAAACCCTTACACCCTGCTCGGGGCAGTGACCATATTGTTCCCCTAAGCCTGGTAACTTACAGTTTCCATTCCGAATAACCCTAGTGCTCTAATAAACAAGTGGTGGTGCAATACATTGCTGTTACACAAGCTATTGAATGAGTGTGGTAACGCTGCAAGCCGCTGAGTGTGATTCGTAGACCTCTGTTGATTGAATCAATGTAAAGGAAGGGCGCCACCTATTGTTGAGTTGAGGAATAAATGACCAACATCGTCTGTGTTCTAGATCGCTGTCACTCTTTGTCTCCATTATTGTCTTTGTTTGGGGGTCATAGTTCAAGAGTTAAGTCAGACACGTCCGCAGCAGCCCAAAAACGACTATTACGCCAACACGGGGACGGTATATTTCTATCCCAATGGACCATCTCTATACGCTCATCAGGGACTCTCTGGTCAGTGCCATCCACGTCGCAACCCGTGGAGGAGGGCCTTCTAGTAGCACTCGCTTCTGCGCCCAGGGGTGTGACGTCACAGATGCTCAAAAAGTAAAGATGGCCATGTGCTGAACTCTGCCTAGAATTTTACTCCCCACTCCTCGCTTCATTGATCTGTTGTTCACAGAGATTACAAGCAGAAAATCTTCTTGGGTTTGAGAAAGAGGCAGATGATGACCCAGAAATTTACCTGTGGGTAGCGAACATCATACATGATGAAGCAAGCATTCAAGAGAGCTTCAGGGATGACAGAAAAATGAGTCCTTTTAAAGACAACAAAGATACAATGAGTAATGGAAACACATTATGCACATTGGGGAAAAGATCTTTGTGCCATTGAGGGCAGAAATAAGATACATGATTAATAGGAAAACAGATCTCACAAGGTGATAGGGAGGCCAAACCCTACAGGGCCTGTAAATCATTGCGTCACTTTACGGAGAAGGGTAAGAAAGACTCTGAAACAAAATGACCTGGTGGATGGTAGGCTCTTGATGCTTGATGAGAATGAAGCACCAGATGCTGGATGTCATCAACTAGATATTCCAGTTTCGCCAGCAAACCCTGACAAAGGCAAGGAGACCAGCAATGTGATCTGCATAATAGACAAAAAGGGAGTGACCCCAGAGATGCAAAAGAATGGACAAGAGCCATAGGCAGCTCCACTGCTTTCCACAAAACAGGGGAGCACCATCTTTGGTCCAGCTGGAGAGGGTGTGAGTGTCACAAGTCAAATTAACTCATAGTCCTGTGGAGGAGGTGATCAACAAGGGCTGTCCAAGCAAGATTTGCAATAGCCCTTAAAGGCGCACACCGGCTTCGTTGGGCTATTTGGGCTACAAAATAGGCTAACATATGACTTCAAAGGTCTTCCAGGAATGAAGAAGAATGGTTCCTAAAAGAAACCATCAAATTTTGCCGTTTTCGAGCATTTTTCAAAAAACGATTTATCCAAACCAAAAAAGTGGTTCGGACTAATCACGTGATCTTCGGAGTTAGTTTTACTTCCAGCCGTATAAAGTAAATTACTGAACCAAATTTAAATTTTTATTTTTACAATTATTTATGAGTATTGGACACAAAAGACTGTGTATTCAGATTATTGATACAATTTGTAAATAATGATGAAAAATAGAACTAGTATTCGCATTCAGAGAGTCCGTGCAACCGAACCGTGTTTTACGGCACACCAGCGTGGGAGCTCGCGGAACGTAAACCTTGGGGCATACCCCGTACAACCGGTGCCGTGTCTCGTGGGGCCAGAGAGACAAACCCCGGGGCATGAACTCCCCAGCTTGCCGGTCGGTCTAGCCGTAAGCGTGGGAGCTTGTCGGAGGGGTAGGGTGCCAGACCAACAATTACGTTTTTTTACGACTGTTTTAGTCTGTACCCCTAGCTATTATCTAACTATTGTAACGTGTTGAATGCGTTACACACACGCGGGACAACGACGGGGAATGGTTATCCATGGAGGTAGAAATTAGACTAATTTCGACCTCCATGGTTTATCCCATACAGCTGATCTATCTACTTTTATGATAACTGCATAATGTCCACCCCCCAATCGCCCCAACAACAACAAACCGGTGGCGGTGGCTGCGGCCGGCCAGTGAAGTCATTGCCCGAAAAACGGGAGAATACCATCGCTAAAGCTGCCAGGAGAAAGGCAATCCGTTTGCAGCGAAGGCGGGAGGCTCGCTTGGCACATGCTGGCTTTCCCTTTGGATTGATCGTGTTTTTACTTTTTACTTTTTACTTTTCGTTGGACCGCCTTCTGGTTTTTCCTTGCGATGTTTTTCTGTACCGATCCTTGGATGTCGAAGAAACGTTCTCCATTGCAAATAAGTTCGTCCAGTTCGTCGTACACAGAATACAAACTGTCCGTTTATGTCTGTTTTTTATTTACACGTGAATTTGAAAATTGTACAAGAGGCAGAATCACTGACATTTGACAGGGGGGGGGGGCTGGAAGAGCATAATAGGGAGTGCTATGTCTGAATAATCAGACGTATACAGCACCACGACGACGATTATGTATTTTTTTATTTACATGTGAATTTGTGCTGGATGGATATGAAGTCTGGATCCCCATGCCTCGCTATTGTAATAATTCATACTTAAACAGAGCACCAGTCTACTTACAACATTGCGCAACATTGTCACGTAAACTTGACAGTTGCAACGGCTGGAAAAGCAGATAAGCTGACCTTTGACCGTGTTTTGTTTTTTTACACATTTTTCGTTAATTACGTGGTATTTTGATGATTTTTTTTTACAACAACCATTTAAATATTATTGTCTGTTATTCCACATCACTAAATTAGGTAAATAGTAAGCCGGTGTGTCCCTTTAACGGTCATTTAGAGTGTTGATACTATTGTGAAGTTGAAACCAGTTGGATACAGCATATTTCACATACTGGTAACCAACAACAGCAGTAAGAATAGATCTACATACCCACAGTAACACCAAGGAATTAGACCAACACTTTTGTTTAAACTACCAAATAAAATTTTGTTAAATATACGCCAACCAATTGTTGAGGTAAATGCTTTATAGCTATTCTAACAAACAGCTTAAAGTGGTCGTACAATCAAAATTTAAACACCAGAAATACAAGGCTTGATGTGGGGGTCTTCACCCGATTTGCTCAAGCGAGTGCTAAAAAAATGGGTCTGTAAAAGCCAGTGTTTAGGCATGACAGTAAGGGCCAAATCTTTGGTTTTTTTAAGTAACATAATGAAGAGTCATTCTACACTGTTAATGGAAAAAAGAAAAGTAACAATCCTCGCTCAACAAATTCTTGAAAAGCTGTTTTTTTTTAACTCCTTCACCTACATACACTTTTGATAATATTGTGATTTATTCACTAGGCACATCATTTTCAAAGCTGGATGAAATAACATGGTCAACTGTTAAAATAGAAACTGTATTTTCAACAACTTACCAGAGTAGAAGTTTCTGTCAGCTGTGAATTGTATACGAGCATGACTGCTTGCAAAGACAGCTCGTCTCTTCTTGGTTATATCTTGCTTGACATCAGAGTGATCGGTTTCCTCTTTCGGAGTCAAGTCTAGATCTGAGCTGGGTATAATCTCAAACATCTCTCCATCATGATGGACAAAATCAACATATCTGCACAAAAATCACATTTCAATTTTCAATGCACTAGTCAATGCAGTCCGTGTCAAATCGATACACCTGCAAGGGTCAGGCTCACTGAATTTCTTGAAATTTGCATGGAATTGTTTTGATAAAATTTCAAATAAGAAAAAACATGTTGCAGCCCAGAAGGGGGTTATAGGTCAAATTTTAGTTCAAATGAATTCATATAGCAATTCTAATTTGGCATTTTTATACAAAGTAGGTTATTTATCATGTTAAGAGCTTTTAATCCTCTTTGTCAGACATTGCAAACTAGAGGTACACATTTATAGTTCACAAGACATTCAGTTTTGTTTATATCATAAAAACTATACAATGTAGGTGTTCAACAACAAGTAAATGAAAAGTTTTTAAACTTCACAATGCAAACTGTTTCTGTCAAATCAGCTGTAAATTTTGGCTTGTTGTCACCACTTCTGATAAGTTTATCTATAACCTCCCCAGGATTTATTAGCAGTGACGACCCCGGGTAAAACTAATAAAGTGATGACTGAAGAAATGAGACCAGTTGAGAACAGATTGAATTGAGACTTAGAATACTACAATTATTTACAACAGCGGGTATACTTAACTTAATATTGTGAATAGTTTTGTTTATTCAGTTAGCTTGATCAACCTACCTAAATTCACTTTATTTGAAATATCTACTTGAAATATCCATAAAAACTGCTTATTCAGCAGTCTGTATTAAGCAGTCCATGACAACCAACTGCTTATTTAAGCAGTCTAAAAGTAGCCATTAAAAGTGAAGACATTTTCATAGGCAGTCCAGAGCAGTCAACTATTTATGAAGTAGTCATTGCATTTAATTAAGCAGTCTATGAAATCCACAATTTTTTTATGTAAAGCAGTCAAAGGCTAAGAGTAAATAGTTACAGATGTAAAGGCTTATTGAACAGCAAATATTATACAAGTAGTCATATGCATGAAGGCTTAGTACATGTACTGATTCATGATGTACATGAAGGCTTAGTAGCAATTTTCCCCTAGATGAAGGGATTGCTGCTTATCTTCAGCTCTGGCTAAGAGTGGTCACACCTAACCACCCATTGCTGACGTAGTCTTCCTAATGCAACGTGTTCTAACTAAAAATAACTTTTCTTTCATGGGTAAGGATTTCCTACCAGATGGTACCACGATGGGCACACTGATAGCACCGTCAATGGCCTGCCTATTCATCTGGACCAGTGATGAAGGAAGCCTCACAGCTTTCATTAACTACATGAATTCCTTCCAAGGAACCATCAAATTCACAACCGAATACTCAACCAATACCCACATTCTGAATGTCAAGGTTCAAAAGACGGATGACAGCTTAGCCACAGATCTCTTCTTTAAACTCACAGATAAACATCAATACCTCCACTCTACCAGCTGTCACCTCTGACACTGCAAACCATAACCTACTGATTGTTAAACCCTCGACACACACAGGCCCTCAGACTCCCACAGATTTGTTCTGATGATCCTGATTTTATCCACCACTCACAGGAACTTAAGAAACACCTTGTTTTCCCGGGGTCATGGCTCTCTAGCAGTCTATCGATCGAATCCAGAAAGTTGGTACTCTCGAATCTAGAGAGTTGGTACTTGCAAGAGGACCTTGCAAGAGGGAAGGTTCCCTTGTTGTCACTTTCCACCCCTCACTTAGTCCCATTTGTAAAATAACCAGTTATAACCATCACATTCTTTATAATAGATGTAAATTTTTGCATCAGGGATAAAGAAATAAATTTGTATTTTTACCCATACACCGTTTCACATCAGATTGACTTCAACGTGCTGTACAGGAAGAACCCATAGTTGCCTACAGACATGACAGACACCCACCCAGTCTCAGGGATCTCATTGTTCGGGCTGAAGTCACCACTATTCATGTCATGATACTGTTAATCCCCTGATGCCACAGGGAACTTTCAGGTGCTCCAACACTCCCAAAGGCGTCGTCTGTAGACAACACATCAGATAGTCGGATTCCTTTACCAGCCATGTCGATGGTACCACCCATAAGACAAGGGGGCCATGTCACCTGCACCACCACGAATCTCATCTAATATCTTGCAAAGTTTATGGTGTTCAATATATAGGTGAAACAAGACCTATACTCAAAAGGCGGTTCTATGGTCACAGATCCACACGCACAAGCTTGAAACACATGTCGATACGTATTTCTGATATGATTTTACAGGGCATTGGGCACTAGGTAACAACAGAGACACTATTCGTCCGAGTTGGGAGAAACTGTGGATAAGGAGCCTCCAGATTATCCAACCCTATGTTCTGCACATCCTAGAAGGAAATGATCAATTATTTTTTGTTTTTGCATCGTCCTTTCTCCACAGATATCACCCATTTTTAAATCTGTCTCGTTCACTAATTATTTCCCCTTCCCCTTTTTTCCCACTTTTGATTTCGTCTTTTGTATCAACCTCTGGTGGTTTAACCAGACTCTTCCCTTAAAACCCCCCCTTTTTTGTCTCTCTCTTCATTGTTCACTCCCTTGCATCTTCTGACTGCTCTCTCTTTGCACTTCTTTCCACTTGAATGCTTCTGTTACTCCAGGTTATTTGCATGTGTGTGTTGTGTTGTCATTTAGCCTTTTACAGAAAAACTCTGTTAGGGTCAAAACATGAGGCCAATAACACCTTTTTGCATTATCTAAAGATTATCAGTACAAGTGGTCAACTGCTTACATCTACGACTGCTCAGCTCACGAAGGTTCAGCGCATTTGCATTTTTCACCTGTTGGAAGGATTAGTGACTGCTTAATGACTGCTTAGTGACTGCTTTAGTGACTGCTTAGTGACTGCTTAGTGACTGCTTAATGACTGCTTAGTGACTGCTGAGCGACTGCTTAATGACTGCTTAGTGACTGCTAAGTGACTGCTTAATGACTGCTGAACGACTGCTCAGTGACTGCTGAGCGACTGCTTAGTGACTGCTTAAGCGACTGCTTAAGCGACTGCTTAGTGACTGCTCAGTGAGAGCTTAGTGACTGCTTAGTGACTGCTTAGTGACTGTTTAGTGACTGCTTAGTGACTGCTTAAGCGACTGCTTAGTGACTGCTTAGTGACTGCTCAGTGAGAGCTTAGTGACTGCTTAGTGACTGCTTAGTGCCTGCTAAGTGACTGCTTAAGGGACTGCTTAGTGGCTGCTTAGCGACTGCTCAGTGAGAGCTTAGTGACTGCTTAGTGACTGCTTAGCGACTGCTTAGCGACTGCTTAGTGACTGCTTAGTGACTGCTCAGTGAGAGCTTAGTGACTGCTTAGTGACTGCTTAGCGACTGCTTAGTGACTGCTTAGTGACTGCTGAGCGACCGCTTAGTGACTGCTTATATTAAGCCTTTGAAGGCCTTAACAAGCCTTCGAAGGCCAAAACAAAACATGTGAAGACAAAAAGTTAAATGTACAAAAAATGCTTCTAGGACTGCCTAAAATGACTGCTTATGTGACTACTTATTGATTGATTAGTAAAGGCATTCAATTTGGTGAGAGACTTATCTCTTAATACCAATCAATTATCCAGCCAAATATTAACAAATGATTTTTGTTCAATTCAGACACACATTAATTTCCATACTGCTATGAAAATCATTATGAAGTAAAGCACAACAAACCAATAAGTAACAATAAGCGTGATAAATATAATAAAGAGTATATGGGCTGTTTTGATAAGTAGAACCTTGCAGAAAACAGCCAATCAAACTAACAAACAAACACACACACACACACACAAGGAGACAAACATGGGACATGACAATAGCTACACTGACACAAGACACATAATATAGATCAGAGACAATACGACTTCATAATTTAACGAACAGATGGCAAAATCAGTGCAAGCAAAAGCGAAACTAAAAAAACAAGAAGGATTAAGAAGCGAATTTGAAACGAATAACTTGAAACGAGAAGCTAAGATGTCAAGTCTGAAAGAATACTTAAAAAGACCAACAGACCGCTGAAATTTTATGCACTTATCTATAGCATTCAACACACGAGGACCAAAGAAGCGGATAAGTGGAGTGAGCGAATGAAACATAAAAATTAGGGTGGAAGATCTACAACAATTTAGGGATATAGACTCCTAATAGAATATGCAGTGCCTGTCTGGAATGGTGCATGACGGGATTGCTTCATTAGAGACTTCCGAGTTTGAGGCCCCAAACCGGGAAAAAACAGTATGCAAATGTTGTACATAGTGGTTACTGTGTCAATAAACTTATCGAATTAGTAAGCTAATCCTCTTTGAACTGAAATGTACACAAACTGTCCATGACTTCGTGGACCGATAAATTTTTAAATAATTTACCTTTTATGTAGCAGAACTTTTTTTTTATTTTGCATTTTTGTTGTTAAGCGCCTGGGGGCATTTTCTTTTAATGGATTTGGCGCTATTAAATGTGTTTTATTATTATTATTATTGTTTATCAAGTCACCTACAGGATCCAGTAGTCCCGCCGGGCCAAGGCCAGGGTGGTCCATTTCAACCACTTTAAATCGTATCCGGGTGAGGTGGCTCTGGAGTGGTGGACAAAATGCCAATACAATGCCGCGACTCAGAGGGCGAGTGCAGAGGACGAGACTGGACCGCAGGAACCTCAGGGAGGCACGGCCGCCAAGATACTGACCGGACCACTTGAGCAAGAGCAGGAGGACCAGCGGCAACACCTCCTGCCGAGGGTCGAGTGGGCGTGGGCATGGGGAAAAAGAAGATGACCCTGCCTGGAGAGGAAGACCCCCCCCCCCCCCGGAATGCGAGACGGACAAACAGACAGAAGGGGAAGTCAAAGGGGGGAGAACTACCGCTGACATTAGGGGGCAAACACGAGCCTACCCCTCCCAAAGTATCAAGGGGTGGGCAAAAAAACTAATAAACCCAGCCGGTATTGTTTTCCTGTCACTAATTATCTTGTCTCTCTTTCTCGTTGCAGGATGCCATTCTGTCACTAATGTAGTGGAGCTTTCACCTGCCCCAGCAACCTGAAGAGGCACTTGGGCACGGCTTGTCCGAAACTCAACACAGGGATGCATTATGAGTGCCCCTTTGGTTGCGGGTGGGAGCTTAACCAATCTGACATGAGGGAGCGACACCTACAGTATTGCTCCAGTCGCCCTGGACTTGTGGGGCACTTGGGGGCCTGCTACCACAGGAAGCGGCTGCTTCAGAAGACCAGCAGTGACCCCAGCATCCACCAAGGGACAATAGCTACACCTCCACGGAGCAGCCCCTGGCCCCCACTACCACCACACCTAGAGAAAACCCTCCTCTACACTGTCATCCCCATTGTCACGCCAGGGCAGCCAAGCAGGAGAGAGCGACACAAGTAGGAGAGGCCAGACCCACTCGGAGAGGCCCCCAATGCCCTCTACGCTCTGGGCTGGGCCCTGCTCTGAAAGGAGCGGCTCCCCAGGAGCAGCGGCATTGGCCCAGATGCTCTGGAGCCTCAGTGGGAGATCCCAAGGAGATCGAAGGTCGTACCCAGATGGATCTCACGGAGGACAGACAGGCGGGGGAAACTCCGGGAGTGCCACATCAATCGCGATGCGGTGACAACCATGGACAAGCAATTGTGCGACAACCTCTGGGAGGAGTGTCGGGTACAGCACACCACCATCGGGGTTGATGAGAGGGGCAAGCTGGTCCAGAGTGTCACAGGTCTACGAGGTGCTGGGCAGGCTCTCCACACATACATGGGACAGCAGTACACCAAGTACTTCATGGACCCTGTGGTTGCCACCCATGCATCACTCGTGGGACTGCCACCACCCAGAGCAAATGAGGTTAATGCATGCTGAAACCCATCATTTCTGATTGGCTAGGGTTAGGGTAGCAAAAATCGAGAAATAAAGAAAAACATTAGGCTGACATGGTCTTCGCTACAGTGGCTTCATGGCTACACAGATGTCTAAGCCACGAGGCTTTGATAAAAGGCAATGCATAATGCAGAAATTTTGCAAAATATTCAAGCGCAATCTGGCGCTTTATGTGGGTGAAACGAAGCATTACACAGCTTGTGCATGCTCAATGGTGGAATGTCCGGCCCCCCTTGCTCCGGGCTTGGAATTTCACACAAAAATACAATCGTCAGGTCATCTGTTTGCTGGTTCGGAAAATATTTGCGCTGATACACGGCATCCGGAGCCAACTGGTTTGGTTAACAAGAGGTGTTCAGCTGAAGCCTGAAAACATAAAAAGCAATTAGTATCTGTAAACCCTAAATCACATAACCCAAAACACTCAAATTTTTGTTTTCTCATGTGGTCAACCAAACAACTTAAAGACAATCTGTGAGATTGAACTTTGAAGGAATGTTGATCTGACAGAAAATTACCCTTTTACTAACACTCTTAAAAACTTGTTTAATTGTACCCTTACATGTTATTAATTTTGCTTTAGAACTCAATTTACAAATTGCTTGTATTGACAAGAAAATCAGATTTTACCAAATCAATCTCAAATGCTCAATTTGTACAGGCCCTTTTGAAATTTTACACTAGTTTGTGTAATTTAATCCCAAAAGGCCACTGCTGAATGACTGTTCATGTTTTCCAGACCTAAGAGAGGATCTTGTAAATATCAAAACACATACTTTACCTTTCACTTTTTGCAGAGAAGTATTCCACATCAGTAGTGACTCCACATGGCAGGTAGCTACGGAGGGACACGATATCTTCATTACCAGTGTTTAAATATTTGGTTGCAACTACAAACAAGAACAAACCATTAATAATCTAATAATCATATTTGGAATCCTTTTTATTCCATTGTAAGAATTCCATCCTAAAGAAAACAATATTTATTGTAACACAATTCCTTATTTGATAAATCGGAAGGTATGTCCGTTTGGTAAGACACTTTACACTGTACATCAGTTTAAAAAGTTGTTTTCCATTTAGTGCACAAGAAAAAGAAAAAATGTTTCAAAATGCCGGTATAAGCAACCACCTTATTACATGGATCACCTAATTATGCTGACAAGTAGGAATTGTAAAGTTTCATCATCAGCACGCGATAAATTACTCTTTGAGACAAGTTAGCAAAAATTGCATTATGATTTGATTTCTAGTAAGATGCGGTTGTACATGAATCTCTCATGTTAGATGTGGTGGTTCTAAAAAGAACTCAACATTTTCATCAAAATGCTCTGATCATCTTCTGGAGAAAGCAAGATTCAAATGCTTAAAGGCTGTCTTTTACTATTGTAAAATGCTCTATGGTGCACGGAACCAGGAAAGCTGGAACAGGATGTGTTGTATTTTTTGTTTTTATAGATTTCTTTTGATTTCTATTTTTCAAGCATATTTATGCACATTCTTTTAAAAATTCTTACGTAATCAAGGTAAGAATTTTTAAAAGAATGTGCATAAATATGCTCGAAAAATAGGGGGTGCGGTAGTACATTCCAGCACCCCCATCCAAAAAGTGTGGGGATGTTGCAGCATTATCCACTCGATAGTCCAAAGGTTCTTTGGTCCTTAGGTTAATTTGTCCAAAGGCTCAATAGACCAAAGGTTCAATAGTTATTGAACTTTGTCTTACTTTTATTTTTGGATTATCGAACCTTCGCACAAGTGAAACCTCGGACTATCGCATCAAATGCTCGGATTAACGAACCTTATTTCATTTTCGGACAGATGAACCCTCACTTATGGGAAATTGCGTGTTCTGACTTTTGAACCTTCGGACTATTAAACCTTCGGCATATCAAGCGGCACACATTGCAGCACCCACAGCATCCCCAGTTTCAAAAGGCTTAATAAACATGTCCTAATATTGGCTCAAAAGAACCTGTTACATTTGTAATTCTTTAAATTAATTACTATTTTTCCATACTTCTCTAAAAACAGGACCAATGTCACAATGTGATGGTTATAATTTGTTACATTTGAACTAACTAAGAAAGATACTGTGTGCAACCGCAACCAAGGGCGGGGTTCAAAGGGCCAGTCTTGACACAGACTCTGCAACCAATGTACAGCCAGTCAGTTAACAAGACCTGTTTTAGTCTTTGAAATAATTAAGGGGTGGGGGGGATTTTGAATTACCGTCAGACAGAGAACAAAAAAACATTGCTGTTCCTTAACAAAAATCACACACCAAACCATGACTGAAACTTTTGATAATGAAGGAACATGAAACCATGCCTTGTGAAATGATTTGTAACAATAAGTTCTGTCCGTTTACTTTCTGTGGTTCACTTTAATAATGCTATTGGTATTTTCTGCATGTTAAGGCAAAAAGAAAGAACCCTGGGTGTCTTGTCTCAGAGTACAGCAAAATCTAGGTGTACATGGCTTGTGTGGTGAACATGCTCCGATCCTCTATGGTAATGAGTCCTGGACCTAGACTCCAAACAAGACAAAAAGACTCACACTTTTCATATGATCTGTACACAAAGTCAAAATGCAGAGCAAGAAAATCTACAGCCGGCCTCTATGTATGCCATTTGCCAAGCTCAGATTCCACGTGTGGCTGAGTGGCACTAGTGAAACTTGTTCATCCTCCATGTGCATATTGAACCACTGCATTATCCACTCAAGCCACATGCAGCCTGGTTTTCCTCCATGCCTGTTATAGTCTCCACTGCAGTCGCCTGAGGAAAAACAGCCTTCCAACTCCTCCACAGGAAAAAACTGCAACATGTTTTACTTCACCAGGCCGGAGTTAGAATAGTTGCTGACAAAAGGTCTGAAGTCTGGGATTTAAATTTGAGGACATATGTTGAAATGATGGCTTTTCTTCCTTTTGGTAACCCCTCGAATTAAAGATTGCACTGAGCTTCTGGGATTACGTACATTGCTAGAGTAGATCAAAGAGCATGATTTCTAAGTATCTGAAGAAAATAATAGCTACTTAGATTTTACTCCAGGCAGACATAAAAAGGTCAGAATTCAGGTAAGTCTGAAATTTCTCATCCAAGTTCCTATAGCCTTAGAAACTTCAGATGTATAAAATCCTTATAACAAGTACTTGTCCATAGTTTGATGCCGTTCTGGTGACGCAGGTGTCAGATGTATAGAATCCTATAACAAGTACTTGTCCATAGTTTGATGCCGTTCTGGTGACGCAGGTGTCAGATGTATAGAATCCTATAACAAGTACTTGTCCATAGTTTGATGCTGTTCTGGTGACGCAGGTGTCAGATGTATAGAATCCTATAACAAGTACTTGTCCATAGTTTGATGCCGTTCTGGTGACGCAGGTGTCAGATGTATAGAATCCTATAACAAGTACTTGTCCATAGTTTGATGCCGTTCTGGTGACGCAGGTGTCAGATGTATAGAATCCTATAACAAGTACTTGTCCATAGTTTGATGCTGTTCTGGTGACGCAGGTGTCAGATGTATAGAATCCTATAACAAGTACTTGTCCATAGTTTGATGCCGTTCTGGTGACGCAGGTGTCAGATGTATAGAATCCTATAACAAGTACTTGTCCATAGTTTGATGCCGTTCTGGTGACGCAGGTGTCAGATGTATAGAATCCTATAACAAGTACTTGTCCATAGTTTGATGCTGTTCTGGTGACGCAGGTGTCAGATGTATAGAATCCTATAACAAGTACTTGTCCATAGTTTGATGCCGTTCTGGTGACGCAGGTGTCAGATGTATAGAATCCTATAACAAGTACTTGTCCATAGTTTAATGCCGTTCTGGTGACGCAGGTGTCAGATGTATAGAATCCTATAACAAGTACTTGTCCATAGTTTGTAACGTTCTGGTGACGCAGGTGTCAGATGTATAGAATCCTATAACAAGTACTTGTCCATAGTTTGATGCCGTTCTGGTGACGCAGGTGTCAGATGTATAGAATCCTATAACAAGTACTTGTCCATAGTTTGATGCCGTTCTGGTGACGCAGGTGTCAGATGTATAGAATCCTATAACAAGTACTTGTCCATAGTTTGATGCCGTTCTGGCGACGCAGGTGTCAGATGTATAGAATCCTATAACAAGTACTTGTCCATAGTTTGATGCCGTTCTGGTGACGCAGGTGTCAGATGTATAGAATCCTATAACAAGTACTTGTCCATAGTTTGATGCCGTTCTGGTGACGCAGGTGTCAGATGTATAGAATCCTATAACAAGTACTTGTCCATAGTTTGATGCCGTTCTGGTGACGCAGGTGTCAGATGTATGGAATCCTATAACAAGTACTTGTCCATAGTTTGATGCTGTTCTGGTGACGCAGGTGTCAGATGTATAGAATCCTATAACAAGTACTTGTCCATAGTTTGATGCCGTTCTGGTGACGCAGGTGTCAGATGTATAGAATCCTATAACAAGTACTTGTCCATAGTTTGATGCCGTTCTGGTGACGCAGGTGTCAGATGTATAGAATCCTATAACAAGTACTTGTCCATAGTTTGTAACGTTCTGGTGATGCAGGTGTCAGATGTATAGAATCCTATAACAAGTACTTGTCCATAGTTTGATGCCGTTCTGGTGACGCAGGTGTCAGATGTATAGAATCCTATAACAAGTACTTGTCCATAGTTTGATGCCGTTCTGGTGACGCAGGTGTCAGATGTATAGAATCCTATAACAAGTACTTGTCCATAGTTTGATGCCGTTCTGGTGACGCAGGTGTCAGATGTATGGAATCCTATAACAAGTACTTGTCCATAGTTTGATGCTGTTCTGGTGACGCAGGTGTCAGATGTATAGAATCCTATAACAAGTACTTGTCCATAGTTTGATGCCGTTCTGGTGACGCAGGTGTCAGATGTATAGAATCCTATAACAAGTACTTGTCCATAGTTTGATGCCGTTCTGGTGACGCAGGTGTCAGATGTATAGAATCCTATAACAAGTACTTGTCCATAGTTTGATGCCGTTCTGGTGACGCAGGTGTCAGATGTATAGAATCCTATAACAAGTACTTGTCCATAGTTTGATGCCGTTCTGGTGACGCAGGTGTCAGATGTATAGAATCCTATAACAAGTACTTGTCCATAGTTTGATGCCGTTCTGGTGACGCAGGTGTCAGATGTATAGAATCCTATAACAAGTACTTGTCCATAGTTTGATGCCGTTCTGGTGACGCAGGTGTCAGATGTATAGAATCCTATAACAAGTACTTGTCCATAGTTTGATGCCGTTCTGGTGACGCAGGTGTCAGATGTATGGAATCCTATAACAAGTACTTGTCCATAGTTTGATGCTGTTCTGGTGACGCAGGTGTCAGATGTATAGAATCCTATAACAAGTACTTGTCCATAGTTTGATGCCGTTCTGGTGACGCAGGTGTCAGATGTATAGAATCCTATAACAAGTACTTGTCCATAGTTTGATGCCGTTCTGGTGACGCAGGTGTCAGATGTATAGAATCCTATAACAAGTACTTGTCCATAGTTTGATGCCGTTCTGGTGACGCAGGTGTCAGATGTATAGAATCCTATAACAAGTACTTGTCCATAGTTTGATGCTGTTCTGGTGACGCAGGTGTCCGATGTATAGAATCCTATAACAAGTACTTGTCCATAGTTTGATGCCGTTCTGGTGACGCAGGTGTCAGATGTATAGAATCCTATAACAAGTACTTGTCCATAGTTTGATGCCGTTCTGGCGACGCAGGTGTCAGATGTATAGAATCCTATAACAAGTACTTGTCCATAGTTTGATGCCGTTCTGGTGACGCAGGTGTCAGATGTATAGAATCCTATAACAAGTACTTGTCCATAGTTTGATGCCATTCTGGTGACGCAGGTGTCAGATGTATAGAATCCTATAACAAGTACTTGTCCATAGTTTGATGCCGTTCTGGTGACGCAGGTGTCAGATGTATAGAATCCTATAACAAGTACTTGTCCATAGTTTGATGCCGTTCTGGTGACGCAGGTGTCAGATGTATAGAATCCTATAACAAGTACTTGTCCATAGTTTGATGCCGTTCTGGTGACGCAGGTGTCAGATGTATAGAATCCTATAACAAGTACTTGTCCATAGTTTGATGCCGTTCTGGTGACGCAGGTGTCAGATGTATAGAATCCTATAACAAGTACTTGTCCATAGTTTGATGCCGTTCTGGTGACGCAGGTGTCAGATGTATAGAATCCTATAACAAGTACTTGTCCATAGTTTGATGCCGTTCTGGTGACGCAGGTGTCAGATGTATGGAATCCTATAACAAGTACTTGTCCATAGTTTGATGCTGTTCTGGTGACGCAGGTGTCAGATGTATAGAATCCTATAACAAGTACTTGTCCATAGTTTGATGCCGTTCTGGTGACGCAGGTGTCAGATGTATAGAATCCTATAACAAGTACTTGTCCATAGTTTGATGCCGTTCTGGTGACGCAGGTGTCAGATGTATAGAATCCTATAACAAGTACTTGTCCATAGTTTGATGCTGTTCTGGTGACGCAGGTGTCAGATGTATAGAATCCTATAACAAGTACTTGTCCATAGTTTGATGCCGTTCTGGTGACGCAGGTGTCAGATGTATAGAATCCTATAACAAGTACTTGTCCATAGTTTGATGCCGTTCTGGCGACGCAGGTGTCAGATGTATAGAATCCTATAACAAGTACTTGTCCATAGTTTGATGCCG
This sequence comes from Marthasterias glacialis, assembly GCA_911728455.2. Taxonomy (NCBI): domain Eukaryota; kingdom Metazoa; phylum Echinodermata; class Asteroidea; order Forcipulatida; family Asteriidae; genus Marthasterias; species Marthasterias glacialis. The sequence continues at coordinate 21,943,997 of OU452225.1, forward strand.
TTCTGGTGACGCAGGTGTCAGATGTATAGAATCCTATAACAAGTACTTGTCCATAGTTTGATGCCGTTCTGGTGACGCAGGTGTCAGATGTATAGAATCCTATAACAAGTACTTGTCCATAGTGTGATGCCGTTCTGGTGACGCAGGTGTCAGATGTATAGAATCCTATAACAAGTACTTGTCCATAGTTTGATGCCGTTCTGGTGACGCAGGTGTCAGATGTATAGAATCCTATAACAAGTACTTGTCCATAGTTTGATGCCGTTCTGGTGACGCAGGTGTCAGATGTATAGAATCCTATAACAAGTACTTGTCCATAGTTTGATGCCGTTCTGGTGACGCAGGTGTCAGATGTATAGAATCCTATAACAAGTACTTGTCCATAGTTTGATGCCGTTCTGGTGACGCAGGTGTCAGATGTATAGAATCCTATAACAAGTACTTGTCCATAGTTTGATGCCGTTCTGGTGACGCAGGTGTCAGATGTATAGAATCCTATAACAAGTACTTGTCCATAGTTTGATGCCGTTCTGGTGACGCAGGTGTCAGATGTATAGAATCCTATAACAAGTACTTGTCCATAGTTTGATGCTGTTCTGGTGACGCAGGTGTCAGATGTATAGAATCCTATAACAAGTACTTGTCCATAGTTTGATGCCGTTCTGGTGACGCAGGTGTCAGATGTATAGAATCCTATAACAAGTACTTGTCCATAGTTTGATGCTGTTCTGGTGACGCAGGTGTCAGATGTATAGAATCCTATAACAAGTACTTGTCCATAGTTTGATGCCGTTCTGGTGACGCAGGTGTCAGATGTATAGAATCCTATAACAAGTACTTGTCCATAGTTTGATGCCGTTCTGGTGACGCAGGTGTCAGATGTATAGAATCCTATAACAAGTACTTGTCCATAGTTTGATGCCGTTCTGGTGACGCAGGTGTCAGATGTATAGAATCCTATAACAAGTACTTGTCTATAGTTTGATGCCGTTCTGGTGACGCAGGTGTCAGATGTATAGAATCCTATAACAAGTACTTGTCCATAGTTTGATGCTGTTCTGGTGACGCAGGTGTCAGATGTATAGAATCCTATAACAAGTACTTGTCCATAGTTTGATGCCGTTCTGGTGACGCAGGTGTCAGATGTATAGAATCCTATAACAAGTACTTGTCCATAGTTTGATGCCGTTCTGGTGACGCAGGTGTCAGATGTATAGAATCCTATAACAAGTACTTGTCCATAGTTTGATGCCGCTCTGGTGACGCAGGTGTCAGATGTATAGAATCCTATAACAAGTACTTGTCCATAGTTTGATGCCGTTCTGGTGACGCAGGTGTCAGATGTATAGAATCCTATAACAAGTACTTGTCCATAGTTTGATGCTGTTCTGGTGACGCAGGTGTCAGATGTATAGAATCCTATAACAAGTACTTGTCCATAGTTTGATGCCGTTCTGGTGACGCAGGTGTCAGATGTATAGAATCCTATAACAAGTACTTGTCCATAGTTTGATGCTGTTCTGGTGACGCAGGTGTCAGATTCATCGTTAAAGTGAACTAATATTCTCATGCCATTTCAGGAGTCGACAGCTGGAACATGGAAGGGAAATTCTTTATGGTATCTGTAAATCTGTGGTCTTTGGCATCTGATGAACGCAAATTATTGTTAGTACTAATATAAAGTCCAATTTGGTTGAACTCACCTCTGGTCCAAACACCATCTTCAAGCATTTCATGATGTGTGTGCATGCATTCTACATCAGACAGAACAGCAAGTTGTAACACTCCCACCTCAATACTCCTATGTTGCTGAATCTGTAACTTACCCAAAACATAATTCATGATAAACTCATGGAAGAATACATAAAGGTTGAACAAAAATGAAAATATTTTTTTACTGTTGAGTTTTAAGGACATTGACACCCCCAAATAGCTCCTGCCCTCTAAAAGGAATTGACAATAACAACAGCTGGGTGACAAATTCAGACATTTGTTATTGTCAGTAACATGCAAGCATTTGTCAAGAACATAAAGCCCATGGCCGCAGAGAGGAATATGACAAATCTGCCATTGTCAAACACTCTGCTGATCTAGACCATGTTAAATAGACTGGGAACAAGCTCAAATCATAGCCTCTGAGAAGCACTGGTATACACGTCGTATCAGAGAAGCTATTGAGATCTATAAACACAACACTGTTCCTCAAGACATAAGCTATTTCATCAGCAGTATTTGGCACAAAATCCTACCACCCTACTCCACAGACACTCCACAGACAGCCCACCCCACAGTCTACTGAAATGCCCCAGTACACAGGGTATCCACACACAATGGGCAGACCACACAATGTCCCTTAAGGACAGCTAGTCCTGAGCCACGACCTTAAGAGCTAATTACCTTATGGGTCAAGTTGGGGGTTGGGTCCGAGTCCAAGGAAAAGTTCCGCTGTAGTCAGCAAAACCTCAAATTACACCACCTCATGATAGGTGACCAATACAAACTGACCAATAGTAAGTCTAAAATTCAAATAAGTATTCAGTATTCCTTGGTCATATCACCAGGTGCCATAATATAAAATTAATGTAAAATACTATTATTTGTAGTTTTCTATATTCTATGTAACTTATAAGCAGTTCATTGTTCTGTGTCATACAATGGAGCTGTGTGTGAGGCAAGTCCACAAGGGCTAACTCTACCACCTTGCACATTCCTAAGCAATGACCGAAGTATAGTGGACAGGGCACAAGCATGTCCAAATAAGGGGCAACCACCCACACTAATTTGTTTAATACAACCCCCTTCTATAATTCATCCAAACATATTCCTGCATGGTATAATTATTCAAATGTCCTATTAATGAAGAAACAATTCCATATAATGGTTAAATACGTTGTGCAAGAAAGTATGTTCCTGTATCCTACATGTATATAAACCTTTGTAATCTGGAGTTGAGGACAGTGAGAGCCTCCACCATCAGACGTATATTAAAAAGTATCTTCAATCATCAATCCAGTGTTAACGTGTCTCTTCTTAGAGTCTTAGAGTCTACATAGCCTAACTGGTTATAGTAACTAACCAACTGGAGATCGGTTCAGTGCCAGTGACCAACAAAATTTAGGCTTCTTGCGGGGTTGCACAGAGAGTCAGAAATCAATCCGAATTGACGAGCATAATTCCGTACAGCTGAGTAAGAATCTTCATAGCAGCATCTCAGGGTGAGTTTTGATCTTTGATGTTTTAAAGTAGAATTTTAGTTGTAACAATTTATTGTTTAAAAGTGTTATCTTGTTCAACTGAATGAAGAAGTTGAAGTTAGCATAATTCTATAAGTGATTGGCTGATTTATTGCATTTGTTCTACAAGAGCACTCATCTTTTGAATCTTTGTCAAAAGGGTCTTTCTTTATAGTTTAACCCACAAAGGGTTATAACTTTGCTGTTTTAGTTGAAACAAGTTAATCTTCTGAATCAGTTTCAGTGGAAACTATTTACCTGTGCTATGAATTTATTTGTATTAAATGTTTAATGTTGTATTTAGCTAATGGAAACATTTATTGTGTACTATTAACTTAACTATAGCCTCAGCACATCAGGCTGATGGTGCCGATGAGAGTATAGAAAGAGGAGTTAGAGTCGATGCATAAAAGTGTTCAGGTTAGCTTAAACTTTCTCGATCAATTTAACTATTCATATTTTTTTTATATACATTGCTGGTAATCCAGAAGTTTTCCAAAAATGTTTTACAGTTACAGTCCAACTTAAAAGAATGGTTTCTTTAATCTGTGGACAGAATGTTATTAATTTCATCACACTGTACCATGGTTCCAAGACTGTAACCATGGAGGGGTTACTCTAAGTGTGAGTCCTCATATTGAGGTCAAGGAAATTCTTTAGTAGTCAAAAACCTATTACATAATCTGTCCTGGACCAAGGTTGACCTTTCTAGCAAGTTGCAGTTTGCTGAACTGTGCTGTGTTACAGTATGTTTATGACTGTGTATTTTAAACCCTTGTTTTGTATGCTTTAATTTTATTCAGGGGTCTGTTTGAGTCTGTCAGGGTTCTGTTTGAGTCTGTCAGGGGTCTGTTTGAGCCTGTTTAGGGTCCATTGTACTGTTTACTTATCCTGCTGTACGTGAAGCTACATGTGTAAAAGAAAGTATTAAAATCTTTTGGTTATAACAGTACATGTATCTTGGACTGTAGTATCTTTGTGTGCATATTCAGTGTCGTATTTCTACACTAACTGAATCCCAGTGCTACACAGCACTAAAAGGTAGAACAAGTTTTAACGTTAAATGACAGAAATAATGTTTTGACCCTTGGGCTTTATAATTAAAAGAGTAATGACGTCATTCACCTCAATAGTGCCCTCTTGTGACAAGTTTAAAATTGTACATTTTGCTGAAAACCTGTTGCAAGTTCAAAATAGTTTAAAACTTAGCCTATGAAATTAGCTATGATGTCATGACGACGTCATCATTTTCAATAAATGCTGAAAATCAAAGTTATTATTTTAATAATTCAAATCTTTAGAGCCACAGCTGTTAATTTGAATCGTTGCATAAATATGTGTAAGTTGTAAATGACCTGATTTGACCTTGCTTCCTATCCAAACCGGAAGTTAAAATAGACATATATAATAGATCAAATAACTATTTCAATGGACTGATCAATTAAGCCCTGTTGTGTGTCAGAACAATGGCAGTGGTTTGTTTACTTTTCTAATAGACGTTTAATCTGTTGGCCTTTTATCAGACTTTCAGTGGCGTTGTCAAGGCCGTGATTGGTCAATTCATTTGTAAGGATCAGTCTTTTACCGACATCTTGAACACTTAGTTTTTGTGATGTCACAAAAAGTTATGTCTAGTTGTTATTATTATTATTCAATGTTTAAACCTGCATTTGACACGCGTGTAACAATTGCAAAAAAAAATCCAACATGCTCGCGTTCACGCGCACGTCATACGTCTAAATCTCTCTATTGACTCAATTACAGAGAATCACCAACAAAAATAATTGTTCAGTAATGGAAGAACAGACTATATGTTTTACCTTGATATTGTGCCTCTAATAGTAATAATAATAAACTGTATTTGTAGAGTGCATATCACTTAAAAGTCCCTATGCACTTGTACAATTATACAATGTCTCTATTATACAATTGGTGGTATTAAAAGACAAAAATGATAATGAATAAACTTACGTAATAATAATAATAATGAAACCAAATAAATTATAAGCAAAGTATTAAATCATCAAGAAAATGAATGAGGTACACCATACTGACCCCTTGCAATAGTGTGAAAATGATGGCTTCTATCATGGAGGAAGGGTTTAGATGAGTCAATCATGACTTATGGATGAGGAAGTGGATTTATTCAAGCTCAAGTGAATGCTGGTTGGTAAGTGTTCTGGTCAGGGTTCTTTTAAAAAAGAAATGTTTCCCTTATGCTAGTTTTTATGTTTTAAATTTTTATCTATTTTAAGGGATTGCTCTTTTGGATAGTGATTTGGTTCGCTTTTGGGCAATCCCTAGGCTCCTGTTTGTTCTTTGTGTTTTAATATGTCCTAGTGGTTTTCGTAATTTTATACCTGTTTGTGTTTTTGAATACTTTGTGTTGATGTTTTGAAAGCCTAAATGAATAAATAAAAATAAATAGTCTTGTGTACAAAATGTATCCCAACCATAGTGCAGTAATTGCCTGCAGCCTGTATAGGGTGGTCTCTCTTTCTACAGATATCTCCCATTCTCTGTACTTGGACTGTCTCTTCTTTTAAAATATTTCAAGTGAACAACAAAAAGAACTTAGTAGCGCAACATGTCTTAAACAAAAATCACCTGTCAATTAAATTGACTTACATGTATAACATAGTCTTCCATGAGGTTTGGAATCATTCTTTACCTTGCTGCAAGGCCCCTGTCAATTAAAAACAAAAGTAATGAATTACATTTTACTTTAAATAAAAGACACAGAAATTCAAGGAAAATCTTAAATATACCAAGGTTCATCACTGTTCTCAGTGAAGTTAGAATGTTTTAGCATTGTTACATGCTGGGCAATGCCTGGGTTTGTGACTAGTCATGCAATGAATACCTTATGGCCAAACCTCCAAAATGAAGTAAAATGTTTGCATGAGCCCTACACAGTTGCAACAAAAAAATGCACCAATGGATCACCCCCACCCCCCCAACACCTTATAAGTTATACTTAAAGGGGGATAGAGAATAGGGCGGGGGTCTAGCCTAGGTTCGGTTGGAATCCTCTGAGGCTCTGTTGCTAAAAAAATGCTGCTGCTAGTCCTCCATTAAGGTGGTCTGGATGGAGGATGTAGAGTTACGACGGCAATGCGATGAAATGTAGATGTAGTACAGTAGTGTAGTAGTACAGTAGTCTAGTAGTAGTACTAATATAGTACTAATAGTATGGTTAGTCCCACCATAGAGCAACCTGGGCCTGGCCTGGGATGGGGTTAGACTAGACCCAGTAACTGGGGCGCTGTACTCCTTTTTTGAGATTTTGACATCATCGGTCGTACAAGCCCACTACTCACTAGCGTACGACCGATGATGTCAAAATCTCAAAAAGGAGTACAGCGCCCCAGTTGCCGGGTCTAGGGTTACACCTAGCCCAGGTAGGACGTCAGTGTAGTACAACGGAAACTAACGTCCTACCTGGGCTAGGGTTACACCATGTCAGGCTAGCCACATATCGACCACCAGGCACCAATAATGCAATGGTGTAAAAAATGTAAGAAAACATGCCTCCAAAATCTCAATAAATGCAGGTTGCATATCTGAAGAGCTGACTACAGCTGTTTAATTAACAAACTTACAATTAAAATACTATTTAGTATTAAATGTTCAAACCTGACAGTGACAGCAACAAATGAAACGAGACTGACTGTTGGCGGGGGAGCGAGCAAGCTCTGTCGCTCAACAAAGTCATCATCGTACGTCAGATCAAAGTAGTACGGTGGCCCACAACTGTCACGGCAAAAGCAAAAGGGCCACGGCAAAAGCAAAAGCGCCACGGCAAAAGCAAAAGCGCGATGTAGATATGGGTTAAAGGTCGAATTTGGTTACGGTGAACCATGTGATATGACTAAGTAGTAAATATTCAACACGGACGGTGTGCAGTTGATCCTTGACCTGCATAATGTTCAAACAAGTTCAGGTCCCATATTAGACACCAAAACGCCATATTACCATTGTTTAAAAATCAAAACGGTTCTTAGACGTTCAATAAAACGGTTTACAAACAGTGACAATTGATTTATGGTTTAAAAACAATGGACAATGATCAAGAATCTATTTTATGGGCAAGTGTGTTTAGTAACTCATGATTTACAAACAATATTAAAAAGCACAAAACATTTATACTTTACTAGTATGGAATCTAAAATAAAATTGGGCAACACTTTTAATAATAACATGAAAAACAATCAAATGAAAAATATCAAACTAGTCGTGAGATGGTTAACTACCCAGGGGCGTCGATTGGTGGGGGACGGGGGGACATGTCCCCCTCCCCCTCCCCCACTTTTTAGAGTGGGGAGGATAGCATATCAAATGTCCCCCCCACCACACTTTTGACCCCCCCCCCCCAAAAAAAAAAAAAAAAAAATAAATAAATAAATAAATAAATAAATAAAATACAAAAAATAAATAAATAAATAAAAATGGACATATGCTAAATGAAAGCAACAATATACAACATTTCGGGGAAGCAAACGTGAGTGGCTTCAGGTTTTTCATAGTGAAATTTTCTGGTAGGATTTTTGATTCTCGTAATGTTTTCGTCCCCAGCGACGTAGCAACCGGGGTGTGTGGGGGTGACACCCCAATTTTTTTTCCTTAGTCGGCATTTAGAGCCACAGTCGGCAAAATCAGCATCACACTTACCCGAGTAAGGGCTCGGACTGAATACAATCCATATCCATTTGGCAAGCCTAGTGATTTGCCGACTGGATTTGCTGACTGAAAATTTCAGTTTAATCCTTGTAGTTTGGGAAGTCAAACTTTGAATTACCAAATTTAACATTATCGTCAACGTGCAGAAATCTACGCTCTGAAAACATTAGAAGCCGTAGAGCGTCCGGGGGCGAAGCCCCCGGACCCCCCATAAGAAGTGTTGCACAGTGGGGGATTTGTCCCGAGTCCAAAATATTCAAAGTTTGAATTTTGAAATTAAACGTATATTTTCGGCAACTTGACGGTCCTCCTTAGCCCTGAAAACATTTAAAACGTAGGATGTCCGGGGGCTTCGCACCCTTGACCCCCACTAATTATTGTCTATTCACTCCAACAGGGGATTCGCATAAAACTTACAGTTTTTAAAGCTTGCATTTCGAATATGAGTCGTCTAATGCTATGTATCTGAGGGTCATTTTAAACCTTTGAATCACTGAAAAACCTCATGAGCGCTTGGGGGCTTTGCCCCCGAACCCCCACATGTTGGTGAGTCCCATGTCAAGGTGCTTTTACTTTCATATGATAATGTCAATCGGCACTTTTGGGCTTCCACACCCCCATAAGAAAGTGCCTTTGCTACGGAACCGCTGTTCGTCCCCCACTTTTCGGTAGCAATCGACGCCCTTGTAACTACCGAAGGCAATACCGAAGACTAAAGGCCTATCATTTACTTCTGCCCTGTAACATTTTGTGTTGCACCGGAATTAGTTTCAAATTTCCCGCCCATCACTTACAAAACGCCAATTAACAAAGATTAATTAGGCTGAACAGCCATAAGGCACCTAGTTTTTCCACACCCTTGACCCCCCCCCCAAAAAAAAAAATAAATCCATTTATGGTCTCGTTTTGTACCCGTGCTCTCTTCCCCCGTCGGCCGTATATTGCAATAAACTGCTGTATTATTTCCTTCCACTTTTCTTCTTTTGCTATCTCCCTCTGTTTCAACCCCCTCTTTCAACTCTCTTTCTCTCTGCTCCTTCATCGCTCCAACTGTCCTACATTCCCCAACCCGAACGTTAAAGAACGTTAATGACGCATTCAAAGTTTTTCGAAGCTTGACCTATATTCAATTCAATTAAATTCTTCTCGACATTTATTTCCAAATTGCAAAACGCACAACAAACAATCGCTGCAGGAGGTCATTACGACAAACAAATTTAAAGAAAGCAACAGTAATAAATAAGGTTGTAATGACACAAATAAGACAAAGGCAATTATGGAGGCATATTCAGAAGACAAAACGTCTTGTTTAGAAATGCCTGTAAACAATACAGTGAACAAAGCAAAAATTACTCTAATCACACAGAGACGTCCCAGACAGGAAAACAGAGTCAGGACAGACAAAACAAATAACAAACTAACAAACTGGAATAAAATAAAACTGGAAGAGGAACACATCACAGAGAGAGAGGAATATAAACTGACAAAAGCTTCTTGAACATTTTGGGTGCTTTCTGCCAATGATTTTTTCTTTGCTTGTCCTTCAAAAGCCTCTCTGTGATGCGAACATCCATCAAACTGTTTTCCATGGTCAATAGTATGGTCTTTTCTATGGTGTTCCATATGTGCCACCTTTATTCAGAATATTTTATACCGTCGCATTTTTTTTTTACCGTCGCATTTTTTTTTTACCGTCGCATTTTTTTTTTACCGTCGCATTTTTTTTTCCGTCGCATTTTTTTTTTCCGTCGCATTTTTTTTTCCGTCGCATTTTTTTTCTACCGTCGCATTTTTTTTTTCCGTCGCATTTTTTTTTCCGTCGCATTTTTTTTTTCCGTCGCATTTTTTTTTTCCGTCGCATTTTTTTTTTCCGTCGCATTTTTTTTTCCGTCGCATTTTTTTTTACCGTCGCACGTGACTCCCACGTGATGAGGTTGTTAAACTTTGAGCTTGCAAGAAAATGTTTGTGTGAGGAGTCTCTGTTTTTCGGACATTAGTTAATTTTTTTACATTATATAAAGTTGTTCTCTCTCCGCTGAGGACGCGTGTTGACGCCCTTTGAAGTCTAGCGACCCCCCCCCCATCCTCCCCGCCTGCACAATCTTCCACAGGTGAGGATGCCAACCTTTCTCCGTAGTTTTAAACACTTCTATTGATTATTATAATGCAATGATATGTTCATTATAACCGCAAGGTTATAATGAACATAAGCATGAGTTGATATTATTGCATTATAATAATCAATAGAAGTGTTTAAAACTACGGAGAAAGGTTTGCATCCTCACCTGTGGAAGATTGTGCAGGCGGGGAGGATGGGGGGGGGGTCGCTTGAAGAAAAAGAAAATGCGACGGGAAAAAAAATGCGACGGAAAAAAAAAATGCGACGGAAAAAAAAATGCGACGGAAAAAAAAAATGCGACGGAAAAAAAAAATGCGACGGAAAAAAAATGCGACGGTATAAAATATTCTGAATAAAGGTGGCACATATGGAACACCATACTTTTCTCATACTTGCTTTTCCACGGCTATGTATGATTTCACTCTTCTCTCTATAAACAGTTGCTACATAAGTTTTCGAAGAGTTTCAAAAGTGAATATCAGCAGGCTGCGTATCTTCCTGCCTTAACATGGGACCTGAACTAATGTGTGAACATTCAATGCAGGTCAAGGATCAACTGCACACCGTCCGTGTTTAATATTTACTACACCGTAACCAAATTCGACCTTTAACCCATATTATCTACATCGCACTTTTGCTTTTGCCGTTGTGCTTTTGCTTTTGCCGCCTTTTTTTTCTTCATGCGGCGATTTTTTTTCTGGCGGCGACTTTTTTTTTTCGCGGCGATTTTTTTTTCGCGGCGACTCTTTTTTTTTGCAGCGACTTTTTCTTTTGCCGGCGATTTTTTTCTTTTTGCCGGCGACTTTTTTTGGGGGTCGCGACTTTTTTTTTTCGCAGCGCCTTTTTTTTCATTTTGCAGCGATTTTTTTTTTGCCGGCGACAAAAAAAGTCGCCCCCCCCCCAAAAAAAAAAAGTCGCCGCATAAAGAAAAAAAAGTCGCTGTGTAAGTGTCCATTATGGACACCATACTTTTGCTTTTGCTGTAAACCTATTGACCACCAAATTTTATGGTGAGCAAGGCATGCAGTCAGCGCATGTGACGTGCGTGCAAGTGCAACTACGTCACAGATCACACACGCGCATTCAACTTTGCCATTTTGGTGATCACCTCTCCATAGAAAACGTTAAAGGCAAAGTATACCTTTGGTTTTTGGAACCGTACATTTGCCTTTATTTTATATAATCGTAGATATATACCATAAAACTAACCCGTGTAAATTTCATTTCAAAAGGTGGCAGCGTTTTTGACGCAGAAGAAGTATCCGTCATTGGAATACACATTCTGAGAAGCGTTACGGCCATAACGCTTCTCAGATTAAAATTTTCGGGGATAAAAAGTTCTATATTTTTCCATAACTGCAGTACTTCGAAGTGAAACGTTTATCAAAATACATTATTCTATCCAAAGCTGCTGTACTTCTTACCAAGTAAGTTTTTATTGCCATAAATTTTCAGAGTCATTACCAAACGTATACAGACCCTTTAAGGAGGGTGATGTTTATTGTTAATATTAACATCAGCAGGGATTTTAAGATCGTTTCTGAAAACTGAAACCTTTATGTCACTTAATGTATTTACCAACACAAAACTTATGTTGGTATTAAGAATTGTTGAATTTGGGGTCTAACAAGTAGATTTTATGTGGTAAAATATGCACAAAACGTATCATCACGCGTGCCAGCCTGAGTCGTCACACTAACGTTAGTACTACTCTAGTACTATACTCTGTACGCAACGCAAACAAAATTAATGAAGGTTGGTGTCGAGGTAAATTATTTGCTTCAAAATTTACTTATTTCTCTGCAGTTTTGAAAAAAATTGAAATCCATTAAATTCAAATCTTAAGGTGCAAATACAGCCATGGTGAAGTGTTAAATATACGTTATCGAATCACAAGACGCATAGATGTTCCGAAAAGTTGGATTTCCTTCCACAAGTAAGTACTTTAGTCTGCAGGTGGTGAACTAGTAGACCTTTCTTTTGCAACTTCACAGCTCAAGTTTTTGCCAACCAAGATGGAAAAACTACGGGGAGCCATGAATGCAAAGCAAAACCAGATAATCACCTTTGCAAAAATGTAACACAAATATTCAAAAATTGTTCAAAATTTGTTGGAAACCAACCAACCAATAATGTGATGTCTTTTCTTAAAATAGAAAGTTGCAAAAATGTTGAATTTGGTCAAAACGTCCGTCAACAAGACTTGGATGCTTTGCTACATTTGGCCGTCCATGCCAACCAGCGCAGTTTTTGGGGCAACTACAATACAATTCTACAATTTAACCCTATCAGGACCAGGCTTTTTTTATGTACGGGGACCGCGGGGGGGGGGGAACATAGTGCCCCCTCCGTATTTTCTAATGTGTTCGACCATTTTGATGAAACTTGCCACAAATGTTCATTTCACCGAGTTCTACATGATGACGTCAAAAAATTTCCGACAATCGTCACTAGAGGGCGTTTTTGACTGTTTTTTGCCCATTGTTGGTCAAAAATCGCGTTTTCGCCATAACTTCTGTATTTTTCGTCTGAATGTTTTGAAACTTGGCAAACTTGTACATTTTAACAAGATCAATACAATTTGAAACCAATTTAGTTACTGGAGTCACATTTGGGGGCGTTATAATCCATTATTTTATCCCATTTTGGGGGAAAATGTGGGGTTTTTGCGTTTTTTTCACATAAAAATCAAAATGGCCGCCGCCAAGGGCCCAGGGAGAAATAATAAGGCTTAATTGATAAATCTTAATATTTTGGGGGTCGGAAAGGTAAGAAATTAGCTTGGTGAAAATATTCCATTGTTAAAAAACTTGATATAATTTGACCTCCTAATTTACAGGCTGAAAACACAAAATCCAAGATGGCCGCCAAAAATGGCGGTGATCGGACTAAGTGTTAAAAAGTTACGGGGAAAAATTGGTAGGGGCACATTGTGCCCCCCGGTCCTATTAGGGTTAAACAACAATCATTTTTAAAAGCAATTAACCATTCGTTTTACTTAATGAAATAAATAGAATTAAATGTCATATTTAGTCCTTGTATCTTACATGCTTTAAATGACTTTAATTGTCCTTATACAATGATGGCAAGGCGTTATCGCCCCAGCGAACCTCAAAACACTCGGCAGAGAAACATGGCCTGTCAGTTTTGGTTAGGTGCCAAGGTCTGCCATTTGGTAGTATCCTCTTTAATCTTTGCAACCAATGCTCATTCTCTTAGTGTCCTTATGGGGAAATTTGAGTTGAAAACAAAAAAACTACAGGTTAATGTTAGTTTTATTATTGTCTTGTTTGTATTTCACACTTGAAAATTACTCTGCAACTTAGTGCTGAATGTCCATAACGAGTGTGAATTCGATAATAGCCCAATAGCCTATCATCCATAATTGAAAAATGCGTATTGGATTTGGTTGGAAATACAGTTGAAAAATACGTATTGGATTTGGTTGGAACACAAGCCTATATGCTATGGTATAGGACTAACAGCAACGCAAACAATACTGACTGGATAGTCCTGGACTATCCAGTCAGTGTTGTTTGCGTTGCCGTTAGTGTCAATAATCTCTCTACATTTTTTTTTCTGAAAAGAACCGTTGGTTTAATTTCAACAACGAAAATAAACACTGACTCTGGACCTATATCATCAACCAACCTCAACAATTAGGCCTGCATTGACCCAACTATAGTGTAGTAATTGAATTCTGTGACGAGTGTAGTTACACTTCACTTACACCATTAGAATGCTCGGCAAACGTTATTCGAAAATAGCTGGCAATAAAGACGAGCTGGAAATAAAGACGTTTAGCTCGTCCCGTACTTGTCGAAATGTGTGTTTGGTCACCGAAAGCATGCTCGTCACACCATTTCAAAAGTTGCGCGATGCCCCAAGCACGTGACTAATGTCAGCGCCCAGGCTGAACCAGCGTATCGCGCGTTCGATCTAGTTATTATACACATATGGACTGGCAATGAGGACAATAGTGCACGTCTATGCACCCCGAGGGCCTGTGAGTGACCAGGAGAGGGTCCTATTTCCCGAGGCCGAAGGCCGAGGGAAATAGGACCGTCTTCTGGTCACTCACAGGCCCAAGGTGTGCATAGACGTGCACTATTGCCCGAATAATGCCGGTCCATATGTGTTTTATAACACGCCTCAGTCTAAAATGTCATGTGAAAAAAATATTTTCAGGACGCACAGTTTTACAACGGTAAACTGTTATGAGCATTGTAAACCTTTTGAGGGCGCTGTTTACCAGTCAATAGTTTTGGGGTTTTTGAAACTATTTCCCACTTTGCAAACTATTTCCCCCAAAAATGAAGCGCGTTCGGTGCGTTGACGCGCGTCAAGTTCACGGTGGTGCAGATTTCGTGCAATAGGCTATATTATAACACCTCTTCCTTTGACTCTATCTGTTGATTGGCCGAACGTGCGTCACGTGGTGTTGTGTATTTTTACTATCACACTGAACACCGACTAAAAGAACTATTAAATGGTACTATCCAACGACAACCTCGAACCCGGTGAAACGATCAAATAATACATGCATTTGAAATACGATATGAGAACGAAGGCAGTGTGGTACCCCTCTTTCTTTCTGGTCAAGTGACCAGAAGACGGTCCTATTTCCCTCGGCCTTCGGCCTCGGGAAATAGGACCCTCTCCTGGTCACTCACAGGCCCTCGGGGTGCATAGACGTGCACTATTGTCCTCATTGCCAGTCCATATGTGTATAATAACTAGATCGAACGCGCGATACGCTGGTTCAGCCTGGGCGCTGACATTAGTCACGTGCTTGGGGCATCGCGCAACTTTTGAAATGGTGTGACGAGCATGCTTTCGGTGACCAAACACACATTTCGACAAATACGAGACGAGCTAAACGTCTTTATTTCCAGCTCGTCTTTATTGCCAGCTATTTTCGAATAACGTTTGCCGAGCATTCTAATGGTGTAAGTGAAGTGTAACTACACTCGTCACAGAATTCAATTACTACACTATAGTTGGGTCAATGCAGGCCTAATTGTTGAGGTTGGTTGATGATATAGGTCCAGAGTCAGTGTTTATTTTCGTTGTTGAAATTAAACCAACGGTTCTTTTCAGAAAAAAAAATGTAGAGAGATTATTGACACTAACGGCAACGCAAACAACACTGACTGGATAGTCCAGGACTATCCAGTCAGTATTGTTTGCGTTGCTGTTAGTCCTATACCATAGCATATAGGCTTGTGTTCCAACCAAATCCAATACGCATTTTTCAATTGTATTTCCAACCAAATCCAATACGCATTTTTCAATTATGGATGATATAGGCTATTGGGCTATTATCGAATTCACACTCGTTATGGACATTCAGCACTAAGTTGCAGAGTAATTTTCAAGTGTGAAATACAAACAAGAAAATAATAAAACTAACATTAACCTGTAGTTTTTTTGTTTTCAACTCAAATTTCCCCATAAGGACACTAAGAGAATGAGCATTGGTTGCAAAGATTAAAGAGGATACTACCAAATGGCAGACCTTGGCACCTAACCAAAACTGACAGGCACCGTAGCGATAAACTACCACCGGCTCTCTGCTGCAAACACACCGGGCGGGGGGGGGGGGTTTAAAAATGTTTTTGAAATTTGCTCGGAGTAAGGGTAACGCGACCTCCGTCCAACACCCTGGTCGCGTCCACGGTTCCTCCACCTATTGGGGGTTTTACGTGGCCACCGAGCGCTGTTAACTCAGCCTGGTGTTGGACGCCGAGCAGTTGCATACACGTTTACAGTGTGGCAACCAGTGACTGAAAGACAAACTCAGTGCCTATTATACTCGAGTACACTTGCTGCTAATTCTTGATAAGGGACACCTAATTTTAATTATATTAAACATACATTTCCAGAGTGGCTGCTTTAGCCAAAAATCGTAATTACTGCATACCTTGTATATATATGTCTACATGGCATTCCGCCATATGGCATTGAGCACATTTTGCTGCTTACTTTTGCTTTTGTTTGTTTCAGAAAGATGGTTAACACTCGCTCATTCCGTAACCGACCCGGAACTAAAACAACTCGCACTTGGACACCTACCAAAACTACTGATGTCATCAAGAGCACAATCAACAACAAAGAAATACAGCGATAGTTGGAAACGATGGGAATCATGGGCTTCTCCCAAGACCAAAGTCAATTCGTTCCCAGTCAACCCGACCGATTTTGCCCTATATCTGTCGTCATTCTATTCATCCGGTCACAAAACCGCGGCAGATTCTGCAGCAGCTGCTGCTAGCTGGGCACATAGCTTAGCTGGATTAAAGTCCCCCACAGATGACCCATTGGTTAAAACAACCATACAAGGTTACAAGAGACTCACAGCGTTGACACCAAATCGAAAGGAACCGGTAACACCTGAAATAATGAAAAAAACTTTACAATGCTCACGGGCAACCTAGTGCAGCATTAGACGAGTTACGCATTCTCTTCGTTTGCTTTGTTTGTTACGCAGGTTTCCTTCGTTTTAATGACATCAGCAATGTAAGACGCATGGACTGTAACATACTCAGTGATAGGCTCGTCATACATTTATACAAGTCAAACCGATCAATTTCGACAGGGCAATGATATAACCATTGCAAGAACATTCGAACCAACCTGCCCGGTTGTAATCACAGAAAGGTATTTTCGAGCACTGGGCGACCCCGACAGTTCTCCCCTACCAGTACTTCGTCGAATTACACGTTCCAAAAGCGGTTTTGTTCCTACAACTCATGGACTGAGCTATACGAGAACCAGGGAGATCGTACTACAAGCCCTTCGCCCATTCGTCCCAGACATACATAGATTCGGCCTCCATAGTCTGAGGTCAGGAGGGGCAACCTCGGCTTCAAATGCCAGACTCCCAGCTCACTTAATATCCATGCATGGAAGATGGAAGACTGAAAAAGCTAGAAATTCGTATATAAAAACTGATTCCAAAACGCGATTGCTTCCTTCCACGGTACTTGGAATTTGAACTAACCTACGGCTTTTGTTGAAACAGAATGAGAATGTGTAAAGATCACAACAAACCACGATGGTGTTTAAGCGGCTATTTAAGCTGAGAATGATAACGATAAATGTGAAATAAATGAATTAATAGTAATGCAAGTATGTGATTGTGATGAATAAATACTATGAGAGGCGAGCAGCTCCGCCAATCCCATTGTTCACAAAACATTTGTTTGTGTGGTATTCTTTTCAATTCTCGTAATTTTACATGAGGGATATATAGAAAAGAAAATTATTTTCTAACGGAAGAATGAAGTAAGAAAGTGTACAAACCTATGGGAAACTTGAAATCTTGTACTCTGGGTTGCGGCTATTTGCATACTTTTCCCACGCGTTATGGAATCACTTATACCACATTGGACTTTTGGGTCTGGTAACTTACCGGCCCGGTAAGTTAACTTACCGGCCCGGTAAGTTAACTGCTGTTCGCACTTGGATTAATTTGTGTCCGGTAGGTTGACAAATTAGATCTCGAGGTCACCGGCTAGGTAACCATAAAAGGCTCAGTGGTTTATAGTCGGTCACACGATGGTGAAATTGACGCACGACACAGTTTATAGTCGACGCTGACGCCTCGATGACTATAGACTGCAATGAAACGGTTCAGCGTCCGGCGATTATCATCGCGTGACCAACTATAAACCAGCCTTAACGGAAGTCACGTGACAGGAATTTTAAGTTACCGGAGTGGTGCGTTCGCATTGGACTTCATGTCCCTGTTAAGTTAACATTGTTAAGTTACCGCGACTCGAATCGGCCTGTTAAGTTAACAGCGCTGTGGCGGTAATTTACCACCCCGGTAAGTTACCGGCTGTTTGCACTTGGACTTAATATCGGCAAGTTAGCAATTTGCGGCGGTAAGTTAACCGTTTTAAGTCCAATGCGAATGCGGCTAAAGACGCCCACTCGTCACCATTACCCGACGACTATTTCTGTGGAACAAAACGATCATGTGCCCATACATAGTTCACGTACAACGCGTGCACAGGTGAAAGGTGATCTTTCGTGGCACGAATTTGTTTGTCGCACGTTGACGAGTGGGTGTCTTTAATGTGCGTGATTTAACCTCAAGAGCACGCGTATCCAGTACTGCGTGCGCTCATGTTGTACGTCTCGTGCGCGTTTGAACGTACAGACGTGCCGTGAAGATTTTTTTTTTAATTTCTTGCATTGCTAAAATTTCTTCAATGAAGGGAAGAACTTTGCACCATTTACTCAAAGAAAGAGACATTTAGCCTACTGGCTAAGATTCATGATAAACATTTATTTAATAATAATTTAGTTCCACTTACAAAAGCAATTTGCCCTATCACATTCTGGAAAAGTTTATCGTATCGTTATGTAACATTTTTAGATGGTAAAATAATACACAATCGTATTTACTATTTACAGAAAATCATATCGTAACCTTATATCTGTCCAAGATTAATGCCAGTTAATTAAAAATACAAATTAAGAAGGCTGACCAGCCTTATATTCTCGGGGCCTACGTAACCTTATAAATTAGTAAATCGGCACACACACACGCATGCACACTGAGTGTTTGAAAAAAGGTTGTGTTAGTACATCGTTTTCGAGGCCCAGCCAAAAGGATTCTGTATGCAGTGTTTAAAAAACGTTTTAGTTCATGGTTCCTTACCATCAAAATTGAGAATGAAAACATTTCTTGTTAAAATTGTTAATGAACATTCCCAATTCGTTCGCTCGTATTTGTCAAAACCAGCCCAAACACGGACAATGCATCTTTAAGCGACACTTTGGTATGAACATTGTATATTATACAGTCAAAATGATTATTTCTTGTCAGTGCCGGTGTCATAGGGTATTCTGTCCTCCGGGTAATGTGTCCACCATACGGTAAATTAAAAAGGGCTGGAAGAGTTTATTCAAAAGAGGGCGCTATCATAAGGAGTTATTACACAATTATGCTCGGACAGAATCTCCTTCCACACCGGGACTTTGGCTGAGTGTTGAAAGTAGTACTATGATATGCAAACTGTATTGTCGGATATTGATGGGCTTGGTACTGTACTTCTCAAATAATCAAGCTATACCCATGTCATAACATACCCAGTCAGCTAAAATCAAACAGCACAAGACCTGTTGGCGTATGATGGGTTGTACAGTATACTGTCCCCATATGTGTACTGTTGGAGTATGATTGGTTGAGGTCTCCTTGTAACAATGCTTAGGGGGTTAGGGTTAATACAGCTTTACTAAAAGATTGTATAGCACCGCTATTGACCCATTGCAACCAAGATGTCTCGAGACTTGAGACATGACAGAAACAAAGGTATCAATGAATACCTTCTAAATATTGACATCAATATAATTTGTGAACAAAATATATGTATTTCAAGCATTATTATGTCACTTAAAATAATATTAAGGAAATCCCCTGTCGCTTTAATAGTACCAATATTCTGAACCCTCCGATTCTTGAACAGTCAAGAATAATTAGCAGTGTTCGTGGCCAATGTATTGTCTTAATTAGAAATAGGACAAAATTTGATTGGCTTTAAGCAACTTCAACTTCAGTTAATATTGCTACAGATGATTACAAATCAAAAACAGACATGACAACAAATTCCCCCTTTTTTATATGCATAGATAAATGAGTTAACCACGTTTAATGCAAAAACCAAATGTAACAAAACCACCTTATAAAAAACTAAACAAAACTGGTATAACATATTATTTTATCAATGATTATGTCATTTACTTCCCAGGCGGTGAGAGGAATAATATTTCATATAAGTCATTTATTTACTAGTTTTAAATCACTTATTGTTTTGTTTCAAAAGTATCGTTTTGTATTAAATTTAGCTCATAACACCAATAATATCATGGCTGTTTTTGTTTTTATTTTGTTATACTTATTTATTGATTTTCTTTTAAAGGGTGTTACAAATTTCCTGCTGATTGGATGCAGGAAACTATCTTTTCTCTCTCAGAGGTAGTAACTTGGTGGAAGAAATTTGCAGTTCAGTGAGAGGAATTGTTTATCCTGGAGTAACCTTTCACACTTTTTAGTGAGTTTTACATACAAAGCAAATATAAATTTTTGCCAACCTAGAGCCACGAAAATGACTGTAATATTGTGCTTTCAAATTGCATGGCCGACAAATTGATTTGTGTTTTGAAACAAATTCAACATTAACATGATCATTAAAAATCTTGAGCATATTGAAAGGTTTAAGGTGTATTTGACAAACAAAAATGTAATTGTATAGAATGAAAGTTTACATCCAAGGTATGACTAAAGAACAAAATAAAACTTCTTTTACAACCCAAAAACAGACTTTCAAGGGTAAACTAAAAACACATCTGAATATGTTTTTGAAGTGAAATAACCACTGACCTTTTGACTTTTAGGATATAATTTTGATGATATCATAACTAGATTGAGATCAAACCATACATAAAGTTTTAGAAAGAATAAAAAAAGAACTTGTTTCAATAACAGATCATGATCTAACCCAAAATGTTCATGTATTAAAAGTACATACCCATGCCCATGTGCTGGAAGAGTGACATGGTTTCCACATTTGTTTTTAAGTTGGAGCTCTTGAAATAATTACAAGCACAAAAGTAATAATTGTTTTATCTTCAAAGTTTTAGATAATCATACTGTGTGAAATTTAACTATAAATAACAGCAGTGACATATTTTAGCTTTGTAACAATTTGATTGTAAAATGTGAACTTTATGACTACAATAACAAAGTCAATACAAGATTGAAAATGTAAATGAACATGTTTACCTTTGCAAACATTTTGTGGCTTACAGCAATTGGTTTTTAATGTTTTGGGGGAAGGGTTTGTTTGCCCATAAACCAATTTGTAGTGTGATTATCTTTTCCTGGGATCCTTCTTCTAAAAAAGAGAGTCAGGATAAAGTTGATGCTGAAACAACATATTTCAGTACAACACTTTCTTATTCAATTAGTGCTTATTATAGCCTCAACAAAAGGGTGATGTTTTATTAATAAATCTTATATTCACCATCTGAAATTTGATGACAATAACTGAATGTCTTTGTATCAATTTTCTACAAGCAAGCACTAGCCAAATAAATAAATACAATTTCAGCTATAAAGAGGCAAACAAAAACTTGTTCCTGATTTGTGACATCATGATAACATCAAGTTTGAATCGACATTAACTTTTTTTCAAAGTCATCTCTCCAACAACATAAGATAAGTTTTGTGCTTCAATAATTTTACTGACAATATTGATTTATAAAACAATCCACTCACAGCAATGAACCCATTTTGATCTCATTTTTAAGCCAGAGATTACAAACATATATTAAAAAACATCATGTGAGAGTCTTAATAAACACCATTGTTGAATTTCAAGATGTAACATTATCTGTCAATGTGCTTCATGATAAAATATAGTATACGGAAATACTATAACATCACATTTGTTGAAAATCTAGTTTTACGATTGTCTTCATCTAAAAAAAAAAATTTAAAGACCATAAGAAACTTGTTTAAAACAAAAATGACAAAACCTACTTTGATCCCTTGGGTCAGTGTCAGTATGACTGAATCAATTCTCTTCCAAACTGATTAAACTCCTATTGGTTGGGATCATTGATACTGGTAGACGAACCAGTAGTGTTCTTCACTAGACTTTCTTTCTCAGTACCCTTGTCTTTATCACCTTCAGAACCATCTTCAGGATTAGGTGTGTTGCCACGATACAGAATGTAGTGTTGAACAATGAATAGTATGTCAAACAGAACGGAAAAAACGCCAAGGCCAAACTTGGTAGGATCACCAAAAATAGATGTCCAGTCATCTATCGAAAAAAAGGAAAGGCAGTAGAAATATATAAGTTTATATAACACTATAGAACTAATCCCTTTTGACTGGTGGCTTCTAGGATGCATCGAGTGCTAACACAAAATATCCGCGGTAACACACGATAGAATAGGACAACACAACACTCACTGCTCCTATCAAGTACTGGTATCGCAATTGGAAGAGCCACCAAATCAGCAAACATTACACAATACCACAAGAAATAGGGTTCAAATCAACCTCGCCACCATGGGCAGCACGCCGTATCCACACCTCTCGTCTCTAACCCCCGGAATGGAAGCACCAAAAAACAATGGTGATTGGCTTCAAAAACTGACTGCCATGCGCGCACGCTTGTTAACAATTTTGAGAGCCCTTTAAGGGCGCTTGGTACACGTGTGTCAAAATGAGTTCGCGTGTTGTAAAATGCAAGTATTTTGACGCAATCATAATTCAAATGATTCGTTTTTACGCGTTCACCATAAACTGCATACAGTTAGATAGGTCACAAATCAAAGAAGAATGAGAGGGGACCAGTTGCTCTATGATTAATGATGCCACTTTTGCGGGATACCATATTTGAGCGGCGCGCCGAGTGGATAGGCCACAGGCCTAATTAAAATCTCCCATATTATGGGAGATTTTTTTACCACATTTCCAGGGGTTTTGATCGAGCCAACCTCGGTACAAAAAAAAATGGCACTGCGAAACATTACCCCTGCGAACGAGGTAGGGTTAAAATCATCAGCATCTAGAAAGGAACACTTCAGCAGAGCCAATAATCCACCTTGGATATCAGCACACCAAATGATACTCTATGCTGAACCCCATTGCAAAGATAGCAAACCTCAGTGATCATCAATCACAGAACTTATTGTCTACAATCAGGATCCACAGATAAATAGCCACTATACTTTCAATCTGTTCAGTGTTCTCAAAGAGAACAAAGATCACTGTCAAAATACTAAGATTAAACCAGTCAACTCTAATTTCAACCACCACCTTTTTAAAGAAGATTAATTACACGGTGTACCCTTATGATTAATTAAATTATCTCCACCACGCAAAACCTCAAATCCAATATTTGTAAAACATTCTTCAGAGAATTCTGCACAGAGACTACTTGAAATCCTATGCATTAAAAGCTGTCATACACTATAATCTGCAATGATTCACTATTTAATTAGAAAGTACATGACATGTACAAATGTACGGTTCACATCCAATAACCTACAAATGCATTTCCAATACGCATGCACACACAATCACTGAACAACAAAAAATTAAAAACATTAAGACAAATAGTATTTAAAACAAAGCAATCAAAAGGTTTTTATTTTAAAACTGGTAAAAATGCACAGAGATGCGGCTAGGTTGCAGTTTGGACTTTAAACTCCTAGGCAAAGGGGGTGACTCAATCTATTTCCAATCACTTCATTGGTGGAGTATTTTAAGCCCACATGTTCACACACCTACCCTGATAAATAAGGCATTAATTTTGGTAAAAATACTATTTTTTTATTTTTTTTATTTACAAAATAGTCGAAGTCCATTCTTGCATTTAAGCCACTCTAAGCTCCATGTTTTTAACACAATATTGGTTTGCAACTGGATTCGAGTGTGGGAATTGTGGCAATAATTATAAGGTTGGTTTATTTTGCCACTTGACGGGTGTTTGCACTGGGGGTTTTTCTTTCTGAAACTGATTTATTTTATCCAAATTGGCATAAATGTTTCCAGGGTATCGCTGGTTATACAGCAGTTTCAGGTTGAATGGCTTTTGACTGACACCCCAAACAAAGATATTGACAAAACAGGGAGGCTGCCAACAATAGGGCTAGATAGCTAGATAGGGCTAGATAGAGCGTTGGCATATTAATCCAGAGGTCAAAGAGTCAAATCCTGTTCTAGTCAATTTTTCTTTGTTCACACCAAAAATGACATTAAAATTACCCAGTCAGTTTTTCTTGTGGTTTATTGCTTGATATTAATATCACTAAGACAGAAACTGGTTTTCACTTTCATAAGTCAGATTATAATCAGGATTGCATCTATAACTCATAAACAACACCACATCATTAAACTCTTTTTCTCTTCCATGCACTGATAATAAACCCATGGGCTGACCGAGACTATCAATGTTTTTAGACAGTCAAAACTTGTAGTCTACACTGAAACCACTCATTTGAAACTGGAAATGATATTCAAATATCAATTCACCACTGGGGCCAACCTTGGCCACTTGCTTGCGTTGAGCGAATTGAGAAGTGATTAACATTTGCTGTAGACAGCTCTCTTTAATGAACAGAGTTTGGAAAGATTTGGTATTATTATAATTATTATAAACTTCTGGTAATGAAACCAAGGGTGCCTCAAAAGTGAATTTAATCACTGTAGCTCAGAAGCCTGAGGAAACCTGTCGATAATGATGCTTGCTATCTGAACCAGAAACACCGGGGTAAACCCCTACTCTTTCATGATAAGTGTTCTGGGTTCTTTTATGTGCACTACCCATCCTAGTACATGGGATCTACGGCTTAACATCCCATCTGAAGGACAAAGCAAGTATGGTAAAGTGTCTTGCTCAAGGACACAGGTGTCGCGACTGGCCAGGCCAGGATTCGAACCCACATTCTGTAAACTAGAGTAACTTAAGTTCGGCAGACTAGACCGCTCGGCCACGACACTCCTTATTGGAGCCAGTGCAAGAATAATCACAACTGATGACTGCAGGTACTCAGTAAGTACTACAAAAAAGTGCAACCACAGTACCTGCTGGAATTGCTACAGGCACTGGTGGTAGTCGTTATAGTTTTAATTGTACTAGAAGTCATGCAACAAACCGGTGTGGAAACCAGTGTGGAAACTGGTGAAGAAGAGAAAGAAGACGATGAAGGCTGAGAAGAAGCCATGGCTAGAGCGCATGTGAATCCTGCTCTGCAATTGTGTGTAAATGTACATGCCCATTAGAAACGATGTTTGCAGATAATCAGAAGTGAGATGATTTCTGTAGTAGAGTAAGTTACACTATTGTAAAATTGCTCATCATTGCATTTTGATTACCAAGTTAATCACAACATTTCTAATTTTGAGTAAATTACAAATGCTGTACCATCCCAGCTAACAGCATCCTTTTTACAAAACCAACATTTCATGTGCACATTCAGTTTTGTATGAAATAATATTGACTTACCATTATTGTAAGACAACAAAAACATCTGCATCAGGCTGAAGGAACCACCAGTGAAGTCTAGCAACACATTACCTATGCTCCAGCCAAAAGTGCTTTTTCTTTTGTAGTTCATCCATGCCTGTAGAAATCCAGATAAAAATTGGTTTCTAGAATGAGGAATTCCAGATGATTTGTTTATAGACCTTGTGCAACTTCGTCATAGATCACATGTGCTTTCAAAATTGCCATATTGGTGATAAGAAGAGTACACGAGGCTCATGTTTATTGTAAATATTTAACAGATTCGACCAGGAATTTTGTAACTGCTTCTGAAAACTGAAGACTACACGTATTATGTCACTTAACAAATTTACATACCAAGCTTTACTTTCATCATGACAATTTTTTTATTTTGAGTTTAAAAAGATTTTATGTGGCAAAATTACACAAACTAATCAACTTAAGTATCAGCCTGATGCCCAGCAACATAGCCACATAAAAACTAGCAAAACGCAAAGATATTTCTCTACAATGACTGGCTAAAAACTGCATCTTGCATCATGCACTGGATAAAAGACCGATTGCGCGACCCGCATCATGTGACCACTTCTAGGTATAAAATGTAAACACACGAGACGTCCTCCATAGGAAAGTGCGGTACAGTACACGATGATTAATGCATTTAGTTTATTCGATCGAGGCTTGTCTTGCTCGAAATCTGTAAAAAATATTCCAGAGTTTGTACCAGAGACCTTCGAATGGCTGAATAAAGCCAGTAAGGACAGTTCCAGCAAGTCTTGAAAATTATACAAGTACCATATAAATGCGCACGATGTGTACAGTGCACGACGGAACGTTAGGCCAGATGACCGCGATCACCACACACTTTTCAAATCAAAAATTTCAAAGTTTTGAAGCTAAAATCATCCAGGTGAGTCACGATATTGTCATGATGATCAACGTATTATCCTGTTAAATGAGGAGAGTTTTCTCAAAAGGCATATGGCAGGAAAATTGAGCTGAATTACCTACGGAAACAGTCATTTTTCATACAGTGTGTACCTTTTGCCAAAGCAAATCAAACTTGGGCTCGAAAAATAATGTTAACTTTGCCAGACAGGAACGGACATGACTGACACATATGTTATTATGACCCACCTTGATCATTCAAATACATAAGAAATATGACGAAAGAAACGTCCTTTATGATCCATTTGGAATACAACCCAGTGACGGAGTCGTTAATGTGAGTTAACAGTCTTAAAAATGTGTACCACAACAGTTATAAAAATTGTTAAAAAGTCTGAATTCAATATCATTGGCAGCTAGTTATTTTGTGCAACAACTATACTGATAGTGTTGTTATGTATTAAACACATTGTGAAAACTTTTAGTTTTAACAAACATCATCCAACATTGCAACAATGTAATACAAAGTTTTATTTTGGCTGTATCTCTTTGTATTATGGACCAAAGGGGACCATTTTTGACATGACCCAATTCCATCAGAAAACTTTAATATTTCCATTTTTGTTGATTTTTTAGCCATTGCCACTCCACTCCATTGACTTCATCTGCCATGTTGTTAATTTTTTGACCGTTTTTTTTTGGGCTTAAGCAGACGGTACTTTTTTGTTGCACGCGCAGCTTTTCTTGTGCTTAGCAAACGTTAAAATTTGCCGGTGAAATACGTTTATGCTAAGCAAATTTTTCTGCTATAGTAAGCAGAAAAATTTGCTTAACATTAATCAGCTCTATGAACTTTCATTAAAAGCTGCCAGCCCCAAACTGCTTGGCTACACAAAGCAATGTCCCACTCATTATATAGTGTCCTACTACAGACCAATCCATTAAGCCCCGCCTACCTTAGCAACTGCCTAGCAACAGCACATGGTGTGACTCTCTTGCCACGATCGCAGCAGTGGTTCGGATGTGGCCAAGCACACATATCGGATACACACACGTACATGGTTTCATGAATTAACGGTATGGATTTAGTTTCATGGCTTTTTGAGCAGTGCCTTGAGTCCAAAGAACAATGCAGACAGAATTCAGAAACACTGTTAAAGGTCCCATGAATTTTTTTTTTATTGGTTAAAAAAATAAAGAATGCCTATGTAACCCTGATCCCAAAACAGATCTTGGGATATAATATTATATTCCTTTATTTTCCATTATGACAATGTTTCCTATTTTTATGATTCCCTTACTGATCTTTTATGGTATATTATCTTTGCCCTACTGGTAAGCTTTGTTTCAGTGGACCCTTGCATCCTTTCTTACTTTTAATTCCAGAGATCTTTGATTTCTGCCTACTTTTGCTTCCTTTTATTATAGTAAATCTTTGATCTCTGCTACTTTTGCTTCATTTTATTATAGTACATCTTTGATCTCTGCCTACTTTTGCTTCCTTTTATTATAGTAAATCTTTGATCTCTGCCTACTTTTGCTTCCTTTTATTGTAGTAAATCTTTGATCTCTGCCTACTATGGTAGGGAGGGTCTTTGATCTTTTCTTCTTCCTGGAAGTGCAGAGGATCCCTTTGTATCCTCTTGCTTTTTATTAGTGACTGGTACACTAGGGTGTAAACTCACAATAGCCTTCCAGTTACTAAGAGGGATGCAGGGACAATTAATCCCTGCTTGTTGATCTCACCAGCTAGAAGCTGTGAAAACCACAAACTTCTGCTATCGTGCTGACTACATGCATGCTAGTTTTCTTCATTTTGCTTTATCGGAGGATCCTCATCCCAAGTTGCCTCCTTTTGCACGAATGTTGGCTCTCTATTTTAGATTATGTTTTACTGGCAGTAAAACTCTATCCAGGCACCGATGACTGGACGACTTGGTGAAGAAGCTAGACTGGCCCTCTAGACACCAAAACCCTTTTACGGTCTCGACCCAGGCAGACCCCGTCCACTTCAGTTCCGCAAGTATAAAATCTAATCAGTATTCTCTACAAACCATTTGAATAAGATGGCCGCCAACACGTGAAGTGTCCCCCTCCCTTCAATTGGACTTTCCCAACCGGTAGTTTTCTTGGACTTCGCCCAAAAGACGCGGACCGCGGTTTAGGGTTTTCCTTTTCATTTAAACTTGGCCCCTTTTCTGTAAATTTATATTATTTAACTATACAGGATCCTGTGTATTTCAAAATTAGATTTTACATGAGCTCATTACGTTTTCACCTGTAATCATTATTTAATATCCATTTACTTATCTCTTTTGGAATAAAACGTTTTCTTTCTGTACTACAAATCCTGAATTGTGTAAAAGTCAAGAGTTTATTCAAAAAAGAAATTGTTTAATGTTTTTCGATTCCTGTTACTTTTGAGGTGAACCACGGGTTACACCTATTATAGTATATCTTTACTTTTTTCACATTTTTTACATGCGTATTAATCGTAGAACTAACGATTTTTAAAATTAGGGGGTTGCCGTGCTCCGCCCACCCTTCCTCATTAACATAAAATCTGCATAACAGACACATCAAAATAGTCAACACTATGTTTTGTTAATTTCAAACCATACATTAAGCCACAAAAATGTTCCGTGACAAAAAACCTCTTCATGGGCCCTTTAAACCACTTTTCCAGGACTGTACAGGGACCACTGCTGTGGGATTTGCACCACCAGAAATACGAACAAATTTAAGCAAAAAAAAAGTTAGTACAGTTGTGTGTGCTGTTTGTTTACTTTTCTGATGGAATTTGAACGTGTCAGACTTTTGTTGGACATTGTCAAGGCTGTGATTGGTCAATACATCAGTAGGTGGGGCTTAATGGATAGGTCTATTATGGATGTCAGTAACAAAATCACAGCAACATTACAATCCATGGCATTCATCAAGGTAGCAGCAGTATGGCAGTGCCATTTTTACCAAAAATAACATCATTATTGACTCAACCTCTTCCAGCAGTACAAACAACATCGAGGTCCTCAGCGTTAACTTGAACAGAGTCACAATCACGTCTGTTTACAAACCACCCACACAACCCTTTGACATCACCAACAACCTGCTGCATAACGACACCTGGGTGGTGGTTGGTGATTTCAACAGCCATAGTACAAACTGGGGCTACAGTACCAACAACAGTGACGGAGATCTCGTTGAAGCGTGGGCAGACACTAGCTCCTTGTGTCTTATCCACGATCCGAAGCTCCCCCACTCTTTCAGGAGTGGGCGCTGGAGGAAAGGCTACAACCCTGACATTGGTTTTGTCAGCCAAACCATCGCAGCACTGACCACCAAAGATGTCCTGGATCCCATCCCGCACACGCAACACCGCCCTATTGCTCTCCAAGTGAATGCATCCATCAGACCGCATACAATACCCTTCCGACGGCGCTTTAACTTTCGGAAAGCAAACTGGGAAAACTTCACAGTTGACCTTGACTCGGCAGTCCCAAATATTGAAGCCACCCCAGCAGGCTACACAGACTTTGTCACTACCCTCGCCCACATCTCAAGGAAAAATATTCCGCGTGGTTGCAGAACATGTTATGTGCCTGGCCTTACTGGTGATCTCACCCTTCAGTACAACAACTACATAAAGCTGTACAAGGCTGACCCCTTCTCTGCTGACACTATTGCGGCCGGGGAAGACCTCGCTGCCAATCTGGCACAAGTACGCCTTAAATCCTGGGAAGACCTTATCAGTAATGTTAATATGACTCATAACAGCAAGAAAGCCTGGTCTACCATCAAGAGGCTATCTGGCGACCCAACGAAGTCCAAACAGCCCGCCAACGTTACCCCTGACCAAATTGCACACCAGCTGCTTCTAAATGGTAAACCTCCAAACAAGCAACGAAAATCAAAGCTGCACCGTCATAGCGAAGAAAATTCTAGCTTTGCACAACCATTCAGCAGTTTGGAGCTCACTGCCGCCATTAGATCTATGAAGCCTGGGAAAGCAGCCGTTCAAGATGACATCCGCACAGAACAGATAGCTCACTTTGGTCCTGGTACACGTTCTTGGCTCCTGCAACTGTTCAACGCCTGTATGGACTCCAATACCATACCTAAGGTCTGGAGACAAGCCAAAGTTGTAGCAATCCCAAAACCAGGGAAAGACCCTTTAAACCCAAAGAGCTACAGACCCATCTCCCTGCTATGTCTCCTGTATAAACTCTATGAACGCCTCATCCTCAACCGCCTCCAGCCTCTTATCGATCACCAGCTGATTCCAGAACAAGCTGGCTTCCGCGGTGGTAAGTCCTGCACTGGCCAGGTGTTGAACCTGACTCAACACATTGAGGACGGTTTTGAGAGAGGACGTGTCACCCGAGCAGTATTCGTAGATCTCACTGCGGCATACGATACTGTGAACCACCGACAGCTTCTTGCCAAGACATATGAGCTAACAAGAGACTACCATCTTGCCACAGCTGTCCATACACACCTCCACAACCGGCGCTTCTTCGTGGAACTCGGTGGAAAGCGCAGCCGTTGGCGTGTACAGAAGAATGGCCTACCGCAAGGCAGTGTCCTCTCTCTGCTTCTATTCAACATCTACACCAACGATCAGCCAATCCATGCCAACACAAGAAGCTTCATCTATGCAGACGACCTCGCCATAACAGCCCAATCCAGTGAATTTAGGGAAGTGGAAGACACCCTGACATCCTCACTGACAGGCCTTACCACCTACTACCATGCCAACCAACTCCGTCTGAACCCTGCCAAGACCCAAGCCACTGCCTTCCACCTGCGGAACAGGGATGCAGATAGACAGCTCAATGTCACATGGGATGGCTTGCGTCTGAAACACTGCGCAAACCCAGTTTACCTTGGTGTAACACTTGACCGTACACTGACGTACAAGGCCCACATTCTGAACACCAAGGCCAAGGTCAACACCAGGAATGCCATCATCAGAAAGCTCACCCATTCCAAGTGGGGAGCGGACCCATCTACCATCCGCACCACATCACTCGCACTGTGTTACACTGCTGCAGAGTATGCGTGCCCTGTCTGGGAACGCTCCAACCACGCATCAAAACTGGATAGCTCTCTCAATGAAAGTTGCTGCATCATCACTGGGTGCCTTAAACCAACCAAGACAGACCAACTGTACCTACTGGCTGGCATCTCCCCACCCGACATCAGGAGTGCTGTTGCCAGTCAGGTAGAACGATCTAGGCAGTCTACTGATGACCGCCACCCTCTCTATGACCACTCACCAGTAACCCCCCGCCTGCGATCAAGGAGGAGTTTCATCACTTCGACCCTACCACTTGAAGATAGTGCAACCAACACTCGGACCCGGCTCTGGGAAGAACGCCTTGATGTCCCAAACAACACTGCATCGGACCTCAAGATTCCAGTGACGGAGAGTCTCCCTGATGGCGCTCATACTGAGTGGACCACTTGGAAGACTCTTAATCGGTTGCGCATGGGGGTTGGAAGGTGCAAGGCTAACCTGGTAAAGTGGGGATATACAGCGGGTCCTGACACCTGTGAATGTGGAGAGCGGCAGACCATGGACCATCTCCTCACCTGCCCCCTACTTCCATCAACAACCACTGTTGACGACCTGGCTGAGGCTACCGACACTGCCCTTCAGTGTGCTCACTACTGGAGGGACAGCATTTGAGCAGCATGGACACGAGAAGAAGAAGAAGATCAAGGTAAAAAATACATGAAATACAGGAGCTAAAATAAAAACTCTGGCTGCTTGTGAGGCAACCATTTTACTTTATTTTACTGCTCTTTGTTATTAAGTAAAACATTAGACACTGACTGAACAAAAAGTAACTTACCTGAGGTACATATTTGATGATTGAAACAACAAGCTTGATGTAAGAAAAATAGTACAGGAACATCAGCCATGATATGAGCTTTTCACAAGATGCAGCTGTGATGATTAGAGTGATGACAGCAAACAATCCTGCCACAGCAGATAGTAATTTACAGATCACCGACACTCTTTGGCCACCTCTCTAATAAAATAACAATCATAGTTTACTTTATGAAGCTTTTTTGTTGTACTTTTAATTCTGAGTCATAATAAATGTAATAAAAACAAAGATGAAACAACAATATACAAGTATATTAGTGAACACTTTAGCTATCAGTGGGGTGGGCAAATTGCTATGGAGTGAAAGAAAGGATAGAGAGCTGACAGAAGAGAAAAGGTGGGTATTAGAAGTAGTTGGCTAGTGTAGCCACAAACACGGGACAGGTAGAAAGATGATTGGAAAAATAACAACATCAATAGGGAAAAAGGGGGTGGGTAATAAATAATTTGTGAACAAAACATTTTTGGTTTATTTCTACATCTACTTCCATTGGGTAAAAATAAGTTATAAGTACCGGTACTAGACATTATGTGTTTGTGGACAAACACGTAGCTGTTCCAAAGTTGTTTGTCGTTTGATTAAACAATCCAGACCTTGAAAATGGTCCTACACGTCACAAAATTTGGCTCAGGAGATTTTAATTTAAAGCTTATTTCGACCGGAAGTAAAGGTCAAAGTGTGGTCATGTGTTTTATCCAAATGTCACACTTTATGTGAGCTACAAATGGTACAAATATTATGACTCTACAAGAATTGGTTCAGGAGATGTGATTTTTAGAAATTTTGAACTTCCTGTTTGGACCGGAAGTAAAGGTCATGCTAATAAACAAATGTCACACATGATGTAAGCTACAAATGGAACAAAGATTATGACTTTATGACATTTTGCACATAAGCTGTGACATTTTGAAATTTTGAACTTCCTGTTTGGACCGGAAGTAAAGGTCAAACGGGGGTCACGCCTGTACATCAAATGTCACACATGATGTAAGCTACATGACAACACAAAGATTACGACTTTATAAAATTTAGTTCAGAAAATATGACGTTTTAAAGTTTTGAACTTCCTGCTTGGACCGGAAGTAAAGGTCAAATTGGGGTCTAATCTGTAAGTAAAATGTCACCCGTGCTCTAAGCTTAAAAATGGCACAAAGATTATGACTCTACGATATGTGCTTCAGGAGATGTGATTTTTTTATTATTAAACTTTGAATTAATGTAACTTGATACCCGATGACGTCACGATGATGAAAACATGTTTGCCTTACTATGATTTTTTTGTTATTTACAAGGTGGTATAACATTTATTCCAATGCGATGCCTTTGAACGAAAACCCTAAAAATGCTAAGATTCTGCAAGTTTCATGTAGAAAAACATCTACCGATAGAGGGCGCTATAGCATATGAGCAGTCATACCAAAAGCCAAACTAACATCTGAGAACACAATATGAAGTTTTAAACGCTAAAAGATAGCGCTACCCCGCCGCATTCATATTTGCAGTTTTCCCAAGAAAAACCTGTACAGGTTCGCAACACCCAAAATCCTCATTGGGTTTACGCGTGAAAAACAGGCGAGTGCGCACTTGTGTACAACTTTGCAATCAACTCTGAGCGGCGAAAAGCGGCGCAATCCACACAGCGTTGTACCAACGGTGCTCAGATTGAACAATTAACGGTAAATTAAAGTGAAATTACGTCATGCTTTTAGTGGAATTTTTATGGTCTGGGACAACTCTTGGTAAAAGCATTCATGTTTTCTAAACGATCTTTGTAATATAGCAATCTAAAATTCAATATACAGTCGACTCTCGTTAATACGAGGTCCGCCGGACTGGCCTGTTTTTCTCGTATTAACCGAACCTCGTATTATCCGAGCGCGGTATTAACAATGCACATTGCATAACATAAATGGACGCACATGTATAAATGCAGCCGTACTGCAATAGAAACTGCATAACTGTGATGATTTACATGTACATGCACCATACAAACATACAACATTTTGGGCAAATAAAACTGTTTTGATTTAATTAATTTATTTCGAAAGTCAATTTATGAAACAATTTTCATTTTTCATGACTGAAAAAGGAACGCATATGACTTTAACTTGCCATTCTTGGCAGCCAAGTTTCGGTCGCAACGGCCAACATGACAAGTTGAATGTTGATTTTCATTGGTTGTCACACCGTACCTTAGTAAGTAATGCGAGATAGCTCATAGCCAAGGCGGGATACCAGCGAACAATAAACAGTCTGGTGTCCACCTCTCATCTGCGTTGTACAAATACTACCATTTAATAGACTGGTACCATTGCCAACGCTCAAATAGCACCTCTATTGATCATGATCAACGGAGCGGTAGCACATGTTTTGAAAGGCTGGGACGTCAATTTTTCGCCTCCATGAAGGTAAACTATCGATGCCCAACAATTGATTCCCCAAACTCGCTATAAAAGTAAGACAAACAATACATTTGCTCGTTACGGGGCCGCAAGAATACCTCGTATTATCCGTGTTCTCGTTATGACCGTGCTCGTATCATCCGTATTTAAATGCATTAAAACACGCACGGGGCAGTTCGTGACCGGCAAAATGCCTCGTATTAACCAGAACCTCGTAACATCCGAGCTCAAATTAACGAGAGTCGACTGTATTTTGAAAGGAGTGTAGCTGGAGCTTATTCTGGTGGTGACAATAATTGGTTGTTGACCATAGCAACTAGTTCTATTTCTCGGTTCCTTCAAAAGATACAAACCAGAAGCTCTGAGAACTCGTTTGTTTGAGGGAAATAAGCTCATGGCCACACTAAGGAACAGATTATGCAGGATCTTAAAGATGAGGAGACAAATCTTGCAGCAGACTCTCTTAGGGATTGGAAGCCAATGTAGCTCTCTCAGAACTGGAGAAATGCAGTCGTATTCTCAAAATTTGATAAGCAAGCGAGATGTCTAAGTAGGTGTACGGCCCACCAGTAGAGCTTGCAATAATCCTGACACAAAAAAAAACAAAAGCGTGGATGTCCTTCTCCGCTGTTTCTTGTGAAAGGTACATATGCAGTTTCTACTGATGTAGCGTGGGTAGACATACAAACTTGTGGGCATCTACTTGTGTCAATACAACTCTAAATTTATGTGGAAGACTTAATTAGGGACACCGGACAAAGCCCTGTTGGCTGAAACCCTGTGGAACAAAGCCCTGTGGGACGAAGCACTGTGGGACCAAGCCCTGTGGGACCAAGCCCTGTGGGACCAAGCCCTGTGGGACCAAGCCCTGTGGGACGAAGCCCTGTAAACGAAGCACAGTGGGACGAAGCCCTGTGGGATGAAGCCCTGTGGGACGAAGCCCTGTGGGATGAAGCCCAGTGGGACAAAGCCCTGTAAACAAAGCCCAATGGGACGAAGCCCTGTGGGACGAAGCCCTGTGGGACGAAGCCCTGTGGGACGAAGCCCTGTGGGACCAAGCCCTGTGGGACGAAGCCCAGTGGGACAAAGCCCTGTAAACGAAGCCCTGTGGGACGAAGCCCTGTGGGACGAAGCCCTGTGGGACGAAGCCCTGTGGGATGAAGCCCAGTGGGACAAAGCCCTGTAAACAAAGCCCAGTGGGACGAAGCCCTGTGGGACTAAGCCCTGTGGGACGAAGCCCTGTGGGACCAAGCCCTGTGGGACCAAGCCCTGTGGGACCAAGCCCTGTGGGACCAAGCCCTGTGGGACGAAGCCCAGTGGGACAAAGCCCTGTAAACGAAGCACAGTGGGACGAAGCCCTGTGGGATGAAGCACAGTGGGACAAAGCCCTGTGGGACCAAGCCCTGTGGGACGAAGCCCAGTGGGACAAAGCCCTGTAAACGAAGCACAGTGGGACGAAGCCCTGTGGGATGAAGCACAGTGGGACAAAGCCCTATAGGACAAAGCCCTGTGGGACGAAGCCCAGTGGGACACAGCCCTGTAAACGAAGCCCATTGGGACGAAGCCCATTGGGACGAAGCCCATTGGGACGAAGCCCTGTGGGACGAAGCCCTGTGGGACGAAGCCCAGTGGGCCAAAGCCCTGTAAACGAAGCCCAGTGGGACGAAGCCCTGTGGGACGGACCCTGTGGGACGAAGCCCTGTGGGACGAAGCCCAGTGGGACGAAGCCCTGTGGGACAAAGCCCTGTGGGACAAAGCCCTTGCGGACGAAGCCCTTGCGGACGAAGCCCTGTGGGACAAAGCCCTGTGGGACAAAGCCCTGTGGGACGAAGCCCTGTAAACAGAGCCCAGTGGGACAAAGCCCTGTGGGACGAAGCCCTGTGGGACACAGCCCTGTAGGACGAAGCCCAATGGGAAGAAGCCCTGTGGGACGAAGCCCTGTGGGACGAAGCCCAGTGGGACAAAGCCCTGTGGGACAAAGCCCTGTAGGAAGAAGCCCTGTGGGACGAAGCCCTGTAGGACGAAGCCCTGTGGCACGAAGCACAGTGGGACAAAGCCCAGTGGTACGAAGCCCTGTAGGACCATGCCCAGTGGGACAAAGCCCTGTGGGCAGAGCCCTGTGGGACGAAGCCCAGTGGGACAAAGCCCTGTGGGACGAAGCCCTGTAGGAAGAAGCCCTGTGGGACGAAGCACAGTGGGACAAAGCCCTGTGGGACCATGCCCTGTGGGACAAAGCCCTGTGGGACAAAGCCCTGTGGGACAAAGCCCTGTGGGACAAAGCCCTGTGCGACGAAGCACAGTGGGACGAAGCCCTGTGGGACCATGCCCTGTGGGACAAGGCCCTGTGGAACGAAGCCCTGTGGGACAAAGCCTTGTGGGACAAAGCCCTTGCTGACGAAGCCCTGTGGGACGAAGCCCTGTGGGACAAAGCCCTGTGGGACAAAGGTCACTTTATGTTTCACAAAGAAAGACCTTCCCTAATCTTGATATTTCTCGAAACAATCGTGTTCCTAACTCTAACCACTCTTACATGAGGAGCTACTTCCGGTTTGACCGGAAGTAGAGGTCACAGAGGTCACCCAATGTGCAACAGAGAATGACCTTTCCTAACCTTGGTATTTGGTGAAAGAATCATGTTCCTAGCTCTTAGCATTTTTAAATAAAGAGCTACCTCCGGTTTGACCGGAAGTAGGTGTCACAGAGGTCACTGAATGTGTCAAATAGAAAGACCCTCCCTTACCTCGACATTTGTCGAAAGAATTAAGTTCATATCTCAAACGGTTGGATTTTTGTTGATTTATAAAGGTTTAAATAAGCCCTGTATTAAAGACTAACAAAACGTGGAGTGTGCACTTTAAAAAGAGACTAAGAACAACGCATGGTTAATGTGCATAGCAATGGGGCATCGATGTTACCCAGCCACGCACACACAAGGATGTGTACATGTATAATGGCACTGGACTTTCTACAGAAATGTGGGACACGCTTGAACGCACATGGACAATAGATTTGCGTTAAACGTCCGATTTGAACCGGAAGTAAAGGTCAAAATGGTGTCACCTCCATGCAAAAGTTTGAGAAGGCTCAATTCTCTACAATCTGATGTAAAATTTGTGATAATGTGATAAGTACTTCTTAAAATATGAATTTTTGAAAATTTCAAAAATGTTAAACTCCTGGTTTGAACCAGAAGACAAGGTCAAATTGGGGTCATGTCTGTGAGGCGTTTACAAAGTTTTGAACGACCTTTCCGATGATGTATAGATTGTAAAAATCCATTGTGTACTTCAGGAGTTATGATTTTTTGAAATAATAAACTTTGATTTAATGTAATTCGACACCTGATGATGTCATCATGACATCACCACAACGGTTTCGTCTCCTTGCCATATGCTACCTATGTATGAAGTTTCAAGGTTATATGACCTTCTAAAGTGTGCATTTGAAAGTGAACAATCGCCAGGGAGAAGAAGAAGAAGGATAAAAAAAAAACTAGAAATTTAGAGTTTGTGAACAAACTCACGGTGTTCGGCTTAAACTTAATATAGTTATTGCATAATTGAAAATCTTAAGGTCAATAATGTGTGCAAGTTTGTTGTCTCTTGTGCTATGCTGACAGACGAAATATTTCTTTGTACTTTTTGATCTTTATGCATGAAGGTTAGTCATATGAAACTTCAACTTCCGGTTTGACAGGACCCTAGAGGTCAAATGGGGTCACACTTTGTGCATGGTATCTAGAATTGCCAGAGAGCTTTAAATTGATGTAATGATTAATGTACCACGTTTCATTAATAAGATACATACTTTTGTATGTACAAACTTATACTTCCGGTTTGGACCGGAAGTGAAGGTCAAATGAGATCAAACTTTGTAAACATTTGTAGAATCGTGGAAGGGCCTTAAAATTAAGTTATTATATTAATACACAAAATTAAGTTATTCAGATATGATTTTTTATGTAAAAAACTACTACTTCCGGTTTCGACCGGAAGTAAAGGTCAAATGGGGTCACACCCTGTGTAAGATTTATTTCATACTTTATGACCTTTCATATGGTGTAAAGATCATGTATGTAGCATATCTGATTCTGGAGATATGAGTATTTTAATATAAAACTTCAATTTAATGTAATGACATCATCGATGACGTCATCATTCCAAATTTTTTTGTTTGTCATGTACACACTGTTGTCTAGGTATATAGTAAGTTTCAAGTCCGTACATGCTTTATTTTTTGAGATAATAAAATAATTTTTTTTCAACCTCGTGTACCAATTTCATTGTGACGTAGCTATGACGTCATATATCACATTTCTAGAATGCTCTTGAGCTAAAGAAAATATTATTCATTGAAAGTGTTGATATATTTACTCACTTAGGCTCTAGAGCCCCAAATAACATGATTTGTTACTTTAACTTCCGGTTTCTACCGGAAGTAAAGGTTAATTGAGGTCACGGTGTGTATACAATTTGTCCAACATTACAAGACCTTTCATATGCACTAAAGATTTTAAATGTAGCATTTGCCGTTCTTGAGTTATGAATTTTTTGAATTATTTAACGTTTGTTTAATGTCATCAATGACGTCATCATTTCAAAAAAGATTTGGTATCATCTACTCACTAATATCTTTGTACATGGTAAGTATCAAGTTCATACAAGCTTTACTTTTTGAGAAAATTTGCGGACAAGGTTCAGGGGGAAGAATGTGCAGGAAAAAAAAAACTAACAATAGGTCTTCAGACTTGAGTCCGAACACCTAAAAAACGTACAAAAACAAAGGAGAACACATACATAAAATTTTTAAACTCACATCATAAATAATGCACTGGAAGATTGTGAATGATGTAATTACAACTGCATGAAGAGTAAACACAACATCGTTGAGTAAGACTGGATTGACCTCATACGGGTTTTGGTTCTGGTATTCTTCCTGCACAACAAAACAAAACAAAAATATATACACTTTATTAACATTAGTCACTTGTGTTTTATTACTACAGGTACAACATTTGTAATGGTTCCACACAGTGTACACAAAAATTAGTTTGGGAATTAAATTGTATGTTAAATGTTCTTTAGCTCGGCAAATTTGTGGGCTACGAATGCAGCATCCAACCCCTCCTCCATCCAATTAGAAATGATGTGTAGTTTTTGTTCCTTAAGATCTCTCAAATAAAAAACAAACCTGCATTATTAATATTGAAAGCTTATACGGTATTTATGTTCCACTGAATATTAAACTAAAGGTATTGGAGGTTTACAAATGACATTTTAAGTCAACTATGGCAATGTGAACTAAATGACTGGCAACAAGGTCGTGAACGACCGTTTAAAACCCGCAGGGTTATGGCCTTGTGATTGGCTCGGTCCTTTTATCACACAGCCACGACACTGCAAGGTTTTAAACGGCCGTTAAAGATTGAGTCACTACTCTCATATTCCCTTTCATAAATGCCCTTTTAGTTAAAAAGCATACTAATGTAAAAAATCTGTAAAACTATTCTGTTGTGTAAATTTTCAAACCCTGTCACGGCCTCAGGCTGTTTCCCATGGGATTAAATTGCATGCACCGCTGAATGCTTGTGAGTACGCGCATGCTTATAGACGTGACAGGAATTCAAAAACAAATTTAAAGAAACAAAAAAGTTTCACAGATTTACCTCTATACGATTTTTAACAAAAAGGGCATTTATGAATGGGAATAAAACAGTAGTGCCTCATCTTAAACGGCTGTTTAAAACCTTGCAGGGTCGTGGCCATGAGATAAAGGACCAGTCACCACTCTTTTATTCCCTTGTTTTAACCAGTTGGCGCCGGCTGACGTGTAAACACAAAAATATTTTTTGAGCAAATGGGCGATGTTGAACCAGGCCATTGTGGAAAATCAGAAAACTGGAACAAAGGTCACCCTGAGACGCCGTCTGATGGTTCACCCACACGAAGCAAAAACATGGTCTTGAACATTGTGCGGTTTGTTTTTGTGTAATCCTCGATTCCACACCTTTGTCCTTTCATTCCAAAAAGAGGATTACGAAACAGCAAAAGGCTTCCACCATTATTTATTCATTGTATTTTGGCTCAATGGAGGTAAGTCCGAGTAAACCGGGGAGCCAGCTATAGTTCAGGGTTTAGTACCAATCCTATGCAGTACCGTACGGCAAGGGGCTTTGCATTTTAGGGTACATGAATGTGACATTTTCTCGGTAGAGAAAACACAACTCAAGGAATCTTCGTTATCTTGGCTGTCAAGTCGAGGTTTCTTTGTGCCAGTGGTACTCTCAAAGAAAAATAATTCCTGCATTTCTGAGAAAATAATCCCATCAGGCTGGACGGGAAAAAATGAAAGAATCCCAGCGGCAACTGATTAAATGGTAACAGCCAATAGGACCACTAAACTGTCTAGGGTATTTATAAATGCACAATAAATAGCATCAACAATTTGATCATTGTTATGTTTGTTTACATCAAGAATCTATTTGAATGACAGTACACCTTATCATGTGTGCCAACCATAGAGCTATATATATTGACTAGAGCGCTAACTGTACATTGTATATGCACAACCGTTTTGAAGTCGCGCTGCATGCTTGGTCATTGTGTGTCGTTCAAGAAAGATTTTAATTTTTAAAGAGCATTTGCCCGCGAGTATTCAGCACGTCCTGCGTGCACGCATCACACTGCAGCTTGAAAACGGGATGCAACGATCGAGGGGTGAGGAGACATGCTGGCACCAAAGAGACAGCTCCATGGCCGGCACTGACAAGAAATAACTATTTTGACTGTATAAAGAAATGTAGGCTATATTGTGAATCTTAGCCAGTTTAGGCTAAATGTCTCTTTCTTTGAGTAAATGGTTCAAAGTTCTTCCCTTCACTGCAGAAAATTAAGCAATAAAAAATCGTCACGGCACATACGTTCAAATGAGCGCATGCAGTACTAGATACACGTGCGCTAAGGTTAAATCATGCGCATTAACTGATATAAGTGATTCCATAACGCACAGAAAAGGAATAAAGCAGTGGTATGCAAATAGCCGTAACCCAGCCGTACAAGATTTCAAGTTTTCCATAGGTTTGTACACAAACATGGATGCGCCCTGGCGGCTTCAACATACGAACAATGCTAGCGCTCTAGTCAATATATATAGCTCTATGGTGCAAACAAAGACAAACTACTTAAACATTTTTCAGCAAAAGATCACAACTGTTATTTATATTACATCAAGCTTTTAGTATATAATTAACATGACTTTACTGTAACTTACCTTCGAGTACAACTATTAAAAACATGCAAATTTTCCATCTATCACTATATTCATATACATTCACAATACATTTATAATACTAACTAGAAACAAAGCGTTCGTTCTGTGAACAAACACTGAGCTGTTTCTCGTGAGTGAAATATTATAAATTCATGTCATGTGGTGCAGGAGATGTGCTTTGTTAACATGAAAAAACTATTAGTGGAATAGATGACGTCATGATGACGTAACTTATTTTGTAGAGTAAGTGAAGTGCTAAGGTGCAATACCACGTTTTTTGATCATCAGCTCTTGTTTGGCGACGCTGTATATTGTATTTGATTCTCTGCATACTGTATATGGTTAATTGGCTAATAATCATCCACAGAGGGCGCAATACAACATTCTTATACGGTATGGGTTATCATACGGTATGTAACTTGGGGATTAAAATCACATACATGTACCAGATAAGGATAACCCATACCGTATAAGGATAATCCATATCGTATAAGGATGTTGTATTGCGCCCTCTGTCAACGATTATTAGCCAACCATATATGAAGAGAATCAGTCCAATTTGGGGCCAAAAAGCGCCCACTCTCCCATGTAACACTTGTCAATGGATCTCATGGAAATACAAACAGCTGCTTATATTAAAACATACATACATGTACAAAATTTTAGGTCAAAGAACACACAATTTTTGTTCTGTAGTTCTGTACACCTCTGATGTTCAGTGTCACGGCAGAAACCAAAACATTTATTGTTTTTGCCTGGTGGTTTGCGTGTGCATTGTGTTTTGCATAAATACGGCTTAAAGGGACGTCCTGGCAGATATCTTTTGAATTATGTCTGACGTCAACCTTAAACCAAATTTATGCAAAACACAATGCGTGTGCAAACAACCGGGCAGATTTCAATAGAAATGAGGCTCAGAAGTGACGTCACGGGTCAGAGATCTTTCGAATTATATCTGACATCACCCTTAACCAAATTTATTCAAAATACAATACGTGTGCGAACCACCGGGCAGATTTTAATAGAAGGCATTATAGTTGTAAACAAAGGGCACATGGTTTATACGGTTAGTGTAGATGACTTACGTGTGTTGTTGACGCATGCACACAAGGAATTGTGAGTGCAAGCTATATACACAGGTTCGGTCTTAAATCTGCGTATGTATGTGTTGTTGCCTGGTGGTTTACGCATGCACCGTGTTTTGCATAAATTTGACTTAGAAGTGACGCCACGTGTCAGATATCTTTTGAATTATGTCTGACGTCTGTAACCCTTTAACAACATTTATGCAAAACACAATGCGTGCAAAAACCAACGGGCAGATTTCAATAGAGGACAGTATAGGTGTAAACAAAAGGCATGTGGTTTATACAGTTAGTAATAAAAACAGTGAAAATGTGGCTCCGTATAAACCGATAAGGCTCTGTATTGTTCAAAAAAAATTCGATTTTTTAGACTTTTTTTGGAAAGTTTCAGATGCTTAGTCATTTGTATCAATCATGTCATCACAATTTCCTTAGCAATTAGGATTGATTCATACATTGATCAATAGAGCTTTGTGAAATCTGCATTTAAAACAGTATTTCAGATACACCTAACTCATAAGTACAGATGGGCCAACACTCTATGCATTTCAGTTAAATAAGCATGAATCGTTTTTGTCTGGGATTGCAATGCATGGATCGCACAGTTAATTTTTGTGGGTTGTATACAGCACATCGGACGGCTGACAGTTGTGACAGTAAGCCAAAAGTCCATGACTCTAGACTCTTAAAGGACATGGTATTGTACATGATGGTTGTCTTTGACAACGTTTGTACGTGGTTTTTAAAACTGAGTGAAAGACGCTAAGTTTCTGAATTTGGATCTTGAAGGTAATGACACAAGTGACATTTTAAAGCACAATATCATAATTAATGCTACATGAGCAACTCTCTTTGGAAAATTGTATCACACAAGATCCAGAATGTATATATTCAATTGATTCGGAACTAGGAAAATGAGTGGCAATATGTGTTTATTTCGCGCCAAGGTATTGTGACTGCAAATGTTTTGTCCATCCCCATCGTAACGTTCTTTAGTTTAGGATTCAAGTCAGAGTGTGGGCTTTCATATAATGTATAAACATAAGCTGTCCTGATTGCAATCA
Source organism: Marthasterias glacialis (assembly GCA_911728455.2). Taxonomy (NCBI): domain Eukaryota; kingdom Metazoa; phylum Echinodermata; class Asteroidea; order Forcipulatida; family Asteriidae; genus Marthasterias; species Marthasterias glacialis. The sequence continues at coordinate 21,987,666 of OU452225.1, forward strand.
GAACAGCTAACTAATGCCGAATGAATATCCAAACTGAGTTTAATGCATGATTACAACCTTTGTCAAAATCATCTTTACTTGTTTTGATTGATAAAGAACATTTTAACAACTAACTTTGTTGGGCAGAGCAGGTGTCTTCATCATTTAACAACTGAGCTCACTTGGTGGTGAGAGGAAAACTTGATTCCGAAAATTGTCAGTTTTTTTTTGTTTCGTTTTTTTAATAGGAGATTGCTTAATGGCCATTGAACAAAATTAAAGCATTATTACAGATGTATAAAACAACTTAGAATATGTACCTTAACTTGTGGGATCCAAAACATACCAACATTGAAGATACCATACGCAGTGAAGCCAATAATGTTGTATGTCAAAAAATCAAAATTGAGCCCTTCCACACTGAAAAAAGAAACGATTATTGTATTTAAAATAACAATCCTGCAATTATTTTACATATAAAACATACAAGGTACCATAGGCAATGACGAGACAAGTTTGCCTGAGGAATGTTTTGGTCAACCACTAATACTGAGCGCGGTGATAATTTATCCTTAAAAATAAACTGTTATTGTATTTTATTGTTTACTATATTTTCTTCATATTCTATTTAACCCATTAGCACTTGCGCACAACTTCAATGTAAGCCATTTACTCACTGAACAGGGCAGGAAAGTCAACAAATTAATGCAATATCCCAAAATCTTTGTGTAACTTTTGTAGTGATTATTTTGTTCCTTTACAAGTTTGATTTCTTTTGTGGGGGATAAAAACCTTTCAAATAATTTACACATTTACTTATTTGCTTAATACTAAATTGAAGCTTTGAGCTTGTAAATATAACGACATATCAACTAAATTAGAGTACCTGGTAATGCATACGGACTGCGTTAGCTTTGCACGGCAAAATGCGTACGCAACTTTTTTCAACTGTACTGTCGTTTCAAACCAGAACGAAATGTTAACAAAGTGATGGAAATAAACCAAATCCTACCTTTGAAAATGATCAATAATGTCTTACTTAGAAATGTAAATTCCTTCCAATAATGTGTAAAAAATGGCGAAAGCACAGCAAAAGTGAGCATGGTTGCCTTCGCTTTGTACATTATCGTGCGTAAAATGCATTGTACATTCAATATGATCCATATTAAAGCTGCGTGAATTTATTTCCGACCTTTGAACCTTTGGAAGTGGATTACTTCATTTTTCTATGGTGACCACAGGGCGGTACAGTGACTAAAGGGTTAAAACCACCAAGATTTTAACTTTGTGATGATGTTTGTAGGTAAATTTCCTCTGGAGTAAAATGTACATATGTAGTGGGAGGGGAAGAGGAAGAACAGAATCAGATACAGTAAGAGTAAACCAATTCACTGGAACTCCTTCAAAGATTTTGCTCAAAATTAGGGGAAATCATCCGGGAATCGTCTCAGATTGCACCAAAGAGCATCTAGAATCAACAATTTTCCAAGGCGCTTAAGCAGGCCCTGGAACCCACGCTGTAAGGGCTTCGCACTTTGCATTTGTAGTACTGACAAAGCGTTCTTGAATCTCAGCCCCCCTGAAAAATTTCTCGGTCCGCCCACGTCTCTGGAATTAAATCTTCAAGTTGCGTGATACAATGTGCACAGATGGAAGATTGAACAATGTTACAATTTGCTTGTCAAAATTTGCTTGTCAAGTTGTCAATATTGGGGCATTCGGGTTGGCTCAGTGGTTCCTTTCCCTGCCTTTCACCTCTGTGGACCCTGGTTCGAATCCCGGACTGGAGCCTTCCATGTGGATTGGGCTTTCAGTCCCTACCTGATTGTGTGGGTTTTCCCCATTTGGGGTTTTCCTCCCACATCCAAGACTGACATTTCTTCTACATCTTCTCTACACAGGTATCTTCAGGCCTACGGGTCACAGTGCAAGTCACTTTTGAGGGTCCCTTGGTTTCATTACCAGAAATATATAATAATAATAATAATAATAATAATAATAATAATAAAGTGAGTAGTAAAACATGGACAATGGAAAACAGCCTACTGTTCAGCTGTCAGGTGCAGCCTTTCCACACACAATAGACCGATTGCGCGACCTACGTCACATGACCTGTAGTGGGTATTAAATGTAAACAAACATGACATCCGCCATAGAAAAGTTCGGTACAGTACATGATGATTGTTACATTTGTTTATTCGATCGAGGCTTTTCTTTCTCAAAATCTGTGAAAACTATTCCAGTCTTTGTACCAGAGACCTTCGAGTGGCTGAATAAAAAGCCAGTAAGGACAGTTCAAACAAGTCCTGGATATTCTACAAGGGACATTATGTTCGCGATGTGGTAGTACTAGTTGCACGACAGAACGTTGGGCCGTGAGACGACCGCGATCACACACTTTTCAACACAAGAATTTCACAGTTTTGAAGCTGAAATCATCAAAGGAAAAAAAGCTTTCCCAAACTGTGTGATTCCTTTTTGTGTTTGAAATTTTGCAAGGCTAGGTATAAATGCTCACTTTTCCAAAGTTCTTTTAATCTTTACCCTTTTTACAATGATTTAGGACTACATTACAAACAAAATAACAGGCAAGTGGCTAAATAGCTGTCCGACGCCAGTTGTGCATAACTCAAAATAAACCTCTTTAGTGTAGTAGAATACTGGCAGTTTATGAAACAGTAATGTGATTAAAATCAATGTCACAACATACAACTTTAATAAAAGGGCTTAGTAACTGCGTTTTATTACCAAAAGCCGACTTTTGGTGTGACTCTGTCGGTCACAGAATGTATTTGCACGTAGTTTGACATCAGCTGAGATGACGTAGTACCCACTTCAGGTCACATGATGACATTAAACATTGGTCGTGCAATTGGTCTTTTCAATTGGTCTATTCAGAGCGAGGAACAGGATTCTTTCAACAAATACCAAGGTTAGCATCAACATGTTGGCATTTTTATCAAACATATGTGTAAAATTTAACAAGTAATCTGGTCAGACAAAGTTTTTCAATAGATGTGTTCCCCTTTGCACTGTGCACAATGTCTGGTTAACAACAAATCTGTCATATTTTGTCAAAAGTGCAAGGCTCGGTTTTGCCATTTGTGACACTGTGACACAAATGTGACAGCTCAAATACAAAAATGGGTTATCCTATACATTTTTTTTGCACAGACATTTGCAACCCATCACATTGCATCAACACTTGAACGAAACATTTGATATGTTTGGATTGAAAACAGACATGCTCCAAAATTAAACTAATTTTTAATTTACAGTTAACATACCTTTTTCTTTTGTAGTTGAGAAATACTTGAGGATAGAAGGAGACAGTCCATGCAGCAAAATAAATCCATCCAACAATGACGATAAAAACATTAAGTACAAGGCTGTGAACCACTTGTACCCGTACAAACACACTAGATAAACTGAAAATAAATAAAAATGACATATTATGGTAAATAGCCCTATCTCATTCCTCTCTAAACTCCAAAAAAAAGAGCCTCAGATTGAAGTAGTTTTTTGCTTCCTGTGACCTCTGGCTGGGTAAAGGGGGGCTAGGTAGTTTGGGATGTTCATGAGTCTTACATTACTTGTTCAAGTACTGTGCAATTTATTTATTTTTTAACCCTTGCCATTTTCCCCCCTTGTTTTCCTCTTTTTGTCTCCACTCTTTTAATTGTTTATTTTTCTGTAATTTTTATACTGAAAAGTAAATTTTAAATATATTTCAACCCTTTGTAAATTCCACATATCTTAGCTCTGTGCTGCCAGTTGGATAAATGAAGTGAAATGAATTAGACAATGAACTTGTGACATCACAAAAACAAGGTGTTCAGAAAAAATGGTATTTAAAGATGTCATTTGATGTATATAAAATTAAATCAACTTAAATATCTAAATATGAACATAAAACGTGACATTGTGCTTTATAATTTAATATTTAATTTGAACTTCCGGTTTTGACAGGAAACTAGGTCAAATCAGGTCTCATATTAGTATAACTTTGTGAAGTACTTAAAGCCCTTTCATATGGCGTATAGATTGTGAAAATGGCACACATAGTTTCAGAGATGTGCAACAGAGAAGGACCTTCCCTAACCTTGATATTTCGCGAAAGAATCATTTTCTCACCTCTCACAACTTAAATGAGGAGCTACTTCTGGCTAGACCAGAAGTAGAGGTCATAGAGGTCACGCAATGTGCATCAGAGAAGGGTTTTCCCTAACCTTGGTATTAGGTGAAAGAATCATGTTTCTACCTCTTACCATTTGTAATCGAGGAGCTACTTCCAGTTTGACCAGAAGTAGGGGTCACAGAGGTCACACATTTTGCAACAGAAAAGGACCTTCCCTAACCTTGGTATTTGGTTCAAGAATCATGTTCCTAGCTCTTAGCATTTTTAAATGAGGAGCTACTTCCAGTTTGACCGGAAGTAGAGGTCACAGAGGTCACGCAATGGACATCAGAGATGGGCCTTAATATTTGGTGAAAGAATCATGTTCCTAGCTCTTACCATTTTTAAATGACAAGCTACTTCCGGTTTGACCGGAGGTAGAGGTCACACATGTCACGCAATATGCAACAGAAAAGGGCCTTTCCTAACCTTAGTATTTGGTGAAAGAATCTTGTTCTTACCTCTAATCACTTTTAAATGATGAGCCACTTCTGGTTTGACTGGAAGTAGGGGTCACAGAGGTCAAGCAATGTGCAACAGAGAAGGGCGTTCCCTAACCTTGGTATTTGGTGAAAGAATCATGTTCCTAGCTCTTGGTATTTTTAAATAAAGAGCTACTTCCGGTTTGACCGGAGGTAGAGGTCACAAAGGTCATTTAATGTTTCACAAAGGCCTTCCCTAACCTTGATATTTCTCGGAACAATCATGTTCCTACTTTTAACCACTTTTAAATGCGGAGCTACTTCCGGTTTGACCAGAAGTAGAGGTCACAGAGGTCACCCAATGTGCAATATAGAAGGACCTTCCTGTAATGATATGCTCATGGTCACTTAACTTAGAACCACCCTGGATGACCTCTGACCCAACCTATGGCCAGGGTTTCCTGTAACCCCACTCCTCCACATTCCACATGACTCATGCATAGACCACACAGGCAGGCATGGTTCGTTTCCCATCCACTCTTACTCAAGTCTCTCACTGGTTAACATCTACATGTATATGCTTACACACTTTTAGTAAAAAGGTTGAGCACTATTATCGCTTATCGTTACATGGTGTCAGAATGGCGACCCATAGTCTCCCTCCTCCTCAGCCACTCCAACTACTCACTGGCAACCCTGCTCAGAACTGGAAGAAGTTTAAACAACGGTGGAGTAATTATGAAATGGCCACCAATGTTGCCAGCAAGGGCGATGCAATGCGAGTTGCAACATTGCTCACTGTCATTGGAGACGAAGCAGTGGAACTGTATAACACATTCAAGTGGACAACTGCTGGTGACGAAGTCAAAATCGCCACCGTACTGGAGAAATTTGAGGAGTATGCCACTCCTCGAAAGAATACGATATACGAGAGGTATGTGTTCAACACAAGGAACCAGGAGAGCGGTGAACCCGTTGACAAATACGTCACGGCTCTAAAGAATCTCGCCGACACTTGTGACTATGGCGATCTCCGTGAGTCACTAATCAGAGACCGACTCGTTCTTGGAATAAAGAGCTCACATGTCCGAGAGCGTCTGCTTCGTGAGTCCACACTGGACTTGAAAAAGGCCATTGACGTCGTTCGAGCGGCTGAAGCAGCGCAACAGCAACTCCGTCAGATAGGCGGTGAGGAGGCCGTTCGTGCTGTGCGATCACCCCGTACTGCGTCAACCATGACACGAAGCAAAGCACCCCCTCCTACTAAAGAATGTCTCTTCTGCGGGCAAACGCATCCCATGGAGAAAAGCAAATGCCCAGCATTCGGTAAAACCTGCAGTAAATGCAATGGAAAGAATCACTTTGCAGTGAAGTGCAAATCTAAGACCAAGAGAGCACCATCTCGCCAAAAACATCTGAAACTAGTTGAGGCAGACGACGACGATGAGGATGATGAATACACGTACCAGATTGGCACAGTTAACAACCCTATGAAGGAGATCCCTAAGCAGCTGTTTGTCACCATGAAGGTAAATAACTCTGATATACGCTTCCAACTTGACAGCGGCGCTACTTGCAATCTCCTCCCTCTAAGTGACTATGCTAGAGTGATGGGTAACCCCTCCAACCTCACACTTCGAAAGAGTAAAGCCAAGCTACGAATGTACAATGGTAGTTTGATGCACCCAGTTGGCAAATGCACACTCCCCTGCACAAGGAACAATAAAACTCATGAACTTGACTTCCAAGTTGTTGATAAAGAAGTCACACCAATACTCAGCGCTGAAACTTGTCAGCGTCTTGAGTTCCTCAAAGTACTTGTGCATGACCTAGCCGAGGACCACACGGTGAACGCAATCGATGTAGATTCATGTAAGCCACTCACTAAAGAGCTTATCTTGAAAGAATATGGTGATGTGTTCAAAGGCCTGGGATGTCTCCCGGGTAAGTACCACATTCAACTTGACCCTAACGTTTCACCTGTGGTCCACCCTCCTCGTAAAGTGCCAATCGCAATCAAGGATCAACTACGCCATGCTATAGATGGTATGGTCCGTGACCAAGTCCTCACTCCAGTAACTGAACCAACTGACTGGGTTTCCAGTCTTGTGACAGTCATCAAGCCTATAGTAGGGTCATATCTTTAGATTCCGTGACCATTTTTTTGCTACCTTTTTTTCTTGATGGATTTGACTTCAGGAACCATTCGAAAGGAAAATTAGCTCCTATGTACCTCTGAAATGTGATGGGAACTTCGGCTAGAGCACAATATTCAAAATGGCCGCCGACGCCATCTTGAAAAACATAATTTGTAATAGCTCTGGCCCCAGATGACCTAGATGGACAAACGAGGTGTCATTTTCCACTATTTCTGGCATTACAAATCCACTGGAATGGTAATTGTAGAGTTTGGGGATCATCCTAACTTCTAAATCCAAGATGGCAGCCGACGCCATCTTGAAAAACATTATTTGTAATAGCTCTGGCCCCAAATGACCCAGAGGGCCAAACGAGGTGTCATTTTCCACTATTTCTGGCATTACAAATCCACTGGAATGGTAATTGTAGAGTTTGGGCATCATTCTGACTTCTCAATTCAAAATGGCCACCGTCACCATATTGCAAATTATGAAATGAGATATATAGCTCTGGCACCGGAAGGGCTGTACAAACAATAAGGGTGTAATTTTCCACTAACTCTTGTATTAAAAAAAACCAAAAAAAAACAACAATAACATGTTTCTTATGTTGTTCTGGGATCGTCCAACCTTCTTAATTTATGTTTGCTGCAAGATTGGTATATGACCTGTATTTTAAGTTTAGTATGAAGAGCTAGGCTTAATGATATTTTTAGTACCTAATTTCTACTTTTTCTTTTAGTGCTTAAAGTACTCCAGTTGCTAAATTATTTTCTTCAGTTCTCATTTGTGTCTCTTAAGTGCATTTTATGTATGCATTGACCAGTGGTGGCGCTCTTTGTTTTAAGTTGCTCAAATGCATAATTTAAGGGTCAGAGGTCACCACTCCCACACATGCTTTATCATGTAAGATTTAAGCAGATTATTATCTTAAAATATCACATGCCATCCATAGTGGTAAGAACCTATTCATTACTCTATCATATTATTTGATGGTTAAAGACTATTTATTTGATGTTTTTTGTGTTATACCCTCCATGAAAAGGGTGATTTTTGAGTAAGAAAATAAAAACCAAAGTCACTTTCTTTAATGTGTTGAATACACAATGAGTAACGAGAAAATGGAATGACATGCAGTTACCTTTATGCTTTTGTTATTGGTGACTCCTGTTGATGTGGCATTGTTACTGTATTGTGTGAGCTTGCTTGACTCTCAGTTAGGATTGTTAACAGGATAATAGGTCAACAGAAGTCTCAGTTAATTGATGTTAATAATTTGTAATCATTTGTGCGTTTGGTATACATTGTTGTATACTATTAGCTGTGGACTTTAATAAATGGAACATAATATGATCAGGTGTGAATTAGTCACATGTAAATATAATTGTATTTCCCCCTTTTAAAGACAAAAAGACAAAGTGACAAACAGAATGGATAGTGGCAGTGAGGAGTCACGTACAAGAGGAAATGAATATAAGTGCATACTCTGTTCAGAGCCATGTACAGCAGACGACAATTTAGATAACATTACACCAGATAAATGGGAATCCATCCAAAGTAAGTCCTTACAATGGAGTGGACTGGATAAGTTTCAGCATGTACATGAAAATGTGGACTGGAAGAAGGGAGCTGCAGGTTGCTACATGCATAGCTCTTGCTACACAACAATGTCCAGTAAGCGCAGTCTCTCGCAAGCTGAAAAGCGCAAACGAAAATCAGAGGAAAGTCTTGAAATAGATAAAACACCAGATCAACAAGGTCCTTCCCTCAACTCTCAGGCCAGTGCACCTAAAAGGCTTCGCTCCAGTATAGGTGTCATTCACAATAAGGAGCTATGTGTGTGGTGCATGAGAGGGGTATACAAGAGCAGTGATCGTGACAAGCGGCTTTTACTCCTATCAACAGTAGATGCCTGGACAAAATTCAAGATACACACTGTCCGTTTGGAAGATGATGTCATAAGAAAGAGACTTGACATTGCATCCATCCCAGATAGTCAAACAGCATTTGCTTTGGAAATCCGCTACCATCGCGGTTGCTGGCGCAAGTTTGTCAGCGACCACAAGCCCCTGTCAGATGAAAGCACTCAACATCTGCAGCGTGTAAACTTCCGAGAGGCACAAACTCTCTTCTTTCATCATGTTCGTCAAGTCATCTTCAAAGACCATGAAATTCGAACACTGCAAGGTATGTTGCAAGACTATAAGCGCATCATTTCAAATCACGGACATAACTCAGAAGTAAAGTCCAGCTACTTAAAGGAAATTCTCATAAAAGAGTTTGGGGAAGACATCGGATTTCATGAACGCATCCAGAAGAACGTGAGTGAACTGGTATATGACACAGCGGGAGCAGGTACATACATTGAGGCAGCCATATCCTCATTAGGCATCAGCAATGATCAGTTGTTGATGAATGTTGCAGCTCGACTTAAAGAGCAAGTCATGAGGACGAGTACTATCCCCTGGCCACCATTCATAATTGACTTGGAGAGAGAGGAACTTTTGAATGAGCTCCTGTTGAAGCTGATCACATGGTTGAAACACCCAAGCAAGTCTGCAGTTGCTGACAGTCCATCCGTCCGGTCAATTGCATCTATGCTGACAAGCTACATCACTGGAAAACGCACCGCATTTAAGACGAACCTCTCTGTCATGCTTCATGGATTGACCAAGAGTAGGGAGATAGTCGACATAATGCACAAGGGTGGTCTGGGTATCAGTTATAATGACGTACTTATGCTTCGTGATTTCTGGGTTGTCAACGACCTCCAACACTCTACTGATTGCCCCCTCGAACTAGCTGAGGGCAAGCCTGCCATTGCTATAGTAGACAACGATGACTTCAAGAGCGACACACTTACCGGTGCTGGTCAGTCACACCGTACTAATGTCATGTTTGTGCAGCCAAAATCATGTGATCCAGAATCTCCTTCCAGGAATTATAGGGATCAACAAGTCCCTTGTGCCAAATTAGCATCACATTTATCGACAACTCTCAAAGAGCTTGGAAGTGAAATGCAGAAAGTCAACCCGTACAAAACAGTGAAGCGTGGGGAACCACCTATAAGAAAGCAGTCAACTGATCCGAGCAATCCTGATACATCTGCGCAAAGATTTTGTGGTGTAATCCATGCATTGGCTAGGGCCCAAGATGACCGGGTGAGACCAAAACCAGAAGAACAAACAGTGCCCGGGTTTTCAGGGTTTCACGCCAACATGTCAAAACCAGACGAGAAGAGTCGAGCAATATATCATATGACGTACTCCAACCCTCCAAGTAAGACGATTCTCTATGATGTGATGCGTAAACTTGCACAGTCAATCGCAGAAAAGAAGATGCCGTTTGCAATAATTGTTGGTGACCATCCGGTCTACATCCTTTACCTAGAGTTGAAAAGTGAGAATGCTAAACTATTCAACAAAATATTACCTTTCATGGGACCTTTCCACATCCAAATGTCTTTCATCTACGCTATATACAAGAGGTTTAAGGGATCTGGTATCTCAGATGTGTTGGTGGCAGCAGGTGTAATTGCAGATGGTTCTGTGGATCAGGCCCTTCGAGGAAAACATTTTAAGCGTGGGGTTCGATGCCTGCGACTGTTCTATGAGACATTGGTCCACCATGCTTTAGACAAAAGACTGGAAGATTATCCACTATCTGAAGAAGTAAAGACCCTCCTTGCCAAGCTCCGACTTTCGAGCAATGCTCAAGAACTTTCAGATACACATGACAAGCTTAAGTGCAATGCTCATCTGAAGAAACTAGTTGACACCCTCTTTAGGGACTTTGAAGGTTGCCCACAAGCTGAATATTGGATGTCCTTCATGGAAATGGTGGAGGTTCTGACTCAAAATATCCATGCAATCAGAACAAGCAACTGGGCAGACTTCAAGTCTTCACTACACCTCATGCTTCCATGGATGCGAATATATGATAATGACAAATATGGTCGCCATCTTCCCGATTTCACCGCTGTGCTTGATACCCTTCCCGAAGACCAGGCTGCATTCATGGAAAGCGGTATGTTTGCACAGTCAATGACTGGAAAACCATATTCATGTGTCGCCCTTGACATTTGGATAGAGTCAACAATGAATAAGGGCTCTAAGCTGAAGTCTGGTTGGCTGGCAATTCTCAACAATGAAAAGCAACTCCTTTCAAACACTCGAAATGTGAATAACATCAATCGTGTGAGAGCAATTGTCCATCGCCATTCCGAACCCAGGAAACAAGGTAGAGGGAAGCATGCTGATTGCTCAGCCAGTAAAATGAAGAAGGATGAACAAGCTGTACAGGATTTGAGTGCGTGTCTCACTGAATTCAATTGCGATCCATTTGACCATACGAACCAGACACTTCGATCTCTACAGTCAGGAATCCCAGCCTCGGATGTTCTTGCTGCTGACTTGTTTTCGGCAAAGAAGGATGGCAAAACCAAAGTGACTGAGTTCTTGACGGAGAGAGTGTATTCCAAGAAGAAGTCTCTCAATGACCGAATTCCACGTAGTAAGCGTCAGAACTTTTCAACCCAAGAACTGAAGAAGACACAAAGTGATAACTTGAAGCAAAAGACCGAGGAAATGGAGTGTAAAGCTTTGGCCTCTGTTCTTGGACTGGTCGAAATGAGTGGTGCCCTGAAACTTGAAGATATCCTGCAGCATCGTGTTACATCCGAGTGCCTTTCAATCTTCAACGTTAATGGAACCATGCGTAAGACACAGAAAAGCAAGCTCCAGCAAAAATTGTCTACAACTGTCATTCCAGAACCTGATGTCTACACATCAATTATTGATATGGGCCTCATCTGGCGCTTGACCACTCCTACCACTGAAGACAGGGAGAAGGGAGATGGTACTAAGTTTACTTGGGCAGATTATGCAGAGAAGCTGGTGCATTCTGTCCTAGCAAGACACAAGCATGCTGAGCGGATCATTTGTGTCAATGATTCATATGATCAGAACTTCTCAATCAAAGACAGCGAGCGCATATTGCGCCAAAAGAAACTGCCAATCAGCAATGTTTTCATGAAGTCAGAAGATAAATTTCCTTCTTGTAAAGACTTCCATGCTCTCCTTGGCAAACCTGAGAACAAGATCCGCCTGCAAGCCTTCCTTCAAGAGGCATTCCAGAGAACAGCAGAGACAACTAGTATTGAGATCGTCTACTGTGTAGTAGGCAGAACAGCAATGAATCTCACTACAGGCAACCTTGTGCCAGAGCTTAATTGTGCCCATGCAGAGGCAGACACGGCCATGCTTACCATATATAGTGTGCTCCGGTCAGAAGGCTACTCAGCAGCAGTAATTCTTGATACTGAGGATACTGACAACTATGTACAAGCGGCATATGTTGCTCAGAGGACATCAGGTCTCATGTGTATAAAACGCAAACATCAGCTAATCAGTGCCCGGTGTTTGTGCGATGAAGCAATGGCTACTTACATCATACCATTACATGTTCTTACTGGATGTGACCATAACTCTGGGTTGGAGCGAGTAAGAAGCTCATCGCAGACCGCGTGGAGAAGTCCAAAAAGGCACAAGATCTCCTAGCAATATGTGGTAAACAGCTCCCAGTGACACAAGACATCATCAATACTTTGGAGCAATTTGTCATTAGATACGTCTATGGTGATTTAAAAAGCAAGACCCTGGGAGAAGTCAGAGCTACCAAGTGGAGAGCGCAGAAAAAAAAAGCACTATCCGACTTGTGCCTGACTTGGACAGTCTCCGTCAACACTTGGAGCGTGCAAACTACCTTACATATGTGCAACAGCATTACCAGCTTAAAAGCCACCCCTCACCAATCGGCCATGGATGGCATCTTGAAAATGGTCTATGTCTTCCAATCCGTTATACCAAGCCCCCATTTCCCCCATCCATATCCCTACCAACAAACCCGCAGATGGCAGAGTACAACAGTGATGGCAGCAGCGAAAGTGATGAAAGCGAGACTGAAAGCTGTAGTTCATACAGTAAAAGTGGTGATAGTGAAGCTTGATGTGTGAATCTTGGATTTAGAGGTGAGGATGGTTCCATATTTATAACATAACAATTTTAATTGATTTGTTAGGCCAGAATTGGTGGAAAATTCCACCCTTTGTGTTCGTAAGGTTAATCAGGTGCTAGAGCTATTACATTTCATAATTTTCAAGATGGCGACAATGGCCATCTATAATTTAGAGGTCAGGATAATTCCCAAACTCTTCAATTACCATTCCAGTGGACTTGTAATGGCGAAAATAGTGAAAAAAATATCTACTTTGTCCATGTAGGTCATCTAGTGCCAGAGCTATAACAAGTTGTTTTTCAAGATGGCGACGGCGGCCATCTTGAATTGAGAGGTCAGGATGATGCCCAAACTCTACAATTACCATTCCGGTGGACTTGTAATGCCAGAAAAAGTGGAAAATGACACCTCGTTTGGCCTTCTGGGTCACCTGGGGCCAGAGTTATTACAAATAATGTTTTTCAAGATGGCGTCGGCGGCCATCTTGAATTTAGAGGTTAGGATGATCCCCAAACTCTACAATTACCATTCCAGTGGACTTGTAATGCCAGAAATAGTGGAAAATGACACCTCGTTCGTCCATCTAGGTCATCTGGGGCCAGAGCTATTACAAATTATGTTTTTCAAGATGGCGTCGGCGGCCATTTTGAATATTGTGCTCTAGCCGAAGTTCCCATCACATTTCAGAGGTACATAGGAGCTAATTTTCCTTTCGAATGGTTCCTGAAGTCAAATCCATCAAGAAAAAAAGGTAGCAAAAAAATGGTCACGGAATCTAAAGATATGACCCTACTACTAACAAGCTGCGGATATGTATCGATCCCCAGCACCTAAATAAAGCGATCAAACGGTCACATTACCCTCTCCCGACTGTAGAAGAGGTTGCTACAAAACTGAGCAAGGCCAAAATCTTCTCAGTGCTGGATGCCAAAAATGGGTTTTGGCAGGTAAAACTCGATGAAGAATCTTCTCGACTCACCACCTTCAATACCCCCTTTAGCCGCTTCCGTTGGTTACGGATGCCATTCGGAATCTCATCTGCCCCTGAGGTATACCAGCGTCGAATGCACGAAACTCTCGAAGGACTTAATGGGGTATCAGTCATTGCTGATGATATCCTAGTGTTTGGTGAGGGCGACACTACTGAAGAAGCAGAAAAAGACCATGATCGTAATCTCCATGGAGTGCTGCAAAGAGCGCAAAAATGTAACCTGAAGCTGAATGAAAGCAAGCTACGACTCCGACTCGCTGAAGTCCCATACATCGGACATCTACTGACCCCTACTGGCCTAAAGCCAAACCCCGCGAAAATAGAGGCAATACTAAAAATGCCTAACCCTACCGATGTTCCCTCGCTAAAGCGATTCCTTGGGATGGTGAACTACCTTGCCAAATTCCTCCCCCACCTATCCACTGTAACAGAGCCTCTGAGGAAACTAGAGAACAAAGACATCGCTTGGCACTGGCTTGATGAGCACACTAAAGCAATCGCAGAAATCAAAACGCTCATCACCACCCATCCTGTACTGCGCTACTATGATGTCACAAAGGAAGTGACGCTGCAGTGTGACGCATCTGAATCAGGCTTAGGGGCAACCCTACTACAAGATGGACAGCCCGTTGCATTTACCTCGAGGGCATTAACACCAACTGAACAGAACTATGCTCAAATTGAAAAGGAAATGCTCGCTATTGTATTCGGTTGTGAGCGATTTGACCAATACATCTATGGACGTGACCTCAATGTGGACAGTGACCACAAACCTCTTGAGAGCATCATGACCAAACCTATACAGGCTGCTCCGAAACGACTCCAACGCATGATGCTCTGTCTGCAGAAATACTCGCTGACAGTACGCTATAAGCCTGGCAAGCTGATGTACATCGCTGATACGCTGAGTAGGGCTTATCTGCAACGACCACATACTCAGCCTGATGACAGGTACGACATTCGTTTGATGGATGCAAACTACGATTTAATCAATGACATCGAGAAAGTGAACATGGCTCACAATATCGCTATCTCTGATGTTCGTCTCGCTGAAATACGCACCAAAACACACGATGACAAAGTATTGCGCTCACTAATGACCACTGTCTATGAAGGCTGGCCAGACAATCGCACACAAGTTTGTGATAGTATAAAGCCGTACTTCAACTTCAGAGACGAGCTCTCTGCCCAAGATGGAATTCTCTTCCGCGGACACAGAGTTGTCATCCCATCCTCAATGCGTCATGACATGATTGACAGAATACATACAAGTCATATTGGCATTGAAGGATGCCTTCGTAGAGCCAGAGATGTTATCTACTGGCCTGGTATGAATGCACAGATCAAAGACAAAATCGCATCGTGTGGTACTTGCAACACATTTAGTCGCACACAAACCAAAGAGCCACTAAAACCACATGACATCCCTGACCGCCCATGGTCCACAGTAGCAGTCGATTTGTTCATGTTAGATGGCAAAGATTACATAATAGCCACTGACTACTACTCCAACTTCTTTGAGTTCAACACCCTCCCCTCAATACTGAGTTCGAATGTCATCATCAGCCTGAAGTCTTTCTTTGCGCGTCATGGCATTCCCGACACACTAATTAGTGATAATGGTCCCCAATTTCGATCTGCAGAATTCCAGAATTTCACCAAGGACTGGGACATTAAACATACTACATCATCCCCACACTACCCACAGTCTAATGGCAAGGCTGAAAACGCAGTGAAAACCGCAAAGTCCCTATTGAGCAAAGCGAAATTAGACCGGCAAGATCCCTACCTAGCCATACTTGACTGGAGAAATACCCCCACGGAAGGACTCGGATCCTCCCCAGCACAACGCCTTATGGGACGTTGAACAAGGACCCTCCTCCCCACAACGATCACGCTTCTCAAACCACACATCTTCGGAAATGTCAAAACTAAACTTCAGACAAACAGAGCCCAACAAGCCAAATACTACAACCGTGGTAGTAAAGAATTACCCGAACTAAACACAGGAGATGTAGTCCGCGTACAGCCAAACCACGGCACTAACGAATGGAAAAAAGGCACATGTATTCGCAAAGTGGCCCCTCGATCGTATGAAGTTGACATTGACGAACACATTTATCGTCGCAATCGAAAACATCTCAAGCGAACAAGCGAAAAACAACCCCTAATTCCAGTCCCACTACCTAATGATGACCTGGATATGCCCAATGATTTTACTGATCCACCGCATGTCCCAATCATAACGGCTCCATCAGTACCCAGTGTACCCACTATCCTGGACTCTAATGAACCAAAGCGATCCTCACGAGGACGAATCCTCAAACCAACCACCAAATATAAAGACTTTGTGTAAAATCCACGAAACACCTCATCGAACTATGTTCCCAATGACTCATACATATGGATTAGAACGTAAAGACTGAATCAAAGTTTAAGATAATAACTGAACAGTTATTTTATTGTGTGTGTAGGTTAGAGACTCTATAATCAATGCATGAATACGCGTAGTGGATAGATAATTTTCATTTTATAAGAACCATAATTAATGCATTTCCTCTGAGACTGAACTACACTTTATACACACTGAGGCATACAAACCAATTCATATGGACTGTGGTACTTTGAAAAATCTCCCACTTGTTTTGTTTTAAAAAAGATACTCATGAAATTTCAAGCTGATCCCTTCATTACTTTGTTTTGGTTTTATCTCAAGAAAGGGAGATGTAATGATATGCTCATGGTCACTTAACTTAGAACCACCCTGGATGACCTCTGACCCAACCTATGGCCAGGGTTTCCTGTAACCCCACTCCTCCACATTCCACATGACTCATGCATAGACCACACAGGCAGGCATGGTTCGTTTCCCATCCACTCTTACTCAAGTCTCTCACTGGTTAACATCTACATGTATATGCTTACACACTTTTAGTGAAAAGGTTGAGCACTATTATCGCTTATCGTTACACTTCCCTAACCTTTTTGGTGAAAGAATCATGTTCCTAGCTCTTAGCCATTTAAATAAAGAGCTACTTCCGCTTTGACCGGAAGTAGATGTCACACAGGTCACTCCATGTGTCACAAAGAAAGACCCTCCCTTACCTTGACATTTGTCGAAAGAATTAAGTTCATACCTCAAACGGTTAATTTTTTTTGTAGATTTTTAAAGGTTTAAATAAGCCCAGTATTAAAGACTAACAAAGCGAGCAGCGTGCACCTTGAAAAAGAGGTAAGGGAGGGTCTTTCTTTGTGACACATTAAGGGACCTCTGTGACATCTACTTCCGGTCAAACCGGAAGTAGCTCTTTACTTAAAAGTGCTAAGAGCTAGGAACATGATTCTTTCACCAAATACCAAGGTTAGTTAGGGAAGGTCCTTCTCTGTTGCACATTGGGTGACCTCTGTGACCTCTACTTCCGGTCAAACCGGAAGTAGCTCCTCATTTAAAAGTGGTTAGAGGTAGGAACATGATTCTCTTGAGAAATATCAAGGTTAGGAAGATCTTCCTTTGTGAAACATTTAGTGACCTTTGTGACCTCTACGTGACTTCCGGTCAAACTGGAAGTAGTGCCTCATTTAAAAATGGTAAGAGCGAGGAACAGAATTCTTTCAACAAATACCAAGATTAGGGAAGGTCCTTCTCTGTTGCACATTGGGTGATCTATGACCTCTACTTCCGGTCAAAAGTAGCTTCTCAATTAAAAACGGTATGAGCTTGAAACATAATTCTTTATATAATTCTTTATATACATCAATAAAAAAAACTTTAACTACCAATAATCCCAACACCTAGTTTTTGTTCCTGGAACAAAAACTTATTTCTAGTTTTTCTTATTATACTTCTTCAACTTGCTGGCAAAATCTCATTGCTTTAACACATGAAATTGTGAACACTCGATCTCAGGGACTACAGTCTTAAAAACCACAAACAATACATCAAATCAAAGCTTATGGTCTAACTTAGTTCATAAACAATATGTCACCATTGCGTCACTGTTACCTTTTATATATCCGTGTTTAAATTTGAGGCTTGTCGAGGACATCTGCAAACAACGGTGAACTTGTATAGCGCCCTCCTGTGAGAACTACTCATAATGAAGAGGGCGCTATACAAATTGACTGTACAGATTTCTCACTAGAGCTAGCTCTAGCTAGCGCTAATGGCAAAATTTGTTTTCCTGCAGCAGCTAAAATCCTCACTTACACTAACAAAACTTACACCTCTAGCTCTTGACAGGACCTACATATATTATTTCACGTCCGAACAATATTGTTAGTTTTATATACAATATTGGGACAGTGACGAACTATCAAGTCACCACGACATCCTACATTTCTCAATTAGTTAGTTTGTTTTACCCAAAACCCCCATGTTTGTTTTGCTACAAAAACATTTCTAGTTTTCATGTACAAGTACAATATCATGTCACACAGACCAATTTTAATAAAGACATTGGAAATGCCCAACCCAACAGCTTGTACATGTAGCTGCCTACTGTTTAATGCAAGGAACTTACTTTCCAAGTTGTATAGTAGTAGAGTTCAAAGTAATTCTTACTTCCCCTACTTGTGAGCTTGAATTAGTGAATACTATTACTCTGACTTTGGTAGATGTGTCATTGGATGGTAACTCCACCTATAAAAAATAAAAATATTTGCATAAAAAAATATCACAAACACAGAGGCAGAATGATTGACAGCTGCTTTGTTACCCATAATGTGCATGGCTGTGTCTTTTAATCCCATTGAAAAGTGTGTTTTTGCATGATGTGCCACACTCTGCAATCGAGGTGGTACTTTTCACTTGTTCACATTTAACCTCTGTACATGTAGTTGGGGAATGTCTCTGCGGTGTATTCAGGCGGCCATACTGTAGAGTTCATAGCATGAGCCCGTGTCATGGGCTACTGATTTCATCAGTTAACATTTATAAACAATGGAGCAACCAGATACAACGGCAACCTTGGACTGTGACAAGCTCTGCTAAAAAAAAACTTGGCACTTTGCAGGAGCAATGAGGCGGGATGCAGCAGGCTGTTAATAAAATATTATTGGTGCCTTCCATTACACAAAATATTCAGCTGGTGACAGCACTACTATGTAGTTGTTTCCAGCTCAGGTTGTGTTTCACAGCCAAAGGTTGTTGGTGCTGTGTGTGGGACAACTACAATGTTTGCAATATGCATAAAGGCTGAATAAGCGGAGCTAGAGGTTTACCCAAGCTTGGGCTAGAATTAGCTTGTCACAGCCCAAGGTTGCTGTTGCTGTGTGCGAGATAAACAACTATGATAATTCTGCTTTGTGTACGGGTTACATTACTCATGCAATATTGAGCATTCTGGGCAGTGAAGTATTTGCTTATCTGGTGAATAATTTAATCTTGTATTGAAAGTGCTTGGGGTAGGCCATACTCATTAAACAATTTATTGAGTTGTAGGTAAATAGACCGATTGCGCGACAATGTTGACATGCGGTCACGTGACCTCCTACTGGGTATAACGCTATATAAAACGGTCGATTTTACTTTTGTTAAGTGATAAATTAGTTAATCAGCCCCTTTATTTAAAGTAGTATGTTATGGCATTAATTTAAATCACATCTTTGTTTCATAATTTAACAGAATTCTACTAAAAAGAGGTTTTTTTAGCCATGCACTACCAGCGTGTTTGTAATGTAGGCCTAAAACCCTGTATAAAAAAGGGTAAAGAAGGTTGGAAAAGTGAGCATTTATACCTAGCTTTGCGAAATTTCAAATAGGCAAAAGAATCACACAGCTTTGGAAAGCAATTTCTTTGGATGATTTCAGCTTCAAAACTTTGAAATTTTTGTGTTGAAAAGTGTGTGGTGATCACAGTCGTCTGGCCTAACGTTTTGTCGTGCACTGTACACAACCTGCACATTTATACGGTACTTGTACAATTTTCAAGACTTGCTGGAACTGTCCTTACTGGCTTTATTCAGCCACTCGAAGGTCTCTGGTACAAACTCTGGAATATTTTTCACAGATTTCGAGCAAGAAAAGCCTGGATCGAATAAACTAAATGCAACAATCATCCTGTACCGTACAGCACTTTCCTATGGAGGACGTCGTGTGTTTATATTTTATACCCAGACGGGGTCACGTGACGCGGGTTGCGCAATCAGTCTATTAAACTAACTTACATTAGAGGTCAAAAGTCACCATCAACTTTGTGTTATTTAAGCTTGGACAAAATGTCACAAAAAAGGGGTTTTGGGTCTTTTTTTGTACTTTATTTTGTTCTGTGAATAATCAGTGTTGCACCTTATTTTTTAATTAAATGCTTTGCCTTTGACAGAATACATTTGTGCATAAGAGCATGTTTTTTTATGATTTTGGGCTACATAAATTCTGTATTATTATTACATACTTGTTTTTCAGGAACTGCAATAGAGTAAGTTGTAGTGTAAAGGTTGACAAGTGCTGTTTCATTCAAGTTGATGTTTGACTTCAGAAAGAATTCATCTGATTTGCCATTTTTAATAGTCAGTTCTTGAGGTGACACAGTAAGATTAATACTGTTGGCAGCTATCAGTGGTGAACAGAAGCTCACTGTCAATGTGACAATACAGATCACTGAAAAGCACAGTGTGATGCATCTGTCTGCCTTATCCATGATGGTAGCCACTCCGGTGGAGTTACTAGACAAAAAAAAGGAGGAGAAAAAATGCCATTAAGAATAATATTAACTGGAAATTAAGTGTTAATGAGAATGAATGCAAAGGTGTTTGGAGAGGTAAAAAGAGAAAACTATTTATATAAAGAAGAAATATTAAAAGTTTTAAAAATTCAGAAGTAAAAATCAATGATAATGGTTCTGTTCATAAAATCACCAGTTACGTGTATTCTTTTGGAATATGAGTTTGGTGTCGTCATCATTTTTAAGAGCAACATATTTTAAAAAGGCTATATTTTCAATGTTATACTTCAAATTTGTACATCAAATTTAAATAAATGATACATAGCAGCTGATAACTGAACTAACTAACAAAACAAGTTACGTCAGGATGTATAAGAGATCGATCCACATTAATTCAAAGTTTAACATTCATGTCTCCTGAGTAATAAATCAACCATCTTCCTGTGGTATTGATTAAAGTAACCACTGTGACATTCTCTTTTGAGGTTTTGGCCCTTTGACCAAAACTTCTTTTAGTAGTAGGAACAACAATTGTTTTTGTCAAGATTTTTTTGTTTTGTCTTATTCTTTTTCTTTGTTTCTTCCAGAATCCCATAGGATTTGTAAACAAATGTTGTCTCCTCCAAATGTCATACTAAACATAATGTGAAAGAGTCTGACCCTACATCATATTAAAGCTTAGGTTATGAAGTTATCGTTACATGTAATCAGCTTAACCAGTAGGCGCCGGATGCCATGTATCAATGCAAATATTTTCCGAGCCAGCAAACAGGTGACATGAATTTTATATTTTTATGTGAAATTTCAAGTCTGGAACATTCCACTATGAAGTGTGCACAGAGCATGCCAAGGCGTGTAATGCTTCGTTTCACTTATTAAAACTAAAACTTGTACTATTGTGAAACTAAAACTGTATTATTTGACATTTTTATAAGATCCATTTTTTTATTTCAGAGTGAGCACAATTTTGAAATATTCAGTTTTTCTACGAAAAAACCCTTCAAGTAAATACAGTACACTGTAAACCAACATTATAGGTGATTACAATTTATTTGAAATGACTCCGTCTACGATTGTAACGTCAGTATAAACAATTTTGGCTGTTGATTGTGGAAGGTTATTGGGCAACCACATCTGGTAACCTAAACTAAGTGAAGCCAGATAGCATACATGCCGAGTACCCATACTCAGGTACTACTCGGCACCCTTGTACTCAGCAGTACTCAATTGAAAAGTAAATGACTACAACACTGCCATAATGTTAAGAATAATCATTTTAAAATCGGGCTCTAAGCGATTATATTTTAGTGATTACCTTTTTATGGCCGAGAAATTTGGCAAAGACAAAACAATAAAGGGACGGGTCACAAATATTTACTGAAGTTTTACAGATAAATATTTATTTGACACTTCTTTGGTGGATCAAAATATGTTGGTTGAGTTCTGCCTTCACTGCCTCTGTCACAACACAAATGGCTAATGGTTCTGAATTGGCCAAGGCTGATGGTGGTAAAGCTAGCTTTTACGAGGTGTCACTTCTGGCAAAAGCTGACAATATTAGGGTGCAGTGGCTAACATAGCACAACTTTCTCTCTCTCTGTCCCAAACAACTACGTGTATCTCTCTTGAAGATTTCTGGCTTTCTGATTAGCTTTCCAAGAACTCACTTCCCCGTTAACTTTATTTTCCAATCTCTCTCCGAAGGTTTATCTATTCTTACCCTATACAAGTTCTAAAAATACCTAAGACTGAAAAGAAGATACATGGACACAAATGGTTGCTTTAATTACATTTCACTATTCCACACTGAACCAGTTGCCACTGGGATTCTTCATTTTTTCCCCGTCCAGCCTGACTGGATTATTTTGTCGGTATTGCGGGAATAATTTTTCTTTGAGAGTACCACTGGCACAAAGAAACCCTGACTTGAGAAAGCCAAGAGAACAAAGATTGTATTTTTCTTTCCGTTTTTAGGTCTTGAGAGCAATGCTCAGAAAACCTCGTTTTTGTTCGTTTAAAAATTTTCTTCTCCTTCTGCCCCACGATTGTCCGCAAATATAGACACACTTCCCAATCTCACATAACCTTCAAACTTCACACAAAGTTAGATCTTTACTGGCAGATGAAACCACGGAGTGACATAATGATGACATCATCAGGTGTCAAGTTAAATTATATCGAAGTTTATTATTTTAAAAAATCACTAGACATTGAGAGTTTGTGGACAAACTCACGGTGTTCGGTCGAATGAAAGTGATGAGGTAATTTAAAATGGGGTTATTATCATGTACAAAGTGCGTGCTACGTTCACACTCGCTATACAAAGGTGCAAAGATTAAAATTTTGCTCTCGTTGATCTTAACATACAAATTTTTAACAAGCTAAACCTCAACTTCTGAATTTGACCGAAAGTAAAGGTCAAAGTGGGTTACACTCTGTGTAACACTTGAGATTAGTTCAAGAGTTTTCAGAAGATGAATCAATCATCAATGTACCACAATTGCGGTTCTTCAGATATGATTTTTGGATAAATTATACTTGAACTTCCAGTTTTGACCAAAAGTGTCAAATTGGTTCACATCTTTTGTAAGATTCGTATAATGGTTAAAGGGCTTTCAGATGATGTAATGATTATTCATGTACCCTTTTTGGAAAATAAGGTAAGAATTTTTTTAAATGTGAAGCGTCAACTTCCATTTTCGACCGGATATAAAGGTCAAATGGGGTCACACTGTGTAATAGAGTTGTACAACACTTGAAGAGCTTGCACATGGTGCAAAGATCTTGTGGGTAACAATTTATGGTTCCCCAAATATTAAATGTTGATTTAATGTAATGACGTCATCGATGACGCCATCATCTCGAAAAAGTTGCAGTTTCATCTACACAGTACGGTCTAAGTTAACAGTAAGTTTCAAGTCTGTACCACATTTAGTTAATGACTGAACTTATTTTATGTAAAATTTCAACTTCCAGTTGGAACTGGAAGTCAAGGTTAAATGGGGTCACACATTTTGAAAGATTTGTAGAAGGGTTGAAGGACTTTCAGATGAAGTAATGATTATTATCGTACCCGTTTTATTATTCAGATATGAATTTTTTGAAAAATAAAATTTCAACTTCCGGTTTCAATCGCAAGTAACTTAGGTCAATGGGGTCACACACTGTGTTACTTGTACACGTAAGATTTGTACAGTAATTGAAGAGCTTTCATGTGGTGCAAAGATCTTATATGCAACATTTATGATTCTTTAGATATTAATTTTTGAAATATCAAACTTTGATTTAATGTAATGACGTCATCAATGATGTCATCAATGATGTCATCACTTCAAAAAAGTTGCAGTTTCATCTACACACTTGTTTCTAATTCTAAGAACATGGCAAGTTTCAATTCTGTACAACCTTTAGTTTTGCGAGAGAAGGTTCAGGGAGAAGAAGACGAAGAACTGGACAATGAGAGTTTGTGAACAACTCACGGTGTTCGGTCGAACTTAAAGTGATGACGTAATGTATAATAGGGGTTATTATCATGTCAAAAGTGGTTGCTACATTTACGCTCCGCTATAGAGTGGTGCAAAACAATGAAAATTTTGCTCCTGTTGATCTGCATAATATGTGAATTTTAAAGAAACTAAACTTCAACTTCCAGTTTCGACCTGAAATCAAGGTCAAATGGGGTCACACTCTGTGTAAAACTTGAGATTAGTTCAAGAGTTTTCAGAAGATGAATCAATCATCAATGTACCACAAATGCAGTTCTTCAGATGTGATTTTTTGACAAACTATACTTCAACTTCCGGTTTCCACAGCATGTAAAGGTCAAATGGGGTCACACCTTTTGAACGATTTGTAGATTGTTTAAAGGGCTTTCAGATAAAATATGATTATTAATGTACCCTGCTTTTTAATTAAAGAGCTTTCATTTGGCGCAAAGATCTTGCATGTAACATTTACGGTTCTTCAGATATGAATTTTTTAATATTAAATGTTGATTTAATGTAATGACGACAACAATGACATCATCACTTCAAAAAGTTGTGGTTTCATCTACACACTAAGTTCCAAAAACATGTTAAGTTTCAAAGGTAACAAAACTTGGAAATCTTTGCTCTTGAGTTTTATACACAATATTGGGACAGTGACAACCTATAACATAGGACATTAAGTTACCTCGACATCCTACATTTCTCAGTCAGTTATTTTGCTTCACCCACAACCCCCAGACATCAGAATTTTCCGTTTTGTTTTTTGCTGAATTCCATTTTGTAAAAGTGAGAATTCCGTTTTTTATCGGTGTTATCTTTTGGGAGTTTCGGTGATAACAACAGTGTTAGTTTAAAGACAAACAAATTTTTGAGTTGCAACGAAAGGCTTTGCTGCCTTGTTGGATTTGTGCTTCTTGCTGGCGACGTGATCCGAAACTGTATCTTTACGACGAAAATCAATACTGTGAACACAAAATTTGCAAAATAGAAGCCCAGCCGAAACATAAAAACCCTCCTTTGGGTACTGTCTTGTCCTGAGTTGTGGTGATGAAGTGTCAATTCCTAATTTTCTTGACGGCAAAGCCTTCTGTTTGGTCGCCATGATGTTTAACCACGAGCTTGTTGGTAATCCAAACAGCGCGCTTAGTTTATACCACAACTAGCGTGGTACCAGCCATGCATGGTCTGGACCCCTGCACGCAGATAGGAAAATACAACATACTAAGAGATTTGGTGTTGGAATGACAGGCTAATGTTTACCACTGTACAACGGCAGCGCCGTGTGTACGTACGACGTGTAGTGTTTAGGGGGCCGATTCGCAGTGCTGGGAGAGAGACAGTGAGGGAAATTAAATCAGCATCGACTCGTCAGAATAGCGATAAGAAATTTTGTTGAATTTTATTTTTTTCCTTCTTAATTTTGAGACACAGTTGCAAATGTGATATTTACAGTGATTTCTGATTTTTTTAATGACTTCCATGAAATTCTGTGCAGTTTGTTCGATTCCGTGTTTTATACTCATTTCCACGATTCCGTCCGTGTTCACCGTGATGCGGAAAAATTCTGAAGTCTGAACCCTTGTGTTTGTTTTGTTACAAACACATTGCTAGTTTTTTAGATAATTATTATTACACTACTGTCCGAACTAATCTTATTGCTTTAACACATGAAACCTGTGCACGGTTGATCTCATGAACTCTCTCTCTCATCGTCCATCAGGTCGCGAGCGACCCCTGGTAACATCATGCACAACTGATCTCCATACTGCTCTGTCCTGAGCCAGCTCTTTTAGGTCAGCGAGTTTTCTCCCTGTGTTATCTGTTATATCTTGAATCCAGCGTGTGTGCTGTCGCCCTCTCCTTCTAATCCCTTCTGCTCTGCCGAGCATTATGTCCTTCCCAGTTCCATCTATATTTCTCATCACGTGGCCGAAATAAGATAGCTGTTGTTTCAAGACCATTGCCTCGAGTGAGAAATCTGGATTGATGATGGCAATCACCTCAGTGTTTCGAGTTTGTTGAGTCCATGAGATACGCAAGAGTCTTCTCCAGCACCAGAGTTCAAAGGCATTCAACCGTCGCTTGTCATTTAATTTCAGCTCCGTATAGAACCACTGGGAAGACAAGGCTGTTCACTTACATCACCTTAGTTCTTTGTGATACATCATTATTTTTCATGACTGCAGTCAGCTTATTCATCGCTAGCAGCTCTGCCAAGTGATAGCCGCATTCTCAGTTCCAATTTGCAACCACCGTCCTTGTCTATTGTTGAACCCAGAAAGATAAAACTATCCACCACTTCCATATTTCCTTCATCTATGAAAAACACATCCAAGTCTTTGGTTGACATGATCTTGGTTTTCTTCAGGTTCAGATAAAGCCCGAGGTTGTTGCTCTCTGTTTTAACCTGGGGTAGAAGCAGTTTCAGGTCTTCTACTGTTTCGGTGATCAATGTTGTATCATCTGCATACTGAAGCATGTTGACCGTTTGCCCACCAATGTGGACCCCAGTCTGCATGTTATTAGTAGCTTTCCTCATGATGAATTCACAATACATATTGAAAAGGTATCGCGATAAGATGCACCCCTGTTGAACTCCTTTCCCAATTGGGAACCAATCTGTCAAGCCAAACTCTGTTCTGACTGCCGCTTCCTGGTTGGTATATAGACACTTTATTGAGCTGACCAGGTGGTGTGGGACTCCCATCTGGGTTAGAATCATCCATAGATTGTCATGATCAACGCAATCGAATGCCTTTGAGTAGTCGATGAAACACATATATAACTCCTGATATTCCCTTGCAGTTTCCATAATCCATCTGATGTTTGCAATGTGATCACAAGTCCCCCTGCCCTTCCTAAAACCAGCTTGCATTTGTGAGAGTTCTTGCTCCATATATGGTTCCAGTCTTTTCTGAATGATCTTCAGTAGAACTTTACTTGTATGGGATATCAGTGCAATTGTTCTATTATTGCTGCATTCCTGTGCATCTCCTTTCTTTGGGATTGGAACAAATACAGAGCATTTCCAATCGGATGGCCATACTCCGCTCTCCCAGACTTTATTACATATATTTAACAATAACATGATGTTCACTCCTTCGTCGCCACATTCTTGAAACAGCTCAATTGGATCCCATCAAACCCTGGTGATTTGTTTCTGGCTATTGCTTTCAGAGCCCACTCTACCTCAGACTTGAGTATGTCAGGTTCACTAGTATCAGACTCAATGCTGCACTGATCGGTAATTCTTGGGTCTTTTGTGTACAGTTTTTGAGTATATTCCTTCCATCTTTCCTGCACTTCCTTCTCTTCATTTAGAATATTACCATTCTGGTCTTTCAAAGCACCAAGCTTAGATCTGAAATCTCCATTGAGACTTCTGATTGTTGCAAAATCCTCACTGGTGTTGCCACTCCTGCTGTTTTCCTCCAAATGCTCACATTCCTTATGGATGAAAACTGCTTTATCTTTCCTTGCCTGTCTCTGGAACGCACCATTCAATCTTCTAAAGTCTGCATGATTTCCCATTGCCTTAGCTTTTCTTCTATCTTCAGCAATTTTTATGCTGTCAGTTGACAGCCAGTGAACTACAGGCTTAAAAAACACAAACAATACATCAAATGAAAGCCTATTATCTAACTTAGATTCAAACAACATGACATCAACATTACGTCACTGTTACCTGTTTTAAAGATGTTTTTAAATTTGTGGTGAGCTGACGACTTGGTCATTTTCGGAACTCCGTTTGTACACGTTTAAAAGCCTCTGCAATGGACGGTATTCACGTAAATCCAAGTTCAAGTTAAAACGTAAATTGAAAACTCAAACACGGAAATGAGTCTATCTGGCACTGTTTTTCATAAAACAATAGTTTCTTCGAGTGTGGTGGACCTTTTGTTGACGATATTCAAGATGTTTTTGGCATCTCTTGGACCAGGTTGAAGTGGGCACTAAATTTGGGCCCCACATTATATGTTTTATCAAATAACGCCAACGACTGTCACTCACAGTACGCCTGGACTTCTGTTGATGCAATGAAAATGCTATCTGTTTACGTTTGCAGATCGCAGAGTGGACCGACACCATTCGTTGCAATGCCCAAGATGCACGTTAGCGCTGGCATCATGGCCCTTGTGTAGAGCCCTCTCATGATAGATCCTAGATATCTTTTATTTTTCGGGACGACTTGGTCATTGAACTTCGTTTGTACACGTAAGATGCCTTCGAATTCTAACTCGACCTTGCACCAAACACTTGATTAGCTCAGTCCTAGGGAACCAATACAAAGACATGATAAGAAAAATTTATTGAACGACAAAAATAATGTGATTTCTATAATTATAGAAAATAATTCATTTCAAGTTATTTTAAGCTCTCAATAGAAATTTCGAGCTTAAGATCATTTCAAGTGCTCAAAGTGATCTCCAGCTCTTAAAATCATATCGAGCGTACAAAATTATTTTGAATACACAAAATCATTTCTAATACACAAAATAATTTATTTCGAGTACGCGAAATGATTTTAAGCTCTCAAATAATATTCTTTATTTAGAGCGCAAGATTATTTTGAGCGCTCAAACTTATTTCGATTGCACAATATAATTTCGATTGCACGGAAAATAAATAATTAACAAACTGGTCTTTCCTTAAATGAGCTGTTTTACAACTTCTGAACATTTATTTAGGGTAGTTTTTGACTTCCTTAAAATACTCATGAGAGTATAAAATGTTATTTGATATGTTTTGATCACAGGAGGTACAGTCTTAAAAATCACAAACAATACATCAAATCAAATCAAATGTTCTAACTTAGACACAAACAACAAAATATCTACATTGCATAACTTTTAACTGTTATTAATATTATATAAAGTGAATTTGTGATGAGATCATTTTCGGGGACAACCCAATGGTCATGGGACTCCGTTTGTACAAGTTTATGTTGCCTTCGGAAAAGCATTACGAAATTCATGTTACTTCCAGTCCAGGTGAAAAGTAACATGAAAACTCGAATATGGAAATAAACCATTTTGTCTTGTGATTATAGTATTTTCATCAAGGGTTTCACCCCTATTGTTAACTTTAATCAAGATTCTGTGGTCTCCATCGGAACAGGTTGAGATGAGCACTAAATTTGCCAAATTTTGATGTTATTTTTTTAAATACCGCCAACAACCGTCACTCACAGTAGGCACGGTCCTTCATTGATAAAGCGTACCGTTGCTTTTCCATGTTATGCGCCTGGAGTTCCTTAATGTTACTACCACCACGAGAGGGCGCTATACAAGTAGACCTTTATTTTAGTTTGTTAATGCTTTCATACTTTTGCAGCCTCAAAAAGTATAGACACAAACTGCGTAATAAATATTAGACTACTTGTATAGTGCCCTCTTGTGGTGGCAGATCCCATACTTTGTGTTATTTTTTGCACGCAATTTTTATAAACAGAAAGTCTCTTACAATGGTTGACCATTGTCACATCAGGACAAGTTATCTCATGTTGCAGCTTAATTAAAGGATATTATTTTTTTTAAATAGTATCTTTTGAATGGCAAATGATGGAAAATAATGACATTTTTTAGCAAAAGTTATCAAGAATTTCCAAATGGCTTCTATGTACAAAAGTGTCAGTGAAGTCTTAAGGTTTCTGAAAGAGGGTTTGTTGACGTCATCAGATATTAGAGTGCTGTAATGGAGGTTCCATTTCCAAAACTAAACTGAACATTAATTTTTCACACTGGGACAGTCATTGGGACTGTGACGACCTGTTATCATGACTTCATACAATTTCTCAATTGTTTCTTTTGTTTTACCCGAAACCCCGTGTTTGTTTTGCTACAAACACATTTCTATTTTTTTTTTTACTTCTTCTCCACCAACATATGCACACTTCCCCTTGAGGTCACATAAATTTTAAACTTCACACATAGTTAGAACTTCCCTAGGACATGAAACCGCTGAAGTGACGTCATGGCAACGTCATCAGTTGTCAAATTACATTAAATCAAAGTTTATTTAAAACAATCATAATTCCTGAACTACTGTACACAATAGATTTTTACAATCCATACATCATCGGAAAGGTCTTCTAAACCAAATAAATGCCTCACTGACATGACCCAAATTAGACCTTGTCTTCTGGTTGAAACCGGTCGCTGAAAATTTCAGATATATTATATAAAGAACTGTGCTTCTCATTTAATTAAAATGTTTACATTTAAGCATGTAGACCTTTGAGCCTGCTCAAACTTTTACATTGAGATGACATCAGTTTGATCTTTACATCCGGTCAAAAACGGTCATAAAAGCACAGTTCTACTGTAATGTGTGCATTCAAGCATGTTACACTCGACTATAGAAAGATCAAGGCCAATGCTTACATTATGTAAATGTGCATGTGCTTGTTCACATGCATATTGTGGCTGTGTGGCATTGATGCGCCAATTGACATGTATATTAACCATACAATGTTCATAGTCTCCGTTCCAGGTGCGCTCAGCCAGATTTGGCACCACGCTTTGTCAGTCTTTAACCGTGTTAAGTCAAATTCAAAGTTTAATGTTTCAAAAAAATATCTCCAGAACTACATTTATAAGCTATTGTCACAATCTATACGCCATATGAAAGGGTTTCACAAAGTCTAACAGACATGACCCTATTTTGACATTGTCTTCCGGTCAAAACCAGAATTTGAGTAGAACAAAATATCCCAGGCCTCATTTTGAGGTCTGCAGACATTAATGAACTGGAATTTGGACATGGTTTATGAAATAACATTTGACCCCTAGGATTTTCAATTAAACGATTAATGATGGCATCATCCTCAACACCCCCTCTTGTGACATGTTTAATATGGTAATATTTTGCTGAAAACAAAAAGGATTTTAATTTCAATTCAATACACCTCTTCATCCATAGTGATGTGCGGGAAGCTATAACCATTAAAATTATCTACAAGTAGTACTCGAATAGTTACAAAAGCGCTCTTGGATAAAATACACTTTTTAAAAAGTTTTCAGACCGGACGTCGATACTAAAATCAAAACCTGTATCAGCCCACAGCTTTACCTTTGTCTGTAATTAGGCTGTATAAAATGACATAATTTCCTTCATTCTGGACATCTTTCACTCCGATTGCTAATAAATGCCATGTTTTATTTATCGGTAAAATTAATATTTTAGGCAGTAACACAATGTTGCTCGGGACTAGCTGGAGTTCTTTTCTCACGAATGACCTCTCGGGGGCTTCACCTTCACCTTCGAGGCTGTACGAGACAGGATAGGGGTGCCGTCACTGAATTTTTAATGATGTACTTCTGTTAATGGACCACATTGGGTCGATTGCTCTTTTGCGAATGTTGGCCTCAGCTTCAACCGGAGCGTACAGATACCTGACAAGTGTACCGATGGGGATCGTCTTTTCTTCAAGGCCAATGTTAACTTGTAATGAGTGGCTGTTGACTGACCGACAAATTAAGTTTTGATCGCGTCATCTGGTTTGAGCCTGATGAGTCTGGTCATTTCTCCATTTAAGACATCAATGACGGCCAGCAGGTGGGTGAACCAGGCTCTCGATCTGGAGAATTGAGTTCTTGAGCGTAATGATGCTCAAACAGGCGTTCCACTAGGGTTCTATTAAATCACTTGATTACACATTAAGAGCGGTAATTGATTTTTTATTTTAAAACAGAGTATTAATGGAAGCCATGAATTCTTTGCCAGGATCATGCATCTTGATAATTTGACGAAGCCATTTTAATGGACTACCTTTGTAGATTTTTTCAAAATCTTGAGCCACTTGTGAGGCTGTTTTGTCGGTGAGGGGTACGGCTTCTTTGTATCTGCTGGCATGGGTTTGCAACCACCGTCAACGCATATCTTTACGTTACTCAATGGATGAAGTCATGGGGTAAATAGAGTAACTAGGACTGATGAACTTTATTGGGCTCACTCGTGAACAACAGCGACCTTGTTGGTCAGGGTGCTCTGGTCAAGGGAGGTAAAGTTATTTGCCACAGCACTTGCTTTTTAACCATTTTAGAACTTTGGTAGGTACTTTGGTCATTTTGGTTAGGCTTTTACCGTGCCTTCTCCTTTTTTATAACCTCTCGGGGAACAACACACGTTGCTTAGTTTCTCATACATTTACATGTATTACTAAGCTCATTACCTTTTTATTAGGTACCACATGAGTTCCTATGCCTCAGGTTTTACAGTCTAGGTATTGGTGAGCCCTCCCTGATGGTTGATGCTGGTACTAGGTAAATAGACCCTTTCACGGTAATATAAGCCACGTTAATGTTATTTCAAATGGCCAATTACATGATTCATAACATCACGCATGCTTCTTTTGCTGTGCGTCAAGTGTGATTAACCAAGTTGCAGAATTCAAAATAAACAACGCACCATGGCACACGGGGCAGATTCAACATGGCGCAGACCGTGAAAGGGTTTATTAATACGTTCCTGTGTTGTTCAACTAAACATCGAAATGAAATGTTCAACAATAAATTAACAAAGAAATACAATTTCTTTCATTTTATAGGCCTATGAAAAAAATTGTTTCCCCCTCCTGCAATCTTATACAATGGTACACTATACATGTTATAAACAAAACAATTGAATGCACGCTGTGTGATGTGATCCATGAGTTTTGTACACCCTTGGGGAACAAATGGCACCCTTGGCTTTGCCTCCGGTGCCATTTGCCCCCTCAGGTGTACAAAACACCATGGACCACATCACAGTGTGCAACAATTGTATACACTATGGACCCCATCAAAGCGTGCAAAAAAAGCACCTTCTTCTTGGGAATATGTGCCATCTTGTTCAAGGTTAACATGGCTAAGGAGCAGATTTTTTTTAAACTTGAACACTCGTTCAACCTCTGACTCTGTGCTCGAACTTCGCGCACACATCTGGTGCAAGGAAGTTCGAGCACCAAGTTGCAGACAGCAACGAAAATCTGTAAGCAAACAAATCTGAACCCTTGATTAGTCCAGGTTACTAGACCCAACAACAACTTTTTTAACATTTGGGCATTATCTGATGTCCAAAATGGACAGTAAGTTTTGTGTCGATGCTGGTGGAGCGTATTTTACGGATTTGCACAATCTAAAGGGCAAAATTGTGCAAAATCCTAAGATTACACAATGTCCATTTTGGACATCAGTTCAGATTTTAATAGCAGAAAATTTCTCTTTTTTCAGAAACGTCTCTGACACAATAGTATCATTATATTAACTGGATCTACAATGTTGACTCAGACAAAATGGATTACCCGCATCACCCGCATCACATCAGAGTTATAAACAAATCTGCCCTTTGAGGAGTCCAAGTCATATGGGACGCAGATGCGCTACATGTATTATTTTCCCATATTTCATGAGCACGAGTGTGATAACGCATTTCAACTGGACGATAATACTTTGAGTGTTATTTGATGAAGAGCAAAATGTGCAATTTGCAAATTTTAGATCGTCATTTTGCACTGTCCATACGGAGTGTGATGCATGATACTTAAAATATGCAGAGTGCAATATCGACTACTGGGAGTGCATGTACATGTATGATATGGTTTATTATCACACTCTAGTTGAGCAATCTGATTGGAGGATTAGCGGTTACTGGAAGATAAATAACTAATATAATATAACTACAGTTATATTTAATTTTAAAAAAATTAGTTAGGCCTACCTGCTTTAAAGTAGGATAAAGAATACTATACGAAAATAAAGAAAAAATTACAGATCATCAAAAGACTTGTAGGCCTAATTTATGCAAAGAAAAGGAACGTCAATGATGATGATGACTTTGTCTCACTAACCACCAGTGACAGTGTGGACAATACTTTTACATTTTTGATACATTTAGCATGTCTTACATCAAAAGTACATCATAGAAACTGCCGCTCAATGAACTGGTCAGAAACAGGACCAGTACGCTGCTTGTACACCACAAATACTTTTACCAAGCTGTAAATTTTGGACGATATTTCAGAATATAAGACTGCAACTTCTACTTCTAGGGTTTCAATAGATTAAAAGGTGGGTCAGATGGTTTTCAAAAAATGTCATTTGTTTTCCGTTTCCGAACAATTTTACCGTTAACTGATTGGAAACTGGTTTCACCAGGATAAAACCATGACTACGTGCAACGTACTAGCGTCCCATTGGCAGTGTGACGAAGTGGATTTAAAATGAACCTGTGATACCCTGTTCAAAAAGTTGCCAAATCACTGGAAAATCGCCTATTGGCTTCTCAAGATATCAAAGATGAAATAAAGGCATTTAATTGTCCTCACGATCATTTTCTGTCCTCCAAATCAATTATTTTTTAGGCCACTAAAAGTGCAGCCATTACTTCTTCCTCTAGGGTTTCAACAGATTAAAAGGCGGGTCAGATGGTTTAAAAAAAAAAAAATTATTTTCTGTTTCCGAACAATTTTACCTTTTACGTGGATAAAACCATGACTACTGTACGTGTGTGACATAGTCGAGTCCCAAGTTACCTGGACCCAACAACGCCTTTTTTAACATTTGGTAAGTGCAGTATCTAGGGCTCTATATTATTTGGACATCATGATGATCTGGATGTCCGCTAGCCCCACTAGTGTGGCGAAGGATTTTTGACATGATTCAACTGATGTCAAAAATCCCTCGCCACACTAGTGTTGGGCTATAGATACGTCAGATCATGTCCAAATGTTGAAAAAGGAGTAGGGTCCAGTAACTTGGACTTTAAGTAAGTAGGCCTAGTAGTAGTACATGTAGTATACTGATTGGACTTTGGAGGGTTTTCCCATGTTTGTCAAAATTTGCATTTCCCAAAAATATAACTATAGATAATTTTTTTGCTCAATGTTATTGGACTTGGGCAAATTCATCGTATTTTGACATGATTAATAAATGTAGTCACCGCTAATTTACTAGTTTATCCCATTTTCTGGGAATGTGTTGTTTATTATTAACTTAAAAACCAATCACTGCGCAGTTGCTTTCTATACTGGCCGGGCCATTCAGTGAGTGTTTGTATGTAATTTTATATTGTTATAGGTAGGCCTATTGAACATAAAAATAAGTATTTTGTGATTTGTGATAGTTATTCCTGTATAATTTGTGGCTTTCCGCCTTTGGTATGACGAATATGGAACACGTGTATGCCGGCCATAACACACTGAGTTGCCCAATACAGTTCCATCATTGATTTTATTTAATGGCCCTGTAGTGGACACCAGTATTGTGGCAGTTCTGGGGCACTACAGGACCATTATTGCCTCATTTGTATTGGCATTTTACCGGTCATCTGTATTAACAATGAAGTGGCCCAATACTGTTCCGTCATTGATTTTATTTAATGGCCCTGTAGTGGACACCAGTATTGTGGCAGTTCTGGGGCACTACAGGACCATTATTACCTCATTTGTATTGGCATTTTACCGGTCATCTGTATTAACAAAGAAGTGGCCCAATAGTGTTCCATCATTGGTTTTATTTAATGGCCCTGGGACACCAGTATTGTGGCAGTTCTGGGGCACTACAGGACCATTATTGCCTCATTTGTAATGGCCTTTTACCAGTTACTCCTAGAACTATGGAGGTTCGTTCCGCTATCGTCTCCACGAACCTCATAGAGTGACATGCACAAAATCCTATTCGAAACTTTCTGCCCTTCACATTTACATGACTACAGTTCTTTTTTGAAATCAGATCTCACCAAAATTAGGCTCTTTGTGTTCTTTGAACTCTCATCGAGCGTTGTCAAAAAGTGATAAATTCTCACCGTAATTCAGATCCCATTCAAACAGTATTGCAACAAATATGGCGGCCGGAGTTGCAAAATTAACTGGTATGCTGGTATGTGGTAGGCTGGTCCTAGGGGCTGGTTCCGTGTACCAGTTAATTTTGCAACTCCACTGCCATAATTTGTTGCAATACTGTTTGAATGGGATCTAAATTACGGTGAGAATTTATCACTTTTTAACAACTTTTAGTTTGCGGAATTGATTTTCTGGACCCATGCAACGCTCGATGAGAGTTCAAAGAACAAATAGAGCCTAATTTTGGCGAGATCTGATTTCAAAAAAGAACTGTAGCCATGTAAACGTAAAGGGCAGAAAGTTTTGAATAGGATTAAACCGGGATTTTGTACATGTCACTCTATGAGGTTCGTGGAGACGATAGCGGAACGAACCTCATAGTTCTAGGAGTATTTACCGGTCATCTGTATTAACAAAGAAGTGGCCCAATACTGTTCCATCATTGTTTTTATTTAATGGCCCTGTACTGGACACCAGTATTGTGGCAGTTCTGGGGCACTACAGGACCATTATTGCCTCATTTGTATTAGCCTTTTACCAGTCATCTGTATTAACAAAGAAGTGGCCCAACACTGTTCCATCATTGATTTTTATTTAATGGCCTTGTACTGGACACCAGTATTGTAGCAGTTCTGGGGCACTACAGGACCATTTGTATTGGCCTTTTACCGGTCATCTGTATTAACAAAGAAGTGGGCCAGTACGGTTCCATCATCGATTTTATATAATGGCCCCGTACTGGACACCAGTATTGTAACAGTGTTGTTCCTCTTTAAGGCCAGTATTGGCTGTCACGTACTGGGTACCACAATAACGCCAGTACCGTTATTATATTGGCGGAGTACCGACAATACCGCTATGGTAATGCCGTTACAAGTCACAATAAAGCCAGCATTGGACCAATAGCCCAATGTTTGCTGGGTATTACTATTACTTAGACCCAGTAACTGGGGCGCTGTACTCCTTTTTTGAGATTTTGACACTATCAAATCTCAAAAAAGGAGTACAGCGCCCCAGTTACTGGGTCTAACTATTACTTATAAAAAGTTATAGTAATATTAGTACAAGTTGTACAATTTTAGTCTCACACTAGACCCAGCCCAGTAACTGGGGCGCTGTACTCCTTTTTTTTAGATTTTGACATTATCGGTCGTTCTAACTATACCGTAGGCCTAGAACCAGTAACTGGAGCACTGTACTCCTTTTTTTAGATTTTGACATTATCGGTCGTAATACAGCGCCCCAGTTACTGCTGGGTCTACCCATAGAGCTTGCTCTATGGTCTACCGAAGGCCTATACGACCGTAGCCCCCCGTGTGGCAAGGATTTTTGACATCAGTTGAATCCTTAGCCACACGTCCAAGCCTATTTTTTGTGCAGCTCGTCCCCCAATCTGCCGCATCGAAACCTAACGGGTGCGGCGCTGGATTTTAACCAAATAAATGTGTCCACGTACCTCTTAGCTTCCCTCCGGTACTTTGGCTGTTGAAGTTACTAACCTTATTAAAGGTTGACACCGGCTTCGTTGGGCTATTTGGGCTACAAAATAGGCTAACATATGACTTCAAAGGTCTTTCAGGAATGGAGAAGAACGGTTCCTAAAAGAAACCATCAAATTTTGCCATTTTCGAGCATTTTTCAAAAAACGATTTATCCGAACCAAAAAAGTGGTTCGGATAAATCATGTGATCTTCGGAGTTAGTTGTACTTCCAGCCGTATAAAAGTAAATTACTAAACCAAATTTAAATCCTTTTTTTTTTTTACAATTATTCATGAATGTTTGACAAAAAAGACTTATGTATTCAGATTATTGATACAATTTGTAAATAATGATGAAAAATCGAACGTAATATTCACATTCAGAGGTGTCCGTGCAACCGAAGCGTGTCTTACGGCGCACCAGCGTGGGAGCTAGCGGAACGTAACCTTGGGGCATATCCCGTACAGCCAGTGCCGTGTCTCGTGGGGCCAGAGGGACAAACTCCGGGGCATGAACTCCCCAGCTCGCCGGTCGGTCTAGCCGTAAGTGTGGGAGCTTGTCGGAGGGGTAGGGAGCCAGACCAACAATTATGTTTTTTTTAACGAGGGTTTTAGTCTGTACCCCTAGCTATTATCCCCTAACTATTGTAACGTGTTGCCTGCGCTACCCCGCACGAGCGACGACGATGGGGAATGTTTATCTCCCATACAGCTGATCTATCTACTTCTATGATAGCTGCATAATGTCCACTTCCCCCCCAATCGCCACAACAAAAAACCGGTGGCGGTGGCCGCGGCCGGCCAGTGAAGTCATCGCCCGAAAACGGGAGAATGCCTTCGCTAAAGCTGCCAGGATTGGCAATCCGTTTGCAGCGAAAGCAGGAGGCTCGCTTGGCACATGACTGTTATTGGCCAAGCCAATGTGAAAAGATGGTCCAAGATTAGGGACACTACCATTAGTTTTTAGACTGCAGCAGGCTGGTCACGATGAGAACATGAAGGATGTGGTCTTTGCCATAATTTTGATGGACAGGTTTGTGTCTTAGAACTGTATTGTGAACATGCCTGCGTATATTTGAATTCATGAAGACTCACATTTTGACATTATTTGGTCAATCATGTCTGTTATGTCCACCTTATGCCAAGCTTATTCACTCCCTTTCTACATTTGAACACGACCTGACAACACAGATTAGTCCTGGACCCAACTGGCATTCGTCCAAGTATTTTTTTTTTACAACATAGGGCCTACTTGCGATATAATGAAGAAACGTTCTCCATTGCAAGTAAGTTCGTCCATTTCGTCGTACACAGAATACACTGTCTGTTTATGTCTGGTGTTTTTTTACACGTGAATTTGTGCTGGATGGATATGAAGTCTGGATCCTCATGCCTCGTCATTGTAATAAATACATAAACAGAGCACCAGTCTACTTACAACATTGCGCAACATTGGCACGTAAACTTGACAGTTGCAACGGCTGGAAAAGCGTATAAGCTGACCTTTGACCGTGTTTTGTTTTTTTCACATTTTTCGTTAATTACGTGATATTTTGATGATTTTTTTTCAAGAACAACCATTTAAAAATTATTGTCTGTCATTCCACATCACTAAATTAGGTAAACAGTAAGCCGGTGTGTACCTTTAAGGGCAAATAATCATTTGAATTTGGCTCAAAATTACTCCACACGAATAGATATTGGCTAGCGATCGGGGCCATTTTGATTACCCAGAATGCAATGCCATCACGAAGTCACGAGAGTGCAAAAACAATTCAGCGGCTGTTTCACCTGACAGCTACAGCGGCTAAAATGCCGTATCCGGCCGTCACTTTATATCCATGGAATTTAATTAAATTTTGATCCTTACCTATCTAGAAGGGTTGAAGAATATATCTAGCAAGGAACAGGAAGTTTGAACAATCTAAAGGGTTGAAAACGTGAAAAAAATCCTCGAGGCTTCGCCTTCCAGTGACATGAAAATAAACACCATTTTGTGTTCATTTGCCCGTGTGCGTGCGAGTGGTAACTCCAATAATTTGAGTCGGTCATCGTTCATGCGCAGTGAAGAAGTCAATGGGACCTTTCTATTTCCTAAATAGGTAAACTGAGATGGTGTTTAGGAGGGAAGTTGACATGGCATTCAAAACTGTAGCTTCGGGGATGGGGGTGATCACGACGTGCGTCTTCAGCAGTTGAACATACCCAGGACCGATACTAATGGAATCATCCATAGTGTTCCCTTCACGTGGCTCATGTGTAATGCATGTGGGCATTCATAAGGTTAGGAATATTCACATCATGCAAATTTTAGGACAATCCTGCTAATTTGATTATTCATAATTATTCATAAAAAATTACATATTCATTATGACCTTTAGTGTGGTAGTTTCACATAGAACTAACAAACCCATCATGGTGTCAAAGCCTCATAGCCTAGCGGTGTAGGCTGTGGTCTTGTGTGTTAATAATGTGTTCTTTCCCTTACAGGTTCGAATCCCAGTAAGTAAAATGCAATATATAATTGTGTAATAAGTAATAACTAATGTTCGATTCCTCCAGGCAAATAAGATACAGGTAGAAACATGGAGAAAGTTAAGAGAGGACACTGGAAGGTGGGAGGGCATGAGGGGAAAGGTGATTGAGGGAAAGCGCGTTCGTTTTTTTTTTAAATACGTAAAAAAAGTGGCAGTCGGTTGCGGCAACATTTCCGCTACAGCTAATGAAACAGCTTAGAATACAAAATGCATGGAGTCAGAAAAAGTGCATGCACCAAATCTATGCATGGCATCGGTTGCATGCACGCATAGTTTGGTACTTGCACTTTTTGCTGACTCCATTCTGAAATTGTTTTTATACTCTCGCGTCATACGTGATTTCGTAATGGCATTGCATTCTGGGTAATCAAAATGGCCCCAATCGCTAGCCGATGTCTATTTGTGTGGAGTAATTTTGAGCAAAATTCAAATGATTATTTGCCCTTCCTTAATAAGGTTAGTAACTTCAACAGCCAAAGTACCGGAGGGAAGCTAAGAGGTACGTGGACACATTTAGTTGGTTAAAATCCAGCGCCGCACCCGTTAGGTTTCGATGCGGCGGATTGGGGGACGAGCTGCACAAAAGATATGCTTGGACGTGTGGCTAAGGATTCAACCGATGTCAAAAATCTTTGCCACACTAGTGGGGCTAATACGACCGATGCGGTAATGTCAAAATCTCAAAAAAAGGAGCACAGCGCCCCAGTTACTTGGTCTAGTCTTGTCTTACCCTACATTACAAAAAAAAGTCCCATGACTCAAGTACTATTTTAGTAATAAAGTAAACTAAAATAATTTAATGGCTTCCAATTTAATTTGTAGATACACTACAGGCTAGCCTTTGTAGTGTATCTACAAATTAAATTGGAAGCCATTAAAGGGTACAACAACTACAGCTACTTACCCGCCGCACGCAGTACTTATTAATATTAAATTGAAGGCAAAAAAGCCGTATATCCGGGTCCAGGGCAGTGCCACTCAACTAACTAAAATGAGTTTGTACAACTAAAACTACGATACAAGTTACAACAACTACTTTTTTTTGACAAGTCTCGCGTAATCTTGAGCTGACTAAGTCATGTGAGCAGTATGCTCCGTCCGGTAGGTGTAGATCCATCTCGACTCAAAACCGACTCGACGCACGCCATCTCGACTCAAAACCATCTCGACTCAAAACCATCTCGACTCAAAACCGTCACCAACTCGACTCAAAACCATCTCGACGCAAAAACCATCTCGACGCAAAAACCATCTCGACGCATATTAAAGAATTAAAGATAGATAAGTCCGAAAAAATAGACCAAATAGTTATTTTCAGCTCGGTGCTTATTGTAGGTTTTTTTTGTATCTTGAAGGACGATGTGTTGTCTTGGGATACCATGACGGTAAAGTCTTGAAGGAACGGTGCAACAGGACTTGAAAGAAACTGCCCACGCGTTATTTTTTGCAAAAGCAAATAAATATATCGATATACTGTACTTTTCACGCAGATTTGTGGATTTGAAGATGGTAAAATGTCCTGTTTTTGACCAGTGAACTAGATTGATAGGTTACAAAAGATATTTTAAGAGAATATATGCAGCATAAGTAAAGTTTAATGTAGTGTCAAATTAAATTGCTTAATAGTTCGTTTAAAATTTTTTGTATTTTTTGTCATCGTTATAGGCCAATTCCTACTTGAGAATTATTAACCTCATTTTAATATAGGTTTCAATTTGAAATTAAGCCCATTGAAGTTGTCTATATTGTAAACAATTGGGTGACTCTTCCAACCCATTGTCATAGTGGTACCTGGGCGTGATAAAATCATAAGAAACGTGCCGCATTGTTAATCGTTCAACCTGCGGGTATATAATCTCCTTGTCGGTAAACTTGCATAGAGCCATAGGCTTGATGTTTCTCCAC
Organism: Marthasterias glacialis; assembly: GCA_911728455.2. Lineage (NCBI taxonomy): Eukaryota > Metazoa > Echinodermata > Asteroidea > Forcipulatida > Asteriidae > Marthasterias > Marthasterias glacialis. The sequence continues at coordinate 22,029,281 of OU452225.1, forward strand.
TCTTCTCTATATCAGGAGTGGACTCAAACTTAATTGTCTTTATTCAGTCCATTTATTCAATTCAATTCAATTCAATACCTCGGGGGGTAGAGAATGCAGGTATAAAATTGGGTGTTTATAAAAGCCGATCGTTAGTTACGTTGAGCTGAAAGTAACATTCTTTCAATATCATTTTTTTTTCTGAAAAGTGGAAGGGGATCTGGAATGATTAAACAACATTAAAGGAAAAAATGATACAATTGTATTTTTGGCAGCCGTCAGCGCCGGTGTATTTCACAAAAATTTCCTCGACATTTCGGATTTGTTCATTTGAAGTAATGTTAATAACGATTACTAAATTTATATTGAAATTTGTAACAACATCTTCACAGACGACAACACATTTTGAACTGAAATGAACAGCGCCATCATCATATCAATCATCATAAGTGCGTTGGTATTGGTGATGCGTCGAGTTGGTATTGCTAATGCGTCGAGTCGGTTTTGAGTCGAGATGGATTTGAGTCGACTTGACTTGAGTCGAGTCGGTTTTGCGTCGAGATGGTTTTGAGTCGAGATGGATTTGAGTCGAGATGACTGCACACCGGCACTCCAACATGAACTTTAGAATCTCTCTCAAACTTGTTTTGGGCACCGGTGTGAAGTTGGTTGCACATTCGACGTTCGATATTCGAATGTATAACAAGAACCAATTCCTGGTTTGACATTCAAATTTGTGCACATAACCCATAGAGATGTACATGTACTTCGTAGAAAGAAGCACTTTTCATAATTATTGTCCAGAGCCCATGGGCCGGGCACCACCTACAGAATTGAAGAGGAGGATCCATTAAACACATCCATGGTCATCTTGACCCGGCCCATGGGGTTTTGATATTTTTCATTCAATTTTGACAAATTATTATTTTTACATACACATTCCGCACTGTACATGTACATCGTTGTTTTCTGCACTAAAACACCGCAATTATTTCAACTTTTGAACGGTCATTTTCACATGTCCAGACCCCATGGGCCGGGCACCAATACCTACAGAATTGAAGAGAAGGATCCAAGCAATACATCCATGGCCACCTTGACCCGGCCCGTGGGGTTTTAATAATTTTAAATTAATTTGTAAAAAAATGTTTACTTTCACGTAAAAATTCCGTAACGTGTATTGTTGCCGGGAGACCCTCGTCGGAGCTCCAGCCCCCACGAACCGGCGTGAATGCACTTTATTACCAAAATTATTCCAAATTTTGAACGGCCATTTTCTCATGTCCAAACCCCATGGGCCGGGGACCGCTACCTACAGAATTTAAGAGGAGGATCCATTGCGCACTCTGTTAGTGTTAGTTTCACCGTTTCTTCTACTGAGTCTGTTGCTATGTACCAGGTGTGCCGGTGTGGAAAGAGATTCTCTCCAGCAGGAGATTCTGTCCGAGCCATAGAGCTATTGACTAGAGCGCTAATAACTCTACATTGTATGTATGCACAACCGTTTTAAAGTCGCGTTGCACGCTGACATGTTTGGTCATTGTGCGTCATTGAATTTGAATAAAGATTTTAATTTTCAAAGAACATTATTTTTTTGCCCGTGAGAATTCTGCATGTCTTGCGAGCGCGTGTCAATGGCTGCATGACGCAGCTCAAGCACACGTCAATCTTTGAGTGGTGTGCAGTCATCTCGACTCAAATCCATCTCGACTCAAAACCATCTCGACGCAAAACCGACTCGACTCAAGTCAAGTCGACTCAAATCCATCTCGACTCAAAACCGACTCGACGCATAAGCAATACCAACTCGACGCAACACCAATACCAACGCACTTTATGATTGATGGCTCTGTTCATTTCAGTTCAAAATAATTTGTCGTCTATGAAGATGTTGTTACAAATTTCAGTATAAATTTAGTAATCGTTATTAACATTATTTCAAATGAACAAATCTGAAATGTCGAGGAAATTTTTGTGAAATATACCGGTTTAATTTACGCTGACCATGGCTGCCAAAAGTACAATTGAAACATTTAAATTGTTGCCTTTAATGTTGCCTGTCATTCCAGATCCCGTTCCACTTTTTAGAAAAAAAAATGATATTGAAAGAATTTTACTTTCACCTCGACGTAACTGACGATCGGCTTTCCTATAAACGTCCAATGTTATACCTGCATTCTTCACCCGGAGGCCTTGAATTCAATTGAACTGAATAAATGGAATGAATAAAGACCATTGCTCTAAACGACTTACCGACAAGGAGATTATACCCACAGGTAGAACGATTAACGATGCGGCACGTTTCTAGGATTAGTCCATCACGCCCAGGTACCACGACAATGGGTTGGAAGAGTCACCCAATATCATTGTTTACAATGTAGACTACTTGAATGGGCTTAATTTCAAATTAAAACCTATACTAAAATAAGGTTAATAATTCTCAAGTAGGCATTGGCCTATAATGATGACAAAAAATACAAAAAAATTTAAACGAACTATTAAGCAATTTAATTTGACACTACATTAAACTTTATTTATTATGCTGCATATTTTCTCTTCAAATTTCTTGTGTAACTTATCAATATAGTTTACTGGTCAACAACAGAACATTTTACCACCTTCAAATCCACAAATCTGCGTTAAAAGTAGGCCTACAGTATATCGTTACTTGTATTTACAAAAATATATGCGTGGGCAGTTTCTTTCAAGTCCTGTTTTCCTATAAAAAATTGGGACATTGCACCGTTCCTAAAAGACTTGACTGTCATGGTATCCCAAGACAATACATCGTCCTTCAAAATCCAAAAAAAAAAAAGGAGGAAAAAAAACTACAATAAGTACCGAGCTGAAAATTATTTGGTCTATTCTCTTCGGACTTGTCTTCATCTTTATTTCTTTAATATGCGTCGAGATGGTTTTTGCGTCGAGATGGTTTTGAGTCGAGTTGGTGACGGTTGTGAGTCGAGATGGTTTTGAGTCGAGATGGTTTTGAGTCGAGATGGATCTACACCTTATATGGAGAAACCCTTCGCTATGCTAGAAACACAAACAAAGAAGATGATTTCTTAATCAAGGTCAATACTTTTTCCTTTGAGTAAATGGTGCAAAGTTCTTCCGACTCTGCAGATAATTAAAGGGACACACCGGCTTACTGTTTACCTAATTTAGTGGTGTGGAATAACAGACAATAATATTTAAATGGTTGTTGTAAAAAACATCATCAAAATATCACGTAATTAACGAAAAATGTGTAAAAAACAAAACACGGTCAAAGGTCAGCTTATACGCTTTTCCAGCCGTTGCAACTGTCAAGTTTACGTGACAATGTTGCGCAATGTTGTAAGTAGACTGGTGCTCTGTTTTAGTATGAATTATTACAATAGCAAGGCATGGGGATCCAGACTTCATATACATCCAGCACCAATTGACAAATTCAAGTGTAAATCAAAAATACATAAAACGGACAGTTTGTATTCTGTGTACGACGAACTGGACGAACTTATTTCCAACGGAGAACGTTTCTTCGACATCCAATGATTGGTACAAAAAAACATCGCAAGGAAAAACCAGAAGGCGTTCCAACGAAAAGTAAAAAGTAAAGAAAAAAAAAACGATGAATCCAAAGGGAAAGCCAGCATGTGCCAAGCGAGCCTCCCGCCTTTGCTGCAAACCGATTGCCTTTCTCCTGGCAGCTTTAGTGATGACATTCTCCCGTTTTTCGGGCGATGACTTCACTGGCCGGCCGCAGCCACCGCCACCAGTTTTTTGTTGTTGCGGCGATTGGGGGGGGGGTGGACATTATGCAGTTATCATAGAAGTATATAGATCAGCTGTATTGGATAAACCATGGAGGTAGAAATTAGTCTAATTTCTACCCCCATGGATAAACATTCCCGTCGTCGTCCCGCGTGTGTGTAACGCAGGCAACACGTTACAATAGTTGGGGGATAATATCTAGGGGTACAGACTAAAACAGGCGTAAAAAACGTAATTGTTAGTCTGGCACCCTACCCCTCCGACAAGCTCCTAAGTTTACGGCTAGACCGGCAAGCTGGGGAGTTCATGCCCTGGGGTTTGTCTCTCTGGCCCCACGAGACACGGCACCAGCTGTACGGGATATTCCCCAAGGTTTACGTTCCGCTAGCTCCCACGCTGGTGCGCCGTAAAACACGCTTCGGTTGCACGGACTCTCTGAATGCGAACATTACGTTCGATTTTTCATCATTATTTACAAATTGTATCAATAATCTGAATACACAGTCTTTTTTGTCAAATACTCATAAATAATTGTAAAAATAAAGATTTAAATTTGGTTCAGTAGTTTACTTTTATACGGCTGGAAGTAAAACTAACTCCGAAGATCACGTGATTTATCCGAACCACTTTTTTGGTTCGGATAAATCGTTTTATGAAAAGCGCTCGAAAACGGCAAAATTTGATGGTTTCTTTTAGGAATCATTCTTCTCCATTCCTGGAAGACCTTTGAAGTCATATGTTAGCCTATTTTGTAGCCCAAATAGCCCAACGAAGCCGGTGTGCTCCTTTAAGTGATGCAAGAAATAAATTTAAAAAATCGTCTAGGCACGTTTTCAGACGCGCACGAAACGTGACGCACGAGCGAATGCAGTAATAGATACGCGTGCGCTGAGGTTAAATCACGCGCATTAACTGATTGCACGTAAAACCAATCTGGGCGCGCAAGTGCTGGGCGGCGCCCAGCACTTACGCGCCCGGATTGGTGACATACTAATGTTGATCACTGTCCGTAAATATTTGCAAATAAATAGAAATTGAATCATCCTGAAACGGTGCAGGTTAATGGTGAGTTTCAGTGAGATAGACGCCGAAACTACACATTCACTGGTTTAAAGGGGCACACCGGCTTCGTTGGGCCTAGCCGTAAGCTTAGGAGCTTGTCGAAGGGGGTGGGGTGCCAGACCAACAATTACGTTTTTTTACGATTGTTTTAGTCTGTACCCCTAGCTATTATCCCCTAACTATTGTAACGTGTTGCCTGTGTTACACACACGCGGGACGACGACGGGGAATGTTTATCCATGGAGGTAGAAATTATACTAATTTCTACCTCCATGGTTTATCCCATACAGCTGATCTATCTACTTCTATGATATCTGCATAATGTCCACCCCCCAATCGCCGCAACAACAAAAACCAGTGGCGGTGGCTGCGGCCGGCCAGTGAAGTCATCGCCCGAAAAACGGGAGAATGCCATCGCTAAAGCTGCCAGGAGAAAGGCAATCCGTTTGCAGCGAAGGCGGGAGGCTCGCTTGGCACATGCTGGCTTTCCCTTTGGTTTTTTTTTTTTTTTTACTTTTTACTTTTCGTTGGACCGCCTTTTGGTTTTTCCCAGTGCGATGTTTTTTTGTACCGATCCTTTGATGTCGAAGAAACGTTCCCCGATTGCAAGTAAGTTCTTCCAGTTCGTCGTACACAGAATACAAACTGTCCGTTTATGTCTGTTTTTATTTACACGTGAATTTGAAAATTGTACAAGAGGCAGAATCACAGACATTTGACAGGGGGGCTGCAAGAGCATAATAGAGCGTGCTATGTCTGAATAATTAGACGTATACAGCACCACCACGACGATTATGTATTTTTTATTTACACGTGAATTTGTGCTGGATGGATATAAAGTCTGGATCCCCATGCCTAGTTGTAATAATTCATACTAAAACAGAGCACCAGTCTACTTACAACATTGCGCAACATTGTCACGTAAACTTGACAGTTGCAACGGCTGGAAAAGCGTATAAGCTGACCTTTGACCGTGTTTTGTTTTTTACACATTTTTTCGTTAATTACGTGATATTTTGATGATTTTTTTTCACAACAACCATTTAAATATTATTGTCTGTTATTCCACATCACTAAATTAGGTAAACAGTAAGCCGGTGTGTCCCTTTAATATAAGAGATGGAAGAAAAAGAAAATACACACACAAAAGAACAATCAATTCCGCATGTTCAGGAAAGCAAGAATGGAAAACAGGTACATGTAATATGTTTTCTTTTTCAAGTGCTCGACTGGTGTGTATTTTAGTGCCATAAATCTGTGTTGAAAAGTGGGGGATGATTCTCGGAACTTTTGGTATGAACTGCCAGTGTGAACAGAAAACATGCACGCCATTGTTTGTCTATAGGCAAAGCTAGGGTATGGGTAAAGAGTGCGTAATATTTTAAAACAAGATATTTTTATCATTGCTTGCTCACTTTTTATGAATTAGTGAAATAATAAGCACATTTGTTCACCACTTGGCAAAATCTTTGGGTGATCCTATCGGACATTCTCCCCTCACCAAAAAGTGGGAGGTATAATATTCCCCATCCTCCAAGGACTTCTTTATATTCTATATCTATGCTCCAATCAAACTTGAGACGCGCAGCTTAGAATAGCGCAATATACGCGGAGGTAGAACAACACAATTATTATACGCGGGGTGTGACAATAATTCAACGTTGTCGTTGCAGCCAACGGCCATATATATAGCCGTAGCCGAAGTCGCTCGATTCGGACACAGCCTATTCCCAACCTCGCCATGAGCTGCAATGCGCCGTACCGATACCTCTCGTCTCTAACCCCTGGAAGGCAAGCACCGAAAAACAATGGTGATTGGCTCCAAACAAAACTTACTGCTATGCGCGCACGCTTGTTCAAAACTTTCGAGCGCCCTTAGGGGCGCTTGGTACGCGCGTGGCAAAAAGAGTTCGCGCGTTGCAAAATGCAAGTTTTTTGACGCGATCAGAATTTAAATGATTTGTTTTTACGCGGTCACCATAAACTGCATACAGTTAGACAGGTAACAATATTAATCAAAGAAGCTCTTTTTAATGATGCCACTTTTGCGGGAAACCATATTTGAGTGGTGCATCAAGTGGATAGGCCACAGGCCTAATTGAAATCTCCCATATTACGGGAGATTTTCTTGTCACAATTCCAGGGGGTTTGATCAAGCCAACCTACCTCAGTACCAAAAAAAATGTCGCGGCAAGATCAATCACCCCTGGGAACGAGGTTGATACAATGTAGACTCAGTGGGTAGGGGTGCGTTCCACTCCTTGATCTCCATTCCTAAATACCCCGTTGGTTGAAAGGCGGTGACGTGACTGTTTAAGACCGGTTTTAAACGGTTGATAATATACAAATATTGACAGCTTCGAGTGGCGTAGTAAAACTAGTCACTCGAGGTGATCCCCGGAGCAGCCTATCTTCCCGAGGCGGAGCCGAGGGAAGATAGGCGGCTCCGGGGATCACCGAGAGTGACTAGTTTTACTACGCCACGAGATAAAGCAGTCAATATTTGTTTTATAACACCTCAATTTCATCCAATTTGTTGTAATATTCGTTAAACAACTGTGCGTATACCAGTCTTCAAACAACTGTGTAAAATCTGACAGGAAAACTTGACAAAAAGAAAGAGGGGGTACCACACTGCCTTCGTTCTCATATCGTATTTCGAATGCACGTATTATTTGATCGTTTCACCGGGTTCGAGGTTGTCGTTGGATAGTACCATTTAATAGTTCTTTTGGTCGGTGTGCAGTGTGATAGTAAAAATACACAACACCACGTGACGCACGTTCGGCCAATCAACAGATAGAATCAAAGGAAGAGGTGTTATAAAGACATATAGCTGGAGCTGCGAACGCGCTTTCTGGGCTAACTATAGCCACACGAGTGTTTGCGCACTAGCTTAATGTGGGTGGTAATTTATGCGTAGCACAATCAATATGTAGCGGTACTCAATTAGGGAATAACAGTGCGAGGACCCGGTCTTCACTGCTTGGTAATGACCGGGGTGGTGGCTGGCCGCTGTTAACGACCAAGCCGGAGGCGCGGTCGTTAACAGCGGCCAGCCACCACCCAAGGTCATTACCAAGCAGTGAAGACCGGGTCTTCGCACTGTTATTCCCATTAATAAATACCTTTTTAACGAAATAAACGGCTAAAATCGTCCATTTTGTAACTTTTCTTTCTCGGCGATACTTTCTTGTTTTGTTAGCCGGTCTTTATATCGCCGTTAATACACCCCCACGTGATCACGTTTTGACCAATCAGAATCCACAAACTGTCCTAGGTATTTATTAATGTAGTATATTAATACGCGCGCGTACGCGCAACCGTGGAGCATCGACCTTTCGCAAAATGATGCCTCGGGACGCGGCAAGAATTGGAAAATAAATCTAAAAAACAGAAAAGTTTCACGGATTTGTCTACACTTTTATGCTTTTCAACAAATAGGGCATTTATGAATAGGAATAAAAGAGTAGTGACTCGATTTTAATCGGTCTTCGGCTTGGTTTTAAACTGCCGTTTAAGACCCCGGTCACCGCTCTTTTATTCCCTTTCATGCTCCTTCGCTTCGCTCATACCCATGAAAAACAGTTTTACTTCTAGACTGACCGGAAAAAGAAAAAATGAATGGAAAGATCGTAATTATTATTTATTTATCATGGGATTTGATCTAGCACGTAGACGCGGAGTATTTCACAATCTTTTACGATTGAAGAACTTACAAAACAAATATTTTTAACCGTTCTTTACAAAAATTCATTATTAATAGTTGTAGAAGTGAATGAATGAATAATAAACGCTTAGAGATTAAATAAGAACATTAAATACAAATTGTCTTCTAAAGACAGTAGGCCTACATATTATCTAATATAATAGAGTCCGGCATCAGCCAAATTTTCTTTGCTCACGCTATTTATTTATAATATTCTCCCAGTCAGTTTCTCATGTACTTTCTCTGTGTAAATCCACGTAAAAAGCTGTATCCATTCGTTGTGTATCCCCGCTACTGCCGTTTACCAGGTTGTTTGCATCTTAACCGGGGTAGTGATCCCTGGCTTATCGGCAGCACGGTTCGGCTTCTGACTGGTCCCCCTGAGCAAAGTGGATTTGGTATTGCACATAGGACCGTCCACCAACTATAAGGGTTGGTTAGCTCAGTTGGTAGAGCGCTCGTACGGTATTCGAGAGGTCGCGGGTTCGAGTCCGGCATCAGCCAAATTTTCTTTGCTCACGCTATTTATTTATAATATTCTCCCAGTCAGGCTCTCATGTACTTTCTCTGTGTAAATCCACGTAAAAAACAACCTGGTAAACGGCAGTAGCGGGGATACACAACGAATGGATACAGCTTTTTACGTGGATTTACACAGAGAAAGTACATGAGAAACTGACTGGGAGAATATTATAAATAAATAGGGTGAGCAAAGAAGATTTGGCTGATGCCGGACTCGAACCCGCGACCTCTCGAATACCGTACGAGCGCTCTACCAACTGAGCTAACCAGCCCTTATTGTTGGTGGGTGGTCCTATGTGCAATACCAAATCTACTTTGCTCGGGGGGACCAGTCAGAAGCCGAACCGTGCTGCCGATAAGCCAGGGATCACTACCCCGGTTAAGATGCAAACAACCTGGTAAACGGCAGTAGCGGGGATACACAACGAATGGATACAGCTTTTTACGTGGATTTACACAGAGAAAGTACATGAGAGACTGACTGGGAGAATATTATAAATAAATAGGGTGAGCAAAGAAAATTTGGCTGATGCCGGACTCGAACCCGCGACCTCTCGAATACCGTACGAGCGCTCTACCAACTGAGCTAACCAGCCCTTATTGTTGGTGGGCGGTCCTATGTGCAATACCAAATCTACTTTGCTCGGGGGGACCAGTCAGAAGCCGAACCGTGCTGCCGATAAGCCAGGGATCACTACCCCGGTTAAGATGAACCTGGTAAACGGCAGTAGCGGGGATACACAACGAATGGATACAGCTTTTTACGTGGATTTACACAGAGAAAGTACATGAGAAACTGACTGGGAGAATATTATAAATAAATAGGGTGAGCAAAGAAAATTTGGCTGATGCCGGACTCGAACCCGCGACCTCTCGAATACCGTACGAGCGCTCTACCAACTGAGCTAACCAGCCCTTATTGTTGGTGGGCGGTCCTATGTGCAATACCAAATCTACTTTGCTCGGGGGGACCAGTCAGAAGCCGAACCGTGCTGCCGATAAGCCAGGGATCACTACCCCGGTTAAGATGCAAACAACCTGGTAAACGGCAGTAGCGGGGATACACAACGAATGGATACAGCTTTTTACGTGGATTTACACAGAGAAAGTACATGAGAGACTGACTGGGAGAATATTATAAATAAATAGGGTGAGCAAAGAAAATTTGGCTGATGCCGGACTCGAACCCGCGACCTCTCGAATACCGTACGAGCGCTCTACCAACTGAGCTAACCAGCCCTTATTGTTGGTGGGCGGTCCTATGTGCAATACCAAATCTACTTTGCTCGGGGGGACCAGTCAGAAGCCGAACCGTGCTGCCGATAGGCCAGGGATCACTACCCCGGTTAAGATGCAAACAACCTGGTGAACGGCAGTAGCGGGGATACACACCGAATGGATACAGCTTTTTACGTGGATTTACACAGAGAAAGTACATGAGAAACTGACTGGGAGAATATTATAAATAAATAGGGTGAGCAAAGAAAATTTGGCTGATGCCGGACTCAAACCCGCGACCTCTCGAATACCGTACGAGCGCTCTACCAACTGAGCTAACCAGCCCTTATTGTTGGTGGGCGGTCCTATGTGCAATACCAAATCTACTTTGCTCGGGGGGACCAGTCAGAAGCCGAACCGTGCTGCCGATAAGCCAGGGATCACTACCCCGGTTAAGATGCAAACAACCTGGTAAACGGCAGTAGCGGGGATACACAACGAATGGATACAGCTTTTTACGTGGATTTACACAGAGAAAGTACATGAGAAACTGACTGGGAGAATATTATAAATAAATTTATGATTGAACAGACATCATGACATCGATTCTTCATGTACAACACAATATTCTTGTACCATTCCAATTCGAGTTGAAGACACTCCAAACTTGAACATGCTGAAAAGCTGAACTTTTCGCTTTTAAATTCTTTTCAATATTCAAAAACACAAAATGACCCTCTTGGTCCTTTCGAACTCTGTCGGGAATTCTTTCACTTGCCCGAGGTACTTCGGTACTCGGACCGCCTTCTCCTTCACTTCTCTCCGTTTTTTGTTAGTTTGTTTGATTGTTGTTTTTTTTAACAATAAAGAAACTACCACAAACAAAAATTATAAAGTACTGAATAATGGAGATAATAACAAAAAAAATTCTCTGTCAATAGTTGCGGGGTCGGCTTATCACAATCACAATCACAATGCATTGATATCAACTGACTTACTAACTAATAGACGTTCTTCAGTATCTCTCTGGATGTTCTTAGCTATGGGTACCTTCGGTGTTGCATTATCAATTCCTCGAGATGAGTGCGGCCCCTTCTGATCTTAAGCTGTGCAAGCCGTAGGCTTTAGGATTAGATACACCTGTACGATTAAGGGCATCAGTTAAAAGAGATTGCTGCAGAAGACTGATAGTCCCCTTTAACTTATCTATTCTTCTATCGAGAATTTGTAACGTGCCTTTTTTGGTATCCCACTTCATTCCGAGCCACTCAAATAAAGTGGAATCCAATTGCTTTTTGTCGAATTAGCTACCAAACCAGCTAGCTCTAAACAAGTCAGTCCTAATGTAGTGAAATGTCTGTGGCTAATCTAACATGATGCTTATGGGATTTTTGAGTAAGTTGGAATCACAATAATCCCATCATCTAAATACAATGCCACTAGAATACCGCAAGTAGGCCTATACCAATGTTTGACAAGAGATTTTAGCGTTTCGGTGAAAATATATGGAGCAGATGTAAGACCGAAAGTTAACAGTAGGCCCTACATTAAATTAAAAAAAATCTCTTTGATCCGTCGATGCACCATGAAAAACCTAAGAATTTTAGAAACTCGAATTAAATTTCGACTTCTGAACATATCTATTGAGTTGACTCAGATCAAGAATCATTTTTTTCTTCGTTGATGCCTGACATACTATACAGTCAAAGGACTACATACTTATGAACTTTGAGTTTTCTCTGTTATTCTTCCAGAAGCAAGTAATTCAAGAATAGATTCACTAACGAATGAACTTTTCTTGAGGCTGATTGATTTTTGCGGGAAAAAAAACATGCAAGGTGGATAGTATGGTGTTCCAAAGAGGACAGTCTCCCCTTCGTGGTTTTGGATTGTTCCGTCGTAGTTTTGTGTTGTCCGTCGTGATTTTGTGTTGTCCGTCGTGATTTTGTGTTGTCCGTCGTGATTTTGTGTTGTCCGTCGTGATTTTGGATTGCTCCGTCGTGATTTTGGATTGCTCCGTCGTGATTTTGTGTTGGCCGTCGTGGTTTTGGATTGCTCCGTCGTGATTTTGTGTTGGCCGTCGGAGCAATCCAAAACCACGACGGCCAACACAAAATCACGACGGAGCAATCCAAAACCACGACGGCCAACACAAAATCACGACGGAGCAATCCAAAACCACAAAATCACGACGGAGCAATCCAAAACCACGACGGAGCAATCCAAAACCACGATGGCCAACACAAAATCACGACGGAGCAATCCAAAATCACGACGGAGCAATCCAAAATCACGACGGAGCAATCCAAAACCACGACGGCCAACACAAAATCACGACGGAGCAATCCAAAACCACGACGGAGCAATCCAAAACCACGACGGCCAACACAAAATCACGACGGAGCAATCCAAAACCACGACGGCCAACACAAAATCACGACGGAGAAATCCAAAACCACGATGGCCAACACAAAATCACGACGGAGCAATCCAAAACCACGACGGAGCAATCCAAAACCACGACGGAGCAATCCAAAACCACGACGGCCAACACAAAATCACGACGGAGCAATCCAAAACCACGACGGAGCTATCCAAAACCACGACGGCCAACACAAAATCACGACGGAGCAATCCAAAACCACGACGGAGCAATCCAAAACCACGACGGCCAACACAAAATCACGACGGAGCAATCCAAAACCACGACGGAGCAATCCAAAATCACGACGGACAACACAAAATCACGACGGAGCAATCCAAAATCACGACGGAGCAATCCAAAATCACGACGGACAACACAAAATCACGACGGACAACACAAAATCACGACGGACAACACAAAATCACGACGGACAACACAAAACTACGACGGAACAATCCAAAACCACGAAGGGGAGACTGTCCTCTTTGGAACACCATAGGATAGGCCTATGCTAAGAAAGGAATCTGACATCCGAGAGAAATGACTGATAATATCATATCTGGTGTTCCAATACCTCTCCAAAATTGCATTTATACATCTTTAACCTTCCTTTAACAAAAACCTTATCCCAGTCTGATTTAATATTCTCGAAAGACTGGTAAAGGCAATGTACCTGCAAAAGATCATTGAACTTGGTTTCTACTGATTGAATACTGCTATTAGTTGAGGTGGATGTTTTGGGATTTCCGTTCGCTGCTGGCCCAACTGGGCCGACTGTCGCGTCTCTGATGGCGTTTGCACCGAAGTTGACCATGTTGGACGGTCGTTGTGATGAGGCGGGAACCTGCCATCTATCTTTAAAATACCCCTTGGCTGGACTGGAATTAGGTCTCGGTCTGGTACGTGATGAACGGTTGGAACCGTAACTGAAGGGGCAGCTTCGTGACCATCAGTGACCATCAAATTCGCTTCGCCTTCGCATTCGCGTGAAGTATGAACCGGGCTTTATTATGAAGATCAATGTTCGCGGCTTGAAAGTGGTCGCGGCGATCGAGGGTTGAAATGTACGGAAGCCGGATAGTGCCAGGGGATAAAAGGTAAACTATATTTTTCACGAGCGCGTGAATATTTTTTATGTACAATTTATCTGGCGGCCGCCACTTATTATCTGGCGGCCGCCACATAATTATCTGGCGGCCGCCACATAATTATCTGGCGGCCGCCACTTATTATCTGGCGGCCGCCACATAATTATCTGGCGGCCGCCACATAATTATCTGGCGGCCGCCACATAAATTTCTGTACTATTTAACTCTAAATCAAAGGTAAAATTTGTACGTACTTTTTTGTGGTACGAGGTATATTTTTTTTTTATGAAATGAGGGCCATTCCAAGAGCTTCAAAATTAAGTAAAATTTTTCTCTGTAGGTGCTTTACTTTTGGAGATATGGCTGTCCGAATAGAGCAGGTTATGCTAATTAGTCAAAAGTTCGTTGACCCCTAACTCAAAAAATAATTGACCAAATGACTGAGGAGTCCAATCAGCACACCGAATTTCGTTTCAATCCGGGTCGGTCAGGTCCAAAAGCATGTTGAATTGACACGGAATGACCCACAACTCATAATTTTTTCATGTTACTTTTTGGTTTAGTGTTTTGGTTTGCTTTTGTGTTAACATGACTCAGTGTTATTAAATTTTGTGGTTATACTATTTACGACTTTGGTAATGCTTTTGCTGTATCGCTTTCATTCGGTGACATAGCCCTGACCAATGGGTTTGCTCCCTCCTTCCGGCTGCAATTCCAGAAAATTTGGTAAAATTTAGGAAAGTTGGGAGTTTGATTTGGGAAAAACATCCTCTAAAACTACATTTTCAAAATGTAATGCCCAAATGAATTTCCGATTATATAAAGCCCCACAACTCTACCATAGTTAAAGCCAAAACATCACTGAGAATTTAAGGCTATACATTTCCAAACCCATACATTTTCTATAAATACAAAATGTAACAATCAGCCAACTCGTTTTTCAAAGGTTAGTTGAATGCATACTTTAATCACGGTTCTATAAATCACGGTACTTTACTCACGGTAATTTACAAGCAAACACTTTGTCAATGAAATATATCAACCATGTCATTAACAGCGGCGTAACAAACAAACAAATTCGGTGGGGGTGCACTCTAAAAACAGATTGGTTATAAAAACAACCAAGATGTTGGTAGATATGTGTCTAACCGGGCTTATTGGTTAATTTAACCAATATATCATGGGTTGAATTAAATATCACTGTAAAAACTCCCGGGTCAGAATTGACCCGGTTTCGGGTCCTAGGGGGACAGACAATCTGTGTCAATGTGACCCCAAATCCGAGCCAAAATCACAGCTTTTTAACAAAATTTCTGGTCACATTGACACAGATTCCGGGTCAAACTGACCCAGAAATGGGTCTTGCCCTCTGGGACCCGAATCCGGGTCAATTCTCACCCGGGAGTTTTTACAGTGTGAATTAACCAATATTTTGGTTAATTTGGTTACAATGTATCGTTGTTAAACTAACCGATATCTTGGTTTTAACCAATAAGCTCGGTTGGACACATATCTACCAACATCTTGGTTGTTTTTAACCAATCTGTTTTAGAGTGCATGTGGGGGTGGGCAAAGACAAGAAAATCCCGACTGACCCACAGGTCACGTCCTCAGGGATATAATGTTGAAAATTTGGGATTGTAAAATCCTAGTTGAACTTCTTGAAAAACATAAACTTTCATTTTCTCAAATTTGAGCTCCACTTGAAAAAAAGCTTGTTTTGTATCGCAATCCCAAATTGCTAATTTTAAGCTTGATTATGTGGCGGCCGCCAGATAATTATGTGGCGGCCGCCAGATAATTATCTGGCGGCCGCCACTTATTATCTGGCGGCCGCCACATAATTATCTGGCGGCCGCCAGATAATTATGTGGCGGCCGCCAGATAATTATGTGGCGGCCGCCAGATAATAAGTGGCGGCCGCCAGATAAATTGTACATAAAAAATATTCACGCGCTCGTGAAAAATATAGTTTACCTTTTATCCCCTGGCACTATCCGGCTTCCGTAGAAATGGGCCGACACCATAGAGATAGCTCTATAGCCGGCACTGAAAAGAAATAATAATTTTGACTGTATAATATTCATGCCTATTGCCTGATCGTTGACGGGTAAACAGGGTAAACATCTTGCTCCGTAAATAACCCATAAATATTCCCTATCACAGAGAACCACCAAGTTTAGAGTAACTACAACGCATGTTGCGTACACTACACTTGGAAAGTTTGGAGCAGGTCTGACTTCAAATTTATGCTAAACATTGGTGAGAAAAATCAACTTTCATCGATAAATGTATACTTCAAGTTTGGTTTTGCCGTACCATCTTTGTTTATCATCATAAGCACTGCGTCAAGACTGACATTGTGCACAGTTTCTTCCACTGTTCTCTGTCTGCTGCTATTATGTGCCAGGTGTGCCGGTCCTTGATGTTGAGGCCTGTGACTGTCAGGTCATTGTTGATTCTTTTCAGCCATGTTGCTCTTTGGCCACCTCTAGCCAGCTTGTATTTTCGGACACTTTCCAAAAGCACTTGCTTGGCTGGTGTCTTATCGGGCAGTCTGAGGAGATGGCCTTTCCATCTCAGACGTCTTCTGGTGATGGTGGCTCTCCAAGGTCATTTTTCTCGTTGGTTTTCTCATACAGCAATTTGTTTGAAACCTTTTTGGCCACTGGAGGCCGAGGATTGACCGCAGGAGCATCCTGTGAAAGGCGTATTTTTTCTGTTCTAATGACTTGGTTAGTGTCCATAATTCACTGTTAGAGAAATATGGATGCTATGAATGCACGGAATGTTTTGAGTTTAGTGGCGTAAGGAATCGCGTTGCTGTTGAAAACACTCCTAAATTTGTTGAAAGATACCATCGAAAGTACTTTCCTTTTGGTGATGTCTTCTTCAGTGTCCAGTAAGGAGCGTACACTTCTTCCAGGTGGTGATAATTCCGTTTCTACTGATGTAGTGTTTTTCTGTCTTCGTGATGTTTACCTTAAGGTTTCGCTCTTTAAATACCTGAGGTGCCCACCTTTCTACTTCCGTTATTGGGTGGATATTGTTACTTGCCCACGGGATATCATCAGCATGTAGGCAGCTCAATCTCAAAGAATGTTGGCGGACAGATGGCATAATTGTGTTTTTCTTTTAGTTCCACTGGTAGAGATTGGGATTGAGACTGTGGATTGAGTGAGTAGTTATGATCTTGGAGATAGATGATGTCGCCGGTGTTTCTGCGCTCAGTTGTCAGAGTGCTTTCGAAAGGTAGATAGTGAAGAGAATGGGACTGAGGCAGTCTTCTTGAGGTACGCCAATGTTGGTTTTGAAGGGCTTACCTAGGACTGTCCCAACTCTGATTTGTAAGCGAACTTCTCTAAGCAAGATTGCCAGAAGATGAAGTTCGTCCTGCTCCAGTATCTCTTTAAGGTCATCGAAAAGAACTACTATCTTCACGGAGTCAAATGCATTTGACGTGTCAAGAAGCAGAAGGTGAAGCTCGTATCAGCTTTGATGACCTTTTCTGCTAGGATCTTTAAAGTGAAGACTTGTTCTGTGGTGCCTCTGCCGTGTCGATAAGCAGCATGAGAAGCTGGTATGTTGTGTTCGTTTAATCTGTTGGCGATTCTCTTCGTCAAACATATGGCCATTATTTTGCGGATTATTACGGTCGATGTTCTCTGGGGTTCATTTGGTTTGCCTGTTTTTGGAAAGGGGATGGTAACGCCTTCCTCAATGTCGTCTGGGTAGAGATAATCCTGTGCTTGCTATTTCATTCAGGGTACGAGCAATTTCTTGAGCAATTATCTCTGGTCCATACTTCAGCAATTCAGCACTCAGGTTGTCTGTTCCAGCACCTTTGCCATTTTTTTATGATTGGATGGCTTTCACTACTTTTATTTTGGTGAAAGGTTCGCTCATTGTCAGTGGTTTAAATTCTTCAATTATAGCTTCATTATCGAAGTCAAACTTGCCTTGAAACCAGTTTCTGATTATCTCTTCTTGACCATTTGCATCGATAACCATCTTTCCGTCTTCGTCTGCAACCTGTACCCTACTTCATCTGTTGTAAATTTCTAATGGCTTTGAAATATTTTGTTGAGTCATCTTTCTGGTTTTCAATTTCTTCAACTTTCCTTATCAGTTTTTGTTCATTTATCTCTTTAATTGTGTTATGAAGTTTGGTGAGAACGCTATTTCTTTATTTCCTTAGTACGTTTATTTTATCCTTATTCTGTGTCGCTTGAATAGTTTGAAATAAATTTGTTTGCTTCGATGATATTTATGTGATAGCAGGGTGTGTAACTTTAGTATATTTATTGACATACCCCAATGTTTCAGAGGCTGCAGGCATGCTTGTTTGTTGTTCCACCGTTTGTTGTTGTTACGGTGTTCTAGATCTTGCCGTTTGGCCAAGTCTATTTTTGTCACTTTGGTATACCGGTAGGTATTCTTCTTAGGGCGATTATGAACTGGTCAGTAAACATGGAATTGGGTCACGCAACGAGCGCGGAGAAAGATGGGCTCAATGTGCACAGCGAATGGACAGGTAACAACCAACACCTGGTTTAAAGAACATTCAAGACGCTTGTGGACTTCCCGAAGAAAAAGAAGCAAGTGAGCAGAAGAAAATGGATGACAAACGAATATCTCGATCTAATGAAAGAGAGGCAGCAGATATTCCAAAGGCACGGCGCATGATATAAAAGACTATAGAGAAAACCACCAGGGATAAATGCAGATAAGCAAAAGAAGAGTGGCTAAATGAAAAATGTGATGTGATCAAAAAACTGAAAAACACAGACACAAGTAGTAGGCCTATGCATAAAAAAGATCAAGGAATTAGCGGGACAGAAACATATGCTCTTCGTCTGTATGCACAAAATCTAAAGAGGGAACGATTATCATGGGAAAAGAAAATGTGCTGCTGGACTGAATACATAGGAGACCATAGGAGACCTTGTTCATGACAGGGGAGAGAGACCCACCATTAAAGACATGGAAGGACCTGATACTAAGATCGGAAGTGAGAGCAGCAATGACCAAGATGAAGAGGAACAAAGCTGCAGGACCAGACGAGATTGTTATAGAGATGTTAACAGCCTTAGATGATTTGGGATTGAGAAGGTTACCGAAGTGATAAACGAAATGTACGACAGTGGTGAGATACCAGCTGAGGATCTTTTTAGCGTTGCCAAAGAAACCAGAAGCAATTGAATGCGAACTTCATCGAACGATCAGCCTGATGTGCCACATAATAAACTAACACTGAAAAGATCTAATGATGAGAACTTGCAGCAAAATACAACTAGAAATAGGTGAAGAACATTGCGGTTTCGTTCAGAACGCTGGAACAAAAATATTTATGATCAGGATGCTGTAAGAACGAACAATCAAAATGCAGAAAAACCTGTACATGTGCTTCATGATTGTGATTATGCAAAGGCCTTTGATAAAGTGCAACACGAATAACTTCTTGGAATGTTACACGGGAAAGATATGCGAATAATTCGCAACTTGTATTGGGAACAAACAGCACGTTTTGAGTTAAGCGAGTACACCAAAATAGAAAGAGGAGTGTGACAGGGATGTGTGTTTTCACCGGATCTATTTAAATTGTACATCGAAATGATTTTTAGGGAATAGACCGATTGCGCAACCAACATCACGTGACCTATTGTGAGTATTAAATGTAAACACATAATACGTCCTCCTTAGGAAAGTGCGGTACGGTACATGATGATTGTTGCATTTGTTTTACTCGATCGAGGCTTTTCTTTCTCGAAATCTGTGAAAAAATATTTCAGAGTTTATACCAGAGACCTTCGAGTGGCTGAATAAAGCCAGTAAGGACAGTTCCAGAAAGCCTTGCAAATTGTACAAGTAACGTATAAATGTGCATGATGTGTGCTAGTGCACGACGGAACATTTAGGCCAGACGACCTCGATCACCACACACTTTTCAACACAAAAATTTCAAAGTTTCGGAGCTGAAATCATCCAAAGAAATTGCTTTCCAAAACTGTGTGATTCCTTTGCCTATTTGAAATTTCGTAAGGCTAGGTATAAATGCTCACTTTTCCAACGTTCTCTACCCTTTTTTACAGTGATTTAGGCCTACATTACAAGGCGTGTGGCTACATAGTCGTTGAGTAGTGCATAACTCAAATTAAACCTCTTTTGTAGTAGAATACTGGTAGTTTATTAAACAGTATACCTACATATGATTAATATCATTGTCACATCATACAACTTTTGGCTTAGTAACTGTATTATTATTACCAAAAGCCGACTTTTGGTGTGACTCTGTCAGGCACGGCATGTATTTGCACGTCGGTTTGCCATCAGCTCAGAAGACGTCGTACCCACAACAATAGGTCACGTGATGATATGTAAACATTGGTGGTCACGCAAAAAGTCAAACCGTGTTGGCACGTCACCTCGCTGTGTATATCAAGGGAGCTACTTTAGTAGTGCGGATGCACAAGCCGCAACATCGCTTGGGTGTGACTTGGCTGTAGTAGCAGTTACCGCATGCAGTTACTATACTGTATGTAATAGCCGGCCTACCTCTTCTGCTGCTTGGGCATATATGTACGCCGCCGAGTGTATATTTTTGACTGTGTAGTAAAGTATGTACATGTACAATGTACATACACGTACACTACATGTACATGTACATGTACATATATACATGTAAACGTTCGTTTGTTGTTTGTGTGTGATGACTGTAGTAAAGTCTCTCCTCTAGTATAGTATACAGTGCTAGTGTCTGTTACCTTTCAACTCTTCATTTTTTGTGGGTTGGCGATTATGATGAAGAGACTGCAATTAAAAACATGGCTGCCTGTGTGAATCCAAGAACCGTACAAAATGTGAAAATGAGAATGTTGTTTAAAGCTTGACAAAATTGTATTTGCTGAAGGTGGGTGGATTTATGTTGCTTTGAAATTGGTGTAAAACTAAAATTAGACTGTTATAATCTTTAGATTTGAGCTGATAAAAAGAAAACAATTCGTATCACTTGCCGAGCTAACGTTAGAGTAGAAACACTCAAGTCACGACACACTAGTTATCTGAAGAAACAGTCTAGAGTGACCATGGTCATGAATGCTACATAAACTACAGTATTGGTGTTGCTAAGAAGAGTTGTTATCAAATTGTAGTATAGGATAGGCTTACTAACCCCCAAAATATAACGTTAATGCATGTAATGTAAGCACGGAACATGCACGGACGTGGAATGGAAGGACCCCTTAAAAATAGGCCTAATTGTTTGTGCATGATGCAGGGGACTGTTAGGCTAGTTGCAAGTTCAAGTAGGGCCTAGGCTAAGTACGGCTAATTAAGTAGGCCATAAAATATTTTTAAACGATCATTCATGTTGGAAAAAGATACCAAATCTGTCCTCCACTTTTGCAGTTAAGATGTAGAAAGAGTAGAAGTTAGTTTTAAAACAAGTTGAAGTTTTGACTTGTTATTTTTAACGTTAACATGGTTAACTATCTTTCTAATAACATAATATGTTAACAGAAAACTGAGACGAACCGAGGCAAAGATTCAAAGATTCAGATTCAGTTTGCATAACTGGCTTAATTGCCTTTGTACAACATAATTGACTGGGTACGAAACAATCTGGTTTGGTAGTAAATAGTCTGTAAAATAGTCTTTTAAATATTACTTTACTCAACAAGTAAGATCATTTTGGGGCTTACAGGAGGAAAAGGTCATATCATGGTCGGATACTACTACTATACTAATCTGAGTTACTGGACACTTTTTTAAAAACAATTGGACATTATCTGGTCTATCATGCTTATGTAGGGTCCAAGTGAACGCTCATGTGTTTGTTGGTACCTGTGTACAAATGCCTCACAAAATTCAAATTTTGAAAACAGGGACTGACAACAAATTAACAAAAATCCATCAAAAACCTCTATAATAAACTTTAAACTTACCTCAGGTACAGTATGCAGGAGATTTTGCCAGCTTAATACATATGGTGATGCAATTGTGGTTGATATTTTTCTGAAGAAATAAAGGAGAAATTTTCGTCTAAAATTTTTTTCAAAACTAGTGGAGCGCATTTTACGGATTTGCGCAAGCTGTTGGACAAAATTGTGCGCCATCCGAAGATTGCGCACAATTGCGAAATGTCCATTTTGGACATCAGTTCAGATTTTTGCTGAAAATGTCTCTTTTTTTCAGAAACATAGGCTATCTGACACAATCGTACCATCATAACAGGCAACTGCACTTCAGGTGAGTTTAAAGTACACGTTGTAGAGGTCTTTTGATGTATTTTGGAGCAGATTTGATCACTCTGTTTTTGGAATTTGAATTGTGAAGGGCATTTGACACAGGTACATGTACATACCAACAAGCACATGAGCGTTCACTCGGACCCTATGTACGCCAGATAATGTCATACGCATTAGGTCCAGTATTTCGGGCTAGATGGATACACACAACGTCTTACCCAATCTCACCCTCAATCCTTCCGACACACGTCCGGAGAATCAAGGGTGTGATTATCGCATTATCTTGCCCTCAGTTTTACCCTGTGGAGTGTCTTGGTCGAGCGGTCTAGAGCACCGGACTCAAGTTGTTGTGTTGTCGGCAGCAGAGTGAGGGTTCGAATCCCGGTCGCCGCACTTGTGTCCTTGAGCAAGAACTTTACCATAATTGCTTTGTCCTTCGGATTGGACATTAAGCCGTAGGTCCCATGTACTAGGATTGGTAGTGCAGGTTAAAGAACTCAGAACACTTACATGTAATGGAAGAGTAGGGGTTTACCCTTGTGTTTCTGGTTCACATAGCAAGCACCCCTGCAGACAGGTTTCCTCAGGCTTGAGAGCTACAGTGATTAAGTTCACTTATGAGGCATCCTTGGTTTCATTACCAAAATATATAATAATAACCCATTGGACAATCTACTGGACTTCCTCCATATCCTTACTCCTAACATTAATTGGTAGTGCTGAGTTGGTTAGTGTTACTAGAGTGACCAGTTATCCATTTAACAACACAGTAGTACTTCATGTA
The DNA here is from genome assembly GCA_911728455.2 of Marthasterias glacialis. Classification (NCBI taxonomy): domain Eukaryota; kingdom Metazoa; phylum Echinodermata; class Asteroidea; order Forcipulatida; family Asteriidae; genus Marthasterias; species Marthasterias glacialis. Next base: position 22,052,070 of record OU452225.1, read on the forward strand.
CACATGTAGGAGCACACTGCGTGTGTACCCAAATCGCTGATGGAAAATTCTGATGGAAAAGTTTAATTAAATATGGAAATTTTTGAATTGGCAAATAAGTATGTTCTTTATACACTAATGGAAACCTTAAAGATTTCATATAATGAAATACTTTAATTCAAACGAAACGTAGGCAAAATTATAAAAATTGAAAAATTATAAAAATATCTTCAAATTTGTTTCTGCGCACTTATAACAGTTACATGTATATTGCATTTTTGTGTAAAGTTTTTTTTTTAATCCGCAACTCCAGCCTCCCTGACTCTATTTTTAAAGTAGCTGAGAATGTAACCATGATTGAAACATGTTTTTTGTGCGTAATTGAAAAGTAAAAAATTTGAGTTTATAAAATCCACAATTTTAACTAGAAATTGAGAGTATGTAGAACAAACTCACAGTTTTCGGTTTGAAGTTATGGGTTCATTATCTTGTACCACTACGTTCTTGCTCCGCCGTACAACAGTGCAAAGATTGAAATTTAGCTCTTGTTGAGCTTGACGTATGAATTTTTGAAAAACTGAACCTCAAGTTCCGGTTTGGACCGGAAGTAAAGGTCAAAATGGGTCACAGTCTGTGAAACATAATTTGTGGAGTAGTTCAAGGGTTTTCAGACGATGAATAAGTCATCAATGTACTACAGACTTTGTGTTACTTCAGATATGATGTTCTGAAAAACTATACTTGAACTTCCGCTTTCAACCGAAAGTAAATGTCAACTTTGGTTGCACCTTTGAAAGATTTGTGGAATTGTTAAAGGGCTTTAATATGATGTAATGTTAAAGGGCTTTAAGATGATGTACATGTACATGTAATAATTATTAAGCTTGGGCAAATATCACGATATCATCGACAATCGCGATACCAACTTTCATCTGATTACAATGTCACAATGACAATTAAGTTTCCTGAAGTACAAAACTTAGCATTAGGATAGGAGAATTACAGGACTTGAAAGTGCAAAGCCGTAAGTTATTCTCGTTTTGATGGACGCAACAGGATACTATCTGGTAACGATTGAACCAAAATATCCACAGATGTAGAGGGGACCATTTCCCTCTGTAATCTTGGGGTTAAGCTGCCAATATGTAGGTCATTGTTAAGATTTATAAATAGTCATCTGATAATTATTGTCAACCAATCATTCTGCCTGGAAGAATGAATACAATGTATTGATAGTTTTGAGAAGTAAACAATCTCAGAGAGATCGCTTCACTTTCTAGCCATGGTGTGGTCACCACAAAGGGTCAAAAAGCTGGGCGAGCATGTCCGAGTTTAAAAAGTTCTTAATGTTAAATTTTTACAGTCATGTTTCATCATTCATTTGCAAAAGACAAAAACATTATTTAGACTTAGTTAATTCAGTTAATTCATCAAAATAATCACGGTTCATTGTCCAACCCCACACTCTGAAAATTCTAAAACCCCTTCTATCAGAAGAACTTGGACGACTCCATGTAGACACCAAACTTTGTGACACAGACGTGCTATATTATTCCGTACTCCACGCGCACATGATAACCAATATTCCATGTACATCTCTTCAAGCAAACTTGATGCGCAGCTTAAATAACAGCGCAATATATGCAGGGTGTACATGATATTGATACAACCTTTTGCTCCTTTGCTTTGGCAGCAGCGCTATATAGGCCTACTGGTTAAAAACATTGGGAACAAGGATGATCCTAACTGTGGAATGGAAAATTACTATTCCCCATGGGCGATTAGGACTTTTTGATCGCAGATGCATATGGGAGTAAGAGTGAATGACACGTGATGTAAGTTCCACCAATCAAATGACAGGGATCTGTATGTCAGTTAAATAATGCAATATTTCTGATTATAACACACCTCTTCCTGGTTCTTTATCCTGATTGGCTGAAACACGGTCGCGTTGGGTGAACTAATAATAGCCTAGTGCATGCACCGCACGCGCTTCATTTGGGGGAAATAGTTTGCAAAGCGGGAAATAGTTTCAAAACCCCAAAATATTGACTGGTAAACAGCGCCCTCAAGAGAATGAAAATTGCGGCGTCTGCGGATCAAGAAGAATCTCGGGCCAGAAAAACACAATTTACTCTTCTAACCGACATTTTGGACTGAGGTGTGTTATAAAATACATATGGACTGGCATTATTCGGGCAATAGTGCACGTCTATGCACCCCGAGGGCCTGTGAGTGACCAGGAGAGGGTCCTATTTCCCAAGGCCGAAGGCCGAGGGAAATAGGACCCTCTCCTGGTCACTCACAGGCCCTCGGGTTGCATAGATGTGCACTATTTCCCACATTGCCAGTCGATATGTGTATATCGTGGATGAAAAAAAGCAGTATCGCCCAAGATAAGTGATTATTAATGTACCTGGTTGGTTAACGCGATCTGTATCAATTTTTTAATGAAACTTTAACTGCCTGTTTTGACTGGAAGAGAAGGTCAAATAGGGTCACAGATAGGTGTAAGATTTTTACAATTCTTTAAGAGCTTTCATCAGAGGGCGCTGTGTATATTGATGGGGTCATTTAAATTATTTGAAAAGGCCAGGGGTTAATGGTCATTTCGTACACAGAATCCATGTTTCAATTCCCTTTCATGTTGGCTACAAAGCTGAGATTAAGGTTTTTGATTACTGTATTTTCCTGCGTATAAGGTGCTCGGTGTATAAGGCACAGTACCCCAAAATCACGGAAACAAGATTGAAGTGTCAACGTATAAGGCGCACCACCTTATAAGACACATCATGACTGCACACACAGAGGATGCCAGGCGCCACTCTCTGTCAATACATTGTACATTGCCACACAGGGGTCATTGTGTTGGTGGTACACAGTACATATTGGAAGAGATTGTGATTTTTTTTAATCATGAAAATTAGTAAAACGTTTCATCTGTTTTTTTTAAATATATTTGTTTTCATTTGTATATTTTTTCTAAAACATCGCTTCATGCTTTTTTTACACAACGTACCTGTTTTTTACACAACGTACTCATGAGTACGTTGTGTAAAAAAGGCATGAAGCGATGTCTTTAGCAGTCCCATCGTTTCCATTCCGAAAAACAGGCTGCTAATCTTTGTTATCTCAATATATCAGACACTGAAACCACCTTTGTTTTTGTCGAGATGTTTTATATTTTTATTATTGGGGGTTTCGGCCCTCAGCCAAAACCACCTTTGTTTTCGGCCAGATTTTTATTTTATAGGGGGGTTTCGGCCACCCGCCGAAACAACTTTTGTTTTCGTCAAGATTTTTATTAGGCCTATTTGTATTATTATTTTACTGTCCGACAAACTCTCAAACTTTAACACATGAAACTTGTGCGTGGTTGATTTCAGGGAGTACAGTCTTAAAAGCCACAAACAATACATCAAATCAAAGCTGATAGATACAAATAACATAACGTCAACATTGTGTCACTGTTGCCTGTTTTATAGATCTTTTTAAATTTGTGGCGACCTTTTTTGGGGGAGACTTGGTCATACGTTTCTGTTTGTAATTGTTTCAAATTGTTTACAATTTGATGCCTTTGCAACGCACCGAATTCACGTAATTTCCAATCCAGTTGAAGGGGGAAATGACAACCCGAACACGGACATAACCCTAGCGCTTGAACCGTTTCATATAAAAAAGTTTAAATCAAGCGTTTTGCACCTTATGTTGTCAATTTTCAAGACTTACATGTATGGTCGCCTTTCAGACCCAGCTGAAGTGAGCACTTAATTTGGGCCACACACAAAATTTGGTACTAGCACAAATGAATATTTATTGTAAAATACAGCCAACGACCGTCACTCACGACCAACTTGAGTTTTTACGAATACCTCTAGTTTGTATAGTAGTATTTTAAAATAACATTTGAAGATGGTTTTACAGTATTCAAAGTCCAAGCCGTCAAAATTTGGGTGTAATTTTAATGCACCAATCGGAACACAAAAAATTCCGTGTGCTGTAGTCCCCTATAATTTATTTTAGTTATGTTTCGGCTTAGCGCAAGGTTTATTTTTTTGCGTCCTGCTGGTCTGAAGCAAGTCATGTCCCAAACCACTTAATTTTTAAAAATTTGAATATGACATCATCCTGGAAGTCCATCATTCCAACCTTTTATTGAAAAAGATCATCAACAAAATGTAATTTCATACACTGAAATTGTGTCCAAATCTCACTATTTTGTCAATATCTTTGTTCGGGGGTGCCAGTTCGAAACAATTCAACTGGTTACTGCCGTGTAGCCAGGGATCACACCCCATAATATACGATACAACCATAGAGCTAGCTCTATGGGTATAGCCTGGGAAGCGGCAGCACGGGGATCTACCTTAAGGGTGATGCGACTTTTTATTTTAAATATCAAACAATAAACCACAAGGGAAAAAACATTTAAAGATAGATGAATGTATGTTTTTGACCTACATTTTATAAAGGTACATTGTATGTTTCCACGGTGAAGTATCAATGTTATGTCCTTTTTTCCCCAAGAATAATGCATCCACTAAATCCATAATCAAATCCTTCAAGTACCAATTTGGCTCAGGAACTCATAAATTAGTTCCTTGGGTCAAATTGGGGTCATGTCTGTGGAAAGTTTGTTCTCTCTTTCTCAAGACCTTCAAACCTCTGTAAAAATCTGTAGTCTTGTTTAAGAGATTCAATTTTTTTTAAATATTGAACTTGTTATTCAACACCTGGTGGACATCATCATGGTATTTTAATTTCTATATGAATTAAAACTAAAGTCAGTAGTAACACAAATGGAATGTTAAAATCACAATTATGTGACCGTGAGATAAAACAATTAACGGAAACTGTTTGAAGGCAACTGAGAACTTTTTCGACAATTTCTCCTTCAAATTGCATACATACTCATTGTTCTTGCAATGATTGTTGTACAAAAGAAATTTCATTTGTTGATGCGAGTAATGCAAACACTTCCTACAAGGCATGCAAGGAGTCAAAATCCCTAGATTGATAGAATCTGGTAAATGCAGTGCATGGAAATGTCACTGCTTGCCACAGCCTGTGTGTCCGTAGCGCTGAGATCAGAATCCAAGTGGCTGTGTGTCACTACCAGGAAAGCGTTACTGGGCCTCAGTAAATGAGCGTCCTATGGTTTAGTCTCTGTCAGTCTGTAGTATCTCACAAATTTCCAGTGCCCCCCACAGTGAAAAAATCCAGAAACATGTAATTCATTAAAAAAATGGCCCCTGGGCCCCCGACCCCACACCGGTGGGGCAAATGGCACCTGAGGCAAAGCCAAGGTTGCCATTTGTCCCCGGGGTTTACAGAACCCATGGATCCCATTATACCATGGTAGTAGATTACAGGAGGGGGAAAAAAACATTGTTAAGTGAAATAAATTATATTTCTTTGTTCAATTATTGTTGAACATTGCATTTCGTTGTTTAATTGAACATGTTGAACAACACAGGAACGTAAATCAATTTACCTAGTAGTAGGGTAATTATTTAACCACGTACCCGGGGCTATTTCTAATATTGTACAAGGCCGTAGATATTCCCTGAGCCATGTACATGGGTCTTTTTAGCACATCACTTGATTGGTTGTCGGCTAATAAAATTCCCAATCTATGACCCTTGTACATGTATACCAAATACTTTATACAACGGTAGCATTTATATTGGTAGCATGCATACTGAATATAATTTGTTTATGTTTCAGAATCGGCCAACATGAGTCCACCTTCTCATCACTCCTCATCTCCAAAGATAATGGTGTTCAGACCAACTTTGGAGGAGATGAAGGATTTTCCAGCTTACATTGCACATATGGAGTCAATGGGAGCACACAAAGCTGGCATTGCTAAGGTTGTATTATTATTATTATTTAGGGAATAACAGTGCGAGGACCCGGTCTTCACTGCTTGGTAATGACCGGGGTGGTGGCTGGCCGCTGTTAACGACCAAGCCGGAGGCGCGGTCGTTAACAGTGGCCAGCCACCACCCAAGGTCATTACCAAGCAGTGAAGACCGGGTCTTCGCACTGTTATTCCCATTAATAAATACCTTTTTAACGAAATAAACGGCTAAAATCGTCCATTTTGTAACTTTTCTTTCTCGGCGATACTTCCGAACGTTTGTGTACATGTTCAGGGGCCATAATTTAGGTTTCGATGGCTCCCGTCGCTTACATGCATTATTTACATTATCTACACTTTGAGACCAGCGACTGTATAAAATGGTCTGTTGTTTTTTCCGAAGGGGTAGGATAAGCTATTTGTAAAAAAATAATAAAGGTACAGTGCACACTTTATAACTTTCAGAAAACATTTTAATATTTTCACAAATAACTTGCAACCAATATATTACATGTTTTGTTCATTTAACACGCTGAAAATATTTCTGCCATAGATAAAATTAGAATTTCTCTGGAAATTAAATGGCCATGCACTACGCACACGCAAACAAAAGCAACGAGCTGTAGTAATGTTAGTGTACACAAATGACAATAATAGTGCACTCACCACTATGCTGGTTCAGGGGCCATTTATTTTCTTGTTTTGTTAGCCGGTCTTTATATCGCCGTTAACACACCCCACGTGATCACGTTTTGACCAATCAGAATCCGCAAACTGTCCTAGGTATTTATTAATATTGTTTCATGATATCACAACATGCAAAATAAAGATCTTATTTTTCTTTGTGAAAGTAACTCCTCGAATTGAGCTACACCCATAGCCTTTAACATCTCAAGTGTCTTTTGTAGGATCCTTGCTGTTCTCTAGAGCACTGTCTTCTGGAGTACACATGGTACATGGTACATGTATGTAGATCTACCCTCACATTTGTGCCAATCTGACATAGATGTTTCTCCAGTGCCTTCAAAATAGTGCTAAGTGCTCCAACCCCCACAGGGATAACTTCATTTGCCTATTGTTACTGTTATAAATCCATTGTTCAGTTGTACAGTAGTTGTTGTTACTGTGAGAGTAAACAGAACAAAAGGACATTTAAATTCGGTGACAACTAAGATGGGATGATACTTTTTCTTAAATACTAGCTCCATTGGCATTCTTACCAGGAACGGTCATTAAAGTTAAACACAGTCATCCAGGCTAAAAAAGGCTAAAAAAGCACCATGATTTGGATATGTTCAAACTGGTTTTGCTGATGGATGCCAAGGATCATACAGTCTGCAGCCTGTCTACCCCCCCTTGCTCTGACGCAAAGTCAAGTTAATGAGGTCGTTATACAGTTATTGGTTAAAGCAAAACAAGCTTAACTGAGATATCTCCTGTACATGTAGGTGTATTTTTGTTTTATATTATTTTATTTTTATTATTTAGCCATGCTTAAATGTCTTCATCAACAGGGTCACTAAGCTTGCTAAGCTTGCTAATATGACTTACCACTAGTTACTTTACCTCCATTGTAAAGCATGTTACACATGCACATGTAAGTGCTTGGGCCTAAAATGTGTATGGCCTAAAGAAGCTATACATTACATCTTCACGTAGATTTCATCAAAACGTAACATAACTTTTGCAAAATCCCTATTAAACACATTTAGGTTAAATAACTAAAACAAATATAATGGCATACATTTGTAAATCTTATATGGGTCATTCCGTGTCAATTCAACATGCTTTTGGACCTGAAACAACATTCGGTGAGCTGATTGGCCTCCTTGAGAAACCCCCAAAACTGAAATTAAATTTCATTTGACATGTTTGATTAATTATTTTTTGAGATATGGATCAACAAACTTTTGACTAATTTAGCATGTCCTGCTATTTTTGGACAGCCGGATCGCCAAAAGTACAGCACCTGGATATACATGTACATCATTTGAAAGCTCTTGAAATGGCCTTCATTTCACAAAAATAAAAACAAAATTAAATTGCATATCACAAAAAAATTACCTTTGACCTTGAATTGTGAAAATGCATATTTTTCAAAATGCTTATTTTTTTTCACTTGGCTTCGCCTCGTGAAATGGAACAGTCCAAGTTTTACAGAGTGAAGGATCTGTATGTCAGTTATGTAACATGAGTTATGTACGCGATCAATTGCAAACATGTAATTTAACTTAAGTTTGTCAGTTTACTTTTAGTTTCTCAGAACAATCCATTGGTTTCCTGTGTTAGCGTGAAAAGGGGGACTCCAAAACTGTAGGTTTTGGTTACACGTGGAACCATTGACTTGCACTGATTATAACATGAACAACTAGTAACAAAAACTGCGTGAGCGAGCTGCACGTCCAAACAAATCCAGCGCACACTGTTGTTGCATGTGCTTCGTGTGTGGAGCACGCGTCACATGTTATTTTCGCAGCATCGTTTTCAAAATAATCGGTCCCCGCTCGTTGTTCAAACGAGGCAAGTTCGTGTAGCGGCAGACAAGCCTATGTGAAATCGTCCATGTTCTGCCGAAGGTTTTTAAAGAATTTTCAAAGCGTGGGTGAACGATTTTCTGTGTCTATTTTGTGTTTATTGTGAACAAAATTCAAATGACAAGGATCTGTTTGTGAGTTATATAAACAATATGGAATGCATTTTGTTCGGGCATTGCCGCTGAACATCACTCGATGAAATCTGGCTTTTCCATTTTACTCAGCTTGTATCGCTTCGCCTCGTGCTTAAATGGAATAATCTAGATTTTGCATTGCGTTTTTTCCCCAAACTTACTCTTTTACTTAGTGGCGGCCTGAACAGGAATTGCACGGTACGTTTACTTTAGTATAGGGGGGTTAAATAAACAAATAAGGCATTAACCTGTTGTACTATATTGTATTTTAAAACAATATATCCAAAATAAAAAAAAAATGTAAAAAAAAAAATTCCCGACCTACCGACCCTATTTTGAAATGGCATGTAATCGGAAACAGAACATTTTTTTTTTGCCTTAGAATAATGTACTGTACTCTATAAAATTGTTGATACACATCAACACAAATAACAGAACATCAAGCCATTTTTATTTATTTCAGGGCCTTCGTGTCCTTTTTGCTTGCGAAACCGACACTGTAAATTCAGACATAAAATCGAAAAGCAATGATTTCAGTCACTCATATTTTGTAATGTGAAATTTAGCTACTGTACATATGTACAAATGCTGTGATTTAAACCAGTATTCAATAATTTGAATACATGTACATGTACATTGTACATTTCTTCATTGTTAAATGAAATAAACAAAAATGTCACATGGTACATGTAAGAAATACATCAGATCCAGTGGGCCCTTAATTTATGGAATGACCTTTGCAGTGAATATAAAGAAGTACATGTACATTGTGGTAAACAAAAACTAAGGATGGGATGTAAGAATGATGTAATACATTACTTCTAATAGTTGAGGTACATGTACATAGATAGCCTAATACTTGACAAATTATACAGTGAAAATCAAGTTAAAGGTACATGTACAACACAATTGAATTGTTTTATCTGTCATGTATAAAAATACCAGAAATTTGAATTCCAATTGTACAACAATTTAAAACCTAAAAAATAGGCCTGTATTAAAATATTTAAAAATAATTGCACAAGAATACTAATGGACTTTTTGTATGCAAGATGTGGGATTTATCCAAGGAATAACCCAAGCAAGCAGTTATACATGTACGTGAATTGTTAAATTTGAGGAAATGCACAATAAAAATTAAACAATAGCAGTACCAAAAAGTAAGCGTATATATATATATACACATTGATTGCTGTGATTGCTTTACCTATGTTTTTTTTTAACTCTTTAGCACTTGCGCACATTTAAACATCGAGTCATTTACTCTTTGAACACGCCACAGAAATTCACAAGATTTTCTATTGTGCATAGAAATCCATAGATTTATTTTCTTGTGTTTCAAGTTTACATGTATTTTATTGCGTGGAGGATGAAATTACCTTTTAAGTGATTTGCACAGTTGTTTTGTTTGCTTTACCATAGCAAAGCTTTGAGGTTGGAAACATAAGACAGATCAACATAAAATTAGGAAACTCTGTACTAAGTAAACGTTTGTTACATGGACAAATGTGCACAAAAGTTTGCTCTTGTACTTGTCATCTCAAAGAAAGAAAATGAAAGAAAAAGATTGAAATTAATCACAATATACCTTTGGAAATAAGAAGAATGCCTCTATAATCTACTGATAACTTCTTCACCTAAAACTGTCCATAAAATCCTTACAAATCATGGTATTCTGTTTGTAAAAACAACCTAAGTTTAGAGTGAAAGCAAACCCGGTCGCCAATACTGTGTACATTGCGCGTAAAATACATTGTACATAAAATACGGTCTGTCCACTAACACAGAGACAACTCGCTGTGCATGCGTTGGTTTTGTGATAGGACTTTCAACCTTTGAACATTTGGAGGTAGACAACGTCATATGTTCTTACTGGGGCCATGTACAAATGTACATGTACATCTATTTTTAGATTGTAATCTAGAGATCGTGCTCTATATATGGCTGTTTGATGCATTTCAATCGCGCATGTAAAACGCAAGTTACAATTTGTCAAACTGCGAGGGCGTGGCAGGCTGTTTGCAGGGCAGTAGGGAGGGCGCTTCCGAGTGGTTTGAGTGCTTAAAGGTTGAAGTGGTAGTATTTGTGAGGAAAAGATTTGTGGAACAAACTTGGGTGTGTTGGTTTGCTTTGCTTTGAGAATAGAATGTTGACCTTTGTTTCTTGGAACCGTTGACTTGATTTGGTAGGACTTGTACTGTTGAAGAGTTGTTTCTTTGGGGGAGCTGTTGGGTGAAATGGGATTGAAAAGGTTAAAGGCAATGGTTGGTACATGTAGATGGACGAGACAGAGTTTGTCAGGGTACCGTACTAGATAGACCTAAGGGTAGGAGAGGCTGAGGTTTGATTGGATGTTAACGTTGAGACAAAACGTTAGTCCATGAATGATGTGAGAAAAAAAAAACGAACAACAGCCTAAACTGCTAAGACTATCACTAAGATCAAACAACACGTTAGAAAAATAACATGTACAGAAAATTCGAAAAACAAAATACACTGGCCATGAAATGATGGAACAAATACAATCGCTTGTGAAATAAATAGAAAAAGAGTCTTACCACAAATCTTTTCAGATAAAGATAAAATGTGGAGGTCAATGACTATGACCACATGACCATATAAAAAATTCATCAACAGTGACACGACAAAGGATGCTACCAATACCATTACCAATTTACACTTACTTACCCTAAAAAAATACAACTGAAAGAAATCTTACCACAGCTCTTGAGAGATAAGCAGAAGTTTTGTACAGCAAAGGTTGGACACTACTCTAACGCTTTACAAAAAAGGAAAAACGCTTGTGAATATAATCTTAACACACTTCTTATCAAAGAAAAGAAAAGTTTCTGTGAGCAATGACTTTAAGAACAATGACGTTGGTCCTGCAGCTGGTGTACAATTCAGCTCTTCTCCCACCACAAGTTTGCTGGGCACCAGTTACCTGAACATGCAAATAAGGTAACCACATTCATCACTTGTACACTACTCAACCATTCTTGCATTGTAAATTTCGCAGGGCTTGTTGCCCAAACATGCAAATAAAGTCACCTCATTCATCATACCTTACCTCCCGTGATGCACAGGAAATGCTCGAAATTGAAAGCAACATTACAATTTCAATAGGCATAAAATGTACAATTAGTGTAAACCAATATGATATCTAGGTGTTCGGCTTCCAGCCATAAACCTATTGTTATTGTTCTGTTTTTTTTTTTTTCTGGCGCGCTCTTCTTTATCCCCGAACCTTCTCTCGCAATTTTGAGCAAAAGTAAAGCTTGTATGAACTTGAAAATATTCATGAACATTAACCTTGATGAGTAGATGAAACTCAAACTTTTTTGTAATGATGACGTCATTGATGACGTCATTACGTTAAATAAACATTACATAATTTGAAAAATCATATCTTCAGAACCAGAAACACTACATTCAAGATTCTTATACTGCATGAAACCTCTTGTAAAGTTCTAAAAATTCTGTGCACAACTTGACCTCATTTGACCTTTACTATCGGTCGAAACCGGAAGTTCAAAATTTCAAACATTCATAATTCAAGAATGCTAATCACATCATCAAAATTTAAAAGTCAGATTGAAGATCAATAGACCGATTGCGCGACTTATGTCACGTGACCCCTGTTGGGTAAAAAATGTAAACACACGTACGGTACACCATGATTAATGCATTTAGTTTATTCGATCGAGGCTTTTCTTGCTCGAAATCTGTGAAAGATATTCCAGATTTTGTACCAAAGACCTTCAAGTGGCTGAATAAAGCCAGTAAGGACAGTTCCAGCAAGTCTTGAAAAAGTACCGTATAAATGTGCAAGATGTGTACAGCGCACGATGGAACGTTTAGGCCAGACGACCGCAATCACTACACACTTTTCAACACGTTTTGAAGCTGAAATCCTCCAAAGAAATTGCTTTCCAAAACTGTGTGATTCCTTTGCCTATTTGAAATTCTGCAAGGCTAGGTATTAATGCTCACATTTCCAACGTTGTTTATCCTTTTTTTATAGTGATTTAGGCCAACATTACAAACAAAATAACAGGCGGGTGGCTACATAATAGTCGTCCGACGCCGGTAGTGCATGGCTAAAAAAACCTCTTTTCATAAGAATTCTGTTAAATTATGAAACAGAGATGTGATTTAAATTAATGCCACACCATACTACTTTAAATAAAGGGGCTGATTAACTAATTCACCGCTTAACGAAAGTATAATCGCCTGTTTTCGAACTCACTCTATGTCACGGCCTATCTCTTTACACGTATTTTTTCACCAGCTGTATGACGTCATATCCGATAGGGGGTCACATGACCGCATGTAAACATTGTCGCACAATCGGTCTATTACCCAGCTCAAATTGTTGCACAGACATGATACCCGTTTTGCATTGTCTTCTGGTCGTAAAAGACCTCCATTCATAGAACAAAAAAAAACTGAACGTAAAAAAGAGCCTGTTATGTGCATTGAATACCACACTGCACGCAGTAGATCCAAGTTCCAATGTGCCTAGTTCCAATGTCATATAATGTACATGGGGGTGTCCTTGTGTGTGTGTGGCTGTGTGACATCGATGCCCTATTGCTATATTGTACATTAACCACGTGTTGTTCTTAATCTCTTTTAAAGGTGCGTGCTGCTCGCTTTGTTAGTCTTTAATACAGGGCTTAATTAAACATTTAAACATGTACAAAAAATCAACCGTTTAAGATATGAACTTGACAAATGTTGAGGTAAGGGAGGGTCTTTCTTTGTGAAACATTAAGTGACCTTTGTGACCTCTTCTTCCGGTCAAACTGGAAAAAGTGTGACCCCATGTGAACTTTAGTTCCTGTCAAAACCACAAGTTGAAGCTCCACATGACAAACCGTCATGTGTAAGATCAACAAAAGGTACAAATAAATGTTTTTTTCTGGCACGTTCTTCTTTATCCCTGAACCTTCTCTCGCAATTTTGAACAAAAGTAAAGCTTGTGTAAACTTGAAACTTTTCATGAACATTAAAGGGGCTGTGTCGTCATGATCATAGTCTGCCTGTTTCTGGGCCCAGAAACATGAACTCACGCCCAGTTACTCTATGCGCACGCCTTGACTGTCATACCACAAAGGGCGCCGCCGTTATTATTCTGTGATGTGACCGCCACTCGCGCGCTGTACGTGCAATAACATGTTGAGAGGTCATAATTCAGTCTAGCCACAGACTCGCTGTGATCATGACGAAACAGCCCCTTTAACCTTGGGGAGTATATGAAACCAAAACTTTTTGTAATGATGACGTCATTGATGACGTCATTACGCCTTACACCTTAAATAATTTGAAAATTCTTATTCTCAGAACCGCAAGAGCTACGTTCAAGATTGTTTCACTACATGAAACCTCTTATCAAGATCTACAAATGTCATGCACAACGTGACCTCATTTGACCTTTACTTCCAGTTAAAACCGGAAGTTCAAAATTTCAAAAATTCATAATTCAAGAACTGTCAATCATATTGTCAAAATTTAAATGTCAGTTTAAAGATCATTTAGTTCACTCCAACTTTTGCACAGACCTGATACCAGTTTGACATTGTCTTATGGTCATAAAAGATGACGTCATTGATGGCGTCATTATATTTAATCAACGTTTAATATTTCAAAAATCATATCTAAAGAACCATATGTTTTCAGATGATGACGTCAATCAAAGACGTCATATTTTAATTTTACTTCCTTGTCTTCTTCTTTTCAATGAACCTTTTCCATCAATTTTGAAAAAAACTAAAGTTTGTACGAACTTGAAACTTATCATGAACATTAACCTTGGTGAGTAGACGAAACCGCATTTTTGTTTTTGTTTGGAAGGGTGACGTCATTGAGACGTCATTGAGACGTCATTACAGTAAATAAACGTTAAATGATTTAAAAACAATTTAAAAATTCATATCTTCAGAACCAAAAACGCTACGTTTAAGAGTCTTCAGCTACATGAAACTTCTTGTAAAGTTCTACAAATGTCGTGCACAACTTGACCTCATTTGACCTTTACTTCCGGTTTAAACCGGAAGTTAAAGTAACAAATCATGTTATTTGGGGCTCTAGAGCCTAAGTTAATGAAAATATGACCAAACTGTCAATGAAAAATATTTTCTTTAGCTCACGAGCATTCTAGAAATGTGATATGGGTCATTCCATCGGGTTGGGAAGCGAAGTGTGACATAAAGTAAAATTTTCAAAGTGTTCAAAAATTTACCTGCCATTGCTTTTTATAAAAGGAAGATATCATACTTTAAAATTTTGAAACAATTATCGGTTGAAGATGTACACACAATTTGTTAGTGCACGAAACATGATGGTCTGTTGCAGAAGATGTGGATGTAACATTGACACCATATATGATACCTTAAGATTCAATAACTTTTAAGCTGTACAACTTGTAGGGCATTTATGTATTTAAAATTGATCCCTTAGAATGCTTTTTTGTAAATAATACATTTAAAATAGAATGAAAAAGACCAGAATAAAAAATTAGACAAGACAAGTGGATTTGTTTTTCTACTTTTAAAAAAAGATCTGTATTTATTTTTGGAAGTTGTCCTACAGGTGCAAAACAGCTCAAAGATTGCAACTCATATGTTATATTTAGCTTACATACCATGGTCAACCAACTACAGAAGATTTTATAATATCTGAAACATAAATTGAGAAAAACTACAGCTGTGGTGAACTGTTACAGACGTAACAATGACACCGTGTGCATGTTACATCTAAATCTCAGCACATATGTTTTTAAAAACACTATTTTAGGGTTTTATTTAACTACTCCATTTAAATCACAGATGATCAAGAATGCTTCCCTCATACAAAGTTCATGACATGATGCATGAATTGGTTTATCTCCAAATATTGTGCTGGTTGTTTGATGAAAGGACCATGGAAACTTACTTGCTTATCCAGTCAAAGTTTTTGCCAAATAACACATGTTTTTGAAGAGAGTAATATTTGATGATTCTACACAAGAAAAATCAACTACATGTACATGTTTTCATCAAACACAGTATTCTTTTCTTCTTCTTTCCTTTGAAAACTTCCATTTGGGGACATGGTTTATTTGTGAGAGCAGTGTTGCGGATGTAACATTGACACTGCTCTCATATTACATCTCATTTTTCATATAAAATGTTGGCCATTTAACAAAACAAAACCACTGTATTCTACAAGCATCATTTCAAGTTCTGCTCTACACTGTTATGCTAAAAGTGCCAGGCAGTGGGCAATACTTTTCACAGCAATGGTAAGTAAAATTCAGTTGTCTTAAGTTTTTGTTTAGTTAAAGTTGATGTCTAGTATTGTCTAATGTTTGAATAAAATTTTCAATCCTTAACTTCCATCAAAATTCACACAAATACATTGACATAGTTTAATGTAAAAAATCAGTAACATCAAAAATTCAGAAAATTCATTAACATCACAAATTCAGAAAATTCATTAACATCAGAAAACATCGCAAATTCAGAAAATTCATTAACATCACAAATTCAGAAAATTCATTAACATCAGAAAACATCACAAATTCATTAACATCACAAATTCAGAAAACACAATAACATAGTTCAATATCATGCCAGTTTCTTAACCTGATTAAAAGGCACATACTCCATTTACTCTTTCTAACCTGATTAAAAGGCACATTCTCCATTTACTCTTTCAGATAGTCTTTGATCTTGGATGCAACACTGTGATAGACTGGAGCATCAAACCCAATGTAGTGTGTTGTCACAGGTACTGGTGGGGATGGGAAGCGTGTAAATATACCACTCTTTGGTATCCAATCCCTCTCTTCCTTGTCTGGCCATATATATTTGTTTTCTCCTTTGGTCACCAAAAAGCTAATGCTGCAGCGGTCCTCATCAGTTTCTGTGACCTGGCCAACCCACCAGACGTCATCATAAATTACAGCAACGTAATCTGCAACTGAAAGAAGAAAATGCAAAATAAAGTTTAACTTTTTTATTCATTGAAATGAGTACAGCTGAAATACATAATATTTACTATCATTGGTATTCATTAAAACTTCATTGAAAATTGTTTAATGACAAAGACACTGTCGTAAAGAAGTTTAACACTGTCAGATGTACCTTTGAAATCGTGTTCAGCTCTAGATGTTGCTCCTTCTACGGGTATGGATGAAGGCGGGTCTAGGGTGTCCATGTTTCCATTACCATCATGTGAACTATCTTTAGCATCTGTTGAAAGAAATATCACAATGAAACACTGTTTAGGTCTACTCCAAGTTCACCTCGCAGTGTCTTTTTCTACTTATTAAGATGTTATTTAAGAGGAGCAATGACATGGTAGGTTGTATTTTTATTATACCTTGATTAGATTGCAGGTCGTCATTGTGATTGGTTTGCACATCATCATCAGGCAATGTTTTCTGGATCCATGTCACCTTCCATGGTTCCACATAATCAGCACTTTCACATCCTCCAAACCCTTCCCTACAAGCATCACAGTAGCATGAAATGTTGCGACTTGCCACAACTCCTGGTTCTACACATTTGATGCTGTGTATCTTCCTGGTACCTTTTAGGGTTTCCCCGTCTCTTCCTCGTTTGCGGTCGATGTCTTTCTTGGAAACAAACACAACTGTGCGTTTGAAATGCCCACATGTCTGCCCATCACCCTTTCTCGTAAGACTTTCGTCACAATACTTGAACATGTCAAATGCGTTTGTTATTGATGCCTGATGCGATGCCTCGGCCACTGATGTCATCCTCTTAACAACTGCACTTTCCCCATCTGATGGGCCTTTGCCATGCCTTGAACCGAAAAACTCATGCTGTATTGGAATTTCATGATCAGCAATTGCATACGAGATATCAACGAATGGGCCTTTCGACTTATACTGCGTGCTGCAACCATCAGAATATCTTATAACTTTTGTTAGTGGCTGCACACACTCCTTCATCACGTCAATTGCTCGCGACGAAAATTCATGTACGGCGTTGTGATCATGGGTAAGATCATCAGAGATGACGACAACTGAATGCATGACTGGTTTCTTGCAAATTTTGCACAATTATAGTAACACACAATTGGATGAACTGTTACCTGCTCCTGCGTCCAATGTGCAGCTTGGACCTCATCTTGCGTTTTGCAGGTATAGTTCTCTGCAAAATCCAGTACCATCACACACCAAAATTCTGGCAGTTTAGATGTTGTTAGCCGGGTAAACTGCTGCTGTTGCCAGTTCTTGAGAAAAATGTGATTTGAGAGTGACTGTAACTCTGTTTTCAACTGCTGAACCAGCTGCTCGAGTGTTCCTGTCTTGTTAAGCCGTGTTTTTTTGGTCACCATCTTTTCTCCTGTCTTCATTCCCACTAAGGTTTTAATCGTCTCCCAGCAGCTCCACGAACATTGCTCCTTCGTATTCAGAGACTGCACATGTGCTGATATGGCTTCCACGCCACACTCCTCACAATCTCTTTCGATGCATTTCTTTGAATTGTACCTGCCTACTTTGGAACACATTGTGATTTCCACTGCCTTGTTTATGTCAGCTATCTTGCAACCAGGCTTCAGCTGAGCCTGACAGGCTTTGTTCAGTGCCTTTACTTTGAGTGCTACATTCTCACAATATTCACAAAGACAGCCACGGAATTTAATGTCAGTCATTCTACGAATGTGGCGAGGCCTGAGACTGAAGAAGGTTGATAGACCTATTTTGTGAGTGGGAAATTCCTTGCAATAGGAAAAGTAAAGTACTCTAATTGGGTTCTCCAAAACTCTTGTCTTCTGCATAGTTTTTTGCTTATTCCCTTTTGGTCTGGTAGTTCCACGGAGTGCATTTCATAGAATTGTTGTACAACATGTTTGGTGTTTGCTTGGACTGCACTTGTGTTTTTGTACTTGAATACCTTGACTTTCTCTTTGATGTTTTTTGTAGAGACTCTGAACCTTTTGCATACTGCTCTTTGCTGCCTGTATTTTTTGCTAATGCCAAGAACGGTTAACAGCTCTCTCTTTACGGCTCTGGCTTTTGCGCTTCGTTTACTTTGCAGCTCACCAAGACGGGTCTTCAGCCCTGAAAGGACTGTTTCGGGAATCTTATTTGTTGTTGAACGATTCTTCAAAATGGCAGATTTTTTAGGTGATGCTTTGTTCTGCAGGTCTTCCAGTGTATCAGCAAATGCTTCTGGTGACTTGGGTATTGCTCTTCGTGCACGAGCCAGCGACTGACGCCTAGCACTGGCACTTCTTGGCAGTGATGGGTTGTTGTCCATGTTTTCAGAAGCTTTATCGATTCTTTTCTCATCTTCTTGCATTTGCATCAACTCAATTTCCTCTGTTTCAACCATTTCCTTAGTTCTTCTTTTTCTCTGTTCGTCCTCTTTTCTCGCGTGTAACAGTTGTTTTCGAAGTGCTTGCAGCTCTTGTTTTTCTTGTCTCCTTTTTGCTCTTCTTTTCGCATTGATTTCATTGGTATGGGCTTTCGTAAACTGTGCTCTCCGTGCTCTTTAGTACTCTCTGTTGTATTGCCGTTTTAATTCCAACTCTTTGCGTTCTTTGATTCTGTCTGCTCTAGTATTCCGTCTGGGAATTTGAGGTGGTTTGGCTTGTTTTGCTGCTGCTTCTTTGGCTTCTTGCTTTCGCTGTCTCAATTTTCTCATTCTCATCTTTGATGCTTCTTTTTCTTTTTGTTTTCTTATGGGTGACCATTTCTTCCTGTTTTCTCGATTTCTGTCAGCATCTTCTATTAGGCGAAGTTGATACATTGTGCTGCTTTTTTCTTTTAGTCGTTGTCGATAGGTGTTAGGGGACACAATCGCAGATGCGTTGGATGAAGAAGGGGCAGACTCAGAATCAGATTGGGACCCAGTTGAATGCTCATCCTGTTTCTTAGATCGTAGGTTTATTCGTAACTGCAGTCGTGGTGGTGCCATTGTGGTTTATAGTCCTGAAAGAGGAAATCGGGGAGCATAAATTGACAAATAACAAGCATTTCTGAGAAGAACACCAACACGGTGTCAATGTTACATCCACACTGTTAATCAATGCCTTTTGATGTACATGTAGCATGGGCCTGTGTCACAGAGATATTTGCCAAATTGTACTTGATATTACGATTATAGTATTATTGTTCATTTTCCCTTTCTCTGCTAGGTTATTTAATCAGTAACTGGACACTTAATAATGCTTGTATTTAAGTTTGTTGAGCAAGCTTTAAAAAAAAAAAAAGGCTCAGAGCCTCCAGTTTCAAAAACAGAAGTCCAGATAATAGGAAGCGCCATGCTGACAATACAACAACTAACATCAGGGTAACTGTAACCCCACCCTAATCCAACCCGCGGTAACACCATGGCAACAAACTTTAAACCTTTTTTATTATGAAAAACTAGTATGTGTCAAACCGGTGAAAAGAAGTTGTCGAAGTTCACAGTTCTATGAAAAATACAAACTCAATATAGCTTCGGTAGATGATACTTAAGTTAATATTTGTTATAGTTTATGATACGCATGATGTCTCCATCACATATACTATCAATCATAGCAGTAGTAGTATATTGTTGACTGTGACATGTATGACGAAAGATGCAAGGTTTGCTCGATGTAAAATCTGACACGACATCATTTTGTTAACTTGTTGCGTCGATGTCTTCAAACAATTAATTCAAAGTTTTATACTCATAATCATTTACTTCACAAGTTCATATTGCACAGAGTAAAACCCTCAGACATACTGAACTTTTAAAACAAACGGGGAATTTGAGATGTACTTCCGTTGCAGTAGAATTTGTGTTCACTGACCACAAGAGAGCAAAATCGTGACTTCGACGAACATTGACACCGCATAAGGAAACACACGAAACCGAACTTGAACTGAGCGTTTGAGGGCAAACATCATTTTTTTAAACGTTACTGAACACCGATGTACCGGCAAGACATCCTCTTTGAAAATTACCCCAATAAAGAAGAAATAACTTACCTTCAATGGAGACCAGACTGTAGATTTTTCGTATCGATGTAACAACAATTTATCCGATGTAACATTGACACCACAACTTCAAACAACCATTGTTCAACAGAAAAGCTTCAAGGCCACGCGCACCACAGCTGTTTGCAATTGGGGGAGCACCAATTGAACATAAACAGACGATTTCATTTTGCGCGGGGGGTGTTGCATCAGTTAAACTACAAAACATGGTTCGACGCAACAATTTTTAGAATGACACCGTCGCTGTATTTTTGTGCAAATATCAATAAGTTTTGAAAGAAAAACTACTTGTTGTCATATGCTCTGCATAATTAAAATTAATAAAATACAACCAACACAATACATTTGATAAATTATATTTATTTCGCCTTGAAAGTAACTTACACCCCCGTGTATGGATGCAACCATTTGCAATTTTGTCTTGACACCAATGTTACGTCGACGTGGATGGTTTTTGTACGATCGTAGCTGCCGTATTGGGGATTTTGACACACCGAAGGTTATCTTTATGGACAGATTAGGGGTTTGTCTTGAACGTAGTCCCGCAGAAAAATAGAATATGGTGGATTTTAATGTGAAATAAACTTTTTAATATGTTGTATTTTTTATGTCACACATTTTATGACGAAAACAGCTCATGACACCATCATTTGTCGGCCAGTTTTTACCATGAAATTTTGTCCGACGCAGCAAACTTTTGTCTTGTTTTTTAGCTAAGGTCTACCTCTTGAAAAGACTTACTGTCAACTGAGAATATTTGCGTGTGTAGGAACGTATAAGGCAATTTCAAATTCTATATAGCGTTGCAAAAAAATATTTTACTACCTCTAAAATTGACTGGAACCTGTACAAATCTGTTCGCAACAATGTTCAAAAATCAACCCGTAAAGCTTACTGGCAATATGTAAACAGGTTGTTTGAATCTGGCGACAATAGGCGTAGATTTTGGTCCTTTGTTAGAAGCCGTAAACAATCCCCTCCTCCTCCGTTATTTATTCACAACAATTGTAAACTGTCTTGTCCTGATAAAATCTCATCTGCTTTCAGTGATTATTTTGCCTCTGTTTGTAAACCATCAGGTCCTGTGCCCCATAATCCCCCTTGTACTATGACTAGGAACATGTAAACTAAATGGGTTGAAGTCTGTGGTGCTAAAATAATTGTGGAAATGTTTAAACAGAAATAAACAGTCGTTGACAATTATGTAGTCTTATTTCTGAACTCCCTTCCTAACTGGAGTTATGTCCTGCCCACTCCCATGTGTACAAAACGCAGGGGGATAATTAAAAAAATTAAAATCCGGAGGGCTCCTAGGCTAACATTAGGCCCTCAGGAAGCTTTTTGCCACAAATGGTGCTTTTATCCGCCATGCCACGGTGATCTTGAAAACTAAGCCACCTGACAATTTTGTTTATCAGTAGTGGTTAAACAAAGCTATTCACCTTTTTTGAAAATCAAAATGTATTAATGTTAGTGCCATATGAAAGAAACACAAGTTAAGGGAATAACAGTTCAATACACAAAGCTTTCAGTTATTAATTCATGGTAAATAATTATTATGCATTATTAAACAATGTAGTTTATTCTTATATAATTTAATATAAACGACTTCAAAGTTTAATCTAACAACATTTGTAGAGATTAAATTTACATGTACCCATTGAATCTTGTATTCACATTAAAAACTCTTTAAATATGTATAATAAAATAAATACATGTAAGAAACATGACAGAATTATTGACAAAATTATTTATGTTATGTCTTGGTTTTCTATATTATTGTAACATGTTGCCAAATCTTTTTTTAAAGAAAAAGAACATGTTAAAACATTTTATAAACAATACTTGAATTGTGGTCAAATCATGTTACTATAGGTGGCACACATTAGAATTGTGACAACCAAAAGTATGAGCAAAGAACAACCCCTGAGTTTAGTGTTCCATTGATCAACTAACCAACTAACCTACAAATTCAACACCAATAAAAACGCCACCGTTGCCAAGTACATGAAGATTCAACTAACAGTGGTGTAGCCAGAATTTTGTTCAGTAGGGGGGCACGGGCTGGCTTTCAGTGGGGAAAGCAGGAGAAAACTATGATGTCATTAGCTCTGATTTAAGCCTTTTTTCCCAAATTTTCAAAGCAAATTTTTACTTTTTTGGGAGGAGACACTATTACGATTTTTTTGGTGGGGGCACTGGAAATTTAGGGGGGACACATGTCCCCAGCCACCCCCTTGGTTATGCCGCTGTCAACTAACGACAAAAGGAGGGTACGGCATCGACTCGCATGGACTCACACAATTTTTTTAAGCATATTGTGAATGAAACCTCTGGCACTCAATACGGGGGACCCTCAATACGTAATCACCTTATATGGGCATTTCATAAGGTCGCCGTCTTTCATACTTCACAACAGAGTAAAAAACTTACGACAGAAAATTGTTATCCTGTTCTACTTCTTAAAACTGTCTGCTTATTTTAACTATACATAACATGATATGGGTGACTAAAATAATTTAACAGTTTTAACATTCATGTTGATTTGTGGCATTGTTCATCATGCCCTAGGGTGGCTCTGTGTGCCAATGCATCGCAGGTAGCTTATGCGCTCGTGTGACTAGGGGAAACCCCGCTGGTTGCAGTAATGGGACGTGGTAGGAATAACTCTTGAAGAGCATCCTTAATTTATTTGGGCATAATTTCAACAAAAGTGTGTTTCTTTTAAACATCTAGATCTCTTTTTCAGGTAAAAAAAAACCTGTCAGTCCGTTGCATGTTTTGGAAAGTTGAGTCATAGATTTTCCACATTTTACATTCATTCAAAAGTTAACTATGTATCAAGTTTTAAGTAAATATGACTTATGATTTTAGTAAAAGTAAAACATTTACATTTTTTAAATCTATCGCTAGAGGGCGCTGTGACATATGGTCAACGTCATCAACAATTTTTTACAAAGGTCATACTTTTTTTGGAAAAGGTTAGATGTGACTTAAGATTTCATGCACAAAAAACATCATATTTTTTACCACATTGGCTGTATAATTCGTTTCAATATAACTTCCGGTTTCGACCAGAAGCAAAGGTCAAAAGGACCTATCATATCAAGAAAAAATTATGAAATTATCTTTTGTAGTTCAAGAGTTATGAATTTTCTAAATATTAACTATTATTTAATGTAACTCGACACCTGATGACGTCATTATGACGTCACAACCTCGGTGCCATCTACAAGTTACTATCTTACTATACACTTTACCATTGCTAGTTTCATTGCTAGAGGAGTTTGCATTCTTGAGATTTTATACGGTACGCAAGGCTCGTTCGGAAACAGAAGAAGAAAAAAAAAAACAAACAAAAAAACAATTTCAATAGGTGTTTGGTTGGGTATGCCCGATTACCTAAAAAAATGAAATGCTGTTAAAAATAAAGAATGCAAAAAGGATTTTGAGTTATTTGGATTAATAAACAATGCATTAGCAACGCAAGGAAGCTAAACAGTTTGTGTCAATATTAGTTGTATTTTTTTATCCTTACAACAAAACGTGTTAAGCACTGTATACTCAGTACTTTCCCGAGTCCTGTGAAAAAATATTCACAGGCATTTTCCTAGGGTGGGATTCGAACCCACAACCCCCCGCCATTCTAGAGCAGATGTCTTACACCGATGTGTGTTAAGCACTGTTTCTAGCTACTGGGCAGTCTTGGTAGTCTAGTTGGTAAGACATCTGCTCTAGAATGGCGGGGGGACGTGGGTTCGAATCCCATGCGAGGAAAATGCCTGTGAATATTTTTTCACAGGACTCGGGAAAGTACTGAGTATACAGTGCTTAACACACATTGGTGTATGGGTAAAAAACTACAACTAATATTCCTTATCCTCAATGCAAAAATCAGCATCTATTATAAGTTTGTGTTAAGGGATTTACCAGGCCAGGGGCTAATAAGTGTTTTCTAAGTAAATTTGTGAAGGAAGATAAACCATACTGTAGATAATACATGTAGTATCTTTTGTGCCAGTAGAAGTTCTTCTCATAATCTAAGAAATAAGTGGAAAAGAGAATGATGGGCAGCATTGGACCTAGCCCTTTTATTGCAAAATTTAACAACTTCAGTGTGCCTGCAGTTAATGGGAATAAAAGTATGTCAAAATTGAAGGAAGTGAACCCTGTTGATTAAAAGAGGTAGACCCAACTTAACACACCTGTCGGCATAATTAACTCCATCAACATAATTAAATTTAGCCCTTCTCGGTGGACCTAAACCAGGTGGACCTAAACCAGGTGAATCGTCTTTGTACCTTATGTTGTGTTTCTTGCCGAGTCGAAAGTACAGAGAAGTATAGGGCACCAGACGGGAACTGCATACCCAAGTATGGGTCTGCTAATGGAGCGATATAGTGAAGTTAGAATTTTAGGGTCCCATGTCAGTGGATGATGGGGGATTAAGTTTCTTTGAAAAAGGGAACCCTACTATGTCTGAAACGTATGCTTACATGTTTAAGTTCACATACAATTAAACTGTAAATAGGACAACAACAAATACCATGATTAAAAACTTTACCATCTAGGTTACTGAACTTGTGCTGTACAAACACATTAAATATACAGAATTTGTTGGAGCTTACCTCATGCCAATTGTTATTGTACACTAATTTGACAACTTGCATTCATATTTGCCAAATAATTAACCTACAAAGTTTGAGTTTTTATTAAGACTAACATTTAAGTTTTTATTTGTAGATCATCCCACCAAAAGAATTTGTGGCAGCATATGACTATGATGACATAGAGAGCAGAACGATTCCAGCACCCATTCAACAAGAAGTTATGGGTCATCAGGGACTGTATACCCAATATAACATTCAGAAGAAACCTCTTTCTTACCAGGAGTTCAAGAAACTGGCAAACAGTAGCAGGTATTCACACTATACATAGTTCATATATAGTTCATAGTGATTTATTGTTAGATGCAAAATATACAGTGAAATTCATTTTGGTTTTGCGTGTCTAAAAACGTTATGAATAAGTTTGGCAAACCAGTAGACCTTTCATCATCAATGCAAATAGATTATTTTGTTGTTGTTGTAAGATTAGCCCCATTTGCACCATACTTTTGAGAAACATTATCCATTCTTTAATTCATAAAAATAAACATTATCCCCTAAAGGATAATGAAACCACTAAACCTTGTCTTTGGTTTTTCATGGTACAGTTTAGCACACACATTAGTACGTTGCTTCAGTGCAACAATGTTGTATCTCGATTGTGCAACAGCATGTACATGTACATGTATCTTGCACGAAAATGCTCCGTGCAAAAATGTAACTCGGCGCCTATTGGATGTGTGTACATCCAGACAGCGAGATATGGCGTTTTAACACTTTCAAACTTGCGTGTAACATACATGTAAATGCTATTTTAGGGAATGACTTTTTTGCACTGACATGACGAAGAGTTACACTGCATACACCATTTGTATGTAAAGTTTCATGTACGTTTTTTTAAACCTAGGCATCGCTTACGCGATCAGTGAATCCAATCAATCATTGAAGAACAGTTCATGGATGCTGAATAACAATTGCATGTACAATCAGGCCTCCAACTTCGTGTTGAAAAGGGCACGGCAATAAGTGCCTTGCTTTTTCTCAAATTTGAAGGGCATTGCAGCAATTTTGTAAGTGTAACAAGGGCACCACGGCAATTTTGTGAAATTTGGGGGGCACCACGGCAAAAACTTAATTTAACAAAATCGCATACTGCGCTAGTTTTTTGAGTCTCGATGATGAAAATAATTAATTAATTCTTACCCTTTACGAATTATCATCTCCATTCTGGGCCCGTAAATAAAAAGGAGTGTTATTTTATTCACTTTACGCATACTCTACGTTGCCTTTTATTTTGCTGGCGCCAAATGTACTAAAACTGTGGTGAATGCGACACAAACTTCATAATAGCTGGTCGTCGATCGTACACACACGTACACACATCAGGAGCCATTTTAAACAACAAACGACATACCACATGAGGGAAACTTTCTACAAACACCATAGAGTTAACAAACACGCACACAGTATACAGGGCGCCAGTTGATCGTGTGCAACATGGGGCCATGCTTCTACTGTACGGGTACCAATGAAAGTTTATTTTAACACGAACTATCGCCCATGGACACCAGCGGCCCACCAATGCGGCCCACACGAAACGTGGGTTGCATTGAACCAACCGCTAGAGCAAGGACGAGTTTCTACACACACACACACACACACACAGCGCTGTAAGTCAATTTTGTCCGTTCTTTTGCGTGACATAAAGCTGGGGTAGCTTTTTTCAATTGTTCAACGACCATTTTTCTCGCCTGATTGTCTCTTTCAAAGCGGGTATTTTGGCATTTTATATGCATGTTACAATTTTTCAAAAGGACACCGACGGCAGTTGGACAAAAAGGGCACGGCAATATATTGCCGTGAATTTTGGTTGATTTTGAGGGCATTGCGGCAATGGCACAGGGCACCGACGGCAATTGCCGTCGGTGCCGTCGGTAATTTCAAGGCCTGTACAATGCAAAATAATAATGTTTTAATTCTAAAATTCACTGACTCACCACTCTGCAATGATGAAAACTTTAAGTACACTTTAAAACTATAAAACTTTCCAACCACTCATTAAAAAAAACCAAATTCAATGGAAATAACAAAAATGACCAGGTTGGAGCTGGCCAGGGTTACACTGGTTACACTAAATAAAAGATTGTTGTTTGACCAGTTGCTGCTGGGAATCTTCCGTTTTTTCACATCCAGCCTGACAGCATTTTTTTTCAGAATTGCCGGAATCCTTTTGCTTTGAAAGTACCACTGGCACAAAGAAACCTGGACTGGACAAAGACAAGAGAACAAAGATTCTCTTTATAGCATCAGGATTTTTGTTTTCCCTTTCAAAAATATCAAATACGCACAGTAGTGGAATGTCCGAGTGACCTTTGTTCAGGTACTCCAGTTTTACACAACAATGTGTTTGTAACGTTGCCTATTTGCTGGCTCGGACAATTTCATTCATTCATTTTTTTTTCATTCATTTATTTTCCACTTTCTCGAGAAGAAACAATATTTTCCTGTATACACGTCATCCGGCACTAACTGGTTAAAAAGTTTAAAAGCTTCATAATACCCAAACCAAAACAGATAACTTTCTGGATTTTGTGGATACCATCACACAGTGTCAACTGGTTAAAAAAGGATTTTTTTCAATAGTATAATTGGCAATGTCACATTGGGACAAAGACCTGACTGCATTTGACCTTTCCTTCTGATCTAAACATGGAGTTCAAATAAAATCAAAAAGTCACACGGATTCAACTTCTGGACGTTTAAAAACACAACTTTTCAACAAAGCTCAGTTTAAGTGCCCTATGTAAAGTATTTGGAACAGCTCATTGTATGTTAGCAGAATGAACACTTGACATCTAGTTATTATTTTTATTTGTGTCCATGATCAATTCTGTGATTGCGCTGTAGCCAAAATCTGTTTGAGGACACCCCCTTTCTGTGTACCAGAATTCATGCGCGGAGCATAAAATGCACAATTCACCTGTATTTGACAACTATCTATTGCTCTACCAGTAGAAAATGAGTGGTTATGAATTTGAGTACACTGGTGTGATATTTTCATGAGGTGAAAGATGGAATGTCTCGTTAAATGAGGCAAATCCGAGTTGAATGAAGCATTCCATCTTTCAACGAAAACATACATTTTTAGATTTTGTTTTATGGTTCATCGAAGTCGATCTTTGTCATTATAATGTTGGCTTAAACTACACTACAAGTGTACTGAGCTGTTTATAACTCATGATGTGGTGTTGCGTGTAAAAAATCAAATAGGCAGGACCTACATGTACATGTACAATACTCCAATCAAATGACAAGGATCCACTTGGGTTTTATAGAGCACAATGTACAACCAGTAAATGGGCTATTGATGTCTAACGATAACATTGTGTAATTTTGTTACATGGTGAGACCGGTGATTGGAATAAAATTTTATTTTACATGTGCATGAAGATTATTACACTTCCTTGTCTAGTAGAGAGTATTTTAATGTTTATTCATAATATATGTAGCTTAATTACATATGATGTTTTTATTGTAGATACGCAACACCTTCGCACTTTGATTATGATGATCTGGAAAGGAAGTACTGGAAGAACATTACCTACAACCCACCAATCTATGGTGCTGATATATCTGGCTCACTGTATAGCAAAGGCTGTGACATTTGGAACATCAATAAACTCAATACACTTCTTGATGTCATTGAAGAGGAGCAAGGTAATAAAACCAACTTCTTGTTTTTAGGAACACATTGAATTGATGTTAATGGTCAAACCAGGAACTTAACTTATTTTTCATAATGGTGTAAAGAGTCAATATTTGCAGAAAAGTGAACCTAAACTGGAGATATGTTCAGGCATTGACCTACGACCTGTGAGTAACTTTAAGACGATGTGTTTGATGCACATGCGTGGAGAATGAATTGTGTTTTGTCATCAAAGTTTTATTTTTGTCTACCAGGCCTGGTCATACTTCATGCCAATACGATTGCGATGCAAATTTTCACAAAATCACAGCAAACAATTCACCACTAGGGTCCTGCAACCGCCAGTGCAGGGTTCACACACAGTGCAGGAACTAATGCCTTGTTGACTTGCCCAAATTTTGGACGATGTTGTATACATGTTATATACATGTACCTTGCTATACCTTGTTATTATAATAAGCCCCTTGAAAAGAGCCAAAAACGAGAAAGAAAGACCAAAAACCCTTGTACAAAATAGCGGATGTGAGTGGAAATTTCTTTGTCGCACTGTCTGAGAATTGTGTCTCTTAAAGCCATGAACTTACTCTCCCAGTGAATTCCCGACAATAAAAGTCATGAAGACAAATGTAGTGATTCTGATTTAATGAAGTTGTGAGTCAAATGAGCATTGGGATGAATAATTTTGACGAAGTACTGCAAGCTCCATACGACCACTGTGTGCATCTGTACATGAACTTGTATGTAAGAGCACAATAAACAGTGAATATTTTTTGCGTTTGCCGTCTAGAAAATGACTTCATAACTTTCTGAAAGTTTTTTTCTGAATGATGAACATTTTGCAGACAGTATTGTCAATATATATATTGACCATCATGTATTGTTGAAAGTTTTGTTAAAATAACCAAAGTCGCGAGTGAGTATTTTTCAGAGCTCTATTTTTTTTCTCTTCATGTTTATGATGTTGGTGTAAAAAAATGGATTAGCCCACAAAATAATACATCAATATTCATAAAGAGTACTGCAAGGTTTACTTTAGTAACAAACTTCTTATAAATAAAATAGAAAACTAGACATTACATACACAAAGTTGTTCCGACTTTATTTATATATTGCCCATCTAGATTCCGAACCTGACCCTGAAACTGAGGCATACATTAACCCTAATCAATTGTGTAGTCTTACCCTGAGCCTAAACCTAACACAGACTCTTCATGTCACTCTCATATCTCACAATAATCAGCTGATTGATGAAAACCAAAATATGAACCTGACCCTGACTCTTAGTCTGACTCTAATCTTATCCCAGAATATAACGCTGACCCTAATCCTGACCCTTTTCCCCAACTATAACTTGACCAACGACTTATAACCCTGAATCTAACCCCTCCTTAACCCTATAATATGAACATAAATTTTAAACAGTTGAGGGATAACGTTTTTTTTATATTTATTTATTAATTTTTTTTTAATGTAAGTTTGCCCCAAACAAGGCTTAAAGCCACTGTAGGTAAAGGGCTACAAAGAAGAAAACATAAACATGCAGAAACTCAGTGAAGCTGGAGGAAGGAATTGATGTTCCTCTTAAAAGATTCCAGATCATAAGATGAAGGAAAACATACACCAGGCAAGAAGTTCCAAAGGGATGCAGTATGTGGAAAGAAGCTACTGGAATAGCTCTTAGTTCTGCATCTCGGCACAACCAGAGTAAAAGGATGAGAACCAGCAGAAAGCCTGGTCTCACACCCACACACTTGGGCAGGAGGAACCAAGTTGGCTAGACTGGTGGAACATTTACCATGGAAATATCTGTAGAACAGGCAGAGGCTGGCTCCAGACCTTCGATGAGAAAGGGTTGTAACGTCGATCCTAACTCTTCTCCAACTAAATTAACAATGCGTTTCTGCACTCGATCTAATAAAGAAAAGTGGCAGGTGGAAGCTCCGGCCCAAACAACCAACCTAGTCATCTTGCCCTCTTGTTCTCTATATACCATGCCAAGAACGCGCCTGTCTGGGAAAATATTCTATTTTTACGTCTACATACCTTTTTAAAACTCGTTTATTTTTTTTCATTGTCATGTATAGACAGGGAATTTTTTTTCTTCTGGTTTTCTTTGTTGTTTTCTCGCTGTTTTATCTGTTGTCATTGTTGTTGTTTTGTATTTTTATAGTCTGCGTGCTTCCATCATCTGGAGCATTGGTGTGGACTCTTGCTTGTTTCCTTTATTTTGTGAATAAAGTGTATTGAATTATTACCTTCCCTAGTTCTGTCTGTAATGCTACTAACTTGACACAATAATGGTGTCCAGGTCCAAGACGACAAAAAAAAAAAAAAAGAACATGTACCCGTTTTAAGAACAGGTACAAACATGTTTGATGAAATCTTGGAATACTAAAAGGAGCCTCAGCCTACTCAGTGTACAATAAAGACCCCCAAGTTTATGAGTTCTGAAAAAAGTAAGGAAGTTGGGCTTTTTAACACTGTTTAACAAAGCCCAAGAAGGAACAGAGAGGATAAAATGTACAATCTAACTGGTTCACAAGGTTAAGAATCGTACTTCGAGTTGTTTAATAATCTGTTGTTGTGATCCGTTCTCTATAAGGTATCCCATTCCAACAAATTGGTAATACTTCAATCACTCATGAGGTGTCGCCATGATAAGTGCTAGCGCCACCAATTAACACATAAGCCTAACTCTAGTTGCGAAACAAAATCTAATACATGTAAAACGTGAATGGTTACGGTTATATCTGTGTCCATATCTCTGGACTTCTCATTGTTGCAATAGCACTCTGCACTAATGCTTAACCGGTTGAAACCAGATGACGTCAGTACACACAAATGTTTCCCCTGCCTGGAAACGGAAGTCGTCTTGCAATGCCATTTTGTAATTTTGGACCACCAGAGCAAAGGTTGCCCGATCATTCAACTGTGAAGTGTGTACAGACCACGCACACGCCGTGTAACGCTTCGATTCACCCACACGAAAGGACAAGAAAAGGTTGTGCGATTACTCGTATTTTGTTGCCATTGAGAGGCGGTTTTTGTGTAATCCCCGATTATAGATCTTTGTCCTTTCGTTCCAAGACGGGGATTATGAGGTATCGAGAGGCTTCCACCATTGTTTTTCGGATGAATGGAGGTAAGTCAGGGTGAGTCGGCAATTGATCCATGATTCCGTGTTTAATGCCACTCCTATGCCATAGGTAATGGCCAATGTTTTGCAATTCTCGCTGCGTGAATTTGACATTTTCTCACTTGAGCAACAAAACGGATGCTCCAACAGAGAGTATCTTTCTTCTCTTGGCATTGTCAAGTCAGGGTTTCTTTGTGCCAGTGGTACCCTCAAAGAAAAAATATTTCGGCAATTCCGCCAAAAGAATCCCGCCGGGGGGACGGGACAAAAAAATAAATAGCGGCGGCAACCAGTTAAAATGGAAGCAAGTACCCAGATCTTAGACGTGTCAAATTTCACTCGTATAGCGCATGTACTGTATTCGGTCTGGCATGCCAATCACGTTAGGGAGGACCTCATAATCTAACACGCGGTAATACCTCGTTGTACCGCGCGGTACAACAAGGTATTGAGCTGAAGGTATCACCTGGGTGTAATGAGTTCATTATCTACAGGTCAATGCACATAGCTGCATTTCGTCACGGACATATTCATGACAGAACACAAGCTCAGGAGTCCAGGTAGAGACACAAAGGGACCAATCTGTATGACCTTAATCCCCGCTAATCTGGGGTAATCTAACAAAAGGGTGATAACTCCTCTTTTGCTGTCCTCTTTTAGTAGTCCATAATCTCTTAATCCCTTAACAATAGCACTTCAAGGTGGACTGGATAAGCATTGTGTAACCTTCAAGTCCTTTCATGAAGACATCTATTGTGAGGGCTCAGCCATTTTTAATGAGCCTTGCTTCCTTCTGTTTGACCTCTTGCATGCTGATTATTCATGAATCACAGGAATTCCATTCATAAAACCCACAGATGGCAATACCTTGTTGTACCTTGTTGTACCGCGCGGTACAACAAGGTATTACCGCGTGTTAGATTATGAGGTCCTCCCTTAGTTGTAGAAAGTTTGTCTGTCAGCTGGGTATTTTGAGCAAAAGTGATGTCATTAGTGTGGAGAGCTAATGAATTACACATAACAGAAACCATGGGGACAGATTATTTGAATGGATAATTAAAAGCGTTAAAACGGATAATAAACTCGTTTAATGAATTACTAAACAAAAACCATGCGAACAGCCTGCCGTTCGAACACATTACGTAAACCATGGGAACAAATTAGTGTTATTTTGGAACGGATAAATCTTTGCCAAGGAATTATGAATGCATGTAGGTTTTAAGGCATTGCATGGTGAGGTATCAATGTATATTTGGTTTATGGTAACGCCATGTGATTATATCTACTTTGATAAATACAGTAGATTGTTCTTGTGAGAACTTGTCCTGTTATTATTCTACTACTGCGGAATAGATTTCGGAATTCAGGGGGACAACTTAGGTCTGAAAAGAACTGTCCTGCTTCACTAAGTACTACCTGGGGAGGTAGGAAATCGGCCTGGACTACTACTACTTTCACTTAGTGGATCGAGGGGACTTCTTGGATGACTTCACTGCCGCGAAGTGAGTTTGTCAATTGGTCTCAACATTTTGACTAGCCTGCTGTAGTCATCGTCAGGAGACTGAAGAGTGTCTGAGATGCTGGTCTCTTTATAGGGATTCAGAGGTTTCAGTGTAGAGTCAGCACTGCTCTGATTAGTTGTTCTGATTATGATTATGGATTCATTCAACGGACTTTACTAAGAATTTCGAACAAAATTCTTAAACTCCTTTAGCAGATAGCTGAGTTGAAGGGGCCTTGGGTCACCTGCACATACGCAAACCCGCATATATGTTTCTAATATACATAACTAATAATTGGTGAATCTGAGCACCATTGCTTCAATGCTGTTGGGGATTGTGGCATTGTGCACAGTTCACGGCTCACCATTGAATACAAATTTGAATGTGTGGGAGCAAAGTCGGTTATTCCTAACTTTAATGCATTTTTCTTTCCATACTCTATGTACATGTAGTCATGTTTACCCTGTAGTGAAAAACTCTGTGTGCAAGGCAGCGCTGTTTTGGAACATTTTTAAATTCATGAAGTGTTCTCATAAATCATTTAGAAAACATAAATGCTCTTAGCAAGAGTTAATCCAGACCATTAAAACTCATCAAAGCGCAATGTATTTTTACTATAGGCCTAACTAACCGTTAGATGGTCAATCTGAGCACCATTGCTAAGACACTGTGCTTTGCACAGTAAGGGATTGCGCGATATTTTGTCAAGTGAATTGATCGTGTGGGCACGACGACGATTAATTGCTTCGTTAATACAATGGTTGCCCAGCCATACTCCCTTACACAAGTTTTTACTGAAGAAACTTTTGTGCGCTGGGGGATGCTATTTTTCAACGTGTTTAACTTCATAATGTGTTCTCAGATGTTATTGTGGCATCTCATATGTTATAGAGCTCTGTATCACGGGAAAGAAACTTTGTATTGTTAGGGTTTTCTTTCGACGCCATTACCTGGGGATAAAAGTTATACCACCTTCTATGTAATGAACAAAATTAGTATGAACAACATGTTATTGTCATTTGTACGTCATCAGGTATCGAAGTATGTATTTTCAAAGTTTATTAATTAAAAAAATCTTATCTCCTGAACAAAATGTAGAGTCATAATCTTTGTGCCATTTTGTAGTGTACAGCACATGTAACATTTTATAAATAAGTATGACCCTACTTTGACCTTTCCTTCCAGTCCAGCCAGGAAGTTTAAATAAATTACATTTGTATCTCAATGGTCTTCAGCCAATTAAAAAAAGAGATAAAGTGTCTGTGCATGGAATCGTTAGTGAGGACCAAACTTTCTTAAATTGATTTAATGACGCCATCATTTGTTACAATGCCGTATGTTGATATGTTTAAAATCCATGATTAAAGTCATATCTCCTGAACCACATCACATAAACTCCTAATGTCTTTGGAATCTTCTGGCTCATAACCCAAAAGACCTTTATTTTTATCACCACTTGATCTTTCCTTCCGGATGGCATTATGTGTTACAGTGCCCTCTAGTGACAAGTTTTTACCAAGGGTCAGGGTCACAGTTGGGGTTAAGGTCAGGGTCACAGTTGGGGTTAGGGTCAGGATGATGGTCAATGTTATAGTCAGGTTAGGATTAGAGTTGGGGTTAGCGTCAAGGTCAGATTGAAAATAAGCTTAATGGTTTTGGGTTTTAGGCACATTTTAAGTCAAATATAAGGGTTTGTGTTTTGTTTGGTCCCGATCCTGGTCTACCTCAAATTTAGGGTCACGTTCAGGGTCTGGATCGTATAGTCGTAGTAAAATAGAACCCGAACAGATTTGTGTTCATCCAAAGGACAAACACTTCATGTCTAATTAAAATAGTCGTTTTGGGAAAATGCTGTTGTCTCAAAATGTTAACCCTGTCTGTTTAGCATGCACTAGTTTAACCTCTTCAATAAGTATCATGGGCCTAAATCCTGGGGGATGGGGGATATGCCCCCCCCCCCCAGTTTTTGGTGGGGATGGGCGGATGATCATTCCTCTCCCACCCCATCTTGCCTAATGGTAATTGACTAATTCATAAAAAAAGTACTTGGGTAAGCAAGCAAAAATGAGTCAAAAGTGACCAACTTGTCCCAAATAGTATGCACTCTGCACACTTCATTTCTTGTGAATTTCTATTATGAAACTTACAACAAACTTACTGTGTGTTTGAATTGGGAAACTATCGAGAGCGGTAAGTAGGTGCAGCAGCATTCCTTTTTTTCCCCAAAAGAGAACAAAGGTAGGGTGAAAAAAAGCATGAACAGATCAAAATTTGCCTCCAAAGATACATGTAATCCAAAAGGCTGAAAATGCACAAAAAGTATCTTTTACTGCAAATTTCCCCCCCCCCCCTTCTTCAGGCCCTGGACTCCCCACCCTTGTAGGGTTCAAGATGCACGTTTGTACGGGTTCCCAATTTTCGCCCACTGATTTTTTTAAAGAAAGAGAAAAAGGGTAGAGAAGAAAATCTGATCAAAAGATAAAGAAAGGTCAAGAATGCACCACTGGCTAACTAAAATTCTGAATCGTCAATTTTTGTCCCCAGGGCTATGAAAGGCTCCATGCTACTTGCACACTTTCCAAATTTTTTCTCACTGTTATTTGTGAGGTGTAGCAAAATTAAAGAGTTAAAAACACAAACAATTCAAACTAGACTCCTGCTCAAAAGGTAGACTAGAAAGGTGCAGAATGCACAGAAGGGCATCTTCATCTACAGTTTTTTTTCTTCGAGGCCCTTGGGCGGGACTCCATAACTTTGCAGTGCCCCGCACTCGCATGCTCCTCTTAATTTCGCTGAAGCATGACTGTTTTGTCCCTGCACGAACCCTTTCAAAGATCAGTGCTCCCTAGAACACATTTCGCAACACTAGCCACTGAACTGCCGCAGGAGGAGCCCCCTCTAGCCTCCCTACCTGGTTAGCAGAAAGCTGGTCAGAACTGTGGATTTTTCCACTGCCAATCTGAAGAAGTTCATCACAAAGCCCTCTAATAAACCAAGTGGCTGTGACCTTCCAAGACAGGCCTTGGTCAATCTGAATAGAGTCAGAAGTGCACAAGATTAGAGCAGAATCATCGCCCAACAGTGTATGTGGAGAGATTCAGACCATAGAGCACATCATTGATGTATGCCCCATCCTACAAATCACCACATGGGGACCCTGGACTCCTGGTGTTGGATGAAGACACCCCCAGCTGGTTGAACTCAGACCTCCCTATCTAGCTGAGATGTATAGATGGATTTCATATGAACGAATGAACGAAACACACAACTTTTTTAAACTAGATCATTTAATACAAGTTTTTAAATTATCAAAATAAATTAATTAGGGTTATACTGTTAAAAACATGATAAACGGGAATTGCTGTGTGGTTGCAATTTTAGCGTCCATGACTGGCGTAATTTGTAATTTTCATGCACATTACTGAAGCAAATAAAAACACAATACCCATTTGTTATGAGTGAATACTGCATGGCACATGCAATTGAAACTGCCTTGCAGAATGTTTCACTGCCCACTGGCATGCCTGTAATTTTTGTAGAGGGTGCTTTGTTTGTGTGTATTGTTTTACAAAAATGTTAAATTTTCCTAATGACTTAATAACTATTTCTTTTTCTTTATTTGTCAAATCTGCGAAAAATATTGAATTATCTTTTATAAAATAATCAGCCTACCTCTATTGTAACTCAATGGATTAATTTGTCTAGGACGCCACTATTTTCTTATGCCTGATTGTCACTTAATAACAACTAGAAATTTAGAATTTGTGGACAAACTCACGGTGTTCGGCTTGAACGTGATAAAGTGATTGCGTAATTCAAAATTTAAAAGGCAATATTGTGTGCAAGTTTTTTGTCTCTTGTGCTATGCTGGCGGGCAAAATATTTTTTTGTACCTTTTGTTGATCTTTATGCATGAAGGGTTGTCATATGAAACTTCAACTTTCGGTTTTGACAGGAACTAAAGGTCAAATGGGGTCACATTTTGTATATGATATCTAGAATTGCCCGAGAGTTTTAAATTGATGTAATGATTATTAATGCACTACATTTCATTGATAAGATACATATTTTTGTATGTACAAACTTATACTTCCTGTTTTGACTGGAAGTGAAGGTCAAATGGGGTCACACATTGTAAAAATTTGTAGAATCGCAAAAGGGCCTTAAAATCAGGTTATTATATCAATGTACAAATTTACGTTATTCAGATATGAATTTTTATATAAAAAATTACTACTTACGATTTTGACCGGAAGTAAAGTTCAAATGGGGTCACACTCTGTGTAAGATATTTTTAATACTTCAAGACCTTTCATATGGTGTAAAGATCATGTATGTTGCATGTATTATTCGTAAGATATGATTATTTTAGTATAAAACTTCAATTTAATGTAATGACGTCATCCATGACGTCATCATTCCAAAAATTTTGCTTTGTCATGTACACACTGGGGTCTAGGTATATAATAAGTTTCAAGTCCATGCTTTATTTTTTGAGCTAGCAAAATAAAATTTTTTTCGACCTCTTGTATCAATTTCATTGTGACGTAGCTATGACATCATATATCACATTTCTAGAATGCCCGTGAGCTAAAGAAAATGTTATGCATTGAACGTTTGTTCATATTTTTATTCACTTAGGCTTGAGAGCCCTAAATAACATGATTTTAACTTTAACTTCCGGTTTTGACAGGAACTTAAAGGTCAAATGGGGTCGCGGTGTGCATACAATTTGTCCAACATTAGAAGACCTTTCTTATGCACCAAAGATTTTGAATCATGTAGCATTTGCCGTTCTTGAGATATGAATTTTTTGAATTATTTAACGTTTATTTAACCTAATGACGTCATCAATGACGTCATCATTCCAAAAACCTTCCGGTTTCATCTGCTCACTAAGATCTTGTTTTCTACATGGTAAGTTTCAAGTTCATACAAGCTTTACTTTTTGAGAAAATTTGCCGACAAGGTTCAGGGATAAAAATACCCAGAAAAACAAAAACAAAAAAAACCCAATAACTTAACAATTACAAAGGTTTTAAGCTGCTGGCTGAACACCTAATAATACATGTAAGAAGAAGCATTTATTAGGTGCTTTTAAACCAATTGTATCAGGAGTAACCTACATGTAGTTACCTACATTTAGGTTTTTAAGGAAAATTACTTATTCTAATGTAAAGAAACATTGATCGTTTCATGTAAACTAAAACCTTTAGCTCAGTTGCCTTTTGGTCTATATAAAAAGTTGAAATACAACACTCATTTTGAAGAAATGTTTACTTCTGCTAATATGACAATAGCCCCTGCTTGTAGCTTCCCATACATTGTTGGTAGATCCAAAGTTGTAGACACTTCTTGCTGCAGTGTATAAGCTTGTGCTTATATCAAAATCTATCATTGCGATATATCTTTGGAATATATTGCGACAATTGATATTATCATCACTTTTTTCAAAACTTTGTGCAGTGTTTAAAACACATTGTAACTGCCTCTATAATAGCCCTATTGTGTTTGCACAGTCATATGATTTGTGTATTTGCTGAAGGCAGAAACCAGACTCCGAAAGTCGTAGATGATGAATTTTGTTTGGGATTGGGAAAGTTTCTGATTACCAATTTTAATTTGTTTAATTCTGAAACGACATTCTCAAATAAATTCATCCAGTTGATTGTTAATCCTATAAGAAAAGAATGTTCTTTATGTACACAACTGGGTAGACTAACATGTACGTTTCAATGATGTTTCGATGTCTATGGTCTGACATCTTGGTCACATCTGAGGTGTGGTTGTTTTACAGCTCGACAGTCATGTGATGGGCCACATCAACAACACTGACCTCACAGGAAACATACCTTTCACATATGAAGAAGATGATAAGACAATTTCCTTCCTGGACGCTCTCCTAGCCAGAAAAGAGGACGGCTCAATCAAGCTCCTAGTGTTTCGCAAGAAAACTCACACTGACCATTACCTGAGATTTAGGTCTCATCAACCACTCAACTACAAAGTGGCGGTTGTCCAACTCTACTGGAGAGGTGCTACAGCATTGTGACAGAGAAGGAAAGCCACTCTCAAGAAACAAACGGTTGAAAATACCCATTGTAAGAAGGACACTAGGACCAAACACAGAAGAATGGTGGTAGTACCCTATGTAAAAGGACTTCGGTGAAGCCTACGCCAGAATCCTGAAGTCCCATAGCCACTGCCAACAGACCTCTGCACACCATCTGAAACATAATTGTGCATCCAAAGTATAAGGTAGAGGACAGGGACAAGACTGACTTGATGCATAACATCCCATGCAAGAACTGTCCAAGCTCATACATTGAAGAGACCAGGGCCCAATTTCATAGAGCTGCTTAATGGCCGATTTTGTGCTTAACAGGCGTGTTTAAAGAGATTTTCTATTTAAGCACGTTTTTTGCTTAAAGTGGGGCTCTAACGTTATTTAAGAATAGACTTCCACCATATATCTTATAGCTGAAGTCCTAAGGATTTAAAAAATGTATAATACGAGTCCCTAGCCACATCATGAAAGTGAAAAAAACATTTTTCTCCCAAACACTCGCAGCAGAAAATCAGAAAAACGCAAGGTCGCGCAAACCACGTGACAAACGACTCATGACGTCACTGTATCCCTAGTTGACTTTGGTTCATTGCTTGTGTATGGAAGTTAACCCCAGTATGCCCAAGAAACTCAAAATTTAAAAACAAAACGGCAGTGAATTTGACTTTTTAACTTATAAGTCAACACACACATAACCAGGGAGCGATTTAAAATTGTTTATTTCAAGGAATTTTGGGGTTTTGTTAAGCCTAATTTTGTGGGTAAGTTGGCTTGTATTTGGTTCAGTGCACGATCGATTGGACGAGTACTGTATTCAACACGTCTGTGTATTGAACATTCTGCTTGTATAATACATGTACATGTGTACAACTTTAATACGAAATAACCAGTAACATGGACGACTCTTCTGAGTCGGTCGTTCAGCGATTTGGGAGAAGTTGGTGGGGCTGAACAACACGACGTGGTGAACTTGAAGTGCCCCATGGTGCGGCTGGTCCAGCGGTGGTTGTTTGCGGTGTTGAACCTTATCGCTTCAAGCCGACGACCGCCGGCTGGCGTAGCGGAGCCCAGGGATGCCCAGGAAGCCGCAGACGCTCCTCCTCACTGTGAAGATACAGATCATCTCATGAACACCGACTGGTAAGCGCCAAGATAGTGATCGTACATTATTTATAAAAAGTCGTCGATCTCATCTGTAACCACACGTTTTACCCAGTGTTGGTGTAGATGAAAAAAACGCGAAAACTAGAAGGAAATGTTTCCGATTTGTGTATCTAAACGTACACGGACGTACAGTGCATGCAGTCCAGAAAGTGTGTGTGGGGATACAGTGACGTCAAGGGGTCATATGCATATCATTAGTATACAATTAGCGCTGTGAGCCGTTTTGACTTTCGTTTGCAAAGGCCGCTTGAAAGAGTGCATTTTTGGACGGTATTTTCCAGTGCTAAATAATTTTTGTAAATATAAAAAAAATATGAATTGCTATCTATGATGTCTACTTAGTCACAATAATGTAATAACTTGTTTTGTAAAAGCTCCTTAGAGCCCCACTTTAACACAGGAAGCAACCAAAAAGCAGCCTTAAACACTTGTTTTTTGTGCTTAACCAAGTTGTGTCAAAATGGCCGCTATAAATAAATACGGAGGAGAGTTCACGATATTGTCATGATGATCAATGTTGATCCTGTTAAATGAGGAGAGTTTTCACGAAAGGCATGGTAGGAAAATTTCCCTGAATTACATTAAAGACATGAATTTAACAACAGTCATATTTCATACGGTGTGTGCGGTTTTTTTTTTTAAAGCAAATCAAACTTGGGCTCGAAAAAGAACGTTGTTAACTTTGCAAATACAATACCGTAGCAAAGGAATGGACGTCATGACTGACACATTTGTTATTATGACTCAACTTGATATTTAAAATAAACAAGAAATATGACGAAAGAAACGTCCTTTATGATCCATTTGGAATACAACCCAGTGAATGAGTCGTTAATGTGAGTTAACAGTCTTAAAAATGTGTACAGCAACAGTTAAAAAAATGAATTCAATATCATTGGCAGCTAGTTATTTTGTCCGACAATGTACACTGTGTTGGTGTTACATACATGTATATAATGTGTCCAAACACATTGTGAAAACTTTTAGTTTTAACAAACATCATCCATAATTGCATCAATGTAATACAAAGTTTCATTTTGGCTGTATATCTTTATATCATGGACCATATGGGCGCTTTCTGAAGTGACCAAATTCCATCAGCAAACTTTAATATTTTCATCAATATTTTCCATTTTTGTTGATTTTGTTGCCACCGCTAATCCGTTGACTTTGTCCGCCATTTTGCTAATTTTTTGATTGGAAGTTTTTTTTTGCTTAAGCAGATAGACTTTTTTGTTGCGCGCGCAGCATTTCCCATGCTTAACTTAGCAAAAGTTAAAATTTGCCAGTGAAATATGTTTATGCTTAAACAATTTTTTCTGCTAGTAAGTAGAAAATTACGAAATTGGGTCCAGGAGGAAGTTGGGCACAGGTCTCAAGGAGCATAAGAAGGATGTGGACTCTTTCATGCAGGCCACACAGACGAGAGTCGTGACATCCCAGGAGGGCAGCATCACACACAAGTCAGCTATCACAGATCACGATAACCACAGGATTGACTGGGAAGGGGCTAAGGTGGACCAGATGGATTGAAGATGCTTTATGGATCTGGAAGACCATCGGCTGCATAAACCAGGATATTGGTACCTACATATACCATCTAAGCCACACTGGGATCAGCTGATTTCCAGGTCACTTGACCGTCAAGCTGTAAAAATAACCCCCTCTCAGATGTGACCAAGATGTCAGACCGTTTACATCTAAACAGCAATTACGTGAAATAGTAAGCTTACTCAGTTGTGTACATTACATAAAGAAAAACCAACGAATATGTGTGAAAGACTCTTTATTATATTCAGTTTACCTGATATTTGTTGTGAACAAATTTGTGTTGTTTTAAATCATTTTAATGCATTATGAGCTGAGGAAACCAAATAAAATTTATTACTTGAATGATTTATTGTTTGTTGCCTGATCTTAATTCCACTTCACAGTGGTAAATTATTTTTAATAGTATTATAATATACAAATATTTGCACTTACTGTTGGTAAGTAGTTATATATATAAATATATTTGTTTAGTATAACAAAATGTTGAAATAATTAAATACAGTATAAATACATGCAGCAGTAAATATACTAAATAAAAGATGCCCACAAAATCGCCGGCCGATATGACCTCCAAAAACTTACCCATGGCATATAATTGTACAGTCAAATCATGTTGTGAAAATAACATTGTGGCCAATACAATTTCATTGTAGAGGATCTTTTTGTGAGTTAAAAACTATTTTTTCAACAGATTGTTAGTAATTTGAATATGCAAGTTATTAGAATAGTGGCCTGAAGCCAGTGATTTTAGCATCAGGCCAATAAACTCATGATTGGACAAGTCTAGCGGTCTTTTGTACAAATGTACAAATGTTCACCTTCAGTCTGATAAATATCTCTTTGAATATTGACGACTACCTGCGCATAATAGAAATATGAGATAAATCTTCTCTTAGTTAATGAAAACAGTTGATACGTTAAAACATACATGTATGTAGGTTTTTTTCATTTCAATTGTGGTCTTGTAACAAAAACTTAAGGTCCAGTAAACGTTTGGAGCCATACACCCTGCTATCTTTTGGATGTTCCCCCAAAATTCAAGCCCTGATCACATTTGTGTTGTCAGTTGTTGGCTGTTAATTTGTGTGAACAGACTGTGCACACTCGCTCATATGATAACGATATCTAAATGTAGTTTTACTATTTGGGATTTTGTTTAATTTTAGGTGTGAAGATAGAAGGAGTCAATACAGCTTACCTTTACTTTGGGATGTGGAAGACAACATTCGCATGGCACACAGAAGACATGGATCTGTACAGCATTAATTACCTACATTTTGGAGCACCCAAGTCATGGTTAGTGGATTTATTTTCAATGTGCAAGTTGTTGAACGTAAATGCGACCAGTTTTAAAACAAAAATACATCTGTATTTTAAGAATTTTTTTTTTAAGGGCCAATAAAAATTTCAGAAATTTGGAATTTTGAAAGTATAAAATAATAGGATGGTTTTCAAAAATGTCAAATCAAAAATCTCTAACGCCATAAGAGTTATTTTTGGAAGTGAAGTGTATATTTGTAAAAGTGTTGGAAAGGTACTATAAATTACCCAGAAAAGTGGTATTAGGTTTTCACAAGTCAAGGTCGTAATGATTTGGTGTTTCTTTTTTTTATTTGAAAATAGAATGGTTAGTTTCCTACAGATTGCTAGTGCTTACCGACCGAAGGACTTTACTTAACATGGCTGACATTTCTGTCAGCCTTTTCCTTGGGACCCGGCAAAAAGCCGGGATACTCCACCCATTTGACCCTTTAGCCGCTTTCATCATCTCTTGAACCCTGGTCTTAATCTGTACCTCCTCTTCCGTAAGCTCTACACCCTCCTCTTCATCTATGCAATCGTCATCGTGGCTTACCAACCTCATCATCACTCTGCGAGCTAGCACTAGCCACATCCTCCAGTACATGGTGGTTAACAATCTCCGTTCTATTACTATCAGCTTTTTTATCTTCTCATCTCCTCAATTTCCATGTTTGTTAACCACTGGTTCCGTTTGATTGTACTTATTTGGTCTGTAAGACGCTGCTTACTGTTCTCAAACATTCTTTGATCTTGCCATAGGCTAATCATTCTCCTTCTGTATCCTCTCTTGTCCGGCTCACTCTTAGTTTATTCTTTCAAAAAATCATAACTTTTGATCTACACGAGGGATTTTTACAATCTATACATCATCGGAAAGGTCATCCAAAACTATGTAAACACCTCACAGACATGACCCCACTTTGCCCTTGTCTTCCGGTTCAAACCGGAAGTTGTAAACTTCAAAAATTCATACTTTTAGAAGTATTTATCACATGATCACAGATCTTACGTCAGATTGTAGAGAATTTATCCTTCTCAAACTTTTGCAT
Organism: Marthasterias glacialis; assembly: GCA_911728455.2. NCBI lineage: Eukaryota > Metazoa > Echinodermata > Asteroidea > Forcipulatida > Asteriidae > Marthasterias > Marthasterias glacialis. The sequence continues at coordinate 22,096,653 of OU452225.1, forward strand.
TGAGGTGACACCATTTTGACCTTTACATCCGGTTCAAGCCGAACGTTTAACGCAGGTGCATTCAAGCGTGACCGACATTGCTGGAGAAAATCCTATGCCATTATACATATACACTTGCTTGTGTGTGCGTGGCTGTGTGCCATCGATGCCCCATTGCTATGCACATTAACCACATGTTGTTCTTAGTCTCTTCTCAAGGTGCACACTCCATGCTTTGTTAGTCTTTAATACAGGGCTTATATTAACCTTTAAAAATCAACAAAAAATCAACCGTTTGAGGTATGAACATAATTCTTTCAACAAATGTCAAGGTTAGGGAGGGTCTTTGTTTATGACATACTAGGTGACCTCTGTGACATCTGCTTCCGGTCAAACCGGAAGTACCGTAATTTACGGCCCAAAAGCCGCTCGGCCCATTAGCCGCTGCGCCCAAGAATTTACAAAGCAAGATTCAGTTGTCAGCACATAAGCTGCTATACCCCATAAGCCGCAGTATTTTTTCAGAAAAAGACCGAAAATAAAGGCCAATGAGCACGGTTTAATTTCAGATGAACAAAAGCGTGACCGCATTAACTGTAGTCAACACAGAAACAGTGGCCAAATCCAGATCTGTATTTTCCATTAAATACTTTTGAGCTTATATGTAATGTCATTTACAAGCAATTTACAAGCCCAGCCAGCGTGCGTACCTTACGTTGCGGTCTTCCGATCGTGTATGTTGCAGCGACCATCATACAAGCAAGAATTTACAGCAGCATAACGTTTCCAGAAGTTTCCTCCACTACCGGCAGAGGGCGCGCTACATTTTTATAGCTCCCTCCAGTGGCAGCTTACGGCAAAGATTGCGGCAAAGACCGGTAAAGTCCGTCAATGAATGCAAAACGGTCGATAACATCCGACATTTTGCGACTTCCTGTTTACATGCATGTAGCGTATCGACGCACTGGTTTACAACTGCATAATCAGCAATGCACAGGTCGGCGTGCGGATACCAATTTATCTGATTGAACGCCGATGTGTTTTCAGCAGCGCTAGCTCGGTCGGCTTAACGTGTTTTGATTGGAATTGGATATCAACATTTGTCATAGCTGAACTAAAGGCTTAAATGTTTTCTGATTAGTTTTTTTGTCACATTGCCATTTTCATTGTCGTCTTGAATTTGTTTGTGCGAGTGCAGTAATTTTCGGCTTACATTACTGACACGTTGGCCCATAAGCTGCCCGGCCCATAAGCCGCGTGAAACTTTTTGCGGGTGAAAAACAACCAGCAAGCCGTGGCTTACAGGCTGAAAATTACGGTAGCGCTTTATTTAGAAGTGCTAAGAGCTAGGAACATGATTCTTTCACCAAATACCAACATGAGGGAAGGTCCTTCTCTGTTGCATATTGCGTGACCTCTGTGACCTCTACTTACGATCAAACCGGAAGTAGCTCCATATTTCATAAATTTATATGATTGTGACTTTTTGACCCATCTAAACCGGATTTAGGTTTAAAAGGTTTATCAAAGGTTCATTTTTTTTTTGCTTTTTAGGTTGAATTGAGACTTTTCGAAGCTTGAACTTGTTGATCCACCGTCAACCCGAAAATCTAGTTTTTGTTCTTGGAACAAAAACTATATATCTAGTTATTATTATAATAGATGTTAATTGTTGCATCGGGGATATAGAATATTAGTTGTAATTTTTACCCATACACAGATGTGTGTTAAGCACTGAAAACTCAGTACCTTCCAGACTCCTGCGAAAAAAATTCACAGGCATTTTTTTCGGGTGGGATTCGGACCCACGACCCCTGCCATTCTAGAGCAATGATAGTGATTAAGAAACTAAACCCGCGCAGAATGAACAAGTCCAAATAGGTGCACAATTTGCAGATGTGTTTGCTATGATGCAGCCCAGCATTGCCATCCGACATGTCGGTCACGAAGAAGACAACTTTGCTGATGGGTGACTTATTGGTTCAAGAACTTGAAAAAGGTGTGACAAAGTTCCAGTGGAATTGGTTGGAGGAATCTGTTACTGTGGATGGACATGAGATCCAACTACAAAAGCTAGCAACCCCTGGAAAAGTACTCTGTACTTAATGTGATAACACCATCAACTACCTAGATGCAAGTACAGTTCGACCAGTTCCAGATCATTGCTCCAGGTCACTGAAAACTACGTTTTTAAATTTCATCCTTACTGCTGAAGAAAATAAATTGAAATATTACTCAAGAAGAGAATAACCTTTCCCCTATCCAGTGTTTATTTTTTATCAACCCCACCTTCCTGAAAAAATTGAGCTTTTACCAATGTAAACTTGGTTGAAAATGTTGAAGACGTTAAGTTGTGAAGGTCTCAAAAAAGTGCTGCAGAAAAAAAAAAACGATAATAACAATCCGATCTATAGCAATACTTGTAAATTTTATGATTTATAAAGTTTATGATGTATTTTTAAGCGATCAAAAATCGGCCCCAAAAGAGTGGCAACCTTTGATCTAGTTCCGGATCATGGCCGAATCTCGCATTGATTTTGTGCATATTTCTTTCTTGAATGAACTTGGGGCATTCTTCACCGGCACCGTTGACTTACTTTATTGGATTGGAATTAACTAAAGTGATCTGGAACTGGTCAAATGAGTGTGAAGATGTTTTGACTTTGTGTTTCCAAACACTAAGGAATCAAGACTATTAGTAGTAAACTTTGCCAAAATATTTTGTGTATGTGGAATAATTGAAACGCCAGCAAAACAAACACAAAAAGTGATCCGGAACTGGTCAAATGACTGTACTTGGATCAAATATCTTCTCTGCCATGTCAAACTTACTGTTAAAGCATGAAGACTTAAACGAGAAAACATGAAGATAGTATTAGTAGTTGACTCGGGCATAGTTACTTCAACTACATTTGTGGAAAACACAAGCACAGTTACAGTGACGTTCCAACACTGTGATAAGTGTGTTTTTCATCCTATTCATGCATTCATAAAAATATATCTTCAGAAAAAGTTAACCTTTAATATACTAAAACTGAAAAGATAATTTTGTTCAAAACATGTTTCAGGGAAGCTTAGAATGCACTACAGAGCACCTAGACTTCAAAATTTTTCCGGGGCCCTTCAGCAGGTGCCAGACTCCACACTGTTGGAGGCTGGGACCCTCCTTCCCATTTATTTTAGCTTTTCAGGTTTTTTTGTCAGCAAACAGTGGGTTACACAACAACATGTACATGAAGCTTAGACGACTTAAAGCATGTGTGGCCGGGTAAAAATTTGCCATAATTTACGTAACCATTGATTCGTTTAGAGCTTTGGGCTGCTACCACTCAGTGCATAGGTGTATTCCTCCATGGTTCCAACAATAAAAACCCTCTGTTTCCTTTCCTTTGCAACAATTATAATAATATAATTGTAATTATGTTAATTATTGCGGTACCCGCTGCTAAAAGGATTCAAACTGCCTCTAGCTGCCGGGCAATCTCGGTAGTCTAGTTTGTAAGACATCTGCTCTAGAATGGTGGGGGTTGTGGTTCCGAATGCCACCCGAGGATTATGCCTGTGGACTTTTTCACAGGACTCGGGAAAGTACTGAGTATACCATGAATACAGTGCTTAACACACATTGATGTAGAGGTGAAAAAACAAAGAAAATGTTTTAATGATATCTCTTGTGTTACAAACCCCGGCTAAAGTTTATTGACTTGCATGAACTGCATATAATGTAGAAAAAGTTACCCGTATTTAAATTATTCTTAACTGATAAATCTGTTTCCATACTTTTTTCTTTCCAACAGAGTACTAATCAAGTGTAGCTTTCCTTGTAATTTGGATTATGGTCTCCTACTTGCATGTAATTCTGAACAAATTGATCTTGTGTACTGACACTGACATGATACATGTATTTCACAGTCATGATAGTTATTAACTTGCCTTCCCTTGAATTTGTTCCTCAATTCAGGTATGGAATCCCTCCAGAACATGCAAAGAGGCTGGAAAGACTGGCTGCTGGTAAATATGAATTTTATAGTTTACAGTTCTACATATACATATATGATAGCAAAAGGTTTCTTTAAGGGTGTGCAGATACTGCAGGCAGCTGACATCAGCATGGATTGGACTCAAATTAGTGCAAACTTAATCAGCCCTGTATAATATTGGGTGCTGGTGTGGCAGGAGATTCTAGGTTGTCTTGGAAATGTAAAAAGTAGCTCCTTAGCATGGGTAAGCATGCAGCTAGCACATTTATGTGGGGATAACTCTTGTTTTTAGGAAAGGTTTGGTTCTGACATTTGTGTAAAGCAAAGAATTCTGGAGTACATGTACTTTGTAGTAGCAGAGGTTCCAATTTGATGCCGCTGCATGAGGCGTTCTTTTTAGCCATGCATTTTTATTTTGTATAGAACCACGACACTGAGTATTACAACTCTATGATCTAACGACTTGATTTCAAGTCTAGCTGCCTGGCCCTTTATCGTCTTATATTTGCAAACTCCTTCATCCTATATATTTTGGTTCTCGTTTACTGAGCAAAGATTCTCTGACGACCCTTCTTATCAACAGAGAATAGTCAGAGATTCTTGGGTCTGGGAACCAGACTAGTTCTTGTTCTATAAATATTGCAACCTGGCCCTTATCGTCCTTGGCGGCGCTTTGTCTTACATATATATGTTTGCAAATCTTGTTCTGTATAACTATTTTGGTTCGTTCTATATATCTTTTTTTTCGGTCTATATATATATTTGTTTCGGTCTATATATATTTGTTTCGGTCTATATATATTTGTTTTGGTGTATATGTACATTTGTTTTTGTCAATGAGTTTCTTTCTATTGGCTTTGTTTTATATTGGATTCATTCTATATTTTATTGGGTTCTTTCTATATAAAATCGAGATTCATAACAAAATTATATAAGTCATGATTAAAACGAGATACTATGGTGATAAAGGAAATTGAATACATTTTTGGAGGCAGCTTAAAAAAAATGTTTGTCAAAATTTCTCCTTCAAAACAAATGTACAGATTGGATTCCTAACGGCTTTTTGGCACTATAAAGAAAGTGCTACTCATCCTCTGTGTACATAATGAGCCATGTAAAGTGTAACATACTGTAGTCTCCAATCAAGCCACATTTAGTCCGGTTTTGCTCTGTGCTTTTGTTCAGTCTTCAATGCCGGCGTCAGAGGAAAAATGGCCTTCAAACTACTCTCATCCGCAGGCAAACTTGTTTTATTCACACAACCTTGAACTTAAGGTAGACAGCTGATCTGACATTATGGTGTTTACAAGCTAGTCATTTGCACATAGTTTTGTGATGTCACAAAAACTGAATGTCTTGTTATGATTGTATTTTGTCGTAGCCTCTGATGATGTTCTGGCTCTGAATAGAATCGAAGCAAAGCAAATTTTGGTGGCACAAACAATCTGTACATGCCGTTTTCTAATTGTGATGCAAGAAAATTCACTCTGCTTTCCCAATTTGCATGAAGTATGAACCAGGCTTAAGGCCACCCTCTCCACTATTATATACATGTAGTTTATATACATTTCAAAAGCTTTTAAGTAACAAATGAATTTGGTTTTGATTTCAGGATTTTTTCCACAGAGTTTTCAGATCTGTCCAAATTTTCTACGACACAAAATGACTCTCATATCACCGCAGATCCTCAAAAAGTACTCCATTCCATATGATAAGGTTTGTCTGTGCTTTAATAAACCTTCACTTTGTTGATAATTATTTCCCTCCAGCACTGCATAATGTGAATCAAAAGTAACTTCTGCAAAGTAATGAATTGAAATTTGGTAATACTCATTGCAGACATTCCCATGTAGTCCACTATGTAGTAATACTCATTGCAGACATTCCCATGTGTAGTCCACTATAGGGACATATGTATATGCTATAATCAGTTGTGGTGAATTCTTAAATGCAAATCTCATACAATCAACATAATTTTTAAATGTGAAGTAATAATCTCTTCCCCCACCCAAAAAACATAAATAAATAAAAAATAAAGAATAAATAAATAAAATATAAATAAGTTAATAGATAAACAAACAAATACATGAATAAAAAATTGTATTGTGCCAGTTTCTCAGAAAGTGTTGTCATTAAATCAGCACTTTCCTTTTGTGTGTTTTTTTTAATTTGTAGATTACACAAGAAACAGGTGAATTTATGATTACATTTCCCTATGGTTACCATGCTGGTTACAATCATGGTTTTAACTGTGCCGAGTCAACTAACTTTGCGTCCTTGCGCTGGATTGATTTTGGAAAGAGAGCAAAATGTGTATGTATGAACTTTATTTTGACTAGTAAGGAAATGTTTTGATGATTTTTTTAAACATTGCCTTTGGGTACAACCTCAAACAAATGTATAATAACACATCAGAATACACCTGACTTTGAATAGGTGTTGCTGTTAGCCTGGTGTGGCAGTGCTGTGTTGGGATGCAGCTGGAAGTGTAGCCTTAAGTCCCAACACAGCACTGACACATCCAACCAGCAGACAACTGTCACATATCAATGGTCCTACTTAAGCCATAGCATTAGCATTAGTTAAGCAGAGTGTACAGTTCGAAAATGTTTACAGTAAAATGTGTACATTGTTTCCAAGAACAATCTTATTTATTATTTGTACATATTTCCCAGAAAATAGGCAAGTTTAATTAGATAGTGTACATGTATTAGGTTTTTTAAAAAGGGAGGATAAGAGTTGAGGACATTTATTAACCTTACCTGATGATTTAAATTGCAGTGCTCGTGTCAGAAGGACTCAGTGAAGATCAACATGGATCCATTCATTAGGATATTCCAGCCTCATCGCTATGAAACCTGGAAGGCAGGTGAAGATGTTGTGTATATTGAAGACTTAGACAAGCCAAGCAGTGGGATACAGTCTCAAAGCATGTTACAACATCAAAGGTAAACCCATTCATTCAATTACTGTCCATGCTCCCTTCCCTTCCCTTCCTTGTTCCACACCTTGTCACTGTTGTTTACCATATTCTTATTTCTTCCGTTAACCTTCTGCATCTGCTCCTACCTCACTGGTGCTATGGGGAAAACTGATTTTAAAGAAATGGTTCAGCCATAGTGATAATGTGGATTTTACAAAGTCTTTTATTTTAAAGGTGTGAAGGTGGTTCAAGTTCTCATTACCTTCAGAAATGTTTCATCAAAATGATACAATGTAAATCCTTCTATGTGACTAGAAACATTAGCTGTTAAAGTGGGCTGCATCATTATGATACAGTTTTTTAAATTGTTTGATTGTTTGATACAAGATGCTATCAGATTTAATCTGAAAAGTAAAATTATTCTCAAAATGTGCGCATATGCTCAGAATCATGTAAGCATTTGAAAATTGCTCATGTCCACTACCACAGAGCATTTTAATGTTTTTCATTTGCTGTAAAAAACAAACAGTTGATATCATTTGTTAGTTCATACTTAATTGTTTGCGTGTGATTTTTATTTCTGAAGCCCTAAGTCAATGGCCAATGAAGTAGCACTCAAGACTAGACGTCAACCACTTCACAAGAGAGATGGTCGAAGAACTAAGGCAGGAACAACAAGCCATGGGAAACATAGTTTGAAAAATGATACAGACAAGACAAAAAAGGCTCAAACCTTCCAAGAGATATCTCCCTCAGTCTCAATCCCTGTTTTTAAAATAAATATAGAATCTGTTGAAACTACCTCACAATATTTTGAAGTAAACGACAGCTGTAGCAGCTTATCCCAGACCCTCCAGGGAGATGCTGTGAGTGGTAAAGAGGAACCAGTAGTCAAAGGAACTTTGCTAAATGACTTATCACATAAAATAACAGAAATCAGTACTCAAAAGGAAAAAAAGAAGAAATCAAAGTCGACAAAGAGGGATTCAAAATTGAAGAAAAAACACTCGCATTCCAATGGGGATGTTTCCAGCACATTGAGAAATGACACAGAAGCAAAGAGAAGGCATGCCAAGTCAAAAAAGAAACACTCCAAGTCAAAAAAGGATTGCACTAAATCAAATCAGAAAGAAGGGATCTTGAAGGATAGTGAAAAGAGATCTTCACAATGTCAAGAGGAGAATAAAAGACAAGATCATCTTGACATTCATGAATGCAGCGGTCCTCTTTCAAGTGAAACAAATTTAAAACTTGGTGGATCAAAGGAAATCTCTACAAAAAGTGGTCTACTGCTAGAAAAAGAAAGATCGGACAAGAAAAGAAAAAGCAAAGCCAAGAAAACTGGGTTATTGAAGCTGAAAGAAGTTAACCGTGAGCCTGCATACAGCAATAGTAGTCGTACTAAGTCAAGTAGCTCCTGTAAGGACAAGAATAAAGGAAAACGGAAGACCCTCAAGTTGGATACACTTTTCGGGAAATCAAAAAGGGTCAAGTTGATGGATATTCCAAGAGAGATGCATAGTAACCCATTTCATGACGTCAGTCAAACAGAGAAGGATGTAAATAAGCAAACTGATGAATTAACTGACGCAAGTGTGGCTGCTGGAAAACTTTCAAGACCCACATTAGGAAAAGCAGGAGTAACTGACAAGACGGCCCAAACAAGAAAGACAAAACATGGTAATGAAAATACAATTTCTTAAGCTATTAAAACTAAGAAAATTAAGTTAACAGATAGTTACACAAAGTGGCTCATATTCTGTGTATGGGGTAATATGGGCTAAAAAAGCTTACATTTAAAGTTTTAGCCCCATTGGACCTACGGTTTTTGTGTTACGACCGGCAGAGTTTTGGCAATTTTTGCCAAAATGGGCATGGTCATAACTTTTGGGCTTTTCAAATAACCATACCTCCCTAACCGTTGAGCCCAATTTGTTGTTATTGGTGTCTTTAGAAGGAAAGTGAATAAGGAATCCAATTGTGTCATTCATTTTTATATAGGATCAATTTAAGGGTTGATGACCCTATGACCTTGAATTTGACTGTGTGGATCACGTAACCCTGTGATGAACTTGGGTGAAAATTATGCCCAACATGTTTTCTACACAAAAAATTTGAGGTATAATATTCTTTGTTTGCTTAAAGCAGGGATGTCAGTTTTCAGGCTATAGCCTGAATTCAGGTTTTTTCTTGTAAAGTTATAGACTGAGTTTCGGCTTTTTCATGTGTAATGAGGGTGTCAGTGTATGATTTTCAGGCTCCAGACAAAAACCTGACTGGCATCTTTGTTAAAGGGATACCTTCTCTGTTGCATATGTCAATCAAATCCAATTTATAATTGAATGAGTAACAAGTAACCATGTCCATTTCACCATTTTTTATTTCTAATTAGACTTCACATCACAGGAGTTTTCTGCTATGAAAGCTTGGGCTCGCTCTATGAATGGGCTGTGGGTTACACAACCCCATAGCTATGATATGGAACTTGCTTACAACCTTTCCATTGCTGATCAAAGACCGGGCTGTTGTGTCTGTATGCTGTTTTATAATGAAAAGGTGAGTTTAAAAGTCAAGTGCAAAATATTTTTTGGCGTGGTAAGATGGCAACAAAATTTAACTGAAAGTTATGTTTTTTTGTTCCCCCCTACCTTTTTACTTGCAACAAATACACTGCGTTGCTGGTGCAACAAACAGCAAAATATTTGATCGTGAAACCACTTAGTAAAACCTCCACCAGTCCACAGACAAATATAAATGCAAAGCACACACTTTGTAAAGAAGATCTGCCTTCTAAAACTAAACAATCATATTCATATGGTTATGATTCAGGACCTCATTTTGAATTTGTGTGTTTCTGATTAAAAAAAGAAGTTTGTGTAAATAGGGTTTAATTACTTTGGCTATGTTGATGTTTGTTTTTAAATAGACTTGACTATTATGGTAATAATGATAAACTTGGGAAATACTCTTTGTTGTCTTGAAGTATTTTTACAAACTATTTTTGGCCTGGCTGAATTTCATACACCTTGCATTGATGTCATTGGGACAAACAAAATATAATTACAGTTTTTTAGGTGTTCGGGCATTAGCCCAAACAACTATTGCTTTTGTTTGTTTTGTTATTAGGTGTTTGGGCAATAGCCTGAACAACTGTTTTTGTTGGCTTTTTTTAGGTGTTCAGGCACTATTGTTTTTGTTTGTTTTTTCTCCCGTTTTTTTTAGGTGTTCGTGCAAAAGCCTGAAGAACTATTGTTATTGTTCGCTTTTGTTGTTGATTTTTTAAGTGTTCGAGCAATAGCCCGAACAACTATTGCTATTGTTCATTTTTTTCCCCTTTTTATTTCTCTACTTTTTTTTTCTTCTCCTTTCTGAATGAAACTTGTCTGTAGTCAATTACATAGCTGCGAAGCTTGTTTCAACTTGAAACTTTGCATGTAGTTAGACTATAACTTGTAAATTCAGGAGAAAATGTGACGTCATGACGACGGCATCAGATATCAAATTATAATGGATTTTAAGCATTAAAATTAATTGTTTCAAAGCCCTCCGTCATGTAAATGTAAAAATTTATGGAAATAATTTTTTTTTACCATCGTTTAAGACAAGAACAGCTTGACATTTTTGTTTGTGTAGGTGACCTTGTTTGAAGTCAAATTCCGGTCAAAAGTTTATAACTAAAAATTACAATACATTGTATCTCATAAACCAAATGTTCGATTGCAGTATTATTGAGGTTTACATATAAGACATCGGTGCAAAGTATAAAAGTAGTCAAGTGATGCAGCTGGAAATTAAGGTGCAAAAACTGCATTTTGCAAGTTATTTTTCACAAAGGATAGCTGGTAAATCATTTCAAAACCCTTTCTCTTGAAAACGCAAACAGCTGTGGTAATTTTTTCCCCATCGTATAATTCAGTAAATCTATTACATTTTTTTTTTTTTGTGTGAGTGACCTTGGCTGAGATACCTTCCGGTCGACCATTCATAAAGTTTATGTGAATGTTTGAAAAAACAGGGGAAACAGCAATTGTACTTGAACTACATCACTTGTTTGAAACTTAACGAGCGTGTTTCATCGTAACTGCAGTAAAATCAGGCCTAAAACAGAATGAAACGTAAAAACAACACTTTTTCAAGGAAGCCATAGAACTACCGTTCGGATTGTTGCAAATAGCGTAACTAGAGGCAGCGTTGTAAACTGTGTTCACAACATGTTAACTCAAAGGTAAAATGCTGGAACATTGTTCCATTAATCCTCAAAGCACACCAAAGCGCTCTGTAAACCTCTCGGCAACAACAGCCCTCGGGTTTGAAAAATAAAATATCAGGCTAGTGAATGACGCCAAAGATAGAACGCGATCTGTACATGAAAAATCAACACTCGTTGGCTATAAACCAATTGGCAATAGTTGTACAAACAAATAGTCATGATCTTGAAAGTACACCTGAGTTGTCAATTTGGGGTTTACTGCCAAAAGCCATGAAAATGCATTTGACTTTTGCCAGTTTAACATGAATTATGATTCTGAATCGTAGCATCATGTTTTTGTCATTGATGTCATCATTTGCACAAATATTTCAAACACCTTGTGTTTGTCAGGTGACAAACACATATTAAGCTTTAGTTGTTATTTAATTTTAATTTTATTTATTTATTTATTTATTTTTTAATAATACTCCCCCACTGAACGCCCATCCGTCCTCGGTGTTTTCAGTGTGGAGTCGGAGGTCCCATGGGGGTGTCTGCCCTGGCTACGTCGGTCACGACAGCCCTTGTGGACAGGCTTGAGGACTTGCCCCAGTCACAGTCAACTCGTCCCTCCCAGTCGGGTGGTTCTGTGGACGAGGATGACGAAGTCTCCCAGATGCAACAGCTGTCCATTGCAGAGACTGAACTCCGCCTTGTTCAGCATGATATGGTGCATGTGTCGAGGCTACCGGCCACGTTGGCACCGATCGCCTCATCCCACCAGTCTTTTAAACATAAGACGTGTTTGTCAAGTTCCCCAGGCCAACCTTGGGGCCCAAGCCCCCAGAATATCAGGGGGCTGGCGCAAGTGACTCTACGGCCCTACAAGCTGGAGTTACGAGCACCCCCCCCTCCCCCCCGTTTGACAGACGGTTGTGTCCGATGCCTATACCGTCCAACCCCGCCAAGCGCCATGCTTTGGAGGGGGAGATGAATTCCCTCCTCCTCAAGCAGGCCATTCGCCGCATCCTGCCCGGGCCGGGGTGGATGGGCTTCATATCCACCTTCTTCTCTGTACCCAAAAAGGGAATGGGCGTGTGGCGCCCAATCCTGAGCCTGAAGCCAATGTACGAGTTCACAGCTCTTCCATTTGGCCTTTCCACCTTGTGTTCACCCGAGTGGCTGGGGTGGTTTGAGCGGTGCTTCGATAGAAAACAAAGAAAAAAAAAAAACAAAAAAAAAAAACGGCTAGCCTGTCCCACGCAGGAAAGAGTGGTCAGTCTTATCCAGTGTGTGGCTCTTTTCCTACCGGCAATGGTAGGGCCAGCACGGGCGTGGCTGAAGTTGTTAGGTCTGATGGCCAGCATGGTGGATCTGATCGATCTCTGCAGATTACACATGTGCCCAATTCAACTTCATTTGCTGTCGATGTTCCGGTCCAGTCGTCATCACATCGATTGGCCGGGTTGTTCCCACCAAATGGACCCTCCAACCAGCGGTGGTGTGGGCGATCTTCGACTATGTTGACCCCCCACATGCGCATATATTTGCGAGTTCCCTCAACAGCCAACTTCCGATCTATTGTTTGAGGGAACTCAATCCTCACGCGTGGCGTGTGGATCCGCTGGCGTTCTAGTGGAAAGGGATACTGGCGTATGCGTTTCCGCCGATCTCCCTCATTCCTCTGGTGCTGGCCTAGATCGAGGGGGATGATTGCAAAGTACTACTCATTGCCCCCTTCTGGCTTCGTCAGCCGTGGTTCCACCGATTGACCTACCTGTTAGTCCACAGGCCAATGGTTCTGCCCAGGGGGCTGGACATTCTGTATACTGAGCGTTCTTTGGAGCGTTTGAGAAAAGAGGAGAACAATGTGGTGTTTATACCGTGGGGCAGTATGGGTAGAGTGGGGCTATTGCGTGAGAAATCTTAGTGCTTTGTTGTGCCACAATAGGGAAATATGCACTATTAGTTACTCTACCATGTAAGTATCCGTTCGTAGACTTCTACCACACTACTGTGGGGGGGGGGAATTAATCTCATGATAATAAAAACAGATCTTTTGTGATATCATTTGTGAACTGCAAAATTTCAATGTTTAATATGGTTCTAAAAGCTGGTTTATAGTTGGTCGCACAACGCATAATTGCCAGACGCTGTGATCACTGAACGCTGAGTCTTTTTTTATTGTGGTCTATGGTCGCCGATGCGTCGAGTATAAACTGCATTGTACATCAATTTTACTGTTGCGCCACAATCGTGCAATAGACTATAAACCAGCCTTTAGACCTCCTTAAATACCATGCTACTAACTTATGTATCAGCAAGATTTTTTAAGCAATTAATGAAAGCCAAAAACTAAGTGCCATACAGTGCCAGTTGTAGAAAAGAATAATAGAATGGGTATATTCTCAAAACAAAATGTTAAATTACTTCTACTAGTAAAATGCAGTGTGAAATTATATCAAGAAAATATCATAAACAACTATATAAACTCATTATCATGACCATTGATTTGTGATAGATTGATGGAAAAGATTGGGATAAGAAGAGTTCATGTTGGACCTCAGTCAGCAGTGAAGCAGCTTTGTCCAGTCAAGGAAAAACATTCGTCCTGACTCCAGAGATATGTTTTGCTGCAACCAGCGAGAATCGATTTCCTGATTGCTTGAATGACTCATTAACTGATGAAGGCCATAGCTTATTATTGAACTGTAGCCAGTGCAAGATTGCAGTTCATGCAAGTATGTACATAAATGTTTTTGTTCGTTAATGTTTTAAGGCAACTTAAAATTTGGATTTATAAAGTGTGATTGAGAGAAGCCCTGTGACTGATTCAGGGTTGTGTGCATGGAAGGGCAAAGGCCACCTTGTAAATTAAAAACAACACCTGTCTGGCACCACAAGCATTACTGATCTTAATGATGGAAACTGCCTAATACGGTTGGGGCGTACACTTCAGACTGCAGTCAACTACTGGCACATGATCCACATTAGAGTCTGTGTAACATAAGTGCTTTCAAGCTTCTGGCAATCCAATGTGTTTAGCGAACTATATGACACTTATAGCAACCCACTATGTGGGGAACACCTTGGCGAACACCTTTTCTCATCCAGCCTAACGGAATCATTTTTTCTGAATAACCTTGACTTGACAAAGCCAAGAGAACAAATATTTTCCTTATAGCACTGGGATTTTTGTTGTCTCTTTCGAGAAAATGACAAATATTTGCACAGGGAATTGCAAAACCTCAGCCGTGAGCTACGGCCGTGGATTGGTACTAAAACCCGAACCAAGGCTGGATCCCCCGTTCACTCTGACTTAATCTCCATTGAGCCGAAATACAATGAATGGACAATGGTGGAAGCCTCTCAATGTCTCGTAATCCTCGTTTTGGAACAGAAGGACAAAGGTCTGGATTCCAGGGATGTCCAAGTGACCTTTGTTCTGGTATTCTGATTTTACACAATGGCCTGTTTAAATGTTGCCCATTTGCTTGGACAATATTTTCATATACACGGTCATCCGGCATACTGGTTAACCAATTGTGTATCTGGTTGTAGCTTGAATTTCAGTTATGAGCCAACCATTAAAAACTTCAATCAAAAGATTCTGCAGTATTTTTAGTAAATGTTGAAGATGTCAATTTGCAATCTTGTTACTTTTACTTTTAAAGTCTTTTTATCTCTTTTAATTTGATGACATAAAATATGTCAAATCCAAACTTGGTGTGCAGATTGTTCTTGGGACCCCTCAGAAGTCCACATTGTATTGGGCCCCCCTAAGTCAAATGTCGAGGTCATTATGGCTAAAACAAGAATTGTTGTCTCCAATTCAATTCAATTTACACACATTTATTTCAATGCTGACCTGAATAAAGTACATTGCTGCAGACAACATCAATAATTCACATCGTTAAATTGTAATATACAGCTAAGCTAACTTAATTATTCAACAATTAAGTATGGATACACAGGGCAACATCTAGGTATGATTGATAACTCAAGAAGGACTTTACATATCAACTCCAAAGTTGGTATGCGGATTGGTTTTGGGATCCCTCAGAAGTCCACATTGTTTTGGGTCCCCCCTGGGTCAAATGTTGAGGTAATTTTGGCTAAAACAAAAGAATTGTTGTCCCAGCGATAACTCAAGAAGGACTTGGGGTATCAAGTACTCCCACCCCAGTAATATGCCTGTGGATTTTGTTAGCAGGATACGGGAAAGTACCGCGTATACAGTGCTTAACACACATCATTATAGTGGTAAAACACAAATAATTATTTGAAGTGTTGTATAGGAACTCATATTAAGTATGCAGAACTCATCAAAATAATTTTATGTGATCGGTCTGAAAATCAGGTGAAGAATGACTTTTCTTGCTAGAACTTTGAGGCAGGCAAGCACTTGGCTCATGCGCAGATCATTCAGCAAAAGTATTTTCATTTGATAATTTAGAAAGATTACACATGTTGTTTGTTTCTTTCTTTGTCGCGTTGCATATTGCTTTGCCCTTAACTTGTTTATTTACTTCCTGTTGTTTTTTTCAGTTACTGTTCATTGTGTTTTGTTACTTCTTTTCCAATTGTCGTCTTTTCTCTGTCTTTAACATCTGTTTAATATTGATTTGGTGCGTGACAAATAGTTGTTACTAAATATTGTTGTGTTTTTTTGTTCTACCTGATGAAATTTAATTAAAAATCGTCGAACATTTCTAACAAATCTGAAGGTGTATTTTGAAACATTCTTCTGATTGTTATGACAATATCTTAACAGGCTGTTATGGGGCGTCTGTAACTTCTCCTGACATGTGGAAATGTAAGCGCTGTGAGGAACAGGATTATCTGGCTGTAAGTTAACTTGCTTTTACTGGGCTTTGGCTTTTGGGTAGTGCTAAGAAAATACACCAATTGCTTGTATGTTTGAACTATCAATTGAATGACAGCATTAACTGTTTCAGCAGAGACGTGTGCAGCTAGATTGTGGTTTTCCTGTTACAACTGTTTGTTCTAATATAATCATTTTAAAGTAAGTTTACACACATATGAACATTAAAGAAACAATTTTTTTAGAGTAACTTTTGGCAATATTTTAAAGAATATAACATGCATCACAAAAATGTAAAGTCTGCACTACAATTAAAAACTAGAAGTTCAGTTATT
Source organism: Marthasterias glacialis (assembly GCA_911728455.2). Classification (NCBI taxonomy): domain Eukaryota; kingdom Metazoa; phylum Echinodermata; class Asteroidea; order Forcipulatida; family Asteriidae; genus Marthasterias; species Marthasterias glacialis. The sequence goes on from OU452225.1 coordinate 22,112,884, forward strand.
GTTAAATTACAAAAAACAGGTGTTCGAGAATGATGTCATCAAAGGTTGAAATTATCCAATGATGACTACATCTGCCCTGAAATTACGACTTTTTTAGTAGTTTTGCTTCTACTTTCATTTAAACTAGAGGACGAGGTCCAATTGAGGTCGTCTCTGTGTGACCCTTGTTAATTTTTCTCAGACCTGTCCGATGATGTATAGATTGTAAAAGTCTATTGTGTGGTTCAGGAGTTATGATTTTTTTCAAATATTAAACTTTGATTTAATGTAATTCAACATCTGATGACATCATGAAAACTGTGTTGTCTTCATAATGATGTTCAATTGTCTGTTGAGTTTCAAGGCGCTATTCAGTTCCGATCTTAGTTATGCTATAGAGAGTTGCAGGGAAGAAGAAAACAGAAAAACAGTACAAAAAACAAGAGGTGTTCGTGCAGTTGCACAAACACACCTAACACTAAAAATTTTCTTTCCAACTTGGACACGTAGATGATGATGACATCATAATTCTAGTGCGGTCCAATCAGTTGCCGGGAAAGACTGGCCACACAATGCCCAATTGAATAGATCTCAAAGACATCGTGATTGTGTATTCACGGAAGGGTGGGGTTTGAGTATTAAATTGTTTTTCAACTATTTTGCTGTTCTTTAAAAATTAATAAAAACATGGCTTCTTCCTATTTCCCATAAATTAAAAAGTTGTTGCTTAGATATCGCTTGTGCTCTTTTCAATTTGTTTTTACATGTTTTTTGTCAACGTGCCTGAGACAACTTTGAAGTGATATGCAATCATGAATCATATTAATCTGTATCATTTTCAAAAAATTTGTTTAAAGGCATTGCATACGTTTGGTAATGACTCTGAAAATTTTTGGCAATAAAAACTTACTTGGTAAGAAGTACAGCAGCTTTGGATAGTATAATGCATTTTGAGAAACGTTTCACTTCGAAGTACTGCAGTTATGGAGAAATATATCACTTTTTATCACCCAAAAATTTGAATCTGAGAAGCGTTATGGCCGTAACGCTTCTCAGAATGTGTATTCCAATGACGGATACTTCTTCTGCGTGAACACAACCGCTCCAGATTTTTGGTGATATCTCAAAAACGCTGCCACCTTTTGAAATGAAATTTACACAGGTTAGTTTTATGGTATATATCTACAATTATATAGCATTAAGGCAAACGTACTGTTCAAAAAACCAAAGGTATACTTTGCCTTTAAAATGAACTGTATCAAAATTTGTATAACTTGTACTAAATTGATTGTAACAATTTGTTTGAAAATGAGTAAAACAAATCTTTGAGTCATATTGAAAGTGACATTTCATTTCTATCCTGGACCCTATTTTACCCTTAATTTTTGATTAAATACTGAAAAAATCATAAATAATTTTACAGAATTATTAATTATAAAACAGTTGTATTAATAGAATTTTGATTCTCTTTTCACTCAAAATCCCTATGTGTTCATTTTTGCAAACACTTAATTTCTAGTTTGTGAGTTGGAAATTTTACCGTAATTTTCATCTATGAATTGATTTTCATGCCAACAAGAAGCTCTATTGCTGATATTTCGGGCTGTTCATACAGAGATATGTGAAGTAAGCTTCAGCTAAAATTAAACTGGCAAATTTGTCTGACTTCAATAAACTTACCATCATTTATGAATAATTGGGGAGAAACACAAAATGATCGCAATCTCTAATTTTAGGTCTGTACTTGCCTGTGCAATGCATTAATGTGTGCAGTGCTACGTGAACATTTGTTACTATCTTAATAATTTTGGAAAGTTATTTGCGGCAAGTCAAATGATTTTTTATGTGATACTCAGGTATTATTTTATTTTAACAAACTATATGTATTTGTAGAATTTTTTGAATAACATTTGAAAAATGTTTTACGGTCTCCAAAGTCCAAGCCATGAAAAGTCAAATGTAGCTTTAATGCACCAATCCAAACCCAGGAATTCCATGTTGCTTGTTCTTCCATTACAGACAAGGTTTTGGACTAGCGTTTTTGTTTTTTTTGCGTCCTGGTAGTCTACAAAAAAATCATGCCCCAATCCACTTGAATTTGTTTATACTGAATATGAAATAATTCTAGAAGTAAACTACCTCCATGGTCTGTTTAACCACTTGACACCGGATGATATGAATACACACAAATGTTTCCCCTGCCTTGAAGCGGAAGCCGTCTTAAGATGCCGTTATGTAAATTCGGACAACCGGACCGAAGGTTGCTGGGTCATTCAACTACGGAGTGTACGCAGACCATATACACGCCGTCTAACACTTTGTTTCACCCGCACAGGGTCAAAAAAGGTCCTGATTTGACTAGAATTTTGTGGCCATTGAGAGGCGATTTTTGTGTAATCCCCGATTATAGAACTTTGTCCTTTTGTTCCAAGAACGGGATGACGTGGCATCAAGAGGCTTCCACCATTGTTCATTCATTGCATTTCAGCTCAATGGAGGCAAGTCAGAGTGAGTCGGCAATTGAGCCATGGTTCCATGTGTAGTGCCACTCCATGTTATATGTAACGGCTGATGTTTTGGAACAAAACTGACGATCCAATAAAGAGAATCTTTCTTCTCTTGGCATTGTCAAGCCAGGGTTTCTTTGTGCCAGCGGTACCCTCAAAGTAAAATGATTCCAGCAATTTCGCCAAAAGAATCCCTGCCAGGGGGACGGGACAAAAAAACAAAAATCCCGGCGGCAACTGGTTAAGAAAGTATAATAAAGCAATTGTGATGTTATCGGGCATTATATACATTAACTGAATCTTTTGTTCAAAAAAAAATGTTTCCTCAACATTTTCCACCAATCATTTTATCATCTGAAGGGTCTTGAAAAAGCAAACAAAAGTTGACATGACACAATTTTACCTTTCCTTCCTGTCCGAACTGGAAATTTAGTGAAAGTTTTTCCAAAGGCTATAAAGAAAAGAAAAATTACACTTTTAACACTTTTAATCCACAATAAATTATTGTTTTGCTCAATTTCAACTATCATTTTTTTGCTTCTTTTTTTCCCTTCTTTGTTCCATAGGAGTGTTGTTTGTGTAATCTTCGTGGGGGAGCTTTAAAACACACAACAAATGGTCGCTGGGCTCATATTGTCTGCGCGATGGCCATCCCTGAAGTTCTTTTTGAAGATGTGAAAGCAAGAGATTCTATCAACATTGAAAATATTTCACCTGCGAGATTAAAACTGGTAAGAAATGACAGTGGGTGAAAATTTTGGGACAGCAGAACTGTACTCATATAACTGCTGTGTGATTGGAATGAAAATCTTATTTACAGCTAGTTATTTGGACTCAGTGTTTGTGACAATAAAACATGAATGGTTTGGCTTAAAAATGATTTGTTTATTCAATGTTATTTATCATCAAAATATTTTTTTTTTTTAAACCTGTCTTAATTTGGGGCAATTTGCTAATATCAATCAAAAGGTCACTTATAATTTCATCAATAGAATCATGCAAATTCCCTTTCATGTTAGCTGCAGATATCAAAATAGGGCTGGAGTATTCTTTTTCACTTCACCTTCTGGTTTGACTTGACATGGTCAAAATGGGGTCTTGTAATTGTTTATTAATAAACCTACAAGTGAGACTTTTTTTTAATGATGCATAGATTGTTGATAAATATTTTTTTCTGGGTCATATCAACACACCTTCAAGGATCAATCTATCAGGTTTTACATAAATTTGCTAAGATTATTTGGGCATAAATGGATCTGACAACACTATTACAACAGTATTACACATGTTTTGGCTGGTAATGTTGGTCCCACATGGACACCATATGATCTGCTCCGTTGATCTTGCAGAAAACTTCAGTTTCACATGATTATGATTTTTATCAAGTTTCACTAATATATGGTTAAATTCACTGAATATCTTAGGAGTGTTAATTTAAATATCAAGCAATAAATGACAAGGGAAACTGATTGTAAGCATCTTTTGAAAAATTCTGTTTTCTTTAGCAGTTTGCTTTTCCATGAAGCCCTAAATTGAAATTTTCTAGCTGTTGCTGGAATGTCAGCTTTTTAATAATTTTTTGAAAATGTTGCATGAACTGATCTGCAAAGCCCTCTGCATTGCATGTACATCCAAAGTTAACTTTGCTGCCAAGTGAATTGGTGTGTTATTGTAGTGTAATCTTGCACCATGGCTAGTGTGTACTGTAATGATGTGTTTCTGTCTTGCAATCTTTTTGTGCCGTGTACATGTATTCACCTTACTAGTTAAACATTACAATTAAATTCCGGACAAAAAGGAATCCAATTCTAAGTAAGCCAACTTCAGGTTGACCTTGTGATGACACAGAACAGTTGCCGACTGACTTTTCAAAATGATCCTGCACCTAAGCTAAGACTGTCGGGACCATATCAGTCACCGATTGTTAATGAGCTGATAATAACTTTGATGATGTTAAGACGATTGACATCAGTTGCAACAGTAGAAAAAATTCAAACTTCTGCAATGTGTTCCCAAAAGGCGGAAATCAATAGCAGTTGACTTTTGTAGTTACGGCGTCATGCGTCCGTATAAGTTGCTACAAGCCAATCAGCGTGCGGAAAAGTAAGAAACAAAATGGTGACTGCCGAATGGACTAAAAAATCACATTACAAATGATATATGTTTCAATCTACAACCATTTAAAAACAGAAAAATTCAATTAAATACAAACTTTGTTTCAAAATTTTCCATCAAAATGTACACCGCCATATATAAAAAGTCAAGTGATCCCACTTGTGTCTATGTCACATAACCATCATTGCTGATCGACCATGGGTGACATTAGCATGGTTTTGTTGGAGTAACCACTTGTTCTATGACATTCAGATGATTTTTCAGTTGAAGTGACCTGAGTTAAATGTTCTGCTTGTTATGGACGGTTCTGTCACAGCGTAAGCAAATTGCTGGTCGACGTTTGGATGGCTTTAGTGTGTTGACCCAATGAAAATTTCAGGCAGGTGAGCCACCTGCCTGTCGCTGGCTGATTTAACCCCTTGCTGCAGAGGTAATGTTTGTTGCACTGTTCTTTTGTATTACAGAAATGTTTTTTCTGCCGGCCATTTATTAAGATGGGGAACAAGTATGGTGGTTTGATTCAGTGTTCAGTAGGGAGATGTGCATTGGCATTCCATGTAACATGTGCACAAGCTGCTGGGGTGATAATGGAACCATGTGATTGGCCATTTGCAGTTTATGCTACCTGCCTAAGACATCCCTTCCCAGACAAAATGAAAGACAAGGTGAGTTTTTTAAAGGGACTGCTATATAGACATCTTAGACTACTTGGAACTTGATGACAGACAAGAATCCATGAAACCAATCGGACTCGGTAAAAAGCTTGACAGACCAAGGCTAATAAAGGTGACAGTAAATAATGCAGAAAAAAAAATACATCCTTTCTAAGGCCTGTAGTCTTGGAATTAGTGACAGCGAGAAATTGTAAAAAAGAAATACATCTCACCTGACATAGCGCCAAAGGAGAGAACAGTAAACAAAATTACGAGAGGAATTAACAGCAAGAAGAAACAATGTAGAAGAATCACTAGTGATCAGAAATGGGAAGATTGTGGAAAAACTTGAAGGAAGGAAGTAATTCCACAGGTATAAACAATGCACGCACACACCGCACAAAAATCACCATACCATCCCAAAAGTAAATGCTGAGTGAGCCTTCTGGCAGGAGACACAAGCTGATGCCATGTGAGCCTCCTGCAGGCATCGAAAAGCAGATGCCAAGTGAGCCTTCTATGATCACTACAAAGAAGACACTGAGTGGGCCCTCTTTAAACACCAAAAAGGGGACACCAAGCGAGCCTCCTAAATTCATTAAAAAGCAGATGTCGAGAGAGCCTTCTGCAAACCAGAACTGCATGTCACATTAGAAGCCAAGACAGCACTCTGTACCAGCACCCAAAACCAAGTACAAGGACAGCAAACCAGAATTTATGATAAATTTCAAATAGTATTCTGAATAAAATAACTGATTTCGATGGCATCATCAACATGTGGCATCCAAAAATAATTGGTATTTAACAGAATCGTGGGGTGACAAATCATTCGTTGACAGTGAGCTAGGAGTCGGAGGATATACTCTTTTCAGAAAGGGCAAATTGTCATCTATTCGAGGTGGAGTTTTACTGTACATACATAAATCACTCCAGGCCACAGCCCGACAAGATTTCAATATGGTGAGACATTCAATTAAGTGACAAAGATGACCTACTGGTTGGGGTGTGTTATCGCAGCCATAACAGTACGAATGAAAACAATGAGAGATTTTACAAACAGCTGAAACAACTCGAGCTTATAAAGAGTAGTCACACTCTGCTCATTGGAGACCTCAACTTCCCGGAAATCTACTGGAACGACTGCCAAGTTAAAGTAAGTGACTTACATCCAGCAGGGGTCTTTTACGTTGTTAATCCAATATATTGATGTACCAACCAGGCACAGGGAAGAACAGGAATTTTCGACACTAGACCTGATTTTTACAAATGAGGAGTTCATGGTGGAAAAGCTGGTAGGTATTGCTCCATTAGGCAAGAGTGACCAGACTGTACTGGACTTACATATTTCTACAAGGGAAGAGGGACAAGGCAGTAGTTTAAACTACAGTAAAGGAGAGTATAACAAAATGTGCCAAGGCTTCAAGGCCACAAATTGGGAAGAAAAATGGGAACCCTCGGATGTGAAGAAGTAGAAGATCATGTACCAAAGAAGAAACCAAATAAGACGAAGCCACTGGAATGTGTGCAAAAATCAAGAGGTCTATAAAGACTAAATACAACCTGTACAGGAGATAAAGAAACTCAATACAATACCAAGACTGTGAAGTGTACAAAAAAAGGGTAACAAGACTAGACTGTATGAGAAGCCCAGGCTAAGCATGAAGAGAGATTAAGGGAGGAATTCAAAGCCAAACCAAAAGCTTTCTACATTTCTGTTAGGAACAATCTACCAGAAATTAATGACTAGTAAGCCTTACCTGCATCCCACGCAAAAATCATGGAAACTATCGTCAATAATAGACTACCAAAACATGTTGAGGACAATAAGGCCCTGTCAGAAAACCAACACAGTTTTAGGAAGGGCAAATCATGCCTGACAAATCTACTAGAAACATTTGAAAAGATTACCACCAACCTAGACCAAGGTAGTGTGGTAGACATCATATTTCTTAACTTCTCTACCACACAAGAGGCTACTCAACAAAATGAAAGTTTAGGATTCGATGGGAAAGTTCTAGATTGGATTACAGGATTCCTTTCAGGCAGACCACAAGACCATTTCAGTGAGGAACTCCAGCTCCTCCAGCGCTGATGCAGTGAATGGTGTCCCACAGGGGTCAGTTCTGAGCCCATTATTATTCATCCTATACATCATCGACTTACCAAGACATATCAATTCAAATATCCAGATGTTTGCAGATGGTACAACAGTCTTCACGACTGTCGATAAACGAGGGGACTTAAAGGTCTATGAATTAGATTTTTTTTATTGGTTTAAACAATAAAATATGCCTATTATAGCTTACATATATTTTTGTACATTTTTTACATGCCTATTTATACCCTTAAAATATATTTTTGTAAATTAGGGGGTGGCTGCGCTCCACCCATCCTTCTTCATTAACATAAAATCTGTGATGTAAACTGTGGAATGGCCAACCAGGGCATATGCGTGACAATAACATACCACGCATTGTTGTCCACACGGCACCAGACCTGTCTTGCGAATTTTGTACCACAGTCTACGTCACGATTTATTGCGTAATCAAGTGGCAGGCATTTTTGGGGCTAAATAAAAGTGTATTAACTCATTACAAACTCGTAAAAATAGTAAGTATTATTTTTTATTGATATCAAACCATAATCTAAGCCCATAAAATTAAATGTGAAAAAATACCTCTTTAAAGAACTTCAAAAGTTTTCCGAGAAATGGCTCCTGCGTTTCAAACACAGAGCTACAAACTAAATGCTGACAAACCAAATGCAAAGCTATGCATATGGGCTCCAGTACCTTTAAGGGTGAATGCACAATGAATGGGACATCACTGCAGGATACAGTTCAAGAAAAGGACCTGGGGTATTTATCACACATGACAACAAACCGAGTGTCCAATGCACTAATCTCACCTTCAAGTAAGACACCTTCAATAAAGAAAGCTTTGCCATCCTGTATAAAACAGACATCAGGCCTCACCTTGAGGACTGCGTCTAGGCATGGAACCCCGGTTTGAAGACAGACATCCGCACATAGGTGAAAGTCCACAGGAGGGCCACTAAGCTGGTGCCAGAAATTAGACATCTGAATATTGTGATAGATTGCAGTTGCTGAATCTGTACAGCCTGGAGTAGAGAAGAGAGTGTGGAGACTTAATTGAAACATGAAAGAACAGAAGCCAGATACATCTTCTCAGGAACAAATTCCATCAAAAACTGTTCAAACCCTGACTTGACAAATCACTAGTGCCGAACGGACTTTAACACACATCAAGTTGTCAGTGTATGGAATGACCTCCCAAAATATGTTGTTGGATCCAAGAAATGAGCTGGATAGACATTAGAGAGATGTAGGGTAGCATTAGGATTGGGTTATTTGTATTTTTAAGTTCTTTTTTCTTACCCAACTGGCCATTGCCACAAAATTAGACAGAAGACTCCTTAGTACACAAGCCATGGCAGTTTCCTGATAATACCAGCCATACAAACAGAAGAAACCCATGCACCCAATACTAGCCTAGAAGTTATGGTACTTTGTGGCAGTCTGTGGTACCTGTGTATAGGAGGGTTAAAGTACCTGTATAAACTGAAATTTTTCTTTGTTTTTTGTGATTCATTTTTTAATACATAACCAAACAAGATCAGATCTTCAGAAAAGGGAAATAAGTAGAAACGCCTTTTGTTTTCGTTCAGTTTTTTATTTAACATTTTTGTGTTTTGGTTTTGTGTTTTTGTCCTTACACAAATCTCATAGATTTTGTACACAAATTTTGTTGGCAGATATTCTTAAATTTAACATTGTCACATCGGTACAAAGTATATACCAGATGATTTATAATACATAGCTTATGACTTGACTTACTGGTAGTCTCTACATGGAACTCCATGGTCTCTAAAACAGATCGCGTCATCAGGTACCGAATCACATTAAAAAAATGTTGTATCTCTGCACCATTATAGCCAGTGATTCATTTCATGCTCAGATATAGTTAAGGACCCAATTTTGACTTTTCCTTCCGCTCCAAATCTGAAGTTGAAATTAAATTATATTTTTGGAAGTCTATTGACCCAATTTGTTGAGTCAGTTTTCCTGTGTGGTGGTACTGTGCTGAGTGCATTCGAGTTGGAAACTTTTGACTGCTGGACTGTACGGCTAGGAAAGAAAGTTCTTCTCTAATTCAACTGAACCTGATCCGCTTCTTGGAATAAAAAGACAAAAGTATGAATCAGGGATTACACAGTGATATTCAGTACTATCTGTCCTCTTTGTGTGGGTAAAACTAAGCGGTGAGGAATTTTGAGTTTTAGGTATGGAAGGAAAATCTCAAACTGGGAAATTATGCATTCCACTAGGTACATGTATTTGTACTTTATTGACTAAAACTTAAATCTGTTGCATGCATTGGAATGTGAATAGGTACCACTCAGGTGGAAAACAAACCTTATCCTTTATCAACACTGAAATTACATGTATGAATCGATGTATAGATGATGAATAGATGTATTTCCTTCTTTTTTTTCAGCCACGAGATTTTCCGCTTAAGAATGTGTCAGTGAGTGAGGCAGTTATATCCAAACACAAGAATGGACGTTACTACAGGTCTGAGATAATTGGGGAACACCAGCAGGTTTTTCTACATGTTAAATTTGATGATGGTTCTTACAGTGAGAATCTTTATCCTCAGGATATTGAGGTATGAACAAAAACCTGGGCTGTTTTAAAATCTGTGTCAATCATTTTTTCTCTAAGAAGCTGATCATAATGGGAGCGTTGGATAAATTTACTTAGAAGTTTTAAGATTGTGTCACCATACGAGATTTGTTAAACCTTTGAGCCAATTTCTCAGTGAGTATCTAGGTATAATATTATCAAAGTGCACCCGTAAAAGCTAGACTATAATTTGTTTGATTGGTAGAATTATGACTGCATGAATGATGGACTTCCAGATGAAGGTGCTGCAGTACAGGTACGCTGGACTGATGGACTTGTCTACAAGGGCACTTTTGTTAGTAGCTATATGGTCAAGCTGTTTGATGTAGAGTTTGAAGATAGGTCTGTTTCAAGAGTCAAGCGTGAAGACATTTATTCTCATGAGGAACCGCTGCCTAAAAAAGTTCGCACAAAGTTGGTAAGTATAAATAACAGAAATTAAAGAGTTTACAATTAAGTTTATAAAGGAAGTATTTTTGATTATATCATGCTACTGGTAAGGTTATAGGTAGGATTTGAAACTTTGCTTTGTGGGAATACAATCTAGTAAGGTTTACGTAACATCATGTAATAATCTCTCTTTGATTTGTGGTGGTTTTGAAAAGAACCATTTGTACAAGAATTTGATGTTTCGATCAGTATGCTCCAACAAACCTTACAAGATGGTAAGATCATGTTTGGTTGGGGGGATGCGTAGGGGTAGAAGCAGTATTACGTGATACGGTTTATGATTCTGCCGGGAACTTTCAATGTTGCAAACAGGATGGGAATTTTGCCCGAAAAAGAATGCATAAAATTTGATTATATTCAGGCTACATTTAACAATTATGGAGTTTTCTGCAACTCATTGTTTTTTAATTACGATTCTGACTTTAGGAAAGTGTAAATTTATGAAGAAATAACAAGATGAAAATACATTGGCATACCATATTTAGGCACAATCTATATCAATATATTTAATGTATCCCTTGCTTGTCAAAAATTTCAAAACACCTCAAACAATATCACACAAAAGGATGAGGTGAAAGTTGTATCAATCTTCCCCTGATATTTTTCCACTTGGTTTTATTTATTCTTTTACAAGATTAAACCTCCTTTTAAAAATATCCACCATTTTACTTTGAGTATAAATGTCTTCTGAGCGAAAGCAGTATCATTCCTTAACTGGTAAGCTCCATGATATGTATACATGGTTTTGCAATTCACGGTGCGTAAATATGATATTTTCTCAATAGAGAAAAAACAAATCCCGCTGCATCAAAGAGAATCTTTGTTCTATTGGCTTTCTCAAATCAAGGTTTTTTTTTGACAGCAGTACTCCCAGAAGAAGAATAATTCTGGCAATTTTGAGAAAATAATCTCATCAGGCTAGAGGGGAAAAATGGAAGATTCCTGACGGGTACTGGTTAAATAGACCTTTCTTTTGTTGATAAACAAATGGACAGCCAAATATTATAAAAAACTTTCAATCTTGTTGACAGACCAAATTCAGCATTTTTGCAAACTTTCTATCTAAAGAAATTACATTCCATTATTGATTGGTTTGTTTCCAACAAATTCAACACTATTTTTGAATATTTGTGTTACAGTTTTCCAAACTGTGATTATCTGTTTTTGCTTTGCATTGATGGCTCCACATAGTTTCTCCAACCTTGGTTAGCAAAAACTCGGGCTGTGATGTTACAAAAGAAAGGTCTGTACCCTTTGTGGTGATGGGTCACACCATGGCTAGACAGTCAATCAATCTCTGTCATACTGTCCTCTGGTTAGATCTGTCAACACTCAATCTGCAAAACGGAATGATTGTCTGATTGAAATTAAAATACAAATTACCTTTGAATCTGGACAGAGGCCTTATAAGATGCCCTAACCACAAGCACACAGAGGTGATCAGTCCTGTCTGTTGGTTGTTTTGGTTGGTTCTGTACTAAATAGATTTGTGTCGAGTCAATCAAAAAGGGATTTACGATATTGCGCTTTGAAATCTTGTTATTCTTCGATCCTGATGCAATCTTTTTATACTTCTTGGGACAATTCACCATGATTTTTTAAATCCATCGCAATATTTTATTGTTACCTATTACCGCAAAATGATGATATTTTGATATATTCGAACAAACCTTGCGATATCATAATCGAAGTTAATATCACAATTGTTGATAATATTGTGGTATCGCCCAAGCTTACTAACTTTTTTTTGGGGTAGACCAGTGAGAGTCCAGTTGTTTGAGTGCATGTTAGGGTGACAATCATGCTGAACTTCATTACCAACACTGGCTGCAGCTCACAAAGGCTTCAGTCACTCCTTGCATTTAAAATAATGTACAAACTGATGATGTGTGATCCATGGAATAAACCTGTATGAGGTGTTGTAAAGTCGTTGTCGAGTCAAGTATAGCACCCAAATTACGTGCTTGTTATGAGGGGTTATATGCAAGTTACCAATTGCAATAAATGGAAGAAAAAATTTTGAAAATTGCCGACGCGATCCAAATAGAAGAAAGTGTGTTTTTCATCATTTAATCTCAAGAAGTTTTGTCTCTTCCAGTAGTTTTAATTATACTTCCTAATAATTTCACGACTGGAATAATATAAACAGTAAACCATTGCGGTCCAAGCACGGAACCTTTGGGTACAGAATAGTCAAGATTAATACTGTCAGAGATAGCACTACCAATACAAACATGCTGAGGCATATTTGAAGGGTAGGATTTACACCAAATCTAGGGCTGTGACATGTGTCAGTCGGTCGGTCGGTTGGTTGGTTGGTTGGTTGGTTGGTTGGTTGGTTGGTAGGTCGGTCAGTCGGTCAGTCGGTTCATTCTGACATACGTCCATTGAGCCGAAATACATGAATGAACAATGGTGAAAGCCTCTCTGTGTCTCATAATCCTCTTTGAACGAAAGGTCCAAGGTCTGGATTCGTGGATTACACAATAGCACCTGCACAATAGCAAAAAAACTTGCAAAATATTGAGCTTTATGTGTCCTATTCCTGTGGGTGAAACCAATCGTTACACAGCGTGTGCATGCTCTGTGCATGCTTAGCAGTGGATTGGTTGATTTTACTGTTTGCTGGCTTGACAAATATTTTCCATGGATACATGTCTGCTGTCAGCATACTCGGTGTTTTTTTGTGTCCTGCAGAAAAGTCCGAAGGCATATGGGATTCCAACCAACAAACCCTGCCAATACAGAGCAGATGTCTTACAACTAAAATTGAAAACACTGAATATACAGTGCAATGCTTATCACACAGCTGTGCAGGGTAAAAGATATATATTTATATACAATATATATATATGTATATAAATTCTTTATCCCTGATGCTAATATTGCATGTACTACAAAGCATTTGTTAATAGCCGGTATTAACTGGGCCATGCAGTATGTGACTGATGTTGAAAAGGAACTGAGCTCGGTGGGTTTTACCAAAAGAATGTACTGTTAATAGTTCAGTGTATAACTGGAATAAGATTGATAAAAAGAATTTAGTGTACATCTCCCAGGGGTGGAAATTAAACCTTGGATCAGACCACTTGTAAAAATGGGTATTTTCACTACAATATAAACTCGTTGCTTCATATCATAAGTCATTCTTAACAGTCTTTACCTTGCTATGAAATTGAGCCTCAACTCCTGTAGCAATTGAGCTGACATACATGAACTTGTTATCCAGACCTTGCACTGGATTACAGGAGTGATGGGATGGTCCTTGAAGTACCCTATGGACCTTAATGTATGATTTGGGTGATTTTACTTGAGAGTGACTTTGAAAGGTCGTTTTAAAGAACATAGAAATCATCCAGTCAGAAAGTACTCTTAATTATCTTCAAAAAACTGTGTTGGTGTGTTGGATTTACATGTAGATGAAAATAACCACATGATTGATTGAACTAGCCACCTTTAAACAAGCCCTCCAGGAAACAGGTTCCACAATAGCTGTAAATGCTGAAAAGTTTACCTAGGAACACGTTGACATGCAAACATTTTGTGTAGGTGTAAATTTATGGGGGTATTACACATAATATGCTAAGCTCAGTTAACTGTGATGGCAGCTACATGTTCTAAAAATTAGTGTGATGGTGATTTACTTCTTTTCTTCCTTGCATATATATCAGTGGCATTTGTAAAACATACAATAATCATACAATCTTTTTTAGTCAACAGCTTCAGACATGCGTCATGAAAATTTTTTAGAGAGTAAGGTTGTGACGGATCGTCATCGGCATGTTTGCAGCCTTTATGCCTCCAACTTAGAAGCTTCTAATGACATGATGATATCACCTAACGCTGCTGTGATGTTATGCAGCAATAATACTCCTTCAGAAACAACAGAGGGAAGTAGTAAGATACTTTATGAACCACAAGAAGAAGATCATCATACCTCCCCAGATGACCAACAAGGCCTGAACACAATTCTGATAGATACAGGTCTCCATTCTGAAGATGTCCAAAATGATCAGCAGCAATCAGCACCGAAATCAGAAACTCAAATCTTTCATGAGCTCAAAGAAAAGTGGAGATTGGAATGTGACATGGCAGAGAACAATAAAGAATAAAAAAAAACAATTAGTTGACAATAATTTGTGTAATCGAGTCAGTTCAAATAAACAGCCAGTTTGAATCCTTGCTCCTGAAGTGCAATGTATTTCTATAATGCACTTCAAAATCTAACATTGTATCCTGCATATTGAGCGCAATACACACTTGTACTTAATTAATTCTTCAAGTTTAGTATGACATAAATCAATACCTAAATGTCAGTGTTCATCATCTTAAGACTACCTTTAAATTCAACCTTTTAATAAGCAATATAATATGGTTTGAAGTGTTGCAACATGTATTTGTGCAAACCTTTGTGAAAACATAGAAACATCCAAAGGAGGTTGAAACCTTAAGACAATTGTTTTATGTCTTTCTTTTTGTTTGTTTACTAGTCTGCTTGAAAATTAATGAGTTATCCAAGACAAAATATAGCATGTTTGCATCCTATTGAATGCAACTTAGCTTTTAACCTGGCATAGAGAAAGGACCACAGAAGGAGTTTGAACTTCCCAGGCTATTACATTTAAGCCAATTACTGTTAACAGATACCCCTGGTATGCCCGTAGCTAAAAGATTCAGGGTATGCATAGTCTTACTGGTGACTCATACATCACATGTATCAATGTGCAGTTTATGTGTATTGGAAGCTGTAGATTTCAACGTTTGTTCAGCGAAAATCAGCCAGGTTCTCAGTATGTTCAGGCATTTTTTATGAAAGCAAATAATTTCTTGAAACTGTATGCTAACGAAATAGTGCATGCTCTTCGTCACAAAATAGGCTTTTCTGTGATGTATGCCTTCATGTTACCCAATATTACCCAACAGTGAACAAAGACTTTAAAAACAGAACATTTTTCCACGAAACGTTTTATTCGTTAGCAAGGCACAATTCAGGCGGTAGCATGATGGCATGGCATGCCGGGTATCGGGAGTTGTAATCATTACGCATGGGCTGTACCCACAAGGCTATGCAAGTGGAAGTGAAGGTCAAAGTGCAGCGCTCGCTGAGTGACTTGATCGGTCTATTGCGTTTGGAAAACCACAGATCTTATTAAGTGCGGCGAAGAAGTCAGGCGCTTTGAAGTGCCACAACTTGTGCCTCTTTCTGTGGTCCTTTCTCTATGGACCTTGTTGGGATGCACATGTGCTATTTTTGTTGGTATTTCACTCGCTCTTGTGGAATAACTACATGTAATGTCTGTACCACACACACAAGATTCTTGTCATTTGATTGGTTGACCATGCGTCACGTGTCATCAATTATTTTGCCATGTATCTACTGCGGAGAAACTCCGCAAAATTTGATACTGCACAGGCGCCCATCCAATATTGATAATTATCTGATGTTTCACAGCATTGGTCATGATGGACGAGGTTGGTGTCTACATGGAGTTGTCCACTTTATTTAGGTTTTTTCCTGTAATTGTCAGATTGTGGGGTGGACGAGTTTATGTGTCTATTTTGTGAACAAATATCAAATGACAAGGTTCTGTGTGAGTTATATCAAACAAATACTGAATGCATTTCGTTTGTGCATTGTTGCAAACATAATCACTCAGTGTAATCTGGCTTTTTCATTTCATGAGGTGAAACAGTCAATTTTACCCTGCCACAATGGACTCAAATGCATCCGGTGTCTGTGTTAATATCACATAATAGGACCACATACAGTATAACGCTTTTATCATGCATTGCCTTAGACTTGGAAGATAATGTACTCAGCATTTAGGTGGAGGACCAACTCTACTTATTATACATGACTTGAATAACACTTGGACATAGCCAGAACAACTAAATGAAAAATGTTAAATCTGTCTATCAACAAATAAAATCAATGATGAGTGGGTTCAATGTTTTCTTTGCAAATTGGTAAGCGTGGCACAGTCACTGTGTGTGTCAGAGGATATGCACCAACTAATAATCTGAAAAGAACTGAAAACAACTTGTTGTTTCGATCAGTATGCTCTTATAATCTAATGAGAAATGATTAAATGGTGTCACCGCAAACCTTAGCTGCTTAAATGAAAAACATTGCGGACAGTTTTGTTCTGAAAGGCAAAATTTTAGACAAGAAATTTAGTTTTAGACAAGAAGAGGACTGTTGATTTTGCATTTACCTTCTTTGTTGGAAAAATGGATTTGTCTATTATAAGTCTTTTTCAGATTTTGTTAGCAAAACATGAGCCGTAATTTAGATTTGATTTAAAAGCTGTGTATTCTCTGTTGAGAATTGTTTGGTATGTCAGGTCTGGGGTATTGGACACTACATGCCAAATATATAAGACAAATCTCTCCTAATTCACATTACAATTTCATTTTTCCAATGCAATTTGCCATTTGTTATAAGTAAAGGCATTTCTATCATTATTTTCAATCTGTAGAATGGTAAGTTAATCTCTAAAAAAGTAGATGTTGAATGTTTTGCATGCCAGAAAGTAATGATCAGGAGTTGTGTTTTTATCACCATGGAAATAGCTCTTTAGAGTTGCTTATTATAATGGTTGTTCAATAAAGTTGTTCTTATTTTCTTTTACAGTGCATTGATGTAGTGTAATTTCCAGCTTTTTCAGAACCACCTTGGTTTACAAATGTGTGTGCACATGATTTTACATGTAATGTTCTGAGAAAAGAAATTTAGGAGAGTTTTACACCATTGATAAGGCCATGAAAATACAGACTTTGCTACTGTCCCTCCTTACCATGATGCCTCGCATGACCATGATGCCTGATGCCTCGCAAACAAAAACTAAAGGCTGTTTGACATCACACTCACTTGAAGATATTAACCATTAAGAAACTGCCCTCGAGGTAGAAGTGTATATTGTATTGTTAGGCTCACTGTTATTGGATTTACAGAAACAACGCCAATGTAATGTAAGCAAGATTTTTGGTCAAATTTGAATATGTTCTAATGTTAAAACTGACTGTTTGATGAATCACTTCAAATTCTAAATACACTTTATCTTTTCTTCAAAACGACAATAAATACAATCATATAATGGTGAGAAAGGTTCTACATTACCATCATTACCAGTTTTCATGAAAGTAAACTTTGTCATGACATACCTTCATCTTGAATTGTATACTGAAATTACAATTTGCAATGTGCCCTACCACAAGAATATATTAATGACTTAAATTTGGTTTGCGTTTTGCACCCACCCCTCCCTCATATGGCATGTTATAACAACTTCTTCCTTCTTTTTATTATGTACAAATTGTAAATGTTGATATTCTTGTGTTTATATAATATTTCAATAGTTAGAGAAAGAAGGAATACAGTATACACAATATAAAAATAAGTCTTATTATGGCTTCTCGTGCAATGGGAGTTCATGTATTTTAATTGCCAACTTATGTTGGTGTTAAAAAAGCCCTTTCATTTCTACTTTAAAAATTAATTTTATAGCAACATGTAGAAGGGAGCTATAACATGAAGGTTATTGTAGATATGGTCTATTACTAGGTAGAACTGCATCTTAAAACAGATAAATCTGAATAGGGATCAAGGCTTATTATCATTAATATTGAGAATATTGTCCCCATGGGTGTCTCTATGTTAATGTCATACATTGTTCTAGTCTCATTTTTAGTATTTGAGGATCAGTTGCTATTTGTATCTAACAATTTCTATGATTGAGAAGAAGCCATGTATAGTTTTAAATGGAATATCACTCTTTTTCAATTGTCTTCCATGATTACAGAAAAAAACCATTTTGTACAGGTTATGGCATGGTTCAATTAAATCTACGATGTATGCTGTTAAATCATACTCCATGCAAAGTGCTTTAGACAATAGTTAATTAAATTAATCTGCAAAATCATGACCCTGGAAAAGGGACGCTACACAAATTCTTTTGTTTGCAAAATAATTTCCATAAATCAAATAAAATGTATTGTTTCAACCTTGAAGTGCTTTTAAAGTATGTTAAAGTTTTGATAATAAAAGTGAAACTTTGATGATTTTCCGTGAAGTACTTATGGCACATTATAATTAAATATTGATTTTAGTTTTTGTCCCGTACCAACGTATTCTAAAGCAGTTTTTATTGGTGCTGTCCGATTCCTTTGGACTATTTGGCAGGCACCTTGATAGGAATCAAACACCTAAAGTCTGCTAGACTGATCAGCTTGCTCTGTTCCAGATCCATAATGAGCAGCATACCTGCAATTATGTTTTGCCCTTTGCCTGTATTTCAAAGCATTGTACAATGTATGCTTTCTGAGTTCTGCAAACTTTAATCACAATCTTTGTTAATAAGACTGCAAGTCTGGCGCAGGGAACCTGATAGAAACTTTGTATATGAGTTTCATATGAACAAACAAAATTGGGCACTCAAACCATGTCCAAAATGCTTGAACACGTGCAAAACTTGGCCAGTCCATTATTGGAATGGAATCAGTCTCTTGTAACCTTGTAAGCTCTATTGGTCTAGCTCTAGATGTCTGCTCAAGAATGTTGAAGGTCATGACTTCTCTTCCTAACCCTGGTGCACATGATTATCTTCTGCAGGGCTTGGAAAGGATCATGTACATGTATATAGCCATTTGGAAGCACAGTGTTTGGCAAAAAAAATAATAATAATACTGATGATATTAATGCTTCTGTTTTTATATATATATATATATAAATAGTTGGTTTCATTATATATTCCCTTTGAATCAAGGTAACAAATACACAATGCAGTTAGACTGTGAAGAAGTTCACTTATCATTTACTTCAAGAGAAATTGTAGAGATTAATTTGGATAATTCATTGTACAGTGGGTAACAAGTAAAGAATCACAGTATTTCAGACAAAACTATTGTGAGATTGGTTGCATTACCAGCTATGCACTTTTATTTCTAAAAGGTTTTTGTAAGAAGCATGACGGGTAACAATCTGATGCCAGAAAAACAAACCGGTGTTAAGAAGCCTGCTCAACTTACCAATGTACTGTTAAGGGATGAGATCAACACTGTCCTCTCCCATTATTCCAACTTTTAAACGAAATTCCACATTGTTCAATAAAGGTATATTGTTTAGCTTGCATACTATAAGGATGGGTTATGTGATCTGGATGAAGTATTCATACAGATTCATTTCAAGACTCTGCATTTCATAATTGCAAAAGTAGTGTCAAGTAACTAGATAATTATATGAAATACAATAATAACTAAATGATCTAGAAAGGTAAATGATAATGCCAATTTTATTTAATGTTTACATCATTTATTTTACATCACTCATGTTGTGTAATACATTGGTTGGTGTTAAGCTAACAAATGATGATATTCCCAAGATATTGTTTCTTTTAAGAGAAAGACCTAAAGTTATTATCACCCATTTCTTGTTGAAACAATTGGAACAAATTTACTCCTTTGTTTCAAATAAAAATGAATAGCAGCATTGAAATACATTTTCACTACGCTTCCGCATTTACAATTGAATAATTTAAAACAGGTTGGTTGTTTCATGTATGTCTTAATTTGAAGGACATCAAATCATACTAGAGGTTTCACTATCATAACAAGTGACAACTAGTTATCACATATTGTATTTTGATACACAATTATTTCTAAGAAAATCTGAAAAATAAAAGTCACTTTGTAAAATAATACTCATTGTAATAATAATACAACTGGAAACTTTTCTTTAAATAGACTGTATAAGTCTTGTGGGTATTTGAACATTAGAGCGCAATTTTGTTTCTTTCACATGTTTAAAGCAATGTGCATGGGACCAAATAGTCCCAAAAATGTTTGAATACCTACAAGACACAGTCTATTGTCAGGGCTTTTCCATGTAAATATCTAAACTTTTTGGGAGTACATTCTACAAGAGTGAAATTTGTCAGAAATTGTGCCCATAAAACAATTGAATTTGGTAAATAAAACAGATGTTTATTGCTTGTAATTTTGCCACTACAAAAGTCCAGTAGTAAGAGGGTGTTTAAATGTAGTTGTTCACCTAGATGTACTGTGCTTGATGCATGATAAATATTATTCATTATTCTGTTGTGTTTTCAGTGGTTATATTGGCAGATTTGTTAAATTAGGTTTTTTTTCCTCTCTCTTTTTTTCCTTTTAAATTGAATGTATGTTGTCGAGACACTTTGTAAATGTGGGGAAACAGATGTACAGATGAATGTTGTTTCTTAAAAGGGAACAGGATTTCCAGTTAAATTTTGCTTTAATAAACCTTTTTGTTTTTGGAGTCTTCCACAAAACAAAACAAGTTTCTCTGTCTTTCTATATGCACTCAAATTTGTTTCATGGTTTTTCTAGATCATTGGTTTTAATGGTATAAAAGTGATGGTAGGAATAATTTGTCAAATAATTGGTAATTACGTACCCTTTTAATCATTGTTGGGTTGGGTTTTTCTTTAATTTTTAAGAAAAGTGTCCACGAGACCACTAAGGGCAAAACAAGCCCTTAGTAATTCTTCTGTAGCCTGCTAGGTTGAGGGAAGCTTCTAGATTCTAACCAAGCCGAGGCTAGTAGTGAGTTCCAAGCCCGCTATTCCGGCAGCAAATTTCAAATTCCTGGCTGCAAATTCCAGCTTCATGCTGGCTTTGTCCTGTGAGGCTGGCTAGTTGCAAGGAGCAACATTGATTAATGAACCTGTAGATTGACATTTAACAACTAATTTGTTTTGTCATCTTTAACCTAAGATGGTCGTTTTTTTATTTGTTTATTTTTGTTTTATTATAAAGTTTTTTATTTAAGTATTAGGTCATTATGAGAAAGTCTTTTTTTAATTTTATTTGAGTAATTTTTTTGACGTCATCATGAGAAACTCGACCAATATGAGTAAAAATAAATGACTATTTTATGGTTTACTCAATCCTTAAAATTGAACTTCCTGATACACTTTCTCCACATCTCATATCTTTTAAAAATGAAGAGGGTCACTTTAAAAAAATTGTACCTCACATAATTCATAAATATTTTACTTTTGATATTTACTCATGAAGGGCAGTTCATAACACTTCTAAATATTCAGTTGCCGCTAATTTGGTGTGTAGTTAGTGCCTAATTATACCACATTATAAAGTTCGATTTTTGCCACTTTTGACAATGTGACTTTAAAACAAAATGTACCTCACATACTTTATAAATATTTCATTTTTATTATTTAACCATCAAGGCCAACTTCATAATACTTCTAAATATCTTGTACCTTATTTAACTCACTGTAAATTAATGCCTTATACCACTCTTGATTTGCATTTTTTTTTATAAAGATGACAACGAGTGTGACTTTAAAACAAAACCTTACATAATTCCTACATTTTTCATTTTTAATATTTAATCATGAAGACCACTTCATAATACTTTAATATTCTGTTGTACCTAATTGAACCAATGCTGAAGTGTAACACTAGTGATTTTCGTCACTTTTGAATGAAATGTTAACCAGTTAGGGGATGAAGAGCATTGGTAGGTATGATTCATAAGTACTTCATGAATGGAATTGCCCAACCCACCACTCCACACGCTGTATGTATAATGACATGATGACATGATGCTATTTATAGGGGTTAGTGC
The DNA here is from genome assembly GCA_911728455.2 of Marthasterias glacialis. Lineage (NCBI taxonomy): Eukaryota > Metazoa > Echinodermata > Asteroidea > Forcipulatida > Asteriidae > Marthasterias > Marthasterias glacialis. The sequence continues at coordinate 22,134,922 of OU452225.1, forward strand.
ATGTGGTATGTCCCAGAGTACGCAATGGCACATTTGCCACTCTGAATTAACAGATTGGGTTCTTGTAACATCAAGAGTTACATGATTTCGCGTAGCAATTCTCATCAGAATGTGTTCCCAGATAGCCTACAATGAAGTAATTCAAAGCACTCTGTCATGAAAATGCAATAAGTTATTCAAATAAATTTTTCACCATCGTATAGTGCAAGAACAGTTTGACATTTTTGTTTGTGTAGGTGACCTTGCCTGAGGTCAAGTCGAAACCGGAATTTGAAGTTTATGAAGTATAACGGCAATATCTCATAAAGCAAATGTTCCGTTGAAAAAAACAAATACAGCTGGTAAATTATTTCAAAAGCCTCCGTCTTGAAAATGCAAACAGCTATGCCATTAATTTTTTCACTATCGTATTACAGTATATCTATGACATTTGTGTGTGCGTGACCTTGGCCGAGGTCATCTTCCGGTCAAAACCAGATGTTGAAGTTTGTTATGAATATCTCATAAACTACATTTCAGAATGTCTTGTAATTTGATAGGTCTTAGAATGATTGTTACACAAGACGCAATTTATTTGTCGATTACTGTAAATACTGTGATAAGACCAATATCTATATACAACGTATCTCCTGCACGTTGTATGTAGATATTGGTCTTATAATGATTGTGACACATAAGGAAATTCATTTGTTGAAACTTTACATGTAGTTAGACTATGACTTATAGATGGTGAGAAAGTTGTGGCATCATGATGAAAACATCAGGTTTCGAATTTCAAGATTTTAAAGTATTAAATTTTAAATCTTTGAAAATCGATATAAAATCAAGCACAAGAGACTTTAGGTTGCTTTTTCGGGATTACATTTCGATAATATGGGTCTTCATTTTTTTGTCATGTGCGTGACCTCAGGTGACCTCTACATCTGAACAAAACAGAAATGCCTTATAATTTAAAAGTGGCAACTTTTTTGAAGTTGTTTTCAACGATGTTATAGTCCGTCAAAGGTCTGGTTTTAAAAAATAGGACTGGTGACATAAAATTCAAGAGCGCCCTCTAGCAGCAGGTTAAATACAATTCAAAATACAATTTTACTTCATGTCTGTGGTGAAGTTTATGGCAATCATTTCAAAGTTGGTATAAATAATGACCTTTATGCAGACAACATATGTGAAGTAGTAGTAGATTGATGACGTCATATGTCACGTGGTATTACATTAACGATGTACTTTTTGAAGTCCTGTGTCTACCAAACTACATGTTTGGATGACTTGAAACTTGGTATGTTTAGATAATTGCCTTTATTGCAAAAATGTTGAGTGACATTGTGATGATGTCATCTTGTGAATTTTTACAATTTTTTTGGAATGTTTTGACCACTTATTAAATATCTTGAGAATAGCTACGATCAAATCCTTCCCCATAGTAGTGTGGGTAGGGTCTGTGAACGATACTTACATGTAGAGCCACTACATTTGTATATTCTCTAGCTGATAGGCGCAAACGCTAAGATTTTTACACACAATAGCGCCCCCTGTTGACTCCCCCATGATGCTCTGCGGCATAAGCACCACTTTAGCTTCCTCTTTTCTCATGTAAGGATTCACTACCACGAGATCGAGTACAGTGGGGAAGGGGGGGGTTGCTCTACAGGTAAGCATTGTTAGTAGACCCTATCCATACTACTGTGTGGAGGGAATCTACATTACTCTACTTACTTGTAGAGCCACTACATTTGCATAGACTAGCATCAAAGAGAAGGCGGTGGGTATGTGAGATCTGACCTATCAAGGGGATAAGTCGGAGGATGCAGCCCTAAGTGAAAAACCCCTGAACATTTGTGGAAACAAATATTTACCTTGGGATACTGGTAAACTGTGAGGACTTCAAGGAGCTCGAAATCCGACAGCGGTGAGGACTGGGGGAACCCATCCATCAACTCAGGGTCAGGGACGGATCATCATAACAGGGATGATGCCTGGCTGTTTCTGAGGAAACGAGTCACAGGGTTAGTAACTAGATGACCAGACTGCAAAAATGACTATATATGTAAATATATTCCTCAATATACATAATTGAGGAATTAAAAAACAGACTCACCTGGATTACATGGAGGGAGCCATCGTGATGACTTAGTGCTGGGATATTGCTGCAGCTGCCTGCAGAACCCCTGTGCCAGCGGCACCTTCAGATTGGATGACATCCTTCAAGTAACACTCTGTGAAGGTATTGGCAGACTTCCAAGCAGCCACCTGAATGATGTCTGCCATGGGTATGCCTCGAAAGAAGGCCCACGAGGTCGTGACCTCCCTGACTTCATGAGCCCGGCCGTCACAAACCACCTAGACACGGAATCACGGGATGCTGGGTCATGCGGCGGGACTGATGAAATGAACAACTATTTACAGTCGCCCTGCAATGGCCTAGTCCGGCTGACGTACCACTTGAGGGCCCGTACTGGGCACCACAGTCTGTCAGCTGCACAGCAGAAAAGGACTTAATGTCAAGCACAAAGATGTTGGGGGGAGAAAAGGACCCAGACCGATTCTTTGAGAGGAAATCTGAGGAACCAACCAGACTCCCGCAGGTTCCAATCGTATATGGGCCGGCTCCAATGAAAGTGAATGAAGTTCGCTACGTCGTCTGGAGGTGGCCACTGCCACAATAAACTACCTTAAAAGACAACTGTAAGAGCGACGCATCAGATAGTGGCTCAAACGGGGAATTTGTAAGGGCCGACAGAACTTGGAAAAGGTCCCATGATGGAACAAGCTTGTGCGTTGGGGGACGATCTATGAACATGACCCTGAGGAGATGACCCAAAGCCTGATTGTTAAACACCAAAGAACCATCAGGGAAACCACCGTGAATGGCCGTGATGGCCGAATTTTAATTCTTTACTGTGGAAGTTGACATACCACTTTCGAACAAATATAGAAGAAAATCGCCTATTGTTCCCACAGAAGAATCAGCGGGACGATGATCCTGTCATCAGCACCATCGATAAAAATGTTGTAATCTGGATTTTCTGAATGGGCTGCAGGGGTCGCAGCGCACAGTCACAGGGCGTCGAATCGTGCAGTGTACAACAGTACATTGCACGATTCGACGCCCTGTGACTGTGTGCTGCGACCCCTGCAGCCCATTCAGAAAGTCCCGCTGAGCGGAGGGACTGCTGGACAGCATCCAACAGTTCAGGTGTCGACCCCCCGGTGCTGGATGAAGAAGACCGGACCGGGGCTGGGCTAGGATGTCCGGCCACCGTGGGAGAACCACAGGGCGGTTTCAAGAAGTTTGATCAGCCTGGCAAACCACAGCTGGCGAGGCCAGAAGGGGCCACCAGAAGGATCGTGCAATTCTCCTGCTTCATCCAGAGCGTCCGTCTGCCATGCACTGAGCTCGTACATCAAGCAATAAATCGGCAGGTGATTGTTGATTGCCGTGGCAAAAAGGTCGACATGTGGGCGGTCGATCAGAGTGAAGATTGATTGAAAACCTGAGAAAAGTTTCGGTACTAGAAAAAAGATTGAAGTGAACCTCGAGCGTGAGTGGAGCCACATGTACAACCAGCTTTGAGAGGAGGGATTTTATTTCCTCTGGCACGAAAGGGGATTGTGTCCGGCGGATGGTCATGTCCGACAGGTCCGTCTCCTTAAGGACTGCTTTGCTCCTCACCAAACGTTTCTTACTCATAATTCTCACAACACAAAATCACAACAGTGAAGATGAAAAACTCTACTTCAATTCAAAAATATTTAAGGCGAAAAATTCTACTTATAAACTCTTATCTTATCTTTTTCGTTTACAGAGCTCACAGAGTACATGCGTACGCTGTGGGTGCTAAGAGAAAAGAGAAAGCTAACGTGGGGCATATGCCGCAGGGCATCATGGGGGAGTCAACAGGGGGCGCTATTGTGTGTAAAAATCTTAGCGTTTGCGCTATCGGCTAGGGAATATGCAAATGTAGTTCTCTACAGGTAAGTAGAGTGATGTAGACATTTTTTTAACAAATAATTAGGTATAACAAAAACTATCTTGAAAGTATTCCCGAGTCTTCATTTTATGGCTAACTGCCAAAAGCCATCAAAATGCATGTGACTTTTATGATATGACTTTTTCCAGTTTAACATGAATTTTGATTCCGAATTGTAACATTATGTTTTTGTCATTGATTTCATCTAATGATGGCATAAATGACAAAAACATGATGTTAAAATTCATTAATGCACAAATATCCCGAACACCTTGTGTTTGTCACGTGACAGACACAAAAGCTCTAGTTTTATTTTAATCATCACTGTCAAATTCACTTTTTTCATCTGATGAACAAACTTGTCTGATGAACTTTATACAAAAAGGGCATTCATAATACAACTACCATGATTGATTCTTTCAATCGGAGGTTACTTGAGCCCAGAACCAACATATTGGAGGGTGCCCCCAAGGTTCCGCCGGCAAGAGGCCACCATAGGCTGCGTGCATCATTTGCATCATCCCCAGAAATATCTGTGTGTGATGGTTGAGCATACATGGATCCATCCCCGTATTTCACCCAAACGTGAAAACCCAATTTGATGACATTTTCATAGGTTGGTGGTATCGTGTGCAATATTTTTCCTTTCAAAATGGACAAACATCAAACTTACACAAAAAGGGCATTCATAAAATCAACTACTTTTATTTGTATGAAATTTGGTAGCATGTACACAAGAATGCATGTCACCACATAAATGTAAACCTAATTGTTGGTGGGTATATAATTAATAAAACAATTACTTTAGCTACATACGATTCGCCATCTTACTTGACTTAAAAAAAACTTGGCTGCAATAGTACAAAATCAGACTAAAAAAGTTGCACAAAATCTTGTGTACCAAGACAACTTTGAGTAATTTATCATAACAAGCGATAAACAGCATTTTTTTTTGCTGAACAGAAAAAAAGAATTGCAATTGAATTTTTTTTTTCTGCAAAGTGCTAGTTGGCTATAATGATGCAAATCTGTATTAAATTGATGCCAAAGATGTGGTTGTGAATTCAATAAGACCCTTTTTATCATACTTTAAATGTTTGTCAATATTTCAAGAAATCAAGAAGAATTAGGAACTGTTGAAACATTTCAAGATTTCCATGTTTTTGTTTTTGTTTTAGTTTTTCTTGAAACTACATGTACCAAAATTATAGGATTTTTAACAAAACTAGTGTGTATGCAAAATTGTGACAGAGAGTAGCTGGGAATGGCTTTCCCTGTGAAATTCAATAATACTAAAATAATAATAAACATGAAACTAGTCTAACAGATATCAGGATATAAAGTGTTGTGTTCTTCTACACAGATAGCACATAGAAACATTCACAAGCTAAGGCAGAACGTTTCAACAGATGGCACACGGTTTCTGGACATGACAGGTTTTTGTTTCACATTATTTTGTATAAAACATTTAACCCACTACTGAATTTTGATGATGGAAATCCTACTTAATATCCAAACAGCTACAATCAATGGTCACAGTATTTACATTAAAGATCAATCGCCCGATCTTTGCTCTAAATTTCTATTTAACACTATTAAATTGATGTCATGACATGACATTAATTTAACATTAAAACCAACCAATTGCATAAATGAAGTCAGTAAGCCATGCATAATTCATCATAACATTCTCATAGCATGTGCTTTGAGTCATGCAAGTAATGCGTGGCATTTGACTGACTGCGTTGTATGATGCAGTGCACAACCAACAAAAACCTCTGTGCAAATTAGCTTATTTAATATTTGAAAAATTATAAAACCAACTTTTCATTGTTCCTCTGACACCCAAAATTGGAAACAATATTGTTCCGCAAGTGGCCAAAATTCTTAAATTTTATTATTTTTTTCACAACACAAAACTGTCTATTTTCTTTCAGCAGAAAAAGGCTGATGAACCTTTCAAGGAAAACATTAAAAAGAAAGTTTAAATTCAGTGTCAAATTTAACACTTGATTTCACAATTTCACATAGTACTACAAAATTCATTTCAACATTTAAACAAAGTGAATACAGAAGTACACATTAATAGTACATGTAAAATGGGCCCAGACAAAAAAAGTATTATAATAAAAATAAAAATAACTAAATGACATGGAACAAACACGAAAATAATACAACATAAATAATGCCCAATTCCATGTACTCTGTGCTATGACATCTTTTAGGGTTTGTCAAATGCAAGATACAGATCAATAATATCATCAGTCAACTTTATTGCATTAATTAAAATCATAAAAAACCTAATAAGTAATGTTATTGATATGTACCACCTGTACATTCTTCCCATGTAAGTACTGTACTGTTTAGGCTATCAAGTACTGGAACAATCAACAAGGAATACAATAGAATGAACACATACATGTATACATAAACACATTTCCTTAAAGATTAAAGCTGGTAAACGAATACATTTTCATGATTAAATACCCAAGGATATCTGTGATCATAAAAGTCTGATCTAAACAGTAATGAATACAAGGAGGTAGTATTATCAATGAGATAAATGTCTTAGCTTGCATTATTTGTATGGTCATGAAACTAGATTTTGATGCATTTTTTTTTTTAAACTGAGACCTTTAACCCTTTCAAGCCAAACTTTTCCTCGATGGAATCATTTTGATAAAATTGATCAAATAAGAACCAATCAAAACAATAATTGTAACAATTAAAAAAATCACAAGCCAGTCATAAGGATGGTACTTGAGTATTTTGAAGTCATGCCTGACCTAACAGCATCTTCATTTGTACCAACCCAATTATGCCAAAAGGAAGTAAAAATATGTCAACGATGTAATCAAAAATATTCTTTTTTTTAAATGTGAACATTGAAACTTTTCTGCGGGTTGTCTCGACAGCCCAATCATTTATAAACCCATGGCAACATGTTCAAAATGACATTCACCAGTACCCTATTTCACAAAGTTCCTTTTAAGCATGAATAAATAGCTTAACACTCAACAAATCTGCTGACAAGAAAAGTGTTACCAGCCACAAAATACATGTATACTGTTTATGACTCGTTCCTGGGTTAAGCAGGAACTTGTTGGTCAATATTTATTAAACAAATAATAAAGGTGAGGAGGTGGATGGCACTTAAAAGTACTAGTCTGTTGGCTACAAAATAAAGTCTTCATTGGACAAATGGCAACTGTGACATTCCCAAAGCATTGAGTAAATGTTATTTAGGTAAGTCAGGCTTGTGGGATAAAACAAACTACACTGTCCCCGTCCCTAATTGCTTGGCTTGAGAGGGTTACAATTGTAAAGTTATGAAGATGGATGTTAAATACAACGTCCATACAAATACCCAAAATGCAATATATTTTTTCTATTGATTAGAAATGCATATAACTCTTTATGAGAGAGAAATTATGAAAAAGAGAATATTATGCAAATCATCCTTACAAAATGATATTTCACCGTTTTCAAGAATGTGAACAATGTGTCCAGCATATAAAAACAACTTGACAATCAGTTGACCTATTGGTATGACTGAATACATAAACTTTTGGATACATTCTGCTTTTCTTATTAAAAGTGACATTCTTTTTTACCTACACCCAGAATAAAACGGTCCCTAAGAATACAATTCACAAGGCACATATTTAGTGCAAGGTAATTATTTGCCAAATGTACCAGAAATCTTTTCATATTAAGCTGTTGAATAGGCTGTTTCATAACTATTAATGCATTATGGAAACTTACAACCAGAATATTATGCCCAATTTTTCCAATTTGACCAGTTGTAAAAAGCACTGCTTTATTGAGTTGGGCAGCACCAATTTCAAATTATTTACATTTAACAAAATAATAACAAATCACTACTACCAAAAATGTTGGGGTTTCACCTACAATAAAAATCAATTTGTACCATGAGACAATCATTTGACATATCAAATTTATGGAAAGTGGAGTCATGGGTTGAACATGTTAACGCACAAAACTAAGATGATTTGAAGAGGAAGACATTTTGGCTCCTTAATGAATACCATAATAATTGTAACTTTCATTGTGCAGCAACTTATTGAACACCTTTAAATTAACCTTTTTTAACTTTACTCTATTTCAAAAACTTTCTAACTGGAAGGTTACACTATTCTATCCTTTGCAGTTAATCACAGATTAAATCATCACATTATAAATGTGTTGATCATTTTTGCTATTGAATCCAATTTGTAGACCTACCCCAGCAAACATAGTTAACTTGTTTTATTATACTTCCTTTTTGTCTTCAACCCCCTGGTTTTTTTCATCAGGGGTACGCCCCCATGCTTTAAATGAAGATGTCTAGTTATGCCCATGTACATGTACCTGTATGAATACATATGCTGGTCATTATGTCCTGTATGCACACTTCACATTAACAACTATTTCTGTCATAATCTTTAAAAAAAAATTCTATGACACTAATTTTCAACCCTATTGGAACGTTTTGGTTAACTTGTGAAGTACCTGCTGTGTTTGCAAAATGATTTTTTCCCCCAGCTATATGTACATGTGTACATGTACATTTATAAGCATCCATTGTCACTCTGGGAAAGTACTGAGTATACAGTGCAAAACGCAATTTAACATCTATTAAAAACATTGTGAGTTAAATTGTTAATTTTTTACATTATCAAAACAGAAAATGCTTCTTTGTGTAACTGAGTACCTTGTCATTGTTGTCATTGTGACAGAGAACAATCACTGAGGGGATTTAATATGATTGTGGAAGCATTTAAAGACATGGCAAATCCTCATTCATCAAATTTACAACAAACAGTTTGGCAGAACTCTCTTAACGCAATATAAAAAAATAAAAAAATAAAGAAAACTGACCTTAAAAAAGTACTGACACATGAGACTAAAAATCTATCACTCAACAGCTATACTTGATGTTAGTACTTAAAAAGTTTTGCAGGGCACACGGTCTATGTACTGCATTATTTGGCTTCAAAGTGGAACAAATATTACAACTAATTCCAATCACTTTGATGTTAAATGTCATTGTACAATAACTACGCTGCTGCACATTAATTCATCCTAACTACGGTGGTATGCTCTCACTACATAAACTTGAAACAAATTACATACTTTTTAAAATGAGGTGAACCTTAAAAAGTACTTCCTTCAAAGGTTGAATGGTTCACAGACTGTTAATGTGGAGTAAATAAAAAGTTTTTTATATTAAAAATAAAAACCCAGCACCATTTTAAAACCTCCAAGCTGGAGACTGTTCCAAACTATGACTACACTACAAACACAAACACATATAGGTCCAAATATATTAAGGGGCCATAACAATTTGTTTACAGCGTATTTCAAGATTATCGCATGTTAAAATGGAAAGCTACAAATAACTATGGCAATAGTATTTCCCCATGAAACTTTACGGAGTTATTGTCAGCTAATATTTACAAAGTTTCATTTAAATATTTGTTTCCATATTTAGACATTGTAATTTTTGTTTGTTTTTTTTCTTCTCTTTTTCTGAGGCTTAGAATGTGAGATATGCTTAATCAACCATTGACTTCTATTGTTTACATATAACACTCACTCACTCAATTTCTTAACCCACTGGCCATACTATCTGTCTAACGTATGTTTCATCATAATTCATCGCATGGAATCATACTTATGCATTGGCATTATCACATTTGAAGTTAGTAAAAGTGCATTACAAAGAAAACAACAAATTCAGTTTTTGTGACATCACAAAGTTAGGTGTTCGGAAAAAAGTAAAGAAAATACTTCTAAACATAAATGAGTTAACAGCAACAAAAATGTTAACAAAAACCTGTGTTACAACATTGTTTATAGTAACATTTGTTTCAACGTGTTACCAGAGGACGCTGTTCAATATTGTGTCAATTATCAATTCACAAATTGAAACCATGTCCAAAATATATTGACTGCAGAGCTGAAATGATGGTTTTTTTAACCAGTAGGCTAGTAATGTTTCCCTTACCTGGAAACGAAAGCCGACGCCATATTGTAAATTTGAACCATTGGAGCAAAGGTTGCCTGGTCATTCAACTGCGAAGAGCGCACAGACCACACACCGCTGTCCTAAAGCTTTGTTTCACCCACACATGGACAAAAAAAAGGTCTTGAATATATTGGCATTTTCTGGCCATTGGAGGTGGACTTTGTGTTATCCCTGATCATAGACCTTTTGTCCTTTTGTTCCAAGAAGAGGATTACGAGGCATCGAAAGGCTTCCATCACCATTGTTCATTCATTGTATTTTGGCTGAATGGAGGCAAGTCAAAGTGAGCTGGCAATCGAGCCATGGTTCCGGGTTTAGTACCATGCCGTATGCCGTAGGTACATGTAACGGCTGATGTTTTGCAATTCACTGTGCGTGAATTTGACATTTTCTTGGTTGAGAAACCAAATGGACGATCCAATAAAGAGAATCTTTGTTCTCTTGGCTTTGTCAAGTCAGGGTTTCTTTGTGCCAGCGGTACCTCACAGAAAAAAGATTCTAATAATTCATGTTCAAGTTTCAAGGTTCAATCTAATGTCAATCTTGAGATATATCTTTTGGAGAAAAGTGAAGGGGAAGTAGAAGAAAAGTGAAAAAAAAAAAATCTGAACAAAGACAAAGAGGTGTTCGACTGAAGCCCGAACGCTTAAAATATTACAAGACAAACAATTCATCAAATAGTGTCGTGGCCGAGCGGTCAAGCACATGGACTCAAGCTCTCGTGTTCTGATCAGCAGAGTGTGTGTTCGAGTCCCGGTCCTTAAGCAAGACACTAAAACCATTATTGCTCCGTCCTTCGGATGGGACATAAAGCCATAGGTCCCATGCGTTGTGTAATGCACGTAAAATAACCCAGTTACACTTATCACTATGAGAAGTTTGCCCCGGTGTTTCCGGCAGTGGCCGCTGAATGCGACGCTGCACCTTGTAAACCGTTATAAGGTGCAGCATAAATGGGTCATAAAACCTGTTTTAAAAATAATATAAGCGCCTTGAGTACCCAATTGTAGGTAGATAAGTGTGCTATAAGACTCCATTGGTATCATTTAAGGTTGCATGTTGAAAATAATATGTATAGTCACTGCCATAGGGTGGCCTCATTTAGATAAATGATTAGTTCAGATGTTCATGTATTTATAAGACATTGGGCATTCAATATGGATAAAAAAAATTAAAACTGCTGCTTCAAGTTTTAATGTATTTCAATCTTGAATACCACACACACACACACACAAACTTAGAGTACAAGTATATATATATATATATATATATATATATTTGTTTTGTTTTTTTCCTAGCAGCAAAAATTACTAAAGCAGCTAACATTGTTTTACATTAAAAAAAAAACACTTTTGTTTATGTCGGGGGAAATGTTTCACTTCCTTAGACCAAGCATGTGACACTGTTAGACCAGTTTATGTCTCCTTGTGAAAACTTCACACACAAATACACATCCATCAAGTTGTGGAAACAAAAAAATCAAGTTCTAACACATACTGGCAGATTTAACTTAATGTGTCAAAGAAGTTTGCAATGTTTCATGAAGTGAAAACTACAATATTAATAACATTTCTGTGAATGCTCTCATTATTGTTATCAATTAAGTACTGCTGCTTGTTCATTAAATACAACTTAATTTTCTTAGCTCCCAAGCAAATGGCTTTGTACAGTTAATAATTCTCATTAAAATGATGTTTTGGATGCCTCCTGACTGTCGATACACTCTGGCCTAATTGACGCTGTGAATACACTGCAAGCTCGGAACAGATTTATGTAAAGTGATCAAATGAGCCAAGGTACTCAAATGCTGCACGGTAGCAGAACTGGTACTGGTCCTAGACACAACCACACAAAAATAATCACATAGAATTAGTAAAAGAAAATACTGCAAATAGCAAAGTGTACATAGTGGATTTTCATATTTCTTCAACTTATTTCTTTTTACACTTTAACTTTAACATCTATTATCAATGCAAAATTGTGAATTTATTTATCAGGTTGTTCCAAATCAACAAAACAACTGGTTAATCTCACAGATTATATTTAAATGTGCTAAAATTGTTTGGTCATCAGAAAAAATCCAAAATCAAGATATGAGTGTTATGGGTCATGTAATTTGTTTTGGAGTTTATGGTTTTTACCAAACAACTTTCTAAATAAGTGAAAGAAAATGTGTGCATGTTGATTGACAAAGAATGACCCTATTGTATTTTACTACATATTACGAAATATGAAATACTTATTTAATAAAGTTTAATTATATGTAGATATACGTGTTTCTCTTAAAAAATATGTTCATCTCTTTGTTAAGCTTATGTAAAGATGAAGTTTCTAGAAAGTCTCTCAGAAATTACACTGGAAGCAAAAAGGAACAAACCCAGAAAATAAAACTTAGTATTATTCATGAAGTTTGGTTCGATATTCACAAGTATCCAAAAGTCCTGCAGGAAAATCAATAACCACAATACTTTGAAAGCACACTAAAGGGCAAACCAATTTAGGTTCATACCTAAAAAATATATATTTGTTGTGAGGTTTTCCTGCTTGATACTTACCTCTGTCTGGACCATAGCTGGGCGTTGAGTTCTTAGTATTTTCACTGTCTGGTACATGTCCACTACACTCTCAAATCTCATTCGTTCCAGTACAATACTCAGAGTAATAAATACACCAGTACGTCCAACACCAGCACTGTTGACAAAAGACATTCACCAAATGATGGTGTCCTCATTATTCATTTTAGAACCATAGGTGTATTTTGAGTGCATTTGTTTCATTGACAACTTGCTGGAAAGTGTTACCAAAACCAAGAAGATTATTTGGGCTCGTCAAAAAATTTAGCAAGTAGCACAACAACTTTGGCTTTATGTCTTTTAAAATAGTATTTGATCTTTATACTTTTGTGATCTAGCCGGCCTAGGTTTTGCAATGAGTTTGACATTTTTTCGATAGAGAAAACAAAAATCATGAAGCCATTAAGAGAATCTTTGTTCTCTTTGTTTGTCAAGTCAAGGTTTCTTTGTGCCAGCGGTACCCTCACAGAAAAAGGATTTTAGCAAACGCAAGAAAATAATCCCGTCAAGGTGGATGGGAAAAAATGGTGAAGGTCCCAAGTACGGTGCAATTCCCAGTAGATTCAACCTAATCAGGGCAATATGAGACTGAACTGCCTCTACTTTTAAGTTAATGTGATGCCTCTATGTATAACTAACAACAAAACCACAAAACAACAAAATAATAAATAAATTTATGTTCATACAAAAAAGTTCAAACTTTCAAAGTTTTTTTGTTGCAATGAATATTTAGAAATGAATGTTCCTAGGCATCCATGTTTAATAAAAGAAAAGTGAAGTTGCTACAGCTGTCAATTGATTGTATGATTCTGTGCTAAATAATGTGTCAGAGGTTTACTTTGTAAAACTAAACAATAAAATAATAGTATTTATTTATGCTTAACATTGAACTTTAAAAAATATGTTCAAATGTTTCTTCTGTTATATCTATATTTTAAAACATTAAATTAAGTAGTGTTTACTCTTTTGTAATTTATAAGTTAAATGGATTTGCTACCTGCAATGAACTGAGATGGGGCCATCCTGCCCAAACTGTTCCTTGGTTTTGTGCACTTGACCAATGAAATCAATGAATCCTTCACCTGACTTTGGTACGCCTTGATCTGGCCAATCAGTGAACTGGAACTGACGAATTGTTCGGGACTGTCCATCCTACAACAAAATACATCAGCCAAATTTGTCTCTTTCTGCTTGGGTTACATTTTTATCAGTTGTCAGTTATGATGTGTTTTTTTTTAAACTAACTTTTATTTTTCTTTAAAACATAGCTACATGTAGTTTGACACTGGTGTGGCCATCTGCTGTAGTCATACTTTTTGGCCAAATAATCAAATGCATACTAAAAAAAAACAATCCCATTTTAATCAATTAGAATTGAATAATGACTTTGAACTACACATTTGTGAAAGGCTTGGAAAGTAAGAGATTACCAGTCTGATATCAAGTGCAACTCCCTTTCAATGACATCATGAACTTGGCTGAAAGAAAACTATACATAATCCAAGGCCAACTTGATTTCTGTTTAGTAAGATTAAACTGGGCACATTTTACCACAGTGCATTTGGTTTAACTTTAGAAGAATTTTATTTCTTTTAAATGATGCTTGAACATCTCATCCAAATTAGGTTTTGTGAACCTTTTAGCTATTATTCAAAGTTCCAGGCCATTAAGTTTTCTTTCACAGAAGTATAGAATAACTCACCCTTGCATCAGTGACCTTGAACTCTCGCAAGATATATTGGGGCATGTTGTATTCAGACATAGGATCAACAACAAAGTACTGGTATCTAGCAGATCTTTCAGCTGGCCAATACTGATGACATTTTTCCTGTCACAAAGGGGAGAAATATACATTTTGTAAAAAAAGATTATTCCTAAAACTAAATCTGTATTTTTGTAAACCCACTAAAAAAGTGTTACAATATTGAATTCTAATAAAAACTAGCGGGATGCCGCTGGGTGCGTAATGTAATGTGGGGCAAGTGGGGTAAGTGGGGTGTAATTTGCAGTGGGCACTCAGGGTCATTATTCAGGGTCATCCTTTTGTAGAATGAGCTTGGTGACGATAGTTTGAAACAGTAGGCAATAGCATTATTGTTTCATCTTTGTACAATTTTAAGAGGGAGAGGCATGCAAAAGGTCTTGAGTCGGAGATCGAAACGGCTCCCTGCCTTCACACCATGATCTGATGCATAATTGGGAGAATTGCAGGGTTTTCCCTAGGATTTTTCAAAACTGTGGGGTATTCTGGACTCAAATTTTGAAAGTGTGGCCAAAGTAAGTTGAATTGAAACCATGTACTTGGAATGTTTTTATTTGATGTTAATGTTAAGGCTGAATGCTTCCCAGGGAGCTGAGATGGTTTAAGGAATGAAATAAATGGCCCAGTGACCAGGGGTAATAATGTTGGTAACGCTTTGAGACACCCTTCGGGTGTGAAAAGCTCTGTATAAAAACAAATTATTATTATTATTAATGTTTGGTTTAAAAGGCTATACTGGGCAACCTGGAGCATTTAAAATTGTTTTAAGTTATTATTTTTTTGTGAATTTCATCTTAAAATCAGCCATAAATCCCACGTATTCAGCCCGCTACGCTAGCTTGTGCATGGGAAGAACTCTGAATTGGCCGGACTTGAAATACGTTCATTGTGAATAGGAGTACACCTCTGTTTCTTTGTTGCTCAACCATATCGACACCATCATTTATGTAGCAGTACCCCTGCACCTACATGTATCTTCCAAGTTCCAAGTACCATGGATCCCAGGAGAAAGTGTCATAAGTGACTGATTTGCGACGTTATAATAAAAAGATTTTGATACAATAGGCGAAACATTTTTTGCAACATTTGTTCTCGATACAAACAATTTGACAATGATTTTTCACAGCCTTTAAAAAAAAAAACAATTCAGAAAGAAATTCAACACTTTGTCTTCGATCAGGCCGGGGAAAAAATGCCCTTACAGAGCATGTGCAGATACATAGTCCTTGATTGTCAACTCTTAACTTTTGTTTAATGCAATATTTCACCAACAGGAATGTATGGTTTATCCTTATAGCATTGTTGTGAAAGCGCCCTCTTGCATTTGATGGTTCTTGCTTGTGAAGTAGCGAGATAACAGAACACTAGCCAATTCCTTGGACATTTCTATTTTCACGCACCCTGTCGTATTCAGTGACCATTCGTGAACCCTGCTAACTGTAGTGGGATCAAGGGCAGAGTAAATGAGAGGAAATTACTTTTTCTTAAATTTTTCTTTACCTGTGATAAGTGTAGTGATATAGAATTTTTTTTGGAAACATTGCAAGACTCTTTAATATCTGAAGATGGCATTCCAAACTTTGCGTTTTCAAGTTGGTTGTGACTCTACAGTTTACTGTAGATTCGTTATGAATCTGGAGAAAATTATTCAACAGAAAAACACCTCTGTAAAAAAAAGAAAATACACTCTCTCTAAGTTACAGTTGGATTTGAATTGGGTCAGTACTTAATTTAAGAATAAAGTGTTCTTACTCTGCCCATCTCCCTCAGCTTAGTCAGCATGACGATAATGGTAGAATTCTGCTCCCACAACATTCGCCAGAAATCCTCAGTTGTCTCTGCAAGTGGGCCTTGTGTAGCAATATAAGAACTCTTCTGCTTGTATCCCTAAAAATAACAATTAAATGGTTAAAATACAAAGTCTGGTATCAGGTGCAAGTTTCATTTCAAGATGGTTTGAACATCTTATCAACATTAAAAAAGGTTTCTAAATAGGTAATTTTATACCAAAACATTGGCTTGGATAGTTAAATTCCAACAATGAACAAATACACCTGTTGCATTTGGTTAACAACCTTTAGTAAACAGTAACAGTGTCCGACTTTTCTTTTCATGTTTGATACAGAGCTGAAATTAAGGAATTTCAGGTGTTTGTGCTGGTGCACTAACACCGGCACCATATTATAACAGATGTTAATGGCAGGAGTCGTGTGTTCAAGTCCCACCCGAGGAATATGCCTGTAAGGCTTTTTTTCACAGGTCTCTTGAAAGTACAGAGTATACAGTGCTTATCACACATCGGTGTATGGGCAAAAAAACACAAATAACATCTAATATTATTTGTGTTTTATAAAAGCTGGTGTTTTTGTTTGTTTTTATGCATAAAGAATATTATTTGTGTTTTTTTAACCCATACACTGATGTATGTTAAGCACTGTATACTCAGTACTTTCCCCCCGAGTCCTGTGAAAAAAATCCACAGGCATATTCCTTGGGTGGGATTCAAACCCATGACCCCGCCATTGTAGAGCAGATGTCTTACCAACTAGACTACTCAGACAAGAGGCAGTTTGAATCCTTTTAGCAGCGGGTACCGCAACCATTATAGTAGATGTTAATTTTTGCATCAGGGATAAAGACACATCTAAAGTAGAAAACCTTTATATATTGATATTTTGGGGCATCATCAATAATCAAAATAACTACTGAAATGGTATTTCAGGTAATTAACAAAACTTTATGTCTGTTACGTGGACAATAATAAAAGCATAACATAATCATACCTCAAAATCTCAATCTCCTGAAGACGAGCAGGGTATACTATTGGAAACAATGGCTCTCTTCAGAGCCAACACTCCGCAAGTTTACTACTTATAGTTACATCCCATACATGATCATGTCAGAACAGTAAGAATTATTGGTATTTTGGTGTGAAGCAAACACAATTAGATTGAACAATTACATTAAAACACGCACCTGCATTTAAAAATGCAATAAAAATGTTTTGTATCATGCATACCCAAATTTAGTTAAGTTCTGACTTTTTGGGCAAGACAACATTTTGAGTATTCACTATTAAATAAACTCACATCAATATGGCTTGCATTAATGTAGTCCGAACCTTCAACTCCACGTATTGGTTGCAAACACACACGAGTTGATTCATCTGAAAATAAAACATGTCAACAGAATGTGATAAGAACAGTCCCCATAAAAAGAGGCATGAAACTTGTATGTGAAATTTGGGTTATAATATGTAGTATGAACAGCCTGTTACAAGTTATGAAAAGGTAATCAATCACACTGCTAAATCAACTATAACAGAGAAATGCATAATCTTCTTGTTATTAGCTTGAAGACAAAACACACCAAAAATCAATTACCTACACATGATTTTACAAAATTACTTTAATTCCTAAATACATAGTATTTAACCAGTTGCCACCAAGATTCTTTTTATGTTGTTGTCCTGTCCCCCTGGCAGGATTCCTTTGGCGGAATTTCCGTAATCTTTTTATTTTTAGGGTACCGCTGGCACAAAGAAACCCTGACTTGACAAAGCCGAGAGAACAAAGATTCTCTTTATTGGATGGTCTATCATGTTTTCTCGACCGAGAAAATGTCAAATTTACACACCGTGACTTCAAAACATCGGCCGTTACCTATGGCATGGTACTAAACACAAAACCATGACTTGATTGCCGGCTCACTCTGACTTCCCTCCACTGACCGGAATAACAAGGAATGAACAATAGTGGAAGCCTCTTGAAGCTTATTGTAACAAAAGGACAAAAGTCTATAATTGGGGATTACACAAAAACCACCTCTCAATGGTCACACGCTTTGTGCATGCTTTGCAGTTGAATTACCAGGCGACCTTTGTTCCAGTGGTCCAAAATTACATGATTGCGTCTATACACAGCTTCTGTTTCCAGGCAAGTGAAACATTTGCATGTATTCACATCATCCAGTGCATAGTGGTTAACCAGTTCACGCAAGGGATCTACCATTGTTTCCTGTCCAGCCTGATGGCACGATTTTCTTGGAATTACCAGTATAATTTTTCTATAAGAGTACCGCTGGCAAAAAAGAAACCTTCAGTTTTGTCCTCAAGACCAGTGATGGGCAGACAAGCCGACCACGTCATCTGAGGAATGGAGTACCTCAAGGCTCAGTACTGTCCCCCACCCTCTTCAACATCTACATAAGCGACCTACCAAACACCACAGCAAGGAAGTATGGCTATGCTGACGACTGGGCCCTCCTGTACACAGATAGAAACTGGACAAACGTGGAGAAGGTGCTCTCAGCTGACATGGAATGCATCGCAGACTACCAGATGACATGGAGACTAAAGTTGAGCGTCGCAAAAACTACTTCATCTGCCTTCCACCTCAACACAAAGGAAGACAAACGTCAGCTGACTGTCGCCCTAAACGGGTCTCCCCTGCCCTACAACCCAGATCCCACCTACCTTGGGGTAAGACTAGACCGGCAACTCATGTACAGGAGACTTCTGGAAGCCCACTATTCTAGGGTTTCAGGGCATAACAACCTCCTGCGTCGGTTGGCTGGATCATCAAGGGGTGCCCGGACATCCACCCTTTGAACTGGTGCTCTAGCCTTTGTTTACAGCGCTGCCGAGTACTCTGCCCCAGTATGGTGCTGCAGTGCCCATGCCAGGAAGCTTGATGCGGCCCTCAACGAAACCCTGCGGATCATCACTGGTTGTCTACGCCCTACGCCAATAGACCTCCTGCCCGTTCTTGCAGGTATCCCACCTGCAAAGCTTCACAGAGAGTGCCTCAGCGACAGGCTGGCGTCCAAGGCCGAGGCAAACTACGATCACCCTCTGCACCAGCTGATCCAAGATGCACAACAACTTGGTCATCAATGCCTGCCCTCTCGTTGTCCCTTCTCCCGTCATGCTGCAGCCCTCTGCAACTCCAACTTCACTTTGCGTAGCGCGTGGGAGGCTGACTGGGAGCAGACTGCCCGACCTAATCAATTAACTGAGACCCCCGACACCACAGCCCCACCCGGCTCAGACCTTCCTCGAAAGGAATGGGTCACCCTGAACCACTTGCAAACAGGAGTTGGCCGGTTCAATGCCAGCATGTTTCGTTGAGGTCTACGTCCATCAGTAGCCTGCGTGTGTGGAGCACCACAGCAGACAGCAGAGCACATCATCAACGAATGCGCTGCACTTGGCCCCCCAGCTGACACGGTGGACCTTGCAACTGTCAGTGAACAAACAAGAACATGGCTTAGACAACTGGATGGAATAGCCTGACCTTCTGCTGCCTCAAACAAAAGAAGAAGAAAATAAGAACAGAACCAGGAGCAAATTCTCATTCATATGATCCCATAAAAATATCAAGGCTACTGGAAAAAATTCAGGAGTGGCATCTGGGTTTATTAATGAGGGTTGTTTAGAAGAAGGATGAAGAAATAGATAAACGTGGGTCTGCACAGTCCCTTTCTCTCTGATAGACCAAGAGTCATGATGGTAGAACAACGTCAAGGAGATCGCAAAATGTTGAAGAAGCAAAAATGACCCTGAAGCGATTCAAGAGAGCACCCTCTATTGCCGATAAAAGAATCAAGAATATAAAATAGATTGTAGTGGTTGTTGTGGCTTCTTCTTTTTCTCATGTCCATTCTGCTCAAAAGCTAAGACCCTTAAAGTGAGGAACCATAGGGTAACTACGTGATAAACCTCACTCTAAAATCTTTGAAATGGTCAGTCAAGGATAACATCTCCCAACTGGTAGCCTGAATTGTTTGTTAGATTATTTCGTTATTTAATTTTTTAGATTTTTTTAGATTTATTTAATACTTTATGACCTTTCATATGGTGTAAAGATCATGTATGTAGCATATCTGATTCTGGAGATATGAGTATTTTAATATAAAACTTTAATTTAATGTAATGACGTCATCGATGACGTCATCATTCCAAAAAAAATTTTTTGTCATGTACACACTGTGGTCTAGGTAAGTAGTAAGTTTCAAGTCCGTACATGCTTTATTTTTTGAGATAGCAAAATAATTTTTTTTTCTCCCTTGTGTACCAATTTCGTTGTGACGTAGCTATGACGTCATATATCACATTTCTAGAATGCCCTTGGGCTAAATAAAATATTATTCATTAAAAGTTTGTTGATATATTTACTCACTTAGGCTCTAGAGCCCCAAATAACATGATTTGTTACTTGAACTTCCGGTTTCTACCGGAAGTAAAGGTCAATTGAGGTCACGATGTGCATACAATTTATCCAACATTACAAGACCTTTCATATGCACTAAAGATTTTAAATGTAGCATTTGCCGTTCTTGAGTTATGCATTTTTTTAATTATTTAACGTTTATTTAACATAATGACGTCATCAATGACGTCATCATTCCAAAAAAGTTGCGGTTTCATCTACTCACTAAGATCATTGTACATAGTAAGTTTCAAGTTCATACAAGCTTTACTTTTTGAGAAAATTTGCAGACAAGGTTCAGGGGGAAGAATACCCAGAAAAAAAACAAAAAACATAACAATAACAATAGTTGTTCGGCTGATGGCCGAACACCTAAAAAAACTTAACAGTAACAATAGTTGTTCGGCTGATGGCCGAACACCTAAAAAACAAAAACAAAAACAGAACAATAACAATAGGTTTTCGGCTGCTGGCCGAACACCTAATTATCGTTTAAAGAACAATTTCATGTTTTCATGTTCATATATTTAGATACTTTAGTTGCTTCATCAAATAACAACTTTAAGTACGATAATCCGAACACCTTGTTTTTGTGATGTCACAAAAACCTATGTCTAGTTTAATTTGTAATTTAACTTAGAAGAATCGAACACACTGTATCTACAAATTTCATGTAGTAGAAAGAATTTGTGCACTGAATTCCAACATGCAGCACGTAAAAAAATGTTCCTTTTCACACGCTTACTTGGCCCCAATCACCTAACACTACTTTAGAGTGTCACTACATACAGCGGCATGTGTACACATACAACGATCCACAACACTATGTTGCTTCTGCTACCGCAGTAATGTACAACATGAAAGCATAACTAACATGTATGCAATACATGATGATTTTGTTCATTTTTGATTTTGTTCAATATCTTGTTTAACAAAAATTTACACTATTTCGTTTTAAAAAGTTTTGAACTCGTGATTTTCTACTTTAAAGGCTGGTAAAATATGAGATTTAATGTTCCTTTAACATTCTACAGCCTACACAACAACATAACTTCATATTGTACAGATCTCAGTTTTGTGCACATATTTCAGTTTTGTGCACAGATCTCAGTTTTATGCACAGATCTCAGTTTTGTGCACAGATCTCAGTTTTATGCACAGATCTCAGTTTTGTGCACAGATCTCTGTTTTGTGCACAGATCTGTTTTTGTACAGATCTCTATTTTGTGAACAGATCTCTGTTTTGTGCACAGATCTCTGTTTTTGTACAGATCTCTATTTTGTGCACACACAGCAGAGAAAAGATGGTTAGAGCTGAAGTTGGATTGTAAAAGTAGATTTAGCATAGTGCCTTGCAGAAATGTCCAGTCAAAAATGACTGTTTACTGTGTCACCATATTACTGCGGTAATTGGATAGGGGTTTATACAATGACCTGAAAGTAGTAATGGAGCTAAATTGAATGAAATTGGAAAATATTTAACCATTACAAAAGAACAATGATGTTAAACTTTACAGTAGATAGGAAAACTATCAACCGAGGCCTCAATTTCTTTAGGCAACCATACCCCACCCCGCTGTGGACCGCCCTCAACTAAGGTAGAGAAATGCATAAATTGAGGGCAAGCTTTTTACAGCAAGCTAAGATTTTGTTTAAGTTTTCTATCGTTATGTGGATGTTGTACAAATATTTGTCTTTAAGGTGAAAATAATCTTTCACAAGTAAAACAGGAACAAAACAAGAAATTTCAAAGGACAAAACAACATTTAAGGTTAAAATTTAAATGATCTGAAAGCAATTTTGACAGACTTAGTCAACAAAATTTGCCCAGTAGGGAAAAATTTAACTTTTATCGTAAAATATTTAACCATTTAGCATAAGAGTTGCACGGAACCATGGCTCGTAATCCCCTTCTTGGAACAAAAAGACAAAGGTCTATAATCAGGGATTACAAAAAAAAACGCCTTTCAATGGCCACAAAATACGAGTAAACGCACAACCGTTTTTAGACCTTGTGTGGGTAAATAGACCGATTGCACGACCTACGTCACGTGACCTGTAGAGGGTATTACATGTAAAGAAACACAACATTCTCCTTAGTAAAGCGCACTACCATAAATGGTGGTTGTTGCTTTTGTTTATTCGATCGAGGCTTTTCTTTCTCAAATCTGTGAAAAATATTCCAGAATTTGTACCAGAGACCTCGAGTGACTGAAAGCCAGTAAGGACAGTTCCAGCAAGTCTTGCAAATTCTACAAGGAACGTAACGTTCAAGATGTTGCATGTATGACAGAACATTTGGGCCAGATGACCGTGATAACACACTTTTCAACACAAGAATTTCACAGTTTTTAAGTTGAAATCATCCAAAGAAAAGGCTTTCCAAAACTGTATGATTCCTTTGTCTGTGAAATTCTGCAATTTTAATAAAAGGGCTCAGTAACTGTGTTATTATTACCAAAAGTCGACTGTTGGTGTGACTCTGTCGGTCACAGCATGTATTTGCACATAGTTTGACATCAGCTCAGATGACGAAGTACCCACTACAGGTCATGTCATGACATGTAAACAGTTTTTCGAGCAATCAGTCTATCGAAGCATTGCACAGCGTATGCGTGGTCTGCGCACGCTCCGCAGTTGAATGACCGGGCGATCTTTGCTACGGTGGTCCGAAATTACACGACAATCTTCGTTTCCAGGCAGGGAAACATTTTTGTGTATTGACGTCATCCGGTTTCAAATGGTTAAACATTGATTCATTTACTTGAGCCATTTACTCCTTAAACCCGCAACGAAAATTTAAAAAAATTTCTACAGTGCATAAAAATCCTTATATAACTTTCATTGTGATTATTTTCTTGTGTTACAAGTTTATTTTATTAGAAATAAGAATAAATGCCTCTATTATCTACAGATAACTACTTCACCTAAAACTGTACATAAAATCCTTACAAATAATGGCATTCCGTTTGTAAAAACAACCGTAAGCTTAAAGTGAAAACTAACGCAGTCGCCGTTACTGTGTACATTGTGCATAAATTTTTTTTACATAAAATACGGTCCATCCACACTAAGCCTGTGCGACTAGGTGCGACTAGTCGAGTAACCGCGAATGTTGATTGGAACAACTACATGTAGTTGTAACCGCTGCATTGCAAATACTTGAGTAGCTGCGCCGCCACCACTACTTCAAAAGTACTTGTGAATAGATGCCCAATGAACTGATTTGTCATTCACGACTGTTGTTCACAACATAAAAAGGCACAACACAATGCTCCAATGCAACACAGACACACACCCCCCCACACACATTCTTTTTAACACCCAGTTGTGGAGACTCCCTATTGTTGTTCTATTATTCCCTTTTCTAATGAATTACCTTGTGGGGACAGGGTTTGACAGAGAAAAACGTTGTGGGGACCTTTGTTTTATTGTATAAATGTCCCCAGAATGGTGTGTGTGCCTACCCATGTTGTTCATTACGAGTGCCATTACACCACAATATTGCCCCACCGGAACGAAGCCCGAAATTGTACACACATCGACCTTTTACATAGGCTCATCCATATTCAACAGTTACATTATGTGTGGCTTGTGATTGGTCTGGAATTGTTCATTAAGTATACGCTACATATATGCAGCTAACTTTTAGCCTGCTGTTCAACATGTACCAAGCCATGCAAGCTGAAGCTTTCTTATGAATATGGATATTTTATCAAAAGCCAATCACAGCGTTGCTTACCTTGGACTTTGTACCTGCTGTATGTAATGTGCTGTATGTACAAATGATTTGTTGTATGTGCATGTGGAAAACCGTTGTGTGTACATGTACATGGTGTACATAATGCATCACCGTGTTATGTATTGTGTATGTGTGGTTGTAGTGACTAGTGAAATGATTGCGGGCATCAAATCTTGCAAATATCAAGAATTGTCAAACCTCGTCTCTCAACGAGATTTTACCAAAGTGCCCCTTATTTATTGTGACAAACAACATGTTTTGACTCGCCCTCCAGACTACAAAAGGCCAGGTTTTGACTCGCCCGCCACTGAATTCCTGTACGTTGAACAGCGGTTATCACACTATAACTCGCTGTGTCGCACCGATGTGTTGTGTTGTGTGCGCTCTATACACACGTGGACCAGGGACGTCCACATTGTGATAAAAATTGTGACTAGTTGAGAATAGCTGATGCGCAACTACTCGAGTAGTGAACTTTACTAGTCGCCCAGCACTAGTCTACACACACAGAAACAACTTGTTGTGTTGCACACGGGGTGCGTGCATTGGTTTGGTGATAGGAGTTCTGACCTTTGAGCCTTTGGAGGTAGACTACGTCATTTTTTCTTATGGGGACCATGTACTATTTTTAGACCATTGTAATCTTGAGATCGCACTCTATATACGGCTGTTTGATGTATTTCAATCGCGCATGTCAAATGCAAGTTACAACTTGTCAAACTTCGAGGACAGTTGCAGGTTGTTTGCAGAGCAATAGGGAGGGGGCTTCCAGGCGGTTTGAGTGCTAAAGGGTTAAATACACGACAGACCAAATTTTTTTAAATCAGAAGAGCAGAAAGTCCTTAGTTACCAATGACCAGGTTGAAAAACACCAAAAGGGGGAGTATTGGTGAGGTAAAAAGAGAAAAACTTCCAATACCGCAATAATAGGGTTCCGGCAATAGGAGAATCAACTATACTTACATGGAAGAATGTTGACCAGTCTATTCTTGAACTTGTTGGCAGGCAGATTAGCACTCACAAACTTAGACGGCAGTGCTTTCTGATTAGCAAGGCGCTGTAATAGACAACAAAAACAGTTTTCAATGTAAAATTGCAGAGATGACATTGTAAGAAATCAAAATGGTCAGAAATTTAATGAGCAAGCACCGAGCGCCAAAATTAAGAGTTCAAACATTTTTTTGATACATGACTGCGCATGATACTCAAGGTGTTCAAAATATTGCGTCTTCCTAATGGGCTCAAAAGTAAAAAAATCGGTTTCAATACATTATCATTACAGTGACAACTTGATAAAACCTGCTATAGTAGAACCCAAACAATTTCAAATTTCAGATGCTTTTTAGTTGACTCCGGAGTATTTGGGTTAAAAACTTTTAAACCATTTTGTTGAAATTTTTAGATCAAAGCTTAACACAGTTTATACTGGAATTCTTTCCAAATAATTTAAACAAAATGCTTTTGAGTCTGTCTCATTCTTTGAAATAAAATTATTAATAAATAACGAAGACAAATGCTCACATTTGCACAGAAAACAGATATGCCATATCACCAGTCCGGTCAAGTTTTTGCATACCATAATCGAGAGGAATTTTGTCATCTTGGTTTCAAACCAAGTCAATCTCCACCCATTTTTTATGCCTTTATGTGTTTTTTTATGTTTTCATAGATCTTGGCCTTGATCGCGACTGCTGATACCTTTTTCTTGTTGGTGTCATTTTTATTTCATGTTATTACAGCATGTCGTGTGCTTGCAGATAAATTCTCACAACATCCATTTGCCGACATATCCCACTTATAAAAAATTAGAAAACTGCAAAGCCAGACTCTGCAGAATAATGCTATACAATGTGCATTGTACATAACAATTATGTATGTTTCCATGGTTTACACTAAGAGACTGTATATAAACCTGATGCACATGATGTGATTGGAGTAGGGCGCCCTTGGCTAGAGGTCAAAAGAAGGTGTGTTTTCAATTGTTGCAACAGCATTTTACCTCTAAGAGTGATGACGTCAATACATAAGGCTTATGTACAGTACCTACTTTTGATGTGTGTGTTTAATCTAACTTACGTCAGTAGACTTTCCAAAGTCTCCACGCATAAGCCTTTGCTGCAGCAGCAAATGTAGTACGGTCAAACAAATGATTTGTACCGTGAACAAAGCAAGGAATAAGAGAAGTTTATACATGTCCAGTGTGTCTCGCTGCATACACGATGCATGGAAGAAAAATAACGCACACCTGCCACTACTAACTAGCGTTTTTTCAGGCATGATTTGTCGATCTCCCTCCATGGTCGATCCGAGATGTACAATTAAAAAGCTTAACTTACAATTTCTGATTTTACACCTCATCCACCAAATTTGTTAGCAAATTCTGACCTAATCTCATACCAAAAGTGTGAGGTTTGGGAGAAAATAACAGTTGGAATTGTACAGAATCATTTTCCCAAAGTGGACACGAAACATAACTTAAAACCCATCTCTCTCAAATAAAGAAAGAAAAGAAATAATAAATTAAAGAAGTATGTTCCATTTTCAAACACTGTCCCTGTTTTTGTTATTCAATAATCAACTGACCTTAAATTCACTCTCCATTCCTGTTATAGTCTCGCCTGGTTCTGGTTGAGTTAGTTTCTGAATGTGAGAATACAGATTTCTTGCAGGTACTTCTGTGTTGCCACTCAGCACAGCTTCTAACAATGCCTCATGGATAAAGATATATTGCTCTTCTGTTTGTACCATGTAGTTACGCTGTGCCCGCAGACAAGTCACATGACCGTATATGTCAACTGTTTTCTCATGTTTGATCCGTTCCAACATAGAGTCAATGACGATGAAAGCCCCGGTGCGACCAACTCCGGCACTGTAAAAAGGAAAACACAAATTGTTTATAAAAGTCTGCTAACGCAAGAGCACTTTTACTTGTATATATTGTTAATTCTCTAATGCTAACAAACACGAAGGAGAGAAGCATGAATAAAACATTCAATGACTTTTGGGGGTTTCTGTTCCCTGTTCTTTGTGTAATATTTAAAACCAATTTTGAGAGATAAATCATTATGTTTCCACACTTTTAATCAAATCAATTCCTCTGTTCTTTATTTTAAGTATTGCTTTCAAACAAGTCATTTGTAACAATTTCCCGGCAGAAAGTGCCATCAAAGCCAATAACCCTGGTATTAATAATCGGTGCATGTTTGATTATAATCAAACAAACCATCAAAAATTAAATTATTAACATATGTTCTAATTCTATTTTATGACCAAAAAATCAAATTCCAGAACTAGGTTGGTGGCAGGGAGGTAATATTTAATAGGTCGTAAAGCTTCTTTTTTTTTAGTTGAGGCTTCTGAAACATTTAACTGTTATTTTTAAATGCAAAACATTTGTTACTTGCCTCACGTTTTGACCCTAGCAGAGTCTTTCTCAAATGCTAAATGACAAAGCAATACACACATACAAGTATACTGGAGTAAGAGAAGTAGTTGAGTAGATAGAAGTGAAAAGAGAGAAGCAGAAAGCAGTCTGAAGATTTAAGGGATGAACAATGGAAAGGGCGACAAAAGATACAACAGGTCCTTTTGGTTGGTAAGCAGTTTGCAACAGCTGGTTTTGTATTTATTAAGTTTTTCAAAGCAAGACATCAATAGAGAGACAACACTAAATGGTCACCCTCATAAAAAACAGTTACAGACTGCCTCCACACCATTACTAAGCTTTCCCACCTGCAATGGACAACAATTGGACCAGCATCAGAGGGGTTACAGGCTTTGATACGATTAACAAATGCCAGGACTTGTGTAGCATGCTCTGGAACACCATGGTCAGGCCACGCTGTGAACTGAAACTGCCGCACCTCGCGCTTCTCAGCTGGTTTCTACCAAATATAAAAAATTCAGGTGATACTCAGGAGAACATAACAAAATGATAATACACTAAATGTAGGTGTTCAGGCTTTGGGAATAGTAAGCGAACATTAATCTGAACAAACAAATGTCAAATCAGCTGTCATTATGAAAATTATGAACAAGTTTAATAAAGTATGCTGAATTTGAACTTCCGGTTTGGACAGGTAACAAGGTATAATCAGGTCACAACTGTAAATAAAAATGTTGCATCTATATCAATCCTTCAAAAATGATGCACAGATTCAAATCATAAACAGCTGTGGCTCTCAAGAAATACCTTTAAAAACACTTTGGTTTAGTGCAATTTGACAGCCGGTAATTCTATCTGTCCATTTTGAGCTGACAACAGGTTTTAGAAAGAAGTTCATTTTTAACCAGTAGGCGCTGACTGACGTGTATCCACACAAAAAAGTGTTGAGACAGCAAACAGGCGACGTTGAAACACGCCCCTGTGTAAAATCGAAATAACACAACAAAGGTCACCCAGACATTCCTCTGCCAAGCGTGCACTGAGCATGCAGACAATGTGTAATGCTCTGTTTCACCTACACAAAGAGAAAACATGGTCTTGAATATTTCACCCACTTTTTTGCAATTGTGCGTTGGTTTTTGTGTAATCCCCAATTCCAAACCTTTGTCGTTTTGTTCCAAGAAAAGGATTACGAGACATCAAGAGGCTTCCATCATTGTTTGTTCATTGTATTTCTGATCAATGGAGGTAAGTCAGAGTGAACTGGGGATCCAGCAATGGTTTGGGGTTTAGTCCCAATCCTATGCCGTGGCATAGGGCTGAGATTTTGCAATTCATAGTGAGTGAATTTGACATTTTTTTGGCAGAAAAACAAAACTCACGGTGCAATAAAGAGAATCATTGTTCTCTTGGTTTTGTCAAGTCAGGATTTCTTTGTGCCAGCTGTTCTCTCAAAGAAAAAAACTGATTCTGGCAATTCTGTGAAAATAATCCTGCCATGCTGGACGAGAAAAAAATGAAAGAATCCCGGTGGCAACTGGTTAAACATGTCACGAGAGGGTGCTGTTCAAGATGATGATGTCATTACTCTTATAACTGGAGAGCACAGGGTCAGTTTTCATACACAAGAGCAATGTCCAAATTCCAGTTCATATTGTCTGCATGCAGTTTTGGATAAGTGCCTCTCATGTCATACATATACAAATAAATGTGGTACATCATTGTATATATTTCATGGTTTTTATGCCAATTTTAGGGTCAAGCCACTCAAATTACCAAACCTCAGGATTGATTTCATGCCATCAAAAGGGAATTACAATGTACAAACAAATTCAAAATCCTCCATTTTGGTCAGCAATCATTGTTTACTTCCTGTAACAAGAATGTATTGTGCCAAACAAAATGTTTTTCACTTTACCTTGATGTTGATTAATGAAAAATTTCGAACTGAGTAGGTCGCCAAGTCTGTCATATCATGAAGAGTGACTTGGATATCGCCATATGTATCTTGCCCCTTACTAGGCCAGTACTGATCGCACTTGACACGATTCCTCTCTTCAAGCTTTGTCATCATCACTAGAGTACATGTACGTTGCTCCCATACCTATAAAAGGTTTCAAACTTATTGCATAAACATTTGTTGTTTAACATCTTACAAGGTTAAAATTGAGGTCATCTCTCTGGACTCTTGTTCATTTTTCAAAGACCTGTCCGATGATGTATAGATTGTAAACATCCAATGTGTGGTTTTAGAAGTTATTGTTTGTTTAAATATTAATCTTTGAATTATTGAAATTCAACATCCAATAACATAATTATAAAAAGTTTGTGTCGTCTTCATGTTGACGTTCAATTGTCTGATGAGTTTCAAGGTTCAATTCAATTCCATATTTGATTTATGCTGTACAGAATAGTTTGAATAAATACAACAGTGACAGCGTAACACAATGGTCTTTCCGAGAACGTAACATGTGCTTTGCTGATCGCGCGAAAAACGGCACCTTCTTTTTACCATAACTTCTGAATGCAACTGTCGATTTTGTCAAAATTTCACAGATCGGCTTTTATTGGTACTATCTGTCAGTAAAAAATTCAGGTCGAAATTTGGTTCAAGGAATTTTGTATCTGAAAATTGACATTATTTTATACTTGTAATTAATAATTTTCTAAGTAAATAAAGTGCTCCGCGACTTAAATTCTACGCAGCTTATAAAGTGCCATGTAAAGTAAAATGTTTAGGCAGTTTAACTAAAATCAAAACAAGAAAATTTGTCTGATTCCACTCAACTTACCAAAAACAATAAACAAACACCTAAAAAAAAAAAATTAATGCATTTCATAATTTAAGTCTGCTCCGCCTCGGGAAGATAGGCTGCTCCGGGGATCACTCGAGTGACTAGTTTTACTACGCCACTCAAAGCACTCAATATTTGTATATTATAACACCTCTTCCTTTGATTCTATCTGTTGATTGGCCGAACGTGCGTCACGTGGTGTTGTGTATTTTTACTATCACACTGCACACCGACCAAAAGAACTATTAAATGGTACTATCCAACGACAACCTCGAACCCGGTGAAACGATCAAATAATACGTGCATTCGAAATACGATATGAGAACGAAGGCAGTGTGGTAGGCCCCCTACCCCCTCTTTCTTTTTGTCAAGTTTTCCTGTCAGATTTTATACAGTTGTTTGAAGACTGGTATACGCACAGTTGTTTAACGAATATTACAACAAATTTGATGAAATTGAGGTGTTATAAAACAAATATTGACTGCTTTATCTCGTGGCGTAGTAAAACTAGTCACTCTCGGTGATCCCCGGAGCCGCCTATCTTCCCTCGGCTCTGCCTCGGGAAGATAGGCTGCGCCGGGGATCACCTCGAGTGACTAGTTTTACTACGCCACTCGAAGCAGTCAATATTTGTATACTATTGATGAGTGATAAAAGTTCATTGGTTGTGTAACAAGAAAACGCACAAAAAAACATGTCTTGCACTAGGACTTTACATGCCAGTTGAAAATATCAACTTGTAAGTGTGATTGTGTGTTCAAACTAGTGCTCTTGTTCCCAATTCATTTGATGGTTGAAAGCACACATTACCAATCATTAATCTTGCCCAAATGACAAGTGCATGCATATTTGGTGGTGTGTACAGACTGTATTAACCATGCTGTAAACGACAAGAGGCATGACATAGGTCTATAAAAGAATAATCAAAATAGGAAAAAATCTTGGGCTAGCACATTTTGGAAACTTTAATATTTGGTAAAAAGTTAATACTATTTATAATATTTATTCCTATATTAACATTTATTTGAGGTATTATAGACGTTTCTATGGTTGTCCCAAATAAACTTAAGTCCTTTAATGGACCTGCATATCTTTTGGATTTGCAAGCAAAAAGTTGTATGCATTTAGATGAGATTAATATAGTGGTGCAGCTTATACATCAACATCTGCATCTTTTTTGAATAAATTTAAGGTGCTGCAGATTAAATTCCGAAAAAAGGTACTGAAATTTACTGTTCAATTAATTACCAACCAACTCTTCCCAGATAATTAACAAAATATGTCAAATGTTTGGGAAATTTGTATGCACATATATTCTCTTTGGAATGGGAATTTGGTTATAGCCACACATCTTTTCTTTAACACAGCACAGCAATTTGATTTATAAGGGCAAAAACAACTTGAATACCAAACATAAAACTGATGCACTGTTAGCTAAATTAATTTAATGGATCGAGAGTTCCTGATAAACAAGGTCTTATATTCGTTAAGGCAATGGATAGTAAGAGGTTGATGAATGTCGCCCCAGACAATATGGAATTAATTTTCACGTTTTGCCCATATAGTTATTGATAACAACATTGTGCATGAAACACCATCCGAAGTTATTGGTTATTAGCTTGACTACCACAGCATTTGAAGTTCTGCAGTTATTTTTCAATCCCTCGTTCAAATAGTTTGGTTATGTAATGCTTGCCATGATAAACTGCTAATCAATTTTGATTGTAACATGCACTGAACACTACAAAAGATCAATCAATGTAAGAAAGATTTTCATTGTTTTGTCAAATCTTATCTAAAAAGCATCTGTAATTTGAAAAAAAGTGTAACATACAACATATCAAATTTTTTAAAAAGAGAGTGTAACGGAGCCAATGTTGCAATTTCTTGCCTTGCATATAGAAAATACATACCATTCTCCAGAAGTCTCCAAGTGTTTCTGGTAGTGGACCCTGAGTGGCAATGTAAGCATTCTGCTTACGGTAACCATCACAGTAGTTAGCATTGATATAATCACTTCCAAGCAAGCCATCGACACGCGACAGGATAACTCTTGAATGGTCATATGCAATCACATTTGCATAACGGTTCTTTGGTTTATTCAATTCCAGATTGGAATGATCCCATGTAAACTGCTGACCTGGTTCAATGGACTAAAAAAAAAAAGAAAGATATCTCTTTATACTTTAAACTGATTATAGTTTATCAATTATTAAGTTAAATTTGCATTGTAGTGAAATTCCAGGGGCATGCCATCACCAGGTATTTTGCTTGCATTTCCCACCAGCACCTGAATTGGATTGGAACCCCCACTTTTGTACATAGGTTATTATATTTGTTGACGGGCCGCACCCAAAAAACAGGTGTGTGTCAAAGAAGAAGATAGAACTCTCTCTCTTACTCCAACAATCAGCGAGACAACACACACACTAAGCTCCGTCCTGATTTGGTACAATAACTTATTAGACTTTATTTTGCCATGGTATGGAAGCGTGAGTGGCAGCTGACTTAGTAGTGTATACTCCTATACGGTGAGATATTCCCGCAGAAGGGCTGCGTGCGCCTTAAGCATTTATTTAGCACGTAAGTAGCGGTAATTACATAAGTTTACTCGACATTTATTTTACAATTCTTGAGGGTCAAGGATGAATGGACACCCATTTTCATTTACTTAGAACCCATATAAGATAAAAATATCCTATACAACGATGTGTGTTAAACAGTGTATACTCCGTACTTTCCAAAGTCCTGGTCTAGTGGTAAGACATCTGCTCTAGAATGGCAAAGGTCGTGGGTTTGAATCCCTTCCGAGTAAAATGCATGAAAATTTTTCAAAGGACTTAGCGAAAGCACTGAGTACAGAGTGCTAAACACACATCGGTGTATAGGTAAAAACACAAATAATAATAATTATTAATTTAATTGTTATTTATATAAAAAAAGGAGAACCCATCCTCCACCCCTCCCCCAAACATTTGCAGGTACAACAGACGTCATATGTTTAACATCAGCATGAGTGTTTTGGGGTTTCATCTCATGCTGAAACTAGAACAGCAACAACTACTATGTCAATCTGCTAACAACACAACAGAGGAACAAAGACTAATAAATAAACAATCATTTGACCAACTGATGTTGGGAATTAACATGAGAGCTTGTAAACGCCGCCTCACCTAAAATGCACACTACAATATATACCACAGGGAGACATTGACACAACAAACATTGTATATTTGGTTTGCGGTAACACCATGTGATTATATCTACTTTGCTATATACAGTAGATTGTTCTTGTGAGAACTTGTCTTGCTAATGTTCTACTACTGCAGAGTAGATTTCTGAAATCGGGAGACAACTTAGTTGTGAAAAGAACTGTCCTGCTTATTAAGTACCACCTGGGGAGGTAGGAAATCGTTTTAATCTTCTTGAGTGTCGTTTTATCTTAACTTTTAAAGATCGAATTAATGTCCACATGTACAATTCAGTTTTAACTGCCAGACATGTTTTGAATAAACCATTATTGAACTCAATTGAATTGACTACTACTACTACTTTTGCTTCGTGGATCGAGGGGACTTCTCGAAAAACTTCACTGCTGCGGAGTGAGTTTATTATTCGGTCTCAATGTTTTGACTAGTTTGCTCTAGTCATCATCAGGAGACGATGCTGAGCAGCACCAGTAGGCATAACCTGGGGGGGGGGGGAGAGACATGCAGTGTGGAGCTAGAGAGTGAAGTCAAAAGTATGTTGATTTGATCCTTTTGAGGGTAGCAGGGGGTTGAAGAGGATGGATGTGCATCCAGCTCCACTGCACTATGTCTAATAAACTGAACCAGACTTGAGCTGGGGG
Organism: Marthasterias glacialis; assembly: GCA_911728455.2. Lineage (NCBI taxonomy): Eukaryota > Metazoa > Echinodermata > Asteroidea > Forcipulatida > Asteriidae > Marthasterias > Marthasterias glacialis. The sequence continues at coordinate 22,169,240 of OU452225.1, forward strand.
GGGGGGCATGGAAGAGAGGAAGATCTGAACAAAAAGTGCCAATGATGAGGTAGCTCTGCCTGTCTTGAAATTCAGTATAGCCCCCAAAAACTTTGGTTTGTGGAGAGATTATTTCTTCAATTTGATTATAAATGCTTGCAATGTTATCTGAACAGACTTCTCAAGAGCTAAAAGAGAGGCCACACGAGAGAAGCCGATAATCAACCAGTCATCAAGATACACAGTTGGGCATGTTGATGATGTAGTGTTGCCTCTAAAATTGTTGCCTCTGCAGAATACTCAAGGGGCTGTAGAAAGACCGAAAGAAAGACATTTAAACTGGAACAAAGTTTCTTGGTAAAGGAACTGTGGTAATTTCTGATGCTCTGGGTAGATTGGGACTTGTAGGTAAGCATTTTTTATATCTATCAAACCTGGCCACCAGCCCTTAGGAAGAGATCGGAGAAAAATGCTTAATGTTTGGGTCAGATGAAGGCATTGACAGGGACGATAATCGCCTATCTTCTTTGGTGTAATGAAGATGATGGAGGTAAACCCTCTGGTTACAGTCTGGGGAAGGGGGATAATGGCTCTCCTGTCCAATAGGGAACATATCTCTTTTTCCAGAGGAAGTCAGTGTGAAACCTCTGTAGGGACAAGAGTGGATCGACTGGGTAGAAGACGTAAAAATGGAGAAGAACAGGTGAATTCCATGCGGTAGGTAACCTGTGGAGATTGTTTAAATTACCCAGACATCTGAAGTGATGAGCCTCCATTAGTGAGCCGACCCCCAACCAGTCCTGGAGTATGTGGGAGGTATACTACATAGTAAATCTACCTTTCTGTCCACACGATCCTTGGGGTTTAAAGAACCGCATTGAACTGGTAGGATGAGATACAGAAGAGGTAAAAGGTGCCTGGCGCCAGTAACCTTGGTTATTTGAAGTAGTTGGAAAGGCAACCCTAGGTTAACAAGACAGGGTAAATTTTCGTTGACGAGTAAAATTGTTGTCTGATCTATTCTTTGTAGAATGATGAAGAGGTATGATTGAAATGGCATAGGAGGTCAGTCCTCTCCTCTGTTTTGAGGCATTCGGCTTCCTATAGCATCAATTCCTCAAACTTGTTATCGAACATATCACTGCCAATGAGAGGTAGATTTTCCACTCGTTCTCTTAAGCCCACTGAAGGCCAGAATAGACTGTCAAGCACTAGGGAGCAACAAAGGGAGGTAGTAAGAGCAGCAACGGTAGCAAATTTTTGAAGGTATGATCCCAAACAGTCATCAAGGTTCTTCAGAAAGTCAGGTAGGGTGTCTGGGCTGTTTAAGGTAGGGTCTTCAGATGCATGAGCTAGAGTATCAGAGAGTAACAATCTGAAGCTTAAACTCTGGCACCATGATGAAGATGTCGGTCACATTGTTCTTAGCCTTTGTTAAAATCTTTGGTGCATTATCTGGGAAAGGATATTTCTTGCTTAAAGTTTTGGGATGTTCAGCAAAAAGTTTATCCTTTACTTCTGAGTAATGGAGGGGATAAGACTTGGAACGGGAAATGGAAAAGTTAAAAATTAAGAACTTCTCCTACCTCAGGCACCAACAAATTATTTTGTTGGCTCATGGAAGTGCATTGAAGATCGTTAAATTCAAACTCAGAGTAGTCAGACATTGGTGAAAGTGATCGGGAACAATCAGGACGTTGAATCAGTGTAGTGAATCAGTAGGACTATGTGACTGAAAACAAGAGGGGCAAAGAGAACGGGAGTACCTGGAAGGATGATGAAATATTCTTCAGGAGAGATGTCTACACGGCTTTGCACATCTCAAGAAAACAAGGAGTCATGATGGTGAGACCGGTGGGAGTCGTGGTTCGACGGAGAGGTTGCAGAAAATAAGTAAGTGTGATCTAAAGTAAATCTATTGTTAAAAAGATGTTCTGGAATAACTGATGGATCCGAAACAGGTCGTTGTGGTTGGATGGCTGGTGGTAATATCCACATGGAATGTAATATACCGCTTGTTAAATGGGTGGTAAATGAGACCAAGGAGAGTTTAATGCCCAAGGGGAACACAGGGAGTGTGTGACTGACTTTGAATTCTTGGCACAGGTCTTATATGAGATATCTTGACAGGTGATTGTTTCAAATTGCTTGTTAGAAATGGTTATGCAACTGCCACTAGTGGTACTCAATGTCATGTAGCAAATTGACCTGGAAGCCGTTGAGCAGTGTTGACATTGGCAGCAAGTTTTGTGGTCGTCAAACTCCAAAGGAGACGGTATACCACTGCACTACGTTTGACTCTACATTAAGTTTTTCTTTTCATTTTAAAACATTTTCTGATATGATGGTCAATATTTTACGGAGTAGAGAAAGTATGTGTGCACTGTATCAGCGCGCTGCAAAAATGGAGGAGAGTTCTGGAGATTGTTTGGTGTGCAGTGCGGGCTATTATGTTACGTGGCTTTGTTTCTGTTTCGAATTTTGCTTGCTGGTGAATTGGAATGTGATTGTAGGTTACCCGAGGTGAGATATATTCTGCAGTAGAATTGTCGTCACATAGGCTCACTCAGTTTCGAAGCTCACCAAAAAGAAAAGGACATGAAAACAGTTTTTAAGGAGAGGTCAATATTGTATTTTAGAAGCATGGTTGGATCAAAAACAAATTTGTTTAAATTTGAATTTGCTCAGTATTAGTGAAAACTTTTACAGAAATTATGAAAAGTTTATCTCCATGAAAAACTGCACAAATGTATTCTGGCTTATACTTCTGTTTTTCCCTTGTATTTCGCAATATGACCAGCTTTATAGTTCACATAGGTTTCTAATTCTTTCAAAAATTTTGATGATTGCCTTGCTTTTCAAGATGTTGAATACAGTATTGTTTTTTACTGCAAGAATTCAAAATATTTTGATACAGCATAATAAAATATGATAAAATAATTGTTAAATTAAAAGATTTAAAATACTTCTTATATTGACATATCAGTGACGTGTACAATGAAAGAGGCAAGGTAAATCTTTTTAGAAATCTCAAAAAAGTTTAAACTAAACAAGTACAGAAGGTAAAACAGTTGATGATTTAAATAAAATTGATGAAAATTAAAAAGACACAAAACGAGTAATGTTTAAATGTATAAAACTTACTTCATATTCTTGGGAAAATAGGAGGTTTTCATTACTCTTGAGACGTTCAATATGATCACTCAATTCCATTACAGGAATTGGAGGATGGGACATCATGGCTGTAAAATTGAACACATTTAAGTCAAATTAGTCTTTCATGCTCATTTCATAGGCTGATGTTATCAAAGATCCTTGGAATTTGACTGGTGGAACATGCGTCATGTGTCATTATTTTGCCAGTTATTTACTGCAACAGCGCTGTTCGACAGGCACCCATCCAAATACGGATAATTTATTGACACTTCGCGGTGTCATTTCAAAAATAATTGTTCACATCTGTTTGTCCAAACGAGGCAAGATCGGGTCAATAGACAAAGTTTGCATCTACATGGAGTCAACAAAGTTGTTTAAAAGGGGCTGGATAATACATTATAAGCTTGACATTTTTGTTTGTGTCACCTTCCAGTTGAAACCGAAAGTTGAAGTTTATGAGTGTTAAATAACAATATCTCATCAACCACATGTTCGATTGTCCTGTAATTTGGCAATTTTATTGAGGTTTACATAAATTGGTGCAAATTATAAAAGGGACACCATCAAAAGTATTTTAATCAGCCCGCTGCGGCCTGCTTCGGTCTCCTGTGGCCCTTGTATTTTTGGCAGTTTTGAGAGATTCCACCGCGGCTGCGCTGCAAGGCCAGGAGCTCATTATCTCGGCCCCATTGTGCTTCCATTGTTTGCCTGAACAATAGACAATGAATAGCTGCAGCCCGCTGGGTCCGGCCGATGTCATAAACTGAATGCAATGGACCATGGAGGACTGGTGCACATTTTGATGCAATTGCCTTCCAACCACTTCAACGACATGACTGTGCGTTTACACTTGATCTGGCAAGGGCGATCAAAAGGAGGATCAGATCCAACAAGGGCAATCACGCTGATCGTGCACGGTGTTTACACTTGAGTCTGATCTGGCATTGATGCTCCTTTTTGTAGCGGTGTTAAAACGGAGGGTTCTCAAAAGCTAATGTGAAAGGTCAACTAAACATGATCATTGACAATAAAACCTGCAATAAATTTACAAGCATATAAAAAGTATCGCTGAGCGGATCGGAACGTTCGAGTTTTCCCCACGATCGGAGCATAGAACATAGGACCCAGGCATTGCACACAGCCACAGTCTTCCTGACAGCAAAATCAGCCAATAGAAAAATTCGTTTCGCGATATGTAAATTTGACAGTCAAGTCTATGTCTGGTGCGCGCCTCCATCGGTAGATTGTACATGTACTGTGTGGTATGGCTATGCAGAGTTACTGTGTAGGTAAAGCAATATGGTTTCAACCAAACTGCATGCTTGTTTGACTCGCACGTGTGGATTAGTATTGAGACTGAGCGACGTTGAATTTTGGGTTTTACAACTGAATTGATGCCTCCCGAACTGACTGATGCTTGAACGTGAATACGAGTAACTTCCTCACATGGGAAACAACAATTGGGGTGGGAAAACGGTAATCCATTAAAAGGTCAACGGAGCAGGAGCAATTTTCTTCCATTTAAAAATTTACGGGGCGTGATTTCTACAATAAACTTCCGTGAAATATTACAATCGTCTTAAGTAAATTACAGAGGTGTGAATTATAGATGACTTCAGTTAAAAAATTACGGGCGAGAATTGTACTATGAACCTCCGTTTAACGCTTAAAACCCTTCGGGCGGGAATTCAACCCCCCAAAAATTGCAAAAATACAGGGGTGAGAGTTCTTCAGGCATTTCTGTTGAAAAATGTTCTGGCGTGAATGCTGTAATACGGTAATCCAAAGAAAAGTCAACGGAGCGGGAATTCTACAAGCTTTAAAAATCAACGGGGCGTGATTTCTACAACTTACTTCCGTTTAACATTTTGTTGGGGTGGAAATCACGTCTTAGGCCTAAGCTTTAAAATAACGGAGGTGTAAATTCTAGATTGACTTCAGTTAAAAAATTACAGGCATGAATTCTACAATGAACCTCCAAATGTTCTGGCGTTAATGCCGCAATACGGTAATCCATAAAAAGGTCAACGGAGCGTGGAATTCTAAAAATTTCTCTCGTTTGAAAAATTACGGGGCGTGATTAATACAATTAACAAGCAACATGTTTTTCCCGAGCGTGTGCGATTGACAGCATCGCAATTTAAGTATCCTTAAGTTCGAGGTGTAGCACTCAAACACCCTGCCGACATGTGTGTAGGAAGTTCCCACAGTGAGCGAAGGTGGGAATGCACAAAGCTTTGAAATCCCATGCTATGGTGGTCTCCGATCGCATTCTCCATAACAATTGCTACACAACTCGCCGGATACCAACCAATTCCGTGTCACATGGCCATCTCAGACCGTGACTATTATTGTGTCAGATACATTTCTGAAAAAAGGTCAATTTACCACCATTTTTTTACCTGTATATCATGTATTTTTAAAAATCGTACGCTGACAGGACTGCTTGCGTTTTTCCCATTGCGACTCCTTCCAATTATTATTTGTCGGCTCAAACCTCGGTCAAACCATGGAGGTAGAATTCTAATTTTACCTCCATGGTCAAACCAAGAACCAATCTTGACTTTACCCAGGATTTGAGCACTTTACAGTCAGTTTTATGGAGGTGGAAATAGATTGTCAATCGCTTGCGGCCGGTCGCTATGTTTAGAAATGCTGACAATAGCTTTTGTTCCCATTGTTATGCATTTTTAATCCTCTGCGCCGCGACGGGGCAGGCGGGCCGTGACAAGCTGATTAAAATACTTATGATGGTGTCCCTAGATAGTCACATTATCCAACCAGAAACTAAGGCGCTAAAACTGCATTTTGTGACTGACTTTTTACAACTTATAGCTGGTAAATTATTTCAAAACCCAGTCTTGAAAACACAAACAGCAATGCCAATAACTTTTTCACCATCATATAATTCGGTAAAACTTTGAGGTCATCTTCCGGCCGAAACCGGATATTGAAGTTTGTTATGAATCCCTCATAAACTACATGTCACTTAATTTGATTGGTCTTAGAATGAATGTGACACATGAAGAAAATCATTCGACAATGATGGTAGAAAACTTTCCTTGAAATATTTCTGCCTGCAGTGTTAGCGTTTTTGTATAATAAATCAAATAAGACCCAAAATTACTTTTCATCTCTGTGAGGCGAAAACTCGGCATGTGGGAATGCGTACAAAAATGCTGAATGCGATTTTACTGCTTTATCGCAAATGAAACAACCGAATTTAGCTGTCATTTTCACAGGTTGGTTTTATCACAAATATCGTGATTTGTGCAAAAAATTGAAGCATTTACAGTTAGTTTACCATTGTTGAGCTAGGACTTTAAAGATTCCTGCCAAAGCCAGGAAAATGACTTTTGCCATTTTAAATGAATTTTTATTTCGAATCATTAAACACAGTGACATGTTTTTGCAAGTAATGTTTTTATTAGCACAAATATCACAAACACCTTGTGCTTGAGACAAGCACGTTGAAGCTCGAGTTTCTCTCCCTTTTTTTTTTTACTTTTCCCTTTTTACACACAAGACACAAATAATGTTATAATTACATTTTGACTTTATTTTCTGAATTTGTTTTCCCGAAAATAAGTTACCACAGGTAAAACTAGTTGTATTTACATACAAGTAGTTGCTAAAATAACATACAGATGTTTTGTTTTGTTTTTCTTCTTCCAAGAACTATAAAAATTAGAAAAATGAAAATTCTAACAAGAGAAAAATGAAAACAAAAAATAACGTACCTGGTGTTTGGTAGTTCATTCTTCTCATTTCAACAGGATCAGATGGATTGGGTGCATTCATGTCTTTTCGTTTTGGTCGACGTTCATGTGGGCTATTCCTTCTGAAATACAACAAATGCTGATATTAGTTATTCTTTTCTTTTTGTTTCTTTTTATTACCATATAATTAATTTTTGTAAACACTAATGCCCATAAGCCAGTACATGCATATGACTAGATTTTACCATTTAAATGAAGTCCATAGCACCATCTGGTTCTGTGGAAACATTAGTTTTGATCCATGGCTTACTATGTATCCCAAGTTCAAGTTTCCCTATGATACTGCAAATACCACTTCTTATTTCAGTCATACTGACCTCAACATATGACCCAAGAAATCCAAAAACAACAGACTTCTAAGGGATCCCATGACCAATCCACACACCAAGTTAGGAGTTGATATGCCAAGTCCTTCTTAAGTTTTCACTTTGACAACAATTATTTGCTTTAGTCATAATGACCTCAACATTTGACCCAGGGGAACCCAAAAACAATTTGGACTTGATTTGAGTTGATATGTCAGATTCTTCTCAAGTTATCACCCCGACAAAATTTTTCGTTTCAGCCATAATGACCTTGACGTTTCACCTAAGTGGTACAAAAACAACAGATTCTGAGAAATCCCAAAACCAATCCACACTCCAATTTAGGAGCTCCTCGACATTTGACTTAGGAGGTCCAAAAACAAATTAGACTTCTAAGGAATCCCAAGGCCAATCTATACACCAAGTTTGGAATTGATATGTCAAGTCTTTCTTGAATTATCACTCGGACGAAATTCTTTTGCTTTAGCGAAAATAACCTTAACGTTTCATCTTGGTAGTCCAAAAACAATAAGTTTCTGAAGGGTCTCAAGACCAATCCCTCAACCAAGTTAGGAGTTGATATGCCAAGTCATTCTTGAGTTTTCGCTCAGACAACAACTATTTTGTTTTAGCTATTTTTGTTCTAGACTTAGGGGATTCCAAAAACAATAAAACCTTCTGGCGGATCCCAAGACCAATCCACAAACCAAGTTTGGAATTGGTATGTCAAGTCCTTCTTAAGTTATCACTTCGACAATGATTGCACATATACACACAAACACACCCACACACACCCACGGAAGGACATATCACAAACAGTATGCTTCTTCGATGGCTTCGCCAACCACGAAGGATAAAAATCAACAACACAAGGCAACTTATTTTCTGTTAGAAATCTGTTTAAAATGCAGTGATTTCAAAGTGTGTTAATGGTTAAATAACTTGATTGATTTGGGAAAAAAATTGTAATTGAATTCAGCCAATTCAAATACTGCTTGGGCTGCTTATTAATTTAAGTTATATTTCTTTATGAAAGATTTAATGTTATCGTATACAATGTACTAACCTTAATGTATTATTTAATATTAATTTGATGAGTTTAATTATTTTTTAGTATTTCACTTGTGTCTTCTTTCATCTTAGCAGAATGCAATGAGCCAAAGAGTCTTCTCGCAATCTTTCATTATATCAAAATATTTAATTCATTAGGACTTTCTCATACAAACCTTTTATTTCTGATGAAGAATCCAACAATGATCACAACAACTAGAAGAACTATGACACCTATAACAACTACAATAATTGTTATCATAGAGTTGCTTTCATTTGGACCTTTGTTTGACTTGTCAATGGGTTCATCATTAACTCGTGTCTGAGGCATCACTGGTGGACTGTACTCACTGCATGTCACTAACAATTCCTAATAATAAACAAGTTATAAAAGAAACTTAATTTCTTTCAATGTTGTGAAAATAAGTGTTGAGAAAAGGGTTTTAACTGGTATTCTGTTATAACAATGCTTGCACTGTACAGCAATTAACCCTTTGTGGACCATAGTGGCCACAAGCAACAAAAATGCCCACAGAGGCAGCAAGATGTGACCTACTTACACTCAACAAACACTCAAGGACATAAATGTGCATACTGACAACTGGCCATGTGTTGTTATACGTTTTTAATTCACTGGGGTGGTTGAGGGGGTAGGCTCAGGATGGGGATACAAAAATGTAAGCATCTGTATAATAAAATTTAATTTGGGAATTGGGGTAGTATCAAGACAAGTAAACAATTGGAAAACAAAAATTGGCAAGAAACCTCATATATGACTGCAGAAGTAAAAACATATTTTGGGAATTTAAAATGTATAAACTTCATGTTAATAGCAATATTTAATTCAAGTTTCAAGTCAGTACATCATTCCAACAAGGATTTATGGCTGTTCAAGGTTTTCATTGTTATAAGCTCATTCAATAGGGAGCCTTTAAAAACACGTAAGTTTGATCATTTTTTATGAATCTGCATTTGAGCAGCATTATTTGATTCAAGATTCAAGTTAAGTACATCACTGCAATAAGGAGTTATGGCCATTCAATTTTTTTTTTCAATTCAACTAGAACGGTAGACAAACTCATGAGTTTTATCTCTTTATATGAATTTGCATGTACATGTCAGTAGCAATATCTGATTCAAGTTTAAAGTCAGTACATCAATGCAATAAGGAGTTATGGCCATTCATTTTTTATTTTTTGTTTAGCTCATTCAAATGGAACTGGTTACGTAGTCATGAGTTTTGTTTTTGTTTGTTTAAATCTAGATGCCTGTTGTGTTGCTGCAAGTCAGTTCAAATTTAGTTCTGAAACATCAACATTTAGAAGTCAGAAGTTGGCTATTGAAAGTCCCAATGGGGAATGTTTAACAGATGACACCGGATGACGTGAGAACATGCAAACATTTCCCCTGCCTGGAAATGGAAGTCATCTTATGGCGCCTTTATGTAATTTCCGACCAATGGACCGAAGGTCGCCTAGTCATTCAACTACGGAGAGTAAGCAAACCATACATACGCCGTCTAAATCTTTGTTTCACCAGGGTACAGGACAATAAAAAATGAATCCTGGCGGCAACTGGTTAACATTGTAAAAAATCTATTAAAAAAAATTCAATAACTTTAACATATCGGTTAAAAAAATTGGTTGAGAATAACAAAACATGGTTGTCACTTTATAATGGTTTAACTTATGGATTTCAGTTTACATAAAACAACTCAAAACATAAATGTGGAAACTTGATGCAAAATTTGTAATGCGGATGGCCAAACGGATGGACGGACGGAAGGAAATTGTCATGACATTGGCTCACTCTGCTTTGCAGTACCAGCCATGTCCTGGGCATATGCATGTAGATTTTACAGAATAGTCTTTAAACGGTTTAAACAGTAATTTTTGAAAAGAATCTGTGAATCTTTGAAATTTGCAATTAAAAATCTGTTCTATTCTTTTCATAAGCTAAAGAAATTATTTTAAATTTACACTTATAGTAGATGCATGAACAAAAAACTTGTTCGTTTTTTAAAAATGTACTTGACAACCCAATTGATCAAACGTTGTGAATATAAAAAAAAACTTTAAACTAACTACTTACGAAAAACATCTGTGAATCTTTTAATCCTGACATAAACAACCAATAACAACTCATTTTAATCCCAATAAACAAATGTTACAGTTTATTTAAGTTATATACCTCATCTTCCGACAAAACTCCAGCTCGAATGAAGAATGAATAGTGCCTGTTGACTTCTAATGGTCGATTGTGAAACCCATTGACAAAGCTTTCATCTCCAATGACAAATGGCTCAAGAAGCTCATCAGGGAAAAGTTTAGCAGTAACATAGGGAAACAAGTTGCTGGTAGCTCTTCGCAATCGTAATGATGTATCTCTTTGCCTACGTGACTGACTTGATGCCAACAGCTCATTTAATGTAAAGCTGCTTGGATTACGTGCCGGAATAATGGGCTTCCCATCGGAGCTAATTTGAAGAGGTACAACTACTATCAGAACATGGCTGTTGTTTAAAAAAATTAAAAATATGGACAAATATATCACTATAAACAAATAGGGATTGTCCAAAGTGTTCAACACCATTAAGGTCTTACAGAGAGAACTATGATATTAAGAGCCTGTGTCAGTATCAATATGCATTATTCATAAATACCTGAGACAGTTTATCCATTCTGATTGGCCGAATGGGCATCACGTGGCCATGTTTAAACGGGCGATATAAACACGGTAAAAAGTGTTTAAAACCGGCTAGCTTGCGAACGAAAAATATAGCCCCTGTATCAGAATAAAGAAGTATACGTGTTTCCAGATGTTGGGTTTCTGATTGGCCGAGAGGGCATCAAGTGCCTATAACAGCTGCAGAGACATGAAGATCGACATTCCGTTCAAGGAATTGGCCCGTAAATATGGATAGAAATTTAACGCAGAGTTGAGCTGAGAAACTGTCAGATTTGTTCCCAATTTTTGAAGGTTTTTGCATGTTTTTGACAGAAAGGCATTTATGATTCGGCTCGGGCAATTATCGGCCACCAGGCCCCTCATCGGTTTTAAACAATAGTTAAAAACCTCTTCATCACACCTTTTTTCCCTTATCATAAAATTCCTAGTTCCACATCTCCAAACCAAACACCAAAATTAACATAAGTGTCTCCTACAGTATATTTTATCAGTAACTTTCTGATTTGTGTGTTTTCGGCCATTGATTCTAGATATATTAACAATTTTATACACTATTATTTGGTTTTTTTTTACCCATGCAACGATGTGAGTTAAGCACTGTTTACTCAGTACTTCCCCCCCCCCCCCCCGAGTCCTGTGAAAAAAATCCAAAGGCATTTTTCCTCGGTTGGGATTTGAACCCACGACCCCCTCCAATCTAGAGCAAAAGTCTTACCAACTAGACTACCGAGATTTCCCAGCAGATATAGGCAGTTTGAATCCTATATTTTAGCAGCGGATACTGCAATGAGTTTCGCATCGGGAATAAAGAATATTATTGTCTTTTTTTTTTACTCATACCCGATGTGTGTTAAGCACTGTCTACTCAGTACTTTCCCAAGTCCTGTGGACAAAAAACACAGGCATTTTTCTTTGGGTGGGATTCGAGCCCATGACTCCCACCATTTTAGAGCATATGTTTTACCAACTAGATTACCAAGACTGGCAGGACTCAGGAAAGAACAGAGTAAACAATACTTAACACACATCAGTGTTTGGGGAAAAAAAAAAAAAAATAGTATTCTTTATACCAGATGAAAAAATTAATAAGGGAATAAAGAGTGGTGACCGAGGTCTTAAACGTCCGTTTAAAACCGGCAGGGTCATGGCTGTGTGATAAAGGACCGAACCGTGTGGCTATGATGAGCGCAGAACGCGCCTTCACAGCTCCAGCTATGTCTTTATCATCCGTTTAAAACCGGTTTTAAACAGTCATGTGACCACCTTTCAACCAATAGGAATGCCCAAACTGTCCCAAACTGACTGGGGTATTTATGAATATCTAGTAAATCTTTGCAGTACCGCTGCTGAAAAATAGGATTTGAATTACCTCTGCAGAGGTTGCAGAGCTACACTTCACACTCTTTGGAGAAACTCAACCACTGTGTCACAAAGACAATCATGAGATTCACAAAAAAGTACCATGTATCATGTGCATAGCTACAATCTGGCCATTTCATAGAAAGTGAAAATGGGGTTACAAAAACACACTTTTTTAACACAATTATTTCTTAAATCTAATGTGGCCATCACATGCTGTACCATTAACAATTTGTAAGGTAAGGTAACTTACTCTATTGGACCAGTCTTTTGTTCAAGTTGGGGTATTGTGACTACCAATGTTGTTGCCGTGGTCACCATCTCATCAACTACAAGAGGAGCTACTTCAAGTGGAGCTGTTGAGATATAAGGACACATGTTGGTATCTATAGGCAGTTCCCAGTTGACTTTAATTATGTTACTAAAAAGAAATATAAGTGTGTACGTAGCAAAAATAAAGATTGAAAAATGTAGTATATTATCATGACTTTATGTCCTTATTATAGGTCGTAACAATCTCAATATGGTGCAAACAGTCTGAAAAAATGTTCAGTTTTGTTGTGGAACCTCTCGCAACAGGCGCTTTTTTATGGCTTGTCCGGATGTGACAATAGTGGAGTATGAGACTTTCTTTTTACAAAAATTGTGTGCAAATCTTTATAGAACAAATATGGGATCTGCCATCACGAGAGGGCACTAAACAAGTAGAACGTTATTTTTAACATAGTTTGTTAATTACATGTTTTCATACTTGGGCTAAGCTGTTTGAAAGCAACACTAAAATTTGGAATTATAAGTGGTTGCCAAAATGCAATGCGCTGACAGGCGCGTGTTTTACATACCTCGTTACAAATTTTTAAAAACATATTTTCTTGTTAAATACACTCGATCAGGAGCTAATAAATACAAGAATAATAAATACATATCTTTACTAGAATGTGATTCGTGCCAGGTAATTCTCGGTGCGCTTCCACCATGTTGGTGAGCACTCTAACCCATCATTTTGGCTAACCTCATTAAATATTCACGAGGTCACTACTTGACTCTGTAACTTCATGTACATGTCTCTGTAAGTTACAAATATGAGTGTAGCCCCAAAAGAGTTCGGATTTTCTTTTCATATGCCACGTCAGAGATAGCATCCAGGATGACAATGACGATTGACGATTGTGAACATTTCTGCAAATGGCTTGCAGGTTTAATTTCTTGACCTTTGACCCACAAACAATCCCAACTCTCCTTTCCCCAAAGGCAACCCCCCACCCAAGTTGCAAGTCCAAATGTCATTACTAACTGAAGTTATCAACTGGAAACAGAAAGTGCCCGGTTTCCAGCCAACTCACTACTGTGACCTTGACCTTCGACCTTCTGACCTCAAACACAATCCCAACTTTCCTTTCCCCAAGGGCAACACCCCACCCAAATTACAAGTCCACATGTCAATTCTTACTGAAGTTACGGTCCGAAGACCATTTCACTGTAACTCACCACTGTGACCCTAATCTTTGACCTTTTGACCGCAAAACAATCCAAACTTTACTTTCCCCAAGAACAACTCCCACCCAAGTTGCAAGTCAAAATGTCAATTGTAACTTAAGTTATCGTCTGCAAACAGAAAGTGCCCAGTTTCCAGCCGGACGGACGGTGTAGGGTATGACAATACCCCTTCAGACTATGGGGCTGAGGGGTAAAAAACTAACAAAAGGTTTAGGAGTTATGCCTTTTAAAAAAAATAAAACTTCATCATGATGTCATGAAAACTGTCCTGTCTTCATATAGAGGTTTAATTGTCTGGTGAGTTTCAAGGCTCTATTCATTTTCAATCTTGAGTTATGCTGTAGAGAAGAGTTGAGCTTAAGGAAAAGAATCCAGAAACAGAGTTTGTAAAACAAACTCATGGTGTTCGGTTTGAACATAAAGTGATAGCGTAATTTAAAATGAGGTAATTGGCATTTACAAGTTGTTGCTACGTTAATGTCCTGACATTCAACGGTGCAAAGATTGAAATTTTGATCTTGACGTTTGAATTTTTGAGAAACTTAACCTCAAATTCGGGTAAAGGTCAAATGAAACTTCAACTTGCACTTTTGACCGGAAGTCAAAGTCAAATGGAGACACACCTTCTTACAAATTTGTAGAACGTTAAAGGGCTTTCAGATGATGTAACGATTATCAATGTACCACATTGGTTAATGAGGTTAATTTTATATACTATGAAACTTCAACTTCCAGTTTTGACCGGAAGTAAAGGTTAAATGAAGGGGTCACACCTTCTTAAAGACTTGTAAAATAATTGAAGGGCTTTCAAATGGTGTAATGAATAAAAATAATAAACCTTTTTGGTTCATGAGATATGATTTTTTTTTTTTTAAATATGAAACTTCAACTTCCGGTTTAGACCAGAAGTAAAGGTCAAATGGGTTTTACTTTATGTAAGATTTGTACAACACTTGAAGAGCTTTCATATTGTGCATAGATCTTGTTTGTAGCAATTATGGTTCACCAGATATGAGTTTAAGAAATATTGAAGTTGATTTAATGTAATTCGTCATCGATAACATCGTTGAAAAAAGTTGTTGTTTCATCTACACACAAAGTCCAAGTTTAGGTATGGTAAGTTTCAAGACTGTATAACGTTTTACTTTTGGCAAAAATTGCCAGAGAAGATTCAGGGACTTAAACATTCTTTAAAAAGTAGTTTCTGATTGACATTTAAATTTCTAAAAGCCTCTTCTCAATATTGTTTAGTAATTCACACAACTTTTGGCAAGACCTTGCTCTCATAAAAAGGTGGTTGTTTCTTAAAAACCAATTACTCTTCAAAATGAAAAGAATCCCAAAGTTATTTTATTGGATGACCACCTTTCTGTGGTTTTCAAATCAGCAGCATCTGCTTTGACCAGTGTTAAGTAATTCCCAAATTGTCTGGTATGGCCCAGGTCTTGTTGCATGAAGGAGTGTGTTGCAGTCCATTCAATTAGCAGAAGAATATCTGTAGAGTAAGTTAATTCAACTTACACCTATCAGAGAGATGATTCTAACTTTAGTAAGAATTTCCCGTTAGTCTGATGCCTATTAGGTTTTGGACAATTTGGTTTGAAATCGAGATAAATTTACTTCTACTAATTGACCTTTGCATGCACGTCACAAGCAGCAACTGTGCCATGCTCCCCATTTTGGAAGTCAACAAGTAAGCGTGTAAATGCAGCATCACCTAAAGTTCTTACCACACTGTATAACACACAGGGACACTGACTCAAAAAATGGTGCAACTAACATTATTGTGATGACAATGTCACATGAATTGAGCTATAGGGAAATATATTGAATGCCTGTCACTCTTAGTTGAACAGCAAATTTTGGTCATAATGTAATGCAAAACAATTGGGTAGCAAAAGGGTTGTATCCAGAATAGCCAAATGTTTTCTTCTTTTTTCCCAGTGTTAGTTAAAGCAGCACTCTATTGTACTTAAAACAATTTTTTGTGACAGTTTTGTGTGTCAGAATGTCCCCACCACTTTGTCCCCACTTATTTGTTAATAAATTAAGAAATATTTCATGTTAAAATGTTTATTCTTGACTTTACCTGATCTTTTTGTAAACACCAAAACAGTAGCAGGTGGGCTTGAACCACTCTCAGTTAATGCAGTAATGTTAAACTGATACTCCATGTTAGGCATCAAGTCACTGAACTGAACTGTTCTCTGTTGGTTGGTCATATCAACACTCCCACCTCGATCTACATAGTTAGGACGTTCCCTCTGTGCTTGTAAACTGCTGGAATAGCTTATCTAATGATGAAAAAATAATTATTCACATTATGAAATATGTTTGTTGGTGTAATTGAGGTCACTGTTCCATTTTATGGCTAAATTTTGGGCCGAGTACATTTCCTAATCTCAAGCAGAGCACATACTTTTTTTTTGAGTAGTCAAGTACAAAACTTGTTCAAAGGGAGACTACTACTTCAATGCAGTATCAGTAGTTTTACAACTGACTTTTTTGCACGTAAAAATTCAAGGTAACAAACTATTTCTATGTCTACTGGATACACAAAAAGTTGGGGAACGTTTTGAGACAGCTGTGTTTACAAAACAGTTACCTTATTTAAATGGACTCCCTCACTATAAAAGAAGTTACTTTTCTTTTCGCTATCATACGACAGGTGAAGCATGCTTGAATTAAAACCCTGCGATGTACGATCGTACTAAAAAGTTTAGTCCATTTTCAAACAATTGTTGTTTACAAAGCCATTTTCTGGTAAAATCTTTCCAAACTCAGCAAGTTCCTTTAAGATCCATGGCAATAACCAATGTTACATGAAGTATTCGCCTGGGTTTACAACATGAGAAAGATTTAGAAAAGAAAAGAATTTTCTAATAGAAGAATGAATTGAGAAAGTTGTATATTCCGCACAACAATTTATACTTCTGTGCATGCTGTTGCACTGCGGGGGAGGGGGAGGTTCTAAGTTTGTACGTGTTTTCTGCTTGCGCTGCGCCATGTTTTTTTTAATAAAAACTTTGCCTGATTGTGTTTTTCTGCATAATATCTCAAACCAGCATACTCAGCCGTCAAAATGCATACAGGTTGGCAGATCTTCAGTATTTTATGCAACTTTTAACCAGTTACATAAAATATCCCACGTAGGATGATATCCTTACATGTAGGATGATATCCTTACATGTTGGTGGTAAAGCTGTCTGAGTAACTTTACATGGTTGCCTGAATAAACTTTCTTCAGTTCAGGTTGGCACTGTTCTTGGTAAAATTTTTGCAGACTATGGTTGATCTGTCACAGACATAAGATGTTGCCCTGGTGGTAGATCCATCTGTGTTTCCTGTCTAGGCCAAAACTGTCAATGAAAACTCCATGGCCTCCAAGATCCATCCGGAAAAGGAAACATTTGAGGCTGTTCTGAGGGCCAACTGTCGTAATAAAGAGTAGTCTGAAGTCTTCACATAATGTCTTAGTATGAAAATTTGTGTAGTCTAATAGACCGATTGCACGACAATGTTGACATGTGGTCACGTGACCCCCTATCGGGTATAACAACGTACAGCTGATGGCAAAAGGAATCACACAGTTTTGGAAAGTAATTTCTTTGGAGGGTTTCAGCTTCAAAACTTTGAAATTTTTGTGTTGAAACGTGTGTGGTGATCGCGGGCGCAATGTGCGCTGTACACATCGTGCACATTTATATGGTACTTTTACAATTTTCAAGACTTGCTGGAACTGTCCTTACTGGCTTTATTCAGCCACTTGAAGGTCTCTGGTACAAACTCTGCAATATCTTTCACAGATTTCGAGCAAGAAAAGCCTTGATCAAATAAACTAAATGCATTAATCATTGTGTACCGTACCACCCTTTCCTATGGAGGATGTCGTGTGTTTACATTTTATACCCAGAAGTGGTCACATGACACGGGTCATGCAATCGGTCTATTAGGCATTTAGCTTGGTCTTCCTAAACAAAATAGGTCAAACTAGGTGAAACTAGTTAGGAAGACACCTGGGCGTTGGGAACTTTGTGATTGATCTTGGTTTAAGAAATGTACAAAAGGAGGCAAAGTCCAGCAAGTCCGAAACCAACCATATGGGCTCCCCAACCTGTCTGAGGTGTCTGTCCTCGCTGTCTTTAAGGGTTTCTTGTCAAAATTATTCCAGGACAAATAATCAGAAGAAATTCCTTCGATGTAGACTTTTTGTCAGAGTTCAATCGGATTTTATTTGTATGTGAGACATTGTTTTACCCACTGAATGGAACACAGTTCTCTAAACATAGACAGGTCCTTTGTTGATGCACCCGCTGAGCTTTCTGCAGTTTGACTGGCTGATTAAATGTAGTCTAAACAAACTTGCAGTTTGAAGATCATTGCAAATAAGAAGTAGGCGTGTTTAGTGTAGCTACACCCAACCTTGAAAAGGGAAATCAGCCCTACTGAGACGCCCTACTTCTTTTCCCGGTCGATAGCCATCTCAGTCTCTGCAGTTTGTAAACGAAGGGTGTCTGGAGGAAGCCAGGCGCTCTGAACATCTTCCGTGGTTTCTCCAATATCACAATTGCAAAGAAAGCGAATGAACAGTGGGTGATCAAACTTGTTCTGACTGTTTTTTCTCCACTGGTTGTCCTATACTAATTTTGACATGGTCCCTAAAGGAGATGGTCACGGCAAAATCGCGGAGTTGAAGAATATGACATGCATCCTGTTACTTAATGCGTTATGTTAAAAATCTAGCCATAAACCCTAAGAGACTGAGTAACACTGAGTCCTTCAGCTATGCATCGTTTTAATGATGGGGTAGCTCTGTCTATCATAATGTAAAAATCACGATATAGCCCCAAATGACTGGGAAGGAATCAGAAATGTTTTCTCAAAACTGATGAGGCGGCAACCTGGATGGAATCCTCGAGATATTGACTCTACAGTGTTGCTGCAATAACTCTACAGTGTTGCTGCAATAGCTTGGTAAAAATCTGAGAATATGTAAACAGAATAAAAGAGAACTAGATATTTAGAGTTTGTGAACAAACTCACGGTGTTCGGCTTGAACGTAATAAAGTGATTGCGTAATTGAAAAAATAGTACAGTTGGATATGTCAGATATATGGATCCAGCTATGGCAGAGCAAATATATCCATGTATGTTTAAATATCAACCTAAAAAGCCATTAAACAGAGAACATTTCACTGGAAATTCCGGTTTGAACTGGAAGAGGGGTCAAACAAGGTCACCAATAAATCAACTTTTTAACAGTATTAACTGTGAATATAGCTTGTCTAGTTGAGGGGATGTGAATTTTTGAAATATTTAACTTCGTACGCTCGCATTTCACTTCACAAGGCTTTTGTATTAATGCCTGTAATAAAGTCTGTCGAAGCATTGTGGAATTTGTGTTGTATGCACCTTTAAAGGAGAGTACATGTTTATTATATGACCTGCACTCACAGAGCACATGTTATCAGAGCATGGGTACTTTCTCTAAAAGATGAATTTGTATACAATGTTTGGTTTTTATAGTTAAACTTGTACCACACTTTGTATCAACTCCCGTTTTTTGACAAATGTTTATGTTTTTGTTACATTGGCATCAGGTTTTTTGGTTTTATTTTGCACCTCAAAGACCTTTAGAAAATTTCGCCCATCTGGCAAAGGATGTTATGCATTACAGATTTCAGAATTCCATTGAAATGTTTTAGAAAAGTGTGCCATAATGCGATCGTTAATGCAAAGCCACTCCGGATTTTTAGGTTTAGTTTTTCAACTGAAAATCTTATGTTACGATAAAAAAGTCGGTTCTAAACGAAAGCAAGGTCAAACACTAACAAAACACTTTTGTTGTAGAAAAGACCATGGAAATAGCCTATTGGTAGCATTTGTGGTTCTCAAGATATAAATGTTCTCGCTATTTAATGTAATGACGTCATCAATGACGTCATCAGTCCAAAAAAGTGCTGGTTTGGTGCGAGACGTTATCACTCAACTATTGCGATTTTCCGCTCTGCACATAGCGCTCAATGTTTCTAAAATCTTTATTCCCAACAGCGCCCTCTTTCGTTGGACCAAAGAGAGCGCCGTTGGGTATTCCCCCAAAAATTCGCGCCATATGAGTTTTACAAATTTTAAACTTTGATTCATTGTAATTTAATGCCCGATGACGTCATTATGACGTAGTTAGGTCTGTGGTGTCTTGATACCAAGGTTCACCTATCTGTTGAGTTTCAACGTTAAAATCAATCTCAATCTTGAGTTATTCCGTAGATAAGCTTGAAAGTTGTTTTTTGATGAAAAAACACGGAGGCGAACTTTGACCCAGGGTAACGACCCAGAAGTTAAGGTCGTACGATTTTGGCGTTAACTTTTCAAATGTTGTCCAAGTCTTTATCTATTTGATGCCTAAGTATGAACATCATAGCTTGTATATTCGTTGAGATACAGCAACAAGCAAATGGTCATTTTTCAACATTAAAAACCTTGTCATGACGTCATCAATGTCGTCATCATTCCAAAAAAGTGGCGGTTTCATCTACTTACTATTGCCTATGTACACAGTAAGTTTTAAGTTTGTACAAGCTTTACTTTTGTTTAAAATTGCTGGAGAAGGTTCGGAGGGAAAGAAGAACACGAGGAAAAAAAACAAAAAAAACAACAACAACAACAAAAAACAGAAGAATAACAATAGTTGTTCGGCTGTTGGCCGAACACCTAAAAAAAACATCTAGACATAATTGCATTCGTGAACGAATGCCAAGCTGTTTCGCCGAAAACATTTTCAAACAATACTCATCTTAATATGAAAGTCTGAAATTGTGTACATGAAGAAGTTAATAATGCAAAAAAAAATGCCCTGTGAAATAGCATCCATTCTGTATATATATTGTGAAATTGTACCTTTAAGGTAACATAACCTGACAAATTAAGACGTCATGATGACGTCAATTCGTTTTCAGAGCATTTATGACCTATAGAGTCTGTTTAAAAAGGAATTTTGATCATAGCATATTCCGTTAGCAATTTATGACTCCAAAGGGCAAAAAATCACATGATGACGTCACCATGACGTCACTTCACAATAATCAAGAACTTACCAGTATCTAACAACATGCCAAGATTTAACGTGATCGGACCAACACTTTTGGAGATATAACACTTGAAAAAGTGCATCTTTAATCGTACCTCAACCTAAAACTTCACATATATGTTTGCTGCCTGATGGTCATCATGTGTATCAATTTTGAAGCGATTACAACAAACTTTGCCACACAGGTCTTCTCAAAGTGCATTTTGAACAGTTTTCAACCTGCTGCTAGAGGGCGCTCTTGTTTATTATGACGTCATCGGTATTTGTTTTAAAAAGCTAACCCTGGCTGGACACTAACATCGTTCAAAGCAACTTCATAACTTTTACCACTTTTGAATTACCATGGCACTTCTGGTTTGGACCGGAAGCAGAGGTCATGTGAGGTCATGCACACTGAATAAAATAAAGACCTAATTTATTCCTACCCAATTCCGCAAACAGAAACCTACAGTCTCTTGTGGCTGATTTGATATGGATTTTCAAATATTTAAGCTATAAATTTTTAAGATGACGTCACGTGACAGGTAATGACGTCATCATGACGTAAGTGTAATATATACTGCATTGCACTAATACCTTTCTTCACCTTAAGTTTCATTGCAATTGCTCATCAGGAACATTGCAAAATAGCGCTTGGATCGAAACATGCGTTATTGCAATACACTTCCGGGACGCTGAAAAATAAAAAAATAAAAAAAAAAACTTTAACAAAAACAACAGCTGTTTCGCTGTGCTTCGCTGCAAAACAGCTAATAACAATAGTTGTTCGGCTGTTGGCCGAACACCTAAAAATCAGAACTGGAACAGAGTGCCTCTGTAAAGGAACTGTAGGAATTTCTGTTGTTCCAAGTTCATGGAGATATTGGGTAAGAATCCTTCAGATCTATCAGCCCAGAGTTTCTCAATAAGAGACCAAATCTCCTCAAGAGAATATTGGTGTGAGATGTCTCTAAGGACTGGTGTTGGTTAGGGAAATAGGTGAACATTCAAGTGATAATCTGTGCAAGTTTCTTTGAAGTACATATATAAAGACTTGAAGTGAAAAACATCCACTTGTGAGCAAACTCCAATATTACTGGTCCCGTAATGGGGGGGGGGGGGGAATACTTGAAAGTTATAGACCCTTGCATAGGCGTATGGGGACTCTATGGTTAAAGCAAGCTTGGTACCGGTAGTCCAGTTGGTTGATTGAGTAAGGAAAGAAAACCCTTGATTTTAACACATCTGAGTAGAATGTCTACATTGAGCAAAAATTGTGGTTCAATTTCTCACTGATGGTACTATACTGTTCTTGTATAATGAAGACGAGGGACACATGTAATCACATGGAAGGTCAATCCTTCAGTTTTGAAGCTGTCACAAAGTGAAGCATAATGTAGTGCAGATACTATAAAAAAAATGGAATTTAATTTAATTGTGAATGCGCCAAGAGATGAAAATAATGTTCATGTTTATATTTATTTTGTGGCCGCGCCAAAAGAAAATTCCAAAGACTCGGTAAGCCATTTTAAGGCATACTTATGGTGAGGTGGTTTCAACATTTTATATCAATGGCTAATTCACACTGATTTCCATTTTGAATATTCGCAGTTTGTCTTGAGTGAGGCGGTAGAAAAGCTAGGGGAGGTATACACTTATACATTCTTTAAATTCTTTCTTGGTTTGCGAGAGCCAGTAGGCCTAGTATTAATATTGGGAAAGGGAAATTTTCATTCAGCATCTGAGTTTCCCAACGAGAGGGCACAGACAGCCTCAACAATTTTTACTGCCTTGGCTTTAGGAGAGGGCATAGTCAGCCTTTCACAGAGCGATTAAAAGCTTTAGTGTGTATATATGAGTGCCGTCAACTTTGCTAAAACATTTTGGGCAATTTGTGTAAACCTGCATCGGCAGTACCGTATCTCGGAAAAGGCGAGGATTCTACAGAAATCATGTAAGTTATATTTTTGTATTAAATTGTATTATTTAAAATGGAAACATTGTGATTATTTCCAATAGATGTTAAATCTGCATCAAGGATAAAGAATATTATTTATGTTTTACCCATACACTGATGTGTTTAAGCACTGTATACTCAGTACTTTTCTGAGTTCTTTCCCGAGTTTTTCACAGAGCTCGGAAAAGTACTGAGTATACGATGCTTAAACACATTGATAAATGGGTAAAACATAATAATATTCTTTATCCCCGATGCCAATTTAACATCTATTGGAATTCAAATGGCCTCTAGCTACCGGGCAATCTTGGTCATCTAGTTGGCAAAGGTCATGGGTTCGAATTCCCACCCGAGTAATATGCCTGTGGATTTTTTTTTTTTCACAGTACTAAGTATATAGTGCTTAAACACATCAGTGCAGGCCTCGAATTTACCAACAGCACCGACAGCAACAGCACCGACAGCAATTGCCGTCGCCCTGTGCCAGTGCAGCGATGCCCTCAAAATCACTGACAATTCAATATATTGCCTTGTCCTTTTTATCTAACTGCCGTTGATGCCCTTGACTAAAATTGTAATATGCACCAAAAAACTCGCTTCGAAAGACACAATCAGGCGATAAAAAAATTTGTTGAGGCAAAAGAATTTTGTAATACAAACTGCAGTTGTATCCAGACCACAGTTAGTTTTTACTTTGCAAACAAGAGCCACCACTTCAGTGGTAAAACCCCAAATCACCATCACTGTGTCATGGTTTATTGCTGGATAACAAACAATCCACACATCAGCATGTGCGAGTCAAACAAGTTCACTTTGCCTAAACAGT
This sequence comes from Marthasterias glacialis, assembly GCA_911728455.2. Taxonomy (NCBI): domain Eukaryota; kingdom Metazoa; phylum Echinodermata; class Asteroidea; order Forcipulatida; family Asteriidae; genus Marthasterias; species Marthasterias glacialis. The sequence continues at coordinate 22,192,902 of OU452225.1, forward strand.
AAGTCTGCATAGCCATACTGCACAGTGCATATGCGATCTATCTATGGAGGTCAAAACCAGACACGGACTAACACAAAACGAATTTTTCTATTGGCTGATTTTGCAGTGTAGTTATGTGTGCACTGCCTCAATCCATGTTGGAAATTAACAAGGAATGATCGGCACATGATTGGTTGTTGGTCATAATTTACCGTTTTTTTTTTTTTGAAAGGGTGGCCTCCTCAGAAAAAAATTAAATTAAAATAAAACGTCGGAATTCTGTAATACCAGTGAGGATATTTTTGACTGGTCAGCCGAACAACTCGGCAATGTGCTTTAGCTGGTCCGCCTCGTTTCAACTGGCATTACGCAGCGGACAACCACTAAGGTTGAACCCTGCGTGACGAGTCCCGAATTAAGTGGCGCTCAGTATAGTAAGTTTCCCTCACGTGGCATGTTGCTTGTTGTCGTTGTACAATGGCTCATCTTGTGTGCGTTCACCACAAAGTACAGCGTGGAGTCAATAAATCAATACGTAACGTAAAGTATTGTTAACAATTTGGTTTTTACCATGGTACCCCACAAATTCCACAAAATTGCCGTGGTGCCCTTTTTACACTTACAAAATTGCCGTGATGCCCTTCAAACTCTAGAAAAAGCAAGGCAATTATTGCTGTGCCCTTTTGAACACGGAGGTCGAGGCCCGTCAGTGTATGGGTAAAACATAAATAATGTTGTGATTATTGTGCATTTTGGAGAATCGGTTTAATACTATTGTCACTAACAAGAGAGTTGTTCAATTTGTAATGATGTGAAGAGCGATCCAGGGCAGGCGAGTTAGCCAAATTTTTTTCAATATTGTGTTTATCTATTCTTGCGATACTTCACCAAAATGTTCAAGTTGAACAAAGGCTCTAAGGAATTATTTTAAGTTCTTCATTGTGATATTTTGAGTAAATTTATTGTAAATACTGAGAGTAGTTAGCAAGGCACTTATTGTGTATTTATAAACAGTGAGAAAGCTTGGTGGAAGGTGGACGAGGGGAACTGGTTGGACCGTGCTTAGTGAGGACGGATGGACAGTAACTAGTGTATTATACTCAACAAGCAAAGTGAACCGAAGTAATCAACTCCAGTAAACTCTGGTATTAATATTTTTAATAGTTAAATCAAACCCAGAGTTGAGGTAAATAACGTAGAATAAATGTGTAAATATCAAAGAGAAGTGTCAACTTTAGTGTTTATATGTGTCTGTGGGATAGTGGGTGTGCATACCGAAGGTTAAACTCAGGGGAAGGGAATTCTGGGGACGTAGCAGAATCGTTTGGCTTCCCTCAGCAAAAAAAGTCAATGTCAATGTAAATCTTCAAGTCATTCTCTGGAGCCCACTAAAGGACAGAACAGACTGTCGATAACCACTGGTATAACTCATCCTGCCAGGTAGCCTTAATCTATGCAAGTAGTTCATGGTTATTGACATGTCATGGACAAGACAACTCACATGTGCTGCATTTATTCATGCTGCATAGACAGTGTGGGACAAGTGCGATTATCAGAGCCCTCAATTCTCCCAACGGTCCTAGACCAAAAGAATTACTCGGGGACGTGTCTCATTCCCATAGTGGAGGGAGAAGAAAGCGCACAGCACCAGAGCGCACACATCCCTCGTTATTACAGGGAAAAAATTGCACTGTCACATTATTTGTTTATATGCCTAGTAATAGTATGAATATGACTGCCGAAGTGTGCTTACCACGTCAGTCCCAGCAAAGGATCTTCAACAATGAATGTTAAGGACCTGGATGGGTGTTTTGTTTGACAGCCAAAACAATATAGCAACCACAAACTGTATGGACGATTGCACTCTGGGATTGCACTGCCCAGGGCCATGATAGAGCACATGGATACAGCCCACTCGTTGAGCCAGGCACCCGACTAAGCAAAATCGTTGGAGCTAAACCATTTTGACTTTCACAGTATTCATAAATGTGGACAAAAACGGTCGTGTTGAACTGACGGATTTCCTTTAAACGACTATGGAGTAAAGATGAGACTTTTGGTGATCCTTTCAAGCATGCGGTTGCGCGCAGGATTCACTGCATGATAGAATGAAGAAAATACAGATTGTTTTCTAGAATTGCTCTTTCGATGCTGCGATAATTTACATGCATGATATGACAATACCATCAACGTCTGTGAAAACCAGAAAGCATTAAAAATTTGACTTTTAAAGTAATATTTGTTTTACTATTTAGCACACCCCTTTTTTTACGAATGGAAGAGGCACAAGGCCAGTAAAGAAACAAAATCTTTGAGACAAAATCAGAACCGTATCCCCTCAGTCCTTACCTATCACCCATTCAACCTGGAAGTTCTTGCCATTGTCAAGAAACACTATCGCACCCTGCAGACTGATCCATTCACAAGCTTCATATTTGATAGGAATTCTACTCCCTTGTGTGCTTTCCGTCGCACCCAATCCATCGGACAAACCCTTGTTCACTCCACCCTCCCACAACCAGTCTCCAATGATACTACTGGCCTTGGGACGTTTGCCTGCAATCGTCCCCGTTGCAACACGTGCAGGTATATCCACAGTCCCTCCAAAAGTTTTACGCCCAGAGGACAATTCACCAGTATTTCTGCCAATATGGTGTACTGTATACCCTGCAAGCAATGCGGTGTCCACTACATCGGCGAGACGATGGGTTGTTTGGCCGACCGCTACACTGAGCACCTCAGAAGTGTATGACTTAACCTCCCGGAACATCCTGTAGCGCATCATTTTTCTGGCCCAGCACACACCTGCATGGACATGTGGGTGTGCGTCCTAACACTGACGCCATCTACAACTAAGCGCCAGAATATGGAACAGCGCATCATACACAAGATGGGAACGTTAAAGCCGGGTGGTTTGAATACAGATTTTTCTACATTCAAACTACCATAACAAGACCTGAAAAAGACCCAGTTGGGTCGAAAATTCGGCCACCCCAACATTTTTTGTTTTGGTAAGCGCTGCTTCAATTTCTCAATTTGTTATTACTCCATCTCTCAGTGCTACTCAGAGTTTAATTTAATACCTCAATTGTAGCTATACAAACCAGGATATACTTTGATTTTTCACATAAGGCACAGGTCTTTCAAATTTAAAATTAAACAGTTGCACTGAGACTAACTCAAGCTTTATCAACGTATAATCTATTAACTTTATAAATCATGACCCGAACCAGATGTCTGTTTAGGGACACCATCATAAGTATTTTAATCAGCCCGCCGCAGCCCGCCTCGGCCTCCTGCGGCCCTTGGAGAGATTCCACCGAGGCGCCGCCGCAAGGCCACCAGCTCATTATCTCGGCCCCATTGTGCTTCCATTATTTGCCTGAACAATAGACAATGAATAGCTGCAGCCCGCTGGGTCCGGCCGATGTCATAAACTGAATGCAATGGACCATGGAGGACTGGTGCACATTTTGATGCAATTGCATTCCAACCACTTCAACGACATGACTGTGCGTTTACACTTGATCTGGCAAGGGCGATCAAAAGGAGGATCAGATCCAACAAGGGCAATCACGCTGATCGTGCACGGTGTTTACACTTGAGTCTGATCTGGCATTGATGCTCCTTTTTGTAGCGGTGTTAAAACATAGGGTTCTCAAAAGCTAATGTGAAAGGTCAACTTAACATGATCATTGACAATAAAACCTGCAATAATTTACAAGCATATAAAAAGTATTGCTGAGCGGATCGGAACGTTCGAGTTTTCCCCACGATCGGAGCATAGAGCATAGGACCCAGGCATTGCACACAGCCACAGTCTTCCTGACAGCAAAATCAGCCAATAGAAAAATTCGTTTCGTGATATGTAAATTTGACAGTCAAGTCTATGTCTGGTGCGCGCCTCCATCGGTAGATTGTACATGTACTGTGTGGTATGGCTATGCAGAGCACCCAACTAGACTGTCTTCACGTCCAACAGAGACCGAATGCAGGTTAACGATCAAAGTATTCCTCCATATTCCACCATATTCCTGCACCCTGCACATGGTACACAGCATGCACATGTACATGTACATGTACTACACATGGCTATTATGTTCTCTCCACTTCACTGAACCATGGTCTGCTACCTCTTTTTTTGTGAGTCTCTGGACCCCGGCAGCAACAATCACAACAATGGCTACTGGTATGCACTCCTATTCAAGAGAAGAACTACTGTCAATCCAAACTAAGTGTGCTGGAGCCAAACTGCCAATTAGCACCTATCACTTACTACAGGCCTATGGTATATGTTCTGCCAAACCCACTCATAGGGGATATCGCTCATTTTCAAGACATCAACATCAAATACCGACATCTTCGTCCCCATACCAACCATTGCATTATTCTGCAGTGCCTGCTCAACCGGACCCGCGCCTTGCCCGGCGGGGCCGTGAGGCCACAACATCGGCCCCCGCATCTGTATCAGTGGCTACATATTACGTTCGCACCCTCACCAAAGATAGTCGCTTATATGAACTCATGAATTTCTGCAAACAACAAAATATTGACATACTATGCATCCAGGAGCATCGACAAGTTTCTACTGACGAAACATCTGTAATTGACGCTGGCAAGGGCTGGACCACCTACATTGCCACAACTCGTACTGGGGGTCACGGAGGTGTAGCATTTCTGTTGGCACCCCATGTTAACACCACCATGCTTGGCTTCGAAAAATTACATGATCGAATCACTACAATATCCATACAACTGCACAATATGAAACTGAATGTACTGAACGCATACATGCCGACATCATGTGGCAACCTGCAAGAAACCATCGATTGCATCGACATTATGAACTCATACCTTGCTTCTAGATCCACACGCGATATAACTGTGGTTGCAGGGGACATGAATGTCGACATACCTGCTGATGGTAATGTAATCAAAAACCATCATGGCTATCGACAAACAACCTCACCACACACCGACGAAGTGGCTAACTTTGTTGCATCCAACAAACTCATTGCTACCAATGGTGTCATGAGACAAAAACAATCTAAAATCGTGACATTCTACGGACCTCGTAACCGAAAAGCCCGCCTGGACTACGCATTCATCAGCCAAAGCAAGGCGCGGCTCATACAAAAGGTACAGACGGTGAGATTACAGTGTGTGCCGTCTGACCATGCAATGGTGATTACACGACTTAGTCTCCGAGTATGGCGACCGACGAAACATCACAACCCTGCAACGAGACCACCAGACTGGCTGTCTCTCAAAGTGCCCGCCATACGACAATGGTTCGTGCAAGAGGTCACACGACTACACGGCGGACGCGACGACTACCAGTCTGTTGTTGAAGCAATACACGATGCGGCAGACACAACTCTGCCTAAGCGCAAACGCAATCCACCACAATCATGTCTATGGGACAACGACCCAGAGGTACAACAGGCACGTTCGGCTTTGATGGAAGCACGGCGGCGAAATCCGAACTCCGCTCAACCTGAGCTGGAAGCTTCCATGGACCACACATACAAACGTCGACGAGAAGAAATAATCAACGAAGTGGCTGAGGTAATCAATCAGCACCACGAGTCCGGACGAGGTAAAGCCGTTTGGAAGGCATTGAACATATAACATGCAGTAAGGCCAGACCACCAGCACTTATAGCAGCTGACTCTATCCAAGATAGACTTACCAAAGTTTGCGACCACTTCCGTGCCTTGCTCAACGCCCCCCACCCACCAGTCACTCTGGAACCCATTACCCTACAACAGACTGACCACGCTCCTGCCATTAATACTGGCCCAATCACCGACTGAGATCTAGTCAAGGCTTGCAAAACCATACCATGCGGTAAAGCAAGTGGTCCTGACAACATACCATCCGATGTCGCCAGGCTGTTGCCAATAGCCAGCTTATCGATCCCAACCATGAATTTTCCTGCTGAAATACGAACGGACTGACCGTGATTCATTGTTCGCAATCTTAGGATTGCGCAAGATTTTCGCACTTCACTAACTGCACAAACCGAAAAATGTTCTTCACGAATTGACAAACGACGTCCGGTCCGTTCAGATTTCAGCCGCAAATTGACCTTTTTTCAGAAATGTATCTGACACAATAATAGTGACTATTATTGTGTCAGATACATTTCTGAAAAAAGGTCAATTTACCACCATGTTTTTACCTGTATATCATGTATTTTTAAAAATCGTACGCTGACAGGACTGCTTGCGTTTTTCCCATTGCGACTCATTCCAATTATTATTTGTCAGCTCAAAACTCGGTCAAACCATGGAGGTAGAATTCTAATTCTACCTCCATGGTCAAACCAAGAACCAATCTTGACTTTACCCAGGATTTGCGCACTTTACAGTCAGTTTTATGGAGGTGGAAATAGATTGTCAGTCGCTTGCGGCCGGCCGCTATGTTTAGAAATGCTGACAATAGCTTTTGTTCCCATTGTTATGCATTTTTAATCCTCTGCGCTGCACTTGGCCGGGGTCGGCGTGCCGCGGCCCTCCAAACCGCGACGGGGCAGGCGGGCCGCGACAAGCTGATTAAAATACTTATGATGGTGTCCCTTAGTGAATTGACTCCAAGTATTTTCAGTGAACTTACGGTGTATCCTGTAATGGGCCCATCTACGCTTGTTGGCATATTCCAAGTCAGTTTAACCGCATTGCCTTCCTTCAACTCAGCTTGAAAATTTTCAGGTGCTGTAGACTCTTTAAGAAAAATACCACATTAGTGTGATTATTGAAAGATCTTCAAATCAGACCATTCTTTCACAAACACATCTCAACTGTGGGTGTCTAACTGGTGGAATACACATTATGCAAGTCTTCGAAGCTATTTCATTTGGTAGGCTGCTGTATTGAAATCTGCATTAACCTGGCATGTTTGTTGGATGTAATCCCTGAATGTCAACAGTAATAACAAAAATCATGTTTGAAAATGGATGACTAAAGAAAGATGCAGAGTATTTTTAATTACTGTTTTCGACAACCTAAAGTAGCTAGTGAACAATAGTAAAACAGTTTTTTTTTACAAACCATATGAATCCCAAGTGCTGTAAAATTGTTGATCTGATGGCATTATTTCACTCCAAGGATACATTTGATTCACACTTTAAAAACTCAGACTCATAAGCAGCTCAAATGTCTATGAAATTACAATGAAGGTGTTCATATTAGTGGTGGGGGTACCAAAAGAGTAACTCGCTAATACTTGTGTTTATTTAATCATTTTGTAGCTACACGGAAATGTAGACTGGTGATTAGGGGCTTAGATATATATGTATAACCAGTAGTCGCCGGATGACGTGTATACACGCAAATGTTTCTCCTGACTGGAAACAGAAGCTGTGTAAAGATGCCATTGTGTAAAACGGAATACCGGAGCAAAGGTCACCTGGACATTCGACTGCGGAGCATGCACAGACCATACAAACGCTGTCTTATGCTTTATTTCACCTTCACAAAGACAATACATGGTCTTGAAGATTTTGCTGTTTTCTAAAACCACCTCTCAATAGAGAGGTGGTTTTTGTGTAATCCCTGATTCCAGACCTTTGTTCTTTTGTTCATCTAGAGTCTTCCACCATTGTTTATTCATTGTAGTTCGGCTGAATGGAGGTAAGTCAGAGTGAACCGGAAAACAATGCATGAATGAATAAATTTGGAGAGAAAGTGACCTGTACAATGCACAGATCGATATATAAAATGGTGACCAACCTTTATTAAGTGTAGTTGAGTAACGGATGCTGGAGAATGGAGAGTTTCCTTGAGGAGTATGTAACTGTACTTGTATTCCATAGTGAGAGTTGGGCTCTAGACCAGATAACTCAGCCAGATGGAAGTTACCTACAAACATCCTTTGCCAGGTCTCGGGATCAGTATCTATGGAACCCCTTGTATAGTAGACAACATAAGTCAGGCCCGAACGGCCACTGTCAATATTGCGTGGAGGTTTCCATTCAACTATTATTGATGTAGTGCTGACTGGGGTTACTTTGGATATACGTGGAGCTTCAGTGGGTTCTGAAAGTCAATAAATGAATCAAGCAACGAATTGGGATTATATACATGTACATGTACCATATTGTCAACAAATCTTTTTCAAGAAATTTTTTGAGAAGGTGCTCAAAGAGCAAGTCATAACTGTTTTTATCCAGTCGTACTAATCCACCAATCAGATTGCTCAAACATCAGAGTACGATAATAAACCATCATACTCCCAGTTTATATTGCATTCTGCATATTGTAAGTGTTATGCATCCACTTCGTATACGAGCAGTGCAAAATGATATTCTAAACTTTGTGCATTGGACATGCTGCTCTATATCAAAAAATTTAAACTTCGCATATTTTGATGAGGCGATATGAAGTTGGCTGGTAGAAGTAAAGTTGGCTGGTAAAGTCGCTATCACACGTGCTCATACAAAAATATTTGAACAAAATATGAATAAAGGGTACACAATTTCTCTTGTGCTTTAGGTCGATTGTGACGCAGTATGTGCATTGTATCAAGATATTGATTATACAAAATATTTATTCAACAAAAAAGTTGTGAGCAATCATGACTTTCAAGCGAGAACAACATGTATTTAGGGTGCTCTAGATTGTCAAAGGTCATGGGTTCGATCCCACCTGAGTAATATGCCTGAGGATTTTTTTTTACAGGACTCGGGATGGAAATTACTGAGTATACAGTGCTTAACACACATCGGTGTATGGGAAAAACACAGTGATCAAGATATTTGAACAATTCAGGGAGGACATCTTGGATGGATAAGGAATGATCCATGGACATTTGAGCTACATGTAAACCAACTGTGTGTAACAAAGTGAAACCTTTACACCATGACAAAGATGAAAGCAAACTAGTTCTTGGCCATCTTTGACGTGATTATCTGGGAAGGGATATTTCTTGCTGGAGGGAGCTTTGAGATAAAGTTTATCCGTGATTTCTGAAGAAATGGAGGGGACTGTGAAAATCAACTTTCATTAATACAAGGTCCGCCAGACTAGCCAGTTTTTCCTTGTATAATTTGAACCACCTCTTAAATATCATGGTAATATCAATGCACATAGCACAATAGTGCATTACATGCACGTGTACCCTGAAAAGTCCGCTGCATTGAACAGAGCATAATTGTGTCACTGATAAAACTGTTTTTATTTAATTAAATTAGTTTGAAAATCAATTAAAACTAAACCATTGCATGATTGAAAAAACGTCAAGGACTTCAACTTACCGTTCTTAATAGGAAAATAACTTATTAGTTTCAGTTGCAGCAGCCAACATGGGACACTGATTTTCATTGGTAAACATCTTACTACTAATCAGTGTAATGCTAAAAGGTTATGTAAAAATAATGGATATCAGGGAAATCTTGCTGTGCCAATAAAAAAAGGTCTCACAAATATTTGTTTAAAAAAAAGACTTCTGTTTTCATGTTCTTCAGAAACATACTGCTTAACAAATTTCTGCTACCCAAAAATAAGCAGGATGCCAATCACGTATGTTAAATGTGACGTGGTATTTTGGCTGGTAATCTTATTCTGGTAAGCATATTTTTGTTGTGCTAAGCTACTTTTTGTGCTGAAGCAGCTCTATGAAATTGGGCCCTAGTCATCAAATATAAAATGCTATTTCAAAAGTCACATTGTAGATAGACTGAGCTACCTCCACTGACAACTAGATGTTCATTTTTTAAAGGTATTCCTTTTTTACAATATCAGCATTATATTACTTCTTTAACTAATTTTCACTCAACTTCAAGAATAAAGACAGACTTACGAGGTGGTGGTGTGTGCTGTATCTGTGGACTCCCATATGGACCTGCACCAACTGCTGTGTGGGCTCGTACTTGAAAGATATACTCAGTGTTAGGTTTCAAATCAATGAAGGTCATCTTCGTATCAACAGTGTCATTGATAAATTCCTGACCAGGATCTTGCTCCAAATAGTAACGCACTGTATAGCGTATAATATTACCATTACTCTCCTCAATAGATGGTGCTTCCCATGATAGCTCAACTGATGTACTTGACAACACCTTCCCACTAAAGTTCTGTGGTGCACCAGTAGGTTCTGCCAAATAAAAATAATTATAAAACTGACATAATGATTGTCATTTGAATGGTGGAACTTACATCATGTGACATTCAACATTTACTACCATTCACATTTGCTGACAAAATGTCCTATTCCTCCATGGGGAATAGTATTTATCATTGAACAGATTGGATCATGCTTGAGTAGTAGAGCACTGATGCTAAAACAAAGGAGAACCTGTGCAAAAGGTATTGCGCTATTTCAAGCTGCGCGTCAAGTTTGCTTAAAGAAAAATTTGTTATCACCCGCAAGAAGAGAACAGAAAAAAATTATATTTTGATTTTTGTTTATTGTGAAAAAACTCAAAAGACAAGGATCAATATCTCAGTTATATAAAACAAATATTGAGTGGCTTTAATTCATGAAATGGGGGAAATATTATCACCTGTAAAATTTTGACTGTTCCATTTCACTCGGCTTTGCATTATGAAATGGAACAGTCAAAATTTTACTGTGCGATAATATTCCTCCCATTGCACTCTGAGCCACTCAATATTTGTATATCACTTTGACATCTTGCACTTTCAGAATACTGAATGATTTGAAAGAAATCAAGCTAAACCCCTTCTCAGGATCAATTATAACCAATACATGCGTTTCATTCCATTCTCTTTCATTCCAGGACTGGAGATGGAAGAGGTGCAAGGTTATGTTCTAAAGTAGATGACAACCTGATCAGCAGTATTACGTTTGATTCTACAAAATCATTACTTCACTGGGCAACAACGCCATGATGGCATATTTGAAGTTAGAAGAACTTATTGATACATATTCAAATTTTATCTTGCATTTACCTTTAACACTAAAATAATGTTTACTTACTTCCCTCTGGGGTAGTGACAGTAAAATCTACCGAAGGTCCATAACCTTCACTATTTGCTGCAGCAAGGGTGAACAAGTACCTCTGACCTTTACCTGAAAATACAGTATGATGGTATTCAATTTAGACACATAAAACAATCAAAATTGTCTCAAAAGCGAAACACCTTAATCTGACCATTAACAGTGTTATTTTTTAAGTCCAATTGAAAACACTGTGGACATAAACTGGAGGGATCTTCTTAGCTTAAGCCCTGTTTATATTTCAGATGAAAGTGAATGCAAACAACCACTTTGTGCTGTTTTCTTATTGAGCACAAGGAAATTTCCTTTGCTTTTGTATCTGTATGGAGTGAAACATGCTTAAATAGAATAAACATAACAATGCAGAACATTTCATAAAACAGAGGGAACATAAACAGATGCAACATGTAATTTCTAAGGTGTTAAAAGGGGGCCTCAAAGTTGGTAATCAAATGTACCTTAATAACAGCAATCCTCTACATTGATCTTCAGCAACTGAAGTATTAATTATTTTTTATTAAAATCTTCTTTTTTTTAATACCATGTGACTCTAACTTTGAAAAAATTGTACAAAGTGAATTCATAAAACCATTTAAAACATTATACAAATTGAATTAAACAAACTTATGTAACATTGAAAAAGACCTTAACAGTTTCAATTGATTTTCATATATTTGTTCAACATTGGCATTTACAACACAAACACCTCTTACAAAGTACTGGTGACTGTTAAAGACCTAAATATGATCTCTGGTCTTGACTAATTATTCAAGTGGTTCCAATTTTGAAGATTTCTGCATTTGAGTTGTTTTTTCAAAAACCTGAGTTACGTTTATTAATTATTAATTTTTCAATTTAACATTTTGTTAGCTTAAGCATCTTGTCCTCAACAGCCGGCATACTATTTCATTTCCAATACTTGTAGCTGTTAATGTCGGTACTTACTTAAAGTAAAATGTCTTGACTCTGTGGAAGGTGGTCTGATCTCTATGTATAGAGTTTTACTGGTGCTAGTGCTATAACTCAATTTATACATCTTCAAGACTCCATGGGTGTCATCGGGAGATTCCCAGTGGCCATAGTAATCACCACTCTCAACCATTTCAACGGCAAATGCTTTTGGACGACCAGGAACTAGATAAAATAATAGCAATCAGCCAGTAGATATAAGCACACATTACACTTTAGAAGAGTACCACTTTGAAGGTTAAACAAATTACTTCATGGTTGTAGTTTCATTGCAAATTTACATCTACAGGTTTGTGTTTTTGATTTAAAGAAAATGGAAAAACAATCAGCCCGAGTGAAACTATCAGGGCAAAAGCCAGGCAAAAGGGCAAATGTTTGTCAGACATAATAATATAGGACTTCTCTTTGTTCTTCAATACCTTATTGGAGCATTGTCCCATTGGTTATGAAACATGAAGTACAACATTTCTGGTATGACAAAGCCAGGTGATGGGTGCAAAACTGTTTTGTTATTGATAAAGAAAAGAAATACTATTTTCACTTTTTTCCAATTCTAATTCTCTTTACAATAACTTCAGTCTGTTAACATTTACTTTTTTGAAGCTTTGCAAAGAAAGTCAGCATTGTCCGAAAAGAGTTCATTCACTTTTTTCACAAATTCGATCAGTTGATTTTTAAACTTAGTAAAAATAACTTCCGAATTCATGTCACTAGAGGGCACCCTTCAAAGACAATGCCATCATAACCTTTTTGTTTGCATTACTCACTTTACATTTACTGAATTAAAACTTAAGTAAAAAAAAAAAAATTGTTTTCATGTTATATTCATCAATCAGTCAAGTGGTTTCATGACCAGGAATAAAAAATGTCACCCAAAGAAATTTATCATTTCAAAAGTTGTAGTTTTAGACCTTGAATCAATTGTAATTTGATAAGTTGTGACGTCATGAAGACATCACAAGTTTGTGTTAATCCCTAATTTTAAGGTAAAGTGAGTTCATGTACATGAATTACAACTAAAACAAAATCAGTCACTTCTTTCAGTAAAATCAATTGTAATTTGACACATCAAGACGTCATCATGATGTCACACTTGTATGCAGGTTCTTTGTATCAAAGTTGATGTTCATACTGAGCCCCAGTGAAATACTGTTCAAAGACCAATGCTAAGACTCTAAGAAAAACGAAGACAAAACCAAAGGGCGATTGGGCAAACAGCCCCATCACCCATTAAGGATACGTTTGATATTTAATCAATTCATGCCTGAACATGTTAACATGAATATTTCAAGGACTTAGACTCGGAGAAGTTATAAACATGCTTTTGTTTTGTCTTTGTGTGTGGGTGGTTGATGTGACAACCTGCTGGGAACATTCTGTGCGGAACAAGTTCAACAGCAGATAATGACATGTTGACTTGCTTGACAGGCTCAATGTGTAGCATGTACCATCATGCACTCAGGGTGTTAAGTTTTGTTGGAGAGGTACACAAGAGACAAAACTGGCTCTTTGAAAGGGATAAATATAATCCTCTGTTCCAGACTTTTGTTCCTTTGACATACCAGGAGGTACATGTAAGTGTGAGATTCCAGCATGCCATGGGTGACAACTGGCAATGGTTTACAGCCTGGATGACAACCTAGTCACACCGAACATAGAGGTGTCAAACAAACCTGTGTTTGTTGTCTTTACTTTGTTTTGTCATGGTTTCATTTCAACAACAAAATTTAATCATTAAAATTTGTCAGTGAATATAATACAATAAATAGTGCAAGTTGGAAAAACATCTTGGTCAACTGATTAAAAATATTATTCATAACATCACTTATTAAGCTTATTAAGTGATGGTAAATTTTTCACTTTTCTCAAACAAAGCTGATGGATAAGTATGTATCAATACAATGAAATACAGTGAAAAAACAATTGTAGAACCCTCTTGATGTCTCATAATCTTCTTCTTAGAACAAAAGGACAAATGTCTGGAATCGTGGATTACACAATAACCCTGCATAATAGGCGAACATTTGCAAACATTCAGCAGCATCTATCATCTTTGTGTGGGTGAAAGAAGGTGTAGCAAGACCAGGTAAAAATCTTATATCACCAAGGAGCTAGTAATGTCTAAACTCATCACAAGGAGAGTTGAATGTAAATTGAATGCCTAATTCTCTACAAAATGAAAAAAGCATTTAAACTTAAGTTTAAGACATTTTGATACCACTAGAGAATTAATCCAACAAATTTTTCAGCTGGCAATATTATTGCATATGTGAAGCATGGAGGGAAGAATCTCACCACATTAAAAATCTTTATATAAACTCATACCAAAAGAAACAAACCTTGTCCAGGGGTTTGAACCACCTTTGGTCTGCTTCGTTCACCGTCTCCCTTCTTAGTGTAAGCAGCTATTTCAACTGAGTAATACGTCTTCGGAAAAAGATTTCTCAAAAGAATTTCCTAACAAAAATTGAAAAGTTACATGGATTTATTAGAGAGAAACCATACATATTAGCTTCTGAAACTATATTTGAGTACACCATTAAGTTTATTTCAGGTTCATAGCTCATTTTTAAATATGTAATATATTCAGTAATAAGATGGCTATGATGACAACATAATCGTAACTAATGATCCTTTTCATATGACTCACAAAAATATCCATATATATTTAAAAGGTCATTAGTATAAAATAATGAATTTACAGGTAATCATTTCTCAATGTTTGTCAAAAATATCAATCATTGATTATAACCCATCATGTAACACCCAAGTAGGTCACTGACATGCAACTGAAGGACTGTATTAATCAAATCATTACATGGCCTTTGTCATAAACTGTGCATTTTGATACTATTTACCTTGCTTTTTCCACCCATCCTTTTGTACTATTAGAAGCAGGACCAGGTCATGCATTTAAAACAGCAGTACAAAATGCTGAAGTAGATACCCGTATACAATCTTGTACAGTTTGTTTATTCTTACAATATTATCCTCAATCAAACAACAAAGATCTACTTGGATGTTATACATAACAATGAATGTTTTGCATCCAAGCGATGGGAGAATGTCTTTATTCAATAAAATATTAACTGTTCCATTAACTCGGCTTCACTTCAACGAATGGAACAATCAATATTTCAACTCATGAAAATATTCTCACCATTACTGCACTCATAAACATTTATTATTTGCATACGATCCTCCAAAAAATCCTGTTGTGGATTTGTCGACAGTCACATTACCACAAACTTTGTGCATTCTGCTGTATAATCAAGAACCTACATGTAACTCATCAGCACAGCTAGTTCAACCTTTTCAAGGAATTAATATTCTGAAACTAATGTTTTAGGACATTTTAATAAAGGTGTTGTGCTGAATTTCAGAAAAAAAATACCAAAATAAGATTGAAACTTTAAGAGAATTGAAATAGAACTGTTTTGTTTTGTGTTATTTATTTTTTATTTTGCATGTTAACCGGAGAACATTTATACAATATCCCTGCGAATTTATGAAATAAAGAATAAAGCAGATCTGCATTAAATATGCAACTTGGCCTTCAGAAATTGTATATTCAGTTTTTTGATTAAATTTTTCCCTTTAACCAGTTAACAACCACAGCCGTGTATACACGGCAATATTTTCTCTGCAACAAATTGAATGACATGTAAACATGCCATTGTATAAAATCAGAATACCAGAACAAAAACATTGTGGAGCGTGCACAGTGCATGAGCTCACCATGTAACTCTTCGATTCCCCCTCACAAAGAGGGACAGATGGTACTAGAATTCATGTTCTAAATCCCCTTTTTTTCCAGGGATTATCTTGTAATCCCCAATTTCATACCTTTTTCCTTTTGTTATACAAAGAGGATAAAGAGAGATCAATAGGCTGCCATCATTGTTCATTTTATTCGGCTCAATGGAAGGTTAGTCCAGTGAACTGAGATTCCAGCAAAGATTCTGGTCATTATACTGTGGCTTATGGCAAGGCAAAGGTTTTGCGATCGATGCTGAACAAGTTCTTTTTTTTTTAAAGAGAACAATAAATTTTGTGCTTTCTATAAGAACCTTTGTTGTCTTGGCTTTGAAGTCGGGGTTTCACTGTGACAACATTCTCAAAAACAAAGTATTTTGGCTGTTCCGAAAAATTAATCCTGTCAGGGGTCATAGGCAATTTTTGGAAACCCCGGCACTAAGTGGCTAATGTGTGTCCTTTTTAAGGAAATGTCAAATGTACAAAGATTTTTTTTAAACCACCTTGGCGATACTTTAAAAAAATGAATATTGCATCATTCAGCTGTATCTTGAAAGGATAAAACAAAGCTATGCTTGATGAAATTCACAGGTTTGTTTCTGGCATATCATTCAATTTAATCATGATACTTGTGATTCAAAACATTTGCTGAAGATATCAACCGCTTTTAACTTCACCACTCATTCTTTTATCACTTTTAATTCCTTAGGCATGTATTTTAATTGGTGTATTCACTCTGTTCTTTACATTTGATTAAATACTAGAGACAACATATTGATAAACTTTGGTCAGCTATTACAGCATAACTTCCAATTTCTTTCAAAATTTATATAATTTTTAGAATCTGTGGGTAATGTTTCCCTATTAAATCAACTTTGAGAGAAGTTTAAAAACAATTGTACATAATGTCATCAATTATTTACATCCACATTAGATTATAGTGTTTTGTCTTCATTCCATGAAGGACACATATTTAGTGTCAATTCACACACAGAAAGTCAAAATTCCCTTTATGTATTAGCAACAGACCTACAAATGGGGCCAGGCAAAAAGTTTTACTTGATCAGTTTGGACCAGAAGACAAGGTCAAACTAATGTCAGATCTGTGTAACTTTTATTACGGTTTCCTAGATCTTTCATATGCTGTATAAATTGTGAAAATATATTGTGTGCTTCATGAGTTCTAATTGTTGGAATAATAAACTTTGATTTATGTAATTGACTTCAAATGATGTCGCCACATTGGTGTCATCTGTATGTGCTAGTGAAGATCTACATATTTGAGAAGTTTAAAGGTTATGTGAGCTTGGGATGTGTGTTTTTATTAGTGGAACAACACAGGGCAGAAGAAAAAGAAGTTTTAAACAGTATGTTTTTTGAAAGAACAAAAACAACTAGGTGTTTTTTATCCACAAAACACTAACTTTAAAAGTTAAAGGTAAGTTTTTGACAAAACAGGATTACTACATTTTGAAATCATTTTTACGCAGCTAATAAACAAAACCAGGTTACTAAGTGTAAAAAACCCTTAGTTTCAGATAACGTATTGGTTTATACATGTAAAATTTTATACAGACCCCATTATCAATACCTAAATTTTGGTCCAACTCATGAAAACTTGAAATATGAGAAAATCCCAGAACTTACATGTACTTCAATTTTAAGGGACTTATATTATCTTCAGAAGTTTAATTTCTTAGGAATTTTGAAGTTTTTCAATTGAGTGAAGAGATAATAAATCCACTTATAATGAAAAAAAGTGAAACTTTAGGTTTTTCACCATCCAAAACCATTAATGGTCATGCATGCTTTTGTACACTTTGATTCAAGGGCAAAACTATAGTGTGTACAAAGCTACATATGGGTAAATGTTAGGAATGGATTTTTGAAATGTTTCAAATGGTCAATCAGCAACAGGGTTAAGTAAACTCTGAGAGGATGATTATGTGTTTATTAATGAGTAAAACCAGCTGTTCTAGTCAAATATGGTTTGGGGCATGTGGATCTGATATCATTTAACGAAAAATACATCATTTTGAAAATTTTTGGTTGATAAACTTTTGAGTTAATCAAAAGTTCTTAAAGCCTTGGAACAACTTACTGCATTTGGGATCTTGGTAAGTTTTCAAAATAAAGCAAGAAAGAACAAGAATGATACCAAAGACCTTCATCTGTAGGAATGTATGCTTTGGCAAAAACCTAACACAAACATGTATAAACCAAGACCACATGTACAAAGTGAACATATTTGCATACTTCCATTATGGGAAATATCGCTCCAATGTTTGTAGGAGATATGCCTTCAATAAATTGCATACTCATAACTAATTTAAATTTGCAAGACAATCTCACCTTTAAATTTCCTCCATCAAAAACAATATAGAGTACTTGTGCACAAGAGGGGAAAACATGATGGTTTCTTTCTAGGCGGGAAAAACACCTATACCTACCAACACACCTCTTATGAACAAGCTGTGCCCACGAGTGGGAGAATTATGTATTCCAATGGGGGTATTTGTGTACAGCAAAGTAGCCCTAAGGCAAGTAAGGAACTATGACGTGTGAATTGTGAAATACCTTTTCATCTGGGTTTTCCTACAGTAGAAAAGTCAGGGAAAGAGAGAGGATGGCAAATTAGTAACCAGGCATATTGATAACATGACAAATGCATTCTATTAAATTTGGGTTTTCTTTGTGGTGAAGAAGTTTTGAATTTCCAGCAAACCTGCCATAATTTACTTTTCTCACAAGTTTCATTCCAAACACAAACCACCTTCTACTTTCTAGCCTGTCATGTTAATCAATATATTACCATACTTTTGGATTATTAGTTTTTTAAACAGGTTATTTGTAAACCCATATGCTTCTATAAAAATTAAAAATTTAATGAAGAAAAAAAAAAAGAATTCACGTGTTTTTAATATTCATGTTTAAAAATTGCCGCTAATTGACAGATTGACCGATTGACCTACACCGATTGACCAATTGACAGATTGACTAATTGACCGATTGACAGAGTTACGGACTGAATGAATGAGTGGCTGATTGGCCAGTTGGCTGATTTTGATTAACTGATTGACCGATTGAAAGATTGATCTTTGATCAGATCGATCGATTGATAGATTGATTTTGATCAGATCAATCAATCGATTGATCGATAGATCAATCAATCGATTGTTAACTGACCGATTGATTGATTTGTCAGTCACACCACGAACCTTGGTATCGGTCAAAATTCAAAAAATTTTGGAAAACAGATTTGTTTTTCAAAATTAATGATATACACATTACTCTTAACATTTTCAGCAATTTTCATGACCTAACTTGTAATAGTTTTGTTATTACACTAATTGGCAAAAGCGAAGTAACGTACAATGTATGTTTACAAACTAATAACACATCAAAACAGTTGCAAGATTGAGAACACTATAACAATTCTGTACTATAAAGAAGTCAGCTTTAGTTTTGGTATTAACAATTATTTTTTAAATAGTAAATTATCTACAAAATCGCAGTTGAAAAATCAGTTCACCTTCAACAGCAATTTTCTCCAATTATGAATTTTGGCTGAGGAGCCAATACAGATCCATGTACACCAAATCATACCAGGATGGTCAAATTTTCAAAAAACCTCAGTAAGAGGAATTTTATCAACTTGCTTTTCAAACCAATTTCATTTCCATTTCCATTTCCACCAATATTTTATGTCTTTATCAACAGTTTTCTTTAGATCTTGGACTCAATTGTGATCGATTAAATCTTTTCTTGTTATTGTCATTTTAATGATGCAGCGGTGTCTCACTTACACGTCGTGCATTTGTAGAAAAATTTACAGCGTTTGTTTGCCACCTCATCCCCACAAGTACAGCATTAGAAAAACTGTAGTGCCAGACTCTGTAGAATGTATGCAGTACAATGTGTTCATCATGTTTGTTTCTAGACTGTATATTGGCTTATGTACTTGTACACTACCATGGTGCCAGACTTTATCCTTTGATGCGTGTGTTTTATCTAACTTATGTACAATAGTGAGATTCTTTTGTTATTTAGCACCTGCATTTTTATGTTATAAAGGAATAGGTCTTTCAGTCTGTGCTTTTCATCGTGGCTCATTGTTTTGAATGTTCTATGGGCTGTTAAATATTTCTTGTCATATTTTGGAAAACATTCCAAACAAAATACAAAAATCTGTACTTGTTGGCTCTGTCAATCCATAAAAATTTTCATTGACAATACACCAGTAAAATACAATAACCACCGAGTGTGATAAAAGTAAGAAACGGCATGAGTGTGACTCAATTAAGAACACTTTTTGAGAAAATTTGCTGGCCATTCTTGATTAAAATGGAGTGGGTACCAAAATGGAATGTTTTCTCTTACACTAATCCATTTTGAGACAAACATACATAATGTATGTTTGCAAATGCAAAACTTAAAATTGGTAAACTTAATATTTTCATATGAGAAGTGTACAAAAAGTGCAAACCAAGAAATGGTTTATCCCATTATCAATAAAAAAAGTGTCCACTAAATGACCAGCCTAACAAGATGGGCCAAAAAAATTCAAATTTGTCAATTCAAAATAACTCAAATAATTAATTTACAGTAAAGTTATGGCTTTAAAAAGAACTATTCTTACCCTGATATCAGCCGATGACACCCATTGAACCTGCAAAGGCCCTAATGGATCTTCATCAACACTAACACTTTGATAGTGAATTTGGTAGCCACGAATTTCACCATGTTGCCGGTCCAATGAAGGGGGATTCCATTTAACTGAAATTGTAGTTGAGTTCAAAGCTTCAACTACAACCTTGCGTGGTGGCCCATCAGGTACTGTGATGAAAAAAGGGTAACAAATTGATTAAAAATACAGTCGATTTGCCTAGCCACCATAGTTTATAAGCTTGTCGCAAAGCATGATTGAAACGGTTATAAATGATATCCTATGATACTATCATGGTATCATGATAGAGCATCCACTCTTTAAGCGAGGCCGATTGCCTTATCATGGTGACCATCTCACTTATAAGCTAAGATGGCTAATCAAACAGGTAAATAACAACACAAATTTTAATCTGTGAATGTGTTTGTCTCATTAGCCAACAGGCTTTGGTATTATAAATGTGTACTACTTGGTTAATAAAAAAGAAATCGATCCACACTTTTCTTAATACCAAACTCAATCATTTTGATGTTCAGATCAACATCAAAGGGACTAGTTAGGACAGTGCCAGTTGAACCATTCAAAATGAGGAAAAAAAATGTTTACGTCTTTGATTATGAAACAAACAACCCTGATGAAAAGGAACTTGCAAGATTCTTAAAGTTTGTCATCTTACATACAAAGAAACAGTCAAATATATTGGTCCTGTTTCAAATTTCACAAACTAAAAATGATGCAGAACATATACATGTAAATTAGGCAGTTTAAAGTAAAGATTTAAGTCCCTGTCTGGGATGGTTTAACCAATTACTACAAGGATTCTTTTTTTTTTTTTTTTTTTTTCCCCGGCTTTTTTTTTGTATACGGCTTTTCGGGCTCACCAGCGATTATTCCCAAACGTGTGCAGTCAAGCGTACTCTTTGGTGCAGCCGTTATCAAGTAATGCAATAGTACTGTCATAAACAGAGGGCGTATGTTTTCATTCCATTGGCTGGTTCTGAAAGTGCCTTCTGACAATCATGTTTCTTTGCCTTTTATGTAACAAAGTCTAACAGCGTGTGGATTATTGGAAAGATGTGATTGCTTGTGTCACAGAGACGCATGTGATGAAGTTTGTACATCGTGATCCCAATGCAGCCTGCGTTTTTTTTCGCGGCACTTTAGAGAGAATTCTCTTTTCTTTTTTATTGTCGACTGATCTTTTTAATCAGAATTTTCAGCAAGCGAAGTGCTCCGTTTTTCAGGCCATTTCAAGTCGAAAAAATTGGGAAACTCCGGTAAAAAACGGGGTAGTTGGCAGGTATGCCAGAGCAAAGGTCGCCTGGGCATTAAACTGCTGAGCGTGCACAGAACGTGCACACGCTGTCTAACCTTTTGTCTCACCCAGACAAACACCAAAAAAGGTCTTGAATAACTTTGGGTGTTTTCTGGCTATTGAGAAGCAGTTTTTGTGTGATCCCCGATTCAAGACATTGTTCTTTTGTTCAAGAAGGGGATTACGAGACATCGAGAGGCTTCCATCATTGTTTATTCATTGTATTTCTGCTCAATGGAGGTACAGTGTATGAGCGAGCCAAGAATCAAGCCATTTTTAGTACCACTCCTATGCTGTAGGTAACGGCCAGGGGGACGGGGGAAAAAAAGAATCCTAGCGGCAACTGGTTAAAGTAATAGCTTGTGCTAGAAGATAAATTCCATTACAGTTATTTCTTTATTCATATCACATTATTTATGAACACTCCCCAATATTCAAAATATCCAATCCTATTCAAAAGTCCATTATTCCTCACACTTGCCCATAGATTTTTACACAATCTATATATGGCTTTACCATTGTATCAAAGTATACACAACAAGATTGTACCAGGGTTAATGAATGCATTGTTTAGGTTAGTGTTATCTGTATTTCCATTTATGTTTATTGTACCAGTAAAACAATTTACACAGCGCACAATTACGACCTGATTTGCATATCCAATAGGTGCTCATGTTCAAAAAGTATGCCCACATTGATGAACAATTTTGGACAACTTCTTTAACCTGTGGGTTTAGAACTTTGCATAAAGGCAAAGTTTTGTAGACTTTGGAAGCCAATCCCATACCAAGCCTGGTGACTGCTCATTCTGTATAGTTGGGCCATGCAATGGTTTATAAATATTTTTTTTACAGAACAAAAAAACACCAAATGTGCAATACAGGTTAATAAACTGACAGAAAGGTCATGGTGACGTTAATACTTATGGTGTTAATAATGGCTACTGCAGCAGTTGCAGCAGTGACTGCAGATACATGCAGCAGCAAAAGTAATCGTGCCGACAACTAAATGGCTAATTGTTGATAAGAAGGAAGCAGACTTGTATGGTTTCCATTTAAACGAAAACAAAACCGTACATACCATCCTCGTCAGTTTGCACACGTATTGGCATGGATGCAGGACCATCCCCAACAACAGTAGTTGCCAACACAGTAATCTCATAACGTGTCCACTTGTCAAGGTTTACGAGGTTACATGATCTGTCATAAGGACCAACCTCCTGCATCATTTGGGTTTGTGTATCCACGTCCTCATCATCACGAGCAATTTTCAAATAGTTCACTTTATAACTTGTGATATCACCATTTTGGCGTGCCTCGGGAGGTGCTTCCCATTCGATACGAAGGCTTGTAGAACTCAAGGTAGTTGCTTGGACATCTTGTGGAGGAGCACCAGGGACTGATTGGAGGAATAGGTCAGTAACAACACAGGTATAACGCAATCAAGGTCAACAAAAAATG
Organism: Marthasterias glacialis; assembly: GCA_911728455.2. Taxonomy (NCBI): domain Eukaryota; kingdom Metazoa; phylum Echinodermata; class Asteroidea; order Forcipulatida; family Asteriidae; genus Marthasterias; species Marthasterias glacialis. Next base: position 22,216,009 of record OU452225.1, read on the forward strand.
GAGAGTACATGAAGAGTTCAAAGAACAAAATGTGTTTATATTAATTTCGCTAGCCTTGACTGCAACAGCCATTTACAAATATACGCACATTAATTGGAAAAGAATCTATTAAAAAACAATGCACAGATACACTGCAGTTAGCAAGTTCACAAACAAACCAATAAACTTGTTAATCTTACATGTTTATTAATAAATGAATATTAAAAGAACATACCAGCTTGCTGTGTTCGTACAGATATGATAGGTGTGCTGGCCCCTTGACCTGCCCTTGACCTTGCAGCAATGCGCACATTATACAAAGTATTCGGTTTGAGATCTTCCAGCATATAAGTTTCAGCGATAGGTATACTCCTATGTTGCTCCCGCTCAGACTTTGAGTCATTGTAGTACAGCTCATAATAAGTAATCTGAGCTTCTGTTTCATGTTGACGCCAAGTTAAAAGGATTTGTGTTGCTGAGATAGCCTCACCTGAAAACAGTTCTGGTTGGCTCGGAACTAATGAAGAAAATATAACAAAAGATAAGTGATAACATCATGATAAGCTCTTTAAAGTAAACTAGATTTTCATAAACATTGCTCTCTGCACAGATCAGCACCAAAACATATTTTTTAACACCTTAGAGGTCCAATGAAGTGGTCTTTTTTCACATTACATTTTTTCTGCTTAATATATGGTTTGATATTAACAAATTTAATACTTACTGTTTTTATGTTTTTTTATGAGTAACTACCTTTTATGTATCCATCAAAATTTGCTTTATCGGTTTCAATATCACCTGGTGGCGTGCTTTCCTGATGTAGATCAAAGCACTGAATGACAATGACATATTTTAATTACAAACCATACCTCCTTGCTGCGTTTTAACTTGAACTGGTGCTGAAGCTGGCCCCTCACCAACAGAAGTGTAGGCTGACATGCGCACTGAGTAGATCTGCATGGTGTTTAGGTCACTTATAAGTATCAGTCTCTGGTTACTGTCTTCTGTTCGGCTGTACCAAGAACTCAGATCCTGATTTGGTGTGTTAGTGTAGTAGATGTTATAACCTCTGATTACCCCGTTGGGTTTCTCTGGAGGTTCCCATTGTACCACTATGGTACTTGAGCTTAAGGGACTTGCACGAACTTCTTGAGGTGCTGTTGAAGGAGCTGGTTTTTTGTGCATACACAATGGAGGGAGAAAGCCAACAATTTTATTACAATTTTTTATGTCTAGAATAATGCACAGTGTATATCTAGAATAATACACAGTCAACTACTTCAATGAACTTTCCTTCTCACACTACTAATCAATAGACTAAAAGAGGAGAGATTTGGCTATGTAATGTCAAAATAAAAAAATATTTGAAAACAAATTGTTTATGGCTTCAGGTTTTGAAACCTTTGATACGCAGAGTCGATATAAGTATTTACCTAATTCTGCTGTTGTGACCAACAATGCATTGCTCGGATTTCCTCGCCCTATTGTATTAACTGCTGATACTTTAACGTCATATTGTGTGAATGGCATTAGATCCAGTATGGTGTATGTTGTTTCAATTATATCTGCAATTTGCAAAAAGTCCCCCGTATTTGAACTCTGCTTGTACATCAAGAAAAAGGACTTGATAGGATCTTGAGTTCCAGCTGTCCATTGTACGGTTATTGTAGTAGCTGTGACTTGCTTTAACACTGGAGTAGGTGGAGGGTCTGGTCGAGCTATGGAAGAAAAATCAACATTACACATTGGTACATACATGTATTTTTAATTATGGAATCCCTCTCTTAGTTCAAGAATGTTCCAAAATTAAGAACTTTTTGTTACACGTTTCATAATTATCGGCATTTTAGTCCCCGATCCTCCTCAGAAATCTTACTATAACCTCTAAAATTTTACCCGACAAAATGAGAGAATGAATCAAAGAAGTCTTGATGTCAGACAGATAAGTTGCAATTACAGAACGGCAGTGACTGAACGCCAGTGAAGTATTCAATGTCTGATTCAATAATGGACTGTGCAAGTTTCATGCGTATTCAAACATTTTTGGGACTATTTGGTCCCATGCACATTGCTTCAACATGTGAAGGAAACGAAATCACAGGCTTGAACAAACCCTATTGTTCAAATACGCACAAAACTTGCAGTGTATAACCAGCTTATTATGTGACTTACTTGTACTACTTAGCAACCACCGCTATCATTACATTTAAAGACAAGGCACAGGATTAGTTATTATCAGGGGGAAAATGTAATCAGTTTCAATCGGAAAGCTCACTCACTTTTTAATTCTCACCAGTACCAGTCCTTCAGAGAAATATTTTTATTTTTTTTAAATTGCCTCATAATAAATAATCCCAGTAAGAATATACACAATGTACTTTGTATGCTGTTCTACTTTTCTGACTGATGTTTATTTATTAGAATTTGACTAAGCATAAAGCTTTAAAAACAGAGATGCAACTGGTCATTGAAGAAAATCAGAAAAAACCTAACGATAAAAAATGGCATGCAGGTCTGGATTTGTTTCGAATTTGACCAATGTAACCAAGGGGTCAGTGTCAACCCTGCTGGCGGCAATGGGACAGGGGGCCCAAGTAAAATGGGGAGAAATTACTTTAAAAAAAATTATGAAATTATAACAATGCTAGGCGTATCTTAAAAAGCTCAAAACAAAGTGATCTTCCGACTTAGTAATCAAAGCATCACGAGAGACATTTTGAATTTGTTTCCTTTACTTGTGAAGTGATTGTGTCGAGTGTTGCCATTCTTTGGCCACTGAAATTTGTTCTCCAAACATTTTTTCAGTATCTTCAAGATTATCTTTACAGTTTACAAACCATAGCATTTTGGTCAAGTGACACAAAATGGGGGGAGAAAAAACTGAATTTGGGGGGGGGGGTGGGGTTGGAAATAATTAAAAAGTTGGATTTCAGATTTAAATCAGAAAAGTTGAATCTCTATAGTGTTATTTTAGGAGGTCTATTAATAAATATCATTCCCAGCTTTACAAGGCTAAAATTTAAAGACAATAATCATCCGATACTCACTTCTTACTGTTACTGTTACTGTGTAATCAACTTCTCCTTGGCTACTCATGGCATAACAGGTATACTCAGCTGTTTCTTGAACATTAGTTAGAACAAGGACACTGTGGCCAGAAGGAAGCTCCTCATCAGGCCCACTTAGATCCTCATCACCTTTTGTCCACTTAATGACTGGCATTGGGGAACCATTAGCGACACATGTCAAATTCACATTACCTCCAGGCACAACTTCTTGGCTTTCAGGCCAGATGGTAAAGCGTGGTGGAACCTTCCGCTCTGAGAAGAAAATAAAATGTTTTAGCTACTGTACCAAACTAGAAACTAACTGCACATCTCCTCAGTGTTGAGGCTAAACAAAACTCAATCTCTGTTATGGTTCTAATGGAGGGGGTAATAACTTTAACATGTTTTTGAGTTCTTCTCTTTCTTTTAATTTGTCTTTCTTCTTGTTCTTCTTTTAACTCCTCTGAATTATTTATCTTCTTCTCAGTAAAACTTTCTTTTCTCACTTTCCATTATTTGCCATCCAACCCGACTAAATTATTTTATCAGAAATACCTACACCATTTTTCTTTCAGAGTAATACTGGCACAAAAGAAACCTTGACTTGACAAAGCCAAGAGAACAAAGCTGCTCTTTGAATCACCACTATTTCTGTTTTCTCCAAAGAGAAAATGTCAAATTCATGCACCATGAATTGCCATGGGCTACGGCCGAGAATTGCTCCTCAATCCGGAACCAAGGCTGGAAACTCAGAAGCCGGTGTATTCTGTATGTTATATAGCCTACAGCATTAAAAACTTTTCAAAAGATGTTAGCTTAAAGTACTTTCTGTTTATTGAATCAACTTGTGGAATGGATCATTAAGTACATTTAATAAGGGGAACACAAATTTGCCTTTGTAAATCATCATTACCTCTAACATATAAAAGAGCTGGATCAGAGAAGCGGGTACCAGCTGAATTCCTGGCAGCACACTGGTACTTTCCTTGGTCAGAAAACTCAGACATGGATATTGACAATCCAGCTAGTTTAAAGAAGAAAACAATATGGATGATCACAATGAACTAGTTGCAGTACAATAGTGATCTAAAGGATACATGTACATGTAAATAACTTTGCTTTCATTTTGAAAAATGTTTATTCTACAATGTACACTTAAAGAATATGTTTCAATGCAATAAGAAAGACATGACATGTTTGAGAGTGAAGCTATTATAAGTTGACCAACTGTTTTTTATTTTATCTTATTTTTTTTTTGGGGGGGGGGGAGGTGTTCATTTTTCAACCAAATCAAACTGAGAAACAGGATAACCATGGATTATGTATGGGAAAAGAAAAACTAAAAGCTTAATCAATTAAACTAGTCAATGTCACTTGCAACAACAGAAATCTAAAATGGAAAATTCTTAATGAGCTACATGTATGAAATTAAAGTAGTACACAGCGGGCTAAATGTAAGAGCCTGCAAGTACTTCTTTGTGCCAATTGATGTGCAAGGTAACCTCTTTGGCCCCATTTTTCAAAGAAAACTTTATAAAAGTATGTGGAAATGTTTTCCCGAAATGTGACATAAAAAAATCCAACTCTTCATAAAGCATCTTACGTGTAGCTTGATTTCATGAATTTTCTTGATCCTTTTGTTTGTGTGACTATATTTGTTTGTTTGGTTACCAAAGAAGAACAAAGGTATCAGTTTACATATAGAATAATTACAACAAAAGGCTTTAATAAAGTGAACGAGATTCCCCGATTATACTCTTCATGCAAAATACTTACACATTGTAAAATGCAATCATTCAATTTTCATATGCCTTTAAAGTAACAATGTTTAATACCTTTCAACAACTTAATGGAAACATATTCTTTCTGGTAATTACATCCAAGAAAAATTCCAACTTTGCATGCTTATATCTTCAGAATACAAGCTGCTAATTTCAATGATCATAGATGCACATATCTTTATCATAATGCTTTCTAGAGACAGAGACACATGCTACATGTATGCCACATAACAACACCCAATTTTACGAATATCCTTAGTCTAAAGTTTGTCAAAGATGCAACTGGCCATTGAAAAAAGAATAAAATAAAATGTAACGCAAAAAATGCATTTTCAAATTTTTAGGAAACATGTCCTGAATTTGGGCAAGGTGACCTAGGTGTCTGTGCCGCACTTAGTGTGACCCTACTGGCTGAGTAAATGGGGGAAAATCACTCAGTGAAAAAAAAAACGCGAAATTATAACAATGCTAAACATATTTTATCTTTAAAAACTCATGTATTTAATAATGATCTTCCGAATTAGATAACTGTGCATCAGTCATGTTAGAAAATTTGACTTTCTTTTTAGCTGTTCCAACATAGCAGTCGGAACAGGTTTTGTTTTCGTCAAGATTTTTATTGTTTATATTATTATTATTATTATTATTATTATTCTTTGTTTCTGTCTCAAATCCCATAGCATTTGTACACGTTTTTGTTCGGTCTTAATCTTTGAATTGGTAAATATGATAGACTCAAATCTTATAATAAATTGAAGCTTAGTACATGAAGTTATCATGAAATATAAATTTGGTTAACATTTTTAATTAATTAGCTGAGTTATAATGACATGAATATTTAATTAGGCAATCTTGTCCATCATATCTCAAGAAGTATACGTCTGATCGTCAATTTGTTTTCAGTTCTAAACTTACTTTATAATGTAGATGTGCACTGTGGCATATTTGTGTCTGTCACGTCATCATGACGACATTTATAAAAAATTTAATATCTTTGTACAAAACACATGAAACAATTTTCTAAATTTGATCAAGTCCTAACACTTTCTCTGCGACTGACATATTGTGTATTTTGTATAGGAAGGGGCTTTTTATGGTAACAGACTTAAACAAGTCTAATCAGGCCAGATTCCGATTGAGTATTAACATTTTATTCCTAACAGACTTCCGGGCCCACGTTATTGTAACGAAGATTTCTCGTCGAAGACAAGTTCGAGATGGTTCTAGACTACAGAAAATAATGTTTCTAAATTCCAACCGGTCTTCTGGGCCAACTTATTTGTATAGGATTTTCTGGTTCAGAAGATTGAGATCGCGCACGGTTAAAACTCCGTGCTGCGTTTGCAGACGACCATGCATATACTCCACCATAGATTTAAAGCTTCTGAACGGGCCAAGCTTCTGTGAAGATCTGGTACAGAGCTACGACATTAAAGGACATCAGCTGTTGATGCGATTTCGCCATTGGCCAGAAATAATTATTATATGCCAAATAGTACAACTTCAAACGTTTGCAGCAACTTTTTTGCAGTTCACTATTATACTTTCTGTCCACACCGTATTGCATTTGTCCTCAATTTTTGTTCAAGCCTAATCTTAAAATTGGTAAGTATGACAAAATAAAATTCTCTATAAAATTGAAGTTAAGAACAAGTTATCACTAAATGTATATTTGGTTAACATTTTTTTATTATTAGCTGATTTATAATGACATGAATATTTAATTAGTCAATTGTGTTTCCACCATATCCCGAATAATATACATCCGTCCGTCAATTTTTTTTTCAGTTCTAAACTTACTTCATAATGTAGACATGCACTGTGACATATTTGTGTCTGTCACGTCATTGTGACGTTACTTATAACGCATTTTGTGTCTGTGTGCTAAATGCATGGCTCCAAAAGTGTGCCCATTTTGGAAAGTCAAAAGCACAACTTTTGAAAATAAATAAAATTTTACTTTCCTATATAACATAAATTCTTTTAAAAACATAAATGCTGTTACTAAGTGGTTTTCCAGGCCATTGAAACTAATCAAAGCACAGCTAAATTCCACTACAATTAACCATTAATTGTTCAATCTCAGCACCATTGGTATAACGTTACAGGTATTGCACAGTTTTTCGCCGCACAAACTGTGTTTTCAAACGTTAATCCAAAAAGGCAAGCACGTGTTGCGAACCAAAACAGGTTTTCGGGGAAAACTGCCAACATGATTATGGCAGGATAGTGCAATTTCTTTTAGCGTTTGAAACTTCTTATTGTGTTCTCAGAAATTAGTTTGACTTTCATTAACTATTTCTGATGACGTTTCATATGCCATTGCGCCCTCTATCGGTTAATGTTAATCTACATGAAACTTTAAGAAACTTTGCATTTTTAGGGTTTTCGTTCAAAGGCATCACATGGGAACGTTATACCACCTTGTTATAACAAAAACATTGTATGGCAAACATGTTTTCTTCCTCGTGATGTCATTAGGTATCAAGTTACATTAATTCAAAGTTTACTGGTGATAAAATCATATCTCCCGAAGTACATATCGTAGAGTCATAATCTTTGTGACATTTTGAAGCTTATGAAATTCATCATGTGACAAAGTATTTACATGTGTGACCCCACTTTGACCTTTACTTCCGGTCCAAACAGGAAGCTCTAAATTTCAATAAAGAATATCTTCAAAGAATATCTTCGTCAAATGTCCTAGAGTCATAATCTTTGTACCAATTGTAGCTTATATCACATGTGACTTTTAGTTGCAGGCATGACCCCACTTTGACCTTTCGGAACAGCTGTGATTTTGTCCTAAAGACAAAATCTTAATGTCTAGTCTTTACCTGTATCAGTGATTGTATTAAGTGTTGCCACCCTTTGGCAATTGATATTGTTCTCCAAACACTTTTCAGTATCTTGACAGTTTACAAACCATATCATTTTCGACAAATATAAGAAAAACTAGACATTAGGTGTTTGTGGACAAACACGTGGCTGTTCTGAAGTTGTTTTAATTTGATTTAACACAACAGACCTTTAAAATGAGCCTGACTTTGAGATAGAAGATCCTTCACCCTTTAAAGTCCCTTGTTTTGACTTTTGTGAGGTGGACCAGGACCTTAAACCTGACAAAGACCCTTAATTTGGCTGTACATATGCCCAAATCACATGTCCTGTAAGCTACAAAATGGTACAAAGTTTATGACTCTAAGACATTTAGTTAAGGAGTAAAACCTCTCTAAAATTAGAGCTTCCTGTTTGGACCAGAAGCAAAGGTCAATTTGGGGTCACACCTGTCAATGAAAATGTCACAAGTGCTACGAAACGGTACAAACATCATGACTCTAAGACATGTGGTTCAGGTGATACAATCTTTTGAAATATAGACTTTCTGGTTTGGACCGGAAGTAAAGGTCAAATTGGTGCCACACCTTTAAATGCCAGATGTAATGGAAGCCACTACATGGTATAAAGATTATTACTTTATGACATTTGGCTCAGGAGATATGATTTTGTTAATTTAGAGCATCCTTTATGGACCGGAAGTAAAGGTCGAAGTGGGGTCATGCCTAATAACCAAATGTCACATGTGATGTAAGCTACAAATGGTACAAAGATTATGACTCTACAACATTTGGCACATGAGATATGCTTTTTTGAAATAAAGAGCTTCCTGTTTGGACAAGAAGTAAAGGTCAAAGTAAGGTCATGGCTGTAAATCAAATGTCACATAGGATGTAAGCTACATAACAACACAAACATTACGACATTATGGAATTTAGTTCGAGAGATATAACTTTTCAAAGTTTTCAACTTCCTGTTTCGACCGGAAGGAAAGGTCAAATTGGGGTCATACGTGTAAATAAAATGTCACCCGTGCTATAAGCTTCAAAATGGCATAAAGATTATGCTTCGGGAGATATAATTTTTTCACTATTGAACTTTGAATTAATGTACATGTAACTTGATACCTGAAGACATCATGATGACGAAAATATGCTTTCCATACTAAGTGTTTTTGTTACCTAGAAGGTGGTATAACTTTTATTCCCAAGCGATGCATCTGAAAGAAAACCCTAAAAATGCAAAGATTCTGCACCTTTCATGTAGATGAACATTTACCGATAGAGGGCGCTATAGCATACGAGACATCATAATAATTAGTTAATGAAAGCCAAATTAACATTTGAGACCTCAATATGAAGTTTAAAACGTTAAAAAGATTACCGCTACCCCACCGTATTCATGTTAGAAGTTTTCCCCGCAAAAACCTGCACAGGTTCGCAACACTGCAAAACCTCATTGTATTAACGTTGGAAAAACAGGTGTGTGCATACTTGTGTACAAATTTGTATGGAATTCTGAGCCGCGAAATGCGGCCGATCCCCCACACCGTTTTAGCAATGGTGCTCAGATTGAACAATTAATGGTTAATTATAGTGGAATTATATTATGCTTTGATTAGTTTAAATGGTTTGGGATAACTCTTGGTAAAAGCATTCATGTTTTCTAAATGACCTTTGTAATACAGCAATCTAAAATTAAATTTTTTTAGAAAAACTGTGATTTTTGACGTACCAAGTAGTTATACTTTTTGAGCCATGTCTTTTGTACACACAAAATGTTCTAAAAAGCACATCTACAATATCTGCAAAAACTGGAACAACTAGTATACTTCCTGAGATATGGTGGTAACAAGATTGACTAATTAAATATTTATGTCACTACAAAGTGGTTAATTAATTACAAATTTTAATAAAGTGACATTTTAGAAACTAAGTCAAGGCTTAAGCTTTCATATGGTATCAAATTTGTCTGGTGTTTTGTTCTTCTAAAAATGAGTTATGCTGCACAGAAAACTCATGTATCAAGTCAATGGGGTTTTTGGGGGAAAAGAAAGAATAATAGCCAAAAAAAATTTAAAACCCCGGCAGAAACAATAGCTGTTCCGACGAGTAGTCGGAACAGCTCATAATCTGAGACTTAAAGTAAATGCAAACATCCACTATTCTCCACACATATACTTGCACTGAACACACATCGTCCCAAAGTTTCTCACAGGTCGTCAGTTAATGCTTACATCTCCAGCCGTAAAATACTTTAAACGTATCTGGAAAATACATACTGACAACTGGTTGAAGAGGCCAACGAGATTACCATTTCTTAGATACAGCCATTTCCAAACTTTTTCAGATTCAATCTAAGCTTGGGCGGTTCCTTCGGTTACACGGTTTCACCCGGTTCCAAAATGAAAACCATTCCTTGTACAGTGTGGTCTCACACTGAAAGTCTCAGCAATTCTCCCCTAAAACGTGTAATAGAGCGGTCCAAATACATGTATACCAGTACACCAACCCATATACAGCGCACGTGTGTTCTGTTCGCGCGTCCAAGCTGTGCAGCGTGCATGGACCGGCCGCGGCCAGCTTGAGGATACAGTGTGTACATGGTACACTCTATGTACATGTATGTGGGAAGGATTTTGTGCTCAGCCAACTTGATATGCGCGGCATTTCTGGTTAAAAAGGACCGGCTCAATTGTGTGTGTGGGACCGGGACCGGCACCGCTTATGTTTTTTATTGAATTTAATGGAGCTGAGTCCGACTCGGAACCGGAACCAAGTCCGAAATTTCTGGAACCCCCCAAGCTTAATTAAATCACATATTCTAGGGCACAAATTGAGACAGATTTGCTTGAGTCAGAAAAAAAAATCAATTTTGGGGTAAAAAATTAAGGCGGCTTTCCAAATCCAATAAGTTGTATCTCTGTCTTGTTTGAACAAAAAAAGTCTCACTTCAAATACACTAGTGTCAGGACTTAAAAAAACTAGTCCCATTATAACATTACACTTCAAGGCAGACATGCCAGATGTATTTTTGACCTTGCATTGCCAAAATATGCATAAAACACGTCTTTCGTGGTTGGTAAAAAGAGATAAATCCTGGTTGGGGTGGTTGGTGGAAGATTTCAAGTTTATGCCCAATCTGAACAGCTTTCCAAATATGACCTCTAGCTGACCTTTGACCTTGGATGACCTAACAAATGCAAACTTGCTCTGGGTCAGACCCAGACCCACCCCACCAAGTTTGAAAGGCCTGCGACCTACTACCTACAAGAAAATAACCAGACATTCAGACATAACGTATTATAATATAGATTCATATCAGAAAAGGAGTGTTATACTTATAAAAACAGCTAAAATAGGTCATGATAACAGCAAGTGCATATTCCTCCACCATCCCTAAAAAAAGTAAAACTCTCGGGTAAATAAGTTAAACTTTTCTGTGGTGCCCTTTAAACTACTTAACTGCTTTCATGGCCATTTGATCTACAAAATTGCTGTGTTGCCCTTCATTAATGTAAAGGTGCATTTTTAGAAAAATCCTTTAAAGTCTTGCTCTTTAGAACACACTTGGGGTGGCTTGGAACTGGCAACAAAATAATAGTAATAACTGGAGTATTGTATCTTACGAGCTCTAATTAATGAGAGTCGACTGTATCATAACAATTTGAGGGTTTTAATTTTGCATTTAACAAAGAAAAGTTTACTAGATCAGAATTTGAACCAGCAACCTCTGGGTTCACATGCCAAATGCTCTCCCAACTGAGCTAAAAAATAGCCATTTGTTTTCAGTCTCCCTATTTTGTCAACCTTTGTTCGGGGGGGGGGGGGGGGCAGTCAAAAGTCAAACAACCATATAGCCAGGATCACGCTAAGTTTTTGCAATACAAACCTGGAAAGAAAAATTGACTAGAGCAGGATTTGAACCAGCAACCTCCAGGTTAACATGCCTAACTGAGTTAACAGCCTTTTGTTGCCAGTCTCCCTATTTTCTCAATATCTATGTTGGGGGAGTGCACCAGTCACAAGTCATATAAAGGGATACAGCCCTACAACCAGGAAGTTTTTGCAATACAACCTGGAAAGCTGCATTGTAAGGGGATCACCTTTAAATGTGAGACAACTTTTGAGGGTTTTTCAGGTTTGGAACCCAAAAGAGATGTACCTTGGACGTTCTACTAAAATCATGATGAAGACCCTGATAAGAGTACATGTAGAGTGGCGCTGAGATTGCTTATGAAGTTAAGACACTGATAATGGAATGGGATTTGTGGCACGTCCATTGTCATGCCCATTGGTGCTTTGTTATCCTATGGCAAATAGAAATCCATGAGTACCTCTGTGGGATTGGAGCCTAAGCCCTTCCACTTCTATAAGAAATGCCTTAAATGATAGTCAACCAAGTTTACTAGAAAATGAACAGCCAGTTTGAATCAGTTAATTGAATCGATTAAGCCAGTGGGTACCACAAACAATTTAACTGATGTAGTATTGTATCCTATGGCAATAATTATATCAGAGCAAGATGATTTGGTTTTCCACTACACCATTACAAAGTGTAGTTTAACTAAGATTTTGGCAAATGAATCTGAACTACATTTGTACCTCTTGTGTTTCTCTCTTGAACATCTTTAGAGAGGAAATATACAAACTTGCAATAAACAAAATAAAACAGCTGTGTTTAAGTGTTCCATGCCAGAAAACAAATTGTTTTTTGGCAACTGTTAACACTACAAAATCAATCTGTTTGTGGAAACAAATAAAAATCAGTTCAACATAAAGCAGTCATACAAAACTACAGAACAAGGACATTCCAATACCAACTTGAATGAATAAAAAAACACACCATGCCCATACATAGTACTTGTATTAACAGAAAACTGTAAGTCTCACCATACACATGGGTGACATGAAAACCAGCCATGGTTGACGAATTGGAGGTAACATCAACATTGACAGACTTATTAAGGGTGGGGTGACTAGATATAACAGTAGGGGTAGGATTAGAGTTAACAGACACTATGGTTGACGAGGCTGAAGCTGCATCTCTTGTCTCATCACTGGTATGGATTTGGGTGAAGAATTGATCCTCAGATATAGTTAAGTTGGGAAACAATGAAGGACTGTTAGTTTGAGCACTGAGTGACAATGAAGCAGTTTGATTTGGGCAGCTGCCTGGAGAAAGCCAATGGAAAGCAGGAATAAATGTGAGTTAATCATTTAGAAACTATATGTAGATTAACAATGTAAAAGGAATGCCTTGATGTCTCCTGTGGGACAAACACAAAAGGGAAAGCAATGATTTTGCTGACATACATGTAGTAGAATGAGACACAGCACACTACCACAGTACTTTGTTTAAATAAAACACAAAGGTACACTATTAGAATCACATAATAATTTGTATACAAATAATGAATGTTTTTAAGTGCAAAGGTGAACAGTTTTTCATGAGTTGAAAGATGGAATGTTAAATTCAACGAGGCGAAGCAGAGTTGAATGGAACATTCCATCTTTCAATTACTCCTGTGCATTTACTTTACTTTGTGTGTGTGTGTAAACATGTAACCATTTCTGAAACCATCGGTTGCTATTGTAACCGTCCGTTTCAGAAACAAAATCGTTTCCACAACCGCACCTGTGATCAAAACATTGTGTCTTTATCAGAGCATTTTGACTTTGAGCAATTATCCCCTACAAAAAACAACAACAAACAAACAAAGCAAACAAAAAAAAACAAGAAAAAAACAAATCTTACATTATACTGTAAAATAATCTTTTTGTTCATCCTGGGTATCCCAAATGTTATTATTTTAGTAACATAAAGCCTACATGTTGTGTATTTTTTTTGTAAACAAGCTAAACATTTTCAAGGAACTGTGCTCCACCAACCGCGCTGTGGACGGCTTTTGCATATAATTTTGTTGTATAATATCGCGTAATGCGTTGATATATTTCACCAACAAGAGGCGTTTGCTCTCATTCTATTGCATTGTTCTGAAAGCATCCTCAAGCGTTCAATGTTTCTTGCCTTTATTGTAGCATGCAAAGTAGCAAGATAAATACCACTATGCTGTAATTTATTGGAAACGATGTGATTACTTGTGTGTCGCATGGATGTGTATTGTGCATTGTGTACATGACCAATGTGGTCTGCCTTTCGCGGCACTTTCGAGTGAAGTTTTTTTATCCTAATGGTAAAAATATAAGTGTGTATGTAACCAGACAAGTGTAACCGGCACAGTCCTAAGGAATGAAAATATTCTCTCCTTTGCAAGAACGCAAAACATTCATTAATTGTTTTGAATAACATCCAAGTACATCTTTGTCATCTATGTACAAGATTGTATTCTGACATCCACTGCAAGGGCATTTTGTTCGCTGTGTATAACACGTGGTGTGGTCTAGCATTCAATAGTTAAAAAAGATGTTACGATAATGCTAGATGAACAGTACCAAAATGCATGGTTTATGATACAGACCATGTAATGGTTTGATTAATGAACGCGCATGACCAACAATCCTCCAATCAAATGATAAGGATCTACGGGGTGTTTTATAGGCCTTAACAGTGTGACTTTACATGTATAACATGGTCATACAAAATAAACTACTGACCAAAAAAGGTGAAATCTTGGGGTAGAACAGAAATGGACTTACATATGTACACTTGTACATTTACTGTTTCACTATACAAAATGTTTACTTTCATAGAGGCTTCGGAGAATCTTAAAAGTGTAAGATAACATTTTGAGCTGCTGAGGCAGCAAAGTCAACTTAAGGGGATACTTATTGTTTTGTGTTGTTTTTATTGACTGCGCAAATTTCCCTGTCAAACGAAAACCAGAAGGCGAGTTTGATATGTATCTTAAGACAAACAAATGCTCATTGAACGATGTGATAACAAACACAAATGCCCAGCTGAGATTATTACATGTATAGGATGTTCACGGTAATAGTGATTCCAACTGAAGGAGTCATATTATGACAACCCCATAAGGAGTCCAATAGGCTTTTCAATAGGCCTCTTGTGCATCCCAAGATCTAGACATATACCAAATTTGGACACCATTTATATTGTTTTAGCCATAATGACCTTGACATTTGACCTAGGGATTTTCAAACTCAACAGGCCTTTGTGGAATCCCAAAACCAACCCTCATACCCAGTTTAGAGTTGATATGCAAAGTCCTTTTTGAGTTATCGCTCAGACAACATTTTTGTTTTAGCTACAATGAGCTTGACGATTGACCTAGGGGTCCAAAAACAATAGGCTCTTGGGGATTCCAATCCATACATCAAGTTTGGATGTTCAACGCAGGGGTCTTCCATAATTTTTTTTTCACACTAGCCAGCCGGACTGGTGAACCAGATTTTTCACTGGCCCAGAAATTAAAATTTTTATAATGGCCATTTATAATAAGAAATGTGTTTATGTAGCATTTATACCTGCATGAGGGGCAAGGGCCGGGGTATGAAAGAGAGTTTCTGAACAGATGCTGTTGTTTTTTGTCAAAAAAATGACGGAAATCTTCAGATGTTTCATTTTGAACATAAATGGCATAAAGGTGTTTTTTTTACGACCAATCTTGTGGTTGAGTCTTTGACTTTATTTTGAAAAGGGAGGATTCGATTAACTGTTTTGTCTAGTGCGATGCAATAAAAAATAATGATAACAATCATACATTACATGATCTTACCATGTTCCCACTATATCCTAGTCTTCTCAGTAAAGCCTGGTGCGTTTACGGTTACTTTTGTAAACATGTAATCATTTCTCAAACGGTCTGTTACACCTGTAACGGTCCGTTTCAGAAAAAAAATTTAGAGTTAAAAAAAAAACATTTACACGAGGACGGCACGTGTTGTCAAAACACTGGACTTTATCACAGCATTTTTACTTCCAGCAATCACCCCGCAAAAAAACAAAAAGAAACAGATCTTATGTTTTACTGTAAAATACTCTTTCCATACAACCAGGGTATTGTAAATGTTATAATTTTAGTTAAATAAAGCCTACATGTACATATCGTGTAGTTTTTCGTAGTCATGCTGCAATTCTCCACTGACCATGCTTTTAACAGCTTTCGCGTGCACAGTGCGCACCAGCGATGACAATGCTGCGTAACGTGTAGCAGTTTGAGCACCAGCGATGTCCCGAGCATGCGTAGATTCATCTAGTCTTAGGGGAAGGCGTTTAGTCATAATGCACTGGTTTATTTCAACAATAGAGGGCGCACTCCCATTCATTCGCATTGTTTTGAAAGTGCCCTCTAGCGTTCAATATTTCTAGCATTTAATGAAGACTATCAGACTGTAAGTTGCATACATCGTGATCGCAATGTGGTCTGCATTTCAGGGCACTTATGAGTGAAGTTTTTGCAGTTATGTTCTGCCGTCGAGATCACGTCCGAGCTCACACACACGGAGATTTTGTTTTGAAATTGAATCACTTATCATGATTGTTTTATGTGTGGAGATCAGCACTTCCACTCCAGGATTTTATTTTAACGCAGACCAGAGGGCGCTGGGGCGCTGTACTCCTTTTTGAGATTTTGACATTATCGGTCGTAAGGAGTCCAGCGCCCCAGTTACTGGGTCTAAAAGCAGACATATCATTTTGGCTTTATTTTCTACTCGCCAACCGGACTACTTAGGGCATTGTTTTGACTCGCCCACCATTGTTTTCACTCGCATTTGGCGACCGCTGCCGCTAAGGTAGAAGTAGAACCCTGTGTTGGCAGGCCAAATCCTTCTTGAGTTATCGCTTGGACAATGATTGCACATGCACCCTTACATGTACATACATGGCAGTTATGGGGTCCCCCATTGTTGTTCTATTGTTGTCTTTTCTGAAGAATTCCTCTGTGATGTAGCACTGTTCTATTGTGTAAAGTACCCATTAAGTTTGCGTGTGTAAGGGCATAAACGCACCCACACAATTGTGTAAACACCTGCAATCCTATCGTTCCTCTTTTGTTTGTACATTAGAGCAACAGCTCCTATTGGTTTTGTACATACTTTCCAACCAGGGACCTTCACCCAACCGGCACTTTTGTTATTGGTCCCCAGTTCGAATGTGTACATACAGTACCAGCCACAAGTAATTCCAAAACCCTGCGGGTAACCCGCAGGGCCTAACGGGTACGTTCCATAGAGCCCCCCAAAATACCCGGGAGTGTACGGAGGCCCTGCAAAAAATTGCGGGGGCCATGGTTTGCAGGTTTCATTTCTGCAAGTTTAAGTCATATTTATGGGGTTTTGGGTGCCGCAGTGGTTTGTTCGACCATAGAGCAAGGACCTATACTTCAATGGAACACACGTTTTAGTTTACGAAACTAAGAGCGCCGGAAACTGGAGACTCTGGGCAAGTTCGCGGAAGGACAATTGTCAACTGACTTCACCCAAACACTGTTTAGTCACCTATGGTTAGTCAACCATTTGGAACCAGCCTACTGACGCAGGTTGCTCAATGGTTGCTTCGCTGGTTTTCACAGGATTTGTTCGTTCTTAACTATGACAAACTGCACGGGAACCACGACAAAATAAAAACAAAAATGGCGGAATCGGCGGAGATGTGAGTAGGCCTATGTTTATAACAATGCAAACATACTACTGGAGGCCGCCAAGTTGACATTACACAAAAATAGCTCACGCTAGTTCGACTAGTCATTCGCACTTTAATATTAAAGCGCATGCGCACTGTTAGACACAAACCAACCATTGGTTGACAATTGTTGCTGCGCGAACTTGCCCTCTGTTAACATCTTCTCATCTAGCCATGGTGGTCATTCTTCGTGGTATCTCCGAAAGCAGTCCAGTATTTTGTGACATCATGCAATGAACACAAACAAAATTTTAGATTCCTACTTCTTATTGTTCTGAGATATGGACCTCTAAAAAACTAAGCCCCGCCCCTACTAATTGATTTTGTTTGTGGTTTTGGGGCACTTTTTTGGGCATTTGGTCATAAAGTAGGTGCATATGTCTAAAATTAAATTATGAACATTAAGAAGTTGAGAAACAAACTTTTTTTTTTACACAAATAGACTGGATACTAAGTGTTATTGGGAAAAATTATGAAATAACCACTTGAAAAAGGCATTTTATGGCATTTTTCAAGCTGACCCATTTTCAGACCCCTTCCAAACACCTATCAAAGGTGTGATTGGTCTATCCTTATTTAAGGTCAGACATATGCACCTGTACTTTTATAACCAAATGTAATATCAAAGCAAACGGACAATTCACACGGGCACCAGGGGTCTCGAAGATTACGACAAACTGTTCCGTAGGCTAAAATAAAGGTTTTTAAAGACCGATACCTTGATAGGCAAATTTTCTGTACTACTTTGGACAGCAGATTCTAGTTTTTTGGATGCCAGTCAACCTGTGTACCAATTGGTAGCAACGTATCTTATCTCTAAAAATGTCAAAAAAACACACAAATCAATTAGAAGGGGTGGGCTTAATTCTTTAGGGGACCATGTCTATAAAAAAAAAAACGGCAAGGAGTAGGAATCTAAAATTTTGTGTTTGTTCGTTGCACCCATAGAGGATTGTCTTTTAAAAAAAATAGCAAAATCTGAGAAGATCACTGCCAAACTTTTCAGAATTTTAGGTGATTTGGCACAGAATACTCCAATTCGTTATTGACATCAAAAGTTCCCATCTAAATAAAAGGTTGATCAAATTAAGTACTCTTCAGTATCACTTTAGCACTAACTACTACAATAGCATATGAAAACTTACATGTTGTTAACTTGATTCTCTCCGTGCTAAGGTCAACAGGGATATAGTCTTTGTACCACAAAAACTCAGGGTCTGGATTGCCCTCTGCCTCACAATTAAGTACTGCAGAAAATCCTTTCTCTACCACATCAAGAACAGGGCCTCTTGTTATTACAGGAAAACCTGCAGGAATGCTGGTAGCTAAAGACAAAAATGAAACAATAAGTTACGTTAGGTACACAATGTACATGTATACACTTACTTTATAATTTGTTGTTAGCTACATTAGCTACCATTTCATCATAAGCACAAATATCCTACTTAATGTGTTTACAATGTTCAGGATATTTGTGCTAATGATGACATCAATGAAAAAAACAGGATGCTATGATTTGACATCAAAAGTCATGTTAAACTGGCAAAAGTCGTATCATGAAAGTCACATGCATTTTCATGGCTTTGGGCAGTAAACCGTAGAGTGAAAACTCAGGAATACTTTCCAGACTGTGATTATTTTTTGTTATACCTACACATGTATTGCCAGTTGGGACTCAAAAGAGGGAACTATATTATACTTATAGCAGAAAGATCAATATGAAATTCAGAACAATATAGATCTTTTAAAACGCTATTTTTTGGTGTAGCAACCTGACAAGTGATGACGTCATGATGATGTACATGAAACTCCATCTTTTATGAACTAGTGACCTTACAATCCTGGTGCAAGAACTTTTTCATGTAGCTTGTTTAATTCTCAAGATATTTAGTAAGTGATCACAAATTCAAAAAAAATTACATGTAAACAATCATAAGATGATGTCATCATGACAACACTCCAGATTTTGGCAATAAAGTCCACAGTCTAACAAAATACCAAGTTTCAAGTCATCCAAATATGTAGTTCGGTAGATACAGGACTTCAAAAAGTACACCGTTAATGTAATACCACGTGACATATGATGTCATCAATCTACTACATTTCTTCACACATATGTTGTCTGCATGAAGGTAATTATTTCAGGCCTTGAACTTCGCTCTTGCCAAGGGAACAGCTATTTTCTTCTGGTATGGGGCACTTCTATGGGGAAAATGTAAACTTGTATTGGAAATTTTAAAGCAGAGTCTTGACTGACTATAACATCGTTGAAAACAACTTCAAAAAAGTTACCACTTTTAAATTACAAGGTATTTCCCGTTTCAACCAGAAGCAGAGGTCGTGTGAGGTCAAGCACACGACATCAAATGAAGACCTGTATTACCAAAATATAATCCTGCAAAAAGCAACCTAAAGTCACTTGTGCTTGATTTGATAAGATTTTCAAAGATTTAAAACTTTAATGCTTAAAAATCTTGTAATTTGACATCTAATGACGTCACAGCTTTCTCATGTACAAGTTTTAGTTTAATACAAGTTTCAACAAATGAATAATTTCCGTATGTGTTACAGTCATTAACATCTTTACCAGACCCAATCTTTACATACAACATGCAGGAGATAATCCAACGAGTGTTGAAATGTCATACAGATCGCATTCTATCTACGGATGTTTGGTGTCCTCAGCAGCTTAAGTAATAAAACGGCCGTTGTTTGTACAAGCCCTGTGTTACAGGTAATACATTCATGAGTGAATGCCAACTTATATTGTTATACCATGGTATTAGATTGTGAATTTTTATTGGTTGAGAACCAATCACATGACATAATACAAAATTTCATGTCTTCCCAAAAAAGTGATGTTGTCGGGGTCCATTACCTACATGTAGATCGTCCTCAGAAAATTCATTTCATCGTCCCCATTGATATGTAATTGAAATTAGTAATGCACCCAAGAAAGAGGTAGGTCATGTCGCCCGCGTCCATTACCTAGATGTACCTACTGTACATCCAATATGATGCTTGCCATAGGTACCAGTTTCAAGTTATAGTCTAACTAATATGCAAAGTTTCAAGCTGATACAAAGCTTTGCAACAATGCAATTACATGTATCTGTTTTATTCAAAAAGGAGAAGAAAAATTAACTAGAAGTAAGTTTTTCGGGACATCACAAAAACAAGGTGTTCACGATTATGATAGTTAAAGTTGTTATTTGATATATTTAAAATTAAACCAACTTAAATATCTAATGAACATAAAAACATTAAATTGAGCTTCATAATATACAAGCCAAGTTGCTCGATCTAGATCGGGCTTGGAACGGTCCGTGTTGGGTGAAATGAAGGGGGGGATGAAGGGTATAGATAGTTGGGGTATAAAGTGGCTAGTGTGATCTGACACAATCGAACCGCACGTACCATCATAACCGGCAACATCTCCTTCGTAGTTCAGGTGATTTTAAAGTATATTGTTGAGGTCTTTAAATGGATTTTGGAGCAGTTTTTTGTTACTCCCTGTTTTTGAAATTTGAATTTGTAACATCCAACAAACACATGTGCGTTCACTTGGTCGGACCCTATACATACAAAATGCCAGATAATGTCCAGTGTTAATAAAAGTGTTGTGGGGTCAAGTGTAACTCGGCAACTGTGATGGGCTGTGGTATATAGGTCAATGTTGATCGTCGTGGATATAGAACACTGGGGATCATGTGCACAGTAGACTCTGCCCAAACGACTCCGTCCGGATAAACGACTCTGTGGGGTTCGCAAACAAACTAAACAGCTGCTGCGTGTAAGATTTGAGAAACACCACGAAAGTGTGGCCGTTGCGGTAATTAAACACACGGGTCAAGAATAACACAGCAACTAAGGGAAAACAGAGGGAGTGTATGTGAAAAACTGAATGGTCTCGAACGGCGGCCGCTGCATGACAAAAAGCACTGAATAATGCGGGAAAAGCGGTGATTTGCCCGTGACGCGAAAACGACATATTCGGCCGAGCGGGAAGGGCGACGACAACACCTTCTGGATTTTTAGCGATACGTGGGTACCCCTACCGAGCCGCAGGACCAAGCTGTTCCGGACCCTATGTGCGACAAACAATTGAGGTTTTCGCTCTTATTAATTTGAACTTCCAGTTTGGACAGTCAACTACAAGTAGGTCAAATCAGGTCTCATAGGCTATTAGTCGAACTTTGTGAAGTATTTCAATACTAACTCCCTAGCTTTAATTACTTAGGACCTTCCTCAGTCCCTCATAAACATCCAAAATGAGTTTGTGCATGAAACTCACTGCTTCAATCCTCCAAAATGAGTTTCTGCATGAAACTCACTGCACCTCAATCCTTCAAAATCCTCCAAAATGTATTTCTTTTTTGGAGGGTTGGCTCAGTCGAAGTATTCTGACTAGGTGTTCCAGTAAACCAAGATCTTTATCTTGATAATGTAAACACCAGGAGTGCCTTGCCCTAAATAAAGAATCATTTGTATACATGTAGCAATGTACAATTTGCAAGACAAAGCACACATGTACCCAGCATACCATTATACATACAGGAATAAATTTCCCTAATTATTCATTGTCCTCCGAAATCCTCCAGAGTCCTCGAAAGTCCTCCATAGTAAATTTTCATTATGCCCTAAATCCACCACAATCCTCCAGGATCTTATTGAAGGATGCTTCCTCAATCCTCCACAATCCTCCATGTATCAAATGTCGACCTTCCTCAATCCTTTATAATCCTCCAATTGGTGATTTTCAAAAGTGCCTCAATGAACCAAAATCCTCCAAATCCTCCGGAGGATTATGGAGGATTTAGGAAGGTTAGGGTTAAGCCCTTTCATATGGCATATAGATTGTGAAAATGGCCAATGTAGTTTCAGAAATATGGTTTTTGAAATAGTAAACTTTGAATGCCGATATTTGACTTAACGAGGTTGACATGGGCGGCTGTATAGACGCTAGCTTGTCAACCCGCAACAGCCAAATTCATGCCAAGAAAGATCACTTTTGACCGGCGCACGCGTTGTACATAATGTATGTATGGGTCCATGATCGTTTTGTACCACAGAAATAGTCGTCGGGTAATGGTGACGAGTGGGGGTCTTTAAAACCAACAAAACATGGTGCAAAATCTGTCTGCGCCATCTTAAACAGAGACTAGGTATCGCACAGTTATGTACGTCAATGGGTGTATCAATGTCATACAGACACGTTCATACACACTATGTGTGCAAGCACATTTACTGTATGATGGACACTAGATGCACACGGACAGTGAATTTTCGTTGATGTCCAGTTCGAACCGTGATTAAAGGTCAAAATGGTGTCATCTCAATGTAAAAGTTTGAGAAGGCTCAATTCTGTACAATCTGCTGTAAGAATTTTTTGAGGATAAAAATACACAGAAAACTAGAAATTTAGAGTTTGTGAACAAACTCACAGTGTTCGGCTCAATTACGTAATTGAAAATTTTAAGGTCAATCTTGTGTGCAAGTTTTTTGTCTATTTGTGCTATGCTGACGGGCAAAATATTTATTTGTACTTTTTTTATCTTTATGCATGAAGGTTTGTCATATGAAAGTTCAACTTCCGGTTTGACAGGAACTAAAGGTCAAATGGGGTCACACCTTGTGCATGGTATCTAGAATTGTCAGAGAGCTTTAAATTGATGTAACGATTATTAATGTACCATGTGTCATTAATAAGATACATATTTTTGTTGTACAAACTGATACTTCCGGTTTCGACCGGAAGTGAAGGTCAAATGAGATCAAACTTTGTAAACATTTGTAGAATCGTCAAAGGGCTTTAAAATTTCCAATTATGTAAGGGACTTACCTGCCATATAATTGGAATTATATGAGGACGTAGGAGGAGAGACTCACACTGTATTATTGTTCCTTGTAATACGGTTTGCACCACCCCTTTGAAGAAAATGGTTCATTCCTTCATTCATAAAAATGCAAATTAGCTGTAGTCCCCCCAGGTATAAGACCATCATGCGACCGTTGAACCACGTCTCTTTGTAGATCTAAAACTAACCAAGCAAAGGCCTGGCTGAGGCTGACTCACAGATGGGTGGGAACTGAAGAAATCTGAGGCGCCGGGAGGGAGTGTGAGTCTCTCCTCCTACGTCCTCATATAATTCCAATTATATGGCAGGTAAGTCCCTTACATAATTGGAAATTATATTTCGTCCTAGTCGTCAGACTCACACTGTATATTTCATAGCTGTGCCGAAGACAGGACTGCTTTTCCAAATTCTTGTGTACCTTCCACATCTCGTTTGTAGAATTTTGTGAAGGTGTTAGCTGACGACCAATCTGCTGTTAGCAGGATTTGAGCTGTTGACACTCCTAACCGTGCAGCAGCTGAAGTGGAAGCTGCACGTGTAGAATGAGCTTTAAACTGGGAAATGTCTATCCCTGCTGCTGCCATGACAGTTTTCAGCCATCTTGCAATTGTGGATGAGACCACACAGTGATGAGGCTTGCCGAAGGATAAAAACAGTCTGGTTAACTTCAGGTTGTTCTGGCTCCTGAAGGGTTTGGTTCTGTTGATGTATTCCTTCAGTGCTAGGAAGACGCATAGTTGAGGATTTGATGAGAATCGCTCTAATACCACACTTTGCACAGGCCTGTATGCTGTCAAACATTTGGCCTGGGCTACTGGAGCAAATTCAAATGCTGATTTAGATCTTTTCACATGTTGTAGATCTAATGCCAATAAAGATGAACAGCGTCCTGCTGTTACAAGTGCCACCAACATCGCTACTTTTAGTGTCAATTGACGTAAGTTTAGTTCTCTGTTGGTTGGAAGAGAGCTGAGGTAGCGCAGAACTTTCCCAACATCCCAAGTAGAGCAATACTTAGGCTTAGGAGGACGGATGTTGAAGAGGCCCTTAAAGAACCTCGTCATCAAGTGGTGTTGTCCGATTGGTGCATTGTTTACATGAGCATGTGCCGAGGAAATGGCTGACCTGTAGACATTGATGGTCCTATACTGGAGACCATCCTCTATTAGTTGATGAAGAAATTCAAGAATTTGTGCTAAAGGTGCATGAACTGGATCAAGTTGTTGTTGAAGACACCAGCGACTCCAGCGTTTCCATGAGGAGTTAAACTGTGCATTTGTGCCTTTTCGCCATGATGACAGGATAACTGAAGACACCTTTTGCGAAAGGCCTCTTGTAGCCAGCTCTTTCCTGATAGCACCCATGCGGCTAATTGTATTGCATCCTGCATTGGATGGGGTTGACCGTTGTGGCAGAGTTTGAGAAGATCTGGACGCTTTGGAAGCAACAATGGTGTTTGTGTTGTTAGCTCTAGTATCAGTGGATACCAGGGCTGTGTCTTCCACACTGGTGCTATAAGTAGCACTGTGGACTTCTCTACTCGAACTTTCTGAAGGCATCTTGAGAGCAGGGAGAACGGAGGGAACATGTAGCCTGCCAGGTTGTTCCAACTGATGGAGAATGCATCTACCCTCCATGCCAGAGGGCTTGGATGCCATGACACGAAGTTGGGGAGTTGTTTGTTCAGACGTGATGCAAACAGGTCGACTGTTGGCTGAAATTCCAGAGCTTGTAGAACGTTTCTGAAGACTTCTGGGAGTAATTGCCATTCTGTGCGATCGTTGAAATGTCTTGACATTTCGTCTGCTGAGATGTTCTCCACTCCTGGGATAAATTCTACTGTCAGTGTAATCCCTCTGTGCAGGCACCATGTCCAGATCTTGATTGCTAGGTTGGACAGTTCTTGAGAATGTGTTCCCCCTTTGTGGGTTATGTACGAAATGGCTGTCATGTTGTCTACTTGTAGACAGATGTGTAAGTTCTGTCGATGGCTCACCAATGCTTGAAGGGCATAGTACACCGACAGTAGTTCTAAATGATTGATATGCAGATTTCGTTCTACTTTGGACCATCTGCCTCCAGTCCGGATGTCTGGCATCATGCAAGCACCCCAACCTTGTAGCGACGCATCTGTTTGTAGCGTTATGTCCGGGTTCGGAATAAGAAGTGTCTGACCATTCCAACTCTTTACACAACTGATCCAGGTTTCTAGTTCTCTTTTGGATGCCTGGGATAGGAGTACTTGTGACTCGTACGAGTTGTTTTTGTGTAGTGATACAATCTTGTCTTGTTGCAAGCTTCGGTAGTACAGAGGTGCTGGGAACACTGCTTGTATGCTTGACGACAGTCGACCGATGAGCTGGGCCAATTCCCGGACTGTTAAGGTCTGAGAGTTCAAGATGTCCTGGCAGTGATTGACGATGTGGTTGACTTTCTCTGCTGGTAGAGACAGAGTCATTGTATGGGAATCGATGCAAAACCCCAGGTAAGCTAACCGTTGTACTGGATGGAGCTGTGATTTCCCCCAATTGATGAGGAAACCTAGTTGCTGTAGCAGGCTGACCGTGAGCCCAACGTTTTCTGTACACTCCCTTTCGGATTTGCCCAGGATAAGGATGTCGTCTAGGTAGAACACACATCGAATTCCCTTTTCTCGCAAGTGTGCTGCGACTGGCTTCAAGATTTTTGTAAATGTGCGAGGAGCGCTTGACAGCCCGAATGGTAGGCAAGTAAATTGGAACAGGATGTTCTGCCAAATGAAACGAAGATATTTCCGATGATCGTGATGAATTGGGATCATGAAGTAAGCGTCTTTGAGGTCGATTGTTGTCAAAAAATCTCCCTGAGTTAGCAGATCTTTGACTAGCTTGATACCTTCCATCTTGAAGTGTTCGTACTTTACAAACTTGTTGAGCGAACGCAGATTTATAACTGGTCGAAGTTCCCCAGACTTCTTGGGAATTAGGAACAGTGAAGAAATAAACTGGCCCTCCACTGGTATTTCCACAGTGACGGCCCCTTTGTTCTGTAACTTCTGAACCTCTAGTTGAGCAATCTCTACTTGAGACTGGGAATCCATAGTTGTTACCGGCACTCTGTGCTGTAACTGGAACGGAATTGAAACAAAATCTATTTTGTGTGCAGTCACCGATTGTAGTATCCAACTGTCCTGTGTGAGGGATCTCCAAACGGGAACAAAATATTGAAGACGACTTGTCTGCAACTCTGAGCAAACTACTTTTTTGTCTTGGAATCCTCTGAACCTCGGTCAGCTCGAAATCTGCCTCGATTTGGCGCTGCAAATTTTTGAGCTCCATACTTAGACTTGTAGGTTGAGCTTTGTCTGCCTTGGTATTGGAAGGGGCGGCTGCCACGAAACTTCCGGGTCATTGCAGAGTAGTAAGGGGAGAATTTATTCCCTTTAAATGAAGAAGAAGTGGATCCTCCAGACTTGGTTACTTTAGCAGCCAGCTTGCTTGCCTTCTCTGCTTCCTCTATGTCTTTGGTCAAGTTACCTCCAAACAAAGCTTCTATAGAAGGAGAAATACGCTTGAGGCTGTCAAATCGTCTGTCCAGAAGATCATCAAAAGCATGTTGTCTAGACAAAGCCAGGCTTTGGCTCGCTGAACCAAGCAGAATGAGTGCTGATGTAACATGCTGCAACACTAAACTAGTATCAACCGACTCTGGGCATGAAGTATCCACCAAAGCATCAAACAGGTGTGTAAGAGGCAAAGCTACCTTCAGCAGATGATTGTGGGAGTCTTTCAGCTTTTCATCTTGGGTTACCAAGGAAGATCGAGCTTCCTTGAAGGAGGATTTCACCTGACTCGGCAATTCCGGGGCTTTAAAATATTTTTCCTGCTCTGTTGGGACCTGGTTGGCTTGCAGTTCCTCTCTGAAATCTTCATGTGCCAATTTGTTTGAACGGAGTTCTTCCCACCATTTAATAACCTTCTCTGTCACTGGAGTGCCCACCGTTTGCGATGGGGGTTACGAAACTCACCGGTAGGTAAGTCGGTGTCGCCACCTGCGACGATCTCCACATCCGCGGCCATGTCGCTGGTGGACCCAAAATCATCTCTATTTACGGGGATACCTCCAACCCCAAACGGACTCACCGACGCTGGTGGAAGTGAAAGCTGGCCCGGGGTCACCGGATTAACTTGATGTTGTTGAGCGACGTTGTTCGGCCACTGTTGAGGTCCGTTGTACCAGGAAGGTGGCCAAAATTGCAGCGGCATCGGTGGCATGGGCGCCGCCATGTTGAATGGATGCTGCCCGCTAGCGTTAAGGCCCGCCTGTGGAAGAGTCCATTGATGTCCCGGGTAAGTACATGTATCAGGCCCTTGATGGTTCGGAGGGACAACCCAAGGCGAGGTTTGTCCGTATCTACCTTGGGCTAGGTTGAACGCCCGAGGTGCTCTTGAGACCGGAGGAACCGGCTGAGGGGGTTCTGGTGTAGACTCTCCCGTACCACTGGCAGAAATTGGACAAGGCAGTCCGCTTTCTGGGTCTCCCAAATGGCGCTCGTCAGCCCGAGGCGGGGCTGGAGCGTGAGACCGTGTTCGTTCAACCCTAGGCGAGGTTGACGAAGTAGAAGGTTTGGCTGTATCTTTAGGCAGTTTATCGGTAGATTTTCCCTTCTTGGAAGACATAACTTCAAATTTCCTTAGCAAAGACTTGTAGAAATTCTGCTATCACCGCCACGTAGTACATGTATGTCGATAAAACCACGCAAAAGTAGTGTGTAATACTGTGCATCTGTGTAAGTGTGCTAACCGTACCACGAGAAAAAAGACGTGGTTCAACGGTCGCATGATGGTCTTATACCTGGGGGGACTACAGCTAATTTGCATTTTTATGAATGAAGGAATGAACCATTTTCTTCAAAGGGGTGGTGCAAACCGTATTACAAGGAACAATAATACAGTGTGAGTCTGACGACTAGGACGAAATATAATTAAGTTATTGTATTAATACACAAATTTACGTTATTCAGATATGGATTTTTATATAAAAAAAACTACTACTTCCGGTTTCGACCGGAAGTAAAGGTCAGATGGGGTCACACCCTGTGTAAGATTTATTTAATACTTCATGTCCTTTCATATGGTGTAGGGATCATGTATGTAGCATATCTGATTCTGGAGATATAAGTATTTTAATATAAAACTTCAATTTATTGTAATTACGCCATTGATGACGTCATCATTCGAATTTTTTTCTTTGTCATGGTCACACTGTGGTCTAAGTATATAATAAGTTTCAAGTCTGTATATGCTTTATTTCTTGAGATAGCAAAATAAAAAAAATTTCGACCTCGTGTACCAATTTCTTTTTTGACGTAGCTATGATGTCATATATCACATTTCTAGAATGCTCTTGAGCTAAAAGTTTTTTCATATTTTAATTCACTTAGGCTCTAGAGCCCAAAATATAATGATTTGTTACTTTAACTTCCAGTTTTGACCGGAAGTAAAGGTAAAATGAGGTCACGGTGTGCGTACAATTTGTCCAACATTACAAGCCTTTCGTATGCACCAAAGATTTTGAATGTAGCATTTGCCGTTCTTGAGTTATGAACTTTTTGAATTATTTAACGTTTATTTAACCTAATAACGTCATCAATGACGTCATCATTCCAAAAACCTTACGGTTTCATCTACTCACTAAGATCTTTGTGCATCATAAGTTTCAAGTTCACACAAGCTTTACTTTTTGAGAAAATTGAGCGACGTCATCATTCCAAAAACCTTATGGTTTCATCAACTCACTAAGATCTTTGTGCATCATAAGTTTCAAGTTCACACAAGATTTAATTTTTGAGAAAATTGAGCGACAAGTTTCAGGGGGAAGAATACCCAGAAAACAAAAACAAAAACAAAAACTTAACAATAACAATAAATTTTTGGCTGATGGCCAAACACCTATTAAAGAAAAAAAACTTAACAATAACAATAGGTCTTTGGCCGAAAGCCGAACACCTAAGAAGAAGAAGTAAAACTAGACAAAAGTTTTTGTGACATCATAAAAACAAAGTGCTCGGAAAAATAGTATTAAAAGTTGTTATTTGATGTTTTATAAAATTAAATCAACTTAAATATCTAAATATGAAAAAATTTAATTTGAACTTCGGTTTTGACAGGAAACTAGGTCAAATCAGGTCTCATATTAGTATAACTTTGTGAAGTACTTTAAGCCCTTTCATATGGCGTATAGATTGTGAAAAAGGCTTACGTAGTTTTAAAGAAGGTCCTTCCCTAATCTTGATATTTATCGAAAGAATCATGTTCCAACCTCTAACCACTTAAATGAGGCGCTACTTCCGGCTTGAATGGAAGTACAGGTCAAAGAGGTCATGCAATGTGCAACAGAGAAGGACCTTCTCTAACCTTGGTATTTGGTGAAAGAATCATGTTCCTACCTCTAACCACTTTTAAATGAGCTACTTCCGGTTTGACCGGCAGTAGAGGTCACAGAGGTCATGCAATGTGCAACAGAGAAGGGTCTTCCCTAACCTTGGTATTAGGTGAA
The DNA here is from genome assembly GCA_911728455.2 of Marthasterias glacialis. Taxonomy (NCBI): domain Eukaryota; kingdom Metazoa; phylum Echinodermata; class Asteroidea; order Forcipulatida; family Asteriidae; genus Marthasterias; species Marthasterias glacialis. Next base: position 22,245,655 of record OU452225.1, read on the forward strand.
AGAAGCATGTTCCTAGCTCTTACCATTTTTAAATGAGGAGCTACTTCACGCAATGTGCAATAGACCGATTGCGCGACCTACGTCACGTGACCCCTGTTGGGTTAAAAATGTAAACACACACGTAATCCTCCATAGGAAAGGGTGGTACAGTACACGATAATTAATCGAGGCTTTTTTGCTCGAAATCTGTGAAACATATTCCAGAGTTTGTATCAAAGACCTTCAAGTGGCTGAATAAAGCCAGTAAGGACAGTTCCAGCAAGTCTTGAAAATTGTAAAAGTACCGTATAAATGTGCATGATGTGTACAGCGCACGACGGAACGTTAGGCCATTAGACCGCGATCACCACACACTTTTCAACACAAAAATTTCAAAGTTTTGAAGCTGAAATCCTCCAAAGAAATTGCTTTCCAAAACTGTGTGATTCCTTTGCCTATTTGAAATTCTGCAAGGCTAGGTATTAATGCTCACTTTTCCAACGTTGTTTATCCTTTTTTTACAGTGATTTAGGCCAACATTACAAACAAAATAACAGACGGGTGGCTACATAATAGTCATCCGACGTCGGTAGTGCATGGCTTAAAAAACCTCTTTTCAGAAGAATTCTGTTAAATTATGTGATTTAAATTGATGCCACACCATACCACTTTAAATAAAGGGGCTGATTAACTAATTCATCGCTTAACGAAAGTATAATCGACTGTTTTCGAACTCACTCTGTGTCACAGCCTATCTCTTAACACGTATTTTTTCACCAGCTGTATGACATCATACCCGATAGGGGGTCACGTGACCGCATGTAAACATTGTCGCGCAATCGGTCTATAGAGAAAGACCTTCGAAAACCTTGGTATTTGGTGAAAGAATCATGTTCCTAGCTCTTACAATTTTAAATAAAGAGCTACTTCCGATTTGACCGGAAGTAGATGTCACAGAGGTCACTTAATGTGTCTCAAACGGTTGATTTTTTGTTGATTTTTAAAGGTTTAAATAAGCCCTGTATTAAAGACTAACAAAGCGTGGAGCGTGGGGGTCAAAGGTTTTAGGATGATCGGGGCGGTGAGGAGGATTGAGCTACTCCTCATCCATGAAATGTCCCATATGATCAGCATCTCAAATAGCCTCTCAGCTAGTTCAAACTCCTACTGCCCTGCTTCACGATGCCGATCCCCATTTCAAACTGTGGGCATGGGTGTGAAGGCGGGGTTCTGGCGCCTTAAACCAGATTGCTCCCGGCAGGCGGAGCTCGTTAAAACCTTGGGAGGTAGTCCGCCTAGGAGACGGCCATTCTGATTTCAAACTCGGGTTGGTGGGACTCGTAGCCTTGGTTGGCAGCCCACCTAAGAGGAGGAAAACTCTGATTTCAAACCCCCTACTGGGATAAACACTGCTGTAATCTAGCAAGACTCAGAGAGGAGACGGGTGCCACTGAGTAGAACATTTTCACCCATTGTAACAACAATATGGACAGAGACACCAAGAACTACTCCATACTGGATCGGTGTGCTACTGGAGGAAGTGTGCTACTGGAGGAAGAGGAAAAGGAAGAGGGAGAGAAGAGGATAAAGCAAGGAACACCAAGCTCAAAGTAGCCAAGGAGGAGATTACCCTAGGAAAACATGGAATGTGAGAACCCTCAATGCTCTTGGGAAACTTGAACAACTTGACCATGAGATGAGGCAGTATAGATGGTCAGTGCTCCGACTTGCTGAAGTGAGTTGGACAGCGATAGAAGAGACTACCACAAAGGATGGACATACCTTAAATGGTTTAGTGGCAAGGAGAAACTACATGAGAAGGGTGTTGGTTTTCTGGTTCACAAGGATGTAGCAAAAACAGTGATGGAGTACAGGCCCATTTCTGGTCGAATAATAACAATGAGAATGGCAGGAAAAGCACTCAACATCTCATTAGTGCAGGCTTAGATGCACCCACAAGCACAGCTTCTGATGAAGAGATGGAGCATTTCTATCAACATCTACAGAAGATAATTGAAACAATCCCCCCAAAATGTGTTCTTTTTGTCATGGGTGACTGGAATGCCAAGGTTGGAGTTGATGCATATCCAGCATGGAAAGGCACTGCTGGCAAGTTTGGATTTGGAGCAACAAATGAGAGAGGATTCTCCTTGCTAGAATTTGCAAAGATCAATGACCTTGTCTTGGCCAACACATTGCATCCACAGAAGTCATCTTGGAAAGCTACTTGGCATTCTCCTGATGGGAAAACTCACAAAATGATTGACCATACATGTAACAAGCGTTTCCAGACCAGTGTCAACTTAGCTCAAACAAGAACATTTACAGGAGCAGACATTGGCAACGATCATGACTTGCTGATGACATCACTGAGAGTAAAAGTCAAGAGGGTCAAGAAGGGGAAATCACCCAGAATCAAGTTTGACCTGGAAAAGCTTAAAGACCCTGACATTGCTGCAGAATTCCAAGCTACAATAGGAGGGAAGTTTGCCCCACTTCTTGCTGCCCAATTGGACATAGACAGCTTCAACAACCAGCTGAATGATCAGTTCATAGACACTGCAGAAAAGGTCTTTGGAACAGCGAGGGGCAAGAAACAGGTGTGGATGTCAGACTAAGTCCTAAAGACATGAAAGATCTGTGACAAACGTAGCGAATGAAGAAAACGAAGAAAAAACACTTCATCAGTGATGCAGATCAGGCTAACTACAGACAGACCAGCAGAGAAGTCAAAAAAGCAACCAAAGCGGCCAAGGAAAAGTGGATACAAGACAAGTGCACCACAATTGACAGAAACATGGCTTGTAACAACACCACAGCCGCATTCAAGACCATCAAAGACCTCACAAGAAGTAAGATGACATGAATAACATTCATTGAGGAAAAGAATGGGCAGACTGCTTACCGAGAAAACAGCCATTTCCAACAGGTGGAAGAAATACTGTGAAGAGCTATACAATCTACAACCTGAACTGTGACAAAGATCTATTGGAGAAGCTATGGAGCATTAGTTCTGCAAATAAGGATGAAGATCCACATATTCTCACATCGGAGGTACATGTAGAGGCAGCAATAGAAGGCCTTAAGGTGCTCTAACAAGCTTTCACAAAACAAGTTACTACATTATTATGACTAAGTAGACATCATAGATAGCGATTAATATTTTTTTTACATTTACAAAAATTATTTAGCACTGGAAAATTCCGTCCAAAAATGTACTCTTTCGAGCGGCCTTTGCAAACGAAAGTCAAAACGGCTCACAGCGCTAATTGTATGCTAATGATATGCATGACCCCTTGACGTCACTGTATCCTCACATACACTTTCTGGACTGCATGCACTTTACGTCCATGTACATTTAAACACACAAATTGAAAAAAATTTCCGTCTGGTTTTCGCATTTTTTTTCATCTATGCCAACACTGGGTAAAACGTGTGGTTACAGATGAGATCGACGACTTGACTAAGTTCTGTTTATAAATAATGTACGATCACATTCACGGCGCTTACCAGTCAGTGTTCATGAGACGATCTGTATCTTCACAGTGAAGAGGAGCGTCTGCGGCTTCCTGGGCTTCCTCGGGCTCCGCTTCGCCAGCCGGGGTCGTCGGCTTGAAGCAATTAGGTTCAACACCGCGAACGACCACCACTGGACCAGCCGCACCATGGGCCCCTTTAAATTCACCCACGTCGTGTTGTTCAGCACCACCAACTTCTCCCAAATCGCTGGACGACTGACTCCGAAGAGTTGCCCACGTTACTGTGTTATTTCGTAAGTTGTACATGTACATGTACATAAGCAGAATGTTCAATACACAGATGTGTTGAATACAGTACTCGTCCAATCGATCGTGCACTGAACCAAATACAAGCCAACCTACCCACAAAATTAGGCTTAACAAAACCCCCAATTTCCTAGTAATAAACAATGTAAATTGCTCCCTGTTATGTGTATGTTGACTTGTAAATTCAAAAGCCAAATTCACTGCCGTTTTGGTTTTTAAATTTTGAGTTTCGTGGGGGTAACTTCCATACACAAGCAATGAACCAAAGTCAACTAGGGATACAGTGACGTCATGAGTCGTTCGTCACATGGTTTGTGTTTTTCTGATTTTCTGCTGCGAGTGTTTGGGAGAAAAGGTTTTTTTTCGCTATTCATGGTGTGGCTAGGGATTCGTATTATACATTTTTTAAATCCTTAGGACTTCAGCTACAAGATATGTGGTGGAAGCCTATTCTTAAAAAATGTTAGAGCCCCACTTTAAAGAGGGGAAATCACCAGGAATTGACAATGTACCAGCAGAGCTTCTGAAGAAAGGTGGCCAAACAACAGTTGAAGACTACATAAAGTTATGTAATGAGGTGTGGATCTCTGGAGTCTGGCCTTCTGCCACACAGTCAATCATCATCCCTCTTCCAAAGAAAGGTAACCCCAAGTCATGCAACAACTACCGTACCATCAGCTTGATCAGTCATCCCAGTAAAATCCTCCTTTGTGTTATTCTGAACAGACTGCGACCCCAAGCAGAAAGAATTATTGCAGAGGAGCAAGCAGGGTTCAGGAAAGGGTGCAGTACGACAGAGCAGATTTTCAACCTACATGTAAGAATGCTGAGTGAGAAGTTCCGAACAGATCAGAAGCCACTGTTTCACAACTTCATCGACTTCAAGAAAGCGTTTGATCAGGTCTGGCAGGAAGGAATGTGTGCTATTAAGAGAATGTTTAACATCAGTAGAGGAATTGTAAACGTCATTGAAACACTACATGAAACGTCTAAGAGTGCAGTCTTGTTGGGAGATGAAATCGGTGATTGGTTCAGCACACGACTTGGAGTCAGACAAGGCTGTTTGCTGTCACCTACCATCTTCAACATCTTCCTGGAATACATCATGTTAGAAGCCTTGAATGGTTTTGAAGGGTCAGTCAGCATTGGAGGAAGAACTGTCACGAACATTCGGTTTGCTGACGACAAAGATCTGGTTGCTGGGCAGGCTGAGGAACTGAGCACACTAACAACAAAATTGGAGAAGAGTGCAAAGCAACTTGGCATGCAGATCAGTGCTGAGAAGAGCAAGGTTATGATAATGGGATCACATGAAGAAGTGGTTGCATCAATCGAGGGTGAAAAGCTTGAAACTGTGACCCAATTTAAATATCCTGGTGCTACCATCACAGAGGATGCAAGATCAGTTCAAGCAATAAAGATCAGGATAGCTATTGCCACCTCATCACTTGCGAAACTGAAACCCATATGGCATGTATGGAGAGACAAGAACATATCCATGAAAACCAGAATGAGTCTACTTCGTGCTCTGGTTACATCAGTTTTCCTTCATAGGTGTGAAACCTGGACACTGAATGCCGAAATGGAAAAGCGAATAACGCATTTGAGATGAACTGTGTGCGGAGATTACTCCAGGTCCATTACACTTCTCACACTTCCAACAAGCAGATAAGGGAACTGATAGTAAGCTACATAGGTGAACATGACCATCTGTTAACCATAGTGAAACGCAGGCAGCTAAATTGGTTCGGGCATGTGATTAGATAGAAGGGCAGCCTTGCGAATACCATGCTGCAGGGAGGCACAGATGGTTCCAGGAAGAGAGGTAGACCTGTTATAAGGACATGGGTCAACAACATCAAAGACTGGACTGGCCTCGACTTTCAGCAGCTAATTAGAAAAGCTGAAGACAGAGAGCTTTGGAGATCTTCTGTTTCAAGAGCCATCACCTTGTCGCCCCAACGGCCCATAAGCTATGGGACATAGATAGATACATTGTAGATAGATAGAAAGCGTGGAGTGCGCACCTTGAAAAGAGACTAAGTTCATTATAATAGATCGATTGCGCAACCCGCGACACGTGACCCCTGTTGGGTATAAAATGTAAACACACACGTAATCCTCCATAGGAAAGGGTGGTATGGTACACGATGATTGTACCAGAGACCTTCAAGAGGCTGAATAAAGCCAGTAAGGACAGTTCCAGCAAGTCTTGATATTTTAAAAGTATCGTAGAAATGTGCACGATGTGTACAGCGCACGACGGAACGTTAGGCCATTAGACCGCGATCACCTCACACTTTTTAACACAAAAATTTCAAAGTTTTGAAGCTGAAATCCTCCAAAAAATTGCTTCCAAAACTGTGTGATTCCTTTGCCTATTTGAAATTCTGCAAGGCTAGGTATTAATACTCACTTTTCCACGTTCTTTACCCTTTTTTACAGTGATTTAGGCCAACATTACAAACAAAATAACACACAGGTGGCTACATAATAGTCGTCCAACGCCGGTAGTGCATGGCTAAAAAAAACTCTTTTCAGAAGAATTCTGTTAAATTTTGAAACGGAGATGTGATTTAAATTAATGCCACACCATACCACTTTAAATATAGGGGCTGATTAACTAATTCATCCCTTAATGAAAGTAAAATCGACTGTTTTCGTACTCACTCTGTGTCACGGCCTATGCTTTTACACGTATTTTTTCATCAGCTGTATGACGTCATACCCGATAGGGGGTCACGTGACTGCATGTAAACATAGTCGCGCAATCGGTCTATTGCGTTGTTAATGTGCATGTCAATGGGGCATCGATGTCACACAGCCACACACACGCCGACGTGTATAATGGCATTGGATTTTCTGTAGCAATGTTGGACATGCTTGAACGCACATGGACAATTGATTTGCATTAACGTCCAGTTTGTACCGGAAGTAAAGGTCAAAATGGTGTCCCCTCAATGCAAAAGTTTAAGAAAGCTTAATTCTCTACAATCTGACGTAAGATTTGTGATTCTGTGATAAGTACTTCTTAAAATATGAAGTTTTGAAATTTTCAACTTCTGCTTTGAACCGAAAGACAAGGTCAAATTTGGGTCATGTCCATGGATCACTTATTCAGTTTGAAATGACCTTTCTGATGATGTATAAATTGTAAAAATCCATTGTGTACATCAGAAGTTATGATTTTTTTAATCATAAACTTTGATCTGATGTAATTCGACATCTGATGGGTGTCGTTTGGGGTGTCGTGGCCGAGCGGATAAGAGCACCAGACTCAAGCTCTGCTGTTACTGATCAGCAGAGTGTGGGTTCGAATCCCGGTTGTGACACTTGTGTCCTTGAGCAAGACACTTTACTGTAATAGCTTTTCTCTACCCAGGAGTAAATGGGTACCTGTGAGGGCAGAGATGGCTTATGTGAATGATTAGCTTGGAGTGCGGTTACTCGCAGCACCGGCTGTATAATCCCCAGGGAACTGATATGGTTTAAGGAATGAAATAAATGGCCCAGTGACCAGGGGTAGTAATGTCAGAAGCGCTTTGATACAGTGTGATAAAGCGCTATATAAAAACTGGTTATTATTATTATTATTATTATCTGATGACGTCATCATGACGTAACCACAATGGTTTCCTGTCCTAGTCACTTTCTAATGTGTGAAGTTTCAAGTTTGTGTGACTTTAAGAAGTTTACATTTGTTATCAGACAATCGCGGGGGAGAAGAAGAAGAAGAACTAGAAATTTAGAGTTTGTGGACAAACTCACGGTGTTCGGCATATCAAAGTGATTGCATAATTTAAAATGTTAAGTCAATATTGTGTGCAAGTTTTTTGTCTCCTTGTGCAATGCTGATGGGCAAAATATTTATTTGTACCTTTTGTTGATCTATATGCATGACGGTTTGTCATATGGAACTTCAACTTCCAGTTTTGACAGGAACTAAAGGTCAAATGGGGTCACACTTTTTACAAGATATCTAGAATTGCCCGAGAGCTGTAAATTTATGTAGTGATTATTAATGTACCTCTTTTCATTTTTGGATGTACACACTTCCGGTTTCGACCGGAAGTGAAGGTCAAATAGGGTCACACATTATACAAAATTGTAGAATTGTCGAAGTGCCTTAAAATCTGGTTATTATATTAATATACAAATTTACGTTACTCAGATGAATTTTTATATAAAAAACTACTGCTTCTGATTTCGACCGGAAGTAAAGGTCAAATGGGGTCACACTCTGTGTAAGATTTGTTTAATACTTAAAGACCTTTTATATGGTGTAAAAATCATTATTACTCGTAAGATATGATTATTTAATATAAAAACTACTAAAAAAGAAGTACTTCTGATTTCGACCGGAAGAAAAGGTCAATGGGGTCACACTCTGTGTAAGATTTGTTCAATACTTAAAGACCTTCTATATGGTGTAAAGATCATTATTATTCTTAAGATATGATTATTTTAATATAAAACTTAAATTTAATGTTGTGACGTCATCAATCCAAAAAAATTGCTTTGTCATGTACACACTATACATGTAGTAAAAACACGTAATTACATCAATACAAATTTACGTTACTGAGATATGAATATTTAACATGGTTTAAAAAGTAACAAATATCAGACAATAGTCCTATTTGACAAGCGTGAGGCTTGAATATGGGTTTTGGTATAAACATTTTGTGGAAAACTTTTTAGAAAAATTGATAGGTCCCATGAAACTTTAACATTAAATTTTTGCCCCCATTGCAGCGAAAAGTGGCATCCATGATAAGTTTCAAATTCATACAAACTTCCTTTTTTTTAAATTGCTGGAGAAGTTTCATTGAGGAGAAGAAGACAAGGAAAAAAACAAACAAACAAACAAAAACAGAACAATAACAATAGGTTTTCGGCTGGGAGCCGAACACCTAAGATTAAGAAGAAGTAGTGAAAAAAAAAACGAACAAAAAAAAGAGTTGTTCCAAGCGTTGCTCCGAACACCTAAAAAAATAAAAACCAAACAATAACAATAGTTGTTCAGGCTATTGCCCGAACACCCACATGTAATAAAAAAACTAAAAAAAACAACAATAGTTGTTCGAACTATTGCCCGAACAACTAATGAATGAATGAATGTTGTGTGTCACTCATAAAGTTGTGTGTCGCTTTATTTAGAAAAATTATTACACTATCTCCCCATAACAAGCAGTAATTTAAAAAGAAACAAAACATGACGCTGGTGGCGCTTTTCTCAAGGTGATCCTGTGTAATAGTACTGTGTAAAAAATGGACACAAAAATGACCTAAAATACATACATTAGACTAAAATACATTGACTGTCTTGGAGAAAGGCTAGACGCCGCGAGTTCGCGACAGTGGGTCATCGATTTTTAGCCTACATGTACTTTGAACGGCATTTTACTTGAAAACTGCAGGATTTCTATTGGAAAACTTTTCGGATTATTACTCACTGGTAATTTTTGTTTCTGAAACAGTTAACAAAATCAAGTCCAGAGATTGCCCGAGCGAAAGTCATTTTCTGGAGATACAGCTGATGGCCTACCAGAGGCTAGAGCTTCGGTGCATTTACATCTGGTAGGTTTCTTAAAATCTCACATACATGGTAAACAGTTGAAACCGGATGACTTGAATACACGCAAACGTTTCCCCTGCCTGGAAATGGAGGTTGTCTTGCGACCTTTATGCAATTTCGAACCAACGGAGCAAAGTTCGCGCGGTCATTCAACTTCAGAGCGTGCAGACCATACACACGCTGGCATTGGCATCTCTTGGCATTGTGAACTCAGGGTTTCTTTGTGCCAGCGGTACCCTCAAAGAAAAAATATTCCGGCAATTCCGCTAAAAGAAATCCAAACAGGGACCCCAAAAAAAGATCCTGGCGGCAACTGGTTAATAGCTGGCTAGTTCTTGCCTCAGAGTTTATGCCTCTCTAGCCCCACTAGCCACGGCACTGGCTGTATGGGCCATTGCCTCTGGGTTTATACTCATGGATAGTTGAAATTTGGTGCAGCAGTTACCTTTTATACAGATGGAAGTAAACCTACATGTACATGCAACTCCAAAGATCATGTGATTTATGCTAACCAAAAATCTGGTTCGGCAAAACCAAGTGACCTTAATTATTATTTTTTTATATGCTCAAAAACCGCAAAATTCTATGGTTTCTTTTAGGGACTGTTCTACTTTAATCCTGAAAGACCTTTAGAGTCATCTTTGCTTCTTTTTCTATAGACAAAAAAACAGCCTAGCCGTTGTACCTTTAAGTTCACAATTTATTTATCATACAAAGTAAACTGTACCTTTGTACACTGTTAGTCGAGCGGTACTCCTGGCAATGCCTGCTATGTTAGATGCAATACAGTGAAAGTCTGCATCATCACGTCCATCTTTTAGTGGTTCTATCCTCAAAACTGATCCAGAAGGCATCTCAAGAATTTCTGTTCTGATGTTAGTAGCCTCACGGGATCCTTTTTCCCATCGAAACAGTGGGGCAGGGTCACCTGAAGCCTGACAGACAAACTGAATAGCACCTCCAGCAATGCCAAATTCGGACTGGATTTCTTTTGTGATGACTGGTGGTTGAACTGCAAAATACAAAAAGATGAAAGATTTTAAGTAAACTCATTCTTTCTGGACTATATGTACACACACTGTAGTAAGTTCTGCAGCCGATTTCACAAAAGTATTGCAAACTTACACAATGTCATAAAGTTACGACACATAGGCCTAAATATTGCGCAGCTGCACCACTTTCTTAAGTTCCCTTTCACAAAACTTGTCTCAGCTCGAAACTTTTTAATGACGAAATAAATATTAACATCGTGGACGATCCAATGAAAAAAAATGCACAGAGCGGCCATTTTAAATCATGATTTTTTTGCATCCACACAACTACTTGTACAACGAGATGTCAACCAGAGGTTAATTAATGAATGTAAAGTTCCAATATGCTATTTAACCAGGGGTTAATTTCTGAATGTAAAGTGCCAATGGGCAATTCCACCGTGACTGACATCACATTTTTAACTAATTGTGAATATCAAATCAGCTCTGATGTCTAAACTATTACAGCTATCCAAGCCCTGTTTGGCATGGGGGACACTAGGACCTGAATACACAATATAGTTTTCAAATTTTGAAATTTCATGTTCAGCTTTTCTGACTGTGTGGGTTGTTTACCACCGTGACTGACATTACAAAATGCGACGCAATCAAAAAATGTCAAACATGTTTTTAAAATTTCTCTTCAAGTTAAAAGTGCTACAGATCTGAATCCATATAAACATAATAGCTCATAGGGGAACTAATGCAGATTAAAAGATGGAAACAACTCTTTATGATTTTTTAAATAATTATGCAAATTAATCTCTGTGACTGACATTACTGTGACTGACATTACGCATTAGATTCGCAACTCCTACTCACAGTAAAAACAATTTCACACTAAAATGATAAACTTTCTGTCAACTAGAGAAGAATCAACTAATTGCTTGTGCTTTATTTAAAGGAGCAATCATAATTTTAAGATGTTTAAAGGCTGGAACATGCATTAAATGTCATATAATGTATAAAATACATAAATTGCATAAAATGGCAAACGCTATAAACATAACACTTTACAAGCTACCTTTTTTTATCATTTTGAATTTGGTGAAATGAATAAAGAACAAATGGGTGCTCCCCTTTTTCATAAAATAGTCTTTTTGAGTAAAATACCAGAAGTTCCTTTTCACATGCATGAAATAATTTAGAGTAGATAAGACATGTAAAACTGCTATTTCACAAATATTCAAGCATTGCTGTAACTTGTCTTGGGATACATGCAGCATGACTGCTAAACATATAATGCTTAGATTTGTTTACACATTTACTTTCCCCTCTTAGCCAATGAGCAACAGTCAACATGGTCAGGTATAACATTCTAGTTCCCCCCCCCCCATTTGCATTGCACCAATTGCTAAAAATATTTAATATTATATTTTATATTATAGAATATTTAATAAAACTGATCTCTAAAATGTACTTTGCTCAAAGGTCTAAGTAAATACATCTTGTACTACATGTTCTGTACGTGATGTACATGTATAGTACCAAGCACTAACATTGTCAGATTGTGGGCAGGTTTTAAGACATTTTGTTAGCATATTCTTATTTTAAAAATCTATTACACATTACTTTGGGTTGAACCACCCTCCCCACACCACTACAGCTTGGATGTGTAGTGGATCATTTTATATACTTAAAAGTCTTTACAATACTAACTCATACAAGTAAAATACTCCACTCTACTCAACAGATCAGTCTTTCCAATCAAACCAGCACTCTGTATCCATCCAGTCAATCTTGATGTCATGATGGAGAGATGCTAGTTTGTTGGTGTGCAACAATTCACCTACAGTATACGTCTGTACTTTCTTGAAAGTCATCAGAGTTATAATGCTTGGGGCATTAACAAAAACTGGTGCTTCAAGCTTGGGATTTTATCTCTGGTGTAGTGTACATGTATTTTGTCCCCTCTCAGTGGCCACTTCCAGTACATGTACATGTTCACACGTGTATGCAACAGCTCTCACTATTACAGTTATCATTTGGACGCAATCAACTTTTTGCTGCATTTCGCCTGTCTCTCTGCTGCTGTCTTTGGCATCCTCCTTACACTCAATTGGAAAACCTATGTATTGTGAGACTCTTATGTCCCTGTTTAAAAAGAAAAGTGTTGTCTGAAATTAATTTTCCTTCAATCAAATGAAAACATTCAAGTCAAATAATGTGTCTTACATGTCAATGGGGTGCATTTCACCCAAAACACCATTAATTATTCACTTGCGTACTTGTATATAACACACATGATGGTGGATTAAATTAAAAATACAAACTATGATGGATCTTAGAGCATTGTTTTAGGATTAATGATCTTCATTAAGTTGTATGATGGGTAATAGGTAAGCTGTCAGCCAATCCACTGTTCAAAATTTCTTCCATTGACTGACGTAATATACGTGACTGACATTACAATATCGTGACTGACATTACATGTGACTGACATTACACTTTTGTTTAACTGACCAAATCTTTAAATAAAAATTTTTTGCCCACTTGATAACATCATAGCACTTCCCACACCCCATACTAAGAAAATAATGAAAGGCAGATTTTAATTGTTATCCTGTATGTTTTTATGGGAAAAATAACTGTTTTTTGTGACTGACATTACGTTAAGCCTAAGCGTTATTTTGACGGCACATCCTGGGTAGCTAACACTAATTTCATTTTTCAAAAGTTATTTTCCTAAAATAGACACCAAGTGTTGTTATTTTAACACAAACATTTATTACATATCAATAGACTACTGAATAATAACAAAATATTTAAGTTTGGTGTTCTTACCTACGATTGGCGACATAAATGTAGTGACATCTTCCGAGTGCTGTAACTTACAAAATAGTTGGTCCAGAACAATTGTTTTAGTATTTCTAGAAACTGCAAAATACACCCTGTCGATTTTGCAAAAGATATTTGAACAAAAATCATTTTGAAATTTTGACCCTCGTGTCGCACTTGCGTGGAATTGCCCCAATATGATGTTTAACCAGGGATTAATTTTTGAATGCAAAGTGCCAATATGATGTTTAACCAATGAACCAGGGGTTAATTTCTGAATGCAAAGTGCCAATATGTTTAACCAGGGCTTAATTTCTGAATGTAAAGTGCCAATATGATGTTTAACCAGGGATTAATTTTTGAATGCAAAGTGCCAATATGATGTTTAACCAATGAACCAGGGGTTAATTTCTGAATGCAAAGTGCCAATATGTTTAACCGGGGGTTAATTTCTGAATGCAAAGTGCCAATATGATGTTTAACCAGGGGTTAATTTCTGAATGCAAAGTGCCAATATGATGTTTAACCAGGGGTTAATTTCTGAATGTAAAGTGCCAATATGATGTTTAACCAGGGGTTAATTTCTGTATGTAAAGTGCCACTATGATGTTTAACCAGGGATTAATTTCTGAATGCAAAGTGCCAATATGATGTTTAACCAGGGGTTAATTTCTGAATGTAAAGTGCCAATATGATGTTTAACCAGGGGTTAATTTCTGAATGCAAAGTGCCAATATGCTATTTAACCAGGGGTTAATTTCTGAATGCAAAGTGCCAATATGATGTTTAACCAGGGGTTAATTTCTGAATGCAAAGTGCCACTATGATGTTTAACGAGGGGTTAATTTCTGAATGTAAAGTGCCAATATGATGTTAAACCGGGGGTTAATTTCTGAATGCAAAGTGCCAATATGAGGTTTAACCAGGGGTTAATTTCTGAATGTAAAGTGCCAATATGATGTTTAACCGGGGGTTAATTTCTGAATGCAAAGTGCCACTATGATGTTTAACCAGGGGTTAATTTCTGAATGCAAAGTGCCAATATGATGTTTAACCAGGGGTTAATTCTGAATGCAAAGTGCCAATATGATGTTTAACCAGGGGTTAATTTCTGAATGCAAAGTGCCAATATGATGTTTAACCAGGGGTTAATTTCTGAATGCAAAGTGCCAATATGATGTTTAACCAGGGGTTAATTCTGAATGCAAAGTGCAAATATTATGTTTAACCAGGGGTTAATTTCTGAATGCAAAGTGCAAATATGATGTTTAACCAGGGGTTAATTTCTGAATGCAAAGTGCCAATATGATGTTTAACGAGGGGTTAATTATGAATGCAAAGTGCCAATATGATGTTAAACCGGGGATTAATTTCTGAATGCAAAGTGCCAATATGATGTTTAACCAGGGGTTAATTTCTGAATGTAAAGTGCCAATATGATGTTTAACCGGGGGTTAATTTCTGAATGCAAAGTGCCACTATGATGTTTAACCAGGGGTTAATTTCTGAATGCAAAGTGCCAATATGATGTTTAACCAGGGGTTAATTTCTGAATGCAAAGTGCCAATATGATGTTTAACCAGGGGTTAATTTCTGAATGCAAAGTGCCAATATGATGTTTAACGAGGGGTTAATTATGAATGCAAAGTGCCAATATGATGTTAAACCGGGGGTTAATTTCTGAATGCAAAGTGCCAATATGATGTTTAACCAGGGGTTAATTTCTGAATGTAAAGTGCCAATATGATGTTTAACCGGGGGTTAATTTCTGAATGCAAAGTGCCACTATGATGTTTAACCAGGGGTTAATTTCTGAATGCAAAGTGCCAATATGATGTTTAACCAGGGGTTAATTTCTGAATGCAAAGTGCCAATATGATGTTTAACCAGGGGTTAATTTCTGAATGCAAAGTGCCAATATGATGTTTAACCAGGGGTTAATTCTGAATGCAAAGTGCCAATATGATGTTTAACCAGGGGTTAATTTCTGAATGCAAAGTGCCAATATGATGTTTAACGAGGGGCTAATTCTGAATGCAAAGTGCCAATATGATGTTAAACCGGGGGTTAATTTCTGAATGCAAAGTGCCAATATGATGTTTAACCAGGGGTTAATTTCTGAATGCAAAGTGCCAATATGATGTTTAACGAGGGGTTAATTCTGAATGCAAGGTGCCAATATGATGTTTAAACAGGGGTTAATGAAAAATTTGGACGTGTTGTTGATGATCATTGCTCACTGCGTGAGCGAACTGCACATCCAAACAATGCAAACAAATCCAGCGAGCACTGTTGTTGCACGTGCTTCGTGTGTGGAGTACGCTTCGCGTGTTATCTTCGCAGCATCGTTTTCAAAATAATTGGTCCACGCTCGTTGTTCAAACGAGGCAAGTTCGTGTAGCGGCAGACATGGCTGCTGTCAATGTGGAATCGTCCATGTTCTGCAGAAGGTTTTTAAAGAATTTTCAGAGCGTGGGTGAACGATTTTCTGTGTCTATTTTGTGTTTATTGTGAACAAAATTCAAATGAAAAGGATCTATTTGTGAGTTTTATAAACAATATGGAATGCATTTCGTTCGGGTATTGTCACTGAATATCATTTGATGAAATCTGGCTTTTCTATTTTACCTGGCTTGTATTGCTTCACCTCGTGCTAAAATGGAATAATCTAGATTCTGCCTTGTGTTTTTTCCCCAAACTTACTCTTTTACTTAGTGGTGGCCTGAACAGGAATTGCACGGTACGTTTACTTTAGTATAGGGGGGTTAAATAAATAAGTAAGGCATTAACCTATTGTGTTGCATTAAGGGAATAAAGGTGTGATGAAGAGGTTTTTAACTATTGTATAAAATGGATAAGGGGGCCTGGTGGCCGATAATTGCCCGAGCCATAGGCGAGGGCAATTATCAGCCACCAGGACTGAGCAGAGGTTTTAAACAATAGTTAAAAACCGATTCAGCACACCTTTATTCCCATTCATAAATGCCTTTTTGTCAAAAACATGCAAAAACATTTACAGGTTGGGAACAAATCTGACAGTTTTGACTCGGCTCACCTCGATTCTGCGTAAAATTTCTATCCATATTTACGGGCCAATTCCTTGAACGAAATGTCAATCTTATTTCTGCCTCTGATAATCATTGGGAATCACACGTCACTATATGGAAACCAGACTAAATGATTATGGCAGCTTCTTCAAAAGATGGACCATTCGAAAGCCTGAAATTCAGACCCTGATATTTCCATCAGTAAAAGCTGAATAGTTTATTTCAATACAGTGTAATAAACTACGAGGTGTACCCGACAATATATCAAAAACAATATTGACCACCAATGCCTTTCAACTAAATCAAGATGGACATTTTAGAGTCCAGAACGTCAGCAGTTTTGACGGACTTCAACAACCTACTAGATTTATATCATACTATGATCTTTTCAGGGGTACATTTTTTAAATTAGCATGCGCGGGTAGTAGGGCCTGTTGACAAATACATTACAGCAAGGGGAAAACAAAAAATCTGACATTTGGAAAAAATAAATAAATAAAATTAAATAAACTCGCGAAGTCGCGAACGTCATTTTTTTCCATCCAAAATGTCAACAATAAGAAGCATGTGATCAGCAAAAATTTTAAACATTCCATTGAATCTAAAAAAATATGGTATAAACACGCATAAATAAGGATTACTTTGAAGCAATGTCGACTGCGATAACTGGTCAACAATAGGAGCAATCCGCATTTCAAATTTCCAGCGACGTCTTTTTTTATTGTCCGTCCACGTAAACAACTGACGTTCGAGAATTTTACAATATGCCTGTGAGTTGACCTTTGACATGAGACTTACCCCCTCTATCGTCTGCTTGCCGTTTTACTACCTCAATGTTTGCACGTAACGTTAAATCTGCCGTGTTTTTTTCTGCGACGCGTTGTATTCGTTTAAAAGAAATCTGTCAAGTAAATGACGTCCTGGATTTTACTGATGTACTGGACCTAGTGGACAGTTCCAGACTAAAATCCAAAACGCATCTGAGGCGATAAACAACCGAAATACTTCGCTGCGAACACTATATTTTGGAAACTAGAACAACTTATCTTCAGTGTGATCGATGTGGACAGTGCGAAGGTAACAAAGTACCGAACGTCATTTGCAATAAATTCCGTCAATTTATCTCGAACGTCATGTAAATTCCGTCACTTTATCTCAAACGTCACTAAAAATCCGTCAAAAATGACGTTCGAAACGGGACGTTTAAAAAAAATATATGTTTTTGAAGCCTGGCGAACTTAATATTTTATATTTTTTCACTGGCACTATTATAGGTTTTTATTTGAAGACAAATAAAATATGTCATGAAGGAAACAAGCAGAACAGAAAAACTGAGTGATGTGTATTTATTGTATAAGAATGTAATAATCTATAAAATATGTGTTTTTTCCAATATTGCCTTGGTGCCCTTCGCAACTTTTTACGATTGCCTTGATACCCTTTGAAATTTCTGGAAATTGCCTTGGTGCCCTAATTTTTTACAAAAAGTCAAGGCAAAACTGCCTTGCCCCTTTAAAGCCGAAGTATCAGGGCTGCCCTCTTAATGGGAGACTTTTGAGACGTTAACTGGCGCCCCAGTAAATGGTCCTTTTCTATTTTTCTCATAAGAGAAAAGGACCACTTACTTGGGCGCTCGATAGCGTCTCAAAAGTCTCCCATTGGTGAGTAGGTCAGGGACGAGATTTGCCAATTGTGAAAATTCCTGAAAATGGCTTGCAGGCCTGGGTTTCCCCTTATTCTACACCCGGTGTGGAAGGAGATTCTGTCCGGGCATACAGCGAATTGTGTACTAACTCCTTCTGATAGCGCCCTCTTTTGAATAAACTCCTCCAGCCCACTTTAATTTACCGTTTTTTGGACTTATTACCCTAGGACAGAATACCCTATGACACCGGCACCTCCCAGACACTACAGTTCAAGGGGTTAACAGACTCTGTGCATCATCAGAAACACAAAACTACAGGTTTGACAGTGACACAATGTGGACTTTTTCTTTCTCCATTTGGTGACTGCTTCACTTTTTTCAAGAAAATTTGAATGCTCAAGGAGATTTTGAGAAAATCCTGAAATCAGGAAAAATCCTGAGAAATCTCATGCATGGTAGGTGATTGCCAAAGTAAAATTTTGAACTACATCAACATGGAAACATCATGTAATTATTACCACAAGAGACTAATGCAAAATCGTCTGTAAGTGCAACAATGTCGTATCTTGATTTTGTAATAAAACATTGAATTTTGCACCAAAAAAAACACTACATACGTTGTACCTTGATGCCCATTGATTTTGTGTACACATCCACATTACTTTAACTTAAAAGCAAGATAAAATGTTTCACACTTTTAAACTCTCTTGTATAATGTAAATTGCTATTTTGAAACAACATTGTTGCACTGACACAAAACAAAATATTGCTCACTGAACAAATTTCTCACCTGCAAGATTACTTTCTAGTGTCCAAACGATGGTGACTAATGCATACAGGTAGGTCTTCGGGTGGGTCAGGGAATGACAGTGCCGGCCACCCATGGCTCTGCCAATAACCGCTGTACTCAAGTGAATACTGTTTACCTGCACGAAACAAATTTGTTTATCAATTTTAAATAACGAGACTGCACTGACCGAGCCTTTAGATTTTAAAGCGCTGGTGTGTCATGAACGTGTGTAGAGTAGGCCTATATCTTTATGTAGGAACCTCTTAATATACCTTCTGGGTGGGCATCAACGATGCCGGCAGGAAGGGCACATAATTCTTCCAGGCCGTGATATGGCTCGTTAAAATCCCAATCAAACATCACTTCTGTGAAGCTTGTTTCATTTTAGGATTCTACCTCACCTTGTATAACATGTACTGTACATCACTCTGAGATCTTGTGAGATGTTCAAAGCTACAATCCAGGCCAAAATGCTTGGGCCACTGTGACAGAAAATAATGTGATACCCTCCCCCATCCCCCCCACCTCCCCCACTCAATGTTATTAATCCCAACTAGAGCACAGACCCCGCAATGAGAACCAACATTGATTGGGGGTCGGGGGGAGGTCCAACGAGATATGACCAGGATTGTACATGTACAGTGTAGGTGTAAAACGCCAAGGAAACTAGAACGACTAGAGTCATAGTATTAAAGTCACTCAGACAGTTCATCATAGACTAATACATCACTGCCTTATTCATGATTCTTATTCTTATTGATCTTCAAAATAAGACACCAAGAAAGGGGAAAAGCATTTTTGGGGTAGGGCATTCATGTATCAATGTCTCG
This sequence comes from Marthasterias glacialis, assembly GCA_911728455.2. NCBI lineage: Eukaryota > Metazoa > Echinodermata > Asteroidea > Forcipulatida > Asteriidae > Marthasterias > Marthasterias glacialis. The sequence goes on from OU452225.1 coordinate 22,265,118, forward strand.
TGGGTGAAAGTTGGTCAACTCCACTAATTCATCGCTATGTGCTGGTGTCAACTACACAGAAGTTTACCACTGTATCATGTATGTGACCCAGTTGATCTGTTAACGAGTTGGTGTGCATACGGGTTGGCCAGCTGTTCCGACATCAGGTAATCAAACATAATAATTGCCGTTTTTATTCAAATTATCAGTTATAAAATAGTCATTTTGTAAAATTTAAAGGTCCCATGAATTAATTTTTTTTTATTGGTTAAAAAAGGAAGTATGCCTATCAATATCATAGCATATTATTATTTTTTTACATTTTTCACATGCCTATTTACCGTAGAAATAACCATTTCTAAAATTAGGGGATTGCCGCGCTCCCCCACCCTTCTTCACTAGCATAAAATCTGTGACGTAGACAGTGGACTGGCTGACCAGGGCCATTTGTGTGACAACAACACACAATGCATTGTTGACCACTCAGCACCAGAGCTGTCTTTGAAACGTTTGACCACAGTCTACGTCACGAATCATTGCGCAATCAAATGACACACATTTTTTGGGCTCAATTAAAGTGTATAACGCATAACAAACACATCAAAATAGTCAATGTTATGCTTTGTTAATTTCAAACTGTATATTAAGCCACAAAAATGTAATGTGACAAAATACCTCTTCATGGGCCCTTTAAACAATTGTTTATTTTCTGGGTCAACATGTCACTAAATGTAGACCCAGTAACTAGAGCGCTGTACTCCTTTTTTTTAAGAATTTGACTTTATCAGTCCTACTAGTGCCCCAATCCGTTATATGTATTAGCGCTGTGACGAAGTGGATTCAATTAATGAATGTGTGATACCCTGTACACAAAATTGCCAAAATTCTGACAAAGAATTTAACAAAATTGCTGAAATACAACCTTTTACATGTAAGAAAACAGTCATTCCATAATGTCAGCCACTGTATTTGCTTTGAGCCTAAAAAACATCAATTTGGATGACAGAAAATGATTGTGAGTCCAATTAAATGCCTTTTATTTCATCTTTGATATCATGTCAAGCCAGTCAGTAAGGCGATATACCAGCAATTTTGTTGAGGCTTTGTCGTAATTTGGGCAATTTTTGAGGAATAGGGTATCACACATGTCGTATGAAATCCACTTCGTCACGGCGATAAATACTACCGGACTGGGGTACGACAGTTACAGTCAAAATCTATAAAAAAAAATTTAAAAAAAGCAGTACAGCGCCCCAGTTACTGGGCCTACCCAACATCAATTAAAAAATCTCAAAAATTCCTTTGGAATTTTTAAAGTGGCAGCCGGATATGGAAACTTTTCCCTAGTCTGCTAGTCTACATACACATGTAGATCATGTACATCATTAAGGCCAGACCGTTAAAAACACAGACGACCGGATAGCGCTACACTACCAAAAATATGGAGCGTCAAAAAACTACTCCAAAATCCATCAAAGACCTCTGCAACACCGTACCTTGGGCTAGGATTAAAAAGTAATTAAAACAATTAAACATACAATACACGTTCAGGACCCCTTGACTGTACGGTCATGACGGTAAAAAGGCTTTCTTAAGCATCTTTCTCTAATTTATAATTACTTACTTGTCGAACGAAGCCGAAGGGTCAAGTTATGTTTCCGAATGACTATGTTCCACTATAAAAAAGCACACAAAAGAGTTGAAGCTACAACTACGAGTACAGATGTCATGGATTGATTAGCGACACCAGTACAAAACACTAACACTTTTAACACTGACATTAATAGTCATAGATGGTCCTTCGTCGTATATTCCTTGCTTTCCTGTTGAAAAAATGGCCGCCGCACCTATAATTTACATTGTACTTTTGTTGTAGTCACCCCCAAATACCTGTCGCACTAAAAGCCGGTAACTAACGACAACTGCCGACAACACGTTTAATATGCACTAAAAACAACCAATAAAGAAAAATAACCCCTTCATTATGTGTAATAGAGTAACAAACATCCTAATAACTTTCAATCTGTTGAAAAAATTGTGTTTTTAACTTATAAAATAACGATTCTTTATCACAAAGTAGTAAAAACTAGAACTGTCCGCCATGTTGTCTTTGGGCCGTATCTGGACAATACCATTGTGAAACAGGTAAGTTTTATTGTCCTTGTCATCCGATTTTTTTTTTTTATTATTGTTTACAGTATTTACTGCTGCACGAATGCGTTCAATAGACCGATTGCGCGGCAGTGTTGACGTGCGGTCACGTGACCTCCTTATTGGGTATAATGCCATACAGCTGATGGCAAAATACGTGTAAAGAGATAGGCCGTGACACAGAGTGAGTACGAAAGCAGTCGATTTTACTTTTGTTAAGTGATAATTTAGTTAATCAGTCAGCCCCTTTATTTAAAGTGTGACATTAATTTAAAATCACATCACTGTTTCATAATTTACAGAATACACCGATCCATTAAGCCCCGCCCATTTTTCATTGGCCAATCACAACCACGAAATCTGATCACCATTTCAGCCATTTGGTGATCTTTGCACTAATGGTGATCAGGTTTCGCGGCTGTGATTGGTCAACTCGTAAGGAGGCGGGACTTAATGGATCGGTCTATTCTACTAAAAAGAGGTTTTTTTAGCCATGCACTACCAGCGACAGACAACTAATTATGTAGCCACCCGTCTATGGTGTTCTAAAGACGACAACGGTGCGTCGCGTCGTGCCATTGCGTCGCCTGTTCCGTCGCCCGTCGCGTCGTGCCGTCGCCCGACGCGTCGTGCGTCGCATCGTGCCGTCGTCCGTCGTGTCGCCTGTTTTACAATGAAATAATATATTGGGTTTTAGTGCCGTCGCGTCGTGCCGTCGTCCGTCGCGTCGTGCCGTCGTCCGTCGCGTCGTGTCCTTTGCGTCGCATGTTCCGTCGCCCATTGCGTCGCCCTTCGCGTCGTGCCGTCGCCCATCGCATCGTGCCGTCGCCCGTCGCGTCGTGCCGTCGTCCGTCGCGTCGCCTGTGCCGTCGCCCATCGCGTCGTGCCGTGGTCCGTCGCGTCGCCTGTGCCGTCGCCCGTCGCGTCGTCCGTCGCATTGCCTGTCCAGAAAGTTCTGCCTCCAGGTGGCGCTGTTGTGCCTACGGCGAAAGCATGGTCATAGTTCGTTCAAATTGGACATGATGGAGGCAATTTTAGATAGAAAGCCTATAAGATAAACAATTATAGGTGACATAATTATCTTTATGATAAAACAAAAAGGATATTGTTCAGATGGCAGGGCAAGGAGGGATTGATTAAACTATACGTCTCTGCCATCAGGAAATTTCAGGTGTGACTCCACAATGCAAATAAACAAACAGCGCCACCCATTGTCAAAGAAAATAAGGAAATGATTAGAAACAGGACGACGTACTCAGGCGACGCGACGGGCGACGGGCGACGGCACGACGCGATGGGCGACGGCACAGGCGACGCGACGGACGACGGCACGACGCAATGGGCGACAGCACAGGCGACGCGACGGGCGACGGCACAGGCGACGCGACGGGCGACGGCACGACGCGACGGGCGGCGGCACGATGCGACGGGCGACGGCACGACGCGATGGGCGACGCGAAGGGCGACGCAATGGGCGACGCAACATGCGACGCAACGGACACGACGCGACGGACAACGGCACGACGCGACGGACGACGGCACTAAAACCCAAAAATTATATAATTTCATTATAAAACAGGCGACAAGACGGACGACGGCACGACGCGACGGGCGACGGAACAGGCGACGCGATGGCACGACGCGACGCACCTTTGTCGTCTTTAGAACACCATTACCGTCTGTTATTTTGTTTGTATGTAGGCCTAAGTCACTGTAAAAAAGTATAAACAATGTTGGAAAAGTGAGCATTAATACCTAGCCTTGCAGAATCACAGTTTTTGGAAAGCAATTTCTTTGGAGGATTTCAGCTTCAAAACTTAACGTTCCGTCGTGCGCTGTACACTTCTTGCACATTTATACGGTACTTTTACAATTTTCAAGACTTGCTGGAACTGTCCTTACTGGCTTTATTCGGCCACTTGAAGGGCTTTGGTACAAACTCTGGAATATCTCTCACAGATTTCGAGCATGAAAAGCCTCGATCGAATAAACTGAATGCATTAATCATCGTGTACCGTACCACCCTTTCCTATATGGAGGATGTCGTGTGTGTTTACATTTTATACCCTGAAGTGGTCACGTGACGCGGGTCGCGCAATCGGTCTAAGGTTTTCAAAACAAGACAATAAATAATAGTAAATCATAACTTATAATGAACAAATCGTTTAAAATAAATTTCAAACGGCGGGACAAATTGTGTAAACTAAATGCCAGAACATGGACTGGCCACCTGCCATGGTAATGTTGCACACACAGATTACTTACATTTTTGCTACCCCCTACAGTTTAATGGTATCGTCCAGGTACAATCCAAGACAACACAGTAGACGGTACTAGTTTTTACTACTTTGTGATAAAGAATCGTTATTTAAAATATAAAAAACACAATATTTTCAACAGATTGAATTTTATTTGGATATTTATGACTCATTTACACATAATTAAAGAATTATTTATCTTCAACGGTGGTTTTTCAGTGCATTTCAAACGTGTTGTTGGCAGTTGTCGTCAGTTGTCAGCTTTTAGTGCGACCCTCCATATCCCACAGTGTCTGATTGTTTGAGTCATACATCAACGAACTCGTACTCAGAGGCCCCACTTCAACTAAATACAGTGCTTTGTATGCGGCTAGTCTTATCCAAAGACACTGACTGGCACGGGCTGATTTTAAGAGTGCTCATTGGTTCATTTTTCGTGATCTTATTGACCCCAGTCACACTCATGTAGACAAAAGATTCTTTTTTTATTCTTTATAAACGTGAATTTACAGTGCTGGAGTCGACTCTGTTCCTAGTCTTGGTGCAAGACGTTCCTGTCCTCGACACATAAAAGTCCATGCGTTGTCACCAGTAGAGGGCGCTGTCACTCTACGAATCCGTTACCACTCACGAACCGCTTTCATAATAGTAGACCAGCCTAGGAGTAAAATTTTACATTGGACGGCATAGTTTGTTAATGGCTGGCATCCATGCTAGATATATTGTTCATGGTCTCGGGCAGACGAATAGGCCGGATGCCACCCTCAAATTTGAATTTTAAGGTCATTCCGGGGTCAAAAGATCAAATAAGGTCAAAAACTTTGTTTTCAGGATTTTTGACCAACAATGATACTGTCGGATAGATCTATCCATAAAATGTATTTTTATTACCATGGTGACATCACAAGGCTGTCAAATGACGAGTAAAACTTTCATTTTGTGCACAAACGTATGGTGAAACGAAACATAAAAGTGCGATTATCTCGAAAAGTGTACATTTGTAAATATCAAAGTTACATGTACTCCAGATCTTTCTTGGAACATTTATTTTGAAAATCAATGGTTCTGATCAGTCGAAAGACATCCCAGGCAGTTTTTAAAATCGTAAAATTGAACAATTTTGGAAAGTTCGGGCAGGTGCGGGGGGTATCCTGAAACTAGCTTTTGCTAAAATGGGTTTATCGAGTAGTGTCACTGTTTAGTAATGCATAGCGTATAACGGAAGGCTATGGATTGTAACGACCAAAGCCAGTCATAAGACCTATTAATCCAGGAACATTTCCATTGACTTACATCATAAATGAGTACAATTGGCAATCAAGACACTATATTGGGTCTTCTGTTGCCTAGCAACCGCCTTTTAGAGATCTTTGAGATTCGTTACACAAATGAAAATGGGGCGCATTGGGAAACTTCCAACCTCATTACAAAGTTACATTGCGCCCAAAAATGTATGGTTGAAATGTCTCTCTGACTTTTTAAGTGTTTAACTATTAGTAAAAAGTGAATTTTCAACTTGCAAACCATGTATGGTAATTACAAAATAAAAAGTGTATCACCTCGGAAAGAGGCTTTACATAGTGTATCAAAAAATGTTTGTATCAAATCGTTGGTGATTTTTTTTCTGTAAATCACACATGGTAGTATAATTTCAAAAAACGTCAGTGCTTTATATTTTACAAACACTGTCAGGATTTGTTTGACTTTTTCTACTTTGGGAGGTGGCCAAAAAGTATAGTAAGAGTGAATCAACATGGTCTTAAAGGTCTACAGCTGTGTGTACACGAACGTCTGAATTTGCTAGTCTATTGACCAGCCGGGTTGCTACAGTCAATTGCGTCACATCCACAAGCATATGTGCACTTGAGGTTCCTTCTGAAACAGCTGCATCTGCCCGTCTTGCACTTTGATTTGCAGCCACAGGAAACTAGTTCTAGACAGGCATCTGGGATACGGGGTAGTCTTGTCCATACAGCTTCCAAGCATCCAGACACCCTCTTACAAGCCGCAGTGTCGATAGGCAGGGAGACGTCTGTGCTCTCTGTCCGCCTGCAACCATATCTTTGTCTGGTAGATGGCACGTGCTGAGTGAAGTTCCATTGCATCTCTTGTTGGTGGTAACATTTCTAGACCCTATTTGCCTTACCAAAGAGTTGGAGCCTAGCATTATTGACGTTGGACTGCTCAGGGGTACCATATAAATGACACACAAACTGCTCAACTGGCGCAAGTTCACCATCACGCCTTGACGAGAAGCGGTTGTTTTTCAAAGGTTTTCCAGCATGTCTTCTTCCCGTGGCCAGTAAATGAGGAGGTTGTATCACAGCCCGTTAGTGCATGGAAGCTGAGAAGGTTGCCTCTCACTGGTAGTGAAAGTCGCCCATATATTGCATGTATTGGATAACACTTCCTCTGTTTTGCAGTTCCGGAGATCATCCACACCTCAGCAGCTTTTGCAGCAATGAAGTGCAGAAGGAGAAGCAATGACATAAGTATCTCTGCATACAACAAGAATTCTTCGATATCTTTTAGTGATCGCCTCACACGCATGGAGTATTAGCCTGGTGTCAGCCTCCTCGTGATTTCCTTGGAGTTTTACATTATCTCTCCTATTAGACCTGGCGTCTGTCGCATCGAGGAAACCGCCGCCTGTCACTATCTCGTGCCCTTCTGTTAGATCTTTCTCCAAGATGGCTTGAGACAGGAACTTGGCTAAATCAGCCTTGTTCTCACCCAGGGCAATAAATTGACTCCAAACCTGTGGAAGTGGGACATGTGGTCCATCGATAAGTTTACGAGTCGGCTTTCTTTTCCCTGTGCGCTTGGATCGAGTTACTGCCTTGATTGAGCCTTCACCGATGCAACGATCGAATACCACATCAACTCTTGTTGTATTATCTCCAAGGTGTTTCGTCACTGTAGATAATGAATACAGCAGCATAGTCCCCAAATGTATGTCATCCTTGAGGCTTCCCAAGAGCTTGGATAAGTGCACATGTCTTCATGTCGTTCTTGGGAACTTCCGGTGATGTCTGTAGTCCAGACATTAAGATATTGATTAGTTCTGCCTTTGGTGTCGAGTTCATCTCACCTCCAGCCTTGGCAAGAGACATCGGGATTGGGGGAAAGCTCGTGCTGCAGAATATTCTCCATTTCCAATGGTCGGCCCCAAGTGGCAGCATTTAGTAATCTTTGCATCAATTTTCTGTCAGCTTTGATGGTCTTATGTATATTCTGTTTTGTAGAAACGTTTACCTTGTATAGATTAAAGGTACACACCGGCTTACTGTTTACCTAATTTAGTGATGTGGAATGACAGACAATAATTTTTAAATGGTTGTTCTTGAAAAAAAATCATCAAAATATCACGTAATTAACGAAAAATCTGAAAAAACCCAAACACGGTCAAAGGTCAGCTTATACGCTTTTCCAGCCGTTGCAACTGTCAAGTTTACGTGCCAATGTTGCACAATGTTGTAAGTAGACTGGTGCTCTGTTTATGTATGAATTATTACAATGACGATGCATGAGGATCCAGACTTCATACCCATCCAGCACAAATTCACGTGTAAAAAAACCCAGACATAAACAGACAGTGTATTCTGTGTACGACGAAATGGACGAACTTACATGCAATGGAGAACGTTTCTTCATTATATCGCAAGTAGGCCCTATGTTGTAAAAAAAAAAATACTTGGACGAATGCCAGTTGGGTCCAGGACTAATCTGTGTTGTCAGGTCGCGTTCAAATGTAGAAAGGGAGTGAATAAGCTTGGCACAATGTGGACATTACAGACATGATTGACCATAAATAATGTCAAAATGTGAGTCTTCATGAATTCAAATATACGCAGGCATGTTCACAATACAGTTCTATGACACAAACCTGTCCATCAAAATTATGGCAAAGACCACATCCTTCATATTCTCATCGTGACCAGCCTGCTGCAGTCTAAAAACTAATGGTAGTGTCCCTAATCTTGGACCATCTTTTCACATTGGCTTGGCCAATAACAGTCATGTGCCAAGCGAGCCTCCTGCTTTCGCTGCAAACGGATTGCCAATCCTGGCAGCTTTAGCGAAGGCATTCCCCCGTTTTTCGGGCGATGACTTCACTGGCCGGCCGCGGCCACTGCCACCGGTTTTTTGTTGTGGCGATTGGGGGGGGGGGGGAAGTGGACATTATGCAGCTATCATAGAAGTAGATAGATCAGCTGTATGGGAGATAAACATTCCCCATCGTCGTCGCTCGTGCGGGGTAGCGCAGGCAACACGTTACAATAGTTAGGGGATAATAGCTAGGGGTACAGACTAAAACCCTCGTTAAAAAAACATAATTGTTGGTCTGGCTCCCTACCCCTCCGACAAGCTCCCACGCTTACGGCTAGACCGACCGGCGAGCTGGGGAGTTCATGCCCCGGAGTTTGTCCCTCTGGCCCCACGAGACACGGCACTGGCTGTACGGGATATGCCCCAAGGTTACGTTCCGCTAGCTCCCACGCTGGTGCGCCGTAAGACACGCTTCGGTTGCACGGACACCTCTGAATGTGAATATTACGTTCGATTTTTCATCATTATTTACAAATTGTATCAATAATCTGAATACATAGTCTTTTTTGTCAAACATTCATGAATAATTGTTAAAAAAAAAAAAGATTTAAATTTGGTTTAGTAATTTACTTTTATACGGCTGGAAGTACAACTAACTCCGAAGATCACGTGATTTATCCGAACCACTTTTTTGGTTCGGATAAATCGTTTTTTGAAAAATGCTCGAAAACGGCAAAATTTGATGGTTTCTTTTAGGAACCGTTCTTCTCCATTTCTGAAAGACCTTTGAAGTCATATGTTAGCCTATTTTGTAGCCCAAATAGCCCAACGAAGCCGGTGTGTACCTTTAACAAATGTTTTTGAGTGATGTTTCGTCAGTGTGTCATGAAACCCCAACAGTTTCCTCAATCAAACGTTGCTTCACATAAGTAAGAACAGGCTGCTTCCCACGATCCTCAGCCGTTAGAAGATTGCTCATGACATCACTTAAGGCGGTGTCCCTGGTTGCAAGCGATAAAGTCTTTCAGATTCGTCTATGGTTAGTTTTCTACCAACAAACATGGGTATACTGACGGTATACTATCATTCTAAACGAAATTGGAGAAAACAAAATCAAAAAAGTCTTCAGATTCGTTTCTGGTTAGTTTGCTACCAACAAACATTGAAAATGCTGAAGCTACAAAATAAATTCTAAACGAAATCAGAGAAAACAAAAAAATAAAAAGTCTTCAGATTCGTCTATGGTTAGTTTTCAACCAACAAACATGGGTATACTGACGGTATACAATCATTCTAAACGAAATAAAAGAAAAAAAATCAAAAAAGTCTTCAGATTCGTTTCTGGTTAGTTTTCTACTAACAAACATGAACATGCTGCAGCTAAAAATAAGTTTTAAACGAAATCGGAGAAAACAAAAAATGCTGAAGCTACAAAATATAAATTAAACGAAATCAGAGAAAACAAAAATAAAAAGTCTTCAGATTCGTCTATGGTTAGTTTTCTACTAACAAACATGAACATGCTGCAGCTAAAAATAAGTTTTAAACGAAATCGGAGAAAACAAAAAATGCTGAAGCTACAAAATATAATTTAAACGAAATCAGAGAAAACAAAAATAAAAAGTCTTCAGATTCGTCTATGGTTAGTTTTCTACCAACAAACATGAGCATGCTGAAGCTACAAATAAGTTTTAAACGAAATCGGAGAAAACAAAATTAAAAAGTCTTCAGATTCGTCTATGGTTAATTTTCCACTAACAAACAAGGGCATGCTGAAGCTACACATAAGTTTTAAACGAAATCGGAGAAAACAAAATTAAAAAGTCTTCAGATTCGTCTATGGTTAATTTTCCACTAACAAACAAAAGTATACTCACGGTATACTATCATTCTAAACGAAATTAAAGAAAAGAAAATCAAAAAAGTCTTCAGATTCGTTTCTGGTTAGTTTTCTACCAACAAACATGAGCATGCTGAAGCTACAAAATAAATTCTAAACGAAATCGGAGAAAACAAAAATAAAAAGTCTTCAGATTCGTCTATGGTTAGTTTTCTACCAACAAGCAAGGGCATGCTGAAGCTACAAATAAGTTTTAAACGAAATCGGAGAAAACAAAATTGAAAAGTCTTCAGATTCGTCTATGGTTAGTTTTCAACCAACAAACATGGAGTATACTGACGGTATACTATCATTCTAAACGAAATTAGAGAAAACAAAATCAAAAAAGTCTTCAGATTCGTTTCTGGTTAGTTTTCTACTAACAAACATGAGCATGCTGAAGCTAAAAAGAAATTTTAAACGAAATCAGAGAAAACAAAAATAAAAAGGTCTTCAGATTCGTCTATGGTTAGTTTTCAACCAACAAACATGGGTATACTCACGATATACTATCATTCTAAACGAAATTAGAGAAAACAAAATCAAAAAAGTTTTCAGATTCGTTTCTGGTTAGTTTTCTACCAACAAACATAAAAATGCTGAAGCTACAAAATAAATTCTAAACGAAATCAGAGAAAACAAAAATAAAAAGTCTTCAGATTCGTCTAAGGTTAGTTTTCTACCAACAAGCAAGGGCATGCTGAAGCTACAAATAAGTTTTAAACGAAATCGGAGAAAACCAAATTGGAAAGTCTTCAGATTTGTCTATGGTTAGTTTTCAACCAACAAACATGGGTATACTGACGGTATACTATCATTCTAAACGAAATTAGAGAAAACAAAATCAAAAAAGTCTTCAGATTCGTTTCTGGTTAGTTTTCTACCAACAAACATGAACATGCTGCAGCTAAAAATAAGTTTTAAACGAAATCGGAGAAATGAAAATTGAAATATCTTCAGATTTGTCTATGGTTAGTTTTCAACCAACAAACATGAACATGCTGAAGCTACAAAATAAATTCTAAACGAAATCAGAGAAAACAAAAATAAAATGTCTTCAGATTCGTCTATGGTTAGTTTTCAACCAACAAACATGGGTATACTGACGGTATACTATCATTCTAAACGAAATTAGAGAAAAAAAATCAAAAAAGTTTTCAGATTTGTTTCTGGTTAGTTTTCTAACCAACAAACATGAGCATGCTGAAGCTAAAAATAAATTCTAAACGAAATCAGAGAAAACAAAAATAAAAAGTCTTCAGATTCGTCTATGGTTAGTTTTCTAACAACAAACATGAGCATGCTGAAGCTACAAATAAGTTTTAAACGAAATCGGAGAAAACAAAATTAAAAAGTCTTCAGATTCGTCTATGGTTAATTTTCCACTTACAAACAAGGTATACTGATGGTATACTATCATTCTAAACGAACTTAAAGAAAAGAAAATCAAAAAAGTCTTCAGATTCGTTTCTGGTTAGTTTTCTACCAACAAACATGAGCATACCTGAAGCTACAAAATAAATTCTAAACGAAATCGGAGAAAATAAAAATAAAAAGTCTTCAGATTCGTCTATGGTTAGTTTACTACCAACAAGCAAGGGCATGCTGGAGCTAAAAATAAGTTTTAAACGAAATCGGAGAAAACAAAATTGAAAAGTCTTCAGATTCGTCTATGGTTAGTTTTCAACCAACAAACATGGGTATACTGTTGGTATACTATCATTCTAAACGAAATTAGAGAAAACAAAATCAAAAAAGTCTTCAGATTCGTTTCTGGTTAGTTTTCTACCAACAAACATGAACATGCTGCAGCTAAAAATAAGTTTTAAACGAAATCGGAGAAATGAAAATTGAAAAGTCTTCAGATTCGTCTATGGTTAGTTTTCAACCAACAAACATGAACATGCTGAAGCTACAAAATAAATTCTAAACGAAATCAGAGAAAACAAAAATAAAAAGTCTTCAGATTCGTCTATGGTTAGTTTTCAACCAACAAACATGGGTATACTGACGGTATACTATCATTCTAAACGAAATTAGAGAAAAAAAATCAAAAAAGTCTTCAGATTCGTTTCTGGTTAGTTTTCTAACCAACAAACATAAGCATGCTGAAGCTAAAAATAAATTCTAAACGAAATCATTGCAAACAAAAATGAAAAGTCTTCAGATTCGTCTATGGTTAGTTTTCTAACAACAAACATGAGCATGCTGAAGCTACAAATAAGTTTTAAACAAAATCGGAGAAAACAAAATTAAAAAGTCTTCAGATTCGTCTATGGTTAATTTTCCACTAACAAACAAGGGTATACTCACGGTATACTATCATTCTAAACGAAATTAGAGAAAACAAAATCAAAAAAGTCTTCAGATTCGTTTCTGGTTAGTTTTCTTCCAACAAACATGAACATGCTGAAGCTAAAAATAAGTTTTAAACGAAATCGGAGAAAACAAAAATAAAAAGTCTTCAGATTCGTCTATGGTTAGTTTTCTACCAACAAGTATAATCATGCTTAAGCTACAAATAAGTTCTAAACGAAATAGGACAAAACAAAATTAAAAAGTCTTCAGATTCGTCTATGGTTAATTTTCCACTAACAAACAAGGGTATACACACGGTATACTATCATTCTAAACGAAATCAGAGAAAAAAAATCAAAAAAGTCTTCAGATTCGTTTCTGGTTAGTTTTCTACCAACAAACATGGGTATACTGACGGTATACTATCATTCTAAACGAAATTGGAGAAAACAAAATCAAAAAAGTCTTCAGATTCATTTCTGGTTAGTTTTGCTACCAACAAACATGAAAATGCTGAAGCTACAAAATAAGTTTTAAACGAAATCAGTGAAAACAAAAATAAAAAGTCTTCAGATTCGTTTCTGGTTAGTTTTTTACCAACAAACATGAACATGCTGAAGCTAAAAATAAGTTTTAAACGAAATCAGAGAAAACAAAAATAAAAAGTCTTCAGATTCGTCTATGGTTAGTTTTCTAACAACAAACATGAGCACGCTTAAGCTACAAATAAGTTTTAAACGAAATCGGAGAAAACCAAATTGGAAAGTCTTCAGATTCGTCTATGGTTAGTTTTCAACCAACAAACATGGGTATACTCACGGTATACTATCATTCTAAACGAAATTAGAGAAAACAAAATCAAAAAAGTCTTCAGATTCGTTTTTGGCTAGTTTTCTTCCAACAAACATGAACATGCTGAAGCTAAAAATAAGTTTTAAACGAAATCGGAGAAAAACAAAAATAAAAAGTCTTCAGATTCGTCTATGGTTAGTTTTCTACCAACAATTATAAGCATGCTTAAGCTACAAATAAGTTCTAAACGAAATAGGACAAAACAAAATTAAAAAGTGTTCAGATTCGTCTATGGTTAATTTTCCACTAACAAACAAGGGTATACACACGGTATACTATCATTCTAAACGAAATAAGAGAAAACAAAATCAAAAAAGTCTTCAGATTCGTTTCTGGTTAGTTTTCTAACCAACAAACATGAGCATGCTGGAGCTAAAAATAAATTCTAAACGAAATCAGAGAAAACAAAAATAAAAAGTCTTCAGATTCGTCTATGGTTAGTTTTCTACCAACAAACATGAGCATGCTGAAGCTAAAAATAAGTTTTAAACGAAATCGGAGAAAACCAAATTGGAAAGTCTTCAGATTCGTCTATGGTTAATTTTCCACTAACAAACAAGGGTATACTCACGGTATACTATCATTCGAAACGAAATTAGAGAAAACAAAATCAAAAAAGTCTTCAGATGTGTTTCTGGTTAGTTTTCTACCAACAAACATGAACATGCTGAAGCTACAAAATAAGTTTTAAACGAAATCGGAGAAAACAAAAATAAAAAGTCTTCAGATTCGTCTATGGTTAGTTTTCCACCAACAAGCATGAGCATGCTTAAGCTACAAATAAGTTCTAAACGAAATAGGACAAAACAAAATTAAAAAGTCTTCAGATTCGTCTATGGTTAATTTTCCACTAACAAACAAGGGTATACTCACGGTATACTATCATTCTAAACGAAATTAGAGAAAAACAATCAAAAAAGTCTTCAGATTCGTTTCTGGTTAGTTTTCTACCAACAAACATGGGTATACTGACGGTATACTATCATTCTAAACGAAATTGGAGAAAACAAAATCAAAAAAGTCTTCAGATTCGTTTCTGGTTAGTTTGCTACCAACAAACATGAAAATGCTGAAGCTACAAAATAAGTTTCAAACGAAATCAGAGAAAACAAAAATAAAAAGTCTTCAGAATCGTCTATGGTTAGTTTTCTACTAACAAGCAAGGGCATGCTGAAGCTACAAATAAGTTTTAAACGAAATCGGAGAAAACAAAATTGAAAAGTCTTCAGATTCGTCTATGGTTAGTTTTCAACCAACAAACATGGGTATACTGACGGTATACTATCATTCTAAACGAAATTAGAGAAAAAAAAAATCAAAAAAGTCTTCAGATTCGTTTCTGGTTAGTTTTCTACCAACAAACATGAACATGCTGCAGCTAAAAATAAGTTTTAAACGAAATCGGAGAAAACAAAATTGAAAAGTCTTCAGATTCGTCTATGGTTAGTTTTCAACCAACAAACATGGGTATACTGACGGTATACTATCATTCTAAACGAAATTAGAGAAAACAAAATCAAAAAAGTCTTCAGATTCGTTTCTGGTTAGTTTTCTACCAACAAACATGAACATGCTGCAGCTACAAATAAGTTTTAAACGAAATCGGAGAAATGAAAATTGAAATATCTTCAGATTTGTCTATGGTTAGTTTTCAACCAACAAACATGAACATGCTGAAGCTACAAAATAAATTCTAAACGAAATCAAAGAAAACAAAAATAAAAAGTCTTCAGATTCGTCTATGGTTAGTTTTCAACCAACAAACATGGGTATACTGACGGTATACTATCATTCTAAACGAATTTAGAGAAAAAAAATCAAAAAAGTCTTCAGATTCGTTTCTGGTTAGTTTTCTAACCAACAAACATGAGCATGCTGGAGCTAAAAATAAATTCTAAACAAAATCAGAGAAAACAAAAATAAAAAGTCTTCAGATTCGTTTATGGTTAGTTTTCTACCAACAAACATGGGTATACTGACGGTATACTATCATTCTAAACGAAATTAGAGATAAAAAAAATCAAAAAAGTCTTCAGATTCGTTTCTGGTTAGTTTTCTACCAACAAACATGAACATGCTGCAGCTAAAAATAAGTTTTAAACGAAATCGGAGAAAACAAAATTGAAAAGTCTTCAGATTCGTCTATGGTTAGTTTTCAACCAACAAACATGGGTATACTGACGGTATACTATCATTCTAAACGAAAGTAGAGAAAACAAAATCAAAAAAGTCTTCAGATTCGTTTCTGGTTAGTTTTCTACCAACAAACATGAACATGCTGCAGCTACAAATAAGTTTTAAACGAAATCGGAGAAATGAAAATTGAAAAGTCTTCAGATTCGTCTATGGTTAGTTTTCAAACCAACAAACATGAACATGCTGAAGCTACAAAATAAATTCTAAACGAAATCAAAGAAAACAAAAATAAAAAGTCTTCAGATTCGTCTATGGTTAGTTTTCAACCAACAAACATGGGTATACTGACGGTATACTATCATTCTAAACGAATTTAGAGAAAAAAAATCAAAAAAGTCTTCAGATTCGTTTCTGGTTAGTTTTCTAACCAACAAACATGAGCATGCTGGAGCTAAAAATAAGTTTTAAACGAAATCGGAGAAAACCAAATTGGAAAGTCTTCAGATTCGTTTATGGTTAGTTTTCTACCAACAAACATGGGTATACTGACGGTATACTATCATTCTAAACGAAATTAGAGAAAACAAAATCAAAAAAGTCTTCAGATTCGTTTCTGGTTAGTTTTCTACCAACAAACATGAACATGTTGCAGCTAAAAATAAGTTTTAAACGAAATCGGAGAAATGAAAATTGAAATATCTTCAGATTTGTCTATGGTTAGTTTTTAACCAACAAACATGAACATGCTGAGGCTACAAAATAAATTCTAAACGAAATCAGAGAAAACAAAAATAAAAAGTCTTCAGATTAGTCTATGGTTAGTTTTCAACCAACAAACATGGGTATACTGACGGTATACTATCATTCTAAACGAAATTAAAAAAAAAAAAATCAAAAAAGTCTTCAGATTCGTTTCTGGTTAGTTTTCTACTAACAAACATGAACATGCTGCAGCTAAAAATAAGTTTTAAATGAAATCGGAGAAAACAAAAAATGCTGAAGCTACAAAATATAATTTAAACGAAATCAGAGAAAACAAAAATAAAAAGTCTTCAGATGCGTCTATGGTTAGTTTTCTACCAACAAACATGAGCATGCTGAAGCTACAAATAAGTTTTAAACGAAATCGGAGAAAACAAAATTGAAAAGTCTTCAGATTCGTCTATGGTTAGTTTTCTACCAACAAGCAAGGGCATGCTGAAGCTACAAATAAGTTTTAAACGAAATCGGAGAAAACAAAATTGAAAAGTCTTCAGATTCGTCTATGGTTAGTTTTCAACCAACAAACATGGGGTATACTGATGGTATACTATCATTCTAAACGAAATTAGAGAAAACAAAATCAAAAAAGTCTTCAGATTCGTTTCTGGTTAGTTTTCTACCAACAAACATGAACATGCTGCAGCTAAAAATAAGTTTTAAACGAAATCGGAGAAAACAAAATTGAAAAGTCTTCAGATTCGTCTATGGTTAGTTTTCAACCAACAAACATGGGTATACTGACGGTATACTATCATTCTAAACGAAATTAGAGAAAAAAAAATCAAAAGTCTTCAGTTTCGTTTCTGGTTAGTTTTCAACCAACAAACATGAACATGCT
Organism: Marthasterias glacialis; assembly: GCA_911728455.2. Classification (NCBI taxonomy): domain Eukaryota; kingdom Metazoa; phylum Echinodermata; class Asteroidea; order Forcipulatida; family Asteriidae; genus Marthasterias; species Marthasterias glacialis. The sequence goes on from OU452225.1 coordinate 22,282,321, forward strand.
GAAGCTACAAAATAAATTCTAAACGAAATCAGAGAAAACAAAAATAAAAAGTCTTCAGATTCGTCTATGTTTATTTTTCAACCAACAAACATGGGTATACTGACGGTATATACTATCATTCTAAACGAAATTGGAGAAAACAAAATCAAAAAAGTCTTCAGATTCGTTTCTGGTTAGTTTGCTACCAACAAACATGGGTATACTGACGGTATACTATCATTCTAAACGAAATTGGAGAAAACAAAATCAAAAAAGTCTTCAGATTCGTTTCTGGTTAGTTTGCTACCAACAAACATTGAAAATGCTGAAGCTACAAAATAAATTCTAAACGAAATCAGAGAAAACAAAAAAATAAAAAGTCTTCAGATTCGTCTATGGTTAGTTTTCAACCAACAAACATGGGTATACTGACGGTATACAATCATTCTAAACGAAATAAAAGAAAAAAAATCAAAAAAGTCTGCAGATTCGTTTCTGGTTAGTTTTCTACTAACAAACATGAACATGCTGCAGCTAAAAATAAGTTTTAAACGAAATCGGAGAAAACAAAAAATGCTGAAGCTACAAAATATAATTTAAACGAAATCAGAGAAAACAAAAATAAAAAGTCTTCAGATTCGTCTATGGTTAGTTTTCTACCAACAAACATTAGCATGCTGAAGCTACAAATAAAATTTAAACGAAATCGGAGAAAACAAAATTGAAAAGTCTTCAGATTCGTCTATGGTTAGTTTTCAACCAACAAACATGGGTATACTCACGGTAAACTATCATTCTAAACGAAATTAGAGAAAAAAAATCAAAAAAGTCTTCAGATTCGTTTCTGGTTAGTTTTCTACCAACAAACATGAGCATGCTGAAGCTACAAATAAGTTTTAAACGAAATCGGAGAAAACAAAATTGAAAAGTCTTCAAAATCCGTTTATGGTTGCCTATCTACCAACACACATGGGAATGCTAAAGCTACACATAAGTTCTATACGAAATCGGAGAAAACAAAATTAAAAAGTCTTCAGATTCGTCTATGGTTAATTTTCCACTAACAAACAAGGGTATACTCACGGTATACTATCATTCTAAACGAAATTAAAGAAAAGAAAATCAAAAGAGTCTTCAGATTCGTTTCTGGTTAGTTTTCTACCAACAAACATGAGCATGCTGAAGCTACAAAATAAATTCTAAACGAAATCGGAGAAAACAAAAATAAAAAGTCTTCAGATTCGTCTATGGTTAGTTTTCTACCAACAAACATGAGCATGCTGAAGCTACAAATAAGTTTTAAACGAAATCGGAGAAAACAAAATTGAAAAGTCTTCAGATTCGTCTATGGTTAGTTTTCAACCAACAAACATGGGTATACTCACGGTATACTATCATTCTAAACGAAATTAGAGAAAACCAAATTGAAAAGTCTTCAGATTCGTCTATGTTTAGTTTTCAACCAACAAACATGGGTATACTGACGGTATACTTTCATTCTAAACGAAATTAGAGAAAACAAAATCAAAAAAGTCTTCAGATTCGTTTCTGGTTAGTTTTCTACCAACAAACATGAACATGCTGCAGCTACAAAATAAGTTTTAAACGAAATCGGAGAAAACAAAATTGAAAAGTCTTCAGATTCGTCTATGGTTAGTTTTCAACCAACAAACATGGGTATACTCACGGTAAACTATCATTCTAAACGAAATTAGAGAAAAAAAATCAAAAAAGTCTTCAGATTCGTTTCTGGTTAGTTTTCAACCAACAAACATGGGTATACTGACGGTATACTATCATTCTAAACGAAATTAAAGAAAAGAAAATCAAAAGAGTCTTCAGATTCGTTTCTGGTTAGTTTTCTACCAACAAACATGAGCATGCTGAAGCTACAAAATAAATTCTAAACGAAATCGGAGAAAACAAAAATAAAAAGTTTTCAGATTCGTCTATGGTTAGTTTTCTACCAACAAACATGAGCATGCTGAAGCTACAAATAAGTTTTAAACGAAATCGGAGAAAACAAAATTGAAAAGTCTTCAGTTTCGTCTATGGTTAGTTTTCAACCAACAAACATGGGTATACTCACGGTATACTATCATTCTAAACGAAATTAGAGAAAACCAAATTGAAAAGTCTTCAGATTCGTCTATGTTTAGTTTTCAACCAACAAACATGGGTATACTGACGGTATACTTTCATTCTAAACGAAATTAGAGAAAACAAAATCAAAAAAGTCTTCAGATTCGTTTCTGGTTAGTTTTCTACCAACAAACATGAACATGCTCAAGCTACAAATAAGTTTTAAACGAAATCGGAGAAACCAAATTGAAAAGTCTTCAGATTCGTCTCTGTTTAGTTTTCAACCAACAAACATGGGTATACTGACGGTATACTTTCATTCTAAACGAAATTAGAGAAAACAAAATCAAAAAAGTCTTCAGATTCGTTTCTGGTTAGTTTTCTACCAACAAACATGAACATGCTGCAGCTAAAAATAAGTTTTAAACGAAATCGGAGAAAACAAAATTGAAAAGTCTTCAGATTCGTCTATGGTTAGTTTTCAACCAACAAACATGGGTATACTCACGGTAAACTATCATTCTAAACGAAATTAGAGAAAAAAAATCAAAAAAGTCTTCAGATTCGTTTCTGGTTAGTTTTCAACCAACAAACATGGGTATACTGACGGTATACTATCATTCTAAACGAAATTAAAGAAAAAAAATCAAAAAAGTCTTCAGATTCGTTTCTGGTTAGTTTTCTACTAACAAACATGAACATGCTGCAGCTAAAAATAAGTTTTAAACGAAATCGGAGAAAACAAAAAATGCTGAAGCTACAAAATATAATTTAAACGAAATCGGAGAAAAGAAAATTGAAAAGTCTTCAGATTCGTCTATGGTTAGTTTTCTACTAACAAACATGAACATGCTGCAGCTAAAAATAAGTTTTAAACGAAATCGGAGAAAACAAAAAATGCTGAAGCTACAAAATATAATTTAAACGAAATCGGAAAAAACAAAATTGAAAAGTCTTCAGATTCGTCTATGGTTAGTTTTCAACCAACAAACATGGGTATACTCACGGTATACTATCATTCTAAACGAAATTAGAGAAAAAAATCAAAAAAGTCTTCAGATTCGTTTATGGTTAGTTTTCTACCAACAAACATGGGTATACTGACGGTATACTATCATTCTAAACGAAATTGGAGAAAACAAAATCAAAAAAGTCTTCAGATTCGTTTCTGGTTAGTTTGCTACCAACAAACATGAAAATGCTGAAGCTACAAAATAAGTTTTAAACGAAATCAGAGAAAACAAAAATAAAAAGTCTTCAGATTCGTCTATGGTTAGTTTTCTACTAACAAACATGAGCATGCTGAAGCTACAAATAAGTTTTAAACGAAATCGGAGAAAACCAAATTGAAAAGTCTTCAGATTCGTCTATGGTTAGTTTCCAACCAACAAACATGGGTATACTGACGGTAAACTATCATTCTAAACGAAATTAGAGAAAACAAAATCAAAAAAGTCTTCAGATTCGTTTCTGGTTGGTTTTCTACCAACAAACATGAACATGCTGCAGCTAAAAATAAGTTTTAAACGAAATCTGAGAAAACAAAATTGAAAAGTCTTCAGATTCGTCTATGGTCAGTTTTCAACCAACAAACATGAACATGCTGAAGCTACAAAATAAATTCTAAACGAAATCAGAGAAAACAAAAATAAAAAGTCTTCAGATTCGTCTATGGTTAATTTTCCACTAACAAACAAGGGTATACTCACGGTATACTATCATTCTAAACGAAATTAAAGAAAAGAAAATCAAAAAAGTCTTCAGATTCGTTTCTGGTTAGTTTTCTACCAACAAACATGAACATGCTGAAGCTACAAAATAAATTCTAAACGAAATCAGAGAAAACAAAAATAAAAAGTCTTCAGATTCGTTTCTGGTTAGTTTTCTACCAACAAGCAAGGGCATGCTGAAGCTACAAATAAGTTTTAAACGAAATCGGAGAAAACAAAATTGAAAAGTCTTCAGATTCGTCTATGGTTAGTTTTCAACCAACAAACATGGGTATACTGACGGTATACTATCATTCTAAACGAAATTAGAGAAAAAAAAAATTAAAAAAGTCTTCAGTTTCGTTTCTGGTTAGTTTTCTACCAACAAACATGAACATGCTGCAGCTAAAAATAAGTTTTAAACGAAATCGGAGAAAACAAAATTGAAAAGTCTTCAGATTCGTCTATGGTTAGTTTTCAACCAACAAACATGGGTATACTCACGGTATACTATCATTCTAAACGAAATTAGAGAAAACCAAATTGAAAAGTCTTCAGATTCGTCTATGTTTAGTTTTCAACCAACAAACATGGGTATACTGACGGTATACTTTCATTCTAAACGAAATTAGAGAAAACAAAATCAAAAAAGTCTTCAGATTCGTTTCTGGTTAGTTTTCTACCAACAAACATGAACATGCTGTAGCTACAAATAAGTTTTAAACGAAATCGGAGAAAACCAAATTGAAAAGTCTTCAGATTCGTCTATGTTTAGTTTTCAACCAACAAACATGGGTATACTGACGGTATACTTTCATTCTAAACGAAATTAGAGAAAACAAAATCAAAAAAGTCTTCAGATTCGTTTCTGGTTAGTTTTCTACCAACAAACATGAACATGCTGCAGCTAAAAATAAGTTTTAAACGAAATCGGAGAAAACAAAATTGAAAAGTCTTCAGATTCGTCTATGGTTAGTTTTCAACCAACAAACATGGGTATACTCACGGTAAACTATCATTCTAAACGAAATTAGAGAAAAAAAATCAAAAAAGTCTTCAGATTCGTTTCTGGTTAGTTTTCAACCAACAAACATGGGTATACTGACGGTATACTATCATTCTAAACGAAATTAAAGAAAAAAAATCAAAAAAGTCTTCAGATTCGTTTCTGGTTAGTTTTCTACTAACAAACATGAACATGCTGCAGCTAAAAATAAGTTTTAAACGAAATCGGAGAAAACAAAAAATGCTGAAGCTACAAAATATAATTTAAACGAAATCAGAGAAAACAAAAATAAAAAGTCTTCAGATTCGTCTATGGTTAGTTTTCTACTAACAAACATGAACATGCTGCAGCTAAAAATAAGTTTTAAACGAAATCGGAGAAAACAAAAAATGCTGAAGCTACAAAATATAATTTAAACGAAATCGGAGAAAACAAAATTGAAAAGTCTTCAGATTCGTCTATGGTTAGTTTTCAACCAACAAACATGGGTATACTCACGGTATACTATCATTCTAAACGAAATTCGAGAAAAAAATCAAAAAAGTCTTCAGATTCGTTTCTGGTTAGTTTTCTACCAACAAACATGGGTATACTGACGGTATACTATCATTCTAAACGAAATTGGAGAAAACAAAATCAAAAAAGTCTTCAGATTCGTTTCTGGTTAGTTTGCTACCAACAAACATGAAAATGCTGAAGCTACAAAATAAGTTTTAAACGAAATCAGAGAAAACAAAAATAAAAAGTCTTCAGATTCGTCTATGGTTAGTTTTCTACTAACAAACATGAGCATGCTGAAGCTACAAATAAGTTTTAAACGAAATCGGAGAAAACCAAATTGAAAAGTCTTCAGATTCGTCTATGGTTAGTTTCCAACCAACAAACATGGGTATACTGACGGTAAACTATCATTCTAAACGAAATTAGAGAAAACAAAATCAAAAAAGTCTTCAGATTCGTTTCTGGTTGGTTTTCTACCAACAAACATGAACATGCTGCAGCTAAAAATAAGTTTTAAACGAAATCTGAGAAAACAAAATTGAAAAGTCTTCAGATTCGTCTATGGTCAGTTTTCAACCAACAAACATGAACATGCTGAAGCTACAAAATAAATTCTAAACGAAATCAGAGAAAACAAACATAAAAAGTCTTCAGATTCGTCTATGGTTAGTTTTCTAACAACAAACATGAGCATGCTGAAGCTACAAATAAGTTTTAAACGAAATCTGAGAAAACAAAATTAAAAAGTCTTCAGATTCGTCTATGGTTAATTTTCCACTAACAAACAAGGGTATACTCACGGTATACTATCATTCTAAACGAAATTAGAGAAAACAAAATCAAAAAAGTCTTCAGATTCGTTTCTGGTTAGTTTTCTACCAACAAACATGAACATGCTGAAGCTACAAAATAAATTCTAAACGAAATCAGAGAAAACAAAAATAAAAAGTCTTCAGATTCGTTTCTGGTTAGTTTTCTACCAACAAACATGAGCATGCTGAAGCTACAAATAAGTTTTAAACGAAATCGGAGAAAACAAAATTGAAAAGTCTTCAAAATCCGTTTATGGTTGCCTTTCTACCAACACACATGGGAATGCTGAAGCTACACATAAGTTCTATACGAAATCGGAGAAAACAAAATTAAAAAGTCTTCAGATTCGTCTATGGTTAATTTTCCACTAACAAACAAGGCTATACTCACGGTATACTATCATTCTAAACGAAATTAAAGAAAAGAAAATCAAAAGAGTCTTCAGATTCGTTTCTGGTTAGTTTTCTACCAACAAACATGAGCATGCTGAAGCTACAAAATAAATTCTAAACGAAATCGGAGAAAACAAAAATAAAAAGTCTTCAGATTCGTCTATGGTTAATTTTCCACTAACAAACAAGGGTATACTCACGGTATACTATCATTCTAAACGAAATTAAAGAAAACAAAATCAAAAAAGTCTTCAGATTCTTTTCTGGTTAGTTTTCTACCAACAAACATGAACATGCTGAAGCTAAAAATAAGTTTTAAACGAAATCAGAGAAAACAAAAATAAAAAGTCTTCAGATTCGTCTATGGTTAGTTTTCTAACAACAAACATGAGCATGCTTAAGCTACAAATAAGTTTTAAACGAAATCGGAGAAAACCAAATTGAAAAGTCTTCAGATTCGTCTATGGTTAATTTTCCACTAACAAACAAGGGTATACTGACGGTATACAATCATTCTAAACGAAATTAGAGAAAAAAAATCAAAAAAGTCCTCAGATTCGTTTGTGGTTAGTTTTCTAACCAACAAACATGAGCATGCTGAAGATAAAAATAAATTCTAAACGAAATCAGAGAAAACAAAAATAAAAAGTCTTCAGATTCGTCTATGGTTAGTTTTCTACCAACAAACATGAGCATGCTGAAGCTACAAATAAGTTTTAAACGAAATCGGAGAAAACAAAATTAAAAAGTCTTCAGATTCGTCTATGGTTAGTTTTCAACCAACAAACATGGGTATACTGATGGTATACTATCATTCTAAACGAAATTAGAGAAAACAAAATCAAAAAAGTCTTCAGATTCGTTTCTGGTTCGTTTTCTACCAACAAACATGAACATGCTGAAGCTACAAAATAAATTCTAAACGAAATCAGAGAAAACAAAAATAAAAAGTCTTCAGATTCGTTTCTGGTTAGTTTTCTACCAACAAACATGAGCATGCTGAAGCTACAAATAAGTTTTAAACGAAATCGGAGAAAACAAAATTGAAAAGTCTTCAAAATCCGTTTATGGTTGCCTTTCTACCAACACACATGGGCATGCTGAAGCTACACATAAGTTCTAAACGAAATCGGAGAAAACAAAATTAAAAAGTCTTCAGATTCGTCTATGGTTAATTTTCCACTAACAAACAAGGGTATACTCACGGTATACTATCATTCTAAACGAAATTAAAGAAAAGAAAATCAAAAAAGTCTTCAGATTCGTTTCTGGTTAGTTTTCTACCAACAAACATGAGCATGCTGAAGCTACAAAATAAATTCTAAACGAAATCGGAGAAAACAAGAATAAAAAGTCTTCAGATTCGTCTATGGTTAGTTTTCTACCAACAAGCAAGGGCATGCTGAAGCTAAAAATAAGTTTTAAACGAAATCGGAGAAAAAAAAATTGAAAAGTCTTCAGATTCGTCTATGGTTAGTTTTCAACCAACAAACATGGGTATACTGATGGTATACTATCATTCTAAACGAAATTAGAGAAAACAAAATCAAAAAAGTCTTCAGATTCGTTTCTGGTTAGTTTTCTACCAACAAACATGAACATGCTGCAGCTAAAAATAAGTTTTAAACGAAATCGGAGAAAACAAAATTGAAAAGTCTTCAGATTCGTCTATGGTTAGTTTTCAACCAGCAAACATGGGTATACTGACGGTATACTATCATTCTAAACAAAATTAGAGGAAAAAAAATCAAAAAAGTCTTCAGATTCGTTTCTGGTTAGTTTTCTACCAACAAACATGAACATGCTGAAGCTAAAAATAAGTTTTAAACGAAATCGGAGAAAACAAAATTGAAAAGTCTTCAGATTCGTCTATGGTTAGTTTTCAACCAACAAACATGGGTATACTCACGGTATACTATCATTCTAAACGAAATTAGAGAAAACAAAATCAAAAAAGTCTTCAGATTCGTTTCTGGTTAGTTTTCTACCAACAAACATGGGTTTACTGACGGTATACTATCATTCTAAACGAAATTGGAGAAAACAAAATCAAAAAAGTCTTCAGATTCGTTTCTGGTTAGTTTGCTACCAACAAACATGAAAATGCTGAAGCTACAAAATAAATTCTAAACGAAATCAGAGAAAACAAAAATAAAAAGTCTTCAGATTCGTTTCTGGTTAGTTTTCTACCAACAAACATGAACATGTTGAAGCTAAAAATAAGTTTTAAACGAAATCGGAGAAAACAAAATTGAAAAGTCTTCAGATTCGTCTATGGTTAGTTTTCAACCAACAAACATGGGTATACTCACGGTATACTATCATTCTAAACGAAATTAGAGAAAACAAAATCAAAAAAGTCTTCAGATTCGTTTCTGGTTAGTTTTCTACCAACAAACATGAACATGCTGAAGCTAAAAATAAGTTTTAAACGAAATCAGAGAAAACAAAAATAAAAAGTCTTCAGATTCGTCTATGGTTAGTTTTCTAACAACAAACATGAGCATGCTTAAGCTACAAATAAGTTTTAAACGAAATCGGAGAAAACCAAATTGAAAAGTCTTCAGATTCGTCTATGGTTAGTTTTCAACCAACAAACATGGGTATACTGACGGTATACTATCATTCTAAACGAAATCAGAGAAAACAAAAATAAAAAGTCTTCAGATTCGTTTATGGTTAGTTTTCTACCAACAAACATGAGCATGCTGAAGCTAAAAATAAGTTTTAAACGAAATCGGAGAAAACCAAATTGGAAAGTCTTCAGATTCGTCTATGGTTAGTTTTCAACCAAGAAACATGGGTATACTCATGGTATACTATCATTCTAAACGAAATTAGAGAAAACAAAATCAAAAAAGTCTTCAGATTCGTTTCTGGTTAGTTTTCTACCAACAAACTTGGGTTTACTGACGGTATACTATCATTCTAAACGAAATTGGAGAAAACAAAATCAAAAAAGTCTTCAGATTCGTTTCTGGTTAGTTTGCTACCAACAAACATGAAAATGCTGAAGCTACAAAATAAATTCTAAACGAAATCAGAGAAAACAAAAATAAAAAGTCTTCAGATTTTTTTCTGGTTAGTTTTCTACCAACAAACATGAACATGTTGAAGCTAAAAATAAGTTTTAAACAAAATCGGAGAAAACAAAATTGAAAAATCTTCAGATTCGTCTATGGTTAGTTTTCAACCAACAAACATGGGTATACTCACGGTATACTATCATTCTAAACGAAATTAGAGAAAACAAAATCAAAAAAGTCTTCAGATTCGTTTCTGGTTAGTTTTCTACCAACAAACATGAACATGCTGCAGCTAAAAATAAGTTTTAAACGAAATCGGAGAAATGAAAATTGAAAAGTCTTCAGATTCGTCTATGGTTAGTTTTCAACCAACAAACATGAACATGCTGAAGCTACAAAATAAATTCTAAACGAAATCAGAGAAAACAAAAATAAAAAGTCTTCAGATTCGTCTATGGTTAGTTTTCAACCAACAAACATGGGTATACTGACGGTATACTATCATTCTAAACGAAATCAGAGAAAACAAAAATAAAAAGTCTTCAGATTCGTCTATGGTTAGTTTTCTACCAACAAACATGAGCATGCTGAAGCTAAAAATAAGTTTTAAACGAAATCGGAGAAAACCAAATTGGAAAGTCTTCAGATTCGTCTATGGTTAGTTTTCAACCAACAAACATGGGTATACTCACGGTATACTATCATTCTAAACGAAATTAGAGAAAACAAAATCAAAAAAGTCTTCAGATTCGTTTCTGGTTAGTTTTCTACCAACAAACATGAACATGCTGCAGCTAAAAATAAGTTTTAAACGAAATCGGAGAAATGAAAATTGAAAAGTCTTCAGATTTGTCTATGGTTAGTTTTCAACCAACAAACATGAACATGCTGAAGCTACAAAATAAATTCTAAACGAAATCAGAGAAAACAAAAATAAAAAGTCTTCAGATTCGTCTATGGTTAGTTTTCAACCAACAAACATGGGTATACTGACGGTATACTATCATTCTAAACGAAATTAGAGAAAAAAAATCAAAAAAGTCTTCAGATTCGTTTCTGGTTAGTTTTCTAACCAACAAACATGAGCATGCTGAAGCTAAAAATAAGTTTTAAACGAAATCGGAGAAATGAAAATTGAAAAGTCTTTAGATTCGTCTATGGTTAGTTTTCAACCAACAAACATGGGTATACTGACGAATTACTATCATTCTAAACGAAATTAGAGAAAAAAAAATCAAAAAAGTATTCAGAATCGTTTCAGGTTAGTTTTCTACCAACAAACATGAAAATGCTGAAGCTACAAAATAAAATGTTAGTTTGGTTAGTTTTCTAACAACAAACATGAGCATGCTTAAGCTACAAATAAGTTTTAAACGAAATCGGAGAAAACAAAATTGAAAAGTCTTCAGATTCGTCTATGGTTAGTTTTCAACCAACAAACATGGGTATACTGACGGTATACTATCATTCTAAACGAAATTAGAGAAAACAAAATCAAAAAAGTCTTCAGATTCGTTTCTGGTTAGTTTTCTACCAACAAACATGAACATGCTGCAGCTAAAAATAAGTTTTAAACGAAATCGGAGAAATGAAAATTGAAAAGTCTTCAGATTCGTCTATGGTTAGTTTTCAACCAACAAACATGAACATGCTGAAGCTACAAAATAAATTCTAAACGAAATCAGAGAAAACAAAAATAAAAAGTCTTCAGATTCGTCTATGGTTAGTTTTCAACCAACAAACATGGGTATACTGACGGTATACTATCATTCTAAACGAAATCAGAGAAAACAAAAATAAAAAGTCTTCAGATTCGTCTATGGTTAGTTTTCTACCAACAAACATGAGCATGCTGAAGCTAAAAATAAGTTTGAAACGAAATCGGAGAAAACCAAATTGGAAAGTCTTCGGATTCGTCTATGGTTTGTTTTCAACCAACAAACATGGGTATACTGACGGTATACTATCATTCTAAACGAAATTAGAGAAAACAAAATCAAAAAAGTCTTCAGATTCGTTTCTGGTTAGTTTTCTACCAACAAACATGAAAATGCTTTAGCTAAAAATAAGTTTTAAACGAAATCGGAGAAATGAAAATTGAAAAGTCTTCAGATTCGTCTATGGTTAGTTTTCAACCAACAAACATGAACATGCTGAAGCTACAAAATAAATTCTAAACGAAATCGGAGAAAACAAAAATAAAAAGTCTTCAGATTCGTCTATGGTTAGTTTTCTACCAACAAGCAAGGGCATGCTGAAGCTAAAAATAAGTTTTAAACGAAATCGGAGAAAAAAAAATTGAAAAGTCTTCAGATTCGTCTATGGTTAGTTTTCAACCAACAAACATGGGTATACTGACGAATTACTATCATTCTAAACGAAATTAGAGAAAAAAAAACCAAAAAAGTCTTCAGAATCGTTTCAGGTTAGTTTTCTACCAACAAACATGAAAATGCTGAAGCTACAAAATAAAATTTAAACGAAATCAGAGAAAACAAAAATAAAAAGTCTTCAGATTCGTCTATGGTTAGTTTTCTACCAACAAACATGAGCATGCTGAAGCTACAAATAAGTTTTAAACGAAATCGGAGAAAACAAAATTGAAAAGTCTTCAGATTCGTCTATGGTTAGTTTTCAACCAACAAACATGGGTATACTCACGGTATACTATCATTCTAAACGAAATTAGAGAAAACAAAATCAAAAAAGTCTTCAGATTCGTTTCTGGTTAGTTTTCTACCAACAAACATGAAAATGCTGATGCTACAAAATAAATTCTAAACGAAATCAGAGAAAACAAAAATAAAAAGTCTTCAGATTCGTCTATGGTTAGTTTTCAACCAACAAACATGGGTATACTGACGAATTACTATCATTCTAAACGAAATTAGAGAAAAAAAAATCAAAAAAGTCTTCAGAATCGTTTCAGGTTAGTTTTCTACCAACAAACATGAAAATGCTGAAGCTACAAAATAAAATTTAAACGAAATCAGAGAAAACAAAAATAAAAAGTCTTCAGATTCGTCTATGGTTAGTTTTCTACCAACAAACATGAGCATGCTGAAGCTACAAATAAGTTTTAAACGAAATCGGAGAAAACAAAATTGAAAAGTCTTCAGATTCGTCTATGGTTAGTTTTCAACCAACAAACATCGGTATACTCACGGTATACTATCATTCTAAACGAAATTAGAGAAAACAAAATCAAAAAAGTCTTCAGATTCGTTTCTGGTTAGTTTTCTACCAACAAACATGAAAATGCTGATGCTACAAAATAAATTCTAAACGAAATCAGAGAAAACAAAAATAAAAAGTCTTCAGATTCGTCTATGGTTAGTTTTCAACCAACAAACATGGGTATACTGACGGTATACTATCATTCTAAACGAAATTAGAGAAAAAAAAATCAAAAAAGTATTCAGATTCGTTTCTGGTTAGTTTTCTAACCAACAAACATGAGCATGCTGAAGCTAAAAATAAATTCTAAACGAAATCAGAGAAAACAAAAATAAAAAGTCTTCAGATTCGTCTATGGTTAGTTTTCTAACAACAAACATGAGCATGCTGAAGCTACAAATAAGTTTTAAACGAAATCTAAGAAAACAAAATTAAAAAGTCTTCAGATTCGTCTATGGTTAATTTTCCACTAACAAACAAGGGTATACTCACGGTATACTATCATTCTAAACGAAATTAGAGAAAACAAAATCAAAAAAGTCTTCAGATTCGTTTCTGGTTAGTTTTCTACCAACAAACATGAACATGCTGAAGCTACAAAATAAATTCTAAACGAAATCAGAGAAAACAAAAATAAAAAGTCTTCAGATTCGTTTCTGGTTAGTTTTCTACCAACAAACATGAGCATGCTGTAGCTACAAATAAGTTTTAAACGAAATCGGAGAAAACAAAATTGAAAAGTCTTCAAAATCCGTTTATGGTTGCCTTTCTACCAACACACATGGGCATTTTTAAGCTACACATAAGTTCTAAACGAAATCGGAGAAAACAAAATTGAAAAGTCTTCAGATTCGTCTATGGTTAATTTTCCACTAACAAACAAGGGTATACTCACGGTATACTATCATTCTAAACGAAATTAAAGAAAAGAAAATCAAAAAAGTGTTCAGATTCGTTTCTGGTTAGTTTTCTACCAACAAACATGAGCATGCTGAAGCTACAAAATAAATTCTAAACGAAATCGGAGAAAACAAAAATAAAAAGTCTTCAGATTCGTCTATGGTTAGTTTTCTACCAACAAGCAAGGGCATGCTGAAGCTACAAATAAGTTTTAAACGAAATCGGAGAAAACAAAATTGAAAAGTCTTCAGATTCGTCTATGGTTAGTTTTCAACCAACAAACATGGGTATACTGATGGTATACTATCATTCTAAACGAAATTAGAGAAAACAAAATCAAAAAAGTCTTCAGATTCGTTTGTGGTTAGTTTTCTACCAACAAACATGAACATGCTGCAGCTAAAAATTAGTTTTAAACGAAATCGGAGAAAAGAAAATTGAAAAGTCTTCAGATTCGTCTATGGTTAGTTTTCAACCAACAAACATGGGTATACTCTCGGTATACTATCATTCTAAACGAAATTAGAGAAAACAAAATCAAAAAAGTCTTCAGATTCGTTTCTGGTTAGTTTTCTACCAACAAACATGGGTATACTGACGGTATACTATCATTCTAAACGAATTTGGAGAAAACAAAATAAAAAAAGTCTTCAGATTCGTTTCTGGTTAGTTTGCTACCAACAAACATGAAAATGCTGAAGCTACAAAATAAATTCTAAACGAAATCAGAGAAAACAAAAATAAAAAGTCTTCAGATTCGTTTCTGGTTAGTTTTCTACCAACAAACATGAACATGCTGAAGCTAAAAATAAGTTTTAAACGAAATCGGAGAAAACAAAATTGAAAAATCTTCAGATTCGTCTATGGTTAGTTTTCAACCAACAAACATGGGTATACTCACGGTATACTATCATTCTAAACGAAATTAGAGAAAACAAAATCAAAAAAGTCTTCAGATTCGTTTCTGGTTAGTTTTCTACCAACAAACATGAACATGCTGCAGCTAAAAATAAGTTTTAAACGAAATCGGAGAAATGAAAATTGAAAAGTCTTCAGATTCGTCTATGGTTAGTTTTCAACCAACAAACATGGGTATACTGACGGTATACTATCATTCTAAACAAAATTAGAGAAAAAAAATCAAAAAAGTCTTCAGATTCGTTTCTGGTTAGTTTTCTAACCAACAAACATGAGCATGCTGAAGCTAAAAATAAATTCTAAACGAAATCTGAGAAAACAAAAATAAAAAGTCTTCAGATTCGTCTATGGTTAGTTTTCTACCAACAAACATGAGCATGCTGAAGCTAAAAATAAGTTTTAAACGAAATCGGAGAAAACCAAATTGGAAAGTCTTCAGATTCGTCTATGGTTAGTTTTCAACCAACAAATATGGGTATACTGACGGTATACTATCATTCTAAACGAAATTAGAGAAAACAAAATCAAAAAAGTCTTCAGATTCGTTTGTGGTTAGTTTTCTACCAACAAACATGAACATGCTGCAGATAAAAATAAGTTTTAAACGAAATCGGAGAAATGAAAATTGAAAAGTCTTCAGATTTGTCTATGGTTAGTTTTCAACCAACAAACATGAACATGCTGAAGCTACAAAATAAATTCTAAACGAAATCAGAGAAAACAAAAATAAAAAGTCTTCAGATTCGTCTATGGTTAGTTTTCAACCAACAAACATGGGTATACTGACGGTATACTATCATTCTAAACGAAATTAGAGAAAAAAAATCAAAAAAGTCTTCAGATTCGTTTCTGGTTAGTTTTCTAACCAACAAACATGAGCATGCTGAAGCTAAAAATAAGTTTTAAACGAAATCGGAGGAAACAAAATTGAAAAGTCTTCAGATTCGTCTTTGGTTAGTTTTCAACCAACAAACATGGGTATACTGATGGTATACTATCATTCTAAACGAAATTAGAGAAAAGAAAATCAAAAAAGTCTTCAGAATCGTTTCTGGTTAGTTTTCTACCAACAAACATGAAAATGCTGAAGCTACAAAATAAAATTTAAACGAAATCAGAGAAAACAAAAATTAAAAAGTCTTCAGATTCGTCTATGGTTAGTTTTCTACCAACAAACATGAGCATGCTGAAGCTACAAATAAGTTTTAAACGAAATTAAAGAAAACAAAATTGAAAAGTCTTCAGATTCGTCTATGGTTAGTTTTCAACCAACAAACATGGGTATACTCACGGTATACTATCATTCTAAACGAAATTAGAGAAAACAAAATCAAAAAAGTCTTCAAAATCCGTTTATGGTTGCCTTTCTACCAACACACATGGGCATGCTGAAGCTACAAATAAGTTTTAAACGAAATCGGAGCAAACAAAATTAAAAAGTCTTCAGATTCGTCTGTGGTTAATTTTCCACTAATTAACAAGGGTATACTCACGGTATACTATCATTCTAAACGAAATTAGAGAAAACAAAATCAAAAAAGTCTTCAGATTCGTTTCTGGTTAGTTTTCTACCAACAAACATGAAAATGCTGCAGCTACAAATAAGTTTTAAAGGAAATCAGAGAAAACAAAAATAAAAAGTCTTCAGATTCGTCTATGGTTAGTTTTCTACTAACAAACATGAGCATGCTGAAGCTACAAATAAGTTTTAAACGAAATCGGAAGAAACAAAATTGAAAAGTCTTCAGATTCGTCTATGGTTAGTTTTCAACCAACAAACATGGGTATACTGATGGTATACTATCATTCTAAACGAAATTAGAGAAAACAAAATCAAAAAAGTCTTCAGATTCGTTTCTGGTTAGTTTTCTACCAACAAACATGAAAATGCTGAAGCTACAAAATAAAATTTAAACGAAATCAGAGAAAACAAAAATGAAAAGTCTTCAGATTCGTCTATGGTTGGTTTTCTACCAACAAACATGAGCATGCTGAAGCTACAAATAAGTTTTAAACGAAATTAAAGAAAACAAAATTGAAAAGTCTTCAGATTCGTCTATGGTTAGTTTTCAACCAACAAACATGGGTATACTCACGGTATACTATCATTCTAAACGAAATTAGAGAAAACAAAATCAAAAAAGTCTTCAAAATCCGTTTATGGTTGCCTTTCTACCAACACACATGGGCATGCTGAAGCTACAAATAAGTTTTAAACGAAATCGGAGCAAACAAAATTAAAAAGTCTTCAGATTCGTCTATGGTTAATTTTCCACTAATTAACAAGGGTATACTCACGGTATACTATCATTCTAAACGAAATTAGAGAAAACAAAATCAAAAAAGTCTTCAGATTCGTTTCTGGTTAGTTTTCTACCAACAAACATGAAAATGCTGCAGCTACAAAATAAGTTTTAAACGAAATCAGAGAAAACAAAAATAAAAAGTCTTCAGATTCGTTTCTGGTTAGTTTTCTACTAACAAACATGAGCATGCTGAAGCTACAAATAAGTTTTAAACGAAATCGGAGAAAACAAAATTGAAAAGTCTTCAGATTCGTCTATGGTTAGTTTCAAACCAACAAACATGGGTATACTGACGGTATACTATCATTCTAAACGAAATTAGAGAAAACAAAATCAAAAAAGTCTTCAGATTCGTTTCTGGTTGGTTTTCTACCAACAAACATGAACATGCTGCAGCTAAAAATAAGTTTTAAACGAAATCTGAGAAAACAAAATTGAAAAGTCTTCAGATTCGTCTATGGTCAGTTTTCAACCAACAAACATGAGCATGCTGAAGCTACAAAATAAATTCTAAACGAAATCAGAGAAAACAAAAATAAAAAGTCTTCAGATTCGTCTATGGTTAGTTTTCTAACAACAAACATGAGCATGCTGAAGCTACAAATAAGTTTTAAACGAAATCGGAAAAAACAAAATTGAAAAGTCTTCAAAATCCGTTTATGGTTGCCTTTCTACCAACACACATGGGCATGCTGAAGCTACACATAAGTTCTAAACAAAATCGGAGAAAACAAAATTAAAAAGTCTTCAGATTCGTCTATGGTTAATTTTCCACTAACAAACAAGGGTTTACTCACGGTATACTATCATTCTAAACGAAATCAGAGAAAACAAAAATAAAAAGTCTTCAGATTCGTTTGTGGTTAGTTTTCAACCAACAAACATGGGTATACTGACGGTATACTATCATTCTAAACGAAATTGGAGAAAACAAAATCAAAAAAGTCTTCAGATTCGTTTCTGGTTAGTTTGCTACCAACCAACATGAAAATGCTTTAAGCTACAAAATAAGTTTTAAACGAAATCAGAGAAAAAAAGAAAAAAAAAGTCTTCAGATTCGTCTATGGTTAGTTTTCTACCAACAAACATGAGCATGCTGAAGCTACAAATAAGTTTTAAACGAAATCGGAGAAAACAAAATTGAAAAGTCTTCAAAATCCGTTTATGGTTGCCTTTCTACCAACACACATGGGCATGCTGAAGCTACACATAAGTTCTAAACAAAATCGGAGAAAACAAAATTAAAAAGTCTTCAGATTCGTCTATGGTTAATTTTCCACTAACAAACAAGGGTATACTCACGGTATACTATCATTCTAAACGAAATTAAAGAAAAGAAAATCAAAAAAGTCTTCAGATTCGTTTCTGGTTAGTTTTCTACCAACAAACATGAGCATGCTGAAGCTACAAAATAAATTCTAAACGAAATCGGAGAACATAAAAATAAAAAGTCTTCAGATTCGTCTATGGTTAGTTTTCTACCAACAAACATGAGCATGCTGAAGCTAAAAATAAGTTTTAAACGAAATCTGAGAAAACAAAATTGAAAAGTCTTCAGATCCGTTTCTGGTTAGTTTTCTACCAACAAACATGAACATGCTGAAGCTACAAAATAAATTCTAAACGAAATCAGAGAAAACAAAAATAAAAAGTCTTCAGATTCGTCTATGGTTAGTTTTCTACCAACAAACATGAGCATGCTGAAGCTAAAAATAAGTTTTAAACGAAATCGGAGCAAACAAAATTAAAAAGTCTTCAGATTCGTCTATGGTTAATTTTCCACTAATTAACAAGGGTATACTCACGGTATACTATCATTCTAAACGAAATTAGAGAAAACAAAATCAAAAAAGTCTTCAGATTCGTTTCTGGTTAGTTTTCTACCAACAAACATGAAAATGCTGCAGCTACAAAATAAGTTTTAAACGAAATCAGAGAAAACAAAAATAAAAAGTCTTCAGATTCGTTTATGGTTAGTTTTCTACCAACAAACATGAGCATGCTGAAGCTAAAAATAAGTTTTAAACGAAATCGGAGAAAACCAAATTGGAAAGTCTTCAGATTCGTCTATGGTTAGTTTTCAACCAAGAAACATGGGTATACTCATGGTATACTATCATTCTAAACGAAATTAGAGAAAACAAAATCAAAAAAGTCTTCAGATTCGTTTCTGGTTAGTTTTCTACCAACAAACTTGGGTTTACTGACGGTATACTATCATTCTAAACGAAATTGGAGAAAACAAAATAAAAAAAGTCTTCAGATTCGTTTCTGGTTAGTTTGCTACCAACAAACATGAAAATGCTGAAGCTACAAAATAAATTCTAAACGAAATCAGAGAAAACAAAAATAAAAAGTCTTCAGATTTTTTTCTGGTTAGTTTTCTACCAACAAACATGAACATGTTGAAGCTAAAAATAAGTTTTAAACAAAATCGGAGAAAACAAAATTGAAAAATCTTCAGATTCGTCTATGGTTAGTTTTCAACCAACAAACATGGGTATACTCACGGTATACTATCATTCTAAACGAAATTAGAGAAAACAAAATCAAAAAAGTCTTCAGATTCGTTTCTGGTTAGTTTTCTACCAACAAACATGAACATGCTGCAGCTAAAAATAAGTTTTAAACGAAATCGGAGAAATGAAAATTGAAAAGTCTTCAGATTCGTCTATGGTTAGTTTTCAACCAACAAACATGAACATGCTGAAGCTACAAAATAAATTCTAAACGAAATCAGAGAAAACAAAAATAAAAAGTCTTCAGATTCGTCTATGGTTAGTTTTCAACCAACAAACATGGGTATACTGACGGTATACTATCATTCTAAACGAAATCAGAGAAAACAAAAATAAAAAGTCTTCAGATTCGTCTATGGTTAGTTTTCTACCAACAAACATGAGCATGCTGAAGCTAAAAATAAGTTTTAAACGAAATCGGAGAAAACCAAATTGGAAAGTCTTCAGATTCGTCTATGGTTAGTTTTCAACCAACAAACATGGGTATACTCACGGTATACTATCATTCTAAACGAAATTAGAGAAAACAAAATCAAAAAAGTCTTCAGATTCGTTTCTGGTTAGTTTTTACCAACAAACATGAACATGCTGCAGCTAAAAATAAGTTTTAAACGAAATCGGAGAAATGAAAATTGAAAAGTCTTCAGATTTGTCTATGGTTAGTTTTCAACCAACAAACATGAACATGCTGAAGCTACAAAATAAATTCTAAACGAAATCAGAGAAAACAAAAATAAAAAGTCTTCAGATTCGTCTATGGTTAGTTTTCAACCAACAAACATGGGTATACTGACGGTATACTATCATTCTAAACGAAATTAGAGAAAAAAAATCAAAAAAGTCTTCAGATTCGTTTCTGGTTAGTTTTCTAACCAACAAACATGAGCATGCTGAAGCTAAAAATAAGTTTTAAACGAAATCGGAGAAATGAAAATTGAAAAGTCTTTAGATTCGTCTATGGTTAGTTTTCAACCAACAAACATGGGTATACTGACGAATTACTATCATTCTAAACGAAATTAGAGAAAAAAAAATCAAAAAAGTATTCAGAATCGTTTCAGGTTAGTTTTCTACCAACAAACATGAAAATGCTGAAGCTACAAAATAAATTGTTAGTTTGGTTAGTTTTCTAACAACAAACATGAGCATGCTTAAGCTACAAATAAGTTTTAAACGAAATCGGAGAAAACAAAATTGAAAAGTCTTCAGATTCGTCTATGGTTAGTTTTCAACCAACAAACATGGGTATACTGACGGTATACTATCATTCTAAACGAAATTAGAGAAAACAAAATCAAAAAAGTCTTCAGATTCGTTTCTGGTTAGTTTTCTACCAACAAACATGAACATGCTGCAGCTAAAAATAAGTTTTAAACGAAATCGGAGAAATGAAAATTGAAAAGTCTTCAGATTCGTCTATGGTTAGTTTTCAACCAACAAACATGAACATGCTGAAGCTACAAAATAAATTCTAAACGAAATCAGAGAAAACAAAAATAAAAAGTCTTCAGATTCGTCTATGGTTAGTTTTCAACCAACAAACATGGGTATACTGACGGTATACTATCATTCTAAACGAAATCAGAGAAAACAAAAATAAAAAGTCTTCAGATTCGTCTATGGTTAGTTTTCTACCAACAAACATGAGCATGCTGAAGCTAAAAATAAGTTTGAAACGAAATCGGAGAAAACCAAATTGGAAAGTCTTCGGATTCGTCTATGGTTTGTTTTCAACCAACAAACATGGGTATACTGACGGTATACTATCATTCTAAACGAAATTAGAGAAAACAAAATCAAAAAAGTCTTCAGATTCGTTTCTGGTTAGTTTTCTACCAACAAACATGAAAATGCTTTAGCTAAAAATAAGTTTTAAACGAAATCGGAGAAATGAAAATTGAAAAGTCTTCAGATTCGTCTATGGTTAGTTTTCAACCAACAAACATGAACATGCTGAAGCTACAAAATAAATTCTAAACGAAATCGGAGAAAACAAAAATAAAAAGTCTTCAGATTCGTCTATGGTTAGTTTTCTACCAACAAGCAAGGGCATGCTGAAGCTAAAAATAAGTTTTAAACGAAATCGGAGAAAAAAAAATTGAAAAGTCTTCAGATTCGTCTATGGTTAGTTTTCAACCAACAAACATGGGTATACTGACGAATTACTATCATTCTAAACGAAATTAGAGAAAAAAAAACCAAAAAAGTCTTCAGAATCGTTTCAGGTTAGTTTTCTACCAACAAACATGAAAATGCTGAAGCTACAAAATAAAATTTAAACGAAATCAGAGAAAACAAAAATAAAAAGTCTTCAGATTCGTCTATGGTTAGTTTTCTACCAACAAACATGAGCATGCTGAAGCTACAAATAAGTTTTAAACGAAATCGGAGAAAACAAAATTGAAAAGTCTTCAGATTCGTCTATGGTTAGTTTTCAACAAACATGGGTATACTCACGGTATACTATCATTCTAAACGAAATTAGAGAAAACAAAATCAAAAAAGTCTTCAGATTCGTTTCTGGTTAGTTTTCTACCAACAAACATGAAAATGCTGATGCTACAAAATAAATTCTAAACGAAATCAGAGAAAACAAAAATAAAAAGTCTTCAGATTCGTCTATGGTTAGTTTTCAACCAACAAACATGGGTATACTGACGAATTACTATCATTCTAAACGAAATTAGAGAAAAAAAAATCAAAAAAGTCTTCAGAATCGTTTCAGGTTAGTTTTCTACCAACAAACATGAAAATGCTGAAGCTACAAAATAAAATTTAAACGAAATCAGAGAAAACAAAAATAAAAAGTCTTCAGATTCGTCTATGGTTAGTTTTCTACCAACAAACATGAGCATGCTGAAGCTACAAATAAGTTTTAAACGAAATCGGAGAAAACAAAATTGAAAAGTCTTCAGATTCGTCTATGGTTAGTTTTCAACCAACAAACATCGGTATACTCACGGTATACTATCATTCTAAACGAAATTAGAGAAAACAAAATCAAAAAAGTCTTCAGATTCGTTTCTGGTTAGTTTTCTACCAACAAACATGAAAATGCTGATGCTACAAAATAAATTCTAAACGAAATCAGAGAAAACAAAAATAAAAAGTCTTCAGATTCGTCTATGGTTAGTTTTCAACCAACAAACATGGGTATACTGACGGTATACTATCATTCTAAACGAAATTAGAGAAAAAAAAATCAAAAAAGTATTCAGATTCGTTTCTGGTTAGTTTTCTAACCAACAAACATGAGCATGCTGAAGCTAAAAATAAATTCTAAACGAAATCAGAGAAAACAAAAATAAAAAGTCTTCAGATTCGTCTATGGTTAGTTTTCTAACAACAAACATGAGCATGCTGAAGCTACAAATAAGTTTTAAACGAAATCTAAGAAAACAAAATTAAAAAGTCTTCAGATTCGTCTATGGTTAATTTTCCACTAACAAACAAGGGTATACTCACGGTATACTATCATTCTAAACGAAATTAGAGAAAACAAAATCAAAAAAGTCTTCAGATTCGTTTCTGGTTAGTTTTCTACCAACAAACATGAACATGCTGAAGCTACAAAATAAATTCTAAACGAAATCAGAGAAAACAAAAATAAAAAGTCTTCAGATTCGTTTCTGGTTAGTTTTCTACCAACAAACATGAGCATGCTGTAGCTACAAATAAGTTTTAAACGAAATCGGAGAAAACAAAATTGAAAAGTCTTCAAAATCCGTTTATGGTTGCCTTTCTACCAACACACATGGGCATTTTTAAGCTACACATAAGTTCTAAACGAAATCGGAGAAAACAAAATTGAAAAGTCTTCAGATTCGTCTATGGTTAATTTTCCACTAACAAACAAGGGTATACTCACGGTATACTATCATTCTAAACGAAATTAAAGAAAAGAAAATCAAAAAAGTGTTCAGATTCGTTTCTGGTTAGTTTTCTACCAACAAACATGAGCATGCTGAAGCTACAAGATAAATTCTAAACGAAATCGGAGAAAACAAAAATAAAAAGTCTTCAGATTCGTCTATGGTTAGTTTTCTACCAACAAGCAAGGGCATGCTGAAGCTACAAATAAGTTTTAAACGAAATCGGAGAAAACAAAATTGAAAAGTCTTCAGATTCGTCTATGGTTAGTTTTCAACCAACAAACATGGGTATACTGATGGTATACTATCATTCTAAACGAAATTAGAGAAAACAAAATCAAAAAAGTCTTCAGATTCGTTTGTGGTTAGTTTTCTACCAACAAACATGAACATGCTGCAGCTAAAAATTAGTTTTAAACGAAATCGGAGAAAAGAAAATTGAAAAGTCTTCAGATTCGTCTATGGTTAGTTTTCAACCAACAAACATGGGTATACTCTCGGTATACTATCATTCTAAACGAAATTAGAGAAAACAAAATCAAAAAAGTCTTCAGATTCGTTTCTGGTTAGTTTTCTACCAACAAACATGGGTATACTGACGGTATACTATCATTCTAAACGAATTTGGAGAAAACAAAATAAAAAAAGTCTTCAGATTCGTTTCTGGTTAGTTTGCTACCAACAAACATGAAAATGCTGAAGCTACAAAATAAATTCTAAACGAAATCAGAGAAAACAAAAATAAAAAGTCTTCAGATTCGTTTCTGGTTAGTTTTCTACCAACAAACATGAACATGCTGAAGCTAAAAATAAGTTTTAAACGAAATCGGAGAAAACAAAATTGAAAAATCTTCAGATTCGTCTATGGTTAGTTTTCAACCAACAAACATGGGTATACTCACGGTATACTATCATTCTAAACGAAATTAGAGAAAACAAAATCAAAAAAGTCTTCAGATTCGTTTCTGGTTAGTTTTCTACCAACAAACATGAACATGCTGCAGCTAAAAATAACTTTTAAACGAAATCGGAGAAATGAAAATTGAAAAGTCTTCAGATTCGTCTATGGTTAGTTTTCAACCAACAAACATGGGTATACTGACGGTATACTATCATTCTAAACAAAATTAGAGAAAAAAAATCAAAAAAGTCTTCAGATTCGTTTCTGGTTAGTTTTCTAACCAACAAACATGAGCATGCTGAAGCTAAAAATAAATTCTAAACGAAATCTGAGAAAACAAAAATAAAAAGTCTTCAGATTCGTCTATGGTTAGTTTTCTACCAACAAACATGAGCATGCTGAAGCTAAAAATAAGTTTTAAACGAAATCGGAGAAAACCAAATTGGAAAGTCTTCAGATTCGTCTATGGTTAGTTTTCAACCAACAAATATGGGTATACTGACGGTATACTATCATTCTAAACGAAATTAGAGAAAACAAAATCAAAAAAGTCTTCAGATTCGTTTGTGGTTAGTTTTCTACCAACAAACATGAACATGCTGCAGATAAAAATAAGTTTTAAACGAAATCGGAGAAATGAAAATTGAAAAGTCTTCAGATTTGTCTATGGTTAGTTTTCAACCAACAAACATGAACATGCT
Organism: Marthasterias glacialis; assembly: GCA_911728455.2. Lineage (NCBI taxonomy): Eukaryota > Metazoa > Echinodermata > Asteroidea > Forcipulatida > Asteriidae > Marthasterias > Marthasterias glacialis. Next base: position 22,307,123 of record OU452225.1, read on the forward strand.
GAAGCTACAAAATAAATTCTAAACGAAATCAGAGAAAACAAAAATAAAAAGTCTTCAGATTCGTCTATGGTTAGTTTTCAACCAACAAACATGGGTATACTGACGGTATACTATCATTCTAAACGAAATTAGAGAAAAAAAATCAAAAAAGTCTTCAGATTCGTTTCTGGTTAGTTTTCTAACCAACAAACATGAGCATGCTGAAGCTAAAAATAAGTTTTAAACGAAATCGGAGGAAACAAAATTGAAAAGTCTTCAGATTCGTCTTTGGTTAGTTTTCAACCAACAAACATGGGTATACTGATGGTATACTATCATTCTAAACGAAATTAGAGAAAACAAAATCAAAAAAGTCTTCAGAATCGTTTCTGGTTAGTTTTCTACCAACAAACATGAAAATGCTGAAGCTACAAAATAAAATTTAAACGAAATCAGAGAAAACAAAAATGAAAAGTCTTCAGATTCGTCTATGGTTAGTTTTCTACCAACAAACATGAGCATGCTGAAGCTACAAATAAGTTTTAAACGAAATTAAAGAAAACAAAATTGAAAAGTCTTCAGATTCGTCTATGGTTAGTTTTCAACCAACAAACATGGGTATACTCACGGTATACTATCATTCTAAACGAAATTAGAGAAAACAAAATCAAAAAAGTCTTCAAAATCCGTTTATGGTTGCCTTTCTACCAACACACATGGGCATGCTGAAGCTACAAATAAGTTTTAAACGAAATCGGAGCAAACAAAATTAAAAAGTCTTCAGATTCGTCTATGGTTAATTTTCCACTAATTAACAAGGGTATACTCACGGTATACTATCATTCTAAACGAAATTAGAGAAAACAAAATCAAAAAAGTCTTCAGATTCGTTTCTGGTTAGTTTTCTACCAACAAACATGAAAATGCTGCAGCTACAAAATAAGTTTTAAACGAAATCAGAGAAAACAAAAATAAAAAGTCTTCAGATTCGTTTCTGGTTAGTTTTCTACTAACAAACATGAGCATGCTGAAGCTACAAATAAGTTTTAAACGAAATCGGAGAAAACAAAATTGAAAAGTCTTCAGATTCGTCTATGGTTAGTTTCAAACCAACAAACATGGGTATACTGACGGTATACTATCATTCTAAACGAAATTAGAGAAAACAAAATCAAAAAAGTCTTCAGATTCGTTTCTGGTTGGTTTTCTACCAACAAACATGAACATGCTGCAGCTAAAAATAAGTTTTAAACGAAATCTGAGAAAACAAAATTGAAAAGTCTTCAGATTCGTCTATGGTCAGTTTTCAACCAACAAACATGAGCATGCTGAAGCTACAAAATAAATTCTAAACGAAATCAGAGAAAACAAAAATAAAAAGTCTTCAGATTCGTCTATGGTTAGTTTTCTAACAACAAACATGAGCATGCTGAAGCTACAAATAAGTTTTAAACGAAATCGGAAAAAACAAAATTGAAAAGTCTTCAAAATCCGTTTATGGTTGCCTTTCTACCAACACACATGGGCATGCTGAAGCTACACATAAGTTCTAAACAAAATCGGAGAAAACAAAATTAAAAAGTCTTCAGATTCGTCTATGGTTAATTTTCCACTAACAAACAAGGGTTTACTCACGGTATACTATCATTCTAAACGAAATCAGAGAAAACAAAAATAAAAAGTCTTCAGATTCGTTTGTGGTTAGTTTTCTACCAACAAACATGGGTATACTGACGGTATACTATCATTCTAAACGAAATTGGAGAAAACAAAATCAAAAAAGTCTTCAGATTCGTTTCTGGTTAGTTTGCTACCAACCAACATGAAAATGCTTTAAGCTACAAAATAAGTTTTAAACGAAATCAGAGAAAAAAAGAAAAAAAAAGTCTTCAGATTCGTCTATGGTTAGTTTTCTACCAACAAACATGAGCATGCTGAAGCTACAAATAAAACAAAATTGAAAAGTCTTCAAAATCCGTTTATGGTTGCCTTTCTACCAACACACATGGGCATGCTGAAGCTACACATAAGTTCTAAACAAAATCGGAGAAAACAAAATTAAAAAGTCTTCAGATTCGTCTATGGTTAATTTTCCACTAACAAACAAGGGTATACTCACGGTATACTATCATTCTAAACGAAATTAAAGAAAAGAAAATCAAAAAAGTCTTCAGATTCGTTTCTGGTTAGTTTTCTACCAACAAACATGAGCATGCTGAAGCTACAAAATAAATTCTAAACGAAATCGGAGAACATAAAAATAAAAAGTCTTCAGATCCGTTTCTGGTTAGTTTTCTACCAACAAACATGAACATGCTGAAGCTACAAAATAAATTCTAAACGAAATCAGAGAAAACAAAAATAAAAAGTCTTCAGATTCGTCTATGGTTAGTTTTCTACCAACAAACATGAGCATGCTGAAGCTAAAAATAAGTTTTAAACGAAATCGGAGAAAACAAAATTGAAAAATCTTCAGATTCGTCTATGGTTAGTTTTCAACCAACAAACATGGGTATACTCACGGTATACTATCATTCTAAACGAAATTAGAGAAAACAAAATCAAAAAAGTCTTCAAAATCCGTTTATGGTTGCCTTTCTACCAACACACATGGGCATGCTGAAGCTACAAATAAGTTTTAAACGAAATCGGAGCAAACAAAATTAAAAAGTCTTCAGATTCGTCTGTGGTTAATTTTCCACTAATTAACAAGGGTATACTCACGGTATACTATCATTCTAAACGAAATTAGAGAAAACAAAATCAAAAAAGTCTTCAGATTCGTTTCTGGTTAGTTTTCTACCAACAAACATGAAAATGCTGCAGCTACAAATAAGTTTTAAAGGAAATCAGAGAAAACAAAAACAAAAAGTCTTCAGATTCGTCTATGGTTAGTTTTCTACTAACAAACATGAGCATGCTGAAGCTACAAATAAGTTTTAAACGAAATCAGAGAAAACAAAAATTAAAAAGTCTTCAGATTCGTCTATGGTTAGTTTTCTACCAACAAACATGAGCATGCTGAAGCTACAAATAAGTTTTAAACGAAATTAAAGAAAACAAAATTGAAAAGTCTTCAGATTCGTCTATGGTTAGTTTTCAACCAACAAACATGGGTATACTCACGGTATACTATCATTCTAAACGAAATTAGAGAAAACAAAATCAAAAAAGTCTTCAAAATCCGTTTATGGTTGCCTTTCTACCAACACACATGAAAATGCTGCAGCTACAAATAAGTTTTAAAGGAAATCAGAGAAAACAAAAATAAAAAGTCTTCAGATTCGTCTATGGTTAGTTTTCTACTAACAAACATGAGCATGCTGAAGCTACAAATAAGTTTTAAACGAAATCGGAAGAAACAAAATTGAAAAGTCTTCAGATTCGTCTATGGTTAGTTTTCAACCAACAAACATGGGTATACTGATGGTATACTATCATTCTAAACGAAATTAGAGAAAACAAAATCAAAAAAGTCTTCAGATTCGTTTCTGGTTAGTTTTCTACCAACAAACATGAAAATGCTGAAGCTACAAAATAAAATTTAAACGAAATCAGAGAAAACAAAAATGAAAAGTCTTCAGATTCGTCTATGGTTGGTTTTCTACCAACAAACATGAGCATGCTGAAGCTACAAATAAGTATTAAACGAAATTAAAGAAAACAAAATTGAAAAGTCTTCAGATTCGTCTATGGTTAGTTTTCAACCAACAAACATGGGTATACTCACGGTATACTATCATTCTAAACGAAATTAGAGAAAACAAAATCAAAAAAGTCTTCAAAATCCGTTTATGGTTGCCTTTCTACCAACACACATGGGCATGCTGAAGCTACAAATAAGTTTTAAACGAAATCGGAGCAAACAAAATTAAAAAGTCTTCAGATTCGTCTATGGTTAATTTTCCACTAATTAACAAGGGTATACTCACGGTATACTATCATTCTAAACGAAATTAGAGAAAACAAAATCAAAAAAGTCTTCAGATTCGTTTCTGGTTAGTTTTCTACCAACAAACATGAAAATGCTGCAGCTACAAAATAAGTTTTAAACGAAATCAGAGAAAACAAAAATAAAAAGTCTTCAGATTCGTTTCTGGTTAGTTTTCTACTAACAAACATGAGCATGCTGAAGCTACAAATAAGTTTTAAACGAAATCGGAGAAAACAAAATTGAAAAGTCTTCAGATTCGTCTATGGTTAGTTTCAAACCAACAAACATGGGTATACTGACGGTATACTATCATTCTAAACGAAATTAGAGAAAACAAAATCAAAAAAGTCTTCAGATTCGTTTCTGGTTGGTTTTCTACCAACAAACATGAACATGCTGCAGCTAAAAATAAGTTTTAAACGAAATCTGAGAAAACAAAATTGAAAAGTCTTCAGATTCGTCTATGGTCAGTTTTCAACCAACAAACATGAGCATGCTGAAGCTACAAAATAAATTCTAAACGAAATCAGAGAAAACAAAAATAAAAAGTCTTCAGATTCGTCTCTGGTTAGTTTTCTAACAACAAACATGAGCATGCTGAAGCTACAAATAAGTTTTAAACGAAATCGGAAAAAACAAAATTGAAAAGTCTTCAAAATCCGTTTATGGTTGCCTTTCTACCAACACACATGGGCATGCTGAAGCTACACATAAGTTCTAAACAAAATCGGAGAAAACAAAATTAAAAAGTCTTCAGATTCGTCTATGGTTAATTTTCCACTAACAAACAAGGGTTTACTCACGGTATACTATCATTCTAAACGAAATCAGAGAAAACAAAAATAAAAAGTGTTCAGATTCGTTTGTGGTTAGTTTTCTACCAACAAACATGGGTATACTGACGGTATACTATCATTCTAAACGAAATTGGAGAAAACAAAATCAAAAAAGTCTTCAGATTCGTCTATGGTTAGTTTTCTACCAACTAACATGAGCATGCTGAAGCTACAAATAAGTTTTAAACGAAATCGGAGAAAACAAAATTGAAAAGTCTTCAAAATCCGTTTATGGTTGCCTTTCTACCAACACACATGGGCATGCTGAAGCTACACATAAGTTCTAAACAAAATCGGAGAAAACAAAATTAAAAAGTCTTCAGATTCGTCTATGGTTAATTTTCCACTAACAAACAAGGGTATACTCACGGTATACTATCATTCTAAACGAAATTAAAGAAAACAAAATCAAAAAAGTCTTCAGATTCGTTTCTGGTTAGTTTTCTACCAACAAACATGAGCATGCTGAAGCTACAAAATAAATTCTAAACGAAATCGGAGAAAATAAAAATAAAAAGTCTTCAGTTCGGTCAGTCAATAGTTTTCTACCAATAAGCTACAAATAAGTTCTAAACGAAATTGGAGAAAACAAAATTAAAAAGTCTTCAGATTCGTCTCTGGTTAATTTTTTTACCAACAAACATGGGTAAACTGACGGTATATTATTAATCTTAGCGAAATCGGAATTAAAAAAATAAAAGTCTTCAGTTCGGTCTGTCGAGAGTTTTCTACCAACAAACATGGGCATGCAGAAGCTACAAAATAAATTCTAAACGAAATCGGACAAAAAAAAAACAAAAAGTCTTCAGATTCGTCTATGGTTAGTTTTCTACCAACAAGCATGAGTATGCTTAAGCTACAAATAAGTTCTAAACGAAATAGGAGAAAACAAAATTAAAAAGTCTTCAAAATCCGTTTATGGTTGCTTTTCTACCAACACACATGGGCATGCTGAAGCTACAAATAAGTTTTAAACGAAATCGGAGAAAACAAAATTAAAAAGTCTTCAGATTCGTCTCTGGTTAATTTTTTTACCAACAAACATGGGTAAACTGACGATATATTATTATTAATCTTAGCGAAATCGGAATTAAAAAAATAAAAGTCTTCAGTTCGGTCTGTCGAGAGTTTTCTACCAACAAACATGGGCATGCTGAAGCTACAAAATAAATTCTAAACGAAATAGGAGAAAACAAAAATAAAAAGTCTTCAGATTCGTCTATGGTTAGTTTTCTACCAACACACATGGGCATGCTGAAGCTACAAATAAGTTTTAAACGAAATCGGAGAAAACAAAATTAAAAAGTCTTCAGATTCGTCTATGGTTATTTTTCCACTAACAAACAAGGGTATATTCACGGTATACTATCATTCTAAACGAAATTAGAGAAAACAAAATCAAAAAAGTCTTCAGATTCGTTTCTGGTTAGTTTTCTACCAACAAACATGAACATGCTGAAGCTACAAAATAAATTCTAAACGAAATCAAAGAAAACAAAAATAAAAAGTCTTCAGATTCGTCTATGGTTAATTTTCCACTAACAAACAAGGGTATACTCACGGTATAGTTATCATTCTAAACGAAATTAGAGAAAACAAAATCAAAAAAGTCTTCAGATTCGTTTCTGGTTAGTTTTCTACCAACAAACATGAACATGCTGAAGCTACAAAATAAATTCTAAACGAAATCAGAGAAAACAAAAATAAAAAGTCTTCAGATTCGTTTTTGGTTAGTTTTCTACCAACAAACATGAGCATGCTGAAGCTACAAATAAGTTTTAAACGAAATCGGAGAAAACAAAATTGAAAAGTCTTCAAAATCTGTTCATGGTTGCCTTTCTACCAACACACATGGGCATGCTGAAGCTACAAATAAGTTTTAAACGAAATTGGAGAAAACAAAATTAAAAAGTCTTCAGATTCGTCTCTGGTTAATTTTTTTACCAACAAACATGGGTAAACTGACGGTATATTATTAATCTTAGCGAAATCGGAATTAAAAAAATAAAAGTCTTCAGTTCGGTCTGTCAAGAGTTTTTTACCAACAAACATGGGCATGCAGAAGCTACAAAATAAATTCTAAACGAAATCGGAGAAAACAAAAATAAAAAGTCTTCAGATTCGTCTATGGTTAGTTTTCTAACAACAAACATGAGCATGCTGAAGCTACAAATAAGTTTTAAACGAAATCGGAGAAAACAAAATTAAAAAGTCTTCAGATTCGTCTATGGTTAATTTTCCACTAACAAACAAGGGTATACTCACGGTATACTACCATTCTAAACGAAATTAAAGAAAAGAAAATCAAAAAAGTCTTCAGATTCGTTTCTGGTTAGTTTTCTACCAACAAACATGAGCATGCTGAAGCTACAAAATAAATTCTAAACGAAATCGGAGAAAACAAAAATAAAAAGTCTTCAGATTCGTCTATGGTTAGTTTTCTACCAACAAGCAAGGGCATGCTGAAGCTACAAATAAGTTCTAAACGAAATAGGAGAAAACAAAATTAAAAAGTCTTCAAAATCCGTTTATGGTTGCTTTTCTACCAACACACATGGGCATGCTGAAGCTACAAATAAGTTTTAAACGAAATCGGAGAAAACAAAATTAAAAAGTCTTCAGATTCGTCTATGGTTAATTTTCCACTAACAAACAAGGGTATACTCACGGTATAGTTATCATTCTAAACGAAATTAGAGAAAACAAAATCAAAAAGTCTTCAGATTCGTTTCTGGTTAGTTTTCTACCAACAAACATGAACATACTGAAGCTACAAAATAAATTCTAAACGAAATCAGAGAAAACAAAAATAAAAAGTCTTCAGATTCGTTTCTGGTTAGTTTTCTACCAACAAACATGAGCATGCTGAAGCTAAAAATAAGTTTTAAACGAAATCGGAGAAAACAAAATTGAAAAGTCTTCAAAATCCGTTTATGGTTGCCTTTCTACCAACACACATGGGCATGCTGAAGCTACAAATAAGTTTTAAACGAAATCGGAGCAAACAAAATTAAAAAGTCTTCAGATTCGTCTATGGTTAATTTTCCACTAATTAACAAGGGTATACTCACGTTATACTATCATTCTAAACGAAATTAGAGAAAACAAAATCAAAAAAGTCTTCAGATTCGTTTCTGGTTAGTTTTCTACCAACAAACATGGGTATACTGACGGTATACTATCATTCTAAACGAAATCAGAGAAAACAAAAATAAAAAGTCTTGAGATTCGTCTATGGTTAGTTTTCTACCAACAAACATGAGCATGCTGAAGCTACAATCAAGTTTTAAACGAAATCGGAGAAAACAAAATTGAAAAGTCTTCAGATTCGTTTCTGGTTAGTTTTCTACCAACAAACATGGGTATACTGACGGTATACTATCATTCTAATCGAAATTGGAGAAAACAAAATCAAAAAAGTCTTCAGATTCGTTTCTGGTTAGTTTGCTACCAACAAACATGAAAATGCTGAAGCTACAAAATAAATTCTAAACGAAATCAGAGAAAACAAAAATAAAAAGTCTTCAGATTCGTTTCTGGTTAGTTTTCTACCAACAAACATGAACATGCTGAAGCTAAAAATAAGTTTTAAACGAAATCGGAGAAAACAAAATTGAAAAATCTTCAGATTCGTCTATGGTTAGTTTTCAACCAACAAACATGGGTATACTCACTGTATACTATCATTCTAAACGAAATTAGAGAAAACAAAATCAAAAAAGTCTTCAGATTCGTTTCTGGTTAGTTTTCTACCAACAAACATGGGTATACTGACGGTATACTATCATTCTAAACGAAATTGGAGAAAACAAAATCAAAAAAGTCTTCAGATTCGTTTCTGGTTAGTTTGCTACCAACAAACATGAAAATGCTGAAGCTACAAAATAAATTCTAAACGAAATCAGAGAAAACAAAATAAAAAGTCTTAAGATTCGTCTATGGTTAGTTTTCTACCAACAAACATGGGTATACTGACGGTATACTATCATTCTAAACGAAATTAGAGAAAACAAAATCAAAAAAGTCTTCAGATTCGTTTCTGGTTAGTTTTCTACCAACAAACATGAACATGCTGAAGCTACAAAATAAATTCTAAACGAAATCAGAGAAAACAAAAATAAAAAGTCTTCAGATTCGTCTATGGTTAGTTTTCCACTAACAAACAAGGGTATACTCACGGTATACTATCATTCTAAACGAAATTAGAGAAAACCAAATCAAAAAAGTCTTCAGATTCGTTTCTGGTTAGTTTTCTACCAACAAACATGGGTATACTGACGGTATACTATCATTCTAAACGAAATTGGAGAAAACAAAATCAAAAAAGTCTTCAGATTCGTTTCTGGTTAGTTTGCTACCAACAAACATGAAAATGCTGAAGCTACAAAATAAATTCTAAACGAAATCAGAGAAAACAAAATAAAAAGTCTTAAGATTCGTCTATGGTTAGTTTTCTACCAACAAACATGGGTATACTGACGGTATACTATCATTCTAAACGAAATTAGAGAAAACAAAATCAAAAAAGTCTTCAGATTCGTTTCTGGTTAGTTTTCTACCAACAAACATGAACATGCTGAAGCTACAAAATAAATTCTAAACGAAATCAGAGAAAACAAAAATAAAAAGTCTTCAGATTCGTCTATGGTTAGTTTTCCACTAACAAACAAGGGTATACTCACGGTATACTATCATTCTAAACGAAATTAGAGAAAACAAAATCAAAAAAGTCTTCAGATTCGTTTCTGGTTAGTTTTCTACCAACAAACATGAACATGCTGAAGCTACAAAATAAATTCTAAACGAAATCAGAGAAAACAAAAATAAAAAGTTTTCAGATTCGTCTATGGTTAGTTTTCTACCAACAAACATGAGCATGCTGAAGCTACAAATAAGTTTTAAACGAAATCGGAGAAAACAAAATTGAAAAGTCTTCAGATTCGTCTATGGTTAGTTTTCAACCAACAAACATGGGTATAGTGACGGTTTATTAATCATTATAAACGAAAACGTAGAAAACAAAATTAAGAAGACTTCAAATCCGTTTATGGTTGCTTTTCTACCAACAAACATGGGCATGCTGTAGTTATATATAAGTTCTAAACAAAATCGGAGAAAAAATAAAATAAAAAGTCTTCAGTTCGGTCAGTCAATAGTTTTCTACCAATAAGCTACAAATAAGTTCTAAACGAAATTGGAGAAAACAAAATTAAAAAGTCTTCAGATTCGTCTCTGGTTAATTTTTTTACCAACAAACATGGGTAAACTGACGGTATATTATTAATCTTAGCGAAATCGGAATTAAAAAAATAAAAGTCTTCAGTTCGGTCTGTCGAGAGTTTTCTACCAACAAACATGGGCATGCAGAAGCTACAAAATAAATTCTAAACGAAATCGGAGAAAACAAAAACAAAAAGTCTTCAGATTCGTCTATGGTTAGTTTTCTACCAACAAGCATGAGTATGCTTAAGCTACAAATAAGTTCTAAACGAAATAGGAGAAAACAAAATTAAAAAGTCTTCAAAATCCGTTTATGGTTGCTTTTCTACCAACACACATGGGCATGCTGAAGCTACAAATAAGTTTTAAACGAAATCGGAGAAAACAAAATTAAAAAGTCTTCAGATTCATCTCTGGTTAATTTTTTTACCAACAAACATGGGTAAACTGACGATATATTATTATTAATCTTAGCGAAATCGGAATTAAAAAAATAAAAGTCTTCAGTTCGGTCTGTCGAGAGTTTTCTACCAACAAACATGGGCATGCTGAAGCTACAAAATAAATTCTAAACGAAATAGGAGAAAACAAAAATAAAAAGTCTTCAGATTCGTCTATGGTTAGTTTTCTACCAACACACATGGGCATGCTGAAGCTACAAATAAGTTTTAAACGAAATCGGAGAAAACAAAATTAAAAAGTCTTCAGATTCGTCTATGGTTATTTTTCCACTAACAAACAAGGGTATATTCACGGTATACTATCATTCTAAACGAAATCAGAGAAAACAAAAATAAAAAGTCTTCAGATTCGTTTCTGGTTAGTTTTCTACCAACAAACATGAGCATGCTGAAGCTAAAAATAAGTTTTAAACGAAATCGGAGAAAACAAAATTGAAAAGTCTTCAAAATCCGTTTATGGTTGCCTTTCTACCAACACACATGGGCATGCTGAAGCTACAAATAAGTTTTAAACGAAATCGGAGCAAACAAAATTAAAAAGTCTTCAGATTCGTCTATGGTTAATTTTCCACTAATTAACAAGGGTATACTCACGTTATACTATCATTCTAAACGAAATTAGAGAAAACAAAATCAAAAAAGTCTTCAGATTCGTTTCTGGTTAGTTTTCTACCAACAAACATGGGTATACTGACGGTATACTATCATTCTAAACGAAATCAGAGAAAACAAAAATAAAAAGTCTTGAGATTCGTCTATGGTTAGTTTTCTACCAACAAACATGAGCATGCTGAAGCTACAAATAAGTTTTAAACGAAATCGGAGAAAACAAAATTGAAAAGTCTTCAGATTCGTTTCTGGTTAGTTTTCTACCAACAAACATGGGTATACTGACGGTATACTATCATTCTAATCGAAATTGGAGAAAACAAAATCAAAAAAGTCTTCAGATTCGTTTCTGGTTAGTTTGCTACCAACAAACATGAAAATGCTGAAGCTACAAAATAAATTCTAAACGAAATCAGAGAAAACAAAAATAAAAAGTCTTCAGATTCGTTTCTGGTTAGTTTTCTACCAACAAACATGAACATGCTGAAGCTAAAAATAAGTTTTAAACGAAATCGGAGAAAACAAAATTGAAAAATCTTCAGATTCGTCTATGGTTAGTTTTCAACCAACAAACATGGGTATACTCACGGTATACTATCATTCTAAACGAAATTAGAGAAAACAAAATCAAAAAAGTCTTCAGATTCGTTTCTGGTTAGTTTTCTACCAACAAACATGGGTATACTGACGGTATACTATCATTCTAAACGAAATTGGAGAAAACAAAATCAAAAAAGTCTTCAGATTCGTTTCTGGTTAGTTTGCTACCAACAAACATGAAAATGCTGAAGCTACAAAATAAATTCTAAACGAAATCAGAGAAAACAAAAATAAAAAGTCTTAAGATTCGTCTATGGTTAGTTTTCTACTAACAAACATGGGTATACTGACGGTATACTATCATTCTAAACGAAATTAGAGAAAACAAAATCAAAAAAGTCTTCAGATTCGTTTCTGGTTAGTTTTCTACCAACAAACATGAACATGCTGAAGCTACAAAATAAATTCTAAACGAAATCAGAGAAAACAAAAATAAAAAGTCTTCAGATTCGTCTATGGTTAGTTTTCCACTAACAAACAAGGGTATACTCACGGTATACTATCATTCTAAACGAAATTAGAGAAAACAAAATCAAAAAAGTCTTCAGATTCGTTTCTGGTTAGTTTTCTACCAACAAACATGAACATGCTGAAGCTACAAAATAAATTCTAAACGAAATCAGAGAAAACAAAAATAAAAAGTTTTCAGATTCGTCTATGGTTAGTTTTCTACCAACAAACATGAGCATGCTGAAGCTACAAATAAGTTTTAAACGAAATCGGAGAAAACAAAATTGAAAAGTCTTCAGATTCGTCTATGGTTAGTTTTCAACCAACAAACATGGGTATAGTGACGGTTTATTAATCATTATAAACGAAAACGTAGAAAACAAAATTAAGAAGACTTCAAATCCGTTTATGGTTGCTTTTCTACCAACAAACATGGGCATGCTGTAGTTATATATAAGTTCTAAACAAAATCGGAGAAAAAATAAAATAAAAAGTCTTCAGTTCGGTCAGTCAATAGTTTTCTACCAATAAGCTACAAATAAGTTCTAAACGAAATTGAAGAAAACAAAATTAAAAAGTCTTCAGATTCGTCTCTGGTTAATTTTTTTACCAACAAACATGGGTAAACTGACGGTATATTATTAATCTTAGCGAAATCGGAATTAAAAAAATAAAAGTCTTCAGTTCGGTCTGTCGAGAGTTTTCTACCAACAAACATGGGCATGCAGAAGCTACAAAATAAATTCTAAACGAAATCGGAGAAAACAAAAACAAAAAGTCTTCAGATTCGTCTATGGTTAGTTTTCTACCAACAAGCATGAGTATGCTTAAGCTACAAATAAGTTCTAAACGAAATAGGAGAAAACAAAATTAAAAAGTCTTCAAAATCCGTTTATGGTTGCTTTTCTACCAACACACATGGGCATGCTGAAGCTACAAATAAGTTTTAAACGAAATCGGAGAAAACAAAATTAAAAAGTCTTCAGATTCGTCTCTGGTTAATTTTTTTACCAACAAACATGGGTAAACTGACGATATATTATTATTAATCTTAGCGAAATCGGAATTAAAAAAATAAAAGTCTTCAGTTCGGTCTGTCGAGAGTTTTCTACCAACAAACATGGGCATGCTGAAGCTACAAAATAAATTCTAAACGAAATAGGAGAAAACAAAAATAAAAAGTCTTCAGATTCGTCTATGGTTAGTTTTCTACCAACACACATGGGCATGCTGAAGCTACAAATAAGTTTTAAACGAAATCGGAGAAAACAAAATTAAAAAGTCTTCAGATTCGTCTATGGTTAGTTTTCCACTAACAAACAAGGGTATACTCACGGTATACTATCATTCTAAACGAAATCAGAGAAAACAAAAATAAAAAGTCTTCAGTTTCGTCTATGGTTAATTTTCTACCAACAAACATTGGCTATTCTGACGGTATTTTTTATCAACCTAACCGAAATTGACAGTAAAAAAAAGATTCTTCAGTTCGGTCTGTCGATAGTTTTCTTCTATCAAACATTGGGCATGCTGAAGCTACAAATAAGTTCTAAACAAAATCGGAGAAAACAAAATTAAAAAGTCTTCAGATTCGTCTATGGTTAGTTTTCTACCAACAAACATGGGTATACTGACGGTATATTATTAATCTTAGTGAAATCGGAATAAAAAAAACAGTCTTCAGTTCGGTCTGTCGATAATTTTCTACTAACAAACATGGGCATGCTGAAGCTACAAATAAGTTCTAAACAAAATCGGAATTAAAAAAATAAAAAGTCTTCAGTTCGGGCATTGTTGAAGCAACTAGTTTAAATCTCGCCGGCATCTGAGGTGAAAAAAATTAAAACGCTCAGACTGCTCTGTGATTCATTTGATGACGAATCAATCCGAATTGAAGACCGTATTCGTCTACTACGAGAGAAGTCTACGAGAGAAGGCAATTCTGCAAACATTGCATAATTAATGTTCTAGTGAATAACTATCCCTGCCATTGCAGTCCTCTAGACCATAAAACTGGGTCGTTTGCATCTCGAAGCAGCCTTGCTCGTGAAATTTACTAGCTTGTTACTGTTCAAGACAGCCAAGATGACGAGAATCTCCCCTGGCAGACATCCTTTACAGCTAATGTATGGTATGTAAATGTATGGTCTACTCTTTATTTACTCCACTCACTTCTCCCATCCCCGGTATTTACAAAACGCACAAACTGTTAATGAAACTATTAATGATGTTTGCGGTCTACTCACGTGTGCTATGCTGATTGAGATGACGTCCCTTCATCACAGTAAAACTGACAAAACCGTCAACACAAAAACGCGAAAACCCAACAACTAAACAACTCAACAACTCAAAACTCAACTCAACAACTCAACAACCGACTCCCTCGCCCCATTTTAGAAATTCGAACAGTCTCCAAAGGGCATACTGATACTGATACTACAACTCTACCAGATTATCACATCATTACTACATCTCATCACGTCCTGTCAGCCCACTGACAGCTAAACTTGATGCGCTCGACACATAGAGCTCTATACAGCTCTATGGCTTGCCACCATATTCAACAGTTCGCCAGTCCCATTTATAATCGCGCGTCTTTGGTTTTACCTACCTAACAATAACAGCGGGTGCACTTCTACGCGCAGCCATTGTGCGTTTCCACACTGAGTGTCCTATCTTGTTTTTGCAGTATCTTTGGTCACCTCAACTGATGGCAAACTACGTGCAAATACATGCTGTGACCGTTTATCGACAAAGTCACACCAAACTCGGCTTTTGGTAACAATAGTTATTGAGCCCTTTTAATAAAGTTTTGTGTTGTGACATTGATTTTAATGGCATTACTGTTTCATAAACTACCAAAGAGCTTTATCATCCTGGTCCCCTGTTACATCCGGTGTCCCCCAAGGCAGTGTTTCTCGGTCCACTAATTTTTTTTAATTTATTCATCAACAACATATCCTTTACTCTGAACTCTAAATATCTACTCTTTGCTGACGATACCCTCATTTTACAGGGCTATCCGCTCACCAGAAGATGAATTCTCCTTGCAAGCAGACCTTGATTCCCTTGGAGTGAGTCCAACGGCATCTAGTGCCGTTAATGAGTCTAACGGCAGAGTCTCAACCCAGATAAATCTATGATAGTGCATATGAGCAGATTATCAAAAGAACAAACCATCCCACAGTATGCTGTTCATGGATCCCCGCTATCAGTTACCAAAACATACAAATATCTAGGAGTCACTATCTGCCATTATTTAAACCTGGAATGACCATGTCAACTGTGTGGTTTCTAAGGCATCTAAGACTCTTTGTTTCATCTGGCTGGCACACTGCAGGCGGACAGCATTTATCATTTAATTTTCTCATACACAAATTAATCTCTAACTCTTAAGTTCTCTAACTCTTGTATATGACATAGGCTGATTGCTTTTTCCTTTGTTAAATTTCTAAATACGAAAGCATCTCTGTCTTTACTTGATATATCTGCTAGCTTAATATAAAGCTCTAGCATAGCAACTGGACAAGAGAAACGATCTTGCAATAATGACGTCACTTCCCAGTCGATAAACATCTGTTTTGCTTGATTAAATCCTGATTGAAATATGGTCATAATGAAACTTTAAGTCTTCCATCTTAAGTGAAACTATCTCACTGCACCTTAAAAACCCGGCGAAAGATATAACGGCATAGCGAGGGTGTTAATGTTCATTAAATTATGTATCGATCTGTCGGTTCCATACATTTGTACCATTTGTACGAGAATCTCTGGTGTTATTGGCTCTTTTCTTAACCTTGGTTTCGCTAGAGTTCGTTTAAGCCCTTCTGCTACTTGCACAATTAATGGATTCTTCAAGACTGGCCATGCAATGTGCTGAATTTATTGCGGCTGAAGCACCGTTAATGGGAGATGGTGAAGCTGCTGAGTTGCTGATCTGGACCAGATACAGCGATATTATGGTTCGCCTGGTAAGAGGCGACTCGCCATGGCCGGGCCTGTGCCTATCGATGCCATCTTGTGAAAGATGAGTTGTATTGAGCAACAGTACTTGAAGCTCTGGAATTAGTCACTATGGAAGGTAACTGGTTGGCGGGAGCACTCAGTCCTTGTTTGTTGGCGGTCTGGGTGAACCGTTGTCTACATTTGTGAGAGTTGAAGATAAGCTTGACAAGAAAGGTAAAATAATCTTATTATAGCAAGTATATTATTTATGATAACGTTTCGTACATCATATTGGTTTCTGTGTAACTTGTCAATTTTGGAAATTGACACGCTGGGGGTCCCTGCACCTGGTGCGTTATCGAGCTCAAGTTGCTCGTCCGCGTTCAGACCGCTGGTTTGACATACTCACTATTACTGCTGAACCTCTAGCATTGTACACTACGTACAATGTTTGTAATAAACTTTGAGTTGTCCGCCAATCGTCATAATCAACTAGGTTGATTAAGAAATCCGCCTTCTCATTCCTTGATCTCAGGTTTCATACTGCCCTTCAAAACTATTCTTGTTACTGCTTGGTTGTCTGAGAAACATTTGACTCTGGTGTTTACGAACTTGTTTATTTGGGAATTTAGAACCATTTTTATTGTTTTAATTCTCTCCAGGTTGAGCTACATCCCTCTTACTGTTCATACCAATGCCCATGACTGATTGAATCATCGACGTTCACGATGTAACCTGCGAAACCGTTTTTACTAGCATCTGAGAACACAATTCTCGAAGACATTGGTGTGATATTAATTGGAGTTTTTTCAGGTTATCAATGCTGTATAGCCAGAACCAAAGTTCTTCTTTAGCTTGTTCTGAGATAAGGACATTGGATTCAAATCACACATGGCCTTTGTCACTATCCTACTCATTGATCCAACCACTTAATAGGAAGAGATGATTTTCCAGCTACACTGGCTAGCTCTTTAACTTTAGCCCTGGGAGTCAGCATTTTTTAATTCCTTCTTTGATATTGGTTATCCGTCTTTGTGGCAAGACGAGAGAGCCATTGTTGAGGTTAATGATCAAAGCCTAACCACTCAGTCTCTGAGACAGGAGCCAAATTCCTCTTTTGTACGTTGGGTATAAACCCCGCATATAGCAGGTCGTCTTTAGCTTGAGCAGTGTGCTCTTTGGCTTTCTTAAGACACTCTGCATGCCCTAGACCATCGTCTAACACTATCTGTTTCCCTTCGCTCCTCCATTTCTGAACCAAAGGCCTCAACACTTTAGTGAAAATGTATGGAGCTGTGGGTAAACTTGAAAAATGTAAATGAGCCAAGAAAACCGCAAATATTGCTGATTTGGTGGTAACCCGATTTCAAGTCAAATTGGAACATCCATCCCCTTTTTTAAGATATAAGAGGGATGTACGCAAATCCTCGTATTTGACAGATTGTTTACATAAATATCTGTTCACTTCACTCAAATCTAAAATCAAACGCCGCTTATACAGACAACGGATTAACTATGAATGGTTGTTCACTGCCAAGGTACAGCGCATCGGGTCTCTATCAATTCTGAAATTGCCTCTGTAACGAATTTGCTGTGTTTCAAGGCTGAATAATTATTCATCCCATTTTTTATTTTTCTACCTTTGGAGTGGGTGGTGATGTTTCATAAAAGGAAAGACAATAACCATTTTTAATTATGTCTAAAACGAGGGAATTGGTTTCAATTGATTTCCAAAATTCGTAATAGTTATGCAAACGGCTGGACACTTGGATTTTACAACCCGATGAATATCTTTCTTCATATTCAAAATAATTAATTGTAAAGAAATCATCAAATGTTGTGTCGTCTTTGCTAGGCGGAGAAACTTGTGGAGGGATACTCTTTTCCTGTCTTCTATTGGTGACGTTTGGACAGGATTTTCTCCAATGGCCTTGAATGCCGCAAGAGAAGGGGGGATCAGGTTGGCTCAGTGGTTTCTTTCCCTGCCCTTCACCTCTGTGGACCCCGGTTCAAATCCCGGACCGGAGCCCGGGCATGTGGATTGGGTTTTCTGTCCCTACCTGATTCCGTGGGTTTTCCCCCATTTGGGGGTTTTCCTCCCACTTCTAAAACTGAACCTTTCCTCTCGTTTCCTAATCACCATCCTGTAATTGGCGCTTGCGCTGTTGGATGTGTAATGAAATAAAAAATAAATAAAATGAATCGTTTGTAAAAACAAGCACAGAGGGGTTTCGGGTTGTGGTACTAAAAGATGTCAGGATTTCATAGAGGAAATTACGTTGTAAATGTTGTGTTATGTAATTTTGGTTTAAATTGAACTTTCTGTTTGAACATGAAGGAACGGTCAAAGTGAGGTCAAGTTTATTAATAAAATGTAAAATGTGCTATGTCAAACTGGAATTGTATTCATTTACAAACATGTGTATTTGTGTAGCTATGCAAAATAATTTATGTTTGGGGAGTAAAATTGAGCATTGAGATTATGATAATATATTAAAAATAAATCCAACAAATCAACAAAGAAAACCCGACAAAGTTAAATCAGATCAAGGAGCCTTGATTTTACTTTTCGGTTACTTGTAAAAAAATTCAAAATGTTTGCCAATCAATTTTTTGTTTTGTTTCAGAAAAAAAGAGAGCTAAAATCATTAAAAACCGGCTTAGTTTGACCTGTTTGTATCTCTTTGTAGAATTCGCGCGACTCGTAAAGACGAACACAGTGGTTTCGGCTACATGGATCAAAGCGTAAAGATATGTCATTTAGATTATGGATGTTAACATATCCTGAGGTTGAAAAAACTAATTTTAACGAATATTCTAATAGGTATAGTGAAACTTGACACTTAATGATGTCTTGATGACGTCATCTGTTTTATTGAACAAGTTGTAATAAGCTTTGTATTGATATACAAATTTCCCATAGCGACGTGACAATGTTAACTTTGGTGTTATCTTCTAGCAAAAGTCGTATACATTAGACTGGGCAAGTCTTACACAAATTTGAACATCAGTAATCTTGTCCGTTGTTATCATAAATTGAGTTTTCCGTATGTGCGAATGTACGTTCATGTATAACGTAGTTATGATTACAAAAATATTAGAATCATAACATTGGGAGAACTAGCGATGAATGTGTTATACGAGAAAGAATAAATTAAACATCAACGAAGGAAATGGAGAATAAGACTTGACCTCACTTTTTGGTAAGGCCTACTTTTATAAACCTTTGAAAAGTTTGGCTAACTCACATTATTTTTATAGTAATTACACCTGGGTAATGGTTGCACAAACTTGGTCAGATTTTCAAAAAAAGAATTCATTTCAATCATTTTTATATTTTCGTTTCCAAGTTATAATTTTTATTAAATGTTGTTAGTTTAAAACAATTGAGTCTTCTTATAATTATCTAAAAACCGGAATTGTATTCATTCACAAAAATGTAGCTACGAAAAAAAAAATTATGTTTGGGGAGTAAAATTTAGCATTGAGATTATGATAGAAAAATATATTAAAAATAAATCTAACAAATCAACAAAAAAAAACCTACAAAGATAAATCAGATCAAGGGGCCTTAATCTTACTTTTCGGTCACTTGTAAAAAAAAAATTCGAAATGTTTGCCGATCAATTTTTTGTTTTGTTTCAGACTAAAATTTCTTGTTGATAATTTGACTATATTAAACAAAAACTGAAACTGTAATGATAAAGGAAAAGGAATTTTCAAAAACTTTTGTGACAAAAGAATTGAAAAAAGAGCTGAAATCATTAAAAAACGGCTTAGTTTGACCTGTTTGTATCTCTTTGAAGAATTCGCGCGAGTCATCCAAGATAATTCGAAGAAAAACTAAATACTGCCACGAGAGGGCGCTATACAAGTTTACAGAGGTTTCCCCACAGACATAAAGAACCTATTCTTTATGTCTGTGGGTTTCCCTATGGTGGCCCTGAAGGGACGTCGCACATCGCATACGTGTGCGCACACGTATGCAATGTCGTGAAACAATTCGCAAATGTGTGCGCACACGTATGCAATGTCGTGAACCAAATCGCGAATATATGCGCACACGTTTGCAATGTCGTGAATCAAATCGCGAATATATGCGCACACGTATGCAATGTCGTAAACCAAATCGCGAATGTGTGCGCACACGTATGCAATGTCGTGAACCAAATCGCGAATATGTGCGCACACGGTATGCAATGTCGTGAAACAAATCGCGAATATGTGCGCACTCGTCTGCGAATATATTCGCGATGTCGTGAATTTTATTGCATACCATTGTCGCATACCTTTGGGGTGATGTCATAGTTGCGGACAATGTGTTAGTGAACTAGGGAGTATGCAAGTGGCCCTGGTCCCATTTGTATACCAAAGACATTCAATGCAGGTGCTTGGGTACCAGGCAGGTACATTGTGTGGCCACTCTATGTGCAACCCCCCAGATCAATAGACATTTTATTCAAAGGTATGCGACAATGGTATTGTCAATGGTATTGTCAATGGTATGCGACAATGGTATTTTAATTTCTCAAAAGTTCCATTAGTCAAATGGTCCAAACATGGCCAAACTACTCTAGTTATTCCTGGTCATGACCCTCCACATGATATAACAATATTCATGGATATTTCTGTTAACCCAGGCCCTCGTATTGGATGCACTAGCAATGATGAGTTGCATTTTATGCATACAGAAAATTCGCATTCTAACATGTCTAGTAGTACAACTATAATGTATTCTCGTAGTCAGCTTTTTAACATCCGTAAGACTTTTTA
Source organism: Marthasterias glacialis (assembly GCA_911728455.2). NCBI lineage: Eukaryota > Metazoa > Echinodermata > Asteroidea > Forcipulatida > Asteriidae > Marthasterias > Marthasterias glacialis. The sequence continues at coordinate 22,327,930 of OU452225.1, forward strand.
TCACTCCATTCAGCCTGGATTGTTTTCGATTCTGAAAGCGAATGGAATTTTTCGGTTCAGGGGTAATAGAGCGGGTCATTGTAACTATAAGTGTAAAATTCCTGTTCACATTGGTCACCGGCTTGATTGTGTTCATAATAGGTTAGCTTTGGAAAACCGTACTCCTGTCCTTAAACACATTGTTGTAAATCCTGCCGATTCATCTGATGATCTATTTAAACTTTGTTGCCTAAATACTAGATCTCTTAAAAATAAAACAGCCGATTTTGTTTCTTATGCTATTAATAGTAAGGCTGATTTGTTTGCCCTTACAGAAACTTGGTTTACAGATATGGATGTTGCCCACAAGGTTGAAGCAACTCCACCTGGTTTTAGATTGCTAGATCATCCCCGGAAAAACCGTGTGGGGGGAGGCACTGCTTTGTTGTTTCGTGACCATTTAAATGTCAAGAAAATTGCTGGAGATGAATTAGATTCATTTGAATTCTCAGAATGGTCTGTAGGGATTAATTCCTTTAAATTACGACTTGTGATCATTTACAGGCCACCTTACTCAGTTAGCCACCCTTGTACAGTTAATCGGTTTATCACTGATTTTGCTGATTATTTAGAATCCATTATTTTAGCTTCTGAACCAGTTTTAATAACTGGAGATTTTAACATCCATGTTGACATTTCTGACGATCCAAACACTATACGTTTTTTAACACTTCTTGAATCCATGGGTCTCCAGCAACATGTTAACAAACCTACACATGAGATGGGTCACACACTAGATCTTGTTATTACCCGGAAATCGGACATGGTTCTTAACAGCCCCCCGACACCTCACCACCTTTTTTCTGATCATTTTTCTGTTATTTGCAATTTGCAACAAAACAAGTCTTCTTTTCCTGCTAAACAGATTGTTTATAGGGATATTAAATCCATTGACATTAATTGCTTGAAAAGTGACTTAGTCTCTTCTAGGCTGTGCAGGGACACTCCTCAAGGTCTTGAGGAGCTTACGAATTGTTATAATACTACACTAGCTGCTACCTTCAACACACATGCCCCATTAAAGTCAAAGATGGTCACCGCTAGGCCCCGTCTTCCTTGGTTTAATCAAGAAATCAACTCTGCCTTGAGGATGAGGAGACGTGCAGAAAAGAAGTGGCGACGAACAAACATGGCCTCTGATCTTTCAGAATATAAGCTAATAAGAAATAAGGTAACCTTTCTTCTTAATAAAGCTCGCTGCAATTTCTACAAAGACTTTATCGAAAGTAATAGTTCCGACCAGAGGAAACTATTTAGAGCATCTAAAAAGCTGCTTGGACATAGTGATGACGTCCTCTTTCCACCTTTTAAAGACAAAATGACTCTTGCTAATGATATGGGTAGCTTTTTTGTAAAGAAAATATCTAATATTCATGCTAAACTTGATGACTTGGAAGTTTCAACCTCTGTTGACAGAACGTTCTCTTTTACATCTGAAACAATGTCCAGTAATATCCTGTTTGATAGTTTCATACCATTAACCGAGTCACAGGTAAAACAGCTTGTTGTCAATTCTTCTAAGGGATCTTGCACTCTGGATCCCATGCCTACTAACCTTGTGGGTGAGTGCCTTGATGTTTTGCTTCCAGTACTTACCAAAATTATAAACTCATCATTAGTATCTGGTACATTTCCTACTGACTGGAAGGAAGCTTTGATATGCCCTTTATTAAAAAAACACAATCTCGATATGAAATTAGAAAACTACCGACCAATCAGTAACTTACAATTTATTTCTAAATTAACTGAGAGGGCCGTTTGTGACCAACTTTATTGTCACATGTCAAAACATTCCATGTTTCCAGTTTTCCAATCATCTTACCGGAAGCATCACAGTACAGAGACGGCTCTTATAAAGGTTAAAAATGATTTACTGATGAGGATGAATTCACAACATGTTATTCTGCTTATCCTTTTAGACCTGAGTGCAGCGTTCGATACTGTTGATCACGTCATTTTATTGAAACGTCTGCAGTCTAAGTTTGGAGTCACTGGCAAGGCCCTCGATTGGTTTTCTTCTTATTTGTCAGGTAGAAGTCAACGCGTATCTATTCATGGTACCTTATCAGAAAAGTTTAATATCAACTGTGGTGTTCCTCAGGGATCCTGCTTAGGACCATTTTTATTCATTGTCTATGCCTCTAAATTGTTTGACATCGTTGAGCATCATCTGCCCGATGTTCATTGTTATGCCGATGACACTCAGCTGTATCTATCTTTTAGACCTGATGATATATCTTGTCAAGCTGCTGTAACTATAATGGAAGATTGCATAAGGGACATCAGGCAATGGATGTTGCATGACCGACTTCTAATTAATGATGCTAAGAGTGAATTTTTGATCATCGGATCAAAGCAGCAGTTGAAGAAAATTAATATTTCCAATATCATGATAGGTGATGCTAAAGTTTTTCCTACAACATGCGTTCGTAATTTGGGGTCATGGTTTGATTCAGAACTTACAATGAACACCCACATCAATAAAGCTTGCTCTGCAGCCTTTTTTCACCTTCACAACATCAAACGCATCAGTCAATTCCTAACACAAGACTCTCTTTTAAAACTAATTCATGCATTTGTGACTAGTCGTCTTGATTATTGTAATAGCCTTTTGTATGGTCTGCCAAAGTCACAGATAGCTAAATTACAAAGGGTTCAAAACGCTGCAGCCAGAATTGTTACTAACACACACCGGTTTGAACACATTACACCAATAATTCGTCAATTACATTGGCTGCCTGTTTCCTACAGGATTAATTTTAAAATCCTTTTGTTGACCTTCAAAGCTCTTCATGGTCTTTCTCCAAAGTACTTACAGGATCTTGTTTCCATCCGGAAGGTATCTTCATATCAACTTAGGTCAGGGAATAATGGTATTTTTTTGGATTATCCTTCTGGTAAAATGTTGACTACATTTGGTGATAGAGCTTTTTCTGTGGCCGCCCCTAAGCTTTGGAATGCACTACCGTCTCATATACGTAGCGAGCAGAAACTTGCCTCTTTTAAATGTATTATAAAAACCCACCTTTTTAAAGCCGCTTTTTAGTGGTCTTTTTTCTATGGTCGCCTTGCCAGTTAGTTTAGATTTTTAGCATAAGATAGGGTTAGAGGCGTCTGTCTCCTGAAAAGGTCAAAACATTACCGATGCCAGCAGGGATAGGCCTATGTAATAAGTAACTTTTAGTTCGCTGTTGGCGGGACAGACGTATCCCCATACTGTGGTTTGGGCACTGGCCTGGTGACCAGTCTTTTTTCTTGTCTTTTTCTTCCATTCTGTGCTTTTTAACATGTGTTCTGCGCCTTTGATCATTTTGTATGTAAGGGGCGCAATATAAATTTTAAATATTATTATTATTATTATTATTATGCAATAAAATTCACGACATCGCGAATATATTCGCAGACGAGCGCGCACATATTCGCGATTTGGTTCACGACATTGCATACCGTGTGCGCACACATTCAGAATTTGGTTCACGACATTGCATACGTGTGCGCATATATTCGCGATTTGGTTTACGACATTGCATACGTGTGCGCACACATTCGCGATTTGTTTCGCGACATTGCATACGTGTGCGCATATATTCGCGATTTGGTTCACGACATTGCATACGTGTGCGCACACATTCGCGAATTGTTTCACGACATTGCATACGTGTGCGCACACGTATGCGATGTGCGATGTCCCTTCAGGGCCACCATATTTCCCCTTTCCTCGATCCTTGAACGAACGATCGACGACGCCGTGTATCGCGTGTACTGTGTGCCTGCGTGTACTGTGTCCTTCTCGACTTTAGGCGAGGCTCGTTTAAATGCGTGCGTGTCGAGAACATACCATGTGTACAAGTAACAAACAAGTGACAAACTCGGCCTCCATGATGACTAAGTCGGTCTCGCCACAAATTTAAAAACATTTTTAACAAACCTAGCATTGACGTAATCATGACGTCATGTGTAATGGAACTAAGTTAAGTTGAAACCTTCAATTGGGTACAAAATTTAAAGTTTAAGATTAAGTTATGTTAAAGATTACGTGACAACAAAATTCATGTATTAACCAATGAGAGGTCGGGCCGTACTGGGCCAAATAATAATAACAATAATAATAATAACTAGAAATTAAGTGTTCGTAAAAACGAACACAGGGGTTTCGGCTACATGGATAAAACCGTAAAGATATGTCATTTAGATTATGGATGTTAACATGTCCTGAGGTTGAAAAACTAATTTTAATGAATATTTTAATAGGTATAGTGAAACTTGACACTTAATGATGTCTTGATGACGTCATCTGTTTTATTGAACAAGTTACAGAATCAATAGGGGTTTTGGCTACCAGACCGAAATCCCTAAAAACAAAAACAAAAATCTCTACAGAATCAATAGGGGTTTCGGCTACCAGGCCGAAACTATGGTGTTCTATAATGGACACTTAAACGATGACTTTTTTTCTTCATGCGGAGCCTTTTTTTTACGCGGCGACTTTTTTTTGCGGCGACTTTTTTTTTGCGGCGACTGTTTTTTCGCGGCGACTTTTTTTTTACGCGGTGACTTTTTTTTTTGGCGGCGACTTTTTTTGGGCGGCGACTTTTTTTGGGGGCGGCGACTTTTTTGGGGGGCGGCGTCTTTTTTTTGGCGGCGACTTTTTTTTGGGGCGGCGACTTTTTTTGGCGGCGACTTTTTTTTTGGCGGCAACTTTTTTTTCGCGGCGACTTTTTTTTTTACGCGTCGCCTTCCGGGTTGTCCAGCCCCTTTGCCTGTATGCTAAGAATAGGTTACACGAACAGTCAGTTTGTATGCCAGACCAAATAATCCCGAAACTGAAACAATAATTTGCAACATTATACATTACCGAGATATGTTCCAGGGCTCCTGGACTAAACGTAACTTACCATATTAATCTGGTCGAGAACCATGTTGCACAATTCATCAGTTGTGCGCTTGCGCGGGACTTAACCTGATATGGGAAATCCCCTAAGCACAATCACAACCCGGAAGGCGACGCCAAAAAAAAAGTCGCCGCGTAAAAAAAAGTCGCCGCGAAAAAAAAAAGTCGCCGCCAAAAAAAAAAATCGCCGCCAAAAAAAAGTCGCCGCCAAAAAAAAAGTCGCCGCGAAAAAAAAGTCGCCGCAAAAAAAAAGTCGCCGCCAAAAAAAAAGTCGCCACGTAAAAAAAAAGTCGCCGCCAAAAAAAAAGTCGCCGCCAAAAAAAAAAGGCGCCGCGAAAAAAAAGTCGACGCAAAAAAAAGTCGTCGCAAAAAAAAAAGTCGCCGCCAAAAAAAAAAAGGCGCCGCATGAAGAAAAAAGTCACCGTTTAAGTGTCTATTATAGAACACCATACGAAACCCCTAATGAAAAACAAATCTATACAGAATCAATAGGGGTTTCGGCTACCAGGCTGAAACCCCTAAAAACAAAAAGCAAAAAAATCTCTACAGAATCAATAGGGGTTTCGGCTACCAGACCGAAATCCCTAAAAACAAAAACAAAAATCTCTACAGAATCAATAGGGGTTTCGGCTACCAGACCGAAATCCCTAAAAACAAAAACAAAAATCTCTACAGAATCAATAGGGGTTTCGGCTACCAGGCCGAAACCCCTATTTACAATTCATTCTTATTCGCCACTGTACTCAAACGAATAAATCTACATTAATGTCCTTATATCGGTCTCTCGTCATTCCCATCATTGAATATGGCCTGCCTGCCAGGTGCCCATACACAACATCCCTCCCTACCAAAATGGAACGTGTACAACGGAGAGCTACTAGAATGATTCTCAAACAACAGAGAGGTGCGATGTTGTATGAAGCTAGACTTAGATCTCTAAACTGGCAAACCCTAGAATCTAGAAGAGAAAGACTCACTATTAAATTCACTGCTAAATGTTTATTTGGTTTAATTAATTGTCCAATTATCAACTCAAATACGTCAGTTAACACCCGCCACGTGGATACTGATATTCAATCATATTTTTGCTAGGACCCTAAGCCTTAAGAACACATCTATTAATGTATTTCCTCGTGTTTGGAGTAGCCTACCTCCCTATGTTAAAGATGCCCTCACCTTAGAGTCATTTAGTCATTTTAATAGAGATCATCATTTCCTGGACATGTAGATCATTTATGTACACTCAAATATAATTTTTTTAAATTCATAATTGATTTATATAAACACACCTTCTTATTTATTTAGTTTTTTAATGTTTACTTTACATTTACATTTAGTACTTTTACATTTAGTTTAGTTTTTCTGGCATTAATTTATTTTCATGAATGCTAACTTGCTTACTGTCTTCTTCATTTTCCCCCATCAGATTTACTATTATTAATCATTTTATTATTTTTTATAAATTGATTGATTGATTGATCAATTACTTATTTGATTGGTTCATTTATCTGTTGGTTGGTTAGTTAATTGATTGTTTAGTTTATTTATTTATTGATTAATTCATAGATTTGATTTCATCAAACTCATTTTTCTCAATTAACAATTTTACCATTTTTTATCATTGTTGGTGTTTCATTCAAGGGTGGATTAATATGTTTTCGATCAACAGTGACTATCCACTTTTATTAATCCTGGCCACCTTAGAATGGATCGTCTTGTGTTCTATATCTGTATGTTTCTGACTCACTGTCTTTCTTAAATTGTTGTTGGTTTTTTTGGTTTAATACTCTATACTTATTCTGTTTACACTGTTTATATTTCATAAGACTTATAATAATAATAATAATAATAATAATAATAATAATAATAATAATAATAATAATAATAATAATAATAATAATAATAATAATAATAATAATAATAATAATAATAATAATAATAATAATAATAATAATAATAATAATAATAATAATAATAATAATAATAATAATAATAATAATAATAATAATAATAATAATAATAATAATAATAATAATAATAGTATTAATAATAATAATATGGTGGTGAGACAAGGAGCACTGTTTCAGATCGGCTCTCGATTCTTTTGAAGATAAAAATTGTTTCCTGTCATTTATTTTACACCAAAAGTTAACTCCTTGTTGGTACTACTTGGTAGACACCGCAGGGTAAGTTTGAAGACAACTAGTTAAGATCTTGTTGCTATTTTTGGTGGAAAAGTGTTGGATTTTGCCGTGTTTTGAAAACTTTGATCAACGTAGACCGCACAGTGTACATTGTATCAGTGAACGGACGCGCGCATCATCTGCGTCCTTTGGAACATCTCTATTACAACCAGTGTTGAGCGGTCTCCGTAGGGTTGAATATTCTACAGCGTTGCTGTATGTAATTTCCCCTAAAACTACAAACTTTCTCACAATTTTGTGATGATAATGACGAGTGCTATGGAGCATCAAGTAAACGGTGAAATAGTGACAAACTCCCAGAGAGGAAGTCCTTCACCCGATCTGGTTGGTATGCCTGAGCAGGTACCTCCAGATCGTATCCAAACTGCTCAAAACAGGATTCGTGTTGCAACCAGGAGAAAATGGAGTAAGAACGATAACAAAATAGCGATGGAATGCTACATTAAGAGTGTGCCGGACAAGAGAGGATACAGGAAGAAAATGTTTAGTCTATGGCAAGATTTAGAAATGTTCGACATCAGTGAGCAGCGTCTTGCAGACCAGATAAGTACAATCAAACGGAACCGGTGGTTGACAAATGTTGAAATTGAGGAGATGAGGAGAAAAGTACAAGCTGAAAGTAATAGAACGGAGATTGTTAACCACCACGTACCGGAGGATGTGACTGCTGCTAGCTCGCAGACTGAAGATGAGGTAGATCTGCCAGGATTGCAAGATGGTCAGGATGACGGAGGCATAGACGAAGATGGGTGTTTAGAGCTTACGGAGGAGGAGGTGCAGATCAAGACGAGGGTTCAAGAGGTGATGAGAGCGGCTAAAGGGTCCAACGGGTGGAGTATCCCGGCTTTGCGCCGGGTTCCAAGGAAAAGGCTGACAGATATGTCAGCCGTGGTAAGTAAAGTACTTGGGTCGGTGAGTACTAATAATCTTTTAGAAACTAACCGTCTTATGTTTGCAGGGGCAGTTGTAGTAGGAGAAAAGTTAGGTGTGAAGGCTTCAAGTCCAGAACATGAAAACAGTACACCATGGTGGAAACGTAGGCTAGAGGGTCAAATAAAAGATTTACGAAGGGATCTCAGTAGACTAGAACAAATTAGTAAGGGTTTAATTAAAGGTTCAGACTGGAGGAATACAATCATGACAAAATACAATGTGAAATGTAAGGGGGTAAGTGTAGTGATAGAGGAGATCAAACAAAGGGTTAAGGCTAAGGCTGCAAAGGTGAAGAGGTATGATGACAGGGTGAGGCAGTTTCACCAGAACAGGCTGTTTAATACCAATCAGCGCCAGCTGTTTAAGGAGTTGGACGGAAAGATCGACAACACGCAAGCGGGTCCCAGGCCAGCAGAGGCAAGAACTTTCTGGGGTGGTATTTGGGACCAACCAGTCCAACACAACCGGCAAGCTGATTGGCTAACGGATGTGAAAGATGAATTGAGAGGCGTACAACAGCAAGAAGGATTCCAGATAGACGTGGACAAGGTGAAAAGACAGGTAAGGAAAGTGCCAAACTGGAAAGCCCCCGGTCCGGATCATGTGCATGGGTACTGGTTGAAGAACTTCCGTAGTTTACATGAGCGAATGGCCCTACAACTGCAAGACTGTCTAGTACAGGGTAAGGTCCCCACCTGGATGACTGAAGCAAGAACGGTTTTGATAATGAAGGATGTCAAGAAAGGTAACATTGCAAGTAATTATAGACCAATCACATGCTTGCCCGTGATGTATAAGCTCTTGACCAGTATGATTGCAGAGGATCTCTATCGCCATATGGATGACCATCAGTTGTTTCCGGAGGAGCAGAAAGGCTGTAAGAAGCGGTCCAGAGGTACGAAAGATCAACTTATCATCGATAAGGCTGTGCTGAAGGACTGCAGGAGCAGAAAGACTAACTTGGCAATGGCGTGGATCGATTACAAGAAGGCGTACGACATGGTGTCACACACATGGATAATGGAATGTCTGGATATGGTTGGAGTGGCCGATGCAGTAAAACGTCTTCTGAGTGAGAGTATGAAGACGTGGCGAACGAATCTGACAGCCAACAACGATAGTCTGGGCAAGGTATGCATAAAAAGAGGTATTTTCCAGGGTGACTCTCTGTCTCCGCTGCTTTTTGTTCTGGCATTGATGCCCCTGTCGATGATTCTGAGGAAGGTGAGTGCTGGCTATGTAATGAAGAGGGACGGATGTAAGATCAACCATCTCCTTTTTATGGACGATTTGAAGTTATTTGCAAAGAATGAGGCGGAGATCGATTCTTTGGTGCAGACCGTCAGGATTTCCAGTGATGATATCGGGATGCAGTTTGGTTTGGAAAAATGTGCTTCAATGACCATGAAGAGGGGAAAGAGGGTACATTCCGATGGCATCGCTCTGCCAGATGGTGCACAGATGAGGGCTTTGGGTGAGGAGGAAAGTTATCGGTATCTTGGCGTACTAGAATCGGACCACGTCCTTCACGAGGAATCAAAGGTAAGGTTGAGGGCAGAATACATCAGGCGGGTGAAGAAATGTTTAAAGTCCAAACTGAACGGGGGAAACATGATCAAGGCGATTAACACATGGGCCGTGTCTTTGATGAGGTACAGTGGGGGTATTATTGAGTGGACTAAAGAAGATCTAGATGTCACTGACAGAAGAACAAGAAAGCTGATGACCATGCATGGCATGCTACATCCGCGGGCAAATGTCAGCAGACTCTATCTTCCGAGGTCAGAGGGCGGAAGGGGGTTACTGAGCGTGGCAGACAGCGTCAACATCGAGCGAAGGAGCCTGCATCGTCATGTCAGGAGCACCGAGGAGAACTTGCTGAAAATTGCACGAATGTACACGACGGCAGACGAAGCTGGGCCGAAGGAGTACAAGAGGGAAAGGAAAGAAGAAAGACACCAAGATTGGAGGAACAAGCCACTCCATGGCCGGTTCCTGAGATGTACAGAAGAAGTGGCGAGTCGCAAATCCTGGAATTGGTTAAAGAGCGGAGAACTGAAGAAGGAAACTGAGGGCTTGATTACTGCGGCGCAAGACCAGTCTCTAAGGACAAATGTAATGAAGGCGAGGATAGAGAAAACGAACGTCTCTCCTATGTGTAGAATGTGCAACAAGGCAGAAGAGACTGTATTTCATATTGTCAGCGAATGTAGCAAGATGGCCCAGACGGAGTACAAAGGCAGACATGACAAGTTGGCTAAGGTGATTCACTGGGATCTGTGTAAGAAGTATGGTGTCCAGGTGCATGCCAAGTGGTACGACCATGTTCCAGAGAAAGTTGTGGAGACCGACGAGGTCAAGATCCTCTGGGACTTCAACATTCAGACTGATCATGTTATAGAACATAGACGTCCGGATGTTGTAGTCTTAGATAGGACGAAGAAGATGTGTCATATCATCGACATAGCTGTGCCGGGTGATATAAGGGTGGCTTCTAAGGAGATGGAAAAGATCGAGAAGTACCAGGACTTGGCCAGGGAACTTCGTAAGATTTGGCAGGTGAAAGTGAAAGTAGTCCCTGTGGTGGTTGGAGCACTTGGCACTATTTCGAAGGCACTGGAGAAGCATCTGGATCAAATAGGCACAACTGTGAGGGTAGATTTGCTGCAGAAGGCGGCACTTTTGGGAACAGCTAGGATCCTGCGAAAGACCCTTTGAGATCTAAGGCTACGGGACGTAGCCCGACTCGAGGAGTTACCGGCACAGATGAAAATGAGATCTTTCTTTTGCATGCTGTGATATCGTGAAATAATAATAATAATAATAATAATAATAATAATAATAATAATAATACATCCGCGGGCAAATGTCAGCAGACTCTATCTTCCGAGGTCAGAGGGCGGAAGGGGATTACTGAGCGTGGCAAACAGCGTCAATATCGAGCGAAGGAGCCTGCATCGTCATGTCAGGAACACCGAGGAGAACTTGCTGAAAATTGCACGAATGTACACGACGGCAGACGAAGCTGGGCCGAAGGAGTACAAGAGGGAAAGGAAAGAGGAAAGACACCAAGATTGGAGGAACAAGCCACTCCATGGCCGGTTCCTGAGATGTACAGAAGAAGTGGCGGGTTGCAAATCCTGGAATTGGTTAAAGAGCGGAGAACTGAAGAAGGAAACCGAGGGCTTGATTACTGCGGCGCAAGACCAGTCTCTAAGGACACATGTAATGAAGGCGAGGATAGAGAAAACGAACGTCTCTCCTATGTGTAGAATGTGCAACAAGGCAGAAGAGACTGTATTTCATATTGTCAGCGAATGTAGTAAGATGGCCCAGACGGAGTACAAAGGCAGACATGACAAGTTGGCTAAGGTGATTCACTGGGATCTGTGTAAGAAGTATGGTGTCCAGGTGCATGCCAAGTGGTACGACCATGTTCCAGAGAAAGTTGTAGAGACCGACGAGGTCAAGATCCTCTGGGACTTTAACATTCAGACTGATCATGTTATAGAACATAGACGTCCGGATGTTGTAGTCTTAGATAAAACAAAGAAGATGTGTCATATCATCGACATAGCTGTGCCGGGTGATAAAAGGGTGGCTTCTAAGGAGATGGAAAAGATCAAGAAGTACCAGGACTTGGCAAGGGAACTTCGTAAGATTTGGCAGGTGAAAGTGAAAGTAGTCCCTGTGGTGGTTGGAGCACTTGGCACCATTCCGAAGGCACTGGAGAAGCATCTGGATCAAATAGGCACAACTGTGAGGGTAGATTTGCTGCAGAAGGCAATACTTTTGGGAACAGCTAGGATCCTGCGAAAGACCCTCGAGATGTAAGGCTACGGGACGTAGCCCGACTCGAGGAGTTGCCGGCACAGAGGAAAATGAGATCTTTCTTTTGCATGCTGTGATATCGTGAAATAATAATTATTATTTCTGGATCAAATAGGCACAACTGTGAGGGTAGATTGGAGCCGGTAGATTTGCTGCAGAAGGCGGCACTTTTGGGAACAGCTAGGATCCTGCGAAAGACCCTCGAGAATTGTTAACCATAGCCTTCTGCCTATCTGGTAAAAAGAACAAATCCGAAATGTCGAGGATATTTTATTTAAAAATTAAATATTTGTGAAATATACGCCATTTTACAGACCGGACAAATTTGGCTGCCAAAAGTGCCATTTTATCATTTAAATTTTTACCTTAAATGTTGTTCTGTCATTCGGAATATCAGTGTTCAGATCCCGTTTCGCTTTTTAGAAAAAAAAAATGACATCGAAAGAATTTACTTTCACCTCAAAAACGTTACAAATTCTCCGACGTCGAAATAAGGCCAGAAAACTGACGATCGGTAAAAAAGGAATAATTCCAACAAGTTTTGCAAAGGGCGCCCTCAATGTGTGTGTTTGGTTTGACCATAAAGTAAACACTCGCGCAGGTTGAAGACCGGCGCAAGTACAAAACTCGACAGGGCAAACGCGCACAATTTTCAAAATTGCGCAGTTTAGTTTTCTATTTTGCGCTTAATTTGGAGATTACTATGACGTACCGGACCAGTCCAAAATGGAGTGAAGGGGTCCTACAACAGAAATTTAGTACTCCAATTAAAACGCCTTGTAAAAGAGCGAAACTTGCCCGACTGTTAGGAAATTAAAAATTATAATCCATTGAAAGTTAATTATTTCATATGATGATTGAATTCAGCTCCATTAATGTAGAGGAATAGACTTTGCGGACCATTTGAAACACCCCTTCGGATATATTATGAGACTCGCCTCCAAATTCACACCGCGCGTGTGATCATTTTCTGAGACGTTTTCGACGTAAATTCGTCTGAAAACTGGTGGATTTTGTTCAAGTCAAAGTTCAAAGTAATACTTCAGCAACAATAATAACAGGACACTTTGCACAGGTTGGTGATTTTTTTTTAATTTTGATCGAAAAATGCAGGAAACAGGGTATTCCATCGTACTACGTACTACTAGTAGTACTCGGACTCTCGTTTGACATTTTGATGTATGCGTTGTTTGCGACAACATTTTGTTGCCAATGGTGATAAGTTACACTAACGCGGCGGGCCGGGTGTTGTGTGTGGGAGACACAAAACAGTAGCGGAAAACTTGGTGTGACCACTGCGTAAGCATTTAAATAAAAGTTAGTTTGTCATGATTTCTTCCCATTTCGTTTTGTACTACAAGTACATGTACTACACAGACAACAGACAAGTGGCAGGTCATCGATTTATACAGGAGGTAGGCCCATGTCATGAGATATTTCTTTGGGTGCCATGTCCCTTCGCCCACCAGGACGTCGGCGATCATGGCTCTCCAAATCCCCTAGTTCGAGTTACTGGACCAAACGGTCTTTTTTTGGGCAAAAATGCCGTATCCGGCGGCTGCCACTTTATCTCCCTTAATTTAGGTAAAATTATATCCTTACCTGTCCAGAAAGGTTGACAGAATGTATACAGAGAGTAACAGGCAATTTGAACGATTACAAAGCGTCGAAGTCATGAATAATATGACTGACATTTTCACGTCTACGACTACGCGGTCCTACTAATTAAACGCCATTTTATTTTTTAGTTCGTTTGGGCATTAATTAGACCCAGTAACTGGGGCGCTGTACTCCTTTTTTTAGATTTTGACATTGTCTGTCGTACTAGTGCCCCAGTAAGGAATATGTAGTAACTGCGACGGTCAGGAGGATTTAAATCACCTCTGTTAAAAAAAATGCCTTAGACTCAACAGAATTGCTCAAAATTCGCCTACTGTCTTCTCCAAGTGTTTATGGTGTAATAAAATGCATTTAATTGTACTCACGATCATTTTCTGATCTCCAAATCGATGATTTTTAGGGCCTCTGACAACCCTGCCGTTACAATCGCCATTTTGATTACTAATGTTACGACTACTTTCTGACTTGAAAAAAGTTGTATTAACGCTGCGGGGATCACGTGTTCGCTGATGCCCGGACTTGAATATTGTTTTGCGCAGTCAACGAAGGATACCAGTCAACGAACACCACAAAGTTCCATTGGTCATGATTGCCGAGCGCGTGCTGTACAATGTTGCCATTGTGGGGTCGTTGACACAGCTGGTATCCTGCGTTGACTGCGCAAAACAATATTCACGTGTTCCCTGCAACATTAGTAATCAAAATGGCGATTGTAATGGCAGGGTTGTCAGAGGCCCTAAAAATCATCGATTTGGAGATCAGAAAATGATCATGAGTACAATTAAATGCATTTTATTACACCATAAACACTTGGAGAAGACAGTAGGCGAATTTTGAGCAATTCTGTTGAGTATAAGGCATTTTTTTTAACAGAGCAGATTTGAATCCTCCTGACCGTCGCAGTTACTACATATTCCTTACTGGGGCGCTAGTACGACAGACAATGTCAAAATCTAAAAAAAGGAGTACAGCGCCCCAGTTACTGGGTCTAGACTAGGCTAGGCATTAATAATGAATGCGCGAAGTTCCAGCCACGTGATGATGTCAGCTTGATTTTCTTTTTTAAAAAGTCAATGATTACCGTTTTTTGCTACCGATTCCTCAAGAGGAATATTTAAAAAAGGGAAATAAAGCCCAACATCCATTTAAAAATCAAAAAAATCCCTTAGTCTTAGAAAGTGGCAGCCGGATATGGAAACTTATACTTAAGTTAATATTATTGTTAAAAAATCTTTGCTGGGTCCAGTAACTCGACTAATGTGCTACTCTAGTACTAATTGGTAGTACTCCCTACCATGCCTACCTAGAAAGAAGTACTATCTAACTAACATTAACATAACAAATGTAGAACGTTACACAACACTAGTCACTAGTTAACTGGTTATTAATTAGTAACTAACTAGCTGGGCTATTGTAATGTTAGGCCCGAAGCAGGTCGTTTCATACCCAAGTCGTTTCGTACCCAGTCATATGTTGTGCAAAGGAGATAAAGCCAGTCATGCACACAACCTGCTACCACTACACTAGGCGCGGTCAGCTGAATCTCCATAAAATGAGTTTAGCTCCGGCAATCGCGGGACTACATTTTGTAAACAGATTTAGAAACAAAAATTACCAGAGAGAGAGAGTATAATCCGAAAAGTTCTCCAACAAAAATGCTGTCAAAGTAGGCTAAAATTTATGAATCGATGTTGCGAAATTACTTCATGGCGTGTAGCATGCTATTACTAGCCTTTCTCCAATGGCATTAATTGTGATTGTGCAGCTGTGCTACAAGCCCTGAGTACGAAACGACTTGGGTACGAAACGACTCGGGTACGAAACGACTGACATTCATTAGGGCTACTATAAAAATTTACGAGGCCCTAGTAATACTATAAAGTTAGACCCAGTAACTTGGGCGCTGCAGTACTCCTTTTTTAAAAAAATATTTTGACATTTTATCGGTCGTACTAGCGCCCAAGTACGGTATATGTGTGGGCGCTCTGACGAATAGGATTTAAAACGAATCTGTGATACCCTTTTCCCCAAAATGCCAAAATTATGACAAAGACAGAATTGCTGGAAAATCGTCTACTGGCTTTTCAGTATATCAGAGATGAAATAAAAGTCATTCAATTGTACTCACGGTCATTTTCAGTCCTCCAAATCGATGATTTTTTAGCCCACTAAAAAAACAAAAACTGCAGCCGTTACAATCTACTAATAATAGTCACGTGACACTCAACGACTGTTTCCTTATTTGTTAACGCTGCGAGGATTGCGAGTTCGCTGATGCCCTGACTTGCATATTGGTTTTGCGCAGTCAACACTGGATACCAGCTGTGGAGTGTCAACGAAGACCCCCCACAATGGCTACACAGCTAGAGGATCGAAGGAACGTGCGTTTCAACCAGCGCTGTGCAACCAACACTCCACAGCACTAGTACACATCATGCACATTTATACGTTGCTTGTACAATTTCCAAAACTTGCTGAAACTGTCCTTACTGGCTTTATTCAGCCACTCGAAGGTCTCTGGTACAAACTCTGGAATATTTTTCACAGGTTTCGAGAAAGAAAAGCCTTGATCGAATGAACAAATGCAACAATCATCATGCACCATACTGCACTTTCCTATGGAGGACGTGGTGTTTGTTTACATTTAATACCCACAATGAAACAACATATTAAAACATTTTGGTCTTACTTTGCAAGATGGAGGCATAAGTTTAGTTGTAAAACCCCAAATTACTGTCCCACAGTCCCGATGGCGGTGAACGAACTTTACTGTCTAATTTACATAGCACGAAATGAATGTTTCTATTGGCTGTTAAATTCTTACACCGTGCGTAACGATTTTTGCCATTGGCCATTTTCGCCCTATGGCGAGCGATTGGAATTAATCCGGTAAGTGTGCACTACTAGGTCAAATCAGGTCTGATATACATGTAAGTATAACTTTGTGATGCCCTTTCATATCGTCTATGTTTTCACGAAGGGACGGGCATGTCAAATTGGAAAAAAATCATGTTTGTAGATAATCACACAAGAGCATCATCACATTTCAAAACTGCAAAACAAAAGCACAATGCTTATTCTATTAAGTCTTTACTTTCCTCCTGTGATTTATTATGAGTTAAACTTTCATCAAATGTGATTTTTATGATCAATTCATCAATTTATTTATGATTTATTCGAGAAATTTTGGAAAGGACGGGCATCCCGAAATTACGCTTTAAAAATTTGTGTTTTCACGAAGCGACGGGTATATTCCCGTCGCTTCGTGAAAACACAAACGATATGGCCTGTAGAGTGTAAAAATGGCCTACGTAGTTTCAGAGTGTTTTTTTTAAATATCACTTTGAATGCAGACATTTGACTTTAACGCGGTTAATATGATGGACCGTGCATCTTGAACAAAGACTAAGAACATCGTGTGTTTAATAAACGTCGATGGGGCATCGATGCCACACACCCACGCACACACAAGCACGTGTTTATGTATAACATGTACAATGGCATTGGATTTTCTATTGAAGTGTGGGACACATTTGCGTTAACGTCCGATTTGAACTTGAAGTAAAGGTCAAAATGGTGTCACTTCAAAGCAAAAGTTTGAGAAGGCTCAAATCTCTACAATCTGATGTTCTACAATCTGATTTGTGATTCTGTGATAAGTACTTCTTAAAATATGAATTTTTAAAAATTTCAACTTCTGATTTAAACCAGAAGACAAGGTCAAATTGGGGTCATGTCTGTGAGGCGTTTATTGAGTTTTAAAATACCTTTCCGATGATGTAAAGATTGTAAAAAATCCGTTTTGTACTTTGGGAGTTATGATTTTTTTTAAATAATAAACTTTGATTAAATGTACTTCGACACCTGATGACGTCATCATGACATCACAACAACGGTTTTGTCTCCTTGCCATATACCTGTGCAGGCCTGATACTTCACTGAGGCAACGGAGGCAGTTGCCTCCGTTGCCCCTGGTCATTGCCTTGGTGCATTGGAATGTTCCTGCACAAATTTACAATTTCCTCATTGAAGTGCCCTTTATCAAGAAGAAAATGCCTTGATGCCCTTGGCCTTTCAAGAACAAAGCAATCAGACCTGCCTATGTATGAAGTTTCAAGGTTATATGACCTTTGGAAGTGTGAAGTACATGTAGAAGAAGAAGTAGAAAAAGAAAAAAGAACAACTAGACATAAGTTTTTGTGACATCACAAAAACAAGGTGTTTGGTAAGCCTTGTAAATGAGCCACATCCGGTTTGACCGGAAGTAGAGGTCACAGAGGTCAAGCAATGTGCAACAGAGAAGGTCCTTCCCCAACCTTGGCATTTGGTGAAAGAATCATGTTCCTACTTCTAACTGCGTTAAAATAAGGAGCTACTTCCGGTTTAACAGGAAGTAGAGGTCACAGAGTTAACCCAAATTGCAACAGAGAATTAGGGCCTTCCCTAACTTTGCTATTTGGTGAAAGAATTATATTCCTTGCTCTTAGCATGGTTAAACAAAGAGTTATTTCCGGTTTGACCAAAAGTAGAGGTCACAAAGGTTATTTAATGTTTCACAAAGAAAGGCCTTCCCTAACCTTGATATTTCTTGTAACAATCATGTTTGTACTTCTAACCACTTTTAAATGAGGATCTACTTCCGGTTGGACAGGAAGTAGAGGTCACAGAGGTCACCTAATGTGTCACAAAGAAAGACCCTCCCTTACCTTGACATTTATCGAAAGAATTAATTTCATACCTCAAACGGTCGATTTTTGGTTGATTTGTAAAGGCTTAAATATCCCTTGTATTAAAGACTAACAAAGCATGGAAATTCAAACTTGTGATCATGTGATGATAAGTACTTCTTATCCCTTTGCGGCATGTGGTGGCGGTTGTAAACCGCCTCATTTTGTTAACTTTTTAATTATACCTTCGTTGAGTGCTCAAAAAATCTTATATTTTTTGTAATCCTACAGAAGGCAAGCCTACCATAGCCCATTTAGCCTGATTGTTTACTATGAGCTAGATACCATGAATGAAAACCAACCGACCCCAAAGGTCATAAGGCCATCAATTTGTGTACAAACTTGCTTCTCCTTGGGTACCCTTTGGTGATCAATTATGGACTGGCCTCCTGACAACTGTGAACAAAAAGCCATGCCTAGGGGGTTGCTTGACAGTGTCTGGAAGGGATTGACCAATAAACAAACTCAAAGTTTATGTGTTTGGGCAGAGATTTGCTACTGGCAAGTGGGGGTTGGGGGGTTGGATGGGGGCGGGGCCAGCTGCCTGGCTTTGGGTTCTTGTTTTGTTTTATTGGGCCTGGATTACTTCCAGGGTTATTGTTAGTATTTTCTAAAAAGTTTGAACAAAAAAAGTTTGAACAAAATCGGCCGTTGCATAACTTCATCATGCAACAGCCGATTTTGTTGAAACTTCATAATTAGGGTTTTATAGTCCTGATCTATTATTAAGAAATTCAAGATGAAGTTTGTTTAAAAGAAATTTGAAATAGAAAAATAACTTATTTTTAAACTCGTCGTCAGAACAAACTGTAACATTTTGATGACGTCATCAATGTAATATTTTCAAAAGTCATGAAAATATTTTACATTTCATTTCGTACACTGAAACCATGTCAAGAGCCTAAATTGTGGCTTTTTAAGCATTTTTGGCTTCACCTCCCGGTTTGCAACGGAAGACAAGGTCAAATTGGGGTCATGTCTGTGAGGCGTTTACGTAGTTTTGGATGACCTTTCCGATGATGTATAGATTGTAAAAATCCCTCGTGTAGATCAAAAGTTATGATTTTTTGAAATAATAAATTTTGATTTATTGTAATTAGACACCCGATGACGTCATCATGATGTCACTCAAACGGTTTCATGTCACTAATGAATATCTAACTACATGTGTGAGGTTTCAAGTTCATACAAGCTTAGGAAGTATGCTTTTGTTAGTGGACAATCGACTGGCATAAGAAGAAGGAGAAGTAAAAAACTAGAAATTGAGTTTGTGAACAAACTCACGGTGTTCGGTTGAACGTAATAATATAGCGATCACATATTTTTTCAACATTTTAAGCTCAATATTGTGTGCAAGTTTATGTCTCTTTGTGCTGTGCGTGCTAACGGGCAAAATATTTATTTGTACCTATTGTTCATCTTTAGGCATGAAGGTTTGTCATATTAAACTTCAACTTCCGGTTTGACAGGAACTAAAGGTCAAATGGGGTCACACTTTGTGCATAACATCTAGAATTGCCAGAGAGCTCAAAATTGATGTAATGATTATTAATGTACCACGTTTCATTAATAAGATACACAATTTTGTATGTACAAACTTATACTTCCGGTTTCGAGCGGAAATAAAGGTCAAATGAGGTCACACATTGTAAACATTTGTAGAATCGTCGGAGGGCCTTAAAATTAAGTTATTATATTAATACACAAAATAACATTATTCAGATACGATTTTTTATAAAACAAACTACTACTTCCGGTTTCGACCGGAAGTAAAGGTCAAATGTAAGATTTGTTTAATACTTCATGACCTTTCATATGGTGTAAAGATCATGTACATGTATGTAGCATATCTGATTCTGGAGATATGAGTATTTTAATATAAAACTTCAATTTAATATAATGACGTCATCGATGACGTCATTCCACATTTTGTTCTTTGTCATGTACACGCTTTGGTCTAAGTACATAGTAAGTTTCAAGTCCGTACATGCTGTATTTTTTGAGATAGCAAAATTTTTTTTTTTTCCGACCTCGTGTACCATTTTTGTTGTGACGTAGTTATGACGTCATACATCATATTTTTAGAATGCTCTTGAGTTAAAGAAAATATTATGCACTGAACATTTTTTCATATTTTCATTCACTTAGGCTCTAGAGCCCAAAATAACATGATTTGTTACTTTAGCTTCCGGTTTCAACCGGAAGTAAAGGTTAAATGGGGTCATGTTGTGCACCGCATTTGTACAATGTAGATCTTTATAAGAGGTTTCATGTACTAAAAGAATCTTGAACGTAGCTCTTTTGGTTTTGAAGATATGATTTTTCAAATTATTCAAGGTTTATTTAACGTTTATTTAACGTAATGACGTCATCAATGACGTCACCATTCCAAAAAAGTTGCGGTGTCGTCTACTCACCGAGGTTGATGTTCATAAGAAGTTTCAAGTTCATACAAGTTTCAGTTTTTCTAAAAAATTGGCGGAGAATGTTCAGGCAGAAGAAGAACACGAGGAAACTAGACATAGAATTTTTGTTTATTACAAAAATACGGTGTTCTGTTGAACGTTACATGATGACGTAGTTCAAAAACATTGAACATAAAAAGATGAATTTGTATACAATGTTTGGTTTTTATAGTTAAACTTGTACCACACTTTGTAACAACTCCCGTTTCTTGACAAATGTTTATGTTTTTGTTACATTGGCATCAGGTTTTTTGGTTTTATGTCATCAATGACGTCATCAGTCCAAAAAAGTGTTGGTTTTGGTGCGAGACGTTATCACTCAACTATTGCGATTTTCCACTCTGCACATAGCGCTTAATGTTTCTAAAATCTTTATTCCCAATAGCGCCCTCTTTCGTTGGACCAAAGAGAGCGCCGTTGGGCATTCCCCCAAAAATTCGCGCCATATGAGTTTTACAAATTTTAAACTTTGATTCATTGTGATTTAATGCCCGATGACGTCATTATGACGTAGTTAGGTCTGTGGTGTCTTGATACCAAGGTTCACCTATCTGTTGAGTTTCAACGTTCAAATCAATCTCAATCTTGAGTTATTCCGTAGATAAGCTTGAAAGTTGTTTTTTGATGAAAAAACACGGAGGCGAACTTTGACCCAGGGTAACGACCCGGAAGTTAAGGTCGTACGATTTTGGCGTTAACTTTTCAAATGTTGTCCAAGTCTTTATCTATTTGATGCCTAAGTATGAACATCATAGCTTGTATCTTCGTTGAGATACAGCAACAAGCAAATGGTCATTTTTCAACATTAAAAACCTTGTCATGACGTCATCAATGTCGTCATCATTCCAAAAAAGTGGCGGTTTCATCTACTCACTATTGCCTATGTACACAGTAAATTTTAAGTTTGTACAAGCTTTACTTTTGTTTAGTCCAAACAAGTGGTGGTTTTGGTGCGAGACGTTATCACTCAACTATTGCGATTTTCCGCTCTGCACATAGCGCTCAATGTTTCTAAAATCTTTATTCCCAATAGCGCCCTCTTTCGTTGGACCAAAGAGAGCGCCGTTTGGTATTCCCCCAAAAATTCGCACCATATGAGTTTTACAAATTTTAAACTTTGATTCATTGTAATTTAATGCCCGATGACGTCATTATGACGTAGTTAGGTCTGTGGTGTCTTGATACCAAGGTTCACCTATCTGTTGAGTTTCAACATTCAAATCAATCTCAATCTTGAGTTATTCCATAGATAAGCTTGAAAGTTGTTTTTTGATGAAAAAAAACGGAGGCGAACTTTGACCCAGGGTAACAACCCGGAAGTTAAGGTCTTACGATTTTGACGTTAACTTTTCAAATGTTGTCCAAGTCTTTATCTTTTTGATGCCTGAGTATGAACATCATAGCTTGTATCTTCGTTGAGATACAGCAACAAGCAAATGGTCATTTTTCAACATTAAAAACCTTGTCATGACGTCATCAATGTCGTCATCATTCCAAAAAAGTGGCGGTTTCATCTACTCACTATTGCCTATGTACACAGTAAGTTTTAAGTTTGTACAAGCTTTACTTTTGTTTAAAATTGCTGGAGAAGGTTCGCAGGGAAATCATGTCTTCTGAACCACATGTCATAGAGTCATAACCTTTTTGTCATTTTTTAGCTTATAGGCCTAGCACATGTGACATTTTAGTTTTAAATATGACCCCACTTTCACCTTTCTGTCTGGTCCAACCAGGAAGCTATAAACTTAATCCAGGCATGCAACTTTTCAGCTGATCAGCTAATTTTCTCCTGTTTGGTTTGTCAGATGTGCAATTGAAAATTGAAAAACACAGTACAAAGTCTTGCTGTGCCTGGTACTTTCCTCTTTTTTGTTTTTGTTTTTTGACAAGCTCAGTGTGCTGTTTTGTAGCTTATAGCACATGTGACATTTGGCGTTGTGGTCCCTAGTTTGTCTGGAATCCAACATGTCCAATGGGGTTGTTGAGACCGATCATTGCTCTTAAGCATTTAAGTTCTCCGAGTCCCAATCCAAACACACGGCACATGTGTTAGCTTTCTTGTGATTCTACCATCATTGTCCAATGACCTCCATGGTTCGAGTAACGTGGACCCCAATCCCCATCGCTCTCATAACATTTTGGTCATTATCTGCCTATATACAGTCACCAGATGATGAGCAAAAATTATGTGAAAAGGAATGTTTAAAATGATTGGCTTTCTAATTGATCATCATATCTCAAAAGTCCACCTCATACAGGGTTGGTAATTTGTAGGTCAGGCCTTGATCAATTATTTTTCTTAATTGCCCGATCTTGGCTTGCATATGGCTTGCCCGACGAAAAAAAATAAATAATTGAGGCATGAATTTTGATGAATTTATATCAGCAAATTAGGCCTAAGTGGCAATATTGCAAAACCTTGACTTAAATGTATTTTTATTTGTTAATTGACAGCATAGGCTAACTATCGCTGAAACAAGTAAACTCTGTCACGCACGCACTCACACAGAACTGGTGCGCTGATAAATGTGGACATCTTTTAATGCTTGGACTTACATTCACTTAGTTGCCGAGTACCAGCGATGTATTTTTTCCACAGTGGGTTCACATAAAAGTGGCCGTAACGGCGATCCACTGTATGATATTCACAAATCTGCATCGCACATTTACGTGGAATATTTTAATAAATTTTGACAACAAAAGGCATAGTGGGTGAACATAATTTGTCAGTGCGACGAACATTAACTTTCTGCAGAGATTTGTACAAATGTTGTCCCCATCCCCCCGTATACATAAAGTACCATTGCCAGTAGTTTCACTCTATCCACCGCCTTACATGCCTAAGTAACAATGTTTGCTTGGCTCCCCTCGATGGTGTGCATACAGACAATGCATATATGTACATGATACCAGTGCAGTTAAGATGGTCAAACACAACATGCTTGAAAATTTTTTGGGTGGATTTTTATAATGTTAAGCTTTATATTAATGCTTTGAACACTTTTGTAGGAAATCACCAGTGGAATTAAACGGTAAAACTTTTATGTAGTAAGTAATATTTATAACTCAATAGTGTCTCAAAAAAGCACTTGCCCCACGGGGCAGACCTTTCAGACATCTAGGTTGCCCGACAAAATTTCACCGTGTCCAGGGCTATCGGACAGGCGATTTGTCGAGCCCTTTGTAGGTACTTTGGCCCTTTTGTATCCGTTGTTAAGTTATTTTGTTATTGTATTATGTATTGACACACACAGTGAGTTCCTTGCTCATTGTGTTTTTTGTATTTTGCTCTGCATTGTAAAAGGACCATTTTTAGTTTTTGTAGGTGTTCGGCCAGCAGCCGAAAACCAATTGTTATTGTTTTTTTTCTTTTTTTCTGGGCTTTCTTAATCGTTGAAACTTGTCCGTCAATTTTCTCAAAAAGTTAAGCTTGTATGAACTTGAAACTTGCCAAAGATCTTAGTGAGTAGATGAAACCGCGAATTTTTTGGAGTGATGACTTCTTTGGTGACGTTATTAGGTTAAATAAACGTTAAATAATTCAAAAAATTCATATTATCTCAAAAACGGCAAATGCTACATGATTCAAAATCTTCGGTGCATATGAAATGTTGGACAAAAGCATCTGAAGCTTGATCCGTTTAATTTATAGTGAAATAGTTGTTTGTTGGCGAGCTACTTTTATTTACGCAATTTTGCGCAATCCGGATGGTCGCCACTATCGGAACCCTTCCATTGTAGTAGAGGGTTGTTTCTTCTCCAATAAATCAAGAACACAAAGGAGTTTTTAAATTAACACATTTGTAAGTTCAGTTTCCACGAATGTATTTTAATTTTGAAAACATTTGCATAGGCTACTGAATTCATCTTGAAAGGAAAAGAAGAGAAAAAGCAACAACAACAACACAATAATCACAGCATCTGCAGTTAGCTATGTGGCGAGCAGCGGTGCGAAGCCAGCGTGATACAATGTATGTACATGTAGACACCCCTAAACACTGCCAAAAAGTTCATCTACATGTAGTTTGGAAAAACTTATCGTCCTACCCCAAAGTTTTTTCTTTAAATGGAAAGAGCAAACAGTGTTCTTTAATATCTGAAAGAATGAACAAATCGATATTTGTAGTTTCAAAATAAACGTGCCAAAAGAATGGAATCGCCCAATGACGATAAATTGTATACGTTGTTTTGTATACATGTACAGTGTGTTTTGACAGTGACATACATGTACTGTATGTGTGATCATACAGTGGTGGTGACAGTGTACACACGGTGTGCATGTACGTATTTGGTTGTGCACACCATTTTTTATTTGGATTTGAAGGAGCTCTGCTCACTTGTGTAGCTCTTTCGTAAATGAGAAGGTACCAACGACACTCTTTACTTTTCACCACGTCAATACCGATATCAATACCGGTTTCACTGATATCAATACCCGGTTCCACAGAGAAAACCCAGGCTGCACAATATTTTGAGAAACACAGTGCTTGATGTAGATGCTAATTGGACAACTTATTGTCACTTTTTAAGTACTGTTTATGTATGTAAATAGTTAATGTACCATAGACCAATCTTTATAATGACCTTGTTTGCAATGAAAGGAATTAAACAAAAAATCAGGGTTGTACATGTACATGAAGCTAGACCATGAAGCTGGCTCTTAATCCAAACTTTTTGAGTCCACTAAGGCTGAACAGACATACATGTAGCTAGTGGAGCGCATTATTAGAGAGTGAGACATATCACATATTTCTACAAACTTCTTCAGTTACATGCTGCAAATACTACATGTACTCTCTTGCATTGGATTATTTTAAATTTGGTAGTGGAAAGGGAGCAGAATTCTTGGTTCTACCTAGAGGCTCTTTCAAAGTTACCGAAATTATAAAATGTATCCTTGTATTATTGAAGTGGACATGTACATGTATCGGGAAACCGATTCTTGATTAGATTTATTTGTTTACTACATCTCTTTATGACTTGTATTTTTTGTGTTTCATTCAATCTTGGTTTATATTACTTTTTTTGGACACAGAAATATCTCCAAGTGTTTATTGTACTTTAACATCAGGAAGGAAGAAAAAGCCCCATAGTAGCATGATGGATCAAGAACAGATGAACGGTGTAATTACACCCACAGTTCCACCAGAACATGAAAACCAGGAAACAAATCAGGATGGCTTTGATGTTACAGAGAAATTGGAAGATGAGGAACCATTAATGAGACACAAGTCAAATATGTCTAGTAAGTAAATTTTCTTTGTTTGAGGTCCTGTCAGATAAGGCATGAAGCAGTGAACCATTGGCCTTCAAAAGTTTTTAATATTTACACAGTCGTGCAAAGAGTATGGACAGGGAGGGGTTCAGAGAGTATGTACAACTTGAAAGGGTGTGTTTGTAATTGTATAGTAGAAATAACCAAATAAATTACTTTATGAGGGTAGGTTGAGGAAATACTAAAAATTTTAGCAGACAATCACAATAACTAACAAATGAGGGTGCTGCATTCAATGGGATTAAGAAAATGACTTGTTACATACTTCCCTGCTTAAAGGTTGGTGTCTCGACAACCAAATAAATGTTTAAAGTAGAACGATGTTGATTAATACAAACGTTATGAAGTAAGTCTTATTTACAAAAAATATCTTGGCTGGACTCCAGCCAACACCTCTGCGAGCAGCAACTGCATTTGGCTGAATATCTAAAATAATAACAAACTTAGTAAGGTGGTTGAGATTGGTGAGTTTACCTATGCCAATACGGGTTTTGTGACGCACCTTTGCTGTGTCTAATGATGGAGACATCATTAGGGATGGACTCCAGTGAAGAATCTGCTGCCTTATAAGGGACACTCTGGTGAAGCATCTGCTGCCTCATAAGGGACACTCTGGTGAAGGATATGCTGCCTTACAAGGGACACTGGTGAAACATCTGCTGCCTTATAAGGGACACTCTGGTGAAGCATCTGCTGCCTTATAAGGGACACTCTGGTGAAGCATCTGCTGCCTTATAAGGGACACTCTGGAGAAGCATCTGCTGCCTCAAACGGGACAATCTGGTGAAGCATCTGCTGCCTCATAAGGGACACTCTGGTGAAGCATCTGCTGCCTCACAAGGGACACTCTGGTGAAGGATATGCTGCCTTACAAGGGACACTCTGGTGAAACATCTGCTGCCTTATAAGGGACACTCTGGTGAAACATCTGCTGCCTTATAGGAGACACTCTGGTGAAACATCTGCTGCCTTGCAAGGGACACTCTGGTGAAACATCTGCTGCCTTATAAGGGACACTCTGGTGAAACATCTGCTGCCTTATAGGAGACACTCTGGTGAAGCATCTGCTGCCTTATAGGAGACACTCTGGTGAAACATCTGCTGCTTTGTAAGGGACACTCTGATGAAGCATCTGCTGCCTCATCAGGGACACACTTGTGAAGCATCTGCTGCCTAATAAGAGACACTCTGGTGAAGCATCTGCTGCCTTATAATGGACACTCTGGAGAAGCATCTGCTGCCTCATAAGGGACACACTGATGAAACATCTGCTGCCTTATAAGGGACACTCTGGTGAAGCATCTGCTGCCTCATAAGGGACACTCTGGTGAAGCATCTGCTGCCTTTTAAGGGACATTCTGGTGAAGCATCTGCTGCCTCATAAGGGACACTCTGGTGAAGCATCTGCTGCCCTATAAGGGACACTCTGGTGAAGCATCTGCTGCCTTATAAGGGACACTCTGGAGAAGCATCTGCTGCCTCAAACGGGACAATCTGGTGAAGCATCTGCTGCCTCATAAGGGACACTCTGGTGAAGCATCTGCTGCATCATAAGGGACACTCTGGCAAAGCATCTGCTGCCTCATAAGGGACACTCTGGTGAAGCATCTGCTGCCTCATAAGGGACACTCTGGTGAAGCATCTGAGGGACACTCTGGTGAAGCATCTGCTGCCTTATAAGGGACACTCTGGTGAAACATCTGCTGCCTCATAAGGGACACTCTGGTGAAGTATCTGCTGCCTTAAAAGGGACACTCTGGTGAAACATCTGCTGCCTCATAAGGGACACTCTGGTTAAGCATCTGCTACATCATTAGGGACACTCTGGTGTTCAAAGCATCTGCTGCCTCATAAGGGACACTCTGGTGAAGCATGCTGCTTTGAGGACTTGGAGTGGAGGAACACTGTATGCACCATTTGACTGTTCTGTTGGAGGCATAGAAAGGTCTTGCTTCCCTGCATTGTATGAATTACTTGGTTGCACTGCTGTTTCTTTGGCAAGTCATTAACTTTTCGGCCTTCTGGTGGCAATTATGTACAGAATAGTGTCTTCCTGAGCCGCTCGTCTGGGTCTGATAGGACTGGGTCATCCTCAGAAGGTGATGGGTGATCCAAAACAGTTGTGTCTCCCTACAACAATATCTGATTATCCAATAAGTCTCTCCTATTGATCATTCTACTTTCTCCAACTCCATGAAGTGATCTGTTATGAAGAAAGAGCTTTGCTCCAATTGGTAAAGAGGTGTCACTTGCCTTCGCAACTGGAATTGAGTTTTCATTCTACTATGACAACAAAAAACCCATACATCTAGCTCAGGATCTTCTGCTCTGGGGTCGCCTATACCAAGAACATAATCTACTGGAAGTCTTGGCCCAAGTCCAAAGAAGAGGTAGTATGGTGAGTATCCTGTTGAAGAGTGGGGAAAAGCTTTTATGCATAGCCCAGTTCAGGGAGGTGTTCAGGCTCTCTTCACTTTTTCTGTGGTTGGAGGATATGTAGGTGATCGTGGAGAGTTTGGTTAAACCTTTCACACTGGCCATTGCCCTCTGGATGGTACAGAGTTTGCCTGTCTTGCTAATACCATTCAACCCACAGAGCTCTTTTATGAGTTGACTCTCAAAGTTTCTGCCTTGGTCACTATACAGTTGGCAGGGCACACCAAAATGAACAAATCAATTACATACAAGAATGTGAACAAAAGTTCTTGCTTTTTGGTCCATACATAGAATAGACCGATTGCGCCACCAATGTTTACATGTCATCATGTGACCTGTAGTGGGTACTCTGTCATCTGAGCTGATGGCAAACTACATGTACAGTGGTGATCAAAGGTAAGTACCCCTAAAAATGTCGAGCGAGGCGAGCGAGAACGAGTTTTAACGAGCATGTTCGTGGTCCCACGAAATCCCCCAAAACCTTACTCGAATTCACACGCAACTCGCTCGTTATGGAATATTCGGGTTCGAGGGCTGCACCGGTGTTGTTGCGGGGATCACTGATCCGTGAAATAAGAGGCCAAGACTCCCGACTAAAAATCTTCCGCCCAAATGAGACGCTCTTCCAGTCAGCTATTTGAGGATCGCTTATTTTTTAACAATTGCACATGTAAGTATTTATAGAGACGGCAGTGTATCCTTATTGTATTTTTTCCAGGCATTGGAAAGTTGCCCAAAAAAAAGCTCTGTCGGCATGCTCATGTAATAGGCCTACTTATTTTCAGGGTGATGGAGCTGTCAATCATTCTGCCCATGCCTCTGGTATTATTTTGTTTTTATCTCTCAGCCATTAGGGAATAAATCTGGGGTATAGAAGAACTGATATCTGACTTTGGAAACAATGAACATTATTAACGAAAAATATTGCCATAAAACCTTTGTACTGGAATTTCTCGTTTTTATATTTAACTTCGGCAATAATTGAATAAGATTATAAAAACAACTTATGGTGTACTTATTATTTTCCGACCCATATAATATTCTCCCGCCCGTTTATTGCTTTCCTGTCCTAAATAAAAATTTCCCGTCCCATATATTATTCTCTAAAATGTTATATGGGCGGGGAAATAATAAACGGGGTGGTCGAAAAATATGCGGGACAGGAAAATACTATAGAGGACGAGAAAATAATAAAAGGTAGGCCTAAATAATAAATGGGACGGGAAGAAAATAAACGGGTCCGGAAAAATAGTAAACAGAACAGAAGAATAATATATTATGGGACGGGAAAAAAATCATATGGGCGGGAAAATCATAAACGGGGCGGGAGAAAAATATGGGAGAATATTGTTTACCTAAAAATATTATTGAATATTTCCCGTCCCGTATTTTTTTCTCCCGCCCCGTTTGTTATTTTCCCGCCCGTATATTTTCCCGTCCCGTATATTTTTCTCCCACCCCGTTTATTTTCCGTCCGGTATATTTTTCTCCCACCCCGTTTAATATTTTCCCGCCCATATAATATTTTCCCGTCCCGTATTTTTTTCTCCCGCCCCGTTTATTATTTTCCCGCCCATATATTTTCCCGTTCCGTATATTTTTCTCACACCCCGTTTAATATTTTCCCGTCCCGTATATTTTTCTCCCACCCCATTTATTATTTTCCCGCCCATATAATATTTTATCGTCCGGTATATTTTTCTCCCACCCTGTTTAATATTTTCTCGTCCCATATAATATTTTCCAGTGCCGTATTTTTTTCTCCCGCCCGTTTATTATTTCCCCGCCCATATAATATTTTGCCGTACGGTATATTTTTCTCCCGCCCGTTTATTTTCCCGCCCATATTATATTTTCCCGTCCCGTATTTTTTTCTCCCACCCCATTTTCTTATTTTCTCGTCCCGTTTTTTTTTCTCCCGCCCCGTTTATTATTTTCCTGCCCATATAATATTTTCTCGTCCGGTATATTTTTCTCCCACCCTGTTTAATATTTTCTCGTCCCATATAATATTTTCCAGTGCCGTATTTTTTTCTCCCGCCCGTTTATTATTTCCCCGCCCATATAATATTTTGCCGAACGGTATATTTTTCTCCCGCCCGTTTATTTTCCCGCCCATATAATATTTTCCCGTCCCGTATTTTTTTCTCACACCCCATTTATTATTTTCCCCTCCCGTATATTTTTCTCCCGCCCCGTTTATTATTTTCCCGCCCATATATTTTCCCGTTCCGTATATTTTTCTCCCGCCCCGTTTATTATTTTCTCGTCCCGTATTTTTTTCTCCCATCCCGTTTATTATTTTCCCGCCCATATAATATTTCCCCATCCCGTATATTTTTCTCCCGCCCGTTTATTATTTTCTCTTCCCGTATATTTTTCTCCCACGCCGTTTAATATTTTCTTGTCCCATATAATATTTTCCCGTCCCGTATTTTTTTCTCCCACCCCGTTTATTATTTTCCCGCCCATATAATATTTTCCCATCCCGTATATTTTTCTCCCGCCCCGTTCATTATTTTCTCGTCCCGTATATTTTTCTCCCACGCTGTTTAATATTTTCTTATCCCATATAATATTTTCCCGTCCCGTATTTTTTTCTCCCACCCCGTTTATTATTTTCCCGCCCATATAATATTTCCCGTCCCGTATATTTTTCTCCCACCCCATTTTTTTATTTTCTCGTCCTGTATTTTTTTCTCCCGCCCCGTTTATTATTTTCCCGCCCATATAATATTTTCTCGTCCCGTATATTTTTCTCCCACCCCGCTTAATATTTTCTCGTCCCATATAATTTTTTTCCCGTCCCGTATTTTTTTCTCCCGCCCCGTTTATTATTTTCCCGCCCATATAATATTTTCCCGTCCCGTATATTTTTCTCCCACCCCATTTATTATTTTCTCGTCCAGTCTTTTGAGAATGATTGACAGTCCGATTTCAAGACACCACCAACCTCCCCCCCCCCCCCAGGCCTTGTTGCTTTGAGTATGCCGATCGGAAAAGGGAGTCCACACAGGAATCTTATCAACACAAGTATCACATTGTAAGATTAGCCAGCTACTGTTTCGTTATGAAAACAAATAACCTTTGGCAGAAGTTTTGTCTGGCCTCAGTAGCCAATCAGTACTCTGCAATTGGCCAGTCAGATTATTCTTTCCATCGGAAAGAGTTGGCAGCACGTCTTTTTGTTAATCTGAGTCTAAGTGAGGACATCCTTTGTCACGCCGAGGCTTCTGCATTTGGGCACAAAGATTGTTGTCTTCAGAGTAACCGCCCAGGTCATCCGTTACGCAAGAGTGCTCCTCGTAAGCCCTCGTTCACAACAAGCAATTCGGCTTCCTTAGAACTCCTCGTTCTCGCTCGACCTCGCTCGAACACGTACCCGCAATCACTCGAAAAAAATCTCGAGCGAGTTCGCGATCGGGCGAGTGATTTGCGAGTACTCGTTCCTCGAATGGGTACTTACCTTTAATCACCACTGTACGTGCAAATACATGCCGTGAGCGACAGAGTCACAACAAAAGTCAGCTTTTGGTAGTAATAACACAGTTACTAAGCCATTGCCAATGCACTTCGTTCACGACTGTAGATTACAGCATAAAAAAGCACAACGCAATGCTCCAACGCGACACAAACACACACACACACGTTGTTCACCACTACACCATTACACCACAGCGCACAACACAATATTGCCCCACACAGTCGTTTAAGTCAAAATTGTACCTCTTTGTACACCTACAAAATTGTAGCGACCTTTTACACAGGGTCATCCATTTTCAACAGTTACATTATGTGTGGCTTGTGATTGGTCCAGAATTGTTCAGTGAGCATACGCTTAAAAGATCATGATAAAATTTGGTTCAAGAAAATTTGCCCAAACACCTACAAAAAAAAGAAAAAAGGGAAACAAAAACAAATATGGACCTTGTTTACACTCATCAAGGCACATTCACCATTATAATTCATCAGTATAGAGGTACATGTAATTGCACAACCAGGTATGTGTGCACTGTTTTGTGTTCGAAAAATTGCTTAGCAGTAGCTACACTCA
This sequence comes from Marthasterias glacialis, assembly GCA_911728455.2. NCBI lineage: Eukaryota > Metazoa > Echinodermata > Asteroidea > Forcipulatida > Asteriidae > Marthasterias > Marthasterias glacialis. The sequence goes on from OU452225.1 coordinate 22,360,405, forward strand.
CAGGTTAATGTAAAGAAAAAAGGACTCAAATCACCAATATACCAACAAATTATTTCAAAGGGACTGAAGTTACAGTTCAAAGAAATACAGAAATACTGTAGAAAGAAAAAAAATCATAATGCAGGTGGAGTGAAGATAATATTACTCAACATTCCGAAAAATAAGCAATGAAAAGAAAATAACATTGATTTCTTTTTTATGTGCAGGTTTGCCAACTTCATTACACATCAATAATGGAGAGCTTTCACCAAATACAGACATAGTTCACCAGGGAGGTGCTCCAGAGCCAGTTGATTTTGTAAGACTTTTTTTGTCAAGCATTTTTTGGTTACTTTAATTAAATTTTAATTTAACTTATTAGGGGTTTCGGCCTGGTAGCCTATTTGGTATAACAAAATCTCTAAATTTTCAACATAAATTAAAATATGGTTTCATTTACTACAAAGATCGTTTAGAAAACATAAATGCTTTTACTAGGAGTTATCCCAGACCGTAAAAACTAATCAAAGCACAACGTAATTCCACTATAATTAACCGTTAATTGTTCAATCTGAGCACCATTCATACAACGTTGTTGGGATTGCGCCGCTTTTCGCCGCACAGAATTGATTACAAACTTGCCCACAGGTTTGCACTTGCCTGTTTTTCCAACGTTAATCCAATGAGGATTTCCGATGTTGCGAACCTGTACAGGTTTTTGGTGTGAAAACTGCAAACATGAATGCGGTGGGGTAGCGTTTTTTTTTTTAGCATTTTAAACTTGATTTGTGTTCTCAGAAGTTAGTTTGGCTTTCATTAACTAATTAATATGACTTCTCATATGCTATAGTGCCCTCTATCAGTAGGTGTTTTTTTACATAAAACTTGCAGAATCTTTGCCTTTTTAGGGTTTTCGTTCAAAGGCATCGCATGGGAATAAAAGTTATACCACCTTGTAAATAACAAAAAATCATTAAGGCAAACATGTTTTCATCATCGTGACGTCATCAGGTATCAAGTTACATTAATTCAAAGTTTAATAATGAAAAAATCATACATGTATCTTCCGAAGCATATATCGTAGAGTCATAATCTTGGAGGCATTTTGAAGCTTAGAGCACGGGTGACATTTTAGTTAAACATACATGTATGACCCCAATTTGAAGTCTTGGTTCCAGAATATTTGTGGCACAAATGAGTATGATGTGACAAGGCATCTTGTCAATCAGTGAGAAAAGTGACAAATAAATACCAACTTGTCAGTAATAAATCAAACATTTCCAAATTAGAGTTTGCAAATTCATTTCTTCTGTTGAATATATTATTATCCAATGACAAAAAAGTCATAGGCAATTTTCTTTCAATCTCAAAATTCCAGAAACTTGCATTTGGTGTTGTTAACAAAATTGAGTCACCTCCAAAACAGTAATTTTCATTTGCAGGTAAATATTACAGTTGTTTTGCACAACCTGTCAGAAGTTGATGTCTTACTGCAGTCTGCATAGCTAATGGATTAATGTAATAACAATTTAAGCTGAAAAAAAATTGGATAATTGGTATGGAAAACTCAATTATCATACTTTTGTTGTTTCGGAGGTGACGATACGTTTCAGAGGTGACACATGTTAATGGAAAGTTAAGAATGTCTCAATATTTAAAGTGAAATTATGTATTTTACAACCTTTTTTTTAAATGACAGAGTATGGCATATGTAACATTTTAATAAGTTCAAGAGTGAATACTGCTATTAATTTCAGAATTATACTAATTAATGTGTTGTTTCGGACATGACAGAAAAGTTAATGGAAAAGTTAACGTACAACTTGAAACTGTCAAAAATAAAAGTGGTTCCAAAATCCTTTGGTACCCAATTAAAAACGCGACAATTTCTGTTGTAAGTCAGCAATAATTGATAAAATTCATCTCATTTAATTGGGAACAACAGCTTATTATAAATGGAGATCAAATGTTAACGAAAAATGTCACATACGAAACACAAAATTGTAACGACTTGTCTCTGATAAGGAGAGGAAAGAGAACCTGGAAACCAAAACAGTAGTGATGTTTGGACACTTGTCCATAGCAATAACAAAACAATAACTCATAAATTTGTGCAAGGAAAAAATATGGGCTATGACATAAAGGATACAGCTCTGAGGGTACAGCCAGGATGGCTAATTTCCACCATATTTAAGGCCACTGAGTCTGAACGAAGAAACGAACGAAGTTTATTAAGCTAACTGAGGTAGCCCATATAGAGGAAAGGTACTTGGCAAAAAAACTAAGAATTCTGTTGTTTGGTCTTCGAGTTACAAAACAAAAAGTGTCAATAGTGAAAGTTACACCACTGATTGTGAAAATGACCATTTATCATTGAATGTATTCATGGTAACCCTTGTGTAAAATTGTTCCGCGAGTTCGTTGTGGGGCCTTACTGGGCCCTTGTAAGACCTCGCCACGACAAGTACCCTGTTTGCGGGGCCCCCGCTACGTCCCTGCAAAACCGCTGCCGGGCCTCGAGTAGCCCCATAGTCCCCACGCAGTTTACTCGCAGGTACCCCCACTTGACTCGTACGTGTTTGGAATTACTTGTGGTTGGTCGTGTTTGTATGATTTTTATTTTCTTGTACAATGAAACTACCGTGTCTACTTCACTCCACTTACCTGGTAGAGTAACTACTAGTGCATATTTCCCTTTTGTGGCAGAACAAAACGCTAAGAATTTGCATGCAATAGCTCCCTCTCTAGCCCAGCGCCACGTTCTTCTTCCTCTTTTTCTCTTAGCTGTTATACGGAGTAGACATGTTTGCCGGTGTTCCGACATCCTGTCATACAAGTATAAAGAACCTTTGTGAGCTAAGTTAAAACAATCAGTATTTTTCAATTCTATTACTAGTTTACTTCAAAATTGTAGAGTATTCTTCCAGTTCTTCATTATGATGAATAAACGTTTGGGTAGGAATACGTCCGTCGCTACCGGGGAGAATGTCCTCTCCCCGGGTGGGTCTGTTTCCTCGGGGGGCGATTCCGGTGGCCATGTTGTGCCGCCGTTACAACCGCCCAACCAACCCCTGGTGCTGAAGACGGCGTCGGGTGTTGCTGGGTCCGTAGACCGAGGCGGGGACAATGTCCTGTCTACCGCCTCGGCCAGCGTTAGCGGAGCCTCCAAGCGTAAGAGTGGTCAACCTGGCAAGGTTAAGTCCAAAAAGTCCCCTTCTGCCAGGGCTAGATATAAGACCAAAAATCCTTGAGGGGGTAAAGGCCTATGTCCAGGCCTATCTCCCCCTTCTATGCCAACCGCTAGCCCGTGCCCTCCCTGCCCTGTGCTTGTCATCACGGGGGCCAGGGGGGGCTTACTCGGTGAGCCGAGCATGACCGGGCCCTCAGCGATTCATGCCAAGAAATCGCTATCAGGCCTTGCCTCCCCAACTCAGCCGTTGTCTGTGTCTGACCTTCGGTTGTCGGGGATGCTGGTACCGGCCGAGACATCTGATCTGTTTTTGGAATGGTCACGGAACAAGGGTGCTACAGGCAGGCGTTCCCAGCATGGATCGTCCAGTTCACAGTCATCGGATGACTAACGCAGGAATAAAAAATACCAGCGCCATGATGATTCAGCGTCCCGGGCCGAGTTCATGTATGTCATGCATAACATTACTGCCTCTATAATGGCTTTGTCTAGCCGTCAGGGGCATGTCGGGTCAACTCGACCTTGCTTTGTCCCCCAGCCTCTGGCCCGTTTCTTGACCAGGGCTGCGAAGCGCAGCCCAGGCAAGATATCCCGTACATGGTCAGCTGTGCGCCGGCGGATCCCCACGCACTGAGCACATACGCAGCATCAGAATTCTCAGTGGAGTTCGGGGTTTCACAGGGGCGGCAGCACCGGCCACATCGGCCGTAGCCGCTCCCCCAGTTGTTATGCGAGGGGACTCGACCCACTCGTAGTCAACTTGTTCTTCTCAGTCCCATGGGTCAATGAATGAGGAGGAGGAAGTCGACCGTATGCAGAGACTTTCCATTGCTGAGACTGAGCTCCATCTAGTGCAGCGGGATATGGTGCATATTTTGGGGCTACCTGCCACGTCGGCACCAGTCACCCCAAGTCTTTTAAGCATAAGACGGCATCGGCATCTATGCATGCACCAGCCTTTCCGGTATCGCCATTGGATCTGGTGTGTGTAGAGCAGATGGATGCTGTGGCCGGGGAATAGGGATCAGCAGTACTATTGGTTCCCGACATCCGATTTCCAGCAGTACTTTATGACCCCGTCCTTGCCGGACTCGGTCAAGGACAAGTTGGCGGCGGACGGCGACACAACTTAAGCAAAGTCTTCCTTTGCGGATCAGGTTCGGGGGAAGTTTGAGGACTTCCTCAAGAAGTTTGACTTCGCTGCCCTTATGGGGCTTTGTGTCCAATCTGTTATTTTTTTGCTGGAAAAATATTTAGCCGTTGGATGTGAGGAGGATTCCCCAGTTTCAAGGGATCTCCTCATTGCTGGGTTTCATGCCCTGGATAACAGCTCACGTACGGGGCTAGATCAGTTCGCCTGTATCTCTACGCTGGCAACCTTGGCCAACAATTTGGACGCACTTTTTCTCCCCTTGGAGTGTGCATGAAAACGTTGAGAGGCCCTTCCCAAATGGGGTAATGATCTCTTTGCCTCCAAATTTAAGGAAGCTATGGAGGCCGAAGCGAAATGCCTCAAGGCAACGGAGAAGATTAATCTCACAAAAAAATCTCCGACGGCCCCAAAGCAGACGCAGAAAGCTGCCAAGGTTGGCTTTAAAATTTCCCAGCGTAAACCCTTCAAGGCAGCCTACGGGAATTTTCGTGGTTGTGCCGATGGCCGGGCTAGTAGCCGACCTGCACGGGACCTGGGGGGCCAGCCTTCCTCCACGGCAGGGTCTTTGGTCGACCGAACAACGGTCACTTCACACCAACGTGTTGGAAATGTTAGTAGTATCGCTTGCCCTCAAACATTTCCGACAGCAAGTCGAAAGCCAAGCGGTTTGATTCGCACCGACAATACTACAGTCGTGGCCTTCATCAATGCCCAAGGGGGTATCCGCTCGGGCCAGCTGTGTGCCCTGACGTGGGACCTACTCCACTGGTGTATTCCACAGAAGATTACTCTATCCGCATTACACCTGCCCGGGGTACACAACAGCATAGCCGACGCCCTGTCTTGGGGTCGAGTTGTCCCCACGGAGTGGACACTCCTCCCGTCAGTGGTGCGGTCGATCTTCACCAATATCGACCGGCCCCATGTAGATCTGTTTGTGAGTTCCCTCAACAACCAGCTTCCGATTTATTTTACGAGGGAGTTCGATCCCCACGCTTGGCGCATAGACGCACTGGCTTTTCCATGGAATGGGATTCTGGCGTATGCGTTCCCGCCAATCTCTCTCGTTCTGCTGGTGTTGGACAAAATCGAGGCGGACGATTGCAAAATTCTGCTCATCGCCCCTTTCTGGCTTCGCCAGCCTTGGTTTCTCCATCTGGTCAAGTTGTTGGTCCACCGTCCATTATTTCTCCCCCGGCGACCAGACATTCTGCACCAGCCAGGGTCGAATCTTCTTCACCAAGCACCGGGCAATCTTCACCTGACGTCCTGGTCATTGTCTCGCGTACCTTCCGCAAGGCGGGCCTTTCTGATCGCACTGCGGAGGTCGCAGCATGCGGTTGTAGACCTTCTACACAGAAGGTCTACAACAGCCGATTACGCCATTTCTGTAGATGGTGCAGGCTTCACGGTCACAGTCCCTCCACTGCTTCTGTAAGGGTTATGGGTGATTTCATGCTTTATTTATTTGACAGCGTCCCAGCTGCCACAACTATTAAGAACTACCGCTCCGCTATCACAGCGGTCCATGGCAGGTTTTCGGATGGATCTTCTGTGTCCGACAGCAGGGCACTCCATCATCTTGTAAGAGGGATGTTTGTTTCCCGTCCTCCAATTCGAAAGCTCATACCCCGTTGGGATCTTTTCCAAACTTTGACGACATTAGCGAAGGCGCCCTTTGAGCCATTGGGTAGCGCCTCACTATTGCTCTTTTCAATTAAAGTCATCTTTCAGTTGCTTCGGCGCATCGCCGTAGCGAACTCCATTCTCTTCCAGTGGAAGATGGACACATCTGCAGCCGATTTCACGAAACTTTACGCAACTGCGTAAGTCCAGTTGTGCAACATTTATTGCGTAAGTTGTGCCAGTTATGCAATAAAATATGGCACAAGTAGGCTTACGCAGTTGCATAAAGTTTTGTGAAATCGGCTCCTGGTGGGAACTGGGAGGCGTTAGTCTCATTCCATGAACGGGTTTTCTGACAAAAAATCCCCCTCACTGGCTAGCGTCTCATGACACTATCGCTCACTGGCTAGTCATGGCCATTCGATCAGCCCTGAGTGGATGGCCGGGGACGGATGATAGGCCTATCCATGCCCATGATGTCCAGGCATTCTTTAAGGGTGTTTCGGTGGCCGACATTATCCAAGCCGCCTGCCGGAAGTCGCCCAATGCTTTCTCCAATTGCTACCTCAAAGATGTGGTCCAAGCAGAAGGGAGAGCTGGTAGGATGGTATTGACAGCAGTAGCAGCCTCATCCAAACGTCATCCATCATCATGAAATAGGTGAGTCTCTCCCTTTTTCATTTTTTGGATTAGCTTCCATACAATCCTGATCTGATTGTTAGGATGATAGGGATACGGTTGACTCTCATTATAACAAGGTCAACGAGACCGACCCCCCCCAAAAAAAAAAAAAAATAAAAAAAAAATAAAATAAATAAATAAATAAATTTTCTTTATAACAACAGTGTGATGAGGGACACCAAGACAAACAAAACACCACAGGTAATGGCTGTGGTCAACATAACCTCTTATACAAGTAATCTTTATAACGAGGGTCGACGGTATATATTGTTTGTTCCCACATATTGGTCAATAATGGGTAACAGTGCAATGTTCGCTTTCATTCTCAGTGGCTAGAGTTGCTTCCTCCGGGTCTGTTACAATCTCTTACCATGCAAGGGACAGTTTATCCCGGTTACTCAGGTGCCTGGTATATTAAGTCTGGGATCGGGCCGTCCTCTGGTCCTATGTTCCTCTTGCATGCAATGGCATACCCCCCGCTGATTCCTGTTGGTAATCTATGCACTAGTAGTTACTCTACCAGGTAAGTGGAGTGAAGTAGACTCCCCCCACAGTAGTGTGGTAGGGGTCTACGAACGTATACTTACCTGGTAGAGTATCCCTCCCTCTTTCCCCACTTGCTCAATCCTCATCTGAGTGTTCTATGGAGCGTTCGAGAAAAAGAGGAAGAACAACATGGCGCTGGTGCCGCGGGCGGTGGGATAGAGAGGGTGCTATTGTGTGCAAATTCTTAGCGTTTTGTTCTGCCACAAAGGGGAAATATGCACTGGTAGTTACTCTACCAGGTAAGTGTACGTTCGTAGACCCCTACCACACTACTGTGGGGGGGGGGGGGTCTTTGGCATATAAGCCTCCCAGTGTATACGCCGCAGATCATCTAAATCGGCAAATCAAGATTAAGGTGTCAATGTATTAAGTGCTATTGTTTAGGCTGCAATATGACCCACACAACGTGGTACCGAATTTGTCAACAATAACCAATAATATACCAATTTACATGTACCGTAATTTTCGGCCTATAAGCCGCGGCTTGCTGGTTGTTTTTCGCCCGCAAAAAGTTCCACGCGGCTTATGGGCCGGGCGGCTTATGGGCCAACGTGTCAGTAATGTAAGCCGAAAATTACTGCACTCGCACAAAAAATTCAAGACAATGAAAATGGCAATGTGACAAAAACAACTAACCAGAAAACATAAAAGCCTTTTTAAGTTCAGCTATGACAAATGTTGATATCCAATTCCAATCAAAACACGTTAAGCCGACCGAGCTAGCGCTGCTGAAAACACATCGGCGTTCAATCAGATAAATTGGTATCCGCACGCCGACCTGTGCATTGCTGATTATGCAATTGTAAACCAGTGCGTCAATACACTACATGCATGTAAACAGGAAGTTGCGAAATGTCGGATGTTATCGACCGTTTTGCATTCATTGACTGACTTTACTGGTCTTTGCCGCAGTCTTTGCTGTAAGATGCCACTGGAGGGCGCTATAAAAATGTAGCGCGCCCTCTGCCGGTAGCGGAGGAAACTTCTGGAAACGTTACGCTGCTGCAAATTCTTGCTTATGATGGTCGCTGCAACGTGCACGATCGGAAGACCGCAACCTAAGGTACGCACGCTGACTGGGCTTGTAAATTGCTTGTAAAAGACATAAAGATAAACTCAAAAGTATTTAATGGAAAATACAGATCTGGATTTGGCCACTGTTTCTGTGTTGACTACAGTAAATGCGGTCATGCTATTGTTCACCCGAAATTAAACGTGCTCAATGGCCTTTATTTTCGGTCTTTTTCTGAAAAAATACTGCGGCTTATGGGGTATAGCGGCTTATGTGCCGACAACTGAATCTTGCTTTGTAAATTCTTGGGCGCAGCGGCTAATGGGCCGAGCGTCTTTTGGGCCGAAAATTACGGTACATGTATTTCTTTTTGTATTTGATGCAAATCCCTATAGTCATGTCTTACTTTCTATCCATGGTATATAATTTAGAAATGCTAAATGTTACCGATTTGCAATCATGTGTTGTACTATTTTTCTTGACAGTTCTTAATAACTTTGTTTCAATGAACTGTGTGGCTATCAACTTACACACATTCATAAAATTATCATTTTATGTTTATTGCATCTGATGATGTAATTGTATTTGATAAACTTTTTGCATTCAAGCCAGTCCAAGAGGATAGGTACATGTAAGTAGTGAGTGGAAGCTGGGGCAGCCACTGGTAACACGCAGGGCGGAGCTAAATTGTCAACCACCTTCTATGTATGCGTGTACGGTGCTTCTGTGTATTCTGCCGGGGAATGTACAAATGCCTTTGAAGAGGAGTACAGTGTTGTGAAATTGGCTCCCCTGTCGTGACTACAAAATCATCAAAGCAGATTGTTCCTTGCTGTTATCTGTCCTGCCATGTTCTGGCGTAATGATGAAAAAATGAGAGCCCTGTCAAGTTTTACCCCAAGATAAGTCGGAGGGATGGAGAAAGGGAGAGTTCAAGTTGTCTGATCAGACCGTTGGCCATTTTTTGTCCACTGATGGTCCTACATGTAGATGTTTAAGGGGGCCTGCATCCAACTTGTCAAGCCTGAAGACTCACAAATTAAACAGCACGCCAAGAGTAGTGCCAATGATTTTCCATTTCAGAAAAGTGCACATTCCGTTTAAAAAAATAATGAATTCCATTTTAGACAAAAACAATATGTTTCATTATTCTTTTGTACAGAAAAGGTTGATAACATACTCAGAAAGTCACTAAAACTAATTTATTTCAAAATCAGCGACCTATTCAGTTTCTGAAATTGGCAATTTCTTAAAACTGCACAGGTTGCTGCAACCAAAACACATTCAGAAACACACTTAATTCAACAGCGGTTTAAGTAATCAGCTGCACATCACGTGATCATGCTTTTCTGTGAGAAAAGTGATCGTCCGCCATTTTGGTTTCACTTGGACAAAATCTGGATAGCTTACGGTAGTTTATGAGACCTTTATGAGTGAATGAAAAATTTATGAGCTTCTATACAGCAGTGGTGAGCTGTTTTATGTCTGGTTGTTGATTAAAAAGAGGAAAAACCCGTTAGTAGAACAAAAGCAACAACCAGAATGTGCCGTGAACATGATGATTTTGTCACCCTCTGCTAACTGAAAACAACGGCGCAGGCCGGGTCTGTTCGCTCGCTTGTAAACAGTAATGGCCGGTCTCGTACTTTTATGCTCTGATTTCTGATGTTTTCTGAAAGTTTGATGTAGAATACATGCTTTATTTTGTATGACTGTATTTGTTCATACCCTCATTTTCAATTGGCTTGATTTTAATGAAAAAAATCCAATGGTTTTGTCAATAAATTCTGATTTTTTTTCCTCCTTTCGTTTCAAATTCATGTTTTCCATTTCAAGGAGCAGATTCCGCAATTACCGTCCGTTTTGCCGCGATCACAGAAAATCATTGGCCCTACAAATGCGATTGCCCAATATGTCTACTGTTTCTTTCAAAATAATAGAAAGGCTTATAAACTGAGCAGGATCGAGGCATCACTGTCAGAGCACATTACTTGACACTTGTGTCCTTGAGCAAGATGCTTTACTATAATTGCTTCTCTTCACCCAGGGGTATAAATGGGTACCTGCGAGGGTAGAGGTTGATATTGTGTTTGAAAAAGCCTTCAGAGCATGTAACAATGGGTTAATTTTTTAGAAAAAAACAGCTTTGTCGCTATTATAGTTTTTGGTATAATTGGATATTTTAAGATGTTTAAAATCTAATTTTGGGGAAAATGCTTTAAGCCATCAAACTTAATACCAATTTGTAGCCCACATAATTTCCTTTCAAATGACACCAAACACGATACTATGACATGTTGCTGTGAGTTATGATCAAAATACTGTTACCTAACAAAATGGCGGCCATTTTGGACGCCATCTTGGATTTGAAAGGTCACCACCACAAATTTGCAACGGCACACCAAGAAAATATTGTGTGTTATAAAATCTAGTAAATAAACATAGTGAGCTTAATTTGTACGGATGGGGCAATGGAACTCAAAAACTAAGTATGTATTTAAGACTTGGCCCTCCGATTATAGATTTGTTTCAATCTACAAGCTCACTTGTTATAAAAAGGTCATGCCAGTGCCGATCCTCCAGAGAAATCATGCCAGTGCCGATCCTCCAGAGAAATCATACCAGTGCCAATCCTCCAGAGAAATATTGTTGTTTAAAACACTTTAAAGTCAAGGAAATAGCTACAATACCAAAATTACAAAATCACTGACAAAGCATTTACAATTACCCCTTTTGTTTTCTCCCCAAATTATATCAAGTTTTCACAGCTAGTTTTGGGGGCATATTCTTTATTGAAAACTAGAGGATGTGAGTTAAATCAATCTTTGATAACAATGTAATTGCCCTAAAAATAATTGTTATTTAAATTTAGAAAATTTGTGCTGTTCACTATTTACAGATCAAATATGTGCAAGAGCACGTGATACTAAGTGCCTTAACACCGGAAATGTGGACTTCAGAACATTATAATTACATTGAGGAGTTCTTCAGTTCAAGGAATCCATTCCGCTTGTTGGTCATCTATGTTGATACACAGATGGGCCTTGTCTTGGACAACAAGATTCCTGCACAGGCTGTAGACGAGATATGCTACTTCATACGAAAGGAAGGAATGTCAATAGACTCGTCCAACATTGACAAGGAGGTGCAATATGGTTCTGTTAAGAGTGGCCACATCGAGAGCCTTCTCCGGCTAATGCAGAGTATCTATGCACCACTGTTCTTTGAAAACACATCTTGGCCTGACAGTATCCTTTTTTAAACCTTAAAAAAAGTAAAGGAGTGGATTTATAATCTATCACACTTCAGAGTTTTGTTTAGATGATCAATGACTTACTACAGTGCAAATAAAATTTAACATTTGCTTTCAAGAGGTGAATTACTGTATAATATATAGTGTGTGAGGCATTACTTTCAGTAACGTTGACAAAAAATGGGCATAACGTGTGAATGCTATTGATAGTGCATTTTAGCTTGAGTTAAAAAAAACTTTGCTTTGTTTTTCAGTACAACGGCATTCCCATTAAAAGCTCACTGTTTATATTGTTCATGGCAGTACTATTCCTCATGAAGAGTATATCTGGATGAAGTACATGTTAAAGTCAAGAAAATAGCATCCAAGCCCCAAATCAACATTGCTTATTTTTATACCCCCAATCGAAAACAGCATGTATGTATGTGAACATGCATAAGTGCTATGATGATGTTAGTTAAAAAACCCTGAATTGTAGAAAAGTTGGTTTAACCAGTCGGTGCCAGCTGACATGTATCCAGCCAGCAAATCGGTGACGTTGAAACATGCCATTGTGTAAAATTGGAAAACTAGAACAAAGACAACCCAGACATTCCACTGCTGAGCATGCACAGAGCACGCACAAGCATGATTTTGGATTCGAGAACATGGTCTTGAATATTTAGCCAATTTTTGGCAATTGTGTGGTAGTTTATGTTTAAGAAAAATGATACTGGCAATTCTGAGAAAATAATCCCGCTAGGCCGGACTGAGAAAAAAACCAAAGAAACCTGGTGGCAACTGGTTAAATGCTATCAATTGGTTAAAAAAAAACCCAAAACCCCAAAACTAACATCTTATCCTTAACAATTCTGTTCTCAGGCATAAAAAATGACTTTTCTGCTCAGCTTCATCGGTTCATGGCCAGCCTTACAGATACACATTACAAGATTCAGGGACATACAGTGCTGTATATTCCTAATGAGGGTTTGAATGTTTCCCCAGACCAAGCAGCTAAAAACAAAGAACTTGTACAGAGATTAGAGAGTAAGCAATTTTATTATTAAGCACATCTGATTGTTAAGCAATTTAATTAAATTGTTAAGTACATTTGATTGTTTAAAGTGTAACTTGCCGATGTAACTTTTACATGTAGGTCACTGTTCTCCATAATGCCTGTTTTCTCTGAGTATAAGGCATTAATTTTTTTTTTACCCTAGCTGCTATGGTACATTGGACACGTCAAATCAAAGAAGTCCTTGCGTCTCAAGATGCAATTGAAACTTCTGAGAACTCAGGTCCCTTGGAGGAGATTGCTTTCTGGCATAATCGGTGTGTTGACCTTTCTGGAATCAGTGAACAACTCAGAAAGGAAGGTGTCTTGAGAATCCAGATGATCTTGGAGTTATCAAAGTCCTCCTATGTTGCTTCTTTTAGGAAACTTTCTAAACAGATTCAGGTAACTATGAACTGATATGTTCCATACTCTTTTGTTAAGATAGTTTGGACAGTGGCCGACAATTTGAATTTGAAACTAGTAGGACAGAAAGAGTCAATGTACTTTAAAGTGCCACTTAAAGCATTACATTATGATTATTTGTGCATGTGTTCCTAAATGAATAGAAATGGGGAATTTAATTTGTTAAAAAGAAATTATGTAACACTATATAATGTTTTACTGTTGCATATTTGTTGCGTCATTTGAAATAAGCAACAGTGATACGCAATTTTTATTTTAGGTGGTAACATCTCTTTTGAAGATTGGTACAGTACCAATCTTTTTTTTAAACATCTTAGAATTTTAATTATAAAAAAAAAAAAAAATGGAATTAGCTCTTGCAAACTGCTTACCAACTAAAATAAATGCAAACAATTGTAAATGGCCTTACAACTCGACCCTAGCAGAGTCTTTCTCAGAGGCTAAATTACAACACAACACACACATACAAGTGTACTGGAGTGACAAAAGCAGTCAAGCAGAAATAAGTGAAAAGAGAGAGGAAGAAAGCAGTCAGAAGATGCAAGGGATGAACAATGGAAAGGGAGACAAAGGGGAGTATGGTAGAGGGAAGATGCTGGTTTAACACAAAAGACAAAATCAAAGGTGGGAAAAGGGGGAACAGTAATTAACTTGTGAACGAGACAGTCTTAAATGGGGGACATCTGTGGAAAAAGGAGAAGGCAAAGACAAAAAGATATTTATCATTTCCTTCTTGGATGTTGAGACCCGTGGTTGAATGGTCTGGAGGCGCGTTATCCACAGTTTCTCCCTATTTAGATGAACAGTCTCTGTGTGGTTACCTAGTGCCTCAATGCCCTGTAAAATAATTTCAGAAATAGAGTGATTAGGTAGATTGAAGTGATGTCCGACAGGTGTATCTAGCTTCAGGGTGTTGACTTGGGATCTTTGACCATGTGTGTTGTGTAATGCACATAAAAGGACCCAGTACATTTATTGTTAATAGATTGAGAAGGGGTTTGCTTCTGTGTTTTTTGGCATGGTCGCTGCAGATTGCGCCACATTACCTTGTAAAACCCTTACAAGGTGCTATGGGTCTCATAATTTAAAAACTTGGCATATATATCCTGTCATAAAAACAGTGTTGGAGGTTTTGAGGCCTCGGTCTTGGCCTTGGCCTTGGCACCTTCTGGACTCGAAGAATGAGCTAAGGCCGTTTTGAGGCCGGCATTTTTTACTCAAATTTCCCACCATTTGCTTTTCCCCAGAAATGTTATTGTGACAAAGTAAAATTACTGAAGCTGACTTGAGGTTTCGCAGACCGAAAATTGGCATGCTTTACGAGCGCAAAAGACACAACCGGATCCCAAAGATTACAGATTTGAAATAGACTGGTTCCTGAACCGTTCATTTCAATTTGATTCTCGTCATCACCTGGAAAAATGCATTACCAGAGTGATGATCTGAAAAGGACGTCAGATACCTCGATGGTAGACCAAGTCGACTCGAGACAACTCGAGGGTTGAGACAGTGTTTTAGCTAGCGAGCCGTGCAGCCATGTTTTGCATGGCCAGTTTTCTGAAATCACATCCTATTTTTTCAAGCACGACCTTGTGGTTTAAATCAAGCTGTGCACTACTTTTGAATAAAATTATAAGCTGTAACATTATCCCAGTTTTAATATTTTGTTAATATGCAAATTAACCATAATAAAAAAACTAACCTAAAAAGTAACTTAAAAAATACAGAAAACCGTTGTTGACTCCAATCCCCAAAGTACCCAAGTTGCTGTTCCCAATCCTCCATGTTTGGTTTGAGGAGGCAGTGCATGCTCACTGAATTAATTTCAACCGCTGGCCATAGGGCAAAATTTGCCAATAGCAAAATCCGTTACGCACGGTGTAGGAATTCAACAGCCAATAGAAACATTTTTTTCGCGCTATGTAAATTAGACAATCAAGTCCGGCTGTGGTTTTTACCTCCATCAATAGATCGCCATGTACTGTGTGGTATGTCAATGCAGACTTATTGTGTAGGAGAAGCAAATGCATGCTTTTTTGACGTGCATGTGAGGATTGTTTATGACTGAGCGGGTTTTACAACTAATCTGATGCCTCCCGCTTGCAAAGTAAGAAAAAAAAATGTATTAAAATGTTGTTTTTCTGCATGGAGGCTGGAGAATTGCAGAAACTTTGGTCGTCTTTGAATTCAAGTGAAGCTACATTTCTACCTAGTCTACCAATAATCATGAGAACTAAAAATAAAATTAGTGTTGTGACGATCGTACAAACCCTCCAACTCAAACATCGAAGGTTCAGTAGCTAGTTTATGTCATTCCTTTTAAATTTTATCAAGTCAGTTTTAAAGTTACTTGTTTAGTTCTTCATATAAGATTATTTTCACTCATTTATACTTCATGAATAATTTACTTAAACTTATTATGGCTGTTTCGGGGTTTTGTGTATTGAAAATGTTACTGAAAATGTCCACAAAGATCAGTTAAAACTTACCTCTGAGCTGTGTCCCGTTTAAAAGTTACTATTATTTATTTATCAATAAAAGAAAACGTTATGCCACCTAAAAAGTCAAGACTCATGCTCAGCTTAACTGTACTGAAAATAAATATAGTAGAACGGTGTTCATTGAGGTTCTTATTATTGTGCATATCATTGAAAAGTTTTGATTGGTAATCACAGTTTTGGTTATTGGAAATAAACTAAAGCCACTTGCCTGCACCTACATGCACTGACTAATGTCTCATTTGAAAAAATAAAACTAAGCAGTATATAAAGGAGAAACACATTAATTTCTTAGAATAAACTCCACAAAGCAGTTATTTATAAGACAAAATATTGGAACCAAGATTCAGTGCCCAGAATACACAAGAGAGTATCTACAATAAATGAAGAGAGGTCCTGGGCCAATTTTCCTGTTTTATTCAAATTAATTAATTATAAAAAAAAAAAAAATTTGAAGGTAATTTGAAAGAGTTGGCACGCCAACCGCGCTGTGCTTGTGCATGGTTTGCGCTCTAGGTAGATTCTGGGTAAAAAAAAGTTGCCCACCCTATTTTTCAATTTGCACTCAACCATTGAGTTGTCCCAACCATCGAGTTGTCTTGAGTTGACTCGGTCAACCATCGAGTTGTGCAACAATTCTATTCGTTTAAAAATATAGTGTTTGTGTAAAGTTGTGTTTGGTTTTTGCTTTGTTTGTTTGTCTTTTTAGTAATTGTAAGTGTATGCATAATATAACTTGCCTTGTCCTTGGATTCGGCCTCGGACGTTGTGGCCTTGGCCTCAAATGCTGTGACTCGGTCTTGGTCTTGGCATCGGTGGTCGTGGACTCGACTACAACACTGCTTAAAACAAATTATTTAGAGATGCAACTTTTCCGATTTGAGTCGGAAATCTGGTCTTTTAATGTTTTACCCCCAAATTCAGATTTTTTCCCCTCGACCCCCCAAAATTATTTTTTCCTGATTTGTATCTTAAAATATGTGATTAAATCTGAAAAATTCGAAAAATGCTGTGTCTTAAAGATGATAATCCTGTCTTTTATTCAATAAATGGTCTACAGAGTGCCAGATAAAGCTGATATGAGAGCTTAGAATCACAAAAGTTCTCTATAATGAAACCCATCGTTTGTGTAGCTTTAGAACAAATTGTGTTATGAATTTGCCATTTGAGATCTGATTGAATTGTGATTCTAAGATATTTGTGATCTCTAGTTATGAGCACATGATCATGCACGATATTATAATCATATAAACATGCACTTTGGCGTTGTTTAGAAATAGGTAACAGTGCACATTTAGAGTGATCAAGCACACCATTTTAATAACCACTTGATTATAAGAACATTGCCCATGGTTGTTATCATGTTGGTACAATATATAATATATTGCATCCATGCAATCGTTGATGTGGAATTGTCCAATTGCTGCCAAAATGTATGCAAATAATCAGTAATTATTGAATTAAAAAAGGAAGAAAGTGTTTATTATGCATTGTTGCACTCATGGGTTCACCATTTTGCTACCAAAGTGCATGTAACACTTATTAAAATGGCATTAATGCCACTAAGTAAATGTAGTTAAAATGTTTTTGAGATGTTACTTCTTTGTTAGTATCAACAGCCATCAACAAGCACTTTCAGATGAAGAGTGCAGAACACATGTATTGCATTGTATGCACATGTTAGTACTTGGTGCTTTTTGATTCATGTCATCAACAACTCTTTTCTTGTCCGTGTTTATGATCCATCAATACTTAGGATGAAGTAAACCTTCATCCTAATCATTGATGAATCATAAATACAGACAAGAAATTGAAAATTATCAATGGTAATGTATTTATTAAAACATAACTGCCGACAAAAGATGCATTAAGTTAAGTTTTTGTACTAGACGTTTATGTGCAAGTGATGGTTTTATTTTGTAGGATGGTTCTGAGCAGGCACAGAGTAACCTGAAGTTCCTTTCCACTCTGAAAGAACCTTGTGAGGAATTATCCAAAGCCAAACCTGTTGACATTCCACCCATGCTCACTAAGATCACCAATCTCATCCGAATGATATGGGTCAACTCTAAACATTACAAGAGCAGGGAGAGACTAACTGGTCTTTTCAGGAAGGTTTGTATGAAACTATGTAATTAGGTACTTTTTATGCAGTTATTTATATTGCATCAGGGTCAAGGACTTTGAGATGCAGTTAATAACTAAGAGAGAAACTAGATGATTGTTTTTTTGCAAAAATAAACCTTTTTATTGATTACTTAAAAGAAAACCGCTGTGCAAGCTAAAGTTACAGCAATAGTTGTTTTAAACACCATCAACTGTACAGCGCTGTTTTAAATATACTAAATTTTATTACATGCTAGCCTACCTTGCTGGGTACAGTGAGTTACAGTTGCTGAGGTAGCAACACTACTTATTACTTGGGGATGAGATTCTAAGAAAACGAAAAGGTCTGAAAATGAGTGTGAGCGAGCGCCGAAGTGCCCGACAAGTTTGCTTGTATTTTGCTTGTACAATTTACCATGTAAAATAATGCAGAAAGCACGTTAATGTACATTTTACCATAACAATAAATGTGGTACTTTACTTATATGTCCAGTTCATCCACAATATTTACAGAATTGTTTGCATATTCATTGAGTGAAGACTGTCTGTTTAAACCATTATCTTTCATTTTTGAATTATGCACCCACATACATGTAATGAGCCTGTCCAATTGACATCTTACCACATCAAACAGTTTAACAGTACATGAACAGCAAGTCATTAAAGTATTGCAAGTCATTAAAGTATTGAGAATAATAACTTCTTGTTACATTACTCATGAAACAGTAATGGATGAATACACAATTTAATACATTAAACAATTGCTTGTAATCAGACTTGATTCTTACTAGTACTCAGTAGCATAATAAACATAAATTTTACATTGTGTTTGTTCTTACTTGCTTCTCCATTAATCTAGAGTTTGCTTTCTTTGCTCTCTTGGATGCTACCATCATAACCATCTTGGCTGATCATATGGTAGAAAGTTTTTCTTGAGCAACTTGAAGTTGCATTTGGATTTCTTCATTGCATTTCCTCTCTTCTTCCTTCTCCTGAATGTACTGTTTGTGAGCCTCTTGGATACACTTGGTCATTTCAGAATTGACTGGTGATAGTTTTTGTCCTGCCTGCCTAAGTATTTTACACTAGACTTTCCCTCAGCCCTCAGTGAATATTTAACAGTTTGAATGGCATTGTATGTTTCGATTCCAATCTTACTGGATCCAGGGTTAATGATATTTGCCATTGCACTGAATGACCCCTCGATCATAGGTCCAAGGAAGCAACTGAGTAAAGCAAACACCATTTTGCACAATGTATTGTATTTGCTTATCTCATGCACTGCAGTCCATCAAATGTCCAGTCTGGTGTCACTTTCAACAGCATACAAGTCTGTGTCAACATGAAGCTGTCTTACTTCAAGGTCATAGGCATCTTTTTCATCTTGTGACAGTATATTACTAGCATGTTCTGGCAGTGCATTCATGTATCTCATAGTTACACTAATGCTCATAGGATCAAGTGAAGAAAAGTACCTCAGTAACTTATTATTTATAGGCAACTTCTTTAACATACAATCTGCAGTGTCAGAATATGCACTCTACCTCTTTCTAAAGTCTTGCTTTGACTGGATCTCCTTTCGATAAGTTCTTTATTATATCCTTAGCCTGCTCACCAACCAACCTTTTCTGAACGGAAAGCATGTTTTTCACATCCTTCACTTGCATATCTGTCATCTTTTTGGCTGTGTTTGCACTGTCGATCACTTCTGGTTTCATGAAACATACCAAAAACTGCTTGATAAGCTTCATCTGCTCATCATTTACCGTGTGTATCAATGGTACCTGTTGTTGAAAAGTAGCACGTAGTTCTTCAACAATGGAAGAATACTAACGGAGAAATGCAGTACAAGCGTTGTGTACTTTCTGCTTATGAAAAGTTTCTGCATGATTCTATCTTTGGGCTGTTTCCTCTCAGCTGTGATCTTTTTCTTCTGAAGCTGCTGCTTAATGTCTTTGATAGATTTTATAGAATTCTGGCTCACATTTCTCCTGTGGTAGATCTCCTCTCACAGGTGCAGATACAAACTCCTATCAGTTTGGTTTAGAAACACATGGTAGAATATTGTATAGGCATCCAAAAAGTGCAGTGTATCCATGAAAACATCCAGTACTGAGAACCGGCGGATAGCAACATAGCATTCTGGGACAGGAACTTAATTCTTAGACAGGTGCAGATCTCACTCAAGAATTTACGTGAGTCGATTGACCACTTGAAATCATGGAACATGTCATGAACAAGTCATTCAACATGGTAGTCAAGGGGTTTACACACCCTTTTACAAGAATTATGAGTATGATGGCAAGAGTCACCATCAATGTTCAGCAAATGTGGTGCCTTTTCATTCCGAATACAAAGCTCCTAGCCACATTTAGAGACCCACATCACATCACACAAATCCGTCATGATTGACATCATATTACTCCAAGGTAGTTTTATGTTGCTTAACATAAACTACAGATACGGAATCAACGCGGTGTACCACAACTCGCTAAAATCTCGTAGAATAAAAGCTGTCAAGAACTCCAAGCACTCTGTTACGATTATCTGATGTTGCCTCATCAATGTTCAAGGAGAAATAACTTTTCTGTAAGTTAGCTGTAAGTTTTTCTTGAAAGAATCTTCCAACACCAAACCTCATCTTATGTGAAGCAGACGTTCGATCAATGGAGAGTTGGCTGAATACTTTTTGATCCTTTGCAAATTCTTTTGCTGGATTAGTGAGCTTGGGTGCCAAAGTAAATGGTAAGTTGTTTTCAGCAATGAAACAAAGCAGCATGGATTCAAGGTTGGCCTTCTTTTAACGGTACAGTCAGATTTGGTGTTGGTATTGCATGGTGATGCAGACAAAAAAAGGATGAATGAATGTCCATGAATCGTTATGCCTTTGTCGACCTGATTGTCAATGAATACGATGCTCAGAATACATGTACACATAGAAAGAAGCGAAAATGTCAACAAAACCAACGTGCAAAAGTGTTGCGCAGTTTGTGCATCCACCACTAAGTACATGTATGTGACATCTGTCTGTATTAATGAACTCTGCAGGCATGGCCTCTCTGTGTGTGACTGTGCACCTACGATAAGAGAAAATAAAATGATCGCCTGTTGTTGTTTATTGACGATCATTGGTCCAAATGTGCTCAAGTCTGAAAAATATACCAATGGGGAATGCCGATAGAGATTGCTCTGCTATTGTCTGGTTCATGTGTAAATGATTTGGAGTTGGAGTTGGCGCGTCTCACAAGCGACCACTCCATTATGCTCTGTCTTTTTCTGCAGTTTTAACATCAACCTGTGCCCATATTGTTTTCAATTTTATATCATTGGATAGGGCTTTGTACCTGTAATCTACTGGACACTTTTTGTGCTGATTTGTGATTCTACATTTTAGTTTTTGACAGAAATGTCTGCTGAGTTTTTTTTCTGTTTTGGGGACTTTGTTTGCCAAACTCTGTTTGCCATTTATCTGCAAGTGCTACTTCTGTGCATTCAACCTGAACTTTGTAATCAGTGTTAATCTTCATTATGCCTGGCTGGATGTATTGTGCTAGATTTTAACACCTTGTTTCTAGTACAATGGGGCCATTCATCTTTCTATTCATGATCCTCCTGCTTGGACCAACACCTTGTGATGATTCTCTGCATGCTGAAACTACTTGTAATGTACATGTATACATACTTATTGGAACAAGTGGACAATATGGTAAACAACAACATCCTTGAAAACAAAGATATATGAGTCTTCGCATCCCAAACTATTGCAACTCATGTTCTACATTTCAACTTGAGCTTCTGACATCTGCGGTGACATCAATCCTAATCCTGGTCCCACTGATACATGTACCCATAAGAGCCCAAAGTCTACTAGTTCTCATTTGACTCTTGATACATGTGCCCATAAGAGCCCAAAGTCTACTAGTTCTCATTTGACTCCTGATACATGTACCCATAAGAGCCCAAAGTCTACTAGTTCTCATTTGACTCCTGATACATGTACCCATAAGAGCCCAAAGTCTACTAGTTCTCATTTGACTCCTGATACGTACCCATAAGAGCCCAAAGTCTACTAGTTCTCATTTGACTCCTGATACATGTACCCATAAGAGCCCAAAGTCTACTAGTTCTCATTTGACTCCTGATACATGTACCCATAACAGCCCAAAGTCTACTAGTTCTCATTTGACTCCTGATACATGTACCCATAAGAGCCCAAAGTCTACTAGTTCTCATTTGACTCCTGATACATGTACCCATAAGAGCCCAAAGTCTACTAGTTCTCATTTGACTCCTGATACATATACCCATAAGAGCCCAAAGTCTACTAGTTCTCATTTGACTCCTGATACATGTACCCATAAGAGCCCAAAGTCTACTAGTTCTCATTTGACTCCTGATACATGTACCCATAAGAGCCCAAAGTCTACTAGTTCTCATTTG
Organism: Marthasterias glacialis; assembly: GCA_911728455.2. NCBI lineage: Eukaryota > Metazoa > Echinodermata > Asteroidea > Forcipulatida > Asteriidae > Marthasterias > Marthasterias glacialis. Next base: position 22,382,348 of record OU452225.1, read on the forward strand.
ACTCCTGATACATGTACCCATAAGAGCCCAAAGTCTACTAGTTCTCATTTGACTCCTGATACATGTACCCATAAGAGCCCAAAGTCTACTAGTTCTCATTTGACTCCTGATACGTACCCATAAGAGCCCAAAGTCTACTAGTTCTCATTTGACTCCTGATACATGTACCCATAAGAGCCCAAAGTCTACTAGTTCTCATTTGACTCCTGATACATGTACCCATAAGAGCCCAAAGTCTACTAGTTCTCATTTGACTCCTGATACATGTACCCATAAGAGCCCAAAGTCTACTAGTTCTCATTTGACTCCTGATACATGTACCCATAAGAGCCCAAAGTCTACTAGTTCTCATTTGACTCCTGATACATGTACCCATAAGAGCCCAAAGTCTACTAGTTCTCATTTGACTCCTGATACATGTACCCATAACAGCCCAAAGTCTACTAGTTCTCATTTGACTCCTGATACATGTACCCATAAGAGCCCAAAGTCTACTAGTTCTCATTTGACTCCTGATACATGTACCCATAAGAGCCCAAAGTCTACTAGTTCTCATTTGACTCCTGATACATGTACCCATAAGCGCCCAAAGTCTACTAGTTCTCATTTGACTCCTGATACATGTACCCATAAGAGCCCAAAGTCTACTAGTTCTCATTTGACTCCTGATACATGTACCCATAAGAGCCCAAAGTCTACTAGTTCTCATTTGACTCCTGATACATGTACTCATAAGAGCCCAAAGTCTACTAGTTCTCATTTGACTCCTGATACATGTACCCATAAGAGCCCAAAGTCTACTAGTTCTCATTTGACTCCTGATACGTACCCATAAGAGCCCAAAGTCTACTAGTTCTCATTTGACTCCTGATACATGTACCCATAAGAGCCCAAAGTCTACTAGTTCTCATTTGACTCCTGATACATGTACCCATAACAGCCCAAAGTCTACTAGTTCTCATTTGACTCCTGATACATGTACCCATAAGAGCCCAAAGTCTACTAGTTCTCATTTGACTCCTGATACATGTACCCATAACAGCCCAAAGTCTACTAGTTCTCATTTGACTCCTGATACATGTACCCATAAGAGCCCAAAGTCTACTAGTTCTCATTTGACTCCTGATACATGTACCCATAACAGCCCAAAGTCTACTAGTTCTCATTTGACTCCTGATACATGTACCCATAAGAGCCCAAAGTCTACTAGTTCTCATTTGACTCCTGATACATGTACCCATAACAGCCCAAAGTCTACTAGTTCTCATTTGACTCCTGATACATGTACTCATAAGAGCCCAAAGTCTACTAGTTCTCATTTGACTCCTGATACATGTACCCATAAGAGCCCAAAGTCTACTAGTTCTCATTTGACTCCTGATACATTTACCCATAACGGCCCAAAGTCTACTAGTTCTCATTTGACTCCCATTACTTATAATCGGGATGAACTCTTACTACTGAACTGCGCTTCAAATTCTGTTGATTTCAATTATGCCCTGAACCCTTCTGTTTTGGAGCATATTGATTTTCTTGGAATTAACCACATATCAAGATGCAATCAATTGTGACGTACACATAGAGGGAAAAAAGGTGGTCGTCGTAGAACTAAACAGTTCCCCGCTGCCAAGTGAATTCCTCTTGTGATTCTCACCATTTACCTATAAAGCCGAACAAGAATACTCAATGTCTTCATTTCGCTCTTTGGAATGCCCACTCTGTTAAATCCAAGAATACATCTACTGCACTCCGTGATTTTGTAATCAGTCATCAGTTAGATTCACTTGCCATTACTGAGACTTGGTTAACTGGAGGTGATCGTGATAATCGTACTCTTGCTAACATCAATAATACTTTACCTACTATGTTCTCCACCATTCTCCACGCCTTCACTCTAGGGCTGGAGGTGTTGGTATTGTTGTGCGAAAAGGTATTGACATCAAGATTCATCAAAGTCATGAACATAGAGCTTTTGAACACATGGACCTCACTTTATCATCAATGTCGTCATCTTTCTGTCTACTAATCAGTTATAGACCTCCACCAAATAAGAAAAATAATCTCACAAATGTCATGTTTCTTGATGACTTTGGCTGCCTAACTGAATCACTTATCTCAATCCCCTGCAGATTTCTCTTGGTGGGTGATTTCAATGTACATATGGATGTTCCTGAGAACAGTGAAACTGCTGCTTTTCGTGATTTATTAGATACTTCCAACTTTCAACTACATGTTACTTCATCTACTCATATTGCTGGACATACGCTGGATCTACTGATTTCTAATAACACAGATGATTTGATTTCTTCTCTTTCAACTCATCATGATCTTCCATCGGACCATGCTGCTGTGAAGTGTATTTTCAATTTTGTTCGCCCACCAGCTCCAACTAAGAAATTACCCACTTGCAAACTTTGTTCAATCGATATCGATTCTTTTAAATCTGATATTTGTAACTTTTCTTTGCTGATGGAACCTGCCGCCAATTTGGATGAGCTTGTTATGCAGTATGACTCTGTTCTTTTGGATTTCTTGACCATCATGCTCCTGAAGTTGAAAGATCAGTCATACTACGCCCTCATGCTCCATGGTATACTGATACTCTTCGGGCAGCCAAGCAGGAAAAACATCGTCGTGAGCGAAAATGGGCAAAATCTGGCCTTGCTGTACTCGAGGAGTTATACAAAAATCAGTGTATCACATACAGAGATCTTCAAAATAGTGCTAAATCTAACTATCATCGCCATGAAATATCCGAGTGTGACCAACGTAATTTGTTCCGTGTTATCGATAAACTTTCTTCTATCAAATGCATGAAATCGCTCCCAGGCTTTGATAATCCTAAAATACATCCATCGGTATGGTGGAAAATCGGAACTGCAAAACCACCGCCAACATTATCAATCCAAGTACACAATTGCAAACCATAAATCTTTATATTGGTAAACTTGGTTTATAAGATTGTAACCTCATTTTGAACTAGTGGTTTCTTGATTTAGAAGCTCTGCACTCCTGCACACACATGGCCCAAAACAAGATGACTGTGACCACAGTGATTTTTTTGACATAGTCCCTTGGAAGTGATGTGGTAATGACGATAAACATGTGTAGGAAATACTGATTGTCTTGAAGTATACAAACTAACCATGCAGTACTGCTGCAAGGTTACTTGAGTTTGGCATGACTCAATTTCAAGCAGACTGCATGCATCATTCGATATTACTGGAGGGGCGAGTTTATGCTGCTTTGTTATTTTTTTTAACAATTTTTTTTCAGTGAGACAGCAATAATGGCAAAAAAAGTAATGAGGCAGGCCACCTCACAGTTTTAATAGGCAGGGGAAACACTGGACCACATCTGGAATCACAGCCTCTCTGAGTCCTAAATCTGTAATCAGAGTTACTTAGAACCAATTTTGCCATTGTTGTCTCTATGTAATGCATTTGAGTGTAGGATTTTGTATTGTGACATGAATGGTTTGAAAGTATTGCCATTATGGATTTTTATTGCCAAAATCCTGATACAACAGCTTGATGTACTTATGAATAGAGCAGGACGGACTATTCTTAAGGGCCCATCTAGAAAATCAGCATCAGCTGTACGTAGTGAACTAGGTTAGAAAACTCTACAGGAAAGTTACAATCTTCACCCCTGGTTGCATAAAAGCGTCAATGCACGATGTACCTTGGGCACCACCATCTGGAATTGAACTTCTCACACTGATTATTGTAATCGATTGTTAACTTATCTAGGGTATATGGTCCCCATGTCTTGTGTAATTGACTAAATGTTGTTCCAGTCATCACTATCTGAATATCTGCTTAGCTTATCAGCAATTTCTGTCTCGTGGTATCATGGTTTTTTCTTTGATGATTTAGGCAAAGAACATTTTACAAATTAGACTTGGCTTTTACATGGTACTCTCTTCAAGACTATGATCTTCTCAGAATTAAAAGTTTATTTCATAAGAAATGCTTTTGAAAGATAAATTGGTGATTTTTTGTAAAATTACATACAACATGGGCCTGTATGCCAGCTTTGGCGTTGAAAGTAGTAAAAACTTGAGGTGGGCAGCAGCTGCGCACGCGTTTGATGGAATGACTTACCAACAAAGACAAACTTCACATAGACATAAGGGACTCAGACTCCAACTCGAACTAAAGGGGACTGGGACTTGCTCGGGAGGACTTGGACTTGGACTCGGGCTCGGACTCATTCTTGGACAACAGGGACACGACTACAGCACTGTAATGTGTCTCTCTATTGCTTTATCTTGTAATTTGTGTTTCTAGCTCCCTTTCTCAATGATACCCACAACATTCTTGTTTTCTGTGTGCCATTGCACACACTGCTGTTCTAAAGGGGATACAATGTTCTGTTTACTGCCTCAAGTTCCTTCCATGTGGAACTCTTTCCTCTTTATGATTGTTACCGGCTTTCTGTACCTTTGACCCTACCTGCTCTTCTGTGAAACCTCCATAACCTATGCCTGTTGTGTCTGAACAAATGGTATGAGCATACTGGAATGTTTTCTGTAACAGACTGCCTTGAGGGTCTTGATTTTGCTTCACCAGAATCTTAATTCTTCTCTTGCTCCATTACTTGTTAGTACTGGAGCTTCCCAACTGGCTTAAATGTTTATGCAGTTGAATATCTCTGTACTTTTAAGTTGTGCAGCTTTGCTCATTGCAGCTTGCACAGATATTACTGATGTATTTACCCGGCTACTCCGGCTCAGACTGGAACTGTTCTGCTTTTCTTAAGCTTATCTATTAATGATAAAATTGAGTTTGTGGTCTTTTGTACTCCGCTCTCTGTAACGCACACCTTGCCTTCCTCCATGTCCCAATCTAGTCCCAACCATGTTAGCTTAGTTTGGGGTTTCCAGTTACACTTGGTTTCTGGGAGTAAGAATCCTAGATCTGCTTACTCTTGCTTTACTTTAGTGCTGATTGTTTCTACTGCATGTAATTTGTTAGAAACCAAGATATTTTGTACCCTTTGGATCTCCAATGAGTCAAGAGTGCCTTAGTCAGTTTGGTAAATGTTGGTCAGACATTCTGTTCGAATGTTCGAATGTGTTTTGGCCATGTGAGCCTCCTCGTACTTGAATCTGTATTTATACAGTCTAGCGGTAACCCACACTTTGAGAGATTTTCCAAAAATGCAGAGATTTCCCCAAAATGCCCTTGAGGATTTCCGTGTCCTTGATGTTGATTAAACCTTTTTCTTAATTTGTTTACGGAAACTGCTATTAATATAGGGAAATCCATATTTATTTGGTCTTTTGGATAAGATACATGTAGACTTAGTTTTAAACTGAATTCTCACAGTTTCAGTAAATAAATTATGAAGGGGAATAAACTAGTGGTGATCGAGGTCTTTAAAACCGACAGGGTTGTGGCCGTGTGATAAAGCAACATTATTATCATTATTGCAATGATGTACGGACTTGAAACTTGAATCAAATACTGCTAACTGTAATCCGCAGCTCGCCATGGCAGCTTTTGCTGTTCTAGTTGTTAAAAAGCGTAATAATGTAGGAAAATCCGAGAAACTTTTCTGTTTTTTTTATATTAATGTTTCAATTCCTATCACGTCCTCAGGCTCCTTTTTGCGAGGGGTCAAATTACATGCAACGCTCAGCGGTTAGACTATTAGGCTTTACATTGAGTACCGGTATTGTGCTATGCAAAAATAAGCGCCTGCGTAAGTATAATTGCTGACTGGTTATAAACACGCGGCCATGTCTTTATCACCCCCATGTGACATGATCTCGACCAATCAGAATGGATATACTGTCTGGGGTATTTATGAATTACTGGATATTAATTGTGTTTTAGCTCAGTCACAATCATGGATCACTTTTTTTTTTAAAAGACACCAAGTGAACAACAGACCTCTTTTCAGATCTTGTATTTAGCAAACTCAGAGTTTATAAATGAATAATGTTGCGATAACTGTTACATCAGTGGTTTTCAACTGTTAAATGTGTAGCCATGATTGTGGCTGTGCTATAAATAATAACAATAACGATAATAATAATAACTAGTTCTTATATAGCGCATTTCACAATAACGTCTCAATGCGCTTAACATTAGTGCCCTGGTCATTGGGAAAATAACATTCCTGTAATCTTTCTCAGCTCCCTGGTGAGTATACAGCCACGAGCTGCTGTGGCGCTCCGGAGGCTTTTTCAAACACAATATATCAACCTTTACCCTCACAGGTACATGTACCCATTTATACCCCTGGGTGAAGAGAAGCAATTATAGTAAAGCATCTTGCTCAAGGACACAAGTGTCATGACCTGGATTGGAACCCACACCTTGATGACTTATAACCACCAGAACTTGAGTCCAGTGCACTAAACTGCATGAATCATAGGGAGTACTAAAACCTGTGCCAATATAAAGTGATTTTGTTTTGTTTTAAATTTTTTTGTTCAGGTAAGCAATGAGATCATTCACCGATGCTGTAAGGAAATTTCTCTGGAAAGGCTGTTTGATGGCTATGTAACATCATCTATGAAATCGCTGAATCAAAGTATCGAATGCTGTAAAGCATGGAAAGAAATCTATTCCCATGTAAGTTTGATGTAGGATTTCCAAAACGTTTCCACCAACAAGTTTTATTTTTAGAACACCATACTGACAATCTTACTAAATCCTTTTTGTATATTGGATGGATGATGGATGGGTGGTGGACGCACTTGTCAAAATAAAAAAAACATTAAAGACATACAATCAAGTATAATATAAATATATCAGATTATCAGAAGTAAAGTTCCATTCCTTCTTTTAAAATTTTTTTTTATAGCCGGCATTACCATTAAAGTTTGGTGAATACCTCTATGTTAAGAGTACAACATGTGTAAAAAAAACCACCATATATATACTTGGGCCTATACATGTAGTTGAAATAAACCAAAAGAAATGTTTTCTTTTCCTTCTCGTTTTAACCGAATTGGTGCCATTTTAGACTATTCACTAACCAGTGGTAAATTGTTAAAAACATTGACTACAGTTTAAGAAACGGGATTGAAACCGCCAAGCGTTGTTGTCAGTGCAGATTAAGAATTATATTATTTTTATTATTACCAAATGTGTGGGCCATTTTTTAACAAATCATAATTACAAAAATTTGTTTTTAAAGGTAGGGTCATACTTTGGTAACATCCCTGAATTCTTTTTAAAAAAATGTTATCCAAAAGCCTACTTGGTATAAAGATGGTAATGGTAGTAAACATCCTGTAAAATTATTTTGTCTGAAGTGCCCTGAAGCTGTTTAAAAATCAATAAAAGTAAGTCGAAAAATTTGAATCTCCAAAGATCACCTGTAGCAACTCTCTGAAATTTATTAATACCTCTTGCAAACTGGTTGCAGGCTTGACCTCCCATATCGGATTATACACTGGCTGAAATGGGGTTGGTACCTGTTGTGAATAAAAACCACAGTGCTTTTTCATCTCGCTTAAAATGGATTTAATGTTCTTGATGAAAATACCTTGACATTATTAGCTGTTTTCTCTACAAGTAATCACTGTATTCAACTGACTCTTTCACAAGTGATTTTTATTGTATCTTTCTTGATAATTTTGCCTGTAAATCGGCACTTTGTAGACAAAAAACAATAATTTAACCTACATTTAACACTGTATCAATAATTTATCGTTTATTAACCGTTGTTTGGTTTATTTTAAATAAAAATAAAAATACTATAGTAGAAATTTAGAGTTTGTAACACAAGCTCTTGGTGTTCGGGAACAAGAGTGTATGAAAACAGAAGAAGCACAAGAAGCATCATAACTTAGTAATGCATAGTAATGTAGGAAAATTTAGAAAACTTTTCTGTTTTGTAAATTTGCAATTAATGTAACGTCCTGAAGATCCGTTTTGTGAGGGGTCAAATTGCAAGGGACGCTCAATTGTTGTGCGTACTCGCGCATACTAATAGACTTTACAAAGCAAAACAATAAATTTTGAAACGTGTCATAAGAGGGCGTGCTATTGAAGGTGATGGCGTCAGTTTGTTCATAACTGTATGTAAAGACAAGGAATTTAATATTATTTCATACAGCTACACCATGTCCAGATTTCAGTTCATATTGTCTTCATATGTCAAAGCGAGACCGGGGAATATCTTTTCACTTCAACTTTTGTTTAGGGTCAAAAGACAGTGTCAAATTGTGTTTTTAACCAGTATGCACTTTTTCCAATAAAGGCACCATTTCCAAATACGTTTAAAGCATTTTACGGCTGGAGATACAAGATGGCTCTTAACATTTGTATACAGCAAATGCGAAACACTTTTGGTGTTTGTGTCTTGGTATGAAATCAACAATCCAAGCTTTCAAAATTGTCATTGGGCGACACAACGCCCTCTTACAACAAGATTACAATCCATGATTTAGCAACATATCATAATGTGACAAATGGTAAACTACAATTTTGAACTTACTGTTCTCTGATTAAAGGTTCGACTGATGCATCACAGGTTTTCTTCAGAAGGTTGGGTGCTGGACCAAAGTAGCATTTTTGCTCAGATAGATGCCTTTGTTCAGAGATGCAAGGACTTACTTGAGGCAAGTATCTTTAGCAAGTAGAAAAACAACAGTTTTGGTGCAAAATTAGGTTCCATTAGCCAGTTTAGAGAAGACTGTTATAGCTTTAGCAAGCCATGTTTCAGGAATTTTTACATTCATCAAATCGTATCCCTGGTAAATGGTGATTGCATACCATCAAACAACCTCTTCTATTTGATGACGTCATGACATTTTGGGGACAATCAAAATTGAATCGTGCCCTCCTAGGGTAAATGCATGACCTTTTTCTCTAAGTCCCCCAAAGTATCTAATTTAAACATTTCGATTTTGCAAAAAGTCTGAATAATAAAGCAGATCATTCAACTTATCAAACTGTAGTCTGATATCTTTGAATGTCTATGAGATGTAACAGCGCTTCCATAATCTCACCCTTTGGCTTTGTAGACCCTTCAACAAATAATTAGAAAACACCTAAATCATCATGGAGAAAAAAACAAAACAAAGTAGAGCTTATGTGTTTATTGCAACAAACACTAGGTGTTCGAGATACTTGTGCTAATGATGACATCAATGACAAAAACACGACGCTACGATATGAAATAAAAATTCATAATAAAGTGGCAAAATTCATTTCGTAAAAGTGCGTTTTCATGGCTTTTGGCAGTAAACTCTAAAATGAAGCCTCATGAGTACTTTCCAGACCATGAATAATTTTTGATACCTATTGCCAAGTGGGAATCAAAAGAGCGATCGATAGTACAGCAGAAAGATCAGGGTGAAATTTGTAACAATGTAGATCTTTCAAAACCCTATTTTGGTAATGCAGCAAGAAAGGTTATCACGTCATGATGCCGTCACTCCATACTTTATGAATTGGCAACCTTCCAAGCCTGGTGCAAGAAAAATTGTGTTTGTAGCTGGTTTCGTTCTCAAGATATTTAATAAGTGCTCACAAATTCAAAAAATTGTAAAACATAATATGACGTCATAGAGACGTCACTCCACCTTTTTGCAATAAAGTCCATTGTCTAACAATATGACAAGTTTCAAGTCATCCAAAGATGTAGTTCGGTAGAGAAAAGACTTCCAAAAGTGCATATTTAATGTAATACCACGTGACAACTGATGACCTCATCAATGTACTACTTCTCACATTCGTTGTCTGCATGAAGGTCATTATTTATACTAACTTTCAAATGATTACCATAACCATCACAGACATCAAGTAAAAGTGTATTTTGAACTGTACTTAACCTGCTGCTAGGGGGCGCTCTTGAATTTTATGACGTCGCCAGTCCATTATTTTAAAAGCAGACCCTGATGGACTCTTATAACATTGTTGAAAAACAACTTCAAAAACATCGCCACTTTAAATTACACAGCAGTTCTGGTTTTGACCGGAAGTAGAGGTCATCTTGAAATTTGAAACCTTATGACGTCACAACTTTCTCAGCATCTACAAGTTATAGTCTAACTACATGTAAAGTTTCAACAAATGAGTTTCCTTATGTGTTACAATAATTCCATTACTGAGCTTTACCGACAACATAATACAAAGCATGGCATCCCGCTAGTATATCCAACAAGTGTTGAAATTCCATATGTACAGATCGCACTGTATCTACGGCTGTTTAGTGGCATCAGCGGTTAAGTGGTACAATGGCCGGGTTTATACAAGCCCTGTGTTGCAAGAATAGACTCACAAGGGAAGTTGGCACAATGCCAACTGAGACTGTATACGTTTGTAAATGACTACATAGAAATAGCCATGAGTTACTAAAAGTTTGTAAAAGTTTGTTTGAGGCGTTTATTGAGTTTTGAAAGACCTTTCCGATGATGTATAGATTGTAAAAATCCATTGTGTACTTCAGGAGTTATGATTTTTTGAGATAATAAACTAGGATTTTTCAAAATTCAAGAATTGATGACATCATCATGACGTCACTCAAACGATTTCATGTCCTGATGAAAATCTAACTATGTGTGAAGTTTCAAGTTCATACAAGTTTAGGAAGAATGCCTTTTTAGCGGACAATTGACAGGCAGAAGAAGAAAAAGTAAAAAACTAGAAATTTAGAGTTTGTGGACAAACTCACTGTGTTCGGCTTGAACGTATTAAAGAGATCGCCTAATTGAAAATCTTAAGGTCAATATTGTGTGCAAGTTTTTGTCTCTTGTGCTATTTATTTGTACCTTTTGTTGATCTTTATGCATGAAGGTTTGTCATATGAAACTTCAACTTCCGGTTTTGACAGGAACTAAAGGTCAAATGGGGTCACACTTTGTACACGATATCTAGAATTGCCCGAGAGCTTTAAATTGATGTCATGATTATTAATTTACCACGTTTCATTAAAAAGATACATATTTTTGTATGTACAAACTTCAACTTCCGGTTTCGACCGGAAGTGAAGGTCAAATGGGGTCACACATTGTACAAAATTTGTAGAATCGCAGAACGGCCTTAAACTCAGGTTATTATATTAATGTACAAATTTACGATATTCAGATATGAATTTTTATATAAAAAACTACTACTTCCGGTTTCGACCGGAAGTAAAGTTCAAATGGGGTCACACTCTGTGTAAGATATTTTTAATACTTTTTAAGACCTTTCATGGTGTAAAGATCATGTATGTAGCATGTATTATTCTTAAGATATGATTATTTTAGTATAAAACTTCAATTTAATGAAATGACGTCATCGATGACGTCATCATTCCAAAAAATTTGCTTTGTCATGTACACACTGTAGTCTAGGTATATAGTAAGTTTCAAGTCCGTACATGCTTTATTTTTTGAGATAGCAAAATAATTTTTTTTCGACCTCGTGTATCAATTTCGTTGTGACGTAGCTATGACGTCATATCACATTTCTAGAATGCTCTTGAGCTAAAGAAAATATTATTTATGAAAAGTTTGTTGATATTTTTAATCACTTAGGCTCTAGAGCCCCAAATAACATGATTTGTTACTTTAACTTCCGGTTTCTACCGGAAGTAAAGGTCAAATGAGGTCACAGTTTTTATACAATTTGTCCAACATTACAAGACCTTTCATATGCACCAAAGATTTTGAATGTAGCATTTGCCGTTTTTTTTTTTTTGAATTATTTAACGTTTATTTAACGTCATGACGTCATCAATGACATCATCATTCCAAAAACTTCGCGGTTTCATCTACTCACTAATATCTTTGTACATGGTAAGTTTCAAGTTCATACAAGCTTAACTTTTTGAGAAAATTTGCGGACAAACTTCAACGACTAAGAAAGCCCAGGAAAAACTAGATATTGAGAGTTTGTGAACAAACTCATGGTGTTCGGCTGGAACGTAATAAAGTGATTGCGTCATTGAAAACAAGGTCAATTTTGTGTGCTGTGCTGATGGGCAAAATTTGTATTTGTACCTTGTGTTGATCTTTAGGCATGAAGGTCAGTCATATGAAACTTCAACTTCCGGTTTTGACATGAACTATGGGTCAAATGGGGTCACACTCTGCGATAGTCGTACAGTATTTCAAGGGCTTTCATATGGAGCAAATTTCTCATGTGTAACTTTTATGATCCCCCAAATGATTTTTTTAAACATTAAACGTTGATTTAATATGACTTCATCAATAATGTCATAATCCGAAAATAATCCAGTTTCATCTACACAGTAATGTCTAAGGCAACAGTAAGTTTCAAGTCTGTATCACGTTCAGTTGATGAATTATGAATTTACTATCTGTGAAATTTCAACATCCGTTTCAACCGGAAGTAAGGGTCAAATTGGGTCACATCTTCAACACAATTTTTAGAATGGGTAATGATTATTAATGAATTCTGTTTGTTATTGAAAAATAATCTTTTTGAAAAAAAAATTTCAACTTCCTGTTTCGACCGGAAGTCAAGGTCAAATGGGGTCACAAACTGTGTAAGATGTGCAGAGTAATTGAAGAGCTTTTATATGGTGCAAAGATCTTGTATGTATCATTTACGGTTCTTCAGATATGAATTTTTGAAATATTAAATATTGATTTAATGTAATGACGTCATCGATGACGTCATCATCCAGAAAAGACAATGCAGTTTACTGCACGGTAAAGTTGAAGGTAATAGTAAGTTTCAAGACTGTACCTCGTTTAGTTAATGACCTATGAATTTTTTTATACTAAACTTCAACTTCCGGTTTCGACCGGAAGTCAAGGTCAAATGGGGTCACACTTTCTGTAAAACATGTAGACTGGTTAAAGTGTTTTAAGATGAAGTAATGGTTATTACTATAGCCTGTTTTTTATTGAAATATGATTTTTTGGAAAAATGACATTTTAACTTCCGGTTTCGACCGGAAGTCAAGGTCAAATGGGGTCACACACTGTAAGATTTGTAGAGTAATCAAAAAGCTTTCATGTGGTGCAAAGATCTTGTATGTAACATATACGGTTCTTCAGATATGGATTTTTTAAATATTAAACGTTGATTTAATATAATGACGCAATCAATGACGTCATCTTTTACGGCCGAAAGACAATGTCAAACTGGTATTATGTCTGTGCAAAAGTTTGAGCAGGCTTAGCGTAATGACGTCATCAATGCCGTCATCATTCCCAAAAAGTTGCGGTTTCGTCTACTCACCAAGGTTGATGTTCAGGAGAAGTTTCAAGTTCATACAAGTTTCAGTTTTTCTCAAAATTTGCGGAGAAGGTTCAGGCAGAAGAAGAAGAGGAGGAAAAAAAAAAAACAGAACAATAACAATAGGTTTTCAGCTGGTAGCCGAACACCTAAAAACAAAACAGAGCAATAACAATAGGTTTTCAGCTGGTAGCTGAACACCTAAAAACAAAACAGAGCAATAACAATAGGTTTTCGGCTGCTGGCCGAACACTTAAAAACAAAAAAAAACATACAAAAACAATAGGTCTTCGGACTTGAGTCCGAACACCTAAAAAAAAAAACTAGACATAAAGTTTTTGTGACATTACAAAAACGAGGTGTTCGGAATTATGGTAGTTAAAGTTGTTATTTGATGTATATAAAGTTGAATCAACTTCAATATCTAAATAGAACATAAAAGCGTGACATTGTGCTTTATAATATAATATTTAATTTGAACTTCCGGTTTTGACAAGAAACTAGGTCAAATCAGGTCTCATACTAGTATAACTTTGTGTAGTACATAGATTGTGTAAATGGCTTACGTAGTTTCAGAGATGTGGAACAGAGGACCTTTCCTAACCTTGGTATTTGGTGAAAGAATCATGTTTCTAGCTCTTACCATTTTTAAAAGAGGAGCTACTTCCTGTTTTACCAGAAGTAGAGGTCACAGAGGTCACCCATTTTGCAATAGAAGGACCTTCACTAACCTTGGTATTTGGTGAAAGAATTAAGTTCATATCTCAAATGGTTGATTTTTTGTTGATTTTTGAAGGTTTAATATATAAGCCCCGTATTAAAGACTAACAAAGCGTGGAGCGCGTACCTTGAGAAGAGACTACAAACGTCGCGTGGTTAAATGTCATGTCAATGGGACATCGATGTCACACAGCCACGCACACACCAATTACCAAGGTTATGGAAGGTCATTTTCTCTTGCACATTGTTTGACCTCTGTGACCTCTACTTCCGGTCAAACCGGAAGTAGCTCCTCATTTAAAAGTGATTAGAAGTAGGAACATGATTGTTCCTAGAAATATCAAAGTAAGGTAAGGCCTTTCTTTGTGAAACATTAAATGACCTTTGTGACCTCTATTTCAGGTCAAACTGGAAGTAGCTCTTTATTTCAAAAAAATGCTAAGAGCTAGGAACAAGATTATTTCACAGAGTACCAAAGTAAGGGAAGGCCCTTTCTGTTGCATATTGCGTGACCTCTACTTCTGTTCAAACCGGAAGTAGCTCCTCATTTAAAAGTGGTTAGAGGTAGGAACAAGATTCTTTCACAAAATAATAAGGTAAGGGAAGGTCCTTTTTTGTTCTCTCCTTAAGTGACCGCTGTGACCTCTACTTCCGTTTATACCGGAAGTAGCTCTTCATTTAAAAAATTGTTAGAGCTAGAAACATGATTTTTTCACGAAATACCAAGGTCAGGGAAGGTCCTTCCCTGTTGCACATCTCTAAGCCATTTTCACAATCTATATGCCATGTGAAAAGGCTTAAAGTAGTTTACAACATTTCAATAGTATGATACCTTATATAAGACCTAATAGTTTCCTGTAAAAACCGGAAGTCCAAATCAAATATTATTTTATAGAGCACAATTTCATGTTTCTGTTTTCATATTAAGATATTTTAGTTAATTAGGTGTTCGGACTCTGGTCCGAAGACCTCTTGTTTTTGTCGTTTTTTTTTAAAAATATTTCTTCTCCTTCTCCCTGGCGATTGTCCACTTTCAAATGCACACTTCCGAAGGTCATATAACCTTGAAAATTCATACATAGGTAGTATATGGCAAGGAGACGAAAATGTTGTGATGTCATGATGACGTCATCAGGTGTAGAATTACATTAAGTCAAAGTTTATTATTTCAAAAAATCATAACTCTTGAAGTACACAATGGATTTTTACAATCTATACATCATCGGAAAGGTCTTTAAAAAATAATTAAATGTCTCACAGAGATGACCCCAATTTGACCTTGCCTTCCAGAAGTTGAAGCAAAAAATGCTTAACAAGTCACAATTTAAGCTTTGGAGTCAATATGAAACAGAATTTGGACATGGTTTCAGTGTACGAAATAAAATGTAGTTTATGACCTTTGAAAATATTACATTGATGACGTCATCAAATGTTACAGTTTGTTACGACGACGAGTTTAAAAATAAGAATTTTTTTTATTTCAAATTTGTTTTGAGCAAACTACATGATAAATTTTTTAGTAATAGATAACGACTATAAAAGCCTAATTGTGAAATTTGAACAAAATTGGCTGTTGCATAACGAAGTTATATTAAGGTGAAAAGTGCCGTTTTTAGCGGGATCGCCGATAGAGTCTACAGTTACCTTACTGTATTGCACCTCGTGCGTGTGCACTCCAGGCTTTTACTGCATGCTGTGTATATACATACACGCGACAAGTCAGGTCTTGTCACAGTTCATCGAACTGTGCGGTGTGCAGTTCTGTGTGTGTGATAATGGCGACGCAAAGAAAAACTGTTAAGTCATGCCAAGTTCAGTGTGGAAATGTTTCCCTTTATGTCATTCTGGTGGCTTAATTGTGACAGGGAGAGGAAGAGGAGACTTTACTGAGACAATCACATGCTCACGTAGGTTGTTTGATGTTTAATGGTGGAGAAAACGCAATTGACAAAATGATCGTCTTTCGTTCTATATATACCGATCACGTACGTGCTTACGTACGAGAGTCACAAGTGTGCAACAGCGGGGCCAGAGGCACTTTACCCCCGCGAGAGTTGTTGTCGGGATAGGCTGAGTAAAACTGTTTAAAAGTAAAGTTTAAAAGTAAAGTCATCGCCTTTCAAAATGTCCGTGTATTTCTTTAGCCGTGCACACTTGTGTTTATGATGTTTATCAAAGTGGGGTAGTTTTTATAAAACTTTGGAACTTTTTAATACAGATAATGAGCTCGGAATTTGAATCTGTCAAATACTGAACAGTATACCAGTGTTCAGTAAAGGTGATGTTACAAAATGAGACCGTTAATTTGATATAGCGCCATCAACGTTCACTAGCGATACACACTTTATTTTATTGACACCGCATAGATGCCGAACAAAACGGAGGGCAGCAAGGGTTAATGTTTTGATATAAGGCAATATGAATACTATATTGAACAGACAACCTGGCGGCAGCCAATTGCACTGCGTGGAAAAGGAACACTTTGGAAAGCACAAAAACATTGTTTTTCCTGGCAGTTAAAATCAAAAAGGTAATTTGTTTTTCCTCCAGGAGTCGAGTTACAATAAATGTATGCGGTTCTTTATAATTCTTAGTGACCTGAGTTGACCTCGCTTCCTGCCCAAACTGGAAGTCCCCATGAAATACATATGATAAAGTTCTTTTTAATTATTTTCATATTCATATTTAAAGGTTTTATTTGATTTCACTTTTAATATATCAAACAAAATCAAAACCATGTGTTATACGGTGTCTCATAGAGACCATTATGTTGCTTGAAATGTTTCATTCCTCCAAAATTTTCTCCAAATAAATAACTCAAAATTGAAATTAAACTGAACCTTGAAACTGTGCACATACTTGAACCTCAACATGAAGACGTGAAATAAACGATGACGTCATGATGACGTCATCAGATGTTGAGTTACAATAAATCAAAGTTTATTAATTAAATCAGAGCTCCTGAAGTGCACAACGGATTTTTACAATCTACACATCATCGCAAAGGTCTTTTGGCAACAATTTAAATGTCTCAAAGAGATGACCCCAATTTGACCTTGTATTGCGGTTCAAACCGGAAGTTGAAGGAAACAATTGTTATGAAGCCATTATTTTTTAGTTCTTTGGTCAGTATAAAACGAGCTTTAGACAGTGGTTTCAGTGTGTGAGTAGGTAAAGGACTCTGCGTTTTCAAGTTTAAAACTGATGACGTCATTACATTAAACAGCGCCCTCTGGTAACAAGTTTGAAATCAATGGTGCTACAACACTAATTGTAATGGATTTTTGTTTACATTGTTGTGTGTATTAACTCATCGATGTTTAGAAGCAATTCATTATTCCCGAACACCTAGTTTTTGTGATGCCACAAAAACTGAATGTCTAGTTAGGTGTTCAGACTCTGGTCCAAAGACCTCTTGTTTTTTTTTTTTTTTAGGTGTTCGGACTCTGGTCCGAAGACCTCTTGTTTTTGTTCGTTTTTTTTTTTTTAATACTTCTTCTTCTTTTTCTTCTCACTGGCGATTGTCCACTTTCAAATGCGCACTTCCGAAGGTCATATAACCTTGAAAATTCATACATAGGTAGTTTATGGCAAGGAGACGAAACCGTTTGAGTGACGTCATGATGACGTCATCGGGTGTCGAATTACGTTAAATCAAAGTTTATTATTTAAAAAAATCATAACTCCTGAAGTACACAATGGAATTTTACAATCTATACATCATTGGAAAGGTCTTTAGAAAATAATTAAATGTCTCACAGAGATGACCCCAATTTGACCTTGTCTTCCGGTTCAAACCGGAAGTTGAAGCAAAAAATGCTTAAAAAGTCACAATTTAAGCTGTGGAGTCAATATGAAACAGAATTTTGACATGGTTTTAGTGTACGAAATAAAATGTAGTTTATGGCCTTTGAAAATATTACATTGATGACGTCATCCAATGTTACAGTTTGTTACGACGACGAGTTTAAAAATTTTTTTTTTTTTATTTCAAGTTTTTTTTGAGCAAACTACATGTTGAATTTTTTAGTAATAAATAACGACTATAAAAGCCTAATTGTGAAATTTGAACAAAATTGGCTGTTGCATAACGAAGTTATATTAAGGTGAAAAGTGCCGTTTTTAGCGCGATCGCCGATAGAGTCTGTACAGTTACCTTACTGTATTGCACCTCGTGCGTGTGCACTCTAGGCTTTTACTGCATGCTGTGTATACATACACGCAACAAGTCAGGTCTTGTCATAGTTCATCGAACTTTGCGGTGTGTTGTTAAGTTCTGCGTGTGTGTGCGTGTGTAATAATGGTGACGCAAAGAAAAACATGTAAGTCATGCCAAGTTCAGTGTGGAAATGTTTCCCTTTATGTCATTCTGGTGGCTTAATTGTGACAGGGAGAGGAAGAGGAGACTTTACTGAGACGATCACATGCTCACGTGAGTTGTTTGAAGTATAATGGTGGAGAAAATGCAATTGACAAAATGATCGTCTTTCGTTCTATATATACCGATCACGTACGTGCTTACATACGAGAGTCACAAGTGTGCAACAGCGGGGCCAGAGGCACTTTACCCCCGTGAGAGTTGTTGTCGGGATACGCTGAGTAAAACTGTTTAAAAGTAAAGTTTAAAAGTAAAGTCATCGCCTTTCAAAATGTCCGTGTATTTCTTTAGCCGTGCACACTTGTGTTTATGATGTTTATCAAAGTGGTGTAGTTTTTATAAAACTTTGGAACTTTTTAATACAGATAATGAGCTCGGAATTTGAACCTGTCAAATGTCAGATTGACTGTACAGTACACCAGTGTTCGTGATGTTACAAAATAAAACCGTTAATTTGATACAGCGCCACCAACGTTCACTAGCTATACACACTTTGCTTTATTGACACCGCATAGATGCCGAACAAAACGGAGGGCAGCAAGGGTTAATGTTTTGATAAAAGGCAATATGAATACTATTTTGAACACACAACCTGGCGGCAGCCAATTGCACTGCGTGGAAAAGGAACACTTTGGAAAGCACGAAAACATTGTTTTTCCTGGCAGTTAAAACCAAAAAGGTAACTTGTTTTTCCTCCAGGAGTCGAGTTACAATAAATGTATGCGGTTCTTTATAATTCTTAGTGACCTGAGTTGACCTCGCTTCCTGCCCAAACCGGAAGTCCCCATGAAATACATATGATAAAGCTCTTTTTAATTATTTTCATATTCATATTTAAAGGTTTTATTTGATTTCACTTTCAATATATCAAACAAAATCAAAACCATGCGTTATACGGTGTCTCATAGAGACCATTATGTTGCTTTAAATGTTAATTCCTCCAAAATTTTCTTCAAATAAATAACTCAAAATTGAAATTAAACTGAACCTTGAAACTGTGCATATACTTGAACCTCAATATGAAGACGCGAAATAAAACGATGACGTCATGATGACGTCATCAGATGTTGAGTTACAATAAATCAAAGTTTATTAATTAAATCAGAGCTCCTGAAGTGCACAATGGATTTTTACAATCTACACATCATCGCAAAGGTCTTTTGGAAACAATTTAAATGTCTCAAAGAAATGACCCCAATTTGACCTTGTATTGCGGTTCAAACTGGAAGTTGAAGGAAAGAATTGTTATAAAGCTATTATTTTTTAGTTCTTTGGTCAGTATAAAATGAGCTTTGGACAGTGGTTTCAGTGTGTGAGTAGGTAAAGGACTCTGCGTTTTCAAGTTTAAAGCTGATGACGTTATTACATTAAACAGCGTCCTCTGGTAACAAGTTTGAAATCAATGGTGCTACAACACTAATTGTAACGGCTTTTTTTACATTGTTGTGTGTATTAACTCATCGATGTTTAGAAGCAATTCGTTATTACCGAACACCTAGTTTTTGTGATGTCACAAAAACTGAATGTCTAGTTAATACTTCTTCTTCTCCGTGGCGATTGTCCACTTTCAAATGCACACTTCCGAAGGTCATATAACCTTGAAAATTCATACATAGGTAGTATATGGCAAGGAGACGAAACCGTTGTTGTGATGTCATGATGACGTCATCAGGTGTCGAATTACATTAAATCAAAGTTTATTATTGCTGTTGCATAACGAAGTTATATTAAGGTGAAAAGTGCCGTTTTTAGCGCGATCGCCGATAGAGTCTGTACAGTTACCTCACTGTATTGCACCCCGTGCGTGTGTGCACTCTAGGATTTTACTGCGTGTTGTGTATACACAGCGCTGCTCGGTAGTGTCAACAACAGTAATGCGTGCACAGTAACTTGGCATGCTTCCAAGAAATGAACGTGCGAGGCGCATACGCAGTGCTTTTACAAACTAAGACCGTTAATTTGAAATAGCGCCCTCAAACCTGTATGGACGCACACTTCTTTATTTTATTGACACCACGTAGATGCCGAACAAAATGGAGGGCAGCAAGGCTTAATGTTTTGATAAAAGGCAAAATGAATACTATTTTGAAATGTAATTAAAAGTGTTGTATAATATCAGTTATTTTTTCACTTCGTGGCTGTTTACATGAAAATTCCAATGTAAAACAATAACGCAGCCTTCATCCATGTAATTATAAAGGCCCTCTTATGGTGATTTGAAAAGAAACTAACAATTATATGTCGTTGCTCTTGTATGGGCCTTGTCACATTGAGTATTTTTTACAGACAACATGGCGGCAGCCACTTGCACTGCGTGGAAAAGGAACACTTCGGAAGCACAAAAACAGTGTTTTTCCAGACAGTGACAATTAAAAAGAGTACTTGTTTTTCCTTCAGGTGTCCAGTTACAATAAATGTAGCCTATGCGTTTTTTTTATATTTCTTAGTGTCCTGATTTGACCTCGCTTCCTGCCCAAACTGGAAGTCCCTATAAAATACATATGATAAAGCTGTACTTAATTATTTTGGTGTTCATTTGTGTTAAATGGTGTTCCATGAAGACCATTATGTTACTTTAAATGTTTAATTCCTCCAAAATTTAACTCAAGATTGAAGTTAAACAGAGCCTTGAAACTGTGCATATACTTGAACGTCAATATGAAGACGGGACATAAAATAATGACGTCATGAGGACGTCATCAGATGTTGAGTTACAATAAATCAAAGTGTATTAGTTAAATCATAAACCCTGAAATGCACAATGGATTTTTGCAATCTACACACCATCGCTGAGGTCTTTGAGAACTGTTTAAATGTCTCACAGAAATGACCCAAATTTGACCTTGTCTTGCGGTTCAAACCGGAAGCTGAAGGGAAAATTTATTAAAAAGCCATATTTTTTAGTTCTTTGGTCAGTATAAAACGAGCTTTGGACATGGTTTCAGTGTGTGAGTTGGTAATGGACTCTCTGTGTTTTCAAGTTTAAAATTGATGACATCACTACATCAAACAGCGCCCTCTGGTAAAAAGGTTCAAAAATTGATGCTACAACACTAATTGTAACACGTTTTTTGTACATTGTTGTTGTATGTATTAACTCATGGATATTTACAAACAATTCATTACTTGTTCCCGAACACCTAGTTTTTGTGATGTCACAAAAACTGAATGTCTAGTTTTTTACTTCTTCTTTTTCTTATGCATGTCGATTGTCCGCTAACAAAAGCATACTTCCTAAGCTTGTATGAACTTGAAACTTCGCACATAGTTAGATTTTCATTAGGACATGAAACCGTTTGGGTGACGTCACGATGACGTCATCATGGGGCGAATTACATTAAATCAAAGTTTATTCTTTAAAAAAATCATAACTTTTGATCTATAGAAAGGATTTTTACAATCGATACATCATCGGAAAGGTCATCCAAAGCTGTGTAAACGCCTCACAGACATGACCCCAATTTGGCCTTGTCTTCCAGTTCAAACCGGAAGTTGAAGCCCAAAATGCTTAAAAAGTCACAATTTAAGCTGTGGAGTCAATATGAAACAGAATTTGGACATGGTTTCAGTGTACGAAATAAAATGTAGTTCATGTCCTTTGAAAATATTACATTGATGACGTCATCAATTGTTACAGTTTGTTACGACGACAAGTTTAAAAATAAGAATTTTTTCTATTTTAAGTTCTTTGAAGCAAACTTCATGTTGAATTTTTTAGTTATAGATAATGACTAGACAAGCCTAATTGTGAAATTTGAACAAAATCGGTCGTTGCATAACGAAGTTATATTAAGGTGAACATTTTAGCGCGATCGGCGATAAAATCTTTACAGTACAGTTACCTCACTGTGTTGTGTACCACAAGTGTGCACTCATGCACTGTGCACCACAAGTGTGCACTCAAGTGTGCACTCATGGATTTGGCTGCATGCTCTGTTATGTGTATACATAGCCTATACATACACGTTGACAAGTCAGTTCTTGTCACAGTTCAACGAACTTTGTGGTGTGTGGTTCAATGTGTGTGTAATAATGGCGTCGCGAAGAAAAACTCTAATTTAATTTTGTAATATAATTAAGCACAAGTTCATGTTTTACGTTCATATTTAGATATTTAGTTGGTTCAACTTGATAGGCTTACCGAACACCTTGTTTTTGTGATGTCACAAAAACTCATGTCTAGTTTTTTTTTGTACTTCTTCTACTTCTTATGCCTGTCGATTGTCCGCTAACAAAAGCATACTTCCTTAACTTGTGGTAGTGTTTGTGTTTTGCTGTGCGTATGGCTCGGACCACCTTGTTACACAGATTCTTCCATGTCCGGGTTTGTTGATGATGAAAAGCATCTTGGCGTTGCTGGATGAGTGACTTAATGGCCGGGGTCATCCAGGGTTTATCAAAAACGTGGAGTTTGGGGGTTTTGGTTGGAAAGTGATAATCAATAGCTGTGTTCAGAGTATTGTAAAAAGCATAGGTCTGTTGGTTAGGGTCTGTGGCCTGCATTACAGAAGACCAATCGTAGCTAGATATCCAGGATCCAAACTGTCGCATCTTTGAGTCAGGGAGAGGTCTAGTGATGCGTTTTTTTGAAGTGGTCACAGTTCTGTTGCTCATTTCAAGGGATGCCCAAATTACTGTGTTGTGGTCATTTCTTCCAATAGGAGAGCAGATGCGGGGCAATAGATAGTGATTTGCCATATTGGAGATAATTTTGTCTAAGGTTCTGTCCTCTCTAGTAGGCTGATCGACAACTTGTTTGAGATTAGGGTCATTAAGTAGTTCTGTAAGATCTAGCTGGTTGAAATCTCCCATGATCACAATACCAGCATACTGGTTGTTGGTGAGAATATTGTCAATTGTTTCACGGAGATGAAGAAGCACACGGTCAGCGACAGGACTATTTGGTGGGTAGTACACGATAGCGACTACGATATGTGATACAGTTATTGGTAGACATGGTGGGTGGATCTTAATCCATAACACCTCAATATCGTCAGGGGTGTCAAAGTTTAGTTGTTCAGGATTTTGATCATGTTTTGCGCACAGTGCAACACCTCCTCCTCGCTGGGTTTTTCGAGATTTGGAGAAAAGGATAAAACGGGATTGGCACAATATTGGTTGGGAGATCCGATTTAAACCAAGTTTTGGTGACTGCACCAATGTCAAAGGTATTGTTGATAACGGATGAATAAAGTTCATCGAACTTGTTGTTTAAAGATTTAGCGTTTAGAAGATAAAAAATTGGCAATTGATGAGGCAGCTTGTAGTTAGGGGCTGCTTTTATCCTGACAACTACTTGTAATCTATCAACAGTAGTATTATGATGGCTGGAGACTAATTCAGTACAAAAGTTGCCACTCTGTACAACTGTTATATTGTGATGAGTGTGTGCTCCAACTCGACGACCCCTGTGTATATGCTTATGGATTCCCATAACACAAATAGTTTGGTACAAACTCACAGGAAGTTAAGTTCATGTAATAACTTGCCTGATATTCAATAACTGTTCTCTGGAGTACTTCAGTTTATCCACAGTTGTCCTGTTCATAGCTGTTGTTGACACAGCATAAATGCATGGTTTAGGTATGGCTGGCCCAGGTGTGCTAGTGTCGACAATACAGGCTCGTTCATGCATACATACGGTCAGAGTGGCGAGGTACAGAATGTTGAATAAAACAAGCCTGTTTTACCCAATCTTGTGCATACTCTCGACTGTGACTTGTTCATAAACATGGTTAGGGGAAACTCACGGTTACATGTGATGTCACTTCAGCGGTAGAATGTACTGAAACTCAATTAAAAAGATGAAAACTTGTTAGGAAAACGAGAGTAGAAAATAAGCGATGGCAGCAGCTGAACAACGCCCTCAAGTTGATTATGACCAATAGTGATTTAATACATTTTTCTTTATATTCCAATTATATGTTCCATTATGCCTGCTGGGTTTTTTACCCAAGATGATTGATACTACCGTTTCATGATATTACCACTTTAACCGTAGTATTACTTATTCCTTAGGTTTGTGAATGTCAAATTCATTTTGCCCGTTGGAAAGATGGCAATAAGACACCACTACCATGCTTTGCTGGACAGCGGGGCCCAGAAATCACACGTAGCCTTCTTGAGATAGAGAGTGCCTTTGAGAAGAACTTGGCAGTTATGAGTGGAGTCAAGAAGACAATATTGGATGTCAAAGCAACCACTTGGCATGATGATTATAATAGGTGTGTATAAATCAAATTTTTTAATACT
Organism: Marthasterias glacialis; assembly: GCA_911728455.2. Taxonomy (NCBI): domain Eukaryota; kingdom Metazoa; phylum Echinodermata; class Asteroidea; order Forcipulatida; family Asteriidae; genus Marthasterias; species Marthasterias glacialis. The sequence goes on from OU452225.1 coordinate 22,406,858, forward strand.
TGTTGGTAGTTTGAAGAATTGTAAGGAAGGTGTGTTGAAAATAAATTGAATGAATTGATGAATTTTGGACTAAAGAGAAGTGAAAGTCCCTATTCTAATCAACCCTGTTTGCTGCTTGCTTTATAGGCGTCTTTACTCAACTGCTCGCATACAGCCTCTGCCTATCCATAGGCGACTTTAGACAATTCAATAGGTTATGAAAGAGCAAGGCATGCTTAAGAAAGAGAATGGTGACATTGATACCCCCTCCCCATGCAAAAAAAAAAAAAGTAAATAAAGGAACAAACAAATAAGAAAATAAACATGTAAATAATTAAAATAAAAATAAAATATTTTATATGGTTATAAAAAAGAAATACAGTAAGATAAAACAATATTTGCAAAAATGAAATAAAAATTACAATAAGCACATTGATAAAAACTGCATGCCACTAGGCTTGGGCGGTTCCATACATTTTATAACTGGGTCCTGTTCCAAAGCATAGGTAAATCAATAGGAAAGTGCAGGAGTAATTGAATAACTCGTTCACTGCCTGTTGAAAACTCTTTTTCTCTTTCATTTGGAAGATTATTCTAACTTCAGAGTCTTACTTCAGAAGATGCTTGTTTGTGGTTTGGGTTGTGGACTTTAGGGAGATCATTTAGTTACATGTACATGACCCAACCTACATGTATATCTCTAGTCATTGTTGATTATTTATTGTTCACATGTTCACATGCCTGCAGGATTTCTTTATTAGGTAAATTTGAAGCTTGTATTGATTTTTTGTCTCCAGCTAGCTTTGATTAACTGAGGTTATGAGTGGGAGAGAAATGTTTCCGTTTTTGTACATGTATTTGCAAAATGATTAAAGTCTACTCTCGTTTTTGCATGGATAGTTCACTCACACTGGGAACGGATAACAATTATTGAAGACATTTACCTATATTTAGTTAATGGAAAATATGAACAATATTTATACATTAAATTGGTAATAAAAACCTGGTCAATTAACGTAAATTCCTCTCAAACTCATTTAAGAAGATTGCAGACTGTGGTTCCAAAACATTGACTCAAACCAATAATATATTAAATCTACAAGTTTTGTTCAGCGCATAAACTTTTCTGTGAGCAATACCACAGCACATGTTGTTCGCTGGTACTCGGTAATTTTACTCGTAATGTAATAATAATAATAATAATAAAATGAACCAATTTATGTAGCAGCGCCTGTCCATGAAACATGCTCCTTGGCGCTTAACAAATTTAAAAAATGGGCCTAATCCATAAATCGTTATAAATACACACAGAACAATGTACATGTATTGAGAATGTTTTGGAGCCAGCCTTGAGGCCTTGATTAATTTCTGGGCAGTGTCGATGTTGTTGAACCTCATTTTAAAAAAGTTTTTTTTTTTTTTTTTTTTTTTTTTAACTCATGAACAAAACCATGACATATATTTTGTCTTCCTCTGTGCGCTTATTGTATCAGACTACGCAACTCAATCAGCAGACCAAGATTGTCTATGTTCTTGGGCCATATCACTGCATTCATTGGAAACCATAAAGTTATACAAAAGAACTAAAGGGCTTACAAAACCATGCAACACGGCCTGACAAAAAGCATTTTTGCCCATTTAGAAAATGGTCCTGCCAATCACATTACACTGGTCACTCATCAGTTTACACAGCAATCATTTTCTAGGTGGACATTTGTATGCAATTGACTCATAGGGATTTTCACTCATGGTGAGGCAGCGGAGTTCCATGCATGACATAGTGAGTGCTCCCTCTAGTTGTTATGTATAACTCTATGTTGGAAACCAATGATCATCCACTATCCAATCGTGGGGCCAACATGCCAGATAAATTGCTTGCTTGCGTTGGGCAAAATGATTGACATTTCTTCTGGACACGTTGAGGTTGTGGTGAACACAAAGCTCTGTGTTTGGAAAGTGTCTTGACTTCAGAGCTGATAATGTCGGCACTAAATCCAGCATTCGGACTCGGTACTTTTTGGAACCGGTACCAGAAAAGCAGAAGGGACAATCGCGAGTAACATGTACTGAAGAAGAGTGGAACCACGGTTCCAGATCCGATTTTTGAACTGAGTAGAACCACCTAAGCGGGTAACTGCCCAAGCGTACATGCCATTCACAATTGATTTCAGATAATCCCAGCCAAATCTTGCTGGGCCCCCTTCCTTGGTCAGTGTTGGCTATAATCATGCTCTCTGCTGATAACAACATTGTGGGGGGAGTGGGGGATGGGGAAGGTACATTTTGTTGACAAGTGTCCCAACAATTTTTGCTTGGATAATAAGTGACAAAAGAACACCAAAACAGCCAGGTATTTGTGCTTGAATACATAGAGCTCTAGTTTGATTGTATGTTTGTAAATGCAGTTAACAATGTAGTTGCGCTTCATTTAGTCAGGTTAACATTCTTATTTGGTATCATTTTCAAGTTAACCAAAGCAGCCTTATATCAACGATGACATATTGCTTTTTGTCACAGCTTTTTGGCTTCAGTTTATTTGATGGTTACAAGTAGGTAAAATGGTGACATGGAGTTTCGCCAAACAGAAGTGTGGTTAAAGACTACCATTGAATACATACCTGTATATCATTAGCACATGATAAAAGGAAAGAAAAAGCTGAAAAGGTCTGCAAATATTGCTAAGAATTATTACCCTCATAGCAAGTGGAACCTTTCTACTAACTAAATCATTGTGTGGTGTTAGTGTTCTATATGGATATATCTAAGTGTTTTATTGAATGACTCCTAGTGGATATCTTTTCTCAGAAATTTGAAGATGTTTACAGGGTTACCCTTTAAGCTATATATTTTCTGACAGATTTCGTACAGGTATCAAGGACCTAGAGGTTATGATGCAGAACGTTATCTCAACAGCATTTGAGACTATCAACACAGTGGAACAAGGAGTGGAGTTACTGGATGCATTTCAGCATCTTTCATCAAGAGAAGTATGAAAACCAAAAGCTGAAATCTGCTTTTTCTTTGAATGTGCAAAATTTTGATTTCCGCTTTTTTGTAAAAATGTTAAATGTGTGTCCGTTTTTAAATTCTTTTGCATAGCGTGATCTGAAAATGCATAAACGGGATGGTAGTCTTCGTTATCTCGCTACGTTGCATGCTGCAATATGGGCAAGAACCATTGAATGACGAGGCTTATTAATGTGTTATGTGGTAACTAAGAGGCGCTAGTAAATGGCTTGAAAACTAAAGCCGTGTTCTGACAGGATTTATTTTGGGTAAACTAACCTGCGGTTGTTTTAACGCACGATGATCTGAAGAAGAATGTAAACATGGGCAAAATGAAAAACTCAAAATGCGCGAACAATTTACAAATTGCATTTACGCCAAAGATCTTTGGTTTGCGCGCACGGACGGCAGCATATTCCTTGCTCGCTCACAGGTTGCCAGCCAGCGTCGTATTGCATCGTCGGTCGCAATCGGTCATGACGTCGAAAAAAACTTTGCCAAGGGGAGACTTATCGGTTCGAGACCTCAAAAAAAGTTTAAAAAATAGGTTCCGCTGGAGTTGGTTGGAGGTGTTGGTTACTGTTGACGGACATTAAAATTCATTTGCATCAGTGCTTCGAAAAATTATTGACCGCTGGAAAAGTACTCTGTACTTATACTGTGATGACACCATCAATTATGCAAGTAGTGGAAAGTAAAGACCAGAGTACTTCAGGAATTGGCCAAGAAATTAGAAAATAAAAAAAAATCTGCCACTGGAAGTAGCAGATTATTTTAAACGCAGAGTAATTTTGGCATTGATTTTGTACTTTCTTTCAAATCTGATACTTATTCTGAACAACTTCAGAGGGATTTCCAGCTGAAGTGATGCAATGTTTGAGATTTCATTTTTTTTTTTTTTTTGCACCTAAAAACGCACAACAAATACTAATAAACACAAAATGTCATTCTCTGATTGATGAATTCTATCTTCAGACAAAATTGACCTTAAAAGCTTTGAAACAGGACATTTTGATCATAAAAAGTTGTTGTAGGGAAGCTTAGAATGCACGACAGAGCATCTAGACTTCAAAATTTTCCGGACCCCACTCCGTAAGGGGCGAGCGGTTTGCGCTCGCAATGATGGGACTCGCATTTCCAGATGGTTTTAATTTTCAGGCTTTTTTTAAGACAAGCAATCACATCCCTGTAATATGTAGGATACCCTGGACAAACAAAAGGATCATTTTGCAGTATAAATGTAAGATTTGTTTCTTTCTTGGTTTTTTTATATTTTTATTTCTTTTTTGCTTGCGGTATAATTTTCAACGCATGTGCAATGTACAGTGTACTGTATGTCCGTTTTCATTATGATTGAAAAAGGAGTTTCAGCGCGCCGTAGCTATTGTTGCGTTAGTGTATTTTTTTCCAATCTTTTCTTCAAGGTCCACTCACAGGCCTGTTAGTACCACTCCAATGCTGTAGGTAACGTCCGATGTTTCGCAATACACCGATTGCGCAACCAATGTTTACATGTCATCATGTCACATATGGTGGGTAATACATCATCTGAGCTGATGGCAAACTATGCGCAAATACATGTTGTTACCGACAGAGTCACACCAAAAGTTGGCTTTTGGTAATAATAACACAGTTATTAGGCCATTTTATTAAAGTTGTATGTTGTGACATTGATATTAATCACATTACTGTTTCATAAACTACCAGTATTCTGCTACAAAAAAGGTTTATGCACTAACAAGGAGTTATGTACTACCAGCTTCGGACAACTATTCAGCCACCCGCCTGTTATTTTGTTTGTAATGTAGGCCTAAATCTCTGTAAAAAAAGGGTAAAGAACGTTGGAAAAGTGAGCCTTGCCAATTTTCAAATAGGCAAAGGAATCACACGGTTTTGGAAAGCAATTTCTTTGGATGATTCAGCTTCAAAACTTTGAAATTCTTGTGTTGAAAAGTGTGTGATCGCGGTCGTCTGGCCCAAACGTTTTGTCGTGCACTAGTACACATCGGGCACATTTACACGTTACTTGTACAATTTCCAAGACTTGCTGGAACTGTCCTTACTGGCTTTATTCAGCCACTCGAAGGTCTCTGATACAAACTCTATTTTTCACAGATCTCGAGAAAGAAAAGCCTCGATCAAATAAAGAAATGCAACAATCGTCATGTACCGTACCGCACTTTTCAATGGAGGACGTCGTGTTTGTTTACATTTACTACCCACAATAGGTCACGTGGCGCTGGTCCTGCAATCGGTCTATTCATGGTGCTTGAATTTTGACATTTGCTCGGTCGAGAAACAAAATGCACGATCCAATAAAGAGAATGTTTGTTTTCTTGGCATCGTCAAGTTCGGGTTTCTTAGTAACCTCAAAGAAAAGAAAGAATATTACTGCAATTCCGCCAAAAGAATCCTGCCAGGGGGACAGAACAGAAAAAAGAAAGAAAAAAAAATGAATCCCTTTGGCAACTGCATAAGACTACAATATTGATTTTCTTTTAAAGCATTGTATTGTTATGTGGTTTTGGTCTCCAACTTTCAATGTTTACATCAATAAACACAACATCGCAACTTTGTTGTCACGTGGTTATTGTGTGCACTAAGTCATCATCATAATTATTGTTGACAATACATAAAGAAGAGACCAGGGATGAATGATATTAGGCCTACATAATATTTTACAAGTCTAAATATTGTGGTGAACTAAACATAAAATCAAGTTGCCTTTTTTTTTTAGAGTACAGCTGGCACAAAGAAACCTTGTCAAAGCCAAGAGAACAAAGATTCTCTTTATTGCACCGTGAGTTTTGTTTTGTCTACCGAGAAAATGTCAAATTCATGCACCATGAATTGCAAAACATCGGCCATGAGCCACAGCATAGGATTGGTACTAAACTCAGAACCATGGCTGGATCCCCGCTTTACCCTGACTTACCTTCATTGAGCCAAAACCAAATGAATAAACAACCCTCTCGATGTCTCGTAATTCTCTTCTGTAAACAAAAGGACAAAAGTCTGGAATCTGGAATTACACAATAACCCGTGCATAATGCAGAAATTTTGCAAAATTACTCAATCTGGCACATTATGTTGGTGGAATAAATTGTTAAACAGTGCGTGCATGCTTTGTGCATGCTCCATAGCATAATGTGCGGGGGCTCTTTACTCCAGACTTTGAATTTCACACAAAAATACTAAAGTCACGTCATCTGTTTGCTGGCTTGGAAAATATTTACGTTGATACGCTGCATCCGGTGCCTATTGGTTAAAAGCACTTCCCCATTCTCAGAAGGACCCTAGTGTGTTTCCATCAGAACAACCATTTAAGCATGACACATAAACACGGTTGTTTCTCTTTGTTCTCCTATTGTTTGGACTTAAATTGTTCAGGTATATCCCCATTGGTTCATACACGAAAGCGAAGCGAGAACGTCCTTGCCTCGCTCAAAACACCTGGATCCTTTTTTTTATAAGTTCTAGGTTTCAGCAGGTAGACACCCCATATACACACACATCCTCACATGTTTTTCGACCCCGTAAATTGAGAACTTCTCTTTATTAAACCACACTCACTTCACGCAAATTTGCTCCATTGATTGCCAGAGGCTCTTTTGTTAAACGTTAATGACTTACCCAACAGGGTTTCAGGGATGTCCCCATTTAATTGGTTCTTACACAAAATCAAAGCAAGGACATCTTTGCTTCGCTCAGAACACCCGGATCCCTTTGTTAAAACCCTTGGTTTCAACGGGTAGACACTCCATATACACACAACCACTGGCTCCATCGATTGCCAAAAGCTCATGCGTTTGATGTACGCTTGGCCCATAACAACAGTCAAAAAGTCCCTTAAGTCCACGGATTTGTTGTTATTGTTATGCGCGTATCTTGTTCAATTCAACGGTTTTGGGGAATTATTATTTAATTCTTGGTCTCTTCATTATGCACTGTTTGCGATCTGCACTATCGAGTTCTTGCTCTGTCAAAACATCAAGATTTTTTGGGTTAAAGTCTGAGGTTTCAACGCGTAGAAATAGACACACACACATACAATCTACTGCACGCAGCAACAGAGCAACGCGCGGTCCGTAACAACAGTGAATAGTGCCTCCTGTCTGTAGTGGCTTTTTTTACACTGCACGCAGCAAAGCATGGCTTTTATGAAGAGTGGAAAAAGTCCTGTAAAACCATGTGTTTTAAGTTTGTTTTTGCTCATTTCTCTGTCAATTCTGATTGGATTTTGTCCCTTGTCTGTCAAGGTTGAAGATGAAAACAATACCCTTTTGAAAACATACAGACACACACAGCCAAGTGTGTATTGACCTGCAATCGGGGACACACTATTGTTCCTCTTTTGTTTATACATTTGGCAACTGGGCACACTTGGCGAACAGGGGACTCTATTGTTCCCTTTTGTTATAGGTCCCTGGTTTGAATGTGTACACAAATTCACACACCCCATTTGGTAAATTGTATAGAGATGAAACACTATTCTATCATGATACTGACAACTATAAAAGGGTATGTTTTTATTAATTTGTTTTTATTTTAACAGGCTATCAGACGGACAATTGACAAAAAGACAGTTGAAGTTTATGCTTTGTTCAATGATGAGCTTAATGCTGTCAAGAAGGAATTGACTAAGAAAAACTCAAGTCTTGGACCTCTCTTGCCAAAGTATGCAGGCCAGGCACACTGGGCACGTTCACTCAAGGGTCGCATTGATAGATCAATGAAGGTAGTTAATATCTTTTTTAAGCATTTTTAAACCTTAATGACTACTTACTCAACTTACCCATACTGTACCATCTTCCTTTTGGTAGAGCGCTTAGAAACGCCAGTATTAAGCGCTATACAAATGTTATTATTATTATTATTATTATTGTTATACGTGCACTGTATGCTACACAGATGATATCTCACCATGGTGCACAAAGCTGAAGGGTTTCATCATCTTGGTTGATTAAACAACTTTTAAGATGAACCTTAGATGTCCACTATCTTATTTTTACTGGACTTCTCATACAGATTCTTATTTTTGTTCTCTCTGCAACAACACCAAAACCAATCATTGTTATTCAAAATTGGATATCAAAAAAGGATGGTGGTATACCAGGCAATTGATGACTTTTAAGTTTATTCGAAAGGTTTTTTTCCCACATTGTTCCAGGTACTTGATAAGGCATATTTTTTGCCTCATATTGGTACTGGTGCTGAAACTCGAACACAGTACAATCAGCTTAGTACAGCTTTAGATGAATTCATCCGTAAGACGTTTAACGAGTGGGCAGCAACTGTGGATAAGGATTGCATGAAGTTGCTTGATGTCCCACTTATGTGTAGAAGTGCTGAAAAGCAAGCAATGCTGGACATGAACTTTGACAGGTAAAAGTGACTTAAATTAAAACCTCTAACTTCATTCTTTCAGGCATTAGAATCTTGCAGTTTAAACCAAAATTCCCGTTTTTTTCTCTTTCAAAGAACGTACTAGAAAGAAGGTACTTGCAGTATAGATGTATGTGAATGTCCAAAATCGAAATAGAAAGTAGACATTCCCTGTACAAACCTACATGAATGTCCATTGTCCAATATCAAAATAGAAAGTAGACATTCCCTGTACAAACCTACATGAATGTCCATTGTCCAATATCAAAATAGAAAGTAGACATTCCCTGTACAAACCTACATGAATGTCCATTGTCCAATATCAAAATAGAAAGTAGACATTCCCTGTACAAACCTACATGAATGTCCATTGTCCAATATCAAAATAGAAAGTAGACATTCCCTGTACAAACCTACATGAATGTCCATTGTCCAATATCAAAATAGAAAGTAGACATTCCCTGTACAAACATGTTAATGTCCAATGTCCAATGCATGCTTTACTGACTGTCATCAGATTTAACCAGGTGCCAAAGAGTGCATGTATTTAGAAACGAGAAGTGAAATTGTCAAAGGAATGATAAATTAAACTCATAAATACCTTGGAAATTTATGCACTTTGATTGGTCAAAAATGGGTCAAGTGGGGCTGTATAATGTGTGATATAAAGACCAGCTATGTGAACTAGCAAATACATGGTCCCTAAACAAGCATATTGTATGAAAGTTCTGTAGGCACTGTGAATGTTGTGTGGACTGGGGAACTATCAATTCAAATTTCTTTTTGTGCATTCTTATGCCCTGCCAGGGAAGCCGAAGGGGCATATAGTGTTTGCCTTGTCCTTGTGGGTAGGCACACACACCGTTATTGGGACATTTATACAATGGAACAAAGGTCCCCACAATTTTTTTTTTGTCAAACCCTGTCCCCACAAGGTAATTCAATAGAAAAGGGAATAATAGAACAACAGTAGGGAGTCTCCACAACTCGGTGTTTAAAAGAATGTATGTGTGTGTGTGTACATGTCTGCGCATTCAAACCGAGGACTTTAACAAAAGAGATTTGGGAAAATGACACACGGGGGACAGTTCTCGGTATGTTTCGTGTACAAAGCAATTGGGACGTCGTTAAAAAAACTGAGTCCAAACAATGGGAGAACAAAGGGATGTCCTCTGTCTACTCCGTAAACAAACATACAGCGTATGTGTGTTTCAGTGTGTGTGGTCATTGTCTGAGTGATAACTCAAGAAGGACTTGGCGTATCAACTCCAAAATTGGTGTGTGGATTGGTCTTGGGATCCTCCAGAAGCCTTTCGTTTTTGGTCTTCCAAGGTAAAATGTCAAGGTCACTATGGCTAAAACAAAAGAAATGTTATCCGAGCGATAACTCAAGGACTTGCCATATCAACTCCAAACTTGGTGTGTGGATTGGTCTTGAAGTCTCCTTGAAGCCTATTGTTGTTGGACTCCCTAGGTCAATGGTCAAGGTCATTATGGCTAAAAGAAAAGAAATATTGTCAAGGTTGGCGTTTCAACTCCAAACTTGGTGTATGGATTGGTCTTGGGATCCCCAAAAAGCCCATGGAAAAGCCCATTGGACCCCTTATGGGGTTGTCATTATATGGCACCTTTCAGTCATGAATCACTAAAACAGTGAACATGTATACATGTATTAATCTCAAAGAATGAGACTAATATCAGCAGGGCATTTGTGTTTCTCAACACATACTTCTTCTTGTTTTTTTTTATTTGACAATCATAGTCTGGTACTTAAATATATGCATAAATAGTTAATTAAGTGTTTGAGATGAGGTGCCACACAAAAATTGAACAGCCTAAAGAATGGCCCTTGAACATGAATAGAACAACATCTAATATATTGGCAAAAGAAAACTGTATAGCTTGTGTTAATTTTACCTTTTTTCCATTTTAAAAGTATTTATAAATGGGAATAACAGCATGAGAACCTGGTCTTCACTGCTTGGTAATGACCTTGGTTGGTGGCTGGCCATTGTTAATGGACTTCACCTTCAGCTCTGTCCATTAACAGCGGTCAGCCACCAACCTGGTCATTACCAGGCAGTGAAGACCGGGTCCTCCCACTGTTATTCCCTAGTTTGCAAGCATGCAGTGCAGTTCCTTTAGGATGGGGTAATATGTATTATGACAATATCTGTGTATATTTGCAACTAGCCTAGCAACAGCATTTTGTATTTTTTGTAACTGTTGTAACAGTTTTATTTACAATTATTATCATTAACTTTTGTTATTTTGTTAATGCAGGGTGCTACTCAAGTTATTTAATGAGATCCAATACTGGGAGAAGTTGATGTTTGAAATACCACACTATGCGACAGAGGTTTATCTTAAGAGAGAGGAACTGAGAAACCTACGAGAAAATGTGCTTCTAGTTGTGCGTGATTACAATAGGTGAGTTTTTTTTTTCAATGCCTTGGGTTTGCAAAGCCACCGAAGGGGCATACTGTTTCCGACATGTCCAGCCTTGGGTGGGTGAGTTTGTATACACATTCAAATCGGGGACCTATAACTTACATACGTCCACACAGTGTTTTCACAAATTCAATATTCTTCTTTTACTCAAAAAGGAAGCATTTTCTGTACAGCATCGAATAGCTCAACTGAGTATCATATTAAAGGGATCGGGTGTCCAAAAACCACCTGTCAAAACACTCTCTAATGGAAATGGCGGTGGTTTTAAAGATTTCTTCTTGTTAACTACACGATGAGAAAAGAATGTCCACACATTGTATGTCACATATGACTGTGTGTGTGTGCAGTGAACATGTCTGCATATTCAAACCTGAGACATTTAGGTTGTAAATTGGTCTGGCTACATTGCTGATTGAACTTAGGATACATATTAAATCAAGGGTCAAAATTAATGTTTCCACAGAACCAGATGGTGCTATGGATTTTGTTTAAGGGGTAACGTCTAGTTAAATGCACAGACCAGCTTGCGGGGCAGTAGTGCTTACCAAACACAACTTTTTTTGTTTTAATAATAGTTTTCCTTTTTGTGTGATTTTTGTTGTTGGACAAATTCATTCCAAGGTCATGCTCTAAACCAGTCAAAAGTCAGTATCTGTGTAGCCCCAGATGATAATTACATGTGGCTTACTAATTTGCTACCAGTAATTCAATTTTTTGTCTTAATTCAATTTTTTGTACCAAGTTTACAGGATGTTTTGTTGGAAAGTCATGGGAAAAGATTTTGCTCTTGATGAGAATACTTGTTGTTGTTGTACCTTTAATGAAAAAGTATGTCTGAATACACTCTAGGCAATGATTTTTAATCTTCTGTGTTGATGGCAGTAACTACAACCTTCAATAAACCAATATAGCATATTGAATGGAGGGCAAGTCGATAACAGACTTTTTTTTAGAACTCAACAGTAGAAAGTGAAGGCAACTTAGGGCCCTAATCAGATTAGATTGAGAAGACTTCCCGATTCCACTAAGCTATTCTGCGGCAAAAGATAATTTGTGGGACAGTATCTTACCAGTAGCTGCCAGATGGAGTGTATACATGCACATTTTTTCCCCTGCCTGGAAATGGAAGCTGTGTAAAGATGCCATTGTGTAAAATCAGAATACTGGTGCAAAGGTCTCCCGGACATTCCACTGCTAAGCATGCACAGATGGCACACACGCTTTCTCAAACTTTGTTTCACCCACACAGAGACAAAAAATGGTCTTGAATGTTTTTGCTTTTTCTCGCTATTGAGAGGTGGTTTTTGTGTAATCCCTGATTCCAGACTGTTGTCCTTTTGTTCCTAGAAGAGGATTACGAGGCATCGAGAGACTTCCACCATTGTTTATTCATTGTATTTCGGAGATCAATTTTTCAGAGATCATTATTTCTGCTTCAGAAAATATCACACCTCTAATATCCTGCAAATGCATTTATAATGCGCATGCACACAAACATGTACACACATGTTTGCATGTTGAGATTGTCACTGATCATGTGTCCTGGTGAATTTTTGTTAGCATTTTCAGATTTGTTTTGTTTTAGCTCATGAATGATTTTCTTTTTGAGAATCTGCATGTCATTTGCAAATTTTGATACAAGGTTCAAGTCAGTACCTAATTGCATTAAGGAATATTGGTATTTTGATAATTTGATGTTTGATGCTGACAAAGAGGGCTTATTTGCAATTTTTTTTCAAATGAAAAATCTATTTTTTAGAAAATATCTTCACTGGCATGCACATTCATAAAAGATAAAAACTCATTAGTATGGCACTGGTTCCAGTTGAATGAGCTAAAACAATGAAAATATTGAATGATTATAAATCCTTTTTGCAATGATAAACTGAACTGAAACTTAAAGCAAGTATTTCCACTGACATGCAGATTCATATCAGAGAAAAACACCTTAGTATGACGATAGTTCCATTTGAATGAGCTAAAACAATGAATAAATTGAACGCTTTATTTTTTTCTTCATTGCATTAATGTGCTGACTGAAAAAAAAATCATATATTGCAACTGAAATGCAAATTTGAAAAAAAAACCAAAACCCAAACCCCTCAAAATTTGCTTTTAATTTAGCAGGTGGCCCCCTTTTTGTACTTTTTACACCTTACTGTTTGAGAAAACCCAACAAAAATATACATGTTTTTAGAAGCTGTTGTTTTGGTCTTTCATTTTGTGCTAAAATTAGCAAAATAGAAGTTGTTGATTTTCTATAAATTATATAATTGATGGTTAAAGGGTTTAGTTATTTTGTATTGCATTGAATTAGAGAAAATACGTCACCTGCAATACCTACAAATGCATTTATATGCATATGCGCAAGCAACTGTGCTAAGCAAAAACAAAGCATTACCCCTTGCACACTGCAGGTTTACAGCGCACTATTGTGTCAAGTCCAAACTGCTCACTAGTGCAAGCAGTTTTGTCCAATCTCTGTTCACCTCTGCAAAACGATGTCAGAATCAACTAAGGCAAAAAAAAAAATAACAATAATCCTGAAATGTAGGCGGACCTCGTTCAACCCTAGACTTCAACATCCATTCTACGAGCAAGAGATGGTCAGCTGTGCTCACAGAAAAATCCCTGCTGAGTCTGTTCGACCTAGTCTACCATGGGATGGAAAGCCTTTACGATAAGATAATCTGGCACGCAAGCTAGACACCTGTGCAGAATGAACATTTCTCAAGGCCCAAAGGCCACTCGTATAGAATCTGCAAAACCCTCTCCTCCAAAGTCTACCATCCCTGTGGACAGTTTTTGCTCTGAGAACGTTAAAGAGGCATTCACAATTTTTCAAAAGAAAAAAAATCTGAGAATTCTTTCTTGTGAATCATCTCTCTTCAAAACAAATGCCGATGATACTGATAGATTTTTCACAGTTCCATCAATCTCGTCAACAGTTAAAGGCAAACTTTGATCAGATAAAGCTATTGGGAAACAATTACATAAATGCACCAAAGATCTCAACAATTCTCTTTATATGGCCCAAGTTTCTCATTTGAACTGTCAGCCCTCCTCCTCAAGCTCTCAGTTTTCCCAACCAACCGACTCCGGTCCCCAAAGACACTGCTCATCTGAGTACTTTGGAAAAAGAAATTGCATAGGCCTACTTGATGGAAAAGAAAGCCATTTTTTTCTTCCTCACAAAGAATCGTCTCAACCTTTTTCCTAGTTCCAAAGAAGTCCAACATGTGGCGACTAATCACAACCTTCATTCGACCCAAACATTTCCGGATGGAAACTCTGACAACAGTCCTGCAATATTATCCTCTGGCATGGTGGGCGTTGAGAGATGAATATCTCCATACTACCCATTCATGCAGTCCACCAGAGGTTCCTACAGTTCACTTACCAACACAATACCTACCAGTTTTAATGTGTCCTGTTTGGCCTGTCAACTGCACCACAGGTTTTCATTAGAATCACCAATAGTGGTAGCTGCATCTCTACGTCGACAACAGATACACATTTTCGTGTGTCTGAACAATTGACTCATTGTGGGCCCTTTTACACGAGCACTCTCCAGAATTTATTAAACACTATACAGTTTACTCAAGAACTAGGGTTCATCATCAACAGAAAGAAGTCTTCCCTAGTTCCATCTTGAAACCCAGTCTTCCTCAGCTTATCCCTCAACATGATGACCGGAAAAGCCTCCCCCACAGTTGCATGATGCTTAGCTGTAGAAAACTGTATTCACCTGTACCTCGCCTCTGCAACACTCCTAGCCAGTGTTTGGCTTTGTCTGTTGGGGGTTCATAGATATAGTACCATGGTGCAGAATGCATTTGCACCCTCTTCAAGTTTACCTGCTTTTTCTTTACCGACCTCAAAAAAACTTAATTACTAAATCACTTTCTGTCAGCTCCCTGATTCGAGCCCATCCAGAATGGCGGCTCTGTCTTCAAAGTCTTCTCTGCAGCACAAAATTCCCAAAACCTACTCCATAAGTGACTCTGACAACAGATACCTCACAGTCAAGTTGGGGTGTGCACCTGGAAGATCTTTCTGTAGCCGGAACATGATCCCCCACAGAAAAGCTTCTTCATATCAACCATAGTAAAGCTGCAAACTCATCCTCTCAAGAGCATTTTGAGCACAGCTGACTGGTATGGCTTAACTGCTCCTGTTTTCATTTGTTCTCTAATCACTGCATGTTTCTTTCCCTGTGTATACACACAGGGTATGCAGTGTGCCACGGGTGATGGTCAGTGGAGTTGCTTGGGCATGCGCTTTGTAAATGCAGTTGTAGGTATCAGAAGTGAGTATTTTCTCACTAGAAGAGAAAATCCCTATGGATTTTGGGAGAGTTCTATGGAATTTATTGATCTTCTATTGGATTATTGTTACCCTACACATTTTAGGATAATATCTGCCCTTTCTTTGGAAGAACGAGGTTTGTTCAGAGAGCGAATTCGGCATCTCGATAAAAAGATTCACCCAGGCCTGACCAAACTTACTTGGGCATCAAAGGGTATATCAGACTTCTTCATTGGAGAGTGCAGGCAGTACGCCAGCAAGGTAAGATCAATATATATTTTCAAAAGAAGTTGCGATCATTTTGCGTTTTTTCCCTTATTATTTATAAATGATAAATGTTGGTAAATACATCAAAGTCACACGAATTTTCCGGTTTATTTTAGTCCCTTTTATTTTTTAGTGAAGCATCATGTTTTTATGTGTAATTTTCTATTGTAATATTTAACAAATTCATAATCTGTTCTATTAAAAGGCCAAAATGGATTCCTCGTAAGGAATAATAAAGAAAATTTGATTGATTGATTGATTGATTATCAAGTGTATTTAGGTACATGTATATGAATATAAAAAAAACCAGGATCTATGTTACTTTTACATACATGAACTTTGGTTCAAACAGCGAGGCCTCAAGTTTATTACAACCATGTTTTTAGCGATTGCTTGTTCAGACATTATGTGACTGCTCCGTTTCCCGTTTCCTTCTTCATGGCAAGATAATGCTGTTCATTAAGTCATTACGTCTTGCATAATCATAATATCAGCATTTCAGTAAGAGTGCTGCCATGTGTTCCTAGGGGGAGGTGGTCTGCTCAATCAAAATCTTTAAAGTTAAGGGGGGACATACACGTAGCTTAAAAAAAAAAACCCAAAAAATAAAAAATCCTCCATGCAATGCAATGGGAGACTTTGGACCGATAGGTGGCAGCAGACTTACCAGGTAAATTGTCATTGTTACGTAGTTATGAGCATGCGCACATTTCCGAGAACAATGGATTTACCTGGTAAGTCTCCTTCCATCTAGCATCCTCAAAAGTCTCCCATTGACTGGCTTTTGTCTATTCTATCAAATTAATTGTCGCAATAGATTAATTTATTAATCGATTAATTATTGTTTTATGTGTCAACTTTGAGAATCTGGATGTAAATTTGGATGTAAAACAAACCATGCAATATCTTGCAATTAGACATCGGTCCCGACCCTGTGTGCATTGCTCAGCATGGGAATTTCCCATGAATGTAACCTCGCTCCCACACCCTCACTCCCACAGATTAAACATTCCTGGAAGACTGTTGAGTTGAGGCGTACCATGGGCATACCATTGTTTGCTGGTGCCATTATTTGCATAAATTTTAATATGCACAGTCACAAAATGCTAAAATGTTAGGATGCATAGATTACTGAAAAGTCTAAATCTTCATGTATTTTGCATTATCATTATGGGTGGTAAATGAAACATGACTGCAAAGTTTTAACATTGAGCACTTTTTTAAACACAAACGTGCTCACCCTGCTTCCTTAACCCTTTGTGGTGACCACACCATGGTTAGAAAGTAAAGCCAAAACAATCTCTTTGACATTGTCCACAGATCGAAGTTTTCAACATTAATTTTTCCAGGCGAAATGGTTGGTTGACAAAAATTGAAAGACAAATGTTTTTGTGCCTTGATGGAGGCCTATTGACAGCTTAACCCCAAGATTACAGAAGTGATTGGTCCTGTCTACATGTACATCTGTGGATGAGTTTGGTCTGTTCATTATCAGAAAGAATTCTGTCGGGTCCATCAAAAGGAGATGAATTTTTTGATCTTGCGCTTTGAAATCTTGTAATTCTCCTATCCTGATGTTAAGTTTTGTACTAAATAATAAATTGCGGTTACATATTTTTCATTGCGATATGACATCATTTCGATATATTATCAAATCTCATGTTATCATAATTGGATGAAAGTTGGTATCGCAATTGTCGATGATATTGTGATATCGCCAAGCTTAAATACCAACGTGTGTGTTAGATGTCGGAAGTTGTTTGTGACCCATTAAGGCCTGAAAGTGAAACCGCACACTCTCCCTGTTGAGACACGTCACTGGTTTCCAGTAGATAGTAATTTAAGCCTTTGTGGTTTGTGAATAAATGATCCCTCAAGTTAGAGGTGTTATGAACATCGTGATGTTGACTATCTGTGAAAAAAAAAATGTTGCGATGCAACCGAATCTGTCGCGAGAAAAATATCACATTGAAGAAAAGTTTGCCTGCAAAATATCTCGAAGTAATTTTGACAAGGTCCCTGAAAGAATGTGGATTAGATTTGACATCTGTTGGATTTTTTTACCTCAACTATTTAGGTGCAACTGATTGTTGATGACTACAAGATAGCTAACTTAACAATTTCTCGTAACTGCAAGCGTATTAGTGAAAACTTACTTGTACGTATTGACAACAAAAAAGTGTACGAAGGACTAGAGTTTGAAGAAGAGCAGATGCAGCATCGGGCTAGTGCACAGAAGAGACTCAAGATCATCCATGAAGAAATTGTTCACATCATGAAGCAGACATACGAGGTTTTCCGAACAGATGGTCAAGAGGTAAATAAAAAACATGGAGACTGCAGTTCAAATACTGAGGGTAAAAGGTGATACTTTAAAAGAACTTAAGAAAAGTTTAAAAAGAATACAACATGAACAATCCTTTTGAATACTGCTATTGTGTCAGTCATTTCAATTTTATTTTAAGAGGAGTACTTCGAGTAAAACAAGACTTTTTCTTCTTCCTTTTTTCCTTTTAGGTACAGAATCATTGGCATCGCTACACTGAAAAAATGGACAGAATGGTGGAGGAGGCCTTTAGATTAAATGTAAAATGGTCTTTGCAGGAGCTGTCTCGAGCAATAAATGGTGACGGGAAAACAATGCCCAATCCCCTGTTCAGGGTAAAGGTAGTTTTGACTGGAGAAAAGGTTTGTATTGGCATTAACATTGTTTGCATGGGTAGCATCAAAGATACTAGAAACACAACCACGAGATGGTACCCTCCCCAATATGTCAATTTTGCTAGGATTATTGGCACAATTTATTGCTACAAATTCACTGAAATTTTCATCGGAATAGGCAGTAGGGGTCTCATACCCAAGAACATCAAAACAATCTGCAATCTCTCTTTTAACTTATAACATCTAGTATAAACGAGACAATGAAAATGGGAGCCAAAAGGATGGCAAAATCCCTCATTGGCAGTGCAGTTTTAGCATTGTATGCCGTTTTCTATGCCAAGTATGACCATGTACTGTGGGAGACTTTGGAATGCTAGATGGCAGCAGATTTACTAGGTAAATTTCCATTGTTTGCATAGTTCTGAGCAAGTGCACATTTCCGAGATTAATGGAGTTACCTGGTAATTCTGCTGCCACCTAGTTTCCTCAAACTTCTCCCATTGATCAAGTGTTCTCTTTTTGTCATCATGAATTTTAAATTTGTAGTTGTTTGTCCTTTTCCCTTTTTTAGTCCTGTGAAGTTATGAGGAGGAATATTGCCCAACCCATTCTCTCTTCTGGATTGTATGTTTTTTATAAGCTGTTCCAGCATAGTATTCGGAACAGTTACTGTTTTTGTCAAAATTAGATTTTTTTTAATTTGGGATTTCGGCCCTCAGCAGAAACAACCTTTGTTTTCATAAAGATATTTATTTTTTAGGTGCTTGGGAGACGCCCGAAAAAACAGGGTTTATAAAGACAACGCCCGAGTTCTCCTCGACTTTTTCCCCCGGCAGAGACACTCTTCTAATGCTCATTTAAAGTTGAAACTTTACACACAGATAGATCTTAACTAGTAGAAGACATCATCAGGTGTCAAATTACATTAATTCAAGGTTTAATATTTCACAAAAATCATTGTTCCTGAACTACACAATGGAGTGTTTGGGGGAAACTCCCGACTTCTTCTCGACGTCTCCTTGACACAAGCTAAGTTGCCCGATCTGAAGATCGGGCTTGAGGCAGTCGGGCTTGGAGCAGTCAGTGTTGGGGGAAATGAGTAGTAGGGGGATGAAGGGGTTATGTAGAGTGGAGGTCTAAAGTGGCCGTTGTGGTGACAGACAGGAGGGATTGATGTGGACCGATTGTGCGACCCACGTCATGTGACCTATTGTGGGTATTGAATGTAAAAAAGAACGACGTCCTCCATATGAAAGTGCAGTACGGTACATGATGATTGTTGCATTTCTTTGTTTGATCGAGGCTTTTCTTTCTCGAAATCTGTGAAAAATATTCCAGAGTTTGTACCCGAGACCTTCGAGCGGCTGAATAAAGCCAGTAAGGACAGTTCCAGAAAGTCTTGGAAATTATACAAGTAGCGTATAAATGTGCACGATGTGTACTAGTGCACGACAGAACATTTGGGCCAGACGACCGTGATCACACACTTTTCAACATAAGAATTTCAAAGTTTTGAAGCTGAATCATCCAAAGAAATTGCTTTCCAAAACTGTGTGATTCATTTTGCCTGTTTGAAATTTGGCAAGGCTAGGTATAAATGCCAACGTTTTTTACCCTTTTTACAGTGATTTAGGCCTACATTACAAACAAAATAACAGGCAGGTGGCTACATAGTCGTCCGACACCGCTGGTGCATAACTCAAAATAAACCTCTTTTGTAGTATAATACTGGTAGTTTATGAAACAGTAATATGATTAATATCGATGTCACAACATACAACTTTAATAAAATAGCTTAGAGAAGAATTATTATTACCAAAAGCCGACTTTTGGTGTGACTCTGTCGGTCAAATCATGTATTTGCAGGTAGTTTGCCATCAGCTCAGATGACGTAGTACCCATAATAGGTGACGTGGTGACATGTAAACATTGGTCGTGCAATCATTCTATTTAATTGGCATCTTCTCCCTCAACACCTGACATGTAGTGACATTTATGTATTTGGTATGACCCCATTTGACCTTTCCTTCCAGTCTAAATAGGAAGTTCAAATGAAGATTCTTTTTATATTTTACAGTCTACTGCCAAATTTAGGGTTGCAGGTCAATGGTCAGGGTCAGTAAAATAAAATGAAAGAGGGACAGCTTAGTGTTGGTTCACAGAATGAACACTTCACATCTAGTTTAAAAAAATCTTTTTCTCTTATATGTATTTTTAAAAGTATCATTGTTGTTGAAAATCAGAATTCTGTGGAGTTCTCACCGACACTGAAGAAACTTGCCATGATTGTCATGAACACAAGCAGCCACTTGACAGCAGCAATATCTGTCATTCAAAGACTACCAGATCTTCTGACAAGGAAGCGTTCTACCAAAGAGGTAAGTATTTGTAGTTATTCAAGTACGAGATTCATGTTAGAGGATAGTAGTAAAGTTTCATTTTGAATTTGTCAGTGTAGGTTTCATTTTGATTTGATTAACCATAGATGTATACCATGAAATCTACCTGTTTAATGGTTCTTCATATCCAATTAGATAATTGCCTTCCATTCTTGGATGAATTTCTTTCTCTTGGTGTTATACTCTCCGGCATTATTGCTTCTTTTTCTTGTAGTTTTCTTGAACTTAGTTTCAAAGGTAATCTGCTAGAAGCCCTGGCTTATCCTGGACCTTGCTCCATGTGGTTTTCTTTTTGCCTTATTAATTGCAAATGGAAATATATGTACAGTTGAACTGAATGCCCTGACAATAATGGGCATTGGAACAGATATGCAATTTTCTGTTGTGAGACTCCACAGCCACAGTGTACAAGAGATCTCAGCGTTTTCTTAGAGACCCCACTGATATATGGACATCTTTTTACACCCATATCCAGTACACTGCCTATTATGGGTTCGTTTGTCCAACCATTCTGCATCATAACCTGGGGTTAATTGTTCTGCTGGCTGGTGCCTATACGTACCTGAGCTTTTGTGATGTTGCCACATTAACATCCTTGCATCATTCATATCATGATTTGATTGTCGTGAGATTGTCTGGTTGCAACTTTGCAATGAACATCTTAAGTAGCAAAGCGTTACAGCTTGTCCACTTTTTGGGGACTAAGAGGTCGGTATGTTTGAGTATAATTCAGTATAAATGTTGACGTTTTAGATGTTTTATGAATTTTAAATGCCCCAAGCAAGTCATACAGTGAAAGCCATGTTTTGTGGCTCTAAATGATTTGGACCTGCCTATATACTTGTATGGAGCTAACCCAAATGTAACCCTGAACTTCCTGATTTCTAATTGACCAATCTTGATTGCGACTTTTTAAACGATGATCCAACCTGCATATAGTCAGCAAGGCAGATTTGTAATGGATTTGGGATTTGGGAATTTCTTCATGGACAAAGTGATTCATGGCTTGGCTTAATTTGGTTCAGTACACCTTAAGTGTTGTATACACGACAATGCATCTAACTATTGTAAACAATAAGGCTAAGGCAGGTTACAAACTAGAGACCATGGCCGAGTCAGACACCTCATGGAAGATAATAGTGTTGTTTTTGAGTTTGTCACCTTTTAAGTGACTCTTCTGGATAGTCAATCGACTTGTAGAGGAAAGTAGAGGTAAAGAATTTGTTAATCTTGACAAACTTGAAATTCCTGAGGTGCGGTTGGTCCAGCGATGGTTGTTAGTGGTGCTTAACCATACTGTTTCTAGGCAATTGCCCGGCCTCTGCTACCATTCTATGAAAATGCAGATAGTCTCATGAACACCGACATGTGAGCTTGTAGTTGTTTTGTTTAAACTTTTCCAAAAAAAAGAGTGTCAAACTTTGCAGGTTTCCATGCAAAGACACAGAGATGATTATGTCCCATGTGTACTTGTGTGTCAAACTCTACTATACTAGCCACTAGTGACATCAAGGGGTCATGTCCTGAAGCCTGAAGCCAAATCCATGAATGGGATTCCAATCATGACTTCTTTTCACTGTTTACCCTGTACATATTTTTTTCCCCAAACTTGCCCCAGCCGCAAGCTGAGTATGTTTTTGTGTAATATAGGGTGTACAAATGCACACCTTGCAGCTACTTCTATTGGCCGACCAATTAACCACGGCATCTCTGTTCTGGTGCCCATTCTTGACTAATGGGTGAATCACATCAGTTCTTAGGAAATGAGGTATTTTTCGCAAAAATAATTGTAGGGAAAATGCACTTGTCAAATGAACAACTATTTGCCAGTATATTGTTCTGTCAGCTGAGATCAAAAGGCACTGCAGTGCCCTTTCCTTGAACTTGAAAAACTTTGAGCTTGGGGGAGATGAAACAGCCTCTATGCGGCCTCCTCTACAAGTAGCTAATACAAGCAGTAAGACTATGACAGTGTGAAATGTCCTTGTCAAGATGGGCAGCACCTAGAGTTGCCAATGAATGTTTAGGTCTAATGCTAATGCAGCTCAACTTTGAGGGCCTTACCATTGCCAAGCTCAGCCTCATCGAACAGATCGCCATCAGGTAAGATCTGCCGCCATCAGGAATAAGGTGACTATTTTTCTACTGCAGGAACTGGTCTGGCGCCATGCGTAGGTGATTGCCTTTCTGAAGCCAAATAAGCCCAGTGATGATCCGAAGGGATACCGGCCAATCTCGCTGCTCTGTGTTCCATACAAGATCCTGGAGCGTCTTCTGCATGCTCACCTTGAACCAGTAATAGACCCCCAGCTACCCAATGAACAAGGGGTATTCTGGAGAGGTATGTCAACAGCAGACCAAGTGACCCTTCTGTGCCAAGACAAAGAGGACAGTTTCTTAGCCGGGAGAATACTGGCGCCGTATTCCTGGATCTCACTGCTGCGTACGACACTGTTTGGCTGTGCGGACTCTATATGAAACTCCTGGAGACCATTCCAGATAAGCACATGGTGAGCTTCATAATGGACATGCTAAGCAACTGCAGCTTTTGACTGCATACCAGCAATGTCCAACGAAGCAGGGTAAGACAGCTCAAGAATGACGCTCCACGGGGCTCCGTGCTGGCTCCGATGCTGTTTAAAATCTACATCTATGATCTGCCTGCAACCCAGTCGATGAAGTATGGATATGCGGATGACCTGGCATTCCTACTCAATAAGCCATTGTGGAAAGCAGCAGAAGAGGGCATCACCAAAGACTTGAAGATTTTTTCATTGTATCTGATGAACTGGCGCCTTAAGCTCAGCCTGGGTAAGACAATGTCATCAATGTTTCACCTTGATAACAACAAAGAAGCGTCGCGTGAGATGAATGTTGTGGTAGACCATGCCTGGCTGCAGTCCCAATCCATCCCCACATACCTCGGTGTGAAGCTGGACAGAACGCTGACGTTCAAACAACACCTGGAAAGCGTTAAGGCAAAAACAACTGCCCGTGTTGCCTTGATACGTCGCCTCACTGGTACCACGTGGGGAGCCACAAAAAAGACACTGCATATCTCCACCCAGGCCCTGGTGTTCTCCGCTGCTAAATATTGTGCCCCAGTCTTGTGCCGAAGCCCTCTCATCAAGAAGCTTGATGTAGCCCTCAATAGTGCCCTGCTGACCATCTCGGGATGCCTCCGTGCCACTCCGGTGAACCAGTTGCCTTTCCTAGCGGGCATCGCCCCAGCCACCATCAGACAAGAAGCTGCTGTTCTGGCCTTCTCCCGAAAGGCTCATGGAAGTGAAGACCACCTCCTTCACAAGGTTGCTCTGGAGAGACCATGCCGTGCAAATATCAAGTCCAGGCGTCTGTTTGCCATGTATGCCCACGAGCTGCTCACAATGCCAACAGACGTCTCTAAGGCTGCCTGGGTAATGACCAGCTTGAGAGACCAATGGACATCAGCAAAACCAACTAGGCTACACCACTTCATTAACAACTCTGGGGATGTGTCTGGCCATGACCTCTCACGGAAGCAGTGGATAACCCTCAACCGTCTCAGGACTGGTGTTGGACGTTATGGTGTGTCCATGAAAAGCTTGGGTCTGGCAGACAGCGTTTCCTTTTACTGCGGAGAACAAATCCAGACAATGGACTACATCATCACCACCTGCCCAATACATTGGCCACCTTACGATGAATGCGGCCTGATTAGCTTGGACGATGACACACTGGCCTGGCTTGGCTCGACAGCAATACAAGTCTAAGGACATACGACAGGATATATGCGTTCTCTTCAATCATGATAATTCTAAGCTTACTGACCATTATTGAGATAAAATGCTACAAAGTGATCCTCATATAACCACATACATACTTGTGACTTTCTCTTTACCTTGGTGAACCATGTACTAAGACCTTTTAGCCCTAGTAGTTTGATTACATTTTTGTGCTGAACTGACAAGCTTTCTGCTTTGTGTATGAAAGCATACCAAGTGGATCTGCGTGTTCATTGCCGGAAATTTCATCTTTGGACATAATTTTCCACTCTCATTCAAAACTGAACTTTCTCCATCATTCTCTCCACATAGGTATCATCAGGTTTTCAGGTTACGGTGATAGTCACTTTCTGGGGATCCATGGTTTCATTTCCAGAAAGATATAACTGAATTGAATGAAATAAATATCAGTTGCTTTGAGAAAAGGTAGCCTTGCCCAAGGGTAGTGTTGATTGGCTCTTCAAGATGCCATTGTGTGTTCTAAAATTTCTAAGCAAAATAAATTTGGCAGTTAGGGTAATTGCAATTCATTTGTAGGTCCTCTTACTACAGTTTGGTAGAATTTTAGTTGTAACAAATGTTTTAGTGACTAAGTTCGTGTTAAAAATGTATGATTTTAATCAAACAATTCTAGCCACCGTTTTCAGGTGGTTGTTCATTTTGAATAAGTATCCTATTCTTATTTTGCAGCCCATTAACAACGTGATTGAGAAAGATGAAGAAACCAAAAAGATACAGAAAAGCATCGACTCTGGAATGCAGGCCAATGCACAGCACCTGATGAACTATCTTGGAACTTGGGACAAGTAAGAATTCTACTTTTATGGTGGGTCAGGGGAGGAGAGGGGGTGGAGGGGGGACAGTTGGATGCAAACAGTTCGAAGCTCAGTCATTGTCTGTGTACAAACCAGTACTCGTCGTTTGTTCAAACCTACAGTACGTGTACATGGAAGGAACATCCCTCCCGGTGGCACGCATAATAGTTAAACAACATGGGCTAGACGCTGGCATGCATGCACGATATGCACAAGTAGCCACAGGGCGGAAATTATTTTCTCAAACAAACCTTCGAAAAAAACGTCAAATATCTGGAGGGTGTACAGAGGGATTGTTTTTAAACTTGCAGTAACAAAAGATCTGTCCTTAAACATTTCGTTAAATGACAAAAATTAGAAGATGAACGATACAATTATTCAAGTTATTACAATATATATACCCATTTTAGGGGAGATGTTTTGTAATGACTGTCCCACCAGGACACATTCTCGCACATTAATCCTGCCATAAATCAATGAAAAATGTCTGCAATACTTGTATGATGCATTTCATATAAAACTAACCATACTAAAACAATTGAAATTACTCATGAAACCTATACTGTTATGTTTCAGTGCTGATAAAGAGAGCATTTCAACAAAATGAGATTGCAAATGATTCCGCAAAATACCTTCTGTTGTTCCCTCCCAACCCCCCAACCCCCGACTTTTATAAAATAGCTGGGTTTGAGTGCAGAACTTATCTTAGAACTATATGTGAATGTATTTATTTATTGAGCCTGCAACATTATCCTTATTTTAAAGTAGTTCACATTTTGCTATTTTGTTATTTGAATACTAATACTTTAATATTTCACACTATGCATCAAAATCCCTGGTCTGCATGCAGTAAGTATTTGAATGACAAATGAAAAAATTGACTCAGGTTTTTAAGTATGAGGTCTTTACTGCATGGTAATGACTAGGTTTGAGGCTACTCAGCTGAAATAACAATACCATTATGGAAATAATTTTGTCGCTGTTCGGCTTTGTGCATTGCTTTATGTTGGTTTGTATGTGTATACTAACTACCTGAAATTGATACATTGTCAACGAAAAGTAAAAAGTAAAAAAAAAAACACACGATAAATCCAAAGCGAAAGCCAGCATGTGCCAAGCGAGCCTCCCGCATTCGCTGCAAACGGATTGCCTTTCTCCTGGCAGCTTTAGCGATGGCATTCTCCTGTTTTTCGGGCGATGACTTCGTATATATGTATATATATAACCCGTTTTTTCCACAGGTTTGTCAGTTTACCGTTTTGCTTTTCATGTATTTTTTACCCATTGTCTCCATATCTGTTTCCATTGTACCTAACTTTTCTGCTGTTTATATTTCATTGTTCACATGGCATTCCCTGTTAATGCTAAATGTCTTTTCCGTCAGTTACGCAAACTGAAAGAAAAGAATGTGCGTTACTTGTCACATCTTGACAACTACCGTTTTTACCGTCTATCCCGTATCCTCCCAAAAGGCCTTCAAATCAAATGTGCCCCTTCCTTTGGGGACCTTAACCCCGCATTTCAGAAGAAATGGAATAAGACACTAACAGACACGTCTTTCCATTTACTCATGTTGTTGGAAGTACAATGCCAACAATGCATTGATGACCAATTGCTTGAGATTACTCAGATTGAATCTCAACTGAAAGATTCATGTTCCAATCTTGAGTATGAACATTTCCAAGCCATTCTGTTGTCTGACATCAACCACTTAAGGACCAGCCTATTGGACAAACAAAACAAGAAGCGCCGTAATGTTCAAGCTAATCACAAGAAATACATTCTAAGGCGTTTCCACAAACAGAGGTTTAGTGACCCTCCTACTGAAGGGCCATCAGTAACCACACAGCCTACTACAGTTGTTAACCTGTCTGACACTGTCTTAACTGATCCACAGGTAAAACTGCTCTCAAGGGGCCCAGAGAACCCAACCAGCTGTCTTTGCAACAAGACATTGCCCAATTCAATCGCAGGCTACGTTTACGTGAATATTTTCATGTAGACCCCTCAACAGATGCTGAGTCATCTGAGGCCACTCAGCCTGCTCGCAATCGCTTCAAAGAAAAGAGCAATTGGGTACCCCAAAAGAACCGAGATGTAGCTTTGGACACCTACATCAACTCAGTTAACACTGAGGTGCTTAAGGTTCCCAATACCGGGTACCTAATAACCTCCCCCAAGAAGAACGCAAGGCCTTAACTCAACTTCGGCAGTCACCTAACATAGTGATTAAATGTGCTGACAAGAGGTCCGCAGTTGTAGTCATGAACACAGATGACTATATAGCTGAGGGCCTCAGACAGCTCAGTAACACTGATCATTATGTTGAATGTCATACTGACCCCACTCATTCATTCTCCAAACAAATCAGTGACACCCTCGTAAGCATTCATAATGCTAACGGTATCGACAAGGATACACTTAACTACCTTCTCCCACAGGATCCCCGTACAGCACGCTTCTATCTTTTACCGAAGATACACAAGCCTAACAACCCAGGCCGTCCCATTGTATCTGGCAATGGCAGCCCCACAGAACGTATCTCTGAATTTGTTGATAGCTTTCTAAACCCACTCGTACCTCGCATTCCCTCATACATTAAAGACACCACTGACTTTCTTTGTAAATTGGAGGGTATCAAACACAAAATACCTGACTGTGCTTTTCTGGTGACTCTAGATGTATCGTCACTGTATACTAACATACCTCATAAAGAAAGAATTAAGGCATGTGGTTCTGTACTCCGAGCCAACAAACAAACCCGCCCCTCTGTGAGACACCTTACAGAACTCATCAGCCACATCCTAACTAAGAATAACTTTTCTTTCACAGAAAGGCACTTCTTACAGACACAAGGTACCGCCATGGGTACTAAAATGGCGCCTTCATATGCTAACTTGTTCATGTCTGACTTAGAAGACAAACTATTGTCCTCTGCTCCCAACCGCCCACTCGTGTGGTGGAGATTTATTGATGATATTTTCGCTATCTGGTGTGGTAGCCAAGATAGCTTGGAAGAATTCATTGATCATATAAACTCATTCCACCCCACCATTAAATTCACTGCCGATTTCTCTGTTACCTGCGTGAATTTTCTAGATGTGACTGTAACTAAATCCCCTAATGGTATTGTGACAGATGTATATAGCAAACCCACTGACACCCATCAATATCTTCTCTCTAATATCTGCCACCCTAGCCATTGCAAGGAGGCATTTGCCTACAGTCAAGCCTTACGTATAAGACGTATCTGCTCCACAGATACTCTATACAAAAGGCGTTCATCTGACCTAAGGCACCACCTTGTTTCTAGGGGCCATAGCAAACGAAGGGTTCAACTTGCCATCAACAGAGCTTTTGGCATACCCCGCCATACTCTGTTGACCAACACGGGCACCAAGAGAACCCCGACCAATAGAGTTGCTCTGGTCACAACTTTCCACCCTATGTTACCCAAGTTGTCATCTATAATCAATGACAACATGCCAATTCTCCACTCCTCCAACAGGTTGCACTCAGCAATTTCTGAGCGCCCCATGGTCGCCTTCCGTCGCCCTAAGAACCTAGGTGACATTCTAGTAAGAGCAAAACTCCCCCAGGTACAGGCCAAACTCCCTCCCCACAAGACATACAGGGTTGTCACCACTGCACCCGCTCTAAGTGCAAGACTTGTATGTATATCAAACCAACTGTACAGGTTAAAAGCCACAGCACTGGCTTTACTTACAAAATCAAGACCAACTCCCAATGCCGAACCCCAAATGTCATTTATGTCATATCATGTAAGAGATGTGGAGTACAGTATTTGGGAGAGACAAAGACCAAACTCAGTCTTCGCTTTGCGAATCATGTCTCCTCCATAAAGACCAAGAAACAGTACCCAGTATCTATCCACTTCAATAGCCCTAATCATAGTGTTAAAGATGTGGAACTAACTGTCGTTGAGGCCTGCAACGGCGACGACTCACATCGTAAACTCAAAGAATTCCACTGGATTCACCAACTCCGAACAATCCAACCATTCGGATTAAACATAAACACAGGTGTTAAATAATTCCTTTTGGCAAATAACTATTATATTTCCATGCTTTTACATTATCATTACAGTCCTCTCATTATAGCCCCCTCTCTATTATTCAATGTTTACACTTCTACTGCTATATTTAGGGAGATTACCCTTAATCACCTCCCTCATCTGAGTAGATAATCCTGTCCTTTCATGTCAGCCACATTACCCACCATGCAGCTTTCCTCCTTTGTTCACTAATCTCCTTTTTGTACTAACCGACCACTGGACATCATATTGTCCACACTGCTGTATTTTGATTGGTCATCAACAATCTCTTTGTCTGTATTTAATTAACTTTGGTTGGTTATCTTTTTCCCGCCTATTTTGGATACTCTCCATCTATTTTAATCCCAAGATTTTTCTATAAATGGATCCGTTTTTATATGTTATATAAATAAAACTAGTAGGGCTGATGGCCTTAGCTTTTGACCAAAACCGGACCTTCCGTCAGAGGCAAAAACAAGCACAAACATAAAAAAACAAAAACAGATCCATTTGTAGAAAAAAGGGGGAGTAAAGTTGTGGGAAGGAATCCAGATTAGGCGGGAAAATGAAAGCCAATTAAAGTGAATGCATTACAGACGAAGGGATCGTTGATGACCAATCAAACTACAGCAGTATGGACCAAGGGATGGCCAATGTTTGGTAGTACAAAAGGGGGATCAATGAACCGAACAATAGGGCAAGCTGCATCATGGGTGATGCAGCTAACATAAAAGGACAGGATTAGTTACCCAGATAAGTGTCATCTCCCTAAGTATAGAGGCAAAAGAACTGGTGTATAAATTAAATTCCATAGTGGAATTGGTAGATGGTGAGAATATGAAAGCAGAAGTGTGAAAAAAGGGATTAAACAGGGTAATAAACAGGTTACTGCATAGCAATCCCTGAAAAGGCAGAACCGGAATGAGCAAATAGTAGAAAGGCAGAAATATAAAAAAATTAGGGGAAGATAAAAGCATGTATATAGAAACAATGGGGAGTGTTTATGTTTAGTTCAAATGGTTGGACTGTTCGGAGTTGGTGACTCAATGTGATTCTATGAGTTTGCGTTGTTGGTCGTTACCGGTGCAGGCCTCAATAACAGTTAGTTCAACATCTTTGACACTGTGATTCGGGCTATTGAAGTGGATAGACACTGGCAACTGTTATTTGGTCTTTATGGAAGAGACATGGTTGGTAAAGCGAAGACTGAGTTTGGTCTTTGTCTCTCCCATATACTGTAGTCCACATCTCATACATGATATGACTTAGATTACATTGGGTGTTACATTGAGAGTTGGTCTTAATATTGTAAGCAAAGCCGGTTCTGTGACTTTTAGGGGATTTAGTTACAGTCACATCCAGAAAATACACACTTTGTATTATATAAATACATATAAAAAGTGTTAGTTTTACAACCAAATTATATATTTTTCGTGTTAAATAATCAGTGTCTTTCCCATTTCTTCAAAACCTGTCTGTGTTCAGGTTTATAAGCACTTAATTTTTAGTTTTATTTTCTGTTTTACTTTTTTGTACACAGCTATCGAGAAATATGGGAGATCAATAAGGATGCCTTCATCCGCAGATATCAGAGACTCAATCCACCTGTTGCATCATTTGATGCAGACATTGCAAGGTGCATTTTGTTTATTATTCTACTAACAACTTTTGAAGACAAACATTTTTCAATATTCATTTCAAATTTTTAATTTTGTAGAATTTTATTCAGGGAAAATTTGTGTCGGTAACTCAGCTGATTGAACTTTAACTGTTGAAGTAAGTGTCAATGTGCAAATGAACTAAACCCTCACTTTATTGATATTCTTGCAATCTGGCATCCAAATAATTTCTATGCATTTATTACACTGCTTTTCACGAATGAATTGATGTTGACCATCCAACAGGCATTTTAAAAGTGTTTCCTGCATATCTGTCATAGGTAATACATGTAATACCCTGTTTACACAGTTAGCAATAACATTTTGAGCTACTACTGGGTGCAGAGAATACTGACCATACTGTAATTTCCTGCATATAAGACGCTCGGTGTACAAGGCACAATGCCCCACAAAGGCCCCATTCAAAACAAATGGTCAACGTATAAGGCGCACCGCCGTATATGGCGCATCATGACCGCCGACATGGAGGCCAGCTGGAGGCCACTCATTGTCGGTAAACCGCCACAAAGGGGTCATTGTGTTGTGTTGAACTGATGGTCTGTGATGTGCACGATGTGCAACAATAAAAACTATTCAACTGGACCACGGACGAGTTTACTGTCCAGCAGAAAATGTTTCCAGAAAAATGGGAACCTATAATTAGCGTTTTCGTTTGTAGCCTCGTGTTGTTAAATGCATCGGAAACGATGTTATTGGTCTACACGTAAATTATTTGCTTACCTCAATACTTCCATAAACAAGCTGTTTTCTCGCGATGTGGTCCTGCTAGTCGCAACCCACTCACTTCATTCATAAAAAAATGGCAAACATAAATTGTCCAATAGGCATGCAGTACGTACGTGCACCTGCTTCTCTCCATAACTCAGCCCGGGATTTCCCCTTAATGTGCAACGTTCCCAGTAAACCTTGATCCCAACGCTTAAACCTGAAGGTCTCGAATGTGGATTTAAGACCCATGGGGACGAGCTTGGTCACGACCTGCAGGGACACGTGGATGATGATGACATCATAATTCTAGTACGGTCCAATCAGTTGCTGGGAAAGACTGGCCACACAATGCCCAATTGAATAGATCTCAAAGACATTGTGATTGTGTATTCACGGAAGGGTGGGCTTTGAGTATTAAATTGTTTTTTCGCGGCCACACAGTAAGGTGAATTGAATGCATGATAAGCATGTGCCAACAACACTTAGGAGACGGCTTTGTCGGAAAGCAAGGCACCGCAGTAAGGTGTATTGAATGCATGGTAAGTGTGTACCAACAAAGGTTGTTATAGCCATTGTCGGAAACCAACGCCATGGCCGTAAAGGTGAATGAATACATGAACATCTTGCGCTAACAGCCTTCTTTAGAAAACACGGCCACTTTGTTTGGTGAGATCCGTATTATAACAAAGCTCGTAGGCATAGTCGGAAAACTACAGACGCAGTAATCATCACTAGATAAGGCGCACCGTTACATAAGACGCAGTGCCGTTTTTGTACCTTTGAAAGTCAGATTAGCCGCATCTTATACGCAGGAAATTACAGTAAGCCCAGAATGCCTCCGTTAGCATTCTATTCTATCAAGAAATTAGTTATGTTGGATAAAACTCAAATGTACATTGATCAGCGTTTGGTAATCTTCTGTATACTGTCACTGAATTATAGATACACAGAAGTTGCCAACAATGTATCAAAGGAAGAAACTGTGCTCAACATACAGTTTGTGCTTCTGGACTGTTCACCACTTAAAACAGCTCTACTAGGACATTGCCACGAATGGGAAAATAAGTTCACAACATTGCTGCATGAGATGGCGAGCCAACAGTTGAAGGATCTTCATTGCTTTTTATGTGACAACAAGGAGAAGTAATTATTGCTATAGGCATTTAGTCACATTACTGTATTCATCAAACTACTCACTGGTTCTAAACTGGTTATCCTGTTATCACTGATAAAGGTACAATGCAGGATTGGTGATCATTCAATTTTTTTTAGGTGTTCAGGCTTCAGCCGAACACCTCTTGTTTTTGTTTGAGTTTCTTCTTCTTCTTCTTCCCCTTTACTTATTTCTAAAAGATGACTCAAGATTGAAAATGAATTGAACCTTGAGACTTGGCGTATACTTAAACCTCAACATGAAGACGGCAATTGAACAGTGACGTCATCATGACGTCATCATGACGTGTCGAATTACACTAAATCAAATATTACTTCAAAAAATCTTAACTCCTGAACCACACAATAGATAGATTTTTTACTGAATAAAGGCTTTACTGGTATGACCCCAATTTGACCTTTTTTCCAATCATATCTCAAAAACTACTTATTACTTAATCAAAATATTTACATCAGCTGTAAACCTTTGAGCCTGCCCCAACTTTTACCTTGAGATGATACCAGTTTGACCTTTACTTTCAAAACATCTTTCAGTCATTGTCGGACAACAACGGACGACCATAGATAGATAGATAGTTAGACATTTACATACATACACGTATGTGTGTGCGTGGTTGTATGACATTAATTCCACAATGATGCCAAAAATTTGTTTTAAGTTATGATAAAAAGCAGGTGCTGTTTTTCGCGCAATCAAAAAAGGAAGTGTTATGGTATCAATAAACCATTATGTTACATTAAATGTTTCATTCCACCAAAATCGTCTTCAAAAATATAACTCAAGTTTGAAATTAAACTGAACCTTGAAGCTGTGCATATACTTGAGCCTCAATATGAAGACGGACATAAAACAATGACGAGATGATGACATCATCAGGTGTCGAGTTACAATAAATCAAAGTTTATTGGTTAAACAAATAATATAACTCCTGAAGTACACGATGGATTTTTACAATCTATACATCATCGGAAAGGTCTTTTAATACTTATTAAATGTTTTATAGAAATGACCCCAATCTGACCTTGTCATGTGGTTCAAATCGGAGGTAGAAGGAAAACATTATTAAAAAGCCATCCTTTGAGCTCAGTATAAAACAAGTTTTTGACATGGTTTCTGTGTGTGAGTTGAAAATTGACCTCATGCATTTTCAAGTTTAAAACTGATGACATCATTACATTAAACAGCGCTCTCTGGTAACAAGTTTTAATTAGAAACAAGTTTTTGTTCCAAGAACAAAAACTAGGTGTTCGGAATTAAGGTAATTAAAGTTGTTATTTGATGTATATGAAGTTCAATCAACTAAAATATCTTAATATGAAAATAAAACCATCAAATTGTGCTTTATAGTATAATATTTAATTTGAACTTCCAGTTTTGACAGGAAACTATGAGGTCTCACATTAGGTCTCATATTAGCATATTTATCAAGTACTTTAAGCCTTATCATATTGAGTATAGATTGTGAAAATGGCTTACGTGGAGATATGCAACCGAGAAGGACCTTTCCTGACCTTGGTATTTGGTGAAAGAATCTTGTTCCTAGCTCTAACCATTTTAAATGAGGAGCTACTTCCGGTTTGACCAGAAGTAGAGGTCACAGAGGTCACGCAATATGCAAAAGAGAAGGGCCTTCTCTAACCTTGGTATTTGTGAAAGAATCTGATTTTAATTTCGGTTCCCAAACTTTGAATTTTTTGTTCATGTATATATTGAATCACACAAAGTAAGAACACCCCACTGTCAGCTTTTACCAATCCTGTACTTTACCTTTAATTTCATTCATTCATAAGTTTTGTGCAATAGTTTTCCAACCTAAATCAGATTTTTTATTAAATTGATTGAGAGGTCTATGTTA
Organism: Marthasterias glacialis; assembly: GCA_911728455.2. Classification (NCBI taxonomy): domain Eukaryota; kingdom Metazoa; phylum Echinodermata; class Asteroidea; order Forcipulatida; family Asteriidae; genus Marthasterias; species Marthasterias glacialis. Next base: position 22,441,363 of record OU452225.1, read on the forward strand.
ACTTTTGTTACTTGCTTTCATGGAATACAGGTTGAGTAAGCCACCTCAAACACTTGATGAGCTTGGTGATAGCTTGTTGTTATTGGAACAACTTCAAACTGATTTAAGTAAGATTGAAGCTCGTTTCCCTCCGTTACATGAGCAGTTTGCTATCCTCGAGAAATATGATGTTTCCATACCTGATGAGGTAAATATGACTGGTAATCACCTAACCCCCCCCAAAAAAAAAAAAAAAATAAAATAAAAAATAAATAAATAAATTAAAATAAAAAGATGATCGTTTCTAACATTGTCAATAAACAACGGTGGTCTGGTTGCTCTTATATAGTTCACTATTGAACAAGTTCTCAGTAAATTAAGAAAAGAAGAAAAAAAGAAAAGAAAAGGAAATAATTATCACTTATCACTTTTGCAACAGATTATGCAGAGCTAATAATAATAATGTAACCAGCAAGGTAGATAACCAACAACTGCCTTGTTAGTCATAGTTTTTTTTGGGGGACGGTAATGTTTTTTGTTTTTTGTAGGTTTCCTGACGGCAAAAAAACAGACTCTGAAGTTCGAAGAAAGTTGTTAATTTGAATATTTGCTGAACGATTAAGACACTTACTAGTCTGCTAGTTCCATTGAACTTGAGTGCTTTGAGGCTTGTAAAAGGCGCTCTATAAGTCCATTATTATTATTATTATTTCATGATATCACAGCATGCAAAAGAAAGATCACATTTTCCCTTCTGCTGGTAACTCCTCAATTGAGGAGTAGCTGTAGCCTTAGATCTCAAAACTCTTTCGCAGGATCCTAGCTGTTCCCAAAAGTGCCTTTCCTCTGCAGCAGATTTGATGTAGATGCTTCTCAAATGCCTTTGGAATGGTGCCAAGTTCTCAAACCATCGCAGGGACTACTTTCACTTTCACCTGCCAAATCTTATGAAAGTCCCTAGCCAAGTCCTGACACTTCTGGATCTTTTCCATCTCCTTAAAAACTACTCTTATATCACCCGGCACAGCTTTGTCGATGAGATGACATATCTTCTTTATCTTATCTAAGACTACAATGTCCAGACATCTATGTTGTGGTAGGTCTCTATAACTTTCTCTGGAACATGGTCGTACTACTTGGCATGCACCTGGACACCACACTTTTTACATAGATCCCAGTGAATCACCTTGGCCAACCTGTCATGTCTTCCTTTGTACTCCTTTGTAATAATAATAATTATTTTTATTATTTCATAATATAACAGCATGCAAAAGAAAGATTGCATATTTTTCCTTTGTGCCGGTAACTCCTCGAGTCGGGCTACTTCCTGTAGCCTTAGATCTCGAGGGTCTTTTGCAGGATCCTAGCTGTTCCCAAAAGTGCTGCCTTCTGCAGCTGATCTACTCTCACAGTTGTGCCTGTTTGATCTAGATGCTTTTCAAGTTCCTTTGGAATGGTGCCAAGTTATCCAACCACCACAGGGACTACTTTCTTTTTAACCTGCCAAATCTTACGAAGTTCCCTGGCCAAGTCCTGATACTTTTGGATCTTTTCCATCTCCTTAGAAGCTACCTTTATATCACCTGGCACAGCTATGTCGATGAGATGACACATATTCTTTGTCTTATCTAAGACTACAACATTCGCACGTCTATGCTTTATAACATGATCAGTCTAAATGTTGAAGTCCCAGAGGATCTTGACCTGGTCGGTCACCTTACACAGATCCCAGTGAAAAACCCTGGCCATCTTGTCATGTCTTCCTTTTACTCCGTCTGGGCCATCTTACTAAGATTTCTTTTCCTTATGTCAGTGACATCTAGATCTTCTTTAGTCCACTCAACAATACTCACACTTTACCTCATCAAAGACACGGCCCATGTGTTAATCGCCTTGATAATTTTGTTCCCGTTCAGTTTAGACTTCAAACATTTTTTCACCCGCCTGATGTATTCTGCCTGCAGCCTTACCTCTGATATCTTGTGAAGGACGTGGTCCGATTCTAGTACACCAAGATACTAAAAACTTTCCTGCTCATCCCGAATCACTCTGTGTACCATCTGGCAGAGCGATGCCATCGGAATGTACCCTCTTTCCCCTCTTCATGGTCATTGAAGCACATTTCTCCAGACCAAACTGCACTCTGATGTCATCACTGAAAATCCTGACGGTCTGCACCAAAGAATCGATCTCCGCCTCATTCTTTGCAAACAACTTCAAATCGTCCATAAAAAGGAGATGGTTGATCTTACATCCGTCCCTCTTCATTACATAGCCAGCACTCACTTTATTATTGTTATTATTTTTATAATTGTTAATATTATTATATTAATTTTTCCTTTATGCGTTCTAAACTACGTCCTATAGTGCGTGATCCAGGCTATGGATCTGAGGCACTAGAGGGAAGATGTTATTTAATGGACACTATTCTATGTAATATGTAGGCCGTTTTGAAGAATGTTTCGTCTGGACTAAGTTGATGTAAATGTTGCCTTGGATACGGTTGATGAATTTATCCAGGCCCCTCTTCACTAGTCCTAGAGCTCCGATGACCACTGTTTGTCATTCCCCACACCGTGTAGATCCAGATCTCTAGGTCTTTATACTTGGACAGCTTTTCTGTTACTTTTACTGAGGTGTTTCATTCAGAGGGTATTAATACGTCTGTGAGCATACACCTATAATCCTTCTTGTCGTTGATGATGTCAGGTCTATTGGCTTTTACCTTCCCTTGGATGTGGATTGGCGTGTCCCAGTGCAAGGTGATAACATCATTCTCAGTGATCGTTGTTGGCTGATGCTTATACCACTCCCCTGTTGTCTAAATCTTGTAGTTGTTGGAGATGTTCCAGTGGAGGTATGCCGCTGCCTTATGTCAATGTACTCTGTCTTCTGGACAACCGGAAACAATTTGATCGACGATTTCTTTGTATTTTCCACAGATCCTGCATAGTGGGTTTATTCCATTCTTGATGATGCTATGTTGAAATGGTCTGGTGACAAGGTTTTGGTTTTGAGTGGCAATGATTTTGCCCTCCATCTCTGCTTTCAGCCGAGTGTTTCTGAGCCACTGGTGTGTCCTCTATTGGTCTACATCTGTTTCTTTTCTCCTTTTGGGGTACTTCCCATGCATTATCTTGTCTTCCCAGGCTATCTGAAGTTATTCTTTACCCTTAGTTTTGCTTTCTGCTTTACTTGTCCAGTATATAGAGTAGTTGCTTGATCATCTTAAGGTGGGATTTTTTAGCAGTTAAGCTCTTGGATGAATGTTGCCGCTTCTTTTTTTGTGAGTAGAGCTTTTTGTTGCTTTTGTGTTTCACTAGTTTTGGAGAAGGGGGTCACTATTTTTTATCACATTATGCATCTAGCCTGACGGTGGAACTCTTGAAGGTCGTCAGTTCTTGGTAGGTACATCCTGTTAACATCTGCTTTTGGGTGGTTTATCTTCTTCATGGTCAGTTTTTTTCTTGTCTTGTCATCCAATCTCTTGATGTCAGACAGTTTCCAGTTGATAATGTAACTGTACGTCCTACAGGTATCGCTAGGGTGTTGATAGGTTCAAATCGGTTTTCTGCATTGAGTTCGCTCTACAGTATCATATGTACTCTCCTGTGATACTCTTTCCAGATGATATTCTTTGCAGAATTTTGTATGCCGTCTCCTTCATTCACTCCAAGACACTTGTATATACCTCTCGGTCTACCTCCTTGATTTTCGATCTGTCACAATCCTTATTTGTTATGCAAAAGGACGAAGGTTAAGAATTGGGATTACACAATAGTCCACAGTAACAGTAAGGTTTTACCATGAATTGCAATAACTAATGTCTCTCTTTCTACAGGGCAAATGAAATAGAACACTGTGAGTGTGAGTACATGCACGCTTCATGCTGCTCATTAAAATGTCAGGGCGTATTATCATGTCATCCGCTGTTGACCTTGTACCAAACAGAATGTTTTTGGTGTTTTATGGTGTCAACCGGCTACACCAAATTGGAATTTTGAAAGCGTATTTACTAGTCCTCCAAAATTGTCCTCATAAAATTGTGCATGTCATTCAGCGTCAGGTGGTTCAGATGGGTAAATGACAAAATGCCCTTGCATGGTTAAGATTTTCTCTTTCTTTCTCAACACAACATTTGTTTTCAAATTTTTGTATAAAATGGAATAAAAAAATTCGGTGGAATGAAAACTATTTGAAGGCAAATGTATTCTGTTCACTGATGCATTTCCACCTTTATTCTTAGGGGTACAGGCTGCCAAGCTGTTCAATTTTTAACATTAATAATGACCAATTTTTTTGCTCTGTCAATTAGGTGCGCCAGATGTTAGATGAATTGGACAATGAGTGGATTACCTTCCAACAATGCTTACTTGACAGTGATGTTATGTTGAAGAAGCATAAAGAGAAATTTAAGACAGGACTCATCCATTCCTCAGAAGAATTCAAGAAATCCATTGCTAACTTGCTTGATGATTTCAGTAGTAATGGTAAGGATTTTTATGCAAATTTTAGTTACACTTTCAAGTTTAAGAGTTGTTTGGTTTTAAGAATGTTGTTTTCAGGGATGAGATTCTTCCGACCTTTGTGGGAAATCTGACCTTTTAATTTTGAAAATCCAACCCTTTTTTCCACTTCCGACCTTCCGACTTTCCGTTTTTTCACCTGTTTTATTTTAAGAAATATGAGTTCCATTTTAATTGATTTCAAATTTAATGTGTTGATAAAAAGTTGAATAAAAAAAGAATATTGTTTGAAACAGTTGTATTTTTATTTTTCTGCTTACTTTTGTCACATCCGTGTCTTTGGTTTTGATTTTTACACTACGGGGCACATGGCACGGGCTGGCCATCCCTGTCTGTGCAGTCGGCTGCATTCGTGGGTAACATCATCATCAGTGCATGCGGGTTGTTGTCACACGATCGCTCGGCCCATCCAGCTTTGCCGCTGGGAATTCCCAGGATGCGCATTTACACTGACCGATTGGCACATACTGCTGGCACTGTACATACACATAATGCGCGACCACACAGATACACAGGTTTCAACACCACGCATTATTATAATTGCGCTACGTGAGCCGTGTTACCGACTAAAAGTGTATGATAAGACTATTTGGACACTAGGAACCAGACAATAATAGAGCGATCTGTATCGGCAGTTTCCATTGGTTTGTTGTGAAGACTTCGGCAGCTTTGGACCGATGATTGTCAGTGAACCACGACTCCGTATGGACTGGATGTCTTGCACTGGATCGGATGCTATGTATGTGCGCATAACGTGTGTACACTGAGTTGTTATCTTCGCTCTTCTCGATCGTATCTTTTGCAACGTTAATTAACTAACTAGGCAGTCATGTCCAAACATATCATTGTAAATCGCGAATCCATCAACATTAAAGACATCGATAAGGATGTCACCAATCAATGGAAATGGGAATGGATGAAGGTGAAAGACGACAAGTTCTTTTTTTTCTGAATTCTTCCGTAAACTGAAGGAGCCAGGAAAAGCATTGTGCAAGATATGTGACAAAGTTGCCAGCAAACGGTCAGCCAAGATGGTTATTATGGCAGCAGCAAAAAAGGCAAAGAAAACCCACTCTAGAGCAATGAAGCAGCGGGGAAGGACAAACACAATGTAATATTTAATATCATACTAGACCCGGTAACTGGGGCAATGTACTCCTTTTGTGTGATTTTGACATTATCTGTCGTACTTGACAGATAATGTCAAAATCAGAAAAAGGAGTACTGTACAGCGCCCCAGTTACTGGGTCTAATAATCATACTACATTAACTGGTAAGACTCCAACATTGTTACCACAGCCTAATATTTATATGTACATGTACGAACTGTACACTGTAACCATGGTAACACATGTATACAAGTAGAACATTGAACATGTACATTTTATGCATGTGCACTTAAATGTACATTGTACACGTGTACATGTACAAGTGTATCTGCTAAATTGTCGGGCACTTCAGCCAATGTGGTTTTGTGCTCACTCACGATAAATTTCAGACCTACGATAAATTTCAGACCTTTTCATTTTCGAAGAATCTCATCCCTGTGTTTTAGTTGATAAATCTGTTTTAATTGAACACTGTGAGAATATTTTTTTCATATGAGAGTTTTAGGAATGCCAATCAACTCAAGGCTACCTTCACGGTTCCTGCCATCTGGAAAGGCAGCCACCTCCGATTCTCCTAAATTTGGGTGGTAAGACAAAACTGAAGAATAATCAAAGCGGAAGTTTCAATGTGGCTGTTGCTACACAGTCATGTAAGGCCACCAGAACTCTCCCTGGCCCTGTGGCACAGCACTTACTGTAACTTTCTTTACCAGCTAGCCCCCATGGCAGTCATGACATCTGGGTGCTTCTAATAGAGACCCTTAATGTGTTGGATGCTGTTAAATGATCCTGCTGCTCAGCAGGCCTTTCAGAGAATGCTACATCCTTGGAGGTTCGAAGCCGACCTTGTTCTACAAGGAGGACCTACAACAACTGCCTGTGACATTGTCATAAATGGTGCAACGACAATTCTTTTGTTCCCTGTTCAGCATCCTTTTAACACATAGAAAATTTGCTTCTTGTCCTTTTTCCTTACGATGACCTTTCGATAGCTTGTATACAAGGATATCGTTTGGCCATTGGAGCAGTCCATTCCTGGTTTCCAGATAACTTTACCATTATTCTAATGGCGCCTTGATTCAACTCCTCAGATGCATGATGCATGTCTGTTGAACGCCCTTCCAACCACTAGCTCAGGCGCCCCTAATGGACCCCTATGTGAAAACGGTGTTCTTGGTAGCTATAGCCACTGCCATAGTGAACTCCATGCCCTAACTATCGATCGCGTGCTTGTCTAAGGCAGGTGTCCGATGGCAAATAGCTCTTTTTCAATTTGGAATGTCGGCATCTCTGCATCATACTTACATTACAATTTTTTTGTACAACTTTTTGAATGTCCAGGATATTTGTATGCCTTCTTTATCACTTTTAACAACAGATATTCTGATCTTTATTTCCTTTGATTTAGGTAAACATTTACAATAATAATGTTTGCATCTAGTTTCATTTGACATGTTTTCATTTTTTATGACCTTCATAATTTGAAATGTTTGGAAAACATTTCAAATTAGATACGTACACAAAATATATTTGTTAGATTGGTTGATTTTTCGTTTGAACACAACTAAAAGAAAACAAAGATGTTTATTTGCAACCTGAATTAACAGGATTGGTGTTCACTAAGAAATGTGTAGCTAATGTTTTTGGTCTGTACTACCTTTTACGCATCACATGAAATGTAGTGCTACAGGTTATAGTATAGTGTTCACACTGATGTTAACATGCTAAAGGGTTAATTAAAACATGAAGATGTTCGCTGTATCTGTAAGAAAGGTAAAATGGACCAGTATTCATACCTTTGTTTGTATACACATTACTGATAACTATGTTTGTAATTTTGTTGTACTTTGAATATTTTGTTTTTTTTGTAAGTGGGCTGTGTTCGTCTATTGGTTATGATACTATTTCTCAAAGATACTGATTAACCATTTAAAACAAATGGAGCAGAACCTTATCTCATTCAAGGAGATTTGTTATTCAAAATGGTACAGTTTGATTTCAATGGTTTGTGTCTTTCTGTAGGACCATTCAATAGTACTCTTGGATGTGATGAAGCTCTCCAGCAGGTCTCAAACATCAGAGAACAGGTCAATAGTTTGAAAGAACAAGAGGCTACACTGCGTAAAGGGCTGGGTATCTTCAAAATTGATCAACCCCCTTCAAAGGAAATACAACAAATTGATAAGGTAAATTTGTAAAATTTCAAGTTTTTATTGCATTCATCAGCCTTATTCTTAAAAGAGAATATAAAGAGAAATTCAAAAGTAATTAATCACTTTCTCTAAAATTAAGTCTGTATGGCTTTATTTTTGTAATCATATATCATGAGGGGTCCCAAATTTGACACGCCCTATATTTTACGTAGGAATTGTTTATGTCATTGCACAATTTAAGCTACCCCAAGTGACAAAGTAAAGTTTTTTACTTGCCGAACATCAATTCTCCTCTCCATTGACCAAAACATGAAGAAAGATGAGGCTCTACTGGTAAGTTGTAGTTGTAAATATAAAAAGCTGGGGTATTTAGACTTGTTCTACAAAAAAGTGATATAGTGTTATGATCGTTAATATTTATTACAGCCTTTTCAAAAGTTTCAACTTACACTTTTTCAATTCAGTCCATTAAAATTATGGCTGGGGAAAAATTGCGGAGACCATGAGAGGCATTTTACCTGGTATCATTTGCCCATTGCATAGAAAAATCAGTGTATAGTGGACTCTCGGTAATACGAGCTTGGACTTTACGAGATCCTGGTTAGGATGAGGTTCATCCCCAGTCCGGAACAGCCCTGTGTGTGATATATGTGAGAATGTACCTATGTTAAGAGCACGGTTGTAGTGAGATCCTGGTAAATACGAGGTTAAGTGCATAACAGAAGATGATGGCACAGTGTTGAAATTGATGAAACTGACCAATGTTGTTGGTCTTGAGACCTCAATCGAGGGTTGTTGAGGACTCGGATGTTTCTAGGTCTCAATTTTGAGAATTGGTCTGGGTCTGGGTTTTGATCTGGGTCTTGGAGCAAAGGTCTTGATGTCTTGTGTTGAGAACTTGGGAGACCTTAATTTCATAATTGTCCAAAAAAAAAAAAAATATACAAACTAGAATTGTGTTGTTAGTAAAACAAACACGGGGGGGTTTCGGGTTAAAAAAAAAAAAAAATAAATAAATAAATAAAACATTTGAGAAATGTAGGACGTCATGGTGACTTATGTCCTATGTTATAGGTCATCACTGTCTCAATATTGTCTATAAAACAGTTACAATATTGTCTCGATGTGAAATAATATCTCAAGATCCTGTCAAGAGCTAAAACTTTCAAGATTTATTACCGTAAGCAAGGATTTGTGGCTGCCGCATGAAAACAAATGTTGCCATTAACACTAGCTCCAGTGAGAAATCTGTACAGTCAATTTGTATAGCGCCCTCTCCGTTATGGGGAGCGTAGCTCTCACAAGAGGGCACTATACAAGTTCATCGTTATTTTCAGACGTCCACATTGTGAAATCGGCTAGCCACAAATTTAAACACGTCTATAAAACAGGTAACAGTGATGCAATGGTGACGTTGTGTTGTTTTGTACTAAGTTAGACCATAAGCTTTAATTTGATGTACTGTTTGTGGTATTTAAGACTGTAGTCCCTGAGATCTGACGCTAACAAGTTTCATTGAGTGTTAAAACAATGAGATTTGTTCAGACTGTAAAATAATAAAAACTAGAATTGTGTTTGTGGCAAAACAAACACGGGGGTTTCGGGTAAAACAGGATAACCGATCGAGAAATGTAGGATGGCATGGTTACTTAATGACCTATGTTATAGGTCATCACTGTCCCAATATTGTGTATAAAACTGCAACAATGTGAAAATATATCGTTCAGTTTTGGAAATGGTACTTCTCACTACAGCGCTTTAATATATATTTTCAGAAAGCTTAGACTTCACTGACACTTTCGTACACAGAAACCATAATAAAAATTTATGATCGCTTTTGCTTTAGCTGCCATTATAATACTGTCATGCGTGATTCAACGTTTGTTTTGTTTTAAACAATATCCTTTGATTTGATTTAGTTGACACCTTCCTGATGAGTTCATGGTGACTTCATCTGTTTCATTATCTAAGTTCAGCCAGAACCTACAATGACAAATGTCTTGATATGCAAATGTTAAATATGAGACTTTCTGGTCACATTGCGTGCAGATCCTATATTAAGAGATCATGTAATAACAATATGGGATTTGCCAACACGAGAGGGCTCTATACAAGTAGACAAGTTTGTTGATTACATAATACTTCCATACTAGGGCTGAGCTAACAGAAGGTAACGCTAAAATTAGGGGCGTCAGGTCTGGTAGAATTAGCAAAGTGTATCATTGTTAAAAGATTCCTAGGCCCGAAAAATGCAAAATGAAACTGTTTTTGTTATCAATGGAAGACTGGGTACTGTGAGTGTTGGTCGTTGGCTGTATTTGATAAAACATTCAAAGTTTTGTGCTAACTCCAAATTTGATGTTGTACCCAAATTTAGTGCTCACTTCAGTCTGGTCGGAGAGACAACCCAAAAGTGTTTGAATATTGTCAACAAAGGGTGCAAAACATTTCATGAAAATACTATTTTATAAGAAATAGTGCAAAAAAGTTTATTTCCGTATTCCTTGCTCTTTTAGGGTAAAATAGTAAAGCAAACATAAATAGATTGATAAAATACTCTGACTATCAAATTAAACATGCATAAAAGCATTACTGTAAAACAATAAAAACTTTATTTTATCACATTATTTCACTTTTAGAAAATGTAATAAGAATAAACTGAAAGTAGACATCCTTGATTTTCAAGAAAAATGACTAAAACAGTGCTAATAAATAGGTTTGTTTTCCTCAAAATTGAAACTAACAATGATCTTGTCCCATAAATACGACAGACATCAGTTTGCTCTCTGTCACTTTTACAGTTAAAGTTGATTTTTATTTGTTATCATCACAGGCGATATTTCCTCTGTTGACAGCTTCTTGTATCATTTTTAAAAGAGCTGACAAAAGTTTTTGATTTGACGAAACTGGTTATCACACCAATGTGTTTTTCTCACAAGTTGTGCTTGCCAGCAGAGCCATGTATGCCTTGTATCTGAAATGAGCAAATTTGATAATGTGATTATATTAATACGATGATCAATCAAGTAATCACTGTAGGCCTCTGCATTGATTTAAACATTATGACAACAAACTGAAGATCTTTGTACATAGTGTGTTTCCTAAAATATTTGTAGCTCCTGTGTATGGGATTGTATGGTTTGAAGAGATTTGTCTTTTTCGGCCTCCCACACTGAAAGCTAAACAAAACCCTATGAAGGGAGTGACTGGATTCACCACTGATTAGCAGAAACATCTAAATCTTAGTAGGCATCAGTATATTTAAAATTTTGAAAAGTCTTTATTAAAACCTACACAATTCTTGACTATGACTGAGTCAACGGCGTACCAAGCTCTGAGCTTCTGGCGTTTGTGGGGGGTGGGGGTGAAAAATCAAGCCTCCGTTTGACTAAAACAGAGAAAAGACACATTTTTTAGGCATGTGTGATCCATATCAATCAAACTTTTAATGTTACTGGGATTCTTTCTGTAGCATTTACGGGCTGAAAGAAAAAATTATACACAAATCAATCGGGACGGGATTGGTTGTACTTTATGTTGTTTAATGTCAACTCGATTCATGACAACTCGGACAACTCCACGTACACTCAACCCATTGTTTCTTTTTCAAAAGGTTTCAAAGGGTGTTTTTCAAAAGGTTTGGGTGCGACTTTTTTTTAACTAATATAGAAAAAATATTAAAAAAATATTGAGATGATAATTAAAAAGGCAAATTGGGAAGTTCAAAATAATGGAAAACAAAAGAAAGATTACTATTTTAATTTTTTATTTCAATAATGTAAGTGTGGGCCATATTTGACACTACAAATTTCTCGTCCTCGGTATAACGGTGTGGTCCAAAGCCAATGGACTACAAGCCGATAGCATTGGCCCAGTCAAGGACGGAAAGAAATGTTATTTTTACGAAGATCTTTTTTCCCTTTGAATTAAAGAAAATTTTGAAAAAGAAGCAACATTTTATGACGTGCTGCATCATCCACATGTCATGCATACTCATTAAACAACTCATCGCGGGTAAAAAGACAAGTTCTCTCTGGCACCAAATGAAAGTGTACATGTGGGCAATGGCCCATGAAAGGGTAAAAAACACTTGGAACTAGAAAAATGCCAGCACGACGCAAAATTTATTTAGTTTTATCCCGGACAAATGAAATCAGCATGTGGTTGTTACTAATTCAAACAATTATATTGCAATATCTTAAAGGTCTGGGAGAAATGTTTTCAGGACGTGGCAGAAAAGGCTGGTTGCTATCAATAAAAAGAAAAGTTAATTTGGTGACAGTCACTTAAAAAACCCAATTCAAGCAGACAGTCCATACTTGACAAGGATTACAGGTGATATTTGCCTCTGCTGACAGCTTTTCATATCCTTTTGAAAAGAGCTGACTAAAGTTTTTGATTTGACAAAACTGGTTATCACGGTAAAAATATGTGTTTTTCTCACAAATTGTACTTGCCTGAAGACCCATATTATTTGCCTTGTATTTAAAATGAGAAAAGTTAAAAATTTTACAAGTCATTCTGACTCATACCTAGATAGATTTATGCAGTACTTGTTCATGTACAAATCTCCATCATTTGAAATGAAGTAAAAAACTGACAAGAATTAGATTTCATATAACAACTTAATCAAAATATAAATAAGCAAATGTGTCCCCTTCTCGTGTGGTAATATCTGGACACTGCTTGAAAATTTTAGCTCTTGGCAGGACCTTCCTCGACAGTGCACTGTCGAGGAAGGTCCTGCCAAGAGCTAAAATTTTCAAGTTTTGTTACTGTAAGCGAGGATATATGGCTACCACTGGAAAATAAATTTTGCCATTAGCCAGCTTGAGTGAGAAACCTGTAGCCCTCACAACAGGGCGCTATACAAGTTCACCGTTGTTTTCAGATGTCCACATTGCAAAATCGGCTAGCCTGGATTTTAAACACGCCTGTAAAACAGGTAACAGTGATGCTATGGTGACGTCATGTTGTTTTTGAAATAATTTATACCATAAGCTAATATTTATGCTTTTTTGAAGTTTAGACCTTCTTGTTTAGACCGGAAGTAAAGGTCAAAGTGGGGTCATGCCTTATAACAAAATGTCAGTTATGATGTAAGCTATACATGGAACAAAGATCGTCACGTCATCATGACGTCATTTATGGCACGTTTTGTGTCTGTACAAAAGGCATGGCTCAAAAAGTGTAACTATTTGGTAGGTCAAAAATCACAATTTTTCTAAATAAAATAAATTTTAGACTGCTACATTACAAAGGTCGTTTAGAAAACCTGAATGCTTTTACCAAGAGTCATCCCAGTAAAGCACAATGTAATGCCACTATAATTAACCGTTAATTGTTCAGTCCGAGCACTATTGGTACAACGTTGTGGGGACTGCGCCGCTTTTTGCCACACAGAATTGATTACAAACTTGTACACAGGTACCCACTCGCCTGTTTTTCCAACGTTAATCCAGTGGTGTTTGCCTGTGTTGCGAACCTATACAGGTTTTTGCGGGGAAAACTGCAAACATGAATGCGTTGGGGTAGCGCTATTTTTTTTGCGGTTTAAACTTCATATTGTGTTCTCAGATGTTAGTTTGGCTTTCATTTACTAATTATTTTGACGTCTCATATGCTATAGTGCCCTCTTTTGGTAAATGTTTCTCTACATGAAAGGTGCAGAATCTTTGCATTTTTAGGGTTTTCGTTCAAAGGCATCGCATAGGAATAAAAGTTATACCACCTTGTAAATAACAAAAAATCGTAGTATGGCAAACATGTTTTCGTCATCAGGTATCAAGTTAAGTAAATTCAAAGTTTAATAGTGAAAAATTAATATCTCATGAAGCAAATATCGTGGAGTCATAATCTTTGTGCCATTTTGAAGCTTAGAGCACGGGTGACATTTTAATTACACATATGACCCCAATTTGACCTTTCCTTCCGGTCCAAACAGGAAGTTCAAAACTTTAAAAAAAATCATATCTCCTGAACAAAATTCCATAAAGTGGTAATCTTTATGATGTTTTGGCTGGCCATTCTGGGGCCACTTCCCTTATGCTTCAACGGAAGCAAGGATTTCTCAGCAACTCTGCATTTGGCCATGTAGGAGCTTACATTTCCACCGGTCTATCATGGCATTAGTAGCCAATGTGATGTTTCTAACAGATTACATGTGCCTGTTCCACAGATGCCCTCGAGTGGTGAAGTCGACATTTTGTCATGAGCTTTCTCCTTTCTCTAAGAAGCTTTTCCCGTTTTATGAGACCAGCTGTCTATTAGCGTAGCTATTTATGGCTGTTTTTGTTTTGTTTTGGCTGTTTAGTTCTGTAAGAATGAGATGGATATGCCAAATGTATGCCATTTCCAGGTGATCTTTTATGATGGTTTGAAATCCTCTTCCATGCCAAGATATGTCAAACCAGGATCTAGGTCTCTTATCATGCGCTATTGGTAGTGTTAATCTTTTTAAGGTGGGTTTTCTGGTCAATGTTGATTTAATGATTTTGCACATTTTCTCTGTGAAGGTAATGATACTAGAAGTCAAATTGTACATGTTTAAGCAGTGGCTGGTGTGGCAACTGGACAGTGCGGTTATGAGGAAGTTAACAATTTGACTGTCAGCTCGATAGATATGCACTATCAAGTAAACAACTGTGGAACTAGCTATTAGTCATATGCTCTCAGGTAGTCAGTATATAGGACGGAGTGGTCTGCATGTGGCATCCTGCAAGATTATCCTATCAAGCAACAAGTGAATTTTAACCTCTTGCTTCTGCAACTCACTTCTCCTCAGCCATGATGTTATTTGTGTGAAAGTGATCATCAGAATTCATTGACATGATGTTTCTGTAGTATGCTGAGTTTGCTGGCATACTTGGGTTGCATTTGTATGAATTGTGCACAATCACAGCCTGGTGGAATCTCTTAATTGTTTATATGAAAGTGAAAGGCCTCCCCAGCTATTTTCAATAATGCTTGTTATTTATTCATTTATTTCTTTTGTCTTGTTTAGCCAGGGTAGTCCATTCAGTTATCTAAGAACTGTTCTCCCTGTAGGCTGTCAGCTGAACCCTCAAATTCTTTCGCTTTGCTCTGGCAATTATGGGACTAAATCTGTTTAACAGTCTATCTTCCTACATTACCCGAGAGTAATGATCGGAGAAGTTTTCCACATTTCTTTTTGCAGTTTTTTGTATTTTAATTCAAAAGAGCGCACTATTTTGTTAATTTTAGTCCGTTAAAAAAACGTTGTTGGTCTTTGTCACATCTGACCCGTGGAGGTCATAGTTGTGACATGAAAGATATGACAATATGCAGAAATAGATTAACAATGGAAACAATCACATTTATTTACAATAATATACAATTTATTTACATGATTGCTTTACTTGCAAATGCTCATAATTATATGTACAGTTCAATTCTAATTGGTTTTGTATTTCCTTTAAATTAACAAAGACCGCGAAGTGATTCAGGCTATAACAGAATCCCAATACATTAATACTCAAATTGCAATCATTCTATGAACTTGAATCATGGAGAAACACTATCTCAACGATTCTCTAAAACTTCAAATCTTAACTCACAGTAACTTAACAACAAAACTTCACAAATCTGTTCTTGTAAAGAAGCTGTCAAATACTCAATCATTAAGCTCTCAATTAAACCTTACCTTTTCTATTACATATTCCAGGTACAAATCACCTTTCAAAATGACTGTTTCCAATACAATAAAATGGTCAACCCTTCACCTTAAGCTTAAATCAAAGTCTCAATTCTGTTGTGCTACCAGCACACACTTTCAGTTCTCTGACCTCATAGGTCAATCAGTTTATGTAGATCACAGTTAAATAAATGAAATAAACCTGTAATGGCTTTCTCTCCCAACTGGCCTTGCACATCTTGTAGCGTCTTACAACACTGTCAAAATTACGGGTGCAACACTCCTCCACATAAATGCTATCAGGGTGTGGTACATAGAGGTCCCGGTCCATTAATACCAGGGCCGTAACATCGGGGCCATTACATCAGGGCCGTAGGATCAGACCCACAGGGCCATCTATAATTTAAAATGATACCAAAAACTGTACAAGAATGTGCCCTTCAATTGAACATTATTCGAAAGGCATTGCAATAATACAATTTTTCACTGTGTGCATTTGCTGGCTTGGATTCACTTTAAACTCTAAATATCTTGGCTTTCAGTTTCAATTTCCAAATGCAATTAAACAAATTCAAACAGGTTTTTCATAAATAAAAAGAAAACTTACTATTTGCTGATATATTGGTATACTCATCTCTTTGCCCCTGCAGCGCCAAGCTTCACCAGATCTGTAGTTATCTGTGCAGGTTTCATGGGCGTCGGCAGGGAAAATTCACACAACTCAAAATACTGGACCACACTCAGACTACATGTTGCTTCACTGCTCTCAAGTTGGCACACTTAACACACCTACATTTGCACTACTGTTACATCCAAACCAATCAAGTATATCCATTAAATTTCAATCACATTCCTTTTACATTTAAACTCCCATTCTACTATTACATTCCTAAGAGACTACGCCCACCAAATGAAAGAAACTATCCACAAAGTATATTCCTGGTATTTGTGCCAAGTACTCCTGCACAGTAGCACTTGCCTATTCAAAATTAACAAAAAGCGACCTGTTGCACAGTAGCCAAGTGGCAGCACTTGTTGTCCACTCAGAACTATAAGGTCATTAACTTCCGTAATCAACAAAAGGTTGTTAACATTTCCAAACTAAAAAACAGTAAATAAGATTTAAAAATCAAAAACTAATATTTGTCTATCCAAAAGTAGTTTAACCTGTTATTCTAAACTACTTTTTGGATAGACAAACCATTAGTTTTTAATTTTTAAATCTTATTTACTGTTTTTTAGTTTGGAAATGTTAACTACCTTTTGTCGATTATGAAAGTTAATGACCTTATAGTTCTGAGCCGACGTTGTGACAATTAATTATACACAACAGCAGCAAACCATGGCCCAGAACTAAAGAAGGATCCCTAGCAAGCACAGGAACCACAACCACTACGGTTGGTTCCTAGGTTCCCCCAGACAAAGACCCCTCAGAGCCATCAAACCCCCAAACTGTCAAGGCTTTTCCCTACAACAAACTTGTAGTACCCCGGGATGGAAGGAAATAGCAGAGTTTCTTCAAATATTCATGACTAAGTTAAGTTCAGAGGATAAGGTTAAGGATTTATCTATTTAGTACAAAAAGTACCTTCAATTATCTCGAGTTAGCAAACTACATTAGGTCACCATGACATCATACATTTTTCAATCGTTTATTTTGTTATGCCTAAAACCCCTGTGTTTGTTTTGCAACAAACACTTATGTCTAGTTTAATTTTTTATATAGTTTTATCCTTTTTCAGGAACTTTAAAGTTTCACATGCTGGTTAACTTGATACAATGGAAACTGTTGGTTAAATTAATGACTAATAACGTAATTTGTTGATATGAATTGTTCTGATTTTATTCATTATTGGTTGTTTTTCTATTATCCTTATTAGGATTTGGATCATTTGGAAACTGTGTGGCAGTTAACCAAGGAGTGGGAAGGACTTTGGAACACATGGAAAATAGGACTTTTCCATGAACTGGTAACAACAGAGATGGAAATGACAGCTGGCCAACTGTACAAGAAGCTTAATAAACTCAATAGGGAATTGAAGGTACTGATCAATTTGTTATTTCTGTTCTTTGTTCTTTACCATCGTTTGCATTTGGATTAATTAAAAATATCTTGTTTATAGGTGTGCATTTACTTGATAAACAATGTTTCGAGAGACGTTGTTCTTACCAAGGGATGGTTAGTCCTCTAAACAAGTTGATATTTCACAGGGGCTCAAGTTGTGCTAAGTATTTTTTGTGTCAGTACCAAAAGTCCTGAAGTGTGATTGGACTTGAATTATCTTAGATTCCTTAGTTTACAGTGGATGATTTGGAAACAAAATAAAATATCTTGTCAATATATTTTGTAATCAGAAAACAAAATATAGCTAGATATTAGGTGTTTGTCCTTGGGACGAACACAAAACCAGACCCCAAACGTGACCCTGATTTGGAGGTAGACAAGGACTCCAAATCTATCTAAGACCTTTTATTTGACTTTAACTGTGCCTAAAACCATAAAGCTGATTTTGAATCTGACCTTGCCCCTAACCCTGACTCTTACACTGACTGTATTCCAAACCCTGACTATAACAATGATTATCATCTTGAACCTAACTGTAACCCTGACCCTTTGTAAAATTGTTAATACATTTATTATTATAAATTTCAATTTGCCTTAGGCACCTTATCAAAACTATTCCAGGGAAAGTACCGGGAAGATCGACCAGGTCAGAGAATTTTGTGCGGGACACTTTGTGCACAAAGTTTCACCCGCTCCCAAATCTTCCTGGTACTTGGTCCCTACTTTCCCGGTCATTGTTTATACTCCCCTGCTGAGCACTCTGGGATTTGGGTGACTGATAAGATCTTAACTTCAGCATGGCAGCCCTTGTGGTTTCAGTATTTCCCAGTTTGGATGTAATTAGGCGTGAACAGGCAGTACCAGGCACTACTGCCTGTGACTTTATTAACACAAAGTGACTCCAAAATTCTCCCCAATTCCCTGAGAATTGAGAGGAGTGTCAAAAATAACCACACAACCAAATTTGAATCATAAAAATTGACCAAGTTATTCTTGAGAAATTAAAAAAGAAACACTCAGGCTTCCTTCATGCATGCTTCATCCCCATCCAAGCTCTTCAGAATTTTTGTTATATAACACCAGCAGCCTGTGGCAGACACCAAATGGGTGCTGTAATTGATAGGGTGATAACCCAGTTTGAGGTCACAGTCCAAGGATTTAAGTGAAGGTGGCAGGGAAGTGTCTATAATTACCTCACTTATAACAGCTTATAAGAAACCAGTACAATCAGAGTTATGGGCTAAGGGGAAAGCTTTGTGGATAATTTGGTTGAAATGTATGAAAGTGTTAGATATCCAGAGAAAACGTTTGTAATTTAACTGAATCAATTGAACAAATGTTGCATGCAATCAACAGTATATGGAGGTAGATCTTAAACTCAAAGTTAACTTTTAAAAAAACGCCCTTATAAAAAAAAATCGTGCTTTGTGATCGATCCCACTTTGTTATGAGGTACTACAAAACTATCACAGGTCTGAGGCTGACAACTTACCTCACCAAAAGCCATTGGACCTACATCATTTTGACTTTAACAGTGTTCATAAATATGGACGAAACAATGGCATGCTGAACAGACCGAATTTCCTTTAAACAACTCGGATGAGTAGAAAGGACACTTTTTTGTGACCCACCGGCATTCATGGAATAGATACGAAATGTCAAAGAAACGTTTTTACAAAATAGATCACGTTTGTTGTGTGCAACAATTATAAGGGGAGTAATTTATCGTGCTACTTCTCAGTAAGTGCAATTGCTCTATTGCTCTATGAATAGACCATGCGGTTGCGTGCAGGATTCACTGCATAATAATGAAAAAATATATATTCTTTTCTTTAACTTCTCTTTCAATGCTGAACTATTTTACATGCATGGTATAAAACAATGACTCAAATAACGTCTGTGAATACCAATAAAGCATTAAACATTTGACTTTAAAAGGATAGGTAGAGGTGTACACAGATCAAACTGGCTCTCACTTAGATCATGGAGGTAGAAATTAAATTTCTACCTCCATGCTTAGATGTAATTGTGTTCAGTGGGAAACCACAACAAATGTTGACCTTGCCTGGCAAAGGGACCGCCTGCTGGGCTTCCAGTAGATAACGATCTAGGTGCTTGTGGTTTATTAGCCATAGTGTAAACATACAGCCTGGGGTCTGGTTGAATTGCAAACTTCTCACCCGGACACCATCCCGGTGTTCAAATGAAATGCAGAGTAAATTGTTTCGGGAAGAAAATCACCCCGGGTAGAATCCTTCCCGCTAGTCACCCCGGAATAGTTTTGATAAGGTGCCTTACACTGATGTGTGATAAGCACTGTATACTCAGTGCTTTCGAGTCCTATGGGCTCGAAAGTCCATAGTCCACAGGACTCGAAAGCACTGAGTATACAGTGCTTATCACACATCGGTGTAAGGCAAACTGAAATTTATATTCATTCCCCCGATGCAAATATTAACATCTATCTACATTTGATATTGTTTTGGAGTTGTCATTCTTTTTAAAATAGTTGTCACTAGAGGACACTGTAACACACAATGACACCCAAAAGGAGAGGTCAACTTCTTGGTTGGACTGGAAGGAAGGGACAAAGTAGGGTCAGGTTTACAAAGAAAATTTCAGATTTGTTTTAAGCTACAAGATGGCACAAAGATTTTGGCTTTATGACATGCGGGTTAGGAGATATGATTTTTTAATTAAAGAGCTTCCTGCTCGGACTGAAAGTCAAAGTCAAAGTAGGGTAATGTTTTTGATTGAAATGTCACATGTGTTGTAAATTATAAAACACTTATTCCTCGGGTTCAACGTTAGCGGTGGTCTGCTGGACAAATGCCAGTTAAAATTCTGCCAAAAAATCCCGCCAGGGGGATGGGACCAACAAAAAAAGAGTCCCAGCGGCAACTGGTTGAAAGTGTTTTATGTTTTGAAAGTCCTTGAAAATTCACTTTTTATGATATAAGTTTTAATTTGTGCAGAGGAATGTCACGACAAAGGGTTTCAAACTTTGCTTGTATTTAATGACATAGAATACGTGTACACATAGAATGTATGTACCATCGAGGTCTGTGTGCACATGCACAAGAGCTGAGCAATTTTTTTTGTGTGAAAAAACAAAAAAAAAGCCAAAAAACATGTGCAAATGCGTTTTTTGGGTTTGTTTTTTGCAAAGTACTAAGAAATTTTGCCTCACCATCCTACCGAAAAAAAATCTCTTTTGGCTGTCCGATCCGGTGTCAAGTGTATAGCACACGTGGCTGTTGGTGGAATGATATCGCATAATTAATTTTCCTTTTGGCCAGGGGTCGAGATTAACAAGATTTTCATTTTCTTAGCCAATAGGGCTAGTAGTACCCAGATTTGTTATTTCCCTGATTAGATTTCAATAGCCCGAAAAAAAACCACTGCGTCTTCATCATGGCATTTTGACTTTAAAAACAGTAAATAGAGCTTTATTTGTACTTCCATCTTTACGACAGGAAGCGAGGTCAAATTTCATCTAAAACTAAAACTTCCTTCCATGTCTTCTCTCCGTGGGGTTCTTGGCTAGTATAGTGATTAAGTTTGCTTGAGTTCAGGAGTCATGATTTTTTGAAATAATAAAATTTGATTTAATGTAATTTGAGTTGTAATGACATAATTTTTCAAGTGCTGTCTTCATTTTAAGGTTCAAGTATATGCCAAGTTTCAAGGTTCAATTCAATTTGAGTTATCTGTAGGAGAAGAGTTTGGCAGAATTAAACAGTCAATAACAGAATCCTCTTTCCAGGACTACGTAACATGTGATTTTTCGGTCTTGCAGAAATCAACACCTTCTTTTAACTGAAACTTGTGTTTGACAATTTCATTTTTTTTTCTTCAAATTTTCTGACTTTTTTCAAAGTGTGTTATTGTGAGCATAAACTCGCCAGAGAAAAGGAGAAGTATTGAAAAAAAAAAATAATAAAATAAAAAATTAAATAAGAGGTGTTTTGGGCTATGCCAGAACACCTAATAAAAATCATGACGAAATATGACCTAATAAAAATCATGACCAAATAAAAATCATTTCCTAATAAAAATCTTGACAAAAACATTACATGTTCCGACTGATTGGTCAGAACAGCTAATTAATTTAGTAAGATCTGAGATGTATTGAGATAAAAAATAAGATTGGTTGGTTTGACCCTACTACAATAAGTGATAAAAACTTTACAACCTCTGAATTCTGTTGTCCATTATGGTATATTAGGAAAGGAACTGGGAGATTGTAGAGACTTCTCGTTCCAGAGTAGACCAGTTTCGTCGCACCATGCCCCTTATTGTGGACCTTCATAATCACGCTATGCGGGACCGACACTGGCAACAACTGCAAGAAGAGATACAGAAGACATTTGATTACAAGGCTGATGATTTCACACTTGAAAAGATCATAAATTTGGGTTTTGATCAGTATGCTGAAAAAGTAAGATATGTGTTGATGTATATTTATTGAGAAGCTTGTAACAAATATTTGAGAAATAGAGTAAACAAAAAAAAAATTTAACTTTAAGTTTAAGTTTTGGTACAACTTTTGTGTTAATTTGTTTTTGAATTAACAAAGACAATGGAGTGCTTTTGTTTTTTCACAATATTAAAAATAAGTATTTGAGGTTTGTAGTCTTATTGAAAAAAACAAAAACGTGTTTTAGATCCCTTCATCATCTATTTATAGTATACTTTGTTTTTATCAATTTAAGGTGTCGGAGACATCTGCAGCAGCCAGCAAGGAGTTGGCTATTGAGGAGGCTATTTCTGGGATTAAGGAAACATGGGATGAAGCAACTCTTGACGTCGGACCTTACAAAGACCGTGGACACTTCAAACTCAAGTGAGTATTATTTCCTTATGACAAAATTGTGTCGGTTATGTAGTTCCATAAGACCGCATAGAAAACAATTGTAATGTATAGCTACTCTAAATCCTGTTGAGGTCTTTGTCATTTGGTTAACCATTTGAACGTGGTGCTTATTAACTTTGGAAAGAAAAAACCTGGAAACTTTATGGATGACTATCATGCATGAGGGTCTTTTCAACATGATATGGAAGGTATCATACAAGTGAATTTATGAGTAGTAATAAGGAAATAAAGATGGTGACCGATGTCTGATACGGCTGGTCTACTTCACTATACTTACATGTACCAATAGAGCCACTACTGATGCATTCCCTTGACTGACAGGTCTGATTTGCTAAGTAGTATTATTGTATAACTGAGAGATTTTCTTTTTGGATTGATTATTCTTGGAGTAGTTTCTTGTTATAATGCTTTTGAGTAAGTTTGGGTGGTGTTTTTGTGCCGTTTTTTGAAGTGGAAAAACACGGAAACATGCCAACCCAAATCGGGGTTGCTCGTAGCTCCCCATGGCTGGTATTTCCTTTAGGGGTTTGGCCTGGAGGCGAAGGTTCAGGGGTTTGGCCTGGAGGCATATGTTTGTCTTCGGTGTCGATTCCAGCTTGGGAAATACTGGGGGACATAGTCAAGTCCCCACTACAGCAAGCCTCCCGACCAACATTAGGTGTCGGTGATTCCGTAGGATGGAAGGAGGACTCAGGTGAGTCCCCCACTTTGGCCATGATAAGCGGAACGAAGCCAAAGACCAGGCTGGCCGGCAAAGGGAAATCTAAACCCCACACTGGACCAAGCTTGAAGGGCAAGCATGGGAAACTGGCTCAGGTGAGCCCCTTGCGTAAGGGAGGACCTCATAATCTAACACGCGGTAATACCTCGTTGTACCGCGCGGTACAACAAGGTATTGAGCTGAAGGTATCACCTGGGTGTAATGAGTTCATTATCTACAGGTCAATGCACATAGCTGCATTTCGTCACAGATATATTCATGACAGAACACAAGCTCAGGAGTCCAGGTAGTGACACAAAGGGACCAATCTGTATGACCTTAATCCCCGCTAATCTGGGGTAATCTAACAAAAGGGTGATAACTCCTCTTTTGCTGCCCTCTTTTAGTAGTCCAATAATCTCTTAATCCCTTAACAATAGCACTTCAAGGTGGACTGGATAAGCATTGTGTAACCTTCAAGTCCTTTCATGAAGACGTCTATTGTGAGGGCTCAGCCATTTTTAATGAGCCTTGCTTCCTTCTGTTTGACCTCTTGCATGCTGATTATTCATGAATCACAGGAATTCCATTCATAAAACCCACAGATGGCAATACCTTGTTGTACCTTGTTGTACCGCGCGGTACAACAAGGTATTACCGCGTGTTAGATTATGAGGTCCTCCCTAATGCCCAAAGCCATCTCCCATCAAACGGCTCCTTCAGGGCTGCTGGCTCCTCCTGGCCCTGGGGGAGCAGTAAGATTTTCACTTCCGCTTGCAAGTTTGGTGGCCAATAGTTCTGGACTTCATCTGTTGAACAGTCGCACGGAGGGGGGATGGGATGGGAAACAGACCAGGCATGATGACTCGGTCTCCCAAGCAAACTTTATGCAAGCTTTTCAGTCCATCACGACCTCCCTCGCAGGAGGTCGCCTGAGACTCTTTCAGGGGTGCTTGACAAGTCCTATACCTGACAGGTGGGTGCTTCAATTTCTGAGGGATATTCTTAAATATACAAGCACCCCCTGTCAGACACGGTCATTCGCCAGACATCGGTACTCGCCCACTGGGCACAACGCAACTCACTAGAAAAAGAGATCCAGTCTCTGATCAACAAGCATGCATTGCATTGTGCCTCGGGGCCAAGAGCACACAGGTTTTATATAAACTTTCCTCTTGACCCCGAAAAAGGATACCGATGCCTGGCAAGAGATACTGAATTTAAAACCTCTATGCATATTAAATCCAAGGAGGCTCAGATTTGACACCTTCAAGGTTGTTCTCGACTCAGTTCCGATCGAGTCATGGGCTGCATCAATAGACCTCAAAGATGCTTACCTTCACGTGCCGGTCCGTTCTGATCAATCCAAGTTCCTCTGGTTCCAAACACTTCCATTTGGGCTGTCAACATCCCCCAGAGTTTTCACCAGAGTAATGAAATCTCTAGGCGCCTGCATCCACAAACAAGGAATTAATTATGATTTTCTTGTATCTTGATGACTGGCTCAGTCCAAAGGAGGCACACAAAACCCTGGATGTTACGATCGCACTCACAATTTCTCTGGGTTTTATAATCAAAGAAAAATGGCACCTAGTCTCAACGGAGCTTCCAATTTTTCTTGATGCGCTGATTCACCTACAGAGAAGGCTGGCTTACCAAACCAAGGAACGGATTTCAAACATGGCAGTGCATTCACCTGTTCATGCGAATGTCGACAGCCACAGCTCAGGCATGGCTGCGGCTGCTAGGTCTTATGGCTAGTATGGTGAATCTTGTGCTATTTTTCAGGCTTCGGATGCTCCCCACTGCAGCTCCACCTGCCGTCGTTCTGCCTACCAAAGTGGCACACCATATCCCATTCATTTCCAGTAGAGACTCAAATACGCCCACACCTCTGGAGGTGGTTACTGTGGGAGAACGTAGACCAAGGCCTAACATTTATACAGCTGCAGTCCACCATCACAATAACAACGGACGCCTCTCTGATAGGCTAGATGGCATCACTACCCCCTTGTCAGATTGAGGGTACGTGGGAACCGGATCTCCAATCATCCCACATAAACCTCCTGGAGATGTGGGCAGTGGTGAAGGCCCTAAACTACTTCAAGTTGCAGATGGGGGCAGGTACATACGAATCAAATGCGACAACATGACAGGCGTTTTGAATATAAATCATCAAGGGGGCACACAGTCAGTTGCCATGTGCGGCATAGTCTTGAGCCTTTTCCGATGGTGTCGTCAGAACAGCGTCGCAATATCAGCACAACACTGTCCAAGCGACTCCAACAAATCGACCGATGCTTTGTCACAGGGAAAGATTGTTCAGACAGAATGGACTTTACTTCTGAGCATCGCCAAGCTGCTATGTAGATCTGTTTGCATCTCCAACAAATGTTCAACGTCCAGTTTTTTGCACCTGGAGGCCCGACCCCCATGCCCAGCACATGGATGCACTGTCATAGACATGGAAGGGCCTACTAGCCTATGTTTTCCCACCTATCTCGCTTTTACCATAGGTGCTGTCAAAGATAGAACAAGAGGAATGCAAGGTGCTACTCATACCCCGTTTTGCCCTGCCAACCCTGGTTCACCAGGATAGTCAGGTTGCTGGTGGCCCCTCCACCTAATGTGTTATTGTAATGAACATGCTTTGTGATGCATTTCAAGCTCCTTTTGTTATAGTGTTTAAACACATGTTCTGGCTCTGTATTGGCCTGCGATGAATGTGTATTGTTGTGCCAGACGGGGGTACAATGTAGTCAGTTATGTCATTAATTTATCATTCCCTTGCCAGCCACCATTGGCTTGCAAGGATTGTGCTTTGTGATGCATTTCAAGCTCCTTTTGTTATAGTGTTTAAACACATGTTCTGGCTCTGTATTGGCCTGCAATGAATGTGTATTGTTGTGCCAGACGGGGGTACAATGTAGTCAGTTATGTCATTAATTTATCATTCCCTTGCCAGCCACCATTGGCATGCAAGGATTGTGTTCACATTGTTAGTATCATTATTTCCCCTCAATTTAGCTTTAATGATTACTAGTACATTTAAAATAACAAAGAGTTTCCTATTGGGTATAAAACCAAGGCACCAAATCTAGGTGTGGCATTCTAGAACTGTGGCTTGGGACATCAGGGTGGTCGGACGGCGGCTCTATACTTTCTATGTGTAAACTGAAGGCTCTCAGTACCATTTACAAAAGTACTAGCACAGATAGTGGTCAGCCTATGTATTATTTCTGTATAGTTTATTATCTGCACGTCGTCCGGCCGGGTTCATAATGTTAAGGTAATGTTGTATTTATTTATTTATTAGTTAAGTGAGGAGTGTCCTTAAATTCCCCCAACTCAGCCAGTTGCTACGTTTTGCTTTATTATTAATTGACTTTATTATACGTATTATTTTGTTCATGTCCCCGTTGGGGAGAATTACAAGATGAGCGAGTACCTGCATATCTGTTTCCATTTTTGAGTTGTTATTTTGTCTCTGAGTTTAGCAAGTGGTTCCCCTCCCTTTCTGGCGGATGCAGGGTTGATCCGTTACAGATTTTGGTGGCAGCGGTGGGATAGATTTGTTGAATTGGGAGAGTGCTTCTTGCTGAATTTTGAGACATTTTGTTGTTTTTAATTTGTTTTTCCTTTTCTCTGAATGCAAAAATTGCGCAAGCCAAAATGAGTTCGAGAACAGATTTGACCGGTCAGTTGAACCGTACAATTAGGCAACTGGACGAGGAAATTCAGTCCAGAAGAGCAAGACTGGCTGAGTTTGGGGTGATTTTACCCCAGAACCCTGATGACCCTTGCCACGGGTCTGCCTATTTGTCGGGCAGAATAGAATCACGGGACACTCCCACTGGTGTAGATAGAGTTAATTTAGTAGCTAGTACTCCTGATTTTGATACACCTAATACTGAATATTGTTCTTTACCGCAGTGTACTCGTAAATCAACATGTGAGCCAAAAAATACTACAGTATCAGTAGGTTCCGTAAAACCAATAGTAAACCCTGATAATTACGATGGTAGTAAATCATTTGATGATTGGTTAACTAATTTAGAATTATGTAGTCAAATAAATGGATGGTCAGTAGAGCAGAAAACTAGGTTCCTAGCCGTAAGGTTAAGAGGCCCGGCCCTTCAGGTTTATACTGATTTATCTGACGCAAGTAAACATGATTATTCTGCTTTAGTTAAGGCATTGAAAGGTCGATTTTCCCCACAAGGACAATCATATCTCTTTAGGGCTAAGCTTAAAGTAAGGTCTCGCAGGAAAAGTGAAAAGTTACCCGAGTTAGCTAGTGACATTCGAAGACTAGTCGCTAAAGCATACCCTGATATATCTGCTGAACTACGAGAGGAATTAGGTAAAGATCATTTTATAGAGGCATTGGACTTACCTGAAATTAGAATGCAAGTTAGACGGGCAAAACCCGTTAATCTAGGGGATGCCCTTACCACAGCACTGGAGGAAGAAGCTTTTATTCAAGTAGAATATAACAAGGTTGATATGTTACAGAGAATACATGTAGGTGCTAATGCATGCCAGAATGAGCCTTGTACTAGTGCTTCACTTGAAACCAAACAACCCCAGGAAGACCTCAAGGTAAAAATACAGCGCCTAGAGCAAGCTGTACAAGAGCTTCAGGGAGTTCTTACCAAACAAACAGAGAGGTTTCGAAAACCTAGGGGTCCGATAGTCTGTTGGAATTGTAGGCAAGAAGGACATAGACAATATGAGTGTCCATATAATAACAATCTGCCACAAGCCCAGCCAGTTAGAACCGCTGGTGATAAAACCAATCAGCAGGGAAACGAGGGACGGCTGAGTATGGGGCCAGTGCCCAGCCAATAATGAGTAATTGCCAGGCCCAGAGTACAATCTTTGTCAGAGCAAAGATTAACAAAATTGATGTGAAATTTTTGCTAGACACAGGATCATCGGTCACTATCTTACACCCGCATACGTGGGAGTTACAGCCTCTAGAAGTTAGACAAAGTTTACAGCCTAGTAATAAGTCGATAGTAGCAGTCGAGGGTACAACCCTTGAAGTATTAGGTTGTGTAGAAATAACCATTGAATTTGGAAAACTAGTGAGACGTCATACAATTTTTGTTGCACCTATCACCCAGGCAGGCATATTAGGTTTAGATTTCCTTTTGTTGCATGAAGGAACTCTGGATCTACCTAAGAGGAAATTAAGATTCGGATTGAATGAAGTGCCAATAGTACTAAACAGCGTGGCTACTAACAATTGTTGTAGGGTTTCTGTAGCAGAAACAGTAACTATACCTTCTGGTCAAGAGGCCATTGTACCAGGTGAAGTACATGTTCGTGGTGTAGGTACAAAAGGTGGATTATTAGAACCATCAAGTAGTTATGTAGCCAAAGATAATAGTATGTTGATTGGACGAACCTTTGCCCATTGTGACAAGAATAACTGTGTTCCAATTAGAATGTTGAATTTAAAACCAGATGCAACCACGGTGTATAAAGGCACGCAAGTGGCTATTTTACAACCTGCAATTGTAACTCAAGTTGTTAAACAAAATGATGACTCATGTAACAATCAAGATTTAGCTCCCCAACTAGAAGATCTGTACCAACAAAGCTCTGTACACTTAACAAGTAACCAACAAGTTGCATTAAAAAATATGTTACATAATTATGACAGTGTGTTTTCCAAAGATGGTGAACTTGGGCGAACCAATTTAGTGTATCATAACATTGACACTGGTGATGCTAGGCCAAAGCGACAACCTGCTCGGCGTTTACCTCATCACCAGAGAGCAGAGGCTCAAGAACAGGTTGAAGAAATGTTAAAAAAGAAAGTAATTTCTCCATCCTTTAGCCCATGGGCAAGCCCAGTGATTTTGGTTAAAAAAAAAGATGGGACCACAAGGTTTTGCATTGATTACAGAAAACTAAATGAAGTAACTTATAAAGATGCATACCCATTACCACGAATTGATGATAGCCTTGATGCACTATCTAGCTCTCAGTGGTTTTCGTCACTTGACTTAGCTAGTGGCTATTGGCAGGTAGAAGTTAACCCCAATGACCGATGTAAAACTGCTTTTACAACAGGATCTGGTTTATATGAGTTTAACATGATGCCTTTTGGGCTGTGTAATGCTCCCAGTACATTTGAAAGATTAATGGAACGTGTGTTAGCAGGATTACATTGGAGAACTTGTTTAGTGTATATAGACGATATTTTGGTTTTTGCTCCGTCTTTTGAAGAACATACCGAGCGGCTGAGCGAAGTCCTCAGCAAACTTTCAGACGCAGGACTCAAATTGAAACCCCAAAAATGTTTCTTGTATAAAAAGGAAGTTCTGTACCTTGGACACATTGTGTCAAACCAAGGAATATCTACTGATCCAGAAAAGATACGTAAGATACTAGAATGGCCAACACCATGTAATCTTGCTGACATTCGCAGTTTTCTTGGTTTATGTTCTTATTATAGACGGTTTATTAAGAATTTTGCTCACATAGCGTCCCCAATCCATAAACTGACTCACAAAAATGTAGGGTTTAAGTGGACAAATGAGTGTGAACAAGCATTTCAGGAGCTTAAACATAAGTTAACATCCGCAGACTTTCTTGCATTTCCAGATTTTTCAAAGCCATTCATTCTAGATGCAGATGCTAGTGACCAAGGTATTGGTGGAGTTATTTCACAAGTCCAGGATGGACAAGAGAGAGTAATAAGTTACGGTAGCCGAAAGTTATCAAAAAGTGAAAGAAACTACAGTGTAACTAAGAAAGAACTGTTGGCTGCCGTACACTTTGTAAAACAGTACAAACATTACTTATATGGAAGAAAATTTACCATACGCACCGACCATGGGTCGTTAAGATGGCTGAGTAATTTTAAAGATGTACAAGGCCAACTAGCCCGATGGATAGAAACCTTAAGTGCATTTGACTATGAAATTTGCTACAGACCGGGTAGCCAACATCGAAATGCAGACTCCCTTTCAAGAATGCCATTTGAAAATGATGTTGAACCAATAAATACTGATATTAAAGTGAAACATAAAATAATCAGTTGTTCGCTAAGTGTCTTTTCAGGTTTGGACCCAGCTGGGCTACGGGAGGCCCAACGAGATGATAGTGTATTAGCTGCAATAATACAGATGAAAGATAATTCCTCGGTGAGGCCTCCTGGTAGTCTAATTGCGGGTCTAAGCCGAGAGACAAAGGGATATTGGTTCATCTGGGACCAACTGGAGCTAAAAGAAGGTATCCTGTATAGGCGGTATGAAGACCAAGGTTCATCATTTAGACAATTAGTGGTTCCTAGATCATTACAAGAACAAATACTGGAGTTAGCACATAATAGTAAGACAGGTGGCCACTTGGGTCGTACAAAAACATTTAATAAGATCCAACGTAACTATTATTGGATAGGTTACCGTACAAACATAGCGAACTGGATTAGACAGTGTCAAACGTGTGCTAGACGAAAAACACCTGCCCCTAAGTTCCGTAGTCCCCTTAAACCTTCTCTGATTGGTGCACCTTTTGAAAGAGTTGCTTTAGATATATTGGGACCATTGCCTCGATCAAAAAAAGGCAACAGATATATCTTGATAGTGATGGACTATTTTACTAAGTGGGCTGAGGCCTATCCTCTCCGAAATCAAGAGGCAGAAACTGTGGCTAAAGTACTGGTAGAGCAATTCTTCTGCCGGTATGGAGTTCCATTGAGCCTCCATTCAGACCAAGGCTCTAATTTTGAAAGCAACTTGTTTCAATCAGTATGCCGTCTATTGGGAATAAATAAAACTAGAACCACG
Source organism: Marthasterias glacialis (assembly GCA_911728455.2). Taxonomy (NCBI): domain Eukaryota; kingdom Metazoa; phylum Echinodermata; class Asteroidea; order Forcipulatida; family Asteriidae; genus Marthasterias; species Marthasterias glacialis. The sequence goes on from OU452225.1 coordinate 22,472,230, forward strand.
GCTTATCATCCACAGTCAGATGGACTAGTGGAAAGGTTTAATCGAACTATCTTGGCCATGTTAAGTATGTATGTTTGTGAAGACCAGTCAGATTGGGATACGCACATACCCTATGTTATGATGAGTTATAGAGCAAGTGAACAAGAGACAACAGGGATTAGTCCAAATAGGATGATGTTCGGTAGAGAAGTTAACCTTCCTTTAGATTTACTTGTTTCCCGAAATGAGTTAAGCAAAGAAAAGTATGTAACCCCAGAGGCATATGCATCTGAGATATGTGGTCGCATGCACAAAGCTTTCGAAATGGCTCGAAATAACATAAAAGGTGAACAAAAACGACAAAAACGATTGTATGATGCTAAACTCAAGGGTAAACCATATGCACTTGGCGATAAAGTTTGGTTGTATTGCCCAAGAAGAAAAGTTGGGCTTAGTCCTAAATTACAGTCATTTTGGAAGGGGCCCTATGAGATCAAAAAGTGTATCTCTGATGCTGTGTATAGAATTGAAGATGTAAAAACACATTATCGTTCAGTAGTGCATTTTGATAGATTAAAACCATGCCATTTGAGTACTTCTGAACAGGATTCTGAAACGAATAGAGACAACACTCCAGAAGACAGCACACCACGTAGAACATCTACACGTCGACCCTCAACACTATGGAGAGATGTGACCCCTTTGAATGCTAAAGGAGTGCCATATAACCCGGATCCACTGGTAGATGCAAGTTTTACATCCGAGATTGGAAACATTCAAGATGATGGAGCAGAAATACACAATGAAAGCGAGACTGGTGTGAGAATGAATGCAACCACAGACCAATCACCTGATTTACCACCAAGAGCAAACAGCAACACACAGAGTGATGGGGTAGATGACGCGTTATACGACAGCGATGATAATTGGACCGGCCGGCCAATACACCAACGTCGACAACGCCAACCTCCACTGTGGATGCGAACTGGAGATTATGTGATCTAAACTAACACTACGCGTTTAAAGGCGGCTACAGATGTGAACTTTTTGTATGGTGCCCTTTTGGGCTGCAGACCAACTGTGGACACTATAAAGTTTTCTGCAAGCTACGTCAGTCGCATGAAATGATCAAACAGAATCGACATGGAACTTTTTGTCCCCTAAATTGTATTACAAATTGTGATAATTTATCATAATGGGTTGAGTAAACTTAATATTTGAGGCGTGAGGTCACGCCTTCGCTAAGGGGAGGGTTGTGTAATGAACATGCTTTGTGATGCATTTCAAGCTCCTTTTGTTATAGTGTTTAAACACATGTTCTGGCTCTGTATTGGCCTGCAATGAATGTGTATTGTTGTGCCAGACGGGGGTACAATGTAGTCAGTTATGTCATTAATTTATCATTCCCTTGCCAGCCACCATTGGCATGCAAGGATTGTGTTCACATTGTTAGTATCATTATTTCCCCTCAATTTAGCTTTAATGATTACTAGTACATTTAAAATAACAAAGAGTTTCCTATTGGGTATAAAACCAAGGCACCAAATCTAGGTGTGGCATTCTAGAACTGTGGCTTGGGACATCAGGGTGGTCGGACGGCGGCTCTATACTTTCTATGTGTAAACTGAAGGCTCTCAGTACCATTTACAAAAGTACTAGCACAGATAGTGGTCAGCCTATGTATTATTTCTGTATAGTTTATTATCTGCACGTCGTCCGGCCGGGTTCATAATGTTAAGGTAATGTTGTATTTATTTATTTATTAGTTAAGTGAGGAGTGTCCTTAAATTCCCCCAACTCAGCCAGTTGCTACGTTTTGCTTTATTATTAATTGACTTTATTATACGTATTATTTTGTTCATGTCCCCGTTGGGGAGAATTACAAGATGAGCGAGTACCTGCATATCTGTTTCCATTTTTGAGTTGTTATTTTGTCTCTGAGTTTAGCAAGTGGTTCCCCTCCCTTTCTGGCGGATGCAGGGTTGATCCGTTACATTATTTAATTGTTAACAGTACGGGCACCCTTCTTGCTTGATTGTGAGCTTCGACCCGGTCCATAGGAGTGCACAACAGAGTGTCTCCAGAGTGGCCCCCACAGTAGTGTGGGAGGAGTCTGCGAACCTATACTTACTTACCTGTAGACCATCCCTCCCTCTTCCCCAAGGTTGCTTGATCCACTATGGAAGTGCTAGTGGCCTCCGAGAAATGAGGAAGATATCATGGTGGCGAGGCCGCGGGGCATTGTGGGAAGGACCGTAGAGGGCGTTATTGTGTATATATATCTATAAAACTCTTAACCCTTTAGCAATTGCACACAACTTCAATGTAAGTCATTTACTCACTGAACCGGCAAGGAAAAGCCACCGGTGTTCATGCAGTATCTAAAAATCTTGATACAACTTTCATTGTGATTAGTTTTTGTGTTTACAAGTTTGGTTTATTTTGTAAAGGATAAAATTATCTTTCGAATGATTTACACATTTGTGTGTTTGCTTTTACTAATTTGAAACTTCGAGCTCGTAAAGATAATGACACAACAACTAAATTAGTGAGCCTGTAGTGTGTATATGGATTGCATTAGCGTAGTAAGGAAAGTTTGGCACACAACTTTTTCAACTGAAGCGCCGTTTCAAACCAGAACAAAATGTTAAGAAAGTGATTGAAATAAATCAAATCATACCTTTGGAAGTGACCAACAATGTCTTTAGTATTTATAGATAATAATTGTATTCCTTTGGAGTGTAAATTACTTGTAATAATGTGTAAAAACATCTTAAAAGCACAACGAAAAGTAAGCATTGTCGCTGTCCGCTGTGTACATTATTGTTGGTAAAATGCATTGTACATACAATACGGTTTGTAGTACACGGAGAAACTAAATCGCTGTGACTTTGATTTCCGACCTTTGAACCTTTGGAAGTGGATCATTATATTTTTTTCAATGGTGACCATAGGTTATATTAGGACCAACGTGGTCCTGAGATCACGCTCTATCTACGGCTATTTGTTGTGATCCGCTAGCATGTGTAAAACCAGAGATACAAAGTGTTTTGTAATCTTGGGCGGTTTCGGGCGGGTCAGTGAGTAAAAGGTCGGGCCGTTTCGGGCCGTATAGTGACTTAAGGGCTAATCAGACCTGTCGGTCAATGGAATGCATTAGTAGTGGCTCTACAGGTAAGTTAGGAAGGAATGTCATGTTCAAAGAATTGACATTGATAACTGGAATGTATCGATTGTGTTACGTGTAGACTAGTGCACTTGCCTATAGCTAGTGTGTTTATACGTGTAGGGTTACGAGCCATGAACGTATGTTCACAACTACAGCCATGTCTCTGTCAGCTGTATGAAACAGGTCTGAATTGGTCATGTGACCACCTTTCAAACAGGACTGCCCAAATTGTCCATAATTGTTTGGGGTATTTATAAATAAATGTTACAAACTCATGCAGAGTTATCACTGTTTATAGAACACCCAAGTAGATTCTTGTCATTTTACTGTACATTGTAGGTCACATGGCGTTCATTAATCAAACCATTCCATGGCCTACGTCATAAGCCATGCATTTAGGTACTATTCACTGTGCATTTTCTTCCCTTCCTTTTTGACTATTGCACACTAGACCACACCATGCGTAATACACAGTAGTAGTACAAGGTCTCGTAGTGGATGCCAGAACAAAATCTTGTACAGGTTGTTCATTCTTATAGTTTGATCCTCCAATTAAATGACAGAGAAAATTGACTTGGATGTTATCTAAAACAAATAATGGATGTTTTGCATGAATGCAAATTGGGGAAAATATTTGTTGAAAGATGAAATGTTCCAATTTTCATGAAAATATTCTCACCATTGCAAAAACATTCACTATTGGTATACTATTCCATGGATGACTGCTTGGAAAGTTCAACATATTTAATTTTGTTAAATTTTTTTCATGAAATACATGAAATAAACAGCCCCCGAAATAGTGTGTCAGTTCAGTTATGATTATTTGTGGCATTAGAAGATATAAAGTATTTGTTTAGTCATGTGATGTCAATTATTTTGTCACAAAAACATAATTAATGATACATTCTTTTGTTTACTTTAAGATCAACTGATGATATTTTCCAGTTGTTGGAAGATAATCAAGTCACATTGGCTACCATGAAGGCATCTCGCTATGTGAAAGCATTTGAAAAAGATGTAGACTTCTGGGAAAGAACATTGTCACATATTCTTGAAGTCATAGAAATGACATTAACGGTACAAAGGCAATGGATGTATCTTGAGGTAAAGTATTTAAGGTTGTATGTTGAAAAATACTGCCAATTAGAGAAGAGGTTTTTTGATTTGTTTTTGCTGATTTTTTTTGTACGGTTCTTCCAAACTTTCAACCTGCTAGGTTCACAAGCTTAAATGTTTTGAAAAGTAGAATGAAAAATGGGTTTTGATTGGAAGCATCAATTGTATACTTTGTATTTACTGAAGGCAAGCATGTGTGGAACAAATGTAGCAACAGATAAGAGATCATGCTCTTTTGCATGACATTTGCACATGTTTTATTTTAATACATCAAACACTTGCAGTTTCAATAACTCACCTCCTGACCCATTTTCTGTAAACTACAAAAGAAGTGAATTTAGGGAAGCACAAATTCTGTTTAAGTTGTGTCAAGCCCTGCATCTTAATTAAAAATAAAAATAAAAAAATCCAATACAGGGACCAATCTCTGTATTTTTACATTAACTCTCCTGTGCGTGGATATTCAAAAGTGCCTCAAAATCTCCCATATGCTAAATGTATGCACACAATTGTGAAGTAAACCATGCCACACATTCCTGTCAATGTATTTGTGTGTGCTCAGTCAGTGCCACAGATTGCCACTGCAGAAATCCTCCCAGGTTGAGACCCTTATCTCTTCCCTTAGTAGTGCCCCAAATTCCATTGGAACATTGAGCACAGCTGGTGACTGACCCAGTTGACCACTCTCATTGAAGTACTTTGGGCAATGTCTGTAGTATGTGCATAAGTATGTGTGCACCTGGCAATGCTACTGCAGTGGCAACTTGGAGTATGGGTGGATTTTGTCAAGAAACACACTGATCATAGAAGGACTAATTGAAACTTTGTGGTTGCATTTTTATACAAACATGCACGTGCTTTCAGAGTCAACAAACTGTAATGCTAATTCACGCACAGCATCTGGTCCTTTGTATTGTAAGGTCAATTTAGAAGCTGTTAATGTAAAAGCACAGAGGTTTTTATGGTCAGTTCAATCTGGAAGCTCTAGATTTACTGCTTTTTCATGAACAACACTATTTTTCTTCCCTTATTCTTTGCAAATGTTTCTTAAAGCTAACTTAAAGTTTCTTAAAGCTAACTGCTTGTGTTGAAGAGCCATTACAGTCCACTAAGGCCATTAAGCCCACCTAAGATTGTGATTGTCACTCATTCATCTTCTTGGAAGCATAATGTTTCCAGCAGCCACTTACTCAACAAATGAAACCATGGGTGACTTTATAATTAATAATACAAGAAAGACATTTATACAAATTTACAAAATTGAATATTTAAAGGTTTTATGTTTTATGTTTTCAGAACATTTTTCTTGGCGAGGATATCAGAAAGCAGTTACCACGGGAATCAGCAGAGTTTGATGCTGTAAATAGCAACTGGAAGATTATTATGGTACGACTCAACAAAGACAACAATGCACTCAGAGGAACTCATCATCAAGGTTAATACCTAATACTTTGTCAGTTTTTTAAAATAAGAAAGTGTCACATGGGCTACAACACAAAAGCTGTGGGTTTGTTTGTTGACAGTTGTTGTGTCTGAGGTTAAAAATAAATAACGACATTTAATTTATTCAGAATGTTTAATTACCTGGAAATCTGACCATGTCTGCAATAACCTTGTGGCTCTGTTGTTTTGATGGAGTAGACCATGAAAATAACTTGTAGATCTTAGTTGAATTTTCAAATGATCCCCAAAATCAGAAAAGTCCAACAACCTCATTTAAGATGAGTAAGTGTTACAGGTTTCACATGTGTGCTGATTAGCGAATATGTTAAAGCTTTTAATTGATTTCAAAGGAGACTGGACTTATCCTTAAATCATTGTAAAAATGACTCCAATCCTATAGCACTTGAACAGGACAAATACTTTTCTAGCAGTACAGTCAATGCAAAGTGTACCTGTACTAGTGAATGTTAATGACTTTCATTGTGCATGTACATAGAAAATGCTAGTATTTGTACAGCTTGTACGTGTCATGGCCGAGCGGTCAAGCGCACTGGACTGGTGTCTCTGATCAGCAGAGTGTGGGTTTGAGTCCCGGTCTTGACACTTGTGTCCTTAAAGCAAGACACTCAACCATTATTGCTTCATCCTTCGGATGAGATGTAAGGCTGTTGGTTCTGTGTGTTGTGTAATGCAAAAAAAAGAACCAAGTTACACTTTTCGCAAACGAATGGGTTTACCAGTGTTTGCCTCGTTGTGGCAATGGCTGCTGAATACGCTGCAGCACCTTGAAAACCATTACAAGGTGCTACATAAATGGCTGTCTGTTTTTAAAATAACATAATAAGTGACTTGAGTACCTATTTGTTTGTAGATACATGGGCTTTATAAGACCCTGGTATTATTATTATTATTATGGTTCATTTAACTGGTTGAAACCGGATGACGTCGGTACAAGCAAATGTTTCCCCTACCTGGAAACAGAGGTCGTCTTGCAACGCCATTTTGTAATTTCGGACCACCGGAGCAAACATCCCCCAGTCGCTTGGTCATTCAACTGCGGAGCGTGCGCAGACCACGCACACGCCGTGTAACGCTTCGATTCACCCACTCAAGGACAAAAATGTTTGTGCGATTACTTGTATTTTGAGGCCATTTTGAGGCATTTTTTGTGTAATCCCTGATTATAGACCTTTTTCCTTTTGTTCCAAGAAGGGGATTACAAAGCATTGAGTGGCTTCCACCATTGTTCATTCATTTTTTTCGGCTGAATGGAGCTAAAGTCAGAGTGAGCTGGCAATCAAGCTATGATTCCATGTTAGTGCCACTCAGATGCTGTAGGCAACAGCTCATGTTTTGCAATTTACGCTGCATGAATTTGGCATTTTCTCAGTCGAGCAACAAAACGGACAATCCAACAAAGATATTTTTTTTTTTCAAGTCGGGGTTTCTTTGTGCCAGCGGTATCCTCAAAGAGAAAATATTCTGGCAATTCCGCCAAAATAATCCCGCCAAGGGGATGGGCACAAAAATAAGAATCTTTGCGGCAACTGGTTAATCAGGTTTTGTGGAAAATCTGATCTTTGACCTAGTTGAAGTAGATTTTATAATTTTTAGCATGATATACTTTAAAGGCTACTTCACTCCTCTTACCTGGTAGAGTAACTACTAGTGCATATTCCCCTATTGTGGCACAACAAAGCGCTAAGAGTTCTCACGCAATAGCGCCCTCTCTACCCATACTGCCCCACGGTATAAACACCACGTTGTCCTCCTCTTTTCTCTTAGCGGCCTTACTGTGCAGACGTGTTTGACTTTTGCTCTGTCAACGTGTCTTCATCAGTAGTTTGTAGCAAATGGTTCTCTAAGTTAATGAAAGTAGTAAGTTTAGTAGATCTTCTGCAGTAGCTTATTAGATCTTCTGTAGAGTTCCTTCAAGTTCAATCATGTCTAAACGCTTGGTGATAAAAGTCTGTCAGAACCGGAGAGAATGTCGTCTCACCGGGTTGGACCCTTTCCTCGGGGGAGTGTTCCGGTGGCCATGTTGTGCCACCCTTGGAATTCCCTGGCCCAACAGCGATGCCGACACAGGCACCGAGTGAGGCCAGCTCCATCGGTCGAACTCGATCCCCATGCGTGGCGTGTGGATCCGCTGGCGTTCTTCTGGAAAGGGATTCTGGCGTATGCGTTTCCGCCGATCTTCCTCATTCCTCAGGTGCTGGCCCAGATTGAGGGGGATGATTGCAAAGTACTACTCATTGCCCCCTTCTGGCTTCGTCAGCCGTGGTTCCACCGATTGACCTACCTGTTAGTCCACAGGCCAGTGGTTCTGCCCAGGCGGCCGGACATTCTGTTCCAGGCGGGATCGGGCTTTCTTCACCCAGCACCGGGGATCTTCACCTGACGTGCTGGTTGTTGTCTCGCGTGCCTTCCCCAAGGCAGGCCTTACTTGCCGATGTGCGGACGTAGACCTTCCACCCGGAAGGTCTACAACTGTCAACTTCGTCATTTCTATCGGTGGTGCAGACTGCACTCTCACCGTCCCTCAACTGCTGATGTACGGGATGTGGGTGATTTTTTACTTTATCTCCTGGACAGCGGCTTAGCCGCTCGGACTTTTAAAAACTACCGCTCTGCGATTTATGCAGTGCATAGCGGTTTTGTCGATGGATCTTCCGTGTCCAAAAATAGTTTGTTCTATCATCTAGTCAAGGGGATGTTTGTTTCTTGTCCTGCGATATGGAAGCTCATTCCCAGTTGGGACCTTGTCCAAACTTTGTCTGCTTTAGCGAGGCTTTCTTTTGAACCATTGGGTAGTGCTTCGCTATTGCTTTTCTCCATTAAGGTCGTGTTTCTGGTGGCGGTCGCTACGGCCCGTCGCTGTAGCGAACTTCATTCTCTTACGGTGGAGGATAGGAACATCCGGTAGGAGCCGGGTGGTGTCCACCTTATCCCCCGTACAGGGTTTGTCACTAAGAATCAGTTGGCGGATTTTCTGCCCCCTGATATCTTTGTGGCCGACCTCAAGTCCTTTTCGTCTAAAGAAAGTGTGAAACTTTTGTGCTTGGTACGTGCTCTTAATAGTACATTCATCGCACCAGGTCTCTCTGGACTGAACATTCGCTCAGCCCTGAGTGGATGGCCGGGGACCGATGATATGCCTATCTATGCTCATGACATTGGAGTGGCGTCCGCTTCATGGACATTTTTTAAGGGTATTCCGGTTGCCGACATTATTCAGGCTGCGTGCATTATGCAGGCTGCGGCCAATGCTTTCTCCGAGTGTTACCTCAAGGATGTAGGGGAGAGCTGGCAGGACAATGTTGGAGGCGGCATCAGCCTCACCCCGATGTCATCCACCTCAGCCTCATCCACCATCACCATCCACCATCACCTTTCATTGTTTTGGTTGTTATCCATAATCATCAGGTCTGATTGGTTGTGGTTATTATTTGAGCCCCCTTATGTGGCCGTTTTTCTTATTCTTAGTGGTCAGGTTTGCTTCCTCTGTTCAGTCCCACTCCTAGCCACTGGAGGGATTTTTTTTGCTGGCTCCGGTGTCCGGTTTGTCAAGCCTGGGTTTGGGCCTTACGTTTGACCCATATTCCTCCTGCATGCAATAGCAACTCGCATACACCCCACCAAGTTCCGGTTGTAATCTATGCCCTAGTAGTTACTCTACCAGGTAAGAGGAGTGAATTAGACTCCCCCACAGTAGTGTGGTAGGGGTTTATGAACGGATTCTTACCTGGTAGAGTACCCCTCCCTCCTTCCCCACTTGCTCGATCCTCACGAGCATTCTTTGGAGGAAAGAGGAGGACAACATGGTGTTTAAACCGGGGGGCAGTATGGGTAGAGTGGGGGTATTGCGTGAGAATTCTTAGCGCTTTGTTGTGCCATAATAGGGAAATATGCACTAGTAGTTACTCTACCAGGTAAGTATCCATTCATAGACCCCTACCACACTACTGTGGACGGGGGGGGGGGGGGGGGGGGGGGGGGGGGGGGGGGGGGGGGGGGGGGGGAAATTTAACTAATTTGTTTTAACAAAGCTGTGCTGTGCAAATTAATACCAATCCATCAACAACAACGTAGATTTCCTCTCTTACAGTCCCACAAATTAAAAAAGAAAAAAAAAAAAAAAGTAAAAGACTTGCTATCCTAATCCTGCCAAAATCAAGGAATGGTCTTCTATCCAAGGACTGATCATAATTACTGGTGCTTAATTTGTAATTATGCTGTTGGTTTCTCCATAGTGCAAATGACGTTTAGCCATTTTTAGTATGTGATAGTTGCCACGATTGCCATTATCTTAGCTCCTTCGTTAAAGGTTTTTTCTCTTTTTTTTTGTGGAATTGCATTATACTATCATGATGCATTGGCATATCTTCTCCAAGTATTTAAGAACCTTTTTATAATTACATGTAATTTAATTATTCAAAATTGATCACCTTTTCACCAATTGTTTTTCAGGATTACTGGAAACTCTTAATGAGATGAACAACAAACTGGAAGAGATCCAAAAATCACTTGACATGTACCTTGAGACTAAAAGACAAATCTTCCCTCGTTTCTACTTTCTTTCTAATGATGATTTGTTGGAGATCCTTGGTCAGTCCAAAAACCCTGAAGCTGTACAACCTCATCTCAAGAAGTGCTTTGATAACATCAAATCACTAAAGATGCACAAAATGGGAATTACTCAGAAGTTTGAAGCACAGGGAATGTATTCTGCAGATGGTGAATATGTGGACTTTGGACACCCAGTTCTACTAGAAGGACCAGTTGAGGTTTGAAGAATTTAATCTTTTTAAATGGTGGATACATGCTTCATACATGAGGAATGATCATAACTTATTTTTCTCTGGAGATCAGTGCCTTAATAGAGCAGCAAGAGATTAAATTATTCCACTAGCCACATGCTTTTGTTTGGGGTTGGACTTCACAGACAAGATTCCCTCAATTATGACAAGTATTACTCTGTCCTGATGTTGATGGCATGAATTGGTTGAGTAAAATATCCAATAAAGAGATAATGTTTAAAAACCAACAATAATAAATACCTTTAAATGTACATGTAGGTTGGAGAGGTTTCTACATTAAGATCACACTATTCTGTGTAAATATTTTTTTTCATGTCTGTATGCACATACCTTCTCATATGGTAAAATATCCCGGTGTTGACAAAATGTATGATTCCAAAAATTAAAGTCTGTAGGCGGTCACCCTCACCTGGCAAAACACAGCATTTTCTGGAGTTGCTTGTTTATATGTAAAAGTACTTGTTACAAATGGTCTTCTTTAAAATTGTAATTTTATTAATTGGAATATTGTGTGAGAAGCAGTTCTTTACACATAAAAATGACAAAATTGGGATTTGGTTGTTGCAGTAACCCTTAACAGTTTCTAGTTTATAAAAGCATGTCACTATGTGGCATTGGAGAAAGTTTAATACTGCCGTTTCCTAAATCCAATGTTTCTTCCCTTTTTTCTGATGTAAATGACTTCTTTTTTATATTGGACTGTCCTATGTAATGTATAGACAATGATGGATGTCTTTTGACTGCAGGCATGGCTGTGTGACATTGAACGTACAATGCGCTGGACTCTGAAAGATATTCTCAAACAATGCAAGGTAGCACTGAAGAAGTCTCTAAGTAAGCGTGACAAATGGGCCAAGGATTGGCCTGGGCAGATGTTGATCACATCAAGCCAGATGCAGTGGACAGCAGATGTGACTAAGGCACTGTTTACTACAAAAGAAAGAGGGGATAAAAAGGCTTTGAAAAGCATGAAGAAGAAACAGGTAATATTTGAAATCTGTTTGAATTTGAATAAAATGTAAAAGTAGGGCTGGTTGGGGGGTTTTAATAACAAATAGACAAAAAAAAATGCAGTCCCAAACTGTATTGAAAAATCGCTATGAGTAAAAAGCAAGGTCTCTGTCACTCTACTTACCTGTATAGTCATATCTACATTTGCAGATTTCCCTTACCAGCAGGTATTTACCACTTGAGAGTTTTACAATACATGTAATAGTGCTCCCTTATAGATGTCCTACCCACATCGCCTAGTGGCATGCGTGCCAAACTTATACATTTTGACATAACATCACAACAACACATGCACGCTGTTGTGTTGTTGTCCTACATCAGCTAGCTGTAACTTCCCCAGCCTGTCAGCTCAAAATGCAGAATAATGAATGTTCTTGTGCGCTTGCATATTTTCGCTACGACCTTTGTTGAGCATGCAGGTTGAGGTCACAATTGATACGTCATTTGAGACATGATTAAATGGCCAAGGCATTGGTTTATGTGTGGTGGGCCTTGGAACAACAACGTCTTGCACCAGAACTGGGCATTGTGGGCGGGACATAGGGGGCTCTATTACATGTATTGTAACAAGTTTTAACAAGGAAATTTTGATATTTTTTTCATAACTCAGGTATCAATGCTCAACAAGTTTTCTGAAATGGTTCGTGGTAATCTAACTAAGATGATGAGAGCAAAAGTTGTTGCTTTAGTAACTATTGAAGTACATGCACGTGATGTGATCGAGAAGTTGACCAAGAGTGGTGTTAATGATGTGACAGCCTTTGAATGGTTAAGCCAACTCAGGGTTTACTGGGATAAAGAGATAGAAGATTGTGTTGTACGTCAGACTAACACCCAGTTTCAGTATGGATATGAGTACCTTGGTAACTCTGGGCGGTTAGTTATAACTCCACTCACTGACAGGTGTGTTATTTGCAATCTTTTACAAATTTCTATTTCTAGTTTCTGTTTTATAAATAATTGCCTTCATCATACACATGATTTTAGGAAGCCAGCTCTACAGCCATGATTAGCAACACCAAATGTAATAAAGTATGACCTATTTTTAGAACCATGACTTCCACTTTTCATTGCAATCCCTGCTGCCAAAAAGAAATAAATCTTTATTGTTTTTTATTTCATTAATGATTATGTAGAAAACGTATTGTGTGCAAGAGTGAAACTTAATTCGTGGAAAAAAACATGTATCCCGCGCCTGTTCTGCCCAGTTTTGAGAGCACAATGCTGGAAATGTTCTCGATCCCATGCACGCAACCCACACACCTTTGGCGTTCGTAATTCTCTGGGAAAGAGGCTGTCCATGTCATGTGTTCACCCATGCACTGCGTGTTATAGCTATTCAGACTTAATGCATAGGCAGTGAGAACTTGTCGGCAACCAGCCTAATTACATGCAGTTGTGCACACATTGATCGCGCATGTAGACCAGCTACGAATTTGTATTATACATGTAGCTGACGGTGTGTTACGTTGTTGTAACGAACTAATGCCTCCTGCTGGCAAAGTAAGACAAGCCTGTGGTCTTGATATGCTAATAACAACTTCACTTATATGACTTAGTATTCATTTGTTGTGTTTCTGCACAAATGTTTAATAATAAGAAATACTTTGGTTTCAATTTGAAACAAGTGATACATCACTACTGTTGCAATGATCGTGAACCTCCATTTCCAGTCTTAACTACATGTTATTGATCATCGAAACTGCATGTTCGCTTGGTCAAGTTGATTTTAAAGTTGATGTTTAGTTTCTCTTTATTAACCCTCTTGCATTTATTTGTCACATTTAAATTACTAGATATCCCATGAAAGTATTTCTGATTGCTAATGACGTCTTTAACAGAGAAAAAAAAATCCAGCAGAATGTATTGCAAATTCCCCTTTGACCCGAGTCTGGCTAAATGTTTATTTATAAATTTGTAATTACATTTTTTGAATCAGTTGTAGTAATTAAATATTTTTTTTGAACACTTAATTTTAAATAATGCTGTAGCCCCAAACCTTGCATGTCCCAGCAGAAGGAAACCCCCTTAACTCAACCTCACCCCCCTTTTGATCCAGCTGGGTCATGAGTCCTTGCAAAAGGGGTGTCAAATCTTTTGTAGTTCCAGATCACACATATGTGTTGTTGCAATTGAACTTTGCTGTTTTTTTATAAATGCTCACTGAAAAATCCATCCTGAATAACGCATTCTATGGCAGATTAAATCAAATGAAAAATAAGAACAGATTCATAATCTGGAGATTAAACCTAATTTTGGGGTGAACTTAGAAACTTTGATTAAAATGGGATTTGAACCTGCGACCTACGGATTAATGTGGCAGCACTCTACCAACTTAGCTATCTAGCTGTAATGTTGGAGGTCTCCCTATTTTGTTAATATCTTTGTTCAGGGGTGCCAGTCAGAAGCCATTATCAACCCTATCAACAGATTGCTTAGTTGGCAGAGTGCTGGTACTTTAATCTAGAGGTCTCAGGTTCTAATCCTGTTCTAATAAATTTTTCTTTGTTCACCTCAAAATTGAGTTAAAATTTATCCCGTCAGTTTCCCCTGTGGTTTATTACTTGAGATTATCTTTAAACACTGTTACTTGATGTAATACATTTACTATACAACCCAACTTGCTGCATTAATTGCCCATTTTTAATGTAAGGATTTTTGGAGTTCAAAGCATAAGTATGACAAGACATACAGAGGGATGTACCTGACAAAGCAATCTTTTGGCTGCTATGTAATCCCATTTGTAAGGTAAAAGCTCCCAAACAAAGGCACAACAAGTCAGCTTTGTAATAAATATTACGTGTACATGTAAATGTTTCAGGTGCTACATGACATTAACCACAGCTCTCCATCTACACCGTGGAGGATCTCCCAAGGGTCCTGCTGGTACTGGCAAGACAGAAACTACAAAAGATTTAGGCAAAGCTCTTGGTAATTATGTGATTGTTGTCAACTGCTCTGAGGGACTTGACTATAAGTCCATGGGAAGGATGTTCAGTGGATTGGCACAGGTAGGAATACAGGTCTCTCATTTATCAATCTTTGTCTCTTATTCTTATTATATTCTTTGTTGAAAATAAATGGTGTTTATCATGATGTTTAGTGTAAATCATTCAACTTAAATAACACAAAATAAACTAACAATATGTAGATAGTTATTGGAAAAGATCAAACACCATCACTTTGATAGACGGTCGAAACCCAAAGTTGAAGTAACAAAATTTGCACAGGCCTCATTTTGAGGTCTGCAACCAGTATAAAATAAAATTTGGGCATTGTTCTTGTGTATGAAATGACAATTGACCAGTGGCCTTTCCGTATAACAACTAAGACATCATCATCATAATTAACAACAACCTTGTGTGGAAAATGTACTGTTTGCCAAAAACCTGTCAGAGGCTGAAAAAAGTTTAAACTTATCACATACTTTAAATCTCAGATAACAATTTAGCTATGTTGTCTTGTTGACATCATCTGTTGCCAAATTACACTAAATCAAAGTTTATTTTTGGAAACTTCTTATCTTGAGAACCACAGCTGTTAGATAGATTTCAATCTTTGCATCATTTGTAAAGGTTTGATGTGTGAAAATTTCTCATATATTAGTGACCTGATTTGACCTCGTTTCCTGTGTAAAGCAGAAGTAATTCAAATAAAACTCTGTTTCATGTTTTTTTTTTAATATTACAATGATACATTTGATGTTACACAAATTACAAATGTTTGTAATTCTACAAACACTACCTTTCAATTATTCATTTCTTTCATTTTTGGGGGGTTTACGTTTGCCGTAATGTTTTTATCCCAGTTTTGCAATTAAATCTGTGTCTTTTTTGATAACATTTCAGACTGGTGCATGGGGATGCTTTGATGAGTTCAATCGTATCAATATTGAGGTACTGTCAGTTGTGGCTCAGCAAATTCTTTCCATTCTATCAGCATTAGCCGCAGGTCACTCACGATTTGTCTTTGAAGGCAGAGAGATCAACCTTGTATGGTCATGTGGAATTTTCATCACAATGAATCCAGGTTAGTCTTCCATTGGTTTCAGAGATGTGCCTTGGTTTGCTCAAATTTGAAGTTATTTACAGTTAGAAACGACATTGTTTAAAAAAATAACAATGATATTACATGCTTATTTTACTTTATGTTGGTGAGTTGTTGGTGTACATGTAGCATGAAAGACATGCAAGATCTTGAGTTTCATAGTGCCAGCTTGAATTACAAACTAATAGACACTATTCATATGGTGTGTTAAATTATATTTTAATGATAAAGCCTGATTTATTTGATCTTTGACTTTTTTTGGAGTGCATACATCAGCATGCACTACATCTTATGAGTGTGCAGGTGGTATCATGGGCTTTATACATGAATGCACAGACAATGTATCAGTTTTGGGTAGCTGGTTTGCACACATTAACGCATGTTTTGGGGTTAAAGGGGCAAAGGTCAAGGTCATGGTGGTGAGTTAAAGCTTAGTGGTGTCTGCACCATTTAGACATGTTAGAAGTAATACTTGGAATTGTAACTTGAGTGGGGGGGGGGTTGCCCTTGGGGAAAGGAAAGTTGGAATTTGTTTAAATTTGGATTGTTTTGGGGATATAAAAATGTCTAAAGTCAAGGTCAGGGTGGTGGGTTATAGCTAATTGGTTTCCTAACTGCAACTTCAGTGTTGTGTTTACATGTCTGCCGTGGGCAGCCCTTGACAGTTTGCTTGTCTGTAAAAGTTTTGCTTGTATAAACTTCTTCCTGCAAAAACTGATTAAAAGCAGTCAGCTTCCAACCATGTCATTACCAAGAAGGGAAGACTGGTCCTCACACTTTTATTTCCTACTTGGATATCAACTAGTAACAATTACGTGTCATACTTGGCATAGTCTATCATTTATCAAGCGGTATCTTTAATTGTTCCTGTTCTTTAAAGGCTATGCTGGACGAACTGAGTTGCCAGATAACCTGAAGTCCATGTTTCGACCAATTTCCATGGTGGTTCCAGATTCTGGCTATATTGCAGAAATCATCCTTTTTGGTGAAGGCTTCAGCAATACAAGGGTAAGAAATCAGACATTTTAATGCATAATATTCACAAAATATGCAAAGTAAGACTATAAACATGTTGATCCAGGCTGAAGGAAGCAGCCTACAGTGCAATACAGGCAACATGCTCAAAAGAAGATCACTAAATTAAAGATCAACTGGTGGAGTCTTTAAAGCCAGAGAGATTCAACACCTAAAAACAACTATGATTTTTCAGGATTTTAAAGACTTGAATTTTTATTTTCATTTAAGATTTTCTTGAAAGAGGCAAACTTAAATCACAAAGACCTAAACGACTTGGGCCCTTGTTGTGACCAAGGCATCATCTTTCTGTTTGAGATGATGTAAAGAGTTTGTAAACCTTTAAAATGCAACATCCTATATGTTTGCTGGGACATCATCTCCAGACAGAGGTTTTTAAAATTTGATGTTTAAATTTTATGCAATCATACCCCTTATAAAGACATGATCAAGGCCTTGTTAATACTTAAACAGTTTTATCCGGATTTAAAAAAAAAAAATTCCCGCTACCACCCATCCATAGTATTAATTTCCAGAACACCAACCCCAAAACGGAGTACTGTTATCAAATTGAAACCCTGACTAAACAAAGACAGGATTTACATTTCTGACGCACTTAAGCCTTCTATGTTCACCATGACTCAGGCTTCCACTTTCCTGTCTGCTGCCACCGATAATTGGCCATGGCATGCTGGAATCTCACACTTTGCTGTCTGCTGCAACCGATAATTGGCCATGGCATGCTGGAATCTCACACTTTGCTGTCTGCCACCACCGATAATTGGCCATGGTATGCTGGAATCTCACACTTTACTGTCTGCTGCCACCGATAATTGGCCATGGCATGCTGGAATCTCACACTTTGCTGTCTGCTGCAACCGATAATTGGCCATGTCATGCTGGAATCTCACACTTTACTGTCTGCTGCCACCGATAATTGGCCATGGCATGCTGGAATCTCACACTTTGCTGTCTGCTGCAACCGATAATTGGCCATGGTATGCTGGAATCTCACACTTTACTGTCTGCTGCCACCGATAATTGGCCATGGCATGCTGGAATCTCACACTTTGCTGTCTGCTGCAACCGATAACTGGCCATGGCATGCTGGAATCTCACACTTTGCTGTCTGCCACCACCGATAATTGGCCATGACATGCTGGAATCTCACACTTTTCTCTTGGTGCTGAGAACAATGGAAACAAATGTGGCAACCATTCAGTTTATCCTAATCCTGATTTTGCAGACAAAAAGGCAAAGAACTGGAATAATACCTTGTAACGAGTGAATTTGACTATTGATTCCAGCACCTTTTGTCTCTGTCTCTACTGGGCTGACGGAGCATGACACCATAAGTGTATGCATACTTGGAAAAACAGGCAAGGGTCAGACCCTTATATAGACTATTCAATTTGAGGTCATTTTCATACATCCTGTACCAGTGTTGTCTACCTTTACTGGGTTGCATTTATGTTAGAATACACATCCAACTTTCCCTTTGATTACCCTTTCAGTCGTCTTCTTTAACCACATTGAATTTTTATTCCTGCTGAAGACATCTTCCTCCACCTCAAGAGATTGTCTACTACCACAGAGTCAAGTGATTGACAACTTGGAATTTAATTGATGTAACAGTTGCACTGGGGATAAAGACTAATATTTAGGTTTTGTATTCCCAGTGCTTTCGAGGGGTAAATACTTCTGATGTAGAATCTAGGGGTTATGGTTTTGAATCCCACCTGTGTAAACTGTGGATTTTTCCATCCATGACTCAGAAATCACTTAGTTTACGGTGCTTATCACTTTTCTTTCTTAAGTGTAAGGTTTAAAAATCAAAATAATAACTTGGAATTTAGAGGCAAGTTTCAAAAAAGCAAAACAGCCATTTGATAGTTTTGGAGAAGCAGGTGAGGGTGCATGTGCTATCTCATAAGTAAAAGTGACTATTACAGGTCTACATGTAGATATATAATTATTCTGTCATTAATCCTGGTTGTTTGATAATTATTGGAGGCTAAATGTGTGAGCTAGAAGCATAGAGCTATATATATTGACTAGAGCGCTAGCATTGTTCGTACGTTGAAGCCGCCTGGGCGCATCCATGTTTGTGTACAAACCTATGGAAAACTTGAAATCTTGTATGGCTGGGTTACGGCTATGTATACCACTGCTTTATTCCTTTTCTGTGCGTTATGGAATCAGTTATACCAGAAATAAGATGCACAATCAGTTAATGCGCGTGAATAAACCTCAGTGCACGCATATCTAGTACTGCATGTGCTCATGAGTTGTACGTCTCGTGCGCGTTTGAACGTACGTGCCGTGACGATTGTTTTGATTTCTTGAATTCGCTTAATTTTCTGCAGTGAAGGGAAGAACTTTGCACCATTTACTCAAAGGTTGACGTAAGTAGGCCCTTTTTATAAAAGAGTCATTTAACCTGCTGGCTATTGATTCAAGATATACATTTATTTATATTCTTTTCCTAACTTTTTTATGCTGTCAAAATTGTTATTTCTTGTCGGTGCTGGCCATAAAGCTATCTCTTTGATGTCGGCGCGTCTCGCCCCTCGATCGTCTCGTCCATTTTCAAACCGCAGTGTGTACGCATGCTTGAGCTGCGTCATGCAGCCGTACACGCGTTTACGCATGCAGAATACTCGCGGGCAAATGCTCTTTGAAAATTAAAATCTTTCTTCAATGATGCACAATGACTAAACATGTCAGTGTGCAGCGCGATTTCAAAACGGTTGAGCATCTATAATGTAGAGTTAGCGCTCTAGCCAATCAATGTTAAGAAGTGACTTTAACAACTTTTTACAAGGCAATTTAATGATCTCATTTTCTTTTATCGTTATAAAGGTGTTGGCCAAAAAGGTGCATACACTATATTCTTTGGCGGTTCAACAACTTTCTAAGCAGGACCATTATGACTTTGGTCTCCGTGCCTTGACATCAGTACTCCGATATGCTGGGAAGAAGAAAAGGGCAGCACCAACCGTACCGGATGAAGAGGTAAATATTCTTTGTGACTTTTGGCAGTTGATGATTAGACTGTACACCATGGAGGTATTTCAGGGTGATACAGTAGACTCCTAGTAAATGTAAAGAAAAACAGTGAAAGATAAACATTTGTATTGTTGTCAAACTAATGTAAACACTTGCAAGAGGATGCAATGTGTGTGCAGTTGTTGAATGTTTGTTGGTTGTTTAACTTAATCTGCTTCACCTTGGTGCACAGATTAATTATTTTGTACAGCATGTCTTTTACTGGCCCAAATGGGTAACATTCCTGAAACAACAGACTGACCAATGGGGTTACTGAGGTTCTTAGTGGCAGGTATGGAGGCTGATAAGTGTGTCTTTTTACATTTTTTAAAAAATGTTATCATTTATTCATTCACTACGAGTGTCCCTGCAAAGATGTACAAATAAAGTTGATTTGTCAATGTCAGTTTAAAAACAGACGTGACAGATTTGGTTTTATTATGTTAACAGTCTACCACAATCCCACTGCTATATGAGCTTGTTTTAACAGTATTAAAAACAATGTGATTTTTATATTTTGTAAGGTTATAGTCATTGACATAAATCCTGTCAGTATGGTGCAGTGATTTTCAACAAACGATTACAATTTAAAGTGGAGAGAAAGTTTAAATTTTCTTTTGAACTTGTGTAACTTTCCCATTAAAAAGTATACTTGTGGTTATGTGAGCCCCCTTTTATCTTTTAATATGGAAAACAATTTAAAGTATAAGTGTAATAAAACCTGCATGTAAGGCAAAGTTATGAAATAAATATATTATGAAATAAATGCAGTATCATCTTATAGTCAAAGTCTAGTAACGGAATACTTCCAGAAAAGGACAACTGTGTACAATGTATGACAAATGTACATGTATGTTGGATGGATCATGGACGTTTTCCTCCAACTGGTAAAGAAAATGGGCATCTTACTATAATTTACGAAATGTTGTATGCATGTATGTACGTATCCATAAAAGGCTCTCTCATTATTCATCTGAAGGCTGTAAAAAGTGCATGGACCATTAATGATGACATGGGACATGTTTATAACCTGTAAATAAACAAAATCTGTTCAGAATTGACTGAGATTTGAGCAAAAAAAACCCAAAACAAATCCATGGATTTTAGGGGCAAGTGCTGTACATAATGTATTAATAATAAGCACTGAGCATACCACTCACATCACACAGGCTGTGGTCAGGTTGTTGGTGATCTGGGGAATTTAGACCATTCCATATGGTGGCCCTGAAGGGACATAAATATTCACGACTAGTCAAATATTTATTCCTGACTTCGTATATTTGTTCACGAGTAGTCGTATATTTGTTCGCGTCGTCGTGAATTTATTTACAACTAGTCGTACATTTATTTGAAACATCCTGAATTTATTCACGACTAATTGTACATTTTATTCGCGACCAGTTGTGAATAAATTTCCATTATCTTAGAGGGTTCAATCAAACAGGCGATAGAGGGCGTATGGCTTCGTATAAATGCTTGCCGCATGCCAAACTTAACTATAATGATAGTGACTAGCAGGATCCGCTAAGTGGGTGCGATGTTTGCATATGAAATGTTGCAGTTACTGTAACGTGGGGTAAGGGTGTAATTTGGTTGGGTAATGGGTTTGGTAACGGTAGTTTAAAACGGTATGCAATGTTGTTATGTCTTGTAAAGTGAAACTTTGAATTGTTGTCTAGTTTATTGCTCCATCGTTGAACCCTTCAAGTTACTTGAAGAATATTTACGACTTGTCGCGAATAAATGTACGGCGAGTCGCAAAAAAATATCAGACTTGTCATAAATAAATATACGACTAGCCGTGAATAAATGTACGACGTAGTAAATGAATAAATATACGACGTCGCGACTAGATATACGACTAGTTGTGAATATTATGTCCCTTCAGGGTCATCATAGTTCCATTACACATATTACGGGAGAACAATTTTAGAAGTGTGTAGTGTGGTAGTCTTTTTCAACTCCATATTTTATGGGTAGACAGATGTGTGTGTGTATACATGCTCATGCACCTGTGTGTGTACATGTACATATATGTGTACATGTACATGTACATGAACAGTTGTTTCAGTTGAAACACTTTAAATTCTTTCTGAGAACAGGGAAGTGTGTAAGGGTCATGTAGTACACGCCAAAAGGCTTGAGACTAGTTGTTTTGATCTAATTATTTTCTTGAAAGCCTGCAATACATAATGTCACTTTTTAAAAATAATATACTCTTACGCATGTAATTGTTACGTGGTTAAATTGGTCACCCACTTTCAATGTTATTACCATCCTGATGATGAGGATAAGTTTCAGACCATCAAAAGTGCATATCATGAAGAGCATGAGCCAATTTCATAAAGCTGTTTAGCGTATTAGCAAGTCTAAATGCTTGCTAACCCACGGTTACTACATGACGTAACAATGCAGATCCATCAAGAACTTGCATTCAATGCCAAATTTGTGTTAACTTGAGAAATTATGGGGAACACATGCATACTCTGTTACGTGTGGCATTTTTCTGCTACAATAAGTACAAACATTTGCTTACCGGTCAACAGCTTTATGAAGAAAAAAAAACTAAATAAATGATTAAAAAATATGATTGTAGATAAAGTTATTGATGTGGTTAGCGACATCGATAGCCAAATGTTGCTTTGATTGTGGTAGAGTGATCAATAAAGAGAGTGAACACAAATTGTTCAGGCATTTTTTAATACTGGATTATTGTGGGAGAGGACAAACTTTGATAATTAATAATTTTTGTAATACTGTAGATCCTTCTGCTTGCAATGAAAGATATGAATGTTCCCAAGATGACAGCTGTTGACTTGCCTCTGTTCAATGGTATTGTGGCTGATCTCTTCCCTGGAGTGGATACACCAGTCATTGATTATGGCAAGGTAAAAATGATATTTTTTTACTATATTTATCAGTTTTTATTGACGTCGGATTTTATAAATTTTCCACGTAAACAAGTGCTTGTACATCAAAAGAGGTCTGCGAATATGACACTTGTGTTTTTTGCTTCAAAAAAGTTGTTCAATTTGTCGATTATTTGGTGTGGTTTTTGTTTATTATTAATATTTTCAAAATATATTTTTGATTCCTGCCATAATTGTTTTTTAGTTGCATGACATTATGATGCCATCATCAATTGTCATGGAAAGTAGGAGTTATCTTTGTTACTGGTCAACCCACAGAACAAAAAATATTAAACTTATTACTTAATTTTTAACAAGGGACTAAAAAAGTGGCGACGAGGTCTCAATCGGCTGTTTAAAGCCGTCGGTGTCACCGCTTTATCGCACGGTCCTGACACTGTAAAGTTTTAAATGGCCGATGAAGACCAGTCACCACTCTCCATTCATAAATGTTCTTTTACTATTAAGAAATAAAATGTCGAAAAAATCAGAGAACAACCCTTACTTGCTTTGCAATGGATTTTTGCTGTACACCGATGTGACATTCAGGATCCCAGCTTTGCACTATTGGTCATCTTCGCGCCTCGTCATATACGTTTTCTAGTGTTAGAGTATGAAAGCAGGAAACCAGACTAAAATAACCGGTCTTAAACAGCTCCACCTATGTCTCTATCAGCTGTTTTTAAAGTACCAGGTAAACACGGTTATGTGACCACCTTTCAACCTATAGGAATGCCTAAACTGTCTTGGGTATTTATGAATAGATGTTAGATTTGCATCGGGGGTAAAAAATGCATACACCATGTGTGTACTGTTAAGCACTGTATACTTACTACTTTTCCTGATTCCTAGCTACCAGGAAAGCTGAGCGGTCTAATGGTGAGACATCTGTTTTAGAATGGCAAAGGTTGTGGGTTTGAATCCCACCTGAGTAATATGCCTGTGGATTTTTTCACAGGACTTGTAAAAGTACAGAAAACACAGTGCTTAATATACATCCAGTCAATCAATCAATCATTTGTTAAATTTATAAGGCGCCACTCCAACAGTCGTTGCTCATAGCGCCAAACATTATGGTCTCAAATAAAGGTAGATTTGAAGAGAAGTTTTGAAGATGGCTATTGAAGAAGATCGTTTGATGTTCTCAGGAGGTTGATTCCACATCCAGGGTGCAGCAATAAAAAAGGCACTATCCCCCCAACTGTGTTTGCTCCTTAGAATGCGAAGGACTGAAGTTTGTGAGCAGGAGTGCAAATTTCAGACAGGTTCTTTGATGGACAACATGTCTGTGAGATATGTTGGGACTGAGGCATTCAGGCAACGGAACACAAACAGTAAGATCTTAAACTGAACTCTTGATGCTACAGGTAGCCAGTGCAGGCTCTGTAGGATTGGTGTCACATGATCAAACTTCTTAGCACAAACTACCAGACGAGCTGCCCAGTTTTGAACTTTTGAAGCCTCAGTAGTTGTTTCTTGGGTAGACCATGCAGAAGAGCATTTCCCATGTCGAGCCTGCTGGTGACAAAAGCGTGAACAATCTGCTCCTTCGCACCAGGGGTTAGGTATCTCCTAATCTTGGCTATGTTGCGCAGATGGAAGATTGCAGCCCTGGAAACTGAAATGATATGCTCTTCTATGGTCATGTGGTTGCCAAAATGAACACCAAGGTTGCGAACATTGGAAGATGGTGTTACTAATGCATCATCGATGTGAAGGTTTGCAAACTCAACTTTCCTCAACTGATGGGCAGATCCAAATAAAATTACCTTGGTCTTAGCTGCATTCAGCTTGAGAAAATTTAATTGCATCCACGTCCTGACTTCAGTAACACATAATTCCATGCAGGCAATGGCATAAGTCAGGTGCTCTTGACAAGGTTTGAAAGCAAGGTATATCTGCAGGTCATCAACATAGGAGTGAAAACTTATCCTGTGGTTGCAAATGATGTTAGAAACTGGAGCTATGTATATGTAGAAATAATATGTGGCCCTAGTACGGAGCCCTGTGTAATGCCATAAGTCAGAGGAATTTAATCAGATGATGCCTCCTGGATACAGACTGACTGAGTTCTATTATGCAGGTATGATGTAAACTACGCCAGTGCTCGATCTATAATAATGACGTCATGTGACGGCTTTTGAAGATCCCACTATGGTCTACTGTGTCAAACACAACTGAGAGGTTGAGCATGACACAAGGATGACAATTTTTTTGGTTATCCATCGAGAGCAGGGGGTCATTCTGGACTTGAACAAGTGCCCTCTCAAAACACTGTGGTGGGCTTTGTATGCAGACTGGAAAGTGTTGTAAAGGTTGTATTTTGACATGTGCTTTACTACTCTTGCTGCAACAACATGCTCCATAAGTATGATAAGTTTGAGACCGGTGTGTAGTTTTGAAGTAACTCGGGATCCAGGCCTGTTTTCTTCAGTTGAGGTCCAACATGTGCTTTTTTCAGCTGAGGTGGTAGGCTTACTACTCCAGAGTCAAAAGAGAGATTTACAGGCATGATATCCTTCCGACCTTTTTGCTTTTCAGAAAATCAGTTTTTTTTTTTATGTTCAACCTTTTTTTAACTGACAGAAAAAACAAATCCCATCCTAGTAATAACGCAGGTACTTTCAGGTCTGTAAATTTTAATTATATTAATGTCAAAAGAAAATGGTTGGGGTAAATGGTTTCGTAAAAAGAAACGCAGTCGAGTAACGAACTATGCTGAACATGTCATGCAAAGAGCACACTCCAGCTCTAACATTATGCACATATTATGAACAATGTACTTTGTATTACAACAAATCCTTAAATGGACCCTACCACTTTACTAACAGGGTACGCTGAACTAGAGATTGCCCACCTTGCAAAAATGTGTACAGCAAAGATGAAAGTTAAAAAGTACTTCTAATTTTATAAAACACAAAGGCTGTTTAATTAACCTCAATACTTTACAGCATGTGTGCAGGAACGTCTGACTGTGAAGTTATTTTATGATGTCGCGAAACACTCAGTAGTGCTTGTTAGTTAATTATTTGAAAAAATGGTAGCTATATTGGCAGATCATCGGGCAAACTGGTAATCATAGCCTTTGGAGAAAAACATGGTGGAGAGAAAGGACGCATCAAGAGTAGATTGCACTTGCAGCATTGCACCAAATAGTGCTGTGACACATGCACTGTAATTGTATATACTGTGTACATGTAGCTCGCTGGTTTTACTTTCGCGTTAAAGGAAATACAAATGTCTTACTTTTTTTCGAGGGTCGTAAATCATGCCTGGATTTACTATTCTTTCCAACACCGAAGAACTTGGAAACTTACAATAATGCAAGAGCCAGGTTGGAATAGGGTTGAGATCAAATGACTTTACAGGAGATGTCTTAAGTAGCCCGCATATATTGATTCCTTTGTCATGCTGTAATGTGGCTAAATGACAAACAATTGATGCTGTCAGAGGTTGAGTGATGCAACAATTTTTTTTGCTCACCTGACGCGTCCCTTATTTTAGTGGAGTGATAATTAATTTTTGCAATATGAACGGAGGAAGAAACAAGCTGGTGCTGCTGCTGGTATACTCGCCTGTCCATTTCCAGCTTTGATTTCCGTCATTTATGCTCAATTTGTCTCCTCTGGCATTTCAACATGCTTATCTCCTCACTGTACCAAAGAATGCAATGAACTGTTGTACACATTGATGGCGTCAAATACATCAGCTTGAAGCTCACTGCAGACTGCAGTGGCACTCAGTTTTCCAAATAGGTGATGGTTTCAGTAGCTGCAGTTCTGCTGAGTGATCAAGTAATATGTGAGAAATTTCAACAGTGACACTATGTGGAAAATCGTCTGTCGACCTGGTTAATGAGCAGATCCAGAATATGTCCGGCCTCATGTTCTTGCTCTTCTTGGCTATTCAGAAGATTTGATTTGACTTCTGGGTTTTTAGCCATGTCCATGGCTGAAATTGAAATCGCCAACCATCAACAGGCTTGATGAATTTAGCAGTGCAATGGTGTGTTGATCAGGCTACCAAATTGCTCAAAAAATTTAGATGTGGTGAATTGGTTTCTCCTACTTGGTGGGGGGCGATACATGACAACAATACACACCGACCGGATACCATTGTTGACCTGCAAGCTCATTGATTCACCAATATGTCTTAGAATCTGGTAGAGTTTTGAAACAACCCCTGCCACGTGCTCCGTATTTTCTTGGGGCATGATATAGTTTTTAGCCATGAGGAGTTATAGGGATAGCAGCCAGAGCATCATCAGCGCTCATCCAAATTTCGGTGATGGCTAAAATATTTAAGCCATTGTCTACAATGAGGTCATGTTTTGTTGTGGGTTTACCAGTCTGATTTACGGATCTGGCATTTAACAGACACATTGATAGTTTAGGTCTCTCACAATCCCTGATGATTGTCTCTTCTTTATTTGATTTTTGGTTTTTCATACACAAGCCTGTAAGTATAACTACCAATGTTTTGGTTGTACAGAAACAATTGGCCGGATGGGTTGATAAGGTAGTGTGATGTTGGATACTGTGATCTAGATGAGGAGCAAAGCGTTTTCACAAATCGCTATGTCTGTGATTGGTCAATACAGCAAAGGCGGGGCTTAATGGATCCGTCTATTCAGGCCAGAACAAAAATTGTTATGAAAGTCAAACACTGTGGTCCAGAAAATGCCTAGTAGAAACGTGGAGGTGAGTTTAGCATATGATCCAAAAGTGAAATCATGCTTCTTTGTTTAGACGGAACAATCCTGAAAAAATTGAGAACTTTATGGGTAATACACAATTAATGTTCTTTATTCCTGATGCAAATATTTTAACATCTGTTAAAATCATTGTGGTACCCTCTGCTAAAATTTAGGAATTCAGACTGCCTCCAGCTACCAGGCAAGCTTGGTGGTCTAGTGGTAAGACATCTACTCTAGAATGACAAATGTCATGGGTTTGAATCCCACTGTAGATAGGTTTTCTTAATCATTTTGATTCTGGTCTTGTAACAAATGTTCTTGTCCAGTAAAGGTTTTAAACAACAAACAGTGCAATCTTGGGGTTTTATTCCTCTAAACTTGAGCTTTGCAGAAGGGTGCATGGTCAGACCAAGGGCTTGGTTGTGTAGTATGATTTTATATCAGTTTAGATTGCTTCATTATGGTGCTTAGTAATTTCTGTATTATTAAAACAAATACTTTTAGGAAACAAGTAATTAAAAAAGCAAAAAAAACAAAACAAAAAAAGTTCAAGAGGTTTTCTTTTGAAATGCAATCCCCTCCACAGATGAAATCAGTCATTGAGTCTGAATTAAAGGCAAATGGTTATCAGCCAATTCAATCAACTGTATTGAAAGTCATTCAGCTGTACGAGACTAAGAACTCCCGTCACTCAGTGATGATTGTTGGCAAAACTGGCAGTGGTAAGACAGTTACATGGCGTATTCTACAATCCACATTATCAAGGATGAAGAAGGAGGGCGACAATAGCTTCAATTATGTCAGAGTAAGTTCTCCTGAAAACTTCTTCTGTTCAATAACATGTGTTGTTAAGGAAATAAAAGGGTGACGATAATGCCTTAAAGTGCATTTTAAGACTGGGAAAGGTCTTGGCTATACAATAATCGACAGCACCGCTATTTATACTTTTTGCATACGCCAAAAAGTATTTGAAAAGAATGCAGGCTGTATGGATATATGCATTTGTCATGCATGAGGGTTTGATCAGTTTGTTTGAAAAACCATAATGCAAACCATAACATTACAAGACATTTAATGAACAGAAATTCTGTTCATTAAATGTATAAGTTTGCTAAAAGGGAAGTGAACTATGCTTCTTTACTGTAAAGGAAAAAACCTGAATGCTAATAATGTCTCCCCAAATCACATAAAAAAATTACGTTTTTTGAATTTTTGGGATGTCCTCATTCTCATTCTCAGCTCCAACTGTATCTTGTTAAATACTACCATGTGATCACGTTTCAACCAAGCAGATTATCCGAACACTCTTAGCTTTTTAACTCTTTAGGCTTTTGGTACATGTAACAGATTACACAACATTTTTTTTCACATGGTTATTGTCTCAAAGTCAAATAGATTAATGTTAAGAGATTGCAGGAGCTCTCAAAACAACTTCCAGTGGATATTGGAACTGTTTTAACAATGTCTTTGTTGTTCACCAGGGGTTGCTGGAATTTTTAAAGACTATTGGTCAGCACAATCAAACTGGGGGGGGGGGGGTCCTAGATGATCTGTGGTGCATCTGAGAGATTCTGAGCCACACAGGAAGCGGCAGGACAGGGATTCCTGTTTTCCTGCTTTCCAGGTTGTATCTTAAACATGGGTGTGATCCCTGGTTGCAGTTTCAGGCCAAAATAGGGAGACCACCATCATAGGGCTAGATAGCTCAGTTGGTAGAGCGCTGGCACATTAATTCTGAGGTCGCAGGTTCTAATCCCATTCTAGTCAAGTTTTCTTTGTTCATCCAAAAATTGAATTAAATTTACTCAGTCAATTTCTCTTGTGGTTTATTACTTAATACATTTTTGTAGAGGTAACATTGTAAGAAACTGTCTGTTTTTTCTTTAAATTAGGATTTCCCGATAAATCCCAAAGCAGTGTCTCTTGGAGAGTTGTATGGGGAATTTGATTTAAACACAAATGAATGGACAGATGGAGTGCTGTCAAGTGTCATGAGACAAACCTGTGCAGGTATGTATTTCATTAAAAAATCTTTGAACAAAATAAAACCATAGAAGTGTTTAGAAGTTAGGTACCTGTTGACTGAATAACAACTAAAAAGGTCAAAAGGCAAAAAAACAAAAGTAAATCTTGTATAAGTACTTTTCTTTAAGTGCCTTATTTTGTGAATTATTTGCTAAAATTGATTATTATAAATTGCTTAGCTGTTTAAATATTAAATATTGGTTAATTCATGCTATTTGGTAGATGTTTTTCCCTGATTGGCTTGTTCAGATTAGAGTTTTTCCCTGAACCCTTCTTTTGTATTGTATTGTATCTTCATCTTGTAATTGTAAAGAATGTTTCGTGAAATTTGACATTGTTGGTGGGTGAGGGAGGGGGGGGGGCATATTTGTGTACATATTCTGTATATGACCTCTCATTTTGTTCTGGCTGGTCTAGGTTTTTGTTGGGGGATTTGGCCATACGCCAAAACCACCTTTATTTTCGTCAAGAATTTTTGCTTAAATATTATTATTATTTCACGTTATCATAGCATGCTAAAGAAATTTTGCATTTTCCTTGGTGCCGGTAACTCATCGAGTCAGGCTACGTCCCGTAGCCTTAGATCTGGAGGGTCTTTCGCAGGATCCTAGCTGTTCCCAAAAGCGCTGCCTTCTGCAGCAGATCTACCCTCACAGTTGTGCCTATTTGATCTAGATGTTGCTCTAGTGTCTTTGGAATGGTGCCAAGTGCTCCAACCACCACAGGGACTACTTTCACTTTCACCTGCCAAATCTTATGAAGTTCCCTGGCCAAGTCCTGATACTTCTGGATCTTTTCCATCTCCTTAGAAGCTACCCTTATATCACCCGGCACAGCTTTATCGATAAGAAGACACATCTTCTTCGTCTTATCTAAGACTACAACATCCGTACGCCTATGTTCTATAACATGATCGGTCTGAGTGTTGAAGACCCATAGGATCTTGACCTGGTCGGTCTCTACAACTTTCTCTGGAACATGGTCGTACAACTTAGCATGCACCTGGACACCATAGGAGAGACGCTTGCTTTCTCTCTCCTTGCCTTCATTACATTTGTCCTTAGAGACTGGTCTTGCGCCGCAGTAATCAAGCCCTCCTTTTCCTTCATCAGTTCTCCGCTCTTTAATGAATTCCAGGATTTGGAGATCACAACTTCTTCTGTACATCTCAAGAACCGACTTGTTCCTCCAATCTTTGTGTCTTTCCTCTTTCATTTCCCTCTTGTACTCCTTTGGCCCAGCTTCGTCTCCCTTCATGTACTTTTGTGCAACTTTCCAGAGATGCTGATTTTTTTCCCTCGCTTTATATTCTGGAATATGTGATTTAATTCGAGAAATTCGGTGACACACCATTAGCCTCTTCTACCAGCCATCATTACGCACTTTTTCCAATAAAAGCACCATTTCCAGATATTGTTTAAGCATTTTACGTCTGGAGGTAAATTTATGCATTGACCTATGACCTGGCAGAAGTTTTGAGACGGTGTGTCTGAGAATCATCGATGTTTGCAGATTGTTTTTTTATATTTTTGTAAAGTGCTATGGTTTTTTTAAACTCTCAAGATAATCTTGAAGATACTAAAAAGTGTTTGAAGAACAAATTCAAATGGTGAATGGGTCACAACGCTTATCACAGGTAAAGAAAAATATTGAACATTTCTAACGTGATCGATGCTTGGATAATGGATTACGAATTCGGAAAATCATTACTCCATGAGCTTTTTAAGATAAGATACGTCTAGTATTGTTACAATTTCATCAATTTTTCATTGAGTATTTTCTTCCCATTTACTCGGCCCCGGTCCCACTACCGCTAGCGGCTGGGTACACACTGAGTGCGGCGCTGACCGTGCGTCACATTGCCCACGTTCCGGACATTGCCCAAAATTCGGACGTGTATTTTTTAGTGTTCAGTTTGGACTGCAAACATTTCTTCACCCGCCCGATGTATTCTGCCCTCAGCCTCACCTTGGACTCTTCGTGAAGGACTTGGTCTGATTCTAGTACACCAAGATACCGATGACTTTCCTCCTCACCCAAAGCCCTCATCTGTGCACCATCTGGCAGAGCGAAGCCATCGGAATGTACCCTCTTTCCCCTCTTCATGGTCATTGATATACATTTATCCAGACCAAACTGCGTCCTGATGTCATTACTGAAAATCCTGATGGTCTGCACCAAAGAATCGATCTCCGCCTCATTCTTTGCAAACAACTTTAAATCATCCATAAAAAGCAGATGGTTGATCTTACATCCGTCCTTCTTCGTTACATAGCCAGCACTCACCTTCCTCAGAATCATCGACAGGGGCATCAATGCCAGAAAAAACAGCAGCGGAGACAGAGAGTCACCCTGGAAAATACCCCTTCTTATGTATACCTTGCCCAGACTATCATTGTTGGCTGTCAGATTCGTTTGCCACGTCTTTATGCTGTCACCCAGAAGACATTTTACTGCATCGGCCTCTTCAACCATATCCAGACATTCCATTATCCATGTGTGTGATACCATGTCGTATGCCTTCTTGTAATCGATCCACGCCATTGCCAAGTTAGTCTTTCTGCTGCTGTAGTCCTTCAGTACAGCCTTATTGATGATAAGTTGATCTTTCGTACCTCTGGACCCCTTCTTACAGCCTTTCTGCTCCTCCAGAAACAACTGCTGGTCATCCATATGGCGATAGAAGACCTCTGCAATTATACTGGTCAAGAGTTTACACATCACAGGCAAGCATGTGATTGGTGTGTAATTACTTGCAATGTTACCTTTCTTGACATCCTTTATTATCAAAACCGTTCTCGCCACAAGTCATCCTGGTGGGGACCTTACCCTGTACTAGACAGTCTTGCAGTTGTAGGGCCATTCTGTCATGCAAACTACGGAAGTTCTTCAACCAGTACCCATGCACATGATCCGGACCGAGGGCTTTCCAATTTGGCATTTTCCTTACCTGTCTTTTTACCTTTTCTGCGTCAATCTGGAATCCTTCATGCTGTTGTATTGCCTCTCAATTCATCTCTACATCCGTTAGCTTGCAGGTTGTGGTGAACTAGTTGGTCCCAAATTTCACCTCAGATAGTTGTTGCCTCTGCTTGCCTCTGACCCGCCTGCATGTTGTCATTCTTTCCGTCGAACTCCTTAAACAACTGGCGCTGATTGGTGTTAAACAACCTGTTCTGGTGAAACTGCCTCACCCTGTCATCATACCTCTTCACCTTTGCAGTCATAGCCTTAACCATTTGCTTGATCTCCTCTGTGACAACACTTACCCCTTACCTTTTACATTGTACTTTGTCATGATTGTATTCCTCAAGTCTGAACCTTTTATTAAACCCTTATTCATTTGTTCTATTCTACTGAGATTCCTTCATAAATCTTTAATTTGACCCTCTAGCCTACATGTACGTTTCCACCATGGTGTACTATTTTCATGTTCTGGACTTGAAGCCTTGACACCTAACTTTTCTCCTTATAAAACTGCTCCTGGAAACATTAGACATTTAGTTTCCGACAGATTATTGGTACTTACCGACCCAAGATCATTACTTACCATGGCCGAATTTCTGTCAGCCTTTTCCTTGGGACCCGGCGCCAAGCCGGGATACTCACCCGTTTGACCCTTTCTCCGCTTTCTTAATCTGCACCTCCTTCTCCGTAAGCTCTAAACCCTCCTCTTCGTCTATGCCTCCGTCATCCTGACCATCTTGCAATCTTAGCAGATGAACCTCATCTTCAGTCTGTGAGCTAGCAGCAGCCACATCCTCCTGTACATGGTGGTTAACAATCTCCGTTCTATTACTATCAGCTTGTATTATCTCCTCATCTCCTCAATTTCCATGTTTGTTAACCACTGGTTCCGTTTGATTGTACTTACCTGGTCTACAAGACACTGCTTACTGATCTCAAACATTCCTTTATCTTCCTCTCATGTTAGGCTCAATCTTAATGTAACATTCCATCACAATTTTGTTATCGTTCTTACTCCATTTTCTCCTGGTTGCAACATGAATCCTGTTGTGAGCAGTTTGGATACGATCTGGTGATACCTGCTCAGGCATACCAACCAGATCGGGTGAAGGACTTCCTCTCTGGGAGTTTATGACTATTTCATCATTGAATTGATGCTCCATTGCACTTCGTCATTATCATCACAAAATTGTAAGAAAGCTTGTAGTTTTAGGGGAAATTACAGCAATGCTGCAGAGTATTCAACCCTATGGAGACTGCTCAACGCTAGTTGTAATCGAGATGTTCCAAAGGACGCAGATGATGCGTGCATCTGTTTACTGATACAATGTACACTGTGCGGTCTACTTTAAACAAAGTTTTCCAAACTGAGAAAATACAACCGAGAAAATACAATATTTTATTTCAAAAATAGCATCAAGGTCTGAACTAGTTGTCTTCAAACTTAACCTGCTGTGTCTTCCAAGTAGTACCAACAAGGAGTAACTTTTGGTGTAAAATAAATGGCAGGAAGCAATATTGATCTTCTATAGAAGCGAGAGCTGATCTGAAGCAGTGCTCTGTCTCGCCATCATTGTTGTTATTATTATACAGATTTTTCTTCATGCAATGTACTGTACGTCCTATAGAACCAGATCCAGACTATGGATCTGTGGCGCTAGATGGGAGATGTTATTTAATGTACCGTTTTCTATGCAGGATGTGGGCTGTTCCAAGGAGTGCTGACTTCTGGATGTGGCTGATATTAATGTTGCCTGGAATATGGTCAATGAATTTACCCAGACTTTCTTCACTGGTCCGAGAGCTCCGACAACCACTGATATTGTTATGGTCTTCATCCCCCACATCCTGCTGATCTCGATCTCAAGGTCTTTGTACTTAAAGAGATTTTCAGTTTTACGGAGGTGTTTTGCTGAGAGGGTATAGAAACGTCTATGAGTATACACCTCTGTTGTTTCTTGTCCTTGATGATGATGTCAGGTCTGTTGGCTTTTACCTCCCTGTTGGTGTGAATTGGCATGTCCCAGAGGATTGTGACATCATTATTCTCAGTGACTGTTGTCGGTTGGTGTTTATACCATTCCCCTGTTGTCTTAATATTGTAATTGTTGCAGATCTTCCAGTGAAGGTATGCCGCTACCTTATTATGTTGATGTATGTATTCTGTCTTCGCTAGTTCTGGACAACCAGAAACAATGTGATCAATTGTTTCTTTGTATTTACCACAGATCCTGCATTGTGGGTCCATTCCATCCTTGATAATGCGATGGTGAAATGATCTTGTGGCCAGACTCTGGTCTTGGGATGCAATTATTAGGCCGTCCGTCTCTGCTTTCAGTCCAGTACTTCTGAGCCATTGGAATGTCCTCTGTTGGTCTACATCTGCTTCAAATGAAGTTGTTCTTGATCCATTGTTTTTGCTTTCTGCTTTACTCGTCTAGCATAGAAAGTAGATACTTCATGAAGCTCTTTCTTGAATTTTGTCGCATCTTTTTTGATTGAGTAGAGCTTTTTCTTGCTATCATGTTGTTTCACTATTTGGAGGAGTGTGTCATTAGTTTTTGCCAGATATGCATCTAGCCCGATGTAGTCTTCAAGGACAGTTCAAGTTGGATACATGGATACAATAGACCGATTGCGCGACCTACGTCACGTGACCCCTGTTGGGTATAAAATGTAAACACACACGTAATCCTCCATAGGAAAGGGTGGTACGGTACACGATGATTAATGCATTTAGTTTATTCGATAGAGGCTTTTCTTGCTCGAAATCTTTGAAAGATATTCCAGAGTTTGTACCAAAGACCTTCAAGTGGCTGAATAAAGCCAGTAAGGACAGTTCCAGCAAGTCTTGAAAATTGTAAAAGTACCGTGTAAATATGCACGATGTGTACAGCGCGCGACGAAACGTTAGGCCAGACGACCGCGATCACCACACACTTTTCAACACAAAAATTTCAAAGTTTTGAAGCTGAAATCCTCCAAAGAAATTGCTTTCCAAAACTGTGTGCTTCCTTTGCCTATTTGAAATTCTGCAAGGCTAGGTATTAATGCTCACTTTTCCAGCGTTCTTTACCCTTTTTTTTACAGTGATTAGGCCAACATTACAAACAAAATAACACACGGGTGGCTATAGTCGTCCGACGCCGGTAGTGCATGGCTAAAAAAACCTCTTTTTAGTAGAATCCTGTTACATTATAAAACAGAGATGTGATTTAAATTAATGCCACACCATACTACTTAAATAAAGTGGCTGAATAACTAATTCATCGCTTAACGAAAGTAAAATCGACTGTTTTCGAACTCACTCTGTGTCACGGCCTATGCTTTTACACAGATTTTTTCATCAGCTGTATGTCATACCCGATAGGGGGTCACATGAATGCATGTAAACATTGCGCGCAATCGGTCTATTGCCTCCATGTCCCTGATCATTGCCTTTGTGTTTCTTGAAATGTTCAAGTAGAATTTTAAATGTCCCTCAAAGATGTGCCCTTTTTTCCTTATTAGAGGGCACATCTTTGAGGGACATTTAAAATTCTACTTGAACATTTCAAGAAACACAAAGGCAATGATCAGGGAAATGGAGGCAATAGCCTGATCCATTAAGCCCCACCCCCATACATGTTGACCAATCACAGCCTTGGGTATGCTACCGAAAGTTCGACAAAAGTCCGACATGATGAAAATCCTATTGGAAAATGTAAACATGCGTGCACGTACTTACAGCGGGCGTTCATGTCATGCAGTGTGGCATTGAAGAGACGCACATTGTGCTGCCCACATGTACAGTGGTGATTTAGCCAATGCTGTGATTGGTCAATGTGTTTAGGGGCAGGGCCTAATGGATCGGTCTATTGTATCCATTAAGCATCAGGCTTGGGTCTGGATTAAGATGTATCTTTATACCATTACAATGGAAGATAGCAAAGATAGCTGAGGAGAAACTACCCTAATAACATAAAGATGGAGAGGGATTTACACCATAATTCTTTGGCACTAGAAAAAGCCAAGCCCAACTAGACCTTAACCAGTTGCCGCCAGGATTCCTTTTTTTGTGTCCCGTCCCCCTGGTAGGATTTTTGTGGCGTAATTGCCAGAATCTTTTCTTTTTAAAGGTAATTGCTGGCACAAAGAAACCCTGACTTGACAATGCCAAGAGAACAAAGATTCTCTTTATTCAGCACCATCTATCCTCTTTGTGTGGGTTAAGTGCAGTATTGCATGGTGACTGCATACGCTGTGCAAGCGCCGAAACAAAATGTCCGGGCGACCCGTGTTCCAGGCTTCGAATTTCACACACAAAAATACAAAACTCAGACTCGTCCGACATTCCTGCCGCCAATCTTCCACTAGTTTTGGGAATTCGTCAGGCAAATTCGTGGCAGAAAACATTGCTGTCATGACTCTGTGTCAAGGGTTGAGTTCACACAGGCTGTTCATACAATATTGGCCTTGCTAATCGCTATGGCATCCAGACGTCATCCAGGTGTAGTTCCTGGACAATCAATCCTGGCTCTTCCCCAGTCCCCTGGTCGGTATCCTGACTCTAAAATGTTTTGCATATTGATTTATTTTCTATTTAGATGAGAAACCAGATGAGAAGTGGTTGATGTTTGATGCACCCGTAGACACCCTGTGGATTGAGAGCATGAATTCTGTCATGGATGACAATAAAGTCCTTACACTTATCAATGGTGAACGTATTGCCATGCCTGATCAGGTAATAAGCATGCATTGTGTTTGACCTCTAACATGCCCTTGTACATTTGTATGAAAATAACAGCATTGATTGGGGATGTCAGTATTGGTTGTTACATTCAAGCTGTCTTGTAGGAAAAAAACATAGTTTGTAGCTTGTCAGATGTGTTTAGCTTAACAGTCCTGTATTGTCAAAAAGAAATAAGCAGTTGGAATCAAAACAATTCTGAGAATAAAAAACATACCTTACAAAGTACAATAGTGCATCTGTGGCTCACACACTGCACCACACATAAAATTCACAATGTGGGTGCCCTAATGGTGGCAACTTGTTTACATTTTGTGAGGTGATTTTAACATGTCAAACTTGATTTAAATTTGGTCAATGAACTATTGGGAATAGTTTAATTGCTTGTTAACTTGTGCCTTTGCAAACTGTATGTGTCAAACAGCAGTCAGAAGCCCAAACATTGATACTGACAAAATAGGGAGACTGCCATTATTAAGGCTTGACAGCTTAGATGTTAGAGTTCCAGTACGTTAATCCCGAGGTCGCGGGTTCAAATCCCATATTAGTTAATTTAGCTTTGTTCACCTGAAAATTTAATAAAAATTTTACTTAGTCAGTTTCCCATGTGGTTTAATGCTTGATATTAAAATCTAAAACACTTTTGTGATTTGGGAAGGATTGATTTGTATTGACCTGCTGCTAAATGTTTATTAACTATCTTGATGAACTGTTTTGGCTTGATTATATGTCCATTAATCATATAGACAATAGGGATGTAAATGTTGATAATATCTGACAAAGTCTTAACAAACGCTTATTCTGACATCTTCTAGGTGACGTTGTTGTTTGAGACAGAAAACCTTGCTGTAGCCTCACCAGCCACTGTTAGTCGTTGTGGAATGGTATATATGGACTATGCTGATACTGGGTGGCAACCGTATGTCACATCTTGGCTGCAAAATCGAACTGATAAGGTTAGAACGTTTTTGAATGTGCTTAATGGAATTAATTTATTTTCAGTCAGATTTGGGATAGCAAGTAGAAGTACTTTTTAGGAAGTAAAAAGCTGTCTTTATCAATTTTTTCAAAGAAGAAAATTTTACAGATTGTTGATTTTCCTTTGCTCTTTTCTGTTCAAGAATGAACTTGTATGACAAACAATAATTTATAAGATGTCTTATCTAGCGCTGGTGTAGTGTATTGTAATTGCTGCTATACTGGGATTACAGTCACTCAAAATGTACATGTGCAGCAATCCCAGCATGTAGGGATAATGTGCTGGGATTGCTGTCATTCTAGATTTACCGGGATGTAAGCAATTAATCATGATAGGTAGCCATTTGGGCATAAAGACTACAAAAGACATACAACGTAAATGCAAACTTCTTGAGTTTATGCAAAATAGGGACTTTGGGAACGTAAATGCAAACTTCTTGAGTTTATGCAAAATAGGGACTTTGGGAACGGTCATGATGACCACACAAAGCTCTTTGGACCTTCGCTTACATAGTGATTCCAAAGATAACAACTTTGTTCTCTCAAAAGAAAAGTTTTTGTTCACCCCAAAATTGATTTAAAATTTACCCAGTCAGTTTTCCTTGTGGTTTATTGCTTGATAAGAATTTTTTTTGTAAGTACTGTATTGATCTCAAAATAAATACCTAAATACCTGAATAGAAACCAACTCTAAAAACAGTTGCTAATGGTAACATAAATGTTTTCGTTTCAACTGTTTTACAAATGACAGAATTTATCTACCACGTAAAACTCACGGTTATAGTCTCAACCGGCAGACTTAGGGCAAAATCAGCTCTCAGGTAATTTGAGACACAATGAAATCAATATTGTATAGACTAAATTCCAAAATTGGAAATAGTCAATAGTGACAGATTTGACAAGTTAAAACAAAGTGATGCAAAAGTACGGAGAACAGGAATCTGCATAGTGAAAATTCGAAAGCAGAAACATAAAAAAGACCAAGCAGATTATAAACAGGTTTACTGCACAGCAATACCTAAGGCTGTCAAGGCTGTGATTGGTCAATATGTAAGTAGGCGGGGCTTAATGGATTGGTGTTTGATGGTTAATTTTTCACATTAAAGAGATGTGTCTTAAAAGCTGATTTGAAAGTATCAGTTGTGAGAGGTGCATGGACATAGTGTGGAAGACCATTCCATATCTTCCAAGTGCAGCAACTTGGAATGAACTCACTCCCCAAGAGTTGCCTGCCCTGTGTTCTTCATTCAAACATTTTTCTGCAGAGCGTAGAATGTTGAGAAGCTTCATTGAGATTTCACGAAGTAAGCATTGTAACAGTATAAAGTAATAATTATGGAAATTCTTAGGACAGTTTCCACAATGAATCTTTTGATTTAGGTTTGGCATTATATATACAAACTACATATACAAAACTACAGAAAAAAATATCACCTCTGATAACCAACAAATGCATTTCTAATGTGCATACACGCTCGACTTGCTGAACAAAAACTAAGCAGTGTTACACAACAGTCCATCTGGCATGCCATAGACCAGAGGACTCTTTTTTCTAGCATGCTGAATCAGTGCACACATTGTTTTTTACTCTTTGAAATTTATTGCTGTGTCTGATTCAAGTTGGAGAAAAACCTCTCTGGAAAATCATTTATCAAACCAGTTAAACAGCAAATTATTTAATTTTAAGGACACTTAGTCATTGACACTCTAGTGAGTTGATCGATGATTGTTGTGATTTTAAATCCTGTGAACTCTCTTGTAAGTGATGCAAATGGCATAGTCCCGTTATTGAGGTTCTGTATTGGAAGTTCTATTTCAAAGTGTTGGTGGCAGAAGTAATTAGCCAATAACTGTGTGAAGACCCGGACTTCACTGTGTGGTAATGACCCGGTAATCTCTTACACATAGTTAACTATTTATGCCGAGCTTTGAAAATTAACAGCACCATAAATGGAAAAAAATTGGTTGTTGTTCAGCTTAATGCTTTGCATTATGTTGGTTTGATGTGCGTACCACCTTCCTTAAATTGAAACACTGTCTGCGCATTCATGCATACGCGTGGTATGCGTGTGTACGCGGCACCATCTCTCCTTGCCAAAATAAAAAACAATAAATGTGCAATAAAAATAATTGATTTGATTGTTCCCTGCACAACATGCATAGTGCATACAGAGCTTTTACACAACAATGTTTATTTAGGGGCCATTTCTTCGCAAGTTTACTGAGCCTTCGTAGGTTATTGGAGGTGACTATTTTTTTAGGGGAAAATGAAATGCCTTACTGATATAGGGCAGCCTACAATAATGTGCTAGGAATGACTTGAACAATTGGTATGGCATCTAAAAAAGCCTGGTATTGATCTGCAATTTGAAAATTGTAGGCCGATCAGCAATTTGCAGTATGTTTCTAAGCTCGTTAAAGATGAAATTCACCAACACCTTTCACTGAATGATTTACTTCCATCAATGCAATCAGCATACAGGCAGCATTACTGCACCGAAACAGCTTTACTCAGAGTTAAGAATGATCTACTCATGGCCATACTGAGTGCCGCATTCGATTCAATCAAACATGAAATTCTCCTGAGCAATCTTCAAAAATATTTTGGGCTATGTGATGTTGCTTTGTTATGGTTTGACTCTTACTTGAGTGGTAGAAGGCAGAAGGTTGTCGTAGATGATGTTTTGTCTCAGGAGTTTAATGTGTTATAAGGTTGTGTTATAAGGTTTACCCCAAGGCTCTTGCTTTGGACCCCTTTTGGTCACCCTGTACACCAGTAGATTGTTTCAAGAAAACCAACAGAACTCCCCTGAAATTTCATGCCATTGACACTCAACTGTATCATTTTCGCACGGTCAAGTTAATGAAAACATTCTGTGTTGGCGTTAGCGTTAGAGGAATGCATATTGTCATTGGAATAATCTTTTGTTGAACGATAAGAAAACTGAATTGTTGATATGTTGTACTCTTAGGCAAACTTCAAAGTTACAAACTGAGGGTAGCAAGGTTGTTATGTCACATATATCTTCCCCCATGTCAGTAAGGAACTTAGGGATTTAGTTTGATTCACACTTGACATTTGATAAGCATAAGTTTGTAAGAATGCATTTTACTAACCTTTTAATATACAGCATATCCATAAATACCTAACTCGTGGTCGTACAGAAAAAAATACTCATACATTTGTGACTAGCAGGTTAGATTATTGTAACAGCTTATTTTTAGGTGTGCTTGATACTCAGATAAACAAACTGCAAAGGGTTCAGAATGCATGTGCTGGATTAATCTGTAATTCCTCCAGATATTCTCGATGCAGCCCATTGTTACATGATTTACACTGGTTACCCATTCGACAAAGAATTGCATTTAAAATTCTTTTAACGACTTATAAAGCCCTTCATGGTTTAACACAAATGTACATTCAGGAGCTCATAACCATGAAGTCACTCTCTCAAACATCTCACCATCTCAGGAGTTCGCAAGACCACACATTGTTGGCTTGCCCTTCAAGAACATCAAAGGCTACCCTCGGTGATCAGGCATTTGAGAACGCTGCTCCTACACTATGAAATAATCTTCTTTTGTTTTTTGTAATGCACAGTAGAGTATATATCTATATAGGTTTTTCGCAATATAAATGTCCTTTATTATTATTATTATTATGGCATTTGAGCTAATTTTAGAAAGACCACATTGCTGAATGATGCCTATGTCTAAGATTTGATTTTTTTTCACGCAGCAATCACAAGACATACTGCAGAGGCTTTTTGACAAGTATCTTGTCAAAATTCAAGACTTCAAACACCACAACTGTAGTGAACTGGTGCCCATTTCTGAACTAAACGGTGTCACTTCTCTCTGTAAGCTGTTCAGTGCTTTTGGTACTGAGCAGAATGGGGTAAGTTGTGATTGTGACATACTCTGTAAAAATGGTTGTTGGAGAAATTGTAATTTATTGTTCTTTTACAGTTAAAAATCTTGTTGTAAGTGACCAAGGTACGTCTCAGGCTCTGAGCACCGCGCAAGCAGTCATGGGAAGAATGAAGTATGAGTGGGGGAATCTGAATGGAAACAGCGAACTACAAGAGAGGTCCGCTGTCGAAGTTCGCAATTGGTTCCAAGTACTGGCAGAGGAGGGGGAATCTGGCTACCAACCGCTATGACAAGTTCGTGAAAGCAAACAAGGAAGCCGTGGAGGTATGCATGGACAAGGTCCTCAAGGTGAAGAGGAGGGTAAAAGCCTCATCGGATCCTTGTGTCGTCAGAGCCAAGGAGGAGATAGAAGTGGCCTACAGTTCTCTAGTAGCAGACTACAGCTTCCCCAGCAGAGAGGAGTACTCAAGCAAGAGGAAGATCCCAGTCGAAACCTATGATCTCATCGAGGAGGTGCTTACCCAGAACATCAGGGAAGTGGAAGAAGCTCATGTCAACCAAAAGCAACGGGTAGAGGCATGATACAACCACTTCGAAAACGTTCTTGGTGATGAACCAGAGGTGCTGGATGCACAGGCGAAGGTGGAGCAAGTGTTTGAGGACCTGGACATCGAGGATGGTCCCTTCAGTCACGAGGAGTATGTCAAGTCAAAGGGGGTGCTAAAGGGTGGAAAGTGCTGTGGGGAGGATGGTGTCATCCCAGAAGTCCTGACCTCACATACAAGACTTCAACAACAATGCATATGAGAAGGGGGAATTACCAGATCAGTGGAGCACTATCAATATCTTCCCAGTTCCAAAGTCTGGTGACATGCATGGACAACTACCGAGCGCTAAGTCTTACCTCTTGACGTCAAAACATTTAACTGGATGGTGCTTGACCGGACTCAACCAGTGCTAGACCCCCTCCTGAGAACAGCACAGAACGGGTTCCGGCAAGAGAGAT
This sequence comes from Marthasterias glacialis, assembly GCA_911728455.2. Classification (NCBI taxonomy): domain Eukaryota; kingdom Metazoa; phylum Echinodermata; class Asteroidea; order Forcipulatida; family Asteriidae; genus Marthasterias; species Marthasterias glacialis. The sequence continues at coordinate 22,515,060 of OU452225.1, forward strand.
CCACGGCAAGATAAAGACCTCAAGACCTGAAGAGGACAGGCCTGGACAGTGCTCAATCGGCACTCAGTGGGCATCGGCGCTCGGTGATCAACTGAAATGGTCCTTGTTTGTGTCTACGGTAGAGGCAGTACTTTAGTACGGTGCTGAGACCTGGACCCTCACTGCTAAGATGGAGAAGTCTCTGGATGAGAGTTACACCAAGATGCCACGTGTAGCCCTGAACATCTCGTGGCAAGATATCATGAGGAATGTAGACCTCTACGCTGGCATGTCGAAGGTTGACGGGAAAGATCCATGAATGCCGTCTGAGGCTCGCAGAGCACTGAGTCTGTCACCTGGAGCCCAACCATTCTCTGGGAGCCCATACTGGGCACAGCCTCAGGTGGGAGAAGATGTCTCTCCTTCGTGGACATGCTGAAGCGGGACAGTGACTTGGCAAGTGCTGAGGAGCTGCACTCCTGCATGCTGGACCAGGACATCTGAACAAGCTCAAGCTATCATATGGACTTGACTCGATTGATTGCTGTATGTTCTTTGCGGATTATATTGAAGATTTTGAACAATTTAATAATTGCCAAAACGTTTACAGTTTTTTTTGTTTTTTGTTTGTTTGTTTGTTTGTTTGATAAAATCATTTTTTTTAAACTCCTATTCTGTAAGTCAATTATTTAAAGACAAAGAGTTTTATAAATTGATTGAAACTGTTTCGCACACTGAAAATGCTCCAATTTGGAAACTCTTTAAGTCAAACAGATCAGAAAAAATTACAAGATTTACTTTGAAAAATGTCGAAAAACTTTTACAAAAGTAAAAAAAAAAAGTTCACACCTTTTTGTAAAGAAAGAATTAAAGAAATGTCATCTATTATGAGAGTGTATTTTGTTTTGACACTTCACACTAGTTCTGTTTATTTGTTGGACATGAGTACATGTATTAGTACTTTTGTATGAGTACAAACATAAATACTTACAATGTTTTTGTTTTTAGTGAGTATAAAGAATAAAGTATAAAGTATAAAGCCTGTTTTACATGGAAACTGTAGAGTAAGTGTAGAGTAATAATGAAGTGAGTCTGTAATTAAAAAAATAATAAATCCGGTTTTGTGAGAGATATCCTAAATGTAGAAAAAATATCATTGACATTTTTTTGTTTATGTTGGAGCACAAAATTTGAGATGATAAATCACACAAATGCTTGACTAAGCTCAAACAATGGACTGATTGGTTTGCAGCACGCTGGCATGCACACTTGTATAATATGTATTTTCATGCATCTAAAGTAATTCCTGCATATAAGACATGGCTTATTTGACTTTCAAAGGCAATAAAACAAATTAATGTAAACAAAAGAGAAGTATCAGCTACATCACAATGAAGACACTTAATTTCTGTTATAAACAATGCGTGTCATATAATTTTAAAAATAAAAGGTTCTCTACTTCATGATTTTTTAAAGCTTGGGTGGAATGGTTTAAACAAAATTGAGCTCTATTACATTTTATGAACTAAAACGTTCTAAGTACAATGGATTTTGCAGTCAAGGTTTTACTTACTTGAATTAATTATTTGTTGCTACATGTTAACACACAGGTGAATCCCTTAGATAAGGAAAACTATGAGCGCATGATCGAACTGTGGTTCCTCTTCTGCCTCATATGGTCTGTCTGTTCAGCTGTAGATGAAGATGGTCGTAAGAAACTAGACAACTATATCCGTGAAATTGAAGGGACTTTCCCCAACAAAGACACTGTGTACGAATACTATGTGGATCCAAAGAACAAGAATTGGGCCCATTGGGAAGATAAGCTCAGGAGTGGCTGGAGGTACCCTGTTAAGTAAGTATTATTTTACTCTTTTAGTTACTGTAAGATGAAAGTGTTTGTTTTGTTTTGAAATAAACTGTCTAGTTTTGGAAAAAGTTCTTACAAATTCAGAATTGTTGTTTTGTATCTGGTTGTATAGTGCCCCTTTCTACAAGATCATGGTACCTACTGTGGACACAGTGCGCTATAACTTCCTTGTTAGTGCATTGATGAGCTCAGTCCAGCCTGTACTTCTAGTCGGCCCAGTAGGAACTGGTAAAACATCTATTGCTCAGAGTGTATGCAGTAAGCTAGACACATCCAAGTACAGTGTACTTACAATCAACATGTCTGCACAGACGTCATCTAACAATGTACAAGAGATCATCGAGAGTAGAGTGGAGAAAAGAACCAAAGGTTAGGCTACATTTAATCATTTGAAGTGTTAAGCGTATAGTCCACTCTTTAATTTCAGGTCATCAGGATTGGCCTGTTTGCTGGTATCACCCGAACCTCATCATAAACACAGAGCAGTAATATTAGTGCACAATAAATAGTGCACATTCTTAGTGCATTACATGAAGATGAGTGCATGCGGAAGAGTTTGGTATAGTAAACAGTTTTACTGTGTGCATATGTACACAAAAATATAACTGATAAAACCATTTAGATTTAATTAACCGGAAGTGCTCAATACTTTGAAATTGGTACAAGATATGAACTTGCTTTCAATGATATTAGTCTCTGGTGGGATAGTTGTGTTTAAAACCTGAACCGATGACGTCACGAAATATTTGAGCGCCCTCTGGCGGCTGGTTGAAAATAGTCAAAAACGCATTTTGAGATGATGTCTGTAGCAAAGTTTCTTGAAATTGCTTGAAAAATGGTATGAAGAATGACCTTGGTCAAAGTAAAAAATCAAAGCATTATTCTTCCAAAAATACTTTGTGTGCCATAGCTTCTGTGGTTGGTCACACAGTTCATGCAATGTTAATTTCAAAGATCCTATAGCGATGCATAGCGGCGTTGCTGGATTTTCAATGTACAGCGTTTTTCCTATTGGCTGAATCAGTGAGTGATTTGTTGCACGTCCGCAACAAGGCTACGTCCGCAACAAGGCTACTTATTCTGCGACAACATGCACCGGGGCCGACTGCTAGTTGTGCAGAGGACGTTAATGTTCGGAAATGTCAAATTTCATTTTTGATGGTTTTGGATTAACAGTGTTCTTGAAATGTGACATCAAGCTTCGTGTGTAGGTCAGACCATAGAGCAAGGAACACATGTACCCTAAATGCTAAAAAATGAAATGATGTCACGATGTCGTTTTTTTAATGAATTCTTGAATATTTATCATTTTTATTTAATTGGTAATTTTGCCTTACTTTCAATTGGATCACCTTCGAATTTCGCTGTTATATAGAACGACTAAAAAAGCACATGTTACAATGACTTCACGATGACGTCATCATGTATTTAGTAACGTCATTTCAATGTCCATTTTTTGGTCCGATATTATACAGACAAGAGAGCATAGGGATATAAATGGATCTTAAAGGTCATATATCAGACACAAAAATGCCCGATTGGGCTCAAAGTTGGTATATATATAAACCAGCACGTATTGTAGATGAAAACTCAGGTGACGTCATGATGACTGCTCTTTAAATATATATATTAAAAATCAACGCTGACACGTTTAGTCTTCAACTGCCCATCAAATGACAGAGTAAATGTAGGACTACAGTTGCCAATTTTGTGTTTTTTATGATACTATTGTCTTAGTCTTTCTGTTTGTCTGATGTTGCTGTTCTTGTTAGTGTTGTTTTTGTTTTAGTTTTTTTCTCTGTGTTGTGTTATCCATTTGTTGAGTTGTTTGTTGGATTGTTCTGGGGTGTTATTGTTTGTATGCTTGTTTTTGTACTTGTTTCATTGTTTTATTACTTATTTTGTCTTCTGTATGCTTTGTTTTATTCCACTGTCTGGTTGTTGTAATGGTGTGTTTGTGTTTGTTCGCTTTCAAGTTTGGTTTTACTCCGGTTAGCCTAATTCTTTGTTTATTTTTTCTTTAAGTGCCTTCATAATGTTTTTTCGGTTCATTTTTTTAAAAATTGTTTTATATTTCTAATATATAATATTTTGCTGTAAGTTCTTTTTCAATGTTAATCTGTATTGTAATTCAGCTTGCTGGCTGCCATTAACAGATTTTTAATAAACCAGTAATAATAATAGTAATAATATTAATAATAATTACAGAAAATCAACATTACACCCACTTGTAAAAATCCTATGAATTCAGTTTCTTGGTCCCTGTCTTTTTTATTTGTGCATTTTTCATATTTGGTAAGTAGAGTCATGGTGTGAGGCCGGGGTGGAAGAAAAATGACTTTTGAATTGTGCTGCTTTGACTCCATATCTCTCAATGTAAAAAAGTGACATTTTGTAATAACTATGGTCCTTTATTTTTCATTTCTCTTTCCAAGGTGTCTATGTTCCAGTTGGTGGCAAAAAATTATTGACACTTATGGATGACTTCAACATGCCTGCTAAGGACACATTTGGCTCCCAACCACCATTGGAGCTCATTAAGCTGTGGATTGACTATGGTTTTTGGTATGATCGACTCAAACAAACTACTAAGCACATTAAGGTAATGATAGTTTATTATTGTCTTGTTAGTCAATGTAATTCCAGTTGGACTAGTAAATTATAGACTTTTTATTTAATATAGTGAGAAAATATAACTAACTGTTGCAAACTGCTTTCTAACGCAAAGGAACTGTGGCATAAATGGAAACAAAAAAACTACAACATTATTTGCCTCACGTTTTGAATCTAGCAGAGTCTTTCTCAAAGGCTATAAATGACAACACAACACACATACAAGTATACTGGAGTAACAGAAGCAGTCAAGTAGAAAGAAGTGAAAAGAGAGAGGCAGAAAGCAGTCAGAAGATGCAAGGGATGAACAATGAAGAGGGAGAGGGGGGGGGTTAGAGGGAAGAGGCTGGTTTAACCACAATAAACCACAAGGGGTTGGAAACACAAAAGACCATTAAAGGTAATAAAGTAATTAATTAGTGAACAAGACATACTTAAATGGGGGACATCTGTGGAAAAAGGAGAAGGCAAATACAAGAAGTCATTAAAGGGCCCATAAAATGTAATTTTTTTAATGAAGTCTTTGGAAATGCACCTTTGTGTCCCGTTTCATCTTGTTTTCAATTTTCAATTTGCCATTTTCAGGTATTTTGGCGCCTTTCTGGTTTTTATGCTAATGCAAATTTCCACATTCATGAGCAAAGGTGTGATATGAGGCAGAAACCTCAATGTTGCAGTTAGTTTTTGCACAAAAAGTTGACAGAATTTAGGATATTGCGCTGTCGTAAACTTTATTTTCTTTAGTGGTTCGTTGTGTCATCAGTTCATGACAGAAAAACAGTACAAATCATGTCAGAAATAGAGTGATTAGGTAGATTGAAGTGATGTCCGACAGGTGTATCTAGCTTCAGGGTGTTGACTGAATCTATGACCATAGAAATGCCTTTTGAGTGTAGTTCCTGATTCAACTAAATATTGAACACCACAAAGTTTGCAAGATAATAGATAGATGAAATTCATGGTGGTGTAGGTGACTTGGCCCCTTGTCTTATGGGTGGTACCATGGACATGGCTGGTGGAATAATCAGACTCCCTGTGTTTTCTACTGACCATGCATTTGGAAGTGTTGGAGCACCTGAAAGTTTTCTTGTGGCATAGGAGGACTATTTAACAGTATCATTAATATTAATTTCAATTTGCCTTACACTATTTAACAGTATCATTAATATTAATTTCAATTTGCCTTACACTATTTAACAGTATCATTAATATTAATTTCAATTTGCCTTACACTATTTAACAGTATCATTAATATTAATTTCAGTTTGCCTTACACCGATGTGTGATAAGCACTGTATACTCAGTGCTGTCAAGTCCTGTGGAAAAAAATCCACAGGCAACTCAGGTGGGATTCGAACCCCTGACTCCCGCATGACTAGAGCAGATGTCTTAACCACTAGACCACCGAGCACGCCCGGTGATGAGGGGCCAGTTCGAATCCAGTATTATTAGCGGCAGGTACCGCAACAATTAGATGGATGTTAATATGTGCATCGGAGGAATGAATATAAATTTCAATTTGCCTTACACCGATGTGTGATAAGCACTGTATACTCAGTGCTTTCGAGTCCTGTGGAAAAAAAATCTACAGGCAACTCGGGTGGGATTCGAACCCACGAGTATACAGTGCTTATCACACATCGGTGTAAGGCAAATTGAAATTTATATACATTCCCACGATGCAAATATTAACATCTATCTAATTGTTTGCGGTACCTGCCGATAATAATACTGGATTCAAACTGGATCTTTGAAAATGTATTTTTATTTACATTTGTTTGTGATTCAGCTGGCAGGCTGCATTGATTTTTTTATTCTAATAAATCATAATAATAAAAAAAAAAAAAAATAATGAAAAAATCTAAATAAAAAATACATTTCTCCGAAACAAAAAATCTCTTAATCTATTAACCAACTTTTTGTTTTATATTCATACACATAGAGATGGATTAGAAATCTACTTATATAAATTTGTTTGTTGATGTTTTTTGCTTTTGTTGCTTTTTTTTTGCCTTTTTCCTAACTCAAAGAATTGTTGTTATGCTTGAAATTGTGGTTTATTATATTGAACAGGACATGCAGTTGCTGGCAGCCATGGGTCCACCAGGTGGAGGGAGAATGGTTATTTCTTCCCGTCTACAAAGTAGATTCAATTTGATCAATATGACCTTCCCAAGTGTAAGTTTTTTTTTTATTAATGTTGTTACCAAAACCTTCCCTTAGACTCAGACATCTTTACATGAACATTTTTCTTTGTTTTTCACCATACGTTATATAAGTCTTCCTTTCAAATTATTTCTCTTTGTCTACAATCAGAAATACTCTATTGGTTTGTTTTTCGGTATAACTGAAAAATTTCACTTTGTCATGTAAAATATTGCTAATTAAAGGTTTATTAGCAGGCAACATGAGCAGTTTAAGGCACTCTGTAAATTTAGACTAGATTTGAATGTAAAAGCTGTCATTAATTTTTGAATTTGTATGTGTTTGTAACAGGATTCGCAAATAAAGCGCATTTTTGGCACTATAAAGCGCATTTTTGGCACTATGATCATTAATTAATTTTTGAATTTGTATGTGTTTGTAACAGGATTCGCAAATAAAGCGCATTTTTGGCACTATGATCAACCAGAAACTGCAGGATTTTGAAGAGGATGTCAAGCCAATTGGTGATATAATGACACAAGCCACACTGGAAATATACCAAGCCATCGTACAGCGCTTTCTACCTACTCCAGCCAAGATTCACTATTTGTTTAATCTTAGGGATATTTCCAAAGTATTCCAGGGTCTATTGAGAGCACACAAGGACTTTCATGACACTAAGGGAAGCATGACACGATTATGGATTCATGAATGCTTCAGGTAAAACTTTTTATGCAGCTGAAATTTCAAATATGTATGAAAATATACATTTTTGCAGTGCTTTTTTTCTGTTGCCATTTTTCTAAACTAAGACTGAAAAGTAGTTTGATGTTGGATTTATTACAGGGTTTTCTCTGACCGTTTAGTCAATGATACAGACAGTGAGGCTTTTGTGAACATCCTGAGTGAGAAGCTTGGTAACCTGTTTGAGCAGACTTTTCACAATATCTGCCCAAATAAGCAACCACCAATCTTTGGTAAGTATCTTTTTATGTTGACATTTTGAGACTTTCTCCTCCATCATGTTTGTGCCTACATTTTCCTCTAAATGGTCAAATGCACCCAGCTCATCTTCAGTTATATCTTCAAAGTTGAATTTCAAATCAAAATTTATATCTGCACTGTTGTCCAACAAGATGAAAATATGACAAGCAAGCAGACAATAATTCATTGAACATTTTTCCATCCTTATTCACAGATAATAATTTTGATTGGTCATTTAAAATTGTAAACAATTTTGAATAGATATTTTTTTTAATTAGTGATTTTACTTCATTACATGGCAGGCCTGTATGCTTCATTCTTCAAAGGGCACGGGGCACCAAGGCATTTTCTCCTTGGTAAAAGGGTACCTCTATGAGGAAATTGTAAATTTCTATTGGAACATTTCAAGGGCACCAAGACAATGACCAGGGGCAATGGAGGCAATTGCCTCCATTGCCCATGTGAAGTTGGCCTGCATGGAATATCCAGCCATCATCTCCTCTTGAGTAAAAGATTGGTTTACTGCAATAGTTACATTGTAATTACCATATTCCTTTTTGAGGGTATTTGATTTGGGAAATTCAAGTTTCCTCTTGGAAAGGCATCAAAGGCGGCAACAATCATACCTATGATTTTTGCAAGATTACGCAAAGTTCAAAACTTTTTTTTCCAGAATTTTAGTTCCTTTTTTTTTTTAATTTTAGTATTTTCAATTTGGGAACATTGATTGTCATTGCTTTTGAATTAATTCCAGTGCCAAAGTTAAGTCGAATAGGTCTTTGGTGCCAAGCAGGATTTTCCCCTTTTCAATCTGGAATCTCAAATATGCCAGCAACTGTACAACAAAGGGTGTTTGTTTGATACTTTAATTCTCTGATAAAAATTGCCAAACTAATACATTTACTTCTAGCTGTTGCCATTACTGGTTTCATAACCTTTGTGAAAATTTCTGAATTCAGCCCAAATGGTAAACAAATGAACCTATAAAACTGGTTTTCCCATGAAAAACAGCAATCTCCTTAACTTGTTCTATATTCTCCATTTTGAAATGTTCATATCCTGACAAATGTATTCAGATTAATAATGGGTCTTAAATCACCAGACTTTTTTGGGGATGAAGAATATGTTTGATACAAATCAAGTTCTGTTATCTTCTGATTTACAGTCTGAATTTCCTCAGCAGAAAACCTTATTCTGTGTGGTTTGACTGATTGTTCAGGGCGTGCAGTTAAATTAATTTTGCAGCCTAGTTTGGTTATAATTTGCAGCAACACCCTGTAGTAAAACCATGGTGAAACCCATGGGTCTCAGATCGATGGTTTTGAGTACCTTTGTTAATCTTCAAATAAGTCAGTTTTCTACCGGCTATAAAAGCTTTGGCAACCTGTTTCATTGATGAATTTAAATGTTGTGCAAATAATTTCTCGGACACAGGTCCTATGCCCTTATACCATAGGGTTGAGGCAGAGTTTTAATTCTTCCCTTCATTTCATGCTCATTTCATATGATGCATTTCCCAATAGTGTAATGCCATCGAGAGCATGTACTGTTTGATTTTCTCTGTATTTACTATGCTTTAGACAAATGCTTAAGCTACAAATAGTTCATTCACAAATAAAATGATAACACGTAGGTGAGACCATTGTTGTGACAAAATTATGTCATTGTTTGTTGAATTACATTAAATCAAAGTTTATCATTAAAAAAAAATCACAGCTTCTGAACTACATAAGCTTTTTGCAAAGTATTTGATGTCATATGAAAGCTGCATTGACATGTGAAAGTGAAAGAATATTTCTGGGCCTGGTTATGAGCCTAGGTCTGCAGCCAAATAAACTGAAATTTAGACAAGGTCTCTGTGTATGAAACAACAATTGACACTGGCTTTCCAATTAATGAGTAGTGACGTCATCATATTTAACAGCGCTCTCTCAGGACAAGTTTAAAAGTGTTCTATTTTGCTTTAAAACACATCTCTTGCTGGTTGGCTGAAACACGGTCATGTGGGGTTAACTAATATAGGCTAGTGCATGAAATGTGTGCCATCGTGAATGAGACACGCGTCAAGACGTTGCGTGTGGGTAATTTGTGGGGAATTGTTTCTAAACAGAGCAATATACTCAAAATGTTTGACTGGTTAAAGTGCCCTTTTATGATGTGAACAGTGAACAGCTACTAAAAAACTGAATCTAAGGAAACAGCAATCTTTCAATTGTTGAATTTGCTTATTCTTGAATTGCTTATGAGTTAATTGTTGATTTAAAACAGTTCAGTCATAAAACCCTGAAAACTGTCTTTTCTTAGACCTCGGACTGTGTTGATTTGTTTCAACTTTTCACAAAGCCCAAACACCTAATGTTTGCTGAGAATTTGTTTTAATTAGAAAAGTCAATATCTACTCCGTTTTGGTTGAAATCAAACATAGATAATTTTTTGATTCCACAGGAAATGCTGTCAGGTCATCAACTTAGCATTGAGATTTTTATGTAAAAGAACTTGTCACCCTATATTATTTTGTTACTTTTTAATTTTATATTGTTTAATCAATAGGTGATTTCATCTCACAGGCAGAAGTACCCATATATGAGGACCTTCAGGAGTTCACAACTCTAAAAAGATTCATGGAAGATGCTTTAGATGATTACAACAGTACTCCAGGTGTAATCTCTATGGATCTTGTTCTATTCAGAGATGCTATTGAGCATGGTAAAGTGTGATAACCTTAAATGTGTAATATAATACTTTTTCAGCTTAGACATAAAAGATGTATTTTTTATTTTAACCAATGTCAACACATGAATATCAAACGTTGTGAAGTCTACATTTCAAAGTTACAAATTTATCCAATGCATAGAATTACTAGTAATTCCATTTGGTAACTGAATAAGGATAACAGTTTTGTATGTATTATATTTTCTCAGTGTCATATGAAAATAATTGATGTGGCTGTACAAGGTTTGATAGAAAACAGAACTCTTGATATTTGCTTTTGAATGCGCGTTGTCTGTTGAACTAAACTTGTCTACAGTTCAGACTTAAAGTTTGGCCTGGTCAGCTTAGTGTGCCATAGATCTACTGTCTATTGCATACCTACATCATGTGTAGCCGTAGTTGCCCAATCTGAAGATTAGGCTTGGAGCAGTCAGGCTTGGAGCAGTCAGGCATGGAGCAGTTGGTGTTGGGTGAATATGAGGAATATGGGATTGTAGGGTTTAGATATATAGTGGAGGTATAAAGTCTTATGACAATAGGAGGGGTTGTTCTAGACAGGGGTTGAAATACAGAGGGTTGTTGGTTACCTTTGTTGGGTGTAATGCGAGTTACTGGACCCAACAACATTTTTTTAACATTGGACATCTGGCTCATGTAGGGTTTGAGTGAGAGCTCATGTGTGTTGGTACCTGTGTAATGCCTGACAAAATTCAAATTTCAAAAACAGGGAGTAACAAAAAATTGCTCCAAAATCCATAAAAAATTCCATGAAACTACGCAGGAGATGTTGCCAGTCAATATGATGGTACGATTATGCAGTTTCTGAAAAAGAGAAATTGTTGGCTAAAATCTGATGTCCAAAATAGACCGCACAATTGGCGTCGATGTTGTTAGTGGCATTTAACGGATTTGCGAAATGTAACCGGGCTAAATTGTTTGGTAAAATTGCGCAATATCCATTTTTGACATTATTACAGTTTTAGCCCAAAATTACTTTTTCATAAATGTATCTGACTCAATCGCAGCATCATATTAACTGGCAACATCTCATGCGTACTTCAGGTGAGTTTTAAGTATATTGTTGAAGTCTTTCGTGGATTTTGGAGTAGTTTTTTGTTAGTCCCTGTTTTTGAAATTTGATTGTTGAAACAACCTCATGAGCGTCACTTGGACCTTAATAGACATAAATGGCTGTTGTATGTAAGAGTTGAGAAACACCAAGAAAGTGTGGCTGTTGAGGTAATTAAGCACACAGGTCAAGAATAACACAGTAGCTGAGGGAACACACAGGGGGTGCATGCGAAAAATTAATTGATTCAGAACGATGGTCGCTGCATGAAAAAAAGCAGTGATTCGACCGTGGTGCAAAAACGACATCTTCGGCGGAGCCGGAAGAGCGACAACGACGCCCGTTGAGATTTTTTTTGGTAACGCAGGTACCTCTCCCGAGCCGCGGGACCCAGCCGTTCTGGATGCTATGGCTTGATACAGTTAGTGAGACTTTAATGGTAAAAAGCTCATCTAGTCGGAATGGCTTGTAACTCTATGTGCAATCCCTTAAAAACTCAAAATTACAAACCAAATCTGAATATTTATAATGTTTAGATCTGACTAAGATTAAGCATTGGTCAATTCATAATGTCTTTTGCACAAATCACCAATTCTGAGGTTGTGTAACCTAAGATTTTACTAACTGGGGGAAAATCTACCAAAGCTGTATCCATATCTTCAGGGCTAATTATTTCATCTTTCAATGAACACTGAAATCAAGTCCCAACTCTTCATCCTTCAATGAACACTAAACTAAACAAACTAGGCCCAAAGTGAATGTGAAGGCTGTGGGAAAAAGTCTTCTAAAACAATGAAAACACAGAGAAATTGTGAAAAGCTGTGGCTTGTCATCTAAAATGACAAATCTAAATTGTTTAAGTCACCTGTTGGTTAGCATCTATGAACACTTTCCAGTCTGCATACAAAGCCCACCACAGTGTTGAGACAGCACTTGTTCGAGGTCAGAATGACATCCTGCTCTCGATGGATAACCAACATTTTGTCATCCTTGTCATGTTCGACCTTTCAGCAGCGTTTGACGCAGTAGACCACAGTGTGCTTCTTCGAAGGCTGTCGCATGACCTATGTGTTACAGATCAAGCACTGGCGAGGTTTACATCATATCTGCATGAAAGAACTCAGTCAGTCCACATCAAGGAGACATCATCTGAAGAAATTCCTCTGGCTTATGGCGTTCCACAGGGCTCTGTATTGGGGCCACAGCTATTTTTTTATCTAAATAGCTCCAGTTTCTAACATCATTTCAAACCATGGGCTGAGTTTTCACTCCTAAGCTGATGACTTCCAGATATACCTTGCTTTTAAACCTTGTCAAGAGCACCTAACTTCTGCCTGTATTGCTGAAGTCAGGACGTGGATGCAGTCAAATTTTCTCAAGCTGAATGCAGCTAAGACCAAGGTAATTTTATTTGGATCTGCCCATCGGTTGAGGAAAGTTGAGTTTGCAAACCTTCACATCGATGATGCATTAGTAACACCATCTTCCAATGTTCGCAACCTTGGTGTTCATTTTGGCAACCACATGACCATAGAAGAGCAAATCATTTCAGTTTCCCAGGCTGCAATCTTCCATCTGCGCAACATAGCCAAGATTAGGAGATACCTAACCCCTGGTGCGAAGGAGCAGATTGTTCACGCTTTTGTCACCAGCAGGCTCGACATGGGAAATGCTCTTCTGCATGGTCTACCCAAGAAACAACTACTGAGGCTTCAAAAGTTCAAAACTGGGCAGCTCGTCTGGTAGTTTGTGCTAAGAAGTTTGATCATGTGACACCAATCCTACAGAGCCTGCACTGGCTACCTGTAGCATCAAGAGTTCAGTTTAAGATCTTACTGTTTGTGTTCCGTTGCCTGAATGCCTCAGTCCCAACATATCTCACAGACATGTTGTCCATCAAAGAACCTGTCTGAAATTTGCACTCCTGCTCACAAACTTCAGTCCTTCGCATTCTAAGGAGCAAACACAGTTGGGGGGATAGTGCCTTTTTTATTGCTGCACCCTGGATGTGGAATCAACCTCCTGAGAACATCAAACGATCTTCTTCAACAGCCATTTTCAAAACTTCACTTAAAACTTACCTTTTTTCGAGAGCTTATTGTACCGCACTATGAGCAAGGACAGTTGGACTGGCGCCTTAAAAATTTAACGATTGATTGATTGAACTTAGAGCTCATAGGAAGAGTACATGTTAACTGAAGGTCAAGCTTTGACCAGGAGGAGATAGACTTTAAACAGAGACTCAAGGCTGTATTTAAAGTTTGAGTAGCCTTAATTTTCCAATTACTTTCCAATATATATTTATATAGAAAATAATATTGCAAATCTCAAATTTCATCTTAAAAAGGACTAAAAGATAAAATATATCCAATTCAGGCCCAGCGCAAAATCTAGGGGGGGAGGGGGAGGGGTCGTCGTCGCCCTTCCGGCTTTGTCGAAGACATCATTTTTGCATCACGGGCACATCACCGCTTTTCTGCATTTATTTTTTTCATGCAGTGGCTGTTGTTCAGGACAACTCAGTTGTCTGCATGAACTTCCTCTGTATTCCTTGAGGTGTTGCATTTTTCTTGACCCTCGTGCTCGTTTACTGCAACAGTCACACTTTCATTGTGTTTTTTTAATCTTGCATACAACAGCAGTTATGGCCCACACAGGCGTACATGTTGCATGTGTTGACACTGTGTGTGTGCAACATGACATAACTTAGTGTATGGAACGTTATGCAATTTGTGTTCATTCAGGGCATATATGTAAGCGCACAGTGTCATTTGCACATTCTACAGCATTTATATTAGCGCACAATTTTGTTAATTCCCGGCATGACCATCACCAAAACATTAGGCCAAACACTACAAATTGTATATACCCACTGCTCCAAGCACGATCTTCAGATCGGGTACCTTGGCTTCTAAATAAATAAATGTAAAATTACAGTATCAAATACGCCAGGAGCATATTTAGTACTCATATTGTACTTGTACACCGGCGTGTTTATTTGTGTCCCTCCCTGTCTGTGTGTGCTTGATAGCAATCTTGCTTTTCGATGACCTTTTGGGGTCTTGTGGATATCATTTGTATACATAAACAGCTGCTGCTAGTTTTGAGTTTGGGCAGAAAAATCTTCGCAAAATGTTGCAATTTTTTAAGTGGTTTTCTTAGAGTCCCACTTTAGAATATTATTTGTCTTTATCCATACACTGGTGTGTGTTAAGCATGTATACTCTGTACTTTCTTGAGTCCTGTGAAAAAAAAACACTTGGGTGGGATTTAAGCCTACGACCTTTGCAATTCTAGAGCAGATGTCTTACCACTAGACCATCAAGCTTACCTGGTAGCTAGAGGTAGTTTGAATCCCATATTTGAGCAGCAGGTACCAAGTTGTGGATAGTTTGGATGGTGAGACAACAAGTGATGTCAATGAACTGGTTGGAGTTGAAAAAAAGTGGCGGGGCATAAGTGTACCTACCAAAGGTTGGAGGATCTTTGCAAGGTACTTTACAATGTCATAGCTGGGAAGTTATGTCCTGTGTGCTACTGCAAACCGTACTAGATAATATTGTAGGGGCTTGTATAAAAAACACATTTATTGTTTGTTTGCGTGTGACAAAATTGTCAATTGACCACTGTTGGACCTTTTTGTTTCAGTATCTCGTATCATACGTGTGATTGGCCAACCTAGAGGTAACATGTTACTAGTTGGTATTGGTGGCAGTGGTCGTCAATCATTAACACGTCTTGCTGCATCCATCTGCGAGTACACAACCTTCCAGATTGAAGTCACCCGTATATACAGGAAAATGGAGTTTAGAGATGGTAAGTCAAAAAGGAAAGAGAGCTTTACATTTTCCCCTAATGTTGATATCCTTTGATGTGGTAGTATTCACAAATACCCAAGACAGTAAACACATTTTGGTTTTCAGAAACCTAGTTATGCTGACACATTTAGTCAGTCATAATCAATATTGATGTTATTATATCTTACAAGCAAGTTACCTGATCATGATCGGGGGTGAGAGCGATTTAAGTTGGGGATTGTTGTAAGGGAAGCAATGTGAATTTAAGCAATGAGACGCCAATAAAAAATCACTGGAATAAACACATGCGCATTATGTAACGCATGAGTCATCAGCAAACATGCTGTGATTATCTGGTATGATTTTTCATTGGTGGCTCTCCATGGGGAGCCCTTCAGCTTTATTGATGTTACATGAGATAGTGCGCGTTGAAATTCATACAAAATGCATATAACCACAGCACGACTGTGCGCTAGAAACACTGAATTTTCGGGGGCCTTTATGTTACGGCACACCAATTTACAACACCAAGCAAAAAAGAAACGTACGACTATTGTGTGTCAAAATCGTAACACACAGGCTTTATGTCTGGTAGAGTGAGGAAACACCCGACGACCAATTGAAGAAAGACACCAAAATAAGGCACATTCTGACATCTCATGGACAAATTAGAGGATTTCAGGATTCAAGACGTCGGCAGTGCAGTCTTGGGATTTCTCCAGGGTGCACCCTTGGGATTTCTTGGGATTTTTCATGGCCAGTATGGCGCCCGGGCGAGCAGCCACTCCAGAGCCTTTAGGTCACATATGTAAAAAGAGGTGATTGAAGAGTTTGCCTCTTATACATGTACATTATATATAGACTCAGGAGTATTCCATCATCATTTTTTATTCACTCAAAATGCACAGAGTGTCTACAACCTGCATGCGAGAAGTCTGCATTGATGCTGTTGTTTTGCATGCTCAGGTTATGACCCTGAACGCTCTTATCTCAAACACGTGCACACAAATGACCAGACTTTGACTAATCTACAAAGAAATTCATTAAAATAATAATAAATTTATGTAGAGTCAAATTATCTGAACTTAATTTGAATGTATGTCCTGAAGTCATAACAATCCATTGGGTGGAATGACGGGGTAGATTTTTAATGAAAGAGTATTTAATGAAACCAGAAGTTGAAAAATGTAGGGTAAAATGGGACATTTTTCAATTTTATCGTGTTTTGTGACATTGTTTCAGGGATATTGTATGTGAATGTCCAATTTCCAATATCAAACTTACTGTACTGTCATTTTGTTTTTATGCAATAGTTGGTGCTGAATGTTTGTTGGCTAGTACATTTTTATCTCGCTAATTCATAAATAAGTTCAGTCTTTCCAAAATGAAAAGTTTCTAAAATGTTACAGTATGAATATAAGTATTTAACAGTGGCAGATTTGTAAATCACATTTTAAGAAATGTTTTCTGTGCACATGTGTACTTCACTTACCAGTAAATAAAGATGCCTTACCATCCTTGCATCTTGTTAGAAAAAATGGTTTTGAAACACATTTTAACTCCTGTCTTACTTCTTTGTAATCTTTAGATTTGAAACGGCTGTATTTCATGGCTGGCGTAGAAAACAAACCTACCGTGTTTCTATTCAATGATACACAAGTGGTAGAAGAGTCTTTCCTTGAAGACATCAACAACATCCTCAGTAGTGGAGAAGTACCTGCCCTGTATAAGCCGGAAGAGTTTGAAGAGGTCAGATAATTATCTTAGTCTTTAATAATGATAATGATAATGATAATGATAATGATAATGATAATGTATATTTGGTTTGCGGACTACTACTACTACTTTCGCTCAGTAGATCGAGGGGACGTCATGGATAACTTCACTGCCGCGAAGTGAGTTTATTATTTGGTCTCAACGTTTCGACTAGCTTGCTCTAGTTATTCGGCAGTGAAGTTATGCAAGAAGTCTGAGAAGTCCATCTGGCATAGTGGAGATGTCAAGTCCAAGCACGCAAAAATCTGATACCTTGGCAAAGTGGATGGACCCATATGAATGGATGGAAATGTATCATATCTAGAGCAAGAAAGAGACACTAGTTTAATTTTCTTTGCGGTAAAGGTTACTAGCCAATTATTCCTACTTCAGCATGCTCTCTAAATCTTTATTCAGTGAGACGCCCACCTCACAGAGAGAAGTGTTTTAAGAGTTAGGAGAAACAAAGTAGATAGTTGAATCATCAGCATACATGGCGAGCTGAGACAAAACTTTATTGAGAAAATCGTCAATGCAGACAAGAGAGTAGGACCTAGTAGAGAGCCCTGTGGAACACCAGAATTGATGGAACAGATAGGAGACGATTGACCCTCAAGGACAACTTGTGGTTGGAAAGAAAATTAGAAGCTGTAGACAACATTCTGCCTGACACACCATGAAGCTTGTTGATCAGGCCTTAAATAGAATAAGCAGGCCTTAAATTGAATAGACAGGGACAACTGATGCCACATTCCAAGACAAAGGAAATACAGAGACTGCTAAGTACATATTGAATAGCTTGGCGAGAATAGGTGAAAGTTCTGGGGGACACATTTTCAAAACAATTGCAGTCATTCTGCAAAGCCAGTAGCCATGGAGGCTTATAAGGAATGGGTTGATACAAGTATTAAGTCGTGTTCCCATTGGACTTTTTCTTCCGCGGCCACGCGGAAAGTTACCGTGACTGGATTAGGTGTAGTTCTACCGTGCGTTCCCACTTGGACTTAAATTCCGCGACGGAACAGTTAACTCGTTCTCCAAAACTGGCAGATCGTCACACATCGAGGGCGCTGTGCACAGTCACCTTTGACCTAAGCAGGATACGACGTATCTGTGACGTAATTTTCGCAGCAACTGGACAGATTGGAAATAGCGTTGTTTTTGTTTTGCATATGGTACATGTACACACGCTGCATATGGTATGATGGTCAGTGAAAACAAGACAGGGAACCATACTTCTATTTTCGCGCGCCCTCTGTGTGTGTATACAGTACAGGAAGTGGTGTTATTTGCATAGCGTTTTACACCGTGGTCGCGGTAGGTTTACAGCGCGGAGCGTTCCCATTGGACTTTTTATCGGCCCTGATAACTTACCGTGGCTGCGCGGAAATCTTCCGCGACCTCATTCGGCCTGTTAGTTTTACATCACGGTCGCGGTAAGTTGACAGGGAGGTCTGTTTAACATGCGTTCCCATTGGATTTAATTTTGTCATTCTACAGAAAAGACGCGGCACTTTAGCAAAAATAAGTCCAATGGGAACATGACTTTAGATACTATAGTGGCTGTGCTGGATAGAAAAGGCAGGAAGTGGATTGCCCTCATCATTGAGTGCAGTCGACTAAAGTCGCCTATGGTAAGGAAAGGGTTAAGGCCTCCAAATTCTTCATGTTTTAAAGATTATTTGTTATTATTGGTTTGTTAGGTTCGTAATGCGTTATCAGCAGATGCTAAGAAGGATGGAATTCATGAGTCGCCTGAAAACATGTTTTCCTATTTCATTGAGCGAGTACGCACAAATCTTCATGTTGTGCTATGTATGAGTCCAGTTGGCGACCCATTCAGGTATTGATACATTTAGCATTTACTTGTTTATATGATTAACAATTGCATCCATTTAACTCTGTTATGAATGAATGGTACAATTATTTAGGAATTATATCAATAAATTAAAGATAGTCTACAACTTTGATTTGAATTATATTTTATAATAAAAGTTTTTTTTTTGTAAACTTTGTAATAGTGCCAATTGCCCTGGTAAATAAGAATATCGAAAATACTCAAAACTTTAAGAAAACTATTGATTGACAAGCCCGAAATCACTGCCAAAGATCACTTAATAATATTTCAATGGAGGATTTCATTGATTGAAGTCTTATAAAAGCCAATGTATCATTCCTTTAAAAGATTTGTTATAGGCTTTTTGAAATTATTTGTAGTTTTTGTTGCAATATCCAGCAATTTGTAAAAATGTACATGTCAGTCCAGGCAATCATGTTTAAACAACGTTGTACTTTGAAGTTGTGATTCTAGAACTATCATTAGTCTAACAATCTTCATAAGAACATTGAAATGGATAACTTCGGTATTGGCATATTTATCATTCTATTAAAATTTTAGTTTTGGCTTTTAAATAAATTGCATTGGATAAATTACAGAAGCCAAACACTTTCAGAACCACTCCCAGTGTAAATTAACAAATGAATGTTGTCATATGTTTTTGTAGGAACCGGATTCGCATGTACCCAGCCTTCGTGAATTGTACAACAATTGATTGGTTCACAGAATGGCCTAAAGATGCTCTTGTGGAAGTTGCTGAGAAATATCTGGAAACAATTGATGTTGGGGGCAATGAAGAGGTATTTTATCCAAATTGGTAAAACATTGAATGCAATTTTATTCTTTGACAGGTCTTTTAACCAATAGGCGCCGGATGACCAGTTAACACGCAAATGTTTCCCCTGCCCGGAAATGGAAGCCATGTAAAGATGCCATTGTGTAATTTCAGAATACCAGAGCAAAGGTCGCTTGGACATTCCACTGCTGATCATGCACAGACCGCACACACGCCGTCTATCGCTTCGTTTCACCTACACAAAGACCAAAAAAGGTCTTGAATATATTGGCATTTTCTGGCTATTATTAGGGGTTGGTTTTGTCTAATCCCTGATTCCGGACCTTTGTCCTTTTGTTCCAAGAAGAGGATTATGAGGCATCGAGAGGCTTCCACTGTTGTTTATTTATTGTTTTTCCGCTCATTGGAGGTAAGTCAGAGTGAGCCAGGAATCGAGCCATGGTTAACGGCCGATGTTTTGCAATTCACGGTGCATGAATTTGACATTTTCTCCGTTGAGAAAATAAACCTGACGATCCAATAAAGAAAATCTTTGTTCTGTTGCCAATATTAAGTCTGGGTTTCTTTGTACCAGCTGTACCCTCAAAGAAAAATGATACCATCAATTTTGCCAACAGAATCACGCCAGGGGACGAGGCCAAAAAAAAAAAAAAAAAAAAAAAGGAATCCCGGTGGCATTTGGTTAAGGGAAATTCAAGTACTGCACTTGCGCTTTGAAAGTAGGCCTGTGTGATCTTAAATTTACTCATTTGCCAAGAATAAACCTTTTCAAATAAATTTGATGAAATTAAAACATAGTTTACATACATTTTTGGACCTATTTTCTAAAACGGTTTATTACTTTTTCTGAATCAAAGCAACTGTTTTTGTCTGGTGTCTTTATGCGATGAGTATGCTAATATTGATCTCAATTAACTTATGTTCCCTGTGCCACATATCCCAACCTCATACCTCATTCTCATACCCTGTTCTCAAACTCATTCCTATTCTAATTGAATTTTTGAAAGTGCTGAGCTGTTATCACCTAAAATGTGTGATGTGTTATTTTTTACTAACAATTGTTTCTTTTTTTTTGCCGAAAAAGCCATTTAAATGCTCAACAAATGTTAAAAGTTGGTATGTTGTTTGAAGATGTGACATGGTTCGCTTAACACTTATTTTGTGTAGAATCCTCTTCATTGTTTTTTTGGTCCTGGCAAGCATTTTAATCCTGCCATTGTTTGGTTTTAACAACCTAGCTGCAACTCCAGTGATGTGCTCACTGAGTCATTGTCAGCATTCAATAAACACCTCCATCAAACCATAAATAAAGATTTTAAGGTTTTTGAAGGTACTTTGTTTGTTGGGATTTTATTATTCTTGTTAGAAAAGGATGACAGACAATTTGTTTCTCGTAACAGGGCAGCAAAATGAAATTTTTGGGATGCAGTTCTTTAAGATGGCTGCCAAGTTTAATAACTAAATTTACTTTTTAGAAGAAAGAAAAACAAGGCTATGGAAGTGCTGAAATTTGGTATTATTAATACAGCTCACATTTTAAACATACTCGGTTCGAAGTTTCAGAATCCATGAAATTTTTCTACAGGTTGCATTAAAACATTACAAGTAATACCATGGCAACGCTTTTACTTCCTCAGTTTAAGTTTGGTCTTTTACATGTATTGCACAACATACCTTGGCCGTATGTCATGGAATTCTCTACTTAAGGCCAATGGGCTCTGTAAGCACAGTATTCTGTGGTAAGCATCACCATGAATTTCGGCCAAGATCCTTGGCTTAATGTCCACTCAAATCAATTATGATTAAGCATTTTGCTCAAGGATATAAGCTCCGTGAATGCCAGGCTTAGATTGAATCCAGATTCAGTATATTTGAAACAAACTATTTTGTCTATTTCCAGATGAAGAATAATATGGCTCAAATATTCTGCACAATGCACCGCTCTGTTGTTGAAAGCTCTCGTAAAATGATGTTTGAACTAAAGAGACATAACTATGTGACGCCTACCAACTACCTTGAGCTTGTGACAGGATACAAAGTGTGAGTATATATTACTTGACAAGGTTGTCTACATGTGATACAATAGACCGATCCAATAAGCCCCGCCCACTGTGTATGCGTGCCATATGCACTAATGTGTTTGTCAGACTTTTGGTTGCGCAATCACGTCTGTCGTCGTTCGTTTGAATCCTTCAGCAATCACACTGGAATGTCACTATCCAGCCACTTGATTGTGTCTTCATCCAAATCAATAAGTCCGGAAGTGCCATTGGGTGACTTGTAGATTTGACATGACTCAACAATGTGTTCAGTTGTCTGTGGCAATCCACAACTGCAGAGAGGGGATGCGCATGCTTCAATCCTATGCTGGAAGTACGCTGTATTTCCCCATCCAGTGCGGAGGCGGTTGAGTCGGTCCCAGGCTTGATGTGGTAACTCGTTGCCTGGCGGTTTGCTTGAGAGGTCTTTGATATAACTGTGCAAGTCATGACTTGAGTTTTTCCATGTTTCTCTCCATCTGTCATCCATCCATGTTTGTGTGTGTGGAGTGACTACAGCAGCTTCTTGTGCTCGCAGAGCAAAATGGGAATGCTGTATTCGTTGTGGCAAGCTTTTGCAGCAAGTTTTAGGACCAAGTGGTCTCGCCGGTTGTTGGGAGGTGGGATTCCCGAGACAATTGGTAGCATGTTTGTGGGTGTAGGCAGCATTCAACCAGAGATCGTTCGCATAGCATTGTTGATGACAGTGTCAACCTTCTTAGCATGGCTGCTGTTTGCCCATACGGGGGCGGCATACTCAGCAGTGGAGTATACTAATGCCATAGACGAGGTCCGGAGTGTGTTGAAATCAGATCCCCATTTCGTGCCTGCAAGCTTCTTGATGAGGTTCACCCGCTTTTGACCTTTTTCTGCAGCCTTTTCCAGGTGGGGGCCAGATGTAAGGCTACGGTCGAGTGTTACTGGTTCTGGATCAAACTTTAGCTTCTTTCCTTTGTGGTACACTGTAAGTTGTTTTCAGGCAAGTTGGTTTGCTAGGTGGACTATGGAGCAAACGGTCTTTGCTTGACTGACTTTCAGGTGCCAAGCTTGGAAGTACTCAGCAAGCAGAGCTGCCAACTAGTACGGATTTTCCGTATTTCATACGGAAATCAAACCAGGAATACAGATGTACGAATATGCGTTTCAAAATACGTTTTTGGGGAAATCCGATCATACTTTGTTTTCTTTTTAATTTACGGAGAACCTATACACTGGCCTGCTATGCTGTGCATTTTTTTCAGATGCCTGCTATAAATTATAATGCTGCGCGCGCTGAGTGTAAACCCTGAATTACTTTGCGCGAGGCTAATGGTCCCCCGTAAAAACCGGGCGCTACACGCTGGCCATGCTTTGACCGTATGACGTATTACTTATATTTTGCGAGCTTTAAATCGATTACGGCTACAATAATTTAAATCATAAAATTAATATTTACGCACAGATATTGTGTTTTTCTCACGGGCATTTGTTGCAAATTTTTTGATGACACTTTCGTTAAAATGAGACCTCGGAGAATTATCGCCAGGAAGGGCATTACATTTATTGTTGTATTTCAACAGCTTACCCAGATATAATTTTTTTAAAGGCCGAAACAATTACAAGAACTCCGGAATTAATACAATACTGTTTCCCAATTTTTAATTAAATAGTCAAGAGAGCAGCTTTACGCAAATATAAATAAATAAATAAATAAAACAGCTCTCACTTTCATTCTAATTCATTTAATTCTAAGGACGTATTGAAAAAGTCAAAGAAAATTATAACATTGAATGCACACTTTGAAATTCCAAAATCCCCAATTTTGGAAGAAAAAACACACCCACCAAATAAAAGAAACGTCACGTAACCACCTAAAAAACGACAGCCTGCCAACAATATTATTTCCCGCCTTCTCTGAGTTCCCATGTGCGTGATTCCATTTTTTCCCTGGATCCAGATTTTTATTGTACGGAATCCGATCAATATGCAGGGAACCAGCGACGCACATGTGGTATTTCTCACTTTACAATCTGTACAACAGAGATAGAGCCGAGCCAACCTCGTCCCCAGGGGTGATCGATCTTGCCACGCCGCGCCATTTTTTCCCAGCATGCCTTGCTCGATCATAAGACGTACGCGGTATAGGCGTTACGGCGCGCTTCCCATGGCAACGAGGCTGGAGCCGAGCAAACTGCACCAGCTGGTAGAATGCCTAGTCTGGTTCTCTGACAACAGATTCCCTGACGAATCTTCGATAGTCTAGTCGGAGATTTTTGGGTCTGGGAACTAGACTAGTATCATGCTACATGCTCTGTGCACGTCGACCACATGCATACTAGGACAAGTTAGTACATACGAAAATACCACGATTGATTGAGCACTAAAATGGCTTCATTACCATCAACGTCGAAGAGTGCTAGAAAGCAAATGTTCAAAAAGGAATATTCTAAGAAGTGGTCATGCATTTCATCCTCCAGACGGGACGAGTACAGCGCGAGGTGTACACTTTGTTCATCTGACTTTTCCATTAGCCACGGAGGTGCGAATGACATTCAAATCCACGTGAGATCGAAAAATGCCACCGAATTTTGTCCAAGCCTCAGTACTCAGACACTCTCAGACTTCCTTACGCAGAAAATACAAAGTCAGTCCAAAAAGATACTGTGCCTCAAGATGCAGTTCCCCTACAATCTCCTTCAAAACTGCAAAAAGGCAGCTGCAGTCTACAACAGGCAGTAAATCTTGTAGGTTTGAATTGTGAGGCCATTAGCTGTGATTATACGATAAGAGTAGCATGCGGAAAGGTAGCTAAAGTACCAAAGGGTAGTCGAGTAGTGTCGCGCAGAAAAATACTTATTTCATTGGCAGAATACTGATTTTTAGGCTTCAGAATACTGATTTTCTCAATTTAAGGTTGGCAGCTCTGAGCAAGTATATCCATGTCAGGTTAAAGCACAGTTTGGATGGCACCGTGTGACTTTTCTGCATAACCGAGAGCAGTATCATCTGCATAGATATACTGTTTGGACCCACCAAATAAAAGAAATGTCACGTAACCACCTAAAAAACGACAGCCTGCCAACAATATTATTTCCCGCCTTCTCTGAGTTCCCATGTGCGTGATTCCATTTTTTCCCTGGATCCAGATTTTTATTGTACGGAATCCGATCAATATGCAGGGAACCAGCGACGCACATGTGGTATTTCTCACTTTACAATCTGTACAACAGAGATAGAGCCGAGCCAACCTCGTCCCCAGGGGTGATCGATCTCGCCACGCCGCGCCATTTTTTCCCAGCATGCCTTGCTCGATCATAAGACGTACGCGGTATAGGCGTTACGGCTCGCTTCCCATGGCAACGAGGCTGGAGTCGAGCAAACTGCACCAGCTGGTAGAATGCCTAGTCTGGTTCTCTGACAACAGATTCCCTGACGAATCTTCAATAGTCTAGTCGGAGATTTTTGGGTCTGGGAACTAGACTAGTATCATGCTACATGCTCTGTGCACGTCGACCACATGCATACTAGGACAAGTTAGTACATACGAAAATACCACGATTGATTGAGCACTAAAATGGCTTCATTATCATCAACGTCGAAGAGTGCTAGAAAGCAAATGTTCAAAAAGGAATATTCTAAGAAGTGGTCATGCATTTCATCCTCCAGACGGGACGAGTACAGCGCGAGGTGTACACTTTGTTCATCTGACTTTTCCATTAGCCACGGAGGTGCGAATGACATTCAAATCCACGTGAGATCGAAAAATGCCACCGAATTTTGTCCAAGCCTCAGTACTCAGACACTCTCAGACTTTCTTACGCAGAAAATACAAAGTCAGTCCAAAAAGATACTGTGCCTCAAGATGCAGTTCCCCTACAATCTCCTTCAAAACTGCAAAAAGGCAGCTGCAGTCTACAACAGGCAGTAAATCTTGTAGGTTTGAATTGTGAGGCCATTAGCTGTGATTATACGATAAGAGTAGCATGCGTAAAGGTAGCTAAAGTACCAAAGGGTAGTCGAGTAGTGTCGCGCAGAAAAATACTTATTTCATTGGCAGAATACTGATTTTTAGGCTTCAGAATACTGATTTTCTCAATTTAAGGTTGGCAGCTCTGAGCAAGTATATCCATGTCAGGTTAAAGCACAGTTTGGATGGCACCGTGTGACTTTTCTGCATAACCGAGAGCAGTATCATCTGCATAGATATACTGTTTGGAGGTAGTATTTGGAATATCTGCAGTGTATATGTTGAAGAGGGTTGGAGCCAGTACAGAGCCTTGCGGCAGGCCATTTCTGAGCTGACGTTTTCTGCTGCAGTCATTATTTGATTTCTCCAGGATGAAGGTACGGTTTGGATCATAGTCATGATGAACCTGATCAGCTTTACATTAGGGATTTATCTTGAGCAGTTTGGAGAGCAGGCCGTGATGCCATACAGTATCATAGGCTGCTGTTAAATCAATAAGCAGAGCACCAAACATCTCTTTCCTTTGAAATGTTGCTTCAATGTCATGTACCAAGCGGGCAATCTGGTCAGTTGTTGAGCAGCCCTTGTAGAAGTTAGCTTGTGAGTGTGGTAGGTGTCGTTCTACTCTGTCATTGATACGGGTAAGGATAACTCTTTCCATCAGTTTGTAGGTGATACTCAGAAGAGATATTGGGCAGTCGCAGGTGCTTTGACTGTAGGGAGAGAGGTGTGGTTGATAGTTGCTGGTGATGGCTTATATGCATTCACAATTTGGTGGTTACTGGCTTCAATGATGTTTCATTCAGTTGCACTCATTGCTAATGACTTTTGTAACAGCTTTGCACAAATGCCATCGCTTGTATATGACACGATGCCGTGGCGCTTGTTAGGGAGAAAGTCTATGATGTTAAAACCCTCTATAGCAAGTTTAGATTCATCATTGACGTGGGTTTGTTGTAGGAGGATGACATTGGCATTGTTCTCGTCTGCAAGATGTCGGATAAGATCACGTTTGGCTCTCGTGAGGCCTTCGACAGTACACAGATTTTGGTAGTAGACATAACTCACTGAGTTGTCTTGAAGAATACACAGGCTCCCAGAAATCTGTAAAAACTGTTGAGTATTTAGTGGTAGTAGTGACTTTCTTTTGCAGTTAGCGTATTGAAAGATTCAGGTTGTTGGCTTTGGTTGACTGTTGCTTGCACTTCAATCGTAACAGGGTCACCATGTGAAGGTAGCCAACCACGTCTGCGATTGATCAATACAGCATGGGCGGAGCATTCATGGGAAATGTAAGCCTGGGCGAATAGTGAAGTTCACTATCCGGCCAATTATCCGCCGATAGTCGTTGTTTTTTTTTTTTTTTTTTTTTTTAAGAGTCAAAAACACCCCTTTTCTGAATAATAAGATAACTTTTATATACATATGCAGTTTAAATTTGAAATTTAATTATTATAAGTCAAATATACACAAAATATTGGAGGAAAACACAGAAGGGACAAAAATGAAAGGAAAAAAAAATACAAAAAACTAAAAGCTGCCACAATGCATACAGTGATTTTGCATGCATGGCTTGAGACTAGACTAATCCAAATCTTTAATGGGAACAACTCTCAAAGACAGTAGTATAATGTGGTGAAGGATGCACACAACTCAGTGCTAGCAGTAACACAACATCCCCTCATAAAAATCAGTTAGTCTGATTCAATGATGAAAAAAGGTTGCATTGATTGCATTTCACGGCCAGGCGGGCTGAATAGACCGATCCATTAAGCCCCGTCTACTAACAGATTGACCAATCACAGCCTTGACAATGCCACTGAAAATCCAACAAAATGGTTTAACAGTGTTTCTGTCTGCATTGTTCTTTGGACTCAAGGCACTGCTCAAAAGACCACCAAACTAAATCCTATCTTCACTTGATAGTAAACATGTTGGAGTGTTGAGGCAAGGGATATGAATCCCATGTCCTATTAACTATCCTAACCAGTCCCGAGAGACCAGCTTAAATCCAATTTAGCTACAAAATATAAGTGATAATTTGACTGGAAATGGAAAATCACCCTCTTGACCCATGTAAGATTAACCCACAAATAAATATTATTAATGTAGGACACAACAAATTATTTGTTTGTCTTTGCTTCTACACTAGTAATTACTGTATACATTTGAAAACTAGAGTCATAATTTACAGCGCAATTGACCAGAAATGAATCATGGTCATGAGCTTGGTTTTACAATTTGTAATTATTCAATCATTTTATTATTGACAGTCTACTATATGAAAAGCGTAAGGAGCTTGGGGATGCTGCTAATAAATTAAAGAATGGTCTCTACAAAATTGATGATACACGAGCTAAAGTAGAGGTGATGTCTGTTGAGCTGGAAGAAGCCAAGACGAAAGTGGCTCAGTTTCAGAAGCAGTGTGAGGAATACCTAGTTATTATTGTACAGCAGAAGCGGGAGGCTGATGAACAACAGAAGGTACTGGAAACCACTAAGCACTCTAGTCAGTGAAAATAGATGGATGGATGTATTTCCATATTTAATTTAGGTTTTCCCGACCAATTTCCAAATAATTATTTCTGATCTTTTTCACTATCAGGCATACATATTTTTGAGATTTTTACACATGCGAGCAAATTCAGATTTCTCTTTCAGTGCATTCACTTTCGTTTAGTGCATTCAAAATTTAACATTGTAGCATTCTTACATTAAGTTTTTGGCACCTTTTATTGTTCAAAGCATTTAAATCAGTAAACATCTTTGCACACCATGTTTTCTTATTCATTTGTTTTTTATACATTTGTGGGCAATTAATCTCATTGTTTTGTCACTCAAATCAAAATGACTTTCAATCGATGTGTTTTTCTCTTTTCGTCTATGGTCTGTTTTTTCAAATTATTTCCCTTTTTAAAATTGAGAATGTAAACTAACAAAATGGGTTATATCACAAAATAATAAAACTAAAAGATTAAAAAAAAATTTTTTCAATGGGTTTTTCCTCACTGGTTAAAAAGTCTGAACACAAAAAATGTATAAATATATGAGGGGCATCTTTATGTTGGTTATATGCTTACTTCATATTTCACTGTGTTGCTGTTCTGTTTCCATCTGTTTTGTAAATTTGAAAATGCATTTATTGCCAATACACTGATCTCTTGATGTGCTGCTTGTCTGGGCATGTACATGTATGTTCAGGCACAGGTTGGTAAGTTCTTAATGTTTCCACGGGCCACAATTTTTTGTGTCTGAAAACTTAATTAAAGAAACCTGTGCATCTACGCTGAGAAAACTTTTATAGGACTACACACAATCAGACAAGTGTGAACATTCTGAAAAGATGTTTGAAATAGTTGAATATGTTTGCCATTAATGAAAATGAATGCCCTATCAGCCCCTACAGCCAGTTCAGATAAAATTGAATGAACATTGCGATACTTGAATTTGAATGCATCTTTAATACATAGAATGCTTGGATAATGTAAAGCGCATTGAGACTTTATTGTGAAATGCACTATATAAGAACTAGTTATTATTATTATTGTTATAGTGAAATTGAATGTTTTTGATTCTTGAATGACAATTTGCGTGTTCTTTTATTTTTAATCTAAACTGAATGACCCAGGCATTAAATTGAATGAATTGATTATGCAAATCTTATTGATATTCCATTGTTAATGCATGCAATTACAATTTTTTTATACTCAGAGTGTTCAAGCTCGAAGTGAAAAGATTGGTGAAGAGGAAGTGCGATGTCAAGCAATGGCAGATGCTGCGCAGCAGGACCTTGCTGAAGCATTACCAGCTTTGGAAGAAGCTGTCAAGGTATTTATCGTCCTACATGCTGACACATTGAAACCTTGTTGCTTTTCCCTGATATTTGGGCAATCATTACGATGAGTTTTAAAGTTATTAAAATCAATTTGATACAAAGTGAAGCTGTGTTTTAACAAGATAGTCGAGGTCACTTACTTTTCCTTTCCTTCCGCGCTGCTCAAAGTGAGTGTATAGGCACTAGTGTCTGTTACATGATGAGTGGGATTGAGCGGGAAGTGTAACTATCCGTCATTCGGTGATGCAAAACCACTCCTTGTATTCTGTCCTCATCATGTCCTTTGCCTTGTTAAATGGAGGTGTATCCTCCTTGGGCTCAGAGACTGAATTTTGGTCTGCAAGTCTGGTCTCACATAAAGCAGCAATGTCAATGGTGTAACACGCCATTTCTTTCACTACAAGAGCTGTACTCCTTTTAGGTCTTAGGTCTTCATGTTTTTCATGTTCTTTTGTATTTGTACTTGGACCGCTGAGGGTTCACACTATCAGCTGCGGTATGCTGATCACTTAGTTTGTGACAAACAATGTTTAAGACACTTTTCAAGTAGTACTAGGGCTGCTGAGTCACCTAGAATGCAGTTGAACTCCTCTGTTACCTCAGGGTCAGAGCCCACCTACGTGCAGGATCAGAAGTAAGTTGACTAATGTTGGATTTGTTAACTGCAGTTATTTAAAAAGTGATAACAGTAACAACCTTAAAAAGCAGGTTCTCCGCTGAATATGTAGTGCTCTTACAAATTAGTTCATAAAACCTCCAATTAAATCAAAACAAATAAGTGCCTTAATGTTTTGTGTTTTGATGTTTATTTTTTAAGGCTTTAGAGTCATTGAACAAGAAAGACATTGGGGAGATCAAGTCATATGGCCGTCCGCCAGCTTTAGTTGAGAAAGTGATGGAAGCTGTTATGATCCTGAAAGGATGTGAACCTACATGGGCTGAGGCTAAGAGACAACTAGGTAACTATTTGTGAACACTACCTGAACACTTGCTTCATAGGCTTGTCAGAGTTATTATATAAATTTAATGTCTTAAGTCCTATCTAAAATATTACTTATCACTTTACTACTTGAAAATCAGTTGAATGAAAATTATGATGTATGAAACTTTTGAGATGAAATGCCCATGCTATGTAAATGTAGTTAATGAGTACAGGGTAAAAGTGTGTACTATTTTATCAAGAGAGGACAATTAAATGATGTAGTTCTTCCAATGGAATGAACATACATTTTGGATCAGACTTTACTGATGTAGTTATAAGCACTTTGTGCAAGTGTTGTAACATTTAAAATGACATGTCTTAATATCTAAAGCACTAAGCAAGTAATCCAGGATGTAGTTTAAAACATTGAACACGGATTACTTAATAAATACATTCACAGACGTAAATCCTGTTTGTTTTGTTTGTTGGGGGGTGGGGGGAGACAATGCTGTTACTGATTCATGCTGCACACTTAAATGTTCTGAGTATCAGCTCCCTTCATCAAAGACCCTGGAAACACCCCTGATAGTAAGCAAAATTATGGAGCATACATAATCGCATATTATATTTGTAATGAGTAATGTTTCCAAATTTCAAAATAATCTTAACCATTTTGTAATAACAAAAATAGATTCAATGCATATTGGGGTCCTGGCGTTTCATTTCTGGAAGGGTTAGGTTGCATTCATAAAAAAATAAAAACTTGAAGAAAATCCTAATTTCAGGCTTAAACCTGAGCTGACCACTCATCAAGTATAAATCAAGAAGATTTTGCCCTAGCCAAAGTTGCTGTGGATTTTGTTTGACTTTAACAATCCTCTTGTTTTGTCTGTAGATGACTTCACACAATTTTAAGTTGGTGCTATATTAAAATGATTGTTTTTTTCTTATTCTCTTTTACCCACATTTTTTATTTGCCCATTCTTTTAGGTAACCAGAACTTTATTAAAGAACTAATAGAGTTTGACAAGGACAACATGTCTGATCGTGTCTTAAAGCGTATAGGTCAATATTGTGCTCAGCCTGACTTCCAACCAGACATCATTGGACGTGTCTCAGCAGCTGCACGTTCCCTTTGTCTTTGGGTACGAGCCATGGATGTGTATGGTCGTATCTTTAGAGTGGTTGAACCCAAGAAGCAGCGTTTGAATAATGCTACCTCTATGCTCGCTGAGAAGCAAGCTATTCTTGCTGATGCCAAAGCAAAACTTAAAGAGGTTTGTAGTAAAGCGAAATAATATATTTTAATTTACCCCTAATCTTAAAATAATAATTTATAAATACCCAAGACAGTTTAGGGATTCTTATGGGTTGAAAGGTGGTCACATGACTGTGTTTACCTGGTATTAAACGGCTGATAAAGACACAGCTGGAGCTGTTTAAGACGGGTTGTTTTAGTCTGGTTTCCTGCTTTTATACTGTAACACTAGGAAATGTATATGAAGGGGTGCTAAACAGACCCATAGTGCGAATAGGCTCCTGAACATAAAATTACAGCAAAAATCATTGCAAAGTGAGCAAGGTTTGTTGTGTCATTCTCTGATTTTTTTTACATTTTATTTTTTAATAATAAACGGGCATTTATGAATGGGAATAAAAGAGTGGTCTTAATCGGCCCTTTAAAACCTTAGTGTTGCGACCATGTGATAAAAAGGCCCTCGCTTCGGCTCGGGCCATGCCACTGATGGTTTTAAACGGTTGATTAAGACCTCGTCGCCAGAATGAATGATTTGTGAACAATATGTGCACTTAAGCACACTTCCACATTTTGTTTATTAGCTGACAATTTGTTGTAACAATTGAATGTGAATTATTGTAGTTGTTGTTAAGTATGGAGATTGATTTATTCTTGTTTGGTACCATGTAATTAGGAGTTCAAAAGGAGGGATTTGTGTTACTTAAAACCTTACTCTGGTTTGGTGCTACCATACAGTGCTCTCTCATCAACCCATAGTGTGCTGAACCTTTAGCCTTGAATACATGTTCATTATTGTTATTGTTTTGTCAAAATTTTTATTATTATTGTTATTATTTTTTACTGTCCGGCAAACTCTCATTGCTTTAACACATAAAACTTGTGTGTGGTTGATCTCTGGAAGTACAGACTTAAAAACCACAAACAATACATCAAATCAAAGCTTGTACTCTAACTTGGATACAAACATCATGATGCCAACATTGCGTCACTGTTGCCTGTTTTATAGATATGTTAAAATTTGTGGCGAGCTTTTTTGGGAGACGTCTTTGTCATGCGTTTCCATTTGTACACGTTTTGAAGCCCTCGCCACACAACTAATTCCATAATTTCCAACTCTTGCACCGTTTTATATAAATAGTTATCCGTAGATTAAACCAAGTGTTTTATGTAAAGTAAAGTATGTTTTTAAAAGTGAATGAACAGTCAAGTACGCAAGAATTTGGATGAACCTACATGTATAATCAAGGTTTCAACAATGTAGTATTGGTTTTTGTCATTTAATCTGTAGAGGCAATGTACTCAGAGGGAAATTGTTCATTAATAAGCTTAACAACAGGGATATTTCATGACTGGCCTCAGAACCTTAATATTTGTTGTTGATTTCTTTGTAATTATGCTGCATATATCTATTGTAAGTTTCATATTTTTCTTTCCCTTTTCCAAGGTGACAGATAGAATGGAAATGTTAAAAAAGCAATATGATGAAAAATTGGCTGAAAAGGAACAGCTACGTATTAAGGCAGAGCAGATGGAAATCAAATTAGAAAGAGCTGGAAAGCTGGTTTCTGGTTTGGCTGGTGAGCGAGATCGATGGGAGGAAAATGTCAAGGTTAGTCCAAATAATTAATTAGATTCCGTCAAAGAAGTATTTTGAAAGTACAGCTTTTAATTGAATCAAGGGTTTGACTAACATCCACAGGTGGTGATTTCATGTCTTCTTTCATATGTCAATACATTACAGGATTTTTTCACTTTCTGTCTTTATCAACTAAAGAAATGTGTACATTAGTAATCAAGGCTAGAATGGTGAATTCACTAGCTACAGTGTGATGTGCTCATTTTCTTTTTATTTGTAAATTTTCAACTTGATGTAAATTGTAATGTTGTTTTGGATGATGATATTTGAATGAAGATAACCAATAAATCAAACTAGATTTTTGTTGAGGGTGGTATTGATACCTTTAAAAGCTATGCACTCTTGACATTTACAAATAACACTTTGTTTAGGAGTATTCAGTACTGTCATAAGACTCATGAGCATGAGATCTCATAGTTTAACTAAGTGTGAAACTATGGATTAGTTGGATATTTTTGCACAGTGAGATGTACAGTAGCTAGTGTTACCCAATTTGCAGTTCTTTACCACATGAGAGCATGTGTAAACCAAATTTACAGATGCAAAATAAGTTAAACGAACTGGTTTTTCTATTGGTATTAGTATTATATTTATTTTATTATTAGTATTGTTTATTTGGCCATTGATACAAAGAAGCAACATAGAGGCATCCAAAATAAGATAAAACTGTAATTGTGGTGCAAGGAAATTAGCCGATGAAAACACCCTCATGTGATAAAAATACGGCCAATTAACAATTGCAAATTAACATTTTAAAGGGCATAATAAACACCTTTTAGCTTTTAACCAGTTGCCGCGGGGATTCTTTTGTTTTTCCTGTCCCCCTGGCGGAATTATTTTGTTGGAATTGCCAGAATCTTTTTTCTTTGAGAAAACAAACCCTGACTTGACAAACCAAGAAAAAAAACACCTCTTTTTCGTGCGTTTTGTTTTCTCCACCAAGAAAATGTCAAATTCACACAACTTTACCTACCGTGCTACGGCATAGGATTGGTACTAAACCCAGAACCATGGCTTCATTCCCGATTCACTCTGACTTACCCCATTGAGTTGAAATATTATAAATGAACAGTGGTGGAAGCCTATTGATGTCTCATAATCCTCTTCTTGGAACAAAGGGACAAAGGTCTGGAATTGGGGATTGCACAAAAACCATCTCTCAATAGCCAGAAAACGGCGAGATAGTGAAGACCATGTTTTGTCTTTGTGTGGGTGAAACAAAAGGCTAGACAGCATGTGCATGGTCTGTGCACGCTGAGTAGTAGAATTTCCGGGCGACCTTTGTTCTGGTATTCCAATTTTACACAATGACGTCTTTACCCGGCTTCTGTTTCCAGGCAGGGGAAACATTTATACATCTCATTTGGCAGCTACTGGTTTAATGACACTCTTTGATGTTTAATAGGAATTGGAAGAAAACATGGTGTTCTTAGTTGGGGATTGTTTGGTTGCTGCTGCCTTCCTGTCATACACAGGACCATTCTTGTCCGAGTATAGAGATCATCTTGTCAAAGAAGTATGGCTCAAAGAGGTACGTTCATCTTTCTGAATTCTCCCATTTCTTTGTTTGATGTGTAAGTCTATTTCCTCTAGTTGTTATAAATTATTTTTTTATTTAGTTATTCAAGGTGTATCAAAAATCTAATCATGATGCCATTGTCAAAGTTGCATTGAATTGTTTTAAACTTTCCAAATGGAAGTAGTGTACTTGAGGATTCTTCTTTCATAATCTTTCATAAAACTTGTGAGCCTAGGTCTGTTTATGGGTTGGTAGACAGGTATGTAATTGTTGTCCATATAAAAACTAAAATGTTTGGTTTTCATTGACTAAACATTTGCTAAGATGCAAAATAAATTGGACAAAGAACTATAAATAGCATCAAAAACCTTTTCACACAAAATAATAATAATAATAGTACGAATGTTATAGACTTATATGGCACACTTAACCAGCAAACCGATCAAGGCACTTGCAGAAAACAAGCAGTGAAAGAATTCAAATGCACACTCAAGTCTGAGTGAAATAACTAGCTATGCAAATGATTTTTTTTAAGCTGTCCAAAGATGTCATTTGACCGAGTGTGGCAGTAGGTGCGGCCTTGACAAAGGTTTGCTGACCTTGAAAATGGGTCTAGTTTTTAGTTCTGCAAACAGATTTGAAATTGAAGAACAGAAAATCAAACCCTTTTGCATGAAGGATATAAGCTCACAGAGACACTGAGGAGCAGACTATGTAGGATCTTAAAGATAAGAAGACAAATCTCAAAACAGTCTTAATTATTGGAAGCCAATGTAGCTCTCACAGAAAAGGAGAAAATGTGGTTGTATTTTCAAAATCGGAAATTGACCCCAGCTGCATTATTCAGGACATGTTGCAAGCGAGATGTTGAAGTAGATGTAAGGCCAACCAGTAGAGCTTGCAATAATCCAACATGAAGAAACAAAAGAATGGATGACCTCTGCTGTTTGATGTGAATGGTACTTGCAGATTCTGCTATTGCATCAGTCATGTGTATGTGGAAATTAACACAAACTTGAGATGTGTTCATTCAAACTGAACAAACAGTCAAACACAACTCCCAAGTTAGTTGCAAGCAAAAGTGGAAACTAACACTCATGGTCAGTGATGGTGAGATGTAGTGAGATGAAACTTGAGTGTTCAAACGGAGATCCAAGTACAAGGAATGGTGTTTGTTCGGGGTTTTTTTCGGCATTAAAATGTAGAAATTTGCAAATCATCCATGACCAGAGGTGACAGTCGTGTATATGGTTGAAAGATGTTGCGGTACCAGTAAATCTAGGGTTCTCCCATGTTTTGTTTTGAACTTCGGGAGGTTCTTTCAAATTTTTGAAGCTCCAAATGCGTAACGCGGAGCCCTGAAGAGCATATATTTGATTACGCTTTAAAATAATTATATCAATACTTTTGTTCTTGGGAAAAAAATATATCAGTTGTTTAATTCATACACAAAATAATTTCATGTTTTATGAAAAAGTATCTTTTGTTTTGACTTTCAAAAGTATTTGCCATTTAGGAGCATTCTTCTTGAGTCTAGAAAGAATTTGTAATCTTTACAAAAATGCACCAAATGCTAGATCTCAACAGGAAACTTTATTTTGAAACAAGTACATTTTGTAGTTGGCAATGGGGTTCAGTTGCGGTTTGGACTTTGACATGAACAAATCTTGAGAATTTAGAGGTTTTTGTTTTGTTTTTTTTAACCAACAATTTCACAGGCTTTCCTCTCATTGATCAGGCATTTACTTGGGGAACCCAAAGTAAGAGGGGGATATTTCCTGTGTTTCTACATGCAAAATGAATTCAAGTTGACTCTTGTTAAGCAAAAGTGAAGGGAAAGAGAAAAAAATATATAAAAATTGATAATCATAAATTTTGGCAACATTTACTTTAACCAGTTGCTGCCGTGATTCTTCCATTTTTTTGACAAAGCCAAGAGAACAAAGATTTTCTGTATTGCATCATAAGTTTTGTTTTCCGAGGAAATGTCAAATTCCTGCACCATGAATTGCAAAACATCGCCTTTACCTACGGCATAGGATTGGTACTAAACCCCTGAACCATGGGTGGATTGCGGGTTCACTCTCACTTACCTCCATTAAGCCGAAATACAAAGAATAAACAATGGTGAAAGCCTCTCGATGTCTCGTAATCCCCTTCTGAGTACAAAAGGACAAAGGTTTATAGTTGGGTACACAAAAATTAGGCCTCTCAATGGCCACAAAATGCAACAATATTTGAGACCTTTATGGTCCTTGTGTGGGTGAAACGAAGCTTTAGACGGCATGTGTTTGGTCTGTGCATGCTACGCAGTTGAATGTCTGGGCAACTTTCATTCCGGTGGTCCGAAATTACATAATGGCATCTTAACCAGGTGGTGCCGGATGTCCTGTTTACACAAAAATGTTTCCCCTGCCTGGAAACGGATGTCATCGTACGACGCCATTATGTCGTTTCGGACCACCGTACCGAAGTTCGCTCGATCATTCAACTGCGGAGCGTGCGCAGACCACGCACACGCCGTCTAAGGCTTTGAATCACCCACACAAGTACAAAAAAAAGGTTTAAAATATTCTCGCATTTTGTGGCCATTGAGAGGCGGTATTTGTGTAATCCCCGATTATAGACCTTTGTCTTATTGTTCCAAGAAGGGGATTACGAGTCATCGAGAGGCTTCCAACATTGTTCATTCATTGTATTTCGGCGGAAGGGAGTTAAGTCAGAGTGAGCCGGCAATCGAGCCATGGTTCCGTGTTTAGTGCCACTCCTATGCCATAGGTAACGGCCGATGTTTTGCAATTCAGGCTGTGTAAGTTTGACACTTCTCAGTTGAGAAACAAAATGGATGATTCAACAAAGAGAATCTTTTTTTCTTTTGGCATTGTCAAGTCAGGGTTCCTTTGTGCCAGCGGTACCTTCAAAGAAAAAAGATTCTGGCATTTCCGCCAAAAGAATCCCGCCAGGGGGATGGGACAAAAAAAAAGAATTCCGGCAGCAACTGGTTAAAACGGCTTCTGTTTCCAGACAGGGGAAACATTTTCGTGTATTCACACCACCCAGTTTAAACTTGTTAATCATCCAGTTATAGCACCAGCCTCAGTTTTAAGGCTGTGCATCTACGGGTAATTTTAGAACCGGGTACCCGAAATAAATACCGGTCGGGTACCCAGGTACCCGTGAGGAAGCCAGCAAGTACTAAATTATATATACCTCACATACAATTCACACCGTATCTACATGCCATGCAACATGCACACGTATAGACATTAATTAATAGACACCCAGTGGGCAAGATAAAAGACGACCGACATCAGCTGTGTGAAGAGTGAGTGAAACCTTACACCACCATTTCTGAATTGACTCAGTGGACAGCTTGTCAGTTAACTTTTTTTTCTTAAATTGCCGACACAACATTTGCAGACACATTTTTTAAATTTTTTTTTATTTGAAAAAAACGTGCAGCCTAATTTTTTTCGGGTAATCGAATCAGGAAAAAGGAACCGGGTACCCGAAACAATGGTCGGGTACCTGGGTATCCCTCACAGGCTTACTCAGTTTTTTACATTTTAAAACAATGTTCTAAAACACTATGTGTAATATTTTCATTTAGCCATATCAACTCCTCTGACAAACTCAAAATACATGCCTCACGGAACACCTGAAGGTGCAGTGTATGAGTGCTAAGTTCATCATTTTTATTGATTAAGTAGCAAACATTACCAAATAAGATAGTTGACAGTGATGGGCTTATTTGTGGTTGCAATCATTGCAGAAGATTGTTGTATAAATATGTTGCTGGTTCGTGTTGTTAAGAGAGGTGATACTTGTTACAGCTTTTAAGCATTTAATGCTCACTATTTGCTTCATGAATAAGGTGTAAAATGTGGTCATTCCATTTGATATAATAGTTAATCTGAAAGCCAATTGTTTTTTAACACACTCGCCTAATTTTACTTAGTTTCACTTTGCTGTAACACCATGTGAAATTATCTACCATTGCCGAGTATAGTAAGTTCTAATAAGAACTCGTCCTAAATTCTGAAAGAACTTGTCCTTCTATTTATCTCCTTCTGCAGAGCAGATAGGGGAACTTGAGACCTCTACTCTTCCTTTGTGGATCAGTGGAATTCTCTTATTTAACTTCACTATCCCTGATTGAGAAAAGTTGGTCTCAGGTGCTTTTTTCTTCTTTTTGGATCAAACCTCTATCCACATTATTACTTATACAGACTCTATTCATTAAAAGACTCTATTGCATACAACAATTATGAAGTATAATAAATCTAAACTACTTATTTTACTACTCCTCTTTATCAGGTTCGTAAGTTAGGCGTTCCATGCAGCCCTGATTTTAGTTTTGCAACATTCTTGTCAAAACCAACTGCTGTGAGAGATTGGAATATACAGGGACTACCTACAGATTCATTCTCTACAGAGAATGGGGTTATCGTGACAAGGGGGAGCAGGTAATGTTATGGTGCATCACTAAGTTG
This sequence comes from Marthasterias glacialis, assembly GCA_911728455.2. Lineage (NCBI taxonomy): Eukaryota > Metazoa > Echinodermata > Asteroidea > Forcipulatida > Asteriidae > Marthasterias > Marthasterias glacialis. The sequence goes on from OU452225.1 coordinate 22,554,265, forward strand.
CACTCTTTTGATTGAGTTGTATTTAAAATACAGATTTTGTTACTTACAAAAATATTATTTAAGTATTACAACTTTTTTACAAACCAAGTTACAAGGCATTAAAAGACATTTATCAATTCAGATTTAAAAACAAAAAAGATACAAAAGTGAAAGATATGATTGCTTATAGAAGCTACCAGCAATGCACTTTGGAAACATCATAAATTAAAAATTAGTTCGCAGTATTTATTGAATGAAATTATTAATAGCTGAAAGTACACAAGTTAAATTGGTGGAATGATAAAACAACCAAAGCCAGCTCCTTAAATGTTTATGTGATGGAGCAAGGATGCATGAATCAATTACCACAGAGCCTACACCGTTGTTAGCTCAATGAATACCTTCAACATTAGACAATGTTTGTGATTAACTAGTGTGAATTTTTTAACAATCGTTTTTCCATTTTGTTTAGATGGCCCTTAATGGTTGATCCTCAGGGCCAAGCCATTAAATGGATCAAAAACATGGAGGGAAAACGCAACCTGAAAGTGATTGATCTTCAACAGCATGATTACTTGCGTACTCTTGAAAATGCTGTCCAGTATGGATTCCCTGTTTTACTACAGAATGTTCAAGAAGAACTGGATCCATCACTCTCTCCAATCCTCAATAAGTCAGTCATCAAAAGAGGTAAGTTACCAAATTTATTTGAGTAATTCTTATGGCATACTTGATGACATCGCTTTCAACTTGGCTACCATTTTTGTATGGTTCTTGAATAAAAATTGTCTGTACTGTTTTATGCATCACACAATAAGTGCAATTAAACATTTCAATTATGATAGATTGCCTATATTCGTATACCTAGTCCTTCTGTACATGTTTTCAGGTTGTCTCTCCAAAATTGTATTAGGGCTACCATGCTTGTGTCTTTCCTACTATGCTCCCGTCTATGCATGGTAAAACAACAGCGTCCTGGCATATTGCCTAGTGGCAGTACTTCCATCTTCCTAATTTCTTACTTTTCACAATATTCAGATGATTTATCTGGACATATGCATGTTCTTGGAATATTGTTGTCAGTCCATAAAGTGTGGAAAATTCTGTCAAACTAATTCTGTCTAACTCCTAGAACCGTATGATGCTCCAAGCTCAGAATTAACAGACTCTTTGTTCAATCATGCAAAAATCAGTGCAGATAGCACTTCAGGTTTACAAACAGCCACCACAAATGTAAATAACATAGCCTTTTAGGAATGGATAGACCAACTCTGCCGGCTTCAGATAAGTAAATTTTGGTGTGAAAAACATGTCCGATTTCAAACTAGACACCAAACTGTTAACTCAGGTTCTAGTCTGAGCTGACCAAACAAGGAGCATGACCACAAGAGCTCAGCTTTATTGGGTGGCTATTACAGAGATCATGCAGGCAGCCTGTTGGAAAAATATCTCAACTTTCAGATCATGCTGCCTGTGAGATGACATACATTCAGATTTCACATCAGAAGGCCTTTTCTTGTACCATTTATTGCTACGTTGATGATGACCTGATGGCTGTGTCTCATTTCAGTATCTAGGGAATCACTAATTAGGACATCCCTTAAATACAGGAATGCCTGCAACTTTGCATGAAACAATTTACAAGAGCTTCTTTGTTGGCTACACCTTTTCATAGGGCAAATGTATTGTATACTGTGTTCCTCCCATCTGATGAAGCATGCTCTCCTCTGGAGGCCATCTCTTTTTATGACCCTGAAATTTCAGGAGTTTTTGAAGCCAAAAGTATTGAAGCCAAATACAAATTTAATCTCTGAATAACTTCCGAGACCAAAGGGTTAACAAAGGTTAAGGGATTTTCCAATTACCGTATTTTTCTTTGTATAACGCGCTCAGTGTATAAGGCGCAGTACCCCAAAATCACAGAACCAAGATTCAAGTGTCAATGTATAAGGCCAACAGCCATATAAGATGCATCATGACCGCACACACAGAGGCCCAGTACATTGCCACACAGGGGTTATTGTGTTGGTACATCAAAGTTAACATAATATGAAGAGATCATGATTTTTTAAAAACGAAAATTAGTAAAACATCGCTTCTGTTTTTTTGTAAATTAAGTTCTTTTCATTTTCGTTTAAAAGAATTTTTCTACAGGTTTTGTTTCATGCCTTTCTATTTACACAATGCACTCACGCAGTCCCATCATTTCCATTCCAAAAATAGGCTGCTTGTCTTCATTGTCTCACTATTTTGCATGCTACAATACAGGCAAAAACCTTCAAACACTAGCGGGCACTTTCATATACATCGCAATCGAATGAGAGCATTCGCCCTCTATTTGCGAAATCAAACAATGCAATAACATACAATTACGTTTGTATACGACTTGAAAACTAAAGAATAGTTATATGCGCATGCTCTATGAAATAAAAAATCTGTAAAATGTTTTCACTGGTGTGTTTTTGCTGATTTACGCCTTGGGAGAGCAGCATTGTCAACAACGCAGAGTACCTCAAAAACTTTTGTCTTTAGCTTGTCTACTATTAGAAACTACTACATGGTTTAGGTTTTATTTTAATAAAATGATACCATAAAGGATTATCCTGGGCGAACGAAAGGATTATTTTACACCAAGATTATGAGACCCAGGCTTGGGCAACAGATGCCCTGTTGATAGGTTAGTGAGGCATGTTGGGTTATGCATTCGTTCACTGTCAAAGCTGGCAAAATTGGTGTTAGTGCCAAAAACCCTAGCACAAATCTGGACAAAAAAAAAAGGCGCTTCGACTATGATAAACCCTTAAATAAAAAAAAAGCAAGTGAGGACTTTGGCTCAGCAGAATAACGCAATTGTAGAAGTTAGCAGGTAACTGGGGCTCCTTGTGGACTACCATCTGAGAAACATGTATGCAGTAATTGTGCTCCAAGATATCACTTGAATAAATAAAGATCAATTCCTATTATTTTGTGTCCTATTAAAATAGGTGGTAGACTCATGATCAGACTAGGAGATAAAGAGCTGGACTACAATCCAGACTTCAAGTTTTACATCACAACGAAACTAAGTAATCCGCACTACACACCAGAGATTTCCACAAAGACTACAATTACCAACTTTGCTGTGAAAGAACAAGGTCTGGAGGCTCAGTTGCTTGGCATTGTGGTGAGGAAAGAACGACCAGAGCTTGAAGAGCAAAAAGATGCACTTGTCATGAACATTGCAGCAGGGAAAAAGAAACTTGTAGAATTGGAGGACGAGATTTTGAGGTAAATGCAGTTTAGACAGTCTGAAATTATCTCAATTATTTAAGAGCTATAATTATTTCAAGTTGAATTATAGTTTGGCCTGTGATGTTGTCAGTCTTTTCTTGCTGTTTTAAAAAGATAAACATCAAAAGAATCAGTTAATTAATATTGAATATTGAACCTTGCTTCTGTTGTTCATTATAACGAAATATATTGTAACTAAGAAGAAACACAATTATCTCAGATGCATTTTTGCATTTTGTTGTTGCTCAGACCACAATAGAAGAACCTGAAAATACTTTAAATAACTAACACTACATTGTTTTAATTTATGCTGTTTTAACTACATACATTGGTTGGCGGTATGAAATCAGCAATGTAATAAAGATGATGTTACTATTCATTTATCAGGTTGTTGAATGAAGCACAGGGCTCTCTTCTTGATGATGAGCAGTTGGTCAATACTCTTCAAACATCCAAGAAAACATCAGAGGAAGTTGGTGAACAGCTTCAAGTCTCAGAGCAAACTGAAGCCAAGATTGATGCAGCTAGAGAGGTGAGCATTTCCAACAAAGATCACCTGATAATAAGTTCATAAAAAAACATCCACAAATTGTACTTGTAGGTATATTTATTTACTGATTGTTTTGAGTTCAAATCATTTTTAACCAAGCTGCTATTTTTGTTTGATGCTGTTTTTCATTCACTGAAACTATTATTCACATCTCCATCCACTCCTGCAAATGTGACACTTTTCGTCGTTTTGTTAACATTTCAAATTGTAAGATTTAACATTTAAGAACACAATTGAACAGTGCAGGGAAAATCATGGGATTATCTACTGTACTTAGAAATCCTTAGATAACTTTTTCATGTGTTACAAGTTTAGTATATTTTGGAGAGAAAGAAAATACCCTTTGAATAATGTGTACAGTTATTTTGTTTGCTTGTCCAAATTGAAGCTTTGAGGTTGGAAGCATAAGACTGATAAACATTTTTTGTGTACAAAGTAACTGTTTTATTATTTGTGTTTTACCCATACACCGTTGTGTGTTAAGCACTGTATACTTGGTACTTTCCTGAACTAATGCCTTAGTTAGCTAATGCCAGGATAGCTTCTTTACCTAAATCTCTTAGGAAAATTCTTTCAAATCATGTTATTTTGTTTGTAAAAACACCATTTTATCGTGAAAACAACCACATTCACCATTACTGTATACATTGCTTCTGAAAAACATTGTACATAAAATACGATCCATACACACAAAGACATGACAGAACAACTACGCGCTGTGTTGCGTGTGTGGGTGCGTGAGTTGGTGATAGGACTTCCGACATTTGAACCTCTCCAAGTAAATTTTTTTTATATGGACCATGTGCTATTTTTTTTAGACCATCATAATCTTAGGATTGTCTCTATATACAGCTGTTTTGTGCGTTTCCATGGTATGTAAAACTCTAGATAAAACCTGTCAATTTTTGAGTTTGGGTGATTTGAAGAGTAACTGGCAGGGCAGTTGTGGGCGGTTTGAGGACAAAAGTGTTATTATGTACCATAATGAAATCTCAAAAATCCTAAGAACTGCAAGCATTCCAATCTTAGTTGATACATCACCTGTTACCTCCCACAGCTGTTTATCTGATCAACCTCTCTCTCTACTAGCTGAGTACCGGGTACTTTGAAAATTCTTCATGAACCCCAACTTGTTTAAATAGGTTTACACAGACATGACAGAGTTACATGATATGCTTAGACATTTTACAGTTTGTAGAATTTAAAATAAAGAAGTGTTAATTGCAGACTTTGTACAAAATAAAGTTGTAAACATTGTCTTATTCCACAGGGTTATCGCCAATGTGCTCAACGAGCATCCATTCTTTTCTTCGTCTTAAACGACATGGGACGTATTGACCCAATGTATCAATTTTCTCTGGACTCCTACATTGAGCTTTTCAATACATCCATTGATAAAAGTCAACGAAGCCCACAGCTGGAATCAAGAATCTTAAATCTCAATGAGTACCACACTTATGCTGTGTATAGGTGAGCAGTTGAAACTTTATCGATACATTTACATACATTTATGACACTGATTAACCAGTAGGCGCCGGATGCCATGTATCAATGCAAATATTTTCCAAGCCAGCAAACAGGTGACGTGAATTCTGTATTTTTGGGGGCTAATATTCCAAGTCTGCAACAAAGGGCATATTCCACTATGGAGCATGCACAGAGCATGCACGCTCCGTGTAACACTCCATTTCACCCACATAAAGCACCAGATTGCGCTTGAATATTTTTGCCAAATTTCTGCAGGGGTTATTGTGTAATCGCTGATTCCAGACATTTCTCCTTTGGTTCCAAGAAGAGAATTAAGAGACAAAACTCACAGTGCAGTAAAGAGAATTTTTGTTCTCTTGGCTTTCTTTGGTTTCTTTGTGCCAGCGGTACTCTCAAAGAAAATGATTCCAGCAATTCCGACAGTAATTCCTGCCAAGGGGACAGGAAAAATGAAAGAATCCTGACGGCAACTGGTTAAGGTTAAGTAGTTATGTAATTCTCTTTGTAATGGCGTCATGATAACATAACTTGTTTGTGGGCTCTTTTAGCCAGTTGCCGCCAAGATTCTTGAAAAAAATTATCATTTTTTTAAAAGTCTTGTCCCCCTCGTGGGATTCCTTTTGGCACAAAGAAACCTAGACTTGACAATGCCAAGAGAACAAAGATTCTCTTTATTGGATCGTCGATTTTGTTTCTCGACCGAGAAAATGTAAAATTCACACAGAATGATTTGTAAAACATTGGCCGTTACCTACGGCATAGGAGTGGCACTAAACACGGAACCATGGCTGGATTGCCTGTTCACTCTGACTTGCCTCCATTGAGCCAAAATACAATGAATGAACAATGGTGGAAGCCTCTCGATGCCTCGTAATCCTCTTCTTGGAACAAAAGGACAAAGGTCTGTAATCGGGGATTACACAAAAACCACCTCTCAATGGCCAGAAAGTAAGAATATATTCAAGACCTTTTTTGTCCTTGTGTGGGTGAAACAAAGCGTTAGACGGCATGTGTGTGGTCTGTGTACCTTGTAGTTGAATGTCCGGGGGACCATTGCTCCTGTGGTCTGAAATAAGAGGCATTCAGAATAAAACTGCAGTCAGTTGGAAAGCCCTGGGGGGAACTTTAAAAAAAAAAAAACTAAAAAGGAACTTGCTATGGTGAGGTTTGTCTAATGAGCTCCTGATAACATATTATATGCTGTCTTTTATGCCATTAGATCTTGTAAAATTGATCAATGACACAAAGTCAATATTCTAAAATCAAATTGTTTTTCATATGAAGTGAAACTCACCTACATGTAACTAAGAGAAGAATTAACAATTTTTGCTGCAATTTTATTTTAAAAACAAAGAAAATTTACCCTAGACTTGTTAACAATTTACTTTTGTGTTTAGATTCACATGTCGAGGACTGTTTGAGAAGCATAAGCTTCTCTTTTCCTTCCAAATGTGTGCCAAAATTTTGGAAGCTGCTGGTAAGCTGAATATGGATGAGTACAACTTCTTTCTTAGGGGTGGTGTGGTAAGTTTTTTTGTGTTTGCTAATTTTTGGCTATATTTGCTGTATGTTCTTTGCTCTCATAGTTTTTAGTCGTTATAACTATTTTTAATTTTTAAATTTATGTCGCATTATGCTAAAAGATTGCCATAGAACTATTTGTTTAAAAAGGGTGGTGCCTGTTCAAGGTGTACATGGATCATGATCTATTGGAATCTCAACAATCTGCTTACAGACTTGAGCACCACACTGAAAACAATATTGTGGAGGCTATACATATTATTAAGAAAGGGATGAAATTATTTGTATCATTGGACTTTGAAGTTCTGCTGGTCTGTTGAGCATCAAATTCTAATTACAGAGATTCAATAAATCCATCAGTCTAATTTCGTTGTTCCACTTTTACCTCACTGATATGTACTTAGTAATCCAGATCAGTTAGAGCTGCTTTACAAATGTTCCTTATGCATCCATGAATTCAAGATTTGGTTTTCCCACAACTGAGTTTCTTATAGCTGCTTCACAACACATACTTGCCTTCTAATCACCCTACAACTTTTTTTCTTCCCAACTTTTGTTTGCTCTTTAGCAGCGTTCTGTTTTAGATGAAAACTTGTACTATATAAAAACATTTATTATTATGTAAACATTTTTGTAAATCCTTCAGTAAAAGTATATTAAATACATTTTTAAATAGTTCAGTACACAGAGAGAAAAAAGGGTAGCATAACAATTTTTTCACTAAATTAGAGAAATTGTCTTGTACTTGGAACTGAAGAAAATCACATATATTGCAAAAAAGGTTTAAAAAAATTATCCTAGCCTCAGGATATATTTCTATTGACAAATATTGCCTGGTTAATTAAACATATTTATTTTGTTACTTTGGTACATGTAGGTGCTGGATCGTGAAGAACAAATGGATAACCCATGCTCTGGCTGGCTTGCCGATGCCTCTTGGGATAACATTACTGAACTGGATAAGTAAGTTCATCTTCAACTTCAATTCTGGGATGGAGGTTTAAGACATGAATTACAAAAGTTACTTTTATAAGTGAAGTTTTGTTTACACTCAAAAATTAAAATTGTACTTTCATATATTTAACTGATTTTTTAGGCTATGTTCTGTACTGAAGTGAGTCAGAGGTTCATTTATAGACTAGAAGTATACTTTACTGATCTTACCAGTAAATTAAGGGTTCCAATAGATTATGAGGTCATTGAGCTTGTAAAGGGAAAAAGAAGATGGCTGGCATTACCAGTCATCTACCACTGATGTGTCCTCAGACCAATCACTTTGCCTTGCAGGGAAAAGATTTCAATTTTGAGAATCAGACTCCCAAGCTGAATTTATGCAGACTTCCCATTCCATTTCCACCTCTTTGGCAGTTGTGTTTGGTAGAGCCTTGATGGTGCGAGTGATCGGTCCACACTGACATTTTGTGTATGAGCTGACTTTGAAAATTACATATAAATATGTCTCAATGTTTTCCACCAATAGATTCTTTTTCAGAGATGCAACTTCTTTGTTTTTAATTGCAAGTCCTACTCTTTCAGTTGTTTAACCCCAAAACGTGTATTTCCTTAGAATCTGATGTGTGTTAATCAGAAAAAATTTCAGAAAACCCAGTTGTCTAAAAGTAATAATCCCGTCTTTATATTGAGCAGGTTTTTTTCAACAGTCAGTTGCATCTCTGCTTTTTTTCAATCTTGAACGCAATTTGTCTGGACTAGGTCAACAAAAAATTTGTCGTTATTACTGTTTAACTATTTTTTCATTCATATTTTGCTTATTCCTTTATTTGCATCTGTTACCTACAGCAAGTAAGTATAGTTTCATTGTAGCAGTTTTCAATCAGTTTGAGTTTTTGTTCATTTGTTTTGTTTGTGTTTGATTTCATTTGTTACTTTTTTTATTTTCATTGCTTTAAATTGTTTACATCAAGTGCTAAGTGTTTTAAACCATCTCAGTCCTGCATATTATAGACCTTTGTCTGACCAAACCATTTACATAGCTCTATGGTATTTACTGTTGGAATGATATTCTGAAAAAAATACACGGCTAATTTAACTTCACACCTTTAGAATTATAAAGTAATACTTAAAACACAATCTGTTTTCGGTACTCTCAAAGAAAAATTATTCTGGCGATTTTGAGAAAACAATCCAGTCAGCCTGGACGGGAAAATATGAAAGAATTCCGGCAGCAAATGGTTAAGGTCATAAAACTTATGGCTTTTTACTTTATTTTGGTTTTAGCAACTTTTGTTGCTAAACAAATTTTTTAGTCATTACCTCTGTTTCAATTTTTCTGAAATGTTGGGTGAAATAACCTTTTAAATCCATTTGTGCCTTTAGATTGCATTGATAATTGTTTTGATTTGTTATATCAGTGTTTACAGTAGTCTTTAAGTTATAATTATATTTGACAATTTTAGTCTGAATGAAAGCTTGCATTACTTGTTATTAACTCAATACAGTATTAGTTCCCCTAAGAAATCTTCCCATCTAAAATACATGCACGTTCACAAAACAGTTGCTTGCAAACTTGGTTCTGATTTGGATTTGGGGAATGTGTAAACGTGCACAAAGTCACAAACAAAACAAACAGCTATATGCATTTTTTGTTGTTAGACATGACAACCTAGTAGGAAGAAACTAGATTAGTTGGATGATAAATGATGTGATTGAATGGTTATAAAATACCTTTAATGTTGTGATACTATGTTTAATTATATTGTTTACTTGGCTTTTAAGAAATGTTTGAAACCAATAGGGTAGTATACCCAGCTAATGGAAACCTTCTTCTTACAGATTGGCTAACTTTCATGGATTAGTTCAATCTTTTGAACAGTATCCACGTGACTGGCATGTTTGGTATACCAGTTCAGAACCAGAGACAGCTCCTTTACCAGGTAGGAAGTGTTCATAAACTACATGCATTATTGTTGATCTTTTGTGATCACTTTCATAATGTACTTAGTTATTATGGACTTGATGGTGTTGAAAGTAGAATGCTCTAAAGAAAAGCTTGGTATTTAAAACAAATTAGTAATTAGAAGTATACCAAACTTTTGTGAATTAACTTGACAAATATTTTCCAAGCCCTGTCATCTTTACAAGTTATGTAGGAATTTAAAGTTTTTATTAAAGAAGTAAAACTAAAAAATAACTTTTACAAGTGTATATTTGTGTAAAACTCACACAGACAATTTTAATTTTAAAAGTGGATGAACATGTACTAGTAATATTTAATTATAATTTATTCATTTCTGTAAAGCGCATATTCCATAAAAACATATTCAAATGTGCTGTACAGAGTAAAATACTAAAAATACACAAACAACAATTGCCAAACACAAAGATAAAATAAAAGCAAAAATTAAATAAAGCATCAATGCAAAAAGAAGACTTTAAAAGACTGCAGGTAACAATTTTTTTTTAAATTAGCCCTCACAAGCCCCCCACAACACACCAAGGCATAAAAAATAGTAAAAAAGCAAAAAACAAACTGAATCAGTAAAAGTCAATCTGAAATAGATGTGTTTTCAACACACTGTTAGTTCTCCTAATGTGAATAGGAAGGGAATTCTAGAGCTTAGGGGCAGCATTATCAAAGGCACGGTCCCAGGGTCCCATAAGGTCACTTTGGTACAGTGAATAAGGTAGTCTAGAAAAGTGTCATCATAAGAAATATGAAGATTGTAGATTGTGTACTCTTCCCAATACATCAGTAATGCTGCTTTTGTTTTTATAGGTGAATGGGATAGTGCCTGTAATGAACTGCAACGAATGCTGATAATTAGATCACTGCGTCCTGACCGTGTATCATTTTGTGCCACTTCATTTATTGTAAATAATTTGGGATCCAAGTAAGTAAATAAACAGAACTCAACATCTGCAGTTTTTGCAAATATCCGTCATTTGTTCTTTCATTCTGAGTAACTGCTGTTATACACTAATCCAAGCAGCTCATCCATGGTTGTTTGCATCACTGCAGCTATGGTTGCCGCACACCGGTGTTGACACACTGTGTAACCTTCATGCTGATTGGAACATATGCGCGGCTGACGGCCATGGCTGCAGTGGTGTAAACAACCATGAACGAGCTGCTCAGATTAGTATATAAGAGTGGTGACAATTATGACAAAGTGTGGGAATATATTTAGATAGCTTGTAGCAAGCTAAAATTTGAACATTCCTTGGTTGCCATCTTAAAATTGCATTCCAGTTTTGCCACTACTGTTCACATTTTTCCCTTTTAAAGATGAATGCGCTTGAAGCAAATGTGTATCATTGTGAATTTATTTGCATGTCAAGTTTTGTTTTATTAAATGATCCATTTTGTTATTTACTTGTGACTAGGTTTGTGGAGCCCCCTGTTCTTGATATGAAAGCTGTCTTGGACGATTCAAACACTAAGACACCCCTTATATTTGTTCTCACAACTGGAGTGGTTAGTATTTGCACATGAATACTTAATGTATACTTTTAATGGTTTTTGAAAGGGTACATCAATTTTTCATGTGCTGTTCTCAATAAACACCCTATGCAACAACCTAAAACAAACATCAATTTAGATGGTCAAATTTCAAACCAATGGATTAACCAATTGAAAATAATTGCTGGAATTCCAGCAGCAAGACAAAGAAAAAGCACAAGCTGGCGTTTACAGTAAGGAATAAAGCTATTGTTAAACTGTGTTGTGTGAGTTGGCAAACCACATGGACAATTCACAGTACTTTATATGTACATGTGCAAATACAAGGTGTTGATCTCAATGAGTACTGTGATGATCTTCTTACTGTACATGTACATGCACATCTGCTGTCTATTTTGCTAAATGTTTGAAGGTCACAGTTAGAATTGTTTAAAAAGTAAACAATCATGAAACACAAGGTACGGTTATCACTAATAAACCAAAATTGCAAGGAAAAGGCTACATAAACAGAATTTAACATGTACTTATTGGCATGTTTGTGGACATAATGATGATTTACGACTGTGTTTACTTGTCCAATACACATATAAGCAAAGTTTTTTGGCTCTTTCCGATAATGGCATCCTGTTCGAGCACGTTTATTTTTAAACCTTTTCTTTTGTTTACAATGTCGAACCTAATGATCAGTGGTTCAATGGATGGAACTTAGTTGAATAAGACAAAGGATGTGTTTTAGATTCTGAAGAGCAAAAGTACAGTGTAGTGCTTTCTTATTTCAATTTTGACCAATTGTTAGTTGATCTCATATCTTATCGGATGAAAAGCCACGTGGAATGTTTTTTGCCCGTATTCAAATTTTGAGTGAAACCCTTTTTAGTTGTTGACTTGGTTAGTATGAATGCTCACCTGTAACTTGAAATGTTGCTTGTGCATGCTTGTATTGGGATAGTTTTTTATCTTAAATGGATTTGTGTACAAATCCAATTTTTGTCTGGCTTTTAAATTGTGTATTTATCTGTATTCTGTTGAGAAAACCTTTGATGGTTTCAATGTTCCAAAATGACATTGTACTTTTTGGGGAATTGCTGATAAATAATCAGAATAAAGTAATCCTAATGTCAGCAGTATTGTTGGTTGGGTGGTTACTTGGATGAATGAATGATACTGATCATTGTTCCTGTAATTTATAGTCACTCGTTTCTGCCCCATGTATGTTTTGTGTTTGTAAAGTTCATTTAGACTTTTTATGTAGAAGTTAGTATTTCTATGACCATTGGAAAACCAAAGCGTTGCATTTTTATTTTAAAACTTGCTGATTTTTTTTTCCACCTTGGCTGTAGGATCCAACGAGTATGCTCCTTCAACTGGCAGAACAGAGTGACATGGCACATCGATTTCATGCACTTTCCTTGGGTCAAGGGCAGGCACCAATTGCAACACGCATGATTAAAGAAGGTGTTCGAGAGGTGATGCTTGTCATTTTATAGGCAGTTTATTCAAATATGAAACAATAATGTAGACCTTTTTCAATGCCCTGCCGTCAAACATGGCAAAGCCGAAGGGGCATATAGTTTTTGCTTTGTTCACTCGTGTGGGCCTGTTTGACCGTACCATCGGAGGACATTTGACAATAGGGACAATAGGTCCTCACTAGTCAGTTCTTGGTTTTCATGGGTCCTCGGATGCCATTTGTGTACAAAACCAATGGAGATTGCTTCAGTACAGGAACAATAGAATGAACAATAGATGGCCTGGAACATAGTGGTGATTCACGAGGGTGTGTGTGTGTGTGTGTGTGCAACCATTGTCTGAGCGTTAACTTAAGAAGGACTTGGCATATGAACTCCAAACTTGGTGTGTGGATTGGTCTTGGAATCCCCTAGAAGCCTATTGTTTTTTTGGACCCCTAGGTCAAATGCTAATGTCATTATGGTTAAAACAGAAGCCTTACTAATTTTAGGCCCCCAGGTCAAATGTCAAGGTAATTATATGGCTAAAACAAGAGAAATGTTGTTGTCTGAGCAATAATTTGAGTAAGACTTTGTAGATTTTGAGCATGAATTCCAGTACCCTTTGTCCCTCTTTGTATGAGAGAAGCAAAGCATAGCACGGTGAGTGCATGCCTGTGCAGATTACACAATTGAATGTCCAGGGGCTTAAGTTTATGTCATCCGACAGACCTACCCAACCAAAAGAGGAGGTTCCAAAACTTTCCTGAAATGTAAATAAACTTCCACCGTTATTCACTTTGGATAAGTTTTGCGTAATGAGACTTCATCCGACATCAAGTAGTTACACAAAAAATTCCATGTTTGTGATGTTGGTGAAACATTTTTTGTTCTCTCACTATTAGGTTTGCTAACAGAGCACTTTCAAATGTTGTGTGAGATTTGAAACTTGTTATCCTTTGTTCCTCTAGATAATTTTAAAACCAACAAAAAATACTAAATATTTTATTGTGTATTATTTGTTGTAGGGTAATTGGGTGTTTCTGGCCAACTGCCATTTATCGTTAAGCTGGATGCCTGCATTGGCTAAGCTAGTTGAACAACTACAAGTAGAAGAACCACATCCAGATTTTCGTCTGTGGTTAAGTAGCAGCCCACATCCTGATTTTCCAATCTCTATCTTGCAAGCTGGTATAAAGATGACTACTGAACCACCTAAGGTGAACCATTCATATATCATTCTTTCATTAGTGATGTATCAAGCATTTTGACAGATATCATTGAGCCAACTGACATTTCTTTATAATTTGCCAAATGGTATCCAGGGTTCTCCCCAGTATTTTTCAAAACTGGGGGGCATTCTGGAAAGTGTGGCCGAAGCACGCTGAATTGGTAGCAGGTCCTTGAAATGTTTTTATTTAATGTTTATGTTTGGTTTGAGAAGCTCTACTGTGCAATCTGGAGCATTTAAAATAAAAAAAACAAAAAACAAACAAAACATATTTTTTGTTTGTTTGTGTATCGGCCATAATATTCTAGCTTGTGCATGGGGAGAACCCTGGTGTCTGTCTTTCTGTCTGTCATATTTTTGTTGATGTTATGAACATAAGAGTATGGACTCCAAGTGACTTTTGTCTTGTATAATCTAGAATTTATCGGCAATGAACCGCAAAGAAGCACATGTCTTTAATGCTTCCTTCCAAAAGTTTGTAAACCTTTTTAGCTGTTCCGACTTAGCAGTCGGAACAGGTTTTGTTTTTCTTCGGATTATTATTTTTATTATTATTATTAGCTGTTCCGACTTCGCAGTCGGAACAGGTATTGTTTTCGTCAGATAGCTAGTGCGGCCTCAAAACGTTTTAAAAACGTTATTATTGGTTTCTGTCAAAACGTCATAGGTTTTACACACGATTTTTGTTCGTTCGTAATCTTAAAAACGGTAAACATGACAGACTTGAGTCCTACATTGAATTGAAGCTTAGTACATGAAGTTATCACTAAAGGTTAAAATGTTAAACATTTTCAATTAATTAGCTGAGTTATAATGACGTGAATATTTAATTAGGCAATCTTGTTCCCACCATATCTCATAAAATTAAACGTCTGATTCCCAAATTTTCTTCAGTTCTTGACTCTCTGGATATTGAAGTTGTGCACCGTGAAACAATATTTTATGTGAAGTCATCATGACATCATTTATAGCGGTGTTTTGTATCTGTGTACAAAGTAATGAAGAAAAGTGTAAACTCGTACCTAGTTCTGAGGCTGTATACGCCCGGTGCTATCGTATTATTTGTACAGTTTACATGAGACTGCGACAATGACAGACTTTGAGCAAGTCTATTCAACGTATCTTTACATAATAAAAGGTAGCAAATCACACCAAACAGCATGATGGTCTGATGGCACCGCGGTTTACCGCGTTACTTACCCAAGCTAAGGACCGCGGTTCGGGGACTCCCGACGAAATCAATTAGTAAAGGCACAAATTTTACCTTTTTTAAATAACAGGTAACTTGTACATACATTGAAACGAACAAGACCAACTGTTATTTTTCAAATTTTTGGCTCCCGAGGATTTTGTTTTCCCGAAAACTAAAACGCAAAATTGTGGTATGGTAAAAGAGCATTTGGGTTGATTGTGTAAATTAATCCGGCCAGATTCCGATCGAGTTTCAACAGTCTTCCAGGCCAACGTTATTGTAATGAAGATTTTTTTGGTTTGACAAGTTTGAGATGGTTTGAGAAATAATGCTTCTAAATTCCAACCGGTCTTCCGGATCAACGTTTTTGTATATGATTGTCTGCTTCAGACGATTGAGATCGTGTAGCGTTTGCAAACGACCGTGCATAATAAATACCAGAGATTTGAAGCTTCCGAACGGGCCAAGCTTCTGTGAAGATCTGGTACACTACAGAGCTATTAACGGACGTCAAGCTGTTGATGCGATTTCGCCATTGGCCAGAAATAATTTTTATTTGCCAATTAGTAATTACAGACGCTTGAAGCAACTTTTTATGCAATACCTGATTATACTTTCTGTCAAAACCGTATTGCTTTTGTCCACGTTTTTTGTTCAAGCCTAATCTTAAAACGGGTAAATATAACAATAAAATCCTGTATCCAATTGAAGCTAAGAACATGAAGTTATCATTAAGTGTAAATTTGGTTAACATTTTTCATTAGATTAATTAGTTATGGGAAACTTAGATTACAAAGGGCATTGCTCTAAAATTGTCCAAATTTGGAACGTCAAAAACACAACTTTTTCAAAATAAGTTTAATTTCATTTCCCTATCTTGGATAAACCAATTTTAAAACATAAACAGTTTGTTATAAAAGTTGTCCTAAGTCATAATAAACTAATTAAATGACAGTGTAAATTTAATAATTAATTTTTAATTGGTAAATCTTAGCACCAAGGCTACAACGTGCATTACGAATGCGCCCAGTTTCGTTACATAGTTTTTGGGCGTGAAGGCCCTTCCACAGAGATTTCCACGGGTTAATGCAATGGCGCTTTTCTCGGTGTGGATCATACAACGTGTTTTTGTGTGTATTGTCAGCAGTGGCTTCGCCGCGGTTCAGTCGCACTTTATCATTTTGAACGTAAAGGGCAATTGTAGAATAAAAAAATACTGTGAATGCTTATTTAAATGGATAGTTTGGCTCCAAAGGTTTGTTACGTACGTGAAATTTCAACAGAAATTTCCAATGTTAACGCAAATCCAGGTAGTGAAGAGGGTTTTAATCATGGTGTATCTTTTACTATGATTGCCTCAAAACTTTCCCAATATTACTTAGTCAATCGTCCTTACTCTGTGCATGGAGGTAGACATGGCTACCTCCATACTCTGTGATCGTGCAGACGTAAGGTGATGGTATAAAATAATACTGCAAATGTTTACATTTAAACAGATAGGGCCCTAGTTGTACCTTTTCTGTCTTTTTTAGTTTCGGGTCAAAAATAAAACTCAAAGTTGATGCATGGTAAAAAAAGCTGCTCCCAAGAAATATTCAGCGAAGGCATATCCAGTTTACTGAAAATCATTTCCCTTGATTTATTTTTTAGATTACTTGAAATCTACTAAGAATTTCGCCTATGGAATTTTTCCGGTTGCTCAGAATCAATTTGTTTACTAGGAATCGTGTTGGTTATTGAATAAACACTCGTTCAAATATAATCATTATGCTTATCCACTTCAATTTGCTCACTATAGAAATCATTTCACTTGTACGCTTATTCATTTGATTTGATTTTTATTTTTTTGCGTGGTCATTCAACTCAGAATCATTCCAGTTACTCGAAATCATTTCGCTTTCTCAGAATCATGTCGCTTACTCCAAATTATTTTGCTGACGCTAAGTAATTTTTCTTTACTTATGATCATTTCACTCACTCAGAATCATTTCGCCTATTCGGAATCATATTCTGCATATTCAAAACTTACTCAGAATGATCACGGTTACTCACAATCATGTCGCTTTCTCTAAATTATTTTGCTTTCGCTAAGTCATTTTTCTTTACTTATGATCATTTCGCTCACTCAGAATCATTTCGCCTATTCGAAATCATATGTTGCATACTCAAAACTTACTCAGAATCATCACGGTTACTCACAATCATGTCGCTTTCTCTAAATTATTTTGCTTACGCTAAGTCATTTTTCTTTACTTATGATCATTTCGCTCACTCAGAATCATTTCGCCTATTCGAAATCATATGTTGCATACTCAAAACTTACTCAGAATCATCACGGTTACTCACAATCATGTCGCTTTCTCTAAATTATTTTGCTTACGCTAAGTCATTTTTCTTTACTTATGATCATTTCGCTCACTCAGAATCATTTCGCCTATTCGAAATCATATGTTGCATACTCAAAACTTACTCAGAATCATCACGGTTACTCACAATCATGTCGCTTTCTCTAAATTATTTTGCTTACGCTAAGTCATTTTTCTTTACTTATGATCATTTCGCTCACTCAGAATCATTTCGCCTATTCGAAATCATATGTTGCATACTCAAAACTTACTCAGAATCATCACGGTTACTCACAATCATGTCGCTTTCTCTAAATTATTTTGCTTACGCTAAGTCATTTTTCTTTACTTATGATCATTTCGCTCATTCAGAATCATTTCGCCTATTCGAAATCATATGTTTCATACTCAAAACTTACTCAAAATCATTACGGTTACTCACAAGCATGTCGCTTTCTCTAAATTATTTTGCTTACGCTAAGTCATTTTTCTTTACTTATGATCATTTCGCTTATTTGGAATCATTTTGCCTATTCGAAATCATATGTTGCATACTCAAAACTTACTCAAAATCATCTCGGTTACCCTGAATCATGTCGCTTACTCCAAATTATTTTGCTTACGCCAAGTCTTTTTGCTTCACTTATGATCATTTCGATTACTCAGAATCATTTCGCTTATTTGGAATCATGTTGATTACTCAAAACTTACTCAGAATCATCTCAGTTATTTTGTTACTTGGAATCATTTCAAAAAAATTTACAAATTTTTACGCTTACTCCATTTCATTTCACTTAGTCAAATTTGTACGAAGGATACATGCAACGTGCGTTTTGATAGGGTTTTCTTTAAAAGGCATTGGATGGTCATAAGTTACATACCATCTTGTAGCTTATAAAATTTGTTAGTATGAAAACACACATTTTTTTCGTCGTGACGTCATCAGGGATGACCGTTATCGTCGCGTGAATATTTAATTAGTCAAGTTTGTGTCCGTCATATCTCAAAAAGTATACGTCCGATCCTCAACCTTTTTCAGTTATAGACTTGTCCTATATTGTAGATGTGATTTCTGGTCTAACATTTACCGTCACGTCATTATGACATCATTTTAACGGGGCTTTTAATCTATGTACAAAAGGCATGGCTCAAAAAGTGTCCAGATTTGGAAAGTTTTTAACACAATATTTTCTAAATAAGTTAATTGTTAGTTTCCTAAATTACATAAGATGTTTTGGAAAGTTAAACACTTATTATAAGAGATGTTCCAGGTCATTAAAAACTAATAAAAGTACAATATCCAGGATAATTTAACGATTAAGTGACAAATCGGACACCATGGCTAGCTGTTTTGATTGCGCAATCACGGCAATGCATTGGAGATTTCCTTGATATTTGAATCGTAACCGAGAGAGTACCTATAGTTAGTGTATAGCCCATTCTGTATGTGTACGAACGACACATGCAACGTACGTTTTGATAGGGTTTTCTTTAAAAGGCATTGGATTGTCATAAGTTACATACCATCTTATAGCTTATAAAATTTGTTAGTATGAAAAACACATTTTTTTCGTCGTGACGTCATCAGGGATGACCGTTATCGTCGCGTGAATATTTAATTAGTCAAGTTTGTGTCCGTCATATCTCAAAAAGTAAACGTCCGATCCTCAAACTTTTTCAGTTATAGACTTGTCCTATATTGTAGATGTGATTTCTGGTCTAACATTTACCGTCACGTCATTATGACATCATTTTAACGGGGCTTTGAATCTATGTACAAAAGGCATAGGTTTTAAAAGTGTCCAGATTTGGACATTTTTGAACACATTTTTCTAAATAAATGCAATTTTAGGTTCCCTATTTAGCTCAAATCAATTTGAAAACAGAGAGAACAATACAAGTCATTTCAGACTGACATTAATTATAGTGCAGTGTGTTTCTCCAGTAATTAACTGTTAATTGGTAACTCAATCAACACCATAGCTATTAGTGCGTATGTACTGCACTAGATCGAAATTTACCGCGACTGGAATATAACCATGTACGCTTATAATACTTCATAAGCATAATGGTGGCAATGATCACTTTAGCTTTGCTGGTGCATCTTTTGGCCTCACTAGCTTAAGAAACTAATTGTCACATGATTGTCGCGTGAATATTTAATAAGCAACTCTTCATATCGCTATATCTGAAGAAGGGCACAACCGATTTTCAAACTTTTTTCGGTCATATAGTCATTGGGCATTAAAGATGAGCTTTTTTTGACGTGACCTCGGGTTGATCTTAACTTCCGGGTCAACCGGAACTTAACCCATGACTGAAGAAGTACACAGCCAATTTTAAAAATCTTTTTCAATTATATAGTCCTTGAAAATTCAACATTACCCTCGGGATACCGTGACCGTATGTTGGCCTTAAATTCAGGGTCAACCGGAAGCTTAACGATATCTCAAGAACTACAAATCAAGTACCTAAAGAAACAATATTCGGAACAGCTTTGTGATTGTTGATTACAATCACATTATATCTAGTTATTATTATTATTATTATTATTATACATTTGTTTCTGTCAAAAACACCATAGCATTTGTACATGATTTTGTTCATTCTTAATTTCAAAATTCGCAAATATGTCAGACTTTGGTCTTTTACCAATTTGAAGCTTAGTACATGAACTTGTCACAAAAGTAAAATTGTTCAAATTCTTCATTAATTAGCTTAGTTATAATGACGTGAATATTTAATTAGGCAATTTTGTTACTACCATATCTCAAGAAGTATACATCCGATCCTCAAACTTTTTTCAGTTATAGACTTGTCCTATATTGTAGATGTAATTTCTGGTCTAACATTTCCCGTCACGTCATCATGACATCATTTGTAATGCGGCTTTTAATCTATGTACAAAAGGCATGGCTCAAAAAGTGTCCAGATTTGGAAAGTTTTTAACACAATATTTTCTAAATAAGTTAATTGTTAGTTTCCTAAATTACATAAGATGTTTTGGAAAGTTAAACGCTTATTATAAGAGATGTTCCAGGTCATTAAAAACTAATAAAAGTACAATATCCAGGATAATTTAACGATTAAGTGACAAATCGGACACCATGGCTAGCTGTTTTGATTGCGCAATCACGGCAATGCATTGGAGATTTCCTTGATATTTGAATCGTAACTGAGAGAGTACCTATAGTTAGTGTATAGCCCATTCTGTATGTGTACGAACGATACATGCAACGTGCGTTTTGATAGGGTTTTCTTTAAAAGGCATTGGATGGTCATAAGTTACATACCATCTTGTAGCTTATAAAATTTGTTAGTATGAAAAACACATTTTTTTCTTCGTGACGTCATCAGGGATGACCGTTATCGTCGCGTGAATATTTAATTAGTCAAGTTTGTGTCCGTCGTATCTCAATGAGTATACGTCCGATCCTCAAACTTTTTCAGTTATAGACTTGTCCTATATTGTAGATGTGATTTCTGGTCTAACATTTACCGTCACGTCATTATGACATCATTTTAACGGGGCTTTTAATCTATGTACAAAAGGCATAGGTTTTAAAAGTGTCAAGATTTGGACATTTTTGAACACATTTTTCAAAATAAATGCAATTTTAGGTTCCCTATTTAGCTCAAATCAATTTGAAAACAGAGAGAACAATACAAGTCATTTCAGACTGACATTAATCTTGGTGCAGTGTGTTTCTTCAGTAATTAACTGTTAATTGGTAACTCAGTCAACACCATAGCTATAAGTGCGTATGTACTGCACTAGATCGAAATTTACCGCGACTGGAATATAACCATGTACGCTTATGATACTTCATAAGCGTAATGGTGGCAATGATCACTTTAGCTTTGCTGGTGTATCTATTGGCCTCACTAGCTTAAGAAACTAATTACTCACGTGACTGTCGCGTGAATATTTAATAAGCAACCCTTCATATCGCTGTATCTGAAGAAGGGCACAACCGATCCTCAAACTTTTTCAGTTATAGACTTGTCCTATATTGTACATGTGATTTCTGGTCTAACATTTACCGTCACGTCATTATGACATCATTTTAACGGGGCTTTTTAATCTTTGAAAAAAGGCATATGTTTTAAAAGTGTCCAGATTTGGACATTTTTGAACACATTTTTCAAAATAAATGCAATTTTAGGTTCCCTATTTAGCTCAAATCAATTTGAAAACAGAGAGAACAATACATGTCATTTCAGACTGACATTAATCTTGGTGCAGTGTGTTTCTTCAGTAATTAACTGTTAATTGGTAACTCAGTCAACACCATAGCTGTAAGTGCGTATGTACTGCACTAGATCGAAATTTACCGCGACTGGAATATAACCATGTACGCTTATGATACTTCATGGGCGTAATGGTGGCAATGATCACTTTAGCTTTGCTGGTGCATCTTTTGGCCTCACTAGCTTAAGAAACTAATTACTCACGTGACTGTCGCATGAATATTTTACAAGCAGCTCTTCATATCGCTATATCTGAAGAAGGGCACAACCGATTTTCAAACTTTTTTCGGTCATTATAGTCATTGGGCATTAAATATGAGCTTCGGGTTGACGTGACCTCGGGTTGACCTTAACATCCGAGTAAACCGGAAGTTGAACCATGACTTAAGAAATACACAGCCAATTTTAAAAAATCTTTTTCAATTATATAGTCCTTGAAAATTCAACATTACCCTCGGGATACCGTGACCGCATGTTGGTCTTAAATTTAGGGTCAACCGGAAGTTTGACGATATCTCAAAAACTACAAATCAAGTACCTTAAAAAACAATAATCGGAACAGCTTTGATTTTGTTAGTGACAAAATCTTAATGTCTAGTTATTTTTGTTGTTGTTTGTTTGTTTGTTCGTTTGTCGTCCATTCCTTTGTTTGTTCAATCGTTCGTTCGTTTGTTTGTTCATTTATTCAGTCATTTGTTCGTTCAGTGTTTTTTTTGTTTTGTTTTTTGTTTTGTTTCAATGGTCGTTATGTTCCGATGGAAACACACTTGGGTCCTTCTGAGAATGTGGAAGTGCTTTTGAAAGGATCATCATCCGATCATGATACAAACAGGAAACCTTTTGTATGGGGGGGGGGGGGGTTTAATCTGACCAACCAAAACAACAAGTCTTCCACAAGTGAGCACAGGATATTGTCTTGACGTGATTTGATATCGTTGTGACTTTACTCTTATTATTAGGTGTTTGGGCGAAGCCCAAAAAAACTATTGTTATTGTTTGTTTAAAAAACATTTTTTTAAATACTTTTTCTTCTTCCTCCCACAAAAACACATAGTTCCTAAACTCATATGACCTTGAAACTTTACATGTATTTAGACTATAATTTGTAGATGCTTGAGACATCATGACGTCATGATGACGTCATCAGGTGCCGAATTACAAGGTTTTTTAGCATTAAATTTGTAAGTATTTAAAAATCCATAACAAATCAAGCACAAGTCGGTTCCTTTTTTCGGGATTATACAGGGTTAATATAGGTCTTCATTTGTTTTTTTTGTGCGTGACCTCAAGTGACCTCTACTTCCTGTCAAAACCGGAAATGCCTTGTAATATAAAGTGGTAAAATTTTAAGTTGCTTTCAACGATAATAGTGTCTGACAAAGGTCCCCTTTCAAAAAAATAGTACCGATAACGTCATAATACGAGAGCGCTCACTAGTGGCAGGTTGAAAATAGTTCAAAATGAAGTTTTACATGATGTAAGTGGCGAAGTTTATGGTAATTTCTTCAAAATTGGTATACATAATGACCTTTAGGCAGACTACATGATTACGTGTAAAGTGTTAGATTAATGACGTCGTCATTGGTCACGTGGTAATACATTAAAGGTGCCATTTTAACGGTGTATATATATCGAACTACGTGTTCAAATGAGTTGAAACTTGGTATGTTGTTAGATTACAGCATTTATTGCTACAATATGAAGTGACGTTATGATGACATCATCACACAATTTTTTACGATTTTTTAAAATTTCTACCACTTATTACATATCTCCTGTTACAATGATTAAGGTCACGTGATCTAACCTTAAAGGTGCAGTTTAACAATTTGAACATAATGCCAAACACCTAGTGTTTTTACTAACAAACACTTATTTCTAGTAATTCTTATTACAGTTTAATATTATTATAGTTAATATTAACAATTTTTAGTTATATATTTTATGAAAGTCAGACACACTGGATGAAAGTAAAAAAATGTCATGACACAAAAAAAATAGTTACAATACTGAATTATTATTTTTTTTTTTCAAACGTCCCTTACAAAACCCTCAAGTATTCTGATGGAATTGACATTTTGTTTTAAAAGAGCTGAATTTGTTGGCAATGTTTCTAAACGTGAGTATTTGTTACAAATTTGACTTGGTTTCTTATTTTATATTTCAGGGAATAAAGGCCAACATGAAGCGTCTATACCATCTGGTAACGGAACAACAGTTTGTTCGATGTCAGAAGCCAGAAAAATACAAGAAACTTTTGTTTGCTCTGTGCTTTTTTCACTCTGTTCTCTTAGAGAGACGGAAATTTCAAATGCTTGGATGGAATATCATGTACGGCTTTAATAACTCTGATTTTGAGGTGAGTAGTTTTGGGGGAATCGATTACATTAAATTAAACTTAGTGAGCATTAATGGGAAAGTCAAGGATAGCATATTTTGTGTTTACAGTAAAAATAGAACATTTTGGGGATCTTGAAGGCAGTCATAGTATACACAAATGGATTGGCAATGAGGGCAATAAGGCACGTCTATGCATCCCGAGGGCCTGTGAGTGACCAGGAGAGGGTCCTATTTCCCTCGGCCTTCAGCCTCGGGAAATCTCCCAGCCTCTCCTGGCCACTCACAGGCCCTCAGGGTGCATAGACGTGCACTTTTGCCCGAATAATGCCAGTCTATATGTGTTTTATAACACACCAAAGTCCAAAATGTCATGTGAAAAAAAAATTTTTTCAGGACGCACGGTTTTACAACTGTAAACTGCTATGAGCATTGTAAATCTCTTGAGGGCGCTGTTTACCAGTCAATAGTTTTGGGGTTTTTAAAACTATTTCCCGCTTTGCGAACTATTTCCCCAAAATGAAGCGTGTGCGGTGTGTTGATGTGCGTCAAGTTCACGGTGGTGCAGATTTCATGCACGTGACCATGTTTCAGCCAATCAGGATAAAGAACCAGTGAGAGGTGTGTTATAATTCTAACTATAGCATGAGTAAAAGCAGTCAATGTTCCCATTGCTACGGGTACAGTACACTAGTTACTATGGGTATAGTAAACTAGTTGCTATGGATATAGTACATTGGTTGCTATTGGTATAGTGCTTTGCGCTCACATGGCTTTCTAGTAAAAATAAGACATATGTGACTCCACCTGTGTGAAGGAGACACTTTGAGGTAAAAATGTAAATTTCAATTTCATCATGTAGGGCATCTTCCAAGGATTAAAACGACACCACACTGACCTCTACAGAGTTTACGGTTCCAACCCAGAACAGTCAACTCTGTAGAGAGGTCAGTGTGGTGTCTTTTTAATCCTTGGAAGATGCCCTACATGATGAAATTTGGACTTAAATCTTTACCTCAAAGTGTCTCATTTACACAGGCTGAGTCACATATCATGTGACTGGTTCTAAACAATAATTCTGGTTTGGTGCTAGGTTTCTGAGAACTTGTTGAGTATCTACCTTGATGAATATGAAGAGACGCCATGGGATGCTCTCAAGTATCTCATTGCTGGAGTCAACTATGGAGGCCATGTCACAGATGACTTTGATAGACGTCTACTTACCACCTACATTAATGAGTATTTTTGTGAGGCTGTGCTCACAACAGCATTTTTTAAGTGAGTAACTTTTGGTATTGTTAATGTTACAAAATTCTTTATTCCTCAAGTTTGAATCTATAAATCTAATTTAAACGGACAGTTCTAATAAAACCAACACCTGACAGTGTAGCTCAATTGACATTTTAGGGTACCGCTTGCACAAAGAAACCCTGGCTTGATTGCTGACTCCTCTGACTAACCTCCTTTTTTTGTCCTTGTGTGGGTGAATCAAAGCGTTAGATGGCATATGTATGGTCTGCGCACGCTATAAAGTTGAATGACCGGCAACCTTTGCTCCTTTGGTGCAAAATAACATAAAGGCATCACAAGACGACCTCCGTTTCCAGGCAGGGGAAACATTTGTGTGTATTCATGTCATCCAGTTTCAACTGGTTATTGTTTTGGTTATGACATGAATATTTATTTTAGTAATCTTGAGATCATCATATCTCGAAAAGTATACAACCGCAAACTTTTACAAGTTTTCCACAATTTTGGGATACTGTAGATGTGTTTTGTTGGCCTTAAATATTTTGTGACATCACCATGACATCATTTATAGCACGTTTCATATTTATGGAGAAAACAGAAAAACAATTTTTAATATGCAACCAATGCTATTGCGTTTTTTGTACACTAGACAACTTTTTTATGGTTGCAAACTTACACAAGTCTATTCATTTGAGTGCTCTGCATGCAGCAGCGGCGTATCCATGGGGGTGACCGTGCACAACTGTATGCAATATGCCGACATTTGGGACTTTTTTATAGGGTCATTTTCTGTGGACTCCTGTTACTGAGCTATGGCATTATTGGACTTCCAAAAGCTTGCAGCATTGTATGCGGTTTCTCAATTGTCCATTGAATCATGCAAAGCAACGTTTGAATGAAGAAACTGCACAATCTATTATAAGCTTCTTTGGAGTTATTAGTCATCCTATAAACCATACATCACCTTGGCAATAATAGTATTGCATGAAAAGTATGAATTTGGCAGCATTGTCAAATTCGTACTATGTGTGAACTGACAATGGTATTTTTTTATTTTTCCACACAAACCAATTTAACATTAAATTTATTTGTCCAGCATTCCACTTTCCAGTATTGGATAATTTATTATGTGTGTTTAGCCTTGTTAAAATACCAAAGAGACAAAATTTATGAAGCATGCAGACTTAAAAGTTACAATTGTGATTTTAATACAATAGCAAATGCACCAAAATTTATATCACTGAAAATGTTTGGAGCAATTTATTTTCTAGGATCATTATTTTGGTCTGTTTATGGCAGTTTGTTAACTTCAAGTTAACATGACAATGTTAACCAGTCCAACTGCAAAGCTTATTTTGTTACTGCAAAGCAAGTAGCTATCTCCATTCTCTCAATTTCTTTTCTTTCTGTGAAGTTTGGTGGCACTCGGTAAACATTTGCCCAATATGGTAATTACATTCCTTGTTTTTAATAATATGGAGATTCTTAAAAACCAACATCATAAAGTTTTAGATTTGATCAGGTCCTATCTCGTGATCGACCCTTTATTTTTTGCTTTTTATGCGACGCCTTACTGCCCTCAGGAAATTGTCATACTTGTATGAAAAGTTAGAAAACATTGTATGAATGTTGATTATATTTTCCCAACACAGGCTGTCTTCATTACAGACTTACTACATTCCAAAAGATGGGCCTCTACAAACTTACAAGGTATAACAATTATTTGTGCTCTTTAAAATTGTTCATTTGCAGTGTGTTTGTCACTCAAATAAGATATTATCCTTTGAGTAATATGGGAATGAAGACTCCAAATGTTGTCTGCTGCTCTTTAAAAAATTAACACTAAAACTTGTATCATCATCTAATAGATTGACAATAGTGAGGTAGAATATCAGTTTGTATGAAGTCATCAAGCACTCCAAGACACTTTGTAGGACATGCAGTACTTCTTACCAAAGCAGAACAAACCATCATGTTGACAGACTAAGATTCCTCTAGTTTTACTTCAAGTTTATATACCCGTCTCTTTATGATGTTTGTGCTTGCTGTATTAGCTGTGTTGTATTTAAGTTCTTTATTATCTTAAAGTTGTTTGTTGATAGTGTCATCTCCTTCAAAGTTGCATTTTGTTGTGGGCTAACCCCCAACCCACTTTCTTACCAAACACCTACCAACTAAGACAAAAAGCATGAACCATACACCCAACAAGTATTTCTGCCACCTTGTATTTACTGCTTTTGTGTCCTTTGAACATGACACATGTTATTGAACCTAATACAGATAATAAATTGGGTGCATTTGAGTCCATTTTGGTAGAATATAATCACAGGGTAAAAATGACTATTTCACCTCATGAAATGAAAAAGCCAGATTACACTGAATGATTATGTTTGCAACAATGCACAATCGAAATGCATTTAGTATTTTTTGGGTATAACTCTCATATAGATCCTTGTCATTTGAACTTTTTTCACAACAAACACAAAATAGACACAGAAACTTGACCAGTCCACACTTTGAAAATTCTATAAATAAACCTAAACAACATGGACGTCTCCATGTGGACACCAACCTTGTCCACTAAGGCAAGACCTTGCCTCATTTGGACAAATGAACGGGGAACGATTGGTTTTAAAATGACGCTCTGAAGCGTCCAATATCATTGTCCATCTTGTACTTCTATATTAAATTTTGGATTGCATGAATGACACGTGACATGTGATCCACCAGTCAAATTAGAAGGATCTGTGTATGTGTGATATATAAATATAATTCTTGTTGTCATTAGGAGTACATCAGCATGTTGCCTGGTGTAGACCATCCTGAAAGTTTTGGTCAGCACCCAAATGCGGATATTGCGAGTCAAATTACTGAGACAAGGACGTTGTTTGATACACTCTTATCGCTTCAACCACAAGTGTCTGTCAAACAAGGAGAAAGCCGAGAGAGTAAGGTAGGACTTTAGATATCATGATTTCCTAAGATCTTGCTTAAATGTTTTAATCTAATCAGACTTTCCATTTTTCAATTACTTGATTTCTTTGCAAAGTTCTTTGATGACCCACAGTGTACTGTTAAAATAGTACAGTATGGCACAAATACTTGTATGGAAGTCTGTGGGTTGGAACAAATATGGTACAGTGTTACATTCCATGCATGTCCACTATTGTACATGTATGACATGTATGGCTGTGACAGGCATCCAAACAATACATTTCTTCTGGTAATATGTACGTCAAGGTGGTCATGAACTCCATTGAACCACCAAAGTGGATGTGAAAACTGAGAATCCTAGCAGACACTTTTGCCTTAATATGAAGTGAACTAACAGGATTGTCCTGTGATTGTGGTTTTATATCATTAGGTCCAGAAGCTTGCTGTTGATGTTCTTGAGAAAATTCCTCCTGATATAGACTATGAAGGCACAGCAAAGATCCTTAAGGATGACCCATCTCCACTCAATGTTGTGCTACTTCAAGAGGTATAAAAAATAAGAAAATCAAACATCACAATTTGCTAAAGAAGGAAAATTGTCACCACCTCTATAAATATGAGTCTCTTGTCACAAATTCTTTTGTTTGTGTTACAATCGAATATGTTCTTTGGAAGATGGAAATATTTTGTAGTTTTCTTCAAATGCACCATGCAACCAACCTGTGAAAATTTCATGTAAATGTATTCTGTATCTATACACTGAAAATTAGGTTTTGTCAGTGATTTGTACACTCTTCAAATTCTATTGTCTTAAAAGTGGTTGAACCCTTGCAACTAATATTCCATTAGTTTTTTAAAGGATTGTAGATCTGTGCCTCAGAACCTCTGTTATTTTTTATTACATTTGATTATAGTTACCATCTTTTAGTCTGGTCTGCAGAACAATAGCAAAGGCATTTTTTAGTGGAAGTTAATTTGCCGACTGACGCATTTGCTGAATGATGCTTTACATAAACTATGAGTTTAATACTGACAAATAACAAACCATGCCTTTGAATCTCTGTATCACCTTAGTTTAACGGATGTGAACTTCTATAATTTAAACAAAACTCATTTTAATGTGCCATTTGGCTGGAAAATTTGCCTGGTAAAAGCAGATACATTTTGTGTCTTCAGGAAGTAAGGTTACCAAAGATTATTTTAGACAGGCCCATAGGGAAGCATCATGGCTGGTACAGCTGTACCAATCTTAAAGCCCCAGCTCAACATTGGTAAACTGACTGTAAATGCTTCCATCCTTTGCACAAATCTAGATATTTGTAACAAAACCAACCTGTGAAAATGTCGGCTCATTTGTTTTTTTCGTTTGCGAGAAAACAGTAAAATTGCATTCGGCATTTTTGTACACATTCCTATCATTTCCTATAGGCATAGTTTTCGTCTCACTGAGACTATTTCAAGTAAATTTAACACAAAGTTAATGTAAAACATTCACAGAAATTAACAGAAATTATTAACAGAGAAAGGTGAGCTTCAGTCAGCGAAAACAAGTAATTTTTTCTCAACATGATGCTGAAGTTTGAGTCTATATTCTACAGTATATATAAAACCAAACGCAAGAAGAAAGTTGGATAAAAGAAATTTGCCCAATGCAGCATTTTGTCTGTAAATTTATTGATGATCATCCTTGATTTCAAGTAAATGTGCTTGTATATATTTTTTTAACAGTTGATCAGGGAGCTAGCTTATGACTGTTGACAAAAAACTCAAGCACTACACAGATGCATCCATCAATATTCAATTCATTGAATAGGTGTAAAAATTGCTTCAGGGATAAAGATTACTATAATTGGTTTTTACTCTTACATCGATGTGTAATAAGCACTGTATAGATAATATTCAGCTAACCAACTTCTTTATCTTTTGTTTCAGATCCAAAGATACAATACCCTTCTCCAAATTATTCGATCTTCTCTAGTAGATCTTGAGAAAGGTATAAAAGGTTTAGTTGTCATGTCATCAGACCTGGAGGAAATTTTCAACTGTATCAATGATGCAAGAGTTCCGGCAATGTGGGAAAAGGTAGAGTGCGTATTTACATTAAAGTTTGATAAATGTCAGACACATGTAATTATTACCAAAACAAATTAAAAAAGTGTCTGTGACATGTAGATCTCGTCAATCCCCATATTATAAATTTATGATCTTTATATGTTACATGGTTTGGGAATTTTATGCTGAAATCAGTCTTTTGAATTTGAAGTATCTCCCAAGATATTGCTTTGCTCTTGTAGAAATTGTAAAGATGTATTGTCTGTGTTTAGGCCATAGGATTAAAGAATTAATTTTCTCATGTGAACGAATTTAAAAAGGTTATATATTTCTGTAACGAAAAACATAAAGAATTAAGATTTCTGACATTGGGAACTGTTGACTGTAGATACAAGCGCTTTTGTTTTAAGGGGGTTTATTCTGATTGGTTGACCAGTGGCCAATCAGAAGAATAAGCAAGTCAATGACTATTTTGACCTCTTTGAGCTGTGAACAGGTCACTGCCACTGGTGGTACACTCACACACACGCTGTTCATGGGAATGTACATGGGAATGTGTATGTACAATACATATGTCCATGTATCATTCATGATTTCAATTGATACAGTATACCTTGGAATTTGTTTGAAACGATATTTCAGTGAATGAAATAGTACTTGGAGTTTAATGTTATTCTATTCCCTCAAAATATTATGAATCTTCAAAATCATTTTGTTCTTTGAGACAATATTTTGAGGGAACGAATTATCATTTTGAGGGGGCAAAATAAGTAGTTTTGTGAACAAAATATTATTCTGAGGGAACAAACCAATATTCCAAGGGAACGAAATAAAAGAGCATATTATTCCTTACCGGTCCCGCTTTTTTCGAACTATCCGTACAAAAACTTGTGAACAGCAAAAGGATGGAGGTCAAAAACGCTTATGCTATGACGGGCATCATAAATTCAGTTTCAAACCAATATCTTTTGAAGTTAGTTATAAAACAGTATAGGACTGTTGGGAGGAACTTGTTAAAGGTAAGCATGTATGACTTGTTTGAAAACCATGCAGAGAGCAAACAAAGAAATAGTACCTTATTGCTTAGGCAAATTGTGACAAACAAATAAAACCATTTTCTTTTACTCAGGCCTACCCTTCTTTGAAGTCACTTGGATCATGGACTCGTGATCTTGTGATGCGTGTGGACCAGTTTGAGAAATGGGCAAGCACTGCACATCCCCCAGTCATCTACTGGATGTCTGCCTTCACCTTCCCCACCGGGTACCTCACTGCTGTTTTACAAACTTCAGCCAGACAGAATAATGTGAGCATTATAACTACATTATATCAACAAAATAAACCCAAATCCAAACATGTAAAGACAACTTTTGGATGCACAACTGGAACACCTCAAGCCATCATTTTGATTTTTAAGAATTTGGGCCTGTTGCTATTAACACATTATTTTCATTGGTTTTTAGATGTTCAGATCAAATTGTTTGGCAAACTATTTGTTATCTGTACATGTTTGGCATTATTCCCAGACCCCATTTTTGACTGCATTCCCTTCACATTATGGGTTTTTTTTTGCAGAAAATTTTCAAAAGATATGTAATCAAGTGTGACTTTTCCATAGTCACAAAAACAACATTTCTCTAAAGTATTACTTGTGGTTAATCAGGTAAAATGAAAGGAACATTCAGTAAAGTTTCATAGAATGGAATTGTTAGTTACTCCTTACTGATACATTGACACTAATCACACTAACAATATTTGTAATGAAACAAACACTCAGTCTTGAGTTGAATGCAAAAATCTTATCTAACTATTGAGTAACTAAAACACAAATGCCATACAATTTTAATATAGGGCCATTAGTAGAAAGTAAGTTCCATAGTCATTTGTTTTTGTTTTTTTCATAGAAGAAAAGAACTGAAAAGTGATTTGCCTAAGTCAGTGGAAGCACTTTTCCTGAGGGTGTTTTTATTACACTAATAACTGTTTATCTTGACAGATTGTGTGAGCAATGTAAATGTTTGTACATATTTTAACACAGAAAATGCCCAGGCTGTCTAAAATGATTAATGATAATAGTGGTATTATTAGTAAAGAGCTTTATTGCTTGTAATTTAAAGCTTTTGAGTGTAAACAAGTCATTAACCACTTCACGTCAGTATTATAAATAATTTCCGTGCCTACCCACGTTGTATTTTTTTTGGAACTGTCAGAATAACTTGTTTTTGAGATTATTGTTGT
Organism: Marthasterias glacialis; assembly: GCA_911728455.2. NCBI lineage: Eukaryota > Metazoa > Echinodermata > Asteroidea > Forcipulatida > Asteriidae > Marthasterias > Marthasterias glacialis. The sequence goes on from OU452225.1 coordinate 22,586,772, forward strand.
CACAAAGAAACCGTTACAAACAAATGACATAAAAGGTTCTCATAAAAAGCACCTGGATTTGTTCTCTTTGAGAAAATATGAGATATGTTTAGCGTGCATTGCCAAAACTTGCATTGCCATAAGCCACGGCTGATAATCGGCCCTAGGCCGGAACATATGCCGGAATCTCAGTTCACTTAGACTTAATCTCCCATCGGGTTGAATACAATGTTAAGCAATGATGGCAGCCTATCGATCTCTTGTAATTCTCTTTGTATAACAAAAGAACAAAGGTCTGGAATCAGGGATTACACATTAACCCCTGGGAAAAAGGGAGATTTTGAGCATGAATTCAAGTACCATCTGTCCCTCTTAAAACGACGTAAATGAAATGACTGTGAGTGCATGCAATGAGCACGCTCCACAACGGAATGTCAAGATGTTTATCGTTCCAGTATTTTGAATATACACAAAAGTTTGTTATCACGTCACCTGTATTCCGCCAGGAAAAACTTGGCATGTGTACATGTCAACCGACAAGAACTGATGGTTAAACACTATACCAATTTGAACTAAAGCTGAAAGAATAAGATGTCACAGTAGGCGAGGATCTTTCTTTTTTTCTATGATTACTTGAGTCTTTATTTTTGAACTCCTTTGCCTAGCTCAAAACAGTTAATTTAACAAATTACCAATTGTAAATTTGTGCAAAACCAGATTCACCTGTCTGACTACATCACAAAATTCTTGCTGCTTGTACCTGATCACTTAAATTTGTAAAATGTGTCTGTGCCCAACTCTTTCATGTTAAAACAGTTCTTCAAAGTGTTTCTCCAAGAGCAATGATGACACACAACATTTTTGGTCCATAGGAAGTAACTATAACTAGTAAACTAGTAAACTTGCAGGTACAACCATGTATAAATCTCTTTTGGGAGGAGTGTTGCTTCTGAAAAGAGCTGTTGTCTTCAGGAGAATGCTAAACTGCTGATGATGCTGAAGCTTAAGTAGGGCTGGAGGGATGCACAGTTAGGTGAGAAGGATCTAAGCTGTTTTGACCAGTGATGCGTGGGATTTGACTTCTGGCTGGATGTATGTGTGCTGGAGAGTGTGTCACTGTTGTGGTGAGCTGCTGCTGGAAGGCTGGACTTGATGTCTTTGATGAAGAACCCGACTGTAACAGGGGAGATGAATTTGATTTTCTTCAAGTTGATGTGATGTCTTGTTTGTGGGAACGTTTGATGATTGCTGCTTTATCCAGAGGTGTCCTAGCAGGCTAGCAGATATTTGATACAGCCAACATGCATGTAGGTGACAGTACGCTCAATACATTCAGGCTGTGTGACAGGAAGTTTCTTCAGAGTTGTATGAGACATACCAATTCACTATATATAAGTCTTACTCCTTATAAGTAACTAAGTCAGAGTTATTGATATTTGGTATGAAGGTATGATGATTAGTTGCCTCATTCTCATACTGTGTGAAACACACTGTATTTCACAAAGCAGATTGGCATCACAATCATTATTATGCCATAGGTTACATGCTGATGAGGTTAAACGAGTAAGACATTTGGTTAATTCTTCTCAAATAATTTAATTTTTGTCGGGCTGTGCATACAATAACCAATTTTAATGATGAGGAAGTACTTGAAGAGTTTACTTGCAGGATTGCATTGTGTGATATGCTGGGAAGATTACCAACAGTCCTAAAGACTGGATACAAGCAGTGTGTACTGTTTGAAATGTTATGGCCTATCAATAGCTTACCCTGATTCTTCTTATAGACCTTATGCATTGACGTCATTCAGCTGCCATCTTAGAGGTAAAACGATGATGCAACAATGGAAACGCACAGATTTGTACGCGTGGCGCACAGAATTAGCCAATGAACAGCCTCCTTTTGACCTCTAGGCGAGGGCGCCCTACTCAAATGACGTCATGTGCATAAGGTCTATAACCATAACCTATGTACCTACAGAGTTGATGGTCATGTTGAAACTGGTAACGTAAGCCAAGCTGGTAACTTGGTTGTGGATGCCTGGTACCCTTAGTGGTATCATAGCTAGAAAGGTCAGGAATCAATTGAATCTACAATCTTCCTGTAAATGTGTTCCTGAGGGATGCTATTACTCGCATGTACTATGCCCTAACCATTGGTCATGTGTTCGTCATCACACAATTCGGGAACTTTTCTGGTTCCACATATTTTCCATGCATCTTTGTAAACTTGTCTTGGTACTGAATTTGATGCAAACATCATTTTGCTTCCAAAAACTGCTCCCATGTGACTTTTTCAAAATTAATGGACATAAGCAAAGACAAGTGGGAGACATTTCTGTAGTTGATTTAATCAAAACTTCTTGTTAACTGTACATATAACTCGGACATGGAACTAACACCTCTGATTCCACTTTCGTTCTTTTTCCCCCTTTATAAACCACTTCAAGACGGTGCTTGTGTGCAGTTATATTTTTCTGAACTCTTCGGAACTTCTGAAATTACTATTACTGTAATATCGTTGTCACAATGAAACCCTGACTAAATAAGGACAACAAATGTTCTCATGAAATGCACACAGAATTTTTATTCTCTTTCAAGATCATCTTTACTGTGAATAGACCCAAACCTTGGCCGTAACCCATGGCTGATAATCAGCCATGGTCTGCTGGCATCCTCCTGTATGCCAAATATAATGAAAGAGAATGATGGCAGCCTATCAATCTCTTGTAATCCTAGTTTGAACAACAAAAGGAAAAGGGTCTGGAAGTGGGCATTACACAGCCTGATTTTGAGCATGAATTCCAGTATCCTTTGCCCCTCTTTGTATGGGGGAAAGGAAGCGTAGCAAGGTAGGTACATGCCTGTGCATGCTACATAATCAATTATCATGGGGGTGTATACATTGTACATGTCAGCCAGTCAACTGACCATAATCAAAAGAGGATGTTCTGAAGTTGTTAAAGGTGTTTAGAAATGTCAACTGTATTTCTACCTAGAAATTGTTTGCAAGTACATGCATCAACTGACGTGAAGTGGTTAACATGAATTTTCACTTGGGTAACCTTTTTCCAGAAAATAATGCTTGTGCCCTCTGTGCAAAATCCAACATTGTGTGCAACCAACCAAATTTGCTATCTCTACTTTACTGTTTTCATTTGCAGATTTCTGTTGACTCTTTGTCATGGGAGTTTGTGGTATCTACAGTTGACGACAATAACATCATGGAGCCCCCAAAGGATGGAGTATATGTTAAAGGTCTTCACCTTGAGGGTGCAGGTTGGGACAAGAAAAATGCATGTCTGGTTGAAGCGAAACCAATGCAGCTCGTCTGTCCAATACCAACCATCCACTTCAAACCCGTAGAGAACAAGAAAAAGAGTGGAAAAGGTATGTTTCAATACTTGCATCTTACAAATAACAATAGGCAAGCTTTTAGTTATCAGGAAAACTATTTTAACTGAATAGTTGAAGTCACGGTTAAAAGAAAATTAAGGAAACCTTGAACAGTAGAGCAGTATGGAGCTTAAAGATCTGACATTGTCCTGAAGATGAGCATAGCATACTGAATATTAATGGACTCAATGCCATTCCACAAATATCTATTCCCCACCTTCTACTGTACTTTTCGCTTGAGATTAAATGCAGTGTAGGCAAAAATGAAGAAGTGACTGAATACACATACACCTTGAAGACACATTTTGCTCGACAATTTGGACATCCATATTTTTTAACTCATATCTTTAAATTCTTTGTGATTCACTTTTTATGTGCAATTTTAGCTCCCATCTGTAATTATGTGGTGGCTGTTGGTACAATTTTGTCAATCTATTTTTGTACGGTTAATGCCCAAATGATCAGCTGTGCTGTATGGGTCATGCTCCTTAAATATGGTTTAAATAAAATAAATAAATAAGTAAAGTGGGAGGTGGCAGCAAGGTGATATTGTATGGTCTTAAAGTGCCTATGTGCAATGTATAAGGAACTGAAACTATCATTACTTTAGTAAGGGCAAAATCAGTTCATCACTTTTGGCTATTGCATGTATGGATAGTTTGCATTTGTGAGTTTCAAATTAACATCAGTTATTGTCTTTTCTTTGTAGGGATGTATTCCTGTCCATGCTATTACTATCCTAATAGAGCAGGCAACACTGGACGAGCTTCTTATGTTGTCAGCATTGACATCAAGTCAGGAGCTTTTAGTGCAGACCATTGGATCAAGAGAGGAACTGCTCTTCTTATGAGTTTGGAGTACTGATTAATTTCTGAAGTAGGCCACCTCATTGTTACATTGTTTTATGTAATCCTTGCCTAGTTCTTTTCTCAAAGTGGCAAACAATTTAAAAGGAAGCCTGTGTATTAACATTTTGACATTAGAGTTTTGGGGATAATGATATAAGGATGTGTTTGTTTTTTTCTTTTTTCATACAGAAAGTAAAGATTGAAACAATGTTAATAACTAAAAATTAAGTGTAAAAACGAACACAGAGTGGTTTCAGTGGAGAAAAAGCAAAGACTCACTGATTATGTAACACAAAGGACTAATATCTAAATTCTATATGAACATTCGCTGTAAATCTTATAACTCTTTATTTGAAAAAAAATTCTTTGAAAGTTTTATTTTAAACCAGAGGCATAATTTATCCTAATGTGATATTAACAAAGTGCAACATTTTAAACATAGTCTTCTTAAAACCTTTGGCTAGAGGGCGCTCTTACATATAGTGTAGTCCTCAAACCTACATTCTGAAAGAAGACACTTCACTTATGATTTCATACCTAGAAACCATATCAAATTTCTGATTGGTTGAAGACCTTTGGAGGTCATCCTGCTCCAGTAAATTTTCTTTGTTTCATTACAACTTCTGGTTTGGAAAGAGAGGTCAAACTAGGGCTTTGTCCATGCATGGAACGACTCACTAGCTATGATCTGCCAATGGCAAAGATGTTGAATTTATGTCATGTGGTTCAGGAGATATACAATTTTTAGTACAAATCTTTATTAAATTTTATACAATTCTTTGATGTAATGTATTTTCATGCATGATGTCATCATAATGACATTTGTTTGAGGCTCTTATTCAACATGTTCAAGTTATAATCTACAATACGGTTTTTACATGTAACTTGTACCAATGTGACAATGTCAAGTTTAAGATCTGATAACAAATTTTGTGTACAAAACCTATGGGGTTTTTGGCCATAAAGAAAAATAATGAGAAGGGGAAAAAATTGAAATCTTGCTGGCAACAAAAGGTGTTTTGGCTATATGGCCAAAACTCCTAATCATATTTTGGTATACCACTGTTTGTGACATGGGGGAATTATCACAGTTTTACACCACTTAATTTACACATGTATTGACTTGGCTACACCGTGACTGTTTTGCCATTATTATGGATTTGAAGTAGTGTGATTGCTATGACGATGAGTTGGTTTGCACAATACTGTATTTGCTAAAGTTTTCCCATTGGAATCTGCACACAAAGAAAAAGCCAGTAACAGAGTTGCAGAATCTCTGTAAATCAAACTAAATACATGTATATGTTGAACGTCAACTTTTACTTACAAATGATAGTGGCGTGTTGTTGCCGAGTGGTTAGTCAAGGCACTTAACCATAATTGCTCCGTAAAAGTTGGGGAGGTAGAGCCTTCTGCTCTACCAGCCAGGCTTCTGATGGATGATACCCAAGCCTACATCCTTACAGACTGTAAAATGGGTTACCCTCTTTCAGCCCCAGGAGTAGGTGGCAACGGCCCCTGGAAAAAACAGTTGATTTGTAGACCACACCTCGAGTGGCTTAATGGCCTTGAGTGTCTGGCGACTTCCATAAAAAAAATATATCTATATATCTATATATTGTTTAATGTGTTTACTTCTCTGTGTCATGTTTAATATCATTCTCTGGCAAATCTTTTTGGCAAGATAAGTGTTTTGTAAATAAATATAAAGCAATAAACCACAAGGGAAACTGACTGGGTAAATTTACCCAATCAGTTCCCTTGTGATTTATTGCTTGATATTTGAAATAAAAAGTGACATCACCCTTAAGATGAGCCCTGTGATGCTGCTTCCCAGGTTTTATCCTTAGAGCTTTAGTATACCTCTATGGTGTGTATCAGAAACTTGGGATTCCCTGGCTACACGGCAGTAGCCAGTTGAATGGCTTTTGACTGGCACCCCTGAACAAAGATATTGACAAAAAAGGGAGAGTGCCAACATAAGGCTAATGTAAGGATAGCTCAGTTGGTAGAGCGTCAGTGCGTTAAGCCGGTGGTCGTAGGTTCAAATCCCGCTCCAGTCAGTTTTCTTTGTTCACCCAAAAATTGAATTGCAAAGAAATATTTACAAGATGTCCACATTACACTTTCAACAGATAAAATTCACAATTTGTGAACAGAAGAAATGGGGGAAACTAGTTAAAAGATTAAAGATGTTTTAAAAGATTAAAACAGTTTGAGGGTTAATTCATAAAACATTAATTTAAAGTTTGCCAGTGTAAAGGAAATATGCTTCCTCTGGAAATAAAATTTGATGTAGCATTGAAATGGAACTATTTTAAGACCATTGCACTCAATGAAAACTGTATAGAATTAGCCTGATGGGCAGTGTTGTTTAAAAGATTGTCCGAAACCTTGTAGTAGACCAAAAATAATTCTACCAATTCAATGTATGCATGTACAAGTTCAGCATTTGACCTAATTCCACCTGTTAATAATAAACTTGTATTACAAATTTTGTGCTATTTTTCCGAAGTAAAATGTTGTCAATTTTAAATCGAAGTGAAACTGCCCTAACATCCTTCACTGGAAAGGATGTTACAAAATTAACATAAGTCATGTGTGGGTATGTTTGAGTTTTTAGTATGTTTTTCTTAAATGCTTTCATATTTTACTTGGCGAATTTTGATTTATCTGCTCAGATAAACTGTTAACGGACAACCTTATCCAAATGGTGTGTAAGATTTTGATTTGTAAAATCTGAATTTGAAATAAAAATGAAGTGTTTCAGAAAGTTGTGTAAGTCCTTGATAAACAAGAATATTTGTATTGTACACAATTTGTTGCGAGTTAACCCATAGGTTTAACAGATAAGTGCAATAATTTGGCACTCTTGTGCATTTTGTGTCAAAAGCATACAACTTTCCACATGTGTTTTTTTTTATACCTAATCATAAGAAAATAGATAACAGTGAGCCAATCTCTGATTTGGCCTGTGCATTTATTTTTAAAAGGGAGTTACCCTGCAGTGAAAATATTTAAAGGGGTCCGTCGGTCTGGATTTTTTTTCTGTCTTTTTTTGACTGTCATTTTAAGATTGAAATGCATTGGAACTGATACCACATACATGTACAGTGTACCATGTTTTTCACGTTTGTCAATATTGTACAGATATTAAACATTGGAAAGCTCCATTCGGACTGATTCGGGATACTTTGCTGAAGTGTGATAAATATATCCCTATTCATTGTCACAGCGAATTCATCCATTTTGCATGCAATGTGCAACATGGGCCATTCGAATTTTAAAACGTGTAGATTGAATCACATTCGTTGACACTAAGCGAAGCAAATTGACAAATGTGAGGGGCCATTCGATTCGAAAACGATCAAACATATTAGGCCTATGTTTTGAATTCAATATGAATGAATTAGACAAAATTGAAAAACGACCTGAAATTTTAGCACTTATATGGGTTGGTCGGTGGAGGGCAATTTCCGGAAATTCCAAAAAAATTTCAAAATGGAGGCCATTTTGCATAATGATAATACATCGTACTTCAGGAAGTAAGGTGTCTAGAGTAATCACTGTTAAACGTCACCATGGTAATGTCTGCCACACTTGACATTAGGGATTTAGGGAGTCGGTGGCAAGAGTATAAATGCCCCGTCACCTAAAATGTGCACTACACTGTGTAACCCACGGGGACATCGACTCCCAAAATGGGGCAACTAAGTTTATTGGGATGCTGACATCAGGTGAATTGGGTCAATATTTAGGGTTACAGGTTCCAACAGTTCAAAACAAAAACCACAGCTAGACAGTGTCAGACTTCTGATCTTACCAATGGATCTTCTTCATGTATACGTACAAGTCCAATAATCCACTGCTTTATCTCCCTAGGATCCTTCAAAAAAATGGTGGTTTTATTGAAAGATATTATACTCAATGAAGAAGTCCTGGACATATAGAAGGTCAATTTGGAGGTCCATGAGCGAGCCATGGGAATCCGGAGGAGTAGACTAATCCACATACGAAGGATCCATAGATTTTCTCCCTTATCTGTCCAAATCTGACCAATGTCACCAGGTAACCCAAGGTTTTATGCTTTGGCAGGCTATCCCAAAGCAGATAACATGATATATGAGCATTCCACCCAACATGACTGCATCCTGTGGGGCTAAATTGGTTGATTCAGATGTAAGAAGTTATCGCCCATGATGAGCTCACATGGCTACAAAACTGTTGGACTTGGCTATTTCAAGCCTTGATGACATGATAGTAACTGATAGTCATCAAGACTTGACCAGAGCCAAGTTAAAAATTTCAATTGACAGAGGCCTACCTCTTGATTGTGGACACTTTTTACCCCTTCTTTGGGGCAGATGTGTGTGACTGAAGAATCAGAGAACCAAGTATTTTACGGCTGAGACATATGGCTGGCTTTTGCATTTACACACCAATTACACATATCAAGTGATGAGGTGTTAGTTTCTCTGCATTTGATCCTACAAAAGCACTGATAAAGAATAGCTACGAAATGCAATAGTCGTAAAGCAGTCGTACAAGTCACTCCAGCTTCTCTACATGGGTTTGTACACAAAATGGAAGCATGGCTTCAACACACATGACAAGTTAGTCAATGTATGAATGCACCCACTATTTTGTGACAATGAAATGATTCACAAGTTGGTAATTAACCTGAACAATGTATTGTTCACTCTTGCTCCATTTAATATCAATTGAACAATAATTGTTGTGTTTATGTACTGTAGCATTTTTAACAAAAATTATGCAATAAATCTGCTTATTTTAAATTACCAAACCGGTAGAAGAAATACTTGTGGAAGTTTTACTTTGACAAAATTGTAAATTATTACACTCGATATTCTTAATAACCTGTAGGATTTTAGTGCGGGAGTCCAGGGGTCTCTCAACATTAATACATTCAGTATAAATTAAGACAATGTTATGAGTATGATTATAAGAAATTGATGGAGATCATCTTTAAGATTGTGCTTAAAAGTGTATCAGTTGTGTAGTGTAGCCTCAGTGCTACGATGCAAGTCACTGGTCAGCCAGCCTGGGCAGCTTACCACGAGGCAGACAATCTTGAGCCTGCTTTGATCCATACATGACCTGTGTCTGTGTCTGACCCTTTGCAGGTCTCCTAACTCACATCGTAGCACTCGGGGCTACACTACACTGATAACCTTTTAAGCACAATCTTAAAGATTGATTATCTACATCAATTTCTTATAGTTATACTCATAACATTGTCTTAATTTATATTTTATATAAAACATACATAACCTTACATAGTTGATCATACTAGTTGAATGATGATTGTTTCCCCAGGAAAATGCATTATGGCAATTCATTATGGGAGCCAAATATTATTTTGGGGGGTTAATTAATTTTAAAATTAGCAAACACAATTTACATCAAGAAAAACCTACAGTTGGTTATTGATTAGACCTATATAAGACTCTTCCTCATCCTAGCTGTCAGGGCCCGTTTCTGGGGCAGAACATTTTCAGAACCCCTTAATTCAAAATTTACCTGTAAGAAGCTACTAATCTCACAGGATTAACATTCCATGGCTGCATACAATTTTAGGCGATGGGTTTTGGACATCAGATATTCCTTATAAATCTACCATTTTTTAGGGAACGAACAAAACGGAAACTTTTTAACAGTGAGAGCTGAAACATTTCCCGAAAATGACAAATTTATGAGGAATATCTGACATAGAAAAACCAACCAACGAAAATTGGATGAGGCCATAGAATGTTAATCTGGTGAGATTAGTAGCTTCTTACAAGTAAGATTTGAATTATGGAGCTCTGAAAATTTTCCGCCCCAGAAATGGGCCCTCATGTCTAGAACGTCAGTGGAATATGAAGGCCTCCAGGGCTAGTTGTTGATGAGTTTTTGAATGGCAAACACTGTCCATATATGAACCAGAAATTACTTGCAACTCTTTTCTTGCAGCTTTTCTTGCAGGACATCCATCCCTTTTGTCTTTATCTTTGGTAGGTTATTGATGATGGGCTTCAATGCAGCAATAACCTGTTGTCTGCATTCTGGTTTACCACAATCTAGAAGGCTGGTCCAGTGAGAAAATATAAGCACACATGATAATTAAAAAAATACAATCAACCCACATCACATGAATTTTAGCATAAATGTTCATAAGACAAAGTTGTATTGACCATAATTCCTCGCTTCCTTTAAATTTCCAAAAACGAGGAAATAGCCAAACACACTTAACTTTGTACAGTGTTTTTCAGTTTTCTATGACACTAAAAGCGAACAAAAAAGAGGAAATGAGCTGATCAGCTGATCAGCTGAAAAGTTGCATGCCTGCTTTAATACTGAACGCTGAAAAAGAAAAGTGGTATGAAAAAAAATATGAAAACAAATTCATGGCCAATTTGTTCTCACAGATTAGCAATCTGTTTGAACAACTTAATTATCCCTTCGCACAGTTCAGTTATCCATTTGAACAGTTTAAAATCCATTCAAATAGTTAAGTAATCCATTCAAATGGTTCTAAACAAGGCAAACGAATTATTAAACCGTGTGAACGGAGAAGTGGCCTGGTGGAGACGGGGACAAAATGTGCTGGAATCTGCAAAATCGCTTTTTACTGTTTCAGATCTTCTTTCTTTTGTCTGACAAACCAGGATTACGAGACATCCATAGGCCGGCACGATTGCTATCAGCATAAAGGTGAGTGTCGAGATTACAGCATCCCATGGTGGATTACTGGCCGTGGCTTACAGTCGAGAGGCTGACCAAGTCATGGTGAACAAAGAGGACTTTCCTTAAAATTTTTCTCAAAAGAGAAAAATAAAACCCAGTGCAAATTATGAGAATGTCTTTATTTTGTCAGGGTTTCATTTTGACAGCGATATTCTCAAAATGAATTTTAAAAAATTAGTATGGAGGTTGTTACTAGAAGTCAAGACCAACCAAACCAACGTGGCTTTCACACAACATTTGAACCCTTTGATTTGAAAAATGTCAGCACTTTAAATTTGTTTTTGGTGGTAACCATTGACTCATCACTGATTTGGCTAATTTGATAGAATTTGTAGTTATGATAAGTTAGTGTTCTTTTGATGGCTGCTTATGTTTCTTCTAGTGTCATGTGACTCAGAATGATGTTGGATCCAAGGGCAAAAAAGTTCCTTCTATATTAAAGTGGTGATAAATCTTGGTGGAGGAGTAATTCCAGTGGTCCCTTTGGTGTCAGGGGATTAATAAACATGTCATAACAAAGAAACACAACTCCCCAAGACCTCCAGAGTAGTGAAACCCTGACTTGACAATGCCAAGACAATGTAGTCTTAGTTATCAAGCCGTTTACTATCTTATTCTTATGTTGTTGTGTAATGTACCATTAGATGTCGTCTTTCAATGTTTCTTGTCCATACTATAGCATGCAAAGTAGAGACATAACAAAGACTACCATTCAACTCTGCATTCGCAGTTCCCACTACCCAAATTAATACAAAATGGACACACATTTTATGACCATCTTTAAAAGCGGATATAACAACTGGGCAGATTCAATGAAAAAGCGGATTTGCTTTATTTCTCTATACCTTGCTTCAACACACGTATAGGAAAGTGGAAAGGAAAGTGATATTTTAATCATGAGTACTTCAAATCGGAGTGCGAGTACATTTCCGGTCAAGTGTTGAGTACATGACTTCAGTACAGATTCCTTTTTAGTTGAGTTTGAGTATGGACTTTGAAAACGAGTATTTTGGAGGTGGAGTTTGACCACAGGTACCATCAAAATGGTACTCCAGTAAGACTCCAGAATGACAACACTTGCACATACTACATACTACCACAGGTGATTTCATTGCTATGCAGTTTAAAGCCCCAGCTCAACATTGGTAACCTGACTGTAAATGCTTCCATTCTTTGCAAAAATCAAGATATTTGTAATAAAACCAACCTGTGAAAATGTCATCTCATTTCGTTGTTTCATTTTCGTGAAAACAGTGAAAATGCATTCCTATAGGCAGAGTTTTGGATCTTATTTCATTTATTATTTACAAACGATAACACTTCAGGCAGAAATATTTTAAGGAAAGTTTTCTACCATCATGATCTTTATACCATGTAATGTATATGTAAATCTGCGAACATTTATGTTTTTCTTCTTATCAATGTCGAGCTGGGGCTTTAAGTCTTTGAAATATCCAGGCTTTAATTATTTGTTTCATCTTGTTTTTTTTTAAGGGTACCCCCATCAGTCAAACAACTGTTTGCCTTGGGACCCTGGCATTTCATTTTAGTGGATCAGTATAAGTTGAATTTCCTGTAGGAGTTGAGGGGGGAAGATAAGTTTCACTTTTTAGTGTGATTTGGGACTTGGTTTTAAAAAACATTTCCACTAGTCTTACTCTCAGCAACACTAACATTATTTTCCCCATGTGTTCTGTATATTATCTAAATGTAAGCACAAAGACCCACAAGGAAACCCAAATAATCAACTCATTACATCACAATAAGCATGTGATTGATATTTAAAAATGCTGGTTTGACAATGTGTTACCGTTTATATCAAAAACTGAATCTTAAATTCTGTACAGGCCTATCAAAATGTATCTACTTGTATAACATACCAATTGAAATGTTGCAAAACAAAATATAAGTAAAAGTTGTAATAACTTGTTGAGAATGTTAATGCTTTGGCTTCTTACCTGGCTAAGACTAATGCTCCTCTATTAGCTCTAGTCCATGCTTGCAGTTTAAAATCATCAACAGTATCAAGAAGAACATCTGATAACATCACCTCACCTAGAAATATAATATAATGCTCATTGAATTCAAACATAAACTAAACACAACTTTAACAGTATCATGATTACACACTTTTTCTTTTGTAACCAGTTGACGCCCGATGACCTGTCAAGAGGCTTCTGCAATTGTTTACTCATTGTATTTTGACTCAATGAAGGTAAATTAGAGTGAGCCAGGGATCCAGCCTTGGTTCCAGACTTAGATCCAATCCTTAATAGAGAAAACACAAATCTTGGTGTTTCAAAGGGAATCTTTGTTCTCTTGCCTTTGTCAAGTCAGAGCTTCTTTGTGCCAATGGTATTCTACAAGAAAAATAATTCCAGCAGTTCAGAGAAAATAATCTTGTAAGGCTGGACGGGAAAAACGGAAGAATCCAGGCGTGAACTGGCTAAAGGAACATACCCTTCTTCCATTGGTTTTAAGTAAAATATGCACGTTAAATTGGTTCATAGTTACGTGTTTGAGCAAAACTAAAACGAGCAATATCTTGAATGTTTGGCACATTGTTATAATATAGGACTATTGACCCAATTCAACTGCCCTCACCATCACATTAATCTTGGTTGTGCCATTTTGGGAGTCAATGTCCCTGTGTGTCTTGGCAGACAGTAGACATTGGTGCAAGGGGTCAATTGGAAGAGGAAAGGGGGGGGGGGGGGGGGGGGGGGGGCTGGGCTGTTGGCTTACATGTTTAATTAGAAAATTACCCCTACAGTATGGCTTTTCCACGTTGCAGTATTCATAACAGAGCCTTAATGGGAATAGGTCCTGCATCATGTAATACTAACTTTGTTTTGTGTTTTCCATCATCATTTTCTGGTGTTGAAGGAGTCTTCTTATCACCATATGACCTGCTGGATGCTCTATGATATGAACCTATATAATAAAATATCATCATCGTATTTCAAAAATATCTAGTGCTTGATAGGGAAACTGAGTTAAGCTTAATACATTTTAAATGGAAGTAAAAAGTCAAGTGAATAGCATTCCAATGAAAACAAGAGTCTGTTGTGATTCAGGTTTCATTTCATCTTCAAGACTTCATCAAACAAAATATACAATATAGACAATACAGTCGACTCTCGTTAATACGAGGTCCGCCGGACTGGCCCTGTTTTTCTCGTATTAACCGAACCTCGTATTATCCGAGCGCGGTATTAACAATGCACAGTGCATGACATAATGGACGCACGTGTATAAATGCACCCGTACTGCAATGGACACTGCATAACTGTGATCATATACATGTACATGTATCATGCAAACATACAACATTTTGGGCAAATAAAACTGTTTTGATTTAATTAATTTATTTTGAAAGTCAATTTATGAAAACTATTTACATTTTTCATGACTGAAAAAAGAGCGCATATGACTTTAACTTGCCGTTCTTGGCAGCCAAGTTTCAGTCGCAACGGGCAACATGACAAGCTGAATGTTGATTTTCATTGGTTTTCACACCTTAGTAAGGTCACAGTAATGCGAGATAGCTCATTGCTAAGGCGGGATACCAGCGAACAATAAACAGTCTGGTGTCCACCTCTCATCTGCGTTGTACTACCATTCAATAGACTGGTACCATTGCCAGCGCTCAAATAGCACTACTATTGATCATGATCAACGGAGCGGTAGCACATGTTTTGAAAGACTGGGAAGTCAATGTTTCACCTCAATGAAGGTAAACTATCGATGCCCAACAATTCATTCCCCAAACTCGCTGTAAAAGTAAGACAAACAATACATTTGCTCGTTACAGGGCCGCAAGAATACCTCGTATTAACCATGTTCTCGTCATGACCGTGCTCGTATCATCCGTATTTAAATGCATTAAAACACGCACGGGGCAGTTCGGGACCGGCAAAATACCTTGTATAAACCGGAACCTCGTAACATCCGAGCTCGTATTAACGAGAGTCGACTGCATAGTGCAATATAGACTACTGGGAGTACGATATGGTTTCTTTATCACACTCTATTGAGCAATCTGATTGGAGGATTAGCGCGTACTGGAAGATAAACTCTCACGTGCTCATGTATTCATGAGCTTATCAGCCTCACAGCATGATATTGCCAACAAAGTAAACTTTGTTGGACTGCAAAGAGTAAGAGATCAAGGTATAGTTCTTACCTCATTGAGTTGTTTCTCATTATCACTTGCCAAGGCTGGTATAAACTCTTCTGCAGCTAGTGATGCAATTGCTTGGTATCCTTCCCGCTTATCACCTATGTACAAAGTGGAAGGAACTCATGAGTGTGGGAGCGATTGTTTTTGGATCTACCCAGTTTTCGTGTTAACGTTTAACTAACGTTGTAGTTATATTGTTTGTGTTTTTTGCCCAAACACTGATGTGTTAACATCTATTAACATAGTTAAAATTATAAACACTGCCGTCATTTTTCTGTGAAGCTTCACCCAATCCCTTCATTTTTCAAGTTGTCGCTTGGACACAAAATCTTAGGGAGATTGTTTTTTCGCTTTTTTGTGCAGATAACTACATCGTCAAGTGTGACCAGAGGGCGGAGAGATTTTTTTCGGACAATTTGCAACTGCTGAGGTGTAAAGTTTCATTGTGCGAGTGGGTGCGCCAAGTTGAGCCTTTTGCAAACTTGTTCTTTTAAGGCCATCAGACACGAGCTAACAACAACGTTGAAGCCTCGTTCCAAGAGCGTGCTAAATAGGCCGGCCTGCCTCCAGAACACAGCAGATGGTGCAGCACCACCTCATCCAACTCAAAACGGGCGAAGGCGAAACCGCCAGTCAAGGGTGATTCGGCGCAAACAAACGAGGGCCGTAACGACCTGGGTGGTGAGTCCGCATTTTTCTGGGGTGATAACATAAATGCAAAGCCCCCAAAAAAGGTTGCCCGGGCATTCCACTATGAAGCATGCACTCACCGTTTAACGCTTTCTTTCACCAACACAAAGAGGACAGAATGGGCTGAAATTGTAGCAAAATTTCTCCCATTATACGGGGGTTATTGTGTAATCCCCGATTCCAGACCTTTGTCCTTTTGTTCAAAGCAGAGAGTTAGGATACATCGAGAGGCTTCCACCATTGTTTATTCATTTTGTTTCGGCACAATGGAGGTAAGTCCGAGTGAACTGAGTATCCAGCCTTTGTTCTAGTTTAGGAATAATCCTTGGCCATAGCTCACAGCCGAGTTTTGCAATCCACAGTGCATGGATTTGACATTTTCTCGATAGAGAAATTACAAATCCATTTTTTTCCTGTCTACCTGGCAGGATTCTTTTTTTTGTCCTTTCCCCCTGGCAGGATTCTTTTTTTGTCCTGTCTCCCTGGCAGGATTCTTTTTTTGTCCTGTCTACCTGGCAGGATTATTTTTTTGTCCTGTCTCCCTGGCAGGATTATTTTTTTTTCCTGTCTACCTGGCAGGATTATTTTTTTGTCCTGTCTCCCTGGCAGGATTCTTTTTTTGTCCTGTCTACCTGGCAGGATTCTTTTTTTGTCCTGTCTACCTGGCAGGATTCTTTTTTTGTCCTGTCTACCTGGCAGGATTTTTTTTTTGTCCTGTCTCCCTGGCAGGATTATTTTTTTGTCCTGTCTCCCTGGCAGGATTCTTTTTTTGTCCTGTCTACCTGGCAGGATTATTTTTTTGTCCTGTCTCCCTGGCAGGATTATTTTTTTGTCCTGTCTCCCTGGCAGGATTCTTTTTTTGTCCTGTCTACCTGGCAGGATTCTTTTTTTGTCCTGTCTACCTGGCAGGATTATTTTTTTGTCCTGTCTCCCTGGCAGGATTATTTTTTTGTCCTGTCTCCCTGGCAGGATTCTTTTTTTGTCCAGTCTACCTGGCAGGATTCTTTTTTTGTCCTGTCTACCTGGCAGGATTCTTTTTTTGTCCTGTCTCCCTGGCAGGATTCTTTTTTTGTCCTGTCTACCTGGCAGGATTATTTTTTTGTCCTGTCTCCCTGGCAGGATTATGTTTTTGTCCTGTCTCCCTGGCAGGATTATTTTTTTTTTGTCCTGTTTCCCTGGCAGGATTTTTTTTGGGGGGTCCTGTCATCCTGGCAGGATTCTTTTTTTTTGTCCTGTCATCCTGGCAGGTTTTTCGGCAGAATCTATGCCTTTCCTAGTCAGGGTTGGCGTGCCTATGGCCATGTGGCTGATCTAGCTAGCTCTAGGGGGCTATGGATATTGAATTATGGGTCATAGTGGCAGCAGTTGCTGCAGTGGCAGCAGTCCTTTAAAGCGGTTGCAATTTTTGCCCATTGGCACATGAGAAGACAGTCGGTATGCTTACTTATCTTTGCTAAGAAATTGACACAGTGACTTGGCAGGTCTGTGTGCCTTCAGAGAAGGTTCATGCACTATGCAAGCAAATTCATGACGTCTTAAGCATGACAATTTCAGTCACTTGTTGATTCTTTGAATTTTGTCCGCAAGGCAATTTCCCCGGTTCAGGCTTTCCTGAGACGGTCAATTGCCTTAGTTAAGGGTCTTATGAAACCCCATCATAGAGTGCATATTTCTACTGGGGCCTGGTTAGATTTACACTTTAATGGCATGTCTCTGTCTAATAATAGAAATTGGGATAACACGGCTGGGCTCTTAACAGACAGTGATGCAGCATTGTCTGTACAGCATTGTCTGTAGTGGGTATACAATGAATTTGTTCACTTCAATATGGCTGCATTGGGCGTTTTGATACCAAGTACTTATGGCTGCTATGGTAAATGGTTAAAGGATAATTTATTGGTTGCCTGTAGAAATGCCTAAAATTCTCCAATTATACTGTACCTTTTTTTGCTTCTTTTTCAAAATGTCAATAAACATACCAACAAGTTTTATGTTCAGTGCCTGCGTTTATATGCATAGGAGACACCATTTTACAAAATTGATATGAAATTCAATACAGTGTAAATAACAGGAAAGCTTACCAATAGCATGCCTCAGTACAGCAATCATTAGGAGACATTTACTCTTACTGTATGCCATTTCTCTTGCATTTTCACAAACAAAGTTGAGCAAGTAGCTTGATGCAGTTTGCAAGAGCTCCTGCTGTCTCAAGTGCGAGTCCTTTTTGCTGAAACCAAAAGTTGAACAAATAGGTATTAAAGACAAACCAAAAGGCAATATTAAAGACAACATCTGCTTTTTTGAACCATTCAACAAAAACAGTTTTCACAGTTTAGTGAACAGTTCATATATGTTTTTATACATTATTAATCTCAAATTATAAAAGTTTTAGACAGTTAACCAGTTGATGCCAGGATTCTGTTGTGTTTTTTTTGGTGGAATTGCTGGAATCTTTTTTCTTTGAGGGTACCGCTTTCACAAAGAAACCCCGACTTGACAATGCCAAGAGAAAAAAAGGTTCTCTTTATTGGATCGTCTGTTTTGTTTCTTAACCGAGAAACTGTCAAATTCACACAGTGTGAATTAAAAAAACGTTACCTACGGCATAGGAGTGGCACTAAACACATGCCATGGATTGCCGGCTCACTCAAACTTACCTCCATTCAGTTGAAATACAATGAATGAACAATGGTGGAATCCCTTTCTTGGAACTAAAGGAAAAAGGTCTATAATCAGGGATTACACAAAAATCGCCTCTCAATGGCCAAAAAATGCGAGTAAAATCAAGACTTTTTTGGTCCTTGTTTGGGTAAAACGAAGCATTAGACGACATGTGTATGGTCTACGCACGCTTCGTATTTGAATGACCGGGCCCCCTTCGGTCTAGTGGTCCAAAATTGCACAATGGCGTCTTAAGATGGCTTCCATTTCCAGGCAGGGTAATATTTGTGTGTATTCATGTCATCCGGTGTCAACTGGTTAAACAATCCTGTTGGTTGACAGGTGGGCACATAATTATGATTACCAAGTTGTTTAATTTGACCCAAACCACATACTTCAGCACTTTAGCAAATGCTTGTCCATGTGCTGATACCTCATAATGGTAGACCCCTGTGCAAAATGGACCCTGAACAGGAATTGAAAATTTACAAAACAGGCAACTAAAGTTGTTTACTCATTCACCTATATATTCATATATCTTAGATCTTCGAGGGAGCAATGACAGGTTTTTTCTAGAGAGTGAGAGAGGTTTTTGACAAACACTGCTCTCAACAGAGCCGTGCAAATTTAGACTCCAACTTGTCTGCTGTATTGCATTTTTTCTGATGCAAGAGAGGGCTTTTTTAGTTCAAGCAACTTTTGGAGTGGTGACTATGGGGAAAATTCAAGCGCGATACAATGTATGTAGACACCCCTAAACACTGCCAAAAAGTTCATCTACATGTAGTTTGGAAAAACTTATCGTCCTACCCCAAAGTTTTTTCTTTAAATGGAAAGAGCAAACAGTGTTCTTTAATATCTGAAAGAATGAAAAAATCGATATTTGTAGTTTCAAAATAATCGTGCCAAAAGAATGGAATCGCCCAATGACGATAAATTGTATATGTTGTTTTGTATACATGTACAGTGCGTTTGACAGTGACATACCATGTGTGCGTGACTCAGTGTATACACAGCATGCGCGAATGCAGACGGTTGTGCACACAATTTGTATTTCAATTCGAAGGAGCTCTGTTCACTTGTTCGTGAATGAGTAGGTACCAACGTTGATGGCGCGCTTTACTTTTCACTGCGTCCACCCCCTCAGTTCATATGAATTGGACAGAATTCAAAGATTACAAAATAGTGCAGCTCGTTTATTGTGTTCTACACCCATGAGAGAACATATTACCCCATCACTCAGGGAACCTCATTGGCTATCAATTAGAGAACGGATTAATTTTAAACTTGCTCTTTTTGTTTTTAAATGCTTGAACAAAACTACTCCTAGTTATCTTTCCACTTTACTGTCACATTACACTCCTCCACGTTTTCTGCGGTCCACACTTGACATCACTCGCTTGAATGTTCCCCGCACAAACAAAGTTCTGGGTCAAAAAGCTTTCAGTGTAGCTGGGCCAATGTTTTGGAACAATCTTCCTGCTGTTGGTAGGGAATTGGTTAGTTTATCTTTATTTATCCATATTGATCTCTTTCATGTGCGCTATAATCTTGATGGAATAGCGCCTTACAAATTCTAATTGTTATGTTATGTTCACCAACAACCTGACCACAGCCTGTGTGCTGTGAGTGGTATGTCACTACATTAAGTACAGCACTAAAAAAAAGTCCATGGATTTTTTTGATTTGTTTGGTGCTCAAATCTCAGTCAATTCTGAACGGATTTCGTTCATTTATAGGTTGTCACATGTCTTGGGTCATCATTAATGGTCCATGCAACATGAGAGAGCCTTTTATGGATACGTACACACATATATACAACATTGCGTGAATTATAGTAAGATGTCGTCAGGTGCATTGAGTCAATACAGAATTTCAGTATTCACTTTCTGTTTAGATGCAAATATGTTCGACACCGTTATTTCATGCTGTACTGTCAGGAGCATTTTGTAAATCGTTGACGAAGATACTTAATTCGTATAAAAAGTAAAACAGAGCACATTTTTTCCACGTTTTTGTGTTCAAAACCTTCCACTGCAAGTGTCCCAGCAATGGTGGCGTGGTGCGCGTATGGGCTAAAAAAGATTGGTCTATAGTGCCTCTCCTTTTGACAATATTCGCACTAACCACAACACTAATATTTGAAATGTTATCCTCTAATAATTCTAATAATGGACATCTATATAGCATCAGTATCTGCCAATTTTGATGCTAATAGGAGACTTTTGAGATGTCAGTGGGCGCCCCAGTAAGCGATCCTTTTCTATTGCTCTAATAACAGAAAAGATGTTTTGCAATTCTTGGTGCGTGAATTTGACAGTTTCTCGGTCAAGAAACAAAACGGACTATCCAATAAAGAGAACCTTTTTTCTCTTGGCATTGTCAAGTTAGAGTTTCTTTGTGCCAGCGGTACCCTCAAAGAAAAAAGATTTCAGCAATTCCACCCAAAAAATCCCGCCAAGGGGACAGGGCAAAAAAACAGACTCCAGGCGGCAACTGGTTAAACGATCTGGGCTCCCTGGGGAGTATTGTAATTTCCTGTGTTTAAGTCACCCAGTGTATGAGGCACAGTACTCCCAAATCATGGAAACAAGATTCAAGTGTCAACGTGTAATGCACACTGTTATCACAAGGTTGACTACTGGGGCATGAGAGGCTACCTCTGTTCTGCAGACTGGTCCCTAGCTTTTTAAGGCCATGATCCAGAAGAGGCTTGCAGCAATCTCACCAACAACAACTGTGGTGCAATGGATATCAATATCCCTAGCAGGCTGATATCCAAAAAGACTAGAGACAAAGTATGGTTCAACGATTGTTTTTAAACAGCAGCAACCAAGAAATGCCGCTTGTTCAGGAAATTGAAGAAAAACAACACTCAAGAAAACAGGGACAAGTTTGTGGAAGCTAGAAAGGAATACAATGAGA
The DNA here is from genome assembly GCA_911728455.2 of Marthasterias glacialis. Lineage (NCBI taxonomy): Eukaryota > Metazoa > Echinodermata > Asteroidea > Forcipulatida > Asteriidae > Marthasterias > Marthasterias glacialis. The sequence goes on from OU452225.1 coordinate 22,608,200, forward strand.
CAGAGAAAGAAACAAAAAATGTGTACAAGAAGAAGCTGAAGAAGGAGCTCTCAGATGACAGCCTCAGTAGTAAAAAGTGGTAGAATACTGTTAATACCTTGTCTAAAAGAGTAACAAGAAACCATATACCAGTACTAAAAGAAGGCAACCTTGTATACACCACAGCCAAGGAGAAAACTGAAAAACTGGTCCAGACAAAAAAACAGAATCCAGGCAGCAAAGAAATACCAACTAGAGGAGCCTGCACCTGAGGTTCAGCCGACAACAACCATTGAAGACAGTGTGGACTTTGGTGGGCCTAGTTGTAATGAGCACACATGTTAGCTGTTATTGATATTGTATTTGACCTGATATAAGTAATATGTGATGAAGTTAAACCATTTTATACCTTGTTGTGTTATTATCCCCTTTCTGTAACAGCTCCACAATCTTGGGATGAAAATGGGTCGGATGTCTTGGTGAAAGAAGATAAAGTAACACCTTGCGCCCATACTGATCCTCAGCTAACTCTTCTACAGATTTCATCATTTCCTAACAAAAAAATACACCACACATTTTACACCATCTATACAGAGAGCTTACAACTTATATTTTAACATTCACTGAACTGTCATGAAATAAACACCCCCCAAAGATCAATTTTTGACTTTGTGTAGCATCTACTTTTCTCTTGAGGAAGGGGTGTTGCAAAAATTGCAAAATAATAAGTGTAAAGCATACATATTACAATCTCAATGACACCCACCCTTGAAGCGTGGTAAAGGATTTTCTCCCTAAAGATATAAAGATGTGGTCACGAGACACCCCCATTTTAAAATCTGAGGACTTGGTTTGAGCAATCACAAGTTATCCCAATCAAACTTCACTGCTGTGAAGCTCTTTTAATTGTAGGATTCTACAAGCATGATTGACATATTCTCAACTACATGTACTTAGTTTTTAATGCCATTTGAGTTTAATGTATCAATGTACAGGGTTCTCCCCAGGATTTTTCAAAACTGTAGTGCTTTTATGTCGGACAGGCGCTGTCCCAGGATGCGAGCGCGAAGCGCGAAGCCCTTTATGGCATGGGTCGGGGCCTGGTCTTGGGCCCTGGGAAAATTTGAGGTTTTACATGCTATCTGCTGCATTCTGGTGTATTCAAAGAGACTCCAGAAGTATTTGAAAATATTTTTTATCAAATGTAATTGGGTAAAAAATTGGCCATGGGTTCCCCTGTAGGTGGTGAACCTGTTACAATGATATATTTTGATATGTTTCAGTTCACATCTGAAATAAGTTAAATCCTTATTTTCAATTGTATTGTAATTTTTGCACACATTTTTGTGTATTTTAATTATTATGACACTCAAACTTTTCAGGTCTTAACTTTTTTCAACTCTTTTTCAAGTTTCAAAGCAACCTGGGCCTACTTGTTTTAAGACTAGAGTGCAGTAAACTAAACCATAAAACAGATGACACTCCAGTTATTGTTTTCAAATAAAAATCAAATAATGTAAAAGACAAAGCAGTAGTTTAAATAATAAATAAAACAGAAAAATATATTATACCCCAATGAGGGAACACCCCCCCCCCCATACTCGTGAGCTGTACCCCGATCGTGTAATTGGGCTCGTACAATCAGCTATAATTATTGTATGCGCGTTGCGAACGAGAGGTTGAGCGATCAACACACTTTTTGGGGTCGATCTCGTTTCCGCTGGTACCCGTCTTCATAAACGGCGCACTTTCTCACTTTGCCCTTCAGAAGGGAACCAGTTAGGCTGAGCAGCACTCGCATGTGCACTGTGTTGCTGATGCATGATCTGATGCAGGATCAACAGACTGAGCATGCATCGACACGGCGATCATTGTGGTGAATGTGTTTATCTGTCATGTCTATGTCGCCCACTTTGTGGACTTTTGAAGTGTGATAAATACCAGCTAGGAAACAGCACGCAACTTGTGAGCTTGAGTGACTTTTATGGGACGAGAAACTATGTTTTCCTCGAACAATTTTGTTTCAAAAAACAAAAATAATAATAATAATAATGGTATTCAAACATAAGGTTTATTGCTGATCGCGACGACGAAATAGCGCAAAGCATGATGGGAAGACAAAGGGGGCAGTGGCAACTGCGCCACCAAGACACATGATCCCTTTCCTATCCCATCATGCCTCATCGCAGGGCACCACCTGTTGACAAAAGACCTTATGGGGAGCGTATCGGGTGGGAAAAAGTGTGATCAGCCTTTTCACCAGCGAATCGGCCAAGAATTCTTGCATATTGGCCCGATACGCTAGCTTGTACGTGGGGAGAACCCTGATGTACATCACCAGCAAATGTGCTGAAATCTTAGTATTGGCCCTGATTCAGATATTGCATTAACCAGTAGTTGCCGGATGAGGTGTATACACACTAATGTTTCCCCTGCCTGGAAACTGAAGCTTGTGTAAAATCGGAATACCAGAACAAAGGTCGCCTGGTCATTATACTGCTGAGCGTGCACAGACCATGCACACGCCGATTAATGCTTCGTTTCACCCACTCAAAGACAAAACATGGTCTTGACAATTTTGTCGTTTTCTTGCTATTGCGAGGCCGTTTTTCTGTAATCCCCAATTCCAGACCTTTGTCCTTTTGTTCCAAGAAGAGGATTGCCAGACATACATGAAGGGAGGCTTTCACCATTGTTCATTCATAATATTTTGGCTCAATGGGGTAAGTCAGAGTAAACCGGGGATCCAGCATTTGTTCCGTATTTAGTACCAATTGTAAGCCATGACACACGGCCGAGGTTTTGCAATTCACCGTGCATGAATTCAACATTTTCTTGATAGAGAAAACAAAAATCACTTTGCAATAAAGAGAATCTTTGTTCTCTTGGCTTTTTCAAGTCAAGGTTACTTTGTGCCGGTGGCACTCTCAAAGAAAAATGACTCCGGCAATTCCAAGAAAACAATCCTGGATAGGAAAATATGAAAGAATCCCAGTGGCAACTAGTTAATGTGTAGGTCAACCTCACTCATGGCATAGCATTGTGTGTACAAATGTTGTCATTTGATTTTGCATGACAGCAACTTCCCAGCGTGTGGAGACACTTAACCCTTCAGTCATTGTACTACCTGGCCATTTATTCACTGAAACAACCCAAGATTACAAAACAACTTTGTATCTTAGGTTTTACTTGTGCTAGCAGGTCACACCAAATGGCTAAAGAGCGATCTGAAGATTACAATGGTCTAAAATTGCAAATGGTCATCACTGAAAAAAGTGACCTACATGTATTCTTCTTCCAATGGTTCAAAGGTTGAAAATCAGAAAATATAATCAGAAAATATTTACCTCTATGATGACCTTACGAACCAGAACAGTATCATCTACACAGTCGAACAATGCCAGCAGGACCTGGTGACCATACTCTTCCTTGCTTATCTTACAAACAAAGGTCTTGAAGGACTTTATTATAGCCTTACGGTCCTGATTAAGTAAACAAATTAATCAACAATTAAGCAACAACCAACATACAAACATTTGTGTTTTAGTCCAGTGGCTATGAGATCAAATTGTGTATGAAATCTGGAGAGTAAGTCAAGTGTTTATTTGAAGACAAAGACAAAATTATACATAGCTGGAAATTTGTGACTTTAAGCCACAGCAGCTCATGTAATAAAAGAAACAAATGGGGGATACTAATACATGTACATAAGAGCAAACCATTTTACGCAAATAGGTTAGTTACAACACAACACAGACCAACTTTGTCAGCCCCTACAATAGCTTACTTTGTTTTATCTTCCATTTTTACATCATGAACTCTCTTTTAAAAGTTATTTTCTTGTCTCAACATTTTTAGTGGAATTTGAATCCGTTTACATTTATACAATTTTAAACAATCTTTGTTTTGTAATCTTTGTGTTTTGATGGATGCTAATTAGGGACTTAGTTTAGTTTCAGCAGAGGGTGTTTTGTTTGTAATGAAGGCATAGATATTATAGACAAGTGTGTACAAGTGTATTGCGACAATAACCATGTCATTTCATTTGCTTTCTTTGCATCTACTCTCCTGATGTGACTCTTTACATATCGCTTCTCTTGCATTTTCTGCTTCAGACCAAAACTCCTGCTCTTCGTGATATTTACTACTTTCCATTATGCTTTAATCTTTTTTTGCTTGCTCACATGACAGGAAAATTAACCTTGCTTTTATGTTTAAATTTAAACCTGACCAATTTCTGCTTACTCAGTACATGTTCAAGTTTGTATAACAAGTTTGCAAATGAGACAAGTCAGATTGTAAAAGCACAAGATCCACTATTTTGCATTTACAAAACAGGTTCCACACACAGGTTGTAACAGCAAATTCTTCACTTGCAAACTATACATGTCATGTATTCATGGACGACTACATAGCTGGGTTTTTTTTCAACGTCTTTCCGATTCAAGTTTAAGAGGCAATCAGAAAAATAATTCATTCTAAATTACCTACAAAACTAGTATGCACAAATTTGACCACCAAGAAAATAGTTAATTGAACATCTTGATTTCATCGTACATTGATAGCTGTTTCAGGTCTAGTGCTGAAACAGCTAATACTTTTCTTATGTAATTGCATTACCTTTGCTGTCCCATACCAAAGACAATACATAGCTGCTCTTGCACCATCATGTGTGTGCAGAATCTGTACCACGATGTCTCTTAATCCTTCTATCAATTCCTGACAGTAACAAAGATAAAGTTGATGTTTCATGATATGTCAACATAAAGGAAAACTACAAAATTCCTTTTTGTTTTGGTTCATAGTAAATTCAATAAATGCTATGAACTATATTCATGCAACCAAATTAAATGGTATAACTATATGAGTAAATCAATGGATAACAAATTAAACAACACAAAGCAAAACTTTTTCATCATTAGTTATACCATGTTTTAACCAGATCGAGTAAACCAACTTCTGTATACACCAAGAACATTATATATTTTTTTAATTTCATTTTTGTTTTATGAGGTCAAAACCCAGACAATCCATTGTGAGCATGCAAAGGCATGCAGTCACCATGCTACACTTAATTTCCCTCCATACAAGGCGGGACAAAACGTACTTGAAGTCATGTTCGAAATTTCCCTTTTTTCCGGGGGTTATTATTTAATTCCAAAATTCCAGACCTTCAGCCTTTTGTTTTATACAAACGAGGATTATGAGAGATTGATGTTCTGCCACTATTGTTTATCATTGTATTTGGCATATGGTGGCAAGTCCGAGATTCCAGCAAACCATGGTGGATAATCGTCAGGGTTGTCCGATTCACAATGAAGACATTCCACATTTTCTCAACAGAGAACAAAAAACCCTGGTGCATTTTATGAGTACATTTGTTGTCTTTACTTTGTTTAATTAGTTTCATTGTGACAACAATATATTTTCACAAATTATTCTGAACATTCCGAAAAATTAGTTCCCTGGGTGAGCATGGGAAAACTTTGGTCTGGAATCGGGGATTACACAAAAACCACCTCTCAATAGCCAGAAACAGCAAAATATTCAAGACCATGTTTTTGTCTTTGTTTGGGTAAAACATAGTGTTAGACGGCGGTGTGGTCCGTGCAGGCTCAGCAGTAGACACCATTTGTAAAATCGGAATACCAGAACAATGTTCTGGTATTCCGATTTTACAAATGGTGTCTTTACACGGCTTCTGTTTCCAGGCAGGGAAACATTTGTGTGTATGTATGACATCCGGAACTCAAGAGCTTACTCCAATGGGACCAATCCCATAAAGACAACCCATCCATTCTCGTCACTCCAACAGTCATTAGTGTCATCCCTAGCGGATCACCACATTTCCTCAACATAGTTCAAATAACCACTCTATAGTTTCACTAAACATTTTATTGATAATTCATCCCATTAAAATGCATTCATGTTAAATAAAAGGTGTCATAAACCAGACATAAACCAGTTTATTCACCTGTTGTGTCTTTCTCTTCAGGAATTTCCCATTTGAAATTGTATTACTTGGTGATATGATTCCACCAAACCAGCAGCCGCTCGCTGACAGGGATTTTATATTTTTGGTGTCAGAAGTTAACGAACACACATTTGAAGTTGAAGCCCTGGTTAATTTCCTCCTTTTGCCCACGGGTGGAGGGGGGAGGGGAACTGCCACAATATCACCTAAGCTTGGTACAAAGGCTATCAATCAGCAGTAGTAAGTAAATGTTAACTCACAAATTTTCAGTTGTTAACAACTTCCCTGGATGAAAAGGGTAGGCACAAATTACAATAAGTTACGAATTAAATTCCCTTTTTTTCTCCAACACTGTCCAAGGTCTACTAGTAAAAAGAAATAAATTGTCATGGTAATCTCTACTATTATCATAATAATTGATACCAGAGTGGTACAAGTTTGCTTTGAGTAGTCATTTTGTGCACATGGTATTGGGCCACAGAGACAATGCATCCCAAAATATCAGTCAGTTTAAGGAAAAAAGTCTCATGGTGTCTAGCATCTTGAAGCCTCAACGGATACACAAACCTTGGGGCATGAATTCAGGGCAGTGTAGCTGGGGATACATGTGGAACATATCACTTTGACTCTATAGAAATAAAGGCGTGTAATAAATCTAAAACTTACTGTCTTCATTTTGAGTGGAGCATGTTCCAAGAAATCCAGTAGAACCTTGTGTACAATTGAATGCTTCACAACAGACCTGATTGAAATGATAAAAGGATGGAAAGGTAAAATGGTCCACTCATGGTAAAGGCTACAAAGCTAGAACTTTAGAGTCAAGTAATGCATACACAAAATCTCTTTGTAAACTTTTAACACAACTATTATTTAACTGCTGTTGAGAACATGTTAACAATAACAATAAACTGGTCAATCGATGGCTTGATTGCCATTTGATGTGTTACAACCAAATATGAAAGATTTTCTCTGACAATGCAGTAATAAACCTGATGTCTATTTGTGAAAATGATCAATTTTGTAAACAAGGGCGAGTTTTTGTATAGGTATTCCCTACACAATAATTACATTTGCATGTATCACAACTTCTACTAAACAAAATATAATTAAAAACATTCCCATTAAAAGAATTGGCTTTGAATTTATCGGAGAGAAAGACTGACAAATTGCACGTAATATACAAAAACAACATTAATATCCATTACACGTTCCATATTAGGCTAGGGAAGCCATCCAGCAAAATACATGGAGATGGCAATTTTATTGAGAGTCAAATTACACCAAGTAATACAGTTTCATCCCAAGGTTTTTGTTTGTAAACCTGAAATACTAAACAGGATGCTTGCATTTATATCAAAAGTATCGCCAAGATTTGTTGATACTGCTTTATAAAAAGTATGACTTTCTGATAATGGTCTCTGTTTTTTGCCATCCCATTGTTGGTAAATGTTCACCCTCCGATTGACACCATTTAATACCAAAAAATACTGCAAAGTTTTATTAAGAAGTGAGAATTGTTATCTGAACATTAAAAGCTCAAGAAAATATCAAATTATTTTTAACAATGGATGAGAATTAAAAACACATGGAAACTGTAATGGTTAAGAAATCAAGATGCACATCGCTGGATATACGTGCCACACATAACTTTGATAAATGATGGCCTAATCATTCCCACACCAAAACAGTCCCCAAACAAACCAGAAGTTTTTAAGAATGTTGAACTTGTACAAAGGCTTACTTTTCAATGACCTGAGAGAGTGTTTTTTGCATGTGTTCCATTATTCCTTGCCTTGTCTCTGGTTGCTCCTTCAAAATGTCATGAAGGGAATGAATACCAGCTTCCTTCATACATAAAAAACAATTCAATTAGTGTACGCATGGTTTTCCTCTCATCATCATCATCATATATTTTTGTATTACACTAACTTTACTGACAGTGTGGATATTGTCTCTTGCACACATTATACACCTACTACACATTGTTAAGAGAATAAGACAGACAACTCTGTTATTTCCAACACAAATATGTAAACAAATCACTAAAACCTTTGCTATGCACATTTTGTAACTTTTCTATTCTGTGTTCAGGGGGCCTGAATAGACCGTTCCGGCTTTGGCAACAATCCCCGCCCACACACCTAAGTTTGTGTACGTTTACGCTGCACGTGTGAGCGAGTTTGACCGAGGTCACATGACCAAAAGGCGTGATCCCATTGGTCAATATGCACAGTTTGATTGACAGGCCAGAACAGTCTATTGCATAGGGGGCCTAAAAGTGATTGCAGTTGTGTATACTTCTCAATCGTTGAATTTTTTTGCAATTGATTTTAAATGATAACCTTTATATATTGCAAAACACATTTATCAGCAATGTGTAGGCTACAATTTCTAACAAATTGTTTTATAATTTGCCTTTTTCTTTTAAACTATTGTTCTCAGTTATGCTTTTACAAGTGCCAGAACCAGGCCAAGACCAAGCAACAATGATCAATTGAACAACAGGATTGCTTCAACTGTCTGGCATATTAATAAAATAACTGGAAATTTGTACCAGAAATTATTTTTTGCTGAGAGGCAGAACAATCTGATCACACATTTTTAAATTTTGAACGAAGCAAAAGGACTTTGGCTATTACCCTCAATACCCTAATTAAAACTTAATTTGTCAAAACAAACCTTGAAAATGGCAAAGCGTGGACCATAAAACTCTTCAAGAAGAGCCGACCTTTGCATAGCATTTGCATAATTATTGTACGCCATTTCTAAGACCTCTGCAGCTTCCCGATGGCGTACTAATTTGCAAACCTGACCATGAAGACATGCCATTATATGTGCTCTGTGATCCTTAGTGCCATATCTTAGCATCTTCAACACAAAATGCTTGGAATATTTCCCTTTGGCAAGCTGCAGGATCTTACTGGAATCTGTTTGAAAGAAATAATTAAAATCAAATACTCTGTCTAAAGTAAGAAGTAGCAATCTGATTTAAAGGAATTCAATTAATATCTGAAACTTATTACCTACTCCATGATATTCTGGAACTTTTAACAGGATATTGTAATTTGAACTCTCAGTCTCAAGTTAAATGATTTCACTTTTTGGATTAACACATTGAAGACATTAAGCACATAATGTGTGCATATAATGTGAGAAGTATATGGAAACAATGTTAAAAGGGACAATGAAAATGGAAAGTAAAAGCATTATAAAATTACAATAATAACAATAAAAAGAAATTAATAAATACCTCAGAGAGTTTATACACTCTGATTGGTCAAAGACTGGTCACGTGGAGGTGTATTACCATGTGATATAAAGATCGGCTCTGTGAACTAGCGAATAAATGGCCCCTAAACAAGCATATTGTTGTGTAAAAGTTCTGTATGCACTGTCTTATTTACGTATATTTTTGTTTTTTCTATTTTGGCAAGAGATGGTTCCACATACACACGCAGACAATGTATCAATTTAAGGTAGCTGGTGCGCACATGAAATCAACATAATGCAAAGCATAAAGCCGAACACCAACCACAGTATTTCCAGTTATGGTGCTGTTAATTTTCAGAGCTCGTAGTCTGGTTGTTGAAAATATTCATCAATAGTTAACTGTGTAAAAGATTAGGTGCCACACAAACATTGAACAGCCTAAAGAATGGCCTTGAACCTCGGTGAAAGCAAAATCACAAATTCTGAAGATTTTACAATTTTTTCATTAAAGGTATTTAATAATGGCAATAACAGTGTGAGAACCCGGTCTTCACTGCATGGTAATGACCATGTTGGTGGATGGCAGCTGTTAATTAACAGCAGCCATCCACCAACATGGTCATTACCATGCAGTGAAGACCGGGTTATCACACTGTTATTCTCTAATAGTAAAGCTCAATAATTGCCGCAAAATGCCCTCAAAGTGCAATTTCAAAAGACACAACAACAAAACCAGAAAGACAGTAGTTATTAGCAGAATAAAATGAAACAAGAAGCTGTGTCATCAATCAATCAGAGTCATACACTTAAGATAGTTACATGGGATGAGAGTGGATGAAAATGAAAAACCAAAAACACTGGTAGAGGTTTTGGTGGCTACCAACCACGCCATACCCCGTATCAATGGCAGCATTCTGTGCTTTAATGTAGATGGGGCAAGCACCTTGGTGTAGTCAAAATACAGCACAAGTAATGTGTCAAGGCTTTACAAGGGCCTGGATGTATGTCAATGACATTTTAAGTTAATAATAAATAATATTTTTTTATTTAGTAACAAAAACCCACAACAATCATTTTGTAAAATCCAACAATCCAAAAAATTCCTGATGAATCTCATCCCTGAGTTACGATACATAGTTTGGGTACAGTAGGCCTATATCATTATGAAAAACATTGATACTCAAAGTATTAAACATATTGAACTGACCATTTATCTCATCAAAGATCTCCTGTCTTTGCTTTTTACTTCCATATTGCAAACAGCACTGAACAACTCTCACAGTATCATGTGCAGATAACAGCTGAAAATAATCATACATCGTTCATTTCATTTTCTATTCAAACAAATTCAAAGCTTGAATAGTAATTCCAAACATTACATGTCTGTCATTAACTTCTGAATATATTGCTTTCATGGTTACATGTATGCTCACATGTATGCTCACATTTCCTTTCTAAAACATGTTAAATATTTTCTTCATACTTTGAGAAACGTTAAGTATTTTCTCCCCAAATAAAACCAATTATAACCCCATTAAAATAATTGCATATCCATGGCAACAACAAGTACTCTAAACGGTGGCTTTAGTGAAATTTAACAGAATATCAATCTTTTCTGTTTTTGCTCTGTAACCAGTTGCCGCCGGGATTCTGTTTTTTGCCCCATCACCCGGCAGGATTCTTTTGGTGGAATTGCTGTAATCATTTTTGAATGTACCGCTGGCACAAAGAAACCCTGACTTGTCAATGCCAGTAGAACAAAGATTCTCTTTATTGGATCATCAGTTTTGTTATCTCCACCATGATAATGTCCAATTCACGCACCGAGAATTGCAAAACATCGGCTGTTAGTTACTCAGGGCATAGGCTCGATTGCCAGCTCACTCTGACTTACCTCCATTGAGCCGAAAATCAATGAATAAACAATGTTGGTAGCCTCTTGATGTCTCATAATCCTCTTCTTGGAACAAAAGGACAAAAGTCTAGAATTGGGGATTAAATAAAAATCACCTCTCTATAGCCAGAAAATGCCAAAATATTCAAGACCTTTTTTGGTCTTTATATGGATGAAACGGAGCATTAGATGGCGTGTATACAATATGTTCTGTGCAAGCTTAGCAGTAAAATGTCCGAGCAACCTTTGCTCCAGTATTCCAAAACTAAACAATGGCGTCTTTCCAGGCAGGGGAAACATTTGCATGTTAACAGGTCATCGGGTGATTTCCCATCCAGCATGACAGGATTAATTTCTCAGAATTGCCGTAATAAATTTTCTTTGGAACTGGAACAAAGAAACCTTGACTTGACAAGCCAAGAGAGCAAAGGTTCTCTTTAAAGCACCGGGATTTTTGTTTTCTCTATCGAGAAAATGTGAAATTCATGCACTGTGAATTACAAAACCTCTGCCGTGAGCTACAGCCAAGGATTGTTCCTCAATTCGGAACCAAGGCTGGAAACTCTGCTTACTCGGACTTACCTCCTTGAGCCGAAACACAATGCATAAACATGCCTCTTGATGTCTCGTAATCCTCTTCTTGGAACAAAAGGACAAAGGTCTTCAATCAGGGATTACACAATAACCCCCGCACCCCCAACCCATGTGACATTTTATACATTTTTATTATGCAGGCTCTTGGTCCATCTTTGTCAGGGCGAGCACGTTTGCAATAAACTGTAGCGCACTAAACTGTATGTAATATTACATGCGACACTGCACACAAAAAAGCAGAGTGACATGAAAACCACAAAGTTGGGAAATAAAAACTTATGTAAAGGTTTCCACATGCCTGTTAAATTAAAAAAAATAATCCAAACAAAAGTTGACCATCAAGTCTTTAGTGAACAATGATAGTGTTGGGCAGCTGTGAAGAATGAGAAGAAGAAAAACAGTCTCTAGTTTGTGTCTGGCAATTTTTGTTAAGTGTTTGTCTGGTATTCTTTGCTGATTCAGGGAGCGTTTAAGTTTTGTTTGTTACATTTTGTTATCAAATAATCATCACACATTACATTGTATGTATACATACCTCAAACACTTTGCCAGTGATCAACCCACACAGCTCTGTCAACAACTTAACTCTCTTTTCACTACTGCAATTTCTCCTGCATAACAAACAATCAAGCAAAGAGTTAGTTTGATTATTTTTTTTAATCCCAATGGGATTGCAATCACTGTAAACAATTGTATTTATTTAATAATTTTTTGGGTGATAAAGAATATTATTTTGGTTTTACTCGAACACCAATGTGTGATAAGTCCTGCGGGGGGAAAAAAACCCACTGAGCATACCCGGTAATGAGAGGTAATATTGGGGGATCAAGTGAGGTGGGTTGGGTTTGGGGAAAAAAATTCCAGTCGGGAGGGAGGAAACACGTTTTTTCTTTTTTCTTTTTTGCTTGCAGTTTCAGTGCATTTAGTGCTTCTTGCAAACTTCAAGCAAACAAATTGCTTGTTAAGGTAAGCCTTTTGGTACCCCATAAGGCTTGAGACTACACTGCTAATATTTTCTTGAAAATCCGCAATATAAAAAAGTCACTTTTAAAAAATTGTATACTTTAACGCATGTACTTGCATGCAATTGTTACGTGGTTAAATTGGTCATCGACTTTTAATGTTAACACAATCCCAATGAAAACATGAAAAGTGTTTGGTAAGCACTAATGCCCCCGCAAGACGGTTTGTGCATATGACTAGACTTTACCACTTAAACAAAGTCCATCGCACCATAAGGTTCTGTTCATTTTCATCCTTGACTTCATTCTGTAACCCAAGTTATAGTGGATGACAACAACACCATGTGACATGATGACAACACCATGTGACTTAATCTGAATTAATCTGTATCCCAAGTTCAACAAGGCAATGTAGCAAGACCAATTTACAACCTAAATTTCCCTTTGATAGTGTAAATACCACTTTTGGTTTAAGCTATATTAACCTCGACATTTGACCTAGGAGAGGCCAAAAAACAATACACTTCTGAGGCATTCCAAATCCAATCCTCACACCAAGTTTGGAGTTGATATAACAAGTCCTTCTCGAGTTACCACTTGGGTAAAAGTTCTTTTGTAAGTTGGCGTGTATTAATGGCACACATACATGTACCCACAAAGGACATGTCTAAAACAGTATGCTTGGGGTCTTTGGCTAGTATAGAGAATACTTGGCTTCACAACCGGAACTAATAAATGAAATAAAATAAAATGAAATACCCCTTCGGTGGCTTCGCCAACCAGGGGGCATAAAAACATAACAAGTTACTTTAAAACCGACTTGATAAAGAAGCAAAATTAAACCTATGGTAGAGAAGACCAGGGCTTGAATTTTACACTGGATTGCAGGCCCAAGGCCAGTAATTTTCATTAGGTGGCGGTAGTGCTGAATGGCTGTGCGGCAAATGAATGTTGGGGGTTTGCAATGTGGACGCCTGAAAACAACGGTGAATAACGGAGAGGGCACTATACAAATTGACTGTACAGATTTCTCACTGGAGCTAGTGCTAATGGCAACATTTGTTTTCATGCAGCAGCCACAAATCCTTGCTTACGGTAATAAATCTTGAAAGTTTTAGCTCTTGACAGGATCTTGAGATATTATTTCACATCGAGACAATATTGTAACTGTTTTATACACAATATTGAGACAGTGATGACCTATAACATAGGACATAAGTCACCATGACATCCTACATTTCTCTTTGTTTTTTTAGTTTTTTTAACTTTTTACCCGAAACCCCCGTGTTTGTTTTGCTACAAACACAATTCTAGTTGATTATAATTTACTCGGACTTTTATTTTAAAAAAATAGCCTCCTTGCGGATTCAAGTGCTTCAACTGGCTTCTGGCCAGCGGACCACCACTCAGGTCGAACTCTGGCTAGTCATCAGCTCGGCTGCTTGTACGACAGCCTATTCATGTCGCCCATGCACAGCGCATTGAGTTAGTTCTGAAAAAGCTACTGGTTGGTTTTGATTTCACGATCGATGAATTACCATTAAGTTGAGATTTCAATCACGGGTATATTTTTTATTAAAACAATGAATGAGACCAAAAAAGGGGGGAGTACAGGGGGCCGAGACAGGAAAACAAATTCACCTGGCCACTGGACCTAAAACAATTTTGATTTTGATTTTGGCCTGAGTAATAGTTTAGGCATATATATATATATACATGTATAAGCAGCAAGTTAGACAGGTCACTTCTCTTTCATGATTCTACATTGAACCTTTTCCTGAAATCAAAGATTAATCATCCCTAAATAATGTCAAATCATGTGTGTCTGCTAGGGCACTACAGTACAATGCAGGGCTGGCTGGCAAAGTCTGGCTAGGCGAGAATCACAAGGGATCTTGGAGGCCTGCTGGAGGCATAGCCAAAGACGTAGCCAAAGAGTACTGAGTTTGCTATGACATGAGAAACTTAAAAACCTCGTGCGTAACACAGTAGCTGTTAGCTGTTAGCTGTCTGGTAGTCTGTCTTTGTTAGCCTCCTGAGCCGTCCTGTAGCTCCTGGGCTTACGCCTATTGTAGCACCCGCTCAATTGGGGGGGGTGAAGTATGAGAGCCTCATGGCCTCTCGCCTCCGTCGGTCACAGTCAGCATATGGGTACATGTATGTTGCCTGGATTAAAACAATCGGAGAAGATTTGCCCAGTTCTTCCCACATGAAACTTGTAGGGCAGAATTATCTGCATTTACTTCCAGCTCAATGCCGTGATTCTATGAATGAACATCAGTTTCTCAAGATATACAAATATACCCTGAATTTTACATGCACTGGAGACTGGTTATTGCTGATACACTGGAGTCTGCAATCTTAAGGCTCTGCCCCGCCTAGTCCAAAACAAAACTCACCTGGTATGCCACGTCGATCATCCCAGCATGCTTTGCACACCGCGCCAAAAAATGCAATAATTTATTCAAAGCTCCCGCGATAGCAAACACCAACAAACTAACAAAACTAACCTTTAACCTTACTATTGACCATGACCATCGAACGGTGTGAGACTGTACTGGTGTGCTGTGTAGCCCTGAAAATTAAACTTTCACTACTCCACAGTTGGAAAATAATAATACATGTACATGCACAACACATTGTGACAAAGTCATACTTACACCCTCACAGAATTCCAGATATTCTTGGCCCTCTGAATAAGCTCATAGTTGCTCTTAAGATTACGGCGAACTGCTTTACGGTCTTTAAAACTTAACTCTTCAAGTTTTGGATGCTTTGGATTGTCTTCCTTACCTTATAAAAAAGAATCACAGAAAGCAATCAAACAGACCTTGTTACAAACCAATTTATTAACCTGTATGGTGTTTGTTCAGCTTCATTATTGGTCGTCCAAAATTCCATGAAAACAAAACAATCCATGGACTAAAACAAGTCTGGTAAACCCGGCTGGCTACACATGGTTTTTACTTTGTAATAATATGCATCACGTCAGGTTAAAAAGCCAGCCAAAGCCCGTTTTCAAGTGATTTATGTTCATGGTAGTTTGTAGATTTTTGGACTGTAACAATATATATAACAGCCATTGATGTTCAACAAACAACACAGTAAACATCATAACAGATAGGGCTAACCTTGAAGAACAATTTCTGGATTGATGAGATGGATTATTTTTATAAATCAGAATCGTAGTAATGCTCCAGTTTGACATGGCACAAATCTACAGCAGTCAATAGACAATGTTATGGTACATTTTCCTCGTGTAGCTCTGGATAACAAACAAGAAAATAATAATCCATTCGTGCTTATTACACATGTAATTTATGGAGGATGGGCCATCCATTGTACTGTGTCGACTTTGGGTTCATTTGAGTAACATCTTTATCTCCATAAACACAATTTGGAGCTGGGAAATAACGCAGGAAATATTACAGTCACTCTTTCAGATATTACATCAGACATACATACGTGTATGTACATGCATTTAGTGTATGTGGTACAATTTGTTGCTGTTCCCACAAAGTGACCTATAGGCCCTACATGTTATATGTCAAAAATCACAAAATTTTGCAAATCAGGTTTTTTTTTACAAATTATTGATTAACTCATTACCTGATTACTGTCAACATTTTCAGCAAGTTTCAGGACTTGAAATGTAACAGTTTTGACAATTTTACACTAATCAGTATGACCGATGAATCACTAGATTCATTTCAATGATGTGGTGAATCACGATACACCACTTTATCCACTGATATAGTTAGCACTGGCACTGTGCCAAACTCGCCTGGTATAACCTTTGTATTTTCACCAAGTTGTATCTGTCGAACCTGTTTAACCAGTTGCTGCTGGGAATCTTCCATTTTTCCTGTCCAGCCAGACGAGACTACTTTCTTGGAATTGCCGGAATCATTGACTTCACAAAGCTAAGAGAACATAGATGCTCTTAATGGCACTGGGATTTTTGTTTTCTCTAATTCAAATTCATGCACCATAAGCGTGAGCTACATGTATGGCTGAGGATTTTTTCTCATGCCGTAACCAAGGCTAGAAAGTTGGCTCACTCTGGCTTACTTCCTTTCAGCTGAAATACAATGAATAAACAATGGTGGAAGCATACATGTATTGATGTCTCATAATCCTCTTCTTGGAACAAAACGAACAAAGGTCTGCAACAATCAGGGATTACACAATAATGTCAACTGGTTAAGCATTTTCACAAAGAATAAGCATACACAGCCCTCTGTGGTCACATCTCGGTTTTTTTTGTTTTCACAAATTGATGTGTGTCAGTGTTTAGGAATTAATAACTCATCAAAAATTAAGCAAACATGACAAATTGACAGTTCTGAATGAAAAAAACCAAAACAACAACAAAACAAAAAAACAAAAAAGTAAGCAGTCTCTGAAACAGCAGTTTGAAAAATAGTGCAACTTCAACCTCTATTTTTCTCCAAACACAGAATTGTTGGCGATGGTGCATACAGTACGTCACTTCCTTGTGGGAACAGCAACGAATTACGAAGCCAATAAGCATTGCCAATCAGAATATTGTATGTCCCAATGTTGTAATCAGTGTCGGACAATACATTTTGTAAATTGGAACTGGCCACACAACAAATACATTTCAATGTACATTTATATAAATAAAAACTTTTCAATGAGCAAGTAAAACGTTGATTAACTTTTTCAACGTTAAGTTTCTTCTTTTTCAACAATAATGATAAATAACCATTTATGTCAGTAAAAAGACTTTTATCCTAACAGTGCCCTGTATTAAACATTTGTAATGCCATTCTTAAGCTGTAAATTGTCATGATTTTTTTTAAATTAAAAATCTAGAAACAATGACTTGTAGTCAAGGCACATACGAGTTTACTTTGCAAACTTTTCTTTGTTCAAAACTTTAACTTTCACAAAGGCCACTTCACTTTAAATAAGGTTACGTGGTGCATTGTATAGGGTCAATTTAATCAGCTCTGCCAATTCACAGTCCATAGTTTGGGCCAATTTAATCAGCCTGGGGCACTGCTAGAGTTCTTGAAATCTACTTAATTTCGTAGTTAGTGAGAAATTGGAATTTTTGAGAGTATTTTACTTTAAGTATTGGGTCACTTCTAAAACTTTTAGGCCCCTCCATCTAAATTAAAATTTGAAATGGAATTTCCCAAAGATTTAACACAGTCCTACTTTCCCCTCCCCACCCCTTTTCACTTTTCCTAAAATATTTTATATCAGCCTAAATAGGACACTGACAATAATTAAAGAAAACTTATTGGAAAAATTACAGGCCTCAACTCACCATCTTTCTCATCATTCTTTCTCTTGACACCAGCTTTCTTTGCTGGCTTCTTGATTTGTGTCTTGGATGAAGTCTTGCTGCTGTCTTTCTCCTTTGATTTTCTCAATGTTTGGAGTTGCTTTTGAGAGTTTACTGTGTGAGTTGACGTCTGGGCATTGGATCCTTGCTTACCAACACGCTTTGTGAACTTCTTTGACTTCTTGAAGGTTGGAGTTTTATTCTTGGATGAATTTGATGCTAGCTTAGGCACTGCCATGGATTTCACTTTAGGTTTGACCATTATAACAGCTGTATACAAACAAATCAATTCCATATTACATCAGCTGAACACATGTGGTGGATATGGCTGAGTCATCACAATGTGGGTTAAGTCTCCATCCTGGCACTTGTGTCCTTGAGCAAGACACTTAACTATGATTGCGCCTTGGCATTTAAGTCCTAACTTGAGGATCCTGCTGAATAATGACTGATCGATCTAACACATTAACACATCGACTGATCGGTCTAACACATCGACTGATCGGTCTAACACATCGACTGATCGGTCTAACACATCGACTGATCGGTCTAACACATCGACTGATCGGTCTAACACATCGACTGATCGGTCTAACACATCGACTGATCGGTCTAACACATCGACTGATCGGTCTAACACATCAACTGAACGGTCTAATACATCGACTGATCGGTCTAACACATCGACTGATCGGTCTAACACATCAACTGATCGGTCTAACACATCGACTGATCGGTCTAACACATCGACTGATCGGTCTAACACATCGACTGATCGGTCTAACACATCGACTAATCGGTCTAACACATCGACTGATCGGTCTAACACTTCGACTGATCGGTCTAACACATTAACACATCGACTGATCGGTCTAACACATCAACTGATCGGTCTAACACATCGACTGATCGGTCTAACACATCGACTGATCGATCTAACAAATCGACTGATCGGTCTAACACATCGACTGATCGGTCTAACACATCGACTGATCGGTCTAACACATTAACACATCAACTGATCGGTCTAACACATCGACTGATCGGTCTAACACATCAACTGATCGGTCAAACACATCGACTGATCGGTCTAACACATCGACTGATCGGTCTAACACATCAACTGATCGGTCTAACACATTAACATCAACTGATCGGTCTAACACATCGACTGATCGGTCTAACACATTAACACATCGACTGATCGGTCTAACACATCAACTGATCGGTCTAACACATCGACTGATCGGTCTAACACATCAACTGATCGGTCTAACACATCAACTGATCGGTCTAACACATCGACTGATCGGTCTAACACATCAACTGATCGGTCTAATACATCGACTGATCGGTCTAACACATCGACTGATCGGTCTAACACATCGACTGATCGGTCTAACACATCGACTGATCGGTCTAACACATCGACTGATCGGTCTAACACATCGACTGATCGGTCTAACACATCGACTGATCGGTCTAACACATCGACTGATCGGTCTAACACATCGACTGATCGGTCTAACCCATTAACACATCGACTGATCGGTCTAACACATCGACTGATCGGTCTAACACATCGACTGATCGGTCTAACACATCAACTGATCGGTCTAATACATCGACTGATCGGTCTAACACATCGACTGATCGGTCTAACACATCAACTGATCGGTCTAACACATCGACTGATCGGTCTAACACATCGACTGATCGGTCTAACACATCGACTGATCGGTCTAACACATCGACTGATCGGTCTAACACATCGACTGATCGGTCTAACACATCGACTGATCGGTCTAACACATCGACTGATCGGTCTAACACATCGACTGATCGGTCTAACACATCAACTGATCGGTCTAATACATCGACTGATCGGTCTAACACATCGACTGATCGGTCTAACACATCAACTGATCGGTCTAACACATCGACTGATCGGTCTAACACATCGACTGATCGGTCTAACACATCGACTGATCGGTCTAACACATCGACTGATCGGTCTAACACATCGACTGATCGGTCTAACACATCAACTGATCGGTCTAACACATCGACTGATCGGTCTAACACATCAACTGATCAGTCTAACACATCAACTGATCGGTCTAACACATCGACTAATCGGTCTAACACATCGACTGATCGGTCTAACACATTAACACATCGACTGATCGGTCTAACACATCAACTGATCGGTCTAACACATCAACTGATCGGTCTAACACATCGACTGATCGGTCTAACACATCAACTGATCGGTCTAACACATCGACTGATCGGTCTAACACATTAACACATCGACTGATCGGTCTAACACATCGACTGATCGGTCTAACACATCAACTGATCGGTCTAATACATCGACTGATCGGTCTAACACATCGACTGATCGGTCTAACACATCAACTGATCGGTCTAACACATTGACTGATCGGTCTAACACATTAACACATCGACTGATCGGTCTAACACATCGACTGATCGGTCTAACACATCGACTAATCGGTCTAACACATCAACTGATCGGTCTAATACATCGACTGATCGGTCTAACACATCGACTGATCGGTCTCACACATCGACTGATCGGTCTAACACATCGACTGATCGGTCTAACATATCGACTGATCGGTCTAACACATCGACTGATCGGTCTAACACATCGACTGATCGGTCTAACACATCAACTGATCGGTCTAATACATCGACTGATCGGTCTAACACATCAACTGATCGGTCTAACACATCGACTGATCGGTCTAACACATCGACTGATCGGTCTAACACATCGACTGATCGGTCTAACACATAACCTGATCGGTCTAACACATCGACTGATCGGTCTAACACATCGACTGATCGGTCTAACACATCGACTGATCGGTCTAACACATCGACTGATCGGTCTAACACATCGACTGATCGGTCTAACACATCGACTGATCGGTCTAACACATCAACTGATCGGTCTAACACATCGACTGATCGGTCTAACACATCAACTGATCAGTCTAACACATCAACTGATCGGTCTAACACATCGACTAATCGGTCTAACACATCGACTGATCGGTCTAACACATTAACACATCGACTGATCGGTCTAACACATCAACTGATCGGTCTAACACATCAACTGATCGGTCTAACACATCGACTGATCGGTCTAACACATCAACTGATCGGTCTAACACATCGACTGATCGGTCTAACACATTAACACATCGACTGATCGGTCTAACACATCGACTGATCGGTCTAACACATCAACTGATCGGTCTAATACATCGACTGATCGGTCTAACACATCGACTGATCGGTCTAACACATCAACTGATCGGTCTAACACATTGACTGATCGGTCTAACACATTAACACATCGACTGATCGGTCTAACACATCGACTGATCGGTCTAACACATCGACTAATCGGTCTAACACATCAACTGATCGGTCTAATACATCGACTGATCGGTCTAACACATCGACTGATCGGTCTAACACATCGACTGATCGGTCTAACACATCGACTGATCGGTCTAACATATCGACTGATCGGTCTAACACATCGACTGATCGGTCTAACACATCGACTGATCGGTCTAACACATCAACTGATCGGTCTAATACATCGACTGATCGGTCTAACACATCAACTGATCGGTCTAACACATCGACTGATCGGTCTAACACATCGACTGATCGGTCTAACACATCGACTGATCGGTCTAACACATAACCTGATCGGTCTAACACATCGACTGATCGGTCTAACACATCGACTGATCGGTCTAACACATCGACTGATCGGTCTAACACATCGACTGATCGGTCTAACCCATTAACACATCGACTGATCGGTCTAACACATCGACTGATCGGTCTAACACATCGACTGATCGGTCTAACACATCGACTGATCGGTCTAACACATCAACTGATCGGTCTAATACATCGACTGATCGGTCTAACACATCGACTGATCGGTCTAACACATCAACTGATCGGTCTAACACATCGACTGATCGGTCTAACACATCGACTGATCGGTCTAACACATCGACTGATCGGTCTAACACATCGACTGATCGGTCTAACACATCGACTGATCGGTCTAACACATCGACTGATCGGTCTAACACATCGACTGATCGGTCTAACACATCGACTGATCGGTCTAACACATCAACTGATCGGTCTAATACATCGACTGATCGGTCTAACACATCGACTGATCGGTCTAACACATCAACTGATCGGTCTAACACATCGACTGATCGGTCTAACACATCGACTGATCGGTCTAACACATCGACTGATCGGTCTAACACATCGACTGATCGGTCTAACACATCGACTGATCGGTCTAACACATCAACTGATCGGTCTAACACATCGACTGATCGGTCTAACACATCAACTGATCAGTCTAACACATCAACTGATCGGTCTAACACATCGACTAATCGGTCTAATACATCGACTGATCGGTCTAACACATTAACACATCGACTGATCGGTCTAACACATCAACTGATCGGTCTAACACATCAACTGATCGGTCTAACACATCGACTGATCGGTCTAACACATCAACTGATCGGTCTAACACATCGACTGATCGGTCTAACACATTAACACATCGACTGATCGGTCTAACACATCGACTGATCGGTCTAACACATCAACTGATCGGTCTAATACATCGACTGATCGGTCTAACACATCGACTGATCGGTCTAACACATCAACTGATCGGTCTAACACATTGACTGATCGGTCTAACACATTAACACATCGACTGATCGGTCTAACACATCGACTGATCGGTCTAACACATCGACTGATCGGTCTAACACATCAACTGATCGGTCTAATACATCGACTGATCGGTCTAACACATCGACTGATCGGTCTAACACATCGACTGATCGGTCTAACACATCGACTGATCGGTCTAACATATCGACTGATCGGTCTAACACATCGACTGATCGGTCTAACACATCGACTGATCGGTCTAACACATCAACTGATCGGTCTAATACATCGACTGATCGGTCTAACACATCGACTGATCGGTCTAACACATCGACTGATCGATCTAACACATTAACACATCGACTGATCGGTCTAACACATCAACTGATCGGTCTAACACATCAACTGATCGGTCTAACACATCAACTGATCGGTCTAACACATCAACTGATCAGTCTAACACATCAACTGATCGGTCTAACACATCAACTGATCGGTCTAATACATCGACTGATCGGTCTAACACATCAACTGATCGGTCTAACACATCGACTGATCGGTCTAACACATCGACTGATCGTCTAACACATTAACACATCGACTGATCGGTCTAACACATCAACTGATCGGTCTAACACATCGACTGATCGGTCTAACACATCGACTGATCGGTCTAACACATTAACACATCGACTGATCGTCTAACACATCAACTGATCGGTCTAACACATCGACTGATCGGTCTAACACATCGACTGATCGGTCTAACACATCGACTGATCGGTCTAACACATTAACACATCGACTGATCGGTCTAACACATCGACTGATCGGTCTAACACATCAACTGATCGTCTAACACATCGACTGATCGGTCTAACACATCGACTGATCGGTCTAACACATCGACTGATCGGTCCAACACATCAACTGATCGGTCTAACACATCGACTTCTAACACATCGACTGATCGGTCTAAAACATCGACTGATCGGTCTAACACATCAACTGATCGGTCTAACACATTAACACATCGACTGATCGGTCTAATACATCGACTGATCGGTCTAACACATCGACTGATCGGTCAACTTTGTTGAGAATTTGTCGTAATTTGGGCAGTTTGTTAGAACAGGGTATCACACCCTCATAGGAAAATCACTCTCAGCACAGTGTAACCCACATGCTTCCCTGGGGCGCTAATACGACCGTCTAAGTCAAAATAATAAAAAAAAGAGTACAGCGCCCCAGTTACTGGATCTACAATGACCACCTTTCAACCAGCAATACAAATGCATTTGTTGCCATCTTTGAGGTCAAACACAGCATGTGCGTTGTATAGCTGTTTTTAGCTCAGGGCGAGGGCGCCCTTTCGTGTACTAATGCTCATGGTAACGCCATACACATAAGGTCAAAGGCTATGCTAGTCCATAAGTAGGGCCAATCCTAGCACCAATGTAATCAAATTAATGAGTGCCTTGTGTCTTTTTCTCTCGGTCTTTCCTGATCATAAAACTTAGCGATGGAATGCTACTGTTAGTGTACTTGTTGTAATAAGCTGTAGATTACCGGACTGTTGGAATTTGTCAAAAACAATGAATCAAATTTTGTAGAAATCAAACGCTTTTTGAGAGTATCTTTTTGTATACAACTCGACTTAATTTCAACTTGCTCTTGATTGGCGTATGCGTACAGTACACAAGTTCTCATAATTGGGGTTCACAAATTGCTCACATTATTACATAAAGGGATCGAGCACCAGTTCCAAACTCAGGTTCGATAAGCGCACTTTGTCAGGTTCCTTTAACCCCAACCAACTCAAATCCGTCAATTTCCTTTTCCCCAAATCAAAGAAGTTTGAAGGATATGGGGTATCCTGAAGGATTTGGGTCATAGTGTGTTTCTGCTGTGAAAGGATTAAGTATGAATTAGGCTATTAAGCTGTATTTGATGGAGAAGGATTTTGAAGGATGCTGAAATGTGATATAGTAGGAATTGGGTCATGCAATTTGGCTAAACTATAGTTAACAGATTATCATGGACTGAGAGGATTTCAAAGGAATTGGGTCACAAATATGGCGACCGGAGTTGCAAAATTAACTGGTATGCTGCTATGCGGTGCGCTGGTCCTATGGGCTGGTTCCGCGTACCAGTTAATTTTGCAACTCCGGTTGCCATTTTGTTGCAATACTGTTTGAATGGGATCTGAGTTATGGTGAGAATTTATCACTTTTTAACAACTTTTAGTTTGCGGAGTGGATTTTTTGGACCCGTGCAATGCTCGATGAGAGTTGAAAGAACACATAGAGCCTAGTTTTGGCGAGATCTGATTTCAAAAAAGAACTGTAGCCATGTAAACGTGAAGGGCAGAAAGTTTCGAATAGGATTTTGTACATGTCACTCTATGACTAGGTTCGTGAAGACGATAGCGGAACGAACCTCATAGTTCTAGGAGTAGGGCTATGGCTAGACCCAGTAACTGGGGCGCTGTACTCCTTTTTTAAAAATTTTGACATTATCGGTCGTACTAGCGCCCCAGAAAAGTATGTGTAAGTTGGTTTGAAAAGCTGTTATGGCGAAGAGGATTTAAAACACCTCTGAAAAAGTGGCCAAAATTACGACAAAAACACAACAGAATGGCTGGAAAATCGCCTACTGGCTTCTCAAAATATCAAAGATGAAATAGAATGCATTTAATTGTACTTACGATCACATTTTGTCCTCCAATTCGATGATTTTTTAGCCCACTGAAACCACTCAAAATGCGGCCATTAAAATCGCCATTTTACTACTGATAGTCATGCGATACTCAACGACTGTTGCCTTACATGTATATGTCGTATTAACACTACGAGGATTGCGTGTTCGCTGATGCCCTGACTTGCACATTGTCTTGTGCAGTCAACGCAGGATACCAGCTGTACAGCATGCGCGCTCGGCCAATCATGACCAAACATGCCAAATGGAACTTTCAGTAGCCACGGGGGGTCGTTGCACTACATAGCTGGTATCCTGCGTTGACTGCACAAGCCAATGTGCAAGTCAGGGCATTAGCGAACACGCAATCCTCGTATAAGGAAACAGTCGTTAAATATCGCAGTATCAGTAGTAAAATGGCGATTGTACCGGATGCATTTGAGTGGTTTTAGTGGGCTAAAAAATCATCGATTTGGAGGACAGAAAGTGATCGTAAGTACAATCGAATGCATTCTATTCGGTCCTACTAATTTCCGACCCCTGCCGACCCCTGCCGACCCCTACCGACAACTCAAAAAAACCTACCGACAACTCATTCCAAATGCACTCTTAGTCACTGGTTTAAGCTTTAAATGATAGATAATGTTACTTTGAATCCTAGAAGTCTTATTTTTACTTCTTTAAAATAAGAGAAATAAATATTTTCAATCACGGAATCTGATTTTCCGCGAAGCAGTAGTGCTGTCTGCCATGATGCTTGATTATGCGTAGTGGACTAAACCATTTATCGATGGGTATAGTAAACATTTGTATGACAACAGAGGGCGCACTTCTAAAATGGAGCGTTAATTTAATATTCTACAAAAAGCAAATGTGTAGCATTTCTAGTTTGATGAAAATTACATTTACATATGAACATTTTTAAACCTTTTCTCTTCAAGAAAAAATGATTCAACACAAGTATAGAGGGTTTATTCTGGAATTATTTCCCGATATAGTTTAGAAGGGCGCCCTCTGTTGTCATACAACTTTTTAGTATACCCATCGATAAATGGTTTAGTCCTGCATTGACTGCGCAAATCAATATGAATGTCAGGGCATCAGTGAACATTGGCGCTACACACAGCCTGGTATCCTGCGTTGACTGCGCGGAAAACAATATGAAAGTTAGGGCCTCAGCGAACACGCAATCCTTCCTTGCATCGTTTATACACATAAGGAAACGGTCGTTGAGTATCACGTTCAAAATGGCGATTCTAACGGCAAATTTGATATATGCGTGATAGTGGGCTAAAAATCATCGATTTGGAGGACCAAAAATGATCGTGAGTACAATTAACTGCATTTTATTTCACCGTAGATACTTGGAGAAGCCAGTAGGCGATTTTCAAGCAATTCTGTCGAGTCCTTGTTGCAATTTTGACAATTTTGTAACTGATTCAGAAAAAAACCGCTTCGGACTCCGAATCGGAGCACTTTCCAAATATACCACGGACTGGGGCGCTAGTACGACAGATAATGTCAAAAATCTCAAAAAAGGAGTACAGCGCCCAAGTTACTGGGTCTAGGTCTAGGCTATGGCTAGCAGCAGGACTGCCCAAATTGACCCAAACTGTCTGGCTGGGGTCAGAATTAGAAGTAGGTAGGGAAATAACGTGACTCGCAGGATCGGATCGCACCGAGTTTAATCAAAGCTAGTTTTTAAGAAATTATCAAATTGGTATGGCCGTCTACATCATGGTCTAACGTTGTAATACTCCCTAAAAAAAATCATGGAGGTAGAAATAGAATATACTCACAAATCTCTCTCGAGGATCGATGAAATGATCTTACTAGAACTACAATACTAGTACTACTACTAGTGTAGTAGTAATTTAGTATCGTACTACTACTAATAACTAATCTATCCTATAAAGTAATGTAACTATCTGCCGTCACAAATGTTGACATATTGAGAGAAACCGTATGCACGCTCCGTTTTCCCACACTAGTGTAGTACTCAGTAGTAGACTAGTACGTAGCCCATCTCGTGTGGACCACATGCCCAAGCCTGGTCCAGTTTACGGCTCTGGCAACACGTGTATGGTAGCGCCCTCAAGCGATCGCTCGCCCCAAAGGCACTAAAAGACTATACTAGACTCAGGTCCCATCAGCCTCGCATTGATCTCTATTAATTACTGACTGGATGGGACCATTGATCTCCATAATAGACTGTGTAAAGCCCGGTTCATACTTCATGTGAATAATGCGAACGCGAAGCGAATTTGACGTCACTCTCCTACATTCGCAGCGAATTTCGCAAGAAGTTGAATACAGTTTTTGATCACTGCAAATGAAAATAACTGTATCCAAATCACATACCGGTATCTTCTAGTTCCTACCATGTTTTTTTTTTATTTTTTTTTTTTAGAGCAAACTGCTTAGTTTTTAAGGTAGTGATCATCATACGATACGTTAACTTTATCATGAACTGAACTTCGTTTTAGGCTTTGTGTGAGCAAAACAGTTCCCCTGCTCGCGTGTTTTCACCTAATTTGATGAAGGCTGGTTATTTATAGTTGGTCGCGCGATGATAAACGCATAACTCTGTGAACGCTGGAAAGGTCGCTGTGGCGTCAGCATTCCCTAGTAAACTGCGCTGCGCGTCATTTTACTGCCGCGCGACTACTATCCCACGACCGTCCCCTAGAGCGATTATTTATTTATTTTACATCTTTGGACATATGTACAAAATACACTAAAAATATAGATTAAAATGAGGCTGTCCAGGTACAAACAAAAGTATAAACAGTCATCAAGAGATGTGTTTGACCAAACCCCAAATTAAGTAGAAAAATAAAATAGACTAAGTGACGGCAATTACCTCACATCACCCAACCTCCGAACCCGTAAAAACACTCAAATTAAAAAAAAAAGTTTTATCAAAACCCAGTAAAAAAAGAAAAAAAACAAAAAAACAACAACAACAACAACAAAACAGACAATAGGCTACCATTAAAAACGCATGATTACAACAATACAGTAGAATACACTGGTCCTTGAAACCCGCCACAGAACGGGAAATACGATTTCCACCCCCACCCCAACAAAAAGGAAACTATGGAAACTTATCATAAAAACAGGGACTTAAAATATGCACTTAATAAACTCTACACTTTAAAACTATCCATCAAGTTAGACCTAAACACGTGGAATGACTCCCCGATAAGACTATTTCTGACCCCCGTGTCAAGTTCTGAAAATGCTTTAGGAAAACGAACCACCCCACTGATTTGAATGCATCTGTTCTAGCTTTAGCATGGTGAAAAGTCAGAGTATCCCGGTGTCTTTGGTTAACAACAAATGAATCAATAAAATTACACATAAAATCTGATCTAGAAGAGACCAGAAGTTTGGCAATAAAAGACAAGTTTAAAAATTCTCTCCTGTCCTCTACCGAAGTTAATCCAAGAGATTCCATACGGTCATCATACGATTGTTCTAAATAACCTTGGCGTAAAATCATGCGAGTAGCCCTCCTCTGTACTGACTCGAGTTTGGTAATGTTTTTTTTTTTTTCGGTAAACCCACCAGGCCGGCGAACAATAATACAAAATGGGGAGTACCAATGTCTTGTACAGATGGAGAGCTACTTCAAAAAAAATCTCTCAGTTTCTAGAAAACAAATCACCTATATTTTCTGACAACTGGACTTCGTTTTTCTTTTCCATAAAAGCAAGGACCTTCAAACCTTTGATTTACAGAAAAAGTACAGTGCATGGATTTCTATTTTAGTGTAGTGCACCCCTGCGGTCTCTGAATTGGGCAAAGCGCCCTCAACGTGGAGGTTTGTCTGTGGAATCAGGAGAACGAAAGAACAGAAAACGGCCAGAATCTGGACTAGCAGAATACTCGCGGGCAAGTGCTTTTTGAAAATAAATTTTTTTTCTTCAATGACGCACAATGACTTATGGAGAATAATTATGGAGGACCAAAAGTGGACAACGCAATTTTCCATTTTTTTGATAGTAGAAAATGAGAATTTACTTTCAAGTAAAACATTATTTTTTTCAAAATCTTCATTTTATGCTAGCAGAAATTTTAATTTTAATTTTTGCCAGTGACTGGCGGTCAACAAGTAGACAAAAACAAATTTCTAATTCTACTAGCAGAAATTTGGATTGAACGTTTTGGACCAAACTAAATTTCCAAATATCTACTAGGAAATTTGGGATCTATAGTCCATGATTATTTGTGTACGTCGCATGCATTGTCTTGCATCCTGTCGCCCGTCGGACAACTCGCCCCCACTCTGAGTGATAGTTGAACATGCCACATACGCTGCGGACAGACGCGGTGCAACTATTTTCGGTCCGTGTGTTTATTCTCGTTCAATCGTTGGTTTGCTCAGATTAAATTTCCCCACGATAGCGGATCAACTGTTGGGTTACATTGGATTGTTCGAGGATTACTTCTCGACAGTAAGTGTAGGTTTGCCTGCAAATAATAGTATTTTGCCTCAATGTGGGATTTATCGATGAACCACTTCAACGAAAACGAGATGTATTTGATGATTTCAAAGATAAAGTTTACCGGGGCATATCTCTTGTTGATATTGCTGAATATTTGCAACGGCGATTTCCAGACGTGAGGGGTATCTCAGAGAAAAGTGTGCGTCGGTTCTACAAAAGGAATTTGATAAATCAGATCAGCAACCGTGACTTGGATAGAATAGTACAACGATCGATTTTGGAAGTAAGTATTTAACTCCCCGAGACAGACCACTCAAGTAGTCTTATAATAGGCTTACAATGTTCCCATTTTCTAATTTGCCTTCCCGGACGCCCCCACCCCCACCATGGCCACTGCAAGAGATGTGTCAACTTATGGAGCTTTAACCTAAAATTTACACCCCTGCATTTTAATGTAAGGTAGGCCTGAGTAACACATAATCATAATACATACATGTCAGTCTCCAATTATTTCCATCATGAGTCTACATCTTTGTTTGTTAATTTGCGCGTGAAGACTTTGAAGCACGTTCGCTGGTCGAAATTTGGTAGTTTGGTTTGTAAAAAATAAAAGTAATATCAATTCCTGGAGGTTACTCCTAGAACTATGAGGTTCGTTCCGCTATCGTCTCCACGAACCAGCCCGTAGGACCAGCGCACCGCATACCAGCATACCAGTTAATTTTGCTACTCCGGTCGCCATAGTTGTTGCAATACTGTTTGAATGGGATCTGAATTACGGTGAGAATTTATCACTTTTTAACAACTTTTAGTTTGCGGAGTGGATTTTCTGGACCGTGCAACGCTCGATGAGAGTTGAAAGAACACATAGAGCCTAGTTTTGGCGAGATCTGATTTCAAAAAAGAACTGTAGCCATGTGAACGTGAAGGGCAGAAAGTTTCGAATAGGATTTTGTACATGTCACTCTATGAGGTTCGTGGAGACGATAGCGGAACGAACCTCATAGTTCTAGGAGTACTTTGAGGTTACATAAATTCTGATTTTCTACTTGACCCATACAAAAAAGAAAAAAGAAAAAAAGTTGTGCACTTTTGGTACTCGACCTTAGCCCAATTGATTTTGTTGCCATAAGGGAATCACACAACAATGTACAATGGATGTGTTGGTTGCGATATTTTAACACGCAAAATGAGGCATGACGGTTTGCTGGACCTTGATTTCAAGTCTGAAATCACGTTTATATTGTCTTCACCAGCCTCGCAAAACTTCAGTTTCTAAAGATCTTTATTTTTTATTTTTTATTTTAAATACTTTTATTGCCAACCAAAATACAACAAACAGAATACAAGAACGTAAATGTTTCCTATAATATTATGTGGCTATCATCAAATACACTTATTATCAGACATACAGATAACCAAGACCGCAGAACCAATGAAACAAACTAAACGCCGATATGATCTTCTACTTGCGCAGTGACAGTCAAAGGTTACTTAAGGTTGCCAAGTCGGCAAAGATCAAAGCTAAACTTGACAAAGCTGAACAGTAGCAATTTCCGGATTGGTTTTCCAGTGTCAACGAGGAACCAGCGAGGAACCGTCCAAAATGTTAATAGGGAGGTTTTTTTGTGGCAGCTCGTACAATGACCCTTTTAATACCGAATAAATGATTCAGGTCTATACTACACAGATTATTTCTCGCTTCCTGGACTAATCAAACTTTGGTTTGGTACAAAATATTCAATCCAAATTTCTGCTAGTAGAAATTTGGACATTTTGTTTGTCTATACTTGTTGACCGCCAGTCACTGACAAAAAGTAAACTTCAAATTTCTGTTAGCAGAAAAAGAAGATTTTGAAAAAAAATGTTTTACTTGAAAGTAAATTCTCATTTTCTACTATCAAAAAAATTGAAAATTGCGTTGTCCTCTTTTGGTCCTCCATCATTGACTGAGCGATCACTGTACATTGTATATGCACAACCATTTTGAAGTCGCGCTGCACGCTGACATGTTTAGTCATTGTGCGTCAAGAAATTAGGATAAAGAACCAGGGAGAGGTGTGTTATAATCAGTATTCATAAATACCTGAGACAGTTAATCCATTCTGATTGGCCGAGAGGGCATCACGTGGCCATGTTTAAACGGGCGATATAAACACGGTAAAAAGTGTTTCAAACCGGCTAGCTTGCGAACGAAAAATATAGCCCCTGTAATCAGAATAAAGAAGTATACGTGTTTCCAGCTGTTGGGTTTCTGATTGGCCGAGAGTGCATCAAGTGCCTATAACAGCTGCAGAGACATGAAGATCGACATTCCGTTCAAGGAACTGGCCCGTAAATATGGATAGAAATTTAATGCAGAGTCGAGCTGAGAAATTGTCAGATTTGTTCCCAATTTTTGAAGGTTTTTGCATGTTTTTGACATAAAGGCATTTATGAATGGGAATAAAGGTGTGCTGAATCGGTTTTTAACTATTGTTTAAAACCTCCAAGGGTCCTGGTGGCCGATAATTGCCCGAGCCGAAGGCGAGGGCAATTATCTGCCACCAGGCCCCTCATCGGTTTAAAACAATAGTTAAAAACCTCTTCATCACACCTTTATTCCCTTATTATAACACCTCTTCCTTTGATTCTATCTGTTGATTGGCCGAACGTGCGTCACGTGGTGTTGTGTATTTTTACTATCACACTGCACACCGACCAAAAAAACTATTAAATGGTACTATTCATCGACAACCTCCAACCCGGTGAAACGATCAAATAATACGTACTCGAACCAGTCAATATTTGTATAATTTACAAATTTTGACTGCTTCGAGTGGCGTAGTAAAACTAGTCACTCGAGGTGATCCCCGGAGCAGCCTATCTTCCCGAGGCGGAGCCGAGGGAAGATATGCGGGTACCGGGGATCGCCGAGAGTGACTAGTTTTACTACGCCACGAGATAAAGCAGACAATATTTGTTTTATAACACCTCACGCATCCATTTTTGTGGTAATATTCGTTAAACAAATCAGATTTTACTTATTTCTACGTAGTTGTAGAAAAAAATGTGAACTATATTTAAAGGTTCTACATATAACTACATATAAAGGTTCCGATACAGCAACGGTAAAGTGTTGTGCAAATAATTTATAGGTAATCGAAACAATAGACGCACAATGTTGAGAAAAGTTGGATTTCCTTCCACAAGTAAGTGCTTTAGTCTGCAGTCATTATGTGATTTGCGTAACTAATACCTTTATAGCATGGTCTTTGTTTTCTTAACTGATCTGTTTTTGATCATCCAAAGAAATTGCCTTCCAAAACTGTGTAATTCCTTTGCCTATTTGAAATTTCGCAAGGCTGGGTATAAATGCTCACTTTTCCAACGTTCTTTACCCTTTTTACAGTGATTTAGGCCTACATTACAAACAAAATAACAGGCGGGTGGCTACATAGTCGTCCGACGCCGGTAGTGCATGACTCAAAATAAACCTCTTTTGTAGTAGAATACTGGTAGTTTATGACACAGTAATGTGATTAATATCAATGTCACAACATACAACTTTAATAAAATGGCTTAGTAACTGTGTTATTATTACCAAAAGCCGACTGTTTGTGTGACTCTGTCGGTCACGGCATGTATGTGCACGTAGTTTGCCATCAGCTGACGTAGTACCCACAATAGGTCACGTGATGACATGTAAACATTGGTCGCGCAATCGGTCTATTGGTCGCACGATGATAATCGCAGGACGCTGGCGACGATGAACGCTTAGCTTTATCATTGCAGTCTATGGTCGCCATTTGCGTTTCATGTTTCCACATCGGAGTGCCCCCTTCCTTTTATAGTATCTTTGCCCGAACCAACGTAATGGGCTCTTGACTCGCCGTAACCCCCACATTGTAAAAACTAACTTATTAGTCAAAACAGCGTTGATTGGTCATTTTATTTTTAAACCACAGTTTGACTAAAATTAGTCCAAAATGGTCTAAAATTACTAATTAAGGCTGTTTTGACTAACTTTAGTTTTAAGGCTGGTTTATAGTTCGTCGCGCGATGATAATAGCTGGACGCTGTGATCGCTGGACGCTGAGCCTTATCATTGCAGTTGCTGAGGCGTCAGCGTGGACTATAAACCGCGTCGTGCGTCAATTTTACTGTCGCGCGATCATCGCGCAACCGACTATGAACCAGCCTTTAGAGTGCACGGTCTTGTACGGACGGTGACCATGCCACGGTCCGTTAACCGGACTCTCTTAATAATAATTAATAATACGAAATATTTATATAGCGCATAAGGGTCATTCTATAAATTTTGGGTCCAAAGTGTGACATTTTCCTGTCCCTGTTACACCTGACGTGTGCAATTTAATCTGAAAATATCTTTAAATTTGACTTCAAACTGTTTTGATTTGTTCAGTATGTACTTTTCGTTAACATAATCACTCTTGGAGGTAGAAGGCACCAAAGAGTGTGCTATAAATGTATGAAATCTGTGTCAGATGTAACAGGGACAACAATAAAAAACGGACCCAAAATTTATAGAATGAGCCATAACGCTGGAGGCTCTATGCGCAATAAACACGTAACATAAAACAAATAAAGTAAAGTTACAAAAATGTAGATTCAAACAAGTGAGTTTTTTTAAAGTTCTTTGAAAATCAAAACAGAGTCAGCTTGACGAACATGAAGAGGTAGGCCCTAAGTCATCCCACAATGAAGGTACAGTGAAGGATCTTTGACCATGGGATTTCGTAGAAACAGTAGTTTGCGTCAGTAAGGATTGGCCAGCAGAACGGAGAGGATGAACAGGAGTTAGGCCTATGTAGAAGTTCTGATAGTAAGGAGATAGTCCATGGAGATCTTTGAAAGTGAGAGGAGGTTTAACTTGTACGCGATACGCATTTCGGGAGCCAGTGAAGATCGTGTAAGATGGGTGTTACAGTGTTGGGCATGAGACGAGGTGAGCAGCGGTGTTTTGAACCGTTAGATCGTAGAAAGTTCTCTATTACAAAGTCCAGTGAGTATTGCATAAATCGAGTCTAGAAGTGACAAAGGCATGAACAAGGAGAAGAGTGGAATCATCATTAAGGTAGCGACTGATTTGACCTATTTTTCTGAGTTGCATGAGGGCTGCTTTGCAGATATTGTTTACTTGATCACTCATACACATCGAAGAATCCATAAGAACACCAAGGTTTCTGACAACACGAGATGGTTGAATAATGGACCGCCCTATACGCTTTTTAGCAGGAGGCATGTTTTTAGTAAAACATGAGTTGAAAACAATGATAATATAAATTTTGAACTGAACCGAATAAGAGTGCACAAACTTGAACGCCGTGAGGAATTACAGATTAACCAATGTAAGGTACCCAGAAGCCACCATGCCGATGTGGATCTGCTCGATGATCAACTGGCGGGAAGGTAGCTGGTACAGCTACGGACTGATAGTACTGCAGTCGACGTAACAGCTTCAACACAATATCCTTGTGGTCTCTTGCAACATTACATGTTTCTTTTGGATCATACTTGATGTTGTAAAGTTGAATAGTGTCTTTGAATCCAGGGCATGTTTGGACAGGAATGAGACCAGGAGATTCCGATGGTCTTCGCCAATGTTTACAACCTGAATGATATAAAATGTGGTTGAAAGAATAAATTAAAACGTCAAACAATAGAATTAGAGCACTCGGGGATCGGAGCAGACTTCGCCATGTAATATGAACGACTTAACTGGTGATGAAAGCTCAAGTGGTTTTGTTGCACGTGGCACCGCCGAGGCATTGAGTCTTCAACTTCCGGTTCCAGGACGTCAGGGTAAAAATAGGGTCATTTTTTTGAGTGCAACTTGAGAATTTGACAGAAAATCACATATAGGTAGCCCTAGCAAATGATCGACACTCCTTGTCTATATGATCGACACGGCCTTATCTTTATCCCTTTTAGTTTGTACGCCGAAAACTCAGGACTTCAAAGGAATTACGTAATGCTCGTGTATCTCAACCCGTCTAACCCCAAAGGGTTGGAACTTGAATCCAATGTCAAAAATATATCAAATAAAATAAATTAAAAAATTGCCTAAACAAACACATGGAATTACTCTTAGTATTACGTTGATCTCGGAATAATATACATATGTAATATTTTTTACAATTTACTTAATTCGTTGTTGCTGTTGACATACATAAGACTTAAAACAACTGAAAACGGTCGTTCATTCTTCCAGTCGTCATATAGTGTGTTTATTTCGAGGGAACGAAATTTTTTTGAAGGAATGTAATAAATATTTTCTTGTAAGTGAAACACCATTTCGAGGGAATGAAATATTATTTCGAGGGAGCGATTTTGTTTTACCCGTTCTTGTGGCGTGTCGTGGCCGAGCGGATAAGAACACCGGACTCAAGCTCAGGTGTTTCTGATCAGCAGAGTGTGGGTTCGAGTCCCGGTCGTGACACTTGTGTCCTTAAGCAAGACACTTAACCATTATTGCTGCGTCCTTCGGATGGGACGTAAAGCCGTAGGTCCAGTGTGTTGTGTAAATGAAATGACAACATAACTGCACACAACATAAACTAAACCGATTTCTGGGCAACCAATGCGCCAATAACATAATAAGACACATTGGGACTCCCAATTCATAATTTTTTTCTCATTCGTCTTAACAGTCGCAGCTGATTTTAAAATGAGGCTGTCATATTTACCAGAGGATCTGATGTTATAGTCTTGGTGCAAGACGTTCCAGTTCTATAGTCCACGACCCATACGAGTCCACGATCCACACCGGCCCCATCACGAATTACCACCAATAGAGGGCGCTACCACTCCAAGAAGCCGCTAACATTTTTTTCTTCTGCAGTCCAGAATTGCCATTTTTGAAAAAAAAACTTTTTTAAAGGCAAAGTAAACCTTTGGTTTTTGGAACTGTACATTTGCCTTAATGCTTTATAATTGTAGATATATGTCATAAAACGAACCTGTGTAAATTACAGTTCAAGGTGGCAGCGTATTTGAGATATCATCAAAATCTGGAGCGGTTGTGTTCACGCAGAAAAAGTATCCGTCATTGGAATACACATTCTGAGAAGCGTTACGGCCATAACGCTTCTCAGATTCAAATTTTTGGGGGATAAAAAGTAATGTATTTTTCCATAACTGCAGTACTTCGAAGTGAAACTTTTCTCAAAATGCATTATACTATCCAAAGCTGCTGTACTTCTTACCTAGTTAGTTATTATTGCCATACATTTTCAGAGTCATTACCAAACGTATACAGACCCTTTAAGAATTCCCTTTTTGGAATCGATTCAAAAGAAGAAAAAAAAATTCCCATTAAAAAAATCATTTCGGACTGCAGAAAAAATAAAGCAACCCGCTATCACTCACGAACCGCTATCACAGGAACGTCTTGAGAGAGGTTCGTAGAGTGATAGATAGGTTTCACGTGACGTCACCAAGACCTTTTTCTGATGCCATGTTTACAAACAGACGCTGAGAACTCATTCAGCAGGCGACGCGCCATCCATTGAGTTTGTACATGGCATTACCCAACATGGCTGCGAAACTAACGTTTCCTCTGGTCACGCAACCTCTCTATAGAGAGAAGTTTCACGTGACGCCACCCAAGACCTTTTTCTAATGCTGCGTGCACAAACGGGCGCTGGAAATCATTCAGCAGACGACGCGCCAGCCATTGAGTTTGTACATGGCACATTGATCACCATTATACTGTCAGTATAATGGAGATCAATGACATGGCATTACCCAACATGTCGGCGATACTAAATTTTCCCGGGGTCATGCAACCTCTCGCGGATTCGTAGAGTGATAGCGCCCTCTATTGGCGGCAATTCGTGATGGGGTGGATCGTGGACTTTTATGGGTCGTGGACTACAGAACAGGAACGTCTTGCACCAAGACTACTGATGTTATGAAAGCGAAGTTGCCCACTTAAGAAATGGCTCACAATAGCTTTCAGTTAGGAACTGGACTTACTTTGTGGGATTAACAAGAAAGATTGGAAATGGGTCAATAGAATGAGATAAGCCCACTGTGGCGTTTTACTAAAGATGCATGTCTTTGAGCCTGAGATTGCTTGGTTTTCCGAGCAAACTGGAGACTGAAGAAGACGTAGACAAAATAGACAGACAGACAGACAGACAGACAGACATTCAGACAGACAGACAGACAAACACACAAACACACAAACAAACAACCCACCCAACAAACAACCCAACAAACAAACAAACAATCAAACAAACAACCTAACAAACAAACAAAAAACTGACAAAGAACACAACCCAATAAACAAACAACCAAGCAACCCAACAAACAAACAAACAATTGATGCATTCATAACTCCAAAACGATGGACTAATAATTATAATGAAGGTTAATTCAATGTGAGACTTTGGAACGCTTTGTGGCAGCAGACTTACCAGGTAAATTTCCATCGTTTACTTTGTTCTGAGCATGCGCACATTTCCAAGAACAATGGATTTACCTGGTAAGTCTGCTGCCACCTATAGTGTCCTCAAAAGACTCCCATTAGGCTTAGAATTTGCGAAAAACACTTTGACCTATTGCAAAACGACTACTTCGTCTACAACAATGACTAATTTATAAAATGGTAAATTTAATTGAGAAATTGATTCAAAATTGCCCATTAAAAAATAATGCAAAATAAATATATAAATTTAACATGGTGCGGGAGTCTTTGGATCCATAGTTTCCAAAGGGAGATACGGTCCACTCGTCACAACACTCATGGAAAAGCTAGGGCCTAAATTGTCACTTCCCGGCCTTTCCAACGCAGTTTCCTCGCATTTTGTAGAATCCCTTGGTTAATTGTCCAGGAAAGATCAAAGCATGTTATTCATTTTTTTCAGGATCTTTACGGAAGAGTTTCAATTTCCATCCGTTGTGCTTACGTCTTTCCCAGGACAGATATGGGCCTTGAAGGGGTCTCGCAACTTGGCAATATCAACGGCAAAAAACAACAACAAAAGTTGCAGTGTCGCGAACTTTGTCGTGAATAATTAATGCTCATACATTTGCAATTATTAGCCTTTAATGCTTAAATGCTTGCGATTTGCCAGTTCCATAACACTAAGGGGTGTCAGCGCCTTGGTTTTCTGCATACTTGTAGTATTCACTGCTGATGGGAAAGTTTAGTGCAAATCTTATGAAAAAATCCAACGTTCATACAGTTTAAAAGGGACTTGGGACTACGCTACTGGATTGCTTGTACTTTATGCGTGTAAGGATGGTTACTTGTGCCCAAGTGTGCCTCAAACGAGGCTTCACAGATGAAAAATGAAACGTAGACCTAAGACTCAACTGCATGTAAAGAATTGATATTTCTACCGAAACGGGTTAGATCCAATGTTGTAGTATTCGAACTCGGTATACTGGCACTCACGTACTATACTGAAGTAGACATGCTGTTTATTTAGGCCTACTCGATACTCGACTTACAAATTACTACTTTGTTTTGGAAGTCACGTACGCAATAGTCGAGGTAAAATGTACTCGGACTCCCGTTCAAACAGGTATAGTCGACAAAATACCACTTTCCTTTTTATGTGTGTAAACTTTTCGATATTTGTCATCCCAAACACCCCAAATACAATGCAATTAAAGAATCGATAGAATCACCGAAGTATTTAGGGCCTGCGGACAGAGCAACCGTTTACCATCTGTAG
Organism: Marthasterias glacialis; assembly: GCA_911728455.2. NCBI lineage: Eukaryota > Metazoa > Echinodermata > Asteroidea > Forcipulatida > Asteriidae > Marthasterias > Marthasterias glacialis. Next base: position 22,647,743 of record OU452225.1, read on the forward strand.
AAGATGAGCCACCGGAACCAGACGGTTGCAAGCTTTCTCCCAACGTTCACTGCAAAATGTGTCGAGTTACGATACAGAGGTCACTACTGATTTCCGTGTGAAATTTAATGTAAAATGGGAATAGTGAAATAATTATGAAGGGAACTTTCTGTCAATTTTGTTTAGATGATTAAATTGAAAGTTTAACGTCCAAATGATAGCTCAAAGAAAATTCTGAAAAGCAAAGGATTTCAAACAGCCATCAAGCAGTTTCGTAGTAGGTCATTTTAAAGTTACGTGTAACATAGAATTGTAAGAAAGGGCCGTAGCAGGGCGTTGGTGCAGAATTCCGCGGTATGCAGAGCCATAAAAATGGGCCATGGTTGACGGAAACAAAGTCCGAGATATTTGTTTGAAATAAAAAAAACTGGTTAAGGTTGCCTAATGTTAATGTAAATGATATGCCTGTAACAAAAGGGCATAGCTCTGTGGAAAAAAGTTAAATTGATGCAATTGAGGAATCCGTGTTTCAAAGGTAAAATTAAGCACACATTATCAGCCAAGAATTAGTCAATGCCGGCATTATATACTGCAAACCTAGTCATAAACTTCATTAGTGTTCTACGCCCCCAAACAGTGTGTTTCTTTAAAATACCGGTACGTGTACACGTACTGGGATATACTCATACTCAAGTACAACTTGGCCACCGGCAGTCATTGGTACGCTGCTGAAAAGTACTTGACTACAACACATGGCTTAGATTGTAAAATGGAGGGAATAGAAAACTGTTCCAAGGGGATGCAGCACACGGATAAAAGCTTGTAGACTACCGGTAGCTTTTTGTTCTATGCGGGTGAGAACAAAAAAATTGCCTTGTTTTATGCTAATAATGACCTGTTTCACAATAATGTCAAATTATGATCGTGTATGTTACTTACCTGAATATCCAGTAAGCAGCTTCCAATCGCCAACTCTTATTGCAGCTCGTAGACTGGGATCAAACATGAAGTCTCCAGGGAGTGAGTCTAAAAATTCGTAATCGTCAGGACTAAGCTCAGCCAAATCATACAGCGGATCAATATTATGAAGAATCTCAAGACGAGGGGATTTGGCTCCTTCACTATCAGTCAAAATAATAATAAAATATACAATTGTATTAATTAGAAAATAAAAGTTTGAAGACCCGGTCTTTACCATCTGTGAAGACCAAGCCCAATTTCATGAACTGCTTAAGCACAAAAAGTAGCTAAGCACAAAACAATTATGCTTACATGTGCCATTTACGACTGGTATCCTGCTTCAATGTTTGCCGACTGTCATTATCAAATGAAAGTAAAAGCACAATGACATGAGACTCACCAACATCTCTAGGCTTGCCGAATGGATTTGTGTTCGGCCCGAGCCCTTTATTGGGGTCAGTTTGGTGCTCAATTTGCCGACTGTGGCTCTAAATGCCGACGTCGGTCGCTACGCCGCTGCATGTGTACATAGGTTCAATATATAATTGTCCAATATATATATATATATAAATATATATTGTTTTCCCTAAGTTAAGCCAGTTGGGAGAGAAACAAAGAAACAAGAAATACAAAAGTCCGTGGTTTGCATTTGTTTCGTTTTTTAATGCTCATTTTGCGAAATAGCTTGTCGTAAAACGAACACGAAAGTTAATTGGTTGAAATCTCTAGTTGCGCCTACTCTGCTAAATTGAAAACCGATTTTGCATCGCTGAAAAAAGAACGATTTCTAAACTGGCTGAATAGAATGCTATATAAATTCGCATGCCTTAGAATGAGACTGAATGACGGTTTCAACTCAAAAGGCAAAATTTTAATACGAATGCATGAAAGTGAATTAGGCTGTTTTTCCGAAAATGACCATGCAGGAAACCCTATTTATTATAAAATAATACCTTTAAAAATGAAAGCTCATCAAAAAGGGTAAACAAATATATAAATTTCATAAAGCCGATATTTTCTACTTTTTAAATCATGTTCCATTAAGGAAAATTGCTGGCGGTTACCGGTTTTGAGTCGGCAAATATCTTGCCCAGAGATATTGTGTAAAATGTTGCGTTCGCGCTGCTGAAACTACCGGCAACAAACCAAGCATCATTTCATGGCATCGTACGGTGGATGTCATATTGTGCTTGTTGCGATTGCGTCAATAAAAATAAGCACAGTGATTTTTTCAACCTTCACCGTATTTCAGACGGAAATGTTTTTTCCCCCAAAGGATTTGTGCAAACCATGTGTCACGTCTTGGTCATAGGCGCATGGGGGACTCTTTAGTAATGGGGGTGGGGCGGGGCAGAGGGGTTGATTTGCCTGTAATTTTTCACTCAGATAAAAACACATAATAATCATTTTTCTTCTTCTTGCTTTTTTAAAAATATTATATCGTATTAGATTTTAAGTATATTTTATTTTATGTTATGTTATGTTATGTTATGTCATGTCATGTCATGTCATGTCATGTCATGTCATGTCATGTCATGTCATGTCATGTCATGTCATGTCATGTCATGTCATGTCATGTCATGTTATGTCATGTTATGTCATGTTATGTTATGTTATGTTATGTCATGTCATGTCATGTCATTTCATGTCATGTCATGTCATGTCATGTTATGTAATGTTATGTCATGTTATGTTATGTCATGTCATGTCATGTCATGTCATGTCATGTCATGTCATGTCATTTCATGTCATGTCATGTCATGTCATGTTATGTCATGTTATGTCATGTTATGTTATGTTATGTTATGTTGTGTTATGTCATGTTATTCTACCCCCACCCCACCCCAACTGCCCCCGGCTCATACGACTATGGTCTTGGTTGAAGTTAAATCGAACTCATGTTAACTCCAATCCAAAGACTACTTTTTGGATTCCTAATGAGTTAATAACCATATCAGTTCCCATGCAATAGTTGACACGACATGAATCTTTGCTAGCAACTTCAGCAACTTCTCTGAAAAAGTCGACAACATTCTTGCTTGCATTGACGTACCGACACTGCACCCAGACTGTTACAGGCGCATAGGAAGAGATTCTACCGCAAGCCAGAAAATGAAATCTCTCCGTGGGGAATCCAAGGCTTGATGCTCTGTAGTGCATTAGAAGCCTCACTGGAATACCTTTTGAGCAACATATATTTTACTATTTCAGCACCTTTCAAGGTTAAAGGGCCCATGACGTGCAATTTTGTTTTGAAATACGTTTTTTATCAAATATCCGTATTTATAAGGACAGTTTGAAGAAAATGAAAAGTAGATTCTTGTACTAAAATTCGGATTTAATATACTATTTTTCTTTATTTAGGGGGGGGGGGGGGGGCTGGCCCCCATTGCCCCGGCCCCGGTTCCTACGTGCATGCTGTTATCGGATTGTCAGTCTATTTCCCCCAACTTAATTGACAGAAAAAAGCCTCAACAGTCTTATTCGGAGTTTCCCTGACACAGATTTCCAAAAAACATTGTCGAAAGTAACACATGTTTAGGTCTTTATTTTTAAAATGGCGGCCATTATTTTCAAAATAGTGCCACAATCGAACACAGCTCGGGAAGTGGGTCCACAATCTTCATTTTGGTACTTTTAAAGAGTGTAACAGTTCAAAAGAATAGCATTTTCAAAAAGTATCAGACTCAAAGTTTCCCATTTTCATAACAGCAACTACATTATTTTTAAACAAAGTTTGGCGTTTCTGCACAATGATACTACAATAATGTATTCAGCTCAGTGAAACCATTTATGAGTGAGTCAGACTTTAATCTCTCCTATTCCCAAAAATGGTGGTTTTACAGTTAGCAAAAGTTTTCTTTGCTCATCCTTAATTTATGTGTTATTTTTTTATTTTATTTTTTTTTTAATTTATTTTTATTAAAGTAGTGGCACATTTGGTACATGACTTAAAACAGTTCAGTTATAAAACCCTGAAAATGCACTGTACTAAAAGACACCCAAAGACTCGATTCCCAAGAGCGGGGTTACCATAACACTAATAGGGCAGTTTAGAAAAATACTGTCATCGAAAATGTGAACAAGCTCAAAATTGGAGCTAGCCCATAACAAAATTGTTCGTAATCGATTATAATTAAAATTAAATTCTCAACCGAACAGGGTGCCACTGTAATCAATAAATATTGGTGCATTGTTCTAATGATGCCATTATAAATATATTTTATGAAAGAAACCCTTTTTTGTAACGAAAAGCTCGCCATTTTCAAAGATAGCTGGCATTATTCTTAAAAAAAAAAACCCAAAACGTTAAGGCCAGCAAAGCAATAAACGACACCAAAATGAAGATTTTACATCTCTCACTTTAAGAGTTAAGGTAGAAATTTATTTTTGTATTATATATTATAGTATTAAAATGGCCGCCATTTTTGAAATATTTGGCACCATTCTTGACATGGAAGACGTATAAACCTTTCTTACTAAACAAAGGGGGAGGGTATTCAGCTGTTAGACCTTTCATACATTGTATCTAGCCTACAGTGCTTATGGTATTGTTATGATACAACTTATCCGTGTGAATCTTACTTGATTTCTTTGTTCCATGTGAGAATTTTCAGACATTTGATTATTTAAATTGGGGCGGGGGGGGGGGAGGGGAAGGGAGGGAGTTCGTATCGTAACAATATGAACCTAAATTAACTCACATACCGAAGAATGAATGGAAGCTGTCATATGGAAAGGGCTAGATTGGCAAAACTCTGTCCATGTAGAAAGTGCCGTAGGGGAATATGGGCGGTTTCCCGATAAATTGCTCGCTTTCATATCGGGTCTTTAATGTTTAGTGTTTTATTTTTGAATATTTTGTATATCTTTTTCATTATCATTATTTTAGTGGAGATCGGATAATTATTTGTTATTTCATTTGCACGTATTCGTTCGCTTTCTGAGTTGGCGCTCAACGGAATGTAATGTGGACCTGTGACAAAGTCAGTTTCACTGCTTATAACTGTGTGCGTAAGGGTCAAGACAAATATTTCCTGCTAATCTGCAAAACAGTAATTATTGCCACGTTGAATCCGGGCGATAAATTGGGAGCATGAAGCCATGAACCTCGGGGAACAGGCGGGAGGGTACGTAGGCATTCATTCTCATTTGGACAATAACCTTAAGGGAAACAGTTCATTCTAACATTAGCGGTAGATAAAATTACCATAAACCTATTACCCTGTCCTCATCGGCAACACAATAAATCTACACCACAGTTCATCCGCAGGGAGCGAAAAAACACCCCCCCCCCCGAAAAAAACAAAAACAAACCAAAAAAAAACCCCCAAAAACAAAAACAAAAACAAAAACAAAAACACACACATCACCCACACAAAACAATGTGATATACACAAAACAAACTACGACTGGAAAATGCAAATGCAAAGCAAAACACAAAATATGCTCAAAACGAAAATGCGAAATTCGTTGCAATCTCTTTTTGGAAAAGGGTAGCAAATAATAACAACCACAATATGAAAATACTATCTTGCCTGATTGATCGCCAAACATCATATCCATCTAGAGGTTTCGTACCGTTGATATGTCCGCCTGCAATACTCTGAACAATCGTAGGGAACCAGTCACTGATGTGTATGAGTTCTCTATTGACTGTGCCCTGTATGGCCATAGGAAGCAATGGACTACTGACGAAACCAACGGCGCGAACTCCACCTTCGTTTAAAACGGTCTTCCCGCCACGCAAAGGCCAATTGTTACCATAATGTGATATAGAACCACCATTGTCTAGGATAAAAAAAAACATACAACATTACTTTTGTAATTGAAAAACATATAAATTAGAGTGTCTGATGATCCAGGGAGGCTGGAGTGGGCTGTTGTTTGCTGAACCAATGCAAATTTTCTCGGTGAATATTGACACAACGAATTTTGTCATTTTTTTTCTCTAACAGCCACTTTCAAAATTCTCCTAGCCAAGGACAGCCGGGTATCCTGACAGTAATGCAAAACACACACATGTGCTCGGTTCCTCTTGACGTTGTTTCATGGCCTTAGTAGCAAGACATGTACATCTTATTCAGGACGTTATGATAATAATAATAATGATAACAACAGGCATTTATAGAGCGCTCTTACACAGGGTATCACAGCACTCTACAAGAATACAGCAACATAACTTTAACACATCTACAAAAAATTAACGGTTAAACAGAAAAGTCTTGAGATTATTCTTGAAAACTTCCAATGACTGTGCAGACCGTTGGGACAAATTACAACACAGAGAGAGTTAGTAGATCGCAAAATCTACTTTTTGCAATCCGTATTTTGCTACCGTTTCCTCTGATGTGAAGTACATGTTAAGGCCTAGTGGTGTTTAGGTCACAATTACACACTAATCATACATCATTTGTTTTATTAGTAACTTTTTCATTCTATGCCTATTTTAGCATAATAATTGTCTTACAAACCTTAGAATAAGTTGAACTTGCAGGAAGCAATACTACTTCTTTGCAGATTGGCATAGTTTTTTTTTAGTTTTTACATGTCTTGGCCAACAACGCCTCGTAAACGTTACCAATATAAGAAACCCAATTCGCCCTTTTATCATGTACCATTGTTACAAACGTATGCCCACTATAAGGTAAAAGAATGGCGACGCTATTTCCGTCATTTTTCAAACTGATAAAAGCTAGATTTCAAGGTAATTTGACCGAATGTAACATTTGTGAGCCATCATTTTACCTGTTGAATGTTTTCGGTAAAATTGCTTCATTCCTGGCCATTGAAGTTACATGGACTAGTTTTGACCATTTTTAAATTAAAACAAAGAAATACTATATTGCATGATGAGGTTTTACACTCGTATTCATAAAAAAAATACAAGCGAAATTAAAACAAGTGATTGAAAAGAAAAAAAGAAAAAGAAGAAAGAAACGATTCCCCCATGATTTAAATGTTGATTTGCAACCAACAACATTGGTGGGCAAAGTCCTGAGTCAACTTTAAAGCATTTAAAACAGATTTACGGTTATCATAAGCGAGTTTGCAGAGCCATGTTTTTCACAAAGGCCAGTAGTTTGTACCATTGTCCGCTTATTTGAAAGTGACAGTACTGAAATTAGGTGGCTACCATGTCATTTGGGGTTAAAGATATAAAACTGTATTTACTGCAAATTATGGAGGAAAATGTATTTCATCAACGTCTGTATTTTTAAAAGGAATATTTTTAAATTTTATTTCATGCTTGCTAACCGTCTAGATCCAACTTCAAAAACTTTGTAGCATGTGTTATGCACATTGTAAAGTTTCTGGTCAACCAGTCCATTCAATAATTAACAACACTTTCTGCTTCACAGATCCATGACATTGGGTACAGCAGGAAATAACATCACAGGAATTTAAGTCCATATTGCCTGCATTAAAACGTTTATTTTTCAAATGAATGCGCCTAATAATTAATGTGACATAGGCCTAGTCAAATAAGTAGTTAATCAACAGAAAGTTATAAAACGAGACGTTTATCCTACCTGTCGAGAAGATTATGATTGTATTATTCCAAACTCCGTTTGCCTTTAAAGTCCGTGTTAAATTCCGAACACTTTCATCGACTGCACTGACCATTCCAGCGTAAGTTCGTCTTTGTTCATTCACAATTGTGTCTTTGTATAATGCCGTGAAACGATTTGGAGCTTGAATTGGAAAATGAACATTCTTATATGCCAGATATAGGAAGAAGGGCTGTGAGGAAGAAACATATCAAATTGTATCATTTTAATGTAGGTTTGTCTTATTTCACGATAGCACTACAGGTCATTTACTGAGTGGTGCTTTGTACCATACTGAAAGACTGCCCTTTTTGTCTTAGTGAGAAATAAATTACATCACTGCAGCCTTACTGGTTTACGGAGCTCTGGAAGTGTCATCCGACTTGTTGAGATCATGAGAGAATTTATCGCAGGATGTCGACATAATAAACGCAATGACGACTTCCTAACTTAGTTCATCTCGGGATGATGACATCCCGAAAGTAGGAAGACGACTTCCTGACATCCGGCGGAGTAAATTATGTAAGGAAGTCGACACCCTACTTTTGGAACGTCGTCATCCCGAGATAAATTTTTGTCTAGAAGTCGTCTTCCTACTGTAAGGATGTCGTCATCCTGTGATAAAATACGTTAGGAATTAGTCGACATTCTACTTTTAGGATGTCGTCATCACGAGATAAATTTTGTCAGGATGTCGTCATTTTGCGTTTATTATGTCGACATCCTGCGATAAATTATCTCAGGATCTCAACAAGTCGAATGACACTTCCAGAGCTCAGTGCTGGTTTAACATTATTTTGAAAATGAACAAAATGAACAATAGCTTCTACATAATGATCAAAAAGTATCATTTGCGACTGCTTAACGCAATTTGATTTATCCCATGCCCAAATAGCTGCATTAAATGTGTACGTTGGCATTGCATAGTGCACTAAACGCTGTATATGTATAGCCGCTTACAGTTGAACACATTTTTTTGGAGGAAAACAATAAACAACAATTTCAGCAAAACAATAGAATAATTCACCACAAATATCCTTTGCCCTTGTTAATTTTCCTCTATGCCGGACAAAGACCTGAAGGACTCAACAATTTTAAGAAAAACCAACATAAATATAAAAGGACGGTTCACTCATTCTGTTTATTCATATTAAGACAAGTAAACCATGAATCGTTATGTCACATATTTTTTACAGGCGCAATTATTTCGTGCAAAATTTGGAATCAATTTATTGGTTTTGAACACTTTTACAACACGTGTTTTTGTATCGAAAGATTTGTATGAAAGTATACTCATCCAGAATACAAAGATTGGAGTTCTTTTTCGGAGTCTGTTAGCGACATGGGAATAAAAGAACATTAAGTAAAACACACTTAATTCAATAAATAAATAATGCTCAACATATACTACCGTTTGATCGTGATGTCGTCTTATTATTTGTTGGGCTCGTGCAGTGAATAGCTCAGCGCTGTATATACCATCATACTCTTTGACATTTCGAAGTTGTAGTTGGTCATCATCATGTAGATCATGACCACCGATTGGATGACCTTCCATTGTTCTATTATAATACCAGTGATCTCCTCCACCCGTATAAAGACCTGTTTATAAACAAACAATCTGGTTATGCTAATACTGTTTCATTACAAGGGTCCAAAAATTGACATCTGCTTGTCCCCTTGTCAGATATACAAATAAATGAAAAAGCAGATTAAATGTTTTTGGTCTGATGCATTTTTATAACTTCTCTGCATTTCTGTTTCAAAATCAGCATGGGCCTACTCATGTAGGCCGAAAAGTGGACTGCATTTCGGTTTCCAACCATCAAAAAAGCAGATTGAACATTTTAGACAAATCAAGTATTCTTCTTTTCTAAGAGTTGTTACGACCATGAGCACTTAAATTAAACACCACTAGATAATAATGTGTACTTTGTACCCACAACTCGAAGTCAAATAATAGAAACTACAAAGTGTCAATCAATCTCTGTGTAGGTGGTGCTTACCCATTATATTTCACTCTGGGACACACTGTAAGTTATGTTCGGAAGCTGATGTAATTATATAAGAAGTCACTATAAATATTTTGTTCATAAAAGAAGTTGCTGGAATATCAAAGTCCACGACTTATTTTTCAGAAAAATTCGGACAAAAATTCGTTCAGTCAGAGAAAATCGGACAGGACTCAATACTTTGACTTGAAACTTGAAGCTCGTGGCTTGTGTACCAGTGAATGTTGGCGACCCTACAAGTTATGGAGCGTTTTGAGAGAGTTGTCAATAGACCGATTGCGCGACCCACGTCACGTGACCTGTAGTGGGTATTAAATGTAAACAAACACGACGTCCTCCATAGGAAAGTGTTTATTCGATCAAGGTTTTTTTTCTCGAAATCTGAAGAAGAAAAAAATCCAGAGCTTGTACCAGAGACATTTGAGTGGCTGATAAAGCCAGTAAGGACAGTTCCAGAAGTCTTGGAAATTCTACAAGGAACGCATATGTTCACGATGTTGTAGTACTAGTTGAATGCACGATGGAACGTTTGGGCCAGACGACCGCGAGTCACACTTTTCAAGCTGACATCATCGAAAGAAAAAGCTTTCTAAAAGTGTGTGGTTCCTTTGTCTATTTGAAATTCCGCACGGCTAGATTTAAATACTCAATTTCCCAACGTTTTTTACTTCCCCACCCCTTTTTTGCAGCGATTTACATTACAAGCAAAGTAACACGCGGGTTGCTACATCGTGGTCCAATATGTATGTAATATTTACAACATGGGGCCAAGTCGTGAATATTGACGCCAACATTGGCGCCAATGAATATGTGCGATGTCCCTTTAAAGCCACCATACAAATCCAATCATGCGGATTTGCAAACAACCTGGAAGTAGGCATACGCCACCTATTGGCATTTGTAATTTAGTCATAAATAAATAAAAATAAAACGTTTACGAAGGCGCTCCTACAACCACCACGGAGCTCCACACAACCACCATGGAGCTCTACACAACCACCATGGAGCTCTACACAACCACGACGGAGCTCCACACAACCACCACGGAGCCCCACACAACCACCACGGAGCCCCACACAACCACCACGGAGCTCCACACAACCACCACGGAGCTCCACACAACCACCACGGAGCTCCACACAACCACCACGGAGCTCCACACAACCACCACGGAGCTCCACACAACCACCACGGAGCTCCACACAACCACCACGGAGCTCACACAACCACCACGGAGCTCCACACAACCACCACGGAGCCCCACACAACCACCACGGAGCTCACACAACCACCACGGAGCTCCACACAACCACCACGGAGCTCCACACAACCACCATGGAGCTCCACACAACCACCACGGAGCCCCACACAACCACCACGGAGCTCCACACAGCCATGATGGAGATTGTCCTCTGTGGTACACCATACAATCGGTATATTGACGAGTGTAATATGAGTTGAATTTAAATCCGGAAGAGACATTTGATGAACTCTATCTACAGTTCAGTATTGTAAGTTTGATTCTTCCTCATATTGTGACGGGAGTCCGCTGCGTTCCCGTTGTTTCGTCTATTTCCGGCCGTTTTGTTGGAGGTGAATTCGCCCCGCGTTCCAGCTCAGTTTCACCGTGTCAGAGAACCGTTGTGTCATCCCCTGAGAGCTGCTTTTGAGTCCTTGCCGTCTTAGAAGATTTGTCATAAAGTGGCTTTACGAACAGCTATCTGCTTTCAAGGTTTCGAAATAATAATCATCATAATAGCAAAGTGTTCATTAAAAAATAAATTATAAAAAGCCAGTTTCTTTTTTTCTGATTTTCGTTAAATAAAAAATAAAAAACGGCGGGTTTTACTTTTCACCTTCACCAGCGACCACAAACTCAGAATTAATAAAACCCAAATGAGCATTAATAATTCAGAATTAATAAAACCAACATGAGAATTGATAATTGTCCTGTCATGTTACGTCCAACCAACAAAACCATCATGTCTGATTGCCTGACCAACCGACGTAAATAAAACCCAATTCATACGGATGCAGCGTCCTTTACAACTCCCTATGCAGCCTCCGAAATGAAATCAAGTTTACGTCAACTCAACAGTCGAGAGTCTGAGGCTGTATGGAAATGTTCACTGATGCGTAATCGACGTTTTGCTCCTTGTTTATAATAGGTAAATTATGACTCAAGAAAAAATCACCAACAGATCAAACAAGATCACTGCACTGGATCAACAAGGAAGAAAAGTTATTTATTTAATTAAATAAATAATGCACAACTCCTGCTGTCTCATGGTTATCACGGAGAGTTAACGAGAGCAATCGATTACTGTTCGTTAATTAAATAGTTTATCGATCCATCGAAAGTTCTCCGTGATTATACATGTGCATGCTAGAATCTTGTTAAAAATGCGCACATGATTTTTCATGGATTGTGGTCTTCAAGAATAAACAAAAATCACGCGCACACGATAAACTATTGGACATACAAACACCCTTTAGGTATAAAAAACTAACATTTTAAAGATGCATTGCCCGATTTTGAGTCAAAGGATTAAAAAGTTAATTTCGTTGAGCGAACGAATTAAAAAAGTTTATATGTTTGTGAAACAAAAAATATAAAAAACTAAATATTCTGATCTCAGGAACTCGAGATAGAACACTTTTAAGTTTCCGCGGGCATTTGCCGACTTCAATGGACCTTTCCCATGAAATATGCTAATTGCATTCACGCATGCGTACAGACCCTGTTGGTTGGCAAACGCCATTGAAATGTGCACAAAGCAGACGCACAAAGCGCGTACGCGTCACGCGCCCATCAGTCCCATGCAAAAGAGCGCACTGTTCCCAAAATTTTGCCAACCAAAATGTAAGTGCGCACGCGCGATGTCCAATTTACATATTTCATGGGAAAGGTCTATTTAATTGGTTTCCCAACGGTCAGAAGAATCCGCAAGTAATGAATATTCATGATTCCCAGCGGCCGATGCTCTCAACGGCCCACACGTCTCGCTGAGCGTGCGCGTACATACAATGTACGCGGTGTATGTACAACAGAGTGCGCGATCCGATCCTGAGGATTAAAAGGCTTGCCCAGCCTTTTATTCATTTACGTTTTTAATTAACTGCCACTATTAATCCTTGACGGATTTTTTCGTTCAAAGTATCAAATGAAAGTTCATAACTGTTTCTACTCCGTAAAATTAGCAATTAGAAAGATAAATCTATCTTTGACCCCCAAATCGGACTGAAATCGGGCAATGAATCTTTATTAAAAGTTGTGTTTGATCTACTTTTCTAGTTGTAAAAAATCAGAAAAGCACAAGCACACTCTACGACTGCTAATTGGAATAGTAAAATGTGTCTTCTTGAAACAGAAAAACAGAGAAGCAGACAAAGATTTGCATTTCAAATGTATCGAAATCTATTCCTTTGGGGGTAATTTGAATTTTGGATTGATTGCTTGCAATGAGAATAAAGGTCCACGAAGATTTCAAAATTGGTAGCCTATACACAAGTAAAAATCTAAAACGGTTTTGGTAATTTTGGTTAAACCGCGAAATTTACTTACCGAAAAAAGTGTCAAATCCCCGGCTAGTTGGCAAACAGGATTTGCGACAAAACCCTAGATGCCATTTCCCGAGGGCATGGGTAGAATAACCGACCTCCTTCAGTTTCTGCGGTAAAGTTACTTCATCCTCAGGTAAACACTGTGGTCTGGTGTGCTCAAATAAATAATGTTGAATACCCATGCGTATCTGAAAAACAAATAATCACAGTCCTTTCCATCAGAAATTTGCTTCAAAATACAGATTAGTTACAAAATATGTAAAAATGTGTTAAAATGTACATATTTTGATCGAAAAGGTTTAGAATCACTTCAACACTAGTTTGAGTACATTTTAAAAAAAGTCAAGCTATAAACTTTTGCTAATTCTGAAAGATAAAACAAATTCAAAGCCCAACATGGATTTTGCAGAGAAACATAATTGAGGGGCATATGTTTTTAACAGACTATGTAGAAGAAAAGAGCTAACGTATCTTTGTGACGATTTTTGCTATACAGTTACATAACAAGTATAGTTTCTATAGGTCAGGATTCGCTTAAAAGAAGACAGAGCTTGAAAATTCAAGTTTTAAAAGAATCAAGATGTGAAAAAATAACTTGGACAGAACCGTAAACAGCTACGAAAATATTTGCAAATGAGGGGTAAAACCGTAATAATGTATACGGAAATATTTCCGTAAATACATAATTGTTATAATAAACGCTGTATATTTCAAAAACGCTGTATATGTCAAAGACATCAAAAAGCGCGGTACAATAAAGAAATCCACAGGTTGTTAAGAAATACAGTTGGAAGCAGTCATAAAACAAAAATAAATAGTTAAAAATTAACAATTAACAAAAAAGTGATATAAAAGTGATTCATAAAATGTACAATTAAACACCTAATGGATATAAAAGGAAAAAAAGTACAACCGTTTTGACCGACCGACTATCTGTCTGTCGGGCTGCGCTTACGAGAGCTACATTGTGAGTTGATTTTTTGGTGAACAACATAAGAATTATTTACACTGTGGGCTTAACCCCACAATGTTTTTATAAGGGAAAACATTAAATAAAGGGATTATAGAACTACTGTTGGAAAACCCCAGTATGTCGCTGTAGTAAGTCTGTCTGTTTGTCTGTCTGACCGTATTAAAGTGAGGACATTACCTGGTACCTGCCTGTCATGAGCTGGCTTCTGGTTGGTGAGCATAGAGGTTGGACATAGTAATTTTCTAATTTGACTCCTTGTTCAGCCAGTCCATCTATTGTTGGAGTTCTGATGGCAGATCCACCGTCCTTTGCATGGTAACCAATATCATTAAAGCCCAAGTCGTCCACTAGTAGAAAAAGAATGTTCGGCTTCTGCTGTCGTGCACCAGTGCTGTATAATTGTGGTTTAGGTGGATTCCGTTGTCGAATGTCGTTCAAATTAGACTCATATATAGGATGAAAGAAATAATAAAGCTGGAAAAGAACTAAAACCGTGGCACTCATCAAAAGAACAACGGATGATCTCGACATCTTTCCGTAACATACCAGCATAGCTGACGTCATTCTGCCCATGTCTTATTTAGATACGGACTCAGCTCTTTCTATACCCGATGAATTACTGCAACAAGTTGCAAATTCCTATTAATGTTCCTTGAGAAGCCGTCAATGAAGCCAAGCGCCCGTTATCGTGAAGTCAGTTGAACTATGTTGAATCTAAATGTCCTATTAATAACGGACGATATCAAAACCACTGCACCATACATGTAAATTTATGAACTGGAGCAAATATCTAAGGCAACGTCCATTTCAGCAACTCTCACTCAAATGAGTCACGACTTCACTGTGTTTGTTCAACTTTCTTCGAGCAAACTATATACATATATAGAACAACGGATGGCCAGCTTTAATGCCTAGGTTACCGCAGATGAGTTAAAGGGGAATGCCTTAATAATAGGTCGTCTTGTAACTACTTTAACGATTGCAAACGTCTGAGAAAAGTTCAGTTAATACTTTCCAAGTACCGATGCATATCTGCAATTGTAAAAGCAAACGCTGTCACTATATTTGAATTGTTGGCTTCTCACAAAACTCATTATTCTAATTTAAGAATCTTTTTCGTGTATTAATCTCCCCAATATTATTTCTGAACATGATTTATATTTTTGACAGCTATTAACGATAATGGATTCTGCAACTCTTCAATGTTGAGTTTGCGATTAAAAATTTTCCAGTATTATAAACCAGGTTCATGCACAGTACGATGATTTCTTAGCAAACGTTGAAAATAAATAACAAGTTCTTTCGATCAACATTAAGGGATTTCTTACCAAATATTATTTTGCTTCATAAAATGAATACCAGTAGCCAAAACTGTATCCTCCATGGCATGCAGTAATGATCAACCCCGTCCGATAGACATGTATGTAATAAGTGTATCCTGTACAATAAGTTGGAACAGGATGTGATTCATAGTGTGCGTATTAGAGATTCAAACTTACTGCAGTACACCTTGACCATGTTATTATTCTCATCCAATCTTCACAATCTTCGGTCAATGGGAATGCGTTTTGAATGATGATGCTCAGGAGTTCAAGCTGTATCCATTTTAATGGCTTCGGCAGTGGCTACGGCTGGATCGCTGAAAAGGCCTATTCTTCAACGTTGTCACTGCAGCCAACGGCCACAGCCGTAGCCGAAGTCGCTTAAATTGGACACGGTCATTACACAAGCCTACGGAGCCCCAAAAGGACCGGTAACATTTTGTATAGGTTTTCCCGGCCAAGAACTCATTCAATTTAGTACCTGGTTCATTCAAATTCCTTTGAAAAGAAATGATCAGTTGCATCAGCAATTCCAACAGTGTAGCATTCACTGGTCACAAAATATGTAAGATCATTCGATTTCACAAAAGCCAACAGGAAGAGGCTGGTCAATTATTTAATGTCATCAATTGTAAATAGGTAGTAGAAATTCAACGATCGCTTCTTACTGGAAGTAAAGATGAATGCTTCGTGTCCAGTGCCTCATATACACAGGGTCCAGGGTTACCACTGTAACACAACATTTCTCTCAGACATCATCTAAAACCAGACGGAGCTAGTCTAATAACTGAAGTTCTTTGGTTGTCCCTGACATGCGCAAAGGGTCTGAAAATACCTTACATTGGCTACCTTGAGTTAGACGTAGAAATTGAAGGTGTTACTTTGCCACGTTTAGGTATCCTCTAAAGATTCGTCTAATGAAGAACATCGACGACAAAAAAAAAACTGTCAGCAGTGCTTCGAATGAATGTGACTTTTAGTTTGCTCCAGTAAAGAGATAGATTTGACTTTGTTGTATGACAGATGTAATTAACAAACCACACACTCAACCAAAACTGTTCTTGGCCCAATTCCTTGCCTTGGATCCACTTGGTCACATGACGAGTGGTACAAATATAGTATTGTCAATAAATGAAATAGCATGATTGAAACGAATCTGAATGAAATAAACGAAATCATCTGTGCACGAAAACGAAACTGAATGCAATAGCAACTAGAAAGAAACCCTAGTCTGAATGAATTAGGGAAACATGCGTGTATTTGAATACATTTTTGCTGAAATTAATCGGGAAAACCTACATTGTACTGATTTCGTTACCTCGAAATAGTATTTCGTTCCCTCGAAATGTTATTTCATTATTTAGTTCCTTCGAAATACAATTTCTAGGGGACAAAGTAACATTTAGAGGGAACGAAATACATTATTTCGAGGGCACACAATTTTATTTCGAGTTCACGAAATATAATTATTTCGTGGATCAAAATATTTTTTTTAGGGAACTAAATACTTTTGCTATTTCAGATTCCCTGATTTGCCATAAAAAGGTGAATTTTAGGGATAGTGAAACTATTTTTTTGTAGAGTATCTTTCCCAAATTCTTTTACAATTATTGTTGAGTTGTGTTTCACTGGCTTTCCTAATAATTGAGCGAGACAAATCATTATTACCAACTGGCGCCAATTAGAATGATTGACAACCATTTTGATGCCAAGAATGCATCTTATCTTTATCTCTTTAAAAATGTACTACTTTTCGTACTTTGTAACATTACAGACTTCAGTTACCAACGCTGCTCTAAATTCTAAATTTAAAAATTAAAATTCACCCTCTTAGTTTACCGTGTGGTTTATTACTTGATAATCAATTAAAGCTGAGTCATTTGTGAAGACAAACCATGATTCAGTTTGAATGGATTATCAAGTAATAAACCACAAGGTAAATTAAGGGTACATTTTAAATTCAATTAATTTTGGGGTGAACATAGAAAAAAATGACTGAAGCTACATTTGAACCTGCAAACCCCAGAATAAAGTGCCAGCGCTTTACCAACTGAGGCTATCCAGGCCTACGTCAGTGGTTTCCCTATTTGTCAATGTCTTTGTTCGTGGGTGTGCCACTCAGAAGCCATTCAATCTTTAAAACTGCTATGTAGCAAGGAATAACACCCCTGTATACCGGTACCATACAACCACAGAGATATTATAGATCCATGAATATAACCTTGCAAGCGGCAGGACAGGGATTACCGGGGATGCGACTTTTTTGATTTCAAATATTATTTTTTCTAGCGCGATAAAGGCCAATATTTGCATACCACGCTCCCTTTGGCCGTACGCATAATAGCTTATAACTTATTGACCCCTTGAACGCACGTCACACGTGCCGACTGTGCCACGCTCACCATTTTGGTGGTCAATAGGTTTACGTGAACGCCACGTCTCCTACACTCTAAAAACAAGTGTTTATGTTTTAACGCTAAAATAAACGCGTGCTTGATAACACTTAATAAACGCGTTTAGGCGTTAAAACTATTAAAGTAAACATGTTCAGGCGTTTAA
Source organism: Marthasterias glacialis (assembly GCA_911728455.2). Classification (NCBI taxonomy): domain Eukaryota; kingdom Metazoa; phylum Echinodermata; class Asteroidea; order Forcipulatida; family Asteriidae; genus Marthasterias; species Marthasterias glacialis. Next base: position 22,665,663 of record OU452225.1, read on the forward strand.
AGTTTATTGAAATAAACCCTTTTAGGCGTTATAAAAAATTAAAATTAACACGTTTAGGCGTTTGAATTATTAGCCTAAACGCGTTTATGTGTTAAAGGAAATAAACACCACAACACGTATAAAGTCAACGTGGCCGAGGAAGAGGTAGAAACACCTAGATTTGTTTTGCGCGCGCGCGTGTGTGTGTCTAGTTTTTGTTTCCCTTTGCTTTCATGGCCAATTTGATTCCACTCTGTATCATTATGCTGAAAATAGTTACTCTTAATGTTAACGGTCTGCGTAATAATGGAAAACGGGAAACTCCTTTCAATCATTTTGAATAGAAACAAATATGACATCATTTGCCTTCAGGAAACTCATAGCGATACTACAGACGAAACCATTTGGAAAAAACAGTGGGGAGGAGATATCATTTTTAGCCATGGAAAAATAAATTTAAAGGGCGGAGTGGAATTAAATTGGCCAATCCCGACAATGATAAAGAAGGGAGAGTTATTACATTTTCTGGAAAGGAATCCTTTTAGAACTTCTATGCATTTATGCTCCTAATGAAGTTAATGCTAGAATTGCCCTTTTCAAGAATTTGTCAAAATATTTATACGAGGGTAGTAATTGGGTTGTAGCTGGTCATTTTAATTCTCAAATTGACTTAGGGGCTAAAAAAGATAAGAGTGTCTCAGACTTTACCAAAATCATTTATGAACACGATATGGTGGATACTTGGAAAACCTTGTACCCCAGAGAACAAGGTTATACCTTTTTTCACAAAGGCTTGAAAAAGAGTAGCAGAATTGATTATATTTTAATTTCGCGTACCTTACATCCTTATCTGTCTTTTGCGAATGTTAGCTCTTTGGGCCTGACTGATCATTTCGTTGTCATTTGTAGTTTTGAAAAATGTGATATTATACGTGGTCCAGGAGGATGGATCTGCGATAACCGCCTTTTGAAAGACGATCAATGTGTTGAAAGAATTTTCAATTTTTGGACTTATTGGAAAACTCAGAAACAAAATCATGATAACCTTTTAATTTGGTGGGATTATGGGAAAGGTCAACTCAAAGATATTATCAAAAACTACGAATCTAAACAATACAAGGAAAAGAAATACTGAGTCACATGTCTTTCTACTACGGAAGCAGGATTGGTTGTGCAATTGTTAACTCTGGTAGCATTGGGAACCATACTTAGAATGTCCATGTTGCTGCCACCAATAACCTTGTCCATCTCTGTTTTCCTCAATATTTGTGCCAAGAGACAAAATGGCGGAAATGCACATGCTTGTTCGCTCATCCAACTCATTGAGAAGGTATATATTGTCACTGCCCCTGGGTCCGGCTTCCACGCCACATAGCAAGGGATGATTCAACCTCGATGCAGACAGATTTATTGTGGGATGGAACTGCAATAGATTGCACACTAGTGTGAAAAGCTTTGGGTGTAACCTCTACTCCAGTCTGTCTATCTGGGACTGGAAGTCTGCGATTCCATTGTCTATCCCTGGGACACGGTAGGCAGTAAGTGTGATCTGTCTTTTGTAAGCACCACTTCCACATCTGTATTGCTAGGTGCGATGTGTGTGTCCCACCTTTGTGCTTGATATCGCTATCGCTGTTGAGTTGTCCAGTCGTAGCTTTATATGGCACTTTTTCTTGTTTGTCGCAAAGGTTTGAAGAGCCAAGAAAGATGCCAGTAGCTCAAGATAATTTGATATGGTGTTCCTGTTCGGCTAGAGACCACCGTCCCCCTGTCTCTATGGACCCGCAGTGGGCCCCAGCCCTGGGCTGATGCATCCGAAGTGATCGTTAACTCCGGGTGTGGTAGCAGTAGCACCAATGTTTCCCATTCCACTGGTGAAGACAGTGCGCCCACCACTGAAGCTCTTGGATACTTGCTTCTGATAAAATCACCCGACTCTGGTAGGAAGGGTCCTTGTGGACTGATGGAATTAAATCTGCTTGTAACGCCTTGAAAAATATTGGTGCTGGGACCAATATTTTCCCTAGAAACTAGAAACTATTCTCCAGTTCATTTTCCCTAGATGCTGGCTAAGGCTTCTGCTTTTATTTGAGGCTTCCTTATTGTGTGTTTGCACAACTTGTGCAGGTGATAAGTTTATTGTCTGGCAGACTAAACGTCATGCTGAGGGAATCTACCATGTGTCCTAGAAAAAAGAAATTTGTGACATGGGACGAGGTGCGATTTTTTCCAATTCCCTAACAGGCCTAGCCTCTCGAATAATTGTAGTATGTACTCCTTCTGGGAGAGACATTATTTCTCGAACTGGGCTATCAGAAGCAGGTCGTCTAGGTATTAATGATCACCTTCATTGTTCTCTGTCGCAGGTAAGAAACGATTGGCTTCATGAGTTTGGTGAACAGCCGAGGAGCTGACTACAACCCGAATGGAACTACCTGAAACTCCAGTAACTTGTCTTTCCATTGGAATCTCAGAAATTGCTTGGTCATACTGACTGACTCCATTTTGAAATGTTCGGATTATATGAAGCGGTTGAGTCGTATCAGGTTGAAAACGGGGCGGAAACCTCCCGCTTTCTTGGGTATGACAAAAATCGTGGAGACAAACTGGTCTGGACAGTCCTCCCTTTGCACTATTGCTCCTTTCTCCAGCATACTGTGGACTTCGTCCCTTGTAACTTTGTGTTGTTTCTCGTTCATATGAAACTGCGTTGGCACCTTTATCTGCCAAGGTTGGTATACCCACTCGATTCGGTACCCTACTACCGACTGGAGAATAAATGGGTCGTTGGTCATCTTCTCCCATTCTGCAAGATAACTTTTCATTCTCCCTGCATAATGATGTCCATAGTAGTCTACCAAATCGGGCCTTTCTTGTACTTTGGTTTCTTGAGGCTCGCTTTTTAGTTTTAGTTTTTGTTGATATTTTTTGTCTGGTACTGCCCTTTTCCTTTTGATTCTGAGCGAAAGGACTCATAACCTTGTTCAGACCGACCATGCCCGCTGGAACTAAAAGAACTGCGGTGATATTGGCCTCTGTTGCTGAAACCTTTGTTCCGGTTGTATGATGTACCTTTGTTGTAGTTGGAGAATTTCGTAAATGAACCTCCTTTTTCTTTCAAAGAAGATTTTGACTTTATTTTGGTGGTGCTGACTGTGTTTTTCACCACTTTTTGAGTCACCTTTTTCAGCTTTTCTTCTTCCTCCACCTTCTGGGCCCATTCATCCCCAAAAGTACAGCTCATTGACGGAGTCACGTCTCGGAGATATCCTTCCTTAATGAAGGGGTCTGCATGTTGCTGTCTGAAAACGGACACTCGCTGAATGGCGGACCCCAAAAGTCTGCCTGAAGAAGTCAATAAAGTTTTAAACTTCTTGTAATTCATCTGATATACTCTGCACTTTTACCACTGTTTTCATAAGCAGAAAAGAGGCTCGGAGTAAGTCTTCTTGAATAGACCAAACCGAGTTGTCACTCTTCCAAGACCCACATTTTGTCTTCTTCATGGCTGCTCTGATGGGTTTGGGCATATCTGGGGCCTTAAAGAACTCTTCAACTGAAGGATCAGGCTTTAGACCTTCTAGCAATTCGTCCTTTTTGGCTTGTTCCAACACGTGGATCCGCTGCTGTTTCCACCACTTCAGCACCTCCTCTTCAAATAAGGTGCCCTTAACCTCTTCATGAAGGTTTGCCAGCTTTGATGATGGCTTTTCTGGTTCCTTTAGAAGCTGGGACCGTGATCATTGTTTCTTCCGCACCTACATCTTCATCAACATTTCTGGTCGTGACCAACAAGGCATCAGCCTGATCTTAATCCTTCTTATTCGGTGACTGCCTGCAACTGTGATCTGTCATTGTCATCACGATCCAGATCGGTAAGTTTACCTTTTTCTTACCGTTACTAACATCACAGGATTTAATTAAGTCAGAAAAGAATCCTCAAACATTACTATACCTTTCATCTTCCATGGTTGACATGATGATCCCACTTTCTTTGGGAAAAAGGGTCAAAACTTTCCCGCTGAGCGTACACCATTCTATGGCGCCTGCCGCAGTAATGAAAAGAGGTCAGAGTTCAGGGCGCAGGACAGGGAGTGGAGCAAAGTTTTTAAAGCCTGGTGCACCACCGATAATGAGAGAAGAACAACTAAGAACAACCAAGATTCTAGACCTTGCGGTTTGATATTTGATAAAAAATCATCCGACGCAAGAGGGCGCTATCTACGACGAACCATTCCGCGCACGATCGTGCGGGGTGCACCACACTAAATAGGCTCCCATAGTAACCAATGCTAAATGCTAAATATTCAATGCTAAATGCTAAATATTAAAAAAAAACCTCAAAAAATACTTAAAAGTCTCTCAGCCCTGGAAAACAAATCGAATATATTTTCTGACAATTGAACTACATTTTTCTTTTCAATTTTTAGTAGGTCAGCCGGTGAGAATTTTTGCTATAGGCTGACCCAAATAAAAATACCCCTGAACGAGTAAATCGGTCAGAGTTCATCTTGGAAAAATGACTATACACAAAATAGGGCCATTTTTAGAGGGCAAGTCTACCCAAAATGCTCCAGGATGAAAGTTACAACCCCACGGGCACAATGTTGGATCATTTTTTAACAATCCATAAAAGCAAGGACCTTCAAATCTTTGATTTACAGAAAAAGTTGTGGGTTAACATTGATTAATGAGCCTCAGCGCATGGATCTATTGAGTGTAGTGCACCCTGCGCGGAATGGTTCGTCATGATAGCGCCCTCTTGCGTCGGCGTCGGATGATTTTTTTATCAAACTGCAAGGTCTAGACTCTAGACTATTTGTTCGAGCCGTAAGAGGACGCAGTATAATATGTACACGCTATGTACATAACAACTTCCCAATTTGAATAATTCAGCACCAATAGTGAAAATGCAAACGATTGCCGTTACCACGCTGGAAAAAATCGCAAGCCGACCACAATGTGGGCTACAGGGCCCGTTGAAGGGCGCCCCAAAATTGTGAAGATGAAAATGCTGATGCTCTTTGTACAATCTTACCATTTCTATTAGAGAAGCAGCGTACAAGCTCAGTACACATCACAAAGCCACTCACGGGCCCTGGGAAAATGTTCACAATTAAGATAATCTTTGGTAAATTCTCAGCCTTTCTGGGTTATCTTTTTAGCAGGATTGGCTTGAACAGATTGAGTGTGTTTTCTCAGTAGTCTTTCTTGAAAATTCAGTGAGTGAAAATTAAGGAACCGCCTTCAAACACACATCTTGAGCGGCCTATGGAGTCTGGGGTCCTCTGGAAGGCAACGTTTGGTCTGTTGATGCCTTTTCTCCATACTTTTCTTCCGTTTTTGCGTGCACCTCCTTAATCCGCCCCAATTGCTTTCCACGGTTCAAACATTTACACTGCACAGCAGGTTGACTTTAATCTACATTTATAAAGAAACACATTGGGAAGTGTACATTGTGCATGTTATTTCCAGACAAGTCGGTCACCTTGTTGTCATTTTTGCTTGAATGAATGTTTACTTTCAAAATGCTATGAATTAGTCAAAATATAAGGCACATTTTTTTTTCACCACTTGATAAAAACTGAGGGGGTTAGGGTGGTAGGAGGATGATCTTAACTTTAGAGGCCTTACCTGGTCCAAAATGTGTGTGTGTGTCTGAGTTTAAATACCACCATCTCCCAGGATTTACGCCCGTGGTGGGAAATAATGACATAATATTTCGTACGAGCCAAATAAAAGTTCTTTTTGAGGGGACGACATAAAAAACTATTTAGTGGTAACGAACTAATATTTCGCTCCCTCGAAAAAACGAAACGGGTTTACAAAGCCCCTATTATGTCATTTATTTTCCGGGCATCTTTCTGAGAACACCGAAACAATAACAACCGGCTTATGTGCTGTCTTTTTAAGCTATTTTTCTTCAAACATGAGTGATTCAATGGTGCGTTACACGTCGAAAAACAACAAAAACAAAAACAATAATAAACAAAACAAGTTATTGACACTGCTATCTGGTTTTTATATGCCAGGACTTGCCGTGAATATTATTGGACCGCTACAACTTTAGAGACACAGTAATTGGTGTCGATTTACGGCGAGACACATCAATACAAGCCTCTAGTTTCCCAGCCTGTTCTTTGTGCTGCTCGTTTTTAGTTTGTACTTGGTGAAGGTCATGGGCGTGTCACCAGTGTATTGCGATACAACACGCACTGTACACAGCAGCAAGCTATTACAATACTCAACGACTGTATGTCCAATGAACCAGATCTCCATATTGCAAACCCAGCTGATCTGAACCACTCTTCGCAATGGACAAGAATCAACGTAGCATGTTTAATTTCTACTTCACACAAGGAATTGTTTTTATGCATCTCTTCGCTTGTGGATTCTCTCAAGATACAGGTAAATCACGACCTTTTTGGTTATTTTACAGTAATTTATCAGTTTAACGTATTGTGATAAATTTAACCTTGCATCAATCTTTGTGCTAATAATTATGCTATATGCACCAACGATTATGCATATAATTAGGAAAATGTGAATCACCATCAACAACAGGCGTTTTTCTATATATTTTTTTTAAGAAATCGGAATGGATCGGTTGTCTTGCATTCGATTTCCTTGGGAATAAATGGCCTGTTTTATAACAGACTTTTTCAAGTTCATTTTGGACAAGCAATGAGTCCTGGTAACAAGCTAATGTTGTACCAGTATAAGGGTAAAAGTAATTGCTCATATTATTTTTATTCGTATCAGTAACTCGTTTACTGTCTCATATCAGTTTGGGTTTTGACCTGGGTTGCCTATAACAGTCTCTTGACTAATAAGATTTTTGTGTGACTGTCTAGTATACTTGACCGAAAAACCAGCTGATGTCTAGATTAGGCTTGGAACTAGAAGTTCTAGATAACCTGTTGTTAAACAAACTGTTTTAGGGACTACAGCTTGGCGTGATGTGATATAGATCCATCTAGAGTCCCACCATCAGGGATCAATGTTAGGACATCTTTGGTTGATCTTCAACATTTTGTTTCTCCGGGAACTGTATTGTACAATGTGCCTATATGCTGATGATGATGTCATCTTCAGCTGAGAATCAACATTTAAGTTGATGCCTTTGAATTACAATCTCTATTTTGTTATGTCATTTTTCGAGTATAACAACAAGGGTATGCCACTAAAGCCGTCGTGAAAATGGTTCCGAACGGGGATACTCAGAATTCAATCAATCGCACATTCAACACATGATTATCAGTTGATATTGCAGACGGTAAAAAAGAGGTTTTTTTTTTTTTTTTTTTTTTTTACCCATACACCGATGTGTGTTAAGCACTGTACACTCAGTTTCCCAAGCCCTGTGAAAAAAAAAACACAGGCTTTTTTCCTCGGGTGGAATTCGAACCCAGACCACTGCCACTCTAGGGCAGATGTCTTACCAACTAGACTACCGAGACTGCCCGGTAGCTAGAGGCAGTTCGAATCCATTAGCAGCGGGTACTGCAATCATTATGATAGATGCTAATTTTTGCATCGGGGATAAAGAATATTATTTGTAATGCTTTACCCATAATACCGATGTGTGTTAAGCACTATATATATACATATATAAAAAGCTGTATCCATTCGTTGTGTATCCCCGCTACTGCCGTTTACCAGGTTGTTTGCATCTTAACCGGGGTAGTGATCCCTGGCTTATCGGCAGCACGGTTCGGCTTCTGACTGGTCCCCCCGAGCAAAGTGGATTTGGTATTGCACATAGGACCGCCCACCAACAATAAGGGCTGGTTAGCTCAGTTGGTAGAGCGCTCGTACGGTATTCGCGAGGTTGCGGGTTCGAGTCCGGCATCAGCCAAATTTTCTTTGCTCACCCTATTTATTTATAATATTCTCCCAGTCAGTTTCTTATGTACTTTCTCTGTGTAAATCCACGTAAAAAGCTGTATCCATTCGTTGTGTATCCCCGCTACTGCCGTTTACCAGGTTGTTTGCATCTTAACCGGGGTAGTGATCCCTGGCTTATCGGCAGCACGGTTCGGCTTCTGACTGGTCCCCCCCGAGCAAAGTAGATTTGGTATTGCACATAGGACCGCCCACCAACAATAAGGGCTGGTTAGCTCAGTTGGTAGAGCGCTCGTACGGTATTCGAGAGGTCGCGGGTTCGAGTCCGGCATCAGCCAAATTTTCTTTGCTCACCCTATTTATTATATTTTTCAAAGGAGTCGGGAAAGTACTGAGTATACAGTGCTTAACACACATCGGTATATGGGTAGAGCATTACGAATAATATTCTTTATCCCCGATGCAAAAATTTACATTTATCATAAGAGTTTCATTTTGATTGACATTTGAAAGGGTTGGGCGTATCAAAACGTTTTTTAACAACGTTCGTCGTAAAACATGAGTGATGTGAATAGCTTACTTTTCAATGTTTGACAGAAAGTAGTTGAAACTTTGTAAGGCAAAATTGAAATTCACGTATATCTACAAAGGTACAATGCAAGTAAACTGTTAAAGTTTCTTGATAGAGTAAACTTTAGAAACTTCACTACTTAAGCAAGAATCGAATTCATGGCGTGGCTTTTTAAAACATATAAAGATGGATATGAGCCATACAAAATCTCGAAGACGTTAATACGCGGTCTGTGACAAATACAACTCTGGTTATTTTCGCACCGGTGATTTTTGGGTGGGGTGAGGTGGGGTGGGAGTGTGTGGGGGGGGGGGGGGCTAATCACACTGTACACAACCCCTGCCCCAATCTCAGTCTCGTCCCCCAAAATGAGACCGACGATAAAATAAACTGTATAATTTGTTTGGATTTCGAAAATGAAACCCATTATGTTCATTACAATGTAAAGTAATTGCCTAAAATGGTTCTGTGCATTAGTTGATGTAAATACCCCATTAACAAAGTCAATATTGTGTTGCTGCCTTTTTCTGGTTTACTACGCCCGAATGCCCGTATAGCATTATTAGTATAGCTGTGCGTGTTTAAACAGGTTTTATTTTAAGTGACCGGCTGCTTACAGTTATGCAGGTACAACTGCATGCAATTGAATTTATTCGTTCAGACCAAAAAATTCACATGAAAAGACCATAACCAGAAAGATTAAAGAAACGTCGTAAAAAACTACTGGACCTTATGAGCTATTGCTAGGCAGCTGCTGTGTCGTATTGATCTAAAACCCAGACAATTCAATATCCAGTATGTTATTTTGAGACGTGTATGATTAATGAAGTGAAAACTGAACGAATGGGGAGTGCTTTACATACAATGATCAGTGGCGGCTGCCTGTCGGGCTGACTGTTTGTCTTTCTTCCATTGCCTTGTTACATTTTGCAAAGACATTTCTCCATTTTTAACAGGTCCCTCAAGGACTGTGTCTAACTAGTGACCTAGTTCGTTGTAGCGCAAAAAGACTGGGCCAATTTTGTTCGATATACATTTTACAGTATGGCAGTAATGCTGGATTTAAAAAGTTTATTACACAGGCTGGTTGCATTCTATGTTGAAAAATGTTTATCAGGTACGATCCCTCAACGTTCAATGTGTGTCTGTTCAACAGTTGTTTTCCCAGTATACAGTGGCTGGATCATGCACTCTTGACCCCCACTCCCTGTCCCAATTGAAATTGTCTACGCTACTGCCTATAACAATGCCTCTGCCAGCGCAGACCCAACAATCGTATATAATCACAACACATCCTCGTAATGGTCATATGAGTTGTTCAATCTTGATGTTGATTTTCTTCTCTGTTCAAACATGCTAACTGAACCTGTCCTTGTAAATAACGTCTTATAGAAATTTATTTGCATCTCATATAGTCCAGATATATATTAACGACCGTGCTTCAATATTTTGGTCGTAATATGGTGTATTTGTGTTTGTTTCCAGGGTTTACGCCCACGTTCCCACCATCTGGTGTCTCGCTACTCCCAGGTAAGTTCATTTTATACGGTGGAGTTTCAGTTAAATTTTCATCAAATTTAACGAAAACTTAACAAAACTCTACGAAACACAGGACGAGCTAGGACGACAATAAAACATTTTTTTTAATGTATGTGTTAATTTGTTTACAAAATTGACCTTTGTTTTTAATATTGATATTTGTTTTCAATATAGATATTTGTTTTCACTTAGTAACGTTTAACCAGCTGATAAAGACATGACCAAGAGTGTTTACAACCAGTCACAATACTCATCATGCGGGCGCTAATATGTACGCGTAGCGCAATGCAAACCAGTAATCAATATAAAGTATATCCGTACGCGCGCGTATGCCCAACCGTTGAGCGTCGCATGCAATTTGCCCTTCAAGATTATTACAAACAACTTTCACGGATTTTCCAACATTATTACGCTTTCGACAAAAGGGGAATTTATGAATGGGAATAAAAGAGTATCGGTCTTCAACGGCCGTTTGAAACCTTCGGCTCAGTCCTTTATCACACGGCCACGGCCATGAATGTTTAAAACGGCCCACTAAGACCTCTGTCACCACCATAGAGCTGTAAAGAACCTTTATATACAGCTCTATGGTCACCACTCTTTTATGAAGGTCTCAGACTCAACGCCGTGCACTACTTACCACTGGTAAAACCGTACAATGCATCAATAAATTATTTACGTAATACCCATCTAGAGCGTAACTCTACATTGTATATGCACAACCGTTTTGAAGTCGCGCTGCACGCAGACAATCATGTTTAGTCATTGTGCGTCATTGAAGAAATACTTTAATTTTCAAGGAGCATTTGCCTGCGAGTATTCTGCATGTCTTGCGTGCGCGCGTGTACGGCTGCATGACGCAACTCAAGCACGCGTCACACTGCGGCTTGAAAACGGGACGCGACGATCGAGGGGTGAGGAGACGTGCCGTTGTCATAGGGTATTCTGTCCTCCGGGAAATGTGTCCACCATACGGTAAATTAACGTACGAGTTTATTCAAAAGAGGGCGCTATCAGAAGGAGTTAGTACACAACTTGCCGTATGCTCGGACATAAATCCGGACAGAATCTCCTTCCACACCGGCACCACCAATTAGAGACAGCCCATGGCTGGTGTCATAGGGTATTCTGTCCTAGGGTAACTCGCAAAACGGCCGCCTCTGGCGGCCGTTCGCTCGCAAGAATGAGGATTTCATTTGTTGGTGTTATCCGTTCTGATTTGTCGGTTCCAATACCAGTTAAAACCTTTTGCTGCACATTTTGTCGTCAAAAGAAAAAAAAAAGAAAGAAAAAAGAAAGGGGAAAGACCCATCTATTTGCATCTTTTTTTTCCTTTAACATTTTTTTCTCAGAATGAACTGAATCATTGTGCTTTCATGTTTTCAATAATATTAATCATACTGCCCAGCGCACGCCGTCTCTCTACCCGTCTTTTTTGCCGTTCATGGTTTGAAGTCTCCAAAAAGCGCTGGCAACCCAACTTGGCTATGAGCCAATTAAAGGGCCTTGATGAGGTTTTTGTCACGGAACATTTTTGTGGCTTAATATATGGTTTGAAATTAACAAAACGTAGTATTGACTATTTTGATGTGTCTGTTATGCGTTAAAACACTTTAATTGAGCCCCGAAAATGTGTCCCATCTGATTGCGCAATGATCCATGACGTAGGCTGTGGTAAAACATTTCAAAGACGGCTCCGGTGCCGAGTGGTCAACAATGCATTGTGTGTTATTGTCACACACATGGCCCTGGTCAGCCGTTGCACTGTCTACGTCACAGACTTTATGTTAATGAGGAAGGGTGGGCGGAGCACGGCAACCCCCTAATTTTAGAAATCGTTATTTCTACGATTAATACGCATGTAAAAAATGTGAAAAAATTAAAGATATACCAAAATAGGCATACTTTATTTTTTTAACCAATAAAAAAAAAAAATTCATGGCACCTTTAAGGAAAACCAGTGCACTGCGATCATGAATGGCTAACATGTGGTCTTCATGCATGAGTACACTGTCATCTAATGTACATGTATTCTTTTAAACAAAGAGTTGTGGGGACTCCCTATTGTTGTTCCATTATTCCCTTTTCTATTGAATTACCTTGTGGGGACAGGGTTTGACGAAAACAAAAAAAAACGTTGTGGGGACCTTTGTTCCATTGTATAAATGTCCACATAACGGTGTGTGTACCTACCCATGCGTACACATGCGTGACAAGTGAGTGAACATTGTTATGGTTGTTGAAACATTGTTGGGCGCGCTTCTTTTGTCTGACAAGTCCTCCGTCAATGAATTTAATATTCCCAAAAATCACTAATGAATGGTTTCGGAAGAAAACAAAATAAAGCCTTTAGCCTGAATGTGGGTCCAAAAGAACGACCCACGATAATTCCCAGCTACATCTATGCTTGCACCACGGAGTTTTTGCGTAACAAACGGACAAGTTACTCACATTATTATACAGATGTGTCCACCATACGGTAAATTAAAGTGGGCTGGAGGAGTTTATTCAAAAGAGGGCGCTATAGACCGATTGCGCGACCTACGTCACATGACCCATGTTGGGTATAAAATGTAAACACACACGTAATCCTCCATAGGAAAGGGTGGTACGGTACACGATGATTAATGCATTAAGTTTATTCGATCGAGGTTTTTTTTGATCGAAATCTGTGGAAGAAATTCTACAGTTTGTACCAGAGACCTTCAAGTGGCTGAATAAAGCCAGTAAGGACAGTTCCAGCAAGTCTTGAAAATTGTAAAAGTACCATATAATTGTGCACGATGTGTACAGCGCGCGACGGCACGTTAGGCAAGACGACCGCGATCACCACACACTTTTCTAAACAAAAAAATTTAAGTTTTGAAGCTGAAATCCTCCAAAGAAATTGCTTTCCAAAACTGTGTGATTCCTTTGCCTATTTGAAATTCTGCAAGGCTAGGTATTAATGCTCACTTTTCCAACGTTCTTTACCCCCCCCCCTTTTTTTTTACAGTGATTTAGGCCAACATTACAAACAAAATAACACACGGGTGGCTACATAATTCTAAAAGTCGTCCGACGCCGGTAGTGCATGGCTAAAAAAACCCTCTTTTTAGTAGAATTCTGTTAAATTATGCAACAGAGATGTGATTTAAATTAATGCCACAGCATACTACTTTAAATAAAGGGGCTGATTAACTAATTCATCGCTTAACGAAAATAAAATCGACTGTTTTCGTACTCACTCTGTGTCACGGCCTATGCTTTTACACGTATTTTTTCATCAGCTGTATGACGTCATACTCGATAGAGGGTCACGTGACCGCATGTAAACATTGTCGCGCAATCGGTCTATTCGCCGTATGCTCGGACAGAATCTCCTGCCGGACAGAATCTACTTCCACATCGGCACTGACAAGAAATAACAATTTTGACTGTGTAAAGACGTTAAAAAAGAATATAAATAAATGTAGGCTATATTGTGATTCTTAGCCATTTTAGGCTAAATGTGTCTTTTATAAAAAGGGCCTACTTACGTCAATCTTTGAGTAAATGGTGCAAAGTTCTTCCCTTCATTGGACAAAATTAAGCGATGCAAGAAATAAATAAAAAATCTTCACACCACGTACGTTTAAACGCGTACGAGATGTACAACACGAGCGCATGTGGTACTCGATACGCGTGCTCTGAGGTTAAATCACGCGCATTAACTGATTGCACGTCTTTCTGGTAGGCCTAAAAGTGATTCCATAACGCACGGAAAAGGAATAAAGCACGGGGCCCAATTTCATAGCGCTGCTTAACGGTAAGCAAATTTTCATGCTAACTATAGACCTTATGCATTGACGTCACCACGCCGCCATCTTAGAAGTAAATCGATGATGAAACAATGGAAACGCAGAGATTTGTACGTGCGGCACACAGAATTGGCCAATGAACAACCTCATTTTGACCTCTAGGTGAGGGCGCCCTACTCAAATGACGTCATGTGCATAAGGTCTATAAAATAATAACTTTGACTGTATTATAATGTTCATACCAAATCGTCACGGCACGTACGCTCATACGTGCACGAGACATGACGCCCGGACAGAATCTCCTTCCACACCGGCCCGTCTCACCCCTCGATCGTCTCGTCCACTTTCTTCAAGCCGCAGTGTGACGCGTGCTTGAGCTGCGTCATGCAGCCGTACACGCGTGCACGCATGCAGAATGCGGGCAAATGTTGTTTGAAAATTAAAATCTTTCTTCAATGACGCACACTGACTAAACATGTCTGCGTGCAGCGCGACTTCAAAACGGTTGTGCACATAGATAAGGGAATAACTGAGTGGCGACGAGTTCTTAAACGGCCGTTTAAAACCGGCAGGGTCGTGGCCGTGCGATAAAGGCCCGAGCCGAAGGCGAGGGCCTTTATCGCACGGCCACGACCCTGTAAGGTTTTAAACGGCCGTTTAAGAACGAGTCACCACTCTTTTATTCCCATTCATAAATGCCCTTTTGTTAACAAGTATTGAAAAATATGGAAAATTGGTTAAAAAAAAAAGGTTTTGGATGGTTTCGTTCATTTGTCAGTTTGCAGTTCATGTTCAGGGGCCCTGCTTTGCTTGTGCGTCTGGTTGTCGCCTCCCCTATGTGTGATTTGCACGATTTAGAGTTTCAAAACACGAAACCAGACTAAAGAACAGCAGTATCCGACTGTTGGTCGTCGCGGCGGCAAGGCTTTAGAAATACATTGTTTTCACAGTAAAATAAGAGGAACTGTATTAAAACTGACAACTGCTGAAGAATGGAGAAAGAATTTAAGAAATGGTAATGTTGATCTGATTGGTGAGTGCGATTTTTTACAACAGTTTGGATTTGTTTTACCGTTGGAAGCTTGTTCCGTGTATCGATACAGTGTGGGCCCTCTGTAGTGTTAACGTTATGCAGTGCAGCGTCGCTGTTTCAAACTTTCAGTGTACAAAACTTCATGTATCATGGCAGACTGTCACATATGTAGGTGATTTTTCTTTTTCTTGCTTCTATAAAGCTGTAATTTCATCACCTGTGCACTGCTGGAACCTAGGCCCATTTGAATTTGTTGTTGACTGATCTCGGTCTGCTTTCTCCTCTCTTACATTGTTCTGCCTCTTCAACAATAACTTCCTTATCAGTTATATCGTCAATATCAAATTGAAGGTCAAAATTACATTGCAAGTTGTCACACATTTTAACTTAAATCCTACGAAAGCCCATTAGCGCCACTGAATTTTTTTTTTCAAATCCGTTATTACGGATTCGAATCCGTAATAACGGATTCGAATCCGTTATTACGGATTGCGAATCCGTTATTACGGATTGCGAATCCGTTATTACGGATTGTGAATCCGTTATTACGGATTGCGAATCCGTTATTACGGATTGCGAATCCGTTATTACGGATTCACAATCCGTTATTACGGATTCGCAATCCGTTATTACGGATTCACAATCCGTTATTACGGATTCAAATTTAAGGTCTCTGAGGGCGCCATATGCAGGTTGTTCTACCTACCGTGCTACTGACAGACTGATCGAGTGCTGGATTTCGCGATCGAGTGCTGGATTCTCTGTATTATACCCAGGTATTTATTCTTTTTTTTTAAACCGTTTCATGTCATATGATTGTCAGTTTCTATAGAGTGCAGGGTTAGGCTCAGAATCTTACAGGGGTTAGGCTCAGAATCAGGGCTGTGCTGTTTTAAGTGATGCCTCCATTTTACACAACCAGTGCAGTAGTCCTGTTATGACAACAATGTTATTCCACGCTTGCAGTAGCGGCTTGGTGGTTCAAGTTTGCAACCATGCCAACTGGATTCCCACCGCGGGTTCATGGCTCCACGCACGCAGGCATATCTTCGCCTGTGAGATCGACGGGTTTAGCAATAGTAGCAGGCTTTTTCAAGGCCTTAATTTCCCCATGAAATTCATTCACTGACTTTATAATGAAGAGAGAACTAACTGAATTGCTGTTGTGGCTAGTTTGTATGCATTTGTTTTGTTTTGAAAATACCGAATGTATTTAACCGATTGAATGGAAGGTGAACTGTGTGGACGAAAACTTGTAGAGCCCTCTCTTTCCCCTGGCTTTTTCAGCATGACACCTGATTGTTGTTTGTTTTGTGAACCCTGGCGTTGGGCCAAGAATAGAAGGAGACCAAAGTACTTTGCATTATTTATGGCGGCTTGGAGTGCCTAACCGGGATCATGGAAAGGGAATTGTGTTTTGCATGTCATTAGTATAACTGCAAAAAGCAAAAAAACAACCAACAAACAAACAAACGAACAAACAACCAAAACAACCCAACAAACAAACATACAAACGTTTATTGACATTTTGACACCAGTTCAGTTTGGAGTAAGGATGAGGTTCTGGTAGTTGTCAGCAGTAACTCATTGAAGGGCTGCAGCTCAGTGTATAACCTTCCTTTAGTCATAAGTAAAAGCATATTAATAGTTTTTCAAAAGCCGAATTTAAAAAATCTTTAAAGTAAAGGCTTCTTTTGGTGATATTTATGCCAAATCGTTTATTTTTTTCTCCTTCTTATCAGGCAGATACGGAAACGATGGAGGAGTTGTACAACTATCTTCAGGAGAGAGGGGTTGGAATGGAGAAAATCAACCGAATGAAAGATGAAAAGGTTAAAAAGACCTAGTGTTGTTAGACAACCATCCTCTCCCATTGGACATTTATTGATTGATTGATTGATTGATTGATTGATTGATTGATTGATTGATTGATTGATTTATTGATTTATTTATTTAGTTATTTAGTTATTTAGTTATTTAGTTATTTATTTATTTATTTAGTTATTTATTTATTTATTTATTTATTTATTTATTTATTATTATTTTTTGGGGGGCACCATTTCTATCTAAGGGCACTTTGTAGTTTCTGTTTGCATTTTTCCTAAGCAACCCGCTTTACAGATGGCCTACTGTTGGTTTACCGTTTATAAGACAATCTGACGTTGAGGTAACCACTCATACATTGTCTGCCTGTAATATTGTAACTCAAACTTTCCCGGCGTGAATCCACAAAGTGAATTATAGACTTTGACACAAATTCTCTGCTTTCGTGACACTACAAAGGGAGCTTTGTTTTGACACGTCTGTTCTCACAAATCACAATTTTGCAAGATGTTTAGGAAACGTTCTCCGGTCTAAGCGTCGCCGAATCTTCCATCAGAAGCTCGCACCAACCGACTCCGCAGGGTGCACCACACTAAATGGGCTCCCATATAGTAGCCAATGCTAAATGATAAATATTCAAAAATACTCAAAAAATATTTAAAAGTCTCTCAGACTCCAGAGAACAAATCAAATATATTTTCTGACATCTGAACTTTGTTTTTCTTTTCCATTTTTAGTAGGTTAGCCGTTGAAAATTTTCGCTAGGCTGACCAAAATAAAAAACACCCCTGAATGAGTAAACTGGCCAGAGTTCATCTTGGGAAAATGACCCAACGCTGTTTAGCAAAATATGACCATTTTTTAGAGGGCCAGTCTACCCAAAATGCTCCGGGACGAAAGCCGACAACCCCAAAGGCATAATGTTGGACCGTTTTCAACAATCTAAAAAACCAAGGGCCTTAATTTTTTTGATTTACAGAAAAAAATTGTTGGGTTTATTAATGAGGCTCTGCGCACCGATTTCTCTCTGTTTGTGCATCCCACATGGAGTCGTGTTGGGGCCCTCTGCTGGCTGATCGGCACCACCGTTACATTATAGAAAAAAACAAGTTTGAAAATCATTGATGATAATACTGCATAAAAGCTTTCACAATGTAACTTTTTATTCTGAATTAAAACGTCAAAACTCCAGATTTCAAAAGGGGGCGACCGCGGAGCACGGTCATCAGCGGGGGGGGGGGGGGGGGGCACGTGGCCCGTGCCATCCCCACACAGTCAAACATTGTTTGATAGATAATATTAAATATAAAAAGAAGAAAAAAAGTTTACAAATGAAATGAACATTTTACTGACGTATACTTACTTTCACCTTATTTTTGTTTTTGCTTTAGATTGATGCAGATACAATTGGGATGATGGATGATGACACGTTGAAAACTTTCATCCCTCTGCTTGGCGACAGAATTGCAGTTAAAAACTTTTGTCAAAAGGCAGGCCCATCAGATGCACCGCTACCAGAAAGGAAAAAGAAACTGCTAGACAGACTGCGTCGAAAGCTGCAGCTTAAACGACGAAGAGAAACAGTCACGGATACGGAAGATGAAGATGATGTTGGACTGTCTGAGAGTAGTGACAACCGATCAGTGAAGCTTAAAGGCAACAGAAATGCCCAGAAGGATATTCGAAAAATTGACATTGGGTGGATTGATTATAACTACCATGCGAATGCCTACAAGCAAGTCCGTAAACAGCACGGAGGAGGAAGTCGGCCAATTTCGGTCTCCAAAAAAGCTGGCAAGAAAGACTTGATGAAGTTATCCAAGGACCTTTTTTTTAAGGACGGGAATTCTTCAAAAGGAAAGTTAGAAGACTTCGAGTTTGAAATGTGTGACTTCAGAAAACTACCAATTTCTTCTGATTTCACCGTTGGTGCCCTCTACGATGAAGTTAAAATGCCTGTACTTCGTTTTTATCTGCAGACGAAAAAGAAAAGCCAGGAGCAAAGTCAGGCTGAAGTAGCTGCCCTGGCTGAAGAAGGCGACGATGGAGGAAACAAGAAACAGAAAAATCGAGAGAAACAGTGGGTACATAAAACTGAAGCGGATGCTCAGGCTGAAGAAGACGAACAAGAACAAGAACTACTTTGGTGGGATGTCGGCAATGAGGTGGTTGTGGACATCGACAGTTCCGAATCAGTTGGATCACAACCTGACACCCCGACAGTGCAGTTTGGACCGTTTGGCAGCAGGGAAGGCGAATATCTAAATGATACCCTACCGTGTCAAACTACCCCACTGCCAGAGGAAGGAGATAATAGTTCGACAAGTTCTGGAGTATATGAAGTGATTATCCTTCGGAGAGGATTTATCATTGAAGACATGATTGAAGCTTTCTCCCAGCCAAGTATCATGGGATCCAAAATATCTGTGCATATGATTCTACCCAACGGTGAAGTGGAGTCGGGGCAAGGTGTTGGTGTATTTCAAGACGCTCTCACCCAATTCTGGATGGAGTTCAATGAAAAAATGACAACTGGTGCGACCTTCAAAGTACCTGTTCTTCGACATGACTTTTCCGAGAGGGAGTGGGAAGCTGTTGGAAGGATTATTTCCAAAGGTTGGAAGGAGCTCCGATACTTCCCAATAGGTCTGGCTCCGGCTTTTATGGAAACTGCCATTTACGGCGACAGTCAAGCTGACACAAAAGAAACTTTCCTACAGTTCATACCCGAATCTGAACGGGAAATTATTGAATCTGCATTGAATGAGTTTCCATCAGAGGATACTGGTACAGATGAACTTTTGGACATACTAGGAGGATACGAGTGCCGCAGAATACCGACTGCAGAAAACCTGCCCCGCCTACTTGCTGAATTGGGTCACAAAGAGTGCATCCAGAAACCCAGCTTTATCGCCGAAAACATGAAAAAGCATCTCAAACCAGTTTTTTCTCATTTATCCCGACAAGAGTTCGTGTCAATGTATGATGACCTGAAGCCTGACACTAAAAAGGTACTCACCAAGCTGAAGTTTCCAGAACAATGTACGCCTCAGCAGGGCATGGTCACAACATTTCTGAAGAGATATATTAGATCGTTGGACAACAAAATGCTTGAAAATTTTCTGCGGTTCGGAACAGCATCAGACATCACACCACGAGAGAACATTACCATCACCTTTACCAGTCTCGAGGGTTTTCAGAGAAGACCAGTGGCTCATACATGTGGTAACGTGTTAGAAGTGCCGTCCACGTATGACAGTTTTGTTGAATTAAAACAAGAATTCAACGAAATCCTGAACAGTGGCATCTGGGTAATGGACATTATGTAAAATTAGAGTTGATGGTTCATTGCCATGATTAGGATAGTTACACAAGTGTTTCCCAAGAGAGTGTTTGATATACATGGTGTTATACCGATACTGCATAACCTTTATTAAAACGATTTGTTTTCTGTAATTGTGTGTTGTTGTTTTTTACTTCAACAATACTTGTGATATTGCTTTTAAGTCAATCATTGTAAGCTTATTTAACGACTACAGCATAGGCCTATACTATTGGATTCAGTTCAAGTGTGATGATAAAAATTACTTATTGATACGGGCATAGTTTAACATAACCGTTAAAAAAAATATAATGTATCCTTCCAGTGCACTCTTTGTCTCAAAGAAACATTGTGGTTCACAAAATGGGGGCCATATCCTACAGAATTCACGTCGTTACAAATTTCTTACACAAAGTCTGGGCCTAAATCTTGACACATTTTGGCAGATAGCATGTTAGATTCTGCGTTGTGTTAACATTAACTGTTCAACGCGTTTTGGAAGTCTACTATAAAGGATGTTTGTTGTCTTTGCCGTATTAATTTGATGTTATTTGGGGTCACTCTTGAAAAGTGTGGCTTTATATTATGGAAGTTTGTGGGAAACTTTAATTTGAAGTATTTATCCTGAAAGAAAACGATAAATATCACGACTGCAACACGAAAAGGCAGTAATTTCGATGAGACCGTGAATAAACATTATTTAGTAAGACACACAATGATCCTTGGTCCACGGGGTTTCATTGCCCCCCCCCCAAAAAAAAAAAAACCAAACAAACAAACAAACAAACAAACAAACAAACAAACAAACAAAAACAAAAAACCGGACCACCCTTATCCTATACATGCAGTGAACTGACGAGTTTAGAAGCACGTTTATCTCTTGACTTTCTTTGAGTCTTCTTAGATTTTTTTTCGGGGGGGGGTTAGCTACCTTTGTATTTGTATACGATCAGATGGAAACAAAACAGTATGGTTTCCTGTTTTAGTGGAAAAAGTACGTCTACATTCATTCAACCATTATATTCACCTTTTATTTATATCTGCATGCAAGTTTCTTTAAAGTTACATTGATCTATTACATTGATCCATTCTTACTACTGGTTATTGGCCCTCTTTCCGAGTTGTTTTCAGTTGCCAACTTTTACAGGATGTTACCAAAGTGATGGTGTTTAATAAAAAATGTGCAAACGTTCATGAAACAAAACTGATCATGTTTTTATAGTGGTTTATTAAACTGCAACATCATCATTTTCTGTTAAGCAAAAAAGATGCCAACTAACACCGGTCACTTTTTAGTTATTAGAAAATTAAAAGGTATGGGTTCTATGCCAAAAACGCTTTTTGGTGGTGGATCAGCAGTTTCCACAATGTCTTCGATTTAAAGCAAATGGGTAGCCAATGTAATTTTTTGTTAATGTACACTAAGTGATGTTCGATTTGATTTTGGAGGCTTGCAGTTGCAGACCAGATTCACAAGATTTCTAGTATTAGAAGGTGTTGTCCGTTTATTCTGGGGGACTCAGCAAGTAAGTCCTTTGACGTGGTTTGTGCTTGTTCAACCTTCAGACTCACGGAAGTAATGGAACTACAACTGTCCTCGAATCATTGTTCTGAGAAAGTTATATAAATGAAGACCTTCGTCTGAGTCCTGCGGAACAGTGAGCCCCCTCTCTGTCATCAAAATGGTGCACAACTCAAACACGTCCTTATCACAGGGGTAAACTCCTTTAAAGGTACACTCACTGCCACACACTTCTATTTCGTCAAGGTGCACAGGCACGCAAAGTTCTCGGGCTCCATACAATTGGGGCAAGGAGTACATGATCGCAGGACGCCCAAATGGTCCATGGCGATTTCTCGAAGGACTGATGCTGTGGGCATTCCACTCTCGAACAACTGTGTCCAGCTCTTCCTATACGAATACGCAAGAAAGTGAAATACATTAATAAGGTTGCGATATGATTGTATATTGGAAGGAATTGGAAGATGACTGAAAATGCACTCCATGTTTGCTATACATTCTAAGCATTTTATACCAGCAATCGAATGGGTTCGGAGTCAAACAATAAATAGAGCAGGTAAAAAAAATGATGTGTTTCATTCATCTGGAAGGATTGTTTTGTTCCCTCAAAATCATTTTGTTCTCTCATAATTATTTGGTTGAACGAGACACAGTTCCCTTTAACTGAGCGCTTTCTTTACCACACCCTTTATACTCATGGAATATGCTTGTCCCTCTTGAATCAAGCTGAAAGTAGTGTCGTTGTTGGTAATAATTATTTTTTTTGTAAATCGTAGTGGGAGGTTCACAAAAAAGACTCGCAGTACGGCTTGTAAATACTCAAAATTTTAATTTCATAGCATAGCACCTCTCATCTGTTGCTCTGGGTGGGAGTATACTGTGAATGATTATAAAGTTGATGACATCAGATGCACGGATTGTGCTACAGAACAAAATAGCCAGGGATAAAACACATACCTGAATAAGATTCAAGAAGCAAAACTGTACCAATGAAATGTCCAGAAAATCTCCACTGAATTCGCCGTTGTCTTTCAATTCATGAAAAATGTTCATCCAAAACTGCGCACATTGTTTGCGTAAGATACTCCACCAGAACTCAATCCGTTGGTTGTTCGGACTGCTACCGAGAAAGACACTTTTCGGACCAGAAAATGTGTCATGGCAGTTCCTTCGCAGGAACATTTGCATTTGCTCTACGACGGTATTCTCGGTACCAAAATCTGCCCTGACTATTCTTGGACATCTCTTCCCATCACGCACTGTATGCATATAATAACCTGCGATAACTGTTGGGTCACTACTTGTTGTGTAGGCTTCTAACCAAAGTATCTGTCTCGAGAAACCATCGATACAGCCATTAATGCATATTCCATAATACTTTAATTTATCATAAGAATCGATGTGCCAAATATAGTTCGGACCTCTTACTCGATACACGCGTCTCTGAAGCCTCTTTCTTGCTCTGCAGTGTACTCCTTCGGGATCTAAGATTCCTAAAAGATGACGGACTGTTTCCCTGTCCGTGTTAATGCCATTTTGTAAACATTTCAAATGCATCCACCTGTAACCGTGTAAGCGGCCTGACTTCTGCACTTCGGCTTCAAGGAAGCAGGCTATTTCCACAATATCAGTATGATTTTTCCGGCGAAATAAACCCATACCTCGGAGTTTTCGCTGAAGAGTTCGCTTGCTTAACAAAATATTGTGGTTCGCTAGTAATGACGCAAGTATTTCATCATAGTTAAAGCCTAAATTGAAATAAAAACGAACAATTTCTATATCAACACCTGTCGCTGGCATTCTGCACTTGTGGACCGGCAAAACACGCATCAATCAATGAATCCGTAATAACGGATTGTGAATCCGTAATAACGGATTGTGAATCCGTAATAACGGATTGTGAATCCGTAATAACGGATTGTGAATCCGTAATAACGGATTGTGAATCCGTAATAACGGATTGTGAATCCGTAATAACGGATTGTGAATCCGTAATAACGGATTGTGAATCCGTAATAACGGATTGTGAATCCGTAATAACGGATTCGAATCCGTAATAACGGATTCGCAATCCGTAATAACGGATTCACAATCCGTAATAACGGATTGCGAATCCGTAATAACGGATTCGAATCCGTAATAACGGATTCGAATCCGTTATTACGGATTCGAAAAAAAAAATTTAGTGGCGCTAATGGGCTTTCGTAAAATCCAATAAGTAAGTGTCTAAAAACTTTTATCGTGCACAAACAAACCAGCAAATGTGAGCAGACGATATTTTCTGTACACTTTTGACAATTCTTCAGCCTCGTCCAAAACATTGCTTTTTAAGTGTTTTTATTAAAGCTCCATTTCATTTTCTTATCAACATTTTCTCTTTAAAATATAATGATTTGACCTCATACATTTGTTGTATATTTGTGAAAGTAACCATCTTTAAGAAATATTTATTTATTATTTTGACTAAAAATAAAGTTATCCAAAATAATAAGTTATAGGATAACAAAATCTCAAGTTTTGTTATTCATGTTCAGGGGCCAATCACAATCCAACTGGTTTTAAACAGGCCCAGCTGTGTCTTTATCAGCCGTTTAAAGTCACTTAGAAATGGTCATGTGACCACTTCTTAGCCAATAGAATTGTCTAAACTGTCTGGGGTATTTATGAATATAGAATAAAAAGACTAGATCGGACGCGCGTACATACGCGCCGTTCCAGCCTGCTCTCCGACATTCATTGCACAGTTCGTGCGGCGGCAAGGGTTAACAATACGCACGTGACGAACGCTTTGCATTTAACGTTAAACAACGCACGTAAAGCACTGCACACAGCTAGCTAGCACAGCAAAAAATGGTTTCAAACTGTGCAGCAGCTGTTTGTAACAACAAGAACAAACGACGGAATGGCTTGAAAACATCTAAACTGACGTAGCATAGGTAAGTTTTATCTAAACTGATTTAATTTGTATGTAAACTATATAATCATTTATATAATCAAAGCCTAATCACCTCTGACACTTTGATGGGTGGACTGTTCAAATAAGGTCCATACCCTTCATCTCCTGTCTCATCATTGCATAGCCACCCCCTCCGCCAACCCCGTGAACATAATAGTACTTCACGAGAAAATGGATACATTATTGTGGTTATTGTTTTTAGTAATCCAGAGTTATCGGGTTCAGCCCCACCCAGTTCAGTCAAATTTTCTTTGCTCAAATTCAGTACAAAATGCAGAAGTTGGTAAAGGCCTAGCCCAGGTAGGACATCAGTCTCCGTTGTACTACCACTGACGTCCTGGGTATAAAGCTTCTTTCCAATGCGACTAAAATTACATGAGTTGATTTCTCCTATTTTCACCTAATTCTAGAAGCTGAAAATTCATCCATGTATTCCTGATGTTCTAAGCTACTCCTTGAATATCTTTGAACTGCATGGTTTCACAAATGGTGAAAATCATACGTAAAATAAAAACGCCAACGTGTACAAATCGTCCGCGACATGTTATACTCGCCGAATGAGGTATATCCAATGCGCTTGCTCAAACTGCATAGCATAAGCAACAAGTAGATTCACACGCAGGCGCATTACGGTATGTGGGCGCGGCTTTACATTGTGATGCATACTATGTTGTGCGCGATCGACCGATCGCACTGCGCTATTGGTCGATCTACTGTTCGATCTACTGTTCGTACATATCGATCGAATAAAACTGTGCGCCTTGTGCGTATCACTCGGAGACTACCTAAACGGGCCACGTCGATTTCTGATTTTGCTCTAATTTTCAGTTTATTTTTGTCAATAATGTGTGCTCAATGCATCTTAAAGACTTTTGAACCTGCCAGTCTGCAAATATAGGACCCATAGAACACTAGGACGAAGTTTCAGCTCATTTAATCAGGTAAAACAATGAAATAAGTTATAAATTGTTTCGCTATGTAGCGAGACCTTTATACCCAGGACGTTAGTGTAGTACAACGGAAACTAACGTCCTACCTGGGCTAGTAAACGCCTAGCCCTCAAGTACTAATCTAGGGTCAAAGTTTAGGGCTAAAATATGACGATCCCAGACACACACCTGAATGAATACACCTGTAACGTAGTCACCTACATCGCCGGTTTTGTAGTAAGGAAGTCACTGAAGTGTTCCGAATGCATTGAGGCTATGGTCCAGCATCCGAGCAAAAACCGCACTCTCCATGTGAATTTCCACCTTATCCACCTCAAGGATAATGGTGGATTGATGTATCCATCAAATGACACGATCGCCGTCTGCAAAGCAGCTGAAAGAGTGTTCATATAATACCGACAAGCCATCTCTTCAAATGAACTTGATAGCAACCATCGAGACCCATACAATCCAGGAGTTGGTTGACTCCAATGTTTTCCAGTCGACGGAACATTCTCTGGATGCATCATCAGGTAAACATCATGGTATGGCTTTGATACGTCAAGTTGCCCGACAGTATCTTCGCACCAGAGCGTATCACTTTGGGAAGGCCTTCACAACCGAACTGCAGGGACAAAAAATCGGGAAAATGATGGCAAAGTCCATCATTTTCAAAGGCCAAAGATGGCACGTTTCTTCTGTAGTCAGTCTCTGATCGTTGCAAGAGGTGAAGCATGATTGTTCCGACACGGGGAGATGTTTAATAACAGACAGTCGTTATTCTAAGTTATTGCCCCGGGTAGCCAGGGGTAAAGAATAGTGGGATTACTATGGGGCCCATAGTGCATAAGCAAACACATTTCATGTTTCTTCACTGTATAAAATTGGTAAACATTTGTTCGCAAGGAGGGAGTCATTCAGCTGCATGAACTGTTCTTCTGCATTTTTTATGGCTCATTACTGTTTACGTTGTAATTTCCTTCAGTGGGTTCAATAATAAATAGGACCCAAGTACACCGGATCTCATTTTTAAGTGTATCAACGTTAGTTATGAATTATTGTTAAAAGCATAAGTATACGTCAAACATTCTATTTCAATTAACATTTCCAGAAATCTCTCAGCTTATTGGCTTCAAATATTACTTGAGCTTGTTCATGTATCTCAACATCCAGCAATGGCTGTTTTTTCATTATTGAATTTTCTGGATCAAGCAAGAACGTTTTTTCCGTTAGTATAGTTAATTATGGTGGCCCTGAAGGGACATCGCACATCGCATACGTGTGCGCACATGTATGCAATGTCGTGAAACAATTCGCGAATGTGTGCGCACACGTATGCAATGTCGTGAACCAAATCGCGAATAAATGCGCACACGTATGCAATGTCGCGAAACAAATCGCGAATGTGTGCGCACACGTATGCAATGTCGTGAACCAAATCGCGAATATATGCGCACACGTATGCAATGTCGTGAACCAAATCGCGAATATGTGCGCACTCGTCTGCGAATATATTCGCGATGTCGTGAATTTTATTGCATACCATTGTCGCATACCTTTGAATAAAATGTCTATTGATCTGGGGGGTTGCACATAGAGTGGCCACACAATGTACCTGCCTGGTACCCAAGCTCCTGCATTGAATGTCTTTGGTATACAAATGGGACCAGGGCCACTTGCATACTCCCTAGTTCACTAACACATTGTCCGCAACTATGACATCACCCCAAAGGTATGCGACAATGGTATGCAATAACATTCACGACATCGCGAATATATTCGCAGACGAGTGCGCACATATTCGCGAATTGGTTCACGACATTGCATACCGTGTGCGCACACCTTCGCGATTTGTTTCACGACATTGCATACGTGTGCGCATATATTCGCGATTTGTTTCGCGACATTGCATACGTGTGCGCATATATTCGCGATTTGGTTCACGACATTGCATACGTGTGCGCACACATTCGCGAATTGTTTCACGACATTGCATACGTGTGCGCACACGTATGCGATGTGCGATGTCCCTTCAGGGCCACCATAGTTATTCTATATCGTAGTTCGTTGGCTTAATAACATCAGCAGAAAATGCATGGGATGTACCCTTCGCGTGCCAAGCTATGTATCCCTTTGCTTTTTCTGTCATACCGTGTGCCCCAAACAATGACTGTCTTCAAGTTTTGTACTGTAGGCATAAATGGAACTGACTTTGTTTTCGAAATTGTTTCCAACAGTTGCCAACAATTTCTCAGCTTATATCGGTATATAGCTGTGACAGAAAATCATTTCATATATTTATTGCATTAATAATATATCCATATATTTACAATGTTCGATCATATCATCACCATCACCACCTTCAGTATCACCCTATTGTCATCATCATCACCCACATCCCCCCATCATCCTGATCATCATCTTCATCCCCATCATCCCATCATCATCATGATCCCATCATCAACATCATCAACATCAACATCATTAAGCTTTTACAGTTGTCGTACGAAAAACTGAGAAATAATAAATGACAGTTTGTTCAATGGAGTTTGTTTTGCCATTGGATTGATTTATTTAGTTTTGATGAAAGGCGCTAAGTTGTGTTACGGGTTTCGTATCGTTTCACTCATAAAAACCACATAGGCGCGGCCTACTTCAATCCCAGTCTAGCAGCGCGTCGCCGCACGAGCTAGATTACGCAGGCTTACACGGAGGAACATAAAACATGTGTACAGTGAACGGCGCGTGTGTACGCGCGTCCGATCTAGTCTTTTTATTCTATATCTATGGTTGTGCAAAATAAAACGCCAACGTGTACAAATCGTCCGCGACATGTTATACTCGCTGAATGAGGTATATTCAATGCGCTTGCTCAAACTGCATAGCATTAGCAACAAGTAGATTCACACGCAGGCGCATTACGGTATGTGGGTGCGGCTTTACATATAATATACAATGTAGAGTTGGCGCTCTAGTAAATACATATGGTTTTTATATAGCTCTATGTTTATTACGAACTAACAATCCGTTATTACGAACTAATAATTCGTCCGGTGGCGAGGGGCCAGTTCGAATCCAGTATTATTAGCGGCAGGTAGCCTACCGCAAACAAACACATCGGTGCATGGCAAATTGAAATTTATATTCATTCCCCCGATGCAAATATTAACATCTATCTAATTGTTTGCGGTACCTGCCGCTAATAATACTGTATTCGAACTGGCCCCTCGTCACCGGGCGTGCTCGGTGGTCTAGTGGTTAAGACATCTGCTCTAGTCATGCGGGAGTCGTGGGTTCGAATCTTCGAATCCCACTCGAGTTGCCCGTGTTTTTTCCACACGACTTGAAAGCACTGAGTATGCAGTGCTTATCACACATCGGTGTAAGGCAAATTGAAATTTATAGTAATTTCTTATTATGAATTATTAATTCGTTATTACGAATTATAATTCGTTACTACGAATGAGTAATTTGTTATAACGAATGAGTAATTCGTTATAACGACATATTAATTCGTTATTACGAATGAGTAATTTGTTGTAACGAATTATTAATTTGTTATTACGAATTATCAATTTGGTATTACGAATTAGTAATCCATTATTGTGCCCCAGGACAGTTTATACAACAGCGCCCTCTCTAGATTTAAAGTGAAACATAATTTTCATGATCGTTTGTATTGGTAGTATCTTTGACTACAACCATTGTACAGACTGATATGGACAAGTTGAATGAGTATCATAGAATGCTACAGCAAAACAGGTTATTTTCATGATTTAATCCCCTTCAACTAATTGAAAAAGTACTCCTCAGAATATTTTACCTTTGCAAACGGCGAAAATAATCATGAAAAGCATGAGTCACTTTAAATATACACAGGGTGCTGTTGTATAAACTGTCCTGAGGCGCAATGGTGCACCACACTAAATAGGCTCCCATAGCAACCAATGCTAAATGCTAAATATTCAAAAATACTAAAAAAAAAATACTTAAAAGTCTCTCAGCCTCTAGAAAACAAATTGAATATATTTTCTGACAACTGAACTTCATTTTTCTTTTCAATTTTTAGTAGGTCAGCCTGTGAGAATTTTTGCTAGGCTGACCCAAAATAAAAATACCCCTGTACGAGTAAACTGGCCAGAGTTCATCTTGGAAAAATGACCCTACACTGTTAAGCAAAATAGGGCCATTTTAAGAGGGCCAGTCTACACAAAATGCTCCAGGATGTAAGTTAACAACCTCAGGGGCACAATGTTGGACCATTTTTAACAATCCATAAAAGCAAGGACCTTCAAATCTTTGATTTACAGAAAAAGTTGTGGGTTTACATTTGATTAATAAGGCTCAGCGCATGGATTTCTCTCTATTTAGTGTAGTGCACCCATAACGAATTAATAATTCGTAATAACGAATTAATCATTCGGTATAACAAATTACTAATTCGTATTAACGAATTATATTCCCGCTGATAATATTATTTCCGTGGCACGATTAGGCTTTCGTACAATACGTACTGGAGGACCAACCGATATACAGCACTGTCACATTCCACTCTAAACTCTCCAACCAAATAGACCGATTGCGCATCCGATGTTGACATGCGGTCCCGTGACATCCTATGGCCATACAGCTGATGGCAAAATACGTGCAAAATCACTGTAAAAAAGGGTAAAGAACGTTGGAAAAGTGAGCATTTATACCTAACCTTGCGAAATTTCAAATAGGTAAAGGAATCACACAGTTTTGGACAGCAATTTCTTTGGATGATTTCAGCTTCAATTTTTGATTTTTTTGTGTTGTGATCGCGGTCGTCTGGCCTAACGTTCCGTCGTGCACTATGTAGAACACATCGTGCACATTTATACGGTACTTTTACAATTTTCAAGACTTGCTGGAACTGTCCTTACTGGCCTTGTTCAGCTAATCGAAGGTCTCTATGGAGGACGTCGTGTGTGCTAACATGTTGCCTCTGATTTCTGGCTGTATTGTGGTGGTTGGTTAAGAGGCATATTTCATGGGATTTTATTGAACCTAAGAAGGGCGTACATAACTTCATTTACAGCACTATGTAATATATTTTGTATCGCCATATGAAATTGTAAAGAGAAAGGTAAAAAAAATAACTGGCACAAAAAACAGGGAAAGTTTTTTGTTTACTCGACACACTTTTTTAAGGAAACGAAATAATCCTTCGAGGGAACGAAGTAATATTTCAAAAAACAAAAAGTAACAGTGAAAACAAATATCAAAATTGAAAACAAAAATAACAAGATTTTGTTTTCGGCCTAGCTTGTCCTCTGTTTCGTAAAGTTTGGTTAAGTTTTCGTTGAATGAAAATATTCTCTCCATTGCACGAATGCAAAACATTAGATATTTGTTTTAACATCCAAGTAGATATTTGTAATTTGATTGGCCGATAAAACTATATAAGAAAACAGCATTCTGGTATTCATAACTTTATTTTGTGGTTGTTAAAAGTTACAAGTTCCAATGTTTATCGGATAATAACATCAACAAAATGAACTTTTATTGCAATAGAGCAAAAAAAAGAAAGAACGAAAGTGCACGCTGAATAGTTACAAAAATGCAAGCTCAATAACGTAGCGGTGCAATTTTTGTGACCTCCAATCCTCCAATCAAATGGCAAGGATCTACTTGAGTGGTATTTTATAATCATTGGTGTACAACTAGCAGACAGATCCTTGTTTTGATCGGTAAAACTTACATCACGTCTTATCTCGTAAAATGGATCATTACAAATTTTACCTTGCGATAATACAGGGTGTTTCAAAAAAAAGTATACATTTAGAAAAATGGTTCAAAACTTATTTTATTTTTTTTATTACAAAAATCTTGCACTATGTATTGATGGACCAAGGTCCTAGCTAATAATTTTTTACCAAATCAAACCTCAGCTGTTCTGCATGAGTGAACACTAGCTATTTACTTTTACCAGTTTTTAATTGTGTTGCGCACAAAAGTGAAAGGGGTCAGATAAAATACAAAATGGTGGTAGGGAATGTTAGGCATGTGCTTTGTTGCTCAGAAATGTTCAATGATGTGACATAACAGAATGTCATGCTATGGTATAAAAGTGATGGTCATCTTTGTAAATTCCCACATTTATGCACTGAATTGAGAAAAACAGGTCCACAGTTCACACCACAACAGAGATCGTTTTTGGTAGCAGAGTACCATCGTACTAACAGTGTCTCTGCAGTGCTCCAAGAGTTCCGCCATGAGTACCCAAACGTGCGATGTCCGACAAGAGTCACAGTTTACAAAAATGTTAGGAAGTACCAGGCTACTGGTACAAGTTTGAATCTTAACAAGGAACGATCTGGCCGACCCAGAACTGGTCGATCTGCTGCAAACATCCAGGCTGTTCGTGATGTCCTGGAAGAACAGCAAGAAGCAGATGAAGATGGCAGGCATGGTGGGAGGGTTAGCTGTCGTCGTGATGATCGGGTAGGGTTGGCCCCGTCAACCTTCAACAGGATTACCCGCTGTGATCTGCACCTACACCCTTACCAAATCATTAAACGGCAACAACTCTTGCCTGGTGATCAACCGAGGAGGCTTCAATTTTGTACATGGCTTCTGGCACAGGGTCCACGGTTCCTTGATGATTTACTCATTGGTGATGAAGCCGGATTTTCCTTGAACGCAATGGTGAATTCCCACAACGTAAGGGAGTATCAACCACGTGGACGAAAACCGGTTGATTTCGACTACCAGCGAAATAATGCCCGGCACAAACTGACAGTCTGGGTTGGTTTGCTTGGGAATGGCTCAATCATTGGCCCCTTCTTCTTCAGGAACAATATCAATGGTGATGATTACCTGCACATGATAAATGAAGATGTCGTGCCAGCCATTAATGACAATCGTCGTTATCGTCCTGGAAGACGAAATGCACAGTTGAGGCGTGTCTGGTGGGTGCAAGATGGGGCACCACCACACAGGAGAAGGGTCGTGACTGAACGTCTTGCTGAGTTATTTGGTGATCGCGTCATCGCATTGAACCGACCCGTCGAGTGGCCCCCAAGATCTCCTGATCTTACCCCACTGGACTTCTTTTTGTGGGGCCATCTGAAGTCAAAGGTATACACCACTCCACCAAGAGACCTGGATGACCTGCAGCAACGTGTTACTGCCGAGGTTGCTGTTGTGAGGCAGGATGCCGCAATGATTAGGCTCGCTGTGTATGACATGCGGAGGAGGGCATAAGTCTGTGTGCAAAGAGACGGTGGCCATGTTGAAGACTGACTCATGTTGTTGACTTATGCAGAACTGAGGGTTTGTCCAATTTCTTAGCAATTTTGTGAGCAACAAAGCACATACCTCACCTTCCCTACTACTGTGTTTGATTCTGTTTTAACCCTTTCACTTTTGTGCGCAAGCCAATTAAAATCTGATAAAAGTAATTAGCAAGTTTTCACTCATGCGGAACATCTGAGGATTGATTTGGTAGAAATTAAAAAGCAATGACTTTGGTCCATCAATACTTACTGCCAGATTTGTTGTAAACTAATAACAAATCCATTTTGGAACCATTTTTCTAAATGTATACTTCTTTTTGAAACACCCTGTATTTCATCAATGGGAGAATTTGGAACGATAGGTGGCAGCAGACTTACCAGGTAAATTGTCATTATTTCCGTGGTTATGAGCATGGGCACATGCGGATTTACCTTGTAAGTCTGCTGCCACCTAGCGTCCTCAAAAGTCTCCCATTGCACCCTGAGCCACTCAATATTTGTATAATATTCATAGTTCCTTTGGTTTCTGCACAAAGGATTAATTGACAGAGATATTGTGTACGTATTATAAAGTACTGCAGTCAATTCAGTAGGTGCTTCATATTCAGATATACAGTACTAATTTAGACAAGAGTTGTTAATGGTTTCTTTGCAAGACAAAATAATTATATTTCAGACATTGAGTAATAATATAAACAATAAATATGGCCTCTCGCATCTCGAATTCTTTAACCTTTCATTTGAGAGTTCAGTTTCCTGATGTTGTTCATCCTTCCAAATACTCTTAAAGTTAAATAATTTCACGCATTGATCTACTCTTGCTTGAAGACTTAAAGAAAAGAATTCAAATCTTAAACAAATTACATGTTAATGTCTTACTGTACTAACCCCTTACCTATAACTACGGCTTACTTTCATGAAAAGGAATCATTTCAAGTAGGGTTTCAATGATGGCGGAAAGAAATGGTAGCTTGTGTTTTTCTTTAATACAGCACTTATAAAAAAGCACAAAACAAGCGTGGAGTAATCCATAGGCCCTGGCTATGCATTTAGCGTTGAATATGATCATGGTTTCTTCAATATTAAAAATAGACGTGAAAAGATATTTTTACTAGCCCTTTTTTTATAATCTTTTACAGATGGCAGCGTACGTCTCGTAGATGGGTACCAGGCAAATGAGGGTCGTGTAGAGGTTTATTACCAAGGAGTATGGGGAACCGTATGTGATGACCATTGGACCTTAAATGCTGCAATCGTAGTTTGTCATCAACTTGGATATAGCACTGCAGATGAAGCGAAACCGGGTGCATACTATGGACAGGGTTCAGGGCCAATGCTTCTCCATGGTCTTAACTGTGGTGGATATGAGTTTGGTATAGCAGATTGCCAGCATGACGGGTGGTCGATACCAAGCACCTGTGATCATTCACACGATGCAGGAGCCGTGTGTACCGTGGAAGGTGGTACGACAACACTGTCTCCCGCACGCACAACAGGTATATGGGCAATGATTCAATTGATGCTGGAGTTTGTGTTACGCTCTTTTGCTTTTCCAAAACAGATGAATTTATGAAACCGATGTTCATTTTATATGACAAAAAAACCCAGTTTAATCTGCAGTAGCCCAATAATAATTTTTGTGAAGCTGCAGAGATCAGCGGTAGGCAGTGCAGGTTTATTAGAGGAAAATATAACCACCGACTGCGATTGGTGGTCCAACTCAGTTGAATTTACATTGATGCAAAAACACATTGACAATATCATTACATGTATATACATGATGACATGGATGACAATGTGCATTAGCTGTTGAAGTTGTCATGAAATGACGTTTGGTACGCCTTTCCTACGCGTAGGAAAAACCATAGTGACGTGAATTAAGCTCTCTTACAAAGTAAATCTTAACGATCTTTGAAATTAAAATAAGATAAACGACAACACTGACAAAGTTACCACCTACATCACGAAGTGACTAAGACTAAGGCGCGAAATAAAAACCTACATTTTGCTAGACTTGGTTCCAAGTCTGTAGCACAAACACTCGTGCCTGAAATAGCGCCCTCTTGTGGATTAACCTTCGGTCGCGAATCAAGTATAGCCAAACAACAGGCAAATAATAATTGCGTTTTGCGTGGCTGATGCGGACACAATAAATAACTACAATCTCTAATTTGAAACCAAGTCTATAAACATTTTGTAGACGCATAGTAATTGAAACATTGTGTGATCTAAAACTTGTTTCTTTTTGTACCCAGCGGGTTCAGTGCGTCTGACTGGAGGTACCAGGACAAATAATGGTCGTGTTGAAGTATACTACCTTGGTGAATGGGGAACTATTTGCCAAAAAGGGTTTGACAACACCACAGCAGACGTCATCTGTAGACAACTCGGTTACGTATCAGCCTCTGAATCGGATGTTTTACTTGAAATGGAATTCGGACAAGTATCTGGCCCAATACACCTGAATGATATAAAATGTGATGGCACCGAGTCCAAATTAGCATTTTGCTCTCATGGAAGATGGGGCGAGAATAACTGCGACCATTCAGATGACCTTATTCTAAGCTGCAACACCTACTCTCCACCACAAGGTCAATATTAACAATTAGACTTTCAGTTGCACTGTAATGTTGTCATATCTTTTCATTTGTTTGGTTATTTTAGGCTATAACACGCACGCTATAAAAGAGCAATCCAAAATGAACATTTAGACATTACAAAGGCGTTTATAAGTCCTTGCTATAATATATCAAAGGATATTAATGTGTGACACGCTCTGCTAAAAAAGGCCCTCAAATTGCGCTATGCTATTAGTTAACATGAAGGACTCTTCCTATGACCCTGTTGGATGCCATCGGTAGCAATTGCATTATTCCAATGCAATCCACAATCCATCCATCAGATAAAGCAGTTGAGTAAATGAATAAGAAAGCTGTTTATTCGATGGCCGCCCATCACTTCTGAGTAGTACTAGTTCCATTTTGTTTGATTTCAGATGGTTCACTTCGATTGGTAGGTGGACGAGGGTCTCAGAGTGGGCAAGTTGAGATTTCATATCAAGGCGTATGGGGTACGGTTTGTGATACTGAATGGGACATCGTGGATGCTGGTGTTGTATGCCGGCAGCTTGGCTACAAAACTGTCCGGACGTCATTGTCGTCATCTTTCTTTGGAGATTTCACAATTCCTGTGTTTTTAGAAAGTATCAATTGTACAGGTTCAGAAAGAAGATTAGAAGATTGTCAACATGAATGGCGGAGTGGTACTTGTGAACATTCTGATGATGTAGGAGTCATTTGTGGCATACCTTACAACCCAAAACCTGTTGCAGATAAAGACGGTATGTATACATGTCTCTAATTAAAAGGCAGTACTGGGCCTGTTTTTAAGATTTTATTATGTCTTTTGGGGGTTTGAAAATGTTGTTCATGCTTAACATTCAAAACCAGATGGCAGAATTCGTCTGGATGGAGGTGAGTACCCACATCACGGCCGTGTTGAAATCAAATATCATGGTAGGTGGGGAACAATATGCGACCGAGGATGGACTTTAGAAGCAGCTACTGTAGTGTGTCGACAACTAGGGTATATATCAGCCGAAAGTGCCTTACCACGGTCATTTTATGGTGAGACTACGAAGACTGCACTCCTAGATGACGTGTCATGTGATGGTGGTGAACCAGAACTAGTGATGTGTAGTCATGGTAGCTGGAACAATAATGGCTGCAGCCAATCCAGATATGCCAGCGTAGTTTGTACTGCACCAACACCAGATGGCTCCATACCAGGTGAGTCGACCCCCAATACAAGCTTCAGAAGTTGTGTTTTTCAGAAAGTAATGTATCGGGGTACTATATATAGGGGCACTAGGTAGTTTAATAGACACTTTCATTTGTGGGGGTGGTGGGAGCAGGGGCAAAGACCCTTTTTTTTTTTTTTTTTTTTTTTTTTTTTTTGGGGGGGGGGCTTCTGATGTATCGTTCCATTCATGTGCAGATGTTAAATCTAGTTCGGGTGGGTGCAAGAGGGGCGGCAAGGGTTTGTGTGGGGGTGTCTACCGCCCTGCCCCCTCGCTGGTTACGCCAATAGATGTTGGAAGTATTAGCACAATTTTTGTGCTAACCGATATTAAGTGGTTAATTTGTTTTCAAATTCTAGTGATAAATTTCGAGTAGTTTGATTTTATCTATCCACAGTCCTTCATATCAAATTTGTCCTTTAAATTGAACTACTTTTGGGCAAAATACAATGTATTCTTAACTCTTCATAACAGGCGCCAAATTCTAAACAATAATGCTATACAGTAAACAATATTCTATTTTGGTCATCACTTTGTTGTTAGTCATACCGGTATGTTAGAAGAATTACAATTGTGTAATAAAGTTCTTGCATTCTTAACAAATAATCAGCATAGACCTGTATACGGCTTTTCAACAAACTGGCTGTCGTGGTCAATTACACACAGCATGCCCGTTTCTCATCTCAACCGTAGTAATATTCCCATTAGTTTAATCCATTTTGTCTTGATTTTAATCTAATGTTTGGCCCAAAAACTTTCTAAACTATTGTTGTCACAATCACACCTAAGGTGAAGGCACGGATGATTTTCGAATTGAAAGCTACATTTTACTTTTTCATGCAATTTTTGGCAATCCCCCTGCAAGGCAAGGTTAACGTATAAAATCAACTCTTATTATTATTTTTTTTTTCATAAGAGTCAATTCTTTTCCATTATTAGTTTTTGACAAATACATCTTTCACCAGCCTGTAAAAAGTTGAGCAGATTTGATGATCCCATGTAAGTGAAAACAATGGTTCCGGTAATCAAAATAAATAACGATGATTTTGAGGTCCTCAACTTAGACATGCAGCGCATGTATTTCAGACGGTAAAACATGTTCTCAAGGATTGTATACTGGTATTATGTCAGCGAGCTTTCGGATTGTTACAAATAAGTTTTCCCCTACATTGACAAATCCTGTCTTTTCCGTTTCGTTTTACCTAAGATGGTTCTATCAGACTAGTTGATGGTGATTCGGCAATCAAAGGACGATTAGAAGTGTACTATCAAGGAGTTTGGGGAACAGTTTGCGGTGACAATTGGAATGCCCTGAACAGTGACGTAGCGTGTAAGCAACTTGGATACCAGTCTTCTCATCCATCAGTCCCTCACTACCGAGTCGTAACAGATGACATCATTGGTTCCATCGTACTAGATGAAGTCATGTGTAATGGCATGGAGGAAAAACTTGTTGATTGCTCACATGACGGTTGGGGTATCACTGACTGCACTCACCAGAGTGATATTGGAATCCAGTGTAGTAATGATACATCAAACCAAGATACCATGGGTGGCTCACATGAAGGAACAGGTATGGAATTCTCCTTAAAAGACAAAACTATCTGGACATTAAAAGCATGTCATATGGTATTGCCATATAGGCGTATGGGGACTGTTTGGTTAAGGGGAGCAGAGGGGTTGATTTGCCCAATATTTTGCACATCTATCAATATTTTTTTGTTATACGAAAAGATTCTTTTTATTTTTCCCCTTCTTGCTTTGTATGAATTTTCCCCACTGTTTTGCCCAAAATATGGACCTCCCCCTGCACCCGGTTCGTACTTCTATGATTATAAGAATATCACAATAATATTTTGTTTTGTATTTTCTTTTATAAAATAAACGTTTCCAGATGGTGATAAAGATAACACTAAAGCCACAGAGGACAACGGAACAAATTCTAATAAACCAGCCTCCAAAGGTATGTTCCCGATAGAGTATACCTTTTTAAATAGCTTGAGGCTTTGTAGCCATAATTATCTCCCAGTTTAATATTTTATGTTGACAAAGCACGGTCCTTTTTGGGACAAAACAAAAATATAGATTGACATTAAATTTCATTCGAGATATCCCTGCTGGGATATATCCTTTCTGCTGGCTTCGGCCTATTCATTTTCATTTGGTGTCGTTCAAAAAAACAACAACAACAACAACAACAACAATAATCAAACAACTCAACAAATAATTAACACAGCCGAAAAATCCACAGATGATGCATGTTTATGATTTGACTTTCAGATATGTCAACTGGCTTGTGGATTGTGATAATACTGGTCATCATGCTACTAATCATGTTCATCGCATTTATCACAATACTCATCTACCAGAAATACGGGCACCATTCCAAGGCAACGTATCATACTGCTTTACCCATGGAAGATAAAGTGTGATTCACTCAGCTGAGTCAATAGCCTATATAATTTGATCAAACTTTGCTAGGCAAGCATAGTGACAACCATTATTTTATAGATGGAGCTTCATGCTCCTCATGCTCTTCTTAGTGCAGTTAACAATTAGTTGAAATGTGCTGTGCACATATATGATGGGCTTAAAGCAGAAACATTTTATTCATGAAAACGTTTACATTTACTTGTAGTTGCGACTGATTTCCCGCCAGCAGCGTAGCCGGGGTGGGGGGGGGGGGGTTAGCATTTTGCACCAGCTTGCCACCTCCCGTCAGCCTTTAACACAGTGAAATTTGCAATAATCAGGCAACTTCAGCCAATTGTTTTCCATGTCTGTCAATCTTGGGGGCAGTGGTTAGTTTACAACAGGTGATTTTTAAACTGTGCGTAAGTATGCAAACAGGCCTATTCAGCTTAAACATAACTCGATCTTAGTATGACGATGAATGCAGTGTACATTATATATATATATGTATATGTGGCGCATAATAACGGATAATTATTTACAGAAAAGGAGTCATGCTTTATACATCGTCGGGGTGGGAGTGGGGGGGGGGTGTCCGCGTTATCTTGGACTTGACCTCAACTGAAATTACTCCCTCTTCAAATATCTGTGCTCCCCCTTTGCCCCATGTAAAAACATTTTTACATTTGGCTATTCCAAAAAGATTGTTGTGTTGGCCCCCAGTATAGTCGTTTGGCGGGGTCGATCGGTCAGTTTGGTTTTTCTCCTTTTGGTTTTTCTATTTTGACTCTGCTTTGAGGTTTAAACACCCATGTATGTAGTTTTTCATAACCATTTCTCCAGTAATAACATTTAAAATAATAATTAAAAAGACAGAGAGAGAGAGAGCGTCATGTACACAGCAATATTTCTTTTAATGGACAATAGTTTGCAACGAATGAACAAACAGTTCATATAGTTCCTACCTTTAACAAGTCTGAAGGTGCTCCATCCCCATATCACAAGTTCATGCCACGGCTAGCCCTTTAGCGTTGGGAGCAATACAAACTTCACTCAAAATCACAAAATAAAGGTTTCTTTTGTTGCATTTTACTTGAAACTACATGCATATAATGGTTGACATGACATGTAAGTTTCATAATGTAAATTAATGGAATATTTAAGGAATATCTTTCATGAAATATCCGTTTCATTTATTACTCATCAAAGAATCTGGCCAAGTTCACAAAGGTGGCTGTTGTCTGTTGCTGTTTGTGATTCGACAAACCACCATAGCTTTACTAACGCTCAAAGCATGTCATGTGGGCAACAGACAATCCGCTTTAAATGGTCTAGGAATTAGAGATCTTCTCAGTGAAAATTAATAATATGCACTTGTTAAACCTATAAATGCAAGTTTGTAAAAAAAAAAAATTATATCGCAAAAAATAAATAAATGAATAAATAAAATAAAATAAGATAAATAAAACTAAAATTAGGGTTGAAACCCGATCCCGTAAAAGGGGACCAATTCGTGACGTAGACATAGGAACATTTAGTCGGTTGGTGCGCGGCGATTGACACGTGTGGATGTGATTCAATCTTAAGTAGTATGTTTTTATTTATCAATCCACATATCAAGCCCCGATATGTAGTATGAAAAATACCGCTTCATACACCAGCAGCGTGGCCCGATTTTCGCCGAAGGAAACTTTTTTTTCCCCTCTGAACGAATTTTGACAGAAAATGAAAAACATACAAAGCCACGGTCAGTGCACAAGATACACGAACGTGTAAAATTGTTTCTATATGGCTGATGAACGTAAGACAATTCATTTAGAGTTTTTGGCGGATTTGTTTTGTGCAATACCTTAAAAAATCCATAAAATATCTATAATGAGGTTTAAGTCTAATTTTCGGTCAAAAATCGGACCTAAGCATCTTTAAAGTCAAGCGAACGCCAATTCGAATTTGGACCATTTTAAAGATGGTTCGTTATTTTTGTAGTATGAACAAATATATGAAATTTCAAATGAGATATCGATCGAAATCCATCAACGAACATTGACTAGTAATAAAAAATATTGACCACTTCCAATTATCTGTATCATCTGACATAAATGTTAAAAGTGCTCTTTTTATAAGAAAATATCTCCGTGTTTTGTGTTCTTATTTTACTCAAACAAGGCTAAAATTGAAACGACAGGTACAACGAATTTAACAATTTATTGAGTAACCATGTTAAGAGATAATGAATAATTTTGTATTGAAAGTAAAGGAGGTAATTGTTCCGCTGAGGGAAGAGTGAAAGCAAGTTGAATGTGCATGATGAAATCCACTGAAATGTAGTGTGGTTTTCTAATTAAAATTTAGCTGCAATAAGTGATCTATTGATCAATTTATAAAGTTAAAATATTTCTTCATTAACTTCTAATTTCAAAATTTGTTTCTTTATTTTTACCTGTTTTATATTATCAATATGTCATTGTTTAAGACTTAGATAGATAAACAACTTGATCAAATCTTTGTGTTCACAAAGTAAAGAGAATGACAGTTGAAAACACTTCTTTTTGTTGTTTATGCAGAATTTTATGTATGCTTTGAAACTGGTTGCGTAGATAAAAACTTGGTGATAGCACATCAAACTATAATAAAACGCATGAGCTTTCGTAGCTACAACTACTTCATCAGATTCAATGAAGGGAAAAAGATAAGTACAATCTATATTAAGTTCAAGAAAGTTCCAGGTGAATAAGTTCAATTAACATGAACAAAGGTAGATGGAAATTGAGAAAATTGCAAATTGCATATAATGGACATCTGTGATTAGACAAGATTCCGCACTACTGTCGTTTTCTAGCACAGGGAGATGATCTTATCACAGTGTTACCTTAAGCAACATATTATTGAACGTCCCGTTCTTCATTTCAGAAATTCAGTTAAGATAGAAACTGCATGATCAGTTTCACCAGACTAACGAGGATCGACACAAATGGACAACTGAGTGTCGACCATTTAATGACATATTTGATAGGATTAGTGTACTAAGAAAACAACTGTGGTCCATCGCAGGACGGCAAACCATAATTAAGCGCTTTAAGATTGGAACAAAATTACTTGCAATCTTACCTCTACATGTCCCACAACAAAATTACGACTATTATGAAAACGAAAAATACATTCGACAATCTATGCAATAGTTTCAGACGCAAAAGACAAGTCCAGCAACACCTCTAAAACAGACCACCCAAAAGCATAATCAATTTGCTCTAATTCTGTGAAAGTATTAGTACTTCTGGTTTCTTTAAATGATCTAAAGATTATTAACATTTGGGTCATCGGAAATTACAACTTCTACATTGTATTCAGAGAAGGATACTTGCAAACCGTATAATGCTTAATTGCCATTTTATTCGATCTGAAACACAAAACAACAAAACCAGTGTAAACAACAAATCACATTTAAATGTAGTTAAATGGGAAATAGTACTTTGACTTATGAAATGCATCTCAAGAAACCACATGCATAACTCTTCTGAAAATGCTTCAAAATTGGAAACAAACCATCTTGAGAAGTGACAACTAAAAAACCTCTCCAAAGGAAACTCACTGAAATTCCGTGGGCATGTGGACATGAAACTGAACTGAATGTGACCTTTAAAGATTCTTAAACAACACACTATTTTAGCACTAGAAAATTACTGATTTTGGTCAAGCAAACAAGGAATATATAACTTACTTCTTTGGCAAGATCCTGCTAAACAAACTGAATCTCTACTGGCAAAATCTGGCACTCAGACTACTCTATCTGGAAACACTGTGATTATAACTTTTAAGGGTTACATTTTCATGAAACAGGTTAGCAATAACAAGGAAAAAACACGGCTGACAAAAGCACATTGTAAACTAAGATAATCCAAACTCTAGAGGGCACTATTACTAAAGTTCACTGAAACATCCTCCGCCCCGATGAGGAATCTATCCTCATCCTCAGTCTTCGTAGCCTTCAGCTGGGTAAATGACAGTAATCTTGGTGATTGGCCTCATGTACTCGCCTTTGCCAGTCTTCACCTTGATGTTACGCACTTGGCCATCTGGTCCAGGATAGACTTCCAAGACTCTGCCGATGCACCACTTGCCTCGAACTGCAGTCAGCGCGTTGGGATCAGCAACTGTGACAATGTCATCAACTCGGACGTTACGCTTATCAACCTTCCATTTCCTGCGTGGTACTAACTGGGGTAGAACATCTCTGCTCCAGCGTTTCCAGAATGTATCTACAATCTTCTGCACAAACTCCACTCGGTGTCTGGGGTTTCTGGTGTCACGGAATGGTCCTTGAGGTACTTCAGTGGATGACCTTCCAAGGAGGATGTCATTGGGACACAGATAAGAACCATCATCCGGGTCATTAGGAATTCTTCCGATGGGTCGCTGGTTGACAAGGTTGGCAGCCTCAAGAAGAATGGTGTATAGCTCGAACGGTGTAAGCACTTGTGCTCCTATAGCCTGTTTAAGCGCAGACTTACAGCTTTTCACCAGTGATTCTGCACAGCCATTCTGATGTGGTGCTGCAGGTGTGGTGAATTTCCAAATCATTCTCTTCTCAGCACAGTATTGGCGTATCTCGTCTTTGTTCCATCCGTCAATCATCTCTCTAAGTTCACGTTCTGCTCCTACCAGCTGAGTTCCATTGTCGCTCATCATCAGTGCCGGGTACCCTCGGATCGAAAAGAATCTGCGGAGTACTTGTAGAAACTCCATGGTTGAACAGTCTACGGCTAACTCCAGGTGAACAGCTCTCGTATTGAGACATGTGAAGATAACTCCATAGTGCTTTGTTGTCTTATTACGTCCGATCTTCACTTGGTATGGCCCAAAATAGTCGCAGGAAGTGTAATGGAATGGTGGGGTGTATGGAGCCAGGCATTGTTCTGGTAGGTCAGCCATTACTTGGGATTCAACTTTGTGCTCTAACTCTCGGCAGTACACACATCTGTACTTCACAGTCTTGGCTAGGGTATGTGCTTTCATGACCCAATACTTCCGTCTCATCTTCGCTACTGTAGTTGCAACTCCAGAATGACCGTACAGATGCATATGTCGTGCAATGAGACGAGAAATTTGGTGGGCATTTGGAAGAAGGGCTGGATGTTTGGACTCATAGGACATCATTGATTTACTCAAACGGCCTCCAACTCTCAGGATTCCATCACCATCCTTGAATGGACTAAGGGTCTTAAACTCTCCCCTGGTGACTCGGTCATGCAGGCTCCTTTGCGCTTGTTTAATCCAGTATACCTCTGATTCTTCAAGCTCCTGCGGGGTCAATGTGCCATCTCTGGCACCCTTGCGATCCTCCATGCAGGTGCGTATGTTCCGGACAAACCGGAGCACATAAGCAGTTACTCTGATAAGTCGGCGCCAGCTAGAGAAGTTTTCACTCTCAATGACATCTGGTACAATAGTGGTGATGAAGATATTCTGTGACTTACGGACTTCTTTCTGGACTTCTGTTCGGTCTGCTATGGGTGCATCGTGAGGCCAGTCTTCCTCTGATTTATACAGAAATTCTGGTCCATGAACCCATCTGCCCTTCAGTTGCTTGGCATTTATACCATGTGAGACGTCGTCAGCAACAT
The DNA here is from genome assembly GCA_911728455.2 of Marthasterias glacialis. Lineage (NCBI taxonomy): Eukaryota > Metazoa > Echinodermata > Asteroidea > Forcipulatida > Asteriidae > Marthasterias > Marthasterias glacialis. The sequence goes on from OU452225.1 coordinate 22,710,056, forward strand.
TCAACTCCCCAGGAACATGTCTCCACTGTTGGGGGTCAGTACTGCTCTGAATTTCTCCTACTCGGTTTGAAACGAATGGCTTGAACCCTCTGGCTTGGCTGCGGATCCATGCTAAGACAATCATGCTGTCAGAGAAGAAGATAGTATTTTTTATCTCGAGTCGGGTTTCTTCTGTGATCGTCTTGTACATCCGCGTAGCTATGACTGCTGCTTGCAGCTCCAAGCGGGGAATTGTCAGTTTCTTCAAGGGTGCAACTCTGGACTTTGCTGCTATGAATCGGATGTCGTATCTTCCATCTCTCAGAGCCCGTCTAACATAAGCACAAGCTCCAAAAGCCTCTTCTAATGCATGTGAGAAAATACACAGTGTCGGATTTCCAGTGACATCTGAGGGGGTGAGCGATCTCTGGAAATTTATGTCATTTAGCTGTTTCATTTCCTGAAAGAGTTGTCTCCAAAAGTTTTGTTCGGTCGATGGGAGTTCTTGATCCCAGTCGATTCCCATTTTCCAAAGTCTCTGCATACCAATTTTAGCTCTTATCAGGAATGGTGCAGCAAACCCGATTGGGTCAAAGATTTTGGCTATCTGGCTCAGGATACTGCGTTTGGTGAGCACTATTTTTGGTCCTTCAAATTCTGTGGACAAATATTTGTCCAAGTCCATGGTGACTTTGTAGCTTAGTTCATCATCTTTGGGCCTCCATACTGTTCCAAGAACTTTCTCTTGTGTTGAGTCTTCGAGGGGCTTCAACTCATGTTCATCAGGGTTAGCAGCTCTTCCATTTAGTGTCTTGTTCGACAGCCAGCCTTTCACTTTAAATCCTCCTTTGCTAAGGATAAAGTCTAGTGTACTTGTCAGCTTTTGTGCATCTGTTACGATGGGGAAAGAATCGCAGATGTCATCCATGTAGGTGTTCTCTCTCAACACTTTAGCTGCCTCTGGAAATTTATATTCTCCTTCTTCTGCTGTTTTCTTCAGTGCTGTTTGCGCCATTGCTGGTGCCGGCTTGTCACCAAAGGTGAGAACAGTTTTGATGTACACATCCGGCTTACGGTCTGTCTCCAAATCTCTCCACAGGAACCGATGAACGTGTTGATCTCTTTCTGGAATTAGAATTCTGTGATACATTTTGGAGATGTCACCGACGATTGCTACTTCATTCTCCCGAAATCTAAGAATCACTCCAAACAGGCTATTCAGTAGGTCAGGCCCTTTCATCCAGTAGTCATTCAACCGATGTCCTTGGTACGTCGCAGATGTATTGAAAACTATGCGTAAAGGGGTGCTTTTACTGTCTGGCTTCAGGACTCCATGATGAGCAATATAGTGAACGGGACCGGTGTAGGACTGTATTTCTTCTGCAGACAGTTTTCTGGCAAACTGTATCTCTGTCATATCCTTTATCTGTTTATCATAGGCACTGGCATGATCAGGATTCTTCATGAGTCGCGTTCTGTTGACTCGAGCTTCCGCTCTGCTTGTAGCTTGTTGTCAGGAAGGAGATTTGGATCCCTTTTCCATGGGTAGGGCACAATCCACTGGTTGCCGATCTTAGTACAACTTTCATCAATGATTCGGGCTTCCTGTAATTCGGTAGGGCTCATCTTTTGTGGTTTATAGCTGCATGTGTTTGAACTGACTCCCATGGCTTCAGTTGTCCAGAACTCTGTTAAGTCGACTGGTGTAGAATACTTTACATGCAGTACACGACTGGTTAGCGCTGGTTCCCCCGGGATTGCTCCGAAAATCACCCAACCCAGCGGTGATCGGCGAGCAACAAGATTTCCAGCTTCTCTAATTTCTCCGCTGTGCATCTTTGCGTGGTCAATTCCAATCAACAGGTCAATAGAGCCACTCCCTCGATGAAGATTGTCAGGATGAATTTTGAAGTGCTGCACTATGGTCGTGAGGTCAATTTCTGCTAACTCATTACTTATGCAGGGGATGCCGACAGCTGATATTGTATGGAACTGGGACTTGTTCAGTTGACGGGTACGAACCTCAAATATTTTTGTTCGCAATTCTTCCTCTTCTCCTCCAACTTTCGTTATTGTGATGACCACTTCTTTCCCTTTCAAATTGAGGTCTTCGGCAAGTGACATCCGGATCAAACTAATTTGAGCTCCTGAATCAAATAGTAGGTTTCCCAGCTGATAACTATTCTTGCCTACAACTTCCACCAAAACAACTGGTAGCAGTGCTTCTCTTCCGTTTACTGATGCAACACCAACATGACTGGAAACTACTGGGGTTGTGGTGGTCTTGTGCAATAAGGGGTGATGAAAGAACTTGCACTGAGCGCCATTCACCATCTCTGTACATTGGCGTCTCCTTGAACATGTTGTAATATTGTGATTCTTCACAGCTTTCTTTAGACAGCTAAAGCAAGCACGATTCTCCTTCATTAATATCAGGCGATCAGCGGGGTTCATTGACTTGATTTTGGTACATTGATCAAGCCAGTGGTCGGATGTTTGGCAAAGCCAACACTTGAAACTGGTGGAAATCGTCAGGTTAGCGGGGGGTTTGGGGTTGGTGTTACTTTGTTTAATGTAGTTGATGTTTGAGCGAACGACACCTTGGGGTTAATTTCGGATTGGTGCTGTCGCTCTCATACGGGACCTCATCTCTGCTGTCATCCATTCCATCAAGTTTTCCATTGATGGTTGTCGTTTCTCTCCTTCTAGGACACGGAACCACACTTTTCTGTCATCTGTATTCATCTTCTTCTCGATTATTGCAAGCATATGGTTGTTGTCCATATCATGTGGTCGGCCTACTTCCTTTAGTGTGTTGTAGCTGCGTTTTACCAGGTAAACGAGTTCACAAAATCTGCCATCTTCCGCATCTTTCAAGGGCTTGAACTTCACGATATCTTGGGTTATTATGTCTGCAACAAATCTTGGGTCACCATATGTTGAATTTAAGTACTCCCACGCTGCATCATAATCGGACCCCAGTCCCTGGATCAGATCAAGGGGTTTTCCCTGCAAACATGTACGTAAGATAGCGATTGCATCCCTCTTACTATATCTTCTATTGATCATGTGGCAAAAATCTGATTTGAAAGTGGAGTACTCACGTACATCCCAAGAGAATTTAGGCATTTTCGGTTTCTCCATTCTGAAGGTGGATGCGGCAGTATCAGGAGTAGATTTGGCGGAGTTTTCGGATTGGACGGAGTTCACGGATTGGACGGAGTTTGCAGATTGGACAGAGTTTACAGATTGGACGGAGTTTACAGCTTGGACGGAGTTCGCAGGTTGGACGGAGTTTTCAGATTGGTCGGAATTTGCAGACTGGACGGAGTTTACAGGGTGGACGGAGTTCCCAGGTTGGACGGAGTTTTCAGATTGGTCGGAGTTTGCTGACTGGACGGAGTTTACAGGGTGGACGGGGTTTTCAACAATCTGATCCACGTCTTCAGGTTTGGCAGATGTCTCCTCATCGTTGTCATGGTTTTCAGGGATAGCAATTGAAGGAGACGGTCCATCATAGTTAGCATCACTAGGGTGATCTTTTAATGCATCAAGATCGGCAACAGCTTTGGAATTTATAAAATCGGTGGCTTCACCCTTCATCTTCAAATAGGCATCTTGGCACGCTTCCAACCAGGCTTCCTCAACTTCAAACTGCTCGTCATCTTCAATTTTCTCGGTATACTCTTCATGCTTGACAAGAAGATTATCATAGGCCTGGTCGAGTTTTATCAACAAATCGCTTACCTCTTTGACGGTACGATTGCTCTCTATCAAGGTGCGCAGTGCCTTACCCAGCCGTGTCAATGCAGCCTTCGCATTCGGTCTCTTCAGCCTGGCTTCCTTGACTGCATCGGTCATGTCTAACGGCTTGTTGTAATACCTCAGATCCCGTGGTTACAATAGAAATCGAATGTTGTGGGTCATCGGAAATTACAACTTCTACATTGTATTCAGAGAAGGATACTTGCAAACCGTATAATGCTTAATTGCCATTTTATTCGATCTGAAACACAGAACAACAAAACCAGTGTAAACAACAAATCACATTTAAATGTAGTTAAATGGGAAATAGTACTTTGACTTATGAAATGCATCTCAAGAAACCACATGCATAACTCTTCTGAAAATGCTTCAAAATTGGAAACAAACCATCTTGAGAAGTGACGACTAAAAAACCTCTCCAAAGGAAACTCACTGAAATTCCGTGGGCATGTGTACATGAAACTGAACTGAATGTGACCTTTAAAGATTCTTAAACAACACACTATTTTAACACTAGAAAATTACTGATTTTGGTCAAGAAAACAAGGAATATATAACTTACTTCTTTGGCAAGATCCTGCTAAACAAACTGAATCTCTACTGGCAAAATCTGGCACTCAGACTACTCTATCTGGAAACACTGTGATTATAACTTTTAAGGGTTACATTTTCATGAAACAGGTCAGCAATAACAAGGAAAAACCATGGCTGACAAAAGCACATTGTAAACTAAGATAATCCAAACTCTAGAGGGCACTATTACTAAAGTTCACTGAAACAACATTTCTAAAAAACAAACTATCCGCACCCAAGTTATTTTAATGATATTCTAGCGAAATATAGGGCGCCCTCTTGCTTTAGTTAGATTAAATTCCAAAGTAGATACTTACCAAACGTCTTCCACATTTGAAGACATGGGTTGGAGTCGGAGCTGCTCCTGCCCCGCCCCTCCTCCCGCACAAAGCATGATTTGGGGTGTGAATGGCCAGATACATAATGTATTTTGTATTTGGCAATGATACATGCGTGCCAAAATAACGTGTAACTATTTCGTTATTTGAACACATTGTGTTGACAAAAATTACATTTTTGTCTGAATAAGCAATCCAATGGTTGCTTTGCGTGGAAATATGACCAGTTCTACTGATGGAAGTTGCAAATTGATTAAATTTGTTTATTTCATTATTTTTGTATTAAGTTCTATAATTTCTTGATTTTTTGTTTTTTTGTTTCTTTATTTCTGTTTGCCGTTTTCCCCCTCTGTCTTTCTTTGTTATAATGTCTTTATTTCTTGAAGTATTTGTGTATTTCTGCATTTCTTTTCAGCCTGTGTTTCTTTATTTCTTTGTCTCTTTATTTCTGGATTTGTGTGGGATTTTTGATTTTTTGACTTCTTTGTGTTTTTGTTTTGTTTCCTCGTTTCTTAAAACCCTTCTGTTTAGCAACCGTTTTTCTGTTTAATTATTAATTATTTTCTTTGTTTTTACGCCATGAGCGTCATGCTTGGCGGATACCGGCGCATCATAAGTGTCCATTATTATTTCTTGAATTCTATGTTTGTTTATTTCTTGAATTCTATGTTTGTTTATTTCTTGATTTTGTTTTGTCTATATTTCTTTTTTTTTGTTCTTTCTTCATTTGTAAAAATCAATACAAAGAAGCAAAACAACATAGACATCAATAAGATATCTATGTTTCTTTGCTTTTTTGTATTTATTTGTTTCTTGCTTTCTTTATTTCTTGTTTTCTGTGTTTCTTAGATACCCCTCGTCTTTTATTTCTTTCTTAATTTATATGTGTCATTGTTTCTTTATTATTTATGTCTTAATTTTTTATTTCAGTATTTCTGTATTTATTTGTTTGTGTGTTTCTTGTTTCTTTTTTTCTTTGTTTCTTTTTTTGCCTGGAAATAACATATATTTGCTACTGCAGACCACCGGGTATACCATAATGTTGATCAGGACTACTACAGGTTTATATCGCTTGTATTTATTGTATACCGTTATTCAGTCAATCAGTACAAAAAAAAACAATAACACATTTCTTAAAGAAAAAAAAACTAAAGGAGAAAAATAAAAAGGTGGACATAAGGAGGCCATGTGAATATAAAAAATGGCCGGGTTGAACAAAAGTACAATTATGTCCATTTTACGTTTTCTCCTTTTATTATTTTTAGAAAATAAAGTTCATAGTATCAGCAAAAAGTGGATGATCTTGTCCCTCTTTTGGGCAGTATGATTTAATACCATTATCTCAGTTAGTATAGCCATCTTTTTGAAGGAGTGATATCGCGCCCTTAATAACACATTATACCGCACACGCTGTTATGAATGCATTTCAATCATTTTTTAGGCGCACTTTGGTTCTTTCCTACCACATGAGTCATCCCAGTCGAGAAAGGGTCGTTCTCAAGTCCTATAACAATCATTCCGTCTGTATACCCGTGGGTCACAGGTGAAAGATCAAAAGTACACCAAAGAAACAATGAAGACGTGGGAGTGGGTGGAAGAAATATTGCTCAATCAAGTGCAATCTCCTTTGGGGTACACTCCATTTTTACAGAGATGATGAGTTCTTTTCAAAAATAGTAAACCACTGTTGAAATTATCTCTATATCAACATTGAAAACACAACAGTTTAGGTTTTATGAGTAAATTCATGCGTTTTTGGCATGGTTTGTTTTATATAAAAATCCGGTAAAATATTAGCGGAGTATTTCAACGTTAGTGGCATTACCCTTCACCCCCACCTTGAACCAGCATCCTGAGCTTGACGAAGCACAATGTATTGAGTGCATTGTTATTAGGCCGTGTCCGAATGAATGGCTTCGGCAGAGGCTACAGCGGGAACGCTGAGGATTCCTGTTTTCCAATGTTGTCGTTGCAGCCAGTCGCTTGATTCGGACACGGCCTTACTTGGTAATGGGGCAGTAAGCTTTGTTGCGAGTCAGAGGCCAGTAGTTACCTTGTTCATCTGCTGCCTTGTCCTACAATGCACAGAAAACGATCGTGTGTGGGCGGCAAGAAGCATGCTTTTCCGGACATAAATACGGTAAATATTTTTCGACTTATGTTGTCACAACCTTTTTAACCATAAGATATTATGTAGACAACATTTCCAAGTGAACTAAAATAAAAGAGATTTCACCATCCAGGAGAACAGAGAAATCGCCGGGGACAGCGAAGAATGGGAAATGAAGCCGCCTAATCAAAAGGGCGCTGGTGAAAGGTCAAAGAGCAAGAAGAGGACCAATCGAGAGGTCCATCTATACAGCTAACCAGACATCTCGCATTACGTCAGTTCGGGAGCTTTTTCCGGGTCAGAGGTCAGCATCCAAGTGGGAGGTGTTATTTTTTTCTGCAGTCCGAAATTGCCACTGTCGTAATGATTTTCCATGGGATTTTTGGGTGTTCGGACACAAGTCCGAAGACCCTCTGTTTTTGTTCGGTTTTTTTTTTTTTTACTTCTCCTTCTTCTTCTTCTTCTTCTTCTTCTTATGCCTGAAGATTGTCCGCTAACAGAAGCACACTTCCTAAGCTTGTATGAACTTGAAACTTCACACATAGTTAGATACTCATTAGGACACGAAACCGTTTGAGTGATGTCATGATGACGTCATCCGGTGTCGAATTACATTAAATCAAAGTTTATTATTTCAAAAAATCATAACTCTTAAAGTACACAATGGATTTTTACAATCTATACATCATCGGAAAGGTCATCCAAAACTACGTAATCACTCCACAGACATGACCCCAATTTGACCTTGTCTTCCGGGTCAAACCGGAAGTTGAAAACTTCAAAAATTCGTATTTTTTGACGTATATATCACATGATCACAAATCTTACATCAGATTGTAGAGAATTTAGGCCTCTCCAACTTTTGCATTGGGGTCACACCATTTTGACCTATACTTGCGGTTCAAAACGGACATTCAACGCATTCTTTTGTGCATGTGCGTTCAAGCGTGACCGGCAATGCTATACATCAATCCAATGCCATTATACATGTACACGTCCGGGTGGGTGTGTGCGTGTGTGGCTAAGTGCTGTTGAAACAGTACATGTACATGTGCTACTGTATGATACAATAAACCGCACGTTGTTCATAGTCTCTTCTCAAGGCACGCACTCCGCGCTTTGTTAGTCTTTTACACATAGCTTATTTAAACCTTTAAAAAATCAACAAAAAATCAACCGTTTGAGATATGAACTTAATTCTTCGACAAATGTAAAGGTTAGGGAGGGTCTTTCTTTGTGACCCATTGAGTGACCTCTGTGTCATCTACTTCCGGTCAAACCGGAAATATCTCTTTATTAGAATAATGCTAAGTGCTTGGAACATGATTTTTTCACCATTACCAAGGATATATAAGACATATTCCCTTGCACATTGTTTGACCCTTTGACCTCTACTTCCGGTCGAACCGGAAGTAGCCCCTCATTTAAAAGTAAATAGAAGTAGGAACATGATTGTTCCTAGAAATATCAAACTAAGGGAAGGCCTTTCTTTGTGAAACATTAAATGACCTTTGTGACCTCTAATTCCGGTCAAACCGGAAGTAGCTCCTCATTTAAAAATGGTTAGATGTAGGAACAAGATTCTCTCACCCAAAACTAACGTTAGGGGAGGTCCTTCATTGTTCTCCTCATTTAAAGGTAAATAAATGTAGGAACATGACTGATGTTCTTGAAGTCCTAATCAGATATTATTTCATAAAACAATATTTCATGTTTCTATTTTCAAATTATTTTAGTTGTGTTAACTTTATTTACATCAAATAGCAACTCTATCCGAACACCCAGTTTTTGTTCTTGGAACAAAAATTCATGTCTAGTTTTTATTTGAATCGATTCCAAAAAGGGAATCTTAAAAAAATAAAAAAATTCAGGACTGCAGAAAAAATTGCAAGCGGGAGCCCGCCGAGTCCGACCAATCAAGAGTTATGTCTCAGCCAACCAGATATCTCGCACCACGGCAGTTAGGGTGGGGTGACCGTTTGCCAGATCTGGAGCCCCGCCCGACAGGGTGACCTTACCAAAGAAAGCCGAGAAGTCACCACACCAAAACCAGAGAGGGTGCGCTTTAATTCGAAGATGGCGCAGGTTACGGCTTTAATAGTATAGATTATCGTATAATAACATTAAACAGTTTTGGAAAATAAAGTTTTGCTTTAATAAGGGTGGTTCATTGTTGTCAAAATATTTTTGTTTTCTCGAAATTTAGTGAACACAGCTACCGACCGTTCTTAATGGATGCCTGTTTTGGAAAATGCTCTACGGTAAGCAATATTATTGTTGTTAACATTTTTGGTGAGGACGGAATGTTATAGTCGGTGACCATTTTCCCAAACATTCACGATGACTGATCAACCTCCAGCAAGATTTGTTGAATTATTTCAAACACTTCTCTTTATTGTGCACAATAATATGCAAGATGTGTTATAAAAGAATTCAGCACTCCAATCAATATAATCAATCTCCGTGTAACTTGTGCACCAGTCTATTTAAGATTATGTCATTATCATGGTTACACACTGAAGAACTGATGGAATGATTGTATCAACAGTCTTTGCGTAAACAGGAAGACGTGACCGATGCCCAGTTTATAAAAGCCCGTAAGCACAAAAACTTGCTAAGCACAGAAAATTATAGTTTAGCAGAAGCGAGTAACCAGCCAAAATCTATAAAGTTGACATTATTGCGACTGGTGCCCACTCATTTTCAGCTTAACAACTTTATGAATTTGTGCCCCGGGTTCATTGAGTCAAAATAATCAGCCCGAGTCAGCACCTTTTGATAAGGCACTGAATGATCTATATAGATTTGAAGACGGCCGTCAACAGAGCTATCACCATAGTTGTAACATTCACACTTGCAGTAAACGAACCTTCAATAAAACCACAACAATCAGTACCTCATTAATACAGTACGGGTGTTGATGGACAGGGTTAGCAAATCAAGCTTTGATTTAAAAGTCTCAAACAGTTCAATTATAATACCTAGAATAACTTTAATTCACGTTTCTATATTTTCATATTTTGTGATATCAACGTTATCACTCATCCAAAGAAACAATTACTCAATAGCGGCGAAAAATGTTTATGATATTCAAATAATACATAAATTGAAAGATTGTTACTATACGTACCTATGTTGTAAACTATCTCCGAATTAACTCCTGCCCAATACTGGTGCGCTGGGCCCTGCACAACGGTGGCTCTGCAAGTATAACGGTATAAGGGTATGGTTCAATTGACGCGGGTCGTGCAATCGGTCTATTATGTACACATGATAATTCACGAATAATTTCGCGACGTCTCAAATAATAATATGCGCATATTATGCGATGTCCCTTCCTTGCAATGTTTGGTTGTTGAACCACTTGGCTGCGTAGAAAAATATGAATGCTTGACATAGAAACTCGAAGCCAAAACTGAGGAGGCCCGTAAAGATGTCGGTTATTGGCAACTATCTACAATGCAACTGCCTTGGACAAGGCTAACCAAGATTTATTAATTATTGTATCTCACGAACAAAATTACGTATGCAACATTTTCAAGTTATACTAACTTGTTTATTTTTCATTATCAGTTTACAGTCAACATTGGCGTTTTAGGATTGCATCTACTTTATGGAAAATATAAAAATTGCTTACTGGAAAACAATAGGTTCTTTATCCTCAGTCCCAGGCGTCCAAGTCACCGTCATGTTAATTCTTTTGTGACTGTTGGTATGACCCAACGAATCCTGCAGTGGTAATGAATACAGAGGAATGTTAAAACAATTTTTGTTTAGTGTAAAACCGTCAAGTTTGCACTTAATCCAATAGATGGGGCTTGTTGGAGTGTTTGTGTTTATCATTAGACATTGGTCAGACAAAGACTTATGGACAAGTCGTTAAAATGTGTCGCGGGAAAGCATTACGGCTCTCACGCGACTGCTCTGGCTCCCGACTATAAATGGGGATGTAGTCATGGAATACAATGTTTCGTGGGAGTTTAAGTATTGCTAGAACGGCAGTCTCGCGAGAATATAGTCGCGTGAGCGCTTGTCCATAAATCTAATCAAGTGCTTGGGCATTCCGCTCGGAACACCTCTTGTTTTTGTTCGTTTTTTAGGCCCTTTCATATGACGTAGGCTATAGATTGTGAACATAGCTTATGTAGCTCTGGAGATATGGTTTTGAAATATTAAACTTTGAATATTGACATGACCCCAATTTGACCTTGTCTTCCGGTCGAAATCGGAAGATGAGTACAACAAATTATCCGGGGCCACGTTTTGAGGTCTGCAGACATTATGAGCTGAAATTTGGACACGGTCCCTGTGAATGAAATAACGTTTGACCCCTAGACTTGTCAACAAAAACAGTAATGATCATCCTCAATAGCGCCCTCTTTTGACAAGTTTTGAATTGTACTATTTTGTACTAATACAAAAAAGTTTAAAACTTAGCGCACACTTAGTCTAAATGTCTGCATAAGAAATTATCCATGACGCTATGATGACGTCATCGGTTTCAATACATGCTGAAATTCAAATTTTATTGTTTCAAAATATTTTTTTTTAAACCAGAGCTGTTATGGTTTAAATCTTTGCATATTCGAAAGATCTTTATATTTGTAAATGACGCTTCCTATCCAAACCGGAAGTTCGAATAAACTATATAATTATACTAAAGCTCAATTTAATGGATTTTTACAATCATATATATATATTTTTTCGAAAAAATCATATCTCAAGAACTACTTATCATTTAATCAACCATTTTACATGAGCTTGTTAAACCTTTACTTCCGGTCAAAACCAGACTATAAAGCACAAGGACATTGTACATACGCCTGTGTGTGATCAAGCGTATCTCACTTCGTTAAAGGTGCGCGCAGCCAGATTTGGCTCTACGCTTTGTTTAGTCTTTAATACAGCCGTCCACAGTGACCGCGTCAGATGTGAGCTTTAAAAGTTTAATATTTCAAAAACCAAATTTCCAGAAATACAAAAGCTTTTTTTAACAATCTATACGCCATATGAAAGGCTCCACAAAAGTTGCACATTTCGCACATAGCGTCCGGAACGTCAGGGTCCCACGGCTCGGGGGGGGGGGGGGGTAAAACAAAATCCATAATGGTGTCTTCGTCGCCCTGCCGGCTCTGCCGATGTCGTTTTTGCATCACGAGTGAATCACAGCTTTTTCGTATTTATTCACTGCTTTTTGTCATGCAGCGGCCGTCGTTCGGGACTATTCAGTTTTTGTGTTCTCTGAGGTGCTGTGTTGTTCTTGACCCGTGTGCTTAAATACCGCAATGGCCACACTTACGTGGTGTTTCTCAAATCTTACATACAGCAGCCCACACACGTTATGGCCAGCAAGTGGGTTGGGGCTGGAGGGGGGAGGGGAAGGGGGGAGGTGGGAGAGCCGGGCGCGACCACGCGACGGTCTGCGTGCCTCTTCCTTTCGTACAAAGGTTGTGCTAAATAGTAGTAAAACAAATTACTTTTAAAGTCAACTTTTTAAATACTTTCTGGTTTTCTCAGACGCTGCTCAATCCATTGTCATATATCATGCATGTAAATTAGTGCAGCATCGAAAGAGCAATTTTAGAAAACAATCTGTATTTTCTTCATTCTATCATGCAGTGAATCCTGGGCGCAACCGCATGCTCGAATGGACTTACCGAGTAGTAGCACCTTCAATGACTCCCCTATAATTCTCCCACAAAAATGATATATTTTGTAAAAACGTTTTTTTAACATTTCGTTTTTAATCCTTGAAAGGATCACCAAAAGTCTCATCTTTACTTCAAAGTCGTTTAAAGGAAATCCGTCAGGTCAATTTATGAACCTTGCAAAAGTCAAAATTGTTAATCTCCATCGGAAGAAAGCTAATATCAGAAAGGTAATATTTTTGCAGTGTTTTATTTAACTAAATACATCATCTCTTTCTGTGAAGATGCAAACTAACAAGGGTTTTAATTGTTCACCTATTAAACCTAAACAAATCAAGGGTGGCATGTACATTTTGGATGCATTTCAAACGTATCCATCAATATAGCCATGTAAGTGGCCTGACTTTGGCACTTGATCTTCAGGGAACAAGCAACTTCCACAATGTCGGTGTGATTTTTCCGCCGAAACTAAACTAAACATCAGTTTCGCTGAGGAGCTCGCCTGCTCGCTAAAAAGTGTGTTTCGCTAGTAACGACGCAAGATATCATAATTATAGAACTCCCAATAGTAATATAAGTACGCTTAATTTCTGTACATACCCGTGGCATTTTGCACTTCATTCTGACAATCTATACAATAAATGCATTACTCAACGAATTGCGAATCCATAATAACAAATTGCGAACCCGTAATAACGGATTGTGAACCCGTATTAACGGATTGCGAATCCGTAAAAACGGATTGCGAATCCTTAAAAACGGATTGAGAATCCAAAATTACGGAGTGAGAATCCGTAATAACGGATTGTGAATCGTAATAACGGATTGGGAATTGTGAATCTGTAATAACGGATCTGATTTATTGTTCTTTTTTTTTTGGCGCTAATGGGATTTCATACTATATTGTTTTGGCCGTCAAACAAAACACCCATCCAGGGCCTTAACATTCATTGTTGAAGATCCTTTGCTGGGACTGACGTGGTAAATTTGGTGCGTGCAAGCCTTTGATGGTCCCCTGGACTTCTTCATTCTGTGCAGTAACATCATATTATGTTTACGTACAGTTTGTACATGCCTGTGGTTGATGGCTGACGTTGTTATCATCATTCTCGCGTTCTGTTTATAATTTGAAATGAAAATGTTGCCTTAATGGAAATCTATCGTTTACATGTTGTCAATTGCCGATCACATATAATACACCATCGACTCGACGCCATGATTTATGGTTTCGGAGCAACGTAAACAGATAGACGACTGGCGGTGTGCTATGTTATGGAATTCTATCTCTGCCATTTCAACGGCACATGTATGGTGGTAATTGTAGTGTCCCTCGCCGCTTGCACCGTCAAAGGCGCATTGTCGCGTCGTGCCGTTGCATAGTCGCGTCGTGCCGTTGCATAGTCGCGTCGTGCCGTCACATTGTGGCGTCGTGCCGTCTCATTGCCGTTGCATTGTCACATTGTCGCCCGGAAGCAGTTTTATTGTATTATTCAGCGCCGTCTGGTCACCAGTTCTACCGATCTGAAAACACAGCACCAATTCGCCTATCATTAGAAAGGTACCACACTATTTCTTTCATTGTGTACTTGTAAGGTAATAATTATATATTATTGCTTAACAAGTAAGCACGCTATAGGCTGGTTGTTTTGTGGACAATGTTGGATCAAAGGGTAGGGAACAGAGTCTGTTCCTTGCTCTACGGTTGGATCACGGTTATCAAAAAATAATAAACGGTCGTCAAATCTCGGCTGCTGACAAACTACAAATCAATGATATTCGTTCAGAGCAGAGACAGTCCTTCAACATTTCAATTCAAGTCAAGTAGGCCTACTAAATTAAGCAGAATCGTCAATACGTTTGTTTTGAGCCAGGTCCACGCGCGCCCTCTACCGATGGGCGTTAACACCGTGGCGCGCATGAACGGATATCAACAGCAACAGGGTGCATGGGATAAACGGCAAACAAACGTCTTGCATCAAGACTAGTTCATAATCGCTGCGTTTTCACTGCGTCTGATCTAGTCGTTATATTCTATTCTATGTTTCGCACGGTCCGCAGTGTGCAAATGGAAGCGCAGTACGTAATCATACTGCGCTTCTACGTCAGAGTTTTTTTAAAAATAAAAAGAGGTCGTACAAACTAAACTACGGTGGCCCACAATATTGTCACGGCAAAAGCAAAAGGGCCACGGCAAAAGCAAAAGCGCCACGGCAAAAGCAAAAAAGCCTGCTGATATTCACTTTTGAAACTCTTCGAAAACTTTTGTAGCAACTGTTTACAGAGAGAAGAGTGAAATCATACATAGCCGTGGAAAAGCAAGTATGAGAAAAGACCATGAACATGAAAAACAGTTTGATGGATGTTCACATCACAGAGAGGCTTTTGAAGGACAAGCAAAGAAAAAAATCATTGGCAGAAAGCACTCAATATGTTCAAGAAGCTTTTGTCAGTTTATATTCCTCTCTCTCTGTGATGTGTTCCTCTTCCAGTTTTATTTTATTCCAGTTTGTTAGTTTGTTATTTGTTTTGTCTGTCCTGACTCTGTTTTCCTGTCTGGGACGTCTCTGTGTGATTAGAGTAGTTTTTGCTTTGTTCACTGTATAGTTTGCAGGCATTTCTAAACAAGACTCTTTGTCTTCTGAATATGCCTCCATAATTGCCTCTGTCTTATTTGTGTCATTACAACCTTATTTATTACTGTTGCTTTCTTGAAATTTGTTTGTCGTAATGACCTTCTGCAGTGATTGTTTGTTGTGCATTTTGAAATTTGGAAATAAATGTTGAGAAGAATTGAATACAGGTCAAGCTTCGAAAAACTTTGAATGCGTCATTAACGTTCTTTAACGTTCGGGTTGGCGAATGTAGGACAGTAGGAGTGACGGAGGAGCAAAGAGAAAGAGAGTTGAAAAAGGTGGTTGAAACATATATAGGGAGATAGCAAAAGAAGAAAGGGAGAAAGAAATAATATAGCAGTTTATTGCAATATACGGCCGGGCGGGGGGGGGGGGGGGGGGGGGGGGGAGAGCACGGGTGCAAAACGAGACCAAAATATAAATGGAACAATTTTTTTTTTTGGGGGGGGGGGGTCAAGGGTGTGGAAAAACTAGGTGCCTTATGGACGCTGTTCAGCCTCATTAATCTTTGGCAATTGGCGTTTTGTGAGTGATGTGCGGGAAATTTGAAACTAATTCCGGTGCAACACAAAATGTTACAGGGCAGAAGTAAATGATAGGCCTTTTGTCTTCGGTATTGCCGATCGGTAGTTAACCATCCCACGACTGGTTTGATATTTTTCATTTGATTGTTTTACATGTTATTATTAAAAGTGTTGCCCAATTTTGTAATGGATTACATATTTTAGTAAAGTATAAATGTTTTGTGCTTTTTAATATTGTTTGTAAATCATGAGTAAATACACTTGCCCATAAAATAGATTCTTGATCATTGTCCATTATTTATGAACCATAAATCAACTGTCATTGTTTGTAAACCGTTTTGATTTTTAAACAATGGTAATATGGCGCTTTGGTCTCTATGGGACCTGAACTTGTGTGAACATTATGCAGGTCAAGGATACTGCACACCGTCCGTGTTAAATATAGTCATTTCACATGGTTCACCGTAACCAAATTCGACCTTTAACCCATATCTACATCGCGCTTTTGCTTTCGCCGTGGCGCTTTTGCTTTCTCCGTGGCCCTTTTGCTTTGGACGTGGCGCTTTTGCTTTTGCCGTGGCGCTTTTGCTTTTGCCATGGCCCTTTTGCTTTTGCCATGGCGCTTTTGCTTTCGCCGTGGCCCTTTTGCTTTTGCCGTGGCGCTTTTGCTTTTGCCATGGCCCTTTTGCTTTTGCCATGGCGCTTTTGCTTTCGCCGTGGCCCTTTTGCTTTTGCCGTGGCGCTTTTGCTTTTGCCGTGGCGCTTTTGCTTTCGCCGTGGCCCTTTTGCTTTTGCCGTGGCGCTTTTGCTTTTGCCATGGCCCTTTTGCTTTTGCCATGGCGCTTTTGCTTTCGCCGTGGCCCTTTTGCTTTTGCCGTGGCGCTTTTGCTTTTGCCGTAGCTCTTTTGCTTTTGCCGTGGCCCTTTTGCTTTTGCCGTGGCCCTTTTGCTTTTGCCATGGCGCTTTTGCTTTCGCCGTGGCCCTTTTGCTTTTGCCGTGGCGCTTTTGCTTTTGCCGTAGCTCTTTTGCTTTTGCCGTGGCCCTTTTGCTTTTGCCATGGCGCTTTTGCTTTCGCCGTGGCCCTTTTGCTTTTGCCATGGCCCTTTTGCTTTTGCCATGGCGCTTTTGCTTTCGCCGTGGCCCTTTTGCTTTTGCCGTGGCGCTTTTGCTTTTGCCGTGGCGCTTTTGCTTTCGCCGTGGCCCTTTTGCTTTTGCCGTGGCGCTTTTGCTTTTGCCGTGGCCCTTTTGCTTTTGCCATGGCGCTTTTGCTTTCGCCGTGGCCCTTTTGCTTTTGCCGTGGCGCTTTTGCTTTTGCCGTAGCTCTTTTGCTTTTGCCGTGGCCCTTTTGCTTTTGCCGTGGCCCTTTTGCTTTTGCCATGGCGCTTTTGCTTTCGCCGTGGCCCTTTTGCTTTTGCCGTGGCGCTTTTGCTTTTGCCGTAGCTCTTTTGCTTTTGCCGTGGCCCTTTTGCTTTTGCCATGGCGCTTTTGCTTTCGCCGTGGCCCTTTTGCTTTTGCCATGGCCCTTTTGCTTTTGCCATGGCGCTTTTGCTTTCGCCGTGGCCCTTTTGCTTTTGCCGTGGCGCTTTTGCTTTTGCCGTGGCGCTTTTGCTTTTGCCGTGGCCCTTTTGCTTTTGCCGTGGCGCTTTTGCTTTTGCCATGGCCCTTTTGCTTTTGCCATGGCGCTTTTGCTTTCGCCGTGGCCCTTTTGCTTTTGCCGTGGCGCTTTTGCTTTTGCCGTGGCGCTTTTGCTTTTGCCGTGGCCCTTTTGCTTTTGCCGTGGCCCTTTTGCTTTTGCCATGGCGCTTTTGCTTTCGCCGTGGCCCTTTTGCTTTTGCCGTGGCGCTTTTGCTTTTGCCGTAGCTCTTTTGCTTTTGCCGTGGCCCTTTTGCTTTTGCCATGGCGCTTTTGCTTTCGCCGTGGCCCTTTTGCTTTTGCCGTGGCGCTTTTGCTTTTGCCGTGGCGCTTTTGCTTTCGCCGTGGCCCTTTTGCTTTTGCCGTGGCGCTTTTGCTTTTGCCATGGCCCTTTTGCTTTTGCCATGGCGCTTTTGCTTTCGCCGTGGCCCTTTTGCTTTTGCCGTGGCGCTTTTGCTTTTGCCGTAGCTCTTTTGCTTTTGCCGTGGCCCTTTTGCTTTTGCCGTGGCCCTTTTGCTTTTGCCATGGCGCTTTTGCTTTCGCCGTGGCCCTTTTGCTTTTGCCGTGGCGCTTTTGCTTTTGCCGTGGCGCTTTTGCTTTTGCCGTGGCCCTTTTGCTTTTGCCATGGCGCTTTTGCTTTCGCCGTGGCCCTTTTGCTTTTGCCATGGCCCTTTTGCTTTTGCCATGGCGCTTTTGCTTTCGCCGTGGCCCTTTTGCTTTTGCCGTGGCGCTTTTGCTTTTGCCGTGGCGCTTTTGCTTTCGCCGTGGCCCTTTTGCTTTTGCCGTGGCGCTTTTGCTTTTGCCATGGCCCTTTTGCTTTTGCCATGGCGCTTTTGCTTTCGCCGTGGCCCTTTTGCTTTTGCCGTGGCGCTTTTGCTTTTGCCGTAGCTCTTTTGCTTTTGCCGTGGCCCTTTTGCTTTTGCCGTGGCCCTTTTGCTTTTGCCATGGCGCTTTTGCTTTCGCCGTGGCCCTTTTGCTTTTGCCGTGGCGCTTTTGCTTTTGCCGTAGCTCTTTTGCTTTTGCCGTGGCCCTTTTGCTTTTGCCATGGCGCTTTTGCTTTCGCCGTGGCCCTTTTGCTTTTGCCGTGGCCCTTTTGCTTTTGCCATGGCGCTTTTGCTTTCGCCGTGGCCCTTTTGCTTTTGCCGTGGCGCTTTTGCTTTTGCCGTGGCGCTTTTGCTTTCGCCGTGGCCCTTTTGCTTTTGCCGTGGCGCTTTTGCTTTTGCCATGGCCCTTTTGCTTTTGCCATGGCGCTTTTGCTTTCGCCGTGGCCCTTTTGCTTTTGCCGTGGCGCTTTTGCTTTTGCCGTAGCTCTTTTGCTTTTGCCGTGGCCCTTTTGCTTTTGCCGTGGCCCTTTTGCTTTTGCCATGGCGCTTTTGCTTTCGCCGTGGCCCTTTTGCTTTTGCCGTGGCGCTTTTGCTTTTGCCGTAGCTCTTTTGCTTTTGCCGTGGCCCTTTTGCTTTTGCCATGGCGCTTTTGCTTTCGCCGTGGCCCTTTTGCTTTTGCCATGGCCCTTTTGCTTTTGCCATGGCGCTTTTGCTTTCGCCGTGGCCCTTTTGCTTTTGCCGTGGCGCTTTTGCTTTTGCCGTAGCTCTTTTGCTTTTGCCGTGGCCCTTTTGCTTTTGCCATGGCGCTTTTGCTTTTGCCATGGCGCTTTTGCTTCCGCTGTGGCCCTTTTGCTTTTGCCGTGGCCCTTTTGCTTTTACCGTGGCCCTTTTGGTTTTGCCTTGACAGTTGTGGGCCACCGTACTAATCAGATGCGTAGTCGGACAAACTAAAATGTGTTAATATTTGTCGGATGCGTATACGCAGTGTCAGTAAATGAGAGCATGAAATTCCCCCTTAAGGGGGAATTTCATTTCTTTGCTGATTCAAAGGACGACTATACCATCATCACGCTTTTGGTCTTGTCTGACGTCGATGGTGAGCCAGTCACAGTAATGACAGATTCTATCTATTTTTATTTCAATCAAACCCTCTGGAGCTAAGGAAAAGCGCAAAGAGCCTTGGTCAAGGCTAAGCGGTGTATAGTGCACCAGACTCATGACACTTGTGTCCTTGAGCAAGGTGCTTTACTATAATGGGAAACTTTTGAGACGACCCATGCACCCTTCCATGTGGCAGTAACAGGATCCTGCCATAGTTGCTTTGTTCCTTCCTTTTCTGAAAAAATCCTCTGTGGGGTACCACGAAAAAAGAAAACGTTGGGGAAAAAAGAAAGGGTTGTTGGGGAGCATTGTTCCATTGTGTTATATACCCAAGTTGGTATGTGGGCCCCCCACACACAAACCAACAAGATAACAATGGGTCGGCTATTACCATTCGTCGGGAACAATGGGTCGGACATATTGATTCGTCGGCCAGTCGTGGGGTTGCAGGCGATTTTTGTTCCGGGACATGAAATTCCACAAAGTAGGGGGTGGCAAAGCGTTTCATTATGAAATTCTCACATTAAAATGAAATAGAAAATGAATCAAAAATTTTAGTTTCAAGGCAGTATGAAAAACGCTAATGGCTTCTTGTTTTTGTATGTCTCCAAAAGACTTCAAACATTGTTTCTGAGCTGACAAAATACATCTAAATAAGTACAGATTTTTAATTGTATAGCAGATCGTTCAAAACATTCCAGTTTATAACCGCCCTACCGCAATTGATGAACATGCAAGAGGTTCCGACCCCTTGGGAATTCTGCTGAAAGATCCTACAGGTCGGGTTTTCCAATCAGGGTCACAGGTAAAAGCAGGTTCGGCCTGACGTCTTGCTTGCAAGAAGAAACCTTTAAAGAACACTCCACTACTGTCATTAACTCGCAAAGTCACTGTCAGATAATAATAAGAAAACAAATAATGCTCAAACCTGTTCTTTTGTCTCATCTGTTGGCAGTTATTAGTAATTAAATAACCACTCAGGCGGTATGTCGCCCTGTTGTGACAATCGCTTACTAAGCCGTATTGTTTGGTACCATGGATAGAACACTTTGTGATAAAATAGTTCTGAATAAATGTTTATTCAACTTCAAGCTTTGTGTAAAATGCTTCATTGTAAAGACCTTCACGAGCTAGAATATATTTAATATCATTATTAAAGCCAGGCTCAACATTGATAAAGTGTCTGTAAATGCTTCCATTCTTTGCACAAAACTCAAGATTAATAATACCAACTTGTAAAATTTCATCTCATTTCGTTGTTTCATTTTTGTACGCATTCTGAGGCAGAGGTTTGGTCTCATGAGATGATTTCATTTATTATTCAAATGCGATAAATTTAATTTGTGCTGATTACTATCATAAATCGTAAATGAAGCAAAAACATCAAAGTACAAGATAAGAAAAGACAAACAAAAGTCAGGAAAGTCGTAAATCGATGATGTCAATATTTAATTCGTTAGTGTCCCGTCTGGAACATCGGGTGTCGTGGCAGACATGAAATTTGACTTCAAATTTAGCGAGTTGGGTAGAAAGTCGCAGACCTAAAGTTTGACGTCAATGTTTAGGTCTTGTGTGTCCTTCCCGGGCCAACACTTTAAAAAGATTAACATTAACAGATACCAACATTGTATACACCGCATGTTTTATTTCGAAATACCGTACTGTGGCACACGCCTGACCACTAATTAAATCCGTGCGTGACCGCGTGTTGACCCCAATAGGCGGGGTTACAGTTTTATGAATGATTTTCTAACAGTAGTGTTTAAAGGCATTGCATACGTTTGGTAATGACTCTGAAAATTTATGGCAATAAAAACTTACTTGGTAAGAAGTACAGCTGCTTTGGATAGTATAATGCATATTGAGAAACGTTCAATTCGAAGTACCGCCGTTATGGAAAAATATATCACTTTTTATCTCCAAAAAATTGAATCTGAGAAGCGTTGTTGGCGGTAACGCTTCTCAGATTTTGAACGTTCGAATTGACTAACGCCCTCAAGTGTCTAAGATTAACTGCTTTGTAAATTGATTCCTAATTGGTCGTTTTCGCCGATCGATCTCTGAATGGGCAGTTCGCCCCTGGTTCGATCGCCCTTACACGGAATCGCCGTCTTGGAAAAATGACAGCGAGTCAACACCAATGCGAATTTACTTTCCAACAGTAGATAAAGGCCCAGTTCCCCATCTTGCGCCTACGGTGCTGTATAATCTTTGGTCACCACTGACTGCTGATCTCTATTGCACGAATTACGTAATTCATAAACATGTCACATTTTGACATTGCTGTGTGCCTGACGGATGAGTTGTCGTTTCATATGTTCCCAAAATTTAACTCTCTGA
The DNA here is from genome assembly GCA_911728455.2 of Marthasterias glacialis. Classification (NCBI taxonomy): domain Eukaryota; kingdom Metazoa; phylum Echinodermata; class Asteroidea; order Forcipulatida; family Asteriidae; genus Marthasterias; species Marthasterias glacialis. The sequence goes on from OU452225.1 coordinate 22,731,523, forward strand.
GAAAGATATGGATTAGGAATATACGCACAGATCCTGGATGAAGTTTCAAGGTAAGTCTCAGACATTCATTGTCAAAAATGTTTATTTAAAACCATACCATGGAGGTACGTTTCGTAACTAGAGTAGGCTGTAACTCGCTCTTATCTTATTACTAAATACTATTTTATTTACTAAGTATTACTATTACTAAACAGTGAGTAACGTTCAGACGTTAGTGCAGGCATACCGTCGAAGAAGGAAGTGTACTCCATATGTCTGCTCTCTTCTATGTTCTAAGTAAGGTCAGACTGCACGAACATGTGGCTCATGGAGTCGAGTGTACAATAAAAAGCCTGTACAAATAAGTTATACTACTATAGGACTCAACCATTGTCATCTAATTAGTCTGGTGGAATCCCTGAGGGTTTTCCTGATTTCACTGGACAATTTTGTAAATTTATGATGTTGAATTGCTTCTTATCTTGAATTGAACCATGGGCATAGACGAAGGACGAACTAAACTGACAAACTCAAAACTGCTTATGTTATAGTCTTTATATAATGTCCTCAGAAGTTACATGAATGGAGGTCTTTAACTCTGAATATTCTAAGGTCTTTCAGGGATTTTCTTGGTGCTTTACTGATTTTCTTAATTTGTTTTTATTTTTGATGTTTTGAATTTCAGATAACAAGATGCACACATGTTTGTTCGACTCACTTTAAAGAAAATGAGTTTAAAAACCACAATGACTGGGAAAAGGCTTCTTAAATGCTCCAAGCATTTTTCCTTGGACTGTGGAAACTCCTAAAAGGCGGCAACTTAGAAGAAACAGAGAGTAAGTATTTTATTTATATCAACTGAACACAATTAACTCTTTCTAGGGATGTGTTGACTTACAACTTAGTTATGCAAAGCATCTGTTCATTTGAAATCTTCATTGTGCTGAAAGCACTAGCTAAATTGTATGTTTGGCATTGTACAACTTTTTAAGGCCTCTCCCCCACCCCACCCCACCCCTTAAAAAAGGGTTAGTGGGTGGTTGCTACTAAACCTGGGAAAATGAAGATATAACATGAAGTCCCTCCTGATCCATTTTTTTTTAAAGCTTTGCTATCATTACTCTACAATGCAAAGCTTGAAATCCTATAAATGTACGGGTAAGTTTCATTATTAAAATTGTCAAAATTATGTGTCATATTGACAAATTTCTTTACAATTAACAGGTGTCCAGCAACAGCTGTGAAACATGGAGAGTGACTGTGGTGTGGAGAAGCATTACCAAGTTACCGGACCATGATTATCTGGATCACATCCCCTGTAGAAGACAAACTTTTAGGCCACGCAGGAACGAATTGAACAACTGGAAAGCAACTTGATAAACAATGCCGTCCAGAAAGACATTTTTCGGAAAGGTATTCCAAAGATCCTGCATAGATTTACACGGCATTTCCAACATACACACTGTTGATGGAATTTTTTAATTTTGTTTTTCCTCATGCATCAACGATGACCCGATGGAGCCAAGTGGTGTGTTCAAAAAGAGGAGAAAGTTCATCAATGCGTGCTGGCTTTCGGTCTGAACTGCCACTTATTGACCAGTTTTTTTCTTTTCCTGAATAAGGTCAAATAAGGTTCATTCGATGAGGACTTAGGAGATAAATTTGGCATATCTAGTTCAACAGTCAGCAGATTTAGTATTACTTGGGCTAATTTTCTGTATGCTGTGCTTGGGAGTATTCCTTTGTGGCCAACAAGAGAGATGGTCGACCGACATATTCCAGATGCCTTCAAACAGTTTTCAAAATCTTGTGTTATTTTAGACTGTACTGAACTATTTGTGCCAGCACCGTCAAGTTTGAATTTAAATTCAGAATTTTTTTCGCATTACAAACGTCATGAAACATTTAAATGCCTTATTGGAATATCACCAGGAGCAGGAGGCCTTGTTACATTTGTAAGTAACCTCTATGCTGGTGGAATTTCAGACAAAGAGATCACCAAGCAGTCTTGTATATTGAATTTACTTGAATCTGGAGAAGAGGTAATTGTAGATAAGGGATTTGTAACAGAGTACCTGCTTTGTCCTGTTGAATGTAGCTTGGTTATTCCACCATTCCTTACTGCTGAAAGTGGTCAATTTTCCAAAGAAGAAACTGAATAGACGCAGACCATTGCAAGACTCTATGTGCATGTAGAGTGAGCTTTTCGTAAAGAAATTTCATCTGTTTGATGGCCTCGTACCAATTTCCCTTGCTGGTACAGTTAATCAAATGTGGACAGTCTGTTGTAATGTAACAAATTTTCAAGGGCCATTATTCTAAGTCAGTGTAGAAGTCTAACAGTCAAGTGTATAATTTTATATTTATGCATGAACCATTGAACATCATTTTATGAAGTAATCCTGTAAAAAAGGCCGTTTGCATCATTATTGGAGACAGCCTAGAATGAGTTGCCTGTAAATTGCATCATGTGACATGACTCTTACGAGTGACAGCAGGCATAGATTGAAGGAACCATACCTCTGTATCTTCTCCAAGAAATGGCTTTCTGTGGCATTTCCCCTACATATTTAAAACAGGTGCTGGTCAGCACAAACTTTGACCTAAAATGTGCATGTATTATAAAATAAACTAATTATGCCATTGCACCCCAAAATACTAAAAAAAGGACTTAGTTTCTGCAGTAGCACCATGTAAATTATCGAGCCCTGTGGACATTTTAGATTCCTTAATTGTTTCTTGAAGGATCTGCGACACACTGAAAAGCAATTACTGTATGTGGTTCTTCATTGTTTTATGTCAATAAACAGTGTGTTTAAAAAAAAATTAAAAATCCCGTATATTGATTTTGTTTTGTTTTCTTTTATAAATAATGGTTTTCAGGAACGCAAACAAAATTCACATGCATTACACAATATACTTTGTGGCTACTTTTGTGAAAGAAACAACACTCTCCTTGGACTTACAATGTATGTGGCTCAGATTATTGTCCTCTGAAATGCCCATGAATAGCTCCAGAATGAACTAGAAATGAGTTTTTGTGGCATCACAAAAACTAGGTGTTCGGAGTGTGATGTATAAAAAATATTTTACGTGTTAAAAGTTAAATGAAATTAAAATTAATCCAACTTATATTTAAGAAAATATGAAGAAAAACATACGTTAAATTGAGGTTTATAATACAATATTTAAATTGAACATCCGGTTTGGACAGGAATTTCTAACCACTTTTAAATGAGGAGGTACTTCCGGTTTGACCGGAAGTAGAGTTCAGAGAGGTCACGCAATGTGTGACAAGAAGGACCTTCCCTAACCTTGGTATTTGGTGAAAGAATCATGTTCCTAGCTCTTACCATGCATAATTGAGGAGCTACTTCCGGTTTGATCTTAAGTAGAGGTCACAGAGGTCACCCAATGTGCAACAGAGAAGGACCCTCCCTAACCTTGGTATGTGGTGAAACAATCATGTTCCTAGCTCTCACCATTTTTAAATAAAGAGCTACTCCCGGTTTGACCGGAAGTAGATGTCACAAAGGTCACTTAACGTTTCACAAATGAAGACCTTCCCTAACCTTGATTTTTATCGAAATAATCATGTTCCTAACTCTAACCACTTTTACATGAGGAGCTACTTCCGGTTTGACCGGAAGTAGAGGTCGTAGAGGTCACCCAATGTGCAACAGAGAATGACCTTTCCTAACCTTGGTATTTGGTGAAAGAATCATGTTCCTAGCTCTTAGCAATTTTATATAAAAAGCTACTTCCGGTTTGACCGGAAGTAGATGTCACAGAGGTCACTTATTGTGTCATAAAGAAAGACCCTCCCTTACCTTGACATTTGTCGAAAGAATTATGTTCATACCTCAAACGGTTGATTTTTTGTTGATTTTTAAATGTTTAAATAAGCCCTGTATTAAAGACTAACAAAGCGTGGAGTATGCACCTTGAGAAGAGACTAAGAACAACGTGTGGTTAATGTGCATAGCAATGGGGCATCGATGTCACACAGCCAGGCACACACACACACGTGTACATGTATAATGGCATTGGATTTTGTACAGCAATGTTGGACACGCTTGAACGCACACGGACAATCGATTTGCGTTAAACGTCCGGTTTGAACCGGAAGTAAAGGTCAAAATGGTGTCACTCCAATGCAAAAGTTTGAGAAGACTCAATTCTCTATAATCTGATGCAAGATTTATGATCATGTGATAAGTACTTCTTAAAATATGATTTTTTGAAATTTTCAAAAATTTTCAACTTCCGGTTTGAACCGGAAGACAAGGTCAAATTGGGGTCATGTCTTTGAAGCGTTTACGCAGTTTTGAATGACCTTTCCGATGATGTATAGATTGTAAAAATCCATTGTGTACTTCAGGAGTTATGATTTTTTGAAATAATAAACTTTGATTTAATGTAATTCGACACCCGATGACGTCATCATGACGTCACTCAAACGGTTTCCTGTCCTAGTGAAGTTCTAACTGTGTGTGAAGTTTGAAGTTTGTGTGACTTTAAGAAGTGTGCATTTGTTAGCGGACAACGTTCGGTGAGAAGAAGAAGAAGAAGTACTAGAAATGAGTTTTTGTGGCATCACAAAAACTAGGTGTTCGGAGTGTGATGTATAAAAAATATTTTATGTGTTAAAAGTTGAATGAAATTAAAAGTTAATCCAACTTGTTTTTAAGAAAATATGAAGAAAAACATACGTTAAATTGAGGTTTATAATACAATATTTAATTTGAACATCCGGTTTGGACAGGAATTTCTAACCACTTTTAAATGAGGAGGTAATTCCGGTTTGACCGGAAGTAGAGTTCAGAGAGGTCACGCAATGTGTAACAAAGAAGGACCTTCCCTAACCTTGGTATTTGGTGGATAATCATGTTCCCAGCTCTTACCATGTATAAATGAGGAGCTACTTCCGGTTTGATCTTAAGTAGAGGTCACAGAGGTCACCCAATGTGCAACAGAGAAGGACCCTCCCTAACCTTGGTATGTGGTGAAAGAATCATGTTCCTAGCTCTCACCATTTTTAAATAAAGAGCTACTTCCGGTTTGACCGGAAGTAGATGTCACAAAGGTCACTTAATGTTTCACAAATGAAGTCTTTGCCTAACCTTGATATTTCTCGAAATAATCATGTTCCTAACTCTAACCACTTTTACATGAGGAGCTACTTCCGGTTTGACCGGAAGTAGAGGTCATAGAGGTCACCCAATGTGCAACAGAGAATGACCTTTCCTAACCTTGGTATTTGGTGAAAGAATCATGTTCCTAGCTCTTAGCAATTTTTATATAAAAAGCTACTTCCGGTTTGACCGGAAGTAGATGTCACAGAGGTCACTTTTTGTGTCATAAAGAAAGACCCTCCCTTACCTTGACATTTGTCGAAAGAATTATGTTCATACCTCAAACGGTTGATTTTTTGTTGATTTTTAAATGTTTAAATAAGCCCTGTATTAAAGACTAACAAAGCGTGGAGTATGCACCTTGAGAAGAGACTAAGAACAACGTGTGGTTAATGTGCATAGCAATGGGGCATCGATGTCACACAGCCAGGCACACACACACGTGTACATATATAATGGCATTGGATTTTGTACAGCAATGTTGGACACGCTTGAACGCACACGGACAATCGATTTGCGTTAAACGTCCGGTTTGAACCGGAAGTAAAGGTCAAAATGGTGTCACTCCAATGCAAAAGTTTGAGAAGACTCAATTCTCTACAATCTGATGCGAGATTTGTGATCATGTGATAAGTACTTCTTAAAATATGATTTTTTGAAATTTTCAAAAATTTTCAACTTCCGGTTTGAACCGGAAGACAAGGTCAAATTGGGGTCATGTCTGTGGAGCGTTTAAGCAGTTTAAATGACCTTTCCGATGATGTATAGATTGTAAAAATCCGTTGTGTACTTCAGGAGTTATGATTTTTTGAAATAATAAACTTTGATTTAATGTAATTCGACACCCGATGACGTCATCATGACGTCACTCAAACGGTTTCCTGTCCTGGTGAAGTTCTAACTGTGTGTGAAGTTTGAAGTTTGTGTGACTTTAAGAAGTGTGCATTTGTTAGCGGACAACGTTCGGTGAGAAGAAGAAGAAGAAGTATTAAAAAAAAAAAAAAAAACCGAACAAAATCAATAGGTGTTCCGGGCTGAGTGCCCGAACACCTAATTAAAAAAAACTAGAGATTTAGAGTTTGTGGACAAACTCACGGTGTTCGGCTTAATTACGTAATTGAAAATTTTAAGGTCAATATTATGTGCACGTTTCTTGTCTATTTGTGCTATGCTGACGGGCGAAATATTTAGTTGTACTTTTTTATCTTTATTCATGAAGGTTTGTCATATGAAACTTCAACTTCCGGTTTGACAGGAACTAAAGGTCAAATGGGGTCACACCTTGTGCATAGTATCTAGAATTGTCAGAGAGCTTTAAATTGATGTAACGATTATTAATGTACCACGTTTCATTAATAAGGTACATATTTTTGTAGTACAAACTTATACTTCCGGTTTCGACCGGAAGTGAAGGTCAAATGAGGTCACACTTTGTAAATATTTGTAGAATCGTCGAGGGGCTTTAAAATTAAGTTATACAATTAATATACAAATTTACGTAATTCAGAATCGATTTTTCATAACAAAACTACTACTTCCGGTTTCGACCGGAAGTGAAGGTCAAATGGGGTCACACCCTGTGTAAGATTTGTTTAGTACTTCAAGACCTTTCATATGGTGTAAAGATCATGTATGTAGCATGTATTATTCTTAAGATATGATTATTTTAGTATAAAACTTCAATTTAATGTAATGACGTCATCGATGACGTCATCATTCCCAAAATTTTGCTTTGTCATATACACACTGTGGTCTAAGTATGTAGTAAGTATCAAGTCCGTACATGCTTTAGTTTTTGAGATAGAAAAATAATTTTTTTTTCGACCTCGTGTATCAATTTCGTTGTGACGTAGCTATGACGTCATATATCACATTTTTAGATTGCTCTTGAGCTAAAAAAAATATTATTCATTGAAAGTTAGTTGATATTTTTAATCACTTAGGCTTTAGAGCCCCAAATAACATAAATTTTAACTTTAACTTCCGGTTTCTACCGGAAGTAAAGGTCAAATGGGGTCACGGTGTGCATACAATTTGTCCAACATTACAAGACCTTTCATATGCATTAAAGATTTTGAATGTAGCATTTGCCGTTCTTGAGTTATTAATTTTTTAAATTATTTAATCTTTATTTAACGTCATGACGTCATCAATGACGTCATCATTCCAAAAAAGTTTCTGTATCATCAACTCACTAATATGTTTGTACATGGTAAGTTTCAAGTTCATACAAGCTTAACTTTTTGAGAAAATTTGTGGACAAGTTTCGACGACTAAGAAAGCCCAGAAAAAAAAAAAAAAAACTAGACATGAATTTTTGTTCCAAGAACAAAAACTGGGTGTTCGGATAGAGTTGTTATTTGATGTAAAAAAAGTTAACACAACTAAAATAATTTGAAAATAGAAACATGAAATATTGCTTTATGAAATAATATCTGATTAGGACTTCAAGAACATCGGTCATGTTCCTACATTTATTTACCTTTAAATGAGGAGAACAATGAAGGACCTCCCCTAACGTTAGTTTTGGGTGAGAGAATCTTGTTCCTACATCTAACCATTTTTAAATGAGGAGCTACTTCCGGTTTGACCGGAATTAGAGGTCAAAGAGGTCAAGCAATGTACAACAGAGAAGGACCTTCCTTAACCTTGGTAATTGGTGAAAGAATCATGTTCCTAGCTCTTAGCATTTTTAAATGAAGAACTACTTCCGGTTTGACCGGAATAGAGGTCACAAAGGTCATTTAATGTTTCACAAAGAAAGGCCTTCCCTTAGTTTGATATTTCTAGGAACAATCATGTTCCTTACTTCTATTTACTTTTAAATGAGGGGCTACTTCCGGTTCGACCGGAAGTAGAGGTCAAAGGGGTCAAACAATGTGCAAGGGAATATGTCTTCCATATCCTTGGTAATGGTGAAAAAATCATGTTCCAAGCACTTAGCATTATTCTAATAAAGAGATATTTCCGGTTTGACCGGAAGTAGATGACACAGAGGTCACTCAATGGGTCACAAAGAAAGACCCTCCCTAACCTTTACATTTGTCGAAGAATTAAGTTTATATCTCAAACGGTTGATTTTTTGTTGATTTTTAAAGGTTTAAATAAGCTATGTGTAAAAGACTAACAAAGCGTGGAGTGCGTGCCTTGAGAAGAGACTATGAACAACGTGCGGTTTATTGTATCATACAGTAGCACATGTACATGTACAGTTTCAACGTAACTTAGCCACACACTCACACACCCACCCGGACGTGTACATGTATAATGGCATTGGATTGTTGTATAGCATTGCCGGTCACGCTTGAACGCACATGCACAAAAGAATGCGTTAAATGTCCATTTTGAACCGCGAGTATAGGTCAAAATGGTAACACCTCAATGCAAAAGTTGGAGAGGACTAAATTCTCTACAATCTGATGTAAGATTTGTGATCATGTGATATATACTTAAAAAAATACGAATTTTTGAAGTTTTCAACTTCCGGTTTGACCCGGAAGACAAGGTCAAATGGGGGTCATGTCTGTGGAGTGATTACGTAGTTTTGGATGACTTTTCCCGATGATGTATAGATTGTAAAAATCCATTGTGTACTTTAAGAGTTATGATTTTTTGAAATAATAAACTTTGATTTAATGTAATTCGACACCGGATGACGTCATCATGACATCACTCAAACGGTTTCGTGTCCTAATGAGTATCTAACTATGTGTGAAGTTTCAAGTTCATACAAGCTTAGGAAGTGTGCTTCTGTTAGCGGACAATCTTCAGGCATAAGAAGAAGAAGAAGAAGAAGAAGAAGGAGAAGTAAAAACTAGACATGAATTTTTGTTCCAAGAACAAAAACTGGGTGTTCGGATAGAGTTGTTATTTGATGTAAATAAAGTTAACACAACTAAAATAATTTGAAAATACATGTAGAAACATGAAATATTGCTTTATGAAATAATATCTGATTAGGACTTCAAGAACATCAGTCATGTTCCTACATTTATTTACCTTTAAATGAGAACAATGAAGGACCTCCCCTAACGTTAGTTTTGGGTGAGAGAATCTTGTTCCTACATCTAACCATTTTTAAATGAGGAGCTACTTCCGGTTTGACCGGAATTAGAGGTCAAAGAGGTCAAGCAATGTACAACAGAGAAGGGTCTTCCTTAACCTTGGTAATTGGTGAAAGAATCTTGTTCCTAGCTCTTAGCATTTTTAAATGAAGAACTACTTCTGGTTTGGCCGGAATAGAGGTCACAAAGGTCATTGAATGTTTCACAAAGAAAGGCCTTCCCTTAGTTTGATATTTCTAGGAAAAATCATGTTCCTACTTCTATTTACTTTTAAATGAGGGGCTACTTCCGGTTCGACCGGAAGTAGAGGTCAAAGGGGTCAAACAATGTGCAAGGGAAGTATGTCTTCCATATCCTTGGTAATGGAGAAAAAATTATGTTCCAAGCACTTAGCATTATTCTAATGAGGAGCTACTTTCTGCTTCACTGGAAGTAGAGGTCATAGAGGTCACGCAAAGTGCAACAGAGAAGAGTCATCCCCTACCTTGGTATTACATGAAATAATCATGTTCCTAGCTCTAACCATTTTTAAATAAAGAGCTACTTCCGGTTTGACCGGAAGTAGAGGTCAGAACGGTCACACAATGTAACAGAGAAGGATCCTCCCTAACCTTGGTATTTGGTGAAAGAATCATGTTCCTAGCTCTTACCATTTTATAATAAAGAGCTACTTCCGGTTTGACCGGAAGTACAGGTCACAAAGGTCACGCAATGTGCAACAGAGAAGGATCCTCCCTAACCTTGGTATTTGGTGAAAGAATCATGTTCCTAGCTCTTACCATTTTTAAATAAAGAGCTACTTCCGGTTTGACCGGAAGTAGAGGTCACAAAGGTCACGCAATGTGCAACAGAGAAGGATCCTCCTTAACCTTTGTACTTGGTGAAAGAATTGTTCCTACCTCTGACAACTTTTGAATGAGGAGCTACTTCCGGTTTTTCCGGAAGTAGAGGTCACAAAGGTCACGCAATGTGCAACATAGGACATTCCCTAACCTACAGTCTGATGTAAGATTTGTGATCATATAATAAAAACATCTTAAATTATGAATTTTTGAATATTTGAACTTCCGGTTTGAACCGGAAGACAAGGTCAAATTGGGGTCATGTATGTGAAGCTATTACGCATTTTTGAATGACCTTTCAGATGATGTATAGACTGCAAAAATTCATTGTGTACTTCAGGAGTTATGATTTTTTGAAATAATAAACTTTGATTTAATAAAAATTAATATGAAAATAATTAAAAAGAGCTTTATCATATGTATTTCTTGGGGACTTTCGGTTTGGGCAGGAAGCGAGGTCAACTCAGGTCACTAAGAACTATAAAGAACCGCATACATTTATTGTAAGTCGACTCCTGGAGGAAAAACAAGTTACCTTTTTGATTTTAACTGCCAGGAAAAACAATGTTTTCGTGCTTTACAAAGTGTTCCTTTTCCACGCAGTGCAATTGGCTGCCGCCAGGTTGTGTGTTCAAAATACTATTCATATTGCCTTTTATCAAAACATTAACCCTTGCTGCCCTCTGTTTTGTTCGGCATCTATGCGGTGTCAATAAACAAAAGTGTGTATTGCTAGTTGTAACGTTGTAACGTTGTAACGTTGATGGCGCTATATCAAATTAACGGTCCCATTCTGTACAGTCAATCTGACATTTGACAGATTCAAATTCTGAGCTCATTATCTGTATTAAAAAGTTCCAAAGTTTTATAAAAACTACCCCACTTTGATAAACATCACAAACACAAGTGTGCACGGCTAAAGAAATACACGGACATTTAGAGAAGCGATGACTTTACTTTTTAATTTTCATTTTTGAACAGTTTTACTCAGCGTATCCCGACAACAACTCTCGCAGGGGTAAAGAGTCTCTGGCCCCGCTGTTGCACACTTGTGACTATCGTACGTAAGCACGTACGTGATCGGTATACGAAAGACGATCATTTTGTCAATTGCATTTTCTCCATAATTATACATCAAACAACTCACGTGAGCATGTGATCGTCTCAGTAAAGTCTCCTCTTCCTCTCCCTGTCACAATTAAGCCACCAGAATGACATAAAGGGAAACATTTCCACACTGAACTTGGCATCACTTAACAGTTTTTCTTTGCGTCGCCATTATTACACACACACACACAGAACTTAACAACACACCGCAAAGTTCGATGAACTGTGACAAGACCTGACTTGTTGCGTGTATGTAAAACACAGCATGCTGTAAAAGCCTATAGTGCAGACGCACGAGGTGCAATACAGTAAGGTAACCGTACAGACTCTATCGGCGATCGCGCTAAAAACGGCACTTTTCACCTTAATTTAACTTCGTAATGCAACGGCCAATTTTGTTCAAATTTCACAATTAGGCTTTTATAGTCGTTATCTATTACTAAAAAATTCAACATGTAGTTTGCTTAAAAAAGTTTGAAATAAAAGAAATTCTTATTTTTAAACTCGTCGTCGTAACAAACTGTAACATTTGATGACGTTGTCAATGTTATATTTTCAAAGGTCATAAACTACATTTTATTTCGTACACTGAAACCATGTCCAAATTCAGTTTCATATTGACTCCACAACTTAAATTGTGACTTTTTAAGCATTTTTTGCTTCAACTTCCGGTTTGAACCGGAAGACAAGGTCAAATTGGTGTCATCTCTGTGAGACATATAATTATTTTTTAAAGACCTTTCCGATGATGTATAGATTGTAAAATTCCATTGTGTACTTTTGGAGTTATGATTTTTTTAAATAATAAACTTTGATTTAACGTAATTCGACACCCGATGACGTCATCATGACGTCACTCAAACGGTTTCGTGTCCTAATAAGTATCTAACTATGTGTGAAGTTTCAAGTTCATACAAGCTTAGGAAGTGTGCTTCTGTTAGCGGACAATCTTCAGGCATAAGAAGAAGAAGAAGAAGAAGAAGAAGGAGAAGTAAAAACTAGAGATTTAGAGTTTGTGGACAAACTCACGGTGTTCGGCTTAATTACGTAATTGAAAATTTTAAGGTCATTATTGTGTGCACGTTTCTTGTCTATTTGTGCTATGCTGACGGGCGAAATATTTAGTTGTACTTTTTTATCTTTATTCATGAAGGTTTGTCATATGAAACTTCAACTTCCGGTTTGACAGGAACTAAAGGTCAAATGGGGTCACACCATGTGCATGGTATCTAGAATTGTCAGAGAGCTTTAAATTGATGTAACGATTATTAATGTACCACGTTTCATTAATAAGGTACATATTTTTGTAGTACAAACTTATACTTCCGGTTTCGACCGGAAGTAAAGGTCAAATGAGGTCACACTTTGTAAATATTTGTAGAATCGTCGAGGGGCTTTAAAATTAAGTTATACAATTAATATACAAATTTACGTAATTCAGAATCGATTTTTCATAACAAAACTACTACTTCCGGTTTCGACCGGAAGTGAAGGTCAAATGGGGTCACACCCTGTGTAAGATTTGTTTAGTACTTCAAGACCTTTCATATGGTGTAAAGATCATGTATGTAGCATGTATTATTCTTAAGATATGATTATTTTAGTATAAAACTTCAATTTAATGTAATGACGTCATCGATGACGTCATCATTCCCAAAATTTTGCTTTGTCATATACACACTGTGGTCTAAGTATGTAGTAAGTATCAAGTCCGTACATGCTTTAGTTTTTGAGATAGCAAAATAATTTTTTTTTCGACCTCGTGTATCAATTTCGTTGTGACGTAGCTATGACGTCATATATCACATTTCTAGATTGCTCTTGAGCTAAAGAAAATATTATTCATTGAAAGTTAGTTGATATTTTTAATCACTTAGGCTTTAGAGCCCCAAATAACATGAACTTTAACTTTAACTTCCGGTTTCTACCGGAAGTAAAGGTCAAATGGGGTCACGGTGTGCATACAATTTGTCCCACATCACAAGACCTTTCATATGCATTAAAGATTTTGAATGTAGCATTTGCCGTTCTTGAGTTATTAAATTTTTGAATTATTTAACGTTTATTTAACGTCATGACGTCATCAATGACGTCATCATTCCAAAAAAGTTTCTGTATCATCCACTCACTAATATGTTTGTACATGGTAAGTTTCAAGTTCATACAAGCTTAACTTTTTGAGAAAATTTGTGGACAAGTTTCGACGACTAAGAAAGCCCAGAAAAAAAAAAAACAGAACTAGAGATTTAGAGTTTGTGGACAAACTCACGGTGTTCGGCTTAATTACGTAATTGAAAATTTTAAGGTCAATATTGTGTGCACGTTTCTTGTCTATTTGTGCTATGCTGACGGGCGAAATATTTAGTTGTACTTTTTTATCTTTATTCATGAAGGTTTGTCATATGAAACTTCAACTTCCGGTTTGACAGGAACTAAAGGTCAAATGGGGTCACACCTTGTGCATGGTATCTAGAATTGTCAGAGAGCTTTAAATTGATGTAACGATTATTAATGTACCACGTTTCATTAATAAGGTACATATTTTTGTAGTACAAACTTATAATTCCGGTTTCGACCGGAAGTGAAGGTCAAATGAGGTCACACTTTGTAAATATTTGTAGAATCGTCGAGGGGCTTTAAAATTAAGTTACACAATTAATATACAAATTTACGTAATTCAAAAACGATTTTTCATAACAAAACTACTACTTCCGGTTTCGACCGGAAGTGAAGGTCAAATGGGGTCACACCCTGTGTAAGATTTGTTTAGTACTTCAAGACCTTTCATATGGTGTAAAGATCATGTATGTAGCATGTATTATTCTTAAGATATGAGTATTTTAGTATAAAACTTCAATTTAATGTAATGACGTCATCGATGACGTCATTAGTCCCAAAATTTTGCTTTGTCATATACACACTGTGGTCTAAGTATGTAGTAAGTATCAAGTCCGTACATGCTTTAGTTTTTGAGATAGCAAAATAATTTTTTTTTCGACCTCGTGTATCAATTTCGTTGTGACGTAGCTATGACGTCATATATCACATTTCTAGATTGCTCTTGAGCTAAAGAAAATATTATTTATTGAAAGTTAGTTGATATTTTTAATCACTTAGGCTTTAGAGCCCCAAATAACATAAATTTTAACTTTAACTTCCGGTTTCTACCGGAAGTAAAGGTCAAATGGGGTCACGGTGTGCATACAATTTGTCCAACATTACAAGACCTTTCATATGCATTAAAGATTTTGAATGTAGCATTTGCCGTTCTTGAGTTATTAAATTTTTGAATTATTTAACGTTTATTTAACGTCATGACGTCATCAATGACGTCATCATTCCAAAAAAGTTTCTGTATCATCCACTCACTAATATGTTTGTACATGGTAAGTTTCAAGTTCATACAAGCTTAACTTTTTGAGAAAATTTGTGGACAAGTTTCGACGACTAAGAAAGCCCAGAAAAAAAAAAAAAAAAAAAAAAAAACTAGACATGAATTTTTGTTCCAAGAACAAAAACTGGGTGTTCGGATAGAGTTGTTATTTGATGTAAATAAAGTTAACACAACTAAAAAAAATTGAAAATAGAAACATGAAATATTGCTTTATGAAATAATATCTGATTAGGACTTGAAGAACATCAGTCATGTTCCTACATTTATTTACCTTTAAATGAGGAGAACAATGAAGGACCTCCCCTAACGTTAGTTTTGGGTGAGAGAATTTTGTTCCTACATCTAACCATTTTTAAATGAGGAGCTACTTCCGGTTTGACCGGAATTAGAGTTCAAAGAGGTCAAGCAATGTACAACAGAGAAGGGCCTTCCTTAACCTTGGTAATTGGTGAAAGAATCATGTTCCTAGCTCTTAGCATTTTTAAATGAAGAACTACTTCCGGTTTGACCGGAATAGAGGTCACAAAGGTCATTTAATGTTTCACAAAGAAAGGCCTTCCCTTAGTTTGATATTTCTAGGAACAATCATGTTCCTACTACTATTTACTTTTAAATGAGGGGCTACTTCCGGTTCGACCGGAAGTAAAGGTCAAAGGGGTCAAACAATGTGCAAGGGAAGTATGTCTTCCATATCCTTGGTAATGGTGAAAACAATCATGTTCCAAGCACTTAGCATTATTCTAATGAGGAGCTACTTTGGGCTTCACTGGAAGTAGAGGTCATAGAGGTCACGCAAAGTGCAACAGAGAAGGGTCATCCCTTACCTTGGTATTACGTGAAATAATCATGTTCCTAGCTCTAACCATTTTTAAATAAAGAGCTACTTCTGGTTTGACTGGAAGAAGAGGTCAGAACGGTCACGCAATGTACCAGAGAAGGATCCTCCCTAACCTTGGTATTTGGTGAAATAATCATGTTCCTAGCTCTTACCATTTTTAAATAAAGAGCTACTTCCCGTTTGACCGGAAGTAGAGGTCACAAAGGTCACGCAATGTGCAATAGAGAAGGATCCTCCCTAACCTTTGTACTTGGTGAAAGAATTACGTTCCTACCTCTTACAACTTTTGAATGACGAGCTACTTCCGGTTTTTCCGGAAGTAGAGGTCACACAGGTCACGCAATGTGCAACATAGAAGGACATTCCCTAACCTACAATCTGATGTAAGATTTGTGATTATATAATAAAAACTTCTTAAATTATGAATTTTTGAATATTTGAACTTCCGGTTTGAACCGGAAGACAAAGTCAAATTGGGGTCATGTCTGTAGAGCGATTACGCAGTTTTGAATGACCTTTCAGATGATGTATAGACTGTAAAAATTCATTGTGTACTTCAGGAGTTATGATTTTTTGAAATAATAAACTTTGATTTAATAAAAATGAATATGAAAATAATTAAAAAGAGCTTTATCATATGTATTTCTTGGGGACTTCCGGTTTGGGCAGGAAGCGAAGTCAACTCAGGTCACTAAGAACTATAAAGAACCGCATACATTTATTGTAAGTCGACTCCTGGAGGAAAAAACAAGTTACCTTTTTTATTTTAACTGCCAGGAAAAACAATGTTTTCGTGCTTTACAAAGTGTTCCTTTTCCACGCAGTGCAATTGGTTGCCGCCAGGTTGTGTGTTCAAAATACTATTCATATTGCCTTTTATCAAAACATTAACCCTTGCTGCCCTCTGTTTTGTTCGGCATCTATGCGGTGTCAATAAACAAAAGTGTGTATTGCTAAAGAACGCTGATGGCGCTATATCAAATTAACAGTCCCATTCTGTACAGTCAATCTGACATTTGACAGATTCAAATTCCGAGCTCATTATCTGTATTAAAAAGTTCCAAAGTTTTATAAAAACTACCCCACTTTGATAAACATCACAAACACAAGTGTGCACGGCTAAAGAAATACACGGACATTTTGAGAAGCGATGACTTTACTTTTTAATTTTCATTTTTGAACAGTTTTACTCAGCGTATCCCGACAACAACTCTCGCGGGGGTAAAGAGCCTCTGGCCCCGCTGTTGCACACTTGTGACTATCATACGTAAGCACGTACGTGGTCGGTACATATAGAACGAAAGACGATCATTTTGTCAATTGCATTTTCTCCATAATTATACATCAAACAACTCACGTGAGCATGTGATCGTCTCAGTAAAGTCTCCTCTTCCTCTCCCTGTCACAATTAAGCCACCAGAATGACATAAAGGGAAACATTTCCACACTGAACTTGGCATCACTTAACAGTTTTTCTTTGCGTCGCCATTATTACACACACACACAGAACTTAACAACACACCGCAAAGTTCGATGAACTGTGACAAGACCTGACTTGTTGCGTGTATGTAATACACAGCATGCTGTAAAAGCCTATAGTGCAGACGCACGAGGTGCAATACAGTAAGGTAACTGTACAGACTCTATCGGCGATCGCGCTAAAAACGGCACTTTTCACCTTAATTTAACTTCGTAATGCAATAGCCAATTTTGTTCAAATTTCACAATTAGGCTTTTATAGTCGTTATCTATTACTAAAAAATTCAACATGTAGTTTGCTTAAAAAAGTTTGAAATAAAAAAAATTCTTATTTTTAAACTCGTCGTCGTAACAAACTGTAACATTTGATGACGTCATCAATGTTATATTTTCAAAGGTCATAAACTACATTTTATTTCGTACACTGAAACCATGTCCAAATTCTGTTTCATATTGACTCCACAGCTTAAATTGTGACTTCTTAAGCATTT
The DNA here is from genome assembly GCA_911728455.2 of Marthasterias glacialis. Classification (NCBI taxonomy): domain Eukaryota; kingdom Metazoa; phylum Echinodermata; class Asteroidea; order Forcipulatida; family Asteriidae; genus Marthasterias; species Marthasterias glacialis. The sequence goes on from OU452225.1 coordinate 22,748,852, forward strand.
TTTGCTTCAACTTCCGGTTTGAACCGGAAGACAAGGTCAAATTTGGGTCATCTCTGTGAGACATTCAATTATTTTTTAAAGACCTTTCCGATGATGTATAGATTGTAAAAATCCATTGTGTACTTTAGGAGTTATGATTTTTTGAAATAATAAACTTTGATTTAATGTAATTCGACACCCGATGACGTCATCATGACGTCACTCAAACGGTTTCGTGTCCTAATGAGTATCTAACTATGTGTGAAGTTTCAAGTTCATACAAGCTTAGGAAAAGTGCTTCTGTTAGCGGACAATCTTCAGGCATAAGAAGAAGAAGAAGAACTAGACATAAGTTTTTGTGTGACATCACAAAAACAAGGTGTTCGGAATATGGTAGTTAAAGTTGTTATCTAATGTATCAACTTAAGTATCTAAAAATACGAACATAAAAACGTAAAATTGTGCTTTGAAATATATTTAATTTGCAGCAGAGGACCTTCATGTTCCTAGCTCTTACCATTTTTTCCGGTTTGACCAGAAGTACAGGTACGCAATATGAAACAGAGAAGGACCTTACCAAACCTTGGTATTTTGTGAAAGAATCATGTTCCTACCTCTAACAACTTAAAAAAATGAGGAGCTACTTTCGGCTTCACCGGAAGTAGAGGTCACAGAGGTCACGCAAAGTGCAACAGAGAAGGGTCATCCCTTACCTTGGTATTACGTGAAATAATCATGTTCCTAGCTCTAACCATTTTTAAATAAAGAGCTACTTCCGGTTTGACCGGAAGTAGAGGTCAGAACGGTCACGCAATGTAACAGAGAAGGATCCTCCCTAACCTTGGTATTTGGTGAAAGAATCATGTTCCTAGCTCTTACCATTTTTAAATAAAGAGCTACTTCCGGTTTGACCGGAAGTAGAGGTCACAAAGGTCACGCAATGTGCAACAGAGGAGGATCCTCCCTAACCTTGGTATTTGGTGAAAGAATCATGTTCCTATCTCTTACCATTTTTAAATAAAGAGCTACTTCCGGTATGACCGGAAGTAGAGGTCACAAAGGTCACGCAACGTGCAACAGAGAAGGAACCTCCCTAACCTTGGTACTTGGTGAAAGAATTATGTTCCTACCTCTGACAACTTTTGAATGAGGAGCTACTTCCGGTTTTTTTCGGAAGTAGAGGTCACACAGGTCACGCAATGTGCAACATAGAAGGACATTCCTTAACCTACAATCTGATGTAAGATTTGTGATTATATAATAAAAACTTCTTAAATTATGAATTTTTGAATATTTGAACTTCCAGTTTGAGCCGGAAGACAAGGTCACATTGAGGTCATGTCTGTAGGGCGATTACGCAGGTTTGAATGACCTTTCAGATGATGTATAGATTGTAAAAAACCATTGTGTACTTCAGGAGTTATGAGTTTTTGAAATAATAAACTTTGATTTAATAAAAATGAATGTGAAAATATTTAAAAAGAGCTTTATCATATGTATTTCATGGGGACTTCCGGTTTGGGCAGGAAGCTAGGTCAACTCAGGTCACTAAGAATGATAAAGAACCGCATACATTTATTGTAACTAAACTCCTGGAGGAAAAACAAGTTACCTTTTTGATTTTAACTGCCAGGAAAAACAATGTTTTCGTGCTTTCCAAAGTGTTCCTTTTCCACGCAGTGCAATTGGCTCCCGCCAGGTTGTCTGTTCAAAATACTATTCATATTGCTTTTTATCAAAACATTAACCCTTGCTGCCCTCTGTTTTGTTCGGCATCTATGCGGTGTCAATAAAAAAGCGTGTGTCTCTAGTGAACGTTGACGGCGCTATATCAAATTAACGGTCTCATTCTGTATAGTCAATCTGACATTTGACAGATTCAAATTCCGAGCTCATTATCTGTATTAAAAAGTTCCAAAGTTTTATAAAAACTACCCCACTTTGATAAACATCACAAACACAAGTGTGCACGGCTAAAGAAATACACGGACATTTTGAAAAGCGATGACTTTACTTTTTAACTTTCATTTTCGAACAGTTTTACTCAGCGTATCCCGACAACAACTCTCGCGGGGGTAAAGAGCCTCTGGCCCCGCTGTTGCACACTTGTGAGTCTCGTACGTAAGCACGTACGTGATCGGTATATAGAACGAAAGACGATCATTTTGTCAATTGCATTTTCTCCACCATTATACATCAAACAACTCACGTGAGCATGTGATCGTCTCAGTAACGTCTCCTCTTCCTCTCCCTGTCACAATTAAGCCACCAGAATGACATAAAGGGAAACATTTCCACACTGAACTTGGCATCACTTAACAGTTTTTCTTTGCGTCGCCATTATTACACACACACTTAACAACACACCGCAAAGTTCGATGAACTGTGACAAGACCTGACTTGTTGCGTGTATGTATATACACTGCATGCTGTAAAAGCCTATAGTGCACACGCACGAGGTGCAATACAGTAAGGTAACTGTACAGACTCTATCGGCGATCGCGCTAAAAATGGCACTTTTCACCTTAATATAACTTCGTTATGCAACGGCCAATTTTGTTCAAATTTCACAATCAGGCTTTTATAGTCGTTATCTAGTACTAAAAAATTCAACATGTAGTTTGCTCAAACAAAATTCGAAATAAAAAAAATCTTATTTTTAAACTCGTCGTCGTAACAAACTGTAACATTTGATGACGTCATCAATGTAATATTTTCAAAGGTCATAAACTACATTTTATTTCGTACACTGAAACCATGTCCAAATTCTGTTTCATATTGACTCCACAGCTAAAATTGTGACTTTTTAAGCATTTTTTGCTTCAACTTCCGGTTTGAACCGGAAGACAAGGTCAAATTGGGGTCATCTCTGTGAGACATTTAATTATTTTTTAAAGACCTTTCCGATGATGTATAGATTGTAAAATTCCATTGTGTACTTCAGGAGTTATGATTTTTTGAAATAATAAACTTTGATTTAACGTAATTCGACACCCGATGACGTCATCATGACGTCACTCAAACGGTTTCGTGTCCTAATGAATATCTAACTATGTGTGAAGTTTCAAGTTCATACGAGCTTAGAAAGTATGCTTTTGTTAGCGGACAATCGACAGGCATAAGAAGAAGAAGAAGAAGAAGAAGGAGAAGTAAAAAAAAAAAAAAAAACCGTACAAAAACAATAGGTCTTCGGACTCAAGTCCGAACACCTAACTAGACATGAATTTTTGTTCCAAGAACAAAAACTGGGTGTTCGGATAGAGTTGTTATTTGATGTAAAAAAAGTTAACACAACTAAAATAATTTGAAAATAGAAACATGAAATATTGCTTTATGAAATAATATCTGATTAGGACTTCAAGAACATCAGTCATGTTCCTACATTTATTTATCTTTAAATGAGGAGAACAATGAAGGACCTCCCCTTACGTTAGTTTTGGGTGAGAGAATCTTGTTCCTACATCTAACCATTTTTAAATGAGGAGCTACTTCCGGTTTGACCGGAATTAGAGGTCAAAGAGGTCAAGCAATGTACAACAGAGAAGGGCCTTCCTTAACCTTGGTAATTGGTGAAAGAATCATGTTCCTAGCTCTTAGCATTTTTAAATGAAGAACTACTTCCGGTTTGACCGGAATAGAGGTCACAAAGGTCATTTAATGTTTCACAAAGAAAGGCCTTCCCTTAGTTTGATATTTCTAGGAACAATCATGTTCCTACTTCTATTTACTTGTAAATGAGGGGCTACTTCCGGTTTGACCGGAAGTAGATGACACAGCGGTCACTCAATGGGTCACAAAGAAAGACCCTCTCTAACCTTTACATTTGTCGAAGAATTAAGTTCATATCTCAAACGGTTGATTTTTTGTTGATTTTTAAAGGTTTAAATAAGCTATGTGTAAAAGACTAACAAAGCGTGGAGTGCGTGCCTTGAGAAGAGACTATGAACAACGTGCGGTTTATTATATCATACAGTAGCACATGTACATGTACAGTTTCAACGTAACTTAGCCACACACGCACACACCCACCCGGACGTGTACATGTATAATGGCATTGGATTGTTGTATAGCATTGCCGGTCACGCTTGAACGCACATGCACAAAAGAATGCGTTAAATGTCCATTTTGAACCGCGAGTATAGGTCAAAATGGTAACACCTCAATGCAAAAGTTGGAGAGGACTAAATTCTCTACAATCTGATGTAAGATTTGTGATCATGTGATATATACGTCAAAAAATACGAATTTTTGAAGTTTTCAACTTCCGGTTTGACCCGGAAGACAAGGTCAAATTGGGGTCATGTCTGTGGAGTGATTACGTAGTTTTGGATGACCTTTCCGATGATGTATAGATTGTAAAATTCCATTGTGTACTTTAAGAGTTATGATTTTTTGAAATAATAAACTTTGATTTAATGTAATTCGACACCGGATGACGTCATCATGACATCACTCAAACGGTTTCGTGTCCTAATGAGTATCTAACTATGTGTGAAGTTTCAAGTTCATACAAGCTTAGGAAGTGTGCTTCTGTTAGCGGACAATCTTCAGGCATAAGAAGAAGAAGAAGAAGAAGAAGGAGAAGTAAAAAAAAAAAAAACAGAACAAAAACAGAGGGTCTTCGGACTTTTGTCCGAACACCCAAGAAGAAGAAGAAGAAGAAGAAGAAGGAGAAGTAAAAAAAAAAAAAACCGAACAAAAACAGAGGGTCTTCGGACTTGTGTCCGAACACCCAAAAAAAACAGAACAATAACAATAGGTTTTCGGCTGCTGGCCGAACACCTAACAATAACAATAGGTTTTCGGCTGCTGGCCGAACACCTAAAAAAAAAAACCGAACAAAAACAGAGGGTCTTCGGACTTGTGTCCGAACACCCAAAAAAAAAACCGAACAAAAACAGAGGGTCTTCGGACTTGTGTCCGAACACCCAAAAAACAGAACAATAACAATAGGTTTTCGGCTGCTGGCCGAACACCTAAAAAAAAAAAACCGAACAAAATCAATAGGTGTTCCGGGCTGAGTGCCCGAACACCTAATTACTCAATGATAACGGGAACCACAATGTGTAGAGGGGGAAAAAAAGAAAAGTTGGACTAAAGGACAAGAACTATTTTATGTTTCAGTCTTTTTTAACCATCAATTCGGTATAAAATCAGGAGATGCATCTTCAAGTAATTACAACTTGTTATCACACAAAGCTGGCAGCAAGTACTGGAAACAAAACGCGCCAGTTATGAATAGTCTATCATCAATGAATGTTCCTTCTACATGAAAGTCATTTGTTTTCCACACAAAGAAATCACACCATTTTGATCCAGTTAAACCCATCATCTGTCCCATAACCTGGACATAGTAGTTATGGGACTTTCTCAGTTTATATAACCATGGAGGTAGGAATTAAACTCATGATATAAACCATTCACACAAGACTGGTACTGAACTTCCGTGAATGAACCCTTCATTTGGGCATTTATTTCGAGGTGTTTCTCTGGGATCGTAGGCCCTTTTCGAAACCACGGCTTCGGCTCCGGATTCGGCTCAGGCTAGCTTGGCCCCGCGGTTGTTATGACAATTGCGCGTGCTTTGCGAACGCGCTCAGGGCCAGCTTCAGACGAGAGGACGGACCCTGAAGCCGAATCCAAAGCCAAAGCCGTGGATTCGAAAAGGGCCATAAATCCTTCCGTCTGGGGAACATGCCAGATGTACGCATGATGGGTTGATTACTATTTTCCTTTGTGCCGGTAACTACTCCGGTCGACGGGCTACGTCCCGTAGCCATAGATTATTTATTGGGGGGGGGGGGGGGGGGTCAAGTTTGTTTTCGGTTTGAAACATATTCAAAAAGGAGTCAACATGATTCTTGTAAATATTAGCACGGAGCAATAAACTGATTTATTGCTTCATGATAACCACAAGTCGGGCATGGGCAAAGATTATTTACCAAACAGTACATAGCAAATGATTTGATTGAGCTTGGATTTCCTCGGTGATAACATCAGTGAGCACAATGTGTAGGCCTACTATACATGACACTGCGTTGTTTATTACATGTCCGTTTCGATTACAAAAGCTACCGAGCGACCAAATTGGCCTAGATACTCTCAGAGTTCACAATTTCACCACAGTACACACATACGTACTGTACATGTGGTACCTAGAACACAGTACAATGTACATGATGTGTGTGTGTGTGTGTGTGTGTGGGTAGGCACACACACCGTTGTGGGGACATTTATACAATGGAACAAAGGTCCCCACAACGTTTTTCTTTGTCAAACTCTGTCCCCACAGAGGGATTCTTTAGAAAAGGGAATAATAGAACAACAATAGGGAGTCCCCACAACTCGGTGTTAAAAAGACTGTGTGTGTGTGTGTGTGTGTGTGTGTGTGTGTGTGTAGCTTACTCCATCACGTCCGCTTGCGGTCAGTCGGCTCTGCTGCATATATTATCATGATGTTATGGGACCTGCCAAACCACAGTGGAGAGTTCGTGACCCCGTTTCGGATTACACGAAGCCGTGCCACGGCTGGCACACGGACCCCCGGGCTGGCCGAACGAACCAATAATTTCAAACGGCCCATATTGGTATTTTTAAGATAACGACCACAGGAGGGCGGTAGTACTTTTTCAACGAACTACAATATGAAATGTCGAAACTATTTACTAACTGTTCTCCGGCGTGAAATAACCGTTCTAGTTTGTCGCCGAAATCTCAAAAACGCTACTACCTTTTGAAATGAAACTTTCACAGGTTAGTTTTATGGTATATATCTACAATTATATTGGTTTGAAACAAACAGTAGGCTCAAATTACCAAACGTATGCAATGCCTTTAAGTTTTTTTCTAGCAACGGATGGAATTGTGAGAAGTCGCTAGCTATCTTGTAAAGAAGTATTCGAATATCAAAGTCCATAATTTCAGTCGTTTCTAGAAAATAGTAAAACTATAAAATGGGCTGAGAGACATTTCGACAGTGCTCAACACTTTGGACTCGGGTATGAAGACAACCGATATCATGTGTACCTCAAAATGGGTGGAAAGTCGGTACGTTTATCTTCAGAGTTTAAAGTAGTTGCAGAAGGTGAGGTAATTTCTGTTGTTGATGAAACAAAAACAGCAGTCGTGTGCTACATAGTCTCGTTTTTTTGTATTTCACCTGCAGTACATCCCAGAACTTGTGAAGATGATTAAATTTTATCAGTATGGTGTGCTAAAGCTTGATGACCGGACTGGTGTGCATAAGTAGGTTTTAGGCTTATTGGCACGTTTAACTAAGAAAAGGTCAGTTAGGCACTTCCCAAGAAAAAGTGAATCGATATTGAAAGCACCACAAGGCATCAGTTTTTGTTTTACATATATAAAAGTTGAAGAGAAGGTCCATCAAACCAATCTTGATTTATGTTTTATAAAGATCCATGGATAGATTCCGCCATGTTAGAATTATTAGCCAATAAAACAATACATCAAAATACACACTATTGCATTATGATTGACATGTAGAGTACATCTTTAAATTACGTGATTGACCATGTTTTATCATTCAAAAATCAAACTTTGCCATAGCTTATACATTGTATAGAGTGTATGTGCACACATGGGCATAGTTTTACCTCCATTTAAGTGGGTAGTGAAGCATGTGAACATTTTCAAGTGATAGGTCAGCTCGGAAATGCCATGGAGAGTAGGAGAGATAAATAAATAAGAACAGTTAATCTTGAATTGAAATTGTGTATGTGCTGATACTGTAGGTTATTCCTACCGACTGTGTTCTTCTCTAATATAACACAACCTTCTACATGCCCTGATGGAGGATCCATTTGAGTGTGTCAAGTTTTTCGGAAGAGATACTCATAAATCAAATTAATCAATTTTGTGTTGCACTGATTGTTAAGTAATCAGAGTCCTTGTGAACGAAAGAGAAAAACATCACGTTTGGACAGTATGTTGTTAAAACATTAAAACGGTGTAAGAATTTAACTTTGTTTGGTACTCTTTCAGTGCAAAATCTATTAACACGTCCAAAATATGTACATGTAACTCCAATATGGGTCTGTACATTCGGTTATTTTTCGGTTCACCACTAAATGTCCACAATATTGAATCTAAACTGCTAATGTTGAATTCAACTTTGAACAAACAAAGACATTTCTCCATGGAAGGTACCTGAAAGGGTATAACAAATTACATGTTTTTCATTTAAAATTTAGAGACTTGTGATATTTTGTTCAATTTCATATTGATTGAAAAATTGGTGCATCACATTGACTTTTTAAATACCTCTTTATTAAAATGCTGTCATACCGGTGTGTAGGTGGTACTAATGGATTGGCAAAACAACTTTTGAACTTCCAAAGGTGGAAAAAACAATTTGTTGAAGTTTGTTAGTAACACTATGTTAAACAATTTTTCAGATTCTGTATTTTTTGTTCTCAAAAGAACTGGTGGTTAAAAAAGTTGCTTCAGTTGGAGTTGTGATGGATTTGACAATAAATTTACAGTGACTAATTTAAGCATAAGTCTATACAAGACTAATTATTGGTATTGTCAGAATAATTACAAGACTAAAGAATTTTGCTGCATGACTAATTAATTTTCTCGAATAACTAATTTAATTTCGTGCATTACTTATCTCCAGATGAATTAGTCATTTTAAACCATTTTCAAAGACAAATTATAATTAGTCAATTGATTAATCTTTTGATTGAGTGACCAATTAAAGATAAGTCAAATTAAACCATGTAAATGACTACTTTTTTTAGACAATTGACTTAGTGATGTTTTCAGGAGCTTTTAATGTATTAATGTAGTTGGTACACGCATGGAATAAGACGTGCAAACATGGCGACCCGCTTGACACAGTTGATACTGGTGAGTTCGTTCCAAATTATTCTGATAAACTCATAACCCATGAAACAAACATAACAGAGACGACATGAACACGTTCATCGAACAAGTAACACCGGGGGTCAACAACCTCATTCTCCTGAGCGAATTCCCTTGTTCCCTCATTCCCGACGCCATGTTCCCATTGAAAATCCAAAACTTATGTCCCCTACCTGTCAAGAGTCCACCACCTCGCCCAAATGAAACTGACCGTCTGATGAAAAAAAAGTTTTCTGTCCTAAATGCGGCATGACTATTATAAGTTTCAACTTGCTTAGACAGCATAAGCAGACTTCGCATCAACGGGTGCCATCAACAACTCTTCTAAACTTGGACCAACGACCAACCTTTTCTCACGGCCAACTTTCTTCCTCCCCTGAACGTTAGCGTTCCTCCCTGGACTTACGCCGCTGCCCAAAATGTTTCAACGTGTTTACCCGACCCTACTCCATGCGGCGTCACTTCAAGTTAAGGCATGAGGGTGATATGTGGATCGATCAACTCGTCCAGTTCAACCAATGCCAGAGCCAGAACAACCACCATCTGACGATGATGTGCTGTAGGAGGACCCTGTGGAATGTCCAGACTCTGAGAAGGACCTGTCCCGTGTAGAAAGAGTACAGAGAGACAAATGGCGAAGTATTAGGACCCACCAATTACACGGACGCATACTGGACACTTACAATATTCGACTGGTTGGACAGGAGGTTGATGTGAACAGAGCCCTGGTTCGTCTTACGTCACATGGAAAATGGTGACTTACGCTGTTTTAACGCCAGTAGTAAACAACGCGGGATTTTTTCCCAGATCCCGTTATTATTGGATTGTAGACAGAATTTGAAGACTTTTGGGGAAGTTTTCAGATCTTGACCTCCTTGAAGTCCTGAGGCAAAAACGACCAGAAAGCAAGTGGACGGTAGCTGCAGTGACCAACCTGTCCGTCTATATGTTCGATTTGTTCATCGTTGCACTACCCGAGGAAATTCCACATCACGTCCGACATAATCATGGTCTCAATATCCTAGTTTCTCAATATCCTAGTTACTAATCATCACACCGACCGGAGATATGATGACAACTAACCTTGTTTTTTTTTATGCCTAGCCTTGCATCGTGGTGCAACATTGGAGTCACTTGATCGACCAACCAGACGCTTAGCCAACGTGTACGAGGAAAGGACGGGCAAACGAACCAATAAGGGAGGACTTGACACTGCTAGAAAACTGAAAAGTTAAGTGTACGAACTTGTCATTCAATACGAACCTGATGATGACAATAAACCCCCTCACCAACCGCAAACATTTGCAAAGTTGATTAGACGATCACACTGTCGGTACACAGAGACGATTGGGAGACACTTTTGTTATATTAAAAACTTAAAGAAGTATAGCAGGTCATATCCCTGTGCCAAGTGTGGTTTCGTATTCAACACGTAGTTTGGTCAACGGCGGCACCAGCAGACGTGTGATGTGAATGTACCACACAAGTTCCCTGGTGGAATTTTTCACATTCCACCCACCATCTTTGATAAACTGCGCGAAGAAGGTGTTACACTTGACGAGGAACTGAAATTCTATACATTCCGGGCTACGTTTGACTACGAGTGCTACTTCGAGAGGGACCAGAAAAGCCCGGGCCGACAACAAGCTGACCTGGGAACAGGGTCATGTTAGTGTCACTAGCAACGTTCCCGACTTCCAAGCCCCAAAATGCTTTATCACGGAAGGTGATCCAGGTTAGCTTATGTAGCGAATGGTAACTTATCTCCATGACATTAGTCGAGCAGCCGAGGCCCTTGTGTCAGACTCATTCAGAGATATTTTGGTGGAGATCAACGGTCTGATTGGCCATCAGAAGCTGGGATTGTGGTTCGCTCTGACACAGAATCATTATTGCCCGAAATGGCGCCCTCTTATGGCCTGAGCATGAGAATTTTAACCTTCGTTCACAGACTTGAGATCGTGAGTCGTGTGTGGTGATAACATGTGTGTATACGGTCAATCTTGTCAGACGATGTTGCGTGAAAGTATACGGACAAATAACCGCGATCTCGGACTTGAAATCAAGTCTAATCAGAAGCAGGAGGAGAATCAAAAACTTGACACATCCGAGGAAGAGGGTGAAAGTATGGAGGAAGGTGTCACAGGTCCTCAAAAATATAAGCAAACGCCCGCGGAACGTTTAAAGAAGGAGCTTGAGGAGTATTTGAAAGAACTTGGCTTTAATAGTGGGCGGTATGACCTAAACGTAATAAAGAAACATACACCGAACTGGAAGCTGCGGGCGATAACTTCAAGCACATAGTTAAGAAAGCAGGGTCATATATGAGTATGTCCACGGGTACGCTTAAATGCTTAGACGTCTCGAAATATTTAGCACCGGGGTACAGCTATGACAAATTTCTCAAAGCGTAATGAATGCAACGAGACAAAGGGCTACGTTCCGTACGAATGGATGACATGCATCAAAAAACTAAATCGCCCGGAACTTCCTCCCCACGAAGCCTTCTACAGTCACCTGGAAGGAGTCAATATTACGTCAGCTGAGTATGAATTTTCCAAACAGATATAGCGGGAAAAGAACATGGTCGCAAATTTCTTTTCGCAAATTCCTCGTTTGGTACCACAACTTATATGTTGTCCCATTTATTAACGCAACGGAAAAATGTTTACGTTCTACCGTGAGAGAAATCTTGATATGTTCAAGACATCAATCTCTGTCTCCAGACTATCAATGCAGTAACCTGTTCCAAACGCTAACCGAAGATGTCGACTTTTTTCTTATCGACGAGAAAAACAAGGACTTGTATTATCTGATAAAACACAACATTGTTGGTGGGCCGTCAATTATCTTCCACCGACATCACGAAAAGGACAAAACATTTATTTGTGGAGGAGAAAAGCTCTGTCGGAAAGTCGTAGGATTTGACTAAATGCTTTATACTTGTGGTCGCTTACGCAAGATATGCCGACCGGTACTTTCATCAGGCGTAAAAAAAAAAAAAAAAAAAAAAAAAAAAAACATTAAGCTGACAAAGAACCACAAGTAGGGCGAAATGGCTCATGAGTGGTTACAATGGATGATGTTATCCGAGAACATTCATATCCAGCATCAATATGACAACAGCAAGAAACAGTCGGCAGAAGGAAAATCCCAGTAGATGGCTACTGCCAGGCAACAAACACTGTTTATCAGAAGTTACTAGTCTAAGAAGTTACTACTACTATAAGAAGTTGACTGGTCGTGTAGTCTGGGCTTTCCCAAGGTTTTCCCGAATCAGACATGATGAAATCAAAGATTGTTCTTCAACAAACGTCCTTGTACAACGGTGTAACAGCGCAATGTACGTAGACTGATGGCAGCTAGTCTCCAAAATGACTCTAGGCACCCCAGATCACCCATTATAAACCCTACCAAGTGGAGGAAGAGTGGTTCGCTTTGTGTGAATATCACCAACCTGGACATTGTTTTAAAAACCTTGTTTTGGTTATTCCCAAAACAACCGCGATGAAAAGGTGGAACAACATTTTTTGTCTTAAACTTGTTTTGAATTCTCCTAAGGCAACCGCGGTGAAAAGGTGGGACAACATTATTGTCTTAAGCTTATCTTCATCAAAGTCAGAGATCCTTGTTTTGGTTATTCCTAAGACAACCGCGTTGAAAAGGTGGGACATTATTTTCTAACTAAAACAAGCAAGTACTTTGAAAAATTGAAATTTATATTCATTCCCCCGATGCAAATATTAACATCTATCTAATTGTTTGCGGTACCTGCCGCTAATAATACTGGATTCGAACTAGCCCTTCATCACCGGGCGTGCTCGGTGGTCTAGTGGTTAAGACATCTGCTCTTTTTTGTTTCCACAGGACTCGAAAGCACAGAGTATACAGTGCTTATCACACATCGGTGAAAGGCAAAACTGAAATTTATATTCATTCCCCCGATGCAAATATTAACATCTATCTAACGGTCCATATTGTTTTGTTAGGGCCATGTCACACGAGGCAATTTACGAGCAACCAGTTCCAGGCAATCTCCAATAAGAAAAGGCATTCACATTTGAATGTTCACTTAATTTTCTTGAGGATTGTTAGAAAAATAACTCCTGTGCTACCAAAGTGTTTCTTTTGCATGCAGTGCAGTTGGTTGCCTCCAAGTTGCCAGTAAAAATTGCCCTGTGTGACATGGCCCTTATAATGAACCAGTAAAGAAAGATTCTTAACGGCTTGTCGAGACTTGTCCGTGGCGTCACAGGACGACTTCACATATCACGTCGTAAACATGTCTTTGTTAACCCCGTGTCTTGTCGAGACTTGTCCGTGACGTCACACGGACGACTTCGCCCAAAACGACTGTCCCACAGTACTTGCTTGTTTTGGTTATAAAATTATTGCATGATGTTATTGGTAAGGGAATCAAATTGACGCTCTTTTAGTGCGTGGATCGTGACTTTGGCTCATATAATTGAATTCATCTTCGCTTCGAATTATTGGTAATCTATTTATTTCTTTTTTATTATCATTATTTGTTTATTAGTCTTAAATCATAAACATGTCTTTGTTGAGTAACGACTTGTTGTTTTCCTTGGTAATAGTTTCATGCGTTGCGTGGGAGAGTCATTCCGTCACTTCATAGTGACTTTTTCCTATAGCTGTCACCCATCAGTACCTTAGAAAACTGTCCTCAGCACTAACCGGCTTCGGACAGTTTTGTTCTCTGCAATAAGATCTGGCAAACAGGAGAGTGGCCCACCCCATGGACCAAGTCTTTGGTCATCACAATTCCTAAGAAAGGCAATTTGCAACTGTGCCAAAACTACAGACTAAGTCTCATTAGCCACCCGAGTAAAATCATGCTGAAGATCATACTATACAGACTAAAGCCCCAAGCAGAGAAGATCATTGAGGAGGAGCAGGCGGGCTTTCGGGCAGGACGGAGCACCACTGAGCATATCTTCAATTTCAGAATCTTGTGCGAAAAACATCTGCAACACCAACAAGATCTCTACCATGTGTCCATAGACGTTAAGAAGGCTTTGGAAAGGGTATGGTACGCAGCGGTATGGGCTACGATGAGGATGTACAACATCAGCGGTAACCTTTTTCGAGTTATTGAACACCTTTATGACAAGGCCACCAGTGCAGTCCTCATGAACAACAACACAGGCGACTGGTTTCGAACCAACGTTGGAGTTCGACAGGGTTACCTACTCTCTCTCACCCTCTTTATCATCTTTTTGGAAAACATTATGACTGAGGTGCTTAAAGATTATGTAGGCACTGTCAGCATTGGAGGCAGGACCATCACTAACCTTCGTTTTGCTGACGACATTGATGGACTGGCAGGCGGAGAGCGAGAACTAGCCGATCTAGTGGAGTGCCTGGACAAGACGTCTACAGCTTTTGGCAAGGAAATCAGTGCCGAAAAGACCAAGCTGATGACAAATAACAACAATGGCATAACCACAGAAATCAAAGTCAGAGACCGGAGGCTTGAAACAGTTCACAGTTTCAAGTATCTAGGATCTGTTGTCACGGACGAAGGCTCCAAACTTGAGATACTCTCAAGGATTGCACAGACCACATCTGCCCTGACCAGGCTGAAACCAATATGGAATGACAACAACATTGCCCTTAGTTCCAAACTACACCTGATGCGCTCCCTCGTCACATCTATCTTCCCCTATGCTTGTGAAACATAGACCCTTAATGCTGACCTAACTCGGAGAATCCAAGCCATGGAAATGAGGTGCTTCCGCAAGATCTTGGGCATCTCATACAAATGTGACAAATGAGGAGTTCCGCAGCAAGATTATCGGTCATCGGTCCTAATGAAGATCTCCTGACCACTGTCAAGATGCGCAAGTTGAAGTTGTATGGCCATATTTCCCGATCATCTGGCATGGCGAAGACCATCTGGCAAGGCACAGTGAGAGGAGGAAGGAAACGTGGCATGCAGAAGAAGAAGAAGTGGCAAGATAACATCAAAGAGTGGACTGGCCTGGAGTTTGCTGAATCCCAGAGGGCAATGGAGAACCAAGTCAAGTGGAGAGAGCTGGTCAAAAAGTCATCAGTGAATCAGGGGACATAACAATTGTACTTGAACTACATCACATGTTTGAAACTTCACGAGAGTGTTTCAATTTATCTGCGGTATCAGGCCAATAACAGAATATGACACTTTTTAACGCCAAGAAAACCATAAAAACTACCCTTCGGATTGTTGCAAGAATAGCGTAACTAACAGGATGTTTTTTTATTTGGAGAATGTTCTCAAAAATTGGACATCGGGGTGTTGAAAAATTGGTAATAAACTCAAAGGTAAAATGCTGGAGTACCGTTCCTTTAGTCCTCATAGCGCTGTAAAGCTCTCGGCAGCAACAGCCTTCGGGAAAAAAAAAAAAAAAAAAAAAAAAAAAACTCATACTAGCGGATGACACCAAACATCCGTACATAGAGCGCGATCCGTATATGAAAAATCAACACTCGTAATTGGATATAAACCAATTGGCAATACTGTAAGGCTAGATTCTTAATGGTCAACAGATGGCTCACATAAACATAACCTTCAAGAGGCTCACCCCATTTCGCAGTAAACACTACCACACACATTCCTAGGCTATGAGCCCAATAGTAGGGTCATATCTTTAGATTCCGTGACCATTTTTTTGCTACCTTTTTTTCTTGATGGATTTGACTTCAGGAACCATTCGAAAGGAAAATTAGCTCCTATGTACCTCTGAAATGTGATGGGAACTTCGGCTAGAGCACAATATTCAAAATGGCCGCCGACGCCATCTTGAAAAACATAATTTGTAATAGCTCTGGCCCCAGATGACCTAGATGGACAAACGAGGTGTCATTTTCCACTATTTCTGGCATTACAAATCCACTGGAATGGTAATTGTAGAGTTTGGGGATCATCCTAACTTCTAAATCCAAGATGGCAGCCGACGCCATCTTGAAAAACATTATTTGTAATAGCTCTGGCCCCAAATGACCCAGAGGGCCAAACGAGGTGTCATTTTCCACTATTTCTGGCATTACAAATCCACTGGAATGGTAATTGTAGAGTTTGGGCATCATTCTGACTTCTCAATTCAAAATGGCCACCGTCACCATATTGCAAATTATGAAATGAGATATATAGCTCTGGCACCGGAAGGGCTGTACAAACAATAAGGGTGTAATTTTCCACTAACTCTTGTATTAAAAAAAACCAAAAAAAAACAACAATAACATGTTTCTTATGTTGTTCTTGGATCGTCCAACCTTCTTAATTTATGTTTGCTGCAAGATTGGTATATGACCTGTATTTTAAGTTTAGTATGAAGAGCTAGGCTTAATGATATTTTTAGTACCTAATTTCTACTTTTTCTTTTAGTGCTTAAAGTACTCCAGTTGCTAAATTATTTTCTTCAGTTCTCATTTGTGTCTCTTAAGTGCATTTTATGTATGCATTGACCAGTGGTGGCGCTCTTTGTTTTAAGTTGCTCAAATGCATAATTTAAGGGTCAGAGGTCACCACTCCCACACATGCTTTATCATGTAAGATTTAAGCAGATTATTATCTTAAAATATCACATGCCATCCATAGTGGTAAGAACCTATTCATTACTCTATCATATTATTTGATGGTTAAAGACTATTTATTTGATGTTTTTTGTGTTATACCCTCCATGAAAAGGGTGATTTTTGAGTAAGAAAATAAAAACCAAAGTCACTTTCTTTAATGTGTTGAATACACAATGAGTAACGAGAAAATGGAATGACATGCAGTTACCTTTATGCTTTTGTTATTGGTGACTCCTGTTGATGTGGCATTGTTACTGTATTGTGTGAGCTTGCTTGACTCTCAGTTAGGATTGTTAACAGGATAATAGGTCAACAGAAGTCTCAGTTAATTGATGTTAATAATTTGTAATCATTTGTGCGTTTGGTATACATTGTTGTATACTATTAGCTGTGGACTTTAATAAATGGAACATAATATGATCAGGTGTGAATTAGTCACATGTAAATATAATTGTATTTCCCCCTTTTAAAGACAAAAAGACAAAGTGACAAACAGAATGGATAGTGGCAGTGAGGAGTCACGTACAAGAGGAAATGAATATAAGTGCATACTCTGTTCAGAGCCATGTACAGCAGACGACAATTTAGATAACATTACACCAGATAAATGGGAATCCATCCAAAGTAAGTCCTTACAATGGAGTGGACTGGATAAGTTTCAGCATGTACATGAAAATGTGGACTGGAAGAAGGGAGCTGCAGGTTGCTACATGCATAGCTCTTGCTACACAACAATGTCCAGTAAGCGCAGTCTCTCGCAAGCTGAAAAGCGCAAACGAAAATCAGAGGAAAGTCTTGAAATAGATAAAACACCAGATCAACAAGGTCCTTCCCTCAACTCTCAGGCCAGTGCACCTAAAAGGCTTCGCTCCAGTATAGGTGTCATTCACAATAAGGAGCTATGTGTGTGGTGCATGAGAGGGGTATACAAGAGCAGTGATCGTGACAAGCGGCTTTTACTCCTATCAACAGTAGATGCCTGGACAAAATTCAAGATACACACTGTCCGTTTGGAAGATGATGTCATAAGAAAGAGACTTGACATTGCATCCATCCCAGATAGTCAAACAGCATTTGCTTTGGAAATCCGCTACCATCGCGGTTGCTGGCGCAAGTTTGTCAGCGACCACAAGCCCCTGTCAGATGAAAGCACTCAACATCTGCAGCGTGTAAACTTCCGAGAGGCACAAACTCTCTTCTTTCATCATGTTCGTCAAGTCATCTTCAAAGACCATGAAATTCGAACACTGCAAGGTATGTTGCAAGACTATAAGCGCATCATTTCAAATCACGGACATAACTCAGAAGTAAAGTCCAGCTACTTAAAGGAAATTCTCATAAAAGAGTTTGGGGAAGACATCGGATTTCATGAACGCATCCAGAAGAACGTGAGTGAACTGGTATATGACACAGCGGGAGCAGGTACATACATTGAGGCAGCCATATCCTCATTAGGCATCAGCAATGATCAGTTGTTGATGAATGTTGCAGCTCGACTTAAAGAGCAAGTCATGAGGACGAGTACTATCCCCTGGCCACCATTCATAATTGACTTGGAGAGAGAGGAACTTTTGAATGAGCTCCTGTTGAAGCTGATCACATGGTTGAAACACCCAAGCAAGTCTGCAGTTGCTGACAGTCCATCCGTCCGGTCAATTGCATCTATGCTGACAAGCTACATCACTGGAAAACGCACCGCATTTAAGACGAACCTCTCTGTCATGCTTCATGGATTGACCAAGAGTAGGGAGATAGTCGACATAATGCACAAGGGTGGTCTGGGTATCAGTTATAATGACGTACTTATGCTTCGTGATTTCTGGGTTGTCAACGACCTCCAACACTCTACTGATTGCCCCCTCGAACTAGCTGAGGGCAAGCCTGCCATTGCTATAGTAGACAACGATGACTTCAAGAGCGACACACTTACCGGTGCTGGTCAGTCACACCGTACTAATGTCATGTTTGTGCAGCCAAAATCATGTGATCCAGAATCTCCTTCCAGGAATTATAGGGATCAACAAGTCCCTTGTGCCAAATTAGCATCACATTTATCGACAACTCTCAAAGAGCTTGGAAGTGAAATGCAGAAAGTCAACCCGTACAAAACAGTGAAGCGTGGGGAACCACCTATAAGAAAGCAGTCAACTGATCCGAGCAATCCTGATACATCTGCGCAAAGATTTTGTGGTGTAATCCATGCATTGGCTAGGGCCCAAGATGACCGGGTGAGACCAAAACCAGAAGAACAAACAGTGCCCGGGTTTTCAGGGTTTCACGCCAACATGTCAAAACCAGACGAGAAGAGTCGAGCAATATATCATATGACGTACTCCAACCCTCCAAGTAAGACGATTCTCTATGATGTGATGCGTAAACTTGCACAGTCAATCGCAGAAAAGAAGATGCCGTTTGCAATAATTGTTGGTGACCATCCGGTCTACATCCTTTACCTAGAGTTGAAAAGTGAGAATGCTAAACTATTCAACAAAATATTACCTTTCATGGGACCTTTCCACATCCAAATGTCTTTCATCTACGCTATATACAAGAGGTTTAAGGGATCTGGTATCTCAGATGTGTTGGTGGCAGCAGGTGTAATTGCAGATGGTTCTGTGGATCAGGCCCTTCGAGGAAAACATTTTAAGCGTGGGGTTCGATGCCTGCGACTGTTCTATGAGACATTGGCCCACCATGCTTTAGACAAAAGACTGGAAGATTATCCACTATCTGAAGAAGTAAAGACCCTCCTTGCCAAGCTCCGACTTTCGAGCAATGCTCAAGAACTTTCAGATACACATGACAAGCTTAAGTGCAATGCTCATCTGAAGAAACTAGTTGACACCCTCTTTAGGGACTTTGAAGGTTGCCCACAAGCTGAATATTGGATGTCCTTCATGGAAATGGTGGAGGTTCTGACTCAAAATATCCATGCAATCAGAACAAGCAACTGGGCAGACTTCAAGTCTTCACTACACCTCATGCTTCCATGGATGCGAATATATGATAATGACAAATATGGTCGCCATCTTCCCGATTTCACCGCTGTGCTTGATACCCTTCCCGAAGACCAGGCTGCATTCATGGAAAGCGGTATGTTTGCACAGTCAATGACTGGAAAACCATATTCATGTGTCGCCCTTGACATTTGGATAGAGTCAACAATGAATAAGGGCTCTAAGCTGAAGTCTGGTTGGCTGGCAATTCTCAACAATGAAAAGCAACTCCTTTCAAACACTCGAAATGTGAATAACATCAATCGTGTGAGAGCAATTGTCCATCGCCATTCCGAACCCAGGAAACAAGGTAGAGGGAAGCATGCTGATTGCTCAGCCAGTAAAATGAAGAAGGATGAACAAGCTGTACAGGATTTGAGTGCGTGTCTCACTGAATTCAATTGCGATCCATTTGACCATACGAACCAGACACTTCGATCTCTACAGTCAGGAATCCCAGCCTCGGATGTTCTTGCTGCTGACTTGTTTTCGGCAAAGAAGGATGGCAAAACCAAAGTGACTGAGTTCTTGACGGAGAGAGTGTATTCCAAGAAGAAGTCTCTCAATGACCGAATTCCACGTAGTAAGCGTCAGAACTTTTCAACCCAAGAACTGAAGAAGACACAAAGTGATAACTTGAAGCAAAAGACCGAGGAAATGGAGTGTAAAGCTTTGGCCTCTGTTCTTGGACTGGTCGAAATGAGTGGTGCCCTGAAACTTGAAGATATCCTGCAGCATCGTGTTACATCCGAGTGCCTTTCAATCTTCAACGTTAATGGAACCATGCGTAAGACACAGAAAAGCAAGCTCCAGCAAAAATTGTCTACAACTGTCATTCCAGAACCTGATGTCTACACATCAATTATTGATATGGGCCTCATCTGGCGCTTGACCACTCCTACCACTGAAGACAGGGAGAAGGGAGATGGTACTAAGTTTACTTGGGCAGATTATGCAGAGAAGCTGGTGCATTCTGTCCTAGCAAGACACAAGCATGCTGAGCGGATCATTTGTGTCAATGATTCATATGATCAGAACTTCTCAATCAAAGACAGCGAGCGCATATTGCGCCAAAAGAAACTGCCAATCAGCAATGTTTTCATGAAGTCAGAAGATAAATTTCCTTCTTGTAAAGACTTCCATGCTCTCCTTGGCAAACCTGAGAACAAGATCCGCCTGCAAGCCTTCCTTCAAGAGGCATTCCAGAGAACAGCAGAGACAACTAGTATTGAGATCGTCTACTGTGTAGTAGGCAGAACAGCAATGAATCTCACTACAGGCAACCTTGTGCCAGAGCTTAATTGTGCCCATGCAGAGGCAGACACGGCCATGCTTACCATATATAGTGTGCTCCGGTCAGAAGGCTACTCAGCAGCAGTAATTCTTGATACTGAGGATACTGACAACTATGTACAAGCGGCATATGTTGCTCAGAGGACATCAGGTCTCATGTGTATAAAACGCAAACATCAGCTAATCAGTGCCCGGTGTTTGTGCGATGAAGCAATGGCTACTTACATCATACCATTACATGTTCTTACTGGATGTGACCATAACTCTGGGTTCTATGGAGCGAGTAAGAAGCTCATCGCAGACCGCGTGGAGAAGTCCAAAAAGGCACAAGATCTCCTAGCAATATGTGGTAAACAGCTCCCAGTGACACAAGACATCATCAATACTTTGGAGCAATTTGTCATTAGATACGTCTATGGTGATTTAAAAAGCAAGACCCTGGGAGAAGTCAGAGCTACCAAGTGGAGAGCGCAGAAAAAAAAAGCACTATCCGACTTGTGCCTGACTTGGACAGTCTCCGTCAACACTTGGAGCGTGCAAACTACCTTACATATGTGCAACAGCATTACCAGCTTAAAAGCCACCCCTCACCAATCGGCCATGGATGGCATCTTGAAAATGGTCTATGTCTTCCAATCCGTTATACCAAGCCCCCATTTCCCCCATCCATATCCCTACCAACAAACCCGCAGATGGCAGAGTACAACAGTGATGGCAGCAGCGAAAGTGATGAAAGCGAGACTGAAAGCTGTAGTTCATACAGTAAAAGTGGTGATAGTGAAGCTTGATGTGTGAATCTTGGATTTAGAGGTGAGGATGGTTCCATATTTATAACATAACAATTTTAATTGATTTGTTAGGCCAGAATTGGTGGAAAATTCCACCCTTTGTGTTCGTAAGGTTAATCAGGTGCTAGAGCTATTACATTTCATAATTTTCAAGATGGCGACAATGGCCATCTATAATTTAGAGGTCAGGATAATTCCCAAACTCTTCAATTACCATTCCAGTGGACTTGTAATGGCGAAAATAGTGAAAAAAATATCTACTTTGTCCATGTAGGTCATCTAGTGCCAGAGCTATAACAAGTTGTTTTTCAAGATGGCGACGGCGGCCATCTTGAATTGAGAGGTCAGGATGATGCCCAAACTCTACAATTACCATTCCGGTGGACTTGTAATGCCAGAAAAAGTGGAAAATGACACCTCGTTTGGCCTTCTGGGTCACCTTGGGCCAGAGTTATTACAAATAATGTTTTTCAAGATGGCGTCGGCGGCCATCTTGAATTTAGAGGTTAGGATGATCCCCAAACTCTACAATTACCATTCCAGTGGACTTGTAATGCCAGAAATAGTGGAAAATGACACCTCGTTCGTCCATCTAGGTCATCTGGGGCCAGAGCTATTACAAATTATGTTTTTCAAGATGGCGTCGGCGGCCATTTTGAATATTGTGCTCTAGCCGAAGTTCCCATCACATTTCAGAGGTACATAGGAGCTAATTTTCCTTTCGAATGGTTCCTGAAGTCAAATCCATCAAGAAAAAAAGGTAGCAAAAAAATGGTCACGGAATCTAAAGATATGACCCTACTACAAGGTCCTTATTTCCAAGTGACCACTCTCCCTGACCACTACGTCATCTTAGCCTTGTTCACAGAAATGATGTCATTGTACTTAGAAATTATGTCACTAGACTTATGTTATTTCTGTATGACATCATTTCCAAAGTTAGAAATCCCCAAACCTAAAAAACTATATAAACCCTTTTCCCTTTCATTTTAAGTAGAGTATACGAAGATTTGAGTGTTCGTCTTCGTCGGGATTTGCTTCTCCAAACCTACGAGCTAGGTCTTGCCATTGAGAAACTCCTCCATGGTCTATCACAAGTTATAGTTTGAAGTCAATAAAATACTTTTGACCCTATCAACTTGTGTCAGTGTAATTGTTATTGTCTATACCGTCCAGCTATTAACTCGAAAGTTCACTACCGCTCGCCCCTCACTGATTATCATCATTAACACAGAGACACACAATATATGTGTAAAATTTATGTGTTACAATACGTATACAAAAAATCTGGAAAATATTCCTAGTTCTTCAGTTAAGGGTTTACTGCAATAAAACCATGAAAATGTATTGACTTTTTTTAGTTTAACACGAACTATGATTCCAAATCATTATACGTAAGCTCACGTAACTCGTCCAAATCAGATTTTTGGATAAATAACATTATCGTTGGAGTTAGTTTTATGCTCCCAGCCGTATAAAAGTTAATTACTTCACCAAATTTAACTCTGATTTATTTGTTTTTTTAATACAATTATTCATGAATATTTGACAAAAGAGATTATAAATAAAAGATATCAATAACTGTTAAAAATCGAACATAAGATTTTAATTCAGAGAGTCTGGGCAATGGAAGCGTATTCCACGTGCACAGCGTGGGGGGCTAGTGAGACATAAACCCCGAAGCAATATCCCGTACAGTTGGTGCCTTGGCCCGTGGGACCAGCGGGGCATGATCCCCGAGACAAAACCTAGCTAGCTTGAGCTGGGAGCTGTAGGGAACCAGACCGCCGAGTACCTTTTGTCATTTAGGGTTATAGTATTTACATTAACAGAGAACCAGTCTACTTGCAAATTGGCGCAAAAATGTCACGTAAATATTTACAGTTACAATGGCTGATAAAGCGAAAACCCTGACCTTTGATCTCTTGTTTTTCCACTAAATTATGTAAATAGTAAACCGGTATGCTCCTTTAATCCATTCGGATAGATCTTGCAGATTTTTGAATGATCCCCAGGATCCCATTTGACGTCCGTGAGAGCAGTGGCATAACCAGCAGGGTGGGGGCGCCTCTTGTCCCCCTTCTTCCCCCAAAAATGTTGATTGACAAAAACCACAAAATAATAAGACCCCCGAATTATGTCTTTGCCCGCGATTGTCCCCCAATGAAAAATTCTGGTTACGACACTGCCTTAGAGAATTGCAGGGGAGGGGAGGGGGAGGAGGAGGAGGGGGAGGAGGAGGAGGAGGAGAAGAAGGGAAAAAGATAACTGCGCAAAATCAGATAAACATGAGTTTGCATATTTAGCTTATTATCAGTGTTTAGCCTTGCCCACAACATTGACAGTTTTACAAGACAAAGCCACAAACAAAACGAAACGCTGTCCTACCTTTTATTGGCTGGCCTGTATTATACGTGGCACTACTGACTTCGACCGTGTATGGTGGTGGACCAACGGCTGTTGTTGGCATATGATGCCGACTTTCTGGATCCAAACTAATGCACATGTGTCGATGTTTTGCAATAGGCACACTGTTTGGGTATGCCAGTGTTCCATATGACGACAAAGTGAGTATTACAAGTATAACAAGGACTGCCATTTTCCAACCCTGTGAGAAACATAATAAAGTCTTTTATCGGCAATGATATTCGATACACAATCAAGATTCGAGTGTTATAAAGTGATGATGTTTCATTGCCAACCATATGCAACTAAGCGTGATGTTCGTTTTCTCAGTTATTCTCATTATTCGTGCTACGGTTGCTCATATTCGCCACTTCCTAGAGAATACAGTGTAATTTTACGGCGTTATATCCCATACGCTATTGCGTTATATCGCCATATTTTATTGCGATATAACGCTATGGTACGGCGAAATAACGCAATAAAATACGGCGATATAACATAACAGTATGGCGATTAACACAACAGTACGGCGATAAAACGCAAAAGTACGGCGATATAGCGCCGTTCGTTGTTATATTTGATGGCCAATCACAGGCTCGTAGCTTTTACCAAAAAGTAACAAAGCAAGGACTTAGACTACTGCAGTAACTTCACGTACATGCGGTGGTGAATCTCACAGTGGGTATGTACTACTACACTATGCTTCATAGGCTGGTTGTTTTGTGAACCAAAGAGCAAGGAACAGAGTATGTTCTTTGCTCTATGGTTGGATCAAGAAATACTAAACGGTTGTCTATTCTCACAAATAATTCGTCAATGTTTTCACGAAGGGACGGGCATGTCAAATTGGGAAAAAATCGTGTTTGGAGATAATCACACAAGAGCATCATCACATTTCAAAACTGCAAAACAAAAGCACAATGCTAATTCTTTTAAGTCTGTACTTTCCTCCTGTGATTTATTATGAGTTAAACTTTCATCAAATGTGATTTTTTTATGATCAATTCATCAATTTATTTATGATTTATTCGAGAAATTATGAAAAGGACGGGCATCACGAAATTACGCTTTTTGTGTTTTCACGAAGCGACGGGTATATGCCCGTCTCTTCGTGAAAACACAAACGAATTGTATACTATGGTGTTTTATAATGGACACTTACACGGCGCCTTTTTTCTTTTCACGCGGCGACCCTTTTTTTACGCGGCGACTTTTTTTTGCAGTGACTTTTTTTTATGCGGCGCCTTTTTTTTACACGTGGCCTTCCGGGCTGTGATTGTGCTAGGGGATTATCAGCACAATCCCTATCAGGACAGTCCAGCGCAAGCGCACAACTGATCTACTGCCGCATTGTACTCACAGCGCAGCAAATAATATGGACTACACTCTTTAAACCTATTGATTCCCGACCAGAGAGACAATGTCCTTTTTCATTCATGGCATCTATGCATTCTGTATCCTAATTTAAATTTATGTTTTCAAGAATAAACATATTAAATGTGATAAAGAGGACAATCTAAAAATAAGATTGAGTAGACGCTGCCCGAAAAAATGTATAGTCTCTCGATAGACATTATTAAACATATTTAAATATGTGGCGTGTCGTGGCCAAGTGGTTAGTGCGTCGGACTCAAGCTCTGGTGGCTGAGTCATCGGAGTGTGGGTTCGAGTCCCGGTCATGACACGTGTCCTTGAGCAAGGCACTAAACCATAATTGCTTCGTAAAAGTTGTGGAGGTACAGCTTTCTGCTCTACCAGCCAGGCTTCTGATGGATGATACCCAAGCCTACAGACTTACAGCCTGTAAAGGGGGTAACCCTGTTTCAGCCCCAGGAGTATGTGGCAATGGCCCCTGGGAAAGCAGTTGATTTGTAGCCCACACCTCGAGTGGCTTACTGGCGATTTGCACTTGCACAAAAAAAATAAACAAAAATTAAATACAAAAATATTGTGTAACCAAAAAGCAGGCAGAAAAGTAAGGATCTATACTTTGTATAGTCTTGTTCCCAGACCAAAAAATCTCCGACTATTCTCTGTCGATTTTAGGGTCAGGTATCACCCAAATGTCACGTGACAAAAAAGGGAGGAATTCCTCCTTTTCTGAAAATCTCCGAAATGCTCCGAACTCGTTGTCGTCAACATTCGGACAGTGTCGTTGGTCGGACATTTCTTTTTATAAATTCAAAAATTTTGCAGACACATCCCATTATCGTTTTTCTTTTTCTTTTTTTCCTCCAACACTATATTTGAATATATTTTGTAACATTTTTACAAGCTGATTAAGCCAGGCTTTTTGAAAGTAAACAAAGCCCGTCATCATCCAATGACATCATCCACCGCTGGTAACAAGTAATTAATATTTATATATTGCGTCATAATCTATGTTTAGCTTTTGCCTGATGTAAGATTTTTAACAAGAGTCGTCAGAGAATCCTGGCCAGGGAACCAGACTATACTTTGTAAATATATCAGTTATGCGCTTACGCATGACTTACCTGATATTAAAGAATCCATCCAAAGCCCGGAAGGCGATGCGTAAAAAAAAAACAGTCGCCACCCCCAAAAAAATTTCGCCGGCAAAAAAAAAGAAAAGAGAAAAAAAAAGAAAATGTCACCGCGTAGAAAAAAAGATGCCGCCACCCCCAAAAAAAGTTGCCGCGTAAAAAAAATAAACTCGCCACCGAAAAAAAAAACCCAAAAAACATCGCCGCCTGAAGAGAAAAAAAGTCACCGTGTAAGTGTCCATTTTAGAACACCTTAGTGTACACTTAGTTGAATGATGATGCCAGAAGGGTACCATTCAAGGGCATGATACATTTGTAATTTGGCCTACCATGGATACGGTAAATCAACTGCTTTTAGTTTTATCTTCCTGAGCACATGCACCCATTGTGAGCAACAGACTGTGATTGACGTAGTGAGGAATGTTAGACCAACTGATCGTCACTAGTATAGTAGAATTGTCAATAGATAATAAAATGCTCAGCAATGAGACGCACCTAATGGAACTTTTAAACTGTTCTTTAATGATGAATAAACAAACTGACTGATGTAGATATTGATGCAAGCTCTTAATCCGGATAATTGATAGTGATACACAAGGTTGATGGTTCTGGATGAAGTTGACGGTAAATAATTTCAAGTGGTGACGACAAACTTGTGGTTTACAAAGGTGGCAATAAAGATTTCTATAGATGACTTAATTAATTATGGCGGTTGTGGTGGCGTGTTTAGCTTCTTAGTGTGAGGTGAGGTGAAGTGAGTGTAGGTGAGTTGGTTCGACTGAAAATAAATAAGGAAAAAATAAAGAATCCTAAGTAAACATGTATGCACTTCATACAAAATCTGACAATATATCAATGTACTCTTTTTAAAAATGGACAATTATCTTCAATGCTCATAGACTTCAGCTCAAATTACAAATTAATCGCCTTAATCGCTTGCAATAGCAACATGTCATCTACATGTACACATACAGCTGTACATACATACATGCAACAACCAACATAATGTCCTGACTTCTATACCAACGTGATTTTTACTCAAAACAAAGTCCTTATTTCTGGGCATTAAAACACTTTAAACTTATTTAAAATGGCAATATATAAATCAGAATGAATTAATTACTCACTTTGCTGAGCTGATCAGGATTATGACAATGAATGTCTTAAAAAATGAAGGTTTCTTTGGCAATAACTTTTGGCAATGTGGCTTGACGACAAACAAAAAAGACAGCTTTTAGCAGTGCGCCCTCTGTTGAGACTACGAAAACGGGACGCTGCAAAAAATGCGAGTAACTGCGGTTATAGAACCAGAGGGCGCACACGACTTGTTACGTCGACAAGGTAACTTGCGGCCATTTTGTGAATGGACAGACGGCACGTAAACAAACACGGTTGCCCACTGTTTCATGACCGTCGTTCCGGACCGTGTCATTTGTCTTAAAGTGTGAAAAGGCCGAAAATGTCTGCGTGCTATGGCTGCAAAAGTAGGAGTAATAAAGAGAGCAAGACTTCTTTTCAAGCGTGAATACTTTTCTGGTTTTTAAAATAATAACAAATAGGTCTGTCTAACGACGTTATAATTATAGTTTTTTCTTAGCTTTAGCTTAGTTCAGAGTTCAGTACAGTATGACACTGACTAGACCGAGCTGGGGCACTGAACTCCTTTTTTGAGATTTTTGACATTATTGACATTATTATTATAATTCTCAAAATGAAAAATATCATTCAATTATTTCGTGATGGGTTTGTATTTTATGATTTTATTTTATTTTGTACATTTGTCTTCAAAAGACAATAACTTATCCTCACCCCGAAGAAGGGAAGATGCAACATTCGCTTTGTCAAGACATTGTAAATATTGTGGCGGAAAGTGCATTTCCCCAGAGTTTGATAAACCGAATATTTGCTTAAAATAATATCAAATGGTGTTGGAGAGTTGATCGCATATTATTGGGTTTTGGGCACACGACGAGATGTTGTATTCAACACCTAGTCTTTAACCAATGTCGAACCATTCTTTATGTAGAAACACATACCTTTATTGCCAGCGAGTATTTATTACTTTAATCCTTAGGGTTACAGGGACAGTTGTTTAACTGGTTGTTAAGGATCTATGATGAGAGCAAGTTGGAGAATTATCTAGCTGAGATATTATTGAGAGAACTTACGATGTTTTCCGATGTATATTTGTTTAACGTTAATACAACTTATGTATGTGTTTGCATGTAAAACAGCCCCACAGTACACAGCAAGCTCGTGAATTGTATTACATTTATTTAACGTAAAGATGTGCACTTGACATTGTATAGGGAAATTACATTGTAATCAATGATGAGTTACTTTACGTCGCTCACAGATATTGGTATGAATATGCATAATATTGTTCTTTGGCGCGCTAATCACGCGTGTGGTCGCAAGCGCTCTTCCGAATTAGCATAACCTATCACATTTGGTCGCACGCGCTAATTTGAATAAGCATAACCAGTTACTTTTGGTCGCAAGCTCATGCGTGCATACTAAATTGCGGGCTGCGGATAAAAGGCGAGCGTTGCAGCAGCTCAAGCGCCTAGTTCGTGACCTGGACAGACCCGGTGAAGAAGCAAGACGGTGCCGTGTGACCACCGCTAGCAAGACATGTACGACCACAGTGCGTACATGTAGTTTTTCATCGTCATCCTCCAGATGTGCTACAAATTAATAGTGGTGTTTAGGACATTCAACGACTGTGTATAAACCCTTCAATATAGTAGAACCCTGTATAAATGGAAGAGCAAGAGAAAGGAGACAATAAATGAGTAGATTATATTGGTTGAATTGAAAGTAAACCCTTACGCTTCAGAGTGAACAGTCTCTTAGAGTTTTAGGTTTAGTAACACTTCAGCATTTTTAGTCAGCATTTGAAGCCTTCATTTTCGGCCTATGAACCAGTCATGGTCCCACCCCTCCCCCTTTTTCTATAATCAATCGTCCCATCCCTCTTTACAGTGATAAGTTACAAATATTGTCCACCCCTCTCCTGGTCCCAATAAGTCCCCATATTCCCCGAGGACCTTAGTAGACGTTTGACGACTGGCACTGACGACTGGCAGCCCGCCCTCTGACGTCGTGGGAATTTAGCAGCCCGAAACATCACTGCTCGACATTAACGGTGCGGAGGTGCCCGTTACAATATGTACAAAATGTTTAAAATTTTCAAAATGACAAAAATATTTGAATTATACTTATAAGTAAACATTTCATTATTTGTGTATCAGTGTAAACATTTGTTTTATTTATTTATTATTGTTCATACGAAGAATGGAAGACCACTGTTTTCTTTAACAAGACATTGGAAACAAGTACAGCATAGGCCTATTAATAATTCTCAAAATGACAAACATATGGGCCCTTGAAATTGGGCCCATAAGTTACTTGTGCACTTGCGTGCTTCGTGTAACTGAGTATTTCTCGCTTACTCGGCAAGCATAGAAATTCCACGCTTACCTAGCAAGCGGAGATTGGGGGCCTTAAGTGCAGAATGCCTTGGTAAGCAGTGCCATGTAATTTGGCCCAAAATAATTATGTACAAAATAGTTATAACGGATTCGCAGTCTGTTATTACGGATTCGCAGTCTGTTATTACGGATTCGCACTCTGTTGTTCGGATTCGCAATCCGTTATAACGGATTTGCAGTCCGTTGAGTGATGAATGTCTTGTATAGATTGCCCAATGAAGCGAAAATGCCACAGATAGTACAAAAGTCATTGGTATTATTTTATATTAATATTGAGGATTCAATATGATAACTTGCGTCGTTACTAGTTATTAGCTGTCTAGTTTGATTAAACATGATTACTTCATCATGTAAATGATCGTAACTGCTATGCGTTGTAGAACCAGTGGTAGATAATGGATGATGGTCAATTGTTTGCAAAGAAAATAAACTTACATGCAAGTACAGATGAAAGGGATAAATAGAGAACCGAGACAGGAAAAACCCTAGACACACAAAAAAAGTTTATTACAGATTTTCTCGTTTCATCGGATCATAACTAGCTAATTCAAGCCCCCCAAAACAAAGTTTCCAAAGAAGGTTTGTCTGTAATTCAAGTCAAGAGTCGTGTTTCTAAGAGTAAGACAATTACAGGACTCCGTTTATTTCCTGTTGGGTCAAAACCCTGTGGATCACTGGGTCTTACAACGCTTATTACTCTGGGCTGTTACAATGTAAAAATTGAGGACAAAACCTCCCATTACATTGAATTAATTATTACATCCACGCAGGTCACCCTAAAAATAGGACCCGATCGACGACTCTCATTTTTGAATCCGTAATAATGGATTTTGAATCCGTAATAACGGATTGTGAAACGTAATAACGGTTTATGAATCCGTAATAATAGAGTGAATCCGTAATAACGGATTGTGAATCTGTAATAACGGTTTGTGAATCCGTAATAATTGATTCTAATCCGTAACA
Organism: Marthasterias glacialis; assembly: GCA_911728455.2. Lineage (NCBI taxonomy): Eukaryota > Metazoa > Echinodermata > Asteroidea > Forcipulatida > Asteriidae > Marthasterias > Marthasterias glacialis. Next base: position 22,779,739 of record OU452225.1, read on the forward strand.
ACTAATTGTAAAGCCGTAATAACAGATTTGAAATTTATTTTTTGTTGGCGCTAATGGGCTTTCGTATAAAAGGTAGGCAACTTGCAACGGAAATAAAATAATTATACAGCTATGAAAAGAACGGTTGAAGTCAAAGTAAAAAATAATAATAATAAAAAAATTATGATAATAATATTGATAATAGGCACCTTATTACGACTAAAATTACCTGGTGAAAATTAAATAAGGGAAATGAGTGGCGACGGCAGGGTCGTGGCCGAAGGGCCTCTGACATATTTTGTTTGTTCTGCCTCTACAACAATAACTTCCTCATCAGTTATATCGTCAATATCAAATTTAAGGTCATAATTACATTGCAAGTTGTCAGACATTTTAACTTAAATCCAATAAATAAGTGTCTAAAAACTTCCTAAATCTTTTATCGTGCACAAACAAACCAGCAACTGGGAGCAGACGATATTTTCTGAACACTTTTTACAATTCTTTAGCCTCGTTCAAAAAATTGCTTTTTAAGTGTTTGTATTAAAACTCCATTTTATTTCTTTATTAACATTTTTTCTTTAAAATATTATAATTTTACCTCATACATTTCGTCACCGTTTTCACGAACAGGCAAATTCGCGTACGCAGCAGCAAAACAGCTTTTTGAGAAAAAGCGCTTTTGAAGTTTTTGCATTTTGAAAATTGTTTTTTGACCGGTCTTTTTATCGAAAGTATGTAATATCTTCCTGTGATAAGGTGGTTTATAAGTTAAATAACATGAACAGACACCTTTTTATTTCTTTTGGTGCTTTGTTTAACAGCTGCTAAGCTCAGAAAAGAATTGTCACTTCGTGAAAACGCAAAATGCTGAGCACAGCAGTTTTGCCCCACTAGCGCGCCATTCGTTTACACATGAAGTATGCACACGCGCTGAAGTTGTTTACACACCTCGCGTGGAATTGTCACTTCGTGAAAACGCAAAACACTGAGTACAACCACAGACATAAAGAACCTATAGACGGACAGCGCCTATGAAAAACAGCGCTTGGGTACCGTAATTGTGACGGCACCAGACTGTACCCCAAACCGTGGGCAAACTCCTTACAAAATAACGTGTAAAGCAATGGCAAAGAGGGGAGATGACGATATAAAATTTATGTTTTAAGGTTTAAAAAAACACCAATTATTATCTTCAAAACAGTAATAAATCAATAACTAGATAATTATTCTCACTTTTTGCATTGTCTTGTTTTTAACAAGTGATGGTAAATGTTTAGATTTCGAAGCATTTGTATAAAAAATGATATGGCTAGGCTCCACGTTAAATGCGCACTCAGTCATCATGGTTAAACCGTTGCTGTTTCAACCCATTTTGGGATAGTTTATCTATAACAAGAACTGAATTACCATCGAACAAAAGAACCCAGTGACATTCATTCACATTCAATTCTTGTTATTCATTTAATTACACAACTCATTGCCAAACATCATTTTAAGGAAGGTTGTTACTCAATGGTTAAAGCATTGGGCTAGGTTAAGTTCGCGTATTACTCCGTGGACCGTGATCGCAAGCCCGGCTCCCGGGTGAGCGCCGCAGTATGCGGTGCAGGTATCACGGCGTGACCCACCCAGCCCGGAAAACTGACCGGTCCCCGTGGAGTACTTATAGCACAGTACATGGCATAGCGATTAAGCATTACTTTTGGCTTCAGTAATAAAATGGATACAAACAATGCAAGTTTAGGTAGATTTTAAAATATTTCAGAACAAAGAAGCTTCAGCCACGATAAAGTAAGGCTATTAACAACATACAGCCGTGCACAGAATTTCTACGGTGACCATCCCATGTGTCAGAAAAAAAGAAGAAAAACCACCTACCATGTAATCTGTTATTCCTGTTTTAATAATGTAGTGTCAATCGTTGTTCTAACATCATTATGAGACTAATAGGATCCAGCGACTAGTGTGGGTTTGTACTGATCTTCAATGGGCTTGCTTTTGCTTACTGCGGTAGCATTCTACTACTACTTGTTTATGTCATCCATAGCGATACGACCTTGGACTTGACACTGCACAACAACTAACTAGACTGAGAGCACAGTGTAGTCTTTTTTTAAATAAATTGATACAATAATTATAAAAATGTAGCAAAACTTAATGTTGCTCCCGTGACTTATGAGAAACATTTTTATTGAGGGCTGCATCTAGTTAAGATTTATTTTCTGCCAAGGGCAAAAATTCGAATTGTTTTAATACGAAGAGCTGGGGAGGAGATAGAGGACATCGGATATTAGATTATCAAAACAATACACTGGTATCCATTGAATTTTTCTACAATATTTTCATTTTTTCAGCCGACTCTCAGTGACACTGACAGATTAATTAAAAACGTCACAAAGATGTTTGTTGAGCTGCTTTCGTTATGTGTGAAAAGAAGTTGAAAAATTGCCAAATCCGTGGAAAAATATCATCTCAAAAGCAGAAGACGTTCGTCACACACTTGGCCCGGGCGTATGCGAAACGGCAAATGCGCGTTTTGTGACGCACAGCTACATACACGTTTTCAATGTACTCGATGTGACGCTCACAGAGAGCAACGCAAACGCGTGCGCATGGTGGACTATGAAATTCGGGCGATTTTGTTTCAGTCTTGAATTATTAAATAAAGTGACACGACTTTCCAGCTGTAAAAACAAATTTTTTTGAGAGTTGAAACCTTTTTGATCTGTTATGGGCGATACCTTGACTCATGGAGGAAGGACACATACTTCTTCTATGGTTGAAGAGTGAGGCATACGGTTGCAGAGGGCAACTTTTCACGGAAAGTATACTTTTTCTTTCTGGACGTTTGATATTTCGAAAGGAGATCGAAAATCTTTCTTTTTAGACCTAAATAAAATTATCTGATGGATTTCTTTATTCTTGGGGTTTCCTTAAGTTCATATGTTCTTTTACAAATTACTCTACATGTGAAAATCTCATTTAAAATTAAGCGAATTTCCCTTTGAAGTGGTAGCACTTCTTTAAGACTTCGCGTAAAAGTGTGCAAAAAGGCGCGACGTTATTCACTTCCGCCCACGGTTTGAGAAAGCACAAAATTACAGTTTGGCGCCCCCTACTGTCCGTCTATATGTTCTTTATGTCTGTGAGTACAACATATTTGCCCCATACAGCCGCCGTTCGTTTATACACACATTGCGCAATTTTGTCACTTCGTGAAAACGCAAATCAGAGAAGTACAATGATTCGCCATTTTAGCAATAAGCGTAATAAGCAAACTAATCACTTTCAAGACATAAAACTTTGCAGAAATGTCAAGGACACCAAATACATTTAGAAAATTGGAAAAACAAAAAACTGTCAAAAAAATTTGGGGGGGGGGCAGATTCGCTGTTCTTGAAAACGGTGACAATTTTTTGTATGTTTATGAAAATAACCATCTTTGAGAAGTAACCGTATTTAAAAAAAATAAAGTTATGCAAAATAATTCGTTAAAGGATAACAAAATCTCAAGTTTTGTTATTCATGTTCAGGGGCCATTTACACTCCACCTGGTTTTAAACAGCCTCAGGTGTGTCTTTATCAGCTGCTGTTTAAAGTCACTTAGAAATGGTCATGTGACCACTTCTTAGCCAATGGGATTGTCTAAACTTTCTGTGGTATTTATGAATATTAGATTAACATTGACATTGACCTTTAACACTTCCGCTGTTCCACAAAGTCGTACCAGATAGCCTTTTTATCCTAGGCTTATTGTACGAACGAGCCCGCTGGCAGAATGTGCAACACAAAAGCCAGGCAGGCATCACGCCCGTGAACTTTACAAGAGTCACCATAATGCAAGACTATCAAATAACTATTGTATGTGTGACCGAAAAACAAACTTCTGACGACAAAGGCAACATTGCACTGAAGCAGAACAGTCTGTTAGTCAAGTATAGGCGCGCTCGCTTGTGCTTGTCATTATTTTAAAATAATGTGTCCTCCCAGACGACCTTTTCGCGACTAGTTTTTATTTGGTGCACACACCGTGACGCCACACAATATGTGGGTACAAGTATGGCACTGATTGCATTGACTGATATCACCAACCTAGGTTTAGATTTTCTTTTGTTGTTTAAACGAGGTCACCCTTGTACTATACCAGTGCATGTCTAGCCCATTAAGATGTCATGGCTACGTGCAAAAACATGTGTTTCAAGCTAGAAACACAATAAACCCAGGGAAATGAATTTAAAAAAAGACAATAAACAAGTATCGTGTACGCTACATTCCTTGTAAAAAACAACGAATTACGGCTTTAAATGTAAAAAAGTCAAGTGAGGTTAAAGCCCCAGCTGGACATTGGTAAGAAGAAAAACATAAATGTTTTACAGATTTGCATACCTTACATGGTAAAAGATGATGGTAGAAAACTTTCCTTGAAATGTTTCTGCCCTAGGTGTTATCGTTTTAAAATAATAAATGAGATAAGATCCAAAATTAGTTTTCGTCTCAGTGAGACGAAAACTCTGCCGAGAGGAATGCGTACACAAATGCTGAATGCATTTTTACCGTTTTCTCGCAAATGAAACAAAGAAATGAGCGGACATTTTCACAGGTTGGTTTTATTACAGAAATCTTGGATTTGTGCAAAGAATGAAAGCATTTAAGATCAGTTTACCAATGTTGAGCTGGGGCTTTCAGTAGGGTCGTGTTGGTAAATACATTGTCACTTGGGTTATGAGCCAGACTATTCCACATTAGGAGTTTATGTGATGTGGTTCATGAGTCTGAATTTTAACATGATTTTAATCATGTGAGTGTATCTTCCATATTAGTGAGTGTATCTTCCATATAAGCTGTTACATGTTTACAAATTTGATGGATAAGTTAGGTCTGTATTTTGTTTTGAAGCACAAAGAAATTGTATAGAGAAATTTAAGCAAACAATAAAAATAAGGTCATTCAGATTTTTGACAAACCACTTTGGTTTCCCCCAGATGTTGACTTTGCGAAACTTTGCGGTAACATTGAAACTGCTTGCTGAGCTTGAATATTAGGATATTCTTCTTAAAATTCATTTGTAATGGAGCTTTTTAACATGAAGTATATAAAATTTTGCAAAGTTGTTTTAGAATTTAAAATTTTGGGCAATACAACTTTGGTGTCCCCCAAACAAATTTACGCCTGAAACTTTTGTTTTTTTCCACAACAATGGGATAAAAACAATGATATACTATTCAATTGAATTTTTTGCTTAAAATTGACAAAATTATCGAAAGTTGACACATGAATGGTATGAAACAGATTATGTGGTCTTAATGTGATGAAAGCATGTTAGTGTCACCTTTCACACGTACGTGATACCCATTCGTTTTGAAGAATGAAGAGTTTCTTAGGGTGTACTTAATTCCTGCATCCCCCATAAGAAGTTACATAGGGTCGTTTTAAAGAAACTTATTAAATATGACCATTTACAAATGGTTTTACACAATGAAATATGATTTTGAATTTATGGCCTAAAATCACAAACTGGCTCCCTAATTTAAAGAATGACACAAAATACAGCACAGACCATCTTCATCTTCAAACTGTTCACAGGAACAGTATACAGATCCCATTCCTCATATCCTGTTAAACATTCTGATACGCACTTGACAATCAAGAATTCTTATGGCAAGGCGATTTATCTCAACTAGTAAAGTACGCAAATTTAACAAACGTCTCAACTTTTCAACATGCTTTTTGGTAGCAACTGATAGGAACTCTCGTCAATGTTGAAAAATGACAAAAAAACAGAGTATTTCAGGAGGTGATAACATATTACCACTTGGGCATTTATGTTTCATCATGTAAAATAAAATGCTCAAAGCAAAAAAGCACAGTTGAAAGCTAAAATTTGTTTTCAGAGTATTATTTATCGTACAAATCAAGACAGAAATATGCCCTCTTTTTCAAACATGCAACCGTGATCCTCCCCGTTTTATTACTGAAAAACTTCTTCAGAAATGTAATCTTACCTATGGTGTATTATGGCTCAAGAGACGTGATACTGTCGTTTGCTGAGAGAGACGAACCCATATAAAGTCACATCTTAACATTAATGTGACTGTAATCCCAGGCTGGTTTGAACTCCCCAGAAGTCTGGGTGCACGACGCGGGTCTTACTTCCGGGACCTTTATGAACATTCTTTCCCGCCATCGACGTGGTATGTTGTCGGCCAATACAACACAAAGGCAAACCAACCACTCCAAAACGGTGTGCTTTTGAAGGACTTTGGATTATTGTATTTATTATGTTATTTATATAGTATTATTTATTTATTTATTTATGCTAACGATCTAAAAAAAAAAAAGGGCGTTTGTTAGTCTAAACGCTTATAAATAAATAAATAACTTGATACCAAAACGTTTACTTGCAATTTTTCCATTGCCACCCTTCCCCCCCCCCCCCCCCCGCCGACACACACACATGTTGGTCAACCCGGTAAATCGTGGACTTTGTTCTCTTCATGTTTTAAAGACGTCCGCAAAATATCAAACCGAGGACATCGGTTTGTCACACCATCCGTATCCACTGTTAAACTCCCCGTTGTCAACGCGGGTAGACACGCTTATTACCCAACACACACACACTCACTCACCCTTCACCAACTTGCCACCCCACACACCCATTCTGATCCCCTCTAAGTTTTAGAGTCTGGCGCCGCCACTGAATGTGGTTTGAACATCCTGGTCTCGTTCGCATTTATACAGGGGACTGCAGGAATTTCTGTCCCCAATAAGCCAAAAGAACTAAGTTTCGAACTTTAAACATTGTACCCCAGTACTTTGTCTTTTGAATGTTACATTCAACATTATCGTTGACTTACCGACTACCACTGTTAAGGCATGCAGAAAATAATGTGTTATTGGTTGGTCTCCGATTTCAGGGACAATGTGATGTCTCCCACACGGTCTGGGTCATGACCTCTTTCCACGTTATCAGAAAACGTTTTTGCTCAATGATTAGATCAATAAATGTCTGTAGATATTGTCAAATACCAGTATTTTGCGGCTTGCTGACTCTTCCGCGCAGCAGCGCTTGCGGGCTTGGTTCAAGATATTCCTGTTACTTGCTAAAAAGCCCTATTTCTAAATTTAGTCGAATTTTACTCGTTGAGGAGTGTTTTTATTTTGGGCGTGCATTGCTCAACATTCAACAGATAACCTACTAAAAATTGAAAAGAAAAAACAAGTTCAGTTGACAGCAAATATATTTGCTTTGATGTCAAGAGGCCGAGCGACTTTAAAGTAATGTGTGAATATTTTTGAATATTTTACATTAGTTGATGGGACGCTTATTCAAAAGCAGTGTGGTGCGCCCTATTTAAAAGATGGCGGTCCTATGTACAGGCCAAAATTGCAGCGTCCTTGTTCATAATTCAGCACTAGTTTTTTCTATATTAATTCTGCTGAAATTTGCTAAAAATGTGTAATTCAACAAGTTCTCTTTAGTTCCATAAGGTTTACAGTGGAAACACAGTAACAGTGAACACTGTGGACTGGCAATGAGGGCAATAGTGCACGTCTATGAACCCCGAGGGCCTGTGAGTGACCAGGAGAGGGTCATATTTCCTGAGGCTGAAGTCCGAATAATGCCAGTCCATATGTGTTTTATAACACACCTCAGTCCAAAATGCCATGTGAAAAACAAATATTTTCAGGACGCACGGTTTTACAACTGTAAAGAGGGCGCTGATTACCAGTCAATAGTTTTTGGGTTTTGGAAACTATTTCCCGCTTAGCGAACTTTTCCCCCCAAATGAAGCCCGTGGTGCAGATTTCATGCACTAGGCTATATTAGCTCACCCCACGTGACCGTGTTTCGGCCAATCAGGATAAAGAACCAGGGAGATGTGTGTTATAAAGCTATATATATTGACTAGAGCACTGGCATTGTTCATATGTTGAAGCCGCCTGGGCGCATCCACGTTGTGTACAGTGGGGGTGGGGGTGGGGGTGGGGGTAGTCTGGTTCCCAGACCAAAAAATCTCGGACCATTCTCTGTCAATTTTAGGTCAGGTATTACCCAGATGTCACTTGACAAAAAAGGAGGAATTCCTCCTTTTCCGAAAATATCCAAAATGCTCCGAACTCGTTGTTGGCAACATTCGGACAGTGTAGTTGATGGTCGGACATTTCTTTTGTTGATGAAAATTCAAAAATTTTGCAGATACATCCCATAAGCGTTTTTCTTTTTCTTTTTTCCCCCAACAAATTCAACACTATATTTGAATATATTTGTAACATTTTTACAAACTGATTATCCCATTTGGGGCGCCGGTTATGACTTTATTACGAAACTCTATATAGAACGAAACCAATACATATAGAACGAAACTAATATATAGAATGAAACCAATATGTATAGAACGAATAGCCGAATCAAATATATAGAACGAAACCGATATACATAAAACGAAACAAAAATATATAAATCAAAACAAAATATATAGAACTAAACCATCACATATAGAACTAAGCAAAAAACATATAGAGCGAAACAAAAATATAAAGACCGAAACGCCGCCTACGACGATTAAGGGCCAGGCCGCAATATTTATAGAACGAAAGCCAAAGTGAATAGACCTTTCTTTTGCAACGTCACAACCCGAGTTTTTGCCAACCAAGATGGAAAAACTACAGGGAGCCGTCAATACAAAGCAAAAACAGATCACAGTTTACAAAAATGTTACACAAATTGTCCAAAATTTGTTGGAATCAAACCAACCAATAATGGGATGTGTTTTCTTTAAATAGAAAGTTGCATAAATGTTGAATTTGGTCTCAACGTCTGTCAACAAGACTTGAATGTTTTGCTACATTTGGCCGTCCATGCCAACCAGCGTGGTTTGTTTATCAACAAACAACAAAGGAAAACTAAAATATATAGAACGAAGCGCCGCCCGCGACGATTAGGGGCCAGTCTGCTAGACTTGAAATCAAGTCGTTAGATCATAGAGTTACAGTGGCTGCACTCACACTCGAACTTGTCGAATAGACCGATTGCGCGACAATGTTGACATGTGGTCACGTGACCTCCTATTGGGTATAACGCCGTACAGCTGATGGCAAAATACGTGTAAAGAGTTATGCCGTGACACAGAGTGAGTACGAAAACAGTCGATTTTACTTTTGTTAAGTAATAAATTAGTTAATCAGCCCCTTTATTTAAAGTAACATGTTGTGGCATTAATTTAACTCACATCTCTGTTTCATAATTAAACAGAATTCTACTAAAAAGAGGTTTTTTTAGCCATGCACTACGGCGTCGGACGACTATTATGTAGCCACCCGTCTGTTATTTTGTTTGTAATGTAGGCCTAAATCACTGTAAAAAAAAAAAAGGGGGATAACAACGTTGGGAAAGTTAGCATTAATCGGTTGAAAAACAGTGTTTTTCGATCAACACGGTTTTTTGATAAACATAGTTTTTCGATAAACACGGCCGGTTAATCATACACCTATTTCAAGCCAAATGACCAATAATTTGATAAACAGTGTTTATCGCGATAAAACACAGGTTTATCACTCAAACACAGTTTTTCAAAAAAATATGTATACAGTCAAGAACAAGGTACAATAAACTGTAAGTCTCGCGCGTATTCAAGCATTAGGGTCCGTTAAAAAGCGTGATTTGGTTTCCTTCCTTTTGTTACAGCAATGTGTGTTGGACCAAAATGGTCCCAAAAATCTTCGAATACGCGCGAGACTTGCACAGTCTAGTATAGGTTTTCCCGGCCAATTTCAACAAAAATCCATTCAAGTTAAAGATGAATTGTCCGATTTGGGGCCAAAGGCTAAAAAAATCAATTGCCTTGAGCAAACGAATTAAAAAATTTAAATGTTTGTGTAACGAAAAATATAAAAAACAAAAAATTCTGATATCAGAAACTCGAGATAGAACACTTTTAAACTTTTCCATGGGCATTTGCCGACTGCAATTTATGGGTTTTCCAGCGGCCAATCAGAAGAATCTGCAAGATAATGAATATTCATGATTCTTGTGACCTTTTTTAATATGAACGGGTCGCGGCTGGTCCCCTGCGATGCTCTCAGTCGCTACCGCTACACGGCTTGCTGTGCGCGAATGTACTTGGTGTATGTACAATGTACATACATTGAGTGCGCGTTTCGAGCCAAGCTACCACCGGGTCTCTGCTGCAAACACACCGGGCGGGTTAGTAGGAGCAGGCCGCCGCTGGTCAATCGACGATCACACGGACGGTCGATTGATGTAGGCTCCTATACATTTACAGACATACAGTGTTGGGTTTTCTCGTTACTCCTGTACACAACCAACCGGTCGATCATCGTTCCGAAATAACGTAGCTTGAATATAAACATACCCTGTGCCGCTGCAATATGTAAATAATGTACGTCATCACTCTGAGGATTAAAAGGCTGGCGTTTTTAACTAACTGCCACTAATCCTTGACAGATTTTTTCGTTCAAAGTATAAAATGAAAGCTCATAACTTTTTATACCCCGTGACATAAGGAATATCAAAAGTTAAATTAATTTTTACTTCCAAATCGGACAATGCATCTGTAATAAACCGGGTCATTCAATTTCGCTTGAAAATAAATCCTCGGGTACATCAGCATTCAATTTCGACACTTAAACATTCATTCGACAAATAAAATCCTTCAGTTTAAAACGGTCACTTAGTTCATTCAATTTCGTCAAAGCTAGTAGCAACGGTCTGGTCGATTATTCGTCAACTGACAAACATTTTAGAAATGTTTGCATTCAAATTCGTTTCTTTGGTATGCAAGGTAGATAGAGTAAGGCTAATTGAAGCATTCGAGGGTTTAATTTGCAAGGTCTTAACGTCAATGAATAAAGAAGATGACAAAAAAGTGAGTTTAAGATCAAACCAAACATTTACAATGCAAGCAAATGCAAGCAAAATATTTCGTATTGGTTTTTTATACTTGTGTGCCATAAACCTTTATTTAACTGTTCTTATGGACAAATTTTAAAGTTTAATCATGGGTAACAAAGCCAAAGAAACATATTTGCAATTAAGACCAAAACTAATAATTACATGTAAATGAAACGCATAAGACAGATAATCCACACAACTGCAAGAAAAAGAACATTATCGCTAAGTTTAAACCCATGCATAAGCCGTATCATACTTATGTTGAATTTGAACGCTCAAATGTTGAATTCAGTTGCCCAAAAACGAAAAAGAAAAGCAAGATCGCATTGCGCTTTGATGACTCTGAATTTGACTGCACCTATTGTGAGAGTGATATTTCTTTTCGTTATCAAACGAGGTGTCGCGCGTTCAGCTCTTACGTAATCACTTTTGTTGTTGCTCACCCACTAGTGTGGTATATAAACTCCTTACACTAATTCTTCATCTCGAACCTTGCTTGTGGAACTTCCCACGTAACCCCTCCTAAGGATCAGTGCAAGCATGGTGCAAGGAAACAACAAGGGGTTGCGCCCTTACTCGGTGTCCTTGGATGCAACCGCGTTTCCCCAAAAGGGTTTTTTCGTGGCCTGAGAGCGCCAGCAAACGCTGGACTGATACCGAGTACCTTGCAGTTGCAAATGCTTAATAAGGTGTGTAAAGGGATTGGTTTATTATACAATGTATAGTTAATGTATTGTAAAGTTATGCGTTTAGCATTTTGCGAATGGTGTACTTGTGTTTTCCGGTTTGTTCTTATTGACAGAGCTATGGAGATCGGTTTGCAGCTCGCTTCAAGACCCATCCCTAAAGTCCCTTGCATCAAAGTCACTACCTTCATTGCTGACAGCCAAAGCATCATCCACGACCAAAAAATACGTAGCCATATGGAGAAATGGGAAAGTTGGGCCAAATCAAAAACCCGGAATCTGGACCTTTCCACAGCCTAGCCGGGCTGTCGTCACCTACAGAAGAACCCCTTGTTCAAGTTATCACAACAGGGCTACAATCGACTCCACACTACACCAGTCAAAAGAAAGGAACCCATTACACCCGACATCTTGGAAAAATTATTGGCTTCGCACGGACATCAAGCGGCGACGCTGGCTGACCTTCGAACTCTCTTCATATGCTTCATTAGTTATGTTGGATTATTGAGATTTGATGACATCCGTCATATCAGACGATGTGACTGTACCTTAACATCAGACCGGTTTGTTCTACATTTATAAAAATCAAAAACTGATCAACTACGTCAAGGCGACAAAGTAACAATAACCAGAACCTATAAACCAACCTGCCCAGTCACTACCGCCGAGCGATACTTGAACACCGTATCAGACCCAGCTGACTAACATTCTCAACTAAGGGGTTTTACACCCACAAAACATAGCTTGAACTGCACCAGTCATTGGTCTCCAAGCACTGAAACCCACGATCGCTATCAACCCGCAACTATCACCAATAGAGGGGGCTATCTCAAGACCAGGAAGGTCTTGGACATTTTGTGTTATAGGTGGGTGTGGCCAAATTATGGTAATAAGGATCGGATCGTCCATTATTCATTTCACATGACTGATTGACACAAGAAAGTTGCTAAAGGTAAGAGGTCGCGTTGTGAGTTGCATGCTTGCATGGTCCTGTTTTTGTTGACTGGTCAATATGAAAAGGGTGCAAATGACTATCTTTATGAGTTCATAAGTTCCTGGTTATATTTATGCTCGATAGTGACAGAGGAAGAGTTTTTGCAGCGTGTACCATCGCCTATGTGGACTCTTTTCACTGATTGATGAAAGCCACTGTATCAAAATGGTGAGTCCGATTGTTATGTAAATACAGTATCTATTTAAGAAATGATGTCCGATTGTCATGATTGCTATGTAAATGCTACAATACAATGGTGCATATTTTATTGTGAATGTCGTTCATATTGATACTTGATAGTCATTGATTTTTTTTATGGTGACTTGCTAATGATTTTCTTGAACCAATAAACTTTATGGCAATTTTACTTGTGGGGCTAGGAAGATTGTATATTTGAGCTAGGCATAGCCGAAGTTAGTATTTCCATCCATCGCGTCCATGGGCCTATTGATCATGCTGATTGTTCTTTTTTATGGTGTTCTATAATGGACACTTGCATGGCGACTTTATTTTCTTCATGCGGAGACTTTTTTTTCTTGGCGGCGAATTTTTTTTTACGTGGCGATTTCTTTTTTTTTTTTTTTACGTGGCGATTTTTTTTTTTTTTTTTTTTAGGCGGCGACTTTTTTTTTGCGGGGCAACTTTTTGGGGGGCGATTTTTTATTTATTATTTTTTTTTTTGGCGCCTTTTTTTTTTACGGGCAATTTTTTTTTGCGACTTTTTTTTTATGCGGCGACTTTTTTTTCGCAGCAACTGATGTACTTACAAAGTATAGCTCCTTACCTTTCGTTTTAATGTAAAATATTCCACCTGCTTTTTGGTTCCACAATATTTTTTATTAAATTTTAAAAAAATATCATGCAAGTCGCCGGACACACAATGCCAGTAAGCCACTCGAGGTGTGGGCTACAAATCAACTGTATGAAAACGATCCCCTATAAAATTGGGCCCCAGTCATGACACTTGAGCAAGGCACGTAACCATAATTGCTTCGTAAAAGTTGGGGGTAGAGCTTTCCAAAAAGTCGCCGGCAAAAAAAAAGTCGCCGCCAAAAAAAAACAGTCGCCGTCCAAAAATAAAGTCGCCGCCAAAACAAAAAAGTCACCCCCAAAAACAAAAGTCGCCGCCAAAGAAAAAAGCCGCGTACAAAAAAGGCGCCGGCAAAAAAAAGTCGCCACCGAAAAAAAAGTCGCCGCGTAAAAAAAAGTAAAAAAAAAAAAATAAGCGGGCAGTCAGGTATCATGATAACGTAATCTGCCTCGCTTATTGAGTGGATGCTCTGTCATGATACCATGATAGTAATGTGGGAGGCTGATAAATCAGCCAAATTAAAAATCATTGATGAATATCATGCTAATGCTTATTTCCTTTTTTTTTTTTTTTTTTTTTTTACTTAACAGGGGCCCCTGTTTTGTGGAAAAACAACAGCAACAGGAAACAGTGGAGAACGTGGGAGAACTGGACCCACCTGTGAATGAAGACACCACTGAAAGTCATGACTGCCACATCAAGCTCTATCATATGGTGGCCCTGAAGGGACATAAATATCCATGGCTAGTCGTATATTTATTCGCAACGTCGTAAATATATTCACGTCTAGTCGTATATTTGTTCGCGACGTCGTGAATTTATTCACGGCTAGTCGTATATTTGTTCGCGACGTCGTGAATTTATTCACGACTAGTCGTTTATTTATTCGCGACGTGTCGTTGATTTATTCACGACTAGTTGCATACTTATTCGCGCTGTCGTGAATTTATTCACGACTAGTATATTTATTCGCGACGTCGTGAATTTATTCACGGCTAGTCGTATATTTGTTCGCGACGTCGTGAATTTATTCACGTCTAGTCGTATATTTGTTCGCGACGTCGTGAATTTATTCACGGCTAGTCGTATATTTGTTCGCGACGTCGTGAATTTATTCACGACTAGTCGTTTATTTATTCGCGACGTCGTAAATTTATTCACGGCTAGTCGTATATTTATTCATGACTAGTCGTTGATTTATTCACGACTAGTTGTATATTTATTCGCGCTGTCGTGAATTTATTCACGACTAGTATATTTATTCGCGACGTCGTGAATTTATTTACGGCTAGTCGTATATTTGTTCGCGACGTCGTGAATTTATTCACGGCTAGTCGTATATTTGTTCGCGACGTCGTGAATTTATTCACGACTAGTCGTTTATTTATTCGCGACGTCATAAATTTATTCACGGCTAGTTGTATATTTATTCACGACTAGTCGTTGATTTATTCACGAATAAATATACGACGACGCGAATAAAAATACGACTAGTCGTGAATAAATATACGACTAGTCGCGAATAAATATACGTTATCGAGAATAAATGTACGACTAGTCATGAATAAATTTAAATATACGACGTCGTGAATAAATATACGACTAGTCGTGAATATTATGTCCCTTCAGGGCCACCATATTATCAGGAGAAGGAATGTTGTTCTGTTCACACCAGCCCCTTACTGTCAAACACATTGTTTATCAACAGTTAATACTGGTCGAGGATATTTTGGTTCAATTGTGCTCAGAAATCAATGCAATAATTTTCTCCTAAAATAACACAAAGTTTACAGTAAGATTTAATGAGAACATAACAAGTAAAACGCGTAATCAGTTTTATTTTAAATCAGTGTTAATTAAGTTTTAAAAACAGAAAACAAGTGTATATTTTATTGCTGGAAAGAGGCAAATTGTATGGAATGCTGTGACCATTTTACACAGCGTGACTGATATTAACCAACAGAATAATGTATTGGGAAAGAAAAACATCTTATCCTCTTTGAAGAGGGTGTAATTCTGAACAGAAAAGAAATAAACTTATTATTGACTCTATAATAATTGTTTCGGGGTGGTTTACACTGTACTCTGCCTTTGACCTTTTTGCCCAGGTGGAGGGAGATATAGACTGTGAAATGCATATATCTTAATGAAACTGTACTGTCTATAAAAATAACAGCACGTACATACATTTAATAATATAATATACAATAGTTAAAGATAACAAACATATAAGTGGTATAATTCTTAAATACTGTTGTGTTCATTTGAGTGATGCTTCCATCATATGAATCCTATCCCGGCACCACATTTTTGGAACCCGTCCCTGCATGAAGTGTCCATATTAAAAATCAAATAAATTTAAAGTGTCCAGCAGTTCTAGTTCGATGATCTGCCTTCCTCCATTGTCTAAATTGGGGATGAGATGAACACGTCACATAATATTTATCAGTAATGCTTAGTCATTTCAATTACTAAATGGATTTATAAACAGCAGCCCCCTAGTTTTCAAGAGACACATTTATGAAACTGGGTAAAATTCACAGGATCTGATTACAATTTTAACACCCACACTTGGTGGCTTGAACTGCTGTTTGGACAAAAACAGCCCATTTGCATAAGTTTCTACCCCATGGTACAGAGCCTCTAAAGAGATATATGGAAAAGAAATAGAACAGTTTAAACAAATAGTCACTATTTTAATTCCTCAAAATACTTTTTTATTAAACTGAAACATTATTTGGTTACCTCAAAATATTTATTTCGTTCCCTCGAAATAAATTATTTTATTCCCTTGAAATTATAATTTGAGGGAACGAAATAATTTTTGACTGAACAAAACATTTTGAGGGAACGAAATAATATTTTGATGAACGACGAAGGATTTTGAGAGAAAGAAATAGTATTTCGAGGGAACTAAACTATTATGCCCCAAGATGGCAAGTGAATAATAGGATCAGAAGACAACCCGAGAGTGCAGTGGAGCAGTTAAGGGTGTGAGGGTGATAAGTGAAAAAGTTTTAGCCTTACCTTTCGAGAAAAGGAGAAAAAAAGAAAGTTTTCATTTGACATTTTGTAATCGACTCACTGGATCTGTAGTGTTGTGACGTCTGTTAGCTCTAAAGGATGTATGGTGACAATTTTTTAATTATTCATTTTTAAATTAATTGTTCAAACAAATATTTATTTTATTTATTTATAACCATTAAGCAGAGAGTTGCAAATAATTCTTATTGTACTGTAACTTCTTGCAAGTCATGATTAAAAATAAATGGTAGACTGTATTCCTCCTACATGATCACAGAATTGCTTTGTTTGACTCAATACACTGTCCCATTTCACCATACTAAGGGAAATTATCATATCTTTAAAAAAAACAAAGCTTACTGAGATTGAACAACATTTCGGGAACAAGGAAAAAATAAAATAAAAATCCAAAGGTTAATTACAAAGGCTATGGTGAATTTTAGGTAGCTTCAATATGTGGTCTGCAGAAAAGATAGACTACCAGATAAGTTATTTTCCATTTCCTACAACCCCCTTGTAAATCCTATAAACCCTTTCTTAATTTTTAAAATTGTAATATGGATAGGTCTATTATGTAATGATCAACTCAATAATCGTTTTTGTCTTTTACATCGTCATCTTTAATGCAAATGAGACCCTGTACTTGCCGCCATTATCACATCATAAACACAATTACGTGGTCTGCTTCGTTTTACCTTCCTACCGCGTGATGGCGCCCTTGCCAATGTGTTGATTTTGCTGATTCATAGCATTACATCTGCTACAGTGAAGGAATGCCGTGTTGCATAAAATGCGCACTACACTGTATAACACACAGTGACACTGACTTCCAAAACGGCGCACCAAGATTATTGTGATAGATATCAGGTGAATAGACATTAATAAATACCTCGGAGAGTTTGTGCATTCTGATTGGTCGAAGACTGGTCACGTGGGGGTGTATTAACATGACGTGATATAAAGACCGGCTGTGTATTATCACATAAATGGCCCCTGAACAAGCACAATGTTGTGTAAAAGGTACATTTGCACCGTGTTTGTTGTGCGGAAACTATCAAAACTGTTTTCTTTGCGCGTATTGTTTTTGGTCAGATGGTTCCGCGTGTACGCGCGTAAGCGCATACCACGCGTATGCATACGCGCAGACAATGTATCATAATTTAAGGTAGCTGGTACGCGCGTGAAACCACGCAAAAGTTGAACAGCCTAAGAATGGCCCTTAAACATGAGTGGAACATTTCCTAAGTTAGCGGTGAAAGAAAATCACAAATTCTGATGATTATTACCCTTTTTCTTCGTTAAAGGTATTTATTAATGGCAATAACAGTGTGGGGATCCGGTCTTCACTGCGTGGTAATGACCTTGGTTGGTGGCTGGCCGCTGTTAATGGACCTCGCCTTCGGCTCGGTCCATTAACAGCGGCCAGCCACCACCCCGGTCATTACCACGCAGTGAAGACCGGCTCCCCACACTGTTATTCCCTAATTAAGCCTCTCCCCATACGTGTTGACCAATCACAGCCTTGGGTACACCACCTAAAGTCCGACAAAAGTCCGACACGATAAAAATCCTATTGGAAAATGTAAACATTGTGTGTGCGTACTTATAGCGCGCGCGTTCATATCGTGCAGTCAGTGTGGCATTGAAGAGAAGCACATTGTGCTGCCCACGTGTACAGTGGTGATTTAGCCAATGCTGCGATTGGTCAATATGTTTAGGGGCGGGCTTAATGGATCGGTCTGTTGGTTCTGATCTAGTATATTCTATATCTATGCATTTTGTTCGAAAGTTTTTAAAAAGCGAGCGCGCAAAGCAGTCACTATCACGACACCTCTACTCGATGCCAACTCCACACAAACAGTCCACAAACAGTCCCTAAGCACAGGTACGTTTCTTCTTCACTGCCACGACACTTGACCAAGACACCTGATCCTCTAACACTCACTCCAAATCCACCAGTCCTGACGCCTAACCATCCCATCATGAATCCTTAGTGTTTGTAATCCATGAGGATGCCACAACCTACCGTCAGACCAGCAGGGCCCACGACCACAGGACATGCTGTCGGACCCCTACAACAAAAGGACCCTATATTCTTCAAACATTAGTTCAGATAGAGAGAGAGAGGGTGGGGGAGGGAGAGCGAAATCAATTCCGTCAGACAGAGTACCAGAAACTGATTGGTCCAAACAACGAGACAACAGAAGTTAACTGATTTGATTGATTCAAGCTCGTCGTAGATTACTGTCTCTTTTACGGTTGTTTCCGAGCGATAATGAGCACAACATATTTTCTCTGGGTATTTCTAGGGAAGAAATCTTTGTCGAAACTCTCTGTGAGTATTGTGCTTATTTATTTTAACCATTATTGACCAAATTCACCTGACATCATCATCTGAACAATCTTGGTTGCGCCATTTTGGAAGTCATTGTCAGTGTTTGTTATAAGGACTGGACAGGTGTAGTGTGCATTTCAATATTGATTCTTCTACTATCAGCTCCTAGACTTTATGGAACTCCCTAATAAATGACAACTAAGCAATAATCACCGAGTGATTGTATTCTGGGTTAATAAGAATGGTAAATATAATAAATCTCCATGTAATTTGTGCACCAGTCTATTTAAGAGTATGTCATTATCATGGTTACACACTGAAGAACTGATGGAATGATTGTGTCAACAGTCTTTGTGTAAACAGGAAGACGTGACCGATGCCCAGTTTATAAAAGCCCGTAAGCACTAAAACTTGCTAAGCACAGAAAATTATAGTTTAGCAGAAGCGAGTAACCAACCAAAATCTATAAAGTTGACATTATTGCGACTGGTGCCCACTCATTTTCAGCTTAACAACTTTATGAAAGTGGGCCCCGGGTTCATTGAGTCAAAATAATCAGCCCGAGTCAGCACCTTTTGATAAGGCACTGAATGATCTATATAGATTTGAAGACGGCCGTCAACAGAGCTATCACCATAGTTGTAACATTCACACTTGCAGTAAACGAACCTTCAATAAAACCACAACAATCAGTACCTCATTAATACAGTAGGGGTGTTGATGGACAGGGTTAGCAAATCAAGCTTTGATTTAAAAGTCTCAAACAGTTCAATTATATTACCTATCATGCACGTTTCATATTTTCGTGTGTGATATATTTGGATCAAATTTATCATTCATTAAAAAAGCAACTCTATTTAGAAACATAATTACGGCGAAAATGTTTATGATATTGAAACAGATTGCAAGGTTTTCACTGTACCTACCTACGTTGTAAAATACCGTGCAACTAATCACTCCTGCCCAATATTTGTGCTCTGGGCCCTGCACAATGGTGCCCCTGCAAATAAAACGTAAAGTGTGGAATAAAATGAAAGTAGTATCCAGGGTAATTCAAAGATACAAACTAGACACGTTTGGGTGGCCGTGGGTTGAGCGTTGGAAGAAACGTCTCTTGTAAGAGACAAGCTTGATTCAAGTCGGACTTCACCACGCACGGGTACTAAACGCCCTGCAAGCGCTTGACAGCTTTTAACAAGCTAGGCTGGTCCCATGTCTTTATTCACGTGCCTCAGAGTGTGACGTCAGATGTCATGCAGCCATGGAATGTTAATCCAGTGAGATTTATAGTAGCTTCTTACAGGTAAGATTTGAATTATGGAGCTCTAAAATTTTTCTGAGAGAAACGAGCCCTCATAGGACTCTATATAATTATGTGTACAACAGAGAGAAAGAGTCCTACATAGGGTGAGGATAATGGTGTACACAGTGTAGTATATAACTACTAGACATCTTAACTGTGGGGAAGGGGGAGGGCGCCAATGGTTCCGAACGGGGATACACAGAATTCAATCATTCGCACATTCAACGTATGATTATCAGTTGATATTGCAGACGGTAAAAAGAGTTTCATTTTGATTGGCATTTGAAAGGGTTGGGCGTATCAAAACGTTTTTTAACAACGTTCTTTGTAAAACACGAGTGATGTGAATAACTTACTTTTCAATGTTTGACAGAAAGTAGTTAAACTTTGTAAGGTAAGATTGAACTTCACGTATATCTACAAAGGTACAATGCAAGTAAACTGTTAAAGTTTCTTGATAGAGTAAACTTTAGAAACCTCGCTGCTTAAGCAAGAATCGAATTCATGGCGTGGCTTTTTAAAACTATGGATATAGCCTAGACACAGTAATTGGGGCGATGTACTCCTTTTTTGAGATGTTGACATTTTATCGGTCGTACTATAGCGCCCAGTCCGGTATATGTGTGGGCGCTCTGACGAAGCGGATTTAAAACAAACTTGTGATACCATGTTCAAAAATTGCCCAAATTAAGACAAAGAATCAACAGAATTGCTGGAAAATCGCCTACTGGCTTTTCAATATAATATCAGTAATGAAATAAAAGACATTTAATTGTACTCACGATAATTTTTGGTTCTCAAAATCGATATTTTTTTAGCCCACTAAATATTTTGCCGTTAGAATCGCCAATTTACTACTAATAGTCACGTGACACTCAACGACTGTTTCCTTATTTGTTAACTCTGCGAGGATTGCGAGTTCGCTGATGCCCTGACTTGCATATTGTTTTGCGCAGTCAACGCAGGGTACCAGCTGTATTAGAGTGTCGACGAAGACCCCCACAATGGCTACACAGCTAGAGGATCGAAGGAACGTGCGTTTCAACCAGCGCTGTTCAGCCAACACTCCAAGGGTTATTTCTCGGGTTGGGGTGGGGCTGATTTTTTTTCAATTAAATAAATTAAAAAAGAGACCGACGGTACAATAAACTGTACAATTTTTTTGGTTTTCGAAAATAGATCATGTTATGTGCGACACGTGCAAACTAATTAGCTGAAAAGAGGTTCAGTAATCAACTCTTTTAACTAAAAGCATAGAATGCCTGTCTTGCAATTCTTAGTAAATTATAAAGCCCCATCCCCTCCAATTTTTGGTTGTCCTACCATCCTTCCCCCCGAAAAAAAAATAAAACAAAAACAAGTCAATGTCTATAGTTGCGCCACTGTGAATGCCACCAAATGTCATAACAAAACAATTTAAACGACAATGATTATTAAACTTATTTCGAGCCGAAACTTCCCACAATTCGCAATATTTTAGACAGCGTGAGGGCGTGTGTGAACCAAACAAGTGATGCAAAATAAGTAAAAACGAACTGTTCAAAATATATAGCCAGGCAAGGAGAAGTGAATGTCGATCTGAAAGACGAGAAACCAAATACTCGACTAGCAAGAATAGAACGAAAACAGGATACAATAAGATAAGTCTGTCTTCAAAGAAAGACTGATGTAATACAGATAACATCAGGAAGAACTGACCCTCTCACCAAATCGCAAGAAGACAACAGAAATGTATGATGGCTTTAAAGGGACATCGCAAATATATATTGACGCCAATATTGGCGTCAATATTCACGATTTGTACCTCAAGTCACAAATATTTACGCCAATATTGACGCCAATATTCACGACTTTGCCCCAAGTCGTAAATATTGACACCAATATTGACGCCAATATTCACGACTTGGCCCCATATTGCAAATATTGACGCCAATATTGGCGTCAATATATATTTGCGAAGTCCTTTTAAAGCCTCCATAGAAATGGCTTCCTTGTCCCCATTAATGATAGAGCCTATCGAGTCCTAAACAAACCAGTGGTAATACAGATTGAACAGTATACGTCCTTAAGAAGTAATAAATCGTTCAAGTTTTCCTCACAATGGTCAGACATAGTGGTTCAACATTCTTGTCGAACCTATTGGTCCATGTTGGACACAATGGGTCAGACATAGTGGTTCAACATTTTTGTCGATCCTATTGGTCCATGTTGGACACAATGGGTCAGACATAGTGGTTCAACATTCTTGTCAACCCTATTGGTCCATGTTGGACACAATGGGTCAGACAGAGTGGTTCAACATTCTTGTCGAACCTATTGGTCCATGTTGGACACAATGGGTCAGACATAGTGGTTCAACATTCATGTCGACCCTATTGGTCCATGTTGGACACAATGGGTCAGACATAGTGGTTCAACATTCTTGTCGATCCTATTGGTCCATGTTGGACACAATGGGTCAGACAGAGTGGTTCAACATTCTTGTCGACCCTATTGGTCCATGTCGGACATAATGGTACGTTTAACAGTCGAGCAATCTCTACTT
Organism: Marthasterias glacialis; assembly: GCA_911728455.2. Taxonomy (NCBI): domain Eukaryota; kingdom Metazoa; phylum Echinodermata; class Asteroidea; order Forcipulatida; family Asteriidae; genus Marthasterias; species Marthasterias glacialis. The sequence continues at coordinate 22,802,331 of OU452225.1, forward strand.
TTCTGTACCCAAAATACACATGCTGCAAATGATGCCGAATTTCTTGAGTTTCAAATGCTTGTGTCCAAGCGCAGCCTTTTACAATGTACATGAACGTGAACGGTACACAAACGCACAGCGTGTACCGGCCGTGACACCTGTTCACACCTCAAAGAAATGAAACGAGTCATGAATATTCATTAACTTGCAGTTTCGTCTACTTAAAAAATACAAACTGCTTACTGGAAAACAATGTCTTCTTTATCCTCAATCCCAGGCGTCCAAGTCACCGTCATGTTAGTTCTTTTGTGATTGTTGGTATGACCCAACGAATCCTGTAGTGGTAATGAATTCAGAGGAATGTTAAATAATTCAACTTTTATTGTAAACGTATTGTAAACGTATAATTAGTGTTTGTCTGCGCTTGCACAGATACTCGCCTTTTTTGCGGCATCCCACTTTTTCTTCATAGTATCAACCAAAGGTTATAGAGCGCCGTAGGCATAAGATGGGGAAATGGGCCTTTATCTACTGTTGGAAAGTGAAATATGCATGGGCGCCATTTCGGCAAGTGAATGCCTGGTGTTTCCCATTGATACCAATTGTCCTTGTCTACACTGGTCCGCACGTATCAGTGTTGTATCAATAGAGTTTGCGCCTACAGCGCTCTATAATCTTTGGTATCAACAGAGGGCGCGTTGCTTTCTTTTGTAAGTTTATCGTCAAGCCACATAGCCTAAGGTTATTGCCAAAGAAATCATTAATTTTAAGACATTCCTTCGTCATAATCCCGATCAGCTCAGCAAAGTGAGTGATTAAATCATTCTGATGTATATATTGCCAATTTGATCATTTTTGTTTTTTACCCATACACCGATGTGTGTTAAGCACTGATACACTAAGTATTTACCGAGTCATGTGGGAAATAATCCACAGGCATATTCCTCAGGTGGGATTCGAACCCATGACCCCGCCATTCTAAAGCAGATGTCTTACCAACTATAGACTAACAACATGGCCCAGCAGCTAGAGGCAGTTCGAATCCTATAGCAGCGAATACCGCAACCATTATAATATGTTAATTTTTGGATCGGGGATAAAGAATATTATTTGCGGGGTTTTTTTTCAACGTACACCGATATGTGTTAAGCACTGTAGTATACTTTCCCGAGTCCTGTGAAAAAATCCACATGCATATTCCTCGGGTGGGATTCGAACCCACGATCCCCGCCAAACCCTGTGACTTAAGCGTTCTTTCATCTTGAGGGTATCCTATAGGTGGTGATGCACGTGGACAGGAAGACTTGTAGCCATGATGTAGCGAGATTTGTCATTCTTTAGGGACTTAGGAGCATCTTCAACTTCTTCAAGGGTGAAGGTTTCAGACATGGGACTAGACTCTGGAATAGTCTGAAGCATCTTTATCTCTGTATTCACTGAGGGTGTGTGGGCTTTGGTCTCAGCGGTGTTGATTTTCAACTTTCCGTTGTTGACTACAGAGGCGATCGAGTTGGCACAAGGAGTGCTACTTCGACCAGTGAGTTTGTTTACAGTTGACCAAGCCTTGCGGCTTGAGTAGGTGAAGTTTATCTTGGAGACTTCCGAGTAGTTCTAGCAAGGAGTTGCCAGTGGCTTCTTTAGCTTTGGATGTAGTGTAGAACTCGTACAAAGTATCGCATTCGTTGTCCCAGCATGGAACATATGGGTTTCTTCTGCCTCTGGATATGGAGTGTTTTGCATGCCTGGTGTAGCGTGGAGCAGAAGGGAGAGCGGGAGTTGTTGACATTGCTGGTAGCAGCGTCTGGTAGAAGAGGTGTTAGCTTCGATGTAAGTTCCTTAAATTTAGGCCAGTCTGCTTTCAAAAAGTTCCATATCTTCTTGTGGAGACTGGAGGTTTGTAGTCTGACTTCACTGGTGAACACTATTTAGGGCAGTTTCTTGACCTTGGGAACTTAAGGAGTATCAATCTGGAGCGTGTGTGCCTGATATTTGATGATACCAGTGACACGTCAGGGCATGTCCATGTGCCGTGGCAGCTGGAGTAGAATGTAGGGTGGGCCTTGCTGTCGTAAAGGACTACGAGATCTTGGGATTCAAGCCAACCGAAGATGGTTTTGCCTTTCCTGTCGCTGCTTGGATATACCCAAGCTGTATATCAGCCGTTAAAGTCACCGCTGACAAAAAAAGCAACGGGTAGGTGCAGGATGTCAACGTGGTTTGTACACGTTGCAGATGTGCTTACCCATTGCTGTGAGGGCGATCTGTTGTCTAGGTGAGTTTGGAGGGACTTCATGACAGCAGTTACTGTGGTACCCTGTTTGATGTAGAATGCTATACCATGTTTCTTATATAAGGCATATCAGATTAAAACCTCTGAGGCGGAGACGTTCATCTGACTCGCAGTGGGTCTCGTGGAGGCAATTGATGTTCACACCATTTACCTTGAACGGACGCAGAATAGTATATTAGGTTGGGTCGATCCTTCAACGTTGAGTTGGAGTACGCAGGCCGAGGTACCAGCCATGATGTAGATGGCTCGTCCTAAAAAGGACTCATGCCTCAAGGAAACTCAGTTGACGAGCGGTAAGATGCTATACTTGACTTCAGAAGTGATTGCTTCAGTTCGACAAAATGTCTTAACAGGTCCGCAAGCGGAAGGCAACAAACATGGACCCCAGAATCATCAACAATGCGTTATAACACTGCTGTCAGTTGTCTGGATTAAGAACTTGCATCAATTTCTACATCAGTTGGTTTGTTTGTTTATTCATCAATAAAGAACAGTTTTGGAAGTTTTATCAGGTGCGTCTCATTGCCGAGCACTTATTTTATTAACTACCTGCGACGACCTGAAGCATTACAGGCTACAGTAAGACCGCCGAATTTGCACCCAATCCAATAGAAGGGGCTTGTTAGAGTGTGAATGATGATCACTGGGGAAGGAAATAAATTATTTCGTGGAATCGAAAGGATATTTCAAGGGAATGAAAAAATATTATTACTTCGTGGACACAAAATAACATTTAATGAAAATGAATTAGTGTTTGATTCCCTCGGAGCCCTTGATATGCCATTAGCGGTCCTGGAGTATCTTTCCAAGATCGTCGTAACACTCAGCTGTTTTAAAAATTACAATTAACAATAAAAATTTACACTTCAAAAAATGTGAGATAGCTAGAAAACATTGGGAGCTTGCCTTTCATAATGATGCTGTATCTTCCATAGGCTTGCCATCCAGCTTTGATTCTTCTTCGTATTTCGTTGTCTTGGTTTTTGTCTTGGAGGCATAACCGTTGGCCAAGGTAGATGTATTTGACAACCTGTTCTATTTCTGTTCCATTAACTAGTGTACGTGCTTTGGGATGGTTTCTGGTCCTGCCATGAATTTTTTCTTTTTCATATTCATTCTGAGTCCAGTAATCCTGATTGCTGCATCTAGTTCTTGCAGCAATGTCTCAGAATCGTTAAGGATGTTGGCTTTGATGACTATGTCATCTGCATATCAGAGATGGCTCACATTTTCTCCGTTTATGTTGATTCCTTTGGTTGACCAATTTAGTGTTTTAAAGATTCCCTCTAGACATGCTAGGAATAGCTTTGGTGAGCCTGGGTCCTTCTTTATCATGATTTTTCGCGCTGTCCTTGTGCATTTTGACAATGTTGTAGCAGTCGGAATAAATGCGTCAGTAAAACAAATATGCCGCGAATAAAATTATGCTGTGCAAGTCTCGCACGTATCAAAAACAATAAAACAAGTCGAAAGAATGGTACATAATTATAGAACACATACATTACAAACACGTCAAAGTACGTAGGTTTGTAACACATCGTTGGAATGATTGAAGTATAAATGAGTTGAATCCCTACCGCAATTGATGAACAGGCAAGAGTTTCCGTCCCATTGGGAAATCTGCTGAAAGATCCTACAGGTCGGGTTTTCCAATCAGGGTCACAGGTAAAAGCAGGTTCGCTTTGACGTTTTGCTTGCAATAAGAAACCTTTAAAGAACACTCCACTACTGTCATTAACTCGCATAGTCACTGTCAGATAATAATAAGAAAACAAATAATGCTCAAACCTGTTCTTTTGTTGCGTTAAGTACCAGTAATAATAATAATAATAATAACAAACAACAACAACAACAACAACAACAACAACAACAACAACAACAACAACAACAACAACAACAACAACAACAACAACAACAACAACAACAACAACAACAACAACAACAACAACAACAACAACAACAACAACAACAACAACAACAACAACAACAACAACAACAACAACAACAACAACAACAACAACAACAACAACAACAACAACAACAACAACAACAACAACAATAATAATAATAATAATAATAATAATAATAATAATAATAATAATAATGCGTTTGAGGTCGCAATACGTATGCCAATTTTGCTCCCGCAAAATCAACCTTTTCATCGTTTCTACTGCAGCTGTAATAACTGTGAGTAAATATAATTGTTCATCAAAGTAGGGGGTTTCTTCCTACCTTTTAAGAGATATTTCCTGACCTGCTCTGAGGACTATTTTGGAACTGTTAGTTTTCGGCGGGGCTGGAAGCCCATAAACGCCAGCCTTAAAGGGTGACGCCATGTTGCACAGCACCCTGAAGAGACCAAATACTGTTCGCTTCTTTATCAAGCACAATAGGCCAACAGCAAAGCAAGTGTTCGATGCAGTAAAGAAGGATTTGAATACGGAAAATGCAGTGGTTTGCATTGCAGAGCTGGACAATAGTTGGTTTAACGTGACCCTTACTAACGAGCACCTATGTGAAAGAATTGCAACAAGTGGACTCCATGTGAATGGAATGCTAATTGAATGTGAAAGGGCTGAATTGATCAACTCAGTCGTGGTATATGTGAAGGCTCCCTATGAAATGCCGGACAGCATCGTCCAAAATGCGTTAACTCAATATGGAACAGTGGTCAACATCAGAAGACAGTTTCACTATTTCGATAAAGAAATTGAAAATGGAGTCCGAAGTTTGCTCATCAAACACGTGAGAAAACCAATCCCAAGTTTTATCAGGGTTGGAAACTTCAACTTACCTGTAAGACATCGGGGACAAGAAAAAACGTGCAAAATTTGTCAACAACCGGGACACATGGCCAGGGATTGTAATCAGCGAAGACGTTGCGTCATCTGCGGGTCTAAAGACCACACATCGGACTCGCATGATAAAATGGAGCAACTTCAAAACATGCCTCCAGTTGACCAAGTTTTGAACCAAACAAGCACCATAGACGACGGAAACGACGAAGAATATGATGCTAGTACAGAAGATGCTGAAGAAGAAAGCCAAGATATCGCAGACAACGAATCACATATCACAGAAGAAGATTGGGACAGCGAAGAAATCCTGATTAAAGAGATGCCAAACCAAAAGAAGGGAGCAAAGTCAACTGAAAAAGAGAAAACAACCACCGGAGAAGCCACAGAAAGCAGAGAGCAATACACTGACGAAGAGGAAACAGACAAAGAAAAACACCACAGCAAGGGAGACGAGGCAAAAGGAGACACCCCACCCACCAAAAAGGTCAGAAAAAGGTTTTGGAACGAAGCAGTCAAAAGGGGCGAGATTGAGAAGAAACAGCGGAAAAGAACCATCACGCAAATTGCTAAAGAGGACGCCACAAAAAACACCAACCAGGTCAACCAGGAACAATCCGATCAACTTAACACTACACAAGAAACTGAAATACTGTCCACCACAGTGCCTCAAGAAGGGACCAAGAGGATTTTTGATTGGGCTCAAGCTGTCAAGAAGAACTTGATAGAGAACCAACAAACAGCAAGTGAAGAAATGGAAGACGCGAACCAAGATACCCAGAGCCTGGAAGAAGAGAATGAAACAACTCAAGAAACTGAACAGGATCAAACTCAAGTAGAATGGGTGCCTTATATCAGAAAAGGTGTGCAACGTTTTAGGAAGAAACGCGGAAGCGGGGGAAACTCCCACCACCGAAAAGAACCATATCAGATTGGCCAAGCAAGACATGACACGAAGGGAAAAGCGAAGCAAAAATGAATTTCTTTGTATCTGTAAATGATGGACAACCAATGTTCTAATAAATTGTTTTTTGGCCTCGCTGCTTGTGTCTTGATGGCATACACAATTGCAACGCTCAATGTTAACGGGCTTAGAAACCCACAAAAGCGGGAAATTGTTTTTGAATACCTTTCAAGAAAAAAAGTTGCTATTGTGTTCCTTCAGGAGACTCATAGCGAGTTTGGGGATGAGTCAACATGGCGCAGACAGTGGGATGGGCAAATAGCATTCAGTCACGGAACAACAAATTGTTGTGGAGTTGCCATTCTTATTTCTAAAAAGAGCGGACTCAATCTCATCAATTTTAAAAATGACTCCAATGGCAGATGGGTTAAAGGTGAGATTGCTATGGGAAACGAGACGATCAGTCTCATCTCACTGTATGCGCCAAATAATGCGACTAGTCGCAAATGTTTTTTTAGGAAACTTGGAGGATCTTTTTCGGATATTATTGAAGATAAGAACTGTATAATCTCTGGTGATTTTAACTGTGATATCAATGCTGATAATTATGATCAAAGCAGGACGCCTCTTCTTAACATTATTCAAGAAAATGATTTAATTGACGCTGGGGGATTACTGAGTAACAATCCCAAGGGGATCAAAAGACCCAGTAGAATTGACTATGTCCTTATGTCGAACTCTCTTAGCAACCAGCTGAAAGAGATTAACATAGATTCATCCGGATTATCAGACCATTGTACAGTTATAGCCAGGTTAGATTATCAAACAGTCCCCATCGGGAAAGGAAGATGGTTCTGTAATAACAAAATTCTTGAAGACAGCCAATGTAAACAAAGACTTGATATGTTCTGGAATTTTTGGAAAACCCAGAAAAGTATTCATTATTGCCCTCTTGCATGGTGGGACATAGGAAAGAATAGGTTAAAGGAAATCATCAAAGACTATGACGGAGAAAAAAGGTACACAGAACGTAAAGAAGAAGAGAAGTTAAAAAAAAAGGTACCAGCAAATCATTTCTAATACCTCCGAAGACGTTTCTTGTGAACTTGAAGAAATAGAGCGTAAAATAAAACAATACGAGACTGCTAAATGGGAAAAGGTTAAGGTCAAAGTTCACATAAAACATAAGTGCGATATGGAAAAACCGAGCAAATACTTCCTTTCTACTGAAAAACAACAGCAGAAAAACAATCTCATTAAAGAATTGAAAAACACGGATGGACAGATCACTAATAAACCCTCTCAAATGGTTGGTATTGTCCGGAACTTTTACAAAAATCTCTTTTCATCGGAAGGAACTAACAATTTCCATTTAGAGAAAATTTTAAAAACGGTTTCGACATATCATTTTGAAGAAGACGTTGTACAAGAAACTGAGAAATCGATCACTGAAGAAGAATTGTTTTTAGCACTCAAAGATATGGTCCAGACGGCCTCACGGTCGAATTTTACTTAGCCAAATGGAATCTCATAAAGAGTGATTTTCTTGACGTGGTGAATTACTGCTACAAAAAAGGTCAATTACCACACTCAATGAATACAGCCTTAATTAGGTTACTTTTTAAAAACAGAGGGGAAAGAAGTGATCTGAAGAATTGGAGGCCCATCAGCCTTCTTAACGTCGACTACAAAGTTATTTCCAAACTCATCACTAAACGCCTTAGAATCATTCTTCCTAACTTAATCAACGAAGACCAGACTTGCGGGGTACAAGGGAGAAATATCCAAGACAATTTAATGATTCTTAGAGATGTCATCGATTATGTTAATTTACATAACAAAAAAGCAGCCATTGTTAGCATTGATCAGGAAAAGGCTTTTGATCGTATTGAATGGAAATATATGCGTGCCATTATGCAAAAAATGGGAATCCCCTTGGCTTTGAGAAGGTGGATCGATATTTTATACAGCAATCCCACGGTTACTATAAATGTCAATAATTTTATTACTGAGCCTTTTCAAGCGACCAGAGGCATAAGACAGGGGTGCCCACTTTCCCCTCTATTATACGCCATATGTGTTGAAGGTCTGGCTAACATGATCAGAGGTAACAATGGTATTAAAGGTGTGGTCCTTCCAGGGAAAATTGTTAAATATCAAATTATTCAACACGCCGACGACACCAGTATTCTTATTACCGACAACACAGAGTTCAATACCTTACATAGATTGTTGTACACTTATGGAGAAGGGTCAGGCTCTAAAATAAATTTGTCTAAAACTCAAGGCTTGTGGTTAGGAGCGTGGAAAAACAGAAAAGATAAGCCAGGGAATTTCAATTGGAATAACCAAAAGATTAAAATTCTTGGCATCTATTTTGGAAATGGAGTCAAACCAGAAGACAATTGGTTGGAACGAGTTAACAAAACGAAGAATGTTCTGAAAAGATGGAAAGAAAGGTCACTGACCATGAAAGGGAAAGCAGTTGTTGTTAACAGTCTTATAGGTAGCAGCTTAGCGTACTATGGGTTCAGTGGTACCTTGCGTACTATGGTTCAGTGGTACCTTGCCCCAAGTTATTGAAAAACGAATTGGATAGAAGTATTTTTGATTTCTATTGGTCTTCTAAACCCAACAAAATAAAAAGAGACACTATCAGAGGTCCATCTGATTTAGGTGGGACTGGTTTAATCAATATTTCATGTAAACTTGACGCTTTATTACTAAAGTGGCTTCAAAAATACAACACTAGACCTGGGAAATGGAAATTCCTTTTCAATTTTTGGATCGAACAGGTGAACACTGATAAATCATCGGGTTGGTTTGTCTTCAACAATGCTAAATTGATTGGTTCCAAATTAACCTTTTTTTATAGAGAGCTGGTGCAAGCCTTCCAAAAGGCCAATGGTGTGATGAAACCAAATGTGACTTGTATCAATGAAGCAGTTGAGATACCTTTGTGGAACAACACGGTCATTACTAACACAGACAAGAAACTGGATACTAAAATCCTGAAGCAGCATGGCATGTTATGTTTAAAGCATGTTCTCAATAATGGCAATTTTCTTAATACCCAGGAATTGGCTAAGAAATGTAAAATCAAGCCAATTAATGCAGGGAAAATTATGTCAGGTTTAAGGAAACATGTCAGGAATGACTTGTTAAAAGAAAACAGGGAAGGCCCAGCACGTCACGTGAGTAATCTGTTACATTTTGAAACCAATAATGAGATTGTTCATGTATCAGATATTACTGTGAAAACTATTTATAAGAGCATGGTTATAGACCGTTTTGTTCAGCCAACTGTTGAAAAGACCTGGCCAATTAAACTTAACATTCGTCAAAACATAATTGATTGGAAAGAGGTTTGGAAAAAAGCTAACAGTCAAGTTATCGATTATGACGACAGGGATCTCTGGTTTCGGTTGCGACATCGAATTCTTCCTACTTATGACGTTTTACAGAAAATGAAAATAATAGATCCTAAGGACAATCAATGTGGCTTATGTAAACAAGAGGAAGAGACCATAGAACACGTTTTTATATACTGTAAATGTACTTGGACTTCTTGGTTATTTTTGGAATATGTTCTCCGTAAATATAAGTGTAACAAGCACTTTTATCTTAATGACAGTAACAAATTATTGGGATACGGTACACAAATTGACAACATGTGTTTGTTCCTAATAGCCAAACTTCACAGAACTATCTGGAATTCCAGATGCAAAAATCTCCCTGAAATCGATCCAGTCTCTGATACAAAATTGGTGAAGGTCTTCCAGCACAAACTCAAACAAATGATTCTTTCAGAAAAACAGAGGCTAAAAGATAATGATTTTGTTAATTTGTTTTGTAAAAACCAGGCTTTGTGCCAGACGATTGGTGAAAAGGTCGTTTTTTCTTTCTAAGTCATCTTGTTTAGTGTTTTTTTTTAGTTTTGTATATATATATATATATATATATAATATTTATTGTTGATAACCATTGATCTGTAATGTAGTGTTGTCGTATTGTGGAGGAACTGTTTTGATGGAGTGAAATAAAAGGAGATATACGTCTCCAACGAACAGGAAAAAAAAAAAAATAATAATAATAATAATAATAATAATAATAATAATAACAATAACAATAACAATAACAATAACAATAACAATAACAATAACAATAACAATAACAATAACAATAACAATAACAATAACAATAACAATAACAATAACAATAACAATAACAATAACAATAACAATAACAATAACAATAACAATAACAATAACAATAACAATAACAATAACAATAACAATAACAATAACAATAACAATAACAATAACAATAACAATAACAATAACAATAACAATAACAATAACAATAACAATAACAATAACAATAACAATAACAATAACAATAACAATAACAATAACAATAACAATAACAATAACAATAACAATAACAATAACAATAACAATAACAATAACAATAACAATAACAATAACAATAACAATAACAATAACAATAACAATAACAATAACAATAACAATAATAATAATAATAATAATAATAATAATAATAATAATAATACTTATATCGCGCATTTTCCATACAAAATGATCAAGTGCGCCTTACAATTAAAAAGATGAGATTAACAATCGATTAATTAAAAAGAAAGATTACAAAGAAAAGTAAACAGAGGATTAAAACATAGTAGAAAAACAACATTAACCATGCAGTAAACGCAATACAACCGGACCAGCCAGTAATCAAACTTGTGGACAGCCACCCCTCGATAAAACAATGAAATTGGTAGATACATAATTAATAAACACTCAAACATTAAAAGCTTTCTTAAAAAGGTATGTTTTTAGATGTTTCTTAAAACCATCCATTGTTTTCTGCTGCCTGATGGTGAGTGGAAGTTCATTCCAGAGTCGAGGACCAGCAACTGCAAAAGCTCTATCACCGATAGCATTCTTTGAATTAGGAACATGCAGGATTGTTTGATCACAACATCTTAGGGAGTACCTTGAGTGTTGACGTGGAACAATAACATTACAAAGATAAATGGGGGAGAGTTTGTGCAATGATTTAAAAACGAGCAACAACACTTTAAAAATAACACGATAAGAGACTGGCAACCAATGTAAATGAATTAAAATTGGAGTCATGTGGCAAAACTTAGACTTGTTACAAATTAGTCTCGCAGCCGCATTTTGCACCCGTTGAAGTTTATCAAGTTGAGTTTGCGCAACACCGTACAACAAACTATTGCAGTAGTCTAATCGACTAGTAACAAGAGCATGAACCAGAGTTTGTGTATCTTTAGTAGACAAGTGTTTTCTAATAGCACGGATATTGTACAGCTGGTAGAAACACGCACAACATGTTTTTGTGATATGAGTGTCCATTTTTAAACCACTATCAAACCAAACACCAAGATTTCTAGCTTTGTTAACATTGCCAATTTCACTGTCACCAACAACAATATGATCAATATTCACTTTAGCAAGTTGTTGTTTCGTACCAATCATAAGAAACTCAGTCTTGTTATCATTTATCATTAGTTTATCAGAGAGCATAAACCGTCTAACTGCTGCTACACAGTCCTGGAGTGCAGAAACAGCACTTACTTGGTCCGCATTCCTGTCAGGTTTGAATGACAAATATAATTGTGTGTCATCAGCAAATGTGTGAACATCCGGTAAATGAGGCCTAATGACTTTAAAAAGCTCGCTGGTGTAAATGGTGAAAAGGAGAGGACCAAGACACGATCCCTGTGGGACCCCACATTTTAATTGAAATTCTCTCGATTTAACTCCTCCCACATAGGTCCTGTAGGATCTACCTGACAAGTATGATTCAAACCAAGATAATGCTGTACCTGATATACCCATGTCACAATTTAAACGTTTTAAAAGTTAACCGTGGTCAATTGTATCAAATGCAGCACTCAGGTCAAGAAGAACAAGTAAAGTAACATGCTGCTTGCTCATATTTGAGAGAATGTTATTCTGGACAGATAATAAAGCAGTTTCTGTACTATGATGTCTTCTGTAAGCCGATTGAAAAGCCGGGTAAAGTGAATGCAGAGACATATGACGTTGAATTTGGTTTGCAACAGCTCTCTCAACTATTTTGGAAACAAAACAAAGGTTACTTATTGGTCTGTAATTGCTCAGAATCGGTTCAAGATTAGGCTTCTTCAAAACTGGCAGAACAAGGGCCTCCTTCCAATGGAGGGAAAAAATACCACTCTGAAGTGACATGTTGACAATTTTAGTAAATACTGGTAAGAGTGATGAACTACACTGCTTGGTCATATGAGTGGTTATTGGATCTAATCAGCCACATGAACATTTGGCCGTTCAAGCGAACCAGCGCGGTTTATCAACAAAAAAGGGGTCTGTACGCCCGAAAATGTCCGTCCATTACGATAATATTCGATCGTGAAGACGAGTTCGGAACTTTTCGGAAAAGGATAAACTCATCCTTTTTGGTCACGTGGCATTGGGTGATACCGGAACCTACAATCGATAGAGAACAGTAGGAAACTATTGTGTCTGATGGATACCATGTCACATGTACAATTTGTGATTGGAAATTCTACAAGGAACGTTATGTCTGCCATGTGATACTACTGCTAGTTGCACCACGGAACGTTTGGGTCAGACGACCGCCATCACACACTTCTAAACACAAGAATTTCACAATTATTTTCAAATGGTGAACTTAGAAAATTACTTAACGTACACAGAACTCAGACGGAAGTTTTTGGTTTGTGCGCATCCACAGCTGAAATAGTCTGGTCATGTAGTATATACCCAGGTCTGATTGTAAAAGTAATGCAGGGAGACGAGTCACCGGTCTAACATTCTGCCAGCTGGTCTCCTCACAAGCCTTCAAATCTATGCTAGACATTACAACTAACCCGTGTCAAAGGTTAATGAAATGGCAGCGAATGATGGTACAAGGAAAGCGAATGATGGTACAATGAGCCGAATGATGAATGACCGAGTAAAAATGATTACTTGTAAAACCGAATATTTAATGTTAACAAGTGAAGGATCGACGGACGAAACAATGGAATCGTGAAAAGGAATGTGGGCACAAGTCGAATCAAATGACGAATGTGACAAAATGGAAAGATCATTTTGACGAATAAAATTGTGATTTTGGCAAATGAAATGATGAATAGCCGAATGAAATGATAAAACAGCAGAATGAACTGGTGATTGGGCGAATATAATGGTGATTGCAGGGAATGAAATGATGAAATAGCGAATATGGTGAATGCAGCGAATGAAATGGTGAATTCAGCGAATATAATGGTGAATTCAGCGAATGAAATGAAACAGCGAATGAAATGATGAATTCAGCGAATGAAACGATAAATATATAGCGAATGAAATGGTGAATGCAGTGAATTGAACGGTGAATGCGGTAAATGCAATGGTGCATCTGGCGAATGAAGCAACACACAAGCCATCGAAGGCAGCTATGGCGTTCCATTATACATTATACATTATCTTGTGATGTGCAATCAGTTGGCTGGTTAATAATTCATGAAACGCTCCAACTCGATCGTTGATTGAATACCCTGAAAAGTCGGGAGAAAAATAATGAAACAAATAAGCACCCAGACTGCAAATAGCCTAGACTATCCTTTGAGCCAGAAATCGAGATCAAATTAGGTACGCCCCCTGTTGTTAGAATTGAGCCATTTCGGTTTTTCGGTATTAGCACAAGGATAGGAACCTAGACTAACCTTGAGAGTCACAAAATACTCATTGACTGCAAACGGGCTTGATATAAAAGAGGTTGCGATATACCCAGTTATTTACGACTGTTTATGATGTGGCAAAATCTGCCGACAAAGGCAATCAAATCAGTGTTGTTTTACTAGATTTCTATAAAGAGTTTGACCGCGTTTCACGTCAAAGGCTCCTTCTCAAAGAGTAGCACTTAGGAATTTAACAGGCGTGGCTGTCACCAGATACTGAGTTGCAATGAAAAGTACTTCGAGCATGGTAAATTGTGGGTTCAAGTTGGTTTCGGTGGTTTGATGGTTGTAAAATAGTTAGTAATGTAGTAAAAACATAGTTAAGAATGTAAGATGAAAGGTCATTTGTTCTTCGATGCATGGTCCAATATGGCTGGCCAATGGATGTCACAAGGAGTTGGCACAAGGTGGCATTTTGGGGCTGGGAATCAGCAACTTACTTACTCCTCGTCATTCTGAAGACCAAAATGTGAAGTGAACAATAATGACGCACAATGATGGAAAAAGTGCGGTTTAGAGACTGACTTGGGCATAATTTTAGTGATCTTCTCCAACTTTTCGAGGGCGATAATTAACGCGACTTCTTTCACGCGCCCTCCTTTTCAGAAAGACTCTTTGACCAAAAATCTGCAACTAGCCCGGTCATCTGACGCCACACCACAAAGTAAATTTTGCTTTTAAAAAATCGCAAAACTTGTACATGCATTTCTTGTTATAACATACTTGTTAATTTTGGTGCCCATGGATAAAGAAACATATTAAGAATTAACATTTTGAATTTTTTTCCAGTATCCGAAAGACCTCATCGAGCTAAAAGTAAACCACGCTGCGCAATCTCAGTCGTCGAGAGAAGTTCCATCAGTCATGATCTAAGATGAACTTGAATTTGCATATTTTTTGTATTATTATTGTCGATCAGGGTAGTCATGGCAACCACATTAAAGGCTTTACAAGATAGAACCACGCACAAAACAAAACATTTACCTACCTTGTATGGGTTGGCTTGTATTATACGTGGTACTGCTGACTTCAATCGTGTATGGTGGCGGACCAGTGGCTGTTGATGGCATATGCGCTTTACATTCTGGATCCATACTAATGCACACGTGTGGAACTCTGTCGATTGGCACCCTGTTTGGGAATGCCAGTGTTCCATATGACGACAAAGTGAGTATCACAAGTACAACAAGGACTGCCATTTTCCAACCCTGTGAGAAATATACCTACGTTTTTATCGGCAATAATAAAAATCGAGACACAAACTCAAGTTCTATAAAGTAAAGTGGTGATGTTTCATCGGCGTATTAGAGAGGCAATGTTACGAAAGCCCATTATCGCCAACAACAAAATAAATTTCAAATCCGTTATAACGGATTGTGAATCCGTAATATTGGATTGTGAATTCGTAATTACGGATTGTGAATCCGTAATTACGGATTGTAAAGTCCGTAATAACAGATTGTAAATTCGTAATAACGGATTGTGAATCCGTATAAAGGCATTAATGGGCTTTCGTACAATGTTGACCACTGGTGTAGGAAGTCGTTTTGAACAGTGTTATAGTGTTAGTATGGTGTATGTGGTAAAGGTGGGAGTGCTCAATTTTGCATACAAATAACCAATCACAGTAAATTTAGTATGACATACTTTGCTTATTGTTAAATACGGGATGGATCCAGGATTTCGTTGAAGAGGTATGTGGGTATTCAATCAATTGTAGCCCCAATAAAGTACCTAAATGTCACCCGAACTAATTGTAGCCCCAAACTTGTACCTAAACGTAGTCCGGACTTTAAAACTACTTAAAAATTGCTACCCGACAAAACTGTTAACATCTGAACTAAGCTCTCACAGGGTATGTTCTCACATACATCGATGTGATCTAAGACTTGACCTTCAAGCGAACATGGGATATGCATTTATTCATAACTGGAGTTTAAATGAGATGGCCAATCAAGAGTCCACAAATTAACCTGGTAGGCTACGTCTATTACCATCACTGGGGTTAATTTATAGTGCTTGATAATGATACGCAGGCTTAATGGTATTTAAAATCTATAGCTAAAATAATAATATGAGATCTAAAACATTGAAAATACATAATAAAATACCTGGTTCTTACTATAATTAAATTTGAATAGGCATTTTATCGAAGGCTTTTGCGATTCCGACAAATCAGATTGTTGCGTCCTTTTTCGACTTATTCTCCATAGGGTGTGTACAAACCGATGAACAGGATTTCCAAGTCTGTGATCGAAGGTTAATCCACAAGAGGGCGCTATTTTAGGCAGTACTGTGTTTTAAAACTATTGGGTAGACAAAAACCCACAACCACAGACTTGGAACCAAGTCTAGGGTGGTGGCAGACACGTACGGTGGCCCACAACTATCACGGCAAAAGCAAAAGGGCCACGGCAAAAGCAAAAGGGCCACGGCAAAAGCAAAAAGGCCACGGCAAAAGCAAAAGGGCCACGGCAAAAGCAAAAGCGCCACGGCGAAAGCAAAAGGGCCACGGCAAAAGCAAAAGCGCCACGGCAAAAGCAAAAGCGCCACGGCAAAAGCAAAAGCGCCACGGCGAAAGCAAAAGGGCCACGGCGAAAGCAAAAGCGCCACGGCAAAAGCAAAAGTGCGATGTAGATATGGGTTAAAGGTCGAATTTGGTTACGGTGTAGTAAATATTTAACACGGACGGTGTGCAGTTGATCCTTGACCTGCATAATGTTCACACATTAGTTCAGGTCCCATGTTAAGGCAGGAAGATACGCAGCCTGCTGACATTCACTTTTGAAACTCTTCGAAAACTTTTATAGCAACTGTTTATGGAGAGAATAGCCGTGGAAAAGCAAGTATGAGAAAAGACCACAATATGACCATGAACAGATTGATGGATGGATGGATGTTCGCATCACAGAGAGGCTTTTGAATGACAAGCAAAGAAAAAAAACATTGACAGAAATCACTCAATATGTTCAAGAAGCTTTTGTCAGTTTATATTCCTCTCTCTCTCTGTGATGTGTTCCTCTTCCAGTGTTATTTTATTCCAGTTTGTTAATTTGTTGTTTTGTCTGTCCTGACTCTGTTTTCCTGTCTTGGACGTCTCTGTGTGAGTAATTTTTGATTTATTTACTTTATTGTTTACAGGCATTTCTAAACAAAACGGCACGGGTGCAAAACGAGACCAAACTATAAATGGAACAATTTTTTTATTTTTATTTATTTGTTTTTTTTTGTTTTGTTTTGTTGTTTTTTTTTGGGGGGGGTCAAGGGTGTGGAAAACTAGGTGCCATATGGTCGCTGTTCTGCCTAATTAATCTTTGGCAATAGGCGTTTTGTGAGTTATGTGCGGGAAATATTTGAAACTAATTCCGGTGCAACACAAAATGTTACAGGGCAGAAGTAAATGATAGGTCTTTTGTCTTCGGTATTGCCTTCGGTAGTTAACCATCCCACGACTGGTTTGATATTTTCCATTTGATTGTTTTGCATGTTATTATTAAAAGTGTTGCCCAATTTTGTTATGGATTACATACTAGTAAAGTATAAAAGTTTTGTGCTTTTTAATATTGTTTTTAAATCATGAGTTACTAAATACACTTGCCCATAAAATAGATTCTTGATCATTGTCCATTGTTTATAAACCATAAATCAATGGTCACTGTTTGTAAACCGTTTTAATGAACATCTAAGAACCGTTTGATTTTTAAACTATGGTAATATGGCGCTTTGGTCTCTAATAAAAATGGGACCTGAACTTGTGTGAACATTATGCAGGTCAAGGATACTGCACACCGTCCGTGTTGAATATTACTACATAGTCATATCACATGGTTCACCGTAACCAAATTCGACCTTTAACCCATATCTACATCACGCTTTTGCTTTTGCCGTGGCGGTTTTGCTTTTGCTTTCGCCGTGGCCCTTTTGCTTTTGCCGTGGCACTTTTGCTTTCGCCGTGGCGCTTTTGCTTTCGCCGTGGCCCTTTTGCTTTTGCCGTGGCCCTTTTGCTTTTGCCGTGGCGCTTTTGCTTTTGCCGTGGCGCTTTTGCTTTCACCGTGGCCCTTTTGCTTTTGCCGTGACAGTTGTGGGCCACCGTAGACACGGGTTATAAGTCACCACCGTCATATCATGAGCATCTCATTAACACGGGCTGACCCAGGTCGGGGGGGGGGGGTCGAGAGCCAGACGCGACGACGGTCTGTGTGCCTCTTCCATTCGTACAAAGGGGTGTGCTAAATAGTAGTAAAAACAAACTTAATGCTTTCTGGTTTTCACAGACGTTAATCAATCCATTGTCATGCATTGAAAGAGCAATTCTAGAAAACAATCTGTATTTTCTTCATTCTATCATTCGAATGGCCTTACCGAGTAGTAGCACCTTCAATGACTCCCCTATAATTCTCCCACAAAAATGATATATTTTGTAAAAACGTTTTTTGAACATTTAGTTTTTAATCCTTGAAAGGATCACCAAAAGTCTCATCTTTTTGTAAGACAATACACATACGGTAATGTGTTTCCAGGCAGAAACAAGAACAAACTTATGTAGATAAACAAACAATATACAACATTATACAGTACGTACTTTGCATAACAACATGACCGTTTTGGTCCACATTTATGAACACTGCGAAAGTCAAAATGGTTTAACTCCAACGGTTTTTCTTAGTCGGGTGCCTGGCTCAACGAGTGGACCGTATCCAGTGCCGTATCGTTGTTTATAATGCCATGCCGTGTTCTTCAGTCACTGCGCAGTGCAATCCCGGAGTGCACACCAGGAAGCTCCACTTGTTCAAGGGAGTTGTTTTACTCTGATAGCAACGGAAAAAACATTCCATCATTTTATCAGGAAACTTTGAGATTTAACACGACAATGAGAAACAAAATTAATAATACTGGGTGCATTCCAATGGTTTTCCAGGGTCAGCCTCGAGGCCCCCCCCCCACACACACACGTTTTAGCAGCTCCTTCGTTAATTTTATTTTAGTGAAAACTAAATATCATTGAACTTTAACATTTCCGCTATTCTATCATACGACATCGTGAAGCCAACATAAAAGCCAGACAGGCATTACGTGCACGAAGTGTACAAGTTAATGTCACTTGATACTCAGAAAATGAGTCGCTTATGGTGTTCCATAATGTGCCATCCATAGTGTAACTATTTCGGCGTCGCATTTTAATAATGTATTTCGTTCCCACAAAATAAATATTTCGTACACTCAAAATAATATTTCGCTATTTTGAAATATCATTCCGAGGGAACGAAATGGTTTTGTTTGAATGTTGTGTTACTTTTTTTTTGTTCTATTGTTTCTTTACTTGCCCCTTTAGGGGTTTTATAAGACAATACACATACGGTAAAGAGTTTCCAGGCAGAAACAAGAACAAACTCATGTAGATAAACAAAACAATAGACAACATTATACAGTACGTACTTTGCATAATTTTATGAGACAGTTATGGACAAAAAAAAATTCTCGACCGACCGACCGACCTACTTCGAATAGGAACAAAACTAAAGAATTGGAACTGTAAAATTGAAAAGAAACGCCATTAACCTACAAAAGCAAATTCGCACGCTCACCTTAATTTTGCCAAGTTTGTTTTGTCCGTTTAGTGAAAAGAACAGAAGTAGGGAGAGAAAACACAAACTATTCCAAATCATTTTACTCAAATTGAGAACCCAAATAGGATCAGAAATACTCCACGGGGCATCGTCATACTAGGACCATTAAGAAGGTCCCGTTCCTATTGTTGTTAACGCTTTAAGCTGCGCCTATCTGCTTCACCAAACATTTAGATACGCCCTTGACATTGACAATAAATTAAGTTATTATTATTAATTTCTGGTAATGAATTCAAGGATTCCTAAAAAGTGAACTTAATCATTGTAGATTGGAAGCCTGAGGAAACCTGTAGATAAGGATGCTTGCTATCTGAACCAGAAACACCGGGGTAAACCCCTATACTCTTTCATGATAAGTGTTCTGGGTTCATTGACGTGCACTACCCATCCTAGTACATGTGACCTACACCCCCATAAGAAAGTGCCTTTGCTACGGAGCCGCTGTTCGTCCCCCCCCCCACTTTTCGGTAGCGATCGACGCCCTTGTCCTTGTCTATAATGACAACTATTAAAAACAAGAAGTTTAAAATAATAATAATAGTAGTAATAATTTTTAAAAGCCCCCATCCGTGTTCCGCCCATTAAGCTTTAAGTTATGAGCATGGCAGTCAAAATCTCCAAAATTGTATTCAGATAGTATTAATGATTTGTAGAAACCAAGACAGAAATATCCCCCTTTTTCCAAACACGTAGCCGTGTTCCTCCCCGTTTAATCACCGCAAAACATCTTCAGAAGTGTAATCTTACCTATGGTGAATTATGGCTCAAGAGACGTGATATGTCGTTAGCTGAGAGAGACGAACCCATATAAAGTCACATCTTAACATTAAACATTAATGTGACTGTAATCCCAGGCTGCTTTGAACTCCACAAAGAAGTCTGGGTGCTTGACACGAGTGTTGGCCAAGGACGCCGTATGTAGGGTCGGACATGACACAGCATGAAGATCCAATTACTCCCACGGTGAGCTTTTTTGACGAACTTTTGGAGTATAGTTAATGTTTCTATTTATTTGTTGTTGACGATCTGAAAAGAATGGAAGTTTCCGAACGTTGAATTCTTTTTTAACGTGACGGTCAGAATGAATTTGTGGAAGTACATTTTTTTCCTTTGCCCACCAACCCTCCCCGACCCAACAAACCCGCCCACCCCAAATTACAAATTGGCTATTAGATGTTTGGTGTTAGAATCTTTGCACCATGTAGGAAAGAATTATTCCCAAGAACCACACCAACTTTTATGTTTCATTTTAATCAGTCTTGCGCTTCACGTTTTGAATACGTTAACAATTTGACATTATAGGGTGGCTGGAGCAAAGACCTTTTCTGATAACTGGGAGAAAGGTCATGACCCAGACTGTGTGGGGGAAATCCCTTCGCGATTCCGGAACTAACTACATTGGCAGCTGCATAATTTGTGGCCGGTGAAACATCTGACAAGATCTATGCCATTACCAGCCTATAATGTCAAATTGTTAACGTATTCAAAACGTGAAGCGCAAGACTGATTAAAATGAAACATAATAGTTGGTGTGGTTCTTGGGAATAATTCTTTCCTACATGGTGCAAAGATTCTAACACCAAACATCTAATAGCCAATTTGTAATTTGGGGTGGGCGGGTTTGTTGGGTCAGGGAGGGTTGGTGGGCAAAGGAAAAAAAATGTACTTCCACAAATTCATTCTGACCGTCACGTTAAAAAAGAATTCAACGTTCGGAAACTTCCATTCTTTTCAGATCGTTAACAACAAATAAATAGAAACATTAACTGTACTCCAAAAGTTCGTCAAAAAAGCTCACCGTGGGAGTAATTGGATCTTCATGCTGTGTCATGTCCGACCCTACATACGGCGTCCTTGGCCAACACTCGTGTCAAGCACCCAGACTTCTTTGTGGAGTTCAAAGCAGCCTGGGATTACAGTCACATTAATGTTTAATGTTAAGATGTGACTTTAGATGGGTTCGTCTCTCTCAGCTAACGACATATCACGTCTCTTGAGCCATAATTCACCATAGGTAAGATTACACTTCTGAAGATGTTTTGCGGTAATTAAACGGGGAGGAACACGGCTGCGTGTTTGGAAAAAGGGGGATATTTCTGTCTTGGTTTCTACAAATCATTAATACTATCTGAAAACAATTTTGGAGATTTTGACTGCCATGCTTTTATGCTCATAACTTAAAGCTTAATGGGCGGAACACGGATGGTTTTTTTTTTTAATTATTATTACTATTATTATTATTTTAAACTTCTTGTTTTTAACAGTTGTCATTATAGACAAGGACAAGGGCGTCGATCGCTACCGAAAAGTGGGGGGGGGGGGACGAACAGCGGCTCCGTAGCAAAGGCACTTTCTTATGGGGGTGTGGAAGCCCCAAAGTGCCGATTGACATTATCATATGAAAGTAAAAGCACCTTGACATGGGACTCACGAATATGTGGGGGTTCGGGAGCAAAGCCCCAAAGCGCTCATGAGGTTTTTCAGTGATTCAAATCCCCTACTGATGGAGTTTATAAGGGCAACACTTCTTATGGGGGATCCGGGGCGAAGCCCCCGAACGCTCTACGGCTTTTAATGTTTTCAGAGCGTAGATTTCTGCACGTTGCCGATAATGTTAAATTTGGTATTTCAAAGTTTGACTTCTCAAACTACAAGGATGAAACTAAAATTTTCAGTCAGCAAATCCAGTCGGCAAATCACTAGGCTTGCCAAATGGATATGTATGCCTATTCAGTTTGAGCCCTTACTCGGGTAAGTGTGGTGCTGATTTTGCCGACTGTGGCTCTAAATGCTGACTTAGGAAAAAATATTGGGGTGTCAACCCACACACCCCGGTCGCTACGTTGCTGGGGACGAAAAACATTACGAGAATCAAAAATCCTACCTGAAAATGTTCACTCTCTCAAAATAATAATTGCTCTGCAGGTTGTGCTCGTAAGCCATACAGGCAGAAAATGTATAACGGGCGCGTTCATGTCTGGAACAAAACTCGCAAATTGTCTGCATTGTTGATTAGGGCCGGAAACAAGCTTGGCCGGAATTAGGCCCAAATACCATTCCGCGCGTGGTCCATCTTTGTGGTCCCGACAGGGCAATGTTTAATTAACAAACAAAATTATTTCTGAATTTTTAACAATTATTTTTATAACCTGAAACCACTCACGTTTGCTTCCCCGAAATGTTGTTAATTGTTGCTTTCATTTAGCATATGTCCATTTGTATTTCTTTATTTCTTTCTTTCTTTCTTTATTTATGTATTTATTTTTTATTTATTTATTTTTTTTTGGGGGGGGGTCAAAAAGTGGGGAGGGGGACATTTGATATGCTATCCCCCACTCTAAAAAGTGGGGGACATGTCTCCCCCTGTCCCCCACCAATCGACGCCCCTCGACAAGGACCTGATAATTATTTGCTACCAAACAGTGAGCTTGCTTCAGTTTAAAAGGGACACACCGGCTTACTGTTTACCTAATTTAGTGATGTGGAATAACAAACAATAATATTTAATTGGTTGTTGTAAAAAAAATCATCAAAATACCACGTAATTAACGAAAAATGTGTAAAAAACAAAACACGGTCAAAGGTCAGCTTATACGCTTTTCCAGCCGTTGCAACTGTCAAGTTTACGTGCCAATGTTGCGCAATGTTGTAAGTAGACTGGTGCTCTGTTTAAGTATGAATTATTACAATAGCGAGGCATGGGCATCCAGACTTCATATCCATCCAGCACAAATTCACGTGTAAATAAAAAATACATAATCGTCGTCGTGGTGCTGTATACGTCTGATTATTCAGACATAGCACGCCCTATTATGCTCTTCCAGCCCCCACCCCCTGTCAAATGTCAGTGATTCTGCCTCTTGTACATTCACGTGTAAATAAAAAACAGACATAAACGGACAGTTTGTATTCTGTATACGACGAACTGGACGAACTTACTTGTAATGGAGAACGTTTCTTCGACATCCAAGGATCGGTACAAAAAAACATCGCAAGAAAAAAACAGAAGGCGGTCCAACGAAAAGTAAAAAGTAAAAAAAAAACTTTAAAAAACCCGATAAATCCAAAGGGAAAGCCAGCATGTGCCAAGCGAGCCTCCCGCCTTCGCTGCAAACGGATTGCCTTTCTCCTGGCAGCTTTAGCGATGGCATTCTCCCGTTTTTCGGGCGATGACTTCACTGGCCGGCCGCAGCCACCGCCACTGGTTTGTTGTTGTTGCGGCGATTGGGGGGGGGGGGGTAGACATTATGCAGCTATCATAGAAGTAGATAGATCAGCTGTATGGGATAAACCATGGATGTAGAAATTAGTCTAATTTCTACCTCCATGGATAAACATTCCCCGTCGTCGTCGTCCCGCGTGTGTGTAACGCAGGCAACACGTTACAATAGTTAGGGGATAATAGCTAGGGGTACAGACTAAAACAGTCGTAAAAAAATACGTAATTGTTGGTCTGGCACCCAACATCTCTGACAAGCTCTTAAGCTTACGGCTAGACCGGCAAGCTGGGGAGTTCATACCCCGGGGTTTGTCTCTCTGGCCCCACGAGACACGGCACCGGCTGTACGGGGTATGCCCCGAGGTTTACGTTCCGCGAGCTCCCACGCTGGTGCGCCGTAAAACACGCTTCGGTTGCACGGACTCTCTGATTGCGAATATTACGTTCGATTTTTCATCATTATTTACAAATTGTATCAATAATCTGAACACACAGTCTTTTTTGTCAAATACTCATAAATAATTGTAAAAATAAAGATTTAAATTTGGTTTAGTAATTTACTTTTATACGGCTGGAAGTAAAACTAACTCCGAAGATCACGTGATTTATCCGAACCACTTTTTTGGTTCGGATAAATCGCTTTTTGAAAAATGCTCGAAAACGGCAAAATTTGATGGTTTCTTCTCCATTCCTGGAGGACGTTTTAAGTCATTTGTTAGCATATTTTGTTGCCCAAATAGCCCAACGAAGCCGGTGTGCCCCTTTAACACTATCGAGTAGCACTTGCGTAGATCCGGGTTGAAAATAGTAGTAGGGATGATTGTAAAATTTGCGTTGATTTTCGGAGTGTCATGGCTGAGCGGTTTAGTCCGCCGAACTCAAGTTCTGTAGTTTACAGATGGGTTTGAATCCCGGCCTGGCCAGTCCCGGCACTTGTGTCCGTGAGCAAGACACTTTACCATAATTGCTTTGCTCTTCAGATGGGACGTTAAGTCGTAGGTCACATGTACTAGGATGGGTAGTGCACGTCAATGAACCCAGAACACTTATCATGAAAGAGTATAGGGGTTTACCCCGGTGTTTCTGGTTCAGATAGCAAGCATCCTTATCTACAGGTTTCCTCAGGCTTCCAATCTACAATGATTAAGTTCACTTTTTAGGAATCCTTGAATTCATTACCAGAAATTAATAATAATAACTTAATTTATTGTCAATGTCAAGGGTGTATCTAAATGTTTGGTGAAGCAGATAGGCGCAGCTTAAAGCGTTAACAACAATAGGAACGGGACCTTCTTAATGGTCCTAGTATGACGATGCCCCGTGGAGTATTTCTGATCCTATTTGGGTTCTCAATTTGAGTAAAATGATTTGGAATAGTTTATGTTTTCTCTTCCTACTTCTGTTCTTTTCACTAAACGGACAAAACAAACTTGGCAAAATTAAGGTGAGCGTGCGAATTTGCTTTTGTAGGTTAATGGCGTTTCTTTTTAATTTTACAGTTCCAATTCTTTAGTTTTGTTCCTATTCGAAGTAGGTCGGTCGGTCGAGAATTCTTTTTTTGTCAATAACTGTCTCGTAAAATTATGCAAAGTACGTATTGTATAGTGTTGTCTATTGTTTGTTTATCTACATGAGTTTGTTCTTGTTTCTGCCTGGAAACACTTTACCGTATGTGTATTGTCTTATAAAACCCATAAAGGGGCAAGTAAAGAAACAATAGAACAAGTAACACAACATTCAAACAAAACCATTTCGTTCCCTCGGAATGATATTTCAAAATAGCGAAATATTATTTTGAGTGTACGAAATATTTATTTTGTGGGAACGAAATACATTATTAAAATGCGACGCCGAAATAGTTACACTATGGATGGCACATTATGGAACACCATAAGCGACTCATTTTCTGAGTATCAAGTGACATTAACTTGTACACTTCGTGCACGTAATGCCTGTCTGGCTTTTGTGTTGGCTTCACGATGTCGTATGATAGAATAGCGGAAATGTTAAAGTTCAATGTTATTTAGTTTTCACTAAAATAAAATTAACGAAGGAGCTGCTAAAACGACACGGTTGGTGTGTGTGTGGGGGGCCTTGAGGCTGACCCTGGGAAACCATTGGAATGCACCCAGTATTATTAATTTTGTTTCTCATTGTCGTGTTAAATCACAAAGTTTCCTGATAAAATGATGGACTGTTTTTTCCGTTGCTATCAGAGTAAAACAACTCCCTTGAACAAGTGGAGCTTCCTGGTGTGCACTCCGGGATTGCACTGCGCAGTGACTGAAGAACACGGTATGGCATTATAAACGACGATACGGCACTGGATACGGTCCACTCGTTGAGCCAGGCACCCGACTATTAAGAAAAACCGTTGGAGATAAACCATTTTGACTTTCGCAGTGTTCATAAATGTGGACCAAAACGGTCATGTTGTTATGCAAAGTACGTACTGTATAATGTTGTATATTGTTTGTTTATCTACATAAGTTTGTTCTTGTTTCTGCCTGGAAACACATTACCGTATGTGTATTTCCTTACAAAAAGATGAGACTTTTGGTGATCCTTTCAAGGATTAAAAACTAAATGTTAAAAAAACGTTTTTACAAAATTTTTGTGGGAGAATTAGAGGGGAGTCATTGAAGGTGCTACTAGGGGGCCTAATCGGTAAGTCCATTCGAGCATGCGGTTGCGCGCAGGATTCACTGCATGATAAAACAAAGAAAACACAGACTATTTTCTAGAATTGCTCTTTCGATGCATGATATAATAATATGACAATGGATTGATTAACGTCTGTGAAAACCAGAAAGCATTAAGTTTGTTTTTACTACTATTTAGCACACCCCTTTGTACGAATGGAAGAAGCACACAGACCGTCGTCGCGTCTGGCTCTCGACCCCCCCCCTCCCCCTCCGCCCTGGGTCAGCCCGTGTTAATGAGATGCTCATGATATGACGGTGGTGACTTATAACCCGTGTCTGCCACCACCCTAGACTTGGTTCCA
The DNA here is from genome assembly GCA_911728455.2 of Marthasterias glacialis. Classification (NCBI taxonomy): domain Eukaryota; kingdom Metazoa; phylum Echinodermata; class Asteroidea; order Forcipulatida; family Asteriidae; genus Marthasterias; species Marthasterias glacialis. The sequence continues at coordinate 22,828,920 of OU452225.1, forward strand.
AGTCTGTGGTTGTGGGTTTTTGTCTACCCGATAGTTTTAAAACACAGTGCTGCGTGAAACAGCGCCCTCTTGTGGATTAACCTTCGATCACAGACTTGGAAATCCTGTTCATCGGTTTGTACTACGTTTAGGTACAAGTTTGGGGCTACAATTAGGTCGGGTGACATTTAGGTACTTTGTTGGGGCTACAATTGATTGAAATTTATTTTGTTGTTGGCGATAATGGGCTTTCGTAACATTGCCTCTCTAATACGGCGATGAAACATCACCACTTTACTTTATAGAACTTGAGTTTGTGTCTCGATTTTTATCATTGCCGATAAAAACGTAGGTATATTTCTCACAGGGTTGGAAAATGGCAGTCCTTGTTGTACTTGTGATACTCACTTTGTCGTCATATGGAACACTGGCTTACCCAAACCGGGTGCCAATCGACAGAGTTCCACACGTGTGCATTAGTATGGATCCAGAATGTGAAGCGCATATGCCATCAACAGCCACTGGTCCGCCACCGTACACGATTGAAGTCAGCAGTGCCACGTATAATACAAGCCAACCCATACAAGGTAGGTAAATGTTTTGTTTTGTGCGTGGTTCTGTCTTGTAAAGCCTTTAATGTGGTTGCCATGACTACCCTGATCGACAACAATAATCCGCAAGTTATGCAAATTCAAGTTCATCTTAGATCATGACTGATTGAACTTCTCTCGACGACTGAGATTGCGCAGAGTGGTTTACTTTTAGCTCGATGAGGTCTTCGGATACTGAAAAAAATTCAAAATGTTAATTCTTAATATGTTTCTTTATCCATGGGCACCAAAATTAACAAATATGTTATAACAAGAAATGCATGTACAAGCATTACGATTTTTTTAAAGAAAAATTAACTTTGTCCATTTTAATGGTCTGGAAGGTAATGCTTACTTGTAACACGTGGTGCATTGTAGTGTGACGTCAGATGACCGGGCTAGTTGCAGATTTTTGGTCAAAGAGTCTTTCTGAAAAGGAGGGCGCGTGAAAGAAGTCGCGTTATTTATCACCCTCAAAAAGTTGGAGAAGATCACTAAATTATGCCCAGGTCAGTCTCTAAACCGTACCTTTTCCATCATTCTGCGTCATTATTGTTCACTTCACATTTTGGTCTTCAGAATGACGAGGAGTAAGTAAGTTGCTGATTCCCAGCCCCAAAATGCCAACCTTGTGCCAACTCCTTGTGACATCCATTGGCCAGCCATATTGGACCATGCATCGAAGAACAAATGACCTTTCATCTTACATTCTTAACTATGTTTTTACTACATTACTAACTATTTTACAACCATCAAACCACCCCGAAGCCAACTTGAACCCACAATTTTCCATGCTCGAAGTACTTTTCATTGCGACTCAGTATCTGGTGACAGCCACGCCTGTTAATTCCAAAGTGCTACTGTTTGAGAAGGAGCCTTTGATGTGAGACGCGGTCAAACTCTTTATAGAAATCTAGTAAAACAACACTAATTTGATTGCCTTTGTCGGCAGATTTTGCCACATCATAAACAGTCGTAAATAACTGGGTATATCGCAACCTCTTTTATATCTGAAGCCCGTTTGCAGTCAATGAGTATTTTGTGACTCTCAAGGTTAGTCTAGGTTCCTATCCTTGTGCTAATACCGAAAAACCGAAATGGCTCAATTCTAACAACAGGGGGCGTACCTAATTTGATCTCGATTTCTGGCTCAAAGGATAGTCTAGGCTATTTGCAGTCTGAGTGCTTATTTGTTTCATTATTTTTCTCCCGACTTTTCAGGGTATTCAATCAACGATCGAGTTGGAGCGTTTCATGAATTATTAACCAGCCAACTGATTGCACATCACAAGATAATGTATAATGTATAATGGAACGCCATAGCTGCCTTCGGTGGCTTGTGTGTTGCTTCATTCGCCAGATGCACCATTGCATTTACCGCATTCACCGTTCAATTCACTGCATTCACCATTTCATTCGCTATATTTATCGTTTCATTCGCTGAATTCATCATTTCATTCGCTGTTTCATTTCATTCGCTGAATTCACCATTATATTCGCTGAATTCACCATTTCATTCGCTGCATTCACCACATTCGCTATTTCATCATTTCATTCCCTGCAATCACCATTATATTCGCCCAATCACCAGTTCATTCTGCTGTTTTATCATTTCATTCGGCTATTCATCATTTCATTTGCCAAAATCATAATTTTATTCGTCAAAATGATCTTTCCATTTGTCACATTCGTCATTTGATTCGACTTGTGCCCATATTCCTTTTCACGATTCCATTGTTTCGTCCGTCGATCCTTTACTTTGCATTAAATATTCGGTTTTACAAGTAATCATTTTTACTCGGTCATTCATCATTCGGCTCATTGTACCATCATTCGCCTTCGCTGTACCATCATTCGCTGCCATTTCATTAACCTTTGACACGGGTTAGTTGTAATGTCTAGCACAGATTTGAAGGCTTGTGAGGAGACCAGCTGGCAGAATGTTAGACCGGTGACTCGTCTCCCTGCATTACTTTTACAATCAGACCTGGGTATATACTACATGTTACCAGACTATTTCAGCTGTGGATGCGCACAAACCAAAAACTTTCGTCTGAGTTCTGTGTACGTTAAGTAATTTTCTAAGTTCACCATTTCAAAATAATTGTGAAATTCTTGTGTTTAGAAGTGTGTGATGGCGGTCGTCTGGCCCAAACGTTCCGTGGTGCAACTAGCAGTAGTATCACAAGGCAGACATAACGTTCCTTGTAGAATTTCCAATCACAAATTGTACATGTGACATGGTATCCATCAGACACAATAGTTTCCTACTGTTCTCTATCCATTGTAGGTTCCGGTATCACAATGCCACGTGACCAAAAAGGATGAATTTATCCTTTTCCGAAAAGTTCCGAACTCGTCTTCACAATTGGATATTATCGTGATGGACTGACATTTTCGGACGTACAGACCCTTTTTTGTTGATAAACCGCGCTGGTTCGCTTGAACGGCCAAATGTTGTCAAAACATTCAATCTTGTTGACAAAAGCTGTGAACAAATTGTACATTTTGTAAATATAAACAAATGTGTCATCGGCGCTTCGGTTTTTATCCAATGACTTCGTCCACCGTTGGTGACAAGTAAAGAATATTCAATTGCGTCATGCTGTATTTTTAAACGTGGGTGACACCTGGCCTAAAATTGTATAAAAATAGTCGTTAAGGAATCTTTGGTCAGGGAACCAGGCTAGATGTACGGTTGACCAACTAACTGTTTCAATGTCATAATACTGTGTGTGTACACTCACTGCGTGTAGTACCAGTCTGATAGTTTGCGTCATTGCACGAATGTCTTTCCAATAAAACCATTACGTTAGTGAGGCCTGCATGTCTTTATCCTTATGGATACAAAGGCAGGGGACCAGTCTATACAGAAATAGACGTAGTATTAAGCAATTGCCATTAGATGGTGGCATACTACTCGAGTGGTTACCGGTACTTAACGCAACAAAAGAACAGGTTTGAGCATTATTTGTTTTCTTATTATTATCTGACAGTGACTATGCGAGTTAATGACAGTAGTGGAGTGTTCTTTGAAGGTTTCTTCTTGCAAGCAAGACGTCAGGCCGAACCTGCTTTTACCTGTGACCCTGATTGGAAAACCCGACCTGTAGGATCTTTCAGCAGATTTCCCAATGGGACGGAAACTCTTGCCTGTTCATCAATTGCGGTAGGGATTCAACTCATTTATACTTCAATAATTCCAACGATGTGTTACAAACCTACGTACTTTGACGTGTTTGTAATGTATGTGTTCTATAATTATGTACCATTCTTTCGACTTGTTTTATCGTTTTTGATACGCGCAAGACTTGCACAGCATAATTTTATTCGCGGCATATTTGTTTTACTGACGCATTGATTCCGACTGCTACAACATTGTCAAAATGCACCAGGACAGCAAGAACATCATGATAAAGAAGGACCCAGGCTCACCAAAGCTATTCCCAGCATGCCTAGAGGGAATCTTTAAAATACTAAATTGGTCAACCAAAGGAATCAACATGAACGGGGAAATTGTGAGCCATCTCTGATATGCAGATGACATAGTCATCAAAGCCAACATCCTTAACGATTCTGAGACATTGCTGCAAGAACTAGATGCAGCAAGCAGGATTACTGGACTCAGAATGAATATGAAAAAGATAAAAGTCATGGCAGGAGCAGAAACCATCCCAAAGCACGTACACTAGTTAATGGAACAGAAACAGAACAGGTTGTCAAATACATCTACCTTGGCCAACGGTTCTGCCTACTCCAGGACCGCAAATGGCATATCAAGGGCTCTGAGGGAATCAAACACTAATTCATTTTCATTAAATGTTATTTTGTGTCCACGAAGTAATATATTTTTCATTCCCTTGAAATATCCTTTCGATTCCACGAAATAATTTATTTCCTTCCCCAGTGATCATCATTCACACTCTAACAAGCCTCTTCTATTGGATTGGGTGCAAATTCGGCGGTCTTACTGTAGCCTGTAATGCTTCAGGTCGTCGCAGGTAGTTAATAAAATAAGTGCTCGGCAATGAGACGCACCTGATGAAACTTCCAAAACTGTTCTTTATTGATGAATAAACAAACTAACTGATGTAGAAATTGATGCAAGTTCTTAATCCAGACAACTGACAGCAGTGTTATAACGCATTGTTGATGATTCTGGGGTCCATGTTTGCTGCCTTCCGCTTGCGGACCTGTTAAGACATTTTTCGAACTGAAGCAATCACTTCTGAAGTCAAGTATAGCATCTTACCGCTCGTCAACTGAGTTTCCTTGAGGCATGAGTCCTTTTTAGGACGAGCCATCTACATCATGGCTGGTACCTTGGCCTGCGTACTCCAACTCAACGTTGAAGGATCGACCCAACCTAATATACTATTCTGCGTCCGATCAAGGTAAATGGTGTGAACATCAATTGCCTCCACGAGACCCACTGCGAGTCAGATGAACGTCTCCGTCTCAGAGGTTTTAATCTGATATGATTCGACCTTATAATTATAAGAAACATGGTATAGCATTCTATACGCCAAACAGGGTACCACAGTAACTGCTGTCATGAAGTCCCTCCAAAACTCACCTAGACAATAGATCGCCCTCGCAGCAATGGGTATAAAGCACATCTGCAACGTGTACAAACCACGTTGACATCCTGCACCTATCCGTGGCTTTTTTGTCAGCGGTGACTTTAACGGCTGAAATACAGCTTGGGTATATCCAAACAGCGACAGGAAAGGCAAAACCATCTTCGGTTGGCTTGAATCCCAAGATCTCGTAGTCCTTTACGACAGCAAGGACCACCCTACATTCTACTCCAACTGCCACGGCACATGGACATGCCCAGACGTGTCACTGGTATCATCGAACATCAGGCACACACGCTCCAGATTGATACTCCTTAAGTTTCCAAGGTCAAGAAACTGCCCTAAATAGTGTTCACCAGTGAAGTCAGACTATAAACCTCCAGTCTCCACAAGAAGAGATGGAACTTTTTGAAAGCAGACTGGCCTAACTTTAAGGAACTTACATCGAAGCTAACACCTCTTCTACCAGACGCTGCTACCAGCAATGTCAACAACTCCCGCTCTCCCTTTTGCTGCACGCTAACCTTCTGCTGCACGCTACACCAGGCATGCAAAACACTCCATATCCAGAGGCAGAAGAAACCCATTATGTTCCATGCTGGGACAACGAATGCGATACTTTGTACGAGTTCTACACTACATCCAAAGCTAAAGAAGCCACTGGCAACTCCTTGCTAGAACTACTCGGAAGTCTCCAAAATAAACTTCACTCACTCAAGCCGCAAGGCTTGGTCAACTGTAAACAAACTCACTGGTCGAAGTAGCACTCCTTGTGCCAACTCGATCGCCTCTGTACTAGTCAACAACGGAAAGTTGAAAATCAACACCGCTGAGGCCAAAGCCCACACACCCTCAGTGAATACAGGGATAAAGATGCTTCAGACTATTCCAGAGTCTAGTCCCATGTCTGAAACCTTCACCCTTGAAGAAGTTGAAGATGCTCCTAAGTCCCTAAAGAATGACAAATCTCGCTACATCATGGCTACAAGTCTTCCTGTCCACGTGCATCACCACCTATAGGATACCCTCAAGATGAAAGAACGCTTAAGTTACAGGGTTTGGCAGGGATCGTGGGTTCGAATCCCACCCGAGGAATATGCATGTGGATTTTTTTCACAGGACTCGGGAAAGTATACTACAGTGCTTAACACACATCGGTGTACGATGAAAAAAAACCGCAAATAATATTCTTTATCCCCGATCCAAAAATTAACATAATTATTATAATGGTTGCGGTATTCGCTGCTATATAGGATTCGAACTGCCTCTAGCTGCCGGGCCATGTTGTTAGTCTATAGTTGGTAAGACATCTGCTCTAGAATGGCGGGGGTCATGGGTTCGAATCCCACCTGAGGAATATGCCTGTGGATTATTTCCCATATGACTCGGTAAGTACTTAGTGTATCAGTGCTTAACACACATCGGTGTATAGGTAAAAAACAAAAATGATCAAATTGGCAATATATAAATCAGAATGATTTAATCACTCACTTTGCTGAGCTGATCGGGATTATGACGAAGGAATGTCTTAAAATGAATGATTTCTTTGGCAATAACCTTAGGCTATGTGGCTTGACGATAAACTTACAAAAGAAAGCAACGCGCCCTCTGTTGATACCAAAGATTATAGAGCGCCTAAGGCGCTCTATAATCTTTGTTTGATACTATAAAGAAAAAGTGGGATGCTGCAAAAAAGGCGAGTATCTGTGCAAGCGCAGACAAACACTAATTATACGTTTACAATACGTTTACAATAAAAGTTGAATTATTTAACATTCCTCTGAATTCATTACCGCTGCAGGATTCGTTGGGTCATACCAACAATCACAAAAGAACTAACATGACGGTGACTTGGACGCCTGGGATTGAGGATACAGAAGACATTGTTTTCCAGTAAGCAATTTGTATTTTTTAAGTAGACGAAACTGTAAGCGCAAATGTTGCCTGCAAATTAAAGGTGCACACCGGCTTCGTTGGGCTATTTGGGCTACAAAATAAGCTAACATATGACTACAAAGGTCTTTCAGGAATGGAGAAGAACGGTTCCTAAAAGAAACCATCAAATTTTGCCGTTTTCGAGCATTTTTCAAAAAACGATTTATCCGAACCAAAAAAGTGGTTCGGATAAATCACGTGATCTTCGGAGTTAGTTTTACTTCCAGCCGTATAAAAGTAAATTACTGAACCAAATTTAAATCTTTTTTTTACAATTATTCATGAGTATTTGACAAAAAAGACTTATGTATTCAGATTATTGATACAATTTGTAAATAATGATGGAAAATCGAACGTAATATTAGCATTCAGAGAATCCGTGCAACCGAAGCGTGTTTTACGGCGCACCAGCATGGGAGCTCGCGGAACGTAAACCTTGGGGTATATACCGTACAGCCGGTACCGTGTCTCGTGGGGCCAGAGAGACAAACCCCGGGGCATGAACTCCCCAGCTTGCCGGTCGGTCTAGCCGTAAGCGTGGGAGCTTGTCGGAGGGGTAGGGAGCCAGACCAACAATTATGGTTTTTACGAGGGTTTTAGTCTGTACCCCTAGCTATTATCCCCTAACTATTGTAACGTGTTGTCTGCGCTATACGCACACGCGGGACGACGACGGGGAATGTTTATCCCATACACCATACAGCTGATCTATCTACTTCTATGATAGCTGCATAATGTCCACTCCCCCAATCGCCACAACAAAAAACCCGTGGCGGTGGCCGCGGCTGGCCAGTGAAGTCATCGCCCGAAAAACGGGGAATGCCTTCGCTAAAGCTACCAGGATTGGCAATCCGTTTGCAGCGAAAGCGGGAGGCTCGCTTGGCACATGACTGTTATTGGCCAAGCCAATGTAAAAAGATGGTCCAAGATTAGGGACACTACCATTAGTTTGTAGACTGCAGCAGGCTGGTCACGATGAGAAAAACAAGGATGTGGTCTTTGCCATAATTTTGATGGACAGGTTTGTGTCATAGAACTGTATTGTGAATATGCCTGCGTATATTTTAATTCATGAAGACTCACATTTTGACAATATTTATGGTCCATCATGTCTGTGATGTCCACATTATGCCAAGCTTATTCTCTCCCTTTCTACATTTGAACACGACCTTACAACACAGATCAGTCCTGGACACAACTGGCATTCGTCCAAGTAATTTTTTACAACATAGGGCCTACTTGCGATATAATGAAGAAACGTTCTCCATTGCAAGTAAGTTCGTCCAGTTCGTCGTACACAGAATACACGTGAATTTGTGCTGAATGGATATGAAGTCTGGATCCTCATGCCTCGTCATTGTAATAATTTATACATAAACACCAGTCTACTTAAAACATTGCGCAACATTGCCACGTAAACTTGACAGTTGTAACGGCTGGAAAAGCGTATAAGCTGACCTTTGACCGTGTTTTGTTTTTTCACATTTTTCGTTAATTACGTGATATTTTGATGATTTTTTTTTGAAGAACAACCATTTAAAAATTATTGTCTGTCATTCCACATCACTAAATTAGGTAAAACAATTGAGATGTCTAGTAGTTATATACTACACTGTGTACACCATTATCCTCACCCTATGTAGGACTCTTTCTCTCTGTTGTACACATAATTATATAGAGTCCTATGAGGGCTCGTTTCTCTCAGAAAAATTTTAGAGCTCCATGATTCAAATCTTACCTGTAAGAAGCTACTATAAATCTCACTGGATTAACATTCCATGGCTGCATGGATATCTGACGTCACACTCTGAGGCACGTGAATAAAGACATGGGACCAGTCTAGCTTGTTAAAACCTGTCAAGCGCTTGCAGGGCGTTTAGTATCCGTGCGTGGTGAAGTCCGACTCGAGTCAAGATTGTCTCTTACAAGAGACGTTTCTTCCAACGCTCAACCCACGGCCACCCAAACGTGTCTAGTTTGTATCTTTGAATTACCCTGGATACTACTTTCATTTTATTCCACACTTTACGTTTTATTTGCAGGGGCACCATTGTGCAGGGCCCAGTGAACAAGTATTGGGCAGGAGTGAATAGTTGTACGGTATTTTACAACGTAGGTAGGTACAGTGAAAACCTTGCAATCTGTTTCAATATCATAAACATTTTCGCCGTAATCATGTTTCTAAATAGAGTTGTTTTTTTAATGAATGATAAATTTGATCCAAAGATATCACACACGAAAACATGGAAACGTGCATGATAGGTAATATAATTGAACTGTTTGAGACTTTTAAATCAAAGCTTGATTTGCTAACACTGCCCATCAACACCCCTACTGTATTAATGAGGTACTGATTGTTGTGGTTTTATTGAAGGTTCGTTTACTGCAAGTGTGAATGTTACAACTATGGTGATAGCTCTGTTGACGGCCGTCTTCAAATCTATATAGATCATTCAGTGCCTTATCAAAAGGTGCTGACTCGGGCTGATTATTTTGACTCAATGAACCCGGGGCCCAATTTCATAAAGTTGTTAAGCTGAAAATGAGTGGGCACCAGTCGCAATAATGTCAACTTTATAGATTTTGGTTGGTTACTCGCTTCTGCTAAACTATATTTTTCTGTGCTTAACAAGTTTTTGTGCTTACGGGTTTTTATAAAGTTAGGCCCAAGTCACGTCTTCCTGTTTACACAAAGACTGTTGATACAATCATTCCATCAGTTTTTCAGTGTGTAACCATGATAATGACATAATCTTAAATAGACTGGTGCACAAGTTACACGGAGATTGATTATATTTACTATTCTTATTAACCCAGAATACAATCACTCGGTGAAATATTGCTTATAGTTGTTGTCATTTTTTTATTAGGGAGTTTCATAAAGTCTAGGAGCTGACAGTAGAAGAATCAGTATTGAAATGCACACTACACCTGTCCAGTCCTTATAACGAACACTGACATTGACTTCCAAAATGGCGCAACAAGATTGTTCAGATGATGATGTCAGGTGAATTTGGTCAATAATGGTTAAAATAAATAAGCACAATACTCACAGAGAGTTTCGACAAAGATTTCTTCCCAAGAAATACCCAGAGAAAATATGCTGTGCTCTTTCTCGCTCGGAAACAACCATAAAAGAGACAGTAATCTACGACGAGCTTGAATCAATCAAAGCAGTTAACTTCTGTTGTCTCGTTGTTTGGACCAATCAGTTTCTGGTACCCAACTTCTACGCAGAATAGAGAAAAAAACCCAGATCTACGCTACATTTTCTCCCAGTATACCTGATGTTGACACAAATGTACAACGCATTCTGGAGAATTGCTTAGACAACTTCCGCAGTTGGATGACAAAACTCAATTTCTTATCATCTGTTCACCCCATCTCAGAAAAAGAATTTCCATATCAAACATACAAATAGCTGATATCGCATAGCTGGAATCAGAGCATCACTTTCACAATCAACAGCCGAGCAACTCATCCATGCATTCATTTCATCTTGATTAGACTTTTGCAATAGCTTGCTATTTGGATTACCAAAACAGACACTAAAACGACTTCAATCATTACAGAACGCTGCTGCTCGCTTACTGACAAAAACAAGATCTTCTGACCACATAGCACCTATACTACACACTCTCCACTGGCTTCCTGTTGAATATCGAATACAATTCAAAATCCTACTCCTATCTTACAAAGCCATTCATGGTCTAGCTCCATCATACATACAGGACCTCTTGCAAATCTGGACCCTGCGACCTGGCCTCAGATCATCCTCATCACTAGTACTCTGTTCCTCGCAACCGTCTGGCATCGTACGGAGACCGGGCAATCTCCAGCTGTGCACCACGTCTCTGGAACTCCTTGCCAGACGAGTTCAGGAACTTAAAGGATTTTTCCTCATTCAAGCGCTATCTAAAGACTTATTTGTTCAATCTCGCTTTCAATACAGAAGTTTAGTGTTTTCGTTTGACCGGCGCCTTTGAATGGGTCACCAAATACTGTGCGCCTTATAAATGCTCTTTTATTATTTATTATTATTATATTCACCAAATTATAGGTTGCCACTCAAAAATTAAAACGAAACTCATTTTCTAGGCCTCGTTCAGATTTTGGTCCATGGCCTATTTAGTTTCGTGGCCTTTTGAGCAGTGCCTTGAGTCCAAAGAACAATGCAGACAGGAACACTGTTAAACCACCTTTACACATGCGGGAGTCGTGGGTTCGAATCCCACCAAAATGCCTGTGGATTTTTTCCACAGGACTCGAAAGCACTGAGTATACAGTGCTTATCACACATCGGTGTAATATAAGGCAAATTGAAATTTATACACTTTTACACAACTGTACAGGGATGTGCGGGACCACTGCTGTAGGATTTGCACCAACAGAAATACGAAAAAATTAAAACAAAACAAAAGTAAATACAGCTGTGTCTGCTGCTGTGTGTCAGAACAATGGCGGCGGTATGTTTACTTTTCGAATGAGATTTTTAACGTGTCGGATATTTGTCGGACTTTCAGTGGCGTTGTCAAGGCTGTGACTGGTCAATACGTTATTAGGTTGGGCTTAATGGATCGGTCTATTGTACCTTGTGCTGAGAGAGGTGTTGTCAGTATTATGAATAGCATTCATTCAGATCTTTAGTTAAGTGAAAATGTTAAACATGAGTGGATCTAACGGATTACTAAACGGTGCAAACGGCTGACTATAATAGAGCGACCAATCTTTACATGTCACCACGTGATCTGTAGTGGGTACTACGTCATCTGAGCTGATGGCAAACTACGTGCAAATACTGTAGCCGACAGAGTCACTTCAACAGTCGTTTTTGTAATAATAACAGTTACGCCCTTTTATTAAAGTACAAGGTACAATATTCCTATCCAACACTGCGACTCCATTGAGGGCTCAAATTACACGAATTTCCTGCCGTACTGCAAAACTACAGTACGGTAGGGCGGGTCCGTGTAACTTTTTCAGATTTTTTTTTCAAAATGTTTATCTGAACATATAATTATCTTCTAGAGGGTTTATCCACACTGTAAAATCATCATCAGGCCCGTAGTAGTACATCTAGACACCCAATCATGAAAGATTGTTAACCTGACCTTATTTCCAATAAACAATGCACAATGTGCTGTACTGCAGTTTGCAGTACCCTAGGGCATGGGTGTAACTTTTCAAGAATGTTTTTCAAAATGTTTATCTGAACATATAATTAGCCTTTCCCATGAAATATGCTAATTACATTCACGCATGCATACAGACATGCATTATTGGTGGGCAAACGTCATAGAGTAAGTACAGTTGTCAGACGCACAAACGCGTGTGCGTCACGCCACCATTAGTCCCACACAAAAAGGCGCGATGTTTCCTCATTTTGCCCACCAGTAGTGTTAGTGCGCACGCGTGGTGTGCAATTGACATATTTCATGGGAAGGGTCTATTATCTTCTAAAGGGTCTTCCCACACTATAAAATCATCATCAGGCCCGTAGTAATAAATCTAGACACCCAATCATCGGGGAGGGGCGGGGGGCCGAGAACCAAGCGCGACGACGGTCTGTGTGCCTCATCCATTCGTAAAAAGGGGTGTGCAAAATAGTAGTAACACAACTAATCCTTTTACATTCCAATTTTTTAAGCTTTCTGGTATTTACAGAGATTATTCAAGCCATTGTCGTATACCATGCATGTAAATCAGTTCAGCATTGAAAGACAAATTAAAGAAACAAATCAGTATTTTCTTCGTTCTATCATGCAGTGAATCCTGCGCGCAACCGCATGCTCTAATGTACTTACCGAGAAGTAGCACCTTCAATGACTCCCCTATAATAGACCGATTGCGTGACAATGTTTACATGCGGTCACGTGACCTCATATTGGGTATGACGTCATACAGCTGGTGAAAAAATACGTGTAAAGAGATAGGCTGTGACACAGAGTGAGTTCGAAAACAGTCGATTTTACTTTCGTTAAGCGATGAATTAGTTAATCAGCCCCTTTATTTAAAGTAGTATGGTGTGGCATTAATTTAAATCACATCTCTGTTTGAAATTTAACAGAATTATTCTAAAAAGAGTTTTTTTTTAGCCATGCACTACCGACGTCGGACGACTATTATGTAGCCACCCGTCTGTTATTTTGTTTGCATTGTTGGCCTAAATCACTGTAAAAAAGGATAAACAACGTTGGGAATGTGAGCATTAATACATAGCCTTGCAGAATTTCAAATAGGCAAAGGAATCACACAGTTTTGGAAAGCAATTTCTTTGGAGGATTTCAGCTTCAAAACTTTGAAATTTTTGAGTTGAAAAGTGTGTGGTGATCGCGGTCGTCTGGCCTAATTCCGTCGTGCGCTGTACACATCGTGCATATTTACACGGTGCTTTTACAATTTTCAAGAATTGCTGGAACTGTCCTTACTGGCTTTATTTAGCCACTTGAAGGTCTCTGGTACAAACTCTGGAATATCTTTTACAGATTTCGAGCAAGAAAAGCCTCGATCGAAAAAACTAAATGCATTAATCATCGTGTACCGTACCACCCTTTCCTATGGAGGATGTCGTGTGTGTTTACATTAATTTTATGCCCAAAAGTGATCACGTGTCGCGGGTCGCGCAATCGGTCTATACTGGGCTATAAAGTTCACAAACTGATATGAATGACAGTTTTACTTTTTACGGCAGGATTTTATGCATGACAAATTAAACAGTTATTGATATACAAAGATTTGAAGAAGAAAAAACTTTCTGTGATTTCATGTGGGGGGGGCAAGAGTTCTGGGTGGGGGCGCAGGGCCCCCCCCCCCCCCGCCCTCCCCCTACGGTTACGCCACTGTCTTCACCCTAGAGCAGATGCCCTACGGTGCGGGGTGACCCGGTTTAGTCGCCGGGGACACGACCATGTCACAGGTTGCACTGGGTTGCACGGTGACCAGCGACAAGAGAGATCTCCCGACCTCCTCGCGACCTATGACGTGTTAAATGCTGATATCGGATTGGACAGTTCACACCACATGACATAAATGACTGAGTTTTGAACAGTCTTTAACCACTTTAATGAACAAAAATAGTGCGCTCTTTCATGTTATAAAAAATATTTTTAAAAAATGCAGGAGGAAATGTGGAGAACTTTTCGATTGCCGGAGCGAATGAAACAATTTGAGGGTTCAGCTGACGGCCAAATTTAAAGGCCTATTAAATTTGTACTGCCATCGTTTCCGAAATCCAGCTCATGCTGTATTGAATTCATATAAATCTTATGTTGGCTTTAAAGGGGACATCGCACATATAATAATTGACGCAAATATTGCCGTCAATATTTACCATTTGTGCGCCAGTTGCAATTATTGATGTCAGTATTGCCGTCACTATTCACGATTTGTACCCCAAGTCACAAATATTGACGACAATATTAGTGTCAATATAATGTGACTTGGGATAAGAGTGTTTTATTCATCCAGGAACTTGGGAGTGTACATAAACCATGTATCCAGTCTGGTACCTAGACGCCCTAATCTCTAACTTCAGGCTGGCGAGACACATGTTGGGCGTATGTACTCGTAGTATGGTAACGGAACACTCGTTTTCCTCACTGAGACCGCGGCTGCTCGATGTGGGGTGCCTACCTAAGTTGCTTAAAAACACCTAATATTTACGCATGAGGCCCAAATCGTTAATATTGACAGCAATATTGCCATCAATATTTCTGACTTGTGAGAACTACTCGCAAAATTTGATGACAATATTGGCGTCAGTATTTGCGCCTTGTGGTACAATTCGTGATTTTTTACGGCAATATTTACGACTTGGGCCACAAATCGTGAACAATGACGGCAATATTGGCGTCAATTATTATGTGCGATGTCCATTTAAAGCCACACTAATCTCTGGTTCGACTTTAGCGACGGGGTTGCACATGTCGAACTTATTCAAGTTTTGTATTTTTGGTTTATAATTATTGCGTATACAAAACGGCGAAACACTGGGTTGCTGTTGACCATTCATAATTTGCGTAATCTGGAAGGGAATAAGTTATTTGGAATCGGGGACAGGGTCGTTGTGAATCAGACCGGGCCGTGCTACCCCGGAACCATCCATAAAGCACGGCATGGTGCCTCTATCGGATAAGGTGCCTCTGTCTTGCATGATATCTCTGCTGGGCCGATTGTAAATTATTGTATAAATTTACAAAAACAAAATCTAACAAAACAGCTCGACGCGGCTGGAGTGCGACGTTTAATTTGGGCGTAGTTGATCATGGAATCGTACGTTAATAGTCTTTGCATACAACTTGGCAATTTTTTATGGACTAAGGGCTAGGAAAAGAAAACACAAGAATTATGTTCTGTTCATCTTATAAAACTTAGACAATAAATATTTTAACGGTCTATTAAAGCTTTTGAGATGTGGTGCTGGCGGAGGATGATCAGAATTGAATTTCATGGAAGGAGCAGAAAACAAACGATTATGTCAGAAAGTTGATTGGGGATGACACAACTGTGTGCTTAGGGTTAACAAAACCAAACTACATGTTTTTTTTTACCATGTCCCAAGCAGACAAGGAGATAATCTGGAGAAGATTATTGTTCCAGGAAATGCTGAAGGAAGCCGTTTACGGGGCAGACAGCAACTCCGCTGTACCGATGATGTAAAGGAGGTGACAGGCATGGCTCTGACCTCAGCCTACCGGTCAGCTTTGGAAGGGCAGATGTGGAACTCCGTCATCAAAAGGGTCACAATGAGTACGACGACGACTATATTTCCTTTCAAGTTGCATTGCCCGATTTCGCCCTTTTGACAGATGATGCTGTTTCAAACGGAAAACCTAAAAAACTTCCGACAATGCACAAAAGACATGTAACATGCAAAATTATTTATTCGACATGGCTAATGTACATGATTTAATGTCAGGATCCCGACATTAAATCATCATTAGTTTTTAATTTTGTTCTAGTAACTTTTGATTACTGTTTTTAAATTTTATTTGCAATTTTTTTAATATTTTTTAGGCGCATTTTGGCCATATATTGTCATTAATTATTTTTTATTAATAATAATAATAATAATTAATTACCACTTATCATTGGCGGATTTTTTCGTACAACATCTTAAATGAAAGCTTATAACTTTCTTGAATCTCTGAAAATAGCAATTTAAAATTTAAGTCTAAATTTTCGGGGCATATTGGCCATAAATCGGACTTTGCATCTCTTGGGAACACCCGCATACTTTACATATAAAATACTTTACTTATAGAGGACTGAGAAATTACCACAAGGGGACACGTTTTATATTTACCTGCTACGTTCATTTATGCAATACCGTATACCATTCATAGAAAAGACTGAGAAATGTTTCATCACATTTATTTAATCTTGCTTTGTAGCTATGTAAAGTTGGATGGCCATCAAATACCTATGGGTTTCCTGATCGACAAGGTATATGCTCGGCAGGTTGTTTGTATGTTGTGTTAATTGAAAACTAATCGATGTGAATTCATTTCCTATTCCTCAAAGCAATCATGTACATTCCTGTACCACTACGTACATCATAAAAACAACCAAAAAGAAAGGCAATGCATGATAATACGGCAACTAACCTTGTACCTTCTTCTGTTACAAATTAAATGAAGATCTCCCGAATAATATAAACTAATTATTACAAAAACATGAAAGTATGCCCAAAGGTGCGTATATAATTTTTTACACGAACACATGTCTCATGATTTCAACTTGTAAACACAGTTATGCACAGGGTCAACTCGTTTACAGTATTATAAAGTATTTAAAGGACCGAGTAACACGTCTAAAATACACTGTTCTCTGTTCTGCGTTGATGGCGCTATTGGTGACGAGTAGTCCAAGTAGCAACGAGGATAGCAGTGAAGGCAAGCAACACGAAAGTGGTCCTACTCAAACTCAAGCATTGCGGGAACATAGCTGTTCGATGAAAACAAAGAAAAGTTTCAACAATTAGTTTAGCTCTCTAATAACTTAATGTTAAGTCACAACTTTTTCTGTAATTCAAATATTTGAAAGTCCTTGCTTTTATGGATTGTTGAAAATGGTCCAAAATATGTCCGGGTGAAGGGTTACGATGCACACGTATGCTAGTGTCAAACAACAGCATACACACGTCACGAGCATAGCCAACGTCATTCTCTAAAACTATCATTACTGCGCCCGCACAATCGAGGGCCTATCAAAAGCGCCATATCGGTATAGCTACTGGTCCTTATACAGACAGAACAGAACGATGTGGGGACTGGGAACCAGTCTACCTGGTAGGTCCGCTACTAGTGACGTCACAGCACGGCCTCTATAATTATGCGGTCACGCACGGGAGTCCCATTGATTGGGTAGGGGGATGATATTGGAGCAGGGTCATCCCCCAGACTTTGACACGTGATGAAAGCCTGATATCTTTTACGTTTCAAAATGTTCCTGGGGCCCCAAAACCTATGCTCTTTATGTTTCAAGATGCCTGTTTTCTACGGTTCTCAATTTTAGGAAAAAGAGCAAAAGGAAAGAGGAAAATCCACAAACAGTTCAAGCTAATCCTGCTTAAAAGCTTACATAAAAAAGAAAGATGGCGAATTCCCCAACGATTAATTAGGCCTAAAAACTCACAGGGCCCATGAAAGGCTTCGCGATGCTTGCACGCTGTAGCCTAATGTTTACTGTCTGTTTTATTTGCATAGGATGTTTTAAAGAAAGATAGCAAAATTAGCTGTTACAGTTCGAGCTGTATGCTGTTGTCAGCCCCTTTACCGTCTTGACAATAACGAAAATGACAATCCACTCTATGCGCCGCTCAAATAATATGGTAGCCCGCAAAAGAGGCATCAAATCATAGAGCAACATGGTCCCCTCAACCCAGTTCCCAGAGATGATCGATCTCGCCGCGTTATTTTTCCCATCATGCCATGCTCGCTCACAACCCCTGGATTGGTTAATAAGACCGATTGCGCGACAATGTTTACATGCGGTCATGTGACCTCCTATTGGGTATGACGTCATACAGCTGATGAAAAAATACGTGTAATAGCATAGGACGTAACACAGAGTGAGTACGAAAACAGTCGATTTTACTTTCGTTAAGCGATGAATTAGTTAATCAGCCCCTATTATTTAAAGTAGTATGTTGTGGCATTAATTTAAATCACATATCTGTTTCATAATTTAACAGAATTCTTCTGAAAAGAGTTTTTTTTTTAGCCATGCACTACCGGCGTCGGACGACTATTATGTAGCCATCCGTCTGTTATTTTGTTTGCATTGTTGGCCTAAATCACTGGGATAAACAACGTTGGAAAAGTGAGCATTAATACCTAACCTTGCAGAATTTCAAATAGGCAAAGGAATCACACAGTTTTGGAAAGCAATTTCTTTGGAGGATTTCAGCTTCAAAACTTTCAAATTTTTGAGTTGAAAAGTGTGTGGTGATCGCGCTCGTCTGGCCTAACGTTCCGTCGCGCGCTATACACATCGTGCACATTTATACTGTACTTTTACAATGTTCAAGAATTGCTGGAACTGCCCTCACTGGCCTTATTCGGCCATTTGAAGGTCTTTGGTACAAACTCTGGAATATCTTTCACAGATTTCGAGCAAGAAAAGCCTCGATCGATTAAACTAAATGCATTAATCATCGTGTACCGTACCACCCTTTCCTATGGAGGATTACGTGTGTGTTTACATTTTATACCCAGAAGTGGTCACGTGACGCGGGTCGCGCAATCGGTCTATTAAAATGTGCCAGTATTGACCCAATTCACGCGCCGTCATCATTACAATAATCTTGGTTATGCCATTTTGGTGAGTAAATGCAGTGTGGTGCGAATTGTATAGCGACGCGGCGTCTACAGGCTTACCTATTGACTTCCAAAATGGTGAGCGTGGTCAGTCTCTGCGTGTAAAGTGCCTGCCTGTGTCAATATAGCAAGTTTAATTTCGGCTATGGTAAGCACACAAGTTACCGGTAAGCAGCTTTTACGAAATTGAGCCCAGTGCCCTCTCACAGATCGGCCCGTACAAGTGCCTTTAAAAAACAATTGCTTTCGGGCAGGGTGATACTTTTAATCAACTGTGATATAAACCCAAATAATCAGAAATATAATTGTCCATCGATTATTATCGAGACACCACAGGCCACGAATTTAGAAAATAAACGTACCACTTGATTTGACGTCACATTCACGACCAGACGTGGTGCCTGCATTGAAAATGAAAAGAATCAATGGGAATTTAAATGAATAGCAACTTATGTGGTCAAAAGAAAAGTTTGACTGGCTGGAACCCAAGGCCAAGTGGACCTGGATTGGTTTGAACTTAAGACCTGATGGGCCTTGATTGGCTGGAGCCCAATATCAAGATACCATGTATTGGCTTGAGCCCAATATCTAGTGGACCAGGGTTAGCATGAATCCTAGACCTATGTAGTAGACCTTGGCACGAACCCCAGACCTAGTGGACCTAGAAGCTCAAACCCCAGACCTAGTGAACATAGAGGCTCGAACCCCAGACCTAGTGAACCTAGAGGCTCGAACCCCAGACCTAGTGGACCTAGAGGCTCGAACCCCAGACCTAGTGGACCTAGAGGCTCGAACCCCAGACCTAGTGAACCTAGAGGCTCGAACCCCAGACCTAGTGGACCTAGAGGCTCGAACCCCAGACCTAGTGGACCTAGAGGCTCAAACCCCAGACCTAGTGAACCTAGAGGCTCGAACCCCAGACCTAGTGAACCTAGAGGCTCGAACCCCAGACCTAGTGAACCTAGAGGCTCGAACCCCAGACCTAGTGAACCTAGAGGATCGAACCCCAGACCTAGTGAACCTAGAGGCTCGAACCCCAGACCTAGTGAACCTAGAGGCTCGAACCCCAGACCTAGTGAACCTAGAGGCTCGAACCCCAGACCTAGTGAACCTAGAGGCTCGAACCCCAGACCTAGTGAACCTAGAGGCTCGAACCCCAGACCTAGTGGACCTAGAGGCTCGAACCCCAGACCTAGTGAACCTAGAGGCTCGAACCCCAGACCTAGTGAACCTAGAGGCTCGAACCCCAGACCTAGTGAACCTAGAGGCTCGAACCCCAGACCTAGTGAACCTAGAGGCTCGAACCCCAGACCTAGTGAACCTAGAGGCTCGAACCCCAGACCTAGTGAACCTAGAGGCTCGAACCCCAGACCTAGTGGACCTAGAGGCTCGAACCCCAGACCTAGTGAACCTAGAGGCTCGAACCCCAGACCTAGTGAACCTAGAGGCTCGAACCCCAGACCTAGTGAACCTAGAGGCTCGAACCCCAGACCTAGTGAACCTAGAGGCTCGAACCCCAGACCTAGTGAACCTAGAGGCTCGAACCCCAGACCTAGTGAACCTAGAGGCTCGAACCCCAGACCTAGTGGACCTAGAGGCTCGAACCCCAGACCTAGTGAACCTAGAGGCTCGAACCCCAGACCTAGTGAACCTAGAGGCTCGAACCCCAGACCTAGTGAACCTTGAGGCTCGAACCCCAGACCTAGTGAACCTAGAGGCTCGAACCCCAGACCTAGTGAACCTAGAGGCTCGAACCCCAGACCTAGTGAACCTAGAGGCTCGAACCCCAGACCTAGTGAACCTAGAGGATCGATCCCCAGACCTAGTGAACCTAGAGGCTCGAACCCCAGACCTAGTGAACCTAGAGGATCGAACCCCAGACCTAGTGGACCTAGAGGCTCGAACCCAGACCTAGTGGACCTAGAGGCTCGAACCCCAGACCTAGTGAACCTAGAGGCTCGAACCCCAGACCTAGTGAACCTAGAGGCTCGAACCCCAGACCTAGTGGACCTAAAGGCTCGAACCCCAGACCTAGTGGACCTAGAGGCTCGAACCCCAGACCTAGTGAACCTAGAGGCTCGAATCCCAGACCTAGTGAACCTAGAGGCTCGAACCCCAGACCTAGTGGACCTAGAGGCTCAAACCCCAGACCTAGTGAACCTAGAGGCTCGAACCCCAGACCTAGTGGACCTAGAGGCTCAAACCCCAGACCTAGTGAACCTAGAGGCTCGAACCCCAGACCTATTGGACCTAGAGGCTCGAACCCCAGACCTAGTGAACCTAGAGGCTCGAACCCCAGACCTAGTGAACCTAGAGGCTCGAACCCCAGACCTAGTGAAGAGGCTCGAACCCCAGACCTAGTGGACCTAGAGGCTCGAACCCCAGACCTAGTGGACCTAGAGGCTCGAATCCCAGACCTAGTGGACCTAGGCTCGAACCCCAGACCTAGTGGATCTGCATAAATTGGCACGCCCAGACCTTGTGGACCTTTAGCTGGATTGATTCGAACTATTGTCGTGAAATACCTTTACAGTCAGTAAACAATCGATGTAAGTTCACATTGAGAAGAAGATTGCATATACCTGAAATTGTGGTTGGTTCTTCGTCTTTTCCATAAGAAAATATCATAGTTGGAGATTCCACATTAGTCCAAAACTCACTGGCTGGCCCTTTAACGATTGTGGCCCTTAGAAAAGATTAAAAACAAAAAAAAATATACAAATTAATT
This sequence comes from Marthasterias glacialis, assembly GCA_911728455.2. Taxonomy (NCBI): domain Eukaryota; kingdom Metazoa; phylum Echinodermata; class Asteroidea; order Forcipulatida; family Asteriidae; genus Marthasterias; species Marthasterias glacialis. Next base: position 22,850,551 of record OU452225.1, read on the forward strand.
TTACAACAGATATAACTCATTACCTGAAATTTACGTGTAGGATTACCCAGAGATTTACATTTGAAGCGTTGACCTTTTCGCATCATAGATAGAGTTGGTTACAGAACCAGCAACCACTGGTTGAATAAAAACAATCAACAACCAAGGAATGAAACAATGATCGACTTTCACAAGAAAAGTAGCAAACGGGTTGGAGATTGCGATACCCTCCCTAAAAGGATATGCTTTTGTAAATTGGTAAATTTGAGTCTCAATATTTATCCTATTTTATTTATTTGTTTTAAATCTTTAGACGAACAGTGAATAAAAGTTGAACAGGGGCTGTCAAGGGAATCATCCAAAAGTATAAAAACAGTCATAAAAAATGTGTACAACCAGAACCCTGTCAACAAAAAAAGGAATTGTTGTTAAAATGGATTTATTAATATAGTATAATTGAAACACCAAAAAATCTAGAAAAATAGCTCTTCCAGACAAAAGTTTCAATTTGCATTGTATTTCTCTACAGCACATATACCATTTAAAACTTGTTTGTCCTACATCCGATGAACTAAGGCAAAAATATGTGTTGGTTTGTATACATTATACCGGTAAAACAACAAGATAGCGGAGGTAAGCTCGCTGGTCTTTAGGTCCAAAGTATATTTTCTCCATAAAAAAAAAGAACATTATAGTATCAGTCACTAACTTACCTTCTATACGAAGTTACTTGTAAATCACAGATTAGTTTATACTCCGTAAAATAATGATATCTTTGTTTAAATTTGTAAAAATAAGCAGTGCAAGTTTGGCGCGTATTCGAACGTTTTGGCTTCGTTAACTGCGCATTAAACTATCCTTCCCCTTTCATTTTGAAAGGTTTTTTGGGTGTTCGGACACAAGTCCGAAGACCCTCTGTTTTTGTTCGGTTTTTTTTTTTAGGTGTTCGGCCAGCAGCCGAAAACCTATTGTTATTGTTCTGTTTTTTTTTTTTTTTTAGGTGTTCGGCTAGCGGCCGAAAACCTATTGTTATTGTTCTGTTTTTTAGGTGTTCGGACTCTGGTCCGAAGACCTCTTGTTTTTGTTCGGTTTTTTTTTTTAATACTTCTTCTTCTTCTTCTTCTCACTGGCGATTGTCCACTTTCAAATGCACACTTCCGAAGGTCATATAACCTTGAAAATTCATACATAGGTAGTTTATGGCAAGGAGACGAAACCGTTTGAGTGACGTCATGATGACGTCATCGGGTGTCGAATTACGTTAAATCAAAGTTTATTATTTAAAAAAATCATAACTCCTGAAGTACACAATGGAATTTTACAATCTATACATCATCGGAAAGGTCTTTAGAAAATAATTAAATGTCTCACAGAGATGACCCCAATTTGACCTTGTCTTCCGGTTCAAACCGGAAGTTGAAGCAAAAAATGCTTAAAAAGTCACAATTTAAGCTGTGGAGTCAATATGAAACAGAATTTGGACATGGTTTCAGTGTACGAAATAAAATGTAGTTTATGGCCTTTGAAAATATTACATTGATGACGTCATCAAATGTTACAGTTTGTTACGACGACGAGTTTAAAAATATATATATTTTTTATTTCAATTTTTTTTGAGCAAACTACATGTTGAATTTTTTAGTAATAAATAACGACTATAAAAGCCTAATTGTGAAATTTGAACAAAATTGGCCGTTGCATAACGAAGTTATATTAAGGTGAAAAGTACCGTTTTTAGCGCGATCGCCGATAGAGTCTGTACAGTTACCTTACTGTATTGCACCCCGTGCGTGTGCACTCTAGGCTTTTACTGCACGCTGTGTATATACATACACGCAACAAGTCAGGGCCCAATTTCATAGAGCTGCTTAACGGCAAGCAAATTTTTCTGCTTACTATAGCAAAAAAATGTGCTTAAGCGTAAACGTATTTCACCAGCGTTTGCTAACTTAAGCACGTAAACAAACTGCGCACGCAACAAAAAAGTACCGTCTGCTTAAGCAAAAAATACTTCCGATCAAAAAATTTACAAAATGGCGGACGAAGTCAACGGAGTAGCGGTGGCTAAAAAATCAACAAAAAAGAAATTATCGATGGAAATACTAAAATTTTCTGATGGAATTGGGTCATGCCCTTTGGTTCATATAATAAAGAGATATACAGCCAAAATGAAACTTTGTATTACATTGTTACAATGTTTGATCGATGTTCGGTAAAACTATAAGTTTTCACAATGTGTTTGTACACAATTTTTACGTGCAGTATACGCGTACCTCACACACAAAATAACTAGCTGCCGATGATGTTTCATAACCGTTGCTGTGCACATTTTTAAGAGTACTGCTGGGACTGGACTAGTACAAAGTTAACTTACATTAACGACTCCGTGATACTGAATGGATCACAATGGACATTTCTTTCGTCATATTTCTTATTTATCTTAAAGATTAAGGTGAGTCATAACAAAAAATGTGTCAGTCATGATGTCCGTTCCCTTTCTAAATTCTATTCTACAGTACTGCAAAGTTAACGCCGTTATTTTCCCAAGTTTGATTTGCTTTGGCAAAACGTTCACACCGTATGAAATATGACTGTTGTTAAATTCATGTCTTTACTGTAATTCAGGGCAATTTTCCAGCCATGCCTTTCGATAAAACTAGTCTATTAACAGGATAATTACATTGATTATCATGACAATACTGTGACTCTCTTCCAAATTATAGCGGCCATTTTGACACAACATGACTTTCTTAAGCACAAAAACGAGTGTTTAAGGCTGCTTGTTGGTTGCTTACCGCGTTAAGCAAAAAATCGTGCTTAATAGAGGCTATGAAATAGAAAATTAAGCACAAAATTGGCTGTTAAGCAGCTTTTTGAAATTGGGCCCTGGTCTTGTCACAGTTCATCGAACTTTGCGGTGTGTTAAGTTCTGTGTGTGTGTAATAATGCCAACGCAAAGAAAAACTGTTACGTCATGCCAAGTTCAGTGTGGAAATGTTTCCCTTTATGTCATTCTGGTGGCTTAATTGTGACAGGGAGAGGAAGAGGAGACTTTACTGAGATGATCACATGCTCACGTGAGTTGTTTGATGTATAATGGTGGAGAAAATGCAATTGACAAAGTGATCGTCTTTCGTTCTATATATACCGATCACGTACGTGCTTACGTACGAGAGTCACAAGTGTGCACCAGCGGGGCCAGAGGCACTTTATCCCCGCGAGAGTTGTTGTCGGGGTTCGCTGAGTAAAACTGTTTAAAAGTAAAGTTTAAAAGTAAAGTCATCGCTTTTCAAAATGTCCGTGTATTTCTTGACCTGAGTTGACCTCGCTTCCTGTCCAAACCGGAAGTCCCCATGAAATACATATGATAAAGCTCTTTTTAATTATGTTCAAATTCATATTTAAAGGTTTTATTTGATTTCACTTTTAATATATCAAACAAAATCAAAACCAGGTGTTATACGGTGTCATAGAGACCATTATGTTGCTTTAAATGTTTCATTCCTCCAAAATTTTCTCCAAATAAATAACTCAAAATTGAAATTAAACTGATCCTTGAAACTGTGCATATATTTGAACCTCAATATGAAGACGCGAAATAAAACAATGACGTCATGATGACGTCATCAGATGTTGAGTTACAATAAATCAAAGTTTATTAATTAAATCAGAACTCCTGAAGTGCACAATGGATTTTTACAATCTACACATCATCGCAAAGGTCTTTTGGAAACTATTTAAATATCTCAAAGAAATGACCCCAATTTGACCTTGTATTGCGGTTCAAACCGGAAGTTGAAGGAAACAATTGTTATAAAGCCATTATTTTTTAGTTCTTTGGTCAGTATAAAACGAGCTTTGGACAGTGGTTTCAGTGTGTGAGTAGGTAAAGGACTCTGCGTTTTCAAGTTTAAAACTGATGACGTCATTACATTAAACAGCGTCCTCTGGTAACAAGTTTGAAAACAATGGTGCTACAACACTAATTGTAACGGCTTTTTAGGTGTTCGGGCTCTCAGCCCGGAACACCTCTTGATTTTGTTCGGTTTTTTAGGTGTTCGGACTCTGGTCCGATAACCTCTTGATTTTGTTCGTTTTTTTTTTTTTAAATACTTCTTCTTCTTCTCCCTGGCGATTGTCCACCTTCAAATGCACACTTCCGAAGGTCATATAACCTTGAAACTTCATACATAGGTAGCATATGGCAAGGAGACGAAACATAACTCACGAAGTAGACAATGGATTTTTACAATCTTTACATCATCGGAAAGGTCATCCAAAACTGCGTAATCGCCCTACAGACATGACCCCAATTTGACCTTGTCTTCCGGTTCAAACCGGAATTTGAAAATGTTGGAAATTTTCAAAAATTCATATTTTAAGAAGTACTTATCACATGATCACAAATTTTACATCAGATTGTAGAGAATTGAGCCTTCTCAAACTTGTGCATTGGGGTGACACCATTTTGACCTTTACTTCCGGTTCAAACCGGACGTTTAACGCAAATGTCCATGTGCGTTCAAGCGTGTCCCACATTGCTGTAGAAAATCCAATGCCTTTATACATGTACACGTCCTTGTGTGTGCGTGGCTGTGTAACATCGATGCCCCATTGCTATGCACATCAACCACGCGTTGTTCTTTTTTCAAGGTACACACTCCACGCTTTGTAAGTCTTTAATACAGGGCTTTTTTAAAACTTTATAAACCAACAAAAAATCAACCGTTTGAGATATGAATTTAATTCTTTCGACAAATGTCCAGGTAAGGGAGGCTCTTTCTTTTCGACACATTAAGTGACCTCTGTGACAGCTACTTCCGGTCAAACCGGAAGTAGATCTTTATTTAAAAATGCTAAGAGCTAGGAACATGATTCTTTCACCAAATACCGAGGTTCGGAAAGTTCATTCTCTGTTGCACATTGGGTGACCTCTACTTCCGGTCAAACCGGAAGTAGCTCCTCGTGTAAGAGTGGTTAGAGTTAGGAACATGATAGTTTCGAGAAATATCAAGGTTAGGTAAGGTCTTTCTTTGTGAAACATAAAGTGACCTTTGTAACCTCTACTTCCGGTCAAACTGGTAGCTCCTCAATTAAAATTAGTAAGAGCTAGGAACATGATTCTTTCACAAAATAACAAGGTTTGGGATGGTCCTCTGTTGCATATTGCGTGGCCTGTGATGTCTACTTCCGGTCAAACCTGAAGTAGCTCGTCAATTAAGATTGGTAAGAGCTTGGAACAGGATTCTTTCACCAAATACCAAGGTGATGGAAGGTCCTTCTCTGTTACAAATTAAATATTATCTTTTAAAGAACAATTTCATGTTCATATATTTAGATACTTTAGTTGCTACATCAAATAACAACTTTAAGTACTACTAGACATAAGTTTTTGTGACATCACAAAAACAAGGTGTTCGGAATATGGTAGTTAAAGTTGTTATTTAATGTATCAACTTAAGTATCTAAAAATATGAACATAAAAAAACGTAAAATTGTGCTTTGAAATATATTTAATTTGCAGCAGAGGACCTTCATGTTTCTAGCTCTTACCATTTTTTCCGGTTTGACCGGAAGTACAGGTACGCAATATGAAACAGAGAAGGACCTTACCAACTTGGTATTTTGTGAAAGAGTCATGTTCCTACCTCTAACAACTTAAAAAAATGAGGAGCTACTTTCGGCTTCACTGGAAGTAGAGGTCACAGAGGTCACGCAAAGTGCAACAGAGAAGGGTCATCCCTTACCTTGGTATTACGTGAAATAATCATGTTCCTAGCTCTAACCATTTTTAAATAAAGAGCTACTTCCGGTTTGACCAGAAGTAGAGGTCAGAACGGTCACGCAATGTGCAACAGAGAAGGATCCTCCCTAACCTTGGTATTTGGTGAAAGAATCATGTTCCTAGCTCTTACCATTTTTAAATAAAGAGCTACTTCCGGTTTGACCGGAAGTAGAGGTCACAAAGGTCACGCATAGTGCAACAGAGAAGGATCCTCCCTAACCTTGGTACTTGGTGAAAGAATTATGTTCCTACCTCTGACAACTTTTGAATGAGGAGCTACTTCCGGTTTTTCCGGAAGTAGAGGTCACACAGGTCACGCAATGTGCAACATAGAAGGACATTCCCTAACCTACAATCTGATGTAAGATTTGTGATTATATAATAAAAACTTCTTAAATTATGAATTTTTGAATATTTGAACTTCCGGTTTGAACCGGAAGACAAGGTCACATTGGGGTCATGTCTGTAGGGCGATTACGCAGTTTTGAATGACCTTTCAGATGATGTATAGATTGTAAAAATCCATTGTGTACTTCAGGAGTTATGATTTTTTGAAATAATAAACTTTGATTTAATAAAAATGAATGTGAAAATAATTAAAAAGAGCTTTATCATATGTATTTCATGGGGACTTCCGGTTTGGGCAGGAAGCGAGGTCAACTCAGGTCACTAAGAATTATAAAGAACCGCATACATTTATTGTAACTCGACTCCTGGAGGAAAACAAGTTACCTTTTTGATTTTAACTGCCAGGAAAAACAATGTTTTCGTGCTTTCCAAACTGTTCCTTTTCCACGCAGTGCAATTGGCTCCCGCCAGGTTGTCTGTTCAAAATACTATTCATATTGTCTTTTATCAAAACATTAACCCTTGCTGCCCTCTGTTTTGTTCGGCATCTATGCGGTGTCAATAAAAAAAGTGTGTATTGCTAGTGAACGTTGGTGGCGCTACATCAAATTAACGGTCTCATTCTGTACAGTCAATCTGACATTTGACAGATTCAAATTCCGAGCTCATTATCTGTATTAAAAAGTTCCAAAGTTTTATAAAAACTACCCCACTTTGATAAACATCACAAACACAAGTGTGCACGGCTAAAGAAATACACGGACATTTTGAAAAGCGATGACTTTACTTTTTAAATTTCATTTTTGAACAGTTTTACTCAGCGTATCCCGACAACAACTCTCGCGGGGGTAAAGAGCCTCTGGTCCCGCTGTTGCACACTTGTGACTCTCGTACGTAAGCACGTACGTGATCGGTATATTTAGAACGAAAGACGATCATTTTGTCAATTGCATTTTCTCCACCATTATACATCAAACAACTCACGTGAGCATGTGATCGTCTCAGTAAAGTCTCCTCTTCCTCTCCCTGTCACAATTAAGCCACCAGAATGACATAAAGGGAAACATTTCCACACTGAACTTGGCATGACTTAACAGTTTTTCTTTGCGTAGCCATTATTACACACACACAGAACTTAACAACACACCGCAAAGTTCGATGAACTGTGACAAGACCTGACTTGTTACGTGTATGTATATACACAGCATGCTGTAAAAGCCTATAGTGCACACGCACGGGGTGCAATACAGTAAGGTAACTGTACAGACTCTATCGGCGATTGCGCTAAAAACGGCACTTTTTACCTTAATATAACTTCGTTATGCAACGGCCAATTTTGTTCAAATTTCACAATTAGGCTTTTATACTCGTTATCTATTACTAAAAAATTCAACATGTAGTTTGCTAAAAAAAAATTCGAAATAAAAAAAATTTTATTTTTAAACTCGTCGTCGTAACAAACTGTAACATTTGATGATGTCATCAACGTAATATTTTCAAAGGTCATAAACTACATTTTATTTCGTACACTGAAACCATGTCCAAATTCTGTTTCATATTGACTCCACAGCTTAAATTGTGACTTTTTAAGCATTTTTTGCTTCAACTTCCGGTTTGAACCGGAAGACAAGGTCAAATTGGGGTCATCTCTGTGAGACATTTAATTATTTTTTAAAGACCTTTCCGATGATGTATAGATTGTAAAATTCCATTGTGTACTTCAGGAGTTATGATTTTTTTAAATAATAAACTTTGATTTAACGTAATTCGACACCCGATGACGTCATCATGACGTCACTCAAACGGTTTCATGTCCTAATGAATATCTAACTATGTGTGAAGTTTCAAGTTCATACAAGTTTAGGAAGTATGCTTTTGTTAGCGGACAATCGACAGGCATAAGAAGAAGGAGAAGTAAAAAATGAAAAAAAAAAAAACGTACAAAAACAATAGGTTTTCGGCTGATCGCCGAACACCTAATAATCCGAACACCTTGTTTTTGTGATGGCACAAAAACCTATGTCTAGTTTTTTTAGGTGTTCGGCCAGCAGCCGAAAACCTATTGTTATTGTTCTGTTTTTTAGGTGTTCGGCTAGCGGCCGAAAACCTATTGTTATTGTTCTGGTTTTTTTTTTAGGTGTTCGGCGTTGAGCCGAAAACCTATTGTTATTGTTAAGTTTTTTTTTTTTTTTTTTAGGTGTTCGGCATTGAGCCGAAAACCTATTGTTATTGTTAAGTTTTTTTTTTTTTTTTTAGGTGTTCGGCTTTGAGCCGAAAACCTATTGTTATTGTTAAGTTTTTTTTTTTTTTTTTTTTTTTTTTTTTTTTTTTTTCCTCGTATTCTTATCAGCGAACCTTCTCCGTCGATTTTTAACAAAAGTAAAGCTTATATGAACTTGAAACTTATCAGGAACATGAACCATAGTTAGTAGATGAAACCGCAACTTTTTTAGAATGATGACGTCATTGATGACGTCATTATGCTAAATAAACCATTAATAATTAGAAAATTCATATCTTGAGAACCAGAAAAGCTACGTACGAGATTCTTTCAAAACATAAAAGTTCTTGTAATGACCTTTAATTGTCGTGCACAACTTGACCTCATTTGACCTTTACTTCCGGTCGAAACCGGAAGTTCAAAATTTCAAAAATTCATATCCCAAGAACTGCTTATCATATTGACAAAATTTGAATGATGGTTTGAAGATCGGTTAGCCTGCTTAAACTTTTGTACAGACATAATACTGGTTTGACAATGTCTTCCGGCCGTAAAAGATGACGTCATTGATTGCGTCATTATATTAAATCAACGTTTAATATTTAAAAAATCCATATCTGAAGAACCGTTTATGTTACATACAAGATCTTTGCACCATATGAAAGCTTTTTGATTACTCTACAAATCTTACAGTGTGTGACCCCATTTGACCTTGACTTCCGGTCGAAACCGGAAGTTAATATGTCATTTTTCCAAAAAAATCTTATTTCAATAAAAAAACAGGCTGTAGTAATAACCATTACTTCATCTGAAAACACTTTAACCAGTCTACATGTTTTACAGAAAGTGTGACCCCATTTGACCTTGACTTCCGGTTGAAACCGGAAGTTGAAGTTTAAGTATAAAAAAATTCATAGGTCATTAACCAAACGAGGTACAGTCTTGAATCTTACCTTTACCTTCAACTTTACCGAGCAGTAAACTGCATTGTCTTTTCTGGATGATGACGTCATTGATGACGTCATTACAATAAATCAACGTTTAATATTTCAAAAATTCATATCTGAAGAACCGTAAATGATACATACAAGATATTTGCGCCATATAAAAGCTCTTCAATTACTCTGCACATCTTACACAGTTTGTGACCCCATTTGACCTTGACTTCCGGTCGAAAGAGGAAGTTGAAATTTTATTTTTCAAAAAGATTATTTTTCAATAACAAAACAGAATTCATTAATAATCATTACTTCATCTGAAAGCTCGTTAACCATTCTAAAAATTGTGTTGAAGATGTGACCCTATTTGACCCTTACTTCCGGTTGAAACGGATAATTTTTAGGTGTTCGGCCAGCAGCCGAAAACCTATTGTTAGGTGTTCGGCTTTGAGCCGAAAACCTATTGTAATTGTTCTGTTTTTTTTTTTTTTTTTTTTTCTGCGTCTTCTTCTTTCTCAATGAACCTTCTCCGCAAGATTTGAGCAAAAGTGAAGCTTGTATGAACTTGAAACTTGTCATGAACATCGACCTTGATGAGCAGACGAAACTGCAACTTTTCTGGAATGATGACGTCATTGATGACGTCATTACGCTAAATAAACGTTAAATAATTTGAAAATTCATATCTTCAGAACCAGAATCGCTACTTTCAAGATTCTTCCACTACATGAAACCTCTTGTAAAGTTCTACAAATGTCGTGCACAACTTGACCTCATTTGACCTTTACTTCCGGTCGAAACCGGAAGTTCAAATTTTCAAAAATTCATAATTCAAGAACTGCTTATCATATTGTCAAAATTTAAATGTAAGTTAGAAGATCGTTTATCCTGCTCAAACTTTTGCACAGACATAATACCAGTTTGACATTGTCTTCTGGCCGTAACAGATGACGTCATTGATTGCGTCATTATATTAAATCAACGTTTAATATTTAAAAAATCCATATCTGAAGAACCGTATATGTTACATACGAGATCTTTGCACCATATGAAAGCTTTTTGATTACTCTACAAATCTTACACAGTGTGTGACCCCGTTTGACCTTGACTTCCGGTCGAAACCGGAAGTTAAAATGTCATTTTTCCAAAAAATCATATTTCAATAAAAAACAGGCTAGAGTAATAACCATTACTTCATCTGAAAACACTTTAACCAGTCTACATGTTTTACAAAAAGTGTGGCCCCATTTGACCTTGACTTCCGGTCGAAACCGGAAGTTGAAGTTTAAGTATAAAACAATTCATAGGTCTTTAACTAAACGAGGTACAGTCTTGAAACTTACTATTACCTTCAACTTTAACGTGCAGTAAACTGCATTGTCTTTTCTGGATGATGACGTCATTGATGACGTCATTACAATAAATCAACGTTTAATATTTCAGAAATTCATATCTGAAGAACTGTAAATGATACGTACAAGATGCTTGCACCATATAAAAGCTCTTCAATTACTCTGCACATCTTACACAGTTTGTGACCCCATTTGACCTTGACTTCCGGTCGAAACAGGAAGTTGATTTTTTTTTTCAAAAAGATTATTTTTCAATAACAAAACAGAATTATTAATAATCATTACTTCATCTGAAAGCGCGTTAACCATTCTAAAAATTGTGTTGAAGTTGTGACCCCATTTGACCCCTACTTCCGGTTTTAACGGATGTTGAAATTTCACAGATAGTAAATTCATATTTCATCAACTGAACGTGATACAGACTTGAAACTTACTGTTGCCTTAGACATTACTGTGTAGATGAAACTGGATTTTTTTTTCGGATAATGACATCATTAATGAAGTCATATTAAATCAACGTTTAATGTTTAAAAAAAATCATATTTAGGGATCAAAAAAGTTACACACGAGATATTTGCACCATATGCAAGCCCTTGAAATAATGTACAACTATCGCAGAGTGTGACCCTATTTGACCCATAGTTCCTGTCAAAACCGGAAGTTGAAGTTTCATATGACTGACCTTCATGCCTAAAGATCAACACAAGGTACAAATACAAATTTTGCCCATCAGCACAGCACACAAAAGTGACCTTGTTTTCAATGACGCAGTCACTTTTTTACGTTCCAGCCGAACACCGTGAGTTTGTTCACAAACTCTCAATTTCTAGTTTTTTCCTCGTATTCTTATCAGCGAACCTTCTCCGTCGATTTTTAACAAAAGTAAAGCTTATATGAACTTGAAACTTATCAAGAACATGAACCATAGTTAGCAGATGAAACCGCAACTTTTTTAGAATGATGACGTCATTGATGACGTCATTATGCTAAATAAACCATTAATAATTAGAAAATTCATATCTTGAGAACCAGAAAAGCTACGTACGAGATTCTTTCAAAACATAAAAGTTCTTGTAATGACCTTTAATTGTCGTGCACAACTTGACCTCATTTGACCTTTACTTCCGGTCGAAACCGGAAGTTCAAAATTTCAAAAAATCATATCTCAAGAACTGCTAATGATATTGTCAAAATTTGAATAACAGTTTGAAGATCGGTTAGCCTGCTCAAACTTTTGCACAGACATAATACCAGTTTGACATTGTCTTCTGGCCGTAAAAGATGACGTCATTGATTGCGTCATTATATTAAATCAACGTTTAATATTTAAAAAATCCATATCTGAAGAACCGTATATGTTACATACAAGATCTTTGCACCATATGAAAGCTTTCGATTACTCTACAAATCTTACACAGTGTGTGACCCCATTTGACCTTGACTTCCGGTCGAAACCGGAAGTTAAAATGTCATTTTTCCAAAAAATCCTATTTCAATAAAAAACAGGCTATAGTAATAACCATTACTTCATCTGCAAACACTTTAACCAGTCTACATGTCTTACAGAAAGTGTGACCCCATTTGACCTTGACTTCCGGTCGAAACCGGAAGTTGAAGTTTGTACAACAAAAATATGTATCTCATTAATGAAACATGGTACATTAATAATCCGTACATCAATTTAAAGCTTTCTGACAATTCTAGATACCATGCACAAGGTGTGACCCCATTTGACCTTTAGTTCCTGTCAAACCGGAAGTTGGAGTTTCATAATTATGACAAACCTTCATGCATAAAGATAAAAAAAGTACAAATAAATATTTCGCCCGTCAGCATAGCACAAATAGACAAGAAACGTGCACACAATATTGACCTTAAAATTTTCAATTACGTAATTAAGCCGAACACCGTGAGTTTGTCCACAAACTCTAAATCTCTAGTTTTTCCTCGTATTCTTATCAGCGAACCTTCTCCGTCGATTTTTAACAAAAGTAAAGTTTATATGAACTTGAAACTTATCAGGAACATGAACCATAGTTAGTAGATGAAACCGCAACTTTTTTAGAATGATGACGTCATTGATGACGTCATTATGCTAAATAAACCATTAACAACTAGAGATTTAGAGTTTGTGGACAAACTCACGGTGTTCGGCTTAATTACGTAATTGAAAATTTTAAGGTCAATATTGTGTGCACGTTTCTTGTCTATTTGTGCTATGCTGACGGGCGAAATATTTAGTTGTACTTTTTTATCTTTATTCATGAAGGTTTGTCATATGAAACTTCAACTTCCGGTTTGACAGGAACTAAAGGTCAAATGGGGTCACACCTTGTGCATGGTATCTAGAATTGTCAGAGAGCTTTAAATTGATGTAACGATTATTAATGTACCACGTTTCATTAATAAGGTACATATTTTTGTAGTACAAACTTATACTTCCGGTTTCGACCGGAAGTGAATGTCAAATGAGGTTACACTTTGTAAATATTTGTAGAATCGTCGAGGGGCTTTAAAATTAAGTTATACAATTAATATACAAATTTACGTAATTCAGAATCGATTTTTCATAACAAAACTACTACTTCCGGTTTCGACCGGAAGTGAAGGTCAAATGGGGTCACACCCTGTGTAAGATTTGTTTAGTACTTCAAGACCTTTCATATGGTGTAAAGATCATGTATGTAGCATCTATTATTCTTAAGATATGATTATTTTAGTATAAAACTTCAATTTAATGTAATGACGTCATCGATGACGTCATCATTCCCAAAATTTTGTTTTGTCATATACACGCTGTGGTCTAAGTATGTAGTAAGTATCAAGTCCGTACATGCTTTAGTTTTTGAGATAGCAAAATAATTTGTTTTCGACCTCGTGTATCAATTTCGTTGTGACGTAGCTATGACGTCATATATTACATTTCTAGATTGGTCTTGAGCTAAAAAAAATATTATTTATTGAAAGTTAGTTGATATTTTTAATCACTTAGGCTTTAGAGCCCCAAATTACATGAACTTTAACTTTAACTTCCGGTTTCTACCGGAAGTAAAGGTCAAATGGGGTCACGGTGTGCATACAATTTGTCCCACATCACAAGACCTTTCATATGCATTAAAGATTTTGAATGTAGCATTTGCCGTTCTTGAATTATTACATTTTTGAATTATTTAACGTTTATTTAACGTCATGACGTCATCAATGACGTCATCATTCCAAAAAAGTTTCTGTATCATCCACTCACTAATATGTTTGTACATGGTAAGTTTCAAGTTCATACAAGCTTAACTTTTTGAAAAAATTTGTGGACAAGTTTCGACGACTAAGAAAGCCCAGAAAATTTTTTTTTTCCGTTTCAACCGGAAGTAAGGGTCAAATAGGGTCACATCTTCAACACAATTTTTAGAATGGTTAACGAGCTTTCAGATGAAGTAATGATTATTAATGAATTCTGTTTTGTTATTGAAAAATAATCTTTTTGAAAAACAAATTTCAACTTCCTCTTTCGACCGGAAGTCAAGGTCAAATGGGGTCACAAACTGTGTAAGATGTGCAGAGTAATTGAAGATCTTTGATATGGTGCAAAGATCTTGTATGTATCATTTACGGTTCTTCAGATATGAATTTTTGAAATATTAAACGTTGATTTATTGTAATGACGTCATCGATGACGTCATCATCCAGAAAAAACAGTGCAGTTTACTGCACAGTAAAGTTGAAGGTAATAGTAAGTTTCAAGACTGTACCTCGTTTAGTTAATGACCTATGAATCTTTTTATATGTTAACTTCAACTTCCGGTTTCGACCGGAAGTAAAGGTCAAATGGGGTCACACTTTCTGTAAGACATGTAGACTGGTTAAAGTGTTTGCAGATGAAGTAATGGTTATTACTATAGCCTGTTTTTTATTGAAATAGGATTTTTTGGAAAAATGACATTTTAACTTCCGGTTTCGACCGGAAGTCAAGGTGAAATGGGGTCACACACTGTGTAAGATTTGTAGAGTAATCGAAAAGCTTTCATATGGTTCAAAGATCTTGTATGTAACATATACGGTTCTTCAGATATGGATTTTTTAAATATTAAACTTTGATTTAATATAATGACGCAATCAATGACGTCATCTTTTACGGCCAGAAGACAATGTCAAACTGGTATTATGTCTGTGCAAAAGTTTGAGCAGGCTAACCGATCTTCAAACTGTCATTCAAATTTTGACAATATCATTAGCAGTTCTTGAGATATGATTTTTTGAAATTTTGAACTTCCGGTTTCGACCGGAAGTAAAGGTCAAATGAGGTCAAATTGTGCACGACAATAAAAGGTCATTACAAGAACTTTTATGTTTTGAAAGAATCTCGTACGTAGCTTTTCTGGTTCTCAAGATATGAATTTTCTAATTATTAATGGTTTATTTAGCATAATGACGTCATCAATGACGTCATCATTCTAAAAAAGTTGCGGTTTCATCTACTAACTATGGTTCATGTTCCTGATAAGTTTCAAGTTCATATAAGCTTTACTTTTGTTAAAAATCAACGGAGAAGGTTCGCTGATAAGAATACGAGGAAAAACTAGAGATTGAGAGTTTGTGAACAAACTCACGGTGTTCGGCTGGAACGTAATAAAGTGATTGCGTCATTGAAAACAAGGTCAATATTGTGTGCTGTGCTGATGGGCAAAATATTTATTTGTACCTTGTGTTGATCTTTAGGCATGAAGGTCAGTCATATGAAACTTCAACTTCCGGTTTTGACATGAACTATGGGTCAAATGGGGTCACACTCTGCGATAGTTGTACAGTATTTCAAGGGCTTGCATATGGTGCAAAAATCTCCTGTGTAACTTTTATGATTCCCCAAATATGATTTTTTGAAACATTAAACGTTGATTTAATATAATGACGTCATCGATGATGTCATAATCCGAAAATAATCCAGTTTCATCTACACAGTAATGTCTAAGGCAACAGTAAGTTTCAAGTCTGTATCACGTTTAGTTGATGAATTATGAATTTACTATCTGTGAAATTTCATTATCCGTTTCAACCGGAAGTAAGGGTCAAATAGGGTCACATCTTCAACACAATTTTTAGAATGGTTAACGAGCTTTCAGATGAAGTAATGATTATTAATGAATTCTGTTTTGTTATTGAAAAATAATCTTTTTGAAAAATAAAATTTCAACTTCCTCTTTCGACCGGAAGTCAAGGTCAAATGGGGTCACAAACTGTGTAAGATGTGCAGAGTAATTGAAGATCTTTGATATGGTGCAAAGATCTTGTATGTATCATTTACGGTTCTTCAGATATGAATTTTTGAAATATTAAACGTTGATTTATTGTAATGACGTCATCGATGACGTCATCATCCAGAAAAAACAGTGCAGTTTACTGCACAGTAAAGTTGAAGGTAATAGTAAGTTTCAAGACTGTACCTCGTTTAGTTAATGACCTATGAATCTTTTTATATGTTAACTTCAACTTCCGGTTTCGACCGGAAGTAAAGGTCAAATGGGGTCACACTTTCTGTAAGACATGTAGACTGGTTAAAGTGTTTGCAGATGAAGTAATGGTTATTACTATAGCCTGTTTTTTATTGAAATAGGATTTTTTGGAAAAATGACATTTTAACTTCCGGTTTCGACCGGAAGTCAAGGTGAAATGGGGTCACACACTGTGTAAGATTTGTAGAGTAATCGAAAAGCTTTCATATGGTGCAAAGATCTTGTATGTAACATATACGGTTCTTCAGATATGGATTTTTTAAATATTAAACGTTGATTTAATATAATGACGCAATCAATGACGTCATCTTTTACGGCCAGAAGACAATGTCAAACTGGTATTATGTCTGTGCAAAAGTTTGAGCAGGCTAACCGATCTTCAAACAGTCATTCAAATTTTGACAATATCATTGGCAGTTCTTGAGATATGATTTTTTGAAATTTTGAACTTCCGGTTTCGACCGGAAGTAAAGGTCAAATGAGTTCAAGCTCTGCACGACAATTAAAGGTCATTACAAGAACTTTTATGTTTTGAAAGAATCTCGTACGTAGCTTTTCTGGTTCTCAAGATATGAATTTTCTAATTATTAATGGTTTATTTAGCATAATGACGTCATCAATGACGTCATCATTCTAAAAAAGTTGCGGTTTCATCTACTAACTATGGTTCATGTTCCTGATAAGTTTCAAGTTCATATAAGCTTTACTTTTGTTAAAAATCGACGGAGAAGGTTCGCTGATAAGAATACGAGGAAAAAAAAAAAAAAAAAAAAACTTAACAATAACAATAGGTTTTCGGCTCAATGCCGAACACCTAATTAGAAAATTCATATCTTGAGAACCAGAAAAGCTACGTACAAGATTCTTTCAAAACATAAAAGTTCTTGTAATGACCTTTAATTGTCGTGCACAACTTGACCTCATTTGACCTTTACTTCCGGTCGAAACCGGAAGTTCAAAATTTCAAAAATTCATATCCCAAGAACTGCTTATCATATTGACAAAATTTGAATGTCAGTTTGAAGATCGGTTAGCCTGCTTAAACTTTTGTACAGACATAATACTGGTTTGACAATGTCTTCTGGCCGTTAAAGATGACGTCATTGATTGCGTCATTATATTAAATCAACGTTTAATATTTAAAAAATCCATATCTGAAGAACCGTTTATGTTATATACAAGATCTTTGCACCATATGAAAGCTTTTTGATTACTTTACAAATCTTACAGTGCGTGACCCCATTTGACCTTGACTTCCGGTCGAAACCGGAAGTTAATATGTCATTTTTCCAAAAAAATCATATTTCAATAAAAAACAGGCTATAGTAATAACATTACTTCATCTGAAAACACTTTAACCAGTCTACATGTTTTACAGATTGTGTGACCCCATTTGACCTTGACTTCCGGTTGAAACCGGAAGTTGAAGTTTAAGTATAAAAAAATTCATAGGTCATTAACCAAACGAGGTACAGTCTTGAAACTTACTTTTAGCTTCAACTTTACCGTGCAGTAAACTGCAATGTCTTTTCTGGATGATGACGTCATTGATGACGTCATTACAATAAATCAACGTTTAATATTTCAAAAATTCATATCTGAAGAACCATAAATGATACATACAAGATATTTGCGCCATATAAAAGCTCTTCAATTACTCTGCACATCTTACACAGTTTGTGACCCCATTTGACCTTGACTTCCGGTCAAAACAGGAAGTTGAATTTTTTTTTTCAAAAAGATTATTTTTCAATAACAAAACATAATTCATTAATAATCATTACTTCATCTGAAAGCTCGTTAACAATTCTAAAATTGTGTTGAAGATGTGACCCAATTTGACCCTTACTTCCGGTTGAAACGGATGTTGAAATTTCACAGATAGTAAATTCATAATTCATCAACTGAACGTGATACAGACTTGAAACTTACTGTTGCCTTAGACATTACTGTGTAGATGAAACTGGATTATTTTCGGATTATGACATCATTGATGAAGTCATATTAAATCAACGTTTAATGTTTAAAAAAATCATTTGGGGATCATAAAAGTTACACACGAGATATTTGCTCCATATGCAAGCCCTTGAAATACTGTACAACTATCGCAGAGTGTGACCCCATTTGAACCATAGTTCATGTCAAAACCGGAAGTTGGAGTTTCATATGACTGACCTTCATGCCTAAAGATCAACACAAGGTACAAATAAAAATTTTGCCCATCAGCACAGCATACAATATTGACCTTGTTTTCAATGACGCAATCACTTTATTACGTTCCAGCCGAACACCGTGAGTTTGTTCACAAACTCTCAATCTCTAGTTTTTTCTGGGCTTTCTTAGTCGTCGAAACTTGTCCGCAAATTTTCTCAAAAAGTTAAGCTTGTATGAACTTGAAACTTACCATGTACAAAGATATTAGTGAGTAGATGAAACCGCTAATTTTTTGGAATGATGACGTCATTGATGACGTCATGACGATAAATAAACGTTAAATAATTCAAAAAATCATAACTCCTGAAGTACACAATGGATTTTTACAATCTATACATCATCGGGAAGGTCTTTAAAAAATAATTAAATGTTTCACAGAAATGACCCCAATTTGACCTTGTCTTCCGGTTCAAACCGGAAGTTGAAGCAAAAAATGCTTGAAAAGTCACAATTTAAGCGGTGGAGTCAATATGAAACAGAATTTGGACCTGGTTTCAGTGTACGAAATAAAATGTAGTTTATGTCCTTTGAAAATAATACATTGATGACGTCATCAAAAGTTACAGTTTGTTACGACGACGAGTTTAAAAATAAAAAAAAGTTTATTTCCAACTATTTTTGAGCAAACTACATGTTGAATTTTTTAGTAATAGATAACGACTATAAAAGCCTAATTGTGAAATTTGAACAAAATTGGCCGTTGCATAACGAAGTTATATTAAGGTGAAAAGTGCCGTTTTTAGCGCGATCGCCGATAGAGTCTGTACAGTTACCACCCCCCCCCCCCCCCCCCCGTGCGTGTGCACTCTAGGATTTTACAGCGTGTTGTGTATAGTATATACACAGCGCTGCTCGGTAGTAGTGTCAACAACAGTAATGCGTGCACAGTAACTTGGCATGCTTCCAAGAAATGAACCTGCGAGGCGCATACACAGTGCTTTTACAAAGACCGTTAATTTGAAATAGCGCCCTCAAACCTGTATGGACGCACACTTCTTTATTTTATTGACACCACGTAGATGCCGAACAAAATGGAGGGCAGCAAGGCTTAATGTTTCGATAAAAGGCAAAATGAATACTATTTTGAAATGTAATTAAAAGTGTTGTATACTATCAGTTATTTTTTCACTTCGTGGGTGTTTACATGAAAATTCCAATGTAAAAAGATACTGCAGCCTTCATCCATGTAATAAATAGTTCAAAAAATTCATAACTCAAGAACGGCAAATGCTACATTCAAAATCTTTGGTGCATATGAAAGGTCTTGTGATGTTGGACAAATTGTATGCAAATTGTGACCTGATTTGACCTTTACTTCCGGTAGAAACCGGAAGTTAAAGTAACAAATCATGTTATTTGGGGCTCTAGAGCCTAAGTGATTGAAAATATCAACAAACTTTCAATGAATAATATTTTCTTTAACTCAGGAGCATTCTAGAAATGTAATATATGACGTCATAGCTACGTCACAACGAAATTGAGACACGAGGTCAAAAAAAATTATTTTGCTATCTCAAAAAATAAAGCATGTACGGTCTTGAAACTTACTGTACACCTAGACCACAGTGTGTATATGACAAAGCAAAATTTTTGGAATGATGACGTCATCGATGACGTCATTACATTAAATTGAAGTTTTATACTAAAATAATCATATCTTAAGAATAATACATGCTACATAAATGATTCTTACACAATATGAAAGGTCTTGAAGTATTAAACAAATCTTACACAGAATGTGACCCCGTTTGACCTTCACTTCCGGTCGAAACCGGAAGTAGTAGTTTTGTTATGAAAAATCGTTTCTGAATTACGTAAATTTGTATATTAATTGTATAACTTAATTTTAAAGCCCCTCGACGATTCTACAAATATTTACAAAGTGTGACCTCATTTGACCTTCACTTCCGGTCGAAACCGGAAGTATAAGTTTGTACTACAAAAATATGTACCTTATTAATGAAACGTGGTACATTAATAATCGTTACATCAATTTCAAGCTCTCTGACAATTCTAGATACCATGCACAAGGTGTGACCCCATTTGACCTTTAGTTCCTGTCAAACCGGAAGTCGAAGTTTCATATGACAAACCTTCATGAATAAAGATAAAAAAGTACAACTAAATATTTTGCCCGTCAGCATAGCACAAATAGACAAGAAACGTGCACATAATATTGACCTTAAAATTTTCAATTACGTAATTAAGCCGAACACCGTGAGTTTGTCCACAAACTCTAAATCTCTAGTTTTTTTTTTTTTTTTTTTTTTTTTTCTGGGCTTTCTTAGTCGTCGAAACTTGTCCACAAATTTTCTCAAAAAGTTAAGCTTGTATGAACTTGAAACTTAACATGTACAAACATATTAGTGAGTGGATGATACAGAAACTTTTTTGGAATGATGACGTCATTGATGACGTCATGACGTTAAATAAACGTTAAATAATTCAAAAATTTCATAACTCAAGAACGGCAAATGCTACATTCAAAATCTTTAATGCATATGAAAGGTCTTGTGATGTGGGACAAATTGTATGCACACCGTGACCCCATTTGACCTTTACTTCCGGTAGAAACCGGAAGTTAAAGTTAAAGTTCATGTTATTTGGGGCTCTAAAGCCTAAGTGATTAAAAATATCAACTAACTTTCAATGAATAATATTTTTATTAGCTCAAGAGCAATCTAAAAATGTAATGTATGACGTCATAGCTACGTCACAACGAAATTGATACACGAGGTCGAAAAAAAAATTACTTTGCTATCTCAAAAACTAAAGCATGTACGGACTTGATACTTACTATATACCTAGACCTTAGTGTGTATAGGACAAAGCAAAATTTTTGGAATGATGACGTCATCGATGACGTCATTATATTAAATTGAAGTTTTATACTAAAATAATCATATCTTAAGAATAATACATGCTACATACATGATCTTTACACCATATGAAAGGTCTTGAAGTACTAAACAAATCTTACACAGGGTGTGACCCCATTTGAACTTCACTTCCGGTCGAAACCGGAAGTAGTAGTTTTGTTATGAAAAATCGATTCTGAATTACGTAAATTTGTATATTAATTGTATAACTTAATTTTAAAGCCCCTCGACGATTCTACAAATATTTACAAAGTGTGACCTCATTTGACCTTCACTTCCGGTCGAAACCGGAAGTATAAGTTTGTACTACAAAAATATGTACCTTATTAATGAAACGTGGTACATTAATAATCGTTACATCAATTTAAAGCTCTCTGACAATTCTAGATACCATGCACAAGGTGTGACCCCATTTGACCTTTAGTTCCTGTCAAACCGGAAGTTGAAGTTTCATATGACAAACCTTCATGAACAAAGATAAAAAAGTACAACTAAATATTTCGCCCGTCAGCATAGCACAAATAGACAAGAAACGTGCACATAATATTGACCTTAAAATGTTCAATTACGTAATTAAGCCGAACACCGTGAGTTTGTCCACAAACTCCTGAAGTACACAATGGAATTATACATCAAACAACTCACGTGAGCATGTGATCGTCTCAGTAAAGTCTCCTCTTCCTCTCCCTGTCACAATTAAGCCACCAGAATGACATAAAGGGAAACATTTCCACACTGAACTTGGAAGTACACAATGGAATTTTACAATCTATACATCATCGGAAAGGTCTTTAAAAAATAATTAAATGTCTCACAGAGATGACCCCAATTTGACCTTGTCTTCCGGTTCAAACCGGAAGTTGAAGCAAAAAATGCTTAAAAAGTCACAATTTAAGCTGTGGAGTCAATATGAAACAGAATTTGGACATGGTTTCAGTGTACGAAATAAAATGTAGTTTATGACCTTTGAAAATATTACGTTGATGACATCATCAAATGTTACAGTTTGTTACGACGACGAGTTTAAAAATAAAAATTTTTTTATTTCGAATTTTTTTTTAGCAAACTACATGTTGAATTTTTTAGTAATAGATAACGAGTATAAAAGCCTAATTGTGAAATTTGAACAAAATTGGCCGTTGCATAACGAAGTTATATTAAGGTAAAAAGTGCCGTTTTTAGCGCAATCGCCGATAGAGTCTGTACAGTTACCTTACTGTATTGCACCCCGTGCGTGTGCACTATAGGCTTTTACAGCATGCTGTGTATATACATACACGTAACAAGTCAGGTCTTGTCACAGTTCATCGAACTTTGCGGTGTGTTGTTAAGTTCTGTGTGTGTGTAATAATGGCTACGCAAAGAAAAACTGTTAAGTCATGCCAAGTTCAGTGTGGAAATGTTTCCCTTTATGTCATTCTGGTGGCTTAATTGTGACAGGGAGAGGAAGAGGAGACTTTACTGAGACGATCACATGCTCACGTGAGTTGTTTGATGTATAATGGTGGAGAAAATGCAATTGACAAAATGATCGTCTTTCGTTCTAAATATACCGATCACGTACGTGCTTACGTACGAGAGTCACAAGTGTGCAACAGCGGGACCAGAGGCTCTTTACCCCCGCGAGAGTTGTTGTCGGGATACGCTGAGTAAAACTGTTCAAAAATGAAATTTAAAAAGTAAAGTCATCGCTTTTCAAAATGTCCGTGTATTTCTTTAGCCGTGCACACTTGTGTTTGTGATGTTTATCAAAGTGGGGTAGTTTTTATAAAACTTTGGAACTTTTTAATACAGATAATGAGCTCGGAATTTGAATCTGTCAAATGTCAGATTGACTGTACAGAATGAGACCGTTAATTTGATGTAGCGCCACCAACGTTTCACTAGCAATACACACTTTTTTTATTGACACCGCATAGATGCCGAACAAAACAGAGGGCAGCAAGGGTTAATGTTTTGATAAAAGACAATATGAATAGTATTTTGAACAGACAACCTGGCGGGAGCCAATTGCACTGCGTGGAAAAGGAACAGTTTGGAAAGCACGAAAACATTGTTTTTCCTGGCAGTTAAAATCAAAAAGGTAACTTGTTTTCCTCCAGGAGTCGAGTTACAATAAATGTATGCGGTTCTTTATAATTCTTAGTGACCTGAGTTGACCTCGCTTCCTGCCCAAACCGGAAGTCCCCATGAAATACATATGATAAAGCTCTTTTTAATTATTTTCACATTCATTTTTATTAAATCAAAGTTTATTATTTCAAAAAATCATAACTCCTGAAGTACACAATGGATTTTTACAATCTATACATCATCTGAAAGGTCATTCAAAACTGCGTAATCGCCCTACAGACATGACCCCAATGTGACCTTGTCTTCCGGTTCAAACCGGAAGTTCAAATATTCAAAAATTCATAATTTAAGAAGTTTTTATTATATAATCACAAATCTTACATCAGATTGTAGGTTAGGGAATGTCCTTCTATGTTGCACATTGCGTGACCTGTGTGACCTCTACTTCCGGAAAAACCGGAAGTAGCTCCTCATTCAAAAGTTGTCAGAGGTAGGAACATAATTCTTTCACCAAGTACCAAGGTTAGGGAGGATCCTTCTCTGTTGCACTATGCGTGACCTTTGTGACCTCTACTTCCGGTCAAACCGGAAGTAGCTCTTTATTTAAAAATGGTAAGAGCTAGGAACATGATTCTTTCACCAAATACCAAGGTTAGGGAGGATCCTTCTCTGTTGCACATTGCGTGACCGTTCTGACCTCTACTTCTGGTCAAACCGGAAGTAGCTCTTTATTTAAAAATGGTTAGAGCTAGGAACATGATTATTTCACGTAATACCAAGGTAAGGGATGACCCTTCTCTGTTGCACTTTGCGTGACCTCTGTGACCTCTACTTCCAGTGAAGCCGAAAGTAGCTCCTCATTTTTTTAAGTTGTTAGAGGTAGGAACATGACTCTTTCACAAAATACCAAGTTGGTAAGGTCCTTCTCTGTTTCATATTGCGTACCTGTACTTCCGGTCAAACCGGAAAAAATGGTAAGAGCTAGAAACATGAAGGTCCTCTGCTGCAAATTAAATATATTTCAAAGCACAATTTTACGTTTTTTTATGTTCATATTTTTAGATACTTAAGTTGATACATTAAATAACAACTTTAACTACCATATTCCGAACACCTTGTTTTTGTGATGTCACAAAAACTTATGTCTAGTTTTTTTTTTTTTTTTTTTTCTGGGCTTTCTTAGTCGTCGAAACTTGTCCACAAATTTTCTCAAAAAGTTAAGCTTGTATGAACTTGAAACTTACCATATACAAACATATTAGTGAGTGGATGATACAGAAACTGTTTTGGAATGATGACGTCATTGATGACGTCATGACGTTAAATAAACGTTAAATAATTCAAAAATTTTATAACTCAAGAACGGCAAATGTTACATTCAAAATCTTTAATGCATATGAAAGGTCTTGTGATGTGGGACAAATTGTATGCACACCGTGACCCCATTTGACCTTTACTTCCGGTAGAAACCGGAAGTTAAAGTTAAAGTTCATGTTATTTGGGGCTCTAAAGCCTAAGTGATTAAAAATATCAACTAACTTTTAATGAATAATAATTTATTTAGCTCAAGAGCAATCTAGAAATGTGATATATGACGTCATAGCTACGTCACAACGAAATTGATACACGAGGTCGAAAAAAAAATTATTTTGCTATCTCAAAAACTAAAGCATGTACGGACTTGATACTTACTACATACTTAGACCACAGTGTGTATATGACAAAGCAAAATTTTGGGAATGATGACGTCATTGATGACGTCATTACATTAAATTGAAGTTTTATACTGAAATAATCAAATCTTAAGAATAATACATGCTACATACATGATCTTTACACCACATGAAAGGTCTTGAAGTACTAAACAAATCTTACACAGGGTGTGACCCCATTTGACCTTTACTTCCGGTCGAAACCGGAAGTAGTAGTTTTGTTATGAAAAATCGATTCTGAATTACGTAAATTTGTATATTAATTGTATAACTTAACTTTAAAGCCCCTCGACGATTCTACAAATATTGTACAAAGTGTGACCTCATTTGACCTTCACTTCCGGTCGAAACCGGAAGTATAAGTTTGTACTACAAAAATATGTACCTTATTAATGAAACGTGGTACATTAAAAATCGTTACATCAATTTAAAGCTCTCTGGCAATTCTAGATACCATGCACAAGGTGTGACCCCATTTGACCTTTAGTTCCTGTCAAACCGGAAGTTGAAGTTTCATATGACAAACCTTCATGAATAAAGATAAAAAAGTACAACTAAATATTTCGCCCGTCAGCATAGCACAAATAGACAAGAAACGTGCACATAATATTGACCTTAAAATTTTCAATTACGTAATTAAGCCGAACACCGTGAGTTTGTCCACAAACTCTAAATCTCTAGTTTTTTTCTGGGCTTTCTTAGTCGTCGAAACTTGTCCACAAATTTTCTCAAAAAGTTTAGCTTGTATGAACTTGAAACTTACCATGTACAAACATATTAGTGAGTGGATGATACAGAAACTTTTTTGGAATGATGACGTCATTGATGACGTCATGACGTTAAATAAACGTTAAATAATTCAAAAATTTAATAACTCAAGAACGGCAAATGCTACATTCAAAATCTTTAATGCATATGAAAGGTCTTGTGATGTGGGACAAATTGTATGCACACCGTGACCCCATTTGACCTTTACTTCCGGTAGAAACCGGAAGTTAAAGTTAAAGTTCATGTTATTTGGGGCTCTAAAGCCAAAGTGATTAAAAATATCAACTAACTTTCAATGAATAATATTTTGTTTAGCTCAAGAGCAATCTAGAAATGTGATATATGACGTCATAGCTACGTCACAACGAAATTGATACACGAGGTCGAAAAAAAAAATATTTTGCTATCTCAAAAACTAAAGCATGTACGGACTTGATACTTACTACATACTTAGACCACAGTGTGTATATGACAAAGCAAAATTTTGGGAATGATGACGTCATCGATGACGTCATTACATTAAATTGAAGTTTTATACTAAAATAATCATATCTTAAGAATAATACATGCTACATACATGATCTTTACACCATATGAAAGGTCTTGAAGTACTAAACAAATCTTACACAGAATGTAACCCCATTTGACCTTCACTTCCGGTCGAAACCGGAAGTAGTAGTTTTGTTATGGAAAATCGATTCTGAATTACGTAAATTGTTATATTAATTGTATAACTTAATTTTAAAGCCCCTCGACGATTCTACAAATATTTACAAAGTTTGACCTCATTTGACCTTCACTTCCGGTCGAAACCGGAAGTATAAGTTTGTACTACAAAAATATGTACCTTATTAATGAAACGTGGTACATTAATAATCGTTACATCAATTTACAGCTCTCTGACAATTTTAGATACCATGCACAAGGTGTGACCCCATTTGACCTTTAGTTCCTGTCAAACCGGAAGTTGAAGTTTCATATGACAAACCTTCATGAATAAAGATAAAAAAAGTACAAATAAATATTTCGCCTGTCAGCATAGCACAAATAAACAAGAAACGTGCACACAATATTGACCTTAAAATTTTCAATTACGTAATTAAGCCGAACACCGTGAGTTTGTCCACAAACTCTAAATCTCTAGTTTTTCTGGGCTTTCTTAGTCGTCGAAACTTGTCCACAAATTTTCTCAAAAAGTTAAGCTTGTATGAACTTGAAACTTACCATGTACAAACATATTAGTGAGTGGATGATACAGAAACTTTTTTGGAATGATGACGTCATTAATGACGTCATGACGTTAAATAAACGTTAAATAATTCAAAAATTTCATAACTCAAGAACGGCAGACGCTACATTCAAAATCTTTAATGCATATGAAAGGTCTTGTGATGTGGGACAAATTGTATGCACACCGTGACCCCATTTGACCTTTACTTCCGGTAGAAACCGGAAGTTAAAGTTAAAATTCATGTTATTTGGGGCTCTAAAGCCTAAGTGATTAAAAATATCAACTAACTTTCAATGAATAATATTTTCTTTAGCTCAAGAGCAATCTAGAAATGTGATATATGACGTCATAGCTACGTCACAACGAAATTGATACACGAGGTCGAAAAAAAAATTATTTTGCTATCTCAAAAACTGAAGCATGTACGGACTTGATACTTACTACATACCTAGACAACAGTGTGTATATGACAAAGCAAAATTTTGGGAATGATGACGTCATCGATGACGTCATTACATTAAATTGAAGTTTTATACTAAAATAATCATATCTTAAGAATAATACATGCTACATACATGATCTTTACACCATATGAAAGGTCTTGAAGTACTAAACAAATCTTACACAGGGTGTGACCCCATTTGACCTTCACTTCCGGTCGAAACCGGAAGTAGTAGTTTTGTTATGAAAAATCGATTCTGAATTACGTAAATTTGTATATTAATTGTATAACCTAATTTTAAAGCCCCTCAACGATTCTACAAATATTTACAAAGTGTGACCTCATTTGACCTTCACTTCCGGTCGAAACCGGAAGTATAAGTTTGTACTACAAAAATATGTACCTTATTAATGAAACGTGGTACATTAATAATCGTTACATCAATTTAAAGCTCTCTGACAATTCTAGATACCATGCACAAGGTGTGACCCCATTTGACCTTTAGTTCCTGTCAAACCGGAAGTTGAAGTTTCATATGACAAACCTTCATGAATAAAGATAAAAAAGTACAACTAAATATTTCGCCCGTCAGCATAGCACAAATAGACAAGAAACGTGCACATAATATTGACCTTAAAATTTTCAATTACGTAATTAAGCCGAACACCGTGAGTTTGTCCACAAACTCTAAATCTCTAGTTGGGTGTTCGGACACAAGTCCGAAGACCCTCTGTTTTTGTTCGGTTTTTTTTTTTTTTACTTCTCCTTCTTCTTCTTCTTCTTCTTCTTCTTCTTCTTCTTCTTCTTCTTCTTCTTCTTATGCCTGAAGATTGTCCGCTAACAAAAACACACTTCCTAAGCTTGTATGAACTTGAAACTTCACACATAGTTAGATACTCATTAGGACACGAAACCGTTTGAGTGACGTCATGATGACGTCATCGGGTGTCAAATTACGTTAAATCAAAGTTTATTATTTAAAAAAATCATAACTCCTGAAGTACTCAATGGAATTTTACAATCTATACATCATCGGAAAGGTCTTTAAAAAATAATTATATGTCTCACAGAGATGACCCCAATTTGACCTTGTCTTCCGGTTCAAACCGGAAGTTGAAGCAAAAAATGCTTAAAAGGTCACAATTTAAGTTGTGGAGTCAATATGAAACAGAATTTGGACATGGTTTCAGTGTACGAAATAAAATGTAGTTTATGACCTTTGAAAATATAACATTGATGACGTCATCAAATGTTACAGTTTGTTACGACGACGAGTTTAAAAATAAGAATTTTTTTTATTTCAAACTTTTTTAAGCAAACTACATGTTGCATTGTTTAGTAATAGATAACGACTATAAAAGCCTAATTGTGAAATTTGAGCAAAATTGGCCGTTGCATTACGAAGTTAAATTAAGGTGAAAAGTGCCGTTTTTAGCGCGATCGCCGATAGAGTCTGTACGGTTACCTTACTGTATTGCACCTCGTGCGTCTGCACTATAGGCTTTTACAGCATGCTGTGTATCACATACACGCAACAAGTCAGGTCTTGTCACAGTTCATCGAACTTTGCGGTGTGTTGTTAAGTTCTGTGTGTGTGTGTGATAATGGCGACGCAAAGAAAAACTGTTAAGTGATGCCAAGTTCAGTGTGGAAATGTTTCCCTTTATGTCATTCTGGTGGCTTAATTGTGACAGGGAGAGGAAGAGGAGACTTTACTGAGACGATCACATGCTCACGTGAGTTGTTTGATGTATAATTATGGAGAAAATGCAATTGACAAAATGATCGTCTTTCGTATACCGATCACGTACGTGCTTACGTACGATAGTCACAAGTGTGCAACAGCGGGGCCAGAGACTCTTTACCCCTGCGAGAGTTGTTGTCGGGATACGCTGAGTAAAACTGTTCAAAAATGAAAATTAAAAAGTAAAGTCATCGCTTATTTAAATGTCCGTGTATTTCTTTAGCTGTGCACACTTGTGTTTGTGATGTTTATCAAAGTGGGGTAGTTTTTTATAAAACTTTGGAACTTTTTAATACAGATAATGAGCTCAGAATTTGAATCTGTCAAAATGTCAGATTGACTGTACAGAATGGGACCGTTAATTTGATATAGCGCCATCAACGGTCACTAGCAATACACACTTTTGTTTATTGACACCGCATAGATGCCGAACAAAACAGAGGGCAGCAAGGGTTAATGTTTTGATAAAAGGCAATATGAATAGTATTTTGAACACACAACCTGGCGGCAGCCAATTGCACTGCGTGGAAAAGAAACAATTTGTAAAGCACGAAAACATTGTTTTTCCTGGCAGTTAAAATAAAAAAGGTAACTTGTTTTTCCTCCAGGAGTCGACTTACAATAAATGTATGCGGTTCTTTATAGTTCTTAGTGACCTGAGTTGACCTCGCTTCCTGCCCAAACCGGAAGTCCCCAAGAAATACATATGATAAAGCTCTTTTTAATTATTTTCATATTCATTTTTATTAAATCAAAGTTTATTATTTCAAAAAATCATAACTCCTGAAGTACACAATGAATTTTTACAGTCTATACATCATCTGAAAGGTCATTCCAAACTGCGTAATAGCTCATATACATGACCCCAATTTGACCTTGTCTTCCGGTTCAAACCAGAAGTTCAAATATTCAAAAATTCATAATTTAAGAAGTTTTTATTATATATTCACAAATCTTACATCAGATTGTAGGTTAGGGAATGTCCTTCTATGTTGCACATTACGTGACCTTTGTGACCTCTACTTCCGGAAAAACCGGAAGTAGCTCCTCATTCAAAAGTTGTCAGAGGTAGGAACAATCTTTCACCAAGTACAAAGATTAGGGAGGATCCTTCTCTGTTGCACATTGCGTGACCTTTGTGACCTCTACTTCCGGTCAAACCGGAAGTAGCTCTTTATTTAAAAATGGTAAGAGCTAGGATCATGATTCTTTCACAAAATACCAAGGTTAGGGAGGATCCTTCTCTGTTGCACATTGCGTGACCTTTGTGACCTGTACTTCCGGTCAAACCGGAAGTAGCTCTTTATTATAAAATGGTAAGAGCTAGGAACATGATTCTTTCACCAAATACCAAGGTTAGGGAGGATCCTTCTCTGTTACATTGCGTGACCGTTCTGACCTCTACTTCCGGTCAAACCGGAAGTAGCTCTTTATTTAAAAATGGTTAGAGCTAGGAACATGATTATTTCACGTAATACCAAGGTAAGGGATGACCCTTCTCTGTTGCACTTTGCGTGACCTCTATGACCTCTACTTCCAGTGAAGCAGAAAGTAGCTCCTCATTAGAATAATGCTAAGTGCTTGGAACATGATTTTTTCTCCATTACCAAGGATATGGAAGACATACTTCCCTTGCACATTGTTTGACCCCTTTGACCTCTACTTCCGGTCGAACTGGAAGTAGCCCCTCATTTAAAAGTAAATAGAAGTAGGAACATGATTTTTCCTAGAAATATCAAACTAAGGAGAGGCCTTTCTTTGTGAAACATTCAATGACCTTTGTGACCTCTATTCCGGTCAAACCAGAAGTAGTTCTTCATTTAAAAATGCTAAGAGCTAGGAACAAGATTCTTTCACCAATTACCAAGGTTAAGGAAGGCCCTTCTCTGTTGTACATTTCTTGACCTCTTTGACCTCTAATTCCGGTCAAACCGGAAGTAGCTCCTCATTTAAAAATGGTTAGATGTAGGAACAAGATTCTCTCACCCAAAACTAAGGTTAGGGGAGGTCCTTCATTGTTCTCCTCATTTAAAGGTAAATAAATGTAGGAACATGACTGATGTTCTTGAAGTCCTAATCAGATATTATTTCATAAAGCAATATTTCATGTTTCTATTTTCAAATTATTTTAGTTGTGTTAACTTTATTTATATCAAATAACAACTCTATCCGAACACCCAGTTTTTGTTCTTGGAACAAAAATTTATGTCTAGTTTTACTTCTCCTTCTTCTTCTTCTTATGCCTGAAGATTGTCCGCTAACAGAAGCACACTTCCTAAGCTTGTATGAACTTGAAACTTCACACATAGTTAGATACTCATTAGGACACGAAACCGTTTGAGTGATGTCATGATGACGTCATCCGGTGTCGAATTACATTAAATCAAAGTTTATTATTTCAAAAAATCATAACTCTTAAAGTACACAATGGATTTTTACAATCTATACATCATCGGAAAGGTCATCCAAAACTACGTAATCGCTCCACAGACATGACCCCAATTTGACCTTGTCTTCCGGGTCAAACCGGAAGTTGAAAACTTCAAAAATTCGTATTTTTTGAAGTATATATCACATGATCACAAATCTTACATCAGATTGTAGAGAATTTAGTCCTCTCCAACTTTTGCATTGAGGTCACACCATTTTGACCTATACTTGCGGTTCAAAACGGACATTTAACGCATTCTTTTGTGCATGTGCGTTCAAGCGTGATCGGCAATGCTATACAACAATCCAATGCCATTATACATGTACACGTCCGGGTGGGTGTGTGCGTGTGTGGCTAAGTTACGTTGAAACTGTACATGTACATGTGCTACTGTATGATACAATAAACCGCACGTTGTTCATAGTCTCTTCTCAAGGCACGCACTCCACGCTTTGTTAGTCTTTTACACATAGCTTATTTAAACCTTTAAAAATCAACAAAAAATCAACCGTTTGAGATATGAACTTAATTCTTCGACAAATGTAAAGGTTAGGGAGGGTCTTTCTTTGTGACCCATTGAGTGACCTCTGTGTCATCTACTTCCGGTCAAACCGGAAATATCTCTTTATTAGAATAATGCTAAGTGCTTGGAACATGATTTTTTTCACCATTACCAAGGGTATGGAAGACATATTCCCTTGCACATTGACCTCTACAACTCTATCCGAACACCCAGTTTTTGTTCTTGGAACAAAAATTCATGTCTAGTTTATCTGTGATTTTTTTTCTAATTTTTCTCAAAATAATAATAAATAAATTCATTTAGTCAAACTATTTGAACGGCTGGAATAAATAATGCCAATATGCAGGAGAATTTCAAAGATTGAAATGAACTTTACTTAAAAATGATAGGTCCCTGGTTCGAAGAAGGCGGTGTCCACGACGCTGTTACAGCGGTCTTAGGCGCATTGCTGTTGTGTCCCCAAGCACTCTGTGGATTGAAAACAAACTATATCTGACGATGTTCTATTCGTTATTTGAAGAAATAACATGTTTTGTTATTCAACTCAACTGAAAGAAGGTTGTTTTGTCTCCACTTCAAATTTAGATCTTACTGAATCTCGCTGGAAACTGTTTACGCGGCGATAGTTCATTCATCCAATCATAAAGAGGTGATTGTGGACAACTCAGTCCAAAATACATGTGTTTGATGTTTTGGTTGAGCAAAAACTTGTTTTCCAAATTGCCGGATTTCAATCTAACGGGTGTGTGTGAATACTGTACTTACTGCAACTGTAACGCATGTGATAAATTTCGTTCCACTGGAAACTGACGTAAACTCCCCTAAAGCTTCTGTCATATCCCGTCCTGTTGCCTGGCGACGGGCCTGCACAAACAACCCTTGGAACGAGTAGCCCCTGTTGGCCTGTACCGTTACTTTTTTGAAATAAAAAATGAAAATAGTTAAGAAATTGGAGGGATGGTAGGCTTAAACATTAGTTCCGTGTACATGCATCAGACGCTGGAGTAAGAGGGATTTGCATTGTATGAAATGGCTTGTGGCCAACACGTAAACTGTAATAAGCCAGAGGAGGCTTGAGTAATAAGGCTTACTGTCTAGCAATTTCGCCGATTCGGAGCCAAACAAGTGAGTTTGACGTAAATAATGACGCAGATTCATATTTTGGATACGTGATTATTGACAATAACAGTAACAACATTTTTTTAACTGGGCTTCAAAGTCTCGAAATTGTTCAATATTCATATAGTCCAAAGAAAATGTGAAAACAAAAAGACGCTTTAAAGTGTTGAGATGCATTCCATTATTCTGATGCCACTGAGTTAAAAGTGCATGGGTGAAGCTACAAATTAAACTTCAGCAAAGAGTTTCAGGAATCTTGGATAAATTTTTGATTCCATTCTCCCCATGGAGGATCACGGGACGCTCGCCTTTCACGTCGAAATCTTGGTTATGTTGAAGAAGCAGGTTGTTTAGTTCCTTCATGCATATATTAATTCCAGACATGACATGAGACATTGTCCTTCTGTTCAATCTTGGCACATCACTGATAACTAGCCCTCACTATGCCACATTCCACCAGAGCCATCCAGACAAAAGACATTTTTAAACAGACTTGAAGATGCATCTTTCCAAGTGACTTCGGAATTATGTATTGTTCAATCTGCTGTTGTTTTATGCAGCACCCCTTTTCAACTTTCTTGCCCTTTGTACAATCGGAAGACAGCCAGGGAGGAACTTTGTTATGTCCAGGAAAGTTATGACAAAAATAGCTTGCCATAGAAATAATTGTAACATAATTTATTTCAACATAAATGTTCAAAGGTGGTATCACTTATATACATACCTAAAAAGTCCTAAGGTATCGGTTCAGTGGAAAGGTAAAATTTCCGGCCTTTTTCTACGATAAAATTCTTGAAAAAATAAATCGAAAGAGGGCGCACTCTAATCCGGATCTTATCATCATTACATACGTATGCATTAGCATAAACACGCCAGGGACCGCCATACGTCGCCAACCGGTAAACGGGTATTTAAAAACCATCTAACGGTTTTGTGAGGGACGATATATTTATGTGAAACACAAAATGAACTATGGTGATTAAAATATATATAGTTTCAATCGTTTGAATGATTAATGAGCCTATTTATACTGCAAAATTATTTTGTTATTGACGATACTAATTTCACGAATATCAACGATAGATTCATCATCGATTCTTTCATTCATTCATTCATTCATTCATGTATTAATAATTTGTCATTAATTGCGTAACCAATTAATCTATTTATTTATTTTGCGATATTGCTTTCCTCATTTTATTAGTGTAGCTGTATCTACCGGTTACTACAATAAACTCGGCATCGGGATGTATTAGTTGCAGGTGTGGTGTGGCTAGTTAGACACAACCATTTAGTGGTGAGCCCCCTTTATGAAAGTAGTCATTTGAATGTTCTCCAGCCTATAGTCTGAAATGAGTCTATGGATGATGCCTCCCTTGGTTACGTTGGTAACCAGATCCATTCAACAAGGGTTCTTGGAAGGAAAGAAACATTGTAGCAGCCCTTCTTCATCGATGGGTGGTTGAAAGAGATTGATAAGGATGATTTCCAAGTGAGTGCTTGACTTCCCTGTGCAAGTTGGAAGTGGTCAGTGTCGATAGATTGATGAACAGACGTATACAGGAGTGATAGCCTGGAAATGTACAGTCACTTGCTTCGCCACTTTTGCTCTTAAAGCCCTAGCTCAACTTTGATAAGAAAAACACACATGTTCACAGATTTACATATACCTTACTAGCGATAATGATGGTAGAAAGCTTTCTTCAAAATATTTCTGCCTTAAGTGGTATCGTTATTGAATAGTAAATGAAATAAGATTCGAAATCAGTTTTCCTCTCAGTGAGACGAAAACTCTGCCTATAGGAATGTCTACAAAAATGCTAAATTCATTTTACCGTTTTCTCGCAAATGAAACAACGAAATGAGCTGACATTTTCACGGGTTGGTGTTATTACAAATATCTCGATTTGTGCAAAGAATGGAAGCATTTACAGTCAGTTTACCAATGTTGAGCTGGGGCTTTAAGTCAAACTGGACCACGTTTGTTACCCACCATTGCGTCCTATATAGATAGACCATTATGCCCGACGAAATTTTGAACCATTACGTCCGACCCATAGTGTCCGACAAACCATTATGTCCAATCCATAGTGTCCGACAAACCATTAGGTCAGACCCATAGTGTCCGACAAACCATTATGTCCGATCCATAGTGTCTGACAAACCATTATGCCCGATCCATAGTGTCCGACAAACCATTATGTGCAACCCAGTGTCCGACAAACCATTATGTGCAACCCATAGTGTCCGACAAACCATTATGTCCAATCCATAGTGTCCGACAAACCATTATGTCCGATCCATAGTGTCCGACAAACCATTATGTCCGATCCATAGTGTCCGACAAACCATTATGTCCGATCCATAGTGTCTGACAAACCATTATGCCCGATCCATAGTGTCCGACAAACCATTATGTCCGATCCATAGCGTCCGACAAACCATTATGTCCGACACATAGTGTCCGACAAACCATTATGTCCGACACATAGTGTCCGACAAACCATTATGTCCGATCCATAGTGTCCGACAAACCATTATGTGCAACCCATAGTGTCCGACAAACCATTATGTCCGACGAACCCCGTCTGACCCATTATATGCCCCTCGGACAAAATTGTAGTCCATGTCGGACAATGGTGCGTAACACACGTTTAATAAGTCACCTAGCGTAACACACGTTTAATAAGTCACCTAACTGAACAGTAAAAACATCGATGGATGGCTTGAGGCCGTATGGACACTGCTGCTAATTTTTATAACATAATAATATAAGGTGCTTGACCACCTGACGTTCTAGGCCCATGGCATTTAGGTTCCATACCTTATGCTAGGGGAAAACGGACTGTGAATGTGGGCTTCTGAACGATAAGTGCTAAAATCTAAGACAATTTTTCTGATTAATCAATACGAAAACAAACAAAAAAGTTTTTCGCTCATTTTAGAAGTTCTTTAATTCAAATACTATTTTAGTCTCAAGAGTCAATCCCGATATGATAAATTGCAGTTTTACCTTTTGACGGACAATGCGTCATATCAGATGGAATATTGAACCATACTTCATCGACAAAAATGAAATATTAAAAAGCAATTCAGTTGTGTAAACCGTAATCAAAATTTTAATACCTTCATCGAAACATAACGCATGTATACCTGTTCAAAGAAGGCTGATCTCACTTGCTAAACACTTCGTGTAGGTCTACTAAGCAGGCTTTTAAGCCTGCACCTGCAGTGACTTGTAAGTTACAAGGCAGATTTAAACAACCAAAGCTGAAAAGTTTTGCGCAACAAAACAGAACTTCCATAAGAATGCCCAACGCTTTCTCCCGTCAAGTCATACCGGTATTTCGCACGACAATACCGATGTCTCTAATCAATAATAACGTTTTATTTGGCAATTTCCAAATCCAAGGTTTCCTATGACTTCGATGACTTTTTAATGATGGAATAAGATGTGTAGTCGAACATGAAAGTTGTTCAGATTGACATTATAATACTTACCATCGATTGATTGCTTAGGGCCGTATGTATTGCTGCTAATCTGAATAGTATATGGTGCTCGACCACTTGACGTTCTTGGTCTGTGGCCGACAGGGTCCATATCTTGACACACGCCAGCAACAGCAACAGGCGGTCCTGATGGGTAAGACATTATACGTACCGGCATCATGGCCAGTACTAAAAATGAACTGATACAAATCATCAATAAAATACTCATCTCGTTTTCTACATGAATTTTACAATTATTTTACAATAAAGTACGTAATTGTGCACTCATGCAAGATCTAACAGTATGATGGTGTACTCAACCAGAGCATTTTTGTTATATTGAACATTTCAGATCCACAAGTCCTGAATTCGGAGCAGCAGGCCATTGGTAACGCATTCCGGCTCCTCCCTTTTCACACCGTTCAACAACCTAGATCGTACACTAAAACATCAATTTTCCCACTAATAAAACATGACAAACGGTTCAAACAGACTGTAGCCTTCTTTGAAAAAACCTCCAGGCGTAGTGTACATGTCTCCTCAAATGAAGCAAAACAGCAAACACGATACACGCACTGGTATAGTAATACAACAGCTAAAATGAGGAAAATGTCGTTGTTGCTGTTGTTTTTTGTTCGGTTTTTTTTGAGGGGGAGTTCTGAACAATTAAACTCTAGTTTTCGTTTGCATTTATATTGAACAAGATCTTAATCTATGCAATGATCTTGTTGAACACTCGTTAGGCCGTTTACTATAACATTATTGGTAATCTGACGTGGAGGTCAAAGCGAATACACTGTATGCGTGAATAGAGAAAGTTTTGAACAATTGAGTTATGCTACTCACAATTTTATAAAACGAACTTTTTATGAAGAATTTCTTTATCTTAAATGCTTCCATGGGGAGGGGTTATACGTGCACCATTGCCCTACACTTTAAATTTCTGTTTTCATTGTCTTATAAAAGCAAGGTGGTGGATTCCCAATACCAAACCTTTCGGGCAATGGTCACAACTTCAATCAAGTCACTGCTTTGAAGGGTTGCAATGAAAACCATATACGACTTATTTTTTCCATTTAAATGTACATATTATAGTTTTCAAGGTGTTTCATGGGAAATTCAGCAACGGTAGGATTATTATACAAATCTTATACATTTGTTGGACAAGCAATATTTCCATAATACACAGCTTCAAAGCTCATTGAAACCATTTTATTTCACCAGTTTTGCAAAACACAATGGCATCATATTGTTTATTGAATATAATGCATACATCATGAACTATATTTACGTATATAGAGTAATGAGTCTCACCTTTTCCCCTGACAATAATCGTTTTTTAAAAGACCCTGTCATTAAAACTTTGTGTAGCTTAATTGTCAAAGATGGCCTCGTGCTAACGGCAACTTCACCCTGACTGTTACTACAAGGGTATCAGTGTATATCTAGTATGCATCATGTTACACACAATAATCAAATCACTATAGACCTTATGCACATGACGTCATTTGAGTAGGGCGCCCTCGTCTAGAGGTCAAAATGAGGTTGTTCATTGGCCAATCCTGTACGCCGAGCGTACACTCTCTGCGTTTCCATTGTTACATCATTGATTTACCTCTAAGATGGCGGCGTGATGACGTCAATGCATAAGGTCTATTGAGTGCTCATTAATTGGGTTACAAAATAAATATATCACAACTTCAAAGAGGTCGTTAGTATAAATATCACAAGGTTTTTTTTTAAGATAAGCTAACATCGCCCAACTGGTGTTGAACCCTCTTTTGCCCTTTTCATTTCAGTTTCCTATTCCATGACTCCCAAATATACTCCACTTCATGAAATGCACACATTCTTTTAGTGTGTACAAACCAAATGCCTAATTTGCCAAAGTATCACCATTTATTTCAATAGTATATAGATTTAAGACATAGGTTCTTAAATCCTCTTAATGCTACTACTTCCAACATGACGCATTATACAAATAATGAATGTTTAGGAGTGCAATGATGAGTATATTTTCATAAGTTGAAAGCAGGAATGTTTCAATCTTTCAATATACTCTCCATTGTAGGAATGCAAAACATTCATTATTTATTTATAAAATCCAATGTGTTTTATTACACACCTCAGTCAACACAAATTACGAAGAAACAAAAATACAAACAATGTTTTTAAAATCTGAGTATTTTTTATATATATATTTTTTACCGAACTGTTTTTATTCCACAATTAACTCATGAACGATTTAACCATTTGCAATTCAGCAATTGAAGGAACGCTTATAAATTCCTCAGATTTAGTTTTGTTTAGTTGCTGTTCACTGTTCAGACCACGAGAGGGCGCTGCTGTATCCAGTCAAACATTTTGAGTAAAGTGCCTAGTTCGATAACAATTTCCCGCAAATTACGCACGCGCGATGTCTTGACACGCATCTAGTTCACGGTGGCGCAAATTTCATGCTTTAGCCTATTATTAATTAACCTCACGTGACCGTATTTCAGCCATCCAGAATACTGAAATAGACCTTATGCACGTGACGTCAATTGAGTAGGGCGCCCTCGTCTAGAGGTCAAAATGAGGTTGTTCATTGGCCAATCCTGTGCGCCGCGCGTACAAATCTCTGCGTTTCCATTGTTACATCATCGATTTACCTCTAAGATGGCGGCGTGATGACGTCAATGCATAAGGTCTATACAGAAGCAGCAAGAGGTGTGTTATAATTACAACACACCTCTTGCTGGTTCTGTATTCTGGTTGGCTGAAATTTGCGCCACCGGGAACTAGACGAGATCGCGCATGCGTAATTTGCGGGCAATAGTTCCCGAACAGGGCAATATACTCAAAATTACTAGTTACAGAGCCCTTTCATAATCATAATGTAAAGAGTGAACAGCAACTATAAAACTGTATCTAGGGAATTTAAAAAAGTTGCTTCAGTTGTTGAATTGCTTACGGTTGAATTGCTCTTAATTATTGAATCAAACAATTCAGCTAAAAAAAAACCTTGTTTTTTTCTATATATATATTTTTCTTCATATTTTTGACTGAGGTGTTTTATAAAACACATGGACTGGCATAATTCGGTCACTAGTGCATGTCTAGCTTTCTTGGACATGTGAGAGCGTCCTATTTCCCGAGGACAAAGGCCGAGGGAAATAGAACCCTCTTCTGGTCACTCACAGTCCCTGGGGTTGCATAGATGTACACTAGTGACCTCATTGCCAGCCCATACGTGTCTAATAAACAGTCTGAAAAGATGGAACGAAATGCACGTTGAATAGTACCCAAATGCATGGTCTGTGATACAGGCCATGTAATGGTTTGATTCATGAATGTTGCGTGTTATATGACGACTAATATTGATATGCAATGTTATTTGGTGATGAGAATGAGACTGCGTAATGAATAAACAACGTGCTTATCACCATATCCCACACTATGATAGACAAACCAAATAAATAGCAACCAAAACTATGAATGGTACAAACTGAATTCACCCTTAAAAGAAAATTACCTTTACACTTTTGGAAAGAAATTAGGTCTTTTTTTATACATTACTTAAAAACATAAGGATTAGATGGAATGAACGTACTCTACCCAAACAAGTTTTGTGTCATGCCTTTACAAAACTGACTTTGTTGCCCCACACCTCAGAACGATATCATCTACAAAAGTGTTACACTCAGTACACAGGCTGTTGACACCATTTACACTCTCTTGGCAATTGATACAACTTAGGCCAATGCAAAATATGTGACATTAAGAGGTCAAACTCTGCTGGAGCGTGGCAGCCCACAGGCCATGTATGTAGGTAAGACTACCCACTTGGGACACGTTGTCAATTACATGTAACCACTTGAAGTTTGTGGTAGAATCACTTCAGATCAAGGGTCATTGTTGCTGGTTCTTCTAAATAAGATTTCCACAAATTGGAAAATCTTGCCATGGTAGCTCCATCAATCACTCTATGATCAGCAGACCAACTAACATTCATAATAAATGCTTTGTAAACCTCATCCTCTTCATCAAATCGTGGGATAGCCTGTGCAGATAAAAACATATGTACACTATTACTTAGCCTCTCCTTTGTTACTAAACAATCAAGAAAAAATACACCAACATGGCAAAACAAGGATTTTTCTTCATCATCTCCCTTTTTAGACTATAAAATTTAATAAACTCAAAATCAAACCAAATCTTCAGTTTGTTAAACAAACTAATCACTTTTGTTAAAATCATTGACGTGACCAGGTCAGGAAATCACATGTGAAAGTTTCAGTTTGTGTCA
This sequence comes from Marthasterias glacialis, assembly GCA_911728455.2. Lineage (NCBI taxonomy): Eukaryota > Metazoa > Echinodermata > Asteroidea > Forcipulatida > Asteriidae > Marthasterias > Marthasterias glacialis. The sequence continues at coordinate 22,891,591 of OU452225.1, forward strand.
ATGTGATTAAACAAATTATAGTGATGATGAATTTATTCTTATAAAATATTGTAACATACTAATTGCAACATGTAGCTATCATTTGTTCACAGGTTAGCTAGTGACAAAGTTTTAATTGTTGATTATTTCTGGTACTATTATGACACATAGGTACTTCATCATTAAAAGAGTTGCAAACACACCACTTTTTGGACCTTGATTGTAGAAATCTAGCATGTCATATACCAACCTGAACTTTCCCAATTGCTCCTATGGCCACAGTACCAGGCATTAAAACTGGCTTAGCATACGTCCCACCAATCTGGTGAAAATATAAGAGTTAAAAGAAACACATTACAATAAAGTTGCTTGGTTGAAATAGGGTTGGAATGAAAGCCCAAGGCTTGGGGACCAGTAGAATCATCAGCTGTCAGTACTATTTAACTACATACATACAAAGAACATCTGCTATAATACGAACCATTCCTTCACAAACAAACACACACAGTACATGCTAATCCACACTCCAAATAGTTTAAAGAAATGCTGAATCATAAAGGTCTACCCTTGCTGGAAAAAAAAATTCAAATAATTACTTTGAACTCAGAATAATAAAATTACCACCACTTTTATGTTTGTAAGTTTGTAGTACTAGTAAGTAGAAATTGCTTTTTTTTATTCTTGGTAACTACTTTTACTTCCAAAACCCAAGAAATGGCAACAATAACAGTAACAATGTGTAAACAAAGTTGACAAAAAGTTTCATGTACTTCAACTTGTCAAGATTTCTGAGTAAAATCTTATTAGAGTATAAACAAGCAATAATTTTTTCAAAGCATTTTCATAAAATCAACCTGTTTCCATTGAGTTGACAAATACAGTAGGAAACCCTGCATAAATCATTGCTGTTTTTAAGTGACAAATCTGCAACACGGCCAAACTCTGAGTTTGGAGAAAATCGCATTTGAAGTTAAAATATTTTTCAAACTGCTGTTATGGACACTGCTTACTATTGTTTCTTTTAAATTTCCCTACCAAAATAAAGCTGACTTCTTCATTTTTACAAAACTATCAATAACTTGTCAATCTTGCAATTGTTTGGATGAGTTATTAATTCCTAAACACACTCGTCACTTTACTAAAATGGAAAAATGAGACTTGCAAGCAGAGCTCTGCGTACGAACCAATGCATATTGAGATTCGTCACCTTGTGAAAATGATCAACTTAATAAATAGGTCAGCAGATTGGTCACTTCCTGAAATAGCAAAATGGCCAATCTAGTGATGCTTCAGTCATACTAAATAGTGTAATTACAAAACTGTTACCTCTTAGGTCCTGATATAAACAGCAATGAGTATGTCAAGAATTTGTACAAAAAACGATTTGTCAAATTTTGTGATTTTTGACGCATTCGTTACTTTGTGAAAACGGTGACGAAATACCACAATACTTGATCTTCTTGTTCAGTATTCAAATATTAATCATATGAAGCAAGATTCAGTTCATGGTGTGATGTGACACATATGGGTGGAATCGCTGTAATAGAGACATGCATTGTATAACTTACCGTTCCAATATTGGACAGTGTGAATGTGACTCCACTCAGGTCCTCAGTACCAAGTTTGCCTTCATTACCAAGCATTATGAGCCGATTCAAATCTTGAGCTACCTCAAAGATTGTCCTTCCTTGAACATTCTTAATATTAGGCACCAGAAGACCTTGTGGGGTATCCATAGCAAAGCCAATATTATGACTTGCCTGTAAATGAAAGACAGTTATTACTCACTAGCAAAGAGGCTACCAATCATATTGTAGCTAACACTCTTGACTACTGGAGAGTTTGTCATTCAATCTTGGCATCTTGATCAGGATTATAGCAGCAAATTGAATAACCCAGTTACTACATGTATATGCGTGTCGGCAGTCACATCCATTTAAAACTGACAGTATTAATGGAGATCAATGGATGGAACCCTTTGTGATTTGACGGCAAGCTCGCGTGTGCAGTATCTGGGTGAGAGTTCATCTTTCCATGCACAGCCACAGGCCTGCTATAATCATGACGACACAACCCCTTTAACATAAGTATACATTTTGAGCCAAAAGCCGATATATGTCGTTTTTTTAGTTTTGAGGAAAAAACCTTATGTACTTTAGATATATTTATGAGAAGACAGATATAAGACTTCCAGAGATAAGACTTCACATATGACAGTGTGCCAGTGTATTAATAAGAAGGGCAGAGATATGACTTCCTAATGTTCTTAAGTTCAATCATGGTATTTATGAGTTACAAACTGGCTCACCTTGTATGTCATTTGCTCACATGCTTCATCCACACTTGCATTGAGAATGGGGAAGAAATTGAGAGCCATAGAAGCTGCCTACAAAGAAAAAAGGGCCTGTGGTTTTAGTTGTGACAGCATATTATGAACCAAAACATTTATAAGTTTGAACAAGTCAAAGGTATGGGTAACATAGTTAAGCTTCCTCTCAGCCAATAAATTATGACAGCCAATAAATTATGGCAACTCACATGCATCTACAGATCAACATTATGTCATTTAGAAGAAAATAAAACATATCAAGTAAACAACTGTAATAGTTAAGGCTGGTTTATAGTTGGTCGCGCGATGATAGTCGCCCGATGCTGTGATCGCTAGACGCTGGGCCTTTTCATTGCAGTCTATGGTCGCTGAGGCGTCAGCGTTGACTATAAACTGCGTCGTGCGTCAATTTTACCATCGTGCGACCATCGCGCAACCGACTATAAACCAGCCTTTACTCTCTCAGAATGCACCAAATAAGAAAGGCAAGTCAGTTCACTACAATCGCTTCTGAAACTTTGAAAATAGAAATAGTGAAAACAGGTTTGAAATATAGGACTTTGTGCAGATCATTTGACACAAACACAAGATTAAAACAATTATTTAGCATTGCATCAAAAATGGTTTCTCAGAGGTTTCTCAGATATATTTCTTCAATACATTCATGAAAGTATTTCATTCCTAAACAGTGCATCCCATTGATCTGGTTTCACTGGTTATGCACCTCATCTGTCTTCTAAGTTTGAATATGTGTTAAGTATCTCGCTCCAAAACAAAAGCACCATAAAGTTGCAAAACTAACTTCTGAAGAATCAGTCACAACTTGAGTCAAGTGAACTTTATAACACTAATTCTTAACTTTTGACTATGAGTGTGTAAATAACTTCAAAATGCCTGCACTGTTTGAAATTGTATTGAATTGTTTGGAAAAAAAAACAACAACAAACGTTCAAATAACTAACCGGTCTCTTACATTTCTGTTGAAATGTGAATTTTGATTTATCTACCGGCTGCAGGTGACAGTAATGCCCAGCCCATAAACAATGTTGAGTGTTAAGGTTAACCATTGGAGAAAATCTCGAAGAAAAAAACATCATCTCTGATACGAGTGGTTGCAAAAACATTTTACATCATAATTGTGAAATAATTCTGCTTCCACTATCTCATTGCTGGAGATCTTGCTCGAACATTTTCAAAGCATGGTGAAACTCAACTACGAGTGGACGATCAGCTTTCTGCATAATGGAACAAAGTTGCATCACATTTTCCTAACCAAACTCAGCCAACCACAAATTTTAATACGAAACAATTTATTTGGAAATAAATCATAAAACACAAGGAAGTTTGTTCTGCGCTGTTTTTGACTGCAACCTGCCAACTTGGCTGTATATTTGCAACACATCCATGCAAATACTTTGAGTTATGTTTTGGTTAACCAGTTAATAAAAAAACTTGCAGCCTTCCTTTAAATTATACTGGCACAGATCCTTCATTTCTTCCCACTTAATAAAGGGCAAACACATACAGATTCAATAGAAAGCATGACAGTGGCTTTTTGAATACCTTAATAAACATCGGCATCATAGAGAATTGGACTCCTCTCTCAGCAGCTGACTTTTTCATGATTCCTTTCAGCAGCATAAGAGATGTGACGTCAATCTCATCACAATAACCAAAGTGTGGTATTTTATTAGCGGCTGTCATAGTCTTTACCATGGCTTTCTTGATGCCTGTGATAGGTTTTGTATGGTCCTTGCCTAAGACCACTGGCTGTGCTGGCCTTGATGGAGGTACAACTGTTGCAGATGGGGTTAGAGGAGGTGTTTGTTTAGGGGATTCTAAAGCAGAAACTCGCTCAACAGGTGCTGCTGTTGAAGAGACAAACAAGTAAAAGTAAAGATGGCTGATAAATATTGAAGATACATAGGTGTAGATATATTTTTTCAATTTATAAACCAACAGAAAGATGAATAAATTTAATATTAATAAGAAAAAATAAGACCTACAAATGAGCAACACCTTCCTATTTAATACTGGAGTTGTTATATGGCTTTTTTCATTGACAATTCAGAAGAAAAAGTGCCAAGTAAAAACCAAGCAAACTTTTCAGTAATAATGAGCTCATATTACTCTTAAATCAGTGAACGCCGCAAGAAGCCCAACAACCAAAACTTTCACAAACCAGAAAATGGAGGCCTGATAACCCCTTTTTAAAGTTGTACATGGGATGCTGCCGGCAGACATGTGTACACAGAACTATTTTTTTCAATGGCGGGTACTGTTTTAACATGGCGGTACATTCCATTGTGTACATGCACAGTGCATGCACTCACCGTGCCATGCTTCATTTGCCATGTACTGTTAGTACAAAGAAGGACAAAGGGTACAGGAACTCATGCTCGAAATCTCCCTTTTTGCAGGGATTATTGTGTAATCCTCTTTTCCAGACCTTTGTCTTTGTTGGACAAATGAGGATTATGAGAGATCGATATGCCACCACCATTGTTTACAATTGTATTCAGCATGGAGGGTATCCGAGATTGCAGTGTGCCGTGGCTGTTTTTACATTGTTGTTATTGTTTCTATTATTTACTTGCCCATTGATACAAGAAAACAACATAGAGGCTGCCAAAATAAGAAAAACTGTAATTGTGATGCAAGGAAATTAGCCGTTGAAAGCGCCCTCATGCAGTCAAAAATACAGTAAATTCAGTTCAAAAATGGTTTATTAAACAACATACATTGCAGTTAAAAAACTTAATCGCCCATGTTAATATCAAACAAACAAAAAACAGCCAGTAAACAGTAGAAAAGAAAAAAAGAACATGGAAAAAAGGCTTCTCTTTATAGCACTCTCATGCTCAAAAGATGATACCTGCGACTGCTGGTTTCCTATCACTTTGAAGGATGTCTATGTGTTTGAGCATATCTTCTTTCAGTACCCTTCCATCCTTGCCTGTCCCAATCACATCAACCAGTGATATCTGCAGGGAACACCAAGAAGACCCATTATCACACAACTATATCATTACATTATTATACATCATATTACCATCTAATTGTGTCTTGCAATTAGACCTTAACAATCTGTATGACTGATTTAATTAGTATACTTCTAATTAGTTTTTAATATCCACCTATCCACAACTTATGTATTGCTCCTCTTGCCAATACATCTTCACTCCAATATCATGGTGTCATTATGGACTATTTTGATTGTTTCCAAAGCTATTTCCCGAGGAGCCTTTCAATCAGCCATGTTCAGTTTATAGGCCGATAGATCATACGGTCTACATTACTCTTATCAAGGTGGAGCGAGGTCGTCGATCACTACTGAAAAGTGAGAGGGACATGCAAGTGCAAGCTTTGGAAAATCATATTACACAAATGCACCCTCACAACCATTAGTTTGCTTTGTTCTACGTGGTTCATAATTTCTGGATCCTCTGTGGACCAGGTTTGATCTTCTATGGGACCAGTCATGGTATTGTAAATATTGCCACATTGTCATGAGCTTGAATGTTAGGGTAAACTTCACAACAGAGAGAGCATCTGTTTCTTAAGATTAATTGGTTCATTTGGGGAAATTGTCTTTCCCTTCAATACTGGTTGTAATTACTTACATTGTTTTCCATGGCCAGTCTCTTGACGGCTGGTGTGGCCAATACTTTAACACTGTGTTCACCATCAGGTGTGCCTTTTCCTATAGATTGGGTTATGTCACCTTCCCTGTCACTGTCACTGTCACTGTCACTGGGTGAGGCGTCTTCTTTTTCAAGGTCTACCAACAATGATCAATTTAAAAAAAATCCTGATATTTTAAGTCTTATCTTGTTTACATGTAACTGTACATTGGATGCACTGTGAGTTTCAAGAATTTTATTTTGTTACCTTTTCAAGTTGTAAATGGCAATTCACCTACCTTGACCCAGGTATGTTCATGTACAGCTTTGGAAAAATATGAACAAAAACTGAAACTCCCTCAATATCCATGGTAATAATGATTCTGTGTCAGAAATGATATGGTGCAGATTGGGATCTTGGGTCAAGTTACCTTCTTTTGTCTCTGAAGCCACCTGTATATCCACAAGGGGGTTACCAACACGTGCAATGTCATCAATTTCATAATGGATCTTCTTAATAACACCATCATAACGACTTGTAATGGTGACTGAAGCCTTGTCACTTTGTACTTCACATATACTATCAAACTGTGCCACTGTGTCCCCTTCTTTCACATACCTGCAAACACAGATAGGTGTAACACAACATTTAAAGAGTGGAATCAAGCAATGAATTGACACTTGTATCAAGCATCATGGCAAGGTTCAACTGTGCATACAACGTGTCTTCGTGTATGCGCTAATCCTCCAACAAGATTGCTCTACGGGAGTGTGATAATAAACCATACTCCCAGTAGTCTATACTGCACTCTGCGTACTTTGAGTATCATGCGTTACGCTCAGTATACGGACAGTACAAAAATGACGTTCTAAAATTTGCGTGTTGCACTTTTTGCTCTTCATCAAATAACGCTAAAAGTTGTATTATCTTCCAGTTGACTGGAAGATAAAATGGGTCCCATATCCCATGAGGCCAAAGGCCGAGTGGGATATGGGACGTAGAAGCGCTATATTTTCCCCATTCTACTTGCGCTTGTGTGATAACTCATAGTGTACATGTACATTGTACAGCGAAACAGAAAATAGGCAGGCAGACTTAACAACACTTTTGCAAGACTTTTGCAGTCTGTGTGATACAGTGGCTACATATTGATACACCTTGTTTTTTTAGGTTTAACTTTACGATAAACACTGAAGTTCTTAAAAGAGTATACTTACCATTCTTTGACAGTTACCTCCGCTATTCCTTCACCTATATCGGATAGTTTAAACTGCACTACGTCAGACCGTAAAGCTGTCAAGGAACAATCCAAGGCATGAAATAAATTAATATTTTTGTTCAAATTAGGATTTTCAATTTGACAGTCGGATGTTAACTGAAATCTGTTTTTTTCAAAACGAGTGGGGCAGTTACTTCACCAAATTGCTGTCTTACATTTTTACTTTTTAAGACAGGCAATGTATTCAAGAGCCTGCTGCTGTGGAAACCAAATGACATCACAAAGAGCAACTAATACACAGTTTCTTACATGTGTAATAGCGCTTTATCAATGCCTAATGGGGGTTAAACTGTCATTGTTCTTAAAACAAGTATGCAGAGCTACATTTATGTTTGAATTATTACACAGCACATGTACCGTACAAGGTGATACAGCACAATCTACAGCCAACTTTCTGAAAAAAAAGTCAGAGCCCCTTCCTCAGGCCTGATTACTTCGTTCTTGAAAGGGCCAGGGCACCAAGGCGATTTCTTCTTGATTAAGGGCACCTCTATGAGGACATTGTAAATTTCTATTATCACACTTCAAGGGCACCAAGGCAATAACCAAGGGCAACGGAGGCAATTGCCTCCGTTGCCTCTGTGAAATGTCAAGCCTGCTTCCTGCATCTGTGGCTGCCAAAAGTTCACAACATTTCAAAGGTCCCCCTCCCCCAAAGTAGTACCGATACTTAACCTTTTTTGTTTCAATATTGGGAACATTAATATGATGTATTTACAATGAAAGTATGTATGTAGTTCTATTCCTAACTAGAACTATATTTCATTTCATTTCATTTATTCATTCTGGTTGTTATTCATTCAATATGTTTACATGTACCGTTATAAATGCACTTTGTGGTTTAAAAAGTTTCCATGTAATTTTGTCTCTCTTAATTTTGAGTTACAAAAATCAAAATTGTTATTCACCTTTTAAAGTCTTATGAATCCCACCCCCTTTCCCCCACCAAACACTTTGTTTTTGTTTGAAAATAAAGAAAAAATCAGATGAAATCATGCCATTAAAAGGCCCTGTGCCAACAGTTCAATATTGAGGTAAAAAAAAAGGGAAAGTTTTGATAGATTTACCATTGATTCTATAGTAAGCTAGTATACTAAGTATTTCTGGTGCATTTATGAACACAGTATAAGGACATATTCAATAATTCAATAATTTACATAATTGTATACAAATGATTTAATAAAAGTTGCATTTTGTAAGTGTTTTTACACCCACTAACCATGAAGGAATGGGTTCTTCTAACCATCAAGTTTTCATGTAAAAGTACATTTTATCCCTACCCAAGATGGATGTCAAATTATTACATTGTACAAATGCCATTAATTTAAAGATCATGTATTACTTAAGGATCATGTATTACTTAAGCATCATGCCACATAATGACAAATATTAGATATAATTGTGAATGTTCCTGTACCTGTTGCAGTTTGAATGTGTCTAAAAGGTATGACATGACCTAGTCCTGGTTGATGTAACCTTACACATTGAAGATGCCTTGACACATTCTCAGTTCGTGGTGTATTACTGCAGACACTGATGTAGCGTGATGTACATCTCTAAAAATGACACACACAAACTTAGATCATCAATAAATCTTCAGTTCAAAGTAGGAAAAAATCAATTGGCAAGCACCCTTCATTCAGTTCAACAAATATTGGGGGATGAGGGAATTATTTTTTAATTTGTTTTTCCATACTTCACTTTAGGTATTTACATAAACAGCTTTTACAATTCAATGCTCCAGGCTCCACATTCTATCATATCCACAACAAAGCACAGTAAGCATATTGTTTTGCACAGTCAACGCAGAATACCGTCGGGAGGATGGAGGGTTACGGTCATCGCAACTACCTTTGTTTAGGTAGACACTTCACAGCTGGTATGTATTCTGCGTTGACTGCGCAAAACAATACATATGCAAGTCTGGGCATCAGCGTACATGCAATCCTCGCAGCGTTAATATGACTTTTTACATATAAGGAAACAGTCGTTGAGTGTCACATGACTGTTAATGTTATAACAGACACAGAAATGTAACGGCTGCATTTGCCAGCAAGTTTGTTGAGTCTTTGTCGTAATTTTGGCAATTTTTTAACAGGGTATCACACATTCATTTTAAATCCACAATATGACCGACAAAGTCAAAATCTCAAAAAAGGGAGTACAACGCCCCAGCTATTTTATACTGGGTCTTATCCTCTATATGGGGTTACCCCCCCCCCCCCCCCACCAGACCCCCATGACCCCGGGGACAGGCACAAACAAAAAGACAAAACAACCCATATCGCAAATTCGCATCTTGGTTTTCAGCTCACCTCCAGAAAATATTTTTTTTACGTGTTTTGGTTTTTTTTGCAGGAGAGGAATGATTGTCCCCCACCTTCTCCCGTCTCCCCGGCCTGTGCTGTTCCCTGACCCTGCGACGTACCGTCGTAGGATTTGGAGTTTGGCTGTTTGGGACGCATTTTGATGATTTTTGTGAATCCGCGATTCTCGTTTCATACCACGCAAATAAAGATTTTTGGGTACATGCTTTTGTTTTATGGTTGGGTAGGAATAAAAATTATTATCTTACATGTAATCGAAAACAGCGCACCAAAGGAGACGAAAAAACCCAAATTTGACGAGTAAAGCTGGCCATCTTGATTCAAAACCCAGGCTGAAATGACCCCTTATACACCACGAACTCCAACGTCTGGCGTCTAGACATTATCGCATTCTTGTTACAAGGCCTAATCAAGAATTACCAGACTATTATTTACCTAGTGTGGTAGGCAGAGAGGGCAAAAGTATTTTAAAAAATAAATCAATAAATAAGCGGGTAATTAATAGACCGGCGCGACCAATGTTTACATGTCGTCACGTGGAAATTCCATCACGTGACCTATTGTGGGTCATAGTAATCTGAGCTGATGGCAAACTACATGCAAATACATGCCGTGAACGACAGAGTCACACCAAAAACGGCTTTTGGTAATAATAACACAGTTACTAGGCCATTTTATTAGAGTAGTATGTTGTGACATTGATTTTTACCACATTACTGTTTCATAAACTACCAGTATTCCACTACAAAAGAGGTTTATTTTGAGATATGCACTACTGCCGTCGGACGACTATGTAGCCACCTGCTTGTTTTTTTGTTTGTCAAACAAATCATTCATTTCTCAGTTTTTAAGTTTTTAAATTGTTCAATATTTTACATTGTTGTGAAAGACTGCTTGTGCAATTAACTTTTTCATGAAAATCGTTTTGAATTTGACAAAACAATGTCAGAAGAATATTTAGTGAAATTACTTTTGAGATCCACTGATGCAGAGCTTAGTGATCAGTTTTAACTTGCCTAGAGTTCACAAATGTTTTAAGTAATCTACTGTTGGAATTAAAACAATTTGCTCTAGCATAATTAAATTTTGAATGGTTTCTGGTTATTAATTTTGACCATTGAATTTGCTAGCCTCAAGTTATGACATTTTGTAATGATGTTCAGAAAGAAAGACAAACTATTATTTTGTGAGCTTGCTATATTTTCTTAGACTTTTGTATTTTTGCACCATTGGAGTAAGAGTCAAAATGAGTTAAGTTGTTTTAAAGAAATTCAAAGTTAGAGTTAAGGTCTGGAATTATATGGTGTACATGTACATGTACAGTGCTTGGGTCCTTTCTCACAGAGTTTTCTCACAGACTCTTGCTGTGTAGGACTTTATTCGCTTGTTTTACTATCCCCTGGATAATTACCAAGTGGTTTTAATCTTGAAGTACTGACTTGTACTAGTCCTCTGCCATGAGATTGATTTTGCTTTGTTGTAATGTATAAACTGTTTAAGTTCTGTGTTCCTTAGATTAGACTTCATGTGCTAATCTTCAAGGTTTCTTTTTTTAGAATATTGTGGATCCAGTGCATATTGCTATTAGCCTTGTACTTAAGGTCTGTTGAGAGATTTATGTCACTCTAACTTTCTGCCTGACAGACTGTGAGTGGTTGTTTTGCTTATTAAGTATTCACAAGAAAGTTAGTGTATTAGTTTTGGCCAGCTATAGTCTGCTTATTCTTTTAATCATACCATTATATTCTTCCATTCATCATTTTATGTATTCTCATGTTGGTATATTCTTTCTGTTATTCTACACAGGTTGTTAAAGTTATTGTGGTAAATTTGTGACTCGCTTTGACACTGTGTTGGTTTATGGTATTTTTATCATTTTGTTATACTTCATTTATGAAAGTTGGTTCTTTCTAATCTTTTGGTTTTCTTTGTTTTTTTTATAGATTTATTTCTCACTCATTTTCTTTTTTATTCTTTAAAGTCTGGTTTAATTTGGGGTTTAGTTGGTTCATTTTATTATTTTTGGTGTGGCTTTCTAATGGGTTAAGTTTGATATTGAATTGTCAATTTTCCCAGGATTCTAAGTTGTCAATGTTTCCAAACTTATCTTCTGAATTTATAATCCTAGTTTTGGTACTCTCTTTTTTAAATCTGTGTCATTCAGCTTGTGGTTTTGAAGTAAATAAATTTCTTTTAAACTCAAGTTCGCGTGTTCCTCACGTAATCATATTTGTGCCTCGCGACTTATTCTCACCCGATCCTAGGTAGACATTTTATTTTAAAGCGAGTTCCCCAGTGATTGGTTTTATTTTTTATTATTATTCAAGTGGTCCATTTTCCCAGGTTACAGTTGCAATACATCTATTTCAACATCTCACAGACCCCATGTAGAGCAATCAGTGCACCCATGCACACTCTCACAGCATTCCTTTCTTGTCCTTCATATCATTGCTTGTATCGACACTGAGTTACTTTGGATTTCAATAAAAGTATTATCATTCAAAATTCAACATTTCCTCTTTTGCAAGCCTTATATTTATTTGGGATTCATCCAACAACAACAGTGACATCTTCTCCCATAAGGCTATGCGTTACTTGTACAATTTCCAAGACTTGTTGGAACTGTGCTCATGCTTTATTCAGCCACTCGAGGGTCTCTGGTACAAACTCTAGAATATTTTTCACAGATTTCGAGCAAGAAAAGCCTCGATCGAATAAACTAAATGCATGTAATTATTCATTTATTTACTTATTTATTTATTTATTACTTCCTTTCTTCTGTGATTTTAATGACTTACGTGTATTTATATATATATTTATTAATTTGTTATGTCTTGCTCTGTGAGTTATTCAACGAGCCTTCCCGTTCACGCACATAGAGTTTTATTTCGTTATTGCTTTATTGTTTGTACAAATTTTGTTTGATTTTGGCCGAATAAAGAATAAGAATAAGAATCAATCATCATGTACCGTGTCGCACGTTCCTATGGAGGACGCCGTGTGTGTTTAGATATATTACCAACAAAAGGTCACGTGACGCAGGTCGCGCAATTGGTCTTTCAGAGCGCCGAAGGCGCAAGATGGGGAATTTCAGGTTGAAATGCGAAATTCCACACACACCATTTTATCGAGTAACTCTTTTGATACAACAATAAATCAGTGCATATATAAGTGCAGATAATGACATTGCTTATCATTCAACAGGAAACAAAACATTTGCTTATTGGCGCCCATGCGCTATCACGTTGCAACAATAGACCTTATGCATGTGATGTCATCATCTACATAGAGCGACATGCAACAGCGCCCTCACTGAGGTCACGGTGGGGCGTAAGTTTGCTGTTGGAAAAGGGTTTATGATTTGAAAACCATGTTTTATGATGATTCTTATTTTATGGTTTGTAAACCATGATTCTGACACACAATTTTGAATGGTTTAAAAAACATGTTTTTCTTAATGATTCCTTTTTATGGTTTATAATTATTTAAAATCATCGTATGACATGTTCATGGTTTGTAAACAATAAATATCGACAATGCGTTATTTATAAACAAATTGTTAATAAACAATACCATTGGATGTTCATATCAACTCATGGTTTACAAACAATAAAAGTGCACAAAAGAATGGTATGTAAACAAAAAACTAGAACAATTAAACAACTTGTTTATACTTTACATACAGTTGTTACAAACATTGACAAACTTTGTAGTACAAACTATGCCGAAATTGTCTCCAAAATGTTGTTAACAATTAATTGTCAAACGGCGCCCCATACTCCCGCATCTGCATGTGTACACCACTTGTAAAAACTACTTGTGGTTATACGCTATGTATAACCATAGAGCAAGGACTTGCTGTAGACCAAAACTGTACAACAGAATCCTCTGCAGTGTCACCTTTTGGGTTGCATCTAGTTTTTCAAATAAATTTTGTGAATTTGTAATTTGTGTATGAAAAGGAATCTTAAACCTTCAAACTTGAACCTTGAACTTCATGCATGGAAGAAAGAACTGAAGAAAAGGTTGTCTTCGCTGGTGGACAGAGGAGAGGTAGAATTTAGAAAGTGTGGTTTGTTTTTGTATTGTAATTTGTATGTAGCCTTTATAATTATAGACAAATTGGCACTATTTATAAAATACTGACATTTTGAACAAGTCCAGAGTACAGTACAGTATTGTCACTCATGGGGCTAGTTTCTGTTTGAACTCTGCAGAATGCAGAGATCAAACCAAATCCTCATTAAATCCTCATCCTCATGTTCATCTTTAATAAAACAATTTTTTTTAGTAAGGCCAATGAAAGTTGATTACAGTGATTACTAGTTTCTCGTCAGCCATTTATCAAACTTTTGTGATTTTTTTTTTCATTTTTCATTATTCATTTTATTCATTATTTTTCATCAAGGAAGAATGCAACCCATACACATACACAAACTGCCATTTTGAAACAGATGTAGGTTCTAAATTCACCCAGAAATTAGACCCAGTAACTGGGGCGCTGTACTCCTTTTTTGAGATTTTGACATTGCTAAAATGCTAGTACGACAGATGATGTCAAAATCTCAAAAAGGAGTACAGCACCCCAGTTACTGGGTCTACCCAGAAATGTGAGTTTGATGCCCATATCAGTTCTTTATTGAGTTGTGAAGAGAAGGACATGAAGGACTGGCTACGACCTTTTGCGACACATGTCTACCGATACCGTACAGTCATTTTCAAATTACTGTTCCATTTCACTTGCGCCTAGTCCTGTCCTTCCAGTCATCATCAATGAAATCACTAATCTGCATGTGAATGCGCACATCAGCATGCAAACGACATGAACATACCTTGAAGGCATGACAACGATCGATCAATACCAACCTCGTACCACGGCGACAATACACAACCAGGATAGGCTGGGCACATAGTATGTGATCTGGAAACGAGGTTGCAATTTGTGTGACCTGTGAACATCATTTTGCGGCTCTCAGCGACTGCACCAGCTGCATGTACACTATATACCCTGCATGCCATGGGTTTTCTTTCACAAATCTGTAAGCTAGGCAGATCAGCGCTTCCCATGGGCCCAGCTGTATGGAAGGTGGGCATGACCGGTATGTTGCATGATACAGCGAAGCTGCAAAAACACCGACCACTTAATCGGAATGGTTCCTTTTAGCTTGGGAGTAGTTTGCGTGATTTTCCCAAAAATGTTTTGCAAAATAATGAAATTTTGGCATAATGAAATTTTTGGGTGCGGGGCCAAAATCACATGGGGGCGCTGACGAGAAACTAGTAATCAGCTTTCATTGGCCTCATGGCATTTTTGATAAATGTAGCACTAGCACATGTCGAGAATGGGCAAAGGATAACTAATACTGAGAGACTGAGACAATTGCCAATTGGTTTCAGCATTTACGACAATTAGAAATCGTGTTAAGCACTGCTACCAATGAATTAGTTCAATTTATCTTTACCTACGAATGATATGTAAATGGAGAGAGACACTATACTAAATCATCATTTCAGACTTCGAAGGTAGTGAAGCCTCTGGTTCTGACCTGAACATATTTTGAAGGTACAGAGAAGTCCCAGACTATTATAAAGAAAATCTTAGTCCACCTTTTTCAAGCTGTGTCAATATCACATTCAGGCTTTTGGTCACGGACAGAAGCTCTGTGTATGATGACACAGTGGTTAAACAGTTGCCTTGTTACCTTGGCGGAAACAGACTTGGAGTCACATTGTGGCAAGCGGAAAATAGGTTTGCATGATAAATCGTGAGAATTACTAAAACGGTCACCAACTGAAGAGCTTTTATTAGCACAAGAATTACTCTCCAACTCCAGATCCAAAATAGTTCCCTAACTAGCTGTACAAGGAGAGCATAATTTAACATTCATGTCATAAACAATGTTGGTCTTACTGCAATATAAGACATTATTGTAATTCATTGTAATGGGCATAACCTTGCATCTGATTGTGTTAAAGGAAATTAAATCGGCTAATTTCACCTTTGTTTTGTTTTTTTGATGATTTGAATGTCATTGGTCTGAGGAGTACAACAATATAGAACTTTAATTCTGTTATAACTTATATATTATGTCTTGATTGCAGTCATACTTCACCTGTGATTGCTTTAGTTGTGGATGAAATAACTGTCAGCAATGGCCTCATCATCTGCTTGTCAAGCCTCTAAGATCTTGATTGATGGCAGTATCATGGAAGGAGTAAGCGCTCTTATGAATGTTGTAGTGACTTGAAATAAATATCTCTTCAGGCATAGCCCTTCCTTATGAAGATGAAGACTCTTGTCAAATATTTCTCTTGAACCAGTAGTCACGTATGACAGGCAATACACGCAAATGTTTCCCCTGTCTGGAAACGGAAGCCATGTAAAGACGCCGTTATGTTAATTTGGACGACCAGAGCAAAGGTCGCCTGGTCATCCTGTCATTCAACTGCGGAGCGTGCACAGACCACAAACACACAAAAAGAGGTCCTGAATATATTGGCATTTTGTGGCCAATGAGAGGCAGTTTTTGTGTAATCTTGATTATAGACCTTTGTCCTTTTGTTCCAAGAAGGGGATTATGAGACATCAAGAGACTTCCACCGTTGTTCATTCATTGTATTTCGGCTCAATAGAGGTAAGTCAGAGTGAGCCAGCAATTGAGCCATGGTTCCGTGGTTCCACTCCTATGCCATAGGTATCAGCCGATGTTTTGCAATTCACAGTGCATGAATTTGACATTTTCTCGGTCAAGAAACAAAACGGACAATCTGATAAGATAATCTCTGTTCTCTTGGCATCGTCAAGTCAGGGATTTTAAATTTTATCATCAATTTCCTTAACTTGTTAGACAGAGACTGGTCTCGAGACTTACAACACTGCAGAATGATGGATAAAGGTAGCTTACATTCAAAAGTGCAGGTTATGCTTGTGTATGTGTTGATTGTTAAAATAACTTAACATTCACTTTCCTGCATGAATTAGGGTGGACAGATTTTGAGGATTGCATCTTCTCTGAGTTGCTTGACTTGCCAACCAATCATGGTGCAGAATATTCGAGCAGGAAGAAGTAAGCCAGGACTCAGGTAAAGTTGCATTGCTGTATGATTTAAACAGAGCTTACAAGAAGTATTCATGTCTAGAGCTGTGATGTGCAGATTTCCTGCAAGAGCAAGGACTTTATCTGTTATCAATATTGGACGGTTGAGCAATATGCATGGCAAAGGGACTGCAACTAAAATACTTGGATATTGTAAATATGGAGCAGATGTCCACATAGTGAGTTATAGACTACAAAATGTTAATCGATTTTGGTAACCAATCGAATACCAAGCTTTGTGGTCTCAGAGTCAGTGATATTGGCAATGTAAAAAAAATGGTCTATATTGCCGACGCAGAACGCACCTCCACACAATAAGCATCTATCATTTTTGCCATTTTGGGAGTCAATTCCTTTGCGATTTTTACTTCCAAAAAGGCCTCTGTACATGTATGTGTGCTGCGTGTCACAAAATGAGTCAATGTGTAGAAAAAACTATGTACCTTTCTTTAGATATTTATAAGGTAATATTATCAACTAAACTTATTTGTATTGCTCTTTGATAGACCACAACATCTCAGTGGACTCCAACTTGTAAGTGACATATGTAAGGGGGAGTTGATGGGAGGAGCCGTCCAGTCATCAGAGATTACATTTATCCCATCAACCATTCAATCAGGAAGGTTCATTGCTGATACAAAAACTGCAGGGTGAGTTGCTCTAGTCATCCACTGGTTACCCACTAATTCATTCAAGGTGCCTCGGTGTAGCCCTCTTTATCTACAGAACAGGCTTCAGCTCTGGCCCTCTGGGGTGTCAGGCCACCAGCGGCCAATTTCATAAAGTTGTGTACCAATAAGCAAATTTATGTGCTTACTTTAGCAGGAAAATGTGCATAATCATAATTAAGTGTGTTTTAGATTTCACAGTGTGTATGTGTGTTCACAATGGATCCATTCTTGTATCAGTCACCTGCTTAATGCCAAGAACCACTGGCACGGTGGCATGCCTCTTGCTTTGCCATTGATAAGCAGCGTGCATGATATAGAAGTTCTTCTAATGAGTGCTCTATAAGCAGAAAACGTCTGGTTCAACAGCTCTTAGGTCATCGGCCAGCATGCTCTTTGTTCCCACTCAACCACTTACAGGGACAGAGCCTTTTCTAACAATGCCCTCCACCTCTGCTACTCTTTACTTGAACATCCCAGAGACACACATGATATAACACACTTCCAACAGTTTCTCAAAACACACTCTTCAGATTAGAGTTTTCTTCCTCGATCAAGACTGACGCCTGTGAATGTCTTCAGATAAAGTGTGTATTACAAGTGCTGTTTTATTATTGTTTTCTTATTGTATCCAGGAGTGTGGTACTACTGATGCAGGTGTCTCTACCTTGTATGTTGTTTGCTCCTGGGCCAACTCAAGTCACTTTGAAAGGTGGCACTAATGCAGAAATGGCACCTCAGATTGACTACACAACTTTGGTAAGATTATTCTATCCCAGGTCCATGTGGATCAGTCTGTCTAACTGTACTAGGCACATTTCAGAGGGGAGTACAAATTATTCATCACAGACATTAGTACTTGAAATACTTTGTTTCTCTAGGCTCTGTCATGTCCGTTGAAAACCATAGATTTGGCTTCCAGCTTCACAGTAGGCTTTGTCTACCTTTTTGAAGCCCGGTACTAAAAGTGTATGATTTCAAACCTGCTGAAAGAGCTGAAGCTGAATGTGAAGCCAATTTTCCGGCTATTGCCAGAATTCCAGCTTTCTCTCCTTTGTCGTTTTTGCATGCTTAGTTAGTCTTTCTTATCAAATGTTTCGCATTAAATGTCGTTGCGAAATAAACTCCATTATTTCATGTTTGTTCCTTTGGAAGGGAAAGGCACCAAAGCTAAATGTGGACAGATTTGCAAGCGCAAAGCCTTTCAGTGTTGTTTTTTTGTCTTGCAAAATCGTTTCCTAAAAATGACAGTGTTTGTTCTGTTTTCAGATTATGGAATTTTGTTGACTCATTAGAAATTATCAAAGTTATTGATCATTTTGAAAACAATTCCATAATAATAATAAAAACACTTGCTACTTTGTAAAATGTACTATTGAAACATAGGCTAACCAAACCTTGCTACAGCTTGCTCAGAAATAGTCTGCAATCTCAGTACAAACTGAAGCTTATGTATAGCTCTGTATGGCCAGGACCAGAAGGTCACCAAGACTCACTACTGGCTCTTGTGTCCATATCCATGTGCTTTCATGAAGACTGTGATGACTGGTGAAATACTACAGGGATTTTATTGTTTGTAACTATATTTCTTCAAAATGAAAAAGTTAGATAATTATTTACAAATTTATTTATTTATTTTTGTTGGGGCGGAGGAGGGCTCTAGCCCTCCCCCACTTTTGATCCGCATTTAGTTAAGCAGACAACAGTTGTAACATGATGCTCATAAGACCCTAGGCCAGGTCATACTGAACCATACTGTATGTGAAGCCGACTGTGATATGTTGGTGTATTATCAGCACCTTCCGGTTTGGTCATCACACTCTCATGTGGAAAGGTTAAGAGGTCCATTCGAAATGTGTATATTTGATTAAAAACAGTTGGTTTTTCTTTCTATTCAGGGAAATAATGCCTGTCTGTTATTCTAATCAAAGCAATTTGTCCAACATTAAATGTTATTTTGAAAGATAGTTTTAGCATTCTTCTACTCCAGAGATTGCTATTTGCTGTCGCCTAGATGTTTGGTATGTTTTGTGCACATAAATTGGGGGCCAAAGGTCATATTTGGTATAGCCAAATGTTCTACTGTATTAAAATGAAAATGTGAAAAAGGGGTTGTTAGGTCTGCTAGTGACATTTTATTTTATGTTTATATATTTAGGTTCTACAACCAATGCTAGAGAGATTTGGTGTCAACTTTGAGTGTGATATTAAACGAAGGTAAGATAACAGCAGTACAATAAAGTCTGGAAGCACACATATCATGAAATCTATCAACCATGTGTTTGTAATGGGAGACTTTGGAGGCGTTAGCGGGCGCCCCAGTAAGTGGTCTTTTTCTATTGCTCTCATAATAGAAAAGGACCTTTGGTATTTTTGGATTGAAAGTCTGGATGCCTTAAGGAAGCCTTTCAAAATCTGCATGGGTGCTTGTTATAAACTAGAAAGAAAAAAAAACTTCTTTTCTCCCAAGATAATTTTTGCAAGATAAATTTTGCTCATGGGCACAGTGCCATGGTAGTGTGTCGTGGCCGAGCGGTTTAGTGCACCAGACTCAAGTTCTGGTGGTTAAGTCATAGGGGTGTAGGTTCGAATCCCGGTCATAACACTTGTGTCCTTGAGCAAGATGCTTTACTATAATTGTTTCTCTTCACCCAGGGGTATAAATGGGTACCTGCGAGGGTAGAGGTTGATATTGTGTTTGAAAAAGCCTTCGGAGCGCCACGGCAGCTCGGGGTTGCATACTCCCCAGGGAGCTGAGAAAGATTACAGGAATGTTATTGGCCCAATGACCAGGGCACTAATGTTAAGCGCATTGAGACGTTATTGTGAAATGTGCTATATAAGAACTGGTTATTATTATGATCTATAAACCAACATTCTAGATACTGCACCCTAAACTGCTTGGCCACATCACTCATTGTGTTGTATAGTGGTACAAAATCTAATCATTATCACCTGCAATCAGATAGATTGTTTGCAATACCCATTGTTAATTGTAGTCTAACCCACACCAACATGTACTTGGACAAGATTAGTCTTTCTGGTTCATTTACATACAAGTTTGACATACTTTCCTTTAGCTGACTCTTATATTGGGTTCTTTGTATTTTCGATTACATATCGATTATTCCCCTAGTAGAAGATAACAAGACTGGAGTGCTTGATATCATAGAAGCCCAACTGAATTATAGATATGGGCATAATCACTGGTTTGGGGCTTTAAAGTTTGTGTATAACTGCGGGCTGGTGACTACACATGTTGTGGATCCAGCCCAATAGTGGTGAATATGAGCCTGTCTATTGTCCAGTCAGTCAGGCTTCCATGATATCAAGTGATGTGGTCTTTAACCTTTATCTTGTACTTTGGGAATAATTGATATATCGAGTATACTTGATATTGGATTTCCAATATGTCGATTGTTGAAACAAATCTTATATCAACAGACCTCAGGAAGAAATCCAATTGCTTTTGCCATTTTGTCAATATGTCAGAGGATAAGTTGTATTACCAGGAGATGTAGTTTTCCGTTATGCATTACTTCTGTTGAGATGGCCCTTTTAGCTAGCTTGATATTCTTTGAACTTTTCTTACCACCAGAGGTTACTATCCTAAAGGTGGTGGTGAGATACAAGTACGTACTGCACCAGTAGAACAACTAAAGGCTGTGGACATCACAGATCGTGGCCAACTGATAAAGATTCAAGGCAGAGCATTTGTTGCAGGAGTCTTACCAATCAAGGTATAAGGAACCACAACTTTACATCGGAGTAAACAAAGTACTTATGGGCGAGCTGCGAAACAGAGTGAGCCTATGTGATGCCAATTTTTGTCCATTCGTAAAGGCTTTTTATTTACAAGGTTGAACATTGCCCCTGGATTTTTAAGAGCGAATTTAGACTGAAGTTTTAAAACTGAATTGTCATTTTGACGTATAGCAATACAAGATTTTGTAAACAAGAATAAAACTCATGATTGTGGCACCACCGGATCCAGCTGAATGACCCATAAGGCCAATGAGCCATTATGACAATGACATTGAATGGCCATAACTCACTATTACAATGATGTACCAACTTGAAACTCTCATCAAAAACATCAACCATCGCTACTGACATAACAATTCATAGTAAGGAACAAACCTTAATCTTATGACACCAGTTTCAAGTCAATGAGATAAAGACAATAACAACATAGAAAGGTTTTAACATAGGGATGGGCCCAAAAGTGCACATCTTATTCAAATTTATAATTCTCTTAAAAATAAGAAAGGGAAAAAAAAGGTAGCGGAAGCAATCCATTTCTGACTTTCTGAATGTTGGAAGTTGGATGCTGGTTGTCTGTATACACACCTCCAACACATTGTGTACATGTATACAGTGTATTTGATGTGTGTATGAATCTTCTTGTTCCCCACCTAATTGTTCTATTTCCTAGTCGGCCCAAGCCTACCCTTAGCCCCTCTACCTCAATGCAAACCAAGGAGGCAGTAGTCAAGTGCATGCTTGTTAATGTCCCCACCCCTGTAAACAGTAGTTAATCAAATAATTACAACATCTACTTTTGCAGTTTTAGTTTAATATAAAATACACAAATCATCAGACTCTGAAGATAAAGAAGGAAGCCATCTTGAAACATGTATCCACTTTTGCTCCTGTTTGTTTGCTTTTTTACCATTATTCTGCATGATTTTTTGTAACACAAAATGGTTTGCTGTAAAAGTAAAAGAGTTTACTGCAGCATACATTCTCGTTTTATAGTTTTAAACAAAACCTTCAGAAGCTAGTTTAGTTGTCACTTGTTGCTGCCTAAGGAGCACTATTTAACAGTACATTCCTGAGAAATAATTCATCCCATCTTCAAGAACATGTTTGAAAGGGCAACATTGCTGGTATTTTTACTCATAGAAACATCATTTACAATGCGTCTGCATAAAGGAGCATTTGTGTGTGGTTTTCACCATTTGCTCTTCACAACTTGCTGATTAGATGATTGGTGTAATGCACTCCTGCTGATTTTGTTGTTGTACCTTCTCATTTATTAGTGTTATTTGTGCCTATGTTTACAGATAGCTCAGAGTATGGCAAGTACAGCAACAAGTATCCTGAAGCAAAGATACCCTGATGTTCCAATTCATATCAAGAGTATACAAGAAGCTTCAGCTAGTGGCAATGGCTGTGGTATCATGTAAGATTGATCAGGCTTTTGTAAATCACTTTTTCAAGCTAAATTGTGACTGTTAGGTGACAAAATGACCATATTGTGTTTTGGGATTAATGACCCCAAACATATCTCCGCCACACACTCAACATGGATCAAAAAATGTACTCTGGAGTATTCACACTACCGCTTCTGACATGTGTTGGAATTTTCAAAAAGGATCGAGAGCTCTCAACTTACTCTCGACTAGGGTTGGTTTCGACACGGATCGAACGCTCTATGCGGGTCAATGACGGATAGAAATGTAGTGTGAAAAGGTCAGTCAAACTTAGACGGATCGGACCCGTGTCCAACACAGATTTTTTGTGGCATGAAAAGGCCTCCTGTCCAAACAATTTGGTGGGAAGTGACACAGGAGAAGAGGATATGGGAGGATTAAGGCCACATGCTAGCCAAACTGCCTAGTCTGTAAGGGTTAAATCACTTCAAGATTACAAATATATTATCAAAGCATACTTTGTGTGTTGCATTATTCTTGCAACAAATACAAAACATTTTTAACAGCTGTTTAATTGTTAACCTTGTCTGTATAGAGTGGTAGCTGAGACCAGTACAGCATGTAGACTTGCAGGATCAGCTCTGGGTAAAAGAGGTTAGTGTTATATGATGGCCTGAGAAATAAATGATGTGATTGTTGGACACGTACCTTCAGAGATAAAACTCATCGATTGAATTCTTACAACATGAGGTTTTGCAAGTCTACATAATACATATATGGAGATGCATGTCAACTTTGTGTGTGTTCACGTGACCTTTAATCATGGCGTTTATGTTTTGCATGCATGTAAACAACGGATACGAGCATTTATACATCTAGTAGAAAAACAAATACTGAATTTTAGTTGTTTATTTGTCCTGGATTAATAACATTTCCCACTATATTCCTGTTAATGTTATTACTTATTGTTTCTACCCTTCCAAGCACTCTTTGAGAATACAAGAAAGTGGATGTCACACCAGGCAATTTATAGCCGACTATTGCTGCCTTATCTGCTAATGCAGACTTTATGTACTAGAGGAGAGAGGCACCTCACCTGCAGGAGTCCAACGTGCAGGTCACTGTAGTTTAGCTGGTCAGTCGAGGGCAGGATACTGCAATCACAGCAATGTCACATTCTTCTTCACTGTGGGTCAACCTTCTTTCATTCCAGCCATCACACCTTTTGTTCTGCTGGCCCAGATAGATAACAGTCCAGAGGGGAGTGTTTGCTCTGGGCAAGCATTCACTCTCAGCAAGTTTTGCCTCGGTGCTGCTCATGGTCCCAAAGTCATGATTGTACACCATAAACAGAATAAGGGACTGGTGAATCGGGGGTAATCCTTTTTGGGGACTTTTGTTGCACAGCAAGGATCACGCTCCATGCAGGAGCATCCTGGTCATCATCTTGCTACTGCCTCCATCATGTTCACTTGTTGGAAAGCTTGCAGTGATGGACCTTGAACATACTCATCCGGGCATGAGGGTCTGTGCTCTCAGTGAGACTTGTGCTTACCGGCAGTGGATCGATTTGTGAGCCAAACTTCTCCTTCCCCAGACAACGTGGTTACACAGACAACGCAAGACCTATGCATGGAGTTGGCTATCTGCTCCCATGTATCCAACAACCTGTTTCCCTGTCTACCTAAGTCATGTCCATGTTGATTTGCCTCAGTAGCGGCTTTGTCACTGTCATCTCTGTGTACGCTCCTGCTATGATGGCTGATTCTGTATAGAAGAATGAATTCTTTCAACTGCATGACGATACCTTGCATAGTATACCAGGCGGGGGCAGTATTATGCTTGCTGGAGACTTCAACACAAGCACCGGATCTGATAACAGGTCCTGGAGTGGTATAATCTGTCCTCATGGCCTGGGCAGTATAAATGATAATGGGCACTGTCTTCTTAAATGCTGTGCCTACCAGAACCTGTGTCTCACAAGCACATATTTTGCAGGTTCACCTCACTCCAAGGCCACCTACATGTAGATGCGTCCTCACTCACACCGATGGCATTCATTTAACCACATCATCATCAAGAAGAGGCAGCTGCCTGAGGTTAAGCAATGCCGTAGCATTCACTCTGCACTCTGCAGACTGGAGCTCTGACCATGTCCTTGGTATCTCCTTGCAGCTCACAGGAGCTACTGACATGTTCACCCTGCTGAGACAGTGCCGTCTGCAATGGGCCGGCCATGCTCACAGGCAGGTGAAGGCTGAATCCCTTAAGAAATTCTCTTTGGTGAACTTGCTAAAGCCCCCCTACCTCAGTGCCGACCGAGACGGCGGTACAAGGATGTCCTGAAACACGATCTCACCACTTTTTGGATACCAAATACTACTTGGAAGTCAACTGCCAGCAACCATTCCTATTGGGGTTCGGCTATCTACAATGGTTACTCTACTTCAACCCAACTGTACAAAGATGACTGTGAGAGTTGCTGTCTCCATCCATTGTGGCTTACTACGGGATAGGCCAGGATGGGATGATGATGGAGGATTACTCATGATATATATATATATATATATTTGGGGAAAGTAGGATCAAAATATTATACTGGTCGTATTTTCAAATGCATTGCAAAGTACGCCATTCAGTCCCAGGGCGTCGCCATGTTGAATGCTAGAGCCACCAAGTGACATGGAACTCCATGATTGCAAAAAAAATTCAGACACATATCCAATGTGATTGGTTACAGTTATCATCCATAGACTTGCAAAACCTCTTGAATATAATAAAACCTTTGATTTTTACATTGCATTGTTATTTTGAAGTTCGTGGTGCATGAACATTATAAGCCTGGTCATTGGGCTAGTTAATAGATTCAATAAATCACCTCAGGTCCCTGGACAAGCTGGAGAGTATACAGCTTATGCAGGGGTACCCATTTACCCCTGGCTGAAGAGATATAATTAAAGTTAGTATTTTGATCCAGGACATGGGTAAATGAAGTATTAAAAAGGCAATTGGAAAAATGTTTGGTTGTGATTGATGATGTTGCAGGTGTTCCTGCCGAACATGTAGGAAAGGAAGCAGCACAGATGCTTATTAATAATCTGGACCATGGAGGATGTGTAGATGAATACTTACAAGATCAGGTAATAAAATATCAATTAATCTACTCCCACAACTGCCCCTCTTTGTACTAGGGAAACAAAGTGTTGCACAGTGAGTGCATGCACTGTGCATGCTCTACAATGGAATGTCTAGGAAGTTTATAAATTTCAATTTGCCTTACACTGATGCAAATACTAACATATATCTAGGAAGTTTATAGTTTATAGTTTATGTCATCCTATTTCTGGCAGGGAAAATATTGGTGAGTTTATTTGCGTTAACTGGTTGAAGAGATTGGTATAATCCAAGTTAATCAACTGAATATATTTAATGTAAATAGTGAATGCGTGTATTATTCTAAATAATAATTATCAACATTTTTATAGTGCCGGTATCCGTCAATTTTGACCCTCGTGGTGTATGAACATTATTACCTCGGTCACTGGTTCATTTATTTCATTTCTTAAACCAACTTGGGTACCTGGGGAGTATACAGCCTGTACTGACAGACTGTCATGACTGTCTAGTATGTAGAGCATCAAACTAAAATCACTCTCACAGGTAGCCATTTACTCCTGGGTAATGAGAAGCAATTATAGTATTAGTTAAGTGTCTTGCTTAAGGACACAACTGTCATAACCGGGATTCGAACCCACTCCAGAACTTGAGTCCAGTGCACTGGGCCACCTGGCCACCACACACCTGCACTCTGATGTTTATTTAAAGAAATATTTCAGTGATTAGAAAATTGTTGTGCTTCAATTATACTAAAGAAATAGTGATAATTTATATTTTTAATTTTGGGATGAACAAAGATTAAGTACCATAAGAAAGTAAGCTCTATCTACCTACCACCTGAGATATCTAGTCCTATGTTGGTGTCTCCCTATTTAGTCAACATCTTTGTTCGGGGGTACCAATCAGAAGCCCTTTAAAGTTGAATATTCTGACTTGCATCCCCGAACAAAGATATTGACAAAATAGGGAGACTGCCAGCATTAGGGGTAGATAGCTCAGTTGATTTTTGAGGTCTCTTGTTCAAATCCTGTTCTAGTCATTTTTTTCTTTATTCACACAAAAATGTAATTAAAATTTACCCAGTTTCCCTTGTGTTTTTTTCTACAGCTAATAGTTTTTATGGCCTTAGCTAAAGGAACATCACGAGTGCTTGCAGGTCCATTGACATTACATACAAAGACAGCAATACACATTGCAAAGAAGCTCACACAGGTAAATACTTTCCATATTTCAAAGTAAAGTTTGTTTGTGGATTTGATTTTAGACGTCATTGTGTAACTGGAATGAAGTGAACTTGTAAGTGGCATTAAGCTTAATTTCTTGTTGCATTTGAATAAATTTAGCAATAAACCTAAGTCTTTAGTAAGCCTGATCCTTGAACATTGTCTTTTGCTTTCTAATTCTATCTACATGTAATTGTAACTGGTACTAGGCCCATTAGGTTTGGGTGCTGAGTTGCCATATGGGAGGGGAAAGTGACTACATGTAGTTCAAGTACAATAAGCAAATAGTTGAGGATACTTTAAGTGTTTGGTATTAATCAAACATTTCATTATTTACAGGTTTGAGAGGAGTTTTAAACAAGAAGATTTTTCAGAATGATTGTGACTCAAATTAATCTTTCACTTTATTCACTTCTTGAAAAATGCATTTAATTGAAACCTACAGATGAATGTTAAACTTACCTGTAAAATTAACTTCACATGGGTTACTCAATAATTTGTTGAGAAAACATATATCTCTCATGGCACATAGTGCAGATCAGGTCTGGTGTGGGATGGAAAATTTGCATTTCTGCTTTTTCAACCTTTTATCTCTGTATTTTCAACATCGCCTGTGAAAGGCTTCCAACCTCTGCTCATCATGAACATTCTGTCGCCAAATTTTGACACATTTTCTTGCACCTGTGTTTGGATGTCATATCTACTCTGCCACTTGCTTGAAATAATGCAGCAGCTGGTTTGTCACACTGTACTAAATCTTGTCTTTAAAGTAACCCTCATTTTCTCTTTTCAGGTGAAATTTAAAATCATAAATGATGGAGCAGAGACCAGTATAATAGAATGTGAAGGTATTGGTCTACGAAGGTAAAACAAGTTATTATGGTTGCATATTATTAGTTATCACATGCGCGTTCGGGGAAATACGGAAAAATGTAGTGCTTCTACGTCCTATATCAAATGAGGCCACATGCCCAGTTTGATATGGGACACAGACGTGCTCTATTTTTCCGTATTACACGAGCGCGCGTGTGATAATGAATTTATCTTCCAGCTGACTAGAGTGTGATCATCACATGATCAAACAAAGCTTACAAAAGAAATTCAGCGAACAAGTTATTTTATTTAACTTTCTGAACAAACTGTAGCATTTATTACTACTACTGCTTCCAGTATAAATAACAAACTATTTAAACAATCAAAGTTACTCTCGAGGAATGCTCTGCTGGTACACGCTGACAGCAAAGATTTTGCATATGTGTGCTCGAACAGTAATTATGCACCATTGGATATAAAATTGCAGCCGTTGTTTATGGCTCTATAAACCACGGCTGTCGAGCAATCTGATTGGATGATTAGCGCATGCTGGAAGATGAAACTGAAAATAACAGTCATCTATGTTATAACTTTTTCGGGGGCTCAGAAATGTTTATCTTAATTATTTAGCCTAGGTGTACAAAATATTTTATTTATCTATTAGACATTTTGTTTATTTTGTCAACCGACATATCTCAACCCAAATAAGTCTTTGGGAGATTTATCAGGTGAAGGTTTGTCTTTCCCAATAAAAAAACATTCTTTACTGGGCTATTTTGTTTAGTGGCAATAGATTAAGAATAGAATCTTCTACTTAAACACAGTGTCAGAATGTTCAAATGTCTTTTTGAGTTTAACATTGTGGCAAAACCAAATTTGGAACCGAGTTTAGAAAATACGTATTATAAGAGATATAACAAGGTTTACTTGAGCAACTAAATAAATGCTTGACAGGACGTTGATTCAAGGAAATTTATTCTAATCTATGGACAAGAAGCAAACCTAAACCCATTATAGTGAAACAGATTCAATTAACATTTAAATAATGTGACAACTGGTTTATTTAGTAAGGAAAAAACATTATTCTGGTGGCACCTGCTCACATTTAAATGTTAATAATTGCAAATCTGACTAATAGATTTCAGGAGATTTCAATAAATGTAGGGAGTGACACCGTATCACCCCTCGTAAATTACAACACTGCTTGAGAGGTATATGTACACTTTATTAAGTTTACACCTTCTGGAGGTGTTCAAAAATTTCAGCAATCACACCAGACAAAATGTAAACACATATATTTAAAAGAATCTCTAATAAATTAGGTCAAATGAAATGTGTGTTTCGATTGATAATTCCAGTCTCTTATTGTAATAATACCCCTTTTCCAGCTCTTACCTACTAGTAAAAGAATCAACACAATTAACTATTTGTACTTGCTTGCAATCAAATAACAATAGACATTTAAATTAATTTTATCAAACTTAATAACAGCTTGAATCTCCTGCTGCAAAAAGTTACTACTAAAATTGCCTAAGAAAGCCACTAAGAGCATATGTTGCCATTTAAATTGCCCTTATTGGAGATGATACATTGGACAACTAGCTAGCCCAAAGCCCATAAAATTAAGCTGTCTGGTTACTTTTAGAACATTTCAGACAGGTTTTTGCATAGGCTGGTAATTTGATCCACCTTTTTATGCTTAACTAGAGATGCCTCTGTGTTTGCTTTAAAATAAAGTCACAATATGACAAAAAGCAGCTGAGCGATGTGTCACATTTTCTAGGCATTTGGAATGCTCTCCTGTCAACTTATTTGCTAATTCGAAACTCAACCAGAAATAAATTAATTTCTATTGCGCCATCACCAATGACCACGCCTCCCCCTACCCCGCCCCCCTGCAAAAAGAATTGCAAAGCAAAATGACCTTTTTAATGCAACAGCTTTGGTAACATCATTCTTCAGCGATGAGCTACAGGTGGACAGCACTATTAAGGGTTGATAAAAGATACCTGTGTTTGGTTGGACCTTCCCAATCTCTGCTTCAGTAGTAATAGTCACATCTAGTTGGAAGACGTTGTTGGTATACCAGCACGGTGACTATTGCAAAGTTTGGAATACAAAACTCTATAAATCTGAAAATCTTCTAAAAATGAAACAACTCACTTATTCAATAAAGAATGTGAATTGATGTCATAAGTTATTGAATCTCAATTCATTTACTTATCTGTGTCTGTTAAACAGCATTGTTGTAATACCCAATGTACATGTGATAGTTGATGTATTTTATTTATTTTTGCTTTATGTCAAACAAAATAATAATTAGACAAAATGAAATAGTTGTTATCTATACTACTACCACATTATAAAATTGAAGACGCAGGAGTAAGTTCATGAAGCTGTATATTTATTATGACACTCAATCTGACAATTTGATGGATTTGAGGAGTATTGTGAATAAATATATAGTTTTAATTGACATGTATAGAATTCTTTGTAAGCAAAAAATGTAAAAATAAGTGTTGATTAATTTAATTCAAGAAACTGTAATACCAGCAAACTTCAACCAAACTGTTAAAAATCATTTTCAATCGTTTAAAAAATGATAATAATTTATTAAGATGAGACAGGGACTTATTTATTAAAAAGTTTAACCAAATTAAACCACAGGAATGATATTCTCATTTTAAAAATATTTCTGATTTTGTTTTTACGTTCAAAAATCAATTACAGTATGAAGTGGGAATCCATGTCCAGTTAGGTTGGCTCTTGTAACTTAACAATTTCATACTTGGGGTCAAATATCAATAATGCGCGATTTTTTTATTTTTTTATTTTATTTATTTTTTTTTCAGGGGGGGGGGGTAGCTTTGTCGGGGTCTATTTTAATTATTACACATTTTAGTATTGATTTCCTCTGTAACCTTTGATAATATTAAAAAGAGTAAAAACCAAAGATGAAGATGACTTAACAGTTTCTGTTTGTTTTGTTAATGTTTATATAGTTCATTAAAAAGCATACTTTCAAAATTAATAGTCATCCCTCTTATTGGTTGTGTGTGTCCAGCAAACACAGTGAAAATCAAACATACAAAAAGAAAAAAGTTTATCCAGTTAAATTTGTTGCAATGACATGTTATATTAAAGAAATAACAAAAAAAATGCTTTACCTTGACTTAAAAAATAACCACTTTTTAACCAGCACATTATGAAGATACTTTTAGAAGCAAACAGAGTACATCATATCCAGTAATGTCACCTGACTGATAAATCTTTAACATGCATACTTTGAAGCCAAACTGTTGCATAAATTAGCAGTGTAAGACTGAAGAGACCAAATTTAGATCCCTGGGGAACGCTACTCTGTGATGCAATCTCCAGAGACACTTCATTGCTTTGGATACTCTTAAAGTTGGCTCTATCTGCAAAAAGACAAATACAGGAAAGGGTATGTATTAATAAAAGGGGGAGGCAGTTTGTCCTACCCCTTAGTTTACATGTGTTCATGTGTATCCTATTGAACACTATCTAGGTAACTTTCTATAGAAAGAGTCTCGAGTGTAGTTGTTGGTTTGTTTTAAGGTGTTTGGGCAACGCCCGAAACACCTTTAGTTTGGGCAACGCCCGAAACACCTTTAGTTTGGGCAACGCCCGAAACACCTTTAGTTTTTGTTCGGTTTTTAAGGTGTTCAGAGCAACGCTCGGAACACCTTGTTTTTGTTTGGTTTTCAATTTATTACGCCTTCTTTCCTCCCGTGTTTGTCCCAAAAAATACATACTTATCAAGCTCGCATAACCTTCAAACTTCACACAGTTATTACTTCACTGGTACATGACCCGCTGAAGTGACGTCATGATGACGTCATCAGGTGTCGATTTACATTTAACCAAAATTTATTATTTCATAACTCCTGAACTACACGATGGATTTTACAATTTATACAACATCGGAAAGCTCTTCACAAACTGAAAAAACGCTTCACTGAGATAACCCCAATTTAACATTGTCTTCCGGTTCAAGCCGGCGGAAGTTCAAAATTTCAAAAATCCATGTAATCTACTTGGCTGATGATGTAAAAGTTTTGATTAAATGGTAAGAAGTTCTTGATATGTATCAAGAACTACTTAATCAACATTTTACATCATCAGCTTGTAGATCTTTGAGCCTGCTCAAACTTTTACATTGAGATGATACCAGTTTGACCTATACTTCCGGTCGAAACCGGACGTTACAGCACACGGACATTATTTTATACAATGGAACAAAAGTCCCCCTAAAACGTTTTTCTTTTTCAACCCCTGTCCCCACAGAGGGATTCTTCAGAAAAGTGAACCATAGAACAACAATAGGGAGGTCCCCACAACTAGGTGTCAAAAGGAATAGCTGCACGTGGCTGTGTGATATACCATGCCCGATATGGGGTAACAAATTCTGAGTAGGATTCTTACTCACTACTCCTTAGGGTCTGTACTAAACGGCTTTACAAAGGCACATCGAGCGAGAGCCCTGACTCTACACATTGACTCTACACATTGACTACGATTCGTTCGATGAGTTACGTGTTTAAAGCACACGTAATAAGGTGCTCGAATAGGATCGTTCTCATTAACGAGAACGACTATTTGAGGGGTTGGGCGGGGGTACACCCCGGGTCAGAGATCACCCCGGGTCCTGGCTTTGGATGATGCCTGACCTATTTTTAACAAGAGTAGGATCAGGGAATCTTTGGTCAGGGAACCAGACTAGCAGTCGACTGGCTGAGATATTATTTTACAATTTTTTTTGTAAAAAAAAAACAAAAATACATTCATTGTAACTCACAAAATGCCATCTTCTTTGTATACGTTTTATTGGATGGAAAAGGCCCCGACCCAGAAGACATGTCACATACCTCGTTTCTTCTTACAGCCTTCTAATTCGTGTACTCGACATTCCATGATGCCATCAACGCAGCAACATAAGCTACAATTCCTGTACACATATTGGCCATGAGGAACATCTCCACAGCTACTGTTAATTCGACTCTCGCAGTAACGGCCAGTAAACTCATCTTGGCAAAAGCAGAAAGTATTCAGGAATCCTGTGCCTCCATTCATGCAGTGTGACGAGTCGTGATAATATGTGGCTTTAAAGAAAATACAAAAAGCAACAAATATGGTCAGCTTTTATTTTTTAAACGTCATCTACATTTGAATAAATTAGCAAAAGCAGAAAGCATACCTGTCGACGTTTGCTTCCAAATTTATAGGATTCATTTTTAAAACTCACTCTATACGTTCCAAAAAGCTCAAACACTGTAACTAAAAATGTTATCATACAGCATTGTATACAACTTCATTTCGGAAGAACTGTCCAATTGAATATGAAGTTCGTCTATTCGTACAGATGTCTTTTTAAATGCTCTTTCTATCTTTAACATTGAAATAATGGCGAAATGTACCAGAAGACAAACCGGATCTTTGTAAAATGATTCTTCATAAAGAAATAAAAAACACAAACAACGCAAATAATATTAACAAGCACGCGTCGTTATTTGAAACCTTTCTTAAAAGGTCAGGAACAGCATTTTGAAGAAGTTTGTTCAAACACCTTGAACCCTGTCAAATGGATAAATGTAGCTCACCCAAATGTCACACTTATTGTCTAAAGGCAACAGGATCATCCGCTTCAAAGATACCTCATTTATTGTTAAGTCGTCGATTGCTGATCTAACGACAACGTTACAACAATTTCCAGCAAATTCAATTTATGTTGAAAAACGTAATGTGTCATTCTTTACTTCTTGAAAAATGCGATCATGAAGAGCGGCTCCGTTCGATCATTGGAATAAAAAAACAACAAGTAAATAAATAAATAAAAATACGCTATCAGTGGACGTTTCGATCAATATCATCTAGGAATGGGGTCACTTCACCGAAATGATGACGTCAACAGTATCAAATAATTAACAAATTTACCTGTTAAATTTCAACTATCTCTCATAATATCATGCTATCAAAAACTATGAATTGTTTTTCATTTTCTTTCAAGCTGGGATTTCTTTTTTGATTTATGCATTTCATTTCAGTTTAATCTAGCAAGATTTGCGGAGACACCGTGTACATAAAAATAACCGGTGGTTTCAACTCGACGTTTCGATCAGCATGCTCTGATCGTCTTCAGGAGAATACTGCATGCTGTTTAAGTACTGCCAGTAAGATTTAGGTCACATGTAGGCTTGTAATATAATTTGTTATTAAATATAATTTGAATTTTGATTTAAATGTATTGCGTAACGTCCATTGGCGAATGCTGGTGCAATCAAATTCAACATTTATAGATTGTCTAACATTAGTTTTCCTTATTTGTTTACTGTCAATATCTATTCCATTTTTGAGAACTGTTTTTTGTTACAAATTTTTTATTTATGGTTCCCTGTGTCCGTCTCCTTTACAGACCAAACTGAAAGGGAACCAATGCAGTTTTTTCTTGAAATTTTTTCAGTGATCAGCTTTCACCTTGTCAATTTTGTCCATCTTCTGTTGCCTTCCTCGATGTATAAACCAAGTTAGTTTGAACATGGAGAAATTATGGTACCAACATTTACATAGTACAAGTATGAATCAGAAAGCACTAATACACACAACGCAGTAAAAAGCTCAAACACCCCCG
Organism: Marthasterias glacialis; assembly: GCA_911728455.2. NCBI lineage: Eukaryota > Metazoa > Echinodermata > Asteroidea > Forcipulatida > Asteriidae > Marthasterias > Marthasterias glacialis. The sequence goes on from OU452225.1 coordinate 22,925,852, forward strand.
ACAAGTAAAACATTCGAGTCCTCGCAGTCTCAGATTGAATGATTATTGCTTGATCTATCACTCTTTTGACAACTAAATTGTGGGTGATTGAGTGGTGCTTTTTGTCGATTTTTTTGCTTTACTTTGCTCCATGTGTAAGCAGTCACATTGAGCGAGCCCAGTGCTTGAAGCTGATGCTATGTCACAAGCTCCTGTTAATCTTGCAGAAGCGTATCAGTTAACAAGGATTAAGGAGTCCCCTGGTGACGTCCTCATTGTCACCACGATTGGGACACTTCACTTTGTAATCCATGGGTATTTCTTGTGGCTTCACAGAACATCAACATGAACCATTGGGCGTTCTTAACAAAGCTTAACAGCTGAAAGCCAGGATTAGAGAGCACGTTGATGCTTAAAAAACGTAAGTCTTGTTTTATCAAGAAACCAGTTAATGAAGATCCAGGGAAGGACTCTAGCAATAGTGACAACAAGACGTTTTGTCACTGAGCAAGGGAAAGACGCTTCTTTTATACTGACGTACGCATTTGGTGTGAAACTCAAAAGCATTAGCATAATACAATGTACATGTACAGTGTAACAGCTGGTTGGTGAAAAGGTCACGTTGAGCGCAATTTAGGTTTTTTTTTCTCTGCATAAATACTCCCTGGATGGATGTTTAGCTTTGTTTGATAATGGAGCATGGGTTTGATCGAGCAAATTGCGTGGACGATTTTGGAGATTCCAGATCGGGTCGTAACTGCAGCTGATTTAGTTTATCATGGGCATTTTGTTTATCAGTACTGCAACAAAGCGCCATAAACTTTGGTGAGGGCGAGAATTATTAATTCATACGAGAAACTTTTTTTTTAATTTGGGAGAGAATGACTTAATTAGTTGAGGCCTGTTTCTGGGACGGTATTCATTTTTAAAATATTTTTTTGAATTATTGTTTTTGGGATGGTTGTTTATTGGTAATAGTTATATAGTTGTCAACAAACTGTATAATTTGAATACGCATTCATTTTATCTTTTACATGTATTCATAAATTATTGTATGCATTGCTTTTTACATTCAGGTTTTTGTCATAAACCCTTTAGATAAGATTTTAATTGAATAACTGTCCCATTTATCTCGTTTAGTTTATAGAAAATTAACCATAGACGTCATCAAGTACCATGCAATCTTTGCTTATTGGTGGAGGATCTCTTTATTAGGGGCGACTTTGCTAGTCTGGGCCAAATTGTTTTTATCTATTCTCTAGGGCGAGCTTGTTTGGGAGACAGTCTGGGGTCTGTTGGGATGGAGCGAGCTTGATATTGCTAAGGGGCGAGATAATCGCTTTCCTTTTATATCGCCACAACACCGTAGCACAGTGGGCCAGATTGACATGAACGACCGAAAGTGTGCCAATTTGTGTTTTCTTTGAAAAAAATAATTTTTGTTTGATGAATCAAGCGTTTTCGAACCCGTAGACTTAAATGGTAATGTTTGTCAACGGCTTTAACGTCACCATAGTATTAATTTTGATTGGTCTGCAGTAATGTAGAACTAAAGTAACCTACATAAAGTATGCCATCGAAGCACGTGGTTATTTTCATATGGCTGGTTGATATCGCTTATCGATCAATTCTCATAACTCTAATTAAACCTCGCCATTTTATGATTTGTTTAAAGATTCAAAGATGCTAATTATGATGTTTTCAATTATAAAACAAATTGCGAGGTGTCTTGCTCCAGCCACTCTGAGTTCCTGTTTTGTTTACTTCTTCGCAATGAATGTAATGTTCATAAAATGGCCGAATTCATTTTCACTGCAATGGAAGGTTCATTTTTAGATATTGGAAGACATTGTATTGTCCTATATTAAAAAAATATTCCCAAAACATAATACATGTAGGTCTACATTTATCCAAACGGCTAACAGACCAATCTGTAACTGTACAAAAAATTTAAAACGATGTTATCTCTTGTAACGTCACATGGAAAAAGGCCCCAACCCAAAACACAATAACGTTTTGTTGTTCTTGTTTAATATATCGGTAATTTTTGTATTCATAATCAACAACACACTTGTTCAAATTAGGCCCAACGTGTTGTGTGATATTTCCATAAATATTGACAAATTCAATCCAGTTTGTGTTTTGTTTCTTACCAGGTTTATTACGTGATTCTTGGTCTATCCTTTCCATCGGTGTTCTGTTAGGTCCAGTATTTCGATTCGGATTAACATGTCGCTGTACAGGCATGGCTTCAGTCACATCATTAGAATCAAGTAAATCCTTAAATTGACCTGTAATATAATAATGGTGCCAATACAATCATAAAAATGGATTTTACGTAAACATATTTGTTTTGGATTCACGGTCATGTCAGGCAAGCTTTGCGGGTACTATTCTATACATGTACTCGTTCCGAGGTTTTTAGGTCCAAACATAGAGAACTAAGTTGGCGTCATCTTGCCTCAATTGTAAATGTTTCGAAAATTTTTAAAAACTAACCCAAGAAGGGTATGCTAAACCCAAGTTCTTTCTCTGCTCACTTCTTTCATGTTTAAATGTGGAAATAATGTAACATACAATAAAGAGTATACATATTTATTAAGAGGAACAAACGTTTTTCACTTTGGAACTTGAAAGCATGACAAGGCCATACACTGCCATTGCCTTAACATTCTTCATCTCAACATTTGTAAAAACCACTTCAATTGCAATAGACTGATTCATTAAGCCCCGCCCCCTAACGTGTTGACCAATCACAGCCTGAACGCCACCGAAAGTCCGACTAAAGTCCGACACGATAAAAAAGCTATTGGGAATTGTACACAGTGTGCGGTTCATGTCTTCCAGTGTGGCATTGAAGAGACGCGCATTGTGCTGCCTACGTGCCCGGTTATGATGCAGCCAATGCTGTGATTGGTCCATGTGTTTAGTGGGTGTGGCTTGATGGATTGGTCATTATGCTAACTCCTGCCAACGTACAGAGATTTAAAGATGGTCAAATTTTTTGTCGATATGACCCGAACATTTAGATTGAAATTTTAATTAGCTGTTGTTATGGATTCGATAAAGCTACACGTTTTTCATTTAAGACATTGCACAAAAAACCGCCAATGATTTGTGGTAGTTTATTTAAAAACTAAAAATGACTTATTGTCGGTATAATTAATTCACGCCCATCAACCATGTAGTATACAAACATTGTATGTTGTGCCTTGTCCGTGGCATATGCGAAAGTGTTTGTATGTTTTTTTAGTTTTGAAACAGCATCATTTGTCAAAATTCACTCAAAGAAAAAATCCATGCAGCTATTTACCACGATCAATTTACGCTCACTTTTCCCCGGAACGTGCAAAAAACTCCGACCGAAAGCCACTTATCTTGGCGGGCCCAGACTCAAGAGGTGCTCCCCTACTTGTACCATTTTACAATGTTTTTCATAATTGTTGAGCTACACGTGTACAATATGGCAAGAGCGTGCATTACTGTTAACTTTCTGCAGTTTGTTTTCTTTTTTTCAGTGTGATTCATTAGATATTACATCTTCCTCGTCACTTCGGGTTCTTTATATTATTTCCAGATTCTCATGGCTACTGTGAAGTAATCTACCCCGTAACACAGGTGTACCGAGTAAACTTACTGTGTGAGTCATCAAAGGATTTGTAAACTGAACAAGTTCATGGCAAATTTGTCAACGACAAGCATTACATTCATTTTGTGTACATACAGCATTAGTTGAGCCGTACTGCAAATGGTGAACAAACAATGCTGAACAAAAGGCATGTTAAAAAACACACGCTCGTTCTTTACTTTATTCATGCTTTATCGAATGGAATTTCCAGGAACTTGTTAGCCTCCGTTAAGCAATTATTTTCATCAATGAGTGAATTTTGAAAAATCCAGAGTCCCTTACTATATAAAACCATTAATATAGGCCAAGCAAAGAACAACTAAGATCAATATAGAAAGAAGAAAGAAAAACTTAGCTGAATGCAAGTTATTTGTATTCAAATAGAAAATATATAAGCGATAAAAACAAAGCATTTTGAAAATCTTGTCTTTTTACGTGGATCAAGTTCAGTGTAAGTGAGTGGAATGAAGCAACTTGCAGCAGTCACAAACTGCGACACATACCTCTTGTAAATATTTGTGATTCTGAAGAAACTGGGAGAGGCAGCACCAACAGGACGACGAACAAACTGCAATAGAAACAAACAAAAGCCCCAAATTTGTGAAAAATAAGATTAGATGTCCGAAATACTGTCAAAAACCTGAAAATAGTATTTGAGGAAAACATTGCAAATCTCCAACACTGATTATTTGTCACCTATAAATAAACGTGCAAAAACTATCACTATCCACCCTTCACTAGTCTTTAACAAAAATGGAATGGTTAGCTATTGTGCAGCAGACAATGCTTTTACAACATAAAAAAGTTGAAATCCTCAGATTTAATCTAGTTTTTCAAATACAAATAATTTTGGGGATGCTAAGAAATTAACTCATTTGTAATACACGCAGTTCTATTTGTTTTTAAATATTTTTTATCAGCACATATTTTGACCTTTTTGTACACGACGAGAGTGTAAATAAAATTAAATTTATTGAAAGCAAAAACCAATGCTTCACTCTATCTTGATAAGACAATTAAATACATGAAATGAAATGGGTCTGTTTTAATATCCCACCAAATTACCTCCCATAACTTTGCCATGTTTTATCAAATATTAATTTTGGTTTTGGCAAACATTGGGTGGCAGTTGAAACTCCAGTCAAGTTGTTTAGCGAGGGTTCTGGTGTAGTGTCGGAATTGAAGAATGTTTTTGTTTGGTTACCTTTTTATTCTTCCATTTAGTAGGTTTCTGTTTTTAAGGGGATGGGGGAATGCTTTTTCTTTTTTAAGGCTCCGTCTGTTTCTATAAATTTGCTATGTTTTTGTTGATTTACTTTTTACGTCTATTTTTATAAAAAGCTCCTTAAGCAGATTTTGGCGCTATAATTATAAAATATAATTTTACAACTATTTACAGTATTATAAAACCTATACCAATGGAGGATTCGCCAATGGGTGGATGGGAAGATTTGTGTCACTATTTGTACGGAATTCATTTCTACTGTCAACGACCTGAAAGCTTTATGCATAAGCCAAAGGCTTTGTACAAAATTACTAGTTCCTGTGGTTTTATTGAGCCCGTAATTTTAGCATTTTGTGAGTGGTACGGTATGTGCACATAGGAGCTTAAAATCGGCAGTGATCAGCTGATGGCTCCTTTGGTTTTGTAAAGCATTGGCAGGGAACTGCATTGTCAATGCAAATGCCGGCGTAGAGGGTTGTGGCTTCACGATGTGTGTCTCCTTTTACTTCATCTGCAAGATACAATTTTAGACATTTCGAGGGAACAGGTGATGGTCAGATTCGACAGCTTTACCTCACTACCTGACAAGATGGCGAACTTGTGGTTGACCACCCAATGCCCTCCGATTCCTGTGAGATATACTACGGGTTTAATATTTATCTCAATAAATAGTTTGTACTTTTATAAGCATGGGTTGGTGAAATACTTGCCTACTTTTGAGAAGTAAAAACATCTTATTCATTTTGCTTACCAGAATAACGTTGTGTCTTGCATGACATTGGCGACTTCTGATTTAAAATCCTATAAAGAAATAGCTTGACGGCTCTCCCAATAATGAAGATATTACATCTTTATGACAATCCAAGTTTCACAAGGATCAGAGCTGAGGAAGAAAATCGGGTTTGGAACTCAGCTTCTCCCTTATGTTGATATGATGGCCAAGCCCAAGGCGGGAATAAAGCCACCATCAGGGCTAAGCCCTCTATTGTAAACAGAGTCAGTGATGCATACTAATGTCTGTGTGTCCAGTGATGCATTGGTCATTTCCAGATTCAAAGTTAAAACACCGTAGGTTGATTGACAGCTAACCTTTTCACACTCAAGTACAAGCCGTTGTGGTTAAGCTCAGCCCACCTATGTTGTCAAGGCATTAACTAGTTTCTTCTTTCTTCCTTGATGTTTTTATCAAGGCTTTAATCCCTGGTCCCAAGAAACAGCAGGTGGTAATTATGCAAGGATCTTGTTGGAATGCGCTGTGATCAGGAAAAGTCCGTGCTGTGTGGCGTGAAAACCAAACATTTTAGTTTCTCGTAAATAAAGTTCGCGATTTTACACTGTAGATATATTTTATTTTGCGTTTTGTTTTTGCAGTTGTTTTTAAAATGATATGAACCCATACGTGCACTTGATAACGGTTTTTCTAAGGTAATGCTAGATTTTTTTGTGCTTTTTTAGCTTGTATTTTGCATTTTTACACATTAAAACCAACATTGGGTTAAAAATGTAGGCGGGAGTCTAACTGTATAGTTTGACTGTAGGCCCTGATGGAATTCGTAATCAAAGGCATTGGGGTGAGTGGGTGAGGTAATCACACAACTGAACAGGCTGATTGAAGCATCCTCCATGATTGAAGATGTTCCTGTTTGTTTGCGTGGATATGACCATGGATTATACAAAAGATGAAAATAATTATTGAAGTAAAAAAAATGTATCAACTAATATTGATATGTTACTGTCAAAAGTAGGACGGGTGGTGTGGGGGGCGGGAACGGGGGGGGGGGGCGAGTGTACTGTAGCCAGAACATCTGACGTCATACCGCAAGGCTCGTGAATAACCTTGCGGATAAAGAAAGGGGACCAGCGAATCTGTTGCTCCAAAGTAAAGAACAGGTGAGCGCAATTCTGGGATTTGCTCGATCCCGAAATTGAGCAGCGCAATATTTTATTTCCCACGGATACAAAATTAATGGTCACTGAGTCGCGGGCGCTCTCCTGAATCTGTACTTCTCCTATGAATAAAGACAGCTTGATGGTTGCAAACCGTTTTATTTCCAAAGCATGGAGGAAGACAATTCGGAAATTCTTCCATGATGACGAAGTTTTTTTTAATAGAGAATTGCGACTCTCTATAGCGAGCCCCTACCCCCGCTCAGAATCATTGCCCGCTCTTGCCACCCCCCCCCCCCCCACACACACACACCCCAACTGGGAAGAAGGATCTTACTCAAAAAAGTTTTAGCAAAATTGTCGTAGGCGTTTCACGGCTCCAAAATCAGTTTTAATTTCTATAATTGTTTTATCATGGAGAAACGTTTGGGGCAACGTCATTAAAGGCCTGTAATTAACGCTAACGATATGTCTCTAGCTGCTTGAAACGCTTTTTACTCTCTCCGGTCGGGACTCGGTCACCGCAGCTGGCGGAGTTAAAGCCGAAATTGCGCATGCGGTGCTTATTTTTTAGAATGAGCAAATTCCAAGATTGCACTCAATCAGTTAGATGTTGGCCTTTTAGTCAAGGCGCTCGCGGCTGCCCGGGTGCAATTTATTTTCCAGTTCAGAATCATGCCAAAAAATTCTTTCAAAAATTCCTTTTTCAAAATCGATTCACACAAAATTCGCATTGAAAATCATTACGACAGTGGCAATTTCGAACTGCAGAAAAAAAGAAAACTTACCGGATAGCGTACAACACGAACAGCGCCACCACCGGTAAACACGAAAAAAGACCAGTGTGAGCGGCGGAGCCAAACGCGACCTTTACCAGGTCGCTCATCAATATGTATACAATGACGCGATCTTAATCGTGAATATTTATATATTTAAACACTATTTTAACCAATCACCGTTCCCAGTATTTAAGACTCTTTTATTTTTTTAGAAAGGTATTAAAATAAGACAAACACTCTTTTTAATTTGAAAACAGATGACATTACAAAAAAATAATAGAAATTGTTTGACTGAATACTATTTTATTTCTATTTTAAAACTTTCAGTGAGTACTCTTCCAACTAACAAACTTGAAAATGACGATTATTTGTGTCTAAACTTCAAAGTCAACACCACCCACAAAAAAGTAAATCCCCCCCCCAAAAAAAGTGTAACGTCAAGCTCGCTTCTTTTACTCTTCGCACCCCAACCCCAGCCACCGTGGCGCTGGGACGAGGTTGAGTGAGTCTATAAAATCATGCATATAATACCTATTCAATGGAAAACTAGTTTTAAACGTAATAATAAACGGTTCCAGTCTTCCCTATTTGGTCCACTCAGTAACATGTATTACATAAAAAACAACGACTCAACAAATGTTTTTCATCAGCAACAACATTTTTTTAACAAAACCGGTCAAGTCATACTTCAATAGACCAATTGCGCGACCCGCGTCACCTGACCCCTTCTGGGTATAAAATGTAAACACACAAATCCTCCATAGGAAAGGGCGGTACGGTACACGATGATTAATGCATTTAGTTTATTCGATCGAGGCTTTTCTTGCTCGAAATATGTGAAAGATATTCCAGATTTTGTACCAAAGACCTTCAAGTGGCTGAATAAAGCCATTAAGGCCAGTTCCAGCAAATCGTGAAAATTGTAAAAGTACCGTACAACACAAAAATTTCAAAGTTTTGAAGCTGAAATTCTTCAAAGAAATTGCTTTCAAAAACTGTGTGATTCCTTTGCCTATTTGAAATTCTGCAAGGCTAGGTATTAATGCTCACTTTACCAACGTTGTTTATCCTTCTTTTTTTTACAGTGATTTAGGCCAACATTACAAACAAAATAACAGACGGGTGGCTACATAGTTGTCCGACGCCGGTAGTGCATGCAGCTGAGTGCATGGCTAAAAAAAACCTCTTTTTAGTAGAATCCTGTTAAATTATGAAACAGAGATGTGAATTAAATTAATGCCACACCATACTACTTTAAATAAAGGGGCTGATTAACTAATTCATCGCTTAACGAAAGTAAAATCGACTGTTTTCGTACTCACTCTGTGTCACGGCCTGTGAATTTGCTACGTTTTTTTCTCGTGACGTCATGGTATAACTCTGATTGTCCAGTGGCCAACTGTAAATAAAGCTTATGCATAATGCAAATAAAATATGCATTTGCATCAATTCAATCCAATGGAACATTTATTTCATACACTCAATGTCAAAACTAAACATTACAATGTTACAATAAAGTACAGAAAAAATAGTAAAGTACAAAAAACAAAACAAAATGTAATGAAAACTATTCGTAGAAAAGATGAGTGTATGCGGCTGTTATGATAAGCCGAAGCTTGTAACAAACAGCCTACACAGACAGACAAATGTGACAAACAGAAAACTTAAGACGAACAAACAGACAAACACGCTAACAGACAAACAAACAGAACTAACAGACATAAATAGAATCGAATAAAACTGCAGAATAAGACTGAAGAGGGAAGCTATGCTACATAATGAGATAGAAGGACTCTTTTGTACGAGGTCTTGAATCGACCCACAGACGGTGAGTTCCGAATTTCGTCTGGAATATAATTCCATAGACGGGGCCCTTTAAACCGAAGAGTGTTGCTAGAGTACAGGGTGCGAGTGAAGGGAAGATAAAGGTTGTTAGAATACCTGGTAGAATAATCATGGATATCTCGGACAGGTATATAGTAAGAAGAAAATGTGTCGGGAAGGAGATTATTTGTGAATTTGTACATGAAGATGCCAGTATGAAGTTTGTTGATGTCAGTGAGAGTGAGGGTGTTTAGTTTTGCAAAGAGTGGCGCAGAGTAATGGAAGAGAATGTTCTGTTGATGGAAATATTATCAATCTTGACTGAAGGTAAGTTAATAGATTGAGAATTGCGCGACTCGCTAAAGAAAATGAACTTAGTTTTAGAATGGTTTAAAGAAAGTTTATTTGCTTTAAACCAAGAAGAAACAGAAATAAGCTCAGCATTGAGAGTAGAAATCAGAGAAGTGGGATTAGAGCATGAATGGAAAATAGTTGTATCATCAGCGAAAAGGGTAAAGTCGAGGAGAGAGGAAGAATGCTGAAGATCATTGATGTAGAGCAGAAAAAGAAGTGGACCAAGAATAGAGCCCTGGGGGACTCCATGTTGAATAAGAAGAAGATTAGAGTCGCAGTTAGCAAATGATGTGTACTGGTATCTGTTTGAAAGATAATCAGTGAACCATTGGAGTGGAACACCCCTGATACCATAATGGTCAAGTTTAGAAAGAGGAATGTCATGATTGATGGTGTCGAAGGCTTTGGAAAGATCTATGAACACACCAATGGCACATAATTTATTACTAAGCGCGTTATCAACTAAATCAATGAGAGCCATATCAGTGGAACGATTAGATCTAAAACCAAATTGCTTTTCAGAGAGAATTTGAAAGTGAGTAGCAAAGTTGGAAAGACGGTTGAAGACAAGTCGCTCTAAGATTTTGGAGAAACAAGGTAAGATAGAGATAGGTCTATAATTATTGATGTTGCCCTTATCACCACTTTTAAAAATGGGAATGATCTTAGCGACTTTAAGACTCGAAGGAACAGATGCAGTAAGGAAAGAGAGATTGAAAATATAGCTCAGGGTTTCAGAAATCAAAGGAAGTACGAACTTTACAACAGTGGAGCTGATACCATCGTAACCACAGCTACTTCCACTCTTTAGAGCACTGCCAACCTTAATGATTTCATAACTGTTAGTAGGGGTGAGGAAGCCGCCATCTTGCATGTCTTATTCCAACTTGCAACTAGCCTTTTAGTGGGGATGATGATAGCTATGATTCTGACGCAGAGGTTCGTTTTTAAATTCATTTCATGAAAAGGGCCCCTATTTTACTCTAAGTCTTACTACTACTACTACTATATAATGTCTCTACCACGTAGGAAAAACATAACCTAAAACGAACTGGGGTCCGTTTTCGTGGCTGTAATCAATAACTGTTTCGGTTATTGACCAGTGGTTAACCGAAACAGTAATTAGTTACGACCGCGAAAACGCACCCCTGGTAAAGGCGCTTCGCGGCTCCATCTATCTCTTACTACTAGTCTTTTTTCGTGTTTACCGGTGGTGGCGCTGTTCGTGTTGTAAACTATCCGGGCAGCCGTGAGCGCCTTGACTAAAGGCTAGTTGCAAGTTGGAATAAGACGTGCAAGATGGCGGCTTCCATGCGGACCAGTATTTTATCACACGTGGGTGAAGATGATTATAATGAACACGATTCCAGTGGGGATGATGATAGTTATGATTCTGACGCAGAGGTTCGTTTTTAAATTCATTTCATGAATATTTTACTCTAAGTCTTACTACCACTAGGCCTATTTGTGGTCGTAGTCCGAGTAATAAACTCAGACTTCGGTCGGGTTCTTGCTTGCCTGCAGTGTGAGTTACCAAATACCATACACCACCATGGTCACGGAGCATTGGAGGTACACTGTGTTTGTGTATGTAACCCTGCCCCTAGGCCCTACATACATGGTGTACATATACACCACCAGTACAGGCGTTATTGAATTACGAATACGATTTATCCTGAACCTGGTGCTACCACTAGCCAGTACCAGCTGGTCCTACTATTGCCGACCCCTGCCGACCTCTACCGACAACTCAAAAAACCTACCGACAACTCGAAAAAACCTACCGACAACTCATTCCATATGGACTCTTAGTCACTGTTTTAAGCTTTAAATGATTGATAATGTTACTTTGAGTCCTAGAAGCCTTATTTTTACTTCTTTGATACAAGGAAAATAATTTTTTTCAATCACGGAATGTGACTTCCCGCGAAGCGACAGTACTGTCCGCCATGATGCTCGATTACGCATAGTGGACTAAACCATTTATCGATGGGTATACTTAAAATTTGTATGACAACAGAGGGCGCCCACAAGATTAGTTCATCATCTGATCATAATCATTATAATCTATTGAAATCTATTGAGATCCACGGGGACCAGCAGTAGCCTACCTCTCTATTCTGAAATCCACAGTCCACACTTTGTGCTATCTTCAGACTTCAACATATTGAGAATAAAGTTTCCTGTCCATAGTGACACCCGAAAGTCTTAATTTCGGTATAAATCACTAATGCACTATTTTTACAATAATCGAGTGTGTCAAATAATGCAATCCATAGGTTAAAATTCCAAACAGAAGTTTCATCTTGTAGATCAAGTTTCATTCTCCTTAAGTGAAAAGATAAGTCACTAACATGTAAGATTTTATGGCATGCAGTGTTGCAAAAAAATAAAGTTTATCTCAAGTGAATTTGGTGATTTTTCATCATTTATATTTATTTTATTGATAAATCAAACTGCAGTAGAACCAGCAACTACAGGAAAGAAAAGAATATATATAGAAAAATAAATACAAATATATAACTAATAATGTATAACAAAATAACAAATAAAAGAAAAAATAAAGATTATAATTGTAACACATGTGTTAGTATGTAAAGAAGAAGAACTTTATTATTTTATAAACTAATTCGTCTCTCTAACCACCAGTGAAAGTGTGGACAACACATTTACATTTTTGAGACGTCTTGCCTGTCATACTTTTATCTAAAGTTGAAAGAAACTGCCGTTCAATGAACTGGTCAGAAACAGGTGACGCTGCCTGTACACCAATTTACTTGGTGTTGAGTTTGCTCATTGCTGCGTTTGCTTGGTGCCGAGTCTTCTAGGTGTCTATCTAGAAAGCCAGTGATTCTAGAAACCTACGACAGTTCTGATAATCATACATGTAGTTCGTCTTTAGTAGCAATGGAACACTGTATTCATGATTTACGTTGGATGTTAGCCGATGGGTTAATGTTGAATGACAGGAAAACTGGGGACCTGCCAACAGTTGTCTAGAGTTAACTTTTATTAATGTGTCCATGTTTGTGATTGTATGGTAACACCTGTGCCCATCACTCGTAACTTAGGTTCATGGTTTGTTGATTGTTGTACATGTTACTAAAGTTTGCGGGAGATTTCACAGACCTGTAAATGATTAACATTATTATTATTATTGTTGTTATTACGATTGTTACTCTTTGTTCTTGCAGTCTGTCATCATTTTTGGCTTTCAGTTTGCCTGATTTTCACCATCAAAACACAGAACTTTGAATGAATAACAAAATAACAAAGTGTATAATAACACCAGGAGATTCTTCTTTTTTCACTTTTGACACTTGTAGTTGCAGAAAGCATTTGCTGAAGGACTGCTGAAGCCAGGACTGAATGTTATAGCTCAAGGACCCAAGAAATATATCAATAATGTGGTAAGTGCTGACATAAGGCAGTTTATAGTTTCATCTTTCCATGCACAGCCATAGGCCTGGTATAAGCATGACGACACAGCCTCTTTAATGAATTGGCCTTTATTTGGCACATTTTGTTTGAACTGATTGAGAAACTCTTGGGGATGATCTTTATAGGCACTCACCAGTTCAGAAAGTGTTGATTTTTTTCATGCTTTTATCACAAAGTGCGCAATTGATTCCCCTTGTAGACCTTAGCAGCTGCACTTTTCACTTGTAAAGATTCTGCTTTCAAATATAAAATGTTGAGAACTGGTTGCATTTTTGTTGTCTCGAACAAATAATTATTTTTGTTTAGTAGCCTATTTATTTTGTTAATAAGTTTCTGCAGCAATACACGTGGGTCAATCATCTGACATATTTTTTTCTGAATATACATTTAGGAAGGGATGAAGGAATCATTAACTGAGTTTCAGCAGAATCTCCAATGGATTGAACGCTTGGATATCATTAATGATGAAGTTAGGAAGACATTAACAGATGTAGAGGAGGAGGAAGATATAGCCAAGAAAATGCCTAGAGTAGAGGATGTTCATAATGACTTCAAACGAGAAATGACATTGTAAGTATTATATTGCAGCTGTTTATCACAGTGGTCAACACTAATGGACAGTTGATTCTATGTGTTATGGTTGGCCATTGTGGTTACTAAGTAATAATGTATATTGTAGCAATTTCACTAATTTCAAAAGTATAAATGGTCACCCATCATCAAGGCAAACATGATAAACATGGAGTACCAAAAGTGCCAATCAAGGCAAACATGTAGTTCCAGAAGTGCCAATCAAGGTACCTGTAAGTCAGAAAAATTCTGGAGGGTGTCATTAACTTGCTTCCGGCTCCTTCAGTGATGCTTTTTTTACATCACGAGGTTATCCACAGTTTTCCGCATTGATTCATGGTTTTATATAATACAATGGCCATCGTTCGAGACCTGTTAATTGTGCAGATGTAGTACCTCTTTACTGGGTGAGGTGTTATGCCATCCCAGATCCATGCAACAGTGTACAAAGTTGTTGTCCCTTTCCTCATTCCACATTTTCCCATGTTTATTCCTTACCACTTTTTGACCACTTCTCCATGGATTTACAGTGCAAACACCACATGCCAACACCAATGTTTGACCTGGCTCTCTCTTTTTCCCCCTTTTTTCTTTTTACACTTTGCCCTCATTATAATGTCAATATTTTTTCTATGGTATTCCTCACACATCCATGGACTCGAGTCTCATTCTAAAAGTTCAAACACCACACATCTACCTGACCCTTGCCCTCACTACAATGAAATTTCCACCATATTTTTCTTCACATCTCCATGCAATGTTACAGCATGCTCTGTGCCAATATCTCCCAGTTCACTACGGTTTCCCTCATTCTACAATTTGTCTATGTTTCTGTGCCACCAGTTATCCATGGAATTACAATGTAGCTGTGGCTCTTTCTAAACATTTTGCCCTCCCTCTACAATTTCCCCACGTTTGCTTTCACAAAATCACTGCACGTAGGAGGGAGTCCTTTAAAACGAAATGTCAAGGGATACAGCTGTCTTTAATTCTACAGGATACTCTGTTAACTATTGCACTGTACTTGTGACTTATAATTGTCAGCTTGTGCTGAAAGGAAAAAACGTGCATGCTGCTGAAGTACTGAGCACCTCATTATTAAGAAGGCAGATACGTTTAACTTCTTTGACAAACCTACATGTAACTAATGTTATGGTTTACCCTGGTATGTTAGTTATCGACAGGGTCAGTCAGCGGTCTTAGAAGCTATACCACGCCTACAGAAACTTGGTTTACCAACTAAGAGACCGGAGGATTACTTTGCAGAAATGGCCAAGACAGATGAACATATGAGAAAGGTAAATTGCATCTTTGATCTCTTCTTAAACTATCTTTTGCCTCATTCATGGTGATTTTAAAGTGAGGCTGCCATATAAATTAACCCATCTTTTTAGCCAATTCCCTTTTTACATTAGTAAACAATTGCCAACAGTTTTGTAGTTAACAAGCTCCTTTTTATTTCCGACAGTGACACAACCAATGAAGAAGTGGTTACCACTATTTAGTTTTTTCACCAAAATAATTGATATTTTAACTGTTAGGTTGCCCCTGGTAACAGACACAATTAGTTTGTGATTGGTTTCTTCAATATTTGGACTAAGCCACACATACAGTACATGTATCAACAGGCAGTCTAAGGAATAAGGCCCTTGAAGTTTGTCAATTTAATTGGTTTATGTTCCTGTTGCACCACGCACCTGAACACCATTCTTAAAATAGCAACATTTATTACTTAGTTACAAAGTAAACATGTTTCCCAAGTATCACATTAAAACAAGAAAATAAGGCAGTTTTGCCATTGACTGAAAAATTCTCAAGGAAAAGGTATTGAATAATTTAAAAAGGATGTTTCAAATTGATATGAGAAAATTGATCAAACGTAAAGTGGATAGGCTGGCACAATATAAGCTGAAAATTATGAATAAAATAATGTTGTTTGAACTTGAGTGTCCCATGAGTTGGCCTTTTTGTTCCTTGGAATTTTGATTAAGCCAAGGGCAAAGTAGCTAGCCCCTTTTTCCTCAAAGGGCCATGCAGTGGTATTTTTTTACATAACGTTTTTCTTTTGTATGATTAAAAAATTGTTTTCAAATTGTTCCTCACAAGTCATTGAGTCACATTTCATGTAAAGTAGGAACAATTGTTTAACATCCGATGGTCCACACTTTATTGTACAGGTCATTCTAAGTTTAAATTCTTTTATTTGAAAAGGTTTTATTTCTGCTTTTTACTGATTCTCATTTTCCAACTCCATTGAGATATACAATCCAAACCAGATAAATGAAGAAGTAAATCCAAGCTTGTTTTTTTGTATTCATTTTGTAATTGGCAGGTCAGAAAGAAACTCATAGGCAAGCAACTTGCCATAGAGAGGTCACAGAAGGCTAAGAAATTAAGAGAACTCAAAAAGTTTGGTAAAAAGGTAAGTGATATAATTAAAAGAAAATTAGATTCTCTTTTTAAAAACAGCTTTGTTCTTGATAAATTCATATCTTTTCAGAGGAAACTAAGAGGTAATAGATACACAGTTTTGTGCACAAACACATATTTTCATTTCTGATAATATAGTTTTAAGTTGAGTTGCCATTAAACAGGATTTTTTATGTTTTCATGCCTTTGAAGAATTTAAATTTCCTTAATTGAATTAGAATAGTTTGAGAAACAATCAAATTTTCGAGTTTTTTTAGGAACACAATTTTGCAAAATTATTTTTGTTATGACCTGTAGCTGTGCACACTTGCTGCAGTCCATCTGTCGGGTACGTTACATCATATCATGTTTGTACTTGCATTCATCATTTTATGATCTAGTTGCTTTTAGAAAGTTATATCCTGGGAAGTTTGGTTTGAGTCAGGCCTCCATTCTAAGTGCAAACATTGTAACAACTTCATTTTACTTAAAACTAGATTGTCTGTTTTAATTAAATGTCACAGGTTATTTTTCTGCTATGCTTCTCGAAAACTAAGTAAAGTTAGGCTTCTGAAAAGCAATAACATATCATCCCTTTATCAAGTGATTTTAAAAATTAGCTTGTTGTTGTGTGTAATTCCTTGATATTTTGTATTTAAGGTTCAACATGAAGTCCTCCTCAAGAGACAGAGAGAAAAGAAAGAATTAATGGAGTCAGTCAAGAAGTTTAGACGAGGTAAGTAACTTTACCCTTCTCACCCAAATTCTCCAACATGAATCTCCTGGTTATTACTGAGTTGCAGTAATGCACAGTACAGCTGAAGCACATCAATTATGGTGATCATGCTGGGCAGACATACAAATCAAACAAAGATTCC
Organism: Marthasterias glacialis; assembly: GCA_911728455.2. Classification (NCBI taxonomy): domain Eukaryota; kingdom Metazoa; phylum Echinodermata; class Asteroidea; order Forcipulatida; family Asteriidae; genus Marthasterias; species Marthasterias glacialis. Next base: position 22,942,826 of record OU452225.1, read on the forward strand.
AAACATTTAGGATTAGATTTACCAATAACTGGAGGATATTGAATGATGTGGGACAGTTCATAGCATGTTAGGAGCTAAGAACACACATTGTGCATGTTGTATTCATGTCAGATAACTAGACTGAACAATCAGTGACTTGAATCTATTGCCACTTGAGATTTTTATTTATTTATTTATTTTTTCTTTTAGGATGAACAAAGTAAAATTGATTTAACGGGATTTAAACCTGTGACCATTGGATTAATGTGCCAGTGATCTTCCAAGTGAGCTATCTAGCCCTAAGGCCCCCCCCCAAAAAAAAAATTATTGAGTTACCCTCCATTGATCAACCCAAAAGTGCCAAAATCTTGTGGCACGTTTTTTTTCTTCTTTTCTGTCATTCATATTTAATGAAACTTACCCATTTTCTGTGTATGAAATCAAAAATATTTATCACAAATAAACTTTAAAAAATTTCAAAAACATCAATTCTAAATTTGTATAGTAAATATGCAGAAGGTTGATGTTTGACGTTTGTTTGTGTGCTGCTAGCGTGTACGTAGTATGCCTATAACGGATGTACAGGCTGTGTGTGTACATGTACCTAGGATTGATTCCATGCAAAATCCACATGAACTGCAGAATTCTCATGTGTTGAGTGCGAGATATAGACTGTGGCTGCATTCATGGATCATGCTGCAACATACAGCCCAAATTGAGACAAGAATTCTCATGTGTTGAGTGTGTGATATAGACTGTGGCTGCATTCATGGATCATGCTGCAACATACAGCCCAAATTGAGACAAGAATTCTCATGTGTTGAGTGTGTGATATAGACTGTGGCTGCATTCATGGATCATGCTGCAACATACAGCCCAAATTGAGACAGTTATTCGCACAAGTCAACAAACGAATTTGCTGGTACCCAACAATTGTTTTGAGCATGGGTACCAGACAATATCGGCTGCTGACATCAAACGGTCTATTTTAGAATTTGGCCAGATGCTTTGGTGAAGGGTAAAATAGGACAGATATTTGACGAGAAAACAAATCACTGATACTATTAATTTACATTATTTACAAAACAAAAATTTACTTAAAAAAACAAAATAAGTCACAAATAAAAACTGAGTAGGTTCATTTGTGAAATTTCCCACTTCCCACTTACCCATGACTGACTTAATCTACACATTTTAAAATCGAATTGAGCATTGCATGCAAAAGTAGATGAATAGGCTGTGTATTGGGAAAAGTAGGTTAATCACACTTTTCAGCAAAGTATCCCAAATCAGTCTGAATGGATCTTTCCAATGTTTATAATTTGCACAACATTGGAAAACATGAAAAACATAGTTTGTTGTATCAGTTCCAATGCATTTCAATCTTAAAATCACAGTCAAGGAGGGAAAAAAAATTATAAATAAAATCCTGACTGACCGACCCCTTCAAATATTTCCACTGGAGGGCAGCTCAAAAAAAAAATTTTTTGCCTAATGTTGGCGGTCTCATTATTTTGTCAATATCTTTGTTTGAGTGTGCCAGTCAGAAGCTATTTAACCTGAAACTGCCGTATAACCAGGCATCACACCCAAGTATACAATACAACCTGGGAAACGGCAGTACAGGGATCACCTTAAGGAATTGCAACTTTTTATTTCAGAATTTACCCAGTAAGTTTCCCTTGTGTTTGATTACTTGATATTTGAAATAAAAAAGTCGCTTCAACTTAGGGTTATCCCTGTACTGCTGCTTTCCAGGTTGTATTGTAAACTTGGGTGTGATCCCAGTTGGTAGAGCAACGACACGTTAATCTAGAAGTTCAAAACATGTCCAGTCAGTTTTTCTTTGTTCACCCAAACATTGAATTAAAATTTACCCAGTCAGTTTCCCTTATGGTTTATTACTTTTTTTTAAAGTTTAGTTGCCAAAAAATTGAAATAGAATCTAACGTCAATTAGGTTGTATAACTTCCCTTATTAAGAAAATACTATTAAGCCTAGCATTACATATTCAAATCTATTCACATTTATCAAAAAACAAACAATTTTGAAATGCCCACCCTTGACTGTATACATGTATATACGTGTAATCAATGTTTTATTTTGAGTATGGATAAGTGATGGTGTTATCAATAGTGTTGGTGAACTCTTGTGTTGACAGGTAAAAAGGATGCCTTGGACATTTTAGAAGATCTGGACCGAAAGCCAGGAAGTAACCAAACAAGAAAAAGAGGAGTCCCTGATGAAAGAACTGTCAACAAGTCAGGGTGAGCATTAAAGTCATGTCTAAAGTAACTCATTGCTGTGTGGATGAATTTTGAACTCAGGCATACATTAGTACAAGACATAAAACTAACAATTGGCCTTATTTTTGAGAGACAGAGGGTGCAATACTACCGGGTAATTCCATTTTGAAAGTACAAAAATATTTCAAAACATTATAAATACAAATTTTCCAAGCAACTGTCTTACACTGATTACATTGTAAAACTGCTTCTTTATTAGAAGCCTAATTGCATCTGGTTTACCACACTATTTCTATGGTTTGACCCCCAATCTATCCCAAAGGGCGCCCTCTTGCAGTCAAAAATAAGGCCTATTTAAAAACAAATAACCTGAAACTGGACATTAATTGATGACATGCAATTGATTGATGATGTAAATAATTACAAAAACATAATTTTACTGTGATGTGACTAAGCTATTCCAGTTACTGCTATAATCATGACAACACAGCCCCTTTAATATTTAGAATTAAATCAGACATTCTGAAGTTAGTTGTTTCAAAGCATCTATATTTAATTAGGACCGTGGTTTATGCCAGTGACAGAATTGCATATCATAGCCACAACATTAGCCACAACATTAGCCACAACAAGAGAGAAACTACAAGTTGAACCCAAGTCAGATGATTTATTTTATAACTGGTATTTGTAGGAAGGGCCAGAAGCGTCAGTACAGAGATAATAAATTTGGAGAAGGTGGAAGAAAACGAGGATTGAAGAGAAACTCTAGAGAGAGTGCTTATGATGAGAGTAAAGGAAATACATCAAGGAGAATACGAGAGCAAGGACCAAATATATACAAGGTAACTAATCAAATATCATAGGATCCTACCAAACTTGCAAGTTGCTTAAATCAAGGAGGAAGACTTCCAGTTTCTATTAGTAACTAAAAAACAAAAATAAGTCAATTCTGAGTACAATTAGTTTGTATAATTTTATCACTTGAAATGAATTATAGCCAGTTTATTTATATCAGACAACCTTGCTCAGTTTCAACTAGGAAATAAAAAGTTATATTTAAGAAACAAATTGCGAGAAACAATTCCTGGATACCTGCTGTTTTTATATGTTTAACATTTTTCTTTGTACCTTTGTTTGCTCTACAGCCCGGTAAGAAGTATCAGGCAGAACGCAAGAAGCAAAGCAAGCGATTTGGGAAAGCAAAGAGACAGCAGATGAAGTCAAAGAGGAAAAAGTGAAGAGATTCTGAAACATATAAGATGTAGAATGTCTTGGAGTATCTCAGCCATGTTAAAGATTGGATCCTCTGGCTGTTACTGTGTGCCTTTGCTTCATCTACAAAGTGCATTGACTCAATTAATCAAAACCTTGTCAATGCCAAAGTAACAGCATGGGATATACAGTACCCCAATGATTGTCACAGATACATATGTATTAGTGATTTTTTTGCGAAGGATATGTACACCCAATGCAAACAAACAAACAAACAAACAAACAAACAAACAAACGAACGAACGAACAAACGAACAAACAAACAAACAAACAAACAAACAAACAAACAAACAAACAAATTAACATCTATTATGATATGTACACCATTGAAAGTTTTGAGCAATTCTATATAATATATAGAATTGGTCACTTGTCTTCTTGAATAGCGTGGAAGCAGCAAGCAGTGGCTTGAAGGGTTAATATCTAGTTGATGTCCAAGAATGACAATTTTCTGTTTCCGATGTTAGCATAAAATCTACTATTTCTAAAAATAAATAAAAACAGTTTCATATTTCTTTACAGGCATTTTTACTGAAAAGAATTTGGTGCAAAATAAAATAAGCCACTCGAAATAATATCTTTGTTTGTATGGTCATGTTTTTGTTTAAAAAAAACTCTACATATGTAGTAGGTTTTTTTAATTTGACTTTGTGCATATTCTGTATATATACACACTTGTTTCAATGTTGCAAATCAAAATAAGAGTTGGGTATTGGGGGAACTTTTCTCATCTATGAGCCAAGTTGTTTTTATGTGGATTTATTTGGCATCAAATTCATAAATAGCAAAATTTCAGAGTAAAAATTGTTGAGTTATTTTTGTGATTACTGCTGATCATGTGTTGAACTTTTAAGTAATAGGCAAGAGTTTACCTGAATAACCTTAGAAGAGATTTATTCTGACTGTCTGTCATATTTGTGTTCTCATGTTGATACAGTGATCAAATTGATAACTTGCTATGATCCACTACAAAATATGAACAAAACAATTTCATACATGTCTTGAAAAGGTTACATTAAAATGAAAAAAAAGTGAGATTTTCATAAGTTGGTTTTACAGTATGGCAACAATTATAGTTACATAATAATTATAGTTTCATAAAAAAAAACATGCCAGAGTGTTTATCCTTCACATGTTGGTTTGGATTTTTATATTAAGCGGATTGGAAGAATTATGGCTGCATCTTTTTACAAATCTATTTTTTCCCACACACTTTAAGAGAGATTTCTAAAGTTCCTGTCAATAAAGTTCGTTACTTTGATATCCATTGACTAATGTAAACACTGACGCTAGTTCTGAATAAACACATACTACCAATTGGTGAAAGTTGTTATTAAGAAAAGCAATTATAATCATGTTTTGTCAGATATGTTGTGCATATTCATGTGCAAAGGTCCATTAGAGGAGTCAAAATGAAATCTGAGTGGTGGGGAAAATTCCTCATGACAAGGAATATTTTGGATGGTTGGTATTGATTTTAAGTTCAAGGATTGTTTTATATTCAAGGAGCATTACCACAGTTAAAGTCACCATGAAAAAAGCTGAATTTCGTACTAACAGTTTAATTTTCTGACTTTACCCGTTTGTTTTCAAGTTTGGGAAACAGCAGTGACTCTATGACTTTCATTTATCCTCCAGCAAACTTGCAAAGAAAGAAAATAATACAATAATACAAAAATAGTATCGTCTATTTCAATTTTCTTAAGGTTTCATCCTCATTTGGATGTTTTTATTGTTTGTCTGATGGTTTGAACTAATAGCAGCATTTGAAGTAGTTTTAAAACAATGTGAACTTCAAAACGATATTTAATAATAGAGATATATACGCCAAGGCTGTTGACCAATCAGAAACGAGGATTCTAGTTTACTGGATGATATATTTCCTTAATGAGGGTCTGATTTATAAAGAACACAATCACAAAAGTACACATGTATCAGGAATGGTTATTGTTATTTTAGATTCTTACGTTTTGTTTGGTCTTTTTCAATCAATAAAATTGTTAGTCATTTCCAATATACTCTGAATGATTAGGTGTAACTTAATTGACAAGACTGTGTGTTGTGAAGTAATAAAAGAAACCCCTAAATCTTTATGGTTTACACTTCAATTACATAGTCAGCCGCATAGACCTGTGTTGGAAAGTGAGGGGTATGATTTTGAAATTTCGATAAATTACAAGTGTGAAACAACGTAACCAATAATTGTTTATCGTCGACGAGGATTTAGGATGTGCAATGCGCAGGGCGTACAGTGAACCTGTAACAGCATTGCGACTGGGGCCCGCTCAAGGGCCTGGGAGTTTTTATTAAATAATTTTTTTTATGACACTGCCCTCTTTTTGCATTTTGAGCAAAAATAGTTAAAACGTTTTGTGATTTTCTCCCGACTTTTGTCCTTTTTATGCAAAACATCACCTGGCGAAAATAAGGGGATCGGGCATCGCGAAGCCGACCACAATGTGGGCTACAGGGCCCGTTGAAGGGCGCCCCCAAATTGTGAAGATGAAAATGCTAATGCTCTTTGTACAATCTTACCATTTCTATTAGAAAAGCAGCATGCGAGCTCAGTACACATCACAAAGCCAATCACGGGCCCTGGGAAAATTTTCACAATTAAGATAATCTTTGGTAAATTCTCAGCCTTTCTGGGTTATCTTTTTAGCAGGATTAGCTTGAACAGATTGAGTGTGTTTTCTCTGTAGTCTTTGCTTTACTATCTTTCTTGAAATTCAGTGGGTGAAAATTAAGGAACCGCATTCAAACACACATCTTGAGCGGCCTATGAAGTCTGGGGTCCACTGAAAGAAGGGCACCAGGAAAGTTTTGAGGATTAAGATACCATTTGGTGTATTTTCAGCATTTCGATCTCATCTTGGTTACGAGTCGACCATTTTGCCCCACATCAATTTAGCAGACACATGATGAAGACCATAGCCCAAGTTCATAGAGCTGCTTAATCAGAAAATATTGCTTAACGATTTTCTGCTAAGCAAAAATGACTGGGATACCAGTCACAGATGGTACATGTGACATGGTAGTATAGCTGGTAACCTTAATCTGGTAAGCGTAATTGTTTTGTGCTTAAGCAGCTCTATGAAATTTGGCCCAGGTATGTTTAGCGCACTAATTGGTTTGGGTAAATTTGTCTATACACCGTACACACCAAAACCAAACAGTCCACTCCTATTTTTCTAGTGTCCGCCATACCTCAAAAAGGCTAATGAATACAATAGATTATAAGCAAGGAGATTAGATGAGTTGAAGCTCCAGTCCTCAACTGTCCTAATTTGTGTGAGTGGTGAAATATAGATGTTCTGGTCAGTTTGGATTCCTTTCTCCAGTGGTGAAATATTGATGTTCTGGTCAGTTTGGATTCCTTTCTCCAGTGGTGAAATATTGATGTTCTGGTCAGTTTGGATTCTTTTCTCCAGTGGTGAAATATTGATGTTCTGGTCAGTTTGGATTCCTTTCTCCAGTGGTGAAATATAGATGTTCTGGTCAGTTTGGATTCCTTTCTCCAGTGGTGAAATATTGATGTTCTGGTCAGTTTGGATTCCTTTCTCCAGTGGTGAAATATAGATGTTCTGGTCAGTTTGGATTCCTTTCTCCAGTGGTGAAATATAGATGTTCAGGTCAGTTTGGATTCCTTTCTCCAGTGGTGAAATATTGATGTTCTGGTCAGTTTGGATTCCTTTCTCCAGTGGTGAAATATTGATGTTCTGGTCAGTTTGGATTCCTTTCTCCAGTGGTGAAATATTGACGTTCTGGTAAGTTTGGATTCCTTTCTCCAGTGGTGAAATATTGATGTTCTGGTCAGTTTGGATTCCTTTCTCCAGTGGTGAAATATTGATGTTCTGGTCAGTTTGGATTCCTTTCTCCAGTGGTGAAATATTGATGTTCTGGTCAGTTTGGATTCCTTTCTCCAGTGGTGAAATATTGATGTTCTGGTCAGTTTGGATTCCTTTCCCCAATGAGAGGGCACAGGATAGTCTGTTGTACATGTACTTTTGTAAAATACTTTTGCTTACAAGTCCCCATTGTCATTGAATTACTGTACAGATACTCAATAGTTACTGCCTGTAATAATTGCATCTTGAAAACATCAGTAGTCATAACTTTCAACAATTTTATTTACAAAATACAATTAAATTATATCTCACTTTAAGTCTCATACATGCATGCTATTGCTTTGGTGATAGTTTGCGTGTAATAATGCTTTTGTGCTGCTAAATATTATTCCCAACTGAAAATGTGTTATGAAACCTAGTGCATCTATAGTTCCAAAGAATGCTGGTATTAAATACTGATGCCCTTGATACAAAGTAGGTAATAATAAAGATGTCAATGTTTGACTAACTCAAGACCAATTTGATTTCTGGCAACATTAAAGTTGTATCAGTTCTTGTCATTCCATGTTTCTGTATTCTATTACATTGTACATGTTAATATATTGCGCTTTTGTTTTCACATAATGAACTGTATGCTGCACATGTAGTTTTTACACCACCATCAAAGTTCCCTCTGATTGGTGAATTAACATAGGAGTATCAGCCACCATTGAAACAGTACACAGAGATAATTATTATCAAACTAAGCATAACAACAAATGCTTTAAAACTATAACAACTTATCTGTAACCAAAATTAATCTTTTCATACTAGGTGTGTCTAGGCAAGTGATAGTGTTGCATGAATATTACTACTGTAAGATTGTAGACTGGTGTCGTGCAAAAGTTATACTTCTTTTTGGTTTTTGAGGAAAAGTAGAAACAAAGGAACACGTTTGATGGCATTTCTAGAAGCCCATTGGAACAAACCAGCCCATATCATCACACACATGCCCAGTCCTTGATTTGACCAACCAGATTCATCGATTATAAGTAAAGAGATATCATTATTTTAACAAAGAAAAGAAGACAACTATTGAAGATTTTCTTGCTGTTCTTTTTGTCTCCATGCTTCATCCATGTATTTTGTGATTTCAGAATTTTGTCTTGGAAAGTGAAGTCTGCGATCCTCTCGGTCCTGAGGTAGCTACAATGAAAAACAGTACAGAACCAAATACATTGTTAACAAATGGTACACTTCAATGTTGGGAGAATAAAGGTATGCTTTCAGCACGTTAATGTGAGATGAGATGTTACAGTGTTTTCTGTATTGCTAGATACTGTAGATACAAACTTTGTCATAATCAGATTGTGAAACATTATACACATATGGACTGCCAATGAGGGCAATAGTGCACGTCTATGCACCCCTCGGGCCTGTGAGTGACCAGGAGAGGGACCCCTCGGGCCTGTGAGTGACCAGGAGAGGACCCTCTCCTGGTCACTCACAGACCCGAGGGGTGCATAGATGTGCACTATTGTTGAATAATGCCAGTCCATATGTGTTTTATAACACACCTCAGTTTTCGATCCACGGACGCCGTCATTTTCGTTATTATGAGCATTGTAAATCTCTTGAGGGCGCTGTTTACCCGTCAATAGTTTTTGATTTTTGAAACTATTTCTCGCTTTGCAAACTATTTCCCCAAATGAAGCTTGTGCGGTGCGTTGATGCGCGTCAAGTTCACGGTGGTGCAGATTTCATGCACTAGGCTATATTAGTTCACCCCACGTGACCGTGTTTCAGCCAATCAGGATAAAGAACCAGGGAGAGGTGTGTTATAATACTAAATACTCTCAGAACATGTTGTGTATAGAATGTTCTACTTCAAAATAAGAAACTTAAATGGATCACCAATTGGTAATTCATCATTACATTGTGCACAGAGTCGCAGACCAACTTCAGCACTTTTACAAAAATTAAAAATCGGCTAAGAACACTGATTCTGTACTGTGTTGAACAAAAATTGAAGGTTCTACAACTAACTGAGTAAGTTGACTTACCAGTGGTCTGTGATTCCAGCCTATTTCTTGGGCTTCAGTCTGTGGAAATTCAAATTTTTTAACTGGCTCCTGATAAGATCTCTTGATGATTCGCAGGAAGTGATCTGGGGGGAAATCAAACCATCACATTTATAAGGTAAGACATTTGCTTGCAAGGTAAGTAGGATCTTACTTGGATATGACAGGCAAATGTTGCCCATACTGTGGTCGAAGAATTCATTCCAACTAGATTTAATAATCAAGTGTCTGCCTCGAGACATAGGACAAAGTATTGGCTTGAGGTACATTAGTATTGTATCACATTCTCTAGTTTCATCAAATACATACACACACCATCAAACAAACTTGGAAAAATTTGAGAAATTTTGATGGTCACATTCAAGAAAAAAACAATGAAAAATGGTTGTGCATATATCAGGCTTATATCAATTGCAACAGTGATTTTGAAGGTCTTCAAATGCTGTTTTCTCAACTTTGACAGTATTTCTGACAAATTTGTCTCTGGTCTGGAGGAATTGTTCCGGCAAGAACTTTATAACAGTGATTTTTCTGTTGATAATAATTACCAATCCTATATTATTTTTATCTTTAACTTGTACAATGCCTTCATAAAAACAATGAGATTGAAACTAAGATTTCTAGCTGAGAATTGGAAAGACTTTAGACAAGTAAACAGTCATGCAACTTCCAGCTGATTTCATCTTTTCACTAAAGAGAACTAAAACAACCCTATAGATCCGTCTCATTCATGTCACATTTCTACAGCAATGCGGGAGGTCTGCCATGCTGGAGTACTACATACATGTATGATACGTACGCATACTACCATCCAGTGTTGTGCATCATAGCACATGTCTGTGCAGTTCTTGTAATGTGTGCCTGACATGCATGTGTAAACTTAGTACTCCAGCATGGGGAGTGATAAAATAATGACGTCATCTGAGAAGGGCCACTACAAAAGCTTGGTGCGCTAGCAAGTCTTAATTGATTGCAATTACAATTTGACATTCATCCGTTAAGTGAGATTGACCCAACTGACAAACATTCAAGTCTCCTGACGATGACTAGAGCAGACTAGTCAAAACGTTCAAACCATTTATTGACTCACTCCGCGGTAGTGAAGTTAGTCACCAGAAGTCCCCTCGATCCACTAAGCAAAAGTAGTAGTAGTCCTGGCCAATTTCCTACCTCCCCAGGAAGTACTTAATAAGCAGGACAGTTCTTTTCAGAACTAAATAGTTGCGGTAGTAAAATAATAACAGGACAAGTTCTCACAAGAACAATCTACTGTATAGCAAAGTAGATATATACACATGGTGAATACTGAATATACACTGATACCTCACCATACAATGCCTCAAAACCAATATAACAATTGTTATAATAGATGAGTCAACTTACCATCTTCTTCACCATCTGCTGAGTCATGAAGTGAGTTGGGCTTCCCTGTTAATGTGTACACTGTAGCAAGTATAAGAAGGGTTCAATTTCTCATCAAAATTGGTTTTAACTAACAGTATCTCTTCTAATCTGAAATCACATCTTTACAACAAATCTCTTGACATTGATGAATGATGCCACAAATACTGCATACTGTGAAGCTAGACCCAGACTCGTTAGTGTACGACCGCCAGACAAATTCGTCAGAGAGGGAGTACTACGAATGGTACTACAACGCCCCAGTTACTGGGTCTATTGTGCAGCTTACATTTGTAACAAAATTGAAAATAGGAATATGGGATATTAGAACATTTGTGAAATTTAGGGTAACATTTGTTGTATTGCAATATTTGCATTATGACCAGGACAGAGATTACAGGATGTAAAAAGATCTAGAAAGGGCAAGCCAGAGAACAGCTGAAATAAAAATGTATCCATTTATTAAAGACTGTAATCGTAATGCATCATCGTTTTTTAAATCAGTTAGTTCATTACCAACCACTAGTTTTCAAAACACATGATCCAATTAACCTGTAAAAAAAGTTCTCAAGAAAAAGTTCTCTGTTTTGTCAGAAGTTTTGTGCAGGTTAATTCTTGGTATTATTAATTCTTGCCCTAGTATTATGTGATAATAGCAAACTTGAACTTACTTTTTTTGAATGGGTTAATGCTGTAATTTGTATATAACTTCTGAGTTTTGTTCTCTTTCCTGATGGTTTCACAGAGTATGGCATTTTGATGGACGATGTTGATGGGTTCCTTCTGACCAGCAGCTGCGCCAGCTTGTGCCATTGTACCTCGATAGCTCAGTAACTGATGGAATTTGATAACTCAGACTAAACTTGTACTTTTTGTAGATTCTACGAAAAAAGTACAAAATGTTAACACGAAGGCTATGAGATCGAAGGCTATGTCCGGCTATGAGATCGTCGTCTTCTGTTGTCACTCTTCTCTCTTGTGTGTCTGTGTGAGGTTTTTGTATGCTGCACATTGTACACACTGCAATCAATGTAACAAGTGTACAGAAAATAAACAATGGTTGCTAGGTAGGCCAATGCTAGACTTGGTTCAAGTCGGGTCTTGTGCTTTATGTCTGTGGTGGTGCGCGAGCTTTTTTTAATGCGCGCCCTCTCGTGTGAATTAACTGCCAATCCAGCGAATTGCTGATAGCGTAGTTGAGTGGCGCTTTACTGGCGAGTGAGTGGCCATCCATTGCAAGGATTCACCTAACGTACGACTTGAGTCAAGTCTAGGCCAATACTTGCAGGAAGCCGTGTATACCATGCCCGATATGTGGCAGCGGGAGTACCCCCTCCCAATGTTCTCATAGTCTAACCATAGAGCAAAGACAGAGGCTCTTACACACTCTTCCCATCTTGTACAGAAGTACCACCAATACAACACAAAAACAGTCCAGCAGTAGGCAGTCACCTCTAGATCACACTGCCTGCCGCGCTCTCTTATCTCACCTTCTTACATACATGGGTCCTGTATCACCCGGCACGACCCGCTGCAAGGTTTTAAACGGCCGTTTAGGACCGAGGCACTGCTCTTTTACTCCCATTCATAAAATGCCTTTTTTGTTATAAAAAATAGTATAGGAATTCGAAAATCCGTGAAACTTTGCAGTTCTTTTCAATTTGTTTTTCAATTCCTGTCAAGTCCTCAGACTCCATTTTTCGCGAAGGGTCAAATTGCATGCGACGTTCAACGTTTTAGTGTACGCGCGCATTAAACGACCCGGTTCTGCTCATCCGGATGATGCTCTCGACCAATCAGAATGGATAAACTGGGATATTTATGAATAGACACTAAAGATGCTAAGTCTGATTTTTGGTCAATTTGACCCGAAGAATTAAAGAATTTAAGAATTAAATTGTAAATAGCTATTTTTTTATAGATTCGAACAAGTTATACGCATTCATTTACGGTATTGCACGACAAAATCCACCAATGATAAGTGGTAGTTAATTTGAATAACTAACGATTTATTGTTGGGGGATCTCGACATTATCTCACGTGCAACAGCCATGATATAGTTACATGTATTTGTGCGTTGATGTCCAGTGGCAAACGCGAAAATGTTTTTGTGTATTTCGTCTTGAAACAGCATCATCTGTCAAAAGTCGTTCAGAAACAAATTTCTTTCGCGCCAAATCGGGCCGTCGTCTTTACATTAATTTAAACCATTACAAATAGTTATAGAGTACAAAGTGAACACTGGAGAATAATAATTAGGGTATAATGCAATACGCACAAATCAGACAACAGTTATTCTTTCCTCCATGGTTATACCACCTATAAAACAGTGAGCCATGTAACAAAACCGTCACAGAGATCAACATTAATAGGCCTGTACGCTGCTTGTATAGCTTAGAGCACAGCGTGTCAAAATTAAACAATAATTTGTCAGTTCACAAGTGATCATCAATGTGTTGTGTACTTGGTTGTTTAGTCCTCTACTCCAAGGAGTCAAATTTAATGTTCTTGATGTCACTGATGCATGGTACAGACACCAATATCTCAGGTAGCTAGATTATTCCAAGGATTGTTTCCCATACTTTTGAATTGAGAAAAGTGGCCAGCTTGTTTGGTTCGTGTGCACCCTGGTGTAGGACCTACATTCATGGAATGGCCTCTTATGCCTTTTAAGGAAGGGGGACGGGAATTCATAGAGGGCGACACGCATTCCTAGTAGAGTCTGTCTCGGGGAACACAATATTCCTAGCCAATCCACGGAATACGGGTGCATCCCACTAATTAAACTCCCATGACACAGTGCAAAATGATAAATATTAAAAAATAAAATAAAATAAAAAACACTTCAAAAGTACTTAGAAGTATCTTTTAAAAAAAATATTCATTGAGTCCTCACTTCCACCCTCAATTTGGCATGGGTAAGTATTCCCGGTGGGCCGTATGCCGTTTCAGGGCCTAGGTCATCCAAAATACTTCAAGTACAGAATTAGAAGCCAATAACCACCAGGTCACAATATTGTGCAAAATCTTTTCACTGTACCCCTTTTATTTGGCTCATATCCCTTATTATTTGAGGGCCTGCAACATATTCATGAGGCCAACGGAGGGTTTTTCTCCCGATTTATTCGGCTGCTCACATACGGTCTGAGGACAGAATCTCCGGGGAGGCAGAATCTCTTGCCACACCCACCGGGACAAAATCCCCTATATATGACACTGGTGTGGGACTTCAGTTTAGTGAAACATGCATAATGATGGGTGCAGCCACTGCAACCCACTACATCATGATGAAGACGTCAAAGCAACCTTTGAAAAATTGTATTCACTAAAAATACTAATAAAATAAACAGTTTCACAACCTTTTGTGCAAGGGGGGGGGCCGTAGTGACTAAATTCACGTTATAATAAATAATTATAAACTAAGTACTGAAGAGCAAAACCATTCACAATAATAATAATAATAATGGAAATTTAGATAGTGCCAAATCCATTTTAACAAAAATGCTGCTCCCTGCTGGCGCTTTACAGTCAACCGGTGCATATCATTAGGGCCGGATATGTAAAAGATTAAAACAATTATTCAAACTACTATATAATTCGACGACATAGCCATAAGTACTGAAACAAGTGTGTAATGGTCCCAAACAAACAATATCATGGACCTAACCACAATAGACCTAAAAGAAAATGTAAACGATCAAAATCAAATACAATGGGACAACACATAAAAATGGACCACACAAGGTACCATAAAGGGCACATAGCGCCCTCTGTGTAAGAATTATAACGTGCGCGAGCGCCCTCAAATGTTTGGTTATATTTAGCGATTTCTAGACGCCATGTTTGTTTTCAAAAGTCGCTTTGTCAAAATTCAAAAAAGAACTCATTACGATTTACGCCGGGTCTTTACCTTGCATTGAGAAAAGAAACTAGGTGAACCGTTCGTGTGCAATGTATACATCCCTTAAAACTTGTTGGAGCCCATCCTTATGTGTGTAAGTATAACCCCACTTTTAATTAGACCCAGTTTACTGGTTAGTTAGGGGCGCTGTTAGACCCAGTAACTGGGGCGCTGTACTCCTTTTTTGAGATTTTTGACATTATCTGTCGTACTAGCGCCCCAGTCCGTGGTATATATGGAAAGTGCTCCGATTCGGAGTCCGAAGCGGTTTTTTTCTGAATCAGTTACAAAATTGTCAAAATTGCAACAAGGACTCGACAGCTGGTATCCTGCATTGACTGCGCAAATCAATATGAATGTCAGGGCGTCAGCGAACATTGGCGCTACACACAGCCTGGTATCCTGCGTTGACTGCGCGGAAAACAATATGAAAGTCAGGGCCTCAGCGAACACGCAATCCTCGCAGCGTTTTAGACATAAGGAAACGGTCGTTGAGTATCACATTCAAAATGGCGATTCTAACGGCAAATTTGATATATGCGTGATAGTGGGCTAAAAATCATCGATTTGGAGGACCAAAAATGATCGTGAGTACAATTAACTGCATTTTATTTCACCGTAGATACTTGGAGAAGCCAGTAGGCGATTTTCAAGCAATTCTGTCGAGTCCTTGTTGCAATTTTGACAATTTTGTAACTGATTCAGAAAAAAACCGCTTCGGACTCCGAATCGGAGCACTTTCCATATATACCACGGACTGGGGCGCTAGTACGACAGATAATGTCAAAAATCTCAAAAGAGGAGTACAGCGCCCCAGTTACTGGGTCTAGGGCGCTGTTAGACCCAGTAACTGGGGCGCTGTACTCCTTTTTTGAAATTTTTGACATTATCTGTCGTACTAGCGCCCCAGTCCGTGGTATATATGGAAAGTGCTCCGATTCGGAGTCCGAAGCGGTTTTTTTCTGAATCAGTTACAAAATTGTCAAAATTGCAACAAGGACTCGACAGAATTGCTTGAAAATCGCCTACTTGCTTCTCCAAGTATCTACGGTGAAATAAAATGCAGTTAATTGTACTCACGATCATTTTTGGTCCTCCAAATCGATGATTTTTAGCCCACTATCACGCATATATCAAATTTGCCGTTAGAATCGCCATTTTGAATGTGATACTCAACGACCGTTTCCTTATGTCTAAAACGCTGCGAGGATTGCGTGTTCGCTGAGGCCCTGGCTTTCATATTGTTTTTCCGCACAGTCAACGCAGGACACCAGGCTGTGTGTAGCGCCAATGTTCGCTGATGCCCTGACATTCATATTGATTTGCGCAGTCAACGCAGGATACCAGCTGTGTAGCCTGGTATCCTGCGTTGACTGCGCAAATCAATATGAATGTCAGGGCATCAGCGAACATTGGCGCTACACACAGCCTGGTATCCTGCGTTGACTGCGCGGAAAACAATATGAAAGTCAGGGCCTCAGCGAACACGCAATCCTCGCAGCGTTTTAGACATAAGGAAACGGTCGTTGAGTATCACATTCAAAATGGCGATTCTAACGGCAAATTTGATATATGCGTGATAGTGGGCTAAAAATCATCGATTTGGAGGACCAAAAATGATCGTGAGTACAATTAACTGCACTTTATTTCACCGTAGATACTTGGAGAAGCAAGTAGGCGATTTTCAAGCAATTCTGTCGAGTCCTTGTTGCAATTTTGACAATTTTGTAACTGATTCAGAAAAAACCCGCTTCGGACTTCGAATCGGAGCACTTTCCATATATACCACGGACTGGGGCGCTAGTAGTACGACAGATAATGTCAAAAATTTCAAAAAAGGAGTACAGCGCCCCAGTTACTGGGTCTAGGGCGCTGTCATGGCTGTTTTGTTGTTGTTGAGAATTTGACCTTACAAATTAACGTTAGGCCTTACATTACATGTACATGCTTTATACAAAGCCGTCAATACGCCGACAACAAGCCCTCAGTGCTGACAACAAGTTCCAAATACCTTGAAACCTAGACCCAGTAACTGGGGCGCTGTAAAACTCCTTTTTTGAGATTTTTACATTATCTGTCATCGTCCCGTACTACTTGAACTTGTTTTTGTTGTACTATAAAATGTACTACTACTGGTGTGCAGTCATCTCGACTCAAATCCATCTCGACTCAAAACCATCTCGACGCAAAACCGACTCGACTCAAGTCAAGTCGACTCAAATCCATCTCGACTCAAAACCGACTCGACGCACCAGTAGGCAGTAATACCAACTCGACGCATCACCAATACCAACGCAGTATAATTGTATCATTTAAAATTTTGCCTCTAATGTTGTTCTGTCATTCATCGAGCGTCATTAACATTATTGCAAATGAACAAATCCTAAAAGTTCAATTGTATCATTTAAATTTTTGCCTCTAAGTCTAATGTTGTTCTGTCATTCCAGATCACCTTCCACTTATTAGAAAAAAATGATATTGAAAGAATTTTACTTTCACCTCAACGTTTCTAATTGTCTGACGTCGACATAAGGCCAGAAAACTGACGATCGGCAAAAACTGAACAATTTCAACAACTTGTGTAAAAGGGCGCCCTCAATGTGAAGTAAAAAGTCGCGCAGGATTAAAATTAAAATAGCTGTTGATTTATCATGCGACTAGTTGACCTTTTACTTATGTAAAGAATAACATAATATTTAAAATAAATAAGCAAACAGAAATTGTGCGAAAAAAATTCTATGTTTAATAACGAAAAAATATGTCAAATCCATTAATTACAGAAAGATGTTATTTACATCAAAAACAAAAACATCTGTAAGCATGCCATTAAAGAACAGTGCAATCCATCAGTTAAAAAGTTGTTATCATAGTTTTTGCCAAATACAGACAAACCTAATGTTAAATAACGAAGTGTTTAATACAATATGTAAGGATATATAAAAAATATATATATATACATTGTAAAGAGTTGTAATCATGGGTTCTGCCAAATACAGTCAAACCTATTGCTGTTGGCTAGGTACAAATAAAAAGCAATTGTCCACTAGCCAAAAATAAGTTACTAAACTTTTGTCAATATAGACCTAACTTTTGTCAATATGGACCTAATGAAACTTGCAAAAATTCTGTTAAATAACGAAGTATTTAAAAAATATGTAAGAATCTATAAAAAAAATAAATAAATAAATAAATAAATAAAAAATATAAAAAAATAAAAGAAAGTTATTATTTTAGTTATTTACATAAAAAAAAAACATGTTTAAGAAAATATACATTGTAAAGAGTTGTAATCATGGGTTCTGCCAAATACAGTCAAACCTATTGCTGTTGACTAGGTACAAATAAAAAGCAATTGTCCACTAGCCAAAAATAAGTTACTAAACTCTTTTCAATATGGACTTAATGAAACTTCATTAACCGTCTATGCTATGCAAGGCTGGTTCCCTTGGAGGGCTGCACAGGCACGTAGCAAGTTTCTGGCGCTGCGTGTACCTTCATCAAACTCCGCCCAGTAGGTACCTATTCTTCTGTGGAGGTCACGAAACCGCTTCCTCTGAGTCCGGAGAACCTTCCTCTCTGACATAAGGCGAATGTGAATTGACACAAGCTTTGCCTCGGCATGCAGAAGTTTTATAAGCATGTAAAGGGGTAAGTTTGCTTTCCGTGCCTTGGCATTCATCCTGTAGTGCCAGCCCTCCAAGTCATTATTGGTCCTCACACTCTGGCCAAAGCAGGACCACACTGCTGGAGGCCAGAGCACCGTGTCGATCCACGTTTCCTCTACGTAGCTGAACAACTGTGGAAACAAAAGAAAATAATACACAAAATGTGAGAAACAATCTGGCGCGATTTCGACTTTAGAGTCACCCAATTGTTTACAATACAGACGACTTCAATAGGCTTAATTTTAAAATGAAACCTATACTAAAATGAGGCTAATAATGCTCAATGATTATCATCATTAGATGATAAGAAATACAAAATGTTTAAACAAACTAAAAAATAAAAAAAACGTAATTTAATATGCGGCATATTTTCTCTTCAAATTTCTTTTGTAACTTATCAATCTAGTTTACTTGTCAAAAACAGAACATTTCACCACCTTCAAATCCACAAATCTGCGTTAAAAGTACAGTTTATCGTTGTATTTAAATTTGCATTTGCAAAAATATATGCGTGAGCAGTCTAATTCTTTCAAGTCCTATTTTCCTTTCATTATTTTCCTTTAATTAATTAAAAATATGCGTGGGCAGTTTCTTTCAAGTCCTGTTTTCCTATAAAAAATTGGGACGTTCCTTCAAGACTTGACCGTCATGGTATCCTAAGACAACACATCGTCCTTCAAAATACAAAAACAAGTACAATAAGTACCGTGCTGAAATAACTATTTGGTCTATTCTTTTTGGGGTGCACCCTTTTCGAACTTGTCTTATCTTTAATTCTTTAATATGCGTCGAGATGGTTTTTGCGTCGAGATGGTTTTGAGTCGAGCTGGTGACGTTTGTGAGTCGAGATGGTTTTGAGTCGAGATGGTTTTGAGTCGAGATGGTGTGCGTCGAGTCGGTTTTGAGTCGACATGGATCTACACCCTACTACTACTACTAGTACTACAGTACTACTAGACTATACTACTAAAGTAGTAGATATGACAGATAATGTAAAAATCTCAAAAAGGAGTACAGCACCCCAGTTACTGGGTCTACCTGAAACCTAGCCCCACTAGTGTGGCAAGGATTTTTGACATCGGTTGAATCCTTAGCCACACGTCCAAGCCTATCTTTTGTGCAGCTCGTCCCCCAATCCGCCGCATCGAAACCGAATGGGTGCGGCGCTGGATTTTAACCAACTAAATGTGTCCACGTACCTCTTAGCTTCCCTCCGGTACTTTGGCTGTTGAAGTTACTAACTTTATTAAGGGCAAATAATCATTTGAATTTGGCTCAAAATTACTCCACACGAATAGACATCGGCTAGCGATCGGGGCCATTTTGATTACCCAGAATGCAATGCCATCACGAAATCACGTGTGGCGTGCGAGAGTATAAAACAATTTCAGAATGGAGTCAGCAAAAAGTGCAAGTACCAAACTATGCGTGCATGCAACCGATGCCATGCATAGATTTGGTGCATGCACTTTTTCTGACTCCATGCATTTTGTATTCTAAGCTGTTTCATTAGCTGTAGCTGTCACGTGAAACAACCGCTGAATTGTTTTTGCACTCTCGTGACTTCGTGATGGCATTGCATTCTGGGTAATCAAAATGGCCCCGATCGCTAGCCGATATCTATTCGTGTGGAGTAATTTTGAGCCAAATTCAAATGATTATTTGCCCTTAATAAGGTTAGTAACTTCAACAGCCAAAGTACCGGAGGGAAGTTAAGAGGTACGTGGACACATTTAGTTGGTTAAAATCCAGCGCCGCACCCGTTAGGTTTCGATGCGGCGGATTGGGGGACGAGCTGCACAAAAGATAGGCTTGGACGTGTGGCTAAGGATTCAACCGATGTCAAAAATCCTTGCCACACTAGTGGGGCTACCTGAAACCCACAAATAAATCAATGGTGTTTTAGAAAATGTGTTTTCAACAAGTAGGCCTAGCCTAATATTAATGTAAATGTACGTACGGGGATAACTTCAAGAAAAGTCACCCTTTTTTAACCAGAAAAATCAGTCACAGACGAAGTACAGTTGGCCGCCATCCTGGCTTGAAAAACATCCTGGGACCTACTCCTGGGCCCGTATTCACGAAACTTTGCTTAGTGGGGTTCTTAAGCTTGCACTTAAGATTTAAGCATCCCGCTAACTTAAGTTGGGTACTTATCTACCTATTCACAAAACCAGTAAGTACTCCACTTATCTTAGCACACTGCTTAAGTCTCTAAAGATAAACTTATATTGATCACACTTGTGTGCTCATGTGCACAACTTGTATGTCAACAATTGTTACGATGGTGATTGGATGCAATCAATCAATCAATTGATTCAATTAATAATCGCTTGCTTAATTAACCCACATCATCATATTTAAAATGTCACTTTCAATTTCAATTTTCAAACTTCACTTGCACCGTGCGTATAATATTAATTTTTGTAATGCGTGGACACAAACCTTGCGCGTGAAACGCGCGCGTTTAAACTGGCCCAGTTTTTTACAGCATTGATTTAACGCCCCCCAAAAAATAACGTTGAACACGCGTGTTTACACAGTGGTCCATTCACTAATAATCCACACTAGGTTTATGGCATGCATTGTATCAAATTGTAACAATAATGGCGACCGTAAGAGACAGCGGTCCGGAAGCCAAGTTTTTTCAGAGGAGACAGAGAAGTTTCTTACTGAGTGGGACAAGATGGACTAATTACTGCGTCTGAGTTTTTTGCCAAACGATAACTTCACAAGCGAAGCCTAACGTATGACACCACTTGCAAAACAAAACTGCAGGGCAATGAGTTTGGCCTACCTTGTTTTCAGCAGTAGCGCCGCTTCGTTCAGTCAGTGAGTCAATTTTTTCTCTGATTAGATCACTTATAAATATAAAACACCGTTCTATCGAATGTATACCAAGTATAAATTTCTCTGAAAACAATTCTGCAAGTGGATTAAACCTTTTTATGACATAGTACTTTCATTTAGAAGGCTTTTTGTTAATTTCTCTGTGGTGCAAGATACGTAAAAAAAGCCGCCATGACACCCTAGTGCCCCGCTTAACTTGAGTTAGCATTTTGTGTAAAGTGCAACCGCATTTTGTGTGTTTAGTGCAACATGGAAACCTGAGCAAGTTTAAAACTTGCCTGGCCGACTAAGTATATATTTTTTTATCTTTCGTAGGTTTCAATTTTGCACTCAATATGTGCAACTTGTTATGAGACACACCTCCAATTTTACTTAAATACAGGTACATTTACCATCGCTGATGCAGTAGTCATGCCATCTCATCTCAAGTATTTTCAGCTAAGCATACATATACATTTGTATGTAGTCATGTGTCTACAATTCACATATAGGTCAACTTCAACGTGAGCTCCTTACAGCACCTTAATTAAAAAACAGATAAACAATCAATCAAATCCTGACAAGTATCCAGCTGACATTTCAACTGTCAACATGGCCTACTGCTAGATCAGAACAGTACAAGAACTTACTCGTGTACAGAGGAGGAGGAGTAAATAAAGCAAGATGAATCAAGACTATGAGAAACGACTACTTAGTCAGCAAAATGGCCAGGGATCGGTTGGCTCACCAATATTAACAGTAAGTGCTGAAAATCATGGAATGCTTACTAATCCTAACCCCCTAAGCATTGTTACTAGGAGACCTCCTCAACCCATCATACTCCAACAGGTCTTATGCTGTTTAATTTTGGCTGACTGGGTAAGTTATGACATGGGTATAGCTTGATTATTTGAGAAGTACAGTAGGCCGACCAAGCCCATCAGTATCCAACAATTATTATTTTAAAAAAAGTTTTATTTTTATTATTATTATTATTTTTTTTTTCGGGGGGGGGGGGGGGGCGGGGGAGGCTCAGCGCAGTTTGCATGTGATAGTACTTTCTGCACCAAGCCAAAGTTCAACAGAGTTGCATATCAATATCATAGTATACAAATATTGACTGCTTCGAGTGGCGTAGTAAAACTAGTCACTCGAGGTGATCCCAGGAGCAGCCTATCTTCCCGAGGCGGAGCCGAGGGAAGATAGGCGGCTCCGGGGATCACCGAGAGTGACTAGTTTTACTACGCCACGAGATAAAGCAGTCAATATTTGTGTTATAACACCTCAATTTCATCCATTTTGTGGTAATATTCGTCAAACAACTGTGCGTATATCAGTCTTCAAACAACTGTATAAAATCTGACAGGAAATTTTGACAAAAAGAAAGTGGGGTACCACACTGCATTCGTTCTCATATCGTATTTCAAATGCACGTATTATTTGATCGTTTCACCGGGTTCGAGGTTGTCGTTGGATAGTACCATTTGATAGTTCTTTTGGTCGGTGTGCAGTGTGATAGTAAAAATACACAACACCACGTGACGCACGTTCGGCCAATCAACAGATAGAATCAAAGGAAGAGGTGTTATAATACTAATTTCCACACTCAGCCAAAGTCCCCTGAACCATTGGTACTCAACCAGCCATAGTCCAACAGCAGAAACAAGATTCACAGAACTCAACCCATACCCCCTGTTGGATTTTTGACTGACCTGGGGTGGTTAGGGTTCAACTGTTCTTGATCAACTTGAATCTTCTAGAAACTCTTTTGAAGACATTGTTTCAATAGAATTGAATTGAATTTGAAAACAGCATTATTACTCAAATGTTAGGTTGGGTCTATGAGTAAGTCCCAAACCCAATGCTTGGATTCACACACAATTCTAAAAACACCTTCATTTGTACCTGTTGGTAATAATGCTTATTGTATTTGTTATTTTTTAAAGCCATTGTCTCCTGGCCAGGCTGCATCCCCTAACAAAGATAGATACAGTGATAGGTAAGTCAACTTTTAGCAAATTAGATTGTCAATTCATAGTGATTAGTGAATGGTGGAACATCTGACATACATTCTACATGTACATGTATATTCAGTATGTGCATACAATTTAACTAAAAAACACAAAAGCAGGAATTTCTGTGAGATGTCTGGTAGCAACCAGTTCCAGAATGAAAAGAAGATTGGTCAAACATAGTTCAGTTTTCAATTTTTTAGAGGGATGGGTTTGGCTGTAAGACAATGTGTAATTGTCTACTGTGCAATTAAAGTATTCCTTTTGAATGCTGCAGAGTTGGTTTTCTGCAAGTTGCCAGTATAAATTGCCTTATGTGACAAGGGCCTCACATACAGAGTTTGACCTCACTATGTATGCAAGTAAAAACAACAGCAGGCAAACCCAAACCCTTCCCTGTGTAGTCAGAGCATTGCAGCATCAAGTTACAAAGTGTTCATTATTTTTCACCTTTCTTTAAATTAAGAATGGTACTGTATTCTAGCTGTGGTGTTTACATTCTTGCACATTTGAACTTGTTTACACAAGAGCAATGGAAACTGGGTGTAAAATGAAGGTACAAGAACATATGAATTGTGTCGTTCGCATTTTATTAGTATTTAACCGAGACCATGGATAACTTCCAATGGGTAAATCTTACCGGTGTTCGCACTTGGATTATTTGACGTGGGTAAACTAATCAAGACGATGGTGAAACAAACCAACTGAGGCATCAGTGTGGACTATGAACTGCATCACGCGTAAAAGCCAAAGATTTTATCATCACGTGGCCATCACGCGACCGACTAAAACCAGCCTTTGCGCGTGCGAATCGGTTTTACCAGGCTGATGCGTCCTTACTGGACTTTTTGGCTCATAGTTTGACCAGGTTAGTTTACCTGGGCAAAAGGTGGCCGGTTAAACTACCCATTGGATTCGGTTAGTTTACCTGGGTGAAATTTGACTGGGCTGTTCGCACTGGACTTAAAATGGTCAAGTTACCCATTTGCTCGGTTAGTTTACCCCCAAAAAGTCCAATGCGAACACGGCTTTTATGCCACTCATGACAATTGACAGTGCAAATGTTGAAATACTGGTTGTAACTTATGAATTCTTTGTAGATTTATTCCAAGTCGTGCAGGGACCAATTGGTATGTTGGATTCAACTCCATTCAAGAGCAGAGTGATGAATTACCTTCAGCAACAAGAAGACCTAAAGATGAATCAGATACCAACAAAGGTAAGGGTAAGTTCAAGTTTTGACTTCTTATTTTTAATTATTAATGTTACTTATTAACTTGATATGTCTTGATTAACAATTTACACTAATTATAACCTGAAACCTGAAACCTGTCATGTATTGATATCCCCTTGTGAATCATGATGAACCCAGATTTGATACCCGGATATATCTTGATTTTCAGTGATACACTCGTGTACCCAGATTTAGTACCCAGATTAAGCCAGTGGCCTGATTTACTCCACTGTAGCCGATACCTGTTTGTCATTAAAGCTGTAATCACTGTATTCTGCAATAAAACTTTCTTAATGCTCTTCAACACATGTCATGAAACAACATGTTAGATGACATAATGTATGTATTGTACAATTGATTATGTTTGTAGCTACAGACATGCTAGCCTACCATTGTCTCCTGAAGAATGAGTTACTAGGAGCTAACATTGATAAGATTAAAGACCCACAGTGTGAAGATAGACGGATGGTTAGCCCACAGAAGGTCAAGCGTAACCTTTTCCAGTATAGTGTTCAATCCAAGAGACCTAGTGTGGCTAAGAGTGAAGACTCGTCATCATATTCACTATCACCTGTGGGAAGTAAAAGGTTGGTCTAAAAAATAAACTCATCTTGGAATAAAGATTGAAGTAAAGTGGAATAACTCAGTAAGACTCTGCTGTTTAACATACAATGCAACATCTACCTGCAGGAAGTACAATCTATTGATACTAAACAATTTGGATCAAAAAACTCTCTTATGAGAATACATTAATAAAGCAATTTATCCAATATCAGGAAACCTGAATCTCCTGTTTACTTAGTATTAAATAAATAAGAATGTTTGTATAGTAATAATCAGGGAAACAAATGATCCATTTTAATCTGAGAGCTGACTCTATGAACTAATCATCAAGTTCAAAACCATACCGATAATCTGGATAAATGTTTCTATCTGAAATATTGTCAAAGTCGAGAAAATAGCATTTGAAGAGCCCACAAATCACACTTGCTTATTTCGATTGCAGCAATCAAAATAAGCCTGATATAAATGTGAAGAAAATGCTTGACAAAATGTGAAACGTTTTCACTAAAAACGTGACCACCAGAATAAATAAAATCATAACAGGTTGGTTGGATGATGTGTTTGTTGAAACTAGAAGATAGGAATAGATGAGCTCTTCCAAAAACCAATGATTTACTTCCTTTATTTAAAGTACCGGAATGCATTTAACCAGTTGCCACCGGGAATTTTCTATTTTTTTATTTTTTTTTTATTTATTTATTTATTTTTTTTATTTTTTTTTTGGGGGGGAGGGGGGTCCCCCTGGTGGGATTCTTTTGGCGGAATTGCTGGAATCTTTTTTCTTTGAGAGTACATCTGGCACACAGAAACCCTGACTTGACAATGCCAAGAGAGCAAAGATTCTCTTTATTGGATTGTCCGTTTTGTGTCTCAACCGAAAAAATTTCAAATTCTTGCTCCGCGAATGGCAAAACATTGGCTGTTACCTATGGCATAGGAGTGGCACTAAACACAGAACCATGGCTCGATTGCAGGCTCACTCTGACTTACCTTTATTGCGCCGAAATACAATGAATGAACAATGGTCTCATAATCCCATTCTTGGAACAAAAGGTCAAAAGTCTGGAATTGGGGATTACACAAAAACCACCTCTCATTTGCCACAGAATGCCAATATATTCAAGATCTTTTTTGTCCTTGTGTGGGTGAAACGAAGCCTTAGACGCTGTGTGTGGTCTGTGCAGGCCCGCAATGGAATGACCGGGTGGTCTGAAATTACATAATGGCGTCTTTACACGGCTTCCGTTTCCATGCAGGGGAAACACTTGCGTGTATTCACGTCATCCCGCGCCAACTGGTTAAAGTATGCATGTTGATACTTAATAAAAACAGTCGGGACCATTTACATGTGTTAAGAAACCATTTCCTTTATAATAGGTTTAACCATGTTTGATATGCAGCACATGTAATAGTATTGGTTTGTTTAACACCTTGCTTGAGGGTCCTATTTGATCGAGGGTAGACCATGAGGGTTACTTCAGTGTTATAAAGGCAGTAATTCCATATTCTTGTTGTTTACTTCAGTTCTTTGTACCCTAGAATCTAGATTATATCTGTGTACCTTACATATAATAGGCATGTGTATTTTGTTAATAGCGATTTTAATTGTGGTTCTCTTTCAGCCAAAAGCTTTTATTATCACCTCGTAAACCAATGCGTAAGATATCCAAGATTCCATTCAAGGTGCTAGATGCTCCAGAGCTACAAGATGATTTCTATCTCAATCTGGTTGATTGGTCCTCAACTAATATCCTAAGTGTTGGTCTGGGAACCTGTGTGTATCTATGGAGTGCATGTACAAGTCAGGTACAGTAGATGGTACCCATCCACCCTTATTCACTTTATTGTTAAGATTTGTTTGTTTAGGTGTTTTGTTTTAAAGTGTTATAAGCTGAGTGTTTGACTTGAAGCCACATTGATTTTGTAATAATTCATGCTGCAATGTGGATGTTTACACGCTTCTAACTGCTGACTGAGTCATATTGTAGGTAGACTCTTGGTTGGTTACTGTATGCAAATATGACCTAATATCACACCATTTCAGTTACATGTATAAGAGTGTAAAGTTTTAGAATGTTCTAGCCCTCTCCACAGTTACCTGTAGTTCAGAGTAAATCAATTTCTTCAGTGACATTTCTTCAGTGTCATCATATGTTGCTAGCCAACCACTCAGCGGCACAGTCTACTTTGAGATTTCAACTAATGTATCACTTAAGTGGAGTGTCGTGGCCGAGCGGTTAAGGGCACCAGACTCAAGTTCTGGTGTTTTTGATCAGCAGAGTGTGGGTTCGAGTCCCGGTCTTGACACTTGTGTCTTTAAGCAAGACACTTAACCATTATTGCTGCATCCTTCGGATGGGACGTAAAGCCGTTGGTCCCGTGTGTTGTATTAAGATCTATTAAATGCACGCATAAGAACCCAGGGCACTTACCACTAAGAGAAGGGGTTCGCCCCGGTGTTTCTGGCACGGTGTTTTCCAGCACCCTTAGGCTTGTCTAGATGCTGAACAGGCTTTGAAAAGTATCTCAGTAGAAGTAGAAGTAGAAGTAGAAGTTAACCTACATGACATACTGAAGTATTTGAAGCAGACCAGTATTTTTAAATGTTACATGTGCCCATTCCTGGATCTACATGTTGATGTATATAACTGAGATGTGACCCAAGTTGACCCCATTATTTGTGTTGGATATGTTCCAGGTAACTAGACTATGTGATTTATCAGTGGATGGTGATACAGTTACATCTGTGTCTTGGAATGAAAGGGTAAGAGCATACACACCTCAAGTGACTCTCTGATTCTTACTTGTATCAACTTCACTTGATTATAAACGCTATACAAGGTTTCAGATTGCTGCGTTTCTAAACTTGTTACCCAAAATGCTTCATTGCAAAAATTTATTAAGAAATTGATTTGTTTTAGCCTTCTGATACCTGATTGTTTTCATGTGAATTGATACAGGGCAATTTAGTTGCTGTAGGAACACATAAGGGACTAGTACAAGTATGGGACTCGTCTACCCAGAAGCGGGTCAACACACTTAAAGGTCACTCAGCAAGAGTAGGTGAGTTTAATCATTGGTTGTCATTGGCTACTCAGACGAATAGTCTCTCTGTGGTTATCCGTTTTTATATTTTTCCAATTAATGGAGACCACAGAAAATTAAAAAAAACATTGCAATACTGAAACGGGGCAAAAAGTTTCCAAAACACTCTGAGCGAAAATCTGAAAAACGCGAGGTCAAGCAAATCATGTGACTTGGACCTTCCTTTATACTCGTACAGAGTTAACCCAAATACACTTCTTGACTTCCAATCAACAGAGCCCCATGAATGTGACACTTTAAATGATGATCCAACATGCACATAATCAGCAAGGCCATTTCCAACGGATTTGGGATTTATTAGTTTTGCTGATTTCATGGGCAAAGCCATTTCACACTTTGGCATGATTGGGTTCAGTACACGTCAAGCGTTGTATACACAACAACAAATCTGAACTACTGTAGATAACAAACTGAATGATCATGGCCAAGTCAGACACTTCTAGTAATGAATATTGGGAAGATAAAAGGGTTGTTTCTGAGGATATCACTTTTTTTAAGCGACTCTTCTGGATCATCAAGCAACTTAGAGGAAAGTGTGGGGTGATGAATATGACAATTGTGTGACGAACTTGAAGGTGTGGTTGGTCCAGCAATGGTTTCAAGCTGATTGCCCCGTCCATTGCTTCAGGTGAAGTGGGGGAAGCACAGGAAGCCAAAGACCTGCCTTTTTCTGAAAATGCCGATCGTCTCATGTGAGCTTGTTGCAGTTGTTTTGTCTAAACTTTCCCACAAAAAAATGGCAAACCACTACGCAGGTTTCAATGCAGAGACACAAGATGATTTTGTTGCATATGTTTTACTTGTAATTGTGTGTCAAACTGCACCGCAGTAGCCACTGTTGACATCAAGGGGTTTTATCTTCCAGTATGCGCTAATCCTCTAATCAGATTGCTCAACAGGAGTGTGATAATAAAGTGTGATAACTTATAATATTCATATCATTATTATATGTAAGCAGTTTTTGGTTTTAAATTTGGGTTGAAAAATCTGCATGAAGCAGTGGTTTTTTGGCTTGAATTCTGTATTACTTAATACAAATTTAAAGTGCAAAATAGTTCTAAACTGGTATATACGATGTCTAGCTGGCCATAAAATGTTAATCACTGAAATGTTATGAGCACCTTAGAGCCACCCTTTACAATATTTGTGGTACCTGCTGCAATTTTTGTGTACATTTTTGTTGTGTATGAGATGCAAGGAAACTATTTTCCTATACTTCACTCAATGGTTGAGGAACATGTAAAAATAAATGTGTGAATTTGTAGGTGCTTTGGCATGGAATGCTGACATGTTATCATCAGGAAGTAGAGATCGTATGATTCTACAGAGAGATGTACGTACTCCAACTACCCCTGAAAGACGTCTTGCTGGTCATAGACAAGAAGTATGTGGCTTGAAATGGTCACCTGATCATCAACATCTAGCTTCAGGTGGAAATGATAATAAGGTATGATGGTGCATGAACACTGTTACCCCTGGTCACTGGGCCATTTATTTCATTCCTCAAACCATCTCAGCTCCCTGGGGAGTATACAGCCTGTGCTGCCAAGTATGTAGCGCACCAAGCTAAATCAATCACATGAACCATCTCTGCCTTTACTGGTACCCATTTACCCCTGGGTCAAGAGAAGCAATTACATATTTAAGTGTCTTGCTCAAAGTTTTAGTAAAGACTTTCTGGAAGTTAAATTACGTGCAAGAATTGTACAGTTTATTGAATTACACACTATCCCAAAATGTTTTTTTGTTGATATTTTGTATTACTCTGTTAGAGTATGATCTTGTTTTACTTGCCTGGCTGGCAATTTAATGTAGTAAACACATATGTACACCAAATACACAACCATTGCTATATTTTAGTTCTTTTAAATGATATTTTTATAAGAAACAGATCATTTAAATGAGTTTACTCTTTCAAAGAGCAATGTACCTGTCCATGGAGGAAGATTTCTTTCAAGCATTTGGATTTCAAGATTTAGTGTTTGGTTTTTGTACTTGGTTTGCATATCACAGAACGGGTCATGATTAGCGGTAACAGAGTGGTGTTACTAAACCATTCCCCAGTATAGCAAAAGCATACAATATGTGCAGTTTTATTTTTGTTTTTTGGTGGAACATTTTTAGTTGGTGAAACTGATTGAAACCAAAATGACATTGAAGTTTTGTTGTCATTGATACCAGTATGTTCCTGTATTTGATTGCTAGTTATTTGTTTGGAACAACTCAAGTCTAACACCGGTGCAGCAATACACTGAGCATCTAGCTGCAGTTAAAGCCATAGCTTGGTCTCCTCATCAGCATGGTCTACTAGCATCAGGGGGTGGTACTGCTGATCGATGTATTCGATTCTGGAATACATTGACTGGACAACCACTCAACTCAGTAGATACCGGCTCACAAGTCTGCAATCTTGCCTGGTCTAAACATGATAATGAATTGGTGAGCACTGTTCACTTTCAGCTCCATTTCCACATGCATTAAAGGTAGAATACAGGATTGGTATTCATAAAAAGACTTGTCTGAAAGCTCTTTGATTATAAAGTTCATACTGGTACAGATCTTCCATAGAGATCTTTCTGTCTGAAATTCTGTACAAGTTAAGAAAATAGAACTTGAATAACCCGATTTTAATTTTGGTTATAACAATAAAAATTAAAGAAAATGTGTTTACATTCTAAAGAAGTGTGCATGGTTTTTCACTATTTTCTCCTGACTCAGACAACAGATTGAGCCCAATTTTTCACAGGTTTGTTTTTTCATGTATATATTGAATCACACAAAATAAGAACACTGCACTATCAGCTTTACCAATCCTATATTGTACCTTTAAATGTAAATAAATGTGTCTAAATGTTAGTACAATAACTTACACACAGTGTATAGGTAATGAATAGCAGATTGACGTATGAAGTCTTGTATTGGACAAATATGACATGAGATCATTCAAACCCCTGATTGTTACCCTCACATAGTTTATATGTGAACCCTGCACATTTTGAAATATTTCAATAACACAGCTGCACAATACCTCAATCACCTCAATACTTCAAATCAGGCAATAGGTCCAGACAGACATTTTATTCAGAATATCAAATAAAAATCCCTAGTGATGGAATGATCCATAACTCATTACACTCCAGCACAAGATCAAGAGCACTCTTATCTTCTGAATCCCATGTGGTGTGTTGTTTTAGTCAAAGAATTGCTTTGGTCTAAATAATGTAAATGTACATGTACTTTGATTGTGTGTATGATGCAGGTGAGCACACATGGCTATTCACAGAATCAGATCTTGGTATGGAAGTATCCATCATTAGTAGAAGTAGCTAAGCTCACTGGGCATACCTATAGAGTCTTATACCTGGTAAGTACACATTTGGAAGGTGGAAGTTTAGCTGAGTCAGATAGTTTGGATATCTTGAAATCTTCAAATAGTAGTTACAAAACCTAAATATTTGCCATGGTACAGATATCTTTAAATAACTAGTAATAGTTTTCAAACGATGTATTTCACGATTTGGGGTAACGTAGCTTTTTCTAACTGGATACGAGTTACCGTGCTCTGCTGATCAAGGACTGGACAGAGAAGTAACTTTTGAAATATTTCCACCCAGCTGTATAAATGATTTTAACCATTGTTGAACAGTCATCCATTAAACCACAGAGAAAGGACCCCATTCAACCATTTTTTCTATTTTAATTTTTTTTTATGCAATTCACCCATCACAAGGCCCAGGGTGAGGGCCACTTTTTTTGAAGGGATAGAAACCTTTAATGTGCAGAAACAAGACAGGGCGAGATATAAATGCAAGTCTCTTCACAGCACAGCTAAAAACAGGGAGTGGTGTAAATGAATCTGTTATGAGACAAACATCTGCTCTTCCCTTATTTGAAGCAATTGTAGTTAAGTGTCTTGCTCAAGGACACAAGTGTCATGACCGGGATTTGAACCCACATCCTGATGACTTAGCCACCAGAACTTGAGCCGATGCACTAAACCACTCGGCCACGACACGCTACAACAAATGAAGGATATTATTTGATTTTAAATGGGATGATCATAATATTCCCATTTCTAAAGTACAAAATTGATCAATTTGTATTTATAAATCAAAATTTGTCAGAAACACAACATTAACATTTTTTTAATAACAAATCTATAAATTACTACTTTATATCCCAATCTGTAAGGTTAAGATAATAAGGCCAGAAAGTGATATTACAACAAAGTTTTAACTCAAAGATTTACACTTCAAGGTAACTGTCTTCCTTTATTTAGGCAGTATCTCCTGATGGAGAAGCTATAGTAACAGGAGCTGGAGATGAAACTTTAAGATTCTGGAATGTCTTTAGTAAATCAAGATCATCAAAGGTTTGTATAAAGCTAAAGTTGTACACTTACTAATTTGTTGGAGAAATATGACTTTCTGAAATGCTGTTGTATTTGAAAAGTTTGCCTGAATTGATTTAATGTCGGTTGTTTATGTGGCCCAGGTGATAGAAAAACAAGTTGTATATATATTTGTATTACAAAAACTGAAAGATGAGTGCATACCGTATGTAGGTGAGCCCAAAAGACCTACCAAACCTATACTATATTGTAGGTGACGATGATTCCGTGGCGTAGAGACAAGTGTGATCACATGATTTTTTCAATATGGCAGCATTTATTTTGATGGAAAGTTTCAAGACAAAGTGTGTATTTAAAAAGGATTTTAAATTGAAATATATTTCGCTTGTAATTTGATTTGCTAGTCCAATCGGCAACCGCCATTTTGTTGCTTACTTATTGGCAAGCTGATTGGCCAGCGGCAACTTATATGTGTGCGTGACATAACTACACACAGGTCGACTGCGATAGATGTCCACCTGTTTGGAGTATGTCGCAGAAGGTGGAATTTGTCTACTCTTGCAACTGTTGATTTTTGAACGGCGACTGATGCTCGGGTGCAGCATCATTTTGAAAAGTCAGTCGCTGACTGTTCTGTGTCATTGCAAGATTGACCTGAGGCAGGCTTTATACTCAACTCAGTAAGATTACTTTCTTTTAATGTTAGTTTGATGTTGTGTTTCCCTTTACAGGAATCCAAGTCTGTCTTGAATCTATTCAATCACATTAGATAAAGAAGTCACTAATTGGCCAAGTGCTGAGGTTCCACATCATGAATTACTGATGTCCAAAAGTTGCCCCAAATAGGAACCATTACGGCCATTTGACAATGTGGAGCATTGATGTTGACACTAAGGCCCAAGTTGGAATCAGGGCTGGTAGTGCTGCTGTTCTTCATGGTGTAGTGTTGAAGGAAAACACCAAGGCCCAAGTAGGAATAAGTGCAACTGTTCTTTAGAGTGAAGTGTGAGAATGTGCTCCAAATTGGAATATGTGCATAATGGAATGTCAATAAAAGGATGCCCATTGGGAAGCACGGCTACTTTGAACTTGTCATTGCGGATGATAAAACATTGTTTATACACTCATGTAATGGTTGTGTGTTTTCTAGCATGATAGTATGAAATTTGATCATATAAACCAGTCTATCAACCCTACACCTCAACCGTCTTCAGCACAGGGTTAATTCAGTTTTATGATGCACTCATTTTCCAATAGATAGAGTCCTTATGAAAGTAGGAGGAAAACTTCAAGTCTTTGTTAAAATAGTTATTTGATTCTCTTTCAGTCAAAACGTCAAATTCAATGCCGTTCTGATTAAATATTGAAATTTCTTGAATTAACTGAAAAACTTCCATACAAAAATGTACAGAACACTATATTTGAAATGTAACGTCATTGGATGTTTTTGAATGTTGACAATATTTGCACTTGAAGAGTATCAAATACAATGGCATTTTACACCCTTTTAAGTGAGGTTAGAGACTTATAATTGTTTTCCATTTTCATAAGGACTCTATCAATTGAAAAAATGACTCCATCTTAAAACCAAAGTGGAGCCCCTGTTTAAGCAAACCCATGTCATCAAATTCAAAACATGGGCATGGGTTACCACATGCTATGGGTTTTTTGTTTGGTTTTTGACTGAAGAACATTTTACATAATACTAATGTGGCATTTTATATGAGAAAAAAATTACAGTGAATCTGTAAATCTGATTTGTTATATTTTCTTTTTATATTGTTTTAATTAAACATGTCTTTGCTGAACTATTTGATAAAGCAGAAATCAACGGAGAATGTATTATTGAAGCCAAAGATTGGATCCATAACATATATCATGAAAGCTCTAGTTTATCATTCATTCATCTTGAAGTAACTTTTAAGTTTAATTGAGCTTTGATTTTTGAATAGTTTTGATTTGATTTTAAATTAATTTCAGTAAAGTGACAGTCATACACCATTATAAACACAGTGACATTCATTTCAAACTAATACTTTTGATTCGTTTGTATTGTACATGTATTTTTTAAAATTTATTTTAACTTTGTTTAAGGACAAAGCATAATAGTGTTGTAAACGTAGCTTTGTTAAAACATTGATAAAGTATTGGTAATGTTGTCATAACGGCTTCTTCTGGATGCAAATTTAACTAGACAAAAAAAAACCCTGAAAGTTTCACAACTAAAACCCGGTTCATACTTCACGCGAATGCGAAGGCACAGCGAATTTTACATCACAACTTCGCGACAAACAATTCGCCCCAGTTAAAATGTGTTCATCTTTTTGCGAAATTCGCTGTGAATGTAAGAGAGTGACGTCAAATTCGCATTCTCATGAAGTATGAACCGGGCTTAAAGTTTTGTGTAAGCCTTAAAAACTGTAAAATAAAGTAGTCTGGTTTCATGAAATTATAAAGATAAACATCAGAGTATGTATATTTGTCCCATGTTTAGACAAGCATCCATACCTCACAAGCTTTTCACACTTTGATAATCTTCCATAAGCATAACCTTTGACATCAATGATGAATATCAAAATGATTTTTAGAATATTTCTTCACATTTCATTTCATTATCAAAAGATTTAAGAAATGTTTTTGATATTCTATATAATGTTTGACTGCAAGATGAAGCATAAAGTTCAACCAGAGGGATAAAGCAGTGGACTTAAAAACATGTAGTTTGATTTGTATCAGTTTGAAAATGTGGAACATTGCTGGAAAAAAAAGACATTGTAACTTTTCTTTTTAAATTGTGTTCTATGTTCAGATGTTTGACCATCAAAATGTAACTTGTGTCCTTTGCAGTTACCTAAGCATTTTAATGCCTATCAAATACATGTACCTGTAAATAGTCTATTCGATGTCCATTTAATTTGAGAATAATATTAAATGTTTCAGTAAAATACACAATCATGTATTCATACTGAAACTTGCAAAGGTTGTTTGTACAATGCTTGTCTTAATTCACACACCCAGCTGCTACATCGATGAGGTTCTATAATGCTGCTTTGTTTTCCACCTAGATTACATTTAAATTATACAGTATATACAACACACCAAATGCTGATATTTGTTTTGATTTTATAGTTTATTTTCTATCAATAAGGTGCAGTAATAACATAAATTCTGAATATATGAATCAAACATTAGACAGTTTAACACAAAAAAATCACTACAAACTCTGTCTTTGCATTATGCTCTAAGGGTTGATTTACACTCTTGCATTATGCAACTCAATGTTTTTTTCATTTAACAGAGCACCCGTATTTTTTTAGTCGTGGCTCAAAGCAAATAACTTGTATCTTTATTTTACAAGTATTGAAATAATTAGACGTCAGAGATGCACATAAGACTGGATATGGCCTTACATGTCTTGCCCTGTGCCATAGAGCGTTCCATTTAGCCCCACCCTTGCTGTATTGGCCAATCACAGATGTGATTACACAACAAAAAGTCTGACAAACACATTAGTGCATATGGCGTGTGTGCACAGTGGGCGGGGCTTAATGGATTGGTCTATAGACTGATTAAATAGACTAGTCTGCATGCATAGAGTATAAACCAGCCTTGCTCTCATTAACTGATATTCTTAACACGGTATCATTTTTGTGGTTTTTTAAAATGTTTTTCCAATCATTTTCCTAAAAAATGTAGATACTGCATTTCAGAAATGCTCTTTCATCAGTCTTTTTTTAAGTAAAAACATGTCACATAATAAATATTATTTATTACTACATATGCAGATAATCTCTTGTCTAGAAACAGCTGTTTTCTAAAATATATGTAAGTTTGTTTGTTTTTTCATTTGTTATAAAACAAATACTGACTCAAATCATTTGTGGGAATGTGGATTAGTTTTGCCATTATCCAGTCACCTGATAACAACCTTTTACTATTCCTTAGTTGAGGTCAATATTTCTAACCTGCTTCACCTGTGTGACATTGTTGCTGTACCATAATGGTATGTTGAACAAAATCAAGTTCTTCTTAGTGGACTGAGTGAAACCTGGATTGTTTCATTTTGACGAGGCAGAACATTGAAGATTAGAGTAGTTCAGATTTACCATGGATATTCCTCCCATTCTATAAACAAAGGCACTTCATACTAGTTGTTATCTGCCTGATTAGAAGCATATAAAGTGACATTACATGCATTATAAATTTACATGGATACCTGAGTGATCTCACATTTACCTCAGCCCGATAGTAAGTTACTACTCATATAAAATTACATGGATACCTGAGCGATCTTCGTTTTCCTTAGCCCGGATGGTAAGTTACTACTCATATAAAATTACATGGATACCTGAGCGATCTTCGTTTTCCTTAGCCCGGATGGTAAGTTACTACTCATATAAAATTACATGGATACCTGAGCGATCTTCGTTTTCCTTAGCCCGGATGGTAAGTTACTACTCATATAAAATTACATGGATACCTGAGCGATCTTCGTTTTCCTTAGCCCGGATAGTAAGTTACTACTCATATAAAATTACATGGATACCTGAGCGATCTTCGTTTTCCTTAGCCCGGATGGTAAGTTACTACTCATATTGATGTACATGGGTAAGGAGTGAGTAGCTTGTTAATACAAAGTAGTAATCCAGGAAAATCAAATGCCAATTCAATGTCGAAGATCTCTAGCTCTGTTATATTACCATGCACTTCATATGTATTTGATTCTTGACATCCTGACTTCACTACCAGAAGTTCTTTTCCAGCCTGCTCAATCCGTAGCATTTACATCTTTACTTTTAATCAGTATAAAGTTGTATCAAAATAAAGTTCCATCAAACTGATGATATTATAGTTAAAAAGCTCATTCAAAATATACAATATAAGGATCTCAGTAAAATACAAACTACTGAGTTGTCTGAAAATATAAATTTGTCTTTAGATCCCTGCCAATACCAGCCTCTTTTAAATTGTGCAGAATTT
This sequence comes from Marthasterias glacialis, assembly GCA_911728455.2. Classification (NCBI taxonomy): domain Eukaryota; kingdom Metazoa; phylum Echinodermata; class Asteroidea; order Forcipulatida; family Asteriidae; genus Marthasterias; species Marthasterias glacialis. The sequence continues at coordinate 22,980,273 of OU452225.1, forward strand.
CCATCGGTATTTGCAAATGAAACATTGCGCTGCAAATGCTGCATATGTCTCCAGTTAGATATACTTGATACATGGGCTTGCAAATAGTTTACAAGAATTGCAAACTTTGTTAAGTTCTGTTTACTTTCTTACAGCATAGTCATCCATTTTCCACCAATCAACTTTCAAATCTGTCTGAAGGAAATCTTTTTAGTGTACTGTTTTTATTTTAATTTTATTTTATTATTTTTTTATTATGAAAAGAGGGTTATGTTCTGTTGGTCAATTTTGTAAGTTCATATCATGCTTATTTTAATTTCGGCATTTGAAATAGGCAATGGTGATTTATGGCATCTGCAAATGCAACAAATTTTCCTCAACTGTGACAGCAAGTTAGACTGAAATTTTTTTCCGGAGGATTTTTATTGGTATGAAAAGTGAATTTTCAGTTTAAAACTAGTATATATACAGCATCGATCTGTCAAAAATCATTCAGATAAAAAATTTGGAAAAAAACAGCCTTTTGTCAAAAATTGGTCCATGCAACAATAAGGGAAAATGTGACGTCCTGATTAATTTAGTGACTCTAAAACCATTTGTCTTTTTCTTAATAATTTCAAAAGGTAATGAATCAACACATTTTAAAGAGCCATTAAAACTACGAAGAATCAGTTGTCACTAAACTGTGAATGTAAAATCTAGCTAAGATATAAGCTTAAAAACATGTAAACATCGAATACAAGGAGTACCGTGCAATACAAATCATGGTAATACATTACATCTAGAACATTGTGTTATGAAGATAAATCAAATGGAAATATGAGGCACAGCTCTCTTTTCATATTGACATAAATTTTTAAACTTTTCTTTTAAAATTTTGTATTTTGATACAATTGTTATGCACAAATAAAATATATTGTCAAGACACATGGATATCTGCCAAGATGTGATCTTAAGTAAAATCAAATCTTAAAATCAAATGGCAAACATTGAACTCGCAAAATAGGAAGCAAAGTTAAATAAGAGTTACTTTGAAAATTTAAGTCATGCCCCATACTGAACTTTCTGTTCGGTATTTAAGTTATTGAAATGGATCCAGAGGTGCTGTTTTTGTTGTCACAAATGACTGTCCTTCATTTTGGATAGTCACTGAATATTCTTAATGATAAATGGGAGATTTTAATTTCAAATCTTCAGATTGCTTTCATATTTTTCTATAAATGAACTATTTTATGAATCACTCATTCACAACAACAATCGGCTTGTAATTTGTCATTTTTGGGGTCAAATAAATGTGGCTGGTATCTGGCATTTAGTTACGTGCAATCACCCAAAGTAGGAATACCAGTGCACTTGTCAGTTTGAGAAAAACGAATGTACAAGTTTGAGCATATAAGTATGCATTTGAGAAGTCTGACAACTTTTAGAAAAAGCATGATTTCAAACATTAACAGATGAATTTAGATTATTATCATACAATCTTAAATCTACACAAAATCTCAAAATCAACAAAAATACTGATTGGTCCACTATGAGAACAAATCTACTATATAAGGGTATACATGTATAATGGATGTGGAAACATAGCAATAATATATAATCAGTTCTATTTGATAATCTGTGCAGAGGTAATTTCCTTTTCTTCTGGGTGTTATTGTGACACAGGCACACATTGTGTTGATGTTGTTGTTTACATGATGTTTATGAATGTCAATATGAGAGTGCCCATTAGACTACTCATGCATAATGACATCATGTGACCACTGTTACCACCATCATCTGAAGGGCCTGTAGGAATCAGACACAGATAGTCGCATTGAATAATATAATAATGCAAATAAGTTGTATTATGTAACATCAACCTGACATTATAATGCAATATATCAACATATCATACTTTAATTTAACATGGTACTAATTGGCTCAATAAAAAGTCAGTTGTCAATACGGTGTGTTTGAATTGAGCCTTACGGCTGCATTACATTATGAAAGCAATTTGATGAGGTACAGGTAGTTATGAATAATCCTAAGTGTTAGTAATCAAGATAGTGAATCTTTAGTTTTCTCCACAGCGGCACAAGTTGATTTCATCAATGACTCCTGTTCAATACATGGTCTTATCTCTACACAAAAACTTGTGTAGAATACTTAGGTCAATAAATGTGTTGTATTAGGCCTAATAATAACATTGTCTGATTTTCTGTAAGCATTTTTTTTCAAGGTAATGTGTTGTCAACTACACATGATTGTAGGCAGATGTGTCTTGATTGTGAACGATGTCTAGTCTTTTTGTGTAACAGCTATTGCCTGGCAGTCTGTTTATTGAAGTTAAGTTTGATACTGATCGAATTGAATATTCCCCAAGTTAAAGTAAACACAAACTAAACCGTATACAAATCCTGTATTTGCAAAGTCAATATTACTACATGCTTTGGTAAGCAGTGCACAAAGAATGTATCAACAATACATTTGCCTTGACCTAGTACAGGGATCAATAAAGGGCAATACTCAGGGGGGCTATGTCCTTTGTTATTTGTTAAATCAATAATAATTGCAATATTTCTCAATCCGAGGATGTTTGAATGAGTTAGCTAAATCTATTTACTGCTCAAAGCTTCAGGATAATTCAACTGCAAATACCTGACAAATTCACAAGTTCAAAGTTAATTCTTCTTGCTTCAATTCCTTTACAGAAACACCCCCAGTAAAAGAGCTGATTTTGCAAAGGTCATATATAAAACGAAGCCTAAACTTGTTTGCGGACTAGCCAGAGAATGATAGTTGGAGCGTGTCCTAGTTGTTGAATTGGTTTGCACCACAGTGTCTGTAATAAAATCTCCTTTTTTTGTACACCCCAACTTCAAACCTTTCAAATCTCTTTCTGCATAAATGCCACTGATTTGAGAAACCTTCTGCTGGCTCTCACTAATATAGGAAATGCCAATCTCATATCAAAAACAAACTTGACCAAGATCAAGTTGATTAAGACATTTTTAACAAGTGTTTAATAAACCAGATGACATTGTAATTTCTAAAAGATTATATTGGAACATACCTGATGGGTCACTACAAGCCTTGATGCAGATTTTACCGGTCACTATTGGAGTTTGTCCATGGTAGCCGAGAGTATTAGCTGCCTCATCAAATGATCCTCCATTAGTAGGTATCAACATATGTAAGCATTCGTTATCAGTAAATGCTAAATCCTGTTGGCCATTCAGAAAAAAATAATGAGAATTAATGTTTATTCCCCATATGAGATTGGTACATAAATGCTGATTGATAATCAATGAGCAAAAAGTAGCAACTTTGTTCGATTCAAAATCATGAGGAAGTAATATGTATGATGGGCAATAAAAAGTTAGGATGGGTTATGGGAATATTCTGTAAAACAAGCAGTAGAAAAAGAAGATTGAAAGAATTTATACGAGAATGTGGATAAAAAGTCCAGATAAATGGTGACTACTACATCCTACTCTTGTCGGAACTTGGATGATCCACAAACAGATGATGATCTGATTCTCAATAAAACACAACTAAGAACGTGGCTTCACACCATTAATAATCTCATGAATAATTCATCTGTCAATAATTGATGGGCTCAATTTGAGTACAGTCTCATGCAAAGCTAGTGCTTTAAAAAACAAATTGTGTATAAACAAAAAATGAACGACTTGACTATGTTAACAGAAGATAAACAAACCTGCATAGCATCTTTAGTATCTCTGTCTCGTCTGAATGCAATGGTCATCATGCCATTATTATATGAAGCAGATACCTCTTCTAGATTATTGGTGGTATCAACAATAACACCAGCTGTACTCTTACCATCCAGGTAACGATCTTCAACAACCACTTCACCACTTGCTTTAGTATATGCAATAATTGCATCAGAACCAATCTGTAGTCAGGTATAGTGTAAAAAAGAAAATCAGTTCAGTGCAGTGATAGTGTTCAGTACACATTTCATTACAATCAAGTGATATATGAATTTAGCAGTGTTCCATTTTGTCATTTTTGAAACAAAATTAGTTTCACAAAGTTTGAACAAAATCTGACCCAGTTATAAAATTCAATGACTCAGTTTATAATAGTCAGTGGCAATGTGACATCTGTAACATAGAATCTAGTCCCCATGCTTCATCTCTGAGATTGTATAAAATGAATATAAATAATGAATGGACAGCAATGTGACATACCATTTGTCCTTGTCTTGAGAAACCCAGTCCAGTCCACTTATTCATTTCAGTCTTTGCAGCAATGTTGAATTGAATCTTATCACTAGCAGCATCATAACTCCATGTCACTCTGTAATCACATGCATCTCCTTCACAATTCATGGGTTGTACATAAGCACCAGTACATGGACCAGTAGGTGGCTTTGCGTTAGGATCCACTGCAAACAAAGAAAACATCAACTCACTGTAAATTGAATTGATGATCATTTCAAACAAACAGAATCATATTATACACACCTCAGTCCAAAATGTCGGTTAGAAGAGTAAATCGCGGTTTCTTGGCTGGAGATTCTTCTCGATCCGCAGACGCTACCATTTTCGTTCTCTTGAGGGCGCTGTTTACCAGTCAATAGTTTTTGGGTTTTTGAAACTATTTCCCGCTTTGCGAACTACTTCCCCCAAATGAAGCGCGTGCGGTGCGTGTGGTGCAGACTTCATGCACTAGGCTATATTAGTTCACCCCACGCGACCGTGTTTCAGCCAATCAGGATTAAGAACCAGGGAGAGGTGTGTTATAAAAGAATATATCCCTCAAGGAACTAACAAAGAGCAACTACAACACTTGATTAGAATATGCAAATCGTGTTCACAGTCTTCCTAAATCAATCATTATTGATCCATTATTAAATGTATATCAACCTTCCAGTGGTTCCGATACAGGAATTCAGTTATCAGTACCGGTATATCAATTATCAGTATTATAAAGAAGTCTCATTGAATCTTGCAGAGCCAAATGGTGCTTTTTCATTTTGAAAGAAGTTTTTGTATAAGCCTACCAAACACTTACCGAAAAAGTCAAAACTGGGGACTTGTCCACGTTGGTCTTGATGTGTGCCATGGTACTTCAACTCAAATCGCTTATAGAAATGCTGGTCACCAGTACATAATTCAATTCCACTGGGTGGATTGTGCACATAATGTCCTGCCTCCTGGCCTCTTGCAAAGATGATATGCATTGGACCAGCAGAAATACTATGATCTGACATCTCTGTAGCTATATACGAGTCAACAAAATAATCATTAATCATGCTGCTTCAACATGATTTGTGTAGTTTAAAAAACTTATCAACATTCAAATTATATCATGTATTAAGACTAAATGTTGGTGAATACATTGAGGCAATAGTATAAAAGAATTTATCAATTTATTTATCCTGTTAGTCAATGCATCAGTTGAATACAGCGCAAAGATTTTGGGTGTTATTTTAACTGAAAGTCTAAATCATTATTGATGTCTTTGGTCTTTGTAACAAAGCTTTCTAATTTTGGGGTCATCTATATAATAGAAAACCAATGGGCTCAGTACAAGTACATCTTGTACATCTGTTTACTAACAGGATAAATGGATCATTACAGTTCAAATGATTTTAAAAAATAACACAAAATGTCAAAAATGGCTCATCAGCATAGAGAAACAAGCCATTCTGATCCCAAACAGACATTGTTTACCATTGATTTTGTTATGTGCTGATAAGTTTGATCCATACTACTCCTCCATGAATAAATGTAGCTTAGTTTGGTCCCCAATATGTAAGATAAAATCATACTCTTTACAAATGTCAGAAGTAAAGTCATACTTTCTTTGTAAACAACATTTTTTTTCTTCTTCTCCAGAAGTGCATTACATGACATTATTTTTTACACATCTACAAAATAGTAGCAGCATTCTACAGCAACTCACAAGTAAGTTTTTTGCGGAACTTAATGATGGTATATTCTGGATATTCTTTTCCTCCTGCAGCAGTGAGACTTTCAGTACCTCCATAGAAGCTGTCAGGTTGAGGAGTTGAACGATCTCTTGTGTAGTAATCACCAACACGAGATCTTTCCCCATCAACCATTCCAATCACTACATCTATACAATCCATAGGATGCAACGGACCTAGGCAAATAGTCACATGAATGAAGTCTCCAATTCAAAGAATGCTTATTCCAAATAATTGGTATCAAAAACAAACAAAACAAATTTGAGAAAGTATGACAGACAAACAAAAATGCACATCATTTTCATTTCATTGTTCCTGATTCTTTTCCTGTCAAAGATTGAAGTAAATTTTTTAACTGACAAATTGTTCCAGCAAAAAGAAGAAAATACAACAACTTTGAAAAACATAAAGATCGTGTTAAAGCTTGGTAAAATATGACAACATATTTATGAACTTATCAGTAATTTTCAAATACACTGAACACGATCCCTTGGCAATCCGCAACTTGAAGATCATCTTTTTGCTGCGTGACATTATGAATTAAATATTATGTATGTTTAATTTCTTTATCGAGCAATAAACCACAAGGGAAAACGAATGGGTAAAATTTTAAATAAATTTTGGAGTGAACGGGGAAAAAAATGCTTGGAGAGTGATTTGAACATGTGACCACTGGCTAATCATACTGACGCTCAATCAACTGAGCTATCCAGCCCTATTGAGACCGCCAACATTAGGGCTGGATAGCTCAGTTGGTAGAGTATCCGTACGTTTAGCCAGTTATTGAAGGTTCAAATCCGGCTCCAGGCAAATTTTTGTTCACCCCAAAATTTGGTTAGTTTCTATTTTAAATTCTTTTGGCAAGTACAAAGAATAAGCCATTTGCAAGTTCAATTTGAATAATGTCTGGTTCAGTGACTTGTCTGGTCACAATTCAATGCTCAATTTAAATTCCTCAAACTAAAAATAATGTTGTTGCTACATCACATGTCGGGTCAAGCTTTTGTTTAGCAACCTCCAGATAGCAAAGACTGGTATCCTTTGTGCCACACATTTTATTGGAAAATGTTTGCCAACTTGTCCCTTGCATCTGATGCAGTAGTTGTTGATATGAAAGCTCATTAAGTTTTTATATTCCCCTTACCATGTGACATAGCAACACTCGGGATTTAGTACCTGACATCATTCAAATCTAGCTCCCAACTGGCCTATTATGAATTGATGGGTCACTTGCCTTCAAGTCAATATTAGTTCAATATTTTGTCAACTTTGTTTAACCTTTGTGAAATCAAATGTTTATTATTTATTCGGCCATTTCTCAAAGAACAAACACAGTACAGTATACAAATTGCCTCAATTTACAGGACAGCAAATAACAAGGGCGACCCATATCAAGCAGGCCAGGATTGACAAAAGTATACTCAAACACTGTGACTTGAAAGTCTGTCAATCCAAAGTGCATTTCAATTTGTCATAAAGTCATAATAAATATCTTTCTTGGTTTGAAACGAGTTGAGCTTCTTTCACAACATTCTCACAAATCTTTGTTTTCAACTCACATTTTGATTTCCATTTGCATGAAAGTACGTCCAAACCATTTTAAAAGATTGCTTGTGTATATGCTCATATTTATTACACTTTCCTCATTTAAATTCGGACATGAAATGCATTTGCAACTTGTTTTCCTGAAAAAGATCTAGTTGTAATTTTCATTGCCATAGGCTGCTTTTTAGGCAAGGGAGCTGTGCAAAACATCTGCCATGACTATCACTTCACTCTACACACAGTGAGGTCCATGCTTGGAGTTGCAATGTTAATACCAATCATTTGACGTGATTTTCAAGACAATTGGGCAAGAATGAAAGTCTACATGTTTGATACACCAGTCTACCATTGACTGTAATGTTGATTATGAGTTATGCACCTGTCTAGAGCTATACCTGATTGAAAACTATGACTTTACATTTTTGACCTTACGGATATAAAATGTGTCTTTTTAAAATGTTATTAGATGACTACACCTACATGTGTAAGCTCTATGTGGATTTGTTTGTCATTTTTACACTGTATCTACTTGTTTGCTTGTGTCATGTATAATTTAATTGTCTATCTATTTAAGTTCATTGTGTGTGCGTTACTGTGATTTGATGAAACACTTACCTAGAGCTGGTCCTTCTGGCTCACCTATGGATAAGGAAGAAACGATAAGATAAGCAATTAATATCAGCTCCTCAAGACAAAGGGAGATACCACAAAGTGTTATATTTGACAGCCAAAGTTGAAATCCTTTGGCTTTATAGAAACATTCAATGTAACACTGTGTGGTACCTCTCTTTGGTAAGTAAATCATTGGCCAAGAGTATTTTGTGACCCTGTTGGGCCCCACAGTTTCTTTTCATTGAGTCATACAGTTGACAAATTAAATATCTATACTGCACTTCTGTCGTAAAATTAGATAAAAAGATGTCTCTTTAAGTATTTTACCACACCATGGTGATTTACAAAAGTCTTGGCTTATTAGGTTTGTGCCTCCAAAGTTGTTCTTTAGAATTTTGTAACATGTACTGTTTATTTTTAGTATAGGTAAATGTATTATTAAGCAATAAGCCACAAGGGAAACTGACTGGGCAGTTTCAGGTTGAATGGCTTCTGACTGACACCCTACCCCTGAACAAAGATATTGCCAAAACAGAGATCTAGAGACTGCTAACATTAGGGCTGGATAACTCAGTTGGTAAAGTGATTGTACACTAATCCAGGGTCGCTTTTTCAAATCCCGCTCCAGTCAATTTTTCTTTGTTTACCCCAAAATTAAATGTATTATCAAGTAGCATTAACGACATATAAGTTTGCATGTACCACCATTTTCAGCAGTGTCTATTATTGGTTGACCCGGGAAGCTCCACTGAGTATGTGAAGTGGTTACATGTATCAATTATAGGTAAAATAAATCAAATGCAAAGCCTACATGTGCTGGTACCACTGGATCAGTTGGCAGCTTAATGTAGTAAAGGAACAGAGTGTATTAAATCCTATTCTGTCTATTGTGTACATTCCTGACTAGAAACCTACCCTCTGGTTCTGGGGTAGCTCCAGGTTCCGGGGTAGCACCTGGTTCAGGTACTGCACCAGGTTCTGGAGTAGCACCAGGTTCTGGTTCTGCACCGGGTTCTGGTTCTGCACTCCCACCTTGACCTCCAGGGACACACACATCATCCATATCCATATCATGAGAGTCACGAATAATACGCACAGATCGTACAGATCGACGTCGACGATTTCCCTACAGACAAAGGTAATATATGAACAATAACAGCACATCAAGTAAGATTTTAAGCATTGTAGCATATTAAAACATAATGAAAAAGAACAGTTTGGGGTTGCCAACCAATAGGATGGGAAAATTTGTGATTCTGAAAAGAACTGGGAGTTAGGCAAGTCAGTGGTATTAAATTCTTTTTAGAAATTTCTTCCTCAAATAAATAAAAGAAATAAACAAATCCAAATTTACAGAGATTTTTTCCCTAGCATTTCTTCATGTGAATCTAGTGATTACACAGCCCACCTTAGTAGTGTGATCCAGTGTTTTAAAGGAAATCACCCAACAGAAATTTTCAATTCAGCCTACATGTATACTCAATTGTATTACACTTATGACAAGTTGTCAACTGAACTGATGCTATTTTTTTTTAATAAGACACCAGATAAATCTTCTCTCTTAGACTCTTGTAGACAAAAGCCTATATATCAAAGTTGTAGGAAGATAATGAATAGAAATCTGCGTAGCACTGAGAAATGGAGTAATATCAAAATGAAAAATTGAATCAGTGCTTATCAAAACAAAAAACATATTTTGTTTTATCAAAGTTGTATACTGATTACAAGTGGTTAATATGCAATACCATGGTTGGTGGTGAAGCTGATGGCTCTGTTTCTGGCTCTCCTTCTGGAGATGCCCCTGTCCAATATGCTACTGGGAAGTTACGACATGTACCTTCCATACCTTCAAAGCAAAAGCATTACCATTTTTATCATGTCTTATGGCACTGAAATCAGTAAGTCTTTCATATTTTGGTGATGTTCTTTAAGAAACAAATATGCAAGTATATTTCACTATAAATGTACATTTACAAAACTGTGTTGAACAGTAATGAGACTTTAGTAAAGGCGATTTAAGGCAGGTTGTTGTTTAAAGCTCCACCACAACATTGATAAGAAGAAAAACATAAATGTTCACAGATTTACATGTACCTTACATGGTCTAAAGAAATGAAGTTGAAAAAATTCTGCCTGAAGTGTTATCGTTTTTAAATAATAAAAGAAATAAGATAAAAAATAAAAAATAAAGTTTTTATCTCAGTTCTCTCTCCTACATAAACTTTGTTTATAGGAATGTGTACAAGAATGCTGAATGCATTTTTACCATTTTACCGTTTTCTGGCAAACGGAGATGAGCTGACATTTTCACACGTTGGTTTAAATACAAATATCTTGATTTGTGCAAAGAATGGAAGCATTTACAGTCAGTTAGCCAATGTTGAGCTGGGGCTTTAAGACTTGCAACATAACAGTCAGGTTTCACCAACGCACAGTCAAAATAAATTGCTTCCAAAACTAACCATAAAATTGACAATTTTCCCAAGTGCATAAAATGCCTTCCAGGTCACGTTTTGCTTTACAGTATTGTTTTGCATCGAGGGAGTTTTTAGCAAACCATGAGATAACAAGAAACACATGTTCACGTTAATATATCTTCAATTCAATTGATGTAAAATATTGTTCCTCTTGATAATCAAATTAAGATAAGATAAGCCAGAGTTATATGGGTCTCCTTTTTGACAATTTCATAGGGTTGATTAAATACAACAATTTTATTGTGTAGGCCTACCGTCTTGTATATATCAAACACAGCACTAAAAGCATTTAAAGTTAAGGAATGTCAGTTTCCCCTTTCATAATGGGACCACTTGTCTTTACTTCTATGGTTGGTTTTCAATATTTGTGAAATGTTTATTTTGATTACTACTTAATAGTTAAGCTATATCTACTTGCCTTTTGGGGCATTAATTATTGAGACCACCTGACCAACGATACAAATTAATCTTAATTAATTATACAATCTTAGTGAGTTGGTCTCGAACAATTAAAAAGCTAAAGAATATCTTGATTATAAAATTGTAGGAAGCTAAAAGAATATCATGATGATTATTGATATTTACTGTACCTTGAGGACGCCAGCCGAAGCCAATCCAGCTCTTTCCAGTTGATTTCACAACCACTTCAACTTCATTTGAACTCTGTCAGAGTAAAAATTCAAAGTATGGTATTACAGATCAGGTAGAGAAAATTGACTTTACTATACTGCAACTGGTTTGTTTGCATCTCTTGAATTCAAGATGTTTTGGGGATCTTTATTTTTGATAAAACCACTTTGAGACAAGAAGATTAATGGATACATTGGTTTTGTATTTATTGAAATGGAAAACATTCAATAGTATATGTTGCTAACTTTTCCTTCATGCAGTGTCTTTTGTAGCAGTGAATGATATCACACCTCCCCCCTCCACCACCACCACCAAAAACAGAAACAAACCACTGTAGCCTAATTCAATGGCCACAATTAGAAATAGTGTGATAAGAAAATGCACAAAATCCCTGAAAAAATACATACGCTGTTTGTCATTATTTGCACAATATTGACAACTGAATTTGAATGAAATCTCCATAAGTTGGTTGTATGGTGTGTTTATTGAAAAGTAAAGAAATTAAATTACTCTTCCATTAAAAACAATATATCGCCTTACTGACTTGACACATCATCACATAGACACACATGTTTTATCAGTTATACTTCTCCCCAGCCCTAAAACAATTGCATTTTAAGTTGTTTTAATAATCATAGTTGTAAAAGACAGTCATGGTTTCATGCATTGGATAATCAACTGCAAAGGAACTCCTCAAAGTTCTGAATGTGTTAGGCAAATACTGGGATCTTTGATTTGTCTCCATCCCTTCAATGTAGTGGAGCTTCAGATAAACATGTGGCAGTCTAAAATAAACATCAGGCAGACTGCCACTTTATTGTTGTGTCAACATCAGTCAAAACTAACTTGTTTAACTTGAACAAAAGAAGAACTCTAATTGAATGTTTTCATCAAAATGCGTTTTTCTCAACACATCAGCTACAGATGGTTGGATATGCAAATTGGAATTTATCAATGTAAACAAGGAAACCGGGAAAACATAGGTCTACGCAAGCAGACTAGGTGTCTACATGGTTTGCTAAAGTGTCTTGATAAGATTTAGGCTCCATTATAACTTATGGCAGTATAACTTACGGCAGTAAAACTTTTTCCAACTCTTTGAATTGCAAATCTCCAAACTGGATTTACAATGCACAGTACATTAATGTATTTGAATGTCAGATTGATTGCTCAGTACTTACTGTAAGCACTTTGTAGTACACCTCCATTGACTTGGATAGTTCTCTGTGGAAATAAGTCGCCATTTCAGCAGCAGTCATGTCAACTTTGAAATTTGTTGGGTTTTCTGAAATGGAATGAAAAAGTGTTTTTTTTAACAATATCTTGCCCTCCAGATTTTATTTCCACATTTCAAGTATTATGTTCTTGAGCAAGACACTTCACCATAATTATTATTTTCTTCTAGATGGAAAATGTAGCCTTAGATCCTGTGTGTTATGTAATGCACATAAAAGAACCCAGTACTTAGAGAAGGGGTTTATTGCCCCAGTCTTTCTGGCACAGTTGACAGAAGATTGTGCTGCATCACCTTGTAAACCCTCTCACAAGGTTCTACATAAATGAGTCTCATATTTCTCAAACTCAGCATACCTTTCTTTAAAAAACATAATAAACGCTCTGTGAGATGCTGTAGATAAAGCACTTATAAAAACTTATTATTACTACATTTGTGGTGAACAAAGAAAACTTTACTGTAACAGGGTTCGAACCTGCGACCTCAAGATTAAGGTATGGGTGCTCTACCAACTGAGCTATATGGCCTATGAAGGCGGTCTCCCTATTTTGTCAATATTTGTGTTTGAGTGTACTATCTAGGCTGCAGGTTCATATCCTGCTCTAGTAAATATTTCTTAGTTCACCCCAAAACTGAATTAAAATTTACCCAGTCAGTTTCCCTAGTGGTTTATTGCTTGATATTTTTATTAGTGAATGTTTTCAAGCCGCTATGTAAGTTGAACATTTAATAAATTTATACATCTTAATTTGGACATAATATTTGACCCACCTTGTTTACAATATCTTCCATAGAATCCTTTATTACAGAAGCAGACAGCACGAGGGAAAGAGTAGCTAACATCTGATACGACCGTACATACACCATTCATATTACAGTCATCTTCATTTATGCAGTCATCTATGTCATTCAAAATAGTTTCACTTAATTTTCATTAACAAACAACAAAATGTGAACACCACTGGTTATTCATAGGGAAACAATGTACAGTCAACATGTATAAATATAGAGTAAGCAGATTGCATGACTTTGTTCCATTCTATTCATGTGTACTCCAAGTTGCCTGGTGCATCAACTGCCAATTGGACACATTATTTTGTAATCTGCTTATTTGTCTATTTTGAGCCTCATTTCAACAAACCACGTGTTATTGTGTTATTTCAAGCGTTAAAAAGATTTTCTACTCCTTCTGGCAAAACAACGATACCATTGGATGATCATGTAAATCAACTTAATACTCTAGTAGGCCTAGTATCTTTACCTGGTTTTCTGTAATCCTCATTTGAATCCACCCATGCAAATATATTTATTATTTTAAGAGATGGGCAAATTGTAAAGGAGATTTGAGGCATAATGAAGGGGATGGTGGAATATGGTAGCCTACCACCAGAACCTGTATTTGTGTCTAGTTTGTATTTAATTTAAATAAAAATTTGTCACTCGCCACAAAGAGGCGAATGTGTAAAAAGTCACAACATTTTGCAAATCAGTTTTTGTACAAATTCTTAAAATACTGGTTGCTGTTAACATTTTCACCAAGTTTTAGGACCTAACATGTAATACTTTTGTACACTTAAAAACTAGCATGACCCACGAATCACTTGATTTGCCATTTTGCTCACATAGTTCCAAACACGTGTGGTGTGACTTGTGCGTTTTCACAAGGCGCAAATCTCTTGACCTATTTAAGTTTCGCATTTTCACAATATGCATCACAATATGCATCGTTCACAGTGCTATGCGTGCACGCTTCAGTTTTTTGTTTTCGCAAAGTGACGAATGTGTTAAGGAATTAATAACTCATCCAAGCAGTTGCAAGATTTAAACGTTTTGAGGGTTCTGTTTGAAAGAAGAAAGCAGCTTTATTTCAGCAGTAAAATTTAAAAGACAAACATTAATCAGTCTCCAAAATAGCAGTTTGAAACAATAGTTCAACTTAAAATGTGATTTTCTCCAACACAGAATTTTGGTTTTGGTGCATATTTATCACTTTGTAAAAATGGTGACGATGTACCTCTTCAGCTCTGGTGAAACATTTATAGTTTGAGTGTTTCTGTATTTGCTAATTTTTTTAACCATAAGCATTTATGATGTAAAATACTAATTTGAATATTTCTGATATTTCAGAGTATTTAAATCTGTGATTAAACCACAACCTGATGAATGCTGACCACCTCTACCATACACCAAGGAGGTCCTTGCTCTGATCATGCAGCTTGTCAATTTAATACCTTTTATAAGAGAAGTGTTCTGAGCATGGTAATGTAAAGAGCCTGAATGCAAGAATGCTAGTGAATACTTGATAGAGTAAGTAGTTGAGCTGTTACTGTCCATATGTCACACCATCAACATATTGTCTCAACAGCTTGCAAAATGAAATTGCTTTGTGGAGGTTTTAAAACATTTTTGTATTATAAAAGTGTATTTCCGGTAAATAAGAGCAGACTTTTGATACTGCCCACAGAGAAGCAGGAATTCCATTACAAACAGTTCAGTCGCATCTTCCATAGACCGCACGTCTAATATTGGTAAAACTAAACCCCCATACCATCCACCAAACAAATTCTTCTTCTGATGAACCTTCAGTGCAGGCCATGCCAAAGTGCATGCATACCGCGCCGTGGTGGATAGGCAACGCACATTGTGAGTTGAGAAAGTTGTGGAAATTGGTCAGCTCTTGGTGATGTCTCTGATTGGTCGTTTTTGCTGTAACTATGACTTGAAAGACAATTTATATTGATGATTTTACGTCTAATTGATGCATGAATGATCTAATTGTATGCTAATTAAACCTCATGATATGAAGTTAATTGTGTAATATTTTGACAAGCATGAACAAAATGTCACCATTGATGCCTGTTGTTTGGCTTTTGTGTTACACTTATTCCACGTGTAAAACTTTTAAGATTTAAAAACTGAACACTTACCAAGATATTGACAATATTCTCCACTTGCGAGGTCATTACATTCACACTTATTGTCCACACAGTTTCCATTACCAGAACAATCCATGTCAGTATTGCACACAGCACCAGCTACAAATAAAAACAAAACAAAACAAATCTGACACATGTCAAAAAGTTCAGCTAATTCATCAGATTCAAAGTCATGAAAAACAGCAAAATGTTAGCCAGCGTCAATGGGGGATAATCTCAGCTGACTTCTCAAGTCATAATTTTCTGTACCGTAATCGGATTTTTAAAGAAACATTTTGTGTAAACTCACTTTAATTGTCCCGTTCCAGGCTATTTCAGTTTCTTGATAACTGTTTCTATTTTTTCATTGATGTCCGGTGTTATTTGTTTTTCTTCAGATGTTTCACTTTTTTTTATAATACCAAGCATGTTATTATTTATAAATTATTGTTTCCATCAGAAACATGCATTTCAATTTTTATATTAAAGATTATACAATTCTGACTGTTTGACTATATAAGCTTACCGGTGAGTGTGATATCAGCACAGCTATGGAAAGTATATGGGAGGTTAGGGTTACCAGTGACCCATTCAGCAGCATGACGATTTAATACTAAGCTGTAATCACCCTCCATCATATCACTAGGTATCTGTACTTCATGCATAATGCTCCTATAACATCAGGCCAGAATATCAATCAAATGTCAAACAAGAAAACATGAACATTGCATTTCATAAATTGTAATAGACCGATCCATTAAGCCCCGCCCCCATACATGTTTACCAATTACAGGCTTGGGTATGCCACCGAAAGTCCGACAAAAGTCCGACACGATAAAAATCCTATTGGAAAATGTAAACATGCGTGTGCTTACCTTATAACGCACGCGTTCATGTTGTGAAGTGTGGCATTGAAGAGACGCACATTGTGCTGCCCGAGTGTACAGTGGTGACTTAGCCAACGCTGTGATTGGTCAATAACTTTAGGGGTGGGGCTTAATGGATCAGTCTATTGTACCAAGAAAATTAAGTTCCAGAAAATTAAGTTCCATTGTATGGTGTTGGTGATGTTAAATTCCTGTTTTTCAGACTAGAAGATGACTGCATTGATTGCTTTAACACCTTGTGGAGTATAAACACTTACGTGGTATCATTATCTCCAATCCAACCTTCAGGTGTTGTTAAATTAGCCAGGATCTCAGTGCCATTACGAGGGATAATGGACAACTTGTATCCACCCTAAAAAAACAAAAACAAAATATATCAATTAGGGCCTTGGCTATTCATCATAAAGCATTACAAGTTAATCCAAAAAGATCCTATGAGATTATTATCCTATCGTCCTATGGGTACATATATTATGGTGTATGCGTTACCTGTTTGAGGATGTACAGCAGGCCATTTTTAAATTGTGCAATAAATCCTAACAAATAGTCCTTACTAAAATATCATTCTCATAAACAAAAGGGCATTTATTTGCAAGTAAACTGAGGGCATGGATGGTACTCATTCAATCTGTATAATTTTCCTTCAAAAAGAAAATAATTAAACTGTCTTATAAGTTATGGAGAACAAAATGAACATACTATAAAAGAAAAGAAAACACTAAATACAGCACAAAAGCAAACAACAACAGTGACTAATCAGAGCATCATTGGCAGACTCGGGTGGTCTGGGAGGTGGCAAGGGGGGAGGGAGAAGTTGTACAAAAAATATCTAAACGAATTAAGAAAGAGAGAGAGAGAGAGAGAGAGAGAGAGAGAGAGAGAGAGAGAGAGAGAGAGAGAGAGAGAGAGAGAGAGAGAGAGAGAGAGAGAGAGAGAGAGAGAGAGAGAGAGAGAGAGAGAGAGAGAGAGAGAGAGGGGTGGGGGAGAGCCCTCATGTTTCCCCTCATTTCCCCTCACTATGATTTGTTTTTCTTTCCCTTTGATTATTTCATTGTAATTTTGTAGATTTGTTTTCATTGACTCCTAAATATATTCTGGATCCGATCATGAGAATCTGTAGAGCAGTATGGACTCCAAAATACACAGAAAGTTGATCAAATGTCAACAGGTTAGAGCTGAGTGGTCAGACCCAGAAAAAATGGTGGCTTGAGAGCCTCTCAATTACCCCAATAAAACAAATCCCATGAAACCAAGTTTACAAATGTTCATCAAAAAATAATAATAGTTCAAACTGCTATAAATAATGTCATTGACCATAGTCAGAGTAGTGAACTTAACCTTCAATCTTGCCTGGTGTAGCATGCAATCAATACAATAACTGTACAGGTTGTGGTCTTTACCGCTACATTAACCCTCAATAGTCTATTATGAACCACCATAAGAGAGCACAATTCACCTTTAATTCACTGGAATGCAACAAATTGATTCAACAAAACTACATGGCAAAATTTCTGCAGATTCACCATGATTGGACAACAAATTTTAGACAATCAAAGAATTGATCAAATCAAGGCATCACTCAAATCACTTGTGTGTATCTTTTAAAATAATTTATATGTATAATTTTTGACAGAGTCACCATGATTTGACAACAAATTTTAGACAATCAAAGAATTACTTGTGTATCTTTTGGAAAAATAACAAAGTGACTGTATTATCTGATCAGTACAAAGGAGAATTTAAATACATCTAAAGATTTATAAAAAAAACACAATAAAATTAAGAGTAATTCTTAACTTTGATTATTTCTTATAAATCTAATGTGTTCTGTGGTCATCAAATTTAGTAAGATTTTCTTCATGAGCATCACCTGATTCTTGAATATCTTACAAAGTTCAGTTGGCAACAGGGTTTTTGAGAAATTTGAAAGAAAATTGTAAGAGATGGTAATTCATGTGGAACACTAATTGTCAACAATATTTGTTAATTACAAATTTATTTTGTTTATTTGTCTGTTTATTTTGTTGTTTCCATTTTAAATAAAAGTGTTTTGTTTATCTGTACATTTAAAACTTGATAAATAAAAAGTACCAATTTACCTTGAGAACTATTTCCACCTGACATACTGACAAGATCTAGAAAAGTCACATGCCCCCCACTATTTTGTTTTTAAACCAGGACCATTCAATTTGATAAAAGTTCTTTGCTGTCCATGTTAACTGAACACTGGGAGGATATTTTCCCCTAAAAAACAAGTAAATAAAAATCAAAAGTATTATACCTTAGACTGAGTCACATTGATCTTAACCGAGGCCACCGAGGCCATTGGCCTCATGCCCTGTCGAGTTGGCCAGCATGCCCTTCAAACAAAATGCACTGTCACTACCAACTTGGCCAGCATGCCCTTGTACAATTTCTTTGATTTGGCCAGCACAGCCCTGACCCCGTTTTTCTTAAGATCAAGGCATGATTATTCATATTTGTAGTTTGAAAACAAATTGTTGGATGTGGCTGTGTACAAAGATGTGCATTTTTTTTTATTAAAGAGGCAGTCCAGTCCAGAAACTTTATAAATCATTTTGAAATCATTCTTAAGCATTTTAGCCTGAACTATAAATTGTTTTTAAGTTGGCTGACTTTCTATAAATGTATTTTGCTCTTATGTCCTATCATCGTTTCGTGTTTGTACTTTTGATTAAATGTGTAGTTAGCATATCCGTGATGCTAATAAGCTAATTAGTCAGATCTAAAATCATTCTTAAGTTTGGTTAATATTTTTCATCAGTTGAACGGAATCGAAAGTAACTATTTATGTTGATTAACTTAGAATTATTTTGAATGGACACAGCATTCAACCAACCTGTGAAAATCTCATCAATTCAGTTTTCCTGTTCTAGTAAAAAGTCACTTTTTTGTTTTGTCAGGAATTGAAGTATAGTCACAATGAAAAGTACTTATTTCTAATATGGCATTAAAAGTTTTTCTCGACTTTGACTGTATGTAGGTGGCCAATCTTCTACAGTATGAACTTTCGAACTAAAGGTTTGGTGATTTACTAAGTATTGATTTTTTTATTTACACCTAATAATTATTGTACAATAAAATAACTCAGTTGGAATTTTTGTTGTGCCTTCCAGTATATTTTTTGCATGATTTTTTAAGGAATCCAGCCATGTCAGCAAGTTACCTATTTCTGTGGGTGTTCCTGAAGACTATTATTTTTGAAGAAAATAAATCATGTAACAATTGAGTTGATTTTTCTCAACTGAAATATTGTGTATTAACTATAGGTTGTAAAATAAAAACATCAATAATAAGAAATTCACAAAACCTTTAAAACTAAACTTTGTATTCCTTCTTTGTCTGTAAGTCAAGGCATAGAAATTTAGCTGTTCTTTTTACATAAGAAGATAGTTGTGAATAGTAACGCAGTATGCTGATGTATACTGATGTATACTAGTATGCTGATGTATATTACGGTAGAGAAGTCACCACACTCCAGAGTAATAACTAAATTTGGAAATAAATCAATAAGTGGTGGTGTGTAGTAATGATTGATTGTAGCTGCTGTACCACACTCTTTGACATACACCGTTGTGGTATACATGTATTTGTATTGATTTGAAGAACACTCTGTGACTGCAATTAGCAGAATCATGGCATTGCTTCTTCCATGGTAGAATGTGTGCTCACTATCTGAATGGGGATCAATATGATAAATCCTTGTATGTCTTATTACTCGGTATTGTACATGTGCACTCTATTTAAAATCTAGGGCTCATTAGGTAGGATTGTGGAGCCCACGCCCTACAGTGCCTTAGAGCATATGGAACTTCCTTGGGCTTGTGGATCAGAACACTTAATCCAGCCTTGTAAGTTCTCCAAACTTATCCTCCTACAAGTAAAAGATCACCTTTGAAGTGGGATAAACAATTTTGACCCTTTCTGTATGTAGAAAAGCAGTGTTGATCCTTTCTGTTTGTATATGCAGAGGTTATACAAGAGCTTACCCTGTGTGCATATGCAAGATGCCATGTCACATTGATAGTCTCCCCTGGTGAAAAGGTAGTCACTGGACCTCCAGGAGCTAAAAATAAAGAAGAGAAACAAAACCTTACAATTACTTAATCATTTGATACTAAACAACAATGAACATCTGACTGGATAATTATACTCACTAATGCCAGATTTAGTCTGGTGCTCAATAATCAATATTTAGGAGCAATTACCAACTCCAGTTAAGGCATCTAGTCTTTTCCATCTGACATTGGGGGGGGGGAGTTTCTGCGAAATTAGCTGAAGTGTATACTGCTAGATAGATATAATCAGTTGTAAATTCACTTCATTTAATTCAAGGCAACATTCACAGTTTGGAACAGTAGGGGACCCAGAATGAGCCCAGACACTTCAAATCTGAACTTATAATGTGTACAAACTCTCTGAATAAACATTACTGTGGATTTCACCAGTGCATTATCATCAATTTGATATAGTTTATTTTTTCATTACACGCTAAAAAAATATCAATTTCTATTCACAAATCTCTGAGCCATTTTTCATTTTACAGTTTGCATGATTTCTGCTTGATCAATCTGCCATTCATCTATCCTTTAGTTATACCACTACCCCCATCCATGGTTATAAATTATTAGTATCACAATGCATGACACTCTTATTTTTCATAAAATCAACTTCATTGTTGACATAAAGTTGCCGTTTGCTTGCTTTTCATGTTAAAGTCCTTGGATATTTCCACAATCACTGATGAGGAATTAATCAGTCAAATAGTACTTTTGTTCAGGATGTTTGTTTAAAGACATACCAAGATGGTGCTACCAGGCAAAAACTACCTGCTTGTATGGGTTAAAATGTCCTGCAAGGTGAAGTTGAAGTTGGGATCAAACTTTTCATTCCAAAAAAACTTTTATTCCACAAATTTGATTAATTTTCCATACATTTCCCATTTTTATCCAAACCCTGTTTGTTACAGTTTAAAACTTTGAATTTTCAAAAAATAGGCCTACAGATCTGTTACATTTCCTTAATTAAAAACTAAATCATTGTGTGCTCAGAAGGATTGTAATGAAAGTGTGACCGATAAAAGGTCGTCAGCATTTACTGTCCAAAATTGTGTTTCAAGAAAACTGAGAGTGAAAGTTTGGTTGTTTTTCTGCTATTTGTAAGTCATTCAGGAAAGTTAAATTTCACACAGGAATAAAAAAACATTTCTTGGGTGTAATTCTATATACCAACAAATATACAATAGTTATGGCCTACTTTTTTCAAAAGAGCTATGTTATTGCTTGTGACCTTCCTGCTGGGGGAAAAAGGTGTAATTTGTGTGCCCGGAAAAAGGTTGTGCAGCCTTACGACCTTTTCCTGGGAGTAAATTTGACTAGAACAGGATTTGAACCTGCGACCTTCTGATTAACTTGCCGGCACTTTACCAACTGAGCACTTTACCCGATGATGACAGTCCCTATTTTGTCAATATCTTTGTTCGGGGTGCCAGTCAGTAGCCATACAACCTGAAACTGCTGTGTAACCAGGGATCAAACCAAGTTTATGATACAATGTGGGAAGCAGCAGTACAGGGATCACCTTATATGAGGGTTAGCTTTTTGAGACTGACACTCAAGCATAACTTGGCCTATGTTTCACAAGGAAGTTGCTTTAAAAAACGCATTGTTCCTCTTTTGTACATTGCTTTAAAGATATGTCTGACCTGTACAATCAATGAGAGGCAGATTAAGGACATACCGGGCAGGCCCCCTTTTTCCACCGACTTATTTTTTTCTTCCAAAAGAACTAGCAGGGAGACAAAACACTCATAATTTGAACTACTTTGCCTTACAAAAGAGCCCCAAAAGTCTGAGAATGTATCAAAGTGTGTTTTAATCTTGCAAACTTCCCAGATCCCAATCCATGAAAGGCGTTGTGATTCATGTGGCCATTTTCGTATCTCCCACTGATTTTTTTCCCTCCAAGAAAGAGAGCAAAGTAAAGACAAAAACACAGTTCAAACTGTTCCTCCTCCAAAGATTAACCCATAAATGTACCAAAGAGCATCTTCAAAAACTTTGAAATGTCACGCATGCTCGCATGCTCCCATTATTTCAGGTGAAGTATATGTTTTCTTGTAATGAAAAGTAGTGAGGGAAAAAACACAAAACTAACTGTTCTAACTACTTTGCTCATAAGATGACTCGAGAGTTTCAGAATATACCAGAAGAGCATTGTCATAATAAAAAATCATCACAATCCTTTTTCAAGTTTCCGCTGTACATTTACATTTTTGTATCTACATCAGCATGCACACAACAACCACTTATACTTCGGAAATTCTTTTCAAACAACATTCTTAAGGAAGTAAAAGTCAGTGGCTGATAGTTATTTGTCTTTCTTTGCCCTCAGACCCCTTTCACACTTCTACCACAACCACATCAAATCCTTATGTCAACAGTTTTGTAGACTTAACACCCTCTCCATTGTTCATAATAGTAACTAAGGTTCCTACATGTCATTTACATGTGACTCCAATTTCTCCAAGCACATCAAAATGTGATGCAGAGGTACAAACCAATGTGTTCCAATGATCGACCTTTCATTAGTACAATTTACAGCATTATTAAATCTCATCATATAACTGGTTCATCTACAACCACTCCAAAGTCAAGTTTGGAACCATATTTTTTATAGGAACTACACAAGGGTCTCGCTAATTTAGTTTAATTTTCAATTGGGCAGGTAGTACACCAAATATTTAAGCCTTATGTAGGCCTATCATTCATCCCTGTCCTCATTATGCACCGTCGATGATCTGATGATGATTTACCCTACACATTGACCATGTGACAACAAAGTTGTAATGTTAGCAGATCACCATAGGTCAAACTATGTTGTATTTTATGGCCTGGTTGTACTGAAAGTTGCTGAGCAAAACCGTGTAACATCTTCAAGCATTAAAATATAATTTCTTTAAAGTATATGGTAGGTTTTCAAGAAATGAAAATCAATATTGTTGTCTTAAGCCTGTCTAAACGTCCGGGCCATAAAATCCTTGGATTTTCAGTCACGTTTTTTGCTCATTAATTGGTCAATTCACGTTAGAACATGTCCCAGATCATCATCTATGCTCCATACAACTTTTACAGCCTTTAGATGACAAATGAGACAGTCTTTTATTAGTGATACATACACACTTACGTCATTTCTGTATTTGTTATGATGGGGACAATTAAATTATGTCTTACCTTAACAGAGTTACTATTCTTTACAAAAATGAAAAGTTACCCTGCTGGTAGGCCTATTGATAATACTACATACTTGACAGCAATTCCAACCTTCTACCATCATGACCATCAGGCACAGCATGCAGCAACTGTAGGGCCATTGACACATTGCTTATTTATTTTGTCAAGCAGAAATACATCAAGGGGATTTTTTTAGCTTGATCTGTCACCAAGGACATTCATTTTGAAGAATCTCTCAATCACAGTAGGCAATGTGCTCATTTTGGACCTTTAATGGATTGCAACAACAATTGAAACTGTTTCTTGTGGATTGAGTGACCTGCATGTATTGGAAACACTTTGAAATGAGATTTATGTGTGACCTTAATTTGTGTTTTCAACGAAGAAGAAATTCAATTACTTTGTATTTTATTTGTAATTTGATGAGTTGAGAATAAAGAAGTGAAGAAAATACTGTTGGGAATGATATTGTTTAAAAAGGGCAAACTTTGAAGAAGCCATAGTGATCAGTGTCTGTGCATGACATGTTATAACTATGGTGAAGTATGCGGGACAATATATAACTATAAAACCATCTCAGGCCTGATTGCTTCGTTCTTGAAAGGGCAAGGGCACCAAGGCATTATCTTCTTGATAATGGGCACCTCTCTGAGGTAATAGTAAAATTGTATTGGAACATTTCAAAGGCACCAAGGCAATGATCAGGGGCAACGGATGCAATTGCCTCCATGAAGTATCAGGCTTGCCATCTAACAAGCAATAGATGTTAAATTTTGCATCGCGGTTAAAGAATATTTTTTGATTTTTTTTTTACAAATACACCGACTAGACCCGCTGCTAATATGATTCAAACTGCCTCTAGCTGCCGGGCAATCTTGGTAGTCTAGTCGCTCGGTGTATGGGTAAAAAACACAAACAACATCTAACAAGCAACCATGAAAAGCTTACCTTTGTGTGTCCATTCATCTATGTATAGTAACATTATTACATGAATGAGTAGTATATGTAGTTCAAACAGCTTCATAACAAACTGAATGAATTATTCCTTTTTTGTTATATAGCTCTGTTGCATACGTATGTCTCTCTTGTGAGCAAACTCACAAAAAAAGTCAAACTTGTGATGAGGCTATTTTATGAGCACAATTTCTTCTTTTGTTTATGAAACAAATATACCATGAAGTGCACATTCATGTAGGGCTTTTGCCTTTTGAAGATGTATGGAAGAATATGGGAATCTGATGCAAGTGATTTTGTTTATTATGATTTCTATCTATTAATAACATTCCCCATGAGGCCTATCATTTCAACATGTCCGCACCTATATTGCATTGTTATGAATATTTGCCTCTTGAATTCAACCTTGACTATAAATAAAATTGGTAGGCCATAATTATGTAGTTTCATTTAAAATTTGTCTCATGTTGTTAGTGTATGCAAATTTCAAAATCCTCCCCTCCACTTTTCAACACAAAGATAAAAATTATTGACATCGATTCATAAGAGTGTTGCAGTTCAGTCTTAATAATAATTTTCTTTCCTCTATCATTAGAAAAACTCAAGGTCACCACTTTACCTTGATAAGTATAATTGGAATTGTGAGTCAACTCTTAGAAAGACAATTAACGACCACTTGACAATTCTTGTACCTTCTAATGGAATATGGAAGGCAAAAACTGAAAGTGAAGAAAGGTGGCATTGAATGAAAGAGTTTCTATGACAACAGTTTTCATGAATATGAACATGTCAGAAGAAATTGACCAGTAGATGATTTCATGACACGAGGAATATTTTATCCTTGAGAAATGCATAGGATATGAGGCTTGCTTCAGGGACTCTTAAAAAGAGATTTAGTACGTCATCCTTGATAGGTATATTTTGAATTGTATAACTGGCACACAGATCCTTGTCATTTGATTGGTGGAACCTACATCACATGACATTCAATATTATTCCCATCAGCGTCGGTGATCCAAAAGTCGTATTTGCCCTAGGGGAAATACTATTGAACGGTAAGGATCATATCCTCGTTCCCAATGATTTTGAGCGATAGAGTGCCGCTGCTAAAACAAAGAAGCACCTGTGCAAAAGGTTGTAATAATATCACATGCCGCGTATTGCACTGTTCTAAGCTGCGCGTGTCAAGTTTGCTTGAAGATAAATTCTTGAAAGATGGAGTCGTCCACGTTGTTTAGAAGTAGAATTTTCAGAGTGGTGGGTGGTTGTGGTTGAGGAACCGTATTTATTTTGATTTTGTGTTTATTGTGAAAAAAAAATCAAATGACAAGGATCTAGAGTCAGTTATATAAAACAAATATTGAGTGACTTTAATTCGTGAAATGGGAGGAATATTATCGCGAGGTGAAGTTTGGACTGTTCCATTTCACTCGGCTTCGCCTCGTGAAATAGAACAGTCCAAACTTCACCTCGCGATAATATTCCTCCCATTGCACTTTGAGTCACTTTGTATAGACCATGTGACCCTTGTTTACAAAAGAGTGACCTTGTACATTCCAGGGCAATTACTGGCAGGCAAGATACTGCATGGGACATATGAGAAATTTTACATTTTGTATCATAATTTCCACATAAATTCAATGGCTATTAAAATGAGAGCTGAACTAGTTGTGAGATGTGCCCCTTTCCTTCATATCCAAAGTTGATGACAATCGGACAGTGCAATCTCCATAAAATGAAAGATTTAAAGTATTTTCCCATTGAGCCGTGTACAAATCCTGCCTGCAGGAAGTCCAGGTTCTGTGGCTCTTTTGTAAACATGTGATGTCACAGGTAACATGGTCTATACTATAACATACTTTGAATGGTTTGGTACTGCATGTGATTGCCTTTTTTCATTTAGGATCATGCATTGTATCATCACCATTTTCACAAAAAGATGAAGCTGCGCCACAGCAAATATTTGAACAAAATGTGAATAAACTGGACCCAAAGCTCATATGGTATAACAATTTTAATATGAGTAATACTTGTTCTGAAAATGTAATCACACTAGCAACAGGTATTCTTATGTTTTAACACATACTGATTGGTCCCCCACATCCTGTAGTTCAAGTTACAGTCATTTTGAGCAAAGTTGGTAGATTTTATATTCTTCATGTTAAATATAATTGGTTTCTGCAAAGCTCATTACTTGTACTAGAAAACCATAAAAAATTCCTTCAAATTCACGGTATCAAGTGAACCAATGGAGAAATTAACTACTGGAAACTGCATTATGACCAGGTTTTCTAGTTTCCATGGTAACATATCCTTTAATAAAACTCAAAGTATTTATTGCTGAATTCATTATTTGACATTCAACAAACTAATAGTGCTTTCATTTTTCAGCAAATAGAATTGACAAAATAATGAGGAATGGGCTTTATAATGACATGCTGTTTATACTATGCTGTTCTTTGTTGCAGGTTTTACCGTTTGGCCAATTATTTTTTTGCCTCATTATTTGGACGACAAGATTTAAAGATCTGGAGTATTGCACAACTCAAAGGTTTCTGAAACTACAATAACATCTATTCAAAATGTCACTAATGACTATAATCTTATTACAGTCAAAGGAAAAGGCTGATGCTCACTTTTAATAAGGTTGAGTTTTGCTTATGGAAATTGTCCTCTGTACCAAGTCAAGCTTTGTAAAGTTGATTTTGGTAAAGGTTATACCTGAAAAGTGAAAACATTAACAGGGTACATCACATCCCATGGCATTATGTGGAATATGTTTTTTTTTCTTCTAAAAAAACTTTGTAGCCAATTACTCCTCTACCTATTTGTATGGACCTGATAATGCAAAAACAGAAATTCTGTTTGCTGGTGAAATCCATTAAAAGCATTTTTTTACTATATACAACTATCCCTGGATTAAATTTTAAAGGTTTATTGAGCTCTAATGAAGTGATAACAATTGTGTTCATACACAATGGTGGATGATCTCTCCCACTGTTACTGTTATGACATTTTCAGGGAAACAATTTGTGTCCAATGCCTTTTTACACTACCTGCAACGTTGTATGACTTCATCCGCACAGGCTCAAAAACATTCAGTCGAAAAACAGTGTTAAGATGTAAGATGCTTGCATTTACTTTCCATTTCCCACAGTGGAAACTGCACGCAGCCAGCATTGTACAAAATTACAGTAGTATGCTAGAACTTCTTGACAAATGACTGTTTGGTTTGGTGTCTTCAGAACAACTGAGACAAAAACAAACAAACAAACAAACAAACAAAAAACACAGGAAGCTGGGCACTGCAGTCCTTGGATTCAAGCATAAAAAACTAATCAGGGGGAAACAAAATCATTGAATTTTCACCCATTACATGCAAGATGTAAGGGGTGTATTCTGATGACATTGTCCAGAAACACTTCATTGATCCCACATCCTAGATCGAGTGCTGTGCAAAAATGGTTTCATGATAAGAAACAATTTGTTAAATAGGCACTTCATGAAACCTTAATGTTCTCAAATCACATGTTTATAACATTTTCATAAAGTGAAACTTACTCTCTGATCAAAATTTTAGATTATGTAAAAGGAACGTTTCTTCAGGCATAAAGAAAAAACACTGAGCAGGGGAAACAAACTTTCCCATGGATTTTTCACCAGTTACATGCAGAATGGGACCTAATGACATGGCAAAAATTTGGCGCTTGATAAAGTAGGCATGGTCATACTAAGGTCATAGCCTGTACTTGAAAACTCTACCTCTTGTTGCCCAAGGTCAACACAGTGATTGTGTCAGATGATCCAAACCTACCATACTCTAATAATACTACGCAACAATAACTATTGAACAAACATAATTATTGACATGCCCAAAGGAGCCAATACAGCTTCGGATAAATTCATTTTGTCTCATTTAGTAATCAGTAATCATGTTTTAATTATTAAAGCTACAACTAAAACTAGCCAATATTATAGTACTAAAATCTTGGTTAAGCATGGCTTTGTTCCCGATATTATAATGGACTCAATACACGGTTACTGTTTTCTGCAAAGTGGTATACTAGGTACCCCAGTGTTTTCTGCATGGTCATTGCTACACAGGTTCAAGGTATACACGTACTTGGCCCAGTTATGATTTATAATGCCTTCATTAACACACGATCTTATATATGATGAGGGAGGCAGGAATGACTTGTTCTCTTCTGCATTCATCTATATTAGACAGGCTTGGGTTGATGGGCAACAGTTCAGTGTGAAAAACAAAGGCTTTATTACAGAGGGCTGATATTGTTTTACTTTGCAGTACTCAGTGGGGTATAATCTGACTATTGCTGAGTGAGACTGGTAGATCTAGACAAGCCTAACGCTACTGTAGGGTTTCTTTTTATTAGGGGTAGAGGGGGTTGCTAATAAAATGCTGCAGATGGGCATTGTCAGACCAAAATAACAGCCCATATAGATAAATTCGTCGCAGAGCTGACATACTGACGAATAACCTACATTGCAGATCTGACATACCGGCGAATATGTAATAGTATTACTGTAGTGTATTCGCCGGTATGTCAGATCTGTAAAGTAGGTTATTCGTCAGTATGTCAGCTCTGCGACGAATTTTATCAATCTGTAAAAGTAACACAAAAGTTGTAAAAATATGTTCAGATCATTATCAGTTGCCAAGAGAGCACCTTAAACCTTTGAATAATTTGCAGGTAAATAAAATTAACAAGATTTTTAGATATTTTTTTTTATATAAAATCATTTTGATGAGTATGTTGTACTGTTTACAAGATAAAGGGGGGGGGGGGTGATGCTCATTAAAACCCTGTCCTGGATGTCCAGATGAATGCTGCTAGGTGCTGAGATCAACTAGGCCCGCTCAAGGCCATTCCCATCATTTAATAAGTACATGTCTCAGACCACAACATGTGCATCGATTTACTCATAACTTTTGTTCCTTCACACAATTGTATCAACAGATTAAATTATTTTCTTGGGCGAAAAATGGAGGCCAATAGGATAACAGCAGTCTACTAAATTAAATAAGTTTTTTTGGTGTCTATGCTCATCTTTAGAACAAGGTATGTCCCTCTCCTTAGATCAAATCTGATATCACATGCTACAATTGGTTGTTGGCAGAGAAGTGCCTTAATTCATCTATTCATTTAAATGCAAAAGAAAGTTTTCTAGATATTTTTATCTATATTTCCTTTGCATGACAATGGTAGTTATTTTTTCTATTTATTGAAACATTTTATGCCAGATTTTCAACATTGAACTGCCACACTTTAATTGATTTGAGAACCAAAAATGTACTTTATCATATGACAATCTTTTATCTTTACCAAAGTTATTGAAATAAGAAATAAAACAAGAAAAGTAAATTAACAATATCTTCAAAAGAAAACTTATATTATATACCCTTAAGGTTAACCTAGCTTTCACATCTTGATTAGAATTTTTACAGATTACCATATGGGATCAAATTAACTTTGAAATTGAAAATCCCAACCATTAATGAGGATCTATGGTTAGAGCATCAGTTATACAAACGAACTAGTTAACGATTAAAGCACAGGGACTACATTGGTAACTGTCAAAGATCGGTATCTGCATTTGGTGTGACCCAACATGTACTACCAAACACGTGAAAGTTTAAACTAAATCAGTCATTGGAGTCACAGGATAGTGAAAAATAAAATGGTAGATATGTTTTCACAGATTTCAAATTATAGGCCTATCGAGTTCTGGTCTCACAAGATCAAAACTAATTGTTTCAAAAACAACATTTCACGCAAAAATATTTGAAAGGAAGTTTTCCACCATTAACCTTATGCCATGTAAGTTATGTGCAAATCTGTAAAACATTTTTGTGTTCAACCTTACCAATGTTGTCTACAACCATTTAATAACATTTATGGATGTTGATGGATAACAAAATTGTAGTGACCTTGCCGATATAAATTACTGCATAATTCAATTCAATTAACAACCATTGTTTACTCAAAACAAGTTACCATCATACACTGTCATTCTAAATAAGGAATCTGGTTCCACTGTTGGTTTTAAACTCATTCTTATTATAAAAAAAGTCAGTTTTTAGTCCATTAAAAAACACACACACACACACTCATACCACGGTTAATTTTCATTTTAAGGTCATAATTATTTTATGAAAACATCTTTAAGAATATTAATTTTAATTACAAAATTGTTCAATTCAAGTTTTTACAGTCATGATAAATTCATCTGTTTGTATTATTATAATAATTAGTTACTCTACGACCATAAAGTTTGGACCCTTAAGACATACAATTTGGGAAACCGACCGCAACCATGATTAAAACACAGATTATACGAAAGCAAATTTTGCAAAGCTTTTTCTGTTAATTTAATTGGTCTTATGGCAAATAATTTGAACACGAGTGTAATCTTCAAGAGAACCACCTGGCAAATGTAACAAAGACATGTTTTAAATACTTACATGACGGCATACCGCAGGGACCCTGTGTTCTGAGATTGTCAAGAAAATCAAAGGCGTAGGTTCTCGCGGGAGGAAATGTCAGCCGAACGTGTGCAGTGACGATGCCGATAACTCCAGCAAAAACGGCCCATCTCACCATCTGCAGCATCTTCGCTCACTTCCACAGTTAAATCAGATACAGAAACAGATACAGTGTATTGTTCTTCCAAATCCCACCCGTTTAAGAAACTGCAAAATTACTATTTTATGATTATCCAACGCTGCACTAGGTTTTGACAACGTAAATTAGAGGCAGTGTTGAGTTATTGATCGGATGCTGCACGATAATAATAGGCTTAAAGGCCGCGCACGTAGGTTTATATATCACAAAACTTAAATGGATGGATGAGTACGCCACAGTCCATGGGCAGAAGCACTTCGCAGCGTGACAAAAGGCGCGCAAATACAGAAGGTATGACTTGACAATTCAAAACATCAAGTACAGGCTACAAGCTTCATACGTCATGTTCTGTAATTTTTTTTTTAAAGAATTTTAATGAATTTAACCATCAAATGGAGCTGAGCTGAAGCAAAACGACATTATTTTCAAAGCCCCCATCTGTATGGTTTCTTGCAATGGCGTACCAGTGCAGGGGTTGGTGGGGGCAGGGGCACGAGATCAACTTCGCTGTATTTTTATTTTATTATGTAAGTTTTTGTAACAAAAACAGTTCTTTGACAGTGATTATGTGCAACAGTACTGATGTGCAAGGTCAGGTTTATTTCGGTTGCAGTTACGGCAACCGCAATAGTAGTCAACATAGTAACCGTATGAGTCTAGCTTTGCTTGACTTTGTCCGTATAGTATTTCAAACAAACATAATCTCTAGAGAATTGGTTCTTATACCGAAATAATGTAAGCTGTCAGAATGAAACTGCAGATTCCATGTATGCATTTATAGCTTTGTTTTTCTCTTCTTGCTAATCACGACCTCGTCAGTTTTTGAGCAAACAGCGGAGAGTTAACTTCTCGGTTTAGTGGATTAGCATTTTCGAATTTGTATCAATCTTGCACAATAGCTGAACTTGAGACGATATTTTGGACAAACTTACCGCACAATAAATTATAGGCCTAATAGCATTTCAGACAAACACTATTTCTGTAAAATTTTGGTTTTACTGGAACTATACTACACTCTCACTTCAGAATAGAAAAACAAAACAACAAAATAAAAACAAATAAACAAACCCAACAAATAACCCAACAACCCAACAAACCTACAAACAAACAACCCAACAAACAAACAAAAAACGATAGTGTCAACAAAATGTCAACAATTATACTACTGTAGTTTTTGCTGGAAGTCTTATAGTACCTTTAGGATACCACGGTTTTCAAAAATGTTAAAAACTTTGAACTATGTACCCTCCTTATAGGGGTGCACCCCACTAAATCGGGAGAAAACAGTCCGTCAGCCTAATGAATATTTTGTAAGCCCCCAAAATATTCCATACTAGAAAGAACAAAGGTAAGCTCAATTACCAAGGAACGGTAATTATTCCAAATGCCAATTCAATATTTGTACTGAGATTTAACCAGTGACGTGGTCTGTACACACACATTGTTATGAATCAGTCCTCTCAGAGTGACTGACCGGTGGATCAAGGGGAAATCCTTTTTGAAAAATAGCATTAATCCGACTTCCAGTGAAAATGTTCGTGGTCGGAAAGCAATCCGGAAAATGGTCGGTCTTTGGTTATCAAAAGAATACGTATACAATATATTTATTGTTTTTCCTGATTACAAAATCATTTTCCGCTCATGCTTCAAGTTTTTGTTACCGAGCTCCGACGCCTCTTTCTATTTTTGAGGGTCTTATCCTTCGGAATTTACAAAAAGATACATGATTTAGTTTGCCTAGTCATTTCTCCACTATATACTTTTAGGTGAGTTTTACTTTTAGTAATGCTCGATGTCCACTATTCCGGGACAATTTTCCAGTGAAACAGATGAAAAATCATTGCAACCGTGTTATTTTAAGGGGGACGAACAGTGGATTTCAGTCAAGTGATGGGGCTGATGTATACTGCAGAGGATGGTAAAAAATGTGCTGTCAACTGAAAATACAATACTTGAATTGCTAAATGGGGCAGGCGCGTTGCAAGGTGTTCAAAAGTGGGGCGGCCATTTAGTTACGACGCGTCGTAACGCCTGGTGGCGCTGTCCCTACCGTACAGCAAATCTTGAAAGGATGACAAAAATTACCATTCACTAACCGCGGCATATATTGGAAGGAGAGCTATTCCACCTTGCAAACGAAAAAAAAAAAGGACTTCTGACAATGGTTCTACTTGTTGGTATGAAATGAATACATGTCCTGGTGTAGGCCTACGCAGAATATCATCCACTGTAAGCTTACGAAATTGTCTCATCATTACCTATGAACGTTTCCTGATAGACATCATAATATTATTACACTTAACTTGTAAGAGTTTGGACTATTTTAGTGTGAAATTCACACCAAGTCTGAATCTTCAATCTGCCAAACACGTACATACGGTGGTCATTTTTGTTGCTCACAATGTCATTGGCAACTTCCACCAAGTTCCTTGTGTACTTGGAGAGTCATACATCTCAAATAATGCCTCTCAAATAAGTCTTTACTCTCCTCAAAGCGCTCAAACTTTGTTCACTTGTGGATTTAGTGGCTGTCACCACAAGTACTAATTTGAACAGTGTCACAGCGTTGGCCAATAAAGTCCTTTCTCCGGGGGAAATACCAAGTAGGTACGAAAGAACGTCTTCAAAAGTGACTTAATTTTGAGGTTGTTTGAAGTTGTTCCTTTAGAGTGATTAAGTGCAATCTAAGGGCGAGGGTTGACTGATTACCAAGAGAAAAGACCGCCATGATAATTAACTTGGCGGGTTCTCTTTTTCTGTCTTTTGTTCACCCTTTTTGTTTTGCCTATACGCGCGCGTGGTTATGATTGGTCTTCCATGTCTCGTCTCATCTAGATCTTGACTTATTATTTTATTCGATTTTTTCCCATTATTTTGATGTAGGCATGTCATTTTTTATTGTTAATTCTACAGAACTTATTTTTTTCATTTCAGCTCATTTTTTAAAGCAAAAAAGTGGGGCAGCCATGACCAGCGGACCGCCCCCGTTGCCAGGCGCCTGAAATGGGTCATTGATAATAGCTGGGCGTAAATCCTGGGTTTGAGGGGGCGATGAGGATAGAACACATCACTTTGATTAACTGGGGCGCCATAGCCTGACCGTATCCTGTTGAGAAGTCTATGTCATTAGAGCGTGAACCACGCCCACTTCAGACCTGCCAGTTCCAAACATCATCAGACGCCCCACGCCAAGTATTTCTCCACAATGACGCTAACACTAACTAAGCCAGGTGGTTGTATTTAACACATGTGTTGTGTAGACACTAAATCTTCTTAAAAATGTCCTTCATTGTTTTAATATTTTTTCTAAACATAAAAAACAAGATTTTAAGATTATTATACACAAACAAATGCCAGCTTTGGAATCAGAAGTATGCGAAACGAGTGCGTACTACCAATGCGCGTGCCGCCCCCTCCCCCGTGCGTATGACCCTAGGAGTGACTTATCATCATGATAGGGTCGTTTCATTTTTATCCCCCAAATCCTAGAACAGCCCTTGACAATAGATAAAGTTGATAAATGCACAATATTATAAATTTATATCGCATTGGTAGTAATCCTTCCACTTGCTCAACAGCATTAATTTTTACTGAAGTCTCGCAGGAAACTCGTGCAAAATAAAATTAATGTCACTTGAAATGCGCCATTTTTAGAGCGACTGAAACAAGTCTAGTAAACACTACTT
The DNA here is from genome assembly GCA_911728455.2 of Marthasterias glacialis. Taxonomy (NCBI): domain Eukaryota; kingdom Metazoa; phylum Echinodermata; class Asteroidea; order Forcipulatida; family Asteriidae; genus Marthasterias; species Marthasterias glacialis. The sequence goes on from OU452225.1 coordinate 23,015,033, forward strand.
TTAAGATGGCGGCGCACACAGTTATTGCTCGTCCCAGTTTTAACTGATCGCTAAAAAACATTAATAAAGTCATAACAGAACTCATAGAAAATTAGAAGGTACTATTAGTAAGTGTAGTGGTAGACACATCAGTGCAGCCAGTTGGTTTTATCAGCATGATCCAATGAGTGGTAAGTTGGAAGATAGTTTTGTCAGAGTAAAGTCAAACACCACACAATGACTATCGAGAATGATGAAAACCCGCATGATGATTGATAATGATATTGTCTTTTAATTGATTGACACAGCAGAGCAGTGAAATCATGGAGGTTCTTCCATGATGAAATTGTGTCACTGAACTGACTGTCGTGTCAGTGCGCCAGTGATATTTGTATGGTAATCAGATAATCAGATGTGATTGTGAGTTGTCTGAGCTGAGTGTTGACTGAGTCAGTGATGGGCCTGCTGTCCTGCACGCAGTTAGTTTTATTCAGTAACATTTTATAGCTATAGTATATGTTCCGGCTTAACGCATCGATGACGATGAGGCTGAGCATATGGTAGCTCCTAGTACTATACTGGGTTGTGCTGGACACTAATGCTACGACTAGTATTGAGTCGTTCTTATTCACTCTCTGTGCGGCAAATTCTTCTTAGCCCCCGGACATATGGCCTGTACTATACAGCACAGCACATGCACTGCACGAGCGATGATCATCAACTGCACGTCCAAACATTTCAGGCATTATATGATTACGTCATGTCAAACCATCACTCTAAACAGCCTCATGACCCCGCGCACTTTCTGTTGGCACTGTTTTTTCTGAAAATGATTATTTTTAATGGAAAATAAGTCATTTTCATGTTTCAGGTATGTTGTTCACTATTTATTAGTTCATGTTGTTGCTTGATAATTTCATAAAAAATCAGTACAGGGTAAAAAAAAACCTGGATGTTTATTGCACTAAAATGTTATTTGGCGATGAAGAATTTGCCGCACACAGAGTGAATGAGAGGGACTCGGTGTTAGTGTCAGGCACAGCCTTCACAAGGCTATTTAGAGCTTAGTTGCGATAATCGTAACCCTCCATCCTCCCAACGGTCGGGAGGATTGAGGGTTATGATTATCACAACTATTCAGAGCTAAGCAAATGTCATCTATAAAAAATAAATGTTCTATTGTGTTCTGTTTTTTAGTCAATAGCTATCCAAAACTGCTATTGATTAGTCATCTTACTCACCATTTTCCGAAATATTGGTCATTAATCATATTGGTCATTAATCGTGGCCTCTAATAGGGAAGCTTTCTGCTTCTGTTTCTGGATGCACTTAAAGCCAACAACTGACTAGCGCTGCCGATACCCGCCAACAACACCTTTGAAATGCACTGAAAACAACTTTGGAAGACATAAATCTCATAAAATTGTAGAACCTGGTTATAAATATCTAGTTCACCTTCAATCTGTTCCAAAATATGTGTTTTATGTTTTAAAAAACGCGATTCTTTTTCACAAAGTAATATAAACTAAAATTGTCCACCATGTTTTCGTTGGACCTAACCTGGAAGATTCTGTTATGCAACGGGCATGACGGGTAATATGTTAAGGCCTTGCTTTTTGTTCTCTCGTTTTTCCCCCTCTTTTTAAAGTCAAAAACAACTTCAGAAATATACATTTTTTTTACATTGAATTTACACCAGATAAGCCATTTAGGCTGATCAGTGGGTTTCCTCTATGTCCCCTAACAGCCGAAGACCTCTTGTTTTTTACCTTTTCTTTGTTTTAATAAAAGAGTTTGCAAAGTTTATTGTGGTAGTGCCTGTGCACAGATTAGGCTACTTGCCACTTTTTACTACCAGGTATGGTCCATAGACAACACAGTGGACAGTACTAGGTTTTACTACTTTATGAAAAAGAATCATTTTTACAAATTAACCAGTTGCTGCTGTGATTCTTTTTGTTATTGTCCCTCTTCTCTTACCTCGCTCTACACCTAACTGTTTGGACTTAAGTCGGAGTGAGCCCTGAATCGAGCCATGGTTCCGGGGTGAGAACCAATCCTATGCTGTCGGTAACAGCTGATGTTGTGCAATGCACGGTGTGTGAATTTGATATTTTCTTTAGAAAAAAACAAAATGGACGATGCAACAAAGAGAATCTTTGTTCTCTTGGCCGCGTCAAGTCAGGGTTTCTTTGTGCCAGCAGTACTTTCAAATAAAAATGATTCCGGCAATTCCGACCAAATAATCCCGTCAGGGTGGACGGGGAAAAAAAAGGAAGATCCCTGGTGGCAACTGGTTACTTGGTGTGGTATTGGCTTGTTTCCAATCCTTCAGTAGTGTTGATTGTTAGATAAGTTAAAAAACGTGTAGGTGTTAGGATTTGGTGCTATCTGCTGGGCAAGTAGATTTAAAACATGGGTTGGAAGGCCATGAGCTCTGACAGCCTTTCATGGGGAGGAGGCTGGAAAGAAGTTTGCTCACTCCTGCTGCATGCTGTGACTGTTAACATTTCCATTGCTGGGAAGGGTAATGCATGAACAGTAGGATTCTGCCCTTTACATGAGACCTTGAAAATCAAGGATATTTATTATTATCAATTTGGGTGCCTCGTACAGTCTATTTCCAACTCTCTTGTTATTGTTGTTGTTTTTTTTTGTTGCTTCCGGCACAAACTTAATGACATCATGATGACGTCATCAGGTGTCAAATTACATTAAATCAAAGTTCAATAGTTGGAAAAAATCATAACTAATGAACCACAGAATAGATTTTCACAATCCATACGTAATCCATCAGAAAGGTCTTCAAAAACTGAGTAAACAAGTGTGAGATGGACCCTATTTTGACCTTGTCTTCCGATTCAAACTGGAAGTTGAAGCGAAAAAAAGTTAAAACACCATAATTTCAGCTCTGCATTCAACATAAAATTACATTTTGGGCTTTTTCAAATAAGATAATGATGATGTCATCAAAATTTCAAAGTGCCTTACAATAAGAAGTTTAACACTGTTTTCAATTTTAAAATTTCATGAAACAAATTTCATCATAACTTTTTTCTGATATATAATATCAATGAAAGCTTAATTGAAATAATTACAATAATTCAGAGTTTAATATGTGAAAAATGACTCCTGAACCACACATTGGATATTTACAATTTATTCATCATCAGACAGGTCTTTCAAATATAAAGAAGAGTCACACAGAGATGACCTCAATTTGACTTTATCTTCTGGTTCAAACCAGAAGGTGAAGCAACAAATATTACAGCGCCATATTTTTATAAGTGTAAAAGGGTAATCATTTGATAATTTCAACCTTTGATGACATCATTCACCAACACCTTATGTGGAAAGTAACAAAAACTGAATTTCTAGTTTATGATTTTATCTAATATGTATTATCTGTGTACCTAGAAATTTAACAATTTATCAATTTCTGATAGTAAGCAATGTTTGTTCTCTTTTCTGTAATTGACATCTGGGTTTATATTTATATTTTTTATTAGATAATGACAGAGTTGCCAGATACATGTTGATATCGAGAGCACTACTGATATAAAAGTAGTTGTCGTCTACACTCCTTCATCATGCGTCTGGATCTGACTGTTACTCATGTTCCTGATATCAAATCCAAGAAACCTTGGCCGAAGTTAGCATGGCTTGGTAATCAGGTAAAATAGATGCATCTTAATTATACTTTAATTGCTTTGATCAAAGGCTTTAAATAATAATAATAATAATAATAATAATAATAATAATAATAATACGCAGTTCTTATAAAGCACTTTATCACACCCGATGGGCGTCTCAAAGCGCTCAGTATTTTTTCCTGCAAGGTATACGGAGTTACGTTTTTGAAGTATGAGACCTGTTCCTTTACATAGCACCATGTAATGGTTTACAAGGTGCTGTGGCGCAATCAGCAGCTGATCAAACCAGGAACACCAGGGCGAACCCTTTCTCTTTGCGATAAGTGCACTGGGTTCTTTTACGTGCACTACACAACACAAGGGACCTACGGCTTTACACCCCATCCGAAGGATGCAGCAATAATGGTTAAGTGTCTTGCAACTAGTGTCACGACCAGGACTCGAACCAACACTCTGCTGATCAGACACACCAGAGCTTGAGTCCGGTGTTCTTATCCACTCGGCCATGACATGCCACAGACTTTAACTCAAGTCCCTTTAAGATGGGAGATACTTTGTGAGAATAAACCAGTCTTTGCTCAGGAAATGACTTCAGAATATTCAGCATCATGGTGCAGGCCTGGAATTACACGAAGGCCATGGCCTCTGTTGCCCTGGTCTTGGCTTTGGTGCCCCTCTAAACAATCCCAATAGACTTTAAGATTTTCCAAAGGAAATACCCTTTGCAAAATGAAAATGGCCTTGTCCTCTCAAAGATGAAATTCCAGACCTGATGGTGAACACAAAATGAGACAAACAGGAACAGAAAATTGCACATTTCTCAGAAAACATTGTTGGAAATGAAACATACTATCGAGGAAGAACAACATTTTTGTGAAACTCAGTCTAAGAATGCATCAAAAACATGTCTGTTGAAAACTTGAAGAACATTATGTATTTGTGATAAACAAAAGATGTCCCAAAGTAATGTATATGAGAAGAACAAGTGTACGTGTAATACATTCAGCATAACACATTGTGATACTAATTGTACAATGTATGTGTTAATTTCCAGGTAAATGACCTGTTACTGGTAGACTCTCGTCGTATCAAGGTGCTATGTCAGAATGGGAAGAATACCAACAAGAAGAAGATTGTGAAATTACAATCACATCTGACTCATCTTGTGTCATCTTGTGTCTCACCAAATGGTAACAAATATTACATACAGTATATTACTGAAGAAGTGTACTTTATGACTGTGATCACTCATTAATCTTTAACCAGTTGGAGCCGGATGACCTGTTTACATGCAAATGTTTCCCCTGCCTGGAAACGGAAGCCATCTTAAGATGCCATTATGTAATTTAAGACCACCTGACCAAAGGTTGCTCGGTTATTCAACAGGGGAGTGTGTGCTGACCATGCACATGCCATCCAATGCTTCGATTCACCCACACAAGGACATAAAAAGGTTGTGAAAAAACTCTTATTTTGTTTTTTCATGTAACCCCCGATTATAGACCTTTGGCCTTTTGTTCCAAGAAGAGGATTACGATGCATCGAGAGGCTTCCACCATTGTTCATTCATTGTATTTCTGCTGGGTGGAGGTAAGTCAGAGTGAGCCGGCAATCGAGCCATGGTTCCGTGTTTAGTACCACTCCTATGCAGTAGGTAACGGTCGATGTTTTGCAATTCATGCTGTGTGAATTTGATAATTTCTCAGTTGAGAAACAAAACGGACAATCCAATAAAGAGAATCTTTCTTCTCTTGGCATTGCCAAGTCAGGGTTTCTGTGTGTCAGTAGTACCCTCAAAGGAAAAAGATTCCGGCAATTCCACCAAAAGAATCCCGCCAGGGGGTTGAGGCAAAAAAAAGAAGCAGAATCCTGGTGGCAACTGGTCAATCAATTTATTTGGTTGCCATTTAAGTTCTTATACTGTTTATATCTAACTTGTTTCAAAATCTACACAGGTCCAATCAACAATGTTTAGAAATGACAAGCATCCACACCTTTGCTACTGATGTACTAATTTCCAATATGTGTTGACATTTCTTTTTATGAAAAGAAAAGCCCATGTATCATTAATCAGATTTTGACCTAGGTCCCACTTGGCACTTGCCATTTCATGGACACGTGTGCTTGTGTCTTTTGGTCTTTATCACATGTTTTGAGGCCTACCTACTTTTACCTGTAACAAGAACATGCATTGCTGATAGTTGCTCATTTAAAGACCTAATGTTTCAAAATTTGTTTCAAAACATGTTTGAAAATTTAACCTTTTTCGTTCAAGAAACCTCAACCCATCTTTAATACTAGCAGGATTAGTTTCAGCACAAATTGAACACTCTATAATGGTGATGATGTAAGTGTTAATAGTTTGACAGGAACTGGCGTGTAATGTTTTATTGTATAACACCTCTTCCTTTGATTCTATCTGTTGATTGGCCGAACGTGCGTCACGTGGTGTTGTGTATTTTTGCTATCACACTGCACACCGACCAAACGAACTATTAAATGGTACTATCCAACGACAACCTCGAACCTGGTGAAACGATCAAATAATGCGTGCATTTGAAATATGATATGAGAACAAAGGCAGTGTGGTACCCCCTCTTTCTTTTTCTCAAGATTTCCTGTCAGATTTTATACAGTTGTTTGAAGACTGATATACGCACAGTTGTTTAACGAATATTACCACAAAATGGATGAAATTGAGGTGTTATAAAACAAATATTGACTGCTTTATCTCGTGGCGTAGTAAAACTAGTCACTCTCGGTGATCCCCGGAGATAGGCTGCTCCGGGGATCACCTCGATCACCACGCCACTCGAAGCAGTCAAAATTTGTATAATATCGTTCTTCAGCATTTTATATTGAAATTTTTCATAGAATTCTGAGTATCAGTAAGTTTTAAACAGTTGATGCTGACTATTTCTAAATTTGTACCATATTATCCACAGTATAGATAGTTCCCAATAGCCGCCATCTTTATGGGCAAATTGCATTTTGGCTTGCAGGCATGTCAAGCGCTCAAATTATTAATGCAGTCACGTTGTTTACTAACCAATCGCGCAATCAGTTTTGTGAAATGCGCGTATGTTGCACGCTGTTCTTACCTGAAAGGCACGGCTGTGTGTTCCAAATTGCCAAATGGGCACTATCTATTACTTCCCTTGATTCACGCACATTATACCATCTTTTATAATTTCTTTTGGTAGGTGCTTATTTACTATGTCTTCTTGAGAGTGGCAATTTACTCATTTATAACAAAGACAAAGACTTGTTGAAGACAGTTCCAGGAATTGATCATCTTATCACTCACAAGACAACCAAAGCTGCGGACAAGACATCTACAGGTGACCAAGAAACATTCTATCATTTCTTGAGTGTTTTATTGTCAGACATGTCCCTCCTCCAGTCATGTGGACATAAGGAGTGGGCCAAGTTATTATTTCTTACCGAGGTGCTGTTGTTCATCTGCTGTAAAAAATCAAGTAACTTTTGTATACTTAGTTGACCTTTCCATTCTATTTTGTTATTTTAAGAGTTTATTCTTGTATCTTATACTCAACAAAAACAACTTTGGTATGTGGCTGTCCTGTGATTTATTTTATAAAAATGGCAAACACGAAATACGCGCAACAGTCCTGCATGGGTATGCATGACAGGCATGTTTGAGAGAATGAACGAAACAGAAACTTTTTATGTTGAGAGCTGAATTATTTCACAAAATTGATGAATTTATGAGGAATATCTGACGTCCAATACCCACCGCCAAAAATTGCATGGAGCCATGGAATGTTAATCCTGTGAGATTAGTTAAGGTTTGAATTATGGAGCTCTGAAAATTTTCCGCCCCAGAATGGGGCCCTCATATCTAGGACTCTGTGTCTGTGCTGAGGAAGAGTCCTACATATGGCTACTGTACTAGTGCACCAGTAACTGAATGAGAATGCAGCTTCCTGACGATGACTAGAGCAAGATAGTCAAAATGTTGAGACCAACCAATAAACCAATAGACTCCAAGAAGTCCCCCTAATCCACTAAGCGAAAGTGGTATTAGTAGTCCCGGCCGATTTCCTACCTCCCCAGGTATAGTACTTAATAAGCAGGACAGTTCTTTTCAAAACTAAGTTGTCTCCCGCATTCCGAAATCTACTCACGGTAGTAGAGTAATAGCAAGACAAGTTCTCACAAGAACAATCTACAGTATATTGCAAAGTAAATGCATTGACATGATGTTGCCGCAAACCATTTGGTTGACAGTATCACCATGTGATTATATCTATTTTGAGAATTCAGCTTAGTTTATTCTTTACCTTGAAGTGTTGATTGATATATACAGTTTATTTTAATATCACACTCAATGCCCATCAGGTACTTCAGCACCTCTTGTATTCATGTCAAGTGACGCCAATTATATCCTGGTTGTGATTGGCCAGAGGCAACTCTACATGTGGGAAATTGACCAATCATCGCTGCTTTCTTCTGCCAAGCAACATATTTTAAACGGTACATGGTCTCGTATTGATTGTGAGGGTGGAACATTGCCAAGTGTAGATTGCAAAGAGACTTCCATAGATGCACTCTTCTTTCAGGATTCAGTAAGTACTTGCTTCCAGTGTTTTGTATGTGTTTTTATTTTACCACTGATATAAAACTTGAACTTTCTTACCAAACTTAACAAGCTACTGTTCTGGTACATGTACACCTACTTTTCATTGTCATTTTGTATCCAAAACAAATTAAAAAGGAGTAACAAATCTTTTATGGGAGAAGTTTTAAAGTTTCAACAAGGTTTTTAAGTGGTAAGTGCACTGGCTAAATTGAATTTGCAGTTGACTGCTTAGCTTGCAATACTTTGTCATCTTTGCATTGATTTTGTTTTTCAGTTAAGGCTGTAGAATTGAACTAAATTTACAAGAGCCAAATTAAGTCTCAATAATTTGACATCGTGTGTTTTACCCCCTAGATTCTAGGTTCATGTTGTATATGCTCCTTTGTATTCAACTGTCGATCCAACGTCCAGATTTCATCAGTCTTTCTTCGCTGCTTAGAACCGTATCATTTATACACAACAAAGTGAGTTATTTCTACATTACCAATCTTTACCTGATACACTGTGTGATTCTAAGTGTCAGTAGTCAGCAAAAGTATGGACATTAGGCACAGATGTGTCTGAATTGAACCATGATATTGGCTGAGGGCTTCAACAGTTTTAACAACAATAGTAATAACATCAACCAAATGAATAATACATTGATTATATACATAACCACAGCTTAACCATTTGCTGCCGAGACTCTTTTTTTCTGTCCCATCCCCCTGGCAGGATTCTATGATGGAACTGCTGGAATCTTTTTTCTTTGATGGTACTGCTGGCGCAAATAAACCCTGACTTGACAATGCCGAGAGAACAAAGATTATTTTTGTTCGATCGTCGGTTTTGCTTGACCGAGAAAATGTTAAATTCATGCAGCGTAAATTGCAAAACATCAGCCATTACCGACGGCATAGGAGTGGCACTAAACACGGAACCATGGCTCGATTGCCGGCTCACTCTGACTTACCTCCATTCAGCAGAAATACAATGAATAAACAATGGTGAGAGCCTCTTGATGTCTCGTAATCCTCCTCTTGGAACAAAAGGATAAAGGTCTGTAATCGAAGATTACACAAAAATCGCCTTTGAATAGCCACAAAATGCCAGTATTTGTAAGACCTTTTTTTGTCCTTGTGGGGGTGAAACAAAGCATTAGACGGCGTGTGTTTGGTCTCTGCACGCTCCATAGTGGAATGACTGGGGGACCTTTGTTCTGGTGGTCCGAAATTACTTAATGGCGTCTTTACACGGCTTCCATTTCCAGGCAGGGGAAACGTGTGTCTGTTATGTCGTTCGGTTTCAGCTGGTTAAAGCACAGTGCATTTAAATGTTATACAGGAATATCACTCTAATATGTACCCTGGTGCTGAGTACAATGGCTTAGTCAATTCTGGCATTTCCTACAAAACAATCTCTACAGGCGAGCAGCCCAAATAGGGACGATTGGGCAACCGATAAATGATTGCCGCAAACGACTCATTTACATAGCTTAACACTTTCACCACGGAATATAATGTACAGCTGTGATGGAATTGTTTAATATTTTGTTTATTTTGAGCTGCAGGCAGCTGCTCTCATGGAGTGAAAGAGTTAATAAGGCATCATAGTGAAGGATGTGTTGGGTTGTGTTTGTGTCAAATTTTGGGAATAAACAATTTAAATGTTGTTATTATTTTACAGCCAACCACATTTCAATGCCGAGTGGTCAACGTTGTTTTATCCCCTCTCTGATCTATCTGAATCCTGTGAGCCGGTCAGACATCATGGAGCCTACCTCACCAGTCACTCACATAATGGTCAAACTTTGGCCATTGCGGTCAATCAAAGGTCTCCAGCAGACACGCATGTGTTATTCATGTCCATTATGGGTTCAATAGCAGTCAGTGTAGATATGAAAGGATGTGGTTGTAGGAAAGATAACATCAGGACTAATAAGATCAGGTAAATATTATGCAAATATTGAGTTTCTAGGAGTTTGCCTTCTCTTATGAATGCCAACAGAGCAGAGCTAGCCAGAGCACTGAATCAAACAACTATCACTCAAAGTACAGGATGGTTTAATACATCACATAAGGTTTTTAACGAAAAATTGATGTGTTGGACTCAGGTCCGATCCATGTTGAATTGGCTCACCTTTTTGCACTACAACATTTCAATCCGGTGTAGAGCGCTCGATCCGTGTTGAAACCAACCCTGCTCGGGAGGTGGGTTGAGGGCTTTCAATCCATGTTGAAAATTCCAACACATGTCGAAAGTTGTAGTGTAAACACTCCTCGGTTCATTGTCTATCCGTGTTGAGGTGTGTGGATGTCGTGGCGCTCTGTGGCAATGAAGTCTGGAAATAATCCACTCATGACCTATGTGTACTGTTGCCAATGTGAAAAGATCATCCACATTACATGTGTTGAAAAGTTACACGTGTAACCCAAAGCTTATTTTCATGGAACAGTGTGAACGCTTAGTGGATTGAACCGTGTTGAATTTTTTTCGGAGTTGACACGGGTCGGACCCGTGTAGATTTCAACACGTGTAAAAGGTACGTAGTGTGAAAAGGCCTATAAACCTAGCTTTGAAGTCCCTTTTTCTCCTGCAAGTCTGCCTGTAATTCATTTGCAGTGGACGCTTAATACAGTAGACCCGTGGAGGTCCATAAATCATGAATCCATCAAATATTTTGTGGTGATAAAAACTGATTATTTGGTTGATGTCGAAATGCCAGTTTAGATTAAATGTGTTGTTGTTGTTGGCAGGTCTTACTGGTTGGCTGATATAGCTTGGACGGTAGATGACTTATTTCTTGCCTGTGTTACTAAGCAGGGTTGTCTATCTTTATTATCACGTCTTGGTGAACCAGTTTTGATCCAGAGTTATGGTTGTTCTACGGAGCTTAACCCTGGCTACTTCCTACCATTCCACCCGCTTGTGACCTTCATGTGAGTGTTTCTTTATTATTATTATTATTATTATTAGTATTATTAATTTCTGGTAATAAAACTAAGGATGCCTCAAAAGCAAACTTAATCACTTTAGCTTGGAAGCCTGAGAAACCTGTAGATAAGGATGTTTGAGGAGCTTAACCCTGGCTACTTCCTACCATTCCACCCGCTTGTGACCTTCATGTGAGTGTTTCTTTATTATTATTATTATCATTATTAGTATTATTAATTTCTGGTAATAAAACTAAGGATGCCTCAAAAGCAAACTTAATCACTTTAGCTTGGAAGCCTGAGAAACCTGTAGATAAGGATGTTTGCTATTTGAACCAGAAACACCAGGGTAAACCTCTACTCTCCCTTTCAGAATAAGTGTTGTGGGTTCTTTTACGTGCACTGCCCATCCTGACACATGGGAACTTTGGTTTAACGCCCCATCCGAAGGACAAAGCAATTATGGTAAAGTGTCTTGCTCAAGGAGACAAGTGTCGCGACTGGCCACGCCGGGATTCGATGTGATGTGTTGATTAATTTTAAATTGGAAAAGAAGAAGTAGGTAGTCACTTTAATTTGGTAACAGTAAGAAAACAAATAATTGGGGCACGGTTTTGAATGCTTAGATAATGGCACACTTGATTTGTGATTTGTTATGGACGGATCAAGATGGATAAACCTGTAACAAAGACTGATGACTAAGTTATGTTCACATTTTATGTTCTTTGTAATTTTTTCCAGGTGGAGCTTTCTTATGGCTACTTTTTTGATGTGTATATTTTCAATGAATCTTTTACATTTTTTTGATTTCTCATATTAGACCAAGTTCCAAGCAGAGAAGTTCTTCATTTATGACTAGCAATCAAGAGTCTTTGTCTCCTTCTAGTTCTCTCCGATCTGAAGCTGATGAGAAACGTCAAAGATACTCACTAGCAACTCACCACAGTCTCCCGATACTCTTAATATCAGATGGTTATCTAGTAACAGTCATGGAGTTACCTACAGGTCTATCCTGTACAGGGATTGTACGAGAGTTCCTCAGTGACGGAAGAACTGCCGTCAATCTGTTGCTGGAGAAGCAAGGAATTGAAGGGAACAGACTGAGGGGTTTGTCTACCTTACAGGCGAGCATCTCATCAGGGAAGCCAGCAATGGTAAGAGGTTTATCTAAGAGGTCATTGTCTCTGGATGAAGTAAGAACAGATAGTCTCAGCAGAGATGGGCTAATGAGCACGGCGGGCAGTGACTTTGCAGATTATGCTGATCGGTTTAGCCAGATGGAGGAAGGGCAGTTTGTGTTCAGTGATTCCACCCAGTTGCAAAATACACAACTTGCAAACTTATCAAATGCAGATGGGCAGGCAGTCATTACTGATAGAGCACAAAGGTCGCTGATGAGTGCCTGGGGATTGGTTGTGTCTCATACAGGGCAATGGACAAATGAAACTGAAGACCTGATTCAGTATACAGCTAGATCCTTAATCAATCTGTTTGTAGTTATCCTGAAAGCTAGTCATCAGAAGCATAGTGTGCAGGATCTATCAGCAGTGTACATGGTGCTGAATCTATTCAAGGCAGCTACTACCACCCTGTACTGGGATTCCCAATCTCATCATAGCTTACCTACAGCCTTCAAGCTCATCAGTGGTACAGTCAAATCGCTACTCAGGCATTCTGGCTACACTCACCTAATTACAGCACCGAGATGGTGTATTAGTATTCTACAGTACAGTGAGAAACTCTTGACTAATATCTACAGCTTCACCAAATCTCATCAACCAACAGTCGGTTATCGACAGCTCCCTTATCATGTGGCAGACATAGTAGAGAGCGCCCTCATGTGTCAGGATAGTGTAAGGATGAGAGGATCACTTGATAGTGGTCTACAAAGGTTGCCAAGAGGAAGTAGTGATTGGAGGATAAACCAACAGGAAGTGGACTCTGTTGTCATAGCTGTCAGACACACACCCGCTAAAAGGTTAGAATAGATTCCACTTACATGTATCTTGTTTAACATCAAGAATCCACACCCAGATCACTGACCATCCATCACTCTCATCATTTCTTGATCACTTGATCGCTTCAAAAATCTGAGGCTCATAACAAATAATAATATACAACTATATCAATGGAGTCAAATAAACACCTAACATCTCACAACAAACCACACAGCTACATGTTTATTGATTAACTCTTGATTTTAATTTCAGGGAACATTTTGGCTTTCAAATTGGGCAGATTTAACCAGTCAAGTGTTGAAGTTTCAGCCATATTGACACTAGGAATGCATTTAGCAGTATGCTCAATTATAGCTTAAATAAATACACAGGTTAGTGAACAAACCTGGGTGCGTCCATGTGGTTTTAAAATGCAAGGTAAGTTAGTGCTATGGTTAATTTACATGTATGGCTGTATGACACAAACAAAGGTATAAATATCTTTTAGGCCGTATGAAATAAAAACAAGATTAGCACCCCGCCCGATGAGCAAAATGGCCCAACCTTTTTTTCCCCTCCCTCCCTGCCACTTATCTTCAAAAAACGCTTGCCACTGCATGTGACATACACAGGATCTGTCCTGAGTTAGTGAAGGTTAACTTCCTTCATGCACTGAGGAAATGATGATAACAGACACAAATCACAATGACCCAAGTACAGGTGGCGAGAACAAGATTTTAATCTCCTCAGTCTGTGCAATGGTCAGCATGGTCAGTGGGTTTTCGATGGGCTATTTTATGCGTAAAAGTAAACACAAAAACAATGCCAGGTTTTTGCTTCCTACTTCCTTCAAGTTGTATGAGTGTTTGTTTGATCATCAACAGATGAATGATGATAAAGTACATGATGTAGTGTACTTGATTAGAGAAAAGGTTCACAAACATTTCAAATCTTAGCGTAAAAAAAAGAAGAAGCTTTATGTAACAAAATATTAATAACTGTCGTGGTAACCGCTACTAATTACAGGATTGTCACTGGGCAAGCTTGGTGGTCTCTTGGTAAGACATCTGTTCTACAATTGCTGGGTCGGTGGGTTGGAATCCCATGGGAAAGTACTGAGTATACAGTACTTATCACTCATCAGTGCAGGGTAATACAAAAAGACTAATCTCCTGTACTTTTGGTTCAGGTTCAATGCAATTAAAATCAGCATAGTCTTTGAACTAGATTTACTTGAAAAACATTGACTTCTGATGTAAATGTAAAACTTACGCTATTATTTAGATACACTGAACGTTGTCTAAATTATGTTGAAATCTATCGTTCTGATATTGTTGACGAATTGAGAACAACAGATGTTCAAATATTTGTGTTTTCATGTTAGCAAAGAGGTTCATAACTGCATTTTTCAAAGACAAATGCAATGAATACTTGTCGTTTTCAAGATGATTGAAATTGCATGCTAGGCATCATGACTGCTTAATTATGTTGTAAGTGCACAGTCTGAATCTTTGCCTGTTTGGTTAGGGTACTTAACATATTTAGCAAGATAATATCCTTAACAAACAAAAAATCTGTGTAAAACTGTAGTTCTTAAGTGCTGATTTGAAGCTGCACAGCGTTGTTCAAAGTAAAGAATTCAAAATCTTTGTAATTTTGGTGCAAGTTTTAGAATGTCAAAAGATGGTATCTCACTTTAAAAAACCTGGATGCACGCACAACGTCAATTGGCGTCAAGATACGACTTTGTTGCAAAATGGTGTTATGATCTCTTTGCACTGACACAACAATATGAAATAAAAACTGGACCCATAGAAAGAGATATAAAGTAAACCAAACAGCATCCTCAGCAGCACGACCAGTGGTAGTTTGCCTTTGTTTATCTATGTAGTCCTCTTTGGCTTACATCTCTTAGAGACATAGACATGTACAACAATAAGTTTGTACATGCACATGTACAACCAGGGGGGGGGGGGGCGGACACGAAAAAGAAAAGGGCGCCATCAACGTTGATACTCGTCTCATTCGTGAGCCTGCCTTACACCAATGCACACACACACGGACGCACGCACGCAGTCAGGGCTCTGTCAAAAGCGAGCATACCCAGGCTGTGTGTGTGTAGCCGTTATTAACATCGTGCAATACACGGTTCGTCACCCTGACTGCTTGGTATACCATACCAACACACACAGATTCCGGACGCCGACTGGTCTACACATGAAACCGATAACGGAATTTACTATTTAATTCAAACGTTACATTTTGAAAATCATAAAAATCGATTGGGTAGAATGGGTGGATTTTTAAAAAAAGCTTCACAATGTTAGAAAACCATATATTAAAAGAAGAACTTGAAAAATCTAAGGGGTAGAATGGGCCAATTTGTCACTTTCGTCACGTTTTGTGACACTGTTTTAGGGGTGTCGGAATTTTTGTTCAAAGCAACATTACACATTGATTAACGGTATGATGATGTTGCCCGGCTACGTGCCTGTTGTTGGAGGGACGGATGCATTTTCCAATTTTTTTTTATTGATTTTTGACAAATTTTTGCATTTACTTCCACTACAAAAATATTACAAATAAACTATGCATATATAATTGGTCAAATACTGCCTTACTTTTATCTAATTAAATCCATTCGTGTTAGAGCAGAAATTATTTACCCCTTTTTTTAAATGGTACGTTCACACAGCGCCGCGGAAAGAATTGCGCAATATCGTGTCCGCCCCCCCCTGTGTACAACATAAACAACTATATTTGCAACCAATGACTTCAACACCAAAACAAAAATAGTTTGGCACTTCATGTTTTATTTAGTCAGATACAAATCTGTCTTGTGCAAAGTTGACATTGGATACTACACTTTTACATTCATCGTTTTAACATACATTAATCTAAATTGGAGAGTAGAATTAGCTTTGAACCAAACTGGACCTTCAACAGAGGCGCAGACAAAATACAAAGATAAAAAAAAACATCTACATGTATTATAAGCAAGTGAAAATAGCAAAGGATCTTTGGGAGGAATCCCAAAAGAGCAGGAAAAAGAATGGTCAATTAATTCTAAAGTTGATAGCAGTTGGTTTTGACACACGTTCTATTGCCATTCTAAATGTGAGATACATGCACATGTACATAAGATTACATGTATACATGTGTATTCAAACTAAACAATTTCGGGGTGAACCAAAAAAAAAACCAAATTTACCCAGTCAGTTTCACTTATTGTTTTGTGTAAACTATACAAATTAAACTGATGCCTGGAAAATTCTGTTACACTTGAAATTGTTACGATACTTTGGCAACATGATTTAGAAATTCAAATTTTTTTTTCTCACAGGTTTGAATTTAGGAAATGGTGAAAAGTTATTTGTGGTTGTACAAAACCCCGTATCAACTGTAGTTTAAAAAAAAAAAAAAATTAAACCCAAGTAGCCCCAAAACTACATATTGTAAATTTCATATTTTCTTTCACACAAGTAAAGCAAGTCTTGATATGCCTTTGTATTATTTACAGTTATTTAATGAAAGTGTACAATAAGATAAAAAAAGTTCGTAAAAGAGTGGTGGGAATGTCATACATGGTACACATGTATAAATCTAACAAATAAATCAGTCAAATGACATGTTTACATGCCATGTTTTTAGTTGTTAAAAAGAATGCTATACTTGCATTGCTACTGATTTGCAACAGGGAGATTCTTTTCACAGTTAACACAAAGTGTAATGTGATATTTTAGAACTCTAAAAAAGCTGTACAAATCAATGAGATTTTAGATAACACTGTGTGGACTGATGCAGACATTTATAATGTTACTTTGTTAATTATATAGTGCAAAAATGTGTACTGTGTACCATAGAAAACCTGTAATATGATCCTCAAATAGATAACGACATGGTGTGGATTTCACAAAGCGCTAGGACTAGTCGTATCTCGAGTTAGGACGAGTAACTGGTCCTAACTAGTTTTGTGAAATCCACCCCTGAGTGGATAACACTTTTTTAATTTAGTTATCAGCTCAATCTGAAGTTTGGATGGTTCCTAAACTTCCTGTTTATAGCAGATGGTGGGATGACCAAAATGCTAAATATGAAACCAGTACCTTATTCCGTGTATTATAATTTAAAAAAAAACTTTACATACTTCTTTACAAATTCTTTACACATAAACACAGTATCGTACATGTATATACAGTTTTGAAAAATATCAAAATGTTTGTCGATTCAACAACACATAATTTAAGGGATTAGTTCTTAAATTCTCTGAACTCCTGGTGAAAAAATACTGAATAGGCATAAGGCATACATGTATTGAAGAACTGATTTATTTTGTTTTCCCTTACATATTGTGTAGGATTGGTTAAACCAGAAAAACAAGTACAAGTTTTTCATCTAAAAGTCTTTTGGTTTAGTAAAGTTGGTAATGGTACTCAGAACTCAGAGAATGGCTCTGAACTCGTCTGAAATACTCAGATATTTTCAAAAATTGAGTTGGATCTAATCTTAATTAAATTGCCTGGCCAGGCAATTTATATAGCTTTTACAATTTATGTATATACATTTTAGTGAAATGGTCAAGAGTTTATTTTTATGACTTTGAATAACTTCACCCTTTAGTAAGACCAGAACGGTCTGCAAAAAAATATTCAGAAAGAAATATCAAGGTGACTTAAAGTAGTTTGGACCTTTTCCCACATTTTCATCTTTCTATTTGTGCGATCTGATAAAAATGGATAATTATGGAGCATAGTCTTGACATGTTATATATGAGCTGGAGATCAAGAACTATAACAGCAACACAGTAGTGATTTACCTGTACCCACAAAATTAACAGACTGAAAAGATAACTCAAATTATGAATCTATAAATTGGCTGGGAATGGTTTTAAACTATTGCTCCAGTTGCAACATTTTCATAAAGTTGAGACTCATCTACTTTGCCTGTCAAGACTTGATAATCAGAACTCTTCTTGTCCATGCTGTCTTTATGCAGGGACTGGTACATGTCCTTATTGTTATTCTTGGTCTTAAATGGCATTCTGACTTTCTTTAGTATTGGTGACTTGTTTTCAGTTATTGCTGGCGGTGTTGTAGCAGCAATTTTATCCAGGCTTTGTTGTGATATGCTTGGCATAAGGTATTGGTTAGTATCTTGTGGCAGGGATGCGCGATTAGATGCAGACTTTTGGGGACTTGAGTCTCCATCAGAACTATTTGGATCTGAATGCCGTTTAGGTTTCTTATGGAGGACTGGTGGTCTCATGGCTGACCGGAGCTGTGCAGACGGAGATTTCTCTGTAGATTTTTCAAAATTGTTCATTTTCTTTTGAATATTTGTCTTCTGTTGGAGGTCATTTGGAAGGTCGTATACAGGGGCTAGTGAGGGTTTAGTACTGGAGTTCTCCTGGACTATCTCATGAATAAGTATATCTGTAGGAACTGCATATTCAGGTTGGTCTGACACCAGAAGTGGAGCTGAAGTATTTCTCATGAGTCTAGGAGATGATTTATAACTGTCAACGTTGCTCCCTGTGGCTCCTGTTTCTGAACTCATTTTGTTGAGTTTTCCTCTACCTGGACTTTGCCGTACGGTTTTGGAAAGGATTTCATAATCATTTGTATCATTGTCACTGAGTGCTGCTGGAGTGTGTGTGTCCCCTGCCTGCTGTTTCTTTTGGTCTGGTCTGCTTTGATTTATTTTGCTCTTATTATTATTGCCCACATCTTGTTGAAGCTTGATTGGTTTAAATACAGGTTTTGCGTTAGTGGTTGCTTTACCTAGTTTAGTTAACGAGTCAGTTGAGCTATACATATAAGTATTGGCATCATCGGATTTAGAGTTCGCCATGTACTCATTGCCATCAGCATCACCCTCTGCATTTGTTGCTTTCATATTTGCATATTCATCACCAGAACTCCTTTTTGAGGATTTCATTGGAGCATAGTAGGTGTCATTGGTAACAGGTTTCTTGGGAGGGGTGTTCATGTCAAGATATTGACTTTCTACTTTAGGTTTTGTTTCTTTAACAGTTACAGGCTTGGCATAGTTAGAGTCAGAGGTAGCTGCTTGATCTGGGGATAGTGGTACCATGGTGTACTCTGTTTTACCTGGAGTACCTGCTTCTTTTGTCTTACTTGGCTGGGAGGGTCTCTTGCATTTTAGACAAACTATAATATTAATAACAACAATTAATAACAAACCTACAAGAATTAAACCTATGATCAGACCCATAGTTCCTGTCTCGCCTAGAAATGTCTTGTTATTTGGGCTCTTTGCTGCTACGCTTAAGGAAGCCATCCCAGATGAGTTACCAAACATTGTTGCTACTACACATGTGACTATGGCATTGTTATTGTCCTGGGTTAAGTCCTTGATATGAAGTGCCTGAGCTTTATTCTCTACCAAGAATTGATCATACGGATCATGAACTTCAATTAACTGGTTCTGGAAATACCAAAAGATTTCATAAGGGATACTTGTGGTCACCTGACACACAAATGTTACAACTTGTGAAGGGTTTGTCGAGACAGTCTCAGGTATAATCTTGACGGTTGTTGTTGTGTTGACCGTACATGATCTGATTTCCTGGATTGGATCAGGTAGTTCCATAACACATGTGATCAATGGATTACTTAGTTGTTGTGTTTCTGACATAATAGTCTTTAGCTGTAGTAGGTCATCACTGATCTTGTAGAGCTCAGCTGGTAAAACATTACCGTCATTCCACCACTTTAATGATACTGAAGGCTTACCAGGGGAAGATTCACATACAAGTGCCATAGCTTTGGTTAATACGACCCCAGCAACAGCTGATGTTTTACATATTGGGTATATGTCAGCAGGAGGAATGACTGGTTGTAGCTTGCCTACTGCTTCCGCGATGTAGAATCTTCCTGATTGTGGTCGGATAAAAGTACACGAATACTGCCCTCCATCAGCCTCAGTGACATCTTTGATTCTTAGTGTGTATTTGCAGACTTGTTGGTTACCATTGTTTTCAGCCCTCCATATGATATCATATTTAGCTTGGTCTAGTACATAGGTCATATTAGCCAGTACATCTGCTCCTTTCCTTCCCCAGAAAACAAAGGTATCATCACAGTCAGGAACATCAGGTTGATAGGAGCAAAGAAACTCAGCCTGTCCTCCTAGTAGGACGTTGTATCTATTAGGTCTGACAGTGACTTGAACTGAGGTTGATAACGCAATCAAAAGACAGACAGTCATAATCCATTGTAGCAATGGTAACGCGGAATATTTACTGTAGATTCGCATTGTGTATCAAGTGTGCACAAAGTCTGCAGAAAATCAAACAAAACAAGAAAAAATCAATTAAAAACTTATTTCCACACTGTTATACATGTACCTTCCCTTTCATAGGCACTATTGACATTGCTTTTGGTACCACCTCCCATTGGTGATACATGTACATGTATGCACTTGATTCTGTAGCAAATGGACTTGGATGAATGTTATACCATTACACAATGGGAGACTTTTGAGACGTTAGCGGGCGCCCCAGTAACCGGTCCTTTTCTATTGCTCTCATAATAGAAAGGACTGGTTACTGGGGTGCCCGCTAACGTCTCAAAGGTCTCCCATTGTATGAAACGTAAAGGTTTGCATGGTGAAGAGACAGTGAGGAATACGTTTGCAGTAGCATCATGTGTATAATCTCTTTTGGGTGGTGGTGGCTCTGGTGGTTTAATCAAGGTTTCAGACCTCTCCTGACGACGGATACTATAGAGCATACTATCCAAAACATTGAGTAAACCTTCTCAGAGCCACCACCACTCAAAATAGATTTTACACATGGTTCTACCGCAAACCTATCCCTTGTACACAATTGTAATTATTGAGAAATGCATAATATTGTCTCATCAATTCATTCCAAAAACTGGACCATTTTGCTGGATTTGTGTGGTACAGGTAGCTGCAGCAATATGTTTGTAAATTCCCATTTTTGTTAGTTATCAAGCTTGTTACGAGAATACAGACTTTGGTCAAAGTTAGTCACATATGTACTCGAGAAAAGATTTTTATCAATGTACTCCAATGTACTGAAGTACAAGTAGGTGGATATGTTCATGTATACTGGAGGATGGTTAATACCTTGCTCTATGGTTAAACCTGAGAAAAAGCAGCATTTTGCTACTTTATTTCTAAAATCCCAAAGGGGACTAAGCATTTTATTCATAAAAAAGTGACCCTTTTTTCAGGAAAGACAGCTATTTAATACTTAGTAGTAGTATTACTATTACCATAGTATCTTTGTGGAAATTTGTGGAAATTTGTGTTCTTATCTAAATGTATTCATATATTTTTAAATGTGCCAATTGATACCAAATTTATGTGTTTTTATTATGCAGACAATAAACTTTCTTATCTTATCTTACCATGGAGGTAGAGTTTTACCTGCATGGTATTATCAAGACAAATCTTGCCCAGGAAAAATGAAAGCAAGTGTAAACCTTAGCCATGTTAACTCATACAGTACATGATAACTCAAATCAACTAGTACAAGTCAACTCATATCGACAGTTGACGTAGTTCATTGTTTGTGTATACAAGTACATATAAAGCATCTATTTCTTTCTTAATTTTTTTTTAAGACAGAGTTAAAAGATAAAGATGGGATAAAGACAATATATTTTTTCGCATTTTTTTTCTTGATTTAAGGTATGTTTTAGTTAACAATGTTTCTTTTTTCTGTTGATTTAGTGGTTTTTTTTGGCAGAATATCAATGAGTCCAAGAAAAGACCGATAAAAAATTGATTTTCTTTTTTACCGAGTTGGTTTTCTCTCGAAAATCTTGTTAAAAAGAAAATGAAAACAGACATAAGAAAATGACACGAATAAGAAGCAGGACATGTTTGGAAATGGAGGAACCATGGAGAGTGAAGCGTGTGTTCCATAATTGCATGCAGCATTGTTTTACGGAGGTTTTCCTAAGAAACAACAAATCTAGCATGTAGATGTAGTAATACAGAGTACAGTTACTACATCAATTTGTTCAGTTGAAAAAAGAGTGTAAAAGTAAGAATCCCAAACTACATGTATCAAACCTCCTGCCTGGAAAGAACCAAACAACAAAATTACTTCAACATTTTAAAATTGTCTCAATTTCAATGATACTTCTGTGGAAATTCCCTTTGATAAAACTTGACAGAAGCAAAATTTGTTGTTAGCGGGAGTTGACAATGTTGGTACAAGTTGTCCAAGTATGTGTTGACTAGTATAGTGGTATGCAAGATGACGACAACTTCAACCCCCAATCTATTTAAATGCAAAACAAAAACTCACCTCTGCGGGAATGTTGAGTTGTTGCTGAACTTGCAGGTTATGCTTTCTGTGGTAAGGATAAGTGGTGACTTCAAGCAGCAGAATAGCAGCATTCATGAGGCTAAAAAACTGCACCTGCATCTACTTCCAAATAAATGCGTAAAATCTGTGTAGGCACTGGTATTGTACACTGTCCAGAATGGGTGACTCAGTAAGAAACACCAAGCTTTCTATTCACATCAACACAACTCCTATGACATCACAGTTAATCCTTTATTGTATATTCACTGGGTCAGTGGTCACTGCTTGATCTGCACTTTGGTCTGGATGTAGCCAATGGTTCTGAATTGCTCAGTCAGTTGTTGTTATCAATTCTGCAAACACAGCCCCTTCACAAGTAGATCACATGCAGAATTGATTGGACCCTATCAAGTTTACAATGGACAAATATTGATCAATTCAAAACTTTCTGTATTCATGAAGGTAGTGTCTCAAAGTAAACTCTGTATAGGTATTGATTCAAAAGACAGCATTCAAACAAGGACCGTATTGTATATTTTCAATATGATTTTGAAGAAGATACAAGATGTCAACTCTTCTGGAATACCGTCAGCATTTATTATAACTACTGTCAGAGGTGTGGTGGTTGGTTAAACAAGTAAATCATTGTAGGCTCGGTAACTTTGATTGCTTGCTTGTAATTGGTAGACAGTATCCTGTGATGTCACTACACACAGGCGGTACACCCAAGATTAAAGTACACGGGCTTACTTTGACATAAAACCACTATTAGCCACTGAAAGTTGATGACCCTGTGAACAAATAATGGTGTCATTGGACCAACTTCCTATTTGTAGGGAGGTGTGAATTAAAGAAAATAAATTATGTTTCTATTGCCCATGCTGAAATTCCAAAATCATCCCCCGCTCTTCTGAATTTTTTTTATAACATCATGAACAATTTAAGAAAATGAACTAGAAAATGTAAGCACAGGAATTAAAATAGAAAGTTGTCTGCGTCATGTTTCAAAAGCTCAACTTATCTGTAAAAATCGAGGCATAAAGTTTAAAGAAACGATGAATAACTTGTATCCTTGTTGAGGAGTAGAGGTTGTTTTGACGCAAACATGACTAGAAGCGAAGTCTTACTCTGCACTTTGCTGAATGTAGGACCTCTTTATAGTTTGAAAACATCAGGAATGATTGATGTGTTTATTTACTGTGTCCTGTGAGAAGTTGTTTGTGGATGAATTGTTTCTCTTGCATGAAACCAACAGCATAGAGTATGTTGTGGGCTTTTGCTACAATGAGCAACTACATAAAACATTGCTTTTTGATGATTCTAAGAATAAACTTTGCTCTGACAGTACTGATTTAAAGATTGATCAAATCTTCCATGTGACCTAGAAAAGTGGATATTAGACAGATTTTAAAATTTTAAGATATCCATGTATTCATTTTAAAATGATAAAATAGAACATAAATGAAGTTTAATTGGCAAAAAGTTTGTAATAATTTGAAGATTATAAATTATCACACAAGTGCGAGCAATCTGATTGGAGAATTCGCGCACACTGGAGGATAAGTAGTATTATTTTGTTGTGAGAAACAAATTTTTGTTTTTCAGTCTGGGCTGAATATTGAGCATACATGTACATATATGTAGCTAGTTATATCATCTGTACCAATGACCACTACAATAGGAAGTGTATAGTCACCAACCAACTATAACCAACCCAATGACTTGACCAAGAAAGACAGGAAATCTAAGAGCCTTGATGAAAACAAACATTTGCATAATAGTGTTTATGAATATTTATGATGCCATAGGAACCTTAATTACACATGACATCATACTGATAAAGTGATAAGTCACAGAAGGATTGGTTTACTCATTAAAACATTTAATATCAGACCAACATTTATCAAAATCTGTCTTCTGAATTTTTTGACACAAGTTGAAAATGAAAGTTTACTTATGACTTCTAAACTGATAAGTGCCTGGACAACTGAACTTTTTTTTCTTCTGTAAGTAGGGTTCTCGTTTGAAAACATTAAAAATAAATATTGCAAACAACAGTAAAAGTAAGTTTCATGTTAACGGAAATTACATGATGATGGACACTTCTAGATTAATGGCAGAACAATGATTAAATTTGATCTCATTGTAGGAATTAATAGACCGATTGCGCGACCTACGGCACGTGACCCCTGTTGGGTTAAAAATGTAAACACACACGTAATCCTCCATAGGAAAGGGTGGTACGGTACAAGATGATTAATGCATTTAGTTAATTCGATCGAGGCTCTTTTTGCTCGAGGCTCTTTTTTACTTTCCAAAACTGTGTGATTCCTTTGCCTAGTTGAAATTCTGCAAGGCTAGGTATTAATGCTCCCTTTTCCAACGTTGTTTATCCTTTTTTTACAGCGATTTAGGCCAACATTACAAACAAAATAACAGATGGGTGGCTACATAATAGTTGTCCGACGCCGGTAGTGCATGGCTAAAAAACCCTCTTTTCAGAAGAATTCTGTTAAATTATGAAACAGAGATGTGATTTAAATTAATGCCACACTATATTACTTTAAATAAAGGGGCTGATTAACTAATTCATCGCTTAACGAAAGTATAATGGACTGTTTTCGAACTCACTCTGTGTCACGGCCTATCTTTTTACACGTATTTTTTCATCAGCTGTATGACGTCATACCCGATAGGGGGTCACGTGACTGCATGTAAACGTGGTCGCGCAATCGGTCTATTGGTATTCAGAATGAGATTTATATCAGTTATCGTCCACTAAATTTCAAGAAGTAAGAATAACATATCATCGTGTGCCCAGTAAAAGGGCGTAAAGCTTTATGCCCATTTACTGGGAACATAAAGTATTTCGTCCCAGTATTAAAATGACGTAAGCAATAAAATAAAAAATATGGCATTATTGTTACATTGTTGTTGCTAGAATTACCCCAAAGACATGTTTTCCCATTCCCAGAATTTAACCTCCCTGTAATAACTTTTAAATGGCAAAAAAATGATCAAACTTTCCCGCTCAGTTTTCTTGAAACACAAAATTTCACATCGTTTGCTTACGCCATTTTACCGGGAACTTGTCGTTACGTCCTTTTACCGGGCACACAACGATGTACTCTAACAAGCATTGTATGCAAAAACACTTATACCTAAGAAACAATCAAATACGTACACTTGAAATCGCACACCCCAAATCATGTAAGCCATGTTTTTCCGTAAGTTTGTTCTGGTGATGGATTTTGAAATGCAACGTAACATGTCTATCATTAATTTGATTCATGATGTTTTGTCCCCTACAGATTGATCAAGACATGGAAGCTTCTTCACAAACACCTTGCAGTCAGATACAGGAAACTTCACAGAGGCTCTTCCACTCATCAGAGGAAGGGTGTAAGGAAATTGTTGTTGCTAATATGTGGTGTGCAGCAGAAGTTGAAGCAGTTAGGATGTGATGTTGCTCTGTCAATCAGCCAAGAGTGGAGTCAACGTATTGATGCTAGCTTTCTCAGAGGTTACTATATTACTTTTTTGTACTTCAACAAATTATACACTGCTACTCAAATTTCAGAGAATATAAAATGGAAAGTAGCATCATCATTTTGGTGGTTAACCAGTTGGCGAAAAATGATTCCCCTGCCTGGAAACAGAAGCTGTCTTAAGACGTTATTGTGTAGTTTCGGAATACTTGAGCGGAGGTCACCGGGACATTTCACTGCTGAGCGTGCGCAGACCACACACACACACACCGTCTAATGTTTCGTTCGACCCGCACAAAGACCCCAAAAGGTCTTGACTATTTTGGGGTTTTATCGCTATTGTAGTATATTCCCCCAATTACAGACCTTTGTCCTTTTGTTCCAAGAGGGGGATTACGAGGCATTGAGAGACTTGCACCATTGTTCATTCATTTTATTTCGGCTCAATGGAGGTAAGTCAGAGTCAGCTGGCAATCGAGACATGGTTTCGTGTTTAGTTCTACTCTTATGCTGTAGGTAACGGCCTATGTTTCGCAATTCATGGTGCATGAATTTGACATTTTCTTGGTAAAAAAAACAAAACGAATGTTATAATGTAGAGAATATTTGTTTTCTTGGCATTAAGTCTGGTTTTCTTAGTGCCAGTGGTACCCTCAAAGAAAAAATTACTTTGGCAATTCTGCTAAAAGAATCCCGCCAAGGTGACAGGACAAAAACAAAAAAGAATCCCGGTGGCAACTGGTTTAAAGAATAGAAATATAGTGTGTTTTGAAATCTGATTAAATACACGTATTAGGCATTTTGATTTGACTGAGTAAATATTTGACATGTGACATCAAGAGAAGATGTGTTTCATAAAATATCAAAACAAAGGAGGATAGGACTCTGAACAAAGAGTTTAAGTCTACAGCGTCAAGTGCTGCAGATCTTCTTTCAGTATTTTCCACCCAACAGTTGTTTCCATCCCACTTGACCATAAATAAAAAAAAAGTATCACAGGCTGTGACAAGTAAAGTGCATAAAGTAGCAGTGTGTTTTAAGACCAAAGTTTACCACCTTGTATTGACCCCTTGCATGCCCGTCACATGCAGCGACTGTGCCATGCTCACCATTTTGGGGGTCAGCTGGTAAGCATGTAAACGCCATGTTGCCTAAAATTTGCCTTAAACCGTACAACACACAGGGACATTGACTCCCAAATTGTGCAACCAAGATCATTGTGATGAGGATGTGAATTTGGTCAATATATGCTTAATTCATGGGTGAACCCTTCAGTCATTCATATAGTGAGAAAGCAACACTACATTATTTCTGCATTTCATTCTAGTCTGTACACTAGCATGCTTGCAATCGGCAAAAAAGGTGTTTAGCTGCACGGTTTCCAGTGATATGGACAGGGAGATTGCAAAAATTCATGGGATGTTAATAAAGAGAAGAGATTTTATTTTAGTGACTATTTGAAAGAAAAAATGGTTAAGAGGAGGAGGTTATTTTGGAAAGTACACAACAGCAGATTGTACTTATGAGATTGATAATTATTCCTGATGTTGTCATTGGTCACAGGATGTCAGTATTACCTACAGGGCAACACACAGGAGGCTATTTCCTGTTGGTATATGGTCCTACACCATACTAAGCAACTACAGTGTAGAGATGTCATGTTACCTAGCAACCAGGACCATCCCACACAGGATTATACAACTCAAATTCACAGGTGAAGTCAGTCTCCCTCATAGAAAAAGTTTTATTCTCAAATGAAATATTTTTTGTTTATATTGCCACCATACACTCCTCCATATAAAACCAGAATAGACTTGTTGTGTTTTTCGACAAATAACCCTTTTTGTTCCGATGCTGTGCCGTTGTTAGACTCCCATATCTAGTGACAGCTACATAGTTTGAAGTTTTTGTAAATGTTCAGTTTTCATTGAATGTAAGACACACGTAAACCTCCAAAAACGTTTTAAAACTTTGAACAAAGAAATTATTGAATGAACCACTTGGTTTATTAAGTGTACTAAGCTCTCTCTTAACTTAATCAAAACTAGCTAATTGTTTTTGGCGATAAAATACTCAATAAAAACAATCACATTTCTATTAATGACACACACTTGGAGCAAGTCAGTTCAGCTAATAGTGTTGTGGATGAAAGAGTAACGCGGATTGACCGCATCAATTATATTTCCTTAAAAATATCTTGTGTTACAGGTGTCTTAAACAGTGTCAAACATTATATATCAAGAAACTCAATTCCAACACTTTATTTGACACTAGCGCAGCCTATTATACCTATTATAATATTGCTTGGGCATCAACTCTCTTATCCAGACTGAAATTGCTTAATATACCTTCAAATACATCTTGTTCAAATTCTTACAAATTCATGGAATGGAGAACATACCCAACCATGATTTCATTTTCTTAGTTTACTTTACGTTGAATGATGTCCATATATATCAGGTTTCACTTTTCATGTTTAAAACCCTGGTGTCATCCGGGAGGTTAAAAAATAATCCAATGGTTACCAAATATGGTCATAATTTTTTTTTTAATGGGCCAATAAGGCCAAGATTCCATGTGAACCTCACCCCTGGTATACCCCACAAGCCTGTAGACTCCCATTGGCCAGACCCTAACCAGTGCGGAGTAAGGAGTGTTGAAAGACGGCAGCCACCTGTCTCAGTGCAGTAATTGATTGACCCCTGTGCCAAGTATTCCCTTGGCACAGGGCGGTATGCACTTTGTGAAAACAACTTGCGCCCCGCACACTGGTCGTAAATAACACAAGTCTAAGTCTTGACTGGCACTCCAATTCACCCCCCACAGTGATTTATAATGGTTTTGGGCTTGCAGGGCGGGTTATTGACCTTAAAGACAGGGTGGACAATTTTTTAACCTCCTTGGATCCAGCTAAGTTGTTGATTAATGTGGATGCTCCGAGGGTTTTAAACACACTAGAAATTCCCTCCCACCGTCCATTTTTGAGATCTTTAAATACCATAGGCAAAATCCATTCGTATGACACTCACTCGGCCAATAAGATTTACATTCCCAAGCTCAGCACTTCCTTTGCTCAACAGGCTGTTTTGTTTTTTGGTCAAAAAATTTGGAATAACCTCTCTCCAAATATTACCAACAATATTGCCTCTCTGCCTATCTTTACAGCTACATTGTGTTGTTCTTTGTCTTTGTTCTTTTGTAAGTCCTTCTGTGTTTTGTGTGTTTTTGAAATTGACTTATCATATTAGCCTGTACTTGCCAATGGTCGAATGGGGCCCAGTCTTTTAACGGCCATGTCACACAGGGCAATTTACAGGCAACCAGATCTAGGCAATCTCCAAGGAAAATTCATTCACATATCAGTTTTCTCATTATTTTCTTTGGGCAAGTGAGTTTGGGCAAGTGTTCCTTGTGGATGCAGTGCAGTTGGTTGCCTCCAAGTTGCCTGAAAAATTGCCCTGTGTGACATGGCCTTAAGTGTTTCCCATGTTCATCGAATTTGCCACTTTTAATTTTCCCTTTCGCATTCTTCGAAAAGCATTTTAAATACACATATATTCATATAATAAATTAAAAATATAGTTTTGCCTAATACATGTACATTTATTCTACCATTTGTACCTACTTTGGGTCATCACTACAAGCCCTATGGGTTTCTAAATGAACATCCTCTCATCATCAAATTTGCTTTTCTACAAAACCATTGTTTTTATGTATGCTATTTACATGAGAATGGAAATAAACCAACCAACCAACCAACCAACCAACCAACCAACCAACCAACCAACCAACCAACCAACCTAGTTGATTTTTCATTACCTACATTCCGACTTAAACAGTGCAATTACACATTAGCAATGAAGTTGATTGTTTGAATGTGCTTATTCCCATTCTGCTGTACCATGTATGTGAAATTATTCTTTACTTCTTTCTGTCACTCACGGCACCTTGGGTAACTAGCTTCTCTGCAGAAATGAGACCTTAAAGTTACGGCCTTAATGTTTATTTGCAAATGTGTCTGTCATTATTTCTCTGCAGATCCCCGTTTCCTACCGCTGGCTCTTCCGCCCTTGTATCTCACTCCCTCCTTGCCATTCTCTATACTTACTTGGAGCAGTATAATTTAGTTAGTGCTGTAAGATTAGTTGATTCTTTGGTTGAGTGTTATAGTATTGACCAGCCTAAACAGGATAAGCAAGGCAAAAGGAGGGAGGGAGGAAAGCAGTATCATGTGATACAGAGAAGCAAAGTCTCCTTTCTAGGATGGAATGCTGAGGAGAAACAGGTAGGTTCCTTATTTTACTAAATTAATGTTGGTTTCATTCATAAACAAATTTAACTAAATTGTGATTTTCGTACAGTATACTTCAGATTAACTTTGGTAATAACACTTTTTTTTTTTTTAATTTTATTAGTTCACTGGGAAAATTCTCTTGTTAAAAACTAAAAAAATAAGAAGAATGTTGGTTTTCAAAGAACATTGTTGTTTGTTTCATTTAAATATTTCAGCCCAATGTCGGCAACTTCTATAGATGAATCAAGAATAATCATTAACTGAGGTTGATCATGAGGAATCAGTACAGTGTTACTCAGTACTCTGTCTCATCTCTCCTCCGTGCATATTTTATGATGGCAAGAAATTGTTAATGGCCTCACGTTTCGACCCTAGCAGAGTCTTTCTCAAAGGCTTTCTCATCTTAGCTATTGAGAAAGACTGTGCTTGGGTTGAAACGGGGGGACTTTAACAATTTCTTTTCATTTATACAACAGATCCTTTTGGTTGGTAAGCAGTTTGCAATAGCAAATTCTTTTTTTTCCTTCACATTTGATGATCTAGACACACCCTGAACTTCCTTGTGTACCAGACCCTGTACAGAGGGAGGCAGTCCAAACTCTGGCTCGCTTTATGGCATTTTACTTCACCAATCATTCCTTGTTTGTGTATCCACCGTGTGCTGCTAAACCATTGCCTCCACTACACTTGCCATCAACTCACCATGGTATGTACAAACATGGAGGTCTTTATATTAGTGCTCAGAATAAGGATTGTCTTGCTAGTTGAAACTAAGCCTCATAACTCCCCTTTGCTTTTGTTTTGAATGTTTTGATGTCTAGAATTTGTATAGTAGTCATTGTAAAGAAATTGTTTAAGACATTTATAGACATTTTATTGAAAGAGGCTAAAAAACAAATATGTACATTTGGAAAATTGAATCTAATATGAGATGGAGCTGTAAACAGAAATGTTGCTTTTTAATTTTTAACAGATAAAACTTTTATTTTTTTTGGTATTTTACTCATTTGTGGGGATGCTTCATTGTTTATTTATTTACTTTTTCTTTTATCCTTTAAATGGGCTTATGGTTTTATTTTGTGTACTTCAGTGTTAGTTTTTAAATAATTTACCTTTTATGTAGCTGAATTTTTTTCATATTTTGCATTTTTATTTTTATTGGGAGCATTTTCTTTTAATGGATTTGGCGCTATATAAATGTATTTTATTATTATTATTATTAGGTAATCTGGATTTATTATTACAATTTAATATTGATGATTGATATTATTTACTTTAATTTGTCATTTATTCATTTTAGATTCCTGTAGGATGGTGCCTATATATCATGATCGTATTTCCAGTAGTGTTAGACAACAACAGCTATCTGATATATGGACTGCTGATACTGCCATGGCTCTGCTATTAGTATGTGGTCTCCTCCCTGAAGCTGTGTGGCTCGCTCGGGAGCTTCGTGATTGGAAGAGCGCCCTCATGCTCTCAGTTATTGCTAGGGAGAATATGCAGGCAGAAGTGGATAATATGAAGGATTACGATGCAAGGTTAGCTTATAAATAAGAGTTGAACAATAAATGTTAAAGTTGAAACTAGAATCGTTTGAAACATTGAAGTGTTTATAAATTGACCCAAAAATTGTTTTGATTGACACAAATTTACCCGCGCCAATAACTGCTTGTCAATCCTATAAGATCTCTGAATCATTTACAAACAAAAGCTTTGATAAATGATTGCAGATATTTGCACCATCAGTTCTTGGACATCAATTAATTTCATTTTAAGAAAGACATTTATAATGTGCATGTAAAATCTTAAAAAGATACTCAACCAGTGATCCAGTTCAGTAACAAGTTGTTTTTTCATGATAAGTAGCCAACTGAACCAAGCTGAAATAGGTTTCTTATGTAAAATGGATGAATTGACAATAAACAAGTACTGTTTATATTATATTTTTTAATCTTTGATGCTCAAAATTATCATCTGTCCTTCTGCATAGAACCAACTACATGAAGAACAATTTGTATCATGAAAACTGTATACTGTAAAAGAATTTCATTTTGATAATAAACTTATGCATGAATTTCATCATTTAACAAATATAATAACATTAGCTGTTGCAAACTGCTTACCAACCAAAAGGATCTTTTGTATAAATGTAGATGCAAAATATTGTTAACAGTCTCACATTTTGACCCTAAAAGAGTCTTTCTCGACTGTCTTTCAACCCTTTAGCCTTTAAGAAAGACTCTGCTAGGGTCAAAATGTGGGCCATGAACATTTTTTTGCATTTAAATCGTTGGTGGTACCCACTACTAATTATAAGATTCAAACTTTCCTCTTGTTACTGGGCCCACTCCATGGTCCAGTGGTTGAGTCATCTGCTCTAGAAAGGAAGGGGGAGGTCACAGGTTCATATCCCACCCCAACCTTCCTATGTTTTTTTTTTTTTGCAGGACTTGTGTACATAGTGCTTCCTGCTTCGGGCAAAATAAAAACCGTTTTATTCTGATGCAAGAATTACTTCACTTAGATTCTTTTGTTTTCCATTTACTTTGCAGTATGTCTGAGATACTGTCCCTTCCTGAACACCTTACCCCTTTGGTCATTGTCAAAGAAGGCATTAGTGTCATTTTACAAACTCCTTTGACGTCACCTACTGTGGAAGGAGGAAGGCCAGTCAAGAGGAATTCTTCATTTAATGAACAGGATCGACGAGGCAGTAATTCATTGATAGTATCTGGACTGAGAAGGAGCTCCTCAATGTGTAAGTACAGGTAGACATCTTACTACAGTTGCTTTGTTCATTCAGGGCTGATCAGAATACTCAAGTATTGATGTGACTGTGTGTTGGGCTCTGCCTGCAAAAATAAGTGTAGTTAAACAGTGATCAAGGTTGTGCCCATCCCTATGCACTAGCTACAACCAGTACATACAGATGATTTGCCGTTATACCAATAAAATGTATCGAATTACCATAGAAGGATTGAGTTGTGATTTGAAAAACTGCAAACAACATACCCTAGCTAGAATAAGAGAGCATCCTAAGTCAGCTTTAGTCATTCATGTAACATGATACATTGAACATTACATGACAAGGTTACAGTCTTGAGTCATAGGAATATATCCCCCATATTTTGGACCAGTGGATGACCCATATGGTCAACCTTCACCATGTTAATCTCTCATGAAAAAAGGATATGAGAAGATTCCTGTACCATCATTTTTGTAAGCACTTTACGATGGACTCATAATACGAATCCCTCATTTCCCTTGTACCAAACACTTCCAATAACATTATTGACTGACAAACTTTACAAAGTGGTAAAACAAAAAAGCTGCAACTTTATTTCATAATTTCCCATAACCAAGGTTTCTGCTTGCAACAATATGGTTTTGAAAAATTTAAATTTGAAAAGAAATGCATACAAATAATCCTGTTGTGTAATATTGATAGTTTCAGTTTAATTGATTGTGCTCGTATTATAGGTTAGGATTAATCATTTCTTGCATTTTATAAAACAATTTTTAGCACTTAATAATAATAATAATAACTAGTTCTTAAATAGCGCATTTCACAATAGTGTCTCAATGCGCTTTACATTAGTGGACTTTGTTACAAGGAAGTTCACAATGTATTGTTTTAAACATAAAAAAAACTGTTTGAAACAGCTTACGAGTGTAAAGGAGTATTGAGGACAGAATTACTAATTTGATTGAAAGGTATCCTAGATTAAATTGTGTCTGCAATGATTTTGATTTGAAATGTTCAGGTTCAATCAATGAAGAAGACCGTGTTTTGCAGGAACAGCTTTCTCGCTCACTGACAGACATGCTCAGTGCAGCAACCATTGCTGACCTTGATCCGACCCCATGGTTGCTAAGCAACTTAATGGATCGTTGTCTCTCGATGGTTGCTGAGTTCAACAGTCTGGTTCCTGAGGAGTTCTATCTACCAGCTCCTCCTTTCTATTGTCCCCAGCCAGACTATGAACCTAAGGTAGGTAATGCTGAATTGTTTACATTTGTCACAGGCATTTAAGCAAATGATTTAGCTTGATTGGTTAAAAACACATTGTGAAGTGAGACCTGCACTAGCAAAATCCTAAACACTTGCCATTTTGTTGTGTAATAAAAAACTGTGTGATCAAATTTGATCCAGTACCCATTTGAGATTTTCATGTTGCCATATTTACCCTTGCATGCACATCTCACATGGCGACTGTGCTTTGCTCATCATTTTAGACGTCAGTAGGACGTGTGTAGATGCCGTGTTGTATAAAATGCGCAATACACTGTATAACACACTGAGACACTGACTCTCAAAATGGCGCACCAAGATTATTGTGATGATGACTTCAGGTGAATTGGGTCAACGGAGCATTTTCTCTCGATTCTGATGGGAAAAAAAAACATTCTTAAGGGGTGTTGGGAACATTGTTAATTTTCTGGATGAACACCACGATTTCACTTTTGGGTCAAAGTTTAAGGTTTGCCAGAGCCAGTCACAGGGTGTAACATGTATATTACCTTGTGTTTAGTGAGAATGTAATCAATGACTTGGTCAGAAATTGCACTTTTTACCGAATCCACTACTCAGAGCTCTACTTATAATAGTGATACTTGACCTCACTTAATTGTAAAACAGAAAATTATCACAAAACAACAATCAAGAAACAAAACAGTAAAAAGACCACACCTGTGGCATAGGTTGCTGTGCTTGATATTTGATCATAGTTTGAAATGAATATATCCCATGCAATTAAGAAACTAAATTTAAATGAAACAAACAATAGAAAACTAAAACCAACTAAGCCTTCAGTGTTACTACATATTGGACAGGAACTTATGTCAGTATTATTTCCACCAAAGTGAAAACTTATATGTATTTAGTATTTTATTAGATATTATCAATGATAGGAAATACAGAGGTTGTTGCACCAAGCCAGGACATTGTAGAATTGTCATTTGTACCTTCCTGTTTGGTACCCAGACTACTGTTGCATTACATAATACTTCCAGTAACTCAGGATATGGTGCCCACCTTTGGACAATAGCCCATGTCTATTATCATCAACTGAAAGGAAGTACGCAGGTCAGATATCTGTGAAAGGAAACAATGACTTTACTAATTCAAGATAATCAGGTTTATGCTTTGTCGTGTGGTTTATTGGGAACTGATGATGAGCCATTGTGGTGGCATGAGTCAAGAGGTGGGCAAGGTAGTGGCTCATGTTGTACATGAAACTGGTACATGTATAATTCCATCTGCTATTTAAATTAATACATTGAATTAAGCAAAATCTCTCCAGTGGACAGATGACTTGTATTTGTCAACAGACACATTTGGGAATATTTGTTGTCATGTGCACCCCCAACTTCCTTCATATTTTGACTTCAGGAAGTGACATCACTCTTTGATCAGGGTTTATTAGTTACTGTACTTCTGACTGAACAGAAAATGTAAATGAGAAAAGAAACATAACATCAAAACAGTCCCATTTGTCAAATGCTGTCAGACAGAAACTGTATGCGGCTCTGTTGAAGAATTATGTTATAGTTTTTTGTGCATAGCAGCATATAATTGATACTAACCCCATCAGGAACTGGCTTTTTGGGGACTTATTGGGACCAGGGATAGTGCCCCCTCTTTATTTTCCAAAGTTTGTGATCGATTGTTATGAAACTTCCGCATAATGGTGTAAAACAAATCACAAAATATGCTTGTAGATGGCATTTTGGTTTTTTTTTCCTTCCACATTTTGGGTCAAAAATAATATTTCCCCATAATTTCTATATGTTTGTCCAAATGCTATAAATTTGTTCAAACTTGTTAATTTTGACATAGTCAATAAAATGGCATTATATTATTTTATGCGGGGTCTCTGTTTTTGATGCTGTAATCATTAATTTATCCCAATTTGGGGGAAATTTGTGTATATTTTAAGTTTTTACACTTAAAATGTGATTTTGCTGTCAGCTTTTGGGGCCCTGAGTGCAATAATAGTGCCTGGGTTAGTCTATAGTATTTTTGGGCTGAAAAGTTTGAAATATTCCATTGATAGAAAAACTTGATATAATTTGACTTGTACAGGCTGAAAACACAAAATCCAAGATGGCCGTCTGATTAATGCGGCCATTTTGTATCCCCACAATACATTTGACACTATCACATGACGCACCACTACCACTTTGTTGCAAATCCATTTGTTGAAAGAAACATAAAATACCTCACTTAAACTGTAAAAAAAAAATGTGTAACTGAAGGTCAAACAAACAGTTGCCATGGTAACAGCTGACCCTTGATAACAATGTTTTTCACAAAATATGACCCTTTTCCCTTCGGAAAAGTCAGAAAGTTTGGTGGTAATCGGATGTAGTGTTAAACAGTTAGGGCAGAAACATTGTGGTAGGGAGGTCACATTACTTGAAAGTGGTTGGAGATGGTTTTCAGAAATAAATGAAACAAAAACAATGATTTGTAAATGTGGGGTTACAGCCAATTCTTAAAACCTGATTTTACATTATAATGTTTTTTATGAACAAGTTATTGTTTTAATTCTGTAGGATTCCGATCCAGAAGAAGTATTATATGAGAGCAGTCTGAGACATGAAGTAAATGATGTTATTCAACTCTTGCTACTCGTCTTGAACTCTGCTAAGTGTAGTTTACCATGTGCACGATGGTATGTACAGCAGCTGGATATGTTGGCTACTGTAGAGGCCAGGAAAAAGGTCAGTTTTTGAGAAAAGGATTCTATAAAGTATTGGTATGGGTATGCTGATATAAGTTATGAAATATTACTCTTGAAAATTGTTTTTCTTTGGTAAATTATAGTAAACCACTGTTTTGTTGATCTGAATGGACAAGGTCAGCATGCAGTGTAGTATTGATTGCATCAATTGTATGTACAAAGTACCATATTTATATAGATTTTTTAAACCTGAAAGATTTAAAATCCTATTTTGCTTGGTATATATTTTGTTGATGTAGAAGCAACTTCTAGTATCTCTACCCAGTGTATTGATAGACCATGCTCACTACCCTGTGGATTTACTAAAGACTGGCATTGACTCGGCTAACCTTCCACACTGCACGGTCAAACTGCTGCAAATATTTCGTGATTTGTGTACATTAGTCTGGATGCTTCATACTCGAGACAAACTAACAATGGCAGTCAGGAAATACCAGGCCTGCCGGGAACGCACATTACGTGTTAAGGTAAAACAATTTACATCATCATTGATCTAACCACCGATCATTAAACAGTGTACAAGTATTGACTGCTTCGAGTGGTATGATTTAATTTACAACTCCCGAGGTGATCCTAGGAGTGTTCTATTTTCCTGAGGTAAAGCCAAGGAAAGGTGAACGTTCAGGGAGGTCAATGGGGGAGTCTTAGTTTAAACCATAGCATTGAGTAAAAACAGTCAATATTTGTTTTATAACACCCCATACATATATTGTGCTTAGATGTCTAGGTACCAAGAACTGCTGTTGCTATGGGTATAGTGCATTGGTTGCAATAGTAAAAATAAGACATATCATGTGACATGCTCTAAACCAATCACAGGGTAGAATCTTTGTAAGGGGTGTTGTAATTCACATTATAACTGACACAGATCCTTGTCATTTGATTAGTAGAACTTGAATCACGTGACATTCACTGTTACTTTGATTCGCATCGGCAATCAAAAAGTCCTACTGGCCCATGGGGAATAGTGTTTCCCATTGAACAGTTAGGATTATCCTTGTTCCCAATGTTTTTGAGCAGTAGAGCGCCGCTGCTAAAGCAAAGGAGCACCTGTACAAAAGGTTGTAATATTATCACACCCCGCGTATTGCACATGTTATACTGCCCCGTATTGCTGTGTGTAAAGTTTGCTTGTAGATAAGTTCAATATTACACGTGCACGTGGAGTACAGAAAATTATAGAGTGCTTTGTCATTACAAGGTTGGGCTCTAAATGGAGTCATCCACATTGTTAAGATAGAAGGGGTTTCAGAATATTCTCAGAGTGTGGTGTGAACGAGGAACCGTGTGTTTATTGTGAAGAAAATTCATATAACAAGGATCTATATGTCACTTATATTAAACAAATATTGAGTGACTTTCACTCGTAGAATGGGAGGAATATTATCGCTATGTAAAATTTGGTAAAATTGTTTTACCTTCTGATTTTGATGAAACAATCTAGCACACAACCTTTTAAAAAAACACAAAGTTTTGTTCATCTCTTTATTTCCCGTAGTGTGT
This sequence comes from Marthasterias glacialis, assembly GCA_911728455.2. NCBI lineage: Eukaryota > Metazoa > Echinodermata > Asteroidea > Forcipulatida > Asteriidae > Marthasterias > Marthasterias glacialis. The sequence continues at coordinate 23,053,458 of OU452225.1, forward strand.
ATGCTGACATAGTAGAAAATCACACTTCTTGAAGTTTTTTTTCACTTGGTGGCTGATTTTTTAAACTTTAAAAGCTGGATTATTTTGTGAATATGATGGATTAAAGAAGATTATCAAAAAATATTTCAGGTATCGTAATGCTCATGAGGTGAAACTGGTAACTTTGTGAAGATCAGACACTGCACCACACCTTTCTAACTTGGACTCTGTGCCATTGTACACACAGGAAGAGTTTTACCAGAGCTAGTTGGGTCTGACTTATGCTTCATAATACAGTGCTTGGTTTAGACCAGGATTGGGCCAGGTTTTATACTTCTTGTTGTGATTTTTAATTTTGTTTTATTTCATTGATAGCCTCAGAATAATGTTGAATCAGCTAAGCACAATGAGCTGCTTCAGGATATCCTATATTGGGCAGACAACCTCCATCCTTTCTCTTCATTCCTTAATCTTGAAGAAGAAGTACAAGACATTCTTCTGACAGCAATCTCAGAGCTTCCTCCAACCAAGAAGACTGTAGCCATTCTTGCCCGACACTTCCATGATGCTGGAACCCTTGCCCCAACAATAGAGGAGAAGTTTCAACGGTTGATGGAGAAACTAAAGCGCAAAAGTGAACTGTCAACTCGCAAGACTAAAAAGAAGATTGGAGAGTCAGAGAAGGAGAACAAACGACTTGTAAAGTATGAGACACTCCATCAGCACTATCGATATGAATGTAAGCTACGCAAACTAGCAGTGAGTAACAGGCATGAAGTAATAGGAGGCTGTGAGGAACAAGTGTTTACTGAGGTATCAAACCAACACTCTTCAAAGCAATCTGCAGATGAAGTCACTCAGCACTCAGAGAGTTCATCCACAGCAAAACAGCAACAACAACAACAGTCGGAAACTGATACAGGATTCAATGGGTCCCCATCCCCATGCAATCCCCAAAAGGAAGGGGAATGTTATCCCCTTGTTGGTTCACGAGAGTTTGAGAGTACTGTTGGATATCTCGACTTCCTGGAGACTTTCTTCCTAGTGGCCTTTGGGAAAATTGTCCAAGAGAGTGCACCATTTACTGGGAAACCTAAACTGCCACTATTGAAGGTTTATTCATCAGAGTTAAGGCAAAAGGAATTTGGGTCAGTTGTTAAACGGATGTCTGGCAATACTAAGCTGACTACGGTAGAGATTGATTTCTCTAGTATTACAAGAGTTCAGTTGTCCAACAAAGACCCTAGTCAACCTAACCCGTATGACATAACAGAGACACTGACTGCTGATGATAAGACCAAATCAATCAAGAGCAGGAGTATGTTTCATCATAAACAGGATACCACTGAAGGAGAAGCAGACATCATTTCTTTGAGGAGACATGGGAGCCGAAGCACCTTGGCAGCCTTTGCTGATTCAAACAAAATGAAAACCTCATTGTCAAAGTCCAAAGTTGAGACTTCCTCTCAGCATGGCATCCTTCAGCCTTACTCTACTGTAGTACTGAATCTAGGCAAAGTGTATAAAAGTCAAGCACAGCTATTGCAATGGTTTGGAAGGTGGTCTGAGAGACAGCTTGCCATTCATGCCCATACTCCTGGACAGACTGCGAATGAATCCAAAGCAGTGATAAGAGTTCGCATCCCTCAGCAGCTTGTACTGAACAGCTTATGGTTGGTTCGTCATATATACCATGCAGACTTGTTTGAAGGTCAGTCCATTTCAGAATCTCCTGTTCCTACCATGACTACTTATGACAATCTTGGTACAAACGATCAATATCCAAAGGAAGCAGACAAAGCTGACTCTAGTTATGTGAGCAGCGAAAAGGGAAGGAATGATGGAGTGGACAAAGATGAAGAAATCAAGGTTGACTACCAGAAGGAAACCCAAACAAAGAAAACATCTAGAAGGAAGAAAAATAGAGATAATGAGTCAGATGAAGAAAGTAGCAATCTAGAAAGAGCAGAAAGAAGACGCGGAAATAAGAAAGAGGACAAAAGAAAAAAAACAAAGAGAAACATTACACCATCTGAGAAGGTAGGGGAGTCTTCTGGCAACAAGCTCAGGCAAAAGAAAAGACAGCTCCCAGAAGTAACTCATTCACCAAGACACTCACCAGCACACACAAAGACAATCAACCAGCTCATGTTAAGGTCAAAGAGTCCAAGTAATTTGCAAGTTCCCAACTCTAAACAATCCATAGACTTTGGTAGCATTTCAGACTTGTCAGATGGAAGTAGTGTATCAGTGAATATTGCAACATCTCAAGGTATTATTGAGCTGAGCCAAGGATCAGATGAAGAAAAACGGTCATCACTGCAGACTGTAAGGAAACCAGGCAAGAAAAAATACCAACAACGTAGGAGAGCAAGACAGTCTGTTACTGGAAGGAACTATATTGATAGTGATTCTAGCAGCAGTTCATTGGACATTAGCTCTCTAGATGAAGCTGACCAGACATCATCACATTATGGGTAGGTGACTGGGCATTTAACAGATAAACAGTTTTTCAGGAGTTGTTAGGGCTGTAAATATTTCCTTAAAATGAAACACAATGACTAATGTTTATTTCATTAGTGTAGTTGTTAATTTAAGAAAAATGAAATACTTAAGTACAATGAACTCTGCTTGAGCCTTTGTTGGCCCTAACAAAGTTATTACTTCACTTTATCCGGGAGCTGAAAGACTCCATTCCAAACATTTTTAACCATCAATAAATCTTTACTCTTTTGCAATTTTACTTACTTACTTAATTTTACTTGATCTGTAGCAGGTAATGCCCAGTGGAATAAGTGAACTTATTTCTTAATAAGTGTGGGGATTAAGTAACACGTTTGAACCACGTTGATTTCAGGAAACAACGTGCAACAGCTGATTGGTTAGTGAACACGGAGAAACAAATGACAGAATCTCAGTATACTAAGATTGCATCTGAGGAGCAGCAACCACTCACTGATACTTCATTGTCTCTCAATCTTAACATGAAGGATGCTGATGTCAAGAGACTGGTCAGGGAAGAATTCATGAGAATTATGATGGAGGTAGAAATTCAGTGTTCACAACAAATAGTAATAACCACTCAATGAAATACTGCCAATGATACATACAGGGATAAGCCACAATGCATGACATTTCTATAGCCCTAATGTTGGCTGTGGTTTGTCTTCTTAGTTACTATTGCAGCTAAGTGGAGATGTTGAATGCTCTTCACATTTCTGCCCCATCATGGGTTGTGTTGGTGTTTGTGTGGTGTTAATAACCTTTTCAGATATACATCATGTAGATAGTGTTTTAAAACCATAGAACGGAGAGAATGTCACTGCATTAAATATAATCAGAAATAAAAGAAAAAACTCTAGAATACAGCTGGACATCTTATAATGACTGTTTTCTGTCTCTACAACAAAAGAAAAACAAACTTGTAAAAGAGCTTCCCAGATTTTCAATGTGCCCTTGGCTGTTGTGTATTTTTAAAGAATACCGTTTTATTATGGACTCATTAGTAGAAGCTAATTACACAAAACTTACTTACGTTGTGTAGGTGGCATGGCAGTAAATAGCCATACACACAAATTTACAACACATCATCTTTTTAAAACACACCACGACTGTTCATTTGAAGGTGCATTGAATTCACAGGATTTGTTTTCTTTTTTAAAATACGGAGGTTGACAACAAGTGTTATGAGATGTCCTACTGTTTGCTGATGATATTTTCCTTTATCTTGAAGTACTAGTGTATATATGGTAGGGTGTTGTGGCCTAGTAGTCTAGTGTGTTGGTCTCAAATTCAGTAATGTACAGAGTGTGGGATAGAATCCTGGCCTGGTCGGTCGAGACGAGACACTTGTATCATGATTGCTTCTCACCACCCAGGAGTAAAAATGGGTACCGGTGAGAGCTAGGGAGTAACCTGTGATAGACTGGCATCCTGTCCAGGAGGAATAGAGTTATTTTCAGTCGTTTAATGCCAAGGAAACTGGTTATAAACACTGGCCTGATGTGGCACATTGTCTCGGGACAGTCTTTACCTTTTTAAAAACTTTTTTGACTTGTGTATATGAACTAAGAGTCCTTAGGTTTTATGGTCTTAATGTTGTGACAGATAGATACTTATACGATACTAATTTTCATTGTACTATTATAACATGAGTGCATTCATTTACTCATTATTATTTGACTTTACAGAAAAGCAAGACATCATCCCAACCAGAAAATACTAGGACCTCTGAGCCTAAGCATGGAGACCAGGAAAAACCAATGAGAACAATCATGTCAATACGGGATGGCACTACACAGTCTGGTACCTCACATGATGCATTTGCTATGCAAGGTAAAGATGCAGAGACTCAAGCACCATCCCCAGTACTGCAATCATGGCAAGGAGTCATGCAGTCATCCTCACACAATGACATATCCCCTCTCACTGTCACTTCTACTAAAGATATCAATAGAAATGACTTAAAATCCATTGCTTTGAGAAAACATGGACTGGCCAATTCTGGTCATGACCAGTTACAACCAGTACAATCTAGTCGTGAAGCTTTTGTATTGCATAGTGACTTCAAACCAGATCTTCACAGCACAGCATATGATGCTGACTCTAGATTGGTTCCGAGTGGAAGAATTGCTGATGATAAACAAGACACAAGGACCAGAAGGAGAGTCTCCTCCTGTGAACCAGAGATGGATGAATTAAAATTACAAGATCTTGAGGACACGGTTGATCAAGAAGACAATGGTCCAGATACCTTCCAGCATGGACATCCTACACATCCAAACTATGGTTATGGAGACAGTTCTAATAAGTCAGAACGCCTACCACCACCAACCTACAAATCAACCTTTAGATTTGCCATGCAGATACCCATGCTGCTTACTGTACCACCAGAGAAACTAGCTCAGGGGGCTCTTGGGACAGCATTTAATACCCCACAACAAGGAATTGCACCATCTGATAGCAGACCTGTTGCTTCTAACATGACCCCTGTTGATAGCCATGTACATGGACATGGACATCCAGATAATGCATCTCAGTACCAACAATCATACAGGGCACCACCTGACTACTTCAGCCAGCACAGGACAGAATCTAAAGCCCCGTCTGACTCTGTTAGAAATGCTCCAACCCATCCACTTGCAGATTCAAGGTATAATCCAGCAGTGGGCTTAGCAGCAAGTGAGCAACCTGTTAGACATTTAATATCTCTGTTGCATCCAGGCGCTCAGCAGCAACATTATAGCACTGACACCTTACCACAAATCCCACTACTCCACATGGAACCTAGGTATACAGCACCCAGTATGCCTCCACCTAGATACCCAAATCTAGCTAACATATTCCCTAGCCAGCCAGCACATCCCTCATCAAACACAGAGAATCGCTTCCCACTCCTGCAACTCCAATCAGGTGGTAAGTCTTCTCAGTTTGTTCCTCTTGAGGAATTGAGTGCCTTCGAAAGGAAACAGAGACAAGATGGAGAGAAACATCCTGCAGTCAAGGCCAGACAGATGTATGAAGGAATGGAAGAGAGACCAGGTCCTCTACAACTCCTTCATGTGGACTTAAAGAATGACCTGAATAATGTGACCAGGTACTTGTGGGATGATTTATAATAAAGGAAGGATTTGCGGTGACACCATGCGGTTTTTATCTCTTTTGAGTATATGTGGTTCCAAAGGAACCGGTTGACTTGGAGTATACTGTCTGAAACGTTGAGTCCTTCGGAACCACATACACTCAAAAGAGATAAAAACCACATGGTGTCACTGCAAATCCTTACTTTGGGATAAGTTATGTTGCTTACTTTGCTTATTCATTTGCTACAATTCAAATAATAACTTGACAATTGATAATGGTAGAAGATTTCTGTATTTAGCTGGATAATCACTTATTCCTTAGCATGTATTGTGTCTATGGTGACAAACATTTGCATTGTGTTGCATAATAGGGTAAGACATTAACAGGTGAAGTGAATGGAAGTATTTGTGCATCCTAATATAGGCATTATACTGGAATGTGAAGGGTCGGAAGTCAAACAAACCAAACTCATAAAACTGACATTCTTAAAAGCTGAGATAAACCAAATTTGAAATACATTGATTAGCTTCTTCTCCAGTAGTCTGGTTACCACTGAAATCCCCAAATGTTAACCCTTAAGCTACACCCTATCAACTTAACTTTAACATAATGTAGAAATCAAGTTTGCAAACATTATTTTATCTGTTGGGCAGAAACATTTCTGAGAATGGTTAAGTTTATTACTAGTTGGAATTCAAGTATATTATAACCATTTTTAATTAATATTGTACAGCACCCTTACTGTACATGTGATTTTACTTATGGGGCAGGTACCTTAATATCAGTATTGTTCAACTGAATAAGGAATGCAACTTTTACAGAAAATGCGTTTTCCTGGGTTGTCTTACTGCTGACATTTTCCATTAATATCTAAATTGATGAATTGATGAGTCCAGTTAGTTGTAGAAACATTTCTATTCAGAGTTGTGCATTTGATAAAAAAAGGTGGACCATCCTCTATCTTTCCAACAGGCAAAGACGTCGTCAGGGTCAAGATGCACAGAAGGTACCTGGTGATGTCCAACCTTCCATCATGGCTGATCATGCTGAGCAATCCAAGAAGACAAGGGAAGGCCCTGAACTGAAGAATCAACAAATGAGACAGCACCATCTTGATGACAGAAATGGAAACAAACCATTGATTTCTGGGGAGAAAAATGAGATAGGAAGGAATGATCAGATTGGATCTGATGAGAGTAAAATGATAACAGATACCAAATCAGGCAAAGGCGGCAAGATGATAAAGTCTAGAGTCATCTTAGTTGATGATCAACCATCTAAGGTCAGTTGCAGCTTCGTCTAGTTTATGTTGCTCCTAAATGATGATATTACCCATTAGCACTTAGTTCAAGGGAAATCTTCAGTTAAACTTGTAGTGAAATTATCAGACATTTTATACGTTTAGAAAGAGGAACAAGGGTCTTGCGGGAAAACTGGATGGACAAACCTCATCTGATTGACACTTGAAACCAAAACTGATGAGGAAGTGTGCCCTTGTATGAAGAAAATTAAGATGTGCCAGATTGAAGTACTTCTTATAAATAAATTCAAAACAACTTCTTATTAAAATAATTTTAAACTATTTTGCTTCTTTCTAGTAAAAGCGTAAATTTTTGAATAGTATGAGTTTGAATAAAGCTCAATTTTTCCATTTCTCACATCCTTGGGCAGGTATCATCAAAGTGTGAATCAGTTAGCTCAAACACCGATAGTGAAGAGGAGGACACTAAGAAGGATAAGAACATGAGACAAGAAGATAGTGGGACTGCTTATGCTATTAAACCAGGTTAGTTATATCTGGACATTAAGATATTGGGACTTGTATACTTTTAAACCAAGTTAGTTAGATACAAAAAGAAAATTGGGACTGGCTAACCAGTTTAATTCTATCAAGACAAGACCATACTGGAGTGCTAAATAAACTAGTATTCAATAGAAACGGGAAGATATTTTAAGAAATGCAAAAGGTTATTAAGAGTGTCATCAATAAACGCTCATCTTTTTGTTTGTATTTTTTGTTGTGTTTTTATTGTCGGAGTTCTAGTTTCGTTTTTGAGTTTAATAATAATAATAATACGCAGTTCTTATATAGTGCTTTATTACACCCGACGGAGCGCTCAGTTGTTTTTTCCTGCAAGGTATGCAGAGTTACGTATTTGAAGTATGAGACCTGTTCCTTTACATAGCACCATGTAATGGTTTACAAGGTGCTGTGGCCCAATCTGCAGCCGATTAAAACCAGGAACACCAGGGCGAACCCCTTATCTTTGCGATAAGTGCACTGGGTTCTTTTACGTGCATTACACAACACACTGGACCTACGGCTTTACGTCCCATCCGCAAGGACGCAGCAAGAATGGTTAAGTGTCTTGCTTAAAGACACAAGTGTCACGACCGGGACCCAAACCCACACTCTGCTGATCAGAAACACCAGAGCTTGAGTCCGGTGTTCTTATCTGCTCGGCCATTGACACATCGTTTGATGTTCGGCATCACAGTATACTTCTATTCTTGTTAGTAGAGCTCATGTATTTATTAAGTGGAATAATTTTAACTTTGTTTTGTCTGTCAGGATCATTTGATTCAGTATTACATGACCATGATGCTAGGAGTGTCATACCAACTGCTGCTCAAGTACACTATGACACCATCAAACAATTACAATCCAAACCTAAAGCTACTTCACATACCAAAAATGTCTCCACTTCAATGAGCAAGGATGATTTCCCACATCGTAAGTCTGAATTTCAAATTGACATTGCTTAGTAGTTTGATACATTCTCAGTGAATTATTTTAAGTCTATGAAGAGCAGATACTGTAAGCATTTATAACACCTCATACGTAGATTCTGCCGTGTGGTTGGTTTAGAGCGCGTCACATGATGTCTTATTTTTGCTGGAAAGATAAGCAAATGTGACGCACTATACCCATAGCAACCAATGTACTATACCTGTAGCAACCAATGTACTGCACCCATAGCAACCACTGTGCTATACCCATAGCAACCACTGTACTATACCTGTAGCAACCAATGTACTAAACCCATAGCAACCAGTGTGCTATACCCATAGCAACAGCAGCTTCTTGGTACTTAGACGTCTAGGCACAATATATATAAGGAGTGTTATAAACAAAATATTGACTGCCTTTATTCGTGCTTATGGTTAAAACTAGGACTCCCTCAGTGATCCTCGGAGCAGAAGCAGTCCATATGTGTATAATACATCATAGTATGTAGTAGTAGCTAGGTATAACTGATATATGTAGACTAGATAGGCTATCCTAATATCTTGATATTCTTTCTATCCATGTAGATACTCCTAGTGTTACTGAAGCTACATCACAGTATACAGTAGCGGCCACAGGATTAGCTGATTCTGGCCAGGTAGTTGCTCCTGACATTTTTTTCAATCTTCGTTTTGGATCCTCTGTGACAGATCACCAACCTAGTCTGCAGGACAAAGAAATTGGCAAGGTAAAGATAAAAAAGTTATACATCACTTATCTTCAGTGTTTCAACATTAAATGTTTTTTCCATCAAACTTTGAAAGAAAAAAGACAGTATAAACATTGTTGTGGGGTTTCATTGAAATGTGGCGTAAGACCGGCTTTTAAAACCAGCAAACAACTGACCCTGAACTAGCCCTTCACAGATCCTTTATTAAAATCTTCCGTATGCAAAGCTACTAATCTCACCAGATTAACGTCATGGTGTTGTGTTTTGGATATCAGATATTCCTCATAAATACATATTTTTTTGTGAAAATTCAGCTCTAAACGTTAAAAAGTTTCTGTTATATTCGTTACCTCAAATATGCCTCTTGTTTGTACATGTAAACTAGCGTGTTGTGTCTTCAGTATGTATAGTGCTGTGAACACACAGGTCTTAGTGGCAAGCTGTGTTTAAAGTTTGCTGACATGTTTAACATTGAGAGCTGAATGAAGGATTTATGAGGATTTATGCCAAAAATTGCATGAGGCAATTGAATGTTAATCCTGCGAGATTAGTAGCTTCTTAGATACATATATGCTCCTTGACTACAAACGCCTAAAATCATTGTCAAAAGAAAAGTTAAAAAATTCAGATCCATTGAACTGTCTGTTTCATTTAGAAGTTAATCATTATTGGAGGAGTAAATAACGAAGACCTTGACCCAGGGGAAAGGGCATGTTAACTTTTTGGCGCTTGTGACTGACGTCACAATGCAAATCCATGGTGAACGGTCAAGCTGGCCGCCTAGTTTTCTTGCTTACCTGTGAAATATGCTTGTGCTTAAGCATATTTGTCTGCTAAAGTAAGCAGAAAAAATGTGCTTGCCTTTAAACAGCTTTATGAAATTGATCCCTGGTCTTCAGTGAGTGTTAATGACTGAGTAAGTGTTGACTGCAGTTAATGGACCTTGCCTTCAGCTTGATCCATTAACAGCAACCAGCCCTTCACCTGGTCATTGACACACAATTGAAGACCTAATAGTTACACTGTTATTCACTAGTTCTCATTTGCTAGTTTTCCCTATCTTAAAATGAAGAGACTCATGCATTTAAAAAGAGTTATCATAAAAAGAATACTAGTATTGCATTACAATGGCAGATACTATAATTTTATTTTGCTACACTTAATACTTCATTTGAGCAGGAATGTTTCTCAGGAGGAGGATTGTTCAAACTGGTTTCTAACTTTATAAAAAATTAGTCATTCAAATTTAATGCTTTACAAGTTGGTCTTTTATACAGTTTATGCATTGTGAAACTTAGAAACATTGATGCTGTTGTGTTTCAGGGCTCATCAATGGCTAATAAGGGACGTTCTTTCATCAGTGTTGTAGACATTGAGTTGAAGGATCTCCCAGACGCCCCTCTTGATGTCCCCCCGCTTCAGACAGATCAACTTCTACCAGACACCAATACACAACCCACTCAACCTCCAACACTGACACAGTCTACTCCTCCACCATCACCTACCAATGCTCAGCTACACTACAATGCCTTATTCCTTAAGGATGCCCATCCCAAGAGATCACCTCCTGTGGTGCAGTTTGAGGAGACTGAGGGAGGACCAGATGAAGTTACTTTAAGAGTGTTAGAGAGACGAGCTAAGGCAGACAGGTATAATAAATTAGTAGATGTTATTCATGCATCAGTAGCATGGTTACTGAAGAAAGGGTCCAAGTAGAGGTTTGAAAGGGTAGTAGTAATATGCAGTTCTTATATAGTGCTTTATCATACCCGATGGGTGTCTCAAAGCGTTACGTTTTTGAAGTATGAGACCTGTTCCTTTACATAGCACCATGTAGGTGATGTTTGAAGGTTTGCATGGTGTGGGAAATAGGAAGAAACTATTACTAGTAAGCTTGCGGGTACAACCATGTAAAATAACTCTTTTGTGAGATGTGTTGGCTCTGAAAAGAGCCGGTGTGGTCTCGACGTTTCGAACAGTATACTCTGATCGTCTTCAGGAGAAGACGAAGACGATCAGAGTATACTGTTCGAAACGTCGAGACCACACCGGCTCTTTTCAGAGCCAACACATCTCACAAAAGAGTTATTTTACATGGTTGTACCTGCAAGCTTACTAGTAATAGTTTCTTCCTATAGCACCATGTAATGGTTTACAAGGTGCTGTGGCGCAATCTGCAGCCGATTAAACCAGGGACACCGGGGTGAATCTCTTCTCTTTGCGATAAGTGCACTGGGTTCTTTTACGTGCATTACACAACACACTGGACCAACGGCTTTACGTCCCATCCGAAGGAGGCAGCAATAATGGTTAAATGTTTTGCTTAAGGACACAAGTGTCACGACTGGGACTTGAACCCACACTCTGCTGATCAGAAACACCAGAGCTTGAGTCCGGTGTTCTTATCCGTTCGGACACGACACGCCAAGGTCCTATGTAGAGGTCTGCATTGCATATATAATCATATGTGATTCATATTTCAAAGTGAAAAGTGTAATATAATAAATCTTTCTCATTCTCTGGTTGTCAGTTTTGGTACTCGACGCTTTCTGAGTCATCCAGAATTATTTTACTGGCACCTTGGATGGGAATTGAACCATTTTATTTTTTTCTGTGGAAGTTGGTTAAGCACTAAGAACAGTGCTAATCACACTTATCCAAAACTATATCAAATCATCATTTTGTTCGTTCTAGTCATCAACTTGCCAAGAGCAGAGCTCAAAGTGAATCAACACGCTTATCAACTAAAGCTAGCATTAATCAACGCTTGGCTGAGATGGATCAACAGTTGAATGCCATTGAAGAATCAGCTGCTAATATTGATCAGGACTTCAGAAATACAAGCTTGGTAAGATCATTTGATTGGATTTAATCATTTAAATTGAACCCTATGTCCTTCAAAAAGTGAGGCATTATTTTTGATTAAGATTTCATTTTTAGTGAGTTAATGCATAATACAATTCTTAAATTAGATGTCCTTTTGATATTGTATTTTGTTACTTAGATGTTACATACAGTAGAGAACCTTGCTGATGTCATGGCCCCTGGTGACACCAGACCAAAGGCAGACTACACATTAAGAGACTACAAGGAACCAACCACTGATGCTGACCATTCTGGCATTGACTCTATTATTGATGAGGATGATGATCATAAGAGAAGTCAGGAGTTAAGACTTTCTGGGGAGCAAACCGAAGATGTTGGAGGCGTTACCATGGTTACTGAATCGGAGGGAAACCTCACCGGTGTAGACAGGTATATGTTTTTTTGTCGGAAATAGATATCAAGAACCGGTCGTTTGGAGTACCTGGTGTATTTTGAATAGACGATACTCATCTTACTCATTTTGTTTAAGTTTAAGATAGAGTTTTGTTTTTGTTTTTTTCATGGATAATGGAATTCAATGCATCATTGTTGCCCCATTGTTTTCTGTAATTTAACTGCTCAAGTTGTTGAGTTTAAGATCCTGTAGTCTGAAGTTTACGAGGTAAGGATTGTTCTTTGCATTCATGTGAATAATGAAATCATATCTCACCAATTAAAATTTGAGAATTGTTTGAGTTGAATAACAGTGGTTAGCATTTTGCTTAAAGCCCCAGCTCAACATTGGTAAGAAAGAAAAACATAAATGTAATTACATATACCTTACATGGTCTAAAGATAATGATGGTAGAAAAACTTTCTGTGAAATATTTCTGCCTGAAGTGTTGTCGATTTTGAATAATAAATGAAATAAGATCAGAACTTAATTTTTGTGAGATGTGAGATCAAAACTTTGCCTAAGAATGCGTACAAAAGTGCTGAATGCATCTGTACCGTTTTTTCATAAATGAAACAACGAAATGAGCAGACATTTTCACAGGTTGGTTTCATTACATATATCTCGATTTGTGCAAAGAATGGAAGCATTTACAGACACTTTACCAATGTTGAGCTGGGGTTTTAACAAGTACATAACATTATTAAACATATGTGGGATTTGGGTAACTTGAAGGAGTTGTGTTTCCTTTGTGGGTAATGTATTGCTAAATGTGACATGGGTTATCTCTCTATTTGAAGTGAGATTGCTGCCGTACTATCCGATCGATGAGAATACTTTTTGACATACAGTCTGTATATATTGTTGTATTTACAGGGGAAATGGTACAGGTCTAACTCTAGGACTATCAGGTATAAGTGGAGTTAGCGATATTATAGCTGAGGTTATAGCTGATGGTGATAATAGTGAGATGAGAATGATGGGAATCTCTACTCAGCAACAAAAAGCAGCCAAGAATAAACTCAAGAAGAGGTAATCAGACAAATAACTCCTTATCCTGGGAGGCCAGCTATTTTTTTGAAAGTTTGCACTGAGTTTAAATCATCTTTAAAAAATGATTGATGCTATGTTTTTATTTTTTCACTATTTTGTTGGAGCCATTTCAAGGTTTGATCTTAAATGAAGTCTAGTTTCAAGGTTTGTTCTTGACTTCACTATTTAATCGCCTTTATTAACAATTCTGAAAGTGCTTTTGTAAATTGTGTTTTGTACAGTTAGCACATTGCACTCTGAACAGAATTTTCCTAATTCAGAAGTAACCACTGTTTATGCCAAATTAGGCAATTTCCTAGGGTTAAGTAGTTGCTATAACACAATCCCTGCCTGACGCATAACTGCGTTGTATTACTGATGCATTTTCTAGGTTGTAAATGGTTGTTCATGAATCAGGAAGCAGTTCAATGCTGCATCATGAAAAGCTCAGTCCAATGAAGTTTCCTCTGTATTCTCAAAACTGAACATCATGCTGTAGTTCTTTTCTAGTTTTTTTCCCGTGTTGTTTTGCCATAGAGCTATAAATCCATCCTGTTGGTAAGTGATGACGTTTTGGAGCTGAAAGTACAGTGTAACGAATGTTCATGTACGTACAGAAGTATGTATTCCATCCGGTTACATTACACTTTCGGTTCCAAAACGTCATCACTTACCAACAGGATAGCTGGTTTTATATGTACCTCATTTATAGGAATAGTAGTTGATGAAAGACACATTAGTATGTAGTGAGTAGAACAGCAGTTGATTTAAGATATTGTCATTATTCAGGAGAGAAGCTGATCAAGGACAAGTAGATGACTTTGGTCATCTAAGCAGTGATAAGATCAAAGAACTCCTTGAGACACCAAGGACACCAAGACAAGATGAAGAGGAAAAATGGCCATCAAGGAGAAAAGCTGCAGAAAGAAGCCAACAAGAGAGAAAAGAACTCCATGAATGGGCAACAAGGAAACAGGCCAAGAACCTTGTGGAATATAAGAAGCAGCGTGAAGAAAAGATTGAGTCCGAGCATAAACCATATCAATCCAACAAAACAACGGTAAGACATTCAGATAACAACAAACTCAGGTATAACTTCAAATAGGATGCTCTTAAGCATGATCTCAACTTCCTTGGGATTGATAAATGACTTCATGTTCCTGTAACACTTTATCAAGCATAGATATTTGACCAAAACATTGCTCCTTTATCACTATTTGTTTGTATCTGTTGGATTGATTACTGCATAGCCAGTAATTGGAGCAGGCATGATAAAAAATTAAAAAAAGAGAAATGTTTGGGTGCTGAGTTCCAATATGATGTTGGACTGTTAAATGGCAGACTTTGGAACACTAGGTGGCAGCAGACTTATGAGATAAATTTCCATTGTTTACAAAGCTCTGAGCCTTCACATGTGTCCAAGAACGATGGATTTACCTGGTAAGTTTGCTGCCACCTAGTGTCCACAAAAGTCTGCCATTGTTGAAGGAATTTAGCAACTAACCCTTTGTAATTGGTACAAAGTTCAAAAGCAAATATCAGACATTATTAGGGTTTCTTGTATAGTAAAGTTTGGTGCTTTCTCCCGTGAACTAGCTACAAAGACTTTTGTTGGCACTAAAAAAAAAAGACACATAAGTATAAACAACTCTTGGTTTTGAACATTTCTCTGAACACAATCGGAAGAAAGAAGGATAAAGATGAGGGTGAAGTATGAGTGTAGGGATCAACCCTTTCAATTGCTCATGCTTTACAGAAAGTTGTTGTCGTGTGTCCGGTAAAAGGGCGTACGGCTTTACGCCCTTTTACCATGCACATAAAGTATTTCGTCCCAGTATTAAAAGGACGTAAGCAATAAAATGGCCCCTGACATGAAAAAATATGGCATTATTGTTACATTGTTGTTGCTAGAATTAACCCAAAGACATGTTTTCCCATTCCCAGAATTTAACCTTCCTATAATAACTTTAGAATGGCAAAAAATTGATCAACTTTCCCGCTCATTTTTCTAGAATCACAACATTTCACATCATTTGCTGATGTCCTTTTACCGGGAACTTGTAGTTACGTCTTTTTACCCGGCACACGTATGTGTTAATATCTGAATGGCATTCTGATGATGTTAATTAATCCAACTCTGCAGTTGAGGTACTATCAAACATTCAACCGTGGAATGTATGGAAAACCAAAATCAACTATGATGAGAATTTATGAAATGGTCAATATTTCTTTATATTCCAGGGACCATCATCATTGAAAGAGATTAAGAAACTGGAAGAAACAAGAGACAAGAATAGAAGGTAAACAAGGAGTCAAAATAACCATTTATGTATCACTTCTGGTTCATGCACTCATCTTCTCTGTGATGCTCTCCTTACCAACATTCCTGACAAGCAAATAAATCGCCTTCAACATCTTCAAAACTCAGCTGCCAGACTGGTCACACTTTTACTCTATTCATGGTACATCCTCAAATTACATCCAGAATTCAAGCTCCATGATACAGTGTTTCTACAAGACAACGTCTCTCTACCAACACCATGCTCCTCAACATTTCCCGTTCTAAACACACTTCCTTTTCAAATGCTGGACCATCTCGCGGGAATTGGCTAACTCTGAACCTCAGACAAACAGACACTCTCTCCAGCTTCAAAACTAACTTGAAAACTTACTTGTTTGAGTCTAGGCTTGAAGTACCGCCCTTAGCAGAGTTTCTTTTTATGTGCCAGGGTGTCAGTTTTGACGGATATGGTGCACTACAAATATCCTTCATTATTATTATAAGTCGTATTACTTTCCCATATCATTATCAGTTCAGATTTCTTGTTGTGGCTCTGACCTCCTCTCCTACTCAATCCTGTCATTTGGTCAATTTGATTGATGTGATTTCTAGTTCAGTTGGGAGATAAAACATGTCCAGTAACTAAATTAAGCTAGTTCAAGTCAATGTGCATGCCTAATAACCTGAAATGTAAATTTTTGTCATTAGATGCCACTGAATTCACTTCTTTGTATTTTCAGATAAATGAGCCTAAAACAATAGCATGTTATTCTATGTCATTATGTCAATTGTTTTCCCTTGTCCTTTTTTAACACAGAGTACTGAGAGAAGAAACACACGGTGAGAGAGTGCAGTTAGCTAAAGCCCTCATGTCTGAGATATTCACTGATAAACCCAACCTTCCTCCAGAAACATCTCCCAAGACAACTAGAAAGCGAGACAGGACCCTACAGGAATCAAATATAGACCCACTGGAATCATCCAAACAAGATAAGAGTGGACAGAGAGGCACCTACATGTTCATTGACAGTGGAGCATATCAGAACACACCAACCTCTATCAGGGAGAATACAGGAAGGACAGATACAAGAACTTATGGTTACAATCCAAGGAAACAGGAAGATCTTACGAGAGGAACACAGTTACAGAGTCAAGACTACAAAGGGCGTGGGATGGTCTCCAGGGAGTCTGATGACTGGATGATGCTGGATGGAATCTCAGAAATCACAGAGTCATCTGTCAAGGAGTCTAGGAACAAGACTTCTGAGATGAGGCTATACAAACCCAAGTCATATGATCAGGTGGTCAGAGTTCAAAGGCCGGAGGTTACCAGGAAGCAGCAAGCATCACCAAGGAAACAGAAAACATATACAGAGATGTTACAAGAGATGAAAGGTGAAGGAAACAAAATGAAGTCTTCCTCTCAGACACTGAAGGCTAAACAACGACTGTACGGTGAGTAGATTTATACCATAAGGTTACTCATCAATTTTGCAGTCTAATCAAGACAAACTCACTAGGAAAAACTAGGGGGACGGGACAACAACAAAAAAGCATCCCGGCGGCAACTGTTTAAAATTCCTGGGCTGCTTTACCTACCTTTCTCTTGACTCCTCAAAATGTTGCTTCATTTTTTTATATGTATAATAAGAATAGTATGCACTTATGCTTGGGATTATGTATATTGT
This sequence comes from Marthasterias glacialis, assembly GCA_911728455.2. Taxonomy (NCBI): domain Eukaryota; kingdom Metazoa; phylum Echinodermata; class Asteroidea; order Forcipulatida; family Asteriidae; genus Marthasterias; species Marthasterias glacialis. The sequence goes on from OU452225.1 coordinate 23,070,738, forward strand.
AGTGCGTTTAAATAAATGAAAAACTAAAATTTAAGGGTTAATACAGGGAAAAAATACTTCAAGATGGACAAGTAAAAGTAAAATATTACATGTATCAACAAACTGTTGCTGCATATTTGAACTTCATACTGAATTATTACTTCCGTTCATCTGTTAAACAGTTTGTCAAATTGTTATTTTTATAAAAGGTACCAAGAGGTTACCAGGGTCAGGCAAAGCTCCAGACAGGACCACTCCTAGAGCCACTAAGACTTACAGTCAACGCCTATCTGATATGCAACAGAAGTCAGGAGGCCAGACTCGTCTGAGGCCACGATCTAGACCAGTAGTGCCTAAGATAAATACAGGTAAGAAAGTAACAAACAATATGTCCATAGAAATGACTCGTTAATGTACATGATATATATATCTAATGAGATACTATGCTGACTCAGATTGTCACTGATCTGTTGATACACAGTTGTATCTATGCAGTACCTAACTCATTTTTATTTAGTTTTGTGCATTTTACTATGACCCTTCCTCGGTCGATTTGGGCGAATGTTTCTTAATCCTGCACTTTTTTTAAAGAAAATAAAGAAAGAAAAAAAGTAAATTAATGATTTTGGATTGTAAAAGTTTGCCGCAAGTCGATGGAATAGTTACAGAAATTAAATAGCTTGGACAATGACAATGACAATGACATTTTCCAGAGACCTTTTTTTTTTTTAAATTCTTTTGTTTTGATTTCTTTTGTTTTTAGATACCATAACATTTAATGAGCGTAGACGTCAAGTTGAAGGACGAGGCATTCATCCTGAAGCAACACCAAGGTCTTCAACCCCACATCATGAACAACTCACAACAAGATCTTTGTCTGGCACATACAGAGCTCGAGGTGGGTTATAGTTAGTTCCCAATATGACGTGAATCGGCGATCTTTACGGGCAACTTTGGAACGCACGGTCGTGCATTTCCAAAAGAATGGCGTGCAGCAGGCCCGCATTTTACAAAACTCATTGGACGATTTGATAGTGAACAACGCGGTTCAGAGCGCCACAGCAGCTCGGGGCTGTATACTCCCCAGGGAGCTGAGAAAGATTACAGGAATGTTATTGGCCAAATGACCAGGGCACTAATGTAAAGCGCATTGAGACGTTATTGTGAAATGTGCTATATAAGACTTGGTTATTATTATTATTATTATTACACAACACAGGGCGAAGCAATAATGATTAAGTGTCTTGCTTACTGACACCTGGACTCGAACTTACACTTCACTGATTTGGAACACCAGAGCTTGAGTCAGGTGCTCTTGACCGCTTGGCCATGACATGGCACAATAGCTCAGACAGGTTTTGATTGTTCCTGTCCCCAACTTTCTTACCCATTCATGGTTTCAAGGACATAGTGCTGGGAAATCTTTATAAATTCTTTCTGGTACACCAACACCATGTAACAACGTCTTTTTGAAATAAGTGATGGTGCTGAAAAGAGTAGTTTGTTTTTTCTCAATGTTTGGAGTTGGTGTGCACCAGCTGTACTCAAGAGACTTGGAGATTCACATACCTGTAGTTTTATTCTTGCAGCAATCAGCATGATGTAGTGATTCAAAATAGGAAATAATACTTGCTCATGAATGTTCATGGTATATTAGTTAGTCATATTATATTATATTGATTGTCCAAGGTGTTGTTTGTTTTCCAGATGACGTTGTTAGCCCTGCTCCTAAAGTAGGAGTGAAGTATAAGCCTAAAGATGTTCAACCGACTACCTATGTAGAAAGACTACAGAGAGCTAGCTTAGAGGCACCTCGTACTTATAGACATAAAGATGCCTATGGTCAGTACATGTCTTTATGTTTCTTTCTAGTTTGTCTGTTCTGTATTGCCCCTACCATGATGGCTTCAAGGTGCTTGGTTCAAACATTGGCTCCTGGAAAATAGAATAAATCCTAGTAGTTGTGGTCTGTTATAATATGTGTGATGATGTTGTGTAATGACCTTTTAATAGGAGACTTTTGAGACACTGGCGGCAGCAGACACAACAGTCGTTTTTGACAGTTATGAGCGTGGGCGCACATGCTCAGTATTGCGCATGTAGTTCTGAGCATGTGTACTACTGGTGAGAACTGTGAAAAAGGACCGTCCATAAGTCTCCCATTCTGGTAGCACTGATTAGGAAATGCCATCTAGGATCTTTAAACTCACAGTCAATGGTTCTACTCAAGAAATTTTGACCCTCAATGTTAAGTTCATACTGTCTACATTATTGATTTTAAAAAGCATTGCAAATATTTGTCAAATCAGAGCTGTTGCTGGTTTGAGTTTACCATGATTTAATTAAAGAGAGAATTTGTACACATGTTCATTGATAGTTTTACTGTGATTTATAAAACATAGCACATATTGTGTGAACATTATCAGTTCATTGAGGTCCATATGCCACTCATAGGCAAGTTTGAAGAGACCAACACGTCCATTTGATTTGTAATAGATAACACGAATGAATATCAGATTGAACAAAGGTATAAGCAAAAAATATGACGTCATTGGCTTCCATTTTTTTGTCTTGACATACTCTTTTATAATGACTTGTTTTACATCAGTTGGTACTAACCCAAGGGAGACCTACAAATCACCTCCACTACGCATGCCAATATCGAGGCATCAACCCTATCCAAAACAAGGTCAAAGTTCATCTGGGGTCGATGACTGGGATGAGAGGTCAGGATTGAGTGACATCAGCTCATGGAATGTGTCAGATGAGGTTAAGAACATTCTAGATAGAAGAGATAGTTATGAGGTGAGTCAAGGGGGAATATGGATAGGTCAGGCATCGTTCTAGAGCCAATATTTTTTGGGGGGGCTAGACCCTTCGCACGTGACATCACCTTCTAACTTTGACTACTGCTTTTTCTTTTTGGCAGTCGGAAAGCAATCGATATAAAGTCAGTACTTCTTCATAACTTATTTTGCTCCACATTCAGGCAGCAATTTACTGTCACCCTAATGTTTAGCTACCCGGAAATGAAATATTTGTACTGTTGGAAACCCCCTAAATCACTTAATTTGGCTTAAAACTATTTCTTTAAAATCGGGGGGGGGGGGGCAAGATGATGTTTCTTACTAAGGAGGGGGTCCAACAAGATTGGTTCACGTGTCGCACCAATACAACAAAATTACTTTAAAAATTGACTCGTTTTTGTGTATCTTTGCCATTGTATCTTTGCCATTAGACACAATTTTTGGGAGGCTAAAGCCCCCCCCCCCCCCTAGCCAGCCTGGCACCAAAGTCCTTTGTGTGTATGCACGGCAGGGTATGGTTTGTGTAACATCATGAATATGCTGTGGGAACAATTAGCAGTAGAGTACTGCCAAATGTCACGTTGTCACAAACAAGACATTTCACTCCATTCACTCCTTAATTTGTGTAATGTCACATTTCCCTCTTAGTTGAAAATAAGTAACATCCTCTTTTGTAAACTTATTGGAAGATGCAAATGTGAGAGAAGGCTGTGGTTAGTGGTCAACTTGCAGCCTGTCATTTAGAACATAGAGGAAGCACACACCCTTAACAACATTGGAGTAAATTATTACTAAGTCTTTATTATCTAGTAAATTTTGCGGAGACACCATGTAATTATCTCCAATGAGTTGGTGTGGTTCTGATAAGAACCAATGGTATAAGAACTACACCTACTCATTAGAGATAATTACATGGTGTCTCCGCAAAACTAGCTAGATTGTATTCCCACCATGCAAAGTTTCAAATCTTACTTCAGTCTATATTAATGATTTTGCTTTGATAATGCTGAAGTAGACACTTTTCAAATTGACACCTTGTCTTAGTTAATGTAAAGTGATAATGATTGTATATTGCATTCATGTCTGATTGTTTTGGCATGTTCACTTACAGGGTACTATGGAGTATGGTACAGATGATGATGTGAGTTTGGAAGGACTAGACTACAATGATTACACTGCATCAGTTGATATCAAACAACTACAAGATATTGCATCAGTCAGTAGCGGCAGTGTCATGAGTAATATAGACTGGGGAGCTGTGGATAGAATGATTGCTGATGTTCACTGACTTTGATTGGCATGGTTAAATGATATCAGCCTAGAACCCACCGATAGAAACAAGCGTATGAACATTGTGCTGTTATTACCAGATGATGCTGGTGCTGTGTAGACAACTCATCATATTTCTTTCTTAATAACACTCATCTTTCAAAAAGCAATAGACCTTTATCATGCTGCCACAATTTTGATCATGTTCCCTGTAATCAGTAACAGTAATAGATGCTAATATTCATTGTACAAAATGGAACCAGACTATTTACCCTTCCAGCCTCGGTTTGGGTTCATTGATTTGAATGGGAGAAAATCAAGATGGTCGCACCATGATAAAGGTCTATTATGCAGGTTCATGATGAATTATTGATATGGCTTTGTTGTGAGTTGACTCCCCACCACTGGTTAAGTGAGTATTTTTTCACACACCCTTGACCATTGTGTAACATTCTTCTGATGATTCATAAATGTTTTCTATTACATATATGCAGTCGAAGCTTAGTGTTGCCCTAGACCGAAATAACGGTAAATATTTTATTTCTAGTAATGAATCCATGAATGTCTTGAATGTTCGAGTTCAGTCGTGTGTCTCTAGATGTCATGAATTTTGATGATTCATGGCACTGAACCAAATGAGATTCCAACAAATAAGGCCTCGGGGAAAAAATGATAATAATAATAGTAAATAAGGCTGTGTTCCCAAGCAATCAACTGGTGCATTCACCGTTTCATACACATTCAATTAGGGCTGTAATTAATCATTCTTTATATATAAAGTATGTTAGTAAATGAGGGAGGGAGCACATTATTTGAAGTGCAATAGACTTTATGCACATGACATAATCACTATGAGCATTTAGTACAGGAAAGGACACGATGCTGTGTTTGACCTCAAAGATGGCGGCGAATGTATGAGGTCTATACTCATGCCTGATTGTTAGTCTTATTTGAACTTGTAGTACATGAAAGTTTGATGTCAGTGAGCGATGCAGACAACACATTATTGGTTACAGTAGGATGATGCAGTAGAACCAGCACATAGATACTGGTAATAATAATCATCAATGGTCAGGTTGGTCGTATAGTAGAAGATCCAGCCCAATAATTGCTGAGGAATTCCTAGTGTCAGTGAAAACATAAAGATGGTTTTTGCTGTTAATAACTTGCCTTGTAGTGAAATATCCATCAAGTTTACATTGCATCAGTAAGGGTTGAACATAACTCTTTCTTAAGTTGTTTCAAATGTGATGTATGTTTGTGTGTTTTTTTTAAACTGAGATATAACTAACGGTTTTTAATCAGTTTTAATGCTCTATCAAATAGGCAATTATGTTCTGGGAAAACTGTTACAATTGAGTTATGACTTTGGGTAACTAGGATGGCAAATTGAAGAAGTCTGTATGAAACAATGTGATCTTTTGAAATGGTAGAATATTACTGAGGTTTGCGGACAATTGGTTGCTTTACCTATTGTCATTTCAATTTAGATTGACATGTTATTTGTTTGTTCCATCTTGTATATATTTTTAGGGTGAATATGCAATAAATAATTAAAAATGTTTTTTTATGGATATAATCCAACCGTATTGATGTTTCTGCTAATGTGATATGTTTAGTTGATAATGTCTTATAGTACAATAGTGGTGTTGTATTCATGAATAGATTTATTCTATTTTGATTGTAAGGCGATTTTATTGGTGATTTTTTGTTGACCCAAAGGGGTGCATCCGGGTGCTAACGAAATTAATAGTACTACAGTTTCAAAACCTGACATGCACAATGTTTGCTAAATTATTTATTACAATATGATGATGAATTCATAATCATAATTAGCAATATTTTATGATATTCCACTGCTTTTTTGAGAAAAGGAGGTAATAAAGTTTAAAGGAGATGAAGAATATTTCTTTAGTTGTCTTGTATCAGCTTTATTTTTCCTTATTGTGCTCAAGACTGTTGCTTCAAGCAACTAAGATCACAAGTTGCCAAATGAGCGCTTTGTTGTACATGTAGAATGACTGCATCAGGTTTGTGTCCTTTTTATAACTGATATCAATTGTGTTTTAATTCGTAGTTCAGGACCAGACTCTTATTTGAGTAGAAGCGTCTCTAAGCTTAAATCAAATGATGTAATTGAGGGCAAAGTAACAATATTTCCTGACATCAATATATTGTACCTTCCAAGTCCTACATGACCCAATCCACAGATGTCTCTACTTGGAAACAAGCAACAACCTCATATAGTCTAGATGCCTTACTGTTAGATGGTCAGCGGTGTAGCGAAGGCACTTTCTTTGGGGGGGAGTGTGAAAGCCTAAATTTGTCAACTGGGCTAAAAAAAAAAAGGCCGTCAAGTTGCCAAAAAATAAACGTTTTTGATTTTGGACATGTAAACTAATGCCCCTAACGAAGTCTAAGGGGCTGAAATTCTGCAAGGGTTTTACGGTTTTAAGTGTTTTCAGAGCTTAGAGGCCTGCATGTTGCCGATTCAGTCATTCAAAGTTGGACTTCCCACACTACAGGGATTTAACTAAAATGTTTAGTCGGTAAATCCAGGGCTCTAGGCTTGCCGAATGGATTTGTGATCAGCCGAAGCCCTTACTCGGGTAAGTTTGATGCTCAATTTGCCGACTGGCTCTAAATGCCGACTTAGAGAATACGCCACTGCAGATAGTGATGCATTATAATACCAATATAGAGCAAATAATAAAACCATTATGCAAATGAAACTTGTGATCAAGACAACAAAAATCCACAGTTGTACAATTATACTTGTACAGACAGCTACATGTACATTAGTAGTCAAAAGTCTTAGTCAATAATGCAAACTAAAAACATACATGTATAATTTACACTTCAAAACATCTTTGTTGCTTATCATCATTTATGTACAGAAAATCATCATCTACAATAAGAAACTTCCACTTATTTAAAAAGATTTGAATTCCATTCATCAGGAATAATATTTCATTGAAAACAAACTGTACAAATGTATTATAAAGAATGCCTTGTATATATACATGCATGTGTTAAGAAAGGTTGTTGCCTAATGCTCTCAGTATATACAAGTACGTTTAAAAATAGTCTGGAGTCGGGGTACAACAAGATGAATTCTCTAACTTAGGCACAACTTCATCTTGTTTTAAATTTGTCAATCGAAAACTGTTATGTACGCAATGCAGAAAATGTTCATTAAAATAATGTAGTACAATATCATCAGGGTGCTGAAAACCAGTGAACAGAACAAAAAAGACATCTCCCGGCAAAATAAACCAAGATGTTTGTTACAACATGAAATAACGCAAATTCTTGTCATGACACTATGGTCATGAATCTAACAATGCAGAGAAAATGTTTTTAAAATCTTACAGGACATTTACAAACATCTACATCTTATGAATTATTCTTAATCATAGTAAATTAACCTCTCTTACTATTTCCCATCATAATAAAGCTGTTAATATTATTATTATTAATGCTAATAGACCTTGTGCTGTCTGATATTATTGATAATCAATCATTTGGCAACATAACACATTGAACCAATCCCAACATCGCAGTGTATTTTGCTGTATGTATATCTTGACATATTTACACTACTGGCAGGTGTTATGGTTCTAGTAGACAAAATACATGTTAGTTCTGTTAACCCTCCTACTGCTAGACCATTCAAAACCAGTCAAAATTCCAACTCTTATGTTTCCCAATTGTTATTGTACACACATGGTAATATTATTTGAACAGTGTTGGTATCAAGCTTTATCTTCCAGTATGCGCTAATCCTCCAATCAGATTGCTCAACGGGAGTGTGATAATAAACCATATCATATTCCCAGTAGTCTATATTGCACTCTGCGTATTTTGAGTATCATGCGTCACGCTCCGTTTACGGACAGTGCAAAATGACGTTCTAAAATTTGCGCGTTGCATGTTTTGCTCTTCATCAAACAATGCTCAAAGTTGTATTATCTTCCAGTTGACTGGAAGATAAATTCGTTATCACACGCACACTCGTGGAATATGGGAAACTATAGCATGTCTGCATCCCATATCCCATTTGGCCTTTGACCTCGTGGGAAATGGGATGCAGAAGTGCTGAAACACAACAGAAGTAACTTATAATACTACCATTCGAAACCATTCATAGCATAGAGGGTCCATTGATTCACCACGGCTGTACTACCATTTGGAACGATCCTCACAAGGCTTTGTATCAGCTTACCTACCATTCAAAACCACTGGGGAATCAACACTGTACACAGTTATCTCACCATTCAAAACCACAACAGTAAATGGTTTCAAATGGGGCAGCTTATTCGTAAAAGGTACCAAGAGCAGGACGGTTAAATTAACAAACAAAACAAAAATGAAGCTTTTACAAAGTAAATCTCAAATAGGAAAGCTATACAATTGTACATTGTGTACTTTTGATTGGTGGCCAAAGTTACTCATAATTGATATCAGTTTGTAAATCAGGATGGTTTGGTTTTGTTAATGATCAGTATAATACATGTAACTCTAATGTTGCACACTGTTTATCCTATTGGTAAGTGCACCGGTTACACACTGAGATTGTTACTATACCTCTGGCTCCAAACTTGGCATACGTTCATGTGGGATTTAACCTACATGTAAAATCCCCATTCACTATTTCAAGGCAAATTCTTATGTAAGAAAGTGGACATCTTAACAGAGTATGTGAAAGGTAAATCTAGAACTTCAGTATTTACTTCAGAGTAAATACTAAAAGAAAAACTTGCTGAATGCTTTTCATATGGACTTCTTGTATTTTTGAAACCAAACAGTGACGTGGACATGGTTTATGGTGGAGTGACATCACACTTATAAACAGGTTAGATAGCAGTACAATAGACACTGATCTCATGACAACCTCATCCTCAACCCCATACTATGGTTACAATAGACACTGATCTCATGACAACCTCACCCTCAACCCCATACTAGCGTAGATAATAACTCTAGCCTACAGACAAATAAACATCAGGCAACTTCAAATTCTTTTGCAAGAAAAATGCAAAAGTGTGAACAACTAAAAACCAAATCAATCCAAAAACATTGTTCCTATGTAAAATCTAATCAACCAGTTGATGAAATAATAAAAACAAATAGAAATGTACAATGGCAAGAAATTAGCGCTAACATTTAGCAGAATTAATAGAAAGAATAGACACAAGAGAGTTCAAGAGAAAGTACATGTATAGTATATATACAAGTTTAGGGTAAACCTCAGTCTAAATATATTTCAAAAAATTATACACGTGATAAAAAACTAAACCATTAAGTGTCTCAAACAGCTTGTACACGATGGAGTTAGTGGGTGGGCGGGCGGGGTGGGAGGCGTCAATTATCACATCTTACAACAATGTCTTACTTGGATAATATATACATATGTAGTTGACAACCTTCCCAAGATGTAATGCTACATGTATTTGACATGGAGTAAGTTCAATCAAGGACCAATGGTTAACTCGTGGTTGGTTAGTGACGTACGTAGTGCATGTGCACTGAAGTTGAAGTGTGAAGGACTCTAGTCATGTCACGTCCACGTGACCATGAGAAAATGGCGAAATCAACATTATCAGTTTTCTGGTAACTGATCCCCTCTGCATTGTGCTTATGAAACGTCTATTGGTAACCAGCGATGTAACTAACCTCGATAGGCTGGAGGCGAATAGTCGACTAGACTAGTCCAACTAGCATGGGTTCGATCAGGGTTAACTATGGTCCTTGATTGAACTTGCTCATGGTTTAGATTTTGTAATGTGATTTTAACTTGTTGGACACAAGGTCACACATTTTTACTAGTTATTGGACAATTTGTAAAGTTTAATGGATTGGTATTTTTGTCTTCACCAAATACAATGAAATAAAACTATGTAGGCCTTATAGGCACATACAACGAAGTGGTCTGACTTTTACAAAAATGTAAAGATTCATTTTAAGATTAATCAACTGGTTTATGTTAATTTTTGCATCGGGGATAAATAATATTTGTGTTTTACCCATACACCGATGTGTTAAGCACTGTATAATCATTATACTCACTGTTTACTTTCCCCAAGTCCTGTGAAAAATAAGAAAATAAATCCACAGGCATAATCCTCGGGTGGGATTCGAATCCACGACCCCCGCCATTCTAGAGCAGATGTCTTACCAACTAGACCACCGAGACTGCCCGGCAGCTAGAAGCAGTTTGAATCCTATTAGCAGCAGGTACTGCAACCATTATAATAGATGTTAATTTTTGCATCGGGGATAAAGAATATTATTTGTGTTTTTACCCATACACCGATGTGTGTTAAGCACTGTATACTCAGTACTTTCACGGGTCCTGTGAAAAAAATTCCACAGACATGATCCTTGGGTTTGAACCCCATCCGAGGCAAGCTTTCCTTCAATTTAAAAAAGCAAACTTTAAAAAAAGTTTTTTGCAACATTTACATTCAGAAGTGTGATACAGAAATCATGTGTGTGGTGTTTAGTCAAATGAACTCGGTGTTCTTTCTGTAAGTGGCCTAAGAATGTTGACAATCAAAATGTTTTTATTTCTAAAGAAAATAAAATGATAAAAAGTATACCGTACTTGAAAATGCTAAATATTATTGTTTTAAATTGATTTATTATTTGAAACTAGTTAAGGGCAACATAAAACCATCTTCTTTTTGAGTATGGCATAAATCCTTGACGTACCTCAACATGCTCCTTGCTGGGATGGGAATTTCAGGTCATATTTCTTGTATAATTGGCAGATTTAGTAATCCATTACGGCAGTGAAGGAAGACTGGATTGCAGGAATCTGACATCAACTGAATCATTCAACAGCTCATTAGTGGTGATCATGTTTAGACTGTCTTACAATCACATCATCAGTACAGCTGGGCTCCTGTGTATTATTCAACCTAAACCTGGCATAATGTAAGCTATATTGTCCAGCGTAGATCCCTGTAGAAAAAAACAAAATCCTCATATAACATATATGCCAAGTAGAAAGAAGAACAGGCTCTTGGAATACTCAATTCACCTCATGTCATTATTACAATAATCTTGGTTGCGCCATTTTTGGAGTCAAAGAGTGCGCACTTTAGGCATTTACACACTTACCATTATTTGCATGTGTAATTTGACTCCCAGAATGGTGAGCGTTGGAGACAGTAGCCTCGTGTAACATTGGTGCAAAGGGTCAATGGAAGACTTTTGAACGCTCCTTTTTCACAGTTCTTACCGGTAGTAGGCACGCTCAGAACTACACACGCAGTACTGAGCATGTGCGCGCATGCTCAGAACTGTCAAAAAGGCCCGTTGTGTCTGCTGCCGCCAGCGTCTCAAAAGTCTCCCATAGTCACGCCCAGGATTCAGACTCAAATTTCTCAAGAAAACCAGATCCTCATTAAGCAGTAATGCATACTAATGATTGAATACATTACTGGCAACGTGAGCTGTTTGTCTGGATATCTCCTTGGTTTCAGGCTTCATTTTACGCACCAGGCTGCTACTAAAAACATTTCACTTCACTGTACAGATACAGTGGCATATCAGTGAAGTACTTTACTTTCAGCACAAACCAAAATGTAAGTTTATTCATTATTACTAACAGACAAGTATCTTTCCGTTTACTTTTTATAATGTACAAATGTTACAGTTTCTGAAGACAAAAATAATACTGGACCTTTTTAGAGCCATGCATAATCCTCCGTATGTTCTATTTACAAAATATTTCAATTCAGATTTTTCCGTCCAGTACATTTCTTGTTATTTTGAAACCTTGGACCTTAATTGACTTTCTGCAATGGGTTTTAAAGAAGCTGAAAAAGCCTATATCATAGCTACAAGCAGACCAAAGGCTAAGGAACTTACCAGTGTCTCTTTAGGTATACTATTAAGCTCAGGTACTTGTGAAGTCAGTGACATTAGAGGAGCTAAGGCACATAATGTAGAATCTAATAAGACAGACAGACTACCATGAACTTCGACCTGACCCTGAGATAAATAACAAAACAAAACATCATTACAATAATAATAAAAAAGTTCTTATATGGCGCTTTATCACACCCGATAGGTGTCCCAAAGTGCTCAGCATTTCTTTCCTGCAAGGTATGCAGAGTTATGTTTTTGAAGTATAAGACCTGTTCCTTTACATAGGACCATGTAATGGTTTACAAGGTGCTGTGGTGCAATCTGCAGCCAATCAAACCAGGAACACCGGGGTGAACCCCTTCTCTTTGCAATAAGTGTCACTGGGTTCTTTTACGAGCATTACACAACATGCGGGATCTACGGCTTTACGTCCCATCCGAAGGACAAAGCAATAATGGTTAAGTGTCTTGCTTATGGACACAAGTGTCACAACCGGGACTCGAACCCACACTCAGCTGATCAGAAACCAGAGCTTGAGTCCGGTGTTCTTATCCGCTCGGCCACGACACGCCACGTTGCTTTTTAGAAAAGTACATTCATTCCAATCTTCTAGTTCTCAATAAACACATCCTAACACCACCTAGTGGATATGTCATCAACAAATCATTTTATGCAGTCAATGAATATGTCCATGTTTGAGGCTCGGTGGAACTCTGTGTTATGATGTTCTATCAGTTCTATAAGTTAGCAGAAATCAAATGGGACTTGAAAACATAAATCGGACACATCAGAACAAAACTCGTGCCTTTATGTTTTGGGGTTAGATGTTTGTATGTGAAAGAGTAAAAAGTGTACATAAATGAAGCATGCATGTACATTGTATATTGGTTTCATCATTAGTCATGTAAGTGTTCACATGTTTGCAAATATATTCAAGCAACATCATGAAAGCCTGCTTACTGAGAACACAAATGCTACATAAAAATCATAATGGTACTTGTTATTGTCTTTATATGAGCAACTGAAATAACTAGTTCAAATCCTGTATAGAGCAGCAGATACCACAAACAATTTAGCAGATGCATCAACTGCATCGGGGATTGGGAATAATTTGGTTTTACCAATATACCGATGTGTTATAAAGACCCAATTTGACTAGCCACAGCCACTTACAGGCTTTCACTAGCCACAGTCACTTACAGGCTTTCAATGGCCATAGTCACTTATACGCTTTCACTAGCCACAGTCACTTATAGGCTTGCACTAGCCACAGTCACTTATAGGCTTTCACTAGCCATAGTCACTTACAGGCTTTCACTAGCCACAGTCACTTATAGGCTTTCACAAGCCACAGTCACTCATAGGCTTTCACTAGCCACAGTCACTTATAGGCTTTCATAGCCACAGTCACTTATAGGCTTGCACTAGCCACTGTCACAGGCTTTCACTAGCCACAGTCACTTACAGGCTTTCATTAGCCACAGTCACTCATAGGCTTTCACTAGCCACAGTCATTCATAGGCTTTCACTAGCCAGAGTCACTTATAGGCTTTCACTAGCCACAGTCACTCATAGGCTTTTACTAGCCACAGTCACTCATAGGCTTTCACTAGCCACAGTCACTCATAGGCTCTCACTAGCCACAGTCACTCATAGGCTTTCACTAGCCACAGTCACTTATAGGCTTTCACTAGCCACAGTCACTTATAGGCTTTCACTAGCCAGTCACTTACAGGCTTTCAAGCATTACCGCATCACTTATAAAACGCTCATGATATCGTTCTAAATAGCTAGTTCTAAATCCCCCTCGCTTATAAGAGTGCATGCTCTATCATGATAGCATGATAGTATCATGAGCGGTTTATAAGCAAGGCAGTAATGCTTCGAAGCCTCACTTCTAAGTGATGGTGGCTAGTCGAATCGGGCGGTGTTAATCACTGTATACTCAGTGCTTTCCCAGGTGGGATTCGAACCTACAACCCCAACATTCTATAGAAGCAATCTAAACCACTAGACCACCTAGCGTGACCTGTGACAAGAGGTCAATTATGACTGATGGTTATGTTGCATGTAAGTATGCATTAAAGCAAATAACATCTTTTGATCAGCACCTACCACATGGTTCTGTAATCTGTCACCAACCAATGACAAGGATTCTCCAAGTAATTTCAAATGAGCAGCACAATCGATTGGTTCGGTCCGCAGTAGGAAATGTCTGACAGGGCTCCCTCTAGGCGACCTTGAACCTTTTCCTGACGAACTTGAACGTCTGAGTTTCTGCTTGGATAGACTGGGCACGTTCTTATGCTTGACGATTTGCATACGTTGCTTGCTGTACCACATTAGCTTCTCCTTCTCTGGTAAATGCTGCCATAGCGTGCCCATCGTTTTACTAATACCAGAAAAATCTGAATAGTAGTGAAAAATACAAAATGTGTTTCTGTAGAATCTGGATTAAATACAGTATTGGTCCCACCTTGGTTTGAAGAGAATTGTAGAAAATTTTTGACAGCCCAAATGTGAGACGTATAAACTCCAGTCTACACATTTGGGCGTGTCTCAAACACTGAACAAAGATAGCCTTGAACTTGCCTAAAATAAAGTGTACTCCAACACATTAGACGTCTTGTTTAGACGAGCCGCTATTATTATGTTTCTTCAAAGTCAAAAGTGACTGACGTATCTCTGTGTGTAATATGAGAGAGGAACATTTTATACCTACTGGACTTCCAACTGCATTTTGCAGACCCTAGGCATACTTGCACACAAGCCTTACATTTTGTTACAGAGATCAAGTATGTTATGATTTATTTCAAATACAAGAACTTCAAACCTTGCTTCTAAATCAAAATAAACACATGTGATTAACTCGATCCATTAGCAGACTTGTGCTATCAGTCAGAATGATGCACAGCTCAGTATTAATCAACTTACCTAAGCCTGGATTCTGAGCGACTACGCTAGGTCTTGTAGAAGAACACCATAACATGTATGCTGACAATGGTTTCTTTTGCTGTTATTGGGAGTGTGGAATCAATACAAGTTATCGATAAGTAATCACATTGTGCATGTTCTAAGACTAAATAATTGCAAAGTCTTCCAACTTTGAGAAACTTTCTGAAACACGGGAAAACATACAATTTAAAATTGTGACAAACACATCTGTGACCCATTTATTGCAGAAAAAGGGATAAAAATATCCCAAATACATTATATTTTGGAGTGTCGTGGCCGAGCTGTCTAGTCCGCTGAGCTTAAGTTCTGTAGTTTACAGAATGTGGACTCAAATTCCTGCCTGGCCAGTCGCAACACTTGTGTCCTTGAACAAGATACTTGACCATAATTGCTTTGTCCTTCAGATGGGATGTTAAGCTGTAGGTCCCATGTACTAGGATGGGTAGTGCATGTAAAAGAACCCAGAACATTTATCATGGAAGAGTAGGAGTTTACCCCGGTGTTTCTGGTTCAGATAGCAAGCACCCTTATCTTCAGGTTTCCTAAGGCTTCTGAGCTACAATGATTAAGTTCACTTTTGAGGCATCCTTGATTTCATTACCAGAAATTTATAAAAATTGAAACAATAAAACTACTTAATATAAAATGATATGCAAAAAAGGAAAAGTCCTGGGCCAAAATTAGCACATTTCAAACTACAAATGGGTCAAAAATATAGGCTCCTATATTGATGCAAACTGTACACAATTTGGCAAACTTTAAAGTATTACCTTTGTAACACCATTTTCAGCTTTGGCTCCTTTCTTCATTTTCTCTTTCTTTTTCTTCTTTTTCTTGTCTTTATCTCCTTTCTTACTGGACTTTTTGTTGCTCTTCTTGGTCTTGCCAAATAATCCGAAATCCCCAAGACCTGACAGTCCCATAAGATCTGGTGCAAACCCTGGTGATGTGGCATCATTACTTGCCATGAAGAAACTTTCATCGTCTATTGCTGCACATGGACTCTTCAATTCTAAACTGCTGTGTATAGCACTAGGGCCGCTATCGAACTGACCAAACATATGGGATGCTGTCACTGGGTCTAAACCAACATTACGACCTGGCTTCTTGGTCCCTGTGGTAATAAACTTGGCTTTCTGTTTCTTGGGTTCTTTGCTTTTGTGCTTTTTGCTTTTGTGGGAGGAGTAGGTGTCTGAATCAGCTGATTTCTTTTTCTTCTTTTCTGGTTTGCTTTTATTGGATTTGATTTTGGTAGTGGGGGTCTCAGACTTAAACTCATCAATCACTAATTCTTCCAATGACTCATCCATTGACAGTAAATTAAGGTTAGAATGACTACTTGCGCTTTTACTACTTTTAGACTTCTTCTTCTTGGATTTGTCATCTTCTTTAGAGGTATCAGGTGTCTGAGAATTTGAACAACTTGGAGATTTTATTGTAGACTTAGTCTTGCTTTCAACTTTCATTTGCAATGTTTTGTTTGATTTAGAGGCAGACTTAGGTAAGTCTTTAATAACATTTTTAGTAGATGACTCTGCCTTTTTTACATTTATTGTTGTTGATTTGTTCTTGTCTTCAGCTTTATTGGTAGTTTTAGCCATCTTCTCTACATCTGATATTTTCCTTTTCTTGTTTCCTTTGCTGGATTCAGATATGCCTGGTGTTTGTTCAGATTCAGCGTCATCACGCTTACGTTTCTGTGACTGTGGTGTACTCTTTGTCTCCACTGATGTCATCACTTGTTCAACCACTAACTTAGTCTTGACTTGATCTGTTTTACCTTTGGCTGCTTTGCTTGGTTTATCTCTTGATGGCCTTGATTCTTTCCTAGTCATTTCAAAATCACTACTCTTGCCTTTATCTTTAGGAGAAAGGATGAGTTTGAGTTTAATTCCAGACTCCTCTTTGATGGATACATTAGAATCTTCATGAACACTAATTGGAGGAAGAGCACACTGGCGAGATTTCTTAGCATGTCTTGATGTACTTTGCTTCTCTGTGTTATTATCTTCATCTATAGCTGGTTGTGGTTTATGAATTGGTTTGATTTTGATAGTTTGTGGACGGTTGCCTTTGCTGACGACATGAAGGAGTTGAGCCTCTTCGACTTCTTCTTCCTCTTTATCTTGTGATGTCACTGATAAAGAAGATTTCTTGCTTGGCTTACTGGAGGATGTAATAGTCCAGGAATCGCCAGAATCTTTCTTGCCACCTTTCTTATGATGAAGAGATATTACACCCAGCTTTTGAGGTTCTGCACTGGGACTTTTCATGGTTTCTTCAGCTTCTGTTAGTTTAGCTGATTTCCTCCTATTTCGGCTTGGTCGGGAGGACTGAGGCTCCTCTGTAATACAGTCATAATAAATAAAAGGATGTGAGTATTGGTCTAATGCCACACCAGTATTTACAATACATCTTAATATAATGGGGTTATTGGTAAATCGTTGGGAGTTATGGTGCTGCAAAGAATAATCTAATACATGTAGCAGGCCACGATCTTAAGAAAAACAGGGGCAGGCCTTTGCTGGCCAAATCAGAGAAATTGTACAAGGGCATGCTGGCCAAGTTGGTAGTGACAGTGCAATTTTTCTGAAGGGCATGCTGACCAACTTGACAGGGCATGAGTCCAATGGCCTCGGTGGCCTCGGTTAAGATCGAGGCCTGATGTAGTTAAGATTCTGCAGAGTGGTATCTTCTTTGTATCAAACAACCTTATATATACAGTGCATCGAGTGGTTAGTGCGTCGGACTCAAGCTCTGGTGGCTGAGTCATCGGAGTGTGGGTTCGAGTCCCGGTCATGACACTTGTGTCATTGAGCATGGCACTTAACCATAATTGCTCCATAAAAGTTGGGGAGGTAGAGCCTTCTGCTCTACCAGCCAGGCTTCTGATGGATGATACCCAAGCCTACATCCTTACGGACTGTAAAGGGGGTTACCCTGTTTCAGCCCCAGGAGTAGGTGGCAAAGGCCCCTGGAAAAAAACAGTTGATTTGTAGCCCACACCTCGAGTGGCTTACTGGCCTTGTGTGTCAAAAAAAAAAATAACGTCAGACCATTTGAAGTAAACTTTGATTCCGTTCTTCATAACGAGTCACAATGCAAGTTGTGACAATAGCAGACGATATGAATGTTAGTAAATGATGAATGTTTATGACTCATAACCCTTTGTGGCTAACATTTGAAAACAACACATGCTTATAAAGAAAACTGCGACAAAATCACAGTTCTAATAATAATAATAATAATAACTAGTTTTTATAAAGTGCTTTATCTACAGGCGTCTCAAGGCATTTATTATTATTTTAGACAGGTTTTTGAAGATTTTGATTTATGAGACCCATTTCCATTTATGTAGCACCCTACAAAGGTTTAATAAAGTGCTGCGGCGCATTCAGCAGCCACTGCCAGAAACACGGGGGAAAACCCCTTCTCTTAGCCATAAGCGTAACTGGGTTCTTATACGTGCATTACACAATGCACGGGACCTACTGCTTTACGTCCCATCCGAAGGACGCAGCAATAATGGTTAAGTGTCTTGCTTAAGGACACAAGTGTCAAGACCGAGACTCGAACCCACTCTGCTGATCAGAAACACCAGAGCTTGAGTCCGGTGTGCTTGACCACTCGGCCACAACATGATAAATATGTACAATAAAGTTGAAGTGGTTATGGCATACATTCTTGACCTTACTCAGGTTACAAAAAGATTGATTCAGGAGTTGATATCTTCTAAGGTAAACCCATGTAGGATTGCACTCTGTTGAGAATGTCAAGATTTAATGGACAGACCCCCTTGCACTGAGGTCACACTTGGCTACTGTCTGACAATGGTCTGCAATGTGGGGAGTCAAGAAACATGTCCAAATATGGTGCGCATCTTAACGCTGGTAGGTTGCCTAAAATGGCCAGTGCTCAGTAACCCACAATGGTACAAGCAAGTTAGACTGTGTTTGACGAGGTCTGGTGAATTGGATGAATACCTTGAGTTTGTTCCTCCTCATCGTAGATAATGTCCTCAAGATGTGTGTTGTCTTGTTCAATCTCTACACTGCTTGTTCTCTTTCTCTTTCTACTTCGACTAGACATGGTGATTTCAGTTTGTAATCAAAGGATGTTGCCTGTCGAAATAAGATAACAAATCAATGCCATGTCAAAAGTATTTCACAGAGTTTACCAAGGCAAATATACCATACATTTAAATTTTAAACTTAATCATCTACAATGCATTCGTATAAATAGACAATAATTTAGAAACTGGGTCATAGCATTTACAATCAAAAACTGTCACCAGCAATATCTTAACCATCACCAATGCTGTATGTACAGTTACTGTGCACACACATGGAGAAAATGGGCCCACATCATACATGTGTGTGAGATTGTACTATTTTATCATATGTAACATTTTATATATATAGCAAATACATTGAGGGTTATTTGCTTTTAATTTGTTGTTATGAATAGAAATGAGATTATAATTCCCAAGACTGCACTGAATTTAAAAAAGCATGACAGCTTAAGTCTTGCCTCACCAAAGAATTCAACCATTCATTTAAATGTAGTAACCTGTCCAACAGATCCATTGCATATTGATGTTGCAAGCTCAAACAGCGCCCTCAATGAATTTTAAGGAATACCTCTTAATTGTCTGAGAGTTGTGTGCTGCTCGAGCACCTTGCGAGTTTCCAATGTTTGACAAGAGATAGAAAAATAAGATCGCTGTGTTTAGGTGCATACTGTTACTAATGTAATGGGCCAAGGGTGTGTGCCTGGTGTAGACCCAGTAACTGGGGCGGCTACTCCTTTTAAAAAATGTTGACATTGTCAGTCATACTAGTACGACCGACAAATGTCAATTTTTTTTAGAAGGAGTAGGCCTACAGCACCCCAGTTACTGGGTCTAGGCCGTAGAGTTATATATAAGAGCTAGAGGGAGCACTCGCGATGCCACGCACGGAACTCCACTGACTCAACATGGGCGAAAATCCCTATGGGTCAATTGCATATGAATGTCCACTTAGAAAATGGCTGCTGTGTGAACCGATGAGTGACCAGTGTAAATGAATGGTCCGCGCCATATTCTCAATGGACAAAAATGCTCCTTGTCGGGCCGTCTCGCATGGTTTGTGCGCCCTCTAGTTCTTATAACTCTATGGTCTAGGCCTGGTGCATCAGGGCACGGATGGGCAAAGCCTGCCATGTACAGGAAATAAACTGTACAAACAGGGGGGTTGGATGACATTAAACTAAAGACTCTAGCACTGAAAAAGAACACCATCACCAGTGTGTCATGAAAGTCCATTGGTTGGGTACAACTGGTTCAGTGAAAATGTTGATGAACTAAAAGAATGATTGAAGAAATAAAATGAAGTTATGGATGGAAGAATACTAATAAATTTAAATTATCAAATTGAACTTTGAAGTAATCAACTTAATGTTTTCTTTAAAGTTCATCACCCTAATTTTTTCCAAACAAATTTTGACAGATGGTGGTGTTTAAAAACTGGGGAAAATGTCTATATCCGACTGCGGGTAGTGCTGATTTTGTCAAGACCACCGACCGTAGACCCGAAAATGGCTTACGCTGCGCCTATATTTCACGACTTCAACACTTTGTAAAATAGTTCAAGTGCCTGTTTCTCTCTGTATACATTCTGTCAACCTTTCTTGACAGGTAAGGATATAATTTGACCTAAATTAAGGGAGATAATGTGGCAGTCGAGTACGGCATTTTTGCCCACAGTTACAGTGACAGTCAGTCACGCAAATTCATTACAATTTTCAATAGGCCTAAACGTTATGCAGATACCGATTTACATGATGAAGTCATGATTGACCTCGAAAATATCATGTCCAAGGTGATTTTATCACTGTTAGAGCTTTTCAAAATAATATCTAAATAACTTACCCATTTGAACCCTTACCTATCTCAAGAAAAACCATGTAGCAAAGACAAAGCAAGTGGCATAAAACTACTCTACTGTCTGCTGTGGTGAACATTTCTTTTGATTGATCAGGTTGCCGCCATTGATAGCTGCATTAAAGAGCGCCACCAACTGTTCACTTTTGCCGGCGAAGGGTCTTTTGTGTTTTTCGTTCACTTGTTCCACTTCGTTTGACTGCAAAAAGTAATCGACGAGATTGCAAATGATAGAGGAACAATATTGTGAACAAGAAACACATCAATGTAATATATTATAAGAATAAATACCAAGGATAAATAGTGCCATTATCTTCTATCCTCTTGCTGTCCGATGACAATACTTGTTTTACTTCCTGAGTGGCGTAGTAAAAAAGTGGAAGAACGATTCTGAAATTTCGGGACATTAGGCTTACATTACCATGTTTGCTTATTGCCGAGAGGAGGGTCTAACGTCCCGTAAATGCATGAAACAGAATAGATACTCATAGTCATAACAACACCCAGCGTGAATCAGCGTTGGTCGGTTTGTATGACAATAATCTACTTTGCTTACTGAGCTTTTTTATTTCATTTTTTTTAAAGCAAAATTGGTTTGAGCGTTTTTTTTTCTTCTTTTTTTTAATTTAATTTTTGTATTTATTTATTTATTTATTTATTTTTATTATAAATTTCTCCTTATTTCTTGTACCTTTTAACGAAACGGAAAAAAGGCATTTGGCAAAAAAAAAAAAAAAATGTCATCTGGCAAAAATAAAACATGCCTGTGAGTGCGAGTTGGCAAAGCAAATATGGGGTCATCCTGAGCCACCTCCACTCCCCCTCCCGTCCGCCCCCTGGATTTACGCCTATTCAACGCTTAAAGATGTGCTTATGGATCAAATTAACTTTTTCAACCTCGCCTAACGTGGTTTTTGTTTGTTTGTTTGTTTGGTTTTTGCCTTATAATCCAGTGAAAAATAATCCAGGACCCCGCCCCCGGAAAAAAGTCAATCAATCAGACAGTTAAGTTAAAAGGAGGGAAATTGACCATTAAAGTAAAATAGCGCCCTCACTTTAAAAGATGTAACTAGCATGGGCGGACATCATTCTCCATTACTGAAGCCACGGATTGGGCTCCGTCAGTAATTTTGAAAACGTTCACTTTTGGTACGGGGATTCAAACAGGCGGACGGAGGTATACCGTTAGCCAGAGCTGAAGCCGTGGTTACCATTGCAAAACGGCCAATTATTGATATTTCTAGATATCAGTGGACAGGTAGACCATGGATAGACATGGTACATCAACTGGTGTCGTTTCAAATTGGCTCGTTACGTCACTCTAGTGGCTAAACCGTGTCAGCCACTATCCCTGCTCGTGAAGATGGGTTGTACATAGAGGAAGGAATGCCTCCATGAGTAGCATAGGCAGACCTAAGCATAGGCATAGGCGCGTTTTGGTGGCCCCAACGTGAAACTTGTTTCAGTTTGGTTCGGTTTTGAGACGCGGTGACTTAGCGTGCTGTTGTTTCGTAAGTGTGACGTAAAAATACCACTGTAAGCCACGCCCACTTCACACAAACTGGCTCTCCACCACCAGAAGCCTTTGAGTTGCACTGAGTTAGTTTTCTTTGAAGATACACGAACAGTTTAATAATTGGACTTGGCTTACACCCGTTTTTCAAAGACTCGATGTCTTCTCATATCTTATCAGTTTCTTTCATAAGAAATGCCTTTGAAGGATGAAAATGAGAAAAACGTATGCCAGCTTTTGGAGCCGGAAATGGCGAAAACTGTAGGCGTGTATTGGATACGCTCGCGTGTGACGCAATGACTCACCAACAGGATAGACCCTTTCATGAATATGTAAATTGAACATTGCGCGTGCGCACTAACACTACAGACTAGCAAAATGCGGGAACATCACACCTTTTTGGATTGACCCAATTCACCTGACGTCATCATCACATTAATCTTGTTACGCCATTTTGGAAGTCAATGTCACTGTGTGTTTTCCAGTCTGGTGCGCATTTTAGGCATTTTTAGCTTGGCACAGTCAACGCCTGTGACGTGCGTGCACGAGGTAACACAGGGCTGATGGTGGCGTGGTCTACATGGCGTTTACCCACCAATAGTGTCTATACGCTTGCGTGGGTGTAATTACCATACTCATGAAAGGGCTAGAGGTAGAAATAGACTCAAGCACAAGAGGCTCATGGGTACATGTCCACGATCGATCACGGCCCTGTAGTTACTGTGAGGTTTTGCTTGTTGATTTGTTTATTACTTGGGGTGTTTGTCTGTCTACGTGGTCTGTTATTAGCAGGATATCTGAACAAGTTAATAGTGAATATCAACGAAACTTTGTGGAAAGATATTAATGGGTTAAGGACCAAATCGATGAGATTTTGCCGATGATGATCCCATTAGGTGTCCAATTATATATTAGATCAAAGTTAATTGTTTCAAAAATTGATTTCTCATGAACAATAAGCTATTGCCACAATCTCTACGTCATATTATGAGGTCTCCAAAACCCAAATTTGAACGGTAAAGACCCGGATGCTGAAGTGAAAAGATGTTCCTGGACCTCACTTCGTCTGAAGCCAATATGAAGGGGAATTTGGACATGGTTCCTGCGATAATGATTGACACTTGGCCTATCCATGTATGATGACGTCATCCTAAATGACATCACAGAGGCTGCAAGCTAAAGTTTACACTCTCATTATAGCCCACCATAGCAACGCTCGAAAGACCGAGAGTGGAACGTGAGGAGTGGCGTTGTGGACTGGATTGCAGTTATGATAGTTACTAAATATGTTTGCGCTGGAAAAAAACGAGCATGGACTTCGGGGTATTGTTCACCCTGAGGGAGGCAGGAAGAGTACGGAGTTGTAGCCCTCAGTGGAGACTAAGGTTTGGACTGTATACGACGACTTAGATTCTGGAGCCAGAGAGTGTTTGAAGGGAGCGGCTGCATGCTAGACAAAAGAGGAACTGCGACTGAAAGTCCTACCAGTGAACTTTAGGAGAGGACATTGTTTGATTTCCTCTGTGGGAAGGATCCTGTATTTAGTCAGGTGAAACCCAAGAGAAAGATGCTCACTGTGCAAGAGTGACCGCCTGAAGATGTATTATATAGAGAGAGAAAGAGCTAGTCTCAGGGCAGACACCTGTAGGTAGCAGCAACAACGGAAAGACAAGGAGGTTTCTTTGTACACCAACTCCACTTATTCTGCACCACAACCCAGAGAGACGAAGGATACCGTTGCACTACTTGTAAATAGAGGAGATACTATGAACAAAATTATGACTCTTTCAAAGCTTCTACTTTTTCAAAATAGAATCTGGAAGCCATATATTTTGAGAACTCTCAGGATCACCATAATGTTCTCATACCTTGATAAAGACAAGGAACAAAATAATAAACACATAATTCACACAAAAAAGGTTCAATTTAGCTATTTTCGATCCATCATACCCAATGTACCAATATCCCGATCATTCTTCAACATTACACACACGCATCCCTGGGCGATGAAATCACGCTAAATTGCTTAGTAGGTTTGTTTTTAAATTGATTACTCCATATATATTTTTCTTCTCAAAATTTCAAACGAACCATAGCCACACAACATTGGAAAGCCCATTAATTTTGGGTAAACCGTTAACCCAGAAAATAGCCATTCACAATACAATTCCCAAAGGCCTAAAACAAAGGCATACCTACTGACAAAATTAGTAGGATGGCGTTAAACGGTGCAGTGCATATTGTCCCTGGGAATTTAGGCCCCCCATAACGTTATTTTGAGTTTTGTGGTGTTTTGAGAGTCTCTATCCATCTTTTTAGACCATTATTTTGAGAAGGAAATATCTTCACAAAAACAAACGTATTCCACGCTATTCACACCTACTAACCAATTGAGTACGATGACGTAACCGTATTCGTAAATTGTGACATCACCACGCAGAGGTATACACACATGTTTGAAGACCCCGTAAATCGAGCACTTCGGATGCATTTTGTGGGGGTTCTTCTATTGTTCCACTTTTGTTCCCTTTTTTTCTTTTCCCTTTAGAATTCTTCTATTGGGTACTTGAACAAAGAAAGCCTCATGGAGAAGCATTTCCCACTGTTCCCAGGACTCGAGAGCGTCAGCCTCACCCTTTCTGTTTTAGGGTGTCAAAATCACATTCAAAGGAAAAACAGCTATACAAACTTTACAAAACAAACATTTTAAGCACAGTCCAGAAAATTTGCTCACTGATTGTGTCTGCCTTCAATTCATCCCGGAATGTTCCTCCTTGTTGCCAACGATTGCTTTCAACTGTCGTCAACTTATCGCTGGTTCGTATTTCTCTCAAGAAAAAGAAGCTGCCTCCTCGAGAAAATGTTTTGGCTAAAATTCATGGCATTGTTCTATAACTTGTTATTTGTTTACTTATTTAAACTATACATGGTAACCCGTTCTGTTGATTTTGAATGTGCCGTGAACAATTACAAGGTAAAATAAATAAGTGATGAGATAAAACAAAAAGTGTTTGGGGTTGGGAGCGTGTATAGGAGGGTTCTTCAGTGCTACTCTCTCGTCTGGATGATTGGTACTTGTGAGATCTTTGAAAGCAGCGAGCTGTCACATTTTTTCCAGACGATCTGTAGACCCAGACACACTTCGAGTGTAACACGTGAACCTCTAGCGTGTCAACACTTCTAATACGCCGATCACTCCTCTTTTAGCAATGTTCCGATGCCCTATATAGTACACCATAGTCAACACTCTTCTTGCAAAGTTTCATTATTCTGCTGTAGTATATTATCAGCAGTAGTTGAAAGTTCATTTCATATAACGTATCACTATTTTGTTATTCGTTCAATGTTTTATCGTTTCTGAGGCGGCACAACCCTTGAATTGTTGATTATAAGCTGTTTACAGTCCCTCTTGATCGCACCTGTGTGACTAATATCACCTTAGGTGGGTGGGACTCAGTGACGGAGCAGGATCACATGCCTCTATGCATGACCAACAACTCATTTTGGGTCAGTGTTTTGGTTACATGGAGACCTAAAAAAGAAACAAACGTCACTATCCACGCTAGAGTGCATACAGACTTGTATACAGATGTATACCCATATCCCCTGTATATCTAAAAGAAAAAAATTGGACGTGTCGAATTCGATGATGAATTTATTTGGACATTTGCAAGTATGGCTACAGCTAGCTCGACGGCAGCGGCAAAAATGGTACATTTGTAAGGGGTCACCTTTTTCTAGGGGACACTTCTTGGCAACCGTAATTTTCATTTGCGTTTTTCGTAGACAAGCCACTTTTCAGTGCTCTTGTTGAGCTGTTTACTATTTTAAATAATTATTATTATCTGACCATAAATAGCACGACAGAGCCTATCAAGTAAAGTACCTTCGCTCTGTCAGGGCCCATCCATATAGCACGACAGAACCTATCAAGTAAAGTACCTTCGCTCTGTCAGGGCCCATCCATATAGCATGACAGAACCTATCAAGTAAAGTACCTTCGCTCTGCCAGGGCCCATCCATATAGCACGACATAACCTATCAAGTAAAGTACCTTCGCTCTGTCAGGGCCCATCCATATAGCACGACAGAGCCTATCAAGTAAAGTACCTTCGCTCTGTCAGGGCCCATCCATATAGCACGACAGAACCTATCAAGTAAAGTACCTTCGCTCTGTCAGGGCCCATCCATATAGCACGACAGAGCCAACCTAGTTACCTTCGCTCTGCTGACGGGCCCATCATCACGGTGGAGACTGTAAGACAGTGCAAGGGCCAAATTAAAAAAGAAGAAGTTTAAAATAGCGCACTCGAATCCTGGCACACGGTCTACTTGGACGGGGATGTTGGACAATGTCACGTGTCCCAGCTGCCCTTGATAAAACTGCAGGCAACCCAGTCCAGGTCTGCATAATTTGTGTTGAATATTGTTTGCAACCTTTTCGCTAGAAATTTGAACTCTTAGTTTTACCGTCCCAGGTAAGCCTTGCTTCCTTACATCGGTCTCATAACCTGCTTTTCTGTTTGGGAAGCTTATCCATATTAGTTTCAGTAGCTATTCAGTTAAATTAGACATAAAAACTACGCCTTGACTGATTAAAGTTTGGTGATCTCTGAGTGCATATCACATGCTGTTAATTTGATTATTCTTCTCAAATATTAACCACAAAGTCTTAATAGCATAATAATTAGGCCTATGTCTAATCGTTCATTGTACCAGAAACATATCATTATTGCCTCATTAATGATCTGGGAAAAACTCCAGGCCCTTGCGAAACTCATTTTACCTCATACGGTAACCATAGTAACAAAATAACAAGACGTGCCCAATTTAGCCGACGCAACATTTTCCCAAGTGCACTATTTCTTAATTGAATTCGGCATACAGTCTTGGGGCTGTAATAATGTAAATGCATGACATTTAACTTTCGGAACTGACCGTCTTAAAGCATTATTTTTTTCAAGGTTCTGAAAAATCTCAACTTTTTTATAGGGTCAATGGCTACTATGAAGAGAGGCTGTATATAAAGACATCCATGGGACGCAATCCGCATAGATGACCATTGCTTGGACCTTAATCTCTAGTCTTTCGTCGTGATTTGATGGCCTCTTTGAGAGTCAGCTGTGGCGGCGCCCTTTAAGTCCCCCTTCTTCCCGTGCAGCTGCACATTGGCGCCAGGGAAGGGGCCTGATGCCGGGGGCGCCGACACCATCATTTCCGTTGAGTGATGATAGACTCCACATCAGACGCACTATACGAGCCAAGGAACTACTGCAGGCACACGACATGATGAAACAAGGACCCTGAGGAAGGCTAGACCTTTCAAGACTAAGATATTGTTCAGAGAGAGAAAAAGAGGTATATATGGATTATGGAAAGAGGGAGAAGTTGGGGTGAAATAAAGTGTCTTACAAACACAATGGGAAGAAAGCACGTAGACGCACAAAGGCATTGCGAGATCATCAACATTTATTGCAAATGATTTTGTTCATAGTTTTGGTGACGCAGTAAAAACAATCATTTATGCGAACCGACTTAGTAGTGAACGAATAACGGCATTTTAACTCATATTATTTGCACAATCCAACCTGTCATTAGCTAGCTCCTATTAACTCATCTCAGTTTGCTGAACGTAAATGTAGGCCTTCTTGATTTTCCAGCAAACCTATTAACGTTGAAAAACAAATTGACGGACCTTTGAAAAAAGTTGCTCGCTAATTAAAAGAAGAAGAAAGAAAGAAAGAAAGAAGAACTGGAGAGTTTAAAAAGCATTCAATCTTTAATTAATTAAAGGCCTTATGCGTCTGACGTCATGTACAACAGCGCCCTCAATGAGGTCAAAACGGCCGTGAGTTTGCTGTAGGAAAGCGGCTGTGCATACCCTCTATTGTAATTGCAATTTGTTTAAAATAACTTTTTGACAAAAATAATGAGTGTTTTTCGATGTTTGCTTCATGGTTTATCTGGCTCCTTCGATGCCTTTTTATTTTTTATGCCTATAGACCTAAACCAAAATCCCTGCAACTGCATGTTTAGGGGTAGACGATGGACGTAGCCAAAGCTGTTAGGTTGAACAATCTTAGAGATCCGAGCTTCTGGAGAAACATCTTATAAGGATTGACGTCACAGCGACCTTTCCTCATCTGCTATCATAGTAATGTTATGACGGACTCTTATTGTACTATTTGGAAGTACATACTTATAGTGTATTAACTCCTCTCCTTACTCCGTGACGAAACACACCATATGGTACTTTAAAAATATAAGGCTAAAAATATCCATCAGACATGGATTATTATAACTTGATCTTCCCAAAATATACCAGATTGACTCAAGTTGGGTCTGCTTAGATGAAATTCCTCAAACGCTATCTGACTTGTCTCATGACGTCACTCACGTCACATTGAGTGATTTGTTCCATCAAGTTTTAAAAACATTTAACATTCGGACCTCACAGTTGTTCTTTTCTTGACCCTCAACTAGATTGTAACTTAAGCATAACCATATTATTCTGAGCATTTGTGGTTGTAGACCCAGATCAATAAAACACAGGTATTTCGTCACACCACTGACGGGCTGCCTGGCATTTTTTGGCTCGTGAACTGAAAAACAAAAATATTTCCTGAGTAAAACGTTCCCCTATTCGTCTGTCAAATCATGTCTCACATGACAGCATTCGGACAAGGGAATGAATCCGAGCCTTCAGCGGCCGTCTGGCCACACCAAGCCCCATCTGACACCAATGCATGACCCACCCAGAAGAAACATTTGCCAATTCATCAGAAACAAGGCAACAATTTCCCCTCTGCCATCAACACCAAAGCACGGTGAATGCTAGCCAGCGGAAACAGTTGTCATGTTTGGAAATTAAGTGCAATTTTTATTCACGACTGCCTTCATATTGTCCCTCAAGGCCCACTCTGACTATTGAAACCCGTTACTGTATTAAACCGATAGACTGTTCGTGACTTGACAACTAAATGCGGGAGAACACAGAATGTCTTGCCTCTATTCAGGTATACTGTCAGAATTGTACTTTGATTTCCCAGGCTGCCCAAATCTTTGCGATTAAATCTGAGGAGAATTCAGGAGGATTCTGGAACAGTTGTCTGACTGTTGCTCAACTTGAATAACCGCCAGAGCAATTTCCGACCTCCTTCATCAGCTAGTCGCTATTCAGGCCATAGCTTGAAAAAATGACGTTTTTGTTGTAACAAGGGTGGGACTTTTGGCGATACTATTGCTTCAATTATGTAAAGAATAACATAATGAGTCAATATAACTAATCCTCAGTATCGTTATTTGTTCGGGTACTGGTTTCTATAAGTTAGTGTGGGCAGCATAGTAGCTGACACCAAGCATAGGTTAAACAGAGGGAGTAATATTGCCTAATAAAATCGTTCTAGTTCCTTTTTTTGCTCATTTTTGTGGTTGCAAAAAAAAAAAAAAAAAAAAAAAATGTGTCAAATGCCTAG
Source organism: Marthasterias glacialis (assembly GCA_911728455.2). NCBI lineage: Eukaryota > Metazoa > Echinodermata > Asteroidea > Forcipulatida > Asteriidae > Marthasterias > Marthasterias glacialis. The sequence continues at coordinate 23,100,537 of OU452225.1, forward strand.
TCGTGTATGGTTGAGCAAATTATTTATGAATATTAATGAGATCTAGAGTGGTATTTGGTAGCACAATGGACACTCTTTCATACTTAAGGCCATGTTACACAGGGCAATGTTTACAGCCAACTTGGAGCATTTGATGCTCGATATGTGGCAGGGTGTATCCCCTATTTTGTCTTCATTGTGTTCTGGAAATCTCTGGAATTCTTTTGAGGATTTTAGGGGGGTGCTTCTGCACAAGAGGGGAAGAGTGTGTTAGAGAATGGGAACATTTTTTTTTTTTTTTTTTTTTTGGGGGGGGGGCCTCCCTCTGCCACATATCGGGCATGGTACAATTTGGAGGCAACCAACTGCACTGCATGCAAAAGGAACACTTCGGTAGTGCAACATACATTCTTCTAGCTATAACTTACTGTCCCCAAGAAAATAATGAGAAAACTGCAATCTGAATGACTTATCTTATTGAAGATTGCCATGAACTGGTTGCCTGTAAATTGCCTCGTGTGACATGGCCTTTAAGGATACCTATGGTGTAACAAGCCGATGTTTCGACGAGTACGCACAAACAGCCTTCATGAGAAAGCCGTTTGAATTTGCATTGGGCAACCGCCTATCTCTCTTTTGTTTCATTGATAATGAGGAACCTTTGAACCAATACACAGCAACAATAATGTGGTATTTGTTTTGTTACCAAGACCCGATCAATGAACAACAAGAAAATATACCAGTGGTGTTTTACTCATGTTGAGTTTCAAATTCTCATTTTATCAGAGTATATCATAGAGTATCCATCTCCTTTGCATAGGATACCACGTCACAATATCAGATCGTAAAGGCATATTTGGTTAGCCGTAAATCATCAGAGTTAAAGTCAATAGGTAAAGTGATTTCGAGGTTACCTGATCAATAAAGTCTCCATAGTCTAGCTGACCCTTTTGTCAAATTGAGTGTGGATTCAGCAAGTTGCCAGTCAGGGAAGTATAAACCCTCGCGGAGGAAATCCACCCTTACCTAGCGGCTAAGTATCCCCAAGACGCTGCTCAACTTGTCATCACCCGTTAACGAACCTACACGCAATATCAAATAGGCTGGTGTCCTCTGATATAGAAACCTGTCGTAGTAGTACCTGTGCAAGACGAACAAGAAATCAGAATGAGCCATAAACCATTGGCTAGCTGACGTAGACGATATATCTTTCTGGTGGAATAACTAAGGATCAAATTGTAGCACAACGAACTCTGTCAAGTTCAACTGGTATTTTTATGCTTGAACGTTTCTTTATAAATTTACACCCATTTTAAGGCAGGGTATACCTTTGGTAATTATTCCACAAATTATTAGATACTTGGAATTGTAATAAGCATTGGAGAAGTGTTAGTATTATAAAACACTGTGAGCAAGTAATGTGCTTTAGAGGGAGAGATAATTTTCTGCCCAAAAATATTGAACCTGAGAAAAAATTCATGTATGAACGGAAAACATACAGTTTCAGCATTTTCGGATCCTTCTGCATGCGTGGAAATATATAACCGCTCAAGATTTTCTCTCCGATATCTCTCAAAAACGACCGTCTTTTGAAACAACAATTTCACAGGTTAGTTTTAAGATATATATATATATCTACAATATAGGATTGAAACAAACGGACGGTTTAATATACCAAAGGTATCCCTTGCCTTTAACTAGAACGTAAAAAACGACATAAATGACAAAAACATTAATGTTTATCAACCTTTTATCGCACGTTTATCGTACTTACGGTCTACATGTCTATCCGGAGCCACCATATTGAAGCTGTTCTGTTGGTTACACTAGAGAGATTAAGCCCTTGGTTCCTGCTTTCTACCATTGGCTGTTAACAGACTGATGGGATAACCTGCCGAAGAGCTTTCACCTCAATACTCCTTTGAGAATTGGAATAGTTTTACGTTACACACGGTAGCCGTTCAAAGTTGGATAAGTCTAAATATTCCATTATTATGTAACACTCTTAAAATCGGGGTGTTAAATTGATTCTCTTTGTATCTATAACAATGTGACAACACTGGCATGGTGTTAGTTATCCCCATTGCTTTTTTTGCTGGTAAAATTTACACCATGTCAGTGTTGTCACATATAGATACCAAGAGAATCAATTTAACATTCCAATTTTTGCAAACAAGTAGGCCTACACCTAAACTGGTTATTTTTTTCTGTCAACTAGTCACCCATAATCGAATCATTATAAGAAACCAACAATAAACAAAATAAACTTGTAGACGGGATAGGCCTACATACCAGTTTGTCCACAACTTTTGGCTGTAAACGGATAGTTGAGGAATAATGCAATGTGATCATATCATGGTCCTGTAAAGAAGAAATGAGCAAAATGAACAATCGCAAGACACAAAATACATGAAATTGACTGCTATTCAAGTTAAATTTGTACGAAAATGCCTACAACCACGCATGGTGTTATTTTCCCCTCTTTTTTTACGTACGTATTAACAAATTTTGTTGAAATTCATATTTATTCAGTGAGAAAGTATACTTTATTAGGCAAAAATGTGTTCCTTTTTTAGCACCAGCACATTACAGTCATTAACCGTTAGGCCTACTTATGGTTGAGAGACACAATAATAAATAAGTTTAAAACTTCGCTATCTTTGCCCTTTGTCTGCAGTTGAACTTCCTATTATCTGTATGATATTATATCGACGGGAAATCGTTGGTTTTAAGGTGAGTTAAAGTGAAAAACAAAACATCTGTTCTTTAGAGCGACAGTGGATTTTCCCTAATTTTGTTTCTAATTCTGGCCGCACAACAATCATGTTAAAATGTTAAACAGCCACTGTATAGCAAAAATCCCACGACCGGCTTTCATGGACATTTCATTTATATTATCTGGTTAACCTACACATATATGAAGTTCATTGTAAAAGAAAAGTACAAATTTGTTTTCTGGTACAGTGAAATAACATGCTATGCAAACAAACCTTTTTGAAGGTTCGTGGGATTGAACGATTTTCACTTATTTAAGTTAAACGGAAACGTTCTGCATTTGGGATTGGTGTACCGAACTCATTTTACACCACAATGCCATTAATGTGTTTCATTGAACTTCAATTAATGATAACAAGCAATGATATGGTATTTTAATTCCTTGAAAGCAACGTTGATTGAAAAAGCTTCAAAAGGTAACGACCACACAAATTTGTTTTTACTTATTTAATGATTTCCTTTATTTACCCGGGGTGAGCCAAATCGGTAAAAAGACTGGTCTCCATTTAGGTTTTGCGTTTTACAGAAAAATGCAAACAATACATTAAGTGTAGGTCTTTATGCAGTGTAAAACCCACATAATAAAATGTTTACATCAGCGAATAATAAACTAGGAAAATACTGTTTCTTTATGGATAATGCAGAAAAGAAAAAAACACTAAAACGCTTTTTGTTCACGAACTAACTGTATTAAGCTATAATTCATTTGATTGTTTTATTTCTATGCAATATTCTTGTTCATCTCCCTCTTAGCTTAGGTTATTGAATCTAAAAAAGGTAGGGCTATAATTGGCACAGACCAGACACGCATAATGTTCTTACAAATCAAATCCCAAAACAATGATAACAGCAATGAGTTTGAATTCCTTCCTCCTCATGATATACAGAAAGGTTCTATTTGAAGAAAGCTTGCTTTGGAAGCTTTCGTCAGTTCTCGGAACTTCGTAGACATCCGGGGTTGGTCAGCGAAGATAAAGACAGTCTTAAGACGTTAATCTATATTAACACAGAAAGTGAAATGTCATAGGCCTACATTATGCATCATCAACAGCCAGAAGCAATAATGTAAAGATAGACCACATGAGGATTGGTTTTTGATCAACATTCTCAAGGTCAATGATGAGGAACAGGAATGATTGAAGTGTAAAATAATGCTAGAGGAGGGATCTATGGCGGCTGAAAAATATCAGTAAAGGTTTTAGGGAAGGTGTATATATAGCTGACTGCTTTTTAACAAAGAGTTTCAGAACAAAAGAAGCAGTCATTGTAAAAAAAAAAAAATCAAGTTTCGACGGGTGTTCAAGTAAATTTGCTGCAAATTTGCCACGACCTAAAAACATATTCATAAATACCATAGACAGTTCAGCCATTCCTATTGGTTGAAAGGTGGTCATATGACCGTGTTTATCTGGTATAAACGGTTGATAAAGACACAGCTAAAGCTGTTTAAGACCGGTTACCTTATAGCCTGGTTTCCTGCTTTCATACTCTGACACTAGTACACTTTATGAAGAGGCTCGAAACAGACCCATAATGCAAAGCTGGGCTACTGAACGTAACGTACAGCAAAAATCATCGTAAAGCGAGCAGGGTTTGTTTTGTCGTTCTGGGATTTTTCCCCGACATTTTATTTCTCAACATTAAAAAGGGTATTAATGAATGGGAATAAAAGAGTGGTGACTCGGTCTAAATCGCCCGTTTAAAACCTTACAGTAAGTGTCCTCGCGGCTGTGCTCTGGTTTTTATATCTTAACGGGCCGGGACACTGACGGTTTCAAACGGCCGATTAAGACCTCGTCGCCACTCTTTTATTCCCTTAATAAAATAAAAACCGGAAGGGGTTGTAAGGAAGAAAGACATTACAAAATGCAAAGCGCAGGAAGCAGATTCTTTTATAATATTCCTCATGCAAACTAGTACATAAGTACTTGACAGGTGAGAGGATGGAATATACTGGTACAGGCCCCTGTTTCCATACCTTTGTTTGTAGAGTTGAACTCACAAGCTTTACCTGTCCAGTGCTCTGTATAAACATATCCAAATATCACCATTGTACCAAACACAAGACGTTGTCATTTTCCTTTGGGAGTCTGTAACATTTTCCCTTAATTCTTAAATTTCTTTAATGCCCAAAAATGAGTGGAGCCTGTAATAGGTTTAGATGAAAGGTTAGGATTACCACCATTGCAACAGCAATGTATTGTTTGTGTTCGTTCTTTGTAAAGAGAAAATACAAGTAATTTCCGCTGATTTGCCTTGCATAACCTGATGGTGATAAACAATAATCTTGGGGTCACAGTGTCGTCTAAAACAATCTATATTACATAAACGGTACGGAATTATGTAGGTTGTGCCGGCTTCCATTAATAAATGGGCTTTGTCGTCATGATTATAACAGTAAATGGAATAACCCAGTCATTACGCGCACGTGCGCCGGCGACCACATCGTAGTTTGACAAAGACGGCATCCTTTGTGATTTGACTGCAAGCGCTCGTGTGCAGTATCTGGGTGAGAGTTCATCTTTCCATGCACAGCCACAGGCCTGCTATAACCATGACGACATAGCCCCTTTAAACGTAGTTGTCGTGTACTATAATTATGTCGAGTTGATTCTCATCCACAATGAGTTTCTACCAGACTGCCAGGTAAGTCACCGTTAAATCACTGATTTGCTTTTGTTTCTACTTTGAATATATTAAGTTTGGTTAAAAATGATTTTTTAATTTAATAAAAATTAATTCACGTTCGTAAAATTGATCAGGTCCCTCTCAGACCAGGAAAACGGTTCAAATAAAGCATAGCCTAGCTAGTGGATTACACATGAATTACTGTTTACTGCACAGGCTGCACATTAGTTTCATACAGTTTATAAAAAATAACAAAAGACCCCCCCCCAAAAAAAAAAAAAAAGAAAAAAAAGAAAAAAAAAAGAAAGAATATTAACCTGCCCCTTTTTAAATAACAAAGTGGTTGTCATCGTCAGAAATAGAACTGGGGTGAAATTAAGGCAATTCACCAACTGCGAAAAGCTGTTTTTAGGCTAGCAGGGATTCGTTACAAAACGTGTTTGTGACGTGCCTTCCGTTGCCGCCAAATTTCAATTCTTGCCCGAATTATAAGCCTGATTGGGTGTTCCTGTTTGTATGTGAGGAAACGGTTGCCTACGCACCACCGGCACTTGGGTTTCGAAATGTTCTTATCTCAGACCTCAAATGTCTTGGCCCCTGTAACACATGTGCAAAGAGCCTATCTATAGCTGAACATATGGGCTCTCTGGGTAACTTTCGTACATAACAAATATCAACGCTGCTTCTCAATCACAACAAGATGCCCTGTCAGACGGTAATGTTTTGCATAAACATTTAATAAACCAGTTTCTTGTTTCAGCACTTATTGCACCTTTAGGAGTCAAATTTAATTATTCAATACTTCTTCATCCAGACAAACTGACAAACAGTTTTTCCTCAGGGAGTAATGTTGGTTTATTATTTAACTTTTGGGCCGAATTGACCAAACCTTTGGACGGTGTTGATACGCTAATCATCGTGTTTCCTTTCAGCCCCTAGACGCCAGAACAATGCTGCGTTCAAGCGGAAGAGCGCCCTCTACAATTTGTTTTTGTCACAATTCATTTAACAAAACTTCGGAAGATTCACTGATAATGTTGGATATAACGAATAACAGTTAAAAACGCTCAAGTGTTTCGTCACTAAAACCGGAACCCTAATTTATTTATCCCTTCAATAAATAGCTATTAATATTAAAACATTGTAACAATGCTGTTATGCACCAGTAAGGTTTGTTGATTTTTTTGACAGTGTGGGACAAATAATTATATTCTAAATACAAATTATTAAAGAGAATAAAATAAACGTAAATTTATTTCGTCATAGGAAGTTTGTTTTGCCTTCTGGTTGAAAACATAATAAAACAAACAAAAAAAACGAAGGGAAAACTTGTCATACACTCCAACAATTCGTGCTTTGCTGTTTGCCGGCTGCGTTACCAGGTTGGCTACAATTACAAATACTGGGTATATTTACAAATAACCGTAGTCTACAGACAATATTGTTATTTCTACAAATTTTCACTGAGAAGTAGCCTATCACATTTTTTAATTTTGTACACCGGTTCTGTCTTAAACACGTACAATTTGCCATTCTCTATTTTGGAAATTTACTTTATATAGAGTTCTATATATATATATATATATAAAAAATCACATCATTGTTGGTAGTCTGGAGCCTTAACTAGGGTTGGTCGGAAATGCGATGGAATTAAAAAGGTACTTCCCTTAATTAAGTCAATAAGCCCGGTTTACACTTTTCACGAGAATGCAATTGCCAAGAGTCATTTGACGTCATAAATTCGCTCATTACAAGTTGCCCTGTGGGAACTTCTTGCGAAACATTCGCTGCCAACGCAGAGTTGTGACGTCAACTTCTCGTTGCATGAAGTATTAACTGGGTTTTAAACGGTCTAAAACATTGCGCTAAAAGTGATACTAAAGAGTAATGAGAAAAACCGCAAGGAATTCAGGATCACATGGCCTTACTTGTTTGAGTTGGCCTGACATGATTCTGGTCAAAATGTCGTAAATACCGGAAACTAACTCGAAATATATTCGTTAATATTTCATGGAATGTACCTCTCATTGAGTTTGGATAAGTAATTATTCCTTTCTTTAGTTATCAATTAACACAACTATACAACAGACGGTGAAAAATTCATTAATTTAGGTGATCGCAAACATGGAAAAAGAAAACCCCAAAAACAAACACCTGTTTACGTTTGTGTTTGACAGCAATGTTTAACTTTGACAGAAATGAATTGAGGCAATTCGAAATACGCAAAGGTGGTTTGTGGAGTTTTCAAACCATATTTCCTTAATTGAGTACAGAGAGTTTTCAGTCTGAACTTAAGGGAATTTCTTTTTGAAAATTAACAACCCTGTAACTTTGTCTTTAAACTTTGCTATTACACAACTCGTGAAAAAAAGAAGAAGTTAGGATGTAGTTGCAACCTGTAGCCTACATCACTTGTATTGCCTGTAAATGTTAAGTAGATGGCACTTTAGGGAGGTGTAAATAGTTCCACCTACAATCAAGCATTATCGGCAGTTACTGCACAGATATAAGTGACAATAAATGACACCCAAAGGAACAAATCGATGACATACTAAGCACATCAGAAATCTGTTTACAAAAACCAGCCCGTGTGTGTAACAAACAAGACGTGAAAATGAACGTTTTTCGTTAACCATTCTCAAACAACAATCCAAGACGCTTTCAACACTATCATAACCTAACACTAACCCTTAATACTTGTTTTTCCAAAGTTTAAAGGCTTAGAATAGATTTGATCCACTACACTGCCTGGAGAAGTTTCTGAAATGAACAACATACTACTTTCTTGAAGGTGTATTTGAATTGGTGCGTGAACTTCGTACGTCTTGCATCGCCCACAGTCTTAACAATAACGATATCATATTATAAGTGTCGACGTATATAAGAGGTTGACAGACTCGGCTGTGATTCAGCTAACTCATTCACCAACCCTGGTAACCAAATCACAAGAACTTGCAAGCTAACTCTTGTAGATGCCGGAGGAACTTATATCCAGAATGGTTGTCAATAGTAACAAAACCTGTAGAACAGGTGACTACATGCTGGTGTTAAAGGATTAGGTCGACCAAATTAGACCCCTCCCACACCTGTCGACACCTTCGTTTATCATCAAGTCTTGATATCTTGGCAGTAAGTCCCCTACAAGGCCAATGTTAAGCTGTTAACTTAACAGGTTTATAATCTACCAGTCATTAAAGACTACACGTCTATGTCAGGCCACGGTTTAACACCTGCCTACCCAACCTGCTTTCCTCACTCACTCTCACTCGCCTCTCTTACCTGTGACTGCCTCCTTCCCAGGCTCACCCTCCAAGATTACCAGGTTGACGGATCACCTTTGTCAATACTGACCCAGGTTCCACATACTCTTACTCGAGGTATCTAAAGATTTCAACCCAACTAAATACCTTAATAGCTCTTTCCATCCACATTTTACCTTAAAATGTGGAATTAATCTTTCTACACAAGCTTCTTCCAGAATCTATTGCAAGAATAATCTATCCTTTAATTTGGTATTTAAGTATTGTATTGCTAAATGAGGGAGATGATTTTGATAAATTATGGAAAGACTGTTTTCAATTAAGTGAAACATAACATATCGTGAAATTATTGCATCAGAAGAGATATTGCTTTGGGGACAATGAAAATGTAAGTGTGAGTGAAAAGTTGAATATGGTATTAATTAAAGGATAACTTGACCGAAAATTTACAAATATCTACTATGGAATATTTCATTATAAGTTTGACTGTGATTTACTTTGCCGGATTTTGATTCAAGAAGTAAACTCCGATGACATATTTTTTAGGCTGCAGAACGCTCATCAATTTTTTAAACACTATTGCGCGAACGAAATGCACTCAATATTTGTTTTATATAACTTTCACATAAGATCTTGTCGTTTGAATTTTGTTGCAATAAAAACAAAATAGACACGGAACGGAGGGGGGGGGGGGGGGGGGGGACGGATTATTTTGGAAACGACGCTTCGAAGCGTCCAATAATTATCCATAATTATTGGACTGCAATATTACATTTTGGAGCGTCGCGGCTGTTTAAAGGATGGCTAAATAAAGGATGACACTTGGCGCGTTGTGCTGCACTATCATTCGAAATTGGTCCCCTGTCATTTGCTGGATAGGCCTAGAGCTAGGCTGACTGAGTTAAGATTCTTGTTCCAATCTCTGTCCTCTCATATTACAACATTACTGAACTCAGTAACTTTCATTAGCACAATGCTCTCTTAAAAATGTCACAAGAATAATAGGACATAAATGGTCTTAGAATTGCAGGCAGCTTTTCAATTATTTGGCAATTATTTATCCATACGGGATAGAGCGTCACAACAAACGTGTGGAAAAGTACCTTGTGCCAACTAATTTGAATGAGTTTTGAATATTAGCACTATGGTAACCAATGCTTTAAACTGATTGAGATCTTACGTAAGAAGAGGTAAAGGATTGTAAATTATTGAAAATAAAATTAATGAATTTCAGAATCTGAAAGCTCGTTGATTTTAACGTTCATTACTAACAGCCTCTTAACCTCCTAAGATAAATATTTCCGTCTGAATAATAATACACAGTTCTTATATAGCGCTTTATCACACCCGATGGACGTCTCAAAGCGCTTAGTTGTTTTTTCCTGCAAGGAATACGGAGTTAAACGTTTTGAAGTATGAGACCTGTTCCTTTACATAGCGCCATGTAATGGTTTACATGGTGCTGTGGTGCAATCTGCAGCTGATCAAACCAGGAACACTGGGGCGAACCCCTGCTCTTTGCGATAAGTGCACTGGGTTCTTTTACGTGCACTACACAACACACGGGACCCACGGTTTTACGTCCCATTCTGAAGGACGCAGCAATAATGGTTAAGTGTGTAGCTTGAGTACACAAGTGTCATGACCGGGACTCGAACCCACATGGGGCACAGGAGACGGGGGAGGCATTGCTTTTCAGTGGGGGGGGGGGGGGGGGGGGGCAGGTACCATGTTTATTTTGTGAATTACATGTATCTACATTTTTTAATGGTGGTACCTGGGGGAGGGGGGCACTGGAAATCTGTTGGGGGAACGTGCCCCAGCCTCCCCCGGCTACCCCGCTGCACTCTGCTGATCAGAAACACCAGAGTCCGGTGTTCTTATCCGTTTGGCCAAGGCACGCCAAAATCGAGAACCAGTATTTGAAGACCCAACAAACCACCACAACTTATATCGACTGAATCGAAATTAGCCCATAATATGAACGTGCACATCACCCCTGACTTACCAAAGGACATCTTGCTGTTTACCACAACCTGAAATTTTCCCAGTTATTGAAAACTGGTTAGCAGGTGGAAATAAATTTACTCCGCCAAACAAAATGATGGTCTTTCCGCTTAACAGTTGATCTTTATAAAGTCGAAAAGTAAGTACATTTCCAAGAGAACACAGTTGTATTTTTCAACATTTTTGTGAGGCAATACCAGAAACCAAAGAAACACGAAAAAAGAGCAACTACATTGTTGTTTTGTTTTATTCTTTTAATACAAATGATGATAACGGTCTCTACAGTTCATAATGTGATGGAATGTACAGCAAGCATTAACACCGGCATCTAAAGTGTATACAAGCAGATAGTAAACGGGCGGACTAGTGATTATAATGTACTATAATTATACGAATAGGAATGTCATCTGGACGAAATGCTATCAGCATATCAAAATATATTACAAAACTGAAAACAGAGTTGTCTTCGCATTGTGTATATACAAAAATATATTACAGAACGGCTAGCAGAGTATTACTGAAAATAATGAGTGTGATGGGCACATTGCTCGCACAGCATTGTTCCATGAATAAACAATGAATAATGCAAACTATTCATGAACAAGTAATGTTTAATAGCTCTTAGGGTAGCTATGATCTAGATACACTTCAGAAAAGTTTATCAAGTTTTTAAATTTAGACTCTTTTTAATTTACGATTGAAACGAACATTTCAAAAGTAACAGTTTCTACTAAATTGTAAACCTTCTCTGCAACACGTAAAAGCAATTATTTACACAACACTACTGTTATAAACGTATTACGTTTTTACAAATTATATTCTAGAGAAAACAAGAACCGGGACCAGCCCAAAACAAAAAGCACGTAAGATTCCAACGTAATCAAATGAATCTCTACTCCTTAAACTCATTACAACTATTGTAAAAAACAAGAAGACTAAAATAATATAGCACAGCCCAGCACAGAAACTCTGTTGTCATGTTATACATGCTAAACAGATACAGAAAGAAGTTTCAATAATGGTTCTCTCAACCGACAGTTCCTCGTCATATGTCCTAAGAATTTGAATTGAGAGATTTCAATATTTACGTTGTAATTTAAATTGGTTGGATGGTAAAACTACTCCAACGCAAGGCATGGAAAAACACATCTAAGGCACCTCCTTATGAATCACGTCCAGATCATTTTCCACACCTCTGTTTACTTTATTTTTAAACACATTTATTTTTGTTTGGACGGCCATGAGCTGTAATGCTGTTATATTTTCATCAAGTTCATTGTACGGATTTTGGATTTAAGATGGAGGCTTAATCTCTTTACCATAGTGCCGTTGACTATTCTGCGTGATCGATGATATCAATCTATAGCACCAACGATTACCACAGTTTGCTCAACTACTGGCTTGCAAAAATACATCTGTGACTTTGCAAAACTAAGTCTGTAGGTCTATTGACCCATTTCACCTAACGTCATCATCACAACAATCTTGGTTGCGCCATTTTGGTGGTCAATGTCACTGAGTTATCCAGTGAAGAGCGCATTTTAGGAGACGCGGCGTTTACACGTAAACCTATTGACCACCAAAATGGTGCGCGTTTCACAGTCGGCGCGTGTGACGTGCGTGCAAGGGGTCAATAAGAAGTTTCATTCACAGTTTAGTCGCTCAAAAATGTGTATAAACCGCAATACAAGATGACCACACCGCGATGCAGGTCTACTATATAATGACTGGGTAGTAACTTAATATTCACGGATCTATGCCCATACCAAACCATATGAAAATATACCATAAATATAGAACATCTATTATAAGTATCATTTATACTGTTTATAATCTGCATAATCGGAAAATTATAATAACTTAATCAAAATAACACCTCTATTAAATATGAGCTATAATTAAAGTAAAATACCTAACAAACAACAAACTACATCGTCTACACAAATTTAAACTTTAGGCCTACACATCCTTTCCTTTAGGACTACCGAAACAATCTTCTAATAGTTTTATTTTTACAAATTTACATACAGAATACTTATACATTGCGCGATAGTAGTTCATTTTATACAGTGGACAATTTAATGTCCTCGGTTGTGCATCGCCTACTGTCGAAACTGAACCATTCAGCACATTCTCGTTTTCAAACTTGAATATTAAATTACTTTTGGACGGTATAACAATACATCAGTGGTCTCAAATTCCTCAACCTTGGCGTTTTCAAATTGTGTAAACTTTAGTATTTAGCTGTTGTTTGTTGTAAACAAGTTCTCGATTAAAACGAACTCTAATTAACTCCCCTTGTCTATCGAGCCACTCAACATTTGAAGTAGGATATCAGTTTGTTTTTCTGTATTTCGCGTCTCCACATGTAATTCCAGTAAAGCCTATATTAGAAGAAACTATTCAGCCCCAAAGCAGAATGTTTACGAAATAACTCAAGAACCCCCATGGTCCCCAGGCGCACTGCATGACCTCCAACCTGTTGAAATTACCTGCTATTATTTATGGGCTGCCAAGAAAGCAATGAGTGGCGAGGGATGGCACGTGCGCAACGCAACTCCAACCACGCTACTTGCTTTCTGGAACGGATCAAGCGCGTGCCCCTCCCACGCAAGCATTTTGGACTGGCTGTCGGCGTCATTTTCTTACAGTACATGTAATGTACTATGTCAATGTTCTGCCACGACAACAAACTCAAGATTCTTTTTACACATACACCAGACATTAGTCATTGAATTAAATATACGTTTATTTTGTTTGAGCTACTCTTACCCCAACGGTCTACAGGCGTGGATTTCGTGTTGTATTAGCCCCTGCAACCCCATGATCGGATTATAACTTGCTGTTGTGAACTCAAAGAGCAATGACCATTAGCAAACTTATCATTTTACCTGGAGTATAAAGCAATTACCATTTGCGAGTTTAATTCTTAGTCACTTAAACTAAACCACAGATGGTTTATCATTCACACCAATAGTACAACATGTCCCACAGGAACAAAATTATTACATTTGCATATGTCATACATTGCTATACAAGGTGAAATGTTAATGCAGCGCCAAACCGAAATTGATTTGTATATCAAGTTGAATATACAGAACGAATTTTGACCTTCCCCAATGTCGACTGTGGTGAACACAGGCTGAATTGGAGTTCAGTTTGCGGCAAACTTGTGTTTTGGATGTTCAAAAGGTCAACATAACGTTTGGTTTCAGCTGGAGATAATGTTAACATTTCACTTTGTTTTCTTTGCCATGATCATTTTAACACGTGACATGTAACATGCTGCAGCATGCTTCTGTTTTTCCTTCACATTGCCAGAAAATCTAATTTACATAAACATACAAAAGTATCTTTGAATTTCTCTAGTTTATATGTAAAAAATTTGGACGGCAAATATTCAGCATTTTTATAAACAACCCAACGTATGGGACGGCGTTTGTTGCAGATACGAATAGTTAATTCATCTTGCAAACTCAAAACAAAACAATAATACAAAATAGTGATATGATAACGCCACGATTCCATTACTAATAGAGATTCGGCATTTATCAGTCTAAATAAGGATTAATTCTTACAGGAATTTTTACACAATGATTCCAAATTATTATAATTCTCTTCAAAAAGGTGTTGGCTTTAATGCTACATGGCCTAAATTACTGTTTCTCTTTAGCATGCTTTCTGTAGCAAATACACATGTAACGTATTTCCTTCATGTCGCCATTTGAACTCGAATGTAAATTAGGTCAATTTGACGATGCTAATACTACCATTTCTGCTGCTGGGAAATGTAACAGATCAAAATTTCCATATATAGTTTCGGATAGACACAATAAACTGGTTTTATATATAAAAAACCCCACAATAATTACATTGGTCATAAACGGTCATGCATTAAAGGGGCTATGTCGTCATGATCATAGCAGGCCTGTGGCTGTGCATGGAAAGATGAACTCTCAACCGGATACTGCACACGCGCACGCTTGCGGTCAAAATCACAAAGGATGCCGTCTTAGTCAAACTGTGACGTGACTGCACGCGCGCGTAGTAACTGTAGTAACTGGGTTATTCCACTTACTGCTATAATCATGACGGTACCGGTATGAATGGAGTAAAAATGTCACTCGCATATTTTGTGGTGCATCTTTTTGTAGTCTACTACATTAAACATTGCTTTATCATTGATAACATTCAATTAACCTGAGCTGAATGGACGAAATACGCACGGACAAAGGTAAAGAAGAAAAGAGTTGAGAATAATTATGAACCTAAAACTGCCTGATGGAATTCAGTACTAGCTCAAACCATGTCATAGGAGCTCAAGGCTCAAGCAAGATCAGGCTTTGAAAGCAGGCCATAGGCCTCAAATGCCAATGATGCAGTTTTTAGTTTCGTTATCTCATAATATGTACCGTACTGAACTGTTTGTTAATGTCGAAAGAGGTTGTCATCGAACATAATTTGCCAAACTTGCAATTTGAAATAACTTCCTCGTCTTTCTTTCTGAAGACTTCACAACCAAAGTTCAGTTGAAAGAGTGAGATGACGCACGAAAACTGCTATATACATTTCCTTCTTGTTCACATTGCCAGAAATGGCTTTCGTTGTAACACTTCAACAGATAAAAACACCGTTAAAGGTATGATACATGTGTGGTATTTATCAACGCAAGTTGACAATTTCTAATCTGGAATCTTACGTTTTGTACACCACTTATTTTGTCCATGGAAATACTTCTGCCTGAAGAACTACCATGTGCAAGAAAATTGTCCAAAACCTTACTAGTTCTTATACCTCGATTTTTCCCAATTCTAAATAAGAACCTGTATGCACGAAATCCCGGAAAAAACCCACACCAAAAACCGATATCTATTATTTCTGACCATTATATAGATTAATTTTTTAAGGTTAGCTGCCTATTGTGTTTATTGACGTCAATGTATAACTATACAGTGAATGAATGAAGTCGTATGGTACATTTAAGTTTGAGTTTGTGGTTGAGTTTGTGTGCGACTTTATACACAAGAAAATAGATCATGCTCACTTTTTACAGCATGATATGTTTCATAATAAAAATGATCAATCTATTTCAATTATATTTCAAGAATTATAAACGTGCTGCTTTACATACCGGTACTCTGATTACTTCCTGGGGAGGAAAACCAGGCAGAAGAATCGACCGATCCCACATTATCGTCACTAAAGTATACGCTACCATGGCTGTCACAAATACTTCCACCACTCCCGCACAGGCTTTCTGTATCGCCTATACCACTCTCGGAGGAACTTCTACTGCCCCTTGGACGTGGTGTTTGACGGCATGCAGTAGAACTTGTGTTCTGGATTGCACCGATGTGATTGGTATTCAGTCTGTCCTGTTTACAACGTCCATTGCGAAGGGAAGGTGAGCATTCTGATGTTTCCATCACATCGTCATCCCTTCTTACATCCTCTGCCATCTGCTCATCTCGAAGCTCTGTGAGGAACTTGATGTATCTGATCGTAAGTCGGAGGATCTCATTCTTACTCAGTTTCTTGTCAATTGGATGAGTAGGAAGCACCTTACGAAGATCTGAAAAAGCAGTACTTACGTTCTGCTGCCGCCATCGCTCTCTGCTGTTGGTAAAAATACGGCGAACCACCTTGGTGGGACCAGCGCGTTCCATCAACGGCGCAAACCCGGCTTGTCTGACATTGCAGAATACGTTCTGGCTCCTCGGATGAATGGTAAACGTGGAGTTGTTTTGAGGCTCAGAAAATCCTTGTGTGGTTGGGGAAGAATTGACCACTGTGGAATATGTCCAAGTAACGTGAGGAGAATTCTGCATTCTTGCAGGGGGTTCAATGTTTGAAGTGTCCGCTGTGGCAGCTGGCAACGAACCAAGAATTCCATGCGGCGATACAGGCGACAAGACACAACTCTCCGTGCCTTGTGGGTGTGTCTTGATACTCAACGGGCCCATGTTGGTTGGTAGACCGAGAAGGAGACCCTTCTTATCCTCAGGACTCGCTGCACGAGTGAAGGTCAACGTCTCTCTTGAAGTGTTGGGTGATGGCACGGACCGACACGTGGCTCTGAGATCAAGCAATGATCCACTAGCCCCTGCAGAGCTGACTGGCATTGCCACTTGAGTGGATGAAACATGCAGTGCCGCAGGAAGAGTCCCATGTCCCCGACCAATACCTCCTAGAAGGTTAGATGTGACTGCTGCAGAGGCCATTGCTCATGACCCAATCAGACCAGAGTTTGTAAATATCCAGGTACGTCCGAACTCCCTGGACAAAAAGATAAGACATACATTAATAATGCTCCACAGATCAACTCACGGACCCAGGTTTAATTACGTGGAGTTTCGAAGACACGCGGATGTAAATAAACACAGACATAATACGCCAACTGCTTCAGGCCTCTTTAAGGAATGCCAGAAATCAAATCATCTGTTTTTGTAAAATGGTTTACTTTCGAGGTGTACACACTCGGCTCATGTAGGCCAACGTCCTTGCTCCATGAGTAGAATATGTAGCAATGACACAGGCAAAAGTTTCACTCTAGTCCAGAAATTGTCTTATGGCTACACTAATATAATGATGAAGACTGTGCCCAATCCTTTCGAACGCAAGAACATTTTTGTTTCCCCCCGTCTTTTTATAGCTACACGCCTCGACGATAATACAGCTTGCTTAGTCTTATCATGGTCTTATCTGAAAGTTAATTATCAATGGTTTGAACAAACTTCATTTGCTTCATCAATCCATCAAGACATTCTGCGCTATTGCATCGAGGAATCACGAAACTTTGGAAGCCACACCGGGCTTAACACATTTGCCAAGTTCGCACGAGGACCATTTGTCAACTTGCGGCTGATATTATCTGGTACCCATGCTCAAAAACATGTGTTGGGTACCACGCAATATCGAGCTCTAGTCGACAAAAATGGTCCTCGTTCGAACATGGCCATCTCTGTTCGGAAACTAGAGAATGGTGCTCTTGCGAAGTAATCAGCCCCAGAGCAATAGTGACTAGTTCGTTCAATGAGTGCAAAGGCTCATCTCAATGCATATCTGTTGAACACGCTCTTCTGTTTGTTTATTTATTGTGTCATATGAAGACCAGTGTGTGATGATGTTTATGTGCAGCATTTGCGATAACCGAACTGTTCCTACAGGGTAATTGATACGAAAGGTCGGCTTTAAAGCCTGCTTTATGCATGTGTTTACAGCTTTCCAGCTAAATTGCCATGCGACTTTGGTGCATACTTTCTTGAGAATGTTTCTTTTTAAATTCAGCATCTATGCCATGGGGTAGCCTATGTTAATTGTATACCTGGTGTGGGCCGGGCGCGCTCAGACACGTTTTGACAAGCTAGTGTCCTGGACACGGAAATGAAGTACCTCGTCTTTATAATAAGTATTTTGTGGAAACGAGTATTTGGGTCGTATGGTTTATTGGCCGGTATGTTGATTGAAACAGTTCCATTTTTATAAGTTTATATTAATAACTTAACACAAATCTGTGTATTGTTTCGTTGAAAGTCATCATGAACTAATGGGCGGATATATAAAATTGCATGTTTATTTTGATTAATAATGGTTAGCAACCAAAGAACTTTGGTAAATTATCTGAAAGATAGGAATTTTATAATTACTTCATGAAATCATATCTAAGCGGGACACTCGGTAATAACGTGTGAATTTTGTTTTATCACACTAGGCCTAAACCATGATCACCTCACTCTGAACGGTTTCGGTCCAAAAATGATTTTCAAAAGACTTGTTTAACTTTCCTTAACAGTAAGGCTGACAATGAATTTGTGATGCTACTGTGTCTAACCAGATGTTTCTTCCTGAACGGTCCCTGCCTGGTTTAATACTAAATATTTAACCATTTTAGCCCCAGGTGCTCTCTTGTTTCCTGGAATATTACATTTCAAGGTAAAATCACTTTCTGGTATTCGTTTCAGCTATTTGCTGAAACACTATATGGTGCTGTCGCTAAAACTATCATAAAGTAACTTCCTTGTGTGTAATATTTCATATGAAAGAAGTATAAATAAATCAACAAGTTTGTTCGTGTGTCCACCCTTTGAAACGAAATGTGAGATTGTTGGCAGGTTGCTTACGAGGGCTCAAGCCCTATCGTTTAGACTTGATGGTTGTTTCAGATTCATACTGAATCTTTTCATGCCATTTCGAAAAAGAAAAACGCTAAACCGTTTTCCTTTATTACCTTCCTCATCGGTGTTATTTGATTTTTTTTCTACTGAGCTACAAAGTATAAAGATACCATTAAACTAGAATAGGCCTATTATCATAAATTAACAAAGATGATTAGTAATAAGTAGTATGGGGTAATGGCCTGTAATTATAACACAATTTAAGGCACGTGCAAAAAGCTGCATTTAACCACGGACCCATCCACTCAGGATATCCTGACCAATGGGGTTTCCTGTTGTACAGTTTAACTTTAAGTATCAATTATTCAATCACTAAACAGCCGTGGCCTAACATAGTATTGTCAAACAATATGCATATAATTCAGGCCCCACTTCTCAACTTTTCTTTGGGCATAAAGCCGTTTACTCCGGCAAGTTGAGAAATGTCTGCATAAACATTAAAAGCCAAAATTTAAAATAGTTTTATTTTTTAATGGCAACAGTAATAGTTCTCGACCCTCTCCCCCTAAAATATAGAATTAAATAAAAAATGAATTCAAAAAAAAGGAGGAGAAAAAGTAACATTTCGTTTATGAAATAATACAATTTAGGAAAAGCAATTACAGGCGTAGGCCTACTATTACTAACATTGAAAAATATACAGACACAATCAAATCATAAAAAATACAATAACTAGTGAATATAGGCCCCAAACAATCAAGTAATAAAATTGATGTTGGTCAAACACTTTGCATCTGGTTTGATAGGATAATTCATTTGACTTTCAGTCTGTGGTATATTATATCAATTTTTAATTGATATTAACTTAGCATATCCACGACCAGTGCCCCAGTGTGTGACCTGATGAATTTCCTGCTTGTTCTGGTCGTGAAACAAAAGTACGTTCAATATAATCTAGGGCACTGTCCATTTGTTAAATTGAAAAACGCAATGAGCATTTCCGCCTTATGCCGTTATTATACATTGTAAGAAACATTCACATTGAAAAACTCCAGTAAAACTGTGACTTAAAATGCACAGTATTGGGAATTATTATCATTTCGGATTTATTTGTCTATCAGTAAACGTCTAGTCAACAAACAGCGAAGATAATGATGAATGTTTAATGTTGATGTTGAATGAATTCAGGGTGGACATTACCGGGAGTTTATACCAACTTTCAGGAGGAAAAAGGTTTCTGTGCGCAATGTTAAATTTGGTTTATCCAACAATTTCGAGATTCAAAGCCTTCATTATATAGACTAATGACCACGTGTTAACTTGAAACTAGTAATGATTATATGCAATGTAGACTCTACATTATTGAGGATAATATTTTAAAAGTAAAACACCAATTAATACCGTAATTTTTTTATTTCTTCCTGATTTAAAGAACGAATAACAAAACACACCAAATCTCGACAATTCAATAATTGGGTAAAGATGCAATAAGCCAGTATTTGAGAAGGCTCAAGAACAGGAAAAACTTATTTCCCGGAAACTTTTACACTGCATGTAGGCCTACAGTTCTTTGCCACATCAAGGCCCAAAATAATGTATTCAAGGTGTTGAGGCAACAACTGGTACGGGGACAACAACATTTCATAAAAATGTTACACGAGTTATTCAGTGGGTGCAAATAATTCTTACCTTTCAAATGATCTGAACTGAATCCTTGGCTTGCAAAGTTGTGGCTTAATATTGCTATCAACTAGCAGTGTTTCCTTGTGAGTTTGCTCGCTCCAGATTGACGAAGTTGAGACGATCACCACTGAGTATATTAGTTAGGATACGGTCACAGTGGAGGTATTTGCCCACTCAAGGCAGCTTTCTCATTGGTCCGTGATATGACAGACCTCAGGGCAGTTAGTCAAAGTGGTTGAGCCCAATACTCCCCTGGGGTTCTGAGGGGGATCAACCCACAGATGACGGCACGTGTTAGATGCACCACCTTCTCCTCAGATGTCGCCGTACCAGACTAACTCCAGCTCGGTTACACACAATCTGACAGTTGATATGCAAATGATTATGGGCTTGATTTGCACGAAAGATGATTTGTTTAATGTTCTTGCAGAACTCCCATGTTTTAGAGGGCCAGGCAACGTTTATTTGTATAATGCATAACTCTGCCGTTATTCCTTGAAGTCGAAAACTATAATGTGTGGAGCTCTTGTTGAGAGACAGCATAGGTCACAAGACTTAATGCAATCTGCAGCAGTTTATTCGTGTAGTATTTAATGACTGAGATTCAAATTGCTTGAAAGCGCACTTCTAACGTAAGCTCCACTCGTCGCTTTTATAAGAATACATGGACCACTTGTTGATGGCTTTAGCTGGTTGGCCTCACGACGAAGCTTGATTGGCATGACTCTACACCACCGTTCACGTTACAGCTAGTGGGTCTCTGCGCATGTCTGAAATGCACAGCAAGCATGTACCACCTCACCATGCAAATTGCGTCAAGAACCACTGGGAGTGTAGATTGTACCATTCTTCCAGTGGGGGTAGCATACTTTTGGAGCGAACGCGTGGCACAGGGTCAGGTAACATCAGGCAGGCTTGTGCCAAGACGTTAAGCCCCGCCCCAACATCAGCTGTGTAATAATAGCTGAGAGTGGAGTGTGTGTGCAGAAATCACTAAGCGTACGCTCATCTGACATGCTGACCCAGCACGTGTGAGTAGCGCTTCCTGACATGGTAAATATATATCACTTAACTGGATTGAAGCCATTTTCCAGTATTCAGTTCCTCGAGGTGGTGTTGTCCCGTCTCTACCCCACAAAATTCCCTTAAAGGCCCCAGCTCAATATTGGTAAAGTGTCCGTAAATGCTTCCATTCTTTGCACAAATCAATACATAATAATATATAATAAAACCAACCTGTGAAAATTTTAACTCGTGTCGTTGTTTCATTTGCGAGAAAACGGTAAAAATGCATTTAGCATAATTGTACGCATTCTTACGCTGAGTTTTGGTCTCACATGAGACGAAATTTAATTTTGGATTTTATTTATTCAAAAACGATAACACTTCAGGCAGAAATATTTCAAGGACAGTTTTCTACCATCATTATCTTTAAACCATGTAAGGTATATGTAAATCTGTGAGCATTTATGTTTTTCTTTCTTATCAATGTTGAGCTGGGGTTTTAAAGACAGGCTTCGTAATTACGGACAGACAAAATATTAGTTCAGTCTGAAGTGAAAAATTACCGGTTTTAAAGTCCCAGTGGTGTATAGACATTTCCATTTGTCTGTTTTGTTTGTTTGATTGTTTTGTTTGTTTGTTGGGCGGGCAAGCAAGGGCATAGACCAATCGAACTCAGCCCGATATGAAAGTTCACAAACCCCAATCCAATACTGAGCATCTGGGCGCATGCTCAGAACTGTCCAAAAGGACGGTTATGTCTGCTGCCGCCAGCGTCTCAAAAGTATCCCATTGTCTGACAATTCCACGTGATGTTTTTCATGAAAACTAGACGATTTAATTTAATTTACTCTTTCAAAATACGACGTACTTATATCATTTTATATACATTTTATGAATACGTTTGATAAAAACACTCTTCCGCTTATTCACTGAATGCTTGAATTCACTGAATCTTAGAACGATCTAGAACGACAATAGTTCGTGGAAATAACACATACACGAAACACACAGACATAAACACAGGCATTTCAAATAAAGTATTTGGGTTGACCCTTTACACCGATGAGTGATATACGCACAGCATACTTAGTGCTTACCAATTCCTGAAGGAACAAAATCGACACCTTCTCGGTTGGAATTCGAACCCATAACCCTTTCAATCAGATGTCTTAATAACAGGCCACGGAGTGTGCCCGATGACGAAGGGCCAGTGAGTGCAAATAACTAATGAATGGGTACCATAAAAACAGTGCAATTGACTCAGAATACGACTAAAGGAATGCCTACATAACAGCGTCTATGTTTTAAAATCTTTTTTGGGATTGCTTCAGCACAAACAATACGGTTTCGAGATTACAGATTTAGAATGAACGCCTTCCTGTAATCTATCCTTTAAAATGACGTCAATGAGACGGACAGGTCAAGATGTTTGCGGTTGGTAGCCAAGTCACTTGTGGTCGGAGTTGGAGGCTTTTTATCCCATTCCCCGTGGGGTATGTATTTGACAAACCTTGGCAGGCGACTGCCACGTGCCAAACCGGATGCACACACAATCCAATCAGTCCACAATTTCTGGATTAAGGTTTCAGCGTTTAAGCCTAGCTGGAAATCGCAAAAAGATAAACATTTCACAACGACTAGCACCCACAATGACAGAAATCACTAAAATTGAACAAGACGTGTCTTCAACAAGAATCACCAAACTAAAAACAAAATGCAAGGTGTTGTTTTTGTTTATTCCAATTTCACGAAAAACGTTGTTAATTAATCTTTGACGACAGCAAACCGGTCAAATTGGGAATTTTCTGGTGTGCAACTATTCGCTTAGAATAAAAAAAAAAGCTAAATAAAAAGGTAAAATTCAATGCAATGTAAAGTTGCGACCAGCTCCCTGCTGTTTGATGTCTTACACTGGGCCCAATTTCATAGACAAACACAAACAGTAGCTAGGCGCAACAGAACGAAGTGACCAGCCAAAATACCATGTCACATGTACAATAAGTGACTGGTATCCTGCTTATTTTTGCTTAGCATTTTAAGCAACATTTTCTGCTTAAGCAGCTCTATGAAATCGGGCACAGGTCTTAATTTCATATAGCCACACAAAATTCTGTTTACTCTGCAAAAATCATTACAACGGTACATCACATTACATCTGGATTGGTAACCTGCTCTAAGTTTTTCTTTGCTTTGCGAGATTGCGTGTGTGCCTATATACGGTACTTGAACAATTTTATATGAAATTGGCCCATTAGCCATTCGTGACTTGTCCAAGTAACTGGCCGTTTCATTTTATGTTGGAGGTAGTAAACGTGGTCAGTGGTGTACCAGCCAAGACCATGCTCGGTAAACAAACCACACGATTCAGAATTTCCACTTGTTTTTTGACGAAAGACATTGACATCCCCGGAACAGTCAAGCCTAGATCTTGCCGTTTCGATAAAACTTGTTTTGGCTTCTATTTACAATATCGTTTCGGCCTTCAAAAGACCATTGCACACCTAATCCTCCCAGGAGACCAGTGCATCACAGGTGTTTAATCATGAACCTTTTATGTCGGCAACCGGCGAAGGCCGAAAGCAGCAAAATGGAGGCAACGTGCGCCGTGAAATAAAATAAACCAGATCTAACACGCCCAACATTAAAATGCTGGTTGAAAAGTTAATTACTTAAGGTCTCGTCTTATGAATCTCAAATCGAATGGCTATCCAGTTACTGATGTTCTACTTCGACTTCTAAAGTATTATTTCATGCGTAACTAAAACAAAAAGAGCCTAAGATGCATTGCCTGTTCGTTTCTTAGGTGTACGGGAGTGTTCCAAGGAATTTAAAACGCGCCTTTTGAAGATATCAAACTATCCGTCAACATGCGAGAAATTGGAACCATAATTGTCATTGACCATCAGAGCTCACAATCAGGCTTAATTGCTTTGTTTCCTTGGGACGCCACTAGGTCACGGAAATTCACAATTTGTGCAAATTTCCTTTTCATTTACATAAAGTACAACTCGGTTATACCCTTGACAAAGAATTGTAGACATTGTCCCAGCTGTAGTGTTGAAACGGCCTCAAGAGAATGTCATTTTCGTGTTAACTAGGTTATAGACAAGGTTATATTCTCTCATCAACACTGTATTTTTGTACATGGTTGAATGTAGTCTTTGATTAGGTTAACATTGGCGGGTCCAGGGTTGGGCTGTAGGCCCCCCCCCCAAAAAAAAAAAAAAAAAAAAAAAGACAAGAAAAGAGAGAGACAGAGAGGGAGAGATGGGACAGGAAGAAAAGAATCAGATTCAAACGGTAAGGTATTTCCCCTCATTTCCCCCTTCTTGTGTGCTTTGTTTTCCTTTCCCTTTGATTGGGCCCATTTCACTGTTGAATTCGTTCTTGATTCTCAGCCCTCATAAAAAGTATTCCGGATCCGCCTATCTGGCTAAGAAGTAGATATAAACGTGTTTTGTTGTGAATCCCGAGCAGATAAATTCGAAAGTCAGGCGTTTCTTATTGAAGATACTGTTTTGGCACATGAACGGGTCTTTACATTCGCTGCACGTCTGGTGAAATTTGCAGCATGTTTTCGGAATAGGCTGCATGTTTTATGTTTGAGTATGTTTCCATGTAGCCTATACGGCTGTCTTAAAATAGAGCTTGTAATGCCCGATACACCCACCCAAACAGGTTAGCATGAAGCACAGCTTTTTTTCTTCATATTCATTTATCTGTTCAGAGGGCTATTCCCGACAGCATATTCATTTTGTTATGGTTTTTATAAAGAGTATAACCTTCCCTTCATATTGTTGCCCCCCCCCCCCCCCCCCGCATGGTCTCGAGGCAGATCAACACGGCACTTATACCATTCCAATAGGAACCTTGGCCTTAGCATGACAAAGGTAGCCTTAATAATTATTTGCAGACTCCTCATTCGAAAAGCAGACTTTATGGTGCACGTCAAAATGATGGTATTCACCTTGCGTAGCTATTCCAGGGGCTTTAGGCTTGTGAATAAGAACTATATCAAAGGATGAATCTATGCGGTAATGGTTGAAATGTTGAAATGTACCATCAGATATTATGTGCTTAGTTTCAACGTTATCATATCATTCAAATTGTAACCCAACGATGTCTTTGTCTCCATGTCCCTCCTTTGTTACTATTGATCTAGACATTGTTAACGGTCCATATTTACTATAGCTGGACTTGATCATCTCTTTTAGGCTACTCCTGTAGAGTTGTCTGTTGTGGAATTACCCGGTACACAAGCAGTCAACTCGGTACCCAATGCACACCCACTGCTATCTTTTTAGTCTGCACTAACTAGTTTACCGATGAAACCAGAAAGCGGAAATGAACAAATGAAACAATTTCTCGTTTTGCTGTAAACCTGATCAGTGATTTCCGTTTCTTTTCAGTAAATGGACGATGATCAGTGCAGGCAGTTGAAGGGAGCGTGAACAGATTAGAGAAGTGGCCCGGTAAATAGTTGAATGAATTAGCCCACGGGGGATTCAGTGAAGATGAGGTTTGGAAACGGTGAAAAGGATTGCTGGAAAACAAGCGCGTTTAAAGAAAGATACACGGCTTGTACACTGATCGACACGAATGCCGTGAAACCTGGTTAAAGTAAGACCATCTTGGGCCTCATTGTCCAGCCGGTTCAGTGGGTACTTAAGTCAACTCAGTACCCAGTTCCCAGGAACGGTTTGCCCCTTCCTCCTCTCGGGCCTCGAGGGGCGGCCCGGCAAATGAGAACAGTTATTATGAATAAATTGTACTTTAATACAAACAATGTTGCGTTGACCAAAAAAATAACGAGTTCACGAAAATGTCAGCCTCTATTAACTGGGAATTCATGGTATTTAAATGAACTAGGCTCTATATTGAAAAAAGAACAACAAAAATCATGAAAATGGATTTGCAAATTACAATGGTTATCGTGTACATATACAGTAAAACAGGATCTGGGTTATTCAAATTAATTAATTAAGCCGAATGTAATTTAAGTATCTAAAATAAGTCCGTAAGTTAACGATCATCCTGAAAAATAACTCCAGCCGAGATGATGTCACTGTCGAGCTGAAAAGGATGTTTTAATCAATGTGTCTGTAGTCAAAATGAATGAAACGGCAATTAAATTCACGGCTGTTGGTTGAGCACGTTTCATAAGACATAATTAACGAAACGTGAAACCCATAGTAATAAAGTGACTGTAAATGCTTCCTTTCTTTGCACAAATCAATTGTATGTAATAAAACCAACCTGTGAAAATGTCAGCTCATTTCGTTGTTGCATTTGCGAGAAAACGGTAAAAATGCATTCAACATTTTTGTTCGCATTTCTTACAGGCAGAGTTATCGTCTCAATGAGACAAAAACTAATTTTGGATCTTATTTCATTTATTCTTCAATAATGATAACACTTCAGGCAGAAATATTTCAAGGAAAGTTTTCTACCATCATTATCTTCATACCATGTAAGGTATATGTAAATCGGTGAACATTATTTCATGTTTTTCTTCTTAGTACCAATGTTGAGTGGGGCTTTAAACGACGTTTTTCTGAAAATCACAGTTTGTTTCTTTCAAACTAGAGGATTAGAAAGAAGTCTTCCAATGCTTCCAAAAGCAACGAGGCTATCAAGAGATAAAATAATAGCCACGTGGCAGACTCGTGACCAGTCGTGGCTACAAGAGCTTAGTAAACCCTATACCCCCAGGCTCAGCTTTTGTGTACATAAATCGCTGCATGTTTGGGCAGATAAACTGTCACAGCACGCGTCACTATGGTTTCTGTTAGTCTG
This sequence comes from Marthasterias glacialis, assembly GCA_911728455.2. Taxonomy (NCBI): domain Eukaryota; kingdom Metazoa; phylum Echinodermata; class Asteroidea; order Forcipulatida; family Asteriidae; genus Marthasterias; species Marthasterias glacialis. The sequence goes on from OU452225.1 coordinate 23,127,784, forward strand.
GTCTGAACTTATCAGGCCTAGCACCTCGCCACAGGTCTAAACGCTATCTGCCAAACTGCTGAAGGTTTATAGCTATACCGTGTAATGCTTTACATTCTTATCACATTGATTGACAAGGGAATGTACTGAGTCTATAGGTATAATAATTTCATAAGGAACACAAATCAACTTTCTTTTTGTTTTGGCAGACATTTAAATCGACACGGGGTTTACATCCTAACCGAGCAAATTTATTTATGTGTTTATTATTTTTTGTTTTTGGAAAATTTCAACGGATTTGTGTGTTCTTGAACTTTATGTTCAAATTACACACCCACATATGCCGAAAATACAACACTGGTATTCTACCTACTGACCCCCCTCCCCACCTCAATATAATAGTTTACAGAGGAAGAGGGTCATCGTATACTTCTTTGATCGATCCAACAGCACTCACTGGCGCGTGGCGAGCAATTATAGAGACGGCTTCGTGTTGCATTTCCAGCCGGGACCTTGGATGGCAAAACACCTTTACTCAGAATCCTTGCATAGTCTTATTTGTCTTAAGTCTTACGAAAAACACTGAAAAGGTTATTCAGTTTATCGGTTCGCCGACCCTATACCAGACAAAAATAAACAGTAAGCTAAAATAGTCGTTAGGGCTACAGTGTTGAGCTCAGTTGGTAGAGCGCCGTCTCGTTAATCCGGAGGTCGCAGGTTCAAAAGCTGTCATTTTGTCTTTGTTCAACCAGCAATTGAATGAAACTTGACCCAGTTTCCCTTGTGGTTTATTGCTTAACAATAATGAAAATAATAATGATAATACCAAAATGGATTGACGTGTTTTTTGTTCAACATGCTTGTCAAAGTGTAAGTACGGCCCTAGGCCTATCAAAGTGCCTAACGCTAACATTACTCCTGTTCAGGCCCTAAGCATTCCTGAAACCAACTCAACTCCTTTGGAGTATGCAGCACCGGCAGCCAATTGGCGCACAGGTTGCTAATCATTCAAATCAATACTCTCCACCCCCTCACAGGTACCCGTTTACTCCTGGATGATGAAAAGCAGTTATAGTTAAGTGTCACTCAATGACTCAAGTGTCACGGCCGGGATTCGAACCACACACTCCCATGACTCGCGAGACAGCCACCAATAAGTTTGAAGCACTAGTTTAGCCGGAACGAAAGTCATTTTTTCAAAGGCTTTTTGAGATTCCAACAGCCAACAGACCACTCAGCCACAACACCCTTCGGTAACAACCATCGGGAGCACTCATCAAACTAATCATATGGTTTTGGTATCAAGAAACAACTGTTTGATAATCCACAATCTTCCATGACTCCATGGTTCAATCATGGCTCATATGGAATCCCTCTCAAGACTCCTGACTCATGAACTCATATTTTCTAAACACATTCTACAGACTTCCTATATATTTCTTAACTATGTTATGGACCTTAAAGCCCCAGCTCAACATTGGTAAACTGACTGTAAATGCTTCAATTCTTTGCAAAAATCAAGATATTTGTAATAAAACCAACCTGTGAAAATGTCAGCTCTTTACGTTGTTTCGTTTGCGAGAAAACAGTAAAAATGCATTTGGCATTTTTGTATTCATTCCTTTAGGCAAAGTTTTCGTCTCACTGAGACGAAAACAAATGTTTGATCTTATTTCATTTATTCTCCAAAAACGATCACACTTCAGGCATTCATATTTCTAGGAAAGTTTTCTATCATCATCTTTATACCATGTAAGGTATATACAAATCTGTGAACATTTGTTTTTCCTCTTACCAATGTTGAGCTGGGGCTTTAAACAAAAATAAAATTAAAAAATTACCCAATAGAAGATTTAAACCACTTAACTTAAGCACAATATCTGTATTGTAAAACTCAAGTAGGCCTACTCTAAAATTAATCTGAGAAAACGTACTACCGTTCACCTCAAACTGCCCAAATCTTTCTCACACAAGTTAACTTTATTCTATCGGGTTACTTCATTCAGTTTTCATGTGAACGGTATTAGACTTGCACAGTCTTCATTTGTTGATTGTCAGGACTCAGCACAAGCCATCCAATGGTAGAATTAAGTTTTTGATAGGCCTTTTAAGCCACAGATATACAACATTTTTTTTACAGGAGACTTTATTTAAAAAAAACAGCATCTAAAGATCAGAAGAAGTTGATTGATACCAGTATCAAGTGTCTAAAATGTGTCAAATTGAGCTTAAAACCAATAAACAATTCTCGTGATTGTCGCCAAACAATGTCCATGAATTCTGACATGCTCCTTCTATCTTCATTCAGGTCATCGTAATGAGTAATGTTTGTCGAGTTTGTGTAAGTTCATTTTAATGAAACCAATTGAAAACACAATGATTGAAAACACACAAGTATATATCCACAATGATTACTTCCTTGAACTACTTTGCTTACTGGCAAGCACTGGCAGGCAGCTATCCCTGAATATTTAAATGTTACTGGCAGGCACTGGCAGGGCAGCTATCCCTGAATATTTAAATGTTAGCCACAGCAGCATCACATTAATTTTGAGACAATCAGACATTTTGGCTCCACTTTCATTCAGCGTGACGTGAGCTCACTTCTGTGGTTATAAGCTTGAGAAAACGAATCTTGTACACATTGAAGGTTTTCGCCTGCAAAATTTTACCTCTTAAAAATAAGCCGGGTGTAGGCGGATCCTGGATTTGTCTAAAGAGGGGTGACCTGTGAGTCGACAGTTTTTTTTTAACGATTTCTCCTTAATTTGCCACTATAAGCCAGATTGCCGCAACCTGTTGATACATACGTCTTGTCATCAGTAACGGTCAAGATAATGCGCTTGTTGTTTTCGTACAATAATAAAAGGTAGATCCTTCACAGAGAATTTTGAATACACACAGGGACAAAGAGTTTTTAGCTGGGAAAGAGATATATATTAGTTAGTTCAGTTCTTTCATTATAACAAAACGGACCAGTAGGTTAGTGTCTATAGTTAAAGAGAGACGTGGCTCACCAGGGGTAAGTATGGCTTCAATTAACATTTCCGTATTTTCCAAGGAAACTGCGGACCCTTTATTCTTGGAAAGTGCTAAAAGACATACCTGATATGAGATAAGGTTGCAGTTAGATTGCATCCAGTGAGAGACCCGACAAACAGATTGCTCGGAAACTGTTGTCTTTCCCGGGTTGTTGATTCTGATAAAGCGTGAACAAACCAGATACACAGGCTACCAGTCTTTTTTTATATCAACTATTTTGGAAAAAAATCTGTAAATATTGATAGTAACTGTAGGTTTTATCAAATCGCAAAGATGTTCAATCGAAACGTTTAGTTTATGTTTGAGTTTATTAAATTAAAAAACAATGATCGAAAGGCTAAAAAACAAATCCTACCAGAAGGGGCCTACCAATTTTAAAGTAAACTAAAACGAGAACAGAATTACAAATATTATGCATACTATTGATCAGAAAATGTATTTATTTATTTATTTATTAATTTCTTGTTTATCCTGAGTGGGTAAACCTTCAGTAAAACACTGTTTTTCAAGGGTGCCCAGCAATTACAAACATTCATAACAATAAAAAAAGAAAATTAGCAAAGACATTAAAAAGATAAAAACAGAGGGGAAAAAAGTGAGGCAAGGTAGATCAAATCGATACGATACATGTACAGTAAACCTCAAGGCCAGCCAGAAGAGATGTAAAAAGACAATATAACAAATTGCACCAAAATGCGTAAACAGAAAGACAAAACAACAGTACATGCCATACATGTACCACATATTAAAACCTCAAATTCTTGTACCGTCGTTTAAAACTGGCTAGAATGGAGGGCAAAGAATAATTGAATCAGCTTGGTTTTGCCCTGCGATGATGACATCGTTGCCATTTAAAATGAGATGTGTTTTATTAGTGTATTTAATGAAACCACTGCCTGTCCTTGTTATCCAAATTGAGATTTGAAATGTTTTTGATTGATAGATTGAAAGACGTAATTCCAAGCAAGCATTAAATGCTGAATCTAAAAAGTCACACTTCTGCAAGGAAGTTAATCAATAGTGTGACTCCTTTCAGTCGCGTGCCCAGACCTGATAGGCTCCTTTGTTTAACGTGGTAGTGTTAATTGCAATATAATAGGTCTCTGGGTACTAATTTAATTGTCACCCCAAAAGGGTCTTGGGCATTAGCTGATAAAAGAATGCCAGATTGAATCATGACCACATGGAAGAAGGTGATGAAACAATGCTATCACTCCACATGACATCATCACTCTCTCGATGTGTTATGTGATAAGCTATGTGTTCCCTCAAGCTCTATGGTACCACACAAGCTGGCTACGACTGCAAACCTTGTAAATGCCAACATAAAATGAGTATTGATTTTCAGTACTAAATTCAACAATGCATTGTCTTTTCAAAGCCTACAGTGCTTTATATGCAAGAATTGAAAAAGGGTTTAAAAAAAAGCAAAAACAAACGTAGAAATTGGAGATAATTCCTTAGTTCAGCTTTCGAGAAGGGTTCAATGTGCCCTTAAAACAGAATCGATTTGCATTCACTCGGGTAAGTCAACATTTTAGATTCTTCAGTGTTGTTCTCTCGAACATAATCATTAGGGCTTGGGAATAGTAATGTAATTGTTGTTGTTGTTGTTGGTTGTAGTTGTTGTCAGCTGGTGATCCGTTTCCCATTCAGTGAACACAACGCTTGAACTGTCAGGTTTAGCCCCTCTAGCTTTCACATTTCCCTGCTTTTAGAACGGTTTGGCGTTGGCCTATTAATAAGCAAAAACCTCCAACGTTATGATATACATATCTGTAAGGCCTTGCTGTTACGAAGGCATTAAGAGTACATTTATCTGTTTTTGTTGATAGACTGGCCACGTTCTACTTATGCACCAGTCCTTTGGTGTTTTAAGAGTCCTGACAAGGCTTTCACTCTATGCAAGTCGTCGCTTTCACTTTCGATGCCACTGAAAACAGCGTGTCTTATAAGTAAAACAATCGTCAAGTCAACTTTACTTGTGAAGACTACAAGTTCAGTAAATAAGATAGAGCTTTCTCATCTGTGGAGAAACTGATAACCTTAAGTATGAATTTAGGAACACCTTGAAGATCTTTTTGTAATACTGAAATCAAAACCGATTTCCAATAAAAACATTACCAATGTCAAAGCAGCTACAGTCCCAACTATTCAATTTTGTTTTCTCAGGCAACAAGGAAGTTGGTGGACAATCGAAGTGAAGTATAAATGCCACAATCATAATGAAAGTAGGGCCAGATGATGCATAACATTGGACTACCACCTGTAACGACCAGAGGTCCCACCAAGGACTGACCTGATGCATCGAGGGTTGACGATCCCATTCAGATTGACCGTCATGAGCTACTGGTACACGACATCAATCAGTATGAGAATTTATTATTGGTATGAAACTCAGGACGTCATTTTATCAGCACCTTGGGTTAGGTTTAACGGAGCCAAAACACATTAAGACCTCAACACACCTGCCGTCTTGAATCGCATTATGAGGTACCCAAGGGTAAGAAACTCATTCCTGTTGACTTCATAGCTTGCGTATGGCGTCTACTGATGATATGTTCTATTTTATCAGACAGTGCTTGATGAATTTTATAAAATAAAGCTGTATTTTTAATGTTGATTATGACTTATACAAAAATGATCAGGCTTTTCAGCAGTCAGTGTGGAGCACACAGCACACCAACCATTACGTCACGGTACACGGGTCTTAGGCATGCATAGATTCAAGAAATCAAAGTTATATGTATAACCGTGCACTGGTGGTATTCTAGGGGTGGTAGTCGTGGGAGGTAGAAAAGAAAGGGGTCAGAACTACATGGATTCTCTTGGGGTTGTGCGCGGAGGGAGGGGGCAAATGCCTCAAATTGTGATAGCCTGAAGCCAATCATTAAGTCTTGTAGCGGCTTGTGTCTTCCCACTCGACTTTGTCAATTTTCAGAACTCCATAGCGCCATTTAATCCATCCGGATTAATTGTTGACGTTGTGTCAGACTTATTTATGTTAGCACACATCTACCGGATCCTCAATCAGTTTAGTTATCCTGACTTGACGTTTGTTACGGACTATGATGCCGACCAGTCTTTAACAATCGATTGTATTATGCCCGACCCATTGTGTCCGACAAACAATAATGTCCGACAAAACATTATCTCCGACCCATTCTGTCTGACAACAATTTGTGTCCCGAAGAACCTGTACCCACTGTGTCGTGACTCGTAACAGTGCCTAACAGACGTTCAAAACCAAACTATAATTTGTAATCGAATCGCTTAAAGCCCAGCTGAACATTGGTAAGAAGAACATAAATGTTCAAAGATTTACATAAACCTTACATGGTAAAGATACTGATGGTAAACAATTTCCTTGAAATATTTCTGCCTGAAGTGTTATCGTGTTTAAGTTATAAATGTTTAAAGCCCCAGCTCAACATTGGTAAGAGGAAACACAATGTTCACAGATTTACATATACCTTACATGGTATAAAGATAATATGAATGCCTGAAGTGTGATCGTTTTTGGAGAATAAATGAAATAAGATCCAAAATTAGTTTTCGTCTCAGTGAGACGAAAACTCTGTCTATAGGAATGCGTACAAAAATGCTGAATGCATTTCTACCTTTTTTCTCGCAAACGAAACAACGTAAAGAGCTGATATTTTCACAGGTTGGTTTTATCACATATATCTTGATTTGTGCAAAGAATGGAAGCATTTAGTCAATGCTTCCATTCTTTGCAGTCAGTTTACCAATGTTGAGCTTGGGCTTTAAACGCTTTGTTATAATAACAATAGTTTGATCGTAGGAAGCCTATAATATTACTTCAGTCTGTCCACCACCCCAGTCCATTACACTATTACATGTTCTATGATTTAATACCGTATCACTTGATGTGAGTAAATAAATCAGTGAATGATATTGGCCCGTGCATAATAATAATATCCATACCCGGTATGTTTGAATTAAGTCGAATAAAAAGGGATTTTATGCGTGACTGTTATAAATTGCAGCGTTCAAACATTTCTCCAAGACGGTCATGAATGAGGTAATATAAAGGCTTTGTGGATTGTTTAACACTTGAAAGGGCCAGAGACTGCTCCCTCGGCACTCACGCACCCATGTTGTATGCCTGCGGAACATGCTAGTTTCCTGAGCGAATTGCCATGACCCCGTGGGAGTTCTTATCAGATCATTTATGATTTAATGCAGAAAACGAAGACATGTGCTAAAAATAGACCCCATACAGCCCTTGACAAGGCCCTAACCATGTCGTGACGTAAATACGCTCATTATTTTTTGAAAGGACAAGACATTCCACAGGAAGTTGTATATTTTACAATTTTATGAAAACATTACAAGAGCGATGGATTGCTAAATTTAGAACACTTTAATTTATACCTCGGTCTTCCGTTCCGGATGTTTACCGGCAAGTAGTTTCATAACTTTGAATTTAATTTCAGATATTTTTCAAAAGGTCAAATTCCGATAACGTAACTTGATGTTTTAAGTGATAAACAAGAAATTGAAACGAACTTTTCATACACACTATTTCACTGTCAATTGTCTAGTTAAGGACGTTCATAAAAATACTGTTCAGTCGGCCATAAAAACAGAAAGGACATAAAAGCTATGACATCATTATGATAGATGGTGATTTTTTGCATCGGGGATAAAGAATATTATTTGTAATGTTTTACCCATACACCGATGTGTGTCAAGCACTGTATACTCAGTACTTTCCCGACTCCTGTGACATCATTATTTTTGGAAGAGTAAATTCATTCCCATCCCTCTCTTATCAACACTCATACTATAGACCCAGCTAAAAAGTTTCATCAAATTTGAAGATCAAAAAAGGGGGGCCCCCCCCCCCCCCCCCAACACACACACACACAAACAAGTGTGTATTTACCTCCAATCGGGGACCTCCTATTGTCCCTCTTTTGTTTGTACTTTAACTTTTTAGCAGCAGCTCCCATTGGTTTTTAACACGATTTCCAACTGGGGACCTTTTCCAATCGGGGACCCTATTGTCCTCTTTTGTTATAAGTCCCCGGTTTGAATGCCTAAACAAACTCACACACACACACACACACACACACACACCACAAAAACACAACAAAACAAACAAACAAACAAACGAGCAAACAAACAAACTATTTTTACGACTTGCACTATTTCAGATTTGAGGGAGGATCGTGAAGTTTTCCCGTTGGATTAGCAGGGTCTACTATTGGTATGCACTTTATAATCAGTGAGTTTCAGACAGAAAAACCATACCTGGAATCGTCTTTAAAATGTCTTTTATTTGGCCAAAGCGTCCGCACTTCAACATAATTACAAAAACCTTTAGTAATAGTGGATTTCCCGGAACAAAACAGTTGGATTTGACTGTTTTTCCAGAATGCAGCCTCTTTTACAGACAATCAATCGTGTTTAGGAACGATTCTTGGCTGACCGCCAAAACAGACAGCACGCCCGTGACCTAAAATACCGGTAAATTTGCCAAAATATGGACGTAACCATGACACTGTCACTGACTTGCATGACGTCAAGATTATCTACACACAATATGCAAGTCACGTGGATACCTGATAGTTCAAGGCAAGTGCTTATAAATTACGTGTTCTTTTTGTCATTTCATCCAGAACCAGCACACTCACATAGTTTTATTTCTGAATTTCTATTTTGTTGTTGATAATTTCCCATAAATTGTACAAACTTGAAGGATTGGTAAAGCTGATATACATTGAAAACAAACCTGTGAAGAATTGGGATCAATCCATGGTCTGAGTCAGGAGAAAATAGTGAAAAACCGTGCACACTTTTCAGTATGTTATTTACATGACATTGTCCTTAATTTAGATTGTTACAACCGAAATCATCTGGATTTTTTTCTTCTGGGTTTTCAGGTAGATTTTTCTCGAATATGACAGCAATCCAGAGGGAAGTATTTCACAGAAAAAAATTGTTCTAGTATTAACTTCATAAACAGAAAGCTTTCAGACTGAAACTAAACAATAATGTTTGTATCAGTATACCAATCCTGTATAGTGCCTTCAAATAGGGTCAAAATAGACAACAGACAGTTGTAGATACCGTAATAAAGATTGCCGTCTCAAATAAAAGCATACCATGTAAGGCCATAATGATGGAACTTTACAGAATACCAAACAATACATTAAGCGCATACACAATCAGTGAACAGGACAAAAGAGTACTTGGCATCAACTTATGACTGACGATGTTCTATCCGGGCTGGAGTTGAGTGCAAAATATCTACCGGAAAAGGAAGTTCCCGTTCAGTAAACGAACTGAAGATACCGGATGCTGCTCGTCAAAACTCTGACATACGTCCTTGCTCTTTCGTTTGGTCTTTCTGGTAAGAAGAGTCAAGTATATATACCTGTAGTCACAAATTGAGGAAACACGATTTCCTTACTCGTATTCTACGTTAATTGGTGATTGCAGTTAATATCCATAGAAAAGACAGTGACATTCGTCCTTGCCAGTTACAAATCCAGAAGTTGTGAAAGCGACACACAAACCTTTGTTTTTACGAGAGTGAATCTAACATCACACTAATAACACCTGATGTAAGTCTAGATAGATAGTTCATGGTATAACCAAGCAGGAGATCCCAGCCTGAATGATCTTATCATGAAACTAGCCATTAGGGCCTTTAGAATGTTATTAGTTCTTTAGATTCTGCATAAGGCATGTTATTCAAATTGTAAACCGTATTCAAACCAAAACTGTTCTTTCATGTATGCGGTATTGTTAATAAAAAGACATGACGCCAGTCCTTTCATTATTCGTTTATGCGTCCTTCATTTTTTGTCATAGCGCAAAACCATAATCTAATAACTCCACAGAAGCTAGGCCAGAAAAAAACCCTAAAACTTGACAGTCAGATTAAATAAATGTGAGAAAAATAACTTATGGATTAAAATGAAATGAAAACTGTAGTAAATCTTTATTTATATTTGAATGAGTTATGCAAAGATCTGTGTTTTCATATTTCTGGTCTCAGATATTTGAAAAAGTGAAATTGTTTAGTTAATAACTTTTTAATGATTTTATATAATTGTATATATCTGCATTGTTACTATTGTAATGCGCATCTGAAAATACTTTTTACTATGAAACTCGCACAAAATAAATGACTAAATTATTATTATTATGAAGTGACAGAATTAAAATCACACATAGGCCAGCAGTTCTATTTCACTAAGTTGAGGCTATAATTTGTACCTATTTATTTCAAAATTCAGTACCTCAATGGTTAAGTTTTTTGAACGAAATATCCACTTTCAACAAACAAAAACAACAAGTATCTAAAGAAAAAAAACCCATGATATTGACGTTCTTTGTACAGAAAAGTAAAGACGAAAACCTCACAAAAACAGTTAGGTCTTTGAGTTGATCTGATTACAGACATCATTGTTTGAAAAAGCTTGAAATTAATCACGCAGACACAATCCATTTCCCTTTAGTTCAAGCTCAACGGGAGTCCATTCAAAATTGTTGAAGTAATAGTCTCTCTTTCATCCAAGTAAGGTTTCGGATGAGAATTCGTGGAAATATACATTGGGTACCACTGATATGATTCCTTCAAGAGTTGTAAGGGTCCGTATATACAAAAGGAGAAAGGAAATAGCCACACAAAAAAACTTGTAGTTGTAATTCGGTCGTTGTGGTTTGTCACCTCCTCAGTCTTAACATGCTGGTTTATCTTCATACGTCATAGCCATGCCTCGCGACAAGCCGGAAATAAAAACAACCCCTCAAACCGAAACAAGACAGGGGCTGAATTTAGACAGAGATTACAATACAGTTCTGTTGGGGTTGGGGTTAAGGTATTGTTTACAGAAACTAGCGATTTCCCAAAGATCTTTCCAAAAATGTTCAACCGACGTTATCATGATAACAACACTTAACTTTAATACAGGCATGCATGCCTTTATCAGTGGTGCTATCAACTTTTATAGTTTATTTGCCATTTTACATAAAGAAATCCTACTACGTGCTATTACGTTTCAAGTAGGAACAAACTGGCTGTCTGTCAGTTGTCTTTCCTAGCAGACGGATCTGTTATGGGTTTTTTTTCAATGTCAAAACAATGACCAGGTTTATCATTATTCCCGGACATTTTTTAGGGTTCATACTGTACAACATTCAACAACCAAAAACACTGGTAACATTTTCAAGATATCGTTTTAAAATTTGAGGAAGTTGGCATACTGATTTTAACTTCATGCTGTTCACATTAGGATGCCTTTTCAATATCTGGAATGCAAGCTTTTCAATTCTTGAAACGTTCGTTGTTGACACTTCCCAAGCAACTCATCCAAAATCCAAGTTCCCCAACTCCATACTATAACATATCTAGCATAGAGCTTGTATAGGACTTTTATAGTTTTTGCAAGATAAATGGCAACTGTAAGGATAATTAATTAATGGGAAATAAACCAAAACTTGATCGTTCTGATTATAGAATTTGACTATCTTCACATGACACAAGCGCCGAGAACGGAAACAATCCCAAGCATCTTTTACACCATCATAAACTTCAGAACTGCGCACAACTCGAATCGGTTATGGTGTTCGAGAATACCAAAGATAAAGACAATCTTAAATTGGCAAATCGTACCCTGATCAATGCTAGGAACTGCGAGCTTAAAGGCATTATCCTTCCCCTACACACATGACCATGTTGCACTGCGCTAGGATATGACATCTGATTGGTTATCAGTATTACCATATATCTTATATCTCTCGACACATACACTGCTTCCAACGGGTTCAACAATTTGAGGTCTAACCCGTCCCACATCCAGTAAACACATACCCGACTATGTGATTTCACTGCTTCATTCCTGAGATAAACAGCAGGTGGGAATCACCTGTTAAAAGCAGGCAAATTCCCGCCTACATCATTGGCTTATACATGTATATACAAATTAGGGCCTACAGCCTACTTATTAAGTTTTAAATCTATGCAAATTACAACATCCGTGGAAGGGAAATGCTCACTCTCGTGACATGCTTGTTTGAAACGGTGAATTCATATCACGAAAACACAACAAGATGATCAGTTAGTTAAACTAAATAGAGTTATAAATATTATTGATTTCCGACAGTGTATATCTCTTAACTCTGACGCTTTTGTTGATTAAATTAAGAATCAAACAAACTCATCTGTATGTGTTTATTTGATTGAATGTCTTTCTTGTCATGTCTGCTGCCGACCCATTGGAAGGACTCACTGCAATGTACACTGCAAACATCGGGGTGTTAAATGGATTCTCTTTGTATTTATGTTATGTGACAACACTGACAAAGTGTTAATTTTACCAACGATAAAGCAATGGGGATAACTGACACCGATGGCCGTGTTGTTACATATAAATACCAAGAGAATCAATTCCACACCTCAGTTTGTGGACTCGTACAGGACCAGGGGTGGATTTCACAAAACTAGTCCTTCTTCTTTCCCATCACACAAAAACACCACGATATGAAGTAATATACTACATACTACATTATATAATTGCAATAGCTTGCTCATAGAACTTAATTGTGTGGTTGGAGGTCTCCAAAAAGCAGAGCTTGTCGAGTGGAGACCTAAACTTATGACTAGTCCTTCAAGTTAGGACTTACTCGTCTTAACTCGAGATAAGACTAGTCCTAGTCCTTTGTGAAATCACACCCAGGTACCAGTATGCTGTAAATAGGCTTAGCTCTAGAGGTAGGCCTACATATTATTTGGTTAGCCTTCCAGATATGAACACAATATTGTCAGTACACATTTTTTGTTAAAAGAACGATAGCAAAACACCAGCTTGACATCTGCATTGTAAAGTCGTTGCTCATTCTACCTCAATGGTGGCCTAAGGCGCGTGGCACTCGGCTGTACACCAAGCTAGGGAAATAGACCTATCGCGCAGTGGCGGTTTTCATTCTAAAATACGTCACATGTCACGTGTGCCTTTCTTAAATACTACAGTGCTGATTGCGATTTCAGTGAATGCTTTTCCATTTCATACATTTTCATTCATGAGTGTTTAATCACAAATGAATATGGGGGAAGTAAGGGGTTCCGAACAGTTTCAGTTGAAAAGTCACATTATTCTGAGAAAGGTCATGGCCAGGAATAAAGCTTCATTTTGCGCCATATTCTAGCATATCCACTTTGAGAGTTGAAGCGAGAGATCCGGGAGCGTGGTTTGACCTTTGTTACAACTTCCTGGAAAGCACCCAAGACCAATTCTAAGTGCAAGGTGAATCTAACTCACGATCTTGAACACGCACCAAAAACCCCTCAGACCTTGTCACGGTCCAAGTCTTCATTTCGGTTTAACTTCTTGGTTAATTCAGTCTGTATAAATAAAACAAATCTCTAATTAGATAAACAAGATTCACACAAGTATTCTATCATGTAAGAAAGTAGAAAGCTCACCTTCTGAACGGCATGGATTAGCTCTGATATAAAGTACTCTCTAAAAAAAAAGGGTGAAAAAAACCCTCGTTTTGTCCGCCATAACACTCTCTTGCAAAGAGCCATATGGCGGACAACTCTTTTTAGAGTGAAAGACAGGTATTTTCAACTTGAATCAGAGTGAAGTTCGCTCCAATTTCACTCAAAAAGTGGTGATACACAGTGAGTTTCACTCTCAAAAGAGCCAAACTGACACCACTCGGGCGAGAGAGTGAACTTTTTACTCTTCTACATTTAGAGAGTAGGGAAGCTTTGTCACATACTGCAGAAGGCTATATAAAAAAAACTCTCAGACTTCTTGGTTAATTCTATCAATAAATGAAACTAATCACTTCAGTTGAACACAAGAAATCATTTAAGAAAGTAAAACAACTTGCTGTCTGAACGGCATGGAGTAGAGTAGGCCAAGAATGTATAAATATGAAGATGTTTTTGTTCGCACGAGTATAGCAGATTGAAATATTTATTTGTTTGATCGAGTTTACCAAAGTGTCCCTTTAAAATACGTAAAGGCAGACGTTCCTCTTTTGGTGTAGGATTACGTGTCACGAGGTAACTTGAAGAAAACAAATATATTAAATGTTATTGGGTCTGCCACAATGATAACACAAGATCACGGTACTGACAATAATCTGATAAAGCGTTTGCGATCATGAGGGTATGTGAAACCTTTTAATACAGCGGGATAGCACGCCGAGTCTGCGGATCGTTTCATCATCATCTTGAACCATGGAAAGAGAACTCTACATCACGTGTTTACGTTGAATCTACTTGCGATATCCTGCTTGCTGAAATGCGTGTTCCAGGATGTAATGACAATTCGAGAGGGAGTTCACAAACGTAATACGTTTTTTATGTAAATCATGTAAAGTAAAAACAGCACCATGCCGCTGTGTAGTTCAAGCTAGGGTGTCAGTTGACTACAGCTATCGGAGGTGACAGCATATCAGTTATTTTCTTGTTTTCCTACGTAGGATGGAACAAGGCTTAATGTGAAAGTTGAAAATGCTTTACATAATGTGTTTTATAACGCCCACACCTAGATGTTGTCTTGTTATTGGTCGAGAGTGCGTCACGTGATTCATGTTAGTTGCGTTGGTACTGTTTCGGCGCGCAAAAGCAAAAGCTTTTTTTGCTTGCGGAAAGACTAAGGACTACGTTGAAACCATTGATCTCCCTTATTATTGACTGAATGGTAAGTGAATATAAATAGTTCAAACCGAAAACCCTGTCTTTAACAACCGTCAGCTACATGGTATCTAAACGTATGTGTGCCAAGGGGCACGCGTTGACCGCAGGGTATCACTCGTGGCTTAGTAAAAGAAAATGTGAAATTATTTTCTCTTCTGGAGCGTCATGATTTCACTCGGCTTCGCTTCGGTAAAATGATTTCACTCGGCTTCGCTTCGGTTAAACAGGAATGATTTCACTGTGCTTCACTTCGGTAAAATGATTTCACTCGGCTTCGCTTCGGTAAAATGATTTCACTCGGCTTCGCTTCGGTTAAATAGGAATTATATCACTCGGCTTCGTTTCGGTAATGATGATTTCACTCGGCTTCGCTTCGGTAAACTATGAATCTCCAGAGATGACCTTATACGACGACATTTAGACTTAGGCCGTGTCCGAATGAATGGCTTCGGCAGTGGCTACGGCCGGAACGCCGAGGATTCCTATTCTTCAACGTTGTCGTTTCAGCCAGCGGCCATAGCCGTAGCCGAAGTTGCTTGATTCGGACACGGCCTTAGTCTCTCGTACCTGTCAGTTTTTGCGCAATATTCTGTTGTTGCATAAATACAATTAATGGAAAAGCAACAAAGTAATACTCTAAAAATTGCCTGTTTCATCTTGTAATCAAAACAGCAAAAGATGATGTAGGCCTATATAGCGACGAGAGTGACATTCGTGTAGGCCTTATAGCACAGGAGGGCGCTCTCGATGGACAAGTAACCGGAAATTCCAAAAATTGTTCCGCACTTAAACTAGGCCTATGAATTGCAGTGAAATACGTTAAAGGAGGTCTAACTGTACACAACATTTAGGGAATTTAAGTTAAGATGCTTCTGAATTTACGTTAAAGGAGGTCTAACTGTACACAACATTTAGGGAATTTAAGTTAAGATGCTTCTGAATTTCAAAATACGAAATAAAATAAAAATACTCTTGTAAATGGCATTCTCTGAATATGTCACAGTGTCATTGCACTAGCGTATCGGGAGCCACCTGCATCTCCTTAATTCATCCATGGTTGTACATGATTCATACGCAGCTTTACAGATTAAAGCCTATTTGTTTAAATCCACAGTTGAAGAAATAAGCCTAATGAAGTGTGCACATCGACTTCATTCTCATTGTGGTAAGGTTCCATGGTGATGATCCGATGGGCCATCCCCCGGTCTAAAAAGTGCAAGGCGATCTCCCCTCCCGTCCCCTGGATTTATGCCCATGACCCGCCGCAAAGTCACTGCTTATCGAACAGTCAGAATGTTTAGAAGACGCCTACGCGTGTACATTCATTCTTCATTGTCTCAAAAATTATTATTAGGAGAAAACATTGTAAGACAAAAAGGAAAAGAAAACAAAAACACGTGGGAATAATGTCGTCTTAACCTTTCACAAACATGGACCTCATTATAACACTGTCGTGTGCCCAGTAAAAAGGGCGTAAACAAATGATATGAAATTTTGTGAAAGTGTTCCAAGAAAACTAAGCGGGAAAGTTTGATCAATTATTTGACCTTCAAAAGTTATTGTAGGAAGGTTCAATTCTGCATGGGAATGGGAAAACATGTCTTTGGGTTAATTCTAGCAACAACAATGTAACAATAATGCCATGTTTTTCACGTCAGGGGCCATTTGATTGCTTACGTCCTTTTAATACTGGGACAAAATACTTTATGTGCCTGGTAAAAGGGCGTAAAGCCGTACGCCCTTTTACCGGACACACGACGTGCCACAACTCGTTACGCGCACGCGTTTACCAGTTGACCTTTAGACCTACCATTGTTGAATTCCTCCTGCATGCACTGACACATTGTAAATGGTAAAACAATGATTATAACGTCATATTGATATAACAAAACCGTAAAGTTTAAATTATCATGAAATCTAAACAAATAGTATAAAGTTATGTCCAATAAGCAAGAGGCACGTACAGAACGTACCAGACTAGTGTGCAAGGCAATAGTGTAATCTGAGCTAAATCCAGGTGGTAGGTATAGAGGAGTCTGGGTCACTAGGAAGGGTGTGGGTGTATCAGACTAAACAACAAGAAACACCTGTAGCGTCTGCAGACATTATTACGTCACATGACCCATATTCAGGTCAACTCTGGACCTTCTTCAAGGTCAACAATATGTCTAGTAGTTTGGTTAATGCAATTATGGTGCCAGTTCCTAGCCCGCCATATCCGACTCCACATGGCTATGCTCACAGCAGGTAAATCAGATAGGGGTTTTAGGCGTTAGCCTATTATAAGTGACTGTAATGTTTACTTATAAAGTAAAAGAATGATGTAGTGTTAAGTCACTCACAGCTTTGTTCGCTAGGTATTGTTCATGCTGTTTAGTCAACCTTCATGGTACATACAATCATGTACAATACACCTGGCTCAGGTCTTGGCTTTTATTCTGTTGTACGATAGTGATGAACCACATGAAACTGTACGTCCACCTGCAAGTATTATTGCTTCTCCATACTTCGTGGTTGAGGACAAGACGTTTTTTTCTTCATGTACACACAATCATGTAGCCTATCTATACTTGGGTATCTTGTTAGCAAATCTATGTTGCAAATAGTTAGAATGAACAATGGGGATCGGTAAAAAAAAATGCCAATATTAAGAAATATCCGCCATTCCAACTTTATGAGTCGGTTCTCTTTGGTGCTGCGCTTGATTTTCTTTAAATACATATTTTGCACGTATGTACTTTACCAACAAAATATATGACCCGGTTGGTTGGTGTAATTCTTGGTTGACTTAACAGGTGATTATATCAGACAGCTTTTCATCACCTATGATTTGCCCTTTTAGTTAGAGTATCACTACCTTGGCACCTTATTCCCTGAAGACTGGCCCTCAAAGAATATATTTAAATAATTATTTTAGAGCAGGGGAAAGAGTGGATGGTTCAAGGCTTTCGCTGTCAGCGTGATCTGAAGCAGAATCACTGACAAACCTCCCAACATCTGCTTGCAGCCGTCAACAATCCCTTCTAGCCAATAACTGCTGTCAGATGGCGCGTCTTTACTGCTTGATAACGCCCCTGATGTCATCATTAACATATCCACGTCTGGAGAGTAAGGCCACGACTTTTACTGCTTGGAGCAAGTAATTCAATTAGATTTAGACTATTTTGCGATTGAGTTCACGGATATAAATAATCGTTTAAGAGTAATTGAGAGGAGAAAACAAATGTATATACTCCGTTCCATATGAATGTAAGCTCTGAGCAGTGTAAAGTGCCAATAATGATTATTAAAGTTGTAATATGACTTGAGAGACTCCCGAGGACTCGTTATGTCTTCCTGCTGGTACAACTCTGATTAGGCAAATACATTTACATTGGGCAAAATAGTATCATAGCCTCTTCGTGTAATATGGTGTTGATCTCTTATAAGACGTAGCCTCGTCGCTTACTCGCAGCTTGGCGCAAGGTCCTCGTTAATCGCTCGGAGTACGTTATCAACAGTAAATTCTAACAACATGAAATTTACTTTCCCTACCAACATGTTATTATGCCCCAAGCCAGAGTAAAGTCATTGATGCAGACTATTACAACCCCCTCATCGCTCACTTTTTAATACTTTAATGTTTAACTTTTTGAAAATAAATTGGAACTCGGGTTCAAATAGGCCTACTTAAGTGTGTGACTCTTTTAACGTGTGATCAGTGCATGCTAAGCATTGAATGGTATCCAAACCTCATCATGTTCAAGATGTTTCGCGCACAAACATTCAAATTCTCCTAACGAATTTTGGCAGAAGATTCCATTTAAAAACGAAACAAAAACATGAATAATAATAAATAACAATAATAATAACAATAAAAATAAACTAAACTAAAAATACTATTTTCACGTATTCCACAAGTGCACAAAATATTTGTAACATGCAAGTTGTTTGTAAATGGCCTTTGGTAACGTGAGTTAATGTCAGGTGATGAAAATAACTCATTTGTATCTTTTAACTATTACTAGCTGTTGACAGATTGTTTTCGTTCAGAATCTTTCTTCCTGCACTGTAAAGTAAAAAAAGGTATCTATCAAGTTTGTTTTACCATAAGTTTGTCAATATAGTATATCGACGATAAACATGCACGTAGTTTCCTCTAAACATGACAGGTCCCAATATAGTAACTTAATATTTAATCAACAGTTTTTACACGGTCATTGGCTAACTTTGTCTACCTGTTGAAAGGCGGTAAACAGTTTAAATGAGTTTACACGCTGCATTCGAATAAAGTTGTATTTACAAATATGATCTTGTAGACTTTTTGTAGTAAGACCGTTCATATTAGTATAGTCTTATTTTGTTTATGCTGAATCTAAGCAAGGGCATAACTTCTTCATCCATAACGTTTTTATTTTTCAAAAAATGATATCAATTGAACATCTTGTTTTTTCTAGTTTAGTATTTTAGCATTT
Organism: Marthasterias glacialis; assembly: GCA_911728455.2. Lineage (NCBI taxonomy): Eukaryota > Metazoa > Echinodermata > Asteroidea > Forcipulatida > Asteriidae > Marthasterias > Marthasterias glacialis. The sequence continues at coordinate 23,146,951 of OU452225.1, forward strand.
GGAACGACAATAGGTCGTTCCCCCCGTCCATGGCTGTCAATTTATGGAACCAGCTTCCTCCTAACTTGAAGAGTGCCACATCTGTGGACCAGTTTAAGAAACTTTTGAAGTGCCCATTAATTTTTTTTATTGGTTAAAAAAAATAAAGTATACCTTTTATAGTATATCTTTAATTTGTTCACATTTTTTACATGCGTATTAATCGTAGAAATAACGATTTCTAAAATTAGGGGGTTGCCGTGCTCCGCCCACCTTTCCTCATTAACATAAAATCTGTGACGTAGACAGTGGAATGGCTGACCAGGTCCATATGTGTGACAATAACATACAATGCATTGTTGACCACTCGGCACCAGAGCCGTCTTCGAAATGTTTTACCACAGTCTACGTCATGGATCATTGCGCAATCAAATGACGCACATTTTCAGGGCTCAATTAAAGTGTATTAACGCATAACAGACACATCAAAATAGTCAATACAATGTTTTGTTAATTTCAAACCATATATTAAGCCACAAAAATGTTTTGTGACAAAAAACCTCCTCATGGGCCCTTTAATACCCAGCACTTTGTGACCGAAAGGAAAAGGCGCTATATTAAATTCTTTTTTGATGAATAGGTGCTACACTGGAGGAATTAGTGAATAAGTCTTACCCTAACTTCTAGGACTCGGAAAGCGAAATCTTACTCCTCATCCCTGATGCATTTATCACATCTTTTAAATAAAGCTTCAATCATTGAGCAATGACTCCACGCTCTACGCATCAATTAATCAATAAACACGGTTCCTTTGTTTCAAAAAGGCGTTGATGATTCGTATTTATCTAGCACCACCAGGCTATATTTACAATCAGTAAATACACACTGATATAATAAGGGCAGTACAACAAAAACACATTGAATCAAAAATGATGACGAGAGATAAAGATATTGTCATGCAAGTGCTCCGATGCGGGGCACCTCGATCGTCTCTAGAATCTCATCTCTGATATGAAGTTCAAGTAGAAATTGGTTGAAGTGTACCCTAGAGGGTCTGGGGGAATAGCCTAGGTGCCAGCTATTTGCAGCAAGCTTTAAGGCTTATAGAAGTGTCATGGAGTATTTCCTCCAGTGGTGTCATCCACGTCTGGACTATTTTGCGAGTCCACGTGAAAGCAAATGACACGTGTACTGAAAGACGTCCCACTGTCTTTCATCGCTAGGCAGAGGAAGTTCAGTTATTGGTTGCACCGTTTTATTAAATTAAATCAATTTAACAAGATTATAGCAACGATGGCGCTTTATTCATTCTGCTGGCCAAGCAACATCGATGGAAATTGAAGGGGAAATCTGCAAATTTTCTTAAGAAAATCATAATTTAATATTTATGTGTCATTTAGAAAAAAATTACGAAACTGAAATTAGCTATTACACTAATACTGTTCTAAAATAAGAGCAGTCTGACTAAACCACTTCCAAAAGTGAGTGTTGACGGTCACTGAACAACCTCGCAAGACGCCACTCAGGAGAGCATAAGACCGTAAGTTATTACCCACGCCATAATTATGCCTTGATATACGTGTTTGCTAGAGAAAAACATTGTATGGAGACATTTTTATAACGTATATCTCCTCTTTACAGTAGTGATAAGGATGGAATTGTACTGCTGGGAATTCTACACGTCAACATGGCCGAAAATTTGTTGCATTTTTCATCCTGTTATGCTCACTAAGGAATGAAATAATAATGAGCAGTCAACATTTATAGGTGGAGTTGCTACAACTTCGCTTAGTATTTTCCCGCTCTAAAAGTGGGGCTGTTTTTAGTTTTCAGTTATTTCATTTTCGTCAAAGTGACATTAAAATTGAAAGTCATGCTTATTTTTTCCTTAAGCTGTCGCTGTTATCTTATTTCTAAAATGACCTCATTTTAGTCAGGTTCAATGACTGGAAGACCTTGAACAAGTCTTGTGGTTTACCCGTCTTATCGTGTTCCTTTAACCTCGCACAGGGTTGAGATTTGACAACGTATTTTGAATAGTGGTAAGATTGATTGTATTGTACAAGTTCACGGTGTTCGTTTATAATATAATATTGAACGTTCATTTAATCTGCACTTGATTTGTTACCCCCGTTGTTATGATGGTAAATGTGGCTTGAGGTGCAAATCCGCCGATCTGATCTTATAAGAGGCATTGTCTAATTTTAAGCTGCATTAGCGCGAATTACCGGTGTCACACGAAACCAACGACTGCGTAACCACCTCTTTATTGACTGGAACATACAGCAAAAAAACAACAACAAACAAATAAACAAAAAAACGAATTAGTGATTTTTTGGAAATACGATTTTATCATTTTCTAAAAGCTCATTGATTATGAAGTTCACAAGTATGATTCCTCCGTCTGAAATACCGTCATATAGTCAAGTATCGTTTGAAGACCAAACACCATGGCTAATTTCAATAAGTCCGATATAAACTTGCACACTATAACAGTCCCTGACAAAACAGAAAAATTTAACTTGATGAATAGGTTACTGGTAGGCTGTCTGCTTGTTTTTTAAAAACTAGGCGAAGGGAATTTATTTACTTCTTCCAAAAAACACAACAACAACACCACCACCACAAAGTTTATACTTTCTCTTTAAATGAGATCATTCTTCTGAAGACTCCTGCATGCCAGGTTGTCTTGTAAACCTGAGTAAACTATATAGGTGTGATCACTAGTTATACGGCAGTTTCAGTATGAATGGCTTCTGACTGGCACCCGAACAAAGATATTGCCAAAACAGGGAGACTGCCAATATTAAGGCTATATAGCTCAGTTGGTCCAGGGCACCAGCACGTTAATCCGTAGGTCGCAGGTTCAAATCCCCGTCGTCATTTTTTCTTTGTTCACACCAAAAATCATATTCTTTTGATTCCACCCGTAAACAGACTGGTGATAAACACTGTGTACTCCGTGACTTCGGAGTCCTGCGGGAAAAAAAACCATTTCAGCCAACTCGGGTGGTGTCGAACCAACGAACCACAACCTGACCATCGGGCCCCGATGGCAGAGGCCAGTTCGACTCCTGTAGCAGTAGTGGGTACTGCAAGCAATTTAATAGATGCAATAATTTATCCTCTTATAAACATCTTTTAAACTATAATTTATATAATAATATTCAGAGACTAAGGTTCAATAACTGTTTTAAGAACTTGATAATTGAAACCATGGTGAAACAATAAACATTCTTATTTTGTGGAGGTCAAACTACCGTGTTTTTCTTTGACTATATTTAGCTCCAACTATAAAGGGCTAGCACATCACCTGATGTCCTTGTTTGTACCGGGCTCATTCTGTGCAGATGGCGGCTCTTATGTTATAGGTAAAAGACATGTGATTTGATCACACTGTCCCTCGGGCCATTGGTCTTGTTGCTTGGTGCGGTAGAGCACACCTAAGGCGTTAACTTTTCCTGTCAGCAGTCTGGCATGAAGGTACAACCTGTAGTGGCGCCAGGTAGGCTGGGGTCGTAATACCCCGTCCCCACTCTCATGCTACAGCCCGTCATCCATACTACTTACGTTGTTTAACCGGAGGCTAAATGGGGGTACTATCAGTTGGGACATACGTTAGAACCTTGTAAAACTAGCATTCATCCTTATGGCTAAACCCAGCCCCGTCGGCTTCTCGTGAAAAACAAGAATCTTACATTTTAAGTGGTACATGTACATGTACATACCTCAACGTTTATTGTATCAGTTTCTTAATCCAACTTTACTTCCGTGACTAGTGATGTAGTGGAAGTGGTTGTCTGAGTGGGGAGGGGATGGGGGAGGGGTTGGGGGGAATCAGTGGATGCAAGAAATGATTCTGAAGTTCCAAGCTAAATAGTGTGTTTGGTTCAGCGAGAAGCTATAAGTAAGTGTGGCTTAGGCCAATAGCGTTTGGAGGGGGAGGAACAGTCGGTCCCCCCTCTTCGGCTGGAATCACTGCTCTTTTGGGGTAAAAGTAAAAGGGAAAAAGTAATAATAAAAGGGATGATTATGTGGCTATATTGACTTTAAGATTATACTGAAAGCACACTATTTCCGACTTCTAAAAAGTGGGGTGAAATCTGTATGAAAGAACTTGTGGGTCTATAGGCTATTCCACCGACTATTGTCATTAGTCGTAAAATCAACACAAACACTGAATTTAAGTCTTTCTCTTTTGTTATTTTATGTTCACCGAATCACATGGCTTCAGTACTTTTTTACGAGTTGCGACAGCTCGTTTTGCCTAAATACTTTGGAAATGGACAATAAGATGGATATTTCGGTTATTCTGAGATAATTTTCCCCGACATAAGTTTTGGTAGTGAACGCAAAACAAAAATTAAAAACAACAACAACAACAACAACACCCTGTGCATTCCATACATGACGTAAAATCGTTGGAAGATCATAAAGACATTTTCCCGAAAGTTGATGGCAAATCACTAGTTGCTTGTTTTCCTGAAATGTTTTAATCGCACCAGAGATCAAGCGGAATCTCCTCAGTTAAACTCGTCAGGTATCCCCACCATTTAAAACCAGAAAGAGTAACAAAAACAAGTTAAACAGAAATGCATTCACACAATTATGCATAAAATTATTTATAGAATGACCCATAACCGACTTGAAGATAGCCTTCGAAAGTTGCTTCGCCGGATTATTGACCGTAACTTTAACTTCAAAACAGAATTTCTCAGCAACGAACTCATTTTTATTTTTATAGACAATCATAAAATGCTTTTGCGTATGTCACGCACTGTGCACGAATTAGTTGTTTTGTACATGATTGCAAAAATTGAGATAATTTCTGGTCCCAATAATGACTCATTTCCACCTTTTAACTAATTACTATTATTTATTGTTGACGGATATTTTTTGCGAGTTTACAACTTCTTGGACAAACAGAAAACAGCCGTCTTATTATTTAGATCAATTTTCCCCATGAATTCTGCGCACAAATCTTTCGATGCATCTTTACAGCATAGACCCCATAGTACCCTCCAAATCAGAAAAGCACTGGACAAAATTGACCGTGCAAGACTCGCACGTATTCCAGCATTGTTAGAAACGTTTTTTGCAAATTGGCGTAATATATACTGCTAATAAGTGAACCAAAAGCTTTTTACCACCATTCAATAAAGTCTTCCACTAAATTTGAAAAAGGTAGGAATAGGTTTTCGGATTGAGACATCCCATGGAAGTCAGGGCTGGTGTGGATGTATTTATGTAATCCAGCCTTGAAGTCAAAGGAAAAGACAATAAATTCAGATTTACACGAATCATAAATAATTACCCGGAGAAACACCAGAGGTGGCAAGTTCATAAAATACTTGGCAAAACGAAGCAATGGCGACCTTGACCAATCTTTGTGAGGGCTTAAGTACCACAAATCCCCGCGTCACATCCCACCTCGCCCGCTGAGATGGTGTGATATACAACTTGTCTCTCGTGGGATGGAAGACGGTTATCTCGCCCATTGCTGAATCGACCAAGGTCATGATATTGGAACATGAATCATTGTCTTACAGTATACTGTTATAATAACAAAAACGTAGCCGTCCTAAAACACAAGCTTGAGGTTGCTTTTTATATCACGGCGCCGGACACAACAACAACAACAACAACAACAACAACAACAACAACAACAACAACAACAACAACAACAACAACAACAACAACAACAACAACAACAACAACAACAACAACAACAACAACAACAACAACAACAACAACAACAACAACAACAACAACAACAACAACAACAACAACAACAGCAACAGCAACAGCAACATTAACAGCATCAACAGCAGCAGCAGCAGCAACAACAACAGCAGCAATTTGTAAGAACTATATACTATATAGCGCTATTTACTGTCAAACAATTGTTGAAGAACTGATAGTTTACAGGAACAAATCCTATTAATTTTTTTTTCTTCGATCTAATTTTTGTTTGTGGTCAACACCCGTCCCCTGGCAATGTATATCTCCTATCGGCACTCTATGGCATGCAGGCTGGTGTTTCCCCATTAAAGGCCTATCAACTTTGTGTTGGGTAACATAACATGATCCAATACCATCCACGCTAGCTGGAGCTGAAGGGATTTGTGGGGGTTTCCCCTAAGAATCCTCAAGGCTCGATGGGCTGTGGGAAGAAATTCCCTAAAATTTGAGAAATTATCACTACCACCCGGCGTATTTTTTCCTCCAAGGTATGCGGAGTTATACGTTTTGAAGTATGAGACCTGTTCCTTTACATAGCACCATGTAATGGTTTACAAGGTGCTGTGGCGCAATCTGCAGCCAATCAAACCAGGAACACCGGGGTGAATCTCTTCTCTTTTTGATAAGTGCACTGGGTTCTTTTACGTGCATTACACAACACACGGGACCTACGGCTTTACGTCCCATCCGAAGGACGCAGCAATAATGCTTAAGTGTCTTGCAACTAGTGTCACGACTGGGACTCGAACCCACACTCTGCTGATCAGAAACACCAGAGCTTGAGTCCGGTGTTATCTGCTCGGCCACGATACACCGATGTGTGTTCAGCACTGTATGCAGTCCTTTCCCGAGTTCTGTGAAAATAAAGGATTCGAACTGCCTCTAGCTGCTGGGCAATCTCGGTACTCTTGGTAAAACATCTGCTCTAGAATGGCAAGGGGCGTAAGTTCGAACCCCACCCGAGTAATATGCCTGTGTTTTCCCCACATAACTCGGGAAAGTAGGCCTACTGTTAGGTATACACTGCTTAACACATATCAGTGTGTGGGAAAAACACACATAAATTTGATTTAGCTATAGGTCATATTCGAATTCGCATTTCTAATAGATACTTCGAATGGAGTTTCTGATCTATGACCTCAGCCTAGTCTGATACCAGTCAATGACTATGTGTCAATGAAGATTCCTCTAATTATTCAGTTGTACATTGTTTTTTGAAAACTCCTGCTTATTCCAATAAAAATAGTATAGACAAACGCTTATGATTTTTTATGGAATCGGCAAATGACTGATGCCGTAACTGTAAGGATTATTCTCAGTAGAGTTTGACCGTATGACACAAATATTGATACCTCCTTGAGACCACCCTCGCCAAACAAAGTTGTCTTGGTCTAGTGGTATAACTTTGTTCCAATTAGGTCGGTATCTTTTCTGTAAAATGACTTTTTTCCTTTTCATAAAAACAATTTCTCACACAAGCATTAACATTATGATAAGGGAAATTAAAGGTACACATTTATGTGCTCGGCTAACTGCTCAAAATTGAGAACTGACCATCAAACGGCCGGTATGTATGCCTTCCTAAATTCCAAGAATGTGTGCTTAACTAGGTATACCCCCATGACGTCATCGGTGCTTGGTGGGGTCATCGAATCCTTAATTCCAAGAACCACTAAGACCAAACATGTGTCCATCCCAAGCATTGTTACGTCACAAGGTCACGTATGACGTCTGTGGGAGTAGTGACGCACTGTTTGGGACTTCTACTTCTGCGCGATTGCGCTTCCTTTGCGCAATATAACAATGGACACTGGGAACCCAAGATTCCCAATAATGTGTTCCTTGTCAGGATCAGTAATCTAAAAAAACACACCAAAAAAACACACAAAACAATTTAATTGGCGGGTTTGAAAACTTAGGAGCCAACCTCGGACCATAGGATAGAAAAGTCATTGTCGGATTTAGGGGTCGGGGCACAGCGGGTGACCCCACCCCCTTATTCCCGCCGACTGAAAAAAGGGGGAAATGAAAGACAAATAAATGCTAATCCTTATTCTCAAACTAGTAACTTAAAAAAATAACTTGTAAAACGCTTCTGAAATTACCTAGATTGCACCAAACAGCATGTCATTCAAAGTTTTCCGTGTGCCCCAAACGGGGCCCCGGACCCCACGCCGCGACAAAATTATCTTTTAATAACACCTGGATGACGGAAAACTTTAACTTGGAAATTAAACCCCCAAAGTTTACGACCCCTTTCTGAAAATCCGGGTTCCGCCCCTGAAAGTGGTGCCACTGGGCATTTCCGGATCAAATAGTGGTCCGATCTGAGCCCCACGGATCCCAATGTCGGGGTCACTAAACCCTATTTTGGGGATAAGGGTATAAAACTGACCAGGAATCCGGTAGGAATTGTGTTAGTCACTCTAGGGCGGTTTATGATCGCGATGCGATTTTACTCGTGAGCAGCCGCTGCAGCTGAGCACGAACCGATTTTGTCAATAGTGCAAAGAAGTTTGTACTTAATTCGTGTAGTATAGACATACACCGAATTCTACCAAAATATGTAACAATCAATTTGTGTCAATGAGATCAATGAATCTGAGAAAGGCTTCAGGCATGAAGCCCTTTTCACGCAATAAATAGACATGCAGTTTCAGCATTTTCGGATCCTTCTGCGTGGAAATAAACGCTCCAGATTGTTGCCGATATGTTAAGAATAAGATGTAAACAAAGGAAGGCATTTCGTTCCCTCGAAGTATTATTTCGAGAATTATTTCGTTCAATCGAAATATTATTGTATTCCTTCGAATTAATAATTGTTCGTTCCCTCGAAATAATATTTCGTCCACTCAAAATACCATTTTGTTTCCCTCATAATAATTGTTTACATTTTTGTTTGTTATGAAATTCTCCCATCGAGGTGTGGGCTACTTTTTGAAGGGATAGAAACCTGCCCCAATGCGCAAAAACAAGACATGGAGAGATATAAATGCAAGACTCTTCACAGCACAGCTAAGAACAGAGAAGGGTAAATGGATCCGTTGCGAGACAAACATAACTGCCTCCTCCCCATAATAGTTCGTTCCCTTAAAATCATTTCGTTCCCTCCGTCGGAATATCGATAAGATGCATTTCTTTCGCACATGACTGTGTGCGAAAGACGGTTTCTCAGGACGATTGGCACTGGGTAAGCCTGAAGATCAAACGATTGATCATATTTTCCCAATCTTATAATCATTACCAATCTTATAATTATGATACCAGTATAATCAATATAAAACATATGGTAGAAACAAGGTTCATAATGTGAGTTCGCGTGTATTCATTGGACAATTGTCTTTATCTTAATTGACACTACGCGATCAGTACTTCGTCTTATTTACTAGAGTGTCAAATTCAATGTAAACATGATTGATCTTATTTCTTCCATCACGAAAGTATAATAGATGCAATAATGGTTGCAATGTCATCTAATCGATTCCTTGGGTTCAGATAAAAATAAGGATCAATTTGCTTTTAGAAACACAACGCCATTGTCCTTCCTTACTAAAGCAATAGTAAGTGTGTATTATAATTCAACCAAATCAGAAATGAATATTGTCAACTATTATACACAATTTAATTGAATAATGGCTGGGATTCTAGGCCGATATCACAATAGACAGACACTTGTTTTACAGGTGCTCCTCACAATATTAATAAAGTAAATAAACAACATCAGATTATGCTAGAATGACCACTTCATTGGTTTTCACAATACTGAACACTAATACAAGATATCACCAGACAATGAAGTACACTTCGTGATCAATCGTCACCCACACAATATTTCAAGCTTTAAAAGAATCTGTATTACAAGACTTTGCAACAAAACTTTTCGCAAAACACGATAACCTCTTTCGTAATTTCAGAGGGCTGGCATTCTATTTTGACGAAACTATAGTAGGATTTTTGACTACGCTTCTCTCTTCATTATTGCATGTTTTGTCTTGCTTCACGTCAGAACACAACATTTGTTTGAAGCAGAAAACAGGTGTAGACCTTTTCAGGACCCTGAAAAAGGAAGCGTTCCATCTTTTTCAACCAATAAATTATAGACAGCCCTACTTGATCAGATAGAGAGAAAATCGTCACTTAGGAGGCCATCGATTCGTACGTCTTCGGTTCTTTGCAGTTTTCATTTGAATTAATAATAATTTGTTTGAGAAACCACACGATTATAACAAATTGCTTCGTCCCACTTTTAAATGAAATTTAATTAAAAAATTAAATGAACTGAAATGAACTGATATGCAATGAAATGAACTGAAATGCAATGAAATGAAAAAAATGAAATGAAATGAAATGGAATGAAATGAATTGAATTGAAATGAAACGAAATGAAACGAGATGAGATGAGATGAAATGAAATGAACTGAAATAAAATGAAATGAAATGAAATGCAATGCAATGCAATGCAATGCAATGCAATGCAATGCAATGAAATGAACTAAAATGAAATGAAATGCAATGCAATGCAATGCAATGCAATGCAATGCAATGCAATGCAATGCAATGCAATGAAATGAAATGAAATGAACTGAACTAAAATGAAATGAAATGCAATGCAATGCAATGCAATGCAATGCAATGCAATGAAATGAAATGCAATGCAATGCAATGCAATGCAATGAACTGAACTAAACTGAAATGAAATGCAATGCAATGCAATGCAATGCAATGCAATGCAATGCAATGCAATGCAATGAAATGAAATGAAATGAAATGAAATGAAATGAAATGAAGTGAAGTGAAGTGAAGTGAAGTGAAGTGAAGTGAAGTGAAGTGAAGTGAAGTGAAGTGAAGTGAAGTGAAGTGAAGTGAAATGAAATGAAATGAAATGAAATGAAATGAAATGAAATGAAATGAAATGAAATGAAATGAAATGAAATGAAATGAAATGAAATGAAATGAAATGAAATGAAATGAAATGAAATGAAATGAAATGAAATGAAATGAAATGAAATGAAATGAAATGAAATGAAATGAAATGAAATGAAATGAAATGAAATGAAATGAAATGAAATGAAATGAAATGAAATGAAATGAAATGAAGTGAAATGAAATGAAATGAAATGAAATGAAATGAAGTGAAATGAAATGAAATGAAATGTAATTGCAAATTATCCCCCTTTTAAAGGTTTTCCTCACTAACAATTTATCTTGTGTGTGTAAATGTAGGCCTACGTTTTTATATACATGTTGTTTTTAGTTATTCTTGTATTCTTTTTTAAACAACAACTGATCTTCTTTAACAAAAAAAAACACCTGTAGTGGACAGCCTCTAGACAGACACTGTGTTTCTTTTCGGCAATCCATCGGGCTCTAGCGAATTGTTCACTTTCCCCTTCCTCTATGTTTCTGTTGTTTTTGTTGTATATTTTTATGTTTTTGCTCTTTGATTGCGTATGTATTTTTTGTACGACTGCCCGAGAAATAAAATAAATATACAGATAAATATAACAAATTCCTTCTCACCACTTTGCGGAAATTTGCGTTCAGGTGGCATAAGCTTCAGAAAAACCTAGACATTATTAATAGATCCATAACAGTTTACCAAGACCAACGTGACCCTATTGACATTATAGTCTCTAAACTGTAAAGAGGTTGCACTCTGCGTGGACATTAAACACCCACATGAAACCCAGCTATGCGTGGGACACGAACCCACGACTTTAAAAATACCGTACTCGACTGACAGTAAGGACAGTTCGACCTTACGGCCGTGGGTACTTAAAAAACATGAGCTTGTAAACCAAATGAACATTAACCTAATGCAATGATGTGTGATTGCTTGCATCTAAGTTGCACTACGTATGACCTATGAAAAAGCACACTTGCGGATCTGGACCGTAAACACAGTGAAACAGACAGACCTGGGCATGAAGAAGAACGAAACGTAACCGTCATCTCGAACGGATATGACCTTAAGACGCAACTGTCGAAATGCCAAAGTGTAACAGACTCTGCTAGCATGTATGCAGCTGAATACTTAGCTATATCTAGAATGATGCGATAATCTGTAGAGTTGAAGGGGGGATTCTGCCTTAATCCTACCACGTTGATTGAAAGTTGCAATTATTACACTGTTGGGGCAAAGGCACGGTTTAATAGTTTAATATGGGTCTGTTTCTAATTTTAGCCTCAGGTCTTTCCGTGGTGCATATTTGCCGATGGGGGCACTTCATGGTCAGGGTCAAATGGAGGGATGGGGGAGGGGGGGAAGAGACAAAGGGATACAGTACTACCAACAGGTATCAAGGCCAGTGGCGTATCTAAGGGAGGGGCCACAGGGGGGGGGGCAAACACGTGCCCCCCCCCCCCCAACTGATGTCTGTACCCCCCGGGTGCCCCCCATTTGAAATCTGGACTTTTGAAATTGAAAATTACCAGAATAAAATGTTACACTTTATGAGCATCTACGTAGTAATTTCAATGTTCTTAGAACTATTTCTAATTATTTACACACATAATGTATTTTGTTTTACGCCAACACGTCAGAAAACACTGAATATGGGCTTGTTTAGGAAAAACACAAACGGATACTACAGTTTTAATTGGCCAAAAGTGCCCCCTAAGAAAAATGGTTCACCCCCTTGTGCCCCCTAAAATTTTACCCTAGTTACGGCGCTGATCAAGGCTATCTGACCGCTTCGTCCCTTGAATCAAAGTGCCGGTTAACCCCTAGTGCCAGCAATAAAGGTCATCTCATAGAGTAAGGACCAGATTGGCCCAACCTGCAAACGGGGCAACCTGTAAACTGGAAAACCGAAATATAATACCGGTAGCTTACTACTCATATCAATGGCATAAAATGACACCCTCACGAAAAAGTTATAAATTAGAAAAAGACTTATCAATTGATAGAGTTTATTACAGATTCTTACGCCTCTTGAAAGCAGTCCGTTGGTCGATAATCTAATATAACATGCCTGCACGTTGATAACCGCTGTGTTTCCATGTTATCTTGTTCAATTGTCTGGTGGAGAATTGGGTCCAAAAACAATGCCCGGAGACAAGGACTTTACACCTGGGATCGACTCTGGGGACGAGCTTGCCACGAATACGCGTGCCTCGGAGGTCTCTCAGCGACTAACTTGCTTATGTTAAATACATAGTGAAGTGGTCAAAGACACCGTTGCCTATCTTGGAATAGGGGTGCAATGTCACGCTACTCTATTACACAGAACGACATTTTAGGGGCATACGTCAATGAATAATGATTAATAATTGACAAGAATTAAAGGTCCTCAGCTCTTGGGTAAAATAAATAGACAAGAGTTATTACCCTTGTCGCTATAAAACGCCTCAAACGGCGACTCTTTCAATTTGTTTTCGTCAATGCATCAAATACCATACAGTCACAACGAGAGTTATTTTCCCAAGGAGAGCCCTCTATTTAGACATTATTCTACACCTTCGTTGGAACTTTTTGTTCACTTGAAAAATGATTCCACAGCTTCTTTCAAAATGAACATCATATTTCACTTTTAACATAAAAACAGAACATCAGCATAGTAACAAGGCACAATTCCAGAGACGATCACAACAACATTTAATGAGAGACATGTATTACTCCCCAGTGAACTTCAGATTGCGAGAGGTGAAGCTAAGGAGAAATCTTGACCTCACTGATATAATACAGTACAAAACATTTGAGTATTTGCTCGAAATCACTGTAAGTGACTACGTAGAAAGGAAGGTATGGCAGATAAAATGGAGAAATACTTCTGTCACTTTCCAACTGGAACAACGAATTGATACCGGTATGTTATTAGAGGGGTAAAAACGCTTCGGTTCGGTCAAATTATTGTTCTCTAGTGGGATGTCCGCGCTTTGCGCGGCCCACCATTAGTTTTACCAATTTAAACAGAGTATTATTATAGTGTCATTGGTTTTTGCCCAGGGAAATTATGAAGAAACAAAACGTTTTGCGTGTGAAGTTGTCAACCGTGACGATGTCATCCAGGCGGAAGAAGCGATCCCCAAGGATTTTTTCTGAATAAATCTCTTTATATCAAATCAACCACTCATTAATCGTCATGTTTTATGGAAAGGAAAAATGTAAAAATCACGACTTAACTCGAACAAAAACCGTGAAAAAGTTGCCGACGTGCGTGTTGCGCCATACACTTTGTACACAAAAACGCACCATATTTGTCATTTCCATGATCACAGTCCTTTCCCATAATACGTTCCGAATGTCAAAAAGGTTTACTGCCGTTCGATTTTGCTCCTTTGCTAATACTTAATTTGTAATGCGTATAAACGCGAAAATCACGACGTAACTCTTTCACGTACCGGTACTAAACAAAAAGCGAAAAAGTTGCCGAAGTGTGTGTTGCGCCATGCACTCTAAAAACGACCCGGATTTCGAGAACAGTTTTTGCATCAGAGGGCATGCATTGGCCTGTAGCCAAAACACTTACAGTCTAGTACCCAGACTCTTATAGGATCTTAAGTGTAGAGATTGTGGGCATGTAAAGCTAATCGTTAAGTTTGACACTTGTGTTCCAGAGTAATTAGTTTCATTGGTTTTAGGGCAAAAACAATTAAAATTTGATGTTGGACTATGTGTGTGAGTAATGAATGGGACGTGCCTCGCCTGTCACGAGTGAGCTTTGTGGAGTTTTGCACAAGTAACAATCGTATTTCACCCCGCAAAATCCATATTTAATAAACGTATATATGCACACGTTTCTAAAGTCAGTACCAAGGGTAAAATGGTGATCAAAACCTCACGTTCAAAAACGAGTAATTTGATGAAGAAAATGTCCTTGAAATGTCACGACCGTGTCTTCCCCCATGCCCACATTTCTTCCCGGACCGTGAGGAGGAAGGGGGCCTCGATATCAGTAAGAACTAAAGGGTTCATGAATCCCTTAACCCCGCTCCTTACACCTGACACCTGTTATTGTGTGATTGACATGTCATGGAATTAATGCTCTAAACTCCGGTATTAATCAAGCGTAACTTCAGCACAATTCGTTGGCTGACATTTAGCGCGTGATCCCTGGTAGTCCTCGGGAGACTTGGTGTTATTAGCCGGCTAAAGATTCTTGGCGCTCTGGGTGTCTCACTGCTTGCATTACTATGGTTAACATCTCATTAAAAAGATCCTCTTTTTTAACAAACTAACTTGGGGAATTGGAATCTTGAAACAAATAAAAGACTAGTTTCGATACTGGCATCCTTGCTCAATCTATTTATCATTATACAAAATCATGATTGGGGGGGGGGGGGGGTTGGAAAGCAGGGCGTTTTAGTGACCTGGGTGGTTTTTTTTATCAGTTGCTCCGTACTATTTTTGGGCAAGTTTATAAAGTTTTATCTTGTGTAATGTAACTGTCTTGTCTTTACAGAATTTTACATGTAACTGGAGCCGGTGAATTGTATATTTAATAAGCTCCATCCTGGTATCAACTTTTCAATTTCATTCACACTGTGAGAGAGTTTTGAACACATTTTGGGGGTTTGTTTTTGAATCATGTTGCTGGGCGGGGGGGGGGGGGGGGGGGGGGGCTGGAGAAGTAGATTGAATTGGGTTAAAATTCAATTCAATTTTATACATGTAACTGGGGCCGGTGAATTTTATATTTAATAAGTTCCATTCTGGTATCAACTTTTCAATTTCTTTCACACTTTGTGAGAGTTTTTGATCTGGGTGAAAATTCAAGTTAATTTCTTTCTTTTGTACTTCACAATTTCGCTAGTTTTTATCTTTGTCTGTGTTTTTTGGTTTGTCTTTAATTATGTTTGAATTTGATCTTTTCTAATTTTTTTTGTACTTGTTTCAGACATGAAAATTCTCCAATTAAATTTTCAAAGTGGACAATACAGTGATAAAGATTATATCAAAAATAACGGTATCCTATCAAGCGGGAAACAATTTCTCTATGATTCTAATCCACATTTATGTTCTTATTTATTATTTGTTTGTTCATTTATGTATTTGCTTGCTTGCTTGCATACTTACTTTAGCACTGTTTGGTTTGGTTGTATACAGAAAACTTTACCCAAACCTTACAGTGTCATAGAATTGTGTCCACCATATTTCAAAACGGCTTATTCGTATATACATCTATTAATCTGGTAGGTTAAAAAGGGATAATGTTTCAGCTTATTGCTTTTATGTTTTAGTATAACATAATGTAATCTTTGTTGGACACAACGTTCAAAGATGAACGAACAAGGCCATATGAAAAGCAAAGTTTCCCTCATCATTTTACGAACCAATAAAGAATCAACATCGCTAAGTTTTATCCCTAATATTTTGGCACAATTTTATTTATTCATTTTTTATTTGATGTATTGTTTATTGTTTTAAATTCATGATTTGGTACCAAGTGTTAACTTTAAATGATAACTTTTTTTGATGAGCAGAAATAAAGTCAATAGCAACCCCCCGAAAAAACAACAAACAACCCAACAAACCAACCAACAAACAAACAAAAACAAACAAACAACCCAACAAACAAACAAACAAACATACCAAAAAAACAACAACAACAACAACCCAACAACCCAACAAACAAACAACCCAACAAAAACAAACAAACAAACATTCAACAATTCAACAAACAAACAAGCAAACAACCCCCCGAACACCCCAATAACAAACAAACAAAAATGAAATGAGCCTCAAAACAAGCATGCATGTTTCTGTTCGTTGGTTTGAAATGTTCTTCAATAGTAGGCCTATGGCTACATTTACAAACAGTTTTGCCAGTGATGGCTGAAGTTCTGTGTGGCGACATATTGGGGAAGGCGGAAAGGGAGGAGCGTCCGGTGAAAGACATATACCAACCCGGCATCAGGTTTTCCCAAAACTGAAAATGAAAATACTGGCCTCAAACGTATGATACGAATTACGTGCTTTATCCCAGGAAAGGAGTTATTAGAAAAAGGTTAGTTGCCTATATTGACATGATGTCGCCATATGGCATCCAGTTGCATGATGGATCGGTTATTTTGTTAAAGACTGTGTTTTTATTCAAGCCGTGAATGTGGGATAAGTTTGATGTCAGTGCAAACGGCTGAAACAGATTTAGAGAAAACCCCGTGTGCGGATAGTTCAAGTGCAAGGGTGGTTGGTGATCCACGTGGGTAGGCTGTATTTTCCGGCAAGATCAAGCTATAATAATATGACCAAGAACTTTTCGACTTAGAGTAAGAGTAATCATAGAGTAAGATCTCGCTTGGGTAGCACAAACAAGATTTATCTCTAAAAGGGTTGGGCCATGGGGGAGGGTCTGGAGGTGAAGAAATTTAGCTGCATTAATTTCATTTGCGATTCCCATAGGAGCTTCGATAAAATTAAAGGCCTGTTTCTGACCTACTTTTCTGTTTCAAAGAAATAAAAAGGACATGTTTTCTATTTCGTTAAACACCACAGTCTTTGTTAGAGTGGTTTGTCCTCGATTTTTAGCTGTCATTAAAAGCTCTCTCAATTTGACTTGATTTAAAGCAGAGTATGTAACAAATAAACATGCCAGACAAAATGTCGGTGTTTTATAAGCGATTTCCCAATCAAGGTATATTGCGGAAACCATTAGGCTAAATTTACTGCCAACAGTCATACAAATGGACACAACAATCATTATGGTGCAGTTGGCATCTTCATGCCCAGATAAAGACCAGATCGGAGGAAGGAAGGGGCAAGGAAATTAACAGAGAAGCGGGACATGTTAGTGTTGAGGATTCTATTGGGCTTCAAGATGCACAGAGAAGACGTGTATCGGTGTTTATTGTCAAACTAGTCAAACGCTCAAAAAACATGGCTGCTGCGGAGGAGAATAAGGCAATGCGGGGGTGGGTGGGGTGGAGGTGGGGGTTACAGACAAGTTCGTCCAACTTATAGTTCAGTTTCAAGTTAGGGATAACGTAATTATCGATACCCACTTTCTGCAACCCTGGATTTGGATTTGAGTCTCGCAGGAGCAAACAATCTAAAAATAACATTTACATTACCAGCTGCGCTAACATATCTTCAACAATCTCCTGCTTCCGAGTTATAAAATTCGTTTCAAATAAATGACACAAAATAAAAAATAAATAAGAAATGGACCTGTCAAAAACCCTTCATCTTGTTCTGATTTCCTTGACATTTGTCAGAATGGACGTACCGGTATAGGCCTATATAAAAAAATATTCTAATAATTATTACCATGATGAGATAAGGTGAATGAAGTCACCAGGTCGGTTAATGGCATGGCCATCTGTCATGTACTGAGGACGACCCATCCTAAGGTTGAGGAACGTTTGACAAGCTAAGATTAATATGGCATGGATGCGGTTTGAAGTGCCTGATCTCTGCATCACTGATCCCAAACTACTCCAGACCATGGAGGTAGTCTATTCAGACCTCCATGTCCAGACTAAACAGGCCTGATTTTACACACAAAAAACGCAAACCTCCTCCAACCCATCCAAATCAAACTGTTGATTCGGTTGACTACACTATTTGTATTTAACTAATTTTGCTTTACATGAGACTAGGAATATGTGCTTCCATAATCAGAGTCCCCCATATCGGTAGTTGAGTTACCAGTTTGATAGAGTGACGAAGGATCGCAGTAAATTACTCTAGAGAGTTGACGTTAAGAGTTTCCATTCGAAGATAAATATATCTTAATTGATATAAAGTAACTTGTAATGTAATGATATAAAGTTAATAAAATATGAGTAGACCTACATCTGCGGCAACGTAAAGCACACCGTTGCCCGTAAAAAGGGGGCCACGAAACCGTTATCGAGAGTTTATTATTTTTATGGCCCTAAACCAGACATTACATAATCGCTAGTAAAAGCTCCTTCTTTCTTAAATTAATAGACAAGCCAAACTCACAGGAAAACCATTGTAAGGTTGAGACCAGACGAAGCCCATAAGCAAGTCCGAGCGACCTATATACTTGCCAAACAGTGCGATACCCTGATTGTGCTAATAAACGTCAACCAAAGTTAATTGAACCTGCACGTATCTATGACACAATGATGATGGATTTTACACTTAATATGTGATTGATAAGACACAAATCTTAGGCCTTAATGATTTTCAAAACTTGATACCGTGACGTTTGTTACCGCAGTCGCGTAACAAGACAATTTAATTTTTTCTTTTCTTTTTTCCTTTCAATATAATTTTTTAAATTTTTATTTTTAACACTATTATCATTATTAATATTAATATGATGATGATGATGATTATCACTATTATTATTTTTGGGGGAGGGAGCAGGGGCAAAGACACACTTGGGGATGGGCTTTTTATTGTATCGCGTTTGTTTTTTGTTGGGGGGGGGGGTTGCTGAGCTGCCACCCCCCCCCCCCCCCCCCCCCGCGCTCGCCTTGTTACGCCACTGCCTCAGGATTCTTACCTGTGGCGCGTTCCTGGTTGTTTTTACATGCACAGGGGTTGTGGAACAAGCTTGTCTCTAATCAATTGGGTTTCCTGAAAAGCTTTGCAAGAGGCCTGGGTTTGAGACGGAGAAGGGGGGGGGGCACTAAGAGTCATGGTACGGCTTGCTTTTCCTTTTCATCCTACTTTTCCAGGCAAATGCAGGCCATGAGTTGGGGATCCAGACCAGAGCGTGCTTCTCTTCAGCTCATCAACGATCCTTTGTCCCCTACCATTATTATTCCTCCATAATAACTTTTAAAGTAGGTAAATAAAACTTGTAGGTCTCCCAGACGCAAAAAGGGGCTTTTTATGTTATTTCCCATGATTTTGAACAAAGGAATTTTGAATTCAGGAGCCCTTGTCTCAGCGTTGACCCTCGTCTCAGCGTTAATCCGTTGTTGATTTTTTTCTTCTGACTAAAAATCTCTGTCAGAAACTACGCTATACCAAAAAGCCAAGTTCTCATGAGACTGGCAAGCTTCGTAATAAAGGCTGACAATGTCGTCTCCTTGGAGTTCTCTCATCTCAAAATGAAAACACTTCGATATTTTTACAGCAGAAAACCAGGTACAGGCCTACCTCGAAGTTACTTGCAACGGCTGTCCCAAGTAACGTCTAAATACACATTACAGCAGCAGATCTCGTCTTATGCGCAAGCGCATTTGCCATACAAAATATAGTTACCGTTAATCAACAAATAGTTACTTGCAACTTTAAAGCAATCAGCAGTGAGTAATTCCTTAACATAATATTACTCTATGACAACAACAGTGGCCTACAGGTCTATTACGTCCTGATTGAAGGCGCACATGCAACGAGCAACACACAGAAAAAAGAGGACCCGCGGTGCCGCGGAGTTCCACGAGAGCAGTTTGGCTCTTAAAGATAATTGAAGTTTGAAACTCACGTGCTATCACGTACACACAACACAGCTTATTTAGTCCATTCTTCTCCATTGTCTTGGGAACAATAGCTGCAGGCTGGAGGAAGTGAAATGTCACTGAGCTATCCCTTGACGGAGTTCCTCGGTTTCGCCTTGAGATGGCTCACATCAGTGCCTTCCTGTTGATAATTCTAAACTGAAAATGTCAAAAGTATCAGTGACTTGGGAACCATTGCATACACAGACACCATAATGTCACTGCATGACTTAGGATCTCAATTGGCAGTCTTTAATTACGTCTTTTACTCATTGACTTTTGGACTAAAATAGCATCACGTTAAAAGCTGCAACTGGTAGAGAGTGACATCATCTAGGTTGCATGCCGAAGACGGCATCGTGTACAGGAAGGCGGCATCCTGACATGTGTTGTAATTTGATACAGGCATTGTTACAATACACGATGGGCGGATCCTGTGATTGACAAAATGACTTGGCATTTGCACAAACACACAACTTTCAACGTGCCGTTATACTTCAAAAGTCAAACAATGGTTAACAACACATATATTTATTAATAAAATAAAAATCTATCTAAGTATTATCCAAACACACCAAATGTTTAAAGACGCCCGCTCATCACCATAACCCGACGACTGTTTCTGTGGCACAGAACGATCATGTAACCGTACCTAGTTTGCGTACAACGCGTGCGCTGGTGATCTTAAGTGCCACGAGTTTGTTTGTCGCGCGTTGACGAGTGGGCGTATTTAAAGATATATGACCCATGCTCAAGCCAATTTTACCTTGCGAAATGAATCCAAATGTCGAATTGTTATTTTTGTAGGATGACCAAAGATATAAGTTTATAACTTTCAAATGATATATCGAACAAACAAAATCCATCAACGAATAATAACACAGTAATTAATGTCTATAAAATAATTTTTGTGTGGAGCACAATAGTTAAACTCTGTACGCTGTCTGCTCAATTTTAGCCGGGTGCCTTGCGACACAGAGACAAAATGCAGGGGGAAAATGACGTGGAGATATAGCTGACTTCTTGGTACCAGCAGCGGGCATGGCCATCGTACACATTTTCACGGAGAGTCGTTGGCCAGGATAATCGCTTCAATTTTTGTTATATAGCCATCTACAAGGTCAAAACGCGATTTATGAATTGTGTTCGTAATAGAACAACATGCCCTTTTAAATTTCGTTTGCTGGAATCAATTCATTTTCGAGCACAATTCACAGGATTATGAATCAAACATCTTCAAGGTTAGAAAAGGTGTACAAACGTCAGTACACAAGCTAAAGTAAGTTTGAGAACCACTTTGCAACAGATCTTTGTCATGAATACAAAAATACTTTTGTACTCCATTTCAAATAAACTTATACAGTGGCTTCAAACCAAAAAACAATAACCACCATGGACGAGCTGCTCGGATGCGTGAGAGTAGCCTTTACAACTGCAGGGACAGGCTGTACATAGCAACATTTTGAATTGGCAGTACTTTCAAAAACCTACCAAATCGGTTATTAAATCATCTTGTCCAGGAGATGGTGGGTGGACATCAAAGAGGAGGGGACTGGGTTGTTAGCTGGAAAAGACCACATGACGGTGCATCGAGTCATCCGGTGCGAACTAGCTAACTAGCAATAGTGTGTAATGCCTACATCAACCACTAATCACATACGCCTGACCAGACCTCCGTCTTGATTTTTATGAAACATGAAGGCAAGCAATACTCAAGATACAATGGGTTTAACCACGTCATACCTGTTCATACCCATTAGATTGGTTACACTTGTTAACATCATTGTAGTCCACACAAGGACCTGTATTTCACGGATACAAGCAAGGTACAGATGCTAATCTGAAAACATGCACTTGGCGTGCATACTAAACGAAAACGACATATGAGAACATGTCGACTTCCTTCGGGGGATATCATTCAAAAAAATCTACATGCGTTTTGCTTCTGATGTTTCCTTTTGTAAAACACTACGACAGTTGTGTGTGTCATTTGTCAAACTAATCTATTTTAATATGCAATGAGTTTCTCGAATACTCTATCACAGTCAATTCAAATATTCCTGAAGTGGTTGGGTACGTTACACCCCGCACGTGCACCTCAGACCCCTCGGCCATTTCCTATAGGAATTGTGGTCTGCACTCCACGTTAACGGCCATAGACAGGTCACTGCGTATTGGCTTTCGCGTTGTTGTATCTGACACGATAAAATCCTATTGGAAAATGTAACCATGTGTGCATATACTTTAACGTGCGCGTTCATGTAGTGCAGAGTGGCATTGAAGAGACGCACATTGTGCTGCCCACGTGTACATTGATGTACCCATTACTGTGATTGGTCACTATGTTTAGAGGGTGGGGCTTAATGGATCGGTCTATTATAGCCGGCCTGTGGCTAAGGGATGGAAGGATGAACTCTCACCCAGATACTGCATACGCCCGCCCGTTGCGGTCAAATCACAAAGGGTGCTGTCTTTGTCAAACTGTGACGTGACCGCTGGCGGGCATATGCGCGTAGTAACTGGGTTATTCCATTTACTACTACAATCATGACGACAGAGCCCCTTTAAAGTTTCATGGCCTGATTTTCACCGACATTATTTTTTAAATATTTTTTTCTCGGAATGAATTTTGACAGATGATGCTGTTTCAAAACGAAAAACACACACAACCTTTCGCACATTCCATGGACAACCCACACACTACAAATGTAACACGCGAAATTGTCCGTACATGGCTGATGGACGTGAGATAATGTCAGGATCCCGACAATAACTCATTTTGAGTTTTTAATTAACTGCCACTTATCATTGGCGGATGTTTTCGTGCGAGACCTTAAATGCAAGCTCATAACTTTCTTGAATCTATACTACTTAAAATCTAAATTTAAACCTTTGGGTCAACTCGGTCAAAAATCGGACCTAGCATCTTTAAGTATTCAAACATACTTTAGTCAACTCTTGGGGACAACAGAGCATTGACAGACTGTGTAAATAATTATATACTCACTCATACTATATGTATAATTATGTACTTTAAGAAAGAACAAGATTGATCCAAATATAATCCCGGGTGTTTGATCTCTTCATGAGCACAGCATCGGTAAGATTGAAAATAGAATTGTTCACAGATTTGCACATAACGTTGGTATAAAGATGGTCGTCATGGGGAACTTCACTTGAAACAGCATTGCTTGTAATGCTTTAGTTTTTGAGAAATGAGTAAAACAATTAGTTTTGATCTCGCAAGTCCAAAACTCGATGTTTGAAAAACAGTGAAAACATATAACAATGTTTTTTTTTCACTATTTGCTCGTAAGTCCGATGACTGATTGAGCTTAAACTTTCACAGGTTTGTTATTTCACGTATATGTTGGGTCACAGAGAGTGCGGATGTTGGTGCTTCACAATTAGCAATGTTGTCCGCGTGCTTTAAGATTGATTCTTATAATGCTTGAGTGAGTGAATGAGTGAGTGCTAAACACTATATATTTCTGGTAATGAAACCAAGGATGCCTCATATGTGAACTTAATCACTGTAGCTCTCAAGCCAAACACACACTGGCGTGGTTATTGGCTCTCATAAGAACTCTCTATATATACTTATTATTTACAATTAATATAATAGACACGCAAGACTATCTTATAATTATCACTTCATTTGGAATGCAATGATGTAGCATATAAAAAACATACAGATTTCTGAATTGTCTTTCCGATCAAGATACATGAGGTGCATGATTGAGATGAGTTACATGTAACTCAGAATACGGGGGCATAGGGGGCATTGTTTTGTTTTTTTTGGGGGGCAAGGTACAGAATTTGTTTGAAATGAATTACATGTATATACTTTTTTTATGGAGGAGGGGGCACCTGGGGGGGCACTGGAAATTTTGTGGGGCATGATGTGCCCCCAGGCCCCTCTGGCTGCGCTGCTGGAAGTATGCCTCCACTGTTAATCTGGACTGAAAGGAAAGAGTTTATAAACGTGAAAGTGAAGCATTCATCATGGCAAATACCTCTCATACTTCACACTGCAAGCACGCACTGTACATCTTGCATCAGAAGATCAAAGATGTATCCTGTAATGAGGTGAACGGAACTGAGTTGTGTGAGTACTACAAGACATTGGGATTGTACACAAAGACTGCTCCAAGACACCAGGTTTCATCAGGAAAATCTAAAATAAAGTAGATCTTCCATCTTAGGAGAATATTTACCACCATCCATCCAGACAAG
Source organism: Marthasterias glacialis (assembly GCA_911728455.2). Lineage (NCBI taxonomy): Eukaryota > Metazoa > Echinodermata > Asteroidea > Forcipulatida > Asteriidae > Marthasterias > Marthasterias glacialis. The sequence continues at coordinate 23,171,269 of OU452225.1, forward strand.
AAAACCCAGTGGCATGTAAGGTGCTGTGGGTACCATAGAAAGAACTATTATTAGACTCATTTGCAGCACCTGGGGGTGTCTTCAAGACAGGCTTATAGGAAGCCAGTCAGATCATTTGGGAGAAATAAGAAGTACATCCAAGAGAGGAGTCCATTGAGGGTAGACTGATGCAACAAATAAAACAAGGAGCACTGAAAAGGCTTGTGGTTGACCCCCCAAAACAGCTAGGGGCAATAAGGGCTCCTCAAGACCAACAGATGAAAATAACTTTGTCAACAACACTCAAGTTGACTTACTGCGGTAGTGGTTATGTTGAAAGCCAATGAGCATAAGCCCTACTCTTGGAGATATTCTCTAATTGTAAAAGAGTGAAAAACCACTCGTTTTGTCCGCCATACCACTGTTGCAAAGACCCATGTGGCAGACGACTCTTTTTAGAGTGAAAGACAAGTATTTTCAACTTGAATCAGGGTGAAGTTCGCTCAAATTTCTCAAAAAAAAGGGTGATGTACAGTGAGTTTCACTCTGAAAAGAGCCAAGCAGACACCACTCGGGTGAGGGAGTGAAAATTTCACTCTTTTACATTTAGAGAGTACCCAGTCTCATGAGAGTTTTTGAGAGGCTGCTTATGATACTGGTACAGACACTGCTGGTTGTTGAAGAGCTTGCCTTTAATACTACTTGTCTAAATTACTTTCATTGACATAAATCAATTTTTGCAAGACTGCCAAGTAGCAAGTACTTTATAGCTTTGCATATGCTGTCATCAACGAATACCAAGGCATTTGAACTGCATGTTCAGTTTCCCTGCAAAGAGATCTTTATCATCTAAATATTAAATGTCTGCTACTGCTAGTTACTCTGTAAGTCCAAACTCTCTAAAACACAGCAGGGTAGTGCTTTTGGGTGTCACCCAAATCACATGACAACTGTGGATTGATGTTTTCATTTTCATGATAAATCTTCCACCAGTCTATTCAACTTGGTTTCTCACTTGATGGGAATGTAAGTTTGACACAACTTTCAAAGCAAAACATTCATTCAAGCAGTGGAGTAACCTGACATTTTGATTGGGGGGGGGGGGGGAGGTGGGGAGTGGGGGTAAAGACAAAATTGTTTGGGGAATTTATTGTATAAAGCCATTCATTTGTGTAATTTGTTGATCTAAGGGGGGGGGGGTAAGAGGGGGCAAGAGGAGAGAAGGGTTCTGAGTGGGGAAGGGGGCATCCCTCTTGTTATGCCACTGCATCCAAGGTAAACTAAGTCAAATTTGGTGAATGTTTCAAATATAATTTGTTCCCCAAACTCTTACTTTCAGACATTTGAAGGGTCTTTCTTTTGCAACTTTGATTCCTCCAATTAATAGCACTCATAGTCATAGCTAGTTGGTCAGGTTCAAGTGGTGTTTACATGCACCATAGCATTAAGCACAATACATGAAAGGAAGCCCCAAACTACATTAGCAATATCATTACAATAATTTCTGAAACCGTTAAAATTTATTTAAAAATATCTCATCTCACATTCCATGGTCAAATTATTACTTTAAGTCAGCTGTAGAACTAGCCATATAAACAAGGAGCAATTGAACGACCCTATGATTGTTCGCAAATTGGCAACTTGGCTTCAATAAGTTGCGCCATAATGAGGTTTAAGGGTAGAATTAGTTGCATGCAACAGGAGACTTTGCGACGCTAGGTGGCAGCAGACATACCCGGTAAATTTCCATTGTTCACAAAGTTCTGAGCATGCGCACATTTCTGAGAACAATGGGTTTACCTTGTAAGTCTGCTGCCCCCTAGCATCCTCAAATGTTTCTCATTGCTTAAGGAAAGTGCAATAAGTTTTATCTTCCAGTATGCGCTAATCCTCCAACCAGATTGCTCAACGGGAGTGTGATAATAAACCATATCATACTCCCAGTAGTCTATATTGTACTCTGCATATTTTGAGTATTAAGTGCCCTGCTCCATATACAGACAGTGCAAAATGACATTCTAAAATTTGCGGGTTGCATGTTTGCTCTTCATCAAATAACGCTCAAAGTTGTATTATCTTCCAGTTGACTGGAGGATAAATTTGTTATCACACTCGCGCTTGTAGAATACGGTAAAATACAGCACGTCTGCATCCCATATCCCACTTGGGCTTTGGCCTCTTGGGATATGGGACGCAGAAGCGCTATATTTTCCCGTATTCCACTTGCGGTCGTGTGATAACTTATAATATGTGAGGAAAATATTAAATACAAACAAAAAATGAAAATATGCATCCTTAAAAAAAAAAGTATTTTACTTTTTGTCCCTGTTTCTTTTCTTGCCTTCATCTCGCCTTCGTTTGTTTATAGGATTCCTTGGGTCAAAGATGCTGTAGGTGTCTGCATCTTTAATATTGGCATCCTTCACAAGACTTGAATGTGTCTCAAACTGTAGAGTATGGGCCATCCTGTAAATAAACACAAATATAGATATATCAGTGAGACGAAAACTCTGCCTATAGGAATGCGTACAAAAATGCTAAATGCATTTTTACCATTTTCTCGCAAATGAAACAACGAAATGAGCTGACATTTTTATAGGTTGGTTTTATTACAAATATCCTGATTTGTGCAAAGAATGGAAGCATTTACAGTCAGTTTACCAATGTTGAGCTGGGGCTTTAAAGATCAAGTTTGTGGCTTTTTTGTTTTGTTTCGCTAAAGCAGTTATCAAAGGGATGTTTGTTACTGGTTTGGGAAGAAGACATTCTATCATAGTGTGTCTTTCAATGACATGTAATGGAAGGGTTTGTGATATAAATGGTTGTATGTAAATGATAACACACTTTGCTTTTAATATACATGTTATATATTAAAATCATGCATTCCAAAGTAAAAATTATAGAATAAAATTTATATGCATTTTGATGATTGGAATATTTCTGATAAAAATAGTTCTCTGCAATTGTTATGAAATATTTTACCAAGTCAGGTTACACATGAAAATAAGTACTTGTCTGATACTCTTTCAAAGTATACCACAGCTTTTAAGAAAAGTGAAAAAGCTCATTTGTAAAAGATATCTTACCAGCTTGTCCCTTTAACATCTGCATTTTCATCTTGACCTTCTTGAGCATCATTTGAATCCTTGGTATCCACTTCTTCAACTGCTTGATGGAGACGGTTTTGAAACTTAGCAAGAATTGCCAGTGTCTGAAAAGAAGTAAATATCAATAACAGTGTAACAACCCAGGTTGTTTTCCATTAAGAACCTTGAGAGAAATACACCAAAAAGTGTCAAATGGAAAACAAAAAGTTAAAATACAATGCAAAGAGTTTTCAGACGAGTTTTCATCTTTTAGATGCATGCCCCCATTTCATCATTATGGTGAAGTTCGATGGAAATAAGACAAAATGTAAAGACAACTTGAGTCCATGGTAGTGGGGTGGCGGTAGGTCGTGGTGTTCCATTTGTCTTTTAAAATAGCCATAAATAAATGTTAAATCAATACCATAGATTGCTCTGCATTTCCCACTCATGAAAAAACATTAATCTATTCATTCTATACACTAATCCAAGCAGTGCTCGTTTATGGTGTTTACACCACCACAGTCATGGCCGCCGCACGCATGGAGGATTCACAGTGCGTGTGCTTCGACGCCCGCGTGCGGCGGCCATAGCTGCGATGGTGTAAACGCCCATGAACGAGCTGCTCAGGTTACTCTATACTCTAGTGTTCAGTTCATATCAGTGTATACATTCATGTGAATATTGTTTTTGTATAGCATCTTGTGTTCATTTTTTGTTGTTGTTTCCAACTCAACTGTGACTTGGCAAATTGTTTTTGTTAAAATCAGACTGGTATATGAGATGTCCGTTGAGATTTGTCTAGAGTTAGAGGCTGTATCCACAGTGCAGATCTTAACTGTTCATACATTTCAACATGTAAACACACATTCATCCTTTGCTCCTCCAGACAGCTTTTGACCCTGATGTGAATGCAGCAAATCAGGGCATTGTTCTTGAGCTTAGCCCCCTGAGAGGCCTATATGTGCAGGAATACAAAGGTGCAATTATGAAGGATTTTCATGCCACTCATGTTGTACACTTCAACATATGGTCTTGATGACTACCTGACAACCAACAACCACCACTCACATTCTAACGTAATAAGGAAAACCTATTATTGGCATTAAATCAAAAACACACATAAATCATGTACACTGTGCCTATTGAGAATCACAATGCCCTATATATTAACAAATAGGTCTCCATGTTATCAGAAACAATACTTTGGAAACAATAAGGGTACATTTGTACAGAAAGCATAAAAAAACGTTGCACTGAAATTGAGATAAACATTTTACATGGAGGTTAAATTTACAACATGATCAACAAGTTGCACTTAGGCAGGCTGGCGTCTATCCCTATCTGTAGATTCTTATCTCTTGACAGTACAGCAGAATGGATGCTACACATACTTCATCAAATACGCAGCGAGGATGCCACATCCAAGATAGCTTTGCTCTTTAAAAATGTGTGTTTATGCAATTCGTCTATCACAAGGTCCAAAGGCCACTTGAGGTGTGGGCTACTTTTTGAAGGGATAGAAATCTGCCCCAATGCGCAGAAACAAGACATGGAGAGATATAAACACAAGTCTCTTCACAGCACTGCTAAGAACAGGGAGGGGTAAATGAATCCATTGTGAGACAAACATAACTACTCTTCCCCTATTTGAAGCAATTATAGTTAAGTGTCTTGCTCAAGGACACAAGTGTCATTACCGGGATTCGAACCCACATCCTGATGACTTAGCCACCAGAACTTGAGCCGAATCCACCAACCGCTCGGCCACGACACGCTACAGCTTTTTCCATTCACATCAAGTCGAACACATAGGCAATAAAGTTAACATTTGTTATGTTTTTAGGAAGTAAAAGGTGACTATGTTCGTTCAAAAGTATGAATAATTATGTCTTGCATTGTCTTGTGATTTTCTAAAAGTTTGTTTGTATTGTGTCTGGATTGCAAGGCTATTGTCTCAATTACAATGAAATTTGTAAAAGCCGTTTTTTCCAAGTATTTGAAATGTAGGGTTTAATTGAGTAAATATCCTGTCCAAAATATTTGTTTGGCACAAGAAACCTAGACTTGATCAAGACAGTCATTTGAGCTTCTTCTACACACATGCAGATTTCTTTAAAATGAAAACAACTTAAATCAGAGTAAAGAAGTCAAGACTCAAGAATGCTTTAATAGAGAATCACATACGTTTATATCTACCTTTAAAGACTCCAATATTTTTGTTCTGGAGAGGGAGGTATCATCAAGGGGATTGTAGTCAAGAGGTAGTCATGTTAAACCAAATGAAAGGAAACATAATGCAGCATTTGATTCTTCTGCTGACTGCTTCAATCTACATCAGTCTATTCCAATGTCTTCCTCTGATTAAGACCATATGTCTAGCAGGTTGAAACAATCAAATAAACCCCACAGGCACAAATGAAGTATTAATCTACAGTGGCACTGGAGAAACACTGCTCAATCATTGTTCAAACATATCCCATTTACAAGCACGGATTACCAAGGATTCAACATGTAAAGTAACATACCTGGCGGCAGAGCTCCAATGAATATCCTAACACATACAAAAGGCTTGCATAAGGTGCCGATAAAGTTACCTGGTAAATATGTCCTCAAAGACCAAAATGATTACAAAAAGAAAACGTACTCTACACCAGTTGATATTCGAAGCTCACAGTCGTTTATTCTTTCCAGAATAAACTAGTTTCACCTACAGAGCATTTAGCCAATGGCGGTGTGAGACTCTAAAATCTTGGTGGGCCAAATGAGGGCCAGAGAAATATTCATTTATTTATTTATTTATATTACTCCTATTGTTGTTGTAATTATTATAATTTTTTTTGGGGGAGAGCTATTGATTGTCTTTTTTCCAATGTATCAAACGTGCCAATTGCAAGACTGATTTAAACAAACATTAATGGTGGCATGGAGAATGTTTTGTCAAGCAAACATCTGTTACATGTCTGAAATAATTTAAGATAAAGATACAAGGGCCAACTGCGCTGCAGCATCCCCAACTATTTGGATGGGGGTTGGTGCTGACATTTTTTAGACATCTTTGCACATTCTGCCATATGTACAATTCTTACTCAATCAAAAGAAATCCCTGACAAAAACTCTAACACATTAAACAAAATTTAAAAGAATGTTGAACACAGGCGTACAAGCCAGGGGGGCAAGGAAGGCAGTTGTCCCCCAAAATAATCGGGCAAAACAGTAGGGAAAATTTGGGCAAAGCCAGAAGAAGAAAGGGGGAAAAATACTTTTTATTAAAAATCGTTTTTTTTTTCATTTTTATCTGAGTAAAATTTCGGGCAAATCAACCCCTCTGACCCCCTAACCAAAGAGTCCCCATCTGCCTATGATGTTGAATTCCAACTATTTCGGCACTGCACTCTAACAAGTCTAACTTTCATGACATTGGCACAAGCCATAGGGATGCACGCAACCCAGCATCCCCCCACCCCCACAGAAAATAATGTGTTCTGTATATGTTTATATTGTACTGTGCGAAATTAGTAGCCAATTAGGATACTACAGACTACAGCAGCTGTAGTTATTAAAGCTAGTATTTGCCCACCCCCCATGCCAAAGTGGACTCTCCTTTTTGCTACTTTATACAATGATTTGGTAAAACATACCTTTGACATAAATTGTGAAAATATCTAACTCCTTAATATGCTTTTTCCTGTCAAGAAACTGACAAATAAAGAACAGTTTCCTGAAATAATCATTGGCCAATATTGTCAAACATGTATGATACATCTTTAAATTTAGAAGTATGTAGTTAATGTTGTGTCAAGCAAGTATCCTTACTGTCTGGTGTATATCATAGCTAGTCAATGTCAAGTGAAAGAGGCAGACGGTATCTACACACATAGGGAAGCTTAATGATGGGTTATGACATCATCTTGGAGTCAGCATGACCAGCCATACAGAAGCCATTCCCAAGAGGTCGGCTTATCACTCATTACAAGACTAAATGCAGCAATCTGAAATTTCCCCCTGCAATTTGCCACTGATTCAAGGGTGCTGGATGTTGGGACTCACCCCCTTATGGGAGACAAGGGGGGTAATCCCTCTTCAGAGTTACTGGAAACTAGCCAGGGTTCCCTTTAAAAGGTTAAGAGCACTTTCCATTCAACCACAATTTGCGGCCAGCCATGGGATCAATGACATTAAACTCTGGCTAGGTGTAGTTTTTCTCCTTCAATAAAACTGAAGCTACATATAAAGAACACTGTCACATGAATGACCTAAGAGTCAATGCACGGACAGTTTCAGTCTGGTACTTGGGAATAACAACCTATCTACCTCAACCAAGAACAATGGGAACACCACTCCAGCAAAGACAAATCTTTACTTTTTCTCTACAGCACTAACCTCAAATAAAATTGTTTCGAGCAAACGATAAACAGCAAAATAATCCAGGCCCAACTGTAAAAAGGTGTGACGTGCTTAACATATTTAATTACTGAGCTGAAATCCTCTGGAAAACATTTGCAAACATTATACTTGGCAATAAACTTTATCTGGTTATCTTTTCTGCTTGGCAAAACACTTTTGTACTTACTGTTTATACCATGCCCGATATGCGGCAGAGGGAGGCCCCCAAATGTTCCCATTCTCTAACACACCCTTCCCTCCCCCTATTGTACAGAAGCACCCCCCCCCTAAAATCCTCAAAAGAATTCCAGAGATTCCCAGAACACAATGAAGACACAATAGGAGGGGTGGGGGGGGGGGTTACACCCTGCCACATATTGACCACCAAATGTTACTGTTTGGGGAAATAGAGCCAAATACATCATGTGTACAATTGTTTAAAACTAATCGTCTATCCCTTGCTATTCTACCTAGTATATTACTGCACATGATTAATGAGATTGTCGTTTTAATTAACAGGTTGTTTGTAATTCAACCTGGATAGAAAAGGGGGTGTCTACTGTTACACAGTCTAGGTCACTTGACAGCAGACCAAATGAGTTAATATGAATAATGAATAGTTTCCTATTCAGACACTGATCCAGTGTATTACTTCCTATGATGAACCCCAACTACTGCAAACATCGGAAATGGAATGATGACGAATGTAATTCCAGATAACTTGTGTATGTACTTATGGTTAACCTACAGGAATTGGGGAAATCCAACAATTTGTTAGCCATGGACAACCAAGAAGCGGAAATGAAGTAACGAATGGCAGTCGGTAGTGTGTACTTCAGTTGGATGTCAACAGTACACTCCTTCCATGACTACTGACTTGATGATAGGTGTACATGTAAACCTGCTACCACTACACACCAAAGTGAAGAGAACCAAAGATACAAATATGTCTGCTATCAATAATGAATAGTGAAATGCTCGTAAAAAAACCAGTGCATTAACCATAAAGAGAAGGCGCTTACCCTGGTGTTTCTGATGGTCTGGTAGTAATATGTGTCACCTTTATAATATTTTGTGTTGTGAAATGCTCATAAAAGGACCCAGTGCATTTACCGTAAAGAGAATGGGTTTGCCCCGATGTTTCTGGCATGGTCTGGCAGCAATATGTGCCACCTCACCTCGTATCCCTTTGAAGGTGTTGTATTATTGTTGCTTCATCTCAACAAATCGTTCTTAACCATCTCTACCTGATTTGACAACTTGGTGTCAGTCGCTTCACCCTCATGGCAAATCCCCATGCTGCCGCTTCCCAGGTTATATCCACAGAGCTAGCTCTATGGTTGTATTGTATAATGGGGTGTGATACCTGGCTACACGGCAGTAACCGGTTGAATGGCTTCTGACTGGCACGCACCCCCCCCCCCCCCCACCCCCAATAAAGATATTGACAAAATAGTGAGACTGCCAACATTTGGGCTGGATAGCTCAGTAAAGCATCGGTACGTATAGCATAGCTGGTGGTTGCAGATTCAAACCCCGCTCCAGTCAATTTTTCTTTGTTCACCACAAAAGCGATTTAAAATTCACCCTATCAGTTTCCCTTGTTGTTTATTGCTTGATATAATACATCTTAAAACATCTTAATACATGGTTTGGGTAGAATGATTTGGGTTATAGATGGTTATATTTTGTAAGTTAAAGGCCAAGCTCAACATTGGTAAAGTGTCTGTAAATGCTTCCATTCTGTGCACAAATCAAGATATATGTGATAAAAACAACCTGTGAAAATTCCAGCTAACTTTGTTGTTTCATTTGCGAAGAAAATGACAAAAATGCCTTCAGCATTTTTGTACGAATTCTTACGCAGAGTTTTGGTCTCATGAGACAAAAATTAATTTTGAATATTTTTTCATTTACTATTCAAAAACGATACCACTTCAGGCAGAAATATTTCAAGGAAAGTTTTCTACCATCATTATTTGTATACCAAGTAAGGTAAATGTAAATCTGTGAATATTTATGTTTTTCTTTCTTACCAATGTTGAGCTGGGGCTTTAACACAGACATCATCATGAGCATTTTGGTCTATGGCATAATTCATTGAACACAAATCTCATTGTAGCAAAAGACATTCTTCACTTTAACTATCTCAGTCATGTATATTGTGTTGTGAGCTAGCTATGTAATAAAACAGTTGGCCAGTGATCACTTGAATTTTAAGTGGTATATTTGAACATACTTTTTCCTCATTTTCCAAAGGGTTCACATTGTGGACTTTTATGACAGAAACCTACCCGCAGTGTTCACTTACTATTATTTTTTTTATATTATCCATGTGGTTTATTTTAAGTTGATGTAGCCTGACAGGGACCGTTAACTTGTCCAATCAAATCATAACCTGCTCAGAGAAATTTCCATGAAATCATTGCTGATAAACATTTAAAAGTGTCTACACTGGGCTTTCCCTCCATGTCAAGGTAACAATGCTGAATTAAACCCCAGCTCAATACTGGTAACCTGACTGTAAATGCTTCCATTCTTTGCACAGAAATCAAGATATTTGTAATAAAACCAACCTGTGAAAATGTCAGCTCATTTCGTTGTTTTATTTGCGAGAAAACGGTAAAAATACATTCAGCATTTTTGTAGGCAGAGTTTTTGTCTCACTGAGACGAAAACAAATTTTTGATCTTATTTCATTTATTATTTAAAACGATAACACTTCAGGCAGAAATATGTCAAAGAAAGGTTTCTACCATCCTTATCTTTATACCATGTAATTTATATGTAAATCTGTGATAATTTTTGTTTTTCTTCTTGTTGAGCTGGGGTTTTAAATGGACCACCTTCAGCCTCTCACCAATTTTACTGCAAGTCAACAGGTCTGGTACCTTAAACCTGTCCACTAAGTAGATGTGACACAGTAACTTAACCAAGAGGTTCCAGATGGCTAATTTTAAACATGGCAACATTTCATCAATTGTATTTGTCTGAAATTCAGTCCTCCACCGAAACCAAATTTCCTTCCTCTATGCTCAAATCAATCAAACATTAATGCTCAAAATCTTACTTTTCGCTCAAACAGATATTTGTCCAGGGGCTAGATAAAAATTTCAGTTTCATAAGGAGAAGGGGAGGAGAGGATCAAGTAGCAGCTGATGGTTCAGGCTTGAATACTATTCCCAAGGGTTTTTGTATGATGTAGTAAGTTGCCCATGGGTAGACAGAATGGCTGGCACATGAGCTAGCAATCCTTTGCAATCACTCTCGTCATTCATTGGGTTTATCACTGGGTCTAAGCTGTTAAATCCTGGAGGCATGCCGACTCATCAAACCTCACTCAGCATTAACCTTGATGCAGCAGTATAAACATAGCATCATTCAACATGTGCATATATGTGACACATGAGGGCACTATTTCACTTTACTGAACAAGTCTTCATGAACAGTTTTTTTTAAATAAAGCACTGATGCCACAAAACTGCTTCATGTATCAAATGATCAGACTCAGATCCATGACTAATCTATCTTCTTATTTCATTTCAGCCATCAGATCTTTTCTCTGGTTGAGGAACGAATTGTGTTTTTCTTTTTAGAGTAAGGGCCGATAGACCAACTACATGAGTACACATTAATAATATTAGGATAACTAATGGAAGGCTGACTGCAATAGAGTGATACAGAATCAGCTGAATCGGCCATTCAGTGACATTCAGTGAGAATAGTTATACAGATAAGCATTACTGCATATAGGTCTATCACAGTCTCTCTCAAGTCTGAGTAAACTTGTTCGTGTAAACAACCTAAAACAGAAACATCAGGATATTCAATACAGCATTCGAATGACACAGAAATGATACAGATGGCTGTATTACCTCTCTTGAGCAGAAACTGTAAATATTCCACAAGATTTTAGCACTATTATCAAATTACTTCAAAATATTGGAACAGAGGAAAATCAAATTAACATGACTTAAGTTTCCAACTGGATTGTAGATGGCGGTTCTCAACAAAACTACCTGAGATTTATAAAGATGATAAAACAAAGCAGGCATTGCATTAGCTGTCCGTTCACAATATTCAGTAAATACTCAACTTACGTTTGCACACCTATCATTACAGACATCCATCTCAATAGGATGACACCTGACCTCAGTAATCCATATCAACAAATCTAAGCTTAAAGTACAAACAAATGACTAACTCGACCAAGGTGTAAGAACTTGTTTTGTACACAAAACCCATCTGATCTTGACTGTTTAGTCTTCAACCATGAACCTGCTCATAATCATTTTCTGTACACACATACCCAAATTCATCATCTTCACTGGTACTTTAATAGCCGGTTCCCATGGACAAGTGCCTTAATAGGTAATGCTGTCTGTCAATGTAAGGAAAACACCATTAATTATTGCATTAGAGTGTGAATTTGATGTAATTAGGGTTCATTTCCCCGACAGTCGTGTCGTCAAGCATGGCTTGGCTCCAGTACATGGCGCAACCTTTCTAGCACTAAGGGTGCTACTTAGGAAATGCTACTTGTGAGCGATGAAGACTCTTAACCTAACATCCAGGCCCTAAGGCTCTGGGAAGGTGGACATATTTTCTTAAGTAATTTCCCACTTACTACAATGCCAGTCAATACTATGAGAATGTAAAGACATTTGGGTTGCTTCAGAAATATCCCCTCAACAACATTAGTGGCTGAGAGGGTCTAAAACAACTTTGAATTCAGGAGAAAAAAAACCATTCTTTATAATAGATCAAAATATATTTGGGTACGTATTTTTGTCCTTTCCTTAATCATACATGTACATGTACACTTAGAAATCAAATGTCTGTGAAGGATCAAAATCTTCAGATGAATTTTCACGTTCATTCTCCTCAAACTTGCCTAGATGGAACTGAGTGTATTGTCACTCTTCAGTTCAATGCATGACAGGGAAGGCTGGGTGAAGCTCATCAAGTCATTATGATTTAATACTGTATAAATGAATAAGCCGATCTATTTGCCGGTAGACCAGTGGGTTGCAAGAGCTAACTGCCGGTATCTAACCATCTCACCAAATGGGCCTTGAAATAAGTCAAAGAAATTTGAGTAGTCAGCCCGACCTACAGAAAGTGGCAGATTGCAATGGCTGTTGGAGGAGTGGCATCTCAGAGTCAGTGAGTATTCAGTCCAACCTACAGAAAGTGGCAGATCGCAATGGCTGTTGGAGGAGGGGCATCTCAGAGTCAGTGAGTAGTCAGCCCAACCTACAGAAAGTGGCAGATTGCAATGGCTGTTGGAGGAGTGGCATCTCAGAGTCAGTGAGTAGTCAGCCCAACCTACAGAAAGTGGCAGATCGCAATGGCTGCTGGAGGAGTGGCATCTCAGAGTCAGTGAGTAGTCAGCCCAACCTACAGAAAGTGGCAGATTGCAATGGCTGTTGGAGGAGTGGCTTCTCAGAGTCAGTGAGTAGTCAGCCCAACCTACAGAAAGTGGCAGATTGCAATGGCTGTTGGAGGAGGGGCATCTCAGAGTCAGTGAGTAGTCAGCCCAACCTACAGAAAGTGGCAGATTGCAATGGCTGTTGGAGGAGTGGCATCTCAGAGTCAGTGAGTAGTCAGCCCAACCTACAGAAAGTGGCAGATTGCAATGGCTGTTGGAGGAGGGGCATCTCAGAGTCAGTGAGTAGTCAGCCCAACCTACAGAAAGTGGCAGATCGCAATGGCTGTTGGAGGAGTGGCTTCTCAGAGTCAGTGAGTAGTCAGCCCAACCTACAGAAAGTGGCAGATCCCAATGGCTGTTTGAGGAGGGGCATCTCAGAGTCAGTGAGTAGTCAACCCAACCTACAGAAAGTGGCAGATCGCAATGGCTGTTGGAGGAGTGGCTTCTCAGAGTCAGTGAGTAGTCAACCCAACCTACAGAAAGTGGCAGATTGCAATGGCTGTTGGAGGAGTGGCATCTCAGAGTCAGTGAGTAGTCAGCCCAACCTACAGAAAGTGGCAGATTGCAATGGCTGTTGGAGGAGTGGCTTCTCAGAGTCAGTGAGTAGTCAACCCAACCTACAGAAAGTGGCTGATTGCAATGGCTGTTGGAGGAGTGGCATCTCAGAGTCAGTGAGTAGTCAGCCCAACCTACAGAAAGTGGCAGATTGCAATTGCTGTTGGAGGAGTGTCATCTCAGAGTCAGTGAGTAGTCAGCCCAACCTACAGAAAGTGGCAGATTGCAATTGCTGTTGGAAGAGTGGCATCTCAGAGTCAGTGAGTAGTCAGCCCAACCTACAGAAAGTGGCAGATCGTAATGGCTGTTGGAGATGTAGCATCTCAGAGTCAGTGAGTAGTCAGCCCAAATAACAGAAAGTGGCAAATTGCAATGGCTGTTGGAGGAGTGCCATCTTCCCTTGGTTCGCAACCAAAGTAAAATGTTTCTTCTTTCTAATCTTCAATCATTTTCATAATAAACACGTACAAGACTTCCTGATTTAAATGACTGATGGTTGAATCGAGATTTCAACTCTCCCCAACTAGCCAAATTGAAAATTGATTTACGACTGGCTCCAGAATCCACAGAGTCACATGACTACTTATTTTAAGCGAGCCAAGCCTGCCAGACTACTGATCCCAATCCAAGCATTACTAACTATTAATCTCACTCGTATTTTCATCACTGTATAGGTTATTGTTGTCATGAGCATTTTAAGCAAAGTCATTATACCACCAACTACCCACGTAACCTTTTCATCTTGACCTTTTCAAAAATGATTGTATATCGATAGCATACAAGTTGTTTTTTCAAAAAGGCCACAAACAATTTCAAATCCTGAGATTGTCCAAACCTGACCTCTTAATCAATAGTACTCATTATTTCAATGAGAAACCTTAAACTAAAACTTCTTCCTGTTAGCTCCACATAAAGTCCAAGAGACTTCACATTAGATGGGTCATTCCACCAAGTTGGGACACAGTGTGATTTTTTTGCAACATTTGTCCATATTATGAAAAGAAATCATTTATTTGACTCAATTATTTCATGTAACATTCTCCTTTGTATGTGAAAATGTTTGTTGAAGTAAAAAATTGTTTTAATGTATTTTAATGGAAACTATTGTGATAAATAAAATTCTGGATGTAACACTGACACGGTGTCCAGAATTTTATTTTTCAAATTTTTCAACACTCAAATACATAATTATGCAAATTCACTTTTTGCACTAATTGCAAGGTACAAAATGTACCAGGCAAAACATTTGTTGTGATAGCCAGTGATTAAATACAGCAGAAATGGGGCAGGACTAAAATCATGCAGACATCATACAAATGTCACAAACTGTGTCCCAACTTGGTGGAATGACCCAGATGCAAAAAAGTGTCTCAGGATTCAACGGTAACAGTCTTTCTCAAAGGCTAAATGACAACACAACACATAAACAAGTCTATTGATGTGAGAGAAGCATTGAGGCGGAAAAGGAGTGGAAAAAAATTTGTTACACCCGATTGCTTCTATTACACAAAGTAACCAGGTTGAGCCTTGCCTCTAAACCAACGAATTGTCAAAAAGCAAAAAAAGTTCAACAGTTCATTATAGTGAAACTTATCTTTACAAATACATTTGCCGATATTTGTAAGTAAAAGAAATTCATGCTCTTGTTATGTACATGTACTGAGTAAACATATCACGCTAAGCTGCTTCCAATGTTGATAACTGATATACATGTATTCACCTACTCACTCAGCATCAATTCCTGTGAGATCATTGGCCCATGAGAGAGAAGCACAAACATAGGAAAGACCTTATTTGTTCCCGTGTGCATTTTTCCACATCTCCTCTGACGCGAGTCTGTTATCTAGTTAATTATGTTGCCATGCTCAAAGGACTCGACTTTAATACACTTCCTGCTATTGCCTTGACAATCTGCATGCAAAGCACCATAAGACTGTGGTCTATTTTAACCAGCAGACTTGCTGGAGCCTGGACCTAACTGAACATCTCTCTCAGTACCATAAGATGTTTTGACAATTTTAAAATGATGTTTCCTTTATTATTATTTTCTTAAAGAGCTTGCCGGAGTAAAACAAACATTCTCAATTCTTTACAAATAAAATCTTCGTACAAAAAGGAATCCCCTGTTTTCTACACAAACTTTCAATTTCACAAGGATGCCCGTATTTGCATCGATTTTGGAACACCGAAATCTAAAAGTTGTTTTTCTTGTTGATGAAAGACAGATATCCTTACATTTGCTTATTGTTTATATTACAGACAAGATCACCAACAATTTCTCCTAATCATACATGAAAGGTTGGAAAAGCAATCAAATTGATACAATGCAGCCTGTTTGGATAACACTGAGCAGATACAAATTTAGAAACTTCTCTAAACTTCAACATGTTTTTCCCCCAATTGAATCAAGTATCAAGGTAAAAATAAAAATAACACTGGATTTGAGTTCTGATTTTAAACAAAATGTAAACCTCTGACCTTACCAGCTTAAATAAACTCTGCAATAACACACTTCTTTTCCAACAAACAAATTGTGCACATCTGTGCATGACTGATGAAACATTTTAAGAAGCTGTAGTCTTCAAGAGACCTACAGATTGTTGATGTTGGAAACAATAGAGACAGATTGTTTTAAAGATTTGTACTATGTAGCTGTTTAATCCAGATTTATGCGAGGGTCCCACAATAAACTTAATATGCCACATAGTCAGACTCTTAACTAACAAATAATATGAAAACATATCCTTAATAAAAAACAGATGCCAAGAGCACATAATCTTTTAGAAATTTTATTTTATCAAAGACAGAAATCAGTCCGTGCTAGAAGCTGTTTTCAATCATAATTTGTTGGTGAAAAAATGACTGAACAAACAACAGCCTGGTTTACCTCTATCGTACCTTGACTGGAAACATATTTGGCATGAGCGTGATTCATCAATCTAATAAACAACATTGACAAGGTACAATAACAAGAAACATGGCACAGAAATTACTCTCAACTAATAATATATGTTACATAAAACAGAGAATTGGACAAAAAGGTGACAGTTGCACATGAATGATAAGAAAGCAGCACAGGATGTTTAAAATTTGTGTTAGAATATCCTGAAGCAAAGTGAGTTATCAAAACTGCAGTTCAATTGAGAATGTCATAGAGGTAGCAATGCTTAAACAAATTGAGTTGCTTGGACACCAATTGCAGGGAAACAGCCACAAATAATACACATCAAATATGTCCTTGGCTGGTAGCCTGTTCCTGCTAATCTTTTCTTGGCACAGCAGATTTGCTTGCTTTACATGGAAGCTGTATAAAATTTGCCCAGTCAGTCTGCGTAGTAACAAGGAGTAAGTCTGATCCATGGCATGGCATGTTTTCCAAGCCAAAATTAACAGGAAATAGAAAACATGTTAAGTTAACTTAATATCAATTTCATTCTATCATCAAAAATAAAACCAAAATCATGACCAGCTTTATCATAATTTGAAGTTTGAGGCAAAAAATTGCTTTTAATTATTGACCTTGGTGTTATCCGCAAGTTTCAAAAATATGATGGACCTGTTACTTGCAGTTCCTTTCTGTATGCAGAGCTAGAATCCGATTCAGTCAAGAAAAACAAGCTGGGGTTTCAGCTCCCTTTTGACATGTTGGGTCTGCCATATAAAGTTTATTTGAAGTCACGTTCGAATAAGCAATCAACATTTCTTCCTTGTTTTGGTTTTCAGGCGCAAAATCAAAAACTAAGCTTAGAATGAAAACACCCCATCATGTTATTGAGACTGACAAAGGGTAGAATAAGCACTTTGAAAACATCCACCTTAGAAAAAAACTGTTGGTCAATAAAAAATAGTGGCGAAAATCAAGATGTATGTTCTGTTAAAACTCTGTACATGTAATAACGCTTGATACTTAGTCACTGGAAACTGGACAAGATTGCGAGTGGGTGTTTCAGATCTTGATGTTTGTTGGACGATCACCATAAACAGGATCGAGTATTAATAGGTCATGACGATGCATAAAGCATGCATCATTAGAATCAGATGGCTTTGCATGGCATGTACAATGGAAGGTGTTAAAAGATGTTAGTATCAACAGTACAGAGGCCAAACCTAATAAATCCCACTCATGTGAATACTTGAAAGTATTTATAGCATAAACACATTTGAACTATGAAACTACTTCAGTTACTGAGTATGGACGAAATTGACATGTCTGTTAACCAGTAAGCACCGGATGACGTGAATACATGCAAATGTTTCCCCTGTCTGGAAACGGAAGCCGTGTAAAGATGCCATTATGTAATTTCGGACCACCGGAGGGAAGGTCATTTAACTGTGGAGCGTGCACAGACCACACACACGCTGTCTAACACTTCGATTCACCCACACAAGGACAAAAAAAGATCTTGAATATATTGGCATTTTGTGGCAATTGAGAGGCGGTATTTGTGTAATCCCCAATTCCAGACTTTTGTCTTTTTGTTCCAAGAAGGGGATTTTGAGGCATCGAGAGGCTTCCACCATTGTTCATTCATTGTATTTTGGCTCAATGGAGGTAAGTCAGAGTGAGCCTGCAATTGAGCCAAGGTTCCATGTTTAGTTCCACTCCTACGCTATAGGTAATGGTTGATGGTTTGCAATTCACGGTGCGTGAATTTGACATTTTCTCGGTCGAGAAACAAAACGGACGGTCCAACAAAGAGAATCTTTGTTCTCTTGAAAAAAAAATGAAGAAAAAAAAGATAGCTGGCAAATTGGAAGGAGAAAGAGCATGAAGACGACCAAGCAGAAAATGGGAAGACTAGAGATGCAGTCTAGCTTTTAGTACAACCCTAGCTCTCAAGACAGACATTATCGGAGATCTATTGTACCAAGTGAAGACGATGATTATTGTTATCATATTATACAATTTAGTTTCCTTTCCATACGCAAACACATAAATACAGCAGAGTTGATGGTTCAGTGTTCACATCCCATTCTAGCCATGACTGCAATACTAACTAACCTGTTGCTCTCTGTTGTTGCCGGTCACTTGACTTTTCTTCATCTGTCTGAACTTCTTCTTCTGCTGACGAAACTCCGACAGCATGTCATTTGTTTGCTCAGCACCTACATCAAAATGAGGTCTACTTTAAAATTCAAAGGGATATAAATAATGCATTGCATTTATACATGATCAGGTTGGCTCAGTGGTTTCTTTCCCTGCCTTTCACCTCTGTGGACCCCGGTTCGAATCCCGGACTGGAGCCTTGCATGTGGATTGGGTTTTCAATCCCTACCAGTTTGCATGGGTTTCCCATTTGGGGTTTTCCTCCCACATCTAAAACTGAACATTTCTTCTTGTTTCCTAATCACAATCCTGTTATTGGTACTTGCACTGATGGGGATGTAATGAAGTAAATAAATAAATAAATAAAAATGAGCGTGAAAACATTCAGGGCAAACTATTCACTTTTAAATATGCTTTCATTAGTATTTAAAAACAATGAATAATTGAAGGAAGGAAAAAAAAAAACAGTTACTGTACTATTTCTGGTTTGAATGTTTCAATATTGTAGGAATGTCAAAGTAATAATATTAATTTGTTGCAATATTTGTTCAAATCCAGTTGTGTTCAAACTGTATATTGAAATAAAATTACCTCTCTCGGGTGCATGTTCCATTTGATTTAAATCGATTTTTCCTTGTACATTTTGAGAACACTGGCAAAAAAGAGGATTGTCAACTCCAACCAACGTTACTATTAATCAGTCATAAGTCACAAGTCATGAGTGATGAGTCATGAGTGATGAGAATGAGTTATGAGTTATGAGTAACGAGCCATGAGTCACGAGTCACGAGTAATGAGTTGAGTAACAAGTCATGAGTCACGAGTCACGAGTAATGAGTTATGAGTAGCAAGTCATGAGTAACAAGTCATGAGTCATGAGTAATGAGTTATGAGTAACAAGTCATGAGTAACAAGTCATGAGTCACGAGTCATGAGAATGAGTATTGGGTAATGAGTCACGAGTCATGAGAAATGAGTATCATGAGTAGGCTACTGACCTTGTGGTTTCTCATCCTCTTCACGGTCACTTCCTGGTCGTTTCTTAATCTCCTCATTACTCTTATCCTCATTATTCCTCTTCTTTGATTCCCTTAATTCTTTCTTCAGTTGATCTGATTCTTTACGTAACTCATCTCTGCATTTAGAAAAATTAACGTTTGTTTTCTAAGGTTTTGTAGTTATTTCACTAATTGAAGGTAATCTTAATTATGGACTCAATCTACATTCTTGTGACATGTAAGGTCCTCAGGGTCTCATACTTTCCGAGATCAATCTCAATTTTGAAGATTGGGTTCTGACTTATAGATTCTTCATACTATCTTGTTTGCTTGAAATGGAAAACAACCTCTCAATATATTTGAACTGATTATAAGACCTTTTAAAAAGAGAAACTACTTGATAATGATGCACACATTGTTGCATTTACAAACGCTTCAGTATGTGTATTCCAGTGGCGTGTCGCGGCCAAGCGGATAAGAACACCGGACTCAAGCTCTGGTGTTTCTGATCAGCAGAGTGTGGGTTCGAGCTCCAGTCGAGACACTTGTGTCCTTAAGCAAGACACTTAACCATTATTGCTGCGTCCTTCAAATTGGACGTAAAGCCGTAGGTCTCGTGTGTTGTTTAATGCACGTAAAAGAACCCAGTGCGCTTATCGAAAAGAGAAGGGGTTTGCCCCGGTGTTCATGGTTTGATCGGCTGCAGATTGCACTACTCAGCACCTTGTAAACCGTTTCACTGTGCTATGTTAAGGAACAGGGGTGGATTTCACAAAACTAGGCCTAACTTGGGACTAGTCCTAACTGATGACAAGTCCTATAAGTTAGGACTAGTTACTCATCCTAACTCAAGATAAGACTAGTCCTAGCACTTTGTGAAATCCACACCAGGTCTCATACCTCAAAAGTAACTCTAAATACGTTGGGAGGAAAAACAAAATACTGAGGGTTTGAGACGTCCATCGGGTGTGAAAAAGTGCTATATAAGAACAACGTATTATTACTACTGATATTTTAACCAAAACAAAATATAAATGATAACCATCTGTCTCATCATGAATTCAAGTGCCAATCTTTAGACCAGTTATTCCTTTGAAAACAAAATGGTCAGACATCGAGTCTGAAAACCAGAGTGTGATGTGACCAAGAATGGGACAAAGTGCTCCTTATACCTTAAGACCTATAATGATAATATAATAATAATTGTGGCTTCTTATAGAACGCTCAAATCCGTCACTCAGTCATGTCAGTGACACTCGTGGTGCTCCAACATTGTTACCCCTGGTCACTGGGCCATTTATTTCATTCTTCAAACCATGTCAGCTCCCTGTGGAGTATACAACCTGTGCTGCCACATACGTAGCCCACCCAGCTAAATCAATCGCACAAATTATTCTGCCTTCAAAGATACCCATTTACTCCTGGGTGAAGAGAAGCAGTTGTAGTGAAGCATCTTGCTCAAGGACACAAGTGTCATGACCGGGATTCGAACCCACACCCTGATGACCTAGCCACCAGAGCTTAAGTCCGATGCACTAAAACCGCTGGGTATGACACGCCACCAATTCCAAGTAGCCACACTCAACTCTTTACTGTGGCTAAGGGTCAAGCATGATGACAGAAGCTAATCAATCATAACTACCATCAGCCCTCACATATTCCCATCTTGACCACCCTTGGGTGGATTAAAGGAATTAAGAGAGACTTGATCAATCAAAGACACATCTACCACACGATGTGGCTAGTCTGCCTGACTGGGATTGAAACCTACAATCTCGTAACTCATCAGACACGAGAGATTATGACCTCAACGACTCAGCCACACAAGCCTCTTTGGCTCAATAGGAAGATTAAATTGTCTCAGTGGACAGAGAGCCATTCTAGTGCAGAAATCAAAGCCATACATGTAACTCTGTAAACTGACACAAGAACACAAAGTTCTGCATGTATGCACTACGCAACTACGCAACCATAACTACAGCTTGTTGCCCCGGGCCAATCATTTCAAACTGTCATGACTGTTGGCTGACAATCCAGTATCGAGGTGCACAAAGGATAGATGGAAACCATTATTCAGCTCAAGTCTATGAAGAAAAATAGTTCTGGACTCAACAACAACTTGTTCAAAGCCTGAACAAACTTGGAGGACATAAGCATGATGTGTGTATTGTATATAAAAGGGTCTTGCCGTCAGAAATTCTTTCTGCCATGTATTTTAAAGGTTTGGATAAATATATCATAAAAAAACTATATTTTGTCAATAAACAAATACATGATCTTTGCTTTATGACATGAATAAGCCAAACATATTTCTCTGACATTCCATCACGTCAGTTTCAGGAGAATTTCACTGGACCACAAAGCTGAGAACTGTCATAACAACATGGATAATTTTGCAAGATTACAATCAAGACGAACAAAATTCCAGGTAACAGACTAATCTTTTCAACAATGTAGACCTGTGCAAGAGTTTTATGAACAAAAATTTATTTAAACACCAAAGTGTTTAGATTATGAGTTTTCTGGTCCAACAAGGACCTCACTGGCCTTTAGCCATTCACTATTTCGAACCAATTACTCTGGGGGTGAACGGCCCTTCTCACACGCCGCCCCTGAACTGTGGAACAATCAACCCCTTAGAATTCGTCAATCTTCTTCATTGTCTGCCTTTAAATCCTCCATGAAAACCCACATGTTTACCTCTGGTTTTGTGTTTAATTAGTTATGTTATTCTTTACTTAATCTCTTGTACGCCATGAGCGTCAGGCATGGCAAATATCGGTACCTTATAAATGTTCATTATTATTATTTTATTATTATTAACCCAAATTTCTGACCTTCTTGTTTCTCTACTACTGGTTTCTTCATCTCGTGGACTCTGGATTGGCTTCTCCGATAATTTCTTCATTAATTTCTTGCGTATTGATTCCTTTATCTCATCATCAAATCTGATCTCCTCTGACTTCTCCTCAAGAATATCCTCCTCATCTGATGACGATGATGCAGTTTTAGCTTTCCTAGGCAACAAGGCAACGGTCAACAAATCATTATTAAAAAGTTTAAGTAAATATTATTGGCAGGTTTTACACCAACACCTTAATATGGTCATAGCTTGATTAGATTGTGCAAGTTAACCATAAAATCTCATAATGGTTTGTTTCAAATCTAAAGAACAATTGATGTTTCTACTTTGTTTGCTTGGAAAAACCACTAGAACCTAAACAGAGTAAAGACATACATAGTTTAGGAACTGGATATCCAAATCCTGTTCTCTTTTTTAGGTTGAAGACTCTGGAAATAACTAGTTTTTACAGTGATACTTAAATTTGGAATTTGACAAACTATGAAGTAGTAACAGACTATCACCCTATGTAATATAATTTTGCAAACAGTTCACAATTTGTGTCAAAAAGCAACACATTATATGTTTTACTTTGTTATTACTTTAAAATGCCCTAAAAACACCATTCTGGTGTTGAAAAAACAGTGACATCAAGTGGAATTTGGCTCTCTAGTACCTCAGTAAATTCCTGTAAAATTTTCAAAGACATAAGTGTGAAGACTACATGGGCATTCTTGGCGAAGTTCGCACAAGGACCATTTGTTGACTGGATTTTGACATTGCCTGGTACCCATTACATGTTTTTGAGCATGAGTACCAGTTAATATCAGCCACTAGCCGACAACTGGTCCTTGTGCCAACTTGGCTCTTGCCTGAACTTACTCTACATCAACAGCAGCAACAGAGCTAAGGTTTGGGTCATTGCCGAGGTCATGAGCACTCTTGCTCTTGTTCTTCATCTTCAGACTTGCTTCATTGACCTCCTCCTCATCTTCCTCAGCTTCCTCACCAAACGATAACAAACTGAAATTCCTGCAAGTCAAGATTACATGACACACTTAATACAAAAAAGGCCCAATTTCATTGCATCGCTTACTGCTGAAGTCTACATTTACTGCCTACTGAAATATGGCTGTACAGGATGCCATATGAGTAGAACTCTGTGATAAGAAGTATCATGTAATAGTGCCTAGGTCACAATCATTTTAAAGACCAAGCACACCTTTTGTGTACAAGTGTTGATCTGTGACAGTTTCAGTAAACCCAATATTAAATTTCTTTAAATGTTTGTACATTTTCTGGGTCCCCATTTGACAAAAAGTTGTTAAAGCCCCAGCTCAACATTGGTAAACTGACTGTAAATGCCTCCATTCCTTTTACAAATTAAGATATTTGTAATGAAACAAATCTTTGAAAATGTCAGCTCATTTCGTTGTTTCGTTTGCGAGAAAACGGTAAAAATGTATTCAGCATTTTTGTACGCATTCCTATGGGCAGAGTTTTCATCTCACTGAGAAGAAAACTAATTTTGGATCTTATTTCATTTATTATTTAAAAATGATAACATTTCAGGCAGAAATATTTCAAGGAAAGTTTTCTACCATCATTATCTTTATACCATGTAAACAGGCCTTGAACTTCGCTCTTGAAGGGGCACGGCAGTTTTCCTCTGGTAAGGGGCACTTCCGTGAGGAAAATGTAAATCTGTATTGGAACTTTGCAAAGGGCACCATGGCAAAAGCACAGGGCACCACGGCAATGGGTGCCATGGGTTAATTCGAGGCCTGCCCTGATGTAAGGTACATGTAAATCTGTGAAGATTTATGCTTTTCTTCTTACTAATGTAAGAAATATTTCAATACTTTGTGTTTACTGTTGCAAATCATATTCCTAACTGTGTTTTTTCAAAGGTTGAATATGTAGACGTTTCCTTAATAGAGTATTAACCACATGATGTTTGCACAAATTCACTGGTGAAAGGACCATTTCTCTTTATTACCAGAAAATTACTGATTTCCTAAAAGGAATGAATTTATGACTCGTTGACTCCAAACTTGGATTAAATTGTGATGAGGGTGTACAATAAATTCATAGAACCATTTGTGTATAATGAACATGTTCACTTTCAATTATTTGTTTCCTTGCCTCATGGGAAAATAATAAATAACAAATTTAAGAAAATTTATATACAACTTCAATTCATAGTCAAACAAATAAACACCTGCAAGAGATGTCTGTCAGATTTTTGAGAAAGAACTTGAATAGGTTTCAATATGTAAAAAATGCTTAAACACGTTCTTTGATAATCAAATGATCAAGATCAATTAAACATGCTTGTTGAACCAAGCTAAAGTTAATATATATTTGGTTTGCGGTAACACCATGTGATTATATCTACTTTGCTATGTACAGTAGATTGTTCTTGTGAGAACTTGCCTTGCTATTATTTGGATTAGATATCAGAATTCAGGAGACAATTTAGCTCTGAAAAGAACTGTCCTGCTTTTTAAGTACTACCTGGGGAGGTAGGAAATCAGCCGGGACAACTACTGTTACTTTCGCTTAGTGGACTGAGGGGACTTCTCGGATAACTTCGCTGCCGCAGAGTGAGTTTGTTAATTGGTCTCAAGCTAGAGTTGTCACAAAGAACAACTTCATTCTTAAGTTCCTTAAGTGCAGTTTTTATTTCCACGATTTTGTGTCTGTTGACCATTTGCACTAATGTCACGCGTGGTTAGGTGTCTGCCAATTTGGGGAGTCAAAGATATGTTGAACATGTAAACACGCGCACATCACCTATGCTCACTACACAATACATAGGGAAACGGACTCCCAAAATGGTGTACCAAAATTTATTGTAGTGATGCCAATAAATTATAAATGCGTGATTTTGTTTTAAAGTACAATGCATCATTTCTGCCAATGGCAGTGTCCTTGTATTGCTTCCCATTGTCAACACTTAACTCAAGAAAAACACTGGGTGTGATGATTTAAAGCACAGCTCAACATTGGTAAGAAGAAAAACATACATGTTCACAGATTTATATATACCTTACATGGTCTTAAGATAATGATGCTAGGAAACTGTCCTTGAAATATTTCTGCCTGAAGTGTTGTCGTTTTTAAATAATAAATGAAAAAAGATCCAAAATTAGTTTTCGTCTCAGTGAGACAAAAACTCTGCCTATAGGAATGCGTACAAAAATGCTGAATACATTTTTACCGTTTTCTCGCAAATGAAACAATGAAATGAGCTGACATTTTCACAGACTGGTTTTGTTACAAATATCTTGATTTGTGCATAGAATGGAAGCATTTACAGTCAGTTTACCAGTGTTGAGGTGGGGCTTTAACAGCACAGTAAATATGGAATAATCAGCGTTTGGCGTTTGCTGTGGATGGGA
Organism: Marthasterias glacialis; assembly: GCA_911728455.2. Classification (NCBI taxonomy): domain Eukaryota; kingdom Metazoa; phylum Echinodermata; class Asteroidea; order Forcipulatida; family Asteriidae; genus Marthasterias; species Marthasterias glacialis. Next base: position 23,196,997 of record OU452225.1, read on the forward strand.
CACAAAATCATAAAGAATAAGGATTTGGTTTTTGTTAGCGTTCCAATGCATTCTTGTCATAAAACAAACATTTTGGCACTATTCACTGTGTATTTTCTTTCCATCTAATTTGATCTATTGCAGACTACACACCATGCATGATACACAGGCTCACAGCAGTACAAAACACCCTGGTAATGGATGCCAGACTACAATCTTGTACAGTTTGTTTATTCTTTTAGTTCAATATCTTCCAAACAACAAGGATCTACTTGGATGCTTTATAAAACAAATAATGTTTTGAATTTGTGCCATGGAGAGAATATAGTTTTCAATCGTGCAAAGATAAATTATTCCACTCAGCTCAGCTTCGCCGCATTGCATGGAACATTCCATCTTTCAACTCAGGCAAATATTCTCACCATTGCACTCATAAACATTCATTATGTGTATAACAGTTATTGACTCTTGATTTTGCTCAAGAAATTGAACTTACTTGGTGGCTTTGGATTTACTCTTCTTCTTGACGTCTTTTTCTTTCTCTTTTTTGAGCTGACGAGGAACAATGTCATCAAACGGATTTGCCAATACCTTTATTCAGAATCATACACAAATTAGTGCGAAGTTATTAGGGCTAATGTTTTTTTAACAAGATCCGAAAGGGGTAGAATTTTGTAATTATCAGTGGATACAACAAACAGTTTAATGTGGTAAAGTTGTTGACGGACAAATAAAATGACACCTGTTATACAAAAATTCCAAATTATTGACAGTTACTTCCATCTGTACTTTCAGGAAATCTCTGTAACCATGTAGAAACAATGTACCCCATATTTAAACAACAATCTGATTAAATGTGGAAGCCCAATTTTGAAAGAAATTCACACACTGCTACTTCGATGTCATCAATTCGCAAAATTCCTGAAAGAGGAATGCTTTATGCTTTTCGTACAGAGTAGGAAAAAAGGAATGGACTTAATGGAATGAATGACAGAATGGATGGCTGGCAAGATAAAGTAAATGTAGTCTTGATTGGTGACGCTAGTTTTTTTTTTTTTTTTAGTTGCTGATAGAGGGCACGTCATCAGCTGGCTCAGGAGAGACTGGCCAATTTACTCTACAAATCTTGTTCCAAACTAGAGTCTTGATGTATTTGGCACAGGCACCCAACAACGTAGAGTTCAAAAAGAGTAACTTCCTCTCCAATCACTTAATCTACCCAAGAATGCAGGTTCTTTCTTTATTTTCAAAATACTGAATTCTATGGACGTTTCTCGTTTGCAGGTTATTAATTGTCATCACAAAACACCATATAAAAAAGATATCAGCATTGTATCGAACGAAAGTTTGAACGATAATTGCTTTTTACAAGGTTATTGGCTATTATCGTTGTGCGCATGAATTTTATTTCATGAATATTCAAAACGCGGTCAGAAAACAAATGTGGGTGGGTCCAAGTGGCAAAAGCATCAAGACATTGGTTTTGATACAGATGTTTGTTCAATATACACATCAATTCGTCTTGCGAAAACGAACGTCATCAATCAAAACTAAAGTGAATAAAGCATACTTCCACCAACTCTGTGCTGTTGAGGATATCAATATTTAACTCTAGTGGCATACCTCTGTTGACTTGATTTTAGGAGGATAGAGTGGTCTGTCGTCTGTGTCAATTTCAACCTCGGATAACTTGATCATGTTGTAGATGGTATTACCAACCACCTGAAAAATATTATCAAATCAATGTACATGTATTTGTGGGAATACACATCAGCAAATTCACCTGTCAGGTTTTCATAAAAATTCCCCTTCCAAGAAACTCTCAGTATGGCATGTTTTTAATATACGAGAGGGATGAGAAATTAAACAGACGGTGACTCAAGGTTAGCCCCCAAGGTTTTTTGAGGTCATCCAGGGTTCAACCTGGAGTTACCGCTTGTTTAATTCCTTAACTTCAGAATAAGAGCCTGTGATTAGACATTGTGCAAAGTAAATCACCCGCTTTATAAAAGATAAATATTCAAACCAATGGATCCCCAAATTGGAAATCGTCAACGGCAAAGATCGGCCTCACGGCATAGGAGTTGTACTAAACATGGAACCATGGCTCGAATCCCAGCCCACTCTGACTTTAATTGAGCCAAAACACAATGAATGAACAATGGTGGAAGCCTCTCAATGCCTTGTAATCCCCTTCTTGGAACAAAAGGACAAAGGTCTATAATCGGGGAGTACACAAAAACCGCCTCTCAATGGCCACACAATCTGACTATATTTAAGACCTTTTTTGTCTTTGTGTGGGTGAATTGAAGCATTAGACGGCGTGTGATCTGTGCACGCTCCATAGTCGAATAACCGGGCGATCTTTGCTCCCCGGTGGTCCAAAATTACATAATGGCGTTATTACACGGCTTCAGTTTCCAGACAGGGGAAACATTTGTGTGTATTCACGTCATCCTGCGCCAACTCTTTAAGCTATTAGGATAAGCCAATGAGTTTCAAATAGTCTCAATGTAAGCCTCATTACGAGCTGTTTAGGGTATTAACCAGATAATTATATGAAAACTGCTTTTTAATCATGTTTTTAAAATGGGTCCAAGGTCATGTGTAGAAGATATCTCAAAATGTATGTCATGTTATCATTTTGGGGCTACAGTATACGACATACATGTATCTCTGATACATCTATTGGAAGCACTTTAAAAAAATCAATAAAATAAACATTAACTTCCCTTCCGGAAAGCTTTCCAAAAGAATTGGACACAGTAAATAAATAAATGTTACCTTGCCAAAGATGGTGTGCTTGTTATTCAAATGCTCACATCGGTCAAACGTGAAGAAGAATTGGCTTCCATTGTCATTTGGTCCAGCGTTTGCCATGGCAACCAAACCTCGACGCACAAACTTGAGACGTGAATGGAACTCATCCTAGGGATAATTCCAATAGACTGTGTAAGTCTCGCACATATTCAAATATTTTTGGGACCATTTTGGTCCCACACACATTGCTGTAACATGTAAAGGAAACAAAATCACGCGCTTTAACGGAATCTTATGTTCGAATACGCGCGAGACTTACACAGTCTATAACAATCAAATAATTCGATTTGTCTAATTTTTGATTAAATTCCAGACACTGCTAACCAAAATTCTAAAATTTTACATCTTTAATTCAGGTTTAAAACCTACATGAATATGCTTGAAGAAACAATAGCAGAAAGGAATAATAAAACCTCTTGATGTAATTACTCTACTAGCTGCTAATTATTCAAACCAAACCTCTTGATACCTGGCAAGCTTATTTCGGATGCGACATTTTTAATCATGAATGCAGAAGGTTGAGGGGTTCACTTCCTGCCCAAGGCAGTTGTAGAACTTTAAACCTTTATCCTGTCGGATGCAGAAAGCACTTATGCAAACCCTGATGAATTTCCACCATCAATTTCTAGATTTGTTTTACCCTACACTGATGTATGATAAAGCAGTGCTTTCAGAGTTTGTGGGGGAAAAACTCAGGTGGGGTTTGAACCCCATAGAGTGCATTTACTGGCATGTCTTGGACGAGGGGATAGGAACATCGGACAAAAGGTGTGGTGTTTCTGATCAGCAGGGTGTGGGTTCGAGTCCCGGTTGTGACACTTGTGTCCTTCAGAAAGACACTTGACCATTATTGCTGCATCCTTCAGATGGGACGCAAAGCCGTAGGTCTCATACTTCTGTACTTCTGTGTAATGCAGGTAAAAGAACCCAGTGCATTAATCCCAAAGAGAAGGGGTTTGCCCCGGTGTTCCTGGTTTGACTGGTTGCAGATTGCGCCACAGCACCTTGTAAACCGTTACACGGTGCTATGTAAAGGAACAGGTCTCATACTTCAATAATCCAACTCCGCATACCTTGCAGGAAACAATATTGAGCGCTTTGAGATGCCCATCAGGTTTGATAAAGAGCTATATAAGAACTGCATATCATTATAAATATGTTTTTAAAAAGCAGATGTCTCAACTACTGAACAACTGGTGAGGAGTGGCCAATTGAAATCCTGTAATTAGCAGAAAGTACCCAAAATAAAAACTAAAGTTCATGTTGTTATTGCATTTGGAAGAGTACTGTAAAAGTGTTTACTTTCCTAAACTAAATCAACTTGTTCTTTGTCCCTTATGCAAGAACTACTTCAGTTAAATCTTCATTTATATCCCCTTTGTTGAGTAGTACGACACACATAACATTTATCTTCATGTACCTTAAATGGATGACCATAGCAAGACTCTCCGCCTTCTCCTGTTCCTGTAGGGTCACCTCCCTGAGCCATGAACCCTTTGATGATCCGATGAAAGATGGTCCCATCGTAGTAACCCTCCAAACACAACTGGATAAAGTTACGGCAGGCTTTGGGAGCTTCTTTTGACCAAAGCTCAATATCAATATCACCACATGATGTCCTTAATAACACCTGTGTGCATCGGGGAATGGAAGATCAAAGGAAGCATTTCAAAAAACTATGTTTTTAGTTTCGTATAGCAATTAAAATAAATGGACAATTGGTAAAAGCCAGAATTGCCTGATCTGCCGAAATGGTCGGAACTTTAAAAAAAAATTGTTATTTTAAAAATAAATCACTGCAGAATAAGTCGGAACTCAATTTAATAGTTCTGACCTGCAACTTCCGACCAACGTACGATGCTTTAGATATAGCCCCATCAGCTGACACAGCAATGTGAGTTCTGACCTGCAACTTCCGACCAACGTACGATGCTTTAGATATAGCCCCATCAGCTGACACAGCAATGTGAGTTCTGACCTGCAACTTCCGACCAACGTACGATGCTTTAGATATAGCCCCATCAGCTGACACAGCAATGTGAGTTCTGACCTGCAACTTCCGACCAACGTACGATGCTTAAGATATAGCCCCATCAGTTGACACAGCAATGTGAGTTCTGACCTGCAACTTCCGACCAACGTACGATGCTTTAGATATAGCCCCATCAGCTTACACTGCAATGTGAGTTCTGACCTGCAACTTCCGACCAACGTACGATGCTTTAGATATAGCCCCATCAGCTTACACTGCAATGTGAGTTCTGACCTGCAACTTCCGACCAACGTACGATGCTTTAGATATAGCCCCATCAGCTTACACTGCAATGTGAGTTCTGACCTGCAACTTCCGACCAACGTACGATGCTTTAGATATAGCCCCATCAGCTTACACTGCAATGTGAGTTCTGACCTGCAACTTCCGACCAACGTACGATGCTTTAGATATAGCCCCATCAGCTCACACTGCAATGTGAGTTCTGACCTGCAACTTCCGACCAACGTACGATGCTTTAGATATAGCCCCATCAGCTGACACAGCAATGTGAGTTCTGACCTGCAACTTCCGACCAACGTACGATGCTTTAGATATAGCCCCATCAGCTGACACAGCAATGTGAGTTCTGACCTGCAACTTCCGACCAACGTACGATGCTTTAGATATAGCCCCATCAGCTGACACAGCAATGTGAGTTCTGACCTGCAACTTCCGACCAACGTACGATGCTTAAGATATAGCCCCATCAGTTGACACAGCAATGTGAGTTCTGACCTGCAACTTCCGACCAACGTACGATGCTTTAGATATAGCCCCATCAGCTTACACTGCAATGTGAGTTCTGACCTGCAACTTCCGACCAACGTACGATGCTTTAGATATAGCCCCATCAGCTTACACTGCAATGTGAGTTCTGACCTGCAACTTCCGACCAACGTACAATGCTTAAGATATAGCCCCATCAGCTGACACTGCAATGCGAGTTCTGACCTGCAACTTCCGACCAACGTACGATGCTTTAGATATAGCCCCCATAAGCTTACACTGCAATGTATTGTGAGTTCTGACCTGCAATTTCCGGCCTTCGCATACAAAGAGATGCGAGTTCGGACCTGCAAAGCCCGTTGGCATTGCTACCCGATTACGATTACAGTGCCATTTTGCGTACGTCTGTTGCATAGTCTGGTACCTGCTCTTGGTCGTCAAATGATCATAAAAGTACATTAACATTTTATGATTTTGAGTTCCGGGGATATTCTTTTGGTAAATATGACCCAAAATGATATTTTTAGCAATTCCCATTGAGTTCCGATTGCCTGTGTGGTCATTTCTTTACAAATAAGGTTTTATTTTTTTTAGTTCCGACCATTCCGGCAGATCAGGCAATTCCGGCTTTTATCCACACCCAATAAATGACATGATATGAATGTAATCATCTTGTCAAGAATCAATATTTGTATAAGGAATTTTCTATTTCTAGCATTATGCCGACACAATCATCCACAAAATAAACAACAGGCCCTCTGCCAAATTGTTGTTGAACCATGACCAGCTCACTCAATGTTGGACATCAGTTATTGAATAGTATCTTGTTTCAACTGCATGAGCCTCTTACTGAAAGAGGTGGTGACCTTTTTGTTATCTGACTTTACAATTGTTGCTGTGCAGAGTTAAACATGAGCACACAAATAAAAGGACATAGTTGAGTAGTCCACTATGATCCCTTCTGGGCTGTTTAGATTTTAAAAATGGTTGTTTCAATTTGGTATAACTTGAATGGACCTTTTTCCCCTTCAAATATTATTTGGGGATAATGAAAGATAACTATTCATCTAGTTACGATGATAGTTCAGGAGGGTTTTGATGACAAGCTGTCATCACAACAGTGATAATGCATGGTCTCAAGATTACGTGACTATTGTCATGACCTTATGTCATTTAAGTTCCTGTTTGAAATCTCCACCATGTAGAGGACAGACTAGGATAAGTTTGGCTATTCGGGGGAAAAATGTTCACTTCTTGTATTTGTTGACGTTTGAAATTGAAGTGATCTATCAAGTATCATGTCTACCGTCAGCTAACATTAGGTAGTTGTGATAATCGTAACCCTCCATCCTCCCGACAGTACCCCGTCGGGAGGATGGAGGGTTATGATTATCGCAACTAACATTAGGTTGATATTCGTTACTGAATGGCAATCATTTTTGAACAGGGCATCACACATTCATAGCAAACTCGACTTCTTCAGTGGACACACCTATGCTTCCCTGGGGCGCTAGTAAGACCATCCAAGTCAAAATTAGAATAAGGACCACAGCGCCCCAGTTACTGGACCAGGTTTATAGGGTCTTACTCAGTCCTAGTTATGTCTATGATCAGATATTAGACCCAGTAACTGGAGCGCTGTACTCCTTTTTTGAGATTTTTGACATTATCTGTCGTACTAGCTAGTACGGCAGATAATGTCAAAAATCTCAAAAAGGAGTACAGCGCCCCAGTTACTGGGTCTAATCAGATATGATGATTGAATGATTGATCATTGTTGATTTGTTGTATTGTCCTGCTGCTTAAATCCTACATCGCTATGTGGCTAAGGATAAGGATACACACAAATAAAAATATACCTTCCCACTAGATGGTGGTTCATGAATGTAACTTGAGCTCATCTTGCAAATAGTCGTGTTTTGGCACCAAGTTAAGCAGTGATGAGTGTGTCCTTTCGATCACAGATGGGCGCTTCCATGTTGGAAATTGGTGTCTTGCACCCCGACTTCAGTATCTAAAAAGTCAATGGTTATGGCAACACGGCGAATTACCACATTCAACAAGAAATACACAGGGCGCCCTCTGCTGTTAGTCCCCGATAATGGCGCGGGTTTTAAAGGGCGCTAAACTCAAACACATAAGTTATTTTTAAAGTACATGTAATGTTTTTAATAAAAAGGACCTGGTAATTTGACACAGTGAGGACAGTCCTCGCTCCTCGCTTCACTTTCATGTACAAAACCAATAGGGATGTTGCTTAAAAAAAAAACAAGTTCAACGAATAGGAGAACAAAGTGAAGTCCTAAACTTACAGCATCCACAATGTTAAGACAAAGGAAAGAACAAAGGAAATCTCTGCACGGAGTACACAGTGTATAGTAGCCAAGGTCCAGGAGGAAGGGTGGTTATTGAAGCTTTTGTGGATCAATAAATTGAACTGAGTGATTCGTTTTGATTATCAGATTCCAAGAATCCAAAGTTGGAAGAGTTTTAATATAAAGGAGTCATAACTTTCACATCGAGTTGTCGAGTACAATTTAGTTCTGTCTTTGGCCACTAAATCACTCTTTAAGCCTTTTTTCTACCAAGTCTTGGCAAGATAAATATAAATTTGGGATGACCATGTGTTACCATTATTAACAGTAACATATTTCATTGTAGAATTTTAACAAAAAAGCACACAAGAATACATACGATTTATTTAAGCTTTAGGTGCATATTCTTTTTAAATATATATTTTTATACAAATAGTACCCCATCGAGCAAAGAAGTTTGGCACTGCACAGAGGACTGCCCACCAAGTTCGGCATCAGCCAAAATTTCTTTGATCATCCTTAATTTATATATATTCTGTGTAAATCCACGTAAAAAGCTGTATCCATTCGTTGTGTATCCCCGCTACTGACGTTTACCAGGTTGTTTGCATCTTACCCAGAGGCTGATCCCTGGCTTATCGGCAGCACGGTTCAGCTTCTGACTGAGCCCCCCTCCCCCCCAGCAAAGTGGTTTGGCATTGCACAGGACAGCCCACCAACATAGGGCTGGTTTGCTCAGTTGGTTAGAGCGCTCGTACGGTATTCGAGAGGTCGCGGGTTCAAGTCCGGCATCAGCCAAATTTTCTTTGCTCACCCCAATATATCTTTTTAAAAGATGAGCAGGTATTTGAAGTAAAGGAATGAGGTTCTTTTTTAGACCCAGGGGTACCCCAGCTTCCTTGCCCCAAAGGGTTGGAGCATGATTTGGTCAAGGCTAAAGAAGTATTAAAAATCTCTCATAAATAAAGTATTTGCTTGAAAGTTCACATAATATTACAAATGTCAATACAGCGGGGACATGAAGTTTGTAAGGAGACAACATACAGTCCATAGTTGTTCAGCTATGTTGGCAGGAACAACACCATTAAATACATGATAATCCTTTACTCTTTGAAAACCCTGTTCCACATGAGTTATTAAATGAAGAGCTTTTTCTGCCTCTTCTACTTCTTCGGATGAGAGACTTGATGTGCTATAGTTCACAAAAGCTGGAATATGAACAAGTGTTGCTCCTACATCTGCAAGATCACCTTCAATATGGAAGTCTTTGACCACCATTACTTGGTCACCACAGTCCAGCAGTTGAATGATCTGTGACTTGACGGTAATGTCTCTGTTTGATATAGGGGCTGCAAAAAGAGGGCTGACAAAAGACACTCCACCTGTTGGTGTCATTCCAATCAGGCCTTTGAATGTTGTTTGTGTAGTTAATGATTGACATTGTGGATCATCTGGGTCGATGGCCACACTCTCTGTCTTTATCTCTACACAGTCTAATATGACTCTAGTTGTACTGTTCAGAGTACCAAAGCACTCTGGTGCACTTTCTAAAATCTCAGATTGTGATTGCCATATTGGTAGAGAGCTTAAAAAAGTACATAAGTAATTAGCCCAGATGTGAATAATACGACTGACGGAGAAAGCACTCAAACCAGAACGAATAGCTAAATCCATATCATCCGAACCCTGCTTCACTTTCACCAAAAACAGAAAAAATTGGTCAATAAGAGGAATGCTTTCTTCATCAAATTCCTCACAACTGATTGTTTCATCGTCTATAGGGTATCGTTGCTGAAGTAACTGTGTCGTGATCTCTGCTGTTGGCTGGAGGGCATCAAAGGCATCGCATAACAATTCATAGCTATCAAACCCTGTATAGAAAGATATCAAATCTGGGTTGGTAGAGAACCTCTCTAGACAAAACCGCTGGGACTGAAGACCCACTATTTTGGCCTCCAGTTCTTCAACATATTTGTCTGCTGCTTCTAAGCGTTCCTCAACTGAAAGAAAAGCATAATTTTGCATGGTGTAATCATGGTCCTGATAAAGCTTTTCCAGAGGAGTGTTCTCTTCATCTGCCTCTGTGGGGACATACATATATGAAGGTGTTGTCATCGTCGCAGTATCAGCTTTCACTCTGTATACAAAATAAACACAAAAAACATCTCTTTAGAAAATACTCTCGGTTGAAATTAAGCAAATTAATTTGAAGAAACCCTGCCCTCAAGGGTGCAACTGCTTTTTGTTTTTCTCCAAAACTTGTAAACTAAGTTTCAACTGCTGATCGAAAAATCTATTTTTAAATTAACATGTTTGATGGTTTAAAACCCTGCGTGACACCATCAGAATCTATGCGTACTGTTCCGACAGTACGTTTTATCATAGCGTGTTGTATTTTGGGGTGAACGTAATCCCTTTCAAATGGTCTAAACCAAAGGGTTGAATGTTGAGACCCACTAAAACAAATGGCAAGACATCAAGCCATCTGGAAGAGTATTGATTTCAGCCAGGAGTGGCTATTAGCTCTTGGCTAAGAGAATTGTTTTACAATTCCTGTGGGAATTCCTAGAGGCTAAGGAATGGTCATTGATGGTTTTTCAGGTTAAAGAATCAACCCAGGTCAATTTGACATTTGCCATGCTTTTTGACTAGGTCTCAATAGAGAACTTGGAATTTTGGAGATTTGGGACAAAATTTTGGGGCAGAGTACACCACATCTGTTTACAAACAAACAGACTGTTAAGATCAATACTGATGGCATCACCCAAGGATAAATGAAATGACTTCATGCCAGCATACATCATGTACAGAGAGGGTCCCAACATTGACGTACTGATACACATCCATACAAGTTGGCAGCACAGCGCTGGTTGAAACGCACGCTCACTGTGTCAGCCACTGTGGGGGTGTCGTACACACTCCACAGCTGGTATCCTGTGTTGACTGCGCAAAACAATATGCAAGTCAGGGCATCAGCGAACACGCAATCCTCGCAGCATTATACAACTTTTTACACATAAGGAAACAGTCGTTGAGTGTCACATGACTATTAGTAGTTAAATGAGTAGAAGTAAAAAAAGGCGTACAGTGCCCAAGTTACTGGGTCTAGTTGTATTCCTAGTCTTTTTCATCTTGCAAACTGTTTGTGACATTTTTTTAATTAAATTTTTAAACAGATTACAAAGTCAGTATTACTCTTTAGCAAAAACAACTTACTCCGACACTTTGAAAACTTTTCTTTTAAGAGATGATTTCTTGAGTGGAAGCTCCTCACCCTTGGCCCAATCAAAGACTTGTGGAATGGCGCCATGTCTCACTAACTGTTTGCGTCTTGTAAATGATCGCTGCAAGTCATCTTCTGCAAAATGTTTGCTGCATACTACTGTGTTTCTGTCATGAATCTGATAAGCAAAGAATAAATATCAGCCGAATTAATTAGATTGAAAGACTAGCTGACCAGGGGTGGATTTCACAAAGCGCTAGGACTAGTCTTATTATCTCCAGGGATGAGTAACTAGTCCTAACTCATAGGACTTGTCATAAGGTAGGACTAGTCCTAAGTTAGAACTAGTTTTGTGAAATCCACCCCAGTACTAGTACATGCAGTATTTCATTTCCTTTCATTTCATTTTATTTTGGCAAAAAACAATAAGAAAATCTTAAAAACCGTGATAGTTACATTAATAATAAAACAAACTTTTAAGCCAAGGATAGCCCGAAAAGCTCAAAAACACGGCTTAATTCCATCGGGGTCCTTAAAAAGATAAACAGGAAGATAATCTACAAGTCCATTAATAACATCAAAAGAAAACCTCAAAAAAAGAAATTCTTTAAATTACACAGGAGGTTCTGGAACAAGAAATTTCTTCCAAACCACAACATTTTAAAAAGATTTGTGAATTTGTTGATGATTTTTCCTTTTTAAAAGAACATTCATACATGTAAGGTACACATGTACAATACATTGCAGTACTCAAATCTGAGGTACATTTAGTTTATACCCCAAACTGACATCATGTATGAAACTAAACCAAAGTTCACAACATGCACAGTTGAATACGAGGTTATTGTAATACTTCAACATGTACAGAAGCCTCACAAACATGCTGGTTGAATACGCTATTCTCACTTTCAGTATGGACATGTGGGTATGTACAGCCTGCGCGCCAACAAGCACACACAGATGGCGAGTCCGAAAGCGAGAATAGCCGGCTAGCTGAGGGTCTGCGTGCTGGGTCGCTTGACAAAATGACAACCTGACTGATGAACAACTCGGACAGTCTTTGGTTAGTTTTTGGTCGTTTCTTTCTTGCAAATATTTTCTTGATAATGTTTTAAACGTTCTTAATTGATTCATTACACATCGAAGATCAAATCTGTGTTTTTAGAATGTGTACAACATCATGATTTCTGAAACTGGTAAAAATTGGGCAAATCTGGTCACTATAGTCTGGAAGAAAAGGCCAAATTGGCAACTCTGGGTAATTTCTATATATTTTGTCTTGTAAATTGTAACCCTCCAGTCGCAAACCGTCGGGAGGATGGAGGGTTACGATCATTGCAACTATACCCAGGATCGACTGCAGGTGGTCTCCTTGCATTGCAGTGATTGCTACACAAACAGAAACAAACTTACATGTTAAACTAAACCTAAGCATCACATGAAATCGTGTACTATGTCATGTGTAGCTTAACCTCGCTTTTATTTGGCATATGTATGACACTTGACAGTCCAATGATTTAAATCTGTCCAGTTTTTCAGGGTCTGATCACTGATGCAGGGTAGTCCTACTCCTCTAGGTTCGTTCCGCTATCGTCTCCACGAACGTGGAGACGATAGCGGAACGAACCTCCATAGTTCTACTAGGAGTAGGGTAGTCCAATACTACTAGACCCAACAATGCTTTTTAAGATTTTTAACAACATTTGTCATTTGGAGTAATGTCAATAACTTCTCTACACTTCCATCTATTGAGCTGATTTTTGCATCATTGTATTAGTCTTTAAATTCTCTTTCTTAGTATGTTAATCGTGGACGGTCCGGTACTGGTATTAAAGCATGTTCAGTACTGTAGTAGTAAACTTGTGGGGTTCCTAAAAATTAGTAAAATAAAACATGAAACTTGAGAAGGGGCCGGACTCCCTGACCCTGTCTATCGATCAGTGCAAACAATACCTTGAACTGTTTCCCTTCCTCCCCGTGTATTGCTGTTATCCATGCATTTCGAAGTTTCTCTTCCTTTGGAAACGTGTGAAAAGAAACCTTGTAGCTCTTGTGAAACATACTCTTACGATCATCCGATGGACAGTGTGGGACACAACAATGTCTAGACGCCATATTTCAGTGTATTTATTTGACACACTGACGACACTGTAGTTCTACATACATCAGACACACGGGGGCGCTATTTAAAAAAGATGTCACCGACGGTCATTGTGGTGAAGAATGTGTGTCGTCGTTTCGGGAAAACAGATGGACGAATTAGGGTACTAAACTTTGACAACATTTCAGACAAACAAACATCTCTGGAGAATTGGAACTGACATGATTTTTATAATCAGTGAGCTTTTTTCTCAATAATTATTAAATCTTACAAAATGACCTTTTGCAAGCGATGTTTGCGTTTGGAATACCCTTTAGCAGTCAATTGTGTACCATTCTACTATAATGCATTTGCAGCTTGTAACTTCACGCATTACAATTTAATTTTTGATGGGTGAACAAAGAAAAATTGACTGGAGCTGGATTTGAACCTGCGACCATCGGTTTAACTTACCTACGCTCTACCAACTGAGCTATCAAGCCCTAATGTTGGCGGTCTCCCTATTTTGTCAATATCTTTGTTCGGGGGTGCCAGTCAGAAGCCATTCACCGGTTACTGCCGTGTAGCCAGGGATCACACCCATAATAAGGGAATAAAGGTGTGACGAAGAGGTTTTTAACTATTATTTAAAACCGATGAGGGGCCTGGTGGCCGATAATTGCCTGAGCCGAAGGCGAGGGCATTTACCGGCCACCAGGACCCTCAGAGGTTTTAAACAATAGTTAAAAACCGATTCAGCGCACCTTTATTCCCATGTCAAAAACATGCAAAATCCTTCAAAAGTTGGGAACAAATCTGACAGTTAGACTCAGCTCACCTCGATTCTGCGTTAAATTTCTATCCATATTTACGGGCCAATTCCTTAAACGGAATGTCGATCTTATTTCTGCCTCTGATAATCATTGGGAGTCACACGTCACTATATGGAAACCAGGCTAAATGATTATGCTGTTCGTTTCCCACACCAATATTAGAAACAGAAAACAAAATGTTGGTTTTAAAAACATTTCAACAACTTCTTTATTACGTTATAAATTTATAAAAAAAACGTTTGGAAAATAAAAATAAATTATATAATTCTTATGCAATAAATATGGATTTTCCCTTGACATATTTTGACTTTTAAATAATTAAACGTTTATCTCTGGAAACAGAACGGCTGAAAACCGTAGTGTCGCGGCGCACGCGCGGCCATGCCATCGCGACTCGAACTCTCGCAAGTCACGCACGGCATGACTTGTTCGCGAAATAAAGTTACAAAAAATCACCACTTTCGGTCTCAAAAAACTTATCAAGTTCTTGAGTGATTCAAGAGTCCGCCGAAGATGCTGCTGAAGCTGGAAGCCTATTGACAACAACACTGCTGTTGAAAGTGCATCCTGCGAAGAGGGACTGTGCTGACATGTTGGACTGTTTAGCCAGATGTACTGCACCGCCATCACCCGGATCGTGATGCGCTACACCGGCGGTACGAACCGTGTGTGGTACGGCAGGGGTCTCCGTCATGTCCGACGTCGGCACCGGTGATATTGCTGCTGTTGTAGGTCAACACGCATCTGGTATGTAGTCTGACATTGTTGCCGGCGATATTTTGTATTATGAATATGTGTTTGTACGTGTGTGAGTGCGGGAAAATGTGATTAAAAATGATTGTATTCTTTACTATGTAAACAGTGACCAAAAAGAGCAGACGACATTTACACAAGTTTTTAGGCTCTTTCATGATGATTGATTTAATTTTTTTGTTTAAACCAGTCTTAAACAGAAAGTTGTATAAAACTGGTTTTAAACATATTATTATATACTACCCCAAATTTCCCTAAGCTTCAGAGCCCACCCACTTTCGGGGAATGATTCAGCTTCTTTGATTAAAAAACTAATTGAGCGACCAGGTTATGACGTCAGAAACCCAAAAGCTGGAAACACGTATACTTCTTATTCTGATTCAGGGGCCATATTTTACGTTCGCAAAGGCTAGCCGGTTTTAAACACTAACCTTTTACCGTGTTTATATCGTACGTTTAAACATGGCCACGTGATGCCCTCTCGGCCAATCAGAATGGATAAACTGTCCCAGGTATTTATCTTATACGTTACAACCATAGAGCTAGCTCTATGGATATAACCTGGGAAGCGCAGCACGGGGATCTACCACAAGGGTGATGCGACTTTTTATTTTAAAAATCAAGCAATAAACCACAAGGGAAACTGACTGGGTAAATTTAAAATAAAACTTACTTACCCAGTCAGTTTTCCTTGTGGTTTATTGCTTGACATTACAATTTAATAGCATAAATGTATAAAAGCCTAATAATTCCCTCCCACAAGTGCGTTTGCGTGGCTCTGACGACATTTCTGATTCTCTCTTCGAGAATTGCCATCCTCGAAAAAAACATTTTTTTTCAAGGATTCCCTTTTTGGAATCGATTCAAAGAAACAAAATTTTCCCGTTGAAAATCATTACGACTGTGTCAATTTCGGGACTGCAGAAAAAAAAACTCCGGGTCATCCTCTTAACCAGTCATGGGTTTGGTCATTGCGGGTTCCGGGGGGGGGGGGGGGGTGACGTCACTTCATTAACTTTTTAGTTAATGTTTAAGCAGCTTTTGTATACGTTTGACAGACAATGAAAGGTACACCATTCCTGATGTTCGGTGAAAATATAGTTTTTCTTCAAACTGGTCGATAAAAAAATAAGTGGTTGCCATCTATGCTCAAATGACATGAACCACCTTTGACAAACTAACGTTCAAACACTGGATAGAGGGCGCTAAATAAGGCTGATTTTGTTCTGCTGGGTACACTACACCGAAGAAATCCAAGCACCGAACCTCATTAACAAAATGTAAATCCACAACTTTTTCTGTAAACCAAGGATTTGAAAGTCCTTGCTTTTATGGATTGTTGAAAAATGGTCCAATAGTGTGTCTCTGTGGTTGTTGACTTTCAACATGGAGCACTTTGGGCACACTTGCCCTCTAAAAATGGCCCTTTTTTTTAACAGAGTAGGGTAATTTTTCCGAGATGGAGTCTGGCCAGTTACTCGTTCAGCGGTGTTTTTATTTTTGATCAGCCTACCCAAAATTCTCAACGCCTAACCTACTAAAAATTGAAAAGAAAAATGAAGTTCAATCGTAAGAAAAAATTATAGACATTTGTTTGATTTGTTTTGCAGAGACTGAGAGAATTTTAAGTATTTTTGAGTATTTTTAAATAAAATAAGCATTTAGCATTGGTTACTAACCACGTATAAGGCAATAAGTCTGGTGATTCAGTTGAATTAACTTAGTGGTAAATTGATCATCTGAATTAACTATTGGTAATACCAAGGGCAGTGGCGTAACTAACTTTCTCATTTGGGGGGCAGGTGGGAGCAAATAATTAATTTGGGGACCGAAGAATTTTAAGATTACATTATGCCTATAATCAGTTTGTTAAAAAAAAACCTTCTCTGTGATTTCATATGGGGGCGAGAGGGGCGGCGGCAAGGGTTCTGAGCGGGGGTCGCAGGCCCCCTGCCCCCCCCCCCCCCCTCTGGTTACGCAAAGACCAAGGGTAGGGCCTACAAAGACCGTTATTTCCACGTTGTTAACTCATTAGCTCTAAACTATTGTAAAGAATATTTTTAAATGTCAAAGTTTAATCGCTGTTTTCATGAAAGTGAATGGTAAACAACTAAAATGTGGCTTTCTGGTAGCGAGCAATAATTGTAATGGTCTAAAGTATAAGTTTCATTAGATCGTTGTTCGAGTAGTTGATGATATTGAGTGCTTCGTAAAATGTTCTGCTCCTTTTTCAATAAAACTCTTCTGTCGTAATCTCACTGTGTTACGTTCCTCATGTTCCTTGTTTCTTTCCACCATTAAGCATTGTTGGAACTTTCAAATATAACAACCATCCGTTTTACGTTCGTGTTAAAGTGTTAATGTTACATGATTTAACATGATTTTATGGAGTTGAAGTATTACGGTTGTTCAAGTTAAACTTTGGCATATGACCCTCATTGTAAATAAAATGAAACATACAACAAAAACACTAGAAGTTGTGTTATTGTTGAAATTCATGGAAGTATGGTGTTCAGTGAGGAAGTATACAGCCGAGATAACACCATTCGTGTACAATAAATCACTGTTACATTGCTGAGCTATGTGCTGCACACAGGATCATTGGACTTCATGTATTTCCATCTTCTCTCCGTCTTCTCCAGGAATGCTTTAATAGCAACTTAATAAACTCAGATTCAATACAATGGATGGAAGGATCTCCATGTATGTTTTGCTGGTGTGTGTTTGGTGTTCACTTGATGCAGGCGGATTCCTGATGGTTGTCACTGCCCACCCAACAGTGTCTGCGGTGATCTTAACACCAGAGGCTGATCGTAAAGAGGGCGGGCAGGTTGAAATGAGATGTACCGCTACACACCTCGAGTCGGATCACATCGTGGAGTGGAAGACTGAAGACCCAGGCAGGACCCTGAGGTGGGGTGGAACCACTGTTTCTAGGAATGGACGATTCATCTTCGATACATCGGTAGATATGGCTACTCAAACAGTTGTTCAAGACTTTAACATCACCAATGTGCAGAGGGCCGATACTGATGAATATGTGTGTTATGTCAGAGACCCAATACCAACGGGAGGCAGCGACATCGTAGCCAACTCCAGTGTAACACTTTCAGTGTTATACTTCCCCAGTGTGTCCTTCCCTATATGCTCCCCTGCTGGACCCATTACAGTAGACGCAGGGACAGAGTTACATATGACGTGTTCATCTGACAGCAGTCACGGAACAGTCTCAATGACGATCAATCCCACGATACAGACTACTAGATACACCGCATGGACATCAGTATTCAACGATGATAACGATACAGTCGTAAGGACATTAGATTTGGCAGTGGATGGTTCTGATAATGGTGTTGCATTCGTATGCGTCATCACATCCATGTATTTTACTGATATGCTACGCACTTGTCATACGGGGCCAATTACAATAAGGAACGCCGTGACAATGACAAAAACTACGGCACGTTCCTCTCTAACATCAAACTCCGTACATGGTCAGCCGAAAACAGATCCCATGGCGCAAATAACTACTGCATCCCAAATGATGGTGATGGGACCATCTTCATCTCCATGGATTCCAGCTTTCATAGTTGTCATAGTCTTTGCTGTTGTATTTTTCATTATCATCATCATTCTCATCCTTCGTGATGTCAGAAAGAACCGTCTGATAAAAAGTCTCACAGCTCAGAAAGAATCCCAAGTCACCAAACCGGATCCCTACACGGAGCTGCAGCCAACGGAGGACAAGAATCGCGTCTACATGGAACCTACTACGGCTAAAGAGACAACTACCACACAAGATACCTACTACCAACCAGTTGAAGTAGAGAATGAAAGCCCAGAGCATGACTATGCTCGGCCAGAGGGCAGCACCAACACCAGCTATGAAGCGGTCAGAGTGCCATAGAGTTCAGCTGAGAGGCAGTATATCAGAATATTAACAATAATTATTAGACATTTAGGATTACTTTGCAATACCTTAACATGTAGATGCATTATTCTAAGTGACTCTCGAATGGCCTGCATTATACTTTTAAAAGACCTTGAACTTCCTACTATACTGGAGAGATAAAAGTCGCAATGAAAATAGCCGCAAACAGTGAATTAGTGTTGGAGATACTACATCTTACGCCTGTAACAAAATTATTGATATCAAACTATTTCAAACAAACTATCAATCGGTGAAAAATACATGTGAAGCCTAACTGGGGTTGTAGAGAAAAGCATTTCGGGATAAGAACAGTTGATGTTAAAGGTACACACCGGCTTACTGTTTACCTAATTTAGTGATGTGGAATAACAGACAATAATATTTAAATGGTTGTTGTAAAAAGAAATCATCAAAACACCACGTAATTAACGAAAAATGTGTAAAAAACAAAACACAGTCAAAGGTCAGCTTATACGCTTTTCCAGCCGTTGCAACTGTCAAGTTTACGTGACAATGTTGCGCAATGTTGTAAGTAGACTGGTGCTCTGTTTAAGTATGAATTATTACAATAGCGAGGCATTGGTTCGGATAAATCGTTTTTTGAAAAATGCTCCAAAACGGCAAAATTTGATGGTTTCTTTTAGGAACCATTCTTCTCCATTCCTGGAAGACCTTTTAAATCACATGTTAGCCTATTTTGTAGCCCAAATAGCCCAACGAAGCCGGTGAGCCCCTTTAAGTTCTTATGTATTGTTTTCTTTTTTTTCAAATACAGATAAACAGTTTAGCAAAATGCAGCTCTTGTCAGTCAAATCGATTTCAATCATCACTTTAAAGCCCCAGCTCAACATTGGTAAAAAGGAAAAACATAAATTTTCACAGATTTACATATACCTGACATGGTATAAAGATAATGATGGTAATAAATGAAATAAGTTCCCAAAAAAGTGTGTTTGTCTCGGCGAGATGAAAACTCTACCTATCTGGAATGCGTACAAAAATGCTCGATGCATTTTTTTACTGCTTTCTCGCAAATGAAACAACGAAATTAGCTGACATTTTCACAGTTTTTTTTTTTTACAAAATATCTTGATGCAAGAATTTACAGCCAGTTTACCAATGTTGAGCTGGGGCTTTAAAGTGAGCAATAACGATATTTTACAAATAATAATACATGTAATGAAGTTTTCTTGAATAGATGCAAGTTAGTCCAAGTATTTCTCTTGCACCTTCTGGCATCATTCTACAATAGAGTAAGTTAAGCTAACATAAACAATTATAAAGCAGTGAGTTCTTGCGCATGCGCACGTGTTTCAAGATGGCAGTGCTGGGACCAAAATGGGCGCCAGAACACTAGGTTTAGCCTGCAAATAAATTACAATTGAGTCATTTTACAATAATTACTTGCTTTATATTCCGTCACCAGGGGAATCACAGTAGTCAGGTTTTGCTACAATTTTTGGATTGAAAATAAACCAAGCTTTCTCTAATAGTGATATAAGTTTTCAACATTTTTTTTTTTTTTTTTTTTTTTTTTTTTTTTTTTTTTACAGTAAATTGAGTTTGCATCAAAAAACTAAGAAGCAGTGAGTTCTTTCGCATGTGTTTCAAGATGGCACCTTAACAATATTTTTTGGGGTTGAACAATAAACCAAGCTTTCTCTAGTAAGTGAAAAAAGTTTCTCAATATTTCACCTAAAACCCACCCCTGATATTGAGAAGAATATTGTCGCACATTATCACGACCTGACTCGTTTAGATTACCCTTCGATTTTAGATAATTCAAGTGGAAATTACCGAAAATAAATTCAAATTAGGATGGAGAGAACGGAAAGTGACACGTATATATTGCCGTGGTTCCTGGTGCAGGAATGTTCCAAGAAACGCCGGCAAAGAAAGAGCCCCTCCGTTCTATGGCTCACTACGTTGACGTTATCTAGAGCGCTCAATGGTCCGATCGGACCCCATTGTGAAGTTGTTGGTGCAACTTTTAAGTATCCTAAAACTTGTCGTTTTGTAATGGATGTTTTTCCCAAGTCATTTTAACGACTACGGCAATATTGAAATCAGCAACGGTTAGGGATTTTCAAATGCTATTTACTTGGCTTAGATAACATCTGTCTCGATAATTACTTATCTGATTCATGACCTTTTGAGAAGGTTTAACTAAATTTCATTCAGATCATCGATTTACCATGAAGACATTTTCACTGAATCATGAGACTATGGCCTGACGCGACAGGCTTCTGATTCATAATATCAACCGTCCCTCTGCTGTTGATGCGGTGTTATGATATTCTTCTCAACGTAAGAGAATGCAGTTATTATAGCATTATATCAGTCATTATAGCGCCCTCTATCCAGTCATGTGTGTTTGAATGCTAAAAATATCAAAAGTACTGTAGTCCATAGTATAATTATCGTGGAGTGGAAGTGGTAACCACCTTTTTATAAAAGAAATGGTCTACTTTCAGCGTTAAACTTGTTTTAAAAGCTGCAGCTTTGAAATTAACAAAATTATCTTCTAAGTATTTAAATAATGAGTGACATCACTAACGCAGGAACCTTTGTACCCGGAACGTGAGTGCGGTGCTACGGAGACTTGACGTCATACTACCAGACGAAGCCCTGATAGTACGTCAGCCCCCGTTTGCTATGCAATGAGAGGCCCAACCTGGGCATAACATAATTACTATGATATCAAAACCTGTAAAAGTGACTTTAAATCTTACGAAATGTAAAAATAGTGAAGTAACCAATTGGTAAATTTGGGGGTTCAAAAATCACGAAAATAATACTTAGGAACGGCTCACGGTGTTGAAACAGTAATTAAAATACTCAACGTTTTGTACGGTTTATTTGCTGTTTTATTTTCATGGGATTATCCGGCTGGGACATGGCTCCGTAAATGGACGTCAAGTATAAAAAAGGGGCGACATTGTCGGGGCGACACTGTCAGGGGGGGGGGGGGGGGACATTGCCGGGGCGACTTTGTCGGGGCGACTGTGTCGGGGGTGACACATTTTCAAAGCTTCATAATTCAAATCTTCCTGTAAGAAGCTACTTATGTTACCGGAAAAACATTCCATGGCTGCATACATTTTTTGACGGTGGGTTTTGGACGTCGGATATTCCTCATAAACCGTCATTTTCGTGAAATAATTTAGATCTCAGATTGTATGCGGCCATGGAATGCACATCCGGTGACATTAGTAGCTTCTTACAGGTAAGATTTGAATTATGGAGCCCTGAAAATTTCCGCCCCAGAAATGAACCCCATGTTCAGACGTCACTTTGAGTATTTACACGAATGTGACAGGCCTCTAGTGTGGGCTAGGTCAGAAACGGTGTGCACCTATAACACCATTTCATAAGTTGTAGAAACAAGGCTTGATAATCAAAAGCTGCAGTTCTAAAGCCAATATCAACATTTACTTAGGAATACATCAACACTTGAACACTACATAGTTTCTTTTCAAAATAGTTCCATTTTATTGTACTTGTTTTTAAAATATTGAAATGATAATTCACACATTACATCTAGTGTATAGGCCCCTTAGAAACAAAGACAAAGTAATATTACGTTATCTTTAGTCTCCATCTACAAATGGTAAAGTGAATATTTTTCAATATTTTGCTGGTGTTTGCTCGTGTCTTCCAAGAAAAAATGGTTCCTGGTTTTTTCAGACTGTTTTTTAACAATCAAATACTTTCTTACTGACCTTCATGATAATCAGTGTTAATCTATATAACTATTATACCAAATGAATTGGCAGTAATTCTCTTCCCGGAATCGTCATTTGTAATAAACATTGAATTTAAATTCAAAATACATACATACAGGTGTAACATATTATTTTATTAGAGCTCTATATAAATACTAGTATAAATATTTATCTGAATGTACATGTTAGAGATAAACATAAATAAACATTTTAAAAATAACATTTGCTTCCCATATCAACAATTGACCGTACATATTTTCATCCACAAATGAAAAGTCATGTGTAAATTCAATTCTGAAAAATACTGATGGGGTCAAGGGTTACATGCACCCATTTGACCCTTTTAAAGGAAAAATCGATTCAAGAAGGTTGATCGTTTTCCTTTTCTAATAACCTTTTGATCTTTTCCTCAACAAAAAGCCAACTACTGGCTCTGAAGTAGCTCTCCCCTACAAGAATGTAGTTTAATGTTTACTGTGCTCAATGAGAATAAACAATGAGTTGAATACAAATCATATGGATTTAATGACCATTGAAAATCATGTTACGGCATCTTGTTTAAATACATTTTGGGAAAATATTTCTGTGTACATTTAAGATTGAAGGAACTTGCATCATCTTTGATGCATGGGGTTGCAACCATTTACCAAATCTTTGTTTGTAAATTGTCCCAAAATTGTTGCAAAAGGTAGCTGTAATGTGTTTCCCATATCGACTTTGCATTTTTCAGACAGGAACAACGTTGGCTATTAAGCTTCTCCCAAGAAATTCAAGATCTGAAACTCAAAGGCCAACCTCAATCACAGATGATGGTAGCTCATTCAATATTCTTCAACCGATATCATCTTATAAAAGATCTTAACCAACAACATTTATATATGACAACCAAATCAAAAGTACCTTGAACACAAGTTAATGATATCACTTACGGTTACAGACTAGTGGTGGAATAAATGCTCATGCATCTTTCACAATGTACATGTATATGCAAGCAAATGCATTATCTGGGTTTTCAATGACACATTAAGTTACTCAGGTACATTTTTTTGGTTACACTTTTGTTAGAAATACAATCAGTTCATCTACAAAATGTTAGAAACCGGTCACTCGTTCTTTAAAAAGACATTTAAATAATGCATACATCATTATTAAGAAATAAGTTGATTTTCACAACAGTTGAATTCCATAATTAGGTTTAGTTGTTAAAAATACCTAGTTGCAGTGAGTATCTGAGTGACAGTAAATGTCTTTGGTTCTGTAGATGGTTCTCTGATGTGTTGTACTGGGGGGAGGGATGGCCCTGAACCATAACCCAAAACGCACCAGATCCTAGCAGATTCTTTCAAGACATTTCAGTTTCATCACAATCCTGCGATGTTAGTTGCAGATGTACATAAGAGGCATAACACTTGTGGAATACTCCTTACTTTTTGTACAGATCCACGTTCACTGATTTCCCCTTTCTTGCCGAATGCTAGATGCTAAATGAGAGAGCAACTTAATCTCTGCCAAATAACATCTGCCACACTGTGGGCGGGGCATGCAGCCTAGCTGTACATATTCATCAGTTGATCAATCATCAGAGGGTATAATTAAGACACCGCGCTCCGTAATTGATAAAGAGTTTGCCTTGCTACTTTCAAGCAGCCACTGAGATACGTGGAAACGGCATTTCTTGGGCCAAAGTATGGTAGAGCTCCAGCAAACAACAAACATTGTCATCAAGCTCCTTTGGAAACTGGTGGAGAAAAGAAAGTTGGAAAATATTGTTATGAACAATAATGATAGTAAAGAATAAACAGAGGTCTTAAAGACAAAATATGAAAGATGACACTAATTTTTCCCAAGAGAAACTTCAAATTAATTATTTTTAAAAGTTTCAGGACTGGAAATGCATGAAGGCCACTATTTAAATTGTCCTGGGTAGTGGCGATCCCCAAATAATTCACAAAGACTAACAAATTGTCTTTAAAAAGTACCCTTTTCTGCGGAAAAATGGTCTAGCACTTTAAGAAATAAAGGTCAAAGCCTTATACTTGGCAATTTTTTACTTTTTTTTAATTTCAAGTGGCTTGATTAAAATATCCTAAAAAGATAATGATTTTTTGCATGTGAAGCCCATTTTTACAAAACATACATGGGAAAAAAGTGTACTTCATTAACAAACAATAGACTGTTTACAACATGTACTCATATTCATTACACAAGCCTATGTATTCTGTAAATATAACCTTCACAACAATATTGTGTGGGACTTATTTTTAAATGCACAAAAGAACTCCATCCATTGTATATAAATTCTTGCCATGTACATGTACATTTGACTGTACATGTAAGTGTAGGAGTGTGTACCACTCATGAGGTTCAATAGTTCACAATGCCTATCAGTGCCAGGTACTGGGTTGCACTGGTTCCAGGAAAACTCACAATGCAATAGTCCCCAAGGCCGGCAAGGATGATTGAAAAAACGGATGGCTGTACAAAATAATGCATAATGTACATGTACATGTACTGTACATGTGCTGTACATGGCACTGGTACACTAACAAAGCTGCATGTACTGTAACCAACATGCCCAGGCTACTATCTCGATCTTGATAATACTAATGGGGAGTCTAACTGCTATCAATTTACTTTCTTGTAGCATGAAGTGTTGAAGACATGGTTCATCTATTTGTTTGTAATGATAATCCATACTTGTGGAATTACCAAGAAATGTCAATTATAATAACTTGCATGACTTGTTTCCCAGGAAATTTTCCATACTCTATACAAAATTACAAAACAGTCCATTTTGTAATTTTCAATGATTGTTATATTTTTTTAAGCATAAGTCCGTCTTGTTGCACTTCTCCGGACAATTGCTGTTAAGTTTTCCAATTTAAGGAAATTGTTTGCTTTTACTAATTCTAAAATAATTACGGTGATTAGTCTTTTAAATCTGTTTCATAAGAATAAGAAGGTGATGGATTCCTTCTTCATTTAATCTTAGCCACTCAATGAGATTATAGATGTACTGTAGGAACAATCTAATTATTGAAATATAAAATATGTTCTCAATGTATTGTGTACTTACATCCACAAGAAGGCAGACAAAGTCCTCAGTACTGGCTCTAGGAGCAGGAAGAGTGGGGCTGTTGTCTACAGCAGCGGGGTGACTGTCTCCCAGTAGCTTGGCCAAACTCTCATGACAATCAACCTGTCAAGAATTCAATCAACTCCAATATTAATCAAAACATTCATGCCTTCCCTGAAGCATACTCATGCTTTCAGATAAAGTATATGTAATACCTAGAAAACAACTACGCATGGGCATTCAACAGATGTTCCTGTTTGACCTTCAGGCGTGGTCTCTAAGGTTTTCCCAGAAATGAATCTGCAAACTACATTGTCATTTGTATATAAATTTCATGTTTATTGATGCGCATTGGTAAGCTGGGTATCAACCTCATTTCCGGCTATACCTTGACTACTGGGCATGTAGTGTACATTTACTAAAACAAAGCAGATGACCTTGTCGATTTATGGCATGGACTAGATTTAACGTGTAAAAGACTGAAACGAACTAACAAGCACAATGTCTCACGAGAAGGGAGGGTTTTTAAACTTCTGTGGACAAGCTTCTGATATTATAAAATGTTTTAATTCTATGAGCTAAACAAATTAGTATTGATGCATCTTCAAATGTTTTCAACCCAAATTTAGTCACTTGAGAATGTGTAACATATACAGGTATATACCTATATGTGAGGTGGGAAGAAAGATGTTTTTTACTACACTAAATGTATGTAAAATCAACTGTTCAGACTTTTTCATATCAGTCTGTCTCAAACTACATGTACTGTGCAGATAGGCTAGGCCTAGAGGGTATAACTATGGACTGGTTCTTGCCTCTCCATGGGGAGTAAAAACATTTATTCACAACTACCCATCCGGATACAGACTGAAAAACAGCTTCTGAGAAATCAAGGGTCCAATTTAATTTCTACATCAGGATGTACATGAGGGGGGTATCTGGCATTGTTTACGAATACATGGACTTTTATGTCCAGGTTATTATTGGACTACTACTGTGAAAAAACAAAATGCTGAAACCCAGTACAATAACACCCTTCCAAATAAACAGGATTTGACCAGAAATTATTGACCTGTTTGTCAAGAGTTCTACAACTTGTTTGAGAATAATTTATAAACTAAACTTAAAATTTACTTCAGAAAAAAAATTTGCTCCATGAAATATGTCTATTTTTGTATCAGCGTGTGTAAAATAGAACTTATTATGGAACACCGAAGTAGCTACTAGTTATTTGATTGGAGGATTGTCAGGCGGCATTCTGACCACACCAACATCCAACAGCTGGTGTTGTTAGGTTCTATTCTCTGTGCATTTTCGTCCCATCCCTTTTCTTTTTTTGCATGCCAGACCACACCATGAATTATTCACATCAGTTCAAACACCCTCATACTAGTAGATGCCAGGAAATAATCCTGTATGATTTGTTTATTTTTCAATCAAATGACAATATTTGCATTTGTTCACTTGTAACATTCAACTGTCACTGCAGTGGGGCGCCCTCACGTAGAGGTCAAAAGGAGGTTGCTCATTACCCTTTCTGTGCGCCGCGCAGCCTTAGCTACGATTGTTTTATCAAGGCAAAGTCTATTCACCAATCATACATGTCCACAGTATGTACATGTATGATGCAATTCTCCTATATGACAGTAGAGGGTAGGGTAGTTAATTATGCAAAGTAGGCCTACTCTCTCTAAACGACCACGCCCAACCGGCTACGTGTATCACAATGCTAACCTTGATAAGTCTGATGCCGTTTTCTCTACAGAATGCTTCCATCAGTGTGAAGTGAATATGGAGAGCAACATCTTCATCAGCATTGTCATCTGCATGTATGCATAGCATTACTCTCTGTGGATCACTGTAATCACAACAATACAAAATAATTTTAAAAATATTGCTGTTTTAAAAGTTGGTACTTTGCCCTTTTGTTTAAAAAAAATACAACAATTGTCAGATGATTAAATGGATTATTATTTTAATTTTTTTTAGGTAAAAAAAAATACAACATTTTCAAAAGTATGTTAGTTGTAGCCTTTTCATGACCTCTAATCATGACCAAGTATTTTTTCATTATATAAGACAATATGAATATTCAAATTTGGTTTGCAAATGGCTTAGTGACCCTATAAGGTAATTCAGGAAATATTACACGGAAACTGAGTTATCTATTGGTCACCTTTAAAGGCGTGGTACTTTGTCATTTTATTGTGTAAACAGAGAATAACAAACTAACTAAAAAACAAATAAATAAATAATAGAAACACCCACAGATAAATCTAAATACCAGAGAGAAAATTAAGCACTAATGAAACTGAGAGTATGAAGGCAAATGCCGTTTGAAGCACTGAACAAAATACTCGACACAAATATTAATTAGTTTTGGTCAGACAATCAAACTTATAAACTTGTCTGACAATTGTAAAAAAAAAACCAATTAAGCGAGGGCCAGTATAATCTATACATAGGCAGATAATTAAAAATAAGTCTGAATGAAACTTACATGATTCCAAGTTTTCTGACGGACTGATAGACTCCATAGGTGATGCGTCCTTCTAGCTTGGCACTCAGAAGAACCCTCTCCAATGCTATTCCAGCATCCATTTGGATCATGTTGCTATAGAAACAAAACAAAACGTCCGTTAATTCACCAACAAAGCAGCACTGTACATGCATGAAGAATAGTAAAATGAAAAATGCACGG
Source organism: Marthasterias glacialis (assembly GCA_911728455.2). Lineage (NCBI taxonomy): Eukaryota > Metazoa > Echinodermata > Asteroidea > Forcipulatida > Asteriidae > Marthasterias > Marthasterias glacialis. The sequence continues at coordinate 23,225,194 of OU452225.1, forward strand.
GTGGAAAACAATATTCTAATAACATATGGCAAGAATACATTTAGTCCAAGTCAAAGCTTATCGAAGTCCAATCCAATAATAGGACTTAACCCTTACCCTCCCAAATCCTTCTGTATCCCCTATGCCAAAGTGAAGGATTCAGAATGACTGAGGGCTGTAGGCCCAAATAACAAATTTGCTTATCACTGGGTCAGGCATTCCAATCTTATCCAAGTCCACACAATTTGGTGTAGGGTGACATAGGAGAGGAGGATATTGGAGGAATGAGGCCTCCTGTTAGCAAACTGGACTGAGGAGTGGGGTTAATGAAATGATTTTACATGTACCCAAGTTTAACAATGATGGTTGAATACTATTATTAGAATGGTCATAATATTCTGCAGTTTTGCAAAGCAATTTCCTGGGGATGCGTTAATGCATTGAAGGCCAAACAGAGGGCTCCACCCAACCAGTTCTTGCATGGTCAGCACTTTCACAAACAATGACTTTAATTTGCACACACACCCTGGGGAATGAGTCATCAGGTGTAACTGTACAGGTACAGTACACATTTGTTTACACATAATACTCATGATACTACATGTAGAAAAACAAGATAGGACAATGTGCCGTTTTGCACGGTAGCAGATGTCTTTTTACCTATCTACCGTGTGATGGTACCCTTTTCCACGTGTCAATTTTGCCAGGATTATTGGCACAATTTATGGCCAAACACCAAATTTTCGACCTGCCTTCACTTTTTTTAGTTGGTGGGATCTTTTGGCCTAAGTTTTTCCATTTAGTAGGCCCTACTTATCGCGTTAAAGATCTTTGGTTTTACCTAACCTTACCTGCCTAACAACAGCGAGCGCACCCATTTTGCGTTTCCTGTTTCTTCACAGAGTGTCCTACTCCTATCTTGTTTTTCTAGTATCTTTGACATTACAGTGCAGATTTTAACACTAAAAAAACATGCACAATGTAGCGAATTCTGTAGGACTCTCTACACACCATAGCCCAACAGAAAATTAATGCTCAACTGGTTTGTGCTTAAAAAAACTGAGGTCACCATTATTTTAAACAGTACACTTATTTACATGCAGTGTAGATGACCTGTCTCTGGCCAGTAAAGTGTTAAAATGACTGTTTGTGCTAAGCTTAAATATCGTTTTTAAAACTCGGCTTAAAATTTGAAAAATATTGACTTTAAAGTGAACAGATTGTATGTTGTACAAGTTGAACACTCCGTGATTGAAACCTTAGATTAGAACCATGGTTGAACCAGTCATCACAAAGAATATTATTTATATTGTAGTTTGTGTGGACTTAAGTAAAAAGCTAAAACATTTTAAATGTATTACAAAAATCAATGTTTTTCCCCTTACAATGTGTAGCCTAGTAGTAATGGTATACTATGGGCACCTAATTTAGGTCATTTTTCCACTTCAACAATTAAAACTACCATTTTATTTATAAGTTTGTTTTTAAATACTGTTCTTTGTTAATTAGTAGCTCAATATGATTTATGTACATGATGGACAACTTATAAAATATTAACATTATGGAAAAAAAACCACAGGACCAAAAAAGAAAGGATTCATGTCTGTGGTGTTTATTTTGACTGTGTTTTGTGTTTGTAGCCACAACAATAGTCAATAGAAATGATAGGCTAAAAAGTGATAGTACTTCATCACGCAGGCATTCCCCAGGTATGCTGCTTAGTCATCCAATGACTCACAAGTCAAAGCAAATGTCAGTGCCAGTTTAATATGTAGTTTAGCATTTTATAAACTTCAACAACAACAATCAGCAGAAACCCCAGACTAAATATACATAGTTAATATGAATTTCGATGACACATAGATAATAAAATATACCAAAGCGCTCAAAAGGCCAAATCACAAGCATGACAAACGACAGCATGTTCTGTAAATGCATGAAGTTTAAAAACTAAAACCGGAACATTTCAACACTACACCTTGTGAGTAGACTCATTACAGTTCCATACGCGTTTGTGCAATTGTATTTTCTTCCTACATGACATATCATGTATGTAGATTTTGCAGACGTGTACACCTATAATTTGAGGGTGCAGTACTGCCAGAAATGCCGGCATGGCCGGGGGCTTATTGCCCAACCATGATGCAATCTCATTGCTACCTGACTCACCTTGGAAAGCGTCAACGTAATTCAAAATACTTTAATTCAATTTAAAAAAACAACAACATAATTCACGTAAAATGCAGTATCAAAATACTTACTTAGCGCAATATCTTGAAGCCTTGTTACAGACACCTTCTTCAGCAAACTTCATGGTAGAACAATACGTAATCCACTTGCTGTTGACAAGAAATTGTCAGATCAAACCAGTTCCACACTCCAGCGAAGGTGTCACCTCTCTCTCATTTCTTAACATGTGACACACACGTTATGGACACGTTTTTATATTGCAACTCGTGATGCAAGCTTCAGCTCTCTATGCGCAGCCGCAGCACTTATATGGACTGCGTAAACAGGACACGCGTAGTGAAAAACGTGTGGGGTACGAATGCGTGTAATTTGCAACGTGGTTCTTTGAATAGACTTCACAGGGAAAACCCCTTCCAGACCCATTCTGTGGTTTTAGGCCTAACAACAGCGTGGGGTGGCTATTGCTTGAGGTTCTAGCGACTGGAAGTCAAAGTCTGCGCCCTGACTTGGCTGTTTACAAACTTTGTGACACTCCAGTATAGCCAGTACCACCTCGGAGGTACGAGCACCGTCTTCATGGTACCAACCTCATCATCCCTGTTTTTCCCCTCAAAGGCGGTCGGGCTAACCAGAAAAAAAAGACTCATTTCCAAAAGTTTCCAAAAGTCAGAATAAAAGGTAAACAATTGTCATCATTAGGTTGTCATAGTGCTGCATTTTGTACGATTTCTTCATCAGTTTCTTTCCTGTAATTGGCGCTAATTTGTTGTGCTGTTGGATGTGTGAAATAAATAAATCTTATTGTTTTTATATGCTCAAGATCAAAGTCAAAAAGGAGATCGTGTTTTTAGCAACTTTTAAGGCCTATTTATTTGACGGCCAGTACTAGTAGTTGCCCCTTTTGTGAGTTGATTAAGCATTAATTTAAGTATTGGTTTTAAAGGGCCAATTAATATTTTCTCTTTAACGCAATCCTTGGAAATGTACCTTTGTGCCTTTTTGGTGATTTTGCTATTAATTTCCATATTCATGAGCAAAAGTGTGGATGTTATATCAGGCAGAAACCTCAATGTTAAGTTGACAGAATTTAGGATATTTAGCTTTCGTAAACTTTTTCGTGGTTCGTTGTGTCGGTTTGTGGCAGTAGGGTAATGAGCAAACTTTTCTCACAGATGCTTTTAATAGGGGCCTATTCAAAGCAAAAGCACATTTTGGGGTTCACATGAATTTCAGACGGAAACCACAGTGTCTATTGTCTCCCTTAAATGACATCATGCCAACTGCACCCTCAGATGTCCGGAAAAGCACGGACATCAGTTTTTAATATTTAAAGATGTCCACTTTTCAATACAATTAACCAAAAAATGCCGTCTTTATATAAAGGGGGCAGCGTAGCCAGAATTTTTTTCACTCAGGGGCACGGGGGGATTGCTTTTCAGTGGGGTGGTGGGGGACAGGTACCACGTTTTTTATGAATTACATGTATCTACATTTTGTTATGGGGGCACCTGGGGGCACTGGACATGTTTGGGGGACACGCGCCATCAAGCCCCCCCCCCCCCCGCACACTGGCTACACCGCTGCGGGGGGGGGCGTTTCTCCCACCCTGGATCCGCCGAAATACTTAAATAAAGGGCACAATGTTCACAAAATTTTAGGGCACAATGGAGATGGAGCAAAATGCTGTGGGACGAGCAGGGGACGGATTGCAATACGGGTCTTTATAGCCAACAGTCTTCAGAGTATAGTTTGCAAGTTATGCTCAAAAGATTACAAAACATTACAATAGATCTTGGAGCACTTGTCACTTTTATAAGGTAAAACTTTTCAACCGCATACCAGGATGAAATTACCAAATATCATTTTAGGAGTTTTTGTGACTCCATGACCGTCATTATCGAGAAGAAATGATCCAAGCTGCCTTTTCCACTGGCCATTTATTATTATTTTTTTTTTTGAATTTCCGTTGTGCATCTGACTACGTTGTGTCAACAGAGCTAATGGTCTGTGTTTAGATCACGTGATCTTCGCGATTTCCTGAGCGAACTTGACTGTTCTGTATTGAATCGCAAAACCACAACTTGAAAATACTGGTAATAAGGCCTACGATTGTGCGATATAAATCGTTAAATACCGCATAAAATCCTTCCCTTATAAGTAAAACTGTCAGTCTGTGAACTAACCCAGTAAACTGGCTTAGTTCTATGAACTAAGCCAGTAAACTGGCTTAGTTCACAGACTGACAGTTTTACTTTTCACAAATTGACAGTTTTACTTTTAAGGGAAGGCTTTTATGCAGTATTTAACGATTTATATCAATTTGTTAAAAACAAAATCATTCTGTGATTTCTTATGGGGGGCGAGAGGGGGGGGGCAAGGGTTCTGAGCAAGGGTTCTGAGCTCAGCCTTCCACGAGGTCTTATGTGTGGCACTCTGGCAGAGTCTCATCAGAATGGAAGGAAGGCTCCATCACCATCACCTTTGTAACTTATTACTTTTTTAAACTACAAAATTACGTCATCGTTTAATGCGTCAGGGTTCGCAATTTTGCATTTAATCAAAGGTTTTTAAACAAAAATGTCATAATTTATCTCATGAACCACGTAACACCATTGCTGTAGATCGTATGTAGTGGTTCATTTCATTCACATTACATATATTTTGAACTTAACTAAAACGAGAACATATTTTCGGAGGTCTACAGCCATATGAGTCGAAATTTTGGGCGTGGTTTTTGTGTAAGAAATCATTTAATGCGGGTGTTCTCTTTCAGAATGTAGTTTTGATGGCGTCATCATAATGTTAGAGCGCCTGAGTGACAACTTTTAAAAAGGGTTATAATTTTACTATTGTTGTTAGCTGATAACAAAACTAAGCCATTTAAAACAAGTTACGTCACCATGACGTCACAAGGGAGTCAAATTACATTGATTATTAGTAATATTATTATTGATTATTATACAAAAACAACAAATGAAACCGAATTTAAATACAAAATATTCACAATTATGCTGTGTCATGTTAAAGTAATTAACTAATTTGTTTTACCCATGACCATTATTTAACTTTTCCTCGCGGTTCAACTAAGAAGTCAAAATTAAAAAACACGTATATATACTTGTCAGTTTTTGTAAGGTTTACGACTAGTAGTTGTATAGAATGTTGATTTTATTGTTAGTGTTAAGTAATCAGTGAGTCCTTCTTTCTCCAATCAAAACCTCTGTGTTCGTTTCTACGAAAACTTAATTTGTAGATTTTTACTTTGTCACATCGATACAAGGTCTACCACATTGTAGCTAACTTGTGTATCTAAAACAAACTAATTTATCATGACGTCGCCAAGTATCGAATTCAAGAGCACCCTCATTAATTCAAAGTAGTTATAAAATTCTCCTAAACCATATGATATCATCTTTTATAGCTATACTTAGACTAATGATTCATTTCATGCAGACATGAATTTTGACCGTGTCTTCCGGTCCAAATCGGAGGTTAAAATGAAAAAAGGTTCACTGCCAACATGGATTGGAATTCTGAATAGTGTTTATGAAATCATCATTAAGGTGTATTCATTAAGATTGTTATTATGTGGATTTTTGGTAGTCCTTTTTGTAATCAGTGAGCCTTTCCTTTTTTTCTCAACCAAAACCTAGCTCGGAACTTATTTTAGTCTCATAAACAAATAACGTCACCATGACGCCATCAGTATCGAGTTGTATTAAAATTGACGTTTTTTAATTAAACATTTCATATCTCCTGAACCACGTGACATAACCGGAAGTTGAAATTAGAAACAATTATTTTCAAACGTTTTCAGCAACTATGGTTTTGAATTCGGATACGGTTTCTGTTTTTGAAATCATCGGCGAGGTGAATCTTTCACTTGTGAGAGCGCCCCCTGGCGACAGGTTCACAAAAGGCGATATTATTATTAAATGTTTAATAATGTGATTGGTTGATCACATTGGGATAAATGATACATTAGCTGATATTATAAGTTAAAAAGCTACGTCACTGTGATGTCACCACGGAACAAATTACACAAGTTACAATTTTGATATGTACAATAATTCATATCTCCTGAACTAGAAGTGATAAAATAGTTCATATCGACTTAAGAAAATTGTTCAAAATGAAAATTATTATAAAGAGTTGTTATAAGCTTTATGACCAATTATCCTATATAATTTCGATATCATTCCTTTGCGTTACAGATCACTGAGTAATTCTTTTTCCACACAGAAACTCCTCGTGTTTTCGTTTTCACAGCAGCGGCAATAAGCAAGCGCCGTATTGTCAGTTTAATTGATATACCACTGACAAAATCATTTAAGGGCCTTACTATTTTTTATTTTTTATTTTTTTTTACTGAACTCTGAATAAAATATCACTTTTTGTTCAGAAGTTATGTATTCTTGGTCCAACAATCACCAACTCTCTTTGCATTCATGTCTCAAGGCAAAAATAACTAAAACCTTCACAAATTTCTGTAACAATTTTAATAAACCGTATAATATACAGTTTATTAAAATTGCATAGAGGCTGCTGGGTGTCACCTTCAACATTACAATAATTAATACAAGATCTAGGTTAATAAATTGGTAATGGAAAAATATATGAGAGTACTTAAGGAGAAAATCTCTTTATCAAGATGACAGTTTTAAAAGGATTATTATGTAATATTTATTATTATTGTGTATAAAAATCAGCTCATTGATGCTTACTTCAACTTTAAAAGTGAGCCTTTGGATCGAGACCAAAATAATTAATGCAAATGCTGCACCGCATTATACTTGCTCTATTTCAACATGGACATGGTGTCAAATTCTGTTAGCATAGTTACAAGATGTTTTCATACACAACGTCTTGGTTTAGATGAGTCTTCACTGCTTCATATAAAAACGTGTACTGCATCTGTAACAATAATTTACCAATAAGTTGATTACGGCAATAGTAACCATCATTTAGGTGTTTGACAGGGTTGGGGTCGGGGTAGGGTTGGACATCGGGAAGTTTTTTTTTCACTACTTTAAAAGAAAATTGCAAAGCAGTTATGTTTATCAAAACAAACCGATTAAAGCAAAATTACCATTTATAGCTTTGCCTCTCAGAAGTACTGGAACATGCCTCTGAACAATTCTGAACAAATCTAAACAACTCTCAACAACTATCAACGATTCTCAACGACTCTCAACAACTCTCAACAACTATCAACGATTCTCAACAACTCTCAACAACTCTCACCATTTTAGAACAATTCTGAACAACTCTCAACAATCCTCAAAAACTCAACAACTCTCAACAACTCTCAACAACTCTCCACAATTCTTGAATTTGAGTTTCGTCCCATAATGGTGATATTCTTACATACCGATGTAAATCTTTCAGTAAATCTAAAAGTTTTTAATTCATTATATTGTTATTATTATCATTATAATTTGTTAAAAGCATTTAACTTACCAGTGACCGCACTAATCCATTACAGGTGGTTCTGATCTTCTTGACTGCCTGGAATACATCCACCACCTTCTCATCCGACAGTCTCTCCATGATGTTTAAAAGAGCACAGAATGTACCACTAGCGCCCTCACCGTCACTGAAAACATGCAGCAACATTTGTTTTATTTACAAATACAAGAATTCCCAATTGCCATCTATACATTGAGGTCGGCCAGTTTTACGTTTTTAGAAGGGGGTGGCAAAATGGCATTCGATGTAAACTAATTGATACGTTCCCCCTTGTAGATTAGGGCGTGACTGAAATAATTAGCACAATTAACACATTTGAGGCCGCCCCTTTAGTCGGTTACTAGACCGCTTATAGGGCACAAGTAACGAAAAATAGGACAGGTGTAAAAACAGCATGAAATAAATGTATTTTGTTCCCTCAAAATAATATTTCGTTCCCTCAAAACAATTTCTCCCTCGAAATATTATTTCGGTCCCTCGAAATTATTTTTGCTCCCACGTAATAACAATAATTTTATTTTGTTCAGACGATTCCTACCATGGGATTGCAAGCCCGGCGTTCCGAAAGTTTTGAACTTACTCTCAAAATGTAGGAATGCATTCGACTGGAATTGGTCACATTTTCGGGGATCAAGGATTCTTACATGCAGTGAATAGCTACTCGGTCATTTCCATGTTCTCGCTTCCATTTCTGCACTGCTTTTACTAGCTTCAAGACAGCTCTACAAGACGATGGTACACCTTCATTAGGCCAGTCTAGGAGCTGTAGATGACATATCAAACGCGGTTCCTGTTGAAGGTTGTATGGAAATAGACATTCACTTTTGCTCATTTAATCTGGAATATAATTATTGCGGCTGATTTGCAGGTATACTACTATATTGAATAATCAATATGTTAATGATAAAAAAAATGAAATATTTTTGATTATTAAATTTAGCATTTAGCATTGGTTGACAAGAGAAGCTTATTAGTGGTGCATTCATGAACACCAAACGCGATTGATTATTGATTTTACACAGTGCCCTCCACTTACCCGCGAATCACACAATGAACTATGACTAGACCTGTAGAGGGCAGCAAACTCCATTACCAAGTCACTGCCCGACCATCTATTTCTCCCAGACGCTATAAATAGGATGTCATGAAGGAGCGATGAACTCAAATGAGCGGATTGTAATTACCTGCTTGCCGTAAGTCACCAGTGTCAAGTATTTCATAATTATGTTGTCATCAATCCGCTCAGTATGTTGTAGTGTAATAGTGAAATGACCGGTTGTTATGGGTGATTCATCATCAGGCCAGTATTGCCCACAAGACTAAAAGAAACAACAGAGACATTTTTATCTTATCTATAAGTTGCTGCATTTACATTCATTGAAAAAATATATATATTCTTTGTTCTTTTGTGACAGTTGCACAAAAGCACTGTTAATAAATACAAACTGTCGATTCTCGTAGGAGGATTTTGATGGCGACGCCAGCAAAGTTAACTGCGAGGCCCTGAATTAAAGGGACGTGTTGCCTTCTGATTGGGCGCTTTGGGGCTATAAAAAGTGTTTGTTATAAAATGAATGGTTGGAAAAATATGCTAAAAGTAGAATATAATGATTCACATAACGTCCCTTGAAATGTTGTGTGTTGTTTGATTTCGTAACAGAACACGGTCCGCCATTTTGGAGAAACAAATTTTTGACTCCACAAAATGGCGGACCGTATGTTTCTATGTAGAGTGTGGTTCCGCTGGTGGTATTTCCGAGAGGTAGGTTTTTTAATCACTACTCACTTATTACAGCACACTGTAGGTGTTTTATTAAGGATCAAGGAGCCATTACAAACAGCAAAATTTGAAGGCAGTGTGTTACTTTAAGATAAGAGGTTATAGGCAGAGTGTAAACTTAAAGGCAAAGTATACCTTTGGTTTTTGGAACCGTACGTTTGCCTTAATGCTATAATTGTAGATATATACCATAAAACTAACCTGTGTAAATTTCATTTCAAAAGGTGGCAGCGTTTTTGAGATATCACCAAAAATCTGGAGCGGTTGTGTTCACGCAGAAGAAGTATCCGTCATTGGAATACACATTCTGAGAAGCGTTACGGCCATAACGCTTCTCAGATTCAAATTTTTGGGTGATAAAAAGTGATATATTTCTCCATAACTGCAGTACTTCGAAGTGAAACGTTTCTCAAAATGCATTATACTATCCAAAGCTGCTGTACTTCTTACCAAGTAAGTTTTTATTGCCAAAAATTTTCAGAGTCATTACCAAACGTATGCAATGCCTTTAAACATATGCTACTTGTGGTTAATTTTATTTACACACTGATGTGCATCAAAAACACAAGTCTATCGATCAAGCAAGGCATACGAGATACACTTACTTGGTCCATATCATGTTTAGGGTTCAACATGACAATGCAAGTTGAATTGTAGTCATGGACCATCCTCCACATGTCGTTGACGGTATGAGGCAAGGGCATCTGAGTAACGATATACATTCCTTTACAGCTATGACTCTGTAAAAAGTGTAGAATATAGCAATGACATACAACACAGAATGACTTCTAAATTATAGAGGCCAAAGTAATAAAGAAAACCCCCAAACCCCTCGAGTATAGGCTTCTTCTGATTGTAATAACAAGAAGGAAAACTGTGAAATTACTAATTGGAACAACCAAACCATGAAACGCTTATTGGTTCTGATGGAGTGCTAGTTATTCAAGGTGATTTTTGTTCTATTGCAGAATGAAGCAATGGAACGAGGGTCTTAAAATAAAGGATTTTTAATGCGCAACGATGTCTACAAACTTTAATCCATACATGATGCCAAACTTGCAGAGAAAATTCCCCTCAGCGGTAAGTCTTTTCTCAGACAGCAGAAAAGGTTATAGATTATTTATTTCCCCACTCTTCCAAAAAGAATTGCCAGCTAGTCAATAATATTCTCAAATGAAATGATCAGAATGTCCTTACAATTCAAATAGTGACGATGAATTGCAAAGATAATACAACTTTGGCGTATTCGTTAAAAGTGCCATACATTAGCGGTATGTTGCGTTATAAGACGCACTGTAGGATTGCCTCAGTATTAAGATGTTTTTCTTACATTTACGAAACTGGCATTGATGTAATCTGTGCTGCCTTCTTCACCACCACTCATCAAATGAGGTCTGAATCGATCAACTGCAAAATCACAACGCAGTCGTAGTAATATTTTAATAACAGTTTGTATGGGATAAATCTAACAGTGTCACAAATAAGGAAAAAAAAATGAAATCGTCACTTAGCGTAAAGTTTGTACAATAAGCCTTGTATTTTTATACTGCAAGAGGGCGCCCTTTGAGGGCTATACCGCAAATTTAAGGCCTTTGGATTTCTTAAAATATTGAAAATACTGCTTGTGTGATAA